>JBAJHW010000003.1:211343265-216343265 GCA_037013535.1 Intellagama lesueurii
TCGTCCTTTCATAACCATCAGTATGCCAAGGTCTCCCAAAATGATCTCAACATATAAGAAGGCTAATGAAGGAAATGTCATTTATCTCTTCTTCACCCGCAACTGTAATGAGACTTCAAGAATGTGCAATTGCATCTAGAGATAGGGTGTTCAGTTTTTTAAAAAACTATTGCACTCAAAAGATTGCTGGAATTCCCCCAGCCAGAAATCTGGGGGATTTACCCCCCAAAAAAAAGCCATCTCTGGTGTTTAATATAAGTTACAGCTGCAGCATAAAAGAGAGAGAAAATCCTTCCTTTTCTGAGATCCAATGGAGGAGGAGCTGGCTGAGTGAAGCTAATCTCTCTGGCACTGCAAAGCATTAGGGGTATTGCAGGTTCCTGAGAGGCATCTGCATAGAATGTAATGCACAACTTACTATCTTTCCTTAAACTGCAAGATTCTTGGGAGACAGAGAGTACTTAACACTGTCCACATCACTCTGGGAGGTACAGTGGAAATTGACGGTGCTGATCACTTTTTAAAACCACTTCGGAAAATCTTTGCCCTGCCTTTTCTTATGTTATGTGCCGCCAAGTCAGAACCAACTTATAGCAACCTTAATAGGGCTTTCAAGGTAAGTGAGATGTTTAAGGAGTAGTTTTGGCAGTTCCACACACCCCAGTGAGCTTCTGTGGATGAGCAGGGAGTCCTCGTTCATCTCTCTATCCACCACACCATACTGGGTTTGCCTTTTGTAGCCCCTCCAAAAGTCTGCAAGTTCAGCCAGTTCCTCCTTCACATTAAAAGTATCTTTGCTTTCTCTCTCTAAACTGGGAGTTCCACAATCGGAAGGCCTTTTTTCCCTAGCAACCACATGTCAAAAAAAGGCAGGATGCAGAGCACAGCTTCAGATATTGAACTCAATATGTGAGCAGGTTCATGAAGAAAGAGGTTACCCTTCAAATAACCTGCTCTCCACCACCTTAAGATGGTGGGGGAAAACAGCACTTTGAATTGTGTCCAGGAACTAACCAAAAGCTATCACAAATGAAAAAGATCTAATATAATATATTCTGTGAAATTAGCACCAGAATCCACTCTGTCCCCTGCACATTTGGAGTTTCCATACATTCTTCAAGCAGCATGTCAATGACAGTGGCTAGAGATGCCAGAAAGTGCAGGACTTATCACTTTGCAAAGACACTCTTGGCAAAAGCTGCTACCTAGCCCTCAAGAAGTCTCAAACCACATTTAGTATAGGCCATGATCTCAAATCCATACTGCTGCCTCGGTTCCTTTCAAGGAGAAAGACAGGGTTAAAATATTTTAAATAAATAATAAACAAAATAAATATCAGCCTGCCCATCTGACTGGAACTGTTTCTGTCTCGTCTGGATTAAGCCTCAGAAATATATATTTGGTACAAATCTAATCTATCACTTGTCCCAGACAATGGTTAAGAGACATTCATAGTATCCTTGGCATTACAGGAAACTGCTGAGAATCACCTTCACAGCGATGATACCCAGTTCAAAATCCCAGTACAGGATAAAACCCTATACCACCCCGTGGAGTGAGCAACAGTTCTTCAGCATCACTTGGTCTACCAATGAGTACTTCTCCACCATCAACAACCACACTCCATAGGGATATTCCACCCACTATTAAATTGTTCAAGGTATACTTTTGCTTATATATTCCTACTCATTCTCGAGATGAGAAGTCTTGGATTTCTACTATCCAGACCATCAATATCAGGTGTAGAGTGGGGTCTCGAAGCCCATAAAACTGGTTGCTTAGCAACTAAGGCAGCACATTGACTCCAAGCCACATATATCTTTTTTAGGGCCCACTGAGCCGGAACGTGTCCAAGAAGCAAGTAAACAAAGAGAGATTCACAGACTGTGTCAGTGACAAGTTAATTCTTTGGCATCTTTCAAACCCCGCAAGTTACTGTACAGCTCTAACACATTAGTAGTTTCTAACTCTACATGTTTGCACCAAGCAGCACTATCAAAATAGTTTTTCCTGACATCCGAGAAAGGGGGCCCATGAATTTGGAATAATGCTTAATGGTGAACTCTTCTGAGTCTGGGATCAACTAAAGGGGAAATGGCTGAATGTAAAGCCTAGTTTGTGTATTTTTGAGAAGAGGGGACTTCTTTAGCTCCTTTTGCACACACAGCAGTACTGTAGTCTCTTTTGACTCTCAACTCCTTTTGGCTATTGCTGATACGTACCTCAAGAACTCAAGTGTGTTTTTTTAATCACACCCATGATAAATACTGCTTTAAAATGATTATCCATATGCAAGCTATTAATCTTATGAGCAATAGCTGAAGCCAGACTGTCTTCACAGTTTAATCTTCAGTTACATTGTCAGAATACATTTTTTCTCCTCAGCTGCACCAGCTGATTCCTGTTACATGCTTTCCCCAAGATTCACAGATACCACAAACAGTGGTTTAAAGACATTACCATAAATTCTACACCATCCAGGTCTGGCTTTATCAAAAACCACTTAACCTAAGAAGGGAAAGCAATTGATCAGTAAATAATAATACTAACAACATCAGGAACAGCAGCAGCAGCAGTAGTAGCAGCAGCAGCAGCACCAACAACAACATCAACAGAACTGCAGATCTGGAAGGGACACTATGGATGATTGAGTTCAGCCCCTGTCAAGGAGGCACAGCGGAATTGAACTCCCAACCTCTGACTCTCCAGCCAGATGCCTAAACCACTGAGCTATCCAGAATTTCTCATCTCAGAGTAGTGAGAAATCTAGAATAATCAGCTCAGATGTGTTTTTTGTGAAGGATATTGAAGACCTAATAGGATGAAGCTAAATTCCTTTATAATAAGGGGAAAGATCACTTGGAAAGAGATGTGTAAGTCAGGCAAGGAGGACAACTAGCCTTTTAGATATTGATAGATTCCAGCTCCCCTCAGTCTCAGGCAGCATGCCTATTGGTAAGGGAAGATGGACACTGTAGTCCAGCAACATCCTGAAGGCCACAGTATTTCTACTTCTCATCTTTAGGAAATAGGTACTGCAATCTTATGGGATCAGTCCAACTGCCACTGCCACCCACGTCACTGGTCCTCTTGTGAACTGAACCTGTGTGCATACAAGATGCTTGTGTACACAAAGCTATGCCCTCCAGTCTGGTACCCAGCAAAATACTGAATCTCTGCATACGCATGAGACTCTATGTGAGTATAACATGTATATAAGTTGTTCTGGTGTACAAAGGAACAGTAAAATATGGAAACTGGGGCAAAGATATTAGGGAAAGTTCTGCTCCCTCTCCATATGAGTCCTCTAAATCAGTGGTTCCCAACCTTTTTTGAGTCGTGACCCCCTTTTATAACAGTCAAGTATGACTGGCCCCTACTCAGGCTCGTCACTTTTTTAAATATCCTTCCTTTAAAGGGCTTGACTCCAGCCATTAACTATACTAGACCAAGCAGTTAAAGAATGAAAAATGATATTATCTTTATTACAAAGTAACAACTTCTAGGGAAACGGATTTCAACATCAGCTTTTCTTCAGTTATAGCCCAATTGCCCAAACACATCCTCCTTCTTCAGTTACACTTTTTCTTCCCCCTAATATTCCAGCTCTCCAGGCCCTTCCTCCTTCAGGCTCTCTCAGATAGGCTGGCCACCTGCACCCCTCAAACCAATCACCTTGTTTCCCCTGTTACCATGCAAAGTGGCCAGGGTTCCATCACACCAAGTAACCTGCAAGATCACCACCATGTTTGCATAAAAAGGCATTTTTAATGGAGCAAAGTCATCCTTTTTCAAAAAGTAAAGGCTTCTTTCTCCACCTCCTTCCACCTGGGCCTGTTTCACATACATGCTAACTTTAATATTCTGCTCTGAAAAGTCAAGGAAGAAATTATTTAACAAGAGCTACAACACATATAAGGCAAGCCGTAACCTGCCAGAAAACACTTTGTGACTTCCTTGGGCGTCACAGCCACCATGTTAGGAAACACTGGGTCAATGTGGTCCTCCAAGGGTTGTTGAACTGCTGTTCCCATCAGCCTTCACCAGCATAGCCAATGGTGAAGGTCCTGGAAGCTGTAGTTCAACAGCACCTGGAAGGCTACACTTTGCCCACTCCTAGTCTATAGGAATTTGTTTCTAGGCAAGCCTGAGTCGGCTATGAAATAAGGGTACCAAGAAATCTCCTGAAGTGAACCAGGATATAAATCCAAATGTAGGACCCAAGTCTACACTTCTTGTCTTAAAAATGCATAGCTTTATGTCCAAAGAAATCCATCATATGTTCAAAGTTATCTGTTCTGTGAAACGAAGAAATATCTGCACATCCACAACATGAAGACAAGTTGACAGTCTGCATATCCAGGAAATATCCTCATGGTTAAGATTTTATTGAATGGTAGAAATGGAGCCAATTGTTACTGAATTACACCCAGTGAACAAGATATAACAAGCAACTAAAAATTGACAGCAAGCTCACAGCCAAAAGCACAGAAATGACAAATCAAGTGCAAGATCAAATTTTTCATACATTTCTTCAGTTGTGAACATAGATTACATATTCATTTTGAATTTCCTTAATGCACCCTGGTGATGTGACACCCTAGGCTAGAGAGGAATTTGGGCATAATTCCACATTTATTGCTCCTCTCTACCACATTACACACCACCCACTGTATCTTTTGCCACAGTGATTCTTCCATTCTTATTTCCTTCTGGTTGCATTAATAGGCATTTACACACCTTTCCCCCTGCATCAATGGGCACCTAATTCGCTCCCAAAGAAGCATTTCAGCTATTAAATCAGATTTAGCAGACACTGAAAACGATCATCTTTAGAGTGGCGGTTTGCAAACCTTGTCCCTGTCAATCAACAACATTATTTAATCGAAGGTGTTTTATCTAGCCGAGCAGCCTGCAATGCACAAACAGGCAATATCAAACTTGTGGAGATGGTGCAGCAAAGCAAAAGAGGCTCTGAGGCCAGAAAAGGAAAAGAGACAAATAGGCATGCCTGAACCATTTGGGCAGTTAGCTCCTTAACTGGAGGTCTGAAGCATGTCACAAAGATTCATGCGCTACTCAAAACACTTCCCCCACCCCCTCTTGTCCCCTTTGCCTTGAATTAGCAAAGTTCTGCACCTGCTCTCCTTGGCAGAGAAGGGGAAGCTGAAGTAGGTTGCAGTCTCTTGAACACCTGCGCCTGTTTCTTTCACTTCTCTTATTTGTCACAGGAGTCATTTGATTTTTACAACCTGTAGGAAGTGGCAGGTGGCCAGTAGCTTCCCCAGTCTTTTACGGTGGAAATATAGTGCTACTGAAAGATGCTAAGCTGCCAGGGAGACACAAAACCCACATGTCCACCCAAGATGCTGGCATTTAGATCAGTTTAATTCCTAGCTCGTGATATCGTTGTCTCTTTGTCTCGGTCGTATCTATCCTTCTTGTGCCCTTTGTAATATTTTTTTTTACCCTAAAGAGAGGACAGTTACCCACTGTTTTTTTCCTGTAACTGTTAATTATTTCAGGGGAGTCTCAAAATGAAATCTACTAGAAATAGGCTGTTATGACTAAACAAAACACTGGCTTCCTGGCATAAAGAATGAGATGGTGTCCTCTCCCACACCATGTCCAAAAGCCAACAGGACTGGCAGTTGAATCTTTATTCAGCAGTGATGACAGGAGAATGTCCACCACCACAACTGAGAAAATGGCAAAATAGTTTATGTGGCCCAGAGGAGGCACACAGTTCTGGCGTCCCATCCAGTGTCTACCATGTGAGGCGTGCCTCATTTTGCCTAATAGAAGGGCAGCCTTGGCTCCTGTGCTCTCCCAGAGGCCTCACAATTCTAAAAGGAAAATGGTCTGGAACATTTCCATCTCTCTCTTCCAGCAAGGCAGCTAACTAGAGATGGGCATGAACCACTGCTTCAGTGGTTTGCTGCGGTTTGTTTGCCTACCGAACAGTTGATCTGCGGTTCAGTGCCCCGCCCCCTCCAGCAGGCACCCATTCAGCTGCTGTGCCCCACCCTGCCTCCTCTGGGTGCCGCTGCTGAATGGGCGCCTGCCGGAGGGAGCAGGGGGCCAAACCTCAGCTATTCAGCCAGAAAATGAACTGTACTGAACCGTCAAACCAGCAGTTCATGCCCATCTCTACAGCTAACTAAAGACTCTGAATGAGGGAGAAGGAAAGCTGAGTTAATGAAAGTAATCCAATAGTTGAAGAAACGCTGATAATTTAAATATGCAGATAACACCATATAACTGGCAAGACATAGCAATGACTTGAAATGACTACTGACAAAGACCAAAGAAAGTACATAAACAGGATTCCTGTTGAGCATTAGGAAATTGAAAGTGTGGAAGATTCTTTGTGTCCATTGAAGAGCCCCATTGCACAGTTCTCCCATGCACCTTTGTGAGTCACAGGATTCCTCATAACTGCCACAATGCAGTATGGCATGTTTCTGAAATAATAAAGTCTGGGGGGAATTCCTACTGAATTATGGGTCCAGTAGTTCATTAATCGCAAAACAAAAACAAAAAAAACTCATCCTTAACTGCCACAAATACAAAAAAGTGGGTGTTAGATCAAGTCAAACCTGTAGTTGCTCTAGAGGCAAAAATGACTAAACTAAGGTTACAGCATTTTGAATATATCATGAGAAGACAAGACTCACTGAAAAAGCCAGTAATACTGGAAGAAACTGGGAGCAATAAAAGAGGAAGATTGGATTCACTCTATAAAAGAACAACAGCCTTTCATTTACAAGACCTGAACAGGGTTGCTAATGACAGGACCTTTTGGAAGTCACGGATTCATGGCAGAAGCAACATGGCAACACATAGCGTCAACAATCCAGGGAAATGCAGAGGAGAGAACAGATGGCCAGGTTAGCAAACCACTAAGGAGGAAGCAAGGTAAGGTTTGCAGAATCATTGCATAAAAGGTACCTCATCTACCCAGCCTTCATCTCAGTGATATCATGAACAAGGGCAAAGGGTACACTCTTCTCAACTTGGGTCTAAAGCATTGACTTTTTTTCTATAACTAAACCATAGATCCTGATAGGCTCTACTTTGAAGACTACTTGCCAGCAAGAATGTCCACATATAATTAAACACCATATAATGTCTCCTAAGCCAAGAATATCTAGCTGTGCTATGGGCTCATTATTCTTAGCCTTCAAATAAACTCAGAATATCTTAATTTGGTCTCACACGATATCTTGCTTGCAAGGCCTATATCGTATCAAGACAATATCTCCTCTGTCCACCCTAAAACTGTTGAAAACATCAGTAGGGCAATTATTGTCTATCTATCCCTAATTAAAACGAAAGCTGGACTTCTCTCTTTTCTTTCCTGTCATTCTAATGTGGAGCTGTTAAAGAAACCCAATCTACATGGGGTGGTACTTAAATCAATTGCTTCCAGAGTAGCCAATCACATGTCCAGATATAAAACTGAGTAGATAAACACCTATGTTTTTTACCTTTAGTCAATACCATTTCAGCACAAATGACTGCTGCAATCCAGCAGTCCAATAGTACAAAACCTGAGGACAAAATCCAGACCTTGAGAGTTTATGTACCATTTATCAAGTGAAGCTAAGCACAGGTCATTTAGTGCATCTTACCAAGCACCACCACCCTAGTATTTGAGAAACTAAACTATTGTGGAGGTTGAATCCACCATTGCAAAGGCCCTGGAAAGGATGCAGCGCTTGAGTTCCGCTGATGGAACAGTAAATTCCATCAGAAGCAGGTGGAGGGATCTCCCTTTCTCATCACAGACTCCCTGTACCCCCCAAAAAAAACCTGTTCTAGAGGACCAGGAGATTGTCTGGAGCTGGGTTTTAGGCAGTTTTCAAGCTGCAGAGGGAGGGAGAGAGGAGAAAATTAAAAACATAGGAACATAAGAAGCTACTTTAGACTGAGTCAGACCATTCTGTCTGACCCCATATTGTCAACTTTGACTGACAGCAGCTCTCCATGGTTCTTTCCTAGTCTAGCCTAGAGATCAGAGGTATTCCCTGTAGTCTCCTAAATGAGTACGTTACCAGGCCCAACTCTGCTTCTCTTCAAACAAGGTTGGGTGTGTTCAGGATGCCTAATAAAATTCTGTTAAGTGATGCTGCAGAACCAGTGTTATGCTAGATTCAGGCATCTTTCTCCTTACTGCTCTGTGGGTATGCTCAGGTTCCCTGCACACTCTATAAATGTATTTATTATTATTTTTATTCATTAAATTTATACCCCGCCCATCTAGACCGAAGTCTACTCTGTATGTATCTTATCTTGCTTTCTTGGCATTTAGGAAAAACCCTAATACAAAGCTGCTGTGATGATGCAGCAAAATTGGATTGTTGTGTCAACACCTGAATATACAAGTGAACCCAAGAGATCAATTATATATCTAGTGCTCTGACACAAAAATGTATATTTTTCCCCTTTTTCCCCTTCCACCAATAGTGTTGACTTGACCAACGTTACACCAAATTGGCCTGAAGTGTTTCCAGTCAATTGCTTGACTCCAGGGTGCAAGAAAACCTCTACTTTTAGAGTTAGCTTCTGGTTAATTACATTTAGAATTTTAAAGTAAGTGAGATAGATCTTCAGCTGGCATAAACAGAAATTGATCTCAAAGGGGTCTAAAGAGTCACATTGATTCTACCAACTGATCTAGTAACTTGAGCTGAGGAAACTATACAGATTGACTTACACACAGCAAAGTCAATCATTATTTTTGCCCAAATTGAGGAGGTGTATTTTTATACAATGGCTCTTTGGTCGTGCATAAAGAGCCATTATGAACATGGTATAAATGAGAAAGTAAACTGGATGAAAATTATGAACAAGACTAATGAGGCAGCCTATAACCAGCCAATTTATATTATTAGTCCTATTCAGGTATTCTCAAATATGCTTACTCAACTCATGACAAGGAAGTACAGAACCCCCCTCACCCAGTTGTTTCCTGTAATAAGCGACAAGCTTGAAGAGGGGAACCTGAATCTCTCCACTTCAAATTGTTGCTTGTCAAGTGAGCAAAATTACAACAGAGGGGGCAGGGCCTCCTTCCCCTCCTCATGTAAACACAGTTAGGTACTCCTCAATACAGTCCTCGATATTTGTCAGGAACTGCTGACAACCGTAATATAAAAAGAGCCCTGCTGAATCAGGCCAAGGGCTCATCTAGTCCAGCTTCCTGTATCTCACAGTGGCCCCACCAGATGCCTCTGGGAGCACATGAGACAACGAGATACCTGTCTCCTGATACCACTCCCCTGCATCTGGCATTTTGAGGTGCATCTGGCATTTCAAGATGAGTCACATTACTATAGATTCTGAAAAAGTGTCAGGGGCTGCTGATCTCTGTCCCATGTGGTCAGCTTGTAACATTGAATAACCTTCTGAATTGTCTCTTCTTGGGGTGGCAATTTGCTCCTCCTTGGCAGCAAGGTGTGTAAGTTTAACCTGCTTGAGCAGGTCTATTGTGCTGTGGCATGTCTTATTTTGCTGGTCTTGATCTTCAGTCTTGACTTCTGTGTTTGTACTTCCTGGCTTCTCCTTCTATCAATATTGCCCTTTGGTCCAATCAATTCCTCACTCCAGACTAACAGTAGCCCAAAATAATTTGCTGCTAGAGGGAAAGGACAAGATGGCATGTACATAAGGTGCCATGACTGACAGCTGAATCTTATTTCAACACTTCTGACAGGACAATGTTTTCCACCACACCCAAGGGAAGTGTCTACATTCAAAATTTTGAGTTTAGAAGGATTTTAAAAATGATTGAAGAGGGTGTAGAAAAAGTTGCTCTGGAAATAAAAGTACGTTTGCAAAGTACAGCTTGGGAAATTAGTCCTAATTGTTTTCAAAACAATCAGCTGTTTTCTAATTTCATTCATGTCTTCCAGTTTAGAGTGGACATAAACTGAAGCAAATAAAGGTAGTGAATGATATAATGTTGTTCATATTATTTTTCTGTGTATGTTCTTAATATGTGAAAAAGCTGAATAATATATTTTACTTTGTATTATTTTTTACATAAACTTTAAATAAAAGTCAATATCTTAAGTTTCAATACCTGCATCTTTTTATATGCTTCAAGGAAGGATTTTTTAGTATTTATGCCAACAGCTTTCTTCATAGCTGCAGGACTGTCTTCAATACATTTTGACTCTTTTTAAAAAAAGTATTATACAGGTATATCTATCTATCTATCTATCTATCTATCTATCTATCTATCTATCTATCTATCTATCTATCATCTATCTATGTCTGGGAAACCTCATAAGCTAAAACGATTCATGAGTTGTTGGAGGTCTTCAGCAGAGTGGGCAACAACAGCTGCATCATCGGCGAAGAGGAAGTCCCACATGCATTTCAGTTGGACTTTGGTCTTCGCTCTCAATCTAGAGAGATTAAAGAGCTTTCCATCTGATCTAGTCTGGAGATAGACACCTTCTGTTGCAGTTCCAAAGGTGTGCTTCAGCATGACAGCAAAAAAGATCCCAAACAGGGTCGGCGCGAAGACACAGCCCTGTTTCACTCCGCTTCGGATGTCAAAGGGATCTGATGTTGAGTCATCAAAAAGTACAGTGCCCTTCATTTCCTCATGAAAGGACCTGATGATGTTAAGGAGTCGAGGTGGACATCCAATCTTGGGAAGTATTTTAAAAAGGCCATCCCTGCTAACCAAATCAAAGGCCTTTGTGAGATCTATGAAGGCCACAAAGAGTGGCTGTCGTTGTTCCCTACATTTCTCCTGCAACTGTCTGAGGGAGAATACCATGTCAGTGGTGGATCTATCAGCTCGAAATCCACACTGTGATTCTGGATAGACTCTGTCTGCAAGCACCTGGAGTCTCTTCAGCACAACACGGGCAAGCAGCTTCCCTACAATGCTGAGAAGAGAGATGCCACAGTAGTTATTGCAGTCACCCCTGTCTCCTTTGTTCTTATACAATGTGACGATGTTTGCATCCTTCATGTCCTGTGGTACTCCACCTTCCCTCCAGCAAAGACAAAAGACTTTATACAGCTCGGTGGTGATGATCTCTTTACAGCACTTCAGCACTTCAACAGGGATGTTATCCTTCCCAGGTGCCTTGCCAGAGGCGAGGGAATCCAAGGCCGCTTTTATTTCTGCTAAAGTTGGTTCGCTGTCAAACTCTTCCAAGTCAGGCAGGCACTCAATGTTATTTAATGCCTCTTCAGTTACTACATTCTCTCTGGAATAGAGCTCAGAGTAGTGCTGCACCCAGCGTTCCATCTGCTGTGCTCGGTCCTGGATGATCACGCCTGTAGCAGACTTCAAGGGAGCAGATTTCTTCTGTATTGGACCTAAAGCCTGCTTGATACCGTCATACATTCCCTTGATGTTACCTGTGTCCGCTGCTGTCTGTATCTGAGAGCAGAGCTGAAGCCAGTAATCGCTGGAGCATCTCCTGGCAGCCTGTTGGACTTTGCTACGAGCAGCTCAAAGAGCCTGCAAGTTGTACTCACTAGGACAGGCTTTGTATGCTGCTAGAGCTCTCCTCTTATCTTCAATGGCTGGTATCAACTCCTCCGAATGGGCTTCGAACCAGTCTGCCGTCTTTTTGGTCTTCTTGCCAAATGTGGACAAGGCGGTGTTATAAACAGCGTTCTTGAAATGTTCCCATCGTTCAGGTGCATTTGCATCAGCTGGGCCTGGAAGGGTTTCCTCAAGCGCTTGGGCAAATTCCTCCACTTTTCTTTGATCTTGCTGATGTCAATAAGCAGAGAAGCAATAAATAAATACTTCAGGGAATTGTTTGATGAACAGAAGTTGGCAAGTGAGAATCACAAATGTTACAACATAGAAGCCACTTCCCTGTGATGTAATCCCATGCCCAACCACACTGTTCTCCACTGGACACAAAATGAGTCCTAACTAAATTCCATTTCCTTCGGCTCATATCCAACAGGGTTGTGGCACTAGCACAAAATACAGTTGTGTCAGAGGATATACTTTTACAGAGGATGGACTAGTGTGGCTCTCACTATAATTTCTATTGTGCAATCAGTTGCTCAGTGAAGATCACATGCTGGTAATGTCTCATATGCTTCCAGTCAGCTGAGAATGTAATCTAGTGAAACCCCTATCCAACAGAGATTTTCCACTCCACTAACAAGACATAGAATTTAGGGGGAAATCTCAGGAATATATATACCCTCTTCCTTCAGTCTTTGTTGTGTCTGTCGCATACCTTGGATGGGACTTGTATCCTATAATAGCCCAACCTACTATACAGGATGTATCAAATTGTGGGTTCCTGTATTAAGTTGGTGGCCATTATTTAAAATGGAGATCCAGGAATGGGCAGGAGCCTGTCATTTGAGTGGAGGCAGTATATTTCTTCTGGCATCTCTAACCCACCATGGGATTCTAAGTTGGGCAAACGTCAACAGCATGAAGTTGTTACCCTCTCTCAGCCACTCCCAGTACAGTACCAGTGTAGAGCTGATGAAAGATTTCTGGAAGTGCCTTTGAATGCTGCCATGGATATGGATTACATAATTAATCCAATCTCCCTTCATAATGAATAAGATGGGAGGAAATATTTGCTCAAAGATGCTTTTCTACAGTTTCTACAGATGTTCCATTCCCCATATGGTCACCCATATGGCTTGGCTGTCCTAGTTTCTTTTAGGAACTCTTCTTCTCAGATAGCAAAACTGGTCTCTCCTGAATAGTAAGTGATAGATTGATTAGGAAACAGGTAATTCTGTGAGGTACTTTGTCATTTCTGATAGAAGTGCTGAGCAGCCAGAGCTAAATTACAGCTATCAATCTCCATGGCTATGTATAGATATATTAATTATTTTTTTTCCTTTCTCTATAGAAATGGAGATTTAACAGTTTTCTCAGCACCGACTGTGTTTAGCTTACTAAGTAAGGCCAGTTTCTTCTACAGTTTTAATGTCTTTATTGCACAGATGACATCTTTCAACAGCTGATATAACATCCACAGGGAAGCAATAACGATATAAACATTTAATGCTTAGAGACGAAGGGCTTTCCTACACAGCTGAGAAAAATCTTTTATGCTTAGCACTACAGCAGTGCTAACACCAATCCAGCACCAACAGTGTGATACATCATTTATATAACATGTAGAGGAGGCTAGTTTTTCTGCCTTTTTAAGAAGGCATAATCTATGCTCAGTCACAAATGGCACCCTGTTTTGTTGACGTCTGTGCAGGTGCTATGGGTAGGGAAATGTGCCAGTCTGGAGAGAGGACTGGGATTGGTTTGAGATGGAGTTGACTTCTCTCAGTGGATTACATGCACATTTCAGGAGTTCTGCAGGACTGAAAAATATGGATGGAGGGGAAGTGTTATTGATGAACTGGAGCACTCTTCACCAGTGTGGTACAGCAATTAGAGTGATGGACCAGGATTAGGGTGATCTGGGTTCTTGTCTCCACTGAGCCATAAAACCCATTGGAAAGCTGGGGCCAATCACACTCCCAAAATGTCCTGTCCTCAACAGCCCTGCTTAGCTCTTGCAAACTCATCTGTGGGTTCCTTTAAGGTCAATCCATCTTGTATCTGGTCTTCCTCTTTTCCTGCTGCTTTCAACCTTTCCCATCATTATAGTCTTTTCCAGAGAATCCTGCCTTCTCATGATGTGCCCCAAAGTAGGACAGCCTCAGTTTCAACATTTTTGTCTCCAGAGATAGTTCAGGCTTGATTTCATGTAGGACTGAATTGTTTGTCTTTCTGGTAATCAGCAAAGCTCTCCTCTAGGACCACATTTTACGAATCCATTTTCCCCCCTGTCAGCTTTCTTAACTCTCCAGCTTTCACACCCTACACGGTGATCAGAAATACAAGGCTCTACTACTACCTCAGTTCATTTGTGGATAGCGCTTTATCCATGTATGCACTGAGCAGCCATTATCAAGATGCCTGGCAATAGAGATGAAGTCTGCAAGGAAGGGGGTCAATCTACGAACTTTTCCAGCTGACAAAATTCAGCTGTGTTCACAGTATGGGTGTAAAATCTCACTTTTAACATCTTTGTGTGTGAGGATGAAAAAAGTGCAAAGTTAATTCTTATCGTGCTGAGAGAGGAGGAGATATTTTGTGGTTCTCATAACAAGAAAAGAGAATGAGAATGATTTGGGAGTGCAAATTATATAAATTAGCACAGGCAATTAAAAACATTACAGAAATGGTGGTAGTTTGTTTTACTGAAAAAGCACGTTGCACCCTCTGGTGGCAAAAATGTGTTTTGGGAACACCTAGTGGTGCTGGGGGGGGGGGGACCCTCAAAACAGTTCAATCACCCCCTCAGATGGCACAAGAGGACTTCTTGAGCCAAATGTGTTTTTCAAAAAATATTTTACTTTGAGGACAGGGATGGAATGCCCATTAGGGCCTTTGGGGCCACATGCAATCCACAGGTGGCATGTTGCCCACCCCTGGCGAGGCTGGCTAGATGAAATGAAGTACAAGGTTCCTATACCTTCCATTGGCTGTAATCCTGTTGCTTAACATATTAAGTCGCAACGAGGACAAGCCCATTGAGATTGGATGAGTCAACTCCTCCATAAGTTCCACTGATTCAATGGACCTACTCTAGTTGTGATTTAGTATGCTAAGCAACAAGATTTCAGCCAACAGGTACTTGAACGATATGTCGTCTTATGATGACTATCAACATTTCTCTTTTAAGACCATTATACTTCCTGTGCAGCAGTTAAAATGTGTAAAAATCCTGTCCTCTGTTTCATACGATCACTATTATTTCTAGCAGCTCCATAACTCACCAGCAAGATCTCTCTGATAAACACATGAAATTGCTGATACATATTAAAATATGTAAAGTACCGTTTCTATGTTTTCGGCTCCCTTTTTTCCAGGACACAAAGGTAGGAGGCAGTTTACTATAACATTTTTCTTTATGTTTCAGTTCCACTTCATTAGACCAATAAGATACTCTATCTCTAGAGCGTACTTCTCAGGCTATTAAAACCACAAGTCTTCGACCTTGTGCCTTATCAACACCACCCAAGACACGCTATAACCGCCAAGAAATGCACTACCTGTCATCCCTTATTACTTAATAAACTTGCCAGCAGGGCTGCTGCAACAAAATTATGAAGCCAGATTATTGCTTTTGGGCTCAGTAAATCCAGAGGCAAAGCCTGCTTTCGGAGGAAAACATCTCACTGAAGAAACTGAGGATGTGATGAAAGGATCCTGTCAGTTCAGAAAGGGCTAGTACATGTGAGAAAGTTCTTGTTTTAAAAGATAGTGGAGGAATGAGATTCCAGCAATGCTAAAAGGTTCAACAGGCTGGACTGAGAAGCCATGTGCCCTATGCAATTATGTATCCTAGGATCCCCAAGCCAACATGGCCAGTTCTCTAAGTTCAAGGGAAATGCTGCCTCTCCCTGTACACGTATACTCTTCAGAACATACAGGTTAGTGCCAACAGATAGTATTACAAGTTTATCTCCTCAGAACAGTGGTTTCCAACCTTGGGTCCCAAGTAGACATGGGAGCTTCGTATTCATATCCTGGGGGATATGAATAGGAAGCTCAGCACCACAGGTGCCACAGCCGTTCATTCCTGTTCCCCAGAACCAGCCCAGTCCACTCACCGGGCTCCTTGCTCATATGTCCTATGTCGGTGACATCGTGCCAATCATAAACATAGTCTGTGAGGGTTCGAGTGTAGCCTCCTCTTTCTCTTGAAATAAAACAGGAATCTCTTTTTGATTGCAACTCAAACTGTCTTTTATTGTTTTAAACTGGGGAGGAACTTCATTTGTGGTAACTTGAGGTAACATCTCTTGCGACGTCAACGAACGTTGCAAGGGTATCCAAAGACTTGTGTCAAACAGATTTAGGGGTTTCTCATCCCATGGACCGGGTAAAAAGGGGTTATAACCGGGACTGTCTCTTTCTTCTCCCACCTCTCTCAATAGCGGTAGGGTCTCTTCATCTCCATCCTCTCTCCAGATCGGGTCTCCCGTTCCCTCAAAGGTAGTCCATGGTCCCGGAGATACGCCACTCTCCGTGCCTCCTCTGCACGCCATGCCCGACGCTCCTCCACCTCTCTGGCCACAAGTTCCTTTTCTTCCTTTAGCCGCCTCCTCCACTCCCTCGCCTCAGACTCTCCCCAGTACGACGGTCGCTGGGGAAGCCCCTTCCTCCGGCGATAATCCGCTTCTTCTCTCGGGACCTTTACCTTTTCCCATTCCCCAGTCCATGGGTCTTCTACCCAGATAAGTTCCCAACCTCCTGGTATGTTGTCGTGTCCCCTTTTTATATCTCCTATTCCCGCCTCCACCACCGACCTCCCCTTTTCTACTTTTCCCGCCAAATCCCCTTCCGTCTGGGTCGCCACAGTCAAACCCCGCAGACTTGCTTCCAACTCCCGGGTGTCTATTCCCTGGTGTATTCTTTCACAAGGGGTTGGTGGAGGAGTGGTCTGCACCTCTTTTGATATCTTACGGGTGGACGGCACTCCAACGAGAGCTTCTATACTCTCCTCTCGCCTGTCACATAGTCCCACCGGTGTTTTCCCACCTCTTCCCACAGCCAACTACTCCAGTAAGGAGGTGGTAAGATGAGTCTCCCCGCTCAGCTGCTGAGCAGATGGCTGAGGGGAGAGGCAAGGCAGTGCTAGCAGGACTATGTCCGCAACTGGCACAATATTGCCACCATCAGATGTGCACACTATGAGGAGCCCAGTGAGTGGACTGGGCTGGTTCAGGGGGGCAGGAATGGACCGCCATGGCACCTGTAGTGCCGAGCTTCATATTCTAATCCCCTGGGATACAAATACAAAGCTCCCATGTCCCCCAGATGATTTTGGCCTACAACTCCCAGAACCCCTGACCAGCACAGCTAATGGTGAAGGCTTCTGGGAGTTTTAGTCCAAGAACATCTGGGGAACCAAGGTTCAGAACCAGTGCCCTAGAAGTATGCACATGGGCAGAAATCTGTCAAAGAGTATGTGGTCTCACTACCTGTCCTACATATCAGGACTGAGGAATATGCCACCCTCAGGTGTTTCCAGACTGCAACTCCCATCAGCACCAGGCAGCACAGCCAACAGAGTTGAATTTACCACCTGCATTGCCACACATTCGCCGTCCATGTTGTATACTTGAAAACAAGGACCTCCAAGCTGGGTGAGATCCATGTTATATAGAAATAAGATGGGAGGCTGAATGGGTTATACAATTGTCTGCATTGGTTGTGAAACTGGTCTCAGGAAAAGGCTCTTGTGGATCAAGTCTGGAGCAGCTTTCTTAAGAGGAAGAGTGTAATATGGAACAAAAAAATTTAATTGGTTAAGAAGACACATTATATAATGCTACGTATTCTCAGTTCAGCTTTATGGCGTAGAATCCTGGGCTTTCAACAGAAGTACTTTTTAAAAAGACAAAAGCATTTCCAGTGTGGATTTATCAGAGGATGCTAAAAGAATTGCTGGACTGAGGATGACCAGTGAAAAAATACTAAAGGAACGCATACGAAATTATAAAACACATAAAATGCAGAAAGCCAGACTACTTCAGTCAAGTAATGAGAAATGAAAAGGGCAAACTGGTGTAGCGGATCATTCGAGGTAAAAGAATGAGGAAGAAAAAGTGCAGAATAGAGAAGGAATGTGGACTGAGAAACCTGGAGATTGCTTTGGACTGCAGTGCACCTTTCACATTTAAATAAAAGACTTGAAACACAAAAGAGGCTCTCCTTCATGTAATTTACGTTCTTTCAACAACTGCCAAAAGAGAGTTTCTAAAACATGAATGCTTCATGTTTTTGAATAAGATGGACATGAATGTTTCATGTTTCTTTTATGTTCTTTTATGCTCTTGCTTTCATGTAACCTTTTGTTCATCTGTTGTCTGTCAAATCACTTGAGCATTTTTTCCTCCAATAGTGCTGCATGGGATGCTACCAGCAACCAATCAGAACATTTGGAAGGAAATAGGATTTTTGAATCTGTAAAAGGGTCTAGAACCCAGTGAGGGTTTGCTTCCATCCTTGCTTGTCGGTGGTATTACCGTATGGAGATGGGCACAAACCGTGCTTTGGCAGTTTGGGCAGGTTCAGCACAGTGCTCACACAAGTGTTCTGTGGGCACTGCATCCTTCCCTCCCCCGCCTCCTCAGGTGATCGCCCACTCACCGGCAGCAGTGTGGGTTTCCCTGCCCCACCTCCTCATCTGGGTGGGCAATAGCCAAGGAGGCAGGGCAGGGAAGCCCGCACTGTTGCTGATGATGGGTGATCGCCTACAGAGGCGGAAGAGTGAAGCATACTCCTACCGCTGAGTGGGCAATCGCCCAGAGGAAGTGTGGTGCTTTCAGAACACCTGTGCGGGTATCACACCAAACTAGGCCAAACCACAGAAGCGTGGTTCATGGCCATCTCTATTACTGTATAATGAACTCCTGATGTCCTCCATCTAAATATTCTAAATAGTTTTGGTTGGCGGTGTTTTCATTGTGACTTTTATTTCTTTCCTCGGTTTTTAGGAGGGCAGTGCTGTTGATGTTTGTTTTTTGGGGGGTTTGTTGGTGGTGGGTTTGGGGGGGTTGGGTTTTGTATGTGTGCATATGGTGTGTTTTTTCTCCCTGTGTGTAAGGCTGCTTTCCCTGTTTGATAGATTTATAAAATTGTTATTTGGTTAATTTACTGTGTATTTATTTTGTTTAAAGTATATATTTTTGTGTGGGAGTGGGGCTTTTTCTTCTTCTTCTTCTGTGGGGATGGTGTGGGCCAGGGGATGGATTCTATGAATATACCAGTGTGCCATTGGCATTTCTCTTTCATTGTTCTAGTGTTATTGATCATTTTGGTGAATGGTGTCTGCTTCCTTGCTGTGCTGCCCAGGCCAAGAGGGTCTCTGCGGTGCTGGGTGGGTGGCAATTAACTTATACTGTTACTTTCTCTCTTTTTTTAATTTTTGTGGGTGTTTAACTGCTTTTTCAGCTGCTTGGTGGGAGATTGAAATATTTTTTGCATAGGTCTAATGATTTGTTTTCTTTCTAATATGCTGTTGCCTACTTTTGGAGTAGACTGATTCTCTGTTCTCATGCCTCTGCATGTTTGGAGTAGTTTTGAAGGGTTTTCTTTAGGACTTTTGTAGTGTCAGAAAACATGAATGGGGAAATACAAATGGGGAAACATGAAAAAGGCTTCCCTGTTGTGTAAAAATGAAAGAACTGGTATGCAATATATATATATATATGCAAAAAACAGAAGCACCCCTTGGAAGAACCCAAAATGAAAGAAATGAAAATATTTAGTCACATACATCCCTGTGCAGCACAACACAGTTGTTTAAACTGTGACACCCAAAATCAAGATGGCTGCGCTGATGATGAGCAGCACCAGATAGGGAAGGAACAAGAAGCTGATGACATTATGATACTCTTTCCCCCACACCATAACAAAAGACCAGGGAATATCACAGTAAGGAGAAAAGGCTCTTTATCACCAAAAGAATTTGGGATCAATAAAGTGCTATTGCCAAGC
Source organism: Intellagama lesueurii (assembly GCA_037013535.1). NCBI lineage: Eukaryota > Metazoa > Chordata > Lepidosauria > Squamata > Agamidae > Intellagama > Intellagama lesueurii. Next base: position 211,362,800 of record JBAJHW010000003.1, read on the forward strand.
CATTAGCCATAAGTATGCCATAACTGACCAAAGCGTTCAGATCAAACTTCCTCATGCTTTTTGAAATCTCTCTTTTAATGTTACCGCAGGTGCCAGGGCCATTTGTGAATATCCATAAATGTTCAGGCAGCCAACAAGACCAATATTATGAATACAGTAGGGCCTGTGGCTCTGATCATCAGCTTCTTATAGCAAAACTCAAGCTTAAACTGAAGAAAGTAGGAAAAACCACTGGGCTAGTAAGATATAATCTAAACCAGTGGTCCCCAACCTTGGGCCTCCAGATGTTCTTGGACTACACCTCCCAGAAGCCTTCACCACCACCTCTGCTGGCCAGGATTTCTGGGAGTTGAAGTCCAAGAACATCTGGAGGCCCAAGGTTGGGGACCACTGATCTAAACCAAATCCCTTATGAATACACAGTGGAAGTGAAGAACAGATTTAAGGAACTAGATTTGGTGGACAGAGTGCCTGATGAACTATGGCTGGAGGCCCGTAACATTGTACAGGAGGCAGCAACAAAAACCATCCCAAAGAAAAGGAAATGCAAGAAAGCAAAGTGGCTGTCCAACGAGGCCTTACAAATAGCAGAGAAGAGAAGGGAAACAAAATGCAAGGGAGATAGGGAAAGTTACAGAAAATTGAACGCAGACTTCCAAAGAATAGCAAGGAGAGACAAGAGGGCCTTCTTAAATGAACAGTGCAAAGAAATAGAGGAAAATAATAGAAAAGGAAAAACCAGAGATCTGTTCAAGAAAATTGGAGATATTAAAGGAACATTTTGTGCAAAGATGGACATGATAAAGGACAAAAATGGAAGGGACCTCACAGAAGCAGAAGACATCAAGAAGAGGTGGCAAGAATACACAGAGGAATTATACCAGAAAGATCTGGATGCCCCGAACAACCCAGATAGTGTGGTTGCTGACCTTGAGCCAGACATCCTGGAGAGTGAAGTCAAGTGGGCCTTAGAAAGCATGGCTAACAACAAGGCCAGTGGAGGTGATGGCATTCCAGTCGAACTATTTAAAATCTTAAAAGATGACGCTGTTAAGGTGCTACACTCAATATGCCAGCAAGTTTGGAAAACTCAGCAGTGGCCAGAGGATTGGAAAAGATCAGTCTACATCCCAATCCCAAAGAAGGGCAGTGCCAAAGAATGCTCCAACTACCGTACAATTGCACTCATTTCACACGCTAGCAAGGTTATGCTCAAAATCCTACAAGGTAGGCTTCAGCAGTATGTGGACCGAGAACTCCCAGAAGTACAAGCTGGATTTGGAAGGGGCAGAGGAACTAGAGACCAAATTGCTAACATGTGCTGGATTATGGAGAAAGCCAGAGAGTTCCAGAAAAACATCTATTTCTGCTTCATTGACTACGCAAAAGCCTTTGACTGTGTGGACCACAACAAACTATGGCAAGTCCTTAAAGAAATGGGAGTGCCTGACCACCTTATCTATCTCCTGAGAAAGCTATATGTGGGACAGGAAGCAACAGTTAGAACTGGATATGGAACAACTGACTGGTTCAAAATTGGGAAAGGAGTACGACAAGGCTGTATATTGTCCCCCGGCTTATTTAACTTATATGCAGAATACATCATGCGAAAGGCAGGACTGGAGGAATCCCAAACCGGAATTAAGATTGCCGGAAGAAATATCAACAACCTCAGATATGTAGATGATACCACTCTGGTGGCAGAAAGTGAGGAGGAATTAAAGAACCTCGTAATGAGGGTGAAAGAGGAGAGCGCCAAAAATGGTCTGAAGCTCAACATCAAAAAAACTAAAATCATGGCCACTGGTCCTATCACTTCCTGGCAAATAGAAGGGGAAGATATGGAGGCAGTGACAGATTTTACTTTCTTGGGCTCCATGATCACTACAGATGGGGACAGCAGCCATGAAATTAAAAGACACCTGCTTCTTGGGAGGAAAGCAATGACAAACCTAGACAGCATCTTAAAAAGCAGAGACATCACCTTGCCGACAAAGGTCCGCATCGTCAAAGCTATGGTTTTTCCAGTAGCGATGTATGGAAGTGAGAGCTGGCCCATAAAGAAGGCTGACCACAGAAGAATTGATGCTTTTGAATTGTGGTGCTGGAGGAGACTCTTGAGAGTCCCCTGGACTGCAAAGAGAACAAACCTATCCATTCTGAAGGAAATCAACCCTGTGTGCTCACTGGAGGGACAGATCCTGAAGCTGAGGCTCCAATACTTTGGCCATCTCATGAGAAGAGAAGACTCCCTGGAAAAGACCCTGATGTTGGGAAAGTATGAGGGCAAGAGGAGAAGGGGACGACAGAGGACGAGATGGTTGGACAGTGTCAGCGAAGCTACCAACATGAATTTGACCCAACTCCAGGAGGCAGTGGAAGACAGGAGGGTCTGGCGTGCTCTGGTCCATGGGGTCACGAAGAGTCGGACACGACTTAACGACTAAACAACAACAACAAAAGGACCTCCTTATCCACTGATTCAGTTATCCACTATCTGGAAATATTAAATTAAACACTGTATTAAAAGTATTTCCTTAAATGCAGAGGGGGAAATTGCATGTTTTACTGGAACTGATCACTAGGGGAGGCCAGAGAGCACATACTATGAAGAATACATAGCATGGTCTCTGGCTGCTAAGGCCTCTTCTCTTGGAAGCTTTCTCCCTGAAGGCATTGGCGGAGGCTCCTCCTGCCTTTGCTGGTTTACCCGAAGGGAAAAAAAAACAAGTGTCAGTGCTGGGCAATCTAGGCGGGAAGCAGGATTGGGGCTTGCTTTGCACTGAGGCCTGCATGCAGGTAAGTGGCCCTCCCAAAGCGGTGGCAGCTGTGATGCTCAAGTCTCCCTAAGGAGCATATGGCATTCAGGCAGGGAGTTCCACAGGCCACAAATCTATCACTTTATGCTGAGGCAAGTCCTCAACCTTCAGCAGTGCATAGCATCTGTGCCTAGAACAAGCCTGACCCTTAAAGAATACTTTACTTTACTCAGCACTTTGCAAGTACTGCTACATGGGCTTTGTGATTCCTTAGAACTCACAACAGCTCATTTAAATAGGACTTCTCTGTGGTAGCCAGTCCACTCCTCTGGATTTAGCCAAACCCTGCTGATCCGAGAGACTAGTCCTCAGTTGGAATTTTTATAATTATTTTTTATTAAGAAAATATAGTTTCAGAAAAACAGTTTGTTTGCTTAAGCATAGCATAAAGACATGTTCAAAGGATTACCATAGTTAAATACAACAACTACTTCCCATTAAACACTAAAACACTGAGCTAAGGTGGGCTAGCCCCACCTCCTTCTTTCCTTACTATGCTACATTCTTTTTCTTTCAGATACATAATACAAACCATCAAGAACTTATCTCAGGAAAAAGTTCTTTCCAACAAAATGGTCTCCTCTCAAACATAACCCATCGTCCATTTTTCTACATTCCTCGGACCTCCTTCTTCATGGCTGTAAACCAATTAACTCAAAGAGGCGTAACTGTCCACTCCGCCTCCGATTCTCATGGAGATGCAGGTGTGTTATCTCCATTCCAATTTGAAGGGAATTTTTTGGGTCTTCGCACTGGGGCCTCTTCGACCTTGCCTCTTATCAGGATTCACTCTGTACCAGCCTGGCTGTAAATTAGGAAAAACAGCCTCTCAGCCTTTTCCACATTCCCATGTCTTCAACTCCTTTCACTTTGAAACCTAACAGACTCCATTTTCTCTCGTCCTCATTGACTACAAGTCCCACTCTCCTTCAATATCATGACAGCAGCGGCCTCCACGCTCTGTCCTCTCTCCGGGTAACCATCAGGTTTGCATGGATTGGAGGGAGTGGGGGGGGGGAGGAATTTGTCCCTATACCTTCTGGATAGTTGGCAAGGGCGGGGAGGGCGTCTGGTTTGGGGAGGGAGATATTTGCTATAATCCGCGTTTTTCAGCATCTGCTGGGGAGCTTGGAAGCAATCACATGCAGATACGGGAGTCCTGCTGTAATGTCATTGTTTGCACACACACACACACACACACAGTGTGTTTGTGTGTGTGTGTGTGAAAACAATGACATTATTCACAATATGAATAACACATACACACACTGTGCTCTGTCACAACCCTAATATTCTGAAGTTGTAATTTTAAATAGCAAGATTTCCAATATGGGCATTACGTGGTCACATACTTCATGATGAAAGCAGAAGTGGAGCTTAAAGACATTTTAGATTACTTTAAAGCTTGAGGAAACTTATTATTTTCAGAAGTAAAAGCAGGAAGTGACAAATAGTATCTCAGTTTATTCTCGAAGGCTTTCGTGGCTGGGATCCGATGGTTGTTGTGGGTTTTCTGGGCTGTTTAGCCATGTTCTCAGTTCTTTGCTTCTTGCAGAATTCCCTGACACCAAAGAAATTAGAAAGGAGAATCCAGCATACCCCTTTAGGAACACAATTCAAGAAGCTTTTGGTAGCTGCAGTGGCATAAAAACTATGATTAGGGAGCCCTTCATTCATTTAGCTGCACTTAAGAACAAAAGAAAAGAAGCTAAAAGTAAAGTATTCAGAGAACTGTAACAGAGCATATGATATTAAAGGCAATGGATTCAGAAAGAGGTATCAACTTTTTTAAAAGGCTGAGTGGTTTTAGAAGCTTATCAAGCAGAAAACTCATTGTGGATCAGATATACTAAGAAAAAGAAAATAAACCTTTTAAAATGATAGAAAGATTTAAGATTTCCAAATTGTTTGATGATGACAGAATGCTACTGGTTTTCTGAGAGCAAAAATAAGAAAGGTTTGTAATCAGCTAATGAAGCTTGAATTCCATGGCTTGCAGAGACTCCTGGATACATGTTATTAAAAGTTCTAATAAATATATAACAATATTAAAACACCTGGTTTCGTAATTGCCAAGTTAAAACTAATATTATATTTCCAACCAAACCAATATTTGTTCATATGATGGTAAAATCATTGCTTTATCCAAAGAAAGATTTTGAAATCACAGAACAAGGTTATTTTATCAGTAACTCCAGGGGAAAAACAACAGATGTATTGGTCTTCTCTGAGCTCACACCACCCAATACCTTTGCTCTCTTTGGCATTTTAAAAACAGTGGCAATTGTCTTTGCTAATATATTGAAGAGGATAACTTAGAAAGGATATGCACAAGTCCATGACATGACCATTTCTGCAAGAAATGTAACCTTACAAGATTATGAAATAGTAAGAAAGGTGAATAACAGGAAATGTTGTATTGGTGTCTTTAGAAATTGAGAAAGCTTTCGATAACATAGAAGAATAATAAGAATTGCTAGATCAAGAGCATCCCATTCCCTGAGATGTCAAGGCCAAAACATGAGATTGTGGTATCATCAAGATGAGTCAGACAAAAGATGGTAGTGAAACAAGCACAACATACATGAGTCCTGGTGATAACTGGCAATGAGTGCAGGGAAAAAGACAGGTTACTTACCTGTAACCATGGTTCTTCAAGTGGACCTCTGTGAATTCACACATTTGGGTTTAAGAGCGCCTGCGCTGTTGTTCTCGGAATTTTCTAGAGCTTTTGAAAAAAGTAACAAAGTTTAGAGTTGCCCCTATCGCGCATGCTCCACCCGCCTCAGCCCTCAGTTCCATTTATCCGCCACAATATCCTGAACTTATCAGAGACATAGGCAGTGACGAATAGAGGGGAGGCTGGGCGGGATGTGTGAATTCACAGAGGTCCACTTGAAGAACCATGGTTACAGGTAAGTAACCTGTCTTTCTTCTTCGTGGCCTCTGTGAATGCACACATTTGGGTGACTAGCAAGCTGACTTACCGGTAGGAGGGCCGTCACTGCAGAACAGACGTCAAAACAGCACTTCCAAAACTTGTCTCCTTTTTAGCCCGAAGGTCGAGTCTATAGTGTGTCATGAATGTGGACACAGTAGACCAAGTTGCTGCCCTGCATATGTCAGGGATGTCCACACCATGCAACAAAGCAGTAGAAGTTGCCATGGCTCTCGTGGAATGACCTTTTAGGCCATGTGGGACAGTTTTACCTTGCAGTTCGTATGCCAAAGCAATTGTGGAGACAAGCCACCTAGAAATGGTAGATGATGAAGCAGGTGAACCCTTGTGTGGTCCCTGAAAACACAGAAAGAGTCTTGGAGCAATCCGAAAATCCCGTGTTCTAGATGTGTAATAGGCTAATGCCCTTCGGACGTCCATGGAGTGGAGCATGCGCTCGACGTCAGATGTTGGTTGAGGGAATAACGTTGGTAATGAGATAGGTTGATTGAGATGAAAATCGGAAACAACTTTTTGGCAAAAAGGAAACATCTGGGTATAACATAACTTTATCCTTGAAGAATTGTAGGTAAGGAGCATCTGATCTCAGAGCTGCCAACTCACTAGCTCTTCTAGCAGACGTAACAGCAACTAGGAACAAAGTTTTAAACGAGAGTAAACGTATATCACATGAAGCCATGGGTTCAAAGGGATGGCGAGTCAGCGCTCGCAGCACGAGTGAGAGAGACCATTGAGGTTCTGGTGGTCTGACAGGAGGACGAATATTAGAGAGTCCTTTTAAGAATGATTTCAGCATCGGGTTAGAGAATAGACGAGCTGATTCAGAATCTCTGGGCTGGAAGGAAACTATGGCTGAAACATAAACCTTGAGAGTTGACAATGCCAAGCCCAAGTCAAACAGATAACGCAGGTACATGAGCAAAGTTTGAAGGGAAACAGGGGATGATTGTAAATGTCTTGACATAGCAAATTTAAGAAAATTGTTCCACTTATATTTATATAAGATAGTGGTAGACGGCTTCCTAGCCCTATCTAACACCTCCTTGATTGACGGCAGATCTTCCAAGCTGCGAGGTGAAGAGATTGCAGATCTGGATGCAGAATGTTGCCTGAGTCCTGAGTGAGAAGGTGTGGAACCATTGGCAGTTTGATGATATCCACGGCCATCTCCTTGAGGGTGGAAAACCACGGCTGACGTGGCCACCATGGTGCAATGAAAATGGCCTGTGCTCGGACTTGTCTTATCTTGACTAGAGTCCTTTGAATTAGTGGAATGGGTGGAAAGAGGTATAGTAGATGCGCTGGCCAGTGAATCATGAACGCATCTCCTAGGGAGCGAGCACCCCTGCCTGCACAAGATGCATACTTCAGACACTTTTTGTTTGTGTTTGACGCGAACATGTCCATGTATGGCCGGCCCCATTTGTTGCAGAGCGTCTGATAGGTACTGTCGTCCAACTCCCATTCGTGAGACTGTCCCGTCAGGCGACTCAACATGTCTGCAAGTTGGTTGTCGGTCGTTGATATGTGTATCACCACTGGGAAAACATGGTGGAGGTAGCACCACTCCCATAGATGCACAGTCAGGTAGAGGAGTGACATTGACCTTGTCCCTCCCTGCTTGTTGATATAAAACATGGTCGTGGTGTTGTCCGTGACAACTTGCACACCACGACCCTGTATCAGCGGTAGGAATGTTCTGAACGCCTTTATGACAGCCATCATTTCGAGGTGATTGATGTGAAAATCTCTGTGTCGTCGCGACCAGAGGGCATGGATTTTGTGATGCCCACAGTGTGCTCCCCATCCCGTGGGGCTGGCATCTGTCGTGACCTGTACAGACAACTGAAGAGGACGAAAAGGACGGCCGATTAGGAGATGTGGTCGGAAGGTCCACCAGCGTAGTTGGTGCGCTAGTTCCGGGGTAACTAATAACTTCTTTCTCGAGTCGTCCAGAAGTGGATTGAATAGATGTAAGAACCATGCTTGCAGAGAGCACATTTTTAGCCGAGCATGTGGCAGTGCCGATGTCGTTGAGGCCATAAGACCCAGTAGATGCTGAGCATGATGTGCCAAGACACAAGCGTGAGGATGAAACTTGCAAACAGCCTTTTTAAATTTTTGAATGTGTTCTGGTGGTAGAAAAATCCTTGCTTCTAGGGAATTCAGTCTCGCCCCTATGTAATCGATGACTCGAGATGGTACTAGCGTCGACTTTTTGAGATTTATTGTGAGACCCAGGCTTTGCAAAACATGTAGAGTGAAGCTGGTATTTCTTAAGGCTTTCGTTTTGGATGTGGACACTATCAGCCAATCGTCGATGTAAGGAAATACTTTTATGCCATGAAGACGTAGGAATGCAGCTACTGGTGCCATGCACTTTGTGAAGGTGCGTGGAGCCGTGGAGAGCCCGAATGGGAGGGCGCAGAATTGGAAAATCACGTTGTCGAATATGAATCGTAGAAATTTTTTGTGATGCTGGTGTATGGATATGTGAAAGTATGCGTCCTTCAGGTCTATCACTACAAACCAGTCCTTTCTCCTTAGTAGGTGGACGATGGACTCCAGCGTGACCATCCTGAACCGTCGTGGATGCAGGTAAGTGTTCAAATCCCTCAGATCTAGAATGGGTCGTATTCCCCCGTCCTTCTTTGGTACTGCAAAATATCGGGAGTAAAAACCGCCGGTTATGTCCCGGTGTGGCACCTGTTGTATAGCTTGTTTTTGTAGAAGAGCGAGAACTTCATCTTCCAGGACTGCATTGAAAGGTGTAATCTTTACGTTTCCTAGAGGAGGAAGATCTGTGAACTCTAATCTGTAGCCGAATTGGATGATACTCAGTACCCAGGTGTCTTTTGTGATTTTTGCCCAATTTTGATAGAAGGGAGCCAAACGGGTAACTGGAGAAGTTGCTGAGGGTGGAACTTGGAAGTCAAAGGTACTGTTTTGATTTCTTGTTAGGAGGACGGTAGGACTGTCGCTTTTGAAATGGTTGCTGCTGCCTATAAGACGGGGTGGATGAAGAAGCCTGCGAAGATCTGCCCTGCATGTTCTTGAAGGGTCAGTAAGTTTGGGAGGAAGGCTGTTGGAATTGTTGCCATTGTGGGTATTGTTTCTGCCATTGATTCCGTTGGAACTTGGGCTGCTGATGAATGGTGTATGATCTAGCCGTCTTTTTTATTTTATGTAGGTTTTCCAGGGAATCGTCTGTCTTTTCATTGAATAGGCCTTTGGCATCGAATGGTTGATCTTCTATTTGCTTTTTTACGTCCTCCACGATGCCAGAAGCACGTAACCATGCATGACGCCTGAGTGCAACCGCTGAGGCGAGTGTTTTGGCAGAAACATCAGCAGCATGCCTAGATGCTAGGCGTTGGTGTTTGGACACTGTAAGCGCTTCTGCATAAGTGTTCAGGAGGCCTTGACGTGTATCGTCTGGAGCGGACTCCAGAGCTGGGAGGATCCTGGACCAAAGCTGCTTTTGATATGCTCCCATTGCTGCCTGATAATTCGCTACACGCAACATGAATGTAGCAAAGGAGTACATTTTTCTTCCCAGGACGTCCAACTTCCTACCCTCTCTGTTTGTAGGTGTTACATGCTGACGTCCTGAAGCTCTTGAGGAGTTGGCTTGAACTATAATAGAGTTTGGTGCTGGATGTTTTGTAAGGAAATTTGTGTCATCTCCATGAGTACGGTATAGATTTTCAGTCCTGCGAGGAACCGGCTGAAGATTAGATGGTTGGGTCCATGATTCTTTGATAAGATTCAAGAGGGCGGGAATAAAAGCCAAGCTTAGTGGTTGTGACCTTTCCTGATCGATGTCACCGAAAATCAGGTCTTCCGAAGTAGGAGGGGGTTGCTGTGTCTCCATCTTAAGAGTTTTAGCCATCCTGGAAATCAATTTGAACATAGGAGGAGAAATCCTCAGACGGGGAGAATGGATGAGGGTCTCCTGCATCAGATTCAAAAGATTCTGCCTCCACAGGTGATTCTGCTGGATCTGGAGAGAAGCGGTCATCTTCTTGCTCCGAAGAAATGGAGGAAAGGATGTCTTCGTGCTCTGAAGGAGGCGGTAGGTGAGTGCCTTTCCCTTTTTGTGTAGCAGAACGATGTGGATAAGATTGAGTTCCCTTCGACGTCGATTTCGACACCGTCGATCTTGACGCCGTGGCGTGTTTGGAAGTGACCTTAGAATTACCTGTAGATAGCAAGTCGACGTCGGTCTCGTGCTGATGTCAACGTCGAGGTGGTGAAGGAGAAGACGACGTCGAAGCGGATGCATAGACATAACGAATTTTTCTATGTCTGTGGTAATCGTCCGACGTCGAAGACGAATCAGAATCGGAGTAGTCATGTCGGCGTCGACGCCTGGATCGCCGCTTGTCGAGCTTGACATAGACCGTATCGTCCCGCCTGTGCTTCTTTCGATGTCTAGAAGACTTAGGCAGGACAATCACCTCTTTACAGGGGGATCGACGTTGGTCTGGCGAAACATGTTTCCTCTTCGCCGTCTTTTTGCGAGGTGGAGAGTCCTGTCTCGATGATGACGACGGCGAAAGAGGTGCAGGTGACGCCCGCCTGGTGTAAACAGGGCTGTGATGGGCAGAAGTCGGGCTCGAAAACATAGCCCTTTCAAGCTGGCTCGGGCTCGGTGAATGTTCAAGCACAATGGGAGACATCTCCTGTTGCCGAGGAGGCAAAGATGGAGCAGCCTCCGACAACGACTCATGATCCCGAGACGAATCCTCGAGGATCGGGGACGGCAATGACGCCGTAACAGGAGGAAGAGACTTGCGATCTTTAGCCTTGTCTTTCTTGCCTTGCGACGCTGATTTCTTCTGCCTCAAGGGATCCTTAGCAGACGAGCTTTTCGACATCGAAGTCAAAGTCTTTTTGACGGTTAAAGCGGGTTTTGAAGGTTTCTCTACTTGCTTAGGTGGTGCCGCCGAAGACGAAACGCTAGCCCCAGACCGAGGTGTAGCAAAGGGATTAGATGCTGTCTCCATTTCTGAAGGTTTAGAGGCAGATAGGGTCTTGTCCCAAAGATAAAGTTTGAGGCGTTGTTGACGAGCCTTTAAGGCAGCCTTCGTAAAGTTTTTCCAATGGCGACAAGATTGCGGGTGATGTGAGTCTCCCAAACAAAAAAGGCAGAGGTCGTGGCCGTCAGAGAATGGAAGTTTGCAGGAACACGACTTGCACCTGCTGAGGGGGACATAAGCGGGAAGGAACCAAATCGGAAAGACTCACTGTGGTAAAGGTAACTTCCCAAGTAAGTAAATGCAGATGTGGGCAATCAGGGCCCGCAGCGGCAATTAACACCTGCGTTGTTTTCAATACATAAGCAATTAGTCCACAATCCAGAGAATAGTCAAGCCGGTCCGAGGTAAAGGGGCAATAGAGAAGTCCAATGATCGAAGAAAATTTACAGTCCGAGTCAAGCCGAATCAAGAAGAAATAAGATCCTTAAAAAAGCTCTATCCGAGAAGTTCCTAACACGATGGCGGTAAAATGGAACTGAGGGCTGAGGCAGGTGGAGCATGCGCGATAGGGGCAACTCTAAACTTTGTTACTTTTTTCAAAAGCTCTAGAAAATTCCGAGAACAACAGCGCAGGCGCTCTTAAACCCAAATGTGTGAATTCACAGAGGCCACAAAGAAGAACGTCCAGGTTTTACCAATACCTCACATACAGAAACCCAAACAAAGTATTCTGCTTTAAATATTCTCCTTGTCCAGCACCATTTACTTGAAGAATTGCCTTTCCATTTAGAGACCTGAAGAAACAATTTCCTGAGATAGCAATCCTAAACATGGCCGAAATCAAATTGTTGAGCCCATCTAGAATAAAGCTAGAGTAAAGAACTGATGAGAAATCGGTAAGTCAACACTTACGTAAGCTCCAGTGATTCAAGATGTCTGCTACAATTAGAACTAACAATTGGGTTTAAGCCTATTTGCTTACTTTAAAAAGAAGTTGTTTAATCTGGGGTCACATGTTGTGGCATAATTATTCCACTGAGCTTCCAAAGATAAACTTAATTCATCAGAATAAAATGATGGCACATTTTAGCATGGCATAAGCTTCAGCAGAATAAAACCTAATTCACTGGGTGCATTTTCTAACAATCATATGCCCTAATACCTGTTATATGCTGATGTTGTAACATTTTATATCTAGATAAATCTTTGCCAGCATGCTAGGAACTCATTACTATATTTGGGGATATAAACTTAGTAGATCTAAATCAGAAGGTTTAGAATTGGTTTTAACACATCAACTGAAAAGATGGGTTGAAAGATTACTGGAAGGTGCACTTCATAGTTCAAGCTTCAAACCGTACAATGTTGGGAGGTAAAAATTCAAACTAACAAGAAGGATTTGTTCTTAATCAATTATTTGCCTCTGGAAAAAGAGTTTAAGGGTAAACAGCTTTTACAGTTTCCTTGAAGCCTTTGATGGTCATTCTTAAAGATTTTCTGGCTTGGCAAAATATCTTTGATCAGAAAAAATGACCTGCCAAGATGTATGTTTTAAATCTTTGCCTGATGAATTTCTGTAGACTAAACTGAAAGAGTGGGCTGACTGAATAATAGCTATTATTGGGATGAGCAAATATCTAAGATTGAAAGATATTTTGTTCAAAAGGATATCATAGAACTATTATTCTTGTCAGTTAAAAGAAGAGACAGCTGTGTTTGTTAAAGGGTCTGATCAATGAGAGCATTTTGAGCCAAGACACTGTAAAATCTTATTAAAGTATGTACCATAGAGATATATGAAATGGATAATGCTAAATAGAATCCCATATCCTGCATAGGTAAAGCCCCTAGAATAAACTCTGATCTCTAATGATGAATGCACTTAGTTGGTTGTAATAGAAAGGCAGGGTATAAATGTACATCATCATCATATGCATCATAAATAATAGCTGCTAATATGCTTCCTGAAACTAAAAAAATCAGTGGTTTTGGAAATGTATGATCTCACCTGCAAATTCTTAGAACTTGACTAGTAATGTTTAGCCTTAACTCTTTAGTCCTGCTCCATGCATTGGCAGTGCTGATAAATAAGAACTGCAATATTATAATTATAATGTTGTAATTAATTAAAAATAAATAACCTCTTTATGTCTCCTTGTGCAACAGTCTTGGAGGAATCATAAAACATTAATTAAAACAAAGTTATGAGTGTAATTCCTAGATGGTTTGGATTGGCATGAATTAGAGTCTAATAGTTATTTTAAAACAATGGCAGATTATAGCAAAATCAGAAGAAATGGGAAGGAAACTCTTCCAGTTGTTTAATTCAGTCACTCTATAGTGAATAGAATTTGTAAGAATCAAAGTTCTTTTTTTAAAAAAAAGAGGGAAAGAAAAGCTGGTACTGAAAAGAAAATCCAATGGTCTCAAAGATTTTAATGGGAGTTAAGACTTTGTAGTGATGACATCCAGCAGCTTTTCCTGACCTTGTGCCCTCCAGGTGTACTGGGTTACAACTTCTAATGATGTTGGGGAGTGATGGGAACTACAAACCATGTCACCTAGAGAGAATGATGTTGGGGATGGTGGAACATACACCATGCTGGATGGGGATGAATGATGATGTTTTCTACCCCATCCAAAGGATACCAGCTTAGAGAATAACATACTAGTCACAGTGGAGATTGTGAGCAGTACAGGCATGATCCCACTGTTATCCCCAGTCAGTGAGGGAATCCTCCAGGGATTTTCACACTTCCAGCTGCAACTGGCACATCCTTCTCCAATCTACTAATCACTGTATGAGCTAGACTGTAACTCCCACCATCCAATGGTCATACAGGATATTTTTAGAAGTAAGCAGCTAATGAAGCACATCGAAAACCAAGTATAGCTCTTCTGCATGGATCACAAATAAAACTAGTTGTTAAGGAAAATGTGTACTTCCAACAATTTACCAATTCCCCCTTCCACAGTGGGATTTCCAAAAAGATACGTGCCTTGGCAATCAGACTTACACAGTGAGCTTGTGCTTATCTTCCAACAACCCAACACAAAACACAGGATGCAAAAATGCAAAGGAAGTGGGTGAGAAAAATCATATGGTATGACTGACAAATGTATTTCACCCCTTGAGGGAGCACCTCTTCTAACAACATGCTAAAAGTATCATCTACTAGTTTGAAGAAGTGCTGGATAGTTCAGTGGTTTAGGCGTCAGAGGTTGGGAGTTCAATTCCCCACTGTGCCTCTTTGACAGGAGCTGGACTTGATGATCCATAGGGTCCTTTCCAGCTCTGCAGTTATAGGATGATGGTGGTGGTGGTTATGAATCCCCAAGTTGTCCTTCTAAAGAATCACTGTACCTGCTCTCTGTTTTGCCATACATAGAGAGTACAACACTAGGGCCCCCTAAACTTTTGAGCTGATTTTTGTTTTGTCTTGAGTTTATACATGTCCTACATTCTCCTCACCTCCTCTAGCTCTTGTTATCTCTTCATGACCTAGTTTTAGTCCCAGGTAATGTTAATAGGGAAAACATCCCACATAGTTCCGTCTAAATGTGGGCAAAGCTCAATACCAGTCTATTCCATGTGACAGCCGTTACCAATGTCTTGATGAGCATGCCTGAGACTCTTTGTCCATCTTGCCTGCTTTAGACGTGTCTCTGGGACACACTTTTTCACAGTCTATATGGATGTTGCACAAACATCACTACAAAGGGAAATAATGCAAGTTGCACTACATTCCCTATTTTCCAAGGTTCATGCAGATGGAAATTCTTGAGAAGACAAGCTGTGCTCTTAGCCAGTTTAAATCACAGATGAATGATAATTCAAATCACAGATTAGCAACTTCAATATTGTTCTATCACCTTACCTTCAGTATGACGTTAGCTCAGCTTATTATATAGACTGCTGGAAATTTCCAATGCCTTGTTCATCATGGCTCTAAATGTCATCCCTTTATTTCAGGGTTCATATCGAGCCTCATTTCTCGAATCCATTAAGTAGTATTTAAAAGATAACCTTGTCCATTCTACCATTCCTTGAGCATTCACAACTATTTAACTAAAAGAATAATGTGTCAAGAATTCTCTCTGTCACCACTGGCTACAGATTTTTACACAATTTCTTTCTTTTTTCCAGCCTTCAAAATCATTGTTCCCTATTTAAGAAAGCTGTAACTTCAGTTTCCTCCATCCTTTTGGTATGTTACAAGTGGGGAAATCTGATGTTTTATAAGAGGTTTGTGGATGCAGGTCTCGTTCATTCAAGGATATAGGGGGAAATGAAGGCAAAGCAGCTTGTGCAAAACTCTGACGTTTCTGATCTTTCTCAGGCAGCTGTAATCAGATAAGTGGGCACAAGAAGGGGGAAATTGCCTCTCAAACAGCAGGAGGAAATAAAGGGTTGATCAGCTAAAAGTGCAACTTAGTTTGTGGTTTTGGTTTGTTTCAGATCCAGCAATTTTAAAATCAGGATTTTTCACAAAAGAATGTTTTTCCCAGAAAGGCCATCTATCTTCAGCTATACTGAGCAGAACACTGCCATCTGTATAATCCTCTTCTGCTTCTGGCCAAATCTAATTTTTCTTCCGACCATCACTGTCCAAAAGCTTCTATCTCCTACATTATCGACACAGAGCTGATTCACATCATATATTTCTTGTCTACACAGACAGCACAGAGCTCGTACTTCTGAAGGTGTGAAGTTATAAGCATGGATTCCAGAAGATTATAAAATGTTTTCATTTAGACCTAAAAATATATTACCATTTAGGTATTACTAAAGGTGGTCCTATGAAGAAGCTTAGAGGGAAATGCCTGATGATGACTTTGTTATGTGTATTTTAGTTACAATAACATAAACAGAGTGTAATGAAAGCATCTGGAATTTTACAGTAGATTCCAAAACCATTAGTCTTGCATCAGATCCTGGGTGACTCTGATTCTGCATGAACCAGTTAACTTTCAGATCAGTTAACACTAAAAAGAAACAAACTAAATCTTTTTTACCTCCCACTAACTGAAATCAGTTAATTTAAAGAGACCAGAGAGAGGTTGCATGCTATTAGGGAAAACATCAAAGAATAGTATCAGACTAACAAGTTCTGTTGGGTACAAGGCTTTCATGGGCTGCGGCCCACTCCTTCAAATGCACCCACTTTTTCAGATTTCGAAAGTGGGTTATAGTCCAAAAAACATTTGTCAGATTCAGTTCTTCAAAAAACTAACAAGAAAAAAACCCACCTCTGCTTTATCAATGAAGGAATTTGTGGTTCTGTACTCACGATTCTTTGACCAAACTCCGGGAGGCAGTGGAAGACAGGAGGGCCTGGCGTGCTCTGGTCCATGGGGTCACGAAGAGTCGGACACGACTTAACAACTAAACAATAACAACAACTCACGATTCAAAAAGCCAGGAAATGGCCTGATATTGCTTCACAATATTGCACCTATGTTGACAGCAGGAAAAAGGATGCCACAACTTTACTGTTAGTTTTAATAACACAATGAGAGATAATGTGGCTCCTCCTGCATCTCCAGAAAAATTCATTTACCAAAGCATTAGGAATGTCTAGCCAACTTAGAAAAAAAATCCAAAGAAATACCCATGTTAGTTTGTCTCAGCATGGTGGCAAAAGAAGGAACAGAAGGGACAAAGCAAAATATTATTAATGGCCCGTAGCCCATAAAACTAATATGTTTCAGTGGGCTCAGCCGGGAGCTATAGGTAACCACTGAAGTAGAATAGGTTGTTGTTCAGCCTATTCTGGGCAACAGTGCATCTCTCTTCGGGCTTTGGGGAAACCAGCCTGTACTTTCCTTTAGACAATCACCCAACCTTGAACAACTACATGACATACAACATGGAGATGGAACAAGACCCTGTCACAAACCTAGAGGCCCACTGTGCCCTCATAACTACACTGGCAGCATCAACAAGTGCCAGAACATCAGAGATCTGCTTACTTGTCCTCCTCTAATATGATGTATGTCATCTTCTGCCACTGGTATCCATCTGCTTTCTATATATGACAAACAGGACAGTCTCTGTACAAACGAATGAACAGATCAAAATCTGACATCAAGAATGACAAAAGACAAAAAACAGTTTCAAAGCATTTTAACTTCCCTGGACCCTCTGTTAAAGATCTCAGTGTGGCTATTGTGTGGGGTGCGTGTGTTGGGGGGGGGGGAGAATTACAAAGGGAGACTCAAAAGGAGACAAAGGAAATTGGGTAAATAAGCAAGTTCCAGTGTATCTCTAAGAAATTAAAGCGTCGTAGCACACAACATATAAATATCTCAGCTTCCTGTAATATTTTATGGATATTAAGCAGTTTTGCCCTGAGAGACTCTGACCTCTGCTCAGAAAGATCTCTTAGCATTCCTGTGACAGCCAAGACCACCTGGCCTACAGTTTATTACCTTTGCCAAGATCTGGTGACTGAAATAATTAACAGCTTGCTAGTATCACTCCTGAATTAACAAATCGTTGTCACTTTGTTTATTATCTGTACTCTCACCAGCTCATGGGGATATAGCAGTTTGCAGGACATGTATTTCTCTTCTGTGTCTGAGGAAACAGATTTTAATCCACAAAAGCTCACACTGAAATAAAATGACTGGTCTTTAAAAGTATTGCAATATTTTGTGTTTTTATTTCCTTTTCTTTTGACAGAAAATTGGACAGTGAGATGAGGCAATGTTATGGAAGACAAGCATAGTGATGGTAATCAGTCTGTCAAAGGTGACTTTTTTGGAAATGAAAAGACTCCGTTTTGTCAACAGGACATGTCTGTCCTTTGCAATAAGCAAAAATGCTTATTGACAGAAAGAGCCAGAATTGCAAACAGAAAAAGCACAGAAGAAAAGTATATAAATGTAGCTCATTTAAGGAAGAAGAAAGGAAAGGAGGGGAAAGAGCATCATGGGCATATATTAAGACATTTTTATCCTTTTTGTTGTTGCTGTTGCCTTAGTGTAAAAGCATTGCCTTTTAGCATTACATTTGAATATATTGTAGTATTATTTTAAACGGGTTCAAGTTTTAGATATCATAAGGTGTGCCTTTTTAGATTTGGCTTCTTGATACATCATTACATTCCATCATGCGGTTACAATACCTGTTACTGACAGTATTCAGTGTAATAAAAAAATTTTATATTCTTAGAAATATTTTTCTCTTGTACAAGCTTGTAAATAAAAAATATATAAAGTAGTTTTAGCTTGGGTTATTCAATTTTCTACAATTTTTCTATATATATATATCTGAAGAGAGAATTATTTCATTGAGTGATATACAATTTACTCTTCTGCCACAGAAGAAGGTGGAAGTATTGAAGTATTTATACAAAGATACTCAGAAGACTTTTTACTTTAAAGTGCTAGAAAATATCAGAGTTCTACGCAAACAACAACAAATCTCTCACATAGAGACGAATGTGTGTTGTGGGACAAACCTACAGTCTTTTTCCGATCCCTTGGTGTCTGTCTGCAGAATGAATGTTGGGGCTGAGGAAGAGCTAAATTGTGAGACATTGACTTGACAGGTCCTGAAGATTATGTGCTATCTCCACTATAAGAGGCAGTATGTGTCTGTTTCGCATTTGGTAGGGGGAACCCTGACAGAAGGACTTTTGCCATGTTCATTGTCCTTCTTGTAGACTTCCACCCGGTTGGCTGCTGTGAACAGAAAGCTGAAGTTGATAGGTGTCTGGTCTACTTCAGCATGGTGTGGATTAGGTTCTTCTGGTACAAGTCCTTAGCATGTTGTACCTACCTACATATCTAAAATCAAATAAGAAGTTTTGAAATCTATAATATGTACCAACATACTGTTTGTAGTTGGTTTTATGTACACAGAGATTATCATTGCATGGTGATTGGGCATGAGCCTACTTTCCCCATTAACAGCCTCCACGGCTCTAAGAAAGAGTGTAGTTTATAGCTGTAAAGGCTTCAATATGGGGTGAAAGAATTGGAGGCTATTTAATTTTCTGTAGGATGCCAATAACAGAACAGCTTCAGTCCTTAGTTTACTATTGCAAAAGGGCTGAGATATCTAGTGCCTTCATATCAGTGTTTTAAACTTTTTTCACCAGGCTGTACAGACAACCCTATTTCACAAACATAACTGCAAATTATTTCCCTGTGGTGCCACTAGACCCAATGTGTGAATATTGCAGCCACATGAGCAGAACAAGTTGCATTGGTCTTTTAGACCAGTTTTGCTCTTGGGTGCAGATTAGCTGGAAAGGGGTTGTAACTGTATTATACTCACAAAATGTCCAGAACTGTTATTATTACTATTACTGTTCAATGCAGAGGTAGACAGTCCTGAAGAACGGATAGATTTGATTTAATTTTATGAAAAATATTGTGATGTTTAACCTCCCCCCTCTCTCTAGTATTTGAAAGAGTCATTGAGGAACTAAGCTTGTAGGTAGGTATTTATTTTATTAAATTTATATACCACCCATCTAGAACGTGTCTACTCTGGGCGGTTTACACAAAATATAAAAAATAAACTATGAAAGTATAAGTGTACTAAGAATAAGACCCAAATAACAGCAGAATCCAAGATGGAAAAAGAAAAGGAAAAAGGAAAGATAGGCTGGGTGATGGCTGTAGGAAGGTCTCCCTGTATAGCCAAGGTAGTGCTTTCCTTGGGAATAACTAAGTTATTTGGATCAATTTCCTTTTATAAAGAAACGTTTTTAAAAATGTATTACAAAATATGGACTTGGTGGAGCAGAAGAATTTAAAAGGCAAGTTCAGAACTACCATAAAAAAGCTAAAGTAAGGAAGAAATCATTCAGAGAAAGAGATAGAGAGAGAATCAAAGGTAAATGTCTCAGCAATTGTCAACATTATTTTTTTAGAAGCTCTCAAATTCCAACCAGTTAGTTTTCAGAAGGGCGAATGTAATAGATACTGGGTCAGTGCTTGATGTGGGTTGGAATAACATCATCATACCTCAGCAGAAGTAATTGAGCCTGGCTTGATTTGAAAGAAAACCATCCCACTTCCCTTGTTTTTCCTTCAAAACAAAACAAAAACTCATTTCCTCTTATTTCATCCCAAAATCTGGCTCTGCTCCAGTACAATTCACACAGAAAAAGGCTCTCTTGGAAGTTGCTTAAATCAACTTTGAAATTAATCCCACAAAGAATTACCAGCCTGCCAGGGATTTTTCACCAGCCTTCCAAAATCCCAAGAAGCTAGTAGACTATGTTTCTATGGAGGCCCCAGAGGGAATGATGTCTGCTTCTCTTCAGACCCCATGGGACTGTTGGTATTAGCCACTTAGCAAGCTCATATAAAAAAGAAAGGAAGAAAGAAATTCTTGTAGCAAACAAGTTGTCAAAAGAGGAATAAAGCCAAAGAGGTGGCTTCTGTGCCTATGCAGTCAGTGTTTAAAGCAACAAGAGTGACAGAGGAGGAGTGGAGAGATCCATTTCTCCTCTACAAGACCAGTCCCCTAGTTTGGTAGGATTCTAGGCATGTACCTGCCCAAAATTTGTGGTTACCTGTGGTAACCAGGTAGCTCATTAAACACCAGATTGATTTAAATGGTTTTCAGGATTCAGAGCATCTCAGAAGACTGTATTCATGGGAGGATGACACTTCGGTGGTGGGGAGATGTTGAGGATTCACCATGGTTACAATCCTGTGCACATTTCTTTGGAGTACCTTCTATGAACAGAACACCACAATGGCATGTACTGCTAAATAAGCATGTATATGATTGTACTGATGCAATCCTAAACAGATCTATGTTAAACATATTTACTTAACAAATTTAGCTATGCACTTCCTAGTAAACATGCATAAGGTTGGATTGGAGAGCCTTCAGCATGCTCTCTTAAAGAAAGTCTCATTAAGAAAAAGCACTAGCGGTATGTTGCTTGCAGATGATTGGAAGGAGGATCTTTTTAAGACAATCAGCTCTGGAAAGCAGGAATTGAGTTAATTACATAAATGTAAGGAGTTGTTTCTGAAATACTTTTTAACACTTCTTGGGAGTTTCTTTTTCTGAATAAGTGTGGTTTAGGATTGAAATTGTTTAAAAGCAACAATTCCTTCTTTGCCAGTAGAGTCACAAATGCTATTGTCCCACAGAACAGAAAGCTTAGGAGTGAGGGGATGGAATCAGGGCAGACACATGGGGTGGACACAGGAGCTGCTGGTGTGTGTGTGTGCATCCACATTTACACAGAGACAGAATAAGAGGCAGTAATGAAGATCTATGATCTGATGCAGGTTGTGGTAGTCCCTCCATCAATGCAGATTGCCACAGTTCCCCACTATTGTCATGATTAGAGATAGGGATGAATAAAAAAAATAGTGATTCGTTGTGATTCATAATTCATCAAGGTTGCCAAACCAATAAATATGAATTTACAAATATTCTTGGATGAATTGATGAATTGATTTGTTGATTTGTCTTCACTTTAAAATGCTATAAAACAGACCTCCAGGCACCTAGAAACACCAGATTCACAGGGAAGCTTCCACAGATTTCTACAAGCCCAGCAGGTTTGGTGAAGTGTGGGTTCAGGACCACTGAGTTATATAGCCACAAGAAGGACTCCGCCAGGAAAGTTTCCCCCAGGTACTTAGAGAATCCTAAATCACAAAGAAGCTTCCTATGCCTTTCCTATGTCTTTCCCCAAAAAGCCTGTCAAGTTTGGTGAAGATTGGATATCGGATATCTGAGTTATTCACCCACAAATTGAGTCCCCCGAGGAAAGAGACAGAGCCATTTGGCAAAGTTTGCCAAGAGGCACAGAAGCGGATGGCATTGAAGGAGTTTGATTTGGCCCAAACAGAATGAGAGATCTTTGGCACTGAGGTAGTTTGGTTTGCTTCCGGTAGGCACTGAAGCATTTGGTATTGAAGTAGTGTTTGCCCCCAGCAAGCACTGAGGCATTTGGCATTAAGGTAGAGTTTGTCTCCAATAGAAACACAGGCAATGGTTGTTGTAGGTTTTTTGGGCTGTTTGGCCATGTTCTGGAGGTTTTTCTTCCTAACGTTTTGCCAGTCTCTGTCGCTGGCATCTACAGAGGACTGATACTGTAATAGATTAGAGAGGGTCAGAGAGTGTAATACATTTTATTTTTTAAATTATGGTCAGGATGGAATGGAACAGATTTTTTTATTTTTTAAAAGAGTAATGTGGGGAAGTAATTGTACCCTAACTGTACCCAGTAATAACTAAAAGAAACACACTACCCACACACAGAGGACAGAGCACTCCCCAAAAAGATCAGCCACCCTGCCTGAATGCAGCCCTCTAAAAAGAACTAATTGTTTAACTAAAATGTGACCTGCCCAAACAAAGCCCTCTCCAGTCTCCCACTAATGAAAATGATATAATTTCTAAAGAATGAATTTATTTTAAATTGAAGGTGCTTTGGCTGGAGAAGCACTCAGAAGACAGTTGTTGTAGGTTTTCCGGGCTGTTTGGCCGTGTTCTGGAGGTTTTTCTTCCTAACATTTCACCAGTCTCTGTGGCCGGCATCTTCAGAGGACAGGAATTAGAACTCTGTCTGTGTTCTGGTGTAGTGTGGGGGGTGGTTGAGTATTTGTAGCTGTGGGATAGCTTTTGTTCTTTTCAGGAGATTGGGTGATTATGGTGATCAGGGTGTTTTTTGTTATGGGTGTATTGTTGTGATAAGGGGGAGAGATGATCTGTCACTGTGATTGATGGGCGTCATTAGCTAGTATTTTGTGTGCAGTGATCACCGGTCCTTGTGGCTGGGTAGAGTTTGCTGTTCTTTTTGCAGGCTGTATTTTTCAGTGCTGGGAGCCGGGCTTTGTTGAGTTTTAGACCTTCTTCTTTTTTGTTGAAACTGTGCTGATGTTTGTGGATTTCAATGGCTTCCCTGTGTAGTCTAACATAATGATTGCTGGTGTTGTCCAGTACTTCTGTTTTTTTGAAATAGGATTTTGTGTCCAGCTGTGCCTTCTGGGAGTAAAGCCAGCCTGTATGGCCTTGGGCAAGCTGCTCAGTCCCAGGGGACCCCCAGGAAAAGGGCATTTTCTACCTAGAAAACCCTTAAAAAGTTTGCCATAAGTCAGAATTGATTTGACAGCACATGATTACTATTATTACACCACCCTGGGTGGTGTAATAACCCTGGGAAGGATTGCCATAAATTGGAATCCACTTGATAACACATGGTTATTACTATGCTCAAAATGAGAGGCAAAAAGGACAGTCAGTGAAGAGAAACATAATTAAGGAAGATGCCCAAAACACAATTGTCATTGGACTCTGTACAAATGCATTTATTGTTTATGTTTCAAGCATAGTTATGCTCCAGTAGAGTATTTACTGTATGTTATATTGCTGCCTGAGGCACCTTCTGCAATTAAACTGAACTGCCAAACTCACTTGTTATCCACAGTACCAAAGCTGATTATTTGCCTTTGGAACTGCAGTGTTGCTCACATTTTTCATTACTATGCCATGAAGGAGGAAAAACTGCTGTTCTTTTCTATGGCAGATTTCTTCAACTTAGGCCACAGTCTTCAGCGTGGTGTTCTCCTATACTCTTATTATGCAGGGAGTAAGAATCTGTGATTTAGAGATATACTGTCCTTTTAAGAGACATGAAACAGTATGAAAAGCATAATTTCTTGAGGTTGTCAGATAGGTTTGCAGGTTATTGAAGCCCTTCAAAAATCTAATTATTTGTAACAATTATATCCCACCTTCTATCCAGTAAACTCAAGGTGAGTGCATAATCTTCCTTCTCCCTACTTTATCCTCCCAGGTGTCCTGTGAAGTAGATCAAGGCTTCAAAAAAGTGGCTGGCACAAGGGCACCTTGTTCTACAGCATCTAGCCTAGTGAGACCTAGAACCTGGATTTTCCAAGTCCCGCACTGTAATGGCTGTACCACCCTGACTTTCTATGATAAGACTGGCATGTTGCAGAGTTTGAATTTCTGGTGAAATTCCTTTTTGCTACACAGTAGAAGTGCAGAGACTCACAGAGGAGAATACATAAAGGTTTCTCAGAGTCACTCCTTTCTCATTAACTGGCACTTAAAATCTCAACCACTTACTCTGAATCATTTGTCACCATTCTCATTAACTGACACTTAAAGCCTCAGCCATTCACTCTGAGACATTTGTAGGAGAAAGAATTAAAAAATTCTTTAATTACAGTTGCTTGAAATCATAGACTCATGTATACTGCTTTCTTTACTGCACTCATATAAGCAACCAACTGAACAGATCAACAGCAAACAAACAACTGACACCAACAGACTAAAGAGAAGGAAAAAGCACTCAAAGAGGTGGGGTTCTTAATTCAAAGGCTAGAAGGAACAATTGGTTAGCGCTGGATAGACAATCACCCCAGGCCAGAAAAGTCCCTCCTAGTCACCCAAACTACAGGCAGTATGTGAGGTTGCAAATAAAACTCCAACATGGTATGGATATGCACACTGCAAGCAACTATGCCATCTTCACTTTTCTTCCTTGCTTTTTCAGACCATCTTTCTTAACCTAATTAGGCAACCTAAGAGGTCATGCAGAAACAAAGGAAGGCAGATGGAATCCACAGCAGTTTCCACATTGGACTTCTCTGCCTTCAGGAAGCCTAGCAGGAGTTGGTATTTCTCATTTTGCTGGTCTTTGAATTGTAAAAATCAGTCAGGAAGATCTTTATAGACACACAGAGACCTCCAGGCCTGAAAGGGGGTGGCAGAGGTGTTTGTTTATTTGTTATTTAGTATGAGAAATCCTATTAGCTTGTCAAATTCCAACAAATTATTCACATAGATTTCCACATCTTTTTTCTACTGCTTTTGCCATTATTTCTCTCTCTGCTTAACCATTTTCAGCAGGATTCTCTCTCTCTCTGTCTGTCCCTCTTTCTCCTTTTATAAGCAAGCCAGTAATGGATTTGCTTTTATGCTCAGAGCTCAATGATTGCCATGTACAAGGAGTATTCATATACCAAACCCTAGGACATTTCGGTCAATTGACAGCATTTATCCCATGCTGTGTCCTCCTTTAGCTTGTAAAAAAGATGAGTAGAGAAGAAGTGCGAGCCTCCTTGTTGAAGCAGGTGATGGTTGTAAAAACCACTGAAAACACACTCAGAAAGGAGAATTTTTCTTCATGTGTAAATCTAGAACTTTTTGTCAGAAAGTCATTGATCCAAATAAATCAATACATACCAAATAAATCAAGGCATTCTACTGTTTGAACATGTGCAATTTCAATAAGCTTTTAATGTTTCAGTTAACATGTGAAAGCTAGTTTTGACTCTCCAGAATGTTACAGCTTCTCCTGACTAGTTTCAAATGCTGACAAGCAAACATAATAGTGGTGTCAAACCTGATCACAAGTTGAACAGTTATAGTTCTGTTTCCTAAACTTAAAAATGAATATTTAAGCAAGCTGCAAAACCAAACACTTTCTAATCTGTAATTCTATGTGGATGGAATTGGTTGACATTTCTAATGGAGAAGATGGTGTTTTGAGAAAGATATGATCCAATCCCTCCCTGAAGCCAAACACTTCACCTAGGAGCTTCTAGCAAGGCTTGTACCTTCAGTTCTCATGGACTGGAAGATGGTCCAGCTTCCTCCTCTGACTCAAACATAGAACTGGCTTCACCTGGAGGTTCAGTCTTCTGTGCCCCCAAGGATCCAGGATCACTGTCATCTGAGGATTTGACAGCTTGGAGCTCTGAGGATCTGTGGAACCTGGGAGTTCCGCATCCCTATCTGGTTGTTGTTGTTGTTTAGTCGCTAAGTCGTGTCCGATTCTTCATGACCCCATGGACCAGAGCACGCCAGGCCCTCCTGTCTTCCACTGCCTCCTGGAGTTGGGTCAAATTCATGTTGGTAGCTTCGATGACACTGTCCAACCATCTCGTCTTCTGCTGTCCCCTTCTCCTCTTGCATTCACACTTTCCCAACATCAGGGTCTTTTCCAGGGAGTCTTCTCTTCTCATGAGATGGCCAAAGTATTGGAGCCTCAGCTTCAGGATCTGTCCTTCCAGTGAGCACTCAAGGTTGATTTCCTTCAAAATGGATAGGTTTGATCTCCTTGCAGTCCAGGGGACTCTCAAGAGCCTCCTCCAGCACCACAATTCAAAAGCATCAATTCTTCGGCGGTCAGCCTTCTTTATGGTCCAGCTCTCACTTCCATACATCGCTACTGGAAAAACCAAAGCTTTGACTAGGCGGACCTTTGTCGGCAAGGTGATGTCTCTGCTTTTTAAGATGCTGTCTAGGTTTGTCATCGCTTTCCTCCCAAGAAGCAGGAGTCTTTTAATTTCGTGGCTGCTGTCGCCATCCGCAGTGATCAAGGAGCCCAAGAAGGTAAAATCTGTCACTGCCTCCATATCTTCCCCTTCTATTTGCCAGGAGGTGACGGGACCAGTGGCCATGATCTTAGTTTTTTTGATGTTGAGCTTCAGACCATTTTTGGCGCTCTCCTCTTTCACCCTCATTAAAAGGTTCTTTAATTCCTCCTCACTTTCTGCCATCAGAGTGGTATCATCTGCATATCTGAGGTTGTTGATATTTCTTCCTGCAATCTTAATTCCGGCTTGGGATTCATCCAGTCCAGCCTTTTGCATGATGTATTCTGCATTTAAGTTAAATAAGCAGGGAGACAATATACAGCCTTGTCGTACTCCTTTCCCAATTTTGAACAAATCAGTTGTTCCATATCCAGTTCTAACTGTTGCTTCCTGTCCCAAATATAGATTTCTCAGGAGATAGATAAGGTGGTCAGGCACTCCCATTTCTTTAAGAACTTGCCATAGTTTGCTGTAGTCCACACAGTCAAAGGCTTTTGCGTAGTCAATGAAGCAGAAGTAGATGTTTTTCTGGAACTCTCTGGCTTTCTCCGTAATCCAGCGCATTTTAGCAATTTGGTCTCTAGTTCCTCTGCCCCTTCCAAATCCAGTTTGTACTTCTGGGAGTTCTCGGTCCACATACTGCTGAAGCCTACCTTGTAGGATTTCGAGCTTAACCTTGCTAGCGTGTGAAATGAGTGCAATTGTACGGTAGTTGGAGCATTCTTTGGCACTGCCCTTCTTTGGGATTGGGATGTAGACTGATCTTTTCCAATCCTCTGGCCACTGCTGAGTTTTCCAAACTTGCTGGCATATTGAGTGTAGCACCTTAACAGCGTCATCTTTTAAGATTTTAAATAGTTCGACTGGAATGCCATCACCTCCACTGGCCTTGTTGTTAGCCATGCTTTCTAAGGCCCACTTGACTTCACTCTCCAGGATGTCTGGCTCAAGGTCAACAACCACACTATCTGGGTTGTTCGGGGCATCCAGATCGTTCTGGTAGAATTCCTCTGTGTATTCTTGCCACCTCTTCTTGATGTCTTCTGCTTCTGTTAGGTCCCTGCCATTTTTGTCCTTTATCATGTCCATCTTTGCACAAAATGTTCCTTTAATATCTCCGATTTTCTTGAACAGATCTCTGGTTTTTCCCTTTCTATTCTTTTCCTCTATTTCTTTGCACTGTTCATTTAAGAAGGCCCTCTTGTCTCTCCTTGCTATTCTTTGGAAGTCTGCATTCAATTTTCTGTAACTTTCCCTATCTCCCTTGCATTTTGTTTCCTTTCTCCTCTCTGCTATTTGTAAGGCCTCGTTGGACAGCCACTTTGCTTTCTTGCATTTCCTTTTCTTTGGGATGGTTTTTGTTGCTGCCTCCTGTACAATGTTACGAGCCTCCATCCATAGTTCTTCAGGCACTTTGTCCACCAAATCTAGTTCCTTAAATCTGTTCTTCACTTCCACTGTGTATTCATAAGGGATTTGGTTTAGATTATACCTGACTAGCCCAGTGGTTTTTCCTACTTTTTTCAGTTTAAGCTTGAATTTTGCTATAAGAAGCTGATGATCAGAGTCACAATCAGCTCCAGGTCTTGTTTTTGCTGACTGTATAGAGCTTCTCCACCTTTGGCCACAGAGAACATAATCAATATGATTTTGGTATTGCCCATCTGGTGATGTCCATGTGTAGAGGCGCCTCTTGTGTTGTTGGAAAAGAGTGTTTGTGATGACCAGCTTGTTCTCTTGACAAAACTCTATTAGCCTGTGCCCTGCTTCGTTTTGAACTCCAAGGCCAAACTTACCTGTTGTTCCTTTTATCTCTTGACTCCCTACTTTAGCATTCCAGTCCCCTATAATGACAAGAACATCTTTCTTTGGTGTCAGTTCTAGAAGGTGTTGCAAGTCTTCATAGAATTGGTCAATTTCAGCCTCTTCAGCATCGGTGGTTGGTGCATAAACTTGGATGACTGTGATGTTGAAAGGTCTGCCTTGGATTCGTATTGAAATCCTTCTATCATTTTTGAGATTATATCCCAGTACAGCTTTTCCCACTCTTTTGTTGACTATGAGGGCTACTCCATTTCTTCTACGGGATTCTTGCCCACAATAGTAGATCTGATAATCGTCTGAATTGAATTCACCCATTCCCGTCCATTTTAGTTCACTGACGCCCAGGATGTCAATGTTTATTCTTGCCATCTCCTGTTTGACCACATCCCTATCTGGTTAAGGGGCTCAAATATATCCTTGCTGAGGACTTGTCCCCTGCAGCTAACACACTGTGTGCCTTAGCATCAATCTTTCCCAACCAAATATCTCAGGTTCCAAGTGAACCTCAGCTATCTTCCAGTATGCCTCCTGGTGAAAATCTCAAAGTGGGTGTAAATGAAGATGTTGGACCTGGCACTCAGCATGTGCAGTTCCAAACTCAAACTAAAAAACTTGAACTCTAAGGCAGGGATGTGAATCTCGCAGAGTCTTTCTCTGTGCAAGGGAAAAAAATCCCTATCTTCTCCTTGTAACAAGGCTGTGGTGTGCAAAGGGTTTTTAATGAGAAATCTTTCAGGGTTTCTTGGATGGTTTGTGGTGATTTATTTTCCCCAGAAGAAACCCCAATTTATACATGAGCCTTGAGGCACAGTGGTTAAACTGCTGTACTGCACCCAAAACTGTGCTCACGA
Source organism: Intellagama lesueurii (assembly GCA_037013535.1). NCBI lineage: Eukaryota > Metazoa > Chordata > Lepidosauria > Squamata > Agamidae > Intellagama > Intellagama lesueurii. The sequence goes on from JBAJHW010000003.1 coordinate 211,391,574, forward strand.
CCCAGGGTTCAATCCCAGGTAGCCGGCTCAAGGTTGACTCAGCCTTTTATCCTCCCTACTCTAATGTTGCTTGCTGGGTTGGGGCAATGTGTAGCCTGCATAATTAAGTTGTAAACCGCCCAGAGAGTGCTTCAAGTGCTATGGGGCGGTATATAAGCAGCACACTTTGCTTTTTTGCTTTGCAGAATTATTATAATTCTTGCACAAAATAGCATATTTCGTCTGCAAGATTCCCTGAATAGTCACAGCCCTACTCTAATGTTGCACATGGAGGCACTCAGATTTGGCCAGATTCTTGCACAAAATGTGAAAAACAGCCAAAATAAATGGGAAAAATGAGTCAGAGGGTCTCATTTTGCAGGAAGCTGGGAAATCTCAGCGGTGTAGGTAAGCATTTCATTGAGGAGTCCCAGGGTGGCAAAATATGGAAAATCACTAAACATTTTTTTAATGTTCTCCACATGCCTTCTCTAGTGTAATTCAGAATAAAAAACTTGAACACTAAGGTAAAGATGTGAAAACCATGAAAAATGATGAAGGGTATGAGTGCATATGCCTGCTGCAACAAGATAATAAAAACATTAGAGTGACATATGCCCCCAATGGCTTCTGCTTTTACTTCAAATGCCTTGTTTATTTCTTTTGAAGTGGTAAGAACACAACTTCTTTGGGTGGATACAACCAGAGCATCACTGCATATATCAATTCAATTGAGTGTAACCTTTAAGTGTCGGAGTGTTACCATTCACGAAGGAATAACTAAATCCCCAGAATAAATGCCTGGAGAAATAGACTTTGAATATCTGAGAAGGGGTGATGCAACACAATGCTGCCAAATCTCTGCCGTAATAAGTTTCTAGATTTGGACTCTGTTTCTTATGAGTAGTCCGCCTTTTGACCATTATAAAGGGGAGGGAAAGGCACAGCCTTAAAAATAGCCAGGCTGTCCAGCATGCAAGCAAAGGTATAATCCGTTTAGCAGTTTCTTACTTATTTCCAGGGCATGCATCACCACAGAGCAGCAACAAGTTACAGATGGTATCTAAAGGATTCTCTTCAGTGCAGAAAAGAAACAAGTTCTTCTTCTTACATTGCACTTCCTGGGGAGATCACAGAGGGCATTTACAGTGTCCCATACCATACTGTGGAACCTCCTCACTACTAGCCAAGTGTTATAGCCCTCTAATTCAGTGAAGTATACAACAGCAAAGGTTGTTCTGTCTGTTAGTTAAAAACAAAGTGGGCTCCCTTCAAAAATGTATTGCATTGATGAATATGCAAATATAATCAATTAGTTTGGTATGATTAATTGACTAAGATTGTTTTAATTGGGCAGCTATCCTAGTTATCAAGCACCAGGCAGATCTGCTTTAGCTGAAAGTTTGAGATTCTTTATGACAATAACAGAAATGAATTTGCAGTGGATAATTTAATTTACTGTTCCCCCTTGCAGGGGAGGGTAAAAGCTCTAAGGAGGGAACTTCTAGCATTGTTTATCTTGTTAGTGCAGGCTGGAGCATCTTTGGCAGGTCCGGGGACCAATTCTCTGCTCAGAGACTTCTTCAGGACCAAACCTGTTTCTGAGCATAGGATTCTAATGGGGCGAGGGTCTGCAAAAACAGCCTTAAGGCTGCATGCCCCTCCAAGGCCACACTTTGCCTGTTCCTGTTCTCGTGGAATTGATTGCTCCTTTTCTTGATCTCCCAGAAAAGTAGCCATGAGGTCCTCCGACGAAGTTGATGGATGCTGCTCCATGAAAGCTGAAGCCCCAGTAAATCTTGTCTTTATGGTGGTACGAGACTCCAGTATATTTTTGACCTTGTATTTCTGCAGTTTACACACCCAGATCCTGCTTCATCCAAAGTCACAGCTGATTGCTTGCAGCAGACAGAACTCACGGTCATATCACGTAGCCTCCCATTTTCATGTCTGCCATAAAATGTGGCAACACAACACTTCTCTTTCCTGCAATCAACAACATCTCAAATTAGGATAATACCTCAGCAGGTAGCAATGGGGCATAATTAATTAATTAATTGTTGCAAACTACATGAGACCTCCTTGTGTGCAAGGGACTCTGGGAATAGTTCACTTGCTCTTCGGGTTCGGAGTCAGTATTGTAACAGAGGGCAGGTGGTATGGAAGTCGTAAAGTAGCAGAAGGACCTGTAATGGACAGATGGCCATGCTTCCTTTTTCTGGGTATCCTCTTTCTATTTTGGAAGCTGCCTTGCCCATTGCTAATCAGCAACCGGCTGGGCTACAACTAAAAGCTTATTTTGTCAATGCAAAGAGATAATCCTACCGCATAATATAAATTAAGCAATTATACTGTTGCTACAACCTATTCCCTTTTATGTGCATATCTAAATGATTATTGCTTCCCTCTACATAATGGCTTTTGCTACACAGGATGCCTCATTTGTTTATTTTCTTGGCTAGCATGGTTGTCCATGGAGAAAAGGAGAAGAAGGGAAAAAGGCTTCAGGCAGTTATTATTGTCACCAATGCAATTTCTAGGGAGAAAAGCTTCTGTAGCTGAAAAAGACAGGCGTATTTGAATGATAAAAACATTGTGGGCTCCCCAGCTTATAAGGTTTTTAAAAAAATATCCTCCTGGGGATGCAGAGCGGGGGAGGGGATATAAGAAAAGAATTTGTTAGTGAAACATAATTTTAAGCAGCAGATAATATCAATGAAGAAAAATCCACATTAGCGTGGGACAACAAGAAACATATCATATGTTTTTCTGGCAAGGAAATTAAATGAGTCAATTTAATGAAGCATAAAATATGGCTTGGGAAAAACAGATCTTTCCCTTTTGTAAATAAGAGTTACATTTCACAGTATTTTTTTTTAAAAAAAGAAGAATTTAGATTAGAATTTGTGAGGCTGAAATTATTAAATAAATTTTGCCCAACCCAGCAAAGAACTAAGCTACAGCATATTTAGCCATTGTTCCTTGGATGGGCCAAAGATGCTCAGGCCTGGAAATTATCCTCACCTAGGTTTGTGTCGGTATAGTGGCTGTGAATCTAGACAGAGAGGGGTTTGGTTCTGGTGTAACATGCTCCTCCACTCCTTTGCCCCCCCCTTTTTTGCAGGATGGGGGGTCCTGCCACTTGACTGAGGCCAGCATTGCAACTTTTCCCAGCTAATCTGAGATTGGCCAGGTTGCACCAGCAGAAGCAGAGTTTTGGTGGTGCAACAGGGCTCTACCCATTTCAAACCTCTTATAGCTGGCTGATTGTACTGGCCAATGCCTTTTCAGTGGCTCCCACTGTAAGAAGCAAGGATATGTAAGTAATCTGGCAGGGCAGGTTCTTTCCAAAAAGCATGTTTGTGCCTGGGTTTGAGCATAGCTATTCTCTCCAAGTGGAATATTCCATCAGGGATGCTGCCACATCCACCACCTCAAGCAATAATGGTGGGGAACAGAAAAGGCAAAGTATATTTCTATGTGGGCATATTTAAGAGAAATGTTAAGAAAAATAATGATACACTTCTGAGTAAAAATTCCTTACTAAAATGTTTTCTATATATTAAGTCTCTCTCTCTCTCTCTCTCTCTCTCTCTCTGTGTGTGTGTGTGTGATAAATGCAATATAGATATAAATAAAGGTCCCAACTTGGTTTAGTGGATAGAGTGACAGACTAAGACTCTGGAGACCAGGGTTCAAATCCCCACTTGGCTATGGAAACTCACTGGATGGGGTAGCACTGGTAAAACCACTCGTTAAATATCTCGCTTACCTTCAAAGCCCTGTTAGGGTCACTATAAATTAGTTCCGACTTGATGGCACATAACTAATTATAGATGTAGATGTAGAAATAGATATAGATGTAGATATAGATGGTATTAACCAAATTCAAATTACAGTAAGGTTAAAGACTGTCAAGCAAGGTAGAGTCACTATGCAACCATTTCCATGACATACAAATTAGACAGTCAGTGGAAAACCATTTTTTTAAACCAATGCAGGTAAAACCTTCTTAGTATGAGGAAAATAAGAGCAACCTGAGAACCTGGGTCCTGTACTCCTACGTTTTGCAGAGTAGTAAAGTTTTCTGAAGTGAAATAAAGATCTAGACGATGAAGCTGGGCATTTTTATTGCAATCCATTGCCTTCATAACATGGAATATAAGGAATAATAGACACTGGAGGCAGTGGAGGTTAACTGACAAATGAAATGTTCATACGCTCTATCAATAACCCCTCCCCACCCCCCACCCACCCACCCCCAATTCCCCTAGCCTAATGATCTAAGCAGAGACTTTGGAATGGTTCTCAAGGTAAGGAGCGGGGTGATTCAAGACTATCACACAGGCAGTTATGAATATACATCTGCTTATCTTGCAATCATGGGACATGGTGGCGCTGCGGGTTAAACCGCAGAAGCCTGTGTGCTGCAGGGTCAGAAGACCAGCAGTCGTAAGATCGAATCCACGCGACGGAGTGAGCTCCCGTCGCTTGTCCCAGCTCCTGCCAACCTAGCAGTTCAAAAGCATGCAAATGCAAGTAGATAAATAGGTACCACCTCAGTGGGAAGGTAATGGCGTTCCGTGTCTAGTCGCGCTGGCCACGTGACCACGGAAACTGTCTTCGGACAAAACGCTGGCTCTATGGCTTGGAAACGGGGATGAGCACCGCGCCCTAGAGTCGGACACGACTGGACTAAATGTCAAGGGGAACCTTTACCTTTACCTATCTTGCAATCAATCCAGTGAATGCAAAGATAATTGTAAGGTGTCCCATCAACAACCTCCAGCCCCCCCCCCCAGCACACTATAGTAACAAGATCTGTAGAAGTGCTTTAACATAGTGCCAGAGAATTGATAAAACAAATTTAGACAATATATAAAATAGCTAATATCCAATTTATCTACAAACAGGAACTCACAGCTACACGAGAAAGATCCTGTAGGGGAAAGGCAGCAAATCAATCAATCATTTAATCAATCAATCTTGCATGACCTCACCAAAACAAAGCATATATGGGACTGCAGACCAAATATTGTTGTTGTTTTTAAAAAGCAAAATGTGAAATCTATCATGCCTGAGGAGTAGACAAATCAGTCCTAAGGTAAGTCAGCCCATATGCTGAAGAATCAAGAACATTTCAGAGTGTTTCCAAAGGAACTCTCAGAACCAAATAGAATTATTGTAGTTACAGCACATCCAACTGAAATCATAGAAAATCTTTAAAAGCCGAAAAGGAAAGAAAAAGTATGCACCATACCATGTGGGATTCTTTGTAATATAAAGCCCTTGTAACAGTCACACAATCCCTGCCTTCCCATTGGATTTCTCTTACTGGTGCTACCAGGAAATTATCCATTAAAGGCTCTTTCAATGTTGATTGATCATACTATCACTATGACAACAGAACAAGCCTTAGTTTTTAGTTTTAGAGAAACTAAAGGTATATGCATAATATACTAATAAAGAAATACAGTCTTCTTCCTAGACATAAGCCACAAGGCTCCCCAAGCCATCAGTGTCCAATATCACTGCCATGTTGATAAAACCTAGCTCCAGAGCATGTTCAGAGTGCAACCAACAATTACAATGGGGAAAAAAACTATTTTGTGGATCTTACTCATTCAAGGATGATCTGGAGACACAATGTTGTTATAGGTCATTCTCTTTCAGCACATAGAGAACAAATGGCTGCTACAAACGTTCCTCCCTTGGCTCTCCTTTCTCTAGGAAGCAACCCTGCCTTTGGCTCAGTGAACCAACTCTCTGACAGTAGAGATGTTTCCTAGGCCAGTGAGCCTGAGGGTACATCAGACTCCTTCCTTCTGTGGTCTGGCATTTTCAGTCAGGCCATCCATTCCTGGCATAACAGGGGAGAGAACAACCATGGGGATGCACAGGGAGTTACTTTGATTATGCAAAAAAGCAGCAAGCAATTCCCAGATGGTCTGATGTGAGGGCTTTTAAAAAATCAACAGGGACTCTAGTCCTGACCAACTATATTCCCATCCCTGTGGCTTCAGGTTATTATTATTTTTTTCCTGTTCTGCATGTCAGATGCCTCTCATTTCCCCAGTGGACTGCCACTCATCTGTCAGCATCTTGAAGAGCATGTCAGTATATGCAAAATGTGTAGCCTTTTCTGGCTCAAGAGCTACAGATGATACTATAATAATGCATTGGTTTTTATTTCATGACAAGAGTTCAGAAATGTTAGGGGCAACCAAGAGACAAACTATTTCAGAGCTACACAGAGACACACACATACATTTCTCAGCGTCATCTTTGCATTCCATTTTCCTTTCCCACTTTATGCTCCATTTTTGTTTTTCAGCTATCATTATACACTATGTAGCTATTAAAAAAACATATTGGGCTGGTGTTTATTATTGTTATTATTATTGGTTTGCTATCTCTTTAAAAAAAAACCTATATTTTTGTACTCCTGCCAACCTTGGTGTCCCCAAAAGATGCAAATACTTTTCTCCTGTTTCTCAGAGGAAAATTATATTATTAGAAGCCAAAATCACATTACTGTTCCAGAAATGTAATTCCAGCAAAGCTTTGTGCCTCAGCCATCACATGAGCAAATGAAGGCTGTGTTTACTTTTCAGTGACCAACTGCAAAACAAAGCAAATTAATTTGCAAACTGTGTGTGTGTGGGGGGGGGGGGGTTCCAGCAGGCTGAGGCAGGTATAGTAACAGGCATGTTGGCTAGTTAGCAATCTTGATGTAAATTTCAAGATATGGGAGGAAGGGCTTCCATCGCAGACTAACTTATTTGCTTGTTTGTTTGCATGCTAACTAATCAGAGGGGCTTGTTTTTGCCGGACTAAATAAACTCCACCCTTGTTTCTTCCCTTCTCCTCCTCACGCGTTTTGAGAGACTCCATTTTGTCTCAGACCCTTTTTTCACCTTGGAAGATGCTAGATCTCCAGGCTGGATCTCTGCACCCTGGAGATCCTCCCAGCCACATGGGCTATGGAAACAAACCTTATTTTTACTATTTTCCTTTCTATCAACTTTAAGCCTAATGTCTGCCTGTTTTAGAAATGGACTTTAAGTGAGTAAAGTACACAAAACCTTTCATACTTAAAGATCACCTCCCGAGTCTTATTTCCTGAAGTGCTAGGCTTTGGTGAGGGTGGATACCAAGAACAATTGGGTTGAAGGGGACTTCTACAGCTAATTCTAACCTTAAAGAGCTGGCTTTCCATTGTGCATTTTACTGGAACTTAAGCAAGTTTCCAGAACTCTCAACAAGGCAGACCTTGTCAGAAGAATCCAAAATCAAGAGGCAAAGGAGAGGTCTAACAAACAGAGCTTTGATGTACAGTCAGCCAAACCAGGCGCTGGAGATCTGAAACCAAAGTCCTAGGACAGTACAAAGTGGAATCAGCAACAGCAACAAACAGGGAGAATCAAAGATGAATAATGAAGCCAGCCCAAAAATCATACATAGCAACAACTGGATAGAAGATGTTGCCTCCAACAAACTCTCAAGGCCAACTTGAGGCTTGTACAGTTGAGCAGCTGGAACCCCATCCCGAGCTCAGCAGCAGGACTTGATCTGCAGGGGAGGAAAACCTTCCGCTCAAGGAGCAAACACCACCACCCTAGTAAGGAAGTCTTTCCCCCCACAGCCAAGTGCTTTGCCTATGAGGTCCACCTCATCCTTTCAGATGCATTTAGGAACACAAGAGGAGCCATGCTGGATCAAACCAAAAGACAATTGACTGTAGTGACCACTCACTTGCCTAAAGAAGTTCACCAGCAGCACTTAAGTGCACAAGCACATTCCCATTCATATAACTCAGAAAGTGACCTTAGACACTGGCATGAAGCATTCTCTGCCACATGGGCATGTCTCTCTCATGTTGTGCTGGATGTGAGCCTCCAGCCTGTTTCCTTCAGGTCACTAATGACTAGGGGGAAGGATTTCTATGAAATGTCACATATTTTTCTGCAACCTGTGTTTGAGTTTATCAGTGAGTTTGAACATATTTATAAGTAACCTGATGAGACAGGCCAGATTACTCATACTGTATACATGTTTGAACTTGCTTATGGGTTCAAATATAGGCTGCAGAGAAAATGTGAAATGTCATAGAAATCTTGCCCCTAATTGACCACCCCTCCCATCCTGCTTTGGTGCCATGAATTTCGCATTTCAGACCTTTCAGATTGGATGACTGCAGCATTTGGCATAAGAGGTCAAGATTTTGCAGTGCCAAAGAGATACCGAAATGAGCAAACAAGGTGTCAATCACAGGCTTGCCCTACTTAATCAAAAAGCACCAGAAAAGAAGCTAATCCCTCTTGCTGTTGCCTAGGTTGTTTCTGCAGCTATGATAACACTTGGATGAAAAGATAGGAAGAGATGGGTGGGGCTGCATATAGTCACAATACCAGCCTAAATTCTCTTTTCCATACCGTCTTCTAAACCATGCAGACTGTAAGGCTTGGTTTCTCAGGCAAATTGGCTCATTCGATTGCTTTAGTTTTGAAAAGCCATTAAAGAAGGGCTTTCCTGCACTTCCAAGAGAATCATTTTACTTGTTAGACTTACCAGCCAGCCAATATCCTAGCTTTCTATTGGCAGCTGCAATGACACACACATAAGATCTGAACGTAGATTTTGTGTACAGTTACTTGATTAGCATAAATCGTTCTCCTTACACTGATGAGACTGTCCCAAATATGGGTTGTCAATATTCTTCTTTTGCTGGCTGGGTTCTCATAGCTTCCTGTGACACACAGCTGCGTGACAAAAGGAAATCTATTATAAAGATTTTCCAAGTAATGAATCTGTATTCTAGGGAATGTTTCACCTACCTCAGCCATTTGTTAGCAAGTGCCAAGTATTGTACTTGGAATTTTAGTGTGAGGAATCATGTGGTTAAAAGAACAAAGGTAGAAGTTGGCATACCCATGGTGGGAGAGAGCCATGATATAGGCAAGAAGACAGCTATGAAGTGGCAAAGATGCATGAGCTGTAGTCAGCACAAACAAACTCTTGTTGGGCTCTCAAGTCTGAAAATGTGGGATCAGGACCAGGTCCAAGTGCTGAAGTAAAACTATTGATGCAGCTGGTGGGCAATGTCTGTGGGCTGACGGCCTAATGTCTCCCTCTCAGTTTTGGAAGGTCCATTCCACCCTTTTCAGCCTCTCTACTACCCCAGAAATGTTTGCCACCAAAAGAACCTGGGATCTGCTATTTTGGTGTAGTTTTGTTTGGCTGTTAAGCCTCTTTTAGACCAGGAAGGTTTCCCCCCATTGCAAAATGGGGACTGGCCACTTTTTGTCTTAAAGGAGGCCTTCTGGAGGCTAATGGGGAGTTGACATAAAATAGCAAATCATACTCTTCAGAGGCTTTTGGGCATGCCATTTGGTAATTTTTTTAGTCATCCCCCCAAATATTTGGGGTGTGAGGGCATGTAAAGTTTCACCAGAGGGCTGCACTTTGCTCACTCCTGTGTCAAAGGAACAGTTCTTTCTTTAAGAAAAGGAGGGAAATTAAATGATGAGAAAGCTTTAATGCCATTCAAGGTTATTTTTAACCTGACATTTCTCTGATGCTGTCTTTGGCTAATTGATGACAGCAGCTGGTAATATTATGTTCTGCTTCCAGTATTTATAGCTGCCCAATTATCTGGGCAGTGCTAATGAGCTGCTAGCTGATGAGGAGGGACTTCCAGGATTTGTCCAACCTTTTCCATAGTATGAATCACCACAGTGTTAGTATTGTTGGGTCACTTACATTTATTCACGGACTTGGACTAGCCTTTTGGTTTTTTTTTTTTTTTAAGGTAACAGTTCTTCCATCCAAATTCTTTTACTCTTGAAGGAGACAGAAGAATTAAGCCCAGTAACTATTTGCTCAGGGGTGCAATGGCAGCCACGTTTCTCTCTATTTTAATATGTGTCCATCTTTTCTCATCAGAATGTTGTCATAAGAATGCAAGTGCCATGCCATGGCTTCTTCAGGGCACATCTGCCAAGGCAAGGACAGGATGTTGACAGGATGGCAGCAAAAAGTGCAGAAAAAATGTCATTGAGGTGATACAACCAGTTACAAACTTGGCATAGAGGCAGTCCTTTCCTGGTGTGTGTGTGGGTATGTGTAAGAATTAAAAGAGGGGGGGCTTTTGAAATTTACCCTTAGAATAGGTGAGCTCCTGTACTCCCTATTCAGTTTTTATTTTATTTTATGATGTCTATTTTGCATGTGAGAAGGGACATGAGACAATCCTGTCCTTGTTTCTGTCACCCTCCTCCCATGAAGGGCAATGATTCTAAAATGGAAGAGCCTCCACCATCTATGAAGAACTCATTGCTTGAATTAGAACCATGGAAAAATCAGGCTTCCAACTCACAATGACAGCATTCATGGGTAGCAAAGAATCTCTTTCTCTCAGATTTGTCACCCTCCATGCATAAGATGGCAATGAAATCAAGGCAAAAGAGGATGTGTCAAGAGAAGACATGAAGCTAAGAATTAAGCATGGTTATATCCATAAAAATGACTTTGGGAAGATATTCTACTTTCCTGGTCCTAGCACTTGATAGGTTCACGCTGTAAAGTTTGTTAAGTCTTGATGCTTTTTCCTTATCCACTCCCAGCAGCAAACATGCTTGTTACAAGACTGTGTATTTTTTCAAGGCCCTGATTTCTCTCTGTTAAACACAGTGAATGAAGTAAAAATGACCCAAGGGGTAGGATTGTTTATATATCAATCTCAGAATTTCAGTTTCTCAGAATGATGAATCAACACCCCCATCCTCTAGGTCTTCTGCTATGACCCACTTTAAGGATAAATCCATATCTATTTAATATAACATTCTTGTTACTTAACTTGAGGGTATGGCCTACTCTCCGAATCATGGGAACGTCTATGTCTGGTGTCAAGTTCTTCTCTTTAAAAAGTGCATGATCCCTTCAGTTGCCTGAATAGTTTAAGAGTAGAAAACAACCAGTTTCCCACTGATGGTAAACACTACCTATGCCCAGGTGCTTCATTCTTGCCTCTAGCTGGGTAAATATGAGGAATAAATGCAAGTTGTGGCAACCACTTGAACTTTCATTGTGCGGGTTAAGTGCCTGATAACTTTAACAAATCCACAAAATGTTACTCACCGAATAGCAAAATGCCAGGCCATTTAGATTAGCCATGCTCAGATTCCTATTGCAATTGGAGTGTAATTGTCCACAAGCAAAGAACAATCACTCAAAATTACTGCTTGTGACTGAGCTCCACATTGCCTCCAGCAATGTTCCTCACTTGGATGTGTGCTTGAAACTTGCTAGTGACCCGAATCAAAAGAAAGCATTTCTTTATTTCCCTCCTCTCAAAATGAACTGGTATGCTGGGCTTCTGGAACAATGGTCTGTGCTGGCAACTGGAGGACTATACTGAACATTCTTTCTCTCTCTCTCTCTTATACACACAGACACCCCATCCTAAAAACTTGGCTGTTGTGTGAGATTTCAGTAGAGCACTGCCACACATCACGTCAGAAAGAATTTAAGCAGAATGGACTTAAAAAGTATTAATAGTGAATGAGGAACATCCATCTGAGAGGACAGAATGGAAAAAATATTTATTATCACTATTCCGGGCACCCTCTGTGAAACTTGCAGCTGAGATATGGAGTGGAAATCAGCCATGGTAAACTAACCAGTAGTTGTAAGTGTGCTGTTTGCTCATTTATTTTTCACTATCCATTCAAGAAGATTAATACTCTGATGGTGCATGTGAATCCAGGTGGTCACATTAAAAGGAAAGAGAAATGGTAAGGCTACTGTAGCACTGAACCAAGCTGGACAGACTGAGTTTTGTGAATAGTTTCACAGCCCTCAGGATGGGGTGCGAAGCAGTTGAAATGTGCCAAAGTAGGGTCTAGCATTTTTTTTAATGCCTACTTATTTATTTGACTGAAATTTTAAAAGTCTAGGTCACACCAATAGACTTTTAGAAGGATATTTTAATGTACATCTTTGAGTATCACTGCACAACAGTGCACTCTAACAGTACAATCCTGTTCTTGTCTCCTACAAATCACACTCTGATAAGTTAAACAAGGCTTAATGCAAGAAAGAACATTCTGGTTCCATCAGGATTAAGTTTTGTGGAATTCATAAGGGACCTCCCACCCACATTTCACATTCAGAAGAGGATTGGTAAGCAAAGTAAGTCATAACCAGAATAGACCTTCAAATAAATGAGGCTTACAGAGGAGTTGATGCACCAAATCTCAGTTGATTCTATGGGCCTACTCTACTGCTCCTTACTATGCTAAGCAACAGGATTTCAGTCATTATCTGGTTTTCCCTCTCTTCAAGTTATCCTTACTAATTACTGGAAAGAACTGTGCTGTGCAAGAGCACCCCATATGTATCCAGGAACAGCGATAATCCCACAGGAACCTGTTGCCACACACCTATCCAGGACACTGGAAAAGGCTGATACAATTCTTAAAACATAGCTGGTTTTATAATAATTAAAACTGACTTTCACGGGTCCACTATAAGCCACTTACAAAATCAGTATTTGCCTATGGAAGTTGATAGACCATATCATTGAGGGGGGTGTAGGTCTGATCCACAACGTCCATATGAGATCAAACAAGGCAATTAAGATCTGTCTGGGACTCAGAATTATGGCACTTTCACTTTATTGAGGTTTTCTCCGATTTTTAAAAGTTATGATCCTTTGTCACCAACCCATATTTCTTCTTTTATAAGCACAAGTACAGCTAAGTGGTCAGGCTCTTTAAGAACTATATTTCAACTCTATTGTGTCTCATATGATTTCCAGGATGTGAAGACGTGACTGTGTCACCTCATCAGAAATAAGAAATACATACGCACAGTATTTCAGAATTGATTCTAAGGAACAAAATGTGCCACAAAAAGAGGTTGCCAAAGATTTATCCTTTTATTTCTGTAATTCTTCTTCTGACAATGTCAATAAAATTCTGACATGTTGAGAAAATACATTCTGTGCAAAAATGGAGAGAAGTTTATTCCTGGGTCTAAAGCAAAAGGCAGTTTTCAAATTAACTAAACTACTTTTTTTTAAAAAAGGCAAAAAGTGTACTGCTTATATACCGCCCCATAGTGCTTCAAGCACTCTGGGCAGTTTACAAGTTAATTATGCAAGCTACACGTTGCCCCCCCCCCCCCCCGATAGCTGGGTACTCATTTTACTGACCTCAGAAGGATAGAAGGCTGAGTCAACCTTGAGCCGGCTACCTGGGATTGAACCCTGGGTTGTGGGTCAGAGATCAAGCCATTCAAGAGGACAGAGGAGGTGTCCAAGAGAGAGAACAATGGGACCAATTTCTTCAGCACAGACTAGATTACAGCCAAGCATCTTCTAAAATTAGTTCTGGTGCCCCACTGCCATCTGAGCTTTGTTCTGTGGGCTGATTTCTTCCACACTAGTAGGACTCATAAAACTTGTAGATTTTGTGCTACCAAACAACCATTGGTTCTGAGCTTCAAATTGGACACACAACTGTCTCAGATGCATTGATTCTTCTGACGCTAGAGCCCCTTAGCTATATGGTGGTCTTAAGAAGGCTATCATCTGTTTCTGCTCCTTCCCTCTTGAACTCTGTAAGTATTAGGACCAATAATAGTCTTCTTCCAAAGCTCATCTAGTCATGGTCTGGTCCTGCCAAGAAGAATGTGAGGCATTACAGAGAGCTCCTCGGAAAATACTTATGCCCAGATCTGTCTTGAGTTTATATACGCACACAATTATACTGGAGTTTTCCAATCCTACCTGAGCAGGTTCCTTCAGAACATCAAGAAGCCACTTTCAATCAAGACGGACAAATGTTGGACACCCACCTAGCCACTGTCCTATGTAAGCTGGCACATGGCTCCAGGTCAGTTGCTGGAGCAGGACTCTAAAAATTCTGCTTGTTCAACTCACATCACCTTTGGCTTGATATGCCAATCAGAGTTGTGTTTTTTAAAATAATCTGCCTGTTTCTAATGCCTATAATGTTTACATGATTCTAGTGTGCTCAGCCTCAGTTTTTAAAATTTTATGTTACTTGTTGAAAAGAATTATCATTACATTTCTCATAGGCTAACATACAGTGTGGCGTCACTTCTGTTCTGCATAACATCTTACCAGTCTAATCATGTTTTCATCTTGGCAGGATGTGATCCTTACACCAAAAAAGATAGATGTGCAAGCAGACTACAGCGTTCCTTGTATTCACAATGTCAAAGTTGGTGCCACCATTAGTTTCACTATGCAGCATTTTTCATATCTAAGAGGTATTTTTAAGACAATAAAAATGTAGCCTTCCTATTTAATTCAGAAATAAGCTATCTGGACCCTGGAATACTTGTTGGAGACAGGAGGATTATTAAAAAAAGGAAAAAGAAAACCACACTGGTTATCAAATCTGTGACTGGAGCCAGAGGCAGAAGAAATCGTTAAATAACAGACAGAGAAAGTCATGGATGGCTTTAAAATGAAGCAGTCTAACCCAGCAGAGAAAAATAAAAGCCTTTTAGTGAAATGTTTTAAGGCATGTGAAAATGATGTACCATTTCATTTCCAGGCTTATGGGGTGTCTGGGACTTCCATTTGGTACTTCGGCTCCTTTAATTGTCCATGGAAAAACAGTGCACATGATAACCAAGAGGATGACACTTAAAATTCCTGTTATATAAATAGAAGCTATGGTGAATTATGTTTGAAATCAGCCGAGTACACAAAGCTGCTCTTAGAAGCTGGATGCTATATATGATGCAGAATATAGCAGGGGGGTTCTCAGAGGCACATAAAAGGCAGTCACCATCCTTACTTCCTAAACCAGTCATGGGGAAGGTATGTCCCTATAGTTGTTATCACACTGTAAAATACATCATCTTTCACCTTTGTCTGTTTTGTCCACTGCTTATGGGAACTGCAGTCCAGTATCCTTCAGTTCCCTCTGTTTTGCTATTTCCCCATGTTTTCCACTGTTTATTGTTGTGTGTTATACAAAATTGTTGCATGTTGTTGTGTGATATATAAAATTAGGAGGGCCTCACAGTTCCCATCCCATCCAAAAGTAAAGTGTTATTAGACTGCCACAGCCTAGTGAGGTGCATAATTGATTTTGAAAGCTCAGCAGGGTTAGGCCTGCTTTTTATTTAAATGAGAGACCATGAGGAAACAGCAGAGATTTCCATTTTGAGAGAATCTTGCCTGATACCATGGGAAATTGCTGCTGGTTAATTGACAATATCAGGCCAGATGGCCTGAATGTAGAGATAGCTTGCCATTTACCTATTGTGGCAATTGCAGGGAGTAAAACAATTAAAAGCTTAAAGATATTCTAATGATGACAATGGATGGAAACCTATTGACAATCGTATAACTGCTGCAGGAGTAGAGTGCTTCAGCGATCTTCAGCTTCCAGTTACACAAGCCAGAGGCCATCCCACTGGGGGGGAAAAAACACATTGGGCTTATATGTAAACTGGCTGGATAGCTCAGTGGCTTAAGTATCTGGCTGCAGAGCCACAGGTTGGGAGTTCAGTTCCCTATTGTGTCTCCCAGAAGAGCCAGCTTGTGTGACCTTGGGCAAGCTGCCCAGTAGCAGGGCACCCCCCAGCAGAAGGGAATGTTAAACCATTTCTGAGTATTCTCTATCTAGAATGTCCTGAAAAGGGTAGCCATAAATCAGAATTGACTTGATGGCACATCATGAGGATGAGGATGATTACTATTAAATGTGCACAACAGAGTAGTGAGTAAATAGCCCTTTATGCAGCTGTATTGTTTGTATGTACAAATACCTTGAAACGTCTTTACTGTAAAACCTGCTCAGCTCATGCTAACAGAAGAAAAGGGTAGCTACTGTGGGCTAGCTTCATTTCTACACAAATCAAATGTTAATAACTTCCCTGATGCAACTCAACACATTGGTGACACATCTAGATATCTGCTAAGCAATCAGCAGTTTGGTGGAGAGGAGGAAATTCATAGTTCCAAACTACTTCTTGTGCCAATGTGTGCATTCCAAGATCATTGGGGGGGGGGGTTGCTCCCCAAATCACCTCCTAACAAGCAGGAGGGTGAGCTAGCTTGAACAGAGCATTGTCTGCTAAAACTACAGTTGGAAGAGGAGGAGGGAGCTCAACAAGGGAAGACAGCTAGAGCAGCTATAAAACAAGCCAGCTGGTATAATTCAATTAAGGCTTCCCTGATGCTCATAAAAAATAAAGAGAAAGTGAATGAATATCCACTTGCTTGGCAGTTATGACCCAGAACTTTTCCCCCTTCCCCCACACTCATCTGAATTCTCATTTTAAGGATAGCAGGGTGATTTGCATGTACAAGAAGAGAGGACATCACAGCCAGGGCTGGATAACCCTGGCATGGAAAGTATTCAAAATGTTCTCTAAAGAAGTCCTTGAAATTAAAAAACTATATGAGCTATTGCATAGTTGATAAATCACATTGCTTTATGTCAGCCTTCCTCAAACTGATGCCTTTAAGGTATGTTTGAGCACAACCAGAGTCTGGAAATGGTACATCCTTTTTCACTACAGCTTCCATTTCCCCCCCAGGTAACATGTTTCCAAGTACAACACCATCGCCCCCAGTTCAATACACCCGGAGGCTGAAGTGACTTGTTAGAGGCAAGGCGGTTCCACCACACACACCCCACGCTTTTCTGGTCAATTCCACTTGTCTCGAGGTCACCACATTGTGGAAGACAGCTTTATTTACTCAATGAGCTAAGCCAAGCTTTCATCTCAACTGTGCTCGATCTGTTGAATGAATGGGACTTGTTAAATCAACAGTTATGCAAATCCATTGATTCAATAGTTGGATTCTTGTTGGAACCAACAGCTAGATTCAGTCCAAAATGCACTATCTGTGCTATCAAAAACATTCAGAATACTTGACAAGAACTTCCATAGTGAGGCAGAGGGGAAAGTTGTAAATCTGAAAGGAAGGAAAAGAGATGCAAAATGAAGATTATATGACGTTGTTGCTTTCTTCTTTAGATACTCCATCACAAAGTAGAAAACCAGACACAGTCTACATGATGGTTAAAGCCAGAGATAACAAAAGCCTGTTTTATACATCGACCAAGCTAACAACAGATTCAGATGGCAATAGGAATTCTTTTGAAAAATGGGTCCCATCTGGTCCTTAATACTAGTTTCCTACAGCAGTGAGTTCTCAGAAGATAGAGCTGTCAGTCTAAGCTTATAAATTTCAGAACCACCTGTAATTAATTCCAAAAGGACCTTTTTTGTATTAGACATTGGTTGGATGTCATTTTTTAATCTCTTTTAATGCATGCAGCATAATTAATGTCCATGTTTTCATATGTGTCTTGGGTATTCCCTCTGTTCTTTAGCTTTGGGGGTAATACCTTTTCTCCTGTTATTTGGGAAATTGAAGGTATGATATGGAAATGCCACCGAGAAAGAAGTGGAGGGGAAATTAGGGAATCTGAAAAGCTGTGTGCTGCAATGAAAATGGTTGAACTGAAAGGAATAAAGAAGCAGTGAAGGATACTGCAGGTGCAGCACACTCATGTACATGTTTACTCAAAGGTAAGCCTCATCAGGATCACTGAGACCTGCAATGCACATAGGATTTCATCCTTAATGCTTGAAATCTTTCCCACTTCAGTAAATTTATTACCAGTTCTAAATAGCAAATCACAGGGACCAAATAATTTCTTATAATTCCTTTTCTTAGTATACCACACAGGTTTGTAATACTTTGCATGCATTTCTTATTCTTCATTCAGTATGTGCATGGCAAACATCTTCATGTTTCTTTCATTTCAGGGGGTGGTTCCCCCCCCCATTTTTGTATTTTTTTTTCTTCTGACGAGGACACCAGTGAAGCCATTTCCAGTGGGCCACCTTGCCGCAATCCAGGCCCCAGGGAGAGTAGTAACTCAAAACAAAGGATCGGGATACCCAAACCCAACTGGGGTGCTGCCTTCAGAGAAACACCAGGAAATGCAGAGTAACCCTGGAGGAGGGAGAGGGAAAAGAAGCTAGCTGGGGCATAGGAAATATAAAGAAAGGAGGTAGGGGGGCAGTCGATGGGAAAAAGGAGAGCAAAGCACCAGTGTTCTCAGAGGAAGAGAACCTGGGGAGATGCCCAGGAAGAACTGGGTGAGGCATGTAACATTGGACAACAAGGAAGAACCTGGACCACCTGGATAATGGAACTATATTATAAACCCATGGACAGGGGTCCTAGTGCAGTTGTGGGTGCCTAAGGGGGAGGGAAAGAAACATATGAATTCATGTCCTCCACCCTGCCTGAATTACTGGAGGGAAAGAGGGCAGAGGCCAGGCCCACAGCCAGGAACCAGTCTGGGATAATCAACTCTAACGCAGTTACATCGTTGGAGATGAAACCATCAAAAGGAACATTAGCATCATCTCCAACAAGAGCAACTCCTGGCACAAATCCCAACCCACACCTCAGCAACACCCCAAGTATATCATGTGCCCTGCTCACACCCCTGGTATACTTACCCCTGCTTCTGCAGGTCTCAAGTTTGGCAATGCATGGCACCCACCAGTAAGGCAGAAAATAGAATCTCACACCCCAGTGCCATGAACATGGGGTGTGGGTAAAAGCAGGTCTGATCAAGGGCTACTGGGGGAAGCCAGCTGTAAGAACACACTTCTGTTACAACCCCCTTCCCAGCTGAAATAAATCCCAGAAGAAACAACTGAAGCAAAGAGCATTGCTCACTGGGTTCCACACTATTTTACAAATTCAAAAGTTATGCTCTCAGGTTATTTTCTCATGTGATTTGGCAGACAAATGGTGAAAGAGCACTGAAAGATTACAAAAAAGAGGGAACATGGGTGATAGGGTGGAGTCTACCAATGATGGAGTAGGACGTCAGAGTTTGGAGCTCTTCTAAATTTACTGCTTTCTTTATAACAAAAAATCTCTGCTTAGAGAACATAATTTAAGTCTTTATCTACTGGAGGAGTGAAAGGGTTCATCTGGAGGAAGTAAAGTAATAAATTATAGCTCAGCAACTAAACTTTTAGAGACCTTGGAAGGAGACACTTTTTGCCAGGATGAGTGTAAGATGGTAAGGGAACAAAAGCAACAGATGAGACACTAAAGGAAGTATAGACATATTGTGAGTCTAGTCTTAACTAAGATGCAAATTTTTCAGGACTTAGCACTGTGTTTGGCCCACCAGCCTCCTGGTCTAAGGGGCCAACAGAGGCTCAATCTTATGGCAAAGAATCCATGGGTTCAGTTTCTGGTAACCCCGTAAAAGCAGAGGGTTGAGAAGTAATTACTGGCTCCTGGGCACCTCCCCTAACATAGGGTCCTCAGTTGCCCTCACTGAGTTTCCCCAAAGTCCATGTTCAGCAGGGTGGGATTTAACACATGGCAAGGAAGGCTTGTACAGTCCCCAGAAAGAACTCTGGCTAAACAGCCCATCCCTTTCCCCTCTTCCTTACCTGTCCAGAATGACAGATGGGTGGAAGGTCCACTATCAGTTAGCAGTTGACCATCTGGCTTGGGAGAATCATACCACCTCTTCCTCCCCATCAACCCCAGTTAGCAGCAGCAGCAATTCTTCCTCTGTATCCACCCAAGATTCATCATCTTCTTGTTCTTCAGCCGAAGACCCCAAAGCCCTGTTCTCCGTGTCTTTTATCTGCCTCCAGCCTATCTCAGCCAGGTGCTCATCATCAGGCTGATTCTCTTCCATCAGCTGTTCTCCCTTTTCTCTTCCCTCCTTGGCTTTAGCATTCTTCTCTGCCTTATCTCACCTAACCTGCTTAAAGGGGCCAGACAGCCCATCATGAGTTTACCAGCTATCCAGCACACTCACCCTGTCACACACCAGAAACACAGGCATTGGAAGGAACTGCATCCCTCTATTCAATGATTACAATAGGAAGGAGTAAAGTATAGATGGAGGTTTCCCTTCTGCTTATAGATCATCTATGATGGAATTACCTTTCAGCCACCAACAAGGTAGAAATGGAGGACCTTCTTCAGAAATTAAAGATTTATCTCCCTGAAGAAACAGATTCTGAACATCCTGACATAGTCGGCGGGGGCGGGGGCGGGGGCGGGGGGCGGGGGCGGGGGCGGGGGCGGGGGCGGGGGGGAGATATGATAAAGACAAGTGTGATCAGAACCACAAAATTCAAGGGCAATCTCAGACACCAGGAGGTGATACAACACATTCTAGCACATGTCAGGGCAAGAAGAAATGAAGAAGAGATGAACAAGAAGTGAAGAAGTAGTGAGAATTGAAAGGAGCACTAGGATTTCCCTCTTTATCACTCTGTAATGGGTTCAGAAATATACCTGTTTAATATTTAAAGTGTGAATATATATAATGGAAGACTTGTGATATTAAATATTAAGAAAAGTAGCATACCATGGGAATAAGAAACCCCTCTTATCTTCAGGTTTGAAGGTTCATGTAAAGAATGTTAGTATAGTTAATTAATTTGGAATTTCTCTTCCCTCTCCTGCATGAAATACAGGTAGTGGGATAGGATTAGGATCAAACTGATGCCTTGCGGGAGCACAAGGCAAGACTCCATACTAGGGTAGATATCAAAATAGTTTGGGCTGGTAGGAAAACCTACAGCATTTAGAATGGTCTGTCTTTGTTTAATTGTATTTTATTGACTAGCCAGGGAAAGGTTGAAAGGAGAGGGGAGAGTTTAAAGGGACTTAAGTAGCAAAGTATATATCCTCAAGCTGTAGAAAACATGGAAATAATTGATTCAAATGTCTTTTTCTGGAAGCAAGCATGCAGTTAATTACATTAACTTTAAATGTTCAGGGAGTTGGAGACCCAGTTAAAACAGCATGCCTGTATCAAGTTATTAAAGAACATAAGCCATCAAGAAACACATATGGCAACTCACAAATATGTTATTATTGGTAATGAGTGGAAACAGAAATATGCTGCTAAAAGGGTAGCAAAAGGGAGGAGAGTGGCTAATCTCCTTCCTTCTGATTCAGAATTTAAATTGTATAAGCAGCTTTGAGACCATAGAGGATCTCTTTTTACCTGCCACTGTTAATGGAAATAAATCACTTGCTTTAGCTACAAATTGTGGTCCCAACACAGATCAACTCCTATTTCTTTATAAGGTATTTATGTACTGATAAGGAAGTCACAATAGAAGGAGACCTTAATTGGAATACACAGGTCTTAGATCTATGAATTAATTTAAATCTCAAGCTCCTACCAGGATTAACTTCACAAAGGGACACAGAATGTCTAACTTAAAAATATCTCAGTTGTTTACTTGATACGATTTACATCAGATTTTGCCAGAATTTAATCCTGGAGATAATAGGTACTCCTACTATTCTGTGGTACAGAGGTCTTTTCTAGATTAGATACAATTTCAGTCATTAAAGGTTTGTTGCATAATGTAATAGAAAGTAAAATAGGGATGATGAAAGTAACTGGCCATGTTCTTTTAAAGGTGATTTTTAATATAAGTAAACAACAAAGGGAAGATAGAGCATGGAGATTCAATTCATCCTTGTTCACATCTTCAATAAGTGAGCATATTATCCAAAAAGACTTGGAAATTTATTTTGAAGATAATGCATATCCCTTGATCTTCAGTATCCAGACAGAAAGCTATGAAGGCCGTACTCTACAGTATTTGTAGAAAAGAATTATCAGAAATGAACAAGAACTGAGAAAGTTAGCCACCTGGAATCAGATATAACTTCCTTAATGGCAAAATAGAAGGAAAGTGGTCCACAAAGATTGACCTTAAATAGAAAATGGGCTGAATAAAATGCAACAGATATTAGTAGAATTATGATGGGGATGTTACACCTTCAACAAAAGTACTATGAATTCGATGGAAAGGGCACAAAACCTTTGTCAAATAAGTTAAAAACAAGGAAGAAAAAAACTAGGATTACTGCTATAATCAATAAGAACAATGAGAAGTGTTTAGATTCACAAAATAATATAGAATCTTCTATGGATTTTTAAGAATATTTATACTGTGACTCATATTTCAGTTCTGGTGATATTAGTAAATTTGAAGCATCCACTGAGATAAAGGAAAAGATCAGTCTACATCCCAATCCCAAAGAAGGGCAGTGGCAAAGAAGGCTCCAACTACCGTACAATTGCACTCATTTCACACGCTAGCAAGGTTATGCTCAAAATCCTCCAAGGCAGGCTTCAGCAGTATGTGGACCGAGAACTCCCAGAAATACAAGCTGGATTTCAAAGGGGCAAAGGAACTAGAGACCAAATTGCTAACATGCGCTGGATTATGGAGAAAGCCAGAGAATTCCAGAAAAACATCTACTTCTGCTTCATTGACTATGCAAAAGCCTTTGACTGTGTGGACCACAGCAAACTATGGCAAGTTCTTAAAGAAATGGGAGTGCCTGATCACCTTACCTATCTCCTGAGAAATCTATATGTGGGACAGGAAGCAACAGTTAGAACTGGATATGGAACAACTGATTGGTTCAAAATTGGGAAAGCAAGGTTGTATATTGTCTCCCTGCTTATTTAACTTATATGCAGAATACATCATGCGAAAGGCTGGACTGGATGAATCCCAAGCCGGAATTAAGATCGCCGGAAGAAATATCAACAACCTCAGATATGCAGATGATACCACTCTGATGGCAGAAAGGGAGGAGGAATTAAAGAACCTCTTAATGAGGGTGAAAGAGGAGAGCGAAAAAAATTGTCTGAAGCTCAACATCAAAAAAACTAAGATCATGGCCACTGGTCCCATCACCTCCTGGCAAATAGAAAGGGAAGATATGGAGGCAGTGACAGATTTTACTTTCTTGGGCTCCATGATCACTGCAGATGGTGACAGCAGCCACGAAATTAAAAGACGCCTGCTTCTTGGGAGGAAAGCGATGACAAACCTAGACAACATCTTAAAAAGCAGAGACATCACCTTGCCGACAAAGGTCCGCATAGTCATAGCTATGGTTTTTCCAGTAGCGATGTATGGAAGTGAGAGCTGGACCATAAAGAAGGCTGACTGCCGAAGAATTGATGATTTTGAATTGTGGTGCTGGAGGAGACTCTTGAGAGTCCCCTGGACTGCAAGGAGATGAAACCCATCCATTCTGAAGGAAATCAACCCTGAGTGCTCACTGGAAGGACAGATCCTGAAGCTGAGGCTCCAATACTTTGGCCATCTCATGAGAAGAGAAGACTCCCTGGAAAAGACCCTGATGTTGGGAAAATGTGAAGGCAAGAGGAGAAGGGGACGACAGAGGACGAGATGGTTGGACATTGTCATCGAACCTACCAACATGAATTTGACCAAACTCCAGGAGGCAGTGGAAGACAGGAGGGCCTGGCGTGCTCTGGTCCATGGGGTCACAAAGAGTCGGACACGACTTAACGACTAAACAACAACAACTGAGATAAAACCCCTTGATGAGGAAAGCAGGAAAAATCTGGAAAATGAAATCACATTAGAAAAGTCAAGTGAATGTACTGGTTCTTTTTATAAACCTTTCAGAGACATCTTGAGGGTTTTCAATGCCATCCTAGCGGACGCCCAGCTCCCATAGACTTGGACCAGCTCCAGAGTGGAAGTAATAGAAGGTCTGTGTTGGTGGAGTCTTATAGGTCTATTTTACTTCTCAATATCAATTATATATTATTCACATTGATTCTAGTAGCATTTATTTAGCAATATCTTGAACAAATAATAATACATGTAGATCAATTCAGCTTAATTTCAAATATATATACCGTATTTTCCGTTTATAAGACGACCCAATGTATAAGACGACCCCCCCCCCCCTTTTCTAACCTCAAATTAGAAAATTTGATGCCTGCTTTTCCTTTCATTCTGCTAAGGCACGGAGCTTAGCAAATGGAAGGGAAAAGCAGGGATCAAAGGGCTCCCTTTGACTGCTGCTTTTCCTTGCCTTTTGCGAAGCCACGGGGCTTAGCAAAAAGGAAGGAAGCCTTCCCTTCCTTTTTGCTAAGCCCCGTGGCTTCGCAAAAGGCAAGGAAAAGCAGTGGTCACTTTGACAGCCACTTTTCCTTGCCTTTTGCTAAGCCCCGTGTCTTCAAAGTGACTTGTCAAAGTGACCGCCTTTTTTCCTTGCCTTTTGCGAATCCACGGGGCTTAGCAAAAAGAAAGGGACGGCTCCCTTCGGGTAAAGCAGTGATGGAAGGGCTGCACAATCACAGCCCTTTGATCCTGAAGCCCTTTCATAGCTGCTTTCCTAAGCCCCATGGGGCTTAGGAAGTGGGTAAAGCAGCCATGAAAGGGCTGCATGATCGCAGCCCTTTGATCCTGAAGCCCTTTCATGGCTGCTTTACCCGAAGGGAGCCTTCCCTTCCTTTTTGCTAAGCCCTGTGGCTTCACAAAAGGCAGGGAAAGCAGCTGCCTTCCGTGTATAAAACCACCCTAAATTTTTTGTCTAATTATTTAAGGAAAAAGTGTCATTTTATACACAGAAAAATACAGTATTACAGACCTGATCAGAAGATTTTTTTTTTTTGAGTAATGAATTATAGCAAAAAATATATATCCGCCACTAGTTTTATTGGCTATGGGTTTTTTAAGGCCTTTGACTGCATCAGTTGGAATTTTTTACTTAATTCTTGGGAATCTTATAAATTTGGCCCTAAATTTACATTTAGGGATTACATTCAGTTTATTTCTCTACAACGTGCTCTAGGCTCTGGGTAAATGACTGGGGCTTTAAAGAGTTTCAGGTTTGGAGAGGGACTAAACAGGGGTGCCCTCTCTCACCAGATAGATTTTTTAGTTTCACATACAAGGGCAAATGAGAACATTCAGGGAATACATATTAGAAATTCAACTCCAATAGTTTATATGCTGATGATTTGATATTGATGTTCAGAATCCTAGAGAAGCAATCCCTCACATATCAAAGGAATTAGAGTTCTCTGAGATGTGAGACTCCAAGTGAATTTTAGGAAATCAGATTTAATGTTCTTCAATATACCACCCCCCAATTACAAATGTTAATATCTTGCAGGTTAAAAGTCTCACTTACAAATAAAGGCTTAAATATTTAGGTGTCTTCATAGCTAAAAACCCCACCAAACTTCTCAGTTCCAACTATGCAGATGTCAAGCCATATTGCTTCAGCCAAGGTAAGCCATGTGCACACGCAACTCCGCCTCCTTCTATGCAGCTTTCTTCCTGCTCTGTGCAGCAATCATGTTCAACCCCTTTAGTTCCGGTTGCAACAGAACCCTGCATGCGGGGGGGGGCAGAGTCGCATGTGCACGCAGGGATGAAGTTGCACGTGCCAGAGGCGGAGCCCCACCCAGCAGGGCTGAAAATTAGAGGGTACATTGGCTTCAGTTAAGATGATAGTTTACCTATTTTGTTATGTCCTACCTTGAAAAATTTAGAATGTCACATTTTAAATGTGGCAGAAAGGAATTGAAATGTTTGTCTTTAAGAGGAAAAAATCCCAAGACAGCCAAATTGCTTTGTTACCATCCAGATAGCAAAGTGAGCTCGGACATTTGTTGCTCCACCCATATTTTGAAGCCTATTCACATGATGGAGCTAGATATAAGATCAGTCCAAACCCCATCATTTCAAATGAAAAGGAAACAAATGGTTATATTGGAACTAAAAATATATATTTATGTGAAAAAGGACTTAAAAATATCATCTTCAAAATGTTGCAGCACTTTATATCCGACAATGCAATTGTGGAAGCAAAGAAGGGGACGTTCCTACCAGATATCCCCTCTCCGATACCAATATACTTTCACCCAGATCTCTCAGAAATGATGGTGTATTTAACTCCTAACTTTTTTTAACCTTATTAGGTTAGCAGAGTTCTACATCAATCAACAACCTCTCCCTAGGGATTTTGGAGTGAGCACTTCAAAGACTGGGGCATCTCGTGGCTCATTTGGTATCAAGTATTTTTTCAGATAGGTTGACATCAGGAAGCAAGCTGTGAGATGCCTCACCCCCTTTGAAGACATGCTCTGCTCTTTAGCTAAAATAAATAAAGGAGCAGTATCAAAACTTTATTCATTGTTGATTGAGGCAGATCTGGGCTCTTCATCAGGTCCGTGTGAGATGTGGGAAGATGATTGGAATATTAAAATAAATGAAGAGAAGAAGTCGGAGATGTTTACAAAATCTCCATATAAAGGGGTCTCTGTTATTGCTAGGGAGACTGCATTAAAAATACATCAAAAATGATGTTTGACCCCACTTCAGCTCTCACATATCAAACCTGCAATGTTGCCTATGTTTTAGAGAGGTTGTAAGTGATCATTTCAACACTTTTGGTGGTTTTTAGAGATGGGCACAAACTGCCAATTCAGTGGTTCATGTCAGTTTGCTTATTAGCCAAATAGGTGTTCCGCACTTCAAAGTCCCACCTCCTCTGGCGGATGGCCACTTAGAAGCAGTGCCTGAAGGAGGTGGGGCAGGGAAGTCAGGACACTGTTGCTGAGTTGGTGCCTGCCAGAGGAGGTGGGGCTTTGAAGTGCAGAACACATGTCTGGCCAATAAACAAACCAGCATGAACCGCCAAACTAGCAGTTTGTACCCATCCCTAGTGGCCTTACAAAAAAGTAGAGGCGTTTAATGAAATAAACAAAATGGAAAATCAATCAAATCAGTAAATCCCCAGAACTAGCACTTCTTACCCTTTTCTTAGGGGAGAATCAGTCAATTCTACACAAACCTTTAATAGACTGTCTTCTAGCAGCTGCAAGACCGACTATAGCCAAAGGAAGAATATTCCAAGGATATCAATTGCAGCATTGTATTCTAGAGTATGGCAGATAGCACTGCAAGAAAAATTAACCACCAAACTGCATTTAGCTAAAGGGAAAAACATTTGAATTCTTTGGCAACAGACTGGCATCATTTTATTGTTTATATGAATGGAATAGATGATTAAAGACAACCCCCCCCCCAAAGCATTCAGTATTTATTGGTCTTATAACATACTTGGAACATGACTATTATTTTCCTAGGAAAGCCTCATCATAAGATTTTGGATATGACTCTGCTGCAGGGGATGGGAAAGGGAGGGTGGGAGGAAAGACGGGTACAGAAATACATTAATGTATGTACTGATTTATATTTTTAATATTGTCATTGTTAATATTGTTAACAAAAATATTAAAAAATTAAAAACAAAAGAGGGAACATAAAAAAACATGAAATACTCATGTACTCTCTTGCAAACACAAATCATTCATGCTTCAGAGTCTTTCTTCAGCGATTGCAATTATGTGTTTTGGGTCTTTTGTTGAAACACAAAAGGCCCATCCTTACTCTTTAACCTTATTGCAGAATTCTATCCAGGCATTATAAATGCACTTTCTTGAAATGCTCAGAGGGTAGCAGACAGTCCCACCCTCTCTGTCATTATTTTTGTCACATGGACAATGGCAAGTCTGAAAAAAATATGATTCTCCTCCAGGGTAGGCTGTAGATGTGAGTAAAAACCCATGGCTCTTGGTCACTTGTAGAGCTTTGGAACAACAGAGCAGGAACCTCTCCTCCTTAGACTCATTGTTGCACATGTGAGAAAAAGTGACAACAGAGGGGATAAGACTGGCATTTGAAGAAAGTGCACTCTATAAGTCTAAACAGGGCTTAAATTATGGTTAGTAAAAGATACATTCTGGCTAATTTTATAAATTATGACTTCATGTGAACTCCTTCAAGAGACAATCCAAAGAAAATCATTCTTCATATCTAGGACGAGATGGGAAAGTTCATCCAATCATCTCCTTTGGGGGGTGTTCTTAACTTGCTGTTTAAGAAGCCAACCCTAAAACATAAGGTACTAAATAATGCTGTATATTGGTTAAAGCTTCAACGTGAGTAAATAAGCTGCTGACTTGGCAACCCTAGCTGCCATTACAGCAGAGTGCTGAAGTTTCAACTACCAGTACAGGTAGCTACTGCAGGTGGAAAGGAGGGGTTCCACCTTGTCTTTCTCCTCAGGTGGCAGGGAAGATAGGCTGCCATGCCTACCCACCCCACCTCCACCCCCATAGACAGCCAGTGATTTTTCTCTGTTCTTGAAAAGTGGGACTGGAGAAACACAGCCATTGAGCAACCTCTCAGTAGGAGACTGTGGCTGAAATCCTGTTCTGTAAATTACACCGTAATAAGGCTGATGATGTTCTGGCAATACAAATGAATGTTTTGTGATTTTTTATTTGTTGATTTGTTGGGCTATAAAATGGCCCCCAAGCACCTAGAGTTACCAAAACGGTAGTTTGGCTTCCCATGGCTCTTCTCTACCATCCTTCCAAGTTTGGTGAAGATTGTGTTTCAGACATTTGAGTTATACACTCACAAAGTGGGTCCCCTAGGAAAGTGCCCTTTAGCAGCTGGCTTGGGGAAACTCAATATTCACCAAACTTGGAGGGATTGTAGAGGAGAGTCAGGGAAAGCTTATCTGTGATTTTGGTGTCTCTAGGTGCCTAGGGGGAATTTTCCTTGGTAGAGGCCCTCTTTGTGGGTGCATAACTTAGATGTCTGAAACCCAAACTTCACCAAACCCATAGAGCTTGTAGAGGAGAGTTAGGAGAATCTTCCCTATGATTTTGGTGACTCTAGGGGCTTGGGGGACCATTTTATAGAGTTTTAAAGGCAAAAACAAATCAACAAATTGATTCATCAATTCATCAGGAAAAATCATAAATCTGGTATTCATGATTTGTTGACCTTGGTGAATCACAAATCAAAACAAATCATAATGTTTCTGATTCGTGCCCGTCACTAGTGAAGATTATTAAAGAAAGCACATTTATTCATGTACTTATTGATAGAGACTAGAGATGGGGGATATCCGTATTCATAAACTGAGCAGGGAGACAGTGGAGCTCCTGGTGCCATTGGGGGGAACAGCGGGATCTTCGGGGCGCCGGGACATGTGAGTGGACGGTCCAGTCCCGGGGGCCAGACCCTCATTAGGTCCAGCTGGGACGTGGATATTTGTATTCATTTATGAATACAAATCTCTAATAGATTACCTGAATAGTCAAGTGACAGGGCAAAGGGAGATTTGACATCAATATATGGGACAGGTTTATGACAGGTACTTCTCCCCTGAAATTTTGAAGTAAGGTACTCACCACTTGGGGCACAAGACACCCTGCTCCAGATCCTTGGCTCTGTGAAGAGCTAAGTGTTTGGGGAAGGGTAGTGTGTATGGGTGGTGGTGAACATTTTCCTCCTGCTTCAGGTGACAGAATAGCTCAGGTTGCCACTGACTGTGCCTTCAACAGGAGCTTGATGTACTGCTATTTCTGGGTCGTAACATTCATCACCTAAACCATCAAAAGCTTTACCTGCTAATTGCTGTGTATCAAGCTGCCGTTAAAGGCACTGCTACAGACACTAGTTAAAAGGTCGGCAGTTTTACTCTCATATAGTAGATGATTCCAGTAATGAAATTTGTTACCCTGCCTGTGTTCTCATCTAAATATTACAAGCTGTTCAAAGAACTATTATTAAAAATTCAATACGTTTCAGAACAAAAGATGAGTAAGCAGCTGTGTGCAGAGCTATTATTTCAGCATAGGAAAATGTATTTGAAATTGGAGTAGGGGGAGAAATCACTAGAACAAGGCAGAGTCTGAAGATATCAGCTCCAGATGCAAATTATTAGGTGAATAAGCATTGAATGCCCCCTTTATGTGAAGTTTGTATTTTGACATGTTTCCCTTTGGTAGGGGCCCTCTTTGTGGATGTATAACTTGGACGTCCGAAACCCAAACTTCACCAAACATGCAGGGCTTGTAGAGGAGAGTTATAAGTAGCTCCCTCTTCATTGTCTATGATAGGTCTCTTCCCTCTGCATCCATGGCCAGAATGATTATCTTGTATTCCAAGCACTTATGGTGTTTGCTGCCGCCCTTGGCTTGGAAAATAAATCAAACTGCAGCACTAACTACAGTCACATCAAATGAAAATCCCATTTGTGTGATAGACTTTTTGGAACTTTTTATGATTGCTGTATTATACATATAACACATATATCTACAAACAGGTGCACATAAATTCATGGCATTTAGCTATGAGATGAGCTAATTCCCCCCCCCCCCTTAAAGATTGGCTTGTTAATGCACATTGCACGTGCTCCAGAAGGCATAATAGTAAAATGTAACAGAATGAGAAATGGCAGGAATATTATGTCACTAAATATCACATTGGGGATTTTCTTTCTGATCATGAAACAAGACTGACAGGCACAACTGGCACATGGGATTTGCTCCATTTTAAGTTGTTTAAGTAAAAGTGATATTATAAATGAATGTTGTTGCATACGTAACACAGTTTCAGCCAAGGCTGTATTACACACTGGGTCAGTAGATTTTATAGTGCTCTGAAAAACAATGATAGCATTTCTGACAAATCCAGTGTCTCAAGAGGTTTCTTTTTAATTGCACACACCCAGTTACCAGTTAGCCAATACTTTAGTCATCTGGCCATTAACACCATGATCTGTCAGATGATGATAGATCGATCCTGAAAAGCTATTAACAAAATGGTCCTATCTTCGCACAGATATAAGCCCCACTGAGTTCTATGAACTTTCTGCCAGATAAGGCTACGATCTGTTCCTCATGTGCCCAAGAGTAAGATCTGTTGAATTCTTTAAGGAGCCATAAGATACTTTGTTGGTTTTAGAAGTACTTTGTAAGGTTCAGATTCTGCTATTCCGGGTTTCCACAGCTGAGGACGAAATGTAATTCTGCCTTATTGTTTGTAGTAAGTGGCATCATCATAGAATTGTTGGATAGCTCAGTTGTTGGAAGTTTGATTCCCCATTGGGCCTCCTTGAAAGGGGCTGGGACTTCATGAACCATAGGGTCCTTTCTAGCTCTGCAGTTCGACGTTGACAATGACAATGATCATCATCATCATCATTGGCATCAATATTTGTTCCTGCCTGTCTCAGCTTTTCTTTCTTTCTTTCTTTCTTTTGTTCTTTCTTTCTTTCGCCGTTTATGCTTCCTTCACAGGGGCTAAATTCAATGATCCATAAGTTCCAACTCTGCAGCTCTAAGATTATTTATTTATTCATTCATTCATTCATTCATTCATTCATTCATTTTGCTTGTTTGTTTATACATTTAACATATGGATTCCCTGCCTTTCTTCATATACTTCAAGGCAACATAAAAACAAAACAAAACAAAACACAGATAACAGGAAGGATGGACAACAGATGCAAACAATCAATTTTTTAAAAGCAACCATACTAAAAACATCAAAAAATCTAACCATTATTTAATCCTCTCTTTCACTCTTTGATTCCTTCTCCTCCTCATTGGGTTGTAAACTCTGCAAGTATCTCATCCCTTTCCACCAAAAATAATCCTGCTGGTACCTTCTGTAATGTATTGAATCATGCCCCCCACTAAACATCATTTGAACCATCCTCCCCTGCACTCCCTTTCCATCTCCTTACACTCATCAACTTTCTTTCCAAATCTGCCCCTGATGCACAAAACGCTCAAGCCTCCTTTCTTTTGTTGGCATCATTGAAACTGGACTTCAAAATAGTACAAGGAATGTGCTCATCTACTGGAAAGCCTACATCAATGGACTTCCTCTATTTACCACCACCGTTTCCAGTTCATCATTTTTTTACATCTTTCCTTGAATTTCTTTTAAAACAGGACTAATCTGCCCCTTTCCTTTCAAATGTATACACATATTTGGGTGCATTTATTAAACTCCACAGACTGCTTGCTTGCAGTCCCGCACTGCCACAATATATGTATGCATCATTTGAAATGTGCACATTTTCCTATGCTCTCTTTTCAAATGTGCAGCTTTTTTCCAGATTCCTTTGCCATTGTCCATGAATGTGTAGATTCTGGAATACAAATCATATCTGGATTACAACCAGTCCAGGGAGTGCAGACCAGGGTAAATGTAAAGAAAAAGTTTCCTGTAACAAATTACTCTCACATCAGTATTTATAACTTCATCATAGTTAAATGTAAAGGTCTTTGCAGAGCCATAAGAAGAGCAATGCTGAATGAGACCAAAATTCTATCTAGCCCAAGCTTCTATTCATGCAGAAGGGCCAATCTGTTTCCCACCAGCAGAACATGAGTCCAGCTGCACCCTCCACCCCAAACTCCCCAGCATCCTGGCTCTGATGCTGAAGACAATACATAGCACCCTATCCAGAAGCAATGATGGTCTTAACCATCATGATTTTTTTCCCATCCAAATAATTAAATTCCTTTGGAGCCATCCAAATGACTGAACAGAGACTATAATTTGGACATATCGTGCAAAGCAAGGCTCATTGGAAAAGACAACAATGCCAGGAAAATTGAAGGCAGAAGGAAAGGAGGAAGACTATACATGAGATGGATTAACTCAGGAACCTGTAGGACCAAAGCAAGCTTATTAACCAGAGGATGTTCTAGAAGCCATTAGTTATCATGGTCACCAGAAGCTGGAAGTACATGTTATCTTTACACCCAATGACGGTGAATTCCAGTTTAAGTATGTTGTACTGTGTGAAGAAGTACGTACTCCCTTTATCTCTCCTGAGTCCTGCACCATTTGCCTTGAGTGTATGACCAGAGTTCTGATCTTATGAAAAACTGAGAAAAACATCTCCCTGTTCATACTGTGCATGATTTTACACACCTCTATCATTTCTCTCCATACTCCCCCTTTTCGAACGCTGAACAGCCTTACATGCTGTAACCATTCCTCTTAGAGAACCATTTCTCCATTTGCTGATGCTTTGGGCCTGTGCTTTAGTGTTGTCCTTGTTTATCCTCGCATATGTCAGGAATAAATCATGCATTCAAATCATGCATCAAAGTTGTGAAATGAGCTACAAATGTGAGTATATTTGGTCTATGATATGGTCTGATCGATCATGAAGTCCAGATTTAGTCAATAAATGTATTGTCTCATTGCTATATAGGCTGAGTAACTCAGAAGATAATGCAGCAACAGGTTTTTCATAGAGGTCTTCAAACAAAGCAATGATGAGAAAGTGCTATCGTCCTGCTTAGAGGGAAAAATCTTCTAATTCCAATCTTAAAAATAATCATTAACTCATAACATTTAATACTTCACTTTGGTTTTCTGAGAATGAAAAAATAAACAAATTATTGGAGAATAATAAAATAAACCTTTCAGCATCAAACCAATTTACAATAAAACACAGTAAAATGCTGCCTGATTGAATATGCATTTCAGCTTTAAAATGCTTTACTTTGGTTCATATATATATAATATAATATAATATAATATAATATAATATAATATAATATAATATAATATAATATATAATTGAAACTAATTTCAGGATTCCTTTATTTTTATTTAAAACATTTTATTTGATTTGATTTTGCATCAAAATGATATATCAGTAAAAATAAAACCAATGATATCATAAACAGAATTGCACAGTGAATTTGTAGCATAAATAATGATAATAGCTTAGCAACTTAATTAGTTTACACTTTATAGGCTCAGCAAATACCTTAATAAAAGACTAACACTAATCACCTAAATAAATCATTGTACAAATTTCTAGGTATAGAAAGACAGCTGAACTAATCATAATAATCAGCAAGCAAGCAACAACAACAAAAAATTCTACAATTATCTTCAGAAAACAGGTAATATGCTCAGTTCCAAGCCAGAAGCAAGCTTAAATGCTTACTCAGGGGCAATTTGAGAAGAATTAAATTTTATTCATATTTAAATACAGTAGGGGCCCCGTATCCTCAGGAAATCAGTGCCAAGCCCTCCCACAGTGGATTATAGCAAATGTTATGCATAGCATAGTCTTTGCCTCCCTCTAGTGGCGAGGTCTGGTAATGACATAGTGGAAATATATTTCTCTAGCAAATCCTATACATAGCATGGTCTCTGGCACCTTCTAGTGGCCAGTTCTGGTAACTTCATTATTAGAAATATATATTTATGGGATTTTTCCTTTAATATTTTTAATATTTTCAGACTGTGGATAAGTGAATCAGTAGATACTGATACTGCAGATAGGAGGGTCCTACTGTATATGGGTGTCTAGTTCTCACCTTACTACAAGCTCAAATGTGAGTTACAAAAAGTTAAGAACAAAACAGCCAGTATATTTAATAGTATCTTTATTGGGCTAATTAAAAAGATGCAAAAACTTTCAACAGAGCTTTCTCTAAAGCTCTTCACCAGCCAAAATTTGACAAGGAGCTTGGGGAAGAAAAAATGGGTGATTGCAAATCTATACCATCATAGTCTTGAAATGGATCAGGGGAGAACAATTGTGTGGATACATAGACAAGGCTGCCTTGGGTGCTTTTGAGGAGAAAGGTGGGGTAAAATATTTTAAATAAATAAAGTAAGGCCTCCAGTGGGTAATGTGATGGATGAACCTGAATGTAAGCCTTACTGAGGCATTCACTAGAGGCTGAACAGAGTATACGAGCAGGAGTGCCACAGCCCTGATCCCTCGCTACCCATCTATTTGAAGAGCTGAGCCTCCTCTATATCTGGAGACTTGTGATATGACTGGAGATCTTGAGAAATCAGGATTTTTGCTTATATGGACAGTCTCTATCTGCACAGGAAGTTTTAAAAGGTAACATAATTCAAATTAGGTAGCTTTATCTATTAGTCGAAAGGGGTGAACCCTCAGAGAATTAAGGTCCAACTTCAGATAATAATAATACTAGATGTTTTTGTGTCCATGGTACATATATAGAGATTAAATATGTGTGAATTATTATGGTGATTATATAGACAAGATTAGGTATACAATATCTTTTTATCTGCAAGAGTGGAGAGCTCTGAGAAATGTTTGACCTGGCTTGGAGTTTTTTGGTGGACAAGTAATCCTTAAGATGAAATTAGGAATGCTTATGATGAGTATTGGATAGAGGGGTATGCAGGTGAAAGAATTTATAGAGATTTCATAGATGGCACTTCAAAGCTGGTAAAAAGAATGCAGGAAATGAATTCTAGATTTTCAAGGCTATAAGTAATCAGAAATCCCTGGTCTATACATGGAGCTGAGAAATATAACAAAAATTGGAAAGTTACTTGCTGAATGTCTCAAATGGTTGATAAGTACATATAACGCTTAAATTAGAATACATATTTTGATTATAATTGTTTAGAAGTTATTGATGATAAGTTAGAAACATAAAGACACCAAGTAATATATGAATCATAGTCTGTCTATGCAGTTAAGAATGGTTTGAATATAAGATCAATATAGATTTAAGTTTATATATTAGATAATGCATGTATGTTAATTATTATAAAGCTAGGAAGTCATTTTTTGATCTTAATAATGGTTTAAATATGTTTAGTAGGGTAATATGGTTTATGTAGTCAGAATTATATACCAGATAGATAAGGCCTAAATATGTTAGTAGGGTAATATGGTTTATGTAGTCAGAATTATATACCAGATGGATATATGGAAATTATCTCCCCGCGTATATGTTTGTGTTTGTTTCGTATGTCTGTTTGAGTTATAATAAAAAAAAAAAAAAAAAAAAAAAAAAAAGGTCCAACTTCAGATGATATAAAATCCTCTTCTTCCATGTAGAGGCCCAGTGCCAGACCTCTCACTCCATTATAATTTATATTTCTAACCCTTGCTGTTACTGTATAAATGTCTGTTTACTGGAGCTACTCTCTATGATTAGAAGTGGGCTGTAGTCCATGAAAGTTTATGCCAAGTAAAACTTTTTAGTTTTAATGGTACCACAGGATGTTTTGTTGATTTTGCTGCAACAAACTTACTGAGCCTTCTCTGAACTGAAAGGTAGAGATGGGGCATGGCCAGGTAAAGAACTGATATGCCTCTCTGTTTTTATGGGCATATTTTCAAATACCTGGGGCATGAGACAATTTCTAATTGAAAAAATAATTGTGAAAGGTTTCTTTTCCTAAAGTATGCAAAGATTTGCAAAGTGCTTGCTCGTTTCATCCATCAATAGCAACTGGAACAAGCAAAAAAAAAATTTGAGTCTACATTATGTTTTCTTCCCTGTGGCTCAACGGAACTGTCTCCTTATCATCTTATGCAAAAGATGCTTTCCATAAAGGAAGATATCCTGAAAATCTGAAACAGACTTTCAAATGCATTTCATATGGGTGCATAATGATTTCCATTCAAACTACACCCACACTTGATCTCTGTTAATTTCAGAGTTCCATCTCGAGCTGAGCACTTCAGCTCCTGAGAGCTGGCTTCCTACTGTACTTCCATGCTTTGTTTTCTTGAGCCTGCTGAGACCCAAGACAGAGGGAGGCAATAACTTAGGGTGACCTTGTCATGCACCACTGCATCAGTGGCAAAGACAGATTCCACAGAAGGCTACAGGCACATCACAGCCCCACTAGATCTAAGCTAAATGATCCTTTTTCTCCACAAAGCTGGCCCTGTTATTAATGAACTGTGGAAATTCTTATTAAATTACTCTGCATGGAAGAAGTAGGCACAATGAAGCATTTCTTATATGAGGATTTGGAGACCCTGTAGTTTTTAACAGGAAAGTGTTGCGAATTTCATGTAGAACAGAGTCATTAATAATGATGTGGACTTCTGTCCCACACAGTGGCTATGGCTAATGTGACAAACAAGGCAAGATGAATAGTTGGGCATGGCATCACTTGCTACTTGTCCTCAGAAACTACTAGTGGACCACAGGAAATGTGGAATGAATTGATCATATGTGTAGCTCAGGATCATCCAAGGGCTTTAAATGCATGTTCATAATCCAATTGAAGTTGAGCACTCCCAATGATTAGCATGTTTACACGTTAGGACTGAGACTGCTTTGATTATCCTGGCTGATGGTTTTCACAAGGAAAGAAACATGCATAATTAGACCTTGTTGATTCTCCATGACCCATCAGGAAATATTCCTTGCTATCAGTCGCGATACCCATCTGGAGTATCAGATTACACAGAGAGGCAAGAGAGAACATTTCTTTGCACCATACTAAAGGCAGAATAATGTTACCAGAAGGTAGGTGATATTGTTCTTCTCATCTGAACTGTTCTGTGCAATTCTCCAGGGTTTTGTCTTACACACTAGTTCAACACTACATGAAACTACTGCTAGAGGCTGCCCAGGTGTTTGAAGTGACTAATCCCCACACATTGAAGATCTAAAGCTCTATTCTCTTTTCCAACTCAACCCTATGTGACAACAGTCATCTCTGAATGTTTGAAGGTCATAATGGTGGGTGGTTCTGCTGCTGGGGAAGTAGTAGATACTCCTCTTCTGGATTGGGCCATACATTCCCTAAAAGACATTTTCAGCTTAAAATGCTCATAGATCATAGCTCATGGGTTCCCAGCCCAGCTAAAAAACAGAGCAGAAATATGTCTACTTCAAAGTGAATTCAGTGACAAGGATGGCAATGTGCTTACAACAGTTTCTGCAGAAAATGAACATGTTTATAATAACATAGACAGTGAATCAGCAGCTTAAAAAATACATCGGTAACCTGTCTGTCTTATATCTTCAACCTTCTTTCATGGAAAACAAGAGCAAATTTAAATAAAAAACAATTTGAACTGCAAGTAGCAAGGAGCCTCCTGCTTGCTCATCTAGAAGTCATAGTGAAAACGTAAGCTTCACAGAGTAATCATAAAACTTAAGTAAAATACCCAGGCCCATATGGGCTCAGTTTTCCCAAATGGTTTTGCACATCATAACAATAATTATTATACTATATTATGTCATTTCTAACTTAAGGTGACTTTCCTAAGATTTTCTAGGTATAAAGCATGAAGACATGCTTTACTGCTTCTTCTTTCTCATGGACTTTGGGACCAAGCTGTTTGCCCAAGGCTGCACAGGTGGCAGGGCATGCAACCCCGTCAGCCACACACTCCAGATTATACCCACAGTGGGTATTCAAACTCGCAACATCTGGTTTCACAGTCAGATGCTCCAACCCACTAAGCTATATCAACTATCTATCATTACTATACCTCTCCACACATTAGAATGGCCAGCCATGTTTAGGCTTAAGCATATGGTCGGGATTAGATGCAAAAGGCAACCATCTGCTGTTGCCTTGAGATAAGAGTTTAGACTTGCTGTGCGAATCTCACTCCTATGAATCCACCCCAAATGTTCGATAAAGTGCAAATCTATTTGAAATGATCCTTACGTATTGTTTGACAGCTCTGCAAGCAAAGAAGGAGAAGAAAGCACACCACCAAGGCATTATAAGGTCCATCAGTAGGCATTTTATCAACTATCACAGTAAATCGTCACCCTTAAAGAGAATCAGTAGTCTTTGTATAGTGTAAGATATACCTAGTTTACTTATTTAATTTGTGTTTAGGCTCTAATGTGCATACTCTTGCCCTGAACAGCTCACCAGAGCCTTTGTTTTATGTTTGTGTGTGTCATTTGTTGAGTTGTTCTCCTCCCTGAAGTCTTAAAAGTACAATTTGTTCTCTTTCCTTACAGTATCCAGTACGGTATTTATTCTGCATCGTTCAAAATTGGCTTTCATACCATGCCATTGTAAGGATAATTTGAGGGAAATTATAGGGGAGCTATACTCCACCTGTTTCTGGAAATAGTCTCTGTGTTTATACCCTTTGGCAGTGACACTCCATTCCCACCTCTGCTATTGTGTCTCAGTCTGCCTGGGTGAATGAAGGAGGTACACAAATGTACTTATCAAAGGATTTTGTTAAATGTATTTAAATCTCTCATGCCCCAACTATCTGGCTTCTGCTGGACTCTGCTTATAAACATGCTGCACTGTACAAAAAATACTATAGCACTGAGATTTTAATAAGGCTGTATTATAGTATTATAGTGGGATTCGAATGATAAAGTAGGGAGTCAAGAGATAAAAGGAACAACAGGTAAGTTTGGCCTTGGAGTTCAAAATGAAGCAGGGCAAAGGCTAATAGAGTTTTGTCAAGAGAACAAGCTGGTCATCACAAACACTCTTTTCCAACAACACAAGAGGCGACTCTACACATGGACATCACCAGATGGGCAATACCGAAATCAGATTGATTATATTCTCTGCAGCCAAAGATGGAGAAGCTCTATACAGTCAGCAAAAGCAAGACCTGGAGCTGATTGTGGCTCTGATCATCAGCTTCTCATAGCAAAATTCAAGCTTAAACTGAAGAGAGTAGGAAAAACCACGGGGCTAGTCAGGTATAATCTAAACCAAATCCCTTATGAATACACAGTGGAAGTGAAGAACAGATTTAAGGAACTCGATTTGGTGGACAGAGTGCCTGAAGAACTTTGGATAGAGGCTCGTAACATTGTACAGGAGGCAGCAACAAAAACCATCCCAAAGAAAAGGAAATGCAAGAAAGCAAAGTGGCCGTCCAACTAGGCCTTACAAATAGCAGAGAAGAGAAGGGAAACAAAATGCAAGGGAGATAGGGAAAGTTACAGAAAATTGAATGCAGACATCCAAAGAATAGCAAGGAGAGACAAGAGGGCCTTCTTAAATGAACAATGCAAAGAAATAGAGGAAAATAATAGAAAAGGAAAAACCAGAGATCTGTTCAGGAAAATTGGAGATATTAAAAGAACATTT
The DNA here is from genome assembly GCA_037013535.1 of Intellagama lesueurii. NCBI lineage: Eukaryota > Metazoa > Chordata > Lepidosauria > Squamata > Agamidae > Intellagama > Intellagama lesueurii. The sequence continues at coordinate 211,431,153 of JBAJHW010000003.1, forward strand.
TGTGCAAAGATGGACATGATAAAGGACAAAAATGGGAGGGACCTAACAGAAGCAGAAGATATCAAGAAGAGGTGGCAAGAATACACAGAGGAATTATACCAGAAAGATTTGGATATCCCGGACAACCCAGATAGTGTGGTTGCTGACCTTGAGCCAGACATCCTGGAGAGTGAAGTCAAGTGGGCCTTAGAAAGCATGGCTAACAACAAGGCCAGTGGAGGTGATGGCATTCCAGTTGAACTATTTAAAATCTTAAAAATTGACGCTGTTGAGGTGCTACATTCAATATGCCAGCAAGTTTGGAAAACTCAACAGTGGCCAGAGGACTGGAAAAGATCAGTCTACATCCCAATCCCAAAGAAGGGCAGTGGCAAAGAAGGCTCCAACTACCGTACAATTGCACTCATTTCACACGCTAGCAAGGTTATGCTCAAAATCCTGCAAGGTAGGCTTCAGCAGTATGTGGACCAAGAACGCCCAGAAGTACAAGCTGGATTTCGAAGGGGCAGAGCAACTAGAGACCAAATTGCTAACATGCGCTGGATTATGGAGAAAGCCAGAGAGTTCCAGAAAAACATCTACTTCTGCTTCATTGACTACGCAGAAGCCTTTGACTGTGTGGACCACAGCAAACTATGGCAAGTCCTTAAAGAAATGGGAGTGCCTGACCACCTTATCTATCTCCTAAGAAACCTGTACGTGGGACAGGAAGCAACAGTTAGAACTGGCTATGGAACAACTGATTGGTTCAAAATTGGGAAAGGAGTACGACAAGGCTGTATATTGTCCCCCGGCTTATTTAACTTATATGCAGAATACATCATGCGAAAGGCCGGACTGGAGGAATCCCAAGCCGGAATTAAGACTGCCGGAAGAAATATCAACAACCTCAGATATGCAGATGATACCACTCTGATGGCAGAAAGTGAGGAGGAATTAAAGAACCTCTTAATGAGGGTGAAAGAGGAGAGCGCCAAAAATGGTCTGAAGCTCAACATCAAAAAAACTAAGATCATGGCCACTGGTCCCATCACCTCCTGGCAAATAGAAGGGGAAGATATGGAGGCAGTGACAGATTTTACTTTCCTGGGCTCCATGATCACTGCAGATGGTGACAGCAGCCACGAAATTAAAAGACTCCTGCTTCTTGGGAGGAAAGCGATGACAAACCTAGACAGCATCTTAAAAAGCAGAGACATCACCTTGCCGACAAAAGTCCGCATAGTCAAAGCTATGGTTTTTCCTGTAGTGATGTATGGAAGTGAGAGCTGGACCATAAAGAAAGCTGACCACCGAAGAATTGATGCTTTTGAATTGTGGTGCTGGAGGCTCTTGAGAGTCCCCTGGACTGCAAGGAGATCAAACCTATCCATTCTAAAGGAAATCAACCCTGAGTGCTCACTGGAACGACAGATCCTGAAGCTGAGGCTCCAATACTTTGGCCATCTCATGAGAAGAGAAGACTCCCTGGAAAAGACCCTGATGTTAGGAAAGTGTGAAGGCAAGAGGAGAAGGGGACGACAGAGGACGAGATGGTTGGACAGTGTCATCGAAGCTACCAACATGAATTTGACCCAACTCTGGGAGGCATGCTCTGGTCCATGGGGTCACGAAGAGTCGGACACGACTAAACGACTAAACAACAACAACAACAGTATAACATGGAACTAGTTTCCAATTTTGCTTTCTAAGAAAGGTTAATGGCAGCGAGGCTACTACCAATTTTGGTCCCAATGTGTAAGCCACTATATGATACTTCTGCTATTTTTGTGTGTTCGGTATGCTGCTACTTCTCACCTGGAGGTCCTACTGACCATTTATGGATATAGTAAAGTCAGACAATGTCTTACCACACTGGTAAGTTCTAATCATTTTGTTATAGAATAGGGATGGTAAACTGTGGTCCTCCAGCTGTTTATGGATTATGGTTCTCATAACCCATCACTATTGGCTGTGCTGGACATGACTGATGGAGGCAGCATTTGAAGAACATCCAGAGGACCACAATTGCTACCCTCTCTTGGCTTGCTTTCCTGGATCTTCCCTTTTCATTCTGGTTTAAAACTTGTTTCTTGATTCATGGCCTTTTGGTTTTAGCCTCCTTGTCTTGGTTCTGATGTTCACATTCCTGTCTCAGTCAAAGCTGCGCAACTGGTACAGTACACAGGCCATGCAGCACACTTATTTATTATTTATTTATTTAAAATATGTTTACCCCACCTTTCTCCTTAAAAGGACCCAAGGCAGCTCACATCAGTAAAAGACAATATTAAAGCCAACAACAGTAAGTTATTGAAAAGGATCAAACAGATACCACATTAAAAGATAGTAAAAAAAAAAAAAAAAAAAAAAAAAAGGCAACACCAAAGATGCATTCAAAGCAATAAGGCAGAGCTATCCATTAAAAAAAAAAAACCACTCAGGCAGCCAGTTGTTAAGGGAAACTTTGCCTGAAGAGAAAGGTCTTCACCTGTTTGTGGAAGGACAGTAAAGATGGGGTCAACCTAGTTTCCTGTGGGAGGAAATTCCAAAGTCTGGGAGCAGCAACAGAGAAGGCCCTCTCCCTTGTCCCCACCAAACACACATGTGAAGGTGGTGGGACTGAGAGAAAGACCTCTCCTGATGATCTTAACACTCAAGCCAGCCCATAAAGAAAGGTGTGGTCCTTGAGATAGCTCAGACCGAAGCCTTGTCTTTTATCCAGGGAGACTCAACAGAAAAATAGAATAGTTATGTTCATGCTTTTCAGACACTGCAGAATGAAGCAGGGGACCTCAAAACACTGACAACAGGTTATCAGCAATGATTTTAGATTAAAAGAAGAAGAAGTAAATGAGGGAGAATCCCTTCACTCTGGGCGTTCTATAAAAGTCTGACCTGTCCTTCACTTGATTTATAATGGTCAGCTTAATTTACAGATGAGTTCAGTTCTACCTTTGTGTTTATAGGGAACAAACTGAGAGTCTCCTTCAATAGATTTTTGCATACCTGCAAAGATCTTTGGCCATATATAATAAAGTTTTTCTGCTACTACTACAGCATATTAGAACTGCTAACAAAGCGGTCAGCACTGACTCCCATCTCTGAAAGCTGGACTGGCCTTACTAGAGAGGGATGGATCAGTTTACTTCCAATTCATGTCATTGTATTCATCTTTAAGTCCATTCCATCCCATATCCTCATTATTCTGTGATTCAAATGAATAAAAACTGCACACAAGTTCACAGAAGCTGTGGATATTTTCCCCAACAAAACATGCCTTTTATAATACATCTAACTCTATACATTTGCATACATTTTAATGTAAAATATATATATTTTGCTACATTTTTCAAGTTGAAAAATCACTATATCAAGAGAAGAACAAAAACCAAATCATAACCATGTTCCAAACAATTTGATAAGCTGGAAAGTGTGCATCATGTTGTTTAAAAATATGACCATGGGAAATTCTTAAGCATTCCTTACCTAAGCTTACATGGTTCTCTTCTAAAGATCTTTTGCATTGCCTTAAGCTTCCTCTCATTTCTGCTGATGTTATTGATGTAGCTGGTATGCTTAAGTAAAGGTTCCCCTTGACTTTTAGTCCAGTCGTGTCCGACTCTAGGGCGCGGTGCTCATCCCCGTCTCCAAGCCGTAGAGCCAGCGTTTGTCCAAAGACAGTTTCCATGGTCACGTGGCCAGCGCGACTAGACACGGAACGCCGTTACCTTCCCACCAAGGTGGTGCCTATTTATCTACTCGCATTTACATGCTTTCGAACTGCTAGGTTGGCAGGAGCTGGGACAAGCAACGGGAGCTCACTCCGTCGTGTGGATTCTATCTTACGACTGCTGGTCTTCTGACCTTGCAGCACAGAGGCTTCTGTGGTTTAACCCGCAGGTATGCTTACAGAGTCTTTAAAACAACTGTAGCATGTTCTTATGATATCAGATTTTGTATATTTTGAGTATGAATATTTAACTGCCATTGAGATATTTCACTGAATATGTGGATTACAGTATTCTAAAGACTTTTACAGCCAAAGCTTGGATTGAACATAACACAATGTGAGAAATAAATCCCTTTGTTACAGGTGTATTGGCAGGAATCATATATGCTCTGGAATGCAGAGTCCAGATTTTGGAGTCTAGTACTGAGAATCCTTAAACTTAATTTGTTTGGAAGCAAAAATGTCACATTCCACCAAAAGGTGAGGGAAACAGTTTTGCTGTCAGCTCATCTTGATGAATATGTGGCATGGGTGGGCAAAATGCCCCTGAAGCCGCTCCTCCAGCCCCCCAATTAAAAAAGTTAGGGGGGAAAGTGCCCCCCAAAGTCCCCTCAGGCGTTCTAGGAAGCATTGGAATGAGTTTGCCATATTTTGAGGGAAAAATCACTCCCATGCTTCCTAGAGGGCCCAAATACACCAAGAGCCCCTGATTTATTTTTTAAAAGTTTTTAAAATATTCCCTTTGCCCTCATAGGGCACAAGAGGGCATTTTCAGTTCAAAAATCCATTTAAAAAATATAGTACGGCCATTTTTCAGTTTAGAAAACCCTGTTGTTTCAGCTTTTACAGTATATAAACACTGCATTAAATTTAAAACAAAAACAATTTTAAAAATTAAATCTATGAATTAAGAGTGTGCAGCTCTCTATGATTATTACACAGACCGAGCGTTAGATGCCAATATGCTCTAGTGAAATTGTTGTTCAACAATTCCCTGCTCCATAGCTATTATTCCAACCACAGAAGTAAACTCTAACAAGTTTGTTTTGAGATTATAGTGTCTCTTAAGGCTACTCTTTCTAAAAACCATATTGAACTAAATAGCTTCATAAAAGGCCCATTGTAAAAGTAATTGGTTTGTGGGACATTCCTATAAAAATAATAAAGAGACTGCCAAAGGCAGTTTTCCGAGGTCAATTATCTTTGTGTTCCCAAAAGCTGGCTAGAAGTCAGGTCTAGCATTCCATTTTACAGGTATATTAATGAAATTCCAGGTGCGGCCTTATGAATCTGACCTCATCAGCTGCTGTAGGAAAAAGCAAATGATCAGAATAATTCCTCCAGTGATGAACAAGCACATGTGCCCAACTACCTTGGTTTTAGCTCACTTAAACATTATATGAACCTATGTGAAAGCAGACATAGTGGAGTGAAATTATTGTAAGGCTAGACAGAATAAATTCCCAAATGATACTTCACTCCTATTCCCCACCCTGATGTAAAAACTACTAAATCTTACCAGTTTATATCTCACTAGTTACTTTAGAAGCTACTTCCTAGAAGACTGGTTCCTGATCAATATATAAGAACTCATTTAAATATACACACATATATTAAACATATGTACTTATTAATGAAGACATTCAACAAGAAAAAAAATAGACTAAAAAACCTTTAAAATTGACAGGATTTGAATGAAGCTGCAGTATCCAGCTATTGGGCATAGAATGATAAGAAGTAAAGCCTTAAAATAAAGAGCAAAAACTTAAACAAGGCCTTAAAATAAAGAATAAAGTATGCACCTTGAGTGCAGTGGGAAAACAGCAAGGTTTTTTTTTACATTCTCTCCATGCTTCCATGCCTATCTTGACACCCTACTTGTAAAATACCACTCATCCTTTGACTATTCCAGTCCTTCTCTGAAATGTCCATATTCAAAATCGGGAAAAGTTGATCACAATGGAAGTTGCACAGATTGGAAGTTAACATAATTGATGTGCAAGAGACAAATTCCAAAAGAGTAGTTGTTTTAGTGTATTATTACAAACTAGAGATGGGTATGAATTGCTGGTTCATTTAGAGGTTCTACAGGTATTTGGTGCTTCCCAGCCCTACAGCTGCTGATGGGCACCCGGTCAGAGGCAGCGCCCAGAGGAAGCGGGGCAGGGAAGCCAGGGCGCTGCCTCTGAGTGGGTGCCCACTGGCAGAGGCAGGGCCAGGAAGCGCTGAACACCTGTTCATCCACTAAACAAGCCAGCATGAACCACCAAACCCATCTCTATTACAAACCAAACATTCATCTTGATGACACATGCCAAGGTAAATTTATTAGTCATTAAGAGGTGGTTGCTGACCTTGAGCCAGACATCCTGGAGAGTGAAGTCAAGTGGGCCTTAGAAAGCATGGCTAACAACAAGGCCAGTGGAGGTGATGGCATTCCAGTTGAACTTAAAAGATGACGCTGTTAAGGTGCTACACTCAATATGCCAGCAAGTTTGGAAAACTCAGCAGTGGCCAGAGGATTGGAAAAGATCAGTCTACATCCCAATCCCAAAGAAGGGCAGTGCCAAAGAATGCTCCAACTACCGTACAATTGCACTAATGTCACACGCTAGCAAGGTTATGCTCAAAATCCTACAAGGTAGGCTTCAGCAGTATGTGGACCAAGAACTCCCAGAGGTACAAGCTGGATTTCGAAGGGGCAGAGGAACTAGAGACCAAATTGCTAACATGCGCTGGATTATGGAGAAAGCCAGAGTGTTCCAGAAAAATATCTACTTCTGCTTCATTGACTACGCAAAAGCCTTTGACTGTGTGGACCATAGCAAACTATGGCAAGTTCTTAAAGAAATGGGAGTGCCTGACCACCTTATCTATCTCCTGAGATATCTATATGTGGGACAGGAAGCAACAGTTAGAACTGGCTATGGAACAACTGATTGGTTCAAAATTGGGAAAGGAGTACGACAAGGCTGTATATTGTCCCCCGGCTTATTTAACTTATATGCAGAATACATCATGCGAAAGGCAGGACTGGATGAATCCCAAACCGGAATTAAGTTTGCTCGAAGAAATATCAACAACTTCCGATATGCAGATGATACCACTCTGATGGCAGAAAGTGAGGAGGAATTAAAGAACCTCTTAATGAGGGTGAAAGAGGAGAACGCAAAAAATGGTCTGAAGCTCAACATCAAAAAAACGAAGATCATGGCTACTGGTCCCATCACCTCCTGGCAAATAGAAGGGGAAGATATGGAGGCAGTGACAGACTTTACTTTCTTGGGCTCCATGATCACTGCAGATGGTGACAGCAGCCACAAAATTAAAAGACGCCTGCTTCTTGGGAGGAAAGTGATGACAAACCTAGACAGCATCTTAAAAAGCAGAGACAACACCTTGCCGACAAAGGTCCACATAGTCATAGCTATGGTTTTTCCAGTAGCAATGTATGGAAGTGAGAGCTGGACCATAAAGAAGGCTGACCACCGAAGAATTGATGCTTTTGAATTGTGGTGCTGGAGGAGACTCTTGAGAGTCCCCTGGACTGCAAGGAGAACAAACCTATCCATTCTAAAGGAAATCAACCCTGAGTGCTCACTGGAAGGACAGATCCTGAAGCTGAGGCTTCAATACTTTGGCCATCTCCTGAGAAGAGAAGACTGCCTGGAAAAGACCCTGATGTTGGGAAAGTGTGAGGGCAAGAGGAGAAGGGGACGACAGAGGACGAGATGGTTGGACAGTGTCATCGAAGCTACCAACATGAATTTGACCAAACTCCGGGAGGCAGTGGAAGACAGGAGGGCCTGGCGTGCTCTGGTCCATGGGATCACGAAGAGTCGGACACGACTTAACGACTAAACAACAACAAGAGGTCATAGGATCTTGGCCATCATCTCTTTTGAAAAAGAGAAAAACTAATCATGGAACTGGAGGTACCATGTTTCCCCGAAAATAAGACAGGGTCTTATATTATTTTTTTGCTCCAAAAAAATGCATTAGGGCTTATTTTCAGGGAATGTTCAATTTTTTCATGTACAGCAATCTATATTTATTCAAATACAGTCACGTCATCTTCTTCTGGTTGCTGCACAATGGTGGAGGGCGTGGTTTCACTTAACGAGGGCTTATTTTTGAGGTAGGGCTTATATTACGAGCATCCTGAAAAATCATACTAGGTCTTATTTTCAGGTTAGGTCTTATTTTCAGGGAAACAGGGTAGTTGGCACTAACTGCAATGTCTTTGCCCAATAATATGCACTACCATTCACCACATATTAATAACATGTTACAAGGGTGAATAAAACAGAGAAAGTATATCAAGAGTGGATTCTAGATGTGGGACTGGGTTCAAGGGATACTGTTTTGAGAAGGCAAAAGATGCTAGAAGCACTCATTGCTCATAGTAGACCTGCCTGTCAGCAGACAGAAAGCCACTTACCTGCAGCATTGAGGTAAATTATGAGACAGGTCCCCTGAGAAGGCAAGAGGTGAAGCTCTTGATCAGACAAGGAACATTGACATCAATTCCCCTTGATATTTCTCAATTTGAATTTTCAATCCTGTAAAGGGCACTGGATTGAAAGTCCCAGAAATGTGCATCTGTTCCTTTCTAAAGCAAGCAATATTGAGGTGGATGCAATTATTAGCCTCACCCATGCCTCCAAAATAGCACGCCATGGCAGCTCCATCCATTTCTTTTTATCATTTTTGGTATCATCAACTTCACCTCACTTTGAATTTCCATTATATTCTAAAACAGTTGAGAAAATGCTTTGTCAAAATTTCTGAAAGAGGTAGGAATACATTTTTTTCCTTCTTTGTTTTTTTTAATTACATACATTTCAAATAGTAAGTTGAATAACTTCATAAATAATACTTGTTAATTACAGAAAAATGAACCATGTGACCCTAGCAGGTAATTTTTTATTCAGAATGAGAGAACAGAATCTAGAGCTTTTTAATGTAGTCAGTGCAGTAACCCAGGAGTCCACAGCCATTTTCTTTGAACAAATATAATGTTAACATATATATATATAATCAGAAACAGACATGGCCACCCAGTCTTAAAAGCAACCACAAATTAGCCAACCTTGTAGCTTAATAAGATGCAGGTTTCTACCTCTCAGTTCAATAGAATTTACCTTCCACAAAGAGGGTTTAGGATCATAGTCTTAAAGTTTCCACTGAGCTGACCACATGATCAGTCTCTCCACTGAGATCAATAGGAGTTAAAAGTGCTCATCTTTAATCAGATCATGCTTATACTATATATTATTATGGGACGATGAGCAAACATCACTGGAAAATAGGTCTCCAGAAACCCAAGATAACATTTCAGTTTTCCTTTTGCTGTTTTCATTAGTAAAAAGTAAAGATATGCAAAAAAAAGGGGGGGAAGGGGGGGAGAGAAGATTTTGCTAAAGTCAGCGTATGCCCTATTATCCTAGGAGCAGCCACCTGTCTATACATAAGCATGCCAGATTACCTGCTGATATAAACAAACTTCGCTCTGTTGATTTTCATGGTACTGTGCCAGGGTAAAACAAGTATGTTCCTGTGTTTTTACAATCTGTACTAAATTGAGACAAAAGCAGGTTCATTTTAAATAGATAAAAATAAAAGCACACAGTTGTAATTTTGGAGAGAAGGGGAGTTGTAAAGATACATTTGTAAATGACATTTAAAATTTCTATATACCAGCAAGGTAATACCCACATAGCAGAGCTGAATACATGTTTTCTATGTGCTTTTATTCACCAGTACAGCAAAGGAATGCTTCATGTTTTCAACCTACATTGGTCTCTACTAGTCCATTTTGCTGACAATGACTCCTGTAATGTGACCAGCCAGGCCAACTAGGAGGACATCTTCCCACTTTCATAAAGTATGTCACCCATGTAAAAACATATTGAAATCTTAATTCTTTTAAAAATTTTCATTTTAAGACAAATCCGCACACACCGACTATTACCATACATCATGACATCATAAGCCTACCTTTCCATGCTTTTAACAGGGCTGTCCAAGCATTTTGGCTCTGAGGGCTACATTCCACACTGGTTGTTGAGAGGTGGGGGTAGACCTGCATACATAGTTCCCCACCGTCATACACTGCTCATCACACTGGAGGGGGGGGGAGATTCAAACCTTCCTCCTCTGCCCATTAATAGCATTGGCTGGATGCACAGAAATTAATGCCTCTCCCATGCCTCTACCACTGGCTACTAATGGTAGGAAAATAGCCATCTGATAAGCCAGGTCATACTGTTTTTGCCCCACAGTTCATCTGATTACCTGGGCTGAAGGTAAAAGTAGATGAGGCCCGGCTGATTTTGGGAGAGGCACACAGATCAGTTGAGGAGACCCCAGCTTATAATGGATAACTCCATGTATTAAAGAGAGTAAACAGAGGTTATGTGAAAATAAAAGAAGTCAAGGGAAAGCATAAGTGTTGTTGTGAAATAAATGGTTATATATTATATTGCCAGAAAAATGAGCACATGTAGCATAATATTGCAGTTAGAACCACTTCCTTCTTCTTCCAGAAAAAGTAACAACTTTACTTCTCCTTCAGCTCACCTCAAGAGTAGCATACTTAATAAACAAAGGCTAAGGTTGATTTTTAAAATTTCTATGTGTAGATAAAAGCAATTAGTCACTTAGGTAAAGGTTCCCCTTGACATTTAGTCCAGTCGTGTCCGACTCTAGGGCACGGTGCTCATCCCCATTTCCAAGCCATAGAGCCAGCGTTTGTCCGAAGACAGTTTCCGTGGTCACGTGGCCAGCACGACTAGACACGGAACACCGTTACCTTCCCACCAAGGTGGTACCTATTTATCTACTCGCATTTTTACATGCTTTCGAACTGCTAGGTTGGCAGGAGCTGGGACAAGCAACGGGAGCTCACTCCGTCGCGTGGATTCAATCTTACAACTGCTGGTCTTTGACCTTGCAGCACAGAGGCTTCTGCGGTTTAACCTGCAGCGCCACCACGTCCCTTTTAATTAGTCACTTACAAGGTATTAAAATCATGTCACTGTAGAGTACAGGAGGAGAGAAGATAAGCTGTTTTCATAGAACCATTGAATCATAGAATTGTCGTAGGGTTGGAAGAGACCTTGGAGGTCTTCTAGTCCAACCCCCTGCCCAAGGCAGGAGACCTCATACCATCCCAGACAGATGGCTGTCCAATGTTTTCTTGAAAACCTCCAGCAATGGGGCACCTACAACATCGGGAGGCAAGCTGTTCCACTGCTTAATGGTTCTCACCGTCAGAAAACTCCTTCTTATTTCCAGGTTGGATCTCCCTCTGATGAGTTTCCACCCATTGGTTCTTGTCCTACTCTCAGGCACAATGGAGAATAAATCAATGCCTTCTTCCCAGTGGCAACCCTTCAGATATTGGAAGACTGCTATCATGTCTCCCCTCAGTCTTCTCTTCATTAAGCTAAACATGACTAGTTTTTTTTTTGTCGTTCTTCATAGGATTTAGCCTCCAGTCCCCTTATCATCTTTGTTGCTCTTCTCTGCACCCCTTCCAGGGCCTCAGTGTCTTTTTTGTATTGTGGTGACCAGAAATGGACACAGCACTCCAAGTGTGGCCTCACCAGCGTGGTATAAGATGGGACTATCACTTCCCGTGATCTTGATGCTATCCCCCTGTTGATGCAGCCTAGGACTGTTTTGACTTTCTTGGCAGCTGCAGCACACTGCTAACTCATCCTTAGGCAGTGGTCCACCAGGACACCTAAATCCCTCTCACAGGTACTACTGTTGAGCCAGGTAGCACCTATCCTGTACCTGTGCATCTGGTTACTCCTACCTAAGTGCAGGACCTTACTTTTCCCACCACTGAACAGCATCTTATCTTACTGCATCCCTATGAACAGGGATGGATGAATCTGCTTGTTTTATTTTCCAAAAATGTTAAAAATCATTTTTCAATCAAAAAAAAAAGCTCACAAAATATATATATCCATTCTTGTATACATTTCTCTGGATATACACATGCTTGTATGCAATTTCTTTGATACAAAATATATTTTTGAAGCAACATTTGGAAGCTTCTTAACATATGCCCTTTAGGACGCATTTTTAAACAGAAAAGTACCTCACAACAAAGAAGTGTAAAAGGCAAAGAAAAACTGTGTTCTTTTTTTATGCAAGAGTTCAAGAAATACAGATTAGTTTGGTTCATATTAAAATGTAAATAAAATAACCCCCATGAATGACAAATGTTTTTAATAAATTCACCCAGATAGACTCTTCTTCAGATCTCATTCATTCTATGAACTCCGATGCAGCTAAAATTCTGCTGAATTATACCCATTGTCCACAGTAAAATGATAAGAGATATTTAAAAATGCAGTGTTAAACAAGGGACATGCTATTTAAGTACACTTCCAAGCTTTCCCCCCCTTTGTAAATAGTCTCCAAAGCAGAAACAAATACATTACAATTTCTCATTTTTAATAAAAATTCCAGTAACAAAGGTTTGAATCTCCTACCCATATACATGGGAGATTGTCCCACTGAACTCAATGACTGAAATCCTGTTGCCAGTAGTTATGCTGTGTAAGGCTGTTGATGTCATCAGCCACAGCAATTTTTTAGAAATATAACATTTCCAATTCTTTCCAAAGGTCCCAAGGCTTCCATGGAATCCCTTTCATTGTGCTGAAGCTATTTTTTTTTGGGGGGGGGCACTGAATCTGTGGAAGGAAAGTCTTTAATAATCAGCCGTGGCAATTTCCGGTAATTAAAGACTTCTCCCTGTCTCCTGTCACTCCCAATGTCTTCCCAAAAATGAAACGGACTCCATGGGTGTCACACTTGTTGAAAAACAGCTCTGGGAATGACCTTGTGTTTGGGTGAGAAGTGGTTAACTGATAAAAAAAAAGGAGTCAGCTTTGGGGATTTTCTCTTGTGTGGTGTCACTTTGTGAATGGTAGTGAGCAGAAGAGGGTATCTTGTAGACCATCTTGACTGCTGCCATTGGTGGTCTCAATATTCAGGCTGTCCTTTCCTATGTAAAGCTTGGCATTATTTTTCCTACTGGCAACACAGCCATGATATTGTTCAACAATATCTGGCTTTTTAAATTGTGGGTACATAAGCCCAATATCCCACATTCATAAACTGGAGGTTTTTTTGAAGAACTGAATATAACAAAGTTGTGGAAAGGTATTTTAGGTATCACTGAAACTTTCAGGAAACAATACATGGTACAGAAAAGTCACTGAGAATAGTGGTTCCAGAAAGTGAGAAAAATTGCAGTACTTCTAATAATTCACCAAACAGTTCTCTAATGTAAGAGCAAAATAGTTCCAAATCTTATTTTACTAAAAAAATTTGAATTCAATAAACTAAGGTTTTTTTCATTGCAGCTTTGCTGTTTGATTCCACATTAAGCCAAAGGAATAGTTCCACCACTGCATGTTTGTTTGTTTGTTTGTTTACCTAGGAAACATCTTTGGACTAGTTCTTTATCCCTGAAGTGAAAATAACCAGCCCACACAAGAACTCCTTTTGAAAATGTTTATTTAAACTCCCTCACTCTGTTATATTGCTTGCTGATGAATTATAATTACATTTCTTCTGCATTAGAAAAGTTTCATCGAAGAAAGACATGTGAGCCTCCATCTGTAAACAATTTTTAAATGCTGCAAAACTAATTCAGTGTCTTCCTTTTTTACCAGAATTACGAAGTGTGTGACGAGATACATTTTAATCTGCAGATTTGATACATAAGAAATCAGGCATGTTCCCAACTGAGTTTAAATATGGTGAAGGAGGCTACTATTATATTTGGTGTCTAGAATAGAAAAGAATTGCATTCACCATTGTAGATTCAGTGTTCTCCCAAATCTAAAGCAGAGGTAGGCAACTCGATGCCCTTAAGATATTTTGCAAAAAAAATCCCATTAGCCCTAACCAGAACAGGTGTTCAAGGTTATAGAAGCTATGTTCCAAAACATCATGAAGATAGCGGATCGTCCACTTCTGCCCACAATAAATTTTGCAACTGTATAATATACATTACTTTTATGCTTTCATAAATTAATATTGTTTTTCTGTTAAGAAAACCATTTTCACCTTTGAATGTTCATAAGGTAGGATATTAGCTTCCAAATTCTTTTTCATGGGGTTTGATAGCTGTTCAACAAGAAGTAGATTAAGGCAATATAGTTATGTATATTTGAAGTTGATTACACATGTTATACACAATCCTCCATGTATTTGCAAGTAGGCATGTGTGAGTTCAACATAGCTTACTTCTGAGCAAGAGCACCTGGGAATGCAACCTAAGGTTGAATATTAGTTCCACTGATACATGTAGGGTGGGGATTGACATCATTATGGGAAACATACATCCAATTATAGATAACAAATACCCTTACCTACTCCAGAGTTTTACTTCTTATCAAAAAGCACACTGATGTCAAGAAAGTATTATCCTATAAGCCACTTTTAAAAGCAATGATATTCTATAATATATTTTGGAAACAACCTTATAGTTCAGCAGATGATGCCAAAACAGGATAAGATGTGATGATCCCATGGTTTAGGCCACAATTTTGGGAGGTGGGTTGCTAAGTGGGAAACCACCACCGGTGTAGCGTGAATTTCTGACTCTTTGTCCTGGATAGTCATGTTCCATGTTACTCAAGGCTCTCTCTTTCTCTCTTAGGAGTGAGGAAAAACAAGAAAGAAGGGGGAAAAGCAACGTTATACATTTGTATGCTTTCTGTATTGATATAATTCCCTAAGTTTCTAAAGTTTTCATAGCTGCAACTGCTCTATCAGGAGATCATTAAAAATTTGTTGATGAAAGGCTGTTAAGTTAAACAGCCACAATTAGCTGTCTGTTTGGATCTAATTAAGTGACTGCTGATGGTATGCAAAATTATTAAAAATTAGAACTAAATGAGATCTCTTAATGTTACCCCCTTAAAACGGTCATCGTTTCTCATTAGAAGCAACGTAAGTGTAAAGTTTGCCACTTGGAATTTCTAATCTGAATACGACTCTTCCAAATGATAATTTGTTTTTCAAATGAAAGGCTGAGATCAAAGGCAAAAGAAGATACATTTTCCTTTGTTGAATTTTAATGAATAAATCGTCTTAGCCATTTGCACATTTAACAGACTTATAGTGGTAATTATCCAGTTTTCTCCATTTACACAAAACCAACACTGCCTATACAACTTTGAACCACAACGGCCTCAGAATTTACACAGTAGGATGAACAATTACCACTTCCATTTAGCAACCTTAACAGAAAAGAACACAGTTTAACTATTCACTAAGCTATTTAATGAGAAAAGGGAAGAAATCCTAGTAGAGTACTGGGAGGGCTAGATCTTCCTGACCTGAAATATGCAACTACACAAAGGCAAGAAAATACCTGATAAAATCATCAGACCATTATAAAATGATAATATTCTGTGGCCTTCTTTACCTATTACAATAAATATGGCTACTACAGTTTTAGAGTGCACTCCTAACTAGCCAAGACAGTGAGGGCCAACTTGCGCTGATAGTGACCAGCTACAATAATAACTCTGTGCTGTCAAGTTGATTCCAACTTATGGCAACCCTTTCCAGAGTTTTTGAGGTAGTGAGTATTCAGAAGCAGTTTACCATTCCCTTCTTCTGAGGGCACCCTCGGACTGTGCAGCTTGCCCAAGGCTGGCTCTTTTCCTAGAAAGCACAGTGGGGAATCAAACTCCAGCCAGTTGTGTTGAATCCCAAACTCGCTCAGTCTATGGATAATGGAAATTACTACTCTTACCTTAGTCTACTTCCAAGTATACAGAAAGTGTTTGAGGGCTGGAGGAGATTTGGATCTGATTTAACTCAGCTTCTCCCCAACCCCACTCCTTCACACATGCATCTGTTTTGATGTTCCACTGACTGATCTTAGCCAACACAGCACTTGTGGTGGCAGATCCTTCTGTTAGCAGATCAGCCACCACAAAGAGGTTCTGCTGGCCCATGATCAGCTGTGTTTGCACAAGAGGCTTCTCATTCCAAATCAAATATAGCTGATGCATCTTCAAGTTAGGACTGCACCGTTCCATTAATATGAAGGAAGAAGCCACATGCTTTCTGATTTCCCCACTTCCTCTGGAACAAGGCAAATTTCAAAAGCTTTTATTTCCGTCTTTTATTAAATGCAGATTGTTATTTTATCCAAACAAATTGCACTTTATCTCAACTATTCTTTGTTTGAAATAAGTCAGCTTCAAACCATAGCTTATGAAGCTCAGTTGTTCCAGCAAGGAATCCCAGTCAAGGAATTCAAGTCAAGATGGATTTCTGAACTGCAGTTAATCAGAAATGAAATTTAACATTTCTGATCTTGTGATCCTGCAGGAAGAGATGGCTGGGCAACCACATAAAATGCCAGCTCCCAAAGGTTTGTCCAGACTCTGTAACTGCAGAAATATCATGTTTTATTTTTATTAAGATCTATTTCATTTTGGTTCAAATCGGATCATCAAATGCTTCTGACAATTAAATAACTCTATGATATTTGGAATTGATAGCACCATTTGCAAATCTACTCCCTAATAACTATATTTTTAAAAATATACTTTTAAAATATACTTCAGGTAGATGTAATTTAAGGACTAGGGCATAAGGGAAAGAAGAAAGTAAGCTAAATTGTTACAGGAATGCTTGTAAACTCTACACTACTTTTCCCTTCTAAATTAGGGAAGTGTAAGAAATCCGCTCCATAAGATTCATGTGTGTGTATGCGCACACACGTGTGCACGCACACGCATGTCCAGCTGAAAATGGATACAAACTGGATTTACTGAGTTTGGGAATCTGTACATTGGTCTGCAGAATGTTCTGACAAACAGGAAAAACAGATGTGATAAAATGAGCATGCTTGAAAAGTCCATTTAGAAAAATGTATTCATTTCAAAAAAATAAATGCAGATCTCCCTTAGTCTATGGGGTGGAGGTGTACAAAAAACACCAGGTATGATTTGAAAAATAGAGACAAAAATATGCACATTGGACAAATACACAATGTGCATGATACACAAAAGGACCTTTCCTTGACTCTTCAGGAAGTCCTAGGAAAGATCAGATAATACCCAAAGTCATTAAAATATTATGGACTCAAAATTTTGTAGTGAAAATTTCTTCAAGGTACAATAAAACTGATCTACATGTAAGGTGTGGCTAAAATTCAGCAGGTTTGCTTGATCATAGAACCATTCTGGAGAAAGAAGGTGAAGGCTTAGCTATGATCATTGCAATGGCAAACTGCATAAAATTGACAGTAGAATTTTGTAATATTGTAAATATACAGGTGACCCTGTTCCCTGTCTCTGATATCCCTTAAAAACAGAAGGGTAACAGAAATGTTATTTTAGAAATAAAGTGCAACGGAGTGGATTTTCTCTCTTCTAATGCTAAAATAACCGAGCAAAATTCTAAAGATTATGGCTGTTATGAAAAGGACAGCTTAGCTGTTGGAAATGGATTGCCAGGCATTATTGTAGCATTGTGTATTGATCACAAAGCTCCAAGAAGGCCATTAGTCATGAACAATTGTTGCTAATTCTGAACATCAAGGCAGCATTATGCCATTTGCAGTTGGACAGAGGTCGCCTTTGATCACTGACTGTTTTGCTAATCCAGTCATCATAACTGTTTGCTGTTTTAAAACATGATTAAGCAAGAGAAAGAAGCTTCAAATCAAAGCAAATTCATTATTTAAAAATGAGATATTAATGGAAATTTTGGGAGTAGGAACTGGACAAACAACAACAAAATCCTTTTATTCATACGATCTTAACTGCAGGATGCCCATCTAATCCCACAAACTGGAAAAGTATGGCCGAAGAAAACAAACCGTACAACTGTAGAACAGCCCTTTAAATAGTCAAAAATCTATTAAAAACTAAACAGACATGTGAGATCATTATAACAGATGCTCTAAACCAAATACTATTACTGCCCAGAATACTATTACTTACTGGGTTTCCCCCCATGTATTTCTTCAAAAAGTGTTTATTTTTTGAAGAATGGGTATAAAGAATACTAATTACATGCTTCACTCTCAGGCTGCTTCAACTTCACAAGAAACTTCAATGAGCAATTTTCAAGCAGAGCCAGGCAAGAACAATTTGGAGGTGCCCCATTCTCACATATGGGGATGAGACAAGGAACAATTACATACCTAGTTTGAACATTTTACTATATGAAGTACAGCACAGTCCTAGTTTTAAAAAGGAATTTAGACAGTGTTAGAATCAGCCCCCCACCCTGAATGATAAAAAACAAACAAGTAATGTTTTCCCATTGGCAGCTATGATTTTTACAACACTCTAGGAACAGGAATCTCCAGGATGGTTACATATATGTGTATATATATGACTTTTCCACTAATATGAAGGAGTAAAACTATATTCCTAATATCCTAGTCAGGAAAGAATACAGCCTTTCCTGGGGGGTGAATAGCTGGGAGATTGCAACATGTAATTAATATACACCTGAAAATCACACACTCCAAATAACCAAACATAGGTCACAAATTTGCAAGCATTTCAAAAAATTACAATGTGCCCAGAGAAGGCACCAAAGATGATAATAGCTCTGGAAACTAAGCCCTATGAGGAACAGTTGAGTGATCCGGCTATGTTTAGCCTGGATGAGAGAAGATTGAGAGATGATATGATAACTACTTATCTTCAAATATTTGCAGGACTGCCACATAAAAGATGGAGCAAGTTTCTTTTTCTTGAGTAGAAACTGCACTAGTGGAGTCATATTACTAGAAAGCAGATTTTGACAAAAGATTAGGTAGGGTCGCCTGATGATAAGAAATCTTTGCTAGTAGAACAGACTGCCTCAAAATGATGGGCTCTCTTTTGTTAAAAGGATTTACAAAGAAGTTAGGCAGCTATCTGTCAGGGATGCTTTAGCTATGGATTTCCTACATCCGCAGAAGGCTGCACTAAATGGGATCTTGGCTGCTAAAATTTTATGGCTGGAATCCTGTTGTGCAGCTCTGCCAGCACAATGGAAATGATGTCATAGGAATGGCATATTGCTGCTGATGAAAGCTTCTTGTGCAATTGCAGGGTGTACAAGTTGTGTGCACGCTAAAATCACAAAAGAAAGCCTTTAATCAGTGACAATATGATGCTGTTGATGACATCATTCCAATTGCACAGGTAAAATCTACCCAGCAGGATTCGACCTATATATGGATAGAGCATATGGCACCAGTTGTACCACATAAAGGCCGAAATCCCGTTGCACAGTTACACAAAAGACATAACTTTTAGCAGTGAATTGCTGAAAGTTTAGAAATATCCATTGTTGTTGTTTAGTCGTTAAGTCGTGTCCAACTCTTCGTGACCCCATGGACCAGAGCACGCCAGGCCCTCCTGTCTTCCACTGCCTCCCGGAGTTTGGTCAAATTCATGTTGGTAGCTTCAGTGACACTGTCCAACCATCTTGTCCTCTGTCGTCCCCTTCTCCTCTTGCCTTCACACTTTCCCAACATCAGGGTCTTTTCCAGGGATTCCTCCCTTCTCATGAGATGGCCAAAGTATTGGAGCCTCAGCTTCAGGATCTCTCCTTCCAGTGAGCACTCAGGGTTGATTTCCTTCAAAATGGATAGGTTTGTTCTCTTTGCAGCCCAGGGGACTCTCAAGAGTCTCCTCCAGCACCACAATTCAAAAGCATCAATTCTTCGGCGGTCAGTCTTCTTTATGGTCCAGCTCTCACTTCCATACATCGCTACTGGAAAAACCATAGCTTTGACTATGCGGACCTTTGTCGGCAAGGTGATGTCTCTGCTTTTTAAGATGCTGTCTAGGTTTGTCATCGCTTTCCTCCCAAGAAGCAGGAGTCTTTTAATTTCGTGGCTACTGTCACCATCTGCAGTGATCATGGAGCCCAAGAAAGTAAAATCTGTCACTGCCTCCATATCTTCCCCTTCTATTTGCCAGGAGGTGATGGGATCAGTGGCCATGATCTTAGTTTTTTTTGATGTTGAGCTTCAGACCATTTTTTGCGCTCTCCTCTTTCACCCTCATTAAGAGGTTCTTTAATTCCTCCTCACTTTCTGCCATCAGAGTGGTATCATCTGCATATCGGAGGTTGTTGATATTTCTTCCGGCAATCTTAATTCCGGTTTGGGATTCATCCAGTCCTGCCTTTCGCATGATGTATTCTGCATATAAGTTAAATAAGCAGGGAGACAATATACAGCCTTGCTTTCCCAATTTTGAACCAATCAGTTGTTCCATATCCAGTTCTAACTGTTGCTTCCTGTCCCACATATAGATTTCTCAGGAGGTAGATAAGGTGGTCAGGCACCCCCATTTCTTTAAGAACTTGCCAAAGGCTTTTGCATAGTCAATGAAGCAGAAGTAGATGTTTTTCTGGAACTCTCTGGCTTTCTCCATAATCCAGCGCATGTTATCAATTTGGTCTCTAGTTCCTCTGCCCCTTCGAAATCCAGCTTGTATTTCTGGGAGTTCCATTGGCACTATCTATTTCATGCTGAGATACACAGCTCAGTATACAACAGATAATACCTATGGAGACCTCTTAACTCACAGCAATTCACCACGAAATGTTATGCCTTTTTGCTTCCTCAGAATGTTGTCCAGCAGAGCTGTTTCGGGTGGTCCGGGATCTTCTTCAACCTGGAAATCTGGTGGAGGTCCCGGACTGCTCATCAGCTCGCTGTGATGAGTTTGCCATTCATTTTGAGGGAAAAATCACTCAGATTCGCAGTGGGTTGGACTCCACCATTACTGCAGAATCAGAGGATGTGTCCAGTGTGCCGTGCTTAGGTCCAGTATTAATGAATGAGTTTCAATTGTTGAGACCTGAGGATGTGGACAGGGTGCTTGGATCTGTCCGTTCTACCACCACTCCACTCGACCCTTGCCCATCTTGGCTAACTGGAAGATCTGCCAGGGGGGTTCGCACCTGGGTCCAGGAGGCCGTGAATGCCTCCTTGAGAGAGGGAGTGGTCCCTACCGCCTTGAAAGAGGCGGTAATTCGGCCACTCCTAAAAAAAGCCTAACCTGAACCCAAGGCTGGTGGTTAACTACCGACCAGTGGCGAACCTCCCTTATTTGGGCAAAGTGTTGGAGCGGGTTGTGGCCGGGCAACTCCAGGTGCTGCTGGATGAAACTGATTTTCTGGATCCATTTCAATCGGGTTTCAGGCCGGGTTTTGGTACGGAGACTGCCTTGGTCGCCCTGTACGATGACCTTTGCCGGGAGAGAGACAGGGGGAGTGTGACCCTGTTGATACTCCTGGACCTCTCAGCGGCTTTCGACACCATCGACCATGGTGTCCTTTTGGATAGGCTGGCTGGGTTGGGGGCACCGCTTTACAGTGGTTCCGCTCCTTCCTAGCTGACCGTGTCCAGAGGGTGGTGCTGAAGGACAGTTGCTCTGTCCCATGGTGTTTATGTCATGGGGTTCCTCAGGGCTCAATACTGTCCCCCATGCTGTTTAACATCTACATGAAACCGCTTGGAGAGGTCATCAGGAGGTTTGGGCTGAGGAGTCGATACTCTACCTCTCGTTTTCCACCAATCCAGGTGAGGCGGTTTCTGTACTGAACTCGTGTCTGGACCTGATAATGGACTGGATGAGGGTTAATAAATTGAAACTCAATCCAGACAAGACGGAAGTGCTGTTAGTGGGTGCTTCGCCGGACAGGCTGGAGGGCCATTTCCCTGCCCTGAATGGGGTTACACTCCCCCTAAGGGACAGGGTCCACAGCCTGGGGGTGCTCCTGGACCCCAGTCTAACTCTGGAAGCCCAGGTGGACTCGGTGGCCAGGGGCGCCTTCCTTCAGCTGCGGAAATTATACCAGCTATGGCCCTACCTGGATGAGCGGAGTCTCATGACAGTTACACATGCACTAGTAACATCTCGCATAGATTACTGCGATGCGCTCTACGTAGGGCTGCCTTTGAAGACGGTCCGGCGACTGCAACTGGTCCAGAATCGAGCTGCGCGGCTGGTGAGTGGTGGGGCCACTAGGGAACACGTCAAGCCAATTCTCTTTAAATTACATTGGCTACCAGTTGCTGCCCGGGCCCAATTCAAAGTGCTTGTTTTGACATATAAAGCCCTAAACGGCTTGGGCCCTGGATACCTGAAGGACCGCCTCCTTCCATATGAACCTACTCAGCAGTTAAGATCTAGCCAGGGGGCCCTTTTGAAAGAGCCGTCCCTCAAGGAGGTAAGAGGGATGGCTTGTAGACAAAGGGCCTTTTCGGCAACTGCTCCCAGACTATGGAACGCCCTCCCAATTGAGATTCGTCTGGCGCCAACGCTGATGACATTTCGGCGCCAGGTCAAAACCTTCCTATTCCAGAAGGCTTTTAATTGAAATAATATCAACTGTGGGTCCTGATGGCAATTTTTTGAGTATATAATTTAATTGTATTTTAATTGCTTTATCTTTTTTATTGTATTTTAATTGTTGTAAGCCGCCCAGAGACCTTTGGGTAGTGTGGGCGGCATATAAGTTAAATAAATAAATAAATAAATAATAACTGTGCAACATGATTTCAGCCACTGTCCTGCAATGACTTGTGTCTTCACCACACCAAATAGTAATACTTCTTTCACTCTTCTGGGTTTGCACTAAACAGGTGAACTGGAACACAGAAACTGGAGCACAGGAATATTCTCTGTAAGGAAACCATTTAAAGAAGTGCTTGTCTGCTGCCACATGGGATAGAAAATATGCAGTCCTCTAGAGGTTGCTGGGACCGCAAATCCCATCCCCTTTCCCTACTGGCTATGCTGGCTGGAGCTGATAGGAGGGCTACATATTCCATCAGGACAAGAAAACAATTGTCACTCTCCTCATTCGGTAAAAACAAAGTCTACATAAAGACAGACAAGACAAGGAAAAGGTATGTTATCTATGCCATTTGCACATGCAATTGACACAGGATAGTTATAAGAGAAACTGTATGTATATTCTCACTAGTGTAGTTTTACATTCATGTTATGCACTGACCAAGGGGGAAACTATCTGAGGGTATTCCTATTTATGGCACTAACATCAGTTGATAATTATCAGGTTAATCCTTTAGTTTAGGGATAGTTGTGCATGTGCACATACACATAAGCATGCACATGCACGAATACCCATGGATATCAACTAAACAGTAATTTAGCATAAACATTTTGCTATTTTCCATACTACTACTAGCATAGTCTCTTACTTGTTTTCATGTTCCTTTCGTTTTTGTGTGAGGTATTTCTTCTTTATATTCAGAAGCTCATTGGCAAGTCTTTCAATTTCATACTTGTATTCTTGACTCTGTGATTCATACATATTCAATTCAGAAGATAAAACCTTTAAAAAAAACAAATAAAACCAATTTTAGCAGCAACAACAAACAACCCATGGCTGATATCCTTCCTTCATGTGTAACTTTTAGAAAGTACTGTTTAATGGCTGTCCTTTGTAAACGTATCTAGTACAGTGGGCAAATTTAAAGTATCACAATTAACTTTTTTAGTCCTTGAAACATCTTGAACATAACCAGTTTTCACCTGCAGTGCATACGGTCACTATTTTAAGGTAAAACAGAGAACTGCTTTTACTGGTATGAGTGGGTGAGTCTACTTTCCCATTCTACTGGCTCTTCAAAGGTCCCTGCCAAGGGCCTATGAGGGGCATGGACTGGATCCTTTGCCTAGGCACTATCCAGACTGAGTACTCCAATGGAATCTGAAGGTGGGAGAGGTCTGGAAGGGCAGGAATAGGAAAGAAGCAGGAAAAAGTCCAACAAGAAAAATTCTAGCCAAATGGGGAATATAAGGAAACTGGAGGAAGAGCTCTGGCAGTTGATGGGAAGGAAGAGGAGGAGGAGAACAATATAGAGTACTGGGCCAATGCCCCTGAAAGGAAGAGTGATAACCCAGACTCTGAAGCATATACTGGTTTTGTAACCTCCAAACATAATTCTCCTCTATATTTCAGACTATCTGAAAGAGCTCGGCCTGGAAGAATCAAAGGAACCTCCAAAAGCCTGTGTTAAGCTGCAAGAGCCTGAGAGGTGCTGAAACAGGGATAGGTCAACTGAGATTATTTAACCCTAAACCAACATCACTGTCTGCACCAGGAAAAGCAGTCGCCATTATTGCAACAGTTAGCAGGGGACATAAGGGAGGGGAGGCTGAACTTGTACAAGCCATGGCTGTACTATAACTGATTTTTCTTGCAGATGTATTTATATGAGGAGTTTATTGGTGCATAAGTGTTGTAAATAGTAATAAATTTTGAGTGTATTGTTTGACTCCAAGTTTACTAAGTGATGGATGACACAAGGGTGTAAATCATAATTCCCAGCCCCTCACAGGAGGCTCTCCTCTTCACAACTGGTCAGGGAATTCATTCCCAATATACCAGTAAATGTGGGGCTTCAAACCAGCTCACATTCAGGCTTTGTACTCCCCTAAACTTGACTTACACTTTTTCTCCCTAGCAGATTATTAACCTACCAGCTCTTCCTTTTCGTGGCTCAACTGGACCAACCGGCTCATTTCAGATCCAATTTATGACAAAACAGAAGGAACCCTTTCCCTTTCAATTAAATCATGAGCTTGAGCTTACAAGGGGAAAAGATACAGATAGCTCAAGGCCAGCAACTGGGAGACTGAAGGAGCAAGTAATATTTTTAAGTACACTATCCCTGCTTCTTGACAGTGGTCACTCAAGCGATTTTGTTCATTTATTTACTCATACATACAAATATTTAACATTTTTATGCATTTCTGAGGGTGACCAGCATTAGTTAAAACCCATGATTAAATGTGACAAAATAGCTAAACATATAAGAAAAACTGATTAATAATGCAAACAAAATGTTTGATAGAAATTAATGTAGCAAAATGGCTGCTTAAACAGAAGGGGCAGCTATGAAGGAACTAGAAAAGATTCTGAAGTGTGATGATTTCTTGTTGGAGATGAAGACCAAGATCATTCATACTATAATATTCCATGTTATTATGTTTGAACGTGAAAACTGGCCAATGAAGAATTTTAGGATGCATTAACAGAAGTTAATCCCATGAGGTACTAGTTCCCCTCTATTCAGCACTGGTTAGGCCTCATCTAGAGTACTGTGTCCAGTTCTGGACACCATACATTAAAAAGGATGGCAACAAACTGGAGCAAGTTCAGAGGATAGCAACAAAGATGATGAGGGGACTGGAAACCAAGCTCTATAAGGAAAGACTGAAAGAACTGAGTGTGTTTGGCCTTGAGAAAAGAAAACTAAGGGAAAATATGACAGCACTTTTCAAATACTTGGAAGGCTGTCATAAAAAGGAGGGGCAGGATCTGTTCTCAATCATCCCAGAGTGTAGGACACGCAACAATGGGCTCAAGCTACAGGAAGCCAGATTTAGGCTGAATATCCAGAAAAAACATCTTAACTGTTAGAGCAGTACAACAGCAGAACCAATTACCTCAGAAGTTAATTGGTCTTATTGATCTTTGCCTTAATACTGCCTGTTAATGTTGTAAGATGCCTCCTTAGTCATTGTTCGTAGTTTTAAATATTCTTTTTTATTGATGTTAATCACCATTGTATATTCATTGTTTTCAACTTTAAATATTGTCCTCCATTGTTTGTAAGCTGTCTTGGGTCCTTTTCAAGGAGAAAGGTGGGGTGTAAGTAAGTAAGTAAGTAAGTAAGTAAGTAAATAAATAAATAAATAAGTTGGTGAATGCACCAACGCTGGAGGCATTCAAGAGAAAATTGGACAATCATCTGTTAGATTTGCTTTGATTTAGATTCTTGCATTGAGCAGGAGGTTGGACTCGATAGCCTTATAGGCCCCTTCCAACTCAATTATTCTATGATTCTAAGAAAGCTGAAAGCAATTATGTAATTATTTGCACAAACAGTAATGTACTTAGGGAACACAAGAATAATTGCACTCCTACTTATAGAACTAGAAAAAACAATGGAACTCCAGCAGTGTACCGTTCTCTGCAAATATTTTTTATTTAAGCCTTTAATAGTAAACCCCTACCACACAATTAACCCAGTCTATTTAATATTTTGCATGTTTTGCCATCACAATGACATATCATCGTTTAGAACATTAAAATGAAAAATCTATTTACCAGAAAAGCATATTTGGGGGGGGGGGGGGAATGGATTGATATCTACATGACATACAGCTAAAACTAGAATACAGTTCTCTGCTTCCTCTAGTTTCATAAACATTAATATTCATAAAATAACTTTTTTGTTTTGTTTGTTATCAAGTCACTTTTGACTTCTCTTGATCCTATAAATTAGTGTCTTCCCAAAGGTCTTAAAACTAACAGCCCTGCTCAGGATCTACAAACTGAGGACCATGGCTTCTTTTATTGACTCAATCCATCTTATGCCAGGTCTTCCCCTTTTCTGAGCATGTTCAACTTTATAGCTTTTCTCAATGAGTCTAGCCTTCTCACAATACACCTGAAGTACAATAGCCTCAGATTACTCATTTTAGGTGCTTTTGATCTATTTTCTTTGTTTTTCCCATCTTGAATGATTATTTATTTTGGATATTGATGTTATTTTAATTGTTTTATTTCTCTGATGTACGCCGCCCAGAGTAATCGAATGACTAGATGGGCGGGATATAAATATAACAAATAAATAAATAAATAAATAAATAGTGAGAGTCCAAGTTTGATTTGGCCTAGAATCCGCTTAGTTGTCTTTCTGGTAGTCCATGGTATCTGTAAAACTATCCTTCAACACCATATTACAAATGAATCTACTTTTTTCCTGTCAGCATTCTTCTTTGTCCAACTTTCAAAAGCCTACATAGTAAGTAGGTCTGCTAATGCCCTGGTCTCCAACAACATTCTCTTATTCTTAGGGATCTTTTCTAGTTCCTTCATCACATATAGGATCTTTCTTTAACATAGTATATCCATAAACATGCTATACTTCTGTAACATTCCAATGGTATGAAAAACATTGAGATACTCATGGAAACTCAACAGCTTAGAAATCATAATGGTAAGAAACCAATAAATCTGATATTTCATACTTGTCATTTTGTTTCTTGCACTTCAATATCTATTTTAAATACTTTATTTCCAACCAGTTTTATAACTGTAAGAACCATGAACATTAAACAATTGCTATGTATTTAAGTGTCTGCATATCACCTAGTCAGCATAGGAAAAATCTTTGATAGCCATGTCCTATACTAGATATAAGCTGTACCCCTAGTTATTGCCATCTATGTCAAGTGGTTTTGACTTTTCTTCTTCTTCCTGCCTTCTTTAGTATGCATACATACTATTATCAAAAATCCCAGTGTATACTCTTGTATTTTCATGCGAAAGAAAATGTGGGGAAAGCAGCATATTATGTATAAGCCAAGTTGCTACTTAACATGGAGCTTCAAGCAATTCCAGAAGGCATAAACAAGCTTTTCTCACCAAGAAATCCTGTATTACAGTGACATGGGGTTAAGAGAGATTACTCTTGTCAGCCCCTTAATAAGATGTGAGACTAATATACAAGGATGTACTGTTAGAGAAAGATGAAGGATTTAGGAATGTTTTCTCAATCCATTTCCGCTAGCTTGTTAAAGACAGAAGGAAAACGGTTTTGACTGGCACATTATAAAATCTTGCTCATTTAAAAAGGAAATTAAGCCTCATACAAAATTCTGGCAATGTCTCCAAAGGCCCAAGTGGGATGCACATTTATAGTAATAGGTTGTAAATTAATGCTCTAATTAGATTTTCATTTCTTAATTTTATAAACAAACATTATACCACAAAATGGTACTCTCAAACAGTTAGGGAATTTACACACTAGCTTTCATCAGCATATTTAGAGAACTCTCAGATATTTTACTAAAAGCGTAACTCAATGCTACTAGCCCAATGAGGATTTATTCTATAGGTTTGCGTTTTATTTAGAAGGTTAAGAATTTTAATAGGTACTCGGCTGCATCAGATCAAAGATCAATCTAGACGAGAGATGAGAAAAGTTTTGTTTTTAGGCTAAAAGTCACAATTACTTGAAAAATTCTGGGGCGGCCCTATTAAAAAAAAATTCAATTTTTTTGCACGCTTTTCTCTAGATTGGTATTCTATGTCCCACTGTGACCACCTTGGTGATTCCCAGAAATCCACAAGCAGGGCACAAAAACAACACTTGGGTATGTTTAGTCAGGAGAAGAAAAGACTGAAATATGACAGTCATTTTCAAATATCTGAAGGGCTATCATGTGGAAGGGCTATCATGGAGCAAGCTTCCTTTTCCCCCCACAGCTTCAGAAGCAGGACAGCATTCAAAGTAAAAGATTCTAATTACAAAGAAGGAGATTTCAACTAAATGTTAGGAAGAACCTCCTAACAGTAGAAGATACTCAGCAGTGGAGTACACTACCTCAAAAGGTGGTGGACTCTCCTTCATTATAGATCTTTAAATAGAGGTTGCACCACCATTGGCTAGGGATGTATATATCTTTCTGTGGAAGGGACTTTTCCTAGCTGACCTTTGAGGCTCCCTTCCAGCTCCAGTTCTATTAAGCTCCTGCTAACTGGTGTCATCAGCATGTGATGCTATTAGGCTGTACAAATTTATCCGGGAATAGGTCTGATTGTTCTGAGTGAGTAGTACGCATTGGAAGAAATTCTGTTGCATAGTTAGGCCTGTGTGACTTGAAGTTGTGCAAGCCATTCTGAAATTTGCACCAAGGTCTCATCCAGCAAGCAGATCCACAGGAGCAGTTGCACATTCTTGTCTTGTCTTGTCTTGTATTGAATTTAATTTGTTATGGTCAAGGCCAGCATCCAGTCAGTGTGTAGTAAGTGTGTGGTCAGTTGCACAATCAGAAATGTGGCCTGGCTGGGCATACCTCCCCATGATCTACTTTTGCTATACCAACAGGATTTCGGCCAATGACTACTTCTGAGCAGATGCACACATGACTGCTTTATCTGTCTGTAACTGAGCATTATGCTGCCTCTGGACATGAAGATACCATTTACCTATCTTAACTAATAGCTGTTGCTGTATTGTGAAAAATAGTGAAGAGAAAACTGTAAATCACATTGCCCTCATAAAGAGAACCTCCTCTACTAGTAGGCAGAGTGAGGCAGCTGCCTCAGTCAGCAGATTCTGAAGGTGGGCATAGGCAGTAAATCATTAGTTTGCATTTTTACTGCCAGCGAGGGAGAAAAGTACTTGTGGGATCTTCTGCTTAAAATTACAAAATAATCTGTCTTGAGTGTGAATCATACCTGGCAGTCAACCTTTCATATTTTGAAAATATTTTGACTTTTAAAACAGACAATTCACAATTCCTAATATATAGAACTGACCATACAAATACCTTCTTTATTTAAAAAAACACATTTTCTCTGCCATCCATTCTCACAAGGCTCCTGAGGCAAGTTACAACAATTAAAAATGCAGATAAAAATTAACAAGGAGTTGACATTCTAAAACCCCAGAAAGCTAAAAAATGCAGAAAGAGGGATGTCAATTTCAGTTTTGTCTCAAGCAGCGAAGTGTCTTGGACAAACTTTTCTCATTTATTATTAGATGAATCATCAAATGAATGATTGTTTTCATGAATGTTTTATTTGTTGTGTTACATATATTGTCTTCATTGTCATTGTACTATGTACAGTATTGCGCCAGAATATTGAACTGTACAGACCAAATTGCCAACATGCACTGGATTATGGAGAAAACCAGAGAATTCCAGAAAAACATCTACTTCTGCTTCATTGACTACGCAAAAGCCTTTGACTGTGTGGACCACAGCAAACTATGGCAAGTCCTTAAAGAAATGGGAGTGCCTGACCACCTTATCTATCTCCTGAGAAACCTATACGTGGGACAGGAAGCAACAGTTAGAACTGGATATGGAAACACTGATTGGTTCAAAATTGGGAAAGGAGTACGACAAGGCTGTATATTGTCCCCCAGCTTATTTAACTTATATGCAGAATACATCATGCGAAAGGCTGGACTGGAGGAATCCCAAGCAGGAATTAAGATTGCCGGAAGAAATATCAACAACCTCAGATATGCAGATGATACCACTCTGATGGCAGAAAGTGAGGAGGAATTAAAGAACCTCTTAATGAGGGTGAAAGAGGAGAGCGCAAAAAATGGTCTGAAGCTCAACATCAAAAAAACTAAGATCATGGCCACTGGTCCCATCACCTTCTGGCAAATAGAAGGAGAAGATATGGAGGCAGTGACAGATTTTACTTTCCTGGGCTCCATGATCACTGCAGATGGTGACAGCAGCCACGAAATTAAAAGACACCTGCTTCTTGGGAGGAAAGCGATGACAAACCTAGACAGCATCTTAAAAAGCAGAGACATCACCTTGCCGACAAAGGTTCGCATAGTCAAAGCTATGGTTTTTCCAGTAGCCATGTATGGAAGCTAGAGCTGGACCATAAAGAAAGCTGACCGCCGAAGAACTGATGCTTTTGAATTGTGGTGCTGGAGGAGGCTCTTGAAAGTCCCCTGGACTGCAAGGAGAACAAACCTATCCATTCTAAAGGAAATCAACCCTGAGTGCTCACTGGAAGGACAGATCCTGAAGCTGAGGCTCCAGTACTTTGGCCATCTCATGAGAAGAGAAGACTCCCTGGAAAAGACCCTGATGTTGGGAAAGTGTGAAGGCAAGAGGAGAAGGGGACGACAGAGGACGAGATGGTTGGACAGTGTCACCGAAGTTACCAGCATGAATTTGACCAAACTCTGGGAGGCAGTGGAAGACAGAAGGGCCTGGCGTGCTCTGGTCCATGGGGTCACGAAGAGTCGGACACGACTAAACGACTAACAACAACAACAATTGAACTGTATATATAAATTTCCTCTTCATGGTGTGTTTCTTGTGAAAAAAATTGTTTTTGTGGCTTTCATCCATAAGTTAAATATACCCCACATTCAAAATATCTTCTAGAATACAGATCTCCCTGTGTCTGGCACTGCTGTTTTGGGGCTGAGGCAATACAATATAGATTTATTTCTATAATAAACCATTAGAAATAACTCGTACTTTAAGTTGTTTTGTCTTCTCCCGCAGAGTATGCCGATACAACTGCAACTGTTCTGCTGCTTCTGGTCCAGGCTGACGGGCTAAGATGTGCTTTAGTTCAACATATAGCTTCTCTTTCTCCTAGGAGACAAGATGGAATAAAACTAACTTGTAAGTTACAACTGTCCTTTTCCCATCTTAGAAAATATGGAAAAAGAGATAATAGGAGGACATGAGAACAAAAAGATAGCAGAAAGAGCCAGAGCATACAGATATTTATAAACAAAGTCTTTCTCTTTCCCTCCCGCTCTCTCCCTCTCTCTGTGGATGCTTTAAATCCTGTCACACCAAAAATCATTTTTATTATCTTAATACAGTAGATATAAATGAAAATGATTGCATCCTTGAACTAATTCCAACAAAATCTATTTCAATTGTCTCTCAATTGAACAATCTATCATGCGTCTTATTCAAAGTACAATTGTACAAACATGCAAAAAGGAGTTATACAGTCTTTAAATATGAAACATTGCACTAGATACTTGTAAAGTGTTATGTCTGTTTTAAAAAGAAAAGAAAAACCAAAAGAAATTAGAAGACTGGTAGTTTCCCTGCCTATTAGGCTCTGTACAGAGTGTGTCTCAAGAAAATACCAGTCCCCTAATTCTGTGTGGCTACCTTGTACTTTGTTTTGTCTTGGGTTTTTTTTGTTTGTTTGTTTGTTTGTTTTGCAGCAATTCCTGGAATTCTGGCTGGAGGAATTCCTGGCAAATTTTCGGGGCTGAACTCCAAAAAAATCCAAAGTCCCATACATAATGGTCACTTTGAAGTCAGAGACAGAGTGCTCCGAGAGAGAGAAATGCTCTACCACCTGTTTCAGAATGGTACTGCTCCTAATGTCAGATTTATGTCCATTTATTCTTTTGTGCAAAGACTGCCCTGTTTGTTCTGTACAAAATGCTGTTTTATTGGGAAAAGAGAACACACTTTGCATTTTGGAAAAGTGTGGCATGTTATCCTATTGGAAGATGGGCAGGTGCACAAACTCTTATTATTCTGGATCACATTACTGGTCCATGTAACTGTGCTTTCTGTGTTGACATAGAGACAAAGCTGCCATCTGAATCTGCCCCAGGGCTTGATGTGTCAGATTTCTGTTGTTCTGGGTTGCAATGTTGAGTTGCTTTTCAAACCATCTAGTTTGATAAGATCACTCACCAGTAACAACAGAATCTTGCAGCAGAGATACTGACATAGAAATCATATCCTATAACAAACCTAGAGACCAACTTTCTCGCTTGGTTTACACTCAAAATACTTTCCACAATTTCAATAGAGCTTGGCTGCCCTTGTTCTGCCTATCACAGGGGCACTCCAGTCAGAGCCCCTCTCATCTCTTCCCCCATAAAGTAGCTTCTGTTATTCAGTACCCAGCTTGCTGAGGAGGCAATGTGTAGTCTGTATAATTAAATTGTAAACTGGTCAGAGAATGCTTTAAGCACTATGAGGCAGTATATAAGCAGCACACTTTGCTGTTGCTTTGTTGTCCCTCTCCATTGGAGCACCACTCCAAACTTTTACCCTAATCCTCTTAATAATCTCCTTGAACCCAGATAGTTTTTCCCAAGCCAAATTTTATTTTCTCCTCATTCCCCTCTTCCCATTTGCTCTCTTCTCGTCATGTTTTCTCCTTCATTCTGATCTCTCTGCTTTTCCTCTTTTGACTCTCTGTTCCTCTCTCTACTTGTAAGTTTTTTAAACATGAGGATTTAAGCCCATCTTTCCAAGGCAATTTCAAATTATAGTAGTACTGTTGAAAAATCCTAAACCACTGGCAGTCCATGGTCTGTAAGGGCACCTCATCCCACAGTGGAAGATTTCTGAAAGTGCTGATACCAATTGGATAGATCATAAACCAAAAGAGTAAACAAACCTGTAAATGGAATCAAGTTATTCTTATACATATCTACCTACAATTCTAGTTTACTACCAGATTTGCTTCTAATTAAAAATGTAGTTAATAGAAACATAGCTGGAGGGGAAAATATTGAATTCACTGAAGATGTGATTCATTCAACACTAATGCTGCTGTTGTCCCATTTCAATAATAAATCACTGCCTAACACTGTGAACTGATAAGAAAGGAAAATTCCTGAAAGTTAACTAGGAAAGAGAAATAATAATATTAATAATAATTGCATCTCATCGAGTCAATTCTGACTCATGGCAACCCTTTCCAGGGCTTTCCAGGTAGAGGATACACAGAAGTGGTTTACCATTCTCTTCTTCTGGGGGTCCCTTGGGACTGTGCAGTTTGCCTAAGTCAGCTTGCTGTTGGGCCTCACCACATCAGACACTGAATGGGATGGCCTATTTTGCCTGCTGTTTGGCCAAGGTGGTGGTCCTCCTCCTGATGTTGCGACCACTCACTTGGGTGGTAAAGACATAAGTCTGATTAAAGGCAAGGCTCTGATCTTGTCAGCAACAGCAGATTTGCAAGAAGCAGAGTGGAAGTGGCCACATATGTTCATCATTTGGTTAGCACTGTTGCCAAGACTGGTTTGGAGGGGGAGTGGGGGACTGAGAGGTCTGGATAGGGGCAGAAGGGGAAAGAAATCATGAAATGAGGGCTACAATGGCAAAAAGGGTGATTCCTACCGTACTGTGTACACATGTCCAGGATTATTCAGAGGAAATAGGGTACATTTAGGAAAATATATTTCTTGTTGACCTGCAGCAAGACTTCGAGGCTGCTTTAGGTGGCTTGATGGAGGCAAGGATTTAAGCTTTAAGCTGGCTCCATGCTCTGTGCAGAAAATTATAGGCAGAGGTGGTGATCTCCCAAGGGCACCTTTAGGTGAAGGGGTGCTTCATCAGTGCAGCATCTCAAATCATGGGATTCAGGAGCTGGAATGGGGGATAGCCCTTGAGGCCAGATGGGTTATGGGATCTTTAAAATCTTGGGACCTGGACAGAAAATGGAACCAATGGGATCTCCCTAGATAAATTAAGCCAGGTCCAGGGGCTGGTGGTACCTTACTGCATAGCCTCAGGGAAGAGGGACCCTCCCTTAAAGGCAGAGGAGGCAACCAATGAGGAACCATGCTCTGACCTCATTCTGCACTCTAGAATGCCCCACTTCAGTACCTCACTCTTTATTCTGAGTGGGTGAGCAACACTTAGTTTCCTTAGCAAATAAGAATTCCCTCTCACCAATCAAGGAAGTTTTCATTTATTTAATCCTTTCCCCCTCTGCCATGTATTTGTGGTATTCACTTTAAAAATAAGGATATGCCACAAATGACTGATATGAATATCTGTAGACAAGCAGGCTTCTATTTGTGGACTAGCAATATTAATAATAAAATACATGTACATGTTAACATGTAATTTAAGTATATTTGAATATGATGGCATTACTTCTTTCATAGCACCTCATATCATTTTGATACAGTCCTTATTTCAAACAAAATAACGTCCAATTTCTACACCTGCAAAAGTCCAAGATTTATATTTACCTCTGTGCTGCAAAAGATCAATACTGTCAGATGACACTGACTGACTAAATGTTGAAAATAACCGAAGCAGCTGGAAGGACAAAAGTATAACTACAGGGAATGAGTTATGAAGTAATAATGATAGGAGGGCTGAGGAGTTACAGTAACAAAATGAACATGAGTCAATAGCCTGATTCAGTGACACAAAAGGTCAATTACATTTTAAGTTGTATTAACAGAAGTTTGATGCCATAATGAGCAGAAAATACATTATTCAAACCTTACATAAAGAGTACTGTGCTTAAGCTGCAGCATAGCTACTCAAAAACAATATTAACAAGCAAGAAGGGATTCCACGAGCAGAAAACATGAGGAATATTCAAAAACACAAGTCACTTGGGGACAGGCTGAAGGAATATCTCTGCTGAGATTAGAGGAGGAAAAGTGGAAAGGAACCAAGACGGCAAAATGATATTTTAGAATGTGTCAATGAAGGAGACCAGTTACTCGACATTTTCTGTGAAGATGCAAAGCAAGTGGGTCTGAACTAGTAGACAAATAGCTTTTGTTATATGTCAGGAGGAACACCACTAAGGAGAGGAGTAGAAATTATTTTGCTCTTCTTGAATTAATACACGAACCAAAATGCAATAATTATACAATAGCTGCAATTCTGACAATATTGCATGGCAGTTTTCCAAACAAAGAAAAATGTGTATGAAAATGCATCTATTAGGAGAAACTGCATCAAAAAAACAAACAAACAAGAAACATAAATTAAGAGGAGGGGAAATGAAAGTATGATATAAAGAAAAACTACTCACCAAAGCTGTATGTCACAGAAAAATTAATACAGAAATGCATATATTAGAGGAAACACATACAAAGATGTATACATATTTTCACAAGAGCTTTATTAAAAAGAGTTGCAAACTGATGTAACAATGGGACAGAATGAAATGAAGATTGACAAAATCAGAAACTAAAATAAAAAAATTCAAAGCAAAAAAAACAGCTCGGGAATAACTGCTTGAGAAGTTGTGGAGTCTTCAGATTTTCAGATTAGGCAATCACTTATTTTTTATCATATATTATCCTCCCTTAGAAAATCCTTGGGATCCATTTATATTCCAAGACACTGGTTCAAAAAAAGTAATTATAACATAGGGAAAATATTTGATTGGCCTTTAGAAAAATTACTAAGAAGGCTAATTCATCTACTCTAAGCTCAATTCTGGAACATAGAGTTATCCCTGATGTATTTTTTTGAAGTCAATAGAGAACAAAATAGATATACATAACTTATAACAACCAGTGTATGTTGATCTATAAAATCAAAACTCTAATGGTCAAAGAGACTTTATAAGAACAGTGTCTGTATACATTGAGCACAGCTAAGAAATAGCTTAGATGCTAGACAACAAAGAAACAAAATGTGTCAGTGGCTTCAGAAAGTCTACACTTGGCTTCCATCCATTCATAATGTCTTCATAAAAGAGAAATGCCTTATAGAAAGAAAACTGGAGGATTTCCCAGAGCCAAAAGCTGCTTTATGACAGATGGGATATCAGCTGTTTCTAGCTTCCATATTGGATCAGACAAGTGATCTATCCACCCCAATGCTCTTCCTGAATAGTGGCCAACATCAGCTAATTCTGTTGAAGGGTGAAGAGGTCCATCTACAATTACTTCTTCTGAAATAAGAAAACTCTAATGGCCGGTACAACAAAAATATAAACAAAGCTGATGATACTTTTAAAACTAACAGATTTATTTTCAACATGAGTCTTCATGGACTACAATCCACTGCTTCTTCAAACACACAGAGCAGAAGAGGTTTATGTTATGCCATGGGTTTATATATGCAATGTACATGGTTGTGTTGTAGCAATGAGGCCAAGTGAAATAGAATACAGAATCATCATTCTGTCATCTTCAATGACCCATTTCATTTAGTCTGCACTCCCATAACAATGTACAGTGTGCATATAAATCTCAGTATTGTATTCCATGTATTTGAAGAAGTGGATTGTAATCCATGAAAGCTAACACTGAAATAAATATATTATGTCTCAAAAGATACTACAAACCCTTCTCATTTTCATTATATTTGCTGAAACAGACTGACACAGCTATTTCTTTTAAAATCCTTACTAATGGGTTGCAAATCCTTAGTAATAGTAAATTAGAGTCCTGTCTTCTACAAATTGATTGAATTGTTAGAAAAGTATCCTCTACATTCTTAATCTTTGCAGTATTCATAAAAAAGCATTTCATGTGTCCTACAGCTTCCTCTAAATATGGGACTTGGTGATTCTAGGTTGTTTTAATTGTTGAATGTAAGTAACAGTTCTAATTCATTAAATGTATATCACATTCTCCATCACTGCTATCAATAATTTTTATTCTCTTGGTGCTGGACTACCATACCCAAAGGGTGGCATGGGTGGGGTTCATCGGCATACCCTGGAGAGAGCTAAAATGCTTCTCTCACTATGCCCCACGATATTCAAAGCAGGGAGAAGATAAATGCATTCAGGCCCTGGGTAGTTAGTGGGGCATGGGGCCACAGAAATGCAGCAGTGGTCCCATCAGATCTGGTTGAAACTCCTGTTGGTGGTGGGTCTTGTGGAGACATTTCTGATGTGGTGCAATTTTCTCCCAAACAGTGGAGACAGAGTCAGAAGGTGATCAATAGAAGTGTGGTCTGTCTCTAGGTGAAAATTCAGGTTCTGGCTGTGAATGCTCCTAGAGTGGAGAGAGCACACCAAACACATGCTGAGTAAGGTGATTCTACTCAGGGGAATGGCTGAAAGTTGGGGGGGAGTGGGGGCATAGTGCTTCTTCCTCTGAAGTGGACCCAAGGCACACCAGCTGTTCTTAATCTTTCTCCACAGGATGCGGGGGAGATCTAGGGGTTGGTGACTGGTCTGTAGTTTATCTTGACATCTTCTGAAGGCTGGGCTTCTGCTTTGGCTTCAATTTCTTAGCTAAGGTAGACTCTATGGGATTTTTATGTTTCTTTGAAATCAAAAAGGTGAATTTTGGTACTGAAGATGCCTTGGAAGTTGTGCAGATGGTGCTCTCAAAGTCGATGGAATTTGTTCCTTTTTTACTGGAACTTGTACCAATTTCACTTTCCTGGACCTCTGCTTGTCCTGACTTTTGCCTGCATCCAACTGGATCACTTACATATGTAATTGTTGGGAAGGGGTCTCGCATACAGATACAGGAGGGACAGAAGAGGTTTGTTGTGATAGGGACCCTATGGCCTGCAGCAGCTTTTCCTAGAGATGGAATTTGAGCTGGGATTATCAGCTTCTAACAGTGACTTTCATAAATTTATGACAATACTGGCAAGTTCAGTGACCCTCACCAAGGCAATACAAAGACTTAGAATGTCCATCAGTGAAGAGAATCCTGTTGCCACATATGATGCACATTTTAAACCAGGCCATCGGGGCCACAAAGGGCAGGACGGCCTCAAACAATGTGCAGGAATGATGAACAAAGAATAACAAACCTTTTTTAAGGGGGCAACTCACAGGAGGTTGAAGAGTATGAAGACAAAGAAGAGAAACGAACAATGGTAAGACTCAAGGTTTAAACTGTGAAAAGGGCTTGAGGAACATGTTCCTAGAAGCTTCCTCAGGAGCAGCTAAAGGGAACTGAGAGACAACCTCACAGGGACGTGTGCAGTGGAGAGAGGTCGCCCTAACTGTCTTTTTGCTTTGAGCTCTAGAATGTTCCCACAAGTTTCATGCAGGCACAAAAATACCCACATGTGTAATTCATGGAGACCATTAAGGAGAATCCATTGCTTAGTGTGATAACTTGCACTAGAGTAGGGCCACTGAATCAATGGAGATTTAGAGAATCAACTCCTCCATAAATTCTATGGATTCAGATGGACCTACTCTAATTCTAACTTACTTGGTAGGGAACACTGCAAAGAGGTGTAACACAAAATGAAATAACCTACACCCCTATATTTCACATTTTGATGCTGGTTGCATTATGTTGTTATAGCTGCAATTAGCTTCATGGCCCCCAATTAACTGCAGTTTTGAGACCAAGCTTTCCACTGCCACATAATCAGACCAAACTGCCACATAATCAAATAATAGTGTACCTGACTATGTTACTAAGGGCAGACAAAGTTAATTTAGAGGTATGATAATACTTTCTGAATAGGCATTATTACTTGCAGAATTTGCTTTCACCATACAAGGAAGAAAGGTGGTTTTAAAACATAAGAATAGTACTGGAGATTAAGAATAAGTCAAACAGGTTGAAATACCAGCCAGGATGATTGAAAATTGTAAGACGGGGGAGAAGTGTATATTCATTTCAACACAAATTAATGGTTTAAAACATGTCATAGTTTTTTTACATATCTTTTTCTTTCCTTTCAGGAAACTAGTAGATACATCTATCTTCCCATTAATGGATGGAATCCAGAATCTAGGCTTAACCTTTTCTCAAACTATGTTGTTTTGCAACTGTTCATTAGGATCAAAAAAGTACAACTTTTTCAGTTACGTTAAATAATAATTATTAGACTGCCAACAGATGCCAAATATCAGGAATGTGTAGTGAAACCACTCTGAGAGCCCCTGACTTTAACAACAATAACCATATCTACATTAAAACTAAAATATAAGTTAAATGAACCAACATTTAATACTAGAAACAATATAGGAATATGTAGGAAGAGGACAGTGAAGTTAGAAAGGACATCTTTAACAGTTACTTACTGATTTCACTCAATGTATTTAATTGGCAGTGGCGATAATCCTATTCGTAAATTATGACAGCATAAGTGTAATACAGTAAATTGCAGTACCAAATGGCTCCTGGTTACAAATTGCTGCTTATATTCTTCATTAAGGTAAAGGTAAAGGTTCCCCTTGACATTTAGTCCAGTCGTGTCCAACTCTAGGGCGCGGTGCTCATCCCCGTTTCCAAGCCATAGAGCCAGCGTTTGTCCAAAGACAGTTTCCGTGGTCACGTGGCCAGCGCGACTAGACACGGAAAGCCGTTACCTTCCCACCGAGGTGGTATCTATTTATCTACTCGCATTTTTACATGCTTTCGGACTGCTAGGTTGGCAGAAGCTGGGACAAGCGACGGGAGCTCACTCCATCGCGTGGATTCGATCTTACGACTGCTGGTCTTCTGACCTTGCAGCACAGAGGCTTCTGCGGTTTAACCCGCAGCGCCACCACGTCCCTTCTTCATTACACACCAAATATACTGTATTTTAAACCTGCTGGCTAAAATTCTGGTTAAATTTCAAACTGGCACATCTGTAGGAAGTTTATGCCTAAAAAGGAGGAAAGCAGTCTTTAGATAGAATGAGATGTAGAATGAAGATGACTAGAACAATACAGATATTTTGCTCCACATTTAAGTTGGCTTTGCTTATGTTTCTCTTTGTCTCCTTTTCTTACTGCTATGTAACACCATAACTCTTTCTGTCAGGAGTCTAGGTGTGGAAGGAGAAATGGACAAAAAGTGTGTCTATAGTTAATCACTCAACCACATGGAATAGGGCCAAAATTTTCAAAAGCAATTCATGATTTCAAGGCTTGGAGTCCGAAAACACTGCAATTGCTATGATTAGATCTTACAAAAAGTCTAGAATTAGGTATCTATAAAACAAGACAACAAAGCAAAGCAAAACAAAATACCTGAAATTATCAACACTATTTACATAGTTTCTTTGTACAATGAAATATCATAATTATCACTAGGAATCACTGTTATGTAATCTCTACATAAAGTACTAGTGGATATTTGCTTTTAAGTTTACTCTCAGGTGAAACTGCTTTAGACCATATGAATGGGATAAAAACTTTCCATATGGA
Source organism: Intellagama lesueurii (assembly GCA_037013535.1). NCBI lineage: Eukaryota > Metazoa > Chordata > Lepidosauria > Squamata > Agamidae > Intellagama > Intellagama lesueurii. Next base: position 211,471,300 of record JBAJHW010000003.1, read on the forward strand.
TTTCGCATTAGGTACTAGCATAGAAAATAGCAGTAAATAACAAAGCTCCATCTTTCTCTTCCCTTTTATGACATCAACAGATATCTTCGTATTAAAATATGGAATCTAGAATCCAGTCTTGTCCCAGCCTTTAATGTTGTACAGATTTGTATACTGTTGGTAAAATAGATGGACAGCAAGTCTTATTTGCAGTTGGTTTCCAATTTACTTCTATCCTAACTCTCAACAAGGGACAACAAAGCCCTTTCAACATTGTGCAATGGGGTGTATAATAACCCTATTTAGAAACAACACATGCATTTATATTAGAAAGAGGACTTATATTATACTGCAGAAGCTGGTTACCTGTCCAATATATATTACCTCCATAATCTAGCCGCAGCAAAACCACCTTATATCCACTGTTATATCCACTGTCCTTCTCCACTAATACCGTCTACTTCTTTTAAATCTTGCCAATTAATTTGTTCCTTGGTTAAGAGCACCATATGTCAGGGGGACATCAGAAAGAATTCCAAGATACATAATTCTTTTCTCATCAGCAAACAGTATTGACCTTGGGTAGCTACTACTACACGGAGACACAACAAAGGTTTGTATGAGATTTACTGACAAATACATTTATCTATATAAACGATAGATTTATCTATACAATTTATAAAGATGCAAATTGAGAAATAATTACTATAATTTAAATTTGCAGAAATTCGTCTGGCACCCTCGCTGGGCGCTTTTAAAACTCATTTGAAAACCTGGTTTTTCAGGCAGGCCTTCCCTCCAGTCAATAACTGATTTTTACTCTTATCATCTTGGTACTGATTTAATTTAATATAAATGTTAAAATTATGCTGTTTTAAATGTTATGATGTTTTAATGTTATTATGTTTTTATTATGTATGTAAGCCGCCCCGAGTAGACTTTGTCTAGGGGGGCGGGGTAAAAATCTAATAATAAATAAATAAATAAATAAAAAATAAATTAAATACAACACATATCTCCATACTTGAGCAGTCCATCACCAGATGGCTTGTACGCCTATAGTCCAGGTGCTAACTGTTGATGCATGTCTTCTGTATTTCAAATTCAGACTTGAACTGCACAGTCCTTCAACAGAGGACTACTAGCAGAGGACAGACAGTCCTTCAAATGGAAGACTGCTCTGTCCTCAATGAAGTAGGATACACAGCTATCCTGGCCAGGTGGTGCTTCCATTAACTCTGGCTCTGTAGCCCAATATGCAAAAGCTGAGCAGAGCTACTGAACCAGGTTGCTGTATACCATAATATAGAGTATATTCTTCCAAAGAATTTAAAAATGGATGCAACCATATTAAGAAATACAGGTGAATACAGGTCAACATGTATAATTCTCCCTCACTAAAAGTAGCACTCAATTTCAAGTTCATCCCAGATATACCTGTATTCAGGTCTGTGTTGGGATGCCTGCCTCCTACATTTGACCCTAAGTCTTCCCTGGCAGCAACTTCATTTCCAAACAAAAAAATAAAAATTAAACCTTCAGTTTACCTAAGTGGAGTGCTAATTGGGGCAGGGAGAACCCAGTAGACAAATCATGAGTTACTCTATCCTGCACTTGAATTTATATTCCCACATATGCTTAAAGTTTTGAATATTTGACACTCCCTGGCAACTGACTATGGAATACGGAATCCCACAGTTATCTGCTACATATTCGAGACTCAGATTACCCACAGCAGAGTGATTCATTCACAGGAGTTTTATGCACTCTTTGACAAGCATGTCACTTTCCACCTCCAGACCTCAAGGTTCTAACACACACGAAGAAGAATAAAAAAGAACCATATAGGGTTCTCCAAACTAAACATCAGTCACTCTTGACTTCAAGTTCTTATTCAAACACAGACACCCACTGATTTGTCCCAAACATAATCAATCCAAAACTAAAATTAGCTGTTGATTACAGTGAAACACACTTTATGTCCCAAAAGTAATTGCAGATCAGGTACCTTATATAAGTATTATATTTAAAGAAAAATAGCATTCTTACTTTGAAGATTCATATGAAATACCAAAAAATGTCATAGTATAGTGCTCAGATTGCTGAATATACTGATATAGGCCCTTCATCTTTAAAATTAAATAGACTATAGGTACCACCAAATAATTCATCAAATCATAGAAGAGAAAAAATGCATTAATGTAAAGTAAGTCTCTCTCCTTTTTGTAAGAAAAAGGAGAACGCAAAGATAAATGACGGAAGACCATGGATACTGAAGGGTCTGGCACAGCAAAGGCTGTGTTTTTTTGCCAGCTTCCTGGCCTTTCTCACCCACAAGTATTGTCTACAAATACCATTAATCAAAAAGGAGATTCAGAAGATTTTGGAAATGTCAGTGTTTCTGCCAGTATCTGCCTTGCATACAATTTGTTTACATAAAAGTTCAAGATTATTTTTAGAAAAAGAAAATCCTCCCAGCCTGTGAGATTGTTTTCCCAATTGTGTGTGTGTAGTTTTAAAAATGCCATAAACATGCCTCTAGGTTAAACTGTATTTCTGAACCTATCACTCAATTCATGTGCTGAGGAACGCTGTTTTAGGTCCTGCTTGTTCACTTTGTTCTCTCCCACCAAATCATGTTGGTTATCAAAGGCCCTTGTCTCAAAACGTTTGCATTACAGGCACCTTTTGTCACCCTCCTGCAGGCAAAATAGTTCTGCCCAGGGAAACTCCAGTATAGTAGCTAAGAATTCTGAGCACGCTAGGGTTTCACTTTGATGGTGTTTGTCGCTGATTCCCCCCCCCCCCCCATGAGTCAGGATGTTGAAACTGTCTAGAAAATGACAGAAGTGCTAACTCTGTCATTAGAAAGCCTAGCCTGTCATTTTAAGTAGAGATGATCAATGGTCTCATTCCTAATAAAGATGCATTCAACATCAACACATATATTGCAGCTCTAGTACACCAATGGTCCTGGCTTGGTTACATATTTCAGAAATAACTAGTATCCTTGTTATGCTCCAAGAACCTTCTTGATGTATTTTGCAAATCCCTGTTACACATTTCTTCTACAGCTTTCTCTGTCTCTTATACATAAGATATGCACAGTAACATGCACTTTACTGAAGAAGAAAGTCACTTTATTTCTTCCTAGTCATCTGCAGGCCTCAGCAAAAGAAAGTAATGTTTAATATATTTACTTTCATTATATCTTGAGATAGTCAAGAATGTATATGTAGGGCTCATTGTATTCATGAGAAAAATATATTAAGAAATATATGGACTGAACAGATGTTAATGGGGATTCTAGCAGGCATATTACATGCGAGTTACCACATAAACCTTATTCAAATGGTTCTGAAGGGGCTTAGCTAAACATGTCAGTGGGGCTGCAGCATGTATCCCTACCTCATAATATCAGGCATGCAATATCAGCCCTCTATTGATTGATTGATTGATTGATTGATTGATTGATTGATTGATTGATTGAATTTATATCCCGCCCATCTGGTCAGTTGACCACTCTGGGCGGCTAACAACATTTAAAAATAAAACAATTTAAATATAGCAATAATATACAACATGAATAATCAATTGTTCAAGATAAAAAGAAAAAAAAAGGATAAATCAAATAGTGGCTGGAGGGAAGGCCTGCTTAAACAGCCAAGTTTTCAATTGGCTTTTGAAAATGCCCAGCGAGGGGGCCATACGGATCTCAGGGGGGAGTTTATTCCAAAGGCGAGGAGCCACTACCGAGAAGGCCCGGTTTCTTGTTTTTTCCTTCCGGGCCTCCCTCGGCGTTAAGTTCCTCAACCTCACCTCCTGGCTAGATCGAGTGATACGGGTAGATTTTGGTGGGAGTAGGCGTTCCGCCAAATATCGAGGCCCTAAACCGTTTAGGGCTTTGTACGTAAGCATTAAAACTTTGAAATCAACGCGGAACCGAACGGGCAGCCAATGCAGAGCGGCCAGAGTGGGAGAGATATGATGGTATTTTCTCACTCCACTAAGAAGTCTGGCCGCCGCATTCTGCACCATTTGGAGCTTCCGCATCAACCTCAAAGGTAGCCCCACGTAGAGCGCATTACAGTGGTCTAATCTCAAGATTACAAGCGCATGTACCAAAGTGGTGAGCGCCCCAACATCAAGATAGGGACGCAGCTGGGCAATCCGCCAAAGATGGAAATAGGCGGAATGGACCACTGACGCCACCTGCGTTTCCATGGTGAGCGCCGGGTCCAGATGGATCCCCAAGCTGTGAACCTCACTCTTCGCGGTGAGAGTCACTTCCCCAAATGAGAGGGAGTTTCCCAGACCACTGATGGTGGGGCCACCCACTCTCAGGACCTCCGTCTTGTCCGGGTTCAACCTCAGCCCATTTTCCTGTATCCATTGCAGTACAGCCTCCAAGCAGCGCTGAAGGGACAGAACGGCATCCACTGCAGTTGGAGAAAAGGAGATGTAGAGCTGGGTGTCATCAGCGTACTGATGGCACGACGCCCAACACCCCCTGATGACCCCACCCAGCGGCCTCATGTAGATATTAAACAGCATTGGGGAGATGATCGAACCCTGCGGAACCCCACAATTGAGGCTCCACGGGGCCGAAACCCTCTCCCCAAGCTGTACTCTCTGAGGACGGTCCTCCAAGAAGGACTGGAGCCAAGCAAACACCAGGCCACCAATTCCTAACTCGGAGAACCTCCTCAGGAGGATACCGTGGTCGACGGTATCAAAGGCGGCTGAGATATCAAGGAGGACCAACAGGGACATTTTTCCCCTGTCGGCCTCCCTCAATAGGTCATCATACAGGGCGACCAATGCCGTTTCTGTACCATGGCGCGGCCTGAAGCCCGACTGGAATGGATCCAGGGCATTTGTTTCATCCAAATGAGCCTGAAGCTGATCGGCCACCACCCCCTCCACCACTTTGCTGATGAAAGAAACATTGGCGACGGGCCTATAATTGCCAATTTCGTCCGCCGCCAAACTAGGTTTCTTCCTTATGGGCCTAATGAGTGTCTCCTTGAGGGCAGGAGGAACCCTGCCCTCAAGGAAAGACCCATTAATTATTGCTGTGGCCCATTCAATTGTTATAGGCCTGGCTGCTTTGATTAGCCAGGCCGGGCAAGGGTCAAGGGAGGAGGTGGTGGCCCTACAGCGATCAAGCGCTTTGTCCACAATATCTGGCATCACAGGTTGAAAAAGATCAATAATCACCGGGCAAGGCGGAGCGCTGGACATCTCTGCTCGATCCACTGTATCCAAAAAAGGAGAGAGCTCCCGGTGGATGGCCTCCACTTTAGATTTTAAAAATGCTGCAAATTGGTCTGGTGAAATACTAGAGGGAGGCCCATCACTTTGACCAATTCCGGATAGGTTCTCTACCAAGAACATGTGTATACAGCAGAAATGTGGGTGTGGGACTGACATCACTGTGTCTGTATCTTTAGTTTATAAATTTTAGGAATATTGGAAATGGCTTATAAAAGGAATGGATAGAATACTTGCTAAACACATGTCCTCATAAATTGGGGTTGTCTTGACCAGACACCTTGACAAGGAACTTGAAAGGCCCCGGACAATCATTAGCTCAGAATTATCAGCTAGGTTTTAACAGTAACTTTAAAATATTTTTAACACTTATTCTGCTTAAAGTTCTGTCAATCCCCACCCCACCTCATTTTGTCTGACAAAGGTCTTAATAGTAGTTATTGAAGAAAAAACAATCATCAATTTAGCAGGGTATACAGACTGACAAAGCAATGCTCAGGAAAAGTAAACTCAATTAATCTGCTTTGGGGGTTTCATGCTTATTGGCATTATAATTAAAATGTCACTGGCACTGAACTCCAGAAACATTTCTGTTTATGAAATCATGAACCAGTGAAGCTTCCAAGAGGTCTAAGAACTCTTCTGCAAGATGTTAATAGAAGACTGGCATCTAGATAAAAGTAATAATACATCCATTCATTTTACTTCCATAAGCATAGTGAAGTTGAGTTTGTTCTTTTTAAGAAATGATTTCCACTCAGAATGTCTATAACGAAATGTTCTAGGAGGTATATGAGAAATTAACATAAAGTAACCTTCACTTTTTTTCTTGCAACAATGAGAAGGTTGCCTCAAGCTCTCCTAGAGATCTATAATATGAATGTTCTTAATAAACTATTCTCAAAAGGTCTTACACTTGTGATAAAATTTCATATATGTCAGCAAACACCTCTAAAAGCTGCACCTTCTTAAAACAGTTCACTTAGACATAAATTAGGAAGTCCACGTGCCTCATTCACTTTGGTGCATATGACATATTTGGCTTCTTATTTAAAAGCTAACCCACCTTCTTTTATGAGCACTGCAAAGTCTCATACCTTCAGTATAAGAGAACAAGGATAATGCGACAAACTTTATATTCTGAACAGGACAACATTGCTCCCTAGAGCATCCACAGTTTAGCCCACCAGCAATGCAGATGTGAATAGGCAGCTAACCAATCTTTTGTTCTCTAGTGAAGAGTCAAAGGACCTTAAGCTCTTTAAAAAAGAACAGCACAGTGGCACCATCCATCTTGTTTATGATTTTGAGTTGATGAGAAGACAAGTAGAGCTAAATAATTTTCTGATTTGCTAGCTAAGCCACCCAGGTTCTTTAAAAATAACCAAGCTCACTAATGGACAAAGTTACAATGTATCTCAGCAAAGAGACTGCCTTCACTGGTGTCAGAGGCCCATAAATATGTGAAATTTTATCCTCAGCACATTTTCCGGGTAATGCCTGCTCAAGAGACCAAAGATGCTCCCTCAGACTCTCTCCGATACAAGAATCTCTGAACTTGTCTTAAAGGTGTCATTTTACTCAAGCAATGCTGACTAAACTGGCCTAGTTAGCTGTAATAGCTACGTAAGTTACACTGATCTCATTTTTATTAGCAATTCCATGTTCATGCATATATGTTGTCTTCCATTGTTTTTCTCTTTCATTCCTCTCTCCTACAAACTAATTATCTGCCTTTCTGGACCCTTGGCTGCATTGCTTTAAAATGAAATTTCTCAAAAGGGAGAAAGAGAGAGAGAACATTCATTTGAGGGCCAGCCTGCTGTGTCACCCTATCATATTATACCCATGTGTCTTTGTGTTTTCAGATTTTATTAGATGTGAGATGAGATGTCAGAGTCCGCATATGTAGTTGATTATGGCATGTGGCAATGCCTAATTCAGTACATTTGAAAGGTGTGATGGAGTGCCAATGATAATCTAAGAAGAGAGGGCCAGACCTGACGCATGAACTTCTCAGTTGCTTGACAGTACAGAAGAGACATGAAGACACATGACCAAATTTTGTGCAGCTCCCATTGTCTGCTGCAGTTCCTTGATAACACAGTGATTTTTCCTCCAGCCTCGGATAAGTCTGATATAAATTGTATACACCTTTGGATGTACTGCTTGGTACAATGTTGCATGTTTCGTATTCATAGTTTTCTATTGTTCAATCTGTTTGTTGTTGGTCTTTGACTGTAATAAATTCATTCATTAATTTCTACAGGTTTCTTCCATAGAAAGAGACCCTAGCTATCATCCAAAGCCATCTCCATGTTTAAAACAATGAAACCCTGGAATTCTATCCTCCTTGCCACAAAACATATAAAATTATCTGATGTTCTAATATGATTATTATGGAAGTGTTATTTTATGTCTATGTTGAGAGATTCTGAGATGCCCAGAATAATGGCCTGGCCACTAGATGGGTATGGTAAAATTTTACATATAGATAGACAGACAGATGGACTGACGGACAGACAGACCCATTAATTCTGGATATATTTTATTTTGCCTTAAGCCCTGGGTTCAAGATAGCAGCTTATTTAGTTGCCCTTTGACTCTCCTGAGATGTTGGCATCATTATCTGTGATAAGCTGAGCTAGAAATAGGAGTGGCAATGTTTTACTATATTGAATGATTCTAGTATTTCTGAAAACGTACATTGGGAGACTTCTACTCCAAGCCATGTCAATTGCTATATGGTATGTCACATGAGTTTATATCATTTTTTATTCTATTTAATATCAAGATGAAATGGATGGGGATTTTTTTTAATTTTTATTTTATTTTATTTTATTGAGAATTCAACATGAGGCCATACACTGCCATATGCCATATAATATGCTGATGGCACTCACCTCTAATCCCAGTTGAAGTCTCAGGCTACTGCCATGCTTCCTCAAGGTGCTAAATCTCAAGGTAGGCAGTGCTGGAAGAGAAAGTCTGGTTTCTGTGCATGAGACGTCTTTATATCTTGAGCATTCATGCCTATTTATTCCCAGCTAGCAGTAGGGGGTCACCAGCTGAGGATGAAGATACTTCTTTGTGGGCTGTGGTTGTTTGTAGGATCTGCACAATAGAATGCCAAGGAAGCTAGGCTGGCCCCATCTTTGCTGGCCTTCCACAGGCAGGCAAAGATCTTTCTCTTCAGGCAGACTTTCCCTTAATGACAGGTGATCTCAGAGGGGTTCTAAATGACTGTTTTGCTCTGTTGTTTTAAATGTGTTTTAATATTGATCTTTGTTGCCACTCTTATATACCGTATTTTTCCATCTATAAGATGCCCCCATGTATAAGATCCCCCCCCCCACTTTTCTAACCCAAAGTAAGAAAACGTAGCTTTGAGTATTCAGCCTCTGGACTCAGAACACTCAGACATTAGGAGTCCCTGTTGAATCTGAGCACTGCCTACAGGCTCCACCTCCAATGAGGTGTGTTCCAATTGGTTTGTACAGCATCAGCTGACATCAGTTACATAAGGCTCATGATTGGAGGAAGCTAGGTCTCCTGACAGTAGGAAGCTAAGCCTCATGATTGGAGGCAGACTGTTTGCAGAGGCAAGGTATGTGCCATTTTGTTCTCTCCTCAGCTTACTTCCGTGTATAAGACAACCCTCAATTTTTAGTCTAAAGGTTTTAGACAAAGGTATTGTCTTATACATGGAAAAATACGGTAATACTTGTTTAATTTGTTTAAAAAATTGTATACTTACTGTTTTAGCTTTTGAATACTGTTTTAGTGAACAAAGCTGCCTTGGGTCCCTTTGGGGAGAAAGGCAGCATATAAATATTTTAAATAAATAAGTATAGTATGGTATACAGCAATATTACTCCCTGCGCACAGTGCCCAAGATGCTTGGAGGACACTTCTAATGGTGAAAACTGGCCTTGACAAATGACTATCCTAGATTTTCTGGGGTGAGAGGTTCAAAAAAGTATAGGCTAAACCCTGATCAGACAGTCCTAGCAGCTGTTATGTTTTGATGTGCAACTGTCATCCTTTGAGGCCTTGTTTGCTCATTAGTGAGATGGTTTGTTATCATTTTGTGAATTAGTGAACTAGAGACATCCAAGGAGTTAGTTGACAGAGAGATGTGCTGATGAACAGGAGCACTGACTGAAAAGGTATGTAGGGCCTAGGGATTTTGGCCACTGTTGAGCTTCAGTGTAGACCAGACTCCAGAAGGTGCTGCACAACAACTGACTCCCAGGGGTCACCCCCACCATTCTTCAGGAGTTCCTTGTGTGCAGAAGCTGCATGACACTTCTCTCTTCTTTGGCTAGTAGAAGGGGCATGAGGTTTCACTCTGTTTTATTCTTTTACTGCTGTGCTTTTTGCTTTACTGTCTCTTGTACTGTCACAAAATAACATTTAGTGCTTTTTCCTCCACTGATGCTTTCTTTGTCACTGAATTCCAAGAGAACTTTTGTCAGCCTTGACAAAAAGTTAGGAGTCAGGGTGTCCAGATGTGATATTTTGTACTAAAAGAATTAGGTGTAGAAAAATCCTTTTACACAAGTGACGTATTACCTGATTATCCAGATTTTACACAAATTCTGGTCCCATTTATTTGGATTCTCCTCCTACTCATTTCCACAATCAGCTGACTTGAATAGAGCTTGAAACGTTACATTATAAAAGGAATCTGCTGCATTACTCTTTACTCCGAGGCAGCCAGGTTATCCTTATTATTACCATTTTTCCACTAATGCAAGTAATGCTCTATTTTGCTGTATTAACATAGAATCAGAGAATGATGGAAGGGCCTATAAGTTCATCAAGTTCAACTCCTTGACCTATGAAAGAATCCAAATCAAAGTATGTCTGACAGATAGTTGCCTAATATATTGCACTGTCATTACCAACTGTCCAGAGAAATGTTCCCTGGTTCAATTTAATAGCCAATTTTGACACTGCACCTTGGAAATATTTACAAAAATACAATAGACAAAGAGTGTATTCCTTGCCATCTTGGTAAGAGAATGGCATAAAACCTGAAAAGTTTCTGCAAAATGCCTCTTAAAATGCCCTTGAAAAGTAATTTTTGAAAGTAACTGTTACTCATTACACCTAAATCACATAGGTGTTGTTTCTTACAGCGAAATGAGTCCATGAACAGGCTGTATGAGGAATAATAAACTAAAGCTTAATTCACACGATTTGCATATGTGGCGAATACCAGCTGAGCAAGAATGAAATGACTAGGTTATTAACTAGGCCTTACTACCTTAACATTATTTTTTTTGAAAAGAAAGATCCGCACTAGCTTTGTTTAGAACACAATGTTGGTGCTTACTTTTAAGCCTGTGATGGTAGTTCCAATAAACCTGATGGATGCCTCCTTACCCAGATGAACATGCCTGTATGAGTGACAGATCAACATAATTTTATTTAATTTGGTGTTTGAAAGGACACGAGATAATCTTTCTTAAGTTTTTGTTTACTGCTTTTATATTCCTTTTACACTAATATTTAGCTAATACTGTAATATGTTTGTTGGAGACATGGGAGAGGGCCTTCTCTGTTGCTGCTCCAAGACTCTGGAACTCCCTCCTATGGAAGGCCAGGCTGCCCCCATCTTTGCTGTCCTTCCACAAGCAGACAAAGACCTTTCTCCTCTTCATGGAGGCTTTCCTTTAAATGACTTGGTTGACCAAGGGGATTTTTAAAAGGGATTATTTTATTCTGTTGTTTTACTTGAGCTTGTAATATTGCACTTATTTAACAGTTTTAATATGATATTTTTAATGCTTTTTAAATACAGTAATAATTTATTCTTCAACTTTTTACTTAGTTTCTTTTAATACTGTGAACTGCCTTCGATCCTTTAGGAAAAAGCAGCCCCTATTTGCTGCCACTAATTTTCTGTTTCACTTTTGTTAACCATCCTTCCAACACCTTGATCTTCATAACAAATCAAAGTGAATCACTCCCCAAACCCAGGGCTGAAGACTTTAAATAGTTGAAGAGATGCACAATAAGGATATTTAGCGAACTCCTAGTCAAACACTTCCTGTCAAATCAAAGGGCAGGTTCAGGTGAGTTCTCTAATTCAGATGGAATCTGTTGTAGTCAAGATGCAGCTATATCATACCTGCCTCTGGTATGATACCTGGTCTTAAACAGCTTTTGAGGAGTAAATTTGATCTCTGCAGTACAGAGCTGATTGCACCAAAATTACTAACATTTTCGAAACAACTTAATGAGAGAAGAAGACACCTTTCAACCTGTTCACTCTTGCCCTGCCTTCCAGTGACATGAATTGAAAATATTATCAATACACTCAGCATGTTTCCTAAGTGAAAAAAATAAAAATTTTCTAAAGTAAGGCAACTGTTTTGCCATACAGCAAGCTGTATTTTTTTTTGTTACGGGTGAAAAGGAGTTTTCCATTTACAAAGATAGCAAATCGATAGTTCCAATGCCCTTTTCAGAGGACATTAAGCCGCCAGCCTACCATACACTTACAATAGAGCAAATCCCACTGAAGGAAGTGGCGCTTATTTCCAAGTAAGCACACACAGGAGTACACTGAATTCAGTAACAGGATGAGCAGCAATGGTGGTACATTCTTTGTGCAAATCACAACAACAGCAACAAACAATGGAACTGTAACAAGATATCAAGCAAGAACAGAGCTTCTTCATATAGCTCAGAAATATGGTAAGCAGAACACTTCTTCTATCCGCTTTTGCCCAACTCCCCAGCAACGCTAGGGCACAGCACTAAGAACTTTGGTACATGGTTCTACTGTATATTGCTAAAGGAGATAATGAATGCTCTCAATCTCCTGTACACAGCAGAGTTAAATTACCTTTGCTTCTGGAGTCATCTCCATACAGGCAATGTCAAGTAGCAAGATTGTCTTAACTAACATTAACAGGTTTATGAACATTGGTTAAAATCCTGTTGCTTAGCATAGTGAATCATGCTACAGTAGGCCCACTGAGCCAATGAGGATAAGTTCCATTGATTCAAATAGGCCTACTCTAATTGCAACTTACTATGCTAAAGTAAGTCACAGTTAGAGTAAGCCCATTTGAATCAACTGAACTTACAAAGGAGCTGACTTGCCAAATTCCCATTGATTTAATGGCCCTACCCTAATGTAGTTTATTACACTAAGCAACAGGATTTTGGGCATCACACTGTATGTCAATGGCTATCATGGCAATGGTTAACAGCAGCTTTTCACCCTTGTAGCTAGTACCATACCAAAGTTCATCATTTGTGGTTCACAACATGAACTTTGGGGACTTGGAACGCTCACCTCCTATGAGGTGCATAAAATGATCCCATTAGTTCTTCACCTCTGAGTGTTATCAGGACAAACTCCTGTATACCTCCCAGCTTCCAGCTGCACACCACCCTACAAGGAGGTGCTGTTTGGCCTATCACTAGTTGCTGCCCTCTATTGACAATTGGGAGAAAATAAGTGAGACTCCATTGGAAACTGTCCAGAGTTATGCTTAACATAATATGGGAGCATATATGAAGTAGTATAAGACCCTAATTATATTTATTTGAAACATTTATATCCCAGCTCTCTATAAATTTAAGGCAGTTCACAACATTACATTAAAAATCTCATAAACCAAATACCACTATGTAACACACAGCATGAAATATAAGATCACAGTATACTACAGCTAGCAGATCACACAAGTCAGCTATGGTTAAACTCGTGGATAATAAAAGAGACTAGTTCCAGAAACTGGCAGGGTCAGTTGCCCAAAAGACAGTGAAGATTCTTATAGCATCTTACAGATTAATAAGGTATTGCATTATGACCTTTCAGAGACAAAGGCCATACACACACACACCGACATAGGTTAGGTTTACAACTCAAAACTTAAAGCAAAGCTGCAATTTTAAGTGTACTTCTTATGATGCAAGAAGCAATAGGAAACCCACTTTTGAGAAAATAGGCTTAGAATTTAGAAGTTAGAGGTAAATATCAGTTTCTGCAACTTATTCTTCTAATACTATGTACTGAAAAATGTAGTTAAGATGTGGATTTTTTAAAAAAAACTAAAACCTTACAGTTCTGCTTGAAACCCAGAACCAATATTAAGACTTAATTTAACTAGCAAAGTAGACAATGAACTGCTATATGCTTGTGAGAAGGTCCACTCAAATATTTGGAGGCACACAAAATATCACTGGAATTGTTACAGTAACTAATGTATTCTTACTAGAGATGGGGGTATTTGTATACGAATACGCATATCCCCGCACAGGTGGCGATAACAAGGGTCCAGCCCCATGGGGCCGGACAGTCCACTCACTGATCTGCCGCAGGTGCGGGCACCACAGAGCCTTCCAATGGCTCTTCAGATCACAATCTGTGAGCCACTCTTTAACCTTGCAGCGAGGCTTGTCCTCCCGCCTCCTGCCAGGAGTGGCTAGCCGATCACGATCTGCAAAGACATTGGAAGGCTCCGTGGCGTCCACACCAGTGGCGGATCGGTGAGTGGACCGTCCGGCCCCATGGGGCTGGACCCTCGTTATCGCCACCTGTGTGGGGATATTTATATTTGTATACGAATACCCCCATCTCTAATTCTTACAAAAGATAGGTGTCACCTAAATTCCAAATTCCTTTAAATGGGTATAAACAGAGCTTAGAAGCAATGCATTATAAGGAATAATGCTACCTGTCATGTATTAGTTTTTGGGAGGATGAGAGTACAATGATGCCCTTTCCAAACAGCATAATGGCTGGTAGCATCAAAACAAAACTATCTGACAAAACACCATCAGACAAGAGGCTGAACATATTGAAATAAAAAGAATCAAGGATGCACAAAGGAAGAGAAAAATGAGAAAACAAGGATGTACTATCTTAACAGCCCAACATGTCCAGGACAAGCAAACCAGTTCACACGGTTCCCATATCTTCTGGCTAGTTAGTCACCTGCTTGTCTGTTCAACCCTAACCATTCACTTCTTCTTTCCTGTATAATAAATCAGATGGAAATGATCTTCATAAACGAAGGACAAACTATCTATAAAACACATACATACTTCAAAATGTGTTCTATTCCAACCACCAGGGAATTGGTTGGAACTTTTATTTCAGCACTTTTTGTACACAACAGGTAATATTTACTCACTACTTTTCTTCTTAGTTTTGAGGATATTTTGAGGGGATGTTTTAGAATTTTAGGCCATTTTCTTACTTGTTAGAGTCTCTCTTTTTTTAAGGAAATAAAAATGGAAAAGTAATGTGTAATTTAGTTTGTTAATGAAAAATATAACATACTTCTGCAGTGAGGTTTTTTTTTATTTTTAAAAATTAACTTTCCAAGCTCTGGAACTTTGCAAACACTGACAGTCAAAAATACAAAAACCATGACCACCACACACCATTTCTAGCCATCTTCTAGCATTTCATGAGAAAGAGGCTCCCACTGTTCTGAAACCTAATCTGGAGTATGTACAGTCATAAGATAATACACATGGGGTAAGCAACATGCAGCCCATGGGTCACATGTAGTCTAGCCAGGCCATCTCTGTAGGCCCCCATCATACCACTGAATTTGTTGCCATGCTGCTGAATTTTGGCAGTATAGCAACAACAATAAAAAGCAATATTTTTCTCTGAAAACTAGATGTAGTAAGTTTCCTGGAAGCAGAATTTTGCTTTCAAACAAGACATATTTTCTCCACCACACCTTGTCTTAAATGAAAATTGTTACTTATTTGGTGGCAAATTTGGCAGTAGCATCAGGGTATGTCCCCTGGTAGGTTGGCAGTTCAGTATGACACCTTGCTCCTAGGGAGTTGCTGTCCCCAATACATAAATCTTGGTTTATCCTGCCAATCAGAAGTATAGCAAATTCAGTTTACCCAGAGCCCACATCTCATCTGGATATTAAAATTCATGCACAGGGAGTACATCCATTAAAATGCGAAGAAGAAAGGCTTCCCCGACACCCGTCTATCAAGGAGAGGTTAGATGAAATTTATGAAATCCCATGTGATGGAATGGGTGCAATTTCATAACCCAGTAGAATTGCATTTTACCTGTAAGGGATCTTTTACCTTCCCTGAAACATAAAAGGGATTAAATATTCATGAAGCTTTCTTAACAATAAACTCAAATTAATTTCTATTCTGGTTCCAACTTTTCCTCTGTATAACTGGCACCTTTAGCCATTTAACCTGAAAATATCTCAAGCTAAGATACTATCAATAAAGATAAAAATTGCAAGAATTCCCCAAGGTTGTAATTTTGATCCAATGTTGTCAAATTTTTCTATCAAATTTGCATCTTTTATATACAGTAAATAAAGAACATTTATTTGGGGGAAAATGTTGTGCACAGAAAGTAAGTGTATAAAGATTCTGTAAGACTGAAGAAATTTTTATTGGAGTTACTTCATTTTGTTTTTATACGATTTATTTTATTTTTTCATCTCATGATGTTAGATAGATTATCGCAATTGCCTTTTATTGAAATACAATCTTGCTTTGATTAAATGCATCTGATCACCCCAACTGATGCTGTTAAACCCATCATTACACGATGGCTAGCTTGGATTTCAAAGTGCAGATCCAATCATATTAACCTATTCATTTCTGAAGGTTGTGTTCTCATGTGTCTAACTGGGAAGGAAGGAAAGGCTAGTAGGACCATCATCAGATTTCTAGTAAGATACTTATCATGGTTCTTAGCAATCAGAGAACTCCAGGGCTCCCTCAAGAGAAAGAAGCAACCCTGAAGAGACAGGTTCTTGTCCAGCCATCATAGAGATTTAGTTAGAATAGGAAACTTAGAACCTAGAAAAAGAAAAACTTCCCTCAGGCAAAGAAATTGACCACAACCCACCCCGGAATAAGATGTCCTTCTCTCACTACAGGAAACCAACATATCACAGAATTAGAGTTTTAGAAGAGGTAGCCATATGGTAGTCTGTGCTACCATATCAGACAAAAACAAAAGAAAAAATAAAGACAAAGACGTTGTGGAACCTTAAAGGCTAACTGCATATTTTAATGAGAGCTTTCAAGGATTTCATTGTGAGCTTTCGTAGACTATAGAAGGACAACTTGAACAGATGGGATTTTCCAAAGCCAAAGTCCTAGGGAGGGATGAAGTGAAAAGAGCCTATCTTCCCCCACCACACACACACACACACACACACACACACACACACACACACACACACACACACACACACACACACACACACACACACACACACACACACACACACACACACACACACACACACACTAGTGTCAACTAGGAAGGGTTGACAATCTGCTGCAGATTCTACACCTGAAAGCAGCAAGAAAAAAAGATCCAGATCATAGTGTCTGAGAAAAGTAGATTTATACTTCCATGTGGCAGCCCTGAGGATATGCTAATACTGAATGCTACAGGGGTTGCTGTGCTCCTAGTGGAACAAGCTACTATGGTCCCAGTCGGTTTCAAACCTGATTTCCCATAATATTCTGCAAAGCATGGCTTTGGACATTTAGCCAGTTCAAATTTTGTAACTTTCCTACCCGTTGTGGAATGGCGGTAGGAAACAAACGTGGAATCCAATTTTGTAAATCGCTTAGGCCTCTTAACATGGATTTTTATCACTCACCATACATCCAGGGTGTGCCACATTTTTTCTAGAGGTCTAGAAGAACAGGGACACAAAGTAAGAATCAGTTCTTGCATGTTATAGAAGGATGAATGTACTTTAGTTATGAAAAATTCCAATGAGATCTGCCTATTCGACACGATCTTCCCAGACCAGGCAGATGAGAACACTGACCCTGAGCGAGGCCCAGAAGGAGAAGACCAAAAAATTGGCCTTTTTTGGTGGTCACCCCTGTCTTTGGAATAATCTCCCACCTGAAATTTGCTTGGCCCCTTCACTGGGAAGCTTTAAACGATCACTGAAAACATGGTTTTTCAGGAAGGCTTTCCTGGAGTATTCAACATCCTAACGCAGTGATTGTTTCAGCATTTTATACTACCTGTTCCACCATCTTGCTTTTAAACTATTCTAATTTTTTTTTTAGTTTTTACATATGTTGCTAGTTTATGTTTAGTTGATGTTTAATTTTGATTGTTATTGTGTTTACTGTCTTATATTATTGTTTATGTGTTGTTTAGTTGTAAACCGCCCAGAGTGGCCCTGGCAGCCAGATGGGCAGTATAAAAGACAAACAAATAAATAAATCAAGATGTAGGGTTACTGTATTCTTCTGAATGACACACAATTCAGATCTGACAGATAAGGCTGAAATTGTTCATCCAGAAATGATGGTGACCAAACATAGCATTTTCCAGAAAAGGAGTTTCAGAGGTATGTGTCTGAGAGGCTCAAATGGAAGCTTAATTAAGGCTTTGAGAACAGTGTGCATGTGCATGTACCAGTTTGTACATGAGAAGACAGAAGGAGTAATGTCCCAGAGTGGCTGAAAGGAAGATCTAGCAAGAGCCTTGAGGGCTACATTTGGGTTCCAAGTTGTAAAATGATGCAGTGGAAGTGAGGCTAGCAGAGTGGTTGCCCACAGAAATCACTTGAGATACAGATGTGAAGACAATCACAGAGCTCCTGGTTTGGAGAGCATAAGACAGGGCTACAGCCTGGAAGCCACAAGGGTAGAGATGATTTCTCAAATTTGTAAACTTGGTGTTTAATCCAGTGTACCACTAGCAGTAATTTACTAGCATAGAAGAGATTTTCTCTTCCTCTTTTCTACCTACCTAAACATCTGTTCCAGAGGAAATGTGAGGGTGCACAGAAGGGAACAGCTGCACTCAACAGGGAGAGGGAGATCTCTGTTCCACTGACAGAAGCATTTCCATTAACAGAAAGACATCACTAGAACCAACCAGTAGTATAACTATAAAATGAGGTGAGATTTTCAGATTTTCTGATCTACAAACACCACAATTCTCCATTCTAGGTGTTCCACCTACCTATGTTATGTTATATGCCATCAAGTCAAAACTGACTTATAGTGACCCTGATAGGATATTTAAGGTAAGTGAGTGTGAGCTGGAGGATAAAAGCGCGAAGAAGAGAGTGAGTCGTCCCCTCACATGTCTATAGAGGAGGGTAGAGATAGAGAGGTAGAGAAAGTAACAGAAGAAGTGAAAGGGCTGAAGGTGGGAGAAAAGGGGGAGGAGTTAGAGAAGCCAAGAAAGGGGGTAGATGTGTTCTTGATGACTGAGGGGGACAAGTCGGAAGAGACGAGGAAAGTGGTTGTTTTAGAAGACGAGTGGCAGGAATAGGAAGGAGGACCGCGAGTGTACAAAATACCGCAAAAGAAAGAGATAAGGGATGGTGTGCGCGAGAACATAGAGAGAGAAAAGAGGGTGACATAAAGATACCCTTAGAAGGTTTAGGACCAGAAGAATGGACCGTACTGGTATATCCTCGAGGCCGAGGTCCTTGGAGGAAGGTGGTCCGGCTGGGACCTCTCCAGCCGAATCAGAAGCCACCCGAGGAACACTGGTCTCATCACCCCTGTTGCGGGACTATATGTGCAGTGAGGAGTGGATGTTTGCAAAACCCGATCGATCAGGAGAGATTTGGGCCCTCTCCCCGTTGAGGAAATAAAGCTCCAGAGGAAGTTTACCCTTGTTATGGACAGATTTTCCTGCAGACCTTGGTCACGTTGACCCTACAGAAGTTGTTGTTGAGAAACCTAAGAATCTTGTTAATAAAGAGTTTGTTGTTAAAGAAACGTCTCCTCTGTCTTTTCCCACCAAAACTGAGGAACTGTCAGGTACTGTCAACGAATCCTGTCACAGTGAGATATTTAAGGAGTGGTTTTACCAGTTCCACATTCCCAGAGAACTTCCATGGCTGAGCAGGGATTCAAACCCAGGCCTCCTGAGTCCCTAGCCAGTCACTCTATCCACTACACCATGTTGGGTATCTACCTATCTTACAGATACCTAAATTTAAACCCTTAGATCCTGGTTTTATATAGCTATATGTGTAGTTTCAGATATTTTGTTTTTTGTCTGGTTCGGCTTTTGCAGTATATGCTAGTTTTCGAAGTTTTGTATTCAATTTTGTCTTATGTATGGCTTGATGCCGTAACAATAAAGTATGTATGTAGATACCTAAATGTGGCAGACTTGGAAGAAAGGCCTGAAGTTGAAGGCTTTGAGGCTTAGCTAAACCTAGCTCTGCTCAGCCTTTCTGCTCAGAAATAAAGCTCCCAGCTAGCACTGAACCAGAAACAGGATGCTTGGGCTGAGCTAGGCCTAGCTAAGCTTCAAAGCCTTATAATTTAGGCCTTTATCCCAAGTGCATCACATTTAGTGTTTGTGTCTTTAAGGTAGGTAAAACTCCCAGAATGGAGAATTAAGGTATTTGTAGTCCAGAAGATCTTAAAATACCACCCCTAGCTGCAAATTTGCAAGTGCAGGTGCTTGTCATGACAATTCTAGACCTAACCCCCCTAAAATGCTTTCGCTGAAATCCTGTTTCTCTTCACATAAAGTTAGACCTGAATACATTTGCTGGGCATTATACCTAGGCAACTAGGATTGCACAATTCAGTGGTGCAACTGGTCACGTGGTTCCTGTTGTGCTACTGTTGTGCAAAGTGACTGCTTTGTGAATAGCATTTCTGCTTTGGCACAATTACATCTACCACATTGAGTAACAGAAGCAGAACTGCATAACAAGACTTCAACCTCTGTTTTACAACAGGGACAGCTTGCAACAATATACTGCTCCTAGGAAAATCAATTTCTTTTTCAGCTACCGTGAAAATGGCAGCTAAGCTCAGAGGGAACAGGAATGTCTTTAGGTGGTAGCAGATAATGACATAATCCTTGCTGCTTAAAAAGTCCCTAGTAGAGATGGGGGTATTCGTATAACAAATACGAATATCCCCCCACAGGCGGAAATAACAAGGGGGCTGGACTGTCCACTCACCATTCCACCACGGACACACGCTCGATGGAGCCTTCCTATCGCGCCGTTGTCCGCAATCGATTAGCCACTCTGCGACCTGGCAGAGAGGCTTGTCATCCCACCTCCTGCCAGGAGTGGCTAATACCCCCACCTCTAGTCCCTAGTCTTTGATTCTATATGCTCTGGCTCCAATAAACCACTAAATCCAATCCATGGATTTCTCCATTCCACATGAACTGAAATTCTAAAATATTAAAATAAACTACTATGATTTGGCAGTAGTAGTCTTGCTTGGTCATGGCAAATCAGTCTTATGGATCGCCAAGCAGTATAGTATGGAACTATAAAAAGAGACAGTAAGATTGGTAGGTAGCAAAAGAGGCCTAATAGTAATCTAAAGGAAAAATGTTTCTGACAAATTAAAGGGTATTGTGCAGAAATACTATAGCACTCTAAGGACACAGGACCAAAGTCTTTTAAATCAAGTAGCAGGAAAATCCTGAACAACATCTTATTTGGTCAGTCAAATTACCAAATATGAGGAAAGAAAACATCTTTAAAAATCACAAAGAGAGCCTGAGAAAGCACTCTTAAAAGACACTACAATTCATAGAGGTGAGTATATCTTTCACTTTATGTATTGCTCTGGAGATTCTGCAACAAGTCAGATCTAAACCAATTTTAAATAAATGTGATAGTCTTCACTGTGTAGGTTGCCATGCATCAAAGCTATTGTGCTGTGTTAGATATTTCTTTTTGCGGTTTTCTCACCTCTTTTCTTTTTCCTTTCAAGAACAGCTTCAGCAGCAGACTTCATGGGTGGAAATAATTTTCTAAGGAGTGGTGAACCTAAGCAAACTTAGATCCCACAACAAAGCAAACCTGAAAAGAAAACTGTACACTAACTATCTAATATATACAGAGGGCAAGAGTCTTCTCAAGCAAGAGATTTCAACAAGGAGACAAAAAGAAACTACCAGTACCAGATTTGCTGGCATTCAGCCTTCTTTATATCAGGAGAATAGACTAATACCAGAGTCACTGACCTCAAATTATGTGGGAAAGGCCCTCTCCCCCCCCCTTACCCTGCCCTTTGATCTCTCATGTTTTCAGAGTGGAAGAAGTATAGGCATGTTTGTTGAAGCAAAAATTGTGTGTGTTTTTTGAATATAGAAATTCTTCAAAGTTTCAAATTCATTATAACCAATTTGCTTTTGTTCTTGCTTTTGTAACAAAGCTATGATCTCTGCACAAGTGTCCATGAAAGTTCAGAGTAAATGACAGCAGGCAAATACTATGAACTGCACAGGTCTACAGTGTCAGGTATGCTGACACTGATAAGAATTCAGTCAGAACTGCCATAGGAATTGCTAGGATTGCTGGCGTGAGGTAGTAGGGAATTTGCTAAACAATGAAAAATGTTTGTGTTCAGGTCTAGATCCAACAGACTTGGGATGTAGGGGCTATGTCTGACATATCAGCATAGCTCTCTTATTACTCCAACGGGGCAGATGTCACTCAGTGCTGAGTGTACTTTCTGTGCATCTGAATCCACAGGTTACACAAATCGTGAGGTGCACTGACAACTCCAAAACTTGGGCTTGAAGAAGTGCCCCAATCTTGGAGTAAAACATTCTGATTCTTATTCATCCTTTCTCTCATATATCACCATCATTTTTACCAAAATGATTGTTGCGTTACTGGTCATAGCTATACTGCTAGCTGTATTTGGATTTTCAGTAACTATGACATGGAAATCTTTGAGGGAGAAGACTTCCTGTGAAATTTTTCTTCCCCTCATTTCTTACTTATTTTTTAAAAGTCAGCATTTTTCTGATAGGGAGAATCTAAGGAACAGAATTCAATCAGCACTGTAGGACCAATTACCTAATAACAGACAAATCTGCTAACAGCTTTTAAAACTCTCAGTAATCACTATTATGGGACCAGAGAAGTGGACAAAAATGTGGGCATTTAGAAGTAACATATGAAACTAGCTCTAGTATGTTTAGTCTGTTTGGCATTAACTTGCAAAGCAAAAACACACCACACACACAATTTCTGGCTACAAACCTTACTTAAAGGTTAAGTCACTGATAAAAGAAAACAAGGAGCCAAGTCATCAGCTGGTATCAAGTGGCTATTTGTGCAGTTTATAAAATGTGCACGGTTTCATTGCTACTGTTTAGTCACTACTGATGATTAAATGCAAAATAATCTAAAATAAAGTGTCTATGTTTCAGCTGTATATGTCATTTATATTTGGAACAAATATCAATTTTCTAAATTTTATTCTGAATAAACTGAAGGGTAAATCTGAAAATTGCTTCTGTTGTGATATCACCAGACTGAACCAACCAAGTACATAATCCATAATGATGTAGTTCACTGGATTGGAGCACCTAGCTACAGAGTCAAGAGGCAGGGTTTCAAGTCCACTGATTCACATATCCACTGCCTGAAAATACTAAATAAAGAACCCCAGAAATACATATTTATGTCTTTCCAGCATGTATTTACCAGAACTGGCCACTAGAGGGAAACAGAGACTATGCAATGTATGTAATGCATTTGATGTTTCCATGTTTATCTGCATCCATGGGGGAGGGGCTTGGAACTGATATCCTGCAGATACCTTACTGTAATTCAAATTAGGTTTGCAATAGCGATGGGCACGAAACAAAAAACAAACTTCTTAGTTTCCTCCCCTGCCCCCCCCCCCCGCCTGCCTCTCATCCCCTTCCAACTGCCCCCATTATCTCCCTACCTGGTCTTGTTGCCTCCTCCTTTTCATCCTCCACCACTGCCACCATCTTGAGAGACAGCAGCCCGGCTTCCCTTCTGGTAGCCAGACCTGCTGTCTCTGTGCATGCTGACAGGTGGGCACATGCACAGAGACAGCAGGTCAAGCTCCTGGAAGGGAAGCTGGGCCACTGTCTCTCAATATGGCAGTGGCAGCGGCGAAGGAGGAGGAAGAGGAGGAGGTGGCAGGACCAGGTAGGGAGATGACAGGGGCAGTGGGAAGGGGCCGGGGCAGGCTGTGGGGTTAGTTTCCCCTCCCCTCAGGCACAAACTTTTTATAAAAAGAACCGGTTTATGGTTCTTCTTTTAAAAAGTTCAGATGGTTAATGGTTTGTGGGTAGACATTTTTGTGGTTCGTGCCCATCTCTGGTTAGAAATATTACAACAGAGAATTTAGAACAAAATTTAATTAAAATATAACATAAAATCCATTCCAAGACAATTGAAAGTACAATAATAGAAGATAGAATCATTGCTCAAACAGTGAAACTCTGCACAAATAGGCCAGCCAAAATGTCAGAGGTCTGCCTAAATAAAAATGTTTTTGCCTGATGGCAGAATGACAACAGAAAGGAAATCAAACCAGTGGGGAGCTGCAAAGTCTGTCAGCGGCCACTCAAGGTTATTTCTCAAGATTGCTCCAGACATTTTTCCAACAGCAGCAAGACCAAGAGAATGGCCTCATCTCAATATTGTAAACCAGAGAAGGTGCAAATGAAAGAATATGGTCTTTCAAATAGCCTGGTCAAATTTGAATAAAACTTTATAGACCATATCCAGAATTTTAAATTGTGCCCATAAATAGTCCATAGCTACCGAAACTATTGCAACAATTTCATCATATACTCCCAGAAACTGGCCCCACTCAACAGTTTGGAACAGATTAAGTTTTCAAATACTTTTCAAAGGCAGCCTCACAGGAAGCACCACAAAGTAGTCCAAATTAAGGCATATTTCATGGTGGCCACAATCAGATTACTAGCCTCAATTCTTCTAAGGTACTCCTGGCCATTGGTGAAACCAGGGCATCCAGACCAAGAGCTAGATCCAGGATTCCAATCGTTCCTTTGAATAATTACTCCAGAGTCCCATGAATTCAGGATTTGCAACTTCCAGACTTTAAAAATTGTACTGCTACCAAGCCTATGTGAAAACATGAAATATTTCAAGAATTTCACTATTTATTCTTGAATAAAGTCAGTCCTGTTTGCATTTCCTCTCAACTAAAACCTTTATTGTATCTGCCTTTGTTATGTTCATGACAAGACTTTAGAGAACATAACTGACAACTAGCAGGTAATATGATGCCATCCTACCGATTCTTAGTCTGAATGTGCAGTTAAGAAAATCAGACTTTTAGTTAATCAGATAGAAATTCAAGTTTTAATAAGGGAAGCTGCCTTGAAGCAAGATAGCTAGATTCCTGAATTAATTTTAAAAACACCACAACTCAGTGCAAGTGGGATGATTTCTTAAAGCTATGCTAAATATACCAATAAAGTAATTCCTATTATTTGTTTGTTTGTTTGTTTCCTTGCTTGTTTGCTTGTTTGTTTAAACTTGTACCCCATCCATTTAAGTTGACAAGCCACTACTCTGGATGGCTTCCAGGAAATAGCAAAAATATACTGTACAACCATTTTTTAAAAAATGAACATATAAAAACAAAAAGCCATTTGGTAAACCATGGGCCTGCATAAACTCAGTACAAAATTAATATTACAAAGGGGTGACATTTGTAAAGACCTGGATAAAAAGCCAGGTTTTCACTTGCTTACAGAAGCTCAGGAGGGTGGGGGCCAATTGCACCTCCACAGGAAGGGACTTCCAGAGTGGGGCGTCCACTACCGAGAAGGTATGTATTATTTGTTTACTCACACTGCAACAGTATTAAAAAAATTACAACCTCAAATGAGCAAATGCTTATTTTCAAATCACTCTACAACATCCTTTGTCCTGGACCCAGAGTATAGTTATTGTAGAATTGTAAAATTGGAAGCATATTCAACCATCATGCATTCCAATCACTTGGAAATGTAGAAATCTATAGCTAAAGCTTTCCTGACAGACGGGTTTTCTTCTGTTTTAAGAAACCTTCTTTTTAAAAGGGAGAGCAAAGAGAGCCCACCATCTTCTGAGTACTGAACAGCTCTTGGAGTCAATAAAGTTCTTCCTAATGTTTAGTAGGGCTCTCCTTTCTTGTAGACTGAATCAGTTGGTTCAGGTTCTACCTTTTGGAAAAGCAGGAAATAAGTTTGTACCATCTTCCAGGTGAAACCCCTTCAGAAATTTGAAGATGGCTATCATCTCACCTTTAAAGGTCTCTCATACACGTCATCTCCCTCAACTGTTCTTTATAATGCTTGGCAGCTTCTAAACTTTATCATTTGATTGTTCTTCTCTGGACGTATGCAGGCTTGTCAATATTCTTCTTAAATGGAGTACTGAAAATTGGACCAAGTGTCATCTGACAAAGCAGAATAGAGTTGTTTCCTATTGTTTTCCTTGAACTATACACAACATATTTCTGATGCAATCCAGAACTGCATTACATTTTTTTGGTGCCACATCATACTGTTTTATTTGTGGTCTAAGATCCCAAGATCCTTTCCACACACACTGCTGAATTAGCAGCACAATCCAAGTAATGTCTCCACCACAGTAGTATCTGTTGCATTTAATGGACACAACTCATAATTAAAAACATAGGAGATAGCAGCCCTAACATATTTTTAAACATCGTTTTCTGCCTTTCTAGCAAAACAACTTCAGCATGACATAAGTATTTTTTAAAAGACAACTGAAATACCCTGTTTCCCCGAAAATAAAACCTAATCTGAAAATAAGCCCTAGTATGATTTTTCAGGATGCTCGTAATATAACCCCTATCCCAAAAATAAGCCCCAGTTAAGTGAAACCCCGCCCTCCACCATTGTGCAGCAACCAGAAGAAGATGATATGACTGTATCTGAATAAATGCAGATTGTTGTACATGAAAAAAATAAAACATCCCCTGAAAATAAGCCCTAATGAGCTTTTTGGAGCAAAAATTAATATAAGACCCTGTCTTATTTTGGGGAAAACACAGTATAACCAATGATATATAAAATAAAGACAATACCATTAAGCATAAAATAGGGGTAAAGATGCAAATGCAAACTGCACCGAAAAAAGAGAGAACCTAATTGCCATTAAAATTACCATTAAAACTCAGATTAACATAATGTATTTAGGTTGCCGCCAAAGAGTTTAGAATACAGGTTCTCAACCTGGGGGTCGTGACACCCAAGGAGGCCTCAAAGAGTTTTCTGAGGGGTCACCACAGTTACTTTTAGTTGCAATTGTTTTGTATTTATTATATTAAATATGGTACACACAGTGCTGTTTTATTTTAATCTTCTTGGCCCACAGATTGATAATTTTAATCAGAACTGTAACTGAAGAAAACCTAGAGTTCTTAATCACTTCTGTACCCCTCTGGGTGGATTTTCCTTCTATACATGTACAATGCCCTCTAACACAGCCTCTCTCACTCATTTCTCTCTGCTCCTCCATATCCACTTTTGGAGGACTGATGTCGGTCCTTTGGACCCAACTGTTCGCCAGGCTCAGAGAGGCCTGAAGGAGGCAGGTGAATGGTGCATGGTGGGTACACTGATGCCCAAAATGGCAGCAGAACTGAAAAGTTGTTGCCACTGTGGCACCAGTGCCTTTTGCTCCACTGAGTCTCTTGCTCTTCAGTGGCAATGGCAGTGCAGTGAAGAGAGAAAGGACCTGGGCAGGGAGATGCTTCTGGGCCCTGCCTGAGTCATAGAGGAGGAAGGCAAGATGAGCAAAAAGGTGAGGGAGGACAACTGGGGACGGGGTGGGGCACAGGGCAGGGCCCATGGGGGAGATATTTATTTGGGATTGAGGGGGAAATGGCTCTTCACTGAGGGGACTTTTTTGGGCAGAGGAGACATGAAGGGAAGGTCGTTCCCACACCCAAAAAAGTAAATTAAAATCAAACTGTATGGATATTTTCTTCCTTCTCAAATTTTATCTGGTAGAGGCAGATTTACAGCCCTCCATAATTATGTATCATTACATTAATATGAATATATTAGGTTAGAATTATATTCCAATGTTTAATGTGCTTTCTTTATCTCATTTAAATGCCTTTTTATGCAAATGTGACAGGCGGTTGCAAGTTACTTGGCTATTATAAAAGGGGGTCATGACTCAAAAATGGTTGGGAAACATTGGTATAGAAAGTTAGTGCCAGATACACATATCTAGAAGGACCGGACCAGCATTCCTGCGCTCGGGGGAGCCGAAGACCTTCTGCCTTCTACAGGTCACTGTGTGAGAGACAGTGGGACTGTGGTTGGGCTGCTGCCGGCTGCCAGCTTTTGCCAAGGGAGCCTGGCTCAATCTCCCTCTGCTTTGCAGGACTGGGCCCTGCTACTCCTGGCTGCCTCACCCCCTCCCAACATCAGCCACCTGGCTCAGGGGGAGAGAAGGCTTTTAAGCCAGAGCTGCTCTCAGGGCCCTACCGGACCAGCATTCCTGTGCTCAGGGGAGCCGAAAACCATCTGCCTTCTACAGGTCATTGTGTGAGAGACAATGGGACTGTGGTTGGGCTGCTGCTGGCTGCCAGCTTTTCCCAAGGGAGCCAGGTCAGTCTCCTTCTGCTTTGCAGGACTGGGCCCTGCCACTCCTGGCTGCCCCACCCCCTCCTCAACATCAGCCACCTGGCTGGGGGGGGGGGGAGAAGGGGCTTTAGAAAGGTTTTTTGTTTTTAAATTGTGATTATAAATTGCCATCAATTAAGAGAGACCCACAATGGATTTGAGGAAACAGGAAGGGGGGAGGGCGTTGGAGGGGGCAGCCATCGAGGTGGTGCTGGGTAGGGGAAGGAATGGCAGTGGGGGTAGAATATGCCCACGTAGGAGAAGAGAGGTTAGATATCTTACATCTATCCCCTCTTCTAGTCCTACCCCCAACCAGATGGTATCAGGTGACCATATCAGCAAACCCTCGAGCCACACGGTGCTGTTGATGAACGCTAGGTCAGTACAAAATAAGACTGCCCTCATCCATGATGTAATTCTGGATGAGGGTGCTGACCTGGTGTGCATTACTGAGACCTGGGTGGGAGAGGAGGGTGGTGTTCCCCTCTCCCAGCTGTGTCCACCTGGGTACTCAGTCCAGCACCAATGTCACTCGGAGGGTCGGGGAGGGGGAGTTGCTATAGTCTATAAGAGTTTTATCTCCTTGACCAGGCTTCCTATCCCTTTGAGAGGAGGTCTTGAGGGCCTGTATTGTGTGTTGGGCTTACTAGACAGATTGGGGATTCTGTTGGTGTACCGCCCACCCTGCTGCGTACCAACAGTCTCCCTGCCTGAGCTGACGGAGGTCGTCTCGGACCTGGTGTTGAGGACTCCCAGGCTCTTGGTGCTGGGGGACCTCAACATCCATGCCGAGACTGCCTTGACTGGGGCGGCTCAGGACTTCATGGCCACCATGACAACCATGGGGCTGTCTCAATGTGTCATCGGCCCGACGCATGAGAAGGGCCATACCTTGGACCTGGTTTTCTCAACGGAACTGGAAGATGGTGGTTTGGATGTGGAGGGGCTGGTTGCGACCCCATTGTCATGGTCAGACCACTTCCTGGTCAAGTTTAGTCTATTAGCTTCTTCTCCCCTCTGCAAGGGTGGGGGATCTATTAAGATGATCTGCCCTCGGAGACTAATGGATCCAGATGGTTTCCTGAATGCTCTGGGGGATTATCCGTCTGATATAGTCGGCGCTCCTGTTGAAGCCCAGGTCACCCTATGGAATAGGGAGATGACCCGGGCGGTTGACACGATTGCGCCTAAGCGCCCTCTCCCTGCACGCAGAGCCCAGACAGCTCCTTGGTATACTTCTGAACTGCGGGCGATGAAGCGAGAGGGGAGACGGCTGGAGTGCAGGTGGAGGAAATCCTGCTGGGAGTCCGATCGAACACGACTTAGAGCCCATTATCGGGCCTATTTCGTGGCAATACGGCTGGTGAAATGGCAATATTTCTCCAGCCGTATTGCTTCCTCAGAATGTCGTCCAGCAGAGCTGTTTCAGGTGGTCTGGGATATTCTTCAACCGGGAAATCCGGTGGAGGTCCCGGACTGCTCATAAGCTCGCTGTGATGAGTTTGCTATTCATTTTGAGGGGGAAATCGCTCAGATTCGCAGTGGGTTGGACTCCACCGTTACTGCAGAATCAGAGGATGTGTCCAGTGTGCCGTGCTTAGGTCAAGTATTAATGGATGAGTCTGAGGATGTGGACAGGGTGCTTGGATCTGTCCGTTCTACCACCACTCCGCTTGACCCTTGCCCATCTTGGTGAATTGGAAGATCTGCCAGGGGGGTTCGCACCTGAGTCCAGGAGGACGTGAACGCCTCCTTGAGAGAGGGAGTGGTCCCTACCACCTTGAAAGAGGCGGTAATTCGGCCACTCCTAAAAAAGCCTAACCTGGACCCAAGGCTGGTGGTTAACTACCGACCAGTGGCGAACCTCCCTTATTTGGGCAAAGTGTTGGAGCGGGTTGTGGCCGGGCAGCTCCAGGCGCTGCTGGATGAAACGGATTTTCTGGATCCATTTCAATCGGGCTTCAGGACGGGTTTTGGTACGGAGACTGCCTTGGTCGCCCTGTACGATGACCTTTGCCGGGAGAGAGACAGGGGGAGTGTGACCCTGTTGATACTCCTGGACCTCTCAGCGGCTTTCGACACCATTGACCATGGTGTCCTTTTGGATAGGCTGGCTGGGTTGGGAGTTGGGAGCACCGCTTTATGGTGGTTGCGCTCCTTCCTAGCTGACCGTGTCCAGAAGGTGGTGCTGGGGGACAGTTGCTCTGTCCCATGGCATTTATGTCATGGGGTTCCTCAGGGCTCGATACTGTCCCCCATGCTGTTTAACATCTACATGAAACCACTGGGAGAGGTCATCAGGAGGTTTGGGCTGAGGAGTCAGCAATATGCTGATGATACTCAGCTCTACCTCTCGTTTTCCACCAATCCAGGTGAGGCGGTTTCTGTACTGAACTCGTGTCTGGACCTGATAATGGACTGGATGAGGGTTAATAAATTGAAACTCAATCCAGACAAGACGGAAGTGCTGTTAGTGGGTGCTTCGCCAGACAGGCTGGAGGGCCATTTCCCTGCCCTGAATGGGGTTACACTCCCCCTAAGGGACAGGGTCCACAGCCTGGGGGTGCTCCTGGACCCCAGTCTAACTCTGGAAGCCCAGGTGGACTCGGTGGCCAGGGGCGCCTTCCTTCAGCTGCGGAAATTATACCAGCTACGTCCCTACCTGGACGAGCAGAGTCTCATGACAGTTACACACGCACTGGTAACATCTCATATAGATTACTGCAATGCGCTCTACGTGGGGCTGCCTTTGAAGACGGTCTGGCGACTGCAACTGGTCCAGAATCGAGCTGCGCGGCTGGTGAGTGGTGGGGCTGCCAGGGAACACATCAAGCCGATTCTCTTTAAATTACATTGGCTACCAGTTGCTGCCCGGGCCCAATTCAAAGTGCTTGTTTTGACATATAAAGCCCTAAACGGCTTGGGCCCTGGATACCTGAAGGACCGCCTCCTTCCATATGAACCTACCTGGCAGTTAAGATCTAGCCAGGGGGCCCTTTTGAAAGAGCCGTCCCTCAAGGAGGTAAGACGGATGGCTTGTAGACAAAGGGCCTTTTCGGCAGCTGTCCCCAGACTATGGAATGCCCTCCCAATTGAGATTCGTCTGGCGCCGATGCTGATGACATTTCGGCGCCAGGTCAAAACCTTCCTGTTCCAGAAGGCTTTTAATTGAAATAATATCAACTGTGGGTCCTGATGGCAATTTTTAGAGTTTATATTTTAATTGTATTTTATTTGTCTTATCTTTTTATTGTATTTAAATTGTTGTAAGCCGCCCAGAGACCTTTGGGTAGTGTGGGCGGCATATAAGTTAAATAAATAAATAAATAAAATAAAGATCCGCTGTACAAATTTTTGGAATTATTTTTAATCACCTTCATGTAAAGTGGATAGACATGGTCCTGCTTGGGTCACAAAATGCAAAATATGGACTATGTGGTTGGGGGACTTTCAGTTGAAATTTTTATCATGAAATTGCCTTCCTTTCATAATCCCCCAATGTTTTTCCCCTCATTAGCTCTGTTTTTCTTATTACAAAAATTATACTTGCTACAGAAAACAATGGAATAGTTGCACAATTTCTTTTGATTGATAGTGCTAGGAACCATCCATCTGAAAGTACTCTAGCACATGTGATAGATTAAAAACTAACCACCACTGAAGTACCCAAACAAAACAGGTCTGCTTGCCTATAACTGTTCTTCAAATACCATTCTGTACAATAGCAAATATGGGACCTGCAGGTGAGCAGACAAAGGAAGAGAATATTCTAAGAGTGCCTGTTTTTCCTAAAGTTCAGCATAAGAAAGTGTCCACTGAGATGCACAACCTGCAACACTGAATACAAAATCAGTTGCAGTCAGTTCAAACATAAGACTGTCCAGATGTTATACTTACAGGTCTGGTTGTGTACATACCACATGGTATGTACACACATACACTGCATTTTCAAAAAGAGGCATCTTTGACATTTGCATCACAGCCACTCACATACCTGAAAACAGAGGTGTGTTTTGGGTCCAAAGTATAATCTGAGGCTTTCAGTTGCTTGTCTAAGCCCTCATACCGTGTTTTCCCCAAAATAAGACAGGGTCTTATATTAATTTTTGCTCCAAAAAACGCATTAGGGCTCATTTTCAGGGGATGTTTTATTTTTTTCATGTACAACAATCTACATTTATTCAAATATAGTCATGTAATTTTCTTCTGGTTGCTGTACAACGCTGCACAATGGTGGAGGCCGGGGTTTCGCTTAACTGGGGCTTATTTTTGGGATAGGGGTTATATTACGAGCATCCTGAAAAATCATACTAAGGCTTATTTTCAGGTTAGGTCTTATTTTCAGGGAAGCAGGGTAATATTGATGTTATCATTGCAATCAAGCAAACTCACCTGCAGATGAAAGCTTTTGATTAGTCATATCTCTGCTCTTCACCTACTGGTAATGGATTTGAGAAGTCAGTGCTGTCCTTCGGTTTTAAATCCATCGATACTTGATACATACTGGAATAAATCAATTGTATGTTCTCACCAATAGTTGCAGCAATGAGTACTTCCCTCTGCCCTCAACTTCAGTACACAGACCTCATCCTACCTGGACCCAGTTCCTCTAACATTATTGGGAGTGCCTGAAAGTTTTCCATTGCTCTCTCTTGCTCCTATCCAGGGAATATTGGAGCTGATAGAATGGTGCTCAAGTTTGAGAGTCCACCAATATATGTGTATAAGCCAAAAGAATCCACATCAGATTTGCACTTATGTGGTTGTCATAATAGCTTTGATAGGTCCACAGTAAACGTGTACCTGTCTGAAGGACGTTCACCCTGGATCCGGCAGCCTTGGTTTATAAACTACGAGGCACCACATTTTTAGTTAGAAAAAAATGTGAGCAAAGTACCTATGACTGCTTTTATGTACTTTAAGATTTTATAATGGAAATTCATGCTTTATTGTGGAATTAGCACTGTTTGAAAACGTTAGGAATATCTTTGTTATAGCTACCAAAACAAGTTTAGGTTGCTAGAATTGTTTTTTACAAAATATTCACTTCCATAGCAAAACAACAATTACCTGAGACTGATTATTTTTTTCTTAAAGTTTTTAACTCACATGGTTCAGAATGCCATATTGAGATTTCCTGTGATGTTTTGAAAAGTCTTTTCTCCTGCCATAGGCACAGTACTCACCTTATCATAGCAGCAGGGGAGTCGTTGCTGCATTGCTGATCCTTGCACAACTAAAATAGATTTTCTGTATCATATATGGACAAATTCTATGCTACAGGTCCTCCTTACATACAAAACTCTCAAAAACTGATGCTATCATTGGTAGAAGCCAGAATATGGATTCCACACCCATAATCCCAAGAGTTTCACATTGACAATGGCATGGGAAGGTATGATTCCCAAACCAATCACTGGTATGATTGGTGTAACGTATGAACCAAGACTTAAACTTGGATAATGTGAAGTTCTCCATCATCTATTCTACTGTTTCTACTGAAGACTTACTGACTTTTCTTTGAAGGAATCCAAATCTCTATCTGTCTTTCTTTCCTGAAAGTATTCTGCACTAATTGATTTTAGAGTCAGAGGGAATAAAGCAAGACACAACAGGAATTTAACTAGAGTGGAAGCTACTTGGTGGATATTCACCACTAGGCAACAGATATCCAGTTCTAAATAACAGCATATTCTAACAATACTATGCAGGATTTTTGAGTTTGTTTGAGTGTTTTTGTTTCTTTGCTTGCTTCAATACTGGTCTAACCTCAATGAAGAAATATACCTGAATAGCAAAGAGGACTGTGAAGTGTCCCTCAAAGAACAAGAAATGCTAGCAGGAATTTAAAGTGCAGCACAGGTCCAGAACCATGTATTCCAGTTTTCTCAAATGGCCTGCATGACGCCCTTTTGTCTTCTATTCTGAGAATTTATAATGGAGTGAGCAAATGGATCTGTGGGTCCTGGTTGTCACTTATAGAGTCTGAACCCTCAACATGCTATTCCTGTGGGTGCCCCACATGGACTATATCTTTCTTATCTCAAGAGCAGAGATTGTAAATACCACCCTCATGTTACTAGCTTACAAAAAAAATTAGCAGTCTAACTTGCTAAGAGGCCAGCAACCTGCACTTAAAGGTGTCCATGGAGAACAAAAAATATCATCTGCAACCAGCGAAAACACAAAAGATACTAGTCTAGAGAGACCATTCTTTAAAACTAGTCTTTTACCAAGTGAAGTGGTGGAAAAGAAATGGAATTTCCCTCCACAACAACCACAGAATCCTATGCCAACTGGACAAGTAATTAAAATCAAGCTTGTTACAGAAGTCCAACTATCTCAGAGCTACTCCTCAAAGTATTTGGAAAATGGAACACAAAAGGCTGTCTTCTCAAAGTAGACTGAACATTGCTTTTCAGAATGAAATGGGTGTTCAACCCAACACCTTGAAGAAATGGGCATTAAAAGGTGTGAGAGAGAGATCATCTGAATTAAAATAAGACTATACAGAAGAAATGGCTATGGTGAAGCATAATTATACTTGACTCAGATCAAAGTGACTAGAATCAGAAAATTAATTCACTAATATTAAACATCAAAAATTCAAAAATTAACTTGTTGCTGTCAACATATAGAATGGAAACATTTAATGAATGGAACTAGTTTTCTTTATTTCTTACTTGATACAATTCCTTCATCTTCTAAAAAACCTTTCTTCCACAACTGGTTTTGCTTCATATGAAAATTTCTAAGGGCATTCTCAAACTAAACTATCATTAAAATTAACATATTATTTTGAAGTTCTAATCAAAATTAATGGTTATCTCAAATGTAAGGATTCATGTTTTTAGTATCTTCCCAGTGAATCCTTGTCAGAGAACACTGAATTCTCGACCACGTCACTCACTGAAACATAAGTACCCAAATTTCTAACTCTTAGGTTCCACAAAATAAAAAATAAAAAAATCAGCCACAAAATAAAAAATAAAAAAATCAGTGCAAGCCTTGTAACTTTAAGTATACTTCTTTGCCATCAGTAAGCATGTCTATTGTCCAGGAAAAAGGAAACAATTAGAGACAGCTCTAAGCTTTCATGCCCTGTCCCATCACTAAACATACTAAACTAGACTAGATTGAATCCTGAAAATGAAAAAGAAAAATGTTTGTCAAAGCTAATCTGTGCTTCCTTTTTTCACTGAAAGGGGATACGTTATCAAGCAATAAGGTGTCTCTACCATCCTTTGGTAGGCTTCAGCAGTATGTGGACCGAGAACTCCCAGAAGTACAAGCTGGATTTCGAAGGGGCAGAGGAACTAGAGACCAAATTGCTAACGTGCGCTGGATTATGGAGAAAGCCAGAGAGTTCCAGAAAAACATCTACTTCTGCTTCATTGACTATGCAAAAGCCTTTGACTGTGTGGACCACAGCAAACTATGGCAAGTCCTTAAAGAAATGGGAGTGCCTGACCACCTTATCTATCTCCTGAGAAACCTATACGTGGGACAGGAAGCAACAGTTAGAACTGGATATGGTACAACTGATTGGTTCAAAATTGGGAAAGGAGTACGACAAGGCTGTATATTGTCTCCCTGCTTATTTAACTTATATGCAGAATACATCATACGAAAGGCAGGACTGGAGGAATCCCAAGCCGGAATTAAGATTGCCAGAAGAAATATCAACAACCTCCGATATGCAGATGATACCATCTGATGGCAGAAAGTGAGGAGGAATTAAAGAACCTCTTAATGAGGGTGAAAGAGGAGAGTGCAAAAAACGGTCTGAAGTTCAACATCAAAAAAACCAAGATCATGGCCACTGGTCCCATCACCTCCTGGCAAATAGAAGGGGAAGATATGGAGGCAGTGACAGATTTTACTTTCTTGGGCTCCATGATCACTGCAGATGGTGACAGCAGCCATGAAATTAAAAGACACCTGCTTCTTGGGAGGAAAGCGATGACAAACCTCGACAGCATCTTAAAAAGCAGAGACATCACCTTGCCGACAAAGGTCCGCATTGTCAAAGCGATGGTTTTTCCAGTAGCGATGTATGGAAGTGAGAGCTGGACCATAAAGAAAGCTGACCGCCGAAGAATTGATGCTTTTGAATTGTGGTGCTGGAGGAGGCTCTTGAGAGTCCCCTGGACTGCAAGGAGAACAAACCTATCCATTCTAAAGGAAATCAACCCTGAGTGCTCACTGGAAGGACAGATCCTGAAGCTGAGGCTCCAATACTTTGGCCATCTCATGAGAAGAGAAGACTCCCTGGAAAAGACCCTGATGTTGGGAAAGTGTGAAGGCAAGAGGAGAAGGGGACGACAGAGGATGAGATGGTTGGACAGTGTCATCGAAGCTACCAACATGAATTTGACCCAACTCTGGAAGGCAGTGGAAGACAGGAGGGCCTGGCGTGCTCTGGTCCATGGGGTCGCGAAGAGTCAGACACGACTAAATGACTAAACAACAACAACAACAACCATCCTTTGAGCTAAAAACACAAAAAGCATTTTCAGAGTCAGGTATGGTTCCTGATGTAAACATTAATTATATTTTTTGGAAATGCAAAAATAGCTGAAATAACTAGAAGTTAAGCAATACAGATGCTCTAATATATAATTTTTAAAATGTCCTTTGCAAACATTTTAATGCTGTTAGGTGAATGCAGCACAACTGATGTTATCCACACTTTGCATATAATTATAACATAGTATGGGCATAGGGACGTGGTGGCGCTGCGGGTTAAACCGCAGAAGCCTCTGTGCTGCAAGGTCAGAAGACCAGCAGTCGTAAGATCGAATCCACGCGACGGAGTGAGCTCCCGTCGCTTTTCCCAGCTCCTGCCAACCTAGCAGTTCGAAAGCATGTAAAAATGTGAGTAGATAAATAGGTACCACCACGGTGGGAAGGTAACGGCATTCCGTGTCTAGTCGCGCTGGCCACGTGACCACGAAAACTGTCTACAGACAAACGCTGGCTCTACGGCTTGGAAACGGGGATAAGCACCGCCCCCTAGAGTCGGACACGACTGGACTAAATGTCAAGGGGAACCTTTACCTTTACTATGGGCATAAGGGGGCTCTCTTTAGAGTAATTTCATTATGTAAAATATTAAATCCCCAAAGTCTATTTAGGATAACATACAATTACACACCAAAAATACACTGGCTGCCCCAACAATAGACAAAGATTGTTTACTTTTAATCCTCTCGTTCACTGTATTCCTCATTGTTTAAAAAGCAATGTTTCTTCCACCAAACCACTGTCATCTCAAATTTAGTGTGGCAGAAGTAGCAAGCACTTTTACCAAAGCTTCTCAAACTCTGGAAACCAAACTGGCCCAAATCTATTGAAAGTCCCATAAAGATTCCTCTCCTTTCAGACATATCAAATCTTGTAGCATTTATAGCTGTGGTGTATAGGGATCCATTTATTTTCAGGTTATCACCTTCTTCCCACAGCAGCATAATAGAAAGGCTCAGTGAGTGAGAAGAATCAAGAAAAGACCTCATTCTTTCTTGCAATGGCACAGCAGCCCCTGAGAGACCAGGGCAATTTGGAACTGGGGCATAAGGTGGGAAAATGTCAACTGTTTGTGGGCCTTAGGGCCTTCATCCAGATTGTTCACATAAAATACATAGTAGGGGCTTTCGGTTTATATTGGTACACACCTCATACTTTGCCCTGGGAACAAGGACTCCAACTCAGATAACTACAATTGCTAGCAACACAGTGAACAAAGATCCCAAGCTAATCTAAAAACATGTCAGCATTTACGCAAGTCCAACAGATCATTTATTCTGACCCAAAAGTGAAGTTTGCTAATTAAATATTGTAACCAGAATGGTGTATAGGCTTTTTCAAATTATCCTACCTCTCCATTTATTACCTATGCCCTTTTGAACATAAGCCTATTAACAAAACATATATGCCAGAATTTTGTGGGTGGAGGAGAGGAGGGGGAAAAGAAAAATGAGAGCAACGGAAGTGTGAAGTACTGTGAGGAAAAAGTAAGGGAAAGCAGGAAAGCAACATACATTTTACCAGTACTGATTTCAGAAACAGAACAAATTTGACAGAATACTTATTTTATTTATTTATTTATTTGGCTTTTACCCTGCCCATCTAGATTCAAACGAATCTACTCTGGGTGGCTTACAGTCCGAGCAATATAAAACAAGAATTAAAACAGACAATATCCAAACAAAAAAAGAGAAGTAAGCAAAGTCCAAGATGGGAAAACACAGGGAACTAAGTGATGGAAGGGGGGAAGGCCTGCCTGAAGAACCAAGTCTTCAGCTTGTTCTTAAAAACTCCCAGCGAGGGTGCCAGGCGAATCTCAGGGGGCAAGATGTTCCAGAGGCGAGGGGCCACTGCCGAGAAGGCCCGGTTTCTAGTTCTCTCCTTCCAGGCCTCTCTCGGGGTCAAGCCTCTCAGCCGCCCAGCCTTGCTAGATCGAGTGACATGAGTAGAGCTAGATGGGAGCAGGCGCTTTGCCAGGTATTGAGGTCCTAAACCATTTAGGGCTTCATATGTAAGCATTAATACCTTGAAGTCAATGCGGAAACGAATGGGCAACCAGTGTAAGGCTGCCAGATGGGAAAATATGATATTTTTTCACCCCAGTTAATAGTCTGGTGGCCGTGTTCTGGACCATTTGTAGTTTCTGCATCAATCTCAAGGGCAGCCCCATGTAGAGCGCATTACAGTAGTCTAATCTTGAGACTACGAGCTCATGGACCAGAGTGGTGAGTGCCCCAACATCAAGATAGGAGACAGAACATGTTAATGCATTTAAAAGGCAGCGTGCTGAACTGCCGTTCAAAATGAAACTGAAATGCACATAAAACACACCAAAAACTTGTTAAATATTTATCACATGCTGATCACGTTAAACTAGCAGCAGAGTCCAGCTCAAAGATGCCCAAGCAAGCCCCAGAAATGTGCTTGCAGTCATAAGAGGTTACATTCTACTGGAAATCTACACTCCATTTAATTTTTCTGACTTTGTGCTGCTATATAGTTTTATCACAGCCCAATTTTTAATCTTCCGAGGAAGTTACTTAAATTACCTCTCCTTTTAGAACTGTTTCTTTGTATGCACCAAGTGATATAGCACTGAATAGAAATATTAATCTATACTCAGACCCTACCCAGATAGAGGAATTGTTACACTTTATGTAACTCACTGTGTACTGATGACATCAGTAGTTTTCCTACCATCCAGATGACACAAGATCTAAATCAGTACCCTATTTTCTCAAGTTTTTTTTAAAACCACCTTCTACGGTATTTTTGGACTGATTTGGTTTGTGGTGCAGATCTGCTCCTTTGAAGTCTGCTACAGGCGTGATCATCCAGGACCGAGCACAGCAGATGGAACGCTGGGTGCAGCACTACTCTGAGCTATATTCCAGAGAGAATGCAGTAACCGAAGAGGCATTAAATAACATTGAGTGCCTGCCTGTCTTGGAAGAGTTGGACAGAGAACCAACTTTAGCAGAAATAAAAGCGGTCTTGGATTCCCTCGCCTCCGGCAAGACAACTGGGAAGGATAACATCCCTGTTGAAGTGCTGAAGTGCTATAAAGAGATCATCACCACTGAGCTATATGAAATATTTTGTCTTTGCTGGAGAGAAGGTGGGATACCACAGGACATGAAGGATGCAAACATTGTCACATTGTATAAGAACAAAGGAGACAGGGGCGACTGCAATAACTACCGTGGCCTCTCTCTTCTCAGCGTTGTAGGGAAGCTGCTTGCCTGTGTTGTGCTGAAGAGGCTCCAGGTGCTTGCAGACAGAATCTATCCAGAATCACAGTGTGGATTTCGAGCTAATAGATCCACCACTGACACGGTATTTTCCCTCAGACAGTTGCAGGAGAAATGTAGGGAACAACGACAGCCACTCTTTGTGGCCTTCATAGATCTTACAAAGGCCTTTGATTTAGTTAGCAGGGATGGCCTTTTTAAAATACTTCCCAAGATTGGATGTCCACCTCGACTCCTTAACATCATCAGGTCCATTCATGAGGAAATGAAGGGCACTGTAGTTTTTGATGGCTCAACATCAGATCCCTTTGACATCTGAAGTGCAGTGAAACAGGGCTGTGTCCTCGCGCCGACCCTGTTTGAGATCTTTTTTGCTGTCATGCAGAAGCACGCCTTTGGAACTGCAACAGAAGGTGTCTATCTCCGGACTAGGTCAAATGGAAAGGTCTTTAATCTCTCTAGATTGAGAGCGAAGACCAAAGTCCAGCTGAAATGCATGCGGGACTTCCTCTTCGCCGATGATGCAGCTGTTGTCGCCCATGCTGCTGAAGACCTCCAACAACTTATGAATCATTTTAGCAAGGCCTGCCAAGACTTTGGATTAACAATCAGCCTGAAGAAAACACAAGTCATGGGCCAGGGCATGGACTCACATCCCTCTGTTACCATCTTCACACAAGAATTGGAGGTTGTTCATGATTTCGTGTACCTTGGCTCAACGATCTCTGACACTCTCTCCCTAGATGTCGAGCTGGATAAATGCATTGGCAAAGCAGCTACCATGTTCTCTAGACTCACAAAGAGAGTATGGCTTAATAAGAAGCTGACGGCATATACCAAGATCCAGGTCTATAGAGCCTGTGTTCTGAGTACACTCATGTACTGCAGTGAGTCCTGGACCCTTTGTGCACGGCAGGAGAGGAAGCTGAACACGTTCCATATGCGTTGTCTCCGACATATTTTTCGTATCACCTGGCAGGACAAAGTTCCAAATAGAGTAGTCCTAGAACGAGCTGGAATTGTTAGCATGTATACATTACTGAAACAGCGATGTCTATGTTGGCTCGGGCATGTCATGAGAATGGCTGACGATTGGATTCCGAAAGATCTGTATGGACAATTAGTGCAGGGAAAGCGCCCCAGAGGGAGGCCACAGCTGCGATACAAGGATATCTTCAAGCGGGATCTGAAGGCCTTAGGAATGGACCTCAACAGATGGGAAACTTT
This sequence comes from Intellagama lesueurii, assembly GCA_037013535.1. Lineage (NCBI taxonomy): Eukaryota > Metazoa > Chordata > Lepidosauria > Squamata > Agamidae > Intellagama > Intellagama lesueurii. Next base: position 211,511,968 of record JBAJHW010000003.1, read on the forward strand.
GACATCTGAGCGTTCAGCCTAGAGGCAGGCGGTGCAGCATGGCCTCTCCCAATTTGAAGAGACACTTGTCCAGCAGGCCGAGGCGAAGAGGCAGTCCCGAAAGCAGCAAAAGCAGGGAGCTGGACAGGGGACAGACTGTATTTGTCTTCAGTGTGGAAGGGATTGTCACTCTCGAATTGGCCTTCTCAGCCAGATGTTGTTCCAAGACCTCTATTCAGAGCACATTACCATAGTCTCTCAAGACTGAAGGATGCCGACACATTGGTTTGTGGTTTTGCCCTTTTGTTTGTTTGTCTGCTTTGTGCCTAAGTGGAGCTGAGGTGATAAGAGCATCTTAGGTAGAAAGCTTTCAGTGTTAGCACTGTTACACTACTGAACAAACAAGAACAAAAATACATCACAGAAGTTCATTCTTCAAACAGTTTCCTCATCATTTTTAGAAAAGTTGTGAAAGACAGATTTCCACACTAGACTAGGAGTTACGTGAGCCTCTGCTGCAAATGATTCAGATTAGAAGTTTTCAATGATGGTGTTAATCTATTTACAAGCAGAGGAAAACAACAATCCAGCACAGAAGGTCATTCTTTAAAGTGTTTAAAAGAGTTTCCTCACCATATTTGAAAGGACTGTCATGAAAAACAGCTGATTTCCAAAATGGGTTAGCAGTGGGGCAAACCTCCCGTAACATCAGAAGTTCTGAATGATAGCACTAATCTACTTAAAAAGAGAATCAAAAATAAAATCCAGCATGTGTTTTTTTTCAAATTCTTTGAATTACATATTTCTGAACAATTCCTTAAACAGATGGTGACTTATAGAGGTTTTAGGAAGAAGTGTGAACAGAAATTCCAGTACGATTTGCATTAATTCATCACTACATGCTGCAAACAGCACAAAGAGCAAAGGAAATAAAATGCTGTGTCTCAGTTAGCCTTTAGTTTTTTCCTGTGCTTATCTTTTCCTCTCATATGGGCTTCGGAACATAGTTTCAACAATACCCTTATTTCACTGTATTGTAACTAGAGTATAGATTCCAGGACGCTGGGAACATTGCTAGAAATGGAAACAAAATGGTTGCCATCCAATGTCCACCCAGTATTCTTGACTTTAATTTAATGATTGGTTCTAAACAAAGTGGACTGACAGAATGAATTGCTAAGTGGCACATAAACACTTATGTAAATTCAATTGATTCAGTCGATCTATTCTAGTTGCAACTGGTAATTTGTGTTTTATCTCATAGAAGGCTATTCCCAGCAATGCAAAATTCCTACTTATTTGATACGTTCACATTCACAGTTTTATTTGAGGAAAAACACATATATAAACTCAAACACTGCTGTATCATCAGACTGAAGCACCATTTGTCCTGCAGTTTTACTGCATTTTTTCTGCTAGGAAAATACAAGGTGACTTTTAATGTACATAACCAACTGTTGAGGAAGTGTGCCCTAAAGACAAGCAAACCTCCCTTAAGATACTAGCAATAATCCCAACATTATCAATATACATCACACAACAGTACAAAATAACATGTGAAAGAGGAAATATTTAGTGTTCACTGCAAACAAATGCAGTGATGCTGAAACACACTGTGGAAAACACAGTATCTAGTCATACAAATGTCTTCCACCAAAAGTCATTATAAGAAAAACAAAAAACAGAATCCAACTAGTATTATTTTCTGCTAATGTCATAACTATAGGCATGATCAAAATGATTAAGAATGGTCTGACCCAGAAAATGATGCAGTCCTTAAGCCTGGCATATACATCTGATATTTGTTTAATATAAATGGAAGTAGAGGAGAGAACATTGCCCTTTATTTTTCTACCCAGAAAGTGTGGATTGCAGTAACAAAGATTCTCTATATGTGAATAAGTGCTGCCATCTAAAGTTAGTTAAAGGACAGGCAGCATGGTTAGTTCCATAAAATAATTGCATGACATGATTTCTCAATAATATTCAAGGCTTTTCAATATACTCAATCCAGGTGTGACACAATCACCTTCATGGCATTATACCTCTCAAAAGTAACTGCAATTTCTAATCAGATGGGGGAGTGAGTAAAATTATTTTGCTGTTGAGATACTCTTACTGTAGCACAATTTTTAAACAAAAACACTCTGCTCCTGTGACACTGTTCTGGGAAAAAGAACTGCAGATCTTGCAGCAGAGAACTAGCATAGGAGCCTTGGCTAAAACCCTTTCTCACCATGCATCCTACTGTAGTTGAGTGGTTTCAAGCTGGTGCTCTGAAGCAAAGCAATGCTCCCCTAACATTAAAAAAAAATATGTGTGTCAAAAAAGTGTGTCAAAAAAGACAGATGAAAGCCTTCTTAAGTCAGACCATCTCACTAAGGATGTGCTCATTGGAAACAAAAATTAGCCAGCTAGCTAGGAGGTCTGAAAAAAAATTACTTCTCCTTCCACTCCTTCACATCAGAGTTACTAGTCATCATATGACACATATGACATATTCCATAAAATCTCCACACCAGTGCCTGTCCTTCCTGGAGTAAGGACTGCATTTTTCCACCATTCAGATTCAGAAATATTCAAAATTTACTGAAGAATGCCATATTTGGATAGTTCCAAATAGATCCAAATCTACATTTGATAGTTCCAAATATCTGTAATCATAATTCCTAATATTTGAAGTCCCATTTACTCCTGTGGATTAGAAAGCAAAAGCCTAGGTTTCTGCTTGCTAGTGGATGATGTGAAAGTGAAAACTATTTCTCAGGCATCCTCTGAGAAATAGTTTCTCTGCATCATGGGTAATGAGGGCAGAGAACTCAGTGTCCTGATCTGGGGTTGCCATGGGTTTCCCAAGGGAGGGGGGCTGGGTTGAGAAGAAAACCTGTAAATGATGTTCTTCTGCACCAATTAAATCTAGAAGACGACACAGATATCAGAAGGTATTGTTTTCCACATTGGTTCTTTCCAATCGAAAGGTGGGCATAGCTGCTTATAAATCCCCATAGCATTTGCATTGTTACGCTGATGACACTCAGCTCTACATCTCCTTTTCACCAACTGCAGAGGATGCCGTTCTGTCCCTTCAGCGCTGCTTGGAGTCTGTACTGCAATGGATGCAGGAAAATGGGCTGAGGCTGAACCCGGACAAGACGGAGGTCCTGAGGGTGGGTGGCCCCACCATCAGCGGTCTGGGAAACTCTCTCTCATTTGGGGGGGTGACTCTTACCGCAAAGAGTGAGGTTCGCAGCTTGGGGATCCATCTGGACCCGGTGCTCACCATGGAAACTCAGGTGGCGTCGGTGGTCCGCACCGCCTTTTTTCATCTTCGGCGGATTGCCCAGCTGCGTCCCTATCTTGATGTTGGGGCGCTCACCACCTTGGTACATGCGCTTGTAATCTCGAGATTAGACCATTGTAATGCGCTCTACGTGGGGCTACCTTTGAAGTTGATGCGGAAACTCCAAATGGTGCAGAATGCGGCAGCCAGACTCCTTAGTGGAGTGAGAAAATATCATCATATCTCTCCCACTCTGGCCGCTTTGCACTGGCTGCCCATTCGGTTCCGCGTTGACTTCAAAGTTTTAATGCTTACGTATAAAGCCCTAAACGGTTTAGGGCCTCGATACTTGGCGGAACGCCTACTCCCACCAAAATCTACCCGTATCACCTGGTCGAGTCAGGAGGTGAGGTTGAGGAGCCTGACGCCGAGGGAGGCCCGGAAGGAAAAAACAAGAAACTGGGCCTTCTCGGCGGTAGCTCCTCGCCTCTGGAATAACCTTCCTCTGGAGATTCGTGCGGCCCCTTCGCTGGGCATCTTTAAAAACCAACTGAAAACGTGGATGTTTAGGCAGGCCTTCCTTCCAGTCAACACTTGATTTTTTTTTCTTTCTTCTTCTTCTTTCCTTATTTTTCCATCTTGAGCAACTTGTTTATTGATGTTTAAAATTTTATTATATTTTAAATTGTTTTGATATATGTTGGAAGCCGCCCAGAGTAGTCGATTGACTAGATGGGCGGGGTATAAATGTAATAAATAAATAAATGTAAATATTAGGATATGCTCTGGTGGAAGCTTGTACTACAGCAGTTTTCTCTGTATCCTTTTCTGAACCCTCAACTTACATTTACCTTCTCTACACCTTATTATTTCTTATTTATTTATTTCTTACATTTTTATCCCGCCCATCTAGTCATTTTGACTACTCTGGGCGGCGTACATCAGTGTACCAATGAACAATTAAAATATCATCAATATTCAAAAATAAAAATAATTAATCATTCAAGATGGAACTAAATCAAATTAAATCAAAACAAATCAAATCAAATAATGCCCGCGGGGAAGGCTTGCCTGAACAGCCATGTTTTTAATTGGCTTTTAAAAACGCCCAGCGAGGAGGCCATACGGATCTCTGGAGGTAGGTTGTTCCATAGCCGAGGAGCCACCGCCGAAAAGGCCCGGTTTCTTGTCCTTTCCCTCCGGGCCTCTCTCGGCATCAGGCTCCCCAGTCTCACCTCCAGACTAGATCGAGTGAAACGGGTAGACTTTGGTGGGAGAAGGCGTTCCGCCAGATATCGAGGTCCTAAGCCATTTAAGGCTTTGTATGTTATCATCAAAACTTTGAACTCGACGCGGAAGCGAACGGGCAGCCAATGCAATGCGGCCAGAGTGGGAGAGATATGATGGTATTTCCTCACACCACTAATAAGTCTGGCCGCCGCATTCTGCACCATTTGAAGCTTCCGCGTCAGTCTCAAAGGTAGCCCCACGTAGAGTGCATTACAATGGTCTAATCTCGAGATTACGAGCGCATGCACTAATGTGGTGAGCACCCCAACATCAAGATAGGGACGCAGCTGGGCAACCCGCCTAAGGTGAAAATAGGCGGATCGGACCACTGACGCCACTTGGGTTTCCATGGTGAGCGCCGGGTCCAGATGTATTCCCAAGCTACGAACCTCACTCTTCGCGGTAAGAGTCACCCCCCCCCCCAAATGAGAGGGAGTTTCCCAAACCGCTGATGGCAGGGCTACCCACCCTCAGTACCTCCGTCTTGTCCGGGTTATTGTGTATGTTTAAATATAGCTAGGAATGAGATTTAGGATTAGTAGATTCATAGATTCATATGTTATAATATGTTATACAGAGAACATTCTATTAATATAACATATTAATAACATTCTATTAATATAGCATATTAATAGAATGTTCCCTGTATAACATATTAATATGTTATACAGGGAACATTCTGTTAGGTTTAAGGCCCTTTGGGGTACACCACATGGTAGAATAAGATTTTGTATATATGGACAGCTCTATTAAATTCATAGATTATCTCTGTGTGTGTGAGAGAGAGAGAGAGAGAGAGAGAGATTTTTGTTGGAAGAGTTTGTATTCTGCAAAATCAGATCCTGTTCTTCTTTGGGTAGAGTTTGCAAGCAGTATGACATATGGATGTGGTGGAAGAAGTAGGCACTTGGGGAAGGCACTGCAGCAGGTTCTACTGGGAGGAGTGGGAGAGGGAGAGGAAAAAGACATCCTGCAATTGCTGTTATGAGCTCCCCCAAGCAAAACCTGTCACCCAGCTGCCTTGTTCAGCACTGGCTTTATGAAAGAGCAGCAGGCAGCAGTACAGGGTGTGGGTGGGTGTGCCAAGGAGGTGACAGTGAAGCCTCTGGTTCAAGTAGGGCAGATATGAGTGAACCTCACACATGTTCCAGTTATGACTTTGTGTAATCCAGCCAGGGCAGCCAGGGCAAGGGGCCAAAAAAGATGGTGGAGAAGGCACTTTTCTCCCCAAGAGCTGATATGCTCAATGAGGGTACAGTCTATGTGGATGGGGGAATTTCATAGAGAGAACACAGCAGTTTTCTGGCCCTAAGTGGTGGCTTTGGTCAGCCAGCTAAAAGACCTCCTCCACTACAAGTTTTAGGGACGTGGTGGCGCTGCGGGTTAAACCGCAGAAGCCTCTGTGCTGCAAGGTCAGAAGACCAGCAGTCGTAAGATCGGATCCACGCGACGGAGTGAGCTCCCGTCGTTTCTCCCAGCTTCTGCCAACCTAGCGGTTCGAAAGCATGCAAATGCAAGTAGATAAATAGGTACCACCTCGGTGGGAAGGTAACGGCGTTCCGTGTCTAGTCACACTGGCCACGTGACCACGGAAACTGTCTATGGACAAACGCTGGCTCTATGGCTGGGAAACGGGGATGAGCACCGCGCCCTAGAGTCGGACACGACTGGACTAAATGTCAAGGGGAACCTTTACCTTTACTACAAGTTTCCTCCTTGGATCCCCAAATTAGCAGATAATGGATATTAAACAGCAGCGGGGGGGGGGGGGAGTGGCAATACCAGCCACCTTTCCATCACATGCAGCAGCAGCTAGTGAAGAAGGTCCAGCTAGTACTGACCTTCTTCACTACACATAGTGAAGGAAGAAGCAAACAATGTTCATAGCACCCCAAACAGTAGCATCTGCAGTTGTATTCTACAGTTCAAGTCCCTCATCCCTGCAACAACAGGACAAGCTTTCTGGGACACTGTCCTGACAAGGACTTCAGGGGTCTGTCCTCCAGAGACACCACCCCAGAGGAAGGACAAGGCAGAGGTAGAGGTGTACATGCAGGAGCCCTGCAAGCCAAAAGAGATCATTATCTTACTGGGCTGAGAAGGAGTCTCTTTAGGGAGGTCTGGCCAAGAGGGCAATAGGACTGCTGTCTTGCCCACCAACTAGTGTGCTCAGTGAGAGACTTTTCTCTCAGGCAGGGGACATTGTCAGTCCATACCCTCACACTTTGAACCTGGATCTGTAGAAAAACATATTCTCCTTAAGGTCAACCTACCATTGCTGAACTTTCCTGAAGTTCCTTTAAGTAAGAGAGAATGGCACATTCTGTTCACAGTACTAGGTATGTCAGGCTTCAGTCTGCTGCCCCCCTCCTTCTACTTCTTTGATTCTTCCAACTGCTACTCCAAGATTGTGCTCACTCATTCAATTGTGCTGTGCCTCTGCTACTCCAATCTGCCTGGCAGTGCTACCCAGGCTATTTGCCCACTCCCCAGTGCAACCTATCCTCTGCTTCCCCAATGTTGCTGGCATTACCACTGTTCAGGGTTCAAACAGTATGCCCATTACAGCCATTTCTTAGTACTGTACATAGGCACTGCTAGCTGTTAGTGTGCCCTCTTGTTGTCTGGCACAATCACTGGGAAGGTGTCAGAGGATACAGGTAAATCCTTTAAAATGTTTTGTCTATTTTTTAAGGGGAAAAATAATGACTATACAGTATAGTATTCATATTGATTAGAACAGAGTTCTGGATACCCAGACATTCAAAAATTTTAAAATTCCGAATTCGAAATCCAAATGTTGGTGCTAGTGCACATCCCTGTTAAAAGGTTGGGAAATAGAGTTCCTGCAGAAAAAGCTATCCCATAACAACACTAAAAGATGTCTGGATACCTCACAACAAAAAGTAGCACGCACGTATTTTCAGAGGGGTGAGGAAAGAAGGCTCCAATGATCTGAAAATGACCAAAAGGAAACATATAAATGTAAACAGGATATATCCAACATTTTGACTGTACCTGGAGAAGCAACTCCTTTTCAACCACTTCTTCTGTCTTGCTGATCAGCCGTTTTTGCAGTGCATGTATCTTCTGTATCAGCTCATAGGTACTTGGGTCGCTGGCCTGCATGAGAGGAATACACTTCTTAAATTAAAAGCTTTATGTCTTTCAAGATATGCCTTGTTACTGAAAGCAGAATAACTTCCACATTAAACAAGGCCAGTCTTCTGACAGAATAAAGCTCAGAATTCAGCGATGTAATTTATTTACCTAGCAACATAAGCAGATCGGAGGGAAAAAGAGAAGTTAAGAAGTCTGTGTAGAAATCTCCCACTGCTCAGCCTATCAACTGGAATAGTACCTGGTTCAAAGACCAGTGTCATCATGGAGATCTTCATATGCAATTCGTTTAGTGTTTTAAACAGCATGAGTGTTGCATTACTGAAAGGACTGAATGCAGATTCTAGAGTATCTTGCACATGCACATAACAGAGTTAGGAAAACTTGTTTTTAACAAGCTGTTTTTGGAACAAGTTACATTTAGAAACAATGAATGACTCCTTTGCCTGTAATGCTCTTGGCTGTAATTTACTACTGTTCAGTGAAGGAGAATAAGTGTTGGTTTGTCACTTGTTACTGGGTGATGGGAGTTGTGTTGTTGGGAGGCAAAAGGATCACATGTGTGGTTCCAGGGGAAGGAGTCCCTATTAGTAAGTGCAGAGGTTTGGGGGTGACAATCACTTTGGTGGTTGCACATACCAATTCGAGTATGGTGAATGAGAGGTCTCACTGGCACAGCAGTTTCTCCCAATCTTCTCTGATGGTAGCCATGAAGGCACTTGGAAATGGAAAATCTGAAGATGGGCCCTAACCATTCCGAATGCTTTCCCCAGACCCAATGGGAGATCTGACTCATTGGTGGTGCTTGGTCATTTTAGATCTGATACGTTAATCGTCTTTTTCATAAGGACTGCCAAATATGTTCATGAGAATATTAATCTAGAAGAGGAACATCCTGCTCTTTAGCTTCACACTCCTTACCCTCTGCTGCAAACTCCCCCCTTTCAAATCTGACAGAAGCAGGGAAAGAGAAGAATCTAGTGCTTCATTCCATTCTAAAGAGTGGGAGGGTGATGGGGAGTGTTCCAATGATATGGGAGGCTCCTCTTAATGTCTAGCTTTTGTACAGGTCTCAAGGGTTTAGCAGGAGGAGCTGCAGTCATGCAGGAGCCAGCTGCATATGTCAAAATGGCACCAGCGTATTTTAGTGTTGCCTTTTCATTGTTCCTTCCAACATCATGTATATGGCTGAAACAGTGTACTCCAGCACTTCCCATTTTCGGTTTTGGTTCCCTGACATTGTTGGAGTTAGAGTAGGAAGGGATGAAAAAGGATCCAGAAAAATATGGCTTCTGCAAAGCAGAAGCAGGAACTAAACTGGAGACTTTTCCTGAGATGCCCTCCTACACTAGAGAGCACTTGGGGCACTCTAACTTGCTTAAAGTATTCTGACTGTCAAAGGAAGAGTAGGGGAGAGTAGAGTAGGAGGCGACAACCCACCCAAGGATGTCCTCCTCTTCCGGTGTATAAGAATGAGATCATTTCAAAAAGTAACATTCTGAACTCTGAAGCACAGTTAAATGGCAGTGATCTTTACCAGCTTATGGAATACATAACAAAAAGTGATGTTACTGCCATGTTACAGGCTGTCTATTTTCATCAATTATTTCCAAAGAGGACACTTGACAGCAAAAATGGTGTTGACATGTACATAGTCCCAGAACAGTCTATCAACAGTGATCAGCATTAGAGTTGTTTGCCCTGGGGCATCTACCACCTAGCTACAGGGCAGCCTCTTCACACTTAGCCATTGCAACATGCTGCAGGAAAAATCTGGTATGACAGCAAAATCCCCAAAGGAAAAACAGGCATACTATAATTCATGCAATTATAGTTTTCCAGCACAGAAGAACAAGAAAAGGGGGGTGACCCCTGCATGCTACAGCAGGTCCCAAGGGAAGTCCTTCCCTTGTATTTTGTTGCATGACACTAGACTCTAGTTTATCAAAACTAACAGGATTTATTAGAACAGAATAGGAAACATTAACAGGGTCAAATACCAACTGGGTACAATTATCTTTCAACTTCTCCTGGGCTTGCAAAGGAACAAAACCTTGTTCTTGTTTCCTCCACATGGCCCCCAGGTTCACTGGTGTATTTTTCACCTAGGTCTGGGTGGATGGATCAGCCTGGAAAAACTCTTAACAACAGTAGTTGCAGCAAGGATGGGTTGTACAATGATGATGACAACACCTGTGGCAACCTTCTTCCCTGCATTTCTTCCTCTTGAAGCACCACGGGGTCTGGCACACCTTCCCCTGGGTTTTCTGCCAGATCAACCCTCCTAAACTAGCCAGTCTAACTCTCTCTCTTTCTTGAAATTGTCTCATCCTTTCCCTTCTTTCCCTTTCTCCTCCAAAGGACGGCTTTCAGGGGACTACTGAGTTATACAGGCATTCTGCCCCGGGTTTGGGGACTTTTAAAGATACTATCTCCCCTGTCCAAGGGTCTTCCTTTTGAAAGCATTCCCACTCTATCAGTACCTCCTCTGCTTTTCTCTCCTCTACTTCTGCTAAACAAGGTTCCACTCTCTGTTCTTCAACATCATTTTTCCATTCTTCCTCTTTCTCTCCTTCTATCTCCCCCTGCCCCTCTCTTATGGCTTCCTCTGAGCTTTTCTTTCTTTCTTTCTTTCTTTCTTTCTTTCTTTCTTTCTTTCTTTCTTTCTTTCTTTCTTTCTCTCTTTCTCTCCCTCCCTCCTCCTCATCCTCTATTCCTTCCTTTTAATTCTCTGCTTCCTCCCTCATTCCCTCATCCTCCAGAAGTCATGTTCTCATTCCCAGACTTTTTAAATTTCTCAGGCTTTCCATTTCTTCTGACTCCTCCTCTAACAACATGGCCTCTCCCAAGTCAACAGGTGAACTAGACATTTCATATTCAATGGATCCCAGGGGGAGGCAAGATGGCCCATTAACAAGGGTTTAGCTGTTGTATTCCACCTCACAGGGGAATGCTATCAAATTATATTTCCCCTTTATATACTACACTATTGTCATCTATAGAGTCCAAAGGAGATGGATTGTTAGTATTTTACTTGAACCTCCACAGCTATACAAATAACTCCAAGAATCCCATATGAGGTAGACATATAGCTCACTAGTACGGGAAAGGTCAGGTCAAAATAAATATTTTCCCAGCGTTAACAATTGCTGAGCATTTTAATTAATTGAAACAATAATAATCTTAGAACTGCAGAGCTGGAAGGAACCCTATGGATCATCAAGTCCAGCCCCTGTCAAGGAGGCACAATGGGGAATTGAACTCCTAACCTCTGGTTCCACAGCCAGATACCTAAACCACTGAGCTATCCAGCAGTTCATTAAACATTTTGGCTCTTTAAAAAAACACCATAGAAATGATTTCTAATACAATCCACCATCCTACTCTCTGCTCATTAAAAAACAAAAAAGCTAGAATACTGGCTACTGTGCAAACTAGTACAGTTAAAACATTCACTTCAACCTTTTCAGGAACATGAATACTGCCACTAATTTGGGAGGTCAACTGAGTAACCTTTGGCATGATGTAAAAGACACTGCATCCCTGCAAAACAAATCTTAGCTAGCTTGTGAGATGTTTGGAGTTACCACTTCTGCCATGGATTTGGCCTACAATAACTGATTTTAACTTTTTCACTTAGTTTTTTCCCTTCTTGGATGCACATCTTCACATAGTGAGGGAAACTGAATATTTCAGGGAGGCTGAGAGAAAACCATCAGAAGGTTAGACTCCCTTACAAGTCAACACTATCAGCAGGGTCATGCAAAGCAGAATGGTCAAAGCTGAGACACTGGAGTGATGCATCCTTCCTCTTCAGAAACTAATTGCTGCATCACCAGAAGGTAGTTCCACTGGTGAGGGAGGTGAAGAAATCCTAGTTGTGGAGGGTGACACAAGTGAAGGATTTTTTTACAGACCACAGCAGCAATACTAAATACTAACTCTTGTTAGTACTGGGCAGAAGGCAATGGCAAACCACTTCCAAATATTTATGTAGTGAAAATTTGGGAGGAGACAATTCAACATAAAACAAGAAATAGTTCTGCAAGAAAAAAATTCCCAGGTCAGAAGGCATTCAATCAGCTACTTGGCAAAGGATAAGTACAACTAGAACTGTTCTTAACGAACCATTGGATTAAAAGCAAAAGGTTGTTCAGCTACTGGGGGCTGCAGATGTGAAAAGAAAGTGTGAAGCTTCATGATGTATAGCTGCAACTTGGAATGTTAGAAGTATAAATTGAGGGAAACTCAAAACTGTAAAAAAAAAAAAAAAGGAACATATAAACATCACAATATTTTGTGTCGGTGACTGGAATAGGATGTTTCCTGTCTGTCATTAACCACCAATGTAGTATCTAAACGTTGGTCTTTCTGCCTTTCTGATGTCGATCTGCATAACAATGAAAGAAAATATGCATTGCAGTATTCTACTTATATGAAACTTCAGGCTTTTGGGAAGTGACATTGTACCTCTAATTTTCTCCATCTATGAACATTCATAGGATTCTCTAGCTCTTCTTCCAAAGCTCTACAGCGAGTCCGCTCCTTCAATAACTCCTTCTGCATATGATAAACTTCCTGCCTTCAGAAAGAGAGTCACACAAATACCATGATCTCTGCAAACTCATAGAATAAATTTCAAATTACTTTCTCCTGTGATGAAAATAATTGTGTGACCTATTTTTTCTCTCCATATATTTAACAGTATTTTCAATTACTGAGAAAAAACATTTTCAACATTTATGGCACAAAAGTTTCACAATGTAATACCATTTACCTCTTGCCAAAAACAGCAGCACAACAGGCTCTTTACATGCAGTTGGAAACTGGAACAGTGGATCACAAAAGCACATATAATAATAAAAGGGAAAATAAAACATAGTATGTACCACAAGTATCATCTAGGACATTAAGATCATATGCTGGTGAAATATCTAATGTCTTGGGTGGTATCCACAGTTAATAATAAATGAAACATCACACCTACTGATCTAAGGAGTTCAACAATGATTGTCTTGAGACATTAGCAATATTTAGGCACTACTAGCATTATCAGGGGAAGGGAGGAAAGCCCCAACCCTCCCTTGTCACTTTCTCCACATACACAGGAACAAGTCTGACAAAGAAAGGTCCCTGCTTGTGTGTAGGCTATACATGTGAGCAAGAAACCTAGGAAATCTGGGTTCTAGTTTGTGTGTCAATGAATATTGCTCATATTTCAAGCTAATCTTTGATAATCTTCATGCAACGGTAGGTCTCATGTTTCACTCACATTCCAGCTGCATATGATCTAATGTGCTAGGTCATAGCTGCATGAGCAAAAACTTCTCCTCTTCAGACTCATCAGTGCTCAAGCTAAGTTATGAGGAAGGAGGCAGGGCTAGTCACTCTCCTCTAGTCTTGTTGATCATCCTGGATCAGAAAGTGACCGAATAGAGATTTAGCCATGCTTGTGACACACTCATTTAATCCAAATACAGTGGTGCCTCGCGAGACGAATTTAATTCGTTCCGCAGTTAATGTCGTCTTGCAAAAAATTCATCTTGTGAAATGCGTTTTCCCATAGGAATGCATTGAAATCTAATTAATGCATTCCTATGGGCAAAAAAAGTCAGAACAAAGTCAAATTTGGTTTACAAAGGGTTTATTAAGTGCTCTTTAAAGCCATACATATTGTGCAGATGATTTCAAAAATTTCAATAAAAAAACTTTAACTTTTTAAACATCATAGAAAAACATTTAAAAATCAGCAAACATGAGGCAGGAACAAAAAACGGAAAACATTCGTCTTGCGAAGCACGGCCATAGGAACATTAGTCTTCTGAGTCATCAACCCCATCGCCAAAACCATTCGTCTTGTGAGTTTTTCGTCCCGTGAGGCATTCGTCTTGCGAGGCACCACTGTAAACTAAAGTCAGCCAACTTAAGTTTGACTTTAAGTATGACAAACTAATATCCCAAAAGCAACCCAACTCATATTATCGGCAAAAATGCCTGACATTCATCTATGTACATTATGGCATAGCACAGTACTGAGAATTCACTGAAGAAAATAAATCACAGGCTGTCTCACAGCAAGCAAACCTAGAAGCTTTGTATAGTTAAGAACATGGACTGTTCCCCATCAAGTTGCAGTTACAGCATACGTCAGTTATATGGAAGTTATTTCTCTTAGTAGTATTTCGGCTACATGATTTTAAAAAACCTTCTACTCATCTTCATTAACTTTTCACAAACATAACCTGTTTTGCATATTGCATGGTAAAGCTATAACTATAAAATATTTTTATGTACAACTAAAAATCAATTGTAATATCTGCTCATGACAAACATACATTTTCAACCATGTGTTTTCTATTGATATAGAACCACACTCACACTGGCTCAAATTTATGGCTATAAAACTGATCACATAGTTTGATTATTAGAAACTTTTTTTATTATTATTCCAGATGATTATATAACATAATGAATGAAAGCATGTCACATAAGTTTATGCCAGGCAAGACTGATTAGGTCATCAGACATCATCAATTTTCAGGAATTAAAAGTTTACATTTTTCCCCTCCTTGAAGGTTCCAAGCCTCCCTCGGATTCCTTTCATCATGGGGAAGCCATTGGGGACCAGAGGATGAGAAGAAGTCTTTAATTTCCAAAACCTGCCACCATCAGGATGACTTTACCATCAGCAGAGATTTTTGGAAATTGAAGACTTACTCCCATCCCACATTTCCCAATGGATTTCCCTTGATGAAATGGATCCCATGAGAGTCTCAAAACCTTTGAGGAGGGAATCAGAAACTTTTAATTCTTGACAAATGGCCATGGTTGATGACATCATCAGCCTTGCATGATGTAAAGTTGCACAATAGGATTTAAGCCATTATATACCTATTTTTCAGAATTCTAAGTTTGCTTTCATTTTAGTTCCAACCCTTCTCTTGTATTTCTGTTATCATAAAAACTTTTTAAAATAACTATTAATAAAAAGCACAATCAGTTTAGATTTTGTATTTGTAATATGTGAAGCAATACTGAGCTTGCGTGGCAAAACAAAAGAACTTTAACACTAGTACAAGTTAAAGTTACTTAGCACTGCAAATGATAAAAAGTACTCTTTGGGGCAGATTTAGTAATGGTTAAAGTTCAAGAGTTGCTAATGCTATTACAGTGGACCCTCGACTTACGGATGGCTCCACTTGCGTACTTTTCGAGTTACGGACTTCTCCAGCTGCAAAATTTCACTTCGACTTGCGGCCGGAGAATCGACCTACGGACCGGAAAGGGGAGGCGGGGAAAGCGCCATAGGAATGCATTGAAATTTAATTAATGCGTTCCTATGGGGGGAAAAAGTCAGAAACCAAAAAAAAGTCAGAAAAAAGTCACTTACCAGGTACAGTAGACCCAGCCCCGCTCCTCACAGTGCCTTGGTAGCCCCGGAACAGCCAGACTCTGTGTGAGCAGAGCGCCGAACAGCTGAGAGTCGGCAACCAGCAGAGAGGCAGCAGCCATTTTGAGAGGCGGCAGCCATTTTGAGAGGCGACCACATGGCTGCTGCCTCTCAAAATGGCTGCCGCCTCTCTGCTGGTTGCCGACTCTCAGCTGTTCGGCGCTCTGCTCACACAGAGTCCAGCTGTTCCGGGGCTACCAAGGCACTGTGAGGAGCGGGTCTCAGTCTACTGTACCTGGTAAGTGACTGTATTTTCTTTTTTTGGTGGGGGGGTATTTTTTCTTCGGCCGGTTACGGATTAATGGGTTTTCAATGCATTCCTATGGGAAATGGACCCTCGACCTACAGACTTTTCAACCTGCGGCCACCGTTCCAATACGGATTAATTCCGTAAGTCGAGGGTCCACTGTAACACTTACTAGTCTTGTTACAGTGGCATACCTTTGGGTTTACATATGGAAAATCATGCATCTAGCCTGAAAGAATAAACTGCATACACAAAGCTTATTGTTGATTTATTGATGCATCTTTTAAGCATTCTAGCATACCATATCTTCATAGAATCATGATATGCCATGGTTAGAAAATACTTAAATAGTCCAAGCACTTATTCTCCTTAATTTCTGCACTAGACAAATCCTCTGTATCCAAACATTAGGCAACCCATATACATCTCCTCTAATATTATCATGAACTGGCAACTGGGCCTGGAGAAAAAAAATCTCACTACTAATCCCAAATACAGCTCAGTCCAATAAGTCACTCAAATAGAATTTTTAGATTACTGACATATGTTTGTGGTAAAGACATTATATGGCACTAAAATTAGAAAAAGAAAAACTGGAAATAGAAAAGGAAGTTGTCTCTTTCCAGTGTTAAAAAATAAACAGAAGACTTGGAACACAATTCTGTCCTGGCCACTGAAGTCCCTATTTACATGGTGTGACAGAACCTTGGCCAATCTGCATGGTAACAGGAGAAACAAGGTGATTGGCTGGGGAGGTTCAGGTGGTCAACCTATTTGGGAGAGCCCAAAGGACAAAGGGCATGGGGAGCTGGAATGTTAGGTGTAAGAAAGAGTGTAAGCAAAGAAGGAGGGTGTGTTTGGGCAGTTGCGCTGTAACTGAAGAAAAGCTGATGTTCAAATCTGTTTCCCTAGAAGTTGTTACTTTGTAATAAAGAGAATATCATGTGTTTCATTCTTTTGCTTGGTCTAGTATGTTTAATGGCTGGAGTCAAGCCCTTTAAAGGATGGTTATTTTAAAAGTGACAAGTCTGGGTGGGGGCTGGTCACTTAATCAGTAGAATCATGGTGGGATCTGAAAATCCAGTGGGTGATTTTGGAGATCCAGCAGAGGTCCTGGAGAATGCTGTTTGGTGGGATTTAGAAATATATGGTGGCTGAAATTCTATCTCAGTGAAAGTTTAAAATTTAGAGAAAAGTGTCTGTTGCTCTGTTGATTAGAATGATTCTCTGAGGTAAAAGTTTGAGGTAAATTGGTAGGAGAATTGCTGGTAAACTAAGAGACACTAAGCGATTACTGTAGTGACTTCCTGAGGTAAACGTTTTGGGTAAGTTAAGGAGTAACTGATAAAACTTAGCCTGGACACAGAAATAAGTGTTAGGAAGATTTTAAATGTATTTTCTGAGATAAAAGTTCTGAAGTAATTGTAAGGAAATACAAACACATGCCTCCTAAAAAGAAAAAAAAAAGAAAATCAGGAATGGAAACTCAGATTCTTGAATCAGAACAAGCTGGTGGTGAGAGAACTGAAGAAAGGGAACAAAGAAGGTTAAGAGAGAAAGAAATGGGCTTCCAGTTAAGAGTGAGGGGAAAAGAGGTTACCTACCTGTAACCATAGTTCTTCTAGTGGTCCTCTGTGAATTCACACAAATGGGTTGTTCTGCGCCTGCGCTGAATGTCTCGGAAGATTTTAGAGCTTAAAAGTACAAAGTTAGTGGGACGTTCCCCTGTGGAGCACATGCTCTGCCTACCTAAGATTCCCCTCAGTTCCTAGAATTTGTCCGCCGGGCAGAAGAATCATTTAATATAACCCGTGACGGACAGAGGGGAGGATGGGTGGGATGTGTGAATTCACAGAGGACCACTAGAAGAACTAAGGTTACAGGTAGGTAACCTCTTTTTCTTCTTCGTGGCCTCTGTGAATGCACACAAATGGGTGACTGGCAAGCTTCACTTACCGGATGGTGGGACGTCACGGTAGGAAGGATGCCAATACAAATCTGCCAAATCCAGCATCATTGCGTGCTCTCACATCTAGGCGGTAATGCCTGACAAAGATCAATGGGGTAGACCATGTTGCAGCACGACAGATGTTAGGAATCTCGATTCCATGCTGGAAGGCAGTAGATGTTGACAGCGCTCTAGTGGAATGTGCATTCAAATGATCAGGAGGTGGTTTGCCTGATAGTTCATATGCCAGAGAAAATAGTTTGGACTATCCATCTGGAAATGGATTGTGATGAGGCTGGGCCTCCCTTGTGAGGTCCATGGAAACATATGAAAAGTCTGTTAGTTTTCCTGAAAGCCTTAGTTCTGTCAATATAAAATGCAAGAGAGCGTCTTACGTCTAGCATGTGGAGCATGCGCTCTAGAGAGATTGATGGTGATGGGAAAAACAATGGTAATATAATTGGTTGATTTAGATGAAATTCTGATACAATCTTGGGAAGAAAAGAGACATCAAAATACAAAGTCACCTTGTCTGGATGAAATTGGATAAAGGGTGGATCAGAACGAAGAGCAGCAAGCTCACTGGCTCTTTTGGCATATGTTATAGCCACCTGAAAAGATGTCTTTAGAGAAAGCAACCTAAGATTTGAAGAGGCCATTGGTTTGAATGGTGGGCGCATGAGAGCATTAAGGACAATTTGTAGTGACCATTGGGGAATAATACGTTGACGTGGTGGACGGATGTTATTGAGTCCTTTGAGGAATTTTTTAACCGTAGGGTGAGATAAAACTTTTGCTGACGTGGAGTTATCTGGTTGATGGGCAACGATGGCTGACGAAACAGGTATTGCAGGTAAGTTATTTATTTCCATATAATTAAGGAAGGCTTTCCACTTATTTGCATATAGAAGCTGAGTTGATGGTATTCACGCTCGATCCAAGATGCGCTTCAAGGCGGGAGTATCCTCCAAGCTGTCAAGTTCAACGATGGAAGGTCTGGATGGTAGACCATCCCATCGTTCTGAGTTAGGAGGTCAGGAACCGGAGAGAGTCTAAACGAGTCCGTCGACATCAACCTGAGGTGAGTGAACCACGGTTGCCTCGGCCACCAGTGAGCGAAGAGGATCAGATTCGATTGAAAGTGTCGGAGGCGGATAACTGTCCATTGTATGAGTGGTATTGGTGGGAATAGATAAAGTAATTCCCCTGTTCGAATCTGTCATGAACGCGTCCCCAATGGAGTTCTCGTCTGCTCCGGCTCGAGAGCAATAGACACCGCATTTGGCATTCGCACTCGAAGCGAACACATCGATGGTAGGTACTCTCCAACGGCGACAGAGCTGATAGAAAATGGTATCCTTGAGGGACCACTCGTGAGTCCTCGATGTCATACGGCTGAGATGATCTGCTATGTAATTGTCGTCCGTGGAAATATGTACTGCAATAGGGAAGATGTGATGTTGGTAACACCATTCCCACAGATCAATGGCTAGGTGCAGGAGGGATAAAGAATGTGTTCCTCCCTGTTTGTTTACATAATATAGGGCAGTTGTATTGTCCATTGCCAGTTGCACCACTCGACCCTCGATGATTGGAAGAAAGGCATGGAAAGCTCTGATGATCACTAAGAGCTCGAGATGGTTGATGTGAAGTGATTGTTCTTGTCTCATCCATAGGCCATGAATTTTGTGATGAAGACAATGTGCTCCCCAGCCGGACGGGATGGAGTCGGTGGTGACCTGCACCGTCAGATGGAAGAGCAGGAATGGTCGTCCGACACGGAGGTTCGACATCGATGTCCACCAAGTGAGTTGATTGGCTAACTCTGGTGTCACAGTCAATTTCATGGATGGGTGGTCTATCACCGGGTTGAATAGTGACAGGTACCACGATTGGAGCGACCTCATTTTGAGTCGGGCATGCTGGATTACCGATGTTGTGGACACCATGAGCCCGAGGAGGTGTTGAACATGATGGGCTGGAACGGAAGTTTGAGATTGAAAGGGGCAAATTTCCTTCTTTAACCTTATAACTCGTTCCAGGGGGGTGAAGGCCCTGGCTTGCATGCAGTTGAAGAGGGCTCCAATGTAGGTGACTGACTGTGCTGGTTCGAGATGAGATTTTGTATAGTTTATTTGAGTCCGAGGTTCTGAAGTGTGTCGAGCATGATGGTTGTAACTCTCATGGCGTTTTGGTACGACGTCGCAACTATCAGCCAGTTGTCTATGTATGGGTAGATGTTTATACCCTGAAGGCGGAGATGCACTGCGACTGGTGCCATGCACTTCGTGAAAGTCCTCGGCATCGTGGAAAGTCCGAATTGTAGGGAACAGAATTGGTACACGATGTTGTCGAATTGGAATCTGAGAAATTTTTGATGAGATGGATGGATCGAAATATAGAAGTAAGCATCCTGTAGACCGATCACAACAAACCATTCTCCCCTTTATCTGGGGTTTTCGAAAAGGCTGGCGTTGATGGGACTGATTTCGATTCCGAAAGGATGATGTCGATGGTGGTGGACCTTGAAAGGACCTGTCAACTGGTTGTGATCTGAATTGTCGATATGGCTGGAATCTCTGATACGATTGTTGTTGAAATGATTGTGGATAGAATTGAGTTTGTCTGTATTGAGGTCGTTGGTATCGAAAGGATTGTTGGTTGGTGTATGATCTTGCCGTTTTCCGTATTTTATAAAGGTTTTCCATAGTCTCGTCTGTTTTCTGATTAAAGAGACCTGTGCCGTCAAAGGGAAGGTCTTCTATCCTTGACTTGGCATCATCAGACAGTCCGGTGGATCTAAGCCAGGCGTGTCAGCGCAACACTATCGAGGATGCTAGGGTCTTCGATGCCACGTCAGCCGCATGTCTAGCTGCAATCCTTTGTTGTTTTGCCAGCGAGGTTGCCTTGGTATGGGCATTAATCAGTTCAGTTTTGATTGATTCAGGTGCAGATTTCAGTATCGGGAGAATTTTGTTCCAAAGTTGGCGCTGATAAGCGCCCATTGCCGCTTGATAGTTAGCGACTCTAAGTGAAAAGGATTGGAGCGAATAAATTCTTCTACCGATGATGTCAATTTTCCGACCCTCCTTATAGTAGGGGCCACTGAAGACTTATTTCTGGCTCTGGACTGGTTGGACTCAACAATTATAGAATTGGGAGTAGGATGTTTGGCCAAAAACTCGGTGTCCGTTCCATGCGTCTTGTACAGGTTTTCAGTCCATCTTGAGATTTGTAGTGTAGATGGTGGCTTGTCCCATGCTTCCCTGATTAGTTTGAGCATCGATGGAATAAAAGTAAGACTAAGTGGAGGTGTCCTTTCTTGATTGATGTCGTCGAAGATTAGATCTGCCTCAGGTGATGGAGGTTCTTTGACATGTAGTTGTAGGGATTTAGCCATTCTGGATATCATCTGTGAATAAGAAGTGAAATCCTCTGAAGGAGATGGAGGATGATTATCGATAGCATCTGAGGTTGGTGTAGGGAGGTTGGATGGTGATTCTTCAGATGATTCGGATCCTAGTTCTTGGTCAGAAGAGGATGTGGAAGATGATGACGTGATTCTGGGTCTTGTTATGATTGAGGATATCCTTGTTGGTAAGGTAGTGTGTATCGCACACACTTCGGTTCTTGATAATATGAATGTCCTTGGTATGCTTCCATGTGATATGGATCGCAATACGGGACAACTTCCTCCACGTCAAAATGATGGTACCGTGGGAAATTGGTATACTGGTAGTACTCTCCGTATGGAGGCATATATCGAGGAGGAGAAATATGCTTCCGTTTCTCCTGATGTTTTCGGGGAGAGTGTTGAGGAGAGTCCGATCCTGAAAGTTGGATTTCAATCGCCCGCCCTGATGCAGGGCTAGAATGGGCCAAGGCCTAGCTGGATGGTGTATCAGCCATTGAGAGGCCAGTGTGCTTCCGTTTCTCCCAATGTTTTCGGGGAGAGTGTTGAGGAGAGTCCAATCCTGAAAGTTGGATTTCAATCGCCCGCCCTGATGCAGGGCTAAAATGGGCCGAGGCCTGGCTGGATGGTGTATCAGCCATTGAGAGGCCAGTGTGCCCCCACCTCTCCCGATGTTTTCGGGGAGAGTGTTGTGTGCATTCACAGAGGCCACGAAGAAGAACTAGAATTGGCAGCCATCACCTCAGGAAACGAAAATGGAACCCACAGATCTCCTCAGATAGATATGAAGAGATTTGCCAGATACTATAAAGGAGATAATGTGAACTCTTTTCTCACAACATTTGAAAGAACTTGTGTGGAATTAGGATTTAAGCCTGAAGAAAGAATGGGATATCTTAAATCTCAGATTTGTGGGTGCTTAGCAGAAATTTATGGAGAAATGAGATTGGAGGAGACCCAGAATTATGAATTATATAAGAACAGGGTAAAACAGAGGTTTGGATTAACTGCTGAAAATCATAGGAGGGAACTGATAAATTTAAGGAAGAAACCTGATGAAACCTGTACTCAGATAGGTTGTCATCTGGATTATTTATTGACTGGTTGGATTGAAGGGTCAGATGTTAAAACTAAAGAAGATATGAGACAGTTAATGGAACTACCCCGTTTCCCTGAAAATAAGACCTAGTATAATTTTTCAGGATGCTCGTAATATAAGCCCTACCCCAAAAATAAGCCCCAGTTAAGTGATAGCCCACCCTCCACCATTGTGCAGCTACCAGAAGAAGATGACATGACTGTATTTGAATAAATGTAGATTGTTGTACATGAAAAAAATAAAACATTCCCTGAAAATAAGCCCTAATGCATTTTTGGAGCAACAATTAATATAAGACCCTGTCTTATTTTGGGGGAAATACGGTAGAACAATTTTATAATACTGTGCCCCAGGAATATAGATGGTATGTACATGAAAAGCAACCAAAAACAGTTGCTGAGGTAGCTGAATTAAGTGACAGAACTAACTTTGAGAGTGGTAACAAGACCCCAGTATAGTGGGAAGAGAAATGATATAAAGTGGCAAGTTGGCAGAAACAAACAAAGAGAGCAGTCTGGAAAGGGAAAAGGTTTGAAAAGCTGTTTACTAAAGATCACTGAAAAACAATCAGCTAGCTCCAAATGAATCTGGAAGCAAGGTCACTGTACAATAACATTGCCTTGCAAAAGAATATCTTTCATGCCTGATGGTTGAAAATGTTTACAAATAAATAATTGTACTAAAAGAGTACTGCCAAACATGAGGGGTAATTGGAGGCTTGGAGGGGTGGTTGGAGAAAAGGTTTTGTTTCTACCTGGCTATGTATGCAATATATAAAACACTGCACTGTGTTAACGTGCCCAGCGCATAGCGTTTGCAGATCCAGTAATTTAGTTCCAGAGTAACCCGTTGTTAGTCAAAACAATAATGCTTATCATCATAGTGGCAGCTTGTCACATTCTGATTTACAGGAATTGCATTTTATAAGAATTGTAAAAGCAATAGAAATTTCCATTATATATTTTCTTTGAATATAGATCAAGTTCCTGTAAGTTACTACACCAGCAAAACTCAGTTGTTTACAGTTGAAAGGAAAGGTAAACATCTGAGAGAAATATAAATATAAGGAGACAGGAGACACACACAACAAAGCAGCACACCACACAAAACCACATACACTGGATACCTATAACACAGATACCAAGGAGCACCAAGCATTACACAGCAGCAGCAGCAGCATCTCAGAGCAGCTGAGGACAAAATGGATTTTCCTCTGTCAATTTGAAGTGGCTTGGCTTGGGTGAGCACTTAGTATAATTTTCTAGGTGTGTTATTATAATGTGCATAAAGGCTAAAGATTCCTCAAAGTTATAATGTTTTAAACTTTTAAATTATGTGTTTTAGAGATTTATTCTCTATTTTTTCATTGTGCCTGTTTAGACTAAGTTCCTGCATTTTTAGAATGTAATTAAAAAAAATTATTGTATTGTATTTTTATCTCCTGTATTTTGGATTGAACTCTGACTTAAATATTTCCCTGCAACTTAAGCTTAGTTTTCATATGTTTTAAAGCATTTATGCCTACAGTTTTTCCATACCCTGTTTCCCCGGAAATAAGACCTAACCTGAAAATAAGCCCTAGTACGATTTTTCAGGATGCTCGTAATATAAGCCCTACCCCAAAAATAAGCCCCAGTTAAGTGAAACCCCTCCCTCCACCATTGTGCAGCAACCAGAAGAAGATGACATGACTGTATTTGAATAAATGTAGATTGTTGTACATGAAAAAAATAAAACATCCCCTGAAAATAAGCCCTACTGCGTTTTTTTGGAGCAAAAATTAATATAAGACCCTGTCTTATTTTCGGGGAAACACAGTAGTTCTAAGCCTTTTGGATGTATTAACAACTTTGAAGTCTTTTTGTGTTTATGGAACATGGAAGCAATGTTGACGAATGATGCTGACTGGAATCGATTAGATTAGGCATCCTTCAGTCTCGAGAGACTATGGTAACGTCCTCTGAACAGAGGACTTGGAACAGCATCTAGTGTGGCTGAGAAGGCCAATTCGAGAGTGACAATTCCTTCCACACTGAAGACAAATACAATCTGTCCCCTGTCCGGCTCCCTGATTTTGCTGGTTTCGGGACTGCCTCTTTGCCTCAGCCTGCTGGACAAGTGTTTCTTCAAAATGCGAGAGGCCATGATGCACCGCCTGCCTCCAGGCTGAGCGCTCAGATGTCAAGGTTTGTCAGATGTTGCAATGACTGGAATCATTGCAACAATAAAAAGAATTATATGCTGATACCCAGATGAATTTTGATATGATTGAGTGAAGTTGAGATGCGTTGATGCTACTTATTGTGATCCTTCTATCTTTGTTCTGTCGTCTAGTTTGCAAAAGAAGTTTGCAATGAGAAATGAGGCTCATGTTTCAGAAGAAAATGAATTTTAAATTTATGATATACCCTGCCTAGGATTGAAATTATCAGAAATTAGTGGAAAAAGTCAATGCATTTTTGGGATAAGGAACAAAAGGAGCTCGTACATGGAACAAAAATGATTCAGAAGGAGAAACTGCAGTCTCAATATGTAAGAAAATAAATCCTTTATTTCAATTTAAAATTGTCCAATGTGTTTTGTCCTGAATTGATGGCCTTCTTTAGGAGCTGTATAAAATAAAACAAAAAGGAGAGAATTCCCCCCTCTTTTTTTGTTTTATTTTATGCAACCCCTGAAGGCAGCCATAAATTCAGACCAAAATGCATGGGGAAATTTTCAATTGAAATAAAGGATTTGGGAGATAGCCTTCTTTCTAACTGACTTGATATTGGTTGGGATGGAAATTACTCCAATAGAAATACCAATGCATTTAAGGGGAGTTTTCCACCCCTAAGACCATGTTTATTCATGGGGGGAAAATCCCAATAGCTATATATCTGTTTTTTGAGATATGTCATATACTTAGTCCAAGTGACAATGCTCTGGCAGGACAAGTGTAAATGCAATAATACTTGTGATACAGCAGATTTTGCATTTGAGGTGAGAAGTATTCCAACACATAATAAACAGTTTAGCGTGCATCATAAATCTTCCCTAACAGAAACAAGTATTCTATTGTCAGAATAGAAACCCATTGAAAAGTACAGACCTTCCTTTGTTTTTGTTTTCTTATAAGCCCATAATAACTATATAACAGTCTCTTCTAAAAAGGACAAATATATCTCAAGTACAGTTAAGCCTTTTTTTTCTTTTTACAGTGTTACCCCAAAATAGGGGAGATACAGTAAATCCAACAATTCCATTAAATTGTTCTCAAATAAACACAATTGACAGTGAAAATTTGTGCAAGTCTTTCTGCCAGGTCTAACCACCTGATAAATCTGAAATGCTGGAAAGTTGAGAACATATAATAAATTATATAAATATTTATTTTATTTTATTTATTTATTGGACTTATATGCCGCCCATCTAGACATTGTCTACTCTGGGCGGCTCACAACAATATGTCAACTGTTCTTTTTCCACTATAGATTTTATACTTAAAAGTTATTTTGCTAATGTAGGCCTCAAGAACCATCATGTAGTTCACCTTTCCTACCGTCAAACTAAAGTTCTGATGACAGCAAAGTCAGAACTGCAATCGTCTTGACACTAGCAACTTTCTTTTTTCCTCTTTATTGACTGGTTGCTTTGTTTTAATTCAAATCTAGTATGTGTATGAGGTCAGCTGAAACAAAATCCTACTTTGAAATAACTTACATGTAAAAAAAAATCTTTGTCATGCACAAGAATAAATGTTCCCTGGTGTCTCAAAAGCAGTGTCATGGCTACAGCCCCAAGCAAAAGTAATTCACTTTCTACCTGAGTTCTTCCACATTAGCCACACTTTTGCCAAGTATTGCCTTCTCCCGACGAAGTTTTTTGATTTCCAGCTTCAGTAGTCGGATGTCTTCTACTCTTTGCCGGTACTGCATTTCTCCCTTGTTCAGAATTGACTGCTGAATTTTGATCTTCTCATACAGAAGAGCAAGTTCATCATTGCGGCGAACCAACTGGCTTCCCAGAATGTCCCTTTCACTAATAACCTAAAAATAAGACAGGCTAAGACAAGATTCTACAACATTGTCCGAAGCCATGAAAATTGTCACAAAGCATGAGGGTCAGTAAAGATTATAATGCCAAGAAGTTACACATCATCAGTACAAAAACAATATTGGTAAGGGTCTTCAAATGTCTGGGCTGAAAGGCCAGTCTTCAGGTAGAATAAACTGGCATCATTCTGTTTTACAACACATCACTTCTATCAGGTTTTTGCCAACCCATTTCAGCTGTGTCACAAAAGGCCCAGAACAGATGTTCCTGCTACCTACCTGGTCTAATTCTTTCTTTTGCCTCATTCTCTCTGCATCTGCTTCAGAAATAATTTTCAAAAGTTTTCTTTCTTCCTCCTCTTGTTTTTCAATAAAATGTTTTGTCTCCAGAGCTTGTTGTCTCATTTTAAGCAATTCACTCTAACAGGAAAAAAAAAATCAGGAAACGAAATTGTTTTTAATAACACTTCCCACTTCATAAACCTGGCAATTTAGGGTTATTAGGATTTAGAAGTAGTTTTACACTTGTTTAGTTTCTCTTGTTTTGTTTGATTCAGTTAGTTGGCTCAAGAGCAAATGAGAATTACCACAGAAATGTACCTTTGATTCTTGATTTAAAAAGTTGTACAATATTTCCAACATTTTTTTTAAAGTACATCATAGCCAGAAGAAACATCACTGCAACTTAGGCTCAGTTTGTAATTTGAAAGGACTTCTTAAATTGCAAAGGGGGAAAAATGAACTACGATAGTGTCAGTTGTGTATATGGATAACCCACAACACTCTTCACAGCTGTAAAAAGCTAGTTGGAATTGCTGCATGTCAAAGATACATTTTCATTGACACTGTAAGGCTGCAATCATATAACACTTAGAAGTAAGCTCTGTTGCATTCAGTGAAATTTACTGCTGGATTAAGGACACAACGCATCTGGCTGAAATGATACAGAAGACTGGGCAAGATCAGGAAAGCTGCTATCTACTGAACAGTTCCACTGATGCAGACGACAGAGCACACTTTCAGACAAAGTAATAAAACAGATACTGGTCAGGTCGCCTTCAGTCATATTACTAGCATTTTTAATGGAGTGCTGAGAACATGGATTGTTCAGGAACACAGACAGAGCCTGGTTTAAAGCACAACACTAAATGTCAAGAAAGCACCAAATGGTCACTAATCATTATATGAGAATAAAAGGGATCGTGTTGAATGAATATTAACAAACAGAGGAAAATTCTACCACAGTTTTGTTGCATATACAGTGACTCTTCATTTCTTAAAATTTTTGCTCCTCTGAAATTAGGCCTCTCAATTATCACTTCTTCCATGTACCTTAAGTACTGTTGCATTGCTGGCAATTAACTGGTGGCATCAAATTGTGCTAAATCATTTTCGGATGCCATTTTCAGATGCCTACTGATGCCATACCAAGCAGCAACAGAACATCCCATGGCTTCTTATATCACCAGTCACCCACTTCATTTAAAGGAACAGAAAAGTAAAATCCCTCTCTACTGAAACCATTGAAACAAAATATTTTTAGGGGCAAGCATCAGTTGGAACATAATGTTTTATCTTGCGGACAGTGTTCCTCAATGACAAAAATGTTTGATCCAGCTCTGAAGCAGCAGATTACGAAAAGAATCTGATCCCAATAAAAGGTGGCATGTTCTATTGCTTAAGAAATAGTGGACAAAGAAGATAATGCAATAATTTAAGACAGATACAAATTTTCCATTGTACTAGTAAAATGCCTTGTCCTATTACTGTTTTCTTTAATAAAATTTCTATTTTTCCATATGCACAATATTTACATCTCACTTACTTAGTTTTAGGCACTGATGAAATT
This sequence comes from Intellagama lesueurii, assembly GCA_037013535.1. Lineage (NCBI taxonomy): Eukaryota > Metazoa > Chordata > Lepidosauria > Squamata > Agamidae > Intellagama > Intellagama lesueurii. The sequence continues at coordinate 211,539,676 of JBAJHW010000003.1, forward strand.
CTATCAGAATAAAAATGGTTGTTGCCTTGTATTAAATTGCAATAAACCATGTGTAAAAGAACTTGTCCCTGTAAAAGACCTTGATGTTGGAAAAGTGTGAAGGCAAGAGGAGAAGGACGACAGAGGACGAGATGGTTGGACAGTGTCATCGAAGCTACCAACATGAATTTGACCCAACTCCGGGAGGCAGTGGAAGACAGGAGGGCCTGGCGTGCTCTGGTCCATGGGGTCACGAAGAGTCGGACACGACTTAACGACTAAACAACAACAAAAATAACTTGCCTGCAAGCATAAAGGGGCTCACATGTTCAGCAGGTTTACTTTTTTATATCAGAGCATGGTTTCCCTTTATGCTACAGAAGACAAAAGTTGTAAACAAAATAGACGGGTTACTTACCTGTAACCATGGTTCTTCAAGTGGACCTCTGTGAATTCACACAATTGGGTTTAGACTGCACCTGCGCTGGTCTTCTCGGAATATTCTAGAGCTTTTGTAGAAAAGTAACAAAGTTTAGAGTTGCCCCTATAGCGCATGCTCCACCCGCCTCAGCCTTCAGTTCCATTTATCCGCCACAATAGCCTGTGCTTAGCAGAGACATAGTTAGTGACGGACAGCGGGGAGGCTGGGCGGGATGTGTGAATTCACAGAGGTCCACTTGAAGAACCATGGTTACAGGTAAGTAACCTGTCTTTCTTCTTCGTGGCCTCTGTGAATGCACACAATTGGGTGACTAGCAAGCTCACTTACCGGAAGGAGGGCCGTCACTCTAGAACGGAAGTCAAAACTGCTCTCCCAAAACTTGCTTCCTTTTTGGCCCGAAGGTCCAGTCTGTAATGCGTCACAAATGTGGACGCAGTAGACCACATAGCTGCTCTACAGATATCTGGAACATCCACACCACGGAGCAATGCTGTAGATGTTGCAACAGCTCTGGTGGAATGTGCTTTCAGGCCTTCTGGAGGAATCTTGCCATGTAGCTCATATGCCAGAGCAATAGTGGAGACAAGCCATCTAGAGATAGTTGACGAGGAAGCAGGAGAACCCTTATGTGATCCATGAAAACAGAGGAACAGTCTTGGAGAGCCACAAAAGTCCTTAGTTCGAGAGGTGTAGTATGCCAGAGCCCTACGGACATCTAGCGAATGGAGCGTGCACTCAATTTCCGAGGAAGGTTGAGGAAACAAAGTTGGCAATGTCAAAGGTTGATTGAGGTGGAAGTCAGTGACAACCTTAGGTAAAAACGAGACGTCAGGATACAGAATAACTTTGTCTTTAAAGAATTGAAGATAAGGAGCATTAGATCGGAGAGCTGCCAGTTCACTTGCCCGTCTTGCAGAAGTAATAGCCACAAGGAATAGAGTCTTAAATGATAGTAGGCGAATATCACAAGAGGCCATAGGCTCAAAGGGATGGTGCATAAGAGCGTGTAACACAAGCTGAAGAGACCATTGAGGTACAGGAGGTTTGACAGGTGGTCGGATATTCGAAAGACCTTTCAAAAAGGATTTGAGAATTGGGTGAAAGAAAAGACACGCTGAGTCAGAGTCACGAGGCTGAAAAGAGACAATTGCCGAAATGTACACTTTGAGGGTAGACAACGCTAGACCGGCATCAAACAAATAACGTAAGTATGTGAGCAAGGTTTGAAGAGAAATGGGTGAAGGTTGCAATCCTCTTGATTGAGCAAACTTTGTAAAGTTGTTCCATTTATATTTATAAAGGAGGTTAGTGGATGGCTTTCTTGCTCTGTCCAAGACCTCCTGGATTAGGGAATCAGTCTCCATGCTGTCAAATGCAGTGACTGCAGGTCTGGATGGAGGATGTTGCCTGAGTCCTGAGTGAGTAGATGTGGAAGGGGTGGTAGCCTGAAAACATCTGAAGCCATTGCTCTGAGAGTGGAAAACCACGGCTGACGAGGCCACCATGGTGCAATGAAGATGGCATTCGTCCTCAACTATCGAGCCCTGACCAAGGTTCTCTGTATGAGCGGTATTGGAGGGGAAAGGTAAAGAAGACCCGACTCCCATCGAATCATGAAGGCATCTCCAAGTGAGTCCTCACCTCTGCCCGCACGAGAGCCATACTTCCTGCACTTCTTGTTGTTCTGTGTTGCAAACATGTCTACTGTGGGGTAACCCCACCTGCTGCAGAGCATTAGGAAGGTGTCTGTGTTCAGTTCCCACTCGTGGGACTGTACCGTTAGTCGGCTCAATTTGTCTGCCAGCTCGTTGTTGTTCGTTGAGACATGAAGAGCAACCGGAAAGACATGATGATGGTAGCACCACTCCCACATGTGTATTGATAGGTAGAGGAGAGACATGGAACGTGTCCCTCCCTGTTTGTTGATGTAAAACATGGTCGTGGTGTTGTTGGTGATCACTTGTACACCACGACCCTGTATCATTGGAAGGAATGCGCGGAAAGCTTTTATGACCGCCAGCATCTCTAGATGATTGATGTGGAGACTTCTGTCGTGAGGAGACCAGACAGCATGTATTTTGTGGGGTCCGCAGTGGGCTCCCCAACCCGTGGGGCTGGCGTCTGTTGTTACCTGAACTGAGAGATGCAAAGGTCGAAACGGGCAGCCGATCAGAAGATGTGGTAGAAATGTTCACCATCTCAGTTGATCTGCTAATTCCGGGGTGACATGTAGTCGTTTTCGAGGGCTGTCTAGAAGGGGGTTGAAGAGAGCCAGGAACCACGCCTGAAGGGAGCGCATTTTCAGACGTGCGTGCGTTAATGCAGATGTCGTGGAGGCCATTAGGCCGAGCAAATGCTGAGTATGACGAGCCGAAACTCTTGAGTCTGGACGAAACTTGCGAAGAGCCCTGCGCAGTTTCATGATGCGGTTTGGTGGGAGAAATATGCGCGCCCTGATGGAGTCCAGTCTTGCTCCTATATAGTCAACTACTTGGGATGGAATTAGATGTGACTTCTTTTCGTTTACTGTGAGGCCGAGGTCTTCCAGGGTGTGCAGAACAAATTTGGTATCTTGAATGGCCTTTTGCCTGGATGGAGATACCACCAGCCAGTCATCTATGTATGGAAACACTTGTATGCCGTGTAGACGGAGAAAGGCTGCTATCGAAGCCATGCACTTTGTGAAAGTGCGAGGAGCTGTGGACAGTCCGAAGGGAAGGGCACAAAATTGGTAAAAGGCATCTTGAAAAATGAAGCGGAGATATTTTCTGTGATGTTGATGAATTGAAATGTGAAAATATGCGTCCTTTAGATCTATAACGACAAACCAATATTTTTGTTTTAGGAGGTGGACAATGGATTCTAATGTAACCATCCAAAAATGTTGTGGATGCAGGTAAGTGTTTAGGTTTCTTAAATCCAGAATGGGCCTGATACCGCCGTCCTTTTTTGGAACGGCGAAGTAATGGGATTAACCGTTGGATATGTCTAGAGGTGATACTCGTTGAATAGCGTGTTTTTTTGAGAAGAGTAAGAATCTCTTCTTCTAGAACAGGGTCGAAAGATGTAAGCCTGACTTGTCCCAGAAGAGGAAATTCTATAAACTCGAGACGGTAGCCGAATTGAATGATATTTAAGACCCAAGTATCTTTTGTGATATGGGTCCAGTTGTGAAAAAATGGAGCTAAGCGAGTAGTTTGGAAAAGTTCAGAGAAGCGTACGTTTGAGTCAAAGATACTGCTTTGACTTCTTGGCAGGTGGCCGGTATGATTGACGTTGTTGTGAAGATGTTTGTGGTCTGAAGGTCGAAGCAGACGAAGTGGCTTGAGAAGATCTAGTCTGGTTCTGATTTTTGAAAGCACGGTAAGGTTGAGAATATGATTGTTGGTATTGTTGTTGAGGGTATTGTTTGCGCCACTGATATCTGTGGTACTTAGGTTGCTGGATTGTGTAAGATTTGGCTGATCGTTTAATTTTGTGTAGATTTTCCAGTGAGTCATCAGTTTTCTCATTGAAGAGACCTTTAGCATCAAACGGCAGGTCTTCAATACGTGTCTTAACATCCTCTATAATGCCCGAGGACCTGAGCCATGCGTGCCGTCTCAAAGCAATGCCGATGTTAGCGTTTTTGAGGCTACATCTGCCGAATGGCGGGAAGCCAGGCGCTGATGTTTAGCAACAGTAAGGGCTTCCGCATAGGTGTTCAAGAAACCCTGTCTTGTGTCATCCGGGGCTGCTTGAAGGGCTGGAAGAATTCTTGACCAAAGCTGCCTTTGGTATGCCCCCATGGCTGCTTGGTAATTCGCCACCCTAAGTAAGAAGGTGGTGAAGGAATATATCTTTCGGCCTAATACATCTAATTTACGTCCTTCCCTATTTGTAGGAGTGACGTGAGCTTTTCCAGATGATTTAGATGAATTTGACTGAACAATTATGGAGTTATAAACAGGGTGCTTAACAAGAAAATTGGTATCATCTCCGTGTGTGCGGTAGAGATTTTCAGTTCTACGAGGCACTGGTGAAGATGTAGATGGTTGGTTCCAGGATTCCTTAATAAGCTCCATCAAGGTTGGAATAAAAGCTAGGCTCAGTGGTGGAGTCCTTTCCTGGTTAATATCCCCAAACACCAGATCTTCCTTGGGGGTTGGAGGCTGTTCAGTTTGGAGTTTTAGTGTCTTGGCCATCCTGGAAATCATTTGAACATATGAGGAGAAATCCTCTGAAGGTGAGGACGGGTGAGGGTCGCCAGCATCTGACTCAGGAGTTCCTCCTTCTACAGGGGTTTCGCCTGAGGCTTCCGAGAACACCTCATCGTCCTGGTCTGAAGCAGCAGATGAGAACACCTCTTCTTGATCAGAAGGTGAAGGTAAGTGTGAAGATTTCCTTGATTTCTGTTTTCTGTTGTCCAGTCCAGATGTTTGTTGTATACGTGGTAAGTGGGTTTTTGACTGGGTAGTCTTCGATGCCGACTGAGAAGTCTTGGCGTGCTTAGAGTTATCCTTATTCCCGTCGTGATGCTTAGAGGTTCGACGGGTGTCGACGTCGAGATCTCGTCGATGTCGAGGCGGAGACGAGGAAGACGAGGATGATGTAGATGCATAAACGTATCGTAGCTTCTTCTTTCTACGATAATCCTCCAAGCTCGAAGACGAGTCGGTGTCCGATTCGTCATGGCGGCGCCAATGACGCGACCGCTTACGATCGACCTCGATGTAAATGGGGTCATCGTATTTTGACTTATTTCGGCGCCAAGATGAACGAGGTAGTACAATAACCTCCCGTCAAGAAGTTCGGTGCCGATCCGGAGAAAGATGTTTCCTCTTCGCCGTCCGTTTTTGAGGTGGGGAATTTGATCTCAAAGAAGTCGACGGCGATAAAGGCATAGGTGATGCCCGCCCGGTGGAAACAGGGCTATGATGGGCAGAAGCCGGGCTAGAAACGACAATGTCTTCTAGCTGGCTAGGGCTCGGAGAACGGTCAAGTCCAGTAGGTGAAGCCTCCAGTTGACGCGGAGGGAGAGAAGCTGCGGTTTCGGAAAGATATTCCCGGTCCCGGGATGAATCTTCAAGAATTGGAGATGGTAATGATGCCGAAACAGGAGGAATTTGTTTTCGATGATCTTTAGACTTGTCTTTTTTATTCTTTGACGACGATTTTTTCTGTTTCAGAGGATCCTTCAAAACGGCGTCGGAAGAAGCCTTCGACGTCGAGGTAGGCAGCTTCTTTGTTGTCGACGTGGACGATTTTTTAGGTATTTTGTCAGCAGGTCTCGAAGTCGACAAAGAAGGTGGAGAGGCGACCGTAACGTCTCGACGTGGGGTAGCCGAGGGCGTCGGTGCCATCTCCATTTCATTGGGCTTCGACGGCGAGAGGGTTTTGTCCCACAGGAAAAGTTTTAGACACTGTTGTCGAGCTTTAAGAGCGGCTTTGGTGAATTTTTTACAATGTCTACAGGAATGGGGTTGATGGGTCTCCCCTAAACAAAAAAGGCAGCGGTCGTGACCATCCGAGAAGGGTAGTTTACGGGAACACGACACGCACCTACTGAAGGGTCCTGAGGGGGACATAAAGTAGAAGAAAAATAAGGAGCAGGAGGACTCACGATTGAAAAGGCAGTATAAGTCTAGAAGAATAAAGTCTTCTGACGAGATGTAAGGCCAGATCCGAGGCAAAAAACAAATCCGAAGCGGTAAGCAATATCTAGTTGTCAACGAAGTAAGCCAGATAAACGCGGGAAAGTGAAACAGTCCGGGTCAGCACGAACGATAGAATCAAGAAGCGAAAGATTATCCAAAACAGTCCGTAGTCGAGGGGCAACAGTGAGTAGAGATGTCGAGAGGAGTCCGTGTCAAAACCAAGCAATCCTATCCAAATTTAGTCAAAAAAGAGAGCTCTAATACCGAGAAGTTCCAAGCACTGAGGCGGTAAAATGGAACTGAAGGCTGAGGTGGGTGGAGCATGCGCTATAGGGGCAACTCTAAACTTTGTTACTTTTCTACAAAAGCTCTAGAATATTCCGAGAAGACCAGCACAGGCACAGTCTAAACCCAATTGTGTGGATTCACAGAGGCCACGAAGAAGAAGTATCTTTATGTGTTAGCAGAAGCTACTGATACAAATGAATTCCCTGGTTAAGCTGCATGAAGTACACATAAATCTGTCATGCAATGTCAAATCATAACCACAATCCAGCAGCTGTTAGGCTAAGCCAAAGTTCAAAGGATGACTGGAATCAAGTTTACAATTTAACACAGCTGTCGTCTCAAGACCTGCATGTATAGAATCTTCATATTCTGCAATAAAAAATGCAAAAGTCTAAGTAGAAACTGAACATTGGCAGGATAAGTGTGATTGGGTTCGGTAGAAAAGTTAAGCAGTTCCTTTTGGCGGGAACGACCACAGGAGCCTTACTTTTCTCATTTAAGCTTTTATTAACAACAGCAAAAGGAGAATCAACAACTACTTCCGTAGGACCAACAGGGCCAACATCTACTGGAAACTCAGTCCAAGACAGTTGATAGTCTATAATTCAGTTCTTCATCCTTCAACGCGGGGACGGTTCGAACTTCTCTTGGTTTGTCGGGTTCCTTAATGAACTGCTCCTCACTGCACAAATGGTCCCACAACAGGGGTGACGGGACCAATCTCCCTCTTGGGGTCTCAGGTTTGGTGGAATTGGTCCTGGACGCACCACCTTCCTCCAAGGACCTTGACCGCGGGGATACACCAAAACCGTCCATTCTAAGGGGTCCAACCCTTCTAGTTGGACCTCTATCCCTTGTTCCCCACGACCTCGCCCACACGCTTTGCGTCTTTCTCCTCCTACACCTCCTCTTTCTGGCACCTTAAATACATAAGGTTCTCTCTCATCTTTTCTGTCTTCCTCTCTTAACTTGAAAAACTCTTCTTCCTTCGCACGCTCTCCTTTCCCCCCTTTCTCCCCCTCTGATGTCAAGAAAACCTCCACCTCCCTTTTCTCCTTTTGACTCCGCCTCTCTTTTTCCTTCTGCCCTCCTTCTCCTACATCTAAACATCCAATTTGTGGTATCACATCAGCTACCGCATCTCTGCCACCTCCTGTCTCAGACATGTGAGGGGACAGCTCACTCCCTTCTTTTACTGCCATCTCCATCTTCACTTCACAATATGACATTTCCACCAGTATTCCAATGCTGGATCTCATATACATGCAGAAGAAGCTCTGCACAATGGCCATAATGGTAATAATGCTGAGCTAGAAGCACTAAGCAAGCAGCATAGTATCTCTCTTGATAATTATTTGAAAGTAACACAAATGCAAGAGTAGGTGATACCTTTACTAGACTATTTAAAAAATCAATAAACAGCAAGCTTTCATGGCATAAATTCCACTTCTTCAGGCTTATGCACTAATATTTATGGATAGTGCAGAAAAACTGTAAATAAAAGTCTGAAAAAAATCATGTCAGATGTACCAGGTCTGCTTGAGGTGAGTTCAAACCAAGACTGAAAACCACCCCTGGGGGCATGGTCTAAAGCCCCACCTCTGGCAGCATGGTTGGAATTTTCCACCCAGTTTTTCAGAGAAAGTTTTGCCAATTATCTGGAAGTAAAACATTATGGAGAGAAGAAGAGAAGGCAGCACTGGCAAGAATCTTTATAAAACCTACAGGGTCACACTTACAAAAAAAGGGCAGCTAGTGCTAAATGTCAAGTATAAAGCTGGCAAAATACAGATAGCATATTTGGGTAAACCTTCGTCTTAGTATATAAAAAGGTTACTACAGAAGCAACAAACAGAACAAAACCCGACACCCATTTTTACATGTTACAGAACTCCCCTAAAACACCAATTTATTCCAGGTTTCTTTCTCATCAATGCAAGCCAAAGTTTAATTTTCTAACAGTGCTTCATTTACTTATTCTGCACAAATTCTATAACATACCAGAGTAGGATGCCCTCAAGCCACACACTAAAGTGAGAGTAGACCACAGACATTTTTGTTAAGGAATAACTGAGAAGATTAAAGGGGGGGGGGGAGAGAGACAGCATAGGAATGTTGCTGAGAAAGTGCTGGTGGAGGACGTCAGAGATAAGGTAGCATTAGAGACTAGTTAAAGCATAAGATTTTGCACAAGAAGTGAGGTTCTGAATGCTTTTCTTCACAGTTGATGTAACAACTCACAGACATATTGGGAACCTACATTCATCATTTTTTCTTACCGAGCTCTATTGACATCCTGTCATAACAGTAATGTGCTGACAATGGTTGAAGAGTTGCAGTCATCAGAGCACAGCACAAAAATTGCCAAATAGAAAGCAAAACAAAAAGTGTCTAGGAAAGGATTCCCCCTCTCCAAAACCGACACACACATATATTTTTTTGTGAAAATACACCTGCAACTTACATTGTTTATCTTTAAAGGAGAAAACTGAGCTGAACTTAGAAAGTTTACAAACAAGCTGGACAACATTCAGCACCTTCAAATAACAGAAATGTTAAAGTAATTCCCTACTCTTCTTCTGGTTTAGCAGAGATTTATGTCTTTTCATTGCTCTTTAACAGTAAATTTCTACCACAGAAACAGAAGAAATCTCATTTACAAGGAATTTATAGTGACTAGTTATCTGGCACTGAAGAACTAAATTTTGTATGCATGTGCATCTTTTCTTCTGTGCTGTCAATTGCTGAGAAAGGTCACAGAAGACTACACAGGGAAAAAGATTCTGCCACGGGCAAGAGGATATAATTCGATACCATCTTCTCAAGCAATTTTTGTAATTACAGTAGCTAATTTATGAGGAGGAGCCATGGTTCAGTAGTAAACCAGACACTATGAACAGAGAAGATATCAAATTTAATTCCTTCCTTATGTAGCTTCAAAATGATCATGTGACAGGAAATACTTCTCCCTGGCACCCCAGAGAACTGTTGCCTGAATAAACTATGTTGTGCCAAACCATATCTGTTCAAGTAAAAAAAGAAGTATTTCCCCCGCCAAAAAAGTACTAGATTCCTACATTTTAATATTTCTTGTCATGCTCATGCTTTTCACAGATGCAAGTAGTGATTTGCATTGGATTTGAATCAATTCCAAAATCCAAGCCAAATCATGCCTTTCAACTGGTTTTTGGTGCTTCCTGAGGTGAAGCAAGCTTCCCCTGAAGTTACCAGTACTAAATCTGGACTCACTCAAAATTTCATTCAAACTTTCAAAAGATCCATGGGAGACACAAAACAGCTTTTTGGGCTTTGTTTCTGCAAAAATGCTCAACATAGGGGAGAATGGGGACAGACCGAAAAGTCCACCTTGTAATCTTGAGGTAAATAGCTTTCCTGGGGCTGCATTCAAGTCATCAGCAACTAACTGGAGCCACACCGCAGTGTATTTAGCAGTCACCACCACCACCAGAATTTGGTGGCAGCTGCTGAATTGATTATATTAGCCAAACCATCCTCCTGCATAAATGAGCCCTTTGGGACACTCCTGTCCAACAACAAGCATCCTAACCAAAATGGTAGGTGACACGGTGACATTCTGCTACAGCTATTTCGATGCTTTTGAGTAGTTTGTCTTCCTAAAAGTCAACCGTATGCTTCTGAGCTTCTCTACTTTTGTCATCACCACTGAGTATGCAAACTGCCTGCTTACTAGCACAGAGCAGGAGGGCCCAGTGACTAGTGTCTTGGAGATGCCAAAATCTGACCATAAGGCTTAATTGTTATCTAGTACTCCCTGTTGTCTCTTAGATGTAACAGCCTCCTTGACAAGGTGCCTCCTTGTTCTGCTGACTTGCCAGCCACCAATATCAGTTGTCTCTGCCTATCTCCTCCTTTGTCTCCTTCTGCTTAGCTCTGTGCTTCCTGGATGCTGTGATTTCCCAGAACTCCTAGAACACTTCTGCTGCTTAATATAGCGATTCTGTTTGTTTCGTCTGGCAAAGATGCCTCTGCTTATCTATAGGTACCCACCTTCCTCTACATTTCTGCAGGTATGCTTCCTGTGGCTGTGCCAGCTGCCAACAACTGCCTTTGTTGTTTGCGCACCCAGGTTTTCCATCTGGCACCTACAACAACTCACTACTGCCCCTAGTGAAGCTAACATAAACATTTCTCAATTCTTTTCAAACATACTACAACCCAGGTGAAAAGAGCAAAAGTAGCACTTCCTTTACCCTCGAAGTCCACTGGACAGTAACCTGTAGCAGACAAGAGGGAAGCAACCTTCAGCAGAAATTTTGTGACCCAGCACTAAGGCTGGGTGACCAACCACCGCCGTATGCTGATGTCCAAAGGAGTAGGTCCTCGTCTAGTCAAACAAACTGGAAAGTTTCAGCTTTCCATACTTTCAGTGACAATAACTGGTTGAAGTATTGCTGCTGAAACATATATGCTGAACTATAATGTGTCAGCAGAAGTTCCTGCCACTGAATTTAAAAGGCCACTCTTGAGAACTGTTCAGTTTTTTATTATAAGCGTAAACAGAGTGTGGCGATTGGCCCTGTCACTCCTGCCATTCATGCTCAAGAGCTTATTGGCATGAGCCTATGAGAGAGCTGGAGAGGCGGAGTCAATTGATATATGAGGCTTGGCTGAAGGAGAAGCAATCAGATAGGGATCGGTTAGGGAACTGATGAGGAGATAAAAAGAACTGGCTAGAAAGAGATAGGATGGTGATGTGTTTATGAAACTGTAAACAAAGAGAAGCAAAGTAAGGAGGGAACTGATAATCTAAGGCCAATGAACTTTGATTACCTGAAAGATTTCTAATACTGTTTGGAATACTGTTTCCCTTCAATAAATATGTTTTGTTTGTTCACAAGACAACTGTTCAGTCATACGTTAATGGTATTGTGGATTCAGATATTCCACTGGTGGCAGCATAAAGGGAATGCACCTGTGGGCCTTTGTGAGGGAATAATAAACAAGGGACACGGGGTTTGCGACACAGAGATCCAGACTTCTCAACACACTACACAGATTAATAAATATAGTCTTATCTGTATCCAAAAAGTTGTGTTTCTGTTTTAAAAAAATAAAACTGGCCTGAGCACAACCAGCTCTTCAGACCAGAGCTCAATGGTTCAAAACTTCATAGACAAAAACCTAACAGCTATGTATTAACTAATACACACTTCACACATTGTCAGGAAGTTTATATAATCAGCACTTCAGAAGTTCATTGCCATTATACATTATGCAATTGCCACCTTCTGCATCCCATTTCACTCTGCACCCCCACAACCATATACATCAATCCATGACTTAAATACTCTACTCCACTTGAAGAAATGTATTACAGTCCATGAAAGCGTGTGCTGCAATAAATCTTTTAGCCTTAAAGATGCCACAAGACTTCATTCTTTGCTTTATTCTCATTATACACCTTAAGAACTAATATATTTAGGTGCTCCTCTTCAGCAACCATATGACCAAAGCTGAAGTTAAGGGAAAGGGTTTGCTGTTAAGGATATGTAGAAGTTCTTGCTAGTTCCAAGCACTCACACTGATGCTTTAGCTCAGATTACTCCTGTTGCACTTTTACCAGCTGAAGTATCTTACCTTTAAGGCCTCTTTCTCTTTTTCTATCCTCTGGTGGTCCAGATGAACTTTCACAAGAGCTGCCTCTTTAGCAGAGATCTCTTCTTTCAGCTGGTCCACCTGATGTGTCATAATCTTTAGCTTCTTTCTCATTTCATTGATCTCATCCTATACAGTAAAAGAAAAAATTAAGTGTTCATCATATATATATAGGAAACCATGCAAGCAATACAGGTAAACTCTCCATAATTTTGTCACAACAGCTATTATCTTGCTTGGAACCAATCACTAGGGAAGAGGGAAAACATATTGCCCATCGCTCCTACAACCTTCTTTCCTCCCAGCCAACCTTTATGACTTATCTTGCCACCAACATTACCTGCTTGCTTCCCTCTTTCCTTCTCCCACTCAGTCACTATAATGGTGGCAGCTCGTCCTCCTCCGCACCCCTGCCTCACTTTGCCATCACTGTCATCACTGTAATCACTGCCTTTCTCCCCACTCGCTCACTCCAGGTCTGATGGTGGTGGTGATAACTGTGCCTACTTCTCAACATTTTTACTGTCTCTGCTAGTTGACCAGCTGGCTACACTATTTGCAAAAGCACCAGCTGCTTAAAGCAACTAGAAGTGAGGATGATGAAGACAAAGAAGAACAGACAGTGCAGCCTGCAGGGAAGGAGGTACAGTGAGTTACCATCATGACAGCAATAGCACCCTATACCTTTAGGGTAAGATTTGCTGTTTCCAGTGTTGAGAAGTTAGTATACCTGAGTTAGATACCACTGATTTCTCCAGATGTTTTTAAAAGCTATCAGAATATTGCTTCATTCAAATCTCATAGATTCATATGAAGACATAAGAATAAATATGTCATTGTACTACAGTAAAGACCACCTGGATGTTCAAAATAATAAAATAGGAAAACAGTATGAAACTGTGGAAGAGCTACAATCTTCCTACACATTCCTCCCAGTTTTTGCAACCAGACATCTTTGCTACTGCCCTCTTAACTTCATGATTCTGTACTAGCAGGAAGATGATGGGAAAGCACAGTGAACAGGCCACTCTTTTCCTGATAATTATATGGAAGATTCTGAGATGGATGATCTAGTCTATGTACCTATAGAACAGGACAGTTTATTTTCATGGGAAAACATTCAACTTCTAGTTATAATGCAGCTTTCAAGACACAAGAACACTTTTAAAAAACCTGATAATCTTAAATCATGCTTTAATAACAGTGTCCAGAATTCTGTCATATACTTATAGAAGAGGAAGAAGAACCATAAAAAAATTTGTGGCTCATTGACAAGGTTCCAGTCACACACCCAGTACCTTGTCAATTAGCCCAATTAGTCACAGCAACTTTCACAATTCATTTTACATGCACATCCACTAGAATCTTGGCCATTAAGGTAAAGTTCATTTACAAAATAAGAACTCTGGTTCTTACCTTGCTAAATACATCAAGGAAAAGAAAATGACCTTTGGAACGAAGGGCTTGATCACACCTGGCAAAAGAACCCCAGTTATACCAATTTGGCCATTTTTTAGATCATTCCATAAAGTTCCGAGTGCATGATGCATGGCGAAGATCAACTCATTTTCCCAGCCAGTAGTTTATTTCCAATTCATTTTCTCCTTGCCAAGAGAATGGTTTTAAATTGTACTAATGATGTATCAATACATTCCTTACTGGTATAGCATGTGTGCACATTCCTATCGATTCTTTTCCCATCCTCGATCTCCAGGAAAGGCAGCTGCCATGATTACTGCATGGCAGCCCTGCGATTAACTTTTTAATTTTTTTTTTCACAAGCAGCATAGCGGTACATCGATAAATCAAGATCTCTGGCTTTACAGGGACAATCTTGGCATGGTTTGAATTCTTGTGCCATTTGTCTTGTTTACTCCACCTACTGTCTGCCAAGTGGCACAGTCGTACAGGTAAGGGCAGGGAGCATGGTGAGCACTGTATTACTTCCCAAGATGCAGGCACCACAGATCAAACATTCCCAAACAGGCTTTTTTAAAAAATAAAAGTAGGGGCAGCACTGCCCCAGGAAGCATCAGAGAAAATAAATCAATTTCATGGTGAAGTCGGCAATAACATTTCAAATAGGAAGAAATATTGTTAAAACCAATGAGAACATTCCTGCCAGTATATATACCATGTAATGTAAAAAAAATGTATTGGCACAACAGAGGTATAGAAAGAATCAGTATAACTGGGGTTGTTTTGGCAAGTGTCATTAGGCCCTAAAGCATGTCATATTGACATATAGAACACCAGTCAAGTGAACGGAAAAGTAGAAACCCAAGTATAGGGTTTATAAATGCATTTATAAAGTTAGCTTTTCTAAAAGCTAGAATGTGCCTATGCCAAAATAGACTACTTTAATAATGGGTGGAAAGTCCCCATGAATTTTGCAGAGGTTGACGTTATACTCATTTAAATTAACAAGCAACAATTCCTGGGACCAGAAAGATTTAAAAATGTAAAATCATCTCAGCAAATACTGAAATTCAGCCAAGCACTCCTGTATCAAAAGATTTTACTCTACCTGAGCTTATGACATCCTGGAGATCAGAAACAGTATATAAAGGGCTGGACAGTGAGGGACCTTTTCTTATTAAATAATCTCAAAATGCATACCAAGAGCTTTGTTCTCTCAAATCAGCTTGTGCCAATTTAACTAATCCCAAGAGGGATAGCAGTCCTGCATGGTTTTTAAACTAAGACAATTCTAGTTTTCACAGCTGGCTGGCTCATTACTGAACTATGAATGCCTATTTTGTAGCTTGTGTATAATAAAAGGATACTTTCAACCTGTGAATAGGCTGCTTTCAGAGGTTCAGGTCTACCCCTGAAATCTTGGAGGGACACGCCTGTACCCCTCACTTCACCAAATATTATTCTTCCCAAATGTTTACTGAAAAGGCCTCCTCTCAAATTCTAGTTGCAGCAGAGAACTATTTAACTATTTTGACTTTTTAAATGGGGGGGGGGGGGGGGGCGGGGGACTAGTCATTCAAAGAGATGAGGGTGGTGTGCAAAATGGCAATATTATCTCCCATGCCCCTAAAGGTCACAAGGGGTCTTTTGGAAGAAAAGCAATCTATTTTAATTTTAAAACTTGGGGGAGGAAGCACATTAGGGCTGTACCAGGGTGCATATGGCCTAGTCTTTCCAACAGAAGTGGACAAACAATGGCCTAGTGCATATAACCATAGTTTGTCCACTTCTGTTTTAATCCTAGATGTCTTCTCATATTAATTGATTCTGTAATTCACATGGTAAACAAAATAATCTGTTACAAAACAAATCAATAAGTGCAGAAGTTAATCTCCATATTCCCCAACAAGATTTGCATTTAACATTCAGAGATTTCACAGTGTTAGCCATAGCGCAGGACAAGTAAACTGCTGCATATAGTCCATGGAACTATATTTCCAACATGACTCCGAAATGCAAGGTTAGTATTTAACATCAAGAATGATAATAACTGGTTCCCCCACTGTTTTGGAATAGGTTCACATCTTACCAAATGCCACAATAATCACTCCACTCTCTAAGAAGCAAGGATTTCATTCCTACTTAGGCTTAGTTCTGTGCTAGAAATCTCACAGAGGAATTTAGATTTGTTCTTAGAATCCACCTTTCTGTGCAGCTAATGTGAATGTTCCATGTACCTTCTCTGTTGTAAGGTATGAATTTTGTTCTCTTTATATCACAATGTTCACATTATTTAGTATCTGTTTAATATTTCTATTTTTAGTCTATATGCAGTTTTAAAAACGACAGAAGTTCCATTGTTTTTCCTTTGGGGGGGGGAGGTTCTATCAACACAGTTACCACTCAATCTTCTTTAGGTCTTGTTTAACCCACTTGAACTAGGCACGTACATTATTTTCAAGGCAACAATTTTCAAGTAGCACTGAATAAAGATAATCAGCCCATTGAAACCATCTACATCTACAATAGCATCTGCAATGCTATTGAATAGAGCATCATGGGAAATGATCTCCTTCAATCTGCTGGTATAAAGCTCTTAAGTAATCTTCGACATCTAGCACAAGATCTTCTGTAATCTCCAAACAGTTAAGACCTGTAACTTGAATAACCTCTCTCTGATGCACATCCACCTGAAGAAACTCTCCCTTGACATTCTTACATGCATGAACAGATTTTTCACTGAAAGTATCTAGATTCTGTTTCCATAATTATCCAAGTCAATACCTGTTGTGTAGGTCATTCCAGCAGGGAACAAAAAGACCCTGGAACATCATGTTAGCATTGGCCTTCTTTATCTTTCCATCCCAGGTGTTACATGAGAGCTTCTAGTTCAACCAAAACAGAGAAATAAACCTAAGAACAGAACTGCTTTTTGGTACCTGGGCTTCAATCAAGTTTTTACTGTAGAGGTTTCTGTCGGATCTCACAGCTTCATAGAGATTCTGTTGTTGTTTCAATTTTATTTCAGACTCTGCTATCTTCTTTTTGTAATCAAAGATCTGCATCTCCCGTACTTTGATATCTTCCATGTGAAGGAGGGCCTGTCAAAGAAAGCATAAAATTAGCAGCATTAAGCCATCCTATGATGTCTGGAAAGGCTTTATATACACAAGTAGCTGAATATACAGTGATACCTGTCCAACAAGACAGGTTTTAGCTGAGAAGCTGAAAGTGCTTATACAGATTTCTTTATCTTATAAAAAAAGTCACTGAGGTGGCTATTGGAAGGCAGAGATTAGCAGGAGGGGTGTTCATAATTATTACCTCTTACATCATTTTGCAATTAAAAATCCCCACCAGGGCTGCTTTGATCCCATAAGGGAAAGGTGCCTTCATCTCTTCCCCAATAAACACAAAATCAACCAGAGTGCTGCAAGATCTAAAACAGAATAAGCAAATAAGCTATGTTCAAATCCATTTTGCTATAATGAAAAGCTATTACATGAGAGAGAGAGACTGTATGCATACATGTTTATATGTGCAGATGCACTGTAGTTTCTATTAAACATACCTTAAATATGTTTAAGGTATGTTTGGAAACAGGGATGAGCACCGCGCCCTAGAGTCGGACACGACTGGACTAAATGTCAAGGGGAACCTTTACCTTTTACCTAAATATGTTACTGAATAATTCTAACCAATTAATCAATAAGCTACCTTAGTAACAAAAAGTTAAATCACTGTCTTCAGGAGGTGCAGTTTCAAGGGGAGAATAGCAATATATAATAAAAAAAGAATTAAAGAGGTGATATGCATAGATCATTTTAACCAATGAATATTCTTTATAATGTCAATGGAATTAAAAACCCTTCCAGAGAGTCATGTATTATAACTTAAAATGCAGCTCAAAATCCACATAATCTGAAGCACTTTGCTTTCCCTTATCTCTCCATGGTTCTCATTTATTCAAAACTGCCAATGGATAACCTATTGTACTACACACTTCCTTGCACAGATAAAGGCAACCAAGGTTGTTTGCCTAATCGTGTCATTATTATTCCACTCGTCTGCTTTTTTTTTTAAGGAAAACAAGCTATGTTTCAATGATGGAGAAAACAAATGACTAGAAACATAAAACATGTGCTATTTTATAAAAACAAACAAAAAAAATCTTGGAATTTCTTCAAACAATTTACCATAAACAAACTGCAAATGTCAGAAATACTTGAGAGCTTTCCGGATAACCAAGCAGCAGGATGGGTTTCCCCCCAGTATGACAGGAAATAAGGCAATGATTTGATGATCACATAGTGATAAGTTTAGTTGGGAATATATCTTCAGTAATGCCATAGACATGATCCATTACGTTTCCATTTCCACCCACTCAACCACAATTCTATATATCTCATACTAACATGATGCATATTTTATAGCTGTAAAATATTCTTGTAGTGGACAAAGAGGACACCTGTATTAAAATAATAAATACTGAAACATACATGCTAGTTGGATTTTAAAAACAGTGGTAAAAATATTGTTGATGGAAAGCTAGAAAAACAAAGACAGATGCTCAACATAAAATAAATGTTTGGATTCCCTGCAACAAATGTGTAACAGGTAAACTTTTGTTTCACAATACAGCAGATGTTTGTAAATTCACCACTTAGGCTATACACGCATAATAAAATAAGAATTTAAGTTATTAAACTAACAGAAAAAAGTATAAACACAAATAAGGATGTTACTGGAATAATTTTATGCATAAAAGAAAAACCCTCTCAGGAATTCAATTTTTTGTCTTTTTCTTATAACCCCCCCCCCCAAATACTTCTCTCTCTCACACACACACACTATACTATACTATACTATACTATACTGTGGCCAAGATCCTATTGTGCAACTACATACAACGTTGTGGCCCTGAAAATTGTACAAGTGCTGACATGGAAGAGCTATCCCCAGAGCACTTCTTCCAGCACATTGCACAATTGTGTATGCCGTAGATATGCAACTGATTACACAACTGCAGAGGGCAATTTCCTGTTCCTGGAGACAACTTCCACCACATTTACACCAACATAACTTTATGTTACATTGCCAGGATACCGACCTGTATATGTTAACTGTGTCTGACTTATGGTGATCCTAACAAGGGTATCCAAGGTATGTGAGATCTTTAAGGAGTGGTTTTATTTATTCCACTTCCCAGCAAATCTCCGTGGCTGAATAGGAATTTGAGTCCTGGTCTAGTTCAACACTCTATTACATTACTCTGGTTTTCAGCACAACATATTACATTATATACATAAACTATATAAACTATATACTACACAGGAAGTATTTATTTATACATATGTGTCTGTGTGTGATACCAACATGGCACTGTGAATAGAGTATCAGACTAAAGTGCAAATCCCCACACAGCCAGAGAAACTCACTGGCATGATACTAGAATGACAGGGCCTACACTAGGGTTGCCCTCTATATCATGTCATGGGAAGAAGGTTGATTTCCCTTGTGCCAGAGACAACTCTGATTGCAGTTTCACCATAGTAAGTTGCAATTTTATTATAGTACATTGCAACTAAAATACACCCATTTGAATCAATGGAATTTATGGATGAGTTGACTCACCAAATCTCCACTGTTTCAATGGGCTTACACTAACGTGACTTACTACATTAAACAGGATTTCAACCGCTGTTTTACAATGGAGGTCCTAATATGAGACTTGGTGGTCAGTACAGTATGTGCCACATAGGCTGAAGTTAACATTGACTGTAATTCTGAATGAGTTGGAATGTTCATAGGTTGCACAGTTGCTATCAGTACAATTCCCAACTGAGAACAGAAAGTAGTGACTGTAGGAGGTTGAGCAGAAACAACAAGTGGTAAAAGAGGTACCAAACTCAGTCTTGATAGTTGTATCAGTGTTGTCAGTGGTATCAGGAATGGCAAATGGTGAGATAATATGCATTGCTGTCCATGGTCCCTACGTTCCTGATGGTAAGAAGACCAGCTGGTGGAACATGAATAGTATTCCAATCATTGAGACCTGTACTAACACCAATCAGGAGATGGTAGGTACCAACATTAATAGTAATAAGGAGACCTCAATCAGTGATGGTGTGGAGGGCAGATACATTCAACACAATGTGTAAGTGGTCCTGGAAGAACAGTAAGAAAATGGTGTCAAGAGCCTTGAGAAGATCTTCCCCAAGTTGGTATTGCCCCCAAATGAGTGCTCTCAGAGCTAGCAAGATCAATTGTCCCTTTCCTCTGATTTTACCCTCCAATACCAAATGCATGGAAGGCCTATTGAGAGAGATGTCAGAGATGGCCTGAGGAGGCAGCACTAATGGCTGCTGGAAGATTTCTTCTAGTAGTACAGAAGAAATTTTTCTACCTCTTTTGCTGTGCCTTTTTCTGTTTCACAGGCTGATCAGAAGGTTAGTTTCTCCTTGGTTTGACCACCATTTTTTGTGACTCTAACTGGATGGCTTTGAGGCAGACTTGTCCTGCTGATTCAAAGTGATGCTAAGGGCTACACTGATGCTGAGGGACTGGATCAAGATGCTGAAGAAATAGCCATGTGGATAGAATCACCAAAAAAAAAAAGCACCCTCAGGACCCCAGGTAACCAACAAACAGAATACACAGTGGACCCAGAGGTAGTAACAGCTGTAAATGTTGTTGCTGCCATGGCCTTCTCAAACAGATGTGACCTCAGGGTGTACCCATTGTAGTGAACAAAATAAAGCTGAAGGAAGAAGCACTGGAGTATATGCCGGGGGAAGGAGGGCCAACAGTCAAATACTCTCAGTTTCAAGGATTTCAAAACGAGTTGTCAAAGCACGTCCAGATATCTTACGTTTTATTTTAGTAGTGGTGATAATACACCAGTACATTTGTTACTGACTGTGGAGATGCCTAAAGTTGCTTACACACCCAGTTTATCACCTAACTCCGCCTTTTCCTTTTGCCTATTAAAAATGAATTGGCAACACTAATAAAAATGAGATCAAAATCAATAGTAATATAAAGCTAGTTCAGTGGTTATATAGACTGGAACGAAATTATAAAATAGGTCACTGAATTTGTAACATTGCAGTCAGGGATGAGATTGAGGACCCCTTTGAAACAGATATAGGGGAAGCAGAAGGGGAAGAGGGAGAAGGGAATAAACAGTGCCCAACATTACTACCTTTTCCTTGCTAGCATTGGTGCTGAATTTGACTTCCAGAAAATCCATAAAATTGTTAATGGGAGCAACATCTGTTTTTTCATCCCTGAAAAAGGAACTGGGTAACTCCATAAAGAACACTGAAGAAATTTTAATGTATTGCAGGGGTGGGTAGCCTTCAGAGGTCTGAAGACCACACATGACTGCCTTGTACCTGCTCCCATGTCCTGCTTACTTCCAAAAAAAAAATCTATAAAGTTTTTGTTCAACTGATCCTCTAATGACTTTTTTTTAATTAAAAAAATGGGGGTAAGGAACATGGTAGTGTGACTTTTATATATATATATTGTGAGGGCACAAGAGAACCATGATTACCAGCAAATAAGGATGTTAAAATGGGTTGTGGTGGCGCTGCGGGTTAAACCGCAGAAGCCTCTGTGCTGCAAGGTCAGAAGACCTGCAGTCGTAAGATCGAATCCACGCGACGGAGTGAGCTCCCGTCGCTTGTCCCAGCTCATGCCAACCTAGCAGTTCGAAAGCATGTAAATGCAAGTAGATAAATAGGTACCACCTCGGTGGGAAGGTAACAGCGTTCCGTGTCTAGTCGCACTGGCCACGTGACCACGGAAACTGTCTACGGACGAACGCTGGCACTACGGCTTGGAGACGGGGATGAACACCGCTCCCTAGAGTCGGACACGACTTGACTAAATGTCAAGGGGAACCTTTACCTTTACCAAGGATGTTAAAAAATAGATCAATGGTGATATAACATTCTGGCTTTCTGAAAAGCTAGTAACCATAATTGTTCATACCATATGGAACAGGAAACTGGTTAGTCAAAGGCTTTGTGATATATTTGTGGCTTGTACAGAGAGAGGAGCAAAGGGGCAGATTTCTCAGAGACACGGCATGTTTACAATCTGGCATCTTATCTGTTTGTTCCTTTCTTTGTGCAAACTACAAGGGAAATATTTTCCTGATCTTATTGGGCAAATTCCGAGTCAGTACGTCAAGGATGGACAAAGTACAGCCCATAACATGCATGTAGCTCCCAGCACCCCACACTTCAACAGTTTAACAAATTCCTCAGTTCTGAGTTCATACAAAACATGATATCATGGTTAACTGAAGATTTCTTGGATCATTTGCTACTTTGGACTATGCAGGGAGGAGCAAAGTGGCTGCATGTGTGCCAAAAGGCTCCTTCATATTTTGGTTAATTAACTACAATGTGATGGAATGTGGCCACGTACAATAGCTTCCTGTCTTCTCAAACTGATGTGCTTTCACTCCACTAGTTTATATCATCTGGATTTATTTTATTAAATCAAGATACTTCTTGTCCTACAGGCACTTCTGGCACAGCACTTCTTATTCACATTTGGTCAATTAGTTGTATGTTGTCATCTGGATAATGAGGGATAATCTGTAACGATATTCTAAATCTCCAGCTCTTCACCATGACTCTGTCAACTCAAACATTCTTTCATTAATAGCTCAAATGAACCTTCTCAGTTTCAAGGGACTGATCTTGTATAACTGGCATTTTCATAATCTCAGACTGAAATAAAAACATCTGGCATCAATCTACTGGGATTGATTCAACTGCTCTCAAGTCTGATGTACAATGTGCATCAAATAATCTATGTAGTGATTAAAATGACAGATGTCTACTGTGAAAAATAGGAAGCCTACTAAGATTATCAGTGTATAAGAATAATGAAGTGAAGCAATAAAGTAAAGTAAGTAAGTAAAGAATAATGAAGCAGGTCAACAGTACAAAGGATCTGTAGGGAAAGTATTATAATCTTGAGAAGAGCTCTTAAATTACCTAGAAAAATACAAAGAGATAACTTCTTCTCAATGCTTCAAAAGGCAAATAAATACAAAGTATTGCCAGTCATCATAACCTCACATTAGGAAACCAGACCTAGAGTAAATTACATTAGTCCTATAGTCTGACTCAGCCATTATGTATTGTGATGCTTCTCTAATCTTATTCCATTTATATTTTGCTTTTTTATCTTCATCTTCATCTACTGCTGTGTCATTATGAACATTTTTATTCAGGATAAGTCCCACAAAGTTCATTGAATCTTTATTTCTATGTAACTATGTTTCAGAATGCAGCCACTGCAACAGTGAAGTGAGCCACAGGGCAGAGAACTGTCCACAGATTCTTATTATACCTACATTACTCTTTTTTGTTCATTTCTATGCAAGCTTGTCTTTCAAGTCACATTTGAAAGACTCCTTTGCATAGCAGTAACTGCACTCCCAATGAAATGTGTTTTTTAATATAAGAAAAGAAAAACACTAGTATGCTGTAAACAGAAAATTTATTCTGCAGTGGGGCAGGGGATAGCTTTCTGTTCTCATGATCTGTTGTGAGCAACAAGCTGACAGATGAGCTATAAGGAGCTGCAAAAGTGCTCACTTTCCGAAATTTTAAAGTCAGAACCCTGTTGGGTGTAGTGGAGCATAAAGATATGCCAGCATAGTTATTCAGCATATTTTCTCTCAAGAAATAAATATCCCTGTTCTGAATAACTGAATCTTGTGCAAGAAGGTTATGGAAGCAGCCTTGCTTGTGTCACACATGGTCTGGCTTGAGTAAGCTATTCATTCTAATGTTGCCAGAAGAAGCAGTGAGTTTCCCTAGCTGAAACCATAAACACTATTTATTTTGTCTAAGAAAAAAATAAATAAATAAACTAAAAAGTAACTCATTTATTATGTTTTACAACATTTTAAAATTTTACAATTTTACAACTGCAAATTCTACATAGGAAAATACCTGAAACATATACAAATATGACCATAGTATTAAATGTTCCCAGACATTCTTCACTAACCTAGTAGTACTCTCAAGGTTTGGGGAGTTACTGTTTTTTAGGAACTTCATTCAGTCTCCTACACAAAGCAATTTGGCAGGTAGGTTATGCCTTTTTATGACTATCTAGTTTTCATTTTAAAAACACATACACACAAAGAAGGGAAGGAAGACTGAAGGGAATCCAAAAATCAATTAAATCACCTATCAGTGAAAAGAAAAAAGAGGTGTGGTCTTTGTATGCTACTCAAACGCAAGGGTGAGTGATACCTATATTAACCCACCAAAAGAAAAGAAAAGAAATCACAAACAAGCTAGCTTTCAACTCTGCACACATCTTCATCTGGCTAGGCATTACAGAGATCTAATATTTAACACTGTATATTTAACACTGAGCTCTTTCTCAGCACTTTTCTAATGCTTGCTATTTATATGTATGATACTTTAGTTCCTTGCTTGTATCTACATTGAGACAGAGTTGTGTGACATATACCAAAGTCAAGAAATGGAAAAATTAACATACTCT
This sequence comes from Intellagama lesueurii, assembly GCA_037013535.1. Lineage (NCBI taxonomy): Eukaryota > Metazoa > Chordata > Lepidosauria > Squamata > Agamidae > Intellagama > Intellagama lesueurii. The sequence continues at coordinate 211,563,622 of JBAJHW010000003.1, forward strand.
TCAGATCCAAAGGGCTGTAGCATGCCTCCACACACAGTATGCAAGTCCACCAATCAAGAAAAGGTTGTAAGAATATGACGTTACTTTGTTTTCTCAAAAGTCTATTAATAATGCAATCCTATAAATCAGTCATTCTCAGTGGGGGTTAAATGGCGCCCTGGGAGGCCCTGGCATATTTGAAGGGGGTTACAGACTGGAAACAATTCTTCACAGACCACCTTATATGGCTTGTTATGAGACTTACACAATCCTGATTTGGCATATATTTCTTTCATATTGTGTTTATGGCCATGGCTAAAAAAAAGTTGAGAATGACTGCTATAAATGCCTAATCAGAAGAAAGTATTGTTAAGTTTAATAGTACTCACTGCTGGGTAAGTAGATACATGACTGACTTAAAAAGAAAGAGGCTCGGAAGGGAACATTTACTCTCACCTTATTTCCTCTCTCATGTGCATGTGGAACATAGGAGAGGGAATTGTATTGCACCAGCAGAAGTGAACCTGCACCAGTGGGTCAGCTTCGGTAAGCTGATTCCAGCCCTGGCCAAAAACAACTGAAAATTGACAGGACTTAAAGGTCACGGCTTTCAGCTCAAGGAGGGTACCATTCTTGAGGAATTTGCTTCCTCCTGAGGTGACTGAGGTTTGCTACTTAATAACTGAATGTAGTACAGCAAGTTACATGCATCTTAATTAACTCATTTTTAAAATGAAATACCCTGTGATGCACATCCTTTGAGTCCCCTTAGAATGCATACCAAGTTGCAGATATCTAGGTTTCACAGACTCAGATCTATGGCAAAAACAGACACACTAATATTCTGTTATTATAGATAGGGGAAGATTAATGACAAACGTCTGGGCATTGAAAAGCTAGAATATCACTGGATAAATGGTGGCTAGAATCAAAACAATTTTAAAAAGTAAATATTCAGGGTGAACATAACAGCATAGACTCATCTGTCATATTTAGACTGCTAGTGGGAGGTGGCTAGGAGAAGCTTAACTAAGGACTTTAATACTACTGGGCCAAGATTACATCTGCCAGCTTTTACCCGTTCCCACAAACTGATTGTCATGGAGAGCTAGACCTTTGGCTTGAATCCTAGCATTCTGTTTTCTTGCGATTTACTATATTATTCAAAAACCTACTGTGCACAAAGTGCTGGTCTGCTGTTCAACATTCCTCCTCAGGAATTCAAAAATGTTCCCCTAAAAACTAGCCCTACCCAAGGACCAATGGTTAGAATCGACCATTTTTATTTGCCAGTAAACATTTTCCATTTGGCTAAAAAGCACACGTAGAAACATTAAGCTTTCTGAAGATGGCAATGAACATCTTCATTATCTTATTTGTTCATTTGTAAGTGACAGAGATAATATGGAAACCTGTTATCCACTATAACAGTGTAGTGGTCAGAGGCACAGTGCAACAAACACAAGTTTCAAAATAGTAGCATTGGATAGACTTACCCTAAGGGAATACTTTATAAGGAGAAAGACAAGCCACGAGAACAACTAAAAGAGCTGCAAGTGAACACTTTGCTCTGGAATACAACTGAATCCTTTACGGTTCTAGGTTAAGATCCCCTTCTTTCCCACAAAACAGGAAGGTTTAAAGGTATAGACCTTTGCTTTGAAACCACAGTTGCTTCTTTCCAGGTGTTCAAAACTTCTGTCAAGCCAAAAACACAAGGTCCTGGTCCAGCAAAGAAGTGATGCTCAGAAGTGTACCAGACAGCAACAAACCACTGGATAATGAATGAATCTACCTTCCTTAACTCTCAAAGCAGAGCTTCGAATATTACATCATCAATTCATTAGTGTTAAAGATTAGAAACTGTAACAATAATGAATCATTGTTAATGTTGAAAATGAAAACATTTAACCAATGAATTAACAGTATTGTTACTTGAATAATAAGTCCTGAAATAAACAGTGGGATTAGGTTTCCTCCTCAGCCCCTAATGGTACATTTGCCCTTGGCTCAACCAGAAACTCTTTTTCTTCTTTTAAAATTGCCCTCCTCAATCTGCAGCTTTTTTGAGATAGACAACAAATCCCATAATACAATTGTTAACTATCTGTCTACAGAGGAAGCAATACCCAACAAAACTAACTCCACACAGAGCTAGTAATTTCTTTGAACAATTTTACACACACTTCTGTAGCAGGCCATCACAGCAGCTTTACTGGAAAGCACGGTCTGAGCAAAAGGCTGTGCAGTTTCAATTTTATCTTGTAGAAAACGTGTTAAAGTAACTTTTAAAATATTATTTTACAGCATAGGACAAAGGCTCCCTCCCTGCATTTGATAGAAAAATTGTGGAATTTAAAACTAATTTTAACATGGTATTCCTACCCTTTGCCTCAGCGGGATTCTGGTGGTGCTTTCACAAAGGGAGTTAAGGAAATCCAGCTCTCCCTTCCCTCTCCCAATAATCCAGTTTTTATCCCAAAGCCCCAGGAAATCATACCCGCTTGGAGGGAGATAGCATGAGAGCTCCTGGCTGAGAAACACTGACTTAGAGCACAATGGTCTAGTCCAACAAAGAGGCACTGCTCACACTGCAAAAATCCCATTGGTGAAACACCAGGAAGCAGCAAACACCTGGATGACAAACCTGCCTGCCCTTCACATCAGAGAAATGGTGCTCCCTCTATTCACAAAACATATGAGGGGGTGGATTCTATCGGGGAACAAGGAAATAAGGTGATAACATAAAATGGAGAACAGGGCTCCTGCACTTTTTATAGTTGTGTGGAAGAGAAAATTTTAGCAGGTGTCATATGCCATGCAAGCTAGTACTGCTGAAATTACCAACTACATGAACCCTGTCTTTCATTTTATTTGGTGAATGGAACTCAAGGGTCTATATTTTGAAGCATCCAGTTTCAGCTGTGGTTTTACTATGAGTATTTGAAAAAAATATCTATTCATATATTTACAAAGTTTGTTGTGTTTGTAATCCGCATGCAAAGCAAACAGCTCCACAGAGCACAGAGAGGGGTAGAAAAGCACAACAGCAAGAAGGAGATATTATTGCTTTTCAGCTTTTTCCTTACAGAGATAGGCCCTGTATACTACAAGGTGTTATTCATATATTACTCCCCACTAGGGAAATGGGAGCCGCTCAAAAAATCTCCCCAAAAAAACATATTACAGGATTAGAGGAGTTCCACCAAAAGCTTCTCCTAATCTATGAGGGACAAGGGGACAATGGGGGGGGGGCAGGGAGAGACTGTTTTCATCATATTATTGCCACTATACATTATAAAGTTGGGTAAAAGCACAAGCAGAAAGTTCAGGCTATCAGAAAGTAGCTGAACTGAAAGGCAGAAATGCAGCATCAGTAATAATACCCATAATGAACAGGATGCCACTCAAAAAAAAAGTCTATAATAGAGAAAGCAAACAATCAACTTAAGAATAAAAGTTTGGACTTTCTTATCATGGTTTACTCATTCATTCATTCATTCATTCATTCAAATTTCATACCACCATCTAGCTACCAAGGCCACTCTGGGCAGTTCACAGAGTGATAGAACAAGCTAGTAGTGAACAGAAACAGCTAGGAGGACTCCAAGTGAGCACTTCGGTGCTACAAAGTCTGCACCTCAGCTATGCACTTTTGAGACAAGACATTTTCTGCCAGGCTCCACTTCTTTCCATGATGTGGTAGATTTCAAAGGAACAGACTTTCAGCTTGGAAAGTACTACATTTTCTAGCCAGCTGTATCATCAACAGATAGGTCATGCTTCCAACAAGGTGCTTCTCCCAAACACGCTTGCCCCCAGCGGTTGTTGCACTTCTGAACTTTGGCCCCCAAGAAAAAAGCAAAAAAAGCAAAGCATGCTGCTTATATACTTCCCCATAGCAGTTAAAGCACTCTCTGGGTAGTTTACAAGTTAATTATGCAGGCTACACATCCCCCCCCCCGCCACGCAAGCTAGGTACTCATTTTACCAACCTCAGAAGAATAGAAGACTGAGTGAGCCTTGAGCCAGCTATCTGGGATTGAACCCTGGGCCATGAGCAACGATTGGCTCCAGTACAGCAGTTTAACCACTGCACCACGAGGCTCTTCCAAGAAACACATAATTTTGGCCCCGTGTGCAAAAAAAGGGTGGGATTTGGCTGCTTTCTTCATGTTTATTTTATTGCTGGAAACCATCCAGAGTAGTGGCAAGGCCACTAAATGATGTGGTAAAAAAATGAAAGAAAGAAAGAAAGAAAGAAAGAAAGAAAGAAAGAAAGAAAGAAAGAAAGAAAGAAAGAAAGAAAGAAAGAAATCCTAGAATCAAAAGTATTGCACGAAAAACTAGCTGATACTGGGGGAGGAGCAATGCCAGGAAACCAGAATTTTTACCCATATTTTTCATTGTATATTGAATATTTGGACAAAAGGCTCATGTAGATACCTCAAGCCTTCCCAAGATGGAAGGACAGAGAGGTGGAACACTAACATCAGTGAACAATATGCATTATGAAAAGGTTACCAAAAAGGGGAAAAAGCACAACCTCCCCACTCACTTTTATGGGGTAAATGACATGAAAATCTGACATCAACAATAACTATATAGTGGCAAAAACCATTGTTCGTATAACATGTCAGACGAAGTTACAATCATAAGTGAGTAGGCAAAATAACAAATAAAACAGAGTCATGCCAATCAGTAATATAGTTTTATACAGAGAATACTTCAGCAGGCTCTCAAGCAAATATTGGAGCAAATTACAGTTCAGAAGGTCAAATAAACAAAAAAGCTCTACCTAACCAGGGTGAGTGAACAAAACAGACTGGTTATAGCATCTATCTCTACAGATTTTCTGCTGAAATTCACATTATTTGCCTTGCACTGTAGCTTGGCTGTATCTAGGCTCTGGAACCTCCTTCTTGTATCTTTATTATTGACCCTCCTTTTTTAGGCAGGCATTTACTTTGTAATCTGTTGTCTTCTAACATTTCTCATTCGAACATTTTAAACATTGTTATTACAACTACATGTTTATTCACTGCTGTTTCAGTGCTTTGGTCTTTGGGCTTCAAATCACAAAGGATTATTTTGATCACTTATTTATGGCAGCTATGCTGTTAGCCAGTATGAATTCTTAGGAGGAAATACAAGCTAGAAGTTTTTTAAAAAATTAATTATTAATATTAATATTAATGTTTGCTTACCAAGAAATAAATACTTTGAGCATGAGCATGGGAGGAAGGCCTTAGACTCTATCCATTTACAAATCACAAATGATTAATTGTAATGTTATACGCTTTCTCTTATTTGCAAAGGAACCAGTGGAGGAATAATCAAAAAACATATGAGCGATATCAGCTCAAGCCATGGGAGACTAAAATTGTCTTAATGTGAATTTTAGCAGCTGGGGATAGCAGCAGTATTTAAAAATATATCTGTAGTCATGAATCCAAAGAAAGATTGAAAGAAATTCAGAGGGCAAGTTCTCGCCTCACATACTCAAGCAGCTAGAGATTTTTAGAAAAATTCATTCATTCAAAACCCCACAAATGGAACAACCAGTTAGAGGCAAGTTATCTTCTAAGCATCATTTGTCTATTTGCTTCTGTAAAGCACTTCCTGATAAACAAATGAGAATAGGATTCAACACAGCTCCTAGTCCTTCTGACAAGTTTCTTATTCCAGGCTTGTGTTTCTACGTTTCTGCCTACTTTCAAAATTTCACGAATTTTGCTCATATTTCCTACATCCATGACAAAAACAAGGATATGTAAAATTATTTAGTCCTGAACAACAGCTCTACCAAAGACTGCTAATTAGAAGAGCAGATGCTAATTTTCCTATTTTAATTCTATCACATAATTAGATTCCAAGCACTGGAATTGAAGATGCTTGATGTAAACTCTAAAACTCCTCATGATAGGTAAGTTTACAAACTTCTGCAACTTTGAAATCCACTATGATGTAGTAGGTAGATTGATGGACTAGGACTCGGGAGATGTGGGTTCAAATCCTTACTCTGCCATGGAAACACATTGAGGAACGGCACTTGTAAAACCACTCCTTAAATATCTCACATGCCTTAAAACCCTATTAGGTTGCCATAAGTCAGATGCAACTTGATGGCAATAACACCTTTGAAGTATTCATTCATGCATTCATTCATTTATTCAATTTATATCCTGCCCCTAATAGCGCCAAGGCACTACCCTGGGCAGTTACAACAAATGTAATACAAAACAAAAAATACAATTCACCCCTAGCATGCACTACTTAAAAACATTTTTTGCCCAAATATATGCTTTTCAAGCTGAGAATTTTCAAGATACTAACTGCAGATACCAGAATATGTGCTTACAGCATCCATTGATATATGTACAAATGTATGGTGGTCTAACTGTGGCAGCTACCACTGTGATTTGACAAGGTGCCAATTACATGAGATCACATGTCTGATTAGATTACATAGGAATTTTGTTGAGATTCTTGTGCCCTAAAGGCCACTGTGAAAATGATAACAGAATCTATTCAAAAGAGTCAAAAACTGAAAAGATCCTTTTGTCATCTTTGAAAGAAAGAATGGTGCCTGTGACGACACCTCTCGTACCTTTTGTGTCAGCTCACTAGCATCATTGATATAGCGGTCTCTCTCCTTCTCCAACTGAAAGATAATCTTCCTCTGTTTCAGAGCCTCTTCCTTATAATTATGAATTTCTTCTTCAAGGTTTTTCTTTGACTGTTCGTGGAGCTTAACAAGGTTCATCTGCTTCTGAGTGACACTAGCAGCCTTGAGCAAGTTCTGCAAAAAGGAGAACAAGATTGTCAGTACTTTTATCAAACGAGCTTTCATACTAAAATCTAATACTGCCAAATAATCAGACCACAACTTGATGTTACAATGGAGATATGTGTAAGTTCCCTAACTCTTCCTTTTAATGAAAAGCAGTCATGGGAGTAGGGATCAGAGGCATAGGAGAGAGAGGGTACTTCTTTGGTTGTTTCTCTTCCCCTTCTCCTTTATTATTATTATTATTATTATTATTTACAAAAACCCACCTATTCAAGATTTTCTCCAACTTCTGACAGCAACCTCCCATAGCTACAGTCATGAAAGGGAACAATTTTTTAAAAAATGTTGAAATACTATGTAGTGCTAGATCCTCATAGACAAAATACCTTTCCCAAAATATCTCTCCCTAGTCCAAGAGAAAACAAAATGGCTTTTATTTCCAAGAAGCCATGTTGCTGTAAGAAAGAGGTTACAAACTGTGTTAAGAAATTTAAGAACTGTGATAAAGATTAAATAATTTCTTTTGCTTAAGTAGCAGTTGCCTCTCTTTATTTATAGAAATGATTTATTTATTCAGTTCCAGAATAACCTATTTCACAAAAATTAGAAACAGTTAGTCTTCCATGCATTGCTCTTTCTCATTCCCCAGTGGTCATGCTTTTCCCCTCCTCACCTCCCACTGCCTTTTTATCTCACTGGGCTTTCTATGTGTCCATTTGGTAAGTTTTCAGCCCCTCCCTCTACTCAGACAATGGACACACATGCTTTTTGATTACTACAAATTAAAATTATGTCACAGGATGGGCACAGCTGTGTTGGGCAAAGATTGCAGGACTTGGGGCAACCTGGAGGAAACTAGATAGAGCTATATATGCTGTCTGAAATCCTATTGTGCCGCTATGTGTGCCTAATTGTGAAAATCTGTGGCAAGTGCTGCTGATTAATGGCAAATCACCACTGATTAAAGGCAATTTAAGGCCACACATGACTCACACAGAATGCAATGAATATTTAATAACAAATATTAAATAGATGCAATTTGTTGCTTCTGCTGTTAATATCATCACCATTCCACTTGCAGAGTTCTAAAACAGGATTTCAACCATTGTATCCCCAAAAGGCAGCTAAATTATGATATGAGAAACAGAATATCATCCTAGATTTTTGAAATGGTTATAAACAGCTATCATTCATGCACAGTTTCCAATATGTTCAAAATCTGTACCCCTCACTCAGTTGGTCTTCCAAACTAAGAAGAATATCTTGCTTTATAAGAGAATCAATTTTTATACTTATGATCAAGAATGTACTATCCTTTAATTACATAGCCACTTCTGAGGCTTCTGATAAATAGTTAATATGTGGCTATTTCATTTCACAAATACAAATAACAGTAGCATAAATCCTATCATACTTTTTATCCCATATCTACTCATCAAACATGCTTCAACAAATATCTATTCTGGAGAAATAAATACCAGTTCTTTATTGAACGCGAAAACACCGAGACTTCCATTTTCAGATCATGTGGGGTCATAAATCTCCTTGCTTTTTTACAGCTATGGTATTTTGTGAAACAAAGTAGTAACTAAAATAGAAGCTGCATGTGTAACCTTTTTCTCTTTGCATATCCCTCATAGCATCCTGACAAATTTACATGACCAAAAAATTATACTGGGAAGCTTGTGGACTAAACAATAGAGATGCTTTGACTCATATTTTCAGGAGGGGCCCCCACTACAGTAACAAGCTTTCATGAACTAAAGTTCACAAATAGTTTTGAACTATGTGTACATATCCATTCTTCAGAATCTGATGTACATACTTACCTTATTCAATATGTCCCTTTCTCTCACAAGTTCATCTATAGCTTTCTTATCGATCTCTACTTGCTTTTTTGCACCTTCCAATTCTGAAGCACAGGAAAAGATCATAAACTCAGACTTGGGTCATTTGGACATAGCATTATATTTTGGACCTGAATTTGTTTTCCAAAACTCAGATAATCAAGAAAGAAATTTCATCATTCCACTGTACACTTAACAGATAGATCTTAAACAAAATGGTGCAGCATGGGGCATCCACTGTGGGGAGTATCCGTGTCCAAGATACTTGATTCCATTCCCTCTACCAGCTTTGTTGCCAGTTTTTTCCATCTCTGTTCATCAACCAGTCAGCATTCTATGGGCACAGGGCATACTAAGTCCCTACTGTTATATTTTAGGGGAATGATTGTCCCCAAGGATTTTTTCCTACAGTTTTTTGGTTGTTTGTTTCCGTTTTGTATGTTTGCAAACCTTAGGATTCCTTGAAGCTGAAATCTCCTCTTGTGCCATTCTGGCTACGCAAGTACCATTATTCATAGGTGTAATACTGCCTTTAATATATGAAAGTGAAATGTGCAAGAAAATATTGCAGTTCAGAATGTTCCTGGTTTTGCAAGCCATGCTCTCTTCATTCCTTCTCACTCCCATCCAGTTTTTCATTCCATCCTCTCTGAAAAATCAGTGAGCATCCCATGGCTACTCAGCATACTCAGTTCTCACAGAGCTGTTTTGAGGGAATTCTTCCCTCACTTTTTAAAAGTTTTTTTAAAACCTTTGCATTTTCTACTAACACCTCTCTCTTGTGTGGGGGTTATATTTATGCTCCATAAGCAATGACGGCCACAGACTAAACATAAGAAATAGAGGATGCACTGATGCTTCCAGTTTGGCTTTTAAACGAGGCAAAGATATATGGAACTCTGAGGGAAATACAGATTGTATAAAAGGGATTAGAAGTCTATTTATAAGATTATTTTCAAAGAACTGAGACTGTTTTCTAAAGGATTAAATACTAAAAACTCAACTTTGTTATTATAACCGGAACCATTTCATACAATTATTGTCCTTTTTCTTTTCAGAGCTCAATTCATATGAATCCTTTCTGTGGAGCAGGAAAGGAAAATGCACCATAACTACATATTCAGAGCTGCTCCTTTAATTTTCATTGTATTGTCATCCAAGCACCAAACAATATTTTTCAGTCTACCTGTCAGAAGCTTCTGAGTCACCCAAGATTTTTTATACTTGCATTCATCCATTTTCTGTAAGAATTTTAAACTACTACCACATTCTGCAAAGATTTTTGCATTCAGTGAATCTGCAGGGAACTATAAGTAGCAATTTCCTAAGCATGCTAATCATATCTTTTCTAAAAGAAAACAATTCAGGCTGCCATCTCATACATACCTAATTGGGAGTAAGTAATAAGTAATTGGGAGTAAGTTATAAGAAACTGGCTGAAATCCTGTTGTATAGCATAGTAAGCTGCAACTAGAGTAAGCTCACTGAATCAATGGAACTCATGGAGTAGTTGAGTCAAAGCCCACTGATTCTTCCCTTCTCCTTCCCTTGCTCGCTCACTCGCTCTCGCTCTCACTCCTTTTCTATTTCACTAATATGGATACGATATTCACAGGAACAGATATGGACAGCTCAATTCCATAAATGTTTGTGCTGAGCTTCATTTCTTCCACATTTATAGAACTGCACTGCCGCAAACCTAATACTGTAATAGGAAATATGATCAGTGCTCAGTCAACTCCTCTTCTGCCTCCTTCACAAGTTCCAGTGCTTTGAACATCAAAGAAAACATAATGATTCCATCATCCACAACATCACTAGTATTCTCTGCCCATTTCTGGGCAGGTGGCCTGCTCCTGCTGCCATTTTGTGACTGACTCCCTGCTTTTGCCAAAATTTTGTGACTGATAGGACTCAGTCATTTTCAGCACTCTCAAGTGCATCCTGAGGAAACAGAAGTTTATGAAGCCCTGCACTAAAGAAGAAGTATTTTCTAATAAAATATCCATATAATTGCTTTGAATCTGACTCCTACCTTTCTCCAGTCCATTTATTTGATTTTTAAGAGTGTCCCTTTCATGTTCTGCCTGTGTTTTGTGCTCTTCTACAACACGCAATTTTCGCTGCATAACTTCTCTCACTTTGGAAAGCTTTGCTATCTCTTGACGCATCTGAGACACTTCATCTTCTCTTGACTGTGAAAGACAAAGAAATAGGAATGGAGAAACACTTAATAAAGAAACTAACTACCTTCCCTCACTGTTATTGTCATCATCATGAATAACAGCAATTGTCATGTTCAATGAAAAAACATAGGCCAATAGATACTGAGGTTGTGAGGTTTTGCAGAGCACAACTCCATCCTCTAGCTTACCTTCTCAATCCACTTTTCTCCCTAATCTAGTCTCTTATCTTTCTAGACTCATGAACTGTTTGGTACCAAGAGGGGAAAAAAACACCACTATATGGCTGGCCACAACCACACATGGAAGGACATCAGGACAGAAGAACTACAGTGCATTCCTTCTTTTCTGCTTCCAAGATGGCATCGACCATCAGTCTCTCCAAGGAAGAGGAACCAATATGTGAAAGTTAAAACACACTACTTCTTTATAACAAACTATTACCTTTTGTGCAACTGTAGCTTCAGGGATAAGGTCTGTGTTTTGCAGGGAATAAAGCATATTTATTTTAAAAGCCAACAGGAGCCTTACTTCTCACTCTTAGAGTGATGGAAGACATAAGGAATGCTACTGGAGTAGAAGAAGTGGAGGCAGCAAAAGAAGGGAATAAAGAGGAAGAAATGCCAATAGTAAGTAATAGTACATTGTGTTCAAGACAAGTAGCCTGCAGAAGGCTATTGTGGAAAAAGAGGTCCTGGGGCATCTTACAGTGCAATTCTATAAAAACGTCCTTGACATAAATCCCACTAATCTCATGGTATATCCTTCTGAGCTGACATTCTGAGCCTTGTACTTTAAACAACTTCTGAGCCTTGTACTTTAAAGAAGACACAAAAAGTTTTTGAAGATAAACGTCTTTTATATGTTTCTTGAAGCCTCTTATAAAAAAACTCATGCCACAATTTTAACCTCTTGAATTAAGTAATTTGCACATTTCAGCACAGATCATCTGGTTTTATAATGACTTCTAATAGAGTGTTCTAGACGTATAAGACAGATAAGAAAATAATCTTGAGAACCAGCACCTCTGATATTGAAGCCTTACACCAGATCAATTACACCAGATCAGGATAAACTCTAGTTAATTGTTTTTATTGTTTCAGCCAACAAGGCCTACAGAAGCAGAATGCTTCAGAAGAAATTGACTTCTCTTCACAAGAATGGATTGTACTTTTCTAACGTTCAATAAACTATTGGGTTTCTGTCATCTTCTTTAGCATAAACAGTGCTCTTGAGTGGAAGAGATAAGGTACAACAGGTGAACAATGGAACTACCTTTGGTTTATACAGTGCTTTTCTCCTTAAGGAGAGACAGATCTATTTTCCTGCAGAGCACAAAACCAATGAAAAACTACAAAAAAGATAACAGAACAGAAAGACAAAATAGCTGTTACATACACAAGGCTGTTTCTGAATGGGATTATGCCCAATGTCACTTTGAACTTACTCTCAGCTCCATGGTCTTCTGCTGATTCTCTTGCATGAGTTGTTCAATGGCCAAACTATGTTGTTCATTCTCTTGCTGGAGTTTGACATTTCTTGCTGTACACTGTTCTAGTTCTTTTGTGGCTCTTTCATTCAAGATCTGTGCAAATGTGTCACAAATCAGATGATCAGATTTATAAACCGTACTGTCAAAGCTATTAGAAAGCCCAGTTACACCTCAGGCTTTACAATCTTTTCTTCACATTAGCTCTGACTATCACATTAACATTGCACTATTAATTTAATACATCAAAAGATGTTTGTTAAACAGCTTGCAGTGGGAAGACTGGCAATTTTTAATGAGTAACGTGGGGTAGAATCTTTTTTGAATATCATTGCAAGCCTCCCTCACAGGTGGAGATAAACACACTCATGCCTGTTTGTCATTTGGCAGATAAAAGTGTACTCATTGCAACTGATCATAAGAGTCGAGTGGTTTTAATCAACAGAAGTAGACAGGAGCTATGAATTTTAGCAGAAAAATTGCAAGGCACTATTTCCAACCTCTACATCTTCTTAAGATAATACAACAATCTACAATAATACCTTTTGCTCTTTGAGCTGCTGTTCAAGTTTCAGGAGCTCTTCCTTGTTCCTGTTCATAGCCTGCTGCATTGTCTTCATATCAGTTATCTTGTTGTCCAGTTCTGTCTGAAGTTGCTTCAGCTCCCTCTCCACTTTGTCTTTCCTCCGGGAATCTCGTGAAGCCTCATTCTGACGCATCTGGATTTCTTGCTGGAGCTGCATCAGCAAGGAAGGGGGAAAATAGCAAAAATTCCTTTGTCATTTAGTTGAGGGAACTGGGAGGTATATATTTACTGATAAGTATGACACTCCTTGACACTGGATAATTCATATGAATGCTACACTAACCTCTAATTACCAAAAAAGATTTTAACCAGACTACTATTAAAAAACATTATTTCTGCTACTTCTATTAAAACAATTTGAAATTTGTTGAGCATTTTTACAGTGCATTACAAGTGGCCAGAAGGCTGGTCAGAAAACATAACCAGTAATAGGCAAGGTGGGGTTAAGGAGATGAAACAGAGGCTTCACTGAAGGAATGGAGGTAAGGATCAAGTGATAGTACAACAGCTGTTAAAATGAGACTGGAGTGGTTTAGGAACGGTTTTTACATTTTGCTCAAGGGAAACTTCAGGGAACACAGAGAAGTGATATGATGATCAGAGAAAAGAGCACTATTTCAGGAGTTGTGGGGTAGTAATTAATGCTAGAAACAGTTCAACATCCTCCTGCTTGTCTGAGAAACTCAGCTGGATGTTGCAAATGCTTTCCAAATAGCTGTAAGAAATAGCCACTAAACCCAGACGCCGATGGCTACCTTCTGTGTCAGTCCCTCCCTTGGGGGGAAAAAAGTGGAACCTAGCAGCAGGAGAAAATGTAGATCAGATCTGTTTCACTTTACTCCATCTAACAAAAAAACCTGCCCCTGATTCCATTTCCAACATACTCTTCTCTAGTTCCCCTTATATCCATTTTAAGATTTCTCTCTAAATTTTAATATACAAAAAATATTCCCAAAAGGAAAAGACATACTGAATATCATTTTCCACTGAAGCAGAATCATACTCTGCCTTTCTGAGCCCTCCATGGTCTCCTGCCTCCTTTGTCTCAGTAACTCCCCTCAACAAGGCCCTCTACCCACAAGATAAGGAAAATTGGTAGGGAGTGCAATGCCTGTCTGAAAATTGGTTAGTCTGATTGTTCAAGGAATGATGCTTGCCTTTTCAATACAAGTCCCTCAAATAATCACTCTGTGAGGGGGACACTCCAGATGTCTGCAGCAGGTCATTTGCCTTGGACCCCCAATAGGTCTTACAGAGACCCCAGAAACAGGGCAACCTGAGGGCACAGAGAGCAAAGGCAAGGCCTTGTATAGGAGGCAGGAGGCAGGGATTGATGCATCACACCTTGAAGCTGGGGTTGAGGTTGAGCCAAGCTGGCAGAACCCGGGCTTAAAGGAGGAGGAGGAGAAAGAGGAGGGAAACTCATCACTCTCGATGGACTCAGAGAAGGACTGGGTGGAGGCCTTGGAGCTTCCTCCCAACTTCTGCATCCTCAGGGAGGATCACTCACTAGTGATGCAAGACCCCTGGCCTGAGGAAAAGGTCCAATTTCACCCTTACAGGATGTGAGGGAGACATGTTGCTACCCATCCTTCCAAGTCCTGCTCTGCGGAGGCAGATATGCCCTGCCAAGCCCTGGACTACAGTCGCCACCCCAATCCAGAAGAGGCACTGGCAGATGAAATGGCACAATGGGTGCCTGCACCAAGCCCTCTGGAGACAGGACAAACTTGGGGGTGGGGGCAGGGACCAGCTTTGGCCTGACACTACCAGCCCTCCTCAAAGGATGTTAGATGTTTGGGGTCAGTGGGGAGAACTAGACTCCAACTCCAGACTAAAGAGAGTGCCAGCACAGGGAATGGAATTTGGGCCCAACTAGGGATAGAAATGGGGGGGCTAGTGGGGATAATTAAGCCCCCCTGCAAGTGGTGAGAATAGGAGGAATCAGGCACCTGACCAACCTTTGTATCTTACTCCCTCACCCTAATACAGAATAGTTCAAGCAGCAATGGGAGGCTGGAATTCATACAGCCCATGATCAAAGAGGCCCTCCACACCATTCCCAACGGGGAGGGAGAGGGTGACGATCACACACTCATTCTTACAAGAGGTTGATAATAAACAATGAAGTCAGAAAGTGTAAAAACACACAAATGGAGAAGTGGCAGACATAAATTTTAGTTGGCAGAACTAGCGACTAGCAAAGCGTGCTGCTTATATAGCAAAGCGTGCTGCTTATATACCGCCCCATAGTGCTTCAAGCACTCTCTGGGCGGTTTACAAGTTAATTATGCAGGCTACACATTGCGCCCCCCCCCCCCCCCCCCAGCAAGCTGGGTACTCATTTTACTGACCTCGGAAGGATAGAAGGCTGAGTCAACCTTGAGCCGGCTACCTGGGATTGAACCCCGGGTTGTGAGCACAGTTTTGGCTGCAGTACAGCTGTTTAACCACTGCGCCACGAGACTACCTGATCATTTAACTCCATGATGAAGCTAAAGGCTTCAAGCTAGTGAACATAGCTACTATAGGAATGTGTGCACAGTGTGAAAACAAACTGTATGAACTAAAATGACCCCACCAGAAACCTGTGACTTCAGAATAAAGATAACTGATGTGAGGAAGAGGAATGCAAGTATAAGTAAGACACAATAGAAACCTAATTACTAGTATTGAGTCACTTAGCCACAGATATGGAGGATGCAAATGATGATGAACCTGAATTAAAGCAAAATATGAATTCTCTAAAGTAGTACAAGTTCCTGGTTGAAGCAGATTTGGCAAGCAGATAAGGCCCTATGAAGGGCAACATATCTCCTAGTTCAAGGGTCTCCAAACTATGGCCCGCAGGCCATGTCCGGCCTGCGTTGCCATTTTGTCTGGCCCATTTCCTTCAGCCCATGCATGTGTGCAGGGGGCAGGGGCATCCATGCACGCGGGGGGGTGGGGGGCAGGCGTGCGTGTGGGGGACGGGCATTTGTGTGGGTGGGAGGCAGGCGGGGTGCGTGCATGTGGGCGGGGTGCGTGCATGTGGGTATGAGTGCAGCCATGTGTACGCGCATGCGCGCACAGATTCCTGTTCCTTCAGCCCTCAAAAACTTTGAAAATATCCAGTGTGGCTCTCACTGTGAAAAGTTTGGAGACCCCTGTCCTAGATGATAGAGATGGACAGAGAGACAAAAAGACAAATGCCAAAAATCAATGGAAAGGATCTGGTATTGATGATGCTTTGTCAGTAACAACCTTTGCCTGAAAATAAATTTAGAAAGTGGAAGATCAAGAACCTGTTAGCAGATATGAATTGCAAGTCTTCTACCAATAATGACTGTAATCTAGGGAGCTGCACAGACCTGAACAATGGTGGACTCTGTCTCAACTTTTGTTTTTTCTGCCTCTTGCTGTTGATCTGCCATATTAGTTACATTTTCACGTAACTTTACCACCTCAGCCAAAAGCTGGTCTCGCTCCTTTGTTACTTCCTCCTTAAATTTTAGCAATTCTCGCAAGCTAGAACAAAACAGATCCTAGTTAGCTGCAATCTGCACCCTGTACAGTCTCTATTCACAACACAAAGCATTTTGTAGAAAATTACTTTAAAGATAATGGTTCTACATGTAACCTCTTCCATTGGCTCCCAAAATCTGTCAATTAAATTATTTGTCTACTGCAGTTAGTAAAAATAAAAACAAAAACACCCCATTGTAGCAGAAATATAACCACTCCTTAGTGTAAATAATACCGCAGTAGTTTTTATTCTTTATTCAATTTCAGATTTAAACTCAGATCCCTCCCCCATATTATTAGGTAAAGGTAAAGGTTCCCCTTGACATTTAGTCCAGTCGTGCCCGACTCTAGGGCGCGGTGCTCATCCCCGTTTCCAAGCCATAGAGCCACCGTTTGTCCGAAGACAATCTTCCGTGGTCACGTGGCCAGCGCGACTAGACACGGAACGCTGTTACCTTCCCACCGAGGTGGTACCTATTTATCTACTTGCATTTGCATGCTTTCAAACTGCTAGGTTGGCATGAGCTGGGACAAGCGACGGGAGCTCACTCCGTCGCGTGGATTCGATCTTACGACTGCTGGTCTTCTGACCTTGCAGCACAGAGGCTTCTGCGGTTTAACCCGCAGCGCCACCACATCCCTCTCCCCCCATATTATTACCATGACTATAATCATGATGCTTTGCAGCATGTTAATCTAATATACATACCCCTATTTCTTACTGCATCTTTTTTCAGGCAACTCCCTTTGGATCTGGATAGCTTAGTTTAGCTAATCTGATGACATAATACATAAAAAGTCACCCATACTCTAAGGCAATGTTTCCCAATCTTGGGTGCCCAGATGTTCTTGGACTAAAACTCCCAGAAGCCTTTACCACCCGCTCTGCTGGCCAGGATTTCTGGGATTTGTAGTCCAAGAATATGTGAGGACCCAAGGTTGGGAAGCACTGCAAGGGATATAACCAAATGCTTTACTATACAAAGGAACTCCCTGCACATAGAAAACTAGCATGGTAGTTCAAGATGGGTTCTTCCTAACAGGGAATTTTTGTATATTCAACTACCTGATATGCAATCTGAAAAACCCACAAACAGATTTAAAGCTCATGTTTTACCACCTGGTTATGAAATAGAACATTCTGTCCTTATCATCCACTATGAAAGTGCAAATGCACAATTTTAACAGACAGACAGACAGATAGATAGATAGATAGATAGACAGATAGATAGATAGATAGATAGATAGATAGATAGATAGATAGATAGATAGATAGATAGATAGATAGATAGATAGATAGATAGATAGATAGATAGATAGATAGAATTATTCACAAAATTATTTGTTTCCAAAGAAGTAGCCATGTTATTTATACAAGCATATCCAAACAAAAACCAAACAAAAAAATAAACAACATAACCATTGTGGCACCTTAAAGACTATTATATTTTAATGTGAACTTTCATGGATACATCCACTTCTTCAGACTGAACCTTTCATGGCTGAAGAAGTGTCTGTAACTGCAAAAAATCACACTGAAATATAACAACAAGTATTTAGGGTGCCACAATGGTTTTGTTGTAGGATATTTTTTTGTTATTTGTTTTTAGTTCTGTCTTGATAAAAAAAATTGTATCAGCTAATAAACACAGCCACAATAAGGCTAATATATCAATAGATAACAATTTCCCTTTATGTTCTCCCAACCCAACTTACTTATGTTCTTGACCCAATGATAATCCAGAACCTTGTTCCACTAATTTAGTCAAGTTCAATATTTCCTCTTTTAGAGAAACAATGGTTTCCTTTGCTTTCTGCTCTTTTTCATAAGCTGCATCCACCAATTTCCAGGCCTTTTCAATCTCCTATGAAAGACAGAAGATAACAATTTCATATCATTATCAATTTTCCAAATAACCTAACTTTTTTCTCTTCAAGTTAATGAATCAAGATTTTCCATTCTCTTTTAGGCTTAGCTTTCTAATCTAGTAACCAATTTTGCCCAGCCAGAAAATCAACAAATCCATGGAATGTGTCAAATTCTGGGGGGAAAAATCTGTAATACTTTGCAGTTTCAAAAATATTTGTATCTAGCTGCATCAGTCTTGCTTAAATCCACTAAAACTTTGAGCATCCTCATATAATTTTCCAAAGTTTCCCTCACCATATTTTAAAAACCTAGGTATTCTCTTAAAATGTGTGTTGCTTTCATGCTATTCTAAGACACTTAAATGCAAAAGTGAATAAAATATATATTAATGTAAACTGCTCCTTTGAACATTTATGACCAGAGTTCAAAAGACATCTGTTATTTTCTCCATTCAGTTTCACTAATACCATCCCCATCACGATATATACTGTGCACATATATCTGGAAAATCTCTCAAGAAATCCCTCATTTTATATAACATAGGAACCCAGTGAAACACTGCCTCAGTCGCTTCACTAAAATTGCCGTGAGACATTTCATGTGCTTTATTTAAAGGTCAAATCAGTTAGACTCAAACTTACAACTTTACTTGATTGTTTATCCCTAAAGGCATCCCAGTGGCATCACTGGACTATCTGGCACACAATGATTGCTTAGTTCAGCTCCATACTGCTCCTTTTTCATTGACATAGTTAATGGAATCTGCACACTCAAATGAAGGACAACATATTAATACCCAAATGGAATTCTTTTTTTTTTAATTGACTTTGGCTAGAGCACGGCTGTGCACAGTGTTATTAATGTGTCCTGCTGTTTGTTTCATGTCAGACGGAGAAATACAAGGCTGCTCCTCTTTGAACCATGATAAAACCATTTTAATTTTCACTTTAAAATGAATTTTTTGTGACCAATTATAGATACAAAACTGAAGGAATGCAAACCCTGTTAAAAATTGCAACTAAAATTGGGTATCTGAATACCTTCAATAAACCAGATTCTGTCCTAAAGCTACATAGAAGAAAATATCACCAGAACAAGTCTCCTCTTAGGCTCCCTCTTTTCCAAATTAGTCTGGGATATGGTATAATAGGGATATAATCCCTATCACAAATGTGAGGGTCCCCTGCTAGTGGACCTTTTAAGACCCAGCTTTCTATTCTCATGACAATACTGGGAGTTTGCATTGGAAGGGACTGCATACACACGGTAACCCCTCTACCTTCTTTGTAGGCTCTCCAACAGTAATCAAAAGGTTTCTGAAGAGGCCAGGACTGTCTTCTTCCCTCTCCAAATAAGCCATAGTACAAAGGAATACTTATTTACCTTGTAGAAGGAGGTAAATAAGCAAATGAGGGAATTTTTGTTTTTGGAAAAAAAAGAACATGGGAGACAAAGCAGTGAGAAAGGAGTAGAATGTACTTAGCACCGACGCTGGAACTAGCTGGATTGCCCTCACCCACCAGAGAGCACATGGGGCCCAAATGATTGGTATTCCTCAGCTGTAGGATAATGTTTTGAATTCATTTTCATGCAATGTAAATATATACAGTAAATATGGATCATTTAGTATATTTAATAGAGATAGCATGGGTACATTGATCTTCACTATGGGATTTCTCCAATCCCGGGGTGACCAAGTGAATCAGCAGCAGGGCAGAGAACAACACTGAGATGGTGTCAGCTCCCTGTCCACTTCAGTCTACTGGATCTGTGACATCAGGTCATGATAGGGAACATCATGAAAGCACTCTATATTTTATAAATTCATCTCATACATTTAATATATTCTCACATATATATTTGCCTTTCAAAAGCATGAGTCACATTTAGTTCCATTTACCCTTTTCAATGATGCTATTGTTGTCTGATCATCCTGGGAGAGTTTTAAGGCAGTAGCCACTTTAGCCGAATTCACCACAATCTCTGCATTCAGTTCTCTGCATTTTGCCATGAGACGCTTTTCATTCTCATAGGACTTTTTCAGCACTGTGTGGAGCTTCTCATATTCCACTCGAAATTTTTCCAGGCTTTGATCTCCTGTAAGTTCACTGATGACTTCTTGGAAGTCTTTTTCCAAGGCTTCAAAGACATTTTCTTCTATTGCAGGCTTATCATACCTTTCCTGGATAAAAGGAAACAGAGAATCTATCAGACAGTCACCAAAGGCATCTTGACAAAGATAATTATATATACCATGGCATTAGTATAATAACTCCAAGTTAACTAACTTTGATTAAACTTCTCTGGTTATAGCAACTCTGTCCCTACCATATGAGGATTACATTCCACCTTATTTTAAATGCATAGCCCCTTTATCAAAGTAGTCTTTCAAAGAACGCTTGAGTCCATCCACATAGAAAAACCATTAAGCAAAATATTATGTTATAAAGCACAATTCCAATGTTTTATCACCATAAATAATTATCTTTGAACTCAAGATCATAAATTACTTTAAGCTGTTGCTCTAAAGGAAATTATTTTCATTCTTCACATAAGTAATAACACTGCAACAGCAACAAAAACATGAAATCACTCCAGCCCTAAAAAGGATACTTCAGACTTATCAATACCCCCAATTGTGTAATCCCAGATAAATTTAAGGACCTGGCAGGTCACAATATATTTCTGACATGCCACCATTTTGAAGCCACCTATATTAGACAGGCCAGGAGCACTGGTTTTTTTTTCTCCTCTGCTTTTGTATAATTTATTTGAAGCAACTTATCTTCTACGTATATTGTCTCCCTGCTTATTTAACTTATATGCAGAATACATCATGCGAAAGGCAGAACTGGATGAATCCCAAGCTGGAATTAAGATTGCCGGAAGAAATATCAACAACCTCAGATATGCAGATGATACCACTCTGATGGCAGAAAGTGAGGGGGAATGAAAGAACCTCTTAATGAGGGTGAAAGAGGAGAGAGCAAAAAATGGTCTGACACTCAACATCAAAAAAACTAAGATCATGGCCGCTGGTCCCATCACTTCCTGGCAAATAGAAGGGGAAAATATGGAGGCAGTGACAGATTTTACTTTCTTGGGCTCCATGATCACTGCAGATGGTGACAGCAGCCATGAAATTAAAAGACACCTGCTTCTTGGGAGGAAAGCGATGACAAACCTAGACAACATCTTAAAAAGCAGAGACATCTCCTTGCCGACAAAGGTCCGCATAGTCAAAGCTATGGTTTTTCTAGTAGCGATGTATGGAAGTGAGAGCTGGACCATAAAGAAGGCTGACCGCCGAAGAATTGATGCTTTTGAATTGTGGTGCTGGAGGAGACTCTTGAGAGTCCCCTGGACTGCAAGGAGATCAAACCTATCCGTTCTGAAGGAAATCAACCCTGAGTGCTCACTGGAAGGACAGATCCTGAAGCTGAGGCTCCAATACTTTGGCCATCTCATGAGAAGAGAAGACTTCCTTGAAAAGACCCTGATGTTGGGAAAGTGTGAAGGCAAGAGGAGAAGGGGACGACAGAGGACGAGATGGCTGGACAGTGTCATCGAAGCTACCAACATGAATTTGACCCAACTCCGGGAGGCAGTGGAAGACAGGAGGGCCTGGCGTGCTCCGGTCCATGGGGTCACGAAGAGTCGGACACGACTTAACGACTAAACAACAACAATTTTCTACGTCCCCCTCCTTATCATCTTCATCGTCCTCTTCCTCTTTGATTATGACTGTTATCATAATAATTTCAACTTCATATGTAATAGCTGTATGTAAATGATGTTATGTTGCATATAAATCACTCTCCATTTTTTTTCAGTCAGTATGATCTTTTCCTTCCTGCATTTTCCCCTTTATTCTATGCTAAATTATCAGCTCTAGATATCCATACATTTTGTTTCTCATTACATGGCTAAAATGTTTGAACTTTCTGCATTTTATATATTTTGATTTCTTGGTCTTCACTCATCCACTTTTTTGCTTCTTTGTTAGTCATTCTCTCAATAGCAAAGTGTGCTGCTTATATACCACCCCATAGCATTTCAAGCACTCTCTGTATGGTTTACAAGTTAATTATGCAGGCTACACATCCCCCCCCCCCCCCCCATGAGCTGGGTACTCATTTTACCAATCTCAGAAGGATAGAAAGCTGAGTCAATCTTGAGCCGGCTACCTGGGATTGAACCCCGGGTCATGAGCACAGTTTTGGCTGCAGTACAGCATTTTAACCACTGTGCCATGAGGCTCTCAATCCAAGATATATCAGCATTCTGTGATTAAATCACATTTTAAAGACTTCTCTTTTTTTATTTATGCCAATACATAAGCTGAAATCCTGTTATGCAGTTACGTTGGGAGAAAGGAAATGCTATAATATGCAGCAGCATATTGCCACTAATTAATGAATCTTCTCTTGGATTCTTCATAGGATGCCAAGTTGGGCAGCTTCACATACAACCAGGAATCCCAGTGGGAACTCATTAATTAGCACAATTTGCCACTCACCATTTCACTTTGGAAGTCCTGCCAACTCCCACAGGGTTAATGGGATTTCCTTCATCCATTCTAGAACCCATACACATCAGACCAATGGATTGAAACAAAAAAATTGGTTTATAGAACTGAGTAGGGGGTTGAACAATAACAAGATCAGTATTCAGTCTCTTTTCCAGGATTCTGCTTCCAGACACTGGTCCCTGGTCCCTCAGTACAGTCTCACTTTCTTTGTCTTCATTCCTCTGAATGGCTCAATCTCATCAGGGTCACGAGTCCTCTCCACTAAACCCTAGGAGTCAATTGTTTGTAAAGTTTGCCATGGAGATCTGGCATGTTTCTGTCCAAGTTCTAAGAAGGAGGGTTGGTACATCCACAATGAAGACAGGCTTGAGGTGAAGTTCCTGGCAGAATTTCCTGAGTGTGCTTGGTTCCCAGACAGCCTCCTCTCAGCATTCTCTGAGCAATGAAGTCCCTATGTGCCTTCCTTGTGCCAGCATTGACCCCAAGCAGATCCTGCCTTTCCTCTAGCTTCCCTCCATTTTTGCTCAGCCCATACAGTTCTTGTGTTTTTCTCCCTCCCTCCCTTTGACACCCAGAGCTTGACTAGTTCCCTTCTCTAGTGATCTTCTTTATAGATGGAATCCCACTCTCCTAGGGATTCTGGTTATTCATACCGCCCAATAGGTTCCTGACCATTCCTCTCAGGCATCATCCCATTCTCCTTCCTCTAGTTCTTCATCTAAAGGCTCACCGCGAATTTCCCTTCCTTTCTCTATTTTCTCTATTGCTTCTCCTATGTTTTGCTGTTCTTTCTCCTCTTTGATAGTGGCCCCCTCTTCACTACTCACTACCTCCTTCGCCTCTGATTCTCCTGTGAATTTCTCTCCTTCCCTTTGCTTCAATTCCTCCTCTTTTTGGAGGCAAAGCTGCCTTTATATCCAACATACGCCACAGGTATATTAGCTCCTCCCTCATTCTTTTAGGGGCACCTTCCACTACTAGATAGATATCACTATGTAAGTCCCTAGACCTACAATCCTTACCATATTCTTCCTGGTGGTATTGCCCATTTGTTTCTATGACCGGTTCTGTGGAAAAGGGGTTGTGTTGGGTAGGTCCTGAGTTGGAGCTCAATGGATCACTGACAAGGCATTTATGTCCCTGTTCCCTTCACACGCTTCCAGCAGTGTAACTACACAACAGGATTTTGGCCATTAAGTTAATTCTACTCCTTTTATCAATTGAAGTAACTATTTGCCATTTGCTGTTTCAAAAAAAAAAAAAACCTCTGCAAACTAAAGAAATAAATAGTTCTGTGTTAGTAAGTAATCATCACTCCATCATCCTGCATTCTTAATAAACGGATAGTTTTCCTATTTCAGCTAATATATCTCTAGATAAACAAAATGTATATCACTACTCTATGACCACCTTGGAGTTTACCGCCCATAATAATAACAGATGAGCTGACTATAAAAATTGTGTTGTAAGTTATGCATTATTTATGTTATATGTTAATGTGGTTAAGAGGCGGGGCCGTAAGAGATGCTAAAAGGCGGAGCCTGAGAGAGGAGCGAGAGAGTCTGAGTCTGGAATCAGAGAGAGAAGGATAGTTTGGGGGGTCTGAGGAGTAATCAGTTAGAGTGTAACCTGTGATAATTAATATAGAAGATTAATATTGATGATTGATGAATCTTGAAGAATGTGCTTATGAATTATTCCAGAAACCATCTGTAATTAATAAACTTGTTCTGTTGAAACGTCAGTACTGGATGGACCTTTGTCTTTTGTAAGTAAACTAAGTTGATAAAAGAGATCAACTGGTGGCAGCGTATCAGAGGGCGTGCTGAGGTACCTTGTGAGCTCTGTGTTTGGGGAAACAAGCAGGGGCCACGAGGGCAAACGTCACACTACACAACAGGATTTTGGCCATTAAGTTAATTCTACTCCTTTTATCAATTGAAGTAACTATTTGCCATTTGCTGTTTCAAAAAAAAACCCTCTGCAAACTAAAGAAATAAATAGTTCTGTGTTAGCAAGTAATCATCACTCCATCATCCTGCATTCTTAATAAACGGATAGTTTTCCTATTTCAGCTAATATATCTCTAGATAAACAAAATGTATATCACTACTCTATGACCACCTTGGAGTTTACCGCCCATAATAATAACAGATGAGCTGACTATAAAAATGTTTCTATTCATAATGCTTAAAATGTAACAGTGTTCTCTATCAATGATAAATTGCTTCCTGACATAAAAATATGAATGAAATCAAATGGATGCAAAGATGCTTTGTGAGCTAAGCACGAGTCTCTGTTTTATTCTCGCAGTCAGTTTGTGCCAAACTCAGTTATTCAGCCCATAAAACTTAGTTTATTGTCCCCAGGTTTGCCTAGAGTATCAAGAAACACAGGTTGAGAACATTTCCATTAATAAATGACAAAACTAAGGGAAAATGGGAAAAGTTAGAGGCAATGACAGAAAGACAGTTTGCAGCAAAATGAAAATAGCATGTGGATTAAATGGTACAAATAATACAGTTTATTTTAGAGAATTTCCTGCAGCAAATTGAGTCCCATATGCAACAGACCTGAAAAGGCTGAGCAGGGGCATAGAGAAGAAAATTGGAGAGACAGAACAAAGGCAGATGAGGAAGAATTAAAATATTAATAGACAGGGCCAGTCCTATCATTCAGCAGAGTAAGGGGGCTACCTCAGATTGTTTGTCTGGGGTACCACAGAAGGGTTGCAAAATATTAGTTATTAAATACGTATATTATTGTTTCCATTTTTATTGCCAATGAGAAATAAGTGCTTATGGAGTTTTCTACCTCAGGTGCTAAAACACCTTGGCTTGCCTTGTGTATTTTGCACAATGATTTGGATTTGTCCGTTTACTGCTGCACCTGAGGATGGGAAGCACCTTTTGCTCCTCCACCTCACCTGGATTTCTGGGAGTTGCAGTGCAAGAACACCTGGGGACCCTAGTTTAACCCAGAAGTATCTTCCTTCTGGGAAGGCAGTGTTCATCCTTGTGTTTTGTGAATGTGTTAACAAGGACAGAGAGAGATTAAACAAAGAGTTTGCCAAACATACTCCGTGAAGAGGACGAGGGTAACAACTAGCCTTTGTCATTCTTAAGAGCAGGTACACTGAAATCAGTGAAACTTCAGTTAGTCGTCTAACTTTTCTCGTTAACTTCAATGGGTCTACTCTAAGCCTGACTAAATTGTGATCCAACCTGATCTCTGTTATTTGTATAAGTGCAGGGAAAATAGGCAACCTTGCAAAACGAAAAACAAAACACCCTCTTTTTTTGAAGTGGAAATTCGCGCTTTGATGTGACCCTATCCTTCCTGGGGGGATGCAGCAGGAGGCGATGCTATTAGCAGGTGGGGTTGAGAACCAGGTATTGTTCAGAAGCAGCAACGTAAAGAAAGGGAAACTCCGACAGCGCCGGAAAAGCAAGCAGCAGTTACTAAAGGAAAAGGAATGGAGGAGGCTGCTTCGCCGGGGAGAGGAAGAGCGGGCTCACCTCTGCCATTTTTGCAGCGGGGCTTGGGGTGCACCGGCCGCCCGCCCCACCGGCGTGTGAGGGGAGGGAAGAGCAGGAGAGTCCCCCCGCGTTGGAAGAAACGGGAGGGCCTTTCTCCTCACTCGGCCTCGGCGGCTGTGTACGCGGCCGCCGCTCGCGTCTCCTAGCAACTGCTACCTTTCACTTCCTTCATTCTGGCGGGAGGAGGAAAAGGAGGAGGCGAAGATGGCGAGGGGAATGTCGTTCTGGAAGTTCGGGAGAAAGGACTCTCGTTCAGGGACAACGCAGGGGCCGACTCCAGCGCATGGGCATGCCTTTGGCTCTCTTTGTTGTTCAGCCCTTGATCACCGCGGTCCTAATTTCTTTATAAAATACGATATGCCATCCTTCAGCCCTGTTTCAAGACAGGGTTTTGTTAGAAGAATGACAGAATAAACGAAGGCATCGCTGTAACATGAAAACTGTGGCCAAATAAAGCTTTAAGGCATCACAAGGCTTGTTGGTTTTTTGTTGCAAGAGATCCTCCTGGAAACTGTTTTATTTCAACTGTACAGCCCCTTTCAGGGCAAAGCATTCCCAAAGTGGTGCGTGTTATGTGTCTACGATCAATATCTAAATAATAATAATAATTGCAAGTACTAGTCTAAAAGTGTTTCACAGCATGCAACACACATACCAAACCAACATTTTAAAAGGAAAAATAAATGTTAAAGCATAAAATAATCAAACTGAGCCAAATGTCTCCACTAAAAGCAGACTGAAATAAATGGCTTTTCAGGAGGTGATAAATAATTTTTCCTCCTGCTACAGAAAAATCAGTAAGGTTAGTGGCCAGGCTACTATGCAAGGTAAGGGCACACAACTGTGTCACAACTGGTTTCTAATTCCTTCACCTCAGCTGGTAGGGCACTTGGAGAAGAGCCGCCAAAAACATATTTCCTAAAAGTAATGGGGTATTTTTGAAACAAAAGAAGCTGATTTTTAAAGAGAAGCTTGATGCAAATCTGAATAAACTCTGTGTGCCCCTTTGCAACCAAGTGAGGGAAAGGGTGGAATTTTTGTTCTGCACACAAGAGCTGAAAGAAGTAACAGGGCAGAATGGAGCAACAAAACTCGGGAGAGATGAGTTAAACGATCACATCCAGTATAGAAAAAGAGAGTAAAAAGCACTAGACAAATTTGCAGATGGTCTAGGACTCTAGGACATGACAGTAATATAGCCCAGAAAGACTGTGGCACATTACATGCTGTGTGTTCATAGTGACTGTTACAAGGGCACATACCACACCAATTTTGAAATTTCTGCATTGGCTGCCAAGTGAGCTACCAAACCTCATTTAAAGAGTTAGTACTACTGTACAAATCCCTACATCTCTCAGGACCCAAGTACTTGAAAGATCATCTTCCCCAATAACAACCAACATAAGATTTAAGATCAACTGGGAAGATTTTGAGAGACTGGGAAAAGGCATTGAAGGGGAGGGAAGACTTAATTTAAGCCAGGAAAACAGAAAAAGCACATGCCTTAATACCAGCCTCAGTCCTGGAATAAATTTAATTCAGTTTTAATCGGTTTAAATGTAAGCAGCAGAGCGTAACAGGTTTATAGATCAGACTGTAATTAACATTTATGAAATGACTGCATACCCTATGATAATAAACTGCATAACCAGAATCTTAATTTATGTTATTTTTATGTATTATCAGAATTGCTCACTTTTACTGAACTGTTTGCCTTCATTCTATTTCAGTCACAATGAAACTGAACTCGTGAGGTGAATTTCACTAAAATCCATGTAACTCTAGAGATTATTCTATTACTAGAAATGTTTCTTCACATTCTTCTTTCTTCTTTTCTCTGACCGCTGACACATTCCAGATGTTCCTTACCAATATTTATAAATATTGCTTCTACCCAAAAAGGTGCATCAGGAGCCCATGTACCCAACTAGTGCACAAAGAGAATTCACCCCACCAGTTTGTCCTGCCCATTGGGTTTTGCCATATTCCAGTTTTGTACCTAATGAAGAGAAGAGACAAAGTCACTGATTTCTAAAGAGACAATTTAAAGGAATTTGAATCCTGCTTTTCCCTAAGCTACTCAGTGAAAAGAAAAGGCAACTGCTTTTTTCTCAGGGGAATAGAGAGAAAGCATTGGACATTCTACTAATGCAGTGGGCTTAGAGGTGTTCTCTATCTTTCTTACATCACACATCAGTTCCTTAGGACTTTTTCCTTGGTGCTAATTATAGACATAAACACAATTAAGGGTCAAAGCCTAACATATGATATGCAATCAACAATCCCAAGACCACCGCAAGTGGTGGCTGTTGCTGCTTCTCCTTTTCCTCACATGCCAACAGGGGGCAGAAGACACCTCCTCTAAACATTAATATTTAACTTAATCTACAGCAGCCATTCTCAACCGGGTTCATATGGCCCCCTGGGGGGCCCTTGCACACATTTGAAGGGGGGCACAGACTGAAATTGAGAGAAAGGAGAATACTGTATAAATGAAATAAATAATGAAATTAAACAATAATTTTGCTCACTAGGTCTCCCTACTGTTTCTAGACACAAAGCTGTACAGCAATTTCTTAAAACACTTACTACCCACACTACTACTACAATACAAGTTGATCACAGACAGAGTTTTCATCTTTCTTTGAAAATATAACATTCTCTTGCTCAGGGTCTCAGTGTGGTGTCCCACCACAATGGAATAACTATAACGTATAGTGATGTTACTATGCTGTTGCGATATTCAGGGGTGCAATGATGCAATCAGCGTGAGACATATTGAAAATCAAGACAGTTTGGGAAATATATGAACCAAACCCACCTTGTGTCTTAGGACTGATCCAAGTGCCCAAGCACAGAGCCTCAGAACATTACACGCACTGTAGAATCTCAAGAACAGAGCCTGCAAGGTGACTGTGTTACAAACAATGCAGCCTAAGAAACCAAGAATATGAGGCATATCATACAATGCAGATGTATCCATCTGGTCAGAACTGGATAAAGCTAGCTGATATGTATATATATTTGTCAGTTCTATAAGCAAAGTCCTAAGGCAAGAATGCAATGTTTCATTGAATTTTAGTGTCATACTGTTTAGAAGCATCATGGGGTATTTGTAACAACTGAACAAATACACAAAATCTCACCAGAGTCTCATTTATAAACCTCCTGGGAGAAGAGATATTTCCTAACCTAAGTTAAACCATTTGCTTCCCTGGCATATTTTAGCCAAAAAACACTAGGTGGCACTGTACAACAATAAAGTTATGGTGCAGTTCCTCTTCCCCTCGTGATTAAAATAATAACCAAAAAGCACTCCAAATGCATTACCTCTTACAGATGCTTCTCATCCCCTTAATCATTTGGATTGCTATTGTTTTTGTACATCATTTCCATAGCCATTATCTATTATTTAATGATGACACAATAGATTTACATTATGGCATTAAGGCTGCATTGTTCAAGTTACACAGAGATATTGGTAACACAATACTTTTATTAGCAGAGGTGTAAGTAGCTTCCTTGCAGTGATCTTAGCACAGGCCAGCAGCCAATTCTTTTCCTAGTCCAAGGAGAGAGAAGAAGAGGTAGGAACTGTGAAGGGTGGGCTGTATTTTAAGGGATGGAGATGGTTGAACTGTATGTATATAATTCACTGTGCCTTATTGGAACAAAATGACACTTACTGCTGAAGCCAAGTAGGTCTGTAACAGTAAACTATCTGGATAAGAAATTGTCTGAGAATCCTGAATAAAACTGCTCTTAGGAAGGAGTTATATGAACAGCTTGGCCAAAGGGGAAAATATTTCAATTTAAAGCAAAAAGTTATGGTTGAATACCCCCACAGCAAGGAAATTCAGACCACAAATCAATTACGCCTCCTAACTCAAAACATAGACATACTGAAACAGCCTTTTCTTTGAATCTTAACTTCTACTCCAAGTAAAATTTAGAGCATAATCCCATTTGCCATACCAGTCCCTGTATAAAGCATCACAAATAGTACAGAAAAGCTGGAATGAAACACAGGCTTTGTTAGTGCAAACACCTTCAAAGAACAGCTTTCATGACACTCCTAACCACAATAATTTTATATAGGCCAATCTGGCTGGGAATATTTAGAGGAAGGAAGTCTCATAGAACTAGAAGGAACCTCAAGCTCAACCAGTCCAAACCCTCCTGAGGCAGGAATGACCCAGCTATGGCACTCATTGTATTTAAAGGCCTAAGTCTTGAGTAAGCTGGAACTGTTGGAGTGGGGAGACAGCTATTGGGTGCATCCAGGCTAGGGCCACTATGCTATTTGGCCCCAGTGGCAGGGAGTGAAAGACCAGCAATGAGCAGTGATGACCTGGAATAAAACTTTGTGTGAGCTAGCATGGTAAGCCATTCATAAACCCACTGAATTGTGTAGGGCCTGAAAAAACTCTCCATGTGTCATGTGTGCTGTAGAAAAGATTGTTCAGGATGCAAAATGTAGCACAAAAGACACCAACCACTGCAGCTTCTGGCATTTTGGCATCTTGCCCTGCTACCATTTTTCCCTCTGGTTCTGGGTCTGCCATGTTACCTCATTGGCTGAATTTTACCTGGGCTACAGCCACATATGCCCACATTCACCTCTTTATTTCCACAATTAGCTGCCCTACAAACAATTTTGACCCCTCACAACCCTTGCCTGTCCCATATCTGTGATATCACAATGGATTTCAAGGAGTGAGCTGCCATTGACATGGCAACCCTGACTGGCATTGTTCCAACCAGATGGAACTTTGACCTGGATCTGATGTCATGACTTGCTTTTGCTTTCACTTTGTCTTGTGTTTCTTGTTGATATAGATCTGATGCATCTCTGTGGTTTGGCATAATCACTGAATGCTAGATAACTGTTGAAGAGAGAGGAAAAACAGAAACCCAAGTACGCTCAGGGACAGAGTAGAATAGAAGGAAAGGGAGACTGAGAAAGGAAGAGAGACAGATTTTTAGAAGCTCATTCTCTGTATGGACCTTCTCCCACCTTACTCCCATGTACAAAGATGCTGGTTTTAATGTCTCCAGAGAGAGAGAGAGAAAGGAGGGCTTGAAATTAATGGAGAAATCAGCATTATAAAGTATCCAAGATCGGCCATCTGTCTGACCACCCACCTCCTTGCACAAGAATTAACTCCATGAAATAGCAGCAAAAGGAAGACTTTCTGCTAATTCCAACTTTATTCTTATTTAATGTAAAATGTTTCAAAAATAACTCTATTTTTCTCCAGAAAGCAAATACTGTACAGTTCATTATTCCTATACTGCGTGTTGAACAGGGCTGTGACTGGGACACAGTGTCTCAACTGATACTAAAAACTACACTCTCATTCTTGTTAAGGATCAAACTAGACAATACAAATAGAAACTGAAAGTGAAAACAAAGCATTGTGATTCCTCCATAACTTTGTGGTTGAGAAATCAGACTTGCATATGAAACCCAGGTTTACCTTGACATCACATAGTCAATTAGCACATTGGATGATGACCTGAATCTGTAAAAATATAAGGAAAAAGGCAGCTTCTGCATTCTAGGGGGCATTTATTTCCTGCCTAGAATCCATAAGAGGCTGCACTATGCCATTGCAATCCACAGAATTTGCCACTGAAATTCAGTTGAATAGTGGCAAAAAGAATGGGTTTCATTTTAAAGGAGGGTTTTTTTTTCTTACTTTAAAGAAATCATGTATTCCCTATGCACCTTTTTTACAAGTGAATTTGTATTTCTGTGAAACATGGGGAGATGTAAATCTACTAGTAAACAAGGCAGCTAGGGCCCATGGTGGTTCTACAAAAAAGAATGAGGCTCAAGCTGCCCTTGAAGCACAGCACCACGGTATTGTCCATTGCTTTTATCACTACATTGCAGGTTGGAGTGGAACAGTAATATACAAGTTACCCTGCAGGTGAGTTCATCTGTATATTCCTATTGTAGGTTAAAGGGCCTGTGTTAAGATTAGATAGCTTACACCAACCCTGCAATATAGTCTGTTGGTACTATTGGAGACTAGAAGTAGTGCAGACGCTGGATTAAATTTCTAGTAAAAAAAATCCCCAGTAACCCTAAGGTTACTGGGGACCGCCGAAGAATTGATGCTTTTGAATTGTGGTGCTGGAGGAGACTCTTGAGAGTGCCCTGGACTGCAAAGAGAACTAACCTATCCATTCTGAAGGAAATCAACCCTGAGTGCTCACTGGAAGGATAGATCCTGAAGCTGAGGCTCCAATAATTTGGCCATCTCATGAGAAGAGAAGACTCCCTGGAAAAGACCCTGATGTTGGGAAAGTGTGAAGGCAAGAGGAGAAGGGGACGACAGAGGATGAGATGGATGGACAGTGTCATCGAAACTACCAACATGAATTTGACCAAACTCCAGGAGGCAGTGGAAGACAGGAGGGCCTGGCGTGCTCTGGTCCATGGGGTCACGAAGAGTCGGACACGACTTAACGACTAAACAACAACAACAAAACCCTAAGGTGGTAGCAAATGATAAACTTCATAAACTGTCCAGATATCTCATTCTAGGACAATTCAAGCACTTAGTTCAGTGGTTCCCAACCTTTTTTCTTTTGCTTATCCCTTGGCAGTCCATTTCCATAAATTGTTTTCTTCATATTAGCAATTTTTTTGTAATCAATATGGTTGCTGTTATTTCAAATGTATGTGTTGTAATTGTAAATAAACAGCCTACTAATGGAATTGAAAAGCAATGGAATAATAAGGTGAACAGATAGTGCATATTTGCATGCAAAATATGCGTATTTGCATGCAAAACCCAAAAGATACAGTGAATTCACACATCACAGAAGACCCAGAAAAACTCACTCACTGAACACTGCTCACAAGTCTGATTGAAGTGCCACTTATATATACACTGCTACCAGCATGACATTACTCAATGTTTGCAATGTGGAGGAGAGTGAATGCTGAGCCTGTGAAACATGTGCCACTGAATATGTGCACTGTAGTGGTGTATTTGCAACATACAGTTTAGGGAGGGGCTCCCCATCACTTGTAAAAATAACAGCAAATGAACGGGGATTTTCTTGAAATTCAATAACAAACAAAACCTGTTGTGCCACTCATCATAAAGTTCAATTAATTTCATAACTTTTGACTTATATTTTGTCTTACACTGTTGATGTATGTGCCTTTTCCCACCATTATTCTTTTTTTTTTTCATATGTCCTGGTTTGTACCCTTGGGATTACAATGCACCTAAGACTGGGAATCGCTGACTTAGATGCACAAGCCTTGTGCTTTGCTGAGTTCCATTCAGACTGATCAGACTTAAGATCCATAACAAAACAAACATGCACATGAAATAAGACCCACATCAGAACAGATAAACACTCTTATCTGTGTGATTCTACCTTTTCTTTAATTATATTATTTTGGTATCTTACGATAATTGTTTTGTGTATTCTGTGGATTTAGTTTGCATGTTGTGTTGTAAACTGCTTTGAGCTTACAGAAGGAGAAAAGTTATTTTCCAAATCTTCACTGAATTAAGTAGGACCTACTTCACAGTGTTCCATGTGTGGTCAAGTTGGACCTGACTTATAATGACACTTATAGGGCTTTCAAGTGAGACATTTAAGGATGGTTTAACCCCCATGAGCTTCCATGGCCAAGCAAGAATTCAAACCTAGGTCTCCTGAGTCATTTTATCTACTCCACTACACTGGGGCTCTTTACTTCATGGCAGCTTGCAAAGACATGAGCTGTAGCCCAAGAAAGCTTATAGCATTTACAAATTCACCAACTATGTACAGATTTTCAAATATTTCTTATTTGTGCATAAGAAGGCCATCAAACAGCCCAATCTTACATAGTAAGGTGCACTTAAACCTTTGAATTCAATAACCTCAGGCATGTATAATCACTTTGCATGTGATCAGGCTATTAATGCGCAAATTATAATCCTTGTCTCTTTCATCAGTGATTATTCTGTTTCACAGCAAAGGAAACAGAGTCTGAAAAACAATGACTTGCCCACAAGCAGGCTAGCCAGTAAAGTAAATTAACGGCACAAGAGAGACTTGAACAGGTACATCTGTAAAGTCAGAGGTATCTCTGAATATCCTCCTAAGAGCCCTATAGAAATTTATACACTTCTAGGAAAAAATCAGAAGCTTATATTTGTCACTGCCATCATTTATCATCAAAAGATTAATTTCAGAATGAAATCAAAGTGATTTCCAATCACATCAGAATTCATATGGGCATCAAGGCATAAGTCTTTTCATTGTTGCAATGATCCAGGGCAACAGCAGCTTGTCTAATTCTACAAGCTTTATTTGTCTACATAGTTTCTGTTTCATAAACACAAAATATTTCAAAACGTAATGAGTCACAATGGAATGAAAACATTCTTGCAGCTATGGAAAAGCTGTTGGCAAAAATTCTGAAAAATATATGAAAATTAAACAAGTTGCAAGCAAATACTTAAGTCACATTTCAGCACAAAAAATACAATAAAATATCAAAAATAATGTTTTAATTATCTTCTAAAAATGCAAGAGCTTATCACCTAAAAAGCTACCTTGAAAAAACAAAAGGCAGAGACTGCATCTCTAAAATACATAATTAAAAGTAAAAAAGCATAATAATTTTGAGTAATCTTTAGCTTTTAAACATATAACACACCAAAATTATTCTAAGTGCTCACTCAGTCAAGTCAGTTTAAATATATGGAGGAAAATCCATGTTGTCCTCCTCAGCCACTGTTGCTGCTACATGATTGTTGGTATCCTATGGGTGTGGTGTAGTGTGGCATGGCATCACTCTGTGTGTGTGTGTGTGCTCTGACTCTCTATATTTATAATTCTTTCAGATGTGAACATTTCCCTTCAACATTCTTTTGCTGGGCCCACAAGGAATAGGGGTCTGATGCACCAGCAGAAAGATAATTTTAATAATATAAATTTCCATTGCTTTTACAATTCCTGTAAACTATTACTCCTGTAACTCAGGATCTGGCAACCTACCACTATGACAATTCACATTATTGTTTTGTCTAACACAATCAGAGTCCAGCAGTTTGCTCTACGCTCCCCTTAATTATTTTAGTACTCTATATATTCAAAATTTCAAATCTTAACACATTTTGTCAGATTACCGTTTTAAGTAAGTTTTAGCATTTTTTAATACGTTTAAAAATAAATAATAAATCATGTGCCATCAAGTCAATTCTGACTTATCGTGACTGGGTTTTCCTGATAGAGAACACTCAGAAGAGGTATCTGCCTTTATTTGGAGTCACCTGGGGGGGGGGGACTGTGCACCTTGCCCAAGACCCCACAGGCTGGCTTGGCTCTTCTCTCCACAAGCACAGCATCAAATTCCCAGCCTAACTCACTGAGCTATCTAGCCAGCTTTCAACGCGCTTAAGAACATTTCCATGCATTTTATTACTGTTTGTAAGAGGCTGCACTGACCACTTAATAATTTCTACAAAACCAGCACCATTGGGAACTTTAACATGTGTATCTAACATCCTTACTCCCGGATGTGACAACAGGCTAGGGCCGAGACTCGAATATGAGCATCTCCAATGTTAAAAAAGAGAGAGAAAGGAAGAGCTGCGTTCCTGAGTCTGAAGGGAGAGGGTGTTTACATGAATTAGGTAGGCGTCTCCGGCTGCATTTCAGGATTACAAGAGGCCACGAGGAGCAACCTCTGGAAAGCTGTTGCTTTCCTCTAGCGTTGCACAACAGAGGAAACTTAAGGGCGTCCACCAGAAGTTTTTAGTGAGTTCTCGCAAACGCCATGTTGCCGAACCGTTTGTTCGGATTTCTCTGTCGCCCGAATGTGCAGAAAGTCTGAAGGCTTGCGCTGATCGCCAAGTTGCCTTTGCAAGAGGGAAGAGTGCCTTTACTTTGCCTGCCACCTTAAGAGCGTCCTGGGACTCGGCAAAAACTTGAGCACGTTAGATGTGTTGTTTTTTTCTGTCCGGGGAGGGAAGAGTTGCTCAGAGTGGAGAAAGAAAAATACCCCACCGACCGCCAGGAAATGAGTAAGCTAGAAGTATCGGTAGTAACGCTCGCTTCGTAACCAAAGGGGAACAGGCGTGTGGGATGCTCAGAGAAAAGAAGAGGACCTCTCTCCGAACCTTTGAGCGCCGAACAAATCGGCACCAATAAAAGAGTTTTTAAAAAAAACTGATGTGGAAACAGGCACAGAGATCTACTTAGCCGAAGAAGTTTGTTGCAGGGCGCAGTAAGTACAAACTTCAGTGCACTTTTTCTTCTTTGCCCAGAGTCTTTGTGTCTGAAAAGGCTGACGCACGTTTGAACCACAGTTTTGAGTTACAGACGACATGTGCAGGGTGACGAAAAAGGTATACATCAGGTGATGTTTTGAGTTCTACCGAACTTGGCATCAGGCAGAGATAGTATCAGACTTGGGGTTTCAGCGGGAAAGCCCCCGAAGTGGGCCAGGGCGGACGGCCCTGGCTCAGGCAGCCCGGAAGTTTGTACCGCCGTGGATGGTCGTGTGCGAGCGTGGGCCACTTCCATCTTTGGCGGAGAGCGCGCGAGGGTTGCACTTCCTCAGCGCCGCCACCCCGGAGGATCGGGAGAAAAAAACAAGTTAAGCCGATCTCGCTGAGCTGCGGTCGGCAAGAGCCAGTTTCTTGCGCCTGGCCCTGAAGGGCAGCTTGGTGGAAGCGAAGGTGGCCTTCCGTTGCGTTTCACTTCGTCTTGTGCCACATCTTTTCCCAAAAGAGAGTGACTAGCGGTTTACGAGCTAGTTAAGGAATTGGGGGAAGAAAATGACAGCAGGCTTCAAAGCATGAAAGTGCAGCATTTAAAGCCACTTTCTCTTTGGGTTACTCGGTGAATATTGATACGTTTCAGTCAACGGTGGGAACCCATTTTCTGACATGTGCTCCTCCAAGGAAATGTTCACTTTGCACAAGGCTCTTTCTGGTTTCCTCTGCTATTTCATGTTTCTGCTTTGCTTAACTTTTGTTAGTCAATCGTGAAAACTAAACGTGTGCAGGTTTGTGATTTTTGGACTACCACTCAGACAGTTATTACTGGGGAATTCTGTGAGTTGTGGTCTGAGAATACAGATCTACACATACCTCTGATGAAAATATTAGCAGTTCTAAAACTGGCTGAAATCCTGTTGCTTAACTTAGCAACTCACACTAGAGTAAGCCCATTTAATCAGCAAGGCTTTGTTGAGCCACTTCTCCATGAGTTCAAATGAGCCTACTCAAATTGTGGCTTACTTTAACTGTAGAGTAAGCCCATTTGAATCCATAGAACTTATGAAGGAACTGACTCACCAGATCCCTTCTGATCGAATGGGCCTTTTTACTATCCTAAGCAACAACAAGGAGGGATCAAATGGGAGCTCACCATGATCTCCTTTATCCAGGAGATGTTGCATTTAAGTGGCAGATGAGCAAAAATGGATCCTGCATTTACAAAATAATAATAATAACATAGGTGCAGTGTGAAAGAGGTATATGGGTAAAATATGGGCAAAAGATACCTTTTTAGGGCTCATGGTGGATCATCTTGAAAATGGCTCTAGGATTTGAGAAAACCTCTGTTATCAACTGAATGGAAGAGTCTCAAAGTATTCCTGTGTTGCATGGCAAAATTATTTCAACAAAATGACTTTGGCAAGACATAAAGTGATCTTAAATGGCAGATAACAAGAGGAACCAACTGGAATAGTGAGTGCTGAAGCCCTTGCCTTATATATTTTTCAGAACAAAAGTGATAAATTAAGCAAAAGGAAGGAAGTTATTTGGTCAGGGTGGAAACAAGCCATAAAGCGGATAAAAAGAGAAGAGAAACAAATATTGCAAGGGTACACCACAGCTTCTATATGATTATTTATTTGCCTGAGTCTAATTAAAGTAAGGGGTGTTTCTGTAACACTTCACCTCAGAGGGAAGGATCTTCCAGTTCTCAGTCTAGGCTTGATCCTGTTTATCTGTTGTTGTTTCAACTTATATACTGCCCCATAGCGCTTGGAGCATTCTCTGGGCAGTTTACAGCATAACTATGCAAACAACAGCTTCTCTCCCCCCAACCCCGCAAGCTGAGTACTCATTTTATTAACCTTGGAAGGATGGAAGGCTGAGTCAACCTTGAGGCAGTTACCTAAACCTGTCAGGTCGAACTCGGGTTGTGAGCAGATGCTTGACTTTAACCACTGCGCCATGCGGCTTGTTCTCTACTTGTCTACTCATATCTTTTTCCTAATTTTGAGGCACCCATTTTAGTGCAGCGACTTAGGTTGTATATCTGAGCCTTTCCCAGTTTTGGTGACTATGAGTTTGCAACCTATGAAGCAAGGATTCCCTTTGTCTATTTAATATATCAACTGCCTTTGCAAAACCTTCATGCTATTAATACTGGTGGGGCAAAAATGGACCATCTTAAGGAGTAGAGCACTGCCTCATTTATCTATTTTTGATAGCAGCAGATATGTGCAGTAGATGGAAAAATATTTCAAAAAGTACATGCATAGCTTCATAACTAATATTCCGCAGAAGTTTTTTACAGGATAAAATGTGCCCATGTATTTTTTTCTAATGTGGCATATCTATTAAAAAGTGTGCAGCCGTGCTCTTGTTCAAGTAACCAGTGGGTGCGCTAGAGAGAGAGAGAGAAGTAGTTATTTGTTGTTTGTTGTCCTTAGGACACTTCCCCCTTAGGAAACAGCTTATTCTTTCCCCTCCTCCTTCAATGAAAGGCCAGCTATGAGAGTGGATGCAGGTTGGCCTTCAGTCTATTTGTCCACATGGAAGCCAGTTCTAGGAAGTTTTGTGCTCAAGTCTAGGTTTTATGGTGAATGGATTTTTTGAAACAACAAAGTGAGTTCTTACCATGAGCATTCTGAGTGGTTATTTCTGATTCCACTCGGGTTTGCATAACTGGCCACAACTAAGTAAAGAGGCACCAGGGCATGTCTTGGTCGCAGTTGCATGACTGACTGTGCAACTGAGATGTGCCCGAGCATCTTGGCAGTTAGTGGCAATTAGTGCGGCAAATTACATGAACCTTGCACAGACACCAAAAGGATTTTGGCCATAACCTTGAAGTCCCCTTACTAATACTTCGAAGGGGCAGAGGAACTAGAGACCAAATTGCTAACATACGCTGGATTATAGAGAAAGCCAGAGAGTTCCAGAAAAACATCTACTTCTGCTTCATTGACTATTAAAAACCTTTGACTGTCTGGACCACAGCAAACTATGGCAAGTTCTTAAAGAAATGGGAGTGCCTGACCACCTTATCCAGCTCCTGAGAAATCTATATGTGGGACAGGAAGCAACAGTTAGAACTGGATATGGAACAACTGATTGGTTCAAAATTGGGAATGGAGTACGACAAGGCTGTATATTGTCTCCCTGCTTATTTAACTTATATGCAGAACACATCATGCGGAAGGCTGGACTGGATGAATCCCAAACCGGAATTAAGATTGCCAGAAGAAATATCAACAACCTCAGATATGCAGATGATACCACTCTGATGGCAGAAAGTGAGGAGGAATTAAAGAACCTCTTAATGAGAGTGAAAGAGGACAGCGCAAAAAATGGTCTGAAGCT
This sequence comes from Intellagama lesueurii, assembly GCA_037013535.1. Classification (NCBI taxonomy): domain Eukaryota; kingdom Metazoa; phylum Chordata; class Lepidosauria; order Squamata; family Agamidae; genus Intellagama; species Intellagama lesueurii. The sequence goes on from JBAJHW010000003.1 coordinate 211,603,553, forward strand.
CAACATCAAAAAAACTAAGATCATGGCCACTGGTCCCGTCACCTCCTGGCAAATAGAAGGGGAAGATATGGAGGCAGTGACAGAGTTTACCTTCCTGGGCTCCACGATCACTGCAGATGGTGACAGCAGCCACGATATTAAAAGACGCCTGCTTCTTGGGAGGAAAGCGATGACAAACCTAGACAGCATCTTAAAAAGCAGAGACATCACCTTGCCGACAAAGGTCCGCATAGTCAAAGTGATGGTTTTTCCAGTAGCGATGTATGGAAGTGAGAGCTGGACCATAAAGAAGGCTGACCGCCGAAGAATTGATGCTTTTGAATTGTGGTGCTGGAGGAGACTCTTGAGAGTCCCCTGGACCGCAAGGAGAACAAACCTATCCATTTTGAAGGAAATCAACCCTGAGTGCTCACTGGAAGGACAGATCCTGAAGCTGAGGCTCCAATACTTTGGCCATCTCATGAGAAGAGAAGACTCCCTGGAAAAGACCCTGATGTTGGGAAAGTGTGAAGGCAAGAGGAGAAGGGGACGACAGAGGACGAGATGGCTGGACAGGGTCATCGAAGCGACCAACATGAATTTGACCCAACTTCGGGAGGCAGTGGAAGACAGGAGGGCCTGGCGTGCTCAGGTCCATGGGGTCACGAAGAGTCGGACACGACTAAACGACTAAACAACAACAACCCCTTACTAGCCTGCTGCACTTTTACAGTTACCTTAAATCCTACAAGACTGGAGAAAATTGGGTGGGTTGGAGGGTTCATCTTTCCCATAGCAGTCAGGCACGTTGCTGCTTTTTAAGTAAAAATACAAATGTTGGGAGATACTGCTGTAGATCTTCCATGTCTTGGGCGGTTTGATCCTCATTTTGGAGAGGACTGTAATTTTGAGCTTGGCTTTTCCTGGCTCCTTCACTGCTAGGTTTGCCATTAGAAGAGGCTGGGAAGGAGAATATGCCAGCTTGGCATCTAAGTTCCATCTTTCTCTATTAGTTGGGACCTGCTGGCGTCTTAATCATGTGAAACATGTAACTGCTCTAACTTAGAGAAGTTTGGATAGGTGGTTGTAAAGTGGTTGCTCATGATGTGTCTGTATGTGTTGGTGTGAATATGCATGCATGCATGTGCTTTTAAATCATAAAGTCAAAAACATTCTGTCCAGCTTCATATTTTCCAGTTTAGATTTTTAATAGCTAATCCTAGGAGGTGGATATTCCAGTTCTAGGAGCTTTTGGTAGGGAGTTGGCACATTTGGGGTGTGGTATGGGCAGGGATGCAGCTGTGTATGAGGATGCCTAGCTGACATGCTGCCAGAAACATTAGGTGCCAGTTCAGCTGTATAAGCAAAGCTCCTTGGCCACCTTTTTTTCAGCAGAAAAGCAGGATATGATGCAAATAGAGAAGAATGGAGCAGTGTGAAGAGAACAAACTGCATCTGGGAAAGCTACAGTTTAAGAACTGGGTGTGACGTGAAATTAGCTGAACGAATACGCACTTTAATATTATGTTGTCTTTGTCACCTTGTTGGGGTAAATAAATAATGAAATTTAAATGAGAGCTGTTTGGGGCAGGTCTAAGCAACTCCAGTATTTCTGACAGCTCTTTTGAAAAATACATTTTTAGAAAAAGGATTATTTCTATTTTGCAAGTCAACATAAATGCTTGCGTAAATATTAAGAAAGCAAGGATGTGGTTGATACAGTCCCATTTGCTACTTTTTTGCTAAACTACTTGTAGGCCCATGAATTTTGAACTAGGCATTGAGATTCAACACAACCTCAGCCTTACTTGACCACCTTGGCAAACTGGAATTGCGCTCTGAGGCTGCAGTCTCTTGCACAAATTTACCTGAGAGTAAGTCCTGTTTAACATAGTGGGACACAGGATTTTGCTGCATGTTGCCAACTGACATCATCTGTTGTATTTTCATCTCTCTGAACTGCTTCCTTTGGCAAGGTACTACCTGAAAGCATAGAATGGAGCCACTTTGCAGAAGGTCACCCCACCTGGAACTGTTATTTATTTATTTATTTATTTATTTAAGTAAATAAGGCAGCTTACAACAATTAAAAGACAATATTTAAAAGCTAAAAACAGTGAGTATACACATATTTAAAAAGAATTAAACAAGTATTCCATGAAAAATATTTAATAAAATGAAAAATAAAAACACATTTAAAATGAAACAGAGCACAACAGTCCATTAAAAAGAAAAAGAAAACCACCTTAGGCTACCAGTTATTAAGGAAAACCCTGCCTGAAGAGAAAGGTCTGTGCCTGCTTGCAGAAGGACAGCAAAGATGGGGCCAGCCTAGCTTCTCGTGGGAGGGAGTTCCATTCTGGGAGCAGCAACATTGCCTCTCCCGTGTCCCCACCAAGTGCACCTGTGAGCGTGGTGGGACCAAGAGGAAGGCCTCCCCTGGTGATCTCATTCATGCCCATATATGCATCCTTCAGTTCTGTAACAGGAAAAATATGGGATATAAATGTATAGAAATAAAATCAGTATATTCCAGTGAGAGAAGTAAAAATATTTTATTAAAAAATATTTTACCTCACTGACCAAGAGAAACATCAGTGCTGGATTACTTGGCAGTAATCCTACAATAATAGACCAGTGTGTTGTTTGTGTGCCCATGCTGTCCAGTGCACTTTCCCACTTGAAAATAAGCATTTGGAATCATATTGAAATGCTCTAAAAATGTACTAAGTGAGAATATGTGGAATTTGCTGGCACATACTGTTCTATTCCTGATAAGGACGTTGCTGGAAAGCAGAAGGAGGGCATGGCAAAAACTCTGTAATGGTTGCAATATTAGGGGGAAATGACTTTTTTTCACAGACATTATTTTTGGGTGTTTCTAAAAGCTGTTGTAATGTAATATTATCAAATGAACCATATCTTATTTTTATAAGCATCTCACAGAAGTCGCACAGAAAGTAAACGGTCTGCTGTCTTTAATTCTTAAATGTAAGGACTGTTGATTCAGAGTTGGCTGCACCCAGACTATCTTCAGCACAGCATACATGTTTGATAATTTAAATTAAAATGTTAAGCTTTGCATCGTACTGTTAGAAAACTATCTGGATATATAGTTTTGGTCTGGTAATTTATAGGAGAAAATACATATACCACTTCACAACCATCCCATGTCTTTTTGACTTGTAAAGGAAATGTCCTTAAATTGCTTAATATTGCGTAGGCTCTATTGTTTTCTGATGGAACAGATATTTGACCTAGTCTCCGTTTGAATTGCCAGGCATTTGTACACTGGAAAAGGAGGAGCCTTTTTACATTATACACAGGAAGGTTGTCAGGATTTCCATGAAAATTATTTATTTCTAGTAGTTGAAAAGGACATCCTTTCCAAAAATTCTCCACATGCATGCTAGGCAGAATGATGAGTGTTTGTTCACCATGTATCTAACCCCTCTGGCACTGAGCTATCAAAAGCAGGATGCTCTTTCCTAGTACTTATGAGCCAAGAGAGCATTTTGAGAGACTTGGCAAAACAATAGCTTTTTAATATCAGGTTCTACAGTTTTCTTAGATTAGCCCACCATTTATCTCCCAGGAATCTGTTAACTGATAGTTTTCAAGGCCCCTCTATTCCAGATGGCATAATAAGAAACATGGTACCTATTCCATCCTTTTATTGTAATTTGTGGCAGTATGTTATAATCTGGATCCATTAACCGAGATTAAATTTTTTATACCATGGGATAAGAAGGGGGTTTCTATCTCTCCCTGCTTTACTCTCATGCCAGTAACTGTATTAAGAGGGCCAAACTATGTGATACAGTTATTATCACATAATTAGAAGCAGAGTTCTTTAAGAGATAAAACATGCAATTTATTCTATCACATGATTGCCTCAGTCTGCGTCTTGTAAATTAGCTTGCTTTTGTTTTGTGATTTGTCATTGGGCGGTGAGCATGGGCTTCATTTGCATGTCTTGATTGTGCTTTGAAGCAGTTATGTGGCTCGAGGGGAAATACTAAGAGATAAATATTTCCATTCATGTGGGTTTTCACCCCCAAATGAAAACTGGTGATTTCTTGCATAGAGATATCTGCCCCCTCCGGTTGCTAAAGATGTCCCTATTCGATCTACTAAGGCCTCAAGTGGAACAATCTTAAGCCCAGTTATGGAAAGGGGTAAAAAAAGCCCGTAGTAAGGGTGTGTCCACAATTAGGAAGACGGGGAAAGGAAAGACTAGAGGCAGGAATGGTAGAAGGAAAGTGGCAAGCTCCCCCCAGGGGAAGGTAAGGAAGGGCTTTAATTTTAGACCACTTTTAAAATTATTAGATGAAGCTGATAGATCCAATAATAATAAAAGGGAAAATTATGCTAATAGAAGTAGGAGTAGGAGTACTACTCAGAGTGTAGTGAAGCCGGAAAGGTTACAAGGGAGAAAGACTACAACTGGGAATCATATAGCTGCAAAGGGGCTCCCTGATATGGGTCACGTACAGAGGAAGATTGCCTCCTACTCAGAAGGGTATGACATAGGCAGGGTAGGGTACCCACAAGTGAAGCAACATCCCTGGTTAATACCAAGTACGGAATCTGAAATGGTAGTGAGCAGACAACAACTGGGGAACCAGGCTGTTCAAATGGGTCTCCCAATACTGGATATAATTGGGAACAGGAATACACGTACAAGATCTGGGAGGTGAAAAATAGGCAGGAGGAAAGCACTGTATAATGAGGCTGGTACCACAGTTAGGTTTAAAGATAAAAATACACATGAGATATATGGGTCCCCACAGATCTATAGGCAAGATCAGGTCATTGGGTGGATTACTAGAAGGTCCAAACCGTAATTGACATGGGGATAAAAATACTGCACTACTGAATAGCAGACCTGGTGTGGTTTACGAACCTCGAGTCACTGAGGATGCAAGGGGAAGGAACATGACATCCCTGCGGACTCCGGTCGCTTCCCCGGGGCAAATCTTAATTAAAATCATATCTTGGAATATTGTGGGCTGGCCCTCTAAAATAGTAAGATAGCCTTTAAAGAGTATATTGAGAATTTTGACACTTTACTGCTTCAAGAGACTTGGTCCCAGCAAGAACTGATATTGGATGACTATGTGTCATTTGTTCTTAAGGCGACTCCTAGTGAGAAAGGGGGTCGGTGTAAGGGAGGGCTGTGTGTGATGATATCTAACAAGCTACAAGCCTGTGCAATCCATACAGATTCCACCTCTAATATTGCCACTGCTATAATTCTGAAATTTAATTTCTGTGTTTTATTGTTACGTAATTGATATTTATATTCCACCTTGGCAATTGCATGAGTGTAGTAAGCGGATGTTGGTTGTTTTAGAAGATTATATTGTAAACTTGATGATGATCTACCCATCTGCATTGATTATACTGACAGACAACTGCAATGCGAGGACAGGACGCAATTATGAGGTTCTTTTTGCACGTTAGGTTACCATCTGAGACCAATACCTGCCACTCTCTCCCCTATAGATTGTCAAAGGATCAGGGCTGTAATTATGCAGGGTTATGCCTTATGCAAATGATTAATAATCTAGACCTGGTCCTCCTAAATGGAACTGTGAAGGGTGACAGATCTGGGGAATTTACCTTTATTGATAAGAACCAATGGTGCTTCAACGCTAGACTATGCCATAATCTCACAGGACCTGGTAGGAGCAATAACAGATTTAAAGATTGACAACTGCAGTGATCACTTACCTTTGGTGTTGGAGGTTAAGCTGGGGGAACCTGTAATGTCCTCTGAGGAAGATCCAATAACTTTCCCGGTGGCAGAAATTAGAGCTACCTAAGTAAAATGGTCAGCCAAGCAAGGAGACACCATAAGAAAGTTACTATACACAGAGCCCTATCTGCAGATGAGTCACCTAATTAGTACAGCTCATTAAATTACAGATGTACTAGAGAATTTGGGGGAACTATTAAATTATCTTCAAGATTACTTAAAGTATAAGAATAACAGCAATAGAACACAGACTTCCCTTAACCTACACTAGGACCATGGTTTGACAGGGAATGTAGAAAAAAGAAACATGATCTGTTGAATAAATGTAGACTGTACAAAGAACAAGGCTTGGGAAGAATTCCATCTGAATTGAAGAGGGAGTACAAATCCCTGATTAAAAAGAGGAAGGTTCAAACTCAGGAAGAATCTTGGCATTAACTAATTGTTGCGACCAAATTAAGGGACTCTAAGTCCTTTTGGAGAATTGTGTCAAGGGGCCTGATGGTTCACTCTGTGATTAATGAGAGTTGTATACCGGTAAGAGGGGACGTGGTGGTGGTGCGGGTTAAACTGCAGAAGCCTCTGTGCTGCAAGGTTGGAAGATCAGCAGTCGTAAGATCGAATCCATGCGACGGAGTGAGCTCCCGTCGCTTGTCCCAGCTCCTGCCAACCTAGCAGTTCAAAAGCATGTACAAATGCAAGTGGATAAATAGGTACCACCACGGTGGGAAGGTAACGGCGTTCCGTGTCTAGTCGCGCTGGCCACGTGACCACGGAAACTGTCTACAGACAAACGCTGGCTCTATGGCTTGGAAACGGGGATGAGCAACCGCCCCCTAGAGTCGGACACGACTGGACTAAATGTCAAGGGGAACCTTAACCTATACTGGTAAGGGTGTGGGAATCACACTTTAGGGGTATTTACTCACAGCACCCAGATATCGTTAAAATTCAAGAACTGCCAGTTGGGTTAATGGAGTGGCCCCCTGTTTCCGTGCAGGAAATCAGCTTGTTGATTTGTCAACTGAAAAAGGGAAAGCCCCAGGCACCGCTTACACCACAGCTAATTTACTACAGTATAACATGGAGTGGTGGGCCCCGTTTTTTGGCATGACTTTTTACATGGATTGACCACTCAGTGGTTATTCCAAAAGATTGGGGGCTTGCTATTATAGTACCGATCTTTAAGAAAAGCTGTAAATTGGACCCGAGAAATTACCGTCCAATAAGTCTACTAAGTACTATTAGGAAGCTTAGGCGAAGCATCTGTTAGAAAAACTTCAAGGCTGGTTACATGAAGGAAATATCCTGGCTAAGCAACAGGCTGGATTCAGAGCAGGCAGGGCCACTATAGACCAGGCATTAGTTTTGCAACATCTAGCGAATAAATATTCCACTCCGAAAGGGGACTCTCTGTATGTGGCTTTTATAGACTTCAAATCTGCATTTGACTTGATCCCCAGGGAAAAATTGTGGGCAAAATTAGAGGATACAAATATTGACAAAATACTCCTTTTGCTAATGAGCCGACTGCACAAAAATACTAGTCTTAAGGTTATTTGTAATAAGGCGGGAGCATTATCTAATGCGATACCATCATTTAATGGGGTCAAGCAAGGCTGTATTCTAGCCCAAACATTGTTTAATTTCTATATTAATGATATACTGAATAATTTATTGAGAGCAGACTTTCATCCCCCCAAGCTGAGTACTCGCCCCCTCTCAATTTTGCTGTACGCGGATGATGCGGTCTTGATGTCAACTTTGTGTGTGGGTCTACGGAAAATTTTAAGAGCCCTAGCCTTGTATTGCTCCAAAGAGCAACTTTCGATTAATTACAATAAGACAAAGGTTATGGTTATTAGCAGAAGACAAAAAAAAAAGCATAGATGGACATTAAATGCGAACAACATAGAGCAAGTATCCTGTTACAAATATTTAGGTATGATATTTCATTCCTCAGGGTCGTGGTCCTCCCATTTGAACCATGTAACATCAAATGCACAGAAATGTAGTACTGCGCTATTGAGGTTCTTCTACACTAAGGGAGGACAGTATGTACTGTAAGTAAGCCAAGTCTTCAAAGCTAAAATTATAGCCCAAATGCTTTATGGGGCTCAATTGTTCACATATTCTAATGTGCAGTCCTTGGAAATAGTACATAGTTTTTGAGATGGATCTTTGCGGTGCCTCTATGTGTTTTGAATGCTACACTTAGATTGGAGGCAGGGTTAGTTTCCATCAAAGCACGTGCTTTGGCCCTCATGTTTAATTACTGGTTGAAATTTATATTTGGTCCAACAGGTTTGGCACCCTTGATGTTAGAAGACATCTTCCAGTCAACTTGGAAGAGGAATCTATCTGCAGTATTACTGAGGTTGGGCTTCTCCCCAGTTGTCCTCTTAGCGATGGCCCATGCTAATGCCAAGGCAGCCATCAAAAAGAGGATCTGGGTTGTCGAGCTCCAAGAACATGTAGCGGTGCTGGACAAACTTAGTGTATTCAGGAACAGTACATTTAGAATGCCTGATTATCTAATTAAAATAACAACCCCCAAATTTAGAAAAGCTTTTATGTCAGCTAGGTTTGATGTACTTCCGTCTAGACTACTAGAAGGTAGATATCAGGGTTTGCCAGTTGCTAATTGAGTGTGCCCTTGCAATAAGGTGGAGATTGAAAGTGCTGATCATGTCCTCTCAAAGTGCCCCTTCTATCGAGATATTCAGAAGGATCTCCTCCAGCCCATACTGCAACAATTTCAAGGGAGATCTAGAGAATTTTATGTTGCACTCTTACTCTCGGTCAAGAAATCTGATATAACTAAAGCAGTGGTGAAGTTTTGTGTGGCAGCAATGAAGTGTCACTGTTCTCTCCTTGCACCGATTAAAGCGATGCCAGATGTTTAGTAATGGTGTGTATTGGCCACCATCTCCTCAGTCCTGTGAAACTATGGAGATTCTATAAAGTTTAGTCATATTGTAATAGGCTATGTATTTTTAATTGTATTTTTGTGTTATACTAATATATATAATAATAATATTTGAATATATCTGCTGGTCAGTGACCGTAATAAAGATCAGAATCAGAATCTGCATAGAGATAAAGTATAGTGAAAAGACTGAAATATTTTAAAAAGTGTTAAAAACTTCACTTGTTAGATTTCTCCATGAAAAGCTATTGGTAAGAGACATGGGGATGGGGTGGGGGGAGTATGGTGATAGGAATCCCGGATATGAAAACAGAGGTCTTTTCATTCCCATGGTTGTGCAAATACAGTGTAAAAAAGACAGCAAGAAAAGCTAGGAGGATGCAACAATACTGACATAGTCTTTACTAACATGAAACATGTCTGCCATTTACACAAAAGCAAGAGATTCACTCCCACAAACTTACTTTAGTGGATCAGATGAAGGCTGAATCTTGTTCCATTACATGTTTCTATAGTTCTTAAATGATATGTATAGTATCTTGGGGACAGTTTTCAGTTACATGCAAATTAGAGCCAATTATAGAAGTTACATGCTTCTCTAATTTGCTCTTTCACCAGAGTTTGCATAAGAACCTGACCATTTTACAGGTGCAAAGGAAGAAATGCCCCATAAAAACAACAGACTCATTTAAAATATTTGCTGTAAGCTCAACATTGCAAAAGAAAAGAAAAGAAAATTAAAAATTAAGAACACGAAACGTGGAAAAAAACACCTCACAGTCTTCACCAAACATTTATGAATTGTATTGCTATATTTCCACTGCTGGTATTTCCCTGATGTCACCTAATAAGACTTAACTAATAACAAATTAATTCCCCACCACTTCTCCCTGATGCTCCCTCTTAGTTCTAGTCGTGGTTCTCAGATAATCTGCTAGGTGTATGTCTTGAATTTAAATTATTAATGTTACACAGTGGCATATTCATTGAACTACATGATGTGTTGGGTGTCTCCTGCTCCTGCACCTTAAAGAAACTGCAACCCTATGGAAGTATACTTGGAAGTAAATCTCACTGAGCTCTGTAAGTTCATATATCATGTTGAACTCATATTCTTACAGAATAAATTGTCCTGCCACTATCCATTATACCCATAGCAAACAGTACAGGAAGCCAGCATTGTATGAGTCCCTCTTCCCAGCAAACCCTGAAAAGTCACATTCTACTATATGAACAAACTTTTTTAATTAAAAAAAGTCTATTTTACCATATAGCATTAACTGAATAATTTAAAAAACTCATATAATAACTATATTAAGAAATAACACTACTGTCATAGGTGTACGTATGGCAAATATGTCAGAATGGATATAAATTATTAGTATAAATGTAGACTACAAATGTGAATGAATTTTCTTTGCTGTACCCTGTACAGTATACCTTCTGTGATCTCTTATGTCTAATAACCTTCTTTGGTGATCTTCTTTCTTTGCTGGAGTGCCCTAATCTTTTAAAACTTTAATCCTGTCATATAAGCTTTCTCATGATAGTAGGGATCACCTGAAGAATAACAAGATAATCACTTTTTATAGCACAAGCTTTCAAGAGACAGCAGGTGTCAGTGAGACAGCTACCTACCTATATGTCAGGTTTCACTCTTCCTCATCCCCATGTTGATTCTGTACAGCCATGGTTTAATTTTGGGTTTTGAGAACCAGATGTTCTGCACGTGCTACTGTTTGAATACATATTGGCCTGCTTTGCACATAAGCTAAACCATAATTAAGTATTATGTGTCTAAACCATGGGCTTATGTGCTTTCTGTTTCCTTCATCTGTTATGGCCACAGGAAAGAGATTGGAAACCCCTCCATTTTCAGTGAACAGGGGCCTTTTGCAATCACTCAGCTAAGGACCATGGGCCAGGATCCTTGTTTAATTTTGCAAAGTAAATCAGGTAAATCATAGCAGCAAATTGCAGCTAATTAATGACATGCCTGATTACAGTCTGACAAGTAGACACACAACCAGCACCTTGTTAATTAGTGGCAATTTGCCTTTACATGATTTCACTTACTCTGGAGTAAAATCCTATGGATTCTTTGACCATAGTTGGTATTTCAACAAATCATAGTAAACAATCCATCTCTTACTTGATCTTCCTCTTTACCTGTCGCTTCCCCCTTTTCTTGCCTTCTCATGATGGGCTCAAAGTACAATTGTCCTAGTTTTGTCATTTTTGCCTCCAAAGAGAATTCAGGCTTGATTTGATCTAGGACCATCTACCTATGGAGGAAAGTCACCTATTCGTGGAAATAGGTCTCATGGTTTAGAGTTTAGACCATAGAAAATCAGCTGCCTTTGCAAGAGGTTTCAAATGTCCTATTTTGTTTTAAAGAGTCTTCTCAATGTTTTACATGTCTCTTTTTCTTTCAGGAAAATCTGACTTTGATCTTTAACAGGCCCCAGACAAATCTTAGAGGCATTTTCCTGTTTTATAACTGGCAGCACCATGAAAGTAAACTGGTCTATTCACTACTGGGCAAACACCCCTCAAGGGCTTGAGCTCAGAGCAACTCTCCTGCTCTTTTATTTTCCATCACACACACATTGGAAAATTTATTAGATATGCAAAGTATGATGTGACAATGATGCCTTTTTATTACTCATGCAGTTAATCACCTGGCGTGCAAGGGCAGGGTGGGAAAGCATTTATAAATATTAACCAAGCTTTTTGTGTTTATCAGGGCTGGGTGTTACAGATGTGATACATCAAATCTCATTTTGCAAGAAGGGTAACCACACCTTTTACCTCAGAGGCAAGTGCTGATAAAGCATTAGGCACCATCATCTGTTCTCATCAAAATGGCAAGTTCTTTTAAGGAAAAAACCTCCAGGCATGTTTCATTAGGTTTTCAATATATGAGGTATCCTGAATACATAGGAATCAAGCTTTGGTTCTGTCAGCTGTTTCAGGTTCTGTGCCATTTCTGTTGTTGCTGTTATGAATTATCCAGTGACTGTTAAACATTTAAATCCCTTTGATTTCAATGTGGGGCATTAAAATAACTCTTCATGAGAAATGCTGCTTAACTGCCATAGGATCATGACCATATCCAACCTTCATGGATGGTAAATATGCATCTGCTGCAAAACAGAAGACATTCTGTAGTAATTCAGGCAAAAAATTAAATTCAGCAACTAGTTCTTCATGCAAAGGGGGACCTGCAGTGGCAAACTGCAACAGTGTAAAGTGCTTCTATTCAGAGTCATGCCCTCTTCCAGAATGGTCCATTCACCCTTGCCTCCAGTTTGCTGTTCCTCATCACCAAGCAGTCCTTAGCATTCTGTGGCCACTGAGCCTGTTGTTCATCCCCAACCAACTTGTTTTGTGGAGGTGGCTGTGATGCCTCATTATATTGTTAATATTGTGGTGCTAAGTGTATTGTTTGAAATGTATTGATTTGGTAGGTATGTGATCAGGAGATGTGAGTGAGGAGAACGGAATGTGGATGAGAAAGGTTCTGATTGGCTGAGAGAGAAATTAGATAAGGAGATGGAATGTGTGGGCAAGACAGTGGAGAGGCCAGTCTTAGGTTCTGTACTAGATCACTCTGAGGGTTGAAAGGTTGGTGTAGAATGAGGTTTTTAAAGAGAGTTGAGTCTGAGAGAGGGAGAGGTGATAGAGAGAGTGAAGTGTGGTGCTGAATGAATGTAAAGCCTAGGATTAAATAACACCCTTTTGACACTGTTATTTTAATAAAACTTTACTAGTTCTATTCAAACTGAGTGATGTTGTTATCACGTAGCACTGGCTACGTGGAGGGAGTTATAAAGGCCTGAGTGAATGGACAAATATATTGGTATATGAGAGGAAGGTGTAACAGTGTCCCTAACAAGTTCATCCCGTTTTCTTCTTGCTATTAAATCTCTTCTCTGCCCACTTCCATGACAGAAACTCTCTAGTTAGCTTTTCAAGACCAAAGCTCAGTTATTGGCTCCCTGCCATTCTATATATGAGTCTCAAAACATGCACACAGTTCTATTTTAAAATGCAGAGCCAAGGAAAGGAAACTGTGGCACTTCCTGAAGATTTCTTGAACCAGATGAAAGCACTGACCTGCAGGATAACTTCTGGCTTATTTTTAACAGTCTCTGTGAGATCAGGGTTTGGAAAATAATGATCTTTTTTTGTTAGTGCTAAATAGGATATATTGAAATCTAACTTCTTGTATTCCAATTGCAATATTATATAAAAGAATAAACTGTAGTATTCATAGTCTTCCTTCTTTTCCATTTCTCTGCAATACAACAAAGACCCAGTTCTCTTGACTGGTCTTTACATGGAAAATATTTGGGCAGCAGGCTGAACCACCCTGTTTCAAGTGACACCATGGCTGAAATGTGGTTGCTTAGCACAGTATGTCACAACTAGAACAGACCCATATGAATCAAAAGAACTTGAGGAGTTGACTCACCAAATTCCCGCCGATTCAGTGGGCCTACTCTAGTGCAATTTACCATGCTAAGTAACAATTTTAGCCCTTGAGGGGAAAATAAATGAAAGTATTGGCATTTAAATGGTGCAACGAGACTATTTAATGTGCTGACACTAGCAAGTGTTGAGGTGGATCTGTGCACCACTTCAGGCTATCTTGGGTTATTGGGCTGGCTTCAGGCAGCCAGTGCTGGGTAATGGCAGCAGATGCTCCCAGGTCACTCCTCCTGAGCCTGTGGCTGTTTTCCTTTATTGGAGAAGCTCCTCTTTAACACCTGACATGTCCTGCACCCCTTAATTTAGCCTTGATCCCTCAGATGGTCAATACTGAAATAAAGATAAGCTGCCAGACTAGTTGACATTTGTATGTGGAAAAGCAGGGGGGTTGGGGTTGGACTTTTTTTTTCTTTTACCTCAGATAGCAAAGTGTTATAGGCTGGCCATGGTGGCTTGGTACTGATTGACCAGCACCAAGCAACATGGGGGAAGCTGTACTCTTCATAAGGATGTGCTTCTCTTATTGTTTATTGGACTTCTAGTTACCTTGTCTTATTCCCATTTCTCTCCACTATTACTATCAAACTGTCCTTGGGACCCTAATCTGTTCCCCATCATTTTCTCCATACCATCTCTTCAATTGGTAGTTTAGCAAGCTGAATACAGACCCAAGAATCATGTCACCTATAAATCTTGTTTTGCTGCATATCAGGGATTGCAGAAGCAGATTTCTCTGACAGCTTGTTCTGTACTGTCAAGTTGCCTCCGACCTACAGTGACCATATGAATGAGTGATCTCCAGAATTTCCTGCCCTCTACAGCCATGCTCAGCTCTTGTAAACCCAAGCCTGTGACTTCTTTTAGGGGTAAATCCATCTCATATTTGCAAAGTTCTCCTTCAGCACAACATTCAAACAAATCAATTTTTTTCCTGTCAGCTTTCTTTACTGTCCAGCTTTCACATCCATACATGGTGATCAGAAATACAAAAGTGTGGATGATCTTGATCTCCAGTGACACATCCCTACACTTGATTATCTTTTCTAGTTCCTTCATTGCTGCCCTTCCTAGTCGCAGTCTTCTGATTTCTTGGCTGCAGTCTAGAAAGCTATCATTCATAAGTGGTGCACTAAATTCCACTTGGAGGGCCCCAGGTTTTGCTAGCCACTTTAAAATAGTGAGACTTTATACTACTAATAGTTCTTCTGTATCATCCTCGCCTAAGATTACTAGAAGGTAAGGATTATCAGGAATGCACCAACTCCATAATGTATGTGGTGCATTTTCATATGCATATGCATTTCCACAGTGGTTGATGTACTCCAAGAATATGTAGCTATAAAGTATTTGCCAGTGGTACTTTGCAAGTCACTACTAGATTTTGCTGTAACTAGATGACAATTATGTATGTTTGAAATGAACCAGGCTCTAAACAGCAGGCACTTATGAAAAAAAATCAGTGATTTTCTTGAACATCAAATAGATTTAAAGCATGATTTAAATTTAAAAAAATATTTTTATTTAAATAATCAAAAAATAATGCTTTTATTTAATTTGTGATTTAAATCTATTTGATTTAAATCAGTTCCACCCTGGTTATGAAAACAAACAAAAATGTGTAGCCTGCATAGCACTGTGCATGTTTGTAATACCATAGAATGTTGTAAACAAGTAGTTCACAGGAAATTGGAAGATGGGATATATATGTAATGGCTTAATACATCAGCAGAGCCTAGAGAAATTTAAAAAAAATAAAAGGAAGCTAGAAGAAAATGTGAGTCAGTACACATAGATATATATTGTTTGATGATTAAGATATTTTGGGCAGGAGGTTAGCATTGGTAGGGAGCACATTACATATGTTTTTCATACAAAAGTTCAGATTCCTATCCCTAGTATTTCCAGTTAAAGGCAGATACCCATTTATGGAAAAGAGATGGGAGAATAACTACCTGTCTAGAGGAGAATTTAAGTAGCCTGACCTAGAGAATAAAGTAGCTTCTTATGCACAGATTGTTCTCATTGCTAATGAGCCGGATCAATTTATGTGAAAGATATGTGATGAATTCTAATATGGTACTTTAACAGTATAGTAGCTGGAAAAGTGCCAACTACCATTGGTACTGGACATTGGTGTGTGACGGTACTTGTAAGTAAAGGAATGCCTTGGTTTACTACCATACCATCCTCTTGCTGTCATGGAAACAAACTGACAGGCTGAGGGCAGGAGGAAGTAGTAACTGACAAGAGAGAAGGCACACAGAAAGCCTTGGAGCTGCAAAGGGCAGGGATTACTGTATATTAGAAGGCAGATCTGAATTAGTTGCCACACTAAAGCATGCTGTGCCATAGAACCCTTCGCTCTTCTCTGTTATGTGCTATAGTGGCTAGAATGGAGACCTGAATTCACATCCCCACTTGGCCATGAATTTCACTAGGTGACCCAGAGCTAGTCATACATGTCCCTCACATGGTTCTGATGATAAAGCAGGGCAGAGGAGAGCCATGGACACCACCTCAAGCTCCCTGGAGGAAAGATGGGATATAAGTATAGCATGATCATAATAAGCAGTGATCAAAATGGACCTTTGTAAAGAGTATCTCCCTATGTTCTTGTGCAGATCTTCTTAAATAAATACCTGTTCTAAAAAAAACCCCAAGTGTTTCATACCATCAATAAAATAATTTAAAATGTTTTTTATATTTAATAATATCCATTTTCAGTTTTTCCCCCACCTTCTAAAATATGTGTATTCTTTTATAGTTATTTCTGCCTTTCTTAGCTTCAATTTATTCTCATTGGAAAGCCTTTCTCTCACTATGATTTTGGGATGTGCGCAGGTTGTCTAATGACAGCTATAGTGCCTCCAGACATGGGGGTTATTTTACAGTTACCTTGCCTCATTCATACAATTTTATAGGGGACCCAGACAAGGTCATCTTCCCCTTGTAATTCTCTCATGTTTTCCCATGGTTTCTTCCATTTTTTTCTTTTCACAGGAAAGATGCTTAAAGATTCAGAACCGCTACACAATGTCTTTTGATTTGTAGCGCTAGGAGGTGCTTCCAGATGCTTCATATCTAAATTGGAGATCAATCTGTTGAGGGGAAAAAATTAAAATACAGCCATAGGTATCTGAAAGATAAATTAGGTCAACTTATGTCCTCTTTTTAAAATTTTGTAGGAGTGTGTTTTATTAGGTTACAAACTAGAAGTGTATCCAGTCTCTTGGCACCCTTGGGAGCAGGACTGATGTATTGCAGATCAGCAGACAGCCAGAGTGAGAATTACTACTGCTTCCTCCTAGTTATTGTGGTTAGTAGGATATATAAGGGTGATCCAGCATTGTGTGTGGGTTTCAGTGCATGCTTGTATCTGCCATGGATTTTTTCTCATTTGTTTCCATGCTGTTACTGTATACAGTGAGCAAAATGTAGGAAGAATCCCTCACCAAGTAGCATCCTCTAATAATATTAGCTAGTGACTTTTCTGGGATCCAGGCCCTTGTGGTTTCATGACTGCATGTCTTGGGAAGCATTTAAGAGACAGAGAATTCTTAATTAGCATTCTGAGGCATGCCAGTGTCAATAAGCCATATGAGAATTATATGTTACTTTTTTTTCACTATATATTCCATGCTTTCCCCAAAGATCTCAAAGCAGTATTCATGACTCTCCTCCTTCCCACTTTGGTGTCACAGCAACTCTATAAGCTGGGTTGGGCTGAGAGTCTGTGGTCAGCTCTAAGTCACTCAGTAAGCTTCATGATCTGTCAAAGACTGTACAGCTCAGTGTTTCTTCTGCCCCTTCCAGATGAACCCTGTGCAGGGAAGATGCAGTAATCCTGTACATCTTGGTGTTCCTTCCAGGGAGATCTCCCACAAGATTTCTCAAAGGAGAGAAAGAGTGCCCCCCCCCCCCAAAAAAAATCCTCTTGTGAGGAGAAAAGGGTTTTTTGGTTGTTTCTCTGTGAAGTTTTGAGATTCAAATTCATACTCCCATGTGCTGGTCCACTACACAACACTGCCTAATTGGCTCTAGCAGTACCGGGGGGGGGGGGATGACTGTAATTCAGATATTAATAGTCTCCCTTTAGCTTTACCGCTGAGGAATCAATTTCCTTTTGCTTTCTACTAATCCATTCCCTTGAGAATATAGCCCTGGAATATACAGGCCATTAAACAATGCCTCCTTAGGAAAAGTTAATTGCTTCCTACATCTGGAAGTTCAGAGTTGTCTTTAGAATTAATTTATTCTTCATTTCCTTCTGTCTATGTTCAGATATAAACCAAGGTGACTGTGTGTCTCTGCTTCTTTCTCACAGGCAAGATTTTGCCATGCCAGCAGGAATCTTCAGAGTATGCCTGGTGGTTATCACAGCTATTGTCAACCATCCACTTCTCTTCCCAAAGGAAAATGCCACTGTCATTGAAAACACAGAAGAAGTAATCCAGAAGATGAAGGAACGTGAGGAGAACCTGAGGATAGAGCAGCTTAAACTGGAGCAGGAGATTGCAGCACAAGAAGCTTTGACAAAGTCGTCAGAAAAGGCTAGAGAGCCAGAAGAGCAATACAGCCATGATTCCCTTTCTTGGAATTTTTGGAGTGCTTTATCCATGGTGGTTTTCCTTTTGATTGAATTCTGGAGGCAAGACTACCAGGAGGGGAACTGGCAGGATTATGCCAATGAAGATGATGACATTAGTATTCTGGGAAGAGCATTCAAGGGAGTCGTTTTGCCAGACAAGGCTGCATTGGCCAATTTCTATGAGAGGTGCCTCCAGACTGTGACTAGTGATATCGCCAGGAATCGAGAACTTGTGGAAGGCTTTGCAGACGACCTGTTGGAAGCATTGAGGAGTGTGTGTAATCGGGATGCAGACATGGAAGTGGAGGAATCAATAGGAATTGGAAGCATGTATGAAAATTGGAGAGCTCACAAGCCCTTATCATGTGACTTCATTGTCCCCTTTACTCCTCCAGAACCATACTCTTTCCAGTTTGAGACATGGTGTTCAGGAGAATCTGTTCCACCAGACAAACAAGGTTGTGGTGTGATCAAGATTGGTCGGGCAGATGAGAACTCCACAGGCTGTATCTGTGACAAGACTAAGCTCGGGGAAGACTTGCTGTGCCTCCTTCACAGCAGAATGAACCAGCCTGGACACAATAACCATATGGAGGCTCTCCTTTGCTACAAAGATACTAGATACCTTGATTCTGAGCAGGTTATGGCATGGTTCCAGGTCGCACTTACCAAGGCATGGAATAAAATTTCACACAAGTATGAATTCAACCTCACTTTCAGCAACCTTGCAGTTCCTGGTGCCCTCAAAATTAAGTTTAGGTCAGGAAAGACCATTGTCTTCAACCTCACGCCTGTGGTGCAATATGCTGATTCGGATGTGTATTTCATCTCCTGTTTTCCGAGAAGTAGCCCAACAGATGGCTACCCTTGCAGTATTCACTGGTTTCTCACCTTTGCAGTATGTGAAAAGAGATACATTCAGTTTGTCTCCAAAATGCTGCCTGCCAACTCCTGCCATCTCAGCTGCCTACAGATTCTATCCTTCCTTCATGAGAAGCAATGCAGTCTAACAGGGCCCGGTAGCCTTACAAATTATCACTTGAAAACAGTGATGCTGCATTTGCTACAGACCCATCCCAGTTCAGACTGGGCTTCTAAATTCCTAGGGGCCAGACTACAAGACATGCTCAAATTTTTGGAGAAAAGCTTGCAGGAAAAGAGGCTTTATCACTTTTTCATTGGCAACAGGAACTTGCCAGAGGAACTGGGTATCCCTGTAGAGTTCCAAAGAGCAGAACCTCTGAACCTTTTCCGTCCCTTTGTCTTGCAACGCAGCGCTTACAGAAAAACTATGGATATGTTTCATGAGATGCTAAAGAACACAGCAGCTTTAATAAATGAATATACCGTGCATGTTCCCAATGGACGGACTATCCCACTGAATAAAGAACCTCTGCAGCCATATCCGAAAACTACAGCATGAACAGATTTCCTTGTAGGAGTGAAACTTGCTATATGCTCAGGGGTTTGCAAATGACTCTGAAGATTGGTAGAGGAGAGATACTTTTATCACTTTTTTTCCAATATTGTTGGCTGATATGTATTCAGCTTTTAATGTTTCTAATCGCTGAAATCCTGTTTTGCTGCTATTTAAAACATATACCTTTTTGAGGCAAATTGCCTCAAGTTAAGAATTATCTGCAGACATCATATACTGAGTTGTGCAACTTGGCACACAATATATCTATGGCATGCAATAATGTCTATGGAGATTTTTTGAGGTAGTTCACCTCCAAAGGTTGCAGCTCTTGCGTGGCAACACAACAGGATTGTAGTCACTGTGTATAACTTTGTTGTGAATAGTATAAGCAACAAAAAGGAATCTAATTTATTTGTATTGATACATTACAGTTCTTGGGATTTGGTAGAATCTGTGTCCATTGTTTTGATTTAAGCTCTAAATTAGAAGGGCCAGCAACTCATATGAAAGAAATGTAGTTTGAAGTTCAACAAAAAGAGATGTTCAGCCCTGTACTTTGCAAGTTGATCCGAATTCTGCTGGGAGAAGGAATTCTTTCATTTTATCCTAAGACAGGGGTCTTAAACTCAATTTACCTGAGTGCCGCTGGAGGCAGAGTCTGGGTGAGGCTGGGCCGCATCAGATTTTCCGCCAAGCGGAGCAAGAGCCCGAGGAAGCCACCCAGGAGTTTCCTTAGCCTGGCTGGGGCTCTGAGGAGGAGGAGGGGCGCGCGAGCCCTCGTCGCCGGCCACGACCCCCTCCGGCTCCTTCTTCACTACCACCACCACCACCAGCAGCAGCAGCAGGATGAAGAAGTGGAGAAGGGAGGGAGCGTCGGCGACCGCCTAGCCGGGGGGGGGGGGAGGGCACGACATAAAATTAAAAAAAAAACCCTCACAGAATTCGCCTTGCCAAAGGAGAAAAGCCCCCACCAGTACCCGCGAAATTAAACAGAACGGGGCGGGGGGCCCCACAGGTGTGCGCGCACGCACACAAACACACACACACACATGGAGGTCCGGCAACCTTCCTCTGAGGGCCCCCCATCAAAAAAAGGCACACTCAGCAGCAGCAGCTACCCCCACCACGACAGAGGAGCAAACTTTGCGAGGCGAGCCCAGGCAGCCTCCAGAGCCGAGGCGGCTGAAGCAGGACGAAGAGGAGGAGGAGGAGGAGGAAGCACCGCCGGGCACTGAGGCGGCCGCTGGCCGGGCTGGTGCTGGGGGTGCCGAGAGAGAAAGAGAGCCAGAGAGCCGCTTCCCTGGAAGAGGCGGCGGTGGCGGCAGCTGCTGTTGGCGGCTTGGAGGCGGTCTACGAGGACGGGCTGGGAGCGAGCTCCGCTCTCAGGCATCGCTCGGCGGCGGCTCGGGCGCTCAGGGAAAAGGGCCGGCAGCGCGCTTCGCTTGCCGGCTCTCCCCCAAGACAGGCGGGCTGGCTGGCAGGCTGCAGTTCCGGATGGAGGGTGCAAGAGGCGCTATCTTGGGAGAGAGCCGGTGAGCGAGGCGAGGCTTTTTTTGACTCTTGACAGCAGATGACACGTGGGCGCTTCAGGGGGGCAGGCAAGGCGGGGGCCACAAACTATCGTCCGGCAGGCCGCAAATGGCCCGCGGGCCGCATGTTTGAGACCCCTGTCCTAAGATAATGTAGAAAAAGAAAAAAGAAAGGTTGCAAAAATGCTGGTTCAGTAGAACCTCCTCAACTTGTCTAGCAGTATAATCCTCAGTGTGTCTTCTTGGAAGTTCCATTATACCTTTGAGTAAGCAGGTACAGGACTGCACCTTAAATATCCCTTACACATTTACATGGAAAAAGCTTCATAAAAAGTTCTTACTTAATGATCTCATATTTATGTCTCCACTGAATACTTTAACGTCTATGAATCCATGGGAATTATTCCCAAAACTGTCCAGTGATGGGAGGCATTATGGCAGGCTTTTAGACATGCCTTTTTGCCATCTCATCCAATGTTAACTCCTTTCAAGACGGACTTGCCACCAAAATTATTTTTTCAGAGTTTTGTCTTCTAGCGTTAACCTATTATGCTTCTTTTTTCCAAAACTGGGAAGCAATTTAAAAAACGAATCTTTCAGCAAACCTTACTGGCAAAATATTTTCTAGAATTGTTTATATTATAAAAACGGATCCAAACCATTCATTACCCTGGTGCCAGGCATCTGACTTTGGGAGGTAGTGCACACATTGTGGTTTCTTTTCACAAATCACTGTCATAGGCAGACACCAACAGTAGACTGCTGCTGCTCAACAAAGCTGAAAAGGACAGTGTTTCTAATTTCCTGAAATTCAGAAAAAGCAGCAGATTTTAAAGAAACACTTCCTTGGTTAGCCAAGAAACTCTGTATATTTGGGGAAATAAAAAGGCTGGAGAGATAAAATAGCCTTGGATTTTATTTTTTTAAGAATGGCTTTGAATTAAGGCAAAGCTGCTGTGGTTTCAAAAAGATTTTTTCTTCGGATTCTGTTCTCTAGCCAGGATTATTTCTAGGAAAGGGCCTTTGAAAACTACAATATCATTTGGGAATTAAGACTTGCTCCCTTTCTTGGACTCTTCTGCTATCTGAACTGTGTCACTACTGCAGAAGGCAGGCAGACTTCAGGCTTGCTGGATCTATTTTGTTTCTATACCAGACTATCAAGATCCACTTGCTGGAGACTGGTACAAAAGACATAAGGTTGTTGTTGTTTTTCCCCAAAGGCAGTGGAGTTTGTTTTCAATGTCAGTAATGACTAGAACTCAGGCTCCTTTGGTACCAGCAGTGGGCAAGGTCAACATGCTTGGGTATCAACTTCTTGCCTCCAAGCCCCACTGCATTTCTCTAGGGACCAGAAATGGTCAGAAATAGCCATTAAAGAGCAACCATACAGGAAGGGTTTTAGGGTTTTCTTGGAGAATGGTGCTTTCATAGTGAAAAAAAAACTGCAGCTCCAGCAACAGAAACATGTCCTTTTTGGTCCCAAAAATCATTTTCATTCTTTGAGTGGGAGGCTCTGGGATGGCTTTGGGGGGCTCAAAAGACCTCAAGAGGACAGCAGTTTGTCTTCCCTGTTCTGTCTAATACTCCACTCCCAATTACCCTAAACTTTCTTTATTTCACCTGTGTAATTTTGGGTGGGAAGGAGAGATGTTGTCCTGTTGCTGTTAAAGAAGTTGAGGCTTATGATCCTTGTTTTTCTACTGCAGTTCACCCAGAAAATTGCCAGTAGTTTTGGTTTGTTCTTCCTGCCCCTCCATTATTATTTCTTACTGGCAAGCAGGGTGTTGTCCTTCAGAAAGTATTGGACTGTGGCTGCTATGGCAACTCACCTTTGGCTGATGTTGGCTAGGAATAATGAGATTTATGGTCGTACAACATCTAGAAGGCCCTGTCTTACAAGTTGTACAGCCTTATCTTACAAGCAGGGCTCTAAATCGCAATTTTGACATCTGGGCCTTTGTTGCCTTTGGCTCAAGTGAGAGTGACATGCACAGGAAGAGGATAAAGAAATCGGAAGGGATGCCTTGGTCTGAGCATGTAATGACTGTATTGATTCCATCTTGGGAGGCCCTGTTCTGTGTTTCCTTTTTTGCTAGGGAGGAGCAGCTGAATGGAATATACATGCTAGTGGATCAAGCTCTCCTAGCAGCAAATACCAGCAGGCAGGTTCACACCTAGCAGCAAATTTTTGCATCCTCTTTGTTTCTGCACTTGTGTTAAAACCTCAGCCAACTTGTGCTAACTATGGATGTGCTTATGTGAAATTCTTGCTCCACCATTCTTTGTTCCAATACGAATTGGTAATTGCTACCAGAGAATACTGTTTTGTAACACAATGGCAGATATGTCTGAGGCTTTTTGAAGCATGATGTCAATGAATGAGCTAATGAATTAGATAACTGATTGCTAGGAGATTACTATCATGGAGATTCATAAAGAAGTTGATGCAATCACAGGCACCATCTCTGATTAGCATAATGGAGCCTTCTTTTTTCTAAGAATTACCGCCATATTAATCTACCTAATAGACCTCATTCAAATTGTATGTAAACACAGTATAATTCCTATTACTAAAAAGATCCATTTTGCAGCCATGTCTTGTGTGCGTAGATACCAGCTCAGGTCATTAATGTTCAGAGAGGGCAAATAGTAAAGGGATCGGATTGAGGCCCCTTTCCTGAAAAGATGTCTACATAGTTTGTGCTGTCACTACTAATGCTAAAGCTGTGCCCACATACATGTAACTGTTCTGGCAGTATTTCTACGTACTGGATGGGGGCAATCACTTTATCTAGAATTGTGTACCTTAATTCATTCCCTTCTGCTCTTTGCCAGTGAAAAATAAGTACCTACATAAGCAGTAATATGAGAATCAGTATAGCTTACATCCTCTTGCTAGTCCCAAGTAGAACAGATCCACTGAATCAATTGTCACAAGGTGAACTAGCACTTAGATAAATCTCACTGATTCAGTGCTTCTACTCTGGCTAGGACTGCTAGTAGGATCCTAGCCTATGTTTCTGGGTGTTGGTCTTTGTATAAATTTATGATGCAATCACAATTGGAGTGTTGTGAACTATAAAGGTCATTGTTTATCAAAAGGCATATTTGTAAAGCTTGAAAAGGTGCAAAAAGGTGGCAACCAAATCATTAAGGAGCTGGAGCAACACCTCTACAAGAAAGATTATAGCATCCAAGGCTGTTTGTCTGAGAAAAAGTCAGGTTAAGAATATATAAATATATGTGTTATGTGAAGAAATTTGGTAGTGAGAATGTTGCTTCCTTATAACACTAAAACTCAGAGTAATCCAGTGAAGTGAAGTGGTCAATCATAAGAAAAACAAAAGAGAGAATTTCACATCAAATATGGAATTTGCTACTATAAGATATAGTGATAGCCATTATCTTGGATGGCTTTGAAAGATGTATTAGATAAATTCATGGAGGAAAAAACTGTCACAGGCCATAAGTCTTGATGGCTATATATTATCTCAGTATGGTAAGAAACAAGCCTGTCAATACATTTTTTGGGAAATATGAATGTTGAAGGTGCTATTATCCTCCTCTCTTCTGTTGTTTTCCATAGGCATGTGGTTGGTTGTTGCAGTAACACAGTGGTCCCCAAACTTAGGTCCCTTGACGTTCTTGGACTACAACTCCCTGAAAACTTCACCACTAGTTGTGCTGACAAGCGTTTCTGGGAGTCACAGTCCAAGAACATCTGGAGATTCAAGGTTAAGAACCACTGTAATGGATTGCTGTCCAAATAAACCTTTGGTTTGATCCAGCAAAGCTCATTGTTACATTTAATAAAACACTTCAAAGAAGCTTCAAAACACAAATATCTAAAGGTCAATAAAGTATTCAATGAAATAATAAAAAGTCTAGTATTTCAAAGTACATGTAAAAATTCTAGCCTCCCTCAGTCAGTTGGTTAGTTACGTATCCCACTGGAAACAGCTTACTTGCATACCTCTTGTCTGTTAGCTTTCCTGTAAATAGATACTCTTCCACTCTATAAACAATAAGGTATGCCTGTTTGCTATCTTCCAAGCCTTAGGGAGAGTGAAAGCTGAGCAATTCTAGTCTGCAACAGAAAGCAATGCTAAAATCTTCTCAGATCAGATGCAATGTGATTCTCCTGACCCACATGAAGGAGAACATAAATACATGATTGAAGAAAACATTTTCTGTAACTTAAAAACCTTAAGGGGGTGATGGAACTAGCAGTTAAACCCCTTCTCTGCCTGTTTTAAAGACTAAGGCTCTGGAAAATTGGTTTTGCAAAAATGACTAGAAGTCCAAGGAGGCCATAAAAAGACGTGTCAGGCACCTCACTGGAATACCTTTCTCCTTGTAGCATTCTTTTTGTAGGCAACTTTTGCACGTTAAAATTTTAATGTATCTTCCATTCTTGTCAGAGTGCTATATAATTGACTCCTTGTAAAATACTGGCTGCAGTTAATAGGCCTATTAAACAACCCATTGCGACTTCAGTTATTTTATTTTAAGTAATTACATGGTTGAAGTGGAAAATACCTATCTTCTTTCCCAGTCAGCAATATTCCTAGTTTTGTTACAGTCTTGAAACAAACCTCCCAGAGGAGAAACAAATCCTCATGTTTATGGTATAAAACTTTTGAAGTTGTGGATTTTTGACTGATTGTGGATATTTTACAACCAGTGCTATCTCTGCCTTGAACATTATCAAGCAACCTATCAGAGAAACTGCAGCTTTAGTATTAAAAGATTTTAAAACATGCTCTACATTTAAATTTAACACAGTGTGTTCTTATGCAGCTCTACTCACAAATAATTCTCACCTTAAAAGACATAAGGTTTAATTCACACAAAAGACACAGAAATGTGTTATTCAGGAAGCAAAATGGATTGGTTTAAAAAAAATCCAAATATTTCTCTTATTGTATTCCTTATAAGACGCACAAAGTTGTCACTAAGGGACCAGTCCCATGGTCCCTGCAAGGATGGCCAAGGGCCATTGAATGCTATAGATCAATCTCTTTGTCGTAAAGGGAGATCCACTGCCAGGGCAACCATGGAGACTTGTACCACTGTTTGGCAAGCAATGGGGCTCAAAGCAGCAAGTTGTTGCATATCAAATGCCTCTGAGGATCCCTGCAGTCCTAGGTTCCCACATTCAAAATGTCCCAAATTTGAGCCAGAATCTCAGTAGATTAACATGTAAAGGTCTCTTTCACATGCGCTCCTGCTGTGGGCAATGTATGCTGGCTAGCTATAAGAAATGAGGGTAGAACTACTGTGGTTCTTCCTTACCCACTAATAGGATTCCTCTTTCCAGCTTGTATCATACACATACTTAACCTGGCAGTATGCTCCATGGAACTCAGTAGGATTTCTGAGCATCCAGCGTAAGGGATGCTGAATATATGGCTCTCCAGATGTTGTTAGACTGCTGTTCCCATCAGCCTCAGCCTGCTGAAAAAAAGCTGAACCTCAAAAAATTCTCATTTCTGTACAATTCTATAGGGTACAGAAGTTCCCACAGTGCCTGACCCTGACATTCTTACTGACTAGCAAATTTTCTAGATGACAAGCTGAAACACAAGCTAAGAAAACATGTCTGAACATTCAGCAAGATGGCTGCTGCCAAAATAGTCTCCCTTTAAGGTGGCTTCAGTGGATTTATTCTAATATGCTTTTCGCCTTCCTTTAAATGTACCTTAATCGTCTGGCCTTGCTTGCTTTCACTTCAGTGGTTGCTTCTATACTAATTTTAGTGTATGTCCTGCTTTGCATACATTTTATACACATCACTTACATCACTTGCTTATACCAAGTTAAATAATTAAGACTATCTAGATTAATACTGTCTACAACCAGGGGCACCAGCCTGGTTGATCTTCAGGCTTATAAAATCTTACTTGGTTTTAGTAATCCTGAAACCTACTGATTGAAGCCTGTTGCAAACAAACAAACAAACAAACATAGAATTAAAGGTTTATAAGAGAAAGTCTAAAGAGAACCAAGAGTCTTTCTGGACAAAATTCAGCTCCTAATTACTTCTAGCTTTCTGTAGGGGGGTCATTGTTTGAAACAGCTGTTATCCTTGCTGATTTATTACAAACCTCACAGTGATCTACCTGCCATTAGATCCTAGCATATCTCTACCCACCCCTAGTCTACACTGATTGGCACCAGCTCACCAAGAATGCTGGTAGAAGCCTTACCCCAGCCTACTTGAAAATGCTAGGTAGTGTTGACATTTGCATGTACCATACTATTGAGCTATGCATACATTATAGTAATGAGAACTATATGAGTGGAAGCCAACATTGTTAGAGAAGATTACAGGAGGTAGTGGCAAACTTCCCAGTAGAGATGCATTTAAAATGGCCTTTATTTGTATACACCATAGGATCTAACACACTGCTTGAACTAAAACACATGAGGTTGAGGGGACAGTTCATAGGCCAACTAACTTGAGTCTGCAAGGGGAATAGCATAATTTAATATTCCTGTGTGATTAAGGAAAGTTGCATGTTGAGTGAAAGGCACAACCAAACCTTTTGTCTTAGAGTACTAGCTTTCTGTGTACAGGAGTTGTAAGGAGTAAACAGCTAGTTCTTATTTGCCATCAGAAGTACAGTAGGACCCCCTTATCCATGGGACCAGTATCCACTGATTCACTTATCTATGGTCTGAAAATATTAAAAAGAAAAGAAAAAATCCAGGAAAAAAACTTTTCACATGTATTACCAGAACCAGCCACTAGAAGGAAACAGAGACTGAGCCATGAATACTTGTTAGTGATAATACATAGCATGGTTTCTGGCACCCTCTAGTGGCCAGGTCTGGTAATGGATGTGAACATAATTGTTTTCCTGGCTTTTTCCTTTTACTATGCTATACAGTATATAGCATTCTCTATTATCCGTGGTTTTCAGTATCCATGGGGAGCTTGGAACCAATCCCCAGTAGATATGAGGGGTCCTACTGTATTAGCATCCAGGAAAAGATTAATTATTTGAATTCGCTGAATATATAACATGGCTATTAGTAAACTGAACTGCTTAAAACAGGAGGTTGGGTGCGGAATTCCCACAATCCCTTGTTATCATTGGGCACGATAATTGAGCTGAAATTAATTGTCATTTCAAATATCTGGAGAGCTAAAGATTCCCTATCCTGAGCTTCAAATTATGAATACTTTCTAGGACAAACAGGGAGAAGAACATGTGAAAAGTAGACCTCCGCTTTCCAAGGGAATAGAGAACAACATTTTATGCCTTTTATAGGAAAGGTCCATCAGTTTACTGCAGGCTATTGAAGCTAGCCAGAACCACTGAAGGAAACAGGGCTTGTATCTGCTACCTTTTAACACACTGGGACTGAGCCAAGGAATAAAAGTGGGTATCTTATGCTAATGGCACTCTTGTTATTTTTGGCTAATCTTTACAAGTCAGTTTTAAGTCCGACGGCCTTAATCAAATAATTTGGCTGTATTTCTGAATATAAGATCAGCCAGAATGAATGGGTGCCACATTAGCAGGGTAGTGCTGCTTTTTATCCCTTTCTTCTATTAATTGGTTGCTTACATGGAGATCCTTTGCCTCTAAGGTTCTAGCAATTACTGCTCTTGAAATTGTGAGAAGCATAGTAAAGTTCATTTTAAGATACTCTGGTAGGCAGAAATGAGATAAGCTAGGCCAACTGGTTAGAACTTGAGTTTTTGGGAGTGCATTAGAGTCCCATTTTTGGGACTCTACCTAATCTTGTCCTATATCATAAGGTATTTTTAGCAGCTCAGACACATCCTGGGGACAGATGCAGATGAAGTATCTCTCAGGGTCTTGCTACAGAAAGTCACTTGGACATTGAATCTGTATGGTTGGGCTACCCAGGGATAAAACCTTTGTTTTGGAACACAGTACATATTCACAGTGGTGGTTATTACCATAACTTTTCCTCCCCTGGTCACTCATTCCAAATGTGCCCCATACAATCATGCTAAGCTTTTGCTGTGAGATTATAATCATCATCAAACTGCAGAACTGGAAGGGGCCCTATGCATCACTCCAACACTAAAATTAGCAAGAAGCCCATACCAGGTCTGAGCTGGACCTAAAGAGGAATATGCCAACATATTAACTTACCACATCCAGTTTTCATTTTAATTCCTTTTTGGCATTCCATGAAGAATCTGGACTCCAATGAGCTACTGTGAGACACTACTTGCAAATGAAACATTGATCAGCAATTTGGCTGGGGCAGATGTGCTTGGGTTAGCTGAACTCTCTGGTATAATTGACTGAAAGAGCAGGTCTAAACTGTGCTTTATCATAATTAAATCTTGTGGCACCTTGAAGACTAGGCATATGCTTTCCTGAACTGTAGACCACTTCATCAGATGCATCACAGGCTTGGGCAGAAGCTTTTATCTCCAAAATGCAAGAAGACTTGCCACAGTTTTTGCTGCAACAGACTAACATGGCTTCCTCCCCTCCTTTTTGTAGTAATTACCAATCTGAGAAGAGATACTCCCAATTTTAGATATAGCCACATTAAATTGGACCTACAAGCAAAAAAGTGATTATGCTGGCTCAGTGAGAGCATGTCCACCATTGTAATAAAAGATGGAGGCAATGGATTTCAGCATGGGTGGGGGAAATATGAAACTCCAGATGTGCTGCAAGTGCTATAATTTTTCAAGAGTAGCTATGCTAAATAACACTTATGGGAGTTTCACTTTCAACATCTACTGAACCATAATCCCTCCTTTATATTTACCCTTGGAAGGTAAATGTAAGTCAGGATTGACTTCGTGGCACATAATTTTACACAGACTAGATGGCAAAGAGGCCGCACCTCAGGGAGATGCTAGTTGTGTTGTCAAGATGCTTCTAACTCAGAAATATCTTGCATATTTTGATACATAAGGACTTTTTATTTATTTAATTACTTAACTACTTCTACCTATTTGTATTTGATTTCTAAGGTATCAGAGTGAGGCAGATGATAAACTAGTGAGGTATAACAGAAAAGGGGGGGATGAAATGGGTTGTTCATGTGCCTTATCAGGTAGATGGCTGGAGCAACTTATGCCATCAAAGATCACTTGAGTTATCCACCCTGGAACCTAAACATATATGCCAGGTCCATTTGCTCCTTGAATATTATTTAATCACAATTAAATGTCACAGCTATGTTGGTAGGGCCCTGATACTAAGTAGCAACAAGTTTAGGAAGACTCAGAAGATGTGATTTAAAAGATCTTGAGGTGAATAGGACATAGGTCTCCATTTCAGAAGTTGAGCTACACTGATGCTTCGCCAGGATTTCCAGTATCATTTCTGTCTAGTGAGTTGGCTTTTTAGATGGAATGCTAAAACCAGGGCTAAGATTCAAAAAGGAAGGTAGAAATCATGCCAGCACTGGAAGGCTGTGTTCCAAAACAGCCTGCTAATTTGCAAGCTACACTTTGCAGAGGGAACCAGTCTTACATCTGCACCTTGAAGCTGAAATGTGCTGGACAGCTGTCACCTGGGAAGAGTAGTTTTGAATTATTGCGCATGGCAGCTGTCAACCTGATGGAAAGATGCTTGGGGCTGTGGCTCATCAGAAGAATTAAATGGCATTTCCATTCCACCAACTCAGAAAAACAAAAATAGCTTGTTTGGGTGGCTGTAATGCATGAACTAGTTCTTAAAAATGAATGAGGTCTATGCTTCATTTTACAGAAATTCAAGAGCAGTAGAGACAACGCATTAGGAAAAATGCATTACTTATTCTCTCATTTTCCATCCTTTTTGTTATAGCTCTGTGAATTGCCCCAGGTGAGGATGTGAACATTGCTCAATATGCAAACACAGAACTGTACACTGTGCACACTGATCCCAATTTAAGTAACATCTAGACAAAGGGGGGGGATCAATCCCCTACTGCTTCCCATGTTACTA
Organism: Intellagama lesueurii; assembly: GCA_037013535.1. NCBI lineage: Eukaryota > Metazoa > Chordata > Lepidosauria > Squamata > Agamidae > Intellagama > Intellagama lesueurii. The sequence continues at coordinate 211,634,194 of JBAJHW010000003.1, forward strand.
GTCACACCAGCCTCCTAGAACAGAAGCAAGGTGATAGTGAGCAGATGGTAACCAAAACTGGAGCGCAGCATGATTTCTGTAACTCTAGTTTATCAACTCAAAAGCTGTTCACAACCAGTATTTGTCAGTAAAGATGTGCTGTTTAAGAGAACCCAAGTAGTTTTAACCCATGGATATAATCTTCCTCTGTAACTCCCTCTCCTGTTTCTCCTAGCAAGAGCCTTGAGAAATGTGCATTTGAAAAGCAGAACATTCTCATCCTCTCTCTCTCTCTCTCTCTCGCACACACACACACACACACACAATTTTAACTGAATGGACCTAAAGCTTACTGCCATTCACTGGTTTTAGCAGAACAGTGCTCAAGAATGCTGGCTCTACATGCAAACTGTCATACAACTGATCTGTTGACAACTGTAATAAATAGCCAAGGGCTCTACTGCCACTTTCTAATCTCCTTTTCTCTTTTGTCAAAGATAAGGCACCATTAAAGGCATGCTAACTCTTAACTAATGGTCTGCTGCAGCCAATCACTCCACAAAGTTCTTGAGCCAGTGGGCAGAATCCCGTTGGCGCAACTACTGGATCTGGGTGCTGGAAATAATTATATATTAATTGAAAACTTCTTTCCCTCCCCCCATTTCAAGTTCCAAGGTTCTCTTTGGCCAGGAAAAGACTTTGGAAACCATGGGATGGTGGGGGGAAACCTTTAGAAGTAAAAAATCACCACCAGCAGCCTTGACCCGAGACAGGTTAGGTGTCTGGCTGCGGTGCCAGATGTTGGGGGTTCTATTCCCAACTGGGCCTCCTTGACAAGGGCTGCACTCGATCCAAAGGGTCCCTTTCAGCTCTGCAGTTCTATGATGATGATGATGAAAACCTGAAAAGCCATTGACATAGAGGTATATTGAATGAGGGGGCCTAGTGATCAGACCCAGCTTAAGACAGCTTCTATGTTCTGAAGGTGAAGAAAAACATGTTCATTTTTCTTTCTTCAGTACTTTAAAGTTCCATGATTGAAAAAAAAAAAAGCACCAATATCTCAAGGGGACACTCTACATTTGCTCAAAGGCACCAAGTCTAGCCGAACAAAGCTTAACATCAATGTATACTCAGAGCTCCAACACTCTTGCTGGCTCATGCACAAAAGAGGAAACAGGAAACGTCTGTATTTAAAGTATGTTTATTCTTGAGCAATACCCAGTAGTCCCAAAACAGTAACAGTAGCCACACAGATGTCAACCCCAAAGCCGTAATACAGAAGAGATGCACCATTACAATTTTGCTGGGGGACAAAAAAGCATGCACACTTTCTTTCCTCCACAATTTTATGCATCTGCTATTTGAGCAGGAAAGCCTCCTGCTCAAATAGCAGATAATTTTGTCATTTTAGCACAGCCTTCCTTCCATTGCATACCAGAACACACAATAATATTAAAGGTGAGCAATGCACCCTGAAATACCAGGTATACACAACATAGCAAGAGAACAATACAGTATGCTTGGCTCCTGACTGAGAAAGCTTCCCCCAGCCATCAGAGTTTGTAGTCACAGGCCTCATGGCTGTTCTTCAGATACAGCTCAAGGAAGCCTTTGTACGTCTGAGAGTCTGTGATTGTAGCCTGAACAGCTGGATCCCGCTTCATGTCTTCAACCCAGCGCTTTATGGCTGGAGTGTGTTCCAGACAGCTGTGAAGGAAAAAAAAGTCTCAAGAAAAATCTCTCTGTGTTTGGCTACTTTGTCTTCAAAGACGGAAAAAGACTGCAGCTCAGTGCTGAGAACTGGGAACAACCCTCTTGTCTGCATCCCCAGAGAGCAGCTACTAGTCAGTGTAAACCAGGGTGGACAAAGTGTGGATTTCCAGATGTTGCTGGACTGCAGCTCCCATCAGTCTAAGCCAACACAGCCAATAATAAAGAACATGGAAAGCTGCGATCCAACATCTAGATGGCTGCTTACTCCTGGTATAAAACATGTGGAGTTAGACCCATGGTGTGATTTTGTGAAAAGCAACTCCCTAGATTCTTACGTGTGCATGAAGGGGCACTGTGGACTTGGCCTACTGATAAGAATGGCCTGCCCCTAAGTAAATACAAGCACACCAGTCTGCCCAATTCTGGAAATTTACCTACATCACTCAACTATTTCCAAATGAATTATAGCAACTCTCAACTCACATGGCTGAGAGACCAGCCCAGGGCTGCTGCAACTGAAAATGAGGCAGAACGTGGAGGTAACTGGTCACAAGTAACTTGTTAAGTTGTTACTTGTAATATGTAATATGGAAAAATATGTTACCATATTTTTCCAGTAACAAAGGTGTATTTTCACTGTAACTTTTAAAAGGATAACTCCACTTTTTACATTTAATTTTACAATTACAGGTAGAATTTGGACCTGTTACCTTTTAGGACTACAGTTCCCAGACTCCCCCAGCCAATATCACCAGTGGCTCTTCCAAGCTCCGCTTACAGCAATATAGCCTTACTAAATGATGGAGGAGGAATAGCTTATATTTGAAGAGCCAGCTCATGCCGGATGCCATGTTGCTGCAGGTTTTTTTAATCTGTTTAGGTTACTAAGGCAACAGCAAAGTAGACAGGAGAATATGTGTTGTACCACAGGCCAACATCTTCAAATGCTTTTCCATAAAAGTAATTAAGGTATGAATTATAGTTATTCTTCAGAAATGGAAAAGTAAAGTTACTTTTTAAAAATTGTGATTGTAAGAGTAATGATTAAAAGCAGAACAATAACTAATTATTTGTAAAAGTAACATCGTACTCTCTGACTCTGTAAGTTCTCCGGGGCAAGTTAACAACTGTCTTTCTGGAACACACCAAGATCCATTTATTTATTTGTGGTAATTCCAGGCCACAACTTGGATCCTCTGGGACAGTGATTCCCAACCTTGGATAATCCAGATCTTCTCGGACTGCAACTCCCAGAATCCCTGGCTAGCATAGCTAGTAGTGAAGGCTTTTGGGAGATGCAGTCCAGGAACACTGGGTTACCCAAGGTTGGGAACCACTGCTCTGGAATATCAATACATGATATAAAACAGAACAAAAATAAGGCAAGAGATACAAAACCAATTTTTAAAAAGTATCAGTACCAAAAACATAGCATAGGGAGATTTTTAAGCTTTAAAACTCTAGAAGCTTTAAAATCCTTCCAAGTGTACCTATAAAACCCTGGATAATGTGACTTTCAGAATACCAAAAAAGGGGATGGCATTTTATACCCACGATGCTATTACTCTACAAGTAGCAATGAGGACAATGGCCTCCAACCATGATTTCAAAGTCTAAGCAGATACATATGGAAGAAGGGGATTATGTAAGTATAGCTTAGAAAAAATTCCTGTTCTGGACTGTATGTTCCAGAATCATTCAGACAGAATGGCCACCCATCATACCAGGCTGGAGGGCTCTTGGAACTGTAATCCAAAAAACTTAACTTTTCCCAGCTCTGTCGATAGGCAACCTGATTCCAGGTTTCTCCTTCCAGACAGTGCTGAGAAACTCATAGACAACATACAAAAGGAAAAAGTCATCTCTTGATCACCTCCAGAATCATGTATCTGGAAACTTATTGTTCCGAAAACAAAGGATATTCTAATTAAACGGCATGGCCAGAAAGTGTGGTTATAATAATGTATTCTATTGATATGTCTTATAGGGTGTCCCAGAAAAGGCACATCTCCCTAATTGTACATTACAGAGCCCAACTGCAATGGGCTATATATAGTGAGACTGTCCGCAGACGTCAAATGAAGTAAGTTGTTCCCTGGAGAAGTTGCTCCGCAAGACTTAACTTGGAGCAGAATAAACAAGTTCTTGCTTCTGTTGCCTTTTAGAAAATGAGGACGAAAGATCTTCCAAGGGATAATGATTCCATACCAGTAGCTGAGCTAAACTGAGGTTCAGACCTAACTTTCTGCTGAAGAATAAAAGGTGCAGCCTGAACTACTCCTTCTTTCTAACTGACTGAATAGGCATTAAGACCACTCTCTCTCAACAAAGTGAATTCCTCACAGAAATCCTGAAACATCTAGTCTGAAGTTGTCAGGGATGGGTGGCTGCTGGAGGAGAAAGCCAGACTGTCAAGGGAATTTGATTCTTCCTCATTAGTCTACAAACCTCAAAGCGGAGTTTGACCCTCTTTATTCTTGCTGAGTATTTTCATGATAATCCTTTCACAGTAGCTGCACAGGAATCTAGTTCTCTGTGCACCACTATGGCTTTTACATTAGCTTACCATGGGAAACAATTAGTGTAAAAACCATATAGGAATAGCATCATTATTTGCTGATACATTCAAGTGAGAGTATTAAAAAAAACCTAACCCCCCACCTAGTACAGTAGGAAGATTAAGTACTCTCTTGCAACAGTACCCAACACTCTCACAAACTACTCCAAGGCATTAGCCAAGGCAGTGTGGGGAACATATGTCCCTCCAGATGTGTATGAAATACAACTCCCATAATCCCTTATAATTAGCTACACCAGCTAAAGCTAATGAGAGGTATAGGCTCTAAACACCAGAATCAGAGTCTTACTGTGAACTATCATGTACATAAGGGGAATTGCACAAGTGGTTTTCATATTCTACCAGCCACCTGTCATACCCAGGAATGTCCAAGTACTCAACAGCCAGCCAGCAAGATTGCACACACCTCCCAGGATTCTGGCTTCAGAGAGCTGGCATTACCTATCCCTGACTTAGAGATTGAAGGAAAGTGAACATCTGGAAGTGTAAGAGGAATAAAAGTTTCAAAGGGCTTACTCAAGTGTCTGGAAGGTCTCCATGCGCTCAAACCATGGCCAGATCAGATAGTCAATCATGGACACAGAGTTGCCACCAAAGAACTTTATCTTGCCGTTGGCTAGCGTCTGCAAAGGAAGCAGCCATGTGAGATCTTCAAGCATCACACAAAACATACTGTGAACACTCTGAGAAAATGAAGACCTACTGTTTGCTCCAGGTCTGGGAAAAGATGCAAGTAGCATGATGAAAACTTACCAGGACTACAACTGAATTAAGAGGTCATATGGCTGCTGCATAAAACATGTGTGGGTGAAGAGTACCTATTCTGGAATAAACACCTAGCTTTCAAAAATAAAAATATCCCACTGTCTGACAGAAACAAATTTATACAGGTGTGAACATGACTCCCTCTAGTGGACAGCAGCAAAAGAGCCTTCCGTACACATCAGCTGAAGTCACCCAGAATAAGCCAACAACAGTTCTGAGGTGAGAATAAGGACACTGATTTCAATGTGCCCACATCAAATGTTTTTAGTAGCAGAATATTAGACTTCCCTTGTCCAAAAAATCATGAAGTACAACCATGAAAACAAGACATGAGGTGCAAATCAGTGTGGTCCTTACATCATCTTCCACCATTCTTTCCAAGAGCAGACAGAAGGGGATATATGGATGATTATTAGAAGGAGTATGTATGCCTAGATTCAGCCTGAATGCCAGAGGCCCTCTGGCCCATGAACCCATTTAATAACTTTCTAGGAAAGAATGCTATAATTATAGCTCAAGATCTCAAATTCTCACCTCTTCAAGTCTGAGAAGGATAGCACAATATTCGTTCTTCGGAGCAGACACATCTTCTCCACTCCTAATAGCCATAAGGTACTTGATGCTCAGAGAAGGTACCTAATCAAAGCAGAAACAGCAGAGTCACCAAGGTGTAGAAAGAAACTGTAGCATTATAATTCAAGGAACATAGATAGGCTAAGTTAGTAGTGAAAAGAAAGAGAAAAGCCACCACCAAAATTATGGAGGGAGATATTTTTATCTCATACAGTCATGCCAACAGGAGGGGCGTGAGTTATACTCCTGTGAGGCTTCCACAAAGCTGATATCCCTTCATCTATACCAGTGATTCCCAACCGGGGTACACATACCTCCAAGGGTACAAACCAGAACATTTAGAGGTACACAAACAAAATTGAGTAATGGCAAAAATTGGCACATATGTTCACAGTGTTAGACAAAATACAAATACATTTCAACTCACATTTCTGCCATGCATTCAGAATACAGTGAACACAGACTCTTTTACCAATACATGATGCCAATTTATTTCATTTATTAAAGCAATTCAGTAGGCTAAGTACCACCAAAGGCACAGAATAATTTTGGGATAGATTAAATATGACATACATTTTTAAAAAGACTCCAAGAAATGAAGGATCTCCACTTCAAGAATAATGGGCTATTTAAAGAACATAATCTCGCTAATATAATACAAGGTGCTGTAAGTTTTCTCTTTTTAGTTTGTTGTCAATTGTAATTACTTAAAAATTCAATTAAAAAAGTGGAAGGAAGGAAGGAATTGGTTTCTTGACATCCTTCAGTACACACCTTTGAGAAATGTTCCAACAGCATCTTCTGATATGCTTTCTCATAAGGGTCTGTAGGGTATAGCTTCTTCTCTGGGTACGCTTCATCTAAATATTCACAAGTGATTGGTGACTCATAGATCAGCTTTCCCTTACTTGTCTCTAGCACAGGTACTACTCCCAAGGGATTTTTCTCAAAAAACCAATCTGGCTTGTTTTTCAAGTTGATATTGACAATTTCATGGCTAAAAAAACATGACATGGAGAAGCACAGCAGTTACTTTCACCAGCAGTCTGATGTTATAAGTGCAATCTCAATACAATAATCTTGATCATGCAAGTTTCTAAGAACTGTCCAATTGTCTCTGGTCGTATGCAGCTTTCAAGGAGTTAGTTTTAATCTAACCCTTAACCTTGGGGAACTAGAAGACAACAGTTAAGATCGTGACTTCAACATTATATTATTTATACTGGAGACTTGCATCTTGTCTTTCCACTATTGCATTAGAAACATACAGCAGAATCAACAAAAAAGTTAGCATAATCAAAATGGAAAAAAGTTGCAGGAGGTTCAACTATCAATATTTAGTGTTTTTAGATCTTATCAGTTGTGATCAGTTAAGATCCTACAACAGTGCTTTTACTCTCTGATGCCAATTTTGCCTTAGGTTTCTTTCTGTGCTGTTTTTGGTCACAATTTTTTTATATTTTTAATACATTATACACCACCTGGAGATCTCTGGCTATGAGCTTATAAAAGTACAATGGTAAGTAAATTTAAATGTAAAAGGCTAGCATGAGTCGCCAAACAGTGCAAAATTTGGAGGCTATGCTACCTTCCTGGAATGTTTTGAATAAATGTGTCACCTTCTCAAAACTCATATTGTTTTTTTTCAAAACATATATATATACACCAAGCTGGCTGGATAGGTCAGTGAGTTGGGTATCTGGCTGCAGAGACAGAGATTGGGAGTTTAGTTCCCCACTGGGCATCACAAAAGAGCCAGCCTGTGTGGCTTTGGGCAAGGTGCATAGCCCCAGGATACCTCCAGAAGAAAGGTAAACCACTTCCAAGTACTCTCTACCTAGAAAACCATAAAAAGGGTTGCCGTAAGTCAGGATTGATCTGATGGCACACAATTATTATTATGTACACAACACAGCGACTGCTGTGTGATTTATCTCAACAGAAATAGAAAATTCTAATTTTTCTGGGATGGAAAATGCCCAACAGGATCTGTCTTAACACAGCTGCATGTGCAATTTTATAAAAGCCTCTATAAATTTAAAAGGGCAAACACATGATCTTACTTGATGCCTTTGGCTTTTAGGACTAGCCGTGTTCTCTGTGCAAATGGACAGTAATGCATACTGTAGAGCCGGATCACTCCCTCAGGCACAGGCCCTGGAGCAGGACTTCCTAGAAGACAAGTAGCATTGTCTGAGTCATTCTGATCAGAACTAGCAAAAACACAGCCTTGAACATAAACAACAAGCAGACCAGGTCATGAGGCAGCCAGACAGTAGGTCAAAGCACAGCAAAAATGACAGGGAGGGCAGGAGGGAAGAGAATATATTTTTCTTGTATGTATTTGATCTGTTTAATTGCCATAACCAGCTGACATTCCAAAGCTTATTTCACATGGATCATTTACATCTTAATTTGGACAGCAGAGAAAAGGCAAGGAAAGATGTGTTACGGGCCAAAGACCGTTTCCCAATTTGGCCTCCGGCAAGGGATCAGGCAAGACGCAACCAGCTGAACCAAAGTCCAATTTTATTGAAATAAGCAATACAAAGTCAACTGGGACTTCTCTTAAAAGCAGAGAAGACCCTGAAAATACAGTGTACATATATTTTATAACATAACAAACAAAGAGCCATAAAGTGGGACCACAAAACGCAGCATCCACACCAGAATCAAAGAACATGAAAGACACTGCAGACTAAAACAACTGGAAAAATCTGTAGTAGCTGAACATGCCCTGAAACAAGCTGGACATGAAATCCTATTTCAAAACACAGAAGTACTGGACAACACCAGCAATCATTATGTTAGACTACACAGGGAAGCCATTGAACTCCACGAACACCAGCAGAGCTTCAACAAAAAAGAAGTCTAAAACTCAACAAAGTCTGTCTCCCAGCACTGAAAAATACAGCCTGCAAAAGGTCAAAAAACTACCCAGCCACAAGGACCGGTGATCACTGCACAAAAAAGACTAGCTAACGACACCCATCAGCCACCGTGACAGATCATCTCCCCCCCCCTTATCACAACAATACACCCAAAACAAAAAACACCCTGATCACCATAATCACCCAATCTCCTGAAAAGGACAAAAAGCTGATCCCACAGCTACAAATACTCAACTATCCCACACACTACACCAAAACACAGAGTTCTAACTCCTGTCCTCTGAAGATGCCAGCCACAGAGACTGGCGAAACGTTAGGAAGAAAACCTTCAGAACACGGCCAAACAGCCCGAAAAACCTACAACAACCATTGGATCCCGGCCGTGAAAGCCTTTGAGAATACAAAGAGCCATAAAGTTCTAGAATTGTGTTGGTCAGCTTCTCCTAAAATTAGGATCTTGCCCCCAATTGGGTAATGATGCCAAGAATTACAAGATTATTGGTCCCCTGTAGGTATACATAAGGTAAAAAGGTAAAGGTAAAGGTTCCCCTTGACAATTTTTGTCCAGTCGTGTCCGACTCTAGGGTGCGGTGCTCATCCCCGTTTCCAAGCCATAGAGCCAGCGTTTTGTCCGAAGACAATCTTCCGTGGTCACATGGCCAGTGCGACTTAGACACGGAACGCTGTTACCTTCCCACCGAGGTGGTCCCTATTTATCTACTTGCATTTGCATGCTTTCGAACCGCTAGGTTGGCGGGAGCTGGGACAAGCGACGGGAGCTCACTCCGTCACGTGGATTCGATCTTACAGCTGAAGATCTACAGACCTTACAGCACAGAGGCTTCTGCGGTTTAACCCGCAGCGCCACCAAGTCCCTCTGTAGGTATACATAAGATGCCCCAATTCCCCTTTGTCCTGCCCCCCGAGATGTGCCTCACTATCTGGAGGAATGTGTATTCCATCTCCCTTATCTGTATGTTGCCTTCCTGGGCCTGAATGTATGGCCTTCAGCCTCCAGCTCCCTCATGATTTTATGTTGCGACTATCTCCTCATTGTGTCCTGACAACATTCCTAAGCCTGGCCATCTGGTGGTTCAAAGGTGAGTGGGCGGAAGGTGAGAAACAAGGAAAACCTTATAATAATACAGGTTACATTCTTCTAGTTAATTCTAAAAGCCTTTCGGCTTCTAAAACTGTGTTTGTGCAATTATGGGACCCAATACCTCTGTTCACTAGTCTGCAGGGAAGGATGGACAAATTCTGGTAAAATATTTCTCGGGACAAAATCCTGTTGGGACTGGCCTTCAAAGCAAGTGATATTGCTTAGGTTGCAGTGCAAATTGCAGCTAAGTAATACGATACTAGAGTCAAGTGACTGACACATGACCAGGCATATGACCTGTACCTCATTAACTACCTGCAATGGGTCTCCCTGGCATACACGATTTCACTTGGAAGCCCAATAGGATTCTGGACTATCCAGTTTTTCTAGGCAAAGGCTACTCAAGGAAGTTCACACAATAAGAAGGGAAAACAATCAAATATAAAACACAGCCAATGGAAAAAAATGCAAGACATTTAAAATAACTGCACCATTAAAAGCCATGTCAACTGCCTGACCCACCAGGTCATCACAGACAAAGCTTCTACAGGTAGCCACAGCAAGGGAGGCCCATAAATCTTCTACGAGAGGTAGGGCCTGCTTCACGGTGGCTCCATCTTTGTGGAATCAGCTCCTGGAGGAGCTTTACCTGGCCTCCTCCCTGGCAACATTTAAAAGGCAACTAAAGGCATGGCTCTTTAGGGAGGCTTGCCACTCTGACTAGCAAGCCCATGAGCCAGGCTTTTGAAAGATATTTTAGGTCTGGGGTAGGTTCATGTACCACCACAGAAGAAATGAAAACAGAAATCTTGCCATTTAATGTAGACGTTTTAGATGCATGATATGCTCGTCGGGTGGAAGCAATGCTTCCTAACCCTCCCGCTAGCAGCCAAAAGCTTCAGACCACCACCACTTGTGGGAATGAGGACAGAAATATAACAGCTCATGTTTTAATTCTGGAGAAGGTATTCCAGACAATGGGTCCCACCACAGAAAAGCTAGTCTTCCTGGCTGTATCAGATGAGCAACCTGTAGGATACAGCACAACAAAGAGTCCCTCTTGTGATGTCTACAGCCACCAGCATGATCTATGTAGAAAAAGGTAATTCCCTAGCCTCACTGCAATGTGGCAGCTGGTGAAGTTCTTTCAACAGTGGTGGGAGTGGACAACTGTAGCCTTCCAGAAGCACATGTCTTTCAGGCCAGATAAAGTTGTTTCTGAATTGTTATCTCAAAGTTTACTAGTGAAATTTAAGCACTCAAATGTTTCCAGACATCTTAGTTCTGTATATCAGAACAAGCCAGCATTCATAGTACATGTACTTGAGCTACAGTCCTTCATTTACTGACAATGTTTACTTTACATTTTCAAATGCTTATTTATGTTATCATTAAACACTTCCAGCTGCTCTCCAGTTAACACTCATATTGTTTGGAAGCAAGGTAGCAACTTCCCAGTAGCTTTCCCAGCAGCTTTAATACCCCTAGTACTTATGGCAGTACTCAGGCAGGAACAGAAGCACTATAAAACGGTGCTTGAACTCAAAGGGTTCCCAAGCACAGTCTCCATATGCTCTTCAACTACAATTCCCAGACTCCTTAGCCACTATCCAGATTGGCTGGAGCTTCTGGGAATAGATCTCCAACAGCATTTAGGAACCCTTTTAAGCAAACAGCATATAGTAAGTCTGACTATATGAGAAGGTTTGCACTTAGTATACTAAACAAAGGAATCAACATTTCTAAGAAGAGACAGATGATGTGAATGAATATTCCACAATAATTATAGTGATCCTCTGTTTCAAAACTAAGAGGGTAATAGAATTTTACTCACTAAGAATCTGTTTGGCTGGTGCTTTTTGGTTAGAGGATATATGAAGCTGTTCAGCTGAGTAAGTCAAGAGACAGTCAGTTGGGTATAGATGAGGAGAGATGCAGGAAAAGGATACAAGACTAGTAGTCAAAGCTGAACAAAGATGAGAAGGCAAGGCTGAAATTACAGAAGACATCAGCTAGAGAAAATCTGCACAGATGGAGAGAGTGAAAACAGAGCTCATGAGACAACTCCAAATGCTGAACCAAAGGACATACTAAAGAAGCCATTTGAGGGGGGGGGGGGATTACCTCTGAATATAACAGTGACCCAACTAAAGAGAGAGCTGTCATCTGTCCTCCTAGGCAATCAGTAAGTTGTTATTGTTGTTGTTTAGTCGTTAAGTCGTGTCCGACTCTTCGTGACCCCATGGACCAGAGCACGCCAGGCCCTCCTGTCTTCCACTGCCTCCCGGAGTTTGGTCAAAGTCATGTTGGTAGTTTCAATGACACTGTCCAACCATCTCATCCTCTGTTGTCCCCTTCTTCTCTTGCCTTCACACTTTCCCAACATCAGGGTCTTTTCCAGGGAGTCTTCTCTTCTCATGAAATGGCCAAAGTACTGGAGCCTCAGCTTCAGGATCTGTCCTTCCAGTGAGCACTCAGGGTTGATTTCCTTTAGAATGGATAGGTTTGTTCTCCTTGCAGTCCAGGGGACTCTCAAGAGTCTCCTCCAGCACCACAATTCAAAAGCATCGATTCTTCGGCGGTCAGTCTTCTTTATGGTCCAGCTCTCACTTCCATACATCACTACTGGAAAAACCATAGCTTTGACTATGCGGACCTTTGTCGGCAAGGTGATGTCTCTGCTTTTTAAGATGCTGTCTAGGTTTGTCATTGCTTTCCTCCCAAGAAGCAGGGATCTTTTAATTTCGTGGCCGCTGTCACCATCTGCAGTGATCATGGAGCCCAAGAAAGTAAAATCTGTCACAGTTACGATAACTTACTGTCATCAGTAAGTTAACTAACAGTAAAACCAACAAGAGAATTGTGTAAAGGCTGGTGAGTGCATCAGAATCATACGATTTTAGAGTTGGAAGGGTACCCAAGGGTCATCTAGTTGACTGGTCCCCAACCTTGGGCCTCCAGATGCTCTTGAACTACAACTCCCAGAAGCCTTCACCACCATCTTTGCTGGCCAGGATTTCTGGGAGTTGAAGTCCAAGAACATCTGGAGGCCCAAGGTTGGGGACCACTACGAAAATCCACCACTAAAGCATCCCTGACAGATGTCCATTCCAGCTGCATTTATAAACATGCAACAAGGGAAAATATGAATTAAAGTGATACTATACAAAGTAGCAGTAAGACACCTAGGGCTATAAATAATGTTCTTTAGACATAAAGACTGGATTCCAGTAACAAAGTTATGCCAGGTAAAGCTGATGGTGAAACCTTAAGTCTACTCGGGGGAGGGAATCAGCGGCTATCAACATCGGCCTCAGAGGACCACATGCGGCCCTGAGGCCCCCACTTTGCCCAGCGGTACTTTCGAAAGACGCCACGTCCAAATGAAGTTGTCTTTACAGTAACCCGTTCCCCGCCCTCTCTTCCACAGCCTGGAACGCCCCACAAGCCCTCCAGAGGCCATCCAGCTGGCAAGAAATTGGGCGTCCCCTTGGCGGAAGCCTCGGCGCCCTTCTGCACGACAAGCAAGCCACAACTTCCCCGCGCAAACACGCTGGCGGGCAAACTTGGCCGATCTGCTTCCGAATTTAAAGCAGCCTCCCGCCTTCTCTCTTTTTCGCAGACAGACATAAACATCGTCCCAGGAGCTCCGACTCCGAGTGTCTTCACCTACACGACCCCCGCTACTCCCAGGCGGGAAGAGGAAGGGGGAAAAAAGGAGCCGTCGGCAGCTTGGAAGCAAGCGCGGGGCGGAGCTGTACGATACTACGAATAAGTACAAGCCGCAGCCTGGCAACCAACCCTCCCGAGAAGGCAATAGAAAGGCTCTCTGCTCCTCCGGGCGCTCACCTTTTCCTAAGCTGCGAACAAATTCCCCCGACATGCTTCCGCCTTGCGCCACAAAGCCCAACTGCACACTCCGCCTCTCCGCCCGGTCCTTTTCCAGCCCAGCAGCTAAGACTTGGTTTGGCTCCACCCGCTTCGTTATCAGGTCAGAACTCCCTTAAAGTGGGAGGGGCCGGAATCGCAAACGGCTGCGTTGCAAGCCTAAAGGCATTTTTTTGGGGGGGGGGACATCACATAGGAACAAATCTCGATTGAACGCCGTGAGATGCAACCGGAAACTGCCAAGGATTTGGGCAGCAAAACTTCGTGCCTAAACGTCTCTAGACGACGACATCCGTTCCCTCCACAACTCTACGTTGTATTAGCAAAATGGGCCTCTGTGTGTGTGGATTTTGATCCAGAAAGCTGCCACAGGAACAAATGTATTAGTTCAAAGTGCCGCAATATGTAGTCCCCTTTCCCCCTTTTATTTTGGCAATATGTCGAGACACACGAACACAGATACTTCTTTGGAATATATTTTATATCTCGAATACAGGCTGTTTCTATTTTACCATTTAGCGCTGGGCATACCAGTTAATTTTGGGACTGAACTCATACATTCAGCCTGATGATCTTTGTGAACTCTATGTTTGCAAGCTACATATGCAGCAAACTTTTACCCAAAGATTGTTTTCTCATGGAGGGGTTGATCTTGAATACCTACATAACATAGTTAATGAGATACCCATGAATTTTTCCCTTAATTGTCAGTGAAAAAGGAAAAAAATACATCCCTGGTGGTGATATTGAAACAGAGTGTTTTTGTTCATTTTTAAAACAAAAATAGAGATTGGAAGCATATCCATGGCAGATGCTCAAAGCCATAACTGGCTTTTGCATTTAACACAGAGAACAAGGAGCACAAGAAGTGACCAAGAAAATGGGCATTTAGATTACTCAAATGTCCACAATGATAATGAAGTATTTTTTCTCTCCGCTTCATGGCTGCATGTGTCACCTTTTACAACAGGAGTGAGGAAGTTATGACCCTCCATATATATATGAACTATTATTTCATACCCCGAAACATCAATTATGCCACCTAGAGCTGATGGGTCCTGGAATCCTTAACAAAACCAGGAACATCAGAAACACTCCAGTCAATTTTTGGAAAGCCTTTTCACAAAGTGGGGAAAAACCAGGAAAATGCATTGATTATTAAAACTAGTAAATATCTGTAATAAAAATAGTATAACTAAAACAAGTTCAAAAAGCTTTAACCAATTTATAGAAGGGTTGTGAATCTGCTTTTGGCAAGATGATTATTAGGGCAGCAGCACATACGTACCCATGTTTACCTTTTGACTGATCTGGGCAGGGCTGTTCTTCAGCAATCATAATGACTCAGCTGTTCTTGATACACAGCTACCCTCACTATGTTCGGTTGCGTTTTGTGGTTTTGAAGCTTCTTTATTGTCAACAAGTTTGTTTTCGGTTTCCAGCACTGTTGAAACATGCTTTTCTTGTTTTCATGCGTGCATTGGTTTGCAAAAGAAAGTTTGTGTTGAATGGTTCCAAACATGCTAGAAACATATTAGAAAACAATTTGTTCAGATCAGTATACTTTCAAACTGTTGAATGTACAATAATTACCTAAATCTGCTTGTTAATCACAGTTAAGGGGACCCATTGAATCAATGGGATTTACATGAGTGTTGATTTACCATTCAAAAACAGACACAATGGGTCTGCTGTAGTTGAGACTAACAAAGAGGTTAAGGCCAATGTTGCCAAACATAATGTGCATCTACATTGCATATCTATAGCAGTTTGTTGCCACCCTAACAGTCATGCTCTATCCAACTGCATCCTGGGATTTTTAGTTTGTTCAGGCACTTGGAATTCCATGGTGTTGTTTGGGGAAATGCAGCTCTATTTCTCTTTATTCCAGAATGCTTCAAATCCCAAATTTCTCTAGGAGGGAGTCATTGCAATTAAAGTGGTATCAAGTTGCTGTTAACTACCTAGCATGGATACTTTCTGAGTTTCAACATGTTTGGCGCTAATTCTTCCTGTTGCTGTTATTAATTCAAGCTCAGTTTCTATATCACTCTTCCTCATAGGAGTTCTGGCCAGCTAACACACCTCATCTATTTCCCACTCCTGCTGGATTTACCTACAGCAATTCTAACTAATAGTGCTTAAACAATTTTCAGAGAATATTTGTGGTAATTTGTTTCAGTAAAAACAAAAGCACCAAAAGATGAGAGACAGTGTTGCTGCTTGCTGTCGGCTGCCAGCTTCCCCTGTGGAAGTTTGTCTCCTGACTCCTACTGCCCTGCAGGACTGGGTCCCTGCATCTGGCTGCTTCCCACCCCCTGGTCCACACCCGCCACCTGGCTCCAGAGGAGAAGGGACCTTTAAGCAGAGCCTTTTCAGCAAAGGGGCAGATTGGTGGGATGTTAGTTGTTTGGTTTAGGGATTGAGAAATAAGGGTGAGGTCCATTCTTCTTGCCTAGAGGGATTCCTTTTTATTTGCCTGCCTGTTGCTGTCGGTCTGGGGTGGGAGGGACATATTTTTCAAATAAGGAGGCCAATGAGGGGGGAGCAGGGAGCTGCCATTGGCATTACTCTGGGCAGAGGGAGATACAGGGAGAGGAGACAAGAGAATCATTGTAGGAGAGGGGGACGGAAGAGGATCCTAATCACCCCCAAATTGTCTCCCAATTCAGACAGCCTGGATAGCCAGGGCAATAGTCCCCCTGGGTTAAAAACGCTGCTGCTGAATGCCAGGTCAGTAAAAGGGAAAACATTAGCCATCCAGGACCTGATCCTGGATGAACATGCTGACCTGGCCTGTATTACAGAGACATGGCTGGATGATGCTGGGGGAGTTAGTCTCTCCCAGCTTTGCCCACCTGGGTTCTCTGTGCAGCAGCAGGGCAGACCTTGGGGGGCGGGGAGGTGGAGTTGCAGTAGTCTATCGTGATTCCATCCCACTCACCAGGTGCCTTGTCCCACAGTTTTCTGGGTTCGAGTGTGTATACTTAAAGGTGGGCACCCAGGACAGAATAGGGATTCTGTTGGTGTACCGTCCACCCCGCTGCTCAACCATCTCCCTTCCTGAGTTGGTATCAGAGGTGATGTTGGAGTCCTCTAGGCTGATGGTACTGGGGGACTTCAGTGTCCATGCTGAGACCAACTTATTAGGAGCGGCTCAGGACTTCATGTCCTCCATGACAACCATGGGTCTGTCTCAAGTGGTTTCTGGCCCCACACATATAGCAGGACACACTCTGGGCCTTGTATTTCATGCTGGGCATGATGATGGTGATCTGGGTATGGAGGAGCTCTCTGTAGTTCCGTTGTCATGGACAGATCACTACCTGGTGAGGTGTACACTCATTGGAACTCTTAATCTCTGCAGGGGTAGAGGACCTATTAGGATGGTCTGCCCCAAGAGACTGATGGATCCAAGTGGTTTTCTGACGGCTCTTGGGGAGTTTCCTGTTGCCTCGGTAGGCAATCCTGTCGAAGCTCTGGCTGATCTCTGGAATGGGGAAATGGCCAGGGTGGTGGACACAATTGCTGGTTTACCAGGGAGCTGACAGTGATGAAATGAGTGGGACGGAGACTAGAGCAACGATGGCGGAAAACTCAGAGTGAATCCAATCGAACATGGGCTAGAGCCCATTTGAAGACCTATTCCGTGGCAGTGGCTGCAACAAAGAAAAGGTTCTTTGCTGCTGCCATTGCATCTGCACAAAGTCATCCAGCGGAGTTGTTCCAAGTGGTCAGGGGTTTAGTACATGCCCCACCAAAAGAACAAAATATTGACCACTCCACAACCTGCTGTGAGGAATTTGTATGACACTTTGTATGACACTCCTTCATGGATTGCTGCCTTGTCGTGGCGAAGGGGCTTGAGTAATTCAGAGAAGCTATGGGCTATGCTGTGCAGGGACACCCAAGACGGACAGGTCATAGTGGAGAGTTCTGACTAAACGCGATCCACCTGGAGCAGGAACTGGAAAGCCACTCCAGTATCTTTGCCAAGAAAACCCCATGAACAGAAAAAAAGGCTAAAAGATATGACGCTGGAAGATGAGCCCCTCAGGTCGGAAGGCGTCCAACATGCTACTGAGGAAGAGCGGAAGACAAGTACAAGTAGCTCCAGTGCTAATGAAGTGGTTGGGCCAAAGCCGAAAGGACGCTCAGCTGCGGACGCGCCTGGAAGTGAAAGGAAAGTCCAATGCTGCAAAGAAAAATACTGCATAGGAACCTGGAATGTAAGATCTATGAACCTTGCTAAGTTGGATGTGGTCAAACAGGAGATGGCAAGAATAAACATTGACATCCTGGGCGTCAGTGAACTAAAATGGACGGGAGTGGGAAAAGCTGTACTGGGATACAATCTCAAAAATGATAGAATGATTTCAATACGAATCCAAGGCAGACCTTTCAACATCACAGTAACCCAAGTTTATGCACCAACCACTGATGCTGAAGAGGCTGAAATTGACCAATTCTATGAAGACTTACAACACCTTCTAGAACTGACACCAAAGAAAGATGTTCTTCTCATTATAGGGGATTGGAATGCTAAAGTAGGGAGTCAAGAGATAAAAGGAACAACAGGTACGTTTGGCCTTGGAGTTCAAAACGAAGCAGGGCAAAGGCTAATAGAGTTTTGTCAAGAGAACAAACTGGTCATCACAAACACTCTTTTCCAACAACACAAGAGGCGACTCTACACATGGACATCACCAGATGGGCAATACCGAAATCAGATTGATTATATTCTCTGCAGCCAAAGATGGAGAAGCTCTATACAGTCAGCAAAAACAAGACCTGGAGCTGATTGTGGCTCTGATCATCAGCTTCTTATAGCAAAACTCAAGCTTAAACTGAAGAAAGTAGGAGAAACCACTGGGCTAGTCAGGTATAATCTAAACCAAATCCCTTATGAATACACAGTGGAAGTGAAGAACAGATTTAAGGAACTAGATTTGGTGGACAGAGTGCCTGAAGAACTATGGATGGAGGCCCGTAACATTGTACAGGAGGCAGCAACAAAAACCATCCCAAAGAAAAGGAAATGCAAGAAAGCAAAGTGGCTGTCCAACAAGGCCTTACAAATAGCAGAGAAGAGAAGGGAAACAAAATGCAAGGGAGATAGGGAAAGTTACAGAAAATTGAATGCAGACTTCCAAAGAATAGCAAGGAGAGACAAGAGGGCCTTCTTAAATGAACAGTGCAAAGAAATAGAGGAAAAGAATAGAAACGGAAAAACCAGAGATCTGTTCAAGAAAATTGGAGATATTAAAGGAACATTTTGTGCAAAGATGGACATGATAAAGGACAAAAATGGCAGGGACCTCACAGAAGCAGAAGACATCAAGAAGAGGTGGCAAGAATACACAGAGGAATTATACCAGAAAGATCTGGATGTCCCGGACAACCGAGAGAGTGTGGTTGCTGACCTTGAGCCAGACATCCTGGAGAGCGAAGTCAAGTGGGCCTTAGAAAGCTTGGCTAACAACAAGGCCAGTGGAGGTGATGGCATTCCAGTCGAACTATTTAAAATCTTAAAAGATGACACTGTTAAGGTGCTACACTCAATATGCTAGCAAGTTTGGAAAACTCAGCAGTGGCCAGAGGATTGGAAAAGATCAGTCTACATCCCAATCCCAAAGAAGGGCAGTGCCAAAGAATGCTCCAACTACCATACAATTGCACTCATTTCACATGCTGGCAAGGTTATGCTCAAAATCCTACAAGGTAGGCTTCAGCAGTATGTGGACCGAGAACTCCCAGAAGTACAAGCTGGATTTCGAAGGGGCAGAGGAACTAGAGACCAAATTGCTAACATGCGCTGGATTATGGAGAAAGCCAGAGAGTTCCAGAAAAACATCTACTTCTGCTTCATTGACTACGCAAAAGCCTTTGTGTGGACCACAGCAAACTATGGCAAGTTCTTAAAGAAATGGGAGTGCCTGACCACCTTATCTATCTCCTGAGAAATCTATACATGGGACAGGAAGCAACAGTTAGAACTGGATATGGAACAACTGATTGGTTCAAAATTGGGAATGGAGTACGACAAGGCTGTATATTGTCTCCCTGCTTATTTAACTTATATGCAGGATACATCATGCGAAAGGCAGGACTGGATGAATCCCAAGACAGAATTAAGATTGCCGGAAGAAATATCAACAACCTCAGATATGCAGATGATACCACTCTGATGGCAGAAAGTGAGGAGGAATGAAAGAACCTCTTAATGAGGGTGAAAGGCGAGAGTGCAAAAAATGGTCTGAAGCTCAACATCAAAAAAACTAAGATCATGGCCACTGGTCCCATCACCTCCTGGCAAATAGAAGGGGAAGATATGGAGGCAGTGACAGATTTTACTTTCTTGGGCTCCATGATCACTGCAGATGGTGACAGCAGCCACGAAATTAAGAAAGCGATGACAAACCTAGACAGCATCTTAAAAAGCAGAGACATCACCTTGCTGACAAAGGTCCGCATAGTCAAAGCTATGGTTTTTCCAGTAGCGATGTATGGAAGTGAGAGCTGGACCATAAAGAAGGCTGACCACCAAAGAATTGATGCTTTTGAATTGTGGTGCTGGGGGAGACTCTTGAGAGTCCCCTGGACTGCAAAGAGAACAAACCTATCCATTTTGAAAGAAATCAACCCTGAGTGCTCACTGGAAGGAGAGATCCTGAAGCTGAGGCTCCAATACTTTGGCCATCTCATGAGAAGAGAAGACTCCCTGGAAAAGACCCTGATGTTGGGAAAGTGTGAAGGCAAGAGGAGAAGGGGACGACAGAGGACGAGATGGTTGGACAGTGTCATCGAAACTACCAACATGACTTTGACCAAACTCCGGAAGGCAGTGGAAGACAGGAGGGCCTGGCGTGCTCTGGTCCATGGGGACACGACTTAACGACTAAACAACAACAATTGCAGATAAAGTTGCTCGTATCTGCTCTGATTTGGATGCTGTAATTGATACAGACCCAGTGGATGTAACTTTGGCCCTGGCATGTCCTGTTTTAATGCATACTTTTCAGTTGGTGCAGCCTTATGATGTGGACAGGATTCTTGGAGAGGTGAATGCCACACATGTGTGCTGGACCCTCGCCCTTCCTGGCTTATAAAAGCAGCCAGAGGAAGAATGGCTGATTAGGTACGGGGAGTGGTAAATGCCTCCTTGCAGCAGGGTAGGATCCCTGCTGGCTTAAAAGAGGCAGTAATAAGACCGCTACTGAAGAAGCCCTCCTTGGATCCCAGTGTACTGGATAACTACTGGCCAGTCTCAAACATCCCAATCCTGTCTAGCCACCTGTCTTTCGCTGCAGTTTTCAAAAGAAGTAGCCAGGTTAGACTGCGCAAGCATATCAGGCAAAAAAGCAAAAACAAAAACAAGCAATAAAAACATGTGGTACCTTAAAAATTAAGTGCTGTATTTTAATGTGAGTTCTTCCTGGATCAAGTCCACTTTCTCAGACACAAGAGTGAAACTATATGATTGCCATATTTATGTATGGCCCCATGACCAGATGGGGATACAGATGATGGACAATGTGACAATGGTACCTAAGTAACAGAATAGTCAGCTATCAGTCTGCAAGATAACAATAACTTTGTTGATACAAGTGAGAAACTGTGGGAATCAATATAGGATTTCCTTCTTGGTAATAACTTCAGAACCCTTGACTGATGTTCAGTTCATAATTCTTAAGTCATTATCAAGCAGGACGACCATGTGTTTTTGCAGCCGTAACAGAACAAACCTGGACCAGGTCGATGACAGAGCAGATACTGCTGAGTTTAATTCATAGAATCATAGAAGCATGGAATAATGAAGTTGGAGGGGCCTATGAGGCCATTGAGTCCAACCCCCTCCTCAATGCAGGAGTACAAATCAACAGATACAGTATCTGCCAGGTGGTTGTCTAAATTTCTCTTGAATGCCTCCACTGTTGGAGCACTCACCACCTCTTGAGGTAATTGATTCCACTGACGTACTGCTCTAAAAGTTAGGAGGTTTTACCTGATATTCAAGCAAAATCTGGCTACCTGTAACTTGAGCCAATTATTATGTGTCCTGCACTCTGGGATAATTAAGCACAGTTCCTACCCCTCCTCTGTATGACAGCCCTTCAAGCATTTGAAAAGTGCTATCATCATCTCCCCTCAGTCTTCTTTTCTCAAGGCTAAACATGCCCAGTTCCTTTAGTCTCTCCTCCTAGGACTTGATTTCCAGCCCCCTGATCATCCTTGTCGCCCTCCTTTGAACTTGTCCCAATTTGTCAGCATCCTTCTTGACCTGAGGTGTCCAGAACTGGACAAAGAACTCAAGATGAGGCCTAACCAGTGCCCAATAGAGGGGAACTAGTACCTCGTGGGATTTGGAGACTCTACTTCTGTTAATGCAGCCCAACATATCATTTCTGTAGAACTTTTGTAATTCTATGCCTCCCCTCCCCTTCGTGGGCCCGTACACGCGAGGCGACGCGGAGATGAGAGGAGGCGGGGAAAGGCGCAAATTTAACCAATGGTCTGCGCCTCCAGGCGTTGCTAGGAGACGAGAGTAAACAGCTTCGGCCGCCCTCTGCTAAAGGAGGTAGCGAGAAAACTGAGGCGGGGAGGCCATGGAGCCCGGAAAGGGAGGCAGTCGCCGCCTGGCAACTCCCCAGCAGAAAGCGGACTTGGAAGTGAGGTGCGAAGGGTCGGGGTGGGTGCGTGATGGCTTGCGAGAGGCCTAGTATTTGTTGTTTCGTGAGCCCGCCCTCGGCCAGACTTCCACGTCTCCTCCCGTATCCCGGAAAGGCTGCTACCCACCCTCCTGGGAGGGAGCCCCATTCAGGTTAATGGGCTCTCGTGTTGAGCTTTACCTTCCCAGGACTGCAGGGCCAAGCTGCATCTCCGCGAAACGTCTCTGAAGCCTCATGTCCTCAAGGGGAGAAGCGGGCGTGTTGTTTCCACCGAGCGATTGGCTGGAGAAGTTTCCTTCCTTTCCCCCAAAACTTCGATGTCAACCCGTCCGTCTGATCGAATCCTGCCCCCGCCCACTCGCCAACCCTCCCTCCCATGAATGGAGATGCTGAAGACCTGTGCAGGGGCTGCTCTGAACACACGGCTCTCCACCTCTCCCCCGGTCGACCCCGTTTCATTAGTGCGTGCGAACCTGGTGGTTTGTGCGCTGCCCGTGTGTAGAGCCTGCACGCCAGCAGGAGCTCCTGTTCTTAAAGGCAGGGCTGAAATCGGGGAGGCACATCGCGATGGCAGAGGAGGTGAAGCGCTCCCCTCAAAACGTGTCCCATATTTATATTCTGTGGCGTCTGTGGCTGGGGGTTCAAGCTGGAGGGGATCATACGTGGAGCCCATAGGTAAGGGGGCAGGCAGGCAAGAATAGGCTGGCTGGGCATAATCCGAGGCTGAGGGGGGAAATGCCCGATTTACCTTAATGGAGCAGCTACCGCTGTCTGTGGTGCAACAGAGGTACAGGGATGCCTGTTTTGAAAGTAAAAAATAAGAATTCAAGCATAATTTTGCCCTCTAGCGATAATAGTTTTCAAAGAGAGAGCCATGTTATGTTTTCTGTGTCATCACAGAGCACAAAATCAGCAGAACCTTTCTTTCAAGCTGTCCAGTCCTCTATGCTGAAAAATAACTGTATTTATTTCAATATGTCATATAAACTTGCCCTTCTCTTTCTCTCCAAGCTGGGTTCAGGGATTCACCAACAGGAATGTGGGCTTTGTCAACAACATGACTATCTGTTATCCTTGTGGCAATTATGTCATTTTTATCAACACTGATACCCGAAACCGGTCCTTCTTGAGGTGTCCCCATGGAAGCATAGGAGCCTTTGCAGTCAATGCTAGCCAGCATGTAATTGCTTTTTCTGACAAGCAGTTGAATCCTATAATCTATATCTACAATTTTCCAGCACTAAAGAAAATAGCCAAATTAAAAGGTAGGTCTGGAGATTCAATCAAAATAATCTTGAAGTAACAAATGGAGTGGGGGAGATATTTGATAAATGCTTTATTGAGAATATGCATATAGCATTAAGATGTGCAAAAATCAGCCAGGTAGAGGATCAACAGTCATATTCCAGTGTAGAGATTACATAAAAGATATATAGGAATGATAACGCATGATTTTATAATGAGGTAAAAAATGTCCCTTAGACAGTCCAGGGCAAAAAATATAAATAATCCAAAAATGAAGAAAGGTGGAGTGAGGGATCTGCCAAAACAATCAGAAGCAGTCTAATAAATGTATTTGTAATAAATATGTTGATATATTGCAATATGCTGTGTGTGGGACTGTCATTCAAGACTGCCTGAAACTTGGTCTGTTTTTTCAAAATGTTATCTGCCTGTTGACAAGAACATCAAAGGTAGCACAATACACTGGTGCTAATAAAAGCTGCATGGTGTTGAGCACAGTTCAAAGTCTTTTCACATATATTACTTAAGGAAATAATTTCTCTCCTACTCATCTTCTTACACATAGAGATTCTAGAAGGAGGCTTTGCTCCAGGGACTCCCTTTGACTATTGTGGTTTAGAATTTTCTAAACAATAATATTTTCTTTGCCACTCTCTCTGTTAGGGAGCCTGACGAGCTAGTTCTGCTTTTCTTTTCCTGAAACCAGTGAAGGCTTTTTAATGTTGGCTACCATTGAGGGTGGAAGATGGGGTGAGGCAGCTACTACTAAAAGGTTACAGTAAAGCACACTAGAGAATAAGCTATGAGTACTGTCTAATAAGACTTTATTGAGTTCCGTCTGAACTGTAATTAGCAATTTTGGTGGGGAGGGCTTCACTATCCTCTTGGTTAATCTTGAGTCACATAAAACTTGCAAGTGCAAAGAGACAGTAAAAGAATGGAGATGAACACCTTGGTAGGGCATGCAGTGGCCATGGTGGTTCTGCACTGCATCTGCCTGTTCTGTGTTTTTTTTTTTTTTTTTTTTTTTTCCTGTCTGAGGAGGAGAGACTGGTAGTAGAATACATGCCTGTGCCAAATATTAGCTGGTGGATTCATATCCTTCCAGCACCAAATTTTTGCACCTTCTAGATTTTGGCACCCTGGGGCAAAGTTTTATTTGCCTCACCCTGGTTACAATTCTTCTCAATAAATTTGTTTATGATTGCACAACATGTTAAGCTTTTAATCATTCTGCTTTTAAATTTTTTTTATTTGTTTTATCATTTAAGTAATTGTAATGATGTCAGCAAAGCTACACTTTGATTGTCATTGTTTCTTCTCGTATGTTGTAAGGTAACTGAGGCCATGTGATAGTGAAATATAGATTGTTAAAAAGCATCTACAGATCATGAGCATGTTCCACTGAAGCATTATGAAGGTGGCTCCTGAGAGATTCTCTTTTTAATTAAAATGGGCCTGGGTTTTATGCCATGTGTGAAAGGTTGGAGACATAGTTTATAGGCAAAAGCACCATGGCTTAGAATATTTCTGAATGCATTTAATGTGAATGTATGTTTGAGGCACATGGCATTAAAGGAAGTTTGTGATGGACACTTGAGCTAACTATATCTACCATACAGCCCCCCCACATGCACACTCAGAAGTGAGTTCTGTGAGCCTTATTCCCAACAAATGAGTACAGGATTGCAATCCTAAAGCTGAACTTTAAAGATAATTCATTAGTGCCTTTAAAATAGAGCATAGATTTTTACTAAGCTCTTTTTGATGTCTACTTCCTAGATGTCACAAAAGGTTTTGCTTTAAAATTGATTATCTCCTGTCTGTGATTTCAAGCAAATCCGAAACGAAACTTTGTTTTGGACCTCACAAACAATCTTAGTGTTGCTGCTGTTTGAAGTCAAGTTAGTGCTCACTCCAGATCCTTTAGTAAGATTTATTCATGGATTTCCTCATTGAATGGATCTGCTTGATGTCCTTAAAATTCTTTCACATGTACAGTCTGTATAATTACCCAAAGCACAATGTGAGTGGAAATGCTGCTATGTCTCCTCTTCTTTGCCACTGCTTGTATGCTTAGAGGGAATTGCTGAACAGGTGGTGACAGCCAGAAGGAGAACAGGGGTGGGGCCTCTAGAGTACATCTGTGGCCCCCTTGCTGGGATGTGGGTCATGGCAGGTGCCAACAATTCCTAAACCTGATATTAGCCTTGAGAGTCATCTTTTGTTTTCCAACTTGGAAGTCGAGATGTAGGCATGCCCGGGATATAAACCAGTCAATCAAAGGGCCTAAAACTTGGTTCAGTGGACAGGTTTTTGTGCTAAGCAGAAGATACACATGTATCGCTTTGTTTCTTGTTCCTATTCATTTGTATTTTATGTACAAGTATTTCATGTTGTTATTTATGTATCAAATTGCTCAGCCATCTTTCTATAAACAAGGTACTTCAGCAGAATGACAGCACATATAATGTGCTGTAAAATAAATGATAGATAACAGTGCCATAAAAGTCGAAATTCTGATCAACAGCATTTCTCTAGTTGAAATAGAATGTTCTTCATAGTTATTTAAAAGCTGAAACAGAATGGAAAACATGCCCCATAAATGATCACTTAAGAGAGTTCACAGAGGAAGTAAATAAGGAGTTGTTATTAGCACCTTAAAAATTGAAAAAGCAGAGAGGCACACATTTCCTAAAAAGTGGGCTGATAATTATGTAATGAACAAATGTTTTATATATTAAAGATATACAATAGACAATAAGCATATTCCTCGGCATGTTTACTCAGAAATAACTCCCGTGAATAAGTGCAAGGGATTTACTCTCAAGTAAGGTATATCTCGTAGGGACGTGGTGGCACTGCAGGTTAAACCGCAGAAGCCCCTGTGCTGCAAGGTCAGAAGACCAGCCGTTGTAAGATTGAATCCACGCGACGGAGTGAGCTCCCGTCGCTTGTCCCAGCTCCTGCCAACCTAGCAGTTCGAAAGCATGCAAATGCGAGTAGATAAATAGGTACCACCAGGGTGGGAAGGTAACGGCGTTCCGTGTCTAGTCGCGCTGGCCACGTGACCACGGAAACTGTCTATGGACAAATGCTGGCTCTATGGCTTGGAAACGGGGATGAGCACCGCCCCCTAGAGTTGGACACGAGTGGACTAAATGTCAAGGGGAACCTTTACCTTTACCTAAGGTATATCTCAGTAGAATATAAGAGGCAGCAGCTACAGTATCTTTCTTGGCCTGGTTAAGAGCAGGAATCCAGAGTTGGTGTTCTGCTAGTAGAACTGGCAGGATTCAATGGAGCTGGGAGGGGGCAATTCACTCTCCTCCTTCAGCCTCCTATGCATCCCCAGATCCAGATCTGGAGGGCTTGGAAAACCTCTGAAACCAATTTTCCAGCAGCTGGGAAGGCTGAAGCCAGGAGGGTGGGAAACAAAGTGCTGCTGTGACTGCCGACAGTCCAGTCAGAACATACTGAACAAGATGTTTAGTTATAGTTTTCCATTTAGATGTAGGAAGCAGAGGTTGGAGAGAAGCAATTTGGAGCACTGGCTGCTGTAACGTCCCATTACTTTGGGAAGAGGGAGCACAGTGATATGGTGTTAAACATGAGAGATGGTATATAATTCACAGGTTATGATGAGTAGTATAGATAAAAACAATGCTGTTTTATATTTTAGGACAAGCCAGTCTAGACTACTCCTTGCTTGCATTCAGTCATGCAAGTCCTTACCTGGCCAGTTACTCCTCACTCCCAGAATTTTCCCTTTCAATATGGTAAGTATTGGACACATCATTTGAATATGGATAGGGATATATTCATATTGCTGATGAATTGGTTTCTAGCTATTCATAGCTAATTTGGCACCTCAGGGGAAAAAAATCTCTTTTGCTCCTTCATTGCTACATATATAAATCTACATGCATCTGTTCACATATATGCAGATGCAGGCACATAGCCGAAACACATACTCTTCTGTCTGCAAAATGTCTTAAGTTTTTTGTTCATGAGCAAGCTAATGCTTAGTCACTCCTGCTTGGCTGCCCAGGAACTCATCAGAATGTAAAGGCTTTAGCTGTGCATTAGAACCAGAGCTGGCAGCAAGGATTAGAAGATGGCTTCCAAATCCAGGCTTGTTAGAGGCACAACAAGGCAGAGTCTAGGTTTGATCTTAATGCCAAGCTTTTCACCCTGATAAACTTTTGGTTAGTTGGCTGTTCCAACTTGATGAATTGGACAGTGTGTATCAGTGTACATTCTTGAATGGAGGCTGTGCCCCAATGTACCCAGAATTCTGACTTAGCATTTTGTACAAACAGAGCATTCTATACACCTTGTCCAAAAGATTATCTTTTGCCTAAAAAACCACAGTTTAAATTCACTCCATTAGAAAAGAAATATGCAAATCAAAATGATACTTCATCCACAGCCAAAAAGCACTACTAGCCAGCAGTCTTTGAGAACTTCTTTGATCATATACTGTGGAAATCAGAATTGGCCATTCATAATGCTTATATTTTGATTGCATAATCAGTCCAGAAACTCTGAAATGAGTTGCTTGTGAGGGTATATCAGTGTTGCTGTTATTGTTATCTCCCATCAAGTCAGAACTGATTTATAACAAACCTAATAGGGTTTCCAAGATAAGTGAGATGTTTCAGGAGTGGGTTTAGCAGTTCCACACTCCCAGTGGGTTTGTATGGCAGAGTTGGAAGTCAAACCCAGCCTTGGTGCATCATTCTATCCACTACACCATACTGGGTATGACATACCAGCATATTTCTTCATATTTTTTAAAAGGCATTTACAGATCATTAGTTGCAGCAGGCATTTAGTGGCTTAGCTGATCTGTTTTCTTTGCTGCTTTTATGCTTTTATTGTTTTTACTTAGTATCTTTTCAGGGTTTGTACCAGATCATCCATCTTTGTTTCATTTCTAGACAGTATTATATGTAGCTTGCCTTATATGTTTTAATGGCCTTAATTTTTATAAGCTGTGTCAAGATTTATGAAAAGACAATGGAAATTGGCAAAACCTTTTTTTTAAAAAAAGGTATTTGTTTTCTCTCACTTTGGGTTAGGGATTGGCATAAAAAAATCCTCTTGTGCAGCCAATCACAGCCAGGAGTAGAAGTGACTGCAATGAGTTTTAATCCTATGAGCTGGCACCAGTTATGTTTGTACAATGGGACTTCTGTTACTCTTTGGACTATTGAAAGGAGTCATGAACAGCATATTTTAAAGTCAAAGTAAGTATTTTTGCTGTCTTTCACATATTACAAAAACATTCATTGAAAATACCATGAATCAACTTTTATGACTTCCTGACTTTGAAGCGAATTTTTCAATTTTAAAAGTCTCCTTCCCTGTCCTTGTTTTTGCTGCTTTAGACCTGTCAAGCTTCCTACTGAAGATGGATCTTTAGTAGATGAGCAAAACAGCTTCTTCTCCCCTCCAGATGTTAGCGATCCTTATTTTGGCCCAGTGTTGCCCAATTCAGCCATTGCTGGTCTTGTAGGAGATGAAGCAGAAACGTTTAAGGTGAGTTGGGCTATGCTTATAATTTGCAGCAGTCAAGAAATGCTGTATTATAGAAACACTGGTGCAGAACAGTGCCAGTATAGATGGACATGGTACACTGAGCACTTTCCTCAGCAAAATATGGATTGTTGCAGCCAGTGACTGTAAGCACGCGAAAATATAATGCAGGTATTCTTAGGCATTTGTTGGCACTCTTTTATTTTAAAAGTATGTAACACTACCTGGATCGACAGATGTATCCTCAAGGAGGCACAGAGGTTAAAGAAATAACTGTCATGATTTCCAGCTGTTGAATTCTGGATCACTTACCCCAACCAAACATTGCCACTGCAGATGGAAAAGTCAGTAAATATGTTCACAGTGATCTTCTAAACTGTTTTTGGCATTCATGTGAGTCCTGTTCTAAATGTAGTGCTGGAAGATGCAGCTGCAAGTAAGCACTGCCAGAGTGATTTAACTCCAAAGTCATATGGGGACAGTTCTGAAGGAGGAAACAATTAGCAGAGCAAGCCGGACTAAATGTATAAATGGCTCAAGTATTACTGACACATGTATTTCTAAGGTTTATGCCATCTTCTTTCCAACTGGAATGCAAGAAATTTATTTTTAGTGTTCGCAGCTCAGATGGAGAGAAATGCAGGGTGAAAAACAAAGTAACAACATTAGCATACAATCAGCATAGAATCATATAGCTTAGTGTGATAGTCTGTATGCATATTCAAGAAGTCTGTTGTGTGAGGTGCCCGCCAGTTGCCCTTTCCCACATTACCATCCCCCTATAACTTATCAAAAATATCAGATTGAATGATGGGCAGCGAGGTGCTGAAAAGAGCTAGTTGAAGCATCTTCATTTCTCTGGAACAGACATAGCGGTCACTGCAGATATATGTGTCTTGGCCAATATTTCATTTCACAGCAACACAGTCAAAGCAAACTTGTAAAATATGGAAGTAAAGCCTGTGTTATGCAGGGTGAATGATTTGTAGGTTTGCTTTCTAGATAAGGTTATTTGTTGTTGTTTAGTCATTAAGTCGTGTCCGACTCTTCGTGACCCCATGGACCAGAGCACGCCAGGCCCTCCTGTCTTCCACTGTACCCCGGAGTTGGGTCAAATTCATCTTGGTAGCTTCAGTGACACTGTCCAACCATCTCATCCTCTGTCGTCCCCTTGTCCTCTTGCCTTCACATTTTCCCAACATCAGGGTCTTTTCCAGGGAGTCTTCTCTTCTCCTGAGATGGCCAAAGTATTGGAGCCTCAGCTTCAGGATCTGTCCTTCCAATGAGCACTCAGGGTTGATTTCTTTCAAAATGGATAGGTTTGTTCTCTTTGCAGTCCAGGGGACTCTCAAGAGTCTCCTCCAGCACCACAATTCAAAAGCATCAATTCTTCGGCGGTCAGCCTTCTTTATGGTCCAGCTCTCACTTCCATACATTGCTACTGGAAAAACCATAGCTTTGACTATGTGGACCTTTGTCGGCAAGATGATGTCTCTGCTTTTTAAGATGCTGTCTAGGTTTGTCATCGCTTCCCTCCCAAGAAGCAGGTGTCTTTTAATTTCGTGGCTGCTCTCCCCATCTGCAGTGATCATGGAGCCCAAGAAAGTTAAATCTGTCACTGCCTCCATATCTTTCCCTTCTATTTGCCAGGAGGTGATGGGACCAGTGGCCATGATCTTAGTTTTTTTGATGTTGAGCTTCAAACCATTTTTTGCGCTCTCCTCTTTCACCCTCATTACGAGGTTCTTTAATTCCTCCTCACTTTCTGCCATCAGAGTGGTATCATCTGCATATCTGAGGTTGTTGATATTTCTTCCAGCAATCTTAATTCTGGCTTGGGATTCATCCAGTCCAGCCTTTCGCATGATGTATTCTGCATATAAGTTAAATAAGCAGGGAGACAATATACAGCCTTGTCATACTCCTTTCCCAATTTTGAACCAATCAGTTGTTCCATATCCAGTTCTAACTGTTGCTTCCTGTCCCACATATAGATTTCTCAGGAGGTAGATAAGGTGGTCAGGCACTCCCATTTCTTTAAGAACTTGCCATAGTTTGTTGTGGTCGACACAGTCAAAGGCTTCTGCGTAGTCAATGAAGCAGAAGTAGATGTTTTTCTGGAACTCTCTGGCTTTCTCCATAATCCAGCGCATGTTAGCAATTTGGTCTCTAGTTCCTCTGCCCCTTCGAAATCCAGCTTGTACTTCTGGGAGTTCTCGGTCCACATACTGGTGAAGCCTACCTTGTAGGATTTTGAGCATAACCTTGCTAGCGTGTGAAATGAGTGCAATTGTACGGTAGTTGGAGCATTCTTTGGCATTGCCCTTCTTTGGGATTGGGATGTAGACTGATCTTTTCCAATCCTCTGGCCACTGCTGAGTTTTCCAAACTTGCTGGCATATTGAGTGTAGCACCTTAACAGCATCATCTTTTAAGATTTTAAATAGTTCAACTGGAATGCCATCACCTCCACTGGCCTTGTTGTTAGCCATGCTTTCTAAGGCCCACTTGACTTCACTCTCTAGGATGTCTGGCTCAAGGTCAGCAACCACACTCTCTTGGTTGTCCGGGACGTCCAGATCTTTCTGGTATAATTCCTCTGTGTATTCTTGCCACCTCTTCTTGATGTCTTCTGCTTCTGTTAGGTCCCTACCATTTTTGTCCTTTATCATGTCCATCTTTGCACAAAAGGTTCCTTTAATATCTCCAATTTTCTTGAACAGATCTCTGGTTTTTCCCTTTCTATTATTTTCCTCTATTTCTTTGCACTGTTCATTTAAGAAGGCCCTCTTGTCTCTCCTTGCTATTCTTTGGAAGTCTGCATTCAATTTTCTGTAGCTTTCTCTATCTCCCTTGCATTTTGTTTCCCTTCTCTTCTCTGCTATTTGTAAGGCCTCATTGGACAGCCACTTTGCTTTCTTGCATTTCCTTTTCTTTGGGATGGTTTTTGTTGCTGTCTCCTGTACAATGTTACGAGCCTCCATCCATAGTTCTTCAGGCACTCTGTCCACCAAATCTAGTTCCTTAAATCTGTTCTTCACTTCCACTGTGTATTCATAAGGGATTTGGTTTAGATTATACCTGACTAGCCCAGTGGTTTTTCCTACTTTCTTCAGTTTAAGCTTGAATTTTGCTATAAGAAGCTGATGATGAGAGCCACAATCACCTCCAGGTCTTGTTTTTGCTGACTGTATAGAGCTTCTCCATCTTTGGCTGCAGAGAACATAATCAATCTGATTTCGGTATTGCCCATCTGGTGATGTCCATGTGTAGAGTCGCCTCTTGTGTTGTTGGAAAAGAGTGTTTGTGATGACCAGCTTGTTCTCTTGACAAAACTCTATTAGCCTTTGCCCTGCTTCGTTTTGAACTCCAAGGCCAAACGTACCTGTTGTTCCTTTTATCTCTTGACTCCCTACTTTAGCATTCCAATCCCCTATAATGAGAAGAACATCTTTCTTTGGTGTCAGTTCTAGAAAATGTTGTAAGTCTTCATAGGTAAAGGTAAAGGTTCCCCTTGACATGTAGTCCAGTCGTGTCCAACTCTAGGCTCCATTGAATCCTGCCAGTTCTACTAGCAGAACACCAACTCTGGATTCCTGCTCTTAACCAGGCCAAGAAAGATACTGTAGCTGCTGCCTCTTATATTCTACTGAGATATACCTTAGGTAAAGGTAAAGGTTCCCCTTGACATTTAGTCCACTCGTGTCCAACTCTAGGGGGCGGTGCTCATCCCCGTTTCCAAGCCATAGAGCCAGCGTTTTGTCCGAAGACAGTTTCCATGGTCACGTGGCCAGTGCGACTAGACACGGAACACCGTTACCTTCCCACCAAGGTGGTACCTATTTATCTACTTGCATTTGCATGCTTTCGAACTGCTAGGTTGGCAGGAGCTGGGACAAGCGACGGGAGCTCACTCCGTCGCGTGGATTCGATCTTACGACTGCTGGTCTTCTGACCCTGCAGCACAGAGGCTTCTGCGGTTTAACCCACAGCACCACGTCCCTTCCACAGCGCCACCACATCCCTTGGTCAATTTCAGCCTCTTCAGCATTGGTGGTTGGTGCATAAACTTGGATTACTGTCATGTTGAAAGGTCTGCCTTGGATTCGTATTGAAATCATTCTATCATTTTTGAGATATCCCAGTACAGCTTTTCCCACTCTTTTGTTGACTATCAGGGCTACTCCATTTCTTCTACGGGATTCTTGCCCACAATAGTAAATATGATAATCGTCTGAATTGAATTCGCCCATTCCCGTCCATTTTAGTTCACTGACGCCTAGAATGTCAATGTTTATTCTTGCCATCTCCTGTTTGACCACATCCAACTTACCAAGGTTCATAGATCTTACATTCCAGGTTCCTATGCAGTATTTTTCTTTGCAGCATCGGACTTTCCTTTCACTTCCAGGCGTGTCCGCAGCTGAGCGTCCTTTCGGCTTTGGCCCAACCACTTCATTAGCACTGGAGCTACTTGTACTTGTCTTCTGCTCTTCCTCAGTAGCATGTTGGACTCTTTCCGACCTGAGGGGCTCATCTTCCAGCGTCATATCTTTTAGCCTTTTGTTTCTGTTCATGGGGTTTTCTTGGCAAAGATACTGGAGTGGCTTGCCAGTTCCTGCTCCAGGTGGATCGCGTTTAGTCAGAACTCTCCACTATGACCTGTCCGTCTTGGGTGTCCCTGCACAGCATAGCCCATAGCTTCTCTGAATTACTCAAGCCCCTTCGCCACGACAAGGCAGCAATCCATGAAGGGGAGATAAGGTTATGGTAATACACAAAGTGATATATCAACTTCCAAGCAAACAAATATGTCTTGATCCACTGCCTGACACATTGGGGAAGAGTATGCTTTCCTTCAGCTCTGGAGTCCCAGGACAATTAGTGCTTCATTAAAAATGACGTGTGAATGTGTTCTCAGAAGTTTGGATCATGGTTTATACCGTATTATACACAGATCATTGCCAGAATCTGAATAAAAACTATATAGAATAAGTGGTTTCTGTACAATTTATTCTTGGAACTGACATTTGGTGATGTCTTTTCAATTAAAGCCAAAAGATGATACTCAGCCTTCTGTTCATCCTACTGTCCACTGCTGGACTCCAACCTCTGATCTCTATATGGGCTGTGAAGAAGGATACTTTTTGAAAATTGGTGCAGACACATTCAAGGCTGCTATTGTTAGTCAAAAATATTCTGCAGATGCCAAAGGTAGGAGACTGTTTCAGAGATTGTTCCAAGCCTTTTCTTATTCAGTCTGGGATTACTCCACTGTTCATAGAGAATGACAGCTGCTACCTCTTCATGTTTTAGATTGTGTTTGATATTTCTTCTTCGGGAACACCTGAAGCAATATAATTCACTTGTAACACACACTGGGCAAAACCCTATTGTGTAACTCTGCACCCAGGTTAACCTAGATCAGGTGCCAGAAACATATAATTTGCATTCATTAAAAGCTTCCTGCTCTCCCATGTTAGGTTCTGAGGCTCTGTAGGGCTCTTTAAAATAAATATGTTTTGTGCTTTAGCAAGCACATCTTGTATATAGGACTATTTAATGATTTCCATGCAGGTATGGGTATTATTCAGACAGAGGCATTCTGTTAATAGCTCACAAACTATTTCCATCTTCAAAATTAGGTGGGAGAAACGTAGAAACCTGTTCAGTTGGTGTCTATGTGTGTATATTACTGTATGCAAGTAAGAGTGCTGTCTTACAGTCCCCAGAGCAGTGCCCCCTCATGGAGAAAAGTATTGTGATCTTTGAGGTCTGAAATGGCACTAAGAGTTTTGGAAAAACAGATCCAGATTCCACACTATGGTCAGG
Organism: Intellagama lesueurii; assembly: GCA_037013535.1. NCBI lineage: Eukaryota > Metazoa > Chordata > Lepidosauria > Squamata > Agamidae > Intellagama > Intellagama lesueurii. The sequence continues at coordinate 211,668,973 of JBAJHW010000003.1, forward strand.
ATCCTATTGCCTTATATGATTGCTTAAGGAAAACCAGACAAGCAATTCTGCTTCTTATTTTATTTATTTATTTATTAGATTTCTATCCCGCCCATCTAGACCAAGGGTCTACTCTTCTTCACTATGTCATCCACCATGTTCCTCTGTATCCAGTGGCTGCATAAACAATCATGCACCAAATCACACACCTTGCAGTGCAACAAACAGCAAGCCATAGAGAAAAACCACTGCACAACTGCCTTTACACACTTCCCCACCACCACAGTAGGATATATAGCAAAAGCCTATGTGTATTTAATTGGCTGCACAGCTACAGATAGTTTGGTATATTGCAATATATATATATATATGTTTCTTCTAATTTATGACACATCTGGTGCTAGCATATTTGTCAACAAATTGCATAGGCTGGCCACAACTAATACATCCTCACTTCCCTTCTAGCCAAAAAAAGAGCAACGTTTCGATCGCTTTCACGCAGTTTTAACAAAGAAGGTATTTATTTTTTAATGTTATTTGCTTGTGCAGAAAACATTTGCCAGTAGGATTATATTAGTATTATTCATATATATCATGGTCTGGTAAGAAACAGATGGTGAGGAACACAAAAGAAGTAGAGAGGTGATGTTTTCTTTCTAATGTTTTCTTCAGAAAACTTTCTAGTACTGACAGTGGAATCAGAAAGTCACAAAAATTACACAAAAAGTTCTGTTAAGAAGTTCTGTTACTGGTTTCTCAATTGCAAAGCACCAAATAGCATAGGTATAGGCACACAACTGGAAAAAAATCTCCCAAGTGCCTGGCTACGCAGGGGGAAAATGCAGGAAATGGTACTGGTTTGGGGCAGGCAGATTTACTTTTTTTTTCCCCATTCACCTCATGACACAGTGGGAGATGTGAATCAACCCAGAGTCCCACAGCTCCAATCTATAATTTTTCCTCCTCAACAGAGACCCTTCTACTTTTTAAAAGTCAAATCCTTTGTGATTGCTTTGAACTGATGCAGAAAGAAAAGACTGATCAAGCATGTGTGTGCGTGCATGCATGCACACACACACACACACACACAAGTAGTGCCAGCACTTACATCTCTGTGCAAAGTATTGCTCCCAAGACCTTTTTTGTTTTTTGTTTTTTAACAGCTTCTCCTTGGGCAGAGTTCCTGTTTATTTTATGTATTTTTTGTTATAGTTTAACAAGCTCTAAGATCAGCAAGATGAGATGAGGAAATCAGTCAACTGAGGAAATAAAGATTTCTTAAGGCAGTTCCTTTGAACCACATCACTTACAAGTGCTTCAACAGAACTGTAATTAGAAGGCTTTTACTCTTCTGCCTGTGTGGCCATTTAAATCAAAAAGAACTGAAACCCCCAGTGGAATTTCACTGGGATTGAATGTGAGTTAATTTGCATTTTCCTTACTGTGTAGTCACACTCATGTGTGCATGATTTTATATGCACACATTCCCTGGTAAGGTACAAGGGAGACAGCTTGGAAAAACCAAAGTCCTAAGAATTGAGTCACATTTGAGTCACATTTGATATGTAAATCCAGCCTGATATTGCTTGTTGATGGTCTGTGTAGAGTAGCAAAATGAGCTCTGGTTCATTTTGTCATGATCCAAGATCTTTTAGCTATAACCATCCTTCTCACAATAGACTGGCATTCAACACAAAAGTAGATGTGCTAGTGAATTTGTGAGGCAATATCCCTGTGATATAAGCCTTCTATGTGATTTTATTGCCTAAGTTTTTAAAAGGCATTTTAATTTTTTAAATTTGTATTCTTACAAATTACTGCTATTTTCTGTGAGGCACTCTGGATGCATCAGTAGTAGAGGTGTGACGTATAGCATTCTCTCACTCGCTTGCTTACTTGCTCTCTTCCACTCTATCCTTGTGTGGATGTGTGATCATTAACTTCTAATTGTGCTACCTTGCTGTGTAGTGTTACTGTTTTTCAGTCTGGCAGTTCATACGTGTATGAAATTTGAGAGATAATATATTAAAATAACATGTTTTACTAATGCTTTCTGTAGCTGTTGAAAGGAAGGAAGCTCAAAATGTGGTCCTGCTTGCCATGGCACTTCATAAGGATGGACTTTATGCAGCTGGAAATGTAAGGAGGCCCTGTAGCTTCTGCCTAACTTGCATGTCCAGGTATTTGGGGAATAAGAAAGGCAGAGAAATGCTGCTATGCATGGTCCTTGTATCAAATAACTTCTTTCTGCAGAGAAGAGGTTGGCTTCTGAGTGGGCTCAGTCTGCTATTTCTACACCCTGGCTATGTAGCACCTATATTCAACATAATGAACTGTGCATTTGAGAGAAAGAAATTCCAATTTCCAAAAACTTCAAAGCAAACAGTTTTGAATAGAGCTGTTGCTATCTGTCACATATAAAGCATCCATACCTGTCTAATCTCTGTTATGTTATATTATGTGCCATCAAGTTGCTTCTGACTTAACAATGATCCTAACAGGGCTTTCAGTGTATGTGCGATATTCAAGGAGTAGTTTACCATTGCCATCCTCAGTGAGTTTCCATAACTGATCAGGGATTTGAACCCATCTCTCTTGAGTCCTAGTCTGACATGTTATCTACCATACTACACTGGCTCTCTATTCTCTGTGCAGGGATTAAAAGATAAAATAGTTCTTGCTTGTAGGCTCAGGGCTCAATAGACATGATGCAAAAGCAGAAAGGAGAGGAAAGGAAAGCAAGCAAATTCAGGTCACAATTACGGAAGATAAATAACCTCAGAAAGTATAATTTTATTTGGATTGGGGAGAGCCTGCCTTTAAACACAAACACAACTCAGTAGTCTTAACTTATGCAAATCATAAGGAGGAGAAAATATTTGAAGATTGGAATGCTTAGTACCATTGCGAACATGCATTGAGTTTCCTGGTTCAAATATAATGGGAAATTATGGTTTAACCAGAAGTATTGCATATGAGTGATGGAAAGCAGGAGAATTTCACTGCGAGAATTTATAGTCCATGATTCTGTCTCTACATACGATTTTCTCAATCTGCCTTCATGACTAACATTTTGATAGGAACAGGAGTCATGTGATATCAAGCTTGAGGTTCACTCTTTGCCTCTTCTGGGAAGATGATGATGAGGATTTTTATGTTAATAGCAAACATGATGACTTGAATTAAATAGCCAAGCATAGAAAATTAATTAATAAATAATGTGCCCTCAAGTCAATTTTGTCTTATGGCAACTCCCCCAGAGTTTTCTAGGTATATTCAGAGAAGTGGTTTGCCAGTCCTTCCTTCTGGTGGCGCTCTAGGACCATGCAGCTTGCTCAGTGCTTCAAAAAAGAAGTCTGCAAATCCAGTCTTTGGGTTGCACTAAATCCAAGCATAGAAGCTGATTATGTATGTAGGTGACCCAAGGGCCAAACTACACAGGTCCTGGGAAGTCTGTCTTGTATGTTCTCTCTCTTGCTTTCTCTCTCTCATTCTCTCTCTTTGATTTGTTTAATAAAAGATGGATCAGCGGTTTAAATATCTGGCTGTGGAGCCAGAGGTTGGGAGTTTGATTCTCCACTGTGCCTCCTGGGAGAACACTCAGCCTGTGTGGCCTTGGGCAAGCTGCACAGTCCCAGGATGTTCCTAGAAGAAGAGAATGGTAAACCTCTTCTGAGTACTCTCTACCTAGACAATCCTGGACAGAGTTGCCATGAGTCAGAATCAACTTGACAGCATGCGAGTATTATTATTAATGGGACAAATGCTAGCTTTTGTTGGAACTGTATAATTTATATTAGGAAAATAAAATTTGGGAAATTTGGTATACAAATAATCTATGCCACAATCCATCTATCCGTATATACATGTATTTGTTTTGCAAAATAGTTACAGTTTGAAAAAATGTAAGTTCCCTCCATGGATGTTCACCATCTCATCTGGTTTTGTCCCAAGTGTTCTATAAAGTTCTTCAGAAGTGATTTTGAGATTAATCATTACTATCCCACCAGTTTTGTTGCATTAATTATGCTGTTTTTTTGTCTAGGATGGTGTTGTGCGTTGTTATAAAATAAAAGGCACAACTTTTCAGATGGAAGATTGCCTGGAAATGGAGGAGCCTATAACAAGCCTTACATTCTCTCCTGATTATGCTAACTTACTAGTAGAAACAGAAAAGGTATATTGTGTGCAAGACAGAATGAGGTTCCCTTTTATGTTAATTTGAATTCATGCATGCATCGTAACACAATTCCAAAATCATAACATGGAAACCCCGTTAGTCAATGACAATGCAATATATGTGGAAGATTTTGGTGATGAGAGGGTGGTGGGTGGTTGATTTTACTCTATATCTTGTCTGAGAAATGCCAGTGAGGATTGAGGTATGAAAGTTAAACGATTAATTCATATATCTTAAATTAATTGTAGGCATATTTTTTGGTGAAAGTACGACAAGAACATAAGCCACAGTGTTTGCCAAGAAACCTGCTGAGAGCTATTTTGCACCCAGACTGATTTTATAGGAGCTTATGCCTACAATTTATGTTTTATAAATAGTGCTATTATATTAAACACAGATGGCCCATCATTAGAAGCTGAAATCTGTTCCAAAGATTTGATTCAGGCAGGCATTTATAACTGAGCAATCATACTTGCATTTGAAGCCTGTGCCTACCTCTCACTGACGAGTTACAAAACAAAACAAGCAAACTATAAGAGTTATGAAAAAATGGAACAGATGTTCTCAGTATTTAATGGAATTCTCTCTTCTAATAATGTAGCATATGTATAATTTGGTCCTGAGATAGCAAGCCTGGGAATGATATTTCTGACTTCTCAGCTGGAATGAGTGAATGAATAAACCCATGAATGAACACATTCTTCCTTGCTTGCAACATTTTTAGACCACCTTGTTGCTGAAAATTCTCCATATGGCTTAGTTACAATGCATTGACAATAAAATAAAGAATTACAACAAGATCAAGTACTGTATAAGACACACAGGGATTGTCTACATGTGGCAATTGGAAGGAGCTAGAATGGGCTAAATAGGGTCGCTAGGAGATCTGGTGTGCCATTTGATGAGATCCTCGCATCCAAATGGCATATGGACATTGAGTGACTCTATTTGGTCTGCCTGTTAATTTGCCAGTATAATGAAGTAGCTTAAGAAGAGAGCCAATATTGGGCCGATACCTAACTTGTAGTACACATACCTAATGCAGTTTTTAAAGTGATGCTGTGCATGTCCCGTGCTCTAATATATACCTTTTTCTCTCTCACTTCTTCAGCCCCTCCACAGAGCTGAGAAAGTGTTTAATTTGCCAATATTGTGAAGTTGTTCTTTTCATGACAGTGGCAAATTAAAAGAGAAAGGCTTGTTTTGGTTCATTTTTAGCAATCACGTGCACTGGAAGCAGACCAAAAGGAAGCAATCCTACCTAGCACTGTAGAGGTGGGCTGGTTCTCTCATCTGATTGCCATCTTTAGGAGTAAGCCAGCCTGTCCCTGCAGCAGCTTGAACAGTGGGCTAAACACCTGTGTAGTCAGCCTCACAGTGTGGGGAATATAACAATAAAGCAATACGGTGTTAAAAGCTAAAAGAGATTTTTAAGCCCCAAGAAAATTAGAAGGTATTTGCCCATTGTCAAAAGGGTAGCAGCTTGAGCACCAGACGAGCCTCCTGGTAAAAATGCTACCACTGAAAAGGTCCTCTATCTGGTAGCCACCAGGTTTAACTTTCCTAGTGGGGTTGTCCAGAGAAGGACCTCCAAAGAAGATCCCAAGACCTTGTGCTTCCTTCTCTACTAATTGCAGGAAATAGCAACAGTCATTTCTCATCATATTGTGGTATTCTGGAAGTTAATTATGTTTATAAAGCAATAGTTAATTTCAGTGAAATTGCATGTAAGTGCTACAGAGACCAAGCAATTAGAATAGCTGAAAGTCATTTTTTCACACTATTAGACACATTTCTAAGATAGTCAATCTGATGCCTAATTATTTTGAGGTTGAATATAATTGTGAACATTTCCTTGAAATGTGAGAAAGACAGGCAAAATATGGGCATATATTGGATACTTTCTCCATCCGTCCCATAATAGATTATTTCCATTTGACAGGGATCACTCTGCATCTATAATCCTAGTGATAATGAAGATGTTAACCTATTACTGGATGCAAGTATAAGTCAGTTTGTTGCAGCTGATTTTATTGTTCCAGGAACCAAGTACTGTGTGGTAAGGAGTTTTCACTTTCATGAAATGACAGAAGAGGGATTGCAAATGTCCTTGATGCTGTTACATTGTAGTATCATCTTTTGAAGGTTATTACAACAGTTTCCAAGTGGGGCTTGGAAATCCATTTCCGTATTGTCTTAATTTTCTGCTCCATTTATTTTACGAATCTTTTAAATCTAAGGGTCAAACTAGACATTACGAGACATGCATATTCCCTGCAAATAGCCCATTCTTTTCCAATAATGTGATTTCCTCAAAGATAATTGATTTTGCAATCACATATACAAATGAAGCCATGTTTGTCTTCCTTCCAAAAGGCTTGATATGATGAAAAAAGCCCATACAAGAACAAACAGATGTTTTTAAGGGACCACAATTCTAAATATTAAGGTGTTTTGTTTTGCTTGATTCTAGTCTATTCTAAAAGCTAGGCCATAGAGCTAAACAAGCAAACAAGAAACTATCTGGTTTGTTATTTCAATGTATATGAACTATGAAGGGGAAATTAGCCACTAAAGAAGGAAGATGATTAAACATATTTCCTTAGCAAGTCTGACAGTTCTGCTTAGAATGGTATAAACACTGAGCAGAATGATGAGTAACATAGTTCTGAAGAATCTATGCTGTGCTGTAAATATATGCAGCCATCATATATGATAGTGCATGTGCTTTTTCCTATATAAAAGTTAGATCCATAAAGAAAATTTGTTGTGGGTGAAAATAGTGGAAGTATTGTCACTGTTTGTTTGTCCTTTGCATCTTGATTCACATAAAATAAAATAATAAAGCTTGTTCTTTCTTATTCGTACTATAGCAGGCTGCAACAAATAATTTAATGGTGATTGCATCTTCTTCTAGAATAGCAGAAGGATAGTAAGCATTGATCTTCCACTCTGATCACAAATAAGTTTTGCCAGTTTTTCTTGGCAATATTCAGCATATCCTCCAAGGCTTAGACATGTGCAGTAGAAACCCAAGTCTGTCATAAATGATGGGTAATTTAAAATGTTGGGTGTATTTTTAGTTGAAGTGCTAGTTGTGTGATTGTATCAGTAAATCACAACCATTTATAATATGACAGAGTGTTGGGTTAAAGCAAATTGGGACTCTGAAAATAAAAGTCTGTGATAATGAAGGGCTGCAGAAGACTCCATTAATTTCCTTTGCTAGTGACTTTTGCACACTGTATTAGCATACACATTATCGGCAGTTGATAACCTTTGTGCTTCAATTCTACAACAGTTAAATCATGTGACTCCGGTCTGAAACCAGTGGCAAGTGTGCTAGCTTAATCCTTTTGCTGTCCCCCCTCCACCCAAATAATGATTATCTTAAGTACAGATGGGATTGTTACTGCTGCAATTATATAGCAAAGGTTATTGCATCTGATTATAAAAGCAAGAGGGTACATAGGTTAGGAGAGCTGAACTCACTCTTCTCCCATGGCTTGCAAAGCTCCAGCCCTACTCCCTAGATAATTTTCTTGGAACCAGGATAATTAGCCAGAGAGTACACAGTGGCATAAAAATTCATGAGGAGTCAGTTCTGCAGAAAAGCAAGTAATGGAGGAGGGGAGAAGAGTTTGCTCTTCTCACATGCAAATCAGTTTTGTTTTAAAATTGTATCCCACAACCACATTCTGTGTACTTATGGGAGTTCTATGTGTAAATACAGAAAATTGCTGCCATCACATCATCTTTGTTCTTTTGAAACCATGCACAGAGCAGCTATGGTATACACATCTACCAACTTGGCTAGTATGCCAAGTCACTAGTCTGCTTTACATTCTTTAACAACCATTTGTTTTCTCTCCTGTGTTATTTACATGTTTTTTTCCTCTTTTGTATTATAGTCTGTAGCAGAATCAGGAGAAATACATGTTTGGCAGTTAGATGATGGTGCTTTTGTCAACAAGCTATGTCTACATACTGTGGTATGAACAAATGGAATTTTTAATTAATCATCTGCCTTTATGTATGCCATCAATAAAAGAGGCCCAGTAGCAAGTACATGCATACTGTTTGGCGGATTTGCTGTTTGCTGTTTTATATTGCATTGCTTTTCAAATCCCCTGAACCATTTTTCTGATAAATATGTTAAGAAGAATATAAAATAAATATAATACGAACAGAGGATAGTCAAATGATAATCTGTGCCTATCTAGTGAGATTCTTATTGAAAACTCTGTGGAAAATATTGTACTTGAAGAAATAGGAATATTGGCCAACATCCTAGAATCTTTTACTGTATGGAGAAATTGAATGCCATTTGTTCATTCCCTAGGTCACTGCAATGGCGTGTAGCTTGTCATCTCACAGTGTCGCGGTGGGAACTAAAAAGGGCCATGTCTACTTCATAGATCTCACAGAAGTAGAAACTCCTAGAGTAGTTCACCGGGCTCTCCTTTCTGAGGTTCCTGTGCATTTTTTGCAGTAAGTACATGGAGAGAGAGAACATGTATCAGAGTAGGGTGTCTGGTCCTGAGTGCACACAAAGAGGCCCAGCAGATGAGACATACTTGTGGATGGCTCAGGCTACAGCTTCAGTACCTTGGATACCCCCCAGGAGACAAGTAACAGAAAAAAGAGATCTTGGACTTCCATCAGATTTCATCAGATTACCCCTCCTTGGCTTCACCTCTTACTGATGACAGGAGAACCTCAAAGGGATTGCTACCTAGCTGGAGTCTGGCACTCTGTTACCTTTCATCTAGATTGTACCTATTGCCTGTGGTAACTGGCAGACACTGGGAAATGTGAAGCCCCTATGGTTAAAGGGTGGAGAGAGTTTCTTAGAGGTTTGAGAATACCAGTTTAGGTGTTCCTGATGCAAGTGCTTCCAGGTTTTGGCCAAAATCCTTTGTTACACCCACAAGTGTAACTTTTGGAGGTCAATTGCCCAGAGTTAAGAAATACCATTGACAATGTCTGTTGCATACTGAGTTCCTTTCTGTTTGCATTTTGCCAGTGTAAACTAGATATTGGCCTTTATCTCAGACTCAGTGTCAGGCTCTCAGTCTGAGTTCAGCCCTTTTCCCAGTTTCCACTATTAGCTTTCCTAATTTGTCATTTCTGTTAGACTGCTGCTCAGTGCTGGAGATCACCTAGTCTCTTAAACAAAACTGTGTCTGTTTCAAACTGGAATTCTTTTTAGTCCACCTCCTGCAGCAGGTTTATTAATACCCAGTGCGGTTCTGAGAAGGAGTAAAAGAAGTATCTGTCACATGAATGAAATTCAGTTATATGTTTAGAGTCTCCTGCCTTCTGCATCCACCTGCCTGTGTGTGTAGGTTACCAGGACCCAAATATAAAACCCAGGTCTTGCCAATGTCACAGAGGTTCTGTCCTTGGAGATTAGGGGACAGATTCTCTGGATATGGAGACATTGATATGTGTAAAGGCCAATGAATTAGTGTTAAGAAAGGAGTGTCTCACATATCCGCTGGTCGGGTTGTACAGCCCTTGTTTGATACCTTGTTACAGAACAATGCTAAGCTAAAGAATTTGCCCAAAATGTGCCCTAATCATGTAGGCCCTTCCGTCTAGGTTAAATAATCTAAGTTCAAAATTTTGCACAATGCCTTTAAAATAACTAAGATCAGGGTGAAAATTAAGGACTGTGCTAGCTGACATGTTTCAAATCATCTAGGTAAACTGTAGTTACATTTTAATTTACTTCATTGTTCTTCTCTCTTTTCAAGCTATGAACAAAGTGGTCAGTTTCTCTTAACAACAACTAAAGATGGCTACATCTTTATTTTAAATGCTTTCCCCACAAAATTATTCCAAGTCCTTGGATGTGTAGGTAATGTATATTGATACTTGTTCCCTATATGTTACAGGCAGCTATGAATGGTAATAGATATGATTTGTTGTGCCTTTTTAAAGAAGGCAGACACTGAAGATTTTACTGTCTTTTTCGTAAATGCCAAAAGAAAGTGTCATTTGGCCTATGTGTAGTCTTTATCTACAGGCAGTTTCTTGAGTGTGGACTTTTGCTAATGCATTGAGAAGGTTTGCTTAGGCTTCTTTAGAAATTAAGACAAATATGTGTTTTAAGTCTTAAAACACTGAAAAAATAATAAAATAATGTTAGAAATAAATCAATGTTTCCACCTTATTTATGTGTTCACTAACTTTCTGATTACTAGCTGTGCCCCCCACCACACCTGCTGTGGGGGCAGCAGGCAGGTAGGCAGGGTCTGCCATAGGCTCCATGAACTTCACAGGCTCAGACAGAGTCCAGTCAGGCTTTGTTACGGGACAGAAATGGGGTACAGCCACGTTCTTGGTATCTTAATCCCCCTACCCATCTGTTCCTTGCACTAGGCCACCTCTGCAACTAAATGTGTGCAGATGAATGTTAGGCACTAGCCCCCCCCCCCCTCTGTCCAATGTCCAATGTCCATAGTTGGGGCTGAGTTCTCGGCACTAGCCCCAGCAACTGAGAGCCAGAAATGCCTGAATGATGTGGGTCTTCCCAGCAGAGCCGCTCTTCTCACTCCTTGGCCAGTTGGATGAGCACTGGTGTCACCCCCTCTTCTGGGTCAATGTTGGCTTCCCCAGGTGAGGCTCTGAAAGTCACTCCAGTCGCTATCACGATGGCCCAAGTGAGAAAAAGATGGATGCTTTCCTGCTTTAGCTCCTCCCTTGGACAAAGCTGACCCACTCTCCCGTCCATGGGTTTTGGAGGAGCAGTGGCTCATTCTGCCCCAGGGTGCAGAAGACCTGAGGCTGTTCCTTCTATGCCTCTGACCACACTTCTGATCCAGACACCAACAAAACCCTCTTCTCCTTTTCCTCCTCCATCCCCTGCTCCCTTTACCCAGCTCCACTTGTGCCTTTTCTTGTGACCAGAGTTCTTCCTCCTCCTCTCTCCCACCCAGGTGTCTTGTTCTGCCATCCATGTCCTGTTCTGCCATCCATTTCCTTGGGCTGCCCTACCACCAGGGTCTCAGAGTAGTCCTCTACGGGGGAAGGGTTGAGGCAGACAGCCCACCACCTTGGTGATTTTGGGTTAGCCACTAGACTCCTTGTCTTAACCATATTTATTTGTGATGAATAAGAGCTTTTTACAGCATAAATGAGTAGTATGGGATACCCTTGTTTTAATAGCTAATAATTACATGGTTAAGCTGCAGTTTGATAACAAAATACCTGGTATGAAGTCTCCTACAATCATAACAAATGTTAATTGCAGTCATTAGGATAAGCAATAGAGGGATGTAAACTTTCTTTGCCTGCTCTTATACTCCATGGTTCCATTACTTCCATTACTTACTTACATATTATGCTTTGCCCTGTGAAGTGAAATATATTAAATTGCATAATATAATACAGATTATTGAGGTTGTCCTTAAATAAGATCTATAATACACACACACACTATGTGGATGTCTTTTGTTGTTTACATGGAAGTAACAGTGGGCAAGAGAAGGTCTGATTACTGCTAAGTGCTGAATGCATGTCACAGATTGCTTATATGTGCTCTGGGACATGGTTTGTAAGTAAGTCACCCAGCTGAAGCTAAATAGGCTTGGATCTGATCGGTATCAGAATGGGAGATTGCTTAGGAATTGCACATATGTTGTCTTCTGTTCACAGCAGAAGAAAGGCAATTTATAATGTCACTAATAAATACAACCAATTATCTATGTACCTCCACATTCCAAGGATCCTTGATAAATTGTATGTCAATAGAAAGGAACATTTTCATTTAACGATTTAGCTGGTTTAAATGTTGACTTCTTTCATTTTAGCACTGGCGAGTGAAATTCTTGACATAACTTCACTTTATGATACAGAAAAGGAGTCAGTTGAAGTAATTGCACTTCTCTGTCCACCAGAGATCAAAAGAGCAAGAGTGGAAATATTTAATCTTCCTGCAAATATTACTTTAGGTAAAAATGAAATCTTGTCTGGCATTCTGCTATTGTTATGTCTCACTAACCATTTTCAGAAATTGTTTACACTGATGACAGAATTGTTATCCAGGTCTAGAATCTTGTCTTACCCAGTAGCACCCTGTACCTACCAGAGGGGGATATCAGTGGGGCTGGAGAAGCCTCAAAGTATGCAGAAATAGAGAAATAAATTGAGGAAGGTTTCTGTGCCATCAAGTCACATCCAAGTTATAGTGACCTCAGTAGAGTTTACAAGGTGGGAGATATTTAAGGAGTAGTTTCACCAGTACCACCCACTCCCCGTGAGTATCCATGGCTGAGTGAGGATTTGAACGCAGGTCACCGGAGCCCTAGTCTGTCACTCTCTTCTCAAGGGTAGTTAAAATCACAGATACATTGAGTGAAACTGAGCATAGTCAGTGAACACAGAATGCAGAGTCACTGCTGAGGTAAAAACAACTAGAGAATCACAGGCCTAGAGGAGAAGGAATAGAATAAGAGTACTCTAGAAAAGGACTGAGAACAGTGCAAAGTGCAAAGAAGTACAGGAACAGGTATAAGAGTGGCAGATGAATCTATTCATTTATTGATGTTGGTCCAAAAGTATTGGCTCATTTGCAGATATGTAAGATGCTGCAGATATTGGTTCATTTGCTGGTGTATAAAAAAAGCAAAGTGTGCTGCTTATATACCGTCCCATAGCACTTAAAACACTCTCTAGGCAGTTTACAATTTAATTATGCAGGCTACACATTCCTACATAAAAGAAGTAAACATGTGGCCAGAATATAGAAATATCTCATTTATTGAATGGTAAAGAGAACATATATGTTTTTGAATAATCAGAACAATCATATTTCATCACACTGTTCTCTCAGTAGAGGCAAGTATAACAATGTTTAGTTAAATACAGGTAATCCAGAGACTGAGGCTAGAACTACTGTACATATTTGGTGGAAAACTATATCTGAGAACTGAAGCTTAGCTTGGTCCTCTCCATGTAACTAATTCTTTCAGAAATAAAAGAAAATCTAACATAGAAGTAACTTCTTTCTTTCTCTTTTGTGTTTCTTTTCAATCTACAGAAAATGAAGAATGTGTCACAGAAAGAGGGCTACTGAAAGAGAACATAATTCAGAAACGTACATATGAATTAGAGTACCCCTTAAGTTCTCTGGTCAAGAGGAAAGATGGCACAGTGTTTGGTTATGCTAGCCAGGCACCTTATATCTTAAAATACCATCTTACTGCAAAGGTATTATGTTATTGCATGAGAAAATGGTTAATTAAGAATTAAACATTGTGTTTCTGTCTTTTTAAAAACTTTTTTTAAAAGTATAACCATAGAACCCCTCAGTCTATTCAGATGTTTGAGCAGACCACTTTACCTTCATTCATCAAAATCTCTCCCGACTGATATTTGTTCCCAGGGGAAGAGATTGATTGTGTACACCCATATATTTTTCCTCTGGTTCTAAATAGCATTTCAAGAGAGAGGCTATTTTTATGGGGAAATAACAGAAGAAACAGATATTCAGATTTTTTTTTTTGTTAGTCTAAATTGGACCCTTAGGCCTTAGTACACAGTGATGATGACATTATGGGTGCTTGCTGGGATGTGATAGCCCAATACCTGGCATGGCATTTTGCTTTCTTAATTATTGGACATGAACATTCTTAGTTCTATCACCATCAATGTCTGCTATCTATTTGGTTCACAGTTAACCTGGAAAGACCAGCCAATCATTCTTTCTGAGAAGAAGACACCTAGCAAACAATTTGGGCGTGCTTTTCTGCATTTATCACCTCATGGCAAGTGGTTAGCTTCAGCTGCAGAAAGTGGGTTGCTCTTCATCCACGAAGCTTCAACTATGGTAATCATCAGAATGTGGTTCCATTTAAATTTTTATCCATCAGAGTTGTCATAGGTGCTTACACTAACAGCAGATTAAATAAATGAATGTTCAGTCTTGTCTTGTTATGGCAAGATGCAGTTCACTGGCTGTAGAATTTGCAAATGAGCAGAAGAAATCAATATGGTTTTCTATACACCTCAGTCATGTGAATTTACATCTAAAATGATAAGGGGAGCATACATTGAGTTCAATGTTTCCTTTACTATTTGAGTACAACTTCACTTAGCATAATGCCATGCTACGCCACAGCCAAAACAAGAGACAGGTGATTAGATCAAAGACCACATATCAGTTTGTTTCTGTCTTAGATGAAATGTAGATGACATAGTATAAGGTGGATCTCTGTTGGGTTCTAGAGCAGGCCAAACCCACCAGGGATCCACCTTAGAGGGGAAACAAAATAAGACAAGGGTGATGAAGGCAAGAGCAAAAAGATTCTGTTTAGCAACTTCTCACATGAGAAGCTGTTGAAGTTCAAAAGCCAGCTGTGTTGTCAAGACTTTATAGGTCAGGACTGGGGCCTTTAAGATAAGTTGACAGTATTCAACAGTTTGGGACCCAAATACCTGAAAATCCCCTAAAACCACCTGCCCATGTCTTAAATTTGTCAGAGAAGGGTATTCCTCTTTGTACCTTTACCAGCAGAAGTCACATCTCTTCAAAGAAAGATCCACCAAGCAAATTGCATCATCCTCCTCTCTCCCTGCACAGTTGCCTTTCTTTTGTGTTGCCTGCTTCTGCATTTGTGTTGATAAACTAAGTGAACTAAGTATTGAACATCTTCTAAAAAAGAAAGTTCATGGTAATTTGTAAAAAGCAAGTAACTCAAGAAATGCAGTTTAAAAAGGATGATGAGAATGTATGACAAATACAAGTATTTTGGAATTTGCTTAAATGAACAATGGAATCCTAATCATACAATAAAAATCAGAACAAAGATAATCCGGAGCTTCTTTAAGATCCAACAAAACTTAAAATTGATTGGACAATGCTTGTTGTATGGCACTATGTATTCTTGGTTCTATAGAAAAGCATGAAATCATGGACTTTAACACAGGTTACTGTTTTAAAAAATGAAGCATTTGAAATGTGAATTCATCAGAGAACTCCAATAATTTCTTGAACTGAAAAATTAGTACAAAGAAGCAAGAAGGCAAATGAATGAAGACTGAAATCATAGAACACATGAAATGCAAAAATCTAGAATGCTTTGGCCACATAATGAAAAACAAAAACTACAGATTTTACAATTGATCATTGTAAATGGGTTACTGTCAGTGACCTTGGTGGGCCTCTGAGGCCTTAGCTCCCAGGGTCCTAGTAGGCACCTGCAAGCAAACTGATTTATGAGGGCCACCTATGAGGGGGAGAGGTTGAGTTGGAGGCTGGGATAAAATAGGAAGACCAAGAGGGCTCAGGGGCTTCTTTCTAAGAAGTGGAGGGTGAGACAGAGACTTCAGAGGAGGAGGAGATGTGCAGAGAGGCTGTCTAGGCTTGGGATCCCCAGTTCTGCACCTTGGCTGAGCTGGAGGCTGCCTGGGAAGAGGAGCCCTGGGATGAAGTTCCCATTGAGTAAAAGAAGGGGCCGTGGATGAGGCGTGCCAGGAACAGGACTCCAGGAGCTACCATACCTCCAACATGACCTTGGTGCTTGCCTTGTCAGAAAGAAGCAGCAGCACCCACTCCAACCCAGGTGCAGTACTGGCAGCAAAAGCAGCAATGCGAGAGACAGAGGAGCTTCCAGGAGGAGCTGAGGAGCGAGTACCAATATCCCTTGCCCGGATTTATTGGCCATCCTTTAAGAGTCTTCAACCAAGGCCAAGACTCCTCTGCCTTCCCACTTCGTGAGATCAGGACTCTCAGGGTTCTCTATGGCCTTAATAGGGAGCCCTCTTGAACGGACATTTCCATGGGGGTTAGTGCAGGGAACTCCACAACCCAAGAAGCTCCTGCAGGGAGTTCCTGTTGGTTCCTCAGTCACAAGACTGTTCTTGGTTATCCTCCCAACCTGGAGCCCATGGAATTATTGTTGGGTGACCCAGCCACTGCCAGAACTATTGGAGGTGGGACCAGCAGCACTCACAATCATTCAAAGTAAAATAAATAGGAGGAAAGTGTAGAAAAAAAAATATTGTTAGGAGAGGAACAACAAGAAGAAGAAAAGATTGAGAGCTGACCATGGCTTCATGTGCTTTCTCCCCAGTCCTTCCTCAATCATGCTGTGAATTTTTCAGGCTCATCTCAGGTTGTTCAAACTGTGATTAAGGGTTAGGTTTATGAATTTTAACTCAAGTGAATTAGAATTACATACACACTTCAAACCCAAGTGAGCATTAACTATGCTTAAGACTGCTAGGGTAAATAGATGTGGCCTATAAGCTAGTGAAAAAGAATCTAGTGAAATTTCTCTACTTGTTCTATGAAGAGTGTTCATAGATTGGCCATTGATAAGAAACTCTTGCATTTATGAGGCTCCAATTCATGGCCTTTGTGTTCAGGGAGCAAACCTTCCAAAGTTATTCATTTAGATGGGCTATAAATTATAATAGTGGAATAAACTGGACCAGTAAAGATATAATGCTCCCAATCTCTTCAATACAGTCAAAGGATGAATAAGTAAGTCACAGAATCTCACATTCCCTTTCTCCAGCACTTCACTCCAGATTAACTTGCCTGACCAAAAGTTTAAAGTGGCATTATTTCTTCTTCTCTTTTCTAAGGATGTTCTGGCTCATGAGCACTGCCATTCATATAACGGACGAGGAATCAGATCATTAGCATTTTCATTGGATGGCCGCCATCTGCTTGCTAATGGCTCAGAGGATGGAGCGCTTGTTTGTCTAAAATGGAAGTATGTATGCACTGAAGAATACTTAAGCATAGCATAGGTTTGGCATTCCCATTAAACTATTGTATTACTGTTCAGTAACAACTTAAATATTTTCCTTTATATATTGTATTCTTTATTTCCAAGTTGTAGGATCATTATCTAGCCCAAATCATTTCTGAAGTTTTCAATCCCTAATGCTATTGTGTTACTGCTTGAACAAAATGAGTATTCACTGTCACAAAATGCAGAGAATGTGGGATAGTGTCAGTGGATCCTCAGTGGTATTTATAGTCTGCCTAAATATCTGTGCGATTTCCTGGACCTGTAGTCTTCTACAACAGTGGAATAAAAAGAAGGAAATGGTAATAAAATCATTGGAAAATACTGAGATTCTATTGGTTTCCAAAAACCATTGTTTAGATGTGTTGGACTGCATCTTCCATAATCCCCCAGCCATTTTGGCATGATACACTGCCTGGGAATAATAAAAGTTCTAGTCCACTGTATTTGAAGGGTGCTGGATAGGGGAAAGCTGTTATATGTTATCCATAGGGGGAGGATTTCTATGACCTTTCACATTTTCTCTGCAATCTACATTTTAACCCATAAGCAAGTTCAAACATGTTTATGAGTAATCTGGCCTTTCTCACCAGATTATTCATAAACATGTTCAAACTCACCGATAAGATCAAACATAGGTTGCAGAAAAAAATGACATGTCATAGGAATCCACCCCCTAGTTATCAGTCTTCCTAATAACTTGTTTGGCATCAAATAAGCACAGCTGATTTGATTGATAGGAGTTATAGGCCCAAAACAACTTACTTCCGAACAAACATGCATAGGATGGGATTGTAAAGATTTCTGACCATTATATTAGAAACAGCAGTACAATCCTTCTAAATTATTTTTTTTTTCTAGTTTTCTCATTATCTTCTCTTTTCATCTTTTTTTTCTCACCCAGGAAGCTTGGAGAGCGCAAAATGAAGGATGCATCTGATTTTGGGACTTATGTTCTTAATACAGTCAACAATTATATTTACCGTGAAAACTTATTTCTAAAGACCATGGCAGAATGGACAATAGCATCAAAGCCCAAATATGACTTGCCTTTTGAGGGTGCTTCTTCTCAGGTCTTACACCTCTTAAATTTATTAAGAAATTTTATGGTTGACATCAGGCCACCTAACATGTGCTGACTCCTAGGATAATATAGTGATCTTGTTTGCTATCATGAGCTCCTTAAAGGATAGTAAGATATAAACACAGAGACCATACCCATTATTCTACCTTACTATATGATGTCTTTCCATGGTGTGGGCATTGCATGGCATCAGGCAGAAGTGCTTTCCACCAGTGGACAAACCTCTGTTATCCCCAGTTATAGCCACAGCAGTCTCTAGAGGCATAAATCATATAATTTATGTCTCATAAATTCTGTCTCAGAGTTGGCCTTGGATTTGCTGAAATCAAACTCCCTTGACTTATGAAGGAAGCTTGAAGATCCCCTCCAAACATGCCAGCCTGGAGCTGACAATTCCTTTCCCCTGCTTGTAGGAAGCAATGAGGGAAAACTTCAAAACTTTTTCATATAGTACAGGGGAAAGGACCCCCTCCCACATACTTCCCACTGGTGAAAACCAGTAGGACTTGGAAAGTAGAGAACAATCCACTAATTAGCTGCCCCAGTGACTTCACTTAGGATGGCTGTATACATTTTGGTGAAGGTGGAGGTCTGATGATGCTTTAATAAATGTAATGCTTCCTGTATATTCCCAAGTCTACGTGGAAGCAATGAAACCCCAGTGGCTGGAAAGGCTTTATATGAACACGGCAACCCCAGACCAATGTAATAGCATACTTAATGGTTTATGGAAGAGATAGACAAGCTCCAAGGCCCCCAGGAACCAATTTCTCATCTGTAAAATGGTAACCTCTGAAAATGGGGCAAAAATTTAAAGTGGATGGAAGATACATTCAGATTGTACAATTTTTTAAAAAAAACTTCTAACATTTTTTTTCTTGAAAGGACTCTTCCAGGTGTGACAGTTGTCCATTTTGCATTAATTGGGAGGGGGGGGGGAGAACTGAGTTTGAGTGGGGCCTGGAGGTCACATGGTTCCCATTCCACATTTTTAGATCTAATGTAAAAATATAATGTAATAGTGATTAATTACACTACTAATGTAATGTAATACCAACAATAAAGATAGTGTATCACCAGCATTAATGGCTCTTGCTAGATTATAGGCATTGCAAAACAAATGCAGTGTATATGTACCGTATATCACTTAGTGCCCTATCCAAGAAGACTGGAGAATATAACAAAAATAAAGAGACAAACTCTGAATGCCAGAAATAAAATTTAAATATAAATTATATGAGCAAGCATCTAAAATTAAATATTGAAAAATTCTGGGTGGGAGAGAATTAGTCACCTTGGGTCCCTTATTGGGAGAAAGGCAGTCTATAAATAAATAAAACAAATAATATATTATAAATGAAGACACGTGGATATCAGGTCCTGTTGCTCTCTTTTTTTAGATGAAATTCCATAGGATAGCATCTATTGAAACAACAGATGAAGATGAATACTTTCTTCTAACACAAGCAAAATCTGATGAAATTTCCTGGCTAGATGAGAAAGCACAAAAGGTATTGCCTCCCCCTCAACTAAAGAGGCACGATACAAATAACGGATTTCAAACTGGACCACAACTCACTCACTCACTCACTCACTCACTCACTCACTCACTCACTCACTCTATCCATCCATCCATCTCCCTCCCTCCTAGGATTAGCCTAGGTAACATTCTAGTGTTAATGTCACATAAAGCAGCTGGAAAATTCCTAGCTTCTTGGTTTTTACAGATTCTGTTCTAGACTAGCACAATGCTAAGGAGGAGAAAATAATCAAAAGAGATATTTTAGGAAAAAAAATGGAATTTCAGATATTTTTAATACTGCAATTGCTGCTGGAATTTATCTCTGCCTTGTTGCATGTGTCCATTGTTGTACTATTAATTATTTTTCTGCTCCATCCCCATATTTCTCTTTGCCATCTGTCTCTCTATTGCACTGCAGGCTATCAAGGAAGAAAGCAGGAAGTTTAATGAAAAGAGAACAGAATTAAAAAGTGGAATTAAGGTGCTTCGTAAAAAGGTCTGTGGCAGGGGTCTCAAACTCAATTTACCTGGGGGCCGCTGGAGGCAGAGTCTGGGTGAGGCTGGGCCGCATCAGATTTTCCACCAAGCGGAGCAAGAGCCCGAGGAAGCCGCCCGGGAGTTTCCTTAGCCCGGCTGGGGCTCCGAGGAGGAGGAGGACGAGGGGCGCGTGAGCCCTCGTCGCCGGCCACGACCCCCTCCGGCTCCTTCTTCACTACCACCACCACCAGCAGGACGAAGAAGCGGAGAAGGGAGGGAGCGCCGGCGACCTCCTAGCCGGGGGGGGGGAGGAGGGCACGACATAAAATTAAAAAAAAAACCCTCACAGAATTCGCCTTGCCAAAGGAGAAAAGCCCCCACCGGTACCCGTGAAATTAAACAGAACGGGGCGGGGGCCCCCACAGGTGTGCGCACACGCACACACACACACACACGGAGGTCTGGCAACCTTCCTCTGAGGGCGCCCCATCAAAAAAAGGCGCACTCAGCAGCAGCAGCTACCCGCACCACGACAGAGGAGCAAACTTTGCAAGGTGAGCCCAGGCAGCCTCCAGAGCCGAGGCGGCTGAAGCAGGACGAAGAGGAGGAGGAGGAAGCACCGCCGGGCGCTGAGGCGGCCACTGGCCGGGCTGGTGCTGGGGGTGCCGAGAGAGAAAGAGAGCCAGAGAGCCGCTTCCCTGGAAGAGGTGGTGGCGGTGGCGGCAGCTGCTGTTGGCGGCTTGGAGGTGCTCTTCTTCGAGGACGGGCTGGGAGTGAGCTCTGCTCTCAGGCATCGCTCGGCAGCGGCTCGGGCGCTCGGGGAAAAGGGCCGGCAGCGCGCCTCGCTCGCCGGCTCTCCCCCAAGACAGCACCTCTTGCACCCTCCATCCGGAACTGCAGCCTGCCAGCCGGCATACAGGCGGGCTGGCTGGCAGGCCGCAGTTCCGGATGGAGGGTGCAAGAGGCGCTGTCTTGGGGGAGAGCCGGCGAGCGAGGTGAGGCTTTTTTTGACTCTTGACAGCAGAGGACGCGTGGGCGCTTCAGGGGGGGCAGGCAAGGCGGGGGCCACAAACTATCGTCCGGTGGGCCGCAAATGGCCGCGGGCCGCATGTTTGAGACCCCTGGTCTGTGGTGACAAATCACCAGAATTTTTACCAAAGGTGGTGTGCAGGCTTAGCCAAAGTGCTGGAGACATTATAATATCACTGCCTATTTGTATTTATACTTGCCTGTATTCTCTCAGACTCCTTTTCTTTCAACTATACTTGCATAGTTGCCTCTCTTAATCGTGACGGGAGTCCAAATGAATGGGCATTGATATGACTGGGTATGGAGGTTTATATGGCAAAGACACACATAGCGCACAACTGGAGAGTCTCTTATATAGATGCATGTGAAGGATGCTTTGGAGTGGACATGCTCCTAGTGTATGATTTTAAAATTTTTTCAAAGCTTGTGTGAAAAGTGTGCACCTAAGCAGTACCACAAATGGATAGCTGAGTCAATCCCACCCCTGAAAGGTTGATTGGCACCATCCCTTGTGTCTACATTTATCTGGCCCAGACTGTAGAAGATGTTTCTAAGAGTCTAGGAAACAGTAGCCAAACCTGCACCCTTTGTTCCGAGGGTATTAGTCCTGAAACCTTTTCAACAGTAGCAGTGAACCAAGAGGCAAGTTGCTGGCTTTAGTCTCAAGGCTATTTCACATTCCTAACCATAATAAATTATGTGCTGTCAAGTCAATTCCAACTTATGGTGACCCTTTGGAAGGTTTTCTAGAGTACTTAGAGATAGTTTAGCATTTCTTTCTCCTGGGGGTGCCCTGGTACTGTGCAGATTGCCTAAGACTATACAGGCTAGTTTTTCTCCCAGAAAACATAGTCAGGAATCAAACTCCCAAACTCTGGCTTCACAGCCAGATATCTAACTCAATGAGGTATACAGCCAGCATTCTTAGCCATGTTGTTGTTATGTGCCTAGACAGCCTAGAAAGGCATATTTTACATGCATATATATGCCTCCTTCACTAATTTACTTTCTCATTCAAAAAATAGATTCAAGAAATGATGTTTGAAAATTCAATGGCACCTAAAATCGAGAAGCTGGATCAACAAGAATTCAATCTGGACGTTGAAGACCAAGAGAAACAGCAAGTGCATAGTGAAGCAGAAGTGGAAAGGGTATGGTCATCTTATGGGAACACAGTTTAATGTGGCTGCTGAAAGGCCATAAGGAAACTCTGGATAAACTCTAACTAGTAGAGGGTGAAAAATGGGAAAACGAAGACTTGAAAGGTAACAGAAATGTTAAAATTGGTTTGGGACAATGTCAAAATTGGGCACAAAGTGCCAATATTTTGTGTGGCCACCATTATTTTCCAGCAGTGCCTTAACCCTCTTGGGCATAGAGTTCACCAGAGCTTCACAGGTTGCCACTGGAGTCCTCTTCCATTCCTCCATGACGACATCACAGAGCTGGTGGATTTTAGAGACCTTGCGCACCTCCACCTTCCGTTTCAGGATGCCCCACAGATGCTCAATAGGGTTTAGGTCTGGATACATGCTTGGCCAGTCCATCACCTTTACCCTCAGCTTCTTTAGCAAGGCAGTGGTCGTTTTGGAGGTGTGTTTGGGGTCGTGATCATGTTGGAATACTGCCCTGCGGCCCAGTCTCCAAAGGGAGGGGATCATGCTCTGCTTCAATATGTCACAGTACATGTTGGCATTCATGGTTCCCTCAATGAAATGTAGCTCCCCAGTGCCGGCAGCACTCATGCAGCCCCAGACCATGACACTCCTACCATTGACTGTAGGCACGACACACTTGTCTTTGTACTCCTCACCTGGTTGCCGCCACACACGCTTGACACCATCTGAACCAAATAAGTTTATCTTGGTCTCATTGGACCACAGGACATGGTTTCAGAAATCCATGTCCTTAGTCTGCTTGTCCGCAGCAAACCGTATGCAGGCTTTCTTGTGCATCATCTTTAGAAGAGGCTTCCTTCTGGGACGACAGCCCTAGAGACCAATTTGATGCAGTGTGTGGCATATGGTCTGAGCACTGACAGGCTGACCCCCCCCCCACCCCTTCAACCTCTGCAGCACTCGTACATCTGTTTCCCAAAGCCAACCTCTGGATATGATGCTGAGCACGGGCACTCAACTT
Organism: Intellagama lesueurii; assembly: GCA_037013535.1. Classification (NCBI taxonomy): domain Eukaryota; kingdom Metazoa; phylum Chordata; class Lepidosauria; order Squamata; family Agamidae; genus Intellagama; species Intellagama lesueurii. Next base: position 211,692,150 of record JBAJHW010000003.1, read on the forward strand.
CTTTGGTCGACCATGGCGAGGCCTGTTCTGAGTGGAATCTGTCCTGTTAAACCGCTGTATGGTCTTGGCCACCGTGCTGCAGCTCAGTTTCAGGGTTTTGGCAATCTTCTTATAGCCTAGGCCATCTTTATGTAGAGCAACAATTTGTTTTTTCAGATCCTCAGATAGTTCATTACCAGGAGATGCCATGTGGAACTTCCAGTGACCAGTCTGAGGGAGTGAGAGCAATAACACCTGCTCCCCCTTCACACCTGAGACTTGTGACACTAACAGGTCTCATGACACCAGGGAGGGAAAACGGCTACTTGGGCCCAATGTGGACATTGTCACTTAGGGGTGTACTCACTTTTGTTGCCAGCGGTTTAGACATTAATGATTGCGTGTTGCATCATTTTGAGGGGACAGCACATTTACACTGTTATACAAGCTGTATACTCACTGCATTACATTGTAGCCAAGTGTCATTTCTTCAGTGTTGTCACATGAAAAGATATACTAATATATTTATGAAATGTGAGGGGGTGTACTCACTTCTGTGATATACTGTAGATATTGTAGTCCATTCAATTCCTTGATTGAGTTTTTGTATTTCCAGTGTCCACTTCCATGAAGTGATAATGAGATTAATGCTTGGAGTGATTTCAACAACTTAGAAATACTAGGATATCTAAGGTTTTCAGATGAGCACTACTGAATACAGAATATACCCAAGTGGCAGTAAAATCCAATGGAATGTGTATGCATCTCATTTGTTTTCTTTGTTATGAAACAGGTAAGAAAGGATATAGAAATGGAAAATTTAGCTAATAGCTATTTACGTGAAATCATCAAACAAGAGTGCTGGGATGAAATGTCTGTTAAAGGACGTTCAGTCAAGGTAAGGTAACCTCAGTGCCATGACTGATAGGGAAGCTGCCATGAAAACTGTTGTTGCACTAATAGGTTTATATGCTGTGATGTCCTTACTTCTTGCTTTTCAGTAAAGAATCCATCTCTCCATACCAAACTATTGGTGTGTATACATGTAGTAAGTTGGTTTTCTGTAGTTCAACCAATGGCATATCACTACTGTTGAGATTCTGAGGTAACACTGCAACTCAATGCATGGTTTTGTAAATTTTTAAATCCAGGTGCATGTTGGTTAATTCCCATAGAAAGGAATGATGTAACTTAGTCATGACTACCTTTTCACTTTGGTCTCACCAGGAGTAAGTTCAGTTTATTTAGTTTAGATTTAATCTTTAGAAATAATAATAACTGCATGCCGTCAAGTCATTTCTGACTTATGGCAACCCTTTTCAGGGTTTTCTAGGTACAGAATACACAGACGTGGTTACCATTCCCTTCTTCTGGGAGTGTCCTGGGACTGTGCAGCTTGCCCATTACAGCACAGGCTGGCTCTTCTCCCTGGAGGCAGAGTGGGGAATCAAACTGCCAACCTCTGGCTCTGCAGCCAGGTACCTAAACCACTGAGCTATCCAGCCAGCTCATCCTTAGAAATAAAGGCCCAATTAGGTGTTCTATTCATCTTGAAGACCATTAATTTGTGTCTTTCTTTACCACACTATGGTTGCAATTATGCTGTAATAAATTTGTTAGACTTTAAGTTTCCAGAGGACTCTATTCTGTGGCAGCAAAAAGAACAAGGACAGTAACTGCTTTGCAAATGTGGATGTGAAACATTATGAGGAAAAATAAGTAACAGGAGATACTGCAGAAATTTTCTTCTTTTTTCATAGACTTTCCACTCACCCTGTGAAGTCCACAATTACCCAATGAAAGAACAGAGTGAGGAAGAACAGCAGATGCTAAAGAGAATTCTGTATTTAAAGAAGATTGAAGCAACAGATCTAAAGGTGGAATCTCCCTTCAGCTCTTAAAAATTCCCTCATCCACTTTTGTACATTGTACAATAGCACTCTTCTATATCCCATATTAAATTAAGTAAATTGAACAAAGTCAAGCTGTACATCTAAAGCTTCAGTTCTCATAAATTGTTGCTGAGTTTTATCCTGGCCAGTTATCTGTTTTTGTCCCAACTAATAGGATAATTTAGCAATATAGATCATGGATCATAGCAATATGATCGCAAGATAGAGACCTGCAAAAGAACGGTATTATGAAATATAACTATCCATGCCGTACTTTGACCACATAATATATAGAAGTCAGAGACTTTGTACTTGATAGATGCCCTGAGTTTGCTGCTGTTTTGATTACTAACGATTCCCTGTTGTCAGTACATAGATCCTTGAATCCTCATCTTACTTATCTGAAAGAGTTTCTACAGTGGTGATGAAGTAATGATACAGAGCTTGGCAGTTTTTACACAGTTTGAATTTTGTTGTATTTTTACGTACGACTTAAAGATATGTAGCAGCAAGACTTAAGGACCAAAATAGTACTGACATTATTTCTGCAGTTTCTAATTGTGTTAATTAAAAAAAAGTAGCTGTGGAGGACCCACTCAGAATCAAAATTATGTGAGGGGAAAGGCACCTGTAACCCGCTCAGGATTACATAGCAGACTCACTTCCAATCCAATAGCACTGGGGGCGGGGCAAAAGGTTGAAGCCTTCATGTCCATATGACATGGACCCCAATCTGACTTCCCTCTTCAAAAGTTGCTATTTACTTTTGAAACAGTAATGAAGTTAATAACAATGTGAATAACATTATATTTTTGAGATACAATAAATTCTAGTCCATTTTGCTTTCTTGTAGTTCCCTACAGTTCTACATTTTCCCCATATCCAAACTCTGTTAAAAGAATTCTAAATTCTACCACAAAACTGTGCTACGAACTTCTGTTGCCTGAGGCATGCATCAGATGAATAATAATAATTTAAAAATAAATATATATACTTTAACAAATTAGTTGTTTTTTAAAGTGCTTTAGAAATCTCTTCCAGTTTGAGTTATAGATAAACACCGAATTTATATAAACTTCAGATTATTTATTTATTCATACCTTCCTTTCTTGCATGGAATTTTGTCACAGTAACACATCCTTCCTGCAGAGTTTGTCTGTGGTTTTAATTCCTAAAGTGTTTAGTGTAAAATTCATAGATACATATTTCAGATGAAGAATCAGCACTTTGGAGGGCCTTGGGGCCTTTTTGGCCTTCCCAGATCTCAACCACCCCAATTCCCTTGATGGACATGTCCAAAAAAACCTCACCAAAAATGGAAAATTAAAGAGGCTTGGGGAGGGGACTATAGACTTCAAGTGGCAAGCCATAACCCTGAGGCTTCTATATGCACTATTTGCCATTTTTACAATGAAAGGTTTATATTTTGCAAGAGAACAAAGATGATCTTGGAACAGTACTTTGCCTACCTCATTCTAGATGGTCCTTGCATTATTTGCACTGGCATTCTAATCTGTTCTGTTTTATATATACATACATACAGCTTCGAAAGAAAATTGTTGAATTTGAGTCACAGCCATCAGTGATTAAAGAGGAAGGGGAGAAGGCAGAGGAAGAAGAAGAAAAAGTAGATACTCTCGTGGGGAGCCTTAGTTCACATTATGGTGGAGATACATCTGTTTTGTACCATCAGATGGAATTGCACACTCGAGAGGAGAAGATCAGTCAAATAATATTGATACGGGTATCTTATTCATATCTGCTTCTTAACAGAGCTACTCTTCAGAGAATGTTTTCAAGACAGGCTATCTCTGAAAGAAAGACTGTGCTGTTTGTGTTGTTGTAGTAGCTGCTGATGATGATGATCCTGATCCACCCTGATCAGTATTTTGCTAAATTTGTTCCTTGTCCTGTACCCTGGGGTATAATGGACTGACAACAAATAAGAAACCGGGCCTTCTCGGCAGTGGCTCCTCGCCTTTGGAATAAACTCCCTCCTGAGATTCGTATGGCCCCTTCGCTGGGCATTTTCAAAAGCCAATTGAAAACTTGGCTGTTTAAGCAGGCCTTCCCTCCAGCCACTATTTGATTTATGTTTTTTCTTTTTTCTTTCCATTTTGAACAATTGATTATTGATGTTATATATTGATGTTATATTTAAATTGTTTTACTTTAATGTTGTTAGCCGCCCAGAGTGGTCAATTGATCAGATGGGCGGGATATAAATACAATAAATAAATAAATAAATAAACAATATAATGAGGCTGCTTCCATAAAAAGTGACTGAATAAATGGTTAACAATTCCAGAAGTTGGAGTTTACTTGCAAAAGCAGTGAAAACAAAACAGAATCCCTGAAGGTGTGTGAGATAACTGCTGTCAGTCATCAAGGAAGTCTACTTTGAAATCAGTCACCAGAATCCTATTGAGTTTGTGAAGCATGAACCTAAAGTTATGGTATGCAAAATCATTGTGGGTGTCTGTTGTGTACTCAGACATACTCACATCATGCATTTGGTTACAGCATTGTTGTGTGCCTAGGTGCCTGACAGATTCCTCAAAAGTTGCAAAAATCACTTTCATGGTATCTCTTATGAATGTATTATCTTCTGATATGATGCTGGCCAATATGTAGCATGGGCTTTTATCACATGCCATTGTCAGTTTTTCCATCTTCCTGCTTGCTGTTTTAGGACATCATTCACCATGTGAAGAGTGCTTTTAATATGGAGTTTGACTCCATTTGTCGAATGAAAGAGCTGGAAATTGCACGTGTGAAGGAGAGGAACACGAGGATCTCAGAGATCTTGAAACAGCTGGATATACATGAGGAGATATGGGTGCCAACTTTTACAGATAATGAGAAACCAGAACGAGCATTGACAATCCTAGATGCAGAGGTTAAGTATCTGAAATATAGATTATTCTCTCTTGACACTCTAACTGAGGACCTAGATCCCATGAAAGAAGAATATACACATGCAATAATGTTTGACATGGTGACATGTATTTTGCTACAGCAATTCAGGGCAGACATATAGGGGTACCTGACTTGGTACACATAGGTACCTATGTTTAACTAATTGTTTGAATGATAACTCTCCTTAATCTATGTCTTATTTTGTTTCATAATGGGGCAATCATTAAGCAAGATCTCTCTCTCTCTCTCCCACCTCCTCTCTATAAAGCAAAATCACTATATATAGTGTCTTCAACACCCCTGCTCAGCTCTTGTAAACTCAAAGCTTCAGCTTCCTTTAGGAGTCAATCCATCTCGCATTTGGTCTAGAGATAGTTCAAGCTTACTTTTCTCTAGGACCCATTTGTCTGTCTTTCTGGCAGTCCATTGTATCTGCAAAGGTCTCCTGCAGCACCATATTTCAAACAAATCATTTTTTTCCTGCCAGCTTTCTTCACTATCCAGCTTTCATACCTCTAGTAATTGAGAATACAATAGTGTGGATGATCTTGATCTTCGTCTCCAGTGACACATCCTTACACTTTATGATCTCTTCTAATTCCTTTATTGCTGCCCTTCTGAGTCTCAGGGATTCCCCAATGGCCTTTTAGCCAACAACTAAGTTACTTCAGATGTCCCTTGCCAATGAACCACTATTAGACTCCTGTTGATATAACATATAATTGACACTATGCAGTCTATAGTGTGGCCTTGAACATGCATTCCTTACTGAAGACTCCACAGGCATTGTGGAAGCAATATTGATATGAAGCAGGGATGATTTAAAAATAAATGACAGAAGTTTGAGGAATTTATTGGGTAAAGATATAGTGATTTATCTGATTACCAAAAAAAAAAAAAAAAAAAGCTTAATCTGAATGCTTTGCCTTAACAGATCAAAGTTGAAAAGTACTTGACTCCAGTGCAGAAAGCAAAAGAAAAAATTATGGCAAGGGTCGAGCATAAAAGACGTCTTGCTGCTCAGGTTTGATTTTAAAAAAATATTCTACATTTCTACTCTTTAACTATTTGCTCCATTTTAACTTTATCTTTTATTCTTCCATTGTTTTCAGGGGGATAATGCAAGAGAGCGTGGCCTTATAGACATGATGAATGGAGTGCTTGAAATAAAAAAAGAAGATATTTTGAGGATGGTGAGTCATATTTCTATCAAACCAAAATTAAAGTGAAAGCTAATGCAAAAATAGGCAATACCTTATAGACCCCTAAAAAAATCACACGAGCTTCCGTAGATTAAAAAAAAACTTTGTCAGATGTGTACCAGTGTGAAGAACTTTAAGTCCAAAAGTTCATAGCATAATGGATTATGCCAGGAAAGTTACTCTTAGATGTAAAGTCCAAAAATTCTTGGCAAGATGGAATTCGCCAGACACGTCTCTCTTAGATGTATTTGAAACTATCTGTTTGATATATTCAGGAGATTCCAGCACCCGCTTTTATATCAAAAGAAGATGCCCTCTGGAATGAAGAGGAGAAAAAAATATATAAGGAATATGAGAAGAAAGTTAAGGAACTGAATGAAGAAAGAGAGAAACACCGAAAGGTAAATAAGAATAAGATGAGAAGAAAGATGATCAAGATTTCTGTCCTTTAAGAGGCTTTTAGGAAACCCGTTATCTACTTTAAATAAATTAAAATAAAATTTTCTCATGTGTGACCAATATAATTGGGTTTATGCTGTCTCTGATAAGACAAAAGGAAGATTTAAGCCATCTCTCATTTTCCAAGTTTTTGTTATTGTCAGGTTAATAGAAATCTACTATTATATTTTATTCTCAGCCTACATTTTTAAGTGAAAAGGACTGAGCAAGATTAGATTAATAGCACCACAGTGTTTCAAGAATATGAATGAAGCAATTTTTTCCTTCTTTTCTGTGATGGAAACACTCTGGTTGATATTTCTGCCCTTTTTTTGCAACAGCTATGCTAAGTCACCTTCTATTCTTACAACTTAAAATATTAGTAGCACTTTTGTCATCTATTTCGATTTTTATCAGTATGACACAGAAGCAACATAATTATTACAGGAATTCACACAGAACCAGAGGCATATGATTAATTTGTGATTAATTTACTAGATAAACTGCAAGTAGATAGTGTTCTGGGTCCGTATTGAGGTAGGGCAATTTAGTAGAAGTACAAAAACAGAGAAAATGCAATCAAATTCTTTCTCGCTTGTGTTTTGCTCATTTTCCTCCCCACTTTTCACAGACTGCAGGGCCATAGGACGGTAGAGTTTAAGAATTCTATCCAGTCACAGCTTGATTTATACTTGACTACGTTGGACATAAAGAATGCCACAGTCTTTGGATCCTGAATCTTTCAAACCTCTTACATTTTGTGTTGTTCTGACCATCCAGAATCTTTTCTTCTTTTAAAGCAACAAGTCTAGATTTTGGAAGAAGCACAGATGAAAGTTTGTGGGACTTCATTCTCGCCTGTAATCTATATCCAGCCTTCCATGTTATAGACATTGCACATTTTCTTTCACAGATTTTGGAAACTGAATTGAGGAAACTTCAAGGTTCTATTCAGGAAACTACCCAAGCATTTGATGAAATTGTAAACAGGCTTTTTGAGAAAAAAGTCAGTTGTGAGATGGTTGTATATCAGGTGAGTATCAACATATATTGATCACCTCTGCCTCCCTATAAAGAGTGGTCTGATAGTGGTCTTTTGAAACCTTTTCATAGGAAGAACTCAAAATAACTAATCTCCTCTATTCACTGCTTTTGGATGAAGAGCTGAGCACAAGAGAAGCTGGGCTCCATCACTACCTTAATAAGAAGAGAAAAGAAAAAGTAAGAATGATTTTTGGAAGTTGACAAAATTGCTACTTTCTATGAAACCTGGTATTTTGGAATTTTAAAACTGCCTGCGCCTCTTCAAATCATTCATCCCTCAGATCTCTCAGTAGTCAAGGCAGTGGTTTCAACTGATGTAGTATTAGGCCCTCCAGCTTGTAAACAAAGCAAGCAAGCAAGCAAACCTTCATGTGCAAAAGTTGCTACTGAAGATATCCTAAATAGTGTCTTGAGTATCAACCTCAGCACATGAAATAACCTAAATAGTCAATGTATTCTCCATATTAAATTTCTTATTACTCCCAGCTGTATTATGTAAGATTGCAACATGTCCTTCTTATGTTCCAAATGCAGTCCTCTTTTTTTCCCCATATAGGCAGAATCTAATGAAGCAGCCAAGGCAGCCAGAGCAGAAGTGGACACTTGCAGAGAGGCCTATGACATCTTAATTGCTGAAGACAAAGTAAGAACAAGATCCATAGAACAGTTCAGATGGGGCTGCCGGTTTAGACCTCAATACACCTTTTGAATTTTGTTGGACTACATTGGTCTGTATTTAAGTATTTCAACTAATTAAGCTACAGATCATTCATGAACTGCTGGATAGCTCAGTGGTTCAGATATCTGACTGCACAACCAGAGGCTGGGAGTTCAATTTCCCACTGTGCCTGCTTGACAGTGGCTGGACTCAATGATCCATAGGGTTCCTCCAGCTCTGCTGTTCTAAGATATTATTATTATTATTATTATTATTATTATTATTATTATTATTATTATTATTATTATTATTATTATTATTATTATTATTAATAATAATAATAATAATGTTAAAACAGTAACTCTTTAGAAGAAATAGTAGTGCCTGAGTACTAAACCGTCTATGTAATATCATTACATATCATAAATACTTAACTTATCATTAAGTATTTACAATTTAAAATAGTTAGGGACCAGGTGGTCTTTTCATTAGTATTATAATATTGTGCGACACAACCACTCTGTTAATCTAAAGAAGTATACTTGGGAACACAAAAGCTTATGAAAAATATAAACTAGATAGTTGTATAGGTGGTACATAACTATTTCTAATATATTTGTTCTTTTCTCTCTGTCCCCTTTATCTGTCTGTCTGTCTGTCTGTCTATCTATCACCTTTCTCCTGATAGGAGACTCAAAGCAGCTCACAACAGTTGAAACTGCACACTAATGTTGAAATACTATACAAAACTATATATTAAAAAACAATTAAACATTGATCAAGATTAATACCAATTTTAAAAACGTTTTTAAAAACACTTAAACATATCTAAATTTCTGAAATTGAGTGTTTCTTAGACCCCCACTTACTGCTTAAAAGCCTGCCTGAAAAGGAAGGTCTTTGTCTGATGATGGAAGGATAAGAGGGCTGGGACCAACCTGGCTTCTTGGGGCAGTGCATTCCAATGCCTGGGAGCAGCCACTGGGAAGGCCATCTCTCATATCCTCATCAAACAAGCATATACATATTACAAAGTATAATAAGAAAGGTCCCTGCTGGTATACTTTTTTAGGAAACACTTTGGTTTTCCCCCCAAAGTCATGCAACATGACATGCAGAAAATAATGTCTATGGAGATTTTTGATTGACAGGAATTTGCTTCTAAAAGTTATGCTTTTTGCATAACTGTGCAAAAGGATTTTGACTTGCATATTTTAATCAGCTAACTTTCTTCATGATCCTGTGCATAGATAAATGTGATTTTCTTTGGTAAAGTTGATTCAGGAAAAAACAATCAGTTCGTCAAATGGAATCCTTTACACTTTACCTATGACCAGGATATTTATGAGACCAACATAAAGCCCATTACTTATGTTAGTAAGACTCTTCATTTCAAAAGTTCATGATCTATACCTGTATCCCTGTTCACCTGTCTTTATCCCACAACCAGATGCACAATGCATAAAAATTGTGCTACGTGTATGAGGAAATGGACTGCAATGTATGAACTCCACACTGAAATAAATATGTTAGTTCCCAAAATGCCACAATGCTTTTCAAAAAATGTATATACACATAATACATAGAAGCAGGCTTCTTTGAAAACTTTTTTAAAAAATAATTCTACTGGGTGAAAATTTATTTTAAAACTGAAATGTGAGATCAATGCTGGCCTGACCATCTGAAATAAAAATCAAATTTTATGTCAGTCTCTTGTCTGCATAAACTGACACAGAGAGGAAAGTGGCCCCTTGCTTTGTGTATGTAGAAAAGAGAGCCCTGGATTCTGTCAATACCATCATAGATTTCATTAGTAAGTCAGTATGCACTACCCTTGTTCAGCCATTCTTAAAGCATGTGGTCCCTACCCATGATGAGGGGAGTATGATAGTCATGTACCCTTTTATGTAGGCTCTCGATAAGCTAGGACCCAAAGACTACACAGATAAGAGTAGCTTCTCCCTTTTCAAACTGTCATTTTCACTCATTGAATGTGACAAATGAGGGAGCTGGATTTATGCATTCCCTTTACTGAATGTGGATACACTAAGAAAGACTGAATAGTGATTGCAACTAACAAGCTTAATCCATCAAGTTTAATTCTACCATCCTTGACAATAGGATGGACGAGTCCTACCATTAGGCAAGTTGTCTCAGATGGCAGGCACTGTAAAGTAGTACTAAGGTGATGGAAGAGAGAGTATAGTTTTGTGTAGCCTTTCTTTCATTCTCTAAGCTAGCCTGTTGTCTTTGATTGTGGTGGAGGGCACTAGTGCTAAAGCTGCCACCCAGTCAGCTTTTGTAAGTAAAATCGAAGAGATGCCACCACTTCACATTAGGCAACAAAATGTCTTGAACTAGATGTGGTTCTTGATCTAAACTTTGAGTGTGTTTTAAAGATCATTCTCATCATGGATGTCAGAACTGGGACAACTGTATATTAATATGCTAAACTTGATTCTGACAGACATTAGGCTATCCTTTTGTCTTTACTGTTAGCTTATGGAACGTGGCTTTAGAAAGGAATTTTCAGATCTTCCAACTCATCATATTGACCAACTATTCAAACTTTACAAACGTCGACCAAGGTAAGGTTTTTTTCCTGCTAGTTCCAACTATTTCTTTAAAATCTTTGTGTTTCTTTTTAAAGCATAAAGTAAAATATCTTCCTGAAGTTGACACTGTCTTAGCTAAACTGCTTTCAAAAACAGTAACTAGACAGAATAATCATGATACCAGAGCCACTATTGTGGATAATCAGCTTACATTGCCAATGCTGGTAAACACATGGGTTTGGATCTAGACTTAAGAGTCATCTTGTAGGCCCCCTAAAATCAGTGAGGCTTTTAGTCATGAATCTCATGATTAATTTGTCCCAGAGATTTCAAAGGGACTAAAGTGTGACAATTTCACCTGGATTTAAATCCTTGTGTTTGCCTGAACCGATGCTTTATTGTTCATTTCATTCAGTTCCATATCTTACAATCTCAGCTGAGGAATCTGCACAACAACCAACTTGAGAATCCATGTAAATCTGAGTGAAAATACAGAAATACATGCTTTAATAGAAATTAAATGGTATTGTCTTGATTTCTGTATAAACATATGAATGCATGTGACATAGCTTTGTATTTAATAAGGAACTTGCAAGTCATGGTAGTTACAAGTAAGGTTAAAAATATACTTTTCTTCCCCTGCCTCCACCTCCTTGATGTAATTTAATTTCTTCCCACCCACCTCTTTGTACTGATAGAAAGTAACTATTACTATTCAGTTAACTTTATTTTACTTCTATTGCCCATTCCTTGGCCAGTTCCTCTATTGTACAAGCACGCATATCTAGCAAAAAAAGAGGTAAATATATGTATAACATGACCAGCAAATATACAAGAAAATATGCTTCAAATATAGATACATAGCAAGCAGTAAGTAACCAAATGCAAATGTGTTAGAAGCAATGATAATCAACATGTATGTAGAGCAGTCGGGAAATCTTGTTGCACCAATTGCCTTATGAAAAATCTTCTGTCTCCTCCATGTCACCCAAGTAGTTTAAAAAGAAATTAAGATTCACTATCAAAATAATCTTCACATCCAAAGTTGTTTGAAGTACAAGGTAACTATGGCCTGCCCCACCCCCCACCTTCCCATGTTGGTATGAAAAACAGAAAATATTAGCATTTTTATTACTCTCTGCATTACTGAAATGAAATACGTAGTATTTGGTCACTAGCAAGAGCTGTAGGTTGAAGTACTGTTCCCCTCATGTCCACAGTATGTCTACAGGAAGGGAGAATTAAATAAAACCAGTATCAAGGTTCTTTTCGGCCCTTGTCATAGCCTATTCATATGTTATTTTGGGCAATTACAAAAGAACAGACCAGCCCTCAGCCAAACAAGCTGAGAAAGAAAAAAATTCATGTCAATTGCAGAGGGACACATTTCACAAAAGAAATACAACTAGAAACATTAAGTGACACTATTAGTATCCTTGTTATGTTGCATATATAACACAGCAGAAAACATCTAATCCTTATTTGTCAATTGTGGTCCATGACAAAAGGGCTCTCAAGACAAAGGTTCAAGTGGATGCAGCGAACCCCTATGGTGATCGGCCAGGCTCTGCCAAAGTTTACCAAGATGCTCTTGCTCATTTAATGAAAGCAATTGATGAAATGGATGATCCTGAAAACAGACCTGAAGGTCTTGACCTTGCCAACTGGGAACACTTCTGTGCAGCTAGACGAACCAAAGTAGAAAGTGAACAACAGGTATGTAAAATTATTGCCAGCACACTTATTTTTTCAAATGCAAATAATATATTCAGATCTAGATTATTGCACAAAGTGTCAAAATCCTGGGACTTCTCTGACAGGAACTGTATAGCAAGGTAACACATAATGTAAGTCATTCCCTTTTTAATCCTTCCTAGAATTAATAATGTAAAGGCCACATCCAGGAAATTACTTGTACTTCCTTGTGGTTCCTGTAACTCATACTAATGGGTCATTGATTGGTAGAGGAGGCTCCATGGCATTGACACTCAACATCATTAGTTCTATAGTCCTGATCCAAGCTGTCCTCCATGTCCCCTACACTGCAATTCACAAAGAACCTCTTCAATTGTGTGCTTTGTCCACTGAGGTCTTCTTAAAAAAATATGCAGACTGTGGTGGTAAAACCACAGGTGACTAGATTGTTAATTTCTTATTTAGCAACTAATTCTATGGTTCTTCATCATGGGTCTGCTCTCACGTTGACACTAACAATAAGATACAGTGGTGCCTCGACTTACGACCTTCCCTACTTACGACCAATTCGAGTTACGACCAGCTCGGGCCGCAAGTCGAAGCAAAATTACGAACACAAAAAGGCACGGTCCTCAGCACGGGGGGCAGAGGGGGCCCTGATCCCGGAGGAAGGAGGAGGAGGCGGCATGGGAGGACCCTTCCTCCGGGATCAGGGCCCCCTCCGCCCCCGTGCTGAGGACCGGGAAGGACCGGGAAGGAAGGAGGCGGCGGCGGCGCAGGAGGACCCTTCCTCCGGGATCAGGGCCCCTCCGCCCCCATGCTGAGGACCGGGAAGGACCGGGAAGGAAGGAGGCGGCGGCGGCGCAGGAGGACCCTTCCTCTGGGATCAGGGCCCCTCCACCCCCATGCTGAGGACCGGGAAGGACCGGGAAGGAAGGAGGAGGCGGTGGTGCGGGAGGACCCTTCCTCTGGGATCAGGGCCCCCTCCGCCCCCGTGCCGAGGACTGGGAGCCAGCAGCGGCGGGGCCATCAGCCCCGCGGAGGGCAGCAAGGAGTCCCGACGAGCAGCCCAGGAGCCGCCCGCCGACAGAAAAGGAGAGCCGCCCCCATGGGGCCAATGCCACCGCCGCTGCTGACTCCCGGTCCTTGGCACGGGGGCAGAGGGGGCCCTGATCCCGGACTGCCTGGTAAGGTAAGGTGCTGTTTTTTCCTTTTTAAAAACTGTTCTGGGGGGGGTTTGGCTGGGGGGGAGGGTTATGTTTCTGTGATGTTTTGTTCTTTTGTTTTTTGGGTTTTTTTTTTTTTTTTTTTTTTTTTTTGCAGTCCCAGCGTGGGGCTTGCTCTGTTTATTTTGGGGTTGGTGTTGTTGTTTTTGCAGCCCTATGGGGCTTGCAGTGTTTTATTTTTATTTTATTTTTTGGGGGTATTTTTTTTTTGGCCGGAACGGATTAATCACGTTCCCATGCATTCCTATGGGAATGCATGCTTCGACTTACGACCATTTCGACTTACGTTCCATCTTCTGGAACGGATTATGGTCGTAAGTCGAGGCACCACTGTACTGGTTTTAAAAGCATTTATGTAGCTCTGCTAAAGACATGCCATATATTCATAGTCTCAGCAAAAGGTTCTTTCAATATTTGCAAAGCGAACATGTTCAAAAGGCTCTCTTCTTCTTTGTCAGATGAAGCAAAAAGCACTGATACTGGCAGAAATGCAGACCTTTCTTCAGAAGAGAATTGAAGATGATGAGAAGATTCGTAAAGATATTGACCATGTTTTCTCTGAGATCAATTTGCAAGTTCAATTTTTCCTTTTTCTTTTAGGAAATATAACATTCCAAAAAAAAAAAAATATGTACAAAGACATCTAATCTGAAAGGCAATCACAAATTGTATTATGGGTTTAGGGCTATATTACCCAATGCCTGCCCATGTTTCTAGTTAAACATTGGTGTAGGTAACTAGGGATATCTCTTATGAGAAAGCAAATATGCATATCCATGGGATATGGCTGCCACACAGAAGGCACAAACAACTAAATCAAAGTCTGTTCTAAATTAGAAATGTTACTAATTAGTATTTTCCAGTCCTGCAACACATATAGAATTTATACCACAAGTACATTTCAGCTCATTGTGTAACCTTCTTTATAGTATTCAAAATATAGCTGGATGATGTGATCATCTGAAATTTTCCCACTGAGAAAACTATATCTAGCTTGCTCTACCAAGGGCAGTAAAAAAAAAAATCTTCCAATCCCAGACTTGTAAAAGTGAGGATCGCCACAGATGATCGGCTAATTGAAGTGTTCACGAATGCTTCTACTCACACAGTGGGAATTTCTGTCTGGGCCTTTGCATGCTCTTTAAATTTCCTCTGGAGGGCCACAGCCTCTAAAATAAAACTAGGGGACGTAAGGGAAGGTTTAAGGGAAAAGGGGGAATTGGATCCACCAGCAGTGTCCATTCCACTAGGGGAAGAACACTACTGGATTTTTGTGATCATAGAGGAATTTAAAACAAGCATTTTAGTTACTGGAAACATTTATCAATTTGTTTGTTTGTTTATTTATTTATAGGCTTCGAGAGCAAAAGATGAGATTTCAATTAGATCTGATGGTCCAGTTTCTGTTTAAACAAGGTCAAGTGGAACTAGAGGGTGACAACTTAATACCAGATTACACAGATGCTATTCTCATCAACAGGAGCATTATTGAGGAATTGAACAGTGTGATACGGGTAACTACTTGTTTCAGCAGAACTGATCCTCTGTAGATTGCCTAAACCATATTTTCAAACTTAGAATTTACAATGGAACTCTAATTTACCTGACTCTCAGCTTGGCTTCTAAATGACATTTTGCTCACATTGTTTACCGTCCTTCTATTACATCTACTAATAGGGCAGAAGCATTTAATGTGCAAATATTGTAAAATCCCAGATATTAAATAAACGAACCAACAGAGCTCGTGACCTGGTCTCCTATTTCTTACTACGTATGAGTTTTTATAAACCCACATTGCCTTATTTCAGAGATAAATAAATTGTAAAACTGTATCTTGGATTAAGAGCATCTTCTCTTTCTAGGCCCAAGGAGAAAAGAAAGTTGCAAGCATGGTGGAAAGCAAAGATTTCCGTAAAGGAATATTTCAGTTGGAATGGGAACACAAAAAAATGAAGATGCAGATGGAAGATCTGAATCAAAAGGCTCGGGATATTCAAAAACTGAATGTTACAAAAGATCACCAGATTGTAAGTTGTTATCCCAAATTCTACATTTACTATAAAGGCAGCAAGTTGTACATGTGTGTTTGTGACGGTAAGTTGTATGCATTAACAGCTGCATCAACGAAGTCTGTTCTGTATTATTATTTTTATCTGTTGAACATGTATCGTACTTTCCCATCAAATGGTTGACATAGGATCCTTTTCATTGGCGTCTTCCCAAAGTGGTTTTCGTGACTGGTATAGTAAGAAGATTACTGCTACATGTTGCAATCTGTATGCATTAACATGTGATTTTTAAGCAAATCCAATCGAAACCACTCAAAGATTTGATAAGGGAAAAGAGTCCCAACACACTATGCAGCTTGTAGGAGATTCCATTTGCATTTGGAGCATCAACTCTGATATGATTTTCTCTCTGCTTTTAATTCCACAGTACTTATCAGTATTAAACTATGATAGCCGGATCAATCATGAAGTCACGGTAATGGAAGGAACACTTAATTTTCTGGATAAGGTAAAATTTTCATGGGGTATGTACACTAAACATACATTTATGGAGCATCTTGGGATATAGAATACACCCACCTTAGCTCATTCTTTATAACTGCCCTCACCCTATTTAGCTTTGTCACTACTACTTTCTGCTGACCATTAAGGACCATCTTTGAATGCTTTCCATTATATATTTTTCAATAGCTTCTATGAGGAATACATTTTACAGGAAACAGATAAACTTAATAAAAGCAACTTCATCTGGGAAATAATACTTGATTTAGTAACTTCTCATCAACATCTTCCAAGCCATTAGTGTGTATGGTTCATTTATTTCTATTGCCTAGGTTCACAAGAAAAATGTTGAACAACGAGAGAAAGTAATCAAAGAGCTGGAGAAACTTATAGGTCTGAAAGACCTAGCAAATAATAAACTCAGCAAGGAATTACAAGAAATGCTTGTTACTGTGTCAGAAAGGCAGCACATTAATGAGTCTACTGGTGAGTTACATTGCAAGGTCTGTTAAGGCTTTCATATTTCTGACACACATTTGGTTCAGTGTAGCAATTTTTTCCTGAATACATGGCCAATGATGCTCATACCATGATGCACCTATTAAAAATGTGTGCTCCTCCCAAGAGAATCCTCTGTGTATCAAAAACAGCAACACATGACTCAACTCTCATGTCTTACCACAGGCTTACTAATAATTTCTATAGCACTGATTAACTGGGACATCATGGTGTTTCTTCTTTTTCTATATATTGTGGTTACTTTGGTTTCCTTTCATTACTTTTATGATGGGACAATGGAAGACTCCACATTACTGCTTATGGTACCATTCAATGTAAAAAGCTGGGTGTGCAGATAAAAAAACTATGAGGATGCAAGTGTTTCATCAGTTGTACAATTAGGGACAGTTCAGCTGCAAGGGGGCTGCTGGAACATAACTGTTCCAACAATGCTTCTCATAAGGTTTGAAAAAAGTAAATGATATGGGTGAGGCTGGCAATACACTACACATACGTATGAGTGGATATATTCTGAAGCTTTTTGTTTTTACCAGACTCAGAGATGCTTAATCAAAAGATTGCTAAAGAACATTATGAGGATATTGTCCAGAGACAGAAGCTTGTGGATCTCGCAAAAGCCCAGGCAGAGGAGTTGTCTATCTTACAAGCTGAAGTGGAAAGACTGAGGATGAGAACATTCCCAGCCTTCTTTGATGTTCAAGAGTTTTAACAAGATGATGCTAGAATCATCAAACAGCCACGAGGAAAAGAATATGTAAGATTTTTCCCTTTCCACCAAATTTAAGCCAAATTCTTTCCCCTCCCCTCTGTAGCCTTTAAAAAAATTTAAAACAGCTTCATAGGATTTTCCAGTCTTCCAGATCCAGGTTTTGAAATACTCAAGGAGCTGCAGTGAGATAGGAAGATCACTCTCCCAATTCTACTGAATGGTGCTCTTCCAGCAGAGGAAACTGAGCACTGGATAGTGCTCCTACTACACTAAAAAGCTCCACAGATGGTATTTAGTAACTCATGTTGACTTCCAAAAATTTGTATTATTTACGAAGTATTTCACAATGGAATAAATTTAAGTGTTCCTACTACATGTAATAAATTGTTTTCGTCGTGAAATCTTTTTGCTGAGATCAAAGACATAACTGAAAACTCTCACAGCCATAAAGAAATAGATTTCTGGGATAGACTAAGGACTCAGAAAATACAACAAAGAACCTAGATGTACGGTGATTTCAGAAATGGTACATAGTAGGTACCAACAACAAAAATGAATTCCAGAAAGGTGGGTGAAAGAGTCAGGAGCTGGAAGATAGGGGAAGAGACAGAATTGAAACAAGGTGGTTTTAACTCACATCTGGGGTAGGAAGCTATAGGTACTAGTTAAGGGTCAAATGAGACAGCATGCTGAAAGCAGTAAGACAGACCACCTTTACAGTCTCATCTTTTGATGCTCATACTCTCTGGGCTATAGGACAACGTATGATAGTTTTTTGCTGGAATCCAAGTGAAGATTTATATCTGCATAAGTGTACTGACTTAACCTAGAGCAGCAACAGCAGGTAGCCAACAAGTCTCTCATTGAATTGCTAATAACACAGCAGTTGTGAGACTTGGCATATAACTAGGAATTTGAATGGGGACTCATTAATATGTATTCATCATTACACAGATACATTTACACAGGCATAAATATTCATTTTGATTCTGGCCTTTAATAGTTTAATCTTAAAGTTATTATGAAGTACTAATGGGCACAATGAGACCTGGTCAGTGAAGATTTTCAGATATGCTTTAAATTTGTTCTAAGCAATTTTTTTTTAAATGCTGATACAGTAATATGGTTTTGGCATCCATATTAGCAATATCCCATGGCCATATTCCTGTTGGGGAAACATGGATCACAAGGGCAATCGTGCATGTGTGTTTCCCCCCTTGTGGAATCTAGCACACACCCAGTTGAACACAAAAGCCCTGTTGAAAGGGGGAAACCACAGAGATTGCTCTCACAAGCATTATTTTCCACAGGAAGATTTATTTATTTAACTTATATGCCGCCCATGTTTGAATCGTGGGATAGAAAAGGAAGAAAAAAATATTAAATTATGCTAGAAAGGGATTGCACCTGCCAATAATTCTCAGCTGTGCTCTTTTTAACAAATATATGGGAAACAGAAGATTCATTTGGAAACCAAAGTGATCTCATACATTTGTATTCAACATGTACTGCTTCAGTAAGAAATGCAAAAGGAGTGACCCCCTTGGTGGACTGGAGTTGTCGTAGATTACACATGAAAAACAAAAGCATTTTCATGTCTGTCATTTCATAACAAGATAGACCTAATCACCTGGAAATATGTAATTACAGTAACACAAGAGAGCTTTTTCATATTTTAAAAAGGCAGCAAAAACAAGACATTGCCTTTTCCACATGAGAACCATGTGGCTTTTACAACAGGCCACTGATGCAATTTAGAAGTTCATCTAACAGTGATATGAAAAATTTATTTCATGCATCTGCAAAGTCTTCTTCTGTTCTGTTATAACGTAACAGTTGATCATTCAGTCCCAAACTATCAATTAATTGGGTGATACTTAATTTCCTGCCATCTGTAGATAAGGCTGATTGCAACTCATACAGTACTGCTTGGGAACTGCTTCGCCATTTTGATATCAAGGACCGCAATTCTGTTGGGTTATTCTGAAAGAAGAAAACACAAAAACAGAGTGCTGTGTGATATGACTGGGGTAGAGGGACAATCAAATGATGCCGAGCTTTACAGGAAGGCGAGGTGGTATATCAATACAGACAAAGAATAAGATACCATTGGTATCTCTTTGGTGAGCTGCCAAGCTTCCATGACTAGGATTTACATCCCATGCCTTTATTCATATTTTCTCTGGTTGAATATAGTTACTCTGCATGGTACCAGACCAGAATCACATTTAGGCTTACATACTACTGAGCTCAAATTACTAGAATACAGCACAAAGAAAAAATACCTTCATGTACATTATCTTTCTGAAAATCTCTTCGAAGGCAATCATTCTTAGACAATAATTTCTGTAAAATGCATTTAATTTTAAAAGGTTTATTTCAATAACATATCTTCTCACCTTTGATCTGTACATCTTGACCAGTTTCAGCCTTCGAAGGAGCTCCTCCTTTTCCTGAATCTGCTTTACTAATGTCACCTTTTCATCCAATAGCTCCAGTTGCCTGAAATCTGTTCCTAACAAATTAGCTTCTGTAGAATTCTGTGTAGTCTTACTGCATCCAGTAGATACAGACAAACAGAGCTCTTTCTCTTGTACAACACTTTTCAAACATATGGGTTCAGCAGGAACTTTTCCCAAACATTTATTCTTGTCTTGTGACACAGAACATGGTTCTCCATTAGATGAAATCCCATCTTCATAAACAGTACTTTTCTTTTCTTCGTCTATTTTAAGACGCTTTGCAACAGTAAAAGTTGAACAAAATGACCGTCTTGCTTTCTTCAACCGTTCTCTAAGGGTTGCACTCATCAGCTAAAGTAAATATAACAAGATAGCATTAAGGAGGACAGTGAATTTTTAAAAATAAACTTAGTTATGTTTGTGGAAACAATAAAAGTAAGCTATTAGCAAACAGCATACATGTGACAGTACTAGGCACCTGGGACACATAACAATTTTTGATAGTCTGCCGCCAGGAAGCCTCCATGCAAGTACACCCCACGTGCCCAGGGCCCTTCCAGAGTCCCTTTTGCTTCCAGCCAAATCCAGCTGTATCCCAGAAGCCCAAGCCACCCAGCAGTTGTATTCCCTTCTCCAGAAAACCTGCAAGCCCAGCTAGAGAGACCAAAATGAAACTACAAAGTATAATAATTCCAAGAAGTTTTAGTGTAGCCAATCCAAGCTCTTACGCACTGTCATCAGAACCAAATCTTTCTCCAACAACACACTAGAAAACATATCGGAGAGGATTTATATATTTATAATTAAATGCTATTTACTTAAGAGAAAATAAACAGAAAAATTCAACTAATACAATATAGTTTTATTTGACAAGCCTACAAAAAATGAAAGAATGCAGTTAAATCAATAAGCCAAATCAGTATAATAAATCCAATTAGAAAATAAGTAAATGTTGGGCAAAGGGAATATTGGGTAAAGGAAATCAAGGAAGCGAATGCCCGCTACAGGAGGACCTGTGAACAAATTGGCTAGCAATCTATCCTTTTTTTCCCCCAGTGTGTAACCTCCTCTCCCATTAGTTTACTGGCACGTAAGATGGACCCTGTTGACTTCTCTGACAACGTTGCCATAATTTACCCATAGGTTTTACTAGTGCTGTTCAGCTCTTCACAATACATATTTCCAAGGTTTAGGTGATTTTACTTAACTTCTGTTCAACAACACCTAGGAACTAAAGGACTATAAAGAGAATGGGACAACAGTGAGGCTACACACCTGTTTCTCTGAGGAAGAGCTGCTGCTGTTCTGAGCAGGTGTCCCACAGTTCTCTGGGGTGGAACATCTTGATGCAGGCTTGTTTAACACAGTTTCCATTTGGGCAGTGGACTAATTTGCTATGGAGATAAAAACAGAATCCTTGTAAGACTAACGATGCAGGTCTCATCTGATCCTCGGAAATCTCTTTAAGCACCATAGTTTGAATACCATGCACCATAGTTTGAGGAAGAGTTCAGGAGGCAACTCACTGATCTCAGAAGTATTTTGGGGCCTACAGCTAGCCTGCCGCTGCTGTTGTTAACCCTGCTCCCCTCAGCACTAAACATATTTATCTGCCCACCAATTGATTTCCAACCAACTTTTCTTACATTTAAGAGTCGCCGTCCTCGGGGAGAGGAGAAAATCTGGGAAGAAAGGACCAGCCACGCCAACAGGCCAACCCCTATTGGCAACCGTTCAATTTTCCTCCGTCCCTTCACCTCAGAAGCAAATTTTTTTAAAAAAAATCAGCCTACAGCTGGGAGACACGACGGAATACAGAAGAGCTCTAAACCTCCCGCTCTGAGAAGGAAGCGAACCTTCGCAACGAAATCTCTTCTCGCGGTCTTTGCCACCACCACCACCCCTGAGTGCGCATGCGCCTTGCTTTGTAACCAGAAAAGGAGGGGGCGGCCCTTTTTCTAGAATGGATAAGAGATGGGTAGAGGAGGGGGGGTTGTTAATAGTGGCGGTGGGAGAGAAGCGCCGCCTTAGGCACGGCGGAGGGAAATTAACTTAACAAGAGATTGGAAGGGGAGGGCGGGAAATGTTCTTTGCATGAACTCCTGGGGGTGCCCTCCTGGACGTTGGCAAAATTAAAAGGGGGAAAGAACAGCGTGGGGAGGGGCAGAGAGGGGAAGGGGGGAAAAGCCGAACCTGGTGACACCTGGGAGACCAACAGATTGATTTCGTGGATCAAAATCCACTCCTTCAGCTACGTGGAGTGAGGTGCGCGGCGGTCACCGTGGGAGCGCTCCAGCTCGCTTGTCGGTCTGGCATGCAGCAGGGACAGGCCTTGGATACGTTTAGGAGGAAGAGGATATTTCAACAGATGCAGTTTGCTTAAGATACGCCTGCTGAAATGTCCTCCTCTTCCTCTTGTTGCATGGGGCTGCCCTCGTCCCCTTATTGTGTGGGTCCTTGTACCCGGAGGGGGATCTCCTTGGGTTCCAAGGGCTTACTCTGAGGTCAATGGGTGGAGGTCATTTGGGAAGTGTAAACAGGCCCTTCGGAGCGAAACGCGACTTAGAAGTCAGTGGGGTTTCTTTTTGGGTAATATGTGGAGGAGTGTCCCAGCAGTGCGAAGGCTTGGCTAGATAAAGATGGTCGCATTGGAGCAGGCAGGATTGGACTCAGTCGGGTTCCTTAAGGTCAGGCAGAGGTGCCTGGTGCAACCTTTGCATCCATGTGGAAGGGAAAGCTTAACATTAAAATGTAGTAGTTTTAAAGGTGCCACACGTTTTTGTCTTTTTTTCGTTTTGTTTCCTTTCTTTGGATTTTGCCCGATAGGCTTGCGTGGACTAACACGGCTACTTCCCTCAAAAGAAAAAAGGATGCAAACTTGATTTTCCAGACTGAAAGGGAGCCAAATACGGAGGATCCACATGCATGCTCTGTTCACGAAAACGCATCCAAACCTTGACACTACTTTCTGTAATTTTTATTAATGTTTTCATACCATCACATAGTGGATTATGTTTTATGTTTTCCCCATTAGGGTTTTTGGAGGTTCTGATTTTAAAAAAATGACAACAGTGTGACACTGTCTATCAATATGTATTAACAGTTCTGAAATGGCCTGGCCGGGAGGGCTGTTGCCTCCAGTAGCCCCTTCAAAAAGCTCTGAACAGAGGACTGCTCAGGAGAACTGTGGTGTATGCCCAGGTCATGAATATTCATATGCTATTTGCATAGACCAATGGGAGTGCTGGAGGGGTGGAGTCACGAGGTATAAGAGACTCAGGAGGAGTTTTAGATAGGGTTTTCAGAGATAGAAGATTGAGAAGGTTTTGGAGTTTGGGCGGGAGAGTGGTGGTTGAGAGGGATAAAGGAGAATGTTTGTTTAAGAGTTAATAACATTGCTTGTTCTGTCAACACCTGTATCAATAAACAATTTCTATTTGGTTCTTTTAAAATGACATATGGCCTGGACCTCGATTACGGTATTAAGAATAGGTATTGTTGATGAAATCAACTGGTGGCAGCTGAGGGGCACATAGCGTGAGCTCTTTGGTGAAACGATTGGGCCACGTGAAATTGTGACAATAACGAATATCAATATATGCTAACACCAGCAAATTTCTGCCAACATAACTTATTGTGTAGATTATAGAAGAGATACAGTAAGCAATAAGAAGGCTTATCATACATGATTTAAAGACACTTGCAACTTTTTGTTTAAAAAGATTAAAAAAGGAATACAATTACGTTTTCTTTTTGCAAACTGTTTTGAGAGTCATTTTTCTGAAAAGTGGTATAAAATGTGCATGCCAGTTTTGTAATGCCTCAACTTTATCACCTCTTCACTTACCTTCTTTTTTTCTTTTCTTCCTGAAGCAAAACATGTATGTAATTTCTCTTTTTGCAATGTATTTGTATGTGCTAAATTAACCCAAGATGTAATCATCTATTGAAAACTCCCTGGACAGAGTCTTCACCATTGAATTTGATGAAGTTTACTTCTGAGTAAACATCTCCATGATTAGGAATCCGGTGCTTCCTGAAATTGCTTTGATTGAATCACTCTCTGCCTTCATGATAGGTTAATGGGACAGGAATTTATTCCTAATTCTCTTTGTATTATGATTGAGCCTTGTGGCACAGTGGTTAAATTGCTGTACTGCAGCCCAAACTGTGCTCACGACCTGGGGTTCAAATCCAGGTAGCCAGCTCAAGGTTGACTCAGCTTTCTGTTCTTCTGGGATCAGTAAAATGATTACCCAGCTAACGGGGGGGGGGGGGGGGGGGGGGCAATGTGTAGCCTGCATAATTAACTTGTAAACCACCCAGAGAGTGCTTGGGGCGGTATATCAGCAGCATACTTTATGTAAGCACGATCTCATTTCTCAATGAGGATTTCATTGGAGTGCCAGTCTTCCAACCTTACACATGCAAGTGTCCATATGGTGGAGAACACCCATAACGATATGCCTTTTAGTATTCAATATACATACCAGAATCAGGGTACCCAAGTTAACTTGCTTACTGCCTTTCTTAAACATTTATATTGCGAAGACTTGAGCTCTAGGCAGGAAATCTAGAACTCTCCTCCCAAACTTTAATGATGTTGTTATTACTCACTGGGCTAGAAAGTAAATCACAGCCTACTTGTCAGGTCATTCCTTTTTTACATTGTAAATTGATCATCTGATCTAGCTGAAAGCCATATGCTGTGATTTATCCTGACACACAAAGCACGCAGTGTAGTCATCATGTTTCTGTAGCCTGGAGCATTAAGGTGGAGATGCTTTTGTACTCAGTTATTAGTTGGAGAAATTTTTGTTGGCCCTTTCCATTTCAGTATGAGTTTACGGCTTAACTTTGTTTTTCCCATGTTTTCTGATTTGTAAACAGCTGTATAACCTGTGCCAGAGTTATAAAGTTCCTGTTATACAAATCTGCAACAAATCATAAACAAAACAACAAAACACAGATGGCACATCAAGGACTATGAAAAATATTATGATACAGGCTTTTTTGAAGCATAGTTTGCTTCATCAGACACACACTGACACATATACGCTGCTATGGATAGTCACTGTGGTTATTGTGCAGATATATAAGCTTTGATTTAATTGCCACAGACTACTTTCAGCATATATTACCAACAAATTGTGCTGATTATTTTTTCTCTCTCATCCATATGATACCTAACTATATGCTAATTTGCTGAGACTAACACAGCACTTATCTAGTGAAATATTCTTGTCCTCAATAGCTTATGTTATAATAAATCCACGAGGCTACAATCTTACACCCATTTATCTGGGATTAAGCCCTTAAATTGACTTCCTTTTTGTACTGTTGTTACTGTCAAATCACTTGTGACAATGCAGTCCTTTCTTTATAGGATTGTGCTTTTAGTCGTTAGGGTGGAACACAACCCTTTTTTGTTTGTGCTGCAGCAGGCTGCCATAAAATTAATTTTGTCGAGTTAATCAAGAGATTATTTTTTTATCAAGGTAAGTAAATAGTAAGTCTATTAAATATTGCTGTTTTTTTTTAATTACAGGCAAGTTTACATGGAATCAGAAGTGTTGGCTTGTTGTTTACTATATTATTATCAGCTTTCTACATTCCATGAAAAAGTACAAAGAGAAAAGACTGGTTAAGCCTGGAATTTTTCTGCTTACATATAATTGGATCACTTCAGATTACACTGAACAATCATACTGAATGCTCTTTATGGGGTGTGGTTGACAATCCACTCGTGTATGGTCTTCTCTCATTTAATCATACTGCATAATAGAAGTTAGGAAGATGCTTGAATTCCTCAGGGCAAAACACAAGTCAGGACAAGAAATACTATCCTGACCAGAAATTCATACCAAATCCTTACAGTCATATTTATCAATACTGTGTAGTCCAATGCATGTCAACTGTTTTACAACACTTACTCCTGAGTAAAAGATATATACGACTGCAGCCTGAGTTGTGTAATTTTCATATGACAGGGTACTGTTGTAATACAACATTGATAGTCAAAGGCAAACCAGGTGAAATTAAGTGTATGGGTTACATTGTTCTTGTATTTCATATTTGGGAAACCATTGTCTTTTCTGGATTGCTGCTCCTGAAGCATTAAAAGCAAAGAAACACTATAGGCAGTCCTGGGAGAGTAGAAAGGCTGAGCAGTGCCAATACAAAGATGGAATTAAATGTCTGAGAAAATAGTTCTATAAAATATGAAGGGAGGAAGTTGTTGATATTATCACTGTCATATGACTGGTCCGTCATATTTAAACTTGTAATTTATGTATCAGTCTTGATGTATCAGTCTGAACTATTCGTGGGTGAGAAGTTTATTTCTGGAAAGATGAAAACCTCTGCCATTAACGAATATGTTTGTCTTCTTGTTCAGGCTAGTCATCAAGCTGTATATATAGCCAGATAATATTATGAGGGTATCTACTAATTGCTGGATGGGTTTTGACAAGATACAGATTATTGACTGAAAACCCACATGTACATGAATATAGCTTTCCCTAAATGTCTGTGAAGAACCATGTAGCATACAAAGAGGTTTATTTTGCTGTTTATTATGGAATGTTTATACAGCCAAATTAATTTAGTGGCTGAAATAATGTGCAATTTTACGCTGCACTACAAGGATGATGTCATCACGTAGAGACATTACTGTTTATTTTAATCAAAATTTCCTATTCCCATCCCGTTCAGGTTCCAAGGCTCTTTGGGGAATCTCTTCTGCCTAGGGTGAAGCCTTTGGGAGCCTTGATATGGCACGAAGCCTTTCATGTCAGAAAATTGCCTCTGGATTGCCGTCATCACTCTTACTGCCGGATCGCAACTGCTGTCAGTGATCTACAAGATATTTTCCAATATGAAATGCCCTCCACCATCCTGAATCTGTCAATGGCTTTCATACAGCAAAAGGGATCCCCAGAGATGATCAGAACCTAAAGTGGGGTATAAGAAAATTTAAATTAAATTAAATTAACAGTAGCATTGCAATATGCACAGAGTAAAGTTGTGTAGACTGGATTACTATGTGTGTACCTGCATAATTATGAGTGTAGGATATACCACCCTTTTCAATCTATGACATATTAGAAATCAAACTGTTACCAGGCTTGAGAATGGGACAACACCAGGGGAGACAAAATGCCTGGGGCATAAGCCCCTGGAGGACCCAAAACACTGGGGCCCCAGACCATGGAGAAAAAACCAAACAATACATTACAGAATAAAATTCGAGTACAAAAATTGGCAATGCCTTTATAGATCACTAAAAAATCTTCACACAATAAACAAGCTTTCATGGATTAAATAGCACTTCATCAGGATTGTACCAATGTGAAGAACTTAAAAGTCCAAAACGTAACGTCCAAAAGTACATGACAAGATTTATTTTATTTTTTTGCCAGGAAAGTTGCTCTTGGATGTTAAGTCCAACAGTTCTTGGCAATTGCCAGGTTTTTCTCTCTTAGATGGAGGTGAGGAGTCTGGTTGCTGTTTTATGGTTGCAATTTAGGCAGCCAGTTCTACAAACAAAGAAGCACAGGCATGTATGTACACACATCTCCCCATTTGGCCTTTGTTTGAAATATATGTTTCTGATTAGCCAAGGTGTGTGTGTGTGACACAGAAAACCTGAGTCCTCCATCTGAGAATTGGGTTGATAATTTAGTAAACTCACTAGGTTTAGCTAACAGCCAAAATGATATTACCTAGTGATTGCAGTCCTCTTCTGATGATGTTGAGAGTCCAAGTGTCTTCCTGATGGTATGGAGGGGGGACATCTATTTCTTGGTATCCTCGTAGTTCCATTGAAGTAAAGGGCAGCCATGAGGTCATAACAAAATAAAATCCAAATGCAAAAATAGGTGATACCTTTATAGACCACTAAACATCACCATAACAAAAAATTATGTTATTATGACCACATGGCTGCCCTTTACTTCAATAAATTATAGAATAAATGTTGGTATGATAGTTTTAAAAAGTCAAGTGTACAAGGCGTCAATCTACACGGGGCAGGGAGAAATAAAGAAAACTTGTCAAAAATAGCCATACCAATTGCTTTGTGTTTAGATGAGAGGTGGATTGCTGATGAAAAAAAGGACTCACATTTTAGGCTTTTCCATTGCTTGGTGTCTTTTTATGCATGACAGTGAGCACAAGAAGGGATCCTAGACCATCTTGACTTTTAACACTGGTGTCAACATTCAGATTTGCCTTTGCTATGCGAAGCTTGACATCATTTTTCCTGGCAGTAACTTGGGAATGATATTTCAAGGCAACGATTTCTTGCCATTTTGAATCATGAACACAGAAGCATTATCTCATTTTCATAAGCCAGCAGGGTTTTTTTTTTAAAGTACAGTATTTCTTACATTTCTTACTTCAAGAGCTTTCAGCAAGGTAGGCTTCAGGAGGTCTAGCCATGGTGCCTTTCATCATTGTAATGCTGTAATGGAAGAATCATTATTTGTAAAGTAAATCAGGTCTCTTAAGGGGTGGAAACAGTGTCCTTCATGGAATCTGAGTGCTTTGTGTACTATGTGTACTTACTTTTCAAGGGACTCAACATTGCATTTTAATGAAAGTGGCAAGAAAAATAATCAGATGACGTAGGTATTGACTGTTGCCACTGGTGCTGGAAGGTTATCCAGATGAGTAATTTTTTTATTAGTAGAGGTTTTGTTTTTAACATGTCGTTGAAAGATATTGAGTTCAGAACTACAGTTAAAGGAAGGTCACCAGTGTAAACTTTGTTCTACTTGTCTGAAGAACAGCAGGAGACAGCCTGCTTGTGGCTTTCTCAGATGTATGTAGCTTCTGCCCAGAGACCTTTGGGTAGTGTGGGCGGCATACAAGTTAAATAAATAAATAAATAAATAAATAAATAAATAAATAAATGGAATCCTGGGAAGGGTAGGCCCAATCTGGCAGGGCTCTTCTTTAGATCTTAAAAAACCCGAACTTGGTATTTTTTTTAATTCAAATTGAAAGGGAACCATTAGTTGTGGAAGAGATTTTGTGCCACCACAGCCGTACTTCTGAGCTAGATGGCACACTCACTGACATAACTGGGTCCCTAGGCAAACTGCCAGACAACCACCTATTACTTTGCCCAGGGATCCAGGTTCTTTTTTTCCTTCCCCCTCATCTGCACTAGAGAGGAAGTAAAATGTTCTCAGCAAACACTTGCAGGATCCATCTGAGCTCCAAAGCTGAGGCTTGGTGAAACCCTTCAAGCATTTATATTATTGGTATGCAGCACAGAAAGAGAATCCCTCTAGTCTCTGATCAGAGTTTGGAGAATGTAATTGCCCTCTTCCAGCAAATTTCAAAGAGGGCTTTCCTTGGAACCTGTGTAAGCCAGATGGAGAACCAACATGGGTCAGAGTAAGTCCATGGGATAAAGGTTCCGCTCTCCTTTTGTACAACCGCCTTCTTGGTAACTAGTGAAGTTTCCAAAAGGGGCCATCAAGCCAGCTTCTACAGCCAAAATCTTGTATCTACTCAAATGTTTTCACCTTTTGTCAGCTGTTTATTGCACCTCCTAGACCAGCTCTGTAAACCAGGTGTATTAGAGCACATGATAGACAGCTGCTAAGACTGCACACATCACTTGTCCATTTGCTGTCTTATGGTTTGTGAGTCAAACAAGATTATGGAGTGGTGTTGATCAACATGCATATTGACAACACACTATGCATCTTTCCCATGGTTTCTCGAGCTCCTGTGTGGAACTATTTTGCCAAGCTGATGCATGCACTTAAAAAAAATGTCCTTACAGAGCTGCTTGTGGGTATTCAATAGTACTGTGCAGTTTCTTTTAAACACTGTATAACATTCAGTTACATTTCATTACAGGGTTGGCTATATGTTTGATCAAATGCCATATGTTAGATCAAGGAGTGAAAGCATAGATACTCTTTATATGGAAGCATCTGAAACATGTGATCTGCCACTAAAAAGGGAAAGGTATTAATAAAATTCAGAGCCCCTACTAATTCAGTTTGCCGTCAGAGATCTCAAAAACAATTTCATTTTTCTTAAAGGTTATGGACTCACTTCAGACGCAAATAAATTTTGCAAGATTAGGATTGGTGTTATTACCCACCAATGCTGTTCCAAATGATAATGGTACTTGCATACATGTGGTTGCACACATTTAAGCTTTAAATGAATTGTTGCAGCCTGTAGTTTTATTACCCTTTGATCATACTATGTATAATTTTGTCTTTACCTGGGTGTATAAGCAGCATGTGGTTACATGTACTTGCTAGCTGAAGATAATGTTTTGGAAAAATAGACTTTAGTCTACATTAAGCTCATGCTATAAAAATTTTAGATGTCACAGGACTTAACTCTTGTGTTACAACATGCTGACAAGGCTATCCCTCTGAATATTATCACTTTAAAATGGATTGTGTGACTGTTGACTTCTCTCTTGCATATTTAGACAATGGCATTTAATTCTTTAAAACTTCTGATCATTCTAAGCCATGGGTCTCCAATAATCTTGGGTGACTCCTTTCTCCATCATATATGCAACACTTTTTTCTTTTTTTCTTTACTGGGACATCAGAAGTCCTGGCCCTAAACCCTTTAATCTGCTTCCTTTGTACTATCCCTGGCTCAATCTCTGTCAATTTAGGGCACCCAAAAATATCAAGGTCTTCTGAATTTGGCACCTGATAAAGCTTTGTGATGATAAGCAAACTCCTGCAAAGTCACACCAAAAAAAGAAGAAGAAAAGGGAAAAGCATTGCTGGCTAGGATATTAAAGAAGATCTGCTATGACTTGGCTTGGCATGTCCTTCACTAGCAAAACAGGGTATCTTGTACCTGTAGGTACAAGTTTAAAGACAATTGTAAGACTGCCAGATTCCTAATGTCAGAGCAATATCTCATGAGAAGAGAAGACTCCCTGGAAAAGCCCCTGATGTTGGGAACGTGTGAGGGCAAGAGGAGAAGGGGACGACAGAGGACGAGATGGTTGGACAGTGTCACTGAAGCTACCGACATGAATTTGACCCAACTCCGGGAGGCAGTGGAAGACAGGAGGGCCTGGCGTGCTCTGGTCCATGGGGTCACGAAGAGTCGGACACGACTTAACGACTAAACAACAACAACATCATGCACTTAAAATGTCTGAGAATGAAATTCAGCAGCCCTGGGCAGTGTAACAGATTTCAACCCCAGAGTTTGGATGATGAGACATACTTAAAACATAAGACCAACTCATAAACATGAGACCAGTTTTATCTCCGCTGAACTCAGTGTTTGAGTATGCATTACTGAAGTTGTGTATTAGCTGTATTACTTCAAATCAAATCCCATAGGATGTCATAATTATGTGACCATTTTCTTCTGTCCTCAACAGTGCTTTAACCCAGGTAGGTGGGGCTCGTCAGCCTTGGAAGGCAGCCCATCTAGGAGAAGGAAAACTCCGATTTCAAACCTCCACTGCCTTGTGGCTATATCCACTGATGGAAAAGGCTTCAGGAGTTAACCTCAAGGCAAAATCCGGAGCCGGAGTCCCGGAGGCAGTTCGTGCCGTTCTGGCAACTCCTGCGATGTCGCTGGAACCAGTTGTATTGGCTCTTGCCTTTCCATTGGACTATTTCAGTGACATGGAGAGAGGGGATTTGCTGCTTGGGTAACAGCCTATCCTCCATATTATTTTACCCAGGCTTCGTGCTCTGGAGAGGACACTCCAGCTTTGCATACAGCATTGAAATAACACAGGAAGTAGCAGTTACCAGTTATAAGTCTTTGCTCGATTGGCGTAGAGCATGAAGCCAGGCTACTTCTGACGGTGGGAGAGGGCACTGCACCTCACTAGGTAGCTACTGCCCGCCTTAAGCTGGGCAGCCCCCAGCCAGTAAGGTGCTACCTCGCCACGGTCTGTTAACCTCACGGGGTGCGTGGGGTTTAGGGTGAAATCCGACAAGCAGATCGATAACCCTGCACCATGCAACAATCATAAGAAAACTTCTGCCCTAAAGCTGGGCACCTGAAATGTTCAGACAATAACCCCTGGCTTTTCTGATGACCTGCAGGAAATAGACGACACACGCAAGACAGCTGTCATCGACATGGAACTGAGTAGGCTGCAGATGGACATTTTTGCCCTGCAAGAGACGAGATTCCCAGACATGGGATCTGTCAAAGAAAAAAATTCTCATTCTTCTGGCAGGGAAAACCATTCAATGAGACCAGGGAATATGGTGTTGGCTTTGTGGTCAGAAATACTCTGCTGAGATCCATTGTTCCACCTAATGTGGGGAGTGAAAGAATCCTGTCTCTGCAGCTCCACTCATCAGTGGGACCGGTCACCCTCATTAGTGCATATGCACCAACACTGTCATCTACAACAGAAGTCAAAGACAAATTCTACGACGAACTGGCAGCTACTATCAAAAAAATCCCCGAGAGAGAGCCGCTGTTCATTCTCTGAGACTTTAATGCTAGAGTTGGTGCTGATCACAATTCTCGGCCCACTTGTCTAGGCTGTTTTGGCATTGGGAAGATGAATGAAAATGGCCAACGTTTGCTGGAGTTTTGCTGTTACTATGGTCTTTGTGTTAGCAGCACGTTCTTTAATACGAAGCTTCAACACAGAGTTTCCTGGAGACATTGAAGATCGAAGCATTGGCATCAGCTCGATTTGATCCTCACTAGATGCTCTAGCTTTCCTAGTATTACAATTACACACAGTTATTAGGGTGCTGATTGTGATACTGATCACTCCCTGGTGTGTAGTAGAGTAAAACTGCGAATAAAGAAATTGTATCACACGAAAAAGGAAGGAAGACCACGTATTGACATCAGCAAGACTTGCGATCAAAGAAAAGTGGAGGAATTTGCCCAAGCGCTTGAGGAAACCCTTCCAGGCCCGGCTGATGCAAATGCACCTGAACGATGGGAACATTTCAAGAACTCTGTTTATAACACTGCCTTGTCCACATTTGGCAAGAAGACCAAAAAGACGGCAGACTGGTTCGAAGCCCATTCGGATGAGTTGATGCCAGCCATCAAGGATAAGAGGACAGCTCTAGCAGCACACAAAGCCTGTCCTAGTGAGTACAACTTGCAGGCTCTTTGAGTTGCTCGTAGCAAACTCCAACAGGCTGCCAGGAGATGTACTAACAATTATTGGCTTCAGCTCTGCTCTCAGATACAGATAGCAGCGGACACAGGTAACATCAAGGGAATGTATGACGGTATCAAGCAGGCTTTAGGTCCAATACAGAATAAATCTGCTCCTTTGAAGTCTGCTACAGGCGTGATCATCCATGACCGAGCACAGCAGATGGAACGCTGGGTGGAGCACTACTCTGAGCTATATTCCAGAGAGAATGTAGTAACCGAAGAGGCATTAAATAACATTGAGTGCCTGCCTGTCTTGGAAGAGTTGGACAACGAACCAACTTTAGCAGAAATAAAAGCGGCCTTGGATTCCCTCGCCTCCGGCAAGGCACCTGGAAAGGACAACATCCCTGCTGAAGTGCTGAAGTGCTGTAAAGAGATCATCACCACCGAGCTGTATGAAATCTTTTGTCTTTGCTGGAGGGAAGGTGGAGTACCACAGGACATGAAGGATGCAAACATCGTCAGATTGTATAAGAACAAAGGAGACAGGGGCGACTGCAATAACTACCGTGGCATCTCTCTTCTCAGCGTTGTAGGGAAGCTGCTTGCCCGTGTTGTGCTGAAGAGACTCCAGGTGCTTGCAGACAGAGTCTATCCAGAATCACAGTGTGGATTTCGAGCTAATAGATCCACCACTGACATGGTATTCTCCCTCAGACAGTTGCAGGAGAAATGTAGGGAACAACGACAGCCACTCTTTGTGGCCTTCATAGATCTTACAAAGGCCTTTGATTTGGTTAGCAGGGACGGCCTTTTTAAAATACTTCCCAAGATTGGATGTCCACCTCGACTCCTTAACATCATCAGGTCCTTTCATGAGGAAATGAAGGACACCGTAGTTTTTGATGGCTCAACATCAGATCCCTTTGACATCTGAAGCGGAGTGAAACAGGGCTGTGTCCTCGCACTGACCCTGTTTGAGAACTTTTTTGCTGTCATGCTGAAGCACGCCTTTGGAACTGCAACAGAAGGTGTCTATCTCCAGACTAGATCAGATGGAAAGCTCTTTAATCTCTCTAGATTGAGAGCGAAGACCAAAGTCCAGCTGAAATGCATGCAGGACTTCTTCTTCGCCAATGATGCAGCTGTTGTTGCCCATTCTGCTGAAGACCTCCAACAACTCATGAATCGTTTTAGCAAGGCCTGCCAAGACTTTGGATTAACAATCAGCCTGAAGAAAACACAAGTCATGGTCCAGGGCGTGGACTCATGTCCCTCTATTACCATCTCCACACAAGAATTGGAGGTTGTTCATGACTTTGTGTACCTTGGCTCAACGATCTCTGACACTCTCTCCCTAGATGTCGAGCTGGACAAACGTATTGGCAAAACAGCTACCATGTTCTCTAGACTCAGAAAGAGAGTATGGCTTAATAAGAAGCTGACGGCATATACCAAGATCCAGGTCTATAGAGCCTGTGTCCTGAGCAGGACACAGGCTCAGTACAGACACTCCTGTACTGCAGTACAGACACTCCTGTACTGCAGTGAGTCCTGGACCCTTTGTGCACGGTAGGAGAGGAAGCTGAACATGTTCCATATGTGTTGTCTCCGACACATTTTTGGTATTACCTGGCAGGACAAAGTTCCAAATAGAGTAGTCCTAGAATGAGCTGGAATTTTTAGCATGTATACATTACTGAAACAGCGACGTCTACGTTGGCTTGGGCATGTCGTGAGAATGGCTGATGGTCAGATTCCAAAAGATCTCCTGTATGGAGAATTAGTGCAGGGAAATCGCCCCAGAGGGAGACCACAGCGGTGATACAAGGATATCTGCAAGCGGGATCTGAAGGCCTTAGGAATGGACCTCAACAGATGGGAAACCTTGACATCTGAGCGTACAGCCTGGAGGTAGGCAGTGCATCATGGCCTCTCACATTTTGAAGAGACACTTGTCCAGCAGGCTGAGGTAAAGAGGCAGTCCCGAAACCAGCAAAATCAGGGAGCTGGACAGCGGACAGATTGTATTTGTCTTCAGTGTGGAAGGGATTGTCACTCTCGAATTGGCCTTCTCAGCCACTCTAGATGCTGTTCCAAGACCTCTATTCAGAACACGTTACCATAGTCTCTCGAGACTGAAGGATGCCTAATCTTTCTTCTGTCTTCAGAGATAGGATAATTAACTTGTGTGGGAAGCTCCTGCCCAAGGCCGTTAGTTGTTATCTGTTACAGTGAGAGCAAACACTCCTGGCAGAGAAGCAGCAGCTCCCAGCGGGTGGGGTGACCTCTCATTCTGCTTTTTCCCTTAGAGTTAAGGCATAGGTTCAAAGACTTTCTCCGGCCAATCCTAGTGGTGATTAGGTAACCAGTATCCTATCTGAATTCTCACAACATTCTGTGTAATCGTGCTAAGTTAATAAAAAGAGTTCTCAAGGCGTTGCTTTTAAGCTCCGCTGGCTCGGACATCTGTGGTCAACTTCTTTGTACTTTCTCTAAAGTTAATTGCCTTCCTATTGTTCTGTGATCACCCACATCATTAGCCTTCCTTTGTTCCGTGATCACCTACAAACTTGCTCACTTAATGGTAGAAATTTTACTTATCTAGTGATGGAAAAATCTATTAAATTTGCATTATTTGACTTTTTAAAAAGAAAATGTTCAATTTCTTTCCATTCTATTTATGAAGACATTTCCAATATAGCAAGTTCTTAAGGGGTGTGTGGGGAAGCCAACAATTTTGTCACCCAGCTTCTTCAGCCCAGTTTAAAAGACTAGTTGTTCTAGTGGGGAGAGGATGGCAAGGTGCCAGTTTGTTATGTAGCTATTGTAAATCACTTTGAGAAGTGTTGTGCAGTGAACAAATGCTTTAAATAGATAGAATTATACCTGTTAAGCATGAGGAGCCTATCATAATAATAATAATAATAAAAAAAGAGTGGCAACCCTAAGCCAATGGCATAAACATAGCTGAATTGAATTCAGCGCCGGTCAAGTTGTCTGCCTGAGTGGCTACATCTGTCAATTTCACTTTTTTCCCTTAGAACTGGGTTGTTGTTCTTTTTAAAGTGTCAAGTTCTTTCCATTCTGAGCATGAGAACATTTACCAAAGCTGGTACGTTCTTACCAATTTCCATTCCGGACGAAGAAAAAAAAATCATCAAAAAACCAAAACAAAACACTGCAAGACCCATCGGAAACGCAATTAATCCATTTCGGCCAAAGGGGAAAAAGAAAAGAAAAGCAAACAAACCGTGCAAGACCCTTTGGAAATGCAAAAAAAAAGCAAAGCAGAAAGCAAACAAACCGTGCAAGACCCTTCGGAAATGCAAAAAAAGCAAAGCAGAAAGCAAACAAACAGTGCAAGACCCTTCGGAAATGGAAAAAAAGCAAAGCAGAAAGCAAACAAACCGTGCAAGACATTTTGGAAATGCAAAAAAAGCAAAGCAGAAAGCAAACAAACCGTGCAAGACCCTTCGGAAATGCAAAAAAAGCAAAGCAGAAAGCAAACAAACCATGCAAGACATTTCGGAAATGCAAAAAAAGCAAAGCAAAAAGCAAACAAACCCTGCAAGACCCATCGGAAATGGGAAAAACAAACAAAAAACAAACAAACCCTGCAAGACCCATTGGAAATGGGGGGGGGGGGACCCAAAAAGCAAACAAACCCTGCAAGACCCATCGGAAATGGGGGGAAAAACAAAAAACAAAAAACAAACACA
The DNA here is from genome assembly GCA_037013535.1 of Intellagama lesueurii. Taxonomy (NCBI): domain Eukaryota; kingdom Metazoa; phylum Chordata; class Lepidosauria; order Squamata; family Agamidae; genus Intellagama; species Intellagama lesueurii. The sequence continues at coordinate 211,728,784 of JBAJHW010000003.1, forward strand.
CCCTGCAAGACCCATCACAGCATAGAAACATAATCCCACCACCCAGCCCAAAACCATGCTGCAAAACCCACCCAGAACAGTTTTTAAAAAGTAGAAAGCAGCACCTTACCAGGCAGTCCGAAGCCTCCTCCAATCGCACTCACTCTAACCGTTGGGGCGAAAGAGCTACAAAGAAGCAGCCTCTTCGCCACAAACGGTTAGCAATTTGAATTCCCCGCCTTTTCCCCCTGCCTTTTTCTGGTTGTAACTCGAAGCTCCGGTCGCAAGTAGAAGCAAAATTTTGCGGCCGGAGCTGGTCGTAAATCAAAATGGTCGTATGTCGGGACGTTTGTAAATCGAGGCACCACTGTACGTTTTCTAACTTCAATACCAACAGGCACTCTGGTGCACTGCTCTGTGCGGCTCCTACATGTTTCAAGACAGAGCTGTGTGTATCTTTTGGTCTGGTCTGCAACCACTAGCTTGACCCGTGATCCTCACGTAGAGTGGATGCTGCTGCCCCATCATCAGAGGTGAAGAACGATTGAATTGCCAATGTAGATGGCTTTTCAATGTGGACGAGGGAGTACCTTCACTTCAGGTGGCAAAATGTCTTGGGCCCCTGCTGCACTGGATATGCTGCTCATGTGCCAGCTCTACTGCCATTTGTCCACTATTCTGTGTGATGCTGTCCTTGAACATTCAAGCATAGGGAACTGACTTATACAAAGCAATCCATCTGGCCCAGCACTGACCAGCAACAGCTACTCATGGGAATAGACACAGGTCTTTCCTTGTGGCTGCCTGCCTATTATAGTGTGTTTATGTTAGAAATTAAATGTTTAGTTGGTATTTTATAACTGGAGATGCAGTAGAATGAATCTAGGCTTCCTGCACACACATCCTCTACTATTGAAATATGGACATTATAAGTGAATATGTGTAAAACTGGAGCCCATTGGCTCTATTATTTCATATGAGTAGGGAAACTTATATAATACATTTCATGAGCCAAAGTTCTGGTTTCCCATGAGTTTGAGTCGTTAATTACCGTGAACATTCCAGCGAATTTATAGAGCTATCAGAGTTGGAGACATTGTGTTTGCTCCCTTTGAGTGAGACTGCAGCCAGTGGCAGCCCTGGGTACATCCCTTTCATGGTCCATCCTGCAGCCCTTTTAGAGAGGAGTCTTCCCATTCCATATTAAAGAGAGGGGCTGCACTCAATTGCAGGAGAAAGACTTCTGTTTCTCTGTCCTTCAAACCACTCCACACTTCCTGCCTCAGAACTGCTGGATAGCTCAGTAGTTTAGAGCCAGAGGATGGGAGTTCAATTCCCCACGTGCCTCCTTGACGGGGGCTGCACTTGATGATCCATAGAGTTTCTTCCAGTTCTGCAGTTCTAAGATTATTATTATAATTATATTATATTATATTATATTATTATTATTATTGTATCTTCAGTCACAGGGTCTGCCTTCAGGTGAATGAAGATAGTACTACAACCTCAAATGCAATATTCTGTCTTGAAGATCAATTGCTGCAGTGCTATCTCTGTGGGGCTACCCTTGAAGGCAATACAGAAGCTGCAACAGGTTGAAAATGCATCAGCTAGCCTGGTTTGGGGGGCTTTGAGATATGGTCACAACTCCTGATCCTGGCTCACCTGTATTGGCTTCCTGTATGTTTCCATGACAGATTCGAAGTATTACTGTTGACTGATAAAGCCCTTAACAGTTTGGGACATCAATACTTGTTGCAGCGTCTCTCCCTAAGATCTTCAACCCATGCCACCCATTCCTCCTGGGTTTTAATACTGCTAGTGGCCACACCAAGAGAGGCCTGGAAAACTGCAACAAGAAACCAGGCATTCTCAGTGGTGGCTGCAATACTTGGAATGCTCTGCCTATGGAGGTACATATACCAGCACTCCTCCCCTCTAACATTTCAAAAGGTTGAAAAAACAGAGCTCTTTCAAGAGGCCTTTAAGAATATCCTCCCCCCAAGATAGATTTTTATGTTACCATGTCTAATTCTATTATTTTACTTGGCTGTCACCATTTGAGGTTTTCCTTTTTGTTTGGATTACCAGTTGGGAGTTTTTTGTTTGTTGGGAACCACCCAGAATCATGGTTTGCCACTAGATGGGTAGTAAGTAAGTAAGTAAGTAAGTAAGTAAGTAAGTAAATAAATAAATAAATAAATAAATAAATAAATAATCTTAGAACTGCAATGCTGGGAGAGACTCTAAGGATCATTGAATCCAGCCCATCATGGAGGCACAGTGGGGAATCAAATGTCCAACCTCTAACTCTGCAGATAGATACCTAAACCACTGTGGTTCAGTGGTTAAAACAAAGAGCCATAAGAGGCACAATTCTAGCGTTCCATTAGTATACATGTCAAATTTCAGGTGTCTGAATTCATAATCTTAGGGCTATGGCTCAAACAGAAGGCATAATCTCTGTCATGATTATAGATAGAGGAGAGGATTTCCACCATGTGTAAACATGTTTGATTTTACCCCTAACATTTGGAAGACTAAGCACTTTCTCTCTTGAAGGGCAGAGTACATATGTGTCCTGTTTTTGTTTCAAAAGAGTACCAAACAGATATTTCCATGCATCAATACCATGGAATGGGAATCAGACATTGGACTACACGTTCTGGATCAGGACTGGTGTAAAAAGAGCAGTAAGGACAAAATCTCTCTCTCTCTCTCTCTCTTTCTCTTTCTCTCTTTGTTATGAGTTAAGGCCCCAAGGCTGTAATCCAATAACAATATTAAGTTCCATTGAACTCAATCCCGTTGGTTTACTTCTGAGAAGATACACATAGCATTGTTCTGTAAAAGACATAAAAGGAGCCAGGGAGTATTCAGCTGCCATGTGAGAAGAAGGCAGAAGGATGTGATTCTTTTGCTCTCCTTACATGTCTCGTCTTGTGCTAAGTGATGTTCATAGGTGTCTGCCCATATGCATGTGATGGAAATATTTTATGCCTCTGGAATGTGCCTTTTAATAAAGGACTGCCATTGTTGCAAGTCTACACTTGGTACACAAAGTTATACGCCCTAGGAAAAACAGGTGCAGCAATGGCATGCAAGAACCAGCAAGAAAAATGCAAGCCCTTCAGAATGGAATCATCACCCAAGAAATTACAAAAGTCAGCTGCAATTAAAGAAATAAAACCAAACCAAAAGAAACAGCGAAGAAACGCCTAACTCTCTTAAATTTGTGCACCAAAATTGCTGTAAAGCATCCATGTTTAACTACACAGCTGTAATCAAAACAAAACAATCACACTTTTTGAAAATGAAAATGTTGAATTTGGAATTTAGTCTAAAGCTACAAATGGACCTAAGCAGTTTTAAACCTTTCTATAAAAAATATCAGTTATTTCACTCTCTCTTTTCCTCATTTGAAGAACTGTTGCTAGATGGTGAGTTTAGGGCCCAGTTCCATGGATTGAGTAACTGAATTTACAGGATAATGCATATTTTAATAAAATCCCTCATCTTGTGCCATCTTCCATCTGTGTGGAACTCTAAGCCTTTCTCTACAAGGCAAAGATACTTGCATTTTACTTTGAAACATGTACTTCTACAGAAACTGCTTTCTGTTTAGATTCCTGGCAGATTTGATGCTGCAAAAACGTGAGTTACATACAGGCTAGTCAACCACTAAATGTTCCTTTTCATGTGATATTAAAGGGTGTGAGTTAAGTTTTCAGTGATTTTCTGAATCACCAGATGAATCAAAACTCACAACTGGCATATTAACTATTGTAATAATTGACATTTTCCAAATCAGGTATTTAAGGTGCGACCTTTAATTTTTGTATGAACCTGTCAGATTACAATAAAAACTGTATCTATTATGCACCATGAGCTAAACTCACAGATCAATAAGGCTGCAGACACGTTATGGCAAAGTAGAGAAGCACATTTCAAAGTATCTATCTTAGTACTCAAATTAAATGTAATGCCAGCATCCTTTCAGATTCATCAAGTAAAATCATTGTTAGAGCAGTCCAGATTATAAATGAGAGACGAAGTCTCAGGATGTAGAAAGTAGAAACAAGCTCTTTATTCTGTATTTCTTTAAATGGGTCGTTAAAAAGCTCTAGCTCAACGCTTTTCGGCAAAGCCTTCTTCAGGAGCTGAGATAACACAAAGCCACACATTAGATATTGAATCATTCACATTTTCTTGTCTTGCTAAGGCCACCAAGACAAGGCGCAGCGATCTCCTAAATAAAAAAGTAAGGACACCTACGAACCATGTAAACTGTATACTGACATATGACCATGTAACAAATCAACTGACCAAATGCATAAAAAGGCACTGGCACATTCTAGAAAATCTAGAGGGGTGTGAAGAGGGAATACAGATATCCTTTAAAAGGACTACCGTGTTTCCCCGAAAATAAGACAGGGTCTTATATTAATTTTTGCTCCAAAAAACACATTAGGGCTTATTTTCAGGGGACGTTTTATTCTTTTCATGTACAAGCTACGTTTATTCAAATACAGTCATGTCATCTTCTTCTGGTTGCTGCAGAATGGTGGAGGGCGGACTTTCACTTAACTAGGGCTTATTTTGGGGGTAGGGCTTCTATTACGAGCATCCTGAAAAATCATACTAGGACTTATTTTCAGGTTAGGTCTTATTTTCAGGGAAACAGGGTAAGAATCTAAGAGATATATTGGTTAGAAGTGAGTACAAAGATACTACACCATCACTAATTCCCAGTGTTTTACCTGGTTCCCCCCCCCCCCCAAAAGGACATCATCCATGTGGGCATTCTGGTTATTTCAGTAATACAAGGCACATGTCAGAGTTTATAGATCCACAGAACAAAAAGGTTTACGCCCTGAAGGATTTCACTAACTGTGATACCAAGGGAGTAATTATGCTATAAGGTGCCCATGTAATAAACTGTACATAGGAAAAACCTCTAGACCTCTTAAAGTACGAATGGGTGAACACCTCAGTAATTTAAGGAATAAATGACTAGGCAGTCCTCTAGTTGGCCATTTTACAGAAATGAACCATACAATAAAAGATCTGATGTTCTGGGCCGTGGACAGAGTTCCTGGGAACTGTGAAAGGTCTTTACTAAAAAGGGAAATTGACTGGATCCTGAAATTGAACACCCTAGTACCTCATGGGTTAAACGAAGAAATAGACTTTCTCCCTTTATTATGATAATACTGCTGGGCTGGTTATCTTGCCACCCTGCACAGCTGTGTACAAATGCCTCCTCTTCCTAGTGCCTGCACTTTCGAACACTTTCAATTAGTTTTGGAGCTGATATAGACCAAAGAAAGATGCAGAGAGTATAAAGAAGCTCGGTGTTTGATATTCTGTCTAATATATTTTATCATGCCTAATGTGCTTAGTATAAATGCATGTATATATATATAAAGTTGAAAGTCCCAAGCCAGGTGTATATATATAATTTTTTAAAAAAGAAAATGTGGATGATTCAATATCTAATGTGTGGCTTTGTGTTATCTCAGCTCCTGAAGAAGGCTTTGCCGAAAAGCGTTGAGCTAGAGCTTTTTAATGATTCATTTAAAGAAATACAGAATAAAGAGCTTGTTTCTACTTTCTACATCCTGAGACTTCATCTCTCATTTATAATCTGGACTTCCGTGGATGTACCAGTTCCTTTTGTTTTGTTTTATTGTTAGAGCAGGCAGGATTAGTTTCTCTGTTTTCTGGATCACTCCATTATCACTGTGAGGGAGAGAATGTGAGGTTTTTGCTTTCCATCAAATTGAAGGCAGAATTAATATTTATTATTTTTCCTGTTATTTACCAAGTCTACATTCCTGGTTGTGCCAAGTTGGGTGATACAATAACCCAGAGATCTATCGAAACTTTGGTTTATGAGTGTCACGCTTGCCAAATATTGAGATGTGTTCAACAATATATCATGTAAATTCTCTTCTCCTGTTTCTTTCTTCCCCTGATCTAAAGTTTATTTTAGTTTTATTTCTCCGGTTCGTTGGGAAAGAAACACCAGAGAAGAGAAAGTGCTCATGTTTGGGGCTACGTGATAACCAATCCATACAATAAATTCCATAATTTATTTAGCTACTCCTATTTAGCTACTCAAATTCCATAATTTATTTAGCTACTTGTATGATAACCAATCTATACAATAAATTCCATAATTTATTTAGCTACTCCACACCAAGCAGCTCCTGCATGACAAGCCAGAGACACAGCCCTTCCTTGGCTTGTCACATTGAGGCATTCTGCTCCTGAATTTGGAGAAAACATCATGAAATACTGTGATTGAACTTTTAATGGATTTCAAATCACTTACATGACAGCATTATTTTGTAAGAAACATCACATTGTTAATTTGAATTAGATTGATAAACATAGGCAGCAATTCTTTCTGATAAATGGTTTTCAAATAAGTTATTTCAATTTTGTTCTTTATTATGATGAACGTTATTTTACAATATGCAATAAAGTTGGTTCTCAACAGGAAGTCTGAATCATCACCCTAACACAGAAGGAATGTATAAATATATAGGGGTATTAAAATAGAGTGTGTTGAAATGGTATTATACTATGGCAGCTAACTGAATACTAAAACTTCTAAAGCAAACTGAAATACAATGAAGAAGGAGAGGAAAGGAGGAAAAAATAGAAACTGACATTGAGAAAAAAAAATGAGAAACATGCAGGGGAATTAAATGGAAAACAGCCAATAAATATAAAGTTTTTGCCAATGGTTTGCATCCATTTATCTCCTGTGTTATTCTAGGAAACATAATGTGTGGCCCATGTTGCCAGTTTCTCATACACTTGTTACAAAACTTATTTCTTCAATTCCACATACTGTAATGGCAGAGATTATTTGATTTGATTCCTATGTCTTCAAAATCTATGTGACAGATAGGTATTCAACAGGGAATGGTCCCCACATCATTACACCACCTTGCTGAGAAAAAGCTGCCTGCCGTGTAGCTCTCTCTCTCTGTGTGTGTGTGTGTGTGTGTGTGTGTGTGTGTGTGTGTGAGAGAGAGAGAGAGAGAGAGAGAGAGAGAGAGTGAGCAAGTGCTGTCAGGTTGATTCTGACTTATGGCAACCCTTTTCAGTGTTTCCCAGGTAGAGAGTACTCAGAAATGGTTTACCATCCCTTCTTCTGGGGACACCCTGGGACTGTGCAGCTTGCCCAAGGCCACAGAGGCTGGCTGTACTTACAGGAGGCACAGTAGGGAATCAAACTCCCATCCTCTGTCTTCTCAGCCAGATACCTAAGCCACTGAAGTACCCAGCCAGCTAGCTTTTAACTGAAGAGATTGAAATCCTATTAATAAACAAATGGATGCAGTTACTGAAATCAGCATAAAACATCTGAAAAATATTTATCTGTTACTTAGTTGGCTTTAATGAATGCAAGCAATAATGGGTTTAAAGAGTAAGAACTATGTTTCTTAACCTCAACCTTCTTCTCAAGTGGAAAGCAACTTTTGTAAGATTGTGATGCCCTAAGGCTGTCAAACATTGGACAAAAGTTCCTAGGGGAGATAAGGGAAAGATGTATGTGTTGTAACCATTTCGATCCACTCAAAATCAGTTACCCAAGCTGCTATCCATTTAAAAAAAAGAGAGAGAGAGAGAGAGAGAGCAAACCTTCTCCAGATAGTTGTTTTGGGTTTTTCAGGCTGTTTGGCCATGTTCTGGAGGTTTTTCTTCCTAACGTTTCACCAGTCTCTGTGGCCAGCATCTTCAGAGGACAGGAGCTAGAATTCTGCTCAGCCATGAAATGCATTTGGGGAGAACACAGACTCTGCCATCAAGTCAGAACTGACTTACAGCAACCCTAGTAAACCAAAGCGTGTTGCTTATATACCGCCCTATAGCACAAAGGACTCTCTGGGCAGTTTACAATTTAATTATACAGGCTACACATTGCCCCTCACTTCAACAAGCTGGGTACTCAATTTATCAAGCTCAAAAGGATGGAAGGCTGGATCAACATCAAGCTAGCTATTTGGGATTGAACCCAGGTTATGAGCAGAGTTGGGGCTATAGTGCTGCAACATAACTATTGCACCACAAGGCTCTTAGGGCTTTCAAGGTAAGTGAGATATTTAAAGAATGGTTTAACCAGTTTGCATACCCCCAAATGCATTTCATGGCTGAGCAGAGATTCAAACTCAGGCCTCCTGAGTCTTGAGTCCCTCGCTCTATACACTACACCACAATGGGAATCCTTGTTACATATACATCCATGTAATGTGTAGTTTTCTTCATGGATATGAAGACGCTGGGTAAACATCTGGATGGTGAGTCTTGACTTCTCTTGAAAGTCCTGAGTAATCAGTTATCAACTATGTTTTTTATTTCCTTTTAAGGAATCTCTATTCTCCTTAAAAGAAAAACTTGGAACTTGAAGAAAAAGAGGTGATTCATAAATATGGCACCTTAAACAATCTGTTGCCAAGAAACACCTATCCGGTTCCTTAGTCATTAGATTTCACAAGGTGATTAAAAATTACAGGTATTATACCAGACCACATCATTTGTCCATCAGGTTCAGTGTTGCCTACGTAAGTAGCAGCAGCTCTCCAAGATTGTAAGGAGTGTTTTTCAGATTTGTCTGGAGAAGCTGGGATTGAACTTTCTACCCTCTCTGTTGTTCTATCATTAAGCCAGCTTGTCCTTGGAGATTTCAAACATGTTTACAGCTAATAAAGGAGGCTCTTCTTATAGGGGGCAATCTCCCTGGGCTGGATGGAGCAATCCTTCCTCTTACGGACTGAGTTCAGAATCTGGGCATGTTCCTGGGCCTGGCTCTCTCATGGGATTCCCAGATTGCAGTTGCATCCAGGTCGGCCTTTGAGCAACTGAGGATTATTGCCCATCTCTGCCCCTACCTTGATAAAGGAGCTCTGGAGACATTGGTGCATTTGCTGGTGATCTCCATGATTGGCTATTATAACACTCTCTATGTGAGGCTCCCCTTGAGACTGATCCAGAGACTGCAACAGGTCCAGAATGCAGCCACCAGACTATTGGTGGGTGAGAGTAAATTTGACTACACCTCCCCAGTCTTGGCTCACCTGCACTTGATGCCTGTGACATCTCAGGTCAGGTTCAAGGTATTGGTGCTTACTTATAAAGCCCTCCCTGGTTTGGGACCCCATTACTTGTCAGAGTGCCTCACCCCAAGAACATTGACCCACACCAGCCCTTTGAAATCAGCTCCCAGTCAAGCTGTGCATGGCCCCCTCCCTGCCTACCTTTAAGAGGTTGCCCACGACACTGCTCTGTGCAAAGGCTTTTGATGGCAACCTCACATGAATTTGCCATCTGCTCTGCCCATCCAGTCAGGGGTTGAAGTCTTTGGCTTGCTCATCTTGTAATGCTAGGAGCTGATCTGCTCAATTTTTATATTTTACTATCATTGTTATTGTTTGATTTATTGTTACTCTCTGTTTGACTTACTGATTGTTAGCCATCCAGAATAGTGATTTGCAGTAACTAGGCAGCAGAAAAGCCAAATAAATAAATAAATAATGGGATGAAACTCACAACTGAAGTGCTAAGCAGTACCAGTGGAGTGTTGTGATTAAAGTGTTGGAGAAGGATTTGAAAGACCAGGGTTCAAATGCCCACTTGACCATGAAACTCACTGGGTGATCTTGGGCTAGTCACAATTTCAGCCTCATGAATCTTACAAAGTTGTTATAAAGATAATGTGGGAGAGGGAGGACAGATATATGTGCTGTCTTCAGCTGATTAGAGGAAAGGCAGGGCAAAATTGTAACAAACAAATATATAGTAAAGGGAAGAACATTTTTCTCTGGGGATCAACATATGAGTTTTCCATCCTTTTTTCAAGACTATGGTGATACAGGTGTTTTGAAATGGCTATGTTGTATACTTATGGCTGTACTAGTATTTTCTGAGGCAAATTCATTCTGCATATAACTACTTCCTGGACCAGGTACACTGGTGTCTAAACATGTGTCCACAATTATGTGCATTTGTTACTTCCACATTTGATGCACATGCTCCAGAAAACATTGGTGTAATGCCAGGGTTTGCATAGCAATTGTCACGAGCAGTGCTACCTGGAATGTCATGGACGATGCAAGCTGTGTTACCAATTGGCCAGGAAAAATGGAATTGGGTTGGCCAATTGTCAGTATTCCATGAGTACAAACCCGCAAAAGTTCATTTGGCTGCTGGACTTGTTCAAGTAAGCGGACATTTGTTTCAGAGCCATTGTGATCAGAATGTTGGACTGAGACGATCCCTACTCAAATGCCCACTCAGATGTCATGCCTACTGGTAATCTTTGGGCCAGAGACTATCTCTCAGCCTAACATATGTCACAGGATTGTTATAAAGGGATCCTTAGAGGAAAGATTGAGTATTATTGTGGTTTGGGGGACACAGCAGTTCAGAAGCCAAATCAAAGCTTGGAAAATAATTATTATGATGTGACATCAAGTTGGAACCAACTTATAGTGACCCTAATAGGGCTATCAAGGTAAGTGAGATGTTTAATGAGTGGTTTTATCAGTTCCACTCTTCCAGTGAATTTCCATGGCTTGGTGGAGATTCAAATCCTGAATCCTAGTCCTACACTCTGCCACTACATCACAGTGGAAAATAAGTACCTTTTCAGTAATTCATTACCATTAATGTTGTCAGGGGGAAAAAGGTACATTTTCATGTTGCTTACTCATTTATGTTTTACCCTTTCATTATTTTTTAACATGTTGTTGATATGAAGATGGTAGAGAAATTGAGAAATTCCACTCAAATGTCATTTGAAAGAATCAAAGAAGTTACTAGAAAACATTACAGTATTTATTTATTTTTTAAAAAAGCAAGCCACATAGGTAATGTTATTCCTACTCCATAACATTCCTTCTGAAATATTCCTTCACTACTTGTAACTCGACACTTCCAAGCCCATAGCTAGACAAAGTCTTTATTGTTCCTCCTAAAAAAACTGAAACCCCCCTCCCCTATATTTATTTAAACATTTGTTGAAAAAAATATAGGGGAGGGGCTTATTTCAACCTTTGTTGAAATAAATATACTGTATCAGCACAGCTGAAATGTTTAGCAGGTCAGACAAACCATCACTCCTTACTCTTGAAGTTTTCTGATAGAGGAAACAGCCATTTTGCCTGTTTAGGAATCTGTGGGTTTATGTCTTGACTTAAAACACATGGAAGCCTTAGAGAACATAGTAGACAGGAAACTAGACAAGAATTTTGTTGTCTGACTCCACCCAGACACAATGAAGTCCAGTCTGACTAATGATTAAACTATACAGTGGCACTATATTTCCACAGAGAGATAACCACAAAACGAAAGCCAGCATAATCATATTCACTTAAAGTGCATACCAAGCTGTAGGCAGAATGTTCACAGTACAAGACCAGGTTATTGAGCTTAGTTCCAGCACATGACACGATGCACATGAAACTTCAGGTTACATGTGTGTGGTTTTTACTCTATGCAATTTCTGCTGATCCAAGGGAAACAAGGTGGGTAGTAGCAGATCAGTGTGACGCTGGGAAAGTACCTACTTTGGAGATTGCTTCATGCTTGCTTTTCTGTGTAGCTGTCCTTCTTGACCCCAAACACCAAACCTTTGGGTACAGCCACATACCAGAATTTTTAAAATCAAAAGCTGAGAACTATGTGTGAGCTTACACATGTGTTCAGTGTGCACAGTATAAAAGAAATAGAATGTGCTGATACTGAAGTGTGGTGGGGATACAGCCTGACAAAGGAAGATGTGCACTGCCCTCCCTCTTCAGTTCATCATGTGAAGGGGAGCCTTCCTCATGACAATGCCGTTTGGCTTGATGGGCTCTTTGGAAGACCTGCCTGTCCAGGCTCTCACTCTAAAAGATCCTCAGAGTGAGACATCAATAAAACGAGTCCATGGGCTTCTGCATTTGCTGCCCTAGAAGACCAGCTACACAGCTGTGTGAAATAACTACCTGCCCTGATACCTCATTCAGAAGAGTCCTCAGAGTGAGGCCTTCGGCTTTTCTAGAAGTGTGCCAAAAACAGTATGCGATTCTGCTAGTAGTGGGGGTGGGACATGATTTACTGCCCTTTTGATTTACCATCTGAGGCAAAAGATCTCACTTTACCTTATAAGAGGGTAAGCTTGACTTCACTGACATCCTGTGGTCTTGGACGTTTCCTCTACATACCATCCAATATCAGCCACAGAAGAATTAGAGGCAGAACATTTGTCTGAATGAACCATTGTCTTATGCAGTCTTGCAGCAATTATGCTCCTATATCTTGCTGTGGGCTTGCATCACAGGCGTTCATTCTTTTTCCAGCATTATGTATCCTTCCCCTTTTGCTAATTGTTGTTGTTTAGTCGTTTAGTCGTGTCCGACTCTTCGTGACCCCATAGACCAGAGCACGCCAGGCCCTCCTGTCTTCCACTGCCTCCCGGAGTTGGGTCAAATTCATGTTGGTAGCTTCGGTGACACTGTCCAACCATCTCATCCTCTGTAGTCCCCTTCTCCTCTTGCCTTCACACTTTCCTAACATCAGGGTCTTTTCCAGGGAGTCTTCTCTTCTCAGGAGATGGCCAAAGTATTGGAGCCTCAGCTTCAGGATCTGTCCTTCCAGTGAGCACTCAGGGTTGATTTCCTTCAAAATGGATAGGTTTGTTCTCCTTGCGGTCCAGGGGACTCTCAAGAGCCTCCTCCAGCACCACAATTCAAAAGCATCAATTATTCGGCGGTCAGCTTTCTTTATGGTCCAGCTCTCACTTCCATACATCACTACAGGAAAAACCATAGCTTTGACTATGTGGACTTTTGTTGGCAAGATGATGTCTCTGCTTTTTAAGATGCTGTCGAGGTTTGTCATCGCTTTCCTCCCAAGAAGCAGGTGTCTTTTAATTTCGTGGCTGCTGTCACCATCTGCAGTGATCATGGAGCCCAAGAAAGTAAAATCTGTCACTGCCTCCATATCTTCCCCTTCTATTTGCCAGGAGGTGATGGGACCAGTGGCCATGATCTTCGTTTTTTTGATGTTGAGCTTCAGACCATTTTTTGCACTCTCCTCTTTCACCCTCATTAAGAGGTTCTTTAATTCCTCCTCACTTTCTGCCATCAGAGTGGTATCATCTGCATATCGGAGGTTGTTGATATTTCTTCCGGCAATCTTAATTCCTGCTTGGGATTCCTCCAGTCCGGCCTTTCACATGATGTACAGTATTCTGCATATAAGTTAAATAAGCCGGGGGACAATATACAACCTTGTCGTACTCCTTTCCCAATTTTGAACCAATCAGTTGTTCCATATCCAGTTCTAACTGTTGCTTCCTGTCCCACGTATAGGTTTCTCAGGAGATAGATAAGGTGGTCAGCCACTCCCATTTCTTTAAGGACTTGCCATAGTTTGCTGTGGTCCTCACAGTCAAAGGCTTTTGCATAGTCAATGAAGCAGAAGTAGATGTTTTTCTGGAACTCTCTGGCTTTCTCCATAATCCAGCGCATGTTAGCAATTTGGTCTCTAGTTCCTCTGCCCCTTCGAAATCCAGCTTGTACTTCTGGGAGTTCTCTGTCCACATACTGCTGAAGCCTACCTTGCAGGATTTTGAGCATAAACTTGCTAGCGTGTGAAATGAGTGCAATTGTACGGTAGTTGGAGCATTCTTTGGCACTGCCCTTCTTTGGGATTGGGATGTAGACTGATCTTTTCCAGTCCTCTGGCCACTGCTGAGTTTTCCAAACTTGCTGGCATATTGAATGTAGCACCTTAACAGCGTCATCTTTTAAGATTTTAAATAGTTCAACTGGAATGCCATCACCTCCACTGGCCTTGTTAGCCAAGCTTTCTAAGGCCCACTTGACTTCACTCTCCAGGATGTCTGGCTCAAGGTCAGCAACCACATTATCTGGGTTGTCCGGGATATCCAGATCTTTCTGGTATAATTCCTCTGTGTATTCTTGCCACCTCTTCTTGATGTCTTCTGCTTCTGTGAGGTCCCTCCCATTTTTGTCCTTTATCATGTCCATCTTTGCACAAAATGTTCCTTTAATCTCTCCAATTTTCCTGAACAGATCTCTGGTTTTTCCCTTTCTATTATTTTCCTCTATATCTTTGCATTGTTCATTTAAGAAGGCCCTCTTGTCTCTCCTTGCTATTCTTTGGAAGTCTGCATTCCATTTTCTGTAACTTTCCCTATCTCCCTTGCATTTTGTTTCCCTTCTCTTCTCTGCTATTTGTAAGGCCTCGTTGGACAGCCACTTTGCTTTCTTGCATTTTCTTTTCTTTGGGATGGTTTTTGTTGCTGCCTCCTGTACAATGTTACAAGCCTCTATCCAAAGTTCTTCAGGCACTCTGTCCACCAAATCTAGTTCCTTAAATCTGTTCTTCACTTCCACTGTGTATTCATAAGGGATTTGGTTTAGATTATACCTGACTAGCCCAGTGGTTTTTCCTACTCTCTTCAGTTTAAGCTTGAATTTTTCTATGAGAAGCTGATGATCAGAGCCACAATCAGCTCCAGGTCTTGTTTTTGCTGACTGTATAGAGCTTCTCCATCTTTGGCTGCAGAGAATATAATCAATCTGATTTCGGTATTGGCCATCTGGTGATGTCCATGTGTAGAGTCGCCTCTTGTGTTGTTGGAAAAGAGTGTTTGTGATGACCAGCTTGTTCTCTTGACAAAACTCTATTAGCCTTTGCCCTGCTTCGTTTTGAACTCCAAGGCCAAACGTACTTGTTGTTCCTTTTATCTCTTGACTCCCTACTTTAGCATTCCAATCCCCTATAATGAGAAGAACATCTTTCTTTGGTGTCAGTTCTAGAAGGTGTTGTAAGTCTTCATAAAATTGGTCAATTTCAGTCTCCTCAGCATTGGTGGTTGGTGCATAAACTTGGATTATTGTGATGTTGAAAGGTCTGCCTTGGATTTGTATTGAAATCATTCTATCATTTTTGAGATTATATCCCATTACAGCTTTTCCCACTCTTTTGTTGACTATGAGGGCTACTCCATTCCTTCTACGGGATTCTTGCCCACAATAGTAGATATGATAATCGTCTGAATTGAATTCGCCCATTCCCGTCCATTTTAGTTCATTGACGCCCAGGATGTCAATGTTTATTCTTGCCATCTCCTGTTTGACCACATCCAGCTTCCCAAGGTTCATAGATCTTACATTCCAGGTTCCTATGCAGTATTTTTCTTTGCAGCATCGGACTTTCCTTTCACTTCCAGGCGCGTCCACAGCTGAGTGTCCTTTCAGGTTTGGCCCAACCACTTCATTAGCTCTGGAGCTACTTGTCCTTGTCCTCCGCTCTTCCTCAGTAGCATGTTGGACGCCTTCCGACCGAGGGGCCCATCTTCCAGCGTCATATCTTTTAGCCTTTTGTTTCTGTTCATGGGGTATTCTTGGCAAAGATACTGGAGTGGCTTGCCGATTCCTACTAATAGTACCTTACTATCTTAGATTATATAGTCCAGTTTGATGTACGTGTTTGGCTATAGAAAGTGCAGGATGAGATAACCTTCAGATCTGTTCTCTGTCCTGTGATATTTCTTTGACAAGGCACATCATGGTATTCTTGAAGCCAAGTTGCTAAAATGTTGGCTGGATGATGCTACCAATAAGTAGATTTGTAGCTGGTTGATGCCTGTACCCAAAGAGTGCTTGCCAATGGTTCCACATCAACTTGGAAAGGAGTGACTAGGAGGGTGTCATGGGTTCTGTCCTAGGCCTGGTATTGTTCAACATTTTTGTAAAGAACTTGAATGTGGTCTGGAGGGAATGCTTATTAAATTCACAGATTGGGAAGGGTGGCTAATACTTCAAAAGATAGAGTCAGGGTTCAGGAGAACCTTAACAGACTGGAAAAAAAGAAACAAAATGACTTTCAACAGGGAAAAATTCTACATTCTACAAATTCAGCATGAAAAGCTGTACATTTAAGCAGGAAAAATCAGGTGCACAAATACAGGACAGGAGACAGCTGGCTTGACAGTAGTGCATATAAAAAAGGAGTCAACAGTGTGATACAGCAGTAAAGTTAACATGATACTTGGCTGCATTGGCAGGATTATAATGTCGAAATAAAAAAAAAGTAATAGTACCACTCTATTCCTCATTGGTCAGATCTCACCTGTCTTTAGTTCTGGGCACGGCCATTTAAAAAGGATATTGAGAAGTTGGAATGTCTCCAGAGGAGGACAACTATGATGATAAAAGGTTTTGAAATGAAGCCTTCAAGGAAGGGTTGAGGGAAATGGATATGTTCAGTCTAAAGACAAAAAAGACTGAGTGGTGATATGAATATCATCTTCAAATACCTAAGAGCATGTCACATGAAAAATGTGGCAAGCTTGTTTTCTGTAGTTCCAGAGGGCAGAGCCTGATGTAATGGATTTACATTACAGGTAAAGTGATTTTGACTTAGGAAGAACTTCCAAACAGTGAAATGTTGTTCAGCAATAGAAGGGACTGCCTCAGAGGATGACAGAATCTCCAGTGTTGGAGGTTTTTAGACAGTGGTTGGATGAACACCTGTCAGGCCTCTTTGGCAGGGGGCTGGACTGAATTATCCCTGTGAGGTCTTCGAACCTTAGTCTTCTAGAATTTTATGGTTCTATGAATAACAGTTGTTTTTTATGTTTATCAGAGGTGTGTGGTGTAGTGGATTGAGTGTCAGGTTAGCATTTAGGAGACCTGGGTTCAAATCCCTCCTAACTTCCTAAATTTATTGGGTGTGGCAGTGGTATTATGTCTCTCCATGAATATGTCTCATATATGAAAACCGTATTGGGGTTGCCATAGGTTGGAAGTGTCTTGACAGTACATAACAACAATTACTTTTATTAACAATTACTATGAGAAGCCCTCCTTGTGGGCTTCT
The DNA here is from genome assembly GCA_037013535.1 of Intellagama lesueurii. Taxonomy (NCBI): domain Eukaryota; kingdom Metazoa; phylum Chordata; class Lepidosauria; order Squamata; family Agamidae; genus Intellagama; species Intellagama lesueurii. Next base: position 211,745,674 of record JBAJHW010000003.1, read on the forward strand.
CATAGGCATCTGGTTGGCCACTGTGGGAAGCAGGATGCTGAACTAAACAGCCTGTGGTCTGATCTAGCAGGGTTCTTCTTGATGCTTTTCTTTCCCAGTAGTTAAATTTGATTCCTGGAGGCAGGTTTTTTTTTTAAACTCACAGTGTCAGATAATTGATAGGGTGGAGTAAGGCAGGAAACCATGACACACCTTTGTTAGGACTTGTTCAGGTGAAAAGATTTGAGGAAGAGAGCACACATGTTTGGGGGGTGGGCAGGCAGGTTAAAAGAGATTAAATACGGGACAGATCCAGCAGTTGTTGAGGATCATTCAGAAATCACACACTACTGAAGGAGGGCTGTGGAGAGGGTCAAGTGGAATAACATCTGGATTTTGGCTACAAAAGAAAGAATAAGGATTACCAACAAAAGCACTTTGGGTATGTAACACAATTAACTTGGGGAAAGAAATTTATTTCTTCTATATCACCATCAGGCACTTTGGAGAGATAACATTAAATTCTGGGCAAATGATAGTCACAGAATTTAATCTGTTGTAGAATGTCTGCAACTCTTGATACAGAAAATGACTATTGGTCCAATTTCTTTTTGCTGGACAAAATAAGTTTACAGGGATGTAAAGGGAATAGCTATACCTAGGGAATAAATTACTCTGAAAAGTAAACCAACATTTTAGCATAGGACAAGTATATATTTCCGTTGGATACATATATTTCATTCTTATAGACACTTGAAAGTAAATTCTTCTAAAACCAGTTAGATTTATTTCCTGGTAAGCATGTAAATTAATGCAAGCTTATTAGAAGGCTATTCATAAACAAATAATTATTTCTAGAGACAGATGTGCTTGTGTTCAAATCCTGAAAGTAAAACAGCCTGCAACATTTCAAAGAAAGATATACAACTGCTTGTACAAGAGCTATCTCATCATAATTCCAAAAATATATTTATTCTGTGCTTGTTGTGTGGACATTGGATGTGAATTCTGTTTCAGTGCATATTGTTTGTATCTCCAGATTGCTTCAAACTCTAGCAAAGGAATTTTGTGTTAATTTTGGTAGACAGAATAGGTATGGACCCCTGAGTATTTATCAAAAGAGAGTAATTTATTAGAAATTACTACTTTCATTTGTCTTCTGGTATACAACTGTGCAGTTAAGGTTGTGTCATGAACTCTGAAAAATTAACATAAGTTAAAAGATGACTTGTTAGCCACTATTAGTTCCTAATATAATTTGTATATATTTTTCTTGTCATTAATTGTGACGGTGGGCATGTTTGTTCAACTTTTTGTAAATCCTGTCTCCCCTCTGAAACTGGGGAGGCTGCAACCTGATGCCAGTTTGCCCAGAAGTAAGTCTCAATGAAATCTGTGGGGCTTATTTCTAATAAGGCAGATGTAGAATTGCACTGTTAAACGTTTTCATAAACATGGCGAATATGTGATAGATAAAACTAGTGTTTCAGAAGAAGGTTTGTGCCTGAGAATTCCAGGAGGTAAAGAACCTGGGAATACTGAAATTGAGTTGTACATAAGGGTGTTGTGCGAGTTTCATTTGGGTGTATTAATAACTGCTCAAAGAAGCCAGAATAAATCACACACACATACACCCTGACAATGTTAAATTCTTCTAAAAACAGGAAAGGGCAAAAATGTGGCCCTGGAATGGTATACCGTATTTCTTCTTTGTGGCCCCCGGCTCTTCTCTCCATCTTCTTTTCCCTCTGTCAATAAGAGCTAAATTCCTGCTCCCAGAAGCCTCCAGGAACAGCAATTCACTTTTTAAACAGGTTGTCGAGATCCCCTGCATCATTAGACACACAAAAAACATTTTTGAAGTGTGATGGACTTCTGTCCTCTTGCCTCCCTGACCCATCATTTAAAAAAAACATACACACATCTGTGACTTCCCTTTTATTTTTCTTTACATGTTTAGCTGGCACTTATAAACAAAAATAGCATCCAGGTCCCTTGATATTCCCAGGCCCCGTACCATTCAGACTACACAAAACATCTGGGTCTTTAGAAAAGGTTTGTGTGTGCAGCCCAAGGACAAGCACCTTCAAAACTTCTGGAGTTGCTTCTTGGTACGGGCTGTTTTGGTCATCTTGAGGATGTTGAACTAGACAGTCTTGCTAAGTGGACAGCACTCAATCACAATCACAGTACCCCTGATTTGCATATCCCTGAAACAAGGAGACAGTGAACAGACATATTATTCTAGCATTTGCCAAAGCAGTTCTACCTGCAGATGTAGAGCGAGTAGTCTGTGTGGTCTCTGGAGAGCTCCAGGGGCAGAAAATTAGTCCCTGGATCCACCAAAGTTGGCCATCCTTATTCTAAAGCATCACAAACTGGGTGCAAGAATGAGTAAATGTATAATCTCAGATAGGAAAATCTTATGTTGAGAAAGTGTGGCACACCATTATACTTTAATGTTCAAAATCTCTCCTAGGACCTTGTTTGGGACCATGCACTCAGACTACATTGGGATGTGTGTGGGTGGGTGGGCGGGTGTGGGTGTGGTTGGTTGTTTTTTTTAAAAACTTCTGGTTTGTTGGTTTGTCTGTTTTTTGTTCTTCTTCCTCAGTGTGTGGCACAGACAGCTCCCTTTAGCTGGCTGGGTGTGTTTTACTGAACATATTCCTTACCCTCAGGACATTTGATTCCTAGAGGCATGACACATCTTGCTAGCTCTTGATCTCAACTTGTGGCTCATGCATTATAACATAGATAATACGAGTTAATAGCATAGGAATGGTGGCTATTAAAGAACCATAGTTTGCTTCAGGGCATGGAACAAATCCCACCTGATCTTTCCAAACCTGTCCAAGAGTCTGTCTCATGTTGTGTATCCCAAATATTCTGTTTCTTCCCTGCTATAAAGTTGTTTGGCCACATTGTAATAGAGGCCATTACTGGTTGAGGGGAGGAGGCTGAGTCCTCTTTTGGTACTCCAGGCTGGCCAAGGTTCATTCCCATCTAAAATTCACAAGCAACACACTTGCATAGAACTGGTCCTAACATTAAGAATAACAAGGTACCTCAAGCGTTATGATGTGTCGAATTCTTGGGAACAGGGCTGGCCCAAGACATTTTGCTAAGCAGGAATGGCAGCTGATTTGGTCGCTTATGACTGGGCAGCAAATATTTTTTTGTTTATGGGCAAAATCCTGTTGGCATAAAAATTTTTACCAGTGTAACCTGGATCGGATGCTCGAAACATTTAATTAAACGTAATTAAAAGCTTCCTGTGTTGGGTTCTGGGGCTCCCTAAGGCTCCCCTGTGGCCTGTGGAGCCTCTGATGTTTGAGGGGGTCCTTTAAAAGTCAAAAATCACTGCTGGATTCCCACAACCCATCCCCATCTGGGCAGTGGTGATCTGCTGGCAATGTTTTGTTATTAGAAGCCAATCCTACCCACCCCTCATCCAGAGGCTCCTAAAGGCTTCCACAGGCCAAAGGGGAGCCCTAAAACAGGGGAACAGGAAGCTTTAAATTACTTTTAATTGCATGTTTTCCAGTGCCTGACCCAGCTCATGCTGGCACAAAGGTACACCGACAGGATTTTGCCCGTTGAATGTATTATTATTGGGCTGGATCCAGACCTTGCTATAAGTAGAGTAGACCCCTTGATTTCAGCCACTTGTCTTGTAGTGCTGTGAGAGATACTTGTGAGACTGTTTCAGGTGCTGAAATAACTTAGCCAGCCCTGGGAACTACACATCTGGATTTGAGTTGGGAATACCATTTGTTATACTACCTCAGGTAGCTGTACTATTTATTATTTATTTATTGAACTTGTGTACTGCACTGATTAGTTATAAAAACTACTCTGGGTGGTTTACACCCAGAATGAAACAAACATAAAGCAAATCAAAATGTAATAAAAGAAACACTACATAAAATTATCAACCAAAACCATCAAATAAATGAATAAAACCCAAACAATGGTGAAGAGGCAATCAAAGACAATCCATCATGCCCTCTGTGCTCCCTTTCCTTCATATGTTCATGGACGTTCATATAAAACTGATGGAACACTACCATGACAGCAAGTATGTGCTGAACCAGCCTTGTTGCACATTATAATGCAACAACTATTGCTGTTTTTTTGTATGGAAAGTGTTAGAAATTTAACAAATGTTTTGGGGAATTTCAGGCCTTGGGTGAATATTGGTTCTGAGTATTTATAGCTGGGTACATTTTTGATGGTAGGAGGAGGCAGTAAAAGGGGAAGAATGGGGGTAAAAGCAGAGGATTGTAAAATAATCCATGGTAAGTCAGAGATCCTTTGTCCTTGTTGTCGGGGGAAGAAAGCATTAAACTAAATGATACAGTTATGACAGCTTTAGAAGCGGAGCTCCTTGAAGAGCAAAATACATCTGTTTATCCTAGCATGTATTTTCATCACCTCTCCTTGACGCAACGGAGAGCTTCTTGTAGCTTGCTTTGGTTCTGTGATTGTCATCAGGAGGTAAAGACAGGCTTCATTTGCAAGTCTGATTGTTCAAGCGTGGGGTTTTGAAAGAACTGTGGCCACTGAGAGAAACTGTGCTTTTAGCTTCTAGCTGTAAACATTTTATTTCATACAGATTTACCTCCAATGTATCCTCAAGGTGGAAGAGACCAGATATCAAATCCAAGCTTTATCTTCATGATTATATTTGCTTTAGTTATTAGCTGCCAAGACAAATGTACACATTTCAGATCATAAGTAGATACAAAGAGTGACTGTGATATGGCACATTGTGCTAAACGTACGAGAACTAGCGTGGAGGATGCCCTCTCATATTCTAGCTACTTCTTCCAACAGATAAAATGAGTAATTATTGAACAGAATGGGGAGGGGGAGCAATTTCTCTCCTCCCACTCCCTTGGTGCCCTCTCAATATCAAGCAGAAGTAGCAGCAAGAATAAAAGAGCTTTGAGGAAATCAAAAAGTTTAGGGTTTGCTTTTTTTTAAAAGCATCCTGGGTAAGGAAATGTTCGTAATTTATAAAACCAGAGGGTTTTTTTTCACACCTGAGTCTAGAATGTGCTTTGTTTTAGACCTGGTTCTAGTGCAAATGTACGGCTTACCCTGGCTGGACTACATATTTAATTGCAAAGTCTTATTCATGGCATCTCATGTCAAAACTTTTTCCAGCTTCTAGCACAGAGTAGGGGGCCATGTTCCAACCAGTAGAGCCCTCTGTTGGCATGCGGACACCAGGATACAAGGCCGCCTGACACCACTGGATCCTCAGCCAATGCATGGAAAGGAAATTTGCCATCAGGGATTTTAGTAGAGGATCCAGCTTCACTCTTCTTCCCCCCCCCCCCTTGGCTATGTGGGGGCTGGACATTGTTACAGGAGCAAAAGCTAGTGCTTTCAGGTGCTCTTGGAAGCATTGTCCGAGAGGCTTTGCTTTCCTCGTAAATCGTGGCACAGAACAGGAGTGGGGGAGGTGAAACACACCTAGCCAGGCTTGTAAGTATCAAATAAGAGTGCCCAGAGAAACCCCATTTCTCCCAGTTTGCCTTCCAGTGGGTAAGGTGAGGCAGGGAGGAATCCCCATGTTATCTCCAATCCAACTTCAGCTGGATTTAGGCATCTGTGGACAGACGTAGGTCCATGGGCCAAAGCAAGAACTGCACAGGTTTTACCTCTGCTTCAGGTAGGAAACAGAGCATACCTGCCATTAAATTGCATCTAACTTATAGCAATCCTAATAGGGTTTCCAAAGTATGTGAGATATTTAGGGAGTGGGTTTACCATTGCCACCCACCATGGCCAGGTCTTAAACCAGGTCGCCTGAATCCTAGTCCATCACTCTATGTACTATACCATGCTCATGCCTTGACTTCTGTCTATGTCTCCTTTATATTAAAGACACTAAAGCTCTTCAGATAATTTGTCCTTACATTGTACTAGGAATCTTTTGTGCTGATTTTGACTACCAGTCCATCTAGCTCAGTAGTGTCTCTGCGGAGTGGCAGCAGCTCCTTAAGTTTCCAGACAAGAGCCTGTGGCAATCTTCCTTGTAGATGCGAGGATTTGAAACTTGTGCATCTGAAGCTCAACCAGTGAGCTATATCTCACAATTCCTAAAGCTTCTGCTTTATAATTGTAGCACTAAACATGGTGTGTTCATGCAAGCAATTGCTTGCCCTCCATTATATAACCTGTTTATTAACAGTTATTTCTATTTGAAGAATGCTTATCAAGATAAAATCATTCTTTTCCTTGTTCCTTGTAGGGCATATACCTATTATGTTAATTTTAGATTTCTTGCTGAGCTATTTTCCTCTTTATCATTTCTTTAATAATATGAAGCAAAACCACTTTGAATAAACACAGTTCATTCTAAGGTATTTATTTTAAACATCTGCTGAGAAGAAATCCGACCTATTACTTTCCTTATGTGCCTGCTATGGTGTGTGCGTGCTCATGCATGTATGCACATGTGCTGCATAAATCTGTGGCACTAGTTCACTTGAAGAATGGGGCCTGGGGACTGGACCCCACCAGAACTGATTTCCAACTGATCTCCTGCAGAACCAAATTTTCCTTAAGTCCTTTGACCTGGGGCAATTGCTTTCAAATCTTGAAGGTGTGAAGGTTAGTGAAATCTTTATCACTGATAAGGAGGTGTTCTACAATTATGGAAGAATGCTCCCCTGCCTCCTTTTACAATGTTTCACAGCATCACACTGGAACTCAAAATAGCTTTTCAGCCAGAATAATTTAGATCTTGCTTCATTCTCAGATAAGATTTTAAAACTTAGTCCACAAATATTTTTACTTACATGTGCACATGTACCTATGTTAAAAATTTGCAACATCGAGGCAGCCTCATTAAAAAAACTCAAAACGATGTTCTGGATTCCTCTTGGCATCTTGGAGAAATCTCTTATTTGCCAAATACAACTCAAGAGTTTGTAAGTCTGTGTTACTTTGTTTTATAGTGATCAGCTTTGCAAAGTTTACCTGGCTTCTTTTAATTGCCAGACATCAATAGAAAAAGTTCCAGCATCAACAACCATTCCAATATACAGTATTACATCCATGTTAAAGGATATTCACTGTGTGACAGGTTGTTTCTGAGCTCTATTCAAGTGGCGGTCATGAGTTTTAAAGTCATACATGACCCGGCACAAGGCTATATCTATGGGCCTGAATGTCTGAATGTTATACAAGTCAGCTCCACATCGAAGAGGAGAGCTGCTTTTAGTGGCAAAAGACTTGTGTTTGTCCTAGCATGAGCTTCTCTCCCCTTGCAAATTAGCTTGCTTTGTTTTGTGACTGGTTATTAGGTGGTAAACACCAGCTTAATTGGTAAGTCTGAATGTTCAGGCATGTGGCTCTGAGAGAAACACCATCACTGGGGGACCAATGTGCTATTAGTTTCTAAAGGCAAGTTCAGCGTCTCGTGTAAATGGGTGCTTAGGCAAAGCATTAATGGCTCAAATGCCCTTACTATGTCACAGGTTCTACTGCTTGATCTTACATCTGGACGACGAACTGCTGGATAGCTCAGTGGTTTAGGTATCTGGCTGCAGAGTCAGAGGTTGGGAGTTCAACATTCCCCTCTGTGCCTCATTGACAGGTGCTAGACTTGATAATCCATAGGGTCCCTTCCTGTTCTGCACTTCTAAGATGGTGCTGCTGATTATGATATATCTGCTGTTATTGTTTGAGTTTTTGCTTTAACTGTATTATTAATATTATACTCTTAGCTGCCCCAAGTCCATCTTGTTGAAATTTAAGGTATACACACTATAAATAAAAACAGCAACACAATCTGATGTCAGAAGTGAGAAGCAACCTACAAGAATTTCCAGTTTATGTGCTACCCTCCTCACTCCTAGTAGATGAGCCAGTGTTTCAAAATTCCTGAATCACTTAGACCTTCTCTGAGCAGAAAATAAAGGCAAAGTAATACATTAATTTTAATGTGTGATGCTTAAATCGCCTTTTAGCACAAATTCAGTGCCTATAATGTTGGTGGGATGGTAATGTTAGGCTTAACCTTGCCATCGTAGTTGTCAATGTGCATTCACTCACCCATTTATTCACTCACTCGCTGTAGTAGGGCAGCCCTACTATATTTGAAGACCATTGTGCTGAATAGGATTTACATATTACCAGAAATGAGGAGATATGTCACGAAAAAAAGAGGAACACACATTTGTATAAAAATTGCATGTGGTGATTTATATATTCATACCAGCATTTACAGGTATATCTAGATGCAAAAGCAGGAATAATTATTACGTATCATTGTAATAGAAGTACCAAATTATAGTTATAACTTTAACATAGTGACCTGGGTGTTGCTGTGCAAGTATTAAGTGTTGCTAGGCAACTTTACTATCTTTCAGTTCTCTTTAGCCTTAAATTGGTTTTGAACTGGATAGACCTTGAATCTCCTTCCACATGATGAATATTTATGTGAAACTTGAAAAATGAAGATAGGATCAGATTTGCTTTCTAGTGTCACATATGAAAGCCCTTAACACTACCTAAGGAGAGAGCTGGCCTCTGCAGATGCACACCACTAATGTAAGGAAGTAGCTAACAGGCCTCGAAAGCAATGAACAGCAGTCCAACTGGTACAGGTAGTAGTAGCTGTAAAGGTAAATTTGATTGGTAAGTGTGCAATGCTGAAAGAGGATGAAACCTAGATGGGATAATTCTGGAAACACTGGCTGTATCTACCATCTCAGAATGTTTACATCAGAGGCAAATAAACTTTCTGTTTTGTGGAAACCAGTCAGTGAAACAAATCTACAAACTTACCTGACAGCTGTCTGCAGTCATATTGGAGTATTAAGGAGCTTAACCAGTACTAGATCACAGCCTCAGATGTTGTTTTTAATATGCAGAAATATGCTGAATAATGATTTTAAGAAGAATAACTCTGAGCATGTATGGAGCTTTTCTGTGGACAGTGAGTAAGCAATGCCAGGGGCATTCTTGTTGTAAGAAGGAAGTGTACCCTAACTTCACACCATCCAAATTGTTTTAGACTACATTTCCCACCATGCATGAGCATTGGCCTTTCTGGCAGGGTACGATGGGAGTTATGGTCCAATAGAATGAAGGGCACTGGTTTGGGAATGACTGGTACAGGGCTTCTGGATTAGAGAACATTTTTTCAGGTCTTGGGCCTTGGTGGCAAATGGTAGTGGAGCAGATTCCTCCTTAGCAGCATACAAGTCCAAATGTGATTGTTACATTTCTTTAAAAGCTCAATTCTCTTTGTCTTTTCTGCCAAAATAATTCGAGGTAGCTTTCATGGTCCTTTCTCTTCTCACTGTACCCTTGCAGCAAATCTGTGAAACCGATTAGGCTAAGACTGGCCTGAGGTTACTCAGAAAACTCCATACCTGAGGGAGAATTTAAATTTTAATTCATAGTTTTCCATTCTCTCCTCATTATATCACACTACATCTCCTGAAACCTGAAAGCTAGTCTCAAGAATGGGGAAGACATAAAAAAAAATTTGAGACAACAGAAGCTAAAATAGTGAAGCTGGGAAGCAATTGAGAGACAAAATCTTCCCAAAGGCTGGGCTGGGTCTTGCTTCAGGGCCATATTGTTCTATCCTTCTGGGTGCATCATTCAAACATCTTCCTTCACTGTCAGTGCTTGTTCAGTATTAACTCCTATTATGACTCTACTTATGACTCAAGTTGTAATAAGCTGTGGGTTTGCTGAAATGCCTCAGGCATCTCTTATCCTGACAATATAGGGCACAGCTTTCAGCTGCAAGAAAGCTCAGGTTAATTTAGATGGATTTACTCTGAGAGCTACTTCATATATAACAGTTTTCCTATACAGGAACAATCTTTATATATATATAAAAGTATATCAACAATCCCATACAAAATGTAGGAAGTTTTGTTATGCAGTTGAAGAAACTGTTGTGGGTGGGGTTTTTTTAACCAATTGGCCCTAAGCAGAAATTCCTTCACAATTTTAAACCAATCTATCACTCTTTCAGCATGTGCCAACCAATTTTCGAAGTCATCACAAAGTCATTCGGAACCCTCTTCATATGATAAGGAATGCATGTAGGTGGGAGGGATGGAGTCCCACCCACTGGCAATGTTCCCACCCTCCCTGGGTTCAGCAGACAGTTGCTATGGTACCTGGTACTGAAAGCCAGCCATATGATTTTGGTACAAGGGGCAGAAAATCCTGTAAACATGTCTCAGCATCCCTAGCTGTTAAAATATGATAACAATTTACTGGCAGTTAAACAAAACAAAACAGGCAACTTCTCTAGAATGCAGCTCCTCTGCATTGATGGCACTACAGCAGTGGTCCCCAACCTTGGGCCTCCAGATGTTCTCTGGAGTACAACTCCCAGAAGCCTTCGCCACCACCTCTGCTGGCCAGGATTTCTGGGAGTTGAAGTCCAAGAACATCTGGAAGCCCAAGGTTGGTGACCACTGCAGGGCTGTGTGGGTGAGTGGCTTTTCCTGGAAAATTACTTGCCTTTTCTAGAGCTATCCTGAGGTCAATCACAACTGGCCACAACAGACACTATATAAACAAAATGAAAATTCCTACATAACCATTACTCCTTGACAGCTTGCAAGAAAGGAACTTGTCACTGGCCTGGCTATCCCGGTGTGCCCCATTTCAGATCTCTCATGTTTTGTTCCACCCTCTGATAACATGTTTAGGTTTCTCTTCATGAACTCTCCCCCCGACACACACACCTGAAATTAACAAGGGATTGTTATTGTTATCTGTGGTTTAGGTATCTCACTGTAGAGACAGAGGTTGGGAGTTTGATTTCCATTGTTCTCCTGCAAGGAGAGCCAGTCTGTGTGGCCTTGGGCAAGCTGCACAGTCCCAGGGCACACCCAGAAAAAGAGAATGGTAAACCACTTCTTTACCAGGAACCCCCTGAAAACAGTCACCATAAGTCATAACTGGACTTGATGGCATGCAATTGTTATTTCACAATTAACTAGATCTCACACAAACTAGATCTCGTAGTGGTCAGGGTCATGGCAATTTTGCCCCCGCCCCCCACCGTGTTTTTGAATTGCAAGTCCCATAATCTTATCATTCATGGTTCTTGCAAACTGTGGGCAACCATAGTTGCCCACTCCTTTTATAAGCATCTTCTTCTTCACATTGTATGTGAAATAACCTCTTTGCAACTACTTTGTTTTTATTGACAAAAGAACATAAGAAGAGCCCTGCTGGATCAGGCCAAGGGCTCATCTAGTCCAGCTTCCTGTATCTCACAGTGGCCCCACCAGATGCCTCTGGGAGCACACGAGACAACGAGATACCTGTCTCCTGATACTCCTCTCCTGCATCTTAAGGAAAACATAAGACTTTTTCACTTGCAAATACTCACATGGCATTTTATTATTAAATCTTTCTTTAGCTCCCACACCAGATTGGCACAGTATTTTTTTTCTATTGACAGACATAAAATGTAAATGAGGGGAAAGAAAATCCTAAACTTCATGATGAATTAAAATGGAATATTTTATTTGGTGTTTATGTGGACATTTCTACTGTTGTGATGTAGAAACATTCTGAAGAATAAAGCTACAAACTAAAATAAGACATAGGGAGGAAATGACAAACTCTGGGTATATCGCTGAACTGCCACGAGATGACACTGTTGGTTCACAAGCTGAGATAACATGAACCTTTCCTCCAATTGTGCCTATATGCCATTCATTTGACCTCTTAGACCTTCTCCCATGACCCTAGCCTGCCAAACGCCGAAAGATCACTAGCTTTAGATTTTAAAAATTCTGGCACCTTGGAAAGATTACCATTTGGAGGAAGAAGAAAAAGAACCAATGCCAAGGACACTATCTCTAAACATGTACTTCTAAATGTATATAATACTTCCTAACATTTACTTCCTTTGTAAGAATAATTGTGTCCATATGTGGAGAGAGTGGTTTAAATTTGCTGTGCACTTTACAGTTTCAGTACATCGACCATGATCACACACACATCTTTATGGAGCAGGCCATGGTGTTCTGTGTAGTAAAATATATGGCTTGTATTGAGTGGCTAGTAAAATCATCTGCTGTGGGATGGGAGGGGAGGAATTAGAGAGCCATTTAGCCACTGAAAGGGAGAAAACAAAGTCATGAGAAAGCTTACATTTCTTTTTTCTTTTTATCTTCAGGTAGAAATGATATGGATGCTGTAACAAAGAAAAACAAGCGAGATGGAACAGAAATCACAGAACGACGTAAGCAAAGTATTTTCCCATAAAGTTAGCTAGCACACAGGCATTTTCCCCCTTCATCTTTCCATGGTTAAGTGGTTTTCTGAAAGCACTCTCTATGCATAGCTGTATTAAAAATATAGTATTTTTCTGGTATTTTTTCATTACATGTCAACTGTGAGCCTTTTCATCGACTGATCCCTTTAATACTTGAATATTGGGGTATTGGGAGGGGGTGTCAACTCTTTGCAACTTATCTATTTCAAAAAGTGTGGATCAGCCCAATGATAAATTTTTTTATCTTTTTTCCCCTCTTTATTTCCAGTTATCACAGAAACTGTTACCACCAGACTGACATCTCTTCCCCCAAGTAAGTGGCAGTTACACCCACCAGCCCTGTGTGTGTCAGAAAAGCATGTGCCTCCATTTTATTATATACACATCCATGTCTCTTTTTCAGAGTCCCTTGGATGTTCTTGTGCCCCCAAGATCACATATCCAACTGGGAAAGAAAAAAAATACTGTATTTCTTTCAGTTGCTTTTGAAATATTGCCCTTGTAATAGGAGAGACGTGGATCAAAGTTAGCAGCACTCTGTGTGGCTCTTCCCTCTGTGTGAAAGAATTCACAGAACTCATCTAAGAATGAGTTCATAAAAGTTGGATCCAACTTCTCAAAATAGTGTTTAAAACAAAACCCAGTTCCATGTATTATCTTGAGCCATGGGCCATCACATTAACGTTGTTTGAAATCAACTGATCTCCACATTTTTTCTTTAAACAGAGGACTAGGTTCCTTAGCTCTGGAGGGTGTTTCCTCCCCCTTATCTCCAGCGCTTCAATTATGTGTACATCTACTGTATATACACAGCTAATTTCTCTTTATATTACTGTGAGGGCCTCCTTTCCTGCTGATTCCCCATTTTGTCATAGACCTGTTTTAAGAGCACCTCCTTCCTCAATTAAATTCATCCAGCACCACTGTCCTTCTTGATATTTCTCTGCCTTCAGTCTGCCCATACTTCCCTCACATGCAGCCACATCTTTCACATCATATTAGCAATGTTTGGATCACTAATTTTGTTTTTATGTTCCAAGTATTCCTCATCATTTCCCTTCCTCTCCAAAACCCCATCTGGAATAGCTGCATCAACTTTCCTTCCTGCCACGAGACCTCAGGATTATTTACAGCCCTGAGTGGGTGGTGGCATCATCTTTTGGAGGGAAGCTACTGGGTCAGTATTGGTCCAGAATGATTTGCACATCCACAGACATGCAATATACATTTTTGGAATTGCTCCAGTGCCAGCAGTTACTTCTTTCAAAAATGATCATATGCATGAAGCATATCTAAGTTGTATGGCAACACTAAAGGCCCTCATCACCTCCGCCGCAATGTGTTTTCTTGTGCCTTTTCTCACACATAGTTTGTGTTTGCTTTCTCTGACAGAAGGAGGCGGTAGCACTGGGCTCAAAACAACAGTTTATAGTGGAGGAGGTGGAGTGGAGAAGCGGACATACACCCATGGGAGCAGCTATGTCACAGCCAGTAAGTGATCCTCAAGCTAACAAATGAAAACAACATCAAGGGGGTATCATGAAAGGAAGGAGGAAGGAATGTGAATGGATTAATTGCAAAGACATTCGCTGTTGGAAGACGACTATAAGGCAGGGGGAGAATCCCTCCCTGAGGTTTTTTAATGAGATAAATGCTTGCCACAAAAATACAAAGACTATGTTTCCAGTTTTTAAATGTTGCCTTTTAAGGCAGGGATTTACTAAACCCATATTGCACAGAAAATATTATCGTACATATAATTACATTTCTTTGAAAGGCTAATCAACTTTCTCTTGAAGTTATATCTTGAGTTAAACATGTAAGGGCACAGAAGACTCAAGAGTGACTGCTCTCAGTAAAAAAAACCAGTGCATATAAAGTGACTTCTTCGCTCTAGAATAGCCGTGCCTCAGAGAACATTCATGTTCACATAGGGATATCACAGTCTTCATTGGACAGTTCCAAAACGAATTGGCTATTTTAGAGCATAACCTCTACATAGCTTACACAAGATACACCTGATCCAACATCTTGGAACATTATGAAACAAGAACTTGGAAATTTTACTTTTTGGGGGCTTCAACTCTCTCAACTCCTCTGCCTACACCAGCATGCTTAACTCTGGGATTCTGGGAGTTGTGGTCAGAGCTTGGCAGTAACTAGTTACAAGGAATATGTTTTTGTGTGACTTTTTTTTTATTAGTTACTTCTGAACAGGAAGTAGTTTAACACAAAATTAATTTTTAGATGCATTGACTCAGACCTAAGATACATAGGTATAATGAGTAAGATCTAGTTAATTGCAAATATTACTTCTCAAGGACAGTTTAAATACATTTTAGAGGCATTTTGGCAGAAATTTTCCAGGTTTTGTGCTATTCTCTTATCAATCCTAATTGACAAGGGAAGTATTCTTTGGGTTTATATTTAATAATTCTGTTGATATTTTCAAGTTCCAGTATTAGAAATGGCCATTAGAGGGAACCAGAGAGTATCAGCTTGGTCTGCTCGAAAGCACAATGCAACAATTTAATGATGTTTGATACTTCCATGACTGGAACAACAATAACAATGGCACGTTAGATGCCAAGAGCAGTACCCAGTGTGGAGTGGTGGATAGTGTAATGGACTAGGACTCGGGAGAACTGGGTTTGATCCCCCACTCAGCCATGGAAACTCACTTGGTGTATGGAACTGCTAAAACCCTCCTTAAATACCTCTTTTACCTTGAAAGCCCTGTTAGGGTCACTATAAGATGGTTCCAACTATAAGTCAATTCCAACTTCATGGCACATAACAACAGATGCCAATATGTTATTAGGAATGGAACAAGTTATTTTTAAAATGCAACATTCCAAGCTCTGGTTGTGGTCCAAATTCTATATAAATCCTCATGTTGTAGAGCTCTTCATACTTCAGATATCTCTTTCAAGTGAATCAGTCTCTTAATCTGGAAGAAATAGTATGTTCTCTTCTAAGATTCTTTGTCTGAAATGGGTTTTTGGATATCATTGTGTTCCAACTGCCTCAGTTACCCAGATGTAGAAGTGTATTTCCATATTCAGATATATGGTATTTGAAGCCAAGCTTCTTGAGTGAAAAAGCTCCTGGTGTTCCTGAGTCTGTTTCTCAGTTTTTTGTGTTAGTTGGTTGGGCTGGAGTTGTGGGAGGGGGTAAGGGAGAAGCTTCCTAACAAAAGTTCAGTGTTCTAGGAGCAGTGTAATGGGGAAGCCACTGAATGATACTTGTCTCAGATTTTCGAGATCAGGCCTCTGCTGAGGCTACAAAGGGCATATTCTCTTTTCATAAATTGGAGGGTGGCTTTCACTCATTATTCACATGACTGTGAATAATGAGTGATCTAAGAATAATCTTCTTAGATCACAGCCATCCTTCTGTTTGGAGATCTGAGGAATATCTAAGGGCAAAAAGTTATACAGTGGCCAGGCCTTTTGGCAAACTACATATGAGCCATATAATTCCAAGCAAAATAAACCAATTGCCCACCATGTCTTTTTGCAAGTTTCAGTTTTTCTTTGTTTTTAAAATTCACAACAAACTCCATCTTTGAGGGGAAGGCTTGTTTATTAGCCAGAGGAAGGAGAGATCAGAACTGACTTTCTTACTAGCAAGTAGTGGCAAAAATAATTCAACTATAATCCACTAGGATTCAATCTATAAAAGAGCATTGGATTGCATGGTGCAATGTTTAAACATGCAAATGTTAATTTGTAAGTTATATCCTGATATTTTATCCCTCCCACAGTACTTAGAAGCATGACTTTTCCGCCCTAAGGATAGAACGTAATTAGAATGTGATCTACACAGGTTGCCTAACCATCACACCAGGCTGTTATGGGAAGAAAGTGCTTTGTAAAATCCTTAAGTAAATCTAGCTGACATCAAAATCAACTTCCACTGTAATTTAAAGTCTGTGTTTGTTAATCAGTTAAGTCAAATCAAGTGATGGAATAAGAACTGAAGTGGACTGGGCTCAGTGAATGCTTAGGAGGGTCAGATATGATAGTATTACTGAAGCTTGTAAGTGTGAAATTGATCCATAGGACCTAAATAAGAGTTGGGTACATACTGTGTAAGATAGTTGGATAGTTCCGTGAGTTACGTATCTGGCTGCAAAGGTTAGGAGTTTGATTCCCCACTATGCCTCCCAGAAGAGCCAGCCTGTGTGGTCCTGGGGAAGCTGCATAGTCCCAGGATGCCCCCAGAAAAAGGGAATGGTAAACCACTCCTGAGCATTCTTTATCTAGAAAATGCTGAAAAAGGATGACTATAAATCAGAATTGACTTAATGGCACATAGGTGGTGGTGGTGGTGGTAGTAGCAGCAGCAGCAGCAGCAGCATGTAAGTATCTCCCTAAATTATTTGTTAGCTAAGAGCCTGGCCTTTTCTCAGGAGCAAGTCTCATACAGTTTAGTAAGATTTACTCTCATTGGGAAGAAGGCTATAAATTCAATATTAAATTGATGGAAACAATAAACCTTACATTTCAGTAATCTGGATTAATTTCAATGCATTTCTCTGTATTAATCTGGAATCCACAAGATATAACATCAGTGTGGTCACACATACATAGATTTTGTTTCTAAGCAAACTATTGGGTGTAATTTGACTTGTAGTGCTTTTAACATTACTTTTAATTAGTTTAATTTTTGCATGTTTTCTTTGAAATTCAGTTTATATGTTACTATACTTATTTGCCTCGAGTGGCAAAATATAATTGAAATGATGATTAAGTAACTGGAGAATAAATCTGCCATCTCAAAATTGGTTCTCAAAACCATACTAACAAGTTCTGGGCCTGTCTCTCCTTTGAGGAGAAAGCGGCTGATTCTTCAAAACCTCTGTTGGCACCAATTTTCCCTTCCATGACAACAGTTTAAGGTGGTCTCTCTAGAATTTGGCAAACTAAATCCACACTTGACATGTACACAACAGAGAAAGAGAGAGAACACGATAGTGAGAGAGATCATCTTTGTGACTCCTGTAGTGCTGATGCAGCCTAAGATGTTATCCCATCAGAGTCCAATCCATTGCACCTGTATCTGAGGAGGTTTTGTTTCATCTATAGGTGGAAATGCTAGAGTGAATACCTCCTCTTCCTCCTACAAGCAAGCCACTGCTCCTTCCTCTACTGTCCCCAAATCACCTGGCTCCACCTTTGAACGGAAAACCTATGGCACCCGCCATGCAACATATGAAGGTATCACAGTATCAAGGAAAAATGAAATTTGGATTATATTGACTGATTATTCTGTCATAAGAGCCTGTCCATGTATAACTGCCCTTCCTAAAATTTTGGACACATTTCTTCCTCTGATGGCTTCTTGAATCCTGTAGATCAAAAATTAAAGATAGCTGCTGTTGTACTTATTCCTGATCTTTTTACCACTTGCATTAGGACATGATACTCTTCCGTCTAACATAACACTCCAGCAGTGGCAGTTAATTATTTCCTCATTTCTTTAGTAGACTAAATCAATAGAGCTTCTACTGCTGTCTTTCAGATGCTGTTTAATCTAAAAATAAAGGACCAGATTATCCTTATTGCCCTTTTGAGATAAGTTGTTGTGCTGATATTGAATATTGGGCTGCTTCATTGCAATATGAAACAACATGCAGCAAAGTTTTCCAGTGAAATATTCTCTTTCTCTTGCAGGGAGTTCCAGTGCAAATTCTTCACCAGAATTTCCAAGAAAAGATTTTGGTACTGTTCTATTATTAATAATGTGAAACTCACCTTACAGAAATGAACATATTAAATGCTTTACGGACAAGGAATTTAGCATTCATGGGTTCAATAATCTTCACATTCTTCCTCTATACAAATGACATTGATTTGCATACATTTTTAATTGTCACGCTTTATTGTGTTGGAGAGTCTTTTATTAAAAATAAATAGATTTTTTTTCTAATAATAATAATTTAGTAGATAGGAAATGCATATGTCATGTGTTTGGGCATACACCAAGGCTGGTCAAATTATTTTGACATCTGAGGCAGCAAATCTCATAAGTGATAGATTTTAAAAATACAAGAATAAATTAAATAAGTAAAATTTTGCTCTCACTTCATGACACCAAAACTTAGCTGCCTCTCTCTGTCTATTGGTATGGTTGGTCCTGCACCCATGCTTGAAATCTCATAGTAAATCCAGCAGCCATCTAGAACTGTAGTTCTAAAATTTCCATTTGTAGTTGTGCAACTTCAGTGGAAGAACCTTGCAAATCAGGCCCTATCAATGTGCACAGAGCAGGAGGGGATAGAGAATTTAATGGATAGAAGTCTAATTCTGTCACTCAACTTGTAATGCTTTCTCAGCCCCAGTATGTTCTTATATCTTCTCTACAATGTGAAAGGCTGAAAATGTGCACAGAAAGAAAGAATACAATGTCATTCAGTATTTGGGTGGGTGGGTGTCCATCACAACCACATGCATTTCTGGAGCCGCTGTTCAGGATGTCATGGGCATTGGACAGTTAGTGTTGAATGAATTATCATTCACAGAAAATACGTATCATGGGCAGCAGTATTCTTAAAAAATTTCCCCCCACATTGCTGCCAGTGGGAGAGGAAGGAAGGTACACATAATTGAGGGGACACAATTGTGACTGAAACAATCCTATTGAAGTGACATTAATTGTCATTTTGCTTAGCAACATAGCTCTGTAGAACAAATGTCATCATTATTAATTGGCAACTGCAATATGATGGCACAAAATATACAGCCTCTCTAACAGAGCATGCCACTGAACCACATTCCATGTTGGAGCATCAAATTAGGAATTACTACAAACTGGATTTGCATCCTTCAATTTCCTTAGGTAAGAGGAAATTCTTGAACATTTCATACCTTCTTGGGAGGCTGCAATAACGAAAAAAAGTCACAACACCATGCAGCTTGTGGTTCATCACTTGTAATCATAAACAAATATGATGATTTGATTGTCTCTGTGAGAATGCTGAGAGATTTCCAGTATGTTGCATTACGTTTTAACCTCAAAAACCCATTCATATTGTACTAAGATGCAACCTTACTTGACTTTTATTTCTAGAGTTAAATGTTTTTTTTAAAAAAAGACGACGTTAAGGGTTGTAGTCAATTTTCTGGAGACCTTGCTGGGACAATGAAAATGATCCTTTTTTCCAAATTAAATATCTACCACTTGAATTTAATATTTCTGTTCCTTTCCACAGGTTCCTCTGCTACTAGGGGGCGAAGCCAAACCCGAGGTGAGATATAATATATCAATTTTGCAGAGATTAATTTAGTAATGCTCAAAGAACATGAGCATGCCAGGTGGGTTTTCCTTTTCCTTTCTCTTTCATCTGCAGACTACATGCCATGTCATCATGAGCTGCTCTTGAAAGTTTCCTCAGTTTTATCTAGGAAGTAGGTATCTGTATTGCTACATCTTGCTGTTGATCAAACTCACAGGCAGAACCACTATAAGTACCTGAAACTAGAGACAAAGCACTGGAGATTTGTGGCTCAATCTGCTTTCCCTTTATTTTTTTTAAAAGCAGCCATAAGGTTTCCCATATTTATTTATTTATTTATTCATTCATTCCCTTTATATCTTCTCATACCTCCAGTCATCTCACATAGCATACCTAGGTATCCTCTTCCTCCCACTTCTTCCAACAATCAGGTAGGATAGGTTAGGATTTGAGAGAGTAACTGGGCAAAGGTCAGCTAGTGAGTAATATCTGAGCAAGATCTTGAGTGTGGCTCTTCCTACTCAAAGCCCAACATGCTAACTATAGCAAGAACACAAGGAACAGTCTCATGCTCACTTAATTCTGCATGGAGAATTCTTAAACTGAACACTTTTTTTACACACACATAAACACATGGTCAAAAATAACAGTTTGATATGAAATTTTGTAGATTAATTTGTGTTTTGAGGAATTTTACAAATAAGAAAGTAAAAATGCAATATTGGAAGTTCATGCCAGATATATGGTTAAGCAGAAATATGAGATGCAAATGAATAACAGAAGACATAAGCTGAGATCTAAGGAAAAGGAAAGAAGAACAAAGTTGGTGTGTAAAAAGAAATTAAGGATGACAGACCCTGTTCTTGATGTACAAAAAAGGGTACTAAAAATGGTGGGGGGGGGGGAACCATTCTTACCACTGCGTTCTTGACAAAATAGAATATTATGTTCTGTGGTTCATGTGCTTCCATTAAGATCAAACAATAGTAGGGCTTCTTTTGTAGGCTTGTTTTTGGTAAAAAAAAAATATATAACTATATTTATTTATTTATTCATTCATTCATTCATTCATTCATTGCTTATACATCAGTCATTACTGAAGCCTGTTATACCTATTCAGTCCCATGTAATCAGGATGGTGATGAGTTGGATAAATCATATGTGTTCATTACATCACAGTCCAGAAGATACACTGAGGCAGTGATCCTCTCTCTCTCTCTCTCTCTCTCTCATTAAGAGGACTAGGAATATAAGTATGGTGCACTTTTATATAGGTTGCATCACTGATGCAGGAAAATCATTTACAAACAAATAAAGCAAGTCAGGCAAATGACAAAACTGTACTGACTCCTTTCAATTCTGGTGAGCCTGACAAAGCACATTTCAAACAAAGGCACCAGACAACTATGATACAACTTCTAAAGTTCAGGTACTTCAGGTTACCAATACATGGTCCACTTTACAATGAGTCTTTTCTTTCTGTTTGCCTTTCACAGAGAGTGAAATCCGAGTGAGGCTTCAAAGTGCTTCTCCATCAACCAGGTGTAAGTGTTGTTGCTGCTTTTTGTGGACTGAAACAAAGGTGGCCGACTCTCTTTAATAATCTATAACTTCAAACAATGACCTTCTCCATAGTGGTAGGGTTTTTTTCCCCATGATGTCATAGACTCTTTGCCTAATCAGTGGGACAGTAACTGCAGGGAAAAGCTCAACACTATATTGGTGAAAGCAAGAGCAAAGGTCATTATCACTCACCTGCTAAATTACAACTGATGTGGTCTTGGAGGAGGAGTCCTGGTTCCAGATGCAACATTTATGAAGCAATTGTAATGCCTTATTCACAGAATGTTAGAGTGGTGTAGACATTGTCATCTTTTATCATCCCAGGTTTTCCTATCAATTCTCCCATGTTTTTTCTTTTCTTTTCATGTGTATTTGTTAATGAGGGGATGGAAGATCTGTGTTATGTGTGTTGATTGCTAGGGGGCAACCCTATGAATGAAAAAATGAAGCAACCAGAATACAATAAGCCCTTATTTATTTCCAGCCACATCTATTGGCCTAAATCCAATTGGTAGTTATAGTTAGAGTAAACCCACTGAATCATTTGCTGAGTGGAAGATTAACACTTAGGTAAATCCCACTGATTTGGTGTTAACTATATGGCTTCTCTCTATTATATGGCTTCTCGCTCAACTAGCAGTTGATTTTAATCTGTTATTTTAAAGATACAGTCAGCATTCCACTTCTAACTGAAATAATTTTATTGTTTCATTTAACTCGTTCTGCTTTTAGATGTGGTTTACACAAATTTGAAATTAGTTTTTGGACCTACGTCTCCCATGCCCCTTTTCTCTTTCTCCTCCAGGGACAGAATTAGATGATGTCAAGCGACTGCTGCGAGGAAGTCGATCAGCTAGTGCCAGCCCAACACGATCCCCATCAAGCACGCTCCCTATACCTAAGAAAGCTGTTGTGGAAACCAAGATGGTGACAGAAAGCACCCAGTCAGGTATAGCCTGCAAGCAAAAAGTCCGCAAAAGTGGGGTGATGGTTCCATGAGCTCATTAAAACATGAGCAGTGGGTTCATATATGCACATACGGGTGCAGAAAAAGAGTTCAAAACATGGGGAAAGGAGACTGTATCCAAGAGATTGCAACTAAGTCTGTGCATAAAAAATCCACTCATCTTCACCTATTGCTCTTTTTCAGCAATGTACTGTAATTTTGGCAATGTAATTGTTAGATAGTTAGGACTTAAGAAATCCTTGGCCATGTACTGCAAATTATGAACAGATCCCTATCTCCTTTCCATGTATTCTTGCATTAAAACCTGATTCTAAAACACATTTTCCCAATAACTCCAGGATTTATCCAGATTTAATATTTTTTGTTGTGTCGTTTCAGTAACATGAACCATACAAGGGGAGAAGCTTTGCCTAATAATTATATACTATTTTTTTTTAAAAAAATCTAAGTTTGGGGTCAAACCAAATAATGCAGTTAGTACACCATTAGAATTAGAAGTTCCATAAGAGATAGATGACATGCTTATCCCATGAGCTTGCCTTGATCTGCATATTGCAAATAATTTTTACTTTTCTGTGTGATAGAGTTTTCTGGGTGGTTACTTGGAGGCAAGCATGGCTTCATTTACAAGTCTAATTGCCCCCGTATGGTGCTTTGAAGGAACTGCAGGACTGGAGGGCAAATGTCACAATAGCCATAAATATATATTTCTCTAAGTGTGTCATTTCACTGTTGGATATCCTTCTTTGATCTCCCTCCAGTGTCAGGGACATATGACACCGCCATCTTGAATGCTGCCCTCCCTTCGTACATGTGGTCCTCCACCCTGCCTGCAGGGTCTTCTCTTGGCGGCTACCACAATAACATGGCCCAAAGCTCATCTTTGATCAACACAGCTGCCCATTCAACTGGATCAGGTACATCAGCCTTACTGTTTTGACTCATGTCTGCAGAATGCTTTTTCTCAAAATTATGAACTGATTTATTATGGTGGCATGGTAGATACAATAAATTATAAGGCTAAGGAGGAAGGATAAGAATTGAAAAAATTGTGTACAATAATAATTTTTCAGTTAACACCCCAACTTGCCTTCATTCTTGGAGTCTTGTTGGGAAAGAAATTTTCACCAGGACAAACTGCATGAATGGCTGTTTGATTTTTCTGTTTATTAAACCTATGCCCAGATTTTCTCTCAAAATACGGCATTCATGGACAATTCCAGCCTTTTCTGGAGTCTGCAATTAATGGTGTTTCAGAGAGGAGAGTGCATTTCTTTCTATTGTACAACTCAATGCACTCACTAAAGTCATCCATTTTCCGCTTACGAAACATTGTCTTCCCATTAATAACCTCTTTGCCTTGAATTACAACTGAATAACTGCAAAAGAACATTTGTGAACTGACAAAATTGAAAAAATAACTGGTTCTAATTTTAGGGTAGAAGGTGGCAGGGGGTGGATGAGAATTACAAAATGTAGTGATTTTTAAGGGCTCCTTTCAGCCTGTTTACTGCATCTTTTCAAAGGAGCATCTCTTTAGTGGATACGTACCTTTAACTCCTCAGTCGACTATGTACAAGAAAATTGAATGGACTATTCTTATTTTTTCTCCCTACTTTCCCTTAC
Source organism: Intellagama lesueurii (assembly GCA_037013535.1). Classification (NCBI taxonomy): domain Eukaryota; kingdom Metazoa; phylum Chordata; class Lepidosauria; order Squamata; family Agamidae; genus Intellagama; species Intellagama lesueurii. The sequence continues at coordinate 211,769,335 of JBAJHW010000003.1, forward strand.
AGTGTTTGGAATCCCGAATAACTTGGCCCCCAGTTGCCCCACTCTGAACACTGGTCTCAGCACTTCTTCCACAGGTACGTTCTCTCCTATCTTACATTTTCAGGTGGCATGGAGAACTGGGTGAAAGAGTGGTGCAAGGTTCTTCTCCTTTCCCTCTTGTTGGTGATCTCCAAATGTGTACGCCTATAAAAGTTCTTTATAAAAGTTCCAGTGGTATTCTTTAAGATCTCCTCTGCTGCAGATGCAGATATCCAGGTTCAAAGCATGGTCTGAAACTCTAGTTAACCTGAAAGAAAACCATTGTTTCTTTAAAACAGTCCACTGAGAATAAGCACTTCAGAACAATGGAAGGGGGATCTGCTCTACAACAGAAGGTGCCAGTTGGGGAGAATTCATGTTCTATATTATGAGCCAGGAGGAGAAATCTTCCTGACCCAGTCTCCAGTCTAGGTCAACACTACAAGGCAGAGGTTGCCTCTTTCCTGTCTTAGACCCTCCATGCCTGGTCAGCAGCAAGGGAATATTTCTGAGTCAGAGTACCCAAGGATATTAAAGCCTGCATCAATCTAGCACCATTTTGATATTCAAGCAATCCCAGTTAATAAACCACTCTTAGCCAGAAGTGTATTTGTGGCACCAAGAAAGTGGAAATTTTCCATCCCTAAACCTTTGAATTTCCAACATAAATCTTAAGACAATCTGCCAGTTGTAAGAATTGATTCCACTGTGGGAGGTTACAGAATTTGTGCACTTCTGAGAAGCTATCTGGAAGTTAATATGAAATATATAACACAACACCTCATCAGAGTCTGCAGTGCTGGGAGGTCTTCATTATTTGGAGATGACTAATTGCAGACTGTCCATCCCAGTGGGAGAATCATTAAAGCTGTGTTTGGCTGCAACTGCAATGGCAGTTTGATTCGAAGCCTATTTTATGCTTACGTTCAGATTAGATTATTACACAGAGACTGCAGATTATTTCGGTGCCAGTGTCCATACTGGCTCCTCAAACTGATGCAGTCTACAGCACCCCCCTCCTTTGATCCTGTCGTCTGCGAGTCTTCACCTCTATTTTTATAGTTCATTGTAAAGCTGGTGAACTGTTTAAAGTGTTGCATGGCACTAGGGGAAAGGGAACAATTTCCCAAAATTCTCTATAACAAACAAACACATATACACATACCATAGAAACATACTAGTCTTCTGTAATTTATCAGAGTTGTCTCTATTTTAGATCAATTTTTATCTTCTTCTTTTTTTGGTCCATGATCAAGCACTAAGCTAGTATAATCAAAGTAGTGATAAGGTGATCTAGTACTAAATTCAGTGGCTTATTTTAAAAAATATATTAAAAAAATACTTTGGGGTAACTAGGGAAAAAGATCATGGAGGTGGGTGTCCCCATTGTCCAAAACGTCACATACAGCTTAGTATGTCACCAGAATACTAGCCACAATCACACATGCCCATACTTTTGGAGAACACCACAGCTGATCACATGAGGAAAAGTTCATTTGCGTTTTTCCTGCTTTTAAAAAAGTAGAAGTCCCCAGCAGCAGAAGATAAAAACTCCATGTCAGGAGCAAAAAGGGCCAGACTGATTCAAAATGGCCTTTGTATCATGTTATCAGTTTTTTAAAAAGTGAAGTCATCCATTTTACACCCACAGTAAGTTCCATAGTATTTGACCATGTAGTTGCAACCTTTGTTTGTTTTTTATAATCCTGCATCTCATCCTAGGATAATTTTCTTTACAGTATATGGAGTTCAAAACAACCTAGTTCCAAGTACAATTGGTGCTGCCAATGCCACTACAACCTCTACTGGTAAGGGATACTGGAAAAGTTCTAGGATACAAGTCATTTCGGGTGGCATATATGCGTTGTATGAATTAAGGTCCTGGCAGAAGAATTTTTAAAATCTATTCTGTACTCCTTATTGTATAGACTTTGATTAGCTGTCAATAGAGTAGTCGCAGGCACACATGTTTTGTAGCCAGTTTTATGCTATGTGTATTCACTAACCTCAGTTGTGACTGGTTGAGGTCATGCATGAAATGCCAGGCTCACATAGAGCTGGGAAAGACCACTGTATGAAACTCTAGGAGGCTTCCACTATTTACTAGAGAAATGATTATTGCCCGCCTCGATGCCTCCTGTATTTCATTTCACTCTGATCTCATACTGTTCACAATGCTGCTCCCCTCCATATATATATATTTACCTGTAATTCAACACTTCCTGATGAAATAGACTGTAGTCTACGAAGGCTGCTGTTATAGTAAATTGTTCCATTTTCAAAGTACCATCAGATTTCTTTGTGTTAGTCTTTAAGGTGGTACAAGCCTCTTAGCTGATTTTGCTGTAATGAACCTATATGGCTGCCCCTCTGGATGTTATTTATTAACTAAAGCTTCTTCTTAGAGATGTACCAATTTCCCTTTGTTTTGCTGAGTGCTTCCAGTGCTGGGGGAAACAGATATTAAATCCCTTCCTTTGTTGTCCAGCAGCAGTGCACTGAATAAGTTTTCTCTCTCTCTCCCTTCCCCTTCAATAGGAACCACTTATGGAGTGAAGAAAAATACCATGCAGAGTTCTAGTGTGACCAATACTGGTGTGTCCACCTCCTCTACAGCTGGTAACACCTCATCTACAACAGGTAAGCCTGCAGGAGGAGGAGGAGGTCCACCTCAGAAGAGGAGGTCTCTCTTGGGATCTCTCCTCTAACAGTCCATCAGAAAAGGAGGAAATGTATGCCTTCTTTTGGAAATGCTGCACCTATTTTTCCTATAGCCAATTCACCATCAGCTTTCACAGAAATTTGAGACCATAATTGGGATGTAAAATCTGGAAGGTGGTCTGCCTCAGAGGGTTTTTCCCACTCTGTTTGGTTTTTGGAGGTACAGAAGATTGTCACGAGTATTAGAAATACAGTGTTTAAAGGAAGAACAAAAGTGCTAAGAGCAACTTTGGGGAGTAGTGCTTGGGTCTTTTCATGTGTGACATCAAGAGGAGCGTAGGAGCCCCTCCGTCTCTTCTTAAGCTGATTCAGGATACTGGCATTTCAAAAGAAGAAGCTTTTGGTGTATCCCAACAAACACACATGCTGGAAACAAACCGAAACAGAGCCTGCACCAAAAATGTAGAAGCCGCCTAATTCAGCTGCGGGCAGGCTCTCAACCAGACCTTTAAGAGAAATATATTAGTTATCTGTAATAGGTATACTTGTAACTAATACATTTATCTAACTGTAATATATATACCTAATACACTTTTTAAAAAATCCCACACACACTTCTTCAGCCGCTCCACAGAGCCAAAGAAGTTTAATTTGCCAATATCTTGAAATGGTTCTTTTCTTAAGCCATTTCAGGATACCAGCAAATTGATAACTGATTGGTGTGGACCAAATAGGTTGCTTGGGGTCTGTATGCCATTTGGGTGCCAGGATCACACTAAATGGCATACCGGACCTCCTAGCAACACTATTTAGTCATCAACCAGCTGACAAGGGCCTGAAAAATGAAGGTAAGACCAGTCTGGAGGTGGGCTTGTTTGCTCCAGCAAAAATGTCATATGTTCGTCATCTTTAGGTGTGAACCAGTTATTCTTCTAGCGGACCAAACAGTGGGCTAAATGCCTGTGTAGTCAGCCTCTAAGTTGTGTAAGCCAGTGGTCCCCAACCTTGGGCCTCCAGATGTTCTTGGACTTCAACTCCCAGAAATCCTGGCCAGCACAGTGGTGGTGAAGGCTTCTGGAAGTTGTAGTACAAGAACATCTGGAAGCCCAAGGTTGGGGACCACGTGTGTAAGCAACAAGAAAACTCTACCAAATGTTGTAAACCAGATTGACCACTAGAGGCAGCTGTTACAGCGTAATAAAACAGCGTATAAAGACGTTTGGAGAATTAAGTCATCTTCTCCTCAATGCCTGTTTTGCAGCAACTTTTTCTCAAAGTGGAGTAACCTTTAAGGCATACTATTTTGTTTAATTGCAAAACCAAACCCAGAGTTTTAAATCCAAACAGATAAACTCCATAAATCTTTTTTTCTCCTTTTCACCATCTTGTTCAAAGGCAGGGAACAAGTTCTTACTTGCATCTCTTACATGTACTATAGGGTTTTGCAGGCAATTCCAGAGTTCAGGTTTTCAAGAGCTGTTACTCATATTACCAAAGAGGGTGGGGAATTGCCCCATCTGTAATAGGAAGATAGTATCTTAAGCAAGACATTAGGAATAGCACAAACATTAATTCTCTGCTGTTACCCATATGGACTTTTAGCCATGTGTGTTTTGTGATATGGGCGATGCTGTCAATGCCTGTTGTTGATAGAAGAGTATGAAATCATTGATGAGGAATACAAAGGGAAGTTTACCAGTCCATTCTGCAGTGAGCTTTTCTAAGTTCTGGCAGGCAAGAGGCAAATTATATAAGAGAAGTATATTTTGGATATAACCACATTTTCCATTTCTGGATAAGAGTTCCATTTGTTTTGTGTTTTGCTTTGTTTTGTGGTGCTTCTGTGCCTTTAACAGCTATGTCAGGAAGAAATCCAACTGAAGGAGTTTTCCCAGCTGGAGTTATATGCTACAGAAAATTTCACCACACTGTCTTTCTTCCTCTCAAAAAACTGTTTAAGGCACAAAGCAAACTCTATTCTTTTTGCCCAAATATTACATTTGGATAGGCCTAAATCAGTGTCTGGAATGGGCAGAGCAACCCTATACTGCAGTTACACCAGAGCTAGATATATGCTGCACTTGTTCACCAAGGGAAAACATAGCAGAAAAAACATACGAAAAATACCACAAAAGTGTCAGCATTGATGGCAATGCCATTGCTGCCCCACAAATTCCTATACATGTCAGAAGAGAGTGAGCAAGGCCATAATGACTCCATGCCACCTTGGCACGTACAAAACAATCACTGCCAACAGAGCCATTCTGCCAGCACATCTGAGTGATTCAGCTGGTGTATATGTTATGGGAGTAGCCTGTCTGGCGTCCTGTCTGCATTACAGGGCTTTGCCCAATCCTATTGCCCAGAAGTGGGCAGCCTCCAGAGGTGCTGGGGCTGTACATGCCCACCTCAGACCCTGGAGGGCCAGACCATCACCGTCTCCTCTGGTCACTCCCACCGATATCTTTTCTTAGACATTCCCTTTTTTAAAACACTGAAAAAGGTCTCTTTCACCATATAGGGTTCAGATTTTTTTTCAGTTTAAACATAGGGGTATGGTAGCCCCAGGATGTTGAGGGCCCCTGAAAACAAGGCAAAATTGTACCCCCACTGTAATTCTAGAGAGTGTAAGGGGATTGTTTGAACCAATGTTTACTTTATGATGGGGGGGGGAGATTGTGGGGTGTGCTGGGAATCAGGGCAGCCTCCAGAGGGTGCTGTGGTCCATATTTAGTTCCATAGGAACTCTTGCTATAGCCATCAACCCGCTGACTTTTTGCATAGGTTTCATCCTAAATTTGGAAATCCAAATGATGAGTTCCCCAGATTTTTGAGGTTGAAAGAAGTTTCTGTCCAAAACTTAAAGATTTCTGGAGTTGTTCTGCATTTAGCATACTGTCATTTACTCCTTCCTCATCTTCTGCCTTTTCCATACCACCCAGCTGCCAACACCATGACCTCTCAAAATGATGACATCCTGCGTAAGGACTGCAAATTTCTCCTCCTAGAGAAAGAGAACATCACTCCCAAAAAAGAGATGGAACTGTTAATCATGACTAAGGACAGTGGGAAAGTTTTTAGTGCATCTGGTACTGGTCTCAGTGGAGGTTTGTTTCTTTGCTGTTTCATATTATTATTATGATTAGTTTTATTTATATGCCGTATTTCTCCGAACAAGGGACCCAGAGCGGCTCACAACATTAAAATTCACACAATTGAAAACACAATAAGTTAAATGTGACTCACACTTACTGATGATTTAGACACAGTTCAGAAAATAGCACTGTGGAAGTTGCTTAAGGCCTCAGTTTATGCCAATCCAAAGTTTAAATGGGAAAATGACATTGCTCCTTCCTTCCCTCATCAGTATTTTCTAACTGTTTCCATACTGTTGTGGGGACATATGAAATGGCCCTAGTGTGCCCCTGTGTGAGCTATTTCTTTTGTGTTTTACTTGTGTTTGATTAGTCCTATCTCGAGAAGAATCCAGTATTTCTACCTACCAGGACATCTGAACTGTCAGTCGGAGCATTTGTGAGGCTCATGTGGACAGTGTGGTCTACACTGAGCAAAATATCATATGAAACCACTTTTGGTGAACTGCTAAAGCCCTTAAACTGGAAGGGGGCATGTATTCACATAATGATATGGGTGTTGTAGTCTGTGAAATGTTGTGTATGCTAACTCATACCTTGAGCCAGCTAGTTCTGTATATCCATTTCTGTGTTCCACACATGACTGAAACCATTGTTATGTTAGCCATAATGCACAGGTAGCAGAGATGTAACATGAGACATCAACTAGAAGGCTTGTTCCCACAAAGTCAGCTTTTTGAGTATTTCCAATAACAGGCTGATAAATATGACAGTTTTGCTGTGAGGTGGGAACTAGGATGCATCCAAGTCAGTGTGGTTGTGGAAATAGGCCTTCTAGATTAAGTCTCATGTTACATCTCTGCTACCTGTGCATTACTGCTAAGATAACAATGATGTCAGTCATGGGTGGAATTACCCTGTTTCCCCGAAAATAAGACAGGGTCTTATATTAATTTTTGCTCAAAAAAACACATTAGGGCTTATTTTCAGGGGATGTTTTATTTTTTTCATGTACAACAATCTACATTTATTCAAATACAGTCATGTTACCTTCTTCTGGTTGCTGCACAATGGTGGAGGGTGGGGTTTCACTTAACTGGGGCTTATTTTTGGGGTAGGGCTTATATTACGAGCATCTTGAAAAATCATACTAGGGCTTATTTTCAGGTTAGGTCTTATTTTAGGGGAAACAGGGTATATATCACTCCATTACTCCATCACTCCATATCACTCAGGGAGGTTTTAGACCAATCAAATCTTCCACAGCATACTGTAGATTATTTCTAAATGGGAAAGCATTGCTTACTTGCATTTTATGTACGAGTAAAACCAGCATGTAGGAGACAAATATTTCTGGGGAACAGGGGCGTCACCCTATGTATTAACTATGGGATAGCTGACTGGGTAACTCAGTGAGTTAGATATCTGGCTGCAGAGCTAGAGACTGAGAGTTAAATGCCCCACTGTGTTTCCCAGAAGAAAAGCCAGCCTGTGTAGCCTTGAGGAAGCTGTATAATCCCAGGGCACCTTCAGAAGAAGGAAATGGTAAACCTCTTCTGAGATCTAGATACAGTGAGTTCTGGGATTTGACAGAAATCAAGAGTTCCAACTAGAAAATGCTGGAAAGGTTTGCCATAAGTTAGAGTTCACTTGACAGTGTATGTCTGCATGCACACCCACCCACCCACACAATTTCAGATGAGAATTACTCTACCTAAAACATGGAATTTTACAGAGTCCAGATGTCATATCTCATTTCTAATCATTCAGTGCTTTAACCCCACCACTTCTGTCTCTTTTCATACCACACACACACACGCACATATGTCTGTTTAGACAGAATACCTGCATAATGCCTTCTGACTGGTGTTTCTAACTGGCTGACTGGAAGGACTTAACTGACTAGGAATGAGGGAATTGTTGATATTGGAGCTAGGCCAATTTACACAAGCTGTGTGTGAGGTCTACTTTAAACTATAGCAAAATTTATTTTGGTTTGTCCTCTGTAGGCTCTTATGCAGAAGATACCCTAAAAAAAGACAGACAAGCCATGTCTTCCTCTTATGGTGGGGGTTCCTACTTGAAATCAGAAACAAATGGTAAGCTCTTGATGGGGAAAACCAAAGTTCCTTCCTTTGAAATACTTTTCATATATACATATAGATGTAACTACGTACATATGTGTATACTATCATGAATATTATGCATTTGACTAGTTCCCAGTAGGATTGTCAATTGAACTTGCCTATCATTTATGGTTTCCTAACCAGAATAGCCACATGTGCAGTCTTCTGCTCCATTACACTCATGCACACCTATTCCACAACAAGGTCATATCTAGGAAACAATTAAGATTTACCTATTTTGATTTTTTGAGATGGAAGTAAGATCATGTCCTAAATTAGGCCCTATCAAAGTGTTTATTTTAAAAATCTTTTTAAATTACATTCCTTGAAGCTGTATATAGCTGTTTTGCATCTAGTATCCCTCCCCCCCTTTTTTTGTGTGGCTGTTTTTGTGCCTTTATTTGTAGCATGTGTTCATTTATTTACTTTATTTTCATCCTGCTTTTCTCCCAAAAAGGATCCCAAGTAGCTAAATTTAACTGTGGATTTCAACAACTACCAGACTTGATGGTGAAAAATGTGAAGCAATGTCCATGTTTTCTGACCAATAAAGCTACATTGCAACAGTTATTTAATGATTTTTGTTTGCCTTAACAGCTGCTGCAATGGCTTAAAATTCATTAACAGAGAGTGTGACTGCTGTATGTAGAAAGGTTGCTATGTATTTGTTCTTTTTTCTTTTGATAGGAGGGTTAAAATCTGTTTCAACAAAGGACAAAGCCACCTATGCAGGTAGATGCACTTCTTTAGATTAAAAACATGAGATTTAAAATACTATTGGGTGATACTGATATATTGTAGTAAGAGATTATGCATAAAAAGCAGCTTTAAAAAATAGTCAGTTTGTTCTCTTATGAGCCCCTGTAGTCTTCCAGACTGGGCATTTGACTACTCGACTGGCCCTTTAAGGAAAGGCAAAGAATTTTTTAAAAAAATATAACTGATATAGAGTATCAGTGATAGTCTACATATAGTCAAAAAGGTTTTCCACTTCTTCTGCCCTCTGCCAAGCAGGAGAAATGATTAATTTGTTAATATCCTTAAGCAGCTTGCTTATTAAACCACTTATATTGGCAGGAGCCATTTCTGTGTGAATGGTCAGACTTGATTAGATTGTTCTAATCAAGCCTGACCATTCCCAAGTGACCCACACTAGGTCTCTCCTTACTGCTAGTGTAGTTGTACCCTAACACTCTTCTTAAGGTAAATGCTTAAGTATTTCTCCTAAGGAGAACAGGATTCCCCCCCCCCCCCTTTGAAATATTTAGACAAACTTGAAAATGTTTCTTACACCTATTGTTTTTACCTTTTTCATCAGTGGACTGAGAATTAAACCCAGTATATCTAGTGCATAGTTCATGATGTGAGGCTGTGTATGATACCAACCTTCACCAAATATGAGCTGTTACATTTAAACAAACAAACAAAAAAAGATAATATGGAGAGAAAGAGGAATGGAGTGCATTAAAGATTTAGAATGCTAAACCTAATAGGAAGGAAACTGATGGAAATTAAGGCCACAGGAAAGAAAAATAATTATTCTTGGCTAGTCATCATTAAATGAGATGAAAGTAGAATGAGATGCATATAAGGAAAGACTCCCAAATGTAGGAGAAGCTGCAGTTTAATGTTGCTCAGAGAAGTTCTGGAATCACAGTCGCTGCAGTGGTAGCACACATAGAATTATTGCGGCATTTGGAAGGGACCTCAGAAATCATCCAGTCCGAAACACTGCACGAAGTGGGATCTTCAATACAAGTAGTAACTATTGCACCCCCAACCAATGGCAGTCCATCCTCTGTTTAAATGCATCCAAGGAAAAGCAGTCTACTATCTGTGGGAGACAAGATTGGATTGGATTCCAGATAAGATAGTATAACTGTAATACAAATGTACTTAGATATTTGTTTGTCACTGTTTGTTCACAACTTTTATATTGGAAAAATAATAGTAGTTGTAAAAATCTGGGTACAATCTATTGGAGACATCTTAGCATTGTGAACACACGGCCTAGCCAAAAGCTTTTGCTGTCACACTACATGGTCTGATTCTCACTTGTTCTTGACTTTTTCTGTTATAGAAATCCAAGGTGATGATGGGTGTGGAGGGGCAGGTGCTGCTCCAGCCTGGTGTCCTTGTGCCTCCTGTTGTAGCTGGTGGAAGTGGCTCCTGGGATTGCTCCTGGCCTGGCTGCTGCTGCTTGGGCTCTTGTTTGGGCTTATTGCTCTAGGTAAGAGGTTAAAACAAAAAGGATTAAGGGACAGGCGCTAGGTTATAGCTTAAGAAAGGGAACAGCTTTGTGCCCTCTTAGGAATGTTGGCAGGAATTCCTCTGGAAGACAAAGCTGCATAGGGGTATGTTGGCATAATTCACATGCATAGCATGCACCAAAACAACGTAGAGCACATGATACACCCATTAATATCATGAATACATTTAAGAATCTGGGAAGAGGAGTAAGTATTACCGCTCAGCTCTTGGTTATGTGAGTGCAGGTTCTTGGGGCCTCCAGTTGTACTTATTTGTCCTTCTGTTTTTTAGAATTCTTTGTCAGAGCTTGAAATAGATCTTGGTAAAGTTCCCTTTTTTGACTATGATCCACTAGCTAGCAGCTTTCCTGAGCTGCAAAAAGTTGTGTAAACAACTGTTTCTCCACTTTCTCTTCCACTCCACCCTTAGCAATGATGGAAGAGCCCTCTGTTTTGAATGCCAATGGCACTTTGTTTCAGACAGAAAGACAGAAAATTGGCCAATCTAGACTGATTGGTCACCAGTATCATTATACAGAATTTTCTGGAGTGGTAAATGTACATTTGCCTACAAACTCTGTTTTCTTCTTTGAAGTTAACTCTGAAATATCTGCCTTCAGCCTTGTACAGTTCTAGGTAATTGTCTGCTGTACTTTCCTCTCCAGGGATATTTTTTTTAATGCAGTAAGATTCAGTTCTGGAAGGAGAGCATGGAGGCACGGGGATAGCAAGCAGTGTTTCTGGATTAAATTACAGATAAATGTATTTGACCATTTGTTTTAACTGAACCTTTCAGCGGAGGAAGTAAGGAAGCTGAAATCCCGTGTGGAGAGCCTTGAATCCCGTGCCAATTATTGGCAAGTTCCTCCTGATAGTGACCAAAGCGTACATATAAGCAAGGATGCGAAGTATGCCAGACTAGGAGCAACACTGAGTGATATGAATGAGTATCAGTTATGGTCACTCATGAAGAGCCGGCTAGATACAGAGATAAATAAAGGTGAGGCATCCAAAGAATTCTGTGGGTTTCGGTCATAATGCGCTGTCTTTGTCAGAAACATGTTGACTTCTTCCGTGATGTCATTGCCTTTCCTAAAACACAGTTAAAATGGAGGGAAAGATGTAAACAAGCTGGGTTACATAGGGTGAGGTAAATCCAAACCAGTTTACATCTTTGGGCAAATTAGATGGACATAATAGGAGAGAACATTGAAACAAAAAAGAGGACTCAAAAATTTGCAAACAATCAAGAATTATCTGCACCGAGAGAACACAGTCTTGCGGCATGTAAAGATTGATTACAGCAGAAGTATCTACTAGACTCCATTTCACCAGTTGCATGAGGTCAAGTAGACTCCAGTCCATAAAAGATAAATGTAGTGATAAAGCTGGCAATAAATAAATTGTACAGTTAATCATTTGGCTTGTTTTGCTGCAGCGGACAAACATAGCTTCTCTCAAAAGAGAATAGATAGTATTGTTTATTCTTAATGCACTTTAAAAAGAGTCATCTTCTCATTCAAGTCAAAGTGCATTGTACCAAAAGCCTGCCATGTTATTTTATTTATTTAAAATATTTTTGCTCCACCTTTCTCCTCAAAAGGATCCAAAGTGGAAAAATCCCACAAGGATCTTCCTCTTCACAGCAGCAGAAATGTAATTAAAACACAGTAAATAAAAACAGTTTGTTGCACTTTCACAATCCTCCAAAGCCGCTGCCTGAGGCAATGCCATACTTTGCCTAATGGTGGGTCCACCACTCTCCGCTAGCACAGGGGTATACATGGTCATTCTTAACAAATGAGGGGGGGGGGGGACTGAGAATTTCTCAGAATTTTTTTTTAAAGTGCTGTGCTTCTTAGAGTCACTGCAGTTTCAGCTGCAATAGTCTCCTTGCAAACAGTGACCAGTCAGAAAACAAGAGAAGCTAATTTGGCATTTTCAAAACTGGTAAACAAGCTCTATTGTTTCTCCTCTGGGGTTCTTCCAGGCAGGGGACTTTCTGTACTATTTTCTCCAGTAAGAAAACAAAATAGAAGGAATGGTCAAAAAACACAGGAGGGTTAAAAATGAAGAACAGTGGTATCTGGATCCTCTATAAAATTATGTGGATAAAAAAGGGTAATTGTATGGGGTGGGGAACAAACTCATTGAAAGGGTACTGGAATGAAATGCTCCAGCTTTCTAAACCACACATATACCACATGATTGTTCTGTCATATGCTATAGTATTAACCAGAAAAGTTTTGCATTATTTTTGCATCTTATTTCCATTCTGTTTTTTTTCTTTCCAGGTTATTTCCGAGGCGAAAAAGGTAGCCATTTGCCGAATTACTATTTTAATCTTTTATGGGAATTTCTTTTATTGTTCATGGATTTTTAAAACAAAGGAAAAAATAATAAAAAAATAAAGAACCCTCCTGTCTTCCACTGCCTCCCGGAGTTTGGTCAAATTCATGTTGGTAGCTTCGACGACACTGTCCAACCATCTCATCCTCTGTCGTCCCCTTCTCCTCTTGCCTTCACTCTTTCCCAACATCAGGGTCTTTTCCAGGGAGTCTTGTCTTCTCATGAGAGGGCCAAAGTATTGGAGCCTCAGCTTCAGCATCTGTCCTTCCAGTGAGCACTCAGGGTTGATTTCCTTCAGAATGGATAGGTTTGATCTCCTTGCAGTCCAGGGGACTCTCAAGAGTCTCCTCCAACACCACAATTCCAAAGCATCAATTCTTCGGCGGTCAGCCCTCTTTATGGTCCAGCTCTCACTTCCATACATCACTACTGGAAAAACCATAGCTTTGACTATGTGTACCTTTGTCGGCAAAGTGATGTCTCTGCTTTTTAAGATGCTGTCTAGGTTTGTCATCACTTTCCTTCCAAGAAGCAGGCGTCTTTTAATTTCGTGGCTGCTGTCACCATCTGCAGTGATCATGGAGCCCAAGAAGGTAAAATCTGTCACTGCCTCCATATCCTCCCCTTCTATTTGCCAGGAGGTGATGGGACCAGTGGCCATGATCTTCGTTTTTTTGATGTTGAGCTTCAGACCATTTTTGGCGCTCTCCTCTTTCACCCTCATTAAGAGGTTCTTTAATTCCTCCTCACTTTCTGCCATCAGAGTGGTATCATCTGCATATCTGAGGTTGTTGATATTTTTTCCGGCAATCTTATTTCCGACTTGGGATTCATCCAGTCTAGCCTTTCGCTTGATGTATTCTGCATATAAGTTAAATAAGCAGGGAGACAATATACAGCCTTGTCGTACTCCTTTCCCAATTTTGAACCAATCAGTTGTTCCATATTCAGTTCTAACTGTTGCTTCCTGTCCCACATATAGATTTCTCAGGAGATGGATAAGGTGGTCAGGCACTCCCATTTCTTTAAGAATTTGCCATAGTTTGCTGTGGTCCACACAGTCAAAGGCTTTTGTGTAGTCAATGAAGCAGAAGTAGACGTTTTTCTGGAACTCTCTGGCTTTCTCCATAATCAAGCGCATGTTAGCAATTTGGTCTCTAGTTCCTCTGCCCCTTCGAAATCAAGCTTGTACTTCTGGAAGTTCTTGGTCCACATACTGCTGAAGCCTACCTTGTAGGATTTTGAGCATAACCTTGCTAGCATGTAAAATGACTGCAATTGTACAGTAGTTGGAGCATTCTTTGGCACTGCCCTTCTTTGGGATTGGGATGTAGACTGATCTTTTCCAATCCTCTGGCCACTGCTGAGTTTTCCAAACTCGCTGGCATATTGAGTGTGGCATCTTAACAGCATCATCTTTTAAGATTTTAAATAGTTCAACTGAAATGCCATCACCTCTCTTGGCCTTGTTGTTTGCCATTCTTTCTAAGGCCCACTTGACTTCACTCTGCAGGATGTCTGGCTCAAGGTCAGCAACCACACTATCTGGGTTGTCTGGTTCATCCAAATCTTTCAGGTATAATTCCTCTGTGTATTCTTGCCACCTCTTCTTGATGTCTTCTGCTTCTGTGAGGTCCCTTCCATTTTTGTCCTTTATCATGTCCATCTTTGCACAAAATGTTCCTTTAATATCTCCTATTTTCTTGAACAGATCTCTGGTTTTTCCCTTTCTATTATTTTCCTCTATTTCTTTACACTGTTCATTTAAGAAGGCCCTCTTGTCTCTCCTTGCTATTCTTTGGAAGTCTGCATTCAATTTTCTGTAACTTTCCCTATCTCCCTTGCATTTTGTTTCCCTTCTCTTCTCTGCTATTTGTAAGGCCTCGTTGGACAGCCACTTTGCTTTCTTGCATTTCCTTTTCTTTGGGATGGTTTTTGTTGCTGCCTCCTGTACAATGTTACGAGCCTCCATCCATAGTTCTTCAGGCACTCTGTCCACCAAATCTAGTTCCTTAAATCTGTTCTTCACTTCCACTGTGTATTCATAAGGGATTTGGTTTAGATTATACCTGACTAGCCCAGTGGTTTTTCGTACTTTCTTTAGTTTAAGCTTGAGTTTTGCTATAAGAAGCTGATGATCAGAGCCACAATCAGCTCCAGGTCTTGTTTTTGCTGACTGTATTTCGGTATTGCCCATCTGGTGATGTCCATGTGTAGATGTCTTGTGTTGTTGGAAAAGAGTGTTTGTGATGACCAGCTTGTTCTCTTGACCAAACTCTATTAGCCTTTGCCCTGCTTCGTTTTGAACTCCAAGGCCAAACTTACCTGTTGTTCCTTTTATCTCTTGACTCCCTACTTTAGCATTCCAATCCCCTATAATGACAAGAACATCTTTCTTTGGTGTCAGTTCTAGAAGGTGTTGTAGGTCTTCATAGAATTGGTCAATTTCAGCCTCTTCAGCATTGGTGGTTGGTGCATAAACATGGATGACTGTGATGTTGAAAGGTCTGCCTTGGATTCGTATTGAAATCATTCTATCATTTTTGAGATTGTATCCCAGTACAGCTTTTCCCACTCTTTTGTTGACTATGAGGGCTACTCCATTTCTTCTACGGGATTCTTGCCCACAATAGTAGATATGATAATCGTCTGAATTGAATTCGCCCATTCCCGTCCATTTTAGTTCACTGACGCCCAGGATGTCAATGTTTATTCTTGCCATCTCCTGTTTGACCACATCCAACTTACCAAGGTTCATAGATCTTACATTCCAGGTTCCTATGCAGTATTTTTCTTTGCAGCATTGGACTTTCCTTTCACTTCCAGGCACGTCCACAGCTGAGCGTCCTTTCGGCTTTGGCCCAACCACTTCATTAGCTCTGGAGCTACTTGTACTTGTCCTCTGCTCTTCCTCAGTAGCATGTTGGACGCCTTCCGACCTGAGGGGCCCATCTTCCAGCGTCATATCTTTTAGCCTTTTGTTTCCGTCCATGGAGTTTTCTTGGCAAAGATACTGGAGTGGCTTGCCAGTTCCTGCTCCAGGTGGATCGCGTTTAGTCAGAACTCTCCACTATGACCTGTCCGTCTTGGGTGTCCCTGCACGGCATAGCCCATAGCTTCTCTGAATTACTCAAGCCCCTTCGCCACGAAAAGGCAGCAATCCATGAACGGGCTATCTCTCTCTATCTCTCTAGATATAGTGAGATGGCATAAAAAATATTTTAGCTTATATGTGGAGCTGACACAACAGACCCTTGGTTGCACATCTCACCCTATCTAGATATGAATTAACGAGAAATACACAAAATATGCGAAGCCTGAAAATACCTTTCAAACCAGAAATTGGAAGTAACCAGTAACAAGCAACATAGTAACAGTTACTTGCAACTATTTATTTTTGGAATGACCAATTCTGTAACTAATGGATACAAACTTGATTTTTAGCTGTAACAAGTAATACCTAATTACTGTCAAAAGTTGTTCTTACTAGCATTTACAAGCCATTTTACAGGAGTTTTCCAAGATAACATATACAAAAACATAAATAAAACAATAACAGATTTAAAACAATTTAAACTATTGAGTAACTTTTTCCACCATTTTGTTTTCTCTCAGGTGATATGGGTGCCCAAGGACCAAAAGGTACGTCTAGAACTCTTCAGTGCCCGTGTACTTAAAAATATGTATTCGTAATAGCTTTTTGTTTGTATGAAAGTAAGTGCACACAGTTGAACTGCTGCGACTATTAGGAATTCTTAGCCTGGGACTACACATTGTCAGAGATGAAAGAGAAATTTTGCATTGCTCAAAATACGTGGGCTCTGTCAGCCACTAGATGCCAAGGAAAGCCTTGCTCAGTTTCTCTGTATCTCAGTGTATAATGTTGCCACTTTGCCTTTATACAAAAAGGAGTCTGATTCGCAAAAGACATATTCCAGAGTAGTACAAAGAAGCAGAGGTACAGGCTTCCACATTTAAGGACACTGTTCAGCACAGGTGGGCCCCTAGTTTCCCTTTGGCTTTTGTATTTTGCAACAGTTGCCAGCCTAAGGAAGCTTCAACATGTCCAGAATATGGCTGCCCAATGAGTAAGGGGAAAAAATAAATACCACCATATTTCCCCAATCCTAGTCAACCTACACTGGCTTCCTGTATGTTTCCAAATGAGTTTTAAGGTTCTATCATATAAAGCCCTAAATGGTTTGGGACCTTGGTAAATGGGAGAACGCCTACTCCCAGTTGGGAATGCCTGTCCTACTTGTTCCTCCCAGCCTGGACAGCTGATGATGTTAACCCGAAGGGAGGCCTGGAAGGAGAGAACAAGGAACCGGGACTTCTTGGCAGTTGTGCCCTGCATTCAGAATGAACTGCCAACTGAAATTCTCCTGAAATTCACCATCCTTGGTATCTTTCAAGAGAGTTTTAAACATCTGCTGAGAGTTCAACATCTGCTGAGCTAGGAATTTGCCAACCATCAGCCTTTTATTCTACCATCACCTATTTTTAACCTGTTTAATATTTAATTTAATTTGTTTAATTAATTAAATTTTGTTTTAATTACATTGTTTTCATGTCATGTGATTGTTTGTAAACTACTCAGACTGATCATTGGTTTGATGGGTGGTAAATAAATAAATAAATAAATAAATAAATAAGAAGTTAAAAGAACCAAAAGCCATTTTTGACTGATTTTAATTTTCTACATCTTTGTTTTTGCAGGAGATCAAGGGCTCCCTGGCATACCAGGTAGGCACCACTTAGGAAGCGCTGTCAAAACCAATAATGTGTGTATTTTCTATGCATGTGAAAAAAGCAGAAAATGACAATATCAAGATGGTATCGCTGCTGGTTAGTTAGTTATGTGCTGTCAGCTAATAGGGATTTCAAAGTAAATGAGATATTCAAGGAGTGGCTTTACCAGTTGCACTCTCAGTGAGTTGCCATGGCTGAGTAGGGATTCAAACCCACTCCAAGTCTGTTGCTCTATCCACTATGCCACACTAGATATCCTTATCAATATTTGTAGTCTCTGAGTACAGTATTAGGAGACTATGATATGATGTTCAAAAATCTGCCCTCCAATTTGCCAAACAAAAAACATGAAAATCAAGTACTTAATATGAAATATATTACCACTGGAGTTCATTTGAAATAGTAACACCAATGGGCTAAATCCAAAGTTAGCTCCAAATAGAGTAGAATCATTGGAATAAATAAAGCAGATAAGAGCCTAGATACACCTCCTGTATCTAGTCTATTGATATCTATGGGTGCATTGTAGTTGTGACTAACAATGTTTGGAGTGGGTTTACATTATGGAAATTAGTAGTACAACCCAAAAGCAGACACAAACGTTTGTAAACCTAAATAGATATACAACCAATGACATGTTGAATCAATGAAGCATTCATGAATGATCTTTCTGCCATGGTTAATTTTGGGTTTCAAAGCAAAACAAAACTAGTAATACTGATTTTGTTTTAGCCTCTCCCATTCTCCCCCATGCTGAGTAAGATACCTCTTTTTAATGAGCTATTCTCTCTCACACAGGTCCTCCAGGTTCGATAGGTCACCCTGGGCCAGAAGGGCCAAAAGGACAGAAAGGCAGCATGGGTAAGTGAACATGGCCAGCCACTTCACTCTCTTAGATTCAACAGACTGAACATGCATAGACTTGGAAAGTCAAACTTCAAATTCTGTTATTATCTCATTTGTAACCATTGTGGTCCATCAAAGAGAGTACCGAGGTGTACTAGGTAGGACTTAGCATACTTTGGGATGAGGATCCTAAGCTACTAACTCTGTGCAGGTGAAACTGGCATGGAGGGTCCTATGGGACAAAGAGGACGGGAAGGACCTCCAGGACCTCGTGGAGAAACTGGTCCACCTGGAGTTGGAGAAAAAGGCGACAGAGGTAAGTAATTGCATTATGACCTGTTGCTCTCCATAATACAATGATTGTTTTATGAAGGTTCCAAAACTATTGCTTCCCTTATAAATATCTTTTTGATTCTGAAAAACTAGTACCAGAGGTAAGGGAAGAACTTATGTGCCAGTGGGGCTTCCATAGACTCAGTCTGTTAGGGAATGCCTTCTGGTGGTGCTAACTCCTTGGTCTACTGAGTCTACATTCCAAAACACACTCAACACTCCTCTGTATCTGAACATAGCTGGGAAAATTCAGTAGGGCTAGGTGACTATCGCCATGCATAGAAAGCTGTTCTACCATTATTTATCTTCTCCTCAGAAATTGCTGGTATGATCCTAAGGAGTGTCAGGGTTTGAAAATAATTGTCCTGAGCTGCATAGTTAGAATGATAACTGTGACATAAGTGCTTGGACATCCTTTGTTCCAACAATCACCCAAACAACAGTACTCTGACAAAAATATGGCTGCCCGCTAGGACAATAAGAGCAAGTGGCATAAGTCCAAGTGACATAAATGTCAGAAAGCTTGGACACTGGCCAAAAGAGATGAGCTTTATTTCCCATAATATGTTGCCTGTTGTTTTTTATTATTCATTAATCACAGATACAAAAGGGTTAAGAATCAAACTGTATCTTATTCAGATACTCAGTATATAGGTTGCCAAATGTTTGTCATTCAAATAAATAATGAAATATTAATAAAAGAAGGGTTAAGAATCAAACTGTATCTTATTCAGATACTCAGTATATAGGTTGCCAAATTTTTGTCATTCAAATAAATAATTAAATACTAATAAAAGAAAGGCATCTGGTAATTTGTTTTGTGACTAGGGAAACAATACTTTGTCTATCCAGAGTCCTAGTTATCTCAATGACATTGAGGACTGAGGTGACAGAAGAGGGGATTAGAAAATGCTGTTTAGTGGCCATTATTCAAAATTACCTAACTGTAAGTGAGCAATGGTCTTATATTGCATTGGGGGGAAGGGTTCACCTAGCTTCCTCACATACCACCTACTGCTTGCACCCCAACATCCATCTGGATGAACAATGTCTCATTTCCAGGACCAGAAAGAGAAGCATCTGATGTAAGAATGAGCAATATTGTTGAATATTTGGTTGTGGTGTTTTATATTTAAGGAGAAATAGGCCAGAAGGAATCAAATTTCAATAGGTTACTAACTTTTTCTTTCATTTTAATATCTAGGTCCCATTGGAGATCCCGGATCTCCAGGTCCACCTGGTGCCCCAGGTTCTGTTGGTTTAAAAGGTAAATTTGGTATCTGGTAAGAATTCAGTAATGGTCTATAACGCAAGGTGGCTGGTGATGGATTTCTTTTCTGTAGAGGGCCATAACCCCTTTGGGCTAAACTGTTGGGTATAAGACCAAGGTCAGCAAAAGGTGGGATTATAGTGTAAAGTACACAGGATCGTTTCCCATTCTTTCATTTTCCATCACTATTTCCTTCCCCAGTAGGCTGCCAGAGGAGGGACAGGTTATTTCTTTATTTTATTTATTTACTTTGTTCCTAGTTATCCAAAAGACTGTATCTCCCTGTATGAGCCTGCCTGGGTTTTAAGATCAACAGTGAGGCATTTCTCTCAGTCCCACCACCCCCACCCTCACAGGTGAGGACATGAGAGATGGTCTTCTCTGTTTATGCTCCCAAGCTGTAGAACTCCCTCCCATGAGAGGCCAGGCTGACCCCATATTTACCGTCCTTCCATAAGCAGGCGAAGACCTGTTTTTTAGGACAGACTTTCTCTCAGTTCCTGGCTACCTAAGAGGTTTTTTAAAATAGGTTTTTAATGTGTTTTTAGAACTGGTTTTATCTATTAGTTGTAATATTGTATATGTTTAATTATTTCTAATATTATAATAATGTATTGTTTTTTAACTTCTAATGCTGTTTATTTTAATATTGTAAGCCACATCTTGGATTCTCTTGAAGAGAAAGGCAGGGTATAAATATTTTCAATAAATAAATAAAATTAATTAACAGGGCTTTGCTGTTTCAATTTGCTGCCCTTACTGTTACAAAGAAATTGCTGAACTTGAGAATCAAGCTCTTTTGTCTCAAGACAGATGCACTCTGCCCAGTATGAGTAGCACTGAAACTAAAAAGAAAACCCTGCTCTCCTAGTCACTGAATTATAGATATGTAAGCTTAAAAGCCTACTAATGGGGAATATGGCATCTTTACTACTTTTGAATCTCTTTTTAATAGCTTTGTTTTGGGTAGCTTTTCTCTTTTGTTCAGTTTTGTTCAGCTCAGTTTGCCATTTTTGCCCCACTTTTACATTTGAATAACAATTAAAAAGTTATGCAGGCTAGGAGAGATATGAGTTGTAGGCCAAAAGCCTTCGGAGTGCCATGGTTACACAGCCTTCTATTAAAATGAAGACTTGAGCCACAAGGTTGGTATCTCAATTGTCGAAAAGTCTTGAGAATTTCATTTCTGAACTGTCAAAGGTGTGACTTCTTTGCTTTAGCAGTTGAATGAGCACTTATCCCTGTAGGCCCCCATGATCCTGGTTCAACCTTAGGACAGTTACAACAGAAGTGGATGCTCTCATATGCTTGCAGATGGACGCTATGAGTGTTCCACAGTTGATCACACAATTTGTGACAAATTGCAATATTTTCTCTTCCAGGTATGATGGGTTCATCAGGGCCCCAAGGTCCTACTGGTGAGTATCATGTTCTCATTATATAGCATATTATAAAATACAGCAAATCAAGTTATTATTTACTGGGAGAACATACAAAGTTACTTTCAGGAATGAAAACAATTTGAAGAAGAATGAATATAGTGAATCCATCTGTAATGGAGCAGTGGTAGGATGGGTCCCAAAGCATTATCCTGCCACTGTTTGTTTGTTTGTTTGTTTGTTTGTTTGTTCGTTCGTTCGTTCGTTCATTCATTCAGCTACTACACTGCCCATCTAGTGGCATACCACTACTCTGGGCAGTTTTCAACATAAGACATAAACATAAAAGCTCACACATATACCCAACCCACAGCAGTATAAAAGCAGGCCAGTATAAAAGAACCCAGCATGAACATCTTAGAATGCTATTATATTAATTACTTTTAAAAGTAACTTCCCAAGCTTTGGTTAATGTTTAGTAAATTGCATCCTTGTGTCTCCAAAATAATGAAGTTACATCAACATAAAGAGATTAAAAATTAAAAATACATTTGAGCTATTTTCTCTTTAAAAAAATGTGGTAAGTTGTCACATGCTTCATCTTGCTTTTCTTTTAGGTCCTCCTGGGCTTCAAGGATTTAGAGGTGAACCAGGACTCGCTGGTGTTAAAGGTATGATTTGGAGCCCACATATACCCATTGGTGCAGCAGAGAGCAAGATACTTCTTAAGCTACATCTCTTTGGGTAGATGTGGCAGATTGCGGAAACCATGTCCTCCTGCCCAAAATTTTGTTTTAGTGGCATCTCTTAACAAAGCCAGCATGGGTTTGGTAAGAACAGGTCATGCCAAACAAATCTTATTGCCTTCTTTGATAAAGTGACTAAATTAGTGGACCAAGGAAACGCAGTGGATATAGTATACGTAGACTTCAGTAAGGCATTTGATAAGGTAAACCACAACCTACTTCTGCGTAAGATAGAACAAAGTGGGATGGACAGCACAACTACCAGATGAATTTGCAGCTGGCTGATGAACTGCACTCAACATGTGGTCCTCAATTGAACCACATCTACGTGGAGGGAAGTGTGCAGTGGGATCCCTCAAGGTTGTGTCTTGGGCCCAGTGCTCTTCAACATCTTCATAAATTACCTGGATGAGGGGATTAAAGGAACACTCATTAAATCTGTTGATGACACAAAGCTAGGGGGAATTGCTAATACCATATTTTTCCGTTTATAAGACGACCCAATGTATAAGACGACCCCCCCTTTTCTAATCCCAAATTAGAAAAAGCAGGGATCAAAGGGCTCCCTTTTTGCTAAGCCCCATGCCTTGGCAAAAGGCAAGGAAAGCGGCTGTCAAAGTGACTGCCGCTTTTCCTCGCCTTTTGAGAAGGCAGGGAGCTTAGCGAAAAGGAAGGGAGCAAAGCCTCCCCTTCCTTTTTGCTAAAGCCCCGCGCCCCTCGCCTTTTGAGAAGGCAGGGAGCTTAGTGAAAAGGAAGGGAGCTAAGCCTCCCTTTTCTTTTTGCTAAAGCCCCGCACGCCCGCACCCTTGCCTTTTGAGAAGGCATGGAGCTTAGTGAAAAGGAAGGGAGCAATGCCTCCCATTGCTTTTTGCTAAGCCCTGTACCTTCGCAAAAGGCAGTGGTAAAGAGCTGCCTTCCGTGTATAAAAAGACCCTCAATTTTTTCTCAAATTATTTAAGGAAAAAGTGTCATTTTATACATGGAAAAATACGGTACTTTGGAAGATAGACTCAACATTCAGAAGGATCTAGACAGACTTGAACTATCCAATAAGATGCAGCTCAGTGGCGGGAAAAATAAGGTCCTGCACTTAGGTAGGAGTAACCATCCTGTACCAGCACAGGTACAGGATAGGTGGTACCTGGCTTGACAGTAGTACCTGTGAGAGGGATTTAGGTGTCCTGGTGGACCGCCACCTAAGGATGAATCAGCAGTGTGTTGCAGCTGCCAAGAAAGCCAACACAGTCCTAGGCTGCATCAACAGGGGGATAGCATCAAGATCACGGGAAGTGATAGTACCACTCTATACCGCGCTGGTGAGGCCGCACTTGGAGTCCTGTGTCCAGTTCTGGTCACCACAATACAAAAAAGATGCTGAGGCCTTGGAAGGGGTGCAGAGAAGAGCAACAAAGATGATAAGGAGACTGGAGGCTAAATCCTATGAAGAATGACTAAAAAACTAGTTATGTTTAGCTTAATGAAGAGAAGACTGAGGGGACACATGATAGCAGTCTGAAGGATTGCCACAGGGAAGAGGGCATCGATTTATTCTCCATTGCACCTGAGGGTAGGACAAGAACCAATGGGTGGAAACTTGTCAGAGGGAGATCCAACCTGGAAATAAGGAGGAATTTCCTGACGGTGAGAATCATTAATCAGTGGAACAGCTTGCCTCCCGATGTTCCAGGTGCCCCATCGCTGGAGATTTTCAAGAAAAGATTGGACAGCCATCTGTCCGGGATGGTATGAGGTCTCCTGCCTTGGGCAGGGGGTTGGACTAGAAGACCTCCAAGGTCTCTTCCAACCCTACGACGATTCTATGATTCTATGATTCTTGAGACCAAAAACAAAGACTATAAATAATTTAAATGGTGAGAATGACTTGAATATATGCATGAGCAATAAATAGGAAAAGATGATAATGCCTTGTATCTTTTTCCATGCATGATATTGAAGGGAAGAATATTAGGACACTATTCATTTATTTAAAACATCCTTCCAAGCTCTTCACTGAGAAAGGCTCCTAGAGTGGCTTACATATGGCCAGTAACTACAAGGTAGCCTGTATCTTCAGATTTACACTCTCAGAGACACAGCATGAAAGGGAAAAGGAAAAGAAATATATGAGGAAAATGCAGACAATAATTCTTAATGTTCCATGCTGGACCAGAATGACACAGCGGCCTCTCTGAAAACAGTAGTTTGTATGATTAACAGCCACCTGGAATTAAAAGAAGTTAAAGTGAGGAGAAACCAAATGATGATGATCTCTCAGAACAGCCGATGAAGTGCCTTTTCATTCCTCCACTGAAGCATAATGGCATCAGGTGCATTTGTTCCTATAATATGGTGTTAGGAATATTTTGTATGTGTGGTATGTGGTTTCTCACCCCAATATAGTTGAATAATTTCACCCTCCAACATTATTCTGCATTAAATACCTTATCTCTGTTGTTTAGGCGAAAGAGGACCAATGGGACCATCTGGGCCCAAAGGTATGTGTGTCAATTAGATGTATTTTTTCCAGTGACTTATAGGCTTCTCATTCTCCAGTATAACTTCTCACTGAAATACTATTGGTACCTTAGTTATGAAGGTTGGTTGACTTTAAGGGGAAAGTTTTAACATCACTTAATATAACCTATTGCCCCTCTGTTTTATTTCTAGGTGAGCAAGGGGAAAAAGGACCCCGTGGTCTTACAGGTATGTAGAAAAGTGTGAAGGATTATGAAATGTTACCACTAGACATGGGATATTCGTATTCATATCCGTGGGGGTGCCTGGGAAAACCGGACCCTCCCCCTGAACCAGCAAGTCCACTTACCGCTCGCCAGCATCGTTCTTGTTGCGCCAATATGAGAAGCAGCCTGGCCAGTGCCTCCCTGCACAGCTCACCAGGAGGTGGGATGAAAAGTGCCCCCCTCAGCTGTTGAGGAGTCAGCTGTGTGAGGAGGCAGGAAAGTATTGGCCAAGCTGCTTCCCAGATTGGTGTGACGAGAACAACACTGGCAAGTGGAAAATGGACCTGCCAGTTATGGGGGGGTGGGTCCATTTTTCCCAGGCACCTGTAGTGCCAATATTCGTATTTGTATCACCAGGGATGCAAATATGAATATCCTATGTCTAGTTACCACATGAACATCCATGTTTGTACATTTTGACTTAGGGGTCTGTATAGAAGGCTATAACTTTTGAACCAGAGAATAGGGGACTTTCTCTTAGAGTCAAGAGAATCATGGGAATCTATTAAGTAGAATGAGGTAGTGACCTCAGGCAGCAGATGAAGGCAGCGGCAAGGCACTGTACAGGAGACTTGTATACCTCCCAGTATGCCTTGCATCCCCTAACCTGGCCTACTGCCTTAAGGTATGCTTGAGGTGTCTTATCTCATCCTGTGTGTTAAAAGATTCAATTGCCACTTCAGATGGCTCTTGTGCATAGAACAGGAGAGAGTGCCATCCTGTTCTTCACCTCAGGCAGCAAAATGTCATAGACAGCTTCTGCCAGTGTCAGTTCAAAAGACTGTGTCCTCTGTAGTTTATCTGGCTGAAATGCCTCATCCAGGCACAATGGGATTGCTCATTCTGAGGTACCATCAAAAAAGTCTCCCTCTCTCCCCTCTTTCCACTTCCTTTCTCCCAACTACTGACATTATACAACATTCCTAGCAAGTTTAATAATTGTCCACAGAATATATGGTGAGGGACAGAGATGTGGCAGTCTTTAAGAGTTAGTTGGCAAAGCCTCTGATTGAGAACAAATACCAGTTGCAGCAGGGCCCAGCCGCCATCATCTATCAATAATTTCACTAGGGTTTAGCACTGAATCAAGAAAAGGTCATTGTTTCCCATACATACTGAATCTTTTCTTTTTGTTTGATTTGCAGGTGAACCAGGCTCCAGAGGGCTGCCTGGGCCTGCAGGTGAACCAGGTGCTAAAGGATCAGCAGGTGAGTGACATATGCTGTTGTGATATTTCTAGAAGGTGACTCCAGCACTCATTTTGAGTCTTGTGTTCCAAGACCCATAAAACTTAAGACTCCTGGACTGTAAGACTTGGAATGAAAGACAATATAATGAAGGGAAACACAATAGCTCTCAAACCCAAATAGCAAGGAAGAATACATATATAGAGAAGAGGTGGCTCATAGATTGAGTCAGGAGAATGCTTCACATCAAATTTTAATAGGGACATTCTCTCTCTCTGATCATGGACTACCTGTGAAACAGGGGTCAATGTAGGGTGTTCCTCACAATTTGTGGTACATGTGGTGTGATTTCAGGGCTGGTTTTACTCTTAACCAGAGTGAAACAGCTTCTTCAGGAAGAAGATTTGGGGTATCATAAAAAGTCAGGAAAGGGTTTTGTAATTAATTGATTATGAATGCATTTTCACTGCCAAGGGGATGGAAAGAATTACTTGGGGGATTTTGTGTCTCAGGTGCCAAAATCTATACCATAACTTTGAGGGGAGGGATACCATTTGCTTCTCTAAGTGAGCAAAATGTTTGGGGCCAGTCCTCTGTTACCTATGTATCTGCATGTTTTGAGTTATGTGTGAATGCCCACTTGTGTAATTTAGTGAAGAGTAGTAAGTGTTTTGCATTATACCACAAGTTATTTTATATTCTGTAATAGTGTTTTTTTTCCTTTTAAACATATACTGATGTTCAGCCAAAATCTGTGTGCATGTGCACAGTTTAGACTTAAAAATTTTCACTATTATTTTTAAATAACTGTGTTCTTCTCTATGGCTTTTGCAATTTCTGTTTTAACTAATGGCCTTTTATATTTGCACAGGTCCACCTGGCCCAGATGGACACCAAGGCCCCAGAGGTAATTTCTTTTCATGGCATACACAATAAATAAATAAATAAATAAACGTAACACCAGAATAGATTTGGACATGAATGTACAATAAACAGATACCTGTCACATGGCTCCTCCGCATAATCTCTGCATGTCAATTTTCATACTATTCAGCAAAATAAGGTAATAGATCAGAGCTGGGTAGAGACATTCTATATGGTAATTACAGTATGAAAGAGATACAGGATATGCTAAGCTGTGTATCTGAGATATAGCTCCAGCATATTTTTCATGATTGTTATGCATTTTACATTATACTCTTACAGCTTGGCTTCTACAAAATTTTATAGTCCTTCACCTGGTGTAATTTGAATATAGGATTGGTTTTTTAATTGCTGTTGTGCGTTTGAAATCTTCCATACTAATCTCACTTCATAACTCTTACTTACAGTACAGTTCCATTGATTGGAATGGTTCTGGATTTATTAATGATAACCATCACTCTACTAATGATAGTCCATATGTGTTGATTACTTTATAGGAGAGCAAGGTCTTATGGGAATACCAGGCCCACGAGGCCCAGCTGGACTTTCAGGAGATGCAGGACAGCCAGGTATTACAAAATGAACCAAAACACCTATTGTTTAAGGGAATGAAATCTTTCTAGTAAAGGCTCCTGTTTCCATCACGAAATTCCCCCTTTGCTACTGAAATGTTGTAGACTACATCTGAGAAAACCCCCACTAATTGGACAGATGAGATACCAACTCTTAGTCAGAAACTGATGAAATTATTTTTAGACTACAATTCCCAGAATTCCCCATCCATTATGGCCACTTATGAGCACCACAGTTATCAGCTAAAAATGTTTTTACTCTGTCAGCCAGTGGCTTGTTGGCTGAAAGTAAAGTTCATGGTAATATGTTCAGTAATAAAGTGTTGCCCTGTCTGGTTGCAGAAGACAATTCCTAACCAACTCACATATTTTGCATTCTTTCCTCCAGGTCTCACAGGACCACAAGGACCACCAGGTAATACATGGGCAGGAGGACTAAAAATGTTCAAGAAACAAAAGACACATTTAAATGTTGGGTTTGGCTGGAACAATAATAACAATTCATTTTGTGCCTTGCTAAGAGGATGCAGGTTACTAGGTCCTAAGCACAGTAGGTGTAGTCACATTTCAGCTGGCATCAGAGTATAGGCAAGATAGACAAGAGACTTCAAACTTGTTGTTATGTGCCATCAAGTCACCTCCAGTTTATGGAGATCCTATGACTGAGCAATCTCCAAAATGTCCTCTCCTGAGCAGCTCTTCTCAGCTCTTGCAGACTCAAGTCTTGACTTTTAGAAGTTAATCATCTCATATTTGGTCTTCCTGTTTTCCTGCTGTCTTCAGTTTTTCCTAGCATTATTGTCTTTTCCAGATAAACTTTCCTTCTCATGATGTGCCCAAAGTATGCATTCAAAGACTCCAAATAATGCTGTCCAAACTCCTGTCTGTTCTGTGGTTAGTTTTCCTATCAGTGAGAACATGCATGTTATTGGTAATATAAATAGAATGCAATATAATGGATATTTTTGCTGTACATCCTATAGTTGTAAGGGGCGGGGGGCCAAAGGAACTGTATGCCTTATATCCAAGCCTATGCAGGTCTACTCAGAAATTAAGTCCCAGTGAACTTATTTTTCAGTGAACGTGCTTACGTTTGCAAAGACTAGGAAGTGATTACTGCTAAGTGAGCAATAGAGACTTGCCATGTATTGGGTGTAATCTTATGATGAAATGGTCACAGATACCATCTTCTGCCCAGGAAAATACAGAAAAGTGATGAGTTTGGTCACTGCATATTTAGCATATTAGTAAAAGATAAGCTAGTGTGTCTCTATGCCAAATGATGCACACAAAGTTGAATTGAAATCCTTTCTGCACATAGATTGTGTTCCTCATGTTGGAGGACTGATGAGAGTGGTAGGTACAAACTGAAAGGAGGGAACTGCGGTCAGGACTAGAAACATAGGAACATTTAAGAAATGCAGGTTGCTTTTTTGTTGCCGTGGAAGTTATGGAGGAGGCATAGGGTATAATGTGTAAGAGGTGCATTGTTTCCAGAGAGAGGCTGTACTCGGAACATGAGCTTTGTGTGATAGCTCATGCATATGGCCACAATTCCTGGAACCTACAGGTAGGGCTAGGAAAATCCCAGCAGAAGTTCTGCAATGCCATTGCCATTCTGTGTTGACAGTATTGGGCTAGGTAAATATCCTGCACTTATCCAATAATGGACCGATGGCCTGTCTCAGCGCCAAATGTATCTTTACTATTCTTACAGTGTTTTCCCAGTAACATGATCTGTTTTGTTATGTATGATTCCAGAATTAGATATATAAAAGAAGTTGTAGTTTACATTCTAAAGATGATACACACATTTCTCCTTTTAACATGGTTTCACAATTACACCTTTTTTGGAACTTGAGGAAGCACTCCATATAGAAACAGATTTCTTGGAACCTGTGGTTTGCTTCTACATGTACAACAGCTTCCTATGTAATGAAGGATATCTGGATATATGATCCTATCTGATCCCATTTAATAAAACTGTGACACACAAGTTCATGCTATGATTATTAGTATTCATTTTGAATTGTCATTTTAACTCTGTCCAGGACTCCCAGGCAATCCAGGACGACCAGGACCGAAAGGTGAGTCTGGATACTTATTAGATTTTTATGGGCAAGTCTGCAATAGCAATGGGGAGAAGTAATACACGCCCCCTACACAAACATGCAAACACACTGCACAGAGGGCTTGCAGAGTGAGCTGGGCTTTTGTGTGAGTTTCTATTTGAGCAGATGCTTCATCTGTGTCATTTTCTCTGGTCAGTTGCCTTTGCAGCACACTTGTGTGCCTTCTCCCTCATCAGCCCTGGCTGCCAATTCCATGGCTCCCTCTCCTTCTCCATGCCCTGTGAGAGTGTGTGTATGTGTGTGTGTCTTTTTCACAAGCCTAGAAGCTATAGATCCTGTCAGTTTCTCTTTGCCACTCACTTGCGTGCTTTCCCTCTCACCAGCCTCGGTTGCTGGTTTGGTTGCACCTGCTCCTTCTTTAACCTGTGTGTGTGTGTGTGTGTGTGTGTGTGTGTGTGTGTGTGTCTGTGTCTGTGTCTGTCTGTCTGTCTGTCTGTCTGTCTGTGTCTGTCAGTAAGTCTCTGTGTGTGTGTGTGTGTTGGGCTGCAGGAAAACCTTGTGTAATTTTTTTTTCTATCTATCATATTGAACTAGCGTTATGCCAGATTGTACAAAATAAAAATAACACCAGAGCATCAATGGCTATGGCTGTGAGAGGTAGCCAGAGTGAGGGTTGGCAAGTGCAGGATAAAGTCTCAAATGCAACCATTCAATAAGCCCATTGACCAATATACAGCATAGTTTTAAAAAGGATCAAAAGTTTTCTCAAGAGGACACACACACCCTGATCCAAAATCACATGGCTACCACATGACTTTAAAGTGACTTCAAAAACCCTGATTCAGTTCCAGATTCAGTTCCAGATTCATTTTTGTGGTGTAACCACACCCTTAGACACATGAGCAATATGAAGCACTACTAAGAGTGATCCTTCAAAGCCCTTCTTTCCAAAATACATTGGATTCTGAGAATTCTATCCCAATCACCCTGTTAATAGTTTTTTATTTGTCATATGTTTACCTACTGTTTATCCAAAGTCAGAGCTCCCACAGTCTTTGCTCCATCAGTTTACAATCTGGAGCATATGATACAAAAGGGGAAAGGATTGAGAGGAAGGAGAGGAAAAACATACTCTAGTAATAGATTATTGGCTACAGAGTTCAGTAAATAGTAATGTTCCACAGGCTATACAGCTGGATTTAGGCAGAGCTGAATGGCTGTTGCTTCCTCTCACTCCAGTGGACACTCTAGTAACAACTAGCAGACGGAGGGAGGGAGCTGTTGGGTAGAGTGGGATCAAGGTATGATATGAGTAGTATCTAATTGATTTCTAGTAGTATACATGTACTGGGGCAATTGGCATGAGGTCTACTTTTATCTTCCCAAAACAGTTATTCACAATCTTACTGTGATAAGAATAGTCATCCTTTTGGCAAAGAATTGAACAGCCTAAAGATCCAATGACATCACAAACACTGTCCACAATGCAACAGTCTGTTAACTGAAGACCTATCAACCTCTTTTTCTATAGGTGAACCTGGAGCACCAGGCCGGGTTACTACTTCAGGTAGGTATTGCAGAAGTAGAAGAAATCTTGCACCCAAGATAATTCTTAACACCATGTTGCGCCTTGTTGTGACTTAATTTATGATTTTTTTCTCCCTTTGTGCTTCAGACGGTGGATCAGCTGTTGCTCTTCCTGGACCTCCTGGACCCCCGGGAGCAATAGGACCTGCAGGCCCACCTGGTGTCCCCGGTGGGAACCTCCTTTTATTCTTTCATATATTTTTTACTTGCTGTATCAGTGATATTTCTCAGGGATTGACTGATTGTGGTGAAGTGCTTTAAGTTATTGCCCTGGCTTCTGCTCTTAAGCTGCTACCCAGCCATTTGTTTCCTGGCTATCGGAGTATACGACAGATAAGGGATGGTACACCAATAGTCCCTGTAAAAAAAGATCCTTGGACTTTGGCCCAAATTATATATTATAGATAGTTCACTGCATATTACAGATAGTAGCAGAAACCCTTTTGTGTTTTAGAGGACTAATTCAGGCACATGGTGACTGAGCAATTTTACTTGTAAGCTAAAGCCTGTGATTTTCTCCCAATGACCAATCACAGAACAGTGTAAGCTAATTTGCAAACTATGGAAAGCATGACAAATTCCTGCTGAAAAAAATTAAATGTTCTCAGCATTTAAGGAATTTTTCTCCTAATGATGTCTAATAACATACAGTTTGTCCGACATTCAATGACTGGTTGTTTAAAGGAAGGTGTCTAATCTGTTCCTTTCTAGAGAAGATTTTCAAAGGGTAGATAAGTTCACCCTTTCTTTCTAAATCAAACTTATGTATTGTTCACTTTGGTTCCCTCTGTTCTCTTTATGAATTGGGACAGAATAGATACAAGTTGAGGTGTTCCAGAAGCCAGGGGTATTTTAGTAGAAGTATGAAGAAGAAAAAGAAATGGCAGAAAGTACAAATCCTTTGTTCACAGCTTACCTGACCTGAGTGTTGTATTGCTTGCCAATACCTACCAAAATCTCTGAAAGTATTATTCATTCTACATATTATTTGATGTTTTCAGTTCTTCCTCTTGAATGTGGGAAGCAGTTGCTTTGTCTGTTAAGAAAGGTGACCCAATTTTGTTTTATCCAGGTCCCATTGGCCCAGCTGGTCTTCCTGGAGCACAAGGTAATATATTCAGTGCAACCCTGGTGTTTGTTTTCCTTCCTTTACTTCTTTGCTCAGTAAGTCTGTTCAGTCATTCAGTCTCCTGGTAGGCTAAATGCATGAAGAAGGAGAGTGAACTAGCCTTGCCTCTTTGATGTGAAGAGACAGAAGTGGGGAGACGTGTCAATCCATGGAGGTTCTCCATGCAAACCAGAACCTTGATTTCCCCATGACCTGGCTTACATAAAGAGTCCACCCAAATGCTGAAGAGCTAAATAGGGCTACTCTATATCTAATATTCTGAGGTCAAGACTTGGCTAGCTTCTGCCAGCACTGAATGAGAACACTGAAGGGATGAGAATACAGTATGTGCTATCTCTGATCCCCTATCAGAGATAGCACAGTTGGAACAAGAAGAGACAGTGAAGAAGGAAAGGCATTTGAAAGGGGTGGAACCTTATGGGGAACCTCCTCAGAATAGATGGGGATGTCCAGGGGTTAGATTAGGCCTGTGGGCCTATGGCGTCCCTTCTTTGCTCTATCGTATTCCCTTGTGTTGCTTGGTTCTCTGTGCTCTGTGCCAGCTCCTTCAATCCCCTTGTTCCCAAC
Organism: Intellagama lesueurii; assembly: GCA_037013535.1. Lineage (NCBI taxonomy): Eukaryota > Metazoa > Chordata > Lepidosauria > Squamata > Agamidae > Intellagama > Intellagama lesueurii. Next base: position 211,801,938 of record JBAJHW010000003.1, read on the forward strand.
TTTATGATTTGGCTTTGCCAGGATTCCGTCTGACTTGGTTGGCGCTCCTGTCAATGCTCTGGTGGATGGCTGGTATTCCACCGCCACCAGGGCGGTCGACATGATCGCACCTAAACGCCCTCTCTGCTGCCGAGCCCAACCAGCTCCCTGGTTTAACCAGCAGCTGAAGGCCATGAAGTGTAATCGGAGAAGGCTAGAGAGCATCTGGAGAAGGGCCCTGACGGAAACTAATTTAAAAACGGCCAGGATCGTGTCTAATCTTTACCTAGCTAGGGTAAAGGTTGCTAGAAGAGCATTCTTCGCTGACCAGATAAGCGAAGCTCACAACCAGCAGGCGGAACTTTTCCATATAGTACGCGATCTATCCGGAGTTGGCCACAGTGATAGGCTTCCCTCTAGTATCTCCTGTGACCAATTTGTGGCATTTTTAAAATCTAAATTGGAGGCCATCTGACGGGACCTTGATCCCTTTTTACAGACAGTAGATTGAACTGAGACGTCCAGTGCATCGTCTTGCCCGGCAAGGTTAACTTGCTTTCAACCTGTGACATCCAATGAGGTGGACAGGGTGCTTGTGCACTGTCGTGCTACCACCTCCTCTTTAGACCCTTGTCCGGCCTGGCTCATCAAAGCAGCCAAGCCGGTAACAACAGAATGGGCCACCGCAATAATTAATGGGTCTCTCCAGGAGGGCATGGTTCCCCCTGCCCTCAAGGAGACACTCATTAGGCCTATTAGAAAGAAACCTAATTTGACGGCGGACAAAATTGGGAATTATAGGCCTGTCGCCAATGTTTCTTTCATGAGTAAAGTGGTCGAGAGGGTGGTGGCCGATCAGCTCCAGGCCCTCCTGGAGGAAGCTGATGCCCTTGATCTGTTCAAGTCGGGCTTCAGGCCGCAGCATGGTACGGAAACAGCATTGGTTGCCCAGCAGGATGACCTCCTGAGGGAGGCCAACAGGGGCAATATGTCCTTGTTGGTCCTCCTCGATATCTCAGTGGCCTTTGATACCGTTGACCACGGTATCCTCCTGGGGCAGCTCTCCGAGTTGGGAATCGGTGGTCTCGCTTTGGCGTGGCTCTGTTCCTTCTTGGATGACCGTCCCCAGAGAGTGCAGCTTGGCGAGATGACTTCCACCCTGTGGATCCTCAGTTGTGGGGTTCCGCAGGGGTCGATCATCTCGCCAATGCTATTTAATATCTATATGAGGCCACTGGGTGAGGTCATCCGGAGTTGTGGGACCCAGTGTCATCAGTATGCTGATGACACCCAGCTCTACCGCTCCTTTTTTCCTACTGCAATGGATGCTCTTCTGACCCTTGAATGCTGCTTGGGGACCGTTCTGGAGTGGATGAGGGCAAACGGACTGAGGTTGAATCCGGACAAGATGGAAATCTTGCGCGTGGGTGGCCCCGGCATCAGTGGGTTGGGAAACTCCCTCTCCTTTGGGGGAGTGAACTCTTCCCATGAAGAGTGAGGTTTGCAGCTTGGGCATCTGCCTGGACCCAGATCTCACCATGGAAACACAGGTGGCATCTGTGGTCCGGGCAGCCCATTTCCATCTTCGGATGATTGCCCAGCTCTGTCCCCATCTAGACACGGGGTCACTCATGACACTGATTCATGCCCTTGTAATCTCAAAAAAAAAAAAAAAAAAAAAAGACTACTGCAGTGCTCTCTACATGGGGCTACCCTTGAGGCTGATGCGGAGACTTCAACTGGTCCAGAATTCGGCAGCCAGATTAATAACTGGGGTGAAGAAATTCCAGCACATCTCCCTCACTCTGGCCGCCCCTCATTGGTTACCGGTTTGTTTCCGCATTGACTTCAAAGTTATGATGATAACATTCAAAGCCCTAAACGGTTTAGGACCTAGGTACCTATCAGAACACCTGCTCCCAGCCAGATCTGTCCGTGATACCCGTTCTTCACAGGCAGGGCGGTTGAGGGCCTTGACCCCAAAGGAGGCCCGGAGGGAAAGAACAAGAAACCGGGCCTTCTCGGTGGTTGCCCCCCCGCCTATGGAACAACCTGCCTATTGAGATTCGCCTGGCACCCTCCCTGGATGGATTCAAAAGAGCACTGAAGACCTGGCTCTTCCGCCAGGCTTTCCCAGAGCACTAGGATCTCGCCCTCCCTTTTTACCATTCTTTTTGCCATCCTCTCCATCACCCTTTTTACCACCTTTATTGCTATCTGTTTTAATTTCCCTATTTGTTATGTATTAATTTATTTTTATCGTGTTTTTAATATTATTCCTTATATTGTTGTTAGCCGCCCAGAGTGGCCTGGTTGCCAGATGGTGCGGGATATAAATTCAAATAATAAATAAATAAATAAATTATGCCTATAAAAAGCCAATAATTTTAGCCTAATTATAATCATGCTTTATTGATAATTAAACTATCTGCTCCTTGGAACTCTGCTTTTCTACATAGCCTTTCTTGCACATAAGTCCATTTCTTTTCCTCCCACACTTCTCACTGCTTCCTCTTATCCTGGTTATTTGTTTGAAACGGCGTAATCCTCTTTCTCAGTGGAGACTCTTGGGCAGGGACATAGTAGCTTCTTTTCAACAATTGACACATTCTTTATGAGACTGCCCACTCCTTAAGATCAGCTGAAGAAGTTTTCCTTCACATCTCAGCAACATCTGGAGTGTGTTGTTTAGAATACAAAAGAGAGGACTCTTTGAAGCCTTCTCTTGGCCTACCCAGGGAATTTTACCTTGCCCTCTCTCCCCAATCTGTGAAGACTTTTCTTTCATATAGTTGAGATGGTGAGCTGATGACAGTTTTACTGATTCTGGCAAAATATTTTTTTTATGTTACTGTTTTCCTGCTGTCCTCCCTAATATTCTTAGGGTGATTAGTGAGTCTGCTGGAAACAAAATCAGCCACAACTTTATTGGTCACAGCTGGTCTACTCCTGGCCCAGCACAGGAAATGGATTCAAAGATCAGCTGACATCCCCCATTAAGATCTCTAGTGGTACCAGAAGAAAAATTCCATAGGGTGCACAATGTAGAACCATAGACTCATCAAACTAAAGAGAAAGGAAGTGGATCGGTGACAGTCAGGCTGCAGTCACTGTACTTACTTATTCTCTCAAGTAGATTAGAGGAAAAACCTCTCTCAACAGGTCTGCTAGGGACTTGCCACCCTTGGGCTGGTTATGTTTGGTCCCCAGCAGGGAGAGGGACAAGAGCCCCATACTTGTTGCAGAGACCCCCAGAAGAATAGCCACACACTGATAAGATGGCAGCATCCTCCATTATACCTCCCCATGCTCCCAGTTGCAACTTAGTCTAAGATAAATTCCGGATCCATGCTTCACATTAGGTGCAAGTCAGAACACTTCAAATTTTCAGTCAGGACTTCTACTATTAAGAGCCTCAAATCATAAGATTTTAGATGTGCTGTTTTTTTCTTGTTTATGGCAAACCTGTGTTAGTGATCTTAATTGTATTTCATTAACATACTGAATTCTACTTTAATGTTTTTAATTTGTTGTATTTTAATTTTCTGTTGTTTTTTAACTGTATTGTAAGCCACCTGGAATCCCAGTTCTGGGAGAAAGGCAGCATATACTGTAAATAAATAATAAGTACACTTCAAATTTTGACCAGAATATTGGATTTGTGTCATGTTGATTAAATAATCAACCATCTTGGGTCTTTTTAAGGAGAAAGGTAGGATAAAAATAGTTTAAATAAATAAATAATAAATAATAATCTTTCCTTTTTTTTTTTATCCTGATGTAGGTCCTCGTGGTGAGAGAGGGCCCCCAGGTGAATCCATCATTGTGGAAACCACTAGACAAGATGTTGCTTCTCTTGGAGGTAGAGTGATATTACTCTTGTAGGGTTATATTTTCAAAGCCAACTCTAATACTACCTGCAGTTTGAGAAAGATAATAGTCAGAATCTTATTGGTTAGTTGTTCCAGCATAAGTGCAATGGTATAAACTGCTGTGGTGAATCACCACGAGCTAAGTCAGTCCTTATATCCCTCATTACGTGCCAGTTGGTGCACAACTCATTCACTATTGGCAGTTCACTTCTGCAGATTACATTAGTGTCCTTAACACTAGTATAGCTAACTGACAGGATTCTGGTTATTGTCTTCAGAATTTCAAATGTGACTCCAGGAATGCCATAATGGTTTGGAATTGAACTTTCTCCATCCTTCTCCTTATGAGCATCAGAACAAAACTGACCTCTGTCTCATCCCCAACAGAACACCTTGGAAAAATCTTAAGGTGTCAAATCTTGAGTTTGTGAAGGTTATCCACACTTTTTCTACTAGCTTTCCATTTCTGAGATAGATTTGATTGGGAGGAAAAAATTACATCAAACGTGTAGGACCAGATTTACCTCTTGTACATTTTGGAAGGTAAAACATTACTTTATTTCATTAATCTAGTTTTATGCAAAATCAAGTCAAACAGAATAATTACATATAAGTATAAAATAAGAAGCTGGCTGGATAGCTTGGTAAGTTAGATATCTGGCAGTGGAACCAGAGGTTGGGAGTTTGATTCCTCACTGTGCCTCCCCGTAGAACAGCCAGCGTCTCAAAATAAGGGGGTGGTAATCCACTTCTGAGTACTCTGTCCTTAGAAAACCCTGAAAAGGTTTGCCATAAGTCAGAATTGACTTCGGCATGTAATTAATTATTACAAGATGAGATGCTTTCATCTGGAGTCATTGGTTTGGTTTGGAGAGGATGAGACCTTAAACTAATTCAGACATTGCTTTACTTGTGGACAGAGTTTCCTTTTTAGCCCATTGCTTTAGAGAGCATAATTTTATTTATTCATTTAATTTCTCATTTGGCTCAGGACAATTTTTTCTCACGTACTTATATGAAAAAAGAAAAGAAAAGAAAAGCATAGGTGAAATTTCAGAAATCCATATGGTATCATAAAGTACCAAATCATAACAGATTCAATCCTTCAGGTCTGAACAAGTTTTTTTCAAAAGTGGTCTCAGTGCCTCCTCTTGAAGGAGCCACTCCCACTCTTGAAGAGCAATGTATACCCCTCTGGAACCAGCAGGTTTTCCTTTCTCTGCAGGTGCAGTAAGTTATAGAGGGCAAGGACTGGGCAAATAGGTGGCTGGTTGAACCTGGTCAAGTAGCTTGTCAGCTTCTTTTAGCCATGAAGCTGAGTCATCCAGCAATATCTGGTTGAGTGTACCTTGCATGCCCAGTGGCGCAGTGGTAAAATTGGGAGTACAGATGCTCATTGTGACTATTGCCTTCAGATGTCTTGCAAACATGTCACCGTTCAGAATTCAGAAGACCATGAATCATTCCAGAAAGTTCTCCTGAATGACACTAAGAGGACTCAGTGATGCTGAAGAAAAGTTGTTCATTTGCTTCCATCACCGCCAATGAGTAAGAGCTCAAATTAGCTCTTATCTTTGCTCATTGGGATTTAATATGCATTTTCTCCCACTTTCATTTGGTTCATTTCCTAATTTGCTTCAGCACTCGCAGCTCAGATATAAACTAAGAAAGAATTGGGCTCTGCAAAGTGGGAGAGGTCTCCTAGAGCTATAGTATACACTTGCTAGTTTATTTCTGAGCTGTGGTCAGACGGGACTTTAAGGAACCACATCATCTAGCAAAGTGGTTCCTTAAAGTTGACATTATCTCATGAAGTTTGACCCTCTGCCTGAGCTGGAAATGATGTGATACTTACAATTTAAGCCTGCCAGAAATTACTTGTTCTCTTTCTTTGACTTCTCCATCACCTACTTGATTCTAACAAAACTGTGTGCTTGTTCAGCTTCTGCCCCACCTTCACCCTTCAACCTCAACCTCTGCCCCAAAGTTCATCCTTCAATCATCTTCATAAGGTGACACTCAAAACATTTTGTTGGGAGTGCTGATGCAATGTACAAGGAGGATGAGAATCAGTTCTAAACAATTATTTATATTTACTGTATGCATTCTAATCAGTGCAGCCATTTTCATTTGATTTGCAAATGATTTAAGCATTTCTTTTGAAAACTGCCTTCTTTCCGAAAATAACCTATTGTTTTCCTCAGTTTTTTAAATGTTCAGTTTCTATCTTGAGAATATGCTTAGGCAGCAGTTGTTGCCGGTAGATTTTAAACAAATATTTCTGTTTACCATTTTTGTCTAGCAAGCATGGGTGGACTCCCAGGACCTCCGGGACCCCCAGGACCTCCAGGACTCCCAGGTAGCTACGTAGTAACTTTAATATACTAACTTATGGGGAGTAATTCTCTTTATATGATTTAAGATCTTCTTCCTCACTAAACACAGAATGTACTGTTTCTTCATTTTGTTAGTGTATACAACCACATAAACCTTTTTAAACTGAGAGGTAATAAGGAGGAATAATCAATTTTTAAAAAACCAGAGATGATGATGACAGATTTCAACTAATGCTGAGCATAATGACACTGATTATCACTCTGAAATCTAGCTATGGGGATTGCAATTAACCTTAAAAGTAAGTGCCATCCTCAGGAATGTCTCAGGGATCTGCTGATGCTGGAGAAAATTAGTGTAACCCTAAAACCGGAGAGAAACTGGGAAAAACTCAAATGGATTTGTTAGCTGTGATGGAGCAGCTAATGCCTTTAAAGCAAGAGCTGCTGGGTTTTTAACCCCTCCAAAGACAAAATTAAAGGGTTATCTTGCAAGTTCTCTGGGCTCTCTGACAAAACTAATCAAGCTATAGAATAAGTCTCTGACATCAAAGTTTGATTAAAACATTTTGAGAACTAGTACTGTGGACTGACAAACACAAATGGAACAGCTTGAACTCAAAGGCAAATCCAGGGATGCAGGATGTCAGATCTACTGATATTGGAATTGACACAGCCTCTTTTGCCTATTAGAAGATTGCCACAGTTTGTCTAGATTCTTCCACTGGACTGAGTGACAGTAAACACTGCCCCTAAACTCTCTTCTTTCCAAACCAAAGACGGCATGGTTGTGGGTGACATTATGATAAAATGTGCACAAAGAAGTGAGAAGAAAGCTACACTCTCCAACTGCAAAGTCTACCAGTGGTACACTAATATCCTCCATAATAATATATTTGCATACAGATGGGAACACCACATGAAATTAAATGTTATTCATAATGACAAAACATAGACTTTCAATACAGTAGATGAAGCAAAACATTTTTTATTGATTATCTTCAACATGGGGGGAAAGGCAGCACAGGATGAAGAAGGTCTAAAGCGGTTCTTCCCAACCTTGGGTTCCCAGATGTTCTTGGACTGCAACTCCAAGAAGCCTTCACCACTATATGTGCTGGCAAGAGCTTCTAGGAGTTGCAGTCTAAGAACATCTGGGGATCCAAGGTTGGGAACCACTGGCCTAGAGTCTCTGCTTTTCTGTCATAGAGTGGCAGACTGCTTAGTACACTAAACATGTCTGTGTGTGCCCTCAGTAGCAACAAATCACCTTTCCACAGGAAGAATATTCCACAAGCATTAGGTTTTCATTAACGACTATTATATAAATACTGGTGCTGGATAGTCCACTATCTATAAGCTCCAGTGTAACAGGTTGTGCCTGTTACCTCCTATGGTCTGTTGGATAATGGCTTGGCAACTTCTATGGGGTTTGTGCCAGGAAAATTTGAGAGCTCACTGGACTGTTGTCTTTTCCTTTTGAAAATTTTACACGGAAAAGACAGGCTAACTTCATTTAATGTTCATGGTCTTGGAACACTGATTAAAAGGAACTACATAAAGAGTATAATTTTGCAGGAAGACTTAGATTTTTGTTTTTACAAATTCATTGAACCTTCTACTTGCATTCATCTGTCAGACCTACATGATGCACTGGTTTCTCCAGATTCCAGGGAGTCTTCATAGTAATTTCCCTTGTTTAAATTTCCAATTTTTGGAGGAGATGGAAGATCCAAAAGCCACTAAATCTTTGTAAAACAAATTATTGGCAGGAGAAAATTTACTGTGGCTTCTTCATATTCCTCCAGCTCCAAATAAAAAAAATACCTTCCTACATTTAAAGAGCGAGACCATTTCTGATAGTACTCCAAACTGCAGTAATTATTTTCAAATTTCAGTTTCCTTGATATGCAGAGACTTTTACACTCAGGAGAAAGAGATTGTACCTCTTGCTCTGGTGATTACCAATCTTACTAAAAGATACACTATCACCAGAATCCTGTTATTCTTCAAGTAAGGTTTGCCATGGCTAATTGTGGCTAAATGGTGATGTACCAGTATTGGTTGTACAGTCACACATGTGATCAGGCACATGACTGAAATGCTTCTCAACACCTTATCAATTAGCCACAAGCAACTGTAATAATCTCACATGAACACCAATAGGATTCTGGCTTATGTTTTGGTCTCCTGCATTAGATCTACAAAGACTGAATGTGTCACTGCCTCTAGCCATGCATCAATCCAGATGTCATTTAAGCTGTTTGAAGGTTCTCCTAAATTATTTTCACTGATTTCTAAGCATAACCTTGTATCCAGGGTGAATTCAAGGAAGGCTGTGTTATATTTGATGAACATATCAATATGTATTCTCTGCTATCCATTAAAACTGGCAGTGCATGGTATATGTTTTAAAGAATGTCACAAATTAAGGAAATAACACAAATACAAAGAAATTAACTTGAGTCTGAAATCAAATTATTGGAATTTAAACATAAACAAGATGGTTGGTCAGTTCAAAAATGTTTATTTTATATATTGTATATTGTGGTTTTGTATTGTATGATATGTAATTATGCCTTGATGGATTGTGAACTGCCCAGAGAGTGCTTGCATTAATGGGGTGGTATAGAAGTTGAAATAGTAAATCATAGAATGGGCCTATAAGGCCATTGAGTCCAACCCCCTGCTCAGTGCAGATATGCAAATCAACGGATATCTGCCAGGTGGTTGTCTAAATTTCTCTTGAATGTCTCCAGTGTTGGAGCACTCACCACCTCTCGAGGTAACTGGTTCCATCGCCGTACTGATCTAACAGTTAGGAAGTTTTTCCTGTAACTTGAACCCATTATTGTGTGTCCTGCACTGTGGAATGATCCAGAACAGATCCTGCCCCTCCTCTGAATGACAATTTTTCAGGTATTTGAAAAATGCTATCATATCTCCCCTCAGTCTTATTTTCTCAAGACTATACATGCCCAGTTTTTTTGGAATGAATGAATGAATTAATTAATTGATTGATTGATTGATTGATTGCTCTCTCCCTCCCTCCACTATCCATTGTTTTTAAAAGTAATAAAAAATGAATAGTCAGCACCAAATCTGGACACGATGCCTTGCATTTAAAGTCTTTAAATGTAGGGAAAGGCACCAAGCAGGGCTGCCCAACGTCTTCCACCTTCTTGATCTGTATCAATGGAACTCTCTCTCTCTCTCTCTCACACACACACACACACACACACACACACAGAGAGAGAGTATCCCCAGACCATGTATTCTTATTTTTATGCCAGAATCCATAGCCATACTTTTTTTTCAATTTTCCAGGTGCTTCTATTGAAGGCCCACGAGGACCTCGTGGTCCACCAGGTAAGACACTTTTGTGCAGTTTTAAGAGTGCGTTTCTTTGTGACTTGCCCAGACTGCCCTATTATTTTGAAAAAAAACCTTACTTTAATTCACAGAATTGATTCCCCAGCCATCACTGAAGTACTAATATAGTGAAAATACAAATTGATCAGCCTGTGTAATATACAGATTTGATTTTACTTCAGAACTGACAGGTTGAAGAACCAGATGTCAGAATAAGTAAAAGAGGGCAAAGCATTCTGTTCTTTCTATTCATAATATGAGGAACATAACAAATCACTCTGAGTTCTATAAGGTAAGGTCTGCCTATGGTGATGAATTTTTTTTTAATCTAATCAGAATGAACCTCTTCCCTAGGAGAATACAAGGTCTGTGAGTACAAGGTCTGCAGCGACAACACTGATTAATAGAGCTGGAAGGCATCTAGACCTAAGATCAGTTGTTAATCCCAGCTAAAGTAGACCAATTCGATCAATGGAACTTAAATTATGTATTGACTTTCGAAGTCCCTGTTGATTCAGTGGGTCTGCTTTAGTTGGGACTAGCAGTTGGACTTAGTCTCCAATGCCCTTCCTGGCCATCTATCTGCCAGCATACGTATCCCACAACCCATTCAGTAACAGTGTACTGTAGTCACAGAGCAAGGACTCATGAACTGAAGTAGACCAATAATGTGAAAACTGAGGGAACAGATCCTGTAACCTAGCTCTGCCTATGTGTATTCCCATGAAGGCATTTTCTTGGGTGTTTCTTCATACAGTCCTATGTATATTAAGCATGCTCGTGTTTCTATTGCTTAGGAGAAAGCCTGCAAGGCCCACCAGGCCCACCAGGGAGACCAGGCTCCTTTGTGCCAACATCTGGTAAGTGCTTCCATTTGATTTATAATTTCATGTTCAGATTTTGTATCCAAGCTTCAAATGGAGGGAGATATTTCATAAGGTGAATGCTTTGGCAAAACAACATGCTGATGTTATGTTACGTAAAATCCATGATTCTACCCATCTTTGTATGAACATCTCTGATACTTTTTTCTCTTCCTCCTTCAATACAGAAACTTTCTTTGCTGGTCCGCCTGGCCCTCCTGGTCCTCCAGGTCCAAAGGGAGATCAAGGTGAGTTACTTGAAATCCTGTCATGTGGATTGCTGATACCATGTAGTGTGTAGCAGACCTGATCAGTAGCTTGGGGGATGAGGGAGAGTGAAAGAGGAGAATGTAGATGAAATAAAGATGTAAAAAAAACATATACATCATCATTCATGATTAAGAGTGTGGCTACACAGCAGGAAAAATGTGAATGGATCTGCTGTGAAGTTGCACCTGGGAAGTCAGGTTTATCTGGGTGAATTCACTTCAGCCAACCACACAGGCATCTAGAGACTGGGAAGGAAATCATCCTTGTTTGCAGCTTGTTAACTACTTGAATCTTCTCCTCCTCATATCTGGTGCCTGGATCTCCTTCCTTCCTTCCTTCCTTTTTTTTTTTTTTTTTTTTTTTTTTTTTTGTTGGCTAGCTGCCCCAGTGCTAGATTATTGAGCCTTTATAGAAGTAAGAAAGGAAGGAAGGAAGAGAATAGAAAGGAAAGATGAAAACAAACCCAAGACCACATATGGGGAGGAGAGGATTCAAATGACAGCTGCCCTTCCACTCTCGTCACTGATGGACCTGGTTGGAAAGGTTTCAGATACAGCAGCTGCAAAACCTTCTATATAGGCTTAAGCGATTGCACCATCTGAACTGATGCAAAGGCATTCAATTCCACAAAAGTAAAGGGCCCAGTGGCAGAGGAAAAAGCGATTGATTGGGGAGGGGGAAGTCTGGTCTAATCCGCAGTGGTTTTTATGTAATATGGTCAACAGAAAAAAAAGACAGAGATCAGACCTATTCCAATCCAGAAACATTTCCCACATTGTAATGTCAATATAGTCACACCCTATATGAATGTAATCTTGCATTTCTCTGAAGGCATTAAAATATCTAAGTTACTTTTTGTTATTATTCAAGTAGTGACACAGCAGGAAACAAATAGAAGCATTAAATCTTAAATGCTAAATTTTAGCTAGGGCTGAGCTACTACAGTGTTTTTCAGTCATTATTCTGTTAATCTGTAGTAGTTTCCAGAATGACTTCTTACAGGGCTGCACTTGAGGAGTTTATACAACTTTTTCTGCTGGAGAGAAAACTGTTTCCTCCTTTCTTCAGAAGCAGTTATAATCTCTATCAGCAGCATGAGGCAGACTCACAACACAGACAAGAGTCTCTGATTGTTTGACAGAAACAGATTCTAATACAGATGTAGCATTGCAGGAAGAGTTCTGAATATGCATAATGCAGTATTGAGTCAGGATGTGTGATAAAATATAAACAAGGCATTTTCCGTACTCAAACCATTTTACAGTTTACCATTGACCACAAAGAAAAAAAATAACATTGTTGACATAGCACAAAGTTAGGAAAAGCTAGCTTTTGGGATTTTGACTTCCAGAATCCAGCCAACATGCTGACTGGGGGATTCTGGAAGTTGCAGCTTATCCAGCACATCTACCAGTAAAGGTGCTGTTTTTTAGCCTGTTCCTCTAGCCAGAGGGGGAAGCACCCAAGGTGTTCCTGTTCTCCATCCTCACAGATACTACAGATCTAATTGCTTTTCTTTTCTTCAGGTCTACCTGGTCCACGAGGATTCACAGGTAACAATAATGATTCTTTCCCCCCACTATGGGAATCGGGAGCATTTGATGTATTGAAGTAAATTAGATCATATGACTTGTCATGTTTCTTACAGGTGAACCAGGTCAGCCAGGTCTTCCAGGAATTTCTGCAGGTGAGTCTACATGCATTCCTTTCCTTCCTGGGTCTTTCCACTACTATCCTATTCATGCCTATTCAGAATGCCCTTTGATTTGAAAGGGGCTTATTATGAGGTGAAGTGGTACAGACCTGTAACCCTATAAATGCAGTTTGTAAACCTAGGTTGGTTAATGCCAGGACAATTTGGCTAATTCTGACTCTTGTAAGAGTGGGCTGTTATTGTATGGTATATATTTCAAATGTGTATATGTTGTGTATGCAGTTTCCATCATTTGCTTTGTATACATCATCTTACATGTACTTAATAAAACAGTATTCATTTATAGTAATCGTACCCTCTGATTCATTTTCGATTATCTCTCATTCCTTTGCTGTATCTACTAGCAGGTGCTGGAGTTGCTGTCCAAGGACCACCTGGGCTTCCTGGCCCACCAGGACCCAAAGGAGACAAAGGTGTGTGAGCAAGAGCTGTTCTTTGCATGTCTTGATGGTGAGAAGCTATGTGTTTCTGTAATTCTGGGATCAAATCTGCCACATATGGCCAAAGTAGATGCCACAGGAAGTAAAAGTGGTGATTCTTTAAATGTTTGAAGCTGTCTGATTTTTAGCCCCACAAACTTTTCTTAGCTCTTGTAGCTTGGAAATGAGCTTGTGCAGTTTTGTGATTGGCCATCAAGAATCAAATACCAGCTTTGTTTGTATTCTGATTGCTCACGTGTAATACCGTCTGAAATTGAGCAATAAGTTGCAGCTAGAGCAATCGTCTGAGCAATCCAAATGCAAACTAAGCTGGTATGCTGCACAGTCCCAGGATGACCCCAGAAAAAGGAAATGGTAAACCACTTCTGAGTACTCTTTACCTCGAAAACCCTGAATAGGGTCACAATAAGTCAGAATCGACTTGATGGCACCTGATTAGCTGGCTGGATATCTCAGTGGTTTAGGTATCTGGCTCTGGAGCCAGAGTTTGAGAGTTCTATTTCCAGTTCTGCCTCCTGGGAGTAGAGCCCACCTGTATGGCATTGAGCAAGCTACTTAGTCCCAGGGCACCCCCAGAAAAAGAGAATGGTAAACAACCCTGCATATTGTCTACGTGAAAACCCCAGTAAAGGATTCCCATGTCAGAACTGACTTGACAGGACATTATTATTATTAGAGTAGGTTCATTGAATGGGATGGGTGGGCTGTTGAGTCACAATCAATGTAAGTTCTATTGATTCAGTGGGCTTACTCTTGTTGTGACTTACCACTGGATTTTAGCTGCTAAGAGAGGATTACTGGGGGGAAATTGTGTGGTTTAAATCCTGTTGTTGTTTTTCCTTTTTCTCTCTCCTTTAATGACATGCTAACTACAATGTCTGATTTGACCCTCATGTTTCTTTATGCCTATAGTAGTAGAAGGGTGTTTTTTTTCCCCAGTTTCTAAACTGTGGATTCTCTCTTTAAGAAACTATTTTGTCTCCCCTTTTTTATCTTTTCCAAATGTACAAAGCATGTTGTACAATCATGCTAAATAGTGACTTGGACTTTCATTCTCCCCACCATAAGTGATAAGGTTAAACAGATGGTCTCATACAGCTGCTGTACTGATTCAGAAAACATATATATGTTTCTCTTATTTCCTTTAGGTGATGCTGGTGTACCAGGAGCCCCTGGCATTCCTGGCGGAGGTAAGAGAATCCCAGTGAAAGTGCATTAAAAATTGTACATTTGAATATGACTATAAACTGGGGAAGACAGTGTGTGGTCCTCCAGATGTTGTTTGACTGCCCCAACTAGCATAGCCAAAGATAAGGGATGATGGGTGGCTGCAGCTGAACAACATTGGGAGGGGGACACATGTTGTGAGCCTCCTTCATTGGCAAACAAATTAAAGCTTGACATTTACTAGGTAGAAGCATATAAACACAGCTCTGTACAATTCTTGTCAGGGAAGGTTGTCCATTAAATTGAAACACACACACACCCCACAGTTAGTCATTGTTAGTTATTGTTTACATACTATATTTTCCAGAATTTGAATACAAAAGCTATAATACATAACCATTATGGTGTAACTACCACTGGCAGTTCCATGGAAAAGAATCTCACAAGAGGTTAAATAGGAAGAATTTCAAGCTTAGGTTGTTCAATTTGTTGGTGGATATTATTTGCACAGAGTGGCTGCAGATAGAAGAATACAAAAACCCCAGAATATGCTGGTCAGAAGAGTCTCCCACTCTAACTATCAACACATTGTACTTAATTAAAAGGATTTTTGTCTTATCAAATTTGCTCTGGTGGTAATCACATTCATTTTACTTGTGCAGCTGGATCAAGAAGTGTTCAGGGCCCTCCTGGTCCTCCTGGTCCTCCAGGCCCACCAGGGCAAGGAATGAGTTCAAGGCGAGAGATTGAACAGTATGTCTCTGAGTACCTTCAGAGTAAGTACACAGAAGTGCCTCTGTTGGCCTTGCTTTGCTTTCACAGGATTGTGCATTTTTCAGTCTTTAAGCCATGGGTGGGCAAAGTGCTGTTGCTAAGCCCATTTCAAGTCCATCCCCAATACCTGATTTAAGTTTTTTCAAAATCCAAAGTAAGTTCACTTTTGTTTTGGGGAAAAAAGAGGAATGGGGGGGGGGGTGTTCTAAAACAGTCATTTGGGGTGCAAAATGGCCAGAATGGCTGGTTGTAGTCCTTACAGTTTCTGGGACTGCAATTGGGTGACCCTCCCCCAATGCAGGTGGTTGGGCAGGGGAGCTAAAAATTCTGGGTATGACATGGAGCAGCCCCCAATTCCCCCAAAAGGTGTCCATCTCTGCTTGATAGGGTTCATATTTTAGAATAGTATCCCTCGCCCACATAAAAGCCTCCTGGTCATGCAGTAAAGTCAGAGAATGACCCTGCTAAGAGCTCGGTTACACAAGGGATGTGGGGGGGAAACACTGCTTTTGAATCAGGTTTAGCATGCTTGAAATCGATTTTTAAAATTCTGATCACATGACACGCAAGGAAGAGCAGATTTATTTATTTATTTATTGTCTGGGAAGCGTGTTGTTGGTTGAAAAGTGAGGTATTTTACTCGGCTGCAATAAGGTTGTTTATGTTAAATCACTTGTGAATTCTATGTCAGGTTATATAAAATAAGCCAATAAAATGGAACCTGAATTTTACAGACATAAACAATAAGCATAGAGATCACGTACAAAGTGTCAGCAGGTGTGCCTGGCAAGGAAACTGGAATACACATCTTAAAGGTTAAGATGCTGTGATGTCTCTGAGAACTGATTGGACAGTGAAAGTATATATAGACACTGTGTAATGATTTTCTCTCTCTTGGCTAATGTATATGGTTGTGGACTGTAATGCTGCTGTTGCTGTGTATATTTGTAAATAGACTTAGTTGGTAGAAGTTTATTGTCTCTGCCTAATTTACTTGACTGCTGGGACTGGAACAAGGAGCTTCTGCAACAGACGCTGATGAAATTGCGCCACTCTGACATTCTATTTATCTTTATTCGTTTTGGCATATGTGAATGCCTCAGTCAGTGTAAACTGTGTCCGTGGGGTTTGTCAAGTAATGGATGCCAGGATCATATGTTCTGGGCTGCAGGAAAACCTTGCAGTCCATTCTGAAAGAGAAAGGTTGGGTGGGGGACAGGATATCGTCCTTCAAAAGCCTAGAAGCTGCAGATCTTGTCAATTTCTCTGGATAGTTTCCCTCTGCCACTCACTTGTGTGTCTTTCCTTTCACCAGCTTTGCTGGGGATTCTGTCACTTCCTCTCTTTTTCCATCCTGTGTCTGTCTGTCTGTCTGTCTGTCTGTCTGTCTCTGTGCATGTATTGGGCCGCTAGGAAACCTCTGTTTAAATGTTTTTTCTATGTCATACTGAACTAGCATTATACCAGATTGCAAGAAATTAAGAAATATTTTAAATAACTCTACAGCAGCAGTGGCTGTAAGAGACAGACAGTGTGAGGGCAGGTGGGCACAGGACAAAGCCTCAAATGCAATTATTCTAAAAGTCGATGTAGCCCCCCTGACTGATATACAACACCATTTAAAAACTGATTAATCATACTTACCTAGCAGGGGAGATACCTTGATCATAAAAACAGATTAAAAGTTTGACCAAGAGGATGCACAGACCAACCCCCCCCCCAAAAAACCCTATGTTTCTACCACATGACTTAAAACCCCATAATCTATCTCCTAATTCATTTTCATAGTATAACTGCACCCTAAGTCTCTTCATAATCAATTTCTGATTCTCAGGAATGAGTTGCTGTCGTTGTTTCAAACAGGAAACAGCATTCAGGCAGTTGACCCCATAGCTGCATTCTCAGGTTGCACAGTAAATATTTATGGCTCCTCAGTTACCACCTCTTTCTTGGCAATCTGTTGACTGGCTCTTAGTTGCCTTACACAAATTCAAAGCCACAGCCCTGTTCTCCCAGGCTTGGCATGCCTGGTCCTCCTCTGAACATGTGAAACAAAGAAAAGAGTTTCTCTCAGGTTTCTCTTTTAAAGCATGGCCCTCTTTTCTTTTTAAATTAGTGATCCGTTCTCACTTGGGCTGCCAAGGTCTTTCCTTGTAAGGTTTTCTACATTTCCTTATGTACTGGGATGCCTATGTAACTCCAAATAAAATACAGAAGACTAAATTATACTATTTAGATTATTAATTTATCCATTATTTAAATTGACAAATTATATCAAGTATATCAAGTATACATTCACAAGTAAGAAATGAATGGTTTTGTCTGTTTGGCGCTTTTTTTTCAACACTCACCATAAAATTTGTTCTATTGTTAACTCTATAAAACAATTGTTTTATTGTTTAATGTTTTAATGTTTTATATATTTGATATTTGTAAGCCGCCCCGAGTAGACGTTGTCTAGGGGGGGCGGGGTAGAAATCTAAAAATAAATAAATAAATAAATAAATAAATAAATAAATAAATATATTACTTTATTATTGGAAACAGAGTCATATCTGAATGCTTCCTTGCATTCATGGACAACAATATATGGGCAAGTCTTGAAGTGTCATGTTAGATAACAAATAACTAGTGATTTTGCACCACTGAAAAGCAACTCTGGCTGCTTTTTATCTTTGTGTCTTTTAATTTTAGCTGTGAGGCTTGGCTTTTGGAGTCCATTCGCCCAGCCTCAGGCTTTAGCCCTGAAATTTTGGAGCCTAGGTTTTAGATTTCGTTCTCACAGCTTCAAGAAGTACTCTTTTCTGTTTCATTACCTTACACGCTGCTGCTACTGGAGTTCACATCCGGACCTTTAAGCTCATCACTGAGACCTTGGGTTGGCTATCTGTCACCCACACATCACACCTGCAATCGTTGCTGATGGGTCTATGTGAAATGTGTGCCTAGATCTTGGGCTTCAACCCTGAAAACTCAGGGAATGGGACGTTGCTAACCTGGCACCCCTACCTATTGCAAACTACCCATGCACAAGCATGGAAAAATAGCAGCATTTAAGCATGGGGGGCGAACATGCACTCTGGCTTGAATCAGCAGCCCAATATAGTCTGTTATACTGAGTAGTAGCTGGATGGCCAGGGTGTTGGGAATTTCTAGTTTACCCCATCCCTAAGATGCTCTTAATTACAAGTGCTGTAGGGATTTAACTTCTTACTCCTCTGCTTGATAAGGTGACAGTATTGGGCGTTATCTAATTGGACCACAAGGCCCACCTGGTCCTCCAGGATCTCCTGGAATCACCATTGGGATCGAATCTTTGGATTATGCTGAGTTGGCCCGCCGTGTTATGAACTACATATCCAGTAAGTACCAGGCTTCCTTTCCTTTCACATTCCAGGCTTCCTTTTTTACAGTTAAGTTTTGATATTTACTCATGGGACCATAGTTTAAGGGGAAATAGAACATAAGTATTTCCTTTTGTGAGAAGCATGTCTATTTCTGGGCATTTCCACTGTGAAGGGCCTTTACCTTTCACTATTCAATTTCTATGTGTTAGAGGATGAGTCTTCAGAGGATGTGTCAGGGATGAGTCTTCAGCTTAAAAATTCCCATTTTAGGTTGGTCCCATTCTGTACGAGGCAAAGGTTTCTGGTCGCTTGTATATATTTTGTTGGCATGTGTGTGTCAAGGTATCTAAAACCAAGTTTGTATTGCCTGGCTTCATAATTCTGAAAAATATAGATGTGTGCCAATAATACATAGTATGGGATAGGTACTGTTGACATCAGACTTCAGGGGTGTGTTTTCTGTTTTGTTACCAGATCCTTTGTTGTTGTTTAGTTGTTAAGTCATGTACGACTCTTTGTGACCCCATGGACCAGAGCACACCAGGCCCTCCTGTCTTCCACTGCCTCCCGGAGTTGGGTCAAATTCATGTTGGTAGCTTCGATGACACTGTCCAACCATCTCGTCCTCTGTCGTCCCCTTCTCCTCTTGCCTTCACACTTTCCCAACATCAGGGTCTTTTCCAGGGAGTCTTCTCTTCTCATGAGATGGCCAAAGTATTGGAGCCTCAGCTTCAGGATCTGTCCTTCCAGTGAGCACTCAGGGTTGATTTCCTTCAAAATGGATAGGTTTGTTCCTCTTTGCAGTCCAGGGGACTCTCAAGAGTCTCCTCCAGCACCACAATTCAAAAGCATCAATTCTTCGGTGGTTAGCCTTCTTTATGGTCCAGCTCTCACTTCCATACATTGCTACTGGAAAAACCATCGCTTTGACTATGCGGACCTTTGTCGGCAAGGTGATGTATCTGCTTTTTAAGATGCTGTCTAGGTTTGTCATCACTTTCCTCCCAAGAAGCAGGCGTCTTTTAATTTCGTGGCTACTGTCCCCATCTGCAGTGATCATGGAGCCCAAGAAAGTAAAATCTGTCACTGCCTCCATATCTTCCCCTTCTATTTGCCAGGAGGTGATGGGACCAGTGGCCATGATCTTAGTTTTTTTGATGTTGAGCTTCAGACCATTTTTTTGCGTTCTCCTCTTTCACCCTCATTAAGAGGTTCTTTAATTCCTCCTCACTTTCTGCCATCAGAGTGGTATCATCTGCATATCGGAGGTTGTTGATATTTCTTCCGGCAATCTTCATTCTGGCTTGGGATTCATCCAGTCCCGCCTTTCGCATGATGTATTCTGCATATAAGTTAAATAAGCAGGGAGACAATATGCAGCCTTGTCATACTCCTTTCCCACTTTTGAAACAATCAGTTGTTCCATATCCAGTTCTAACTGTTGCTTCCTGTCCCACATATAGATTTCTCAGGAGATAGATAAGGTGGTCAGGCACTCCCATTTCTTTAAGGACTTGCCATAGTTTGCTATGGTCCACACAGTCAAAGGCTTTTGCGTACTCAATGAAGAAGAAGTAGATGTTTTTCTGGAACTCTCTGGCTTTCTCCATAATCCAGCGCATGTTAGCAATTTGGTCTCTAGTTCCTCTGCCCCTTCGAAATCCAGTTTGTACTTCTGGGAGTTCTCGGTCCACATCCTGCTGAAGCCTACCTTGTAGGATTTTGAGCATAACCTTGCTAGCGTGTGAAATGAGTGCAATTGTTCGGTAGTTGGAGCATTCTTTGGCACTGCCCTTCTTTTGGATTGGGATGTAGATTGGTCTTTTCCAATCCTCTGGCCACTGCTGAGTTTTCCAAACTTGCTGGCATATGGAGTGTAGCACCTTAACAGCATCATCTTTTAAGATTTTAAATAGTTCAACTGGAATGCCATCACCTCCACTGGCCTTGTTGTTAGCCATGCTTTCTAAGGCCCACTTAACTTCGCTCTTCAGGATGTCTGGCTCAAGGTTAGCAACCACACTATCTGGGTTGTCCGGGACATCCAGATCTTTCTGGTATAATTCCTCTGTGTATTCTTGCCACCTCTTCTTGATGTCTTCTGCTTCTGTGAGGTCCCTACCATTTTTGTCCTTTATCATGTCCATCTTTGCACAAAAGGTTCCTTTAATATCTCCAATTTTCTTGAACAGATCTCTGGTTTTTCCCTTTCTATTATTTTCCTCTATGTCTTTGCACTGTTCATTTAAGAAGGCCCTCTTGTCTCTCCTTGCTATTCTTTGGAAGTCTGCATTCAATTTTCTGTAACTTTCCCTATATCCCTTGCATTTTGTTTCCCTTCTCTGCGATTTGTAAGGCCTCGTTGGACAGCCACTTTGCTTTCCTGCATTTCCTTTTCTTTGGGATGGTTTTTGTTGCTGCCTCCTGTACAATGTTACGAGCCTCCATCCATAGTTCTTCAGGCACTCTGTCCACCAAATCGAGTTCCTTAAATCTGTTCTTCACTTCCACTGTGTATTCATAAGGGATTTGGTTTAGATTATACCTGACTAGCCCAGTGGTTTTTCCTACTTTCTTCAGTTTAAGCTTGAGTTTTGCTATAAGAAGCTGATGGTCAGAGCCACAATCAGCTCCAGGTCTTGTTTCTGCTGACTGTATCAAGCTTCTCCATCTTTGGCTGCAGAGAATATAATCAATCTGATTTCGGTATTGCCCATCTGGTGATGTCCATGTGTAGAGTCGCCTCTTGTGTTGTTGGAAAAGAGTGTTTGTGATGACCAGCTTGTTCTCTTGACCAAACTCTATTAGCCTTTGCCCTGCTTTGTTTTGAACTCCAAGGCCAAACTTACCTGTTGTTCCTTTTATCTCTTGACTCCCTACTTTAGCATTCCAGTCCCCTATAATGACAAGATCATCTTTCTTTGGTGTCAGTTCTAGAAGGTGTTGTAAGTCTTCATAAAATTGGTCAATTTCAGCCTCTTCAGCATTGGTGGTTGGTGCATAAACGTGGATGACTGTGATGTTGAAAGGTCTGCCTTGGATTCGTATTGAAATCATTCTATCATTTTTGAGATTGTATCCCAGTACAGCTTTTCCCACTCTTTTGTTGACTATGAGGGCTACTCCATTTCTTCTACGGGATTCTTGCCCACAATAGTAGATATGATAATCGTCTGAATTGAATTCGCCCGTTCCCGTCCATTTTAGTTCAGTGACGCCCAGGATGTCAATGTTTATTCTTGCCATCTCCTGTTTGACCACATCCAGTTTACCAAGGTTCATAGATCTTACATTCCATGTTCCTATGCAGTATTTTTCTTTGCAGCATCGGACTTTCCTTTCACTTCCAGGAGCGTCCGCAGCTGAGCGTCCTTTCGGCTTTGGCCCAACCACTTCATTAGCTCTGGAGCTACTCGTACTTGTCCTCCGCTCTTCCTCAGTAGCATGTTGGATGCCTTCTGACCTGAGGGGCTCATCTTCCAGCGTCATATCTTTTAGCCTTTTGTTTCTGTCCATGGGGTTTTCTTGGCAAAGATACTGGAGTGGCTTGCCAGGTCCTGCTCCAGGTGGATCGCGTTTAGTCAGAACTCTCCACTATGACCTGTCTGTCTTGGGTGTCCCTGCACGGCATAGCCCATAGCTTCTCTGAATTACTCAAGCCCCTTCGCCACGACAAGGCAGCAATCCATGAAGGGGATCCTTAGGAACTACCAATTGGAGTAAAATAAAAAACCAATTATTTAGGACACATACATCCTTTACAGAATGAAGACATTTAGTGCCTCTGCACATATGCCTTGTGATTAGAACAAAGCTTTCAACCAAAACACCATTTCTGTTTTTCTTCCCCAGCTCTTTTCATTTTAGAAACCCAATTTAAAGTGGTGGTGGTGAGTCTTTCTGCTTCATGCTGGCATTGTGAGCCAGCTGAGAGTCAGAAACGCTTGCAGATCTCTTGCACAGCACATGGAGATATAGCAGTAGGTTTTGGTCTACTTTCTGCCTACCCTTGTACTATGGAATCATACCACTGAGTGGAGTAATAGACCTTTTATGTTAGACGTTAGGAGTGGGTTGCCAAAAGAAGAACATCCCAATGCCACTGATCGACTGTTTATGCAGAAATACCAGTGTTTTCACAAAGTGGACAGTGGGGATGGGGTCTTGAGTCGTGGGACTCGCTGTGAAGTCAGCATGAAGTTGCACTGGTGACTTGGCTCAGACGCAACTCTGTTTTGTTTTGTTTTTCAATGACTGGGACTCAACTCGTGACTTGGAACCCACCCTCTCTCTTTTTTCTTGGAAAAAAGCTTTTAATAGGGTTTTGGACTTGGGACTCAGACCCAAAGACTTGCCAACATCCCTGGTAGACTGTTTTAATGTGATTGCTTAATGTATTAATGTATTGTGATGTCATGTTTTTAAGCAACATGCCTCCAGAAGCAACCAATTACTTATTTTCTTATACTGGGGATTTTCCTATTGGGCTTCAGTTGCTTGGGTTATGTGATGTGTTTCTGACTATTATCTTCCCTCTAGCTTCAGGTTCCTCATTTGGGATATCTTCCTCTTCTACATCCTCAACTGCATTTACTTATGACAATCTTCTTGCCATGTTGCAGAGTAAGTAGATACTGCCCAAAGATGGAGTGGTATGCAAGACTCTTCTACTCAGGGAGATAGGAATTTAATGTGTCTCTATAGTGGGGATAGGAAATGGATGGCTTATGGTTCACCCAGCCCCTTTCCTAGAGCCTTTTTTAAGCCTCCCAGTCCTCAAAACACACTGCCAGATTTTGGTAGTGAATCACCCTGGGAAATTTTGATAGCAAACTACAAAAAAAGAGAAAAAAAGAAAAGATAGGAGATGCCCAGTGAGTAAAAACATATTAAGGTGATAGACTATCAAGAGACGCTGTCTTGACTTGCTTTAAATGACTCCATTTTGTGTTCTGAACAAGAGGGAACAATGGGGTAATCATTGCAGTTCTCTGCTCTATTTGGCCATGGCTGTATCCTGGGTGGTAGCAACCATATCTCATAACTAGAGAATACATTGTGGTTGATACATACTGTTATATAAACAGTAATGTGAAATAGAAAGTACACCCTCTTTGAATTCTATGGTTTTACATATCAGGACATAATAAAAATCATCTGATCCTTAGCAGGTCTGAAAATTAGGTAAATACAACCTCAGATGAACAACAACACATGACATACTACACCGTGTCATGATTTATTTAACAGAAATAAAGCCAAAATGGAGAAGCCATGTGTGAAAAACTAAGTGCACCCTTACTGCTTCCATGGGAATTAAGAGGCTAAGTAGCAGCCAGGTGCTGCTAACCATACAGTATGCACTTGAGTAATTGATAATCAGCAAGAGAGATTACCTCTATAAAAGTCAAAGTTTTAGTAGTTTGCTGGTCTGGAGCATTCAAGTGTGTGTCAACACAATGCCAAGGAGGAAACACATCAGCAATAATCATAGAGAAGCAATTGTTGGTGCCCAACAATCTGGGAAAAGTTATAAGGCCATTTCCAAACAATTTAAAGTCCATCATTCTGCAGTAAGGAAGATTATTCACAAGTGGAAAATATTCAAGACAGTTGCCAATCTTCCCAGGAGTGGATGTCCAAGCAAATTCACCCCAAGGTCAGACCATCTAATGCGCAAAGAAACTGCCAAAACCCCAAGAGCTACATCTCAGATTCCATAGGCCTCAGTTACCATGTAAAATGTTAAAGTTCATGACAGTACAATTAGAAAAAGACTGAAGAAGTATGGTTTGTTTGGAAGGGTTACCTGGAGAAAGCCTCTTCTCTCTAAAAAGAATGACAGCATGGCTTAGGTTTGCAAAATTGCATCTGAACAAACCACAAGACTTCTGGAACAATGCCCTTTGGACAGACAAGACCAAAGTGGAGATGTTTGGCCATAATGCACAATGCCACATTTGGCAAAAACCAAACACAGCATATCAGCACAAACACCTCATACCAACTGTCAAGCATGGTGGTGGAGGGGTGATGATTTGGGCTTGTTTTGCATCCCCAGGACCTGGACACCTTGCAGTCATTGAGTCAACCATGAATTCCTCTGTAGACTAAAGTATTCTAGAGTCAATTGTGAGGCCATCTTTCCAACAGCTAAAGCTTGGCCGGTATTGGGTCATGCAACAAGGACAATGATCCCAAGCACACCAGCAGATCTGTAACACAATGTCTGAAAAAGAAAAGTATCAAGTTGTTGCAATGGCCCGGTCAAAGTCCAGACCTCAACCTGATTGGAATGTTGTGGCAGGACCTTCAGAGAGCTGTGTATAAACAAATGCCCGCAAACCTCAATGAACTGAAGCAATGTTGTAAAGAAGACTGGACCAAAATTCCTCCACAATGATGTGAGAGGCTGATAAAGTTATACAGAAAACAATTACTTTTGAGTTGTTGCTGCTAAAGGTGATTCTACAAGCTATTGAATAGTAAGATGTACTTAGTTTTTCACACATGGCTTCTCCATTTTGGCTTTATTTTTGTAAAATAAATCATGACATATAATATGTCATGTGTCGTTCATCTGAAGTTGTATTTACCTAATTTTCAGACCAGCTAAGGACCAGAAGATTTGTATTGTATACTGATATGTAAAACCATAGAATTAAAAAAGGATGTACTTTCTTTTCACATGACTGCATGTGGCTCATTCTCTTCTACTATAATAAATCTGTCGGAAATATGAAACTGGAAAAAGCTGCCTCATGCAATAGAGATTGTATCTTTATTGCTTAACTTGGTGCCAACTAGATGGCTTGTAGGTACAGCATCCTAGAGTGAGTGGAGAAAGCATTTTCACAAGTTAAAAAATGATAAAACTGGTTTCAACAGAAGTAATGGCTAGAAACACCAGTGCTGTTTCTAGCCATTATTTCTGTTGTACCTCTGGAGAAAGCAACAAAGCATAAATGTCAAATATAATGGTTTAAGTTTTTTTTTAATCATTTCTCAGGAGAGGATGTTCGGGCATATCTCACTGGACCCCAAGGTCCCCCAGGACCCCCTGGGCCACCTGGACTGGGAGGAGATGGTTTATCTGTATCACTGGACTATGATGAATTGACAAGAAGGATGATCAACTATATGACAAGTACTTGTTCTTTTTTATGACTAGTCGTTTCATTATGCATAGCTGTTTTGTTGATTGATTTGCCCAATGAAGTACCATGAAGGGCAAACTGACTATTTTATACCACTTGTCAGTTGCAACCAGTTTAGAAATGTTTATAGTATAACCATCTCTCATAGAATCATAAAATAATAGAGTTGGGAAAGGCCTATAAGTCGATAGAGTCCAAACCCCGGCTCAAGACAGGAATCTAAATCAAAGCAGATCCGACAGATGGTGGCCCAATTTTCTCTTGAATGCCTCCAGCGTTGGAATGTTCACCACTTCTCAACCAATGCACTTCTACTCTATAACTATGTGTGATACCAGTTTGGTCTATATGACTATGGTAGACTCTTTCTGGCCTGTGCTACTTTACTGAAGCACTACAGGACGACTTGCAGCATCAGAACAACACACGAGTCGTCATATGGTACAGGTGCAGCTTTGGTGATACTGTATTTACAAGGTTGAATCCAGACATAGTCATACTTGGAGTAGATCCTCTGAAATAAGCAGGATTTATATTAGTCAATGGTTCTGCTCCAGGTATGGCTAAATTTGGATCCAATGTTCATTTTCACTATGTTTATTCCCATCTAAAGTATATTTTAATGATTTCAGGAATTTAGGACTGTGAAACATTGTGATTTTTAAGAGGCATTCATAAAATGGGTTTGTAAACTATACATAATCTATAGGGCTGCTTTCAGATCAGACCTGTTTCACAGAAGTTATCTCAAGAAGCCATTTTTGTTACATTATCAACTTCAGTACAGTAATTTGGGTATATATTCTCATAAAAAAAGATCTATACATTTTATTACTGATCAGAGCCTGCTGAGAAGCAATCTGGCAGTGATCAGACAGAACAAGCCATAAAGGCATAATCATCCTAACTTTTACTGGCTACAGAATGAGAAGAGTCAGGATTTTCAAATTCTCCCAGTTGCCAAGCAATCTAAGCTTCAGCACTTAAGATGTTCTTTCCACAAGGAAAATCAGGCTCAAATCAGGCACAGTGCTGAAGTCAGAAACTGGAAGTGTTGCCTTTTCTTTAAGGCTCTATCTCCCCACCTTACCCAGTCAGCATAGGTTTTCCAATCTCTGGCTGAAGTAAAAGGGTTTTTCCAGATGGACACTGCCTTGCACTGATACCTGGATATGGCCGAAAGTAGTTTCTTCCTGGTTATACAATGGAAGAAAATATCAGTCGACAGACACTATGCACCTATACATTTTGTTAGCATTGTGCCAAGACCTGGCTGTCAAGTTGTGAATTATGTGGCTGGCAAATAATCTCCTTTTCTGTATTTTGTTTCAATATCTATTAAATATTTCCTATTTGTATTTTTATTTTAAAATGTCTGTTAATGTTCTAGGTTCAGGCATGAGCATTGGGCTTCCTGGCCCTCCAGGTCCCCCTGGTTTACCTGGAACATCTTACGGAGACATCCTTGCATTACTCCAAGGTAAGCCTTCTGATCGAAGCCATTTGGGAGGTTTATGTGTATTAACCAGGTTTTGGGGAAGTTATAGTTTGGACTACAACTCCCAGAATCCTGACTAAAGTAGTCCAGAATAGCAACACTCTGAGATTGTGATATTAACAAACTTCTGTAGATTGTGTATGTAAAGCTGTCTTATGTCAGATTTGCCTGCTAGATTTCCTGGTGCATTGTCATCCAGTTTGGGTTTGTCACTGATAGGTCCATCTTTCATGTTCAGAAGGGTTGGAAATGCAGCATATATATTTTACTCATAGAATCATATGAGCCTCATGGTGCAGTGGTTAAACTGTGGTACTGTAGCCAAAACTGTGCTCAGAACCCGGGGTTCAATCCCAGGTAGCTGGCTCAAGGTTGACTCAGCCTTCTATTCTTCCAAGGTCGGTAAAATGAGTACCCAACTTGCTGGGGAGGCAAAGGGTAACCTGCAAATTTTACTTGTAAACCACCCAGAGAGTGTTTTAAGCGCTATGGGGCAGTATATAAGCAGCATGCTTTTTGCTTTACTCAGTGAAGAACACAGAGAAAGGTTTAGTGCCACTGCATTCACAGGAAACAAGACAGAGGTTAAACTGAGTAACTGCATTCATACACCTCAGAGAAAGTTGGGAAATGGACGAACGTCAGGGCAAAATACTGTAGGTGACATGTGAATGAGCTATAACACTGCAGTCAAAGATTGCATATGCTTGTAGCTGCCTTTAGCCGGTTTTTAATACATTCCACAATAGCTCCAATATAGTTTGGTGAATCTAAGAGAGTGGCTCCTATTCAGTGGTTCTTAATACCAAAGCAGCAGATTCTTCCAGTCATTATTTCCTCCTACACATGCCTCACTGAGACAGAGAAGTCCTTCTGCCTTTTGTGTAGCTGGTGGCAATTCTGTTTTGGTGAAAGGGGCTGGCAAAAAGGGGAAAGGGGAGTGCATATTGTAATGGTGCCTTCATATATTTTGCTCTTTTTTCCCCCAGCTTCCGAATTTAGTGGCATTGTAGGCCCACCGGGTCCCCCAGGCCCACCAGGAATACCAGGCAGCTCCACCCTCACTGCAGAGGGTATTGCTGCCTATCTCCAAAGTGAGTACATTTTCATGCTCTTTGCTTGGGTTCATAGGGATCTGGGGATCAAATAAGATGTTGAGGGGAATTTCTCAGAAGGATTTACCTCAGTAATCTGACTTGCATATTCCCATCTTACCTTCCAATGACCAATCAGAAAACAAAGCTTGTTAGATGGTAAGATACGTAGGTGATGAAAAATCATATCCTGTGACAGACAGACTACTTGGGAGAAGGAGGAGGAGAAGAAGAGGAAGGGATAAACATATATTGCAATTTGTGCCTGAGTCTTTCTAGGGTCAGGGAGAGAAGTGGTGGGAAATTGCACAGCCTTTTGAATAACTATATTTATAAACATGAGCTGAATTTCTGTTGCTTAGTGTTAGAAAAATCGTAACTTTCAGTCCATTTGTAGATGGTGAATTAAAAGTTCCCCTCTGCTTACACTGGCTTGGTGCACTTCTTATTTGCTGGTCAGGAATGGGATGAAAATTATGAATTTTCTTACACTAAGCAACAGGAGTTCAGCCATTGGATTATTTGCATAATAATCCAGTGACACCTATAATAATAAATTCCACGTGATTTAATCCACAGAAATAGGTATTGGAAATATAGTAGCCTAATGAGTTTATTAATGGGTCCAAAATTCTGCTGGTCTTACCCAGTAATTTTTTTTTTTAAAAAAATGAGAAATTGCTGGAATACTCGCAGTGTGGGTATCTTTGTCTTGGGGCAGACTAGGGAGTATTGGAATTGGCCGATGTAAGAATTTCAGCCACTGCTAGATACATGTCATCGTATGCAATAATACTTCAAGCGACCGTGTTAGATCTAGATTTTGGCTCATACAACTGATTAGTGGGATTGGATTCCCTCAACCTCTTTCCCCTATAGGAGCCTCTTTAGCACCCTGAAAATGCTACATGGGGAACCTTGTTGAAAAGGATGAACTGTGGTTAAGTAGTGTCGCTAAAAACTGAATGGCAACACCTCCAAAGAGCACAGCCTTTATATCCCCAGAAGGCAAATCCTGGATTGAGCCTGTTATTTTAAAAACAGTGTCGTATGTCAATTTTTTAAAAAAAATGTTCCAATTGAATTGTCAGAATTTTATTTGGTCTTTACAGCATGTAATGGTAAAAGGCTAAAAAGGTGTTACTGAATCTAAAAATTTGCAAGTACAAATACTATTTTGAAAATTATTTCGAGAAAAAAATAATAGATTTTGACAGATGTATACAAAAGTTATCTTGTAATGAACTACTGTGAAGAGACTCAAACTAAAACTTTGGAAAGCTGTTATCCTAAGTACCTTACTACGGAGTACAGGCAACCTGCACAGTCCCAGGTCACCCTCAGAAGAAGGGAATGGTAAACCACTTCTGCATATTCTCTGGCTAGAAAATCTTGAAAAGGGTTGCCAAAGGTGAAAATTGATGGCATGCGATTATTATTATGCCTTGCTAAACACAGTGAGATTTATTTTTGGGCAAGCATCCATTAAAACCTAGGGAAAACAAAGGAATGAAAATATAAAATATGAATGTGAAGAAAAATTTAAGGCTCTGGTTGCTAAACAAGTATAAGCTTAGATGGATGTGTCACTGATGACCAGAACAGTTTCTTTGGCTTCTTTTCCCTATAAGGTATGGGATATTCCTCACTTTCTGGACCTCCTGGCCCCCCTGGCCCCCCAGGTCCCCAGGGACCCCCAGGACCTCCTGGCTTCTCTGGAACTGGCCTTATTTCTGATGCTGGAGGTGTTTGGACTGACCAGTTCAGGAGTGAATTGATCCAATACCTTACTAGTAAGTCTCTCTCTGATACCTACAGTGTTGCCTGCTGTAACTAGCTATTGCTCATCTTGAAATTTCAAGTCTGGGACTCACCTTGGCACTCTGCCTATGACTGATCTTACAGATGTTTTCTAGCAGCTGATAAATACATACTGCAGCTGTTCGCCTGGACTGAAAGATCCGTTGAGAAAATGAAAGTGTTTATTATGGTTTTGTTTTAAGGTGGTGCCATTTCTTTTCTGGTTGGTCTCTTTGGCCTGTCATGTCTGTGGAAGAGACTTTTTTTAAAATTGTGTTTCTTTAACAAAGAGTCATGAAAAGTGAGAATCACAACTCAGCTGACAGAGTATTAACCTCACTTTCACCTCAGTCTGCTTTGGCTTTTTTTTTTTTTAAGTTTCCAAAACCATGATTTTTTAAAATGACAACTATGCCCATCACTTTGTATTTCTGTAAATTGCATCCTGCTTTATTGTGTGAGTTCCAAGACTTGCAAATATTAATCATAATTTAATGTACCGAAACACAAACGACTGGAGAGAAAACCCAAACACACTCCAATTCCTTCGGGTTTTCACCATCAGATCTGCTTAAGTGGATCATATCAATTCAGATTTACATACTACTGTTTAGAAAGTGTAGTTTACAGTAGAATGAAAATATAAAAAAATGCAATAATATAAGACCAGATCTGTGTAACATTAAGAAAAAGTGAAGTACTTATCAAAAATTGTAGTCTCTTAATAAGAGATCTCAGAAATCTCAAATCTTTCCAGCTACAAATATTTGTATCTCAGGCTACATTCTCCATGTTAGTTATAAGTCGTTGCCTGTTTTGATAAACATCCAGTGCAGACGGCCCATCTTGTATGGCCAATCCCTGCTGGAGCAAAGAAGGCAAGGCAACGACTGGAAGTAAATGAGCTATTGTGGACCATTGCACAGTGCTTATCAACAGTCTACTATAGCCAAGTAGATTTCTGATAGAGGTTACTACCATGCTGTTCTGACTCTTTCCTGCTGCTGTGGATTTTTCATTACAGTTACCTTCAGATTTATCAATAATTTTTATTTGCATCCTGTGCAAGCTTTTGCATCCCTGCACAGTTACCTATTGCCAGAGTCCAGTAACAACTGGCCCAGTTCCATTAACGCCCACTGTTGTATTTTGTAGGTGACGATGTACGTGGCTTCATCAGAGGACCTCCTGGACCTCCAGGACCACCTGGCAACTTTATGGCTGAATCTTTTGCAGGGTCTCTAAATTCAGAATACGGCAGGTCTGCGAGTTCGAGCAGAACCTATGATTCATCATTAGCCAGAGGCGGCTCATACAGCAGTTCATTGGGAAGCAATGGTGAATATGGGGCATCCCTTGGAGCAGATGGATCTTATGGTGGATCACTTGGAGCAGGTGGCTCTTATGGTGGATCGCTTGGAACAGATGGATCATATGGTGCAGCTTTGGGAGCAGGTGGCTCTTATGGTGGATCACTTGGAACAGATGGATCACATATGAGATCAACAGGTGTAGGAGCCTCCTATAGTGGATCATTATCTGGGTCATTGGATTACAATGAGTTGGCAGCCAGAGTGTCTGAAAATATACAGAGTAAGTATGCCCATATTTTATCCCATGCCATGTAAAATTCTGTGAGCAGATAGCTGTAGTATAGAGCAGAACAAGCAAATATATTATGCCTACTACTCAATACCATTCCCTTTAAAAAAACCAAAAACCACCGACTATCATCTTGTAAAATGCTCAGACTTTGACATGTCAGTAAAGAAGCACATACTGTATATAAAGATATTGCCTTGTTTGTGGTCACCATGCTTTTTAATTAGCCTGTGCAAATTCTGGAGCTCACAATTTTGACACACATGGTTCTTTCAACTGGAAAGAAACTGTGTTTTCCAATGCTATCAGACCAATAGCGTAATACAAGTCTTCAAGTTTACAAAAGACCAGTGCAGACAACCATTCAGCACTGTGCTTCCAGCTTTACCTAGGAATTGGGAGGCTACATCCTGCACATCATGACAGATTCACATGATTAGAAGTCTATGTACATGGATTTTGGACAGGTTTGTCAAGCAGCCAACTCACATCAGACGGTTCTTTGAAGAAACCCACTAAATGACTGACATGCAGAGCTGAATCTGTTAAAATTATTCCTCAGGACTGGGAAACCCTGGAACAGGGAAAATTTAATTAAGTGTCCCTGGAAATTAAAACCAAACATGTGGATCTTAAGCACATGAACTCCAGCAGTTGGACTTTATTTCCTGATGGTTGCATGCCAATAAGAAGCAGATTTTGGACTTCACTGGAGTATGGTTGTTACTTCTGGAAAAGGTGGACAAAGTGCAAGAGCTGTTGCACGATATAGCATGATTTTCAAAGAAACATAGGAGAACATTTCACCCCCACCCCTTTTTTTTGCAGAACTTCATGTAATTTCTCAAAGTGCAGCAGATATTCAGCATTGATCCCAGGGCCAATGTTTGCAGTAACAATGGGCATTTATTCGAAAGCTTTTTTGAAGTACATAGGCACAGTTGGGAAATGTTTCTTTGGAATGTGATATCTACTTTTTTAGGGGGGAGAGGGCACTCCCAGGAACAGGATCCTGGCTTCTTGGAACAGTAACTAATCTCATGTAATTCGTTAATGAGATTTTTTTTAAAAAATCACCCCCATAATTGCCAAACCTGATGGCAATGTCCCAGAGTAGGCATTTAATAAGTATCCATACTAAGCAGGGCAATGCATTAATGTTGTGCTGAATCTTTTCCTAGAGTTTTAACAATGCCTTACACAAGCAAAGCAGAAAAATGCCACATCTTTCTCATAAGAGAAAGATGAGCCTTTTGCCAGCTCTTTATGCAGTTTGCTCATTTGTAGAACCAAGATACTCTCTTCAGTTCAGATCAGAGAACAGGAAATATCAGTTGCTTTCTGTCTTCATGTCTTCCATTTTGACTTTGTTCAAACTTTCCAGGCCGAGGGCTACTCCAGGACATGATGACTTATGCTGTGCAAGGACCGCCTGGGCCTCCAGGACCACCAGGCATCCCAGGCATCAGCAAGGTCTTTGCCTCCTACGGCAATGTCACAGCAGACCTCATGGATTTCTTCAGAAGTAAGTGACATCTCAGTTTCAGCATATTACATGCTACTTCTTGCAGCTGTAGTTTTACTGGGTGGTCTAGCTAAATAGTAGAATAAGGCTTTGCAACAAATTGGATTTATGCCCTTTGGGGAGAGGATAGCATATGTAGTTCCTCTCCTCATTCATTGCTGCTGAATACAGAGATATCAGCTATAAGGATACTGGTCTCCCTTTGGAACATTCCTGTTTGGAGCCACAATATTTCTTGTAATTACAAATAAAAAGCAGATCTCCAGATATGCTGAAATTTGATGTTTTTTTTCTTTGTAGCTTATGGAACTATTCCGGGACCACCTGGGCAGAAAGGAGAAATAGGATTCCCAGGACCCAAAGGTAAGCAGTGGGATGCTGTGCTTGTCAACCTTTGAGAATCCCCAGAAAGCGAAGGGTGGATTCTCCTCTCCAAGTAGCACCTTCTATTTAGCCATACTAAAAGGTAACCTACTGAAGCTGCATCAACAATTTCAGTGGATACAGTTGGGATTGGCAGCAGAATATCTTCATTTGCTAACAGGGTTCCAGGTTTAATCTATGTCCTCTCCCAGAAAACTCCCTTCCCGACCCCCTCTCCCCATTTTCTGTGTCACTTTCTCAACTGACACTCAATATTGCTTGGCTACTGAGCATGCTCACTCTCCATTGGGCTATTTGCCTTCTGAAATGAAGGTGTGTGTGTGGGGGGGGGGGTTTGAAAGCCTCTGGATTCTCTTGAGCATTACTGTCTCTGGTTTCTTAGTGGCCCTGTTTGGTTTCCAATCCTGCCAGCATTCACCACCAAAGTTTCCTATTAGAGCAATTGGTTATAAGCACTCCAAAATGCTAATTGAAATTACAAAACATCCATATATATGAAAAAGCATTTGGGACCTCTAAATCTAGAGGGGTAGCAATATTAATATCTAAACATTGTGAATTTGTGATGAAAGAAGTAATAAAAGATAGTAATGGTAGATATTTGATAATTCAAGGTCAAATGGGGGAGGAAGATTATACATTAGTAAATGTGTATGCACCAAACATGAATCAAGGAGAATTTTATAGAACTGTGATTGAAGAAATGGAAAAGGTTAGGAAAGGATATGTGATTATGGCAGGAGATTTTAATATGGTTCTGGATAAGGTGAAAGATAAATCCACATGTAAAAAAGATGAGTTGAATAAAAGAGGTACCCTCCTGAGTAAGATATTAAACACTACGGATTTGAAAGATATATGGAGAGAATTAAAGGGAGATGAAAGAAGGTTTACATATTATTCTTCTGTACATAATAGTTATTCTAGAATAGATTTTATGTTTATTTCACAAAACTTAATTTCAAAAGTAGTAGATACAAATATTAATGTGATAAAAATAACAGATCATGCGTTGATGGTGTTAGAGATGAAAGTTAAGAAGGACTATAGAGAAGCTAGAAGATGGAGAATGGACTCCAATATTTTTCAACATACAGAGGTTGTGGATAAAGTTAAGAAAGAATGGTTGGAAATATGGTCATTTAATGAAGCAGGTGGGAATAAAATAGGAGTGTTATGGGACACTATGAAAGCAGTCATGAGAGGAATCGCCATAAGAGAATCCTGTAGATTAAAAAAATTGAGAGAAGAAAATATAAATAGAATTGTAGAATCATTAAAGGATTTAGAAAGCAAATATTTTATGGATAGAGATAACAAAAAATTAATTGAGATCCAAGCTAAAAGAAAGGAATTAGAAGGTATAGAGCTAGAAAAGGTCCAGAGAGACTTGATATACGCTAGGAGGAATTTTTTCGAATACAGTAATAAAAATTCAAAACTTTTAGCTAGATTAGTTCAAACTAAAAGAGCAAAAAATATAATTGGAGTGATTAAAGACAAAACGGGAAAGAATTGTAGCTTAATGAAAGAAAAACTAAAGATAATACATGAATTCTATCAAAATTTGTATAAAGGTAATAGTGTATCGAAAGAAGATATAGAAAATTATATTAAAGAAAATGTTAAGAGTAAATTATCAGAGAATGATAAAAAGGATTTAGATAAAGAGATAAAAGAGGAAGAGATTATAGAGATTATTAATAAATTAAAAAATGGTAAAACTCCAGGTTTTGACGGTTTAGGATCAGAATATTATAAAACTTTTAAACCAATATTGATCCCTAAGTTAAAAGTGCTCTATAATGAAATATTGGAAGGAGAGAGAATACCAGATTCTTGGAAACATTCATTAATAACTCTTATCCCAAAGCCTAATAAAGACTTAACAGACCCAAGTTCATATAGACCCATTTCACTATTAAATCAAGATGCAAAGATTTTTACTGCAATACTTGCGAATAGAATTAATAAATTTATTATAAAATATATTAAAGAGGATCAGAATGGTTTTTTAAAGGGTAGACAAATGGAGAATTTGACTAGGAGGGTA
The DNA here is from genome assembly GCA_037013535.1 of Intellagama lesueurii. Lineage (NCBI taxonomy): Eukaryota > Metazoa > Chordata > Lepidosauria > Squamata > Agamidae > Intellagama > Intellagama lesueurii. Next base: position 211,837,182 of record JBAJHW010000003.1, read on the forward strand.
TTGAATATTTTATACAATATAGAAAAAGACAAATTGAAGGCAGGTATCTTATCATTAGATATATTTAAGGCATTTGATTGCGTGGAATGGCCAACATTAAAGATTTTGTTAAAAGGTTGGGGTTTTGGAAAGAAATTTAGGGGGATAATAGATCAACTATATCTGGGGAATACCTCTGTAGTAATAGTTAATGATGGGATTACAGAACAAATAGCTTTAGGCCGAGGCACTAGACAAGGTTGCCCTCTTTCTCCAGTTCTGTTTTGTTTGATTATTGAAATGTTGGCAAATGTAATAAGGAATGATGATTTAATCGAAGGTATGGGGAAAAAGAATAAAATAAAGATTAATTTATTTGCTGATGATTCCTTGTTGACAGTGAAAAATCCGTTAGAATGCGTAGATAAAATTAGAACTCATTTAGAAAAATTTGGAAGAATAACTGGATTATGTGTGAATTGGCAAAAATCTGAATTAATGTTATTTAATCATAATAGAGTAGAACAAGAAAGGTGTGTTGAAAAATATGATTTCAGATTATGCAAATCAATTAAATATTTAGGAATAGATCTAGCAAAAAATATTCAAAAAATAAAGGAATATAATTATAATAAACTAAAGGAAGTGATTAAAAACAAATTACAGGAATATAGTAACTTTAAGCTATCTTGGTTTGGAAGGATTGCATTGATAAAAATGAAAATCTTACCAAAAATTAATTTTTTATTTAGAATGCTACCAATACAGTTAACAGAGGATGATTTGAAATTTTGGCAAGGAATAATTAATAAATACTGTAATGAAGGGAAGAGATCTAGAATAAATAAAAAGTATTGGTATAGAACAAAGCAAAAAGGTGGTATAGGTTTACCAAATATAAAAAATTATTATTTGGCTAACCAATTGAGGTTTATTGGGGAAATTATATATAATCCAGAAAGGCTAATTTGGTGGGAGATGGAATCATCAGAATTACAGGCAGATATAGAAACATATTTATTTGGTATAATTAAGAAAGATAAAATAAGGGAAATTAATAATCCATTTTTAAAGACATTGTTAAATATATGGTATAAGTGCAAAAAGAATTTATGTTCATCATATTCCCCACTTGGATTAGTGACAGAAATAGAAAATTTTCCTACCAATATGAAAGTATATGTGGATCTATTTAAAGAAAAGAAAGTGATTAGATTGAAAGATTGGTTGTATAAAATGAGATCGATAGATCAAATGAAACAAACTCTTCAGAATAGGAGCATTTCATGGTTGAATTATATACAATTAGAAAGATGGACTAATGAATGGGTAAATAAATATAATAAAGGTAGAGAATATACAAAATACGAACAATTGTTATTGTCATATGAGGACATTCGGATGACTGACTCAGTGAAAGGTACTGTGAGCAAAATTTACTTACTTCTTCTTAATTTAGAGGAAGAGGAAAGTGAGAAAGAAGGATTAAAAATAGTGTGGGAGCAAGATATTGGGAAAAGAATAAATGAAGAAGAATGGAGGATGATATGGAAAATGAGGGTGTTAAGATTTATGTCAGTAAGAATAAAGGAAAATTTTTTTAAACTTAGTTTAAGATGGTATTTAACACCGTCAAAATTAAATAAAATTAATGCCAATCATCCGAATGTCTGTTGGAAATGTGAGAAGGAAATTGGTACATACTTTCATATGTGGTGGGAATGTGAAAAAGTGCAAAGATTTTGGAAACAAATTTTTAAAGAATTAAGCTACATATGTGAAAAAGATATAGAATTTAATGCTGAGATTGCTTTGTTATCAATATTTGAGAATGTGGAATATGACAAAATGACTAAAGAATTGATAACCAACTTATTAACAGCAGCTAGATTGATTATAGCTAGGCAATGGAAATCAAAAGTCGAATTGCAAATTGAAGAATGGTATAAAGAAATATGGAATATAGCAATAAATGATAAATTAACTTGTAACTTAAAGGTTAAGAAAGGAGAGTTGAAAAAAAATAACTTTTATGATATATGGGGGAGATTTTTGGAATATGTATTAATAAGAGGAAAAGGGAAAGCTCCAAATCAAGAATCAATGCAGTTTTGGAGAAGAGGACAATAGAAGAAGAGGAAGAAGAAGAAGAAGAAGAAGGAAGAGGAAGATTATGGCAAGAGGTCCCGCATATGGTGGTGGGGAACACAGTTAAATTGTATTTTAGTTTGTATGTTATATGTTTTTGTTTAAATTTAAAATAAAGGGAAAAAAAAAAAAAAAAACAAAATGCTAATCTGGAGGCCTGAAATATTATTTCTGTTTGTAAATTAAACTAAGTTGACTGACAGCCTGGCCATTGGTGAGGCATGTCAAGAACTGCTGTTAACATCAGCTAAAAGGCCACACGTTCCCTATTCCTGATACAGAAGCAGACCAGGCAAGGCAGAATTGTTGCCAGCATGGTTGATTATGAAGTTACAGCCATATTGCATATCTGTCTCCCAATCAACTGCTGTTTAAAAGTGTAGCAGAGAACATGTGAGAGTGTCATGCCTTCGTTGTTACATGTGTGCAAATACTACAGGCATCCAACACTTGAAGGAAATTGTGTCTCATTCTACAAAAAATAAAGTGTTATGTGTTACCCTCAAGGATTGGTTCAACCACACAAACAAGTTTTTTGGATAATGGCCATGTTTGCTAAAACAAGACATGTTACTAGAACATATTCTGTGAGAGGTTTCCTGGAATGTAACATGAAGTCTTTGGGGACGGAGAAAAATGGATGAAGCCAGCTCTCCATCCTTTGGCTGGAGGAGCCAGACTGCATTGCACTTGAACATTTTCGAACTAGCAGCCAGAGAGTTATGAGTTAAAGGCCTTCTTTTTTCTTTCAGGTGATCCTGGACCAATGGGCCCACCAGGTCGCCAAGGACCAAGAGGCCCAAAAGGTGAAAGGGGTGAAAAAGGTACATATCCTATCCCCTAAGAGGAAAGCACTTTGGGAATTCTACTAGTGCCACAACAGGGAGGCAGAGTGCAGGCCCAAGCATGAGAAGTTCGCTTTCTTCGTAGCCCAGTCCTGTCTTCTAATCTGTACTGCTGTCATTTCTTGTGGGGAGCTTTTCTTCCCCTTCAGAGGTCCATATTAGCCTAGGCAGTGGCCAGAGATGAATGAAAGGATATAATCCTCAGTTCCTTTTCTTGAGACAAAGCACGGGGGGCTTTAGATGTTATAAAATTCAGATATGTACATTGCTTTCAAGTAACAAGCCGATTGTTCCCCCCTCCCATCCCAAAACTGAGAACATAATACATGGATTTCTGTAGTACAAAAAAACCAAAACAAAAACCAAGCATCTCTCTCATAGCAGGGCAGTGATCCACCTTACTGTTTCTCTGTAAGATAAACTTTCTGTCTCTGATTCTCTGTCCCTCAGGTGAAACAGTATATGCTCGCCAAAGGAAGAGGAGAAGCATAGGAGTCTAAGCTATGAAGAGAAATTAGGGCAGAGGCTTCATCAGTGGTTTGTGGCTGTTCTTCCTAAGGCAGCAAAGATAAAAGCTCTAATTTTAGTGACTTCTACCAAGAAACCACCACTCCACCACTAATGTTTGATATCTGGCAAATCAATGATTTACTTAACATGTAATCTTACATTTAGAACTAGGGTGGCTTCCACGTATCCCACTACCTGCTCCTTTGCTTGTTGTTATCACACATGGATTGGACCCAGATACAACCCTCATCTAGGTCAGAGGATTTTACATCGACATGGCCTTGAAAGATTCACGTACTATCTAGGTGATACCCTATCCTAACTCAGCTTTCTCAGAAGAAGATTGGAATGAAAAGTCTTTAGTAGAAACCGAACCACTACAAACACTAAACAGCGTGCAAGGAGATGGGTTGGATTGAGAGGTTATGTGGTAGCTTACTTGTAGTACACATGCCTTATAACAAAGGATCTGGGTTTTAGAAAACCAAAGCAAGTGACATGTGCTAGCAGGATGCATAACTATGGGCTGGGCTTTAAAGAAAACACTTTATTATTAATTGCATTGCAAAAATGTGAAGGATTTGGGGCCTATTAGTATTTAAGCACTTTTGTTAGAAATGGGTTTTTAAATGTGTTCCATGGTTTGTTTGTTTTTATTGCATTAGAAGTGCCGTTTGAATAAAGAGCTTCCAAATTAGAGCTTGTTTATACTCTGGTCTCACTTCAGCAGGAACCAGACACGACAGTAATATGGCAAACAGACATAGCCAGGGATTAGTTTAAGCAGACTAACATGTACAGAAGATAATATTAAGCGCAGTAGCATGTTCCCCATATTGAGCTCAGTATCTGCCTCTTCAGAAGCACACAGATTTTGAACCGCCATATATATTCGGTTCTTCCATCTGCTGCTTGTTTGCAATGAGGACCTCCTTAAACTGACCGGTTTTAATGAGCATCTTCAGTCACTTAAAGCACCTGTAGTGAATACATGATCAGTCTTCCTGATTCAGATCACAGTACAAATGCCATAAATATATTGCAACACTATATAAACGCTGATCCAAACAGCTTAGCTTAAGTAGGATCTGTGAATAAGTACTGATCCCATACTGAGTATTAAGTAACATTTTACCAGCAAGAGCTGCAATTTTACATTTACGCTGGATGCTTTGGAACTTTTAGGTTTTGAACCACTGTAACCTCAAAAATGTTGGGGTACAGATAACTTTTCAAAATGACTGCTCAATAGAACTCAGTGTACCCATTTGCCATAAAATCAAGCCTTACCATAACTGATAATAAAAAATGCAGAATTCAGCACAACTCACCCCTACACACTATTAGGAAAATCAGTACCAGAACTGGAAGGCTAAATTCTACAAAAGCTGGTGACTCACACAGAAATCAAAATCCATAATTGTACTCAAATGAAATCTTTCTCCAATGCAATGAGGTCCATAGTCGAATTGCTGGACATAGGCCACAAGTCAGAAAACCACACTACTTCAGTAAGGCTCCATACTTACTTTTTTAACAACTTACACTCACTTTGGTGAACTTGTGCTACTCAATTGTGCAACTTTCAGAAGCAGTTTGTGACACAAGACAGGGCAACAGCCTGCTACCCTATTACATACAAACCATTGCACGTACATAAGTGCTTTTCTCAACTTGTAATAACTGTCAAGATCTATGAAAAAGGAACTCCAGCTTTTGTCAAGTCCTAGTTCTAAATGCTCATGTAGAATAAGATGCATATCCTGTAATTCACATATTGGCTTTCTGTTATAAGATCGGGTAACAAGCATGCTATTGAACAGAATGTCTTTCTAACATATGAAACAGTTTCCTGTGTATTTAAACCAGCTGTATGTTAATGAGATGTCCACATTTTTAAAAATAAAGTTGCTTTAAACATTTTTCATTCTTTTGGATCCTGTGGTAAGGACTGTGTTGCCTAGTCTTTCACTATATCCTTGGCTATCTTTATACAAAGGAGGAAATGTTGAGATTTGTTTGACAAATGAGCAAAAGCTGATTTTAGGTTTTGCTTGTCCAGATCCAATACATAATCCCTGTTTAGTGTCACCTTAAAGTGCTATTATTTTTTTTCTTTCACGGTACTATTCTATGCACATCTTCTTGGAACTAAAAGCCATTGACTTCAGTGACACCTCCAGGAAATTGTTCAAATCTGTATGTAGCATAAGGCCACTGAAAAGAATTCTCCAATCCTTTATCTGGTTTCTGGCCTTCTGTAGCAAAAATGTATTTGTCATTTAAATAATTATGAGACAACACTGTTGTGGTGATTTTTCCATATTCAGGTGCCAAATGCTTTCCTTTCATCTGTGTTACAAACAGTTGCAGCAGAAATTAATGGTCCAGCGGTGTGTGTGCATGTGATACACTAATTTCACATGCAGCAGAGAGGGATGCACAGGAAAACAATTATGTGCCTGTTTTTAACACAAAGATGCAGATCCACACATACGCACATACATAAAATACCTATGTAGTAGGAGGATGGAAAACAGCAAACGTTTTTGTCCCTTGCAACACAAAGGTTCCTGCAGCCAATTAATTTTACTTTTACCTGTAGTTCTTCTGTTGCATGCAGTAAACTGGTTGTAAAATCATTTGGAAGATTTTCTAGGTATGTCTTATATCTCCTAGCACTGTTTAATGAAACCAGATTCACATTCCTTCCCTCAGAGAAGCTCCATTAACAGACCACATCCATGTCCCTTAAAAACCGCAGCTGGTGCAAAAGGATAAGCCACGATGTATTTATTAGGTGCTGAGCAAAAACTATTGGAAGATTCTATTTTCTCCATTCCTGAATTAAAGCACCTGGAATGCATTTCTATAGAGGTCAATTACTCCTGATTGGTGAAACCAAGCAGAACCATGGGGATTACTGAAGACTTATTTCTGCAGGCTATTATACCCCTGAATAATTTCAGAGCTGTGTTTTAACAGTGCATAGTGCCAATGTCTACCTTTCTCTTGGAGTCATTAACTGAACAAGTATGGTAATTACACAGGATATCCAATCTAACACTGATCAAAGTGGAAGTGATGTTCAGCACTGAACTTTTTCATAGACTGATTCCAAAGAGAAAGCTCAATCCAGTATAAGACATGCTGATCCCACTTGGAGAAACCAATGTATGTGGTACTATAGTAGCATCCACTCTTCTAATTTTTAGAAACCAAACCAGTCAGACACAGCATTCAGATACAGTGCAGACCAGTCAACCTTTTCTCCCTCCCCTTAACTGTGAAAAAAGCTCATCACAGTCGTTTACCTCCATATTCAAGGCATCTTCTTCAGCAGTCTCCCAATTTTGTCCATATTCATGTTGTGCTAGGCTCCAAAAACAGACTTGAGATTTCACTAAAACAGTTAACTCCTCCAAATTAGGAGTGTTGTGTAACATCCATTCATTTGCCCAACAGTCTCCCTGTCAGAAATGTATGTACTAGTGGCATATGGCAACTCCAAAAATCAATAACCTGGAATTAATATATATGCTGAGCCTTCAGATTTCATGACCTCCATGATAACCACTGGCTTTTCTAAAACTCTCCCATTCCATTTTGAAAAACATTCATCAAATTGGGGTTATCTTCCACAGGAAGATGCCAATCTGGAAGTCGGGGAGTTCAAAGTAAATCCTTCATCATGGACAAACACTTTCTCAGTAGGGTTTAGACTTATCACAACTTATCTCTACAGGAATGGCAGAGTCAGTTAGGGCTACCTATGGAAACTAAAATACAAGTGGAAAAATAGACAATACCTTTATATATAACACATGAGCTTTTGTGGATAAAATACTACTTCATCAGGTTTGTACCAGTCCAAAAGTTCATGGCAAGATGGATTTTGCCAAGAAAGTTACTCTTAGATGTAAAGTCCAAAACTTCTTGGCAAGATGGAATTCGTCAGGCACTTCTTTCTTAGATGTAAGTCAGGAAGTATACGATTACTGTTTTATGGTTGCAGCGGAAGCAGCTGTGGATTGAGTGTAACAACCCAGTTCTCTAACAAAGAAGCACAGGCCATGTGCCTTGTTCATTACATATCTATTGCATTTATATCCCACCTTTCTTCTGGTGAGCTGAAAGTGGCATGCACATCTTTCCTCCCTACACTTTATCCTCACAACCATCCTATGACATAGGTCAGACTGAGAGACTATGACTAGCACAAGCTCACCAAGCAAGCTCCATGACAGTGGAGACTGAACCCGGGTCTCTAGACAAAGCTTTGATCAACAGGGACTTAAGAAAATTATTCCTAAGCACCCTCAGGGGACTAAGCAAAGAATCAGCTGGGTGGTAGTTAAAGAAAAACCTGGTCAAGTCCAAACACAGATTTCCTTTTACATAGAGTCCATAGTGTAGAAACATTTGCATTTGTTTGGGCTCATTATTTTATAGTGATTCATGTTTCTCATTTTGAGAATGAGAGGTCATATTGTGTGCCAGTGAGGGTGTTGAAGAACTTTTCTAAGATTAAAAAAAAATAGATCAGAATTAGGTTGCTCACAAAATAAATGCATATTCTGTCAGGTCTGAAAATGTAAGCTAAGAGTTATCACACATTTCTCCATAAAGGAGCAGCAGCTGTTTCTCAAAACAGGTAGAACAGAGCTATGCAAGTAAATCATTCATCCTAATAGGTTAGGAAATGAAAGGCTATTCTTATTATGGCAAAACTTCTAACTAAAATGTAATTATTATTTGGTTAGAAAATCATGCATACTTTGAAATGAAAATGAATTTTTGGAGCAAGGTGAGGGGAGAGAAGAATGATCTTATTCCCGCAACTAGAAAAAGAAAAGATTACTACAGAGTGAAGCAGACAAGTAGGCAGAGACTTCAAGCACAACATTAATGGAATTAAAATTCTGTTTATTGAATCTTTAATGTATTTCTTCTTAGATAAGAAAGAACTCAAGCTCCATTTCAAAACAGAACATCTGAAGCCATACACTCCAGAATACAGAAAGTGATGTTGGCATTTACCACAATACCTTCCGTGCAGGATCTGTGCAGTGGTTTGTCTCTCATAAGAACAGCCCTGCTGGATCAGGCCAAGGGCCCCTCTAATCCAGCTTCCTGTATCTCACAGTGGCCCCACCAGATGCCTCTGGGAGCACACGAGACAACTAGATACCTATCTCCTCTGATACCTCTCCCCTGCATCTGGCATTTGGAGGTACCTTCCTTTTATGCCTGGAGATTATACATCCCCATCATGGCTTGTAACCTGCAATGAACTTTTCCTCCAGAAATCTGTCCAATCCCCTTTTAAAGGCATATAGGCCAGGTGCTATCACCACATCCTGTGGTAAGGAGTTCTACAGACTAACAACACACTGGATAAAGAAATATTTTATTTTGTCTGTTCTCACTCTCCCAACACTCAATTTGAGTGGATGTCCCCTGGTTCTAGTATTGCGTGAGAGGGAAAAGAGCTTCCCTCTATCCACTTTATCCATCCCCTGCACAATTTTATACATCTCTCAATCATGTCCCCCCTCAGGCACCTTTTCTCTAGACTAAAGACCCCCAAACGCTGTAGCCTTTCCTCATAAGGGAGGTGCCTCAGCCCAGTAATCATTTTTGTCGCTCTCTTCTGCACCTTTTCCAGTTCCACTATGTGGCGCTTAACACTAATCTTTTCTGAGTTCCCAGTTCCCTCTAAAGGTAAGGACAACCCAGACCTTTAGTCTCATCTCCAAGTTGTAAACTTGAAAAACAAAGAGAACACAGGGCAGGTAAACCAAAGAACAAAGAATATTGGGCCAAGAGAACTGTTACCCATTACGTCCCCCATGGCCCAACTCAACTACCACCCACATTGTTTAATATTGGCAGAGCCTAAGGATGTCCTCCCCCCACCGTATAGAAGGTATGTATGACAATAAGAGCCAATGTTACTTTTTCCTTATGGTGCAGGGAGGAGGATGTGGGGGGCCCCTCCCCAAGGTTGCCAAGCTGTTGTCTGTTCTTCAGTGTAGAGCATACTCTCCTGGATATGACGCAGCTGCTTCTGAGGGGAGGAGCGGCTACCCATTCTTCCTCTTTCTCATAGAGATAGAGAGCTAACTTCAAAGCCTTTCTTTGGCCAATCCTAATTGGAATTATGTAACCATTATCCTATCTGTATACTATCAACAATTTGTAAGGTTAATAAAAGGGAGTCCTCCTGGGGGCGTTGCCCGAAAAAGGTGGATGGGCAGGAGGACTCCGCTGGCGGACATCTCTGTGTGTGACTGACTTCTTTGCTCTCTCTCTAAGACTAATTGCTTTCTTAATTACTTGTGATCACCTAAACTATCAGCATTCTCATTTCGTGACCACTACAGGAGGATATCCTTGCAATGGAAATTACTCAAGCTTGCAGTCCCAGCGCAGGCTCATAAACACTGTTGGCCTATCTGCTGCAGTCCATGACAAGGCCATCCCCCCACAGGGAACCATAAAGTCTTACAAAGGAAAATTGAGCCTTCCAGTTTGCAACCCTGCAGACATTGAAGTGATCACACTTCTGGTAGAATGTGCAGTGACACCTCCCAAGACCAATCTGCCTGAGGCTGTGTGACATGAAGCTATGGAAGCCTTAAACCATCCAGTTATTGTTTGTGTGGACATTTTCTTCCTTATGTTCCAAGGCTGAAACAAAATAAGCAATGAGGCGAAGAGCCCAAAGAACCTTGGTTCTTTTCAGGTATATTTTTACAGCCCTCCCGATACCCAGAGTACGTCATTCTTCCTCCAACTGTGAGATTCTGGACAGAAAGAAGGTAGGATAACCTCCCGGGCTCTGTAGAACCAAGTATCTACTGCCTGATGGGAGGGTCCTCTCCCCTCTGCTTGGTTGAGCTTTCAATTTGAGTTCCGCCTAGTGGGGGGAAGAAAATGTTGCCCTGATGAGTCCTAAAATAACCCAGTTGAAGGGATTGTATTGGTATCAGTGAACTTTTTTTAAGAAGTTGATTAGGAATCTGTGATGTCATAGTCTCTATGGTCAGCTGAACATCTCTGATGCCCTGACTCACAGAGGGGCTCTCATCAGATCATCTAAATAAGAGAAAATGTGGATCTGTTGTTTTTCTCAGCTAGTATCCCCAATACTTTGGTTATCACTCTGGGGGAGGAGGAAGGTCCACAAAGAAGTGCTTTGCATTTCAAGTGCTACCTCATATGCTTGCCCCTTTATAATGGATATTCTTCAATTAGTCCCACCTGAGGATGTGGACAAGATCCTTGGAGATGAACGTCACCACATGTGTACTGGATTCTTGGCCTTCCTGACTTATAAAAGCTGCCAGAGGGGGGCCTGGTTGAGTGGACAAGAGGTGTAATAAACACCTCCTTGAAACGAGGGCTGTCGGCTTCCTTAAAGGAGACGGTTGTAAAACCACTTCTGAAAATGTCTTCCTTGAATAAGATAATCACCAGACAGTCTCCAATATTTCATTTTTGGACAAGGTATTAGAGTGGATAGTAGCTTCTCGGCTCCAGAAATTCCTGGATAAAATGGATTGTTGGATTGGTTTCAACCCAGTTGCACGCCTGGTTATGGGACAGAGAGTTTTGGTCAATTTGGTGGACAACTTAGTAGAGGGAAGTGTGTGTCCCTGCTGAACCTCTCAGCAGCTTTCAATACGGTTGACCACAATATCCTTCTGAATCATCTTTCTGGGATGGGACCTGGAGGCACTGTATTGCTGTGGCTCCTGTCCATCCTGGAACTGAGAAGCCAAGTGCTGGTGCTGGGGGTCTGCTGTTTGATATCTTGGGCTTTGGCCTCTGGTGTCCCCACGGGTTTCTGTTTTGTCCCCCAGGTTGATACCTAAATGAAACCACTGTGAGAGGTTGTCCAGAATTTTAGCTTGGTGTCACTAATATACAGATGATACCCAACTGTATCTCTCCTTTCCACCTAACTCCAAGGAAGCTATTCCTGTTCTAAACCACTGCCTGTCATTGGTAATGGATTGGATAAGGGCAAACAAATTGAAACTTAATCCAGACAAGACACAAGTGCTCTTGGTCAATCAAAAGGCAGATAAGGGAATAGGGATTCAAACCTGTGCTGGATGGAGCTACACTCCCCACGATATGCCAGGTTCACAGTTTGGGGGTACTCCTTAAATAATCTCTGAGCCTGGAAACCCAGGTCTCGGTAGTGGGCAGGAGTGCATTTGCAAAGTTAAAGCTGCACCCATTCCTTGAAACATCTGATTTGGCTTCAGTGATACATGACTCAGTTACCTTCCATTTCGATGACAACGCACTATATGCGGGGCTGCCTTTGAAAATGGTTTGGAAACTTTAGCTGGTACAAAATGTCACAGCCAGACTATTGACTGGGGCCAGTTATGGGAAACTAACTCCCCTGTTGCAGCAGCTTCACTGGCTACCAGTCTGTTTCTGAGCCTTATTCAAGATGCTGGTTATGACCTATGAAGTCCTGTACAGCTGAGGTCCAGGCTATATGATAGACCATATCTCCCCATATAACCATGCTTGACTCTTTAAGATGACCTGAGGAGGCCCTTCCTGTGGTCACATCACCTTTACAAGCACGTTTAACAGGGACCCAACAGTACGCTGGGTCTGGAATGTCTTTTATTCTGTTTTCATTTTTTCTTCTATATTTTAATTTTTTTAATTGTTTAAGTTGGTTATTGTTTAATAGATCTTTCCAGATCTTTCCGGTCTTTTCATTTCCCCCCTTCTTTTTGATTGACATGGAGTGGAGGGCCTGCCCACCCCCCGTGGGGGTCCTCTGAACATTAGAGTGATTACGGGTAGAGGGAGATATGGTGTTGGCACAGTTCCTACTCGTTGCAGAAGAACGGTGAACAGATGTTTGAAGGCTGTTCACTGTTCTGGCACTGTGACCAACCGTCAGACTCGAGATAGTCAGACCAGCAATCCCTCCACTCTAAATCTAGTGTTGCTGAATGCCAGGTCTGTATCCAACAAATCCCAGATTATCCAAGACCTTATCCTGGAGGAGGATGCAGACCTGGCATGCATAACTGAGACTTGGATCGGTGGGGAAGGGGGTGTTCCCTTGACCCTTGCCTGCCCTTCAGGTTATGCACTCCAACACCAGGTAGACTGGAGAAGCGGGGGGGGGGGGATTAGCCATTGTCTATAAAAACACTCTAGAGGTTGTTAGGCGCTCCACGGTGGTGACACCAGGTCTTGAGGCCCTACATGTGTCGATAGGGGCCAGGGATGGTATTGGGATCTTGCTGGGTTACTGCGCTCCCCATGACCCAGCCATTTCCTTACCGGAGCCGACAGACTTTGTCTCCACGGCACTGTTGGAATCTCAGAGGCTTTTGGTCTTGGGTGATTTCAACATTCATGCGGAGGCAAAGGTTTCCGGTCTGGCTCTTGAGTTCTTGGAAACCATGGCTTCCTTGGACAGGTCCCAACATGTCAATGGCCCCACCCACGTGGGCGCTCACACGTTAGACCTGGTGTTTTCCCGAGTGAAGTGAGTGTGGTCTGATGGTGACTGACCTTGTGTCGGTCCCCTTGTCATGGTCAGATCACTGACTAATTAAATGCAACCTCTCAGTGGCTCTCCCTCCCCGCAGGGAGCAAGGACCTATTTTAATGGTCTGCCCTTGAAGGTTACTGGATCCTATAGGATTCCAGGACTCCATGAGAGGGATTCCGGCTGATCTGACTGGCACTCCTGTCGAGGCTCTGGTTGATGGCTGGCTTGCCGCCGCTACCAGGGCTGTTGACACGATTACTCCTAAACGCCCTCTCCGTTGCAGAGCTCGTTCAGCACCCTGGTTTAACCAGCAGCTGCGAGCTATGAAGCAAAGTAGGAGAAAGCTAGAGTGCAAGTGGAGATGAAACCCAATGGATTATAATCGAAAAGCTGTCAGGATCGCGACTAACCTTTACCTTACCAGGGTGAGGGCTGCTAGTCGAGCTTACTTCGCTGTCCGGATGAGCAAAGCTTCAAATCAGCAGGCCGAACTTTTCCGTATAGTCCGCGATCTATCCGGAATTGGTCTAAGTGATAGGCCTCCTACTAGTATTTCACCTGACCAATTTGCAGCATTTTAAAAATCTAAAGTGGAGGCCATCCGCCGGGAGCTCTCTCCTTTTTTGAACACAGATCGAGCGGAGACGTCCAGCACTTCGCCTTGCCCAATGAGACTCGATCTCTTTCAGCCCGTGACATCAGATATGGTGGACAAAGCACTTGACTGCTGTCGTGTCACCACCTCCTCCCTTGACCCTTGCCCGGCCTGGGTAATCAAAGCAGCCAGGCCTATAACAACCGAATGAGCGACTGCTTTAATAAATGCACAGAAATGGCATTGGTCGCCCTGTTTGATGATCTGCTAAGGGAGGCCGACAGGGGCAAAATGTCTTTGTTGGTCCTTCTAGATATCTCAGCCGCCTTTGATACCGTCGACCACAGTATCCTCCTGGGGAGGCTCTCCGAGCTGGGAATCGGCGGTCTGGTGCTCCGATCCTTCTTGGAGGAACGTCCCCAGAGAGTATAGCTTGGGGAGAGTGTATCGGCTCTGTGGAATCTTAATTGTGGGGTTCCGCAGGGCTCGATTGTCTCCCCAATGCTGTTTAATACCTACATGAGGCCGCTGGGTCAGATCATCAGGGGGTGTGGGGCTTCATGTCATCAGTACACTGATGACACCCAGCTCTACATCTCCTTTTCTCAAACAACAGTGGATGCCATTTCGTCCCTTCAGCGCTGTCTGGAGGCGGTATTAAAATTGATGCAGGTGAATGGTCTGAGGCTGAACCTGGACAAGACGGAGGTCCTTCGGGTGGGTGGCCTCGATATCAGTGGTTTTGGGAACTCCCTCTCTTTTTGGGGGGTGACTTTCACCACAAAGAATTCAGTTCGCAGTCTGGGGGTCCATCTTGACCCAGCGCTTACCATGGAGACCCAGGTAGCATCAGTGGTCCGTACCGCCTATTTCCATCTTCGGCGGATTGTCCAGATGCGTTCCTATCTTGATGTGGGGGCCCTCACCACTCTGGTCCACGCACTTGTAGTCTTGAGATTAGACTACTGTAATGTGCTCTACATGGGGCTACCTTTGAGATTGATGCGGAAGCTTCAAATGGTGCAGAATGCGGTGGTTAGACTTCTTACTGGGGTGAGAAAACATCAACGTATGTCCCCCACTCTGGCTGCCCTGCATTGGCTGCTCGTTTGTTTCCGCATTGATTTCAAAGTACTAATGATGACATATAAAGCCCTAAACGGTTTTGGACCTCAATATCTGGCAGAACGCCTCCTCCCACCTAGATCTACCCAAATCACTCGCTTTAGTCAAGATGGGTGGCTGAGGGGCCTAACGCTGAGGGAGGCCCAAAGAGAAAGAACAAGAAAGCGGGCCTTCTCGGCAGTGGCCCCTCGCCTCTGGAACAATCTCCTCCCCCCCCCCCCCCCCGAAATTTGTCTGGCTCCCTCTCTGGGTGTTTTTAAGAGTCAACTCAAGACCTGACTCTTTAGGCAGGCCTTCCCTCCTGTCAATACCTAATTTATTTGCGATTTTCAATTGTATTAATGTTGTTGTTTTATTCTATTTTATTATTCTTAAGTGTTGTTAGCCGCCCAGAGTAGACTTTGGTCTAGATGGTCGGGATATTAATTAATTAATTAATTAATTAGACAGACAGACAGACAGACTGACTGACTTTCTTGGTGACTGCCCAGTTTATGGAATATCCTTCCCCATAAGGCTAGGCTGGCCCTCCTTCTCTCTTCTTAGTAGCAGCTGAAAACATTTCTATTCCAACAGGTTTTTAGTATTTAACTTCTAATTTTAACATACTTGCCCCATGTGTGCTGCCAATATATCCTTTTTAATGTATTTTAAATGTGTGTGTGTGTTTGACTGAGAGAGCGAGAGTGAGGGAGAGAGAGAATCTTGTCCAGGTACATGGGCTCCCTTCTCCCATTGAATTGCCTCTAAATGGTGGCCAGAAATGGCTGGAGAGGTCACTTCCACCTCCCTGGTTACAATGCTCCTTATCCAGAGTAAAACTACAGATGATCATAGGAGGCGAAGGAATAGTGTAGGGCAGGCGTCCTCATTATGCTGGGAGCTAAAGGCAAGAGCTCCCACTCTCCTTTGAATAGCAGACTGAAGCTCCGCATCAGCTTCAGTTACTGAACGCCTCAAGGGTGTCCAGAGAATTTGCTGAAAAACCAAGGGTGCCTTCCTGGTCCAACAATGAGGCAGGTTAAGAATAAAGAAGTGCATGGAAAAAGCAATAGAATAGAGTAGAAGAGGGAAGATAATAGGAGAATAGCTGTTTTTTAAAAAGAAAAAAGCAGAAAAGGGAGAGAGTGAAGGAGGAGGAGTAAGTTCCCTTTTGAAGGTGGAGGCAAGAACTCTGGGTTGAGCTCACCACTAGAGGGAGCCGGGTTCTCGGTCATAAACTCCTGCCTTTCAAGATGAGAGAGAGGGACAACCCACTGCAATGATGTTCTTTCCTCCTGTAGGAAAGAGCATTTTGTTAGGAAGTCTTTCTAAAGAAGCAGATCCTTTGCTACTACCTCTCTCTCCTGAGAGAGAATGGTTGAAATCCTGTTGCTTTGTTAATTGCTTTGTTATCTGGCAATTTAAGTCTCTACTGGGATTCTGGAGCACATACTGAGTAGCAGGTGCAGGTGCCTCTGAATATCCTAATGATGACTTGTTACACCTTTTGCTTTCCCCAGACAATGCACCATGATTTCAGCCCATGTATGTTCAAAATAACTATGAAAGAGATGGTTCAGAATCCAAGAGTCAAGTATATGCTTAAATATATTCCAAGTTCCAACATGAGTAAGATCAGAAATGGAACAGCAAACTACTCTTGGGTCTCAGCTATTTCGTCTAGATCAGGGGTCTCAAACATGCGGCCCGGGGGCCATTTGCGGCCCGCCGGACGATAGTTTGTGGCCCCCGCCTTGCCTCCCCCCCGAAGCACCCACGCGTCCTCTGCTGTCAAGTCGCTCCCGGCCCGTCCTCGAAGAGCACCTCCAACAGCAGCTGCCGCCACCGCCTCTTCCAGGGAAGCGGCTCTCTTTCTCTCTCGGCACCCCCAGCACCAGCCCGGCCAGCGGCCGTCTCAGCGCCCAGCGGTGCTTCTCCTCCTCTTCGTCCTGCTTCAGCCGCCTTGGCTCTGGAGGCTGCCTGGGCTCGCCTCGCAAAGTTTGCTCCTCTGTCATGGTGGGGGTAGCTGCTGCTGCGTGCGCCCTTTTTTTAGGGGAGGGCCCTCAGAGGAAGTTTGCCGGACCTCCGTGTGTGTGTGTGTGTTTGTGTGTGTTTGTTTGGTTGTGTGCATGCGTGTGCACGCACTTGTGGGGGGGCGCCCCATTCTGTTTAATTTCGCGGGTACCGGTGGGGGCTTTTCTCCTTTGACAAGGTGAATTCTGTGAGGGTTTTTTTTTTTTAAAAAAAAAAATTATGTCGTGCCCTCCTCCCCCCCGGCTAAGCGGTCGCCAGCGCTCCCTCCCTTCTCCGCTTCTTTGTCCTGCTGCTGCTGGTGGTGGTGGTGGTGAAGAAGGAGCCGGAGGGGGTCGTGGCCGGGTGACGAGGGCTCGCACGCCCCTCCTCCTCCTCCTCGGAGCCCCAGCTGGGCTAAGGAAACTCCCGCATGGCTTCCTCGGGCTCTTGCTCTGCTTGGCAGAAAATCTGATGCGGCCCAGCCTCACTCAGACTCTGCCTCCAGCAGCCCCCAGGTAAATTGAGTTTGAGACCCCTGGTCTAGATAACTTTGCGCATTGCCCATATTTTTTTTTAAACTGCTTATAGCATTAGTATAAAGCTCAAAAAGGGGAAAACAGAAGAGCACGATGTTTTGTCAAATTATTCATCAATATAGCAATTTATAATACTTTAATAGCACTTGGTACTACTGTTAACAGATGAACACTGCCTATCTGCAAAGTTTATTGCTGAAAACCTGTCATGTCTGGGTGCATTAAGCTTCAGGTGCCAGCCCCCAGATCCAGAAACAAAGGACTTTGCTATAGCATCAAAACTATACAGTTTCAGCAGTTTCAAGAAATTACACTGGGCCAAATCCTATTGCTTCCTATGGTGGTGGAAGTGTAAAATGTAAATAACAGTGACAAACTGATGCTGATTAAGGAGTCACTGCCTGTGTTCTTTGTTGCATGCTAATGTGAAGACAAAACACAGGAGATGAGTGCCAAGTACACCACCTTGACCTCATCTGAGGAAAAGTGTAAAATAAAATGTAACAAATAAAGACAGTGTACTTTGCAAGGATTCAGAAAACCAGACTTCAAATCCCCAAGCAGAGCTGAGACTGCAAACAGCCTTGTTACAATATAAAACTAATAGCATTTTTGCTTAAAACATCAGTTTTCAAAATTTAATGAGGAAGAAGGGAGGAATGGAGAGAGGATCCTAGTACTTCAAGAATTTCCTTTGTAACGAAGGGAGTCAGCACTGGTTACATTTCTAGAAATCTCAGGGCTCTACTAGATGGGGTGTGTGCCTTGGCCTGCCCTTCTTTGTTCACATTCTCACAGGATTTAAATAGTTACTGGGATTTGCATTTATAAATTATATTGCCCCTTATGATGGAGCCGTGGAAACACCAATATTATTCCTGCACAAAAGTGTCCTGTCTGGGAAAAGTCCTGCTTCTCTGCTCCTTAAAACAAAGCTCTGCTTGCTCAGTTTTTCTAGTTTCTGCTGCAAAAGAGTTAAGGGTGAAAGGAGACATCAGTCTCACAGAAAACTCAGGTGCCAGACCAAAGCTTGAGTTTTTAAAATTGTTTTCAATGGCACCTAGCATTATCCTGCTTGCACGAGGCAAAGTAGCAGTGGCAGAGATTGGAGGAAGTGAAGGAAGAGAGACTAAGCCAACCATGAATGTTCTATCTCTTTAGAGCTTGAGATTTTGCTGCAAGATTGAGGTCTCCTTTGCAGTTTTACTCAATGTAGCAGAAGCTTTCTCCAGGCAAATGAAATAGAAAAGAAGCAGGTAGGAAAATAAACACCCTGAATCATCTCCTGCATGCATGGAGGGATGCAGCTTGCATCTACTTTTCTACTTCAGCCCTCTGCAGCAGGAACTAGAAAAGGCGCAAAATAAAAAATGGTGAAATTCCTGCAAGCTCTGCCTTGAGAGAGAGGGAGAGGGAGAGGGAGAGGGAGAGAGAGAGAGAGAGAGAGAGAGATACAATAAATAATCCAGGGGAAAAATGCTCCAAGCACTGACAGGGTAAAAAAAGGTCCAAGCATATTAACACAAAAGGAACATTGTAACAAAGGCAGACAAAATATCAGTAACATCTGTGTAGAATCTGGTAGTTCTATGGACAACAAATGAACAAATGCTTTGCCTGGGTAAATCCTTAGTACAGGCGTACCTCGGTTTATGAATTTAATGCGTTCTCCAGGACATTTTGTATTGCGAAAAATTAGTAAACCGAAACACAGTTTCCCATAGGAACGCATGCACGGGGGCGGCGCTATAAACCTCCCAGGCGCAATGCATCTTGTGGAAACTTGCTTCGTATTGCGAAAAAAAAATGTAAACTGAGGCATTATTTTCAATGGATTTTCTTTCGTAAACTGAAAATTACGTTAACCGAGGTGTTCGTAAACCGAGGTACGCCTGTATGAGCTTTTGTTAGGAAACAGATCAAATCTGCACACTGGGAAATAGTTTTTCAGATTCGCATAGCAGACATTGTTTTATATGATGCAGATGTGTGTTAGAGCAAGCATCATCATTCAAATTATACTGTAATGTATACCCCATGTAACTTACACATCATGTAATTGTACCTTGTGTAATTTCAAAATGACATTTCATAGATGACGAAGTAGACTTACTAGTACTCTGAGACAGGCAGGCAGAGGTGTGAAAATCACTAAATCCACTAATTAGGAAAAAATGTCATCTGCATAATACTTAGTCATAGGAAAAAAGAATCAAATCTTACACAAGGAATAATCTTAGTAATCCATTTATTTATCTGACTGCTAGCCTTCTTGCTCCAGTGATTTGTGCCTGGCCTAGTTCAGACATCAGACCAACACCATCGTTTGTCTCTTAAGCATATACTTTGTTTTATGCACTCCCCTCTTTCTTTTGCCTGGTCCAGGTATATGCTTCACTGGATGCCTTACTAACCAGTTTATTGTGATTTCCAAATCAGGCAAAAAGGGTACCAGTTCCCAAAGCAGGGCAGAAAACATTGATTTGAAGGGGGCAAACCATTATGATTTGCTATTACCATATTTTTCCTGATTCCAATGTAACAGCAACCTACATTAAGACACAAAGTTCAGAAGAACCAAAGCATGTGAGTATAAGAAGCATGTACAAACATATTTTTCAAATCCAAACAAAGCCTGTACCATGAAAATGGGGCTATAATCAAGGTTTGATTTTGTGAGATGTGTAACATGCTAAGAAAGGAATGCTCTATGCATGCAGCATATGGTAACAATTACATAAGGTCACCAGCCCAGGAGACAGATAGTAATTTAGGAAGAGGCCCTTAGTTTGTTGATTTTCTTGTGAGATGTGGTACAACTATCCAATTCACATGGAACAGCATCATCACAGAAGTAAACCCTTTAGACCAACAAATACTAAGAGAGCATATAATTTATAGGAAAAATGTATACAGAGCCATAATTCCCCAAAGGTTTCAGTGGATTCTAGATTTTAAAACAAACTATCAGTTGATTACACAGATAAACAGTATTTAATATTAAGAGTCAATACTAGTTGTTTCATAAAGGTGAAGTTTAAAAAATGTAAGATTTGAATACTTGTATAACCTAAGCAACTCAGAATAAACAAATTTAAGACCTTTGTATACAGTGAAATACAACGTTCTAGTGATGTATATAAGAATTTACAATGTAGTACATAATCCTTATTTATAAAATAAAATGTGGAGTACTAAGGCTAACTATGAAATATATGTAAAGTATAAATTATAATTTGGGAAAAACAAAACTTAACTGAAAACATGCATTTTCAAACTATACTTACTATTGTTTCACAATTAATCAATCAGATAAGGTCACACTCACTATCTCAAATCAGTAGCCAAAGTACTGATCACATCTGACTTGATAATCCACTTTCCTTTGCATGCAGGAATGCTGCTGAAATAATATAAAATTTATACGAAAGTGAACATTCTACCATTTAATTCAAGGTAGCAAAATGTGAAAACTTACAGTTGATTATCCAAAGTTACCTACTAAAACATTAGGCTGCAAAAGATAGGATGCAACCAATATTATATTACAAATCCAATATTAGCATATCAAAAACCAGTTTACAATACTGTTTCTGATGTGACTCAATTGGTAAGCCCCAAATAACTGCAGTTTTTGTTTTGAATACAGGTATGCTTCCTGCTAACAACATAAATATCCCAACCCAACAAAATAAGTTACAATACAGCAATGAATTTTAGAAATAAAACCACTTAAGTTTAGTTACCTCACGGCAAAATAATGTAGCGGATTTAACTATTTGTCTGTATATTTAACTTAAATCCTTCTGTAGATCAACAGATGTTTTGAAAGAAACCCTCTCCCCCTCATCTCCTGGAATCAGAGGCATGAGCATTGATTTGTAAGGACTGAGATGACCATGGCCATTCAGTGCTCCGTGGTTTCAATCTGCTACTCTGGTGAAGAGAGAATCCACACAGTTCATATTTCTCTAATAGATGTCTGGACATGGAAGAGGAGGAGATTTTACACACTTTTGCAGGAAAACCATTAGATGAAAACAGAAGTGCGGGCAGGGGGGAAGAAGATATACTGTACACTATAAAGTTGAATGGGATTTTTCAGTGCAAGGATTTGACAAAAAACAGTGTGGCAGTAGCAACAGCAAACATTTCTGTTACAATAATATCAGGACAAAGAAGAGTTTCTTTAGTGATACAGAAACATGATCTTTTTACAAAAAACAGCACATTAAACAGTTTCAGGCACTGAATTAAAGAGGCTAGCAACCCATCACGACAAAGTAATAGGTTTAACACAATGAAGATTTGGTTAAATTAGTAGTAGCAACTTTGTTCAAGAATCTTCTCTATTTTTGGAGCATTACAGATTATCACTAACAGTTTATGCTTGCTTCCCACTATGAGATTCCATCAAGATTCCTGGATGCTGTGTGTAGATAGATTGGTGCTGAAGATGGGAATTGTGAATGCTAAAAAGCTCACTCAAAGCCACCTCACAGAGGTTCCAAATTTATGATCCAGTAGAATGCAGGCTAGGGACTGGGTAAAATTTAGAAATCCGGCTTTGTGCTGATGGATTAAGGCATTCAGATTCTCCAGACATTTTAAAGAAAACTTCTTGTTCTTGAAGCTTCCGGGCAAATTCCTCTTCTAATGTCTAATGACAAACAAACAAACAAAAAAAAAAACAAATCTAAGAGCAGTTAAACAAAGTAAATATGAAGGATCTGATGGAAGTCTTTGTCACAAATGGTAGGAAATGAGCTAATGAGATATTAAAACATAAGAATATGGGGAAAGAATCTGAAATGTAGTCTTGGAGCCCCTATAATGTTGTGGGTAAGTTCTCTATATAAAGTCATAAAGGAGGTGTAATTGGATCCATTAATGTCTACAGAGTCAGAACAGCACAGACAGCAGCAGGCCAAATCTGACTCCCAGAAGTTTTTCCATCTGGTGCCCAGCAAAGCCCTAATCTGACATCTCCCCACTACCAGCACCATACTATTAGACACCTCAGCCACTTCCTCTTAATCTGATTCAAAAGCCATGGGCTCTTAAACCCTCTGTCTTCACAATGTAAATGATCCTTCTTTCATCAAAGCCTTCCCTGATCTTCTTGCACTTACATACAAGACAGGACAAATAAATATTAATGAGCAATGGAGTTTTCCAAAGGAGAGACACTTCCAAATATGGCAGAGGCCATTATATCTGGTTCTGTTCAATAACAAAGGCCTCTATAGCATTGGTGAGTAGTACAAGAGTGAGACCTAGATGGAGATGACATCAGTGATTGTGACTGGGAAGAAAAATGCTCCAGTCTGACATAAGATATGGTGTCTGCAGAACTTATGATGGTCAGTGCTATTTTTCTGATAGAAACACACAGGTTTCTGAATCTATAGAATGTTTTAACCCTCTGATGCTTGAGACTAGTAATATTCATTAAAGAATAATTTGTCATATAATTTGCCAGTGTAGAACCTGCAATTCTATCTTTATATTAACTTCTATATCACGGTCTACTGCTCCCCTTCTCTGGGTATACTATGAAATTTAGTGATTCTTGGACAGTAGGAAGTGTGAATTAGAAATAGAAATTTCATTGGTCAATATGCAAAAACAAAGCCTGTCTTCAACATATAGCATTCTGTTTGGTCTCCTATTTCTTCTAATCTGTAATAATCTATCCTCAAATACTGACACATTACCTTTTTCCTTGGTCTCAGCTTCTCTCGCCATTCTTTTAGTTCTTGGCTGTGCTCCTCATCCAACTCTTTTAGTTTCTGAGTTTCATGTTCAACCAGTAGATGGCATTTTTCATTCTGAAAATGGGATACAGATAATCCTTTAGTAAAACTAAACCAGATTAGAGGATTAGCCATTTGTTCAGCAGCATATGCTGACCTAATTCAGTAATTAGATAACTTGGAATGAAGCAAAAATAATTCTTACATCCTTAGCAATGGTTTGAATCAAGATGTTAGGTTTCAACAAACCTATGATTGGAATTGTTCAAATATGACCAATAATGCTCTCCTCCATAGTATTACTGCAATTCAGAAGCTGAAACCAACTGTGAAATATGCAAATATGTCTGCATAAATAAGTCTTTGCTTGGCAGTGAAAACATACTAAACACAGTGCAGGACAAAGCTTGCTGAGAAGTGTGATCCATGTCCAGGCTGCAGTAATTGAGAATAAACAAGGCAACTGAGAAGGGCTTTTAAAACAAAATGCTCATAAAAGTGAGGGGCTTTTAAACACTAATTGTATGTCACTGCCCTAACAGTATGTCACACATCTTGCTAGTTTCCTCTAGCAATTACGTCCAGGAAAAGCAAGCTATAACAATCCTATCTTCAAGGTCTCTACACCTTCTCTGATTTAGGTTAAGAATACTTTTATGAATGACACACTTGATTTCAGTATTTGAAATCTTATGTGAAACAAAAAAATCCCACTCTACTCCCTAACGAAGAATCAACTAGGTTGGATTTAATCTTCTTTAGAGTAAACCCAATAAAATCCACATGGATTAAGTCATTCATGACTGATTTGTCCTACTGATTTCATTGTGTTTATTTTAAGCATGACTAAGTCTGGATCCAACCCGGTGTTAAAGCAAAAGGCATATCACAACCCAAAGGATTTTTACAATGTGACCTGACAGAAGTCACAATACATCCTTTTGTCTAGCAACTCCTTAAAACAATAGATTTCTCTTTTTCAGACAGATTCAGTGCTGCTTACGTAGTTCTTACAATGTACATTGAACTGGTAGTAGCTTTCTGGGCCACAATGCAATTCATTCCAGTATTTACTGACATTTGCTCAAGCAGAGCATGAGTACAGTTAAACAAGACTGTGAAACCTGAGAAGAGTATCTAACACTACTATCATTACAAAGATGAGTACTGCACTACTTCCAACCTAACTACTTCCAGCCTCTACCCACAATGTATAAAATAAAAAGCCAACTTCACAGGGGCCAATCTATTCAGGGCTACATAGAAAACTGGATGCTATCATCTAGACTTAAAATGAGAATGCAATCTGACGTATAACTGCTTGAATGTGAGACACTCCTAGAAACAATTAAAAGACCCCTGGAATAGAATGTTTTGCTTTGATGAGAGCAAATTTACAAGCTTTGCATGTTTTGATACTGCTGAACAATGTGCTCTGTTAGCTATTTTCCTTGGTCAGGAAAGAAGCAAATTTTTCTTAGAAAAAGCATAAACAGACACATATGCCTAGTTTTAGAACTACAAGATAATCACTGAACTCATCACGATGCACCAAAACTGCATGTAAATGCAGCACGTAAATTAGAAGCCACTACGATAGAGACAATCCTGTAAATAATAGTATTATACTATACAGTAGTGTTATTCCCCCCCATAATAGTATTTAAGGGGGAAAAGTTAGAGGAAAACAGTAACAGTATAGTAAAAATTACAGCAACACTTCTCCATTAATAGACACCATGCTAAATGTTTAACCTGTAGCTGGTGCAATTCTCTTATGTTGGCTTCACACTGTAGTTGAAGGTCTCGCATTTGATTTTCATGCTTCTGATGTTGGGCCAGTCTTTCATTTTTCTGTCTCTTTTCTTCTTGGATAGCAAACTTTCAGAAAACCAAAAAGACACAAATCAAAAGCTATTTGATATTTCTAGAATGCAACATGTAATTAAGAAACAAGAAAAATGTAATTCTGCTGAAATTACTAATATTAAACAGATGAAAGGGGCTTTTGCATAAGCAGTACCCACAAAAACATCTTGATTCATTCCTATGACATACTGCAGTAATTTAGATCCTTCCTGAGTAGACTAATTGAGAAATAATATGAACCTCAGTACTTAAAGGTTCCAAGCCAATAGTAACCAGCCCACCAGATTTTGTGTGGGCACATAGATCAGGACCTGACTTGCTCTGTGCCATTTTAGGGAGTTTTTGATCTGATGTATGTAGAAGTCCATGACAATATTAATGCATTGCTAACCCCCATTCTCACAAGTAGATACATGCAAACATCTATGACGGGAGTAGGATGAGTTACATGGCAGCATAAAAACTATTTCTGGGAGAATTATGTGTCTACCTCTAACCCAGAACTAAGAAGAAAAACAAAAGCAAGAAATAGCTATTCTAAATTTTGGCAGTGATACCAATGGACTAAAAGAAAAATGAAAACAAGGGAGCAGGATGAAACAGACTTCAATGTTTTAAAATGAAGTTTTGACCTGAACACTCACTCATTCAAGAAAGCAGGTAAAGGCACATATACTACCAAGACAGAATGTAACAAGTTTTTTAAGAGAAGGGAGTGATTCAAAAACAAAACACTTACACAATATGCTACACCTAAAGAAGTTCCTCAGTCTGCACTGCAACGAAGACAAATGCAGTGGAGAGCAGGTACTATTGCCAGTAAACTCTCTCAGAGACCCCACCATGTGGATGCCAAAGAGATGCAAAAATAGGCTTGATTCCATTATTGTTTCAGTCCATATTTGGCCAAATACAGTGGCACACTACAAGAATTTAATGGCAAGTGGCATCCACTATATAACAACTTGAAAAATATCATTTTTGAAGATACTACTTTCTGGGTCCTGGAATCAATGTTCATGAATGTACAGAAAACACAGTGTGTATATACCAAACTCCAACTTTTCCTTGCCCCCACTGAATTAATGTACTGACAAAATAGAACTACAGTTTCATACCTGTTTAATCTTATCACGATCCTGCTCCGGAGTGCTTGAAGAGTTAATTCTTAGGCTTTTTTTAAACATTGCCATTCTAGTTTTTGCTTCACTGCGCTGGATTTTTGGCAATCTGGCTCTTTCCTGGGTCTGTCTGTTTTTTAACTCTTCAATAAGCCGCTGGTTGTATCTTTGCATCTGTTCTGTTTCCTAAAAAAATATGGGGTAGATGTCTGTTTAGCATAGCATTTACGAGACCTGATATAACACCC
This sequence comes from Intellagama lesueurii, assembly GCA_037013535.1. Taxonomy (NCBI): domain Eukaryota; kingdom Metazoa; phylum Chordata; class Lepidosauria; order Squamata; family Agamidae; genus Intellagama; species Intellagama lesueurii. The sequence goes on from JBAJHW010000003.1 coordinate 211,863,453, forward strand.
ATATTGCAGCACTTCATAGTTACATTTTATTCATTAGAAAAACTGAAATAAATCTTTAAAATTGACTAGCCAGGACCAAGGTAACAAAACACAAGTTCATAATTTAAAAAATAGTGGGAGAGTCTGGATCATGCAATAAACACAGAACAGTGAGTGAGAACCTTGGCTTATCAGTTACAATCTGGTGAACTGTGGCAATGGAACCAATTACCTCGAGAGGTGGTGAGAGCTCCAACACTGGAGGCATTCAAGAGAAATTTAGACAACCACGTGGCAGGTATCCTTTGATTTGTATTCCTGCATTAAGCAGGGTGTTGGACTCGATGGCCTTATAGGCCCCTTCCAATTTCATTATTCTGTGATTCTACATTATTATTAGAATGCTCTCATTTACAGCAAAAGCAGCCAAACAAGCCAGTAAACAAACTAGTCTGTGCATCTTCGCTTCTCTGGTTTGTTTTTCCTCTACAGAGAAAGAACCCTGAATTTATATTAATTTATCTAGTTTGTGGATGAGAAAGGAACCAGAGCAGAGAAACTTCCTGCATTAAGAGACAATAAATCAACCACATTAGCCATACTATTTATTCATGACAAGCTAGGATTCCTGCAGTTCTCTAGCTTTTATTGTTTTATTGTTTCAACAGACAGTGGCTACTCACCACATAATTACTATGTAGTTCAACTGAGAAAACTATGACATGCTCTGTTAATAGGAAGCTACTGTTCAAATTTATATAACTAATGTTTGTTTAGAATGTAAATAAAAGTCATGGATTACAGAATAACCATTGGCTAAGTGAAGAAGACATGTGGCTGTTGAATGTGCCTGTTGCTTTAAAGGAGATTCTCCCTTTATATTCTATCACTATTTAATGATCTAATCTAGTTACACCCTCAATTGATGACAATTTCAATATAGTGTAAGAGTTATTAGCACATCCGTTCATTCCAGTCTGAGTCTAAAATACTGTTTTGGCAGTTCAATCATAGCGAGACTGTGACTAATTAGTAGGTATACTAAAAGCATATGTGAAAATAAGCACCAATCCTGGCCTTACTGGGGGGGCATGTTTCATTGGTGGTGGCAGGCCTGGGGCTGGAGGATCAGTGGATGCCATTCTGGGTTGTTTCCTCCTTTCCAGGGAGCCCTGCATCAACATTACGTTTTTCTGCTGGATTTGAATCAGCCCATGGAGTGGCCGATAGGTAGGGAAATGTGAGGAGCATAAAACTGTTGCCAGATTTCGGCAGAACCTTCAGAACTCACTTCAAGCTTCAGAATTTCTCCCACTCATACTTGCTCATAATGTACCATATTTTTCCGTTTATAAGATGACCCAATGTATAAGACGACCCCCCCCTTTTCTAACCCCAAATTAGAAAAAGCAGGGATCATAGGGCTCCCTTTTTGCTAAGCCCCGTGCCTTGGCAAAAGGCAAGGAAAGCAGCTGTCAAAGTGACTAACGCTTTTCCTTGCCTTTTGAGAAGGCACCGAGCTTAGCAAAAAGGAAGGGAGCAACGCCTCCGCTTCCTTTTTGCTAAGCCCCGTGGCTTCGCAAAAGGCAGCGGTGAAGAGCTGCCTTCTGTGTATAAAACGACCCTCAATTTGTTCTCAAATTATATAAGGAAAAAGTGTCGTTTTATACACGGAAAAATACAGTGTTGTTTAGTCAATAAAGAGTATGAGTTCCATAAATTTAGCTAATTGTCATACCTTTGTTAGGAGCAGTTTTGAAGCATGCAGACAGATCCTGATCCTACAAGTGTGGAATGCCTTTCCATGTGGATCCCCTTTATGAGTTGGAGGCAGAGAAGTCATATGCACACCCAGCTCAGGGAGGGGGCTGTTATGTGCTCTCCACTACCTTGAGGGACAGGAAAGGCCACCCAGTGGCTTATACCCACGTGGTTAACCCTGAATATATCTTCCTGGTCAGCATCAGAAACCAGGAGGGATAGCTGATGGGGATCCAACCTATATGCTAGTGCCAGGGGCTACTGGCAGTTGTAACTAATAAAGTTGTGGTCAATTTTATATCAAAATAAGTTGCGTGTGTGTGGTTACTTGGTATTCTGGCCCCAGATCACCAATAGGTTCACTGACAACTAGTAACATTTGTGTTGCTAAAACAAAACTGGCAAATGGAAGGCTGAAAGTGTAAGAAATCACCTGTCTGAACCACAGCTTTAAGTCTGTGAAAGAAAAATAAGTCTGTGAAAGAAAGATAAACTGGGATTGTACTAACTTTTTCATGTCGTTTAAGCAACTGGTGTCTTTGCATGAAATACTGATCTTTCAGCTGCTGTTTTAGCAGCTGGTGTTTCTCCTGTAAGTGTCGCTCTTCTAGTTCCCATATGGCAGCTTCACGGGCTAGAGGGAAAAATTTAAAAAATTTAGAGATCTCACTCTTTCGCGATGGATGCTTTGTGTAAAAAGCTCACGGGTTTCCAGTCATGTCAATTCATGTTTATTGTTAAAATAGTCCAAGCTTTCGATGGCAATATCCTGCGCCATCTTCATCAGGGAAGGCAAGAAATCAGCTCAAACAAAGCTAACCTTAAATACCTCCAGATACAATCAAAACCAGCTAGGTGAACATTCAGACCAAACTCAGGCAGATTAACATTAAAGAGCCAGTCCCCCACACCAGCCACTATTATATAAGGGCAACCTGCCAAGTCTATCCAGTTCACAAAACAAAGGCTTCCAGCAAACACTAAAAGTAACACCACTATCTCTGTTGAAGGAATGTGGTTCAAGTTTTATCAAGACAGCCTCAATAATAATTCTATTCCAAAATAAAAGGAACAGTCGTTATTCCTTTTTATGGACAAGTTCCAGCAAAAATAGGAAGACTGGCTTGCAAGCTTCATTTCAAACCTGTTTTCCATCCTATTAACAAAATCAAACAGATGGCTGGTCCAGTTAAAGATCCTCTGGGACTCAGAATCCCAGGCATTTATCAAGTACCATGTTGCTGTGGTCAAGCTTATATCAGCCAGACTGGAAGATCTGTTACAGAGAGAATATCAGAACATTCACGTTATATTAGATTACAACAGTTTGAAAAATCTGGACTGGCTCAGCATTGTTATCAAATATGGTCATCATCCCCAATGGAATGAGGTACAAGTATTGGCCCAAACTAGTCAATTTTGGGAAAGAATTATTATTGAGGCTCTCTTAATAAAACTTGAGCCAAATTCCATCAACCACCCAGCTGGTTTTGATTGTATCTGGAGGTATTTAATGTTAGCTTTGTTTGAGTTGATATCTTGCCTTCCCTGACGAAGATGGCGCAGGATATTGTCATTGAAAGCTTGGACTATTTTAACAAACATGAATTGACACAACTGGAAAACGGTGAGCTATTTATACAGTTTTTAAAAATGCTGAGAAGTCACTCCAGAATACATTCCTTATACAATATAATACTTTTTAGGCAAAGTATTGTTTTATGAAGTATAGCGTTAAATTGTTGTGTTATGTGGCACCAAACTGCTTCTGACTTATGATGATTCCATGAATGAATGACTGCCCTACTGTGAACACTCCTACTCAGTTCTTGTAAGTATGAAACATGAAACATTTAAATAGAGAAAACTATCCAAATAAATTATTTCCAAATAAGTTACCTGACCAAACACCTGACTGAATTTCACTCTAGTTCTCTTGATTGCACTAAAAAAACCTCAGAAAACTTATACATGGATTTCATATATTTTTTTTATTATTTTGCTAATAAAGAGTTCTGAGCATTTCTAACTGGATTTTCCTGTTTTCACTGAACAATAAAAAATTCAGGACACTACTCCATAAAATATTCTTACTAATTTTCATGGATCTTGTGTGTATTAGATAGCCTGAGCCCTTAATGCATTAAATTTGTTAAAATTTAATCCAACGATCAAGGGAAAAATACCTCTCATGAGCTGCTGCTTGTTATTAAGACAATCCCTTTCAATGGTGGCTAGCTCTGCTTTTTGCTGATGAATTATTTTCTTCAGTGAGGCATCCAGTTCCTGCTGCTGCTTTTGTACAAACTCTTGTTCCTAGCAGAAATTAAATCAGATTGAGTCATCCACACACAGGCCGAGTCATTGATCACAGGTGCATTCATTTCTATTTTATGTATTTTTAAATAAGATTAGTGGAGCATTCTAGCCTGTCCGGTTTAACATAAATCAGTTTAAACTACAAGAGAAAGATACAGATACTTTCCCACAGGTCAGCAAGCAATCTTCAGAGAAAACAGGGATCCAAATATGTGTTTCCCAGACCCAAACTCATTAATCTAAGGGTCAATCAGAGGTATAGCGAGCAAGTGGGCTAGGTCCACATACCAGCTCAAAACCCCACAGACAGAGAATAATAGGGAAACAGTAGTGAACACATCTCGGCAACTGTAATCAACTCTACAAATTCTCTCTCTTTCATTCTCTCCAAAGCATCTCCTTCTCTCCAAATCTATAATTTGGCTGAAATACAAACTAGCTCATGTGACTTGTCTTCCACAAGCTGGAGGCATTCAAGAGAAAACTGGACAATCATTTGTCAGATCTTCTTTGACTTGGATTCTTGCCATGAGCAAGGGGTTGGACTTGATGGCCTTATAGACCCCTTCCAACTCAATTATTCCATGATTCTATGTAACAACTACTCTTGAACAAGCAATCTGCCAGATTGATAGCATTATCCTGTTATATAGTATACCAGGCTGTGAAAAAAACATATGTAAACAGAAAACAAAGTAATGCAGTAATCAAGATCTTCAGTTCTTTCAAAGAGAATTAAAACTAAGACTACATGAATTTGAATAGAAACAGCTATTACCTATTAAGAGTAATATTTAAATTTAAATGCCAACTGAAAACCTGGCTGTTTAAGCAAGCCTTCCCTCCACCCACCGTCTGAATTTTTGTTATTTTGTGTTTTCTTCCATCTTGGATCATTGTTTATTTATTAATATATTGTTATGATTTTAAATTGTTAAATTGTTAGATGATATGTTGTTACCCGCCCAGAGTAGTCTATATGACTAGATGGGCGGGCTATAAATGTAATAAATAAATAAATAAAAATATTAAGCTAATTCCTAATTAGAAATGAATGGAAAGAAACACTTAGAGACTAGGTCTGAATTGGAAAATGGCTCTCATTTTAAGAAAAACGTGGTCAGAATCAAATAGTCTCCTCCAGTTTGTTTTTGTGAATCATTAAATAAAGTTCCATCATTCTTTGTTTTGTGAACCCTGAAAGGTTATGCTTGTTATATAACTTTACAGGAAGTACTCTCTTCTCTCTTCTCAATGGGATTTATTTTCCATTAATCATTTCAGAAAAGTGCTATATGTGATTGGGTATGTAATTTTGTGATATTACACATATGTAATATGCATTCCATAACTCCTGTGATGACATGAGGTAGAAGGAATCATAATGGTCAAAAGGATTAGCAAAGAAAGAAATCAAGTGTTTGCAAAGAATCACGGATAAGACAAGTACTCACAGGGAAGAAAGTATTTCTTTTGAATCAGTCACTACTTTTGAGTAGGAAAAAACCCAGAACAACATTTAGCACACTGCAATAAAAGAGTAAGCCAGGTCTTTTCTGCTCAATGTAGAAACAAGTATTTGTTTACTGCAAATTGGTTTTTCATTGCCTTATACAATAGGTATTCCTATCTGCTGCTTATAAATGTGAGGTGACAAATCACATTTATAGAGTGATAAAGAGCTGCTCTGAATCACTGTCTACACACTTGCTGGAGAATTAGGTTTGAGATGTTGACATACTTTTTTACAGACTTGTACTTTATTTCAAATATTTTCATACCACCTTACAGAAAGCATGCAAGGTATGGGGCAATGTATAAACTTCTGGCTCAAAGGAATCTTCTCCACAACATAGTTACCTGCTTTTGGTGGATCAAACACAGAGGTGGCTGAACACTGTGTCTTTTAAAAATATTTATGAAATAGTAACAGTGTAGCAAACAGATGGTAGTAAATTAAAATTTTTAAAAATGAACGCTTGGAAAGGAAAAATCTAAACTAGAAAACCGGAATACCCAGATAAAGAAAGTGATACACAACAATGCTAAAATACCAGCTAGGACACTGACAAAGGCAAATATCCCATGTTTACAAACTAAGCTTCTCAATGACTCTGCAAGCACTTCTATACTCAGAATGGCTATTTAACTGCAAAGGTTCCAATGTGTAATGAAAGCCTGCGCTGGGGAATTAGGCCAACTAATGTAACCAGTCATCTGTAGCTACTTCATATATTACATCAAGCTGAAGAGTGATTGTTCATACTGGCACACGGCCACCCCTTTTTTTCTTCTCCTGCAGATGAGCCACATCTGATACCCTCATAGTTATAAAGTTTCAGATAAAGTAGACAAATAAATATGCAGAACTCTATAACTCAAGAGAAATCATCTAATCAGAAAGCAATTCTTCATATGCTTCATATATTCAAGCAAAATCAACTGAGCAGTTATAAGCTCATAGCACTATAACTGTCATGCTAATCTGTTGTTCTTTCTCTTCTTGCTACATGAAGTTCAAAAGGAAGATCTGTATATGGATCAGAATGCTCACCTGTCTTCTTAATTGCAGCTCCTCAAAGCCACCTGGTAACCCATTTTTTTTAAAAAAAATTAACCTGGACTATAAATCAGCTTCTAATCAAGGGACTAACAAGATAGAGAAGACAAGGCACTGGCAGACCATGTGAATAACATATTTAACTAGGTAATTTCCACTATGTGAGGCCATCTTTAAGGTACAAGCACTGCAGGGTGGTTGAGAGACAACGTGAAGCACCCTGGTGATTAAAGATTTCTTGCAGATGGAGTCTTCCAAGAGGTGGCATGTTAATCTGTTTCAGCATGTATAGCAAAAATAAAAACAAAAGAGTTGTGGCACCTTAAAGACTACCAGATTTATTTCAGTGTGAGCTTCCATTCATTAACAATTCATTACTTGCTCAAACTAATGGAGCACAATAGTTATTTCTTTGCCCTGCAGGGATTTCTTAAACGACAGTACCCACTTAAAAAGTGAAAAAATAAAATGACAGGACACAATTGGTATCCCAAAACATCCTGCTAAAAGAGAAAATGATGCAGTATCATTGATAAGTCACCTGCAGTTCCCAATCGAGATCACCCAAATGTACCATCAATGATTTACAACCCACTGTAGACAACTTTTTCCCTTTCCAGACTCTGGGAAGGGGGCAGCTTGCACTTGCTTACAGACACTCCCCCAAATTTAAACAATTAGTGACATACAATAGACCATATATTTCAGATACTGAGAAAGGAACCAGACACCTAGATGCCAATTCTATCCTCACATTTATTCTCGCAGCGCTATTACAGGCCCCAACAACATCAGTCACAATATCAAGGGTTTGTTAACTTGTTCACATTTGCAAATGTGATCTTACCCATCTCTTACCACCAGGGCTCCTTTACATTCTTCATAGGGCAAACAGGACAATCTCTACTCAACAGAATAAAGGGACATAAATTTGACATCAGAACCCAGAGAAACCAGTTTCGGAATATTTCACTCTCCCATGATATTCTGTTACGGATCTCAGAATGACTGTTCTGAAGAGAATTGCAAAGGAAGACTGAAAGAACTGGGCATGTTTAGCATTGAGAAAAGAAGACAGAGGGGTGATATGGTAACACTTTTCAAATATTAGAAAGGCTGTCATACAGAGGAGGGGCAGGATCTGTTCTCGATCATCCCAGAGTGCAGGACACTCAACAATGGGCTCAAATTACAGGAAGCCAGCTTTCGATTGAATATCAGGGAAAACGTATTAACTGTTAGAGAAGTAAGACAGTGGAACCAATTACCTCAAGAGGTGGTGAGTGCTCCAACACTGGAGGCATTCAAGATAAACTTAGACAACCACCTGGCAGATATCCTTTGATTTGTATTCCTGCATTGAGCAGGGGGCTGGACTTGATGGCCTTATAGGCCTCTTCCAACTTCATTATTCTATGATTCTATGAAGATTTGGGAGAGAAGCACATGAAGTGGGCTATATTCACAGATTCCAACGTAAGTGAAAGGATTAAATAAGGCCCAAGCATTTCTGGCACACATGATACACATAAATACTCTCGATTCATCCAGTCTTGTTTACAGTTGTAACAAAAAAGTTATTTCTCTTGATATAACTCTAATATCAACACACTTCCTGACAACCACCAATTGCTGATAACAGGAAATCCACATAAAAAGAAGTTCATATGACCATTATTGGTGTTAACAATGGCACTGTCATTTTGAAACTCCATTATCAATGTAACTGACACCCTCCTTCTCATCTTCCCAGGCCCTCACCCCTTACCATGTCCTCTCAAGAATATAATAAACCTGTCGCCTAACTATTCTGCTTCATAAGTTTGAGGAAGTGGACTATACTATGAGGAAGTGAATAGCTTTGACAAAGCAAGATCAAGCTGTCAAGCAGCAATTTTATCAAGTCAAGGAGCTAGATTCTATTTTTATATAGCCAAACCTGTCGCCTAACTATTCTGCTTCATAAGTTTGAGGAAGTGGACTATACTTCACAAAAGCTCACCCAAATAGCTTCTAAGGGAACCAAATTCTTTTGTTGTTATAAGCTGAACATTCTTTCTTTATTCATATGAGAGCATTGCACAATTAAAAACTATAATATATGAAATACAGATAAAAGAAAATAAAAAAATAAAAGGTTAAGATAATTTGACCAGAAGAGGACTACTTCAATAGCATTCTCTCACCATTTGCTAGATCTTCTTTTGTACATGTGGTGAGGCACAAATTGAATGCACACAAGTGTTGTATTGACCGGGTGTTAACAGGCAGCACTGGCCAGTCTGATCCGTACCTCAATTCCCCGCAAACCTGTAGACCAAGTTTCAACTGATAGCACTGGAGGACCTGCTTGGTAAAGTGATGGGAGGTATAGCAGGAGTGCACCAAGTGGCCCTGCCAAGGCTGAAAAAGTACATAGTGTGCCTGCCAGATTTAGTAGTTTTTCCACCAGAAGTCTCACACTTTTTGAACTAAGCCTTTCACAAACCAAACAACAAAGTAATTACTCTGGTTTTGGGGTGAAAGGGGGAACAAGAAATGAAAGAGAATTACACTATTAAAAAGATGAAAAAATATTTGGAGCGAGAATGCTCAGCAAAAGGGAGACCAACAAAGCAGAATGCTCCATTAGATATTTCACATGTGATAGATAGAAAAGAACTGAGGGGAGTCACCCAGAAGTGCCTATATAGAGAGTGGCTGGTTTTGCTGCCAAAATGACTCAGCTCTAGACCGTTTGGATGGTAGTTTTGCAGAGGTGTAAGACCTATATGTATTACTATTTTCCTGAAATTGTTGAAACATGTAAAATATGTATATATCTATTTATAAGTGAGTATGTTAGAAATGTGAGATGTAATACAGAGTTTACCCCAGTCAAAGCTAAATGCTTTAAAGACTAAGTTCTCACTCATGAAAAGCAATGATACTTAAAAACATTTCATGTTGACTGGATTGTGCAGAGTGATCAAATCTTTATGGAGTTATCAGGAAGTACTAGAATAGATATTTTGCAACTATTATCTTCTTTTGAGCAATTTAAAGGGTGTCAGCAGAAATTAATCTTCATCCAATATACAATGTACTGACATTCTTAAATCAGAGATACCACTAAATATATAAACTGCAAGCTGCTTAGCAGTTACAGGTGCTGCTGACCAGCAGATATTAGTGTTATGATAAAAGTAGTTCACCAATATCACAATGCTAGAGAACAGCACTGAGAGAAAAAAGAGTTAGTACTGCTGGAATATGAGCAAGTGACTGAAAGGAAACTATCTGCTGAATAGCTTTGACAAAGCAAGATCAAGCTGTCAAGCAGCAATTTTATCAAGTCAAGGAGCTAGATTCTATTTTTATATAGCCAAAATTAATATGAGGAACCTAACAGAACACCTTCAGTTTATGTGCCGTACAGCAATACAGTATGGGGAAAATGTGACTATCCTAAATAAAAAACAAGATCATACCTATTCTATATTTTTTGTATACAAAGTCAATTGGAGTGGTGAAGTGAAGATTTTAGGTTTGTGACCACCTATACTGTTATTTAATTTTTTTTTTAAGTGTAAAATTTATTTTTAAAATGAACTTCTGCAGTGCTGATAAAGGAGATTATCTACTGCATGAATAAAGATTACTGTTTTAATTGTTACACAATGGAAAGTCATTTCAGTAAAAAACTGCAAAGCAAAACATGCAGGAAAACATGTGGGGAAAATTCTACTTCTGCCATCAACACTTAAAGCCTAACTACCACTCTGTGGAAGAAGAGAACACCAAGGAAGAAGGCTTGAACAGTACTACTTAAGGCACAGAAGAAAAATGTCACAAGAGTGTTCCTTGCTCCATGAGTCTAAATTTAGATTGGCTGCCTCTTATTCAGTGGAACAGGGAAGACCCATTGCCAGATGATAGCAAAAAGCATTCTGGGGAAAGGCCAAGTTTCACAGCACACAAAATATACAAACATAGAACTCAGTTTCACACATGTGCAGAAAATCAGCTCCACCCAGTATATTCATCACAACCATATCGCTAGATATGAACACATTTTTAGAAACCAGTTTTAAATAGGAGAGATAACTCAGCACATGTATGTCAGAAAAAGCAGAAAACAAGCTAACACTACAGAAGAAATATCCATTTTGGGATGTGGGTTGGACTTACATCCTGCATTACTGCGTTGAAGAGGGTACATGAGGACAACTGAAAAGACTGAATCATAACCTGAGCAATCCCCTGTGGAGCAGAATAGAATGCACTTCCCAGGTCAGAATATAACCACAAATCATACATTTCAATGCCAAATATTAGTGAAATGACTACGGGATTCAATCTGAAAAACCACCTTGTTAAAATGGTGCATTGATTATTATGGGAAAGGGCCATTCTCATTTACAAGGAAGGAGACACCCAGCAGTTTCCATTATTCCCCTTTGACACACAGGCAAAGCAAGGCTAACTCTCCAGAAAACATTAGTTTAGATTATGCAGGCCTGGCTCCTCCCCTGGTTCATTTCTTGGCAAGCTAAAACAGGCAAGAATTGTAGAAGATGACAATGGTGGGAGACACTTTTTATACCACTCAAATATCACAAGCAGAAGCTAGCACTCAACGTCTTCATGAGGCTGGGCATTATGGAGCTGGGGGTTGCAAAATTTAAAAAAAAAAAACAACCATGACTAGATGTACAGCCCAAATTCCCCCCTCTGTTTAAAGCAATTTCCAAAATGGGGATGCAGGGTTAGTTCTGAGGTAGCAGTTTCAAATTTCATCTTTGAGGTTACAGATCAGAATCTCTCTCCCCAGGGTGCTCAGTTACTGGCAGCCCTTTGTCTAAGAAAACTGGGAGTTTTGGGGGATAATGGAAGGATTGAGATGCAGCCTGACTATCTGGGGTCCAGCTCTGTCCAGATAGAGCACCCAATTCCAAAACCTATTTAGCAGATATTAATGTCACCAAAAAGCTACTTTAATTGAAAGGAGTCTGAAAATAAAAGTGTGAAGGGGGTTAAATAGGGACTGAGGGCTTGTCTACATGGGAATAAATGGGCTGATTGGGTTAAACAGGGTTGGTTGGTAGGAGGTCTGGTATGCCATTTAGCGTGATCCTCACATCCAAATAGCATATGTGTCTCAAGTGACCCAATCTGATCCACCCACAGCCTCCCTCTAGTTTAATTTGTCAATGTTGTGAATTGGCTTAATAAAACAGCCACTTCAGGATATTGGCAAATTAATTACTTCTGAGCTATGGAGTGGCCAAGGAAATGGGGAAAAAAGTAAGTGTGTACTGGGCAGTGAATATTCATTGCACCACTTTAATTTTTTTAAAAAAATTAGAAGGCTTCATCCCAGCTGCTTGCTTTACTTTTCTAGCGCTCTGGAGAAGAAGCTACGCCTATGCAGATTAAACTTAAATCTTCTGAAGAGTTAATCATGCTTTGTCTCAGTGGCAGAGGGGAATCATCCAAACTGCAGGATGGCTCCTTTCTACAGATTGATAAGGAGGCATTTAAATGGAATTATCCTAGTTTAAAGACATAACATCTCTAAAGCTATGTTTATACCTACTTTATTGTAGTAGTGAAGCTATGGAAGGAAATTTGAGTATATTAATAATGCCGATGCAAACTGCAAAGCCAAGCAAGAGCTAGATGTGATGGCTTCTTCAGTACTGGCCCACTGTCTCAAGGTACTACTATCTTCTTCAACAGATTTAGGATTGCAATGATTCGGCTGTACAGTGGTACCTCGCAAGACGAATGCCTCGGGCAACGAAAAACTCGCAAGACGAAAGCGTCTTGCGAGTTTTTTGGTGCCCCGCAAGACGAAGATATTTTCGTCTTGCGAGGTACGTTTTCCCATAGGAATGCATTGAATTTTAATTAATGTGTTCCTATGGGCAAAAAAACTCTGAAAAAGTCACTTACCAGGTAGGGAGCTGGGGAAGCACCATCGGAGGACTGGCGGGGGTCCCCTGCAACCGCGATTGCCGCTTTCAGAGGTCCCCCGGCAGTCCTCCGATGGAGCTGGGCAAGCCTTCCCCAGCAGCATTTTTGAATTTCCCACCCTTTTCCCCTGCCTTTTTCCATTCGGAGGCTTGCCGAGCACCGAGCACCATCGGAGGCAGGTCTCGAGGAACGAATTATTTTCGTCTTGCGAGGCACCACTGTACTGTGATACAATACTGACCAGAAGTAGAACTCCTCAAAGGCATAGTTGTAAGAGAAGTAAACATTGCAATAGAGACAGCAGTTTTTCAAAGGAAGGTTAGACTGCTGTGAACAACAATGCCTACCAAAAGCAGGATTCTGCTGTAAGCATGAGAGAAGACTGCTTTGCACAGTTTGAGACTGAGATTTTCTATCTAGTACCTTGGATATCCTTTTCTCCCCGCACCCCGGACATTCCATATGTACATGCACTCTGGCTCTTTTGACAGTGTTGAGTTACATGGTCTACCGATGTCTCTCCTTTCTTCCCTCTTTCTCACAGGCAAAGTAACTGATTCAGAATCTGCTTCGATAATATATATTTGAATATATATTCAGTCTCCTTGTACATATGAAGTATTCTTGGATTTCAGAAGTTAATTTTATCTTGGATTCCATGTCTGCATAGCAAGCTCAACTTAAATGTGTACCATTTTCTGTGCCTGTTTCATTGTACCACTTTCATTCACATAGAACCGTATATATTCCATATGTTTTGATTCAAGCAGCAAAATCAATCTACAATATATTTGCTGCATTGGTACTGTTGGTACTTGGAAGATATGGATCATTTGGTGAACAGTCAACATGGAGACCCCTAACATCAGCTGCACTGTCTGGAATTAAAAGATTTAACTGCAAAGGATGTGGTGAAATGCAAGTAATCCAAATGATATTTACTATTTTCACATGCAGGATTAATATTATTCAACAACCCTAACATGCAATCAAGTATGCATTATAGTACCTTATTTAACTCCATCTGACAAAGACTCTGCAGTTTCATAATACGGATTCAATTGTTATGACTTCAGATGCAATTGTACAAATAAACATTATTTCATACAGCAAATGCACTGCACACCTGAGTATATAGCACACACTTTGAACTGCAGTCTTAAGAAGAGTTAATCATTACGAACAAATCTCATACACACTCAAAAGGAAAAACAAGCCACTGCTATGAAATGGATAAAGCTAAGAGAACAAAGCTGCTTTGTTTTTAGATGCATGAAGCTGCTGCAGTTACCTGAGCATGCTGGGATTGAGTAAGCTCCTCTTTCTTGCGTTTCATGAGCTCTTTTCTCAGCTCTTTTGGTGCTTTCTCCACTTCATTAAAAACCTACAGTGCACAAGCATGCAGAAGGTGGGGAAAATAACTTTTTTTCTCCACAGCAAGCATTTATGATGAATATGAGAGGAGCTGGTCAAGCAATTGGGAGGTGTAGAGAAAGCATGCAAAGTCAGAATAGTTTGCTTGGTAGAAAGTAGACGGAGGAAGCAGACATGCACAAAGGAAATGCTAACTGCATTCTAGAAAGAAGTGCATGTGCTAAGTGAATATTACAAATTAGTTTCAGCATGCAATTATTAATGCATTGTTTTTATAAGCAATTTCTGAAATATCTGCAAAGAGTTAAGATAGTAATCAAAACAGAAATTACCTTACAGTGAAAACAGAAAGGATTTTACTGCCATGGCAAAAGCCTCACAATAGCAGGCTATTTAGATTAACACTACTACAAAAGAACAATAACTGATGGCATTATGTCATATCTAAGCCAAGACAGTTGTCTAAAGGGTATCTTTCAGGAAAGCCATCACCATCTCGAAAGAAATGTTTGCACAGTACAAAGATAAATGTTTCAGCAAGGTATGAATTTGAAAGACCCTTGAAAGACAATTTGTTGTGAATCAAATAATCTTCTGATAATGTGGATTAAACAGATAATCAAAGGGTGTTGTATTTTCATACTCTCATGAAGAAAAGATTCAGTTCTCCAGATCACTGTTACTTCAAAAGAACTAAACAGCTCATAAGTATCCAAGATTAAATGGCTGCTTGAGATTAGAAGAAACCACAGAAAACAAAGCCCAAATCACCACATGCTTTTCTTGTTTCTATTAGTGAGACCGCTTTCATAAAACCTCTTCACCAGCTTCCCCTCCTAAGACCCAATCACCAGTACTCAAAGTGCAAGAAATTTGGTAAGAGAAAGAAATCAGTATGATATACATTAAAACACATACATCACTGAAAAGTTTAAAGTTACACATTATATTGTGAAACTTTAAACCTTTAAGCTATGCAGTGTACATACAAACATACATACATATATATGTATATATAATGCATAGCATAAAGGCACTGTTAAAAAGTTTCTTTAAAATCTGATAGCAGAGGGTTTAGAAATCTGTGATCATATATATTACACCAAATTTGGTGACTTGACCGGGAATTATAAGGTGGCCTTTTAATTATTTTACTTTGCCACAACTGAAAAGTAAAAGATTTCAGAGTGTAGTCAATTTCTCCAACACTCAAACCAAACATGGCTGCCTCTACTCCAGTTTAAGAAAGAAATGCCAAATTGGTGGTGTTTTAAATGAATCTGGGTTGTATCTATTGGGTTGTAACTACATGACTAGGTTGTATCTACAGAGTATCTACAGAGCTCTATTCCATGGGACAGACTTCTAAACCTACCTGCATAAAATTAATTAAATCACTTTTTGGTTTATACACACTTTTACGCTGTTGTTTCAATTTCTATACCGCCCACAGTGCTAGATAATTTTGGGTGGTTCACAACATAACTCTGTAAACAATAACTTGCTCCCCCCCCCCCCCCCCCGTGAACTGGGTACTCATGGAGCTTTATGGTGCAGTGGTTGAACTGCAGCACTGCACTGAAGACTCTGCTCATTATCTAAGTTTGATCCAGGGCTCAGGTAGTCAGCTCAAAGTTGACACAGACTTCCATCTCTCTGAGGTCAGTAAACTGAGTACCCAGCTAGTCAGTGAGGGGGCAATGTGTAGCTTATAAACCGGTCAGAGAGTGCTTTAAGTGCTATGGGTTGGTGTATAAGAAGAACACTTTGCTTTACTCATTTTAATGAACTTGGAAGGCTGAATCAACCTTGTGTTGGCTACCTGAACCTATTGAGATCGAACTCAGGTGATGAGCAGAGTCTTGACTGCAGTACTGCAGTTTAACCACTGTGCCACAGGGCTCACATATACTGCCAAAATATATAAGTTACTATAAGTTTAAAGAATAACATTTCATATGCAGGAAAGTACAAACATTCTGCTGTAATATCTTTTGGATGAATACCCATTCTCCTCATCCTCTTTTGTTCTGATTTCACATCAGTTCAGTACAGTAAACATTATTTCAATAATTGGTTACATATACAGAAGAGATACGTGTGCTATATCTGTTCACAACTGTTTCCAGCAATTTTCACTACTAAATCTCTAAAGCACTTTTAAAACTTCCTTCCACTTACAGGCCTTGATTACATAACAGTTCTTACTGTTCTAAACAAATGTTAAAGTTTTAACTTAGAGTAATCAAGGTGTTGAAAGCAAATATCAACTCTATGCTGTTGTTAAAATTTACAAAACATTCAAAGCTGCTGTTTTGACTTTTTTTGCTTATATACAAGGTTGATATTTTAATTGCACATAATTTCTTTAATATTTCAGTGCTCAAATATTATTAAAATATTATTAAAATAATGCATCTACTTATAGTTCTTGTTTCTTTAATAGGAACATGCCACCCCCTTGTTTTATACACTCAGAATTTAACAGGAATGCAGATACCGAATTATCACCCATAATGCCCCCCCTCCGAAAACTATACGGATATATTTTACCTCTTTTTTTCTGTTTTTCAACATGTTCTGAAATTTGGACAATTCTTTCTCTTGTTCTGCTTTAATACGCTTTGCTTCATCACGTAGACGGTTTGTATGTTCTTGTTCTAATCGCTCTATTGTTTGTTTCTGCTGTTTTTCTAGATTTTCAATCTCCTGGTCATATTGACGTTTCTTACTCTGAAAAGTGATTTCATTACATTTAAATGTTATCAAGAGTTAAGTTTATTGGGTGTGCAGAGTAGCAGGGGTCTGAGTAAATAATAATAATATATGTTTGTGTATCATCTTACATGAAAGACTACTACGGCCTGAAACTTAGGAAAAAAAATCCATTTTACAGATTTTTACAGATCCGTTTTACAGAAATACATGGTACAATATACCAGAAACAATTTGAAATTCAGGTCCAGGTCATAAGCACTGACGTCATTAGTTCTGAAGACAAATTACATAACTGTTCTATATCTATACTAATGATCATAAATGATTTGTGGTTTAGGAGAGTGTAATAAAGTCCAACACATTTTCAAAAGAGCAGCTTTCAGAATTATATATAGGGCATGACCCAGAAGACCTGTGTGTTTTATAATGTAACCATGGTTTTGCAGAATGTATACTAAGCAGTGGTCCCCAACCTTTTCTGAACTGGTGGGGGGGGGGGTCTGTGCGCGGGGGGGATTCCCCCGCGCTCACAGGTGGGCGGGGACCCCCCTGTGCTCAAGCAGATGGGCGGGCCACGCTCCTGCGCATGCACGGGTGGGCGGAGCACGCTCATGGGTGGGCGGGCCATGCGTGTGGGGTGCGTGGGGGGAGGGGGCGGGAGATCTGTCTCCGCGGCCCGGTCCTGCCATGGCCCGGCACAGGCCGTGGACCGGGAGTTGGGGACCCCTGTACTAAGGTATGTGTTGGGGAGAGGTATATGAACCTTACTGTCATTTCTTGTTCAAAGCGCCTAGACATTTGCTCTCGTTGTTGCAGTAGTTTATTACTGAGCTGCTGCTGAGCACGTTGCTCTTCCTTTTGGAGCAACCGTAGCTCCCGTAATTCTTGACGGCTGAAAAATGAGGAAAACAATATTGCAGAGGTGAAAGAAAGTGACAGAATTCAGTCTTTTGCATCTGTATACTTAGCATCTGAAGGAAAATGAACTTTTCACTTTGAATAGTTAGAAAAACAAGACAACCTTTTCCTAAACCAGCAATGGCGAACCTATGGCACGCGTACCACAGCTGGCACACGGAGCCCTTTCTGCTGGCATGCAATCCATAAGTCGCCGGATCGCTACTCCCCCCCCCCCCCCCCGCACAGCCAAACCTGAGAAGATAGGCTGCAGCCAGGGTGCTGGCACTTTGGCAGGCAGATCCGGAGCAGCTGGCGCTGGCAGCAGATCCGGAGTGGGGTCTTGAGGCACTTCCGTGCCTGGGATTCCCCCTTCCGCCACCACTTCCAGTTCCGCCGCCGCCACGGCACGCTGCCAGCTAGTTTTTTGTCTGTTTTTTCAATTTTGGCACGCGAGCCCAAAATGGTTCGCCGCCACTGTCCTAAACCATAATCTAATCACAAAAAATGATAAAAACATAATTTAAACACCATTCATATAGAAGCTCTTTTAACTCCCAGAATAGACATTCTATCTCATTTTGAATGAATATTTTTCAACTCACCGAAGGTATCGCAATTCTTCACTTTTAGCGTCACTCTCAGAAACTATTTTGGATGTAGTCACACTAACTTCTACACCATCAACAACAAATTTGCGAGTTTTCTTTAGAGTTTTCTTGTGTCTTTTAGTTTCCTGAATAAAAAACAACATGTTAGGAAAAGATTTTAAGAAAAGAACATTTTATTTATTTTATTTATTTATTTAACTTATATGCTGCCCACACTACCCAAAGGTCTCTGGGCGGCTTACAACAATTTGAATACAATAAAAAAGATAAAAAGATAAAATAATTAAAATTAAAAATACAGTGCTCTAAAAATTGCCATCAGGATATTATTTGGACATCAGTTGATATTATTTCAATTAAAAACTTTCTGGAACAGGAAGGTTTTGACCTGGCGCCAAAACGTCATCAATGTCGGTGCCAGACAAATCTCCCTCAGGATGGCATTCCATAGTCTGGGGGCAGCTGCCGGAAAGGCCCTTTGTCTACAAGCCATCCATCCCTCTTACCTCCTTGAGGGATGGCTCTTTCAGGAGGGCCCCCTGGCTAGATCTTCATTGCCCAGAAAAAAACCCTAAAGTCACACTGTATAACTATAGAAAGTTAATTTTAAAATATTCTTGCCAACAAAAAGATTGACTGTGCATGTGTGCATAGTAAAAAGAATTCAGAAATTTAGATATATGGAAATTTCTTAACTGAGTTACAGTCCTTTTTTTTCAATATTTCTGTCATCAACCAAAAAATCTTGCATATTTGTATTTGTGTCAACATACTGCAGGCTTATGCCATGAATCTTAGAAACAACAAGTTACTTATAATGAATGATTCTTACTTGTAAAGATATTGATCCACTGTCCTTGTTTTTTGTGAGGAAACTAGAAATTGACAAGTTCAAATCAATGCTGCTATTGTCAGCTGCAGAACCAGTGCCTGAATCGGTATCATTTTCTTTAGAGCTTGCAGGATCAAGATGTCGTGAGCTTTCAACATTATCTTGATCAACTGATTTATCTTCTGCCTCATTTTCTGCTCGGCTAATGTTAATATTGGGTACTGAAGAATGTTCACATTCATGCGGTTGCTTGACTGCAGTATTTTCAGGCTTATTTTTAACTTGTGTATCACAGGAAACTGGTGCAAGGCCTGTGTCTATTCGAATGTTATTCTTGTGGTTTTCCCCAGCTCTGCTTTGTAATTTATCTTCAAGTTCTGCAACTTTACCCTCATGTTGACTGCTGCTTTCTTCAGTTCCTCTTGCTTCTTGAGCATGCTTAGTGTCGCTTTCTACTGTCTTCTGTTCTAGACCTTCTACTTTTTCTGGAACTCTGACTTCTGTTTCTTCTGAGATGTTTACAATGAGTTTCTCAACTAGCTGCTGATCAGAATCTATCATGCTGCTCTTCCCTACAACAGTGAGTGGATCAGAGGGGACTTTTCCCTGTTCAGAAATACAAACTGCTGGCTCATGAGGAGCACTTCCAGGCACCTTCTCTGCATTTGCAGTCAGAGTTTCATCACCATTATCTGTCTCTTGAGCTCTACTAGTATCTTCTTTTATTTGCTTCCGCAGATCATCAACTGATTCATTTGCATCTGCTGCCCAAGACGTTTCAGTACCAGAGGTGACTTCATAACTCTGGCCTTCAGATTCTTTCAGGCCACTATCTTCACATTTGCTATCATCCTGCAACTTGTTAATTTCTTTAATTCCTTCTATGGGGCTTTCTTCCCCAGCTTTATTTTCTTGAATGTCAGTTGTGCTTTCTTTTTCTTCTTTCAAACCAGTATCTGCTAAGATTTGTTCTGTAATTTCTGGGCTACTACCTGCAGTCTCAAGTTTTATTTCTTGTTTATCTTCAATAGTTGATTCATCTGAAAAGTTATCTTTCTTTTCTATGTTCACGTTGGGTTTAACATTATTTTCAGATACTACTGCATCAATTTCCTTTCCTTCTTTCTGCAACCCAGTGTCTTCACTAAATTTTACATCTGGAACAGTCTTTTCAACTCCATTTTTCTTTGCTTCCTTGTCTTCATGGAGTAATGCAGACCCATTCTGTAGCTTTTCATTATTTTCCTGTGTGGTGTCACTTGTGCTTCCAGTAGATTTCTCCTTCTCAGATCTGTCAGGCTCGGTATGCATTTTTTCACTTTCAAGTGCATTGGTACTGGCCCCCTCTATGGATGATTTCTCTGTTTTTTCAGAAACAGATTCGAGGATAGAGGCATTCTGTGAAAGTTTATCTTCTTCTGAGCTGGCAATGCTGAGGTCAGATGAGGCTCGCTTATCTGTAGGCAACTGCTAAAATATTAATTGAAGATATTATTAGTTACAGTTAAAATGTATAAGAATTAGTAATACCACATTTGACATCTGGACAAGGCCAACTATTGCAATTGTGATCAAATAACAAATTCTGCCCTAAACTTTTTTATCAACTCCAGACACATTTTTTAAATGGATCACAGAAGAGAAAAGAAGTTAGCATATATTATGACATATACACAAGGAGGCCAGGAAACAACCACAAGAAGCCAGGCTTTCTTTGCTGTGGTACCAACACTTTGGAATCAGCTTCCGGTGGAGCTGCACCTGGCTCTCCTTCCTAATATTTAGAAGGCTTTTGAAGATGCTGGTTTACAAAGAGTCCTTTCAATGCAATTTGTATGATTTCTATGCCTCGCATCCTGCCTTTTATTTGGAAATTAGGCCTCTTGTAGTAACTGTTACTATTTTTACTTTTAATCTCATTGGTTGTTGGGTTTTATTATTATGCAGAAAAACAGCCCAGAATAGTGCTTTGCATTAATGGGGCAGTATACAAATCAAAACAAGTCAAGTCAATCAATAAATGATATACATTTGATTCTAACATTTCTTCAAGATCATGAACCAGGTGTTTCAACAGTCCCTGGCTCTTGCAACTGTGGTATATGTTGTTCAAGAGTCAGGCAATCCCTTCTGTGAAAAGGTGGAGTCTCTGTGTTTCACTGATAGTCCTATACCCAGCTACAGCCCCCCGTCTCATAACATGCTGATGAGACCCTTGGTACTCAGAGAAGTGACTTTTAAAATATGCAAAGTGTTGTGACTGGAAGGAGACAGTAGGGACATCTCATTGGTCAATGGAACTCTGCTCATGGTTCTTTGGATCCTGCCCTTGTCTTTGTGTGCCAGAATATACAGTATATAAATATAATCTATCCACCCTTCTGCATATGCCATTTAATAAAGTGTTATGTACTCATAGCTTCAGTAATAACCCTGCAGTTTTATTTGCATTTCCTATCTGATGTTCTAGATGGGCAGCTAAGTAGTGTTGTTCTAAAGGGCATCTGATTTCCAGGGAGGCTTTTTTTAAAAAAACGGCTTTTAGAGAATGCTTAGATCACATTTAAATGTATTTTTGGATGTTTTAAATCTGTTTTTAATAATTTTACTTTGTTGCAAATTACTTTGGGAGCCCGATTCAAGAGAAAGACAATTAAAAAGTACTACAGATAGACACACATACACCTCATACTCCCTAAATTATTTATCCAATAGAAATAAGTCAAACTCATGGCATTAATTTGAAAAGTATGTTAACTTTTCCTTTAAAGTATTGATTTAACTCACCAGGGAATTTTCAGATTCCTCCTCTTCATCTTCATCTTTTCCATCTTCTACTTCTTCTGTAACTTCTGCCTTCGCTTCAGCAATCAGTTCTCTGATTGGTTTATTGGAAGTTATAGTAACAAATGGATGCTGTCAAAAATGCACACAAATTCAAATAATCAACACAGAATGCCATTTAACAACATGATATTTAGCCAGGATAGATTTCCCTCATTCCCATCCAAAATAAAAGGATGTATTAAGGACATTTTAAAATCATCATCATCACCTTAGAACTTCAGAATTGGAAGGGGCCATATGGATCATCAAATCCAGCCCCTGTCAAGGAGGCACAGTGGGGAACTGAACTCTGGCTCCATAGCCAGCTATCTACACCACTGAGCTCATAGTTTTTTTTCACCTTTTAATTGGCTTCTAAGTCTATTTATCTTTATTCTATATCTCTGGATGGGTAAAACACAGATTTTTTCCCTGGAAGACTATTCTCTTTGTTTGGCCTCATTTTAGAGGCCTTTCATCTTAATGAATGCTGAAGCCATATTGGGGAAGGGGGAAGAAGAGCATCATGTTCAGTTACAGATATCTTCAGTGTATTATTAAACTGAGGAAATGAACTCCACAAAAACCCTCATTAAAATATAGCAGTTAGTCTTTAAAGTGCCGAGTACTGTAGACATTTCTGTCTTTTTCTTTTCTTTTTGCCGGATATGCTACCACAGAGTAACACAGCTACCTCTTCTAAAATTATTATATTCAAGTTCTCATCTGAAAATGAAGCTTTTGATGTAGCAAACTAAGACCAATTTGTATTTCCCTGATAAATTACATTTAATTCTGATGGCTTCTTAACAATTATGAAGGAGATGGCTAAGCACTAGAGCTTCCAGAACAATAGAAAGCAAATAAAGGTTGGGATTCAGAGGGTGCACATTCAAGATATTTTATCAGAACATTTCTCCTTTCTGCAGCAAATCCAGACTGCTCTTTGATTTTTAAAATTCAAAAACAGTTTGACTATTTGGCATCAATGTTTTTCAACAGACCATACAAAAAAAAGGGGGAGAAGATTTGTCCACTATTTTCATCTCCTTTTTCAAATACCTACCTCTCTAATTTACAAGCTATGTTTTCAAATATGGGAGCTACTTTATATACTAAATATACTAACCAAAACACTAACTTGAACCATTAAAATACAAGGGCCAAATTCATCCTTTCGTTCAAACCTGGCTGAACACCCATTAACCAACATAGATCCTGCTCCAAGTCCCCACACAGCTTGGCAATGGGCACACGTGAAAGACTTTTCTCCACTATGGCACCAAAAAGTTCTACTGAAGGAGAACTATAAGGCCACTATGTCTGGCCATATCTCTGCTTGCTTTCTGGCAGGGAGCAAAACCTGTTTAATCCCAGTATGCATTTGTCTCTTTTAATGACATGTTTAAAATTAAATGTTACTTCTCACTTACTAATTTTATGCTAAATATTTTAACAGCTCTCACTAGAGTTTTTAAAACCACACACTGTTACCTTCTCTGATTATTGTTTAGTTGAAAAAGCAGGTCTGTGGAACAACCAATATGTTTAGATTTCTATTTCTCCACAGAAGAATGTTAGATGGGAAGGATCCCCAAAAGTTAAACATATACAGTAAAATTCTATTGTTTTTTAACATGCGCATCAGTGCAATGATGAAAATTGCAACAGTTAATTGAAGCTATTTAATGAGGCACTCATTCTTTAATTGGCACCTTGTTAATTAGCCACCATGACCACTGCAACTGTACTATGGGTGGGAGGGGAAAAAGATTTTGGCCGTATTAAGTTCATTTGTAATTCATTTACAACTTCAGTGCATTCCTTAACTCAACAGATAAATGAAGATAGCAGTCTAAATATCTCAACATATTTTTCACACCTGCAGTAGATCAGCAGTGCTCCACCTCGCATCCACATTCTTTTCCAGACATTTCTTTAAGAAGTCTTTAAAATCAGATGACCTGCAGAAAAGCAAATAAAATCAATAAGCTGCACACAAGCTAGGTGATGCCATTCTCTTTCGTTTCCTTTATATATATATATATATACTGTCATATACTGGCTACAATCGTCTTGGTGCAGCTCTGTGTATCTAAGGCTGATGGTCGTCAGTGAGGCTTTTGACTGCTATCCAAAAGTCTCCCACCTGCCAACAATCCCTAGGCATCTTTTTCATCCTGGGGAAGACTTTGAGAGCCTCAAGACATGGGAGGGAAGGAATCTCCCTCCAATCCCCAAAGGCTAATGAGGCAATCAGTCTTACGCACATGAAAGACTGAGCCAAAAGGATTACAGCCACTGATCTGCTGGGATAAGAACAGGATAGGTAAGACAACGAGTAGATATTAATGATTAGGCCTTTTGCAATTATTTTGACAGAAAAAATGATGATATCTATGTCAGCCTTTCAGATAAAGCAAGTATGTCAAAAGAAAAATCCTGCTCTTTATGGAGCACTACTTCTCTTATAAAATTAACAGACTATTAACAAGCTATTGCTGATTCTCTTTCAGGAGAAAACAATGAAAGCTAGCTTCTAACTTCTAAGATGCTTCTAGTCAAACTAGTCTTAAAATGCCTCCTATTTGTCTCTTAGGAAAATGAACATTTACTTCAGTGGTTCAGGCATGATCTTTTTTTGCCAATTGTTTCTAGGACAGAACTTGAAAATTTTAAAATAGAAGAATAACCATTTTGAAGGTTGTGCCAATGAAGGTGGCTCCGACTTTGCTATTTTCAGCAGAACTCGCATTGGATTTAATTCATGATGAGGTGGTTCTATTTCAGCCATTTCTATTAAAGTGACACCTAAAGACCAAACATCAGCCTTGTAATCGTAAGGCCTGTCTTTAGATGTCTCACACATCACCACTTCAGGAGCCATCCTAGTGTGGAAAGGAAAAAAGGAAGATTGGTTAAGAACTGTTATCTGCAATAAGCAACATTTTAAACATATAAGATATGGTTAACAAAACCTATACATGCTCTAATTTAACAACTCTGTAATTTTGCTTATTTAAAAGGCTTGAAATATACAGCTATATAAGAAGGGTTCTATGTTGCATTCATTTTGAAAAGATTACAAAAATTCACACTTACCAGTATGGAGTACCAATGAAAGAATCTCGCCTCTGTATTGTCCTTGTATTTTTAGCAGACACTCCAAAATCCGCTTCATGTAAAAGAAAACAACAGTAAAAACTGTTAGGGCTCAAAATTTTTACCAACATACATTTCCACTTCAAAACGGTCACTATCTAAATCAGAAAAACTATCATTCTTGCCGGTTTACATTATGATTTTAATTCGGTTTCCCCCTACTAGTTATGTGCCATCAAG
This sequence comes from Intellagama lesueurii, assembly GCA_037013535.1. Lineage (NCBI taxonomy): Eukaryota > Metazoa > Chordata > Lepidosauria > Squamata > Agamidae > Intellagama > Intellagama lesueurii. The sequence goes on from JBAJHW010000003.1 coordinate 211,888,630, forward strand.
TTGGAACTGACTTATAGCAATCCTAATAGGACTTTCAAGATAAATGAGATATTTAAGGAGTGGCTTTACCAGTTCCACACCCTCAGTGAGCTTCTATGGCTGAACAGGGATTTAAACCCAGACTTCCTGAGTGTTGAGTCACTCTATCCACTACACCACATTGGGTAACCCCTTCTTGCCCCCTATTAAAAACTTGGTGGAAAATTCTGAAACTAAGTAATTCTTTCATTTTTCTGAGTTTTCAAAATTCCCAAGCAGCAAATGGCCTCGAATGCCTAAAAATGCTTATTGTGAAAGTACACGGTACTGATAAACATTAAAGAAAGAAAAGTATTGGAAGCAGACAAGTGGTGCAACCTTTTAACCTGGAGAACACTTATGAAACAAGTGGTAGAACAGGCAAGACGGCTTGGTATTGAAATCACACTGAGCTTTAGAAATGCTCAACAGCATTTCTAAAGCTCAACAAATGCTAAACAGCATTTCTAAATGCTCAACAGAAATTTCTTGCTGTTTCTGAATTCCTCTGAAGTCTAACACAATCTACAGATTTCGGAGTCTGCTTTTACAGTTATACTAAGGTCTAAAACAGCAACACCTGAAGTCATTTTTAGTCTGATTCAGAAACCCCAATTTGTCACTACTGAAATTGAGATGAATTATCATTCTGGTCAAGATGTAAATTAATCAGATTGTGGTTTTTTTAAAAAGCCTACACCACTCTTCCCCAGTTTAGATTCTCCTAATCCAAGAACTGTTGGAATCATTTTATAAAATCCAAAATACATCATAGAAGTACACTGGACAAAATCCTGTCCATGGAGGTGTGAAACAAATGTTATGCCTACGTAAAAGTGCCAAGCGCTACATCTGGCAACACTTAATTGCACAATTTGACTGCACAATCAGATGTGTGATTCCCATTATGACCATTCTGCAATGTGCAGGCAGAACTGCTTTGTAGACATCACTTCTACTTTAGTGCTATTATAGCTACTGAGGTTATAATGTTGAGTTACGCCCATGCAGATAGCAAGAGGATTTTGCCCACTGTCTCATAATATGAGATTAGAATACATAATCCCTTTTCGATAATGAGAGTTTGAGCTATAACACCTTCTACATGAAATCTATAATCACATATGGCTTTTTAAAAGCAACAAGTGTTTTAGCAATAAGAATAAAAAACCTAACTAAATATTCTGATTTTAATTCTTTTTAAAAATAATTTTATTGAACCTAATTCAACTATTTTGTCTAAAGCTTTGGGAAGAAAAACTGGAGTGGGAATCTGAATTGAAGTTTAAACAAAACCTTGTTCCTTTGAAATTCAAAAGAACTACAGTTACCTAACTGCCAGCTGTAATTAGAAGAATTCTTTAGATTATTTGTTTTCCAGGTCAAAAATGCTTACCAAAAGTTATACTCATAACCAAAAGTTATACTCATAACTTTTGGTAAACTTCTTGAAATAAAAGAAATGCCAAAATCAGTATAAATCCAGAGAATTTCTTTTACACTAGTTCAATTTTTAAAAATGTAATACCCACCCAGTTTGATGTCTCCATCTAAAGTAAAAAGTATATTGCCAGCCTTTAGATCTCGGTGAATAATTTTACTTTCATGTAGATAGTGCAGTGCTTCCAGTGTCTGCCTGCAAACCACCCTGATTTGTGGCTCTGTTAGTGGTCTTTCAAGTTCTGCAGCAAAACACACACAGAGATATAAAAGCCTTGCTTTGCAAAAGGTCTTGATAAGTGAAGCAAAATACAGAAACTTTTTCTTGCAAATACAAATAGACAGCGGTCAGAATCTGGCTGAAGAAATATGGTGGCATAAATCCATTGATGTAATTTTCAGTGACAAATTGCTGCTACTGAGCAAGTCTGGATGGGCATTTGTAGTTCCATGCCAAGTCATATAACTGGTGTGTGACACTACATGCCTATACCAATGTCTTAACTAGTGGCAATTTGCTGCTGAAATTTACACTGGTGGACATACACCAATAGACAATGTGGCCAATAAATAAAAGCTGATAATACTGAATATAATACATTCAAATGATGCCTCTTGTTTTATCATCCTGTAGGCACTGGTCAAATACAGTAATTGAAGCAGTGCTATTATTGTTGTTGCAAAATGAACCTACAAAATACCTCAAATAGTGGATGAAAACTGTGCTCTGTAGCGTTCTAAAACTATTGCTATATGAAGCACATTTCCCCTGCATCAGAATTGGCAGCACACTTCCCTTTAAGAATGAAAAACCTCATATCCTATCCACCCAGCAACGTATAATTGGGAGACTTCCACCTTGGAAGTAAGGACAGCCCTGGAACTAGGAGGGAAACAGATTCTTTTCAGGACTTCACTGCAATGTCTCAAAGATCCCTGAATGACCCTCTTTAGTAGGGTAAGAAACTGCTATTATCTTATGACCCAAGGAACTGTAAAACCTGCTTATTTATAAAAACCTTTTAGTTGGTCAGAAAATTTGGAAAAGCTGTTAAGGATATTCTAATGCTGTTTTATTTAACACATGTTAAATGTGTGCTGATCATTCTGAAAATGAAATATATTTTAAAAACAAATATGCTATAGTGAACATGTCATTGACATACAAAACTGTAGCTATTTCATAAAATAAAAATTGTACTTGCCCAACATTACAGCATCTACAGCACCACCAGCACAGAATTCAATGAGTATCTGCATATAAAAATAGGAACAGTCTGTTACAAAAGAGTATAAACTGAAATTTTATGTTGGCTAATCAAGACTGAGAAACAGAACCAAAATTCCTCTAACCAAGTGTGTACTAGCCCCCTTTGGTTTGTAATGCTTGTCTAATGAATCTCTTCTATACTTCTTCATTGTCATAGATTTAAAAAGAAATGGCAGGTTTTTATGAGCTCCACTGCTTTTCTTCAGCTGTGGAAATAGTAGTTTCAGAAAGCTTAGTACTTGACTATTGTTTCATTAGGTATGCATTCAATGAGAACCATTAGAATCCCACTATCTTACACATCTACTCATTTAGTCTAGATAAATCATATACTTCAATCAGACTGAGCTATGCCTATGAACAGGGTAGTCAGTATTCCGTTAAAAGATCAACATCTTATAAGAGGTTTACTAATGTCTGTAGCAAGAAAATCAGAACTTTGAAAACTGGAAGTGCCAAGCATGCAAAATGATCCTTACCTTTTGTGACTTGCCTTTAGCCGCTGTTTCTAAAAGATTATATGGAGTGGCAAAATTGCATTAAAATTGTGGAAACTCAGAGGTGAAGCTGGTGGAGTCCATTAAGAATCTTCCTATTCTCTATCATTTGAGTACTAAAGAAATTCCTCAGCTCCATGGTTCTCAGAATTTAGTAAACTATTGCAAGGGAACCATGTTTGTATAACAAAACGTAAACTCCTTTCTGTCACAGACCCTGTATGGAACTCCTGCAAGTCCACATTTTCTTACAGGACAAAATGATACACTAGCATTCAATGAGGACTAGGCAGCTGTATGACTACTCTGCTTGTTATTTTGACTGATGACACTAAGGACCAATGTCTTATTTTATCATCTTATTTTCAAATACAAAGTAGGGAACATATTCAGCTGATAGTAGACCATTACCTTCCCTAAAACTTCAAATCTTCTCTGAAATACAAAAGTAGTATGTACCTCTAGCAAACCTGTCAAAGTACAATTTCTCCAAATTATACAAGCACCCTCAAACTATGACTGACCTTAGTAGCCAAACATTATTGGTTCAAATTGTCCTCCTTCCTACTAGTTCTATGGCATAAGCAAAAAAAACCTGTGGGAAAAGTCAGCCCCTTATTTCATGTAGGGCCAGACCTGGCTTGATATAAAGCCACTCATCTGCCCATTTGAAACTCAGGAATCAATACTTGCACTTGGCTGTAAGATTATATGAAGCCAGCTAAGAACATTTTAGCACATCATGTACAGGAAGAGACATACTACATCAGAAGAGAATCTGCTCCTCCCAAAGTTCCCTCTAAGTTTTGGCCCTGCTGAGCGAAAGCCTCACCTCATGCATGTGCGAGGGGGCAGGATTTAATCTGAAACTGGAATTAAACGGGCGTCAACATGAGCTGCTGGTGTGCAACCTTGATGGAGCTCTGTGCATGCACACACAGCTCAAAAGGAACACTGTCTCCCCCATCTTCTCATTTGTGGCAAATGGAATTATCCCACCATTTCTCAGTACATGAAATTCTGAGATTTCTATGTTGATTCCAGAGTATTCAGGAGAGGACAGACCTGTCTCTCCACCAAAGGTAGTAAAAATAGAACTTCTCTGCCCAAAATCTGAATTACAATTATGGATGTTCTCTTACTCTATACTTGTCCACAAATTCAAAGTTCTAGACACAAATTTCTCACCAAAACATTTAAAGTCAAATGTTATGACTACAGGCTTAAACATACCTCTTTCCAAACAATTAAGCAAACTGATAAAAACCTATGCAAAGCAGGTTTAAAGACTGATCATTAAAAAACTGGGAAAATGCACTGCTTAGTCAAGCCTGAAGACACGAATTCCACATTGCCCCCTTAAGCATACAGCTCTGAACAACAGCAAATACATACCCAAAGATTATTTTCATAATAAAAAGCATCTAGAAGTTTGACAATATTAGGATGATCACAGGATGCTAGGATATCAATTTCAACCATGTAGTCTTCAAGTTCTTCCTCAGATTTAGTATCAATCACTTTTGCAGCTGCAAGGACTCTTGTTTCTTTGTTTTGAGCCTGTAAAAGAGATAAAAGCCAAACTTATGTTAGATGTTTTTCTCATCCATACTGCAGATTATTTTATAAGAGCATTTATACAGCTTCCAGAGACTTTATAAGTCTGTATGGACATATAAAATATCTGTAACATACAAACTACCCCCTATATTGTTGGGGCCTCCTTTACTCCTTTCTTTTTATTAAGAACCATCCAAACTGGCTCCATTCTCCTTTGCCAGAGCAGTGGTCTGACCTCTAGCTTGAAAGCTACTGCAAGAAGTGGTAAAAAGCTTGTGCCTTCTTGAGCACAGAGGTGTTATTATTTTTCAAGTTAACAACAGAACTAGTCCTGTGAAAACAAAAAACATGTTCCAATATGAAAGTGACAATATACACAATATGCAAACTCTACCTACTTACATTGAAGAGTTTGTTAATTCATGAGCAAATGAAACTCAGAATATTTAAAATGACTAGTAAATGAAATCTTTAGAACAAACCAGTTTTGCAAAACCTCAGCAGTATCTCAACATCTGCCCTACCCCAGATAACAATTGTGCATCCCTGAAGAAGAGCAAAGGAAACATTTCATCAATAAAGCAAAACAGTCTCCTCAATTTCTTTCTAGTGATGCTGGTAGGGGAATGCAATTCCTCTCATTGTGATAACAACAGGAGTGAGAATAAACACAGTCTTTCAGTGCGCACTATGTGGCAGTTTCCATGGCCACTACATGTCTGTGCTGTTTTGAGTGCCATTTTCATACTAACAACCAACAACAGATTTGCTAGTATTTTTATTGTGCCACATTCACTTCCTTACAAACATGGCTATTTCCAGAAGAAGCTACCAGTTACAAAACAGCAATGGCTATTAGGCACACAGTTTTCTTCACATTTTCAGCAGTCATGTGGGCATATTTCTGTTCTCTCTGCCAAGATGTTACAGGCTTCCATTTTCAGCTTCTATCACATGGAAACAGATGAAAGAAAACGAACAACAATATATATTTACAATATAGCAGCAACTTGGAAGGAATGGAAACTACAGCAACATTGTGACAAATCCCTGCAGCAAAAACAAGTTGCCATGAAAGAGGTATACCCTGTCCTCTTGTAATAAATAAATATGAAGACTGATCATTAGCCCTAACATAGCTCCAATCAACATGCAGACAGGATAGCTGAAAAACACACCTACGAACTGTTTAAGATATTAATCAGCAGCTCCTCTATGACAACAAAGAACAGGGTCTTTCTATTTGCTGTACCTCACTTGTAAATTTTCATTTCCCTGTCCATTCATCTGCCACTCCCAAAGAAGTTGTTATAACCAGATAATCTTTGAATATATTGCCACTCAGTCAGGCTTTGAATGACATTTTATTTTTTACTTTTCTGTTCTTTTAAACTGGATTCTCCTGTGTCATTTTTATTTCAACCATAATGTAGTTATGACAATTATCTGGTATTTATTATGGCATTGCTAATTTAATTTTGGAAATAAGATATTGTAGAAAAGTCGTTCCCACATGTTCTTGGACTACAACTCCAAGAATCATGGACAACACAGCTAGTGGCAAAGGCTTCTGGGAATTTTACTCCAAAAACATCTGGAGACCCAAAGTTGGGAACTACTGTTCTAGAAAGATGAGAAAAGGGATACAAATATATTTTTAAAAATTAATAAACCATTTCAATTCATCATGTGAACAGACCTTAAGATGGCTATGAAACAGTGAAAAATAATCTTGGGCTTCTTTAAACAGTTTAACATTGTAAGTAAACTAACACAAGTACCGGCTTGCGTGTCCAAATCAATTTAAAAATCTTGGAAAGCAACTCTTCAATTTAAAAAATTAAAATGCTATGTACCCAGGTCATAAAACCTGTGCGTTTAGTCAATGATGCTGTGATATACAGCCCTGATTTTGTCTTTTGAGCTATATCTTATACCGCCTTCTAGTCATTTTAACTGAACGACATGGACAATCCTTTTCCTCTTTAAATCTGTTTTCCCCTAGGTCTAGAACAGGGGTCTCAAACTCAATTTACATGGGGGCCGCTGGAGGCAGAGTCTGAGTGAGGCTGGGCCGCATCAGATTTTCCGCCAAGCAGAGCAAGAGCCCGAGGAAGCCGCGCGGGAGTTTCCTTAGCCCAGCTGGGGCTCCGAGGAGGAGGAGGGGCGTGCGAGCCCTCGTCGCCCGGCCACGACCCCCTCCGGCTCTTTCTTCACTACCAGCAGCAGCAGCAGGACAAAGAAGAGGAGAAGGGAGGGAGCACCGGCGACCGCTTAGCTGGGGGGAGGAGGGCACGACATAAAATTAAAAAAAAAAAAAACCCTCACAGAATTCACCATGTCAAAGGAGAAAAGCCCCCACCGGTACCCGCGAAATTAAACAGAACGGAGCGGGGGCCCCCCCAGGTGCATGCACGCGCATGCACACAAACAAACACATACACACACACAAACGGAGGTCCGGCAACCTTCCTTTGAGGGCCCCCCTAAAAAAAGGCGCACTCAGCAGCAGCAGCTACCCCCACCACGACAGAGGAGCAAACTTTGCGAGGCGAGCCCAGGCAGCCTCCAGAGCCGAGGCAGCTGAAGCAGGACGAAGAGGAGGAGGAGGAGGAAGCACCGCCGGGTGCTGAGGCGGCTGCTGCTGGGGGTGCCGAGAGAGAAAGAGAGCTGCTTCCCTGGAAGAGGCGGCGGCAGCTGCTGTTGGCGGCTTGGAGGTGCTCTTCGAGGACGGGCCGGGAGCGACTTGACAGCAGAGGACACGTGGGTGCTTCGGGGGGGAGGCAAGGCGGGGGCCACAAACTATCATCCGGCGGGCCGCAAATGGCCCCCGGGCCGCATGTTTGAGACCCCTGGTCTAGAACAAGATTCATCAAAACAAGGTAAGATGCCTGTCTGTTTTACCAAAGTATCTAGACATTTCCTTCTCCACTGGAATAGGTACCACTGAAGTCTGTGGGGTTACTTCCAAATAGGCACCTACAGGATTGCACTGAAAGTGCAGGTTTTGAGACTGTCTTGTATAAATATCCAGAAGGAAAGGTAATGAGGGCATGACCTACTTAATTCTAACATAGTTACAGGAAAAAAAATTAATGGCACCTAGAAACTATCACACTTTCAATATCTCAATTTTCAGGTTTAATACAACATTTTTGTGTATAAGGTTGCTTTATACGGAGTCCAAAAACGGAAAGATGTCCTTCTCTGGCAAGGAGAGATCTTGGATAGTAAAGATGTCCTTTACTATCCAAGATCTTTTATACTGGAAAGGCTGGGGAAAGATCTCATGATTGCTTGCAAGCAAGGCATATGCTCTAAGCCCATACTTCTCAACCTTTGGTACCCAAACTGTTCTGGATGTCAACTTCTGAAGACCAAGTGTGTATGGCCAAATGATAGAAAATTCCGGCAATTCAAGGCGTATATACAATTACTAGCCCCAGTAAATTAGACCCAGGACAGGAACTTGGTAAATAAACACTGGCTTCACTTTAATAAAGCTAACAGTTTGAACCACCAATATGATTTAAGTGAAATAAAAAATATATGTGCAGAACTAAAGCCTGAGAACCATTGTTTTAACCCCTGCTTTCCTTTTTGGGATCAAATGGTTATAGTTTTTTTAGTCCCTTCTATTCTGCAAAAAGGCTGCAAGTTAGCGTATGAACTCAAAGCAGCAGCTCACAAATATTTTGGCATCACACCCCCTGTAACCCGATTTTAACAACAAAATTCAACTCCTAATTGGAAATTTGAAATAAACCAAAACTAAGTATTTAAAATTAAATATTAGCACAAATAATATTACAGTATAAGAAATTCACAATGCTAGTAATCATAACTACTACAGAGATTTGTTAAAGCTGTAAAATACCTTTTTTCTTCACACACACACACACACACACACACACACACAGTCATGCCACCCTCCTAGAAATTCTTCAGGATCTCCCAGCTGGGGTCCAATAAGTTAGAGCCTTGTACCTTAAAGCAGAGGTCTCCAAAGTACGGCCTGTGGGCCACATCCGACCCACCTGGCCTTTTTATCCGGCCTGTCCATATGAGCATGTGGGTGAGTCTGAGCACAAGCGTGCGTGCGAGTGGGTGTGCAGGTGGGTGGGAGTGCATGCGTGCGGGTTGGTGGGAGTGCGTGTATGTGGGCAGGTGTGAGTGTGGGTGGGCGCGGACGTGTTCCTTCGGCCCTTGAAAATATCGAAAATATATTATGCGGCCCTCTGTGTGAAACCTTTGGAGACCCCTGCCTTAAAGGAATGAGTTAACAGTGCACTTTCCTAAGAGCTGAATATATGAGGGTACTGCAGATAATTTCACGTAATCTCACAAGAGTAAATTTTAATGTATCCACAAATAGTTATGTAATAGTTTATAAAAGCAAAGCAATAAGACCTAGATTATAAAACCACAAGGTTAATCTGTAAAGGAAGATGTAGAAAGACTGAAGACAGAATGCCAAATGAAACTAGAGAGGTGTCAATTGTCTTTTGTGGTTCAACAAGCACAACAGAACTCTTTTGTTATTCAACAAAATGTGGTTCTGTAATATTCATAGAAAACTATGAAGCAGTTATTTAATACTTAAAATCCAGGTACAAGAAAATTGTAATAGGGATAAAATGGACCAACTTTAGCCTTGGCTTCTGCAAGGATTCTAGAAAACGTTTTATATTTGTTAGCTCACTTCATTTGTAACCTACATTCTGACTCTTTACCAGTTTGACTGCCATTTAACATGTTTTCTTCATTACTGCACTAACAAGCAGGAAACTGCCTGCCTAAAATTTCAATGTTACATGCAAATGAGGCTTGGTTTGTTTGCTTAGAAAAATGTTTATCACAGGAACATAGTTTTTGCTGAAAATCAAAATACTTTTGAGAAAGTCATAAGGATTTACAAATAACTTATAGGAGGAGGGCCAGAGAAAAAAGTCATATTAAAGTCTCACAATCAAAGCCTTTCTATGAACTAATTTTTTTTCCTGAGGCCTGATTAAAGAATCATACCATACTGTATGGCACTAATCCACAAGTATTCATCCAGTGAATATGTTGGTGCTATAGTTTTCACAACACTAACAGAAGAGTGCTACAGAATCTGGCCCAATGTGCCTGATGCTCTGCAGATTACTCTCCATAGTGATCTTTGTGTGGTTTTGTTTTAATGGCAAATATGACTAATTTTTGCTGCTGACAGACATCAAGTCAACAAAAGAGCCAGAGTTTTTTTAAATCCACATACACACAGCAAACAAAACAAAATAAAAAATACTTGTCACCTTTAAAGTACTAGGAAACATGTTTTTCACTAGAGTTTAATTTGTGCATAAAAAAACCCATATCCAGTCAAAATAAAAAGCCCTACATGTTAGCTATTTCTGTCCTCTATAGCGTGTAGCTTGCTATTTTTACATCATTTCCCATCTTTATCTAAAATATTTATATCCCATTCTTAAGACAGAAAGACTTAAAGAGCATCTCTGCCCTCTGGGTCACAATCTAAAACACACAAAGAGGAGGAAAAGGGGGAAACAAAGAAAACCTCAGGCACCAGCAATTAAATGTTACAGTAAAGTCAACATTCCTGTTCCTCCCCTGACAGGTAGACCTGAAGTTAATTAAATGCTTCTAAACAGGTTTCTTTCCTGGCAGATGAAACAACATTGCCACAGTTCGAGAATAATAAATTGAAAGCTACAAGTCCTACAGATCAGGGTAAGGTTATTTTTGCAGGCCCCAACCTTATAAAACTTCTTTGTCTACCGAGCAATAAAAGGGGATTCCATTTCTGGAAGCCTTTAGGAACAGCAATTTGCCTTCTAAACAAACCACAGGGCCCAGTTACAGGATTTCAAAACAAAAATACCCCCCCTTTTTTTTTTCCAAATTGTATGTGGACTACTTCTGTTTTCTCTGTTTCTGGCAACCCATGTGGTCCGTCCAGGAGCCCAGGGGCAGAAAACTGTCCCACTTACCCAAACCAAGTTTCCCATCCGTGTTTGCGTAAGGTGCACATACTTAGAAAGCCACTGATAACAGGATAAGATACAACCTTGCAACTGGAAAGTAGCAAATACTTTGTACAGGGTTCACTAATTATTTTGGTTGCTTCAGTTTGATCTCTAACAAGTGTGATATAAACACAGTGTCCTAGTTTATTATAACTACATGTTGAAACAAAGTACATGATAGTTTTAATACTTACAGAAAAAATATTAACATTCAGGAAAATATACTTACATATACAAACAAGGTACATGTAAGTATATTTTCCTAAATGTTAATATTTTGTCTATAACTATCAAAACCATAAGGATTCATTAAAATGATCAGAACAAGAAATGTCCAATTTTTGCCTTACATGTCCTTGCAATCCTCCATGCCCACCAGGAAAAGCTTATCCCTCATAACTGACTTACAAGGACAAAGTATCTTCAATATTTTCACAGACAACACCCAATTTTTCTTCCTCTTTCTCCACTGGGTGGTATGGGATCAATAATGACAAGACCCAGAATTAGCTTTTCTATAAATATAGTGTTATTCTTTTTCTTTTCTTACCCCTCAGCCCTATCATCAGCCAAAAATAACTTCAGTGTAAATTCTGATGGAACTCCAGACATTTTCATACATCCTAACCAATTATATGAGCTCAGAATGAAAAGTTTAACAAATCTGGGTACAGAATACAATATCAGACTCTTTGCCAGATGGCACAGAGTAGCTTAAATGCAGCCAGGGTAAAGCTGCACATGGCACTGTCGCTCTTTCCAAAACAGCAGCATTACAAAATCTGTGTACATGGCTCACTCCACCTCTTGGCTTCAGAGCTAATAGCTATTATGCTAGAAAAACAGAGACAGCTGTGCTGACCATAAGAGAAAAAAAAATTAGGATAATACTTTTATTAAGCCAATCAAAGGGACATAAATATGTGCACAAGCTTTCTAAGATATCTTCATCAGGCAAGATCCCAGAAAGATTGTTAAATAACACAAACACAATGTTTCAGTGTAACAAGCTTTGTTGAACATTATAGTGCTATGGAGCTATTAACGGTACAGAACATTGTCCTTTTAAAATTAGAACTTCAGAAGTTCACAGAGCAAAATTACTTCCACATTGTCACCTTATGGCAAGTACAATCCTTCCTGCTGGTAAAGAGCCAAAAGAGATAACTGCTGGTGCCAGTACATGGAAGGAGTGAAAAGTACTGAGTGAGGAATGATGCCCTACTTTAGCAAACATTAAATAAGGATCGGCCAGTTCTAATTGTAGAATTTCAGGGAATGGGAATGAGGACCCCACCTGGAAATATGGATAGTGATGCAAATTCATGGCAGCCTGAAGACTATCATGATAATAGTCCACAATGATGTTATAATACTGCTCTAGCTTCCGGGGGGGGGGGGGGGGGGGAGGCCTCTTGGACCATCTCAAGGTAGCAGCTGTAAGTTTTGCACTCTTCTACCTTAGGTTTATCTCTCTCTCAAAACTGCCAAATGTTTCCATTTTTGCTGTACAAGATTTTGACTTGATACTAGTTATTCATACTTTTGTTCAGTGTAAATGGAAGTTTGCCATGTGTATGCTGCCTTCCACAGTACTCCTTGGTTCTCTCTCATCTGCGACTTGCTCAAGCAACTAGAAAGGGAAACTGAAAGGTCTGCCTAAGGAAGCTTATCTCTACTAGCTACATAAGGCAAGCAGTAAAGACTCCCCACCATTATTTATACTCTGATAAACATTTATCATATTGTGTTATACATTATTATACAAATGCTGGTTTCAACTTTTAATTAAACAGCTTATGACCCAAGCATCTAAGCAAGTAGTTCTCTCACACTATACCACATGCTAAGAATTTCTGTCTCAGGAATGTCCATTGTAGTACACAAGATGCAATCTGCCACTTATAGAATTCTCACTCCAGGGAAGTGACAAGATGGATGATGGTCAAGATCTAATTCCAACCCAACACTGAGCATTTAATTTGACAGCACAACTTACATTTCTGCCCTTCCTGTAAATGAAAATCTATAGTACCTATGAAAGTTATGTCTGGTAACTAAAAATAATTACCTCTTTAGAACAAAATATTTTAAATGAAAAACTTTTGCATGTATCTAATACTGCCAACACCAAATACATAAATGTACCACTTGCAATGAATATCTGTAAAAATATCCTAACCCTAAGTATTTCAAGCTTTAGTAAAAGCTCTTTATCAGCAGTGCACTATATATGCACTCACAAGATTTCTACCTAACATTAGCAATTTATTTTTGCATCGTTTGCCATTTCGCATATTATTTTTACTTGAAATATTTAAATCCTCTCTCTCTTTCGATCAAACAACCCTCAATATGGCTGAATACTACAGTCATCCTTATTGCCTTTAGTCCCTTGCCCAATTGATGGAATCAGTTTATGCTTCTCTTCTTGGCTGTTGTTATAAGACAGGTGGAACTCATTCTTTCTGGAAAGGAAGGGAAAAGCTCTATGGAGGTGCTTCATGCCTCCATGGATGGGGCCAAGCTAGTCCCCCTAAAACCTTGTTCCTCTTGAGAGAGAGAGAGAACGTCCAATCTCCCAGTAGTGACTGGTACCCTGGCCAAGGGCAAAGGTCTGAACATGATATCCCTTCATATTAGACAATTACCAGCCAATCTCTAATATTCCATTTTTGGGCAAGATATTAGAGTATGTTGTGGCTTCTCAGCTCCAACAGTGTAGGATGAGTCAGATTATCTAGATCCATTTCAATCTGACTTCAGGCCTGGTTATGGGACAGAGACTATTTCAGTCTCCTTGGTGGATAATCTATGCTGGGAACTGGATAGGGGAGTTTGTCCCTATTGGTTCTGCTGGACTTTACAGATGCTTTTGATACCGTCAGCCACGGCATTCTTTTGGGCCGTTTCTCTGGGATGCGAACTGGAGTCATTCTTCTACAGTGGGTCTGGTCCTTCGTGGAGGGAAGAATTCAGAAGGTGATGACAGTAGGGTCCTGTCTGACTTCCTGACTGTTGACCTGTACTGTTTCTCAGGATTCTGTTTTGTCTCCCATGCTATTCAACATATACATGAAACCACTGGGAAAGGCTGTATGGGGCTTTTGGATTCAGAGTTATCAATATGCAGGATGCCACCCAACTCTTTCTCCTTTCCATCTAATTCCAAGGAAGCTGTACTGGTTCTAAATCAGTGTTTGGTCTCAGTCATGTACTAGGTAAAGGTGAATAAACTGAAGCTTAATCCAGAGAAGAAAGAGGTACTCCTGGCTGTAAAAGAGAAGATCAGGGAATAAGTTTTCAACCTGTGGATAGGATGACATTTGCAGTTTGGGATTCATCCTTGAGCCTGGACATTCAGGTCTCAGTGGTAAGCAGGAGTGCATCTGCACAGTTAAAACTAGTGTGCCAGCTGTGTTTGTTCTGAAGATGTCTAACCTGGCCACAGCAGCACACGTCTTGTTTACATTCTGTTTGGATTACTATAATGCGCTCTATGAGGGCTGTTTCTGTAAAGTAACCGGAAACCTCAATGGATCCAAAATGCCACAGCCCGATTGTTAACTGAAGCTGGTTACAGAGATCACATAACTCCCTATTACAACTGGGTGCTGGTCTGTTCAATTCAAAGTGCTGGGTATGATCTATAAAGCCCTATCTGGCTTGTGTCCAAGCTACTTGAAAGACCACATTTCCCTTTATGAGCCTTACCGGGTTTTAAAATAATCAGGGGAAGACTTTTTCTCAGTCCCACCACCTTCACAGGTGCATTTGGTGAAAATATGAGAGAACCTTCTCTGTTGCTGCTTCCAAACCGTACAACTCCCTCCCACAGGAATTCAGGCTGCCTCCCTCCTTTGCTGCCCCTTCCATAGGCAGGCAAAGGCTTTTCTCTTCAGGTAAGATTTTTCTCAGCACCTGGCTGCCTAAGAATTGTGCTGCTGTTTCTCTGTTGTTTGTTTTTACCCCTCCTGTTCCAATTTTTATACTTTGCATAATATTGTAAGCTACTTCAGGTCCTCTTGAGAAGAAAGGTATGGTATAAATATTTTAAATAAAAAAATAATATATTTTCTTTATGTTGTGTACTGCATACCAGGGCAATAATCTTAATCATACAAATAGTGCTACATGGAAATTGTAGAGGCAGCTATCTCAGGAATGTTGGTAAGACACATACATGCACAATTTTCAGATGTTACAAATTAGCATATGTTGGGCTTTTTATTTCTTATGTGCATCTAAGATTCACACAGATGGAAATAAAGTTGGAAGCAGCACTAAAATTTTGTGAACTGACATTCTGAATAATAAAGTTCTGTAACTCAAAGATCAGTATGCCAGCATTTATTAGGACTGGAACAATATCATTTAGCTACAGTGTTTTATGCCATCTTGAGGATTAAAAAAATTTCTGAAGCATGAACTTCCATGTTTCAGAGCCCTCTTTATCAAATATATTTATCTGCATTGTATCTTCTGTAATCTTCAAACACAGTCAGTATCTTATAAACAAATGATTCTTGATGGTTTCTTAATATATACGAACAAAGACATGCTGATATAAACCTTTCAATTCAGGACAAAGGAAACGGCTGAAACTTCTGTAACCTGAGACAAACATTTATTGCCATCCATGTAACATGATCATCAAGAGGAACCCTTGTTTTCAATTTAATGGACTGCTTGCCATTGGAACTCAATTAGAGGTCCCAGAGGAAAATGTCCTCCTGATGAAAACTATATAAAATCCTACAAATGAAAATCAGATGCACGGCTCATTTTAACTCAAACAGCAATACATCAATGGTGTAAGATGACACTAAAGATTAAAAAATTGTAGCAACTATCAAGTAATCATGAAGTATCAAAAACCTGTGCTACAAGCAGCCTGATTTGGTTTAGGTAGTGTGATTAAATAACCAGTTTTATTCAATTCAATTCAATCTTTATTACGGTCATTGACCAGCGTAACGAGAATGGGGTAAAGTTTTAAAACAGTCAGCTTATATTGTTGTTCTACTCACTGTAGAGCAAATTTGAACTACAAATGTTTATTTGTTTGTTCCTTTTATTTATAGGCTGCCTTTCTCCTGATAAGGGGACGCTTCTATCCTCACCTATCTTATCTGCACACAATGTTCTATCTTCACCAGTAAGGACATATAGATGCTTGCTAATGTTAATGATGGGAATGAGACCTCTTTTTTTGTGCAAGCTGAGTGGCATACAGTAGCTACTACTTTGTTTCATGGACTTGTAAGAAACAGAAGCACTGGATAGAATGTCTGTATCGTTCTTAAATGATCACCCAACTCTTCTGTGCTTCCTGGGTGTAGGCTTTGCTTCTCAAAGAGAAAAGACAATTTTGTGTTGAAACATTTTGCACACATTATGGAGACTTAGATGGAGAAATAATCTTGTCTTGTTCTCATATTGGAATCAACGAATCTCATGAAGCTCAAACATTCTTTGCTGAGATGTTTTGTCCCATTATAACAGCTTAAATTGACAAAAACAAGAAATTCAGCAAACGTTCTTTATTTGCACTTACAACACTGTGTTAACTTTTTCATTTCTAATTGGGATTTTGGAAAGGATTCTACATTCCTACTTAAAACCTAGTGGGTAGCTTTGCAATGGCAGCCCAAATATCTTCTTTCTGGGTCCCAGATGAAACTACATTTAGCATGTTTGTTAGGTCCCATTTATCTACTCTAATAAATTGCATCATAGTGTAGTATATTTATTTTAACTCACTCTGTGTCTTCCTGACAAGAAAACAGTGATTGTTTGAATCTGAAAAATCCAAATTATATGCTAGAACTGTAATAGATAATCTAAAACATAGTATGCTCCTTGATGACGAGTAGGCAAATCCCAAGCTTGTTCCCAATTACAGAAAGAAATATGCCCACAATGGTAGGCAATAACTAGATACACTATGGTAGTATGCAACAATTAACACACATTCCATATTCTGGTTCAAAGTATTAAGGAGCTACATTCAACTACCCATGGAATAGATTCTGGCAGAAAAATGCAAATACACAATCCTTAAGCTCTACAGTGAACAGAGGAACTTTCAAAACAAATTTGATGGGGCTGGCTATGAGCAAAAGATATGGACTGACTCAATATGAATTTTAGTTTGCAAGATCTGATCATGGCTCTTAATGACAGGATCCTTTGGCGGATCATTAATTCACACATTTGCCAGAATCTGTAAACAACTGGGGGAACTCAACAGTAAAGGACTGAAGAGAATAAAATCACAGCTCTCTGATGAGTATTTAAAATGACACCAAAAAGCTGAAAGTTTAAATATAGCAATAACTAAATATACTTCCCTTGACCAATGGAAGAAAAAGGGAGTGGGAATGGTCTCCAGACGTTCACACTTTCTTCTGAAGCCCTGCTCCTCTAATGTTCTAACACAGATTTGGGAAAGCAGGAGCTGCAGAGTGGAAGTGGAAATGCTCTCCCCATTTCAACTCACAGACTCCTCTCCTGGATCAAATACCTGCCTGTTAGCAGAGCAACAGAGCTGAATGCAACCTACATTTTCCTTTTTCTATAGTACTGAAAAATATCATTAAAAAGGATAATCATTACTGGATTGGAGGAATCACAGACTAACTGTTAATATGAGTCTATAAAGTTAATTCCTAGGTGCTTAGATTAGTTCAGATAAACTCACTCATTTCATGATCAAGAAACTGAAAACGGAATAACAAATACAGGCTTCTGGAAGCTCCAAACCATGAAACCATACTACCAGGAAATTGTCCATAAAACAGTATCCAGAAAGGAAGACAAAGATGAAAATGCAGTAGGGAGTAGACAAAAAGAATGTCCTACCCTGGAAACGTATTAAAGAAAGAGTACACATGTAACCACAAAATTACCATTCTGGTGCCTTGCTTTCCTATTGTCAAAGAAATAAGTATGTTTGAAATTGACAAGACTTAGTCTGTGCCTTTGAAAATATGACAATAGGCAGATCAGGTCTATATAAACACTTCATGCACTCAAGTGTGCTAGCACCCAAATTACTCATGAGGTAGGGAGGTGGCACATCAGTGACTAACCTAGAAAGGCAAGAATCAACTTGCATATTATACTTCCTTGATTTTCAATAATTAAAACTGAGTAGCTCTGGATTATAGCAAACAATGTATGCATCAAACTAGTAGGTCATATATCAGTGCCACCTTGATACACTTAAAACTGCCACTATTGCAATGCCAAATCTATATTGTATGTTTATTATGGATCATCTTCAATCCACCCTGGTAAGGGCTGAGTTTTTAAGATTTATAATAGGTAAAGGTTCCCCCTTGACATTTAGTCCAGTCATGTCCAACTCTAGGGCGTGGTGCTCATCCCCGTTTCCAAGCCATAGAGCCAGCGTTTGTCCGAAGACAGTTTCCGTGGTCACGTGGCCAGCGCAACTAGACACGAAACGCCGTTACCTTCCCACCGTGGTGGTACCTATTTATCTACTCGCATTTACATGCTTTCGAACTGCTAGGTTGGCAGGAGCTGGGACAAGTGACAGGAGCTCACTCCGTCGCGTGGATTCGATCTTACGACTGCTGGTCTTCTGACCCTGCAGCACAGAGGCTTCTGCGGTTTAACCCGCAGCGCCACCACGTCCCACCAAGATTTATAATGGACATACACAAAATGCAATGAAAATCAAAGGCAAAACTTCCTTATACTGAATCACACAATCAGTCCATCTAGCCCAGTATTGTCCACAATGACTAGTAGAACTTCTCTGGGGCTTCAAGTAGAAATTCAGGGATTGGGATGGGGACAAAAAAAAACAAAGGAAAACTAAACAAATCTGAACACACAGGCTTCAATCCTAAAACTGGGGGGGGGGGGGGAGAGCTTTTCCATCCCCTTTTTCACGAAAAGCACCAGAATAGTTATTGGAAATTATCTGCAATGGGCTGAAGATCGAAATTTTTGATGATTCCACTATTATTAGTAGTAGTTTTATTTAAACTAAGGCTTCTGGGTCTTCTACAGAGGTTTTTAGGGGATACAGATTGCTACCGGGGGGCGGAAGAGAATTTTTCATTCACTTCCTAGAATTCAAGCTACTTAACTTAAATTGGCTATTTGTCAAAATTCTAAGGTAAAGGTTCCCCTTGACAATTTGTCCAGTCGTGTCCGACTCTAGGCGGGAGTGCTCATCTCCGTTTCCAACCCATAGAGCTAGCGTTTGTCCGCAGACAATCCTCCGTGGTCACGTGGCCAGCGTGACTAGACACGGAACGCCGTTTACCTTCCCACCAAGGTGGTACCTATTTATCTACTCGCATTTTTGCATTTTGCATGCTTTCGAACCGCTAGGTTGGCGGGAGCTGGGACAAGCGACGGGGGGTCACTCCGTCGCGTGGATTCGATCTTACGACTGCAGGTCTTCTGACCTTGCAGCACAGAGGCTTCAGCGGTTTAACCCGCAGCACCACCACGTTCTAACATACAACGAAATCAAATGCTAGTTTATCATCTGACAGGTGACAATCTCACACTAAATCGCTCTTATATGAACAGTTAACATTTTCATGCTTGTGCAGAATAGAAGGTGTGCTGTCTAAATTTTCTTTCAGTCTTTTACTCATTGCAGAGTACCGGAGTTAAGCATTTGATACCCAACAGCTACCCTCTGCTGATGTCATGGATCACAATCCTGTACTTATTCCAACATCTCAGTACTAAGCAGGAAACACAAGACACACATTCCATACACTTAATCAGACTATGAAATGCTCAAAGGCTACAAAGTTAATCACATTTATTAGAAGTATTTCCTGCTGAACATAAAGCAACTTTCTTCTGGGAGAGCTTGTACTGATTTGTGCGTCAAGCTAAAGTTGCCAGAAGTTTTTGAACTACATCTTACTTACCCCCACCCTTTTATCTTAGAAGAGCCATCATAACTACAGAAATGAGACATACAAATCAAATTTTCAAGGAGGACAAAAATCAATACGAAAATCCTGTTAACTATGCCTGTTGAGAAGTAAACTGCCTCAAGTTCAAGAAATCTCTACTGCTGCATACTGAGTTGTGTGACATGGCACACAACAGATAACATCTACAGTGATTTCTGAACCTGAGTTAATTTGCCTCCAAAAATTATGCTGTTTGCTTTACACTGGTGTAAAATCCCAATAAGACTTTGGTCATATTTTTTAAATTTATAAAATAATTTTTATATTTTATATTGTTAATTTTTTTTAAAAAAAAGACCTATGTGATGGATGACACACCTACTTAAAACTATGTTATAGTCAAATATCTCATTACAGAATTAGGATTATGAAATCTAATTTTATATTCTGAGATAACATTCATTTCATCTTTTTCTTAAAAAGTTGAAGTGGGATCCAACAGTTCTTATATTAGGAGCTCAGTTTTGAGAAATCTCATAAGCTTCTGTATAAACTATTTAGTTTACTCTTTTTGTCTTCCCTGGTACTCAGTCTGGTGGACATCTCAGTAAAATCTGCTTAACTCAGGTTTGTGCCCTAAGAGAGTAACAACAATGCATGCAGATTACAAAGAACAAATCTGTTTAAGCCCTGTTTTCATCCACTACATATTATTCAGTAGAATAATGGTCTAGAGTGACCTTCGTAGGGGGTCTAGAGTGACTGAATGGAAAAGATCCTTTCTCTTACCTCATCTTTTCTACTTCATAAGTGCAACAGCAAAACACACCTTGGAAGTTCAGCAAAAACATGTGTGCCATCAATTCAATTCTGGACACCCTATTCAGGGTTTTCCAGGTACATAGTACCCTGTTTCCCCAAAAATAAGCCCTAGTATGTTTTTTCAGGATGCTTGTAATATAAGCCCTACCCCAAAAATATGCCCCAATTAAATGAAACCCCACCCTCCACCATTGTGCAGCAACCAGAAGAAGGTGACATGACTGTATTTGAATAAACGTAGATTGTTGTACATGGAAAAAATAAAACATCCCCTGAAAATAAGCCCTAATGCATTTTTTGGAGCAAAAATTAATATAAGACCCTGTCTTATTTTTGGGGAAACATGGTACTCAGAGCCCCTTCCTCTGGGGGCATCCTGTGACTATGCAGCTTTCCTAAGCCCACTCAGGCTGACTCTTCTGGAATGAACAGTGAACTCCCAGCTACTGGCTCTACAAACAGATATTTAACTCACTGAGCTATCCAGCCAGCTGAGTTCACTATGAAAAATAGTGATTTTGTGCCATCAAGTCAGTTGTGACTTATGACGACTCTTTTCAGGATTTTCTAGTTTAAGTGTTCTCAGAAGTGGTTTACCATTCCCTTCTTCTGGAAGCATGCAGGAGAACTCCCAAAAACCCCACTGCAAGTTGTTTGGTCTTTAAAAGGACCAAGGCCCAGGGAAAAAACTAAACTAGTTAAGCAGATAAAAACTGGTTTAAAGAAAGTAATCATGGGTGCCTACAGATTTCTGAACCTACTAGTTTTAAGACTGCCTTCAATACATGGTTATGACAAAGAAATGTCACCTTTGGGCCTTGAGATGGCAAAGGTAAAGGTTCCCCTTGACAATTGTCCAATCGTGTCCAACTCTAGGGGGTGGTGCTCATCCCCGTTTCCAAGCCATAGAGCCAGCGTTTGTCCGTAGACAATTTCTGTGGTCATGTGGCCAGTGTGACTAGACACGGAACATCGTTACCTTCCCACCATGGTGGTACCTATTTATCTACTCACATTTTTACATGTTTTCGAACTGCTAGGCTGACCTTGAGATGAGGTCCTGCTAAAAGTCCCACAACCTCTGAAGAGAGAGAGGACAGGACAAGAACTTGAAGCAGATTGGTTGCTCCTCTACAGAGAAGACAAAGATGACAAGGTAGGAGTGCACAAAGTTGCACTCTGAGACACTAGCACAGTCCCCAGATATCTCTTTGCTCCTCCTCTGTGTTCTGCACATGGAGAAGCAGAACGGAAAATGAAAACAGCTGGGCCAAGACTGGCTCCAGTTGGTTCTCCAGTTTCACCTTCCCCACACAGAGAAGGTGGGAAAGGAGCAAAGCCAGCTGTGTACTAGCCACTGTACGGAGGTGCCAGGCATGCGTACTTCATGCCTTTCCTGTATAGGGAAGTTGTGCACTTTGAGGAGCTGGCCAAGTTCTGATCAACAGGACTTTGTCAGTTCCTCAGATGGATTGCTGTGTACTACACTTCTCCTATGTGTGTAGAAGATGGAAAGAAAAGTGATGAAGCCTCCAATGCAACAGTTAGAGCAACTCCAGTGAGCATTTTAGCTAGAGAGCTCCTTATAGCCAAGAAGGGCATCACACCCATTCGGAGTCATACAGCTATAAGCAGCAAACAGGTATCTGAGGAAGGTTAAAGAGTAGCAGATATATATCCTGTATGGGAACTTCCAGGCTTCACTCACTGACATACTTTAGATCAACTATGGTAGCTGAATGCTTTTCAGTGGCAGCTCCTACAGCAAATCTACTGGGCATGCTATTCGTATATATATTTTAGTAAGGAAAACATGAATAAAGATTACAGAAGCATCAATGATGGGGCTCTCACAATTTGCTGCCTAAGGAACCAAATATATTCTCTCTCTTGACAACACAGTAATAAGACGATTGCTTATGTAGCAGCAGGAAATAATAATAAAAAACATGAAAAGACTACCTACTTTTCCACAAAAGGCTGTATACCCGATTACACAAATTAACTCATTTGCTACTGCAGACATTGCCAATTGCTTTTGCTGATTTCACAGGAAAAAGGAACTTACAAGTATTTCTCTTGCTACTGAAGAAGCTTTATGGTTTGTTTGGCACAGAAGTTTCATAACATATTAACTTGTAATCCTAACTCTGTTTATTCAATGTCAATTTATGTTCAAGTAGCAGCATGTGACTAAAATGGTACATGATGAAACATGTAGCTTTGCACATCCATTTAATTAATTTCATTCGAAGCCCCCAGATATGCAGCCTTTTTCTAAACAACACTTACATATAATTCTATATATGTTTACCTGGAGATAAGTGATCAAAAGCACTTACTAAGTATGTGTATTCACAACTACAGTTAAGGGATCAGCAAACACTAGGGCTGCTGCTTCTTAACTACAACTTGTTGCACACATACCAACAAGACGTAAGGTAGTGATCTGAGAAATGTCTGCGAACTGTACTGTTCTCAGCAATGCTTTTTTTTTACTAGTTCTACTGCTTCCTATTGTGTAAATCTCTTCAGTTTGGTCTCTGATGAGGTCATGCTTTACAGTACTGTTTTTCTTTACAAAACATCACATGTATGTTCCACCCATGGTTAATTAGCAGAGACATACTTGAAAGATAAAGGACTATATTTAGTTGTAAAGCATAGGTTTCCTTTTCAAACCTGCTTTTTAGAAATATTGTTAATGTCTGATGTTTACAAACACTCGGTTTTCTCAGGGAAAAAAGTTGGTATGAAACAGAGAAGCTGGAGTACCATACAGACGGACAAATCATGCAAAAAACAAAACAAAAAACACTCAACATAAAAAAATACACATATTGGCCAGAATCCTATTGGCGAGTGTGTACAAGTGAAATTGTACAAGTTACAGCAGAAAGGTTTGCTAATTAATGAGACATTAGTCACATTCCTAGTTATGTGCCTGGGCATGCAACTGGGAAAGCAACCAGAATCTCATTAATTAGCAGCAGTTAGCTGCCACAACACAAAATTTAATTTATGTACACATCAATTACAAATGGGATTTTGACCATTGCTTACTTTGACAACTGCTAACAAAGCACTTTAGCAAAAAGGACAATCCATATACATATGAACAAGAAATGTGTAACATACGTTCTTTCTCATTTCTTGTTTTTATTCTTCTTCAGGCACCAAGGAAGCATTCAGATTCCTGAATGCAAAGCTGCAACAATAACTTGTTAAGACAAAAAATCCAGCATGTTTGTCAGAAGATGTAAAAATAGAAACACATTCAGCAGCATTCTAAGGATTATGGGATATTTATAGCGTAGTTCTCAAGTTCTAAAAAAAACAAACATGTTTAAGCGCACACATTTCAGAACAAAAGCAACATCAAAGAGAAAAGTAGTCTTTCATACCTTGAATACTTTGCCAAAAGCACCATCACCTAGTTCTCCTATGATTTCCCAATAGTCCTCTGGATTCAAGTCTCTCTTTACATGCTCATACTGTTTCTTCTTCTTTTCACCTCCCAACTTGAAGATCTTGCGAAAGTTAAAGAAGGACATTATTTCCCTTGAAGTAGCTCAAAAATTGCAAAAGAAAAATGAAAATCCTCAGATTAAGTAGACAACGGTCTAGCTCTTTCCAACAGTTTTTTTCCTCTTGCTTTGTGATCCAGTGGGATTAGAAGTACACAACTGTGACTATTATGCCACGTGAGAATACTGATGCAGCTAGCAAAGAAGTAGATACAGGCACAATTTTCGCACTAGGTTTTTAGATTTAGTGTACAGCAACCCAATATTAAACAGGACAGGTAATTACAGTGACTAGCTTCGCTCAAGTTTATCACACTAGTTTTAGTAACCTGAATCACAGGACACTACTAGTTCCTTGCTCAGAGCACCTGTACCATAGTGCACCGTAAGGCCCCAAAAGATGTTATCAGAAAAAGTCCATAAACGATCTGCAACCACAGGGGCTGAGACTTAGCCAACTAAAATAAGTATCTGGTGGAGTATCCAACGCCTGGCAGAGAGGACATGCCAAACAATGATGGGTGTATCCAAACCCTGCCCCAATTATTTAGTAGCATCAGTTATAGTTTTTGCTTCAGGTACAAGCTTCCTCCTTCTTGGTGGACAACTTCACAACTCCAGGACTGTGAAAAACGTGCATCCTCTTTCATTCCGTGGATAAAAGACAACTCTTCATGAAACAATTCTCCGCCTGTTGAAGGGGTGGGCGGGGAGAAGAGAAAGGGAGAGGAGGGAGAAAGAGAGACAAATGGAGAAAAGTGTCAACTCCCTAACTCAGGACCGTCTTGGGACTCTCCCCTAGCCTAGTGAACCAAATAATATTTAAAAAAAAACTTGGCCATTTCCTTTAAGGAATCAAGAGCGCCTTTTTCTTTAAACATCTAAACAGCGCCCAGCCAGAGTTACTGAGGCAAAGTGGAGTCACCCCCACTGAGCGCAAGGACGGCGGGGGGGGGGGGGTTGGAGGCGAGCTCTTTTCCCCCCCAAGCAGTAGCAGTTACACACACACACACCCGTAGGAACCACGATGGAAGCACACCCTCCCCGCCCTTTTCTTATTTTAGTAGAAGAAAGACGGGACAGGGACGCGAGGAACGGGGCCCATTACCTTCAATCTCTGAGGAGTAAAGGAAAGATGCACCATCATCACCATCGCCGCCGCCGTCTTCACCGCCTTCTCCGCTCCCACTTCCTCCGTCTCCTCCGGATAAAAGGCGGGGCAGAGCAATAAAGGCTTATGCGATTTCCTCTTCTCTCCTCCCCCCCCCCCCCCTTCAACCGCCTCAAAGCTCGCCTCGCGCCTCTCTCTCTCAGCGGCGGCGGCGGGGTGCTGCTGCGCACGCGCTCTCTCTCGTTCTCTGAAATTGCGAGGGGCCTGGAAGAGCCGCTCCCAGCTCGCGCTTGAGCCCGGGCCGGCCACAAACTAGGCCACGCATGCGCGCGCCCGCAAGTTCCGTCAGGCACGTCTTTCCTCCAGATTTTCCAGGCTTCGTATAGTACGTTGTGGGCGGGTAAAAAAAAACAGGGTGGAACGGGGGAGGGGTGGAGAGAAGGACTCGAAAGGGTCGTTCCAACGTCTGCACTTGATGTCTTTCCGGTTGTTTGGTCGTCTTGTTGCTCACGTGATGTTGGCGCCCGTACCCAGGCGCGCTAAGGAGCCAATAAGGAGGCGCCGAGCTCTCTCTGGCGGGTAAGTCGGGCAGAGTCGGGGTTGAGGGAGGGCCGAAGTTGGAAGGCGTCGAGGATGGGAAAGGGGTTGCCGTTTGGCGAGCCTCTTTGCGAAGTCTGCGGAGAAGGCGCCTCGGCATGTTGGCGAGACTCAAGGGGAAAAGCAAAAAGGGAAAGGAGAACGCCTTGTGTCGCTTTGTGTGTGTGTGGAAGTGAATTTCGACCCACGGAAACTCACGCTGGAACAGATCTGTGCGTTTTTAAGTTGGCACAATGTTTTTCTCCTATTGCTTGTTCGCTGCTTTGTTTTCTCTTTTATTTTTGATAACCCTTCGTGAAGGGCACTGTTAAAACGGGGCGTGTGCGGCTTCAATCTAGCTTGCAGATGATTGAGTTAAGTTAGAAAGAATAATGGCTCAGTTCGCAGGAGGATTTCTCTAGTACTGTAATATGGCGAGGCGGGGACAAGTTAATGCATCTCCTATTTTTCCCAGGCGCCTTGTCCTCCCCTTCAGGACTTGGGCCTCAAACACCAAAGTGCTCGTATTTCTAAGTCAAACTGAGCTGTTAAAGTTTGCTGACTTTAACTCAAGCTGTTTATAGTGCTACAGGATTTTTGAGGAACCTTTTTTTCTTTGCTGAAGTACAGAGTCTAAATCTTGTGCCTGTGCAACATACAGGTGAATGGAAGATGTATTGGAAGCCACATGTTTTGTTACACTACATACTGTCATTCCTGAAAATGGAACATGTCTGTTAAAGTAGTGGTTCTCAGACATGTACTGGTGGGATGTAGGCATAGTCTATATCAGTGGTTCCCAGCCTTGGGTCCCCAGATGTTCTTGGATGAAAACTCCCAGAACCCTTCACCAGTGGCCAAGATTTCTGGGAATTGTACTCCAAGAACACCTGGGTTACCCGAAGTTGGGAACCACTGATGGAGACCAATGGTTCCCTACCTTGAGTCCCCAGATGTTTTCAGACTGCAATTCCCGGAAACCTCAGCCAGCAGCTGGTGATGAAAGCTTCTGGGAATTGCTGTCCAGTACCACCTGGGGACCCAAGATTGGGAGCCACTGGTCTTGATGGAACATAGGTTTTCATAATAATTATTAGGAGTTCACTCTCGGTCCTCATGTCCTTCTGTAAGAGTGACATAATCTCTCTGACTAGTTTCATGTGCCATGTAATACCTCTTTGATGATTTGTTCTTCTCATACCTTTGGCCCCTTGGTGTTTTTCTTTGTCCCCTACCCACTAACTTCTCATAAATGATAAATGTAAGAGCAGAATGTCTGTAAACACAGCAATGGCCTTCTGAAGAAAAGTGGCATTTTTGTTTGTATCTTTGGATGACTCAGGTTCTTTGCCAGAATGTCTGGTGGGACTACTGTGTTAAGGCACAGTTTCTGATTTCCCAGCTTTGTGGAGCTTTAGTCAAAATAAGATAACCTTAATTCTTTTCTTAAATTGACACTTTTTACTCCTTAAATTCACTGATTCAAGCAGTTTGAAACACTGATGCATCTTTGTTATACAGTATATTGCAGTAGCATTTTGTTACAAGAATACTGTGTGATATATGAGCTGTATAATGGTTGTTGTTGTTGTCGTTTAGTCGTGTCCGACTCTTCGTGACCCCATGGACCAGAGCACGCCAGGCCCTCCTGTCTTCCACTGCCTCCCGAAGTTGGGTCGCTGCAGACCTAGATATTGCTGTAGAAGGAGGCTAGTTTCAGGTGCTCTGGATCTTTACTGTTAGTGGAGCAGAGGTGATACATACTTGCTACTCTCAGTATTTTGTTTGAAAAATCTCAGGAATAATATGGTTAGACATGTAGATCTATATTTTAGTCATATATGATATAATATAGGAAGGTAACTCTCATCAGATTCACACAACATATTTCATTCATGTTTCAAAATTAGATATTTCTTTTTCTGTTTTAGAGTTTTCAGTCTATCTCCTCGACCACTTTATTTCTCAGTATTTGCTGATTGTAGTTCATTTTAAATCTTTCCTCCCCTTAATTTTGCTGCTCGGTTTTATTTTTGTTCCTCCAAAAGAACCATATGCTTCTTTACCAATCTCAGGCTAGTTCAGATAACTGAATGTGAATATGTTCTGACAGCTTTTTAAGCAGTCCTAGTTCTATCTTTTATCCTTATTTCCTAATCAGAGTTATAATCATCCTCATAATCTTAGAACTGCAGAGCTGGAAGGGACCTTATGGATTATCAAGTCCAGCCCTTGTAATGTTTCCTGCTTTCCAGTTATCATGTCTTATTTAGGCTGTTTTAATGCTTCTAGTTTCCTTAAGGTAAAACCCCAGCTGAAGATAATGAGAGAGTTATCTCTTCTCCTCCTGCTATCTCCTGCAGTCACTCCCCTGCTTTGGCTTTTGTGGAATCTTTTATTGGTTAGTTTCATCTGACTGTAATGACTCTACCAGTTTTCCTAGAGCTTGCTCTTCTGTGCTACTATCTGATCATCGTCTACTTCACTAGTGTTTTCTTTTTTCATCAAGAATATTCACAACAGTGGTAGTAATAGGATTGGTAACATTTGATTTTAATTTTGTAAGTGATGATACTGCAAACAAATCTCTGACATTCTTCACTGACAGACATGGGAGACCTGTTAAGTGGGCAACAACAGATCCATAGACAAAGTCCATCTGAAGCTAGCAAAGCACAGGAAGAGTATTGGCAGAAGCTAGAAGCAAAAGCCCCATGCTGGCTACGAAGTAAGGAAAATAGCTATTCTTGGTTCCCACTCTTCCTCCCCTACTACTGTTGTCTTTTGTATCTTTGTTGTTGGTTGTGGGTCTTGTTGCATATGAAGGGCTCTAGAAATGTGATTGCTTTGAATCTTTGAGTAGAAATCATTTGCATAGTTCTGACACTCTTCAGAACAGAACCAAAAGTAATATATGCTCATAATTACACCGATGAACAAACTTTTATAACTTCAAAGCAGAAGTTACCTGTTTTAAACCATCAAGAAATCCTTACATTATTTTTAAAATGGCAATACTAATATTCTCGCTAACAGTTCTTGAAATGTTTGACTGTCACAGTACTGCCTTTTATTGAATAGTATCAGCAGTCAGTGTTCCTGGTTTCTTCCATGCAGGTTGCACAGAATATTTAGAGGTTTGGAAAAAAATGTTTTCAGCCTACATCTCTGTGGTTTCTGATATTTCCTATTCATTCCAATTGTTTTTCTATACTTTTCACCATTTTGGCATTCTTTTGGACTACACTCTTTCTTGTTGTCATGTTACTGATACCTTCTTCCACCATGACCAAGGCACAGAGTTGTTTTTGTACTGACTGGTGTTACTGAAAGTATACTCCTTGCCTTCTGTTTTCTTTGAAGGGCTATCTGGGCATGCTTCAAAACCCAGCATGCCTGCCATTTTCAGATTCTAAGAAGGCATCTGGAGACTGGCATTTCACTTTGCAGGATGCTGGTCTCACTGTTCAATTATTTTTGTTTTTAGATAGAAATAACCAAGAGAAGCAGGGAACTAGACCTCAAGCTTCTCATATTCAAACTGTCCCCAGACTTTGCTGACCATTTATTCTCCTTATTCTATGGACTTTATAGACTGAAATTCTTTAGCTATAGAGCTGTAGTGGGAATTTGAATCCAGGTTTTTCCAAATCTTGTACACTATGTACTGAAGTACACTGGCTCTGTTTTTAGTCTATAAAGCACCATCCAACAGGTATTAAATAGCTTAAATAAGTCACATGAATGTGTTACAATCGTATCACAGTATTCATAAACTCCAAATAGTCATTAGGCTTTTGTTTTTAAATCAGCACAAGCTGATTTGCTTTGTTAGTGGATTTAATATTTTCATTAACTTACATAGTAGTGGGGATTAGAAAAGTATTAAAAGATGAAGGCACAAGATTTTACAAATACTAAAATATCTACAAATGCCACTTTTTACCTTGTTAATCCAGTTTCTGACGGTGCTTCTTTATATTCTATTTTGTTATTCAGATGTTATACCCTTAAAAGTTTGGATGAGCTATAGAACTTCAATAAATGGCTTCTGCCTTTTACAGATTTTTCTTTACTCCTCTTTTTTGCATTTATGAGTCCTTATTCACTTCCTAAAGAATATGTGTATTGTGTTTTGTAATGTCTGGAAGGTAATGGATTCTGGAACCTTCTAGAGGGCTGTAGTTACAACTGTCTTTGCCTTCTTCCTTCCTGTTCTAATAAAGTAAGGAATAAATTACCAGTATTTAGCAGGCCAACTAAATAGTCTTTTTAAAGCAGCGAAATACCAACTTGACATACAGTGCCCAGTCAAAATGCTGTAATTCTGTTTTCCTGCTAGATCAAAAATAGTTTTATTGCACACTTATATAACTGTGTATGTTGAGCTGTCACCATTGTCTTTTTTTTTAACAAGTTGGCAGAGATTTATTCCCTCCAATGATGGTGTAACCTTTCTTCTGGGCCAACTTTGAGTCTTCAGGACTGCACAGGCTGCATTTTTTTTTCATTTGCTTGGTTTGCCTCCAAAAGTAAGACTGGATAGCAGAAATTCCTTGAGGAAAGAACTCTCATTTCCCTGGTGTACTTTCTCCCTCTTCTTTCATGATTAGGTAGAAGCGGAAGTTAAGTTGGATTGGTGGGCAGAACCACACCTTTCATTTCATAGAATAGATGAAGGCAATTGCTGATGTGTCATTCACAAGCACACACACACCTGTTTGGATTTTGCAGTGTCCTGTTTTCTCTGTCACCAAATCCACTTTTGTCTTTCTTGATTGACCCTTTTGGCTTTTTCCAATTTTTTGGTCCAAACTCCTCTTTTTGTTTCAGTAGGCAAAGTCCTGTTTGTGTAGTTACACTGGTATCAACTGGATCTGGGCACCAGAAAGAATCAATTTAAGCAAATGCAAAGCTTCTGTTCTCCCCCATCTCTTCCTAGGGCTTCCTTTTGCCCTAATTCAAAGTTATTGAGACCCATTTGCTGATGTATGTACTCTGCACTGGGATGTGCTGTGTATCCTGAACAGTAATCTATTAATCTAGACCAGGGGTCTCCAAACTACGGCCCATGGGCAACATCTGGCCCACCTTGCCGTTTTATCCAGCCCGTTCCCTTCAGCCCGTGCGGGGTGTGTGTGTGCAGGCATCTGTGTGGGGGTGCGGGCGGGTGTTCGTGCGCACACTTTCCTGTTCCTTCGGCCCTCAAAGATGTTTAAAATATCTGGTGTGGCCCTCACGGTCAAAAGTTTGGAGACCCCTGATCTAGGTCTGTGACTCTTAATCATTTCAAACCCTAGGGAAAGGCTCTTATCAAGTCTCTCCAGTCAATTAAAAGAAGAGAAGGATTTAGGATACAGAATGGAACATCTGTAGGAGGAATCGCAAGATTCTTTTTAAAAATACATCTGACATCTCAGTAATTTACTTTGTTGCAACATTGGCTGCTGTGTTTCAGAGGCAGCAGTGGCAAATCCAGCAATGACTGACACATTCTGGGTATCCAGTTCAGGCCTGGTTCCCTGACTCCAGGAAGTTAGGAGGTATTAGCTACCTAAACGTTTAGGAACTGAACTAGTCAGAAGCA
The DNA here is from genome assembly GCA_037013535.1 of Intellagama lesueurii. Taxonomy (NCBI): domain Eukaryota; kingdom Metazoa; phylum Chordata; class Lepidosauria; order Squamata; family Agamidae; genus Intellagama; species Intellagama lesueurii. The sequence continues at coordinate 211,919,982 of JBAJHW010000003.1, forward strand.
ATACTGAATAACGATAACAGTGATAAATTCAAATAATACTCCATTTTCATATGGCACTATGATCTCAAAATGTGGTTGAACCTAAATAAAATAAAGTTCTGAAAAGAACATCACTATGAAGCCTTACTTTATTATAGATAAAATTGTTCCAGAATCTTGGTGAAACGCACACACACCGCATCTTTGTGAGAATAAAAATGGGGAGCAGGACCATACATACACTCTTGGGCTTGTTGGAAATAGACAGGGTTTAAATGTAGCAAATCAAGTAAACTGTAATCTGGTACCTGCAGCACCTACCCATGATCATTTATTCAATCTTCAATCTCTATCTCTAGACTGGATCTGAAATGCAGACCACATGGCCCCAAAAAGCTACTGTTGTTTTTGGATGTGTTCCCCCACCCCCATCTGCTGCTTTTCCTGTTTTTCCTCCTCCTATGGAGGAGCCTCGTGAGGCAGTGGTTAAGCTGTTGTACTGCAGCCAAAACTCTGCTCACAACCCAGTTCAATTCCAGGTAGACGGCTTGAGGTTCACTCAGCCTTCTAGCCTTCTGAGGTCAGTAAATTGACTACCCAGCTTGCTGAGGTGGGCAATGTGTAGCCTGCATAATTCAGTTGTAAAACAGCCCAGATAGTGCTTTAAGTGCTTTGTTTTGCTTTTTCTGATAGAGAGTTCCAGAATGCTCTAAAGCTTGCATACACTTTTGACATTTTGGCTAGTCTGTACGAAAATCCTGGGCAGTTGGGAAGCATTTATTTTGAGTGCTTCAAACAAACAAAAATAGTAGCATGTCTTGTCTTTTCCGCTGTCAAGAAAGAAAAGAAGCACCAGTTACGTTTGCCACTTCATTGTGTGTCAAAGGAGGATTGCTCATGCTGAGCGTGCCAAGGGTTGGACTAATTAAGTGAAAGCCATGGCAGGAGGGGGAATGGAACTAATAATTGTGTTTTTACTAGCACTGTGTTTCTAATTATTACTAATGGTAAATATTGACCACAAGGAAAGTAGGAACTACAGTTTTATGTAAAGTTTTGGACAGTGGGGTGCAAAGCAAGTTGTGACCAACCTCTCAGGTTCACCTTCTTTCACTTAATGTCACAGATTTGGCATTTTCCAGCTGTCCAAAAGGTATGAACTCCAGGTATAAACTTAATTTTCTTTTCTTACCAAGTTTTTTGAACTGCATGAAGCCCTTGGCCCAGACTCTACTGAAGCACTCTTATCTACATGTATGTTTGATATTTTCTGAGAACCAGAAATGTTATTTACAAAAGCTGTGCTAATTTGCATGCATACATACATACATACATGGGTTCCATTTTGAAACTTGACTACTTTTAATTAAGCCATCTGCTTTTAAAACCTCCAGTACAATGACTGACCTTTTGGAACAGCATGAATAGTTTTGTTGGAAAGTCAGCAATACCATTTTGTTTAAAAAAATTTAAGAGCTCTTAGGTGAATGCCATCTGAACCTACGGAGTTGCTAACTGATAATTTGTGGTTAACTCTAATACTTCATCTCTTGCCATTACTATTAGATTCAGTTCTTCAAATGCCTTCCTTGAAAAACCTAGTTCAGGTGCAGGCCCTACAACTTCTTTAGTGAAGATGGATGAAAATAATTCATTCATCGTCTCTTTGGTAACTTCACCCTGCTTTTGCTCATTGATTACCTATGGTTCAACTGTCTTCCATGCAAGTTTTCTGCTTTTAAAATGCACAAATATATGACTTTTTGGTTATTAGTTTATTTTACTTCAAAAGCTTAAATCCTATCTTTCCCCAAAAAGTAGATTAAAGGAAGTGTGCAAAACAAATCCTCATACAGTCTTTAAAAATATGTAACACAAACCACTTCTGAATATATCAACTGTAAGGGACTCGTGTTCTTGTATCAGGCTATGGGACAAATAAAATATTTCTGGAAAAACAGTATCATACTAATACAGCACAAACAAGGAAAATAAAACTAGCTACCTGAAACAATAAGTGTTCAGTTTTTTTAATGGTAGCTGGCTGGATAGCTTGGTAGTTGAGGTAGCTAGCTGTGGAGCCAGAAGTTGCGAGTGTGATTCCCTGCTGTGTCTCCTGGGGAAAGAAGCAGCCTGTGTGACCTTGGACAAGCTGCACAGTCCCAGGGAGTCCCGTAGAAGAAGAGAATGGTAAACCACTTCTGAGTACTCACTACCTAGAAAACCCTGGAGGTAGCCGCCATAAGTCAGAATCGACTTGATAGCACACAGTTGTTGTAATTATTATTAGATTACAGAAGACTATGCAGTAAAAAAAACAACCTTAATCAATTACATTACTGAAATTCTAGCATAATTAGGCTTCATATCACTATCATTTCTCTCAGATAATGCTTCCGCTTTTAGTTCCAGTTAAGTAAGTGTTTATATGTTGCTGCTGGCTGTCAGCCATTTCCATTCAGGATTTATGATATTTTTTAACTTATCGGCAGAGTGGAGTTTGTGTCTGAGGATGTTATCTTATATCTTTATTTCTTTTCTTTTTTTTCCCCCTCCCAGATATGCAAATATTTCATCCAGAATTCTGCTTGTGGTTGATTTGTCTACAGTACTGGGGATAAGTGATTCATTTTGAAATGTTTGCTGCAGCTGCAGATTTGGAAGTAGAGGTTCCTTCATTGTTATGGGGCTTGAATCCTATATTTTCAGCCTTTGCAAGGTTGTATATTAAAGACATACTAGAAATGAAAGAATCTAAACAGGTTCCTGGTAAGTAGTCAGATTACAGTATGATGTGTAACAGCATCTCGTTATAATGAAAAGTTTCTGTGCTGCAATGGTTGTTTGGCCTCAATTATTATTATTGGCCAAAGGTTAAGGAGGAAAGGGATACAGCTTTATTGATTATAACAGCAGTTTTCCTGGCACAGCATTGGGAATTGATCCAGTGCATTGAGCTACCTGAGTGTCTCCTGCCTTCACCAGGAGTGACAGTCCCTTGGAGAACAGTTTTAAAAACTTCAGACTGTGTAATAAAGCAGTTTAGATTGAAACCCTCTGTTCATATCCACCTTTTGAGTAGAGAAGCATAGGACTGCATTGTTAAAAATGTAAAGTGCTATTTGAGTCATGTACAATGTATCAAGTGGAATATGTGAAATGAACATTGTAAAGTAGGTGTAATTTAATAACAAAGTGCCACATGTAGGCTATTTAGATTAAGTAATATTATAGGAAAGATTATTTTAATCAACTATTTAACTATGTAAATAATAATATAGTGATCCCAAGAATTGGCTGGTTTTGTATTGAGAATAAGCAAATTAAAGATCTAAATAATTTTGATACAAAATTCAGTAGGAAGTTTTAAAACAGCTATTGATAGAATTTTGGAAACAATATACATAATTTGTTCGTTTTGTAATACATTTCCTGAAATCCAGTAGTAAGTTGCAGCTATAGTAGGCCCATTGAATCAGTGGAATTCATGTAGGAGTTGTCTCACTAAACCCCAGTAATTCAATGGGTCTACTTTAGTTGTGACTTACTGCTGGATTTCAGGCATTGTTTTATTTTTTAACTTATTTGTAACATAATTTCTTGTGCTATATGTCTAATTCCAATCATGTTATATATAATGCAAATAAGCCACATACTGTGCCTTTCCTGTTCTAATTTTCATCAAAGCTGGCCTTTCTATTCTAATTGTATTTTCTCAAATTATATAGAATTATATACAATTCCTTTATATTGTTGATTCTGAGGCTATCAAATGTAAATTTACATGCAGTTGTTGCAAAGAACTCTAGCATCTTTCTTTTCCTGAGGGGGAAAAAGTCTCCTCCTCCAATAATATGGTATTTTCCTAGCAAACAAAATCCCAATATGTTGATGCTAAGAAAATGGACTTGTTGAATAGCAAGTCAGTTTCACATCACCTTGGTAGTCTTACAGCTAACTTTAGGTAGTAGCCCATACAAGGTATGTTGGACTACTCTTCCATTATCAAAGTCTGCGCAGTTGATGGTCAGGGATTATATAAATTACAGATCAGCACAATCTAGAGGCCAACACTTTGAATCAGGTCCTGTAAACAGTTCTAAGTGAAGGATTAAGACCTGAAATACTAAGAGGTGAAACTAAGTAGGAAGCATTTGCTAAGGAAATCAGCTTGCCAGCCAAGGAACTCTCCTATACATTTACTAGATGAAGCTACGTAGAGGAATTTTGTGTGTGTGCAAAAGTGTGCTGAAGTACATTCTACCATTGCTTTTACTAAATAACAAATTGTAAAAGTAGTTGTCTTTCTAACTGCCCAACACCAAGGACCAGTTGTTAAGTCCTGTGTATATAGAAGGAGGAGGAAAAACAGTTTCTGAACAACCTTTCATTAAACATTCCGGTTTCTGTGTGTGACCGTGTACCACACCTTCTTTTTCTCTTCACTGCTGCTGAAAGCAATATGCTTTGTCTGGTTTCCTGTTCTGTTCTAGTCAGTATTGCCCGTATCACTTCCTTTCAAAACTGACCTTTTGGTTGTTCTTTATTACTCATGCTTGCAGACCTTGCATCCAAGCATGGAAAATTAACATTTTGGTGTGACCGCATCTCCCAGAATTCTGTGGCCAGTGAGTGGTCAGGCAATTCTGAGTGTTGCAGTTAAGGAAAAAAAAAAAGTAGCTGTTTCCCATCTCTGCTTGCACCTTTGCACAGGGAGCACTTGAAAGATCTCAAACAGGGTCAGTTTAAGGCAAAGCTAATGCTCAAAAATTTAATACTATCTCCAGGCAGGCCAGTTTTCTTCTGGTCAAGCAACCCTGCTTTATATGTATAGATACTGAGGCACAAAACTGATGAATAATTTAATTCAATGGTTCCCAACCTCGAGAGCCCAGACGTTCTTGGACTCCAACTCCCAAAAATCCTGGCCAGCACAGCTAGTGGGGAAGGCGTCTGGGAATTTTAGTCCAAGAACACCTGGGGACCTAAGGTTGGGAACCACTGATTAATTGTTGCATAGAAAACCTGTACCTTGTTCTATAGTAAAATTTAAGAAAAATGCATGCCAGAAAAGTGAATATAAAAATTTGTATTAAAAACTGCATGCATGTAATATAGTCACTTATAAGAAGTTACTTTGGCTTATAGTGTTTTGTTTTCCTGATTGGTGAATTTAGATACTGCAATGTGAATTTGACATTTATTAATCTCTCTTTATGTATCTGTGATTTTGGCAGTTTTTTTTTTAAAAAAAATAACACATCCACTTAGACTTCCCAGAGACTATTGGTGATATTTTATTTTATTTTATTTTATTTTGCATGGGTGTGGGGAGGGCGGCTGCAACAAAGATGTCAAAGTATAATTTAACTTTGCTAATCAAATCTCAAATGAGAGAGCTCGAGGGGAAATATCATATCACTTGGAAATGCTGAGGAAGTTGTGTAGCACAATCCAAAGCATGTTTACTCAAAAATAAGTATCTATTTTATCTTCCATTTTTAGCCAAAAAGATGCTCCATTGAAAAGGTCCTCTAGCAAATACATTTAAGATGGTAGCTTAATTTGAAAAATGTTATTTTTTATCAAGAGATGATATCAGAGATGATATATTTTGGTCAGTGTGTGAAAAAATCTCTGTTGATTTATTGACATTAATATTGATTGAATAAAACTAAGAGCAGGCACTATAGTGTTTTTCGGAGGATATGGAGATTAAGAAACTAATACAGACATCTGTATTTTTGTCCCCTTTCTAGGTGTATTCTTTTATAATAGACATCCAATAAGGCAGGTGGATATTCTTGGAACTGTGGTTCTAACTAAAGAACGAGATGCCTTTTATACTTATGGAGGTAAGAATTTCTGATTTGTACCAACATTTCTGCCATTCTTAATAGCCATTTGTACCCAGATTTCAATGAACCCATCCTGACTGAACAATTGTTAGTTCAAAAAATACTTTTTAGTGCTACATAACATGAACTTTGGCTTTACTGCAAACAATAAAGGGGTGGGTTTCATAAATTAATGGCAGAACAGATGCTTTGCTCACAAGAGCTCCTATGGATTTTCTCAAGGCGCAAAAACTGAAGAGCTGAGTATATTATTCTCCCACGGCTAGGGAGGAATATTTATGTCACTCCAGCACTTAGTGCTTCTGCCTTGCACAGTGGCTCTTTGGTCTGAATGCAGAAGCTGTGTCTCCATCATGTTTGCCTGTTTTTAGACATCCTTCCCCTCGTAATCAGCTCAGTGCAGAGAGATCCTTTTGCTTCATGTTATCTTTCAGTGAAGGGGGAGAAAACATCACCAAGTCTGTTGCTTTTCCCCCCCATATCTTCTGAATATTCCTTGTTTAAATCTTTTTGCCAAACTTCTCCTCCCTCTCTTTCCTTTAGCCATAGTCAGGCAAGTAGGCCAAAATGAACTATAACACTCCTCTGCTTGGAGACAAATTGCTGGAATACAAATTGCTGTTTTGCTAAAAATCTGGATTTATTTATTTTACCGGTTAATTGATTTTTTTCCCCAAAGGAAAGATGTTGATTGTTGTGCACTTTGGTTGTCCACAGTTCATATTCATTATTAACACAAGTTTATAAGACAGTGGTCCAAAAAACCATGCATCCTGTTATTGAATGGGATTAATAACTGGTTTAAAGACACAGAAAAAGGAGAAGAATCAGGGCCAAGGATGTTGCAAGTTTAATTATGTTCAAGATGTTTCAGTTGAAGTTTTGGTTGCCCACCTCCTTGTGAGCATCAGGTTCAAGTGGGTACTGAAAAGTGACCACTCAATATTAACATTGTCCTCATGCATCTTCCTTCTATGATCTTTTCAATTTGCGGCTAAACATGGGAACATAGAAAGCTGCCTATTTCTGCTGATTCCATCCCTGCTACAGTTTTATGTACCAAGTTAAGATAACTGCCTGACTTGGCATCTATTTTGAGGAAGATAATCAGTGTTAGATATTTCAAAGGAGGGTATGTGTGTAGTCATTGAATTTTTGCAGAACCCCAAACACAAAAGATGGGAATGGGAACTGGGGTCATAGGCAGAAACAGAGTTTCTTCAACAGTAAACTTGAGATAAAAGAGATCAGACAGAACATTGATAATGAGAATAATTTTGCCCTGGAATGGGGAAGAAGCCATATCAATCACAATATAAGCCCAAAAAAGAGGCATTTTTTTCCTCTGAACCACAGCTTAGTTCTAGATGGTCTTTCCCTTTGGTAATCTTCAGTACCTTCTCAATGTACAAATACCTTCATCACAGCTGTACAAAGACTGTATGAGAGAGAATTTTAGAGGATGAGCTGTATTGTGTATTGACCACTTTTTTGTATAAGATTAATCAAGCCATTTCAGATTTCTTGATTTGCTGCAGTATACAAAAAGTTGAAAAAAGGAAAGAGAAGGGGAGGCAACTGATAGAGTCTAAGGTATGTTTTGCTTGTTAGGTTCAAACAAAAAAACTGTTGCTAAGCAAAAACATTTATAGCTTGGAAAAAATAAGAGATCTGTGATGTGTGATTTTTGTCTTCTGGAATGGCAAACTTCCATTGAAAGTAACTATTTGTTGCTGCTCTTTTCTAGTGGATGACGGCACAGGTGTTATAAATTGCACCTGCTGGAAAAATTCTTGGGCAGAACAGAAACCTTTGTCAGGTAACATTCAGATCCATGGCTTCTTGCCTTCAGCTTTAGATTTCAGAATATTTATTAGCATATACAGTACTCGTGGATGTTTCCCAAGGCATACATAACTTTTCTGCTTAGCTTTTCTATATTGTTCTAACATAATGTGATTGCTAGTAAAGGAACCTCTCCAAGATGCCTTCATTACCAGATATGGTCTAGTCTGGCTGATGTTTCTGTTCAGATCTGACCAAGTGGACTTTCTTATTGTTACTCCAAATATAATTCCTCCATTCTGGAGAATGAAGGCTGTAGCGTTCTCCTTTAAATGTGGTCATGGCTCAGGTTTAGTTAGAGTGAGTCATGCATATTTATGTTGCTGAGAGGCGGAGCCAAGAGGCAGAGTATAAGAGGCAGAGCCTGAGGGGGAGAAGGGAGATCAGAGTTTTGGAAGGAGTTTGATTAGCTGAGTTCAGAGATTTATGTGATTGTGATTAGACTGATGAGAATATAGTAGGAGATCTGAGAAGTGATTGACCAGTGACTGGAAGGGAGAAGGAATAGAACTGAATATTAAAATACTGAAACAAATAAGCAAATAAACTAAAGATCTTTCTATTTCATTAAAGAGTGGACCTGATTCTTTCTAAAGGAGTTATGGGGATCTAGGGATCTCCTGGTGGCAGCAGTGGAAGAAAGGAAAGAGTTTAGTTTTGCCCTGGTGTGCTCTGAGGTCTGAGTCTAGGTGGACAGACCAAGGCACGAGTGGGTCCAACGCAACATTGGTGCCAGCGGTGTGGGACTCCAAAAGGGTCAAATCGCGACAAAGGCTTTTCTAATGAGTGATGTCTTTGCATATACAAACAGCTGCCCTGTCTAGTCTTTGCCAAATAATTTAATGATTCTTAGATTCTCCAGCATACAGGGGCATTGGAATCTACTTGCATATATTTTCATTTGCCTGGATATTTTCTTCCATTTTTATTTTCTCTTATGCTCCAGTTCATACTGTATCTAGAAGTTCTTGCATGCTAATAATCTGTAAATTTTGATGGAGTTTAAAAAACTTTTTTTGAATGCCTGAAAAAGAAATGGTGTGTTTTTCCATGCTTCTGTGCAGTTGACTTATGTTGCTACCCAGAAATACTTATACATAGTGTGGCAGTCTCCTTCCTTTAGGTGGTTGCAGGGTAAATGGGAAGCCAGACTACTAAATGCATTTTTTAAAAATATGCCAGAACAGAAACAGAGAGATTTTATGTTATAGACCACCTTTTTGCTTCTTTTATTCTTAGTCTGCTTCCTATTGCCACAGTCCTTAACTGCTCTCTATTGTTGTCTGAGTCTTCAGTGTCCAGGAAATAATGGGTGTATTAAGAAAATAATTTTGATATCTGATGCACTGAAAGTAGCAGTACAAACCTCCTTTAATGTGCAATTGAGGTCTGTTTGTCAATTTTAAATTACTTACAATATGCTGGGAGCCTGAAACTCAAAGTTCTATTCAGTTGTGCTAGGAGTGGGTGGGGGAACAGTTAGTGTAGAAGTTACATTTTCTTTCACATTGACTTAGCTGTGAATCTGATGAACACAAAAATCCACAAGGGAGGCACAGAAGTGTTCAGTAGTCTCTTTGTTATGATAATTTATTCAGACAGATTCTTTTTTCCAATTCTGCAGTTAGAACCCGTGCAGCCCAGGATCAAAAATTGAATTTTATGTGGTGGATTAATATAAAAGTTCTGTCAACATGCAGTTGAGTGTTGGCAGGTTCTGACAGTGGGCTTTTCTTTTGCTTTTTGTAATATCAAGACTTCATTTATTTAGAGTTTATGATGGTTGTAAAATTTTATTTGTATTTTCTCTTTGCATTCAGGCCTGAATGGCAGGACAGAAATATTATTAGTCTGTCATAACACAGACAGAATCCAGAGTCTCTTTAAAAATTACAGTATGTATTGTGTTTTGACCCATCATGAGCAAATGTCTGTTCATCAGATAATGAAAGGGACAAGGACAGATATTGCATACAAATAAGTCCAGTGTAGAAAGGAAAGGGTGGTTTATGAGTGGTGAGATAGTACACATTCATCAGTCAGCTGAAGTTAACAAGATAGGTTTGAATGTCGTGGAGTTGCTGATTTTAATAATTAGTTATTCATGTGACACAAATGGCTGTGATAAAAAAAAAAACACCCTGAGATTTAGAGTATGATGGTATGTCATCACAGTAATCTGAGCATACACTCTTGGTTTCAAGTATTTGTACTTTTCAGGAATATCTTATACAGTTATCCTGTACAGGTTTGTCATAGAAGGAACTATTTTATTCTTAAGAGCTGCAAAAGTAAATGTACCACATTGGAAAAGAAAGGTGAGTGGAGTCTGAAGACTAAGGGACTGCATCACATCAGAAAGCAACATAATGGTTGCTTTTCTACTTAGATTTGTAATGATGTCCTATTCTGCTCCATCACACCATAAGAGAAACTCGTAGTAGCTTTTATTTATCCCCTCGTTCCTTATTGCCGGGTTGTTGCTAATAAAACAGCACTGGTGTGATTTTTTTTCTTCTTCACAGATTTCCAGTCTCCTCCCAGTACCTCAGGCGGTCTGGACCTTATGGAACAGATAAGAAAGCTTCAGTTAGCAATTCGTCAAAAGACAAGGCTGGAAATTGGTGATGTTGTCAGAGTTCGGGGCTCCATTCGGATCTACAGACAGCAGCGGGAAATCAAAGCCTCCCTGTATTGTGAGCAGTTATTCTTCCACTAGTCTGTATTTTTGTCCTGACGTTTAATGCTTACATAATTATAACTTCAGCAGCCTGCAATTTCCCTAAGCTTTGCCAAGACTGTTTTTAGTCTCAGCTCGGCCATTTTGAGTCACTGATCCACACCCCTATGACTGCTGCTGTTTATAACCAAAAAGACACGGATGGACAATTTTGACAGAGCAAGAAACCAAATTTTTGCCCCAAACACTTGCCACAGACAGCACCAGATCCAAAAATGGTGAAAATGTCCAGAAATCACCAAAATGAAACAAGCATATAAAAACATTTGAATTGGTGAGATCTCTTGTGGGGGTTTTTTTTTCGGGGCTGAGGATGATCTGTTTTGTGCCAAAAATACTGCGCCTGGAGGCTTCTAAAAGTGGAAACCCCCCTTTTTCCCCAAAAATTGCATAGCAGTGCCAGCAGGACATTGTACAGGGTTGTAGATCTGCTAAAATGGCACAGGACCTGCTTGAAACTTGCAGGCCAAGCTTTGCTTACCCAGATATAAAGTATCTAGGTCTCCTTGAGAATTTCTTTAATGATTACTGCTTGCATGGTCCAGTGGTTGAGGATGAGCTGCTTCCCAGCTTTTCATAGCTACCTTCCAAATGCAGTTCCAGAGACTTAAATGAAAATAGTGGTATACTTCCTCTCCTGCCCATAGATAGTTCTACTAAATTCCCAGTATTTTACACAGCAGATTTTGACATTTTTAATAGTAGTAAATCTTTTATTACAACCAACAGATCAAATTTGAACTTGTTGTGGTCCTTTTTATCTTGTGCCTTTGTTATATTTTTTCAGATAAAGTTGATGATCCTATGTATGATGTCCAAATTGCAAGGATGCTAGAACTCCCTAATTTGTACAGAGACATATATGATACGTCATTCCAGTTTCCAGAAGAGGTAGAAAGGTCAGTGAGACCTATAGCTAAAGGAAATAGATAATTTGAGATATAGGTTAAGAGGTGGGGCATGGGCTTGAGTTGCACAGAGTATGGAATCCAGGATGGAGAACATGAATTAGAGGCTCCTGGGTGGCATCATATGGAAACTTGGTTGGTACACTGGAGAAAGCATGAAAATGGGATAAGATCAGAAACAGAAGAAGGTACAAAAATATGATAGGAAGAGATGCTAGTGATTTGCCTAGAGCTGAAAGAGCTATAAGAAATGATGGCATAGCCGAATGTCATCAGCAAGTACATCCAATTATTATCTTGAATAATCGGAAGTCAGAAGGGATAGTCAAACTCTTGACTCTCAAGGACATCTCATTTAGTGGGTCGTTACAAAATATAGTGCTCATGTATCTGGAGAAATTGAAATAGAGCTAAGGAAACAACTGGAGGAGTTAAATACAGCACATAAAGTGATTCATGTTGTGAGGCCTCAAAGCACTAGGAAACAGTATTGTATCACAATGATCTCTTTCTATTTTAATTCAATTTATTCTCCCTTAACAGTGGCAGAAGTGTAGCAGACATGTTGGGCTCCATCAGTATACTGAGTGAAAAAATAAGAGTCTTCCTGATGCAGAACAAAATTCAGAGCTTCTATAAGCAGGACTTGGAAACAGTGAAAGATCTTGTATCTCTGGTCAAGGATGGGGGGCAGAGTACCAATGCTGAGCAAGTGAGTAAAGGTTACTTTGCATGCATTTGTCTTCTTGTCAGGTCAGGTGAGAGCCATGCAGTTGTTGTGAGTTTAAGAACACAAAACCTACACCAATTAACAGTATGCTGGTATGCTCTAAATTTTTCATCTCCAGTAAGGAAGAATAGAAACTGATGTGTTAAACCACAGTTAAAGCTTTGATTCTCAAGGAACTGGATGATCAGCTATATTTCACACGTGGCTTTAAAGGGGGCAGGTCTGTTCTATCTATAAGAACCAACTGCAGAAATTAAAACATGGCTTTTAACCTCCATTTTAATTTCTGTCAGAACCATAATAAAAAAAACCTTTGAACTGCAGAGCTGTAAGGCAGTGGTCCCCAACCTTGGGCCTCCAGATGTTCTTGGACTACAACTCCCAGCCTTCAGCACCACCTCTGCTGGCCAGGATTTCTAGGAGTTGAAGTTCAAGAACATATGGAGGTCCAAGATTGGGGACCACTGCTGTAAGGGATCATATGGATCATATAATCCAGCCCCTGTCAAAGAGGCACAGTGGGGAATTGAGCTCCCAACCTCTGGCTCCATAGCCAGAGACCTAAGCCACCAAGCTATCTAGCAGTTCACTTGCACAATGCATCATCAGCTGAGTGACAGGACTGGTTGGGTGATTCTGAATTTAATCAAGAACAAGATAATTAATAAAAAGATGGGACCTTCTGTAGGAAATTATAATGCATGTGTGACATCTGCTCTGTATTACACATTCTTGGACATTGAGAGGGAAAAAAATTAGATAGCTCCAATCCTTAAGCTCTAATTAGATTTAGAATAGTTCATAAAATAAATGCTTGATTGAGAGTTAGACCATTTTTCAATAGCGTAAGACTTCTTCATTTCATTGCATTTCTGGTTAAGTAGCAATGTGTTTATAGAAGATTCACAGCATGCAGAGAATAAAGTCAGGAGCCAGATACCCACCTGGTGCAAATTTGCATAACTCCAAGGGAAGTGAAGTTATGTGTATGGCATAAATTGAGAATCTGTGCTGAACTTAAAGAATTATTTCAAATCATTGCTGTAATGTAACAATTAATACTGAATAATGGTACATAGAATATTGAAGTTAGAGAAGAAGAAACAAAATTTTGGCAAATTCCCAGCACTGTGGGAGTATATTTAAGTCTCTCCAAAACTTTTCACTAAATTTAAGAAATAACGAATCCACCTCCCATTCATACTGGGTCTTCTGAATTCCTTCCTGGTGGTTGCTTCCTGAGAACCGTTTGTTTTTACAAAGAGATGTTTGTAATTGAATTTTAATAAAATAAATAGGTTTGGATCTTAACAAGAATCCTGCTGGTCTGTGGCACAGGAATATAATACAGAAACATCAAACAGCAGAGGTGGAATTAGTTCCTCAAACCATCTGGCATAATAAGGTAATTCTAGAGAAAGTTGAAGGCTCTCCCAAGCTTTTTGGCTCAGTGAGTCGAGGGCTGTGCACATCAGTTACCATGATAACAAATGAATTGTGTTGCTACAACTACATCAAATTTCCTTCGACTTCCCCAGCTCAGTGTATTGGCTAATCATGATGGCGTTATTTTAATAGTCAAGCTTAGGAGTCTTGGGATAAAGTCACAGTTCAGTTATTTACTTACTACACGACACTAGCAGGGCTCACATCTCTCTACCTCAGTTTATTTACGTACTTTTATTTATTTCCTTTATCTGTATTTCACCTCTCTCTCAAGGAAAGGACTCATTGGTAAAACTGTGAAAAATATCTTCCCAGTTTTCTGACTGCCCTCCACACATTTGTGTTTAATTTTATCTGACAGCCATTTTGAATGGTTGATCTTACATGTCATATAATGATTCCTACGAGCATTTTCCTCATGGCTGGGTCCCTTTCAAAAACTCAGTCTTAAAGGCATATAGTTCTTATACCAATTTTTGTATTAAGACATCCTCTTTCACTTACACTTTTATTGCAGAGTTATTACACTTCTATGGTAGTGGATGTTGTTGTCATATGCTGTCAAGCGCCTTCCAGTTTACGTTGACTCTATGAATCAGTGACCTTTAAACTATCCTATAATTAACAGCCTCCTCAGCTATTGCAGACTCAAGGCTGTGGCTTCCTTTATTTAGTCAATCCATCTCATGTTTAGTCTTCCTCTTTTCATGCTGCCTTTTACTTTTCCCAGCATTTATTGTCTTTTGCAGCAAATCTTGTCTTCTCATGATATGCCCTATGTATGATAGCCTCAGTTTAGTCATTTTTGGTTCTAGAGAGACTTCAGTCTTGATTTGATTTAGGACCCACTTGTTTTTTCTTTCTGTTGGTCTAGGGTAACAAAGCTGTCCCCTAGCAACATATTTCAAACAAATCTATTTTTTTCTTGTTGGCTTTTTTCATTGGTTAGCTTTTATTTATTTATTTATTTAATTTATATCCCGCCCATCTAGACAGAAGTCTACTCTGGGCGGCTAACAACATACAATAATAATAAAATAAAATAAAAAAACGACATTTAAACCATAAGGATAACAATAAATTAAGTATTGGCAGGAGGAAAGGCCTGCCTAAAGAGTCAGGTCTTGAGTTGGCTCTTAAAAACACCCAGCGAGGGAGCCAGACAAATTTCGGGGGGGGGGGGGAGATTGTTCCAGAGGCAAGGGGCCACTGCCAAGAAGGCCCACTTTCTTGTTCTTTCTCTTTGGGCCTCCCTCGGCGTTAGGCCCCTCAGCCGCCCATCTTGACTAAAGCGAGTGATTTGGGTAGATCTAGGTGGGAGGAGGCGTTCTGCCAGATATTGAGGTACTAAACTGTTTAGGGCTTTATATGTCATCATTAGTACTTTGAAATCAATGTGGAAACGAACAGGCAGCCAATGCAGGGCAGCCAGAGTAGGGGAGATATGTTGGTGTTTTTACACCCCAGTAAGAAGTCTGGCTGCCACGTTCTGCACCATTTGAAGCTTCCGCATCAATCTCAAAGGTAGCTCCACGTAGAGCGCATTACAGTAGTCTAATCTCGAGACTACAAGCGCATGGACCAGAGTGGTGAGGGCCCCCACATCAAGATAGGGATGCAGCTGGGCAATCTGCCGAAGATGAAAATATTTTACATCTGTATATAGTAATTGGGAATGCAGTAGTGTGGGTCTTGGTTTCCAGTGATACATCCATCCACTTGATGAACTTTTCTAGTTCTTTCATAGCTGCTTGTGTGCAAATTCCATTTGGATTGATGACTGAACCAATGCATACAAAACCTTTAACAATTTCAATTTCTTTGTCGTCAATATTAAAGTTATACAGTTCTCCTGTAGTGATTATTTTTGTCATCTTAATTTTAGATTGCAGTCCTGCTTTTACTTATTTATTTAAAGATGTGTCTTCAGGTCGATTCTGACTTAATGGTGACCCTTTCCAAGGTTTTCTAGGTAATACATAATACACAGAAGTGGTTTACCATTCCCTGCTTCTGGGTGTGCTCTGTCCATGATTACACAGGCTGGATCTTTTCCCAGGAGGCACAGTGGGGAATCAGAACTCTCAATTTCTGGGTCCACAGCCAGATACCTAAACCATTGAGTTACCTAATTAGCAAAAGCATTTATAGCCCACCCTATATCAGAAGATCTCAGGGTGGCTTTCAGAACCATATAGGACAATTTAAAAACAAAAATTTAAAAACAATTTAAAATTAAAATAGTTGAAAACACATAAAATTAGAGAATTAAAACCATGCTTTTGCATTTCCTCTTTCCACCTTCCTTAGGAGTTGTTTCAAGTAATGGCTGCTTTCTGCCAAAAATATGGTTTCATCTGCATATCTTAAATTATTGCTGTTTCCTGTTTTCACTCCTCCATCTGAATCTAATCCAGCTTTGTGTTATGATATATGCTGAATACAGATTGAACAGATAAAAGATAAAATATACTTCAATTTTACACCTTTGCCCATGGGAAGCCATTCTGTTTCTCCATATTCTGTAGTACAGTAGTTTCTTGTCCAGCGTATGAGTTGCATAGCACACCATTTCATTTAGAACAATCTGTAGCTTTTCATGATCTATACAGTCAAAAGGTTATATATAGTCTTTAAAGCATAGATGGATCTTCTGAAATTCTTTGGTATGCACCCATGCCCAATGTCTATTTGTGATATGAACTCTAGTGCTTCTGTAATCCACCTCGAACATCAGGCATTTTTCTACTCCATATGTTGTAAAAACCTATTTTGCAACATCTTGCGCATCACTTTGCTTGCAACGGGAAATTAATGTACTTTGCTATGTACTTTGTTGCACATGGGGAAAATGTGAATATTCCCAACCAATGTTCCCTTTAATTTTCCAGAGCGCTGCACAGAGGCTCTGCCCCCTGCATGTGGGATTCTGGCTGTGACCGGAAGCAAATGGGTGGAAACACCAGCTCAGCTCTGCATGACCAATTCAATGCTGCATGTCTGTGCACCTTAGAGGGAACATTGTTCCCAACCCATGCCTATGGACCTATTTGCTACTGCTGTGGACATCTGTTCTTAGTAAATAACTGAACTTCTTCATCTACATCCCTTCAAAATGTCTACTGTTTAGGGAAGTCTAGTTTCTCAT
Organism: Intellagama lesueurii; assembly: GCA_037013535.1. Lineage (NCBI taxonomy): Eukaryota > Metazoa > Chordata > Lepidosauria > Squamata > Agamidae > Intellagama > Intellagama lesueurii. The sequence continues at coordinate 211,936,636 of JBAJHW010000003.1, forward strand.
CTTACATTTCCAAGGCTTTTTTGCTGTCTGTATACTTCCTTGTTGTACAACTTTAGTTCCACAGCACTTGAGTTAAAACTTCTAACTTAAACAGGGGGAAGGGGGGAATCAAAGGGCAAGAAGTTTTAAAAAAATGAAAAATAGCTCTAAATCTGTTGTCATCTGCCTTTTTATTGAATGGGTGCAATCTTCCCGCACCAAAGAATGTTGATAGTCTTTGGTTTCTGTTGCTGCATTGGCATTCTCAGAGTCGCTGATAACAAAGCAAGGATGAATGGAAACTGCCAGCTTTCTCAGTTGGGTGCTTCATTGCTTTACTCTGCATAACTTTATACTAAAAGAAATTGTAGAGAACCTAGATGCTAGTCCTTGAATTAGATTATCTGATCTGTGTTCCCTTCTTGCTCACCTTTTGCTTCATTGTTTGAATCTAAACTTTTGACATATGAATTCATCTTTTCCCAGTTGCTTGTGAAAAAAAGGAAGAGCAGAATCCCATTTGACTATTAGAGACAGTAATCTATACTTGTTTTCTAGCTGCTGGGTATAAACTCTATTCCATTATCCTCAGTAGGAGGGTTGCTGGAGATGAGGGAATAGAGAAGTCCTTCCGACAGTATTTTGAATAGCTTATCCCTTCTGTGTTAACTGGAAACATTGTATGTTACAACATCTGATCAAAGAACAGGTTGTTGTTTATTTGCATAATTTAGGATGCTACACAGTATATGGTTCCATCTTGAAGGTGTCTACTTCTTTCATTTCCTGAATTTCCATACATAACCACTTTTTAAAAATCATATGTTGTGTTCAGTTTTGTGAGTTGAGCAGCAGTGAAATTCTGTGAAATACTCTTGTAATTCCATCCTAGTGAATATCCGATTACTAGCTGCAGTAAATCTGTGTTGTCTGTGTGGACTGTTTTTGCCCTTTTGCATGATCCTGTTCTGTAAGTAATCTCAAAGCTAATACTGACACACATCCACCATGAAGCTTTTTAATGTTTTTGTCTGTAATCCTGTCAACAGGATCATGTCAGCCTAAGCCTTAAGCTGGGAATCTTGTCAAAGAAGGTAATACAGATGGTCAAATTAAATTCCCTTCCTCTGTATTTGCTGGGAGAAATGACTGCCAGATGTTGCTAGTGAATGAAATAAGATGGCAGAATAATGTGAAGGCAAGAGGAGAAGGGGACAACAGAGGACGAGATGGTTGGACAGTGTCACTGAAGCTACCAACATGAATTTGACCAAACTCCGGGAGGCAGTGGAAGACAGGAGGGCCTGGCGTGCTCTGGTCCATGGGGTCACGAAGAGTCGGACACGACTTAACGATTAAACAACAACAACAAGGTTTAAATTCTGAAACCCTAATCCTGAGTGATGGTCCTCACATATCTGCATGGTTGCTTCTTTGGATTCCTGGAGTTTTCAGTTGCTTCTTCCTTCCTTTGTGAGGGCAAGCATGGAAGTAGAATGTGGATCCTCTTCTGGATCTCTTGAATCCGTGGAATCAGAATTAATGCTGTTAGCCTGTCTATTTGTTCTGCAGGTTTGCCACTTCTCAGATAAGCTCTCTATACCTGAAAGGCTAAGATGGACTCCTGCTGAGTTTCAAATCCAACAGACTGGTAGTATAGCAGACGTATCCCTTCTTCTTGCATGCCTACTTTCCTTATGTAGTATCAACTGGGAGATACCATGCAGTCTTGTATTTTAGCACCATCTAGCCCACACCAAATCATCTTTATTGTGGATGGTTGTGAGAAGACGTACTTTGCAAGTATTGGTTGCTGTGTTCCCGCAGTCTCCAGCTTCAGAAATGAAGGATGGTAGACAGTGGTGTGATTAGTGGCCTTTGTGTGTTTGTGTGTTCTTTTGGCAAAATCTGCTTTCTAAGTAATTAACTTAAGCCATCTAAGCAATAATGGCGAAATCCTGTTGCATAGCTTTGTCCTCAGTGCAACTTGGGTGAGGTGCCAGAAACATTTAATTTATTCTAATTAAAAGCTTCCTATCCCCCTATTTTAGATTCCAAGACTCTCTTGGGCTTACGTTTCCCTCAGGATGCTTTGAGAACCTTAGGATGAGGGTGGGAGCCTTTAAAATTCAAACATTACAACAAGATTGGTGGTGGTGGTGATCTGGTGGCACCTTTTGACTTTTAAAGGCTCTCCCCAATCTTGAGGGGCAAAACAGAACCCAAAGGAGCCTCAGAACCTAAAACAGGGATTAAGAAGGTTTTAACGAGCCTAAAGTAAATGTTTCCGACACTTGATCTGAATTGCGCTAGATGTAAGGTTATGCAATAGGATTTTACCCAGTGTGCTGTATCACATAATACTCTGTAATTTTTTTATTTTTTTGCACAAAGTGGTTGGGGTATTCCTTTATGCATTTGTTGTTGTTTGTTTTTCAGTGTTGAATTCTCTCTGCATAATACACAGCTGAAATTCTGACATTTTTAAAAATTAGCCATCTAAAAATCCAGGAAAATGCAAAAGATGCAAAATCCATTAAGAAAGAGGGCAGGGGTTAGAGAGAGGAGAGCATTTGATTATTATTTTGACTCCAACAGAGAGGTGTTCACTTAATGAAAATCTTCAATACATAGTAGACAAATTATTCTGTGCAGAAAGAGATGAGGAAGTGGGTTAAATTATATGAAGACAAGTTTTATAACATACATTATTATGAAGGAAATATCTTTATTATGAGAGCAGCTGACCATGGCGCATCAATTTGCTTGGGTAGCTGTACAAACGTTGGCAATACGTGAAAGGGGTTGCACTGGACTATGCCTTCCAGCCTCATTACTCAGGAAATTCTGTGATTATCAGAATTAATTTTGAAAAGTAAGAATCCACATCTGACCTTTCAAGTCCATTCTGTAGCATTTCTTAGCAACAAATGAGGATACATTTATGCAATTATTGTAAATTGCATTTGAGAGATGAGTGTCCATGAGTGTCCTGGACCACACTTAGAAAGGGAGCAGAGATTTGGAGAATCTGAAAGATGGAGTTGTTACTAACTGTTGGTAATTAAAGTTATTAATACTAGAGGAAAATGATGTTAACATCAGTAGAATTCTGCGGCATTTCAAAAGTAAACAGATTTATTATGGCATGGTGCATGAAATGTTATCTTACATTGGTAAATTACATGCATATTAAAATACATATATGGTCTTTAATATATACACATCTGAGGCCGGGAGAGCTTGGAAACAATGAGGCAGAAAGCCCATGGAATGTAAATGGTAGGAGCAGATATTGTATGGTAAGTACTTGTGGTTTTTTGATATTTGCAAAACTTTCATGGTTAAGCATTTTAGTTATCTTTCATCTCACCTATGGCTCACAAAGGACTTGAAGAGCAAAACTCAGGACCTTTGAATATTCTAAACTTCTACAAAGTTGAAAGAGTAGCATATACTTCTGTAGGAACATATGGGTAGGCTGCAAAGGTTTATATGCCTACCCCATACCTTCAAAGCAGAATGCAAGATGACAGCAAGAATATAACCAGACAGCCTGGTTATATCCTCTCAGACAGGAAAACTAAAGAGATGAGACCAATTGAAAAGAAATGGTTTTCCTAAGCACATAATTTAGTCAAGTGTTCCTTAGGTTAGTCCAAAGCATTTCCTTAGATTTCAGGCAGTGTACAATAGGGTTGCATTTTTTACAGGAAAATGGATAAAAACCTGATACATGCAGTTATTCTGTGGTCATCAGTACATTTCCTTTTCCCTTTCCTAGTGATTTCTTGCTTGTGTATTCTCACCAAATCTCCTTGTAGATATCCACACAGAGTAATACTGCACTTCGTTTTCTATGCCACAGAGAGGATCAGTGCAGTACAGTGGTTAAAGTTCTGGACTTGGACCCAGGAAGTGCAAGTTGAGATAACCCCCCAGCCGAGAGACAGTCACACATCTCCTTGCAACCTAACTTACCTCCAGTATTACTGTAAGCATGCAGCACGTCTTGCTATTCTGAGCACCTTGAAGGAAATATAAAGGAATGTAGGCAACTGATGGCATTTTGGCTGAAACCCTGTTTGCTCAACTGTGCTGCCAGAAAACTGGTGATGTTACCAGTAGAAACTGAACACTTTGTGTTCAATAAATCTGTCTCAGGACTCCCATGTAAGCCCATTCTTCATGTGGAAGCTGTGGAAGCCATGGGCCAGAAAACGAACATTTTTAATTACACTAGGATGACATTACCAGTGGCAGCAATTTTTGGTAAGGACTTCCTCCTTCTGCCCTGCTGATGATTGCCCCATTGATGATTTCATCAGCCTTCTGTGGGCATAGTTGGCACAAACAGGATTTCAACCATTTTATGTATAAGAAATGTATTTCAGGATGATGGGTAGATCTGTACTAGTTTCCAGAGACAATCCACACAAAGCAGAATCACCCATGCTTCACAAATTAATAGATTAACCCACTTTAGGAGAACCTGGCATATAACAGTCCAAACTGGTACTAAAGGCTCAGACACAAGCAAATACACACAGAAATGTCAGAGCTGCCTAGAAGGCAGTGGCTGAAATTCTGTTACTGTTGGCATAACACAAAGTTATGCCTGTGGGAGATTGCAGGGCATTATGCCCATTGCATAACTAGTTATGTTATACCTCTGAGGGGTAGCTGCTGATCACCAGCCCTCCCACCCCAAGAAAGGCTAATCTTTTCTTTGTGGCCTTTCTTTCTGCTCTTAGTTCTTAGGAAATGCAAAGAAAAAATAATAATTGATGTCTACTTATATCAATTATACTACACCAGTATTTCTCTAGCAGTTCCCAGTTGGGTGAAGGGTTTCACAAGACCTCCTGTGGAAGAAGCAAGCAACTGTTTCAATTAAACCAAGAAGGCTTGTTTCTTTTTGCTTTGGGGCACGGGTTGATGAAGAAAATGGGAACATCTTGCTCAGTGAAGACCGTGCTGAGAAGGAGAATGATGTCAAAGATTATGATCCTGCTGAACAGGGGCAAAACAAGAGAAGGGAGAAGGAAGGGAATTTTTAAATATGTAACATAGATTGCTTTCCAGACTCTGAGCTGCTTAGGACACTGGTCAGATTTCCCTGCTTGATCTTCATGTACAGCTGTAGCTGCACTACATGCATGCTCAATTGCTTTGTGAACATGCTTCTTTCTGCCTTGGTGCCATTACTGCTACCACATGTAATTTTGAGTTACCCAACTGCAGCATCACAACAATATTTCAACTTATGAATAAGATTAATAAAACATTTAGGTGTTTGAATTATCAAGAAGCTCTTCTCGTACACTTCAAGCAGACATCATTTGTTGTATTTTTTTTCTTGTCAGCTTTAAGAAGTTTGTCATTAGTAATTCTGTTTCAGGTGTTATCCAAGCTATGCTTCATGTCAGCTCATAAAGGGAGGCTTCCTAATTAAACTCTGTCTTCAGATAGTATTGATGCACTAGACGAAAGCAAACGTCTTTCTGTTGTCTCTTCTATTTACTCTTGAGTTCATTTCATTTTGCATATTAAAAATGGATCACTGGTAAATTATATTGGTAGCAATATATTTCAATGGCTAAAGTGAGGTTTGTTTGATTCTTTTTAGTTTAATAGGCAAAACATTTGCTGTTTGGAGGGGAGAACCCATGGGTGCTTTTTTACTCTACCAGACCCAAATAACCAATCCAGAAATTCATTTGATATGCATGCCTTCCTTATTTAAATATGCCTCTTCTTGTGTATTTCTTTACACTCAGATGGATTCCAAAACAGATCTCTCTTCCAAACTAATTAGAAATTCCTTCACGGAAGCAATAAAGGTGCTGCAGAATATGGGTGTTCTTTTCCAGAAATCAGTGAATCTTAAGGACATGTATTATGTAAGTCCCAAAAGCCTGATTTACAAATGCTATATACATTTAATTTTTTAAAAATTTGTTAGACTTATACCCCACCCAGGGACGTGGTGGCGCTGCGGGTTAAACCGCAGAAGCCTCTGTGCTGTAAGGTCTATAGATCTGCAGCTGTAAGATCGAATCCACGTGACGGAGTGAGCGCCCGTCACTTGTCCCAGCTCCCGCCAACCTAGCGGTTTGAAAGCATGCAAATGCGAGTAGATAAATAGGGACCACCTTGGTGGGAAGGTAACAGCGTTCTGTGTCTAAGTCGCACTGGCCATGTGACCACGGAAGATTGTCTTCGGACAAACGCTGGCTCTATGGCTTGGAAACGGGGATGAGCACCGCCCCCTAGAGTCGAACACGACTGGACAAATTGTCAAGGGGAACCTTTACCTTTACCTTTATACCCCGCCCATTTAGTCAAGAAGCCACTTCTCTGGGTGGCTTCCAGAAAATAATAAGAGTAAACAACAGAATTTTAAAACTGAGCATATAAAAATAAAAATCTCTTACAAAACCTCTGGTCTAATGTGAGGAGGAACCACTTCCGAACAGAAAAGAGCCGTCCCCTCCAGCACGCACAACAGAGGGATACAAGACAGCATATACGCTGATACCAAGAGTGGCCCAACTGAGAGTAGAGGAGAAAAAGAGCAGGAAAGAAGAGCGAGAGAAAGGGGAGGAGCCAATAGTGGTGGGATATCTGGTGACAGGCTGAGGAGAAGGGGAAAGAGAGCTAGACTGGGAGACTGAGGTGGCAAAGGAGGAGGAGGAAAAGAAAGGAAAGGAGGTGAAGGAAGAAGACATTCCTCTAGGATGGGGTTGGTTAGAAATGGAAGACCCTTGGACAGGAGAGTGTGTTAAAATGAAATTGCCCATAGAGGAAGTAGAAAGGAGACAGCAATGTCACAACATGAGACCTGAGGGGAGTAAGATAGGAAAAGAGGGAGAAGAGCTGAAAAGGCAAAGAAAGGAAGGATTTGCAGTACAGCTGGGGGAAGCAGAACCAGTGGAATGGACGGTATATGTCTATCCCAAGAAGGGAGATCAATGGAAGAAGGGGGCCAAACCGGTGGTGATGTCGCATCCAGAAACACCCATGGAGGGAGAGTGGGCTCGGCACCCCTGTTGCAGCACCATATGTCCCAGTCTGAGGAGACCCGCAAGAAAACCCACAGATCGCGAACGATTTGGAGTGAACCCCCGATGGTGAACTCTTTTGCAACGCCCAAGTTAAGGGAAAGTTATGTTGAATGGAGAGAAACGGAGGGACCCATTGGTCCAACTGAAGTTATTGTTCATAGTCCTCCGGTGTTTGAAAATAAAAGAAACGTTTATGAAGAAGGCCTGTCTCCACTTTTTGGGGAACAAAAAGGGGAATTGGGTTTTCCCAAAGTCGAACCCACTCACATCTAACAAATAGCCCACGACTCAAAGTGGTAAACCATGGGCAAGCATAAACTTACTACAAAATTAATATTACAAAAGGGTGAGGCTTGTAAAGGCCTGGATGAGATGTCAGATTTTAACTTGCTTTCGAAAGCTCAGGAGGGTGGGGGCCAATCGCACCTCCACAGGAAGAGTGTTCCAGAGTGGGGTGGCCACTACCAAGAAGGCCCAGTTTCTGTTTGATGACTTCCGGACCTCTTTTGGAGTGGCCATCCACTGCATCAAGGATTGGGATGTACCAGTGGGATGAGAGGATGACCTGAGGGAGAGGTGGGCAAAGCCCTTACCCATGTAGCTTACCATGTGTCCTGTCACATTTAAATGTGCTTGGAATATGCTACTAGTATGCTATTGCTACATTCAAATGACCTAGCATACATGGTAGAAGCACTTTAACTTCGTCATTTGTACTAAAAATGTTTGCATACATAAATATAGAAGGTGGGGTGAATAAATAGAGGTGAGCTATAAATTCAATACACACATATACATTGCTTTGATTTAGGGATCTCCTCCTCTGTGTCTTCCAGGTGACTGAACAGGATACAGAATTGCATAAGATGACACTTGAAATCCTCAGAGCTGATTGTAAGAGACCAAAATGTAAGTATGATCAGTTCCCTGGTTGTGAACACTGGCACATGTATTACCTATGCAAATTAAATTATTCCCTGCATGTCTAATTCACACACTAAAGTAAAGTAACTGTCATAGGGAGATAGAAATAGCCACTGTTACTGGAGCAGGGAAGGGTGAGTATGCGTATCACTTATCTTGTTATAATGCTTCACTTAGGTTCTTGGTTTCTACAATGAGAGAAACTCACTTTTAATTCACACTGGCTCTCATTCAGTGTTATGAATCTTTCAGAATATGACTAAATATTTATGGAAAATACCTTCAGTTGGGGCATCTGTAGAAGGAAATGTAGCAGTTAAGAGATATCAGTGGTAAACTTCTGAGCCAGTATCCAGAAAAGTTGTTTCAGAATGCCTGTCTCATTTTTCCCAGGCTTGCTGTCTGCTAGTGGGGGCAGCTTCACACTGCTGGTGAAATCAAATTTGGTTTGATTCTTTGTGGTCTGGCCTTGATATTTTTGGTTGCCTCATACCTCTAGCTCCATTACAATGTAGTATTTTGGGGGGGGGGGGGGGAATAACCAGCCAGTGTTTTTCATGTCCCTGAGGAAGATGGGAGAGATACAGTCATGAGCCTCCTTTTAATTATCAGTGCATGATTGGCACTGGCATCTAATGTGTACACAATCCGGTTCATTCAAGAAAGTCTTAAAGGGATTTTCAGAATTCTGCAGTTTGCGTTTATACGTGAAGGCGGAGAGAGAACAAGTGTCTGTACAGATAGCTTTCCACATTTGTTTTATGTCTGTAGATGCTGAAAAGGGCTGCCATTTCCGTCACATTCTCAACTGTATTCAGCAGAGCTACTGCCCTTACATCACGGAATCTGTGGTCCGTTGCCTCCTGGACTGGTTAGAGACCAACAGTGATATAGTCACTACCATGGAAGAATACTACACTGTATTTTAAATTAAGGAATGCCATGGACTTCTACAACCAAATTTTATCCAGTGGTCTTGAACAGTATCTGTGACAGCAGGGACTTGGTTATGTTTTCTTATTTAGAAGATGAGGTATAATAAACTTCCTATAGCTTTTGTTTTGATGTAGATGCAATTATTATTTAAAACAGTTTCTGATGTCCCAGATCTTCAACAAGATGCCTTTTTTATAGGCAAAGTTATCATGTTGTGGATGCCCTCTTGTGGTGGGATAGAAAAGAAGAAACTTTGTGTTAATCGTTTATTGTTCAGTAAAAAGGAACCTTAAAACAGGGGTTAGCAAACTTTAGAGGTTTTCAGTTCCATTCCCACAATTTCTTCTTATTGGCAATGCTGTCTGGGGCTTATGGGCATTGTACTCAAAACATCTACCCGTGACCTGGTATGTGCTACAGCATATTTCCTTAAACTTTTGCATAGCCTTCAAGCTTTTCAAGTTTTAAAGTGTCTGACTGTTGAACTGTATAGAGTTTAGTTATATAAACAGCCATATGCATGTTCTTTATTAGTAGTGTGCAAACTTTGGCAATTACATTTATCCCATCTCTAAAGTGATGCAGAACTGTTTTTAATTAGACCCTTCTGACTTCTGAACAATGGTTTAAGCCTTGTTTGTTTCTTAATTGTGCCTTTTGCATGGTCCATAAATAACAGAGTTTGCGCTTCCATTCGCATTGTCCCCAATTAAGAATAATGATCTGTTATTGTTTCCTGTGGATGTTAAAGCTTTCTCTCTCACACTTCCAGTGTGATATATCTAAAGTAGAGATGGAGGTATTAATATACAAATACATCCCCGCGCAGCTGGAGTTAATGAGGGTTGCACCCCTGGGGCCAGACCGTCCACTCATACGCCCACCACTGCCGCTGGCCCCACTCATCCTTCCAATCGCTCCTGAGCACCATTCTCTTCCCAGTTGTCTAGCCACTCCTGGCAGAGGGAGGGAGGATGAGTCTCCCTGCAAGGCTGCTGAGTGGCTAGCCGAGTGGTGCTCCTGAGCGATTTGAAGGAAGAGAGGGGCTGCCACCGGATGTGTGAGTGGACAGTCTGACCCCAGGGGCCAGATTCCAGCTGCATGGGGATATTCATATTCGAATACAAATACCCCCATCTCTAATCTAAAGGTTTTGCACATCAGTTTGGGAGTCTGCTCCTGGGCTACAGGGATAAAGCAACTGGTACAAATTCCAAATCCTTGTTTACCTTTTCTGTAATCAAATTTGTTACCAGTTTTCCCAAATCACTATTTTAATTGGGGTTCAAATAGCAGTTTATGTTCTGCAGGAAAGGTGATTTCATAATTCTCTCAATTTCTGAAGGTTGTCCCATATTTCCATAAGACTATATGTGGTCTTACTTGTTTGCAGAAAACTGTTTTGCCATTAACAATGAAAAGCATGTAGCAAAGACTTCCAAAATTTAAAATGTGAGTTTGTAATTATTGCATACGAGTTCTACAGTAGCGAGCTGAGTATAAAATTATATAGGTGCTATTAGAATGAAATAGCTGGCTGGATAGCTCATTAAGTATCTGGCTGCAGAACCAGAGGTTGGGGTTTCAGTTCCCCGCTGTGGATTCCAGAAGAGCTAGCAAGCTGCACAGTTCCAAGATGCCCCCAGAAGAAGGAAATGGTAAACCACTTCTGAGTACTCTCTACCTAGAAAACCCTAAAAAGGGTCACCATAAGTCAGAATTGAGTTACAGAGCATCTTTTGTTGTAGTTATGACGGAACTCTGTGCAGGGGGGGGAATCATGCACACATGCGGGGGCACAGGCCTGCCCAGCAGGGCTGAAAATTAGAGGAAATGTTGGTTGTAGGATGTCCATTTTAAACAATAAAAATATTTTTACAGAGATCATGGGCCTTGTTTTTCTCTTCACTTTGTGTTCCATAAGACTGTTGGACCTACAAATGGCTTCATTTAGCATATGCATCCTTATGGTAGGCTGCAAGCAGATAACAGCCCCATTGGAATGACACTATCATGTCAAGAGCCTCTTGTTTGCTCTGGTATTACATACTTTTGGCACAGAAAAACTGTGTCACGCCCGCTGCCACATGGACTTATTTGTAACTGCATGACTGCCATGACTGCATATGTGAAGCAAAGAAAGCCAGTTTTGCTGTCACTGTGCTGTATTGTAGACCTGTCACATGGGTAAAAGTTCAGTGTTTTTGTACTTTAAAGTCTTCCAGTCTTCAAGTGTTTGTTTGAAGCAGTTAGTGTCTTGCAGCTTGGTAATTTCTGTATTAGCCAGGGAGTTTAGGTTTTTTTGTTTGTTTTTGCATGTTTTGTCTGTGTTCAGAGGAGAAGTGCTAACCATCTAAAACATTCTTTTCTTTCAGTTAAATTTTTAAAACCTGTTCCACTTTCTCACTCTTGCTGCTTTAATGCCAGAAGACTATGTCCCTTTCCTTCTGGGGGATGAAGTTCTACACATTTGAAGAGCAAAAGCCACCCTGCCCCTACTTTTTGTCTTAGTAACACTAAAATGTTCAGCATGAAATGCTGTTCCAGGGGGGAAAAGGTAGTCTTATTGAATGAAAAGATGTATTGCCTCAAGGCTCTATTAATGTAAGATCCACAGATTAATTATTGGGTCTCTCAATTTAGAAATTAGAAATTGTAATCTTTTAATATGTCTTGTGCTAGAAATGTATCTCAGTAAGCTTGAGAAAATATTACATGCTAGTTATGTATCTAGCCACAGCATGGTGCTGTTGACACAAACATGAACAACAGCTAGAACCTAAAACAGTGTTCACTACAGATAAATCTTCATATATTGAAAGATTTAACAAATCCATTGAAATTGAATATGTTTTATACCATGGCCGAGAGATTTTTTCTGAATAATCACATGCTGTCAGCTTGATTCCAATTTAGAGAAACTTTTCCAGGGTTTTTGGTATACAGCAGTCGTGACTAGAGATGGAGGTATTTGTATTTGTATACGAATATGAATATCCCCGCACAGCTGGAGTTAACGAGGGTTGGGCCCCTGGGGTTGGACCATCCACTCACACATCCACCGCTGCCGCCGGCCCCGCCCATCTTTCAAATTGCACCCGGGTGCCATTCTCTTCCTGGTCATCTAGTCACTCCTGGCAGTGGGAGGGAGGACGAGTCTCCCTGCAAGGCTGCCGAGTGGCTAGCTGAGCGGTGCTCCAGAGCAACTGGAAGGAAGAGAGGGGCCGCTGCTGCCACCCGATGTGTGAGTGGACGGTCCGGCCCCAGAAGCTGGACCCTCGTTAACTCCAGCTGCGCGGGGATATTTGTATACATCTCTACTTATGACTATACAGGCTGGTTCTTCTTCCAGGAGGTGCTGTGGGGAATTGAACTCCCAACCCAGGTGTTCTAACTCACTGGACTTTCTAGGCAGCCAAATGTGATACTAGTGCATGGCATTTTTTTAAATCCATTTAGAGTAATTTGAAGTGGATTTTTTTTATTTCTGTGCTTCTTAATGTGAATATTTCTTTTAAAGCAGCGGTCCCCAACCTTTTTAGCCCCGCGGACCGGCTTGGGAAGGCGGGGCACCCCCTGCGCTCGTGCACATGCGCAATGGCCGGCGCAGCGCTTCTGTGGGTGCGTGCATACTTGTGCGCATGCACAAAGGGCGGCACAGTGCTCGTGCGCAGGCTTAGACAGGCTGTGCAGGGGGGGAAGTGCGTGGGGGTGGGGGGGAGGTCTCTCTCCGCGGCCCAGTCGGGCTCAGGTCATGGACCGGCACCAGGCCGCGGACCAGGGGTTGGGGACCTCTGTTTTAAAGGAACAAAAAAAATGTAGTAATACAGCAAGCCACTTAAAAGGTTCTGTACAGTTAAGAGAAGTTGCTTTATAATGAGCTGCATAATGAACTACTAAAAAGTAACTTTCCAAGCTCTGTGTTTGTTAAATCCAGAGGCAGGTATAAATGGGATGTTGTGCAATGGATTGAGTGACAGACCAGGACTCAAGAGACCTTGGTTCAAATACCTGCTTGGCCAAGGAAACTCAGAGGTGTAATGTGTATGGAACTGGCAAAACCACTCCTTAAACATCTCACTTATTTTGAAAGCTCTTATTAGGGTTACTGTTAGTCAAATGTGACATAATGGGAAAACATAACATAAATAGGGCTCAGAGTTCTAAGCAAGAGTATGGAAAAGGAGGGAGGCAGACAAATATAAAACCTCATCAGACACCAGGACACAGAGCATAGAATTTTTTTTCTGTGTGTGCGCGATGCCTCATCACTTTTGATATCTGATTTTCAGCCAGCAGGACCTAGACACACAGGTCACATTCAAATGATGCAGCATATTTCCAAAATGTCTGGCAGAAGCTTGGGGTTTATTTGTCAAGTTGAATTCTTGAGGCAGTGAGCGAAACTGACTAAAATGTTAAGGCAGTGAGATGAAGTTATTAAATCCAATGTTTTTTGAGCAGTCAACTGAGTCACACAGATAGTATTACAATGGGGCAGATGTGCTCTTTCTCTCTGCCTGTGGAAAAAGATAGGGTTATGTTCTTGTTTCAATGTGTCAGATACTTGTTAATGACAGAGAACTAGATAATCTGTCTATTAATCAGAACATTTAGTAATATTGATAAATTAAAAATAATTCTGGTATTCAGCATTTGAATTGTTCAACCATTTATTGAATTAATGATGCTGTTTCTGTCTAAATACTAGCAGAGGATCACATCTTCAAATGTTTGATTTTAACCAAAGAAAGGGAGGGCGGTTATACATAGTCATTGAACACTACACAGCTACTCAAGTATTTTTAGTGAAGTTTTTGAGAGAGAATTAGATAGGTATTTCCCCTAACATTATTTTTCTGTATATGGTGAGGAAGGGGGGGGGGGGGGATGGGGAGGGCATTTAAAGCTATAGCAACTTACCTGCAACCTGAAGTTGTATTATCCCAGAGGAGCTTTGTCATGATTCTGCTGCATCCATGCACTTCAAGCCAATGACACTCCTAATTCTTATGAACAATTCTAGTACTTTTTGAACTTGGATACTAAATAAATACTTCTGCATATCTAGCACGAGAGTTGACTCATTAACAGAGATGTGTTATATATCAAAACAAGAGAATAAATGGATAGTGTAGAAACAGAACAGTATTTATTTCTATAAATATCTTAGCCCTTGATACAAAGATGTAACCTATCTCATGCTGTACAGCTCAACTTAAACTCCAGAAATTTGTACCTCCAGTATCAAGTTGATTGGATTAGTAGCCTCTTGCCATAAATGGGTCAAAAGGTCATTTCATTGCTGGAGTTTATACAACCTATTCAGGGTGCTTAAGTTCTTTTAATATATTTATCAAGAGAAGGGCCTATATGCAAATATTACAGCCAGATCTGTCCGTAATACCCATTCTTCACAGGCAGGGCGGTTGAGGGCCTTGACTCCCCCCCCCCCCCCAAAGGAGACCCGGAGGGAAAGAACAAGAAACTGGACCTTCTCGGTGGTGGCCCCCTGCCTGTGGAACAACCTGTCTATTGAGATCTGCCTGGCACCCTCGCTCGATGGGTTCAAACGAGCATTGAAGACTTGGCTCTTCTGCCAGGCTTTCCCTGATCATTAGGTTACTGAGATCTCGGTCTCCCCTTTTACCATCCTTTTTGCCATCCTTTTTATCATCCTTTTACCACCTTCACTGCCATCTGTTTTAATTTATCTTGTTGGTTATTATATTTGTTTGAATGAATGTATTATTATTTTATCGTGTCTTGATATTGTGCTGTTTATTTTGTTGTTAGCCGCCAAGAGTGGCCTGGTTGCCAGATGGTGCGGGGTATAAATCCAATAAATAAATAAATAATCATTCTTCTTGTTAAAAATATTTAGAAACAATGATAACAACTACTACTACTACTACCACTACCATCACCACCAAGGGCAAGCATCAGCTATTGAGTGAGTCTTCTGGTGGTGGATAGTGGAACAGCCTACAGATATGTAGGCTAACAGTGGTGATAGACATAATACTCAAGCTGTCCCAAACAGAGGTAGCAGGGACAGAAGTGTAGTCTGGTGGGACTGTACTTCATTAAAAACTGATTATACCCAATGATGATACTGACATGGCAAGGAAGCACTAGCATCCATTAAGTGCTTACTCCCATTGCCTTGTGGGTAGGGGAAAGTCCCAATGGCTAAGGAAAGAAAACTTCAACAGCAATATCTGACCCAGATCAAGTGGTTAGCAATGGTGTCTGCCCCCTGGGAAGGGCTGACCAATCACAGTATCTAGCTGTAGGTAATAAATTGTAACTTGCTCTTGCAATTGATTTCAATATGAGGTGAGTCTCAAAAGAAATTTTGTACCATCTTGGCTGTTACATGCGTTAACAAGGACCACATCCATGGTTTAGGAGGTGGGCCACAAGTGAAAGATCATCTACATTCTCCCTTGGAAACATCTCTTGCCATTGAGCAGGAATATAGTAATAATCCCAGTGAATGTATGTATGTGTCAGCAGGCAAGCTCAGATATGAGCAACCTTGTCCACCAGACCTTGTGCTGAACCAAGACCCAAGCCAAAGATTGCCTTCAAAATCAGGAATTCCAAAGAAGGACACTTCAGCAAAAGGATGAGGAATAAATAAGAAAACAGTAGGGCAGAGGAAGTAGATGACAGAACAAAATGAGGAGGTTGCACACCCCTTTTACAATGTTAACTACTAGAGATAGGCATGAACCACTGGTTTGGTGATTCATGCTGGTTCAACCAATGGTCCAACAGCTGTTCCGTGTTTCAGTGCTCCACCCCCTCTGGCAGGCACACATTCAGAGGCAGCACCCCGACTCCTCTGGGTGCTGCCTCTGAGTGGGCACCACTGGAGGGGGCAGTGCGCTCAACAGCAGAACACCTGTTGGGCTGTCAGTCGAACTGTTGAATCTGTGGTTCATACCCATCTCTATTAATGACTATCAAGACCTAGAAAGACTGGGATGGAGGCAAATCTACATGCAACTTACACAGATGCACACCAAGATGCACACTTCGTCAGAACAGAACATTGCAGAATGTAACTGCATCAGGTGGGAAAACATGTCACACAACTAGAAAGAACACACACATAAAAGGAAGCTGGAAAATGTTATTTCATTAAGAGCATTTCCCAGAGGAATGCAGCAATCCTCTGAACAATAAAAAGTGTCCTGAAGTCAATATGGCAGAAATCCCTAATATATCTGGTAATCTAACAAGTAATAGATAACAATAGGTATTGCAGGTGAACAGGTCTGGTAAAGAGTGTGGTAGAGTGGTTAGTGTTAGATTAGGATTCAGAGGCTGGGGTTCAACTCTGATATGAAACTCATAGATGATTGGAGACTACTCACAATCTCTCAGCTTTAGCTTTCTCGTACAGTTGTCATCAGGACAAATAAGGAAGAGGTACAATTTGGGAGCCAGTCAGCTCTAGGTTCTTCGAAGACAAGGCATTGGAATTGGCTCTTTTAAAGGTGAAAAATGGACTGTTTTCTCCTGCTGCAATGTCACTGGAAATGGTATAGTTCTCCAAAAGGTTCCATGGTGGCAATGTAGTTCCTGCTCATTCTTGCTCTATGTAATAAGGCGGCTCCAAAATGTCCTAACAAAAATAGCATGTGTAAAAGGCCTGGCTGTTCCTGTTTGTTTTCTCTCAACTATTTCCTGATCAAATTCCCAGTTTACAAGTCAAAGAATTTCAGTATGCCAGCATTGCAAAGACCACCTAAAACACAGCAAGAAGAGGGCCCACTGACAAATGAAGCCTCTCTGATAAGGATATAAAGATGCTTGTCAACTGAATGGAGCCGGACTAAATCAACACTCTTTCCTATAGGTGCCTTTATTATAAGTTTGTTTTTTCCTCCACCTCAATAAAATAAGCAATTCCAACCTAGAACTGGGCAGTTAATTGAGACATTCACACATCTGGGAACTTGGCTACCGTCCCCTTCAGCTTTGGACATTGGATCCCTTTTTAAAAAAAACATTTCACTCAGCAAGAAACTCAATCACAGCATCAACCTATGACTAAACTTTCATTCTATTTAAAACAAGGAATGTTTTCTTGATTCTTTTTCTACTCATTTGTGAAATTAATATGGTAAGAGGCATAAACCACCAATTATATTCTGTACATAATAAAATAACCCTAGAGGATAAGAATATTCAGTTATTTGGCTATATGTTAATTTAATCTGCATAAGATATTCTGATGACTGGCGGTGGCTTTAGCTGTAATATTGGATATTCTTACTTAACACTGCTGGATTTCCAAATAGACACGTACAGAGTAACACTAAATAGGCATGTATGGGCTATGCCAGTCCTAACTAGCATATCCAGTAGTGAAGGGCTGAGGGCTCAGTCCCACCAAGATGGAGCCTATGGAATGGTGGTTCTCAAGCCCATGAACTGGGGAAGGAACATGCCCTGGATAGGATTATGCTCTCTCCTGAATCCATTTTTGTCATTGGAAGCCCAGGTGGACTGTGGCACAGATGCCTGATTAGGTTTGCAAAGTTGTATCTGAACAAACCAAAAACTTCTGGAACAATGTCCCTTTGGACAGACATAACCCAAGTGGAGATGTTTGGCCATAAATGCACAGTGCCCCATTTGGCAAAAGCCAAACACAGCATATCAGCACAAACACCTCATACCAACTGTCAAGCACAGTGATGATTTCAGCTTGTTTTGCAGCCACAGGTCTTTGCAGTCATTGAGTCGACCGTGAATTCCTCTATATACCAAAGTATTCCAGAGATAAATGTGAGGCCATCTGTCCAACAGCTAAAGCTTGGCTGGAATTGGGTCATGCAACAGAACAAGGATCCCAAGCACACCTGCAAATCTGCAACAGAATGGCTGAAAAAGAAAAAGTGTTGCAATGGCCCAGTCAAAGTCCAGACCTCAACCCAATAGAAATGCTGTGGCAGGACTATAAGAGAGCTGTGCATAAACAAATGATCGCAAAGCTCAATGAACTGGACATTGTAAAGAGTGGGTCAAAATTCCTCCACGATTATGTGAGAGACTGATAAAGTCATACAGACAACGTAGAACCTTTTCTAAAAAATATATTAAAAACATGGCTTTTTAGACAGGCCTTCCTGGATTTGGATACATCCTGATACATTAGTGCCTTTAATAATTAATATCCAACCCACCGCCATGTTTTTCATTTTGCTTTACGTTTTATTAAGTGGTTTTTAGTTTAATTTGTTTAGTACCTTTTCTATTTTGTTTGGCTGTTGTCAACTATCCTTGTTATGTTATTGTTTTATCTTATTTGTACATCGCCCAGAGTGGCCTTGGCAGCCAGATGGCTGGTATAAAAATCAAATAAATAAATAAATAGTTATTGCTACTAAAGGTGGTTTTACAAGCTTTTGAATCATAAGGTGTACTTAGTTTTTCACACATGGCTTCTCCATTTTGGCTTTATTTTTGTAAAATAAATCATGATATGGTGTATGTCATGTGGTGTTGTTCATCTGAGGTTGTATTTACCTAATTTTCAGACCAGATAAGGACCAGATTATTTTTATTGTGTCCTGATACATAAAACCATAGAATTCAAAGATGGTGTACAGTACTTTCTTTTTCACATGACTGTAGCTTGCCTATTTAGCAGAACCAAAACCTCAAAGTTCTCCTCAAACAACATAATAAGAAGCCAAAGGCCTGGGCACAGTGATGCAGGCTATAGTTTCAAAGCTTCCATTTGCACAGAAAACAGTGTCTCGAAGCCTGTTTACATAGGTATATATAATTGGTACAGTTCATGTAATCACTTCTCTCGCACAGAAATGACACTATGGATTATATAATTTCTGCCCTTGTTTGTAATTTGCCGTGGTACTTTGGCTGTTGGCAGTGATGCTTGCTGTGTTTTCCAGTGTCATGGCACAAGTCAATCCTATTGGTAATTTCAAAATACATGTACAACTCTGTGCTATAAGGGATCTCTTGCTTCGATCCATAAAGTAAGAACTGCTGCCTGCATCACATTTGTTCACATGGAATAGCTCCCTAAAAGTCAGTCTTGAATGTCCATATATTCCAAAATGTCTAATGTAATCTATGTCCCTGGCTTGGTCCAAAACCCACAAACAGCAATATTCTACAATTCAGCAGAGATCTGACTTCTGTGGCAAAGTCTCTGAGCATGTTTAACTGCCACTAACATGGTAGGTTTCACTTATTTACACTAGATATTTCATGTTATGTCTCATAATTGGATATTCTTACTTAACATGAAATAGTGCCAAGAATCCACAAAAAGTAAGTATCTTGAACTGCAGGTTTGGAAACAGGATCTGACCGCCTATTTTGGAATTCCTTATCAAATAACACAACTGTTAAGAGTATTCTGGTGAATTAAGGACCCTGGGCATTGCAGGACTTTGCTAATAGCTGCCTCCTGTTGCAGGCAAAAAGCAGCTTCAGGGAAAATTATACCTGTGTGCATATAGAGATATCAAACAGTCCTTCACTCATGCTGTTGTCACAGTCTATATCTATCTCTCCTTGGCTTCTCCAAATGAGAGAAAAAAATATGAAGGTGTCAGATTCACATTTAATGTTTGCCAAAGATTAGAAAAAGTAATTCTCTAAATTACAAATCCCACACTCCTCCAGCTAGCATCCATTTGGGGGTTGTTACAAAATCTAACTTTTCCAGATTCTGGTTTTATCATATTTTCAGCCTTTGCTCCATCTTAGGGCAATAGACATGTGGTTACCCCATTCTGTTTTCACACCAACTCTCTGATTCACTTGGAGACATAGAGTGCATTGCCTAAGAGCACTCAAGTGAGATTCCAAGGGTGACTGGAGATTAGAACCCAATGTTCCCAGCTTGCACCAAGACACTTATTGCACAATATGGGGCATGGGGAACCTCTGTCCTATGAACCTAAAGCAGCTTGCAGGACTCTTTTGACCAGTGGCTATACACTTCAAAGTGTGCCTAATCAGCTGTTTTTGTCTAATGTGTCACTGAATTGAATATTTTCTGATCTGGGGGTTGTCTTCTTTCTAGGCGGTTCTACTCCCAGCTAAAGCAAAAGCCATGTGTTTTGACAAAAGGCAATTCCAATGAGTTAACTGGCATCGCTTTATCCTTAGGGATGAAATAAGACAGTTTGACCCTACATCCCCTGAAATGAAGCGTCCTGTTTTTGTCTTTCAGACTGGTTCTTTATGGCTGCAGCCTCTATTCTGAAATTTCAATGTGTAGCCAGGATGATTTCGGGACTCTTCTGTCCCCCTCCCCCATCCCCGCAGAGCCGAATCCTGCGGGACTCAGAAGGGCTGCCTGCTTGTCATATTTAGAGCATCCGTCAAGGTATTGCTCGCCCTTGTTCTTGTGGCTTGACTAAAACCCTACAGCATTTTCGAGGCAGCAACGAGCACAGAAAACTTTCCTACACTCTGTCAGCGACCGGTCCAGGGAGTTTTCGTATCCTCGACGCTGACCGGCACCATTTCAGGGCCGTTTTATCAGCACCCTTTGAAAATGCAGGGTCCTAAACTTTGGACTTTTCGCACGGAAAACCTCTATGCTTCTACGTCGAGACGCGGCTCTTCCCCTGAACTGGGGGGCGGGGGCGGGGGGGGGAAATCCGAGGCTGGGAGAACGCTGGTTTTACACACCTCCTCTTCCCGCCTAAATCTTGCAATCTTAAAAGAAAGAAAGAAAAAGAAAAGAAAAAAAGGAGTGGGACTGCCTGCTCGCCACAAGAGAACGGCCTTTCTTCCGCGTTGCCGGGCCCTTTCCAGAGAAGGGGGAAATCTCTTCCCCGTTGCCCTCGCGGGCTGTCCCCGGGGAACTTTGCCAGCAGCCAATTAGAGCAGCTCTGCAGAAAGGGGGGGGCAGAAGGGGCGCCCTTCCTCCACCCACCCCGCCCGCCCGCCGACCGGCCCGCCCAGCCCAGCGCCCCCTGAGGGCTCGGGTGTGGAGCGGTGGTTCCCCCACTCTTCTTTCAGCTCTCCTGTTCGGGGAAGACCGACCCCCCCCTTCCCGTCCTCTCCTCCCCTTCCCCCCCCCCCCCGTTGTGGGCCATCCCTCCTACCTCCTACCTCCCAGCCCGTCGGTCCACCCGCCCGCCCCTCTTTCCTCCTCCTCCGGCCCCTCGCCTTGTTCGGCGCGAAGGGAAGCTGACAGCAGCCGGAGAACGCCGAAGGAGAAGGCTGGCGAAGGCCGGCCAGCCTCGCGCCCACTCCGCCGCCTCTCTGCCCGAGGCAGCCCGCTGCCTGCCTGCCTGCCTGCCTGCCCCTTTCGGCTGGGGGGAGGGCGGCTGCAGGAAGACAGCAGCTGCTGCATTACCACCGCCGCTAGCACCGAGGAGCGTTGCCAAGGATCGGCTCTTGTTAGGCGAGGAGTTCGTGGAGCCGAAGATAACCTGAGAACGCAGGAAGGGGGAGAGGGAGAGGGAGAGGTGGCAGGCAGAAATACACGCACGTACATACATATCTGTACACACACGCGGGCGGGACACGCACAGGAGATCTGCAGAAAGGGGCTGCCCTGAACCTGATACACGCCCAAAGGCTGAACAGTGAGTGGCTCCCACCCATCCACGTCCATGTGCTTTGGGCCAGCAGAAGAATCATCCTTGCCCACCAAGATGGAAAGATTCAGGCTCTCGTGAAAGTGCCCGCCGACAAGTCGGACCCTCCTCCAAGGGGGTAAACGGAGATTGTGAGTGTGTTCGGGCATGCATAGGATCACGCTCTTCCATATCGCTGTATGGTTTTTACAAAAATACATATTTTGTTAAGGCATACAATTGCATGATATTTTTTTTTAAAAAAAGGAACTCCCATATTTTAAATATTCAGTAAAGAGTTGGGAAGTTTTGCTTGTCCTGTCGTGCAGTCGGGGGGGAAAAAAGGAAAGAAGAGAAATCGTCGGCTTCCTAGGAAATCCTTCTTGAGCGCTAAGGAGCCGTCCAGAAAGAATAAGCACAGTCATCATAATACGAGGATACATCTGGACTCTGTTTGTATTTCCTGGTTTTCCTGGGGACGAAGATGCTGTCCTACAGTGTCCTGGATGCTAATGTGGTGGACGTGGAAAAAAGGCGAAATCCTTCCAAGCATTATGTGAGTAGAGAAGGGTGAACAATGCTTTTGCAGGAAGGTCATTAACTCCTAATTATACCAGTGCATGTCCTGACAAGGGAATGGATGTCAGCCTTGAAGTATTGTAGGAGTTTTGATAGTTGGATTTTTGGTTCTCAAGAGCCAGGAAGATGGTTTGAGAAGCTAGGCAGGTGCCATAGGCGTTCTTGAAAGTATCCTCTCCTAACTTCTGTGGTCAACCAAGATGCAGGGTGGGTAAGCTTTGGGGAGCATTTTAACTTGCTGTAATAATCTATTTATTGGATTCTATTGGTTATAAAATTTCTATGCAAACAACAGAGGATCCCAGAGTGCTTTAAACACTAGTGGATTTATGATGGCGTAATCTCCTATGGATACTGGCCACTTTGGAAGATACATCTGATGCAACGAGCTGCAGTTCATGAAAGCTGAAATCAAATAAAACTTGATAGTCTTTAAAGTGTCACTGGACACTCTATTATATTCCCAGTAAAAGACTGATGCAGCTCTACTACTCCTTTGGAAATTATGCATAAGGTCTGTGATTTGAACACCAGCAGCTCATTAGGAACTGACTTCAGTGAGGAACATGTGCCTTCCTCGGTGGTCTGTAAAGGACACAGGTTGGGTCGGTATAAAACAAGATCCCTCCTGGCTGACTTTTACGTTGTGGCTCCAAGAAGGTGACCCTGCCACAAAACACAAAATAGTAAAATGGTCGTATTTTCTGTTTTATGATGGTGGTGTGCTGTGGTTTTGGTACAGTGTTCTGTGTAGGAGATTGCATAAAACTAGATGTAGTTTAGAGTCTCTGCAGCCCTGAACATCTGATGGAGTGCCAGTTTTCTGTGCACTCCATCAGATGCTCTCTGGTCCAATTGGCTGACCATTTCTTGCCCTTCCTTTGCTGCACAAGGCACAGCTTTTGCTATTGGAACCATCTGGGCTGATTTAACCCATGTTATCATTTTGGTCTTAATGCACGGTTGGCAAAAATGCATCCACTTTCCTTCTGCTCTCTGCTTGAGATGTATTCATAACTGTGTTCCTGCTTTTCTGGAATTCAGTGTTCATTTTCCTGAGTGACCATTCATGTCTCACAAATCAGCAAGGAAGAAGTATTTCATCCTGAAGCTTCCTGGGTATTGCTTAAGGATCATCATTTTCCGGAGTGAATGTCCTGGTTTCTCGGTTACCCTGCACTGGCAAAAGTGTCATTGCTTGACTTTCTCATTGACGATCCAGGCCAGTGACCGTACACGAACCCTCGATTCTCCTCTTCAGCTGAGCCAGTTCGATAAGTGCGCAGTGCTAGTTGTGCTCCTGTGGAGTGCAGACCAGGACACAAGCGTGGACTTTGCAGGAGTGCATCTCACTGCAAAGACCCAAAGAGGAATAGAGACCTGCTCTGCTGCCTTAGACGTGATGAGATAGCTACCTGAGCCAGCATATTTGAGGTGTCATGAAGGAGCAGCAAATGGTTAGACCTTTACTTTGGTGTTATTTCTTATTGCCTGGGAGAGAGAAAAATGTTCTGGCCTTGGAAAAGTTACACTTTTGGACAATGGCTCCCAGAATTTCCTGACCACCTGCCAAGGGTCATGGTGCCTGAGGGGTTCTGGAAGGTGTAGTTCAAAATAAGTAACTTGGCTAAATGCTGGAACTTTTTGTCTCAGGTGACAGAGTAATCTGCCTGGCATTGGGTACTATGCACCTTGACTTGGGCAGTTGGGGTGCCATTTGTTGCAGCAAAATTGCTTGGATTGGCCCTGGGAGAAAATAGATTGTAGTAGTCAGTATGAGATCAGGGAGATGGACATCAGCTCCACCCCGACCCCCTGAGAAAGTACAAGAAAGATAGTCTGGATTCATAATTTTCATTTAAAACATGTTTAATCCCGAGAGGGGTGGTAAATTCAGTGTCCTATACCAAAGCTTCCTATCACTGAGCAAGATGCGAATACTTTTCTGGAATTTTTAATCATATTTTCAGGAGATTCCAAACTCTTACATGGATGTGGGTGAAACGTTTTGCTGGAGCTGTCCCAACATTTTGCTTCTACTCTGTACCTATGGCTTTCACCTGTTGACACAATAAGCTAAGACTGATTCAGAGATGTATCGTTTATGTTACCCATAAAATAGATGGTAAAGTGCATTGGGTAGCCTTGTAAAAATAAGCGTGTGTTCAACATGTGCTTAAAAATAAGGATAGTTAGAGCACATATAATGTCAGAGTGGGTGACACTGTTCTGAAGTAGTGTAGAGTGGACCTTGGGAGCACATGGCACCAGCAAGAGGTCCTCTCCAGTTGAGCTCAGGGACTGAATGGGTCTGTAAAACACACATTAGTTTCAAGTTGTTTAGGGTTTTATATACTAACAAGGAAATCCTCAATGTGATCAAGTAACAAATAGGCAGCCAGTGCAGTTTCTTCATTTATGTCATGACTAGGTACCTATGGCAGGTTTGGGGGCCAAATCTTTTGCCCTAGACCTTGCTATGGACTACACTAAGTCTGAAAATGGCTGGTTTGACCTTTTTGAGAAAGCGTTCCAGGTTTTTTTTGGAGGGGGGTGGGATTGGGGACCTCTATAGTTACCCAGTACAAAAACTCCAATTACCCAAAGTAAACAGCTCGTGGAGGTCTTGAGACCCTAAACTAGGATGTTTAAAATATCCTTTATTTTTTAAAAAATAAAACATTAAAAAAAAACCCCAGAAGGGACTCTGATTACATGGGGGCCCATAATAGTTCCTCTTGTGGGCTGCATGCAGCTTGTGGGCCATTCATTGCTGACTCTGATTTATGTTGTTAGGTCCTGTCAGTACCTTCCCTCATTCCTTCTGCAGTGTCTGCAGCTTTCAGACTTACTTTAAGGAAGGCACATTACAATAGTCTAAGCTTGAACTTAACAATGTCTGGACCACTGCGGCCAAGCTTTCCTTGTGCAAGAATGGCCACAGCTGGTCTTATCAGCCACACCTAGTAAAAGGCCACCTGAGCCACTGAGGATACCTGAGCCTCCAGTAACAA
Organism: Intellagama lesueurii; assembly: GCA_037013535.1. Taxonomy (NCBI): domain Eukaryota; kingdom Metazoa; phylum Chordata; class Lepidosauria; order Squamata; family Agamidae; genus Intellagama; species Intellagama lesueurii. Next base: position 211,961,725 of record JBAJHW010000003.1, read on the forward strand.
AGGTGGATCAGGTAGACATCCCTCACCAAGGTTGTGTTCTTGAACCTTCAGAGGAAGCGTAGCATCATGGGCAGGTCACCTGTCTCTGGGACCAGGAGCCCATGTCCCCAAAAGGCCTGCTTTGTCTTGCTAGGATTCAGTTTCAGTTTATTGACTTTCATCCACCCTACCATAGCATTCAGGCGCTGTTCCATGGTCTACATGGACATACCTGCCTCAGATATGATGAGGATATAGATCTGGGTGTCATCAGCATAGCAATGATGCTTTGGTCCCTGCCTTTTCATGGCTGTTCCCAGCATCTTCATGGCTCTAAGGATGATTGTATCCAGATCAAATCCATTGAAGCTAGTGGTTATCAAGTGTCCAGATGACTTGATGAATTGGATGCATATTGATAAATAGAAAGCAAGGTGCAAAAAGATACACAGAAACCTTAATACTGGACTGAGTGACAGAGAACATGCCTCTATTAGTCTGTTATGAAGTCATTCAATTCTTTGATAGATTGCATGAAAACAGATTATGATCAGCATCATGTGTGTGATATTCACAGACTTGGGCTGCAGTATGACCAAAGAAGTATGTATTGCACCTGGCATTCTTAGTTTGATTCCTTTGCTCACCTAATTCAGAGTATATGTTATGAAACTTGGTAGGGCAACTTCTAAGGGATTATCCAGACTGGGTGATTTGAAGTGTCTTGTTGCTTAATTCGAACACCATTTTTCTACAGTTTATAAAAGTACTGTTTCCTATGCACATCCACAAAACCAGAGTTGTTGGGTTTTGTTAACCTCCTTGTGTCTTTTTTAAGAGAAAGGCAGGATATAAATAGAAGGGTGGGATATAAATATTTTAAATAAATATATATATTTAATTCCAGTATGTTCTCATGCCTCTGCTCAAATAAAGGATGGAAACAGCAACATTTTCTCTTAAATTTTCATTTCTTCTCTGTTCTCCTTCTCCTCCATCAATTTCTCTACCCTATTCTCTATCTTCTTTGATCCCACTCCCAAGCTGTTTACCGATACTCTTCACTTATCCCCTTTCTCTCCCAGGGCCAAAGTCACTCTAAAATACAGAGAGCAATTAGTATTTCTTTTTAAAATATCTGATTGCAACAAGTCTCTTTTTCAGTGAAATAAAATAAAACAAGTCTGCCTCGAGAATGATTCATTCTTTGTGGTCTACTAGGTTACTGCCAAACTTACTGGTTTGTTGTTATTTGCTGTCAAGTCACATCTGACTTATGACAGCCTTAATAGAATTTTTAATGTATATGTAATGTATTCAAAGAGCAGTTTTACAAGTGCCAGCCCTCAGTTTCTACAGCTGAGCAGGGATTTGAACTTAGGTCTCTGGAATCTTAGTCTGTCATCCTGTCCCCTGCTGACTCTCACAGTGGATAACATGTTTGCCAGTTTGAAAGAGGAAAAAGCATTGTCAATTTCTCTCTATTCCACACTGTCAATTTTAAAAAGTTCTAAGATTGTTATGACAGCTTTTGGGGATGGGTGATTTGATGTGTGGCACTCTACATAAATAGCTCTAGATCAGCAAGAGTACCGTATTTTTCTATGTATAAGACAATACTTTTGTCTAAAATCTTTAGACTAAAAATTGAGGGTCATCTTAGACATGGAAGTAAGCTGAGGATAGAACAAAATGGCCCATACCTTGCCTCTGCAAACAGGCTTCCTTCAATCACGAGGCTTAGCTGCCTCCAATCACAAGCCTTATGTAACTGATGTCAGCTGATGCTGAACAAACCAATTGCAACACACCTCGTTGGAGGTGGAGCATGTAGGCACTGCTCAGAAGAAACAGGGACTCGTAATGTCAGAGCGTTCTGAGCCCAGAGGCTGAATAAAGTTAAAGTGTGATGCATAATATGACAGTACTGGTATGTAAATGTTACCTAATTACTAAATAAAAATGTGTCCTGTTTTATGTTTAAAATATTGATTTCTTAATTTTGGGTTAGAAAAGTGGGGGGCATCTTATACATAAAAAAATAAACACTAGTTTAGTGTTAAGCCAATTTGGTTTTCACTGTCTAGCATTAGTCTCATTGCAAACTTTCTTTAAAAATAAAAATTAAAAAATATGTGGTTATTTATACGTTAAGAAACAACCCAGGTAGAAGGCAAGAAAGCTAGATATTGCCACATCTTATGTTACTTGAAATATCATAAATGAAATGCCCATTAAAGTTCTGTGCCAGATCACACTATAGAAAGCAGTAGAAAATAGCACACTATGTATGTATCACTGGGAAAAGCAAAACCAACACCTTGCACATCAGGCTGGCCAGCAAGAATGGGTCACAGAAAAGGATCAGCTGTAGTTGGTACAAGGAACATGTTAAACAGAGAAAAGAGTGAGATGATGCATGCAGGACCTGTAGCTTTAAGCAGAACAAATGGCAGTGTGGACAAGCCCTAAGTAAGCACACATAGGAATGTGGATTATGTACTATGGAACTGTTCATAGATAGCCCTGTATGCATACTCTATACATGGAGCAAACTCTACAAACTATATGTTCTGATGAACTTACCAAATGGCTGTGCCATCACCAGTAAATGTTTTGTGAATGGCCACTGTTGATAACCTAATAATCTGTATCTGTTTCTGCTGATCGCAATGGCTTCTTTCCAATCCTCATAGATTATGTATACACTGGTGAGACTGGTGCCACCAATTTTCAGACATTAAAGACTTCTCTATAGAAGGGGAAGAGATGGAGGCAGTGACAGATTTTACTTTCTTGGGCTCCATGATCACTGCAGATGGTGACAGCAGCCACAAAATTAAAAGACGCCTGCTTCTTGGGAGGAAAGCGATGACAAACCTAGACAGCATCTTAAAAAGCAGAGACATCACCTTGCCGACAAAAGTCCGCATAGTCAAAGCTATGGTTTTTCCAGTAGCGATGTATGGAAGTGAGAGCTGGACCATAAATAAGGCTGACTGCCGAAGAATTGATGCTTTTGAATTGTGGTGCTGGAGGAGACTCTTGAGAGTCCCCTGGACTGCAAGGAGAACAAACCTATCCATTCTGAAGGAAATCAACCCTGAGTGCTCACTGGATGGACAGATCCTGAAGCTGAGACTCCAATACTTGGCCATCTCATGAGAAGAGAAGACTCCCTGGAAAAGACCCTGATGTTGGGAAAGTGTGAAGGCAAGAGGAGAAGGGGACGACAGAGGATGAAGCTACCAACATGAATTTGACCCAACTCCGGGAGGCAGTGGAAGACAGGAGGGCCTGGCGTGCTCTGGTCCATGGGGTCACGAAGAGTCGGACACGACTTAACGACTAAACAACAACAACCCTCTTGTCCTAAGACCCCAAAAGTTTTCTCAGGATGAAAGTGATCCCTAGGGAGCTGTGGAACTGGGGAGGGGGGTCTGTGGAAACTTTTAAGTAGTGCCAAGAGGCCGTGTCTGCGGATGTCATCAGCCTTATGCACAGGGAGCTGCATCAATAGGATTTCAGCCATTGTGTGTGATCCTAAATATTTAAAATCACAAAATGGAGATGGTTGTTTCTATTGTGCCTCATGTTTGATGATGAGTAAGTTAATTTTATTCTGTTCCTTTAGGGATTTTTAAAGAATGCAAAGTATTTTCAAACGTTCGAGGTGGAGCTCCCATAAGTTCTAAGCAAATATTGTCCCTTTGTAAAGTGACCAAACTGCTCTGTTATTAAGAACACACTAGTAATGTGATCTAGTAATACATTTACAGATGATTTGGCTCTAGAAGTTAAATTCTATTGCTAATAGAAACAAATTAAATGCATATGCTGTATTGAATCACATTCTATGGTTTTTTGTGGGGGGGGGGGGTTGGCAATTGTTCTGAAATATATGGTTTTTACTATTCTAGCATGTTCAAGGCTTGAGAAAACTGGATGAGCACATAGGAGCTTCAGAGTACAGATCTGCACCCATAATTTTTCTTTGTTACCATGAGGGCCAGAAACATGTTTTTTTTCCTGAAATGAAAATTGACATTTAAATATTCCAAGTTTACAAAAAGATTCTAATTTCGTAATTATGCAGGTTGCCAGTTGACAGAGTCATGCAGTATTAACATTAAAAATATTGTGCTGGAAGATGTTCCTTGTTTCTACCAAAATTGATTGACACTGCTATAACTTAATTGGGGCTTGTGCTCCTTCTCAACTCATTCATACTCTCTGGAGAATGCCTTTTGATTTCTCAAACGCCTGCCAGGTTTTCTGGTATATCAAATGGATGATGGCTGATTCAATTTATCCTAGAGTGCTTGCATATGCAACATTTATCTTGATCTTCAAGATGCGTATTAGGAAAGGTGATCAAAACACAGCCTCAGGCCAAAAGCATCCACATGTATGTTTTTTCTCCTTTCTGTACATTAAGTGCTGGCTAAGTGAATCCAGCTGCCATTATGACATTGTTCTCTATTGTTCCCTTAGGGTTTTTTTTCTTTTTCTTTTTTCCATGTGCTTCATTCAGTTTGTTTTCAAATAGCTCAATATTGCAAGTCAAATGAGGCCTGGATCTCGCCTGTGTTGGGGAAGAGACACATCCATGGCATTTTCCAACCAAGGTCAACATTGCAAAGGGGTTACTTTCAGTATGTTGATTGCTAGCTCTTATCTCACATTTTCCTTTAGATGTCTGGGAGTATGTAGGGAGCAGCATGCTCAAATAATTGCACATATGATTCAGCAGTGCCTACCTCAGATACGAATTGAATTCCAGGATTCTTAGAGATATATGAGATATCACATAAGCTTAAAAACTTGAGTATGTGTGGCAACATTTATTTACATTCTCTGGCCTCTCCCATCCTTCTTTCTTTACCACTTTGCTCACTCTTCCATAGCAATATTATTGAGCATAGTTTCGTCTTATTCTGCAAAGTGCCATTACAACAATTTAGATCAACGTCTGTCACCAGGGCCCAGTCTTCTGGCCTTGGATCCTCCTGGACAGCACACATCACTATAACATTGTCCAAGCCCCCTGCAAACCATGAAGCTGGAAGAGTCTGGGAGTTCAGTTCTACTTTTGAAAAATGGACTTTTTCCTTTGTTAAAGGGTGCTGTGGGCCATGTTCCCTGTTTAAAAGGTGAACTGCTACTCTTGGAACTTCAAGACACATCATTTCCACTTTTTGCTGGAAAAGAGAGGAATCACAAAAGCCTCCTTCAGGGGCTTCATGTGGCCCCTCGGGCACATTTCCCCCCACTGGTGGGATAAATACAGCAGCTGTGAATGTCACAGAACATACCCATTCAAAGAAATGAGGGCAATCTCCATCTGTTTTTCCCTCCTGTAGTCTCTGGCTGAAATCCTGTTACATACTAAGTTGCAACAAGAGCAGGCCCATTGAATCAGTGGGGATTTCAGTGGGGATTTGGTAGTCAGCTCCTCCACAAGTTCCATAGATTCAATGGGCCTACTCTAGTTGCAACTTACTACACTAAGCAATAGGGTTTCAGCCAATGTGTCCCTCCCAGATCTACCCTGGTGGATCGCTTAACACTCCAGAGCAGTGTTGCAAGTAGAATAGAATACAGCAGAGGGAGGTGACTTTGGCAAAACCTGCCTCCACTCAATTGTAGTCAATGTTAGGAAAGGTTACCTTTTTGGATGGCAACTTTCCAGAATGCCCCAATGCTAGTGACCATGCTGTCTCAGATGTTCTGGGAGGTGCAGCCCAAAACTTAATGTTTCCAAGCTCATTGTTTATTTATGCATGTTGCATGCATTGATATCAGCCAGGCTGAGTGAGGAAAGGTGAACTGAGGAAACAGGAGCACGAACTGTCTTGCCATGCTCTAACTTCCAGACTTTGTGCTTACATGAAACGTGACCACTGTAGTGTCTCCTCCACCCCTTCTCTAAGTCCACATAGAGAAAATGGTGATTTGTTCTCTAGAAAATAGAAGAGCTGAAGGATTGTCTGAGACTTCTCCTACCAACTTTGCTAAACCTGATTTTCTGTGTGGTAGTTATTGATTTGTTAGGATTGTTTCCTCTTTCACCCAGTGGTAGAAGCAAAGCAATACTTTTGTTCTCTTTCCATAAAATGTAGACAGGTATTCAGAATCAAGTTTCCTGAATTATCTTCATAGTGCTGCCTAGTCCTCATATAAATGCATGTTAGGTGTAGACATATGGACCTAAAACTGTTACTAGTCCCAACTATAAATCCATTAAATAAGGGAGCTTTATGTAAACACTGTTTGCCAATGAGCAGTTGGTTCAATGGGACTATTTAGCTGAAATAGCAATTGAATTTAGGCCTTAAATTGTACTAGGCTTATGATTTTCTAACCTTCTGATTCCATTTGTTACATATGGAGTGGCATTCATGCCTGTATGTTCAGTTGCTCACCCAATGCATGATCAGGCACACAGCAGACATCCGAGAAAACAGGGAACATTGCTTGTTTGATTGTTATTCCACTCATAGTAAATTGAACAAGATACTCCTTTTATTTAAATATTGGTGCCTTTTGTGAAAAAAAAATCAAAAAATCAAAAAGTAAATAACATTTCTGTCTCTCACTTTCTTCTTTGGGTTACCTACCAATATATCTGATTTGTCAACCACATTTAACAAGTCAGAGATGTTATCACTGCAATCCTAAAATAGTATTTCCTATTAGGTAATTGTGAGAAAAAGTTGAAATAATGGCATTTTATACTCTGATGTATACACTGTATTGGGAGGAAACAGCTGGCTTTTACACAGCACATAGGCTGTTTCTTTGTCAACAGCCATTTTCATGTCACTTCCTCTTCACAACTGTGTGTCCATACAAAAGGAAACAGCTCACAGTTGGCAAAGCAGCAGCACTGCAGCCTACAAAGCTGTTTGCAATGCTCTGTTAATGTGTGTGCAAACAAGTACTTTGAGGTGTTTAAGTACAAATGACATTTTTTTTCTTTTGCCCCAGGTAACAATTATATGCGAATATAGGACACTGCCTTATACTGGGTCAGAACTTGGGTACATCTAGATCAGTGATTCCCAACTTTGGGTAATCCAGCTGTTCTTGGACTGCAACTTTCAGAAACCCTAACAGCTGGTGGTGAAGGCTTCTGGGAATTGCAGTCTAAGAATACCTGGGTTACCCAAGGTTGGCAACCACTGATCTAGATCAACACTGTCAGTTATTAATATCTGTTCCCCATGGTTGCAGAGGGAGGTATCTGGTGCTGAGAGACTAAACTTAGGATCTCCTCATGCCAAATATGCTCTACCACTGAGATCCTATGGCCTCTTTCTTCTAAAGTAAATAGTACCTAGACAAGACACATGCAGCCTGTTTTTCTGGAATGGAGCATATCTTAACTAGTTGGAGCTATCCCATAGTCTGGTTAAGCTATTGAAAAGATGACAGAGCATTCCCAGCCTTTTCAATGGTAGTGCACCAACTCCTCTTTTAGAAATCATGTCTCCTTCTCAGTTCTCCTTTACCATCCTCCAAACCCCTTTTGACAAAAAAAGTTCATAATTTAAAATAAATATACAAATGCTTCTTATCACTAAAGTTAATAAAAATGTAATTTGCCTTTAGAAATAGCCAAAGCAAAATTTTCTTTAACATGAAGGGTGATGACTATCTTGCAGACTCATCTGCCTCCCCCACCGCCCACAGTTGTCTTCATACAGACCCTTAGGCACTTCCCCCTGTTTAGGAACCATGATTCCAAACAGAACTAAGCTGTAATGCAGGTTTCCCATTAAGCCATATTTTCTGACTTTATCTTCCTAAGAGCTGTCTTAGTGAGCAGCTAGATAACCCAGCTTTTCTCAGCTTGATCCCCACCAGATGTGTTGTTTTACAGCTCACATGGCATCCTGGCTAGCTATGGAGAGAGTAACTTAATGGCCAGAATCCAATTTATGTTCCCTGAAGGTTTGAGTAGTATGCCATGGATAATTGTGGGTGAATGATGAAGTACTAGGATGTGTCTTAGTCACAAGCCTGTCATGCACCCAGTTGTGCAACTGCAGGATGTGTTTGCACCTTGTCAACTAGCTGCAGTTAGCCACAACAAGTTTTTCAAAACATAGGTGAACAGTAGTAGGATTCCAGCTAATGCATGTGAAGGGCACCATCTTCAGGAAGGCAGGAACAACCTACTTATTAAAGGATAAAAGCACATGGAAGTTCTGGAGACCAGGAACATGAAATAAAAGCCAATGTCTAGCTTGTTTCAAACATTTTGTATAGTACTTCTTTGGGAAGTGCTCTAGAAATCTCACTGAGCGGAAGGATGATCCCTGCTTCCCAACAAACCAAAACCCAAGGGAATATTAGCTTTACAAATGGGAACTTTGAATGTTACTGACATGTATTAGGCTACTCTGTTTATATCTGTGAAATGTGTGATACAAATGTAGCTTTTGAACAAATATCAAATATTATCTTTGCTATATACAAAATTAGAAAGCAGAACTGACCATGTAATACAGACGGAGAAAGTAGCAATCGGCCATGTTATATTGTTATCCTTTTGCAACATGGGAAACGTTCTTTTGAAGTGGTAACAGTATTCGTAGTTGCACTCTGCTTAGTATAAATGTTTAGCTTTAATGTTAAACAACATTATGATAAGCCCAGACATTTCCCTCCCCACGTGAGTGTTTCCTTCTAGGTTGGAATGGAGTAATGTTATACTGAAGTATAATGTAAGGGTGCTTGCAAGTAGACAACACTAAAATTACATGCTTTACTCCTCCTGATCTTGAAAATAAGCTTTGTTCTCTAACTAATGTGTAAATGTAAAATAATTTTCCTGCTGGTTCTTCAAATAATCATGTCAATGATGAGCGATGTAGAATTTCTTTTAAAAAATTAAAGCAAATGGATTGTTGCACATAATTCTGATGTTTCTTTATTCCTATTCAGTCATTTAAAAGCACGATGAATCCTCACATGTAGAATGGAATGCCACCCTGTTCTGTTGCTCCAATGGCTTTTCAACATTTGAAGGGGATGTGCCTTCACTCTCCATGGGAACCCTCCAGTTTCAGTCCTGGTACCATCATTGTGTAGGAGGATGACAAAACTGGAGGTGGAGGATCAGGATTTAGGAGTAATAACTTTTACGTTTTAGTGTTCTGCCTGGTTTTAAACAACTGAACTAAACAACTAAAGCAAATTAATACCACATACCTTAAAACAGCCATTCTCAATGGTGGCCATATGGCTCCCTGGGGGGCCCTGGCACATTTGAAGGGGACCACAGACTGGAAACAATTCTTCACACACCACTTTGTAAGGTTTATTATGCAACTTATACAATCATGATTTGGCCTATATTTCTTCCATACTGTGTTTATGGCCATGGCCAAAAAAAGGTTGAGAATGGTAGCCTTAGAGTTTTGTAGATGGTAAAAGACGATATGTAGGTTTTGCACTGAACGAGCCCTCAAAAAAATGAGAGTGATATAAACTTACTTTATTCATTTATTTTTAGTCCACTCAATATCAAAGCTTCTCTGGGTAGGTTACATAAATAATGAACAGTTACAAATTTAGGGTTGGATCAAGATGAAGTCATGCTTAGAGTAGGCATAATGAAATCAATGGCCAAAATCCTGTTGCTTAGTGTAGTAAATCACACTAGAGTAGGGTCATTGAATCTACAGAGACTTAGTGAGTCAGCTCCTCTGTTAGTTCCATTGATTTGGCACAGTACGTCTCAGTTAAAGTAGATCCATTTAAGTCAATAGAATTTACAGAGGATTTCTCACCAGATCCCCACTGATCCAGTGGGCCTGCTCTAATGCAGTTTACTAAGTTAAGCACCAGAATTTTGGCCAATGAGGCTGAATTTAGTCACAAATTAGATCCCATTGATAGAAATGAGCCTGCTCTTAGCCTAACTAAGTGTGTGTATGTGTGGGGGGTACGTGCAGATCACAGTTCCCCAATACAATATCCAGATACGTTTAATTGAAACTCCCATAATGTCCTGGAATTTTGGTCTGCCATGTTAGCTGTAGATGATTGAAATTGTACTTGTTGGGGCATGAGGTCGTGAAGTAGTCCAATTGAGATTCTCCTCTATAGGAGAATGTTAGTAGGATGTCTCCCAATACTTTCTCTTCAGATGTGATGATACTGGAAATGAGCTAATCTAGAGGAAAAAGCTTAAAGCAGGATTTGGAGCATGATTAATGGTGGAGGAGAGTGTATGCTTCATTCTCTTCACCCTGGGCATTTATGATTTTGATGCAGAAAGTAAACATGCACATGTCTGATTTGATTCTCAGATTATAGAAGTTGTCTTGCTATGCTGTTTGTTAGTCCCTTCTGAAAAATGCACACACAACACACATGCCCCCCCCCCCCGCAGGAGTGTAAATGCATATAACTCAAAGAAGCCATGATGAAAAAGGATTCTTGAAGTAGTAATTAAATTGTCTTTTTTTGGACTTTCCTTCCGGGCTGTAGTCTAAGTAACAGAAATATGATGTGAATGGATTTCACATCCTTAAATTTTCAGAAGAAGCACGGCAGTGGGGAAAAGGAAGGGAGAGGCACTGAAATTGTAGAGGAAACACTTTTTGATTACTGTATGACTGAGAGAGAGAGAAAAGAGGGGGCAGAAAGGGGAATGTAGAAGCTGAATGGAGGAATGGTACAGCAAGACTGCAGGCTAGTCTTTTTAACCCTCATAGACAATTTTAATATTATATATTGATTATGCAGGAATTGCCAATTTGAGAGGGAATGTTTTTCCTCCCCCACCTGAAATACTTAAGGCCAAGTTCTTAGACACTTGATGTGTAATGTGTAGCTTCCAGAGAACATACATTTCTCCATTCAGTGCAATGTTGCCTTGCACTGGAATTGGAAAGCTGGAGATGCAGGAGTGTGTGTGTGTGTGCAACAGGACAGAATTGTTTTCTAGATTTCCACTAAACAGGCGGCTGTGTTGATAAAGATGGCTAATGACAGTACATTTCCGCTATTGTTATCCTTACTAATTTTAAGGACTTTTGTTTGGGACCTTTGGTGAGAAAGAATGGTAAAATTCTACAAATGGAAAGGAACATAGTATGGCAGGACAGTAGTGTGGAAGGCGGACATCCTGGGCATACTTTGAAGCAGGAATGCGCAAGTGATAGTTGGGATTTATTGGGAGATCACTGGGTGATCTCCATCTAGCAACAGTTGCAACAATAAGAAATTGTTTTCAGCACCCAGTCATTTAACAGCAGCAATACAGGAAGACTTTGGTGCTTTCCATTCAGTTGTTTGGGTGCTTCAATGCAGACCATTCCATTCCACTGCTCATGGGATAAAGTAAGCAATTGGCTTCAACCATGACCAGTGATTTCCATATGATTCCTTCCCCAGCCACAAGTGCCACAGGTGTGCAATGTTGGCTCCTGGTTGGTGGATGTTGGACTGCAAGTGAAAAACATGCAAAATAGACCTCAAAAGCTTAAAGTCTGTCTGCACCTGCTTTAAGGCAACATATAATTCTAATGCAAGCCTTCACTTTATTTAAAATCACATAACCGGTTTTGCAGCAATCAAGTCATTACTGCAAAAAGTGGTACTTAAAATCTCATTGCAACTTGGGACAGACTCGTATAGCAAAAGCCAGATGTTTATAGGCATTTTTAATGGCATCATTCAATTTCTCAGAGTAAAGGACCCTTAAGCACTCTTAAGAACCTTATGAAAACGTTATAATATATAGCTGAGCATTCTTTTAGATAAAGTTCAGCTCTATTCAAGGTGTCTTGATCCAGCATTTAGTTTTGGCTTGGCACTTCCAGAGCTCTCTCAGGAGGTTTTTTGGGCTTTTCCAATCTTACAAATAAGGAAGGCAGCTGTTTGTGCAGAATGTGAACATGTTTAGTATTAGAGGCCGGGGAACACAGAATAATGGCCTCAGATGAACAGACTTCTACTGAAATCAACTAGAAATGTGCTGGCGTGTAAGCTAGGTTTCTGGTAAAAATAAGGCATGCTGCTTTGTCACAAGCCAGGAAATCCTAAGAGCTGGAAATGTGGCTGTGAAAAAGTCACTTGTCACATTTTCAGGGAAGCCAAGAGATTACGAGTTATTATCACTGGGACTGAGCCAGTCCATGCTGGAGACCATCCAGTAGTTTGATGTCACTAGCAAGACTGAAAAGACGTCAGCCATAGTATTTTCCCATGTCACTTCCATCACTCTTTGCCTTCACATTGCTCCTAGGATGATCTTTAAGAAATGTTGGTGACTACAAGCCAAAAAGATCTCATTTGACTCATGTGGGCTGCACTTTTTGTTGTGGAATAGAAAAAGTGGAAGAACACTTTAAACAGGTTCCAGAACCCAGTATAAACATTGCTTGGCCAGGAACTTCAGTATTGGTGATTTCAGTTGGTGTACAAAACATATTCCCAGACAGGATGATCATAAAACATTGCCATTTATCTCCACCAGTCTGCATAATTCTTTAGATGGTTTAAGAGAACATATGTCTGTCCTGCACTGTTTGCATAATAAAATTAAGCACAGGGCAGTAGTGGCGGAAGGGAAGGATAAACAGATAAACAGAGAAAGAGGAATCAACCATATAGTTTTAGCTATAGTTCAAAGTGAAGCCTTGTAGTTCATTTTTGTGGCTTACTCCAGCATTTAGTCGAGACTGGATTGACTAGTTCAGCCATTGGAAGAACAGTATAAACCATAACCCAATTAGGTTCTCGATTCCATTTTTTGAGAAAACAGATGGGAATTAGCAGGTAGGACAAAGGTGATTCTCAGGAGTTATTGTTGATTTTAGCAGTTATGATTGCCAAGTTTTCTCAGGACTATATATGTCTGTTATTATATTCTAACACTTACCAAAGTATTGGAATCATTCCACACCAAACCACAGGGAGCTTTAAAACATATGAGCAAAGCAGTTGTTGGCAGACAATCCGATAGTGCTTGAATTACCTGGAGCTAATGTTTGAAGACCCAGGTAACAAAGCTGTGGAAAAATGATTTTCTTCTGTGTCTCAAATTGCATTAAACATTGATACCTCACAAAATATTTTTATCCAGATTGTTCTGTCTTCAGATTAGCTTATTTCGAAGCAAAAGCACCTTACAGCATGAGAAATTCAGCACTAATGGGAAAGGCTGGACTGGATGAATCCTCAGCCAGAATTAAGATTGCCAGAAGAAATATCAACAACCTCAGATATGCAGATGATACCACTCTGATGGCAGAAAGTGAGGAGGAATGAAAGAACCTCTTAATGAGCGTGAAAGAGGAGAGCGCAAAAAATGGTCTGAAGCTCAACATCAAAAAAACTAAGATCATGGCCACTGGTCCCATCACCTCCTGGCAAATAGAAGGGGAAGATATGGAGGTAGTGACAGATTTTACTTTCCTGGGCTCCGTGATCACTGCAGATGGTGACAGCAGCCACGAAATTAAAAGACGCCTGCTTCTTGGGAGGAAAGCGATGACAAACCTAGACAGCATCTTAAAAAGCAGAGACATCACCTTGCCAACAAAGGTCCGCATAGTCAAAGCTATGGTTTTTCCAGTAGCTATGTATGGAAGTGAGAGCTGGACCATAAAGAAGGCTGACCGCCGAAGAATTGATGCTTTTGAATTGTGGTGCTGGAGGAGACTCTTGAGAGTCCCCTGGACTGCAAGGAGATCAAACCTATCCATTCTGAAGGAAATCAACCCTGAGTGCTCACTGGAAGGACAGATCCTGAAGCTGAGGCTTCAGTACTTTGGCCATCTCGTGAGAAGAGAAAACTCCCTGGAAAAGGCCCTGATGTTGGGAAAGAGTGAAGGCAAGAGGAGAAGTGGACGACAGAGGACGAGATGGTTGGATAGTGTCATCGAAGCTACCAACACGAATTTGACCAAACTCCGGGAAGCAGTGGAAGACAGGAGGACCTGGCGTGCTCTGGTCCATGGGGTCACGAAGAGTTGGACATGACTTAACGACTAAACAACAACAACACTATAAATTAAAGTAATTAAAAGTAATAAATAAATGTTGGTCTCTTTTTTCCTTGATACAATTCACACTTCACACTTCTCCTAAGGAACACTTGAACAACAGTCTAAATGCACAACAAGCCTGTGAAGAATCTTAAGCTGAGAGATAGTGACTTGTATAAGGGCATTGATCTATCCTTCATAACCAAGGAAGTATTTGAACTGCTTTCCCACATCCAATCTCAATTTTAGCATGGACGGTGGTGCCTACTAGGATGGGTAGGACAGAAGGCAGACTCCATATGGACAGAACCTACGCAGTCTGTGTAGATAGTATTTTACCCATTCTCCTTTCTTACAAGGACTCCTGCAGAGCTGCACAGCATGGCAGCCTTCTGAACCCAGCAAAAGCCATCTGCAACAATGAGAGTGGAAGCAAACTGACCTTAAGCAGTCTGCATGTACATGCTTAAGTTACAACTACTATACAAAAGTATTCCTTTGGAGCCACATGTTTCTTCTCCAAAAGTAACCCTCATTGCTGAAAAGAAGGAGAGAATGGGGAAAATCTTATGTATGCAACAGGCATGGTCCAGTGGCATTTGATGCAGCAACTTTATTATTGCTGTAGAAACCTAAGGCTGGTTGGTGTCTGGATGGAGAGTCTAGTGTCTCGGAACCCAAGTACGCTGCCCTGAGTTCTCTGTAGTGGAAGAAGTAGAAGAGCCACTTCATTTGTCACTGAGCAGAGATTGAGTGCAGTTCCCTGTGATGCTCAAAGGGAACAGCAAAGCCAGGTTAGTCTGTGTGTAGTGTTCAAAAGCTCCCTGAGCCTATCTGCCTCACAGGGTATCCCTGACAGTAAAACAAAGAAGTCCAGGGACAAGACAGGAAAGCAAATGCAAATATTGCTTCTTGTTCTCCTGTAGGAACTTGCACAGCATCATGTGGCAGTTCTGAACAGTGATGCTGTGTTGCATCCCAACTAGAGATGGGCATGAAGTAAACAATGAACCAGGAAACTTGTCCAAAATCCCTAATTCATTGGTTCAGTTCGGTTCAGGTTTGTCCAAACTGGAGAACCCAAACTTTCTCAAACCAATGCATTTTTTAATGATTTCTGAACCTTCTGGTTCATTGCCCCTAAACAGCCTGCCCCCCTTCCGCCTACCCCTTCCCACTGCACCATTGCCTCCCTACCTTTTCCTGCTGCTGCCTCCTCTTCCTCCACTGCCACTGTCATTTTGAGAGACTCGCCGCAGGCTGGCGGCCTCTGTGCATGACCCTGTCTATCAGCTGACAGGCGGGGACATGCTCAGAGGCCACCAGGCCAGCTGACAGGCTGGCTAACTAAAAAAAATTAATTAACTTTAAATTAATTAACTTTAAAAGTTAATTATTATTTTTTTAGTTAGCTGGCCTGTCAGCCAGCTGGGGGCCCTCTGCTCATGCCCCCACCTATCAGCTCACACCACCACCACCCCGGCCATCTAACTCAAAATAAAATTAATTCATTTTTTTAAAAAAATGTTTCATTAGCCTTACTGCCAGCCTGCATATGTGCAGAGATTGCGGAGCTGGCAGCCTCTCAAGAAGGCAGCAGTGGAGGAGGAGGCAGCAAAAGGTAGGGAGGCAATGGGGCAGTGGGAAGGGGGTGGGCCCAGGCAGTGTGGGCAGGGAGGCAGCCATGTGTTTGTGCTTTTTTAAAAGACAGTCACTGGGCTGTTTTTTTTTTAAAAATCCCAAATGAACCAATTGCTTGATTCGTGTTTTGTTTGGGAAAAAATTGTAAATTTGTGGTTCGTAGTTTGTGGACTTCCACGAACCATGAACCAAGACAAACCATCATTTTGGCAGTTTGTGCCCATCTCTAATCCTGACTATTCTTCAAGTTTTTCCAATAAGGAAATTCTCTTCCTTGTATGCCCTGTTTTCCATTTTATCTTCAGTCAGCTGTAACTCTTTACTGTTTGTTTCTCACTGACAAACTAAAGTTAGCAAGTAAATAAATAATATTTTTAGGATGAAATTTAAAAAGAGTAAGTACTGCATGTGATATGAAGATAATCAGCAATTTGGATAAACTGGATGAATATTTATAAACCATCCATGTGCCAGGCAGACTTGGGTTTGGAAAAGAAAAGATTTTGGAGACAATTTTGCTGTGCCATTTAAACCCAGTATTATTCGAGTCGTATTTCAGCCAAAAGGATTTTTTTTTCACATTTTAAATTTAAGAAATTTACATCAGCAAGGTCCCTGACAGCATTATCATTTCCATCTGTGAGTTTTGTCTACTTTTTAATAAAATTCTATTTTCTAATAGGCAGAGTTTTCAAAAATCTACTTCAAGTGTTTATATTTTGAGAGCCAACTTCAAACAGTGCTGATAAAGCATCACAACTCTTCTGTGTTTCCTGTTGGTGGGAATGATGGAAGCCAGTTTAGGAAACTTAAACTTTGTTTTCATAGAGTTTTCATGGAACATGAAGAGTTTTGTTCCAATTTTGAGATGATTTCACCAGTGAGACTGCTGTTTGTAAAATGTTGCAGTCTCCTTGATGGTTCTGTCACCTGCAGAGAGAAAACAAAGTTTCTTCACTTGTATATATTAAGATCATGTATATATACCAGCCCACTGAGATGACTCACAGTGGAATTCTATGCATTTCTACTTAGAAATGAGCACTATTTAGTCCAGTAGTTCTTAATCCCAACATAGCGTGTCTATAGGATACACCATAAGACTGCAGTCCTAAAACATTTTCTAGGGAATAAGCCTCCTTGAACAGATCAGCATGTCTCTCTTACCAAACATGGATAGGATCATCCATGGACTCAAAGTAGCTGACAATAAGATTAAAACAGATACCAATGCAAACCACAAACAGTTATTAGTGGAAATCTTTTGCTTAGCATAGTAAGTCATACTAAAGTAGGCCCATCCATTGAATCAATGGGGATTTGCTAAGTCAGCTCCTTCATAAGTTCCATGGATTTAAATGGGTCTACTCTAGTTGCAATTTACTGTGCTAAGCCATAAGATTTCAGCTGTTATGTTAAAATACAGTTCTACAAATTATGGTATTCTGATGCTGAAAACACAACTGCACTGACAGCAATTTAAAATTGAATTGTTAAAAGACATATCCTCGCAGCCAGTCATCTGTCAATATTGCACCTGCATAAAACAAGGTATTTACCTGCTGACGGAAGGGCAGATGGGAGAGGAACAGCCTAGCCTCCTTTGGCAGCCTGGGAAGCCTGTGATCCAAGGACGCAAACTCCCGCAGGCTTCCAGGAGAATGTGCTTGGGCTTGTATCCCTGTTACGTTCTTCTCATTGAACATAACTGAGTTTTCTGCCAGATAGACAGACCTAACTAGGATGCCCTATTTGGCTACAAGAAATCAAGGTTAAATATTTTCTTTTGGAGTGCTTCCTGCTTTCAGAAGGGCCTGATGCTGTGTGGAGTGTGATAGACCCTTGATTCTGAGACCTGAGAAAGGGGAGGGCCTTGTTTGTAGAGTGAGATGGGAGAAGCTTGGGGTTGTTTTGGTTTTGCAAATCCCTTGTGTTTTTATAGTTCATGGGAAAAAAATGATTGGGGCAGTAAAATGCTGGCAGTATGCCCAAGCAAGAAAGTCTGGTCTTTCATGCTTTGTGACAGGCACTCATACACTGTATTTCAGGGAATTGTGGGTTCCGTAATGAGAATCTTGGACTTATAAACAAGCTTTCACAAGAGACACCTCCCACCCTGAGCAAATGTCTTTCTTCTCCATGTGGCACAGTAAACTCAAGCAGTGCATGAGGGAAGGCTGACTGACCTGGGCAGTGTCCCTGCAGAGGAAATAAGCAGGTGCCCTAGGGATTTCCCCAGCATCTTCTGCAGTTCACAAGTGGTTATTGTCATAGCACTTATTTTGGAAGTCAGTACTTGAGAACGATGCTCATGTGTGGAACATGTTGCTTCCATCAGGAAGAGCAAGTAGTTCAGTCCCCTAGAATGGTGATTCTCAGCTGGTGGGGTGTGCCCCTCTTAGAGGCGGTGGTTAGCAGGATTTTAGCAGCGACACATAGTTTGCAAAAAACATATTTAATATTCCTGCAAAATTGTTTCATTACAAAACATAGCAAAAGTACCAATACTTATTTTCTTAGTACTCAGCTTGCTACATCATTCTGTGGTGTGCAATACTGTGCCTTAAGTGCTGTTAAAAACATGGAAGATAATTTTCCTCTTAATTTTACAAACCCTGTGATTTGTTTTTTTATCCTGACATTTTAAATTTCTAATAAAGTTATTGGGAAGAGGAAGATTTGAAAGGGGAACATGAGATTTTCATGTTCATGTGAAGGGGACATGGCTTAAAAAGGTTAAGGAACATTGGCCAGAATCCTATTACTTTTTTATGCTGGTGTAGCATGGTGTAAATCTCAGTGGTGGATTGCCACAAGTTAAGAAGCCAGCATGGGCATTGGCTGTTGTGCACAAGTTGCATGACTCGGCATGGAACAGCAGATGTCTATGCTGACTTCTTAATTTGCAGCAGTTTGCTGTAGAGATTTGTGCCAGTTGTGTAATACCAGTAGGCATTATTCATATCATTCTGATCACTGTTGTACAGTCTGCAAAATACTTTTTCTTAGAACACTGTTTTCAAGCAGAGAGACTCATCTTGAGCTACGAGTTGAACAATTTTATATAGATGTCTTCAGAATTGTGATCCATTGGCTGACTGTATCATTAAGCTTGCTTAGCTCCTGCAGATAGTTGTGCTTTCTTGGCCCATACCAAAAGATGATATCCTAAACACATAGTGCTAGAAATTGCACTTTTGTCTGAATTGGTGTAAGTGCAGTCTCTAGTGTTCTGTAAAAGCACTATTCAACAAATGTTGCAGGCTTGAAGTGCACATTGCACGATCAGTTCAACAGTGTGATGCAGAGCAATTCTACAAGCAGAACTTTATGCTGTGCAAATGTTGGATATGATTTTTGCTATTAAGTTCAGTAGGACTTAATTCCAGGTGAATAGCTGTAGGACTGATGCATAAGAAGCATAAGTTACAATCCTATATAAATTTATCTGGGAGTAAGCTCCAATTGTGATCCAATGGATCACAATTCTGAAGACATCTATATAAAATTGTTCAACTCGTAGCTCAAGATGAGGAAGCTGAACACGTTCCATATGCATTGTCTCCGATGCATTTTTGGTATCACCTGGCAGGACAAAGTTCCAAATAGAGTAGTCCTAGAACGAGCTGGAATTTGTAGCATGTATACATTACTGAAACAGCGACGTCTACGTTGGCTCAAGCATGTCGTGAGAATGGCTGACGGTCGGATTCCAAAAGATCTCCTGTATGGAGAATTAGTGCAGGGAAATCGCCCCAGAGGGGGCCACAGCTGCGATACAAGGATATCTGCAAGCGGGATCTGAAGGCCTTAGGAATGGACCTCAACAGATGGGAAACCTTGACATATGAGCGTTCAGCCTGGAGGCAGGCGGTGCATCATGGCTTCTCCCATTTTGAAGAGACACTTGTCCAGCAGGCTGAGGCAAAGAGGCAGTCCCGAAACCAGCAAAATCAGGGAGCTGGACAGGGGACAGATTGTATTTGTCTTCAGTGTGGAAGGGATTGTCACTCTCGAATTGGCCTTCTCAGCCACACTAGACGCTGTTCCAAGTCCTCTATTCAGAGCACGTTACCATAGTCTCTCCAGACTGAAGGATGCCTAATCAGCAAAGCTCCACTAGACATTGTGAGATTTACTTGCAAGTTAGATGACATAGGATTGCATAAATAATTAATTTCTATAACCTTTCCTACAAAGAAATATTTTATCAGTGATGAAATGTAGGAAGGTAAGTGGATCAGAAAGGAAAGAGAGCCAGAGGGAATACTGTAGTAACAAGATCCTCTGGCATGAATGGGCCGATTTCACTGCATGCCATGTAGGTCAACTGTCTTTTTATATCTCTGCAGACTCAAGCAAACTGCAAACAGATTTCTGCATATTGCAGTTATCTATTAGAAGAATGATTCAAGCAGCTTGCTTGCCTGATAATGTCTCTCTTTCCCCAGGATTTCCAAAAAAGGGGGATCACTGGAATGTTTATCGCATGTTTGTTGGCTTTGTTAGCCATGTTTGAAGGATTTCTATTCAGTACCAGGAAGACCTCAGTTAAGCACTTTCTAGATCCTTCAGAAATGAAAGAAAACATGGCAGCATGTGCAGGTTGGGGTTATATTAATGGCTTCATGGTACTTTCAAGCAGCAACATAGGGCAGATTGTGCTCTAGCAGATATCTGTCTGTCTATCAGATAGATAGATCTGTCTGTCTATCTATCCACACAAACTCTAGTCTTTCTTTTTCCAATTTGTGCCTGAGAATGTGGTAGGTGTATATACATATGTGCATGAATGCAACACAATCTTTTGTTTATTTGTTAATCTGTAAGTTCTACTGTGTTGAAAATAAATTTTAAAATAAAATAGGAAGAGTGCAACTCTAGACAAAGGTATTCAAAAGTAAGCTACAAATACCAGAACAGTATTGCAACAAAGATACATGAAGCATGGCAGAAGCAAATATTGAGATTACTGACTTTCCTTCTTCAGTACATAGAAAACTAAAAATTGATTTCACCTTTGTACTGCATCCAAAGAACACATATAGTAACAACTCTCATTAGCAGTTCTCAACAAGGTAGCTGTGCTAGTCTGTTTCAACTTGTGTAACAAAAATAAATAAATAAAATAAGAGTTGTGACATTTTAAAGACTAACATTTATTTCAGTGTGAGCTTTCATAGAATACAGTGTGAGCTTTCATAGAATACTTCTTTACACTGAAATAAATCTGTTAGTCTTTAATATATAACAATGTTTTTTGTATTCATTTTTGAGTCAGCAGCAAAAATTTTCGGAGGGGGGAGTAAGTGTTGCTGTAGTAGGACTTTCAGCACCATGGATTTCTTTAAACACTATCAAAAGTGTTAAAGGACTTGCCCTATCATTAGCACCTACTATTAGGACAGAATATGGAGAGGCAGTATAGATTGCTATAGGCTAATGTGTCAGACAGGGGGTGATTTTATCCCCTTATTTATTCAATCTGTAGGCAGATCCTATCATACTGAAAGCCAAATTAGATTCAAATGAAGGAGTAAATTGGTGGAAGAAAGATAAATAATTAAAGTATGCAGATTACACCATCTTCCTGGCAGAAAACAGTAATGCTTGAAATGAGTTTTAGTGAAAGTGAAAGAAGAAAGTGCCAAAGCAGGACTGCAATTGAACATTAAGAAGACAAAAATCATGAATACAGAAGAACTATATGACTTTAACCATGAAAAAATTGGAGTAGTGAAAGATTTTGTATACCTTGGTTCAGTCATCAATCCAAATAGAGACCACAGTCATAACAACAACCACCACCCAGTGTGCCTTCTATGGATTGTTGGTTTGCCACAGATGTTTTATATAAATAAGAGAGGAGAGAGCAGAGGCTTAAGGAGTCCACATAATGGGTAGAACATCTTGTAATTGGCTTCTGCTTAGAGCTTGTGATGTCCTTGATTTTTTAAAAATGATATGTCTGGTTAAAATGTTAGTTATCTGGGGTCATGATGAAGGATGGCATTTTGCCAAGAAGATTCAGGCTTTGATTGTCAGCTGCTCCCTCTGTGTGGAAATTCAATTGTGGGTTGTTGTTTTTAATGTCACACCTCAGTAAAGTCTTCGAGTTGATTAACTGGGGAACTGATGTTTAATATTGCAGCCAGATGCAGCCTTTGGCTTTGTTCCTGAGGCTTAGTCCCCTCTTATAAATCATGCTTGGCTAATTTTCCCTGTCAAGGGGATTTGCAAATCAGTGATGTGCTGGAATAGGCTTTGAGCCTAAAAAGGGCTGGTGTGTGTGTGTGGCTAAAATGTATGCAGAGTTGTAACAGGTATAGCAGATGTTACTTTAACAGGGCAAAAGGACTTTCAGGATGGCCGAACACTTTGGCTGTATTTAGAAACTAGGCTTCCCACCCCACACATATCTAGAAAACAGAATTAAGTTTTCCACTGGAAGCCTATAATCTAGCGAAGAGTGAATTTAAAATGTTGTAGATTCTTAACATGTGTAGGCAAAATTTGGGGGTGAGGTATCCTCCCAGCTTGGACCATGAACTGTCCTTTTAATACATATCATCTGAGTGGTTTCAGAATAGGTATAAATATAAATATAAATTAAATTCCTATTAATATAGAGATACCTCAACAATTGCAAGAGCTTATATGATTCAGTGGGTTTCTACTTTCCATCCTGTAAATGCTTGACCACCTTGCAAACTTCTGTCTGGAATTCTGTGAGTCAGGAGCTTTCTGGGAAGAATAAGGGAGCAGTGACAGCAAAAAAAAGAAAAAAGAAAAAAAGGGGGGGTTGGGGTTGGGGAAAGGGTTAAAAGTGCCCCCTACTGTGAATGGCTCTCTCCCAGAGTTGGTTTGCAGCCAAGAAGTGGGTCATTGGAATAGCTGGGTCTTAAGACTGCCAAGTTAGTATTATCACTTTTACTGGGGGTGGGGGGAGGGAATCAGACCCGATTCTATCTGTGAACTAGATTTGACAGGCCTGCTACAGCTTAAGAGCAGGAGAGCATTCCAGTTAGAAAAACTCCAGAATGGGACACGTCTTTCCAAATCTTGTCAGAATGTAAATATTTCCTTTTGTTACGCCAATGCTAGTCCCAGTTTCACAAGTGATTACTCAGCAAGGCTATGGAAGTGCCTTTTCAAGGTGACAGATGCTGCCTTCAATATAAAAATGTTTTCCTACAAACAATTAACTTCAGCACCTACTAAAACATAGTGTGCAAAGGATTCCCCTATAGATAATCGCTTTGGAGTCCTTTTGTTTGCTATCAGCATGAGACTAATTCTGTTGGAACTTCCAGAAGAGAAACCACTTTTGGCTTGTGTAATTGGAACCTCTGGCTAGTGTTTACTCAAGTAAGAACTAATTTGCTTCATATGACTACCAGGTGGAGGTGAATTTACAGTATTTTGTTTGGCAGCTGATCTCCTGTGATTAGCTGTTCATGTAGGATGACCCACTGTTCACATCAGATTTCAGTGGTAGTAGTTCATCATACACATACAGTACTGGAAAGAAATGTTCATAGTGAAAAGAGAAGCAGATCAAGATAGCTTTGTATCAGGATGAAAATGTGATTCAGTATTTGCCACAATGGATGGGAAGGTATCATCAGAGATGACCTGAGGTGCTTCAAAGATGCAGTGAATTTGAAAATGTATTTAAATTGCAGCAGTTAGGGAGGGAATCATCTCTAGGAAAGGCAAGTATAAGTATGAAAGAAATCAGAAGAGAGTAAGTGAATTTCAGAGAAAATAGAATACAATGTTTAAATAAAAAGTGCAATGTGGAACATTTGGATTAAAACATTAGTTGATATTATAACATTCAAAAATAGCCATCTTTCATCGGCCCTCTCATTAAAGTTTACTGTTTTTCCAGTTGTATAGTAATCTTTGCCTAGAGATTCAGAAGAACACACTTACTGCTACCAGTTACAAAAAGCAGGTTTCTGAAGGCTCAGGTGAATGTGGACAATGATTTATTCAGGTAAATTCAAATGGAAAAATTGTCCAGGGAGAAATAGAGGAAGAATGTTAAAGAAATTGTGCTTTTCAAGGTGACAGATGCTGCCTTCAATATAAAAATGTTTTCCTACAAACAAATGTTTTCCTCAGTCATCTGAGACTCACCAGGAGGTATAATAAAAATAAATGAAGGTGTGGTTGTGTGTCAGGATTTATGGAAAGCTGTCCCTGAGTCAGATACCTAGCCCAGGAGAAAGCTATCCAAGAAATTGCAAAGAAAATTTCTGATTATAGGGAGATGCCGAATCTCTCAAAATAAGTAATCTAATCCACTGTAAAAATAGAAGTTTCTCTCAGAGTTAAGGGTGTGAAAGTCAACTAAGGTTTAAAGGCTCCAGAACAAGTAAAATCTGCAAAATGTCAGATTGTATGAGAAAAAAGGGATGCAGCTGCTCTTTGATCCACAGACACCCCTAGCTGCCCAATCCAGAATTTTTGGTCCAGCAGGAGGGCTCCTCCTTTTGGAGCTGGGTTGGAACAATTCCTGTATGCACAGAAAGGTCTTTTTAAAGGAGATGGCAAAGCAACCCTTTCCAGGGCAATCAAACTCCATCCTTTGTCACTGTCTGATTGCACCCTTACAGTAGTAAGGGGAAACTGATCTCTTGGAAGAACTGTTGAGGTAGTTGGGTGTGTTTAGTCTGGAGAAGGGAAGGCAAGAGATGGTATGACAGCCATCTGTATTTGAAGGGCTATTGTGTAGGAGCAGGAGCAAGCTTCTTTTCTGTCGTTCTAGCGAATAGGACCAAAGCAGACCTTGCAAATACAAGAAAGGACGTTTTGACTAAAACTCCTGACAGTAAGTTATTTGACAATAAAATGGACAGCTTCAGGAGGGGGTGGAGTATTCTTCACTAGAGGTTTTTAAACGAAGACGGAACGGCCAGCTGCCAGGGATGCTTTAGCTGTGGCTTTCCTCATTGGATTCAGTGACCCTTGTGGTTCCTTCAAGATCTATAGTTCTGTAATTCTAACTCTGCTATCAAGAGGGTTCTGCAACTCTAAGGCATGGTTGTCCAGTTGGATGTAAATGTATCTGGGTCAGAACTGACTTGAGTTACTACGTGCTAGGATATAAAAGGCCTGACATAGCCTCAGAGGCTATTTAGTTCCCAGGGACCACTGTTGTCCCTCACTATGGGGTAGTCCACCCCAACGTAACACCTGCCATTTACAATACTGAGATTAAATATAGTACAAAAATAACATGGAATATCCTGGTTTGTGACAATAATTTATTATTTATTTGTTTAAAATATTTTACCCCACCTTTCTCCTTAAAAGCACCCAAGGTGGCTTGTATCATTAAAAGGACAATATTTAAAAGCTAAAAACATGATGATACATTTTACAGAATTCCAGCCCCATTTCACAAATATTTCTAGAGGGTATATTAAGAGAAGATCCTCATGCTACCAACAAGAACACGTTAATAGAAGTGTAGCGCAGAAGATTAAGGTTAAGTGCTAACTGAGAGAATCAAAAGAGAAGCAGTGGAAAATTTAGTTTAGTTCCCTTATAAAACAGGAGGCAGTGTGGATTTCCTGCTTGAATTTTGACTTTATTTTAGTTTTAATAAATTTTTAATTCAAGTTTACATTTAATCTTATGGAGAATTTTTTTGGTGTATCAGACAGTAACCTTCATGGTTGAAAGAGCAAGTTGTAAGTTCTGCTAAAATAATTTCAACCTCTACTTTGATGGGAATGTTTCACTTCCTGAGTGACAGCAGTAGTTTATGATTAATGCCCAGTGTTTCAGTCAGTCGTTATCTCTCACCTGAAGCTGATATATGTTCTGTCCTTGAGATCAGTTCTTTTGCAAGCAATTGTCACATCCGGACTGCTAGGGAAATAATGGGGTGTGATGTAGTTATGTATATGAGTTACTATTTGCACTGCATTTCTCTAGATCCAGAGTTTATACGTGATTGATCTTTGAGTTAAAGTCTAGCAATTTAGCACTTCTTTGTCAAAGAGATTTATTGTGTTTGGAGGAAATGATCAAAGGCGCAAGCAGTGATTTGCAGCTTGATGAAAACTGTTTTTTTCTTTATGACCATGGCAGAAACTCTAAGGGTGAACGAGGATAAGAACAATTGGATGCACTGCTACATTTCCCCTTCTCTATAAAGCCAAATTAAAAGTGTCAAAGCCAAGAACTTTTGCATTTTGTGAATCTGGGGGTCTTAGAGCCTACATGAACTTTCTTTTCCTTTTTCCTTAGAGAAAGGGAGGAAGTCATTCAGCAAGTCACCCTAGGGAGAATTTCCACTCCTTGGAGCAAAGACGTCCCTAGAGGCAAAGCATTGTTCAACAGTGGCCTGAAGGGCTTTGAGGACTCTACTGCATTTTTCTTTCCCAGGCCCTGGGTTTGCTTTTAAGGCATTGCATCTAGAGGTCAGTCGCAAGATCAGTTACTGTGCTGGAAGACTGTTGGGTTCATATAAACTACATTAAATCTGTTGTGTTTGGAATGAGGCCTTACCACAAGGCAGGCCGGAGAATCAATACAGATCTGGACACATAGTCACCTCTCTAATGTAAGAGCCAGAATTAAAGACTATAAAAGTCTTTTAATGACTGGACATAAAATATAATCTGAATGCTTGAGGGTCATAACTGATGCTAAATAAACACCTTCCTGTTTGTATCATGAGTATATCAGTGTTCCCTTGTCGACAACGACCCATTTCTGAGATCTCCAGGTTCACCTTTCGAAAAGTCAGTACTCTACAGAACCACACATTATTGGATATAATGGATACCTATATTAAGCTCAGCTCCAGATCCACCGCACAGTTCCTCAATGACTCATATCTGTGCCACTTGCCCTGGAAAATTTGACATTAGGTCAAATATGGAGAATTATGAGCAGAGTGACAACTACCATGGAGAGATTTTTAACACAAGCATTGACAGAAACATTGCCTTGTACTAAGTTGGGTTCTAACTTAATATTATCCTTGCTCTGACTAGCAACAGCTTTCCAGCATCTTTGGCATAGGTCGTTCATCAGGGTCCGGCCTACCATTATCTGATGCAACTACCTCAGGCACCAGATCCTCAAGGACAGTGGTCACAATCTCTTGGCTGTTTCTTTTGAAATCCCTACCTATCCCTCTTCATTGGATGACAGAACTATAGATGCTAGCCTGGTGCTTCAAATAGGGTAATGTTGTGCTTCTCAAACTAGATCTCCAAATACATTGGACTTCAACTCCTGGAATGGCTAGCCAGTATGATGAAGAGTCAGGAATTCTTAGAGCTGATGTGCAATATAGGGACAAGAAGTTGGGAACCATTTTGGTAGAGGACATCACCCAACTGCCAGTGCTGAAATAGGACAGAGTTGTCTGTTTATTCTGCTTCTATATGTGCACTGCGGAGGGGGTACTTTGCTGTCTTCATGCTAGAGCCGAAGCATGTCTTGGGTCAGCCACATCTTACATATCACCAGATAGTTCATTCTTTTCTTGAATCTGAGAACTTATGTGTGCAAACTTACGTGTTGTATCACTGACTCATAGTCTTTTCTGAACTGAACGCTCGATCCTTGGGGCTTTTTGTAAAGTATAAATAGCTGTGCTAAAACTAGTATCCTAAGCATTGTGAAATCCAGGCCCTCTGCAGAATTGCTTTGAACTTAAGGGTATCTGTTACCTCATAATCACTCATAGGTAAGGATTCATTTCAGCCCACATATATTCCCTAATCACTTGTCAAAAAATCAGGTATCCTGAAAACTGGTTGCTCTTATTGTGATTCTGTGTATAACATCTGTGTATGCCTCTATGGATACCCAGTGTGGAGTATTGGATAAAGTGGTGGACTAGGACTCAGGAGGCCTGGGTTTGAATCCCTGCTCAACCATGGAAGCTAACTGAGGGTGTGGAACTAGTAAAATACCTCTTAAATATCTCACTTACTTTGAAAGCTCTATTAGTGTCACTATAAGATAGTTCTGACTTGACAATACATCATCATCATCATCATCATCCTATGTGTCTGTATCTAGGTGGAATATAGCTCTCTCTCACTCACACAAACACAAGCAAATGTTGGGGAATGCTTAGGAGAACTAGGTGATCTTGGAAGAAGTATGGAGACAGCAAGCAAGCAGAATAAGCATGCAGGCAGAACTTAATGAGACCGTCCCCTGCAAGATTGAAACCTTTCTCCTGCCCTGCATGGACCAAATTGGTATTCCAAATTATGGTCTGTTGACTGTTTCCTTCCATTAATTCCCACTGCATCTGTGGTTTTCTTTTGAGATTAGATAAGTGCAGCTTTTCTTTGAGAGTCCTGTGGGTTGCTGATAGTTTCTCAGTTGCATTACAGCTGGTCCCAGAAAGCTGAGCAGAAGAGTGGGGCTTTGGTGAAATAACATTAGTTGGATAATAATAATAATGTATTCCAAAGGAGTAGTTGCATTCATATGACAAAACTCGTATTCATGTGGTACTTACAGTCCCCATATATTTATTACAGCAGAAGCTTTTATGAGCTCGAACCTGCCTCATGAGATATATGAAACACTATCATTTGTTGACAGGTATATTGTATCTCTGTGTTGGGAAGAGAGACATGTAAACAGCTGAAATGGAAATTAAATGCAAGAAATATAGCCTGTGACCTTTACACTGAAGCTTCAATGTCTTCAAAATAAGCAATATGACTGTTCACAACAGCAGTAAATATCAGAACAGAACAAAACATATCTTTTTTATTGTTAATTAGAGTTCACAGCAGTGTACACCACTTTTGTCACTTTAGCCAACAACAATCTTGTGAGGTACAGATGTTTCTGGGAGAGCAGTATCTCAGTTCCTCTGCATAAAGAAAGACTGAAAATAATAGTGAGCATTGGTCTCTCAGTCTTCTGCTTTTCCTAGCAGTCTTTATTCATATACTACCTATAAGGTAAACATGCCTGTAGCTCTTGTCCTGTGGCCCTGTTCATTCTGGAAGTGATTTGCTTTCTTTGTAGGCTGAGAGTATCACTGCCAGTTAGAATGCTTCTGGTCTCCCAGTTATTCATAATAATCACGTGCTGTCAAGTCAATTCCAACCTATGGCAACCTCTTCCAGGGCATTCTAGGTTTAAATTATTCAGAAAAGGATCACTGTTGCCTTCTTCTGGGGTAGCTCTGGGACTATGAAGCTTGCCCAAGAGCACCCAGGCTGGCTATTCTCCTGTGTGGGGAATCAAACTCCTAACCCCTGGCTCTGCAGCTCACTGTGTTATCCAACCAGTGAACCCCAAAGTTAAAATCTTTGAAATGTTACCCTGTCTGTGAATCCAGTATGGAAACTAAATCTCCACTTGGCATGCATAAGCAAGCAAGCAAGCAAGCAAGCAAGCAAACAAACAAACAAACAAACAAACAAACAAACAAACAAACAAACAAACAAACAAACTGTCCCTCATTCATAAAGGATGTGCCACAAACTTCCCATCTGCTTGCTCATCCTGTGCTGAGAGGTATGAACAGGTGAGATTTTGCAAAGCCAGTGATGAAA
Organism: Intellagama lesueurii; assembly: GCA_037013535.1. Lineage (NCBI taxonomy): Eukaryota > Metazoa > Chordata > Lepidosauria > Squamata > Agamidae > Intellagama > Intellagama lesueurii. The sequence goes on from JBAJHW010000003.1 coordinate 211,990,916, forward strand.
AGCCAGGAAATACTTTAGTAAGAAAATAGACACAAGATGGCCTTTAAAATGATGTATGTTTCCAGTGTCCTATTCAGGGTGTTGAGTTCTTGCCTCATCATGATTAAGTGGCAGGAAACTGTTCTCTGGGCAGAAATATTAGTCTTTGTTAGATCTCAAGATGTTGCCTTAATTAAAAGCAATTCTTTCTTTTCTTCTCCAGTCACAGCTATACAGTAATGGTAAAAGGATTATCACAAGATAATCACTTGTTTCCAGTGTGAAAATTCTACTGTGGTAATCTTGTAGTTCTACTATTCTACTTCGTTAATCTTTTAGTTCCACTGTGAGTATTAAAATGCTTATTCTGCAGAGCGGATTTAATTATGTTCTTCTGAATGTATTTAGAACAAGCCAGTATTTTGTACTGCTAATGTTCTATCCATAATCAATTGCTTGTACAATTGGTAATCCTGGACACTGATTTATGAGCAAGAACAGTTTAATAATGTATCTTCATATTCTTCAAGTTGCCTTCCATCTTTATAAACCTATAGAATTACCTTTAGGACTGTGATGTTGGTTCATTTTTCTAGTTGTAGCAAGTCTCCAGACTTGCTCGTACATCCTTGACCCTCATGGCTGCAGCTGTAATTGCAACCAGCTAACAAAAGCAGATGTGACTGTCTTATTACAGAACCATTTGCGTAGTCTGAAAACTCTCAGGTATGGAAGTGTCAGGGCTCAGATGTGAGCAGCAGTATGTGGTGCACCAGGATCCTGGAACTTTTGTTGTTTAGTCATTAAGTCGTGTCCGACTCTTCGTGACCCCATCCTGGAACTAGGGGAGGTGAAAGAGCGAAAGAGAAGGAGCAAGGGCGAGTGCGGAGTAGGGGTATATGAATGAAGCAGCAGAGAAGGAGGACGTGCAAAACATGTAGGCAACTGAAGAATCAAGGAAGAGCAAAGTTAAGTGAGGAAAGGATTGAGAAGGATTGAGTGTCTCCAACTGGGGATGGCAGGAGGACTCATGCCATTGAACCTTGGGAACTTAGTGGGAGTAGGCTCGTAAGAACAGCCATGTGGGAAGCCAAGGTAAACCAAAGAGAACACAGGCAATAAAAAGCGTTCATTAGCATGTTACAGACTTTTTCCGGCTCCAAGATCTTTTAATGAATGTGTTGCTTATGTCATTACATGTGATGCCAAAGCACTCAAGCAGTTCCCCCTTTGTGGAAAATGGGATAGCTCTGTCAGTAACACAAGTTTGTGACACACATCCTGCAGAGCAAGCCGGGAAAGCATGGATAGGAGGCAGTGGAAAACCACTTGGTTCCTATCTTTACACATTGGAATATGCAGTGTGTACTTAGAGTGTAATCTTCTTACTATAAGAAAGGAATAGCTGCTTAGGTAGGGCAAGCACTTGGCAGAAAATAATATATTGACCTTCAGTTTACCAGTTCTGACTATTATTTCAGAGGCCATTAAAGGAGGAACTGAGATTTGAGGTACCTTTGCAGTAGCAAATGAGTTACACCTATTAATGCAGTGCTTCCTTTCTAATGCCAAAGATGAAATAACCTCCTCAAAAGAGCATAGGTCGAGATCAGGACATGATGTCATATTAGCATTTAAATCTGTGTCAAAGATAGCTGGATGTTTTCCAGAGGAAAGAAAGTTTTTGATAATAAAACTCCCATCCAGCAGCCCTGTAAATGGATGTTTTGTGTCCCAGCATAGGATGTTTTATTTGTCTTCCCCTTTGTTAGATGGCAAGGAGGAAAGTATAGCATTGTGTGGTAGTAAAATCTTTACTGTATTTGATGTATCATACAAGGATTTTCAAACTTCTCTTAGCATCTTTTGTTGAATATATAAATGTTTGTATATATTCCATGCCATTGTTTCCAACTCATGGCAACTGTATAAATTCCAAATGGTGTTATTATTAACAGCCATGCACAGGTCTTGCCAACTAAAGCTCATTGCTTTCTCTGTTAATTCAGCCTCTCCCATGTTATGTCTTCTTTTTCTTCTGCCTTCAAGTTTTCCTAGCATGATTGTCTTTTCCAGTGACTCTTGACATCTTAAAATGTACCAGCTTCAGTTCAGCCAGTTTAGTTCTAATTAGATTTTAGGCTTAATCTGATTTAGAATTATGTTATTTCTGGGTTTGTTTGTTTTAGCAGTGTATGGTACCTGTAAGGCTTGACTCTGAAAACCACACTTAAAATCAGCCCATTTTCCCCCATTAGTGTTTTTTATGTCCCAAGTTTCACATCCATGCATAGTAACTGAGAATACCATAGTATGACTTTAACTGTGATCTCCAGTAACATATCCTTACACTCAAGGATCTTTTCTAGTTCCTTCACGGCTGCTCTTCCAAGTCTTAATATCCTTTTGATTTTTTGGCTTCTTTGGTAACCTTTGAACCAAGGTACAGTAGGATTGTGGTATCCACAGGGGATCGGTTCCACACACCCCTGCAGATGCCAGAAACCACGAATATAGTAAACCCTATATATAGCGTGGTGTCTGGTTCCCTCTAGTGGCCAGTTCTGGTAATACATTTTGGAAACACATATTTCTGGGTGGGGCTGTTATTTAATGTTTTCAGGCAGTAGATAAGTGAAACCGGGGGTACTAATCCAATGAATACAGTGGTCCTACTGTATAAAAAACATTTAACAATTTCAATTTGTTCATTGCCAACATTCACTTGTCCTTCCTCTGAATCTAGTCCAGCTTCCCATATAATATGTTCTGTAGATAGATTAAACAGATAGGGAGGTAAACTAGCCCCTTCTCCAACTGGATACTGTTTTCTTTCTCCATAATCATGGTGCAAAATAAGATTCCATGCCATGAATCCTTGTGGCTGCTTTGTGGGTGCTCTCCAAAAATTGCAATAAATCATATATTACACCTGAAACCATAGATAACATTGTGAAAATAATATGTCCATCACTTTCTAGTGCTGCATCAAAAAACCAGAAAGCTGCTTCTATTTTTGCCAGTTCCACTTGCTGCAACTGTAGTGACAGAGTAGTGCCTTGCGCTTCCCAGCTGCCTGGGACTTTTATTGAAGGGCATGGTACAAATGAATAAATAGAGGCAAAGCAGTTTTACAGTCTAAATTATGTTAAAACCAAACCTCATTTGCAAACAATGTACTGCATGGCTCTTTAGTCTTGAAATAATCTAGGTTATAAAATTGCTCTTCTCTCTGTTTATATATGCATATCCTGCCCTTCAATTACATTCCCTGGACAGCTTGGAAACATGAGGTACTGCTGTGATGCTTTTGGTGGGCGGGACCCTTGGTGCCGAAAGTAGCTTTATAGTCTTTGATTCTGGTTCTACCATAGTGGTATTTTAAAAGCAAAATAATGTTCCAACTAAATAATTCCATTTCTAATTAGCAAAGTTAAAAGCATCGAGTTTCTTCCTTTCATACAGGCACTTGGCAGCTAAATTTTGCCTGAACAACGGATTCTAAGCCTTATTTTTTCTTATCTTATATGCTCAGTGTGCAAGCTCTGTAGTACCATTAATTGCATTTCCAACAGCCAGTTTCCCTAGCTCCAGATAGAGATTTTAAGCTGATGTGTAATAGGAATAAATTCAGGAAGCAGCTTGAGATTCCTGGTGTATTTTCCTTTACATTGACAGATAAGGTGTAGATGGTTCTGGTTAAGCTCCTCTTTTGAAAATGTAAAAACAACAATAATTAGGAAATGTGGAGCTAAAATTCCCAAACAAGTCTATCACCAGAACTATTTGTTTGTTGCATTTACATCTTACCTTTCCAACAGTAAACTCGTACTGGTGTATACTGTATGGTTCCCCCCCCCCCCATACACACACTTTATCATCTCAACAGTCCCATAAGGGAAGCCACAGTAAGAGACTGTGGGTAAATTCTATTGTGGAACTACATGTGTGCAACTCAGGGTTGCACCCACAGTAATTATGGTAGCACCAAGACAGAAGTGCTATCCATTAAGTACTTGGACTGATGCAATGGTTTAGGCACCTGGCCTAGAGTCACAGATTGCGAGTTCAATTCCACACTGTGCCTCCTTGACAAGGCTTGGCACTTGAGGATCCATAGGGTCCCTTCCAGCTCTGCAGTTCTAAGATGATGATGGTGATTATAATGAATTATTATTTATTGCACAATTGGTTGCACTGGGGATGTATGGCCAGTTGTGCTACTGAATTGTGCAGTTCCTTGTTGCTGGGCATAACACCTGGTACATTTACACTGGTGTAACTTTACACCTGTTTGTGCTGTGAACAAGATTTTGCCCTATGAGTGGCTTGAGGTCTCACCTAGTGAATTGTGTAGCCAAGTGGAGATTTGAATCCAAGGCTCCTTTGTCATAGTTGGACACACTAACCACCTATTATTTATTTCATTTTATGCTGCCTTTCTCCCAGTGAAGGAACTGTACCACACTGGCTCTTACGTAGAACTAGAGAGCTCGTTGCTTCAGAGGTAGGTCATAGCCTAGCAAGCAACTAAGAACTCTCTATAAACTTTGGAATACTCTTCAGATGCAAGAAGAAAGAATATTCAACATTAATCTGTGAATGAAACGTCTTGATTGACTAGGCCTGGTATAAATGTGATAGTATGTTGTTGTCTAATCACTGAATCATTGTGCTTTGCATGATACACTTCAGACTCCAGCTTCTGCTGATTTACATCCTACAGACCTAGGTCCTAAATAAAATAAATTGGCATTGGGTCATAGGAAGGTGTTTCATACGGAATCAGACCAGTAGTCCATCTAGCTTAATATTATTGTCAGAGACTGGCAGTGGCTCTTCAGGATTTAGATAACAGAAGAGTTCTGCATCTACTGTACTGTATTTAGGTACAAAACAGCCAAGCTGTTTAAGAGTTGTTGTTTAGAACATTAGATTTCATGACTGGGGTAGGGGGTGGGAGATTGCCAGCCTCCGTCTATTACTAGAATTATAATTGGCTTGACTGATAAAGAAAAAAATATATGGTTACACTTACAGTTCCAAGCTGTATCCTAGAGAAGTTACTGCCAGAATTTTTGAAAAGTAACTCTTTGGTTTTCTACAAAGCTGTTGGCATGTGGAAAAAAACACTCTCCTCTGTCCACCTCTTTGGTGCCTCAACCCACAAAAGAGCAGGAGACAGCAGCAGGAAACAGTACTTGAACTGTGCAATTTCCCTCCCCTTCCTTTTAGTGAGGCCACATTCCTGTAACTACAAAAGGAACGTTAGAGTTTGCCATTACATTGCAAAAAACATTATTTCTGAAGTTGTAGTTGTGATGTTATACCTTCATTATTGGAAATGAAAATAATCACAAGTGACTTCTTATTTGTAACTAGTTACTCCCAAGCTGGGTTGACATGTTTATAAACTTGCATAATTAAGGCAACCACCATTTTAATAATAGAAGCACATACCACTAGTCTGCTGCATATGGAAGACTGGTGAATATTGGCATTGGGAAACAGAGATTGTAAATTCTACTAGAGAATGAGGAGATGAACAAAAATTTCATGACGTAGTAGGGGAAAGGGAGAGGGAAATTGCCATTCTTCCTGTCTGCTGTTAGAATCGTAATTGGCTTGACTGATACAGAAACTAGAAGACTGCTGCCATATATTGAATTAGGAAAGATTTCCTCCATTTTTCTTATAATTGGAGTGAAGCACAAAGAGACGGAAAGGAAGGAATCACTCTTGGGGTCTCCCCTCTTCCCTACAGCTGCACACATGAGTGTGCTGCCTTTATCTTTAATAGCCTGAAAGCAATTGCTTTGACCCAGAGCATGGAGACGCAGCTGGGTATGTAGGGTGGGAGGGTGAACATTCCTTATCCCCTCTTAAGCTTGGAAAGACTGCCTGGCATTGACATCTGTGGAGATGGGTGCTTTTTGCTGCTAAGCAGCACTTGAAGATGAGAGATGAAGCCTTTTCCCCCCACACCCCAGCCTCTTTGATTTCCTCTTTCCAGATCTTTATCATTTGTTACCTCTAGGAAGGAAGGAAGAATGCAGCAGCTGGTCAGTTTTCTATTACACTGGCCATGCTTAGTCCAACTGATCTTTATAGTGTACAGGAGGACCCCCTTATCCACAGGATCAGTATTGACTGATTCACTTATCCATGGTCTGAAAATATTAAAAATATTAAAAGAAAAAAAAATCCAAAAAATCCTATATTTTCACATGTATTACCAGAACTGGCCACTAGAGGACACCAGAGACCATGCTATGAATGCTTGTTAACAAAGAATACATAGCATGGTCTCTCACGTCCTCTAGTGCCCAGTTCTGATAAAGCATGTGAAAATAAATTTTTCTGGTTTTTTTCCTTTTAACATACTGTATATATAGATCACTGTCCTAGCCCTCACTGAGTCATGATACATACTGGCTAACCCTGGGCAACTTAACTGACACTCAGTCTGGTTTACCTTACAGGGTTGTAGTGAAGACAGTCTATGGAAAAGGAGGGCCACCTATAAGACCCTGAGCTCTTTGGAGGAAAGGCCAAAAAGAAATGTAACCAGTTAATAACTAAAAATAAAATAATTCTCTTATAATTTTTTAAAAAGCTGTCATTCTAGAGAATTGGGAATGAAATAGAGTCATGTAATAAATCAACCATGATTTATTTGATATGACGCCAGCCCTGAAAATATAGCTGCCATATGGGCAACTGTTGGAATCAAATCCCTATTTCTTAATGCCAAAGAGAAGATTCAATCATATGAAAATATTGAGTGAGAAAAATGCTTGTGTGAGGTAGTTCTTGACATGAGGACTGTAAACATTAGGAATTAATTCATAAAATGGATCAGTCAGGTAGTGGAGCCAAGACTCTTAGGGTCAAAGCCCCAGGACGTTCTGAGCAGCAGAGACTATGAGATCATCTGCAACAATCCCGAGGCTTCATAGTTCCCTTGAGAACAGCTACATCCTTCAGGATAGCTGTAAGAAAATGGATTCTTCCAGGAACAGTCTATTGTTCATAGATCTCTCTTCTGTAATATAAAATATTGTTTTAGTCTTAAATGGGCAACTAAGAGCCATTAACTTTACAAAACACCTGATTGTTCATATGAATAGATCCAGCTGCCTGCATTTTTGGACTCTGTACATAGCTCGCTGTTGAGACTCTCATGAAGATCACTTGCATTTCCAAATATATAACTATACCATGGATGTGTGATTGGGGGCCTCCAAACAGGAATGTGTAAACAAATGGCTTTAAGATATTTGTTTTCTGGAGCTGCCCATGTGCTAGGTGGGAAAGGTGCTGGTTATGTACACAAGTACCTTTTCCACCAAGCACATGTACAGCTTTGTCTGGTTAGGCAAAAAAACCAAAAAACCCTCTACTTTTCCTTAGCAAACTAGTAATTTTATCATGAGGCTGCCATGCTATAATTCACTTATTAACTGATAGAATCTGAATTACTTGTGTCATGCAAAACAAGACATCTTGCGATCAAAGATGAAGATTCCTCAAAACCATCAACTCAGTTTCTTTTTGGCAAAGAAAAGCTCAAGTTTATTATAAGGAATTACTTGGAAAGGTCTGAAAGTAAAATTGTGCGTGAATAGAGGATGTGGCCACATTTGAAATACTGTATTGTAGCAATTTCATTGTCACCTGGATGCTAAAAAAAAGAGAAGAAAAGGCAGAAATGGGTTACTTAAATTTGCTATGAATGAGATGAATTTGCCTGAAGTTTAAAGCTGTATTTTTCTATAGCTTTGCCTTTAAAGTCACCGGGTCAGAACCAGGACTCCAGATTTCAAGATCCAATTTGGTGTGGTGGATAGACTGCCAGACTAGGATTTAGGAGACCTGTGTTCAAATCCTTGCTCAGTCTTGGAAACTTGATTGGGAGGCAGGGATGGCCCTGGCAATGGTAAAGCATCCCATGAACATCTCGTACACCTTGAAAACCCTATCAGACGTGATGTACACATGCTTTGGGTATTATGATTATATGTTTATTTATTAAGAATATTTTTATACTAATCTTCTTTTTACAATGCCAGAACAGTATTTAAATGGCAATATAAATCATTAATAAAACAAAGGCATATAAATATAACTTATCATTTCTTTCTATCCTTATAGGTATATATCATAAAAGTAACCTGGTCAGACTCAACTTGCCAGACAATCTACCGGAGATACAGCAAGTTCTTTGACCTCCAGGTAATGATCTGATTTGTTTTTTTCTTCTGTAAAAACATTCTTCATGATCTTGGTTTCATAGTACATGGCTTGAATCTAGTATATTCAGAGGATGTTGCAGACTTTGCAGTATTTCAGAAATCAAGTCCAAAATGTTCAGAAGTTGGAATGAATATCATCTTGAACAGAGTTTGTAAAAATTATTTTTTGAAGTATAGCTCCTAGAATTCCCTAGCCAGTGGCTTTGCTGCCGAGGAGATTCAAGGAAGTTATTATTTAATAAAGTAACTTTTTGAAACAGTTATTTTGGTGTTTGTTCACTGGGGAAAGTCTTGCCATTATGCTACTCCATAGTCTTTCCTGGTGGTTAGTGGTACAGTTTCCTCTTTCATCCTGAAAATAGGGTGTTCAGAGTCTGCATTTGGCAATTTCTAGGAATTTCCCTCTTAGGGTTTTGCTTCCTGATTATGTTTCTATGCTTTTGACACTTCATCCATGTCAGATGGTATCCCCTTTTACCAGCTTCTTGGAGAGTTTCCCTTTCTTGAACTCTCTGCACCAGATTTCTTAACAACCTCCACTACAATCTTCAAAGCCTGAGTTCATCAGCTTCAGGCCAATGGCAGTATTCTCCCTAGAGCAACCAGTATCCCCCAAACTGTGGATGGGCAGACATCAGGCGTTCACTATCACCTTTTAATTTTATTAGAATGCTGAAACCCTTCAGCTAGAGCTTGACAAAAACAATGGCTGAGGGATTTTACTGTATGTTGAGAATCAAAAACAGTAGGTCTCTGGGCATAAATGGTCAGCCCAGGGATCCGGACCAGAACCAAATTCACATTTTTTTTCACATAAAAATCCATTCCTGGTTTTCCCAAAGTGTTTTCTTCCCACCTCAGCAACGTAATTTAGGTTAAAAAAAAGTTATTTGGTGATTGCAGTCAGTTGTTGATCTGCCATAACTCATCCTGTTCAATCTAATGCATATCAGCCTGAAATCCACCAGTAATCCTAGTTTTCAAAGAGAAAGCTGAATTGTTTGTTTCAGAATGTATAATAACAAGACAACAAAAGTTTTGTGGTATCTTAGACTAATGGATTTATTTCTGTGTGAGGTAAACCAGACTGAGTGTCAGTTCAGTTGCCCAGGGTTAGCCAATTTATTTCTGTGTATAATTTCAGGGCACCACTCTGCAGCAAAACAATTGATATCCTAGTACCACCTTGTATAAAAAAACTACTGATTGTTACACATACTTATATGCCTCCAGCTTCTACGCTGAATACACCACAGAATCTGTTCTTTAGAGCCAAGCCCTTCAGGATTCTCACATCTGCTCAGATCAACAAGGCAGAGACTCAATACTCGTAGATTTACAGTGTGCATTTCTTAAACTTGGAATACCCACTTAAAGTGGGGGGGGGGAAGAAATCAGTTAAAGTGGCAAAATGAATATACAAAAATAACCTACTGCAAGACAGATTTAAAAGAGAAAATGACAGAACACCAATGGTCGTCATCTACCAGCTCCCAACTGATTCAGAATCACTAGTGAACTGCAGCCCTTTCTGGACATTAATCTTTTCTTCTCAAAGGCCCTGGAGGTGGGCCTTTATTTGCTGCAGATGCTTACAGACAGTCCCCAAACTGTTGATGCTCAACAGGCTATATAACATGCAGACATGGAGACAGGAACAAGACCCTGCTATAAACCTAGATGCCAACTCTGTCCCCATATCTACTTTAGCAGCATCCTAACAAAAATGCCACCCACAACATCAGCGGATCATTGACGTGTTCATCTGCTAATGTCCTCTATATGTCATCCTTTTGCCAGTTAAGTTCTTTTCGTTGATATAACTCTTACCTCAGCATAGCATCCTGAAAACAGCTTAATCTGCATTTCAAAGACAGCAACCTATCATTGGTACCAACTGACAGACAAGCTGATCACTTATTAACACAATGTCTGTGTAATCGGTACTTCATTCATTACTTGTGCTAACAATGTCATTATCACTCTGAAAGTCCATTTCCAATGTAATTGCTACCTTTCCCCCCCATCTTCCTTGGTCTCCACCCTTGTTTCCTGTACTCTGCAACTCATTTAAAACTTGTGGCCTAACTGTGATGATGGTTCATGTGTCTGTGGAAGTGGATTTTAATCCACAAAAGATCTCTGTGAAATAAATCTATTAATCTTTAAGGTGCCACAATAATGTTGATTTCATTTTTATTTGATGGCTGTTATAGTAAATCCGAATTTACCTTCTGTCTATCCCTGTCTAATCTCAGCTGGCCACTAAGGTGTGATTACCCAGTTCCTTCTATTCTTACTTTGCAAAGATGTTTGGACTAACATGGCTTATTCTGTGGGGTTTTTCTTTTCTTTTCTGTCCATATAATGTTTATATGACCATCCTTTATGTGCAGTGCTCAGGCAAGTGTTTCCTGTCATGAAGCTATGTATACAGGGATCCCATTTCATATATTGTTGTAAGCTCTGTCACCTCACAAAGGACAAGTGGTGGAATAACTGACACGGGAAGTCTCCTGTCATCAGATACAGATCTGTGTTCATAACTGCCCCAGCATTTTGTGTCAAAGGAACTAATTGTCACTGGTGAAATCAGTGGCAATATGTCCTAATCAGGACCCTGTAGCTATTTCTCTCTATGGAAACAGGAAATAACTAAGATGTGACTCATGAGAAAAAGTGATGGAATACTGGTAGTATACAGTTTGGTGAGATTACAGTTCAGAGGAAGCTTTGATCTCTATCAGAGGCGTGTGGCAAAAGGCTGCTGTCTATTCTAAATTCAAACTTCAGTGGTTTCCACTTGCTCCTACAGTTGGATGAGCACATCAAAGGCATGTTGCCAGATCTGTTCATCATACTAGTTTGGAAGGAGTGAATTAATAAGGACTCAGCTTTTTAAAATTGACCAAGACCGGGTCTTTCACAGTCCATTGAGGGAAGTCCACTTATAACCAGGTGTCCAAGTCAGGAAATGAGCTATTACAACTATTTTTGTTTATACAGATTTCCACTAATTAACATATTTCACAGATAGCGCTTATCTTTTCTCTTACCAGTTTTAGGACCTTCAAATCATGGCATGTTATATGCATTGGAATAAAACAAGGGAAAGGAACTCCTTCATTATATTCATTGCTCTGACACTTGTAACATCAAGTGGCTAGTGGAAGTTAGGAGGAGAAATACCAGAGCCATGGTTTCTCTGCATATGGTTTACTCCTGAGTTGGTAACAACTTTAAACAAAGAATTGGGCTCTGCAGAAGATTGCTTGTTTCTAAGCCCTTTCTTTTCTGTTGAACATCAGCTATTTCCCCCCCACCCCCACCCCCACCCTTGTCTGTGTTCTTGTAAGTCTCCCAGACTTTCCTGTTAGGTTTGAAAAGTTCGCATCAAGCTAAAGTTATCAATGGCTTTAGTGTGTTGGACAGGAAATGATGTCTCCAATCAAGGGAGAAGGCATCTTGAAAGGTCCCATTGATAAGTGGGTGGGGAGGGAGAGCTCAGCACCATGTCTGCTGAACAACATGTATCCTTCTCTATTCCCACTTGAAAACACAGCAAGACCCCCCAACTCTCCTCTCTGCCCAAATCCTCACTCTTTTATTTCAAACTTTATATCCACAGGCAGTTTAAGGTATCTTTCTTCTCTAGGTTGGCTTCAAGAACATAGGCACACAGAGAACTGCAGGATTTCTGAAAGAATTTTGATTGAGGCATCCATGTTTTTGGATTAGAGATGTGTATCTTGGAACATGTGCCATTCAAACATTTTAGTCCCACCTTTCCACGGTTCATGGTAGATCACAGTGTCACTCAGAATCAGATATGGATGTTGTCACTTTTTTGGAGTACGGCACCCAGAGTATCCCAGCCAACATGGCCATTGTTCTTGCTAACTGGGATGTTTGCAGCCCAAAAATGTTATTTCTCATCTCTGCTAAAAATCTATCAGAAGTACGAAAGGCTCTCTTTTTTGGACTGTAACTCCCAAAATAACCCACCCAGCACAGTCAGTGGCTGTGTTTGCTGGGGTACTACAGTTTTAAAAGACAACTTTTCTCATTGCTGAAATATATATGCAAAAATGCAATGATTTAAGAGCTCTTCAAAAACTCAGCAATAGATACTGGTGTGCTGGTCGGCTCCAAAGAGCAACACACAGTATATTTATTATCGTGCTTGCTACATTGTAGGTAATTAAAGAACAGGGTTAACATCTAGGAGAGCAGACAAAAGGGCCACCATGTTTCAAAATAAACTCGTCAGGGATGTCTTAATTAAGTCTTAGTGAAACAGTATTTTCTGAGTGAAGACACCTTTCTAGTGTAGAATTATGGTATTACTGCTCTTTCTACTTTTGAAGGAAAACTGCAGCATTTGTAGTGTTAAACCTACGTAAACATATTCTGGCTCTTGTCTTGATTGTTCTTTGCTCTTCTCCTCTCCCATCTGCCCCCTTAAAACTCTTCACAATAAATGTGTTGGAATGGCTTTCTTTGTTCAGCCTCAATTTTATAACACTCGAACATCTGTGAAGCCACAGATACTCCACTAGGCCTTTAGAAAACTGGCTAAATCCTTCCCATTTCACAGAGCTTTGCCAATAAGATGGTGTTATCTGCATATCTTAAATTAATGATGTTTCTTCCACCTATGTTCACTTCTCCTTCATCTGAATCTTATCCCGCTTCCTGTATGGTATGTTCTGAATACAGATTGAGCAGGTAAGAGGATAAAATGCACCCTTGCCTGACACCTTTACCTATAGGAAACCATTCTGTCTCACTATATTCTATCCTAATGGTAGCTTCATTACCACAATACAGGTTATGCATCCAGACAATCAAGTTCTGCACACCTGTTTCTTTCAGAACAACCCCTAGTTTCTCATGATCCACATAGTTAAATGCTTTGCTGTAGTCTATAAAGCATACACTGGTCTTCTTCTGAACTTTTTTTGTGTGCTCCAGTAGCCAGTGCATATTTGCAATATGATCTTGAGTGCCTCTTTCTTTTCAGAATCCAGTTTGAACATCAGGCAACTCAAGGTAAAAGCCTTGTTGCAACACCTTGAGCATCATTTGACTTGCATGGGAAATTAGAGCATTGGTCCTATATTTACTGCACTCTTTGGCATCAGCTTTCTTGGGGATTGGTTTGGGACCCCATTACTGGTCATAGCATCTTTTCCCAAGGTCATCCTCCCACACCACCAGATCCTCACAGACTATTCTTCTCCGGGTGGCCACTCTGAAGGAGGCCAGAAAATCTTTTACAAGAAGATAGGCCTTCTCAACAGTGACACCATATCTCTGGAACTGGCTCCTGGTCAAGCTGCACCTGCTCACCCCCCCCCCCCCCATTTTTAAGAGGCTGCTGAACACACTTCTCCTTCAAGAGGCCTTTGAAGGCAGCCTCACTTGAATTTTAGCCTCCTGCCCTGCTTCCTTATTGGAAATGTTGCACCGTCGGGGCTTATTTGCCATGTTATATTGCCAGTTTGTTTATCATATGATCATGTTTATTACATTCATTGTTGTATTATTTTATCTATTGTTATACCCTGCTTGGATTTATATGCAAGCCAAATAAATAATATTGAACATCTCTGGTCTGTGAACCATTGTTTTGTTTTCTTTATTTTATTGGCATATTCGTGTAAAGATTTTGACAGATTCAGTCTCTGTGGTTTTAAATATTTCTATCATATTGTTGAATATTATCCCACATGTGTTTTTTCTTCAAGTAGTACAGGGTGTGAGCTGTTAAGTTTTATATGTTTATGACACACATGGAGTGTTTGATCACTGCAAAGCACTGAGCCACATGTGTCTGTTTTACTGTCAGCTTGCATCATTATTTCCCATGCTGGACTTGGCTCAGTCCCATTTCTGTGGGAGCTGGATCTGCTACATTGGGTTGATTTCAAATGGCCAGGGACGTGGGGAGGGGTTAGGAAAGCCATCTGAAGAGGCCAAGTTAGCAGTCTGGGGGGAAAGGCTGGAAATTAGGATTTGTTTTTTAACGTTTTATTAGAGTTTTTTCGTCAGTTTGGTGCAGTTTATTCTCATGATACCTCTTTTGTGTGATTTTTAAACTTGTCAGTGGGATTACACTGAATTTGATCTTGTAATCAACTTGGAGATGGAAGGAAAGCAAATACACTGTAGAGTCCTTTTTTGTTGGAGAAATGAATAAGGATGCACTTCACTGAGCAGTCCTATTGTGTTTATGGAGGGGCTATGACTTTGCTTCAAGTGGGCACATGCCCATCATTGACTGCCTAGGGAAAACAGTGTGGTACAGGTGTTAAAGTGCCAGATTAGGACTAGGGAAGCCAGGTTCAAGTCCTTGCTCATCCATGAATGGTCTTCAGCCAATCACTATATCTGAGCCAAATTTAACTCAGATGGTTGTTTTGTGGGGATAGCATGGAGTTATGCATAGGTATTCATTTAACTTGCCTGATATTTGTTGCTTAAGTAGCAGCTTTGTTGGGGGAATATGGGCAGGCATTTGAGGGAGTGGTGTTAATTCTGCCCACCCCATTCTGCAATCCTGAAGGAAGTTGCTCTTGAAGCTGCTATGTCCAGGGAGAGAAGCTTTAATCTGGATAGGGAAGCAATGAATGAAATATCTAGGTAAAGCTTAGGCTGATAAGGTCTCCAATAACTGTTATTGTTGCTGCTGCTATAATCCTGGGAGAATACGAGTCATTGGTATTAGTATGTACAGAGACTTCTTTCCAACGTCTAGCTTATATTCTAATGGCCAGCTGGTACACATTACTAAATCTCAAGTGGCTAGGGGTGGCTTCCACATATAATCAATAATAATAATAATAATAGCTTGCTATCAAGTTGATTCCAACTTAATAGTGACCCTTTCCAGGGCTTTTTAGGTGAAGAATACACAGAAATGGTTTACCATTCCCTTCTTCTGGTGACACCTAGGGACTGTGCAGCTTACCTATGACTGCATAGGTTGCCTCTTCTCCAAGGAGCATAGTGGGGAATCAAACTCCTAACCTCTGGGTCCACAGCAAGATATCTAAGCCAGTGAGCTATCAAGTTAGCTACATATAATTAATACAGATATGATTTATACTACTTCTAGTACTAAGTTTTTATATCCTTAGGAGTAATTTTATTTTTTCTCTGGGATATAGAGCGATATTACTTATTCCCTTAGTTTATTCCGTGGATAGCTCGTACAATGCCAGTGAAATTAAAAGGACTCCAGTGTCTGACCATCGAGATCTTTAAATAAAATAGAGAGACTGAGAATAAAGAAGAGGGCTGTTTTGGATACAGAAGGTCACAAAATTATGCTGGGCTCGTTTCAGCTGAGAGTTTTCTTGAACAAAGGGCAACAGTTTCATAGCTATTTTGTGTATAAAATGAAGGTGCCTCCGGTGCCAGATTTGATACTGCAGGAAGAATTTTAGGTAGGCAGAAAACTGAAATCGAACTATGCAACACATTATCCCATGTTGACATTTTGATCACAAAGAGCCATCTGAAGTAGTGGAATATTGTGAAGGCAAGTAAAGGAATGGTTTTCTTTTGCACATTCTGTCTGTGTATCGGTTTGCAGAGAAGGTGTATGTGTGTGTGTGTTTTAACTCACTCTGATCCAAGTGGGTTTTCTTGAAAGGGGCAAAAAGAGAGTCATTCACACATGGCGTGTTTGAATATTTGGAAAAATAAAGAATTAATACAGAGTGTCAAGAGGGGTTAAAGTGCTGTAGGGCATTTTGGAGAATGGCTGTGAAACTTTGCAAACCTTGCATGTTGTTCCTAAGATAGTTGTGATTATTTATAGAGCACTGATGAACAGCTGAGCACTGAAGGGCATAAAAGAATGTGACCATGCAGTCTATAATTGTCAGTAGTATAATGGTACTCTTTCCATTCTTGCCAGTTTGAAGCACTGTTATCGTAGCACCACTTGAATTTCTTATCATTTTTATGCAGTGCCCTCCAATTTATAAATGTCCACACACTCGTTACAGTACAAATTAATATGTCTATGAATAGTTCACATAACCCTTTTATAAATACTTTACAATTTTAATCTTTGTCCCTATGGCCATCATGGGTGATAAGACAGTATTCTTTTTTAATGCATGGTACTAAAGGAAGCCCTCAAGATCATGGATCAGGTGGATTTGTCCACAAATGTCCTTGGTTCCTGACCATTTCTTCTACTGTTTGAACCTAGTGGATCTTGGGGACCCAGAAGAAATCTGTGCCTATAACTTGAAGTTGCAATTTTGAAACACATTTCCAGACAGAGTTTGGAAATGGTACTTCTTCATTCAGCCCTCTGTGCTGATCTCTGACCTGGTATCTCAGGAGACAATGATGTATTCAATGGGGCCACAAGATGTACCACCGCTTCTTTCCTGCTTGTATGCTGAAGATCTTAGCTAACAGACAGAAGGTAGCAACTATTGTAATTCTGCTCTGGTCCTACAATAAGAAGGATTGCTAAATTCAGGCCAATAGTGGCTGCCACCAGATTAACTCGCACACCCTTCATTCTTCCGTGTACACAAGTACCTGACTGATTACTACCCCTTCTTTCATACTTCAGATAGTCTATTCATTTTGCTTGCATCTGCATGGTTACTTGCTACTTTGCACTTTATTATGTTTTTTAAGGCCTAACCTTTTAAAAAGAACTTATAAACTGGCTCTGAGAAAGGGGAGGATATACTTTGGGTCTGATTCTACTAATCAGCCAGTTAGCATTCTGCACAACTCTGCTTGGAGGAAAAGGAGAAGGTACTGATCTGGGCTCAGAACAAACCAGATTACAAGTGTAGTCCTGTGGAAATATGAATAATTGCTTCTCCAGAGCAGCTTTGTCCCTGAAAATTTTCATTTAATTTTTCTTGTACCCAAATTGCCACTACCATGTCTGGCACACACGCACAAAATTGTTTTGCTTTGTTTATTAATTTAACTAATTTTATACTGCACTTTCTCCCTCTCTCCAAAGGATCTCGACATTAAAATTTGAAATCTATAGTACAATTACAGCAGCATAAAATAATAAGCAACAATACATTAAAATACGTCCTCTTGAGGTAGTACAAACTAAATTTTTGAGATCTATTTTGACTGTACCCCCCTGTACACCTAATGTAGCCCTTCGACTAGAGGCTGGCCTAATCGCCATAAGAGCACGCGCCAAAGTCCACATGTTTAATTACTGGCTAAAGCTTCTCTTCTCTTCAGAAGACTTGGTACAGATGCCACTTTTTGACTCCTTTCAATCAGCATGGAAACTACAACTTACAAAAGAAATAAGGCAAATGGGCTTTTCCACCAATGCTCTTTTGGCGATGGGGCATGTCAGCGCTAAAGCAGCACTCAAACAAAGAATCTGGGACATAGAACTTCAAGAGCACATGAGCCAGGTAGGCAAATACAGTGTTGTCACTAATAATGCCTTTACAATATCTGCATATTTGACAAGCACAATGTCAACAAAGACCAGAAGAGCCTTCACATTAGCGAGACTTAATGTTTTACCCTCTAAGCTCATGGAGGGAAGATTTCAACATATACCTATCTCGGATTGCCTGTGTCCGTGTAATGATGGCCAAGTGGAAACCGTAGGTCATGTTTTACTGTATTGTCTTTTCTATAGAGATCTACGCACCAACCTCCTGAGCCCAATCATTCTCAGATATCCAGGGAGATCAGATGAATTTTACATCAAGCTACTTCTTTCTGATCAAGACTCCCTTATTACATGCTCTGCAGCAAGATTTTGTGCAGCAGCAATGGCACAGGGCTCCCTTGTAGTCTCCTGAGCTCACGGGTTGACTGGTTTTGGCATGGGGGTGGTTTATTGTCTAGCATGGAGAGGTGTTATGGTCCCAACCGAAGGGACAATGGCCCGGGAGATAGCTGTAGAGGTGCTGTGTTTTATTCTCCCCGTGTTCTACAATCAGTGCACGGTTGATTGCCTGTTGTGCACTTTTTTAATTGCATTTTCTGTGTTTTGACCATGTAGTGTGTTTTATGGATTGGCTATACACTTTTGAACTGCATTTTGTGTATTTTGGCCACATGGTATGTTTTGTGAATTGTTTGTATATTTTTGAACTGTATTTTGTATGTTTTAGCCATGGATATGTTTCGTGGGCTGGTCACCTGACCGTAATAAATAAATTCTAAATTCATTAAAATGAGGGGTTAAAATGGTTGGGCGAATAGAAAGAGTTTAGCCACTGGTATTGAAAGGAATTCAGTGTAGAAACCTGGTGTACATTCTTTTTACCATGTTCTAACTCTACAGAAGATGATCAGTAAAAGAAAAGTCAAGACTGTCTTAGGGTAGGGAAGGAATAGCCACCCTGATGTCTGAGGAAAAACCTGGCAACATTTAAATGATTTGTTTTTGTTTTACAAGCTGATTTCACTCCATGAGTTATTGTTGCAGTGCCTGGGAGATTGACCATCCCGCCCAGGAATCACATAGTTATCAGCAGGTTATGAAATCAACTGTTTATCAATCTTGTTTCCACTATTGTCTAAACATTCCCTCTTGGAAAACAGTCTGTTTGGTTTCCAGTTTTTGTTTTGGAGGGAACTTTACCCAGCAGTCAATGGCATGGTCCCTAGGAGGAAACTGGCTGCCATGCAACAATAGATGGCAGAGATAATTGGGGAAATCACTCATTTCCCATAAAGCGCTAGATATATTATTTTTAAAGTTCTCCTGTTTGCATCCACGTCCTCTGTTCCCTTCAGTTACCTGTTACTGAAAACAGATGCAGCATCACCATTCATATATGACTCTGCATGGCAAATAGGAGATAAGCGCACAAGCAGGAATTCCTGGTTCACATCTCTTTTTGGCTTGGTGGTCTTAAGCATGTTAATATCAAATTGCCATCAACCAAGCCCAACTTCTCTTTCTTCAGTATTGGACAAGTAATGTTAACCTACGTTGTCACATAGTTGTAAGTTGCTGTGCATTCATACACATGAAAAGCATTTAACATGATAGCGTTGATGGGGAACCTGTGGCCCAGCAGTGTTTACTGGATTCTAGTTCCCATGGGAGCATGGTGAATGGTCAAAGATGGTGGAAGTTGTAGCCCAGTAGCATCTGGAGGGTGCAATAATTTAAGTGTTAAATATTATAATTCATGGATATCACAAAACAGTCCACTGCTTCAGATGGAGGGGACATTTTCAACAGGACTGGAGTACTAGAGCAGCAGCTGAAACTCCCCACCTGACATGCCCTAGTTGGGTCCTTCAGAAGCTGTTATATCATCACTTATAACTGTGTTAATACAGTGTGTGATTTGGTCCTCAGCATGAGCCTTACTTCATTGTGTTATGGAAGAGCTGAAGGATTTGCACGCCAATATACAGAAAGCGTAGGCAAGCACAAAGGCAATTTTTAAAAGGCAATCACATCAGTTTGCTTTCCTTCTCAACGCTCAGAAAAGTGCTGGCTGAGGGATTCAGACAGTTGTAGTCCAAAAAAGTAACTTTTCTGACCTTTATTTCAGAGTTCTTCTTTTGAATGGTTAGCTGGGCAGTCCTGAGTGTCTTCATGCAAAACTGAGAACTGTTATGTTTAATTAGTCTTGTTCTGGGTGCATGTTGGAATGCAGTTTAAAAAAATAAATAAACCCTTGTGTTTGTATTGATCTGAAAGAACAAACAGAGACACGATCAAATGCCAGAATGGTAAAACATGCCTTCTAGCTATGGGGGATTCAAATAATGATTTCTAGCAACGGTAGAGGTTTTTGAAATGTATTTCAAACATCTGTTGTAAAAGCAGCTACTCTCCTGGCTTGTTAAATTGGAGAAGATGATTAGCATATTCCTAGGAATTCCTTAGACTCTTTCTCTGTCAGTTCTAATCCCCTTATGAGCCCAACTAGTGAGGTTTTCTGATGGTTGCCAATTTTGCTTTGAGGCCAGTTGGGAGGATGATAGATATTGTTGCCGGTAGAACAACAAGGGTGTGATGAACAAATGCAAGAAAGAGTCACCTAACTCTGAGGGGGTATAATCCAAACACACAAGGCCTTTTCCAAGCTCTGGTTTAAACTTCACTGCAGTTGCCCTCATCTTGTAAAAGGGGAGAAAACTATAAGCTGTGTGCTTCTGCAGTTCTTCATTTGTCCTCCCCTGGTTGCTTGGTTCTGAGTTTTGGGATGATTATGGGTTGAAGAGTGAATCTGCTGGCTCAAAACAACTACACCATGCGACGTCATTCTAATTTCACCCTGAAATAAAACCCTGGGACTTACCTACGTATTTCTGTGCTTCAAGATACATGAGGGCTGGAAGTGTCCATCCTGAACAAACTAGAAATGCTCAAATTCTCATGGGTTTTTATAAAGACTTACTAGTTGTGGAAAAATAAATAGTCAGGCAATGTGCTGTTTTCCATACACTGCAAAAGAGATTTAGTCCCATAAATTGAGTCGTCTGCAACAGCCATGTGAAAAAAGCCAATGCACGACACATTGGCTTTTCACTCATTCTTTAAAATGCACAACAAACTCAAGGGTGAATGTGTTTTTTAATTGTTCTCTTGAAGTTTGTAGATACTTTAGATTTGGGTGGGCAACTTGTGGCCCTCCTGATGTTATTAGACTGCAGCTCTTGTCGGCCATAGCTGCATAGCTGGCAATAGCATCTTGACAGCCAAATGGGTCCCAGCCTTGTTTTTTACTTACAATCTATTGTGGTGGGTTGGCATTTTCATTATTTAGAGGAACTGACTGTGAAAACTAGCAAAGATCTGGCTCCATAGGAAATGTGGTTAGTTCTGCAAAGCCACTGACATACAAACTACAAAATGGTTCAGATTTTGAGTAAGAAAGCAAAGCAGCAACACATAAAAAGGAACCTCTCTCTAACATAGGTTAGGCCACAACAAATTCCATGATCAGATCATCATCACATTCATTGTTTTGAGACAAGGCAGCTTAGCTTGGATCTATTGGCAGATAGATATCAGGAAGAGCTAGAAGGTAACAGATAACTTATGACATAATCAGTGAGGATGTTGTCATGATACCCATCCCTGTGTCAACAAGGGAGACCCATAAAGATTTCTGATCATGCCCTGAAGTCCACAAATTTACTCAGTGTAAGTCAGTTCATTTTAAATGTTTGCATATAG
This sequence comes from Intellagama lesueurii, assembly GCA_037013535.1. Taxonomy (NCBI): domain Eukaryota; kingdom Metazoa; phylum Chordata; class Lepidosauria; order Squamata; family Agamidae; genus Intellagama; species Intellagama lesueurii. Next base: position 212,012,330 of record JBAJHW010000003.1, read on the forward strand.
TTCATTCCACAAGCACAATGTCTGTATAGTGAAGGGCTACAACTCATGCTCTAGTGATATCTGCTTGTGGAAGAGTGGAATCCAGCATGGGGGTATATGCAACTGCCTCCCTTTTGCTGCAGTTCTCCAGGCATGTCAAAACACAAAGCTCTGCAAAACACTCCAGAGCTGGAGTTTTTTGTCTAAATACTGTGGATTTAGACCAAAGAAACAATTGTTTTTCTGCAGCTGCACATGTGTGTGCATTCTGCTTGCTTGGAAGCATTAAATTATGAACATATGAAGCTACTTTATAGTGACTCAGATCCAATCCATGTGCTCTATTGTTGTCTACAGTTCCCATAACCCCTTACTGTTTGGAATTATTTGGAGTATGAGCAATAGTGATCGGCAGTCCTTTGGCTAGAAATAATTAATTTTCATTATTATTATTGAGATGTATTTATCTCTTTCCTCTGTTGATTTCAAGGCAATGCATGAAATTCTCCTACTCTTCCCTACATTATTCTTAACAACAACACTACAGTGTAAGCCATGCTGAAAGAGAGAGAGAGAGAGAATAACAGTGTCAGCTACGGCTGAGTGGGAACATAATTCAGGATTTCCAAAGTTGCAGTCCAGTGTTGCAACCACTGAGCCATGCTGGCTTGACTGTTAGTGAGATGCTAGGAAATGAATCTCAGATCTTCATATAAAACTCTTAACTTTGAGATGCCGTCCCTCCACAGGAGCCTAGGGCCAGTTTAGGAATGGGAATCAAAAACTATATTAACTGGAATGAGGATTAGTGGTCAGAATTATATTTGTTAGTTACAATAGCATAGGTGCAAGGCATAAACTGCAACCACCAATTGGCGCTGTTTAACAAATTGTTCCTTATATCCCTCAATGTGCACCAATCATGTGAGTCGGTCTTTGCTGAGGGATACAGACAACTTGTTGATTGGCAACAATTTGCCACTGTGATTTACACCATTGCACTTGCATGGGCATAACTAATCAATAAGATGTTGGCCAGGAAGTGCAACTACTATTTTTTCCTTTTTTTATTATTCTTATGAAAAGTAAAACTACCCACTTTCCCCAGCATAAGGATGATGTGGTGGAGAAAGTTTAATTGGTTTGTTTTCTGTTGGTTTTGGAGATGTTAAAGTCAAGAATATCATTGTGTTTGCCAAGTCACACTGGACAGTTCACACTGGTTATTGCCAATTCTATAAATTGGGGCTTGAACAAAAGAGAACATCCACTCCTCCTCACTCCACTTCACATTGGAAACAATATTATTCTGGATTCTCTGTTATAGCTTCATAAAAAAATAATGTCGATTCCAGAATCCAGCTAATGGGGATGTGGGCTTGGAGACTAGTATTTTGCAATATGGGACTTCGAAAAAGATTCTCATTAAAGAACTCTGTAGTTGAAAACTGTTGAGGAAGTACAGCTTCTGACTTATGCTTCATCTTCTGATCAGATCAAGATGCTGCCACGCAAAGCCTCATTATAAAGAGTTCTACATATTAATGAGTATTTTTAGCACTGGGCAGAAGCTGCTGAGAATCTTCACATATGAACATTTAAAATTTGCAGTTCTTGTATCTTTCACAGTGATTCCATCTTCCAGTGTGATTGTTAAATGGATTCATCGAAACACTGAATTTTAAGCAGCGGTCAAAGAATATAGCTGGAATACCATTCTTGGAAAATTAGGAAGCTGTAGACTAGTAAAAGTGGGATGTGGTGGCGCTGCGGGTTAAACCGCAGAAGCCTCTGTGCTGCAAGGTCAGAAGACCAGCAGTCGTAAGATTGAATCCACGTGACGGAGTGAGCTCCCGTCGCTTGTCCCAGCTCCTGCCAACCTAGCAGTTCGAAAGCATGTAAATGCGAGTAGATAAATAGGTACCACCTCGGTGGGAAGGTAACGGCATTCCGTGTCAAGTCGCGCTGGCCACGTGACCATGGAAACTGTCTACGGACAAACACTGGCTCTACGGCTTGGAGACGGGGATGAGCACCGCGCCCTAGAGTCGGACACGACTGGACTAAATGTCAAGGGGAACCTTTACCTTTACCTTAGACTAGTAAACTCCTATTTTTATATGTTTTAATTTGAAACATTGCCCTAAAATACTCCAAATTCTGCAACCAGATAAAGCAAAATTTTACAGTATGAAATATTCTTGTTAAATAAGTTTACATAAATTTGGCAAAGAATTGTATGTATTTAAAGTTTTCAGATCAGTAGGTGGTGAGAGGAAAAAGTGACTTGAAACATAAAGATGCACATTTGTCATGTTTGGAATTGTGCCCTAACATCAGTTGGATTATAAGGAAGCCTTCTGGTTTCCAAGATTGTAATATATACTGTAAGCACAATTTCAGGCATAATTTTTAAGGGCTTTGATGAAAATAGATGAGATAGTCTGTAGAACAAGGGTAAGAATGTGTGGACTTTCAAATATTGTTGGACTCCAGCTCCTATCAGTCATAGCCAGTAGAGCCAGTAATGGGGATGACAGGACTTGAGCCCAGCAATAGATGGAAACCACAAATTGCCTACTCCCATTTTAGAATTCATTTTGGACCATGATCTCTTCAGTGTGCTCACATTACCAATGTACTGTACATTGGATCATGAGAAGTGTGTCCCTGCCTTGTGAAATTTTCATACATCCAGCTGTATTTTTATGTCAGGACTTTAGGGGTTGTCAGACCGTGCCTAAAATTTGCATTTTGTCTTATGTAAATTGGAAACATGAACAGGCCTAGCATTGTGAAGTTCTATTTGTCTAGCCTGTGAATGGAATGGCAGATTTGTGCCAACTAGGACATGTGGGAGTTGTAGGTCTACAACATGGAAGGCCACTGTTGTCCACTTTTGCACAATACAGACTGTATTTACCTCTGAAACAAATTAGACAAAAAGAAGGTGGAGCAAGTCCTTACAAGATGCAGATCAGATGTAACACTGGGGTTTTTTTTACTTTGAAATCTGTTCTTTGAAGCAATGCTCTGAGAACCTGCATGTGGAAATGTTTTTCGTCCAGATGGATTCTTGTGTGGGATTTTTTTTTATGAAGTTCCACATGCTAGGTCGATTCTGCTCTGGAGAATTAAACAGATAACAAATCCCCATGTAACTTTTGCACTTGAAGACTCTAAAGGTTGCGTCTCTTTCATACTCCAATCAGGGAACTCGCAGGGTTATTTTGGAATAGGCCCAGAGGCAAATTACATCAGATGGGAAATGAATGTATGTAGTTAGTGACCACAGGACGATGGTGCCAGCCAAGGAATTATGATGATGTATTAACTCCTTCATGGAGTAGTAAAAGTGCAAACACACCCTCCAAGTCTAGCTCACACAGCCTTCTGCTCAGCTAACTACTGTGTGCACTGAGTTATTTATGGTACCAAAAAAATGGCACGGAGTTCACGCCCACAGCCCTAAAACACAATTCTGCTTTTGTATGGTGAATGCAGTCATTCACTTTTATGAAGGGTCCAGAGAAGGAGATGAGAAGTGCCTGTTGTGTTCACATCCCTTGGCTTATGATGAGAGAAGCTCCTTGCCTCCAGAAATACCCGGCATGAGGGTTATAGGGAGTTTATTTACATGGTTGCATATAAGTGTCACTGAGAAATTGCCCCAACAAGACTGGAAAAGTTACCGACAGGCCTATCATTTGCTGCATGTCCCCACCTCTTCTAATTTTATGGTAGGATTTGCCAATGGTTCTGGTGTTATCAAAGGACTGCCAGGGCGAAGAAAGTGCCTATATACTAAGTTTCTTCAAGCTGCCATTTAGCAATGCCTTATAGCCTTGAAGTATTTTTCAGTATTTTCTAAGTGGGAGCACAGTGCCTGTCTGCAACGGCATGATGTATGATTGTTGTGGGTGGAAAATAAATGCTGTGCTGGAGAGCGTATGGCAAAATATGCCTGGTTGAAAAAAATGACTTCTCATCAGTTGCCATTTGTATGTTATTATTGTTGTTATGTACCATATAAGTCACTTCCACCTTATGGTGACCCTATGAATGAGCACTCTCCCAAAGGTCCTGTCCTCAACAGTCCTGCTCAACCATTGCAAACTCAAGCTTGTGGCATCCTTTAGGGAGTCAATCCATCTCCTATTTGGTCTTTCTCTTTTCCTGCTGCCTTCAACCTTCCCAAGCATTATTGTCTTTTTCAGAGAATCCTGCCTTCTCATGATGTGCCCCAAATAGGACAACCTCAGTTTCAACATGCCTCCACAGATAATTCAGACTTGTTTTGAGCTAGGACTGACTTGTTTGTTTTTTCTGGAAGTCCAGGGTATCTCTGCACAGCTCTCCTCCAGCATCATATATCAAACAAACCATTTTCCCCCCTGTCAGCTTTAATTACTGTTCAGCTTCCACAACTGTACATGGTGATCAGAAATACAATAGTGGCTGCAGTCTCCACTTGGACTGATCCTTTTATCTCTTCTGTATAGATTTTCAGTATGCTGTTCCCATCTTCTCTTTATTTTCTCCTGATCAGATAATGCTTCCCTGTTGGTCATTAAGCATTTCTAATCTAAACTTAAATTTCCATTTGATTTCTTGGATTTCTGGTTTTTCCCTTTTTGTTCTACCTTGGTAACTAACCAGTTTTACATGGTATGAGTTTTCACAGATGACAGACCACTTCATCAGATGCAAAAAGGCAGGTGCAGACAGTTTGTTATTTTTTTGTATTCTCTAAGGCTTTCACGGCAGGGATCCGATGGTGGTTGTAGGTTTTTCGGGTTTGGCTGTGTTCTGGAGGTTTTTCTTCCTAACGTTTCGCCAGTCTCTGTGGCCGGCATCTTCAGAGGACAGGAGTTAGAACTCTTCAAGCACAGAGAACACAGACAGAGTTCTAACTCCTGTCCTCTGAAGATGCCGGCCACAGAGACTGGTGAAACGTTAGGAAGAAAAACCTCTACATGCTACTGAGGAAGAGCGGAGGACAAGTACAAGTAGCTCCAGAGCTAATGAAGTGGTTGGGCCAAAGCCGAAAGGACGCTCAGCTGAGGACGCGCCTGGAAGTGAAAGGAAAGTCTGATGCTGCAAAGAAAAATACTGCATAGGAACCTGGAATGTAAGATCTATGAACCTTGGTAAGCTGGATGTGGTCAAACAGGAGATGGCAAGAATAAACATTGACATCCTGGGCGTCAGTGAACTAAAATGGACGGGAATGGGCGAATTCAATTCAGACGATTATCATATCTACTATTGTGGGCAAGAATCCCGTAGAAGAAATGGAGTAGCCCTCATAGTCAACAAAAGAGTGGGAAAAGCTGTACTGGGATACAATCTCAAAAATGATAGAATGATTTCAATACGAATCCAAGGCAGACCTTTCAACATCACAGTAACCCAAGTTTATGCACCAACCACCGATGCTGAAGAGGCTGAAATTGGCCAATTCTATGAAGACTTACAACACCTTCTAGAACTGACACCAAAGAAAGATGATCTTGTCATTATAGGGGACTGGAATGCTAAAGTAGGGAGTCAAGAGATAAAAGGAACAACAGGTAAGTTTGGCCTTGGAGTTCAAAACTAAGCAGGGCAAAGGCTAATAGAGTTTGGTCAAGAGAACAAGCTGGTCATCACAAACACTCTTTTCCAACAACACAAGAGGCGACTCTACACATGGACATCACCAGATGGGCAATACCGAAATCAGATTGATTATATTCTCTGCAGCCAAAGATGGAGAAGCTCTATACAGTCAGCAAAAACAAGACCTGGAGATGATTGTGGCTCTGATCATCAGCTTCTTATAGCAAAACTCAAGCTTAAACTGAAGAAAGTAGGAAAAACCACTGGGCTAGTCAGGTATAATCTAAACCAAATCCCTTATGAATACACAGTGGAAGTGAAGAACAGATTTAAGGAACTAGATTTGGTGGACAGAGTGCCTGAAGAACTATGGATGGAGGCTCGCAACATTGTACAGGAGGCAGCAACAAAAACCATCCCAAAGAAAAGGAAATGCAAGAAAGCAAAGTGGCTGTCCAACGAGACCTTACAAATAGCAGAGAAGGGAAGGGAAACAAAATGCAAGGGAGATAGGGAAAGGTACAGAAAATTGAACACAGACTTCCAAAGAATAGCAAGGAGAGACAAGAGGGCCTTTTTAAATGAACAGTGCAAAGATATAGAGGAAAATAATAGAAAGGGAAAAACCAGAGATCTGTTCAAGAAAATTGGAGCTATTAAAGGAACATTTTGTGCAAAGATGGACATGATAAAGGACATAAATGGCAGGGACCTAACAGAAGCAGAAGACATCAAGAAGAGGTGGCAAGAATACACAGAGGAATTATACCAGAAAGATCTGGATGTCCCGGACAACCCAGATAGTGTGGTTGCTGACCTTGAGCCAGACATCCTGAAGAGCGAAGTTAAGTGGGCCTTAGAAAGCATGGCTAACAACAAGGCCAGTGGAGGTGATGGCATTCCAGTTGAACTATTTAAAATCTTAAAAGATGACGCTGTTAAGGTGCTACACTCCATATGCCAGCAAGTTTGGAAAACTCAGCAGTGGCCAGAGGATTGGAAAAGATCAGTCTACATCCCAATCCCAAAGAAGGGCAGTGCCAAAGAATGCTCCAACTACCGTACAATTGCACTCATTTCACACGCTAGCAAGGTTATGCTCAAAATCCTACAAGGTAGGCTTCAGCAGTCAAAGCTATGGTTTTTCCAGTAGCAATGTATGGAAGTGAGAGCTGGACCATAAAGAAGGCTGACCACGAAAGAATTGATGCTTTTGAATTGTGGTGCTGGAGAGTCTTGAGAGTCCCCTGGACTGCAAGGAAAACAAACCTATCCATTTTGAAGGAAATCAACCCTGAGTGCTCACTGGAAGGACAGATCCTGAAGCTGAGGCTCCAATACTTTGGCCATCTCATGAGAAGAGAAGACTCCCTGGAAAAGACCCTGATGTTGGGAAAGTGTGAAGGCAAGAGGAGAAGGGGACGACAGAGGACGAGATGGTTGGACAGTGTCACCGAAGCTACCAACATGAATTTGACCAAACTCCAGGAGGCAGTGAAAGACAGGAGGGCCTGGCGTGCTCTGGTCCATGGGGTCACGAAGAGTTGGACATGACTTAACGACTAAACAACAACAACAACATCCCCGCACAGCTGGACCTAACGAGGGTCTGGCCTCTGGGGCTGGACTGTCCACTCATGCGTCTCCTGGTGCTGGCGGCCCCGCTTATCCTTCCAGTCGCTCCTGGAATACCACTCTCTTCCCACTCGGCTGGCCACTCTATACCCTGTTTCCCAGAAAATAAGACCTAACCTGAAAATAAGCCCTAGTATAATTTTTCAGGATGCTCGTAATATAAGCCCTACCCCAAAAATAAGCCCCAGTTAAGTGAAATCCCGCCCTCCACCATTGTGCAGCAACCAGAAGAAGATGACATGACTGTATTTGAATAAATGTAGATTGTTGTACATGAAAAAAACAAAACATCCCCTGAAAATAAGCCCTAATGTGTTTTTTTGGAGCAAAAATTAATATAAGACCCTATTTTATTTTCGGGGAAACACAATATCTATATCTATATCATCTTATTAATGCAACATTATTATAGATAAATGAGATACATTGACTGTATTATGTGTATCATGCTATGTCACCTAATTTAACAAAATTATATAAAAAAACGAAAGTCACTACAGCTTGCTGATGATAGCTGTGGGAAAAGACAGAGAAGGTTGTGTAAAAGAGAGTGTCATTAATGAAAACAGGGACAAATTGGAGTGGTACAAAGAGCTGTTTGGACCCTTTTCATGGGAGAAAAAATGTTGATCAATGTGAGCAGAAGTATTGCTCGAGAAATAAAAGAGATAAGAACCTTTTAAATGGGAACCAGACCATTCCAACTGTCCCCTTCTGGATGTGCTCTTTGTCTCTGGTCTGTCTCCACCCTCCAGACTATCATTTGTTCTCTATGGAAACTGGAAAGGTTTTCAACAAAAATGTTTATTTGGAAATGAAGAAGTCATATTTAACAAATTGACAAGGTTAGCTGGAAGGGAGATTGTACTACTTGCAAGTCTCTGTTTCTCTGCTGGGATAAATGATGTAAGGGAATGAAACAGCTGGCAGTGTTTTTATTAGAAAGAGATGCCAGCCACTGCCTCTTCCTTCTTGATAGCCCTCATGCAACATTCTGCTGTTGGTGTTTGGGAATTTGAACAACATCCTTTTAAGCAATTTTTGAGCAACGAACTGGTCTGTCTACTCATGAAATAATCTGATTGATAGGCATCCACAGCATAAACTTCTACAGTCAGAAGATTTGTCTTAGTTTTCCACCAAGTGCAGATCTTAGAGAGCATAGCCCGGAGCCCGGAGCCCTGTAGGCTACTAGTTTTTCCCCATGACAATGCATCTGAGGAAGGATGTTAGTTGTAAACAGATCCTTCAGCAGGAAATATTTTAGCTTTATATTAAGCCTGTCCATTGGAAAGATGTCCAACTTTCAAAATAAAAATATTTGATACCTGGTCAGATGACAGAATGGGGATCAGAGATCAAGTACGGGACATTTGGAAGACATCACAGTAGTCTGTGATGGGCCAAAGTAAAACATGGCGATTTGTGAATGTCCCAAGCAGGAGCCAGTACTTTGTGCTGAGCTTACAGACAGAGTGCACTGCAGAAGTGGTCTGTTCATACCAAGTGTACATCTAAAAATAAAACCAGCTAGGAGTACAAAAATAAACTTGCCCGTTCCTTTTTTTATTTTTTATTTTTTTGAAAATGGCTCCAAATCAAAAGAAACCAAATGTCCAAATGATCCATTCTGGATGCTTGAGGTTTTCTCTGCTTCGGATGGCATTATTTCCTAATAAATGCCTGATTAAAATTCAGCATGGAAATGTAGCAGTTGGAAAGGCTCAGTTTTTTTGGTGAAAATGTTAATCTTCTTTTGGTGAAAATGTTAATCTAAATGAAGTTAGAAAATTTCCTTTTTGGGGGGATTACATCTCACAGGATTGACTGGGATAATCTGAGAGCTGTAGTCCAAAACCTGTTTTTTTTTTCAGTATCTGGTGGAGAATACGTGTCTAAAGAGTCCTTCCTCAGAAGCATACAAGCATACAACTTATTTGTGGTGCTTCAAACATCATAGGGAACATGACAAACAAATTATATTCTCCTCAAAGCACAATATCAGGCAACCATGTAGGATACAAAGCGCTGACTTGTGATGACTCCATTCAAGATCAGCGCAAATGGAGTTGTCACTTGTTGGGACATATCTCAAAGGGAGAAGGAGTCTGTTTGGATATGAATATTTTGAGTCAGACAATGTAGATTTATAGTGGTGTGAATAAGAACAATTCCTGCTTGTCTGTTTATCTGATGTGAGAAAACCAGGCTAAACGAATTACTCATCTTTTTCATCCTTGAAGTCATGGAACTAAACCTTGAATGTTTTCAAGGGCTAGTTAGTTTCAGCTTTTGCAAGTTAGTGTGCTTTCTCCTTTAACTGATCTTGCAACAAGAACTAGTTACATTTTCCTTAAATAGTTCTCTTTTTTTCAGCCATTGTGTTCAGGGTCCATCATACACTGCATAGAGATAATGGATAGGTTCCTTGCTACTGAAGAATTCCCCTTTTCCTTTTAAAAAGTTTCATCTGTATTTTTCTCTTGGCTTCTGTAATGCTTAAATTAAGCTTTTCAAATGTTTAAGGATATGAGCTATGGTACCTTTCTATTGCCTCCTCCTCTTAGTGCCTGTAGATTTGTGGATGAGGCTGACACCCAGTTCCTGTTTTCATTGTTGATGAGGGTGTGTTAGGAAAACCAGTGTGACCTGCACAGCTACTGTCTTTGGGTTTTCCTTCAGCGCATGAAGAAAGATAGAGGATAAACAATGAGAAGACAGATTTTGTTGTGTATATGAGAAAGAACAAGACAAAGGGAAACATCTTAGAACTCTGTATCTACGACACAGAGGCATCTTCAACTATAGGAAAAGGCTGTAAAGTCTTCCTCTGTCTGGGTGGAATAGCGAAAAATGTCAAAGGGAAAAAGATTACTCCAAAGGGCAAAGGTGAGTTCAATTGAGCCCAAGCGCTAACTGTAATCCATTTTTGTCATTCACCTGCTGAGACAGACAAGCATATTTTCCTCTTCTAGCTAGGGAAGATCTGTACTACTCTTTATTTGACTTAGCATCTTAGGACAAATTGCTCTCACTCAGTATTCCTGAAGTATTTCAGTTCTGTGGAGCTTTCTGCTTTAGTCCCCCGAAGACTGTAAACAGCTGGATTATTTATTTATTGTCTGGAATTATGAAGGCTAACATATCTGACCAGTGCAAACTTCAGGAGGGTATGCCTGTTTTGAAGTGACTCAGATATGTTCTTTTTAAGTCCCTGGTATCTCTGCTGCCTTTGTCCTTGATCATCTGTTCCAATCTTCCCTAACCTGGTTTTGGAGTACACTGCTTTATCCCTTACCGTTGGACATGCTGCATGGTCTTGATAGAGAGTTACAGTCTAAACATCCAGAGGGCACGAAATGAAGTAAAGCTGATATATTCCTTTGTTGCTAAGTCAGAATTGAATACCACGGATCTGCCTGTGAAAGCTGCCCTGCACAAATATGTGTCCTTTACAGCACAATCTAATACATGCCTCCTCAGAGGTAAACTGTATTAAATTCAATGCAGCTTGCTCCCAGGTAAGCAAGTACAGGGTTTTGTATGGGCTTGAACACGCTGCTATGCTATCTTTGAAATGCACCAAGGAAAGGTTATGTCTGCCTGCCACTATTCTATATCAACACAACACTGTTAATTTTATGAAACAGTGTGCAAAGTCATATAAGTGTGCTAATTCACACTCAAAGCAAGAAGGAAATTGGATTCACCTAGGCATGGACAACATTACAAAAAAGGCCTTGGCAACATGGCCAACCTTAAGGGCACCTCAAATAAAGTGCCCTCTAATGAGCCCCCGTTCCATCAAGGAAGGGGTCCTATTTTACAGATTTGGCGATGACTGCAGATGTGTGCTGATGCGTGTCTAGCCACCAGTTTAATTTTCCACAGTGGCCTGTTTAAATGATGTCTAGACCCAGATTTCCAGCATTGTTTGGAGCACTGGATTTAGAAGGATCTAAGGCAGGTGTCAGTGATGGACTCTGCCATGCCTCTAGGTACAGATGTAACGTTGCTAGCAATTTTGAAGTAGTGATAATGGAAAAACCAGTAATGTCCAATACTGTGTAAGTTAAAGTCTGATTGTACCATATAAATTTTTCTCTCTTTTTCCTTCTGCAGCCACTCCTTACTTCCCCCTAAATCTGCTCTGAAGGGTCCCCTAACCCTCCAGAGCTGATTTGGAAAGCATTTATGGGCTGCAGGAGGGAAAGGAATTACCTTCTCCCCATCCTGCTGTTTTATCTGCAAGATTGTTGTTAGGCTGTTGTAGAGGAAAACATGTATATATACAGTTCCAACTTAGGGTAGCACTTCAGGCATCTGATGAAATGGACCAGCATATGCCATAGTCAGTTGTAAGCCTTTCAAGGGGTGCAGGGCTCAACAAAGGTGACAACAAATAATTGTACTAGTTCTGGGGTAAAACAGATATGTCAGCTTAGAATGTTAAGTTGAAACTGGTTTAACATGTGCATTTTACCTTTAAAAAATCCTTCAAACTCAGTTTCCTTGGAATGGGTGTTAGGAAGAGATAGGAAGATACAAGAAGAGGGCAGATAGGCTGGTGTTCCCAATAGGGCTCAGCAATACCACACAGCCCTTTGATGATAAAGATGCATTTGAGGCTTCTGAACTTGAGATCTCCCTCAAGGAACCTGTCATCAGTAAGACAGGTTCCTTTGAAGTAATGCTCATTGAAATTCAGTCTTCTTTTGGACTCTAAGCTGATTAAAGAACAATAATAACGGGCAAAAATGATGGGGTGATCCACAAAAAGAAATTATGTTCAAATCCAAGTGACTTTTTGCAATACAGTTTCTAAAACCTCTCAGCCAGCATGGCCAAAGGTCATGGTGGCTGAGGGATTCTGGGAGTTGTAGTCAAAATGAATTAGTTTTCCTAGTCCTGCTTGATACAAGTATGATACAAGCTCTTTATGAGAAGCAGGCCAGGAAGATAAGGCCAGTTAGAATCCTAGTGGTGTGCTGAAGGGAAGACAAAAGGTGACCAACCGGGAAGGCCAAATCAGGAAAAATACGATAGGAAAGATACCAGGGGTGGACAGTGAGGTATATTTGTCAATAAATGAAAATAAGAGGGATTACTTGTTAGTCCAAAGTGCCTTACTAAGCATCAGTAACCATACAACTCAGTGAGATATAATTCTGAGCAGGAACATGAAGTCAGAGCCACCAGTCAAACAACATCTCTTTAACCACTATACCACACTATAATGTAGTTGGTGAAATAATTAATAAAGATTGGCATCTTTTAGTATTGGTACAGTTATCCTGTTAAACGTAACTGGAAGAGAGTTGGAGGCCTCTCCCAGTTCTGGGCAAGCTTGAGCAGTACAAATATTTGGCTAAAAATTAACAGGAAAGGCCATGAGGCAGTATGACACAAGCCTAACTCTGGAAAAGGACTGAAGCTTTAGAAACAACCACAGCAGAAGAACCAGCAGCACTGTGTGAGTGGGAGTTGGGAGATGTGCCAGAGCATACTTAGTTAATAAGCTCAGTTACCTCATAGAAACAAAACACCTGCTTTGTTGCTAGTAGCTTGCAATAGAGAACAGAGGCAGCTCAAATAAGTGACATGGGTCTGAGCCAGAGATGCCACAAGTAGCACAGAAACCAGGGTGTTGTTGTACACTTCAGAAGGAGTTGGGGAGTTTCCATGCTGGGCTTAGACTGTGCCCTAAACCACTGGTTCCCAGCCTTTGGTAACCCAGGACAGGAATTCCGGGTCCCCCTCACAGATTCTTGCTCATATCATCATTCCCAGCCATTGATCAGTTAGTGGAGTCTATAGATTCTTTGTATGTTCTTTTTGCCTAAATATATATTGTTGGTATTATGGCTTTTTGGATTCACTATCCTGCAGAATTGCTTTTTGAGAAATGACTTTATTCCTACAGCAATTTAATCTATTGGGGTTTTCTCCCCCTCATGCCCTCTGAGCCAAACACTGGACCAGTTATTGCAAGAAAAAAAGCATTGGGAATTAGGGTTAAAATATCCTCAGACCAAGTTTCTATCTCCTTTCTGCCAGTCCAGGGGGAGGAGTGGCAGATGGCACTTACCGAGGAAAGTATTCTTTCCCCCTCTTATTGTTTCCCTTCTTTTCTACTCAAATATAAATTAATTAGTACTTTTAAGACTGATTCTGGGAAGAGAACTCTTAAATTAACAACTTGCATGCGGAAAAGAAGCAAGTGAAGTTTTAGCTTAACTGTGTTTAAAAAGTGCCCTTTTAGCTTGATTGTGCCAAACAGTTTCATATGTTAAATGTTTTTGTTATATTTTAACTCAGCCTTCCTCTAAGGCATGGGTGGGCAGGTTTTATTTACTTGATGTAAACAAACTCTGGCCCAGAGCTTGGAAAATTTTTCAGTGTTTTCAACAACAACCCCCAGCATCCCCAGGCATAAAAGCAGTGTTCCAATTCTCCTCCCTCCTCCTGGGTCATTTGTTTTCAAGCAGTTCAGTCAATAACGCTAAGAAAAATTGAAGCAGTAAATAAAAAGGAACACCAAATATGAGATGTATTGACACAGCAAAGGAAGCCACAGCCTTGAGTTTGGAAGACCTGACAGAAGCTTTTGGAACTCACTTAAGCAACTTGATGACATGTTAAGGATAGAGTACTGGTGTTCATCCAAACAAGCTGGACTTCTGAAGAACTCCATCTACCTTATTTATTTGCCTTGTAGCTCTGGAGACCTCAGCTGGGGGCACAGCAGTATTGTACCACGCAGCCATCTTTCCCAGTAAGAAAAGATTCTGTGTGGCTGTGTGGTAGTAATTAGCACAGTACTATGAATAAAAAACAGTGGCATTTTAGAGCAGAAAGAAGAGTAAGCCAAGGATTTCACCTCTACAAATTCTGCCTCTAGACACCCCACTGGGAGAGATTTTTGTTCTGGGTGTCACCTCTCCAATCAAGGCTGCAGCCAAAACATTTTTTTAATACCCACCACTTCCAACCTCATCTGCCTTTTCTGTTTTGAGTAAGCTCTCAGGAAAGCCAGAGCACTCCAAAAAGGCACTCTGGGTGTGTTAATCATTCCATTTGATCTAGGACTGCTAAACTAGTTTTACTTTTCAGAACAGCTGCTGTTTTCTTTAATTAGCACAGATGACGGCTTGGAGGGAAAGGCACCTGGGCCTCAGATATATTGAATATAGTTCTTGCGCTGAGTTTCCATTTGTTGCATATTTGATAAAGGAAGCTGTACATCCATTAATACTAAGTTGTAGCTCAGTGCAATACTACACTGCATACTCTTCCTTGTTTCCTTCTTCTTCCTTTGGGTTTCTTTTCTTCAGTTAATGAATTCAGGAAAATAATCCAGGCTATATTGTTATTTTCCTGTACTGATGTATAGTCTTAGTTTGGTTCAAGGAGATGCAAACAGCTCTTCCAAGTATTGAAAGCCAAATTGTCCAAATTGTCTTGATTGTCTAGTGTGAGTTCTAATAAGTGAAACTGCATGCTGTTTGGTGTTTTTATTGTATTTTGGAGGGAACATAAAACATTGTCAATATAGCCTGGAGAAGTGGTTGTGTTTAGTGCATGGCATCAACTGTTCTGTTCCCCATTCGGGTGGAGAGGGGGGTTCGCCAAGGTTGCATATTGGTGCCCACACTATTTAACTTGTATCTTAACAACCTCTCCAAAAGTTGTTTAGCTCCTGAATATCACTCCCCGAAATTGGGTAAAATCAATGTACCCCTGCTACTATACACAGATGATGCGGTTCTCATGTCACTCTCGGAAATTGGCCTTAAACGAATCATGCGTGCCTTTTTGAGCTATTGCAGGAAAATTTTACTAACAATCAATTTTGACAAAACCAAAATAATGCTCTTCTCCAGACATAGTAAAACCAAAGATTGGGTTATTGAGGACCAAAGGATAGAACTGGTAAAAACATTCAAATATCTGGGAACTACCTTCTCACACTCCCTCTCCTGGTCCTACCACAGACAAACAGCAGTACAGGTGGCCAATAATACAAGTAAACTACTTAGACGATTTCACTATGTTCAGGGTGGGGAGTTGATACCTGCGGCCCTAGAGATAGTCAAGCATAAAATCCTTGTGCAGTTGTTGTATGGTATCGCTGTTTGGATTAAGGGTTTTAACCCCTCCATTGAAAGCGTTTTATCAAATACATTGCAATCCTTATTTGCCATGCCAAGATACACCTCTTCAGCCGGTCTGCGGCTCGAAGCTGGTATGCCCTCAGTAGAATGTCAAGCATGGCTACATGCGTTTCGTTATTGGTTAAAGGTGGTCTATGCCCCAATAACCTGTGGCTACCTATATTATTTGCTGAAAGATGTCTTTGCCAGCTCATGGCATGAGGGATTTACAGAAAAACTACATCTCTTAGGCTTCTCTATGGATCTCCTACTGAGACAGCCTCAAGGTAGCATTAAACCAATACTTATTCAACGTATCAAAGATATAGACCTTCAATACTCTCTAGCTTGTGCAGACAGGAATTGTTCACCACTGTGTTTCGGCCTAAATTTTAACTTCCCCAAGCCAGCTAACTACTTATACCAAATTACAGCACCGAGATATCGCTTTGCCTTTTCAAGGGCTAGGTTTAATTGCTTTCCCTCAGCCCTTTCAAAAGGGCGTTTTAATAACACCCCATACGGTGAAAGGATTTGTCCCTGTGGGAAAGAAATTATTGAGACCTTGGCACACATCATTTTAGAATGTAGCCTATATAGGATTGAACGTATTCAATATATTGGTTCACTCATGACTAAATGTACTGGTCTACCTCCCACAAGCTATTTGAAATTTCTGTTGTCTGGAGAGAATCAAATAATTACATAGCTAGTGGCTAAGCTTTTATTTTCAGCCATAAGAACTCGCAAAATGCTATAGCAAGATTCTATATTATATTATGTATTTATTTTATCTATTTTATCTTTGTATGAACGGGTCTATGACCGCACAATAAAACTTACTTTAAAAAAACAAACTGTTCTGTTGAAAAGGGGCATGCCACATGTTTGGGAGAGGGAAAGGATGCTTCTCAATGTGTTACATTGCTACAGTTGTGATGCAGATATTAGAAATCCTGCAGATTTAAGAATGACGTTTAGCTGACAAAGACGGTTATAAAACTGGCCACGAGGTTATCAATAGTGCTAAATCAGAAGGCAAAGGTTGGTGATACTTTTATTAGACCACTAAAAAATCATAAACAGAAGCTAGTTTTCAACCCATAGGGGCCTCCATCAGGCTCAGTACTACTGGGCTGTAGATGATGTAGAAAAAAACATAAAAGCTCCAAAAGTCATGGCTAGATGTCTATGCCAGGTTTCTTTATTAAAAGTGAGTTTCAAATGGGGTCTGCAAACATAAGTCAGGTATCTAGGTTTCAAGTTCTGCTCATAGTGATGTTGATTGGACTGTCCTTCCCAAACTTGCCAAACAAGGATCTGCCATGTCCCCTCTGTCTGGTGAGTTTGGGGAGGGACAATTTAATCAACACCATCAGAAGTGGAGTAGCAACTGCCTGTCCCCCTGAAACTTGGGATGTACACTTCAACCTCATGGCGTGGGCAGGCAGGCTTTCTGTTTGACTCTGTTGTTCTGCTTGACTGGTGGTATGATAGAACAATAAAGGACACAAAAGGACAGCCTCTGGAGGAAGATTTTGAACCCTGTTGAAGTACATTCACTATACTAGAAGAATTAAAAATGAGGCGTTTCCTAGGAGTAGCTTCCTGTGGGGTTGATGCACGTAGCTTCTGTCAGCAAACGAAATTTTTTACTCTGACAAGTCGGTGACTTCTTCCCCAGAGCTGCAGGAAGCATTCTGAAGCTCTAAGAGAACAGGGTGGAAATTCATGTGCAGCAAGGTTGTGAGAAGCTGGTAGAGCTGCATTTTACCCCTGAGGAATCAGAAGGAGGCACTTCTGAGGCCAAACTCTCTGTGAACGAGGATGGACTGAATGAACCACCGGTAGTTTGTTGTGATGTTTAAATTGGCAAACTGTGGCATTTCCCTTCCAAGCCGAATCAGATGTAATGGTATGAAATAGGCTTCAAATTCTGTTTGGAGATAAGTGTTTGCTAAAGCTTGCGAGTTGAGACTTCACTGCAACCAGTGGTTAGCACTCTAATCTACAAACAACTGGAAGAATGGTGTGTGTGTGTGTGTGTGTGTGTGTGAGTGAGAGAGAGAGAGAGAGAGAGAGAGAGAGAGTTAGTCAGTGAGAAAGAGAGAGAGAGAGAGAGAGAGTTAGTCAGTGAGAGAGAGAGAGAGAGAGAGAGAGAGTTCAGTTCATCTAGGGTTAGCTTTCAGTTCATCCAGAGCTAGTTTACATCTGAAAGTCAACATATGAAAGCTGAATAAATTGCTGTAACCACACTGTGAACCATTTGCAGTGACTTGCAGCATGGATGACTGTCAGTGCTATTGCACTTTTCTGAACAAATAGTTATGTCCGGAAGCTTGTCTAGTCATTATGATGGTGAGCCACTACTCATAAATGACTCACCATGAGATAAGAGCTGTTGCATGGACTCATTTAACGTGGTTTCCATGTGGTAGCTGTAAGGTATGTACTTATCCTTAGCAACTCAGGGAGAGATCAGACTATTTTTCCCTCAGCTGAAGGGAGTGTATTATGAGGTGGTATTAAAAACCCCACCCCAAATCCAGTTGAAATTAAATCTGCACAGCCAAATGCTTCCCTGCCACCCCCACCCAATATGGAATGGAAAAACAGTATCTCTCATCTCCAGTTCCCTAGTTTGTCTGTCATGTTGTGTGTATTTAATAGCCAATGCCCATCCCCCACACTGATTAGGCTTCTTATTCCCTGCTAGTCTTGATTTCCCAGAGGTACTATTGAATTCCAGATAAAAAGCTACGAAGAGCTAGCTCTTCTCAGATCCTTCTCCCTCTCTCTTTCTCCCTCCCTCTCTCTCTCTTTGCTGCTTCGTTTCATGTTCTGTTTCCATAATCCAATACTAATCTCTGAGGCTCCAAGACAAGATGAAATTTCAAAGACTGCCTCTCTCTACTTGCTATCTTCAGTTTGCCATTCTGTTTTATCAAAAACTTGGAAGTGTAGAAACAAACACACATATCTGGGCACCTGTCAAAAAGAAGGCTTGCCAAGCTTGACAGTGGTTGTGGTGTTTGTTTGTTTTTTAACTTTCATCAAATTCTGTAATTCCATAGAGAATGTGTGTCCAGAATTTTTGTTTGTATATGAAGTACTGATTTCTTTTACCAGAGATTAGGATGCCCTAATTTTCAATTTCAATTTATTGTCATACACCATATACACATACAACGAAATTCACAAAGAACACTCAGAGATCAGACCAAAACACACACACACCCTTGTAACAAGGAGTGTTTTGAATTTTTATTTGCAGATTATAGCAACTAAGTGTTCAGATTGTGACTATTGAAGAAGAGTTATTCTGGAGTTTCCAAAAAGAATGGGCACTTGCTGATAGATTTGTGATCTTCAGTGTCCTCAGTCTGCTCTGCGTCAATGTAAGCATGAGACAGCTGGTGGCTTTAGCTTTAGGATCAGCCTTCTTGCTTCCATCAAACATAGTGAAGACACTACCTCCATCACCACTGTGTGATGCTATAATCCCTCTTGTTTTTATATAGGGAATTGTGTGTGTGTTGCACACATGTGTATGCATTGTATATGTGTACATAGTACATGCATACTATCTTGTTCTTTGCCTCACGCAGGAAGAAGCCTTAGGTAACTGGTTACAGAAGGCTAGAAGGGGAGATCCTGGTGTCAATTTTACCATGTGACTCTGAATCCGGTGTGTAGGAGCCATACATACGTCATGCTTTTTCCAGTTCCTGCTCCTAATTGGCTAACCTTCTGCAGGGCTTTAATATTCCCAGAAAGATGCTGGGATGAGCAAAAAATAGTGGGAATTCAAAATTCTCCAAAAGGGGCCAGGAAAAGAGATTGAGCGCGGCAACAATTAGTCTATGGACTGTATGTCATACAAATCTTTTCTTGTGTCTTGGGGTGGTGGTGGAGGATTGTTTTAGCAGGGAAAGTTTAAGTTTTGTTGACATTGGAAGAGTTGCCTGGTCTTATATTAATTTTTGCTCCAAAAAACGCATTAGGGCTTATTTTCAGGGGATGTTTTATTTTTGTCATGTACAACCATCTACATTTATTCAAATGCAGTCATGCCATCTTCTTCTGGTTGCTGCACAATGGTGGAGGGCGGGGTTTCACTTAACTAGGGCTTATTTTTGGAGTAGGACTTATATTACGAGCATCCTGAAAAATCATACTAGGGCTTATTTTCAGGTTAGGTCTTATTTTAGGGGAAACAGGGTATGTGTGTGTGACTATTTGTGTGACACACTTGCACATACATGATTTCTTGAACAAATTTAATTGGGAATGGTGCTTGACTTCTGCATGAGAAATTCAAGTTTGTTTGTGGGGGGTTTTAAAAGCATGTGGAACCGTCAGAAAAATCATTCCTTAATTGCTAGTGGTGTATGTTCCTATGGCTGTGAAAGCCAACTATACAGCAGTCCCCTTCCAGATGGCTGAGAATAGGTCATTGTGCTTTTTTATCTTGTTTCCTAAGCTAAATTTGCCCCTTCCCCTCTAATAAAACAGGATAACTGAGCCCAACCCTTTGTCGCCCAGTGTCATGGTTTCCTAACAACTGGATTTGTTTTGATGGAAGGTCAGCTGGCATGCTGAGTCCAGTTTCCTCATTCTTTTCAAGACCTGCCTTTCTTTCTAGGATTAAGGCTGCAGTTCTCCACAAACCAAACAAACACAGTCACAATTCAAACATTATAATTGACAGTTACTATACAAAATAACCAACTATGACACAACTTGCACAGACAATAAATGTGTCACAAAAACAATATATTAATTAAGCTACCTCATATCAAAAATAGTGTGTTTTTGCAACCTTGTGCACCCTCATGTGGGAGTCAACTCCATTTAAATCAGAGGTACTTTGCTTTTGAATATACATGCATAGGATTATGCTGCAAGGTTCCAATTTTACTGGGTTGTTTTCTGCTGAAGAAAGAAAGACAGAAAATCTTAATTAGATGCAGGTCCTCTTTGTCACTAAGGGCAGAGGGCCTCACATATATTTTTCATTTCTGTTGTGCCTTTCCTTGAAAAAGTTCAGGGCAGTGTATATGGCTTTATTTTTTTTCCTTTTATAGTGTTGACCTCAGACAAAGGAGACCTGGTTTCAAATCCATACATAGCCATGAAACTCATTTGGTGGCTTTGGGTCAGTTATAGTCTCTCATTGGAGCTACTTCAAAGGGCTGTTGTTCAGGGAATAAACTGGAAGAGAGCGCTGTATGCCATCTTGAGCTTCCTGGAGGAAGAGTGGGATTTGAATGTAACAGATCACTGTGTACAAGTTCCTATTGGGTTGGGGAACAGGGCAGCACAAAAAACAAAACAGCAACAACAACAACAAACAAAAACAAATCCCAGAGTCATCTGTCTGAAAACTGGGGTGAAGATTTAGTAAGCCCACTAGGCAGAGCCAGATAGAGCCAAATTAAATCAGTAATATTATTGTTACCTAACGGTTAGAAGTAGCTGTTTCTTTCAGTTTGCAGTCCTGCTTGGCTGATATTAAGAACTCATGTTGTCTTATTGTTGGTATGGGGGCAGTGTTGGCGGTGGCAATTCCTGGTATCTTCACAGCCAACGTTCCCTCTAATTTTCAGTCCCAGTGGGTGGGGCTCTGCCTCTTGCACACAACACTACCCCCCCAAGAACCAAAGGGGTTGAAAACAATCGCTGTGGGTGTGCGGAGGAGGAGGAGCCCTGCGCAGAGGGGGGGTGGAGGTGCACGTGCACACACAGGCATGTGCCTTAGAGGGAACCTTGTTCATAGCTCTGGAAAATTTGAAGAGAACTGTTTAATATTTACACAATACAGTGCAAGAGCAGGCAATACCTTTATTACACCATTTAAAAGATTCATAGAATCTGCTAGCTTCCGTGGATCAAAGCTCACTTTTTCACGTATGTACCTGTGTCTTATCATTAGTGCAAAGAACAGAAACTTATATTTTCAATAGAAGACCCCTGATATCCAATCAACAGCTTCCTGAGCTTCCTTACATCTAAGAAACAAGCCTGGCACATCCATCTGCTTTGGACTTTTGGGACTCTAAATTCTCTGCATTAACGACAAGACACTGGCGCATAACTGAAGAAGCAGGCTTTGGTCTATGAAAGCTAGCAGATTGTGTGATTTTATAGTGGGCAATTGAGATTGTCCGACTTCATGAGAAGGCAGGATTTTGTGGAAAAGACAATAATGCTGGGAAAGGTGGAAGGCAACAGGAAAAGAGGGAGACCAAATATGAGATGGACTAGCTGCCTAAAGGAACCTGCAGGGTTGAGTTTACAAGAGCTGAGCCGGGCGGCTGAAGCCAGGACATTTTGGAGAGCGCTAATTCATAGGGTTGCCATATGTCAGCAACAATTTGACAGCATGTAACAACAAAATAACGGTATCACCTATTCCTGCATTGTACTGCACAGGATAGATATCATTCTGCTCAGTCATAGTAAGAATCCTGTGCAGTTTGATATTTCTTCCAGAGAAAATGACCACAGCAAATCTTGAGACTTCCCATGATATTTCTCAAAAACAAAATCTTTAGTAGAGAAATCTTACTGCCAGGAGAAAGTGTCCCCTACTTTTGTGTCCAAAAAGAAGTTGTGAGATTCATGTCCCTAAATGCTGCTCCCAGATTCCACCTCCTTCCCGTGTTGGAAGAGTGCCTTCCAGAATTATCCAACTAGTGGAAGGAACTTGGCAAGACTTAGGACAAATCATAAGGTCACCCCTCTTAAAGATTAAGCCCTCACCAGAGCCAATGCTTTTTATGTTCTGTGACTAAAGACAGGATCTCTCCTATGATAGAAATCTCTCTCTCACACACACACACACAGAGAGAGAGAGAGAGAGAGGAGAGAGAGAGAGAGAGAGAGAGAGAGAGAGAAATGATCTAATTGTCCAAATTCAGGGTTATAATGAGCAGACATCTCCCAAATCTTCTAAACCAGTTCTGAAAACCAGGCAAAAGTCAGAGCACAGAACTGCAGTAAATCCTGATTGCTGAAGTTGGAGGCCTCTGCTCTGTGTAATTCTCACTCTGCTGGCAACAGCATATATGAAACTTCCACAGAGCCTCCCCAAAGGCAGATCTGTTATGCTTGCTGCTGCCCATCTCTGCTAGAGAGATAAGAACCTTTATCTGAACTCCCACCAGGAATCCCGCTCCAAATCAGGAGAAAGATTTATGTTGAGAAGAATAAAGAGGATTGAGGCCAAACAGCTCCAGGTTTTTATGAGTAAAAAGGGAAAGATAGGGAAGCAGGATACTTCTTGTTCCACCTTGTCATCACAATTGATGGTTTTCTTTGGCAGGTTTTTCTCAGTTATAATTTAGCCAGCCAGTACGGTCCCCCTGTGGCCATTGCTGGATACCATTTCAGTCACAATAACTAAGTTCATGTGTCATTGTGTTCAAAGCTCTTGTGTTCTGTTTCTGATGTCAGTTGCGGTGTCAGTGGGGAGCAGGCAAAACAAAAGAAACAGCGCCTGTTCTGTTTGACATATACCGCATTTTTCCGTTTATAAGACGACCCAATGTATAAGACGACCCCCCTTTTCTAACCCCAAATTAGAAAAAGCAGGGATGAAAGGGCTCCCTTTTTGCTAAGCCCCGTGCCTTGGCAAAAGGCAAGGAAAGCGGCTGTCAAAGTGACTGCCGCTTTTCCTTGCCTTTTGAGAAGGCACCGAGCTTAGCAAAAAGGAAGGGAGCAACACCTCCCCTTCCTTTTTGCTAAAGCCCAGCGCGCCCTTGCCTTTTGAGAAGGCACCGAGCTTAGCAAAAAGGAAGGGAGCAAAGCCTCCCCTTCCTTTTTGCTAAGCCCCGTGCCTTTGCAAAAGGCAGCGGTAAAGAGCTGCCTTCCGTGTATAAAATAACCCTCAATTTTTTTCTCTAATTAAGGAAAAGTGTCGTTTTATACACGGAAAAATACGGTAATGGCAACAGAGATGCTGCAAACCTACCAGTGTTTCAAAATCCAGAAGGATTTTTCTAGTATGTCACAAAAGATCTGGCTGTGCTTTATTGCACATAAACATTATCGGCTGCTAAGGATTTTTCTGTGCAAACTACACAGATGACGCATCAATACAAAGAAGAAAAGATTCACAATTGTTTTTATATTTAATTCCAGGACAAATTTGATTAAACAATTGTGTGAATTGTGCACAATTTTTGTTTTGTTTTGTTTTGAAATTAGTCAGGATCAAGATACTCCTACTCCAGTGCTATTCTTGATTTGGGCTCCCATACTCAGTATTTGGGAGAAAAGCTTCCCTTGACATGATGGAGTTTTTCTTCTACTACAAAGAGTACACATGAAGCCCTTAATCTAGAACACTTAATCATAGAATCATAGAAAAGTGAAGATGGAAGGGTCGTACAAGGCCATCAAGTCCAACTCCCTGCTCAACGCAGGAATACAATCAAAGCATATCTGCCAGGTGATTATCCAAATTTTTCTTGAATGCCTCCAGTGTTGGAGCACTCACCAACTCCCGAGGTAACTGGTTCCACTGTCGTACTGCTCTAACAGTTAGGAAGTTTTTCCT
Source organism: Intellagama lesueurii (assembly GCA_037013535.1). Taxonomy (NCBI): domain Eukaryota; kingdom Metazoa; phylum Chordata; class Lepidosauria; order Squamata; family Agamidae; genus Intellagama; species Intellagama lesueurii. Next base: position 212,036,261 of record JBAJHW010000003.1, read on the forward strand.
GATATTCAATTGAAATCTGGCTTCCTTTAACATGAGCCCATTGTTGCGTGTCCTGCACTCTGGGACGATTGAGAACAGATCTTGTCCCTCCTCTGTATGACAGCCTTTCAAATATTTGAAAAGTGCTATCATATCACCCCTCAGTCTTCTTTTCTCAAGGCTAAACATGCCCAGTTCTTTCAGCCTTTCCTCATAAAGCTTGGTTTCCAGCCCCCTGATCATCCTTGTTGCCCTCCTCTGAACTTGTTCCAATTTGTAAGCATCCTTCTTAAAGTGTGGTGTCCAGAACTGGACACAATATTCAAGGTGAGGCCTAACCAGTGCTGAATAGAGGAGGACTAGCACCTCGCGGGATTTGGAAACTATACTTCTATTAATGCAGCCTAAAACAGCATTTGCCTTTTTTGTAGCCACATTATACTGTTGGCTCATATTTAGCTTGTGATCTACGACAATTCCAAGAGCCTTCTTGCTCACAGTTTTACTGAGCCAGGTATCCCCCATCTTGTAACTGTGCAACTGGTTTCTTTTTCCCAGGTGCAGTACCTTGCACTTATCCCTGTTGAATTTCATTCTGTTGCTTTCGGCCCAGTGCTCCATCCTATCAAGGTCATTTTGAATTTTGTTCACTATTGGGATGGGGTGGTTCACTCCTTAAGACAGCAATCAGACAATGCCTTTGCTGGAGTGAACCAGCTTGCCCCTAGAGCATTCCTACCTGTATCTTTCTGGCCCTTGTCAGGGGCTTCTACTTTTTTAATGCAGGCAGGGTTGTTTTGTTTTGTCCCATTTTCAGTGTATATGATCACTAGAAACGAACCAAAGCAAGCCTTCCTCTTTGGATTTGCCCATATTGTGAAGAGAGCCACTTCACGATACTGGCAAACAGACAGCAGGCTGGTGTGGACAAAATAGGGTTGCTTGAGGTTCATATGCCATTTGGATATGAAGATCGCACCAAATGGCATAATGGACCTCCTTGAGGATCGCACGAAATGGCATAATGGACCTCCTTGCAAAGAGGTCCTGTTTAGTCCACTCCCACCTGCTCCAGCTCTTAAACACCACCACACACCATGTAGTATGCAAGAGAAGAAAGCCTTCCCATTCATTCAGGTTACATCTTATTTTAGAAGGTCATTTCTTTCTCTGATAGTTTGAGATACATTTTAAATCAGAATGTGATTTGAGTGTACTTTAAATCAGAACATAGTTTGCAAGAAAAAGCTAATAATATTTTATATGTAGCTCATGTGTTGTAGTTTATTTTGCTTGTATTAACATATAAAAGAGTTAAAGCTATGCCATTGAAATAGCCTGTGGTTTAAAAAATGGTGTAAAGCTTTAATAGCTTAACACGTGTAGGGGGATTTCACAAATGTCTTTGTCAGGCGAAATGAGTTTTTATATTTTTGTGTTTCCATGTTGACCTTAGACAAACTCTGCCTGAAGTTAAAAGGGCAGGTTTAGCAGATAATTCAGTTTCTTCTGCTGTAGGTGTGTGGTTCTCTTTGGTTTTCAGGTTGCAGAAATAGGAGTGCCCAAGTAAGACAACATTGATCTTGTTATAAGAGCTTTTGTGACCCAAGTGACTTACAGTGACTGCTGTAATGACGGTTTTACACCATGAGCCCTGTGGAAGATCAGCCATTTCATGTTGAACGATCTTAACAGTGTATTCCTTCTCAAACCACCCAAAACCATTTGAACATTTTTCTACATGGTGAAGCAAGACATGGAAGATAAGAATCTTGACTGTCAAGCTGTGTTAAGCATTTGAGAGTGGATTTTTAAAAATTGAACATTCAACTTACCTTATATTAATAGCGAATTTTATACCAACTTCTTGACTTTATAAGACACACTTTTATACACCAGAAAAGAAGTGCATTTTAAACAGTGTACACTCCTTTCTCTTTTTTTCCTGGCTTGACTGGAATTAAAGGCTGCATCTGCTGGTGTGATCCAATCCTCCTATTTAATTCGATATTGCAAGGGGATTTAAGACCACATTGATATTTAAGGTCACTGCACATTATCAACATTATTTCAATACAGGCTTTTTTAAGGACTATCAGTAACTCTGGATAGTGATAGCAAAAGATTTGTAATGCTGCCCCTTTATACATTTATTTTCAATTTAATGAAGACATCACTTTTCTCTTTTGCTATTCCCACATGGTTTAACAGATCGGGAAAACAAAACCACAAAAAGATAAAATGCAATGTGTAAAAGCGAACAAACAAATGAAAAGCCAGACTTTTAACCTTCCTATAATCTTTTTAGAGACTGTTAAGACACGGATCTAATTTTCCTCAGAGCTGCAGACATAGCCATAGGAAGAAAAGCAAGTGATGGAGTATTTCTTTGTTTAACAGGGAGAAAAAGCTGTTCAACTTATCTGGACAGTTAAAGAGAGCTTAGAAAAGTGACATGTTTGGATTGTTTCACATAAGTGATTCTAGAGCTGTACTCCAAAAAGTTACATTTGCATTCTTTCTAGTTGTCCATTAACATATTCCAACTCACTGATCAACAAATAAGTTTCAGGGAGAACTGAGGATGTGTCATTCATGTCCTCTAAGACTAGATCTGCTTAGCTTACCCTTCTTTTTCATACAGTGGCAAGCCAGTTACTTCCATGAAACATGAAGGCAGGATATTGGTGGAACAATTGGTGAAACATGAGAAAGCTATAACTGCCCCTTCCAAGTATCTGATTTTCATTGGCATGCTGCCTCTGAAACTGGAGACTCTCTTTACCTGTTCTGGCTAATAACTCCTCATACACTTGTAATTTCCTTTAATTTGTCTCTTTCCTACCATCTTTCATGCATAAAATATGTGCCTTTTCATGGCTTTTTTTTTTAGCCTTTTTGTTTCAGACTAGGGATGGGATAAAGGGTACAAGGGTTAGAAGGAGATAAAAAGGGGAGAAGGAGAACATACAATATACTGTCATAAAATCTTGTTATTCGCGTTACGTCTTGTCAATTTTTGGCCTTTCTATAGTTTGATTGCCCTTCTAGATTTTGCCTTTTCATGTCTTTTTCATGCAGTGTCTTCACCTAAGCTTCCTGGAATGCAATCCTTATTTCAGGGCTCTCCAGCTTTCACTGAGGAGCAATGAAACATAGCTTGTCATATTCTCTCTTCCAGATCTCTCAATTTGATGTCCTTTTTCAAATTATTGTGCAAATTAGACTACCTTATTTTCAGTTAAGCATGTTAATTGCTTTTTTGCTTTTCTACCAATATGTTTTAGCTTTGGCACCATTGCCTTATTAACCCTTGATCTGAGACAGCCAGTTAGATTGTTGGTCTTGGGAGACCCATGGATCCCTGCTTAGTCACAAAACGTACTTGGTGTTCTTCGGCTTCTGATGATGTTCTCATGAGATTGCAGATTTTTTTTTCTGTCAGTTTTTTCCTGATGACAAACCACTGCCCTCCTCACCATAGAATGCTAACGGAATTTCCTGCGAGACAGATTCAGTGAGACTACTATAGTTCAACTTACTGTGCTAAGTAACGGGATTTCAGCCACAGAGTCCTAGAATGGTAGAACTGGAAAAGACCTCAATGGTTATTGAGTCTGACTCCCTGCCAAAGCAAGAAAAACCATAAAATGCATAATAGTAGAGCATGGGGTCAGATATGCAGATGATACCACTCTGATGGCAGAAAGTGAGGAGGAATTAAAGAACCTCTTAATGAAGGTGAAAGAGGAGAGCGTAAAAAATGGTCTGAAGCTCTACATCAAAAAAACTAAGATCATGGCCACTGGTCCCATCACCTCCTGGCAACTAGAAGGGGAAGATATGGAGGCAGTGACAGATTTCACTTTCTTGGGCTCCATGATCACTGCAGATGGTGACAGCAGCCACAAAATTAAAAGACGCCTGCTTCTTGGGAGGAAAGCGATGACAAACCTAGACAGCATCTTAAAAAGCAGAGACATCACCTTGCCGACAAAGGTCCGCATAGTCAAAGCTATGGTTTTTCCTGTAGTGATGTATGGAAGTGAGAGCTGGACCATAAAGAAGGCTGACCGCCGAAGAATTGATGCTTTTGAATTGTGGTGCTGGAGGAGACTCTTGAGAGTCCCCTGGACTGCAAGGAGATCAAACCTATTCATTCTGAAGGAAATCAACCCTGAGTGCTCACTGGAAGGGCAGATCCTGAAGCTGAGGCTTCAGTACTTTGGCCATCTCATGAGAACAGAGGACTCCCTGGAAAAGACCCTGATGTTGGGAAAGTGTGAGGGCAAGAGGAGAAGGGGACGACAGAGGACGAGATGGTTGGACAGTGTCATCAAAGCTACCAACATGAATTTGACCCAACTCCGGGAGGCAGTGGAAGACAGGAGGGCCTGGCGTGCTCTGGTCCATGGGGTCACGAAGAGTCGGACACGACTTAACGACTAAACAACAACAAAGAGCATGGAGAAATTCCTGTTTTGGGAACTATAGTTCCCATAGTCTCTTAGCTGGCTTTCATTCCTGTGGCCTCATTATTTTCTATGCGCTATTTGTAGGTATCTCTTCAAGCAGATTTTAGCTGTTTACATACACACAATTGCAACTTCTACCCATTACAGAGTGAGTCCTTAGTTTACCCATCTGAGAGATTCTCTTTTCTCAGATTGCAGATGGCTTTACTCACTGGCTAATCATATAGAAAGTCTTGTTTCTTGCAAAACAATTGGCCAGAACAGTGATAGGATGTTTTTACTTTTATATCTCTGGTTCAATAAGGCCAAGAAACTTATGTATTTTTAAATGAAAGCTTGGAATCTGGGTCACCTAAACAGGTGTCAGGTGGCATGCCTAAAATCCAGGTAAAACCTTGCCAAGTGGGTAAGGGGACAACCCTAGCTGCAGCTTCTGGCCAGCATAGAAAATGGTGGGGGATGATGGGAGCAGCAGCCCGGATATTCCACACTTGTACTTCCCATCCTATTCTTCAAACTGAGCTTTGCCAAGAGGTTCTACTCAAACCTCTTGTCACTGTGTTTGTTTGAGAAAGAAAATTATTGATTAGTATCGGAAGCTCTACTTTGACCTTTGCCAGCAAACATTGGCTCCCTCCTTTAGTTAACATTTAGCTTGCCTGAGGAGGAGTTCCATGGAAACGTGAAAGAGAGCGCACTGCTTTGTGATTTTCCAGTGGGTCCTATGAAAAATATGCTATTGTTACAGCAGGGGAGGTGTTGAGAGTCGACTGAAAGAGCTATGCTTTAAAATTACCTTTTAAAACTGTGAGCCAGTTAACCTGCTTTTAGAGGGGGAAAGGAGAGAGTCTTCATGTTTTTTGCCATTCCTGATGTACATCAGTTCAGCCATTAGTGCAGGACTTTTTGATACGTTCAGTCTTTATATAGTTTTCCATTTCTTTACATTAAAATTTAATGATTAAAAACAATTAAACTATTAGGAGGAAGAAAAAAGTAAGTTGAACAAAGGAAATATCAAGGTGTAGCCTCAGTAGCTACCTGTGTATCCTTGCAAGAGTTCATTTTTAACTCAGATTGGATGATGATGACTCAATGTTCCATCTGATATTTCGCCACTGGCCTAGGTTAACCTTTAGCTGACTTTCTACCTCCACAAAATACTGGTAAACAGACCACTTTTACTTTGACATTGCTTTCCCCACCACCACCTAAGGCTTAGATTCTCCTGTCAGTCTCCAGATTGCTGACATTTACGGTCAGCCTGGTTCACTTGAATTTATGTCACACCAGAGTTCTGCTGATGGTAGATCTTGGGACTCTACAGCTGTAATTTGCTGCATTTGTTCCACCAATATCCATCCTGTGGATAAATAGTGCTTAGTTATATGCTGCAAACGCATCTTGATGTGGTTAGAAAAACCCACATCAGCCGACAAGCTACCTCTAAGAATAGCCCATAGGAATGTGTCTGTTTCAGCTCTGGCCACACTGAGTCAGTCACTCTTAAGAGTAAAATGAGACACATGTCTTCCTGGCTTAAAATGTAGTGACAGCAAAACCTGAAGTTGAACTATAGCTTCATTCTCCTTTGAACAAAAGTAATCTTACCAGGACTGACCCCAGACAGCCTGAATTCTGTCTACAGGAAAACAAAACATCCCTTTAAAAACACAAGCAGACACACAAATCTCCATCCATAAGCAGAGAAACAAATTGTCTAAGAAGCATTAAAGCAACAGTTTTCTTCTCAGATATTCAGTTAATTATTATGAAAATCCAACAGATATTTCTTCCAGATGTTTACATCTGCATTCCTCAATTTCAGAGTTTTTATTTTATTTTATTTTAAGTGAGAGAAGCTTGGCTTAAAGTGATTTTGGGAAATTTCATTCCAGTCATTTTGCAGTTCTGTATGATCAAAATGATATTTGTTGCAACTGCTCTGGAAGTGTGCAATGTGAGGTGATGGTGTATAATCTCTGCTATCTGTCAATGGGGACTCTTCTGCTCTCAAACTATTTCAAGCACCATATCTTTGCTAAGATTTTCCTGGAGCTTAATCTTTGCAGTGCTTGTCAATTTCATCATCTTCTTTTCTTGAAACTGTAGCATTGCTGGAGAGTTGAAGGATAAATGGTTTCTCAACTTCCTTTTTAAAGTCACATCCAACTTATGGGGATCCCAGTAGGGTTTCCAAGATATATGAGATACTTAAGCATTGCCATGCCCCCAATGAATTTTGATGGCCAAGCAAGGATTCAAACTCAGGTCTCTTAAATTCTATTTTTTTAAACCACATGGGCTCTTAGATACAATTGTTTGTTTAGTCATTAAGTCGTGTCTGACTCTTCGTGACCCCATGGACCAGAGCACGCCGGGCCCTCCTGTCTTCCACTGCCTCCCGGAGTTTGGTCAAATTTACAACAGTTATACCATATTCTGCAATTGGAAAGACTCTCAGAGTAGCTTATGTTTAAAATTAAAAAAATTAAAAAACAGAAGACGATTCCTGTCCTTAGTCTTACACTTTAGCAAGATAAGATATAAAGGAAAAAAGGATAGGAAAAGGAAACAGGGAAATCTGGAGACTAGTTGTTAGGCTGGTAGTTTATGGCTGCTGAGGATACTTGGGTTGTGCTTAAAGCCCAATGGGACTTAGTTCCATATCAGAACAAGACACATATAGAATTATTTTTAAAAGACTTCTATTTCATTCTAGAAGTACAATTAGACTTGCATAAGAAGAAAACTTGATTGAGGTAAAAGCAGACTGGCTTGTGAAACAATGAATGTCACAGTCTTTCTAGAAGATACAGGACAAAGATAAGGGGGTGTCTAGGTGAAGTCTAACCTCATCTACCATAATAAAAACTTAATAGCAACTCCCTTTCCTGTATCATCTTGAACATTTTCAGTAAAAAATTGTAGAGCTTAATCCAAACAACGGTGACAGTTAAAGAATGACTTCATGTGAGAATCATATTTATTGGGTTCCATACGGCCATCACTATTCGCACCACTATACAGCCATTTCATTTTCTAGATCTCCTAGCTGGGTTGGGGTCTTGTCACTTTCCTGTACAGCTGAAGAATCTGTTCTTTACTCCTGCAATGTTGGTGAAAATATGTGCCCTCCCACCCCCTGTAACTTCATCTCCACAGTATTTAGTTCATTGCAATGGTTGAAAACAGGACAAAGTATCATTTAAACTAAAAAATGTACTGTACTCAGATAATTTTTTTCTGCCTGCGCATGTTCAATATTTTTATAGATTAAATATTTATTTGCCCTATTATGAAAAATGTTTTGCCAAGTGTTCTGTGTAGTATATGTGTAATGTATGCCATTTGCTGTGACCGCCCACTGAGTTAAGCTTGCAGACAAACTTGTGTGGTCAGCAAAAAAAGGGGAGAGTCTTTAAGAAAGGTTGATACAACCTTCCATTTTGCAAGGAACTCTGTTTTGTTCTGACAAAGTCCCAGGGATTCCAGCAAGAGAGTGTTTCCAGACCTGCTGGAATGTCCACTGTTCCATAGATGCCTGTCCATCAAGATGCATCTTGAAGCATAGTGGTGTGTGGGAGAGATGTGAGGTCTGCCAACAACCACATCTGATGCTTCATTGAAATAACTTCCCTGGTGGTTCTGAAGCAGCAGTTTTTATCAGGTGGGTGGTCTGGCTGTCAGAGGGTAGGTGGACCTTGCTTGACTACAGCACAGAACATAGTTTAGGGTCAAGTTGTTTATTCTGCAAAGTATAAAATGGCCAATTTGGGAATTATAGAACACCAGACTTTGGTTCAATCCCAACTCTGATATCATTCATCTTGTCCTCTAAGGAACCTTTCCTCCTTTCACTGTATTTTTCTAAAACTCTCCTGCTCTTGATCACAGCTACTCCTATAACTTCTTTGATTTGTTACAGTGAAGAGTAATCCAAGAAAACAGGCTGTATTTATACTGAGAAGGGAGGAGGGGAAAAGGGTAATGGACTAAATTGTTCACACTAAATATTTCTTTTGCAGATGCAGCTTCTGGATAAATTCCCAATTGAAGGAGGTCAGAAAGATCCTAAGCAGAGAATCATTCCCTTTCTTCCAGGTAATAAGCTAATGATGAAATTGAATACCCTGACCGAAGATTTTGACCCCCTATCAAGGCAGGCGTTTCCAAATGTGTTGAATATAGATCAATAATTAGGCAGGGTCTGTTGGAGTAATGCTAATACCTTAGTTGTTTGAGAACTCTGTAAAGATTTAGACATGGATTGCAGTGCAACGCTAGACTGAAGGCATTTTTAATTGCTTGGCTGTTGGAGCAAATAATAATAATAATAATAATAATAATAATAATAATAATAATAATAATAATAATAATAATAATAATAATAATAATAATAATAATAATAATAATAGTCTGACCATACAGAGATGGTCTAGAATGGCTGGTGAATATGACAGATTTTGAACTGAAGTTGATTAGGAAAAGCTTCTGAAATAGAAAGGCCAGTATCATTATGTCTTTTATATAAGTCTGTTTGTGTCTGCATTTGAGATAGTACCTCATTGTCCTAATTGCACCATCTCAAAAATGATATTGCAAAGAAGGTCCACTAAAAATGACAGGAGCAGAATAAGCTACCTTAAGGAGCCTCATGGCACAGTGGTTAAACTGCAGTGCTGCAGCCAAAACTCTGCTCACAACCCAGGTTCATGGTGGGATGGCACTGGTGAAACCATACTTAAACATCTCACTTATTTTGAAAACCCTGTTAGGATTGATGTAAATCTGTTCAGACTTGATGACACATAACATATGCAGAAAGCACAAGGTTGGAGAAGAATCAGAAAAGTTTAAAAACTAGGCCAGATGTTGTGGTTACAAGGCCTGCAGTTTAGGCTCAGTCTCAAAATTAAGATTGCAGGCCATTCGATGCATTCTGAGACCTCCAACTGTTTTCTAGCTCTGAGTGCTTACTGAGGAAGTATCAACATCATAATCCATTCACATCCAATTTGCTTGACAGAAGAATGGTCATACCAATATAGTTAGCTCTGTAGTTATCACCATCATCACTGGGATTAAGTATTCTCCTATTCTCCTTTCCTGTTTGTTGTGATGCTAAACTGTAGTCTGGTTTCACCATGTCAGGGAAGAGAGAGCAGGGTATGTTGGAAGTCAGACTAACACCCCAAGCTGTGGACAAAAGTATATCAGGACCTGGGGTGAGGTAGAATTAGAAAAGTGTAAAAGCCTCCTAAGATCTTCTGAGGAGGCCCTTCTCTCAGTTCCACCATCTTCCCAAGCTTGCTTGGTGAGGACACAAGAGACGGCCTTCTCAGTGTTTGCTCTCAGGCTTTGGAATGCCCTGCCCCGAAAAGCAAGATTGGCCCTCTCCCTCTTGCCCTTCCATCATCAGGCAAAGACTTTCCTTTGTAGACAGACTTTTAAGCGATAAGTGTCTCACAAATGCTTTTCTTATTGAACTTAAGAGATTTTTAAAGGTTTTTAAAAATATCTTAAAACTGTTTTTAATCTTGATATATGTTTTATTGATTTTTAATAGGGTATTTATATGGTATTTTAAAACTGTTGTTGTGTACTTTTAGCTGTTGTGACTGCCCTGGGTCCCCTGTGGGGATAATAGTGGCATAGCCCAGTGATTTAGGTATCTGGCTGTCTGGAAGTTTGATTCCTCAACTGTGCCTCCATAACAGGATCTGGACCTGATGATCCATAGGATCCCTCCCAGCTCTGGAGTTCTAAGATGGTGGTGGTGGTGATGTAATATAAATAAATAAAAATAGAGAGCCTGTCCAGAAAATTTGACTGCTTTCAAGTAAATGTCAAAGGTATTTGGAAATGACGTGTGGCTGAAATAATGTTCACATCTTTAGATGTAGTAGGTGAAAGTTCAGCTCCCTTTAGTCCTCCTTTCATTTTTGACCACTTGTGCAGTCCTGCTGGAACTTAGCAAAAATACCACAGTCATTATTTTGGAACGAGGAAAGATTATGTGCACATGAGAGTTTCAAGGACCCAGCTGCCTCCTGGGCCTTTAAATTCCAACATGATTTGTTCGGCAAAAAGGTATATAAATATTACCGAGACTTTGCTTAGCAGAGAGTATTTGCATCTGTGTCTACAGAACTGCTCCCAGCTGAACTTACAGAGGCGGAGTTTCAGCGGCACTGGGAACACTGCCTCATGGCTAATTACTGGCACACATGATCAAACCCATCCTTCTTATGTTTTATTAGGTGCCAGATGTATCATGGCAGCTGGCTTGCAGGTTACTTCATTGCATTGAATTTCAGAATAAATGGGAGTTTGAAGCACATTAAAGGATTAATTTTTGTCCTTGGCTGGGGGTAAGAGTAAGTTAGTTCCCCAGGAGGGCTGTGGAAGCAAACTCAGGGGCAAAAAGCACGTAGAATATGATTCTAGCCATATCTGTCTGTAGAAAAAACAGCTGTTGCTCTCAGAAGAGTGTCGGAAAATAACGTCTCAGTACAGCATTGCATATGTACACTATACTAGTGGTAAAGATTTCTTTTCACATTAAAGGCTACAATTTGCTTCCCCCCCCCCCAAAAAAAGAAACTTCTCACCAATAGATTAGCAAAGAAGGTGTTTCCTTCTGGATAGTATGTATACACCTGAGAGAGGAAAAGATTCATGTTCTTGGCTTAATAACATGCAGTCTGGAGGAGACCGGCCAGCAAACTGTGCTATGTAGGCTTCTGTTGCAACCGTCACACTTGGAACTCCCATGCCTTTCATATCTAATAGGGTGAAGATGAGGCAACCTGCACTCACATTCATCTGTACATGTTTCCACTGCTAGTAATTCTCTCCTGTAGATGCTGTGTATACTGGGGAAGAAAGTAAATTAGGATCTACTGATAGGTTCCCTGGTGATTCATCAGAGATTGTCTAAAGTATCTGATTTCCAATTGTCTAACAGCTGTTTGCTGAAAAGGAAAATAGGGGAAACACAGCAGTGGTGATAGGTTTCGCCTCAGGGTATTAGAATCAGTTGTCTCTCTACATGCCCTGAGGTTATCCCCAAAGCCTCAAAATCTACCCAGGATTACTTTTGGACTTTTCCCAGGAAAAAAATACAATACAGATGCAGGAGAGGTGATACCTTTATTATATCACTTTAAAAAATCAAACTATTTGCAATCTTTCTTGGTTCAAATCCACTTCTTTAGGCTAAACATCAATATTGCAGAAAAAATATTATAGATTAAAGTTTCAAAAATTCATGGCAGAAGTCTGCCAGGTACACTTCTTAAGAGGAGTTCAACCACCAGCAGTTGAATTCATCTTAAGAAATATGCCTCTGTCTCATTTGCCTCCAGTGTCAGCAGTGGGTTCAAGTGGGGTTTTCTTGGCCCAGCATGGCTTAGCAAGTATGATTGGTTCCCTAGGCAGTAGTGGAAGCATCAGGCTTGGCTGGGTCTTTTGGAGGCACCAGCTTGCCCCTGGGGTACCCAGAGCTCCACAAGGACCACAGTCCAGAGGTCCTCCCAATAGATGTACTCCCACTCGCCCTCGGGTTACAGGACCTCTTTGGCACTACAGGCTTCCTCCACTTCCTCTTAGGCATCATCCCAAGCCCTTTCCTCTTCCAGGTTTGACTACTTGATTCCCTTGTCCCAACTGCTTCCTTCTTCTCCCTCTACAAAAATGTCTCACTCGGTCTCCTCCAAGTCCTCCTTTATAGTTCCCAGCTGTAGGGTAGATTCTTGCCCCCTGCCTTCTACCAGGTGACTCTCCTTTGATAGGATTTCTTCCCCCTCCAGGTACTGTCCTTCCAATCTCAGGTCTATCTTAGAACTAGCCTTAGTTGATCCCAGGGTAATGACCTAAGCATCTGCAGTGGGGGCTGATAGCCCACTAGGTGCACCAGTGGTGGCTCTGTCACAAATAAATGAATAAATACCTTTATTTACAGTGTTTGGTGTGTGTCTCTCTGCCAAAGCCACTATTTTGTACTTGCTCTTGATGGCAGACCTTAAAAGTCTAGATAAACCCAAAGTAGATTGGGCAAACGTAGAGTTTGTTTACCTTTTCAGTATTCTTCAAATTTTATCTTATATTTTATGCTATTCATTTATTTTTCAGAAAACAACTAGGATTATGACCCTTTTCCTTCCTGCCATTGTTGTTTAGAAACAAATGGCTTGATACATTGTTGCATGAGTAGAAAGAAGAAATCTGGAGCAAGACTGCTAAGATCTACTAATGCATTTATTTTATGGCCCCCTACACAATTGCTGTGATAGTGTTCAAAGTCCATATGTATGTGTACGTGTGTGCGTATGTATGCATTGGCAATTTTACTTACAAAGAGTATTTTGTAGCTAATCAATCTACTTTATTAAACTCAGGCATTGACATAAGCTATTTATTTATTCATTCATTCATTCATTCATTCATTCATTCATTCATTCATTCATTCGACTTGTATGCCACCCGCACTCTGCAAGAGTCTCCGGGCAGCTTACAACATCAATTAAAACAGTTCAGTTAAAAAGAGACACTAAAAACCAAATACGGCCACATCCACTCTACAAAAGCAAAAACAAAAAAACAAAAACAATCTACAAAACCAATCTAGATCCATGACTTATTAATTAAAATTTAAACCTTCAATTTAAAAACTTCAATTAAAAAAAAGTTATCAGTAGAGATGCCCAGTGTGGTGTAGTAAACAGACTAGCACTCAGGAAGCTTGGGTTCAAATCCCCACTCAACCACGGAAACTCTTTAGGAATGGTAAAATTATTAAGGTTGCTATAAGTCGGCTCCAACTTGAAGGCACATAACAACACTTGCCTGTATAATTGGACTCGGACAAAAGTTTGCAAGCTCTACATGTTTATCTAAGTTCCTGTTTTGGATTACAGAATCTCCCAGCCAGCATGGTTCATGTAGCTCTGTTCTGTGTTAGTTGCTTCTTTATATTCAGACTGTGAGTGATAGCTAAGTATATTTCTAAGTCAATGAACTCAGTGCAGTGAGGGGTTTTTTTCTTTAACATTTCATTTAATTGTCTTGTGTTTTTAGGCTGGTCTACTCTTTTCTCTTCCAACTTTTTATGCTTTAAAAAAATTAATTTAATAGTGTGCACCTAAGTGGCTCCTTTAAATATTGAACAGAGTTTTTTGGAGGGGGAAGAACTTTTACATAGCCAGAGTCTTTTTCTGGCTGGAAAAAAAAAAGCTTGACAATAAACCTTAACTGAAAATCAAGCCAGGAGAAATTTGAGATAAAATCCTGCTTCTAGAGAAGGCATCAAGTTCCTTTCCGGCAAAGCAAGGGTGACTGGGCAGGCAGCTCTCTAATCTTTATCCAGCATCTTGAGAGATTCTCAGTAGCTTTTCAGTTGGCTTGATTGCTGTGTCTACACCATATTAAAACAAAATAGCAAAGTGTTCTGTTTATATGCCGCCCCATAGTGCTTAAAGCTCTCTCTGGGCTGTTTACAGTTTAATAATGCAGGCAACACATTGTCTCCCCTGCCAGTGAGCTGGGTACTGAATTTACTTGGAAGGAAGCCTCAAACCAACTACCTGAGTCTGGGATTGAATTTAGGTTGTGAGCAGGGTCTTTACTGTAGTACTGCAGTTTAACCGCTGCACCAAGGATGTTATCTGCATGATACAAAACAATGTAGATGAAATGGGTGCTATTTTAATGATACATTTATTTCCATGCATTTGGAATGTAGTCATGGTCCTCAGGCATTCATGTTATGTATGTATTGAAGTATGTATCTATGACAATAGGAGTTCCAAAGGGACCCCCCCTCCCCGAGAGCTTCCGTATTAAAAATACAGAAATGTGAATGGAGAACACAGCTGGTGTAGCTTAGGGGGTTGGAGTGCCTAGCAGTAGAGCCAGGGGCCAGGAGTTTGAATCCCCACAATGCCTACTAGGAGAGAGGTCAGAGGATATTATTCAGAGCATGTATGGCAGATGGTGTGTGTGTTGTATCACATGTGTGGCCTTGAGAAAATGCAACAGTCCCTGAATACCACAAAAAGGAGAGGCTGGGAGGGTTGCCATAAATCATAAGTGATTTAATGGATCATGATTATGATGGATAAATACAAGTAAAGTATATTCATTAAATCTAAAAACTGAGATGGGTTTAAAACCAGAATTTCATAAGTTACTTTTAAAAAATAATTTGTGCTTTATGCATGGCATGGAAGTAAGGAGTTACTGAGGCATTTCAGGGGGATTGTAATGCAGGCATAATGAAATAAAGCTGCAAAATTCATTCATTACCACTACTATTACGAAAACAAATTTAGTGACATTACATTGCTGGTTACATTTCTGTTCCTCGAGCAAAAAACATTTAGAATTGAAAAGATAAGGGCATAAAGCTTGAAATACCATGCTTGAAATCCCCCTAAAATGCCCCCCAATTCCCTCCAAAAGCAACACAAAAATTACGAAATCTCATTACCCCCAAAGACTGTTCTTCACATCTACTGTTCCTTTTGAAATGTTACTTCATAATGTCCTCATTACAACCCCCAGAAATGTCTCAGTAACAGGTAACTCTGCTATTTGTAACTCCTTACATGCATGCTCTACATAAAGCAATAGTGTCAGGATGTTCAAACAGGTAAAAATACCAATAGAATAAAAATGTGAAGAGAGGAAGCCAACTGAACTTCTTAAGGAAAAAAGTTCCAAAATCTATCCACAATCTACCTTTACTAACAAGAAGACTTTGGAAAGAGGAACAGGGCCTTAAATACTGAAAACTGCTCAGGCAAGTCCCTGTGAGGGGAAGCAGCCTTCAACCAACCTGGTCCCAATCTAAATGGGACTTCATATGTGATAACAATCACTTTGCTTCTCAGTGCTCCAGTCATATCAACCAGGTCCTTTTTCATTTACACTGGCTTCTGATTACACAGCACAACACAAATACCAGAAACCACCCTACCTGATGCATTTGCCACTCTGCCCTGTGTTGACAGAGGTGTGCATGTCATTCACATTTCAAGTGTGTGTTGCAGAAAATGTGAGTGTACACCTGGGTGTTGTGTTTACCATGAACACGTGTGAGGCCACCCTGACAAAGTCTTTCAGGCTGGTAGCTATTGACTCTGGCTATGGAACAAATGCTTTATTTATTCAAAGAAACTCTCCAGTGTTTGTTTTTTCAACTGAGGCTGCCTGGTGTGGTGTTAATTTGGAAGAAGACTAAACTGAAAGGAGCAGCTAATGGTGTTCAGCTCTATTTGTCGCAGCCCTTCTACAGCTTACATAGCAAGTGGCCAATTTATATATTGCTTTTCCGGTGATTAGCTGTAGGCTTTAAGCAATGCTTCCATGTCTGTGGAAGTTAATGAGTTGTTTTCATAATGCGTTGTTTATCCTTTAAAGTTCAAAAGTTTTGATAGATGGTGTGCAGTTGCTTTTCTGAATTAAAAATGGAGGCACATCATCCTTTCATACAAAATGAAAGAATACATAATAGTATTAGTGTTTTCCAGTAAATGCAAAAGCCATGTCAGTAACTCCTGCCAGATGTCATTTGCTTTGAAGCAACAAACTGTGTTCAGAGAGAAGTGAAGGAGCAAATCTTTAGAATTTCCCTTGTTGTCCTTCTGCAAAAAACTGACCATGCATCTAAGGAGGAGTAAAGTTACCTTTTTTCAATTACAGCTCCTAGAATGTTCTAGACGGCATGCTCACTGAGGGATACTGGGATCTGTAGTCCAAAAAAGCAATGGTTCCAAGATCTAAACAGGGCTGGCCATGGGATTGCTCCCCATCATTGGCATTCTTGAGTGCATCTACACTGTACAAGTATAATAATTTGATAACTACTTCCCTGTTATAATACCATTGTACAAAAATCCTGGGATTCACAGTTTGGTCAGGGGCTTAAAAATACTCTGTCGGAATACCTCACCAAACCACAAACCCCAGGATGATGTAAGGTGGAGCCATAGCAGTTGAAGTTGTATCAAATTGCTGTAACTGTATAGTGTAGCATTGAGCCATTGGCTAGTAGAACAATCTAAGCTTTCATTTGAAGCTTGCAAAGGGAAAACATGAAAGACCTGCCTCAGAAGGGGTGCTGAGAAGTACAATCGGATCCTGTGCAGAATTTTGTATACCACAGACAATTGAAATCAAAAGGCTGAGTTGTGTGTGACACCCTGTACAGGTTAAAAATTATACCTTGCTTTAAATATCAAAAAAGATGGTTAAATTTGTAATAGTAGCAACCATAAGGTATGCCTAAAGGTAGGCAGCCAGTCTCCTATGTAAAGCAGCCACCCTTTCCCAAAATAATTGCAAACTTGTTGGCCAGCGTGCCTTGTCTGTAGAGCGGAAAGAATGCTGAATTGTGACACTTCACACCATGCAATTGTATTATTCATGCACTTGCTCTTTATGCTTGAAGTGAGGGTGAGGTATAATCTACGTAAACATTCTAGGGCTGCAGGTCATCAGCTGTTGAATGATTCAGAATGAATAGATAACATTTCTTCCCCCTTCTGCCTCTCTGCAATTCTCTTCCATCAACAGTGAACTGCTTCTTCAGTGTCAAGGCTCTGAGTGACATGTTTAAGTCTTTTTTTCCTGGTCCCTTCCAATTTCCTTATGAGCCATTTCCCTATCAGTTGAGCAATATCTATTCCTTTCCTTTCCAGAGGTCCCATGTGAATTGTTTTCTAGAAAAGATCAAAACTGCCCACATAGTATGGTTAGCATGTGCTCTTTCTGCAAAAACATTGTATTGTATGTTTAAAAAAGCCTGGTGCGCTCTGTAAAAAAACTTGTTTTATGTAAGAAAAGGGGGGATTATGCACCTTTTTTTAACAATTGAAAGGGGTTTTTTTTGCACAAAACCACTCATTTTTTTCATTAAAAAGTGTCAACGTGAAAAATGCACAAAAACTGTAATCTTGCCTAGTCAGGAGAAAGCTTCTGAAATTTTTTGTTCTCATCTTTAAGGAAATGTTGCACAGGTGCCTACCACACTTTTCATATAAGGGGAAGAAAAGTTACGTGTTTCAAGAAATTAAAAAGTTTCATGGCAAGTAGGGCTCTAAGACCAGGTTTCCCAGTTGGTCTCCCATTTTGCCCTCCATACTTTACTTATTTCTGTTTTAGACAAATGGTTAAACAGATTGATATTAAATTATTTGCATCCTGATCAAACAGGGTTATTTTCTTGCATCCCAAGTATGAGATAATATTTCAAAAATGTAAGGATTTAAAAACAATAAAAAGTGTTTAAAAAAAAAAGTCAAGGAAAAGGGATGTGTGATGCCAGTGTGTGATGGTGGAGAATACAGATACGTAGATTGGAGATGTGTGAAAGTGATTTTCTCCCTTAATGTATTTGTGTGTTACATGAATCAAGTTACATTTGACTTATGACACCATGATTCAAGGTATGTAAGATATTTAAGGAGTGGTGTTATCACTACCCCTGCACTGTGTTCACTTGATCAAGCAAGGGTTTGAACCTGGACCTCTTTGGTGTGACCAGATGGGCACTTAGCCTGCTGTTTGGTCCACTGCATAAGCAGGTTCGTTCACCTCTTTTTACAATGATCAGATGATGTAATTGTTAGAGCAAACCAGCCCATCCATAGAGCATTCCTACCTGCACCTTTCTGGGTCCCTTTCAGAAGCCTCTAATTTTTTGGGTTTGGTTTTTTAAAAAAATTATTATTATTATTATTTTGGTGCCAGGAGGATCGCAGAGGAAGTGATTCTTTTTAAGACTGCATTAGGGCAGCACTATTGCACGACATATAGAAAAAAACTAGAACTTTCAGAAATGGGAGGAGACGGGCAGTAGCAATGAGAGGGATATTTTTCTTTTTCTTTGAGATTTGTCTTAAAGATCAGGTTGAGAAATTGCCCACAGACTGCCATGAAAGGATTTTTCTAATAGCTTTTGGGAGTGCAGTGAGATTAAGGAGGGAGAAAATGGGGGCAATGGGGTACAGTTGTGATAAAGAAAAGTTTTATGACAAAGCAAGGATAAATCTAATGGGTCCATTTTACATTCTAGCTTTTATCTCCCCACTTTCCAAGTGAAGTGCAACTGCGAGATATTGACAGTAGTTAAATAGTAATTTTGGAAGATCTTCAAAGTCTGTGGGAAAGATTAAATGTCTACAGTTTATTCGGAAAGCTTATTCCTGTGGGCACACCTTAGCTTTTGTTGAGGACTCCACCCAGATTCCTGCATCTGGTGAGAGCAGTGGGCGGGGAATGTTTCCAGTGACGCTGAGAACAGCCCTATTTTGCACTGCAAGAGCCTGAATTACCACTGTATGCATTTCTCCCCAGAGACGTTCCTGGACTTCCGTTTGCCTCTCATTCACAAGAAAAGCAGACCTCCCTGCTAATGAATTGCATTTCAGGTGGATATGTGTTATGTATAAAATATATAAATATATATATATATAGGGGGGAGGGAGGGAGTGTTATGTCGAAGGAGGATTTGGGCAAGTCCATAGCTATGCAGCCAACTCAGGAATCTTGTTCTGACCAGACAGGTGCAGCTTTTTCTTCATCCAGGTGACTAGAACAGTTGTTTGCATACTTAACGAAAAGTGCGATCTTGCTATCTGATTGTCTCAAATCTCAAATCACTCAATTATGGTAATCTGAAGTTCAGTGTTAAATTTATCCCACACAGGTTTAACAGGGGAATCAGTCTGCTGCTTTATGCTGCCTTGCCGTTTGAAGCATTTTCTTCTTCCATGCCTGTACTTACACTGTGTAGATGCAAAATCCCCAGTCACTGAAAGGGAGCTTGTTGAGCTCTGTATTGCAAATCAACTCAGAAATAGGTTCTGTTGAGTTTAATGGGACTTATTTCAAGGTAAGGTAGTAGGATTGCAGTCATAGCCAGTTATGTGTATGTTGGGGCTTTCTGGTTTTATTCCTCTTGCAGATAAACAGGACTGCAACTTTCTCTTCATATATAGGGCACTAGAACAAAGCAGACTAGAAATGCTTTAAGAGAAAACACTAGTGAAAAACCAGTCCATTTCTATATTAACAAGTCAATTGAAACTATTTTTAAAAGTAGTCTGTGCCACAATCAGTGACCTAGAAGTGGTGTTTCTTTATTCTTTATATAAAAAATACCTGTTTAGTAGAATAATAATAAACAGCACAATTTATTTCTTTGCAAATACTGTACAAGTTTTAATATGTGGTTCCCACATTAGATTTCTGGAATTATTTTGTATATGAATAGTTGTTCGAACACATGGTATTGCATATATACTATGTAGAAAAAGTACATGTTTTTATAGAACTTCATTGAGATTCTGCCATTTGTATCCATTCAGTGAAATACTTGGGAACTACTAGGTCCTTGAAAGGTTCATACTTTCAGGAGACTGGCACATTCATTTGTTAGAGCAAAAAGAGCAGTCTTTCATAAACTGTAGCCCATTTTGTCAGATCCAAGTGAGCTCTGATCCATGAAAGCTTAGTAAAGACTAAAGATTTTAGTCTTTATGATCCCATAAGACTTTTTGTCATTATGGTTCCTACTGGAGCAACAGTTTTGTAAATAGGGGGCAAGGTTTAGTACTGTACATTAGTAAAGTGTTTCGTATATGCAGCCCGCCTCTGCATTTGTGGTCACCTTCAAGGCTTTAAAGAAATGTCATTCTGTCCATTTGTGGTTAATTTCAATTAAGAAATCCTTGTTGCCTGATGAGGTAGAATCTTCTGCTATATTAGGAAATCTCCAGCAGCTTTGCTGTATAATATTATGGCAATGGATTTCCTGTCTGCTCTAAGCCGAAAAAGGATGTATAGAAAGCTGAGAGGAAATGATCATTCTTTAGTGATCGCCAGTGTGTCTGCATGTAAAATGAAAGAAATAGGTAGGTAGAACTTTTCCTTGTCAGGTAATATTTTTAGAATTTAGGTCTGGTATAGTGCAAAGCCCAGATTATTGTTTGAGGCATCACATGACAAAATAATTGTATGCACTGCCATATACCGCCTGGAGGCTACTTGTGAGGAAAGGCATAGCTTGGAGGGTTTCATATAGAATACTGCTGGAATACATCTGAACTGCTTGATAATGGCTAATGGAATAAGCAATGATAGCCTGGTTGCTCTCATTCTAAGCATTAAACTGCCCCCCCCCCCCACTCATTAATGATCTTGATCAAGGCAGTAACATCTAAGGAGAGAGGATGCTTTTTCTTCCCTCACAAATGCCAACAACCTACATTTATACACTGAGATTTTGCAAAGTGTTGTGTTGGCTTCCAACAGCTTTGCTGTTCATCTCAGTGCTCTGGGGGAAACAGGAGGAAGCATCACATGATAGCTTAGCGCAGCTACAATTCCAGGGAACTTTTAGGAAACTACTGAATTATTTTATAGAGGCTTGTTCCTCTCAGGGCTGCATGGTTTACATTTTACTTTACTTGTCAAAAACTGGGTGCCTCAAGATCTTTCTTCTTTCTGACTCACAGTTAAAAATGGCTTTAAAATGAATTTTAATGTGATTAATTTAATGTGATTAACACTAAGGCAACTATATTGTATTTCCTCTCCCCACCCACCCATTGTTCAAGCTGATAAACATGTTTTTTTCTTTATTAAAATTTCACCATCTTATTCCCTGCTTAGAATTTCTTCACCACATCCATTCCTAGTTTGAGAAGTAGTGGCTTAGTGCCTGCCACTGCTTAGGGTTGAGAGGTAACAAAAAAAAATATATCTTCAAGTAGAAAATAAATTAAACAAGGTTTTCAGAAATTATGGTACAGAAGAGACCTGCAACTGGCAGAAAAGCAGAAGGACACATCTTTATTCTTTTAAATTTTTGATATTCTCTTTTAACTGCAATTTCCAATGGGAGTGCCTGACCACCTTATCCATCTCCTGAGAAATCTATATGTGGGACAGGAAGCAACAGTTAGAACTGGATATGGAACAACTGATTGGTTCAAAATTGGGAAAGGAGTACGACAAGGCTGTATATTGTCCCCCTGCTTATTTAACTTATATGCAGAATACATCATGCGAAAGGCTGGACTGGATGAATCCCAAGCCGGAATTAAGATTGCCGGAAGAAATATCAACAACCTCAGATATGCAGATGATACCACTCTGATGGCAGAAAGTGAGGAGGAATTAAAGAACCTCGTAATGAGAGTGAAAGAGGAGAGCGCAAAAAATGGTCTGAAGCTCAACATCAAAAAAACTAAGATCATGGCCACTGGTCCCATCACCTCCTGGCAAATAGAAGGGGAAGATATGGAGGCAGTGACAGAGTTTACCTTCCTGGGCTCCACGATCACTGCAGATGGTGACAGCAGCCACAAAATTAAAAGACGCCTGCTTCTTGGGAGGAAAGCGATGAGAAACCTAGACAGCATCTTAAAAAGCAGAGACATCACCTTGCCGACAAAGGTCCGCATAGTCAAAGCGATGGTTTTTCCAGTAGTGATGTATGGAAGTGAGAGCTGGACCATAAATAAGGCTGACTGCCGAAGAATTGATGCTTTTGAATTGTGGTGCTGGAGGAGACTCTTGAGAGTCCCCTGGACTGCAAGGAGAACAAACCTATCCATTTTGAATGAAATCAAACCTGAGTGTGCACTGGAAGGACAGATCCTGAAGCTGAGGCTCCAATACTTTGGCCATCTCATGAGAAGAGAAGACTCCCTGGAAAAGACCCTGATGTTGGGAAAGTGTGAAGGCAAGAGGAGAAGGGGACGACAGAGGACGAGATGGTTGGACAGTGTCATCGAAGCAACCAACATGAATTTGACCCAACTTCGGGAGGCAGTGGAAGACAGGAGGGCCTGGCGTGCTCTGGTCCATGGGGTCACGAAGAGTCGGACACGACTAAACAACAACAACAAAGCATTTAAGAGTGTTGCATGGGTTGCAGAGGATTCTGATTCCCATGAAGTGGCCTTGCTTGGTGGCTATGATTTCCTGTTAAAATTGCTCTTGAGTCAAATCATAGTACATGATCAAGACTAGGTTGTGCCTTGCAGTTTCTAGTTGGGTGGATGTGTATATAAATGGTAATGGTGAGAGGTTGAGTTGTTCTCACTCGGTACGCTTTTGCCTCCAGAATTCACTTTTTGGTTCTGTGATGATGGTAAGATCCTTGTTTATATAACTCACCCCTTAGAACAGTGAAGTGATCTAACCCAGCTCCTCTCAATCTAATGCTCCCCAGATGTTTTTGGACTATAACTCCCATTGGCCCCAGTTAATGTTCCAGTGGTGAGAGATCATGGGAATTGAAGTCAAAATCACCTGACAAGCACCTGCTATAGAAAGGGTGACATAGTTATTCAAACCAAAAAATTACAAAAAGATGGACGTTCATCCATTAGGTGGTAAGGATCATGGTTCAAAGGTAGATTCATGGTCCACTGTTTTGCAGTCTCAATGCCTTGACACCTCCAAGTAGAGGCAGAAAAGACTGAAAGACTGAGGAGCATGGACTCCACAGAACAAGCACAACAGTACTCTGATTCAGTGTAAGGGAGCTTCTTCTGTTCCTGTTCACATCAACTTAGAAAATGTGGATATGGCTTAGTATTTTACTGATCACATGGAGAGACAGGAAGGACACAAGCATTTGCTTACAGATAAACATATTTCTTTCCAAGAAACAGAACCTACCAGACATGGATAGCAATTTGAGCCTAGACACAGTGACCCTGAATCCTGACCCCTTTTAAAGCATGAGAGTTAACTCCTGGGGAGCTGGTTCAATAAACCTTTATGGCTGAACTGAATGTTAAGGTGCTAGCGCCTGCATTTTCACAAGGATTCCATGGTCAGAAGTTACTGGCTGGGGATTTCCTTTGAAGCTGGCCTTCACTTAGTGGTGCTGAAAGGATTTCTCCCACTGAGATTCAGTACAAGATTAAGTTTTCTGGCCTAGGGAAACATCAAAGGTGTGGAAGGGCCATTAAGACAGGGAAAGGGCGAATGTTTTTACACAGGATGATTAATTTGCAATTGACTAACACTTCACCAAGGAGTTTCCTTTTTGTACCAAAGACCATTTCAACAACTGCTTGGAAATACCCATTTCTGAAGGCTTAGAACTCTATGTGGATATTTCAGTAGGAATTCCTGAATTTCACATACCCTCCAAACCTATGGGAAACATCTGGGCTAGTTATGTGCTGTTTTGGAATACAAGATTAGGGTACATGTCCATGTCCATGTGCAAACGTGTGTACTGAAACAAGACATAATGGCTGAAATCCTATTAGTGTAGTAAGTTGCACTAGAGTAGGTCCATGGAGTCAATGAGGATTTGCTGAGTCAGCTCCTGCATAAGTGCCATTGAGTCAGATAGGCCTCCTGTAACTGTGACTTACCTTAGCATAAGAAGTAGCCCCATTTGATTCAATAGAATTTATAGAGGAATTGACTCACTCATTCTCCATTAATTCAGTGGGTTTACTCTAAGTGCTCTTCTGTCTAGCTCTCTTATAATATATATGTGCTCTTAAGTTGATTCTGATTTATGACAGCCTGCCCAGAGTTTTCTAGGTATAAAGTACTCAGAAGTGGTTTACCATTCCCTCCTTCTGGTGGCATTCTGAGGCCATAGAGGCTACCCAGGACCACACAGGTAACAGGGCCACATATGATCTCAGCTGGCCCTTCTCCTAGGAGGCAGAGTGGGAATTTGAACTCCCAGCCAGTGGGCTCTCCAGCCCATGGAGCTGTACCAGCTCACCCATGTTATAAAGGATTTATGTTAAATAGTTTCTGAGTGTATTCCTTAATTAGCCAGCAATACAAGATAAAACTCTCTTCTTGTTGTCTGTCAAGAACCTCTTCACAGTGGTATTTCTGAGAATGGTTCAACATGAGACAGGCAGTCCCTTAGATTGGACCCTGATGCTATTGAGGGCTTTAAGTATTAAAACCAACACCTTGATGATTTGAGTCAAACTTTCAGAATCTAGCATCTTGAACTTTGAGACAGAACTGTCCATAAAACCCAATATAGGTCTCTGGAGTATCCCTTGTTATCTGTAACATCCTCTGTGACCTCATTCATTGAATGCTCACCCACTCAAGTTAATGATTTAATCTTTAAAATGCTCATCTTCATGTTTTGCCAGTAAAAGCAGTTAAAATCCTGGCTAATGAAATCATCTTAGGAGGGACTCCCTTGGTTAAGGGAATGTAAGTGTCTGAAATCATAAGTGATGTTGTATCATGCTTTAAATATAACAAAGACAGAATCTATTTGAATACTTTATTTTAAAAGTAGGCATCTGGTTCTGGTTATTGACATTTCATTTTAAAATGTTGGCCAGAGTCCTACTGATGATTTATAGTTGTGTAAGAGAAATGACATAAGTCACAGTGGTAAATTGCTGCTAATTAACAGGGTGCCAATTATGATGTACCTGATCATGGAATTGGACACATGCCTTGGAATATTAACAGTGTCTCATTAATGAGTGTCAAATTGCTGCCATAACTTAAGCAATTTCGCTTATGCAAGTGTAATTCACCAGTTGGATTCCGGATGTCTAAACATGAACTGCTCATGTGGCCTTGTATGTTTGTTTGTTCATCTTGGTTAGAAAGTCAGTTTCTTACTTTAAGGTTAACCCAGTTTTCTGGGCTTGTTTAAATTTATGTAACATCTCTATTCTGTGACAAATTATCTGATTGTTTCTTGACTTCGTAGTTATGGTACCCTGACACATCAGTAAAGTTTCTTAAAAACACTTGCTAAAATTTTCTGCCTGGCATCTATGTGCATGTAGTGTGTACATTACAAATATGCAGAGGACAGCACAACACAAATGAACAACAGGTGGCTGTTAAGTGTGGGATTGCTGATTTCTTTCACAACAGCTAATTGTTATAACAACCATATGACAGATGGAAATAACTGGGATGTTATGCTTTAAAAGTAACATCCCTCAGTACTCTTTGACAGTCCCCTGTGCCAACAAAATAGCTTTTAAGCAATAATGCAGTGCTGCTCACAATGTTAGGTATTAGGCATAATAAATAGTTCACTCATTAATTCAAGATATTGTTTGGGAGTCATTGTGGAAGACTTTTAGGGTATTGTTGGCCTGTTTTTGGCATTTTTAAAATACAACTAAAAAGGAACATGGTAGTGAGGTACTAATTAGGAGCATTGTTAGCTATTCATAAGTAAGAGCAATAGATTTTGCTTGTTGACTTTTTCAGTACTATATCCATGCTCTGAGACCTACAGGTCTAACTTTGGGACATGAAAAACTGTTTGTTTTGTGGGATTTGCACGTACTTGAAATATGGTCTGTGCTTTTCCCCAAAGGCACTGCAAATTATTGTTGGCTGTAGTTCTAAATAGTCTTATGAACATGGTTCTCAAAAGTGACCATCACAACTTTTAATGTGGCCAAGAAGGAACTGATTCACTCTGTTCCTTCTACAGCATATGATTGCTGGGAGTGCTCTTGCAGCCACAATGTACATTCCAAAGCCACAGCAAAATACTAGTTTGACAACCCACACTTAGTGCTAAAGGTGACATCTGGACTCCTTTAAGCACCCAGAGACAAGAAATATTTTACAAGTGTATTGCTTAATATCACTCTTCTCAATTGAAAGCTGAAGGATTTGTTTCTGTTTTATACATAATTGCTGTGTGTGCATTGGACAAGTGATAAACAAACAAGCAAAAAAATTCTGACTATTGTAAACATAAGTGTTACAAAACACTTGTAAAATGAGGTGTTCAGTGCTGTGGGCTGTTGCTGTCCTGTATTATCAATTTTTCTAGTTATCTGTATTGTTTGGTAGGATCGAGTGTTTCACCCGAGTTTAAGCTGCATTTGAAATTATTTTGTTCTGTATGTGGGATAACTTAAATCTCAAATTGTTGTCAAGTTATGGGACTTTCAGGTTAATCCAAATGAAAGAGAGAGAGAGAGGCTATTTCAGCATCATATTCTTTTCATAGGTTCCAATACAGAGCCTCTGAAATCTAATACTTTTGATTTTCCAAATGAGAGGGACCGAAAAATTTCAGACTTTTTGTTGGGTTTCTTCTATTGGATCGCCTTTTATTCGGCCCATTTATGGAAAATCAGTTCACATTGATATTCTAACAAATAGTCCACCTGTCCTGCTTTTCCCCCTTCCTCTCCTTGCCTGAGTTGCTGTCACTGTCCTGCACCTCTTGGCCCTGCTAGCCCTAGTCTCTCCCCTCCTCCCTTTGCCTTGCATTGCCACTGCTGTTGTGCCAGTCCCGTCTCTTTCCTCTCTCTTTCTGTGCCTCACCACTATCACCAGGCTATTTTGGACTAGTGCCACAACCCTGAATGGGGAAACTTAACCAAAAGAATCCCCCAAAGTTGGGCCATTTGGGGTTTATCGAAAGGGCCAATACATGAGTTACCCGAAAACTAAAGGAGACCACCCACCCACCTCCAGAAAACCCCCAAACAAATGAAACCTGGACGTTTCCCCTGCCCACACTCTTACTTGTCACTCAGCTTTCCAAATCCTTTTGGTAAGCAAGAACAAATGACAGCCTATTAAAATGTAGGCGTCTCCAAATGGAAGTACTTTGTCATGTACTTTGGATCAGATTCTTTTCAACTAGAAAGCAATTTTGGGCTTGCATAACAAGAAGCTTTAGGTTGCAGTCCTAAACACACTTAGGAGAAAGTCCATCTGTACTTGGTGAAACTGACGTCTGAGTAAACATGCATAAGACTGCACTGTTAGTGTGACTAAATATTGTCATAGAAGTTGGGAGGTATGTCATCACTGTAATGCTGAGTCTTTGCCCGCCCAGCCCGGAGTGATGAGGCTCGACACAGGAGACGGGTTAAACATGGGCCACACTTTATTGAACGTTAACACGTTAATATAAAATTCCCCTTTCAAAAGGGGGCCCAACGTAGGGCGGAGTCATGCTGTGTGCCTGGGGCTGGCCTTGCCCCAGACACAGACCTTAACTGTTGCTTTCTAAACCTTTATGAGACACCCTTGTTTGTTTCAACTTTTTGTGTGTGCTATGATTAAGTTCATAGATATGTATTGAATTAATGAAGGAATATCAAAGTGCTCCAGATTTTAATAAGTACGCAAAACCCATTAATATAGACCATGGCTTATATTTTACTCACCTCTCTCTGTTATAATCAACAATAAAAATGGTTTTAAAGTATTGTTATTAGGTAGCAATGCTGCAGGGTTGTTTGTTTATTTATTTATTTATTTATTCTACTTCTATACTATTAGTGCAAATACTCTCTGGGCAGTTCACAACATACAAAAAAAGAAACAATTAAAAATCACAGTATACAATAAATAAAAACACAATAAGAATTCTGACAGTAGCTAAATCAATAAATCTACCTTTAAATAGAATTACACAAATTAAAACACATTTAAACATGTCAGGTCAATAGTTCAACACTAATAGAAGGCAGCTTTATATAATGCTGCTAAGATGGCAGGAGGAGCTAATGTTAACATGGTAGTATTACAAGCCTGTCTATTTAGTATTTCTGACTCTGCACCCATTCAGATGTTAACCAAACTACTGATAAGGTGAAACAGTATTGGACATAATCAGTTCCTCTTCTTGTACTGTAGATGTTTAAAATACCATGCAGATAACGAAGAAACCTGGTGCATTATTCCTGGGAATGCCAACAAAATCATCAAGCATTTGTACTATTCCACAGAAGCACAGTAGATTTATTTTCTACCCTTACTGACATAAATGTTGCATCTGAAACTTTGTATTTTTCATCTGCAAGACCTTTCATAGTAATAGGTCTCTTAGTCTTTCCGGTACTACAGAGTAATAATATTTTGACATAAATGAGTTGTCTTTGCTGTACACATGAAGAGGTGTGTTGGGTAAAAGAGTGAGAAGCATACACTGCAACTGATGATGCAACTAATTTTAGCTCATAATCATTAACATGTTCTGATTGCGTGGGAGAGCACTGCAGACAGTTGCTGCAAGTCTCACCAGTCATGGCAGACAAATCAACAGTGAGAATCAGTACTTTCCAACTGAGGTGAAAAACAGCTGAACATGCACCTCCCGGATCTCTTAGTCATTATGGAAACTGAGGATTCTCACCATAGGGAGTCACAATGAACTTGAGCACCCGTATTCTTCTCTTTTCCTCTTTTGTACCCTCTGGGGGAGAAATTCTCAGTTTTAAACTAGCCAGACATTTTCAATGATCCATCATTAGGTACCTTCAGCTCTGACTCAAGAAATGGTTAGGAAGGATCCAAGATTTACAATAAGAATACTATGCAATAAGTACTGGTTATAATTTACGCAACTATAAACACAACAAAGAGGCTATATTCCTTGAGGTTTTCAACAGGATTGACAAATGAAGATCTGGTTGTAAATTAATGTATTCTGATACTAAGTAATGTGTATGCTTCTAGCCATTGTGACATGCAGAACATTGGCATAGAAGAAGTACTTGGTTTAAGTGGTGCCACCAATCCTGCTGTGGAATTCTGCCTTTTTTCTTTTTTTCTTTACAAAAACTGGCAACACAGTTGTATTGAGAATCCGATTCTCCTTCTCTAATTATTTCTGGTTCTTGCATGGAAAAAATGTGTAATTAGAACACATAATGCTTCCTAAAGAAATATATGATACATGAAAGCTAAATAACTGGGAGAGAATGTAGAGTTTAAGGGGAAAGATTTAATTCTTATTTGAAGAATATTTTTATATAGTTTTCTTATATTATACTTTTATTATTGTATTCCACAATAAACTGAAGGGAATCTAGATATTTATCAAATAAATTCTTTGCAAATCTATTTACAGAACTGTGCTGGTGTATAACAAATTTAGACTAAAGCCTTTAGAGTTTCTATAGATTGATGGATGCCTTCAGCGAAATCTTTTCATAGTCAAGGCGAGCAGTTTCATTGACAATTTACCCAGTGGCTTGCATCAAATTTGACACAGTTAAAATTGAAAACTAGTGACTACACAATATAAAGCTAAGCATGAAGAAGTCCAGCCTTTTTCACTGGGGAACCATCTCCTTTTATTCAGCTGGCAGGGGGTGGTTTATTTTGCTCTGATTTGGCTAGCAGCTGTTCTGCACTATCTGATGTGTGTGATTGTCTAGCCTGATGTGAAGGGTGGTTGTGGGGGTCTATGGTGATGCTGACTGTGTGGTACACTGTTACAGTAGTTCCCCTCAACTTGTCATTTTCCCTACTCCGAACAACTTTTCTTCTTTTTAAAAAAGTTATGCTTGGTAAAGTTAGTGCAGTATTAGATAAGCACTATGTCAATTCTGGAAAACAAACAAAATCAAAAAGAGGGCAAAGGGAAGGGAGGGTTCCAGTGAAAATGGCCAGTCTCAGCAAAGACTCTTTTCCTCACAGTATTTTCCTCTTACAATTTTCTGCCTTTGTGTGTATGCCCCTGTGCATGTAAGCAGGTACACACATATGCCATTTTGGCCTTGAGACAAAAAATAAGAAGGATAAGGGGGGACGGGGAGCCATAAAAAAAAGATGCAGTACGCATCAGGCTCTTTTGTATTTTGTAGACTGGTATCTGAGGGAGATTCTCTCTCATCTCCATTAGGCAATTTGTGATTGTGGTTTCTGCTTTTGAATACAAGTGACAGAGCAGTTAATCCCCTAAAAGCAAGTAAGTGAGCAAGTGCCAATGAGAACCAGAAGGTTTTCCCCTTGAGGCAAACAGAATAATTGATCACATTGGTGTGGATGGCTACAGTGATTCCACCAGTGGAAACTAGCAGAGACTCGGTTTGGAAAACTTGGAAGCAAACCATATCCTCACCCCAAATCCCACGTAGTCATACCCAGGGTCAGATTACACTGACTGAAGAGCAAATCATACCGTCATTCTAATTATCTTAATGATTAACTGTTCTTACCATATGTAAACTTACAAAAATAAAATCATTATTATTTATTTAGTCTAATCTGTGGAAGTCTTATACATGTCTCCCTTGAATTGCACAGATCTGAGCAGCAGGGTTATATATAGAATTTTTTCAATCAATCAATCAATCAATCAATCAATCTTTCCATAAATGAATACATACAGGGTGGTTCTCAGACTTACTGAGGCCCCTGTTCTTGGCAACCCCCCATCTGATGGCGGTGGTCCAACTGGTCCCCTTTCCTGGCATGGCAGCTACACATGGCAGCCAAGGAGTGTGCTGGGTAATGTCAGGAGGCTGCCAGTTGTGTGTGTGTTTGAATGAACTCTCTATAGTTTGTAGTTATGTTTTGGGGGGAATAGAAGTTATACACAGATTTTGAACTACATGGGGGGGTCCAGCGCTCCTAACCCCAGCATTGTTGAAGGGAGAAGTGTACATATTTTAAATACCCCTGCTTTCTAAGCTGCATTTCTATCTGAAAATGGAAGAGGAAGAAAAGTACACTCCTCAGTAGAACAGTATAAAATGGGCAGCTGCTGCAAAGTGAACAGCCATCCATCACCACAGTAGCATTCCTAGTTCTAGTATTCAGTTCTTCTCAGTAAATCATAAGCAGCAGTACAGCTACCAGCATGATTTCACCCTTAGGCTTTAGCAGCAAATAATAGCAAATGCAATAGAATGGCATAGTGCTAATACATTATACCTCTGCAGTTTTAAACAGAACCATCTTTTATTGTTTTATTTGTTCGAGTTGTATGTTGTCATATCACTTTCGACTTAGGGCCATCCAGACTGGCTGTTTTGGGTGTAGAGTGGATCAGGCTACAAAGGGTCTGTTGAGATTGTGGGAAGGAGTGATGTACCATTTGGCATGTTCCTCCTGTCTGAACAGCAAACGCTCAATCAGCTGTCAATTATGCACTTCCCCGATTGTCTGCCAAGGGTCAGGGGAAGTGAAATTTTGTGTGTGTGTGTGTGTGTGTGTGTGTGTGTGTGTGTGTTGCTCCTCTCTCCTTCTCTCGGTGTCATTCCATTTTCTCCCTTCCTCCTCCCTGCTTTCTTTCCCTTGTTCTTTCCCCATTTTTTCTCTCCTTCCTTTGGAATCTGCAGCCATGATGGCCGAGGCTGCTGTCTCCAGGCTAAACAATGAGCATGCCAAAAAGAATGCATGCCTTAGCACTGGGCCAGAAAGGTGTGCAACACCTCTTAAAGGAACACGATGGATAATTCTAAGTAGAAACACTTGCAGATGAGGTCTTTTTTTCTGATCCAAACCATGCCATTAGTGATCCATATACCATGTCTATATGCCAGTGTGGACAGGCCCTTACTGTTTCGTTTGATGTATGTAAGATGTTCATGAAGTGATTCACTGTTTTCACACACCCAGTGAGTTTCTGTAGCTGAGTGAGTATTTGAACCCAGGTGTCCTGAAGCACAGTGTCATCGTTCATCACTCTATCTGCTACACCACAGATACACTTTATTTAGGCTCCATTTGTCCACTTAAGTGAAGTAACCATTTAGAAGCAAAACTGGTATAGTCACACATGGGTGATAAGACCATGGGTTAGTGGTAATACTCATCCTTTGCTTGAAGAAATTCCAGGTTCAATCCGTGGCATCTTTGTGAAAGGATGAAAAGACTGAAATCCTGGAGAGCTGCTGCCAGTCCGTGTTGCCAATACTGTGTTAGATATATGGGGCCAGTGGTCTGATTTAGTATGGTGCATTTTCTTATAATCCTGAAGTCACTAATCAGGCAGTGTGTGAAAAGACTGAAGTAACATCAACTCTTTGTCAATGGGAGGTGGAGGGTTACTTCAGCTCTGAGCTTGGGTGTTTAAGGGATTTCCACTAAGCATGTCTAGGAGGGAGTAAGTTGCACAGAATTTAATAGGATTTATTTAGGAGTAAATATGATTAGGATTCTACTGTGTAAAGCTTATCATGAGCAATATTCTTGTTCTAGTTTCCATTTGGCTCCCTTGTTGCCATGCCCAGAAACATAAACATCCTTTTTTCCATGCCTGTATAAAATCACTATGATGAAGATGGCAAGAGGTGGGGGTAGGTGGGGATGAATACAGTTCAGCTAGGGAAACCAATTAGTCTCAAGTTCAAGCAGGCTTAAAGCTCTGCCCAGTCCTGACCCTTTAGCAAGTTCTGTGGTGGAGCTTGTTTCCATAGACCCTCTGCCAAACTGACAGGGTGGCCATCAGTAACTTCTTTGTGTGTGCAAAAGATCCTAGACGAGGCGACTCCAGTAAAACACTGATTCCTCTTAGATACCTGGCCAAAGGAGTGATTTTGAGTGACTCCCATTCTGAGAGATGGTCTGGGGACAACATATGTTTTATAAGTGAGGTAGTGTGGGGTTAAGACCCCCAAGAGCTTGTCTATATCAGGAATTCTAGTGATACTGAAGGAGCTACAAAAGTAGTTCTCAAGACATCTCTTATACAAAATTCCATGGGGAGAGTCAGTTCAGATACACTGAGAGTAAAGAACACTATAGCTCTTGTGCACTATCCCAATGCCTGCTGCATTTCAAGAGTGATAGAAAAGCTTCTGTGCAATTAAATGTCTACAACAGGACTGAATGTAAAGCATCTATAGTCCAAAACATTAAGTTATGTTGTAGCTTTTAAAAATATCTTTTCCTCCTGAGAATGTTCACTTCAGTTCTTAACATTTTCAAGGTGTGTTTTCAAAACTTGTGAGATTATTTTTAAAAAAGAAATCTGCCTCTGTTAGGGGTTTGGAAGGGATGATGCTTTTACCAGTGACTGAGAAGTGTGAGCCTCGTATCTCCTATTTGAAGTAGGCCTTTTAAAGAAAACTTTTGGAAAACAGACTTCATCTATTATTTTCTATATCCAAAATTAATTACAACCCTTTAATCTTTTTAAAGCCCTTGCATGAAGCTTTTGAACTGCTTGTTTTACGCATTCTGTCATATGATTGCTTAACAGTGGGCAAGATAACCATCTAACACACACACTGCTTGCACAGACAGATACTTAAAAGTTTAAATAGAATAGATTTGATATGTATTTAAACTAAAGTGAATGGCCACTACTTTTTTGGCAGTATGTGTGTAATGATAAAATTCACATTCCTTGCCATTTTTAAAATATATCTAGCAAAGCTTCCACCAGACACTTCTCAAGATATCATAGGTAGCCATATCAGAACTGAAATGGCAAGATTTCCCATCCCTCTTAATTTTCTAGCAAAAAAAAATAAAATGAAATTGTGATTTCTTCAAAGAAATTGTGATATCCAAAGACACCAGTAGTGCTCTTTGATAGTATAAAAAACAAGTCTTTTTGTTTGATCCTGTGTTGCTGCTCAGTATTTAGACTGCTCTGTTATTCTTAGACATACTGCTTAAAAACAATTATTTCTATTTATACAATAATGAAATTCAGTATATCCCTACCTTGCTTCTCCATGATGATTGGTATACTAGCCCCCGACATCTGGGTTTTTTGTTTGTTTGCTTGTTTTTAGCAGTATAATTCTTTCCTGGTGAGCTCGGGCAGCATGTGTTTTAATGAAATCTCCCCGAAAAGAGGGTGACTAGAAAGGCAGCAAAGAGAAACACAGCAAGCATTTCCAGATCAATTTCAAACAGCACTTCTGCTAGTCCCTGGCTGCTGCTTGAAATTTACTAGTGGGATCAGGATGGTTGAGTTGCTAAGATGTGCAAAAGTAGAGGCTGTAATTTAAACTCGCTAATGATAACTGCGAGTGTGTCAAAAAGGCTGCTTCTGTTTTGCCCTGCGGTTGCAGCTGTAGTTGCTATGGAAGCTGAGATCTATAAGAACTCAGCGGGCTGCTCCTGTGCAGGTTTACTTGGAAGCAAGTGCCTTCCACTCAAGTGAGTCTTAATCCCAAGTATGATCATCACCATGTGCCATCAAGTCAATTCTGACTTATGTCAACCCTTTTCAGGGTTTTCCAGGTAGAGAATACTCAGAAGTAGTTTACCATTCTCTTCTTCTGAGGGTACCCTGGGACTGTGCAGCTTGCTGAAGGCCACACAGACTGGCTCTACTCACAGGTGGCACAGTGGGGAATTGATCTCCCAGCCTCTGGCTTCACAACCAAATACCTAAATCATTGAGCTTTCTTCAAAGGATGAGCATAGGAAGTTGCAAATAAATAAATAAATTGGAATTCAGATAACTTCTTTTCAGGTAGATATGCTTAAGATTGCAGCTCAAATGAGTTGAGATGGATACCGTGTCTGATTTACCATACGTTTTCTATATAAAACTGTCAGAGGATTTTCTTCAAAATGGACAGGATGCGATTAATATCCCTAGTGGAAAATTGTTTGAGACACATGTAGTCATAAATTATGGAATAAGGGATCCTATTACCAGCCCCATCTGTGTCTCCTGAAATAGCAATAAGAAGATAATTACATTAGCAGCCTTTCTTGCTTTATTTTGTGTTATATGATTGACATCAGCTGTAAGCTGGGGGGTTTTGCCAATCAAAAGAGTGAAGCAGAGTCCTTTTTGATTATTCTTGTGATATTATTTTTAGATAGAAGTTGCATTAAATCATAAGCATTGTTTTGGATGAAAAACAACACTGCTTTCCAACGCTGGTCTTTTCTTTAGAAGATCAGCATCTGGTGAGTGTATGAGGCAAGCAGTGATATGATGGCATATCCTGTAACATAGGAGCTCATCATGACAGCTGCCCTAGCTTTCCCCCCTCAAACACAAACAGAGTCTACTAATGATTATGTGTCTGTGTATATGACATGCTTTCTAACAGCATTTCCAGTACTGGGAATCCACATGTCCTTCAGATGTAGACAGGAACAGAGTGCTCAGCTGAACTTCCCAAGTGTGTAGTTCATATGCCTGTGCAAATGATGGCATCCATCCATCATCAGGTTGGAACTGGAGACCACAAGTCTACATCTCTGACCACCCTTTGAGGGTTATATGAGGTTCTTGGTGTCAGGATTCTATAA
The DNA here is from genome assembly GCA_037013535.1 of Intellagama lesueurii. Taxonomy (NCBI): domain Eukaryota; kingdom Metazoa; phylum Chordata; class Lepidosauria; order Squamata; family Agamidae; genus Intellagama; species Intellagama lesueurii. The sequence continues at coordinate 212,071,699 of JBAJHW010000003.1, forward strand.
ACGATGGCCAGCCCTGCATAGCACAGCAGCACAAAGAAACAAAGGCAGGCAGTATTTGAGGAGTCCTTGCTTCTCTTTGGCTGTGCTTGGAAAGAAGGCCCAGCTTGTTTGGGCTTGTGTTTTTCTAGCATCCTGTCCAGTTTGGCTGCCCTAAGCTCTGTAGATTCAGATGCAATTACTCAAGGTCCAAAAGAACATTTGTCAATACATATCATTCCTCCTAAGCTTCAGAAGCATTTATCATTTGTCCTTAAGAAAACATGTATGTTTACCTAATGTTCCCCCTCATGTAAAGTAGACAAAATCTCCCGTAATAATAAAACAAAGACTAAGCAGGAGAAAATCCTACTGTCACTTTTGCTTAGAGCACTTTTCCTTTCAAGAGAGGAGGAAGTAATTGGACAGAACAGCAGTCCTTGAGTGAGCTTTTTAATGCTTTTGCTTTCACAGGGGAAGTGATCCTGTTGAAATGTGGCAGTTCCATGTGGCACAAATGTATTTATTCTGATATGGCCACTTGGTTTGTAATAATAGATTCTTCTCTGGTTGAGCTGAAGTGTCCATGAATCTAGTGGCTGTTTTCAGCAAACTCCTTCATTTTCTTGGTTTTTTAAGAATAATTTGTGCAGCAGTTCTTGTTGCAGAGTTTTGAATTTCTGGTAAAATTCATTTCGCTATACAGTAGAAGTTCAAAGATCCACAGAGGAGAATCGCTTCAAGACCCCAGAGTCCACCCCTTTCTCATTAACTGGCATTTAAGGTCCTAGTAATTCACTCTGAGACATTTGTAGGAGAAAGAATAAAAACATTTAATTATTTGGAGTTGTGAAGAGATCAACAGCAAGGAAACAACTGACTTCCAACTGAGGAGGAAGAGAGGAAAAGGAACACTCAGCAAAGAGGCGGGTTTCTCTTTGAATTCAGAGGTGGGAACAAATTATTGGTTAGTGCTGGATAGATTACAGTCACCCCAGCTAAGGAAAGGCCCCTCCCAGTCATTCAAATCACAGGCAGCATGCAAGGTTGTAAAAATTACAACAGTTTTAACGCTTTTAAAAAGATGAGACATAGGAAGTTGCTCTGTACCTTGTCAGACCATTGGTATATCTAGATTTAGATTAGGCATCCTTCAGTCTTGAGAGACTATGGTAACGTGCTCTGAATAGAGGACTTGGAACAGCATCTAGTGTGGCTGAGAAGGCCAACTCGAGAGTGACAATTCCTTCCACACTGAAGACAAATACAGTCTGTCCCCTGTCCAGCTCCCTGATTTTGCTGCTTTCGGGACTGCCTCTTTGCCTCGGCCTGCTGGACAAGTGTCTCTTCAAAATGTGAGAGGCCATGATGCACTGCTTGCCTCCAGGCTGAATGCTCAGATGTCAAGGTTTCCCATCTGTTGAGGTCCATTCCTAAGGCCTTCAGATCCCGCTTGCAGATCTCCTTGTATCGCAGCTGTGGTCTCCCTCTGGGGCGATTTCCCTGCACTAATTCTCCATACAGGAGATCTTTTGAAATCTGACCATCAGCCATTCTCACGACATGCCCGAGCCAACGTAGACGTCGCTGTTTCAGTAATGTATACATGCTAAAAATTCCAGCTCATTCTAGGACTACTCTATTTGGAACTTTGTCCTGCCAGGTGATACCAAAAATGCGTTGGAGACAACACATATGGAACATGTTCAGCTTCCTCTCCTGCCGTGCACAAAGGGTCCAGGACTCATTGCAGTACAGGAGTGTACTCAGGACACAGGCTCTATAAACCTGGATCTTGGTATATGCCGTCAGCTTCTTATTAAGCCATACTCTCTTTGTGAGTCTAGAGAACATGGTAGCTGCTTTGCCCATGCGTCATCTATGGAGAGAGTGTCAGAGATAGTTGAGCCAAGGTACACATCTAGCTCAGTATTATATATACCATCCTTTTCCAAACCAGCACTCTCCAGATGTGTTGGACTACAGCTCCAATTATCCCCCCCCCCCCCAATGTTGGGAGGTTCAGTCTCTTGGGAAGAGGCTAGTGTGCCAGCATCGGAGTAGCTGTTCACTGAATTAGCAGAAGAGCTTTTCCAGCCCAGTTTGGAGATATTTGGAACTAACCATGGGACCCTGTACAATCAAGGCATATCTTCTGCTTGGAGGCTAAATCTTCTTTTTCCTGTTTTTTAAGAAATGTCAAGGTTTAGGCAGAGCAGACACAGCAGGAAGTGTGGGATAGCAGTGTTTTTGGTGGTGTCATTTAATTTCTGCTATAACACAGTAAGAAGGCAATCAGTGGAGTGTTAGCTTTAGTACTAGTATAAATGATTTAATTGTGTTGCCCATTGGCCATTTGTCGTGCTTTGATGGGAAGGATAAAACTGCCATTCTGCCCAGAAAACATTCTGTGTCTACCTAAGCTCTTCTTTCCTCTTGTTGATGGCCAAGTGGCTTCAAACAGCCAGCCTGTCATGGCTGTTTGCAAATTTTGTTGTATGTAACAGAAGCTTGAGTGTTCCTTCCTTTGCAGAGGGATGGAAGGAATTTCATGGGGAGAGGAATAAAGAAAGTTTGTTCCTCGGTTCACTTGTGTATCTGTTCCTAAAAACAATGAATACAGATAAGAAGAGAATGAAAGTTTCCTTAAAAGAGTAAGAGAGGGGATAGTCTAGGATTTTTTTTAAAAAGATCTAATTTATTCACCCATCCATAAATAAATTTATTTTATTATGAACCTTTTTTTTTCTCAGCCAGAAACAATCACATGAATGTGATGAAAGCATGCATTCACCAGCAAGTCAAATTGAATTGTGTCAAAATAACTTGCGCCAGTTCAGATTATCATAAATATTTTGGCAATAAATGGGGACATGTGATGTTCTAAGTCTTCAAGAAATTTTTAAACAGTAGTTTGAGTTTTTTTGGCACTTAAGTGATTGTCACAAGAGCCCAAAATGTATGTACTCAAAAAAACAAAGCAAAGCATTAACTGGCAGATTCTATGGTTGAAATAAATTGTACCAATTTGCTTCATTCCAAGTTATTTAAACATTGGAGAGGCCTTGCAAAATTGTATGGATGACAGAATGTATAATGGGAGAAAAATACTGAAGATGAATCAGTTTTTGATCATGTAATCTCCCTGGTAGATGGTGGGAATGCTGTGGAGATGTAACATATCTTGACTTCAGCAAAGCTTTTGACAAAGTACCCAATGATATTCTGATTAGCAGGCTAACTAGATGTGGGCTGAATAGCACAAGTGTCAGGTGGATATGTAATTGGTTACATAATTGTACTCAGAAAGTGCTTATCAATGGCTCTTTCTCAAACTGGGAAGAGATAAACCAGTGGAGTACCACAAGGGCTGGTATTCTTCAACACTTTTATTAATGACTTAGGTGATAAAGTACAGGGAATGCTTATTAAATTTGCAGATGATACAAAATTGGGTGCAATAGCTAATACCCTGGAAAACAGAAACAAAATTCTTGATAGGCTCGAGCACTAAGCTGAAAATAACAGAATGAAATTCAATAAGGATAAATGCAAAGTTCTATATCTAAGGAAAAAAACCCAAATGCACAGTTACAAGATGGGGGATACTTGGGTCAGTGACACTGCAAGCAAGAAGGTTCTTCTTTGTGGCCTCTGTGATTCACACCCTGGGTGATTCGCGCCTGCGCGGAGCCTCATCGGAAGATTCTAGAGCTTCTGCAGTAGCAATAAACACATTAGAATATGCCCCTCCCCACCCGTATAAGTACCTTGGCGCCAAGCGTCCTCTTTCAGTTTCTTTCAACCTCCATGTTGAGAGGTTGAAAGAAATAATTCTGCTTCTGTGAGTAAAAGATAGAGAGCTTATTCTTGATTCCTTCCTGTTATCAATCTTTTTTCTTTTAAACTATTAAATCAAACTCATTATCAGAGATTTTTCCTTTCCCTCGCACGGCCTCCGGCCGCAGCACCCCCTCCCCTTTAATCATCGGTTTTTCTCCTCAATTATTTTCTCCTATTCATGGCCCCTTTGGGCCCGTTTAAGCACTGCGTTGTCTGTGATAATAAGATCCCACTTTCCGACGGACACGCTAAGTGCCTTTTCTGTTTGGGAGAACAACATCAAACTTCCTTCTGTACCCATTGCAAAAATTTTAAGCGTGGAGTTCTTCGATCTCGCCTCTCGAGGCTAAAACCCCGACTTTGGTAGCAATCCTTACAACCAGTTCAAATGGCCCAACCTCCCTGTAGGGCCACTTCCCAAACCAAAGCATTGGAAAAAGCCGTTACTGAATCATCGAAACAACGTCCATTGGCTACACCAGCTCATTCCGATTCTCCATCTGCATCATCTAAGACCTCGAAGACACACAAATTGAAACCCTCCATACTGAAGTCCTCGACTTCGAAAACAACTTCTAAACGTCAGATACCTACTGAAGCTGCTCCAGCTCTGGAGCCTGTTCCTCCTAAACGAGCTAAACCGTCTAAGCCTACAGACATCCCACCACAACCACAACAACTCTCTGAATCAATTTTGGTCGGATCTCCCTCAGATGATGACAGACTTCCGTCCCATCAACCCTGTTCTCAGACTCCAGAATGGGATGATAGAGTCGACCGACTAACGTCCTCTCCTCCCAGTCCACAACCTTCCATTCCTTCCAGCAATCCTTTGGTTATTCCATCGCCCGAGGATTCCCATCCTGAACAGCTTGACACAGTTCCATATTCGATGCCCTTAGATCGCCCACCGATCCCCAACCAGAACCGTCGACATCAACAATCTTGACAGCTTGCTTCATTGCGTGTGGTTCAATCCCACGCTCAGCACGCGCATCAGGTTGCCATTTGCCCCGACCAGTGCTCTGCTCGACAAACTGCACCGACTAGTCGACCAGGTGTTTTTTCCGGTTCGATAATACCATCTAGTAGTCGGCCTACCTCTCGACAACCATCGGTGTCGAAGCGGCCACATCACCGAGAGGTGGCTATACCTCAACCTGCTCCCCACTTGGTATCTAAAAAACCTCGGACTGTCGAGCAGATTTCATCCACACGTGAGGCTTTTGCAGCCCCAGCCTCCCGATACTTTCCTACTACAATAGATGACGGAAATCACTCTTCACGCTCGGCATCACCAGCGTCCGTTTATTCTACTGCTATGCCATCACATCAGCAACCTCCGTTTCGACATCACAGGGACACAGGCTCTGATATCGATGATCCTCGATATTCATCCTGGTCCATGGACACACGCTCCATCCCATTACATCAACACAGTTCCCATCCTCCGGTAAATTCAAGTCATCGACCCCGGCACCGTTGCGACACCGAGCTCGACACCGAGGTCCATCCCTACCAATCGAGGTCCGTCGACGCTCAACCACCATCTTTCTATGTCGACGATCCTCAACATTGACATGGACATGCCGCCTCCATCTTTTTCGACTAATAACCGGCAATACTACAAAACTCAGCCTCTCGACACCGAAGTTGATCGACAGTCTGTCGACTCCAGACGCGACCTCGATGACTCTGACCATGGATCTTGGCCGCAGACTCGATCGGTATTACTTACCTCTCCAGAGTCGGACATTGTCGATACCGACCTGCCATCACCGGCAGAGGATTTCCAGACCTATGCCCAACTTATGATTCGCATGGCTAAATCCCTTGATCTGCAAATCCACTGACCATCAACAGAACCAGCCAATCATCTATATGATCCAATCTCTAAAAATACAACCACTCCGGTACACATATCGATGTTGCCATCTCTCCTTAGTACTGCGCAGAGATCCTGGACAAAACCAACTTCCTCCCATACCATGTCTAAGCGGATTGATAACCTCTATAGTATCCATGACCCAGGAGCCATTTTCCTCAAAAAAACAACCAGCTCCAAATTCTATATTTGTCAAAGCCTCTCAATCGAGATCTCGACACCAACAATCTCTCATACCACCAAATAAAGACAGCCGACAAATAGACTCTATGGGTAGATGGCTTTACTCTTCCGCAGCCTTCACCATGCGAGTCGCTAATTATCAAGGAGCCATGGGAACTTACCAATGCTTCCTCTGGGACAACATGTCCACCTTTATTGAATCCCTGCCAGAGGATAAAAAGATACTAGCTCAAACCTTCCAACAAGAAGGTCTCTCCGTTGCTAAACAACAGATGCTTTCCACCCACCACACCATAGACGCTACAGCCAAGTCCATGGCAACTTCAGTAGCCCTACGCCGTTTTTCCTGGCTCAGAATGGCCGGCTTAGCTGAAGATGCTCGGGCACGTATCGAAGACCTCCCCTTCGATGGAGCAGGTCTTTTCCATGCTGAAACTGACGACATACTAGAGAACGTACAAAAGAAACGTTCAGCAGCCAGACGTTGGGGAGTTTACCCTTCCTACCAGCAACGTCCTCAACAAAATCAATGGAAATGACCCTTTAACTCATACCAGAGGTTCCAACGAGACCCTCCCCGACAAACCTCTTACAATCCATACTTCAAAAACCAAAGAGCCAAAACCCGGCAACAGCCTGCCACTAGGCGGAATGACCGGAAACCCAAACACCATGTTTGACGTTCCTCTGACCGAGATCGCCACCCACCCCACCAACCCTGCTCTCTGGAAACACTTACCTGCATGGGAATCCATCACCACAGATTCCTGGGTACTCTCTATCATAAAAAACAGCTACTGCATCCATTTCTTCGAACTTCCTCCGACAACACACGTCGTTACTTCTCCGTCACAACCCCTGCAAGAAGAATTAACAAATTTACTTCTCAAAGATGCCATACAACCCATCTATCAAAACAACACTGGGTTTTTCTCTCGCTATTTCACCATCCCCAAGAAAGATGGGGGACTTCGCCCTATTTTAGATTTAAGATTATTAAACAACTACATCGTCACCACAAAATTCCGCATGGTTATTCTACAATCAGTTCTTCCCTTACTTCGAAAAAACGACTGGTTCACCGTCATAGTCCTAAGAGATGCTTACTTTCATATTGTAATACATCCCGCACACAGAAAATTCCTTCGTTTCCAACTTGGATCACAAGCATACCAATTCAAAAGACTCCCATTCAGCCTTGCAACAGCTCTGAGAGTGTTCACCAAGTGCATGGCACCGGTAGCCGCCTACCTCAGACTTCAAAACATTCTCGTCTTTCCATATATTGACGACTGGCTCCTTGTAGCACACTCCCGTCGCAAAGCTCGACGAGACACCCGTTTCACCCTCACCCTTCTTCGCAATCTCGGTCTAACTATCAACAAACAGAAATCAAAATTAAAACCTACAAGGACTATACATTACATAGGCGCGCTCATAGACTCCACACGAGCTCGCGCATTCCTCCCTACAGAAAAGAGACAAAATCGTTCCAACAACCTCGCCCACGAATACAGGTCACTACCGATGCCAGTCGCACCGGCTGGGGGGCTCATTGCAAATCCCTCACAGTTCACGCCAAATGGTCTCACAGAGAAAAACTGCTCCACATAAACGAGTTGGAGCTACTAGCCGTCATCAAGGCCTGCAATGCTTTCAGAAACCTTTTTGTAGGAAAAATGGTACAGATCGCCACCGACAACACCACGGCGATGTACTACATCCTAAAACAAGGCAGCACCCACTCCCCAGGTCTCCTCTACCTAGCGGTCGACCTCTGGGAGTGGTGTCTGCAACATCACATCTGTCTCACAGCCTTACACATCGCTGGTCAAGACAATGACCTAGCAGACTCGCTCAGCTGTACAGATGTCAAAGCTCACGAGTGGGAACTAGCTCAATCAGTATTCCGCCAACTATGGCGGAAATGGGGCACACCGACTCTCGATCTCTTTGCCTCCCGAGCGAATCGGAAATGCCAACTGTATTGCTCCCGAGCGGGAATAGGAAAGCATTCCCAGGGAGACGCGTTTGTTGGCCGTTGGCCCAAGACTCTTACCTACCTTTTTCCGCCATTCCCTCTCCTCTACAAAGTTGTCGTCCGTCTACAACAAGACAAAACCAATGCCATCGTTATAGCCCCTTGGTGGCCGAGACAGACTTGGTTCCCAGTTCTCCGCAGTCTCTCATCAGACATCCACCATCTCCCCCGCCTGCCACACCTTCTCACACAGAACAACTCCCAAGTCCTACACCCGGACTTACCTGTTCTTCACCTGGTAGCGTGGAGGATTCTCCCTCGTTAACGAACGTTCTTCATCATGCCAAAAAACCATCCACAAGGAAAGCCTACCTGTACAAATGGAAGAAATTTCAATCCTTCACCAAATCTTCCTCATCATCCTCCATCAATCCATCACTTTCCACTGCTCTCCGCTTCCTCCTACATCTCAAATCCAAGGGCCTCTCCATCTCATCCTTGAGAGTCTACCTTTCGGCAATAATATCATACCAACCTCCAAATTCTCCAGCAGCAAACTTCTTCAAACATCCAACAACGAAACGTTTTCTTAAAGGTCTCTCATATCTACCCCGATACTTGACCTCCCTCTCTACAATGGTCACTAACTCTTGTTTTGAAACAGCTTACCAAAGCTCCTTTTGAGCCATTAGCTACAACTGACTTAAGACTCCTCACCTTTAAAACATCTTTTCTCGTAGCCATCACCTCAGCCTGACGAGCTAGTGAATTGGCAGCTTTACGCTATGACTACCCTTATCTACAATTTTCCCCCGATAAGGTTAAGTTATTCATGGACATTTCCTTCCTCCCCAAAATTGTCTCTCAATTTCATCTTTCCCAGCCAATTGTCCTTCCTTCATTTTTTCCGTCACCTTCTTCAAATCAAGAAAAAATACTCCATACGTTGGATGTCAGAAGAGCTCTTGCTTTTTATCTCCAACATACTCAACCTTTTAGACAGTCATCTTGTCTCTTCATAAGCCATCAACTACCTACAAAAGGCCGTCAGGTGACTTCCCAATCTATCTCCAGATGGGTCGCCTCTACCATTCATTTGGCTTATCAACTTGCTTGACAACCAGCCCCTAGAGTGGTTCGCCCTCACTCCACCAGGGCAGTGGCAGCCTCTACAGCCTTTTTCCGTGGCATACCTCTTCCGGACGTCTGTGCCTCTGCCACTTAGGCACAGCCATCCACGTTTATCCGTCATTATAGACTCGACCTCCGGAAGAAGTCTGATGCGGCATTTGGATGTGCTGTTCTAGCCTCTACCTTGGCGTGACACCCTGCCTCCGGGTAAGACAGCTTATTAGTCACCCAGGGTGTGATTCACAGAGGCCACGAAGAAGAACAACAGGTTACCCACCTGTAATTGTAGTTCTTCGATTGGACCTCTGTGATTCACACATCCCGCCCGTCCTCCCCTCTGTCACGCCATTGTTTGCTTACTATTAAGCAGTGGTTGACACAACTGAAAGAGGACGCTTGGCGCCAAGGTACTTATACGGGTGGGGAGGGGCATATTCTAATGTGTTTATTGCTACCGCAGAAGCTCTAGAATCTTCCGATGAGGCTCCGCACAGGCGCGAATCACCCAGGGTGTGAATCACAGAGGTCCACTCGAAGAACTACAATTACAATTACAGGCCAAGGGGCCACATCATTATTCTATGATTCTATGGAAAGTTTTTTCTACAGCTATTTATCCTTTCTCTTTGCCAAAGAATACAAAATGGCTCTGTCCTCCTCCACTCCCTTTTAAATTCTTCACTGGTCCTTTCTGTGGACAATATCTACATAAGAAGATCTTCAGTTAGATCATCTTATTACATTCAGTGTGTCTTCTTCCATGTTGCTTAGCACTTTCTTGAGGTTACAGTGTCAGTATGGAGATGATTTAAATTCATCCATGTGTCCGTGGCTGTCAAATTTGTGGAGAGAAAATTGTGCTGTGTTGAGACATGCCTTCCAATAGACTACCATCTTATGATAGCTTTCAAGGTGGAAACAACTAAAGAGGCTTCCACAGAGGCCTGTACTGCAGTGTTCATCTTGAGATGCATTTCAGTCCTTTATCAAAACTCTTGCTACAGCATAACCACAGTTGTCCTGTGGCTCAGGGGGAGTGCCTCACCTCACCATTTCAAGAACAGACATTCATTGCTCAAACTACTGTACAGAACTACACCTTTATTAGATTTTCTTGTTAACTGCTGATGGGTCTTAAACCTGTATCTCAATGCCAACTCCATAATAGGCTGCTAGATATGTATCACATTGTCTCATTTTCTTGTGTAGTTGACCGTCCTTCAGATGCTAACTAAAGAGTATATAGGAGTAATTGGAAATGTCACTTTCAGAATCCCCCAGCCAGCTTAAATAGTGGTCACAGTGGCTAGTACATTCTGAGAGTTGTAATCTAAAAAATGTAATTTTCAAAGTTCTATGAGTAATCATAGCATTCCTACTGGGAGCATGCTACTTAGCTTTCAAAATATCACTTTGAAAATTATCTTTCAAATGGAAAACTTGGAGTTGCATCCTAGCAGTATGTTCAACTTAAGATACTAAAAAAAGGCAGCATGCCAAATCAGATAGCTCCCTTAGGCTAGGATTCTCCATGCAGATAGAAATAAATTCAATTAAATCAGTAGGATTTGTTTCCAAGTAATATGATCTGAATCTGGCTGTTAGGGAAAATGTCACCCTGTGATTGTTCAGAAATAAGCATAGTCATTGTTATGCAGGAGTTGCTGGAGCAGCACTTTCAGGTAACTACAGAGTTGTACAAAGCACCTCAGAGCTTTTTCATAACATCATGACCACATTTATAATTTTGAAACACATTAGGGAGTTTTTAAGATAAGATATATCCTAGGGACTCACCCCTTTAAAAAATGCACTCTTTCATTCTTTGTTCCAGACATACCATGATATGTAGACTGTTCCTCGTGCTCTAGCTGTGAATTTATTTTGGTGCTTTGAAGCTGGTGCAAACTGTCTATTTAGCAAAGCTGAATTACAGTTTCATGAGACCTTGAGTGTGTTCCATGTCTTTGGTTGCTTTATACTGTCTAAAATATGGTCACCAGCAGTCTGGCTTTCAGTTTGTGGCTTGGATTGGAAACAAGGAGGCAAGAGAATGAGAGCTACTCAGAATCTTCACTCTTTACAGTGCATTTATAATGCTTCCAGAAATCTGGCAAGTTGGCCTGCAGTATTTAATGTGCTTGTTAGAGGGGCTGTTTTATTCTCCCCTATCAGTGATACATACATACATGCACGCACAAAACAAGGTTGCCATTATTCTTTTACAGGCCCTTGCAATGCAGCAACGTCAATGGATTTTTGTTGTCCGTTAAGTCTCACCATGCCATGCTATATTGTCTTCAAAACCGAGGCATATGTACCATGTTGTCCTTTACCTCTAACAGGGTGGGAATAACTACATAGACCAGAGGTTCTCTGAGAAGTGGCTAGAGGCCAGAAGGTATCCTTTTGCATATTTATCCCTCCAGTGGTCGAAGAGCAAGAGGCAACTGCTGGCTGGCCTCCTCTTTTGGAAATGAGGCTCCAAAGATTTCTTCATCCTTCCTGTTTAGCAACCAGACTAGCTCTGTCGACAGTTAGGCAAACTGTAATGGCTACTACAGGCGGGATATTTTTGCTATCATGAAAAGGCAGCAAATTGTTAGTTATTCAAGTTGTTGCCACTCTGTTTTTACTGCTAGACATGAAGCAACATACTTGAAGGTTTTTGTGCACTCTTGGCCAGCAAAAACTGACAGTTTTTGGGTACTATGTACCTTGAGCTACAATGAGAAGAGTGCCCTCTGTCATGCCGCCACTTGCTTTGGGACACCCCTGGTAGCTCCAAAACAGCTTCCAGAGGGGACACTGTTCTTATCAAGTACTTTTGACTAAGGACACATAGCCCAGAAATTCTAGCTTTGAGGCACAGCCCTTACACCAGAGGGAGTGACATCTTCCATGCTTAGTCCTGAATGGTCTTAAGGGTACCCATTCCTACTAACTCGTATTCTATGAATACTGAGCAACTGTTGAGGGGCCAGAAGTACATCTTCTAGTTATATGCCTGTTAATATATTATTATTTTTAGGACAAGCAAGTTCTCTTTGCTTTAATGGGTATTTAATTAACTATTTCATGGATAAGGTGTTTTGAGGCTATAGGCATAAGTACCCATAAGTGCACATAAGCATGCATAGGCTAGGTAAGAGTCAGATGTAAGATACAGGCTTGGGACTTAGGCTATGGATCAGGTTAGGTGTAAGATCCAATAGGTCATGGAAGATAAAATATTAATAATGTTAATAATTAGGCACTGATTAATAGCTAAGGTTAAGATTTATAAAATGGGTTATTTTGTAATTAAGTAGGTGCTCAGTTTGCAATTAAGTGATTTTTTAATATCAGCTTGTAAGGAGGGGCAGTATATCCTGGAGCAGCTCTGGTTTATGAAAGGATATAAAAGGAGAACTACAGCAGTCTGTAGTCAATTGATGTAACAAGTTTGTAGTTGATTGACCAACCACAAACATGTCTAGTTGAATGGAAATTTTGAAGTTACCAACAAAGTTGGGAAAACATCTGGCTTGAATGGAAAAACATACAAGTGATCATGAGAAGGAGGGATTCCTCTGACTGAAAAAGGACAACTTTTAGTGGAAATGTGAATGTATCATTATTTTGATTTTAGCACAATTATGTACAAGGGATGTGGTGGCACTGTGGGTTAAACCACAGAAGCCTCTGTGCTGCAAGGTCAGAAGACCAGCAGCCGTAAGATCGAATCCACGCGACGGAGTGAGCTCCCGTCACTTGTCCCAGCTCCTGCCAACCTAGCAGTTTGGAAGCATGCAAATGCAAGTAGATAAATAGGTGCCACCACGGTGGGAAGGTAACGGCGTTCCGTGTCTAGTTGCTCTGGCCACTTGACCACGGAAACTGTCTACAGACAAATGCTGGCTCTACGGCTTGGAAACAGGGATGAGCACCGCCCCCTAGAGTCGGACACGACTGGACTAAATGTCAAGGGGAACCTTTACCTTTACCTATGTACAATTAAGTGAGGTTGCTTTAGTTAGACTAGGTGACATTAGACGGAGATAAAAATTATGGACCAAGGAGGTCTCAGTAGGACCTCTTCAGCTCCTGAGGCATGACCTTGGACTGAGGACCACCCTCTCATGGGAAACTATCCTGTTTCCCGAAAAATAAGACCTAACCTGAAAATAAGCCCTAGTATGATTTTTCAGGATGCTCCTAATATAAGCCCTACCCCAAAAATAAGCCCTAGTTAAGTGAAGCCCCGCCCTCCACCATTGTGCAGCATTGTGCAGCAACCAGAAGAAGATGACATGACTGTAAAATAAAACATCCCCTGAAAATAAGCCCTAATGCATTTTTGGAGCAAAAATTAATATAAGACCCTGTTTTATTTTCAGGGAAACACGGTAATATTGTAAATATACTGTCATTTCTTCGTGTGAAACTCAACTTTTAATTCTTGTAGTGCCTACTCTTATTTATGTTAAAACTATTCAGCTAATTAAATTTCTTGACTGTGAACAGAGTCCTATATGTGTCTTAAAACATCTAAAGAAGCTAGATTGGCTATCCAGAACTTATAATAGGTGGAAGAAGTGTAATAGGACCTCCTTTCACTGAGCCAGCATTTCAGGCAAACTATAAGGTTGATTCCAAAAATCTCCTACACTGTCCTCCAAAGAACAAGTGACTCGTATTTGAGCAGACAGTATCAATCAGTAGTTTGGCAAGGAGAGCTTGGTTCTCCTGTAAAGAACTCTGTGAAGTCTGGGTGAAACATACAGGGTCATTTTCCATCTGACACTGTGATGTCTCTTGTGGGATCTACTCAGGATGGGTGTATAAGTGTTCGAAGGTCTTAACGTAATTTGTCTTAGTTTATTTGCAAATGCAGACTACGAACTTCTAAAAATTTTTCTAAAATTTTCTTTTAGCAAAAGCACATAGTAACAGTGAGTCCTAGTGATCTTTGGCTCAGGGAAGTGATGCTTTCAGAGAAAGGACTCCTAGCACTGCCCTTCATGGTTCTTTTGCTGTAAGCAATAAGTGTAATTCACATTGACTATCCTCACAGCAGGAGCCTAGATTAATTTGCTAGCCCCACCAAAAGTAGATGCACTAAACCAATAAACCAATAACCAAAATATCTTTTTCACCACTCACACTCACCCTGTGACCATTCAGAACACCATTTTAGCACCCTTATTGCCAAATGTGTGTTTGTGTTTAGCATTATTTATTTTCTTTTTTCCTTCAAGACTCCGTCAAAGTTATTGAGCACATTTTGTCCAGAGGCTCACATATTTGGAGGGCAAACCAGGGCTGCTATAAGTTTTTCAGGGCACAGTTCACTTTTGTCAGATCTGGTGGCCTGGTGTGGTTCGTAAGTCATCCCAACTGGTGGAGAAACAGCTCAAGTGCTCAAGCTTTATAATTTGGATGAGGAACTAGCATCTTCACCTGTCATCTGTTTTTTTCAGAAACAGAACCTGCAGCAGCAGTAGCATTGCTCTCTACCCATTTGCAGCCAGTTTTTCCAAGCAAGGCAATATAAAGATTTAAGACCCTGATGCCAGATCCTCTATTTATGACCCCAATATCCACTTCCCTAAATTGGGTACCCATTCCTACAATAATATATTCATATGAATTTTCATTCAGCTTGACAGGGAGATGAGAAAAGGTTAGTAACAAGGTGTTGGCTGTTTGTACCTTAGTTTGAACCTGGATGCATCTACACCTAGGAAAAAGAAATCAAATGCACAGTTATGAGATGGGGGATACTTGGCTCAGCAATACTATATGCGAGAAGGATCTTAGAGTCATTGTAGACCACAAGCTGATATGAGCCAACAGTGCAATGTGGCTGCAAAAAGGGCCAATGCTATTTTAGACTGCATTAGCAAAAGTTCCTCCTCTATTCAGCACTGTTTAGGCCTCATCTTGAGTACTGTGTCCAGTTCTGAACACTGCAGTTTAAGAAGGATGCGGACAAACTGGAACAGGTTCAGAGAATGGCGACAAAGATTATCCAGGGAATGGAACCCAAACCCTATGAGGAAAGACTGAAAGATCTGAGCATGTTTATCCTTGCAAAAAAGACTATAAGGAGACATTATAGCACTCTTCAAATATTTGAAAGGTTATTATACAGAGGAGGGGAAGGACATGTAATAATGGGCTCCAATTATGGTAAACTAGATTTTGGCCAAGTCAGGAAGAACTTCCTAATTGTTAGAGCAGTACATTTACCTCAGAAGATGGTGAGCACTCCAACTGTGGAAGCATTCAAGAGAAAGTCAGCCAATCATCTGTTAGATATACTTTAACTTGGATTCCTGCATTGGGCAGGGGGGATAGACTCAATGGCCTTATAGGCTCCTTCTGACACCATTATTCTGTAATTCTTTGCAAATACTGTCTGTCCAATTACACACTCAGTCTGTCTATCTTTCCCCTGCAGGTAAAATCCTCTTCCGAAGAAGTCATATTCGAGATGTGGCTGTGAAGAGACTAAGACCCATTGACGAATACTGCAGGGTAAGCATTCTTTCTAAAAGGGTGGTAATAGAAGACTGTGAGAGACTGTGAGCCAAATGTATTTATGGGAGAGCATGGCACTGTTTTATATTATTAGTGTATGTTTATGGGGCTTCTCCCAACAATGCATGAATGAATAACTCCAAAGGTCAAATAACGCATTAAAGAAGAATCTGGAAGCTATCTCACATTATTTTCTATTCAAGGTAAGCCTAAAGGAATTCAGTTCAACTTGAGATAATAACATGGAGGTAGGAGGAGTTTAACTCTTTGTCCCCTACTGTGATATCAGTGCTGTTAGACCACTGCTTCCCAACCTTGGGTCCCCAGATATTCTTGGACTACAACTCCCAGAAATCCTGGTCAGCATAAGCTAGTGGTGAAGGCTTTGGGGAATTTTAGTTCAAGAACATCTGGGGACACAAGGTTGGGAACCATTCTGTTAGACACTCTTCACTAGTAATTTGAATTACTAAAAATGATTAAATCACACAAATGAATCCTTTGGCAATGTACATTGGAGACATGTGGGATCTGATGTAGGTTGGGGCCATAGATAAAATTCCCATTCCCATCCCCATGCTAGAGTCCTAATCTACACCTACTGTGGAGTAAAAGAGAAAAAATATTCATAGTTTCTAGCTACCTCTTTAATATACAGTTTGGTTCTCATTTCACATTTGGAAAAAGATGGGTAAATGGGCATGCAACTTATTCTTCAGAAGGTATCTCAGTTCCAGAGATATGGTGGAAACGACCTTAGTAATATAGGCGTATATCTTAAGTGAGATTGAACCATTTTGTACTCATGCAATCATAGGATCTTAGAATAACTAAGTTGGAAGGGGCCCAGAAGGCCATTGAGTCCAACCCTCTGCTCAAGAAAGGAATCCAAGTCAAAGCAGATGTGACAGATGGGTGTCCAATTTTCTCTTGAATGCCTTCAGCATTGGAGCATTCACCACCTCCCAAGGTAATTGCTTCCCTTGTCATACTGCTCTAACAGTTAAGACGTTTTTCCTGATATTCAGTCTAAATCCGATTTCCTATAGTTTGACCCATTATTATGTTTTCTGCACTCTGGGATAATCGAGAACAGATCCTCTCTATGTCACCTTTCAAGTATTTGAAAAGTGCTATCATATCTCTCCTCAGTCTTCTTTTCTCAAGGCTAAACATGCCCAGTTCCTTCAGTCTTTCCTCATAAGGCTTGGTTTCCAATCCCCTGATCATCCTTCTTACCCTCCTCTGAACTTGCTCCAGTTTGTTGGCATCCTCCTTAAAGAGTGGTGTCCAGAACCTTTTTTGCAGCCACATCATACTATTAGCTCATATTCAGCTTGTGATCTACAATTCCAAGATCCTTCTTGCTTACAGTGTCACTGAGCCAAGGATCCCCCACCCTGTAACTGTGCATTTGGGTTTTTCCCCTATTCCCCTATCCCTGTTAAATTTCATTCTGTTGTTTTCAGCCCAGTGCTCAAGCCTGTCAAGATCTTTCTCAATTTTGTTCTCATCTTCCAAGGAATTAGACATTCCACCCAGTTTTGTGTCATCTGTAAATTTGATAAGTATTCCCAGCACTCCCTCATCCAAGTCATTAATAAAAATGTTGAAGAGCACCAGGCCCAGGACTGAGCCTTGGGGTACCCCACTTGTTACCTTTACCTAGCTTGAGAAGTAGCCCTTGATAAGCACTCTCTGGATACGATTCTGTAACCAAATGTATATCCACCTGACACTTGTTCTATCCAGCCCACAGCTAGTTAGCTGTGATACAGGATTTCTTTACTTCTTTATTACCCTTCTGTCATCAGTGATACAGTAAGCCTGAATAATTAGCATTTCACAAATGCATGCAGAATTTCCATCACATTTTCCAAAATATCCCGTAGTCCATAAGTAGTTCTAGTATCCATACCCTATGCATGGTCAGGAGGATATTCTTATCCAGTTTTCTTTTGAATGACAGACAGGTATTTCATAGATATACTTGTCTTATGCAGCTTCCTTTGTCCTCTAACATAGATCCTGGAGCAGTCAGAATCATAGAATCATCAAATGGTTTCATGTGAGATTTTCTTCTGAAAGGGGGCAGAAATGAAGAGGGCATTCAATGGAAGCTGCAGCATTTGAAAGATTACAAAGACCCACTACCCTTTATACTTATACAGATTCTTTTTTTAACCCTATAGATTCTTGGGAGTAAATGCCATTGAATTCCAATGAATTCCACTTCTGAATAATTTGCTCATAATTGATTTACATGCAAGGTTGAAAGTCTTCCAATGTGATGATATTTGTCATTCCTGAGTTCTCATAAATAGAAATGGAAAATATCAATAAATGTAAAGAAAAGAACAGTATTCATGTAATTGTGAACAAAGGTTTAGTTAAGAGAAAGTTAGAAACCAACTGTTCTAGATTAACCTATGAATGACCTCCTGAATGTGAGTACATAAAAGCAAATGACACTGTTATCCCTTGTTGGCTGGAGAGAACCCTAGTAGGTTTCTAAAATAAGTTCAGCATTTTTGTCTGGGGGACAAAATACAGTGGAAGCATATTGAGGATGCCTTAAGTCAGATTTTTAAGAGTCTAAGGAATGAATAAAAGGAGCATTAATTCTGAACCGTTTGGCTGGAGAAACGGAACTGAAATTTTATCTTATGAGATCAAGCCTTCTGTACAACAATTGAGGCAGTGTCTGGCAAATGTAGGCCTAATGGCTATCCATAATCATGGCACTCACACTATATTCTTCGCATTAATCTTTCTGTCAGGAACCGGGCAAAATATATTCATAAGAAGGAATGTCATGGGTTCACTGAAGAGACTTGTTGCTCAAAATACAGGAATTCACTCCAAAGTTGTAAGGGTCACCTCTGACCCCCAGAAACCAGAAGCTAGTGACTTATCTGTGATGCCATTAATTTGAAAAGCAGACAGTTCCTCAGTGTATGACAGATTTGTCTGAGAAATACATGTTAGAGGAATTGTTATATCTCTGTCGGCTGCAATGATAAACCAAACAATGGCAAACTGCTAATCAGTATTCATGTTGGCATTATTTACTTTTTTCTGTCAGTGAAGCACATCCTTTTAATGAGTCTACTCTTTCTATTGTCTAATCAATACTGGGCAAAGTTCAAGTTGCAACTTGGGCTGGAAAAACCATGCACTGGTTCGAATGAAGATAAAAATACATATACAGGCTAGTTAGCAGGACCATTACATCCACAATACCTTTGGAAAAGCAGGCATTATAGGCCTGTAATTCATATGGATGGAATGTGATCATGCAAATGTCTATTAATTGTGTTTATATTTATTATGACAATTGTAGTCCCAATCAGAGCAGACCCAGTAAATCTTTGAGGTCTACATGAAGGTTGACTCTCCCTTCTGTACTTTATTAAATGGGTGTACTATATCTAGGACTAGGTCTTGCATTTAGGATTTGCATTTAACTGGGAAGTTCTGTGGAGGCTTATAATACTTTCCCAAGAGTATTAGTAGGATCACCAACCTTTGAATCTATACCTGCAGTCGTTTCTCTAAGACTAATGTCATATTCAGATCAAAATACTGATCAAACTATTTAGCTTCTTGTCATGAAAAGTGTAATCTCTTGATTTATGTAGATCAAGACTTGCTAAAAACACAGGAGCATTCCAGTTTTCCCAGGGTCAGTTGACAGCAGCATTTGAATTGTGGGATGAATGAAGACAAAAATTGGAAGTCTTAATCCCTCCCCCGGCAATTTGGTCTCCCCCCCCCTCCCCAACACACACAGCGGACTTTTAAAACAGTAGCTAAAGAGGCCTTCCTCTCCCACTGCATGTCAAACACTGAATGGAGATTTTAGTCTGGTACCTGCTGATTCTAGTCCTGATACTCTTAACTGTGTCAATATGTTCTCATAATTCACAGATAAAACTTATGGAGTCTGTCCCATGCTATGTATATTTGACAAACATACAGAAATGTTGTCTTTCAGTTGTGTTTGGAGAGTGAACAATGGCTACAATTTGTTTCCATTGGAAGTTTAAAACTTCTTCCAATTGCTGTCAACACAATCATCCATGTCCATGTGCTGGTAGATCACTATCTTCAATATACATAGTGGGCAATCTAACATAAAATTGGTGCTGAGCTGGATTTGACCAAGGGAAATAATACTTCCAGATTGCTTCCTGGAAAAAATGTATCTGCACAAAGAAGCAATGCAGATCCAAGTATGTTTACAGTCTTTTGCAAGAAGAAACATTATCACAAAGATCACTTAAAAATCAAACTGTGTAGGTCTGCAATCCCCAGCCTAACATTACCCTGATGTGTTCAGCTGCAGCTTCCATTGCTCCCATGTGCATCCTTGCTGGTGTTGGGGAGTTGTCCTCTAACATATGGAGGCCATGGGAAAGGCTGATTCAGGTCATTGGTTTTGTATACCTTTCCAATACAAGAACTAGAAACATCTATGTTACCTCTGCTTAACAGACCTTCCAAGGGCTGTGTGATGTTTCACTGCTTTGTAGCAGTTAAAGTAAACAACTGTACTCCAATAATTAGGCTCCTTCTGGCTCTGAAATAGAAGTCTTTAGCTGGTAAGGTGAGGAAACAGGGACAGCAAAGGAGATGTCTTTTCATGCGCACATGTAAACAACAGAAGCTTGAATGTTTTGCAGCTAATCAGAAAGATCATGTGATTAGCACATATAAATATTTCTTGCCCAGTGGAATTTATCTCCCTGGAAGATTTCCCCTGTTAGCAAATTTGGCATTATCTTTGTGTGAACTGAAATCTTCCAGGGCCCATCTATCTAGAGCAGCTTTCTTCTTTCATCTCAGCAACTTAAGCCAAACTAAAATAAAGAGCTCTTTCTTTATTGACTTAAATGGACTCTCCATTTAAAAAAAAAAGCTTTATCAACTGTTGTGGCCAAGTTCAGTCCCTCTAAACATTTGTAATATGTGTTGCACTTAATGCATACGATGGGTTTCCCATATATATTTGCTGAAATGTTTAATTGCCTTTATATAGTTATTTGTTTGTTTGTTTACAATATTTTAATGTACCCTATATAAAAAGATCTCAGGATGGAGTCAAACCAGAAGCAATTAAAAACAATTTAAAACATTATAAAAGATAAAATGATGTGAACAATTCAAAGCAGTTTAGAGCAGTTTAAAACAGATAAAAGAAGTTAAACCATTTAAACTGCATAGAGAACTCCTCTTATGCCTCTTCATGGCTTTGCTATTACCTTACCCATTCCCTTTCTCCACCCACCCATGGAGTGTTGTGTTTTCCTTTATCAGTATATTTTTACTGGAATATGTTTTTATCTGATGACTTTTAATATTTAAATTATAACCTTGTGGTTAGTTTCAAGTAGAGCACACCCACTGAATTAATGGGTAAAATGCTGTTGTATAATTTTGTGCCAGAATAACTCAGATCAGGTGCTGGAAATTTTGATTTAAAGTAATTAAAAGCTTCCTGTGCTCCACCTCCTCATTATAGGTTCCAAGGCTCCCTAGGGCTCCATTTTGTTTCAGGGTAGACTTTGGGAATTTCAGGATTGGGGAGAAGGAGCCTTTTGTAGTAAAGAATCAACACCAGATTGCCACTCCAGAGATCAGGACTGCCAGCAGTGATCTGGAAGTGGTTTTTTTGTTTTGTTTTGTTTTGTTTGTTTTGCTATGAAGAACCCCCATCCTGAGGCTCTCAAAGGTGTCCTAAGGACAAGTGGGAGTCATAGGGAACCTTAGAACTTAAAAGGAGGGGGGATAGGAAGCTTTTAATTACTTCAATTAAATGTTTCCAGCACCCAGTCCAAGTTATGCCAACATGATTTTGCCCATTGGAACTAATGTAAGTACTCACCAGTTTTCTGCTGAATCCATGGATTAACTCTTGTTGTAGTCATGAGCTTCCAAGTAACTTCTAATTTATGGTGACCTTGTAAATTAGTGACTTCCAGGAGGTTCTATCATTGATAGCTCTGCTCAAATCTTGCAAACTAAAGGCTGTGGCTTCCATTATGGAGTCAATTCCCCTTGTGTTCACTCTTCCTCTTTTCCTTAACCCTTTCCACTTTTTTCCTAGCATTATTGTTTTTTCTGAAGAGTCTTCTCATGATATGCTCAAAGTACAATGGCCTTAATTTATTATTTTTACTAGAGAGAGAGAGAAATGAGTCTTGGTTTGATTCTGCACCCACTTATTTGTTTTTCTGGCAGTCCATGGTATCTGTAAAGCTCTGATCCAACTACACTTTTTGAATGAATCAGTTTTCCCTCCTCTCAATTTACATTGCTGTACAGCTTTCATGTCCATACATAGCAAGCAGGAATACCATAGTGTGGATCATCTTTTGCTTGGTCTTCATTGATATAGAGGCTGAAATCCAGTTGGCGCTACTAAGTCATGTAAATTCTGATAATATCATCACCCAGCAACAGAAATCTTTAATTTAATTAATTTAAATCTTCCTACACCCCTTAAGGTTCCAAGGCATCCTAGGGACCCTTTTTACCCTGGGGAAGCCTAAAGACGTCTTAAGAAGTCTTCCCCACACATGGGGTGGGGAAGCCTTTCATATTGGGAAATGGCCGCTGGATCACTCGTCATGGGATTGATCTGGTGGTAGGACTGGCAGTGGTGATTTTCTGATAATAAAGTCTTCCCCACCCTGTCCTGTGGCTCCCAAATGCTTCTCCAGTGGTGAAAAGGATTTATTCATGGAACTGTGTTAATATTGTTTTCATATAATTTTTTCCCCTCAGAGATTCTATTTCTTTTTGTAAAAACTCCCAATACAGCATTTTAAGCCTGCTGAATTAACCAGCATTTTCTTCAGTAGCTATTAGCTCCTTTATGCTGTAGCAAGCAAGAGTCATAATTTAACCTGCAGTGGTTGAAATAAGTGGAAGACTGGGTGCACCACAGCATCAGCATGATAGCCTGCTGCAAAGATGGGCAAGGTCTATGCCATCAGGGACCATTCTTTTGCCCCAGGATCTACTGCTAGTTGTACCCACTCTGAAAATGACACACAAATAGGAAAAAATCCACCCATCTACACCTATGGCACAAAACAAGGTATACTGGTACCTGTACCTTGTTTTAAACCAGCATCACCACCGCTGGAAGCTTCTAAAAACAAAAACAAACCTTTATTTGGTGACTCTTTTGGCCTGAGGAGGTGCTGGAGGGGATCCTTCCCTGATCTTAAATTTATGTCCAGTCCACCCACCCTGTCTGTCGTTAATGCTACTTTGACAGTCACCATTTCATTTCTCATGGTAAAGCATGGAACCAATTATAAATTAATGTTGCAATAGTTGCAAGACCACCAACTGAAGCAGAGGTGGATATTTGATGGTCTTCCAGATGTTCCTGGACCGTAATTTGGATCACCCCTCATCAATGGTTATGCTGATGTCTGCTGACAGGACACAGTGGATTTGAAAAATAAGAATCATCATCTTAGAACTGCAAGCTGGAAGATCACTGAGTCCAGCTTCTGTCAAGGAGGAACAGTGGGAAATCAAACTCCCAACCTCTAAACCACTGAGCAGTTGCTGAGCAGTAAAAGTCTAATTTTGTGTTTAATTATCTAAAGGTCTTTGAAGTCTAAGTTCCTGGGTTTTTACTGGTACCTCAGAGTTAACATGAGTCAAAACGTTGCAATATTTTCTTTCTTGTTACTCCATTTGTTTCTGTAATAATATTCTTTTTCTTATGTAACAGGCATTGGTGAAACTTCCCCCTCACATTTCACAGTGTGATGAAGTCTTTCAGTTCTTTGAGGCCAGACCAGAGGACCTCAATCCTCCTAAAGAGTGAGTTCCATTGTTGCTTTCTACAGTTACCCTCCTGCAATTTCATTAGAAAGGAAGGAAACTAAAGGTCATTACATTTTATCACATCCAGAGGGTAGGAGAACACTTAGCTTTATTGTTAGCTTTATTTTTAGCTTTTGTATCTCAAGGAAATTGGTTCATAATTTGGCACATACAAGCGTGTGTGTCTTTGAGTGTATGCTTAAAATTCAAACAAATTTGGCATATGTTCAGTTATAGGTCAGGGAAATTGCCTTGCTTTGGTGGTTTGCTGAATTGAGTTCTCCTAAGGAGTCATTAAAGTCATCAAAGGGCTGAGTTTATCAGCTGAAGGAAATCCTGCCAGTAAAATACCAACTTTTAATTACCATCCACCTCCCCCAATTTACTCATGCTCAAAGGCGATTTGTGAGGCTTTGATTATGATCCGTGTCAGATACAATTTCCAGAGTGCATATATTATGTAAGCACAAAACAGAATCAATCACTGTGAGAGGGCAGCTCTTGCTGGAGAGCAGAAACATAGCCCCTATTGTACTGAAACACTGCCAATAACTACATTGTTTGTATTATTTATAGAAATCACCTCACAGCTCTTATTGGTAGTTTAGCATCATTCCTCACAGATGATATCTAAATATATTCTTGCCTAATCTATTACCCAACCACTTTCTTTTTGTCCACTTCTCAGCTGTGGAAACCATTACCTTCTTCTACCTTTATTGTACTCCCAGTACTCTTCCAGGATCACCCATGCTTATCATCTTTCAGCCTGTTTGTAGGTGAAATAAAGCCAACCCATAGAATTTATGGCTCCAGGAAATCACTGCAAATGTCCCTCTATCCTATCCATGCTATAGCTTCTGCCTTAGGACCAAACACAGATTATGGTAATATACCACTTTGCAGCTTTGTCTCACACACACAGACTAGGAAAAAGTCTTGTAGACACTCTTGGTTAGAATACAACTGCTAGAGAGGACAAACAGCGTTATGGATATCCAGATGTTTTTGAAGATAGCAGCAGAAAGTATCTGAATCTGGTAAGAATAATGATGTTGGAGAAGGGGATGTATAAATATTTTTCTGGGCAAAGCTTGGAAAAATTACTTTTTTGGGACTCTAGTTCTTAGAACCTAGGAACTGGAGTTGCAAACATTTGCTTTTTCAAGTTCTGTTTTCTCCATGTCATTGTGCTGATCTAAATCCCTTCTCCCATCTGATATTACTCCTGCAATAGATATTTTCCCTCACACAGTAAATAACAGCTTTGAGGGAAAATTAAATTAGGAAAGCAAATCTCTAGCATCCCATGGCTGCCTTACAATGAAGATAAAGACATATAACAGATCCAGTCACAGAGCTCTCAAATATTTTGTCATTGGGGCAGAAGGGCATGGTAGGACATAAGAATGTCTGTAGCTTGCTCAAGTATCTCAGCACCAGCTCTCTCCAAGCCCAGTCCTTCCTTATTTATTGACACTATCACGATATCAACATATGACATATTTGGAAACCATTAATGGCCTGGCATTTGGGTGGTGCTCACCCCAGAGCTTGGAAAAATTGCTCTGAGGCTACAATTCCCAGAATATCCTAGCCAGTATGGCAATTGGTCTTGCTGTCTTGGAGATTCTGGGAGTTGTAGTCCTTTTTATTATTATTATTATTATTTTCCAAAACAAATACATCAATACAAAACAATACAAAATACTGACTAACGATCTAAAACCCAGTGCACCCCCATACCCACGGGACCCTTTGGAGTAATTCTTTTATTACGAACCTCTTTTCCAAAATTGTATTGACTGTTGCTTAGAGGCTTTCCCCTTTCCTTTCACTAATACAAATTCAATAAATCTACAGTGGTGCCTCGCAAGACGAATTTAATTGGTTCCGCGGTCAATGCCGTCTTGCGAAAAATTCGTCTTGCGAGGCGCGTTTTCCCATAAGAATGCATTGAAATCTAATTAATGTGTTCCTATGGGAATTTTTTTTAAAAAAAGTCACTTACCAGGTAGGGAGCTGGGGAAGCACCATCGGAGGACTGGCGGGGGGGGGGGGGTCCCCTCGCCGCGATCACCACCTTCGGCAAGCCTCGGAAGGTAAAAAGGCTTTCTTTTTTTTCTTTTTAACCTTCCGAGGCTTGCCAAAGGCAGGGAGAAAGGGCGGGAACTTCAAAAATGGTGCTGGGCAAACCTCTGCAAATGCCCATTGCCGTGCGGAGGGACGCCCGCGAGTCCTGGGATGGTGCAAGGTAATCCCCGGGGGACCCCCAAAGCCGGCGAGCGGCGCTTGCAGAGGCTAGCCCAGCACCATTTTTGAAGATCGGGCCCTTTCCCCTTGCCTTCGGTAAGGCTCCGAACGGAAAAAGGCTTTCTTTTTTTTTTTTTCTTCTCCCTTTTTCCGTTCGGAGCCTTACCGAAGCAGGGGGAAAGGGCGCGATCTTCAAAAATGGTGCTGGACAACAACAAAAAACAAAAAAATAAGAATAAAACCGCAACATTCGTCTAGCGAGGCACCACTGTACCTCAAATAGCATAAAAAATATTCAAACTTATTTCCCCTCTTTTCATCTTTAGTTCAGTATTGTAGTCAATTTGTCATTTAACGCAATGTCCCATACTTCGTTATACCAATCTTCTAATTTGATATCATGTTTGTCTTTCCAGTATCTAGCTATTAATAATCTAGCACTTGTCATAAAATTAGAAATCAATTCCTTTGAGTAATAATCAAGTTATATCTTATCAAAAATTGACAGCAAAGCAATTTTTGAGTTAAATTCAATATCTTTTCCAAATATATCACATATTTCCTTAAAAATCAATTTCCAAAATTTCTGAATCAATTTACACTCCCACCACATATGATAATACGTGCCAATTTCTTCATCACATTTCCAACAGGCCTTAGAATAGTCTGAATTTATTATGTTCAATTTCACCGGAGTCATGTACCACCTTAAACTAATTTTAAAAAAATTCTCCTTTATTCTTACTGACATTAATCTTAGAACTCTCATCTTCCAAATTTTTATCCAATCCTCTGTTCTAATTTCTGTCTTTAAATCATGTTCCCAAATTGATTTTAATCCTTCTATTTCAATCTCATTTTCCTCCAGATCCAAAATTAGGTTATAAATTTTACTTCCTACTCCCTTCTTCAAAGCATCCTTCTGCATGTCTTCATGTGATGACAGAAATTGTTTATACTTAATACATTCTCTACATTTGCCATTAATCCTCAACCATTCATTAGTCCATCTGTCTAATTGGATATAATTGTACCATGATAATTTATTAGTTTGAAGTTTAGCTATAATCTGATCCTTCGAACTCATTTTAACAATCCAATCCTTCGATCTGGCAACTTTTTTATCCTTAAACAAATCAACAAAGCCCTTCAAGTTTGCTGGGAAATTTTTTATTTCAGTCACTAATTTTAATGGTGATAGGTACCACCACGGTGGGAAGGCAACGGCGTTCCGTGTCTAGTCGCACTGGCCATGTGACCACGGAAACTGTCTACGGACAAATGCTGGCTCTACGGCTTGGAGATGGGGATGAGCACCGCGCCCTAGAGTCAGACACTACTGGACTAAATGTCAAGGGGAACCTTTAAAAGGACAAAACTTCTTTTTATATCTGTTCCACACATTTAACATGTTTCTTAAGAAGGGGTTATACACCTGATTTATTATATTTCTTTTTACTGCATTGAACAAGTATTTTTCAATATTTCCATGTATTTCTGAAGATTCCATATCCCACCAAATTAATCTTCCTTTGTTATATAAAATATCTCCAATAAATCTTAGTTGATTCGCTACATAATAATTTTTTATATTGGGAATACCTAAACCTCCACTTTTTTGAGTCTTATACCAATATCTTTTATTTATTCTTGATTTTTTACCTTTATTACAAAATCCATTAATTAATCCCTGCCAATACTTAAAATCATCTTCTTCTAATTGTATTGGGAGCATCCTAAATAGAAAAGTTATTCTTGGTAATATTTTCATTTTAACCATAGCGATTCTCCCAAACCACGAAAGATTCAATTTAGAGTGCTCCTGGAATTTATCTTTAATATCGCCTTTTAATTTATTAAAATTTTGCTCCTTTAATTTTTGAGTCACTTTGACTATATTTATACCTAAGTATTTATACCTAAATATTTAATATAACTACACATTTTAAAACCATATTTATTTACAAACTTTTCTTGTTCATATTTGTTGTGATTAAACATCATTACTTGTGTTTTTTGCCAATTAATAGTTATTCCTGTTATTTCCCCAAATTTTTCTAAATGATTTTTAATTCTATCCATACTTTCTAATGGGTTTTTAATCATTAATAATGAGTCATCAGCAAATAAATTAATCTTAATTGTATCATTTTTACCTAATCCTTTAATTAATTCATCATTTCTTATTGCATTAGCTAACAATTCTATAATCATACAAAACAATACTGGTGAAAGTGGGCAGCCTTGTCTTGTGCCTCGGCCTAGAAAAATCCATTCTGTTAAACCATCATTAACTATTATTTCTGAAGTATATAACTGTATTCTAAATATAACTGATCTATAACCCCAATAAATCTTCTACCAAATCCCCAACCCTTTAAAAGCAGCTTTAATGTTAGCCATTCCACGCAGTCAAAGGCCTTAAATATGTATGATAGAACAGCTGCCTTTGGTTTTTCCTTTTCTACCTCATATATAACATTCAAAACTCGCCTAGTTAAATTATCCATTTGCCTTCCCTTTATAAAGCCACATTGATCCTCTTTAATATAATTTCCTATAAATCTATTTAATAAATTTGCTAATATAGCAGTAAAAATCTTTGTGTCTTGATTTATTAAAGATATAGGCCTATAAGATCCCGGGTCTGTTAAATCCTTGTTGGGTTTTGGAATAAGAATCGTTAATGAGTGTTTCCAAGAAGATGGCATTGTTTCCTCTTCCAATATTTTATTATAAAGCATTTTTAGCTTACGTGTCAAAATGGAACTAAAGAGTTTATAATATTCTGGACCCAATCCATCATAGCCTGGTGTTTTACCATTTCTCAATTTATTAATGACCTCAGCAATTTCTTCTGCTTTAATCTCTTCTTCTAATATTCTTTTATCACATTCCAGTAATTTGGTTTTTAAGTTCTCATTTATATAATTTTCTATATCCTCTTTCAACACTTACCTGGCAGGGGAGATACCTTGATCATGGGAGTTGTAATCCTAAACTGTAATTGTTGTCCAAACTAGTAGTTGCATTAAATTTTCCAAGCTCTCGCCTATGATTACATTGACATCTGCCCTAGTTCCCCCATTCTCAGTAATTTGACATCTCAATTTTAAATGTTCTGTAGTGCCCTGGACCAAATGCACATTGAGCATTAAGGAAACGTGCACATTGAGGAAGCAAGCACATTGAGAAAAATCTTCTTGAACTGAAACAGGAATTGTTTAAAGGTTATATGGGTGAGACTAATTGCTGGAACAGAAATCCATTGTTCATGAGATGAAAACTTGTGCTTAGTCCCTCCTATAATCTCTTACTGCTTGAAATTGAGTTTGAACAGTGTGATTATCAGCTTTGCATATTCCTTATTGATTGTTACACACTTCCTCCAAGGGCACCAACAATACTAACAGATGCTGAAGATAGTATATGCAGCTAGATGGACTGAAGCTCTGTCCCTATTAATCTTTCTTTATGGATTTTCAACCACTCTGGTCAGCAAAGCCCAAAGCTAAATAAAGTCAGTGGGAAGCTTTGCATTTGTTCTAATAGATTTTGATTCAGAGCTTTCATTTTGAGGTGGGTAGTTGCTTAAAGGGCACATTTTTCATAAATGTAGCTCTCTGTTCTTGAGAATAACTTTGCACAAATAGGATAATGTTAAAGATGGAGCATTTCCCAGCGTTCTCTCTAAAGTCAAACAAAAGAAAACTACTTGCTTTTTAGTTGCAGAACACAGTTTCTATAAGGAGATGGCATATTTGCTATTAGCCTCCCTGAACTCTGTAAAATATGATTGCTATTAATCCAGTTAAACAAAGAAATTAAAAAAGATGCTTTATGAAACCTTTTTTTTTTTTTTTAACCTTAACAGTTATTTTTGACACCAGCAATTACAGGGAATATAATAGAAACTTGTGAATAGTGTAGAAAGGTTGAAGGCTTCTCTTTCCTAACACATTGTATTCACCTTTTCTTAAGGTATTTGCAGTGTTAAGCCTTAAATGCTTAAAACCGATTGAGCAGCCATACCCTAAAATAAATAAATACGTAAATATGAAATGGTCAGAAATCCATACATCTAACTACAGAGAAACAGTTTTATTTGGGAAACTGTGGGTTCATAGGATGGCATTTGTATAAGATTACAGAATAATGCTTAACCAGGCTTCTTTACAATGAAAGCATGCACCTTTCCACTCAGCTTTCAAAGAAGCAAAATGTTCACTTGTTTTTGAAACCCTCTTTTATGCTTATTGATCTGTGTGCTTTCTGCCAAAGTGATTAATATCTTTGGCGTTCCAGATGGATTTGTCATGATATGTAATTGAATTTATGCTGACAGTCCAAGTGGATAACCTCCTTTTACCTCCAGCTCAGGAGGACGTCAGATACCAACATCCCTTTTACATAAATAGGTTTTTGTGTTTGTATGCGTTTTTTCAAAAGCATCACCAAGTTAAATTATCTGACAACTTTTTTATTGCTCTGCATTTTAGGATAGGAAATAATAGGGTTTTTTGAATTTATAGTCCTACCTGCTAGGGTAAATACAAAGCATAGTTTCCTGGTTTGGATGAAGTAGCAAATTATGCATCTGAAGAACTGGAGTGCAATCCTCAAAAGCTTACATCAAGTGAACAAATGTTTGTTTTTGAGCTACTACTTGACTCTTTGTTAATTTTGCCTGAACAGACTATAGATTAACACAGCTACCTCTCTGGAAACAGCAAACCACAGTTTGTCTCAAACCAGGCAGGGGAATCATGGCATATAAAGGAGGAACAGAGATGGGAAACACTGCTTTTATTGGTTTACAACTCCCAAAATTCTGTGGCCCTGGGGGATTCTGGGAGTTGTAGTCCAAAACCAGTTATGTTTCTCATCTTCAGATAAGAGAAGGCGGATGTTTTATGGTCCCTTAAAGTTTATAGGTTTGGCATTACATATAAACAAGCCCAGCATCTCTAGACACTAAACATTAACTGAAGGAAAGATCTGGGCCTGGACTTTTTTCTTAAATTTAATATCCAGCTGGATAACCTGGTGCCTTTTAAATTATCAGGGGAGTATCCACAAGATAAAGCTTCACAAATGAATGGTAGATAACTACTTTCTGATCATCAGGGAGTATATAAGCAATTCCTCTGGAAAGTCACCACCACATCATCTGTCTTTCAGCCTGTCTGTGCTGATGGTCTTTGATGCACTCTGCCCCCAGAAGTGCAAACAGCAGATCAAATAACCTCATGTTTTGACTCAAAATGACAGGCAGCTTATCGAATTATCAAAGCTTGTGATTTAATTGAAATTTCACAGATAACCTTAGAACCAACTTTGAGAACAGAAGCTTGGCTACTAGAGGAAATGCCATTATGGCTGTGATGATGTCAGAGAAAGAATTGCTCTTAGAAATCGAGAGAATTGCCATGGCAATGGGTGAGGAAATTAATCTAGAAGCATAGGCCAGAGAAGGAGGGTAGATAGGGGAGGGCCAGCAGGCATCTGGGTCACTGAGGTCATTAGCATGAAGGTTCATGTTACCAAGGCAAGAGAGAATATCACTAGGATTTTTGTGAAACACTTGCAATGTTCTAAAATATGCAGATAATAATAATAACAATCTTGGAACTGCAAAACTGGAAGAGCCCCTATGGATCATTGAGTCTAGCCCCTGTCAAGGAGGTACAGTGGGGAATTGAACTCTCAACCAGATGTCTAAACCAGTGAGCTATAGTTGTTATTACATCTACTGGGAAATAAACCTCTTGGAACCAATCATATGTACCAATCATATGTACCCATCAACTTTGTTCTGACAAAAAACAAAATGTCTTGTGGAACCTTAAAGACTAGCAAATTTTGTTTGATATAAGCATTTGTAGACTGTAGCCCTGTTCTCCATTTGCATCTGAAGAAATGGGCTACTGTCCATGAATTTTACAGTAAATATTAGTCTTCAAGACCCTTTCATATCCTTGAGTGAAAAACTACAGACTAATATGGCTGCTGTGCTGGAAATGTCTGACAAATGTTTACTCTGTAGAGAAGCCCCCAGCCTTAAAATGAAAAGCCCAAGATGTAAGCTATTCTGTTTCTGAGAATTATATTCACAGTACTGAGTGTACGGTGCTCTGATTAGTGAGGAGCAACTGCACTAACAGAATAAGTGATGTGTCCTGCATTGAAGAGGTTTCTGCCTTGGAAGACTGGTTTCAAAGCACTGCAGCAAACCTCAGGCTATGATATCTATCCAATTGCATTTGGTCTAAATTAGAATCTGAAAAATTGTCAAGAAACCACAGGAAACCACTTGTTAGTAATCTGACCTACCTAGAGCTAAGAGAGAGAGAAAGAGAGAGAGAAAGAGAGAGAGAGAGAAATAATAGGCTTGATGTTAGACCCCAAAACAATTGTTGGACTATACTGAGAAGTCTAATGTCTTGAAGTAAAGAATGACATACCGGATAGCTGAACTAGCATCTTTAAAGCTCCTAAAAGCTTAATCTGTTAAAAGATGTTATTGCTATGAATACATTTAATCATGTGCTGCCAACCTTAATGCTGCCCTATAACAAGTGACCCATTTTCAGATGGTTAACACTAGCATTCTTATATTTCTGTTCAATTCCACTGATTTTACTTTGGGGTAAGTGAGGATTCCAGCCTAATTTATATAGTATTTATCTCTTTCTACTCCTCTCTTTTCATTTGTCTTCCTCTCTCATTGTGTAATTGTTCTCCCTCTCTCTCCCTTTTCCTTTGTTTTTATCTTATCTACATTGCAAGCATCACTCTTTCTCCTCAGTGAATCCAGAGAATTTCAGTTTATCTGAGATCTCTAGTGTAGGCTGCCAGCCCATAGTTCCCAAGAGAATTAGAGCCTGGGAAGCCATGGCCAGTTAGTGTATAATTATTAGGAATTTGTAATGTAGATGTAACTTCGCTCTCTTTCTTTCGCATCCCCTCGATCGTTTTACTTGATATTTCTTTTTATGCACACATATAGTCATGTGAAAAAGGAAGTACACCCTCTTTGAATTCTATGGTTTTACATATCAGGACATAATAAAAATAATCTGGTCCTTAGCAGGCCTGAAAATTAGGTAAATACAACCTCAGACAACAACAATACATGACATAATACACCGTGTCAATATTTATTTTATAAAAACAAAGCCACAATGGAGAAGTCATGTGTGAAAAACTAAGTGCACCCTTGCTGCTTCCATAGGAATTAAGAGGCTAAGTAGCAGCCAGGTGCTGCTAACCATATGCCCTTGAGTAACTGATCATCAGCAAGTGCAGCCACCTCTATAAAAGCCAAAGTTTTAGCAGTTTGCTGGTCTGGAGCATTCAGGTGTGTGCTAACACAATGCCAAGGAGGAAACACATCAGCATTAATCGTAGAGAAGCAATGACTGGTGCCCAACAATCTGGGAAGGGTTATAAGTCG
This sequence comes from Intellagama lesueurii, assembly GCA_037013535.1. Lineage (NCBI taxonomy): Eukaryota > Metazoa > Chordata > Lepidosauria > Squamata > Agamidae > Intellagama > Intellagama lesueurii. Next base: position 212,104,783 of record JBAJHW010000003.1, read on the forward strand.
AGCCCTGGTTTTGCCGGTTTGAAAGGTGAGCTCTGGCTTTGCTGGTTTGAAAACTGAGCTCCGGCTTTGCTGGTTAAAAGGATGAGCTCCGGCTTTGCCAGTTTGAAAGGTGAGCTCCGGCTGCACCGGTTGGAAAAACGAGCTCTGGCGTTGCCGGTTTGAAAGGATGAGCTCCGGCTTTGCAGGTTGGATTGCTGTTGAACTGCTGCTTCGCTGCTGGAGGTATGGAGTTGTGCGCCCTTGGAGTGCTTGGGACATCTGTGAAAAATCGTGGGAGTTTTTCATTTTGCCCTGCTCCTGCCCACACCTTTGGATGGATGCCTCCTGTGGAGGAAACCTCCCACTGTGGGGACGCTGCTTCCGTCGACTGGGGATTGGCAATGATTCCAGGCATTGGGGTGACTCTGTTCGGCGTATCGAACTGCCGATATGTCTCCCCCCTCCTTGCTTTCCATCTGTCTGGAGGTTCAGACCTTCGGTGTCTAGTGCCTTTTATCTCTGGTCGCTTTCGGGGATTCATCCTCCTCCTTACCTGGATCTGGCTTGCAGCTTTGTCCATTGGGTGTCCCTCTAGGGTGCTGGAGGCGATGGCTGAGCCCTAAAAAGGGCTGGCTGTACTACCAATACCATTATATAGCGGGGGACTGGACTATTTCCGGCAGCGACCCTGTTGGGAGGACTAAGGACTGTCACTGGGAATGATGGGGGCGGGGTCTGGGTGTGGAGTGCTTTTTCTTTTAATTTTACTTTTCTCTTAAAGTCTGACAATTTTTTAAAATTGTTTAAATTGACTTGTTTAATTTAAATTTAAATGCTTATTTTTACGTTATAATTTGATTATTTTGTTAAATTGATTATTACTGTATATCTCCTTTATTTTAATTTGTAATTTCCTTGGTTCTTTTCTTCTTTTTTCCTTTGTCTGACATGGAGTGGATGGCCTCCCCCCCCCCCCCCAGCGGGGGTCCTCAGAACATCCGAGTGATTACGGGTAGAGGGAGATACGGTGATGGCACTCATTGCAAAAGAACACTGAACAGATGTTTGAAGGCTGTTCACTGTTCTGGCACTGTGACCAGCCGTCAGACTCGAGGTAGTTAGATCAGCCATCCCTTCACTCTAAATCTGGTGTTGTTGAATGCCAGGTCTGTATCCAACAAATCTCAGATTATTCAAGATCTTATTCTGGAAGAGGATGCAGACCTGGCATGCATAACTGAGACTTGGATGGGCGGGGACAGGGGTGTTCCCTTGACTCTTGCCTGTCCTCCAGGTTATACCAGGGTAGACTGGAGGGGCGGGGGGGAGTAGCCATTGTCTATAAGATCACTCTAGAGATTGTTAGGCGCTCTACGGTGGTGACGCCGGGTCTTGAGGCCCTTCACATGTCAATTGGGGCCAGGGATGGTATTGGGATCCTGCTAGGTTACCGCGCTCCCCGCGACCCAGCCATTTCCTTACTGGAGCTGGTGAACTTCATCTCCGCGGCACTGTTGGAATCTCCAAGGCTTCTGGTCTTGGGTGATTTCAACATCCATGTGGAGGCAGAGTTTTCTGGTCCGGCTCTTGAGTTCTTAGAAACCATGGCTTCCTTGGACATGTCCCAACATGTCAACGGCCCCACTCATGTGGGCGGTCACACGCTAGACCTGGTGTTTTCCCCCAAGCAGAGTGAGTGTGGTCTGATGGTGACTGACCTTGTCTTAGTCCCCTTGTCATGGTCGGATCACCACCTAATTGAATGCAACCTCTCAGTGGCTCTCCACAGGGAGCAAGGACCTATTTTAATGGTCCATCCTCGAAGGCTACTGGATCCTATAGGATTCCAGGACTCCATGAGAGGGATTCCGGCTGATCTGCCTGGTGCTCCTGTCGACACCCTGGTTGATGGCTGGCTTGCCGCCGCTACCAGGGCTGTTGACACAATTGCTCCTAAATGCCCTCTCCGCTGCAGAGCTCAGCCAGCACCCTGGTTTAACCAGCAGCTGTGAACTATGAAGCAGAATAGGAGAAGGCTAGAGTGCAAATGGAGATGAAACCTGATGGATTATAATCGGAAAGCTATCAGGATCGCGACTAACCTTTACCTTACCAAGGTGAGGGCTGCTAGTTGAGCTTACTTCGCTGTCCGGATAAGCGAAGCTTCAAATCAGCAGGCGGAACTTTTCCGTATAGTACACGATCTATCCAGAATTGGTCACAGTGATAGGCCTCCCACTAATATTTCACCTGACCAATTTGCAGCATTTTAAAAATCTACAGTGGAGGCCATCCGCCGGGATCTTTCTCCTTCTTTGAATACAGTAGATCAAGCAGAGACGTCCAGCGCTCTGTCTTGCCTGATGAGACTTAGTCTCTTTCAGCCTTAGACACCAGATATGGTGGACAAAGTGCTTGACCACTTTCGTGCCACCACCTCCTCCCTTGATCCTTGTTCGACCTGGCTAATCAAAGCAGCCAGGCCTGTAACAACTGAATGGGTCACTGCAATAATTAATGGGTCTCTCCAGGAGGGCAAGGTTCCCCTTGCCCTCAAGGAGACACTCATTAGGCCCATTAGGAAGAAACCAAGCTTGGCGGCGGACAACGTTGGCAATTATAGGCCCGTCACCAATGTTTCCTTCCTCAGCAAAGTGGTAGAGAGGGTGGTGGCCCAGCTCCAGGCCCTTTTGGATGAAACCAATGCCCTGGATCTGTTCCAATAAGACTTCTGGCCATGCCATGGCATGGAAACAGCATTGGTCACCCTGTTTGATGACCTGTTGAGGGAGGCCGACAGGGGCAAAACATCTCTGTTGGTCCTCCTCGATATCTCAGCCACCTTCGATACCGTCAACCACTGTATCCTCCTGGGCCAAGTTGGGAATTGGTGGTCTGGTGCTTGTCTGGCTCTTCTTGGAGGACTGTCCTCAGAGAGTACAGCTTGGGGAGAATGTATTGGCCCCATGGAGTCTCAAATGTGGGGTTCCGCAGGGCTCGATTATCTCCCCAATGCTGTTTAATATCTATATGATGCTGCTGTGTCAGGTCATCAGGGGATGTGGGGCTTCATGTCATCAGTATGCTGATGACACCCAGCTCTACATCTCCTTTTTTCCTACAACAGTGGATGCTGTTTCATCCCTTCAGCGCTGCCTGGAGGCTGTACTGCAAAGGATGCAGATGAATGGACTGAGGCAGAACCCGGACAAAACGGAGGTCCTGAGTGTGGGTGGCCCTGCCATCAGTGGTTTGGGAAACTCCCTCACTTTTGGGGGGGGGGTGACTCTCACCACGAAGACTGAAGTTTGCAGCTTGGGGGTCCATCTGGATCCGGCGCTTACCATGGAAACCCAGGTAGCGTCAGTGGTCCGCACTGCCTACTTCCATCTTTGGTGGATTGCCCAGCTGCGTCCCTATCTTGATGGTGGGGCGCTCACCACTCTGGTCCATGTGCTTGTAGTTTTGAGATTAGACTACTGTAATGCGCTCTACATAGGGGTACCTTTGAGACTGATGCGGAAACTTCAAATGGTGCAGAATGCAGCGGCCAGACTTCTCACCAGGGTGAGAAAACGACATATCTCCCCCACTCTGGCTGCCCTGCATTGGCTGCCCGTTTGATTCCACATTGATTTCAAAGTATTAACAATGACATATAAAGCCCTAAACAGTTTAGGACTTCAATATCTGGCGGAATGCCTTCTTCCACCTAGATCTACCCCTATCACTCGCTCTAGCCAGGAAGGGCGGCTGAGGGGTCTAACGCCGAGGGAGGCCCGGAGAGAAAGAACAAGATACCGGGCCTTCTCGGCAGGGCCCCTCGTCTCTGGAACAGTCTACCCCCAGAAATTTGCCTGGCTCCCTCGCTGGGTGTTTTTAAGAGCAAGCTCCAGACTTGGATCTTTAGGCAGGCCTTCCCTCCTGTCATTATTTAATTCATTTTTGCCATCTTGAATCATATTATGTTGTTGTTATATTATACTGTTATTGTTTTATAAACTTGTTGTTAGCCGCCCAGAGTAGACTTTGGTCTAGATGGGCGGGATACTAAATAAATAAATAAATAAGGCCATTTCCAAACAATTTAAAGTCCATCATTCTACAGTGAGGAAGAATATTCACAAGTGGAAAACATTCAAGACAGTTGCCAATCTTCCCAGGAGTGGATGTCCAAGCAAATTCACCTCAAGGTTAGACCATGCAATGCTCAGAGAAATTGCAAAAAACCCCAAGAGTTACATCTCAGACTCTACGGGCCTCAGTTAGCGTATTAAATGTTAAAGTTCATGACAGTACAATTAGAGAAAGACTGGCCAAGTATGGTTTGTTTGGAAGGTTTGCCCGGAGAAAGCCTCTTCTCTCTCAAAAGAACATGGCAGCATGACTTAGGTTCACATCTGGACAAACCACACAACTTCTGAAACAATGCCCTTTGGACAGACGAGACCAAAGTGGAGATGTTTGGCTATAATGCACAGCGCCACGTTTGGTGAAAACCAAACACAGCATATCATCACAAACACCTCATACCAATTGTCAAGGATGGTGGTGGAGGGGTGATGATTTGGGCTTGTTTTGTAGTCACAAGACCTGGCCACCTTGCAGTCATTGAGTCGACTATGAACTCCTCTGTATACCAAAGTATTTTAGAGTCAAATGTGAGGCCATCTGTCCGACAGCTAAAACTTGGCCGGTATTGGGTCATGCAACAGGACAATGATCTCAAGCACACCAGCAAATCTACAACAGAATGGCCGAAAAAGAAAAGAATCAAGGTGTTGCAATGGCACAAAGTCCAGACTTCAATTGAAATGCTGTGGCAGGACCTTATGACAGCTTTGCATAAACAAATCCCTGCAAACCTCAATGAACTGAAGCAATGTTGTAAAGAAGAGTGGGCCAAAATTCCTTCACAACAATGTGAGAGACTGACAAAGTCATGCAGAAAACAATTACTTCCAAATTGTTGCTGCTAAAGGTGGTTCTACAAGATATTGAATCATAAGGTGTACTTAGTTTTTCACACATGGCTTCTTCATTTTGGCTTTATTTTTGTAAAATAAATCATGACACAGTGTAATATGTCATGTGCTGCTGTTCATCTGAGGTTGCATTTACCTAATTTTCAGACCTGCTAAGGACCAGACGATTTTTATTATGTCCTGATACATTAAACCATAGAATTCAAGGAGGGTGTACTTTCTTTTTCACATGATTGTACATATACACACACATGTAAATGTAATGCCACTGATGTAATCTAACTTAGGCTAGGCTCTGATTCATTTTTGATTCTGAACCACTAATTGAAGATGAATTGATTAGCTGAAATCCTGTTGCACAGTTATGCAAATAGCATAACTTTTGGAAGTAAATTTTCATAAGTTAATAAAACTTTGGAGAAATTATCTCCTGCATACTGATTCTTATGACTCAGAGTACAACAAACAGGGTCTATGAAAAATTCTTAAGTCAATTTGCCTTTACAAGTCATGCTGTTTGTATAATTGTGCAACAGGATTTCAGCCAATAAGTATGTGTTACTTCCTAGTATCTCATTCTACCAAATCCCATTATTTGCACCTAAAATGTGAACATGGATTAATGTTAGGATTTGACTATACAAACAGAAAGATATGGTAAGATTTTTTCTCTCCACCTTATATCGTTCTTTAGCTACTGGTGGTGACATGATCAAAAGAAAGTAATCAGTCTGGTTTAAGTGATCTTAGCTCTGCAGGAGGCAGTTGGGCAAGAGGCTTGTTTATGCACCCAGAGACATGCACTCTTGCTTACATGCACACATCTGGTAGGGAGAGGCCTTTGGTCTACTGTTCTTTCCTGCTGACACTGAGTGGTGGAAATATCACAGCTCCTCTCCTACAGACTCCCTTTGGACTACCCAGATCATAAAAGAAAAGCTTCCATTGTTCTCAGACTATCTCCAGGCATAGATCAAGCCCTTGTTGTTCAAACAGTGATGATGTTCATAGCACGACACTTTGTATCTTTTCAGAAGGGTAGTGAGTATAGATTCTGAACTAGAGATACATGCTGGGACACACTTGTAAAGAGATGTTTTCCTGCAGCCCTCAAGAATTGGTATCACTAGGTTCAAATTTGAGTCCCCACCTGGGAAGATATATGTAGCTTTAAGAGGCAAGTTAAAAACTGATTCCTGAATTCATTGGGGAGTTACATGTGGATAAAAAAAGTAATGGCCTAGAGCAGTGGTCCCCAACTGTTTCAGAACCGCAGACTGGTTGGGGGGGTGGGATACGTGTGGGGGGCGGGGGCACCCCCCACGCTTGCGGGTGGGCGTAGCACATTCACGGGTGGGTGTGGCATGTTCACGGATGGGCGTGGCATGCGCAGGTGAGCGTGGTGTGCTTGCGGATGGGCGTGGCACGTTCGCATGCGCACAAGCGCGCCACGCCCATCCATGAGTGTGCCACACCCATCCACACATGCACCCACTCACCCGTGCATGTGTGCAAGTGCACCACGCCCACCATGCGTGCATGCGGGGGGGACGAGAGATCTGTCTCTGCGGCCCGGTCCTGCGAAGCCCACAGACCGGCACAGGGCCGCGGACCGGGGGTTGGGGACCCCTGGCTTAGAGGACAAGAGACAGTGTTCAGGATCCTGGAAAACAGCCTTTGCCATTCACAGATGGTGACCTCAAAAGAGACTGTGTTGGTGAAGAGTGTGGGGTTATGATGATAATACTGCATGGGGAAAAGACTCTTCAGCAAGTTTGTGATTTAGTGTTTCTAGCTGAAGGGGAAGAAAGTTTCCAAACATTAACTTCATTTTACGGATACAGCTCCAAGTCTATTATATTTCACAGTGTTTTTCTCATTTCATGGATGGTTTCACCATTTTCATTAAATTTGTTGCAGTCTCAATTAGTATGCAACCTCTTTGTATGCATGTGCATTTGTGTGAAAGACAGGGAGGTAAGTACTGGGAAAAAATATCAAATGCATCCTAGTCTCTGATAATATATATTTGTGGTAATGCCCATAGGATAGGTAAGTTAAATTAAAATGTATGTTCCATATCCTATGGGGAAATAGTTTTCCATAGGATATGCAAGAACATTCTTGTGGGTTTTGTTGCTCTTCGGGATATTTCACAATTGATACTTTGGAAACTTTTACTTTTGGCCATATATACCTGCTCAAACAAAGTGTAATTGATCCATGTAATATGGTTCTTTATTGTTCTCTACGTGTGGATTGATTCTTTTGTATACAACTTTTTTTTCTGCTGTAATTCTAATGTTGCTAGTATGTCTGCTACTGACTCCTACTTAAATGAGATACAGACATTTTAGAATAATTCACAATTTCTTCACTAATTACTGAGGCAGGGGGAGTGGGGGAGTGACAAGGGAATCACAGCTAGTCCTACCATTAGGCAAAGTGAGGCAACCACCTCAGGTTGGAGATGCTGGGAGGCAGTGATGACCACCTTCTGGATGTTGTTCTTGATCTTCATAACTGTGACTCTCTGTTTGAGGGCAGCACTTCTTATGCAACAGAAGCTTCCTGGGTGCCCTAAACTAGCTTGCTGCCTCAGATGTGATAGAGGACACTTCCCTATCCCTAGTGTTGAAGTAAAAATCAACTCCTGGTCCAGTCAGTTTCTGTACATAGAGTGGAGAAAGGGCATCATCTTGTCCTTTGCCTCAAGCAGCAACATGTATTTGAGCAGACTTGAAATGAATACTGCAATATATACAAGGAAATACCACTGGTACTGCTCTTCTTCTAGGATGGCCTTGTCTTTCCTGAAAAAGACAGAACAGTAGACGAGTCCTAAGCACAATTACGTAGGAGCCAATTTACTGAAATAAAGCACAAGCACAAAATAGTTGTAGCTGAGGTAGTCAAAAGACAGAAGAGTGGGAAAAGCACCAAAAATAAAGCTCAGATAGCTGGGAAAAGCTAACAGCACATTTAAATGTGGTTGTGAGTTTCTTCAAAGATGATTGTACATATAAGGGCTTTCCTTCTGGCTTGTTTCCTTGTCAATCAGGACTCTGTTCCCTGCCAGCATCATTTATCTATTTAGCTCATGTATTTGTCACCTTTCCACCAAGGGCACAGGGCACCTGATACCACATTCCTCTCCAATATTGCTTGAAGTTTTAGATTTGGTTCATATACATTTTCAGTTTTAGAATTTTTGCAACTCAGAGTTTAAAACATAGAGGAAAGGCATATGTTTCACTCACTTCTGGCTTTTTGGGGAATGGAAAGTTAAGATTCCCCCTCCTTGCCATTTTTACTTTCCCATGACCTGGGATGGGGGCTGGGAATTATTATTTTTGCAAGGGTCTTGTAGGGCAGAGTTTAGTGCTGTGCTATATATGTTTAATGATGTCCATATGGATTTGTGGGCGCAAGCATTAAATGCATAATAGTTCCCTATGACATAACGTGGAAATGCAACTCCTACAGGGCTGGTGTGTAGACATTAAAGGGTTATTAATAAAAATGAACACTTTAAATAGAAAAACAAGCTTTGCCGAACAGACTTGGCTTCTAGCCCATCTCTGAGTGGCAGCAGGGAAACAGAGGATTGAGAAATGTGGTCAGTGCATGAAAATGAACACCTTTTGTACCATCCAGTATTTAATTTTTCATAGGGAATGCTTCATGCTTTTCAAAGTTTTCAGCTAGGATACAAGTTTAATGATGATGGGAACTGTGGGAACATATTCAGTCAAACACTGAATGTTTCACTTGAAAATTTCAAGGGAGATCGTGACATTTTAATCTAAAGCACTGAATGTTTAGTTTGGCAGAAGTTTCCAGGAGGTTGGATTTTAACTTGTCAGAAAGCAAACTGTGCTTTGCTTCTAGGTGAGCCAGGAAAATAGCAGTGTGTGCACTCTTTGAGCATGACCTAAAAGAGAATTGCATCTAGTCTTGCAAGAAAACTGGTGCTTTTTTCACTGTCAGCCAATAATAATAATAATAATAATAATAATAATAATAATAATAATAATAATAATAATAATAATAATAATAATAATAATAATAATAATAATAATATAAGAACTACACTAATCATATAGGCAAGGCACCTTGACTTTCAATATTGACCTGGGACTTCAGGATTTTTTTTTGCAGCAGCAGCATCCTTTACTTAATCTCTGCTTCATTAACTTTATGCAGCAGAACAAAGACACTTTGACTAAGATCCAATAGTAAGTTCCAAGCAGAGTAGACCCACTGAATCAGTGGGTGTTGATTCACCAAATCCTTATTGATTCAATGCGCCTACTCTAGTTGCAACTTATTAACAGATTGAAATTATCATGTTAAATTAGGGCACAATCAATTATCTTTTACTCCTCATGCCAATGCCTAGATCTCTTCTAGTGAGGTCAACCTATGTGTGAGGAACCCTACTTTTCTGGGAAATAAGTATTTAATTCTGAAGCACAACAGTGATGTTGGGTAGAGGCATTTCTGTTCTGTCAGTGTAGGCATAACCAACTAATTGCAGTGCTCTTATTTCATCCCCCTTTTCTGTCTATCCATATGCCATGTAAAGGTTTACAGCATATATTTTCAGCAGGATTCAGGGACCCTGAATACAAGTTTTGTTTAGACCCCACTTCAACGCTTTGAGAAGGCCCAGATTTAGTGACCACCTGCTTTGACATGAGACCAAACCAAAACCTTGCAGAAAGTCAAAGGTTTCATATTAGTATAAACAATAAGTATACTATGTAGTACAGTAGGAAGAGTGATGGACTAGGACTCAAGAGACCCATGTTCAAATACCGCTCCACTATGGAAACTCACTGGGGGTGTGGAACTGGTAAAACTACCCCTCAAATATCTCACTTACCTTGATAGCCATGTTAGGTTCACTGTAACTCAGTTCTGACTTGATGGCACAGAATAAATACAAACAATAAATATCTGCAACATTTGTGCTTTTTGGTGGAAATGGGTGTAATGTGGGGATGTAATAGTCTTTTCTAAGTTGAAAGAATATACCACATTTCAGATGAATAAGTATGGAGGTTTTAGTGCAAGCAAACTTTGCATTTTTATTGTTATTCGTTGAAAGGAAGATATGCACAACTTATCTTCATTTTTTAAATGCAAGGTGTCTTAAGGTTTTGTTTTGTTTTTTATTAAGAGATCTTCATCCCGTGTTTTGTGGGCATTTCATGCCTTTGTGGGCAATTTCCAGCTCTGTGCTTTTGTGGGCAATTTTTATGCAATTAGCACACCACAGAAGTGTCATGATGGAAATAACTTGCAGCATTTCAGAACGAGAAAGTAAGGTTTAGAGAGCTACAAGTTTTAGGACTATGTCTATAAAGTCTGGGCTGTTGTTAAATAAAATTCCCTTTTCCTTTTTTTTGTGGACTGTCTTTTTTTAATTGCATGGTCACGTTAGTCCTCACTCACTATGATTTATATGTTAAGTGGAAGAAACAAAGGCAACAGAAGTGACAAGACCATTCTGCCACTCAACAGCTATGGTCCTTCATACATTAAGGAAGAGGCTAATAACATTTATTAATAGAAAGGTGTGCATTATTTTTGTTGTTCCTTTGCTGCCCACAGTTGGACATCATCATGGCCAGAGGTGTAAACCGGGAGGCATTTCCTACATAATCTTGGTAGATAAGATATTTGGGAGGAAGTTACATACTATGTGTTCAGAAGATGCTTGAGGTACAGCACGATAGGATACTGTGTAAAGGAAGACTAGACTATTGGGCCCATTAGAGTGGATTTTTATTCTTAGAAAAGGGGGATTTTATTCACAGTCCTTTCTCCACAAATATAAACAGGGCCCAACAGAACAACTTCCTTCAGGCAGCACCACAGCATGAGAAAGGTTGGAAGGAAGAATCCATGTTTGGGCAGCGTGTACCCTTGCACAAGTATTCACAATTCTTCAATAAAATCAATATCTCTATTCTGCTAGAGAATTTCTCAACCTTTTTTTCACTTGCATACTCTTTGGCAGCCCATTTCCATAAATTATACTCTTTATATTAACAAAATGTTTGTAATTAATGTAGTTGCTGATATTTCAAATGTATACATTGTAACTGTAAATAAATTGGATTAAAATAATTGGATTAAAAAGGAATGGAATAATAAGGTGAACAGACAGTGCAGTATATTTACATGGAAAACTCAAAAGATACAATGAATTCAAGTAAATACGTCACAGAGAACATTACAACCCTACATTGCATTTGGCACTTAATTTATTAATAATTTAAAATATCTAATAATATACACATTGAAAAGTTAATTTAAAACTTAAAATGATGACAAAAAGAAGACCCAGAACTCCCTCATTTAACACTGTTCACAGAACTGACCAAGGTGCTTTTTTATACATGTACCAGTGTGACAGCACTTGAATGTTTGTGAAGCGAAAGAGAATGAAAGCTGAGCCTGTAAGGGGCACCACTGAACATGCATGCTGTAGTGGTGTGTTTACAACACATTGTTTAGGGAGGGATTCCCAGCATTCCCCAAAATAACAAAGCAGGTAATTATTCTCTTAAATCATGAAAGGAGGCAGTAATAAGACCGCTTAAAGGAGACAGTAATAAGACCGCTACTGAAGAAGCCCTCCCTCGATCCCAGTGTATTGGATAACTACCAGCCAGTCTCAAACATCCCATTTTTGGGCAAGCTACTGGAGCGTGTGCTGGTTTCTCAGCTCCAGGGATTCCTGGAGGAAGTGGATTATCTAGACCCATTTGAATCTGGTTTCAGGCCTGGCTATGGGACAGAGACAGCTTTGGTCGCCTTGGTGGATGACCTATGACGGGAACTGGACAGGAGGAGTGTGTCCCTGTTGGTTCTGCTGGACCTCTCAGCAGCTTTCAATACCATCGGCCATGGTATCCTTCTGGGCTGTCTCTCTGGGATGGGACTCGGAGACACTGTCTTACAGTGGCTCCAGTCCTTCCTGGAGGGGAGAACTCAGAAGCTGGTGCTGGGTGACTCCTGCTCAATGCCTTGGCCATTGGCCTGTGGCATTCCTCAGGGTTCTCCTTTGTCACCCATGCTTTTTAACATCTACATGAAACCACTGGGAGAGGTTGTCCGGAGTTTTGGGGCTCGGTGTCACCAGTATGTGGATGACACTCAACTCTATCTTTCCTTTCCACCTAATTCCAGGGAAGCTGTCTTGACTCTAAACCAGTGCTTGCCATCAGTAATGGGCTGGATGAGGGCAAACAAACTGAAACTTAATCCAAACAAGACAGAGGTGCTCCTGGTTAGTCGGAAGGCAGATGAGGGAATAGGGTTACTGCCTGTGCTGGATGGGGTTACACTCCCCCTGAAAACTCAGGTCCGCAGCTTGGGTGTATTCCTGGATTCATCCCTAAGCTTGGATGCCCAGGTTTCGGCAGTGGCCAGGAGTGCATTTGCACAGCTAAAGCTGGTGCGCCAGCTGCGCCCGTTCCTTGAGATGTCAGATCTGGCTACAGTGACACATGCCTTAGTTACATCCCGTTTGGATTACTGTAACGCGCTCTATGTGGGGCTGCCTTTGAAGACGGTTCGGAAACTTTAGCTGGTGCAAAACTCTGCAGCCAGACTACTGACTGGAGCCAGCTACAGGGAGCATATAACATACCTGTTACAAGAACTGCACTGGCTACCAGTCCATTTCCAAGCCCAATTCAAAGTGCTGGTCATTACCTATAAAGCCCTATACAGCTTGGGTCCAGGCTACCTGAAGGACCGTATCTCTCTATATGTTCCTTCTCGGCAATTAAGATCAGCAGAGGAGGCCCTCCTCTCAGTCCCACTGCCAGCACAAGCACAGCTGATGGGGACACGGGAGAGGGCCTTCTCTGTGGCAGCTCCCAGGCTATGGAACGCTCTCCCTCGGGAGATCAGGATGGCCCCTTCCCTGTTTCCCTTTCGAAAAATGCTAAAGACCCATCTCTTCAGGCAGGCTTTTAACAATTATAACTGAATCTCTGAACCGCATTTTAGCAGATAATTTTAATCTTTTTCATGTTTTCATATTTTAATCATATTTTAAATCAGATATTGTTTACTTTATCTTTTAATATTTAACTTATTGTGTTTTTAAATTGTGTGAATTTTAATGTTGTGAGCCACTTTCGGTCCCTTGTTGGGAGAAATGCATCATCATCATCATCATCATCATCATCATGAAGAAAACCCACTCCACCACCAATTATCTCTGAATTCTAGTGAGAAGGGTCATATGTTTGACATTCAATTAATTTCACTACTTTTCACTTCTCTCTTGTCTTACATTGTTGATGTATGTGCTTTTCCCCACCATTATTAATTTCCCCCCCGCGTACCTCTAAATGTCCTGGTTTGTACCCCTGGGGTATGTGTACCCCAAGTTAGGAGTCACTGTGTTAGGTGATCTATATATCCCTGTCAAGGTCATCTTGAGATACTATCCAGCATTTAGTGTGAGTTCAGCAGAAAACCACATTGTTACCAGGGAAAGATTCCAAAGTATTCCTAGAAGTGTGTCTGGGCATTTCTTCCACTGTGAGAGAAAAAGAGAAAATTGTTTGGTTTTCTTCAGTGTGATAGAAGCCATTCTTACCAGTGGTGGGAGCTGAGCCTTCAGAATGAGAGGCACTTCCCTTTTTAAAATCATGTAGATGGGAATCAGATTACTCCTGCAAAAAATAATAATAATAAAAAAAATCCCTTTCTGGAACCAAAATCTTCCCAGGGACTGTTCCTAATATAATAGTGCTGGGGGTGGGGTGGGGGAGAGAGAGAGAGCCTGATGTGACTCATACAGCTGTAGCCAGAATAACAGAAGTAGTGTGCAGATCTTCTTGAGAGACATTTTATTTGTAACAACATCAGTGCAATTGAGAGTCATTAATGTTGTCATTACTACCAGAGCCATTGGGAGAGTACAGATAAGTGGTAACATGAGTGAAATAGATTTGTCCCAGTTCTGGCTATAGAAATGGGCAAAGAACAAGAATGGAGCATGGTGAGTCTTGGTCATTTGTTCTGTCATTGTTCTGAATGTGAGCAGTTCAGGTTGTCCCAGGGATATTGCATATGAATTCTGGACTGTATTACCTCTAAATTCTAGTGGGAAGTGTCATATGTTTGATTGCTCCTCCCAGTTTGCGTATGTTTTTTTTAATGCAGACAAAATTGCAGAACTTTGTACGTGGTAAATTAGCACATAGAAAAGAGGGATTTAGTAACCTCCTTCCCAGTCAGCAGCTTTTCATTAGTGTGATACGTCAGTGGTGGCTCTTAACATTCTGTTTCTTAAGTGCTTTCCTCCTACAATTATAAATTTCCTGGGACTGTCGATCTTTTGTATTCACTGACTGTGTGGTCTCCTTTTCAATCCATGTATAACTTACTAAAGCCCCTCCGTCCTGCTCCTCTCTTTATCACTGGCTCCAGACGATGCCTTATGCAAATTTGTCCCACCAGTGGTTGGGTGTAAGAGATGTTGCATGCATGTCTGCTTTGTTCACTGTGTGCTGATCTCTAGGGCCCACCTCCCATAACTTTGAACAAACACAAATAGCTGCTTTGTGTATTTTGCATAAGCCAAACAGCAGATCATTTCCCAGCTGCTCCTTTAACACAGGACAACTTGCATGCATTAACTCTCATGTAAGTAAATCTGTAGTCAAATTCAATTACAGCTTTCTTATGGCTTTTATGCTTCTGCTTATATTGTAGTAACGTCTTCCTTGAGGGTCTAAGTGGGATGTATGGGTCTATTTTCTGTCATTACACTTGAATACATTCTGTTCTTAAAGCTTTCTAGCTGTACTTTAAGTCACAATCTGTAGCAAATGTTCAGCTTTGGCTCTCTTGACAAAAGTTTGCAACTGAAACAAGTTTGGTGCAATTAGTTCATGAGTTACATTTGTCAATCTTATTTGACTTAGTTTCAAGGAGAAGAAACTGATGAATGTTTTAGTGGGTGTTTCAGTGATGAGCACCACAGTTCTGCACATATGTATTCAGACAGAAATTCATTGAATTCAGTGAGATATGCTCACAGATAAATTTGCATAGGATAGGAGACTTAAGTTTTCAGATGCCTGAGATTGTGGTGCCCACATACTAGGTTTGCCTGTTGAGTCATTTAGATATTGTTGAATATGTGTCATCCTCTTTCTTCAATCTTAGTTGTTCATCTGTGGCAAATAAAAGTTCCTTACAGGCAGCTAGATTTCTAGACTTCGGTAACTTGCAACAAAAAGGGTAGAGTTAAAATGTTGAATATGAGTATCTATGGAGTCTCATCTTTTTAAAACATTTTCAGTTAACTATTTAGAGAGGTAGGTGTGCCTGTCTTTGTATGCATGAACAAGCATGAATGTCTGCTTGTGTCATAAATTCTAATTACACTTTAGTCTTGTTCAAGTGTTACAATTTGGGTAAACTCACCACTCATAGAAGGGAGTGCTTTATCCCTTCCCCCCTCCCAATCATCACTTCCACCAGCCTCCTACATGATGATGAGTTTGAAGAGAGAGGACTTCACTACCCCTGGACACTCTCCATGTGATCCTGGATCTGGAGATCTACCCTCTGTCTTCACATAATGAGTTTACACAAATTGTAACACCTGAACAGGGCTTTTCATTTTTAATGTTGGTATCTATTCCTCTCTGTTTCTTTCACTCTTCTGACACACTTAGCAATAGTGTAGAGCTAAGCTGAGGCTCAATACCAGAGCTCTTGAATCACTTTGGATGAAGTTCAAGAATGTTCTTTTAAAATAAAACAAAAGCAGCCACATAAGAAGATAAACAAACATAAAATGCATGATAACTAAATGGTGTCCTAACAGCAGATGGTGACATCTCCAGGATAGTATATAATCATTAGGTGGCATTTCTATGCAGTTAGTTATCCATTTCCTGTAGTTCTAGGTAAGCTATGCTTAGAAAGAAAATGCAGGACCTTGTGTCATAGAAAAACTAGCTAGAATCTGATGTTGTATTTCTGATAATGGAAGTAGTTGCATCAGCAGAACTTGGAGGATGCAATCTCACTTGCAGCCCTCAAGATTTGCTCTGGAGAAATAAGAAACTCTCTGAAACAGATTTTCCAGATAGGAAGAGTAAAGAGAAAATCCCATTGTGGGCATGGGGAGAGATTGCCAGGGGAGGGGGCAGGGAATCACACACATAAACCCCATTCCACTGACAGATACTCTTCACTCAGTGCAAGTATGCAAGTGTGTCAGGGCCATCAAAATTATGTTAGCTTAAAAGCAACACAAAGCACATTTTCCTGAGTGCTAGAATATACTTTTCTTTCTAAAGTACAAAGGCTCCAAGAGTTTCTAGAATTTTTCTTTCAGCTCTGAATCACATGGAAGCCTCAATGTCATATGAGCTCTGTTTGGGGAAGAAAGAGGTGCTTTTTCTGCCCAGGATCAGAAAGAAATAAGCCTTAGGCAATATAAGGGGTTCATAGAGGTCCCAGAACAGGGAAACCCAGTATCGGCCATAGTACTTTTTATGAGAGAAGAGTGAATGGGTGGGGTTAGTCTAAGGCTCACTCAGTTTTTTTTAATCCCATGTGGAAAATAGATTCATATAAGCATGGCCATGTGATTATGGGTTACATAACAACACAAAGTCTTGTGACTTAGAGTCGAACAAGAATTTCAGTCACTACTTGAATGACACAAAGAATTCAGTCTGCTATATCATGAGGAGTAGGTTGTAAAACAGTTAAGAAGAGTCAGATGATGTCTAAGACCATCCTAAAAATGACTAAATTAGCCTTCTCCAGCAGGTACCCTCAAAGTGTCCTGTGCTGTAACTCCCATCATGTCCAACCGGCATGGCCAGTGTGGTCAGGCATAATGGAGTTCTAACAGCCCAAAAGATCTGGAGAGCACCGGACTAGCCTCCAGCTAGAGTACACCAAGTTGGAGAAGGCTGAGGCAGCTATTACTCTGACTGGTACAATGAAAACACATTTGCTGCAAGAACAGGAGGACAGCCACAGCCAGGACAAGAACAGGTAGCTTTGGTCCTTGTTTCTCAACCTAACATCATTTAGTGATAGCTGCCATTACATTTATGTTCCCATGCTATCTCCTGGCCAGGACACAAGATGGACATGCCCCTCTTCTGTCTGAACAATGGCTGTGTGAATTGGCTGTGGGATGGTTCCTAAGATTAACATTTTGTCTGATGCCAAGACTAAACCAGTTTTCCTGGCATGGGAAAAACAATGAGAAATAGCTGGGTGCTAGTTCAGGAAATGTGTATTCTGCCAGAAACAGTACTCAAGACAGTACACCACCCTTTCCCAATGTGGTACTATCCAGCTGAGATGGATTAAAATGCCATCCTCCCCAGTCAGCACAACTAATGTTTTCTGGGGAGGATGGAAGTCAAAATCCAACACATCTGGGAGGCACCAGTTTAAGAAAGTATGCTACATGTTTTTAATTTTTTTATTTCTGCCCATTGAAACCTAGATTATTTTAATAAAATGAAAACTGAGATTGTCAAACAAAATCAGTTTCAAACAGAGCACTGTGTTGATCTTGAAGACTAGAGAATAATGCTAATCTTGACAATTGTGTTGCATAAGAGTTGCATGAGAACATTATGCATTGGCACCGATCTTGCTGCAGCAGGTTGAACAAAACCAAACTTGAAAAAAAGAAGGAAAGAGACCTTTTGGAACCAGCTGATCAACCACATGGTGACTACATGTGAGGCTGAAAAGCAGAAATTCTCTTGCCACATCTTTCAGGGATTAGGGAGTGATGAAGCATGACTCACGTCCAGCTGTGTTACAACACAGTTGCCTGGATCTGAAATCCTTGTTCACAAGTTGCAGCAGGATCTTCCTGTAGATAGCTCCTACCCTACACAGAGGAAGTGAGATGAAAATCTGTGGTTTGCTTATGGTTATCCTAATGACACAAGAAGACCGTTGTTTTTTCAGTGCCAACCAGAAAACTTTTTTACTGATTACCCCTGTGCATGAATTGCCTCTAAAAAGCACACTAGAGGAAAAGTTAAGTTTTATTTCCATGTCTTTAGGAAAGGGTTTTACCTCACCTTGCCTGCTGCTCTGGTACCACTGATTCACTAAAGAGGTTTTCAAAGCTCCACAAGGCCTGTGAACACATGCCTCTCCTTCTTGCCCAGGCATCTCAGACATCAAGGCTGGTGATACTGTGGGGAAAAGCCTTCAAAGTATGCAAGAGAGAGACATGTTCGGACTGGGTTATAGGTCTGGTGGAGTGTTCATACATTCCAGAAGAGTAGCTGTGATGAGTCCTTGAAAGACCAACACAGATTTTGTGGCAGAATATAGTCACAAAGGACTCTGAGGACTTCTGTTGGCAGCTGTGCCTAAATCCAGTTGCTATTCCAAATTAAACAAGACCCACTGAATCAGTTGTGCAGGATAATTCTCAACATCAATTGTATTATTGTTTTCAAAGGAAAAAAACAACTAAACTGACCAAACATGTCCCCAATCCCCACCCACTCCATAATGTGTCCCTAATAATAAGTGATTGTTACTTTTCATGAAGGGAGATCCCTGTACAATAACACTGTTTTCATGTGAGTATTTCTCATTCTTCCTCTACCAGTTGTTGAATATCATCTGATTCTGGATGTAACAACTCTAAACAATAGTGATGCGTTACATCCAGACCAGTATCTAAGGCAATCTAGTTGTTGCAGTTCTTAAAATTTATAGCAACTGTGCTATACATTTATTACAGCTGTGATGATATAGACCACACCATCCTGCAAAATAACAACAACAACAACAACAACAACAACAACAACAATGTTACTTTTAAAGAATTGCTCCCCCCCCCCCCCCGGCAAACTGCCTGGAACATAGGAAGTTGTTATGCTGTGGTGATTGTCTCATCTCTACTTTTGAAAATATCGTAAAACTTTTCATTTTAGAGAAAATATAATTGTTCCCTTCTATCAGTTGTCAGATACTTATGCCTAGAACTTACGATATGGATTCAACCCATGTGAGGAAGAAGGTTCTACCAGTAGGGTATATAGATACGTGTGTCCTGTATGGCACAAGTGACCAAAATGTCAGCCCATCAGTTGTTGCATAGCTGGTGAAGAATGCAAGGAGTTGCAATCCAACAACCCCACTCTGCCCTCCAAGTCTTGTCCGGCAGGCCTGTACAACCCTCTTTTCAGTTCATGCAAATGCATTCACCAGTGTTTCTTAACAATCTAGAGATGGCTCCTATGAGAACAGCCTCATTTCCATTTTCTGACTTCTCAAAACAGTGTAAGTCTTTTTTTTAATGTCTGTTTCCCCCCCCCCCCCCACTTGTCTGTATTCACTTCCTGTGAGATAAGAGCTTCCCCTCATCCACGCAGTCCCTTCACAACTAGTTTATCAAGTTTGGGATGGGAAAAGCATTCTGTCAACTTCTAGGAAGAAAACAATCCCATGTTTCCATTCTAAACAATATCATTTTTCAGCTGTGTGAGAACTGCTGTTTGCATCTCATCAGAAGCACATTTCCCCCCTTATCCCTTAATACAGTGTGTTTCATGATTCAAAGGGGTTCTTTTGCAGAGCCAATGCATTCTTTTATCTTTTAAATAAAGGCTTCAGTTTTTTTTAAAAAAATGTATTCTCAAACTGTTTCTAGATTAAAGTAATTGTGTTTTAAGAGTCTTCTTACTGACTGGGGCAAATATATATATACTTTCTCCATCACATTCTCAGAACCAGAAAGCCTGCGGGTAGTTTTAAGTAATTTCACAGGTGCTGATTCTGAGGATTCTTAATGTCAGGCAGTCAGGAAGATTACAACTCTGTACTGTAGAGCTGAATCATCCTTCATTCCATCCTCCCTGGAGGAAGCACATAGCACAACCACACACTGGTGCCGTACATGGCCGGCAGGTCTTTTTCTCTTTTAGGTTTTCTACACTGAGATCTTCTATGGCAGTGGTTCCCAACCTTGAGTAACCCAGGTATTCTTGGACTGCAGCTCCCAGAAATTCTGGCCATCACAGCTAGTGGTAAAGGCTTCTGGGGTTTGCAGTCCAAGAACACCTGGGTTACCAAAGTTGGATTTCTGTTGGATATTCTTTATAGCTCTCTCTTCATGTGGGTAAGTGATTTTCATTTTATTCTCTTTTTGGTGGCAGGTTATGTAACACCAATGCTTCCACATCCAATGCTCACACCTGTAACCCAGGCAGGTGGAGGGAATTTAGGCACACTTCCGCCATCCCTTTCTCTGGAACTTTGGGAGAACAGGGAGATAAGCAACATTTCTTCTCCTCTTCTACCTCCTTCTCCTCTAATGCATTGAGGGGTGTCTCCACTGCCATGGCACAATGCAGAGGGGAGGCCCTTCACATCCTCATTCAAGAGGTTGGGCCAGCCTTGTTTGCTGCTCACAACTAAAAATATAACAGAAATAAAAATAAAAATACTCTGGCACATTAAAGACGAACAGATTTTTTTTTCCGTGTGAGCTTTTGTGAATTCCACTTCCTCAGACACATGAAATGTGAACTGCACAATAGACATATAAGCACCACATGATACTGAGAAAGCACTGACTTTTAACACATACTTACATGCTTCCAACTTCCACCCAGAACATACTATAAAAATCTATTATCTACAGCAATGCTCTGCAGTACAACAGCTTCTCCAGAGATCCACAAGACAGAGATGCAGATATACAGCAGGCATTTCTTGAACTACAGCACTCACTTAATGAAGTGAAGAAACAAATTAACAAGGGAATGCTGATATTTAGGAACAATGTAGTACAGGAGAGACCCCAAGGAAAATATGATAGAATAACCTTAGTAGTCACCAACAGCTCCCAGTCGCATGTATCATCAACAAGCTACAACAGACTCTGGATAATAATACTTCAGTCTCACTGGCTTCAGATGGCAAGCCCATGCTTGCTTACGGACAACTCCCCGACCTTGTTTAACTACTGATATGCAACAGCTACACAACATAGAGACAACGACAGGAACATGATTGTGCTACAAGTGTGTCTCCACATTTATTCTGGCAACACCAATACCGATCCAAAAATGTCGCCTGCAACATCAGAGGCTTGTTTATTTGTTCATCTGTTAATGTAACCCATGCCATCCTTTGCCAGTAGCAGCATTCTGCATTCTACATAGGACAAACAGGATAATCTCTGTCCAAAAGAATATAAAGATACAAATCTAATTTTCAAAATGGTAATACAAAAGAAAACAGGGTCAGAATACTTTATCCTCCCAGGAAAACTCTGTTAGTGATTAGTGTAGAGAAAAGAAATGAGACAGAGATTTCAGAAGAAGGCAGCTGAAATGGGTTACATGCATAAATTCCAGTGTGAATCTAATAGCTTAAACAAAGGCCAAGGTTTTCTAGCTTGCCACATATACTAACAAGCCAGGGTAATTATTTTATACTCTTGTATACAAACAAGTGTCTGTGGGAGCTTTTTGGGCAAACTGATCACGGAGTCAGAAGCTGAGTTTAAAAAATGCAGCCATTATTCTGGAACAAAACATTTCAAATACAGCTTTATGCTTCCCTGATAGATAGGTAAATCATTCTGTCTGTGACCAAGATGTGTACGTATATAATCAGCACTTTAAAAGTTCATTACCTGTGTTAACATGCTGTTGTTACTTTGGGCATTTGTGTCTGTTTTTTTTCTTCATCTGGTCCCTACTCTTACAATCACGTATACTGTTTATATAAATCTTCAGATAAATATTTTCCGTCCTGTTTCTGAAGAAGTGGATTCAGTCCACCAAAGACTCAGTTAATCTTCGGAGTGTTAGCCATTGTTCCATGACAGTGGTGCCATTCCCTATTACTGCAGAAGAAGAAGAGGGTGAGGAAGCCAAATTTTGTTACTTTTGTTTTGATCTTGTTATATATAGTCTGAAACAGACTGCTGCAGCTATCTCTTGGAAAAAATGAAGACTGGCACACACAACGTTAATATATCAATTTGAGTGATGGTTTTTAAACCACAAGAAAAGTATTCCACAAGCCCAATAACCTTCCAGTATAAGATTTCAGATGGGAAAAACAATACAAGCAGGAGGTACAATACATGGCCCTTCAGATGTCGGACTTTCATCCTCTCTTACTATTGATTACACTGCCTGAGCAGGTGGGAGTTGCAGTACAGCAGCATCTGGAGAGTCATACTTACTTGTTCCTGCCATAGAGGAAGGGCAGGAAATAATAAATGGGAAAGAATATGCCATTATTTCACATATGGATGCGGGCTTCCTTAGAGCCTAGAAACTAGAAGGGAGCTAGGAAATTTTGGGAAAGTAAATTTTGAGAAAAATGGGTGACCTCACACATGAAGAGATTTCAAACATACCTGGCAGTATTGGAGAAATAAGCTATTGAAGAAGGAATAAGAGCTTTGGGCAGCTGAATGTAGAAGAGTCCAGGTAATAAAGATCATGAGTAGGTATATGGTTCTCCCCAATCATGGAAGAGTCACATTAAATTTTCAGTCTGCTTATGTGTAGCCTGCACTCAGTACATTTTTCCTCTTTCAGGCCATGGCTAGATAGATGTGAGCCATGGATTGAATTGGGTGTGCATTGCTTTTTACATGTAATGTTGCAAACATAACTTGATGTATTTTGAAGCCAACCTAGGCTGACCAATTTAAGCACAGCTGTCATGGACTGAGAGGGCTCTCTGAAGTACTCTCTTTAAATCCTGCACTACTGACTGTGAGAAATATAGTTTGTATGTTCTACTCTTTTAGGTCTCTGTCCCCACCATGAGGATAAATCATGTACTACACAATTCTATTTTTTAAATGCAACTATAAAACCATGCAAACAATAGCTGCACCAGATAAGTCCTTTGCTGAGCCTAAACATTAGTAGGGTAAATGGCAGTGGAATTTACAGTTTTGTTGTCTCTTGTTCTTTCTGTTTGTTTTTGTGAGCAATTCCTTTAAAAGGATTTGAAATCAAAACACTGATAGGCAAAAAACTAAGATATGTTAATATATAAGAAAAAAATCCCAAATAGTAACCAAGCTTCTGCTTTCTCAGTAAAGGTTAAAGAGGGGAAAAGGTGGGAGAGAAAGTAGTTTGATGTTGTAGCCACAATCTCTGCATTTCATCACAGATTTCAAAGGGAATGTAGGGGAAAATAGATGCTTACAGAGCAATCATGCCAACGAAGGAGTGTGCCCCACTGAGTCCAATGGGATATACTTTTATGTCACTGTGTATACAGATTAAGCTGAACTGGATGAAGCTCAGCTAATCACTATGCAGATTTCAGAGTGGGAGAGTGAAATATACAATGTCTGATTGGGTGCTTTTGAAAACACAAGGGACATCTACATTATGCTAGTTATTTGCTTGGTTTTGCTGACATTTGTGAGCAGTTTTTTGCAATAGTTTTCACAGTATCCATTGACACTGTGTGCTCTTTCTGCTTTGCCTTTGTTCGCTTGCCGTTATCAGATTGTCAGTCCTTATGGACATTTCATTTTCTCATGTTTTCCTCTGCCATCTTCCCCATCTGATGCCATGGATGTACACAACACCAGAACTCCCCTCATTCAGCTCCACATCACCCTTCTGTTTGTCTGTACAGCTGGGGTCCTGCATTGAACACATCAAGGGGGATGGGTGGATCTTGCTGTGCTTGGTCAGGAACCATGTGCCTTCCTGCCTTGAGCAGAAGTTCATACTTACCTCGTGTTCAAAATATATCATAAGGTAAAAATAAACATATAGGAAGCTTTCTCCTTCTCATGATACCACTGCTCTTTTGCCCTGAACAACAACAACAACAACAACAAAACAGAGTGGCTTACATGGTATGTTCTGTATTGTAATTTTATATAACATGGAGCCATCATTGTTTATTGTATCAAATTTATCCCCTTGTTCCTTCCTGCTATTATTACTCCCTAATCGGGCATCCAGTGTGGGATGGCTGCAGAGACAGGTGCAATTTGTCCCATACGTGAATGTCCCTCTATGCTGGGGGAGCAGGCACAGCAACAGTAGTCAGGTGATGAAGTACATCTGCGGAAAGGATGAGATCAAGTCAGGTGGAAGCACATGGCCAGAAAACTAGGGGAATGCCCACAGGGTCACATCCTTACTAACACTTGCTGCCACTATCCCTCCCCCAACCCCCAACAAGAGGCTGATGGAATGTGGCACATACGTGGTTCCAGGTGAGGTTTTCTGCAGTAATACAATGTGCAGTTAGTTTTTATTACTGCTTTGAATGTACTAAGAAAAATGACAGACTGTGGGAACATCACGGGGACCATGATGGGTGGTAGCCTATGTCATTGGGATTCTGATCAGAGGGGGTGAAACATAGCACTAGTTTTCAGCAACTGAACAGGTGTGGATTTCCTCATAAAATCAAACATCTGTCTGGTTCTGTCCCAGTCCTTTACTGAGATGCATAGATTCCTCTGTTAGGGAGAAAGCAAAAATAAAATTAAGCAAAATTAGGAATTAATTTTAGGTGCTATACCTTAAAAAGAAGCCCCATTCTAAGCATTGTGCTTACATTTGCCAAATGGGAGCTCTTTCCTAAACACCCTGGTTTAAAGTAGGCAAATATTTACCCCATTCTGTTTTATAAGTTGCCTGCTGTGCCTTCCTGCCGACTGAACGTGAAGAATTGCAAAAATTAAACGTGGAAATTGATCTATGCACAATTTGCCACACCTTTGAAGTCATTTCTGTTCATTTACCTTTTCTTTTATTAATGTGCACAAGAGCTTGTGGACATTAATGAAACATAGCACCGAAAGACATTTCAAAGTAATTGTATGCACCATTGCATCAAGATTCATTTTTTGTGCCATTTCATTAAAACATACATCTACTTTATTTGTATTGGCTGGGGTGAAAGGTAAAAATGTGAACAATTGGTTTTTCTATTATTAATATTTATATACCATCAATTTTGCATAAAATTCTCCAATGTGGTGTACCAAAAAAAGTTCATAAAGCTATTAAAAACACCTGAAAAGTTATGTTTAAAGAGATGTGTATTAACAATTTTACTGAAAACCATTTGGGTGCCTTCTGTATTCCACAGTTTCAGAGCCACACAAGAAACTGTGTTTTCTCCTGCGTACTAGACCTATGTAGGCAATAACAGTGTTCTCAAGGGGGCTTCTGTAGCATTTCAGAATAGCTGGACAGGTTCATAATGGGACCCAGTGGTCATTTAGATCTAGTGTGGGCAACTGTTGACCTTCATGATGTTTTGGACATTTATATGAAAAATAAATGTTTCTTATTTATTTATTTATTTCATTTCTGTGCCACAGTAAAGGGATTTGGTGCAGCTCACTAATGCTTTTTTTAAAAAAATACAACTAAAATTGCAATGTTATAACATTAAAAATAATTTAAATATGATAATATTTTAAAGATGAGTAATTTGAAAGCACACAATTGAAAGTGCAGTAAATTGAATATTAAAAAAACAATTAAACTTATAATAATATTTAAAAGGTTAGCAATTTAAAAAGAATTTAAAACCAGTTAACAACCACACCATCCCTAGGCAAAATTACCAATGTGGGTGATTTTGGCAACCACAGTTCACCAACATCTGAAGGGGTCAAAGTTGCCCACCGCTGTTGTAGATAAAACAAGAGGAACTGAAAACTGAGACGAACTGCTCAAGTACAGACCTTGTAGAAAGTCTAGGAGGCATTTGGGAGAGAAAGATGGGATTTTTATTATTTAACAAATAAAATGCAAGAATAGTAAATTGGTTATCATTCTATCACATTCCACAAACAAAACTGGTTAATTTGAAACTCTCACATCTAGGGAGAAATTAATGTAGTCTAGAAATAACTAGACAAGTAGAGCAATAGAGTCAACTAATCAGCGCCTCCCCTCTCCCCTATCAACTGAATTGCTGTGTTGAAAAATATGGATTGAGTGGGTTAATCACATCAACCGGACTGTGATTATTTAAGCCACCTTCAGCACGCAGTGGTTCTACAGGTCAGTTGCCATTTTGGATGTATTTTAAAGTGTTGGCTATTTAATGAAGATGTGAAAAGAGTGTAATTTTCATGTACACTTGCATCAAAGTCATCATGGGTCTAGGGAGGTCTTCAACCAGAAGTGCACAGTGCACAGTCCATATTTTTGCAGCCAATCGTCACTCAAAGTGGGAATAACTGCTTTTGCTTTGGGGAAATATCTGGCTCAATCGCAGTTGCCTAAAGCCCAAAAGTGTAGGCTATTTTTGCAGATTTTTGTCCACAAGCGCACACACATAACTATTTGTTACAAAGATAGAAATAGCTTAGTTCATATCTCTCCCAACCCCTGGGTCTTGATTACAATTTTAGGTAAATTCTGCCTTGGAAAAGAAAGGTGTATTGGCAGAGTAGAACAAAGAACCATGTAAAGGAAGAATAAAAGCCAAATGAACCCAGGTTTTAATCCTTTTGCTGAGACCCACTAATGTAAGGGATGCCCAAGCAGAAGGAATGAGCACTGACTCTCTAGACTCTGAAGCTGTTACAGGGCTTCAAATGAGGCACAGAAAGGGAACTTCAACTAGCATTTGCCTAGTTTGTAGCTGTATCTGATTTTTGTGTATGATGGGATTCTTTATAACTCCATACACGTGTACACACACATGTTCTGCTATAACATGAAATAGTTAGATCAGACACTGATGTCTGGCAAATGCCATTGTTCCTTCATAAGAGCCTTCTCAACCATATGTTTCTAAATATAGGTTGCCCATTCTACCTTATTAGGTGTTATAGTCCCACCTTTCTCCATTTATCTCATCATCAGGATCATCTCTGTTGAATGTGTTTGCACTCAAAAGATAACCAAGAGCTGTCTTTTGAGCAAAGTGTTGCCAGATGTGCATGAACATGGCCTCAAAGATGAAAAAGGAGTGCTGATGTTTCTTTATGCCCTTGGGAACTAGTGGATAAGTCTTTGGTCTGAGTTTCAAATATATCCAGCCTTATTGAAATATCTTTTTAAAAAATATGGTGAAGAAGACACATACAAAAAGTAAAAAGACTCGTAAGCCTGAACCTTGGGAAGGGGGGTGGACATCCTGATAATC
Organism: Intellagama lesueurii; assembly: GCA_037013535.1. NCBI lineage: Eukaryota > Metazoa > Chordata > Lepidosauria > Squamata > Agamidae > Intellagama > Intellagama lesueurii. Next base: position 212,131,920 of record JBAJHW010000003.1, read on the forward strand.
TTCACTGACCATCATATTTATTCTTTGCATCATTACCAAGTAGGCTTGGATGGGAATGTTGCCTTGTTTTGGCCCCTCTTCACACTTGTTTTAGACTTTTGAAGCACAAATTCCATAATTCTCCGTTCTGAGAGTGCTACCTAATAGATAGGCACCTAAATATGGCTCACCTGGCAGAAAGGCTGAAACTGCAAGACTGTGAAGCTTATCTAGGCCTAGCTTCCTGTTTAGAAAGACAGCTCCCAGCTAGCACCAGGGCAGGAACAGGAAGTTTGAGTGAAGCTAGGACTAACTAAGCCTCAAATTCTCCCAGTTTAGGCCTTTTTCTCAAGTGAACCATATTTAGGTGTCTGTCAGTTAGAACTCCCAGAATGGAGAATTATGGGATTTGTAGTCCAAAAAATCCAAACATCTCACCTTTACCAGTTTCATTTTATCTGAAACTCAGCAAATCTTTATTTAATTTAACAATACTGTACAAGAAAACTTGCTTTGTTATAACTCATATGTATGATATGCACATTAAGGGTCTTATAAGAAATTGCATTGGTATTGCTAACCGGTTCACAGTTTTCAACTGCTTTCTCCCTTATTGTTTGTGTTTAAAAAACATGGAAATGTGCCTGATTCATCAGATTTTAGCAGGAAGTAATGATGATCAAAATTTAAAGTGGACTTACTGAAAACATGGTAGTAACTGGTTCATATAGAAATGAATGAAAAAGTAAGCATATTACATTTCCCCTTTTTGTACTCAGGAAGATTTGAGGTGGGGGAAAAGCAAGTAGTTAAAATTAACAGTTATTTCCCCCCACTTTACTATTTTCCCTTCCTCCAAGGAGCTCGTAGTGGTGTGACCCTGTGTTGAGGGATAGGATTAAGAAAAAGTGACTGGCTGAAAATCATCCAGTGCAAGTGAGGCATGAGGATAACTGAATTTTGATCTACCTGTTCTTAGTTTGGCATTCCAACCACTGTACCACTCACCACACAGAATGCTAGCATTGCATTATATAGGATATAGTAAACATAAACCCAATCATATGAATAGTTTCACAAAAGTTATCAGCCTGTAAGAAATGGTTCTAGCCTTCTTGCCCAAATATGGCTAGCTTTAAAAACATTCATTCATTTTTTTAAAAAGGAGGACCCTGTGGATATTTATTTAGAGTGGTGGTTCCCAACCTTGGGTAACCAAGATGTTCTTGGACTGCAACTCCCAGAAGCCCTGACTAGCACAGCTGGTGGTGAAGGCTTCTGGGAATTGAAGTCCAAAAACATCTGAGTTACCCAAGATTGGGAACCACTGGTTTGGAGGAACCCAATGTTAATGTACGTAGTCTACTAGAATCAGAAGCTGAAGACAAGAAGAAAAAAAACCATGAGGGTTGAAAAATGACCACACGTGATCTTGTGCATAAATGTATAATTATTTTAAGTTTGCTTAGGGAAAGATTGTCACATGTTGTATTATACAAATTGCTTAATGTGAAAGGTGCAAAATCTAGGAGGAACATGAATGTGATTCCAGAGAGTCTCTGCTTTTACTGATGCAATTATCTGTAAGGTTTTCAGCAAACAGCTGTCCACAGATAAAATAATGGACCCAACAGGACATTATAGTAGTAGAGTTACGGGTATATGTTGGGATGCTGCCAAGTTCTGAAGCAAGGAAGAGCAGCACTTAAGAGCGCAGCATGATTGGGCAGGAAAGGGAAGCTGATGTCCTCTGTAACTCTGCTTTTCTTCTTTGCCCTGGCTATGCTCCTGGGTTCTTTCATTGAGTGGACCTCCAAGACTAGAAGTAGCCACACAAAAATTACAATGGAAAGGAGGAGAGAAAGTGTTTTCAGTTCATGTTTTCTGTACTCTGTTCGTCCAACGTTCCTGTACTACATTTCAGACAGCCCCAGCCTCAGCAGCTAAGATTCTCAAGCTGCAGTTAAGAGCAGAGCTTGGAAAAGATGGAACTGGCCATTCTGGCTGGGTTTTTTTGGCAGTTGTAGTAAAGAAGAAAATAACTTTTCCAATCTCTAGTTAAAAATTGCTAGGTTACAGGAAGGCATTCTCTCCCACAGGGGGAGTGTTTGCATCACATCTGCTTCAGTCTGGTACATTCCCTCCAGAGCAGGCCTCCCAATGGATGAAGTAGAAACAGAGCAAGAGTGATAGTGCATTGTTTATAGTGGAAACATGCCACATTTGAGCTGATTTACAAGCAGCTCATTGGAGTGCCTGATTGCTCTGCAGTTTTGCTTTCAGTCCATTTTTCTTGCTGATAGGTTACTGGTATACGTCTTACTGAGGCTGCTGCAAAAGATTCTTTCAGAAACGTGGCATGGGCCAAAGCATGGAAGATAGAAACCAGCTGTTAGGTAGCATTTCTTCCAGCGGCTTGAAGAGTTCCAGCAGGCTGCATCAGGCTGATTGGTGATTGCCATTTGCTGGCTGCCTTTGCAGTGTTGCTAGTCAGTGCTGGCTGAAGTAACCTTTTAGTGGTGATGCTTTTTTTTGCTGACATTAATTTGTGAACGTTATAGTAAATTAGAATTACATTGTTTTCATTTTCCCTTCACTCCCTGAATGGGGAAATTAGCAGCTTCTCATGAGAACTGACAAGAAAAGAACAGAACCGCTCTCCTTTCCAAACATTTCACACTCGTATTTTATAGAGAAAGGGACCTTAAATTGAACAAAGGCTTACATTCCATACAAGTACCCTTTTACTTGCAATACATTGTACTTTTTATAGACACCAGATATTGATAGTGCACATTTGCAACATGATAGGACAGGATATGTCCTACTCATGCTTGCTGTTTAGGGCTTGAATTTCATGGCAGATAACAAAACAAGTCATGGGTTTTCTCTTCTATTTTTTTAAAATTTGTTTCTTTCCCATTCCTTTTACAACTTTCATTTAAAGATTTGCAGCTTAGGGAATCAAGCCAGGGACATTTGCTGGTTTGGAGATCACAAAAAACTGTGATGGAAGCAAGTCCAAATTCATAGCACAGCCACAAACTGTGAGTTCACATTATGGTGATGGCTAGTACAGATAAGTTCTAACTGTACAGCAGAAGAAATTTTAACAAACTAAACTGTGGTTTGTTGTGTTGTGCAAAACAGTTGGAGGAAGTCTTGCCAGGGGTGCCTTCAAGTATTTGAAGAGCTGTCACATGGGCAGCAGACTTGTTTTTAGCTGCTCAAGTAATTAGGATCAGAAGTAATGGATTCAAGTTCCAAGAAAGAAGATTTCAAATAAATAATAGGAAGAACTTCCTATCTATCTATCTATCTATCTATCTATCTATCTATCTATCTATCTATCTATCTATCTATCTATCTATCTATCTATCTATCTATCTATCTATCTATCTATCTATCTATCTATCTATTTATTTATTTATTTATTTATTTATTTATTTATTTATTTATTTATATGCTGCCTTTCCCCCCAAAAGGACCCAAGGCAGCTTCCATCACTAAAATATTATTTAAAAGCTAAAACAGTAAGTATACAAATATTTAAAAATAATTAAACAAGTGCTATCTTAAAATGGTAACTAAGATCAATATTAAAACGTATTTAAAACAACAGAGCACAACAGTCCATTTAAAATCCCTCTCAGACCACCAGTTATTAAGAGAAAGCCTGCCTGAAGAGAAAGGTCTTTGTCTGCCTGTGGAAGGACAACAAAGGTGGGGCCAGCCTAACTTCCCGTGGGAGGGAGGTTCCAGAGTCTGGGAGCAGCAACAGAGAAGGCCCTCTCCTGTGTCCCCACCAGGTGCACCTGTGAAGGTGGGGAAACTGAGAGAAAGACCTCCCCTGATTATCTTAATCTCCAGGCAGGCTCATAGAGGGAGATGCGGTCTTTTTGATAGCTTGGACCCAAGCTGTTTAGGGCTTTGTAGGTTAAAACCAGCACTTTGAATTGTGCCCGGAAATGGATCGGCATCCAATGGAGGTGTTGTAACAGGGTTGTTACATGTTCTCTGTAACCAGCCCCAGTTAACATTCTGGCTGTGGAATTTTGGACCCTTTGGAGTTTCTGAACACTTTCCAAAGGCAGTCCCATGTAGAGTGCATTACAGTAATCCAACCAAGATGTAACTAGGGCATGTGTCACCGTGGCCAGATTAGACCTCTCAAGAAACGGGCACAGCTGGCACACCACTTTTAACTGTGCAAAGCCACTCCAGGCCACTGCTGAAACCTGGGCATCCAGGCTCAGAGATGAATCCAGGAGCACCCCCACGCTACGTTCCTGTGTTTTCAGAGGGAGTGTAATCTTATCCAGCACAGGTTGCAACCCTGTTCCTTGATCTGGTTTTCGACTGACCTGGAGCACTTCCTAAGTCTTCCACTGTTGAATGTCTTAGTGAGAGACATTCAACAGTGGAATCTTTTGCCTCAGCAGCAGGGTGAACTGTTCTTCACTGGAGATTTTTAAGCAAAGGTTAGATGACCACCTGTCAGGAATGTTTTAGCTGTGGATTTCCTGCACTGGCAGAGGGCTGAACTTACTGACTCATTGGATCTCATCCACCTCTATGATTCTATGATGTGATGACAGTCTTCCTTTCTCATGCACTGTTGCTTGCTTTTAGAGTAGATTGATTCTCTGTTGACTTGGTGCTTTTTTTGGAGTAGTTTTCATTGGGGTTTTAGAAGATTTGGACTAATGTCAGGAAACATGAATGGGGAAACAAGAATGGGAAATCTGGAAGAGGCTTTTCCTTTTGTGCAAAACAAAAGGACTGGTATATTAAAAAATTAAAAAATGAAAGAGGCACCTCCTGAGAGAATCCAAAATGAAAGAAGTAAAATAACATTCACCAGAGACCTCTCTAATAGCTTCTCACTCCATACGCTCAGTCCCCACCTCTTTCTTCCATGTCCTGAAAGGGTTTTGCCTCTGGTTTTAAACTTCTTTCACAATGCTAGATATGCTTTCCTATCTCAGATTGTCTTAGCAGTAGTGCAAAAGAAATTTTAATTCCCTTTATTTTTCTTTATATCCTACATCTTCTGGGAGTTTTTTTCCCCCTACAGTACTATCAGCCTAAAAAGAGTCATTGTCTTCTATTCTGCAGCCCATTGTTTCCCAAATCCAGTCATTTACAAAGCAAACTATTGTTACATTCTCAAATGGAGCATGGAAAATATGCAGCTAAAAGCAATAAAGACATAGAAAAGTCATAGTCAAAACTTCTAGAATAAGAGATGTGAAGGAAGGGCATTATGAGAAATGGTATGTCTTCCACAGCATGTGTCTCCAGCTAAGCTGTTTTCCTAGAGTCATTGCTTTCTCTTTTATTCTTTGTGAATGCCAAATCAACAAAGAATCATGATAGCCATTAAATACATTCATAGGGTAAGGTCACAGGAGTTCTGACATTTGTGTGTTTCAGATGAAGCTTTAGGACTCCTTAGTCCCCTATGAGAAGCTTAGGGAAGGCTTCCACAGCCTGCATCCTTTCAGATATTTTAGACTACAACTCTCATCATCTTTGACCACATGGTATCAGTTTCTAATGGGAGTAGTAATTAGAAGGATCCAAATTAGAAAAGGTTGCCTGAGTTGACAGATTGATTACTAGGCAAGCATTATCATCAGCTTGGCATATTGAACATACCCAAGATGAGTAGAATTTCTATGTCTTTTTTCAGACTCTAGGTAAGGTAAAGGTAAAGGTTCCCCTTGACATTTAGTCCAGTCGTGTCCAACTCTAGGGGGCGGTGCTCATCCCCGTTTCCAAGCCATAGAGCCAGCGTTTGTCCGAAGACAGTTTCCGTGGTCACGTGGCCAGGGCGACTAGACACGGAACGCCGTTACCTTCCCACCGAGGTGGTACCTATTTATCTACTTGCATTTTTACATGCTTTCAAACTGCTAGGTTGGCAGGAGCTGGGACAAGCGACGGGAGCTCACTCTGTTGCATGGATTCGATCTTACGACTGCTGGTCTTCTGACCCTGCAGCACAGAGGCTTCTGCGGTTTAACCCGCAGTGCCACCACGTCCCTTTTCAGACTCTGCCCAACCCCAAAGATAGGTTGTAATTGTGTGTGCATGTGAGAATTTCTGTGGCAAGAAACAAGCACCCAAAGGACTTAGAGACAAAAAAAAAAGTATATTTGAAGAGAGACATATGGTTGGTGACCAGGTGAAGCAAAGGGAGGGAGGGCAGACTTTATAGCTAATTGATAAGATGAGTTGTTCTGGCTGAGGAGAGAGTTTGGATGTGAGGGTGCGGAGTTCTGTCTGTTCAAGATGTAGGACCAAGAGACTTTATTCAGACAGCAAGTCCAAACCAATTTGATTTGCTGTGATAAGAGAGTGGTGGGGGTACAGAATGGAAGATGCTTCTGAATGTCCTGGAGGCTGTACCACTGACTCCCATTAGACTACTTTATGTGTTTCACTGCCATATAATTGCTACTCAGAGGCCAAACGTGCTACTTGTAGATGCCCATTCATGTATAAAACAGGTTCCATGTGATTTCGACCGGTGTGTAAAAAAAAAACCCAGAACCACTATCTTTCTCTGGAAGAAGTGGCTCTTTTGCTAATTGGACTGGAATCAGCCTTATGAACTGCTTAATACATATATAAAAAAACCTAGTATCTTTTTTGACAAAAGCTGCAATAGCAGTTTCACGTCCCCTGTGCACCCCCTGCAACGTTCAGATTTCAGACTGAGTTGTGAGAATATAAGGAAAATACATTTGTCAGTTTTATGTTCCATTCTTAGTATATTAATTCATTTGTAAAATGAATTTGCTGGTTTTGCTATTGAAAGTGTGAGGTACAAGAGTGGACACTCGAGTTGGTACTTTCCATGTTCAAGACATCCAGCCAAAGAGTACACCAAGATTGACTTCACTCTCGAATATAAGAATTGCGCTGTTTGTGGTCCACTGTTTTCTTTCACTCATGGAAGTTTCTCCATAAGAAACAAAAAAGGCATTGAAGAGACAGGAGGAGTTCTTTGTCAGCATATCAAGTTGACAGCCATTTTTGTTGGTTAGTGAAATAACAGGGCCAATTAGCCACTACTGATCTAAGTCCCAAAAAATTTTAGTGGGACAAATGTATAAATAACTTGGAGAGCAATCTGAAAGCCCAAATCTTCTGGCTCAGGATGGGATGGGATAGAAGTGCTCCTCCTCTGGCAGAGACAACACATTTACTGGCTGCCCTAGTACTCTGTTAAAAGTTCCAGGTTTAGATTTGGAGTTGGTTGTGTTTCTGCCTATGGTAGAGCCTAGTATGAATCAACAGAACTTTAAAGGTGGCAAATCATGCATCATTTCACACCAAAAAAAAGCAAAACCATTGAAGATTGCATTGCCCTTCTCAGTTAAACCCACCTTTATGTATGTATGTATGTATGTATGTATGTATGTATGTATGTATGTATGTATGTATGTATGTATGTATGTATGTATGTATGTATGTATGTATGTATGTATGTATGTATGTACCACTCCAGTAGTTCATGCACTATTCTGGTCAGTTTACAGCAAAATAAAACAGCATCAAGTTAAAATAAAAACACAAAGATGTTTTAGATGCTTTGTATATGCTGGGACTAATATGAACTTCTGTTGAAGGAAATTAAATCCCTGCCAGTTATAGAAGGGAAATGGCAGTTTGAAGTGTAAGACAGGAGTAGTTTTGAACTTGACTAACAAGCACTTTCCAATGACATTTTAGACAGTGAGGAGGAGTTGAGGGGTTGGGAGATTCACAACTGATTTGGATATTGAGGGGCTGTGTGCTTCAGACAAAGTTTTTTTTAACTAATTGCCCTTGATGTTTACATTGAGAACTGATTAAAGCAAAAACTGTTTTAACAAGCCAGATGTGTGAAAAATGCCCTAAATCGTCTTTGCATCAGATTGAACAAGGATTGAGGTTAATCTTTATCCATTGAGTTGCTACAGCTATAAGCCCATATTTGATGTTGAGATACCATTGCTACAGCTGGAGCTTTAATCCAATGTTTTACTCCAGGGGCTCATTTGGAAACAGGACCTCGTGGCTTTTTGAGTAACAAATAACATGTCCACCAGCGTATTCTTCTTATCATATGTAATTATCTGCCAAATCTAAAACCGCTAAGATCGTTAAGTGAGGGTCATTCACCATGTGGTGAAAAGCAAAGTCAGCAAGGCTGAATAAGGAAGAGCCCCACTCTTCTGTTTCACCAAAGATGAAGTGGGGAGGGGAAGGGAGAAGAAGCAGTGACCAGGCAGCAGGCCCTGCTGTGTGTCTCATCCATTAAAGGTGTCTGGCAAGACTCCTGTCTCACAATTAGATAAAAGCTTTTCCATTCTAAATCACTGTCCAGAAGACAGCCTGGAGCCTGAAATGATGAACTGAATACACAAGAGAGCCAGGATCCAGCTCTGGATGATGATAATTTATATGCCTCATGTATTTACACAGAGGAATGTAGGCTTCTGGTCAAAGATTTGCTGGAGGTTCTTTTTCTCTCTCTTCCTTCTGCTTTTCTTCATGTTTGGCTTTTAGTCTAATGAGCATTCCCTGAGTGTGTTAATTGCCATTCTACAGGGCAGAGATTTCTTGGAACCTTTGGACACTCATGTATAATGTACCTATAGCAGAGCTGCATAAATGGCAGCACCCCAGCTGTTATAGGACTATCATTCCCATCACTATTGCTGAGATGGGAGGCATGCTGACTCAGGCTGATGAAAATTGTAGTCCAATGATGTATGAATGCCACAGGATTTCCATTACTATTATAGAGCCTGTAACCAATGACCAGCTTGTACCACTTCACAAGGTGAATAAAACGTACCATACTAGACTAGCCTTCTTGTTAAGATGCTAGTTTTCTATATGCAAGGAATTGTATTTATATTAAGAAGAACAATTCAAATTCTGACACACACCTTTTTTGCTTCATGGACTTACTACATGTTTCTCTGTGTAATCTTGTGATGGAGGGTTTAAATTTCTGGAGAAAAAATGCAAGCTTCCAGTCTTATAGAAATGGCTACATTTAAGTAACAAGGGAAAGTAAACTGGCTAGCCAATAGTGTTTTTGATAATATATAAGAGAGGTCTGGTACTTCCAGTGTTGATAAATGAGAAATCTCATAAATATTAATAAGTCCCTTTTTAATTTTTTTTATTTTTTTAAATATAACAACAACAAAATAAACATCAAAAGGAAAATTCAGCTAACATATCAGCTTAAACAGAAAAACATATTAATACAAATATTAAAAATTAATACAAATATTAATAATTCTAACTGTTAAAAGCTGTCTGTGTATGCGTGTCCCTGTGTGTGCATGCATGTATGTTTAGAACTCAGCACTACAAAGGCAGATATCTTGAACCACAACAATTATTATTCTTATTTTCATTCTGAAAAAAAGGTCAAGTTTTAAAAATCCTGCTGGTGTGGTTTGGGTCCGGCACCACTGTTGTTCCTCATTGTGCTGGTGTGAGTAACCCAAGTTAGGACTCTTATCTACAATTTTCCTGCACTGTCCATGAAAGGGAACTGTCCAGCCTGATGAAGTAGGATTTCCTCCATGAAAGCTTGCAATCTGTTTGATTTTTTTAGTGGTTCAATAAAGGTACTACCCTACTCTTGCATTTGTGTGATCCTAAGAACCACATGACATTTTCCTAATTTTTCTAAGTTGGAATGGAGCTGAAGGATTCAGCATGGCTGCAGTGCCCCATCACTCCCTTTGGGGCTGGGAGTCTCCCTCTGACTTCAGTTTCCACATGGCTCTTTATGGTTAATGTGTAAAAAGGAGGTTTCAGCTAGAGTTGCCAGGTCTCAGGGCATCAACTGAAGTTTCTGGGAAGTCCTCTGCTTTCCCAGTTCTCCAGGTGGGGAGCCAAATCTCTGGGTGACTGATGCTACGGCAGAAAATATTTTATTTTTGTTTGTGAGGTTGCTTAAACTTAGGCACCCATCTTCTCACCATTTCCAACTGGTGTTAATGCTTAGTGGCTCAGTATGAGTTGGTTTGCATGTGTGTTGTGTTTGCCCAGTAGTAGCATGTCAGAAAGCCAAGAGCGACGGAAGGGAGTTGGAAAAAGGGCTAGTGGCACATGCAGCTGGGCTTGTTATGCCATTTAAAGCGAGGCAGGGAGTGGACAGCCAGTGCTGCTATTTGTAAGCCTTCTGGTTGTACAAACCTTGGCAGAAGCAGTGCAGCGTCTGGAGAAAAACTTCCTCTGAGCCAGCAGTGAGCCTTCTGCAAGCCCGAGCAGTAGCTGGAGGCAGGAAAAGCTCTCTCTGTGTAAGAATATGCAGGATCTAGGCCAGTGATGGCGAACCTATGGCACGCGTGCCCCAGGTGGCACGCGAAGCCCTTTCTTATGGCCCACCCACCCTCCCTTGTGGAGGCAAACCTTATGAGCCGGCAGCCGGGATTCCCCCTTCCGCAGCCACTTCCTGGTCCTCTGGGTCCGTCGCTATGATTCCCCCTGAAACTTCCTGTTCCTGGTCCTCTGGGTCCATCCCTATGATTCCCCCTGAAACCGCCACTTCCGGTTCCGGACTTCCGGGCGGCACGGCAGCCACTGGTCCCCCCCACCTCATTTTGGGCACACGAGCCCAAAAAGGTTTGCCTCCACTGATCTAGGCTCTGATGGGAGCATTTGCTACCTGCCCAACTGTGGGTGATCACGGAACAAAGGAAGGCTAATTGCCTTAGAGAAAGAACAAAGGAGTCGACAGGGGATGTCCGAGTCAGCGGAGCCTACAGGCAACGCCCTGAGAGCTCTTTTATTTACTTAGCATGATTTACATAGTATGTTGAGAGAGAGAGAGATAGGATACTAGTTACCTAATCGTAATCAGGATTGGCTGAAATAACCCTTTGATCTTATGCTCTACCTCTAAGCGAAAGGGCAGAATAAGGGGTTACCCCGCCTGCTGGCAGCTGCCGCTTCCTGCCAGGAGTGTATGCACGTCACTGGAACAGAATGCAGCTACAACCTTCAAGCAGAAGTTTCCCACACCCAACAAGTCCAAAATTTCCCCTAAAGCTGGCTTGGTGTACTACCTGATTTACTGGGTTTCATCTAAATTCTGGGCATATTTGCCTATATTTCCATGTACTTATTTCCATTATTTGTTCTCTGAGCAGCACTTTCAGTCTCCCCCTAACCCTTGTCTTCCCCACTTTTAAGATGCTACAGGAGCCTATCCTTTGAAACCACAAGGACCTATTCCTGTGATATCCCTAGGATATCCCTCACTTTTGGAGGCCAGAATCTCAAGGAATGGGATGCTGCTGACCTGGCATAACCCTTGCTGTGATAAAGGAATTGTATAAAGCTGTCTCCATTCTATAAAAGCCTATCTGAAGCCAATTAAGTTGTCAAGGCTTTGCCCAAGGAGCCCTGATGATTTGGGCCTTGTGAGGAGGCTTTAAAATCCATTGTTCAGGCCCCTGTTCCATCTGTACTGCAGTTCTTGAGAGAATACTGGTTAGCGGCTTGGCAGTCAACAGGTGTGAGACAAGTCTAAGTTTGTAGTGTAGATATGTCCAGCTTCTATGGAAAGTCAGCTGTCTTAGAAGCATTTGAATAATGAATGCAATGAATGCTATTTTGAAATCTGCAGCCATTTCTACTATGAACATTTCACAACTACTGAAAGCAACTTTCTGTGATATTGTTCTTCAGTATACTTCTTCTGTGTACCTTGTCTCTCATTCCTTCCATTTAAAAAATTACGTTCAGTGTAAGTAATATATAGATGAGAACAATTGAAATTGATGCAAGACATAACTTAAAACTGGTTTGTAGAGAGGCTAGGCTACTTCACAGGGTATGTCTTTCTTGACGTAAATGCTCTTATCTCCTGTGGAGATATACCCAAATGGAAGGGATAAACAAGGCAAAGCAGAAACAGATGTGGGATATGATTCTTAAGCAAGATTCTCCCCTGTCCTTCATCTTTCCAGGAAAAAGCCAGCAATAAATATTACTGTTGCCTGTTCCAGTATTGGATGACCTTTTCAGGAGGAGGTCATATGGTTTTAATTGATTACTGTGACCTCCCCAACCCTCCTGTTTTATTCTTCCATAGTATTACTTTCCCCAAGAGGCACAGATCCTTTCTCTGTCCCACACTGCCATATATTATAGCCTAATGCAGTGATGAACTCATCAAGCCAAGGTCCAGCCTTCATATGAGAAAGTAATACAATCTCAAAGATGAAAAAATCAGCAGGAAACAGCCTTGCACACAATATTTTATCTTATTCAGTGGAGCATCATCTGCATTTCCTTGCTTTCATTGACTACTCCAATTCTTCATTGGAGAATTCTTTTTGTTTGTAACCTTCCTTATGTATTCCTTTCCTAATATATGTTGTTTCATGTTATTGTAATCATTCATATTGCAGTTTTGTGCAATATGAAAGGTGAACCCAAAGCATCCCACAAAATTTAATGAACAAAAAGCAGACTGGAGTCTAAAGTTGCAATCTTCTACCAACGTCTTTGGAACTCAGTAGAATATGCACAGTAGAGGTGGTAAGATGTGGGCCAGGGGCTACATTTACCCTTAGTGCAGCCCCCCCTTTCCTCAACTACCCCTCCCACTTAGAGTTCCCAAAATGGCAAATTGTGCCCCAAGAAGTCTCTTGGGGTACAGTTTGCTGTCTAAATGTAATTCTGCAATGGAGAAGGGCTCTAGTTCATGACAGGGGTGGGCAACTTGAGGCCAGACACATGTTCTTCAACTGTAGCTCCCAGGTGCTTTACTATTATCTGTGTTGGCAAGGGCTGATAACCTGCCCAGTCCAACAACATCTGGAGGGATACAAGTTGCCCATCCCTGATGCAGAATATGGCTTGACATTTTGTGGCATTTCATGGCACAGTGGTTAAACTGCTGTACTGCAGCCAAAACTGTGCCCACGACCCGGGGTTCAATCCCAGGTAGCCGACTCAATGTTGACTCAGCCTTCTATCCTTCCAAGGTCAGTAAAATGAGTACCCAGTTCACTGGTGGGGGGGGGGGGAGCAATGTGTAGCCTGCATAATTAACTCATAAACCGCCCAGAGAGTGCTTGAAGCACTATGGGGCGGTATATAAGCAGCACACTTTGCTTTTTTATATATACTGCAGCTGCCAAGTTGTATTTTGAACCATTATTGACATATTGCAGGACCATTTTGTTTTCCATGTCTGTCTTTTGAGAACAGGCCACTCCCCAGCTGTTAGATCACAATGGGCAAGAGAACTGCACAGTAAATTAATACAACATAAAGCAGCCTAGAACCTGCTAGGCAATGTATAGTACTGGGAGAGATGACTAGCGATTATAGAACAAGTTATCAGCAAGGTGCAAGAGGAGCGTGTGTAGAATATCAGTCATGTAGCTCTGTGCCTCTAAAGTGTTTTGAATTGAGACCAACTGCAAAGATAAGAGGGCTGCTTTGAGGAATTAGTTAAGGGAGATAGTTGCCCCTGATGCCAGTGAACAGAGGAACACTGGTTCTGTAATTTCGTTGGGGGACTGCGTAGGGATGGGAGATGAGATGGAGGGGAAAGAAAGAAAGAAAATAAAGGGGAGGAAAAACATGGGCTTGGATTGGAGCACCTGTCTCACTTGGGGCAGGACCTCATAGAGGATGCCAGCATATCTTGAGGCAATATGACCACATGTGGTAAGATGACTGAATTTTGTCTCAGGAGATCTGGGTTCAAACTCTGTTTCAGTCCTGAAACTCACTGGGCAGCCTTGGGTCAGTCATGCTGTTTCAGTCTGACTTACCAGGTTGTTGTGAGAATAGAGTGTGGAGGAGGAGTCCCCTGTAAGCCACCCTGAGCCCACTGGAGAAATAGACAGTAAACATAGATAAGTAACAAGTATAAACTCTGTGTTCTTGCTGGGGGGAGGGGGCAGAAAACTGAGCAACATTTTATTTTTAATGTTGATATAAGTCTGTATATAAAGGGCGCAGGTATCTGAACTGAAATTTGGGAACACACAGTGCATCCTTCCCTAACAAGATGCCTTCTAGGGGAAGAACCAGCCTGTGTAGCCATGGGCAAGCTGCATAGTCCCAGGGCAACCCCAGAAGAAGAGAATGGTAAATCATTCTAGAAAACCTGGAAAGGGTTGTCATAAATCAGAATTGACTTGATGGTATGAAGTTATTAAGTTTCATTGAACTGTGGGGATTCTTTCTGGGTAAACATGCATCTAACTAAGCTTCTGTAATATCCTCACAATAGAAGGCATTGCTTCTAGTCTCTGCAGCGCCTTCTGTGCTATGCTGGACTCTTCTTTCTGCCCAGTCTAGTTTAACAGAAAGGATTTCAGAAATGTCTGCCTGCTTCAAGTGCTGTTTTTGCTGGAGGCAAGGAATTCTGGCTCTCGGGTTTAATATATCACAATGGGAGCCATTCTGAGTCCACAGGAAAAACTTGACCCAGATTGTGAAGAGATGGATTCATGTTGAACAGGGTCTACAATGCAACAATTTAGATCAGGAAATGAATAAGATATTTCTTACTTTTATTTCATTGGTTTATTTGTCTTGGGAAAGAGGGGAAGGGTCTGAATGTTAGACATCACAAATGTTTCCATGTTAACAGTTTCTGAGGAGCAGAAGAAGGGACTGAGCAGTCAGGACTTATATCCACAAAACAAATCATTGGGATTACTGAGTACTGTTCTGCATACTTTGCTCTTTTTACAAACATGTACACAGACATGCACCTTTATAGTTTCATGGGTTAGTCTTAATAACTTCTTCCATGTTTTAATTGATTTCTTTGGCTGGTTAAGTTCATGACTGATTGATGGATTTGTTGATGAAGATTGACTGAATTAATCTCTTTTGTAAAGCTGATCTGAGATGTCCATGCTGTAATAAAAAAAGGAGAGAACTATTTCAAAAAGGGGAAATATATCAATGCTTCTTAAATGACAACTGGCCAAATACATTTCCATGTGCAGAAGTTTACTAGAGTGGCATTTCAAACTTAGGATAGAAATAGAGAAAACATTGGCTATGCAGTTAGAGGCAGCATTCTCTTCGGAGTTGCAGGAATTTGGCACCTTTTCTTCAGTGGACTTAAATCCAGGGTTCCTTTACAAGTTGACTGTGCAAATAGTAAAGCTTTGAAGAAATGCTTAGGGTGAGTGGGAATAATGTTTGCTATGTGATTGCATTGCCCTTGCTCTGTGTACAGAAGCTAATTAGACCAGCAAATTAAACCTTAATTTAACACTGGAAATGGGATAGTGAACTCTGCCACAACTGATGCATCAGACTAATTTAGGGTACAACATACACAGCTCTATCCCACAGTGTGTTTGGAAAAGATTCTAAGAGAGAGGGAATGTTGCATAGTAATGTGTTAGAGTGATTCGTAAACATAGTGCACACTATCGTAATACAGTCTGCCTGCCTGTGTACATTAAAATAAAATAAAAGTCCACTTAGAATTCCACAGGGGCCTCTCCTTGAAGACACCCATTCTGTATAATAGTAGGACCATCTGTCTTAAAGGAGAACAAGTTGGATCCAAGAAAGAAGGATCACAGTCAAGGACTGTTTTATAGACAATTTTAGAAAGAACCCATTCCTATATGATGTTTCCAAAGATCTCAAGGTGTGCAACCACTGCAGCTTTCAGGGTGACACCAAAAACAGGTGCTGCTGCCACCATCATCACCACTACTATCTCCTCCATAAATCAATAGCCTGTATGGTTGATGCCATTTTATACTAGGAATACACTAAATCTGTTTTTCTAAAAATTGGAAGCAGATGGAAATAATCCACTAGCTATACCACACTCTTCCATCTGTGCCCTTCCTCCACTGAGAACCTGTGTTTCATATACATTAGTCCCACTCTGCTACAGATGTTTTATATAGACAAGCTGTTGAGTAACAAAGAAAACAAACCAGCTTCCATCTTGGGTGCACAGAACTTTCCCTTCCCTGCCCCCCATGCAACTACTGAGCTTATTGAAAATAATAAGAATTTTTTTTTAGCAAAAAAGAAAGCATTCAGGATCTTTTTTCCTCCCTGAAAGTCTAGGAAATTTCATTGGGGGGTGGGGTGGAGGAAGAATATTGCTCTAAGATGTATTCTCAAAGCTGTATAAAATGTTGCTTAACTTCTTAAGCCACAAGTATTAGATAGGACTTTGCATTTTCAAGGTATTGGCCCAACCTATGAAGATTCCAAGATTTGTATTATTTAAAATATAGAGTGAGGGTAGCTCCTCTTGATGCCTACCTTCAGGAAAGTTGATACTGTTTTTTTTCCTTCTATGAGACTAAAATTAAAGTTGCAATCCTGTATCTACTTATTTTAGAGTAAGACTAATTGAAGTCAATGGCACTTGTTTTCCAATAGACATATACAGGATTACACTGTTAGGCCACAATCCTGTTCAAATTATGGTTTAAACATCCATCTTCAAAGAACTAGAGCTCAGCATTCTTAGTGAGGGTCTCCTGGTTTTCATGACATGAGGAACTGTGTATGATCTAGTTTGTTTTGTTTCCTAGCTTATCTTGATGTGTCAGCAGCATTAAAATATCAATCAGTTATTTCTTCTCTCTTCTCCATCTCTACTCCTCACTATCAGTCCTTCACCTTCATACCACATAGAACAGGGTGGGCAACTGTAGCTCTCCAGATGTTTGGGGCTTACAATTCCCATCATCCTTAGCCAACCAAAGGTGAAAGATTATAGAAGTTATTATTAAAAACATCTGGAGAATAACAATGACCAATCTCCTCCTTACTTGAATTGTTATGAAGATTATAACTATATAATATATCTGACATACCTCAAATATTTGAAAGCACTAAACATGTTTTAATAAAAGTAAGGAGTAGTAGTTACGTATAACACATGTACCAGTTTGTTTTCAAAAGTTGAATAAATACTTTGTTTTGGGTAGAAATCGTTTTAAAAAGTGCATTATGCAGACTCAGATTCATTAGTAGAGTGCCAAAGCTAGCACCAGGCAGAGGAGAAAGGGGAAGAGATGCAAGTGAACACAGGTTAATGGTCATATTGGCTTCTGTTAATAAAGGACTGTGCTAGTAAGATCGTAAAATGGTTAAAAATAGCTCCCAGGGGCATGTAAACGTCTGGTGATTTTTCTCATGTTAAGGCTGAAACTCTGTCCCATACTTAACAATGCTTCCCCTGAGTATTAGCAACATGGGGTTGCAATATCAAAGAATGTACGGTCTGCTCTTGAAATGCAAGAGCTCTTTTAGTGATGGCTGAAAATCTATTTTTGTTCATTTATTTCATTAAGACCTTTCAAAAATTCCTGAAGTCCTTTATAAACGTGTTAGGAAAAATTTGATTTTTAAAAAATGAATATGGGACAAGTGTAACTGACAGATTTGCCTATGGCTCTGAGTATTCACCAGGGCTCTCAGTATTTAGCTTTTTAAACCCTGAACTAGGGCTGCCATCTTTTTTTATCTGGCAAGCAGGTACAATGTAGTCATTTCTGTGCTGGCAATAATTCTACTTTCTTGAAGATAGACGTATTGAATTTGGACAGTGAAGATTGCTGAAAATTTCATTTCATTTGTTTCTCATAGGAACTCACCAAAATTTTCATCCATCCATCCATCCATTTTGTATACCACTCCATAGTGCATAGCACTCATTGGGCGATTTACAACAGTAAATTCAAGTAAAACCCAAAATAAAACATATAATTTAAATTAACAAATAGTTAGTCCCCTGCAACAAGCAAATCCAACTCTAAATAAAATAAATATTTGAATGACCTGAAATCCCAGGCCAACATTAGTAAAAGCCACTTTTAAAAATTCAGTTTTCAGCCATTTCTTAAAGACCTAGAGGGTCTTTATGAAATATCTTCATAAAAGAGAAAAAAAAAACCCTCAAGATTTTAAAACTGTGAAGGTGGGAGAGAGCGAAACCATCAAGATTTCCCATTCATACTTCTCATTAAGGATTGCCTATGCTGCTCTGCATGATTGGGTATCCTATTTTTACCATCTTCCCGAAAAATAGTGGACGCCTGCAATCAAAAGAACCATTCCATTATAGCACAGATTTTAATCAATGGGAGAAAAAAAACCTCTATTTTCCTTATGTGAAAAAAGAAAGGCATTTTCTTTTTCTTTTTTTTCTATACAAGCAAGTGTTAGGTAGAGATAACAAAAAAAGAGCTGAGCTGCAGGCTATGCAGATGGCAAGCTGCGTTTGAAACCAACCAGAGGACTGTGAGAGCATTGCAAAACGTTGCTTAACGATGCAAATGCAGTAACCTTGCAGGGAGTAGCCAGCCCTCTTGTGCCTTCCTCTTAGAGGAAAATAGTAATGGGTTAAGTCTGTACCAAATTTATCTGCAGCCAGATTTTAATAGGAGGAAGAATTGACATCCTCCTCCTCCTCCTCCCCCTCTTGTGTGGATGGTCGGCTCTTTTTAGGGGATCACATGGGCTTTTTACACTCTACTGCTGCAGAAGCACCAGCTGCTGCTGATTAAGGGAGGGTGCAGCACCGGCTGTGTGTGTGTGTGTGTGTGTCAATGCTTTGTGGTCCTAGGCTCCCGTTTAAAGAAGAGGGATCCCCCAATGTGCCTTTGAGCAAGTGGGCAGAAGCCTGGGAGCTGCCTTTTTCTTCTATGCTTCAAGACCTAACCATGTCTATCTGTTGTTGCCTTTTTTTCAGGGATTATGGATCCTCAAAAAGAAAATCAGGTAAGAGACTATACTCTTCTTACACACTTGTACAAATCAAAATATTTTCCAACACATGATATTTTCCTTAGTGCCTGCTATTTGAAATACTATGTGTATCTAATATAATTCATTTTGTAGGGAAAGGGAGTAGTAGAGATCTTATAACTGAGTGGAGAAAATGTTGCTTTTCTACTCTATATTTAGAGGTGAAAATGCACCTCTTCTTGTACTATCTAACTTGATGGCTGATTATGTGTGACATTTATAAATCTTAAATTTAGCAAAGCAGCTGTTAGATCCATCATTAGATTTTTTGCTCTCGTAGTTCTGAGTAGAACTGGAATCTACTCTGAAGAACATACAATTGTACATCCTTCATTAAGGCAGGTCCACTTTAATCCCACAGTGCTTTGATGGGCTATCCAGGGGTTGCTTAGAGTTTATTCTGAAGCAGCAGAAAAAATGTGGAGGAACTTGCAGTATTTCTGAAGGATTTGGCAAACTGAGTTGTGCATGCATTGCATCTTCCTTTTCTTTCTTATATTTCTCTCTTTCTCCATCCTTTTCTGATAGGGTCAGCCCAAACTCAAAACAATTAATTCCCCTTCCCCAACAACATGTATCCTACCCAAGCTCTGTCAAGTTATTTGACACTGACCCAGGAATTCATAACCCAGGTTTTTACCTTCCAGTTTGTAGAAATAAAAAAACAACAATGATATAGTAGGTAACAGTTTGTTTCCCTTTCATTATGCTTTTTTTAAAAAAAAAAATCAGATGCCTGGTTTGGCCCCTTTTGGTAATACCTGCAAAGAAGATGTGAGAGAAAAGAGAAACAGCTCTGGGGAATATTCAGTAAAAAAAAAATTGTTGCTGCAGTTTTTAAAAGAATGCTGAAACTGCATTTCTAATTGTTCTTATTTCAGTGTATGTTCTATTGAATATCAATAAACATGCATAGGCTTCCACAACATATTGAGTATTGTCAAAATATCTTCAATCTCACTCCCAATCCTGAGATTACTTTTGGACCTCCTTTCTTGATGAAGAGGTCTTTTAAAGTGCAAAGCAGGTAGTAACCCAACAATGTAAGGATAGGAGCATGTATCCTATTTATATTTCAGCTTGTCATCTAGAGACTACAGAGTTTTGCCTGGCACATTAAAAGCAGCATCGCATATTATAGGATAAGCGGCTGTCAGGACACGTATTTATTACATATCCCTAACTACTGCCCTGCTACAAAGCTGCTAACAGTGCAGTACTAGCTATGCCTACTCAGAAGTAAGTTATACTAAACTCAGTGGAATGTACATTGCAGATTAAAAGTGGGCTGTGTGGTAACTAGTGGTTTACTTTGGCAGACATCAGCCTAGTTCTTGTCCATGCAATGGGCAGCATGTATGTCTCCTTTTAGAACTTCTTGTCATGCTGCCCAGTGCCCAGGGAGGCTGGCTGTACCCCACTGCCTGTCCGCCTTTCTCCCACTGCTGCCAACCTGCCCCAGGTAGTCTCAACACAAGAATAGCCAATCCAAGGAAACTGACGGAGTTTACATACTTTCAGAAGTGTCATTTTTCTGGCATTATTTTTCTAAACACAGTGAGAATACAAGATCACAGACACAGGAATGCCTGTTTGTAATACCTGGATGCCTTTCTCCCCTAGACAGGAAAGGTGGGTGAATAAGTTGTGGTTGGATTGTAACTCTTCTCAGCATTAGCCAGGATAACCGCGGCAAGGTGGGGGTGTGAGTCTTTGGCCAACCAGGTGTTTCAGCCTACAACATGCATTAGCCCTGCTCAGCATGGCCAGTGGAAAGAGATTGTGGGAGCAAAGACCTTAGGGGGCCAAAGGTTCCATGTTCTAGACACAGGATGTTTGGCAAGGAAATAAAAACCTGATAACCACATTAGTCCTACCCCAAATGCACATTTACTTCATCTCATTATGCCAAAACAGGCTATATCAATGAACAGGGCTGTATGTGTTGCACACCCTCCATCATTTTCCTGTTAAGGGAAAGGTCTGAAGGATACTTCTGCTCATTTTCATTCCAAGTCAATGTGAGAAGAAGCTCTCTTCAGATCTCCTTAAGCAACTTGGGAAGTTTTTCCACTGAGGAAATGAGAGGCTGGGACAGGATTTGAATAGGTAGCCTTTACATGCATCAACATAAACCTATTTGGACTGAATACCTGAATAGGCCTTTCATGTACTGTTTATTGATTGCAATGGAACCTGTATATGTTTTCCACTATTATGCACTGCTAGCACACAGCATTAATTCATTTAATTAAAAGCTGCAGTCTGATAATATCTGGAATGCAGTGAGTTACCCACTTATCATTTAAGGTTGGCAAGGAGTCACATTGCCTTTCACTGACCAAATCAGGTTGAGTGCTTTGGTTTAACTGATTGATAATTTAAACTCATACACCCAAACCCACACAGCAAATATTCCCCAAAAGGATAGAACTGCTGGGCAGAAATGCTGCCCAAGTCTTTGAGATAAAATGGCAAGTGTAACTCCTGCTCCATACTTGTTTGTTTGAGGTAGGGTAGATGAGAAGCTTCTGATCAGTCTATCACTGATGGTGTAGCTGAGGCACCAAACAGAAGATAGCATCAAGTCCCTCTGGTATGTGTATTGTGTTGTTGAGGTCCAGCCTTGACAACACTAGCTACCAGAACAACTTTTGTAGTGCCATCTCTACTGGGTGAGAAGCTGCTGACAAAATGGCAGAGAAACAGGTGGGGTAGGATTGGTCCTGAATGGAAACATGATAAGCAAATGAAATAGTGGCAGGGGGAGGCTGTCTATCCTCACCACCACCCTATCCCCTCTGTTACCTTAGACCAGTGGTTCCCAACTTTGGATCTCCAGATGTTCTTGGACTAAAACCTCCAGAAGCCATCACCACTAGCTATGCTGGCCAGGATTTCTGTGAGTTGTAGTCCAAGAACATATAGGGATTCAAGGTTGGGAACCATTGTCTTAAACACTGTTTCATGCTGTTCACCAGAGGTCATTCCTCACTCTCCAGTTAAGTTTTCTTAAACTACTCTTATTATTGATGGAAGTGTGTGGAATGCTGTGATGTTAAAGATACTGAAGCTGACTTTCTTTGATTGTGACCAGTGGTTCCCAATCTTGGGTAATCCAGGTCTTCTTGAACTGCAGCTCCCAGAAGCCTTCACCACTGGCTGTGCTGGCCGGGGGTTTCTGGGAGTTATAGTGCAAGAACGCCTGAGTTACTCAAGGTTGAGAACCACTCACTGTGACCTATCTGCTCTTATGTTAATTCTGTCCTGGAATGTAAAATCTCTCAACCTATAGCCATGTCCTTACTGTTTCTCGAATACATTTCTCCCTTTGCGTATAATTTTGTAATCCATTTCTGCCTGAAACTCTGCCACTCAGAACTGAGAGTGCTATGTTAGACTACTGGCCAGTTTGATACCATGTTTCCCCCAAAATAAGACAGGGTCTTATATTAATTTTTGCTCCAAAAAACGCATTAGGGCTTATTTTCAGGGGATGTTTTATTTTTTTCATGTACAACAATCTACATTTATTCAAATACAGTCATGTCATCTTCTGGTTGCTGCACAATCGTGGAGGATGAGGTTTCACGTAACTGGGGCTTATTTTTGTGGTAGGGCTTACATTACGAGCATCCTGAAAAATCATACTAGGGCTTATTTTCAGGTTAGGTCTTATTTTTGGGGAAACAGGGTATAATGTGTGGGATGTGTTTGAAAGAAAGTTTTGACGCCCCCAGAATCAGACTGTGAGTCAAAGCTCTTATTTATGTTTCTTGGGAAATGACTTTTCCTGTATTCTATATCATTTTGTATGACTTGCTCTTGATTAATTACACTAATGGACTAGTAATCAAGAATGCTTTGATTTTTTTTGCAATTTAACTAAATGATATCCTAATGGACTATTCACATTCATCTCTCATTTCCCCCACTTCCTGTCCCTGAAAATCATGGAGCAGTCATAAATTTGAATAGGCCTGATTGAAAAAAGGTTTTTTGGCATTCTGTCTGACATGCTGTTGCTTAGCCTAGTATGTTGCAACTAGAGTAGGCCCATTGATTCAGTGGGGATTTGGTGAGTCAACTTCTCAATAAGTTTCATTGATTCAGTGGGCCTACTCTGGTTGTACTTTACTACACAAAGGAATAGGACTTCAGACTACAAGTGAAAAGTGTAATAAAATGCCAATACAGTACTTTACAATTATTGGCCAGAATCCTATTGTAAGATTCCATATGTATAAGGGAAACTGTGTAAGCAAGTTCTGCTGTTTTCTAGCCATATGTTGTGTTTCTGGTTGTGCAACTGAGTGCAGGACCTGAGTGTATGTGAGCATATGACAGACAATTGCGACTATCACATATACCAATTATGCAATTTTGAGTTTCTTACACGAACAGAAAAGGATTCTACTCCTTAAGTAATTCATATTTCTTTTCTTTTTTAGCATGTATTTTATACTGAGCCAAGGCTTGGAAGTAACACAATACAGTATTATCTGTAATGCTTTATTTTGGAGTAATGATGGCCTTTTTTAGCTTTAATGCATTGTTGAACTTAAATATGCAAGACCTGTATGCATTTGCACGCACTAGTGTTCACATGTTTTCACAATTTCAAGGATGGCATCAAATACATCTTTTGCACAACTGCTTTTATTTGGCACAATTGTGCTAATGCAGATTTTCATTGTGCTAGTGCTATCCTGAAGATATGCCTTTTTGTGCACTTTTTAATGCCAAACTGTCATTTTTTAGCATCGGAGAGTAGGATTTTGGTCATTTGAGGTCCTTTGTTATGTTATGTTTTCAAAATGATAATGATTTTGAAACATGTTACTTATACCCTGTTTCCCCAAAAATAAGACCTAACCTGAAAATAAGCCCTAGTATGATTTTTCAGGATGCTTGTAATATAAACCCTACCCCCAAAATAAGCCCCAGTTAAGTGAAACCTCGCCCTCCACCATTGTGCAGCAACCAGAAGAAGATGGCATGACTGTATTTGAATAAATGTAGATTGTTGTACATGAAAAAATAAAACATCCCCTAAAAATGAGCCCTACTGCGTTTTTTGGGAGCAAAAATTAATATAAGACCCTGTCTTATTTTCGGGGAAACACGGTAGTATAGTGGCTGAAACTCAAGAGCCTAACCCATGCCATGTAAAGCTGATTCTCTCATTAGTGACAGTGTTTCTTTCAGGAATTAAAAATCTTCAGTTTTCTCCCAACAGTCCTGAATCCTCCCTTGTGATCTGTTTCATTGTGGGGTAGCTGTTGGGCACCACAGGATGGGGGAGTCTTTTAATTTCCAAAAATCTCTTACTAGTAGTAAAGTCATCCCAGCAGTGATAATTTTCTAAAATTAAAAACTTTGCCCATCTTGTGGCCCCCAATGTCTTCCCCACAATGAAAGGGATCCCAAGGGAGTCTCAGGACCTTTGTGGGGGTGGCGTAGGAAAAATGTAATTTCTGAAGGACCACTGTGGTTACTGACATTATCAGCCTTACATGGTATTAAGTAAGGCTGCTGGATTTCAGCCTATGAGTTACTTTTGTTAAAAAAAAAAAGTAATAACTGACATATAGGTGTCTAAAAACAAGGAATAAACCATGCCATATAGCCATGATGAAAATGCAAAAAAGAAATACTGTTGAAAAATAATTCAGTGTTACAAGCTGGAAGTGTTAACTTCCATGTTTCTCTCCTGGCAGTCAGTGTCTTGGAACATTATTTTAACTGAGATCCAGACACTTCAACATCTGTTCAGAATGATTTTTGCACTATTTTGTTCTCCTCACACCCACATCATGAAACTCTGCAGTGCCCACCCTGATGAAGGAACCTTCTGGACTCAAAAGCCCATCTGTCCTTAACATTGTAGTGGTCCAATAAAGGTATCTCACACCCTTTTTTAAAAAAAATATTTATTAAAGCTCTTTATTAAACTTTTATGGACTGCACAAAAACAGGAAATCAGTATGCAAGGCTCCATGGCTAAGTGGTAATATTGCAGCTACAGTGTTCAGCTGGTTGGGCTACTGATTTAATTATATTTAATAGATTGGCTCATAAAAGCTGCAGATGACCAGAAACGTATTAAATGAGACAACTCAATCTCCCCCAGTTTTGTCTCTTTCTTATAAAAAGGAATGCCTTGTCTAAGATAATGACTGCTACTGTATTATATAGTATTGATTTCAGTATTTTACCTACCAACTTTGCAGACTGTGCATGCACATGAGCTGCAGGCACTACATTTGGTAGCTTAATTCAAAGTTTTGTCCAAAGCAAAACACAGATAAGTTTCCAGGGGTTAGGGTTAAACTTTAAAGATGAACAAGTTTTATTTTGCATTAACGTTTGTGGCCTGTAGACTGCATGATAAGCACAGAATAAAGCTTCAGGAGACAGACCATAAGGGGAGAGATTGAAAAGTTACTTATTGAACTACAGCTCTTGGAATCCCCAAACAAGCATGGTCCTTGGTCTAACTCTGGTCCAGAAAGACCTGCTTTTTCTCTCTCTTTTGTTTTTAAGGACACACCAGTAGTTCATCTGATTATACTTTTGTGTAGACATTCCCCAAATTAGGCCAATCCTCTTCTCCTCACCTCCATCCATGCACAAACACCAGCTGTGCTTTACAAACATCATCTGCTTAGTGTGTAATCCAGAGCATTTCTAACACAAGAGCTTCCTAACACAAACAGATGTGTGTCTGAATCCATGACCAAAGGTTGCTCCCTCAGCCAATGTAAAAGCAGGAGTGTAAAAGTTCCTGAATGTTCACCTAACCAACAGAAAAAGCTGCAGTCTCTGTTACAGTTCTAGCATGCACATCTTTTTTCTCTTCTCCTGATCCCAGTTAATATTAGCACTGTCTGGTGTGCTCTGGGTCAACCTCATTGCATGAAACACTCTCCCAGTGCTGTTTCAGTAGGGTGACTGGATGTGGGGAAAGACAAATGTTCTCTGTCTCAGGGGCTTTAAAAGAGGATCAATGGTTCTAACAATGTGTCAATTTTTATCTAATGTCATACAGTCAACCCTCGACTTACGAACGGCCCTAGTTACGAACATTTCGATTTACGAACCGCTCTGATAGAAAAATATTGACTCGACTTGCGAACTTAGATTCGAGTTACGAACCAAAAAAAAAAGCCTAAGTCATCTTAGGTTAAAAGGGGAAAAAAGGAAAAAAATCTGCCCCTAGTGGTAGGAACAGATTAACCAGCTTTGCATTAGTTCCTATGGGAACTAATGATTCGAGTTGCAAACCGCCCCTTGACCTAAGAACCAAAAACAGCCGGAACGGATTAATTGGTTTTCAATGCATTCCTATGGGAAATGATGATTCGACTTACGAACTTTTCGACTTACAAACTTCCTTCCAGAACGGATTAAGTTTGTAAGTCGAGGGTTGACTGTATGACCAAATGTTTCAGAGGGAGAATAACATGAAGTTAGACAGCTATCTATTTCGAGGACATGTTCTTAGCAGGATAGTACATTCCAGCCTGCGCTTCTCTTGCCCTGGAGCAACTGTTTCTGACCCTCAGCAACATCTGACCTCCAGATGTTGGGAATGGCAACTTCCATAAACTTACGAGCATTGTTGGTGTTGAAGGATCATAAGAACAGAAGCTAAAACATCTAGAAGGCAACAGGACTGGAAGGTTCCACAGGGTATGCAGTCATTCAGTTTAATCATAAGGGTGCATTCAGAGTAATAGTGAGAAGGTAGTTACCTTGTATGCTGCCAGCATGCTAGAAACTGTTACTCACAGAATTGGGGTCCATGCAATTGTACTTAATTTGCATCTGCTGCACAGTGGTGTGCAGCAGATGCAATTTCTTTGCCTAGAGCGGTGTTTCTAGTGGAAGAGGGAGGGTGGCACATTTAAAGACACAAATATGCAAAAATGGTTAGGCCAGCATGAATGCTTGGATTTTTTTAAATCAAAAGCGTGCTCCCTGGAGCATGGGGAGACAGGGTTGGTACACCTTACATGCATGTAAGAGTTGATAACAAGACTACATTCTGAGTGACCCCTCTCTGCATACCCTGAGGCAAGGGAGATGTTCCCACCACTCTGGAGCTTAAGGGCAGAGCTGATGTAATTCCCTTGACCTCTGCCAGATCAGATTGTGTGGAGACATAAACACAGTGGCCATTGTGTGAAGACTTGATGGTTATATTGGAAGGATGGCTAATTTTCTTATGCAGCTGTGAATCTTTTCTTGTTCAAATACACCCATGCTTTCCAAGTTATGGCTTTCCAAGTTTTGGTCCTCATATATTTTTGGGCTATGGCTTGCAGAAGGTGTGCTAGCTTGGATTTCTGGGAGTTGTAGTGTGAGAACATCTGAGTTGCAAATTTGGCAACCACTGCTGTAAGCGTCTGAGACTGTAGGATAGTAATCCAACTTTCTCAGGCCTTCATCTCATCTTTAACTCCAGTTTGCAATATGGGGCCCATTTTCATTGCCCAGGGGCATAGGAATCTGCCTTACAGTTCATCAGATTATTTCTACATGAAGCCCAATGTTGTTTATTTTGACTGGCAACAACAATCCAGAGTCTTAAACATGGGTCTTTTCCACCACTTGCTTCCAGAACATGGAAACCTGCATGTCGGCATTTCACTGATAAAGTTTAGTTTCAACCTGCCTGCATTGTTCTGGCTTGGGGTGTGTTTGGGTGTGTGTGCTCTCTGAGGCATTGTGTATTCCATGGGTGAAGTTCAATGTTTTCGTTCTGCCACTTTGAGTTTAAGAAAAGGGAAAGTGAGGCTGAAATACATATTTGCATAGGTGCATTTTCCACAGTTCTGTTGCAGGCTTTGATATTCAGAGGTTAATGGACGCTGTTGTAGCTGATGATGATCAGGAGAAATTAAAAGAAATAAAGTTAATGACTGTTTAGTCCTTTCTGCATCTCGCTGAGCAATCAAGGCCTCACTTCAAATGAATGAGACTTGCTGGAAGGCAGGACATTTGTGGGAGGGGAATTCTGTTTTTATTTCACTGGAGAGTACCTTCTGGCAGTCTTCTCTTCTGAAATATTTTCCTTGCTATGTGAGTTGTTCTGGTCTAGGTTGAAGCATTTGGAAATGCTGATCTAGTATGTGAACCACAAGTACCTGGTATTGACTTATACAAGGTTCACACCTCAGTGGCGGTTTTTCAACTGATGCCGGCTAACTCTTTTCAATAATTAAAATTCATTTGGCAAGTTCCTTTAAAATTCTGACCTCCCTGTTCAGCAACACGAATGCTTTAAGTGTTATTCCCTAGTTTGTAGGCAGTTTAGTAATGATTTTAAGATTATCTACCTCTATTCCAACTATGTATTTAACTCTCAGCTGTAATGGCAATGAATATTAATGTTGACTAAACATAGTGGACTCTCTAAAAGCCTCTGTGGACAATGTTTTGTCATTGATGCAATTCTCTTAACTAATAGTGTGCTGTCAGGTTGATTTGTGGTAATCCTTCTCATTTTTTTCTAGATAATAAAGTACTCAGAAATATTTGCCTGTGCTGCCTTCTAGAGATGCCCTGCGACTGTGTAGCTTGCCCAAGGCCACACAGGTTGATTCTTCACCTGGGAGGCATAGTAGGGAATCAGAATCCTGATCGCAGGCTCCAGGCTCAACTCACTGAGCTATCCAGCCAGCCTATTTCAATTAGATGCCTAGCCTGGCACGGAACAAGTCTATCAATGCTATTTCCAGGTCCATTTTAATCTGATTTCAGGCCTGGTTTTGGAACAGAAACTGCCTTGGTTGCCTGTCAATGGTATGAACCAAGAGGAGGGAGAGTGGGTACGTGATCCTGTCGTCTCTTTTGGACTTCTTAGCAGCTTTCTTAACCATCCTGCTTTATAGAATTTTTCAGTCTCATGAGACTCTGCAAGTGTATTCAGCTGAACATGGGTAGGCTTCTTTTACAAACTTTGTCTAATTAACAAGTAAAAGGAGGGTGTAGAGGAGGAGGCCTAGGTCACACACTCCAGCCTTCCACTCCACATTTAAAATTCATAATGCCTAAATATGGCTGCAGTGTCTTCTCAATCCCTTTTATATTTGGCAGAGGTGTCAGTGCTCAAATTGGGATGTAACTCACACTAGATGAATGTGTCTAAGAATCTATTATGCTTGTGGTTTATTTATTTATTTTATTTATTATTTATGGTTGAGGGATAATAGACAATCTGGGAAGTGCCAGCTGACACTGCTCCAGCTCTTTCATCCATTGTCACAATTTAATGTGCTCCATCAAAACATTCAACCTTTGAGCTTTGCGGCAAATCTCCAAATGCTGAATGGCATTACTTTAATATTTATTTTATTTAAAATATTTTTACTCCGCCTTTGTCCTTAGAAAAGGACCGAAGGGGGTTACAGCATTTAAAGGCATTATTTAAGAACAAAACAATGAGTGTACAAAGGTGGTGCACATCATTAAAAGGCAATATTTAAAGGTAAAAACACTAAGTATAGAAATATTTAAAAAGAAATAAACAAAATACCCCTCTTAGAAATGGGAACCACAAGCAAAAGCAAAAACACATTCAAAGCAGTGATGCATAACAATCCATCTAAAAAGATCAAGCTCAGGCAGCCAGTCATTGAGAGAAAGCTTGCCTGAAGAGAAAGGTCTTCACTTGCTTGTGGAAGGACAACAAAGATGGGGCCAGCCTAGCCTCATGTGGGAGGGAGGTCCAAAGTCTTGGAGCAGTGATGAAGAAGGCCCTATCTTGTGTCTCCACCAAAGACACCTGTGAAGGTGATGGTACCAATAGAAAGGCCTCCCCTGATTATCTTAGTACCCGAGCAGGTTCTTTAGAGACTACAGGGGGTAAGCACTGGTATACCAAAGGGCCCCATTAATTTGGTCTAAGGCCACTGAACTGCAGTGTTTCTTAAATATGGTGCCCGTGCCACTGCAGCCAAGTACCTTATGTTACTAGATTGTGGGAAGGGAAATAGTAAGAAGGTTATTTAACAGGGTGTCCCTGAAAGGTCACTGCATGTGATCTAGTTCTTTAGATATAAATATTCAGCCTAATGGCGCTAACTACTGAATGGCCAGTTGCAGTGTGTGGACCTTGTATTTCTGGAATATTAAATTATCCACCTCCCAGATGAAATAATGACATTGGGAGTAGAAGCAGCAGTGACATGAAGCTGTGTGCTGTGCATTCAATTCAGATTCTGCTTTGGGTAGTGGGTTACAAATTCAGACATGTCCTGCTTCACCCTGGGTCTAATTCAAAGACTGTTTTACAGTCCCAAGCTTCATGTATCTCTTCACTGCCTATCATAGGAAAATGAATAAAGAGGTTAATAGTTGCACTGTAGGTGCAGAAGGAACATCTCTTGTCACTCTTGAATGTGCCTGAACAGAGTCAGGCAGATAAAAAACACTCCACTATATTTAGCTATCAGTTCTACGCAACTAGGGCAGTGGGTGGAAATGGCTTGCTTAGTACATCTACTTGCTAAAGAAGACTTCCTGGGCAATATCAGTGGAGGTTGCCAAGGAAATCAGGATGCCAGGTATTTGATTCTTAGACAGGAGTTTAGTGGAAAGAATAGTCTGGATTGGAAAAAGTGGGAAAATTCACAAATCACAAGCCATAAACAATTACTAACAAAAGCTCCGTTAATCTGTTTCAGTGTAATCCTGAGAGAATAACAAGCAAAAAGCATTACTGTACTTCTTGTTGCTCACTTCCTGCTACATCACTTCAATGCCCCCCTCCAATCACTTGGACTGGAGAAAGTCTTGGCAAATCAATTGATGCTTGGAACCTAGAGCTATAGGTCACAAAACCATACAGTTCTTCTTTCACTTTATTGACAGCCTGCCTAGTGTTGTTGGTTTTTTTCCTTTTTCGAAGGCACTATCTGAGACTGTCTGGCCCTCTGAAATACCAAATCAGGTCCAAGCCTTTGGGAGCAGCCCACTGCACTTCAGACCATTTGGTATAAACTGTGCTTCAGACAACGTCCAAGGGTTAAACTGTGTGCTATTCAAAGCATAGCATACAGCTTAAAACCATCACCTTGTTTACTTAAATTTAAACACATGACACCCCAATTTGGATCAAATTGTGTATGAGTAAGGGGGCTGATAACTTCCCCTAGCCTGATTTTTACCCCTGAATTCCCCACCCCTCACAGGGTCAAAAATAGGGTAGAAAGTTTCACTGGCACAAAATGAACCTTTACCTGAACCTCACTGTAGAGAAGACAGACTAGGATAATAGTTTGACCAGTGGACCCCATGCAGATTGGAACCCTCACTCTCTCTCTCACACACACATGCTTACTTGGGAGTAGAAGCAGCAGTAACTTAAAACTGTGTGCTGTGCATTTAATGTAGTATGTAATTTAACTCTGACTCCTTCCAAAGTGGCCTGCTTTGGTTCAGGATCTGGATTTTGTCCAAAGTCTGTGCACACCTCTTGTTATATGCATGGGGTGAGGCAGATCACTGTTTTGTACTTAAACTATTGTCCATGTTCTCCCTCCATCCTCAGCAGTTTCAATAGATGTCAGGAACTTAGGATAAGATTCGTTAGCAATTGGGAACAGTAAGATTATTGCTCTATAGCAAATGGGGTCCGTACAAGACTAGTTTCTAAACTATCTCATCATGTGCTGTGAGAAATAGCATTAAGTATTTAAATTACAAGACCTGCCCCCAGACGAGATTCCCTGGATGATTCACTAGACTTGAGGAGGCAGATAATTGGGTGAGGTGCCTTCCTACTGGCCCCCATTACAGGTAATTCTGCTTTATCTATGGATAAGGGGTGGCTGGGAGATGTCTGATGTGATCACTTAATCATTCCTGATTAATGATGGAGTGCAAGTCTGAGATAATAAAGGTAAAAGGTAAAGGTTCTCCTTGACAATTTGTCCAGTCGTGTCCAACTCTAGGGGGCGGTGCTCATCTCCGTTTCCAACCCATAGAGCTAGCGTTTGTCCGAAGACAATCTTCCGTGGTCATGTGGCCAGTGCGACTAGACACGGAACGCCGTTACCTTCCCACCGTGGTGGTACCTATTTATCTACTCGCATTTTGCATGCTTTCGAACCGCTAGGTTGGCGGGAGCTGGGACAAGCGATGGGGGCTCACTCCGTCGCGTGGATTCGATCTTGTGACTGCAGGTCTTCTGACCTTGCAGCACAGAGGCTTCTGCGGTTTAACCCGCAGCGCCACCACGTCCCTTGAGATAATAAACTCAACAGATAAATTTGCTTAATTCACAATGCTTTATAATGAGCTGACTTTTAAACTTATGTGCTTTTTTTTTCATGCACCGGAGCACTAGTGCACCTTTAAATGGATCACACATTTCAAAAATCAAAATGCTTAAAAAAACCTCTTTGTTGCAGTTAAGCAGAAATAGGTACTCAGTGTAGTATATTTGAGAGAGGTAGGCTATGACTCTGTAGACCAGGTTCAAATCCCCACTTGGCCATGGAAATTCACTGGCAGAATGAAACTTTTAAAACCATTCCTTAAATATCTCACTTACTTTGAAAGCCCTATTAGGGTTGCTACTAAACATGGGGATGAATAAAAAAATGAATCACGATATTCGTTAAAAATCGCTGATTCATTAAATATTTGTCCCTTCATATTGGTGAGTTCCAGAGACCGCAACGAATACGAAGGGATGAATATTTGTCCATTTTTATTCGTCCCCCATACAAAGAGAAGGAAGGCTAGCCTTCCCTCTGTTCCTATGGCCTTCCCATTCTGCCTATGGGCCCGCCAATCAGCGGGCCAATAGGCAGCCAGCCAGCCACATGCGCCCACATAGCCTATCCCCCACCCCCTTCCCTTCCCTACCTAGCCTCTGGCTGTCTAAAAAAAAAACCCTGACAAACCAACAAATCGATTCATGCATTGTCGGTTCATAGGGAGGAGCTTCGTGTTTTGTCAACTTTGATGGATCACGAAGCAGGACGAATCGCCAAAATGGCAATTCATCCCCATCTCTAGTTGCTACAAATCAGTTCTGACTTGATCGCACATAACTAACTAAGCAGAAACGGTCTGCTTGTTTGTTTTTTTCTGCTTGTTTGTTTTTGGGAGATGAGAGGGGTTGATCCTTTGCTATCTCCTTTGATGCAACAGGCTTGCTTGCATTAGAGGTGCACCTGTCCAAGTTCAATTTGGCAGAATAGATTCTGCAACACCCTCTTACCTACATGCTAAACAGAGAAGAATGTGAGGCCCTCCAGATATTATGCATCCTTTACCACAAGTAATGCTGGCTAGGGCTGGTGGGACTTTCTGTTTAGGAACATCTGAAGGGTTGCAAATTTTCATCACGCCTGCTCCTTTTGTTAGAAGCTGTGTGCCTGCAATTTTAATTTAGCAGATTTGTGCTTCATCTGTTGGATGTTTGTACAACAGTGTAGTACATTATAGAATACATCTGTCTGAATTGAAGAGACCAGATTTTTTTAAAAAGGGTTTAGAATCTCGGCCTTTTTGCCCCAGCTCCAGAGTACCGTGCTGCAAACCCTTTATAGTGATCTATATAGTATTTCTCCATGGGAACACTATAGAGTTAATATAAAATGCATGCAATTAGCTAAGTGATGCTGTCTGGGTGGGAGCCAGAGTTCCTTCCCCATTCCTTCTCCATCTTTGGCAGTTATTCAACTCTTGCCCAAATTCCTGCCATTTCCTCCTAGCTTATTTAGCTGTAAATATTATTGATGGAGCAGTGAAGTTATCCAAGCTTGTTTTAGCATCCAGCTGTACTGCTTGAACCCTAAAATAGCCATGTTATAACTTTCAGATTTGAATACATGCTGGCTTAATATAGCAGCCATATGGGGGTTGCAATACGTCTCGACTCCCTGAAGACAGAAAACTTCCCCAGACCTAAAGTGCCCAGACAAAACAAAATAATCCGGTAGATCCCTAATGTTTTAAATGAGATCAGGATTCTTTCTTGAGGATTAAGCACATGGTATTACATGCTAGAAGCAAAATGCAGCAGTGGTAGTTTTGTGTGTGTGTCAGTTTCCTTGAGCTATGAAGTAACTTGTGTTATTGTAAAAAAAAAACAATTGTGTAAATGCAGAGATGCCTTGTTTATTCAGAGCATGTGTCAGGTTACAGATGGGAAATACAGCTCTTTTAACAGTAGATGAGTTGGGCATTCCTGGGTTTTTTCTCCCTTCTCCTCCTGTTTTGAGTTTTTGCGGCCCACATGATCAGTTCTGAAGCACTGTTCAGTCACATGAATGCCAGGTGTAAATATTTCCAAGTATTTTGTGTGCATGAGAAGAAATCTTAAGCAAAGTAGTTCTGTTTAAGTGGCAGATGAAGTTAAAATGTACCAGAAATCTGTTAGCCTTCTAATTGCTGCAATAGTGGTATCAACTGCATTGTTTTTTCAACAATGTTAGGCTTGCAAAGAGAACGACTTTTGATTTGTATAAAATATGGCTAAACTAGTTGGATAAACAAGTACTACCCTATTCCATTGATATGTGAGCAGCATGAGAGGCATCTAACCCCCCATAAAAGATAAGTTTAATTCTGCACAAAATATTTTATGCATGAGATTTGTTGCTGTTGATGAGAGTGATAAAGCAAAAGCAAGAATAATTTCCAGGCAACAGGTTCAAAGCTTAATAAATGTGCAACTGTTATGCATTTGTCAAAGATAATCCATACTCCTTTATTGTACTGCAGTCACTTCCAAATTAGTTCTTGGTGTGTGTGTATGAGAGAGAGAGAGGTAACTTGTTCACATATGTATATGCCTTACTAAACTGTTCAAAGCAACAGTACATTGGAATAGTCTGTCTGTGAAGATTGGAATAGTCTGTTAATGTCTTTGATCAGTATCTTAGAGTAAATGCATGGACTCAGTGGGTTTTATCTAAGTGTTAATTTTCTGTTCTGCAGTTGACTTTGGTTGGGACATGACCTTTTTTATGTTAATTGATTTAAAGCATTTTTACCCTATTCTTCATTCCAAAAGCTGGTCTTAGAATGAGACAGTCCATGCCCAGAGGCTTGCAATCTGAAACATATCACAGGAAAAGGAAAACAAGATGAGCAAGAAGGAGGAATACTGGAGACATTCTACCATCCTGTCCTCTGTAATTCTGCAAGTTGAATGGGAGACCCTGTGTGACCTACTAACAATACTATCCTTGTGTTTGTTAATTGAGAAGTGAGCCCTAGCATATCCATTGATACTGATGCACAAATAAGAGTAGGCTCTATGGGAGTGTAATGTAGCTATAATTGATGAGTAGAGCTTTATTAAGTCATCTGCTTTCTTGAACTTGGTAGTAAGCTGCCCATAAACGTCTTTGCATCACTTGTGTGTGTGTGTGTGTGTCTGTCTCTGTCTCTGTGTGTCTGTGTGTCTGTGTGTGTTATTGACCAACCCTACTTGCTTGATCGAACTTGGATCGAGTAAGTGGTGTTGCCTCCCAGCACAATCCCTCCTTGCACCTATGACTCACACATGTGTTTTCTGATACCTGCCTCCACTTCCATGTGGGAAACAGAATTAGGGGTAACCGTAATATGTACCGTTCTTGCTTTTCTGATTTCAGGGTGATCAGTGCCTGAATAGATGTTAATGGGAATGATGAACAGAGAATGCTGAGCAGAACTGGAGATTTTTTCCCCCCCTGATAAGACCTAGTATGTCAAGGAGAAGCAGGACAGAAGCAGAGATAGGTGGGTCCAGAGCCCAAAGCAAATTAGGCCACCCATTTTCTCTCCCTCTTTCTCCCTGCTTGCAGACTGCCTGGCGAGTGAGAGATTACTTGCCAGTGGTCTGAATCTTTCCTTCCGTCTCCTATGCTCCTCATCTCTCCTTGGGAAATCTCCTCTCTCAGGAAATTAGGTTGAGAGTCACCATGGGGCCTGAGCACCACATATTGCCCATCCTCATTGACAATGCTGGGACCAATTAGGACATAAATGTTTCTTGGGAAAAAAAATTAAAACCTTAAAAGTCATGCTGAACAGATGTTCCAACCTGAAATATACTAGCTGTCTTCCCTTTCAGAAGCACTGTCATCTTTGTCTAGCTGCTGTCTGGTGTTCTTACTTATATGCGTATATATCTTTTTATTTGGAAATCTGCAGTATCATTTGCCAGTTGCTTGCTTCTCAGTTTCTGTTTTTTGTGCTCTGTTTTGGCTCAGCTGCTAGTGGGGTGTGTGGAGTAATGGGGAGAAAAATGTTTAGTTTTAAAATTTACAACCAATTAACATTCAGGACAATCTGATTAAATAGCAATTGTGTGAATAACTTGGTTGCACTTCAGCTGATCTTGCAAAATGCAGTTCAAGGGTAAAATCTCATTCCCCTTGTCTCTAAGCCCCCTTCCCCAAGTAGGTCAACTGCATACTATTTTAAAAACTGCATCTTGTGCCACTGCAGGAGCATATGGTTCCAATAGAACCATAAGCTCTAGGCATATTTTTTTTATTCCAGATATTTTTCATCATTGCCTGTTTTTGGCTCTTTCAATATTGGTTTGGCATGGCCAGTACAAGCTCTGTTTGGGGTAGTTTGGGATTTCTGAAGTTTTTCCCCTGGATGGAATTATTTTGTGGCTTTATTTCATTTTACAGTCACCTCTGTTTCTCTTTATCCAGACAAACCTTAATAGCAAGACACAGTATGTATATATTGGTTTAATGTTTTAGCTGTCATGCACGAACTCCTTCTAAATAAAATTCTCATGGTCAAAGTTTAGCTAGGCTTTAGGTCTGGAACATCTAAAATAACTATAGGTGGGATCTGCACTTGGTCATGCCAGGAATGGTGCTCCCATTGAAATAAGAGACTTATGCTATAAATGACTATCAGACCTACCAAAATCAATTGAACTTACTTTGAATATGACTAAGCCTGGATCCAGCCCCATAACTGGGGGCATTCTGCACATGTTCGAATGTCTTTGGTTCTATACTGCTGAATAATCACAGGGAAGATGGGCTTTGCACAGTTCTGCACACTTGTGCATATAGTGATGAATTTGCAGTCTCCCCAGAGAAGAAAATTCCCACAACAATATGTGTTCATATTTCCATTTTACTGGTAGTTGAGTTGAAGCACTGGATTTTGTGATCAGGCCTAGTACTATGATCCAAGTAATCACCAGTACATTGTTCTAAGTAAACATTTAGGCCAGAATCCTGGCTCTTCCAACCCTCAGTTTACACAAACAGTTGTAAATACTTCTTATTTTCATTAGGAGGCATCACAGATGCCTTTGCACTAGTTGTTTCCTGCAGTTCTGAGACATTTTCAAAAAACTGGTTAGCTCAGTTAGGTCAACTGAAGTGTGAGTTGGCTTTTCTGCCTCTCCCCTGAGTTGCTACCAGATGAAGCAAGGCTGGGTGAAAGTCTGTCTCCTCCCTTTCCAGCCATTTAAGCCCAGCTACATTGACAGGACTTTTTACTGCACCAACACCAAATAGGATCTTAGCCATAGTGCTTCTTTGTAGTGGACTCTGTGAATGCACACAAATGGGTCTATCCTGCGCCTGCGCAGGACGTTCGGAACTTTCTAGAGCTTAGAAAAAAGCCAGACAGTTAGTCTCCCCCCCCGAGGGTATATAGGCTCCGCCTCCTCCACCTTCCTTAGTTCCTCTTTTTCCGCCGTTAGGGTAGGACGTAGGAACACTAGAGCGTGCTAAGGAAAGTATTTCCTTCTAAAAATTTACCTTTTATTCTTTTAAGACGCCAGAACTGCCTTCCCATTTAAGTTTTTCATCGTTCTGCGTCTTCCCGTTCCCCCCCTCCCCTCCCGGATTCCCCCCTTTTTATTTTTTTATCTTTTTATGGCCTCTCGGGGCTTCAAACAGTGCTCCGTTTGCTTTCGGAAAATCCCGCTAACGGATCAGCACGATAAGTGCTTATTTTGTTTGGGGGAATCCCACCTTATTCAGGCGTGTGCCGCTTGTAAAAGCTTTTCCAAACAAGCTCTTAAACTGCGGTCTCAACGCCTCCGGGCCTTTCTCTACGAAAGAACCCTCAAGCCTGCTATGGAGGTTCCTCTTACCACTTCCCCGAACCCTCCACGTGTAGAGACACCTAAAGCAGGCACCACTGCCTTTGATTCTTCGCAGCCTACCTTGAGTTCTGCGTCTTCTAAGCAGAAGGACTCCTCTAGACCGCCTAAGCCAGCTTCCACCAAGGCTTCCAGGTCGGCTGTACCTTCAAAGAAGAAGAATGATAAAGCGAAATCTCAGAAATTGGCAAAGCCACCCAAATCGACAACTTTGCCTCTTCCTGTGCCTCCTATATTACTCGAGGAGTCTTCTAGAGACGACATTGGGCAATCGGATATGGAGGAGCGGATCATTCCTCCGGCCCAGGCTGCTCACGATATCATGAGCATGTCTCCGTCGTCAGGCCATTTTGCGGCTGAGGTTTTTCCCAGCGCGGCCATTGCCCCTACTAGCCCGCGATCTTCCGGGCAGGCTGATACTGACTCGCATTCAGAACAGGAGCTGCCGTCTCGCACTCCTAGAAAGCGAAAGGAGAAGCGTACGCATACCTCTCCGTACCAACCTCAACATCCTGCGGACCAATACCGTCCACAAATGCCGGCACAGTATGGTCCTCCTTTTTTCGGTCCATACCAGCCCTACCCATATCAAGGATACGGCTATCCGCCTGACTTCAGGGGACAGGCTTACCCCTCCTCAGCTTGGTACCCTTCTTCGGTTCCAACTCCTGAGAATCTACAGCAGCAACAGGGGCATGTTCCTACACCCCAAATTGCTACTTCCCGTAAGAGGAAGACACCGATGGCACCTTCTGCGCCTCTAAAACGGTCTAAACGTCCCGCAGGACGATCTACGGTACAGACTGCGACGATGTACTCTGGCCCAGAGGGCCATGATACAGACCCTTTCTCTCCTTCGGTACACTCTGATGCCGAACCAATACCGAGAGACACGGTACCAATATCGCACCGTCCCTCCTCATTGGTGTCTGAATCGTCCCATGTCAACTCTTCAGCTTCTTCGGAATCTGATGTACCTGATGGTGGTGCTCCGAGTACTTCTTCACAATACCCATTGGAAGACTACTCGTCCTATGCTCAACTTATATTGCGCATGGCTAAGATTTTACACCTAGATGCGCAAGTTCCTGAGCAACAAACAGACCTTGTCTTTCACGATATGGAGCAGGACAAGTCTTCTCCTCCCAGTCTTAGCCTCATTCCAGCACTTCTTGACTTGGTAAAGGCTTCGTGGGATAAGTCGCCTGCGACTCTCCAAATCCCTAGAAAAATCGACCACCATTACAAGACCCACGGTTCCGACTCGGATTTCCTGACCAAGCATCCCATGCCTAATTCTATTGTGGTCGAGGCTACCCAGTATAGATCCCGCAGCAGGTCCTCTGTTACACCTGTCAATAAAGAAGGCAGAAAAAATGACGCCCTGGGTAAAAAACTTTATTCCCTTGCGGCTCTACTGATTAAGATTTCGAACTACCAAGCCGCAATGGGTGCTTATCAAAAGCACCTATGGGATAAAATTGTCCCCATCTTACAAAGCCTTCCTGAGCCATCCAAGACCGAACTCCTCAACGTCTACGAGGAGGCTAATACCCTTACAAGACAGCAACGAGTAGCAGCAAAGCATACAGCTGAAATTGCGTCCAAATCCATGCTTACAGCAGTAGCAGTCCGTCGCCATGCCTGGCTCGGAGCGGCGAACATACTGGACGATACGAAGACCAAAATCGAGGATCTTCCCTTTGATGCGGATGGCCTCTTTAATTCCAAGACTGATGATATTATGGAAAATATCCATAAAATGCGGAAGACCGCAAAGTCCTACATACCATACCAACCGTATCGGTATCAGAGACCTACTTACAAAAAACCTGCTTACCAAGCATCTTCTCAGTACCAACCATTTCGGTACGGTAGACAGCAGCAACACGACAGGACCTTCCAGTCATCTCAGTCGAACCCTTCGACTTTCAAGCAGCAACAATACCAAGGACACAAGCAGTCCTTTCGTAAACCTCAGCGCCGGGGTAAGCAATACAACTAGCTACTCCTCTTACCGGACTAGACTCTTTCCATTTCTCTCTGAATGGAAACATATTACGACTGACAAATGGGTCC
This sequence comes from Intellagama lesueurii, assembly GCA_037013535.1. Classification (NCBI taxonomy): domain Eukaryota; kingdom Metazoa; phylum Chordata; class Lepidosauria; order Squamata; family Agamidae; genus Intellagama; species Intellagama lesueurii. The sequence goes on from JBAJHW010000003.1 coordinate 212,171,878, forward strand.
TAACCATTATTGAGAAGGGTTATTCCATAGAATTCTTCCAACTTCCTCCATCAAATCTCCCTAAGACCACCCCCTTTTTGGTGGCTCTTCAGGAGGAAATTTCATCCCTCCTAAGCAAGGGGGCGATCGTCAAGACCCCACAGGCTGATCTACACGGGGGTTTCTTCTCTCGGTACTTCGCCGTCCCTAAAAAGGATGGAGGTATCAGGCCCATCATGGACCTCAGAGAACTCAATCAGTTTATCATTTACAGGAAGTTTCGAATGCTAACACTCGACTCCATTCTTCCTCTTCTCTCACAGGGAAGCTGGTTCGTCACCATCGACCTCAAAGACGCTTATTTTCACGTCTCCATTCACCCTTCTCATCAACGGTATCTCCGGTTCCGGTTCCACCGCACAACCTACCAGTTTGCTGCCCTTCCATTTGGGCTCTCCACGGCCCCTCGGACTTTTACCAAGTGCATGGCCCCTGTAGTGGCTCACCTTCGCACCAAGGGAATAAAACTCTTCCCTTATATCGACGATTGGCTCCTGGTAGCATCATCCTACCACGAAGCCGTCGCTGCTACAACTACCACTCTCGCGACCTTAAACAAGCTAGGTCTAGTGATCAATCAGGAAAAATCCCTTCTGGTACCATCCCAGCTGGTCAATTACATAGGAGCAACGCTAGATGCGACCCGGGCGCGGGCATTCTTGCCCTATCAAAGAATCCAAAAGATTCGAGACGCAATACAACGGTTTTCACCCCTGGCTACTGTCACCGCATTCGATGTTCAGCATCTACTGGGCCTCATGTCATCCACGACGGCAGTCGTCCTTCATGCCAAGCTCGAATTGCGTCCGCTCCAGTCCTGGTTCCTGGGCGAGTTCGATCCTTTAACGGACTCCCCGCGGAAAAAGTTGCAGGTCCCGTCACATGTAGCAAAGCATCTCATCTGGTGGACGATTCCGCGCAACTTGTCCGAAGGAAAACCCTTCCAACCTCCTTTCCTGTCCATACAGGTCACGACCGACGCAAGCCCTTCTGGCTGGGGCGCTCACTGCCAAGAGCTCAGGATTCACGGGTTATGGACACCGAGAGAAAGGTCCCTCCATATAAACCAGCTCGAATTGCTCGCCATCATGAAGGCCTTTCGAGCCTTTCTTCCGCGTATAAAGGGACAATCTGTGCAGCTTGTCACGGACAATACCACAGCTATGCACTATATCAACCGACAAGGTGGGACTCGATCCCTACCGCTTCTCCATCTCACCATGCGATTTTGGGACTGGTGCCGTACCCATCATATTTTTCCACAAGCGATTCATATCGCTTCAGAGGACAACTATCTAGCGGACCACCTCAGCCGGCTCCGTACCAGGACGCATGAATGGTCCCTCGACGAGACGATTTTTCAAGACCTATGCCGGAGATGGGGTCAACCCACCATAGATCTCTTTGCATCTCACCGCAACGCCAAATGCCGCAAGTTCTGCTCACGAGCGGGCAGGGACACCGCGTCACTCGGAGACGCTTTCCTCATTCCGTGGTCCGGAGAACTCACTTACCTGTTTCCTCCCATACCAATGCTCCTCAGGACAATAGTCCGGATCATTCAATACCGGACAAACGCGATTCTCATCGCTCCGTGGTGGCCACGACAACCCTGGTTTGCCCACCTTCAAGGAATAACGGAGGAAATACTCCACTTACCTCTAATACCGTCCTTGCTATCCCAGAACGACGGGGCCCTTCTCCATCCAGATGTCCGGTCTCTTCACCTGACGGCGTGGAGGATAACCCCGAATTCCGTGCGATTCTAGACCGCTCTCGAAAGCCGTCGACTTTTCGCCTATACCGTAACAAATGGAAATCTTTTACGAAATTCGTTCAGTCCAAAGGACTCCAATCAGTCCCAGTTACACTCTCAACCTTACTTACCTTTATACTGCATCTGTTCAATCTTGGACTCGCACACTCCACCATTAAAGTATATATCTCTGCGATCGTTGCTCACCAGCCATCTCACTCTAGCTCCGCCAGACTGTTCTCTCACCTCACGGTTAAAAGATTCCTTAAGGGCCTGCAGAACATCAGGCCGCCCTCTTCACCCATGGTACCTCAATGGTCGCTTCCACTTGTCCTGGATGCGCTTACCAAGCCTCCATTTGAACCCATGGCAACCTGTAACGAGAAATTGCTTTCTCTCAAGACTTCCTTTTTAGTGGCCATAACCTCCGCCAAAAGGGCTAGTGAACTGTCAGCTCTTAGGTCTGACCCGCCATACCTACAAATGCATCCCGATAAAGTTACTCTGTACTTGGATGTCTCATTTCTTCCCAAGGTTGTATCAGACTTCCATTTGAATCAACCACTGATACTTCCTACATTTTTTCCATCGCCGTCCACTCCAATCGAGCGCAAGCTCCATACTCTGGACGTCAGGCGGGCTATTGCCTTCTACTTGGACAGAACCAAGCACTTCAGACGCTCTTTCCGTCTCTTTGTGTGCTACCATGGGCATAACAAGGGTGCCCCTGCATCCTCTCAGACAATATCGAGATGGATCGTGCAATCCATACAAATGGCTTACCAGCTTGCAAACAAACCGGTACCAGACCAGCTTAAGGCTCACTCCACCAGAGCTATATCTACGTCCACCGCTCTTCATCGCGGTGTTCATATTCAAAACATATGTAAAGCGGCTACTTGGTCCAATCCTCTGACGTTCGCGAAGCACTACCGCCTCGATGTCAGAGCGAAAAATGATGCTGCCTTTGGAAGGGCGATACTGTCATCCCTGATACCGTGACGGCCCTCCATCCGGTGAGTCAGCTTGCTAATCACCCATTTGTGTGCATTCACAGAGTCCACTACAAAGAAAGTTAGGTTACCTACCTGTAACCATGGTTCTTGTAGTGGTTCTCTGTGAATTCACACATCCCTCCCTTCCTCCCCGCTGTCCGTCACGATAACAGGTCATTATACCTACTCTCTAGTAACGGCGGACATAGGGAACTAAGGAAGGTGGAGGAGGCGGAGCCTATATACCCTCGGGGGGGGAGACTAACTGTCTGGCTTTTTTCTAAGCTCTAGAAAGTTCCGAACGTCCTGCGCAGGCGCAGGATAGACCCATTTGTGTGAATTCACAGAGAACCACTACAAGAACCATGGTTACAGGTAGGTAACCTAACTTTCTCCAGCATTCGAAATGCAAAGCAGGGGCCGGTGGTACACTGATCCAGGATCTCTTTTGCTTTCCACTTAGGCATACAACAAAGCAAAAACCTTGAATAATCAAGCCATTCATGGCTCAGCCTCGTGGTCTGTCATGATACAAACTTAACTAAGAGTACCTACACCAGTGTGGTGTAGTGTAGTGGTCTCCAACCTTGGGCCTCCAGATGTTCTTGGACTACAACTTCCAGAAGCCTTCACCACCACCTCTGCTGGCCAGGATTTCTGGGAGTTGAAGTCCAAGAACATCTGGAGGCCCAAGGTTGGGAACCACTGGTGTAGTGGACAGAGTGATGGAATAGGACTCAGAAGACCTGGGTTTGAATCCCTGATCACTCATGGAAGCTCACTGAGGATGTAGAACTGGCAAAACTACTCCTTAAATCTCACACTTACCTTGAAAGCGCTATTAGAGTTACTATAAGTCAGTTCTGACTTGTTGGTGCATAGCAATAACAAGAGTGCTTACCACTTCTGCACAGAGGTACGTAGATCATGTGGTGGCTTTTTCAGTTTGGACTTTTTTTCCTGCAGAAGATTTTCAAGATTGTACAAGGTTTAAAGACAACTGCCTCTGCTCTGCTCTTTCATTTTTATTTCCAGAGGCAACAGCAGAGGGATGAATTTCCTCCACTTAGTGGCTGCAGTTTACTGATATCACCACATAGTCTTCAGATGTTTAGTTCTGAAGACTATCTTCTAACATCTTCAGATGTTTAGTTCATGTTTAGAGCATGAAGAAATCTTCTCTTGTAAGTGCAGGCTTTTAGGAGTAGAAAACAACATTTTTCATGACATTTTTCACCATTGTTTCCCCAGTCCAAGAAGGCATGGAAAATCTCCTATGGCTCCAGAAAACCCCACTGAGAAGTGGCAAGTAGCCCATGGGCCACATTTTAACCACCCTAGCATGTAAGCTTGGACTTTGTTCCTATAGCTACTTACTTGATAGAAAGACTGTTAAACTTATTAGAAAAGGATGATGGGACTTCTAGTCCCAGCAGAGAGGAATATATTCAGTTCCCTTAATAGCACAGCAAGGGAGGGAGGTTAGCACAGCTTGGAGTTAAGACTGATTCAGTAAGTCCCCCAAAACACTCACTTGCCCCACAGTATTTATACCAGCTTAAATGATTACTCAGACACTGCTTTTAACTCACAGAAATAACTTGCAAATTACAGGCTGAAGCTTGATTCAGAAAGTTGCAATAGTAAATAATAGTAACAGGTACTTCTTAGGCTACCAAGAAGGATAAAGTTAAAATAGTAAAAATCAAAAATGGGTTCTCTCAGACCACATGGTGGACATAGGACAGGCTCAGCAGGACATCCTCCCTCTATCTTGTCCCAAAACCTTATGGGATGTGTGTGTTGCCTAAACCAGTGGTTCTTAACCTTGGGCTACTCAGGTGTTTTTGGACTGCAACTCCCAGAAGCCTTCACCACCAGCTGTGCTGGCTGGGGTTTCTGGGAGTTGCAGTTCAAAAACACCTGAGTAACCAAGGTTAAGAACCACTGGCCTAAACAAAGGCATTAAAAAAATTTAAATAAGAAAGGAGGGGTCACCTTTGCCTGCCAATAAAGGTGTTAGTTAATTGATCAAGGAAACCTGAAAGAGGTGGCCAGAGTAACTACCCAGCATGCAAGATAAACAAATCCTTCCTCTCCAAAGATCATGAATTAGGCTTGCATGTTGATTTGCTGAACAAACCCCAATATCCCAATGTTCTCTTCACCAAACTCCAATAGAACTCGGTAGGACTTAGTCTGAGTAGCTGTGTATAGATCATGGCATTAAGATGTTAATTTATGTGCCCCTCACTCCAATTAGTTTGCTAGGCTAAAACTATCTTATTTCCCTTGCTTGTACTATAAACAACTGTGAAAGGTCAGTTTATTCAACAGTCCTGTAATTCTGGGCTGGAAGCTTTTACTGACAGAATATTAAACCAAAGCTTACGCTGTTGGGGACCACATTTATTTGATAAGGTTGTTCCAGGCTTTGGGTTTTTGAAGTCCATTTTGCTGCTGATAAGCTAATATGTAGTTAATTTTTTAAAGCTCTTTAAATTTCAGTATTTCAGAATAGTAACCAAACAGTACTTTTAGCCACGTGTAACCAGACTAAATTGTGATTTAAGGACACTTAGCTGATTACCCACTTTCCAGTCAGTTTTATTGATTCAGAATTGTTTAGTAGCTCTAGTCTTCGTGCAGGGTAGTGACAATTGAAATAATTTCTTATGAACACATGTGGTGTCCTCCCCTTTGTGCTTGTTTTGAAGCATTCAAATGATGTGTTTCTTGGAAAATTGTAGTCTAGATGGTTTCAAGCTGGCTGGATAGCTCAGTGATTTAGGTATCTGGCTGTTGAACCAGAAGTCAGAAGTTTGATTCCCCGCTGTGCCTCCTGAGAGAAGAGTCAGCCTGTGTGGCCTTGGGCAAGCTGCACAGTCCCAGGGTGCCTCCAGAAGAAGGGACTGGTAAACCACTTCTGAGTATTCTCTATCTAGAAAACCCTGACTTGACAGCACATGGTGATTATTATTAGATGGCTTCAACCTACTGCTGACAGGCTCAAAAGCTTTTGAAATTGATTCCATTGCTGCAAATAAAACCTGTCCATTTAGACCAATTTGAATTGCCTGTATGAGCCTCTCCCTAGATCGGTGGTTTACAAAACTCTACCATGGGAACACCATTATGTCTTGCTATATATTTTCTTCAGCAAACTTCTCAATTATTTTGCTCTGAGATTTATGGTATTAGCTATCTGTGTTCACACTTTGAAAAACAAACTAAATAATTTGCAGGGCCACAAAACTGCTTCTTTGTATCTCTAATACCTCTTCTGCTTTTCTTATTTCCTGCTGCTTCTTTTCTTGGACTCTGAAGTTTGGATGTCCAGCTTATCTGATTCTCCAAGGAAGGTGATTGCAGGTACTGCATTGCTTCTGTGTATGGATTTGTGCTTGTTCTCTTTGTTCTCCTTGCTCTCTTTTTATTCTTGAGGCAAATTAAACCAATTAGAACTGATCTGGAGAGGAGGATGGGATGCTAAAGAGATGCAAATGATGAGGATATATTTTCACACCTTAGGGCAGAATTGTAAAGCATAATGGTGGGTCTACTTGTCGTTCTTTATTTTGCAGCACTTTCATTGCCCCACAGCAGTGTTCTCTGGGGAGCCCACAATAATAAAACATTAATATAAACAACCCCAGGACAATATAAATAGTAATCAATTTCCAGATTAAAGTCTTAGAAACAGAAAGGGAAATAGCAGAAGAATATGTTCAGTAAACCACACAAGAAATCTGAACATCAGTCACTCCAAAAGTTCACAATTAGAGGACCTAAGAAAACTCCTGGTGCTGAAAGTATGACCAAAAAAAAGGAGGCCAAGTACCACTCCTGGGAAAGAGCAACCTCTGAGTGGACTGCTGGCATCAAAGAAGGCCCTTTCCCTGTAGCTCCTCCTCACATCTCACAAAATGGAAGGACCTAGAGAAGAACTTCTGAAAAGAGCTCCAGATACTGTACTGAATCTGTGTGGGTATATGTGAGAGAAGGTAATTCTCTTAAGTTGGCATGGTCCAAAGCTGCTTTGGGCACAGGAATGAAGCAGGGTGAGATTATCAGTTTGATCAGTTTGAATAAGATCTCCTGCTCTTTGAGGACCCGGACATTTCTGAACCTTTTTCAAAAAAGTATTATTTGCCATGTCTTTCCCAATGTTTCAGGAATCTCATTCCTCTTTCATTTTATGTCTATATTTGTGTTCCTGTGTCTTTAGGCTATTTCTTGCTTCTCCCTCCCTCTCCTTCAATTTGTGTTCATTCGCAGCCTCCTCTGCAAGTTTGATGGCAACCCATTATTTTCTCTCTGTATCCTCCACAATTTCTTAAAATTCAGCTATATTTAGTATTGTGGGCATTTGGAATCATTAATAATCTTGCCATCTTAACTCATTGTCTTTTTCTTGCCTTAAACAAATTCTCGGTTACTCTCTCTTTATGTTACTTCATCTTCTCACAACTTATTTCTGAATATGGACTCTCTCTCTCTCTCTCTGTTTATTTCCTATCAGACTCTCTGTGATTTCCAAATATTTTGATTTTATTTCACTACTTCATTTTATTGTTTTAACTTCACAAATACTTAAGAACTTGAATTATGATCCACTTCCATAGAATTGTAAAATAATGGCGTTGGAAGGGTCCTATTTTGTTCTCTTTTTGATACTGATTTTTATGCCATTATTCTCCTTTGTTAACATAAAGACTCCAAGAACCAGTAGAAGTACTTGTGTAATTATATACTTAAAACGGACTATTTCTTCTACCAAAAATTTCATCACATGTTTAAAAGGATGATTTTGATGTGTATGCTTGCAGTTATATTTCTGTTCGTTGATGTCCACCTAGAGTGGATTTAGAGGCAGTGTGATAACTGACTGTTTCTGACTTTTATAGAAAAGCATCCTAGTGTATAAATATAATGGGTTTGGGTTGGGGTTTTTTTGCAATTCTAGCAGTGTCAACATGATCTATTTCATAATGTCCTCACTGAAGAACAAAATCTCCCCAAAATTAATTTCCTAGAAAAAGAGGGTTGAAGAGATTGCACAATCCCAAGTTTAGTTCTGCAGCTCTGCAAAGCGAGATACACTATGTCAATTAATTCAAAAGCAAGTTTCCCCAGCTATCATTGCAAAAGAGTTTTTAAAGATGTCAAATTTAGTTTAGCAACACTGCATTGCTGGCTTCACCTTGTCCATAATAGGAGAGAGAAAGGAATTTCCCCCATGTTTGTAAACATGTTTCTTCAAGAAGGAGTGGAGAAGGACTTCAAATTTAGCATGACTCTGAACTTAATTCACTTGTGTCATTTAACTAGTTCAGCTGTATTTTATATGTCTTGCTGTGTGGCAGCTCTAATAGAGGTTTTAAGATATGTGAGGTGTTCAAAGAGTGGTTTATCATTGCCAGTCCCCAGTGAGTTCCCATGGCTGAGCAGGGATTTGAACGCAAGTCTCCTGGGTTTTAGTCCAGTATTCTGTCCGCTATACCACTGGCTCTCACTACACCCATCTAGAGAATGAGGAAACATTCATTCCCTAGATTTCGTTTCACATTCTCTTGGCTCAAGAACTCATATTCATTAATTTGAAAGATTATACATCTACTTTAGGTGCCATGAAGTACTGTACAATCCTGGTTGAGTAGCTCATTGAGATAGGTATCTGGCTGCAGAACCAGAGTTTGAGAGTTCAGTCCCCCACTGTGTTTCCTGGGAGCAGAGCCATCCCGTATAGCCTTGAGCAAGCTGCACAGTCCCAGAGTGCCTTGAGAAGAAAGGAATGATAAACCAATTCTGAGTACTCAGTAGCTACAAAGCCCTGGAAAATGTCACAATAAGTCATAGCTGATCTGACAGCATGCAATTATTGTAGCATTAGCTTTGCATAGTTAAATCCACAATGCTCTTGATAAGAAAATTAGTTCCTTTGGCCATTAGCTTACAATGCCACCACAAGGTCCAAGGCTATGTGGTGAGTGCTGAGGGGCAGTGAAAGAGTGTGAGGGTCCAAGGTTATGCATCGCAGGGTCTTCCCCTTCACCAATAATTACACCAGACTTGACATGCTTTGCCAACTGTGGAACATTTATTTCGGTATCAACAAATAAACTAGTGTCTTTAAACAACGCAGAGTCTTTGTCTCCTTCCACCAACGGGGCAGACAGGGGTTTCCAATCTTCCACAACAAAAGGGTTGCCGTAACTAGAGTTCCGTGGTCCTGGAAGGTCTGGTGGAGTCCAGTCCCTTAACGTCATGGCCGACGGTACAGACAACAAGGGCACGGCCACATCTCCAAGGAGATCTTCCCACTTGGATCCAGTGTCTCCCAGAGCTTCTCAATTCCTCCATCTTCTTCATCTCCTGAACTTGCCATTCGTCTCTCTTATGACTTTCTTCCTCCACCTTCTCTTTCTCCTCTCTTATCTTTCTCCGCCACTCTCTAGCTTCTGTTTATCCCCAGTATGAGGGCTGGGGTGGGATCACTGATCTTCTCCTATAGTCTGCCTCCTCTCTCTGTACCCACAGTCTCTCCCACTTCTGGGTCCATGGATCTTGCATCCAGGTCCATTCCCAGCCAGGCGGTAATGCCCCCTCTCTTCTTATCACTTCTCCTCCCCCTGCTTCTATCTCCTCCCCCTCTACCAGTCTTTCCCACCTCTCTCGACTGTTCTTCTTTCACTCCTATCTCCCTCACACTTTGGGCCAAGGCCTCTTCTTCAGTCTCATGTAGGGGCTTCCCAGGGGCCTCCTCCAGAGTCAACTGGGATTCATCTTTCCCTCCACACTCAGTCCCTTTGTAGAGGATGGACGGCGCTCCAGCGAGTGGTGGTTTCGACTCGCCTCCTACCTCACAAAGAGTCCCTGTATATCTTGTTGTTAGTAAACACATCATACTGTGGAGGGAGCTCCTTCAGAGCATCTGAACAAGCCGTTTCCAGTTGCAGCTGATTCTGCCTCTTAGCCCTTGTATTTATCTGCAATAATGTTGTGGTTTGACTAAATGCCTGGTACTTGTAACAGCTACTGTTGGGTCCTACATGTGACGTGGGTCTCAGACTGACCACATAAAGAAGTAGGTCACCTCAAAGGAAAGCATCTTGGACATCTCACCAACGGCAAGCCCAGCCCTGCTTAAGGAAACTTGAGGAATTATCAAGGCTTCAATACAAGCAGGACTGAAAAAGAGGCCAGCTCAAAATAGGCTGAGTCTGATTTGATTCTATTTGCAGTCATGCAAGCACTGTACTTCAGATGCTGTCTTCTTCTCTAGTTAGAAGGTCATCATGAAATGTAAAGCTGTAATAATTATGAAGTTAGTATCAATAGAGAATAGATTTTAATGCCATTTATTAATTCACAACTCCACCAATGTTTTGTCTGCATAATTAGCACACTGAGTTCAATTTTATTTACTTGGGGGCAGTAGGAAATGGTGGAATTCCACTTGTAAAACAATTAGATCAAGCACACCTGAGATGTGTAATTCCCCTTCCCACTGCAGACATCTGTGTATCCCCCAAAATTCTATATGCCCCCCAAAGTGGGTGAGCTACATCTGTTACTGCTACTCTCTGGGTAATATAGGCATATGTAATTCAGAATTGTTAATGATATGACATTTTGGAGATCACTAATTCACAGGGTTATCATAAATCAGAAGCAACTTGATAGCACATGATGGCATCAAGAACATTTCATAATTGGTTCCTTCAGATATTGTTGGATTACAATTCCCAGCATTCTTCTCTGAAGGCTCTGTTGGGTAGGGCTAGTGAGAATTATAGTCCAACACTCTCTGGAAGCATCTACTTTGATCATCTCTGATACTGTGGATCAACACAGCTGTCTGACTTTTCTGAGGCTGAAATCCAGCAGTAAATCACAACTAGGTAAAGGTAAAGGTTCCCCTTGACATTTAGTCCAGTCGTGTCCGACTCTAGGGGGCGGTGCTCATCCCCGTTTCCAAGCCGTAGAGCCAGCGTTTGTCTGAAGACAGTTTCCGTGGTCATGTGGCCAGCGCGACTAGACACGGAACGCCGTTACCTTCCCACCGAGGTGGCACCTATTTATCTACTCGCATTTGCATGCTTTCGAACTGCTAGGTGGGCAGGAGCTGGGACAAGCGACGGGAGCTCACTCCGTTGTGTGGATTCGATCTTACGACTGCTGGTCTTCCAACCCTGCAGCACAGAGGCTTCTGCGGTTTAACCCGTAGCACCACCACGTCCCTTTTAAATCACAACTAGATTCCATTAAATCCATCAAACTTATGGAGGAGTTAATTCACCAAATCTGCACTGATTCAATGGGCCTACTTTAGTTGTGACATACTACTGGATTTCAGCCACACTGTCCTTGGGGATGGGTGGGTCTGTAGGTCCTATCACAGTGACCTGTCAGCACTCCAAAACTATGACATGTAGCACTACGTTACTGGCAAGGGTTATCCCTCCCAGGAGTCGAGGAGCACAGCAGGTAAAAGCGTGTCCAGGCAGGGAGGTTGCTTTTGCAGAAATAAGATGCCCCATGCCATCTTGGCTCCTATTTAGTTTTACTTCAGTTACCAAAGAGAACATTGCTATACAGAAACCATCTGGTTATCATCTTAACAATCTTCATATGATTTCTGCTTTTGCAATGTGGCTTTCTTCTCCTTTTAATTCTGTGGTCTGAATGGGGTCTCATTTTGAATGTGAGAAAAACAGCCTTCCTCTCGGCAGCTGCACCTTCAATATTAGCTAAGCCCTGATAGATCTGACACCAGATGTCCATAATAACAGGTCAGGTTTTATAAACTACAACTCCCAGCATCCTGGCCATGGTGAATGAAAATTTTGGGGAAGTATAGGTCAAAAAGACCCTGATGTTGGAAAAGACCCTGATGCTGGGAAAGTGTGAAGGCAAGAGGAGAAGGGGACGACAGAGGACGAGATGGTTGGACAGTGTCATCGAAACTACCAACATGAATTTGACCAAACTCCAGGAGGCGGTGGAAGACAGGAGGGCCTGGCGTGCTCTGGTCCATGGGGTCACGAAGAGTCGGACACGACTTAATGACTAAACAACAACAAGATCAAAAAGAGTAATTTTTCCAAAATTCTCTATAACAAACCAAATAAATGTGTTTTTTTGCCTCCTGTGCAAATGTGTGCAATCCTTGCAATGATCAGTTTTGAACTCTTTGTTGTCTACATTCTTTACAGTTTCTGCACTTCCATATCACTATAGATTTGGCTGTTAGGTAGATGGAAAATCAGTACTGCAGAAGAGTTGGATCTGACTTTATGTTTTTTGAGATGAAATAATAGTTGGTGGGAAAACAGTTGAGAGAGCCAATATTCTAAATTCAGATGATAGCTAACATTACCTCGTATAGCTCACAAAATGGAAACTGCAGGTATCAGAATAAGAGTTCTCCAACTACTGTTTGTAATGATGTGGATGCTGTTTATTTCTCCTTCTCTTACGGATTAACACTGATAGTCATTGTTTCACTGAACAAGAAAGTCATGGGACAAATTTAGAATTACCTACATACCTATTCTGTTAAGAGACATATAGATGAGGATTTGGAATTAATCTAGATCAGAGGTCTCCAAACTTTTGAAGGTGAGGGCCACATCGTATATTTTCAACATTTTTGAGGGCCAAAGGAATGTGCGTGTGAACCCACCTGCACATCCCCCCCACACGGACACCCACACAGACACCCGCCTGCTTGCCAGCACACATGCCCTCCCCCCCCCGCATGCACCCTGCCCACCCGCACACACGCAGGCTGAAGGGAATGGGCTGGATAAAATGGCAGGGTGGGTTGGATGTGGCCCGCGGGCCATAATTTGGAGACCCCTGATCTAGATCTATAGTATGTGGCATATTACCATGATTGATTTCAGTTGCTTAGTTAGTTTTAACAATTGATAATGGCCAAAGTCCTCTTGTCTAGCTACACAGATGATGCAACCTTTGGAGCCAAATCAGCCCAAGTTCAGGAATGATCATAGACATTATCAATTGCATGTTGAGTTGTACAACTTACTATGCAACTGATAATGTGTGTTATAATTTCTTAAGTTTGGGCAATTCACCATCAAAAGTTATGTCACTGGTGCTACCATGAATCCTTGTGAGCTTACTGTTCCAAATGGCTTCCTGCAGAATATGGCTTCTTGAAAACTACATAGTGCATGATTTCTAGCCATGGATGCATCCCAGGATTTACAGTTGGCACAAGAACCTACTTCTCTGGGTGTAGTGTGCCTCTTTTAAGGATCAGAATAGATGTAATGAGGTTCTTCCTTGCCTTTATTCCTAAGAAACACAGATGTTAATGTGGTGTGTGTATGCATGTGTGTGAATGTGTACATATGTGCCCTAATGCACATGTGCAGGAGAGAACCAGTTTGGACTTTATAGAAGAGGAAAAAGCATTTTGAAAAATTAGAGGCAAAGATTTGCCTTCAGATTACCCATGGTTTACACTGAAGGCCATATGTGCCTCATTAGGCAGAGTTTTGGTTTAGAGAAATCAGAGCTCTTTCAGGTATCAAATTATGGTTTTCAGCACTTTAATAGGAAGCAAATTGTTCAGCCAATCTGATACCCTTGGTACACATGGCCATAGGAACACAAGCATACATCTAGGTATAAGAGACACTGAAATTGAAAAAGGAAGCTTGTAATTCTACATTGTTAAGAGCTGCCCTAAACAAATTCTGTATTTGGAACTGTACAGTTTTACTGGGCCAGATTTTTGAGGATGACAAGCTGCAGACAGGTCAGCCCCCAGTAAAAGTCCATTTAGTGTCTGTTGGACTCTTTGTAGCTTAACTCTGAGAACAGGAGGAAATTAGTATGCTGTATTATATTCCGATTGAGTCAATGGAAGCATGTTAGAGTCATACTTCTTCTGTTTCTAATCCTTTAACTCTTTTTCCTTATACACACAACCAACCGTCTTTCCCAGAATGTATTATTATAGCAAACTCACAACTTAATTAGTATAGTGGACAATGAGAATAAACCAAAATTCATTCCAGTTTGTGATTATTTCCCAAATGGATGTTGAATAAGTCACACTGTCAAAAATAGTAATCCTGGTGAGTTTTTCCTTGGCTGAATTCCAAGATGACTGAAGACTTCTATCTTGTATATTGTTTGAATGGTCAAAAACCTCAAAGTCTAGAAATGTGCATGGGGCCCAACTCTAAGAAGCTTCTCCACTTTGAAACTCAGACTTACCTGTGCCACAGAAGAGCTCTCTTGGAGAGCACACATCCAAAGCAGTACTGAAGTGCTTCTTTGTAATGATGCAAATGAGAATGGAAGCTTCATAGAAAGTTGAGAATCCTGCCTGTCTCAATCATAATGTATTAGGGTTTATAGGCAAGTGAGAACAGTGAGTAGGAATTTCCCAGTAATTCTCCCCTACAAACATATCCCAACAGTTTTGGTTGTTGTTGTTTAAAAAAAAACCTTTTCCTTAGTTGTATGAGGGGACATGGGTGGTGCTGTGAGTTAAACTGCTAAGCCACTGGGCTGTCGATCAAAAGGTCAGCAGTTTGAATCCATGTGACGACCTGAGCTCCCGTTGCTTGTCCCATCTCCTGCCAACCTAGCAGTTCAAAAGCATGCAAATGCGAGCCAATGAATAGGTACCACCTCGGTGGGAAGGTAACGGTGTTCCGTGTCTAGTCATGCTGGCCACTTGACCAGGGAAAGTGTCTATGGACAAAGGCCGGCTCTTCGGCTTACAAACAGGAATGAGCACTGGCCCCTAGGGTCGGACATGACTGGACTTAATTGTCAAGGGAAACCTTGACCTATGAGGGAGATCCTCTACATGTGATGGAACTGCAAGGAAAGAGAGCATGTGGCATTTGGGGATAAAACACTCCTCCTTTTTTTCATTTCACACTTCCCTTATTTTTTTTTTCTTTGCCTCTGCAAAAGCAGTTTGGGGCAAACATGTGGTTGCCAAGCGGCATAGTTCTGGCTGTAGAACACTTGAGCTAAGCAAAGGAAGAACACCTGGCCAGTTAATTTTGTGCTTCTCGACGTTTGTAAGCCAAACTGCCACCTTGAGGAATGTTCTTCCATAATCAATTTCTTCTCTTAACTATCCCTTTTCCCCCTTGGAAGCATAGCTTTAAAAAAATCTGCACTTGCTGCAGCCAGTTGAAATGGGTCAAATGCCAAAGTACTTAGGTGCTCGCCAACTCTTGGAGGACTCCGTCTGGCAGCTTCTTGGAGGCTCTCCAAGTGGTTTCACACATCTGTGTGTGGAATACCATTGCCTTAACTTTTCTACCTGTAACCTAGTTGATTGGACTTTGCAACATGTGAGCCAATTTTCCAAGAAATTAAGGTGTTTGGGGAAAGGAATCTGACTTCACCCTTTCCTCTGCCTCAACTTTTTCTTGGCTGGATGTCTTCTTTGAAAACAGCAAACCTAAGGGGGGGGTATATGGGTGGAAGGGTTTAGTAAACTATTAAGTTGCTACGATATGTAGATTTTCTTGGAAAAGTTAGACATCTGTGTAGAAGCCAAGGCCCTTCTCGTTCTACTATATGAGAGGACTTGTCAAAAATATCTGGGCTAAGCGAATGTATCATATTTTTAGCTATGTATTTAAGTCTCTGTTCTTCCCCATTTTATATAGCAGGTGTCAACAGATGTCTGCCTTCCAGATGTTGCCCAACTGCAACACATATCTGCCCTCGCCATCTTGTCTAATGACAGAGCTTGAAAATAATGGATTAAAACTAATGATATTACTTGTGATATGTTGGTTCTTAAAAATAATTAGTGTTAGCTAAAGTCTTTACTAGCAATCAGTGTAAAATCAATGGCAGTAACATTCTAGCAATTTGAAAACAAGTAAGGGCAGGATTTCTATGACCCGTCATATTTTTTCTGCAGCCTATATTTGAATTTATAAGTGGGTTTGGACATATTCATGAGTAAGCTGGAGAGAAAGGCCAGATTACTCATAAACATGTTTAAATTTGCTTCTGGGTTCAAGTATAGGTTGCAGAGAAAGTGTGAAATGTCACAGAAATCCTCTCCCTAATAATAAGTAATATTGCTACAAAATATTTTCAGGAATGGTAATTTATGTATTTTAATTTTTTATCAAACTTTTGATTTTTTAAAAATTCTTTGGAGCTCTTGCTAAAGGCTTCCAATGCTCCTGTTACAGGCCAAGCCCGTTACTCAAGATTTTAGCTGTGGCAAGAGGTCAGACAAGACATAACCAGCTGAACCAAAGTCCAGTTTTATGCATCAAAGAGTCAGCTGGGACTTCTCTTAAAGGCAGAGAAGACCCCAAAAATACAGTGTAAAGGAACTTTATACCATAACAAACAAAGAACCATAAAGTCGTACAAACTCATTGGTTAAAATCTACTTACTATTTGGATCCTACACCTAATTGGGTACAAATGTGAGGAAAATAAATAGTAAGTAGATTTTAACCAATGAGTATGAGCGTGTATGTGTCTTGCAATTAAATATGTCCAGGGGTGTACAAAAAGCAAAACACAGAGGCAAAATTCCAGAGAAAACACATAAAAGTAATCCCAAAATAATAAGAACTACAATACCTATAACAGCGTAACTCAGAGTAGAAAATTCTGGCATCCAGGAAGTTACCCAGGACCAATCCCTTGAGCCTGAATTTAACTCTTCATAAGTTCTCTATTATCACAGTTGATGTGGTGTAATGGGAACTAAACTCAAAAACAACTTTTGGTGTGCCAGAAGTTATCCATTACTGACGTAGATGTTCGTTTCTAAAAAAAAACCCTCTTGGTGTAGACCTTCATTCAGATACCTATTACAAAAAGTTCATAACCTTTTCCCTGTTAACAAATCCATGATTTTAGAATGGAAAATCACCTAAACTTCATAAATGAGTTTATCAAGAATGGGTGAGCAAGTGAGATTTGTGGGGATAGGTCCAGAGGGACTAGACCAGGAGGACATGTACATCTAGCAAAGGCATAGAAACCAAAAAGGGCTCATGTCTGGAGATGGCTTACAGTATTTCAAACAAACCATAGCAAAGATTAACCCCAGTTCCACCATTCAGGGTTAAGATGATGTGACATGCCATAGGTAAACCACCACCACCCCAAAAAGGAAGAGATGATTGAAAGGACCTCCATCCATATTCAATTAACAGAGTATCTGGATGAATCAGTGAAAAAAAATTTAAAAGATTTCCATGTTATGAATAAAACCTCTTGATACTTAGAATCAGTTAGACAATTCTGTAGAGAAGGTTCTTATCAAATAGGTTCACTTTGTCAACATTCCATTAGACAAGGAAATAGGACTATTTTTTCACCTCTGTTGGTTGGGGAAGGGTTGTTTGTATCCCTTCCTCTAAAGAATTGTTGATTATGAGAGCTAGAAAGAGCTTTAGGACAGAGAATATTGGGGCTTTACATGTAAGAGCAGTCTCCTTAAGGGTGTGTGCTAGAGATAGGGGTATTCGTATACGAATACGAATATCCTTGCACAGCTGAAGTTAACAAGGGTCCACCCCCTGGGGCCAGACCGTCCACTCACGCATCTGGTGGTGGTGGCAGCAGCCTCGCTCATCCTTCCAATCATTCCCAGAGCCCTGCTCTCTTCCTGCTCAAATGCTTACCATGTCTTGTCAGTTTAGCACTGTTTCACTTGCTAAACATTAAAAAACAAAAATAAGAGATGTGAATGCCAACAAAAAGGAGGAATCAGAGGGTGGCGATAATAGCAGAGAAGGATGAGGGGAAAGGAAGCTGTGTGACTTGTTCATTAGGAAAGAAAGTCCATCCTGATGTGCACAATTGGGTGCATAAGTGTGTAAACATCTCTCAGCCTTTAATGAGTACAGGCTGATGAACTCTTAGAGAGAAATCTTTTGTTCAAGTGCGGGAGTCCTGAGGAGGGAACTGAGAGAGCATTGGCTTAAAAAAATGCCTTTGTAGCACATATTTCTTTCTTGCCGGCGCCAAGGAGTAATGTACCAGAGTCAACTTTCCTGTGGGTGTTCAGAAGTGGGCGGGATAGGCCCTTGTTTATGTTCTGAGTGACTGCTGAGTGAAGGGCAGGCATGCTGCTTCTGCAGCTTGCCATGAAGTGCCTCTATCCCTGGTGGCTGAGCATGCCTTTGTTTCTGTGCTTAGAATTATACAGTCAGTGGGAGAAAGTGAAATTGAAATTGAGGAGAGGGAAGACTGGTTCATGAGAGGGAAAACAGAGTTGCAGTTTTTGGGAAAGACACTGTTGGCGGAGGTAAGAAAGAGAGAGAGAACTTGATTCAGGCACTTAGTATGGGTTTTGGTTTAGGAAACTGGAGGACACAGCTAGAGTATGACTATCCAAAATGTTGTTCTACAGCTGCATGTAAGAAGAAGAAAGTTGTGTGTATATCTCTTTGTTCCACAGGGTGATACTTCTTGGTAATATTGTTTGTAAGGAGCATGAATAGTGGAGCAGAGGAGAACTGTGTAAGCAAGAAACTGTTGCTGTAACTCTCCTCCTCCTCCTCCTGTTTCAAGTAAACAGTCTGTTGCGCCCTCCCCTCCTTCCCTTCCTCCACCCCCACCTCCCTTATTCAACATAGCTCATGTGTTTTCTATTTAAGGGCTGCAGTGTGAGGCAAATATGATTGGCGTCCACAGCCCTCCTCTTGACTCTCAGCTCGAGCCTGTAAGAGCAAAGCAGGAGCTCAGCCTATGAGGGGAAGAAATTGTCGACTTGAAATAGCCTGGGAATTCCTTTTCTTCCCCTTTTTTCATGCTGGTTGTGACTGGGGTGAATTTTTTCCCCTCTCTGAATGGGAACAAGAATGGTGTGGAACCATGTTGAGAAGACGTTTTGTTTTTAGACTCCATCCTGCAATGTAGGGTCTAGCAGTATATTGGTCTTTTAAACTTTGAGATGCTCTTAAAATTTATTTTTCTTTTTGTCTTCCCTCCTCGTCGACTTTCCAATGTTCTTCTGTGCTCTTGAGCTGTGGGCCGGAGGAAGCGACTTCTATATGGCCAGCCAGTTGGAGATATGCCGCGAACCAAGGTTGTGTTCTGATTGGCTTGGCACTGGTGACAAATCGGCCTATCATGAGTCGTGTGGACAGAGGTCGCTCTCGTGGAGCCATGGCTGGAAGCTGGCTCACAGCATGCTTTTTCCCTTCCCCAGGTGCTGACACTAGCTCCGAACCTATGATCCTGGAGCAGTATGTGGTGGTATCTAAGTATGAGAAACAGGAGAACTCAGAAATCAGCCTACAAGCTGGCGAGGTGGTCGACGTTATAGAGAAGAATGAAAGCGGTAAGATACTTTGAAAGAAATAGTCCATTTCTTTTAAAAATGCCTTTCTCTTCTCTCCTTTCCCTTCTTCCCTCACATCTTTGCATGTCTATGTATTACATCTGGTATACTGTCTGACTCATGAGGTGGGATTTCTCCCCCTCCACCCAACCCCCTGCCTTTACTTGGTTTAGGCTTGGGGCCAAAATATTGCCTTCTACTATAAGAATGTCTCCTAAAGCTTGTACATTAATTACCCAAAATACATTAAGGGAAAGCCTTGGGGTTGCGGAGGAGGTGAGTGTCCATAGCATATGCTCTGTATTTATTAGCATGATACTGTTGCTGTGCTGGAAAAGATCTCAGTATTTCCATTACTTGCCACTATTTTTTGAAGGATTTATTATATGGGATATAAAAAAAGATCACTCTAGGGATGAAAACTTGGCACGCTGGTTTTACCTTTCGCCCAGTCGCAAAAGACAAGGGTAATGTCAGATTCCTCAGTGGTGAAAGGTTTAAAGTGCTTCTAAAAGTGAATTGTGTATGTTGTACTGGGGAGGCGCCTTGCTTTCAGCTATTGCAGTCAATTGATTAGAAGCCCAGCAGAGTAATTCATTCTGAGTCTTATAACTGGCCAACTACAACCAGTGTTTATTAAACAGGTTGCTCAGTTGAAACGAGATGCAGTTTGATCAGTTATACCCAAATTGATGCCCTCCAGATAGACTGGATCATGGGCACGCTGGTTAGGGATGATGGCAGTTGTAGTCTCTAAATGTTGGGGGAAGTTATCTAGACCAGATAGGCGGGGTAAAAATACAATAAATAAATAAAATAAATAAATAGAATGTTAAGACAAAGCTTTGTGAGCTGAAACCCTTTTTTAACAAGAAGCAGCACAGATTTAAAACCCACACTTCCAGTCGTAATGAATGAAATGTATTGAATTTCAGACAAAAAGATAGGAAATACAATGTATTTTGCTTCTTTTAAATGTGGTATTTCTGAAGCCACTAACTGGTATTGTTTCAAAGGGAGAAAACATCACTTCTCTTCAGGTAATCCCCAGATTTTGTTCCTAAAGGGAAATGCTAGCTTTGCTTTCATTGTAGGTTTGAGACTGCGATCCTGTTCCTAATTACCTGGCAATAAGCATGATGGAACTCAGTTATACATTCTGCTTAGTAGATCTGTACAGGGTATTGTTGTAAACCCTCATATAAAAACAAAGCAAAACACAAACATGTGAACCTTCTGCTATATGTCTACACCTCCAGTGTTACATTTGTTAACTTTCTGTCTTGTTTATCCCAAGAGAGTATTCAAAAAGATGGAACTGAGGTGTCTATAGAAGGTGACTATAACCTGTATATTTCCATTGATCCAAATGTTCTTTGTTCTTTTTATTTATTTGGGCATGTTTCCTTTGGAGCTGAAAGTTCACGAACCCCTTACATCTAGGTATTTGGGTAGAAAGTATGGTAGTATGATATGAATTTAGGAATGCTAGATAGTAATTGCTGTCTTCTGGTTTACTATAGGGATACCAACATGGATGTCCACTGAATTAATAAGTCTATGAGGGTTGAAAAAGAATGGGAGTATGATATCAAGGGCTTCCCCTGGTCATGACTGTGACAGGAAGTGGGCTGCTCACCAAAGAGATTCTAGGACAATCACCCTGGACAATAGTTTAAGTGCTGTAGAGTTTAGAACAAGTCCCTTCTGTCATCTCTTGTATTCAAAAGTAGAGCAAGGACTATGATAGTTATTAGTAAAACAGAAGTGTCAGCCACACAACAGTGACAGAAGTCCTTCACCAAAGGGTTTAGAATTAAATCAGGTGAGACTAGGATAGCCGAAGAAATGTATGAGCAGAGAAGCAGAACTAAAAAATGAGCAGGTTGATGAACAGAGAAGGCAGGGAGGCAAGGTGTTCCACAAATGGGGAACAGCACAGCAAAAGGCATAACATTGATAGTGAGGGGAGACAAAGGGGGTAGTTACAAATGCATCTTTGTGAAATGAAGGAAAGACAGGGAGAGAGATGTGGCAGGCATAGACTACTTTAAGAATAAACACTTGAATCAGGTGTCTCAAAGGACAGGGAGTGAAAAAAAGAGAAAAACTGAAGGGGAAGGACAATATGGTAGTCTTGAGTAGGGGGTGGATCATGATAATAGCAAGAGATGAAGAGGAAATAGTTCTAGTGAAACAAGGGATGACTCCTGACATCTGGCAGCCAACTGGGCATTTCCAGAGGGCTTCTTAATCCTTTTATGGAGGGTCTGGATTATTTGTTCCTTTCCTGTGTTCACTGTGTTCAAGTATAAGAGGCACTGAAAAGTTCCAGAATGTTAAGGTAGCGGAAGTAATGTTTGATGTTTGTCTTAAGTTAAGTGGGTATACTGTTCCCCTGCAGCCACAAGTAGTCTCCCAGTGCTGATACTGTACTGTGGACCCTAGTTTCATCAGACTCCACTTGCCCCTCCACATCCAAAAGTGGTTTTCCCAGCTAAAAGGTGAAGTGTGATTCATGAAAGTCTTCAGGGACAGCAACTCACCTTTTTGATAAGTCACAGGTTCTCTGCATTGTTTAATGCTCCAAAATGTCAGTTTTTCAAAACCAGAAGTGCCCATCTGGACACTTTGGATTTAATCTTTTTTCCTGCATTTTTGGTAGTCGTTATGCCATGCACTGAAAGTGCCTGTCTGTGAGGTAAGCAAAGAACTGCAGTTTGGGCCAGCAATTCTGTAGAGGTTTTCCCAACCTGGAGTTCTCCAAGTGTTTGGATTACCAATTGCATTTATATGACCACTTGCCTTGCTGACTCAAGCTGATGAGACCTGTAATTTAAAATACTTGGAAGACACCACACTGGGAAGGACTACTGTTAAGTGTAAAGGCTCTCTTTGAAATAGTTGCTCTGTTAAAAATGACCCCTGCTTGCCAATCTATATCCCCTGAAGATTTCACATGTCATGGCCCTTCATTTCACTACCTGAAGTCTTCATTGCATTCCAGGGATGTAACAAGTACTCTGCCATTTTTGAACCCAGCAATTTTTTAGGATATGGAGGGCATAGACTACTTTAAAAGCAAACATTTGAAGCTGGTGACTGAGGAGATGGGAAGAAATTGAAGAGGAAGGATAATGTAATGTGGGGGTTTGTTATGATAATACACTGATCAGTTTCAAATGGCAGTGTTAGCCTTTAATGGGATGATTCACAAGGATTTGAAACTGACTTGTGTGAAAACCTGAAACTGATAAGAACAACAAAAAGGTTATCCTACTAAGGAGGATAATTCTTCAGGCACTGGCAGCGCAGGACTGTCAAAAACAATAATGTTTGTTTTGAATCTCAGAAGGAACGGCAGACAAGGAATATAGTGATATATTCATAATGCTCTGTGATGTGATGTAATAAAATAAGAAACTGGATCCCAAAGTTCTGGAAGACTGAGATTTAGCAGGAGTTGCTTTTGTGAAATGAGGTGCATCGCATCCTTCATTGTTTGCAGTTCTGTTGTTACTAACCAAGTAATGCCCCATAATGATCAGTGCTCAGGCAATCTGATTAACAGCCATTGTTTGTTTGCATGGTAGTAAGTAGAATTTATCCAGGTGCTGATAAGAAATCCTGTCAAGAATGCCATGGGTTCCTGTATATTATCAAAGGAATTATGCATAAGAGGCAAAGAGGCAGTCCTGTAACCAGCAAAATCAGGGAGCTGGACAGGGGACTTTGTATTTGTCTTCAGTGTGGAAGGGATTGTCACTCTCGAATTGGCCTTCTCAGCCACACTAGACGCTGTTCCAAGTCCTCTATACAGAGCACGTTACCATAGTCTCTCAAGACTGAAGGATGCCTAATCCTATGCATAAGAGTTTACAAGAAGAAATTAAGAATACTTTACTCACTAGGAAATCCCAGGGGAGGGAGGAAGAGAGGCAGAAAATCCTATACTAGAAAGCTGTCAGACCAAGAGGCATGTAGATTCACAACTCTATTACATTATGCATCTTTCTAGTAAGTAGCCCTCCACTACTGCTGTCAAAGCAGGTTTGGGTGAATTTATTGTGTCTTGCTCTGTTGGCCTAAAACATCATTGTTTCAGGTATCCTTTTTACTTGCCTTTAAATTAAACTATACTTAAAGTCTTCCCTCCCACTGCACAAAGTAAAGGCAAGAAATACACGTTGTTCTCCTGATGCCTTTCCATCCAAATTATTCAGCAGACACTAACATTCTGTAGATTTGTAAATGTCCAGAGTATCTGTTTATTGTTTTTCGGATACTTATATTGCACCTACGTACATATGTTCTTCTGTGGCCACATAAGTCTAGTGTAACATATGTTGAAGTTTTTTCAACCTCGCATGCTGCTTCTAGTAGGTGTGATTGGGAGGAACCTTTCTGGGCTGGGCTGACTGTCAATCTATACAGCACTAGCCAATTTTTCCTTTCCTGCCTCTGAATTCAAAGCAACCATATTTGTCAGTTGGTTGTTTGGTCTGTGAAGTTGTAAGTAATGAAACCTTTTATTCTTTCTTCCTACAAATGTCTCTTGAGTGAGCTATTGAGACTGTAAGTGCCAGTTGATGAGGAAAAAAGGACTGGACTACTCTGGACAACTTGAAGTTATTCTGCTCTGTAGATACCTGCACTTCTGCTGCACAGCTAGAGGAATAAAACCAAAAATTCAAAACTCTGCAACAACATATGCATTTTGGGGGTAATGATTTGTTTTTTTAACTTTAGGAAAACTCTGCATATTCTTTTAAGATTCTATATTTTTTTTCTGCAATGTTGTTTGTATGTTTGCAGCTTGTGAATCTTTTTCAATAAGAAAGGAGGAGAAAATATATAGTTGCCTTGCCAAGTTTGATTTGGAAGTATCTTGAAATTGTTAATTATAGCATCATAACTAGGACGTTTATAACAAAATTCCCAGAATCCTCTAACTGTGCTGATTGAGGGATACTGGGAATTACATTTTAAAAAAGTAACTTATCTAAGATCTACCTGTAGCTACCTTTGGCCATCACATGGTTGTTAACCTGTTTCATTTGCAATGTTGTGCTCTATATGGACAAAAAGCTGGGTTGGCTAAGGTAATTTCATTAAGACTCAAGATGTCTGCATCTCCTAGGGAAAACAGTATATTGTTATTGTTGCAGGGGTAGGGTGAGTTGTTTTGGCTTCCTTTCTCTTCACAAAATATCTGGCTACAGAATACTGCATTCTGAAAGCATTTTGAAATTTTTTCCCAAGTCAGGCTCGCTTAAGTTTTAGTAACTTTATGGTAGGTGTCCAAATCTAACAGATTTATGTGCTTTGCTCTATTGCTACAAAGGACCAATCTGTTCCCTTTTTCAGGTTACGACTGCTTAACAAGTGACTGGGTTAAGACTAAACAGAACCTTGGCTCCACTTGCTCCATCCTTTTTAAGCCTGTAGCAATTTGATAAATAGGCCTGGAAACTCTGCCTACATCAGATAATGCCTCTTATTCAACCATTTTCTCTGTCATGGAATAGCTTCTGCTGAATTACCAGTTGCCTTCATTTTGTGGTCTCTATAACCTTTCTGGAACTTCCCATTATTCAACAGACAGCATGCCTATCCTATAAACTAACTGTTGAATAGACAAAAGTCTTCTGATACCTGGAAGTAATATACAGAAAGATTTTATGCCAAACCTACTTATTCTTTCTGTAACAATTTTCTGTGCATTGTGCCTCACTGTTCATTCTGTCTCATTTCTCCCTCAATTTTTGTTGTAGGAAGACTAAACAAAAATAGCCAGAAAATCCTTATATTTGATTAGTTAAGAAGGTTATATTTAATCTCTTCCCAATTCACCTTCCAACTTCTAGAACTAATATCTACATTCCAACTTCAGGAAAGTTAATGTGCCTGTGTTACGCACGTCACTAATAAATATGCTATGTCCATCATGTCCACCGTCTGTCTTGCCTTTTTAAGTTAGTTTAGTAGGCTGCAGAGGGAGATGAGATGAGAAACAGGACCACTGTGGTAGCCCTGCTGAATGACCACATCTCTGAAGATCCTTCCCTCAATTCTGAAAACCTTTCCCTCTAAGCACCGATTCCATCAATCCCTAGAGGACAGAAATGAGAAGCAGGGCCATTCCACCAGATGTCCTAGTCTACTTATTCCCCCTGCCCTCCACTTCCAACCATTTTGTCTTTAGTGTCGTTTTCATTTAGATCAAAGCCTATGGACAAAGTTTCTCTTGTTTGCATTGATTACCTATAAGCTAGTATAGAAACCTTTTGAACAAAGTAGATGGACAACATTTTTGCTTTTAATTTTAAAAAGCCCTGCTGGATCTTCATTGGTCTTGCATGATTCTTTTTTGTCTTTGTGGTCTATTGCACAACACTTGTGTGCTGTTAAAACATTGCTGGTTAGGATGTCCAAAAACTCAGGCTAATTTCTGGAGGAAGGACTTCAGGCCACCCCAGTGTATTTTGGAAGACTTGTTTTCTATTTTGGTTGCTTATTGCTTGGCAGCAGGGAATTCCAATAAGAAAGAGAGCTATACTTTTCAGTGCACTTGGGAGTGAAATGATTGGTGCTGGTTTCTAGGTAACTGAGTTTTCATCACACATCTTTTTTTGCTGAGATCAGATTGGAGAGTTTACAGTTGATCAACGTGGCCAGTTGCCTTGTACTGCCTGTGCCAAAGGATTAGTTTTTAAAAGTGGTAAATGAAAAGTACAGGAATCTTTATGTGTACATTGGAAATAACCAACTGGGGTTAACTCTTCAGTTCCTCTAGCCTTGTCACTCTCTCTCTTGTCTGCCAGCAAGGCCATTTAAAAAAAAAGTTAAATGGGCAGAGAGTTGTTCCAGCTGAAAATCAAGCCATAATGCAAGGGGCTTCAAAACTCATCCAATTTAGCTAATCAAACTTCAGCCCAAACACTTCATTTTACTGACATTCTTGTGTTTCAGGGCAGTGGACGGAGAGCATGTGAGTTGGTGGTTGTAGGTTTTTCTGGCTGTCTGGCTGTGTTCTTGAGGTTTTTCTTCCTAATGTTTCGCCAGTCTCTGTGGCCGGCATCTTCAGAGGACAGGAGTCAGAACTCTGTCTGTGCTCTGGTGAGTTGTCCAATATATTACTGAAAATGGACAGGATGTTGTAACTTAAGTGCACCATGGGCTAGGCAAAGCCACCTCTACCTTCCCTGTAAAGCAAAGCCATTGGAGCCATGCAATTTGACTGATCAGGGGGACAGCTAGTGTGTCTGACTGACCCAGTATTGCATAGATCCTGAAGAATAAATGCTGTCTTGACTCCCAGGAAAAGTGGTATGATTCAGAAACTCCCACTTCTCAGAACTGAAGTGTCAGAAATTAATTTATCTTTAAAAATATAAAAATCATTAAAAAACCTCAAGTTAATTGAGGTTATAATAACTGCTTCTCAAAATACTTGGTTCATTTTTTTCAAGGCATATTAAATAAACAATATCCACCAAAGTGGAAAAATCCGTGCCAACTAGCATACTGTAATCCTGAATATTTATTTAAATGTTTAGATTTCAATAAACAGGGTATATTTAGTAGGACTGACTATTATTATTGAGAGTAATAGTTTGGGGTACACATGATTTTGCTTGTGAGGAAGGATCAGGTGAGAAAGGTTTATTATACAAGGAAAAAAATTGACAGTACTAGTTTGCCTTTATGCTGCAGACACAGAAAATCTTGGACATCTGGGGATTGGCCTGATCAACATGTTACAGTCTTCTGTCTAATCCCATGCTGACTGCCAGTCTTTTAAGACTTTGGGGGCAGACCTGGCGGTAATATTTTAATTGTTGATATCACTGTGGCCTGCCCACTACCAGCACAATAGCTGGATGGTCATAAATTGATGAAGAATGACACAGTCATCTTAATTTGAACTATCCATTTCGTTTTTAAGCTTAAGAAAGCCTTCTTGTCAATTTGACTTCCTGACTTGCCACCAACATCCTTTTTTCTAGCTGTTTGAAAGAACGGAGTGTTAGGTGTTAAAATTGGTGAAATCAGTGAAATTTTGTTGAATGTTACTTGTTAGTATTGTTATTAGTTCTTATCATTTTTTTTGTGGTGGTTTATTGTCTGAAAGTTACTGTTGGTTATATCTTCAAAAATTATGTGCCTCCATAGGAATAGTCTTGGGAGTTTTTGACCCTAAAAGGCAGTCTGCAAATACTTGAAATAAATTAATAAAATAACATAGCTACGATAATGGCAGTATGAGTAACAGAGCTGCTGTCATACAACTCTTTCCTCCTCCTCCTTTGAACCGTGTCTGTGCCTCGTCAATGTGTTGGCTTCTGCCTTGTGCATCAGACAGACAATAAGACCATAAATATGTGCAGAATCCTGCACTTCCTTCAGATATGAATATTGAGGGCTCTGGATTTAGATAGCTTCATGACCGTCTCTAAAGAAGCATGAGCAGTACAAATAATGAAAATCCAGCCAACTTAAGTCTCACAAAGGCAATGAGTACAATTGTGTTATCATGGCCTCAAGTGTAATCCCGTGGGAATTATTTAGGCAGGTTCATGTAAACATAGAGCTTCCTCCTTTCAGGATTCTGCGGAGATGAAATGCATGCTTATGTTCATTAACAGAAACCCATTCTGAACAACTTTATTCTCTAACTAGCCAACAACAGATTGCAGAAATGAGTGATGTCATTAGGAGTATGATGTATCTTATGTAGCTCAATTGGTGTTGCCAGATGGTATAGGAAAGTCAAAATTTATACAAGATGAAAATTCATATTCAAATGTGTGATGTAATAGTCTTGTGATGTTCCTCATTTTAGTGGAATATGGGAGGATATTAGAGCACACACAAGAATGTGCATGTGCCCGTGTACACACACACACGCACACACACACAGAGTTTGGGCAAGGAAAGAACACAACAAGCCTTTGAGGTCCATGACAGTAGACTAGAGTTCCTCCCTCTCCCAGTGCCACCCAAAGAGCAAATTTATTTTTGTCCTGTATATTTTAGCAATTATCTTAGATGTGTGTTGTGACTGCTACAAAGAATGATAGAAAAGCAATTTCTGTGACTGAAAGCAGGTTCCATTTAGCAGCTCGGGATACATATGGGATAGTTTTAAGTACTAATAAATATTTCTGGAAAGAAATGTTGCATTAGATGTTGCACACTTTCCTGGTTCCATGCATCTTGCCCAATCCCCGTCCAGCTGTTTTTTTTTAAACACATTTAGTGTCTTCCTATCTAAACTTTGGTCAAGGGAAAGGCCTGTTTTGAACAAGGAAAACATAGATTTGCCTAGGCCTTATTTCAGTGTCTGGTTTGCTGAACATACTGAGCTACATACTGTGGCGTGCAATGTGCTTACCATTCTCTTTGTTGCAGTCCCAGAAAGGTTTCTAGAAATCAAGCCTCCTGGGGGCTGCATTTGACTTGACAGGTTACAAGTTGCTGCCGTTTCTACTAGGGTTGGTATTCTTACTTACAGTCAGACATGATACCTTTGGCAGTTTTTCAGGCTACACTGCTTTTGAGGCTTGTGGAAGGCTCAACACAAGTTTATGGCAACTGCTTACAACCTCCAGCTGTATTCCCACTGTCTGCTTCATCAGTCCCCTCCTCTCCTCACTTCTTGGCACAGCAATATTCTACACACACAATACAGACCAAGACCTCTTAAAGCTGAGCTAAAGTAGCAGGTTGGGATACATGGAGATGGGTACCCAGGCTTGAAAGAGACCTCACACAGAAAAATCACGTTTTCTTTTTACTTGGTACTGCTTACCCTGAGATTGGTCCCCCCCCCAAAAAACCTGGAAACTCCAGGAAACACAGCAGTCTCCTAAGATGTCACTTGGTGCCCTAAAACCTGGCAACCCTGTTTGCTGTTTGTTATAAATAGTGTGTCTGTGTGTGTGTGTGTGTGTGTTACTGACTACACAGGACCACATTGCTGGATGGAGTGGGGGGTGGGAATAGGAATTATATCAGCAGGCATCCAGGTTCTACCTCAGCTACCCACATGCGCCAGCATCTTTAGTAAATTTAATCAGGGCCTAGTAATATGTGCTTGCCACTTGTTCCTATAATTAGATAATATTGAGTATTCTCTAATATTCACTATTATTTGGGTAGGGGAAATTCTCAAAGTAAGAACTAAACAAAGGCAGCAAATTGTATCTAGCAGCAGCATATCATCACAGTGCTTGTGTTGCATACTATAACCTATAGAAACTGGCTTTAAGAAGCCAGTAATTATCTCTCCATTTTAAACTGGCCCAAGGTTTCTGAGAAGCATATTTTCTATAGAATATAAGTGTTTGCCCTGATTAATTGGGCCAGGCCACATCCAGTTCATTTTTCTTTTCTAGTAGTAGTTTAGTGGTCACCTAGATTCTCCTGGAACACTGTGTGCAAGATAAAAAGGTGATGGCTAACTCCTTGTTGTTCATCAGAAACACATACTGCCCCTAACCATGAAAGTTTCATTACTCTTTCCATTTATTTAATACATCTGTGATTCATAACCTCTGCCTGACATGGTTCCAGAACACAGAACAGTGGACAAGTGACAGGCAAGTCCTTTTCAGCGAAGAACTCTTGGATGTGCAGCCATAGTTCTGCTCATTTTTAAATATGGTCATTGGCCATAGTGAGAACCTGAAGAAGCAAGGTGACTTCTATAGCCAATATCTTCATACCATATAATCCCTGTCTCTGTGCTTTCCCAAGTTTAGGAAACCCATGAAAATCTGTATTTATTGGTGCAAACATTTTGCAGTAGAAGAAAATATAGAAGCTACACTCATGCACAGAGGGCCACGGCGGTGTTAGTTGTGGTAATGTGCACACAGTGTTTGATGTGTGCTGGAGAATCTTTAATATAAAGTTTATCAGCCGTAAAGCCCCTAACTGCCTTGTGTATCTCTCTGGCTGAAATCCTGCTGCTTAAGTTTATGCCTATGCAACCTGATAACAAGCTGCAGGCTTTTATCCCTCATTTAAACCTTCCTATTCCACCACACACAAATCAGGTTCCAAGGTTCCCCCAGGGGGACCCCTTTAGCCATGGGGAAGTCTTTGGGAACCTCAGGAAGGGAGGAGTCTTCAATATCTGAAAATCCCCACTGCCAGGTTTGGAACAGGTGACAGTGATTTTTGTATATTAAAGGCCCCAACCCTGTCCTGAAGTTCCCAAAAGCTTTTTCAGGCCTAAAGGGGTGCCTAGAGAGCCTCAGAATCCAATGAGGGAGAAAAGGAAGCTTTACATTATGGATATAAGTCCATAGCTTAAGACATCATCAGTCTGGCATGGGTGCAGCTCCACCAGCTGGGTTCTGGTGTCTCTCTGTCTCTTTCTCTCTCACACACACATACACATGCACACGCACACACATCTTAAACCTGTTTCAGAAGGTTATGTCATCCCTTGAAGGAAGAATAAGACACAAGAGCAGTAATTGTTCCAAATGCTCGGGCCAAGCATCTGCAATATCTTGATTAGCATTATTTTAAAAAGAGTTCAAATGTCAGTGCTGAAAGATGAACAATCTCTAAATAGGTAAACAGAGAACTGGAGAACAGAGTAAGCCCAGATGGAGTTTGGGGTGGGGAGCATTTCACTCATGTGTCCATCATAAAGGTTGGCACATATGTATAGCAGGACTGGGGAGCCTTTGGTTTTCCATATGTTTTGGATTATAACTCCCACAATTCCTTACTGTTGGCTGTGCTGCCTGGGGCTTCTGGGAGCTGAAGTGCAAAACATCTGGAGGGTCAAAGATTCCCTACCACTGTTGTACAGGGATATGCAAGTTCCAAAAGACAAAATGAAATCAATTGTTATAACTGCAGAAGCAGTAAAAGAAATTAGGGAAGGACCATAACCAACGTACCCTCTGATTTTCAGCCCCGCTGGGCGGGGCTTCGCCTCTCTCGCGCGCGCACCTTCACCCCTACATGCACGTGTGACTCTGCCCCCCCCTGCACACTGGGTTCCTTTGTGACCAAAACCTAACACAATTGCTGCATGGAGGAGGAAGACAGCTGCGCTCAGGAAGGCAGAGACGTGCCTCCAGCTTAGCGGGAACCTAGACCATAAATCAGTGCTAGAGGTAGTGCACTCTGAATGTGAAAGATTCATCCACTAGCTGAGTCTCATTCTGAAACCCAGGAAACCTGCAGCCTTGTCAGCATAGACTGTGGTATGACTAGACAGGGAAATTTGGAGTGATCTGAGTCACAATTAAAAAGCTCCTATCTTTGACGCAATCTATTTTGTCTCGCACTTGAGCAATCCTTTCATTCACACAAGAGATGTTTCTTTTCCCATGATAAGAATCCAGACAGCACTTCGAATTGTTCCCCCTTTGATTATTGGTGTCCCCTCCCCCACTCTTTCCCCCTGCCTTTTGTTGCAGCTGTACTTCCATGGGGCCCCAGTGACCTCCCTTTTTTTTGTTTAATTTAGTAAGTGGCATAGCGCTACAGCAGTACAGCAACAGATAACAGATATTCCCTTATATCTGAAATAGCACTGTGTCACATAGGACAACATTTTTAAACATTGTAAGAAGGAAAAAATAGAGGAGAGGTTTCCTCCACTGGCTTTTCTGCCATCATAACCCACTGCATCTGTCACAGGGTTGTCACTGAAGAGAATGCCGGCGATATCTCTATCTGGGAGCAAATTAAGCAACCACAGAGAATGCAGTGGAATAATCGGGAGCACTACCAATCACACCAAATAAACTGCAGCCCTAGCACTGTGACAAAAAAGAGCGGAATAGCTTGCAAAAAGGGCAAGATGGATTGCTCTTACTAAAAACACATGTGATCACCAGAAAACAGGGCAAACCAAACTGCACCAAAAGTGAATCAAATAGTGATCTATATGCTTATCTGGCTGCCTCCTAAATTGATCTAGATAGTTGGGATTGGGGAGCTTCTTGTGTTTCTATAAATCCTCAGCTTCCAGGTCCAACAGATTAGCCCACCTGGTGGGTCATGATAGGCAGAGATCCAAAGATGTGAGCATGCACCTGATTTTTATTTGAAGAGAAGTCTCATGCAGATCTCAAGACAGTTTTTATGTGAGGCATTTGTGAAGGAGAGTGTGAGACCTCCACTATACAATGTGGCAGCATATGGATATTTCCACATTCTCATCTTCCCTGTTTGTTTTCCAGCTCTTGGTTGGAAAGGACTAACTGGAAATTTCATTACTTGATTTTAATTTCTCCCTTCATTTTAACTCTCGGCACTTTCCAATTGTCGAGCCTTTTGGCCATTCCTTAGTGCTTCTCATGGAGAAAGAGAAATCCACAACTGCTCAGTGCTCATGTTGGCAGCTCAGAAGGGAAAAAATTATATACTGGGCCTCCCCCTTTCCCATCAAACTCCTTTACACATTTCCCCCTCTGTTTATGGAGCTATTGCCAGCTTGGGGACCTTGAAACCTCCCCAGGAAAAATCTGCTTTCTATATTAAAACACTCTAATGTTATAATGATTGGGTTTCTATATCCGCCAGATAGGTCACTAGCTCAGCAGTTTTGTTGAGAGAGCTGTACCCAGAAAGATCTGAGGGATATTACAAAGGATTCCCATTCCCTTTGGTAATTACCTTGAGGGTTAGATTTCTAGAGTTACAGCTGCTGAAGAACTATTGTTTCGATGGGCTCTTGTTACATCATAAAGCTGGTGTGTGTGTTCTTTCTTTTTTCAAGGTTTTTAAAAAACTCTTAAGGCTTGTCTAGCTGATTTAAACATTCTTTTACTGATTTTCAACCCTTCTGTTTAATGGGGGTGGGAAGAATGATTAATGACTTATCTGCCTACTTGTTTTGACAAATTGGTCTGAAAATATAAAACAAAAGACTGATGGTGCATTTTTATGTCAGATGAGGACAAGATTAATAAAGCGTGGAGTGTTGGTTTTATTTTCCCCTGAGCTGCATAGCAAATAAGCAGTTCCAATAATGCTTTGGCAGTCATAGACACTGCACTCATTAGCAGATTGGTTTCAGTTGCAACCAGAACTGTTTGCCCTTTCTTTGTCTCTCCATTCTCCCTCAGTTACCTTTTAACACACACACACACACACACACACACACACACACACACACACAAACACACGAGAGAGAGAGAGAGAGAGAGAGAGAGAGAGAGAGAGAGAGAGAGAGAGAGAGAGAGAGAGAGATTTGATATGGTAGTCCTTCCCTACCCTGCAACAGTTGTCCATTTTGTTATAAAAACCATGCTTTTTAAACAACCATGACTATTTATTCCATAAGAAGTCTGGTGAGGTCGGTAAAGAATGCTTTGTTAGATCTCTCTCTCTCTCTCTCTCCTCAACCCTTCAAGTAATTTTTTTTATTACATTAAAGCACAGATGGTTAATATCATCCAGCCCCTAGATTTCAATAGGGAGACAAGTTTGCTGTACCACCCAACTCCACCCTCAGCTTATGTCCCAAATTCTTTTAGCAGTAAAGCCAAATTGTACATTAGGGGGACAAGGAATCCAGGGAAGCCCTTTGCTACAGTTTAAAGTCTTACCACTCAGTCTATAGCTTCTGATGTCACAACTCTGCATTACAGCAGAGATGTGGAAAAAAAAAATGTGGTGGGATTTCTTGCTGAATGAGCCAGCCACTGACTGTTGAAACCTGGGAAGAGCCATGATTAGCAGGATTAGTGGAATAAATGGCTATGTTTGCATGCAGCAGGTTCTAGGTTTAGCCCATGGTAAATTGGCCAGGGAGAAGCCCTGGGAAACCACAGAGATGTAGCACTGGACCAGCGTGAAACTAATTGTCTGAATTTGTTTAAGGCAGCTTTGTGTGTTCAATTTGACTGGATCAACTCAGACATTTTCCCAAATGGAATCTCTGATTTAAAGTCTTTCAGGATGGCATCAATGCAGATTATATGGCTAGCCCTTGACTACCACTTCCAACTGAACCTGAGAGATGTGTTTGGCTTTGATCAAAAGTGATGGGGTCAAGCATTATTATGGGGTCAAGCATTATTAAATGAGTTTTCACTTCTGGGTGAAGGAGGAGGACATCCCAGCAAATTCTCAAAACCAGCCCATCCCCTCCAAGTACAGAAGAAAACATTGGTAGACATTTTGAAAATTTCATATATGCCTTGCATTTCTTTTGCGCTTCTTCCCATCCTGTTTAGAATAGCCAGATTGTCCCATTACTTTAATAACAATTTGGGGGTGCATGCTCAGTGATGTTAAGTTCCCTTTACTACTTGTTCAGAACTGTTAGGCTCAATATTAGGCTACATGAAACTACTGGGAGAGGTTGTCTGGAGTTCAAAATGCTGCAGCCAGATTGTTAACTGGGGCTGGCCACAGGGATCACATAAGCCCTCTGTTACTGCAGCTCCACTGGCTGCTGATCCAGTTCTGGGCACAATTCAAAATGCTAGAAAGCCCTAAACATCTAGGATTCAAGCTATCTCAAGGACCGCAGCTCCCTTTATGAGCCTGCTCGAGTGTTAAGATCATTAGGGGATTCTTTTTTCTTGCTGCCACCACTTTCACATGTGCATTTGGTGGGTATATGGAAGAGGGTCTTCTCTGTCACTGCACCTAGACTCTGGAACTCCTTTCCACAGGAAATTAGGCTAGCCCCATCTTCACTGTCCTTCTGCAAGCAGAGACCTTCAGAGAAGCTTCCCCTTAGTTACTGACTTATCTGAGAAGGGTTTTTAAATAGAGTGTTATACCCAGTTGCTGGGTGTTATACCCAGGCCAGGCCACCAAGGATGAGTACAGACAAGTAGCAAGGAAATGCAGGGATGGCATTAGTGTTGAGAATTTTGATTATAATGTGTATTCTCATAACATCAGCAGAGTAAGGAGATTTTGGTTAGCAGAGATACTTATGACACTATGACACTGAGAGAGTAAAACCAACAACTTAGTCTATTTACATATATACATAGAGAATAGACATTCCTCTGGCAGCATAACATGACATGAAGCAACACACAGCATAGGAAAACGTGATCTGACTTACAGCAGATAAAGACGTTCATTTTACACATGACTTAGGTACAGTTCTGTGACCAATCAGAAAACACATTACTTCATTTTCTGTTACACAAAGTTTCATCATGTACCACAGCTGTACAACATTAAGTCTTAATCCTTGATACCACACCTGAATACAATCAGTACAATGACTCAGGTAAAATCAGCCATTTTACATTTAACTATACAACATTAATTAATACATTTTCATATCGAAATCTCAACCATTAGGAGGGCAAAAGCTGAGGATGAGCTGAGGTTAACTAGAGACACTAAAAGCAATTAAAAAAGCATTCTTCAGGTATGTGAGTAGCAAAAGACAAACAAAAGACATTGTGGCACAGCTCCGCAATGGAGAAGAAAAAATGATAACAGAGGACAAAGAAAAGGCAGAAGTGCTCAATTCCCATTTTAGTTCAGTTTTTTCCCATAAGACAGACTACGAACTTCCAAACAAATTGGAAGTGCAAGTGGGGGGGGGGGGGGGAACAGGATTGCAGCTGGAGATAGATAAACAAATAGTCAAGGAATACCTTACCACCTTGAACGAGTTCAAATCTCCAGGGCCGGATGAACTGCATCCAAGAGTACTGAAGGAACTGGCTGGGGAACTCTCAGAACTGCTATCCATTATTTTCTTGAAATCATGTGAAATGGGGGAGGTGCCAGAGGATTGGAGGAGGGCTAATGTTGTCCCTATCTTCAAAAAGGGCAAAAAAGAGCAACCTGGGAACTACAGGCCAGTCAGCCTGACATCAATCCCAGGCAAAATTCTGGAACAGATCATAAAGCAGTCATTGTGCAAGCACCTAGAAAACAATGCAGTAATAACTAGAAGCCAACATGGATTTGTCAAGAACAAATCCTGCCAAACTAATTTGATCATGTTTTTTGATCAGGTCACCTCCCTGATAGACAAGAGGGAATGCTGTAGACATAATATATCTTGACTTCAGCAAAGCTTTTGACAATGTGCTCCATAATATCCTGATTAGCAAGCTAACTAGGTGTGGGCTGGATAGATCAGGTGTCAGGTGGGTAAACAATTGGCTACAGAATCCTACTCAGAGGGTGATGATTAATGGGTCTCTAACTGGGAGGAGGTAACTAGTGGGGTACCCCAAGGCTCAGTCCTGGGCCTGGTGCTCTTCAATATTTTTATTAATTACCTGGATGAGGGAGTGCAGGGAATGCTTGTCAAATTTGCAGATGATACCAAATTGGGCGGAATAGCTAATACCCTAGAACAGTGGTCCCCAACCTTGGGCCTCCAGATGTTCTTGGACTTCAACTCCCAGAAATCCTGGCCAGCAGAGGTGGTGAAGGCTTCAGGGAGTTGTAGTCCAAGAACATCTGGAGGCCCAAGGTTGGGGACCACTGCCCTAGAAGACAGAAACAAAATGCAAAATGACCTTGATAGGATGGAGCACTGGGCCGAAAGCAACAGAATGAAATTCAACAGGGATAAGTGCAAAGTACTGCACCTCGGAAAAAGAAACCAATTGCACAGTTACAAGATGGGGGATACCTGGCTCAGCAAAACTATGAGTGAGAAGAATCTTGGAATTGTCATAGATCACAAGCTAAATATGAGCCAACAGTGTGATGTGGCTATCAAAAAGGCAAATGCTATTTTAGGCTGCATTAATAGAAGTATAGTTTCCAAATCTCGTGAGGTGCTAGTCCCCCTCTATTCAACACTGGTTAGGCCTCACCTTGAGTATTGTGTCCAGTTCTGGACACCACACTTCAAGAAGGATGCTAACAAATTGGAACAAGTTCAGAGGAGGGCGACAAGGATGATCAGGGGGCTGGAAACCAAGCCCTATGAGGAAAGGCTGAAAGAATTGGGCATGTTTAGCCTTGAGAAAAGAAAACTGAGGGGCGATATGATAGCACTTTTCAAATATTTGAAAGGCTGTCATTCAGAGGAGGGGCAAGATCTGTTCTCAATCATTTTATTTATTTATTTATTTATTTATTTATTTATTTATTTATTTATTACATTTATATCCCGCCCATCTAGACTGCGTCTACCAGAGTGCAGGGCACTCAACAATGGGCTCAAGT
The DNA here is from genome assembly GCA_037013535.1 of Intellagama lesueurii. Classification (NCBI taxonomy): domain Eukaryota; kingdom Metazoa; phylum Chordata; class Lepidosauria; order Squamata; family Agamidae; genus Intellagama; species Intellagama lesueurii. The sequence goes on from JBAJHW010000003.1 coordinate 212,209,154, forward strand.
TAAAGGAAGCCAGATTTCACTTGAATATCAGGAAAAACCTCCTAACTGTTAAAGCAGTACAACAGTGGAACCAGTTACCTCAGGAGTTGGTTAGTGCTCCACTGGAGGCATTCAAGAAAAACTTAGATAATCACCTGGCAGATATGCTTTGATTGTATTCCTGCATTGAGCAGGGGGTTGGACTTGATGGCCTTGTAGGCCCCTTCCAACTTCACTTTTCTATGATTCTATGCTTTGAAACTATTGTTGGTGTTGATTTTGTTTACCATTTTTAGTATGGTATTTGTTTGATTCTTTTAAAATGTTTGTATACTTACAGTGTTAGCTTTTAAATATTGTCTTTTAATGATGTAAGCCGCCTTGGGTCCCTTTTAAAGAAAAAGGTGGGGTAAAAATATTTTAAATAAATAATAATAGCAGGAGTCCAGCTGTCTAGTAAGGGAAATTTAAGACAAGCCAAGATTGAGTCACTTACGTCCTTCAAGATGCATCCTTTACAGCATATGTAACAAAAGCAAAGGCACATTATGCTGCTTTTCCATCCCCTACTGAGCAACTGCAGGCCTTTTCCAACTTTGAATTAACAGAGGGGAATATTTTTCAAGCCAACAGTGCAACATAGGATGTATGTTGGTGGTGTATTGTGAGTACACATCTGATGTGACTTGGATTATCACAGCTCTGTTGTACTGCATTTTCTCTTTTGATTCATACAAGCATCAGTGCTATCCTCTGACTAAAACTAAATCAGACACTTCTTATGATATTTGCAGAATTGCTCCTTCAGCTTTGGGGAAGACCAGTGTATGTCTTTTGACAATCAGAAAGATGTCTTGCACATGATTTTGCAAAGTTGGAAAGGGTCTGTATGTTTCATTTAGTAAGCTCTTTTTGTTATTGGTCACTGGAAAGTAAACACAATTGTAATTTGCAAGTCTGATTGCTGAGGCACCATTATCTGAGGAAATCCCATTGTGGGAGGGAAAAAATGCTTAAATTCCTGTTAGCATCTAATTTAATGCTCAGTAGCTTTTCTGAGTTTCTATATAGAGTAATAAAAGCTTTATGCATGGAATGAAGAGAAGGACCCATCTAAACCGTCTATAGATGGTGGGTGACAGTCAGCATCATTATTCATCCTAGACTACCTGGATTAAAAGCTATTGCAGGCATTATATCAAAACTGGAGGAAGTAGGTTGTCTCTACAATCTGTTTCTACTACTCAAATATAACAGAATCTACTATTTTCATTTGGGCAATTGCATCTCTAATGTACCATGTGTTCCTCCCATTGGTACCAGGTTGTTCAAACAACGGTCCCTCCTTGTGCATCTGTGGGGCCTTTGAGAACACTGGATGCTCTTTGTTTTGGTTTGTTTTTTTAGATCAGATGAAGAGTGCCGAGTTCTGACTTTCTTTACTCTTAATCTTGGATCCATTTAGAAAGAACTGGGGCTATAACCCAAGATTGCAAATTGCATACATAGGTTTGGAATTCTGCCTTTCCCAGTGTTAATGATGTGAAATCATTGGCGTTTCTGGACTGGCCATTCCAAAGCCATGATTCCATACGAAGTTAAACTGTCAGATGATTCTTACATAAATAGGATTCTAGAGCCTATAAAACACTTGTGTTGAATCACAGTATTGACAAGAGAGTGTGAAACTTAAGCTGTGCAGAACAATCTCTAATTAACAGGCCAAATGCTTACAATGCCAGTGGGGTGTGTGCATGATACACTGAATCTATCTTAAATGTGCAGCAAGGGGAACAAGGAAGAAAGAATGGGCCAGTAAGGAGGGACAAATCTGTTTCACATTTTATATAATGTTGACAGTTTTATATAAACAGTTCATCCATCCTGAATTCACATGGAAACATTTTTTACAAGTCAGAAGAAAATCACATATTTAGTTTTCCTTAATTTTCTGTTGTTTGCAGTCACTTTCTCTTAATCTATGTCTTCATGGGCCCTCATTCCCCCAATTTTTGTATGCTTTTCGATTGGAAACCTAAATTGAAAAATTTAGAAAAGTGTGAAAACTTTATTAAAATTGCATTGCTTAGTTTGCCTTATTAATTTAGTGAATGTGAATGAGGTGGACCAGCCAAATCTCTCTCATTCATCCCCACTGAGGATTACTTGAGAACTGCAGGATATTGCTGCTGCTGAAATTGGTTATATATGTTATATGTGTATTGTTTCCTTTAAGGCAGATGGCAAAGATGCTCTCCAGCTAGTGCCGATTCTTTCTTTTTTTAAAAAAAAACAACCCAACATCTTGGAAAAGCAAGATCTTAAGAATTGATTGCATTGTGGGAATGGTAAGATTTCCCCAGATCAATCCAGGATTGATTTATATGTACATCTAGTACATAGGTAGCTGTGTAGCTGATGGAATATATATTAATGCCTTTTGATCTTACATACCTGTGAGAAAGGATGGAATATATTTTGAGCTTGTTTTTCATTTTAAAGTGTGGTATGTTTTATTTTGGCATTGTTTACAAAACTATGTAGGTGTTATTGAACAAGAATAAGGAATCCTGGGAGTTACGGAAGACAGAGTGGTCTTAAACGGTATTAAGAGCAGCAAAGCCATATTTTTCATTGAGATTGTGGTTCAGGAGAAGGCTGAATCCTGTTTCCAGGATTCTGCATGCATCATGCAGGTATATGTATTATTTCCACCAATAATCTCAAGCTGTCATATAGGGTTGTCTCCTTCATTTCATCTTTAGAAGACAATCCTTAATTATCTCCGGCAGATGTTTTGAAACAAAATCAAAACTCTAGCATGGTAATTGTTTGTATTACATAAGCTGTAACCTGCATGCTCATGTCCTCAAACCTTAATTTAGATTTAGAATTGTCCTATAATGCCCAGCTAATAAGGACAATTCAGATGTTCTGAATATAATGTGGTATTGGTCTAAAACACCACATGAGACGTTTTCAGGAATTAGTGTTTATAGAATTCCATGTGCAAGTGAGAACTATGGGTTATGTCTAATGTGCAAACCACAATCATGGTTTTAAGGAATGTATGTCAGCTAAAAAAAAATGGTCTAAAAAAAATGGTCTGAAGCTCAACAAAAAAAAAACCAAGATCATGGCCACTGGACCCATCACCTTCTGGCAAATAGAAGGGGAAGATATGGAGGCAGTGACAGATTTTACCTTCTTGGGCTCCATGATCACTGCAGATGGTGACAGCAGCCATGAAATTAAAAGACGCCTGCTTCTTGGGAGGAAAGCGATGACAAACCTAGACAGCATCTTAAAAAGCAGAGACCTCACCTTGCCGACAAAGGTCCGCATAGTCAAAGCTATGGTTTTTCCAGTAGTGATGTATGGAAGCGAGAGCTGGACCATAATTGTGGTGCTGGAGGAGACTCTTGAGAGTCCCCTGGACTGCAAGGAGATCAAACCTATCCATTCTGAAGGAAATCAACCCTGAGTGCTCACTGGAAGGACAGATCCTGAAGCTGAGGCTCCAATACTTTGGCCATCTCATGAGAAGAGAAGAGTCCCTGGAAAAGACCCTGATGTTGGGAAAGAGTGAAGGCAAGAGGAGAAGGGGACGGCAGAGGACGAGATGGTTGGACAGTGTCACCGAAGCTACCAACGTGAATTTGACCCAACTCCGGGAGGCAGTGGAAGACAGGAGGGCCTGGCGTGCTCTGGTCCATGGGGTCACGAAGAGTCGGACACGACTTAACGACTAAACAACAACAAATGTCAGCTAACAAACTTCAACTGCCTCCTAGACCTAGATAAAGCCAATTTGCAGTTTTTCTTCCTTTAGAACCCAGGGGGCACTCATCCCCAGGAAAGCTGCCAATATGAAAAGATTCTATAGAGATTGAATGTTTATGCTATGAGTAGGGATGAAACTGCATCCACAGGAGCAGAGCAGAGTCATTTAATGAAAGGAAGAGAGGCGGCAAACACAGATTCAATAAGTTATTGAAAAAGTGAGTGTAGTCAGTACAGCAATGAGGGATGGGGACAGGGTAGGTACTGATGATCACTTGCAAGGGCCCACACTTCTCTGCCCAGTGTCAAGCTCCAGAGACTCCTGATCTCGCTGCTTTTTGCAAAACAGGAAATTGTGTACGTTTTTCTTTTTGCAGCAATATTCTTTTTATTGGTCTCAAAGTCAACCTACATATTTACATTCCATTTTGTTTTTTTGCACAATTGCACAAAACATAGAATCATGGGAACGGTTGCCTTATTGTTTGTTTTATTGATTGTTGCAGGAGCTATTTAAAAATAGAGGCATTCCATGGGTTGTCTGTATCTTTGTTAGCTATCAGACTGTCCTTTTGGGTTTGTTGTTGTTGTGTGTGTTTAGCTTCAGAAAGGGAAGAGACACTAGAGACATTTTGCACAAATTGTGCAACCCATGCCCCCCTCACAATGCTGGTGTCTCGTTCTTGCACTGGAGGAAAGAACCCTTGAAGCAGATGGAGAATCTTCAGCAGGCTATCTTGAGTGTAAGAGACACTGGCAACATTTCTTCCTGTCCCTACATATAGGGTTGTGTTTTTAAAAAATGAACAAATGATATGAAATCTTTGTTCCATCTCCTACCAATCAATTGGTAGAAGTGAGAAGCTGCAGGAGGGGCTGCTCTTTTTTTAGCAACATGTGATGCCAAGACTACCCAAATAGACATGAAATGTAGAAAGATGAGTTTGACATATATACTCTCTTCTTGCCTTAAGCTACCTAAACAATACTGCCTTGTTGAATCTACAAAATGGTCTATGGTGGTTTATCTATGTTAATTCAAGCAAATATTTAGAAGCTGAACACTGGCATAGAATATTAAGGAACTTTCCAGAAAGCAGAACTGTATTTTGGATCTTCACAAACTCCTTTGTGAATGTTCTCTGTATGACAGTGTCTAGGCTGTCAATAAGTTAGATTTCTTCTTTAGGTGTTGTTGTTGTTGTTTTTACTACTTCCTCTTCTTTGTTTCTGTCAGAGGCAATCCAATGGAGTTTCAGAAGTGAAAGATCAGTTGACAGGGTACTGTCATTGCCCAATGGACTCACATTTGGTTCCTAACAGCCCTCACATTCTGTGGGGAGGCTCCTTCCATTTCCCTCAGTATTCTTTTACTTAAACTATTGGAACAGAGGAAGAAACATCAAGGTTGGCTCTGGGCTCAAAGTTGACAGATGTAGAGAAAGAGAGAGAGGTGCCTAGTTTTATCAGGCAATTTGATATAATTTCCAATAGACTGGAAATGCAAACATTTTAACTCAAAGCGGCTTCTCCTTTACAGCAACTTCCGTCTATCGTCTTGATTTTTTTCTCTAGTAAGAGGAGGGTGTTTTGCTTTTTCTTAAAGCTGCATTTCTCAATGTTCCCCACTGGGGGCATTTCCTTGGAACTGTACTCAGATTTTTCATGCAGTGAAATTTGAATTGGAAAGCCAGTGAAAGCTGGAATACTCCTGAAATTTAATTGAAAGGCTGGCAATTCTATGGACCATTAAAATGTGTTTAGCCGTTGTGGTTCTGGTGCCATGGAAGGAATGCTAGAGTTATCCAACAGCCTAAGACTAGGAAGTCAAGTAAGATACAGATGTCTGATGGAACTGACTCCTAGAAAGTGGGAATTGCTCACTCCCATGTGTGGTCTCTGTACTTTCTTGACTTTATCACCCCAAGGAGCATTACTGCCCTTCTGAAAGAACTCTTAACTCTCCATGAAATGTAGATGTATGTACTGTCTCTGATAAGCTATGAGGGCCGTCTTCTCTGTTTCATGATCTATAGAAGGGATAGGGATCTTTGCTTTAAAGATAACAGAAAGGGATATAAATAAAGGCTTTGAAGCTTGGTTCTCTATGTTATTGGACCTGAACACTAAGAAACTACAGCTCACTTGCATGGCCTGTGATTTGGGATTCTAGGAGGTATATTAGAAGAACATCTGGGAAGAGCATGATGGTTCTACACATCACCAAAAAGGAGGGCAGTCATAATTAAAAACATGGACAAATAGATGACGCTGATCTGCATAAAATTGCAGATGCTAATTTATGCATACAAATAAAAAAATAGATAAGGGTATTCCCCTCTTTTAAACAGAATAGAATACATCTGACTGGAGTGGAGAAGACTGTAAATAGATGACTTGTGCCTGCTTCTGTTGTCTGGGGACCAGTAATTGTGGATGGGGAACTCAAGGCTCTTGATTTCTTTTGTTAAGGTTTGCTCTCTTTAAATCAGACTTGCAGTAACAGTCCCGAAATCAAAGACACCATTAAAAGGATGATTTCTTCTATCAGGCCTTCAAATGGAAGCTGTCCTTTCTAAAATAGGACATAGACACGCTGTCCGGAAAGAGAAATTTGGGAACCACAGAACCATAGATGAGCAAAAACACTGTAAGGAGGCATCAGATTTGCGATTTATTTTCACACTTTCCCCAGTACATTTGGAGAGTGTGTTTTTAGCCTTGCCAGCCAATATACTCAATAAATTATTGCAGAACTAGCACAGACTACCAGCTTGCCGTGGCACGCCTTTTCTGTATCACAGTTTATATATTGATGCCTGATAAGCAAAGGCTCATAGAAAAGCTGGTAAGTTGTCTTTCTAAAGTTTTGTGTCTTCATGTGATATATTTTTAGAAACTTGTTGAAGGCTCCTGTCTATCATGTATTAGTACTTGCCACCATCTTGTTTTCTTATTTCAAAAACTAAACAGTATCTGGGAACAACTGTAAATCTGAAGGCTGTCAGGGAAGATAGATAAATAGACAGACAGACAGACAGACAGACAGACAGATAAGTAGGAAAGAATGGAGAATGGATTCCAAAATTCGACTTAGAAGAAATTAAATTCTCTAGCATATTTTTGGCTCTGCATAATATGGGTATTCATTTGTATTTCTACTTTAGGAGTTAAATTATTGCTGACTGAGAGAGCTGTGGAAAGAAATTGGTGCCAGAAAAAAGTACATTAATTGAAATTTTTAGGAAGCCTGAAATAGAGAAATTTGAATTCCTTTAGTTTAGAAGATTATCCTTAGTAGGTTTTTAAAAGGAATTCGTATCATTATTAGTTTTGTAACTGGAATGGTAAACTGTTTTAATCTTAGTAAGATAATTTTACTTATTTGTCATCTTTATCCTACCTTTCCTCCTATGAACTCACAGAGGTATACATGGTGCTTTTTCTCCTCATGTTGCCTTCACAATAACTGAAGAGGTGTATCAGGCTGACACACTGTGACTGGTCCTAAGTCACCCAGGGAGCTTTACAGCCAAAGAGGCCTTCGACTTCAGTCTCCAGAGTCCTACTTCACCCTCCACTCCAACTCTACACCATATTGACTTTCATTAGACTGGCTTGCTTAGTGTGTGGTGGCCAAAATACAAATCCTGTGATATGTTAGACTGACAAATCTATCTCTAAGGTGTCAGAGGACAATGGATTTAAAAAGCTGCCACATTTTCTTGGAAAGGTCTTTACAAGATGAGGGGCTAATAGGGGACTTGAGTTGCCTTGGGTAGTAAATGTACGAGAAGCTGCAGACCATGCTGATAGTAAGTCTTTTATCATGGAACATATGCTGATGAGTACATCCATGAACTGCTCAAGTACTTTAGCTCTATAGGGTTCGATATATGGGGAGGGGGGTGCTTGTGTGTGCATATTGGAAGAAAGTCCTTGGCTTAAATGTGCATACTGGCCAACAGTGACACTTTCTATTCTTTCCTGTTTATTTTTCACTTAATAAGCTAAAGAAACTCCCTTCTCCATCATGGGAAATTTTGTGACTACTTAAACACAGGTTTCCAAATCTGATGTTCTCCTGATGAGTTGAACTGCAGTTCTCATTATCCCATGATGCTGGCTTGGAATGATGGGAGCTGTAGTCCAAAACATCAGGAGGGCCTGTTCTGGCATCTGTTTGTAGTTTTATTATGTATTAGCACAAGAGTTTTTTTAATGCATTAATTCTTCTGGAGTACAGATGCTCTGAGCCTCAGAATGTCAACACATGTAGGATGCTCTCATTCATTCTCATTGTTTTTTGCCCTCTCCATGTTCTTTCCTGGTAGTTTGGAAAGAATGAGAGATTTCTTTAAGTAGTGTACAATATTACCTGGTCTGGAAGGCCTATTTAGATTGAAGAATGAGTACTTAATATTAATGAAAAGAAGAAGAGAACAGCATTGCACCAAGACCATTTTATGTATTTCTGTGTAGAAGAGCAATCTAATCTTTTGGAGAGAGCAGTGCATGTGTTATGTTTGGATCAAGTTACCCCCCACCCCCCATGCTTGGAACTGGAGCGTGTCTTGGCAGCAGGAAACCATTGTGACAAAATAATTCTGAATGCTAAGGCATCCAAGATTTGAAACAAGGCCCAGATGGTTTCATTTCTTCTTAAAGCTACAATGCCTTGTCTCCTGTTTGTTACATTTGAAAAATTGAGCCATACAGTAATATAAAATCCAGTTAAAATTAGCTATAGTTTAGATCAGTACTTGGGATGACTCATGGTAATTGGCAATTCCAAACCGAACTTCAGTCATGGCAGATGAAGCAGGTGAGACTTGACAACCAGCAGTGCTGAACATAGTCATGTTGCAGTATCCTTTGTTTTCTGAATGAGGATTATGTTTCAAAAGGAGGATAAGTTCATTGCAGTGAATCTGCAATTCAGTTACTATTGTCCCTGCTGGATCTTTCTTAGAGGTGTACATTAGACATGGATGATTCAAAGATGAATCCTGCTGGCACAGGTGGCTGGTCTGACTAGCACTTGCCCCCAGAAGCTGCCGGATCACTTGCTGCACGGTCCATGCAGCTGGCGTCATCGACAGCACACCAATTATGGCAGCAGCCCTGCTGGCACAGCCCCGCCTCCCTGCTTGGCTGGCCACTTGGGCAAGGGGGCAGGATGATGACTCTCCCCGCTCAGCTGCTGAGTGGTCGGCTGAGCAGGAAGGCGAGGCTGCATCAGCCGGGCTACTGCCACGATTTCCACACTGTTGATGATGCCAGCCGCATGGTAAATTGTCCGGCAGGTTCTGGGGGCGGGTGTTAATCGGCCTGGCCACCTGTGCCAGCAGGATTAGTTTTCATTGCTGAAGACAAATCCCCCATGTCTAGTGTACATATTTGTTTTTGGATTACAGCCCCTAGAATTCCACACTAGTATGGCCATAGACTCTGTGACTGATAGGTCTTTCATAAGCAGTCTCACCTGACCTGTAGCATCTTTCCTCTCTGATTTAAAGCATATGTTTTTGTAAGAAGAGGTTTCTTGACTTCATGTCTAGCATGTTATGGATATAATACAAACTTGCTCCAAGCCTATATAGTGTGCGCCTCTTTGCTCCCAAGCCTCTCCCATCTCTGAGAGCCAGAAGAATGTGACACTATTTCTGTGATGATAGGACTCCCATAAAGAAGAGTACTTATATTGTATTCGCGAAGGCTTTCACGGCCGGGATCTAATGGTTGTTGTGGGTTTTTCGGGCTCTTTGGCCGTGTTCTGAAGGTTGTTTTTCCTAACGTTTCGCCAGTCTCTGTGGCCGGCATCTTCAGAGGACAGGAAGTACTTATATTGTTTCCAGACTTTTCTTTCTTAGAGTAGCTTCTCAGATTTAGGTGACTATCGTTAAATTGGACTTCTCTAGGAATGGATTCAGTTGTCAAACTAGCATTAGCTGTGTAAATGCAGTCCTGGCCACTGCCTAGATCTGGACATCTGGTTTCATTTTAGATATGATGGAATCACACACTGTTGAAACAAGGCATTTACCACTACCGTTACCTACTTGATCAGTGTCTACCCACCTAGACACATACAGAAAGTGTGAGGTGCACAGGTAATGGATCTCACCTTTCCCAGAACCCATCCATTTGCTCAGAATGTATCTATTCTCTTTGGACATGTTTACAGTCCAAGTTTACATCTACTGGATCTGCATCAGCTATGGCATTCACATCAGAACAGGTCTGAGCATTTCTACCAACAAAGTGTCAGGTGCATTTGATACGGCTGTCTATTCAAACCGTACACTTTCTTCTCATTAGCCAGAAAATAATAAGTCTTTGACCACCTGAAAGATCTTCATTAGAGGACTCTGCCCAGGTGCAATCATGGCTGAAGAGAAGAACTTTCTTTATCTCCATCACCACCTGAGGGTAGTGCTTTAGATGGTCTGTAACCATGTCTAATCAAACCCACACAATTTTTGCTCCAACATTGTTCTCATCACTGGCCAGTTCATTTCAATGCCTCCCAGCTCCATAGTAAAAGTCGAGAACTTTTTTGGCTCAGCTCAGCAGGAGAGAATGTTTGGCTGTGAATTCATCAACCATCTAGGTTATTTTGCCATTCCAGAGGTCGATCAGGACTTAGACACAACTGTCTGCTTTTATAAAGATGGTTCTATAGGAGGTTGTTTTTATTTTTAAAATAAAATAAAACTGATGGGAATAGTTTCAAACAGATTTCAAAATGTGCTGGTCATTTATGTTGTAGATGAGATGTGACAAGCACTGTAGGACAATAAAAGTCCTCTAAGTGGGGATGTATCTTGAACTTTGATTGCATCTCTTGCATGGGAACATTGCAGATTTTATAAAGGACCATGTTTCTAAATGAAAGACTAAGGGCCTTTTCAGATGGGCCTTTTCATCTGTTTTTGTGATATTTTGCCTGTGGGTTTTCTGTTATCTTCCTGTACTTGTTATTAAGTTCCCCCACCCCATCATAACCTGTGGTGTTTTTCCCCCATCTGAAGGGAAAATGTATTAATTATAGCAGCTGCTGCCATAATTGCACTTTCAAGTGCAAAACTACAACCATAGTTCTTTGTGCTGCATTGTTGAATGACTTGTTAAGGTGTGTTCTATGTCCATATTTGCATACCACCATCCCTCCTGGGCCCTATTACTTCTCCTCCTATGCTGTTTGCACTTCAGGCAAGTGGGGAATAGGAACTCCTCCTTTCATTATCACTCCAGTTGGGTTGAAGAAACACCTCTGCTTGTGGACTCAATTTGAGTGCTCCATTTATGAGCTGCAGGCAGTTCAAAAATGTGACATCTTTTTAACTTCTCCTGGAACAAGATTTTTTTTTTTTTTTGGCTCCTCTTTTCAGCATCTTCAGAGTTAACTTCAAAAGACATCATCTGGAGAAACAATTACACTTTGCTGGCTTGGTCTCAGAATATTTGAAAGTTGAGTTGGAGAACAAATAAGCACTGGCAGACTGAGACATAGTTCGGGGATGCAGGCGAGTCTGGCGGCAAGAACCAAAAAATGTAGTTGGGTCAAAGGACCCATTGTTGTTTCATCAGTTCTCAGGGTGCCCTCTTTGCAACTATCTATATATGATTTTGTCTTGTTTTTCATTTGAAGAGTTCTGAAGGTGTACAGCATTATTTTCTTCCTTAGCTTCTATAGAAAATATTATTTTCCTCCACTAATGACTATTTAACTTTCAGTAAGGAAGTCCTGTTGTTCCTTCTAAAAAGTTGCTATATCTTTTTCCAGCATAGTGTGTTCATCTATAATATTTGCTCCATGCTGAAAAGTATAATTCTTCTGGTGTTTTTTGTTGTTCGATAGTGGTTCAGGAAACATTTTATTAGGCATTCTTGCAGTTCCTTGAGTGGGGCAAGAACTGATCTCTTGCTACTGTCTTGAGTCTGAGCTTTCAGATAATGAGACAGAAGAAAGGCCAGTTGAAATGACTGTCTTAGCATAATGAGAAATGTGTCCTTAACATACCTGGATGGAAGCACAACTTGCAAATCTGTTCAGGTTTTCTGACTGTAATCCTACTTCCAATTTACACTTGTGCAAGGTAAATCAAGTTAGTCTTAGATGCAAATTGATGCTTGCTAACAGGATGCTGGTTGCATTCCTGCATGTGCATGAGTTGCACAATTGAGTGTGCACTCAGGAATGCTACTAGCATCTCATTAATGAACAGCAATTTGCCACCAAGACTGACCCACTTTTCCTTACCAAGTGTAGATTGGCAGAAGGATTCTGGTCTCTATACTACTGCTAAACAGTTGAAATGGATTGAGCATTATACGTGGTATAATGTGGACTTAGTTATGAATTGCTTCTAGATGAGATGATTGCATGACTATTTCATCATGGGCTCAGATATGTTCAGCTCAAATGCACATTGTTGTGATTTGTCATTTGAATTTATTCAGGTGGTATTTCAGAACTCTTCCAGAATCTTCAAACTGAGGATTAATTAGTTTGTATCTGACTTGTATATTGCAAACTAGACGTTAGACATACACGGTAATTAATGGTGTGAACTGATTATCTCTCTAATCAGAGAACAGATGCTATTTGTCTGTGAAAGCTGAGCAAATGTGAAGAAAATCTTAATGGCATTCCTCTTCCCACACTTTCCTTCCATGTCATCTGCCCACAGTGTGGCTGGCCCAGAAAAATACATTTTGCACCTCTGTACCCCACCAGCTGTAAAGTGTTCCATTGAGTAATCCTCTCCCCCACACCCAATGAACTAAGCAAGCAGAGACCACCCTTTAATTGATTTGGAGCCATTTTCAGCCATGTACTGAGTTCTCTTTGGTCTTATTAAAAATTATCATTACATGTATCCAAGAGTCTCATGGCAACAGCAAACTTTGTTAATTATCACTTCATGAGAGTGCAGTGCTGTTATTGTGCTGGCAGAGCAAATCGACATTCTACAAGGCACTTCTAAAAATGGGTGAAGCTTTAAAACTAGACTTCGTGTCAGTTTTAAGAGGTTTGGGCAAAGGGTTTTTGAATTTTTATTTTTTTTAATTAAAACTGCTTTACTCCCCTGCCAGCAGAAACAAGTGACCTTAAGAGTCCCCAGATTTAAAACTGATCAAATAAATAGAAAAGACCAATCTTGCTTATTTTGAAAGAGAATGATTGGTCTTACCCACTTTTTTTTTTATTTGCAAGGAATCCAGGCTGCAGGGGGTGAAACACTGATCCTCAAAAAAGTCCTTTCAAAAGGGTAAAACAGTGACTTTCTTATAAACATCATGTGTGGAACAGGATTGCTCTCTTGTGCTCACTACCATTCAACCTTGTTGAAAAACAGCCCTGATGATTGTTTTGTGTGTGAGTGAGAAGTAGTTAACTGATGAAAAAAGGAGTTTTCCCTTGCATATGTTGTCACTTTGTGAATGGTAGTGAGCAGAAGAGAGTATCCTGTAGACCATCTTGACCGCTGCCATTGATGTAGTCAACATTCAGGTTGCCCTTTGCTGTGTAAAACTTGGCATCCCTTTTCCTGCTGGCAACGTGAGCATGGTACTGTACAGGAACACTGAACCATTTCCTGACACTATGAATTGTTGCATACAGAAGCACAATATTCCACATATATATACCACGGTTTTTTGAATAATTCCCCCCCCCCCCCAACCCTGCCAGTAGGAACCTGGGCCTGCTCAAATCTCCACAGGTTTTTGCTTCTTTGAAAAAAATATTGCTCATTGGTCTGTAGCTGATTGGTGCTTAGACATACTTGACTTGATTCCTTAGTTAGAACTTGGATTATTAATCGTTTCCTTTCAGTATTTCCTGCTGAATAAAATATATATCTCCTGTACAAAATCTGGCCATGTTCTATGCAACTATGTGTCTGTGACCATGTTTCTCTTGCAGATGGTCACTATAGCATTTACTTCAGTGATTCATTTCAATTAGGGTACATACGGTAGAATCTGAGGCTGTTGCATCATTAAACAGATAATGGATGTAGTTTTCCCCCCAGTAAGTTTTCTGATGAAGGCATCTTTAAAGCACGTACAGAGTGTTTCTGACGATTGTGAGAAACCAACTAGCTGCCACACATGGGGTTATGCTGTTTAGAAGTTGTGGCTTCTCAACAGACACCAGTGTTTTGAACTTCACTGTGGAAATCATTCTACCATCAAATGCTTTTTAAAACAATCTCCAAGTCCAACAATGTGAGTCCCTAGCACCAACAGGAGGCAGGGCACCCTGTCATGTTAAAGCTGGTGGCAACTGTAATCAACTCATATGAAGAAGCAGCCAGTTCCAGAGGCACAGCAAAATCTGGAGTTTTGGGTTTGAAAATTAATTAATGAGTGTAAAATATTAGAAACTGGAGCATTAATTTCTTGTTGGTAACATTAAAAATTGAAATTGTTTAACAATTTCTTCCCTGACTTTAAAGTTTGCCCTGTACTCGCAAAGCTGTCTGAAATTTGATGACTTTCAGTTTTGTATTGATGTAACCACTGAAGTAATGCTTCAGAATCTCCAAAGCGAAGCTCTGATATAGTCCTGCGCTAAAGCAGGTGATCCTCAAAGCGATCTGAGCTCGATCAGGATTCTTGCCAGTTCAGAAACGGAAACAAGTCTTGCCTTTGGTGTACATTCCTAGTTATCTCATTGCATGTGTCTGTTTACATTAAAATTCTATATACTGGTAGAAATATAATTTATGGTGTATTTTTAAAATATAAAAGAATTATGTGAAGTGTTCCTAATCTACAATCTTTCTTTTCATCACAACATATATAGAATAGTGTAATAGTGTATATTGCTGGTCTTGATATAATTTGGTATACTGCTTATTTATTTTAACAGCTTGCTATGGGGTGTTTATGTCGCACAGCTGGTAGATGCCATCAAAATGTCTATTGAATTTATGATCTAATAAATTGTGTAACTCCCACTCTTATTTTACAGTTTATTTCTAATTGAAATAAATAAACTCACATGGTGGTACTAGATTCATCTTGTCACTGTGGCTCCTTGAAATTTCATAGAGAGTGATAGCTTTCCCATGCCTCACTAAACGTGCACACTAATCTTGGTTTACCAATGAGGAGAGTAGGGCTAAAAGACTTCTGCCAGCAATTTCACTACAACTGTTTAGTAAGTGCTGTCATGAGACCCGAGATAGTAGAAAAACTGAAGTGCTTAAATAATAGCTTTCTGAACATCTTCATCAGTTTTTGGACAAACAAATTAAGCAAAATGGTTGTCAAATGATGCTAACCTTATACACAAGGATGTCTGACTGAAACTGATGCAGTACAGTGGAACCTCTACTTACGAACGTCCCTACCAACGAACATTTCAACTTACGAACAGCTCCATTCGCTAAATTTTGCTTCTACTTGCGAATGGTGCTCCAATTTACGAACCGAAAAAAAAAACTTTCCTGCCCTTTTTTTAACCTTAGGTCATCTTAGGTTAAAAAAAAAAATTCTCCCCCTAGTGGTAGAGTACGGATTAACCTGCGAACGCGCCTCTACATAAGAACAAAAAACAGCCGGAACGGATTAATCGGTTTTCAATGCATTCCTATGGGAAATGGTGCCTCTACTTACAAACGTTTCAACTAACGAACACCATTCCAATATGGATTAAGTTCGTAAGTAGAGGTTCCACTGTACTAACATTTGGTGTTACCATAGTCATTGTTCCCATCTAGCTCTTCAGATACTTCTGGACTATGTCTGGAGGGGTGCTACGTAGATCCATCATCCCATAGCCAGTGATCAGGAGAGTTGTACATTTTGGTACAGTAATATCTGGAGGGCACTCTTTCCTTAACCTTGGTATAACCTATACCAGGGGAAAGGAACTGTTTGGAAGCACCCGTGTGCTCTCTATAACTAAAGGTGCCACTAGATCTGAAGATGCAGGATTGTATCCAACCACTTGCCATCTTTTCATGAGGAGGTTTTGTGGCTCAAGGGTAGAGACAGAATTTCCGAAGTGAGGCTGATAACAGACCTGATCCAAAATGGGTAATCTCCAAAGCAATCAGAATCAAAACATAACCCTTGCCAAATCAAACATAGAATTACATCTCACATTCAGTACACATCCCTACATATCTCACTGGATGTGTCTGTTTATATTAAAAGTCTGTATACTGATAGAGGTGTAGTTTACGGGGCATTTTTTAAAAATATATTTTTAAAAGTCTGCAATATGTCTTTAAAACAGGCATGTAAAGCACATGCTTTATATGCAGGAGGTTCTGTCTCTGGCATAACCAGGTGGTCTAGGAAAAACAGTCTGAAACTTGGTGAGCATCTGCCAGCCAGTATTAATAATATAGGACTTGGTGGACCACCAGTTTGACGGTATAAGACAGTTTATGTGTTCCACCCGAGATATAACAACATTACAAACAGTTCACACTTAAAAGGATTGCATTTCATTGTCATGAGAATTTTAAGAGAGAAATCTCAGTTACCCAGTAGTGGGAGTAGAGAGAGATGGACTGGAAAGCCATGAGAATGCAACTGTTTGTTATATATAGTCTCTCTACTCTGAGGAATAAATAATTGAATGAACGCTGTTGATTCCAGAGAAGAGTGCTAGTGTGGAAATGCTCTATATTATGCATCTTATGTGGCTGGTAGATACAAAGACAAACTTATCAACCTTTGTAAAGTAACCTGTGGCTATATAGTATAAAGCTTTGTTTTAAAAAATATGATCCATAATCAGCTTTAAAGCTGTTTATTTTACTTCTTCCATACTTGATTATGTTTGGTAATAGAGTGTTTTTGGTTGTGTGTTGTGCCAGCTATAATCTTTGAGTTAGAAAAACAGAACATTCTTGGAAGATTTCTGGGGTTGCTTTTGGGAGCGGCCATCTCCTACTCTTTCCGTCTCTGTTCACAGTGAAACATAGTTGGTTAATTGGCAGTTTGCTAGATGTGCTGGCTGTTCTACAGCCATCTCGTTTATAGGAAACATGTTCCAGAGGGCTGACTGTTGTTTCCGTTCCTTGAGGCGTGGCTTCAAAGCTTAGGGATGTTGTTTGAATATGCCTGAGGAGAGAAGCCTGAGGGACATTTTGGAGGGAACAGTTTAAAAAAAAAATCCCCACAGCCACCTCCAATCATAACAGGTTTAGCCTCAAAGTGACTCAACTGCTTCACTCATACTATCATTGCTCAGAGGCCAAGAAGAGTGATAAAACAGGAGCTCTGTGTGGATGGGGGATGTTCAAGGGACACCTGGATGCTTCAGAAAGTGGCGCCGACAATTTGGTAGGCTTTGTTCTGCTCTGCTTTGTATTGAAATGGTATTTAATGGTGCTTGGTAGAAATATCTGCTATGCAAATTGTATCAAATAATGCTGATAGTAGCATCTTGATTTTATGTTAACTATTGGGAAGCTACTTAATTGCTGTTTTTGAATGTAGTTGCTGTGGCTTTTGTGAGACAAAAAAAAAAATTGTAGTGCAACATTGTCTGTATATCGGTTCCATGGTGGAAGACTGATGCTCCTTCCTGTGTTGCAAGTCATTAATGGTAAACAAAGTTGACCTCATACAGCTGTTCTCTTTTCCTAGCATTTAGAAGTTGTTTGTAAATTTAAATCATCACAAATGCCTGTATTAATTCTTGTCATTAAAATAATTTTCAGTAAACTAAATCATACATATTCTTTGGAAATTAATACTTCTATTTGCTAACAGACTTCATAATTATTAAGATCCATTCGTACTCACTTTCTCAGTTCCCCACACATGAAGTATGTTCAAAGTGACATAAATTGCAAAATGTCTGAATCTCCTTCCTAGCTAGCCACATTTTATGTCTAGGACCAAATATGACTTTCAAAGTGACAACACAGGAAACTCCTGTCATTGTGATTGGATTTGAGCTTAAATTATGTACCTTCTGACTGATCCATATTAGTTTTTGTAGAATGAGTTCTGTCTCTTAGTGTTAATTTTGACAATGCCTCTGCGTGCTAAGCAGAGGAAAATATGAAAGTACAAGTACAGTGGTAATATTACTTCAACCGTGGGATGTCTGTTTTTCACACATTGCAGCAAGAGGCCCACTTTTATATTTATAAATATTTTCTGTTGGATGCCTGTAACATCCAAGATTTGTTTTTAAATAAATGCAGTTTGCTCAATCTGTGAACTCTTAAACAGCCCTCTTCACAGAGTGGAGGTTGCAGTTCAATTGCCTTTTCTTTCATGGATGTGTTTGAAACCATTTGAAATAGCAATACAACATTGAAGGGGAAAACCGATTGTCAGAAATACCTCTTTATCTAAAACCTAGCTGTTTGGTAAAGCACAGAAATTACAGTCACAGGAGACTGTGTTTCTTTCCCTTAAGTACTCATGCTCACTAACCTGTTTTCATGCATTAATGTTCTGCTATGCCTGTGCTCCTGTTTGGACTGGTGCTGAGCTGACCATGTGGGGAAATAGTTTGCAAATTGAGAGGCAGTGCCATGTGGGTTACACTTTCAGAACACAAAGAGTAATGGCTGGAAGCCTTGAAGATTTGCCTCCCTGATCAAAACAAGCACTAATGAATCCCTTGTCTGGATGCCTTTGTTAGATGTTTCTTGTGTGTTTCCATGGTTTCTGTAAAAAAAGGTAGATAATATGTCAATAAGAATTTTTGATGCCATTGATAAATTCTGTGACAAGAAGGCAGTCCCTGTGGTTCTTGCAGATTTCAGAATGCCTTTTCTGCAACATGATAGAAACCCTCTAGTTGCTGCATGCAGGAATATATCCCAGACAGTTCTGCTGTCTGTGCCTTGCCATTTTCAACACAGCAAAACTGAAAATTATGCCCAACTGAAAAATACAGTCCCACTTGAGCCTGATTGGTTGGACGTGCTTCCAGCAGAAACAGAAAAGCATCTTTTAAAAGTGGCATTGCTGGTGTTGGTGCCATGTGTTATCTATTAAAAGCAAACTGGCAAGCACAGAAGAGCATGTACAGGGTTTTCCTGCCAGTCACTTCCTATGAATGGGTCTGGTGTGATGAGGCATACTGTACAGTACTTAACCACTCATGGCTTAAAACGCTGTGGATAGTTTGCTCACAAAGCATATCATATTTGCCTGATTATATTTCTGTAGTTTTCTGAGACTGAGGAGATATTTGCTTGATGACTAAAATGAATACATAACACCCTCCCCCATTATTACATTTCTGGATTCATTTGGTCGCTCTGGAATGTATGAGAAAGAGTTCAAATTCTGTTCATCTCAAGAGTCTGGAAAAGTCTGAGACAGAGACATTTAGTATCTTGTATGTTGCAGGTGGGACTTATCTAAAGAACTACTCTCTTTTTGTTGTGACCGTGTCTGTCAAGAAGGCAAAAATCAGTTTGTGGAGCAGAATAGTGTTTATTCCAGGACAGGAGCACCTTAATGAACATCTCCACCTCCCCCCCCCCCCCCGTGTTCTGATACCGTGTTTCCCCGAAAATAAGAATTATATTAATTTTTGCTCCAAAAAACACACTAGGGCTTATTTTCAGGGGATGTTTTATTTTTTTCAGTACAGCAATCTACATTTATTCAAATACAGTCATGTCATCTTCTTTTGGTTGCTGCACAATGCTGCACAATTGTGAAGGGCAGGGTTTCACTTAACTGGGGCTTATTTTTGGGGTAGGGCTTATATTACGAGCATCCTGAAAAATCATACTAGGGCTTATTTTCAGGTTAGGTCTTATTTTGGGGAAAACAGTAGTCGTGAATAAACTGACATGTGACTCTTAAATTGATAGCCAGGTCCAGTGTCCTCATGTTTGGCACAAATTTGACATGGGAACTTGGGCACCATAAAGGGGTGGAGACTGGGGAGAGATCCAGTGAGTGCAGGCTTTGGGCTCATCATGCTTTTACAGCAAAGCGGAGCGTGGAAAACCAGGATCATGACTCATGAGGCTTCTTACTGTGCACATCCTGACCTCCCAGGGAGTGGGATGCTGCTACAAGTCTAGAGCTGGGGTAAGACAATTTGAATGAGCTGTTGCCAGCAAGGGTAGGCAGTCTGAGCCAGATGGAAAAACAGTGAGATTAACTGAATGCAGCTTCATAAATTATCTAGCTTTGCCCTCCTTTCAGCCTGTCTATCTGGTAGTAGCTCCCCAGGATGGCCCACTGCCATCTGAGAAGCTTTTAAGTTGAGGTTCTAAGAACTCACCTGGAGCATTCTGTGTGCAGAGCAGATGCTCTGCCACTAAGCCATGATACAAATGTGTTAAATTCCAGAAACAATTAGTTGCAGAGGTTTGGAATATAATGTGGTTTATCTAGTCAAATTTGACAGTATTCCTGACAGATAGATAGCTGGGACCTATTGCCATGAATGTAGAAATTCCAATGCTATTGTTAAAGTCCCATTTCATTCTCATTGCAATGTTGTATAAAGGTCTGCCATGTACATAGTTAAGCAATGCTTGTGACCCTTGGAGCTGAAAAAAGCTTGAAATATTTGAATAGTTGGATGTTTTAGTTCACTGTGAAAAAAGATGGAAACTCTCTCCCTTTTCCACAGGGTGATTCATAGATTGTGGTCTCCCTTGCCAACTTCCCCCTGCAGCCAGTTCAACGTACGATTATTTTCAGGTTGGGTGGAGTGGAGGCTTCTGTTCTTACAGGAGTGTCTTATGTTTCCCATATCTTACATAAGTTAATTCTGGAAAAATAAAACTGTAGGTAGAACAGTGACATGCAGAATGGAAGACTGATCGTGGCAGAAGGGAATATATCATGATAGCATGGAAAAGTCTGCATTTTAAAATAATTTTACAAACTCGCTATACTTAAGATAGCTATATCGAACATGGAAATGAATGAATGGATATATGAATAAATAAGTAATAAACAAAAATGAGTTAATCATACAATTACAATGGTTGCTGTTTTCATTACTAATTCTCATCAAATGGACATATCTCCAGTGTGTAAATGACACTGCTTTACTTTTTGATCTCATTGTGTGAAGGCAAGTAATTCCAGAAAGTGGTCAAGAATTAAACTGAAACATGATTCAGGCAGTTGCTATTGAAATCACAGTGATCTAGATGATGAGATTAATTTAGTTCTGGATGGGAGTACATGCCCTTGAAGGAGCAGGTAGTAGCTCAGGGATATTCTCTAAATCACTGCCTTCTGTAGGCTAGAGTGATAGCACTTGCTATGACTGCTTTTTATCAGCTTTGGCTGATACGGCAGTGTGTTGTGATAGTTAAATTGTTGAGCTAGGACTTGGGAGGCCTGGTTTGAAGTCCTTATTCGGCCATGAAAGTCACAAGGTGACTATTTTTTCTCAGCCGGACTTACCTCAAGATCGTTGTGAAGATACAGAGAGGTGGAGGAAGCAAACTATGTACAAGGACCTTTAGCTCTTTTTAAAGAAAGGCAGTATATAAATGTACCTAATGTTTTAAAAAGTTTGCTAGCTGTAGAGAAAATGGATTGAAGAGAATGCATTAAGGGTCGACCACATAAGCAAAAAAATGCAGGAAATACATGGGTTTGAGGCAGGATGATTTACATTTTTTCCATTGATCACAAGACGCAATGAGAAATGGGAATCAGCCTAGAGTCCCCCCACTCCTGATCCATAGTTTTTCCCTTCTACTGGAGAAGTTTCTACTTTTAAAAATACAGTATGAATCATTTTGCATTAGTTCAGGCTTGTGATTGCTTGAATCATTGCAGAAAGAGAGGAGGTGTTGCACGAGTGGGAACACACAAAGCTCCTTTTCCCTCACCTCTTGCCTCTTACCTCATACTAAAATGAACACTTCACATGTACGCGCAAGACAGTGCCAGCACACTCTCTCCAGCAAAGATACTCTCTCACAAGACTCTTCTTTATTTTTTTAAAGCTTTTCTGGACAGCACTCCTGTTTATTTTTTATTTCTTAACAACTTAATGCCTTAAGAATGGAGAGCAAAGCTCTGTGTGGAAACTGACAGTTCAGGAAACTGAAATAGGAAGAAGCCTTGCTACTGCTTGTTAATGAAGTTATTTGAACAGCACAACCTGCAGGGCTATAAACAGAACAGCAAGCAAATTGACTCAAATTCTCTGATGCGACTTCGCAGCACTCAATGTGAGTGAATTCGCATTTCCCTTGCTGTGTAGTCACACCTTTCTTGTCAGTCATCCATGCTTCCGATCCCTGATTTATTGTAATGTACCTTGTATGGGAATGTTCTTACAAGCAGTCCAGACACCCCAGTTGATTAAATGAAGCAGGCAAAGTGAGAAAAGGAGATGGAACTATTTACATGGACCATCCTCTAAGCAAAGTATATTTAAAACTATTCTGACAAGAAAGCTCTGCTGAGGGGAGGGTCCACGCAGCTTCTTATTCCACTTTGAGTCAAAGCTGGTATTATTCCAAATACTAAAAATATTTTTTTAAATATCTGTCTATGGGAGACTGGAAATTGTACAGCAGAAGTATGAATGTATTAGAAAACTGCTTGTTATGACCTAAAATAGATATGTAGAAAAAAGAGCTCTGACAACCAGCTACTCAACTTTCTGTAGCAGTTTTTATAGTAGTACATTATGGAAATCTGTCTAAAAGTGATTGAAGAGTTATTGGTTTTTAGCCCTGTGTAAAGCCAGCACTGCTGGTAATGCATGGGTTTGTTTTTTTCTCTAGAGTAGGATAAACAAGAAAAAACAAAAAGATTACTTCAGAAAAAGAAAGTCACAAATGTGCCATTAGGGCAGGAATCCTGTAAATCCTACTGTTTATTTCAGAATAAATAAATTAATATTTTAAGTAATGTATTGATTCTGCTAGTTCAGTGAGTTACATATATGCCAATTTTTAACATTAACAGCAGAAAATTAACTTCCTGGTTTCTAATGTTTAACAGTATCAAATTACCGTACTTTTCAAGCCTACTATTCAAAGTTGTGGCATAACCAACGGTTAATGCCGAGGCGAGCAAAGTGCAGCCCTCCAGATGCTGTTAAACTGTACTTACCTTCAGCCCTTGCCAGCATTACCATGAGCTGAGAATGCTGGGAATTGCAGTCCAGCAAAATCTGGAAGGCTGCACTTTGCCCAGTCCTGTTCTGGTTCATTACATAAAGTGTAAGGAGTAGTTTGGGCACACATTTCAGCTTTTATTGCGTGTTCACCCAACCGCATATCTCCAAAATTCTGAGGTTATACTAAGTATTCTTTAAACAGCGGTGGAGTAAAAGGTGTTTTGTATTAGGAACATCCTTCATGTTATCATCATCATCTTAGAACTGCAGAGCTGTAATCATCAAGTCCAGCCCCTGTCAAGGAGGAACAGTGAGGAATGAAACTCCCAGTCTCTGGCTCCGCAGCCAGATACAGTACTTAAACCACTGAGCTATCCAGGAGTTAAAATTGATTGTGTTCTGGAATGTTGTGCATTTTACATTAGTGTAGAATAATAGATGTCAGATAGCCCAGATATACAAGTGGGATAGAGTTGTTCTAAGAGAGCTTTCTCTTGGGTGAGCTTCAGCAGATGGGCTTTGTTTTTTACATGTTTTAAGAAGGAATGTTTTTCTCCAGGCTAGATGGGTCGATGACCCTGAATTCCTTTGTAGCTTGCGGCATGGTTCATCTGTGTGATACTTAGCTCTGTTTTTCTAAACCTTGTCAAACCATGGTACACACTGCTGCTATTTACTTGGGGCATACTGTAATTTTTTGGCTGTGAAAGCAGGATGGAGGCTCACTGGTTCAAATTATTTTAGTTTGGAAGACCTTGTACCCATGCTGTTTCTCCATGAGAATGGGTGGACCAGATGACTATATAGCTCTTCACACGTTTATGATTTTACAGCCACAGATGATCCAGTGTGTTACATTCATGCCACAAGTGGGTGAAACTTGTTTCATGTCTAAAGACCAACTAGTGGAAAAGTTTGGGCAGGCTGTATGAGCTAGCTAAGCAAATTCTGAAGCCAAGGTGATTTGATTCTGAATGCATGTGAATCTGGACTGTGTTCTCCAAGCAGGATTTAAAATCTCTGGCAATGAAAAGAGGGAAATGGTTATGGTGCCATTTATACAGTCCTCAAACTCTAGAGCCATTTGAAGGACAAAGCTGAGATGGGACAGCAAAGCATATTATTGAGTGCAGTTTTTAACAGTGGTATAGAAGCAACAGTGAACCTCATAGTATCTTGGCAGGATGCAGGGAGAATTTTACATAATTTCCTGCAGATGTTACTACAGAATATTTTTAATGATGGATTGTTCTCCACTCCTGCACAGAGAAATTATGAAGTGAAGGGGGGAAAGGGGACTGACAGACCCATAAATACATTGTCTCACTGTGGTTTTTGAAAGTAAAGTCTCCTGAGCAAATTATCTAGGCTAGAGGGGCTTGGGGCTAGAGGGAGTGGGAATACTGGTTTATAGTTCTGCAGCCTTGACTTCTTCTCTGCAGCTCTTGCCTAAGTTATTTTGTAAAGTCTAGACAGTTTCCCTAAGATGGAGGCAAAAGCAGCTCTCCAGATGTTTCTTTGAGATTTCTTTATGTATTGGAGCTGTGATGACCCAAGCAGATGACTCATAAAGTAGTCCAGGCACAGCCACTTAAGGCTAGTTCATGGCATGGATGCCAAAGTGACACAAATAGGTTTTTTTGCACCACAGTTGGATACGAACTGCAGGGACGTGGTGGCGCTGCGGGTTAAACTGCAGAAGCCTCTGTGCTGTAAGGTCTATAGATCTGCAGCTGTAAGATCGAATCCATGCGACGGAGTGAGCGCCCGTCGCTTGTCCCAGCTCCCGCCAACCTAGTGGTTCAAAAGCATGCAAATGCGAGTAGATAAATAGGGACCACCTCGGTGGGAAGGTAACAGCGTTCCGTGTCTAAGTCGCACTGGCCACGTGACCACGGAAGATTGTCTTTGGACAAACGCTGGCTCTATGGCTTGGAAATGGGGATGAGCACCGCCCCCTAGAGTCGAACACGACTGGACAAATTGTCAAGGGGAACCTTTAACCTTTTAACCTGGATACCAATGGGGCAGAAGAAGATAGCTGAAGCCTGCAGTGTAGTTGAACCTCAATGCAATCTGCTTCTGAGTATGTATTGCTGCCTGTTCTTCATCTCAAGAGGCAAGAGGAACAACTGAAGCAAAGCGTCACATTTGGCACAGAGGGCACTTTGCAGTGCTCACATGACATTTGCTTTTGAGAAAACGCAACATTTCATCCTATGAAAAACCAGGCTGATATAGCAGGCTCTAAGACCCATACCTTCTTGACAGACAGATCCTGAAAACATACAGTGTCAGCACATTCTTTGCTCATGTATTGTAGAAAGTCTTGCTACTGGAAACTTTCTCACCACCAGTCTGTTCAAACAACTGGGTGGAATTTCACCGCTTCACTAAGGATGTCCTATGTCCCAAGAAGACAGCACCCTCCTTGTCTCCAAGTGTAGCCTGTGCTTTCTGTGTGCTTTTGCCACCAGAAGATTTAACAAATGGTTGGGCTGAATTTTTTTTTTGTATCCTGTTGTATGCATTCATTTGATTTTCATAAAAATTACTTTTGTGTAATGTTTTGCAGAGTTGCTGCCATATATTTTGAATTATATTTTCTCTTCCAGACTCATACATTAATTTTTAATGTACTTGGAGGATGTTTGTGCAGATACACAAAATTGTATGAAGCACGGTCTTCCTATTAAATGTTAATTGTCATTTCAGAAAAGAAACCTGGCTTGGTTTTTTTTTGTGAAATTGTATTGGTTACTGCACCACATGCAAGCAGCAAAGAAAGAAAGAAAGAAATCAACAGGTGTATAACATTGTGTGTTGCCACGCCAGTCAGATATTTAATGGTAATATCCTTTGATGCATTTGGGCAAGGAATGATGTCAAGGCAATTTTAATATTTGCACATGTAGCTCTGACCCACACTAAAATACACAAGTGACAACAGATATAGTACTGTGTTTCACAAGATTATATTTGAATTTTACTATAGCTTAACATCAACTGCCATTAGCCAAATGTGAACTTTTTGCTTCAGAAATGCAAGAGTAGGCAATACTTTTATTAGACCATTAAAAATTTGAACAAACAGTGAACTTCTGTGGATAAAATCCACTTCTTCAGGCTTATGCACCAATATTTTGCAGGACATGTAATAATGGGCTGAAGCTACAGGAAGCCAGATTTAGGCTGGCTTTTATCAGGAAAAACGTCATAACTGTTAGAGCAGTACGACAATGGAACCAATGAACTCTGGAGGTGGTAAGCACTCCAAAGCTGGAGGCATTCAAGAGAAAATTGGAGAACCATCTGTCAGATCTGCTTTGACTTGGATTCCTGGACTCAATGGCCTTATAGACCCCTTCCAACTCAGTTATTCTATGATTCTATGATGCTTTGATTTTTTGCTTCAAAGTATACTAAAAATTGTTTAGTGCCCTAAGTAACTGAAGAACAGAGCTGCCATTCTATGCATATAATTTTTTCCACTGATTTATATGCAAGGTGACTGGATCCTAAAATTTTTCCCACAGATCAAATCATTACCAGCCCCTTTGCTAGCTTCTCAAGTTCTTGGCCCCTACAGGAAATGCTTTAATGTACAGTAGTAATAAAGAAAAGTAATATTCACACATGTATTACCAGGTCTCGTATACACAGTTGACTAGTAGGCTGGGCACCTTCCAAGGCCTACTAGTCAACTGCATGTAGGAGCAATGACACCTGTTCTCTCCCACACTGTAGGTTTTGTTTTGTTTTATTCATTATAAAATTTTAAAAACTTGAATCATCACATGAGTAGGAAAGTAGAGGGAGGGAGACAGTCAATAGGGCTGCACAACATACCAGCCTGACGCTGAAACACATGGCATGATAATGAATATTCTTTTTGTGTTTTAGTTTGTTGTTCCCCATGCAGAGAAGACAGTTGTTTTTGTTGTTGTTCCTGGATTGCCCAGTTGGTCATATAAATAGGGGTGTGTGTGTGTTTGCTTGCATGGAAGACAGAGTCAAGATTGGAGTGGGCCAAGTGTGGCCCTCCAGATGTTAGATTGCAACTGCCTCAGCCCTAGCCAGCATAGCTAGAGGGGAGGAAAGTTGGGAGCTGTGATCCAGTGGCATCTGGAGGTTTGCACTTTGCCCATCTCTTATACAGGTATATGTGTCAGAGACAAGTCATTTGGAATTGAAAAGGAATTTTCCTATGGATCAGGTTTGCTTTGATTCTGGGAATGCTTTGCCTTCCCCTATACAAGAATGGAATAATTTGTTTTGGCTTCATTTTTGAAGCCATATGAGCCTACTCTGATCCAAGCTGGGTCTATTTAGGTCTGTTTTAGCTTTTTCATGCTGTGAAATGCTAGTGCACAAGACTCAAGTTCAGGGTGAAATGAAATGCTTCAGAGTTCATGGTTTTTACTAGAGTGCTAACTTTATAGTGCAGCCCTTTTCACTCAGGCTAAGTTTACTTCTGAAGAAGAAGTCATAGGACCATTTTACATCTAATTAGGATCAGATGTGTATCAGCTTCTGGTCTGTTTACTTCTGTGCCATAATTACAAATGCATGTTCAGCTTGATATGCCTCCTCTCCTTCCTTACCATTAACAACTCCTCATTTTCAGCAGCAGCCTATCTACCCAAAACCTCATCAAAATGAGTTGACTGTATTGGTTCTCCCCCCTCCTTCCCCCCAATATTGTTAGCACAGCCAGGTGCCATGAGCGAACGTCAGGTTGGGAGACTCTCGGTCCTGCTGTGTGACAAAAGTAACAAAAGTAAATCTCTGCCTGGGAGTATTGTGGGGCAATGTTTTCTAAATGTCTCTTGGGCCAGAAAATGGAAATATGTACCTCTTGAGGCGCTAGATGAAATGGTGCTAGTAATCACTGTCTGCAATGTCATCTTTGTAGCTTTGTTTAAATGTTCGCTTCTTTTGCAACAATTAAGAAAAAAAGAGCTTAGCTCTAATTAACTGTGTAACAACATATTTCTTCTGTTGCAACTGACTTAGAATCTTTAAGAGTGTTTAACTTTTATCACCATATATACTTCTGCTTTTGGATTTTTCACATGAAGATATGGAAATGCAGATGATAAGATTTGGGTGTAAACAAAGAATATAACCTACACGATTTTGCAGAATAAAGCAAGAACATTGTTGTGCATGACTAGGTAGGCCTAAGTGCACAGTGAAGTAACCCCGTAAGCTGTACATGCTTGCTCTTTTAGGAGGCACAGTGGGGAATTGAACTCCCAACCTCTGGCTCTGCAGCAGATACCTAACTCACTGAGCTACCCAGCCAGTATAATTCAGATTCTACTTCAAGCAGAAACTGGGGGTTAAAATGCAGATGGTTTGTCATGACTAGAGATGGGGGTATTCGTATTCATATATGAATATCCCCCACAGGTGGAGATAACAAGGGTCCAGCCCCCTGGGGCCAGACTGTCCACTCACCATTCCGCTGTTGCTGCTGGCTCCGGGCTCCCTTCCTATCGCTCTGGAGTTCGCGGTGGATTAACCACTCCTGGCAGGAGGTGGGATGACAAGCCTCTCTGCCAGGTCTAAGAGTGGCTCCGGAGTGATAGGAAGGGAGCACGGAGCCCGCAGCAGCAGTGGAACAGTGAGTGGATGGTCTGGCCCCAGGGGGCCGGACCCTTGTTATCTCCACCTGTGGGGGGATATTCATATTCGTATATTAATACAAATACCCCCCTCTATAGTCATGACATAGCAACAACAAGAAGAAACAACAGACTAAAAGGCATACTCTGTTATACACTGTATTGTATTTAAACCATGTGGAAGTCATTAGTTTAAGCAAGAAATTATGAGGCACAATAATAAGTTACTTGCCCACAAATCTACAGCAAAACAAAGTTGAAATAAAAGTTTATATCTAAGGGTGCAGTCACATGTGCCAAAAGAACCCGTTATATCAATTCTGCCATTATTTAAATCATTTAATAAATTTTCACTCACACGACGCATGGGTAGCATCAGTTCATTTTGCCAACCAATTGAGTTTTTTCCATCTTGCAGGAATGGCCTTTTTAAAATAATCTGATCAGATCTTTGTATTGCTTCAATCCTTATAATTCCAGTGTGTGTGAACATTCCTATTGATTGATTTACTTTGCAAATGGGCCATATTTTTGGACACCATGGCAGGCGCACTTGTTCCCTTAAAAAAAAAATTTAGATGCTTAGCGATATATCATTTACTTTTTCTTTTATATTTTTCTCCACAAATTTACCAATGTTTCACTTAGCCAGCGTCTTCCCTACTGTAACTGTTGTTCCCACTTTTGTGTGGCTTATAGTTCATTTTCCCCCTAGCTTTTCAACAACAATTCAAGTCCTTTTTAATGCTGCCCTACATTTATCTAATGACATATTCCACCAGGTGGCACATTGACTAACATTTGGAAGTGACATGAAAATGGCATGTATATGCCACTTTACCAATGTATCACTTGCAAATTTAAAATAAAGAAAAGAAAATTTTAGGGTGGCAGGGACCGAGAAAAAGGACAGAAAATGAATTGATTTATATGATGTGGCACATGTAGCCTAGAGAGCTAGTAGAAATAACAAGAAATGTACTAATTGAAATGACAACCATGTGAACGGGCACAGCGGTATGTATACCACGTGACTATATATAAATAGTCTGTGTGATTAGGCCTTACGTATTGTGCTAGCAAGGTGCTTTTTGCCCAAAAATAAGCAAGTACATCCTCCTTGTCTCTGCCACACACTTACAGTACAGTCCTGTATAAATGTACTTGTAAGTAAGTCCCACTATGTTCAATGGGGTTTACTCCCTAGTATGTTTGTTTGGGACTCGAGCCTTAAAACTGAGAAACAAGATTTAGCTCCTGTGCAGTATATGCCTCAGTAATTCTATTTTATAGAAATAGAAGCACTGATCCTATTTCCGTTGTCACCAAAGTATGAGTAGAAAATATGAATATACTTCTTCTCTATCACATAAATATGTTTCTTATTTCTTTCATCAGATTCCTTCAACAAACTCTCTTTCACTTTCTCTTCTTATTTATAGCCACACTCTTCTTGCTTGTTTTGTCCTCTCACCACTTAATTTGGGCCAAAACTCAGGAAGAGTCATCTCAGGAGTCTGTTTTCAGGGCTGAATCCTGGAATACATGCTGGGAATTAAAGGGGAAACAGGAGTGCCCCTTTAATTTTGACAAGTCATGTCAAAACTAAAAGTTCTTGATGTTATGAGCCATTAAATTCTATTGCTTTGAAAAAATCTCTTGGGTTTATAATTTGAAACTGGGTGTCCACTATCTACTTGATGGAGGTCTACAAATGTGCCAAATTGCAAACTGATATGATAAAAACTACCAGAAATTAAGTGTAGCCAGTAAATAAGTACTGAAAATTGACACATTGGCTAAAATCCTGTTGCTTAATACAATAAGTTGCACAAGAGTAGGTCCACACTGAATCAGTGGGGATTTGGTGAGTCAACTCCTCCATAGGTTCCACTGAGTTAAATGGGCCTACTCTAGTTCTGACTGACTGACTTAGGCTTGTTGTTATAGAAGGAAATCTTTTATTCGTTTGGTGCAGTTCTGAGCAGCAGTCCTAAAGTTATTAAGATTTTTATGCCTCATTAAATTCTGTGGATGAAGTACTGACCATGTTTAGTGGCACACACTCCATGTTCATTCTGAAACTGGAATCTTTCCAGTACTCTGTCGCCTTCTGTTTAATTGCCAGTGGAATCAACAAACAACTATTGTAAGACATTTTTTGGAATGGCATTTTCAAACTTCGTGGCCTGTTACAGGGAACCACTGCACAGAAAACCCAGAGGCAGCTTAACAGCTTGTAGCAACAAGCCTACTTAAAGTTAGCCCCATGCATTTGGGCAAAGGTGTGAGAGTCTGGAAATGTAGCTGGTGTAAATTTTAATCTTATGCAGATTACTCAGAAATAAATCCTAGAGATGAGCAGTACAAGTTTTCTGGAGCCAACTTACAATGATGATTTTGCTTTCTGATTCCTGAAACTTGGTTGTATTTGTCTGTTATCCCAAAAGTTGGCCTAGCTGCGTGTGATGTTATGTTATGAGACTTACGAGAAAGACTGAAATACATTAAGGATAGGAGAAGATGGTCAACATGAATCTTTTTCAAAACCCTATTTAAAGTTATGGAAAACCGTTAATTTAAAAAATCCTGTTGGTGTAAGATCTGAGTTAAGGCTATCTCATGTCAACTCACAGGAGAATTTATCTTACCGTAAAGTAAAGCCCTCTGTCCTCCCCTTCCCTTCTGAATCTGGACCTGGATGACCAAGAAAAAGTGGAGGTGCATGGTAGGTACGTTTTAAAGCAGGCATAATTTGTGAATCGTATACCATAATTTCTGATCTTGGTGCATGTCTCTTATGACATTAACCCTAGCTTATAGTTTACTGGCAGTATGTAGCTTGAGTTGACCTGAAAGAGCATTAACTCTACTCTTAACACAGCAGGTTTTTTAAAAAAATCACTGAGGGTCTATTGGGCATGTGGATGATGTCTTCCCGTCCCATTGAAGAATGACCGTCTCCTAACTTACATACATGAAATTCAAATCAAATTGCCCGTGAGCACTTACTTAGTCCAGGATGTTCAGCATAAGAGCTAAATCCAACATCCCAGAATCTATTTGTGCTTTTGCTTCTCTCCGTTTTCCTGTATTCAGCTGCCCAGTTCTTGCTCATTTTTTCCTGCCCTCCCACTCCTAATAACTCTGGTGATTTTCCAAGCTGGGTTTTCCCCAAGAAATAAGGTATGAGAGAAGCAGAGAGGATTGTCTAATAACAAAAGCATCAAATTTGCACTTACCATGGAGGCTTTCATAAGGAACTGCATTTAAAAGGATGTGTTCTCTGCTTGTTTCTTTCACTTAGGATATGACCACATGGGGAAATAGATTGCAATTTAAGCTCCTTATGGAGTCATCTGGTGCAGTCTTTTCTCAGCAGTGACACAATGTATGAGGTAATGAGCTCAAACCTGTCTCTGATCTGTGCCCAAGCTGGACTTTTTTTGGTCCAGTTTGGGGCTTCTACTTTTTGAGTCTGGGCTGAGCAATTCTCCAGCAATGGAAGGGTCACTTTAAGGGAGATCACTCCCATTAAAGTGATCTTTTATGGTGCAATCAGGCATATGCCTTGCAGTTTTCCAATTGCAATCTTACACCAGAGTCATCTTCAAGCCAGCATGGCCACTAGAACAGACATGAGCTAAGCTCATAATTAGTTGACACCACTAGCTATCTTTTAGGTTACCAGCCCTCCCTGTGTTGCTTGAGCAGGACCTTCTGCTACAACAGGTCACTGTAAACAACACAGGCGGATTTCTTAGAAGAACTGGGAGGCTTACTGTTGATCTTTGCCTCCCTCTAGCAGTTGAAAGTTCTCATGTGTGCTGTCTGGAACTGGTCTCTTGAGACTGGGGTCTGCTGTTCCTTCTAGGGTGAAGCACTTGAATGAAGCTCGGGTCATTGCAATGTTGGTGCTGTCTCTCTCCTGGCTCTGCTCCTTTGGAAGGTTGGGCTGCATGTTGTATACTGCTGGACACTCAGGGTTTGGTTTAGCTGCTGGTCCAGGTTGTTGACTCTGGAACTAATGCCAGCTTGGTTCCTCTGGCTGCTGTACAGTATATTTGTGTGTGCAGGTTAGCACTTCAGTTCCATTTTGTTCTCAAAATCAATCACTATATTATGGGAGCATTTGCAGATCCCTCTGCCTTGATCTCTGTTGTTATATATAGTAATACAATGTTTCGATTTGGTTCTGCAGCTGGCCCCAGATTTTAGCCCTCTTAACACTCAAGGACTGAGGAAGCTTCAACAGGAGTTGAGGAAAAAGAAATGTGTCTGAAAGACCTGTACTATTATTTTGTTATTGTTGTTTTCCATGTTCTTTCAGTGATGTTTAGAAAGAAAGAAAGAAAGAAAGAAAGAAAGAAAGAAAGAAAGAAAGAAAGAGAAAGAAAGAAAGAAGGGTGTCCCATTTACACACACAAACATTCTGTCTCTCTCTTAACAATATCCTCTCCCCCCTCCACTGCTGAGGACTGGACTGCTGCGCTCTTAGAGAAGTGGGGATATACTATAACGTTTTGTTACAATTCCTCTTGTTCCTACATTATATGGTTAGTTTATTAGAAAAAGGGGATAAACACAGGTTTTGAAGAACTAGAAGTCACAGGAGGTTGTATCTGTATCCGTGTGCATCTCTGTCTACAATGACCACCCTTCTCTGCTTATCCTTACAGGTTGGTGGTTTGTAAGCACATCAGAAGAACAAGGCTGGGTCCCTGCCACGTACCTGGAATCCCAAAGTGGAATTAGAGATGATTCTGAAATTAACATGTCCAAAGGAGGGGAAGGTAAGAATGCTGAGAGCAGCTTCCAGGATTACTGGTCTCTGGAAAAAATTGTAATCAAAACTGACCTCTGCCCTGTCAGAACTGGCACACCTGTATGAAAGATTAGTAGAAAAATTAGTGGAAAATCCAGTGCTAGCTATTTGTGTAAACAAAAATGCAGCCATAAAACACTGATAATGACATCCAGGATTCCTTGATTAGAAATCAGCTAATAATAGCAGGCACAAAAAGAATGCACATTCTTTTCATATATTTATTGTTGTATACTTTGGAAGTGTAACAGAAGTATTTCTTATTTTATGGGACAGTGATTATGCTAAGGATTTTAAGCAACTTGTAATAATGGTTCCATAATTCTTCATAAAAGATTTAAAATATTTTTTCTAGTCTCCTACAGAAGACAGATAAGGGTCAATATATATGGTTTTGGAAACAGTTTTTATTTTAAAAATAAAAGATTTGGGTGTCATATGTATACATGCATAGTAAATACAAGTACTTTATTGTATTTTTGAAATTATTCTGATTTTTCCTTAATTTGAAAGTCCTTCTGTCTAATATTGCTATTAATCTCAGCAGACAGCCTGTCGTCCAAAGCTATTGGCTTTAGCTGCCCTATTTCAGTTACTGTTGAATCTGCCATCTTCTATCATAAGATTTATTCTCTTTCAGCTTAAATCTCTTCATTGATTTATTTCATCGTATATTATTTACCATTTGAGTCTACATATAATGCTACACAGAGGATGTTATCCCAACAGAGCTGTGTACAGTATACTGATTCTCCTCAGTCTTACTGAAAGGAATGGCCTAATATACATTATTGCTCTGGTGCCAGATAAAAGTTTCATGTCAGCATTTAAATGTTACAACATTGTTGGCATCTGCTTGGAAATCTACAGCACTTCCTTTGGGACCTTGAACAAAGCCCTCAGGGAAGGGATTCTAAGACACTTAGAAATACAATATCTAAGTGAGGGCTAGTGAACATATCCTTATCATATCAGACCTTTTCTGTTAATAGGCCCCAGCATATCCTATAACTCCCATCCGTACTGCAATTTATGGAGGTTATTGAACAATATTTAATTATTGCTGTCCATAGAAAGCAAAAAGGTTGAACCACTAATAGCTGATATGTTAAGCCATAATAACACTTAGGTATGCATTTCACACCACAGGCCATGAGCCCCTCTCTAGCTTCATTTCCCTTAGCAGTGCATGTGTCAAGTACCATGGAATGGTTAGTCAACACCATTTGGGGTGACAGAGAGATGAGGGGTGGTGTTAGTCTATGTCCATTTGAGGATGGGACCTAGATGACAAGAAAGGTTAAACTGGCTGACAGAATAGGAGGAGACAGCCATTTTTGTATGTGAAAGGATTTTAAAGGAAAAGTAGTAATATTTAGAAAGGGTCCTAGATGGTGAAAGGGTTTTGGAATGAAGCGCTAGAAGGTAATCTTATCAGACCTGGGGAGGGGGACTGAGGCCCATGATTTAAGGTTAAGCATCCCTACCCACCCTGAGCTAGACACGTCACATAGGAGCTCTTTCACTTCCTGAAGTCAAAGGTTATTGCTTTTTCTCACCAGCTATTTCATGAATCCCAGTCTGGCATTAAATGAGCTGAAGGAATCTGGAATGCAGTATCAGATACAAATGTGATTGACAATACCCTTTGTCAAAAAAATAAGGTGTCCTCTGTGCACAGTAATCTCATAGTCACAGATTATTGTTTATAATCTTATGAATTACCCGTCTGTATCTAGCAGGGCATTGGGATGCAGGTTTGATATGACATATTTATTTCTTCAGACACCCTAAAGTTGGGGATGGGGTGGATTAGAAAGTTGATCTCCAAGCATAAGATATACATCTCATATACAAACCACTATATGTAGGCATCCTTCAGTCTCGAGAGACTATGGTAACATGCTCTGAGTAGAGATCTTGGAACAAACCACTTACAACCATTCTTACTGTAGTCATAATTTTTTAAAATTTCCTTTAAGGAGAGGAGACAGTTTTTTCAAATACAAGGTGGTTCTCCAATTCCCACATTCTCTGATGCATACTACTCCAGAAGACTCTCTTCAGCATGGATCTAGGAATTAATTTGTTTAAAAATTTGTTATCCACGATTCATTATAATTTTAACAGTCATTTTAAAAGTCATCATTTTAATGTTTTTGGCATAGTGGCATTAATGGCGTGAGCAATGATTAATATTTCACATCATTTTAATACATTGCTTTTGGGAATAATGTTGAGAAAGTTGAGCCATTTTTGTCCTTTTAATTGCTTTTTAAAAAATTAAAGTATCATATCACTAACACCACAATTTTATAATATGAAGTAAAAGCAAAGGTATCTTTATCTTTTTGATTCCTGCTGTTTTTAGGACAGTTGATGCTTCAAAATTTCTGCACACAGGAAATCTACTACAGTTCATTAGTATTATTGCTGTCCACTAGATGTATTGTGGGAAATACACCCTATTTATGTGTCGGGGTCTCAAGTAATTCTCTATTCATTACATCTTGTAAGACTAATCTCATTATAATATGACATTCCATTCATACTAATATAAGATCAGCCGTTGTGATTTCGTTCATGTTGGGTTTTGTTCTCCACCCATCCATCATTTTTTATTTTTCTTTCTTTTTTTTCTGTTTTCATCCCTTTTCTAAAATAGTTTCTAAGAGACGCAAGGCTCACCTGAGACGCCTGGACCGGCGGTGGACATTGGGAGGGATGGTCAACAGGCAGCAGAGTCGAGGTGAATAGCTTTCTGAGACCTCTCTTGAAGGGCACAAATACTGATTTCTGCTGCTTCTCTTGCGATTCAGCAATGCTAAAAATGGCTGGAAAGTGTGTCACATTTAATTGGTTCTTGTTTCCTTTGCAACAGAAACAAGGCGGCATAAAGCAAAGTTTGGTGGCTATTTGCTGAGCATGTTGAGATGGGAACAAGTGTCAACTAGTAGCTCCATGGACAGCATGTGTTTTCACAAGCAACTCTTTCATATCTTTTAAGCTCTAGTGCCATTAATTTTGAAGAGTCAGATATCAGCCAAAGGAAGGCAGGAAAAAGCCATTTTCATCATTGTATGTTTGAAATAAATATTGTTTCTTGATTTTGTTTTATAAATACATTCTTAAGTCCACGGTTTGGAACGACTTCTGAAACCACTGGAAGTTTCTAGATGTTCAGAGAGGCTGGTTCTGTCCCTTTGAAATCTCACTAAAATAAATGAAATATATTGCCTCTTGGCATATGTAGGCTAAAGAGAAACATTTGCTAAATGGTTTACTAAGTTCTTGTATACTTTGTCAATTGGGCTTTTCCAGCGGAGAGAAGGGAAGTTAAGCTGGTTGAAAGTAGTAGAGAAAAGGAATATTGAAGGATTCAACTTTTAAAAATGGTGGAGGCATGCTTACCTGAATTCTTAACAACTTAAAGCGTCTTCACTGTATTAGGGTCAGAAGACACATGCCATAAGGTTCAAATTCTGGGTACAATTTGGTGTCTAGAAATTTTGCCTAGATTTATTCATGAAACCAAAAACTAGATACCTGCAATATCTGCCAGTCATCATCTTTACCGTCACGTCTGATTATTGTGTTCATGAAGTTGGAAGAGAACCTTTTAAGAGTTTTTAATTTGTGGTGTTAAGCCCTAGTTAGACTTTGCACTGCAAAACCTCAGTGTCACAGGAAGATTTAGTACATAATATTAGTATTATCATTATACCTGACTATTTACAAAATTATTTCTTACAAGGACTGTGTGAAATAGGCTGTATGATATTGCATGTTATGAACACATGCAGAAATGCCATGGTAAGACACCACCAAGTACTGTTTGTGCATGTGCAATGAAGCAGATATGTCCTTTTCATAGCATGCATACAATGTACATGGCATTTCCTACACTAAAGAGAGATCCATTGAGGAAACCTGCTTTTCGTGTCTCTTTGTCAAACCTCACTGAAATTGCATGCAGCTATCATAACATTTCCTGGGACAAGGTGAGGTCCTGCTTTACTGCTTCACTTGCCCAAGTTTGAGCATGCATAAAAAGAGGCAACTGAGACATAGAATTTGTAGTAAGAAACCAAGCAAACAATGGATGTTTAAAAAAAGCAGACACTTGAGGTGACATTTATGGGCCTCTCCTTAACACCTGCAGGTGACCATCACAGATACTACATTTATGTGAGGCTTACTTCATTATCCCTCTTTGGAGATCAAGTTATGAAAACATCTCATCCTACTAAGGGTACTAGTAAAGGAAAAACTGGTATAGAGACAAATCTGAGGACCTGTCTTATGCAGAATGGCTCTAAAAATTTAACATGTGACCATTTTTGAAGGACCTTTGGCTCTCTAAGACTTTGTTTTGAAAGAGGTTTTTTGGAAGAAAAAGGAAGGAGGAAAGAGAGGCGATGGCGTTAAGAGACTGCTGACTGAAGGGAAAGTATTTTAAAAGAATTCTTCTGTGGTTTGGAAAATATAGGATTTGAGCTATTGCATTCTGCTTAGCAGCCTTGATTGGGTAATTCCCCAAACTGAATGTCTCTGTCTCAGGTCTTTCAATACAGAATCAGTTCATGTAGTGATATTCCATAACTGATGTGCAGCCATAAATTAAACATATGGACAATAGTTTTGCCTGTCTCAGCCCTTTTCTGCCACAGAAGGTGATGAGGATACAGAGTCTGAGTGCTGTGTGTTTCAATTCTGCCTGTGGCTCACTACAGCCTTAAGAAACACAGTGGTATATTTAATACTTTTTTGATAGGTATTATTTTTGTACACTGACCAATTTGTGTGTTAATCAACCACAAAGTCTCAATCTCAGAGAGTGTCTGTGCAGTTGAAACACCTTGCAAGTATAGTACATTTTACATTGTTCCATCTGGTGGATTTGTTAGTTAGTCTGTTTTGTTTGTAGAATATGTATACCACCATTCATATTCATATAAATACATTCTTGGGTGGGTTTTTTTCTATGTAGCAAACCATGTGTGCATATTAGGCATATGCACTGAGAGATATTTTTTTCCTCCATTGTTTCTGCAAACTTCAGACACTGATATTGGTATTTGGAAAATTGTTAATTCTCTGCCTGCAAAGTAGCAGCCACAGAGAGGAAGTTAAAGCACTGCCATATATGCCTTCTGTTTTGGGTGAACCAGCTTTTAGGTACATGAAAGGAAAAAAGGAAGACCAATTTCTGTTCAACTCCTAGAATACGCTTACAGGGCAGCCCAAGACATGTTTTTGCCTGAAGCAGAGTATAAAATTTTTCTCTAGCACCACCCAATTAAAGAATATAATACTCAAAGCCACTCAAATTATTTTGGCCTATTTACCCATCTTTAGCTGTAAAGATACAACACTTAGGTATTAGGAATTAGGTAATTCTCATCTGCTATCTTTTCACAATCCAAAATGTACTGTTTTGAGATGGCTTTCTCTGCCTAATGACAGGGCCGGCCCTGGTGCCAGCAGTATTCCTGCAGATCTGGAAGCTACTAGATTGCAGTAGCATGTAGAATACATGATTTGTAGAAAGCAGAGGGTTCATGTCAACATTATTTCAACTAGCATGAGAAAACCATGTCAACAGAACAGGTGGTGAACTTTAACATGATTTGAAATGAGGAAGTTGCTCAGAGATATGCATTTCAAGATGTACCGAACTAATTTTTTAAGGATGCCTGTTCAGTTCTTGGTGCATTGAGTGAATC
Source organism: Intellagama lesueurii (assembly GCA_037013535.1). NCBI lineage: Eukaryota > Metazoa > Chordata > Lepidosauria > Squamata > Agamidae > Intellagama > Intellagama lesueurii. The sequence goes on from JBAJHW010000003.1 coordinate 212,248,160, forward strand.
TCAAAACGGCAGCAAGAGGAGTCAGGGCTGCGCACCTCCAAGAAAATGTCCTTTCTTGGCATGGAACTTAAAGGGGGCAGGGTGTCTTCTGTGGATTAAAATTTGCACTGTTTAAAACAAAAGTGCAGAATGTATGGCTCTTCAGGTGTTATAGACTGCAAATTTACCACCTTTGCTTTTCACTTGGTTGGTGTTGGTTTAAAATTATTTTTAGCTATCAGTCAATAAAAACCTGAAACTTTAATACCATTACTAGCAAGAGATTACAAAGAGAAGCCTACCTAAGACCATGTATTGCTTACCTTAGATATTTATAAAAACTGGATGCACTGAATGGAGTGCATCTGACTTTGATCCCTTTAAAACATTCCTTGGTCAGTTGGATGCAACCCTAGGCATTCCTCTGAACAATAATGTGTCATTGCACTTTCCCATAAGTGCCGACTTGCATATATTCGATATTATAATTTTTTCCCTATGGTTAGCCTCAGTCAAAGACTATCCCAAATTGATTTGGGGTTACAAGCAGACCCATATTCGAGAGTGCCTGTTTGAATTATAAACCTCATTTGTGTATATGTTTGTGGTCTCCCCTTTTCCACCACTGCAAGAAACTAAATGAGTGCAATTTGGGAAATGTTACAGTATTTTGCTGTCAAAGCATTCTGTAAAGGGAAATTTTAATGACAGCTTCCTGCGAACAGAAGGCTTAAAAATAGAACAGCTTAACCAGTCCATAATTGGGTCTGTAATATCTGTAGGGATTTCAGCTTTTAGAGTACTCTGCTCTAAACATGCCCACTTCAGTTCTTTTTTACTTCCGTATCTTTATTTTAAGTGAACAAAGCACATGTAGACCTGTGTTCCATTTGGGGTGGCTTTCTGCCAAAAGAAATGACTCTTTGGAAAGCAGAGTCAGCCATGGGCAAACTTCAGCTGCTCAACATTTGCAAATTGGCTTTGAGCCTGAGCCTGATTTGAACTATTCAGATCTTTTACAAAAACAGGGATTTCTTCAGGAACCACTTTTCTTTAGCAGCATCACAGACACATTTTGGCTCATGTCACCCTCGTGTACAAGGGAGGAGTGTATGCTAAACATCACAGACTCAGTAAGAGAGATACTAAACAAGACATGTTGAATTGGCAACATTAGTAGCAGGAAGTGGCTGACTTCTTCATTCTAGTCTATAGGGGAGGGAATGAGGGACAAACTAGTTCTTTTGTTAAATGTAAAATGTCTACCTGGATTTTGTTTGTTTTGTTTTGTACTAGCAAGTACATGGGTGGACCCAGATAACCTTTGGCAGAGGCAGAGTGAGGTATATGAAATTCTGTTCTTCATCTGGGACCCAGGCCGCAGTTATCGTGAACTAAACTGCAAACAGGATGGCTACACTACACTATGTGATTGTAAGAAATCATGCAGAATCTGGTTTCAGGAATCCTTTAATGTACAGTAGTGGTTCCCAACCTTGGATCCCCAGATGTCCTTGGATTTCAACTCCCGGGTGCCTTCACCACTAGCTGTGCTGGCCAGGATTTCTGGGAATTGTAGTCCAAGAACATCCGGGGACCCAAGGTTGAGAACCACTGGTTTAATTACTGTAGTGTCACCTACCCTGCAACAAGGAAAACAGGCTTACCTGATGTATATTGGGAATACTGCTGCATGATGAACCCATTCATACAAGTAAATTACACACAACTATCTACTATGAAATAACTGAAAACAACGGAAGAGAGGGAGAGAATTAAGTCACCATGGTACAGTGGTTAAACTGCAGTACTGCAATCAAGACTCTGGTCACAACAATCCAAGATTCAGGCAGCTGGCTCAAGGTTGACTCAGCCTTCCATCCTTCTGAGATTGGTAAAATGATTACCTAGCTCACTGGGAGCAATGTGTAGCCTGCATGATTATAGTGTAAACCGCCCAGAGAGTGCTTTCGGTATCTTGGAGTGATATATAAGCAACACACTTTGCTTTGTGAAAGTGGAGACTATATTTATGTACATCCCCTAAATGTTCCTCCCTAAAAGCAGAGTGCTGGGTCATCAGGTGTAAAAGGTGGAGTTTCTTTTTTGTAAAATACAGTTTGAAATGATTTTTTCTGGTGGAAGTTCTCCTCTACAGCCATATATATAGTGTCATAGGCTCCTAGTTGGAAGGTTTCAGCTAACACAATGATAGGTGGGTGGGTAGATGGATGGATGATTGGATGGATAAATGGATGGAGGGATAGACAGAGGGATAGAGGGATAGACGGATGGAGGGACAGACAGACATTATTGTGCAACTCAGCATGCAACAAATAATGTGTACTTACCTCAGAGGACTTTGCTTCCAGAAATTACACAGTTAGTGTTATACATAGTATAATTACACAAGAGGATTTTGATCTACATATAAAATATATAATGCTGTAGTAATTGAAAACTTCCCCCACAATCCTCGAATGTTATACAGAAAAGAACTGTAGAAAAGAACCTCAAGCAGGAAAGTATATTTCAAACTATATTTTACGGAGGATTTTAAAGATCTCCTGAAGAGAACTGAAGAGAAGGGTTTTCAGAGAGATGGGTTTTTACAGCATGGCTAGTAGTTGGGAATGATTAAAGTTCTATTCCAACAGTACCTAGAAGGTCATAGTCTCCCCAGCCCTGCTCCAAAAGATGATAAATTGGGGGGGGGGGTGTGTGGAGGAGAGGACATACATAATAGTTTACTTTATAACCCTGTTCAGGAATTGAAAATATCTGACTATTGGGAAGATGTGCACATCAACTTAACCCCCTCCAGTTGAAACCTGTTGATGGAATGTTGGAAGAGACACAGTGAACTACATGTAGTCGAACATGGTTACAGTCTTTCATGTGAGACCAGGAAATGTCGCTTTGTAAGGCCTGAGTACAGTTTATCTAGCAATGGGGGTTCTCTTGAAACCAAGTTAGGTGTATTGTAAATTGGCCAGCAGATTGGCTATTTTTATTCCAAAGTTATTTTATTTATCAGCACAATAACTCCTTTCAGAACCATTGTTTTGGGACTATGTATCAGGCTTGTGGGAGTTAATTAGGACTTGTGGGAGTTAATCAGGGAAGGGCCATCGTATCTGCTTTGCATGCAACAGGTTGGAGGTTCAGTCCCTGGGTCCAACAGGCAGGTGTAGTTAAAAATCATGTTTGAAATCTTGGAGAGCCATTGCCAGTCTATGTCAAATGTTTTGGGCTATATATTATTATCTCCCCAATTACTATTGTTTTTTGTTTGTTTGTTTGTTTGTTTGGCAGGGCATGTTTGCTTGTTTTGTATGTCTGCTCTGATGGGCTCTCCTGAATTGGAGTGTAGCCCCAAGGAACTGCAATTCTACCCCTTGCTGGTTGCACAGTGTGGGAAAGGGGAAAAATAACTTCTCTTTTCAAAGTAGTTTACAATATCACATCTCTTCAATAGCAGATAGAGATTTTGGAAACAAGCAATTTCTCCCCCTCTCACTAAAGAGATATGTGTGAATTCCTAATGCAAGCATACCTTGTGCATTTCCACCATGAGTGAGATGCAGGCATTTAGGGTTGTTTGTTTTTTGTTTTTTACATTGCAAGGGTAGAAAGTATGCAGGATAATACTCTGGTGGTTCCCAACCTTGGATTCCCAGATGGGGTTGAACCACAACTCTCAAAATTCTCTGCCAGTGTGCCTAACAGTCATGGATTCTTGTTCCAGTCTACAAATATTTGGGAAACCAAGTTTGCGAACCATTGCAAGACTGACACAATTTCTGATGCTCACTGAGTGTAAGGATTTTTTTCCTTTTATTTTATGTATTGCATAATCTCATTTGTCTTGAGAAAGACAGATCTTATTGCTTTATAGCTGTTACAGCCAGAAAAGTCCTTGTTTTAAAATAGAGAGAGTAAATCTTTGATTGTATAATGATGTCATCTCCATTTCTGACCCCCTAAATCAGTGATGGCGAACCTTTTAATCCCGGGTGCCCAAACTGGGGGGGGGGGGGGGGAACAGTGGGTGGTGGCGGGCAGCGGCGGCAGCAGAAGCGGAAGTGGCGGTGGAAGGGGGAATCCAGGGCATGGAGGTGCCTCCAGACCCTACTCCGGATCCGCCTCCAGTCGTGCCCAACCCCACCACTGCCTATAGCTCAGCCAGCCTGCCGCCGCCAGCACCAGCTGCTCCGGATCCTGGCCCGCCGCCTGTCCGGGCGCTAGCTGCAGCTGCCTCCTCAGGTTTGGCTGCCGGGGGTAGCAATCCAGCGACTTACGGCTTGCGTGCCCACAGAGAGGGCTCTGCGTGCCAGCTGTGGCACGCGTCTCATAGGTTCGCCATCTCTGCCGTAAATCATAAATATGTAAATTCAGACCTTAGTTTATTGTTACACTATAACAGCCATAGTGGGATATTTCAAAACTGTTTCCTAAATGAGGCCCCTGTGAAATCCCTTGTTCTTCTGTACTAACTCCATTGTCTAAAGCAGTGGTCCCCAACCTTTTTTGAACTGCGGACTGGTTGGGGGGGGCGGGGTCCGTGCACGGTGGGGGCGGGGCACCCCCATGCTAGGGGGGGGCGAGGTGCACTCGCGGATGGACGGGGTGTGCTCGTGCATATGCGCGGATGGGCAGGCGCACTCGCGGGTGGGTGGGGCACCCATAAATGTGGGTGGGCAGGCCGTGTGTGCATGGGGGGAGTGCATGCGGGGGGCAGGAGATCTGTCTCCGCGGCCCGGTCCTGCCATGGCCACGGACTGGCACCAGGCCGTGGACAGGGAGTTGGGGACCCCTGGTCTAAAGCCAAGCACAAATCTCCTTGAAATTCTTCACCTAACGGTTTAGTATTTTCACCTTTAAAAGACTGAAACATTGTGTTATTAACAAGTCGTCTTCTTATCTGTCCACAGCTCTTTAACTGATCAGAGCCTCCTAAAGAATATAAGTACATCTGTTACCAAGAATTTGAAATTGGTTTAGTTGCAGTAGCAAGCTATATCTACCCTAGGTAGAGCTCAGCTCCAGTTTATCATAGTGTCCTGGCTGTGGCTTGAAAATAAATCGGGTGATCACCATTCTCTTCATGCACCTGCCACAACAAAGTTGGAAGATAGTTCTGTTTCAAGGCTATAGCCTGTGCACTGTTGTGAAATACGGGTTTGACTTATATAGACCATGCCCAAGGGGACATATGTGCATCTAAGCAGAGACAGGTGACCTAGAGACCTCCAGGTGTTTTGGACTACAACTTCCAGCAACTTAGTCTGACATAACCAGTAACCAGTAGGGATTGTGGGTATTATTATCTGAAACTCCTAGTGAACATAAGGCTGCCTACGTTTGCCATGAAGAATCCTAGGAATTTAGTTTGATTGGGATACTGACCAGGGCTGCCCCTGCCATTAGGCAGATTGAGACAGTTACCTCAGGCAGTACACGTCGGGGGCAGCAGTTAGGTGTTAGAAGGCTGAGCTGTGTGCCATGCAACTTGGTCTACACTGCTAGAGGTAGCCTACTGCCTTTAGGTGTGGTGAAGCATGCAGTCCCAGTGCAAATGTTGCCAGTCCATTTGGTTTTTTGTGTGTTGGATCATTTTGCCTTTTGCCTCAGGCAGCAAAATATCTTGAGTTGTCCCCTTGACCACCACTGCTCCTCTTGAAAACTATCTTTGCCACAGAAGAAGGAACAGTGACTATACTTGTTTAAATCCGTCATGGAGTTATGCCTAAAGTCTCTGTTCCCAGTGATGACTGCATCTTTTCTCACAAAGGAATAATAATTTTCCCTATTGCATAATGTGAAGTTTGTTTTTTGATGGCTCAGCGTGTCCTCATTGTGATAAGAATCCAAAAGCAGCAGTCCTAATGAGGCAATTCTGTGGGTTTTTTGGAGTCTGTTGCAGCTGGAGACTTCGCCAGCATCTTCAGAATATATATATAAAGCCTATGGCTGAACTGCAGTTTGTTGCTGGCTAAAAAGACACTGGACTTGAAAGCCCTTGCAAAGAGATCTTTTATATATAGTGGAGATATATATATATATATATATATATATATATATCTCCACTATATATAAAAGATCTCTTTGCAAGGGCTTTCAAGTCCAGTGTCTTTTTAGCCAGCAACAAACTGCAGTTCAGCCATAGGCTTTATATATATATTCTGAAGATGCTGGCGAAGTCTCCAGCTGCAACAGACTCCAAAAAACCCACAGAATTGCCTCATTAGGACTGCTGCTTTTGGATTTTATATATATATAAAAGATCTCTTTGCAAGGGCTTTCAAGTCCAGTGTCTTTTTTAGCCAGCAACAAACTGCAGTTCAGCCATAGGCTTTACCGGGGGGGGGGGGGGGGGGAGGCAGCATGTGCAGACTGTCACTAGCATCCCGAGCAGAGTGACCCTACTTGCATTGTTCTTATCCTCTTGCTTGCCTTACTAACAGCCTGTATCAGTCATCACAGCAGGTCAATAAGAGGATTGTCTGAATGAGAGAGATGGAGATTTGTGCTTTTGCACTACAGCAAAAACACAAATTTGGACACCTCTAGGAACATTTTAAATCAAGGTTAGCACATTATTTAAAGTGGAGATTGCCAGCTTCCATGGTTTTGGTTTGCTCTCAAATAGGGAAATTTTTCAAACTGGGGGGTCTCATAAATTCTGGCAAATGCTGTATCTCAGATTAAATCCTAGACACTAGCCTTCAATCACCTGGTCAGCTGGGATTAGTGCACTCCAGATTGTAAGACATCTCTTTCTTTCTTTCTTTCTTTCTTTCTTTCTTTCTTTCTTTCTTTCTTTCTTTCTTTCTTTCTTTCTTTCTTTCTTTCTTTCTTTCTTTCTTTCTTTCAAAAAACTACTTTTATTACCTTTCTTTTTTCATCTCCAAACATCCTAACTCTGTTAAACTCCATAAGGAATGGAAGCAATGTTGAAAACTGTGCTTTGCTCTTGCATCTTTGACTAAGGTTGTCTTGTCTACGCAGTCATTTCTGTGCATGTTTATGCAGTTGCAAAGAATCCATTAACTAGTGCTTTCTGGGAAAAGAAAACAAATGCCTTTAGCCTCCATGAGGGGGACGTGCCAGCCTGTTACTTGTCCTCCACTTCCGTTTCTACTTCTCCTCTCTGCCTGCCTGCCCCCATCAGTCAGCTGTGTCTGTCTGTGGCATTCTGTGTGCCCATTTAAAGGTTTTATCCTAAAGATTTCTCCTTCTGCAAAAATTTGCTTCTCCGGAGGCCTGCTTATTCCTCCTTCTTGTTCTTGGATGGTGGTACTGTATTTTGGCTACATACAGAGCTATAGTATTGAGTTCATTGTAGCATATAAAGTAGTGTGAGCGTATTGTGTAATGTGAAGGGCAAGGTATAAATGCATTACTCTGGGGGCTCTTTCTGAGTGAAGGACAAGGTACTGTGCCTCCCAGACAGGGGCTGGACTGGATGATCTCTAAGGTCCCTTCCAGCTTTATAGTTCTACTATTATAAATTCATTCAATTGATCAATTAGATGGCATAAAATGTCTCTATCTCTTATGGCTACAGAGAAATATCACTGCTAGAGGGATCAGTTTCTAAAATACTTTGTTGCTGTCTCTTCACCTAATCTCATACAATCGTTGTGAGGAGAAAAGAGATGAGGAGAGAGCCTAGGTCTGTCACCTGGAAGTTCTTAACTTATTCCATTAATATGAGGAGAAGAGTTTCTGCATAAACAGAGACATGTTTTCTCCTCACACCCTCCTCTTTGGGACCATGGCGTGTGAGCTAGCACCACAACGAATATTAATACATATCCTTTCTAATTGTCTACTGCTAACTTTACTGCAAGCGTCACGTTTTAATTATCTACTGCCAAATTTAACTATCCATGTGTTGCTATGATCTCCATACAACACTAACAACACATGGATAGTTAAAGTCAGCAGTAGATAATTGAGGATGAATGTTAAATGAAGCTTAGAAAGTGACGCTTGCATTTCTTTAGTGAAGGTTGGAGGATGTACAGTACAATCTAATCATGAACAAACAATTGCTGGCTGCGTTGTGCTCAAAAACCAGATTGTTTCTAGGGGTGTGAAGAGCAGAGGTCAGTCCATTCCTTCCAGTTGGAGGAACGTTGGTCACACTCCAGCTTCAGTATTCAGTAATGCAGTGCTCAGCATAACCATATGTGTGCTAAATGGAGCCAGCTGGAACAAGCTCCTTCAGTGATGCTTTTGCTACTCTGGCAGCTAGCTTGATTTTTGACATTACCATATGTTAGATTCAGGGGAGCCCCCTCTCCAGAGACCCTGTCTCATTTGTTGGCATGGAAGGTGCAGGGCGGTGGTGACGAGCTGATACAGGCATGCTTACAGCATGAAAGCTAATAGGTACAGGGCCTCACAAGTGAGACTCCACCTCTGCAGTGCTTCCACATTTTAATTGTTACAAAATCATTTTAAATAGCAATCAGAGAAGAGGAACTACGGGGACCTAGTTTTGCTCTTAACTGATGTTGCCTTCTCTTTCTTTGCTAGAAGAGAAATATGTCACGATCCAGTCATACACCAGCCAGGGGAAGGACGAAATCGGGTTCGACAAGGGAGTCACCGTGGAGGTCATTCAAAAGAACTTGGAAGGATGGTGGTACATAAGGTAAAGATGAGACAAAATTGAGGGCAGCAAGATTATTTGGATTGGTTAGCTTCACAACAATATCCTGCAAGCTTTTTATATCAAAGATAGGACCTGAAAATATTTTTATTATTATGAAAATGCAGATAAAATTGTGCAGAACTACTTAAACACACTATGGTGTGTTCAGTATAGCACAATGCATTATGTGGAAATATTTTGCCTGGAGGAGTAGGTTTGTGGGGAAAATTAGTGTCCGACAAATTGGGGAGGAGGGGACCAGTTCAGCTCTTAATGAGACTTTGCCTTTTAGATCAGTGGTTGAAGGTGATCGCTAGGATTTTAGAGAGAATGTATGCACAGACATACATGCTGTATAACAGCAACACAGTGTTTATGTAAAAGAGGATATGCTCTGTTAACGTATGAGTTGAGCTGTGGTAAGTTTTGAAAAATAGCAAATACAAAAAGTAATTCAAAAACATTCCTTTTGAAAGCCTTAAATTGTGAGTTCCAAGTGTAAACTGGACATATTATGGCATTTCTCCAGATACATTAAATGCCACGTAAGCAGTGTGTCTTTACAGTGTTCAGCATAAGAAACTCCTGTTGCTAATAGATACAAGAGAGATCACTGATGCAAACAGTATGTAGTCATTTAGTTTTAACTGCAGCATTAATGGTCTGATCCTATACATGTATCCCTGGAAGCAAGTCCTACTGAGTTTAATGGGTTTATTCCCAAATCAGTGTGCAAAGAACTGCAGCCTTGGGCTATCAGGAAAAAGAAATATATTTGGAAAAACAATTGGCAAATGAATAGCTTTCCTTTAAAATGCTGTGGAATTCTGTTCCCTGGATGACTTTAAAGCAGAGCTTGGATCAACAACTGTCAAGGCAAATACAAACTTATGAATCCCTGAATGCGGTAGGGAGCTCTTCCAAGTGACCCGTCTCACCCCAGGATCCTGTGAACTACCCTTTTGCTCACTTGCTTTGCATTTAGAATAGATATTTTTCATAGATTGTCATTTGCTTTTGTAGTCTGGCCATGGTATAGCATCGGAGCTATGAATAATGGAACCACACAGAGTTCTGTGTGTTTCATAAACACATTTGCTGTTACATCTTCCATATTAACTCTCCCATCAATAATAAATGAAAGCTGATAGAGGCGGGTAGTAGATTCCCAACATGATGAGCAGAGAGTGGCTGGCTGCCCTATGTAAACTCTGCATACTTCTCCTTTTAAATCATTTATTGGACTTTAATCCAAAGCCAAGGGTTCAGGAGCAGAGTGCACAGTACTTTGCAGGAGAAGGAACAGTACCACAAACTCTCCCTGATTTTATTACTGGACTCTTTTTTAGTTTTAACACATTTTTCTTGTCATCAGCAAACTTCCTTTTATCTTAAGCTGTGCAGGGAATTGGAATCTCTTCTAGTCTTTGGTATTTTCATGGAAGATGGATACCAGACATAGTATATCAGACATTTTAAAAAATACAACAAAAAGAGAGAGACAAAAATGTTGTGGCACCTTAAAGACTAACTTAATATGAACTTTCTTGGATCAAGTCTACTTCCTCAGACATAAGAGTGAGACTGTGAAGGCAGTTACATTGCTTTAAAAAAACCCTATTTATATTAGTCTTTGAATCACTCTAAAAAGAGGTGAGTACACAACGCACATGTAAGAACAGATTAATTTGACAGGAAATCATGTTTTTTGGAGTGGCAGCGAATTGTTTTACTCCTCTGCCAGAGGTCCATTTATTTTAACGTGGATGTGGAATCAATTCATTTACATTGATTCCTTCTATATGAATGCTTCTGTCTGTGTTAATTTGTAAGTAGCCCTCTTTGACGCACCCCTCACGTGTCCCCAGGTTGTTTCACTAGCCTGAGGCCCACGACATGTTCTCTCCTTTCTGCTGCAACCAGTTGACCTCTGTCAATGCCCTTTAATTAGAAAGATTGAGGTCCAAGCTGAGTATAAAGTTTAACAACACAGGTTTATTGATTACAGTTTGCTTAAACAGGTTCTTCACAGACTTTAATGTATTCCTTAGATTAGTAATAACTTGTTTCACTCTTAACTCTCTTAGCTCTCTGTAAGTTCCACTCTCTTAACTACCACAGACTAACTTCTACTTCAGACTCTCATCTCTGACTCTAACTGACTGCACTCCCGCAGACTCTGACTCACCCCTCCCTTCTGGTTTCTCTGGCTCTGCCTCATATCAGCTCCCATTGGTGTATGAGCCAAAGCAGGGTGATTGCCACACTCTCCCACTAGCTGACTCTCACAGCCACTTGCCCCTGCTATTGTGGGTTTAAAAGCAGGGAATGGGAGATAAGCCCAGCCATCAATCAGGCTGCAGGAGACCCCTGCTGCTCATTCACTCACCCAAATCTTCTTCCAGTCCTGAGGTGAAGGGACAGATAAGGCAAGATCAACCCAAGGAAGTATCTCTTCATTGTGCCTGCATGCAAACCCCATAACTGGTTTCTGAAAGGCAGGCAGACAGGCAAAATGCTGCCCCCACCACCACTTTGCTCTTCCTCCCTCCAGCCAGCCAATTTCAGCCCATGTCTCCTCAATTGCTCCAGCTGTGCATGTCTTTTGTTTGCATGTTTGTGGTGTGTGTCAGCCATCTGTCACTACCAGGCTCTCCTACGCTTGTCAGTGCTCACAAGGTGCATGTGAATGTTTTTTCTAGCACCAGCTTGTTCGGCTATTTCCTACTGCACTTCCCTCCTCCAGGCATGCACACCCAGGATATACACACATACACGTCCACCTGTCAGCCTCTCTGAATTTCAGCCTTCAGTTGGAGAGAGAGTGCATGCATCTGGCCAGAGTGATTAACATTGGATTAAACGTTTGTTCCAAGGGAACACAAACTGCCATTCAAACACCATGCAACTGCCACCTGACTCGGTGTTGATTTGACTTGCTTTCATTTACACCAATGCATATTCTGAACTATTGTTTTAATGTAAACAATCCCTGTATGACTGTCATATTTATGCATGATCCCACAACCAGGTAGGGATACAGATAATGGCCAAAGCAACAATGGTTCTGGGGAAGACATCATTTAAAGACAGGCTTTCAGCTTCTTCCACTCCATCACATATTCCTGCCTCCAAGTACTTCACCTGCCACCCTGCATGTGCAGAGAGAAATGGTTTTTGCTGATCCATAGTCTAGGACAGTGGTTCTTAACCTTTGTTACTCAGGTGTTTTTGGACTGCAACTCCCAGAAGCCTTCACCAACAGCTGTGCTGGCTGGGGTTTCTGGGAGTTGCAGTTCAAAAACACCTGAGTAACAAAGGTTAAGAACCACTGGTCTAGGAAATTAATTCCTATGTATGTCTTCTCAGAAGCAATTTTTACCAATATCAAAGGAACTTGCTGCCACATAACTGGGTATGAGATTTCATGCTGAGGGCCAAACTACATGTTACAAATAACCCATCGTTGCAGTTGAAGTCACATTAGTGTTTGATAGCCATGTCTGAAAGAGTCGTTCCTGTCTGAGAAATCAGACTTAAAAGTAAGAATATGCCCAGGGCCTGAAGATTAGTCCCAAAAAAAGAGTAAGCTAATTTGTGAACTATGTAAGGGGAGCAAGGCTTCTGCTATAACAGTCATATATAGAGATGGGCACAAACTGCAGGTTCAGCAGTTCATGCCAGTTCATTTATCATCCAAACAAGTGTTTGGCATTTCAGAATTCCACCTTCTCTGGTGGACGCCTACTCAAAGACAGCAGCCTGGCTGCCCTGCCCTGCCTCCTCTGGGCACTGCTTCTGAATGGGTGCCTGATGGAGGAGGCAGGGCTTTGAAGCACTGAACACTTGTTCAGCCAATAAACAAACTGGCATGAACCAGCAGTTTGTGCCCATCTGTAGTCACACATGCACAGAAATAACCCTTAAGGAATCCCCTCTTCAAATAATAGGTTGCTGTTTTGTTCCATCAAGTTGGAGCCAACTTATAGCAACCCTAATAGCCCTTCAAACTAAGTTAATATTTAACTAGTGGTTTTACAAGTTCTTCCTCCACCACCACCACCTTGAATGGGGATTTGAACTTAAATTGCCTGAATCCTAATCCATCACCCTATCCACTACACCACACTTGAGTATCTATCAATAGGAAGGTATGATTTAGCCCTCAGTGAGTGCTGTGAATGCCCAACTTCCTGCCGTCTCTGTGTACCTCTTTTCTGTATCTTCACCAGCCACCAGTTTCAGAGGACTGTGAGAGATTTCACTTGGGATTTTGCAGAGGAAAGCAAGATGAGGAGAGAAAGGGCAAAGAGTGTCTTGCCTTCCAAAGCAAAATGAGTTTAAGAACTGATGAAATGAAACTATTGTTGCCAATATGTCTATTGCCAGAAAAATATTTGCCAGAATGTATCTTTCGTAATCACAGAGTTGCAATACAAGAGAGAGAAAACTTATAATTAGATAATAGGTTCCACCTTAAAGTCACCAGCATTCACCTCCTTAAATATAACATTTTCCAAAATTCATGGTTCTCTACTGATTCTCACTTCCCTCCCCCTACTCTCCCTTCCTGGTTTCCTTCCCCCTGGAGTAATTCCAGTGTTCTGGAGCTGGAAAACAGATGTTATGGAGGGAAGAAAACGCTCAGACAAACGGAGGCAGTTTTTGATTCCTTCTTTTTCCCTCACTGCTATGGTTGAATATTAACTTTAGACTTTACACAGCATTAAAAATAACTGATTGGTTTTCAAACAGAAATGAAACTGTCCCCCTATTCCACCCCCTCACAAAGTTGCAGCCTTCTGGTTCCATTCCATTCTCTAGTGTATTCTTTGTTTGCTGTATAAGTTGAGAAGATTTCACAAGCAGTTACTGTTCGATTTGCCATAAAAGAGTCAGTATATTTCATAAAGGCTAGCCATGGTAGCTAGTCAGATATGAGATGTGATCTTAATGAAATGGCAATATAGGCTATGATTTAAATGGTTCAATTAAATATGCCTATAATGTTTGTTGTCTTCATTTGATGAATAACAAGGAAACTCCTTCCATAGATAGACTCTGGTTCTTTGTCTACAAAATGCTTTTCAGGTTTCATGGCTTTCCTCCTGAAGGTGGGGAGAAGTTCGCAAACCAGTCTTTGAGCTGTGAAACAAACAGCCGTTGCATCTTAAACAAACAGCTGTTCCATCTTCTGGTGGCCAGAATCCTGTTGATGATAGTGTAACTTACTGCGGCAATTTGCTAACAAGACACTCATCATATTACCAGGGGCATGCCTCCTGGACAGTCAGGCATGAACCTTGTAACGCAGCTAGGACAGTTAATAAGTGGCACCTGCCTTGGTTATTCAACAGTGAGAAAAATGCTTTCTGCATACATTCAGAGGCACTTTCTTGCCTGAAAAATCCCAAACAAAGTTAATGTGGCTAGTGACTTGAGAGAAAATAATTGAGAAGTAAGATGGGGATGGTTGTAATTTTGCACTGGGTGGAACATTATGTTTCCAAACATAATGGAGGTCATCAGGAGATTCAGAGTACAGTGTCATCAGTATGCTGCTGACACACAATTCTATCTCTCCTTTACCACAGTGGAGGCCATCCAGATGCTTGAGTGATCCCTGGCTTTGGTACTGGAATGAACTAGGGTGAAAAGGCTCAAAATGAATCTGGACAAGACTGAGATTCTGTTCCTGGGGACCCTCTGAAAGATTGCAAAGAGGAATCATCCTTAGACTGGATGGCACTGCCCTCCTGTTTAGGGATCAAGTTTGTAATTCGGACACTCTTCTGGACCAGCTCTTTCTTGGTATTCACAGATTGCAGCCATGTCCAGATCGGTTTTTAATCGGTTTGGGCTTATCACCCAACTCTGCCTCTACCTAGACGAGGACTCCCTCAGGACATTGGTGCAGGCACTGGTAATCTCCTGGAAATACTACTGCAATGTTCTCTATGTGGGGCTTTCCTTGAGACTGACCCAGAGACTACAGCAGGTCCATAACGCAGCAGCAAGACTGGTGACTGGTGTGAGCAAATTTGATCACATCGCCCCAGTGCTGGCCAGCCCCCACTGGATACCTGTTGTATCTCGGACCAGGTTCAAGGTTCTGACTAGAGATGGCGGTATTTGTATACAAATATCCCCACACAGGTGGACACCCATCCACTGCCGGCACCAGCTCCGCTCTCCCTTCCAGTCGCTCTGGAGCTCCCAGTCAGCTATCCACTCGTCAGCCTGGCAGGGAGATTCATCTTCCCACCTCCAGCCGGGAGTAGATAGTCAATCAGGAGCTCTGGAGCGATTGGAAGGAAGAGTGGAGCCGGCGCTCTCATTACGTCCACCTGTGTGGGGGCATTCGTATACGAATACCCCCATCTCTAGTTCTTTTTTTTTTTTTAGATAGATATTTATTTTATTAAGCAGAACTACAGAATACAAAATATAAAATATCAAAAAACGAAAAGGAATAAAAAAATAGCCCAAAATAAGCCCTCCCCTCCCCCCTTCAGAGGACAAGAAATTCCAATCTCCTTTGAGTCCCAGATTCCCCAGGTTTCCAGTGAGCCTTGAAAAAGATAATGAACATAAAACATTTTCCCCTAAATTTTTGTCTTTTCCTGAGCCCAAACATATATTAAATTCCAACTTTGTTTCACATAGTCTCTTGGTTGTTCACGTAGTGCTTCTGAAAGTGCATCTAATTCTGCAATATCCAACAGTTTCTTTAGGAGCTCCTCCATCGTGGGTGTTTCTTCACTTTTCCATTTTTGGGCCCAGAGTAACCTAGCAGCTACAAGTATATACATTACACAATATTTGATTTTCTTATCAGTGATTTCCGACACAATATTTAACAGTGCTATTTCAGGCTTAAAATTTAATTTCTGTTGAATGATTTCTTTTATTATTTCCCACACCTGCATCCAATATCTCTTGACTTTTTCACATGTCCACCACATGTCCCCATCTCTAGTTCTGACACTCATGTATAAAGCCCTTCATGGTTTGGTACCACATTAACTGTCAGAGCATCTTTCCCCAGTGTCATCTGCCTGACCCACCAGATCTTCTCAGGACAGGCTCCTCTGTGTAGCTATCCTGAGAGGCCCAAAAGTCATCTACTAGAGGTAGGGCCTTCTTGGTGGTGACACCTATGTTATGGAATCAACTCCCAGAGGAGCTACGCCCAGCCCCCTCCCTGTAATCATTTAAGAGGCAGATAAAAACACTACTGTTCAGGGAGGCCTTTCACGTCAACCTCGGTTAAATGCCTCACCTCCAGTCTTTCCTCACTCTGAAAATTGGTTGTACCATTGTTTAAGTTTTTAGACTATGATTTATGTTAATTATGTTGTATTTAGTTCTGTGTAGTTTGTTTTAATTGTCTGTAAACCACCCAGAATAGTGCTCCAGCACTAATTTGGTGGTAAGTAAGTAAATAAGTAAATAAATCTACACAGTCCCAGGCCACTAGTGAAAATCACACCTGGCTTCCCGCTATAACGCCACTACATGTCAGATTCATAATCACTGATGATACATGCATGGAGGAAAACTGGTGGGTAGCTGAGAGGTTTTTTGAACCTTGTAGCTACTTGGACTTCAAGTTGCTTTTTAGCTTACATTTTTAAATGCAAATCTGAAAGTGAGTATCCTCTTCGGTGTATAAAGCACAGGCCTAGTTCAAAACACATGGCAGCCTAAGATGGCACAGCACATTCCGCCCAAAAGCAAGACACAAAGTACCCAAGGTCAGCCAAGCTGTTTTTAGCACCTGAGGATGGAAAATCCCGGAACACCAGAAATAATACAACACAAATTGCAACAGTACAATATGAAATGAAATAACTGAACATTTGCTGCTTTTCCAGGATAGCCAAAATGAGCTACTTGAGGTGCATCCTTACTGAACCCAATGGTAGGGAGCAGGTGCCCTTCATGGTGGAAATACGGAAGGACCCCACTGTTCCTTATTTCCCTATTTTCATCAGGCTGTTGAGGGACACAGTTGAAATTATGCTGGGAGCCAGTGGTGGTGTTTGTACCAAGTGTCACAAAAAAAATATGTAGTGAATACTGAGATAATGTGGGATCTGGCCTAATCAGAATAGAGACCTTGAGACAGAGAGTAAGGACTTTCAAGTCCACTCTGTACTAGCAGATTAATTAGCATTGAAGCTTGCTGTGATCCTATTCTGCCTTTTCCCACCTGGGCCTAGCATCAAGATGGAGGGCCCTGGCCAAGGTGTCTTGGGACCTAGACAGATCCTGGGAGGTCCAGCTTCTCTGTGACGCCCTGGCAATCCAGCACTCCTCTTCCCAGGAGCTTGCCAGGTGGTAAGACAGATCATATCTGTATCCCCACAAAGTTATAACCTTCAGGGAAACCACTGCAAAGTCATCCAGCTTGACACATCTCATTTCAGAGGTGAATTCTTCAAGGAAAAGAAGCCAAGCTGGCCAAGACAGGATTCACACTGAAGGAAGGCACAGTGGATGGTTCGGGTTTGGTCACTCACTATTCTTTTTTATCATATATCACTGGGTGAACCAACATTGTAGTATCACTGATAGGGCCCAGACGTGTGTGGAAAAAGATTTTCTTTGCAGGGATATCCAATAGCAGGGTTTGGAAAATAAATGGAATAGCTCTAATGTTGTCCTTTCAGAGCCCATCTGCCCCAGCATTTCACCAACCATGCTGATGCTAAAGTAAGTCCTGTTCATACTCTAGAATACACATAATACTTGGAGAGACCTCAGGACAATAACAGAGCTGATATTTTCATTGGGCTCCTGTTACTCTTGCATGGAGGCAGTTTTTTGCAAATCTCCCTTTCTGTTCCAGAACAAGGTTGTTTCACATTTATCGTCTATTGGAATATAGCTACATAATCTCTGGATTTTGGCCTGAAGATTGTTCTCTCTTTCATGGTTTTGAGTTTTTCCTTACTGAGGATATCCTTCATATTACCTCCAATGAACTTCAAAATCCAAGGGGAAACAGAGGAAAGTTGGCAGCTGAAGTTATCTCATTTTGTTCTTTCTGAGTAGTTATATTTAACAAAACTTACATAACGAGATGGCTTACACTTAATCGCTTAAGAACCTTTGTCCATCCTTCTGCTTTCATAGTCCAAATGGTTACAGTCTCGTTCATGGGTATGGTTTTCTAGTTATCAGACTAGAAGAAATCTAAGAAAAGACCACCAGGTTAAGTTAACTAACAATAAGGGCCATGAAAACAATGCAATCCTATTATTTCATTACAGTCATGCTTATTGTGTAAACTCAGGAGTGGCTACCATGCAATAGTAGTTTCCTGTCATTATAGTATTCACTACAAACTATATGAATAAAGCGTAATGGGGATTCTTATTCTCTTCCTGTATCATCCTGGACCACACTGTGCTTTATTTTAGAGAAATATGAACCAAATGTAACTATTTGTCTAATTTCTAGGTACTTAGGCAAAGAGGGCTGGGCCCCAGCATCGTATCTGAAGAAAGTAAAAGATGATCTTCCATCTAGGAAAAAGAACTTAACAGGACCAGTTGAAATTATCGGAAACATCATGGAGATCAGTAATTTGTTAAACAAGAAATCTTTGAGTGACAAGGAAACCCAATCAGAAATTGAAACGGCAGAATCACACATCACCAAGAAGGAAATAAGTTTGCCCATCTTATGCAATGACTCCAATGGCAATTTCATGACAGCACAGGACAAGCAGGTGTCCAAACTGGCCCAGGGATCTCCAGTCATAGCACGGATTGCACCACAAAGAGCTGAAATAAGTAAGACCATGCAAGACTCCTAGTTTTTCCATTCTTTTAATTCTTTCTGCTTTTGCTGGAGCAATAGCAAGGTTGGGATAGTAAATCTATTCTGAGTTTTTATGTGCCCTTTCCCTAACACATGGAGTTTTATATGCATTTTTAAAATTTAAGCACGGCAAGAAAAAAATCCCATTAAGTGTGAATGCAATGTGCTAAGGACAAATTTGGGCTTGCATTTAAATGCAAAGTGAATGCTTTTTTGCCCGTCCCTGTTGTTTCTGTCATTATCCATTGCCTTCCAAATAGCCCCTTAGATAGTAAATATAGTGACTTAATACTGCTGTGGTTCTGATTAGCTTCAATCCTGTTTTGTTCCATTGTGCATAAAACATCCCCCAGGACATTGTTTAACTATAGTCAGAGTTATAGAGTTTTTTTGAGATAGGTAAAAATGAGATGTACAACATGCCAGGTTGCAGCATATGATATTGATTGGCATGACAAACAACTTTTCATAAGGCCTTGTGGCATTTGCCCTAAAATAGAATAAAGTTGCTCAAAGGAGCGACTACAAATGCAACCCAACAGAGAAAGAATGAGGGAGAGGTTGGAAAGACATGTAAGCATTTCATATAATAGCACTTCTTGCAAAGCAGATGGAGAGTATCTGGCATGTAGGCTAGAAGTCGCCATCCAGTCCCAATCTTATCTTGAATGTTAGACCCCTTATCTGCCCACAGTCTATCTGCAGAAGTTTGACAACTCTACAGATTTGTAACTGATTACAAGATAGATGGCTTTAAACAGGTAATGACTATTTTTCGAAAAGACTCCAATCATCTTTTGTTGAAGCAGGGCCCGGTTTGTAAAAGTGGTATATCTGGGATCACTTCCCTAGCAAAGTAAATTAGTGCAAGGACTTTTCATAAATGGAGAGTGGGATCACAGCAAGCTCCAGTGTGCATTAGGTTGGAGGTTAGTAAGTATTAGAGCTCTTTTCACTTTTCCAAATACTGTGCGGCAAGAGTCCTATATATATATTTGTTGTTGTTGTTGTTGTCATCATTTCAACTACCACCCCACTCTCTGGGCAGTTTACAAAATAATTATGCAAGGAACACTTTTCATATATGTAAATTTATGGACTCATAGTTTCTGGCCTTCAATGAAATGCATCTGAGACTGGGGTCAAGACCCTAGGTACACACAAAGACTGACTGTATGTAAAAGACTGTAGTATTGAGAACAGCTGTACAAGCAGAGCTGATATCCACTTAAAAACTGTTGTGACATTTTAGCAGTCCATAGAACAGAGGTACACAACCTGGTGCTCTCCAGATAACTTGGACTACCAATCCCATAAATCCTACCCAGAGTTTTAAATCAGGGATTAGGGCATTTGTAGTCTAGGACATTTGGAAGACACAAGATTTTCTACCAGAACCACATAATTTTCTTTGTGCTGTTTGAACTAGATAAGTTGTGGTTACTTTTAGCCATTTCAGTCTCATATTGGGCCTGGATTTGATGCCAAAATGCCCATCTTAATGGGTGGCCTATAACAGGAGAAAGATAGGGGTGTGTGACACCACTCATTCCCCGGACTTTACCAGCTGAGGTGTCTGCTTTCAGCCATATTGTCTTTCTGGGCAGACTGTCATAAATGATCTTGGGTTGGGAGTGCTTTTGGAGCCCTGTGTCGATTGCATGGCACGAAGTGCCTTTCACCAGCTGAAGTCAGTGCCACAGATGCAACTCCTTCTAGACAGAGAGGACCTGGTCACTGTTATTCAACATGTGACAATGCCTCCATTAAATCACTCTAATCTATTTTATGGGGACATTCCTTTCTGTAAGTGTTAGAATGTCACTTAGAAAACTACTCAAACGTCCCTTACCACAAAGTATACGAGTGAAGTTATTAACTGTTGCAATGCTACTAGTCAGATTCAAAGTAGTGACCCTCATATTTTAACTTACCTAAACCCTTAAGCAGCTTGAAACAAGGGGATCTTAAGGGCTGCCGGTTCCCACATAGAACTCCCAGAGTACTACGATTGTCCTCAGAAACCTGCCTGTAGATCTGGAGACAGCATCTGTTTTGTTATGAGACTCCAATTCTAGAAGGCCCTCCTCAGGGAGCTTTAACTCTGCTCTGTTTTTATGCTACCTTTTCTGATTTTAGTAATTATCTGACTTGCATCTTGCAATGTGCTTTGGAAGTCTTTTGGCCAAGGACTGGCTTATATCAATATTTTCATGTTTTTCCCCCTAATTAATTAATTAATGTTAATTCTTCTTAATTGCTTTGAAAAGAACTTTTGATTGCAGGGTAGCATGTTCTGTTTAAATTGAGAATATTCCTCCATTCACCATTAGGCTCTCCAAATCTAAGAACGAGGCCTCCCCCAAGAAGAGAATCTAGTTTGGTAAGTGCTGGGTTCTTTTATACTTGTGATACTGGCAAATATTTCAACATTGCACTACATTTGTATAAACACAACACAAAATGCCTATGCGTTTAGATCCTAAGAATATCTCATGACATACAACAAAGAACAGAATTTTATTTTTTAAACTTAATTGTTTACACTTATAGTTAAAATGTAAAAAATATCATTTAGTTGGTTTTATATTTAGAATTTTAAAATTAACTTTTTACTTTTTACCTTTTCTGAAAAATAACTTAATTTTAATTACTTAAAAATACTGGAATGTACAAGGCAGTGATCTGTGGTGCAAAACACTGTCTTCCTGTCCACCTTGTTATCTCAACAGAGCATAAGATGGCAAAGCACAAACCACTGCTTAATCAGATAAATCTCCTCAATTGTTTATTTGAAACTATGCCTTCCTAATTATGAAAGCAACTCGAAACTTGCAGTTGCAGCACAAAAGGAGGGAAATCCTTTGTTTTACAGTTACAATTGTAATAATTCAGTTTGTTTCTTTGTTTGTTTGTTTGTTTCTGTGCTGCCTTTCTCCCCAAAAGGACCCAAGGCAGCTTATATCACTAATATCACAGTTATGCCTCTATTACAGGAAAAGGGTATAGATCGCAAGTAACTAGTTACCTGTGACTATTTACCTCCAGATTTTGATATAAATTGCCAGGTATTCAGTATTTTACCAAAAAAAATCACAGCATTTTGCTTCTAAAAGTCTTCCTGTAGAAGGTTTCTATTCCTGTTACTTCAGGACATTGTGTATATCTGTATCTAACAAGCCCATACCTTATTAATCTGATTGGTATGGCTAGGGCGATTGTGCTATTTCATCAGCAACAGAAAAAAAAATGCTTGCAACACAGTTGTCTTTCCACTCTTTCCGTCTAGCTGGGTGTAGTATACTTTGGCAGTAGTTTCCCAAGGTCCTTTAACTGGGAATGCTGGTAATCACATATGTGTAAGCATGCGGTATGATTGAGGAATGGACTTTTTCCTTAATGTGTGAGCCACATCTCAGACCCCAGCGCACAGGAACAACCATATATTCCAGCTTCTGTGATGTGGGAGGATTTGCAGTGCCTGTCCCATTACCCATGAAAATTAAGGAGCTGAGAATCAGTTATCAATCCACATGCCATTAAAGTTGTCAGGTTCTTAAAGGGAATCAAAAATGTAATCCTGAGCACTTTATGATAGCAGTTTAGCTGGGCTTAGGTAACAGACATGCCGTTGAGGGGTAAACTGGAAATACAACGAGAAGCAGATTCTATGGACTGCAATGATTTCATAGTAATTGCAGCTGCTCTTCAACTCTCATCCCCTAAGGACAATAAGGCAGGGTAGAGAAGGATCAAAAAAGGTAGCTAAGGGCTCTGGTTTTCCTTGATCTTTTTCTGACGTTCCCATGGAGACTTCTGTGCCTTTTTGTGTTATGAATTCTGAAGCCCGTCCTATCAACATTTTATATAAGGCTTCTGGCTTCTTTTGATGTGGTGAATGTAATGTGTAGCTAGGCTCTTGGTCTTGTTAATACTCTTTTTCCTTTTGCAAACCCCTCCCCCCTTGTACTAATTTATTATCTTACTTTGGCGTAGTTGCTACAATTTACTATTCTAGCAAAAGACACAGAGACTTCTAGTGTCCTGCTGTTTCCAATTGATTTAGTGTAATATAAACCACCTTGGAATCTGAAGATTATTTAGTTATCCTACACCCTGTGGTATATTAATATTTGCATTTGGAAGAAGTAATGCTAAACATGTGAGTTTAAAAATTAAAGGTATCAGAGAAGCTAAATGGGCTCAGACCAGGAATATGAGGTCCAGAGGGCATATGAAATCCAGTTTGGGGGGGGGGGGTGACCATACTTGGTCATTTTAAATTATTTCAATTGATTTTTTTTAAAAAATTAAACCAACATTTTACTAATGTTCATTACTAATGTCAAATCCTGTTGAGTAAATACTCCTGTGTATGGGTGATGATTAGAGATGGGGATGAAGCACCAAAATGGCACTTTGTCTTGGTTGAACCACAAATTGCCCCCCAGTGACCCAACGAACAACAAATCAATTTGTCATTCGTCGGGTTATTTTTATTTATTTATTTATTTATTTATTTATTTGCTTTCCCTCCTTTTTGCTATGCCTCCCGTGGGGCATAGCAAGAGGAGGGAAAGCAGGGATCAAAGCGATCCCAGAGCCGCGCTAAAGGCAGCGCAGCTGCAGGATGGCTTTGATCCCTTTTCAAAGCAGGGATCAAAGCGATCCCTTTCCCCCTCCTCTTGCTATGACCCACGGGGCATACAAGAGGAGGGAAAGCAGGGATCAAAGCCATCCTGCAGCAGTGGGTTGGCGGATCTCTTTGATCCCTCTTTGATCCCTTCCCCCCTCTTCTTATGCCACGTGGGCATAGAAAGAGGAGGAAAGGGGAACCAAGCCATCCCACAGCCCCGGGGGTGGGATTCCCTTCCAACAGGCTTTATCAAGCCACCGGAAGGGAAAACCCCTCTCTGCTTATGCCCCCGAAGAACAGCTGATCCTGGGGGCATAAGCAGATAGGGAACAAAGGGACGAATATAAAAGGGTTATATTCGTTGCTTCGTATTCATTGGCATCTCTGGACCCCAAGAATGCGAAGCAACGAATATCTGACGAATCAGGGATATTTAAAGAATATCCTGATTCATTTTTCTATTCGTCCCCATGTCTAGTGTTGATGTCATTGCCAGTGAGAGATTGTTGGTAAATCAAAAGTTCGTGCTTCAACCTTGAGGCTCCCCAGCCTGCCTCTAGTCTGTGTCATTGTAAGCCAATTAACCCTTTAATCACCAGCAACCTGTTGCTGCTATTAACATCATCCAGAGGAGACAGATTGATATAATTATATATTACTGTAGTTAAAGTTTCAATCCCAATTATCATCCCCCCGCCCCCAAAGAGAGTGATTGCAAGCAGGTCAGGTCAGGGAGTCCCAAGATCAAACCCGCAACTCTTTAATTTCCCCCTACCAGTGATATCATCACCTATAGGCAGGTGTAATTTACTCAGTGGGATTTTAGCCAGTAATCATTAATGTAACAAATTAATTTTCAAGTTTTCTTTAACACGAACAATAAGAAATTGATATTTAAAATTAACATATGTTCATGTTACTCATTTAGTGTAACTATGGTGTTTCAAAGCACAGGAATACCCTGTACAGCTCTGGTGACACACTACAAAAAGGATATATTGGAGCTAGAAAACTTACAGAAAAAAAGACAAACAAAATTAGCATGGGGCTGGGGCAACTCCCGTGTGAAGAAAAGTGATAATAATTTGGGGTGATATGTTTCCTTTTTTGGATCCTTCTGCAGGTGTCAAAACCTTGGAACATAATAAGCTGGAAATTGTAAGCTAGACAAAGCATTGCTCTTATGAGCCTTCTCTGAAATAACTTGTCTTATCTTCTCTGTGTATAAGACATCCTTGGCTCCTTAGTCACACGAGTGCTAACAGAAATTCTGTTCGCGAGCTTGGTGTTGTCTGAGTTTTAACTGTCAGAACTATCAAAATCCTCTGGTTTTTAATATTTTAATTTAATTTAATTTAATTTAATTTGTCTTTTTGTCCCTGTCATTTTTACTAACCTGTATGTCACTGTTTCTTACCATAGGGCTTTCAGTTACCTAAACCTCCTGAGCCACCATCAGTAGAAGTTGAATACTATACTATTGCAGAGTTCCAGTCTTGTATCTCTGATGGGATAAGTTTTCATGGGGGACAAAAAGCAGAGGTAAGCCAGGAAAGGGAAACAAACCAATGATAGAGTGATGGATACTTGCGAAACAATGTGCAGAAACTAGAGAGTAGCCCAGATTTTTTAAAACAATGATAATTATAACATTGCTTTGTTCTCTATTAAACTCTTTCTAGGTCATTGACAAGAATTCTGGTGGCTGGTGGTATGTGCAGATTGGTGAAAAAGAAGGCTGGGCTCCAGCATCATACATTGATAAAAGGAAGAAGCCCAATTTAAACAGGCGAACCAGTACTTTGACCAGACCCAAAGTTCCTCCCCCTGCACCTCCCAATAAACCGAAAGACTCTGAAGAAGTAACAGCATCAGGAACAGTAGCTTCAGGAGATGCCCAGGACTCTCCTGACAAGCAAAAATATGAAGAACCAGAGTATGATGTGCCTGCCTTTGGTGTTGATTCTGAATCTGAACTGAGCCAGGGAGAAGAGGGTAGCACATTCCATATTACAAAGCCTTCCCCTATATCATCCCTCCAAAGGGCAAAATTCAAAGTTGGAGAGTCTTCTGAGGATGTGGCTCATGAAGAAGAAACCATATATGAAAATGAAGGTTTTAGGCCTTACATAGAAGATGCTCTGTCACATAAAGAATCCAGTGGAGAATCAGATTCCCAAAGAAGTCCCTCACTGTCATCAATCCAAAAAAATCTTCCCTGTTCTGTTTCCCCGAAGTCCACCCTTCTGAAGCCCAAATGTGACAAAAGTGTTCAGCCACATCTTGGAAAACCTCACTACTCCCGGAATGAGGAGACAAAGCCAAGGTCAGCTTCCGATGCTGGCTTAAGTACGCTGCCCAAATCAGGCATAAAGAAAGATGCTGGGGAGACTGCGTCTAGCAAAGCAAAACCTGTGGTGCGACCCAAACCTTTCCTGAACAAAGCAGATTCCCAAAGTCAGGAAAAGATGGACATCAGCACTTTACGCCACCAGCTGAGGCCCATTGGGCAGTTGAGAGGTGGACTTAAAGGTTCAAGAAGTGAAGAGTCTGAAAGTCCGCCTTATACTGCTTCTGGAAACCTAGATGAGTCCATCCGAAGAAGCTCTGCAGATCTCATTACATCTCCTTCCAATGCTGTATTCTACAATAGCCAGTCAGCCAAAGCAGAGAATGAAAACAACTCCTCAAAGTGTCTCTATGTAACTACTGACTCTTACCAGAAGGTTCAGGATTCTGAGATCAGTTTCCCAGCAGGAATTATGGTGGAAGTGCTGGAAAAGCAAACGAGTGGGTGGTGGTATTTGAAATATGGAGATATTGAAGGGTGGGCTCCTTCTCACTATCTGATGCCCTCGGATAACCAGCAACGAGAGAGTACTTCCTGTGAAACCAACATCTCACTGGCCAGGAATAGAAAAAATGAAAACAAATCCAACAGTTTGGAGAAGATAGAGAAGAAGGTCCAGGCACTGAACACCATCAACCAGAGCAAGAGGATGCCTCCTATTCCCAGCAAACCTCCTGGTGGTTTCTCCAAAACCTCGGGACCTGTCAAATTGCGAAATGGAATTAGACAGTTAGCAGTGAGACCACAGTCGGTGTTTGTCTCACCTCCGCCCAAAGATAATAATCTGCCTTGTTCTCTCCGCAGGAATGAGTCTCTTACAGCCACAGATCACCTGAGGGCAGTACGCCGCAATTCTTCTTTCAGTGCTGCTCAGTCCCAGATTAGCGATTCTAAAGTAAAACATGCTGATCGGCTGGGCTCTGAGGGATCTGACACCACTGCCTGCCTACCTACTGACCGTAATGGAATCCCAGTCTCCACAGTCCGGCCCAAGCCCATTGAAAAATCCCAGTTCATTCACAATAACCTTAAGGATATCTATGTTGCTATTGCAGATTATGAGGGGGATGAAGAAACTGCTGGATTTCCAGAAGGTGTCTGCATGGAGGTACTGGAAAGAAACCCCAATGGTTGGTGGTACTGTCAGATCATGGATGGAGGGAAACCTTTTAAAGGCTGGGTGCCCTCAAATTATTTGGAGAAAAAGAATTAGAGCTCCAACAGTTTTTATACACATTAATTTATACTTTCCTACTATGTACATACGTGGACGGATGGACAACACCAAGATGTATTTTCTTTTGTTCGGTCAGTATAAAAGAGACTGTCAAATGGAGCCTAGCTATGATCAGCAATTCTGCTATCTTCAAGAGTGTGTTTGAAGGAATTGGCTCATTCAGCAAATGTCAAGAAAAGGCAACGGAAACTAAAGCCTTGAGGTTTTGTTATTTGGTGGCGCCTTTCACAGTTTGAGCCCAACAGGGTACATTAGCCCATCCTCCTGGACATAATAATAGGAAACCAAATGTGTGCCTTTCACAATATAGTTTGGACCTATGCGTCTGCTTGAGAATTATAGGGAGTTGGTGCCAAACCTGGACAAGTTAAAAGGAAAAAAACTTGTTCATTTCTTCCATGTACAGTGTGTAAAAGCATCTCCAAGTTGTGGATGGCTTTTATCCCAAGACTTCTTTCAAGTGTGCAGAATAAGGGGGAGGTTTCTCTGAGGAATCCAACATCAACCCTCAGCTGCTTTTTCACTGTGCATTCTTGGCATCGGCGTCTGAGTGCATATTGTTCATTTCCCCCCATGGGATCCACCATGCTATCCTCCTGTAATAATGTTTGTGTGTGTCAAGTGTTTCATGAAGTATCATTTTTTAAAAAAAACACCCTATTCTAATTCGAATTTGAGTGTAACCAATTCGATGTGGTTCTAGGTATTTGGTGAACACTGAAAGCCATGTGTTGTGCATACTTCTTGTGCACACTTTGGTCTCACAGTTATTTGCCAAAATCCTCTTATGTGGTTATGCAAATGGCACAACTTTTTGGTAGTGAATTGCCTTAAGATAAAAAATCACTGCAGACATTATCAGTTGCATTCGGAGTCCTGTAACTCAGTATGCAACTGATAATGTCTGTAGTGATTTCTTACCTTAAGGCAATTTGCCTTCAAAAGTTACACCACTTGTGCTATGTCAGCGTAACTAGGTAGGAGGATGTAGATCAATATTTTACATTTAGGGTGTTCCAACAACCAATACTGATTTTTTGGGTGTTTGTCATATAAAACTAAATCTAATAATATGGTTGCTATACAAAGCCCCGTATTTAGATTGTGAAGTTGCAGATTTTCAGCTGAACACCTTAGTTGTGTATAGCTGAGGACAGGAGGCCAGTTACATTAATTTCTCCCCATCATTTATAAAATTATGGCTGGATCATGTTCTGTCACAGCTGCCTGACCAGTTAGTTGGCTCTGCTGAAAGGAAGGTATTTATTAAAATGTGCTTATCCTTCCCTTTCTTTCTGTCTCTGCCTTTTGGCCAGGGCAGTGTTGCCATTGCCCACCAGTGCTTCTATGTTTTTCCCAATGTTGTGTGTGCTCCCTTTTTCTATTTCAGAGCCATACAGATCACTTGGCCACAGATCACAGTTCCAGCTTGTAAACTAGACTGAAGCTCCTTGCACTTCAGCAGCTGTGGCTTCTTTAGAGCCATCATTGTGGGCCTTGTGTATAATTCCCACACAGGGACAACCAGCTAAGATAATTCAAATTTTCTTTGCAGGATGGATCTTGACAATCAGGATCCATCGCACACAGAAAAATATAAATGGGTGAACAAGTCTTGAGTGCACATTGAATGAATTGTATTTATTTTTAGGTAATGGGTTTGGTGTTCTTTCTTGTGAAGGAAACAGCACTTCTGCATGTTTCTGGGAACCCAATCCCCAGTGTATATGCCCCTAGAAGAGAATGGAAGGTGAATACTTGTAAGGAGTGTCATGCATACTTTGAAGCTACAACACCACAGCAACTGCCCACTCCTCATCCTTCATGCACAATGAGTCTCTATGTGCACAAGGGGGTTATGCACACACAGTTCTCTGTCATACATTTCACTGAGAAGGGCTGTGACCTGTGTGCCAGCCCCACTGCCCGTGTCCAGAGTACTTCTCCCAGTGAAATGAGGGGAAGAATGCAAGTGCTGAAGATAAGAGTGCACATCAAAGCACCCACAAAATGTGGGATCACAGGCAAATAGAATTAGGTTTAAGGTAACAAAGTAAAGCTTACATATTCCCATGCCACAAACAAATAAAAGAGGGAAGACCCATCCAGATTTTAATTTAAATGTCCCCACTGGGAGAGATGCATTGCTGTTTATAAAGTCAAACAGGAGAGAAAAAGCCATGGATTTTACTATCTGCACAAATGTTTTTTGTTTGTATAGCGACAGGGTGGTGGTTTTTATTTGTGAACATCTATGCTCTAGACATTTTTTTTCTTTTAATTACAAGCAGGAGGAAGTCACTATTCTATTGCATTCTCTTGAAGGATTGGGAGAGAAGCCTTTGATATCCTCAAGGAGGCACTGAATAAGGGCCGAGAATATTGCTAAGCAGGATGCGCATGCTCACTGATGTGTGCTCCCCTTCCCCCTCATTATTTATGATTCCAAGAGTTAAAAAATACAACATTTTGTGGGAGAGTGTGAAAATGTCAATAAGCACTGTGAGGGGGAGGGGGGTTAAAGCATATGTTTTATGTGGCCTCAAACACCAGCCTATAAATAAATGTTGTAATGGTAAAAGAACCACCAAAAGGCCTTTCCTTATGAACACTGAAGATCAGCGGAGTGTGATGTCATTTTGAGGCCCAGCATTTTGTGTCTGAAGAGAAAAAAAAGTTGAGTTTCACTGCAAGTGTTAACAGAGACTAATGGATAAATGAACTGTGCATTCTCTATGGGCATGTCATGTCTTCTGCCAGCTGGAAGATGAAAGAACAGGAAGATTTTAATGAGCTTGAGATTTAACATGTTCTTCCAAACCATTGAGAATTTGCAATATTGTGAGATGTTTTGTCTTCCTGAAAAGTTATAGAAGTCTCACTTGATTTTTGCCTCTTACCATTAAGTTTTTATTGTGTATTACATCTATTGAATTACGAGAAATGTCAACTGATTGATTTCCACAGCTCACGTGACTTTCAGTATGATCTGTTAAGACACAATTAAAGTTTGTGATAGACCTCACTGTCCATTTTGATGCCATGGGTGAATTACCATGGAAGAAAGGAGTTGCTTGGGGAAAAGAGAAGGGACAGAAGAGGCCTCTGAACACAAAACAAGTCAGTGGGGAGAAGATAAGTATCTGCACTGCAGAGCAATGGAAAACGGTGCAGATTTTAACCTGAGCAAGTTTTCTTCCTTAGGCCTAGGAGATCTGTGTCTCAAATGTTTTC
The DNA here is from genome assembly GCA_037013535.1 of Intellagama lesueurii. Lineage (NCBI taxonomy): Eukaryota > Metazoa > Chordata > Lepidosauria > Squamata > Agamidae > Intellagama > Intellagama lesueurii. The sequence continues at coordinate 212,278,092 of JBAJHW010000003.1, forward strand.
CTCATTTTTAAAATTTCTACTCTTAGAACTTTAGCAGCCACTTACAGGTTTGCAAGAGCTGCTGTGAGATTATTATAGATGTATTATGTTCTTCTGCTGGACAGTATTAAATAGAGCAAAACCATAAAGTAATCTGCTAGATTGCAGTACTAATAGTAGTTATTTAGTGACTTGTATTAATGTTTATGGTTTATTTTTTAACAATAATGATGAGGAAGTGGTTCATTATTTTTGAATTAATGCACTTTAGCCATTTTAAAACCAAAATGCAGAAAAAAATCAAGTGCATTATTTAAAGATGCAGTATAAATTGTCATTTTTTAAAAAAAGTTCACCTATTTATTAAAATAATTTATGATTATTTAAAATTGTACTATACAGCTTTGTTCTAAAGATGCCATCATCTCTTGGGAAAGCAAAAAGTGCACTTCCCAGAATTTTGCATTTGAGCCATTGGACTCTCAAAATACAGTAGGTTCAGTTAGCAAGACTCAAATTTCTGCCGAGGAAAAGGGGAAAATATTTCTAATTGGAAAGAAGCAAAGTTGGCTAGTAATATTTAAAAACATTTAAAGGCTTGAAGATTTTTTTGTGGAGAACAGATCTAAAATGAGGGGTAAGAGATCATGAGATTTCCTTCCCCCACCCCATATTCCGGTAACTATCAGTACTTCATTGATTATGGTTGATTATTCTGCACTTACAATGCACACAAATCAATATTTGCTAATTTCATTCATGATTTTAAAGACGCTTCTCTCAGCTCCCTCTGAGAAAATATATTTTTCACTGCATTGTTCACAATTCCTTCAGTGAAGGAACCATCTTTCCTTCATGCTGTCAAAACTATTTTATAATTGTTCTGTAATTCCATATTTAATATTCATATGGTACAATGTAGCTATGTTCTCTGTAAAGACTGGCTTTTTACAGGTATCTTTTTATTATGAGACCAGTCACCCATCAACAGTTAATTTAAATTTAGATTGTAAAAATGTGCCACAAGTAGGCCCCACAGTAGGCAGTTTTGTAATGTACATTATTAAAAAAGTAAATACGGTGACTAGGTGAACTTCTGGTTAACCTCTGAGCTGTGCTCACTTAGCTCTGTATCCACCTGACATGCTTGATCTTGCTCCTTGTTCTTATAGAAACACATTTTTAGTAACCATCATGTAGGATGAGCTTAAAGCTCTTTTCATAGCTTCTGAAAGTAGCATTCAAGTCCAGAGAAAAGGGGCAATTTAAAGGGCACTAGCAAGCACCTTTTTAATTTAGTCAGTTCCACTGTTTCCCCATGCGTACTAGATCATTTTGTCTCCTGTAGCTCTGTCACATTAAAAAGTTTTGTTTTGAAGAAATGGATTGTTTTTAAGAAGAGCTTTGCCCACGGGCCAGGCAGATGCCCACAAGCACTTCTATAATTCAACTTATAGAAGTCAGTTTGCATCTATTTAAATGACTAGTCTTTAAGATTACCCTGCATAAACATTCAAGTCCCACTACAAAACGTCTCGGGTTTGTTCCCCTTCCAAAATCTGGTCTCCTATTTCAAAACCAATTTGCTTAAAGATGTGATTTAAGCATATTTTAAAAATCATGTAGGACATTCAGAGTGATCTTGATGGATGAAAAAAATTCTCAGGAGCTGAGCTACTGAATAGAATATTTTGTGCAGTCAAAGAGTGCCCTCTTGTGGATGGAGGAGTGACTATTTGAGATGGCCTTTGTTGTATTTGTCCTTTCAAATAAATAGCTAAATGGGAATGATTGAGATAGGAAAAGTCAAAATACAGCTTAAAATTTAGATGAAGTCCAAAAATTTGAAAAGTTTATTCTGCTGTATACTGCAACTTTAATAATAATGAACACTTCTGAGTTCGTTATTGCGGTTTTATATAATGCCTGAAAAGAAACTCTTGCTGTTTGTTTTCCCCAAAGTTCTAATGAACACCATGTCTAAAGCTTATTTCTATTCAACTTTACCTGCATATGCTTTGTTGCCCTTTGTAATTTCTTTGTAACTGAAGCTTAGTTCTCTTACAAAAAGCAGATGAAGTAGAAAACCTGGTGGTACCGGGTCTGTACCACTTCAGACTACAAATGGTGATTTACATGCCAGAATAATCCACCACAAATTGCACATACTTTTTGTACATAAAAAGTTAACACATTGGGTAGAATTTTCCACCATGACATCTTGTGTTCTGTGTGCTAAGATTTATCTTTTTGGGCAGAGGGATGTGGATCGTTGTAGCGCTTAAGTCTCCACCTGCAATCTGGAATGGTACAAGCTGATACAGTTTCATCAAACGTCATCCTCTATTTTGTGACTTCAACATCTATATCTGTTAATATATCTATATTGAAATAGCTCTCTCGGGTGGAATAGGGGCCCCACCTTGGCTCACGAAAGGAGCCTGCAGTGAGTGGCTGAGTAGAATTTGGTGGTTAAACTTTCCTTGAACAACCGGCCCACCCACACTCTTATGGCCATATGACCAATTACTTATGAAAGTGTCCTGTCTTTCTGAATCATTTTTACCAGGTAGCCCAGGCCAGAAGAGCAGCAGGGGGTGGCAAAAGAAAGAGACATAGAAAAACCAGGTTGCCAGAGTCACTTGGGCTCAGGGAACTAGCTTCTCTATTTTGTTTTGCTCTTTAAGTCCTAATCTGGCTTTCTGCCATCCAAGGTACTTGCCAAAAATCCATCTCTGGGTAAAAATTTGGCCCATTGGTTTCTTAACAAATTGACAAGGAATTAGGTCCCATGGAGTGCAATGAAACTTCCTTTTCCAGCATGTATTCTTTGGATCATAGACTTGAATGAGCACAAAATAGTCTGGGTAGTGTTTTTATTTGAGTCTTCTTCCATATGCACATTTCTAAAAGTGACAGGTATATAGGCTGGATAATTCTGCACCAGATTCCGAGACAGGTAAAGAAGCGCATGTGGGTTTCAAGTTTACATTGCCATCACAAAGAGCTGCATTTGTCCTTGATGAACAGGTTCCAAAGGTTTCCTTCAGTAATAGCACTGAACATTTTGACGAAGGCATTATAGAATTGTGTTGTTCTTTTTACTACTTCCAAATATTAGTATGGCATATTTTATTGTAAAATTATACTAATGGCTTTCCCCTGTTTATAACTGTGTTACTGCTTTGCATCATTTATGAGAAATAGAAGGGAATCTGTAAAGCAGTCATTATTTTCATTATTACTAGCATTTACAGGATAGAACTAGTATTTCAGTTTAGGTCACATTGTGTAGTTTTATTCATTTACATTTTTTTTTCTCTTGTGTTTTTCTTTCTGTTTTTCTTCATGGCTGCCTTTTCCCAAAATATGTTGCTGTTTCAAGAGAAAATCCAAGTAGAGGATAAGTGCAATACTGGAAAAAAAAGAGAAAGAAAATAAAAACAGGCCCCTCATCCAGGACTTGAAAGTGGAACGTGCAGTGTGATTTTAAAAAAATCTGTCATTTTCTAATCATGTGTACCTAAGAAAGAAATGAGAATTAAGGAAAGGATAATTGAACAAAAAAAGGAGTGGCAAGTGAGATGTCTGGTACAAGTGGATTGTATAGTGTGAGTTTGGTTGTGACTGCACGTGTGTATCATGCTCAAACAGAAGTGTGAATAATGTGGATGTTACAGTGGCTGTTCAGCTCCCCCTTTTTTCTTTCTAATTGCTTCATTTCTTCAGTAAGGAATTTTTACATGTTCAGCTACACACATTCCAACATAAGTTAAAATGTTTACCTGTGAGAAGATCCAGCGGAGTTCCATGGGTCATTAGGAGATGTGTACAGGAAATGTGCTGTGAAGTACTATAGCTGGCATTGGATAGATGTGTTAGCAAAAAGCATTCTCAAACATACCTGAAACATGAAGATTAATTGCACAATTCTCAGGTAATTTCTTTTCTTTGTGGCACCTTAATGCTCAGTGTTTCAGAATGAGGAGACTTTTGAAAGGGGAGATGTCTGGTGAAGTTTCAGCTTGATCTTTTGCCACTGAAAATAACTGGATAATATTCATTTCTTTAATGGCCCAAGATCAGTGTTTTGGAAACTTTTTTTTTTTTTTTTTTTTTGGCTAGGGAATTCTAAAAGCTATAATAGAAAAAGTAACTTTTCCAAATTCTGCTGAGATTCAGGGCTTTCATCTAGGCTTTGGGGGCATCTTTCTTTACTGTTTGAAAACTTCCCCAAACTGTTTTTTAACTCAAGAAGAAGGCGATGAAAAGTATAGCCTCTTTGTTTTGTATAACAAATATACACGTTTCAAGACGTTAAAAAAAGAGAGAAACACTTTTGAAAGGCGTGGGCTGCAGTCTTGTGAATAGTGTACCATGCTGTAAATGGTCTTTTTTCTAAAAAGAACTTAAACTAAAACCTAAACTAAAAACTGGCCGCCTTTTCTATTTCACAAAGTTACAACTGGAAAGTCAAATGCCTATGAATTTCATCACATATTCAGTTGACAGACCTCTTTCATTTTAGTAATTGTTCTCCTTGTTCTTAAATAGATCTCTTAAAATTTTACTTTTTTTAAAAAATATCACTTGCCAGAAGGAAGGGAGACTTGGCTTTGTTAATGAACCATGCCAAATTCAGCTCCACTGTTCCAATTTTAACATGAGAATGCATAGGGGAATAAACTAAGTCCCCTGGAATCACTTCTGTAAATTAAGGATATGGCACCAGCTGTGCCTTCTCGTACTGTCCAAAGGTCCTTTGCAACAGTGGGCTTGGTGATTTTGTACCTCCATTGATTCCATGAGAGACATAAACTCTTTCTGGGTTTGATTTTAGAAGATCCCAGTTCATCACCTCAGACCTTATTACTGTAGTAGTTCGTTTCATGAAAATGAGTTTCATGCATATTTTGCATGTTTATGTACACAAATTGGCCAGGAGGACTATGCTGCTGACTATAATACTACATTTCAAATATCAACTGGATTTCAGCTGCTAAATAGTCAGAATCTATCTGGCACACTCTAAGCCACCTCCTAGAAAATCCAGATATAGATGTGTACAATTAAATCAGGGGTACTGTATATAATCTAAGCATTTGACAGGTACTGTTTGGGAGAGCACAGGTTTCTTTGTAAATATTTTTTTTCTTTGTTTAAAGATGTGGGTATTGTTGTTGTTGAGGATTTATTGGAATCACTGGCAAGTTTATGGAAAACTCATCAGGCCTCGAAAGGACTACATGCCCTTGCTCCAAGGTTTATGTTGGTGCCTCAATTCATCTAGCATATCGGTTCAGAGTTTTATTTTTGTAATCTCTAAATCAAGTACTGTAGATGTGGCCTTTTCCAACGTCCTTGGGAGGTCAGCAAATATTTAGCTTCCTGTGTAGGCCCCTCTGCTATTCCTTAGCCTCTATAACTCTGCAGTGGATAAACTGCAGAGTTTTCTGAAAGAGCAATTAAAAGATCCCTCATTTTTCAGAGGGTGTGTGTGTGTGTGTGTGTGTGTGTGTGTGCGTGCGCACAGGAGAGAGAGAAAGAGAATGAGAGAAGTTGGTAGGGAAGGGTAGAGTTCATATCTTTGTTGTAGGGACAGGTTTTGTAGGTGTGCCTTGAGCATCACTTTCATTTTGAATCATGGCTTCAAGGTCTTTTACCTCCTCAATGTGATAACATCACTCAGGCCCGACAAGGCCATGGGGCAAACTAAATATGTCCCTTTCAGTCTAGGTTTACAGGGTGGGCTGGTCCCATGCAACACTATTTTAGTTGATGGCATGAGTGCAATTTTCTTCTTTAAAACCAAAATCGACAGAAAGCTTCACACTGTCAGTTTCACGTATTTTTCATGTGTGCAACGAAACAGCCACTATTGTCCTGTGTTGAGACTCCTGTTTGGTATGAAATCAAATTTATAGGGAGGAGGGAGATGGCTTATTTTGGTAACAATCAAAAGATAACTGGATCATGACTGGGGAGAAATTTATTGAATTTTCCATAAAAATAAATATATTGATCTAATGCTAAATTTTACACCTTGGTTACTTGCCAGCCAGAATCCTGTTGGTTACTAACACCACATAAATGCGGTGGCATAAAGTTCCCCACTGAATTGCTACTAGTTGACGGGTCACCACTTGTTCCTTATTATATGCCTGTTATATAACTTTGCATGTGACAAGGAATACAAGTGGTGACTCATTAACTAGCAGCAATTTGCACTGTAGTTTATGCCATTGCCCACTGCCTTACACAGATGTACCTAACCAATAAGATTCTGGTTGTTGTATTTTTTTATGTTACAGTATATCATGATTTTTTTGTTATAAAGCTGTGTTTCCCATTGTTGCTGAAAGTTCACATCCATATGTTGCAATATCTTTGGAATCTGTATCGTGAAGTTCATAATTTTAAGAGGTAATACAGTACATTCTATATTTATTGAGCAATCTTTGCATCTGAGACAGACATGGTATGGAAGTTCATGAAAGACTTGGAAGTGGTTTTCATCATCATCAGTTGTGGTTTAGACTGTGGCTCACCTTCGTTTCAATGAAGCGAATTGTTAGTGAGAAGAGAGAGATGGAACCAGCTCTCAGATATTTTCAGCATTTTAAAACTTGCCTTCTGAGCAGTTTTGGCAAAACTTCCACCTGCTGCATTAAGCCAGACCTGAACGGGCTTTGGTGTGGCACCAGATATAACAGCAGCCTTTTACTATGTAAAATGTTAATATCCCACTGGAGAGTTTTTAAGGAATTTTTTTTGAGATTAAGGCCAGGGAAAGAATGATCTCCATATGAAGCTAAAAAGGAGGGAAGAAAATATTGGGAAAGGGGAAGGCTTAAATTTAAAACAAATAATGACTAAAATGGCATCTGTGCTTCCAGTGGCTCTCTTATAAATTGTTGTCTAGCACGAGGAGAATGAAACTGTTCGAAGTCTGGGAGAGTATGTTGGTAAGGAATGGCAAAGGATGTGTGACTGGTCCTTGAGCTGTGTGATAGAAATGGGCAGTGGAGTGTTTGGTTATCGACTAGTTTCCTTAGGAAGGTGTTTTTCTTCTGGCAGCTGGATTGGTTACTGGTACAGTGTTATGTTGAAGGTGGAGTCTTTCTTTGGAAGGCTTTTGTTTTAAGGAAGGATCCAGGAGGGAATCAAATGTGGTGTGCATTTGGAGAGGGAAAGAGAAAAGAGACCAAAGATATTTGTGGTTTCAAGAGAGGGTGGGAAATGGTTGGTAAGACAATCTTAAGAAAAAGCCAGATTGTTTGGCCATCTGGAAAGTTAATAATGTTAGATGCCGTCCACAATAATAATAAAAATGTGTGTGGTGGGTTTAAAAAAAAAAAAAAAGTCAAACCCTTATGTGACTACTGTCATTCTAATTAAAAGTTTGGGGTAGACCTTAGTGCCTCTGTAATAGAAATAGAAGAAATAAATAATAAATAAATAAAGCAATTGCTACTTACTCGTGTTCCCTTTCAAAGATGGCAGGGAGCTTATGAGATGAATATAAATGTCTTTGCATAGTAAACTGGTTCCCACTAGACTGCTGGCCACACTGAGAAATGCTATTTTTTTTTGCAGTTGTTATGATGTTTGCTTAAGGCAATGCACATTTCAGAAAAGAAAGCAGCTGTAATGAAACTACCTTGCAACTATTTCCTCATCACGTCTATAATGGTGACTTGGGGAATATGGTCAACCTTAAATATATTACATTAGTTTGTCCAGCACTGACAGTACTGTATAATGCCTCTTTTAATTTGCATTGGCTCCCTCTCAAACTAATTATGCAAAGATTTTGGCATTCAAATTTAACAGTGCAGATTACAGATGGTAAATAACATATTTTTTCCTGTAATAGAAAGCCTTTTTTTGTCAAAAATTCCATTTGATGGCCTTTCATTTTAACTTACGATATTGAATAGGAATTTGTGTGATACTTCGATTTCCCTCTTTGAGATTTCATTTTCAAACATGAAAATTTCTTGCGCTAATAATGAGTTCCCATGCTAAAGTATGTTGAAACTAGAATAGGCCCATTTCACAATCGCTGATTCTGTGGATCTACTCTAGTGCAACTTACTACAACAGAATTTCAGCCAATAATTCTACCCTTATGGCTGTGGTTATAAGAATGGAATTAGAAAAGGTTGTCCTTATTTTCCATATTCATTAAAGAAAGTCAAAGAATACTATTTTGAAAAGATCAACAATACATTTAAATATCTCTTACACATAAGGATGCTTGTGTGGCTTAATTAATTACTGCTTCGATCATAAGAGCCCTGTTGTGATATGTCAGCTATGCATTTATATCTGCTTTTACATTTCCAGCCAGTATGTTTACTAGCTGGTTACCAAATCTTTATTCAGGTTGCCAGTGGGAGCTGCAGAGATATTCGGCCATCTCTGTTGTCATTTGCTGTCTGTATTGAAGTTCATCAATCCTGAATCTGAGACATGAGTATTACACTGATTTTTTCATATAGATTCACAGTTCTGTGGAGCAGAGTGTAATAGTTGGAGCAATAGTGTAATAGCTGCCTGGGTTATTACCTAAACATGCAAACATCTTAAATTACACAGTGACATACTTATTTTTTTCTCCTCAGGCAACCATGTGGCATTAATTGTGCTTGATGGCTGAACTTTTTTGTCTATGGCTGTCATCCTGAAGCATGCCAACTATACTTTTGTACATGTTTTGGCCCCACAATCCTATTTGGTGAATCTTTGTTATTTCCCTCCCTGTGAATGTGCCCTCAGGGTTCTGCACAGGAAGACAACTGAGCATGTGGTGTGGGGGCCCAATTGCACAAGAAGCCAAGCAATCACTTTCAGTTATACAGCTTTTAAAAACAACAGATAAGTAATGTGCAAATTGAGATGAACTCTAGTAAAATTCTTTTTATATACCCCAGAGGACGTTGGGATACAATTTTCAGGTCATGTGCAGCTGTACAAAAAGCTGCACATGAGTTGTGGCCAGAATCCTTTGCCACCCTGGGGGACGTTTCTTTGCATGATGCAATGTTTACATTGAGGAGTCACCCAAGCAATGTTGCCATCCTCACAGCAAACCAGAATCCATACTATTTAGTGCAAAGGTGTTTTGTTTTGTTTCCATGTGACTGCCAAGAGTGTCTAGACTGCCACCTCTATTTTATTCCCAGGTTTTGCAATGTGAAGCCACAATTCAATGTTCAGTGTCTCAGGCAGAGAGGACTTGATAACTAACAGTACCTCACAGTTATCTCCCAGTTTACTCATTCTTCGGACCAAAGGTGGTGCTAATATGAACTTTAATTTATATATTTTTTTCTTTTCTTGGGTTTTCAGTGTGTGTTTGTTTCTGTTTTTAGATCAAAGATATAGTGACCTGTTTAGCTAAAAAGATCTTACTGTCTTTAAAAACCACAAAGGATTTTTGAGACAGAGACATAGCTGTATGTTTTACTGACCATGGTTTTCATCTGGAGAAGGTGGGGTAAAAGATACTCTTACCTTCAAATGCTTGCAAATTGTAAAATAAATAAATAAATAAATAAAAGTTCCAGTTGTTTACATGGTCTCTTCTATGTCCTATGGAGGAAAAATAAAGCTTGATCTTTGTAATCATGATCTGATTATTGACTAGCTGGTTTCTTTCTGGACCTTATACTGTATAAAACTTGCTACTAAATAATCCTATTTCGATCTTTGTTGCAAGAACAAGTTGTTTCTTGACAGTTCTCAGTATGTCCTATGCAACTTCTAGCAAAAAGATCTTAAACAATATTCAATTTGCAATACCTCTGGCTTTACCTTAGGCACCAACTTAATGAAGCTAACAATATATAAGAAAAGGATGCTGTTAAAAGACAGAAGGAGCAAATCTTCAAAAACAAATATACACGTTGAATTAAAGTTTTATGTAATGCAGAATCAATGCTTACAAAGTGATTTCTAAAAATACTTTTGCTGCTGTTATTAGCCCCAATGAAAGGTAGTTTATTATCATTAACAGCTGTATTTTTTTTTAAGTAATGTTTTGCTTTCCTCTTTCTTTTAGTTGCTTTTAAAAAATCTGAATACTGTAAGAAGGTTCGGATTCTGATAAGCTGGTGCATAGTATCCACTCTTCTTCCATCCACTTTGTGCATCCTCAGAACGCACTACAGAGCATAAGGCACAGCAGGAGTCAGCACTTGAAAAAAGGCAATTGCCATTCAGTGTAGTTATAGCGGCATTGTTGGGAAAAGGAATTAACTGCAGACAGCTGGCCGGAAAGCTCAGTGAACAAGAGCACCTCAGTTCAGAATCAGGGGTCGGGAGTTTGATTCCCCACTGTGCCACCCAGGATCACAGCCACCCTGTGTACCCCTGAGCAAGCTATAGTCCCAGTGCACCACCAGAAGTAGAGAGTAGTGAACTACTTTTGCATACTTTATACCTAAAAAACAGTGGAAAGGGTTGCCATAAGTAAGAATAAACTAGATAGCATCTAACTAACTAACTATAACTAGTTGCATCCAAGTTCCACACAGATCATGCCCCCTTTTGGGTGGTACAGTAGGACCCCTGTATCCATGGAATCGGTATCTGTGGTTTCACTTATCTGCAGTCAGAAAATATTAAAAGAAAAAAAATTAGAAATACATATTTTCACTATATATTTACCAGAACTGGCCATTAGAGTGAGCCAGAGACCATGCTATGTATTTTTGTTGTTGAAAAATACATAGCATGGTCTCTGGCTCTCTATAATGGCTGGTTCTGGTAATCCATGTGAAAATACTTTTTCCCAGATTTTTTTTACCATGCTATTTATATCATTCACTATTATAAGCAGTTTTCAGCATCCACAGGGAGTGCTTAGAACCAATCCCCCATGGATACAGAGTACCTATTGTAACAGGAAAGTAAACGGAATATAGGTAGATGCCTTATATGGAATGAGACCATCGGTATACCTAACTCAGCATTGTTGGCACTGACTGGCTGTGGCTTTCCATAGCTTCAATCTTTCCAAGCTGGAAATGCCAGGAATTGAAAGCATGTGATATACTGGTGATCTACGCAGTGGTTCTTAACCTTGGGTAACCCAGGTGTTCTTGGACTACAAATCCCAGAAGCCCCAACCAGCATAGCTGGTGGTGAAGGCTTCTGGGAATTGCAGTCCAAGAACACCTGGGTTACCCAAGGTTAAGAACCACTGACAGCATTACCCTTAGGGGTTTAGTTCCCTTTTACTGATGAACTAAACTGGTTAACACAGCCTGCTTCAGTCAGGTGTGATGGGTGATTGCCTTCAAGGGGAACTCTTTGAATTGCAGAGCAGTAGCTGCAATATAATAAGGTAGACTTTGCATACTATAAAGCCTTAGGCTAACGTCTTATGTGTGCTTGTTACAGAGTCTGGTGGGCACAGTGTTGACTTCTTTTTAGATCCGCAAAGCAAAATACTGTTTTCAGTAGCACATATGTAGAAAAAGTCATGTAAACATGTTTGCAGAAACAAAGGCATTCTGCTAGGTATACACACTACAGGGAACAAACAACCACAAGCTTTGTCATACTAAGTACTGTGTTGCCCATTTGAAGCAACACAATAGAATATTGTTTCTTGGCAATTTATAAAGTGTGTCCCAAGCACAGGGGAAGCAAAACAAAATTCTGCTAAAACTCAGTTGACCCCTGATGAAGCACATTCAAGGGAGATGAGGAAACAACAGAGATTTTCATAGCATCTTGACAGCTAATAATGTATTGCATAGGCACGGCATTTTTTAAAAGATTTGTTGGCCTATAAATCCCATCATTCTCCATTCCCAGAGTTCTACCTGACAAGTCCACATGGTGGAACACCTAAATGTGGCTCACCCAGAGAAAAGGCCTGTCTGGAAAGGAACAGGAAGCAAGGACAGAACAAGGCCTGTCCTAAGCTAAACCACAAAGCCTATTCAGCTGGCTGTTTTATCCAGATGAGCCACATTAGGTGTCTGTAAGTGTGGGTTTGTAAGGGGGAACTCCCAAAATGGAGAATTCTGAGGCCAAGAAATCAGAAAATCTAATGTCTAGTGTTGCACGTAAGTTTCATCAGTTGCCATAATGTGTTAGTCCATTGCCACAAAAACAACAAAGATTCCATCCAGATTTAGCTATGCCTGTAATAGCCTACTGAAACCAGTAGGACTTCAGATAGTCAAGACTAACTTGGATGGTGGCTCTAAATCAAGAGTGTTTTGTCACCTTAGAGACACAACTACCGCTGCTCATAGAAAAATATTCTGTTTATTTGTATGCATTATATATTCTCTCATCTGATAATACTAGTGTCAAGAAATTGTGTGGTCATGTCAGTATGAAAAGTATGTTGTGTTAAATTTGTTGGGAGCCAACTATATGTTGCATACAATGCAAATTCCTTTCACATTCTTATGTTTCTGAGTAAAAGGGACTGGGTGCAATACGTAGTGAGGAGTGGAGAACAGATTTGGTAGAAGGTTCTGCGCAGAAAACAGGCCAGTGGAAACAGAATTCAGTGCTCCTTTTCCTCTTCCAGACCTTCCCAGTGTTGTATTTTTATTTAGCAGCAAATTGCTGGTAATTAACTCATCCCTACCTGGATTCCTGGTCATGTGTAAATCCAGCCAAACAGTTACAATGAGGAATCCAAGTGGGAACTTATTAATTAGCAGCAATTTGCCACTGTGATTTATGCCACTTCTCTTCTACTGTCATAATTATGCAACAAGAGTTTGGCCAGAAAATATAAGAGCTTTGTTAATATATGTTGTGTAACAAATAAGCCATTCCTTGATCTTTAAGAAATGAAGATAGATACAACCTTTAGTCAATGACTTAAGTGCATTAATTGCTTAACTTAACCACTAGGTGGTGGTAATTCAACATTAATATTTCAGCCTTCTTGCTCCCCTGTTTCCCTCATGGTCAGCTAATGCCAGCAAATGTTCAGAGGCAGTGGATTTTTCTTAAATTCTGACAATTCTTGGTAGATATGATCTGAGAGTATGTCATGCAACAACCTTACTGGAGACAAGCAGGCCTGTGTTTGATCAATGCCATCAGTGGAAGAGCCCTTGGGTATGCCATGGACATTGCCTTGAATTTCACAATAGATAAAAGGCTATAATTTAAGAATATCAAAGTGCTGCTCCTGTGGCTCTGCTTCTGCAAGGCCATCTGCTGGAGATGCTCATGAGACTGGAGGGAAGCTCGGCTGTTCTAGGTGGTTTGGTGAACAAATGAGGGAAACAGGGATTGACTACTGTGCAAGACTACCAAATGGCCATGCAGTTCCCAGCACCTAATTTTCTGCATTCCATGGGAGATGACAGTGAAAGAGCTGTCATCATGCCTTTTTGTCTAAATTTAAAAAAAAGCAAGGTAGCACTGAAGTTACTTCCCTTCCCTTGCTAAGTCCTTTTTTCTCCAGCAATGTACTCCAATGCAAAATCATACCTTGCATATATGTCATAATCTGAAAAATGATTGTTCAGCAGAGAGACCCATAAAGTTCCTCATGCACCACTGTGTAGACAGCAAGTAGTCCATACCCACAACTCCATGGGATACCTAAATCAACTTTATTCACAATCACAGTTATCCAATTGTCACACTGGATGGAATAGTCTTTATATACATATATGTATATATGTATATACAGTATATATATATATATATATATATATGTATATGTATATAATAAACAGAACACAAAACTTTTTTTTAAATAAACCAATTAAAAGATAAAACTCATTTCAATGACACTGAATCACATGAATTACTCTGGATCCTACACATGAACACAGAGGAAATGAAACCAAGTTCTAATTCTGTTACTGTTCCCACAGAAAAGCTCCTCTCTTATGTAAACCGTCCTGAGCTTCCTTTTCTCTTCTGTTAGCCATCTCCATCTTTGGTCCTCTCCTCAATAAATATAGACTTACCCCTTTTCACTATTCCTACCCCAAGTGCAATTTTCTAAACCAGATTTTGTGCGCACAAAGATTTCTGGGCACAAAATAGTCTTTGGACTTCACTTTTCGCCTGTACGAAAAGAGTGCTGACAAGAGAAGAAGAAGCAAAAACAAAGCTTCATACAAAGGAGAAGCATTAGTTCACTCTTCAGGTGCTCTTTAGTCCTGTGTTTATACACACACACAATTCCTAACAACTGAAACCTGAGAGCAGCATGATCTCTATTTTTTTTTCCAGTGCAGCTCTTGTTTAAGGATTCGTGGATCAAGGTCATGTTTGCTATTTCCCTGCTTACTTGGACAAAATAACTCAGTCTTGGCAATAAGCTTGCCTGTTCTTTAGTCCTTAACACATATTCCCAGTATATGCTGCCTGCTTTTTGCCTTTAAAACTTCTAGTCTTTCTGATGTTTCTTGTTGATTTTGTTATAACAGTCAAGTGCTTTGTGTCTTATAGACTCAATTGTCCTTGTTGATTCACTTCTACCCAACTTTTCTTATATCCTTTGTTGTAGCTGAAAAGTTAACACATGGCAATGTTTTCAAAACTTTTTCCTCAGACCCTTGCAAGATGCAGCTTCTGAAGTAACACCTCCTGAAAACAAGTCACTTAGCTACTTTTGCTTTCACTTATAATCTTTATCATCATCATGTGCCCTCAAGTGCCTTTGTCTTAAGGCAACCCTCCCAGAGTTTTTTATGTATAAAGTAGTCAGAGGTTGTTTACCAGAGTCTCCTTCCAGTGCCCTGGGGCCATGTAGCTTGCCCAAAGGTGTAAGCTGAACATGCTGTGGTTGATCCTGGTTGCCCCTCTATTGGGAGACACAGTAGGGAATTAAATCCCAATCACTGGGTCCACAGCCAGGCATTCCAACTCAATTATACTATGATTTGAAAACATTCCATCTGTCGGCTTTTCAATAAAATAATAACTGATCAAAAAGTGGGTAGGGTGAAGCTGCAGGCACTTAGAAATACACAAAACCCTTGCACTTACTTTGATGTATCATGGGAATTACTCCATTGTATGAATTGTCAGCCAAGAGCCCTGATCCAGCAAGGGAGTCCATGTTTGCCTAAAGAGTATATCTGGTCCCCCTTTAAGATGACTATTTCCCATGTTTCAAATCAATTCCCTTTCCTCTCGGTGATGCCAGTTTTCCAGCCATAATCTCAGCTGATTGGGAGGGGAAAGGAAATGTATGAATCCCAACACACCTTTCTCCCACACCCTCTTTCCAAACTGATGACTTGTTTAACCAGTATATAAATGCAGTTGTACACATTTACTTCTGGCTTTGGACCCATGTATTCAGGAGATATTTGTCTTGTAGGCTTTGAGGGTGTGAGTCCACATTATTTCATTCGTTTTTCTAATAAACAAAGGAAAATAAAACAAAAATTATTTGTTCATTGGTTTTTAACTGTTTATCATTGAAGGCATTGTTTTGCACCAAAGAAGTAGGCTACAACTTTACCTAAAGCTCTCAGGAAAGTCATGGGGTGGGGGAAGAGAAAGAGCAGTGAAACTGATGGTGGAAAACTATTTATTTTAGATGAAAGAATAGCCTATTAAATGGAGAGGGCTGCCCCCCATCTGGTAGTTGGTAGTTCTGGTGCTCTGTGGAATGCTGTTAAGTTCCATGTTTTGGTGGAAATGTTGCAGTTACACATAGCAGAAGGCTGCTTGGGTCTTCCAGTGGAAAATGAATGAATTTTCATTTCTGGGGCAGAATTCTCCCTGCAAATGTAAAGTTAAATGTCTCCACCCGTAGACCACACTAGCAGTCCCTGGCTTACAATTACACAAGCCAGAGATCAGCCCATTGACGGAAAAGGGTTTCTGCACATGGAACAGACCATTCTGCACAAGGTTCAGTACTAGCAGTATACTAGCTATGGAAAGCAAAGCAAAAGTGAAAACAAAGGGGAAGATGAAATCTCTCCACACACCAATAAGCACACATAGGTTGTTAGATATGACTGCAGTATTGTTTTTTGAAAGCCAACCTTGTATGCAAAATAAAGATGATGGGCCTTTGGAAGTTACGCAAAAAGGGATATTAATAAACGTTTTCTAGCAATCATCATTTCTGGAGCTAACATTTTCCCCATGCCCAACAGCAGCTCACTTATAGACTGTGCTTTAACTATGAAAATCATAACTCTAAAACAGGCTCAGATTACTAGTCTCTATGCCATAGGTCCTGAAAAGCTTAAGTGCTGGGAGGAAGTTCCCATAAATTCCTTTTGATATTAATACACATTCTAGGAAAATGTGAATACTGACTGACAAAATTTAGTAAGCTCAGTAGATGGTGCTTTTTGCTACAGCATTTGAACCTTCTCTCCTAGTTCTATTATCTCCATTTTAAAATATTGCATTCTTCCCTCCCTTTTCACCTATGGATATGATACAATCAGATTATGTAAAACAGACCTATTATCTGCCCACAATCACAGTCAACTTGATACATGGCTTTACCTCTGATAGTTGTTGTATATCTTTCTTCCTCAAACATCTTGATCCAAAAATCCATTAAAATGCTGATGCCTATGTGACGCTCCTATGCCTGCCTTATTGATTGAAGGGGAAAGAGCAAATCTCAGTTCAGAAGCAGATACCCATCTGCTTTCTCCATTTATATGACTGAGAAATCTATTCTGGACAAATAAGTTCCATATTCCCAAAGAACTAGGAATAGATCACTGGACAAGGATAAATAGATTTAGATGAAACTTTCAAGCAACACCAACACCAGGTGCTGCTTTTTAATCTATTTATTATTCTGCATTACCCTAGTTGCTATGTATTTTGTGCATGGCAGTTTTTATCTTGAACTGTAGAAAATAAATCTTACGTAACTGTTGCCAAAGATGTGGTCTTATCCATGACTCCAGAATGAGCCTAGTCATTTTGACTGAGAAGTACATCCTACTGATTTCAGAAAGTTTTATTCCCAAATAAGTGGGCATAGGATTGCAGCCTAAAGTACTAATTTTATTATAGGCCCGTGTATCCTGATGCTTATAAAACACCAATAAGTTAAGGTCAGGTGTGTTCCCCACTCAGCCCACTTACACTGAGACAAATGTTATGAGATATATGGGGTTTTTAATAAAAAATCCTGAGTGACATAGTTTGATCCTGGTTCCAGAGGTCTTTCAACACCACAAAAAGGAAGGGCTACTGATTTGGATGGTGTAAATGTAAAGCCACTTTTAATGCCCAGATTGTCAGAGAAAATTTAGATGACTGTTCTCAGCTAGTTCTCTTCAATCATAGGTATTGAGCTTGACACTGATGATTGTCAGGTGCTGTTTAGAGACTGGAGTGCAATTAATCAGCACCAATGAGCAAAACAAAGCAGAGCAGAGCTGAGCTTATTGTTTTGTAAAGGCAGACACAACAATTAATATATTCTGACACACATCTGTTGTGAGCAAACTCATCCAAGTCAAAGTATCTCTTTTAGATACAGACTTACTTACGGTGTGGCTACATTAGCAACAGGGAGCAATCTAGTCTGGGTCACTTAGTGGTTTGGAATTGTTCTGTTCACATGGAAATAGTTCCTGCAGCCCCTGTAGTTGCGATCTAGTCAACCACATGTTGGCATTATATTGCTCCAGTCCAGTCCATTTGGCCCCAATGTGCTCCTCCCCTTCTTGCTCCCTGCCTCCTGCCTTCTCTTCTACAATAGCTGTCAGATGGTTGGGAAACAGCCTCCTGAAAGCTTGTGGGTAGGCTGGGTTGTTGTCCAAACAAAGGGTGTGTTTTTTCCCAAGTGCCATGTTTCAACCCCGCATTTCTCTTTTTCTCTTGTTTAAAAAAATTAATTTTTGGTGAGTGGCATAGCACAATAGGGGGGAAAGTATTTTTGGAAAAATAAAAAAATAAAATGAAAATGCCTTTGTTCATTTCAAATTAGGATGGAGAGTGCCATCCACAGTCATGGGCAGACCACACTTACCTCTACACATCACCACTGACGTGCAGGAAGAACACATACCCAACCCCACACTGCAGCAATCTAGGCAATTGTATAGCAAGAAACCCGTCTATTTGGATCAATCCTAATTGTTTCAAATAAAAAGTAGGCGCCAACCCTAAACCAATCTGGGACAAATTGTTCCCCATTAGAGATGGGTTGGAACGCCCTAACAAGAATATTCTGTAATCGGTATTTTTTAGTGATCTTGACTATTCCATCACGGGTCTACAGAGCAGGATAAACTCCTGTGTAGCTGACCTCTTAGTTAATCTAAAAAACTAGGTCCAGAAACCTGCTTGGGAATTTACACTAGCATTACTGCTGTTGCCATGGAAGGACCATATTTGAAACACACTTGCATATGTGGAATGTAGCACAATTGGCTGCAGTTTGTGAGAGATTCTGCCCTCTGCAGACCATGTGTTGCATACTTGAGGGTTTCACTGCACAACCGACAGCAAAACAGAATGCACAACAGTGTGATCTACTGTAATTCTGTGCATGGACATGTATATGATTGCCCAACAGGATACTGGCCTAGATGTTTAGATTAAATCCATTTTAGATTTAACAGAGCCTTTGGTTTCCTTTGTATAATTATTGGCTATAATCCTTCTGCCTAGCCATTTTCTGGACTCCTCTTATTTCACCTACCAGACTGTAGAGCATCCTGTCCCTTCATATAGGTCCACCTGCACTGATAACCACAGACAAACTTCCT
This sequence comes from Intellagama lesueurii, assembly GCA_037013535.1. NCBI lineage: Eukaryota > Metazoa > Chordata > Lepidosauria > Squamata > Agamidae > Intellagama > Intellagama lesueurii. Next base: position 212,296,784 of record JBAJHW010000003.1, read on the forward strand.
ACTTCTGCAAATAATTTAAAAGAGGCATTTAAAGGGGCTTTCCAAGCTCCTCACTTCATTTCATGCAGTGGAAGAACCTGACCCAATCGACAGGAACTAAATGTCTTTCCTTTTGAAATACCCTGTGCCCAGATGATCATGTGAAGAGGCTCCAAGAGCAGGAGCAGCCCTGCCATTAGGCAGAGTGATGTGGATGCCATAGACAGCTGATTTCAGATGCCATGAATGAAGGTACAACTAGCCCTGCACTACGAGGTCAAAGTCCAGGGCCCTGTAACCTGGGCTTTACAAATCACTCCCCACCGCCCAGAGCAAGGAGCGATGAAGCCGCAGAAGTGAGACCTGGTGTCAGAGCACCTGGGCCAAGAGAGACTGAGCAAAGCCCACTGGGGCTGATGCTAATTGTTGAAGCATTGTTTATTCCTCTTTCTTAAAAAAAAAAAATCTAGCAAGAGGATGGCTAACTGGGCATGAACCTGATTACTGATGCTCAGTTTATTACATTCATCTTTAAAACATATTACCCTTTTTTAAAAAAATCACAAAATGGCACAATCCCTAGTAAGTGTGTTTAGCATCAGGACAACAGAAGGAAACCTGTTATGCTAGAAGGCATTTAATTGGGCTTGAAATGTGAAGACATTTCATGATCTGGGCTGGGGAACAGTTTCAGTCTGAGGTTTTTGTTCTGCTGTATCAGGAATGTAGAAGTGGTTGTAATACATGGAATTGTGGGCAAGAAAAGACTGTTGTTACTTTTGGGCTTCACAATAAAGCAATGTCCCTCTAAAGTGTGTGCGGGGAGTCTCCAAGACCTTTAAGTCTGGCATCTAAAATTATCTAGCTAAACCGTCGGTCATGAAAAGATTGTCAATTGTTAGTTAATAAATTTATTATTACTGCATTTTTTTTGCTGCCGGGGTGGAAAGAGATTCTTGATGTATTTTCTGCTTCGTATGATGTCTTTGTGCACTAACCACCTTGATTTGGAGCCTCCTGGTCACTTGCTGCTCTGATTCAGATCTCCCTCCTATTGTACATGTTAAGTGTCTACTCAGATTGGACTGACTTCTTGAATACTGGGACCAAGCTTGCAGTATGAGACTGGGACGACACTGCCCCTTTTCTTGCTTGCTTGCTTGCTTTTGGAGAAACACTTGGGGGGTAACAGATATCAACTATGAAATGCAATGGTGGGCACTGTGCTGATACTTGTACTTGAAAGGTCCCGCAGTAGCTGAAATAGTCCATGAGTTTAGACAGCAAGAAAAGTTCTATTCAGTCATTACTTACCTGGTTTTTGGGAGAGCATCACTTCTGGAGAAGGGTTCCCCTCACATGTAAGCTCTACGTGCAAGCAAGAATGCAGAAGAATTAGGGTTCTTGCTCACGTGAAGAGCCTACGGACCTGCAAGAACCTCTCTCTTTCAGAAACATCACTCTCTATGTCTGGGAAGTGACAATAACAGGGCAGGGGGCTCATTTCTAAGCATGTTGCTGAGATCCAGGTAAGTAATGACTGAATCAAGTCAAAAGAATAGACAGTCCAGTACAAGGTTATTACTTGTCTGGATGTACTGTGAAAGGGGATGGCTTGATTTTTTCCTCAAAGGCAGGCATTGGGTGACAGGGAGAACTGGTTATCTCAGAAATTTTTCTAGTCTCCCCTTCCCTCTCTATGGGCAGCCATATATAGCGGCTTTCTCATCCTGATATGAGTTGACCACTGCATCCAAACATCAATACTATATATAGAGAATGTCCATTTGATGAGGACAAAATTATTCCACTGTTACAGTGGAGTGGAAAATGAAAGCCTTACCTTCAATGGCCCACCCTTCCTTTCACAATTCTCTCTTAATTCACCTGTTTCCTACCTAATACTATTATATCCATAGCAAGCAGCTGAGATTTTTACGGGACTGTTGTCTTCTCCCAACTCATAGTATTCTGTGAGATTTCAGAAGAGGTGATGATATGGCCACAGTTGCTGATTTGTTCAAGTTTGTCAAATGGAACTGAGAAGACAGTGGGTCACTGATGAATGAGGGCCTGTGGCTGTCCATCATAGCATACTCAGCTGTAGCAAGACACTGAAGGAAGTGCCAAGAATTCAGCTACGTCAAGCATATTCACAGTGGTAGGAACAGAGAAGCCAAGACCATTGTCCTTCACATGTTGAGAAAAAAAGACTGCTTCTAAAATCCTTCAGTAAACCAAATAAACAAATAAAAGTAAGGTAAAATGTTTCTAGTCCTCCTCTCTGTTTCTCGATAACAAAATAGATCCAGCTCTATGTTGTACATTCAGTTTGATCAAGGATTCTTATACTATTTTCCTTCAAAGCCAAGATAAATGTCTAATGACCGGATGGAGAACTTTCTTCCTTATGGCTTTGATAATGTGCTCCATCATTTTCTGAAAGCAGCTGTAAAGGCACCCCTTTGGCCCCTGAAAGCAGCCTCCTGGAGTAATGGTTTTTAAATTGGTGGTGGGCTTCAAAAAGCAAAGGAGGAATTTCTGATGAAAGAGGGGGGCATCATGCTGTAGGAACAGGAACAGCTGCTTCCACCGATGGGGTAGACAGGCTGGAGCAAAAAAACGGGAGTCCTTGCAGAAAGTAGATTTTGAAGGCGGTCATTTAAAAGGGGGCCTCCTGTATATGCACAGAACAGGAAAAAGCACCCAAAGATCACCTTCCTTAGCAGCAGCAAACACTACATACCACAGCGATGAGTCGGGAATGGATCCAGCTGCCACTGATGTGCATTTGTGGCTGCCGTCATGAGACAGTTCTTTCCAGTCTAGCTTACCGGAAACTTGGGAAGAATAATTCTATATAGGACTTTCCTGCCCGCAAAGTGATTTACGTGCTCAAATGATTTGTTTCTTCTCTACTCATTTGGATCCATTCATGCAAAGTAATTGCTTACTGTGCCCAAGATGAGCTGGCCTTTTTTTTTTTTTTGGCATATCCTCCTCATTTGACATTTGCAACCTCATGCGGGCAAGAAAGGCAGGGAATTTATGGGATGGAGAGCCAGGGAAATGGGACGTCACATCCAACCTTTCTTGTTGGCTGTATCTAAAACCGTTGGCAGTAACTCTTTGCTAGATGCCAAGGAAGGAAGAAATCTTTAGCCCTCAAATATTGAAGTTTGCCCACAGACAGCAACATTCAGAATTAGCTACACATTTAAGGATAGGGAAACTGACAACTAGGATGACCCTTTCTTCTACCTACCCTGGCTTGGTTCAGTCTCCTTAAGATCTATTCTCCAACCCCTACCCTTTTTTTGTCATGCCACTCTAAGTGCTGCGATAGGTCTTGATGATGTCCTTAATGGCACGTCTGCAGATAGGACAACAGGCATTGGCCATCTTCTTGAGTTTGAGCCCACATGTGTAGCACAGACACATATGTCCACAGGAGTAAATCACGGTGTCCACCATGTTCTCATAGCAGATGGTACACTCATCGTTCCAGGATCCTGAGATGGAGGGGGAAAGGGGAGATTCTGGCATGCTGACTGGAGAGTTTGGAGCCGTGCCTGTAACACAAGAAAGTCAGTCATTCTTTGGTCTTTGAGCAGTCAGATCCCTGGAATATGAAAACTAAGATTACTAGGCCAAGCATGAGATACTAGCAATTAACTCAGTGGGACAGAACTTACAGTTATCATGCCCCATGTGAAAAACTCCAAGAAGTGTGTGTTTGTGTCTATTGGTCTCGATGACTGGCTTCTATCAGCAGATGAGTGCTAAACTAGATGGGCCACTGGTGGGGGGACTCGTTGTTTCATGAGAGCAGTGCATAGTTTCCTGTAAAAGGCAAGAGGAATATTTTAAGTCCCCAATTTTGTGTGTACATGTCTGCCTTAAACTGCTACAGACCTCCCTGACTTGATAGGAAACACTGCAAGAGCTGCATCAGTGCCAAAGCACTATAGGGGCTTCAGAATTTGCTGTTCTTCTATTGCGATGAGTCCATTTTCATGTCTGCTGATTCTGCAGTCTGCCAAGCCACAACATCCCTTCAGGGTTTCCTCCATCCATTTCAAATTCATGGACAGCACAAATATTAAAAGCAAAAAATCACTTATGTAAGAAAAAAGGGATCTGCATAAAACACATACTCTATTGTCAGAGTTTGAGTTTTCTTGATGCAGAATTTGTATTGCTATAAGTTCTGCTGCAGTCATACTTTCAGTGTACGTGTTATCTTTTTTCTAGATAAAGGTGACATGTCTTATTAGTCACTGTTGGAAGAGAGATCACATGATCCAGAGAGATTTTTAGAGAGCTGTGGTAGTTTTCCAAGTTTAGATCCACCTTAGGACCTTAATAAAATGTTAAAGGTTCAGGAGTAGCATAAATCCACTTTCATGTCTCAGCCCATTCTCAGAGATACATACTTTAGCAATCAGATTTGCAAACTGTAACCAGAGTTACATTCTAATGATTAATCACAAAATAAAGCAAGCACACTAAATGTGAGATACAAAGTTGAAAAATATCACATGCAGTGACTGATGTCTTTTAGTGACCCCGTCTCTGGAACAACTTACCTGTAGAGATCCGCCTGGCCCCCTCGCTGAGGGCCTTTAAGACCAATCTGAAGACATGACTATACAGGCAGGCCTTCCCTACAGTCATCACCTAGCCTATTTTTCCTTTTCCTTTTCTTTTTCCATCTTGGATTCTGCTGTTAATTTGTGTTTTATTCTTAGTACATTTATACTTTCATAGTTTATTTTTTATATTTTGTGTAAACCGCCCAGAGTAGACACATTCTAGATGGGTGGTATATAAGTTTAATAAATAAATAAATAAATAAATAAATAAATAAATACATTTCAGCACCTGAGGGTTACCTAAATGCATGCTAAATATATCCTGATTCTTTTAGTAGTTACAGACATATTTTAGGGTTTAAGATAATGTATTTCTTCCAGAATGATGTCAACACTTTCTTAGGCAATACGCTATCCTGAATCATACTAACAGCTTTCAGCCTTTGTAGCCATGGTTCCTCTTCCTGACCCAGACTGCACATGAATAAAATTTAAACAAAGCTGCAGGTCCACTGCCTGGGTACTGAGTACAAAGGTGGAAAAGTGTTCTCTCCCACTCTAGCTTCTTTTTCTTCACCAAATGGCAGGGCAGCAGGGTTTCAACTTTTTCTAGAAAGCAATGTGCGCCGTGCCGCCTACTGCTTCATAAATGCTCTACTGCATCTTCTCCTTCCTGACTGGGGATGATAGAAATCAGCATTCAACAACCTGAAGGCCCCAGGGTGGGGAATTCTGCTCTGTTAGATCAAAGTCTTGCTGTTCCATACTGTGCCTTTCCAAATTCAAATTCTGAATTTTAAATCTTTTATTAAGAAAAAGCGCCTGACTCCCATTCTTTGTGCATTGTAAGAAAAGAAAAGACCTTGTAGATAAGGAGCTTCTACAAATTAGGCAAGCAAACTGTGGCTTGGGGGCTGCATGGTATCCTCAAGGCATTTTTGGATCTCTCAAACTTTTCCTTGTCCCCTCTATTTCTGGCAACCAAAATAAAGGGGCGGGGAGTGGCTTTTCACCTATTAAATACGTCACAGCCCTCTTCCACAATTTTTGACACCTAAGAATACCAGTCTTTCAATACTAATAGTGGATATCTAATAACTCATTCAGTCTTTCTTTTGTTTTGCATTTTTGGCATGATTCAAATGTCTTCCAGGGGCAGAAAAGTGGCCCTCAAGCCTACCAAAATTGCCCACCCACCTTTTTTCCCCCTAATGAAAGGATAAGGTTTTTAAAAAGGGATGGGGCCTTACATGATTTAATCTCTGAACCTAGAAGGGGTACAGGTGGATGCTACAAGAGAGGCACTTACCACTGAGAGAGCTGCCAAGCAGACCAGAACCACTGTTACTCAGAATGGGATCAGACACACCATTGCAGAGGACAGAGGGTGAGTTTGGAGATGAAGTTGGTGAGCTTGGTGTCGATGGGCCCAACCGCTCCGTCATGAGAGTAGAACCTGCACAAAGGAAGGACATTCTACATCAATTTAACAGCACTTTCACTGACAGCTACTGACTGTACACTAGTTAAACTATCAGACTGGAGGGACCCCGGTTCAAGTCCTTAATGAGATCTTGGACCAGTCATATACTCTCTGATGCTAATGTAGGTCAGAGAGTTTTATGAAAATAAATGGAGGCAAAAGGAAATCATCTTACACCACTTAGACTTCCATGGAGAAAGAAGAGAATTAAAATGTAATAAAATTACTAGAACTCACCCAGGCCAATTGCTACTTACTGAACATTGGCCGGAACACAAAAAATATCCCAACGAGAAAAGCAATTCATCTTTTGGGACAATTTTTGTCCAAACTGTTTTTCTGTACATGGCAAATGACTTAAATTCTGGGGCACTGTTTACAGCTCTTCAGATGCTAATGCTGTAGAACTTCTACCTTGTAAATCTAGTTCTATATGAACTCTACAATAAAAGATGACTGTGTGTCTCTAAATTCACCATCCAGATGGTTGAGGATTGATGTAGTTACTCCTTAGCTACTGTGGGAAGGAATTGCAACCAGTTATTTGTACATATTTCCAAGGTGTGATAGAAATGCATAGAGACAGAGAAACATTTTGGGAGGGACCACAACTTTCCAAACGGGCAGAGTAAACAATACTGGATGGGCAAACAATCTGACCACACGTAAGTTAGAATCCTAAACCACAATGAAGCACTCACAGTTCTGTAATTAAATCTTGCATCATTTTCTACAGGGAGATGTAAAAATCATTCTTGCATCAGGAAATTTTCAACTGAAAACAGTGGCATTAATTTAGATTTAAGGGGTGGGCAAAGTATGGTCTGAGGGCTGCATGTAGATCTCATGGACTCACAGTGTTTAAAAAAATTTTTTGCTCAAGAAGTCCCATTGTACCCTTTAACACAAGAAGATGGAGCAGTTTCACCATGTCTTGGTTTCCCCAGGATACTTGACTCCCTTGTGTCCCTTACTAGAAAGTGGACACAAAGAAGCCTTTTCATAAGGCTTTGGTGCACTACAGGAGTGGTCCCCAACCTTTTTAATGCCAGGGACCGGTTTTGTTGAAGACCATTCTTCCAAGGACCGGGGGGGGGGGGGGGGAGCTGCCGCCGTCGCCGTCCGTGAATGGGGGTGTGTGGGGGGTGTCCGTGCGTGGGGGTACTTGTTATGCACTAGTATGATATGCATTAAGCACCATTTCCCATTGAAATGCATGGGAACGGGATTAATCCGTTCCAGCATTTCAAAAAAATACCCAAAAAAATATAAATAAATAAAAATAAACAGAGCAAGTCCCACGCTGGGACTGCAAAAAAAAAAAAAAAAAAACACAAATCCAAAAACAAAACAACACAGGACAGAAACATAACCCCCCCAGTCCAAACCCACCCTCCAAAACCCACCCAGAACAGTTTTTTAAAAAAGGAAAAAGCAGCACCTTACCAGTCCGAAGCCTCCTCAGCCTCTCGGACTTCCACCGCCGCTGCTGGGAGGCCTCCTTACGAACAAAAGAAAAGGCAGGGGAAAAGGGCGGGAAATTCAAATGGCCTCCCGGAGACCTCACGGGGGGCGGAGGGACGGCAGGAGGGAGAGAGAGAGAGAGGCAGGCAAGGAAGAGAAGGAAGGTAGGGAAGGAGTCAGCCATGCTCAGCCTCCCAGCTCTGGGCCACTCCCGCAGCCGCCGCCACCGCCGGGCAGCGAAGACAGACCTCCCGCCCGCCCAGCATGCACTCCCCTCTCCACAGCTGCTTTGCGTGTGCAGGCGCATGCGTGAAGTGGTGAGGGAGTGCTCACGCCGGCGCTGGCACGCATGTGTGTGCGCAAAGCAGCTGTGGGGAGGGGAGAGCCTGCAGAGGGGGGCGGGAGGTCTGTCTCGGAGGCCCGGTCATGCTCAGGCCATGGACCGGCGCCGGGCCGCGGGCCAGGGGTTGACGACCTCTGCACTACAGCACAGATGGCCCTCCAGGGTCCAGGGGTGAGTGTGTAAAGTTTTGCCTATGTTCCTTTAGGAGTTGCAAAGAAAAAGTAAACTTGGAATTCTCCTTTCTGTGTCCACAAAGGGACCTATGTGAGAAAAAAGTATTGTGGCAATTAAAAGGCTGCATATTCATGATGGTAAGAGAGTACTCAAAGAGAGACAAAATGTCACAACCAGGAGATGTTCTATCTGCTACCCAAAACAAATCAGCCAGAATATTCAGTCTCCCATACTTTCAGACATTGGCATTATCAGGGCTCAAGTACTCGAGTTGTAGATTCCATTCTCAGATCATAGGCCACCAGTATTCTGAGTAACTTTCACGACTTCCTAAGGAAACTATGACCCACTAACACCATACTGCATATTCTGGCAGATAATACCACCCTAACAGAGGATGGCCATTCATGCATCACCAGAAGGGAAGTAATGGAGGACAAATGTTTGCATTAGCTTTGCATTAAATATGCATATGCAAATTTAAACTAGCACACTTATGAGATAGGATAGCTAAGTTTAGCAAATTTTAATATTTATTACCTTAAATACAATTAAATGAAATTATAGATTTACTATTAAACACTTCTCTAAATAAATGAAATTAAATATTTAAAATTTGATTATTAACCTAGCTCCAATATAATTTATAGCTTTCATCTTAAATATTTACTTGGTATTCATGTGAGTTTGATTGAGAATAGCAAAAGAAGAAGAAGAAAAGGAGCCTTGTGTCAAATTAGTCAAATTAAGACTAATTTGGTGAAACCTAAACATACCAGAGCAGCAGTGGCAGCTGCTATTGAACACATCTACGCCAGATTCAGTCCTTGCTGCTCAGGTAGAGACACTTGGACCAATTGTGATGATTTTATTATATTTGAGACTTGACAATAGCCTTTTTTAGTGATGGGCCCCACCTCTAAGTACTGTACCTATTCAAATGGCCTTAGATCACATAACACAGCTGTGCTTTAGCAACACTCATCACCCCTTGTAATTTCCTCCAAATTAAAATAAAGCTGCCACTACACTTCTCTCCACCTCGTTGCCTCCTTCCTTGTCTAGTCTTATCATCCTGCCGCCTTGTCTAGTCTGTCATGCTGCTGCAAACTGTAGGGCAAAGTCCAAACTGAAGTACAATGTCCCAACCCTGAGGGATAGGCACTTTATCCTAGCAAGCATTCAGCACCACTATCCCAGACAAAAATGAGCTAAGGTTGCTAGGAATTCCACGCCTTAAGGTGCCATGGTACATCTAGCAATCAAATTCAGATATTCCGTACTTAACCACAATTACTTTGGTTTTGGGAAGAGAACATATCTTCAAATGAATGGCACAATCATAGCCCGGCTCCTTGCCTGCCTCCACAGTATAATGTTAAGATATCATGGCCTACTTTAAAATGCCAGTTTTTTCATTTCCATCATCTAGACTCACGGATGGGAGGCACCAGAAAAAATCCACCAGACTTCAACAAGTTTGCCCCGCCATCAGTCTGAACCCAGGCCAATCCATGCAGCAAGTGTGCATCTTGAACACTTGTGAGCAACTGCACAAAGGACATGGAAGCACCACCTTATACTGGAAACGTATTGCTGTACATATTTAATAGCTTCCAACTTCTGTTCAAAAAATACTACGAAATGTATTATTTGGAGCGCAGCTTTCCAAGAAGCTTGAACCTAGATAGCAAGCATTTCTCTAACCATCGATGTTAATTAATTTACCAAGAGAAAAACAGATTGCTATAATGACTTCACTTAAAGGTGGCCTTTAACATAATCATCAGGTTAGGAGGACGAGGGAAGGAGAAGGAATGAAAATGGTAGTAAAGGAAGGAGATTGACAGTGTACTTTTCTCTCTAGCTCTGCCCACCACTAGCTTTAGCCCCACCGACTGCTTAGCTTCAGCTTCGCCCACCACTGAGACAGAGACCCCAGCAGATTATTTGCAAGGAAACATAAGAAAGCAGTGTCCACTCCTGTCTTCAAGAGAGAAGGACCATCTCAGAAATCCAAGTCTGGCAATCCTAAACTGGAAGCAACAGACCTTGGTTATAGCCCCCAGTTTATTTTACAGCCACAGAAGATGGAAATGTACATGTTATGTTCTCTGGTTTGTTTGTCAGAAACAAACCTCACTAGGATTGTCCGGTCAGCTGCATCAAATCCCCTGAGATTTGAGGGCCAAACCCTAAAGCCAGAGGCAGGTCTTTGTGAAGTCACAGGCTCAAGGCAAGAGTTGGGATGGGGCTATGGAACTGCTGCTGGGCCAACTGCTTGTAGAAATGGCCATAAAGAGAATCTGGGTAAAGGAGGCCAAAATCAAGGTAACAAGACACAGGGGAGGGGAGTGCAGGCACTGAACAGGTGGCAAAATGTGCCCAACACTTTAGTCATAGGCACTATTCTTGCTAGACCTCACATCCCCCCCCCCCAAACAACCTTATTTACAGTAAACGTGACATGTGGGGCATTTTTGTACAAATGTTGTACAAACATGACACACATTTAGAAAAACACCCGTGCAAGCACAACACATGAAAACATGGAAAATATCTAGTTAGCAATGGGTCAAAATGGATCCCTAGACCTTAAAGCCCCCTCCCCTTACACACATGGAAGATTCAAACTCTCTCCTCTAGCTCTGCTCACCTTATTTTTTCTCCCCGCCTGCAGACCCAGCAAAGGAAAGCAGGCATCCCTAAACCTCTAAATCATATCAGATTTTGTGGTAACAACTTCAGCCCTTTGTCCTTGCTGGTTCAGCAATGTGTAGTTCCTTCATGAATTTTTTTTACTATTTTTAAGGGAGGAGAAGGAGACAATAAAATGAGTAATGCTTCCACATAACACCCAAATGCCGAGATCATTAAGTATGATGTTCTGAGAAAAAGCAGCTGTTTCTAATGGACCATTACTCAATTTCAAATTTTGGCTAATCACAGGAATCCTTGACTATTTTGTTTTGGCAGCCAGTGCAGCTCTGCTTTTGTAGGTTGCGCATTGACTGATTACCATCAGTTTGATAATTGGGGGAAGGGGAGGAAGGGAAAAATAATAGCCTCTAGCTCAACAAAACAAAACAGGAATGACTATTCCCAACCAATTTCACAGGCAAACTTTGCTTATGTTTGAAGGCAACGTTTGATCTATGCTAGATAGTGCCATTTCCATAAATTTGCCTTGTCCTTGTTGAAAAGAAACAAAGGACAGAAATAAAAATGCTGTTGTCCATGCAACATGCCCAGTATGGTTTGATGGATGGTATTTTAATATCAACAACAAGCAGGACACAGAGTTGTTTTAAACTGGAAAGTATCAGCTTCCTAGACAACCATACATAGGGATTGCTTCCCATCAGACACCTAGAATATATCCCATCAAAATCAAGGTAGCTTTATTCCATTTTTCTCTCCTTAAGTTGTGTGTGTGTGTGTGTATGTGTGTGTGTGTGTGTGTGTGTGTGTGTGTGTGTGTTACAAATGAAATAGGACACCAATCAGACCCTCTTGTAAAATTCTGAGTTTGAAGCAGGGTGATTGAACTATCAAAACCTTATCAAGAAAAGAATGTAGCTCAGTGGTGTACACAAACAGGATCCCTCCATTAGTCTCCAGCATCTTTGTTTACAAAGGGGGTATTGGACAGCAGGATTGCAAAAACCTTTTCCAATTAGACCCAAGTTCATCACATTTTTATTCAGCTGTTCAGTCTGGCCTTTCTCTGCACTAACCCTGTTTCCCCAAAAATAAGACCTAACCTGAAAATAAGCCCTAGTTAAGTGAAACCCCGCCCTCCACCATTGTGCAGCAACCAGAAGAAGATGACAGGACTGTATTTGAATACATTTAGATTGTTGTACATGAAAAAATAAATAAAACATCCCCTGAAAATAAGCCCTAATGTGTTTTTGGAGCAAAAGTTAATATAAGACCCTGTCTTATTTTTGGGGAAACACGGTTCCGATAACAGAAAAGGAGGAGGAGAAGTTGGAAGAAGAGAAGACTTTTCCAGTCCAGTCCAAGGTGAGAGCAAAGGGTCAACCCCTCCTTCCTCCCTTCCTCCCTGCCATGACCCCAATCCAGTGGGGAGGAAGCTATTGGTCGAACAAGAATTTGCTATGCAAGACTAAGCCTCATGGCAAACTGTATCCCTAATTTGGCCCCGAGACACAAAAGAGGTACCCATCTTGGAAAAGAATAACCTTTTGTTTTGTTTTGTTTTTTGGACAAACACACACATACCCGCAAAACTTTTTTCCCAAGCTCTGTGCTGCTTAGCAAAATCCATCATGGAGTCTTGGCAGACCAAAAAAAAAAAAAGCTTCATTCTAATTTATGTCAAGATTTTGGGATGAGGTAGACAGTAGCCTCTAGACAGTATGGTCAGCTCAGGTCAATCTATAGCATTACATTTCCTACTTTCCTCCTGTTGTTAATCTGGTTTATTGCTTCCAAGACGGGTGGAGAGATTTCCATTCTCTTGGGGGGGGGGCTGCCTCCTCCAGCCCAAGGACTTCATATAGTTCTATAAACCTTACCCTAGTGTCCTACCTCTGAATGTTCTTGAGGCTGTCCATGCCTCCCCCTGACACCACATACACTCTACCTCAATTCTGTTCTGATGCAGATAATTGTACTGTACATTGTAAACATGCTAGCAAGGGAACAGGCTGCATCACAGTTAATATACACATAACAAAGAAAGAGAGATTAAGCAGCAGCCCAAAGTATACAAAACAAAAGCTTTTCTCTCATATGTTTTGCCTAAATGAGGCTCCACCTGCAAGGAACATTATGGGTCATTTCTCTGCCACAAGGTAAATACCAACTTACCTAGTGGCAAAAGCAATCTCCATTTTAACTTCGAAGGGGCTCTATTCTCAGAAAATAAAATGGTAGCCTCAGAAAATGATTCTTAACTAAGGTTACACAGCAAATCCACATGGATGTTTCTGGACTGAGACTTTTTAAAAGAATGCGCAAATTCAGGTCTTGGCAACAGGCCCTGCCAGGGTGTTGGGGCCCAGTAGCTGCCCAAGACTGCTACATCCCATCACTGTAGACCTGCAGAATATGAAAGAGAAACATACATATTGAGCTGTGCAGTGGATATATGCCAAGAACAGAGCTTCATATCCCTGCAAGAGTAGATAGCAATGCTTCCCACCTCACTCTGGCATATTTTGGGTGGGAAGCTTTCATAAAAACTGGCACTCAGCAGCAGTTGGGAATGTGACTGCCAGTTTTGCCAGGACCATATGAACAGGTGGCAGGGACAGTTAAAAACAACAACACTCAAGCATGAGCAAAGAGCATGATTTTCTGGAACTTCCACCCATAAAAGAGACCTTCCAAGTTTTAAGTTAAGTTCTTCCCAAAGAACAATTGGCTCAGCTTTGATTCATACTATTTCTTGAATATTGTCTTCTTTTGTATATCTTATGGGCAATGCCTATATGATGACCAAATCCATGCTTATCCATTATTATTCATTATGCTTTTCAAGTGATCTTGCATGTCTGTTGTTTTTGTTGTTTAGTCGTTAAGTCATGTCGGACTCTTTGTGACCCCATGGACCAGAGCACGCCAGGCCCTCCTGTCTTCCACTGCCTCCCGGAGTTTGGTCAAATTCATGTTGGTAGCTTCGATGACACTGTCCAACCATCTTGTCCTCTGTCGTCCCCTTCTCCTCTTGCCTTCACACTTTCCCAACATCAGGGTCTTTTCCAGGGAGTCTTCTCTTCTCATGAGATGGCCAAAGTATTGGAGCCTCAGCTTCAGGATCTGTCCTTCCAGTGAGCACTCAGGGTTGATTTCCTTCAGAATGGATAAGTTTGTTCTTCTTGCAGTCCAGGGGACTCTCAAGAGTCTCCTCCAGCACCACAATTCAAAAGCATCAATTCTTTGGTGGTCAGCCTTCTTTATGGTCCAACTCTCACTTCCATACATCGCTACTGGAAAAACCATAGCTTTGACTATGCGGACCTTTGTCGGAAAGGTGAAGTCTCTGCTTTTTAAGATGCTGTCTAGGTTTGTCATTGCTTTCCTCCCAAGAAGCAGGCGTCTTTTAATTTCATGGCTGCTGTCACCATCTGCAGTGATCATGGATGCCAAGAAGGTAAAATCTGTCACTGCCTCCATATCTTCCCCTTCTATTTGCCAGGAGGTGATGGGGCCAGTGGCCATGATCTTAGTTTTTTTGATGTTGAGCTTCAGACCATTTTTGGCGCTCTCCTCTTTCACCCTCTTTAATTCCTCCTCACTTTCTGCCATCAGAGTGGTATCATCTGCATATCAGAGGTTGTTCATATTTCTTCTGGCAATCTTAATTCCGTCTTGGGATTCATCCAGTCCAGCCTTTCACATGATGTATTCTGCATATAAGTTAAATAAGCAGGGAGACAATATACAGCCTTGTCGTACTCCTTTCCCAATTTTGAACCAATCAATTGGTCCATATCCAGTTCTAACTGTTGCTTCCTGTCCCACATATAGATTTCTCAGGAGGTAGATAAGGTGGTTAGGCACTCCCATTTCTTTAAGAACTTGCCATAGTTTGCTGTGGTCCACACAGTCAAAGGCTTTTGCGTAATCAATGAAGCAGAAGTAGATGTTTTTCTGGAACTCTCTGGCTTTCTCCATAATCCAGCGCATGTTAGCAATTTGATCTCTAGTTCCTCTGCCCCTTCGAAATCCAGCTTGTACTTCTGGGAGTTCTCGGTCCACATACTGCTGAAGCCTGCCTTGGAGGATTTTGAGCATAACCTTGCTAGCGTGTGAAATGAGTGCAATTGTACGGTAGTTGGAACATTCTTTGGCACTGCCCTTCTTTGGGATTGGGATGTAGACTGATCTTTTCCAATCCTCTGGCCACTGCTGAGTTTTCCAAACTTGCTGGCATATTGAGTGTAGCACCTTAACAGCATCATCTTTTAAGATTTTAAATAGTTCAACTGGAATGCCATCACCTCCTTGTTGTTAGCCATGCTTTCTAAGGCCCACTTGACTTCGCTCTCCAGGATGTCTGGCTCAAGGTCAGCAGCCACACTATCTGGGTTGTAGGTATAATTCCTCTGTGTATTCTTGCCACCTCTTCTTGATGTCTTCTGCTTCTGTAAGGTCCCTACCATTTTTGTCCTTTATCATGTCCATCTTTGCACAAAATGTTCCTTTAACATCTCCAATTTTCTTGAACAGATCTCTGGTTTTTCCCTTTCTATTATTTCCCTCTGTATCTTTGCACTGTTCGTTTAAGAAGGCCCTCTTGTCTCTCCTTGCTATTCTTTGGAAGTCAGCATTCCATTTTCTGTAACTTTCCCTGTCTCCCTTGCATTTTGTTTCCCTTCTCTTCTCTGCTATTTGTAAGGCCTCGTTGGACAGCCACTTTGCTTTCTTGCATTTCCTTTTCTTTGGGATGGTTTTTGTTGCTGCCTCCTGTACAATGTTACGAGCCTCCATCCATAGTTCTTCAGGCACTCTGTCCACCAAATCTAGTTCCTTAAATCTCTTCTTCACTTCCACGGTGTATTCATAAGGGATTTGGTTTAGATTATACCTGACTAGCCCAGTGGTTTTTCCTACTTTCTTCAGTTTAAGCTTGAATTTTGCTATAAGAAGCTGATGATCAGAGCCACAATCAGCTCCAGGTCTTGTTTTTGCTGACTGTATAGAGCTTCTCCATCTTTGGCTGCAGAGAACATAATCAATCTGATTTCGGTATTGCCCATCTGGTGATGTCCATGTGTAGAGTCGGCTCTTGTGTTGTTGGAAAAGAGTGTTTGTGATTGTTCTCTTGACAAAACTCTATTAGCCTTTGCCCTGCTTCGTTTTGAACTCCAAGGCCAAACTTCCCTGTTGTTCCTTTTATCTCTTGACTCCCTACTTTAGCATTACAGTCCCCTATCATGAGAAGAACATCTTTCTTTGGTGTCAGTTCTAGAAGGTGTTGTAAGTCTTCATAGAATTGGTCAATTTCAGCCTCTTCAGCATCAGTGGTTGGTGCATAAACTTGGATTACTGTGATGTTGAAAGGTCTGCTTTGGATTCGTATTGAAATCATTTTTGAGATTGTATCTCAGTACAGCTTTTCCTACCCTTTCGGCTTTGGCCCAACCACTTCATTAGCTCTGGAGCTACTTGTACTTGTCCTCCGCTCTTCCTCAGTAGCATGTTGGACGCCTTCCGACCTGAGGGGCTCATCTTCCAGCGTCATATCTTTTAGCTTTTTGTTTCTGTCCATGGAGTTTTCTTGGCAAAGATACTGGAGTGGCTTGCCAGTTCCTGTGGATCGCGTTTAGTCAGAACTCTCCACTATGACCTGTCCGTCTTGGGTGTCCCTGCACGGCATAGCCCATAGCTTCTCTGAATTACTCAAGCCCCTTCGCCACGACAAGGCAGCAATCCGTGAAGGGGTGCATGTCAGTTTTTGTTGTTTAGTTGTTAAGTCGTGTCCGACTCTTTGTGACCTCATAGACCAGAGAATGCCAGGCCCTCCTGTCTTCCACTGCCTCCCAGAGTAGGGTCAAATTCATGTTGGTATGTCAGTAGTTTCTACCTAATACCATCTCTAGATATATTGCATTATACTCTGTATAGAGTCTATATAAAGTGGATATGTCATTGAATGACCTATTTCCTCCATTGCTAATGGTGTTGTGGCAACATCTTCCAAAGTACTGGCATCAACATTCACAGCTAAGTGCAGCTGTTACTAATTTTATATGGTTAAATTTCCTGGTGGCAGACTAGTATCCACAGTGTACACCTGACTCAGAAACTTGAAATATTCGGTTAACTTTTCTTGAATTTTTATTCCCATATATTTAAGATACCCAGGAAACCAGAAGGTACCACTGCCTTGCCCATGTTATTCTACATTAACTTATTTCTGCACGCACACACAAAGAAAAGCTATCAAGGGGCTAATTCCACAAAGAAACATCGACATGGCAAATAAATAGATGAAATAAGATCCTTTTTGCATGCACACACAGAATGCCACTTGTTTTTCCTAAATTAACACTCACACCCATCTATATATTCCTTGGCACCTCTTGGCAGGAGGAGATTTGAACCACAGAACTCTTGTGTTTACTTTCTCAAATTCATCCTATCCATGAAAGCTAAAGAGGGGTGTAATGGCACCTCCCCCCATTCCTTCTGTTTTCTTGGCACCATTATACCCCTTTATAGCTTTCATGGATAGAATGAATTGAGGAAAATAAGCAGCAGAGTTCTATGATTCAGTTCTTCACCTGCCAAGTGGTGCCCAGGAGGATTAAGGCTTCATACACCTACTTGTGAGTTAAAAATAAAAGGTCAGATCTGTAGTACATATTTAGTACACTATGGATTAAATCCTGTTTGTTCTGTAAACTAAATCATAACTTTCCATCCATTTCTCCTTGGTAAACAAAGTGCCCCTGCTGCAGTTCTCAGGGGTGTGCATTCACACTGGCTTGGTGTATGCACATGCATAACCCACAAGAATTGTGGCATGGTTTGAGGTTTTGTATATCAGAGATTAACAGATGGAAAATTACTATGTGGATTATTATTTGGATTATGCTCCAAGCCGGAATTCAGCCTGTGTATTGTGACCCTGAATAGAAACATTGGGCTGCTATAATTCAAATGTATGTAAAACAAACAATGGTTTCAAGAGAAGAACCATTCTGTAGAAAAACTGAAATGAAAAACAGAAGAAATCTAACAGCATCAAATATTATGTGCGTTAAAATGTACAGCACATACTGCTAGAAGCACAAAGCTGGTTGTTATCAGAAAGTTTAGTCTATTCTGTCATTGTTGATAAGTAGGAAGAAAAGATCTAACCCACTCTTGACATTATGTAAGAAACAGAAAAGCTTTGTTTGCCCCCAGAGGTACATGATAATTCACAGTGAACGGTAAATTGTTCAATTTATTCACAACACACAGAGGTAAAGGTAAAACAGCTAATATATATTGCTTATTAGTTTGCATCCATTTCATCCAAACTATTTTATTATTCTGGTGATGAAGGCTATTAATTTCCACTCTTGCAAAGGTAGAGAACTTAAAAGTTTATGAGCAATGTGAAATTCCCTTGGCTACGACTTCCTATCATTTTTGTTTGCTGAACTCACTTATCCCGATCCAGTAGTCATGACTGCAGGCTACTCCTCCCCCGTAACCCTGTGAATGGATCTGCAGTTTAAGGAAGGAAAGGTGTACTGTAATTTACATTCCCCTCCCCACATGGGATGAAGCCTTGAGGGCTCAACAAGCTTTTGAAAAGCTTACATGTATAACAGCCTCTTGTGCTAGACCAGTGCTATCCAGTCTGACTGGCAGTTATCTTTTGGTGTTCTAGGCAGAAATCTTTTCCAACCACCCACAACATGACAATCCTTTGCAGTTGGGAGATGGGAGATGCTGAAGCCGGGGCCTTCAGTATACAAAGCTTGCAGTCCAACATTGGGCTGTATGCTGCTTGTAGAGTTATGGCTCCTCCGTCTTCCACACAATGGACAACAGCCCTATTTAGTTGTTAGGGAACTATGTACAACCAGCATGTCCTGAAGCCAGCATGTTAGCCCCACCCCCTTTGGTGTTTCACTGAACACAGAAGTGCAACAGTGAGAAGAGAAGAAGACTGCTGTGCCTTGATTTTGGTGAATATGGGTTCATGTGGAGAGGTCACCTGGGTACCTCAGCCTCCCCTTCTTCAGACAGTCACATTTCCAATTTCGATGTGACAATGGTGGGGGGGAGGCAAGAACACACCACTCACATGTGACCTCCACATGAATTTTAAAGAACTGAAAAGAGTTCTTCTGTGTGGTCTAAAGTACATGTTACATTAAACATGTACCATACATCTTGAAATGTTTTTCTGTAATAGCTGCCTGGATGGCTCAGTGAGTTAGGTATCTGGCTGCAGAGCTAGAGGTTGGGATTCAATTCCCCATTGTGCCTCCTGTGAGTAGAGCCAGCCTGTGTGGCCTTGGACATGTTGCACAGTCCCAGGACACTCCCAGAAGAAGGGAGTGGTAAACCACTTCTGAGTACTCTCTGCCTAGAAAACCCTGAAAAGGGTCACCATATGTCAGAATTGATGGCTCATTATGCTGATGATGATTCTATTAAATGCGTGAAGCCTCGATTCAAACCAATGCAGTCTCCCCCAAGGCTACAAAAAAGTCTTCCTTTTTTGCTTTCCCATGCATGTGGAGT
Organism: Intellagama lesueurii; assembly: GCA_037013535.1. Lineage (NCBI taxonomy): Eukaryota > Metazoa > Chordata > Lepidosauria > Squamata > Agamidae > Intellagama > Intellagama lesueurii. The sequence goes on from JBAJHW010000003.1 coordinate 212,316,045, forward strand.
AGGAGAATTCTTTTTAAAACTCTGTGGGGAATTTAAGCCTCCTCCATTTGTACACACTAGTCACAGACTGGGACTACACATGTCTATTAGAAAATAAAACAGAAAAAGTTCATAAATACAGATACATATTTAACACTGCATGTTGTTTAGCCCATTCTCAGGATGAATTCTAATAATCAGGAAAGCTCCACATACTGTATGGAAATAGCTGTCCATGCATAGCTGATAAAAAAAGGAAGGACATTTTCACACTTCCATCAAAGGCCTTGATCCCAGAGACAATAGGAAACACTGTTGTACCGCATTCTGCTAAAAAACAAAAAACAAAACCTACACACTTTTTAAAATCAAGCACAGATTACTTTGCCAGGGAAGCATGTTTTATGGTTGGAAAGTGACCTAAAATACTGTTCTGCTAGAAGGTTGTTTAAAATAGCATGCACGTGAAACTCAATTTATTTCATTCATTTCTGCATATGTACACCCCTCTGTTGCTGCAAATTGCACCTTTGGGCAACCAGTGGAGACAGTAGGAGAGGTAGCAGGAAGGAAAGAGAGAGGAATGGATACAAGAGAGGAAAGGTCTGCTGGCAAAACTGTTTGTAGAAAGCTTGGCTGCTTCTGTCTCTTTAAGAATGATTTTGCTGGTCTCTGGGAGGTGGAGAGAAGGGTGGAACCTCATCCCTTTTGGGAGCTCCAGCTGCCAAGAATCCTCCACTCCTTGGAGCAAAGGAGGGAGAAAAGGGAAGCCAAGCGTTTTCCCCAGGCTTCTCAGACAGGAGGAGTGTGCATGCATGTCTATTTGTGTGTGTGTGAGAGAGAGAGAGAGGGAAAGAGAGAGAGAGAGAGATAGACTGAAGGGAAATAAAGGGAAGGGCCAGAGGGAGAGAAAGAAGGTGTGGAGAAGCACATCCCAACCGGAATGCAGCCTACAGTATACTCCATTCCTACCATCAAGGCAGGCAGTTGAGATGTGAAGAGCAAGGGAACTGACATGAGATGCAAAGATCTATTACTGAACCCATCTCTCTTATACTTTTTTTTTGGGGGGGGGGGGGAGGGAGAGACCCAAACACACAACCTCACACAGGGACTACTCTTGCCAGCTACATTTCAGGTGGGGATGCAAGCAGTGTTTCAAATGTCACATGATTTTACATCTAATCAACTTAGAACGGAACTTAGTGCAAGGCAAATGAAAATGTAGATAAGCCTTTAGTCTCCAGTGTGAAGGCTTTAGCCCAACTTAACTTTAAAAACATCCCCCTGGAAAGTATTCAGTTGTTGAATGCAATTTTATGCATATAACTACAGCTGGGCTGAGGCCACTCTCATGAGGTGACAAAGACCCTCTAGAAAGTGCAAGCATCATCTGGAGGGAAAGACCAACCGGACACTGACATAATCAGACTTAGGAACATGGAACTGCCTGACCAAGAAAGTGTATTGCATCCAAAGCCTCTGGAATAGATAACCCACCAGCAATAAGACCAGATCCTGCCAACCTGGCCCCACTAATTTATGGTTCTTTCCCTTCAGTCATTTCAGCATTACCTACGTACAACCTTCATGTGCCAAACTTCACTCAGTTTATGAACATAAAGCAACAACAATGTTGTGTACAATGGACAATCAGATTAAAAAAACATTCTGTTTTACTTCTGATTTTCAACCATATGCATTTACATGTGAAATTCCATAGTAAAAGGCATTCCTGGCCTAGAACAAGAAGACACCTTGAGAAGGAGAAGTAAACACTGAACAGGATGCCACAGGATGCTCTTCAAGGGGCACAGTTCTTTTCAGATAAAACTCCCCATCTTCACTGGATTACAACAGGGCAGATTCCCGTTCACACTAATTTCACTTTTAAATGTAAAGAAAGGAAGACCCATTCAGGGCACTGTAGAAAGTCAGCACACAACCCTTTGGCAATTGAAGATTAAATCCCCTTGGGAACTGCTTACCAATTAACATTATTTATGTATGTCTGATTTGTGAGGAGAAAAAAAGAAAAAACATGAGCCTGATGGAAGGAATCACACAGCATGTAATATGCCTAATGCCTTTCCAAGACACGCTGAAGGCATTTAAAAAAGATTATTTAGACATATACCAGAAACCCAAAAGAAGCTACTTCTAAACAGACTTCTATTAAAAGTGTCATCTGCCCTGCAGTTTTCTGAATACTTTAGGCAGCAAAGTGCCTCAGAAGATTCATCTGCTAAATTCCTGTCTCTTTAATGAGTCCATTTTCCACAATGCAAAATTAAAAACGTGACTCATAAAACTCAGGGGCAACCCAGAAAGCAAACACTAGATAAAGGACGAGACACATTAGGCACATTTATGCGCTGTTGTAGTTTGCATTTGCCAAGCTTCTCTCATGGTGGATTCATTTTCTAACTGCTGATTAATGGCGTTTTTCCAGGGCAGCACAATCTTTGCAAGGAAGAGGAAGATCGGGTTTTTTCAAAGGAATATGGCTGCCCCAATTATGAGCTTAGCTGTCACCTTGCAGGGATACATCTGTAGCATGAAAAACGTCAGTGCGGCAGAGATCCCACAGCTGTATCAGGAATGAATGTGTTTGGTGCATGCATCCTGCAGCCTACAGCTTGAAATGAATCTGACATACCATTTGGCTTCCAAACGAATTCAGAATCTCTGGGAGAGGTAACACCGCACAACCTCCTCCTCCTGAAATTATGTCCCAGCATTTCATGAACTCTTTCCCTTTTCATTCTGTTGGCTCTTTCAAAATTTAATTATTTGAAAGCTGTTTGCTTTTCATTTCACAGATTATGAAATGTAATGTAAACTATTGAGCCGTAGTCTGCGCGAATGATCAAAGGAGCTTCTGCTTTACATTGTTATATAATGGATCCTTAGTAATTCGAGGAAATGCTCCTTTGAAGGGGACATAAAATCACACCAAAACTTAGTAGATTTGGGTTGAATAATAATAGTTACATTTTAGAGGCATATACATTGTTTGAACATACCATACACAATTCCCAAAAATCCCAATTTAAGATTATTCTAGCTTCCTTGGAATAAAATTACTATGTTTAGCAGAAAATATCAGATTATGAAGACTAGATTTCTCAGAGCAAGTAACCACCTACTTGAATTCAGGTTAATTCAGCTTGCTAACCAGCTTTAGAGACGTGGTGGTGCTGCGGGTTAAACCGCAGAAGCCTCTGTGCTGCAAGGTCAGAAGACCAGCAGTCGTAAGATCGAATCCATATGACGGAGTGAGCTCCCGTCGCTTGTCCCAGCTCCTGCCAACCTAGCAGTTCGAAAGCATGTAAATGCGAGTAGATAAATAGGTACCACCACGGTGGGAAGGTAACGGTGTTCCGTGTCTAGTCGCGCTGGCCACGTGACCACGGAAACTGTCTACTGACAAACGCTGGCTCTACGGCTTGGAGACGGGGATGAGCGCCGCGCCCTAGAGTCGGACATGACTGGACTAAATGTCAAGGGGAACCTTTACCTAACAAGCTTTTAGAAGGAACATTTATATAGTATATCCAAATGATACAATAAATTGCATGGTTAAATACTTTATAAAGTCTGCTCTTTATAATAACAATGGCTGAAATCCATCAGTAAATTGTAATCAGAGTTGGCCCATTAGATTAGTGGGGATTTGGTGAGTCAACAACTATGTAAATTCCATTGATTCAACATGCCTACCTTACTTACTTGCTACTGGATTTCAGCCATTGAGTAGGTAAGATTGCTTACTTTAAGGTGTATCACACAGACAAGTCTTGTTCAGGAACTATGGGATGTGGCATCTCCATGTTACTTATTTAAAATTCTAATATTGTAAAATCATTTGTTTATTTTGGCTGAATTGCTGATATACAAAAAAGGGAGCAACAAAATATCCTTTTGGTCTGTTTTGTTCCCTGGAGAATGGGAGATGGAGGTGGACAAGCATCTCCCTCTCATCCAAAGTAAATAAAAATGACACAATCTGCTGTTAAAATATCAAAGGCAGTCCTGATGGGCATCTCTGACTAGAACTGCACTTACTAACCAAGCAAAATAGTTTCTCCACTCTCCTTCCTCTCATAAACATTGAACAAATGGCAGAACCTATATCAGAATAAACTTTCCCCTTTCTTTGCTCTCCCCAATACTATATTCAAATGGCATCACTAATCCAGACATTTCAATCCATTCATGTAAATAATATGTGGGAAGAGGCAAACGTACCAAGGACACGGATTTGCATCACTGCTCCATGTAAACCAAAGAACATCCACAGTGGTTGGGAACAATCCACGCACACCTGCATGCCGGCGCTTGCTCCATTGTGGCTCAAATGCAGTTCTCCTTCTGAATTCACCATGAATCCCAAAATGTCTCCACTCTGGAGAGGCACAAGCACTCTACAGACTGCCCAGAACTCTTTTCGATCAACTAAAGACTCAGGATTATAGGGAAGGTCACTGGGCCGCAGGGTACTAGGATCACAAGTTGTCACTCCATAAGAAAGTGTCCCAGTGCGTGAGGTGTTAGATTTATTGATTTTGACAAATATTGTCTCATTGATTCTAAGAGGCCTGCTGGTGAAGACCAAAGTTCTCTCTTCCCGAGCATGCTCCAGACGGGCAACAGTCTGGTCATCCAGAATTTTAATATGAGCTCCCCTGAGTTGATGGAAGCGGAGGTCACTTTCAAGCTGGGATGGGAGAAGGTGGGAATGTTGAGAGTTGAGGGAGTTCTGTGGGATAGGACACATGGCAGCCATGACATGGAAGTTCTCTTCCTGGAGGTTGAGGTCGCAAAGGCTCACAGACAGCCGGGTGTCCTCTGTCTCCCTGCGCAAGGAGGGCCGGCGGATTGCTGTAAATGATCTTGGACGGAGGCAATCAGGAGGAATAATTTCGCTATCTGCAAATGAGAGCAAGAAAGGGAAAAGATCACCCAAGGATAAGGAAAGCATTATTGTTTGCTTTAGGTGAAAGTCAAGGCATTGCTGTCGCCAATGCATTCCCCTTTCAGTTGATAACAATGGGTCTGAGACCACATCCAGTGAAATAATCTCTCTAAACTTTACAGGGTTGAAAGAGAAGAATAGTTGAGCAGTTACTGGGATTTAACAAAGATTTTTGTAAAAGAATGAAGGAAGCTATCTACCACTCTGTTTGTCGAAACATCTCTCCCCACCAAAAAGTGCAACGAAAGGACGAGTTATGTCATATATTGGGATAACTGACCTACATGAAATGCTCTTGAAAGTACCTATCGAAGAGGTCAGAGTGATCATTCTAATCCTAGTTTGCAGTTCTGAGAAAGGTCTAGCTTTATTGGTGAATGTTTATAGGTGTTTTATTCAAGTGACTGTTATAGGGGCTAATATCTTACATGCACTTTCCTGGGAGTAAGCATCACTGATCTTAGGAAAACACAGGTAATAGAGCTTTAATTGTTCTATCATTTTAATATTTTACTGCATCTTATGACAGTTTTATCTAATTTGTTGTTTTTAGTACATCACTCAGGGTGCAATTCTTGGGGAAGACAGACATACTAAAAAAAGAAAAATTATGCTTTGCAAATGTATTCATCTAAATAACAAACAATCCAGCAAAAGTCATTATGACTTAAGCTCCACTGGTGCTTATTAATGGAGAATCAGTAAAGAGAAGGAGTGATGTCTTCTCTTTATTCTCCCTTAATTTCAGGTAGAATTCTTATGTAGAAATATCTGTTTAAAGAGAGTTGAACTGCAAATATGCCAGGGTCACTCCAAAACAGTCTGTGCCTGAGTAACACAAGAATTCACCAATTCTCTCACACACTCAATTACTACTATTGTCTGTTCAGTGCCAGAAAAAACACACCACACAAACATTCAGAGGGATGTGTCTTTCTTGCTCTTATGTTTCTCTCCAGCAGTGTAAGTTTTTTAGCTATATGTGACTCCAGAGTAAGACATGCAAAGGAAACCATTGTTTACATTTTAGCGATAGTTCTGGTGATACACATGATTTTCCTACTAAGTAGTTTTCAAAATTATAACTTTTTTTTCCACTTGAAGAAGTAGACCTTCTAAAAAAAAAGGTTTGTCTAAATCTGTGCATTGCCCTTTATGTACTTCATTCTGCCATTTTTCATTCACTCTTAATACCACTGTGTCACTCCTTCTCTGTCTACCCGCTTTTCTCCTATGGTCATCACCATGTTTCCTTAGAAATAATCACCTCTCTCATACCCTCTCATCACTATGAACTGGGACTTTTGGGGTACCAAAATGCCACTCGCTGATCAATACTACTAATGATGATGATGATGTGCTGTCAAATTAATTTTGAATTGAATTTTTATTTTTTCCAAAAACCTTTTGCATTTAAAGACTCCCAGCAGTGCACAGATAATGTTAACTGAAGCAGCTTGACAGTATTTTCCAGTTTCACTTCTGCATCAGCATAGAATGGGTGTCTTTTCACACAAGAACATTGAATTAGAGAAACATTTGCCAGACAAAGCACCAGGACACTTAAGGAAAAAGAGCTCTCGTTTTAAGAAATAATGATTCTCCTATGACCCACTATTCTTCTACTCCACCTGAGAGAAGGGAATAAGATGAGCTTTTGTGCGCCAGACAGCCAATTCCTATTTATTATTATTATGCCTAGAACAGAAACCTACGTGCCTATTTCCCATTCTCCTTCCATTCAAGGAAGGCTTCAAAAATTATATATTGTTGACCTGAAACACAATCTTATTATACATATTTACTCAGAAACAAATCTCACTATGGCCATCCTGGCATATTGCCTCAGAATGATGTTTGGTGGTAGGAAGCAGCAAGGAGAAGTGGCTGGGGTAGGATCCAAGCACAATGAGCAATAAGCAGTGGTGGTGTCTAGGGTGAAAAGTTATGGATGATGGCTGGGCAGGATCCAGGAGTTAAGGAGCAGAAAGATATGGTGGAGGCCCAGGATCCAGGCTAGAAAATAACAGAGTGGTGATGGAGTAGGGTTGCCAGATGTCCGGCAAATTTTAGCCTAATGTCCTCCGTCCGGCAGGCAAAGCTAAAAACCTTTAAAATATCCAGCTTTTGTCTATGTGGCCTTCTTCCTCCTCCTCGTCGTCTTACCCGAGGAAAAACAGATGGTTTGGAACTAAGGGGACACCGTAATGAAGAATTATTTTGTAAAGGTGGAAGTGAACCCATCACAGAATCATGCCATAGTCTTTTTTTTTTTTTTTTTTTACGGGCAGAAGTCCTGTGATCACAGGGCGCCTGTTTTGTTCATCGTCTCCCCGGTTGGTAGGAAGGAGGCTGATACCAGTTGCTCAGATCAGGTAAGAAACGGGGAGGGGCAGCGGCGCTCTTTAGAGGTGGGCTTCCTCCTTCAGCAGCAGCCGCCGTGAACCAAAGGAGTGGTTCTGAAGAGAAGGGTGTCTTTCAGAGCTTGGGAACCTGTGGCCTTCCAGATGGTGTTGAAATCCAACACCCGCTATGCCAACATTAAAGTAAATAAATAAAGTTTTTTCCAAAATCTGCTAATGGGGGACTGTAGAGCAACTTCTGGAGTGTCTAAGCAGGGAGATTGTATTTTTAAAGGAATATATTTTTGTGCAAGCTGGCAGCCTAATAATACCAGTTTCTCTATTTTAACTTTGTTGGTGATATAATATTTATTTTTATTTTTTAACATGACTGTTTCTTGGTTGGTTCACTAAGAGACATTTATTGGCAGCTATTGTAATAAAATTGTATTGATTGCGGGTTTAATCCGGAACGATTCAAATGAAACATTCAATATGTCCTCCTCTGTCCTCTTTTTTGTCTTTCTATGTCCTCCTTTTGGTACCCATGTATCTGGCAACTCCTATACTGGAGTTACTTTGAATCTGCAAATTGCCTTCTGGATTAAGATCACGTCATGGCCGCCATGTGGCCTATCCCACAGAACTCCCTCAACATACCTTCAGCACAGAGGTAGCCATGTTAGTCTGTTTCAGCTTGTAGAACAAAACAAAGCAAAACCAAAAACAGTCGTATTGCAGTACCTTGAAGACTGCAATTCCATTAAAGGCAAATTGCACACGAGAAGTTATGCTCCTAGGCTCTGGAATGTACTGCCCCAAGAAGCCAGGTTGCCCCCTCCTTCTTGTATTTCTGTTGGCAGGCAAAGACCTTCCTTTTCAGGTGGATTTTAAGCAATAAATGTTTCAGGAATGCTGTGTTTATTAAACCCAGAGATTTTTAAACATTTTTAAAATGTTCTTAAAAATTATTTTTATCTTAGTTTTAATATTGAAATATGTTTAATTGTTTTTTAAAATAGTTATATTTTAAAACTGTTGAGTACTGCACTTTTAATTGCTAATTGTGTGGGGTGTGTGAGTGTGTGTGTGTGTAAATATAAATAAGCAAGCTTTAAAAAAAGTAGCCATGTTAGTCTGTGCAACCATATCAGACAAAAAACCAAAGCAAAACAATCTAGCAGTTAATCTATAAAGTGACACCTGCATTTCTCTCTCCCCCTCTCTTTTAATTTTTTATCTAATCTGCAAGAGAAGACACTTGCACCCTTGCTTTCCATCACATGGTTGGTCTTTCCAGGGCTGTGCACCTGATCCTGTGCCCATTTATGTGACCAAAACCCAGGGAAGCTGCTCTCATGATTGCCTTATTACATGCTATATTTTTCAGACAGATTTTGCCCAACAGATTTATCTCATTGTGAGCTTTTGTGGATTACAGAGGGATCTGAGGATTGCAATCTACAAATGTTTTCACTGAAATATCAACTGGCACAATATTTTTGTCTAGTTACGCATGCCTCACACATATATGTACTATGCAGGTGTGGATGTGTCAGTATCTTGATACCCAACCAAATGTAAATCCTTCAAAAATGCCAGTGTTTGAGCAAAATTTATGTTTGTGCTTTCTTCATTCTGTAATTCATTGAGGTCAGCCACTAATGAAGTTGTTTATAGGTTCTTAAGATGCTATGCTCACATGTAGGATGAGTGAAAAAAACCATGTAAAGAGAACTAAAGAAAACTAAAACTAAAAATCATGGAGACAGGGGAACTAGTTATTTTGGAAGAAATCAAAGAGTAATATTTTCAAATGATCTACAATTACCTCAGGAGAGGTACAGAGTAAATTAACCATATGGTGTGAGACAATGCATGAGTGATTTCCTACTTGTCTTGGGGGTTGGAAGAAAGAAAACCCACCTTTGCTGTACATCTGCCGTCCACTCCACCAACCACAACAGGCACCACTGGCTTCATTAGACTTTTAGGTGAAAACTTTTGGACAATACAAGTTTGCTTAGGTCTGCCTTTTAAACTGCTGACAAATTACACTTTTTTCTCTTGCTCTTCCATCCACCCATATATTGTTTGCATAATACAAATACACTTTCTTCATCTCCTTTCCTCTTACCTGACCATGCCCACCTGCCACATGGCCATGTACTTCTCTTTTGCTCCACTCAGGCACAACACCACCTTCTTCCAAGCTCAGGCTCACACACTCAAAGCTGCCCCAGCCTATCTCTCTGAATGTGAATAGAAGCCTCAGAATTTCTTGCTCAGACCCTGGATGCTTCTTTCCCTAAACCGTATCTGGTGAGCCTCCTCTGCCACTTTCAGAGTCAGTTTCCAATCAAGGTGCCCGCAGGGGAAACCCAGAGACCTCACACTTAATCCAGCACTGAGGAGAAAAGAGTCACTGGCAACTTCTCCATAGGCAGCCTGGCTCCTAGCAGTGGCAGGTAAGCAAAGCAACAACAGGTACAAGCAAACTCTGCCACATCACCCACCATTCCCAATTTGCCACCTGTCCTGTCAAGTCAGTTAATCCCATGTTTCTATATGATTATCCAATTAACAATGCAAAGTTTTGGTTCACATGAAGTGCTACCCTTCATTGGTTTTTGGTTTGTCTTAAAAGAACTTTTCAACTAAGACCTTGTTCACACTTGCAATTTATCCTTAAGACTAAGAAATTAGCCAGCCAATCAGCAGAGACATGAACACAGCCATCAAGAGGCAGCTGTCAATAAATCATTTGTAATGTACAAGTCTAACCTGGGTTTGGATTACTAATTTGTTCTGTTTGTCTCACGTACAAGCCATTGAGAGGGTAGAATATGATACATTATCTACTATTCAAAGTGGTACAACCTTCCCTCACCAAAGGCTGTTGAGAAAACTCCACAGTCAGGAGATAAGAAGGCAGGTCCTCTTATGGACTGAGAACTGGTTGAGAACTAGGAAACAGAGAATAGGTGTCAATGGGCAATTTTCACAAAGGAGAGAGGTGAAGAGTGGTGTGCCCCAGGGATCTGTCCTGGGACCGGTGCTTTTCAACCTGTTCATAAATGACCTGGAGACAAGGATAAGCAGTGAGGTGGCCAAGTTTGCAGATGACACAAAACTTTTCCGGGTGGTGAAGACCAGAAGGGATTGTGAAGACCAGAAGGGATTGTGAAGAGCTCCAGAAGGATCTCTCCAAACTGGGAGAATGGGCAGCAAAATGACAAATGTGTTTCAAAAAAAAAAAAAAAAAAAAGTAAGGTAATGCACATTGGGGCAAAAAATCAAAACTTTATTTATCAGCTGATGGGTTCTTAGCTGTCCGTGATAGATCAGGAAAGAGATCTTGGTGTGCTGATGGACAGCTCGATGAACGTGTCAACCCAGTGTGTGGCGGCAGTGAAGAAGGCCAATTCCATGCTAGGTATCATTAAAAAGGGGATTGAAAATAAAACAGCCAACATTATAATGCCATTGTACAAAATGCTGGTAAGGCCGAACCTGGAGTATTGCATACAGTTCTGGTCACCACACCTCAAAAAAGACATAGTGGAACTAGAAAAGGTGCAGAAGAGAGCAACTAAAATGATTACTGGACTGGGGCACCTCCCTTATGAGGAAAGGCTACAGAGTTTGACGCTCTTTAGTCTAGAGAAAAGGCACCTCAGGGGGGACATGACTGAGATGTATAAAATTATGCAGGGGATGGATAAAGTGGATAGAGGGAAGCTCTTTTCCCTCTCACGCAATATCAGAACCAGGGGACATCCACTCAAATTGAGTGTTGGGAGAGTGAGAACAGACAAAAGAAAATATCTTTTTACCTAGCGTGTTGTTAGTCTGTGGAACTCCTTGCCACAGGATGTGGTGATGGCATCTGGCCTATATGACTTTAAAAGGGGATTGGACAGATTTCTGGAGGAAAAGTCCATCGCAGGTTACAAGCCATGGTGGGGATGTATAATCTCCAGGCTTAAAAGGAAGATACCTCAAAATGGCAGATGCAAGGGAGTGGTACCTAGTTGTCTCGTGTGCTCCCAGAGGCATCTGGTGGGGCTACTGTGAGATACAGGAAGCTGGACTAGATGGGCCCTTGGCCTGATCCAGCAGGGCTCTTCTTATGTTCTTATGTTCCATCTCAGGATTTTATGTCTCCCATCAGTAACAATGGAATGAGACACAGAATACTGCAATCCCAAAATGGACTGTATTACCTCTTACTGCATTTGAGGAACACCCTGTTTTTTTGCTCCCTCTGTATTTAAAATCCCTGAAAATAGAAAACTATCCCTGCAAATATCAAGGACAACAGTGGCAGTTCAATTATGTGTGGGTCTGCTTAAGTACACTGCCACCCCAAATATAAACCTGCAGAATTTAACTCAGCTCTAGTTACTAACAATCTCTCATGCTAGGTCTTACAGTAATATTCTTTTTTTTTTTTTAATGAACGAATAGGACTTTAGAATGCAGCACCTTGGGGACTGGCTTGTCAGGGTGGAACTAGACTTAGTCCTGTCCAAATGATGTCCTTCCCCATATGGCTTCCCCAAGCCATATGTTTGAAGTCTGCTTTTCAACAATTCAGTTTGAAGACCAATCTGTTTCCAAATGCCCAGAGCATTTAAATATGTACATCTAAAAAAAAAAAACCCACTTAGGACAGGATACATAATATTGTGCCAATATCAGTACATAATCGTCAAACTATTCCATCCCTGGCAAGCAAAGTCGCATGATTTAGTAGGCAACAGACAATTGGTACAGAGATTTCTTAACTTACCACAATTTCCCAATGTTACACCATTTGCGTAACTGCACAACAGAATTTCAAGTAATATTTGTAAGGGTTTTGTCTGGAGCAATAGTTCAGAAGGCTGCTTTTAAAATCATTGCTCTACCTAGGTTCTGTCTTGCTTTGATTCTTTGAAGTGTTTTTTGTACGACCAACATGTTAAGGTCTTTTGATATTCGTAGCAGCTGAAAGAAGGGATCCATGGACAAATTCTTACAACATATATCTTAAATGGTAATAATGCTGGGCCAAATACAGAGGAGACTGTGCAAAATTCTGAATTTAAAAGACAGGTGAGGTAACTAGCACCAGAGCTGTCAATAAAGAGACGACTTCTGCCTTTAGTGTAAGTATGTTTTTAGTTATTATTGTCTCAGCCATCCTTGCCCAGTCACTGTCATTGGCAGCACTGACACATTAGGACACAGAATAAATGCAATGCTCCAGTTCTGAAGTCAATTAAAACAGATCATGACTGCCAAGTAAATATTGCTATCTAATTCCAATTCATAATTTAAACTTTAAAATAAAAATTGTTTACACTTTAGAGTTTAAAAGGTTCTGCTCCAGATTAACAAAACGAGCTGACATATATAGAACTGAATTAATTCACTGATACAGCTTATCAACTGGCCCACTAATCCAGCAAGAATTTACACCAGGCACACTTAACACACTTTGGACAAAGCATAGAGCAAGAGTCTTTGTTTTCACTTGAATCACAGCCAGAGCCAGCAACATATGTTTCATTTTAACCAGTCCTAGCTCCAGGATTTGGACAGAGCTCAGAACCTTACATTTTTAAAGGAACTTACTGCGTTACTCATTAGTTCTTGGCAGACAGCTTGCTGTTATTCCTGCTCTGATCATGCAAGTAATTTGTTGTATGGTATGTTATTAATGTGTTATGTTGTCAAGCCAGCAGAACAGAAAAATACAAGGACTCTCTAGCAGCCAATTCTGATGTTGCACCTTGTAAATACTTATAAAACTAACAAAACAAAACAAAACCCTCAAAGAACAGCTTCCTTGTCACTTAAGATTGATAACAGCTTCAAACCTGAAAATTCCTGACAAAAGTGCCCTAAAAATGCCTGAAAATCCCCTTTAATAGTAACTTTTGAAAGTAACCAGTTCTTCCCAATTACACCTAAGGAACTTAATATTTTCGCATTCAATCTAAAAAGTATCTTTATTACTAGTAGTGACATTCCTAGTAATAACAATTATTATTAGCTTTGGATCTGGGGGATTCTTGCACAACTAACTTGCACCATCTACTGAACCAGATAATTTCAGTTCAAAATTTACAAAATCAAGCAGTTTTCTTATCTAAAATTATCAAGGATATCTAAATAGTTCCTCATTACAGCAAGAAAACAACAAACAGATGAAGAAGGCTTGTGTAGCACCACAACATATAAAACCACAATCTTTGGTTGTATGATGGAAAGAAGAAAGATGGACTTAAGAGATTCAGATCCTGTACAATGAAATCTGAACAAATATTGTACAATAATCAGACTGACTGGGTAAAAAATAAAATAATAAAGAATCTAGGCCTATAATCTTATGCACATTAATCTAGGAGAAAGTCTTATTGAACTTAAAATTTATTTCTGAGTAGACTTGCATATGATTCTGCTGTAAATTACAAAACCTATTTGTTCAGTGACTTGAATGCATTTTCTAGGCTAGATAACTATGCAGTGACATCTACTTTGTACTATATATATGAGATGCCACAATGAGTCTTTTGATTATTTTTAATCATACAAAGATGGCACTGGTGAGATTCCAACAGCCACTTCAAAGAAATGAGTTTTTCATGCCAACGTTACAACTCAGGAGTCTTATGTTGCAACCAATGTCACCCCGAAGGGCATGTTCAGAGTTTTCATATTTCCTTCATGCCACTTGGTCAATTTGGCTGCATTTCAAGAATGGGAAAAAGGAGTTTGCACATGTGTTTAAAGCTTTCCTGCAAATCCCATTTCAGACTCTCCAAGAATTCACTGTGCAGAAAAAAGATGGTCAGATGTTTAACATTCATGGATGTCAGTCAAGTGGGCCCAAAACATTTTCCTTGTAAAGTGCAGCAATTTAAGTGGTTCCGTGATACTGATCGTCGCCTGAATAAGTATCCTTTCCACAGCCAAGTATATTGCAAAGTTTAACTGAATGGTTATTTAGAAACTATTAAGATATTAGGAGCATTCTTTCTTTTCTCTCTCTTTTATATGAAGAGTGTTACAGGGAAATTAAAAAGAAAAGGCTAAAGATGAATCCTTGTGATGAATTCTTGACTAGTCTTATCTAGTAATGTCAATTTAAATGGCCTTTGCATCAGGAACAGCTGCAAAGCAAATAGCTGAAACAGCAGCTCTAATTTGGTAACTCTATCTCTAAAAGGCTGGGTGAAATTAGAAGGGAACCGGTGAAGGGCATCTGCAGTTATTTATGCCAGAGGATGTGTCTGAAAACTTCAACTATTCAGCGAATTCATGTAACATTTTGCAATGACGAATGTTCAAGAGGAAATCTTGGCAGGTTCCCGAGCTAGGAACTTTTTTTCATCTGTGACCCTGCTGATGAAGAGATTCCTCCTGTGATCTCTTGTACCATGTTCTTACAAAACTGGTTTCACTATGGCACAGCAAACTGGGATGTACAGCTGTTGCGTAGCCGTTATCCTACGGCTAAGCAAATGGAACCAAACCACTCAGCAGGTGGACACTTGCAGAGAAAGGGCTTTATGATGTTTTTTAGTAAATCAGCACAACAAACAACGGCTCATTAGATTTATTTCATTTTCATTAGGGCTGAGCAAGATATCCTTTGGGGGTCTAAGCCTGCTTCTTTCCCTGTCCTTGTGCCAGAAAATGCAGTACATTGCACAGCAGCCTAAAGAGTATCTACCACCTCAAGCCTCCTGGACAAAGATATGAAGGCAAAGAAAATAAGAAGTCAGGGAGAGAAATTGTGGGGGGAGAGTTGAGCAAAGTACCTGTCACTTCCCAAGGCCCCAAATGGAATCACCCTGTAGCAAAAAAACTTTTTGGGTTGTGCATTTTTCAGGTTTTATCTTGAAAGTGCCTCACCACATTAAATAGTAATGCTGCAGAACTTGAGTTCAACAGAAGGTGTAACTGAGAAAAGAAAAAAAGGAGACGTGTGTGCTGGAGTTTATCTGTTTTTTACTTGCCAGTAAGTTTGTACAAATATCAAACTGTTTTCTCTTTCATAAAAGTTAAGGTACAATGAACAGGTGATGAACGTTGTCCCAAATTTGTGCAAAGTGAGTTATTTCAGCACCTAGCACTATGACTCCTGTTTCAGTAAAAGTGCATTTAGTAAAAATCATCTCTAGGTGATCATCTCTTAGTGCAGAGATTATTTGTTTGTTTGTTTGTTTAAAATAAATAAATAAATAAATAAATAAATAAATAAATAAATGACAGGGAAACAAGGAGCTTTGTTATGCATTATCATCAGAAATACGATACTCTTTCACTAGATTTCCTTTTACACAGCAGTGGTCTCAGTCCAAAGGCAACATCACTTACGTAAGCATTGCTAGCGATACCTGGGGAAAATATATGTAGTGTATTCACAGTGCAACAGTACTGTGCTATAGAGGTATGTGAGCTTTACTTCTGCACTGTTGTGATGCCTTTCTGTCCATCGGAACATGGAATGTCTCCAAAGTGGCCAAGCACAATGAAAGTTACACTCTCATCTTCCGAATCAGACAAAAGGAGCTTTTTGTCTCCGCTGTTTTTCATCTGAAAAACATTGTAATCACCTTCATAGCAGTTTTACGTGAATATCAGGTTTCCTGGGCACCCACAGCATGAGTGTCTATGCTAATAGCTATCAACTGGCTGGGTAGTTTAATGCAGAAAGCAGGTTGCTATGGAGAGCGGCACAGGAATCTGAGATCACTCAAGTGCACTGGTGCAAACGTTTACCCAGGCAACAGCGTCTGATATTTGCTGTTTGCTACCCTTCTCCCACTATGTTGGAAACAGATGAAAGGCTCATCAGAGCACTTGAAATATTATATACCACCTTCCTACCATTTTCTTCCAGAGGGTCTAAGACTGGCTGCAAAATTATGTCAAACATTTTGCAGAGACCTCGGCATCAGTCATCCCATGTGGTCTTGTATGCTCCAAAACACTATGTATACTATCGAAAATCCTTTCGTCTTCAAACAAGGAAGTACTGTCACTAACTGCTTCTGTTGTATGCTTGATGGTCCATACTGGCTGTCAGGAGGAAATATATCAAATGGCACTTAAATATTGGGCAACATGTTTGCCCAAGATCTGATGATCATACAAAGTGTTGAACTAGGGTGAAAAATCATCATGAAGCATACAATCTCTTGCCATAAATGATTAGATTATCTGAAAGTTCTTTAGCTTAGTGTGATGGGAGCCATTTTTAGGACAGCACATAAGTCTTTATTAAGAATAAACTACTGATCTGTTTACCTAAATAGAGTGACATTAGCATATTATAAATGCCTGAGTCCAGAAAAAAGTATCAGAAGCAGAGACCCTTGTTACAGAAATAGTGTTGCATTTCCATTGCACCTGGATATGGAACCCTCACTGGAAAATACTCAAACCATGACTGTGACGAACAAGAACTGTATCTTTAAGAACCTGGTAAATATGTTTAAAAATTCTTACCTGGGAGATGCTTTGCCAGGTATCTAACACTGAAGTATTCTGTGACGGAAAACTATGCAGAGGCTTGGTTTAAAAATTAATTGATTAGTGGTAGCAGATGGAAATTGGGAAGTTAATTTGTTGTTTCGGGAGGGATGGGATTCAATTCAGTCTGTTATCCTTAATTAGTTTATTAATTAAATCATTGTGTTTTTAAAGGAACCATGGGCTTGAAAGAGAATGGCATGTTTGCTTCTCACCACTATCTCTATTGACAGTTTGTTGTGAGCACTTTTAAAAGCGTTCTTTTTATAATTTTTAAGTTGTTTTCTCCAGCTTGGCTCTTTCCAGACATGTTGGACTATAAATCCTTCAACCTGATTGTTGCTTTGGGTGGTAGGATTTGCAGTGCAATCCATCTGTTGCCTGCTAGGCTGGGGAAAGTTTTCCTAAAGGATGAGATCCAACAACCTGTTCAATTAAATTTTCACTGATCTCTATCCCTCTTCTATCCATTTCCACCTCCATAAGGTGTATAAGGAATAAGGTATTAATTCCAATTAGAAGATAATGCCTGAAATCTTGTTGTTTAGTGTAGTAAGTCATGCTAGAATAGGCCCATTCAATCAGTGGGGATTTGGAAGTTCCACTGATTCAAATGGGGCTACTCAAGTTGCAAGTTGCTATAATAAAATAGGTAGCAACTAGAGCAGGCCTATTTCAAACACTGGAACTTATGGTCGAGTTGACTTACCAAATCCTCACTGATTTAATGGGACTATTTCAATGCAACTTACTATACTAAGCAACAGGATTTCAGCCATGATGCACTGCAGTACTGAAATGCAGGAAAAAGTGGCAACAAAATGTTCTGGTGAACCAAGGGTAACAATTCTAAATTCAAAATATTTTGAGTGCCTCTGAGCATAGACAGACTATTTTTCTGTATTGGTCAACAATTGCCCACTCACTCGGAATCAAGACATGTGATCTGTGAAGATCATTGCTACAGTACATGACTTGTATGTGGGGCCCAAGGATCCCAAGTTCAATCTCTGTCAACTCCACTTTCTAAAAGCCCCCATGATCTCCAGCCCTCCTGCACCTTTGGAGACCACCACTTACAATTAATAAGGAGGCAAACCTTCTTATTCATTGTATCACAAGAGTAGTGGTTGCTATCACATTTACTTTTTAAAGTCTTCTTGGGGGCACAGGTAACTAAGCGGATACATTTCCAATGAAATGTAACCAGTTATTCAACAAGATATAACTAGCAAAATGAAACTACTGTAGTTACTTCCAAGCTCTGAAAGTAAGTGCTGTTGACATCCCATTCTCTGTCAAGTGTTAGTTCCCCTATGGGGAGAAAGGTGACATTGAATAAATAAATAATAAAACCAACAAATGAACTTGTTATATCTGATTGGGTGAAGTGGAATTAGCACGTAAGTACTTACATTCAACTACTTAATTCCAGGGTCCACAGCAGTTGGGAGGCTGTAGATACATATTTGGGGGACTGAACAGTTTAACCTCCCTGCATGGTTGATTAATTATTGTATAATTCAGCTGGCACATAAAATACTGCTGAGCCTCTTTCAGAAAGAAACAGAGCTACCAAACCTCTGGGTGACAGGTCACCATCGTGACTTAAATCCACTGCTTGTGCCTGGGAATTTATTCTTCCCACCTTATAAGCAATCACTTTTTCTCACATCAATTTGTCAGTTTGTAAGAGAATTGACATTTATTTATTCTTCCATTTCCTGCACACTCCATGCAAGAACCAGGGCATGGATCTTAAGCAGATGGAGGGCCTTCTTACTGATCAAGAATGTCTTCCTCACTGAGAAAGACTGTTGTATTTTTTTAATGTACATCAGGAAAAGAAGAGACTTCAAAGTCATGTTGTGCCAATAACAACCCCATGGCAAGCCAAGATGTGATCTGTATTCCCTATTTTGTATAAATATTGTGTTCATTTCTGGCACCAGAAATTGGATATATGGTAAAAATAAGCTGAGCAAAACATAAACTAGTGCTAACCAAATGGCAAAAAGCAGCATGTGATGGAAGTGACTTGATGGCTTATAGGCCCCTTCCAACTTCACTGTTCTGTGACAGCACTCGAACAATGCCATTCCAATATCCAAGAGGAGTTATTGCCTCTTTACTGAGGGGCAAATAAATTCTGCACTGAATGTTACTAACATTCTGCGGAGGTTTTCAAGGAAACATGTTCAAAATAGTAAAAATGTCAGAACAGAGATTATGTCACCCTATACCCTATCAATTTATATTTCATGGACAGTTTGTATCCAGAGCAGGTCTTTCCTTTGTAATTCCATGAATAAGAACGCTCATTTAGGAGATGGTGCTTCCTGTGGACCCTGTACTCAATCAAGCCATACTACTCCAATTGATTTCAGTTATTCCCATAACTCACATGGAATTAACTATAAACTAGACTAAACTTAAACTCATGAATATAACATATTTATTTTATCTGTACTGTATACTGTTTTCCATACTCCCCATGTTCAAAGCAGATCACTTGTGTAATTATTTTTCCTCCATTCACTCTTAGCTTTTAAATTGCATCTTTAAAAACTGGCTGTGGCTTCTTAGTACCATGGGAAACATTGGTAATGTTATGTACCACATGAAAAGAGAACATTAATGTGTGTATGATGAACACAGAGTACCCAGAATGTTAGCAGTTTCCTCAGGGAGAAGCTTTCACTGAGACAATAAAATGCCCAAGATACCATTTGTTTTCTTTCTCATGTTCTAAAAGAATCATGTTCTCAAGCATAGCATAAACATTCTGCCATTATTCCCTGATTTCTAAAACTGGCATATTTGCATTATTCAAAGAAATTATTTACAGGCTCAATAAACACCATTTGCGTAAAATGTGTCTGGCAGCCAAGAGAGGGGCTCACAATCTGCTAATTTATTTACATTATAAATCAATTACTAATAAATAAAGCAGCTCTTAATACTCATCCACAAGCAGGAGTTACATTATTATTATACAATATTTCTGGTGACCCTCAAAGGTGGGAATCAAGTTTCTTAAAACACAGAGGAAGAAAGGTAATTTGACATCTACCAGGGAGAGTGAATCAGAGTTGGAGGCAGGGAATCAAGAAGGAATTCCCTCATTACATGGACAAGTGCAAGAATATGATAGGTATTTAAAAATATATATATATACAAAAACAAAACAAAAAGAAAAGGAGGGTCTCAGACTACCCAAGACTAAGAGAGTTGGTTCACCAGGACTAGACTGACTGGGACAATTTAGTTCTTTTTATCCCTCTGTTCTTCCTAATAAGAAAGACAGAGGGGACTGGGGCTTCTCTACCTCATCTTTGGACTCACATTAGATGCACCAATACCCCTGTCCAAGGGTCTTCTTTATAAATATATTCTCAGTCCCCAGGCAGCTTGAGCTCTTCTGGGTGACCGTTCTCAGTCTGGAAGACCTTGCCAGGTTTTCCAAGGAATCCCCCGAGCATCCCTCCTCTTCCACTTCCTCAACCAGCACCTTGGGTAGCAGTTCTCCTGTTTGCATTCCCTTGCTCTATCCTCTTCTCTTCTCCTGTCTGGGTCTGCATCTCTGCCTCTAGTGTGTCCCTTATATTCCTGAGATCACAAGGGTCCTCTTTCTCCTCCAGAGGTCATTTCTCCTTGCCCAAGCTTCCCACCCGAGCCTCCCCCTCCAGGGCTTGAGTCTGGGTTCCCTGACCCTGTGCCCCGGCTTCTTCCCTGAATGTGTGTTTGGTTTCCTAGGAAGATTGTTCCGCTAGGTGGGCATCCCCCAAGTATACTGGGTGCAAGTTTCTGCAGATCCTGGGTGAAGATAAGATGGCCTGCCAACAGAGACACCTGCACCATTGTCACTGTCCTAACATTCTGTTAGCTGCTTGAATGGAATTTTCAAAATTCTGGAAGGACCTGAATTGCTTCATATAACTCGGCTGTGTTCGGTACACCGCTCTTTCTGAGAAGCTCACCTCCAGGCTCAATATGCTGAAAGGACGTAAATCAAGAGATAACGTTTTAGACACATAGTTCTTTTTTACTGAATTTAGAGATACAGCCCAAAAGTGTTGCAGCCTCTTGTCTACCCATCTTAAACTTTGGAGGGTCACAGTGTAAACCTCAAAATCTTGGATTATCTCTTTCAACATGACTGTCAACGATTCCATTTTCTCTCCTGAGCTGTTCCCTCTTCCTACCCCATCCTGCTATTTTTAAAATCTCAGCAAGCATGATTATCATTTTTAAAAACCTTAAATGATTTGTATTTCATGGGATTCTTTAAAATCATAAGCAAGACTACATTTAAAAAACTCATTTACTGCCTTTGTGTTGATGTCTCTTGCTCTCTTATCGACCATCTGGGTTCTCATGAGGACAAAAATGTGGACAACATCAAGCTGATTCTATCTTCAGAAGCTGGAGAGACAGGGCCTCTCTGAGCTTTCCAAATGTTCAATACACGCCCAACAGCCATTCAGAAACAGATGGTTTCTGTAGCAAACAGTGCAAAACCTGTTTTAGAAAACAATTTTTTAAAAAAATTAGATCCTATAGATGAGTGGTATGTACTCTGAACATCAGAAAACCATTATTCTAAACAGAGAGAATTGCCCTTTTCCAGTTCCTTGAGTGAGAAGGAGATAATGATTTAATATTCTGCATAAGCCTCACATTCCTAATCAACATGGATATGCATCAGAGAAGATTAAACATACAGGGCTGTACAAGCTCCAAGCATTAAGATGTTTTAATGGTTCGATAAGAAGTGGGCTTTTGCCACAACCCTATTAACCTCCCAAGATACGTCAAGGATATCTGACAGCCTATGATGTTTTTATTGATTTTATTGCCAGTATCAGAAAAGTATTGTATGATTTGTAACACATTGTTCTCTCTATTCTATGGTCAGGAGTAATCCCACCAAATTCAATTCACGTTAATGGCAAAACCTTGCCAGAAATAAAGTATTTTACAATTATCATGTTATTTAACCTGCAGAAAACAATGGACTTGGAATTGGTGGGCTAACTTGTACTAGGTACCACAGAATACCTGCAGCTTTTCCTCCTCTTTCTATGTTTGAGGGGCCAAAAGTGAGTAAGGCTCACCTTCAGCTGCTGTATCATGCTCTCTTCTCTTGTCTACTAGCTTCCTGCTGTAATACCAGACCCTCCAATGCCTTCCTGGTTCGTGTAGATGGGAACTACAGAATGTTTGTGGTCTATTAGCAGAAGTGAAAGAAGCACCACTTATTATGCAGAGAATAGGCTTGCGGAATAATGTTCCCCAAGACCGAGCACAGGCATTCAACCAAATGGCAGTGTCTTTTCAACACTAAATAGCAGTGTTCAAACAACATTAGGGAGGTTAAACTAGTACATACATACTTTCCTAATGTCCATTATTAGGGTGGCCACATATCCTGTTTTAGGGACCACAGTCCTCCATTTGAAGGACTTCCAAAGAGCAAGTCTCCTTTTGAAGGATTATCCAGTCCATGGATAAAAAAAGAACTGTAAATAAGGAGCTTACAGGGCCTGAAGCTGCCCACTGACAGAAGTACCTGACCAGCAGACTCAGCAGACACATAAGTCTGCTCAAATTAGATACACTTACGACACAATGGTTAAACTGCAGTACTGCAGTCAAGAATAAGCTCAGGTAGCTGGCTCAAGATAGTTGATGCAGCTTTCCAAAGTTGGCAAATTGAGTACCCAGCTCGCTGGAGGGGCAATGTGTAGCCTACATGATTAAACTGTAAATTGCATAATTAAATTGTAAATTGTAAACTGCCCAGAGAGTGATTTAAGCACTATAGGGTGGTATATAAGCAGCACACTTTGCATTCTAGTTGTGCATTGCAAATATCATTTCTAGTTTTGCATCTGTACATGTACATGCAGTTTTAGGCAAATTAGTGGCCTTTTTGCCCTCTTTGACTACTTTACTCATAATTCTTCTTCATTGCCATACATGTGTAAGAATTACATATATCAGATCACACACACAACACACACTCCAGCTCTTGGTGCCATGGTTCCAAAGGCATCAACCCTATGAGAAAAGAGAAATTGAATGTCACCTTTCCTTCAATGAAATGGCAGTTAGTATATAGCTTAGTACCAAGAAGCAGGGAGGGGAATTGTCCCCGAACATTTATACCAAACTGAAACAACCATTGCTGAACAATACTAAATGCAGGTCCAATCCATCCATATTCCACTGTTAACAATTTCCCCTTCTTAGCTTATATTTAAATCAGCAGGATAATGTCTAGGACTTAACCCATGCTATCTAATAATCTTTCTCAGTGAAGCAACTGGGAAAGAAACATGCAAAGGAAGAGAAAATTTAGCTGAAAGTACACGTAGTTAGCACATAATGATACCATAAAATGATGCACATCAAATTTCAAAACTTATTAGTAGGATGCAATTGATATAGAATGTATTAATATAAAATTCAAAAAGCTTCCAAGTTCTTTATCTAACTACAAGTTGTGATTTCCTAGTATTTCCTAGTAACTTGAAGAATAATTTTGGTACATTGCCAGGTCTCAGCTGCAGGTTTATTGTAAAACATAACAATGGGGATGGATGATTATAAAATGTTCTTAGGTATGTATATGTACCTCTCTTCTTAGCTGAATCCCCCACATTCAAAAATATGGAGACACTGTGCACAAAAGCTGATCAGATACACAGAAAGGATATTAAATCTTCAGGCTATACAACAATAATCTCCCATCCTCAGAAAATAACACCTGGTACATTTCTGACTCATACTCATTTTATTTCACTGGAGCATTGTTAAATATAAAATATATAGAGAGAATGGAAACAAATCCAGTTTTGATGGCTGCATCAAGACAAATTCATTATCAGCACAAAGATCTGAAACTACAGAAACTAACTCTCCTCACGGCAAATTTTCTTTTCACTATATGGTAGGGACACATCCTTCACCATAGGGATCCCCCCTCTCATAGGCTCATGAAAGCCCCCCAAAAAAAATTTTTAGAGACAGGATGGATGCACACCTTAACATAGTGAGGGGATTTGAATTTATCAGGGAAGTCCAGAGCAATGGGACTAGACTTCATTATGACTCGAGACTCCTAGCAGGGTAACACAAGGCAAGACAATTAAAGCTAAGACACCAAACTGAAATGCATCCACCCTCTTCAGGATTAATGGTCACATCAGCAGAAGAGAATTTATCGTTTCAATGGTGGATGTGGAGTAACTCCTGAAGGGCAGCTACTGGGCAGCAGCAAAAATGGAAAGTGACATTGGCAGATGATTTTTCACGGACAATGTCAGTGAAAGTGAACTTTTGCTAGTACTGCACAGAAAGAAGGCAATGGTAAACTCCTTCTTAATACCACATATCTTGAAAAAAAAACTATGACGAGACAATTGAAAATAGACTGTCTATGAGAACATTATTCTACAGCATGCTGGAATTAGAATGTAACATGAGTAAAAAAAAGTTACCAGTGAGACATGCAAAAGCACCACTACCCATGCCTAGTTCTACCACACTCAAGGTGGGTAGACTATTCCTTTCCACTCATTTTTATTCCCAGTGTGGTGTAGTGGAAAGAGTGACAGACTAGGACTCTGGAAAACAAGGTTCAAGTCCCCACTTCCTAGACAAAATAAAAGGAAGGGAGGGAGGAAGGAAGCACCACTTTATAATGTCTGTTGGAGGTATACATAAAGGCCCAGATAACCACTCTGCCCATCTCCTCTTCTGTGTCATTTTCCAAAGAGAATGAGACATCACAAACTCACAAAAACTCAACACTGTTCATAGTCTACATCATGATGTTTACTGTTTTCTGAAGATCTTGACATCCTTTCATGGTGACAGATCTAAACTTCTGCTCTGGTGTTACTTGTGAAAACCTGTGTGCTCTTTTAGACATCTATCTTTTAGCTGCAGGAACACTGAGCAGATGGCTCATAATTCCAGTCCGTTGATGATTCTACCCTGCTTCAATAAGGTCCTTCGCCCTGGGGTTTTGATGGCATATTATAGGCCTGCCAGCCAGGTAAGCAGCCACAGTCAGAAGAGCTGTGTGGAGCTCTTCCAGTAGAATGCTCAATGGGAAATGGTCCGCCTAACTTCACAACTGTTTGGAATCCATGGGGGGGGGGGAATTCACCTTCAGATTTGATAGAGATGCGATATCCATTTCAAACAATAGTAACAGCTGCTTGAGTAGGTGAGAGTCAGTCAAGTATATTATCAAGCAGGAGATTATTTTTTGCAAGATTTGTGCTAAATCTATCACATTTTGTTCCAGTTTGATGACTTCTTTGGCCAGAGATCTCTTTGATTTTCTGGTCTCTGGCAAGACCTTTGAAGGAAGACAATGACCAGTTCATGGTGATCATGGTTAGAGATGGGGGTAATCATGATTACCTGTCTATGGGCCATGACAGTTGAAGTGGGTTCATGTTGACTAGCTCTGAAAACAGTCTATAGTTGCCATGATAGAAAGCTCAAGCTCCAGAGATTAAACCAGAAGAGGCTAGGCTAAACCGACCGGGGGGGGGGGGGGCAACACATCTTGCTGAATGGATGATACTGAAGAGTATCTCCCACCAGGACAGGATTCTAGCTGGACCATCAGGACATCATTTAATAGACTCTGAAGCAAAGTAGGAAGATCAAAGAATAATCAAGACAAATTTTCTGTGACTGGATAAATTAAATCAATGCAATACTTATGTGCATGCAATTTATGCCCTACCACATGTACTAAAGAAGATCTAGTAAATGGATGAGATAACGCTATTGAAGTAGCCCACTTCTGGTCAAAAATAATCTAATTATCTTAACATTCTAATTTGCTTTTAATTTGACCTACGTATATTTCATACAGAATATGTCCATAATTTTAAATTGTGCAACACTCTGATAGGAATAAAGAAAGAAAGATGATGGAAAGGAAATATTTGAACCAGCCTATTACTCTCTGCTGGTGGAGATGTACTAACAGGACATACTGGAGCATCCCCTTGGTGCTTCCTTTTCAGCCCACCTTTAAGCATCCACTGTCCTCCTTGCCTCCTGAGATGGATAGAGGAGCCAAATGGCTCCAAGGCTGCTTTCTGCCACTGGACACAGGGAATGAACAACAGTAATTAGCTCCCTTTAATCCCTGTGTATGCTTTTGGCACCTGTTCTTTCCATGAACCCCATGCAGAAGTGGTGCTTTTGCTGTCTGTTGCTCTTATCCAAAAGTTAAATGTTGCCGATAATTTGTACCCACCCTCCGTCTATTCCATCATAACCAGTCCCTTTCTTCACCTTTTCAACCTGGAACTGGCAGAGCAGACAAGGATTTTTTTCTTCTTCAATGCTGCTCTGCCAAAGTATTGAGGCAAGTATGAAAATGGGAATCCAGTCATCGCCAACCGACTTGCTACAAAATCAAAGTAATTCTGGAACATGGAATCACTACCTCCCAAGGCAGTGACTTCAAAATTGACTCTGCTTCATATATATATATATATATATATATATATATATATATATATATGGAGACAACTAAAACTATATTAACTGTATCACAAAATTTAGTTTTTGTTCAAATGAGATTTACTTCCATGAAAGAGTGTCAAACCCTTATAGAGGGACAGGAAACTGCTTAGACTATATAGCTTGCCAGCTGTTCACACTGAAACAATCAAGAGTGCCATAGCAACAATCCCCAGGGCAACACATATCTCCTCAGTGTACTTTTGAGCCTATTGCTGCAACCTGAGCCTCCAAGTGAAATGATCAGATTCTCCAAATCAAAAGAACCAGAGATAATACTTATTTGGAGCATATTTTCTTTGCTTTAAGGCCAAAATAATTATGTTCAGCCTTCTTCCTGGAGTAAGGTGGAAATTATTGGCTGGTGGCAGTAATCAAGTTGGCCCATTAGCCATACAGCTTTAGCAAGAAGCCTTAGAGCTTGCACTTGCTGGCTGATTTCATGAACCTGGAAGAGATGCCTGACGCTGCTGGTGGGGCTAAGAGGGGAAAAATGAATGCACTTGCTGGGAAGAGAAGTTTAAGAAGCAGTTTGGCACCAGGTGTTCAATGCTTGCTAAATATGGAGTTTTATCTGTGACTCCAACATTACAACTACCTTTGCTACTTATTATTGTTTTTTCTGTTTCTCAAGTTATCTTTACACTCAGAAAGTGCATACTACATCTGTTAACACCAATGCCTTATTTACACTGATATCTTTAGTCAGTGAGAAAGGAATAATTCCAGTCAGTTGTTAATATCCTAAAAATGAACTAAAAACCACAGAATTCCTGGAGTTCATTAGACCTCCACTTGAAATCATCATATCTAAATTCACTGTCCCACCAGTAATTAGCTCCAGAAATTCTGAGTTTTATTTCTTACCTTAATGCAAATCATTTTGTTATTGGTTTTCAATATTTCACTTGTCCCACCAAGACAAACTTACTTTATAGTTGTTTTAATATTGCATAGGATTATTGTCAGAGTGGTAGAAGAGCCATTTCCATCCTTGGAAAGCTGAGAAACATCACTCAACAACCCATGAGGCTGGCAACACCACAGTTGCAAATGCTGTGACAATTTCAAAACAGGACAATTCTAATGCACTTTACCAAGAGCTGCCCTTGAAATGCAGTTAGTATAAAAATGGCAGCAAAATGCATCTCCTGACAAAAATTCAGTCTTACATCACAGTAGTATTATAGAATCATAGAAAAGTGAAGTTGGAAGGGGCCTACAAGGCCATCAAGTCCAACCCCCTGCTCAATGCAGGAATACAATCAAAGCATATCTGCCAGGTGATTATCTAAGTTTTTCTTGAATGCCTCCAGTGTTGGAGCACTCACCAACTCCCGAGGTAACTGGTTCCACTGTTGTACTGCTCTAACATTTAGGACGTTTTTCCTGATAATCAACCAAAATCTGTCTTCCTTTAACTTGAGCCCATTGTTGCGTGTCCTGCACTCTGGGATGAACTAAATTATCTCCCAATAGTTTCCAATGCCAAATCCAAGGTGCTGGTTATAATTTCTTAAACCCTTTGTGACACTAGACCACAATGCTTGAAGGATCATCTTCTGTATTGACCTTCCTGCTCATTGTGGTCAACAGGAGAGTTTAGTTATATACCCCTCCACTTAGTAAGATGTAGATGTCAGGGAGGTGTGACTGGGCTTTTGGCCTTTATTACCTGCAATTTAAATCAAGAGATCAAGTGTCATGTCGTTTTGGTGTCACAAGAATAGATTTTTGTGATGTCACAGAGAAAGGGCACTGAAGAGTTAGCAAAGGGCCCCCAAACTGTGTCTGGACCAAAAGATTGTGGAAACAGGTACAAATAAAATCTGGGTAAATGGACCCAAAATTCCCATAAATACTATAACATGAAGATAGGAATAATTTTTTGTGGTCAGGCAGGAAACAAGACATAGCTAGAAGCTGCAGCAATAGTCAAAACTCCTGCTATGGCTTGCACCTCATACAACCTTACTTGTAGCATACATGACATGTAGGTAGTTTTTCCAAGACACATGCTGCTGCTGGGCCTTGTAGAAGGTGCACCATCAGCCCACAAGATTTTATTTCCAGGCCCTGTGCAACTGCTGCCAAAGTCTGAGCAAGGATTTTGGTCATAATTCAGGACTGTAAGAGTGATAATCTCTTCCATGTCTTGCTCCAAATGTCACAATGGGTCCAACTGCATTCACCTACCAGCTTTCTCCCCAGCCTCTTCCTGTCATACCCTGTCATACCATGGCTGCATAGGCCCAACATACATGAATACATCTTCAAAATGAACCGGTGAGCCTCAGAGCTAGTTGGGATGGCAAGCTTTAAAGTCATAAAAACATGAATCTTTTTTCTTGTCTAGCACTGTTTGCCCTGATGTTTATATCCTGATCTGGGGAACTAGAGAAGTATAACATGTCTCTGAGACTTCAGCCAGTGCCCTGAATCTCACAACCCTCAATGAGCCAGTTCTAAGAGTCAAAGAGCCAAATGATAGTTAGTCCTAGCCAGTCCGTGGTTTCATATCTCCTCTTTAATTTAACAATGTGGAAAGGCCAAGGAATTTTCAAGTCCCATGAGATCCCTTTCCTTCAGCCAAGAGCACAACAAAGAGCTCTTTAATTCCCCTCATGGTGGTTGTGTAAAATGTCTCTAATGTCCTTTCTCTTTGGCAATCATAGCTAGCACAGGATTGGCAGATGAGTGGGAAAAGTCATACACAACCCATCCAGTACTTCAGACTCTTAAACAAATCAATAATCATCCTGGTTTTAAGCAATTTGCACAATGGATTTAACAAAAGTTTTCAGTTGTATCTCGGAATGGACAATTTTATATAAAACAATTCTTTCCTACATCAAAATTCTGTTGCGGTGCCCAGAAGTCCCTTGCCATCCTTGCCAATGCAGCGAAGAATACTTTGGTTCCTTGTTTTTGGCTGCAAGGATGAGACAAGCAAGACATACAGCAGTTTGTCCCAGCAGACTGATAGAGAGAGTGTGTGTCTCCCTTTTCCTTTTGATGAAGCCACGTCCATGAGGGAATCTGGTTCTGTGAATTCACGTACCATAAAAATGGTCACCTGAAAAATGGAGCTCATGTTGGGCTGAACACTGGCTACATGTCTTCTAAAAACTGTAAATTTGTATATAGATTGGCACACCCATGCTAACCATGGGGCATGCATGTGAATGTATTTTACAAGTATGTTTATATCAATATAAGCCTACAGAAACAAATATTTAGCTAGTGAAAGCAAATATTTGACAGCCCAGGAGAAAACCTTTGAGGCCATCAAGCACCATTTTGATGTTGAAGAGCCTTGTGGCGCCGTGGTTAAACTGCTGTACTGCAGCCAAAACAGTGGTCATGACCGGGGTTGAATCCCAGGTAGCCGGTTCAAGGTTCTTTCAGCCTTCCAAGGTCGATAAATTAAGCAGCACATTTTCCTTTTTTTTTTTTTCCTTTTTTTTTTTGCACCAGCTAACATCTGCATTAGAAGATCTTTCTTTTTATTATAAAAACTACCAGCTGAAACTAAACCCTTTAAGCACACATGTCTGTGCTTTCCACTTAAAGAACAGAGAAGCAGAGAGAAAGTTCTGAGTAAGTTGGAAAGGCAAGATTTTGGAACATTGTCCTACCCTAAAGTATGTGGATGTCACTCTGAATTGAACCCTGACCTACAGAAAACATTCTCTAAACACCAAACAGAAAGCTGACAGAAATAATGTACAGATTGGGGTACACTCCCACAAACAATAAGAACAACAGCTTTGTCTCTGTGCTACTCCACAACAGAATATGCTAGTGCACTGTGGTATAAATCAGCACATGCCAAACAAGTGGACATAGCTCTTAATGAATCATGCAGAATTATTACTGTCTGACTGAAAACTACCACCATTGAAAAAGTCTATAATTTGGCTGGCATTGCACCTCCAGTGGTATGCCAAGAGGTGAGAGCAAATAATTAATGAAATAAAGTATTACAGCACCCCACTTCATGGACACCAACCTCCTAGATAATGCTAAAACTGGAGAAATATTTTCTGCACACATCGCTAGCCCTAAATATTCAACTGGAAGAGTCTAGGTTAAACCTATGGGAAACAAAAACAACACAGCTTGCTGAATGGATGAATGCTGAAGTGTGTCTCCAGGACAGGACTCCAGCTTGATCATCTGGAAGTCACTTAAATAGACTTTGAAGTGAAGTAGGAAGATCAAAGAATAATCAAGAAAAATGAAGTTACTTGTATACAGGACAAATTTTCTGTGACTGTGGAGAAATTCAATCAATGTAGCACTTATATGCATGCAAGTTATGCCCCACCAAATATGCAAAAGAAGAGATAACACTATTGAAGTAGCTCACTTCTGGTCAAAAACAGTCTAATTATCTTAACATTTTAATTTGTTTTTAATTTTATATGCATCCATATTTCTGGATTGTGCAGTGCTCTGACACAAAGAAAGAGAGAGAGAGAGAGAGAAAGAGAGAGAGAGAGAGAAAGTTGTTTACAGAGATCAAACTACTACTCTGCTTAATAATTTGAAGAGCAGCAAAGCATGTTGCAAAGATTAATTCTTTGCTTTCATTTACTTACACTTTTATGATAAGAAATTATAATGCATAAGTTATCATCCAAAATAAAATGTATTACACAACCATCAATCAGGATGAGAAAATAATGGAACAAAATATGCACTTCCTATTATTTAGCAGCATCAATATGCTTATCTTCAAAATACTGACTTCTCGATATTAGGAAAGTAATCCTATGTAATCTGTTTAGCCAATGCTTTTTATTTGATGTTCTGTTTCATTACCCTGATATCTTTTTTAAAAAATCCTTCAGGATACTGGAGAAATATGAGATGAATTATTATCAATTTTAGTATATGTGGAAGAGAATTTCAATCTGTGGTTCATTGGTAGAGCACATTGTTCAAACAAACAAGCAAACAACACAATCACTTCCAGCTTCAATCCTTTGCTACCATAGGCATGGAAGTGTAAGATTTCCTATCCAAAACCCTGGGGAAGCACTGCCATTCATTGTAAACATTGATATAGCTGGACAGATCAACACTCTAACTTTGTTTAAGATAG
Organism: Intellagama lesueurii; assembly: GCA_037013535.1. NCBI lineage: Eukaryota > Metazoa > Chordata > Lepidosauria > Squamata > Agamidae > Intellagama > Intellagama lesueurii. The sequence goes on from JBAJHW010000003.1 coordinate 212,347,546, forward strand.
TTTCCTATACTGTATTCCTATCAGAATTATAGAAGTTCTATCAGTGGGACCATAGAAGGATTAGACAGAATTCTGGAAGAACTTCGTGTTACTCTTCAATGTCTCTAATAGCAGCTTGAAGAAAGAGAGACTTATTTTCTCCAAACCTAGTAGCAGGGTGGGTGGGTGGGCTTTGATTATTATTTATGGATTGCCATATGTTCCACAGAAGACCTAGTACAAAGAGAAATGTCAGTGGGTTGCCCTTGCTCTGCCCACTCTCATGGGCCTCATGAAAGGAATTAGAATAACCTCCAGTGTATAATATTTCCTAATGCAGGGTGCATCTTGCAACAGGGGTACAAACATAACCATTCTTCATACAAGATCCAGAAATACAAGGAGAGGCAAACCAAGTGATTCATCACTTTCCCTCCTGTCACTTCTGTGGAATGTGTAAAATGACCTTATTATTTTCACTGTAAATCATGTAACTCTTTGGTGTGCCTCTATGCATTAGATCTTTCTCTTAGATGTACAAACACAGCTTTCAATAGCTATAAGTGAAAACAGAATGTGTACTTTCAAGGACACTGCTTCTGCTAGCCAGGCTGATTTTCAAAAAGGTCTTCCCAGAATACAGAACCACTGTTCCCTTTTCATTTTGCTGGATCTTTCCACCCAATGCCTTTCATTAAAAATAGCAAGTCAAGAGAAGAAGTGAGTGTGTACATGATGATGAATAATATGTCAAGGACCACCAGAGCTTTGACACCATATAATGAAGAACTAAGACACATAAGAAACAAGATTAAGAGGCTTGAAGACAATTGCCAAGATTAAGGCCTGCCAAAGTCAATTGGAACATGCTATAAATAAATGTCTGAGCATTAAATGACCATTGCATAAACTCATTCTAAGTGGCACTGGAATCTTGATGGCAGGTGCCTAATAATACTAGTTACAACTTACAACACATTTAACTAACTGGCAGAGGCAAGATACTTTCAGGATGCACCTGTCATTAATTCTTCAGATAAAGAAGAGTGAAAAGAAGATTTAAAAAAAAAAAATAAGATAGCAGGCCAATTCCTCTTGGACATTTGAAATATAAAAAAATATTATGGAATCACGAGGGTCAGAGAGCTAACATCTATTTACAAAGCAGTAGGAATCTATTTCAAGATATTAGCGTCCAAAAATGCTAACACAGTACCCTCTCAGGGGTGGAAAATCCCTCTCAGAGATAATTCACAATTTCGCAAAGTAAGAAATAGATTTGGAAAAATAAGTTATTTTAAAAAAGAGCTGAAGCCTTTTAAGGAATCAAAACCTACAGACTTTAACATGATACAATTATTCTTTGTGAATTTCATTTTAAGCATTTAAATAACAACGTTGGTTATCAGAATATGAAACACAGCTCTGAGGTGCATTTTCCTTCCTTTCTAAAATGGGTGGCATGACAAAATCTCAAATATTCTAAAATTTTACCAAGCATTTCCCCCCAGTATAATACAAATACTTTCCTAAAAGATATATTCTGATAGTCCCTTCAAAATACCAGGAATTCACACTATTATTCTGTCTATAAAAAAGATTCTGAAATATGTCCTTTTTAAATGCACTTACTTTCTAAAATTCTTGTGAATACACTAGCAGTTAAACTATTTCATTTCACTTTGCAAAGATTTTCTGCAGTATATTAAGTGATGAAATAAATACATCTGTTTTGAGTTATACACCAGGACAATTCCTATGCAGAAAATGTCAATTTGTGTTAACCTTCAAAGTGTAAAAAGGATTGGAGTGTTAATTGGTTCTGAATTTCAGACAGATTAACCTCACAGTAGAACATTCATTTATCCTAAGGCTTTGCCATTAGAAGTGTTCAGAATATTCAGTTCAGTACCAACTTTCACAAGAGCTGAGGATTTACAACACAATAACATGGTTTTCACAGCTGTGTATTTACTGTGCAATAAAATAATCTACTGAAAATTATCTCCAGGTCTGGGAAACAAATTCAGTACATGTAACTCAATATTTTTTAAGAACAGAAATTTTACCTGTATGTCAATAACAGCTAATCAGTCCTTCCCTCAGGTAAATCATTTCATACATAAAGCATGAAATATATTTCCCTCTGTCAGATGCAAGACAGATGGAAATAAAAAGAAACTCTTAGAGTACATTCCATGCTTCAGAATGTACACCAATAGTCTGTCATAACATAAATTCTCTTATTAATTATGTTTATTTTCATAATGATTTATTATTTCCAACCTTTTGTTTCCTTAGCCTTCGATATTCTTGTGAACAAGAGTTAAAAAAGTAAGATTTACAAGGATGGCATTAAACATCGCTCTCCAGCAACAAATGTGGTCTGGAAGGGGATTTTTATTATTATTATTATTATTATTATTATTATTATTATTATTATTATTATTATTATTATTTGCTCAGTCAAAATGTGGCTGAAACATCACAGGAACTTTAGCTGTTTAGCTTTAATTAAGCCAGAGTTTTTTTTAAAAAAAGATGGGAGATGCCTTAAAGCTGGGATGGTCAACATACAGACTATGGATAGTATCATGTTCCCTGAACACAGAACAGAAGAGAAATCATGCAAGTATCCCATCTTACTCTGACAGGCTCCCCATTATGTGAACAGTTTGTTTGTAACCCATGCAAGAACAGGAATGCCATAGGGAGATGGCCCATTTCACTTCTGCTCCACATATAGACAACAGGATACTAGCCTGAGCTATTTTCTACAACTCAAAACAGTTTTAGACTGGAAATGAAGGCAGTCTACCCAACCTTCCATCTATATATCAAGTCGTACTGTTTCCAGTAGATTAGCTGTGCTTGTCCCTTCCAGGAAAATAATTAAGATTCTTGTGGCACCTTAAATAATATTGTAACAAGTCTGTTATAACTTAGTCATTTTGCATTTAGGTGGTCCCCAGGTTCAACTCTGGGCACTTCCAAGGATTTGACTGGAGAGAATGCAACATGGCAGTCCTTCACCTGAACCCTGACAAGTCACCTTTAGTCAGAGCAGACTATACTAGGCCAGATCAACAAATAGTCTGACTAGCTACCAAGAGGCCTTCTACTTCCTCATGTGGTATTACAGCCAAATGGCTATGAAATACAAAAAAAGGGGTTGCAACAATTCTTTAAATTGTTAAAGAGTTAAAATTAAAATAATTATATGACCACAGTTGTATGTGTGTATGCACACCTACCTACTCACAATAACATGCTGTATTTCTGATGAAATGGACTTTGGCTCATTAAAAACTTTACAGTACAATAAAGCTCTGGTGCTTTCAAATGCAACAATACTCTTCATTGTTGTGCTTTGTATACCATATACAAGCCTTGTCCTTTCTGATCTCCAGCAACAAGAAAGGTGAATATTTATTGCAGTATAAGGAAGGCAACATATTCCTAGTCTCTTTATAGCATATGCAAGACAGAAACAGGTTGCTGGATTGCCATATATGGATGTCACAGGGGGTTTGACACTGAAATGCATGAATGGGTTATATGGTCTTTGAGGAAGTGACATCAACAGAAATGGTAAAATCTGATTCCATTGTCCAGCCACCAGATTTTCCTTGACTCATTCAGATAAGATAGAGAATTTAAAAAAATTGATGTCAGCAGCAGAATTTGGCCTCCCACAATAAAGCTACATTTTCTGATATGCACCTACCTAGTAGCTGCACTCCACGTGTGAGTCCATACACGTCAATCAAAGCCCACAGTGGTTCGGTGGTCCTTACCCCACTGAAGAACAACATGGCAGCAGAGTCATTAACCCGATAAAATACACGTCCCTTTTTGTCCACCCAGAATGCTATGATGTTTCCTTCATTTGCAAATTCTTCTGGGAGAGCCTTGGCCCAGAATCCACTCTGAGAAACCAGGTCCGGACATGCATACTTAGGAAGGGTTTCTGGGTTAATCCTAGAGGGATCCTTGGAGGTAAATCCAAGCCGAAGAGCCCCACTCCAACAACATTGCTTCTTGGTGATCTAAAAGGGAGGAAACAGCAATAGAATCAGGATGATTTCCAGTAATGATCCTTGAAGCATGGCCCAGATGTTGATGGAAGGGTGAGTGTTTCATATCGACCTTGTGACAGAGGGTGAAGATCTGACTGTGTATGAAAGTTGGACAGACTTGATTTTATGGGAATGTGTCACTGGGAGGAAAAGCTGCATGAGGAGTGTTTTGAATTGGGTGAGGAATTAGGAACCATTACCAAAAAGAAATGTATTGTTCAATGTGCAGACATCAGAAGATGGGACCAACAAGTCATGCAGCCTCAAGAGTGGGAGGCAAAGGGCCCACAAGGTGCATGTAATAGAATATGGGGTCAGGAGATCTGTTTCTATTGCCTCTTTCACGTGTTGATTATATGCATAAACCCAACTGAACACCCTTATTCTTTGATTCAGTTCAACTGGATGGATCATTCCAAAGATTAACTTATTCTCTTTAGAACTGTTGGATAGCTCAGTGGTTTAGGTATCTGGCTATGGAGCCAGAGGTTGGAAATTCAATGATCCATAGGATCCCTTCCAGCTCTACAGTTCTAAGGTGATGATGATGCAAACCAATTACTTCTCATTGCATAAATCAAGGAATTAAAACCCATTCTTCAGAGCACAATGTCAAAAAGCTAACTGCAAACTAAGTAAGGGGTATTTTAAGAAGCCTCCTATCCAAGGAAATAGACAGAGAATGACATATGCAAGAGAATTGAGTACAAAGCATTATCACAGTAATCTAGGCTTCCAGCAATAATGTTTTAAAGACAGGAAAAAGGCTGCATTGAGACTTTAATCATTTAAGCTCCTCAAGATATAGCACAATAATAGTAACATGTAATGACAGAAATAAACTTTAACTATGACTACAATAAAGATGCCCATTGGAGGCTAAAAATAATACTGTTTGAAGACAGTGAGTACTTTGGTTAATTACATTTTGGAAATATTCACCCCTGGGCCATTTACTACCACTGAAGCATTGCTCTTCCACAATTGGCTGAAAATGCCATTATAATTGTACTCCCCATCAGTATTCAATATACTCTTGTATTCTGACTAATATGTTTTTATGGTCCATAGCAGGGGCAAAACTGGCGCTCTTCAGAAGGAACCTAGGAATAAATATTCAGGAGCAAGCTCCACTGATTGTCATAGGGCCTTGTCCTTCGAGAGTGAGTGACAATCTCCCATTTCTGCCTTAAAAAAAATTAACTCTTGTAGTAATACATCAATCAAAATATCTGGTTTTCCATCTGCCTTTGCAGTAGTAACTTTGGCAAAAGTTACTTTTTGGGCTACAATTTCCAGAAAGCCCCAGGTAACATTACCAGTGACTTTTGACTTCTTGGCCAAGTCCGTACCTGAGGCACACATCCAAACAACCCTTCGCCACAATTATTTCAACACATCTTTTCAAAGCAGGGAAAGGAAAACATCACAAATGTTGGTCCATCCACCAAATCAGGATTCCTGACCTCATGTGCCCCAGACTTTCTTAACAACAGTAACAGCAACAACCAAGAGATGGAGGTGTCCTTACTCTAACGAGAAAGGCTCCTCTCCCCACAACCCTCAGGCCCTGGGCAACAGGAGATGTCAAGGAGACAAGGAAGAAACATTAACTAGGCAGAAGGTTAAGCAGAAGACACAGAACAACAAAAGAATAGCACAAGTAATAATCTACACCTGACGTGCTGTTGCTTCCTCTTTAAAAAGCTGGATTTACTATTGGATGAGAAAAGGTGACAAAAATAATAGGAAAATAGACAGGTCATGGGTTGCTGACAGTGCCATTGGAATTTCTTGTAAAAGGTGAGCAAACAGACAAAGGACAGCAAAAGTTAGTTTGTCACTCTTACCTTTACAGAATATTTAAAGACTTATGTTAAAATGCCTTTTTTAAAAGTGAGCAACAAATTGATATGTTTAGCAAGACCATGCTTGCCTCTGTTTCAGCTGTCAGACAGACTATCACTTCATTAAAGTTGATTATTTGGCTGCAGAAAAATGCAATAAACTCAGCTGACTACAGTAAACATATAAACAAGAAAGAGTCGTAGCCTCATTCATCACTTTTTTAAACTATAGGATTTCTTAAACTCTTAAGATTATTTACTCTACCAATTTTGCTGCAAAATTGGTTTTTTATACTCTCTCATCTCTATTTCACACTAACACATGGGTAATAAAATGAAGAAAACCAGCTTTAATTCTTAAAAGCTACACTGTGATGAGCTAGCTGGATAGCCAAACAAGTCAGAGCACCTGATTTTCCACTGTTTCTTCCAGGAGAAAAGCCAGCCTGTGTAGCCTAAGCCAAGCTTAGAAAAGTTAGTTTTCTTGGACTACAAAATCTAGAATTCCCCTGCCAGCATGTCTATGATCAAACGGACTGGAGGAATTCTGGGAGTTGTAGTCCAACCCCCCCTCCCTAATTTTTCTAAGTTTGGGTTTATTACTCAGAACAGGGGTCTCCACACTACGGCCCACAGGCCACATCCGGCCCACCTTGCCTTTTTATCCAGCCTGGTGGGCAGGCGCGTCAGTGGGTGTGTGGGCAGGCGGGCAGGCATGTGGGCGGGGGAGGGCAGAAGTGGAAGAGTGTGTGCGTACGCGCGCACCTTCCTTCGGCCCTCAAAAACGTGGAGTATATATGATCTGGCCCTCCCGCTGAAATGTTTGGAGACCCCTGCTCTAGAACTAGGGCTGCTGTGTTTGCTCACCATCACAATACCTCAGAAATAGTCAGTGGATGGATAGGAAAGAGCACATCAGGATCTGTATTTTTGAAAAACCAGTTCTCTGAACACTCTTCTCTCTACTGCTGAGAACCCATTATCTAATACACATTGCTTCAATAATAAAATATATCTTGCAATATATTGTGAGGGCCTGATATTCCATATTCATTTTTATTCCAAAACAGCAAACGGAAAAGAGATTTACTCACCTTGAGCCTGACCTGCTCATAGATAACAATTGGTCTGTTGCTGAAGGTGATTGCATTGCAGAAGCTGGCCTGCCGTTTGACTGCCTTCTGTGTGGTGTCCATGATAATCTGTGACCCCTTCGTGTGGGGGTGGAAAAGCAATGGGCTGATAGAGAGGGTTCCACACTGCGGGATGGGCAGACAGTGTTTTTGTTTGTGGTGGCATCGGTGAGAGGAAGCAGGAAAAGGCCCACCTATAGAGTCTGAAAGAAGAAAGAAAAGAAATGAGATTTGAAAACTACTGAAAGCTGTACAATGAAATCTATCAATACTAAGCCAAGAGATTGACAAGTAACATAAGAAATTGCCCCAGTCAGCAACCACATATATATTTGAGGTTTTAACTCAAATAGCATAGTAACTCTGCAAATCAATGGGTATATGCAAAAAACTCCAAACCATCATCTACACATGTGATGTTGAAGAACTGTAGAAAACTTAGCCAAAAGATGGAAGAATAGGCAAAGATCATACTCTAAAACTAAACTGTGATTTGACTTGTTACATTTTGGAAGCCATACCAATGAAAACTTCAAACCAAACTGCAGTTTCATCTAAGGGTCTTTTACGTGTGAATGAATGAGCTTAACCTTCAAATATATGTGTGGAAGATAAGAGTTTCACTGACAGTATGATCATTCGCTATTGCATTAAATTGTTGGCAGACCTTTTTTTTTTTTGTTAAGAATTGTGAAAAATGTGTCACAGAACATTCAAAGAGCTGTTAATACAATGCAATCCCTCTCATGAGCATTTTGCAAAGGCCTATGCAGCAACAGTGACACACAGCATAACACCTTGAATTTCTTAGTTTTCATTGTGCATTTTTCAAAAATTATACAAACATCCTAGCTCTGGTCCTTAAACTGAGTTTTTGCTGTTTTGCTTCCAGTGGAAAAATCAGAGTTTAGTCAAAGAGCAGATGCTTTGCATACAAAAAGTCATTGGTTAGAGCCCTGACCAATCCAGGCTGAGCTGGACAAGACTTCCTGGTGAAACTCTAGAGAGTGGCTGATAGTCGGCAAAGAGAATATTGAGCTAAATAAAGCAAAGGTCTGATTAAGAATTTGTGACATAAAATCATACAGCTTTATGTAAAGTTGGATAGCCTAGCATTTACCATCAGGATCCTTTTGTTCTTAACTGCTATAGTTCTCTTGCTCAGCCACTCTTTCAAGAACAGAAAGACATATAAGATACCATGTTAATTCTTTCAAATATTAATTACAAACTCTTAACATATTTGTGTACAAGAAGATGTGGCTGGATTCTCAGTAACAAGCTGCAATGCAAAGCAATCATTTTATTAGCAAAAGTAGCTCACCACATGCATGCAAAGTAGATTGTAGATAGATGGAGATAATTAAACAGATGAAGTATGCAAACTGAATGATGAATTTAGTTTTCAGCTACTTTCTGGATGCTTGTTTTATAACAATAATAATAGTAATCTTAAAACTGCAGAGCTAGAAGGGACCCTATGGACCATCAAGTCCAGCCTCTGTCAAGGAGGCCCCATGGGCAATCAAACTCCTAACCAAATCACTGAGCTATCCAACAGTTCTTTCAGTTCAAAGGGAAGATCACTGACAGAGTATATGAATGCCAAAGGCCTTGAGATGGTAGCGAGGAGGTGAACGTTGCATCCAAAGCAGATTCTCTCTCTCCTTTCTAGCTGTTTCCAGGGGAGAGTTTGAGATTCCTTGTTATATCTTCAGTATTGGATTAGTGCCCCAACTACAAATCCTTACACACATAGTGTTGTGCTGCATACATCCAACTGTCTGAGGGTTACATACAGAGCAGTACAAAAAAAAAAAAAAAAACAGATGGATGCCAATCTGTGGAGATGCTGAGAAGGGGAAGAGCAAATTTAGACAAGGGCAGCTTTAAAGATATTGCAATTCGATGAAGGCAGGGGTCTATGCTTGCAAAGGCAATTTTTAAAAAGCCTTCTCCAACCTGTGCTGGCCCTGGCAATATCTCCCATGCCAATCTTTTCATTTAAATACAAACTCAAATAGCTACTCTTGTGCTCAGCTTTGCTGGATTGAAAACTACATAAGTTCATGTTTTCTGCACCCTCTGCAAAAGGGATCCACAACCCCCAGGCCACGGACCAGTACCGGTCCGTGGCCTTGGAAGCACTGGGCTGCCAAGACAGATCTTCAAGGGCCGAAGGAATGTGCGCGTACGTGCGTATGCGCATTCCCACCCACCTTACACATGCACACATGCACTCCCACACACATGCATGCGCAGATGCACACACGCACAGACGCACAGACGCACGCCCCCTGCACACACACACACACCCCCCACATACCCACCTGCACGCACACACAGATGCTCACACGCACACATACACACTCGCCCCCTGCACACACGCATGCCCCCCGCATGCACGCACGCCACCCCTGTAGTCCTTTGGAGAATGGTCTTCAACTAAACCGGTCCTTGGTGTTAAAAAGGTTGGGATCCACTGCTCTGCAAGGCAAAGTAATTAGACTCTGGATGTTGTTTCTCTCTCAAAATAAAATATAGTAATATTTTTCAAAATACAGCTCATCACTAAACAGAAGTTGAGGGCTTATCTACATGTGGCAACTGAAGCAGACCAGAATGAGCTAAACAGAGTTGCAAAAAGATCTGGTATGCCATTTAGTGCAATCCTCAAATCCAAATGGCATACGGACCATATTTGATCCACAGCAGCCTGCTGTCAATTTGCCAATATCAAGAAGTGGCTTAAGAAGGGAGTCAATTCATTATATTGGCATATTAGCCATTTCCTCAGCTACATGGAAATCCCAGGATCTCTTCAATATGTTCATATCAATTGCAGCCCACTTTTATACTTAGATGTTTTGTTTTGTTCGGCAATGATGCACTTAGCCTCTAGAGATACAGAACATGGATGTCAAACCCTTGCAGACTACTTGGTTCAGTCCAGTGGGTGGGGAAGTCTTAGGAAGGGACTGTGATTCAAGATTTGAGTTAAGAAAGAGCAAGCAAGCTGCAAGAGATGCTGTTCCCTAGGAGGAAGAGGGTAAAGCCCTTACCACCTTGGTTTAGGTCAGGGGTCTCCAAACTACGGCCTGCAGGCCACATCCAGCTCGCCTTGTCTTTTTATCTGGCCTGGTCCGGTACTCTGGGAGTCCGTGGCTGCGAAAGGGCCAGTCTCACCACCGCATGGCTCGGCGGAGACAAAAGGAGACCATAGCAGAAACCCACCATTAATGAGGGCCAGGGGGGAGGGAAGGAAGCAGAGGAATGGCAAGGTGTCCCTCAAAAGCAGCTGCTCGGGGGCCGCTCCACCAGCTCCCTCCCAGCAATGACGTGTCCTTGCCTGGGTCATCTGCCAGCCTACCCCACCTGTCCTTCTGCCCCATAGCAATCTTCCGTCACTGAGGCAACCACCCACCGCGGCCCCGTCCCAGCCCTGCCTGGAAAGCACAAGCCAAGTGCCAGCAGCTATGCCACATAACCGACCCAGGAGGTGGCAACGCTCAAGACTCGAGGAGACGACAGGGAGGCGAAAGCTCACTTGCTCTCACTCTGTGTGTGTGTGTGTTTGTGTGTTTTCTCTGAGGGGGGAGTTGCCTCCCTGGAGAGTCCCCTTCCTTCCCAAGGGGACTCCCCCTAGTGGCTGTGGGGGCTCATTGAACCCCCTTCCCTTCCCTCCCTCCCCTCCAAGCCTGGCTGGAGGTGGTCAAGATGGCGGCCGGGGCGCTTCTGAGGCTGCCGGGCAGCACTGGCCAGCATCACTATCCCTTCCTCCTCCTCCTCCTCCTGCGCTGCCGCCTCCCTTTCCCACTGCCTCGCCCGGGGTGCCCTTCCCAACTTTTTCTCCTCAGGTGAGTTACATATAGTACATATGGACAGATAGAAATCTTGTCTGTCTGTCTGTCTATCTATCTGTATTGATCCTGTATATGTCCGGGAATTTTTTTAACACTTGATAACTGGGTTTTGTTGAGTGGCCTTGAAATATTGTGCCCAAAAGTTATGCCCAGAAAAAGCAAATCTTTTCAAAACATTGAGTCTTGCACCAAATACCGTTGCTCGAAGAATTGAAGCTATAGGAGGCAATATAGTTCATCAAATTGTGGACAAAGCAAGAAGTTTTCAGTTTTATTTTCTCGCACTTGATGAATCAACTGATGTGTGTGATACATCTTCAGCTCTCAAAAATATGTAAAATATATGATGTGGCCCTCATACTGAAAAGTTTGGAGACCCCTGGTTTAGGTAGTAGAATTCCAATATGTTTGTGCAGGAGGGGTACTGGAAAGGTGAATACATGCAGTAATCCCATGTATTTACATTTGCATTTTATTTTAGTGCTTTAGAGACTGTAGACTTGGAGTTGTTTCCTTTATGTTGTGGATATCATACTTTAGTTGATAAATATATCTGGGGCTTTGTTCTTACTTGGCTTCAAATGGGCATTCGCATTTTTATTCTTTGTTTCTTCAAGCAAATTTTGCTCTGGTACAGGTGAGAAGAACTTGGTGTGTACAAATTGTAGCATCCAGTTTGGACTATGTTTATCTGCACTACATGACTGATACATATTATTCAATTTTCTGTTCAACAGAGTGGTTTCCTGACCACTGGAATGATAAGTCCAAAAATGTCATTAACATTTCAAACAGCCATTAATACTTGTTTGTATTTACCACCAAATATTTTAGAAACAAAGTACTGGAAAGCACAGCATGGGATACGAGCTGTTCTCTCTTTAAAAAGCATCAAATTACTAGGTGGAGAACAGCTTGTGCTGTATCATATTACACTTCTTCCTAGGGATGTTGTCTACAACATCCTTTTGTTGACCTCTTGTGGGGGGAAACAACTTAGTTTTATGCCCCCAAAACAACTGCTTTGGATTTGTCACATTTAATCACCAATGACACATCATCCTTTTCAACAGCCGCCATCTACCAACAAGTTATGCCACAATTTGAAGTGATAGTAAAATGACAACAAATGCTCATAAATGTCCCAAATGTTATGCTAAAATCAGTGTTTAGCCTGATCCATCAAAGCTCTTATACAAAATGAACAATACTTTCTTTTAAGGTTGTAACGAACCCTGTTAAATCCTTCCCTGTTGCACTATTTTGGCTGCAATTCTATGTACATGGCAGAAAGCACAATTGTGCTTATAATAATGTAATAACTGTGCCAGCAAGTCAATTCTGACTTATGGCGAACCTTGGCAGGGTTTTCCACATAGTGAGTACTCAGATGTACAGTAGTTTACTGTTCCCTTCTTTTGGGGGTGCCCTGGGACTGTGCAGCTTGCCCAAGGCCACAGAGGTTGGCTCTTCTGAGATGCACAGTGGGGAACTGAACTCACAACCTCTGGCTCCTCAGCCAGATGCCTAATTCACTGAGCTATACAGCCAGCTACAATTGTGCATACTTCTGAATAAAAATGTAGCATTGGACTGCATTTGTTCCAAAATACTTTGCCTATTCATTGACAAATATATTCACTTGCATAATTTATTTGCTAACACCCTATATTACAGAGAAATTGGCAAAAGGGGAAGATTTCCATTTTTCAGGCTGAAAATACTTTGGTTAAAGAGAGATGAGGCCCTGCAGGTCTTTAGAGAGCCATACAATTCATACTCCTGCCTTATAGGCAAAGTTACAGCCAAAGCAACACAGATTTTAAACACATTTTAAAAACCAAATAACTTTAATAAATAACATGAATTTGATATAATGGCTTGTTATGTCCTCTTTCCCCCCCCCATACAGTGGTGCCTCGACTTATGAACTTAATCTGTTCCAAAAGATGGTCGTAACTCGAAATGGTCGTAAGTCAAAGCACCATTTCCCATAGGAATGCATTGGAACGCGATTAATCCGTTCCAGACTGGGGGGGGGTTACCAAAAAGAGGGGGGGGAACCACTGCAAGCCCCATTGGAATGTGTCGGGGCCGGGGGGGGGGGGGAATCACCAAAAACCAAAAAAACAATGCAAGCCCCATCGGAACATGTCGGGGCCGGGGAAAAAAATCACCAAAAACCAAAAAAACAATGCAAGCCCCATCGGAACGTGTCGGGGCCAGGGGAAAAAAATCACCAAAAACCAAAAAAAATATGCAAGCCCCATCAGAATGTGTCGGGGCTGGAAAAAAAAATCACAAAAAAACAAAAAAACAATGCAAGCCCCATCGGAATGCGCTGGGGCCGGGGAAAAAAAATCACCCCCCCCAAAAAAAACAACAACAACACAGCGAGCCCCATTGGAATGCTGGGGGCTTTTTTTTCAGCGCTGGGGCTGGGGGGAAAAAAACACAGAAAACAAACAGAGCAAGCCCCATCGGAACATGCTGGGGCTGAAAAAAACACACACACACACACAAACAGAGCAAGCCCCATCGGAACGTGCTGGGGCTGAAAAAAAGTCACCAAAAAACAAACAAACAGAGCAAGCCCCATCGGAACACGCTGGGACTGGGGGAAAAAACACCAAAACACAAAAAAAATCACAGCACAGAAACATAACCCCCCCCCCAGCCCAAACCCACCCTGCAAAACCCTGTATGTACTCACTGAGAAGCAGAAAGCAGCACCAGGCAGTCCGAAGCCTCCTCCGATGCACACTCTCTAACCGTTGGGGCGAAAGAGCTACAAAGAAGCAGCCTCTTCGCCAACCAACGGTTAGTAATTTGAATTTCCCGCCTTTTTCCCCACCTTTTTTCCGGTCATAATGTGAAGCTCCGGTCGCTAGTAGAAGCAAAATTTTGTGGCCGGAGCTGGTCGTAACTCGAAATGGTCGTAAGTCGGGACGTTCATAAGTCAAGGCACCATTGTATATCCACCCTTCAGGTAGATACAGAAAAAATACAGGAACTACTAAACAGAGAGGGAGGAATTGTGATTATAATGCTGTAACACAAACCTCTCTAGAGGCAATGTGTTATAGTTTAACATTACCACAGCAAGACTACTACTGTCATTCTGCAACCATCTGAAACAGAAAGCAAAAGATCATGGCACAATGGAGCAGTTCCATGCATGCTTTATTTGGAAACATGTCTCACTGTGTTTAAAGGGACTTATTCTCTAGTAAGTGTGTTTAGAATTTCAGCCACAGTTTTTTAGGACACTGAGTAAATCAGTTTACATCTGATCAGCATCTAGCAGACAAAAAAAAGATTACAAATGAACTCTTCAAATGGTGAGCCCCATTTTTTTAAAAAATCTTTCTGGTATTCAAGAAGATATCACTTAAATATGGCAGCCCAGCTCAGGGTACCATTTCAGGCATCTGAGCTAATTTTTGCACCTGAGACAAGAATATAAAATTGCACCTCTTATACTCCCATGGTAAGTATTACTCTATTACTATCTCCACGCAAGAATTGGAGGTTGTTCATGACTTTGTGTACCTTGGCTCAACGATCTCTGACACTCTCTCCCTAGATGTCGAGCTGGATAAACGCATTGGCAAAGCAGCTACCATGTTCTCTAGACTCACAAAGAGAGTATGGCTTAATAAGAAGCTGACAGCATACACCAAGATCCAGGTCTATAGAGCCTGTGTCCTGAGCACACTCCTGTACTGCAGTGAGTCCTGGACCCTTTGTGCACGGCAGGAGATGAAGCTGAACACGTTCCATATGCGTTGTCTCTGACGCATTTTTGGTATCACCTGGCAGGACAAAGTTCCAAATAGAGTAGTCCTAGAACGAGCTGGAATTTTTAGCATGTATACATTGCTGAAACAGCGACGTCTACGTTGGCTTGGGCATGTCGTGAGAATGGCTGATGGTCGGATTCCAGACCACAGCTGCGATACAAGGATATCTGCAAGTGGGATCTAAAGGCCTTAGGAATGGACCTCAACAGATGGGAAACCTTGATGTCTGAGCGTTCAGCCTGGAGGCAGGCGGTGCATCATGGCCTCTCCCAATTTGAAGAGACCCTTGTACAGCAGGCTGAGGCAAAGAGGCAGTCCCGAAACTAGCAAAACCAGGGAGCTGGACAGGGGACAGATTGTGTTTGTCTTCAGTGTGGAAGGGATTGTCACTCTCGAATTGGCCTTCTCAGCCACACTAGACGCTGTTCCAAGTCCTCCATACAGAGCACGTTACCATAGTCTCTCGAGACTGAAGGATGCCTACTACTAACTACTTTGGTTAAAAAAAAGTCATTTACAATTCATGATATAGGATCTTGTTGTAAAGGTGTAAAATAATAACTAATTATAAATGTAAGGTAGTGTCTGAACATGTAACAAAACTAGCACAAATTTTATTTTTAAAATCCTCTTACTACCAGACAACCAAGAATATTAAGACAAGCTGCCAATTCTAATGGCTTGAACAATCTCAACCATTGCTACTTCAGACTTTATCTGATGCCACTAAGAAAGAAAACATTGCTCTCAAAATGGAAGGATAAAGTGTGGAAGCAGGCAATATGGAACCATGAACACAAACCACAACACTTGGTTCAATTCAAGCACCTAGGCCCCTTTTAGTCATTCCCCATCTGGATAAGCTCACTGCTTTTGGAGATGAGCAGTTAGCCACAGCACTCTCAGGATTCTTGCTTGCTGGTAGAGGCTGCATGGGAACAAGAATGTCTTCCCAACAGACTTGTCTCTTCCCATGTAAACAAAACAACAAAGGACAGTGATGTATCCCAAGATCACCAATGTTAAGTGCCTCCCTTAATCATGTGGTTTAAAAAATAATAATAATATGGGTATAGAATAACTAAACAGGCTTTTAACTGAAAACATCCTTTGACTAAACAGGTTAATTAGAATGGTGCTCTTTTCTTAGCAGCATGACATGCTTGGGTTAATAGATGCATATTTCTTCTGCAGCCCTGAGTTTCTTCTGTTTTCATGACAAGTGTCTCACTTACCTCACCCTTGTTCTAGCTCTGATCTGAGGAAGGGGACTCCAATCCATTAAAACGTATGCCAAAATGAATCAATAAACATGGTAAGCTTTAACATGTTACCAGCCAGGCCAACCTTTACTATGCAAGGAGCTAAAGAAAGCTGCCCAGATAATACCATACAGACAGCACAGTGGGAATAATGTCTGAATGAAGCAGCAAACTTTTTTTTTTTAGAAATTGGGGGCAGGGGAGGTCAATGTCATTGATTAAGGACAGTCCAAGACATTTTTTTTTTGCATCCATATGGCTTTCACACAGAAACTGACTGGACTTCCAGTTGACTGCTGGCCATGGAACAGAATCTTCTGGCACTTCTGAGACCATCTTGGTAGAATAGGAGGGGCTGTGTGGTACACACAGCTCTGTCAAAGAGAGGGAAATGGCCAAGGGACTGGTGCTGCTGCCTACCGCACCTACCCCCAGACAGGTGTTAGCTTTATCTAAGAGTAGGGATGAAACTGCCATTTGGTCTCCACTTCAGGCAGCAACCTTTTTTGGGCAGCAACAGCTATAAGAAGTATATAAAAACCAATATGAAATGACAGTCAAAATGGATGTTTAATATATGCTTCCACTGTCTTTCTTACAGTTAGGCTCTGTTTAATAGAGATATACTAAATTTGCAGCTTTCATTAATATTGTAAGCTCACTGAATGTAAATAGCAGTTCACACTTCAGACACCAGTTGTGTAAAAGGAGATTCCAGCTGTGACTATTTTACAACCGTGTTTTATTTCCATAGTCCACAAATCAATGTAAAAGTTGTTTGGTTTCCGTCAGGGGCCTCTGTTAAGAATACAATTCTTTAGTTTAAAAAAAAATCCTGTTCCTAAATATAAACCAGCAGTTAATCTTTTGGAAGAAAGAAAGAAGAAATGCTAGTCATAGTATTTGGGGATCTAGTCCTGGAATAGTTGTAAAAGTGCCAGCATTCTCTTCCAGTTTAAATACATTTTAATGGAAAGCCTATCCTGGGCACATTTTCCATGCATGCGACAGTAACTTGGAAGCCATCCTATTAAATTCCAGCAAGTATATGAGACAGAATTAGGTGCAGAGCTGATTAATACCAAACCTTTTATATGCATAAAAGGCTGGGGGATATGAGGAAGAGCCAGAACAAAAAGAATAAATGAAAATTTCAAAACCTTTGTAAGAATTAAGCTTTAATTAGCATTCAGTGAAACTGAATGACACAGGGTAACAGTGATGGATTTACTACTCACCCATATGGATTTTTTTAACTTCCATTGAGTAAGCTCTGGAATATTTTCTGATTTCATTGGAATTCAAATATCCTAAGGGTTAGCTATAAGATGTAAGGTGCCCAGTGTGGTGTAATGGATAGAGGGATAGACTAGGAGGACTAAGGAGACCTAGCTTAAAATCCTCTTCCACCATGAAAACTCACAGTGGGGATAACACTAGTAAAACCTAAATCTCTCACTTACCTTGAAAACCCTATTAGGTTGCTGTAAGTCAGATGTGACTTAATGGTACACAACACAACCCACAAAGCAGTAAGATTAGGGTTAAAATTGTGGTGACCATCTGAGCTATGTTCCAATGCTCCCTGAGTAAGGCTGACCTACTGACAACCAGGGTACAGTGGTGCCTCGCTAGACAATTGCCTCGCAGGACGAGGAAATCGCTAGACGATGGCTTTTTGCGATCGCTAATGCAATCGCAAAACGATGGTCTCCTACCCGCACTCGCTAGACGAGGTTTCCCTATGGACGATCTTCGCAAGACGACGACTTTTCCCTTGGAATGCATTGAAGAGATTTCAATGCATTCCAATGGGGAAACGTGCTTCACTAGACGATGTTTTCGCAAGACAGCGATCTTCGCGGAACGGATTAACATCGTCTAGCGAGGCACCACTGTACGTCACTTCTACTTCTCAGCACTGAAAAAAAGAAATAGAACATCTTTTGTCCCAGTACATCACACTGGCTAGGACAAAAAGTAACCTGATGACAAAATATGATAAATTTGTACAGGCAATTTTGTCCCATCTATTTTTTTGTCTGTGTTTAGGAAAAAAATTGTTATATGACAAGTGGAGAAAACTCAGGGATGTTGTTATATCTCTTCAGGTGACAATGTCATGAAATGGCGACACTACAGGTCGAATTCTGGTGCAATTCTTCAACAAAACATGACTCCTGGGGAAAAAATGGTCCATCCTAATGGATGAAGGTTAAGAGTTCCACTGTGATGTATGGCTGAGCATCTCATGTATTTATTATTTATTTATTTCTTACATGTATATACTGCCCCACTAATGCCATGCACTCTGAACAGTTTACAGAAGTGAAAAACATATAATAACGATGTATTAAATAAACGGTTGAAAAGAACCTGGGGTTTCTGAAAGCCAGATTGCATCAGTACCTGTAAAGTTTCCTTATACCATCACTTCAGGATCAACTCCAATTTTTTGTCACTCAGCAGAAAGTGACAGTATTTTCACTACAGTCTTTTAAAAGGGTAGGTTTTGTTTCTTTCATGTCAGTAGAGTGACTCATACAATGCTAAAGCACTCAGATTCTGCAATGGCAGGTAGCAGCTCATGATCAATTCCCTGTTACTTGACCTCCACAAACAGGCCTATATTTTAGAACACTATATCCCGGAGTCAAGCAAACAGAATAGATGGGTGGCCATCCTGGTTGAAGGATTCTGGAAGATGGAGTACAAAAGAGTAATTTTTCTAAACTCTGAGCAGGAAACAGAATGAAATCTGGAATCTAGTAATTTCAACTTCAGCTAAAAGACAACAGTTTTATTATGCCAATTTTCACACTCATGACATAAAGGGATATCAGAGGGAAGGGGCTTTTACAATCTAATGTGATTGTCCTTTGCCACAAACTTGATTGGTAGAGTTCTTTTCTTACCCCTAGCATTTGAGGCAAGACCCCACCCCTCTTCCTGTTTGTTTGCTTGCTTCCATTGTCTTTGTTGTTGATAATGTCTACTTCCTCTGACCAAGCTACAGTCATGGGAGGCTCTTCCACGTGGTGAAGACTCAATCCCCCCCACATTTTTTTATTCTTCTGACTGTAACTACACATTGTAAGTGCAAGTAAAGATACCTTTTTCTATTTTAAATACTTCTACAGTACTTTTATCATACAAAGTGCTAGTTTGTGTGGAAAAGAAACCAAGAAGGCAGATGGGGGCTGAGACTGAGCTGTTCTCCCCATATTTTCTGTGCAACTGTTGGGTGGTTTTTTTTCTACATCATACTCTGCTAACTGAGAGGAAAAAAACCAAAATTCTCCAATACAGACTGGGGCTGGTGATGGTGATCAGCACTGTAACAAAAAAAAAAAACAAAAAAAAACATTGTTCCATCATCCTGTATAATAGATGGGAGTTGGGGCACCCAAGCTGACTGGAAATACAAATAAAAATATGACAGGATGAAGCAGATGGCCACAGAATAAAAGGACACGGCGACCATGTTACATCATTGTTGAAACCATGGATGGCACCACTTCTGAAGAAATAAGATGACAGAACATGGCGCAAAAGTAAATCTAACTGAAGCTTTATGCATTAGTGCAGTGACCAGTTCATTTTCTTGCCTTTGAATCCAGCCATGAGAATGAGAAAAGACAGGCATTGTCATTCAGCAGTGGGACCTGGGATACAACCCCTCGTGTGGATTCCGCAAGTCTAATTGCTTCCCACAGTAAAGCCCTCTGGGTTGTGACCCACTTCTTTCTACCTCTTTTTCTTTCTCAAACTGGATTCACTTTCATGTTTACAAGACTTACAAGACTTATTACATGGCTGGATGAACATGACCTCTTGTTTCCTCATCCACTATCACTTGAAAACATAACCAGATCTTTATATCTTCTTTTTACCATCTATACTATAGCAGTCTTCAGAATTTCCTTCAAAAATTCTCATATAGACAGACACACACACAAACACACACATGTAACTTTATGTCACAGCCCTCTTAAATTAGCCTAGAAGACTAGAAACCATGATTGCCTAAAATTAGTAGCTGTCCCAGGATTTCATAAAGATTTCCCTCTGTATTCCTACAGTTCAAGTACTGAGTCAAAGTATGACTGTAATGAAAGATGGTTGATTTGTTGAACTAATGGTGAAATCATTCTTAGCAGTAATAATAGGAGAATTCAAACAGAGTGGGACAGGTGCAATGCAAGGTATCTTGGTATGGGGTAATTTCCTGCCCCTCAGGTGGGCACATGGGAGGCTAGCTGTAACAGGGAAACAACGTTTATATAATCCTCAGCAACACTAAAGATGATCTGTATTGGGCCATATTTTTACTAAGAGTGAAGGCAAAACCACATCTGTCTTGTTTCATCAACTGAAAACACAATGTTGATGTGACATTACTAAGGTTTTCCTGCTTAATGTCCACTGGGAGATGAAAACATATATTGAAAAAGTGTGCCTGCCACCCCTTTGCTCTCCTTTACCTGGTTTGTATTCTTTTTTTTTCCCTTGCTTGGTTTATGTTAATTTATTTTTTCCTTGTTGCACTGTTTTAAGGCTGCATAGACATTCAGTTTTGCACCTATGGTGTCAGAGATCAAAAGCTAAGATTAATCAAGGAGGATAAAAGACAAGCAACATTAACATCATCTTCACATCCCCAATGAAAGTGCCCTTACATGATTAAAGGCAAATAAACTGTAAGCAAAAAGAAACTAGAACTATATGAAGTATAACTAGAATATTATATGCATTATGCCTTTCTACAGTTTAGGAAGCAAAAACAGTGTCATGAGAAGAGAAGGACAATGTAGTCCCCTCTCATAACTTTGTCATAACTGAATCATATGCTTGTCTTTCCTGTCACAATGCCATCTGATGTCACAGTCTGATAGAAGCAAGATGTTTGTTCTCTTGAAAATAACAAGAGATAGAACTCTGATTCCACAGCCTTGGGTGTGCAATATGCTCTGGGTGCTGTGTCTTCAGGGACAGCTGGTCCTGACATTAGACAGGATGAGTTGGTTGCCTCAGGCAACAGATTTTGTATCTCACTGAAGGGCAACAAACAGTTATCTTATTTGTTGCGATTGTACTTTTGTGGGTTTTTCTGTGTCATCTGCCAAAATAATTTGGCTGGCTTTGGGTACAATGCAGTGTGGTCGGTGGGACGTGTTGCCATTTTTGCTCTGCCTCAGGCAGCAAAACCTGCCTAAGTCAAGGCAAGAAATGAAGTGTAGGAGGCCTGTGCTTCATTTCACAGGTTGGAGGGGCTTTCAAGCAGTGTCTTCAGTGGAACCACCACCAAACCTGGAAGAGGCAGCACATGCAAACTAAGAATACCCTTTGACACAACACCAGCTGGAAATGGTTGGCTTGTTAGGATGGTGGGCTCTCTGATGGTCTTGCCTACATTATTGCCATATCTGAAACCAGCCTACTGCATGTTTGTGCAGGAGCAATTTTTTAGAAACAATATGCTGCTTTAACAATTGTTACAACTGATTATAGAATAATGTTCAAAGCAATTTATTTTAAGTTGCCTTAATGATTAGCTTCTGAATCAACGTAATTAATAAGCAAAAATCCCATTGTCCATCTGCAGTCACTAAGTTTACCTGAAGCAAGAGCTGCAATTCTACAACTGTAAAACTACAATACTACACAATCATTATTTTTAACTTCTCCTCCTTCTGATTTGGTGAACCCATAAATCGATATACCCTGAAACAGGAGTGACAGAACGTACATCAGAATCAGCTGGTAGATCTCTGAGTGATTTGCACTCAACAAAGATTTCTGACCCAGAAGAAGCAACAAAACTGCAACAGCATCCCTCTTTTCTAAATTCTACCACTGACATTAAAAAAGCTTAGAGTATGGAGGAATTATTTTGTTTGCTTGTTTGTTTAGACAGACTATTCCTCTATTCAGTTCTGCCTCCTTTGTTATAATTCTTTAATTCTCAGTCTCAGTCTTTTAACTAGATACCGGTGAATCTTGCTTTTCTAGAAGAAAAAACAAAGTCAATTTTGCAAGCCTGAAGACTGCCCAAAATTAGTTATTTCATGCAAAATGTGAACCCATTGCAAAAACTTGAGCTTCAGCAGATTAGGCACTGGAAACATATTCTTTTAAGTAGAAGGCTAATTAAGAGACTAGAAGGTGTTTTTAGAAGAGACACACTGCTTTGCCCTCATTATAGTTAGAATAAGATGCAACACACCACAAAAAAAGGATTAGCAGCAAAGAAATGAAGTTGCCTAGAGCGTCATATAATGTACCTGCCCTGGTACAAGCCACTTCCTAGGTCAGTTAGAACAGACATTGATTAATGTTTTTCTCTAAGAAAGCACTAGACATAGTCTGTAGTAGAATGTGTTTGCTACAGAATTTAATGACGTGAGGTGCGAGGCATAGCCCTATGCCGGGAATTGTTTCCTGAAAACAAAGAGCAACCACAACAAAAACTAAGTAATTCATGCAGACATTTGCACATCAAACATCTAGCAATTTGCCACAGGGAAGGGAAGCAGTAAGGGTGTGTGTCTACGTGAGAAATTTCACTCAGTCCTAGCCACTATTTGTTGCCTTTCTCTCCCACAGCTTCCAGTGTGTGGAATTTTGAAGCTAAGAAGATTGAAAGCTGGATCCACTACTCTGTCTTCCATGAGCAATTTTTCTGGGAAAAAGAAGGAAGAGGAGGTTGTCCATGGTACTGTGTATATCATCTGAGATTTTTTTTTTCTTGGCTTTGTGTGATTCTAGACATAACAGTGTCATTCCAGGTGCAGCCACAATTTAGAAGACCACTCAAAACACTTTTATTTATTGTTTAATGTATTTAAAATATTTTTATCCCGCCTTTCTCCTTAAAAAAAAAAAAGGACCCAGACTAATATGACAAGCACAGTCTTGAAAAAAAGAAATTATAAAATGAACTTTTTATTCTCTATCTTATGTTATGTCCAAGAGCCTTAAAGCCTATGAATGTGATATCTGGAAGAGAAAGAAACTGCAGAATAAAAACCAAGATGTGACTGGAGAGCTGAAAAGATTATGGAATGTCTTTCTTTAGAGACTTGATATGGAACAGTAAGTGCTACTGTGGGTAACTGTGGACTTTCAGATGTTTTTGGCCTGTAAATCTCATCAGCCCTAGTTAGCAAAGCCAGTAGCAAGGGATTATGACATTTATAGTCCATAAAACATTGTACAGGAGGCAGCAACAAAAACCATCCCAAAGAAAAGGAAATGCAAGAAAGCAAAGTGGCTGTCCAACGAGGCCTTACAAAT
Source organism: Intellagama lesueurii (assembly GCA_037013535.1). Taxonomy (NCBI): domain Eukaryota; kingdom Metazoa; phylum Chordata; class Lepidosauria; order Squamata; family Agamidae; genus Intellagama; species Intellagama lesueurii. Next base: position 212,370,808 of record JBAJHW010000003.1, read on the forward strand.
AGCAGAGAAGAGAAGGGAAACAAAATGCAAGGGAGATAGGGAAAGTTACAGAAAATTGAATGCGGACTTCCAAAGAATAGCAAGGAGAGACAAGAGGGCCTTCTTAAATGAACAATGCAAAGATATAGAGGAAAACAATAGAAAGGGAAAAACCAGAGATCTGTTCAAGAAAATTGGAGATATTAAAGGAACCTTTTGTGCAAAGATGGACATGATAAAGGACAAAAATGGTAGGGACCTAACAGAAGCAGAAGACATCAAGAAGAGGTGGCAAGAATACACAAAGGAATTATACCAGAAAGATCTGGATGTCCCGGACAACCCACATAGTGTGGTTGCTGACCTTGAGCCAGACATCCTGGAGAGCGAAGTCAAGTGGGCCTTAGAAAGCATGGCTAACAACAAGGCCAGTGGAGGAGATGGCATTCCAGTGGAACTATTTAAAATCTTAAAAGATGATGCTGTTAAGGTGCTACACTCAATATGCCAGCAAGTTTGGAAAACTCAGCAGTGGCCAGAGGATTGGAAAAGATCAGTCTACATCCCAATCCCAAAGAAGGGAAGTGCTAAAGAATGCTCCAACTACCGTACAATTGCACTCATTTCACACGCTAGCAAGGTTATGCTCAAAATCCTACAACGTAGGCTTCAGCAGTATGTGGACCGAGAACTCCCAGAAGTACAAGCTGGATTTCGAAGGGGCAGAGGAACTAGAGACCAAATTGCTAACATGCGCTGGATTATGGAGAAAGCCAGAGAGTTCCAGAAAAACATCTACTTCTGCTTCATTGACTACGCAAAAGCCTTTGACTGTGTGGACCACAACAAACTATGGCAAGTTCTTAAAGAAATGGGAGTGCCTGACCACCTTATCCATCTCCTGAGAAATCTATATGTGGGACAGGAAGCAACAGTTAGAACTGGATATGGAACAACTGATTGGTTCAAAATTGGAAAAGGAGTAAGACAAGGTTGTATATTGTCCCCCAGCTTATTTAACTTATATGCAGAATACATCATGCGAAAGGCTGGACTGGATGAATCCCAAGCCGGAATTAAGATTGCTGGAAGAAATATCAACAACCTCAGATATGCAGATGATACCACTCTGATGGCAGAAAGTGAGGAGGAATTAAAGAACCTCTTAATGAGAGTGAAAGAGGAGAGCGCAAAAAATGGTCTGAAGCTCAACATCAAAAAAACTAAGATCATGGCCACGGGCCCCATCACCTCCTGGCAAATAGAAGGGGAAGATATGGAGGCAGTGACAGAGTTTACCTTCCTGGGCTCCACGATCACTGCAGATGGTGACAGCAGCCACGAAATTAAAAGACGCCTGCTTCTTGGGAGGAAAGCGATGAGAAACCTAGACAGCATCTTAAAAAGCAGAGACATCACCTTGCCGACAAAGGTCCGCATAGTCAAAGCGATGGTTTTTCCAGTAGTGATGTATGGAAGTGAGAGCTGGACCATAAAGAAGGCTGACCGCCGAAGAATTGATGCTTTTGAATTGTGGTGCTGGAGGAGACTCTTGAGAGTCCCCTGGACTGCAAGGAGAACAAACCTATCCATTTTGAAGGAAATCAACCCTGAGTGTTCACTGGAAGGACAGATCCTGAAGCTGAGGCTCCAATACTTTGGCCATCTCATGAGAAGAGAAGACTCCCTGGAAAAGACCCTGATGTTGGGAAAGTGTGAAGGCAAGAGGAGAAGGGGACGACAGAAGATGAGATGGTTGGACAGTGTCATCGAAGCAACCAACATGAATTTGACCCAACTTCGGGAGGCAGTGGAAGACAGGAGGGCCTGGCGTGCTCTGGTCCATGGGGTCACGAAGAGTCGGACACGACTAAACGACTAAACAACAACAACAAGTCCATAAAATATCCAAAGGGCCAAAATTGCCTGCTGTGGACCAGGTCCTCCTAAAAGTGCTCTCTGCTTGCCTCCCATCTGTCCTCTACTTCTATATTTTCAAGTAAATTATATATTACACTACCATACATAGGAAGGTGTGTGATAAAATACAGGGGTCACCTCTAGAAATTTTGGGGTGAGGACTGCTAGCTTCGTCTATGAGCCAACCATACCACTATCTCCAGTGACTGCTCCCCTCCAAAACATTGTACTTCCCTTGGATCTTCTCATTGGTTGAGATGCATAACAACAATTAGAGGTCTTCCTTCATTCAGCTTTAGTGGAAGTATATGGGAGGACACTGAATGTTCTCTATATAAATAAATAGATAAACTGAACATTTCAGCAACCAGCTTCAAAAAACACTTTACTGTATAACTGTTTAAAAGTCTCATTTTTAACTAATACCACCTTACACATATGCATAAGTAAGTTATAAGTCTGAAAACTCCTGCTAAAGCTAATTAAATTATAACATGTTTTCCTGTAGCCTATGCTGTTCAACTCAAGACGACCTTAGATGTTCACCAGGCAAAATCACAGGATCATAATATGATCAAGGGTAACCCCAGTTCTAGTAAATGTTAATACGTATTGCTTCAGCATTCTTCCCTGGATATTCTATTTCAGTTGAACCAGCTGTTGAGATAGATTAATCTTACAAAATCAAACAAATACTACTTTTCAGAATATGTAACACCTATGCTTTATCAACACACTTCAAAATAACTTTGACATCTTCACCTTATATCTCTACCCAGTGGGAAAATATTTCTAACTGTGAAAAATTAGTTATCTATATCCTGGCACACTTGTGACTTCATCTGACAACATAACCCATAGCTTTATTTTTCATACCTTGGAAAGGTGAGTATTTATCCACTCTGGGAAAAAGAAACATTGTTGAAATAGTTTTAATACCAGAGGTTATCAAATACTATGAAGATTTTATATTGTTCATTTTGATATAGCAGTATTTTGAGCTACAGGGGTTTTCTTTCTAGTTCTTTGCAAGTCAAATTATTAGTAAAACGTACTTACAGGAGGGCAATAGAAACAGTTATATGTCTGGGAACTGAGCTACAAGTAATGGAACAAAAGGGAAGGGGGATCAGTTTAAATCCAGTTAAGTGTACAAAATGAATTACAAGACAACCGGGTAGCTGAGAATAAAACACAACAGAGAAACAAAGTGTGTTTCTATACTACACAATTATAGAACTTTCACTCTGCATTAACTACCATGGCCCCATCCTAGAATCTATAATCCGGTGAGGTACCTGGAATTTTCTGCTGCAGTTCTGGGTGATACACAGTTCTAAAATAATTCCCAAAAAAAAAACAAAAAAAAAAAACCCATAGCTCAGTGGTTTTTGTATCCGGCTGTGGAGCCAGAGGTTGGGAGTTCAATTCCTCACTGTGCCTCCTAGACAGGGGCTGGACTTTATGATTCAGCTCTGCTGTTCTAAGATTATTATCAAAATATTATTATTATCAAAGTACTATACTTGTTTTAGTGTAAATACAAGCAAACTCGACTCTGCAGCATTGCCCAAAGACTATGTAATATTCTTACAGAATACAGTGGTGCCTCGACTTACGAACGTCCCTACTTACGACCATTTCGAGTTACGACCAGCTCCGGCCGCAAAATTTTGCTTCTACTTGCAACCAGAGCTTCCACTTACGAACAGAAAAAGGCAAGGGAAAAAGGTGGGAAATTCAAATTTCTAACTGTAGGTGGCGACGAGGCTGCTTCTTTGTAGCTCTTTTGCCCCAGCAGTTAGAGAGTGTGCGTTGGAGGAGGCTTGGGACTGCCTCCTTCTGCTTCTGAGTGAGCATGTGTGTGTGTGTTTGCAGGGAGGCTTCGGGCTGCCTGGTAAGGTAAGGTGCTGTTTTCTGCTTTTTAAAAACTGTTCTGGGTGTTTTTGCAGCATGGTTTTGAGCTGGGGGGGGGGGGGGTTATGTTTCTGTGCTGTGATGGGTCTTGGGGGTTGGTTTGTTTTTTGGGGGTTTTTTTTCCCCGTTTCCGATGGGTCTTGGGGGGTTTGTTTGTTTTCGGGGTTTTTTTTCCCATTTCCGATGGGTCTTGGGGGGTTTGGTTGCTTTTTGGGGGGGGGGGTCCCCATTTCCGATGGGTCTTGGGGGGTTTGTTTGTTTGTTGGCTTTTTTCCCCCATTTCCGATGGGTCTTGGGGGGGTTGGTTGCTTTTGGGGGGGTTTCCCCATTTCCGATGGATCCTACATGCTTCCCTTGCTTTTTCCTTTGTCTTATTTGCATTTCCGACCTGCCCCCTTTGTTCTCTGTGCATTTCCAATCTGCTCTGTTTGTTTTCTGTGCATTTCCAATGGGTCTTGCATGCTTGATTGCTTTTCTTCCCCCCCCCCCCCCCCTTCGGCCAGAAGGGATTAATCGCATTTCCAATGAGTCTTGCAGTGATTTTTTTTTTTTTTTTGGTGATTTTTTCGTTCGGAAGGAACGGATTAATTGCATTTCAATGCATTCCTATGGGAAATGGTGCTTCGACTTATGACTATTTCGAGTTACGTCCATCTTCTGGAACGGATTATGGTCGTAAGTCGAGGCACCACTGTAAGTCCTTTCTTTGTACAGAAAGTCATCTTCCCTCATTCTATTATCACTCTGATTTGCACTGTAGTTCGGAGTCACTCAGATGTGTAAATTAAAGGGGAAAGCCTGACCAAAATTATTTATGTGTCTCATGTAAAGAAAGAAGAACGTAAGAAGAGCCCTGCTGGATCAGGCCAAGGGCCCATCTAGTCCAGCTTCCTGTATCTCACAGTGGCCTCACCAGATGCTTCCAGGAGCACACAAGACAACTAGATACCTGTCGCATGATACCCCTCCCCTGCATCTGGCATTTGGAGGTCCCTTCCTTTTAAGCTTGGAGATTATACATCCCCATCATGGCTTGTAACCTGTGATGGACTTTTCCTCCAGAGATCTGTCCAATCCCCTTTTAAAGGCATCTAGGCCAGATGCCATCACCACATCCTGTGGCAAGGAGTTCCACAGACTAACAACACACTGGGTAAAGAAATATTTTCTTTTGTCTGTTCTCACTCTCCCAACACTCTGTTTGAGTGGATGTCCCCTGGTTCTGGTATTGCGTGAGAGGGAAAAGAGCTTCCCTCTATCCACTTTATCCATCCCCTGCATAATTTTATACATCTCAATCATGTCCCCCCCAAGGCGCCTTTTCTCTAGACTAAAGAGCCCCAAACACTGTAGCCTTTCCTCATAGGTGAGGTGCCCTAGCCCAGTCATCATTTTAGTTGCTCTCTTCTGTACCTTTTCCAGTTCCACTATGTCTTTTTTGAGATGCGGCGACCAGAACTGTATGCAATACTCCAGGTGCGGCCTTACCAGCGTTTTGTAGTAGGGATAGGTAACCAGTGGTCTTCCAAATAATGTTGAACTACAGACCCCTTCACCTTTAGCCTACTGCCTGAACAGCCATTGGTGGTGGGTACTGGAACTGGTCATCCAGTAATTGCAAAAGAGGCACACATTTCCCCTCCCACATACATTGGGGCTTGCTGCCTAGAAAGCCAGGTATAGGAAACATTGGCCAAAATCCTACTAGATATTTATGAATGACAAGAAGAGTCATGGAAGCTGCCGCAGCAAAGGCTAATTGAGAAGGTGCTAGACATGTATCAGACATGTGCAGGGTTTGCAACTAGGTGATCAGGCATGTGCTCAAGCACACAAGCAACATGCAACTGGCACCTTGTCAATTAGCTATACCAACCTCCATAATTCTTGCTGTGTGCATATAAATTTCTGACCATTATACTTTTACAGTTATAGGCATGGTCAAGCCCAAGCTAAAGAGTGAGAAGGCCCTTTGATTTTGGCCATTAGCACCCTCACCTTTAAGCCAACGACACATACATTTGCATCTGTTGGAGCTTATCCTACCTTTTCCAACCCTATCCACTTTCATCTCCTAAAATCTATGCAGGGTGTGCATCTACTTCCTGCTGTTTACTGTATGTTTCTAAACAATGAATAAAGTAAATGCTTGAGACAATTGGCTGACTCAATGAAAACAAGCCAGCTTTCTAAAACCAGTATGTTAGTGGTGGACATCATGTTTACAAGGTGAGACGCGTGATCACAGGACAATGATATGCCCCCAGAAACTTAATTCACTGTGAACCATGAGCAGCAAGAATATTCCTTGAAGATGTTTGCAAGTTACTTATCCATGCATGTGTTTTGCTACAGCTTTTTGCTAACTAAATGGAAGAACAGATGGAGATCACATCAATTTCAGGCAACAAAGCATCAACTGTCTAAGTGTTCAAAGAATTTGCTCAAAAGATGACTGAAACTTCAGATGTCCACCCAGGGGGCCAATTCATAAGGCTATAGAGATCATGCAAATGTTGATTTTGGCAGATGCCCACTCCTCTGTAGCTTGCTATATATGTTACAGCAACCAACATATGGAAGGCTAATACATTCTTAAGTCTCTGAGAAAAACTATTTTGCAACAGCTCTCTGAGGTTTCGGGCAGGATTCTTTCCTAGCCTTACCCAGGCTAGGATCTCTGTTACTCCTTGGTAGTCTCTCAGGGCTAAAGAGTCATGACTTTGCTTAGCTACAGACATGTTTTGGGTGGTATGATGGTCATCTCTGTGGATGATCTACACCAGGAACAGAATTATACACACAGGTGAGAGAAGTTGATAATGCTGATGGTTATCAGCTATTAATTTTCTGATACTTCTCACAGCTTCCAAACCTTTTTTTTTTCAGATAGTGTGCAAAAGGTGGTGCTTGGAGTTAACCATTTTAAGTGATAGCCTTTGGCCCCTCCTGAACAGCTGGATAGCTCAATGGTTGAAGAGCTGGAGGCTGGGAGTTCAATTCCCCACAAACTTGCCAGGAGTGGGATCAAAGATCCATAGGGATCATGTTGTTGTTCAAAGATGATGATGATTTTGTCCCTATCTGGTCCTTCACAGTTTTCAGTATCTACACAAAAGCACTGGCAGTGATTCAGAACTTTGGAGTAAGATTTGCTGACATGCTGATGATCCTCGCTCTGTAGCTCCCTGTCACCTAATACTAAGAAAACATCAATAACCATTCCCATTCTTGAGTTAGTGTGACTTGGCAACCATTGTCAGTGCCTTGATTACATTGTATTTAAATGGTTGTATAGACTCCATGTGGTATTTCAGATGAACAGCTTTGAGAAGCTCCAGCTGGAACAAAATACAGCTGCTGTGCTGCTACCTGGGGACAAGATCATATCATTCCAATACTGAAAGGATCTGCAATGATTTCCAGTTGTTTTCTGGCTTCGAATCAAGATGTTCATTTTAATCATTAAAGCCTTAAATGGCTTTTAAAAAAAGAGCAAAGTGTGCAGCTTATATACTGCCCCGGAGTGCTTAAAGCACTTGCTGGGCGGTTTACAATTTAATTATGCAAGCTACACAACCCATCCCCCCCCCCCCCCCGCAATCTGGGTACTCAGCACTTAGGGCTTACCTATCTAACATATTTGCAAAATAGGTCCTTCTGGAATACGGCCTCTGCTTCTACTCATAAAAGGGCTTCCTCCTATATTAAGGTGCGATCAGATAGCTGCAAAGGTACATGCCTGATTGCAGTGAAAAGGGTAGCTTTAATAGGAGCGATCTCCCTTAAAGGAACCCTTCATTTTGTTGGGAAATCGCTCCTGCCCATCCCCTAGAAGTAGAAGCCCTACACCTGATCAGCTTGGGCATGGATCGGGGTCAGGCTGGAGCACATTTGCCTGTGTGATGTGTGATCACTGGGAAATAGATCACACTGTACTGCTTCACGAGTGGTTCAAATTGCAATCTATTTCCCCTTGTGTTCACACCATTAGTCTGAAATTGAGGAATATACTCTCTTCAAAAGTGTGAATCCATCTTGCTTTTTCTGCTTTTAGGAAAGGCATCAAACTATTTCTTTCAGCCAGCCTTTCAAATTGTTTTATCCACAGTGCTGTTTTTGTTGCCATTTAATGATTCCTGTTTCATTTCATTATGTTTTGAGGTTTTATTGTTGTTTTGGTTTCTGATCTGTTATACACTACCTTTGTGGCTCTAGTACAAAGACAGTATAAATGTGCTACAAATAAAAAACAAATGACTTTTGACAGAGGGGCATGTTGCATGTGTTTCAGAGCTTGGAGACATTCCTGTTTTGAGCCACAGTTCTCAAAATACCCCAGCCTGGATACTTATCAGGAGCACAAGCAGGCTCTGGGATTGTGGGAGCTGTAGTCCAGATGTGTTGCACATCATAGATCACATTAGCAGGAGCCTTTGTGACAAATGGTTATCAGATCCCTCCTGTACAAAAATCAACCCACAACAAGCACAGAACAAGTGGAGCACACAACATATTGACAGAAGGAAACAACTAACGTTTTCAGAATTGTCTTTTTCACTCTCAGGGAAAAATAATCTAGTCTTGTGACTAAAAATACAGAAAAGAGAAACAAAAACCTTGGTGTCTATTCCTGTCGCTATTGAAAACTGGTTGTGCTTCCCTTTATGTTATTCTCAATCCCATTACATTGCACTCCATTTATACAGTAGATGTTTACTATGGACAGCTGTTATACTGAACAATAACTAGTAACCAGTTACCATAAATGGTATAATAGCAGTGTGCTGTGCCTTCCGATGGAAAACAAGCCCTCACCATTCCTTTCTGCCAATTGCTATTACAGTACATCTGCCTGATCGCATGTGAAGTCTTTTCACGACCATAGTCCTTTCTTCCATTCAAAGAAAGAGGACCTTCTTAGAAGATTCATGGGCATCTTCATTTTTGTTTCTTTCTAGATGGCCTCCTGGTTAGGTCTCATTGACATAGTGACAACTAATTACCTGAGAGTCAATTTCCAAATCCAACTTCTGCACCTGGTATTCACCATCACCGTCAGCATTATCAATTGGTTTAAAAACATAAGAGCAGCCCTGTTGGACCAGAAATAGTGCATCGTATTTCCCACACTGGCCAACTACATGCCTATGGGATGCTCACAAGCAGAACATGAGAGCAATATCCTCTCCTGTTGCTATTTCCTAGGATCCTGCCACTGGTCTTGAAGGAAGTATGCATAAGTCCAAATTCTGTCTGTGTAACTTTGTGCAGCATTTAATTAATTTAAAATAGATTTTAGCAGCACTAACTAATGACATCATCTGCACATATCGCATAAAGTTACACAAACAGGATCTTGGCCATAGCCATTGATCATTTCACTCTGTATGAATCTGTCTCATATCTTTACATGGCTATTTGTGTCAGTGGCCATCACCATATCTTGTAAATGCAAATTCCATAATTTGACTATTGGGGGGGCAAAGTATTTCGTTTGTCTGTTTGGAATTTCCTACAATTCAGTTTCATTGGGTGACCCTGGATTTTAGTACTGTAATAGAGGGAAGGAAAACTGGTCCCTGTTGACTTTGTTCATGGCTTTAGCCATCTTTTCAAAATCCAATGGCTCCAAACTTTATAATGTTTCTCCACAGAAGGATTGCTCCAGCCCTCTATGATCATTCTTTTCTGCATGTTTTTTTCATTACTGTGATATCCTTGTTAAGGCATGTTAATCAGAAATGTGCACATCATTTCTTTTTCACCTCTTTTCTAATTATTCCCAACATGGAATTAACCTTTTACTTGACAGCTACACAGTATGTTGATGTTTTCATTGAAGTATCTGCTGCGACTTCTAAATCAGATCACATAACTTTTTAGGTGAAGGTAGGACATTTTATTCATAACTTTATAGTTATGCACTGATATACATTTGACATTTTAATGCTTAGCCACCAGTTTGGAGAGATCCTCTGCTATCTTTTTTTTTTGGGGGGGGGCAATCTTTTTTCCTTGCTTTTTGTATTTTTGATCTTATCACCAAAATAATCTGATGTCATCCACTCACAGATTGGGGTGCTTTCAGGATTCAGCTGCCAATGCTGGCTCACCACAGACCTGAAAACATGCTCTGGAGAGTTGGAGGACCCTTTCAAATAGCACAGATAGTGGCAAAATGGTTGCAAGGAGAATGGGGAAATTGGGGGGTGGGGTTCACCTCCCTTCTTCCATTCATGTAAACCTCCACTGAATCCAAGTCTCTTCCACAATACAGCACCTTTTGACTCAGTGATAATGTACTACTACCCTATTATCTCAATCTTTATGCTGTGTTCTCAAAGAGGATAGTAGAGGCATAGTTTGCAATCTGTGGCAACCATAGAAGAAAAGATCATATATGGGGCCAATCACATGAGCATTCTAGATTTTTTTTCCCTTTTGATTCAGACTCATGTTCAATTGTGCAACTGCTGTTACAGTTAATGAATCAGTCATGGCAAGAGAAAGAGAAAGAGGCTTTCATACAGCATTTCACTTACTGTATGAAATGTTCAAGTACATTTCATGTACTTTTAATAATCTGCAATAGATCTGCAAGATATTGTATGGAGACAAGGACAGTGAGAGTGAAAAAACAGTGAGTTGCTTAACATCATCCAAGGTGCATGGAGATTCACCATTCAGTATCTAACAATACAATTCTATCCACAGCTACTCAAAAGTGATACTTACCTATCATGGAGGAAACCTCACCAAACTCAGAAAGACTAACTTCTGAATAAAAATGCACAGATTTGCACGGTGAGCCACTAGGTTCACTATATATGGGATCTGGCACCTTTTGTACAACATCTCAAAATAATTTATTTCAAAAAAGTTCTTATCTTGAAAAATTTAAAGATGCAAGATTTCAGCTAATTGAGAAACTTTATTTTGGGAAAAAATATTAGATAAAAACAAAAGGCATCATGTCCAAAATATACAGGATATTGTTGAAATTAGACTACAAAACAGCAAAGAATTGTATGAGTAATGATAATAGGTAGAATTATCACAACATTGAAATATATTAACAATTTATCCACATGTTCTGCTCTCTCAAGAGAACCTATATTAATATAAAGAGATAATGGCAAAAAATCCTGTTACTTAGTGTAGTAAATTGCACTAGAGTGGGCATATTGTATCAATGGGGCTTTGGTGAGTCAACTCCTCCATAAATTCCATTGATTCAAATGGGCTACTCTAGTGCAATTTATTACACTAAGCAACAGAATTTTGCCCAATACATCACACTCAGTAAGTGTTGCATATGTCTATTAATTACAAACCCATATAGTAAGTAACAAGAACAATTAGGTATCTTTGTTTAATTATGTCCATAAAAATTACTCATCGAGCAAATTTTAGAACACAAGTCAATTCATTGATGGGAAGAAGAACAAATTAAGTTCCTTGACTATTCCTTTTATTTGCAAAAATGATACTCCAGCAGAATATAAGGAAGCAATATGGTTATTGTAACACAAATAGTGTATGAAGAACACCTCTCTGGTACCAGGAACGTGCATTTATGTTCTTTATGTGAACTAGAGACAGTACGCAGAAAGCAAACTCATATGTAGATAATGGTTTACATTTACTATGAGTGCTAAAAATGCAGCTGTAGCAAAAATACTACATGTCCATACATTCTAATTTCATTTACATACATACATGCATGTAATGTTTCAAATCTCTGTCACAGTTGCTTAAATAAACTAAATAAAAAATGTAAATAGAAAAACCACAGAGAGTTGCAAAAAAGGTGCTATCTAACTACTTGGTGATCCCGAGAAAGCAACCATTGCAGCCCAATTCTTGCTGGCAAAATACATTCATTCATACACATTCCATATGAAAAGCACCACTTCAACCTGCACTAAACTTAAATAGTTTATATTAGTCTAAACAGCCCTGTGTATAATACACAGAACTCAAACTTAGGTTGCATTCCCAAATACTGTTACATTCAGATTATTTAAGGTGCAATCCCCCTAACAAGCCATCTCCACCATATATAGTGGGCTTTATTTCCAAGTAAGCATACATTGATTTGTGCTATTCAGTACTATCAAACCTAACTCCTTCCAGTATTGGGCAGTCTTCTATCATATGCTATGGCTAAGCTTTTCAAAAATTATAGTCAAGATGTTCAAGTTCTCCAATTCTGATTTTTTTTGGAGTGGGGAAGGAGAGGGTATATACCAAAACACAACAACAAAAACAATAAAAACAAAACAGAAGTGCCAATGAAAGGGCATCTCACCCAAATACAACCCACCAGCATAGGCCTGTCTGCAATTCCTAGAACTATTGCTATTTTAACATGTGTTTTGTCATGACTATCATGTTACAAATCACTATCATTGATGCCTTTGGAGGTCACTATGATTTTTACTTCTATAATGGTTTGATTTAAGACAGAGATGATAGAAAGAGATTGGAAAAAATAACAACCAGGTCAACCAGGTTGACCTGAAACACCAACCAGGAATTGATCAATCTCCATAATTCAGAAGCAGAATGTCTCCTGAATTTCTGCAAAGCACAAAGGAGAAACCAGATGCATTGCAGAAAGATTCTCACAGTGCAAACCAATGAAACAAACAAACCTAAACACATGTATCAAGGGAAGCCAACCCCAAACTCTGCAAATCCAGGTTACACAGCAAACAAATCCAAGAAAAGTCTCTTCATGGCCCAAGATATGACAATCAGCCTTCATACTATCAAGACTTCCGGGACAGGGGGTTGGTGTAACACTGGAGGGCCAGTCTATGCAGTTCCTATGCTCACCCTCCATCCACCCTCAGTAAAGATAAGGGAAAAGATAGGGGAAGACCATATATCAAATTCACTAAGCAGCCACAGTGGAAACACTCAAAACATAAATTACAAGACAGCCTTCCAAAACACATCCAACTATGATTTCGAGTCAGCTAAGTTTCTCATTCCTTCACTGAAGCATTCTCAATACAGTGGTGCCTCGCTAGACGATGTTAATCCGTTCCACGAAGATCGCTGTCTAGCGAAAACATCGTCTAGCGAAGCACGTTTTCCCATTGGAATGCATTGAAATCTCTTCAATGCGTTCCAAAGGGAAAACTCGTCGTCTTGCGAAATCTCCCATAGGGAAACCTCGTCTAGCGAGTGAGGGTCCCCGTCGGAATGCACTGACAGCTGCACTGACAGCTTTTCACCACTAGTCGGCGCATTCCTATGGGGAAACCTCATCGTCTAGCGAAAATTCCCCATAGAGAGACATCGTTTTGCGAAGCGCAGTAGCGATCACAAAAAGGCATCGTCTAGCGATTTCCTCGTCCTGCGAGGCAATCGTCTAGCGAGGCACCACTGTACTGTTGCTTTGACACCCAGAGGGCAGGTGTTACGAATAGCATGTGAGCAGAATAGGAAAATCATTAAAAAGATTGTGTGTGTGTCACAGAAGGAACTTCTCCCACTACCCAGACTTTGCAAATTAGCTTACTTTGTTTTGTGATTGGTCTTTGGGCCTTGAGTGTGGGATTCTTCTGAAGTCTGATTTCTCAAATACAAAAAAGTATGCATGAATCATATCTCTTTAGCAGTAACAGTAACATGCTTTCAGCTCTACTGATACGTTATCTATAACATCCGTTCCTGCCCTTTGAAGTTACCCATTTTCTTTTGATTTCAAGCATGCGTGTTTGTAATGACCAGTATGAAGCAAGTGGTTTTTCAGTTTTTCTTAACCTAACAATACTCTCACTGTAGTTTCTGGGCTTATGAAATCCAGTTAGGGCTTTCCACTTCCTTTTTTCCTAATGTAAGTTTTTATTCTCTTCTAATAACAAAATAAAATAAAATAAAAATGCTGAAGATCTTACTATGCAGAAAAAGCAACTGGCTGCATTCCAAACTATAGAAATACATTTACACAGACCCATGAACATATTTCTTCATCGAGATTCTGCTATCCAAGGTTCATAAAAGACTAGAACTTCAACAGCTGATGAAAGTCCAGTACTTTTGACTAGATTTCTCATATTTTGTTATGACAATGCATTAACATCATTTTGCAAACAATATGAGACATGTGATGTACTGTGGGGGGGGGCACAAATTGGTCTATAAAGTCTAGTAATAAACTGAGAATAAACCATTTTTATTCTAGTGAGAACTCAAGTGTAATGTACAAAAAAAGGTTGTTGGTTGAATTAATTATCATTTGAAAATTGTAAGGAACTATAGAAAAAAATGAGTATGAACATCTCAGATGTAAGCATTTCATTTTAGAAATCAAATTATATATCATAAACCCTATCACAATTTGTATACCTAGATACAGTTTTCTAAAGTGAAGCTACTATTTTATATTTCTCATTTGAAGGTGTTTGGAATACTCCTGCTAAGGCATATTACATGATTTCTAAAAACACAATATTAATAAGTTAAAGGAAAACAGTAAGCTGGTAGATTAACTAGGTTAAATACATCAGGCATCATTCAATCAGTGTTAAGTGCTGTTCAGCCATACCAAATTCAATGGGGCAAATTTAACTATATGACTAACTCTCGATGAAATCAATGCGCTGAAATTTTGGCAGGATTTTTTTCACAAGCAGATCTCTTTAACTAAATCAGCTTTTAAAAGCATGCAGAGCTCACATAACTTTGCCCATTGTTCTAAAGAATTTTTTCCCCTCAGTATCATTCTGCCCAGAACCCTGCAATACTGCATCCTCTCCGCTCATGCATTCATTTCTATAATACTACAAAGCCATGCAGCATACTGTACTAAATGGGTTTACAATGAAGCAACCTTTTCAAGCCTCCAGCAGTGCTGCAAACCAAATACAGTTACACAGAAATACACACAGAGCAGAATCTCACTACTGGGGGGGGGGGGGGGGATGTTAAAAGATGGAACATTGATCCATTTATTTAAATGAACACCTCCTTAGATGCTTTTTGAAACTGTCTTGCCTTGCTGTCAACACTATACAAGGTTCTTTTCAACATAATGTTCTTTTCTTTTCTCTCTTTCTTTTTCCCCCCTTGCAGAGCATCTGTCAGTGCAGGAAGCAGGAGTTCTGTAGACAAATATTTGTCCAAAGCAATAAAATAAAAAGCAACATATGGAATGAGATTAGATAAAGTGAGTTTGTGCACGCAGGCGCAAGCACACACACACACACACACATCTCTAAGGAGTCGGCTTTAAATGAAAACATCTCTCACAAGAAGCCTTTTTTTAAAAAAAGAGGAAAATGGGCAGAACAAGAAGCCAGTACAACTCTGCAGCTCCGTTGCTGTACTTCACTTACCTTTCTGAGCCATATTGTTCCCTGCTGCAGAAAGGTCAGGCAAAGGGCAAGCAATCTACCCAACATTAAGAATTTGCTGTCTAAACATCAGTGCTGCTGGCCAGCTCCTTACCATATAGCGTGCTTCTGGTTAGCTGTCCCCCCATTGTACTGCGCAAGGTGGCTTGGCTACCTTGCAGTTTCCTCTCTCTCACTGGGCAATAATGCAGAACTCCAAGTGGGCAGTCATTGTCAGCATGCACGATACATACACACTCCACCACAGAGAGGCTGAATGTCACTCGCTACATACACACTCATGAACACACGACAGAAGCTGTGATCAGCCTCCACCCACTTTCTGACCCTCTCCGGCTTAGAGTAAGCAGAGGCATATGTCATGGTTATTTACATAGGGAGGAGACTTGTGACTCGGAAACAGCCAGGGAAGCTCAAAGCACTTCACCCAGACAACATCCCAGCCCCAAAGTAACCCAAGGGCAACTAAACATCCCCCAGCCACCAGTTTTTATTCTCTTTTCCCTAATCTTGGCTTACATCTCAAATAAATCACCAGAAGAGATACAGTGGATTTCTTCCCAGCTCAAAAGCAGCGGCTGCTTGTCTAATTCCCAACCCAAAGGTACCCTTGCTTTCAAGCAAAACAAAGCCTTTCTCTCTGCAGATTTCATTGCAAATATAAAACAGATCTGCTTACAAATCACAAGTCTGGCTGTCAGTTAAACCTGCTTTCTACTTCCATCATTAAGAAAGAAAGAAAGAAAGAAAGAAAGAAAGAAAGAAAGAAAGAAAGAAAGAAAGAAAGAAAGAAAGAAAGAAACTTTCTCCCATAACATAACTCCAAATAAACTATACATCTATAGAGCTAGATGGGAAACTCAAACCTGAATGGTTCTATTACCAGACATCACTGGTACAGATTCCTCAGCTGGTTAATTATTAATTATTTAAGAGGGAGAGCGAAGTTTCTGAAAGGCAGGATGGTTCACTTCAGACTCCAATAGCAAAAACATCCCCCCATCCGCCCCTTCAATCTAGCTTTTGTGCCAGGATTGCAGGCTCAGCTCAGACACAATCCAGCCTGTTCTGCAGTCCATTAAGTCTGCTGATTAACTGCAGTCACTGTTATTAAAAGCATCCAGTTATAGAAGGAGGTTGGTTAGAGAGGGGCATTTTATACTGATGTTCCAAGGTGCAAAAATCACATCTTTCTTGTTATGTGACCATCATCTTTTTAAAATCTGTACTCCAAGTAAGGGAAGCTGAGAAAAGAGGTACAAATCAAGCTTTTGTGGAGGTACAAAGCAGTAAGTGTAGAGTGGCAGAGAAGAATTAAAGAACAACTTTGAAAAGGACCTTCATTTTGAAGAGGGAATTAAAAGGTATATTGAGGAGGGGGGTATGAAAAGAGATACAGAGAGCACAAGCCAGGTGTGAAGAGACAAACTTAAGTGCTCCACTAAGAAAGTAGGATCCCTTAACCATGGGCAAAGATAGATTTTATTTCACCTGGGAAGCTGTCAGAATTTATTTGGAGAGTTGGGAGTTTGCAGATAATGATAATCCAGGTCCTGCCTTTGGTAAATTCCCTAACATCTAAAGCATGGTTTAATACACTTGCCAGTTTGACCGAGTTGCTGGCACCTTCTATGCCTGTTGGCCAATGGCCAGGCACTGGGACAGTCAAAGTCAATTAGTAGAATTCATAATCTCTACTAGCTGGACTCCCTCTGATCCACGGACACAACTGATGGACAAAGAGTTCTTCTAGAGAAATGCACAGTATTCATATGTTGACCAATTAATTATGTGTGAAGAAGGAGAATTTGTATTATTATCATATATGTCCTGTGTTGCCTGATTAACTCACAACAGAGTAACTACAGTAGAAGGCTCAGAACAGTACTGGGGTATCTTGTTCAGACTTCAACTTCCAAACGGCCCAGCCAAGATGACCAATGATAAGGCATTCTGGGGGTTCTAGTCCATAATATATGGATGTCTATAAACTGTTTAGAAGGCAAGCTGGAAAAGTGTCAGGATCTGGGTGGCAGCAGGGCTTCCCCTGCACCACCGCCCTGGCAGCTGCAGGATCGGGGCCAGCTTGGTCCCAGGAAGGATGGTGTTTGCAGGATCAGGCCTGGCCAGGGCAGCAGTCAGGAATCCTGAGGGAACGCCTACTTAGGGAAGGGCTCTTCCTCCCAGATGTTGCCTCAGCAACATAAGTCTTTGGTTGTGCTCTGGTATTCTTGTGCTTTTGAGCCCTGGTGCTCCTGCTCTGGTTTCCGTTCATGCTCTGAACTCTGGTATTCCTGACCCTGCATTCTTCTCCCTGCTCTGGCTCAGTGCCCCCATTCCTGTGGCCTGGTTCCAGTCCTGGTGCTCTGGTTTCTGCTCCTGTGCCCCTATCCAGGCTAGTTGGTCATGTGTGAGTTTGGGCTTGGCCCTCTGTGCTATTGGTTGGGTCCTGGTGCCCTTGCCCCTGCTGTTGAAGGCAACTGTGTACAACCCAGACCCTGACAAGAAGACACAATTTCTCCAACAGGACCAGAACAGGCACTGAAAATTCTTGACCCCACTTGGAACTTACTGAGCTCAGTGACACCTAGAGACTAGCCTACATTACTACTTGGCAAACAAAGAAGTGCACACCTATACATATCCACTTGGAGAAAGGCCTTTCAGTTCATCAATTCTTATTTCCATGTAAGTTTGTATGGTATTCCACTGTGAATGGTTTTCTTTATTTTACAGATATTTCTGGCCCTGGGTAACCATGGTTGTCCTTGAACTCTCTGTATGGAAGAATATACTGAAGAAGCATAACCACACAATCTTCTGTTATAGGTGAAAATATACTATAGCAGGGTTTCCCAAAAGTGTTATTATGGAGCCCTGAAAGTGAATTTTTATTATTGCTTGGTGTATGTTTGGCCAGTTTGACTCCCGTCCTACAAAACATTTTATCAATTGATCTTTATATTTCAATGAGTCTTTGAGTGTTAAAACAAGCATCTCATGATCTCAACTCCACATTATGAGGGGTCAGGTGCCTTCTTCCTCGAATCACAAGCTACCTCTAGATGTTCATCTGGCAATCGACTATTTCGAAATCACTGAGATATAAGATTATTTGAATGTGAAAAATCCAGGGTTTATGGTAGTCAGTTGCCTTCCAATCATGCAATTCAACAAGATCAGTCATCCTTAACATTCAAGAAGAAAGCTATTTTAATATACACATGCTTCTAGTTTTTAAAGTACCATAGTTAAGTTACATGGTTTATTTATTTATTTATTTATTTAATTTAAAATATTTTAACCCCACCTTTCTCCTTAAAAGGACCCAAGGTGGTACTCTAACCAGGCTTTCCAATTCATGTTTGTTTGCCCAACATCCTTTGTTATATGAGTAAATGAGAACTTTGTTAAAACACATAGAAACATACTTATTGCAGATCACCTACAAAAATAAGTTCAAGGTATGCATATGTTCTATACATTTACAGGCCAGTTTCAGCATTTAATTTAAAAAAAATTAACTTGCTTGAGCATCCCTACCTTACAGCTCTGTGAAGAATATGACATATGAATTAGCAAACAGATTGACTACCAAAAGAAAAATGATGAAAGCAGCAATGGCAAAAATGAGAGAATTACCAGTGGACAGAGATATTGTGGGAAATCCCTGTAAAATACCAACAAATCAAAAGAAACCACATACATTTTCTGCTTGAAACATTACACAAATGCACATAATATTATATCCACTCAACCAGATTGAGAGTTCTATAGGAAAATGTGCTTCCATGTTTTTACTGTTTGAACCACTGTCCTCAGTAATAAGGAAAGAGCACCATTCTTTTGTTAAATGAGGGTAATAACTGTACCACATATCAAATATTAAAGTACCCACAACATGACTACTCTGATGACAAAATCAAAATGTTCCTGCTTCACATAATTTCATCTTATATTTACAAACTCACCTCAACACAAAAATATGAGGGAGGGAATTTCTTCCTAAAAATCCCTAATAAATAAGAGTACATATTTTATTGTTGCTGAAAACTTCCAAGAAAAAATGGTCTCGTAACCTTCCTGGGGAACTCATTTTCATACTAAACTGCACTTCCTAATGCTTATCTTAAACCTCTTTCTCTGCAGCTAAAGATTATCTTCTTTTTTGCCCCATGATAATCAGCTGCAACGGGCACAAATACTCTTCCTCCAACTGAGAAAAATTACATTCCAGTAGCGGGTAAGGTATATTTCTAACACATTCATTGTTCTGGATAAATTGCCATATGAATAAGACAAGGCACCAGAGAAGTCACAATAATTCCCTCATTCTTTACCTCCTGAGAGATTCTTCACTCTTCAGGAACCAGGAATTTATGTTGTGAAATTCTCTCCCTGCTGCAGTCTGCATTTTTATAGCAGTTTCTTGGCAGTCGTAGCTTTTACTTAATTCCACTGCTGCATTTCTAGCAATGCTGCAGGAACAGTCTGCATTGCTGAACTTGCAAGATCAATAAGAAACCTCAGAACAAAGATATGCACAGCAAGATTGGGGCAAACTGCTTGCATCAGATTGCTTGCACAATCAGATGGTCCTTAAAATCAAGTTAAGCATGGAACTTAAATATGTTGTTAACATTTGTGAATCTTAGGATTTCATGGAGATTCACTTCTAAAAGTGAATAGATTAGCACTGCAGCAGTTTGGGGGGAAAGCATGACATAAACTGGCCATCCTCCTGTAAGCCAACCACGTACGCTGGGAAATAGAGAAGCTGTGTTTCACACATGCATGTACATCACAAGATTTATATTTGTCTTTTTTTCCCAAACTGTACATTGTTAACATTAACTACCAAAAAAAAATTGTAAGTGCCCCCAAGTATTCCATGGAGAATGGGCATTAAAAGACCCACAAGTCCTGACATAAGGGTAGAAGTCAAAGCTTCTTTTTTAACTCAACTTTATTAACCAAACTAATGAAATAAGTCGAAACTGCTTTACCCATTCAAGTCCTCCTTTAGCCCACCTCAGTAAATCCAATTCTGGGCTGCCCCTAAGTCCAAACACGGGGACCAGTTATTTTTTCTTCTCTACACAATTCTCTGGAGGCCTAAAACTATCTTTGTCTCTGTCCTCTGTTACAGGAGGATGTTGTCATTTGCCAGATGGCCTGCACCTCAGTCATAGCTGCATCAGCAGGAGCCATAGGGGAGGGCTCTGCTGATGGCTGCTCAGGCCTCCTCTGAGTCATGGCATCCCATGGCCAACTAAAGCTTGAGGCTTGCAGTACTTCTTTAGGCAGTTCGAGCTGTGGCCACTCCAGCACTTCCATCCAGGTCTGTCATCCTGTTCCACCTTTTCTTTCTTCTCCAATGTCTACTAGCAGCAATCCCCCACCTACTGCTTCCTCGCTCCCCCTTTATGCCCTTGGGGTCTCCCTTCAGTCTTTTAGATCAGTAGTTCCCAACCTTGGTCCCCAGATGTTCTTGGACTACAACTCCCAGAAATCCTGGCCAGCACAGGCATCTGGGATTGGAAACCACTGTTCTAGATCTTTCTGAATCCCATTCATTGCCTTGAGTTTCACTGCTTCCAGAAGGTTCCTAGCCCTCAGGACTCTCTAGATAAAAACACCAAGTAAAAGCAATCGACAAATATTATTAAACTGGGTTAGGTTTCAAGTCTTCTGTGTGTCCCCAATAAGTTTTTTGTAGTGTTGTTCTATAAAATATCTTTCCACAATAGTTGGTATTGCCTTTGTAACCCATACATCTGTTTCAAGATTTTTATATGCTTGATAAACTGCATATGTGAACACACCACACTGAGAAGTCTTGCAAAGACATTCACTCATGATGTCACATTTCTTGGCGAATCATCCAAGTTCTTCAGAAATACCTTGTGTATTCAATTAACATATGGGGTGGTTGTAGCACACTCATTACTTGTGATATTAAAAGAGGCTATTCTGTACAAATGTACATACAAAGGGCCCATTCTATTCTTTTTGGCTAAGTAGACAAAAAATTTACAATATGTTCTTAAACTCACTAAACACAGTGGGACTTCTTTTAAACAAATATATATAAACTCTTGCTGCACAAGTTGTGAGATTGTTTTCCTCCTTAATTCCAAATTCCACGGGCAAAAAAAATCACATCCCTGGTTTAAAGCCTAGACCCTAGGGAATCCTGTCAGCCCGCGCGCATGGACAGGCTTGATAAAAAGGCTAAGCGGGCCGGATGTGGCCCACAGGCTGTACTTTGGAGATCCCAGGTGTAGGCGGAGCCTGCCACCCTTACTGCCAAGAGTGTGCTTTTTTGTATTTGTGTATTTGTATTGATAATTGGGTGAATTTATCCGTAGATTTTTTGATAGATTATACCTTTGTGGCTTGACTTCCATGTTCCAGTGTCCAATGGATGTAAAGTGACAGTCGGTAGTCTAGTGTCCATTGTGTGCAATGGAAATCACTTCACAGAACAGAAAACCCAGTGGATTTGTATCAATAAAATGAATATATATATATTTTAATTGAGGTCATAAAATGGACCATTAAGGATAGAGAGTAAATAAACCAGCAATATTGCGTAGCCGGCCGTATTGATTCAAATAAGAGGAAATAGACCGCTGCCACTAAAAGTGCTTGGGACGTTCATACTCATATATATATCACGTATATATACAACAGAGGTATGGAAAGTATAGGAGGAGGTATAGAACATTTCCCTCGTGTGACCAGGGCCTAAGTTATTTCAGGTATTCCAGTATATAGTGTGCTAGAGGAGGGTTATGCTTGGCTTCTATGAAGCCAGCATATATAGTAGAGTCAGGTTCCTCTCCTGTCCATTCAGGGGCATCAGCCCAGTTCTCTGTCTCACTCTCCGCCTTGACCTTCCCACTGCCTGTCCTCAGCAATTCCTCATCTTCCCTTTGTACTCTCCTTAGTGTAAGATTCCTTTAGGGGGACCTTGCCCTCCCTTATTGTCTTCTTACCCATCCTGGTCCCTCCATCCTCCGAAATGCACAGGAATGTTCAGCCTCAGGTAGTGCCTGGGGGAAGGGATCCACAATGTGCCCACAACATGGCCCTGGCATGAACCCATAGAGGTCCAGTAGGGTGCAGAGGTAGACCCCTCAGGGGTGCCCCAGCTCATCCACTTAGATGGCGTTGACAGTCACTGAAGCATTGAGACCCAGCAATGCTAAGAAGCACTGAGAACCAAAAAGCAGAGGGGCTAAATTTCACATTTTGACTATCACTCATGAGCTATTCCTGAGAAGCAGGCCAAAACAACAGAATTGTTAATTAACCAGGAATACTAAACATGATCTGTGTTCAACTATGATGTAGATTTAGCACATGTTATAATTCTTTTTTTGCATAAGATTAGTTCACATCAGATCATTCCTAATTGTTTTGAAATGGAGCTAATGAACAGGCCCAAGATTTCATTCTCTTATCTGCTAACTATTCATACAACCTTTTTTATATGTTCATTATCTACATTGCCCAAGCTCCTGAATAATTGAATTAATTACCCAGTGGGTGAAATGCAATGTTTAGCTCAGAGATTAATTTTTTAACATTCAGAGTAATTAACAGTCTGACTTTGCCTCTCCTTCACTTATTAAGGAGATTCATTCCTTTCCAACACTGTGGAAGGTAGCCCTTTGTAAAAGACCTTCTTATCTCTTGTTGCCCTTTAGCTATTATAATCTCACTTTTTGGGAGCTGTTTTTTACTCTCCTCTTTGAGGTAGTCTCTCCTATCCACTGGGCTCTCCTAAAGGCCTCTTTCAGGCAAAAGCATGAGGGACCAGCTAGCAATATTTATGGCAGCTTTGAAAGTTGCCCATAGATGTATGAAAGCTAGCTCCTGGAGTACCAATGAAATCTTTAGGATACTGGTCCGTACAGTGGTGATGGATTTTTTGTTTTTGTTTCACTTGTAAGAGCAACCACTAATCTGTAGAAAAAAATTAACTAAATGTAATGAACAACAACAACAAAATATAGTGTTTTAATATTCTATTAATGTGTTGATACTGAATTACAGAGGTCCTACTCTTACAAGCAGTAGCAATAAGGTACTTAGAAAAAGTAGCAAGTGACAACTAAAAGACAACTTAAAAAAAAAAAGTTTTAAGGTCCAGAATAATGTGTCTTTATGTGAGAAGATGAAGCTAGACCTAAATATGGGGCTTTCATACATAGAACCCAACACAATACGAACAAGCTTCTAGAAATGATAAACATGTTTTCATACTCTTGCAAAACGCAGCTAATCACTGTGCAAAATGTTTGGATTTCAAGCCATATTGAAATACCCTGCCATGAGATTTATACTTGGCCACACCCAAAGGCCTCCTTTTCTCCATCTGCCATCTGAACCTCAGTTCCTTTCCATATCTTTGTACAACCTAAGACAACAAGATAACATAGAGAGGAGCATATACGTGTGGGCTGGAGACAGTGTTGTTCTGTTTCAAGCAAAGATAATAACAGGATATCCTGGTTATTAAGAGTCCATTTTGAGCAGGATAAATATTTGGAATGTGTAGGGAACGTGAATTATTGCTCCCATCATTCCAAACTGCCTTCATGCAACTCTAAGTATTTTCCTCAATTAGAGAACTCAGTTCTGGTCTTGCAGTCCTCGTATGCAGACATGAGATACAAAGTGAAGGATCTGCATATGGGTTTAACAACTGCCTAGCTGACCACTATTGCTTCCCAATGTGGGATCTCACTACTTTGCCAGCAGCTTAAAAAAACCTCTTTTCAGTCATTCAAGAGCTCTTCTAAATACTGAATAAATGCATATATGGTGATAAGGAGAGCAGTGTGGTAGCATAGAAAATACTGCACTCCCCACCATTGTCTACACATTCATTTAGTAAACCTGAACATGTGCCCAAGGCTTTGGAATAGAAGACCACCCAGGATATATGCTTCTCTGTAGAAAACAGCATCACACTCTTACTTCTTTCAGAGACTCTGATTGAAAAGATGTTGGCTTGATCTGAGAAAGGTTCCTTTGGTGTTTCATCATATGACACCTTTGATTAAAGCATGGGGGATGTCTCCACCTGCTGAGGACTCCCCCTTTTCCCCCTCTGACTGTAACTACAAATGGAAACTGTAAGTAAAGATACCCCTTTATACTTTGAATGCTTCTAGAGTGATTTTATCATGCAAAATGCTAGTTTGTGTGGAAAATAAACCAAGGAGGGAGGGGTAAAGAGACTGCGCTAATCTCTCCATGTTTTTGTATTGCTGTTTTTTCTACCTCATGCTCTGCTAACAAAAAAGGAATAACTAAAATTCCCCAGTACCTTTGAGTATGGTGCAGCAGAAAAGTGCATATGAAAAAAATGAGAGTAAGTCTTAAGGACAGAATAGTTAGTAGTTAAGCTTGCTTTATGGAGATAATTGCAAAACAACAAACCAACCACCTGAATGCCAGTATTTTTGTGGCATGCCAAGCTGTGGAGATAGCTATCTACAGGCACAGTAGGGTGAGTTGAGAATAGAAAATGCTTGCTTGTGGCATTTGTGCTTGGTGTAAATCTCACATTATTTTCATTTCATTCTGTAGCGTAAATGTCCTAGACATAAAGTTTTGATTGTGCATAGGACAATAAAGGCACCAACTGGCCACATTTTATCTTTTAACCCTAGCCACTGTACAATCTGGTTGAGGAAAGAGAATGTTGCATCTAGTTTTTCCTGAGTCTAAAACCAAATAATTGACAATAACAACCAGCTGGCAGTGCAAGAATCTAATTCTTGCTTTCTTTGGATCATAAAACAGTGATGTAGACCTCAGATAGTCTTCATTCTACCAACAGCAAATTTATTCTAGCAGGACTGTTAACTATCTACACACTTACAGAACTGTGAAGTAAAACTCATGTGAAAATACTGTTAGAGGCAATAAACACTATGTGCTTGATTCAGTGGCAAAAGCATGGTCATATCCTCTTCAACAAAGACCCTTACAGTGTCATAAAAACTTCAGGGGCTAAAAGCAAGTTAGAAAATTATAAATACAATAGTTCCTCATTGTGACATAAACTCTCATGGATCCACTTTCTCCAATGCAGAAGTCTTTATACTGGATGAATCTGCTATCTTTTATCAGTTTCACATTCCATCAGCAGATTCAAGAGTCTGTTGACCAGCTCCCCACAAATGTGCTGGAACACCAGTGCCACAATCCCTAGGGAGAATTATTGGGCATGATGGGCTTATCAATCCAATACATCACAGGGAGCTAGGTGGCTTTAGATGGTCTGACTCTGGAGTCAGCATCACACATTGTATGCGGCTAACCAATGTCTGTGACTAAACTGACACTTCATGGAGCAGCAGCCAAACCTAGCACCCTGAGAAGTGTTTTTCTATGAAATACACTTTACAAACACATTTGTTGCATTCAGGCACTTAAAAAGATAACATATGAAGTGACTGTGGAAGTGACAGGTTAAGGACAACATGTCATACCCACTGTCCTACTTACTTGTATTAATCAAGGAGCAAAGTATGAGCTATCGCTTCATACTGCTCTCACCAAATGGCACAAATCTTGCTCTTTACGTGGCTTTCTTTTATCTATTATTGCACTGCCATCTGCAACATTGGTAAAAGAGCAAAGCAGAATGAAGTAAACCAGTACCAAGATAAGCAGTTAAAAGGCTTTCCAGTGCAAGAGAATTGAATAAGCCCCATCTAATTGCACACAAGCTTAGTTCGTCAGATTGCCATAACTGTTAAAGTCTGCACTAAACACATTTTCAAGACCCAAATATTCAAGGTCATCCAGCATGGATGTGCAGTTATCAAGACAGGAAATTGACTCAGGGGAAAAAAACAGAAAGGCCCCTTACTCCTAGAACATCATCGTTTTATCGCAAGACCAATAAAACCTTTATTGCTGACAGAATATGTAACAAGTATGTTGTTTAACACTACTACCCAGGCAACAAATATATCTATTAATAATGAAGCCATTTGTTGTCCTATGAGCTTCCTCAAGACAATATATTGCCAAGAGGTTCAATTTTTTTTAATTTAAATAATAGAAAATAAAAATGAATCAACTAAAGCAACTTCCTCTCTCTTTTTGTTTTGCTTTATAAAATAACAGACAATAAACTCAATAACTCTTTTATTGTTTATGGATAAACCCAAAACAAACAAACCTATGATTGCAATGAAAGGCAATATAGGGTTCAAACTCAAACCCAAAGAAAGAATATCTCAACCAAGGAGGAGGTAAAAAACCCTTCACTTGGCCTGTTCTATAACAATTTACAACAAAAGGCAATCTCAAGTCTTCCACAGTCTGCTTTCATTCTAGATGTACTTGTACAAAACCAACTGTTTTGTATCTAAACTCAAGCGTCATCAATGTGTGATGTAAACATCAGACTGGAGGAAACTTATTTTTGCTTGCCTGACTTGTCCCAGTCCTGTAGGTTCTCATGCCAATCCATGGGAAACTAGATTCAATTATGTTCTACAAAAAGTACTTGTGAAGAGAACAGATTTGCCAGAACAGATTTTGAGACACTGATCATGACAGAGCTGCTAGTACTCCATTTTCAAACAAGGTTCTGGGGCAGGGGGAAGGATTCTCTGAACTTCAGAAGAGTATAGGGTACCTTTAGAAGCAAGTATCTACAAATATTACACAGGGCAGAAGTAAAAAACCACACTAATTGTCACCAGATCCACATGAATTCTTAAATATGTACCCATGTTATTCTGTTTCAGCATTAACAAGAAAGAAAAAGAGTCTTCTTGTGTCTTTAAAATTAACAGGTTTATGTTAATATGAATGTTCATGAATTACATTTCACTTTCTCAGATGCAACCAAAAGAATGAATTGCAACTCACAAAAATTCACAAAGACATGAATCTGTTAGTTTTAAAGTTACCACAACACAGGTCTTTTCCCCCCTTCTTTTGTTATACCAAATCTATTGTGTACCTCTCATTCACAGATTAAGGGAAGAATATGGCTGGCTAAAAGGTATAATACATATACATGTTCCATTGCTCTCTCCCACCCCAATAAACAAGAACTTGTATAAGGGAAGTCCTTGTATAAGGACTTGTACTGGATAATTTCCAGTTCCAGTTCCAGATAATATACAACTGTATTTCATATCCACAAAAACCTGCCTCTTAATCCCACATTTGCTGCAGAAACAATTAAGTGTCACAACCAGAACAATACTGTGAGCAATAGTATTGGTGATCCTGTTCAAGCAATCTGTTTTAAGGAATTATTAGCTTGCTAAGTGGAACAGCAAGAACAACCATTCTCCACTACCAAGCTTCTGACACATTAGTCATCATCTTCTACATCCTGAAAGTGAACTTTTGCAGCCACTTTTGCAGCATTAGTGTAGACTCTCTACATTGGAAGCTGGTATGACTGAGAAAGCTCCCCACTGTAGAAATTAACTTTTAATTTGTGGAAGATAAAAAGAATAATAACGGAGGAAGTTACAGCCAATGTGCTCACTCCCCATCTTCACACATGAAGTATTTCATGTAGGAACTGAAGACAACATACAACTAAGCTATTCAATGGTAAATGTCTGTCTGACATTGAGTATTACAACCTTGCACTTACCTTTCCCCAGCTACTGTGTAAGTTCCACATCCCCATATAAATTCCGCATCCCAACATCATTATTGCCAGTGGAGGAGGTGGCATATTAGAACATGATATAATGACACAAGGTAAATTCTTTTGGACTTCACATTGGGTTGCCCTCTTCAGCAATAGCCATCCATATCATGCCTGCTTTGGGCAATAGAAACCTGATGTTCTCATTCTACTTCTATAAAACAAAATAATCAGACTACAATTTCAGAAACAGCCAACAGAAGGAGAAGACCTACCTGAAACGTTGCTGCCAAGGTTCCCTACAATATCCAAATTTAATATGTGTGACCTATGTGTGCCAATAAAACTGAGGGACATTTGATTTTACCAATCTCTATGAAAGGCATGGGGAGCCTTTGTACTGTTCAAGGCTGCATTCTCTCAGAGGCAATTTTTCAGGGACCACCTGATGGAAGTGGGCTGGGTCTCAGAAGAAAAACTTTTTTTTTTCTTTCTCTTTTTCTTTGTTCCCATCCCTTCTCTCTCTCTCTCTCTCTCTCTCTGCCTGGTAGGATGGCAGGGAAGGGACAGATTACTTTTGCTTGAAGTCTGAACTGATGGCTCTTAGACAGCCTTGAAGTTAGGCCAAGAACTGCATGAAATTAATCTGAAGGCTGCTTGTGGCCTCAGGCATGTGATCCTTGTAGCAGAATGCCTTTTTCTTCTAAACACCACAGTGTGATCTAGAATGTGGTATAGATCACATCTGGTTATTGAGGAAGCCGGGGAATTAGATGTGATGATGGCCTTGCTTTGTTAGAAGAAGATGCCTTTGGTCGCATGATTCCTAAATGTTTGTTAGTACCAAATAAGCAAACAATGACTTTAAAGAATACTTATTTTCATCTTCAGAACATTATGCCTGAAGGCCGAAGTTATATACCAACTTTTGCTAACTCTGCTCATCTGGTACACATGCGTTGTTTACTTAGATGATTTCTTATATCACAGGAAACACATATAAGTTCAATAGACACCAAAAGACCTTGAGTTTTATCAGGATACATACTGTACATGCTGATTACACAAATGTCTTCTATGGATGGGTTGTGGAATGAAATTAGCAGCAGAAGCACCAGAGTATCTAGAGCAGGGGTCCCCAACCCCTGGTCCGAGGCCTGGTGCCGGTCCGTGGCCATGGCAGGACCGGGCTGCGGAGACAGATCTCCCCCCCACTCACTCCCCCCACCAACCCCCCTGCATGCACGGCCTGCCACCTGCACGCACGGGTGCCCCGGCCCTCCGCAAGCGTGCCCCGCCCCTCCGTGCATGTGTGCGAGTGTGCCCCACCCCTCTGCAAGCACACCCCACCCACCCACCAGCTCAGGGGGTGCCTCCCCACGAACGGACCCCCCCAAACAGTCTGCGACTCAGAAAAGGTTGGGGACCACTGATCTAGAATATTCAAAAGGATCTATGGATGCTGTTAGGATTATACAATATTTCAGGAACTATGGGTGGCTTGTGCCCAAATCAGCTGTTGATCTCCAAAAACAGTGACATGCTTGAACCTGCAGTGCAGAGTAGAAGGTATCAGCTAGATAAAAGCAGAAGGCTAGGCAAGTAGTCTATGTATCGCATTTTGATAATCCACAGCTTCTGCTCTACCTGCCAGTCCCAAGGATTGATGCTAGATTTATTTGTTTGTTTGTTTGTTTGTTTGTTTATTTTATTAGACTTGTATACAAGGGATTTAGCAGCTTTATACACATAGATTATGGTAGATCAAAAAGTGGGCTTCTCATTTCAGGTGGAATGTTCCTCATTAAAATTCTCACTATATCAGAACTGGCCTAGAAGGCAACTAATTGACTAATTGGATAATGTGGTATGAGTCTTTTTGGAGAGAGAAAAAATAATTCATGCCTATAACAAACATTACTGGGGGTGGAGAGAAGGTGCTGCATCGAGCAGCTGTCTCTATCCTAAACTGTAAGTGTGATGACTCTGCTGTCCCAAATGGGCCATCAACCTTGTCCAGATCTGCCAGAGGCAGTTTCCAAGGCCTCAGATCCAAGGCAGTCCAAAGGAGGAGACAACGAATGCCCACAGGATGATAAGGAGAGAGAGGTGGAAGAACAACAGACCCAGGAGAAGGATGCAAGGGCACTGGCAGGCTGGAGTTAGCAAGTGGGACCAGTTGTCTAATTAAGCTCCAGTTTTAAACAAATGGATTTGCCATCAGCATCTGTAGTTTAAACCTTAGTCTTGTTGAATTGCTCTGGGAGTATTTGTATATATAAATATACCTTGTAATCATTAATGTATTTCTAAAAGCAGATTATTATGACAACTTTATGGAATAGGGCATCTTATTAAATGGCTACACTTTTTAAAAGAGAAAAATTACCATCTCTTTTTTGTTGTCCTATGAAAGTACAATTTACCACTGTGTCATCATGCAGAAGTAATGGAAATTGTTCTTTTGCCATGTTCAGCAGAGGATCAACAACAAATTGACAGCATAGCCCAGGGACAAGCAACTTGTCAGAATCCCTGAGTAGTCACAGTTTTTTTGTGTGTCAGGCCAAGGTCTTATTTCCATTATGAGAATACTCATCTAGAGCGCTCAACCCAACACCAAACTCCACATCCTTGTATGACCTTACCCACTCACTCCCTGTACTGGAAGATCAGCATGAAGGATGGTTAGAACTAATATTTTGCTGTTTTTGTAACAAATGCTGTGGTGATACAATGGTTAAAATACAGAAACACATAATGTGTTTCAGTTAAATGTTTTGTCATGGAATAAAGTACAGTTGAGACACCACCTGACAGGAGAAGGTCATGTCCAGAAATGATGTGTTTTGGTCTTACTGTGGGCAGCTTCACCCAATCTGCTACCAGTTATCTTCAGGCTGTCTTCAAAAAGGGACTAAGAAGAGCTGGGCACAAGCCCACCAGGTCCCATAGTCTAAGAATCTAAACCTATAGTGGTACAAGGTACTAGAGATGATTTTCTCTTTCTTACACAGTTGAAATGGAAGTCTTCACTGGTGTGATAAAGAGGATTGTTGGCTCACAGAGTCACTATCAAGAAACAGGTTAAGTTTATATCACCAAGTAATGCTCACACATATGAACGAGACACAGATATAGATATAGGTATAGATGCCATCCTCCATTATCATCAAGGGGATGAGGTCACAGAAGTTCAGCGGAACAAGAATCCTTTGTAGGAGGAAATGCCCACAGATTAGCTCATGAAAGCTGTGACCATTCAAATGCAGTGAACATTCAAACACCTCAGAACTCCAGCATCAACCACCTTATTAAATTGGGCTGGGTTTTATGAATCCCAAACAAACTTGTGATTAGTCTCAAGGACAACACTTAAAATGTGTGGTCTAGTCTCAACATTGCAAGAGGAAATACTTCAAGCAGCATTTTGTTATAGGTCTCACGGGTCAATAATGCATTAATCTTCACATCACACATCCCTCCCCCTCCACCCCAGAAGTAAAGTGTGTTATGTCTTCTTTTATTTATTCTCCAACTCCTTTATCTTCAGACTGTGTACCCATTATAAAATACTCTACTTCATGAAAAATAATTCATGCAGCAGCTGAAGTGGTTTTTCTTTGGCTGTGTATTAAAAAATAAAATTGGCTATACATTTAGCACAATATAAAAGACTGATGCACAATGGAGCTTGAAAATAATATGAAATATTTCCTGATTTTCTAAAAATAATTGAAAAGAGAACTACAATGGGAACTGAAATGGTACAGAGAAATTCAAGGAAGGCAAATGGCAACTCCAGCAGATCCCTGATCCAGAACCTGTAGTCAGAGTGGAATAATCATACATAAGCTTACACAAACGATGGTGAATCAGATTCACAGAATCTGTATATATCACCTTGTTTTTGCTGAGGGGGCATTTATTCCACTTCCATTAGTCATGGAAAGTGCAAGTTACCAAACCCCTGACCAGTGGTTATCCTCTGAAAACCCCCCTTTCCAAAGCTTCAAATATGTCATAATGGGTTTTTGCTATACTTAACAGCAGAGGTGGGGAACTTTGGAAATCAAAAACTAAACATTTGCTATTCTATCATCTCAATGAAAATCAGATGCTTGAGGCAGCTGCCTCAGACACCAATTTCTACAACAGAATTAAATGAAAACAAATGGAAAAGTAATTCTGACACTTTTAAGACCAACAGATTCATCTCAGTGGGAGTTTCATTTCTTCAGATACTTATTCAGATTGCTATCCATGAAAGCTCGCACTGAAATAAATCCATTAGTCTTCAAGGTGCCATTATGCTTTGATTTTTCTTGTTGGTTTTGGTGAAACAGACAAATTTGGTTACCTCCTGCAACCTCATAGAGTAATAAATAAAACCTCCAATATTGTGTTTGACATTCTTAATACTTCAGATAGGTAGACATAGCCAAGTAATTTTAAGCATTTTAAATATGTTATACCACTGGATACATTTACACTTGTGACATTACAGTAGAATGTTTTAGAAGTGAACAAGGCAAAATGGACCAATAAGCTAAAGATAATTCCTAACTGGTGGTTTTTACCTGAACACTCAGGTGCATTTTCTTTCTCTCCCCCCCCCCCCCCCCAATCCATGGTTTATGGTTGGGTTTTGTCTTTATGCTGATCGTTGGATTTAATTTAAAATTTGTCAGATTGTATGTTTTGTAGTGCAGGTTGCCTTGCAATTTTCTGGATCAAAATCTGACATATAATCAGATGAATACAACAACAAGCTTTTCTTTTATTTATTTATTTATTTATTGTTATTGGGTGAAACTACCTTTTGTGTGTTTTTGGTGGATTTGCAAGACAGGACAAAGGTATAGATGAAAGGTGTTCCCTACCCCAAACAGATCAGAGGCTGGCAGTATGCATTTGATTTGTTGATAGGAATACACTAGAAAGTACACAAATGTTTTACAAACATTGGCAAAAGAAGATGAAGTTTCAGGTTAAGCTTGTTCCACTATCAGATGATCCTTGGCTGCTTGTGCAAATTCTAATATGTTAGCCTATTAATCTTTTACTTCTGGTACTGTACCCAAAGGATTCCAGATTTATGCTAACTGGAATCAGACTGCATCATCACATTTGCGTCCATTTGAAGAAACACTACTTCCCTTTTTATTTTTCCCCACAGAATTCAGAATACCTAATATGGTTTCCTTATTACAGCTACCCAACCAAGACGTTTGTTTTCATGGAATCATAGAATAGTGAAGTTGGAAGAGGCCTATAAGGCCATCAAGTCCAACCCCCTGCTCAATGCAGGGATACAAATCAAGGGATATCTGCCAGGTGGTTATCTAAGTTTCTCTTGAATGCCTCCAGTGTTGGAGTACTCACCACCTTTTGAGGCAATTATCTTACTGCTCTAACGGTTAGGAAGTTTTTCCTGATATTCAGTACAAAACTGGCTTCCTGTAACTTGAGCCCATTGTTACGTGTCCTGCACTCTGGGCTGATCAAGAACAGATCCTACCCCTCCTCTCTATGACAGCCTTTCAAGTATTTGACAAGTGTTATCTTGTAACCCCACTGTCTTTTTTTCTCAATGCTAAACACGTCAAATTCTTTCAGTCTTTCCTCATAGGGCTTGGTTTTTTAACCATCTGCCATTTAATTTATTAATTCAAAATCTCAAAATAGGTGCCTACTTTTGGAAATGTAAGATAACTTACTAGTTCAATAAGAGACAGCACTTTTTGTTAAAAAGACCATTTGAATATGTTCTTTTTCATTCACTATGTGGTAACACAATTAAAACAGTCTTCAACAACAAAAAATAGTCATGTTAATAAAATCAAGAACCTTTAACTTAAAAGCAGCAACTAAATGTTGTCCTCATCCAGCAATCTCTCCTTCCATCCTTCTGCAGTGGATGCTGTTCTGTCCCTTGAGTGCTGCCTGGACACCATGCTGGGGTCGATGAGGGATAATAGACTGAGGTAAACCCGGACAAGACAGAAATCCTGTGGGTAGGTGCCCCTAGTGTTTGCGGTCTGGGAGCTTCCCTCTTCTTTGGGGGAGCCATTCTTTCCGCGAAGGATGAGGTTCGCAGCTTGGGTGTACTTTTGGACCCAGCACTATCAATGGAATCTCAGATAGTGTCTGTGGTCTGCTCTGCCTATTTCCATCTAAGACGGAATCTCAGTTGCATCCCTACCTTGACACCGGGTCCCTCACCATGCTGGTTCATGCACTGGTAGTCTCAAGATTAGACTATTGTAATGCTCTCTATGTGGGGCTGCCCATGGGGCTGTTACAGAGACTTCAGCAGGTCCAGAACTTGGCAGCCAGATTATTGAGTGGGGTAAAGAGACATCAACATATTTCCCCCACTCTGGCCGCCCTGCACTAGTTACCTGTTCACTTCCATGCCAGCTTCAAGGTGAGAGTGTTAACCTGTAAGGCCCTAAATGGTTTAGGACCTCAATATCTGGCAGAACACCTCCTTCCGACTAGATCTGCCCATCCTGGAAGACCTTCTCAGGCTGGGCGGTTGAGATTCTTGACCCCGAGAGAGGCCCAGAAAACAATGACCAGTAATCAGGCTTTCTCGGCGATCACTCCACAACTTTGGAATAGTCTCCCGCCCAAAATTCGCCTGGCCCCTTCACTGGGAACTTTCAAAAGATTACTAAAAACATGGCTATTTAGACAGGCCTTCCCGGACTCTAGAACATCTTGATATAGTGGTGTCTTTAATAACTATACATTCAACCTCCGCCATGCCTGTATTATTTTATTATTTTAATGTATTTTATTTTTGATATTGTTGCACGTTGTTTTAAGTTATCATCAATTATTCTTGTATTATTGTTTATAATGATGGTATTTGTAAACTGCCCAGAGTGGCCTTGGTAGCTAGATGGGCAGTATAAAAATCAATCAATCAATCAATCAATCAATCAATCAATCAATCAAATAAATAAATAAATAAATAAATAAATAAATAAATAAATAAATAAATAAATAAATAAATAAATTCAATTGAATAAAGCCACCCAGAGCATCATCCTCCCTCTACTCAATTATGGATGGTTTCAGCATTTAATTATATTAATTCTTCAGCTCTCAGAAAGGCTTGCCAGCACTGCCATTGCAGGAAAATACTCCCACCTGAGTGTCTCTGTTAGCTTTGCTGTGGCATCTTGGGGCCTCCAGTGCCTCCATTGCATCCATATAATTCTACCTATGATGTAGATGCAAAGAAATCCTGTACAGAAGCCCAATGTCCCTGGCAGATATTGTTATATGTTGATAAATTTGCAGGCCTGCTGTTTACTGTTCTTGATGCATATCCAGAACTACAATGATAGCCCTCATCTAAGCAATATATATAACAGAACTCAGTTTCTTGTAAATGCCTCTTAAGGTCACAATGGATTCCTTGCTACAGACTGCCAAGTATATTTACTTTCCTGCCTTTTTCTTTAATATGATGCATTTTGGTAAATTCCATATTGAACTATACATTTCGGCACAATCTATTGTGGACAGGAACCATGTTAAAAATGAGCCTATCTAAACATTGTACTTTCATCAGAAATAGGTCTGAGTAAAAGCAAACTACAGTAGGACTGGGAGGCAGAGATCAGCCTGTGTGTCAACACTGTAGAGTGCACTGGTCAGAAGCAGGAAATATAAGGTGACTAGTCAGATCTTTAACAAGCAGGTCAGATCAGGTCACATGAGAATGCTGGAGCTGCACAGTTTTTACTGTGATGCATACACAGGCATTTTATCCCCAGAATAGTCCTGCTTTCTGAGAGTTGGAAAGGAAAATGGGTCATGTGAACTACAAAGTCCATGCTGGTCCCTGTGTGAAATAGCCTGTTGGCAACACCATGAGGGGTGGGTGGGTGTGAGAATGGAAACAGAATAGCTGCCTCAAACTCAAAACCTAAGACAATTAGAAGTGCTCTCAAATTTTGCTCTATACTGCATGGAACTGATTTGTTAAATTGAAAATGTCAAGTTTTTTCCATTCCCAAGAGAGCTGTTTACTTGCAGTTCTGGCATTATTTGTAATAAACTAGATAAGTATCAAAGGACATATTTATTTTCTTGTCTTTTTTTGTGACATCTTCCTCATTGGATACATCAGTGGTTGAATTAGCCTCTTGCACATAAGTTTTGTCTGCAGTAATGAGTGAATGCTGCATTATTTGCTGTCAGTACACTTACAGTGTAATCCTATATACATCTTCTTGGAAGGAAATCCCATTAAGTTCAGTCAAGCTGAACCTGACTCCTAGCTAGGCAGGTATAAGATTGTAGCCTTCAGTAATTTAAAGTACATTAGGCTATTTATGTTGTGAGCAGGTGGGCACTGGCCTGCAGCTGGAATTGACCTCAGCATCTTCCCTGCCACTCCAGGGTCCCAGTCGAAGGTCAACGGAAGGATGATGAATGGGACCCTTACTCAGGAGTTGCCTCAGCTGTTGGGTCAAAGGTTACAGGAAAGTGGGAGGATGAAATGGGCAGGAAATTCCTGCACAAAGAACTTTCCAACCAGCAGAGACTATAAAAGAGGAAATTAGTGGTGGGCAGGGAAAGCCCACAGGGAAGACAGAAAGAGAACTGTATAGAGAGATAATGGAAAGGACCGAAGTAAAGACGGAGAGTTCCATGGAGGCAGAAGAAGAGGAGAGTGGAACTGAGGAATGGGCTAATACTAGAGAGGGCAAATGGGGCCAACAGTCCACCCATCTATGCCTCCTTTGCCAGACTCTCTTTAACCAGTGAGCCTTCCCCAAGGCAGCAATGGTCAAGCACTTTGGTTCATGTCCGAAGGACACAAACGTATTGTGGATCAACAGGAGGTCTTGCCAGTGGTACCTGGTGAGACCCCAGCAACAAAGGTCACACTGACCCCAACCAAACAGAGAAGGTGGAGAGATCAGAGACAGTTTAAAAGATTGCATCAGATGACCAAGAACCAAAAGAAGGGAAAATCATACTTCAAGCTGTTCCACTTTCTGTTTGCACTTGAGGCTTAGTATTATATATGTGTCTTCTGAGTCCTAGTCTGTTACTCTATCCACTACACCAAAGGGAATATATTATCTGACAAGTATTCCAAAGTAGTTTCTTAATGGGAACTAATTGTCAATATAATTGCTTCTTGATATAGAGAAATCAACCAAATACTCCTGGTTATTAACATTCTTTTGCCAATTCCAGACCTCTGACCAGACATTACCTTTAAGCAGAATTATGTCATGGGGACTATTCACTTCAATTAACTGTCTGACCCATAAAATTATTATTGAGTTTCAGTTTTGTGTATGTTGATTTGGCAGTAAGTCCCACAAATACTACTGGATTTGAATAAATAAGCTTAGAATCAGGCTGGAAATGCATAAAGAGAACAGAGAATCATGTTCACTCAGTAAATATAAGCTGTTTGGTGCTTGGAGATGTTGAACTGGTGGGCATGAGTGCAAACTAGTTTTATTATATTTTCACCTGGTGTATCACAGGCTTAGCACTAAGATCTTGCCTTCTCAGCTGGCATCCTATTCCTTTATTTTCAGGTATATCAGCTTCCAGCTGTGTTTCTGCATTTCCTTCCAAAAATGTTGTATTCTCAACAAAAGCTGACCAGGTTGTTGTGGAAACATCCCTAGAATGTCAAGCTGTTAAATGTCAAAGCAGGAAACCTCTTGACACAAGGAGAAAGCATAAAACATAGAAGCCACAGGAACGTAATTCAGAGGAAAATGTTAATATCCACGTTTTCAACAAGAATCAATAGTCTATGTCACCAATGAGCTGATCTGGCCACCAGTTACAAGGGGAAAATGCATAACTCTCTTCTCACTAATAATGATGCTGCCAAATCAAGTGCTGCATTCCTAAAATGTACAGTAGCACCAAAATGTCAGTTGCTTGTCATTCTTGGTTGGATAAATCAGTTGGATTAGACTTTAACATGATCCTGAATATGTTTCTCTTTCCTTTGCCAATGATCCTGAATATGTTTCTCTTTCCCTTGCCAAATAGGAACCTTGAGTTTCAAAATAAGACAATGGGGAAGGGGGAAATGCTGAATACCTGGCAGCCCTTTGTTTGATGAGTTCGGAGAGAGAATCCAACCAACAGTCACCGGGGTGAAATCTGAAACCTCCACTCCTGACTTAGTTTTGCAGCCTGCATTTTGGAAGTAACTTTTAAGAAACAGACGTGGCACAAACATCTGCCATGACTTTTGGGACTTTCACATTTTTTTTCCTGCACTATCCAGAACACATTGGTGCACAGCCTGATGAAGACAAGTTTAGGTTGACAGCTAGCATTTTTAAAATTATTTTTAGTGGTCTGTTAAAGGTATTGCCTGCCCTTGCTTTTGGAATATGTTTCTTATAATCTAATGAGGTTAAAAATGCAGAAATTCTGTGCTACATCTTAATACCTGCTGTTAATGAAATAAAAATGCATGATGAAATTGTTGTAGATCACAAGCTAAATATGAGCCAACAGTGTGATGTGGCTACAAAAAAGGCAAATGCTATTTTAGGCTGCATTAATAGAAATATAGTTTCCAAATCCCGTAAGGTGCTAGTCCCCCTCTATTCAGCACTGGTTAGGCCTCACCTTGTGTATTGTGTCCAGTTCTGGACACCACACTTCAAGAAGGATGCTAACAAATTGGAACAAGTTCAGAGGAGGGCAACAAGGATGATCAAGGGGCTGGAAACCAAGCCTTATGAGGAAAGGCTGAAAGAATTGGGCATGTTTAGCCTTGAGAAAATGGACTGGATGAGGGTGAATAAATTGACACTTAATTCAGACAAGACAGAGATGCTTCTGTCGAACGGCAGATCAAGGAATAGGGATGGGACTGGTACTGGATGGGATTACACTCCCATTGAAAAAATAGATGCACAGCCTGGGGGTGTTCCTAGATTCATCTCTGAGCCTGGATGCCCAGGTCTCAGCGGTGGCCAGGAGTGCATTTGCACAATTAAAACCAGTATACCAGCTACATCTATTTCTTGAGAGATCTAATCTGGCCACTGATTAATCTGCATGCCCTAAATACTTCCTGGGAATTCAGGAAACTTCAGCGGGTCCAAAATGCAGAAGCCAGACTGCTGACTGGGGCTGGTTACAGGGATCACAAAAAAAAAAAAAACCCTGTACAGCAGCTCCACTGGCTGCTGATCAGCTTCCAGCCAAAATTCAAAGTGCTGGTTTTAACCTATAAAGCTCTACATGACCTGGGTCCAAGCTATCTCCCATTATGAGCCTGCTCAGGTGTTAATATCACCAGGAGAGGCCTTTCTCTCATTCCACCACCTTCACAGGTGCATCTGATGGGGATATAGGAGAGGACCTTCTCTGTTGCTGCTCCCAGACTTTGGAACTCCCTCCCACAGGAGGCCAGACTGGCCCCATCTTTGCTGTCCTTCTGAAAGCAGGCAAAGACCTTTCTCTTCAGGCAAACCTTTCCACAGTAACTAGCTACCTGTGTGTGATTTTTAAAAGAAAGAAAGAAAAGATGGATTGTTATGCATTACTGCTTTGACTGGATTTTACTTGTGTTTCCCATTTTTTGTACTTTCTCTAATTAGCTCTAATATCTCTTTTAGTGATGTTAACCACCATTGTATATTCATTGTTTTCAACCTCAAATATTGTCTCTCAATGTTGTAAGCATACATACATACATACATACATACATACATACATACATACATACATACATACATACATACATACATACATACATACATACACACATACATACATAACCCAGCAACAGATCTTTAAGCAACATTATTTATTTGCAAATTTTTGCTTATCAGCCACTCTTTTCAACTGTACATTTACAAACTGCAGTCTTAATACAAAATACGAAACAGGATTAATTAGAGGAAGCTTATAAAGTACTTTACACATTAGAGGCACTAACCAATATGTCTTAAAAGGCAAAGAGAGAGCACCTTCGGCAGCACTTTTCAGCACAGGGGTTTTGTGCTGTGCACCTGATGTATTATTCAGTGAAAGAGTGACCCCTTGGCTTTTTTGATCTGGCAGACTGATCACGTTTCTTGTGTTCCTCCCAGAGCACCTGTATATACTATTCTTCAACACACACACCAGCCTCCACATGCTTTTCTACAAGGAATACAAATAGTCCATAAAGCTGATGATAGAAGACAAGCTGCACACCACCTGTCAAAGAGAAGGCTGTAATACTACTACAGTCAAAGAGGATTTCACTTAGAACATAATTAAGATGGCTTAGAAACCAGCTGGTTGAAGGTGATCTGTGCTACCTCTGATTGCTCTGGTTCTTTGCAAACTCTTTAATGTTGCTTTTCTCAAATAATCTCTTTTCTCATTACAAATATCTACAAAGCTACCTCATGCCAAAGCCATTTACAGACAAACGCTTGCTTTCCAGTTTCACAAAACAACATCTGAAATTGTAAAGAGGCATCTGTTTGGTTAGCTTAATAATTTACAAAGTAATTGGAACATTGGGATGAGGGCTGCATACCTTCTGCAGGTATGTAACAGAGCACAAAATAGTGTTTCTGTAATACATCCTGGAATCCCAAGAATTCCCCTTTTGCTTTAGAACAGTCTTATAGCTGTCATTACAGAGGGGCAGGAGCAGGGGTAGGCATAGCATTAGGCCCAGTGAAGCAGTCACCTGAGACAGCAGGTTGCTGACGGTAGTGAACACACCATTCCTCTGCTATCCTATAAGGACCCATGTTCCTCCAGATAACTGTTGTTACAGCAGCTCTCCAGAGCCAGTTCTTTTCTTTTTTTCCTCCTGGGCTTGCCACCGGTGGAGAAAGAATCAGAGACACTTCCAGGGATAAGAGGACTGGTTGTACATAGCACTGACTTGTCTCCGTGCCCTGAGAAGGTGTTCAGTCTCAAGGCACTATGAGAAGGGCCACCTGTGGGACTGTCTGTGCCAAAGCCAGGCAGTTCAAGGACCTCCTCAGAGCCAGACAATCAAGAAAGAGTTGGCACTGTGGAACTGTCATCTGGAAGTGTTGCCAACTTCATTTCCACTGCTGCCTCCTCCTCCTCCTCCAGTCGTGTGTGTAGGTGCCACTGAGCCTTCTCATGTCTTCCCACCGTGACCTCTCACTGGTTAGAGCGCTGCCCAGGCAACAGTCTGTTGCATATGTGTGTATGTTGGATGTATTTATTGGTTTGTGTGTTTATTTAATTTCTACTCTGGCTTTCTCCCTACAGAGAGACTCAAGGAGCCTTGCAAATGGTCTAAAAACAAAAATATTAAAACAATTAGAAATATAAAAATCACATTATTCAAAAAGCCCATTAAACATATTATTAAAAGGCACCCCTCCAAAAACTGTTAAAACAGGTGAAAAGCACACATTTTTAAAAGTAAAGAATGTTTTTGCCCTTACAACCCCTTCCTCAGCAGCAGTTTTCATATTAAAACCATATCTGAAAAGGAAGGTCTTTGCCTGCTAGTGCAAGGACAGAAGGGAGGGAGCAGCCTGGTGTCCCAT
This sequence comes from Intellagama lesueurii, assembly GCA_037013535.1. NCBI lineage: Eukaryota > Metazoa > Chordata > Lepidosauria > Squamata > Agamidae > Intellagama > Intellagama lesueurii. Next base: position 212,412,201 of record JBAJHW010000003.1, read on the forward strand.
GGAAGAGCATTCCACAACCTGGGAGTGGCCACTGAAAAAGCCCTCTCCCAGATGTGCATCGAGTGTGGTTCTGAGGATAGTGGGGCCAAGAGAAAAAGCTGGGTGGGGGTCTAGTATGGAGAGATATAGTCCTTCAAATAGTCGGGATCCCAATAATTTAGAACTCTATAGGTTAAAATCAGCACTTTGAATTATGCCCAGAAGTGGACCCGAAGTAAGTAAAGCTGTTTTAACAAGGATTTTCTGCTCCTCCTGTAAGCAGCTTCAGTCAGGAGTCTAACTGCAGCATCCTGGACTTTCTAAAGCTTCTGAACACATCCTAAAGGCAGCCCCACATAGAGCACATTACAGAAATCCAAATGGGATGTAGTTAAGGCCAGATCAGACTTGTCAAGGGACAAACATAGCTGGTGCATTAGTTTTAACATGTGATGAGGTAGCTTTGCTTCTACTGCCCCTCCTGAGGTCAAAGAGCAATGTGTGCTAAACAATTAGGATTTTTTTTACTACATTTGTATCATAACTTTCCTTCAAACAGTGATTAAGTGGTATTCCAAGACAGACCAGCAACTGACAAATTAACCATTAACTCTATAGGCTATAGAACTCTCATCCCCATCATGATAATTCAGATAATTCTGTAGTTTATTTATTTTATTTAGTTGCTGTGAAATTTCTATTAAAACACCAACCACATTGCATTGCACATATTCCAGAACAGTAGTCAAAGTCAAGACTCAGGGCAGATCAAAATCAAACCCAGATGCTAGTAAATCCATCTTTCAGCCAAGGATGAAAATATTTAATTCTAATCACTTGGTAGCAGCAAAATCAAGAATTACATATGGGAACAGGTACAAAACCTGATTATGAAAAGTTGGAATTTTTTTCAATCAAGTGCCAAAGATTCCCCTTCCTGTAATTTCACTGCCTTCCAGGTAGGTCCCACAGAGAAGCACTCATGTCATCATTCAGGATCAGCCTCTTTAAGTAAGCCTTTCCTTGGAAATCCTGGAGTGCTGTCAAAATAAAGCCCCTTTCCAGCTGTCAAGAGACTAGGATATAAAAGTTGGTGATAGGACAGTGTTTATATAACTTCACCAAGAATTTTGCTTGCATTTATTTATTTAATGAAGACATGAAACAGAGTACTATATTCAAACATTACAGTTTTGCAGAAAGAAAAAAATGAAAGCAATCAATAATGGTCAACATTTAAGAGCATAAAAAGGAAAGCAAAACATGATCACCCATATGCAACAGAATTGTATGGAACAAACGAGATGGTTGTGTAGATAGGAATAAGTTCTTTTCTCATATTAATACATTTAATTTACTTTGACACTGTACATATTATTTATATTATGTTTATTTCTCAAGTGTTATGTGCCAGTAACTTGGAACTGATTTATAATGATGTTACTGGCCTTCAAGGGGACATATTTAATGAGTGATTTTACTAGTGTCACACACCCCCAGTGAGTTTTCATGGCCAGGCAAGGTCTCCTGAGGCCTACTCCATTACTTTATCCACTATGCCACACTATCTCCTTCTTACAGAACCTAAAAAAAGTCTTATGCAAACTTTACAGAGATATAATTAGGAGGTCTCTCCCATTTCCATCAGCTGTGTACTGCTTAACATTCAGGATATTACTGGATATGCAAATTGGTATGATTATCATATAATCATACAATAATGGAGTTGGAAGGGGCCTATAAGGCCATCGGGTTCAACCTTCTGCTCAATGCAGAAATCCAAATCAAAGTATATCTGACAGATGTACTAATTTTCTCTTTAATACCTCCAATGTTGGAGCACTCACCATCGTCTGAGGTCACTGGTTCCATCATCATTTGTTGTTACAGTTAAGATGCTTTTCTTAATATTTAGCTGAAATCTCCCTTCCTGTAACCTGAGCCCATTTTTATGTGTCCTGTACTCTGAGATTATCAAGATCAGATCCTACCTCTCCTCTGTATGGCTACCTATAATATATGTTTTTGGTTTTATTGTTTTTAAATTTGTAAACCACCCTGAGTAGACCTTTGGTCTATATGGGCGGAATAGAAATCCAATAAATAAATAAATAAATAAATAAATAAATAAATAAATAAATAAATAAATAAATATTTGAAGAGTGCTATCATACCTCCCCTTGGTCTTCTTTTCTCACAGCTAAACATGCCCAGTTCTTTCAGTCTTTCCTCACAGGGCTTGGTTTCTAGACGTCTGATCATCCTCTTTGCCCTCTTCTGAACTTGTTCCACTTTGTTGGCATCCTTCTTAAAGTATGGTGTCCAAAATTGCACACAGAACTCAAAATGAAGCTTAACCAGCACCAAATTGAGGGGAGCTAGTACTTCACGGGATCTGGAGACTACACTTCTGTTAATGCAGCCTAAAATAGTATTTGCCTTATTTGAAGCCAGATCATACTGTTGACTCATATTCAGCTTGTGATCAACAATTTCAAGATTCTTCTCTCATAGTATTACTGAGCCAAGTATTTCCCATCTTGTAATTATGCATTTGGTTCCTTTTCCCTAGGTGTAGAACTTTGCACTTATGCCTGTTAAATTTCATTATGTTGTTTTCAGCCCAGTGCTTGAGCTTCTAAAGATCTGTTTGAATTAAGTTTCTGCCTTCTAAAGTATTAGCTATTCCACCCAATTTTGGCAGAGATCTGTTTTTTCCTTGGTCAATGCTGGATCTAGGATCATGCCCAAACTGTGCACCTAATCCTTGACTGGGAGAATAAATCCCCCAAGTTTAGGGGTGAACCCCCCCCCCCCGACAGACAGATGAACCTCCCAATAACATGATCTCTCTCTTATCTGGATACAGATACAGCCTGTTCTTCCTCATTCAATCTAGATCCCTGCAGGACACTACAACTGAGAACCCACAGGGTCAAAACAAAACCCCCCAAGCTGTACTCTCTGGAGTCAACTATCCAGGAAGGAATGGAGACAACTTAATGCAAAGCCACTGATCCCCAACCCTGATAGTCTATCCAGGAGGATACTGTGGTCAATGGTATCAAAGGCAACTGAGAGATCAAGGACTAACAGGGTCATATTGCCCAGTTGGCCTCCCTTAACAGGTCATCATGCAGTGCAACTAGTGCAATCTCAATGCCATGCCACAGCCTGAACCCAGACTAGAATGGATCTAAAAAGTCAGTTTCTTCCAGGAACATCTGCAAACTGATCTGCCACTACCCTCTCAATCAACTTGTCAGTGAATGGGATATTTGCAACAATCTTAAGGTTGTTCAATCACCTGTCACTAAATTTGGCTTTAGAATAGGCCTAATAATAGTTTCCTTTAAGCAGGAAAGTAAAACCCCTTCCTGCAAGCAAGAACATGATATGGGTGGTCCATTCCACTGTGGTTTCCTTGGCTGGACAAGGATAGAGAATGGTAGTGGTGGCCTACAATGAGCAAGCATCCTGGCAACCTCCTCAAATGTTACTGGCTGAAACCAATCCAGTAAAACAGGACAAGATGGTACACTGGACATCTCAACCTGATCTACCAAAATGCTCGAGAGATTCTGATCCCTTTATAACTGTTTGTCATCAAGTTATATGTTTTTTTTCCCGGGGTCTCTGTTTTGGGTTTGGTGAGGGTCTTATTTATGTTTCTGGGGATTGGGTGTAGGGTGGGCTATTATTATTTATTGTCATATTATGTTGGAAACTGCACAGAGTAGTAGCATGCCACTAGATGGCGTGGTATACACTTTTAATAAATGAATGAATAAATAAATTATTCTCAATTTATTTTAAAAATTGGCTTTCCTAAAATCCAGCAGACACATGCAGCTATACTCTGCTTTTGTTTCCTTTGAAATCAAGAAATCAAGTAGAATATGGTAACTTTCCCCCAGAATTCTCCTTACTGTCTCTTCTTCCACAAAGTCATCTCTATTGTTTAGAATCAAGTCCAGGATGGCTCCTCCTCTAGTTCTTCCTCCACATTTTGTAGGAGAAAACTGTCAGCCACATAAGCCAGGAATTTCTTGCAAGAGCCATATTTTGCAGAATTTGCCTCCTAACAGATATCAGGAAAACTGAAATCTCCTATAACTACTACATTGTGTCTAACTGAAATTCTTACAATTTGTTTTTCAAAGATTTCATCCATATCTTCTCCTTGATTAGAGAACTTATCACCTTCCTTTTGTTTTTTACCTCGATTACATTAATCCAGATGCCCTTGATGGGATGAACCATCTCCTCCCCCTGTACTTCTGTGCAGGAATACATATTTTTTTCACATAATACTGCAACTCCACCTCCTTTTCTATTGTTTTTGAACCATTTATATCCTTCAATTGCTATATTCTAGTCATGGGAGTTATCATACCATGTTTCAGTTATCTCTATCAAGTTATATTTGCCCTCCTGACCTAAGATTTCCAGTTATTGTTCTTTTTTCCCATACTCCTGGCATCTACATATAGACACCAGATACTGTGTGACTTGTGGCCTGTTTTCCTTTATATATTTTTATGAAGATTATTATTGAGCCCCATAAGAGCTGCTTGCTCTGTTCCTCTTATTTACATAAGCCTCTCTGAGCTTGCATCTCCCTCCTCCTTCCAATTCAGTTTAAAGCCCTCCTGATGAAGCTCTTCATGCTGTGGCCAAACACATTCTTCCCAGTCCTTGTGCAGTGCAACCCATCACTGGCTGGCAGTCCATCTTCTAGGAAGGATAGCCTCTGGTTCCCAAATCCAAATCTCTCATGTCAACAGCACCTTCATAGCCTGTCGCTCACCTGGAATATTTTCCTTTCTCTTTCTATTCCTCTTCTGAGTACTGATAGGATGGATGAGAAGACTATCTGGGCCCCAAAGTCCTTGAGTTTTCTTCCCAGTCTGGTATGATTTGTTTGTAGTTCCTTTTGGCTGCATCATTTGTTCTCACATGAATGAGAAGGAAGGGATATGTATCCATGCCTTTTATGAGTGATGGCAATCCTTTTGTCACATTCCTAATCCATCCTCCAGGAAGACAGCATACCTGATGGGTCCACGGATCTTCCTGGCATATTTGAGTTTCAATTCCACACAATAAGGAGTCTCCTAGTACAACTACTCTTCTCTTCTTTTTGTAAGGTGTGGGTTCAGTGACTCTACTTGGCTGAGATTCAGCCTCTCTCATGTTCTCCTGTAGGGTCTCCTGTATGTTTCCCTCTGCATGCTGTCTGCTAGACGCCTCTTCAAGAATCTGGAAGAGTTTTGCAGTTCCACTGACGAAGGGTGTTTTCTCCTTCTTTTGCTCCTAACTGTAACTCTTTTCCATAATGCTTCCTCCATTATGTTTGTACTCTCTTCAGCATTCTCCTCCTCTGCTTTATCTTGCTGTTCTTTCACCTCCAGTGCCTCTTTTGGCTGCTGCTGAAGGGTTCTGTCTATTTACTCTTCATCTTCTCTTATAGCCTGAAGCATGGCCACTCACTGCTCCAGTTCTTTCACTTTTTCTTCCAACTGTGCTACCAGTTTGTACTTGCTGCATGTACATTTATTTACTTATCTATTTATTTAAAATATTTTACCCTATCTTTCTTCCAAAAAAAGGATTCAAGGTGACATACATCACTAAAGATATAATATTCAAAGCTAGAAACAGTAAATTATGCAAATATTAAAGAATTAATAATATTATATTAAAGTTTAGGTAAAAGCACTACTAAAAACAGATTTAGAAGCAACAAAATAGGAACCATCCTGTTTATTGTCTCCTAGACAGTAAGTCACTAAGGACAGCAAAGACAGGGCCAGGTGGGAGGGAGTTACAGAGTCTGGGAGCAACAACAGAGAAGGCCCTCTCTTGTGTCCCCACCAAGTGCACCTGTGAAGGTAGTAGGACCTAGAGCAGTGGTGGCGAACCTTTTTGGGCTCGCGTGCCCAAACTGGGAAAAAAAACAAAAAACAGGGGGCGGTGTTCCGCAGCGGCGGAACCGGAAGTGGCGGCGGAAGGGGGAATCCTGGGCACGGAAGTGCCTCGAGATCCCACTCTGGATCCGCTGCCAGCACCAGCTGCTCCAGATCCTGACCCGCCGCCTGTCCGGGCACCAGCACCACAATTGCAGCCGCCTGCTCAGGTTTGGCTGCGGGGGGGGGGAGTAGCGATCCGGGGACTTATGGCTTGCGTGCCAGCAGAAAGGGCTCCGTGTACCAGCTGTGGCACGCGTGCCATGGGTTCGCCATCGCTGACCTAGAGAAAGGCCTCCCCTGATGATCTTAACATCCAGGCAGGCTCATATAGGGAGATAGGGGTTTTGTTCTTTTAAAAAAACATTTTATTAGTTTTTCAATCTATCTACATTCAATTCATGCTTGTTAAACATTGTGTTACATGGGTTGCTTAAAATGATTTGTTTTTTGCGTCTTGGTGTCTTCTTAGTTGTCCCTTCAAAATCTATACATTTTTTAAACGTTTAAACCATTCATGTGTGTATTTTAGTATACAATACTGGCTACTATCATAATATTGCTCTCATAGTATACAATGTTCTCAAAATCCTCTAATAACATACATAATAAAAGTAATTCCGGTTCCAAATTTATATAATTTTGAGGTGATTAAACCAATGAACTTTGTATTTTATACCAATAATAACTGAATAGGTTCCTAAGACATAATAGGTGTTATCTAAAGCATTTTATACAGATTTTCTTTATATAATTGTTTAGCCATTTCTATCTCCACATTTTCTATCATGTCTATATCAATATCATATCTAATGTATGTTCATTAAGTACTATTTGTTTTACCTCATCCTTATATCTAGCTTCAATTTACCTTAAGAACCATCATGTTATGCCTTTAACCTGATTAGTGATCCCTTATTTCAGTTTAATTCCCTTTTCTAATATATAGGATATGCCCCCTTACAATTCCAGAAGTTAGGTATATACATGCTTTCAACGTTGAAGGCCACCTTAATATTTTTTCCTTTTTCATCTTTCTAAGTAACTCCTTCTCTTATTTGTCTTTTCCCAATTCTTGTTTCTATCCCTCTAAAAATTCTGCCGTGCCTTGTGCCACCTGAGAACATTTTATATATTTGATCTATCTCCAATAGATCTTCCAGGCTCTTTTTAATTAGATCTGCTGATTCTCTCCCCTTATCTTCCCTTAGCACACCTGAAACTCTCCTCGGCTCCAGGGTTAGAATTAAATCTCCTAGGTTTTCTCCTCTAATTTCCTCCAGCCCCTCTTTTGATTGGCATACATCATCCACCACCCTCTCATTTCCTTGTTCATTATTCCCTGTCTGCTGTTGACTATAGTTCTTATTCAATTACTTTGTGAATAATTTCGCCTCTTCGTTGTGGGATCTCACTATTTCTAAAATTGCTTGAAGGGTAGATTTTGTTTCATCCCAAAATTGTCCTTGTTGTGGTATTATGTCCCAGATGTCAAATAATTGTATTCCAAGTGAATGTTGTCCAGATGCTTAAAGTAATCAGTCCAGTTCTATCAATACTTGCTTCCATAGGTCCACTTTAATGGATTGATCATCTTTAGGGTTAAGCTTGAATCCAGTCTCAGACGTAGAGAGTTTTCCCCACCTAAAGGCTCAAGGTCCAGTCAAGTTCACAACCCAGGATACAGTTTAGAAGTTCCACTTTGGCTGGATTGGGCTTTCTAGGGTTAATTTATCTGTAAGAAAGGGAATTCCAAACAGCCATAAAGTGTTCAAGGTCATTGATTCTAGGCTTTTTGCCCAGCACCTTAGACAGCTGTTTCAAGTAGCATAAATAAGTTTAGTTTCCCAGAGTTGTTGCCAATGATGTTTTCAAGAGAAAGATTCTTAAGTTTATAACGACAAAGTAATACCAAACTTCCTTCCTTGAAGTATAATTAAATGTCTAATTAAAGTCCAATTTATTTTCCCTGTGTCTCCCTGCGTCTCCTCCTCTCTCCAGATTCACCGCTGCTCAATCAGTGGTGGGGGATAGAAGACACTATTTCTGCCGTAGAGATTGTCTCGTCCAGGGATAGTAAAGCAATACAGTTAAAAAATGTTTCTCACCCAGTCGTAACACGATGTTAATTAGGCTGATTTATCGCTTCTCCATTGCCGGCTGCCGACAACTTGCAAGCAAGCTAGTTCAGCAGCTTGTTTTCGCCCGCTGGTTGATTGGGGAGTTTCCCAGATCAAAGGTGGGTAACCACCGTTTCCCCCATGATCAACAGGCTTCTCCCCCATTTCACCACCTCTTCAGGGTGGTTTTAACTCCCTGGAGGGTCCCAAACAGGTCGGAATTCAGCCGAGGGGACGGAGCTCCTGCTACTGTCTCATCACAGCTTCAAGCCAGAAGTCAGGGAGATAGGGGTTTTGAAATGACTTGGACCCAAACCATTTAGGGCTTTATAGATTAAAATCAGCACTTTGAGTTGTGACCGGAAACGGACTGGCAGCCAGTATGGGGATGGCCTCCCTAGAAGCCTGTCCCATGCTTTCATGATCCCTTAATCTACTGAACAGATAAAATGAACAAGGATTCAACTGTAAGTACAGTCAGAAGTTGTCAAAGGAAATGCAGACAAGCCTTTCAACAGCATCCTTCATGCCTATTTTAGTAAAAGTGGCCAAGGTTGGCAAGCTGGTGTTACCCTGATACACTACAACTGCCATAATTGATCTTTGACTGTATTGGCGATAACTGGTGGGAATTGTACTCCTAACTATATGGGGGCACCAGACTGCATACATCTGTGCTGAAAAGGTGGGTCCAATGCCGAATAAAGCATAGCTAGGAATTATTTGGCTGAATAAAACCCACTCAGGTTCAACAAAATATAGCTGAGCATAAAATCTGGACACTGCATCATCAAAGACTGCCCTGATTAGCATCCTGAAGGCAAAGCTGCTTCAGAGTTATTCCAAATCTTGTCAAAGGGTACTATTTGTGGGTTGTATGGCTAGTTAGGCCAAGTTATGCCCAGAAAGCAAGATTTATTTCTGCTCAATCACCTATTGGACAATATAGATAGAGTACTTCATGCTGGAAGCTGGTGTGTGCCCTATTAAAATGCGTTTGAAGACATCAGCTTTGAAGATTATTGTGCTAGGAGGAAAACTATCTCTTTTTAGTGAAGCTTCTACAAACTTGATAACCATGGGAAAGGAGGTGAGAAAGTGCTACTGGAAATGTTCTCATTTATAACTAAAGTCTGCACTAAAAAACTTGGAAGTGTTTGTCTTTTTTGGGGAAGTGGTAATGCTAAGGGCCTCCTGATGCATGATAATGAAGATACCACATGCAGAATGCTGTCCCAATCAATGCATTATCTTAGGCATTTGCATTACAATTTTCAATCACAACTTAAATACCTAGAATTTGTAAAACCAAACTAAAGTAGACCCATTGATTGAATGGGACTGACGTAATTTGTGATGTAACAAGCCTGTTCATTCAGTGGGTCTATTCTATTTGGAACTAACTGGCTCAAATCCTGTTGTGCAACTTACACCTACAGAAGGGTGATGACATGACTGGGAGGGGACAATGCTTGATAATTAAAAATGTATTAATTGTCTCTTACAGCTTTTCCAACTCCTGTGTAATCTCTTTCATGGGAGCTGTGGACAGAAGGAGGAAGTCTTTAATTACTGAAAATTATCACTGCCAGATGACATTACCAACATGGAATCATTATTAGTAATTGAAGACTTCCTCCCTTTGTTCTCAGCTCCCATGGCTTCCATGCAATTAAAAAGATTATAATAATAACAATAATCATTTGCCATCAAGTCAATTCTAATGGTAATCCTTTTCAGGGTTTTCCAGACAGAGAATACTCAGAAGTGGTTTACCATTCCCTTCTTCTGAGGCATCCTGGGACTGTGTAGCTTGTCCAAGACCACACAGTCTGACTCTACTCACAGGAGGCACAGTGGGGAATCAGACTCTCAAACTCTGGTTCCACAGCCATATAACTAAACCACTGAGCTATCCAGGCAGCTGAAAGGGATTATATGAGAGTTTAAAAAGCCATGTAACAGAAGTTTTTAATTACTGAAAATTGGTCCTGCCAATGACTTATTCACCCTTCCACAGCTGTAAGTTACACCACAGGATTTCAGCTAATAATTTATCCCTTGTTTCCCTACACTGTGGTAGGGAGACAAGGGTTAAATAATACGGTTTAGAAGATGGACAGATAGAAAACTACAACCCTCCCACACCTACATGTGTGGGAACAAAAGGGCCTGGGATAGAAACTAAAAAGCAGGTACAATCTTCAAATATCAGCATATATTACTGAAGAACAGACATCATTGTCATCTGGTGACTTCAGCTTCAAGTGTGCTGTGAATCCACTCCAAATACTAGTGTGCACTTGACAGGACCTATCCAAGGTGCTGAACTGCATACCCTATCACTCAGCAGCTTGGATAACTCCTGTCACATGCTGACTAAAACAGAGTGGATTCTCAGCACCTCTGAAACTGGAGTCACCAGGTATGTCAGTGTATTTCCTATATTCCTTCTATTGAGTTGGCTCAAAACTTAGCGATACCAGAGTCATAACCAACTGAAGTCCCACTAGTTTTATTGGGGAAGGTCCAATCCAGGGAGAAAAGGGACAGATATGCCATCAGAAAAACCACAGATGGGAGACCCACATATATCTCATGCCATTATGTAACAACAGCAACACCTGAAGATAACTGAAGAGCCATTTCTTTAACAGTTAAAGACTTGTTTTGTGGGCTTCTTGATTGCTGCCATCCAGGACTACAAGGTAATGTTCCTGTAATGATCCAGAGAAACAACCATCATAGGAAATAAAGTACAGTACAAAGGTATGTCCTAGCTTTCCTCTTCGTTGGTACTGGCAGCAGAACTGGATCACATGCAACAGATGGCAGAGGCTGCATACGGCTTAATGATGAAATGCCAAAAACAGATTCCTAATCTGCTCCCTCACATGCACAGTGCTGTTCTTTATCAGATTAACTCTTCATCACTAGAGCAAGGGAAGGTTCCAGGGAATCAGAGACAATGGGTTGCAGTCATTTGCTGCTTCAGGTTTCAGTTTCCAGTTACAGTATGTGCTAGTCATAGTTTCATCCCTGCAGGGACCTCTATCTTTTAATTCTGTACATAAACAAATTTAGGAGAGATTCCTTATTAAAATTCTCACACATCATGTTAGAGCAACCATATATTATTGGGGTTTTTGATGTCCTTAAGGTTGAAGAATTAAACTTACTTGTAACCGATCATCTAGACATCTCACATGATAGGCTATAAATAAAAGCATTATCTATAATTCTAGCTTCATTTTGCTGTAATGTCTACACAATAACAAGGCCTCCTGGAAGCTCTAATCTGTTTTTAAAAGAACCATTGTACAGCACAAACTTTCAAGGGAATTTAGGTCCAAAAGTGTGCAAGTCTGCTAACCCCTAGGTCTCCCTGCCCCGCCCCAGCTATGGCCTGTAACAGGAACAAAGTATTTTTAAATATACAAAATTACTATAAGAAGATGGTAATCTAGGTTGTTTCCCAAGACCCTCCGAAAAGACTTTGAAGATCAATGAACAGTCACAGCCTTTAGTCTATAATCTGAGCGTGGGGAGGGACTCAAGACTATTCTCAAAACTTTGGGCTGAGATTCCCCCAACTTGGACCAGGAACTGCTCCTGCAGGGAACACATGACTGTGGCAAGTTCACATCAAATGAAGGCCTTCCCCAGTCACTTCTAAAGTGGGAGGTAGGATGCAAGAGATGAATGGATGCAACAGATGGAATTCTGAACCTTTTGTGTGCTTGTCACCCTTTTTTACTCAAGATCAAATTCATCCCTTCTGGAGAAGTGCTCCAGCACGTGATGGAAAAGGTCTGTTTGCCAAAACACACAATTTTCCTCACCTACATGTCTTGCACTTAGCATGCTTTGTTTTGTGATTGGTCCTTGGAAGGTGAATATAGGCTTAATGTGCAAGTCTGATTATTGAAGCACATTATCGCTAAGGAAATCTTGCAGGAGGGAAAATGGGTTAATTACAGGGAATATGCATGCCCTGTATTGTTTAGTCTGGCCTTGATAGTGAGTTTGGTTGGAGAAAGCACTGAGAAAAAGGGACTGCCGGAAAGACAACCCTTGGAGAAAAATATTAGTTGCCCAAAGCTAGATCCATACTCTTGTACAAGTCCCATGGATGTTAAACTTAACTTTCCCCTCAACAGAGGTTCACACCACTTAATTTTATTTTAAACTTCATTTGTGTGGGTAATGATGGTTGATGGATATTAATTCTTTGGCGGGAACTGATTATATTTTGCAAAGGAATCTCAGTGGAAGTTGGGGAGACCCTTTAATTCACCTTTGTCTTGCTTCTGGGTTAGTTTCCAATTTTTGAAACAGTTTCCAGGACCCAAGTTGACATTTTTGGATGTATAGAAAAGCGCAGCTTACCCAGTGTGGTGTTGAGAACAGAGGGATGGATTAGGATGCAGGAGATCTGGGTTCGCATCCCTACATGACCATGGACACTCTCTGGGAGGTGGCACTGGTAAAACTATTCCTTAAATATCTCATTCACCTTAAAAACCCTATTAGGGTCACTGTAGGTCAGATGTAACTTGATGGCATATAAAACACACACATACACAGAGGAGAGGAGAGACTTTAGGGGGGAAACTACCATTCATCCTTCCCTTGCTTTTTAAAATACCATTGCACATTCACTGTGATTTGGGATTATCTGAGAATGGTGAAAGATCACTAAAGAACTCCTTTTATTTGGATAACTGGATTGGAACTTTAGTAAAATTGACTGGATTTGAACTTTAGTAAACAAAGACACACAAACGGCTCAATCCTACTGACAAAAGAAACCCACTGTTGTACCGGTGTGAGATAGAGGCTACGATAGATGCGGAGAGTGAGCCGTCCCCTCAAGCGTCCCAAGCGAGGCAAGCGGAAGGGAAAGAAGGAATAAGGAAAGAGACAAGGGATGAAATAGAGACCGAGGGGGAAAAGGATAAGGAGCAAGAAACCGAAGTGCGTGTAGAGGAGAAAGACACCGAAGCACGCGCAGTGGAAAAGGAGGGAGATCGTGTGGAAGAGAGGGGGACGGAGAGAGACAGGCACGAGGAAGGGCGGTTGCAGCCATTAGAGATATCAGGGGGAGGAGCGGGGGATTCAGAAAGGAAAAGGGAGAAGATAGACGTCTTCCTAACTACTGAGGAAGGTAATATCTCAACCAGTACTGAGAAAATTACCATATATGAGGAAGAGGTAATCAAGAAAAGAGAGGAAGAACCACACTTATTCTCAATACCAAGGAAAGAACCAGGAACTAGTCCTGATGAAAGAATAGGAAAAGTAACCACAAGAGAAAGTGCCAGACCCATCATCCCGGGATTAAGTCCAGAAGAATGGACGGTATTAGTATATCCCAAAGGCAAAGGGTTGGAGCGATATGTACATCACATGGATCCCACAGTCCCGAACGAGAAACCTCAGGAAGGAGAACGGTCCCGCCACCCCTGTTGCGGGACTATATGTGCGGTGCGCAGTGGGTACCTGAGACCACCTACAGAACAGGAGAAGCAAGCCAAAACTTATTATTAAAAGAAAGTAACAAAGAAAAGTCGTTGATGTGGTTTTGGGATTGTTCTCCCCCACAGTTGTCGTTACATGATTCTGTTGAGTTAAATAAAGAAGATAATTCAAGTTGTGTTAATAAAAATCCTTTTATTAATAATTCTGACTCATCTTTTATATTGCCTGAAGAGGAACAGCCTAAAGCAAATAACGAACCATCTCACAACCGGGTTCTCCTTAAAAAAAAACTTGATTTAAATTTTAGTGTACGTATGAGGTATGTGTACACGCAGAGCACTGTGCCAGGGGAGCGAGTTTTTCTGTTCCTTTGCCAGAGGTCCTTTTATTTGAGGGTGAATGTGGAATTGATTCACTAGAATCGACTCTGTATATGTGAACACCCCCCATCTGCTTTTTCTAAAAATTCCTGCTGCCAGATAGAAGGAATTAAAAAACAAAAACAAAATAGTAGTACTGGGCTTCGCGAAGAAGCTGGCACCTGCCTGGTCACCTCCCCTCACTCATACATCCTCTCACCCACCCCTCACTCACCCACCTGCCCACCCCTCAGGCAACTGTCTCCACACCCTCCCACCCTCACCCCTTGCCCCTTTCCCTCTTCCCCTCCTCCCCTTCCCTTTCAATTCACATTCCAGTTCCCATTATATATATATATATATATATGTCTGCAGGGCCTCTGTTTTCCCTAGAGACCTAGAGCATCATCAAACAGAACCAAGTGCAAAATAGTGGTCAAGAAAGCTGAAACAGAACTGAGGAACGAGGTGCCTCTGAGAGCAATGCTCAGCTGAGGAATTCATCCTTAGTATCAGAACTGGAGTTCACACATAAATCCTTTCACACATAAACTGGCTACTGTTTCCCATCTCCATCTTTGCTAATTTCAACAGTCTAATTCAGAAAGAAAAATTAAAAACAGATGCAGCTGATTTCAAACTCCTCCTTGTGGGTGTAGAAGAATAAGACAGGAGAGGGGAGGCATGTGACCCCTAAGTCCACTGCTGCCTGTGAACAGAACTATGGTGTTATATACAAAAGGTGTCAGTGCATTCTAAGAACATTTTGTTAATTATTTCTTAGGATACCAATCCTGACAGCAGGAGCATTCATGTCAATTTGGGAACATTAAAAATTCCCCACTGCAAAGCTCCCAAAGCCTTCCCCAGGTAAAAAAACGATCCCAAAGGAGCTTTGGAAATAGGTGGGGGAGTGGAGTAGGAAACTTTTAATGAGTGATAAAAGCCTGTGACTGATTGTGTCATCAGTTTTCATAGGCGTAATTATGCAAGAGGATTTTGGCCATGGTATCATTGGTGTGCTACATGCGCCCAGCCAGGTGAACCCAACATCATGAAATCTGAAGAACAGACAGTGGGAGCCATCATCATACTTCACAGAAATGCTCACGGTATCAACAGTTATGATAAATACATTTTCTTTATGTTTCGGCCTTTGTTGGAATCATTTTTGTTTTTCCAACCCTGCCTAGCTCTAGTCTTGGCTTGGTATCTGAAAGGGTGGTAAAGGGAATGCTAAGAGACATGGTTGAGAACAGGTCACGCCCTAGGGAGATATAGTCTCAGTGGGATATCAGAGCAATCAAGAAACAGGATCTTCAGGAGAAGATGAGGTCATGCAAAAGTAAGTAGTCCAGAAATAGATGTGATCCAGTAGCAGGGTTATGGAGCAAACCCAAGGTCAAACAGCAATCCAAACCCAAGGATAGGCAGGATTCCAGGAGCAAATAGAGGCCATACAAAGAAGCTGGATTGCACAGGGGTGGGGTGGGGGACCTGTATAGTTCCACCACCCAACAGTCTTCAGCTGGGAGTTTACATGGCCTGCTCTCTCAGTTCTCATCCAGTTATAACTGGTAAACCTAGCCTTCAGGATTCTGTACTCCCAAGAAGACACTTCATTCCTGATAAGCTTACTTTTTGTAGGCCTGATATGCAAACCTAGCTGAGAGGTGGATCTCTTTGCCTGCATTTTCCACCATGAGTGTTCCCTGGGGCTGAAAGACAGGCAAGGCCACTACTGCAGGTGATTCAGAGACATTAGTAGTCTAACTACTGACACTGTCCATGGATCTCTGCCTACAAATAAGCCTGACGGCTTCTCTTGGGATGCTGGGATGTCTAGGGTAGTGCTGGATGCTCATAGAGTCTTTCTGACATAGAGTCTTTCTCTGAGGAGGACCATCTTCTGCATCATCCCTTGGGAGAACAAAAACACAGATACTTCTGCCTTTTGCCTATCAGTTGAGGGTTGCTCTGCATGTTAACTTTATTATTGCCCAGAAAAACCTGGAAATGATCTGGACTCTCAAGATGAAGCTGAAGTGAGGGGTATTAAATGGATCGTCTATCTCATATGAAAGAGGTGGCATGGGATCATGGAAGACTGTCCACAGAAGGCAAAACGTTTACACTGTGGTTTTGTCATGGAAAATCTGTCACATACAAGCTACTTCCAGCATCCTTTGCTTGAAATTGAAGGGAGCACACTGGGATCCAGCATGAAGCTGGGTCCAGATGTAAATTGTGGTGCTACATCTCTTGAAACCTCTTACCACTGGCCATGCTAAATGAGGATGGGAATTGTAGACCAAAACATCTGGAGGACTAAAGGACATTTCAGTGTTAAAGCAAGACTCTTTCTAGGATTTTTTTTTAAATTTTTCCACTTTTATACCCACATATTTCCCTAGGAAGATGCCTAAACTTCTTCAAGATGGAAAATCTCCTTCACAAAGCCAGTGGAAGCAGAACACAGAAAATTCAGACAAAGACTCTGGGGGTCAGATTCTGCTCTCTCTTATTTCTAAAAATATTCTAAATATGATCACTTGAAAGAATTTCTTCATCTCACTTCTTGTGCTTATTATACATTGCTGAAAACCATTCAACATCTTCCAGGATCTTGCTCTCCCTAAGACAAGGTTCACACTGGTTACATTCAAACAATGACTCTTATTCCAAATAAGGGAACTTGTTGCAAACTTCCTTCAAGCAGCCTTCTTCTGGCTGGCTTATGTTAGGGAGACAAGACTAAACAGACCTTCATATTTTCAGTATTAACCACTAAAAGTGGAAAGCTAGTTGTTTGTTTCCAGGATTGAGGGAGGGATGAGGGAAAGTTTTTACACGGTGAGAAGCCGTTCCTTTTGGAAGCTACATTGGAATACTTAGCCATTCAGCCTGTTGGCTTTCTCTTAAAAGTGATTCGGTCACATTCAATTTGGCATAAACAGAGAAGGGGGGCAGGAATGAGCTGATCTGACATCGTTGAGACTCCAAGTTTCCCTCCTTCCCCTTGTTTCAACAAGAGCCAATTCACATGGACCACCCTGAGCACAGACAGCTGCATTTTCCCTCTTAGTCCCAGCTGCAACATGAAACCAATACAACAAACCATGGGAATAACTTGTCATAAACACCAGAGAAAGGGAACCACATTCATTTAATACAGCAGAAAGGGTTTTTATTTTACTGGCACCTGAAAGAGTAACAGATTTTATTGTTGTGGCATAAGCTTTCATAGACTAGCATACACTCCATCAGATGCACGCAATAGAAGATGTTTATGGAATGGACACAATAATAAATACGTTGGCCTTTAAATTCCCAGGGAATTATTTTATTTCAGTGCTGTAAACACAGATCATTATGTGGTGCACTGTTGAAAAACATCTTGAGGCACACAGTGCGGTTAACATACCCAAATCTGAGTAGTATTCTTTGTTGTGTGGTTTGTTTGTTAAACATTACTAGAGTTGTGCCATTTGCAAGTGTATCACTTTCCCTCTCTTGTGGGCTAGGCCAATATCAGTGCAATTTCATCTGAATGCTTACAGAAAAAGAAGTTACAGGCTATTAAAGTGTGATCCTAAATTCACTTACCAGGGAGGAAGACCTAGCGAACTCAGTGGAATTTGACTCTGTCAAGATATTGATATGTCTCTACTGTTAAGCAATTGATACAAAAGGGACTCAAATGAACATTCCAGTCTACTGACCATGCATGTGGCATAATGTGAGTTCACACAAGTGGTTATATGAACTGGGCCAAGCTTTTGCCATAATATCTAGAATCACAGAATAATTGAGTTGGAAAGGGCCTATAAGGCCATCAAGTTCAATCTCCTGCTAAGTACAGCAAATCAAAGCAGATCTAATAGATGTTTGTCCAATGTTCTCTTTAGTGCCTCTAGTGATGGAGTGCTTGCCACCTTCCAAGGTCATTGGTTCCGTTGTCATACTGCTCTAACAGTTAATACGTTTTTCCTGATATTCAGCTGAAATATCTCTTCCTGTAACTTGAGCCTATTATTATGCGTCCTGCACTCTGGGATGATCAAGATCAGATCCTGCCCCTCCTCTGTATGAATACCTTTCAAGTATTTGAAGGGTGCTGTCATATCTCAACTCATTCTTCCTTTCTCAAGGCTAAACATGCTCAGTTCTTTCAGTCTTTCTTCATAGGACTTGGTTTCCAGTCCCCTAATCATCCTTGTTGCCCCCCTCTAAACTTGTTCCACTTTACTGGGATCCTTCTTAAAGTGCAGTGTCCAGAACTGTACATAATACTCAAGATGAGGTTTAACCAGTACCGAATATAGGAGTACTAGTACTTCACGGTACTAGAGACTACACTTCTGTTAATACAGTCTAAAATAGCATTTGCCTTTTTTGCAGCCGCATCACACTTTTGGCTCATATTCAGCTTGTGATCTACAATAATTCCAAGATCCTTCTTGCTCGTAATATTACTGAGCCAAGTATCCCCCATCTTGTAAATATGCATTTGGGTTTTTTCCCCCCTAGGTGTAGAACTTTGCACTTATCCCTGTTAAATTTCATTCTGTTGTTTTCAGACCAGTGCCCAAGCCTATCTAGATCATTTTGAATTTTGTTTTTGTCTTCCAGGGTATTAGCTATTCCACCCAATTTTGTGTCATCCGCAAATTTGATAAGTATTCCCCGCACCCCCTCACCAGAGTTATTAATAAAATTGTTGAAGAGCACAGGGCCCAGGACTGAGCTTTGGGGTACCCTACTTGTTACCTCTTCCCCATTTGAGAAGGAGTCATTGACAAGCACTCTCTAAGTACAATTCTTTAACAAACTGTGTATCCGATCGTTGTTCTCTCCAACTGGAAGAGGAGCTACCCGAAGGCTGGGCCTGGATAGTGAAAGAGGACCCATGGACTAGAGAATGGATACAGATGAAAATACCAAAAGAGATAGCTGAGCAGAAGTGGTGTAGCAAACCTCCTTGCAAGCCACCAGACTGCAGAGAGGGAGTCAAAAGAAAGAGAGAGAGCATAGAGAGAGAGACCCAAAACAAGCAGAACCCAGAATTGTGTATTTATCCTGAGATATATTCTGGCATGAGCAGCTTCCCAGCCAAATATCAGAGAGCCCTGGGCAATAAGGTAAGGGAGACGCATGACGGCTGGGTTTATTACCCTTAAAGTCAGTAGAGTTAGAAGGAGACACCTCCATTTCCATATGTTCCCCAATGTTAGCAAACATAAATTCTGAACAGTTTCATAATTTGTTGTGTTTAGAAAGCAGGCAGTCACAAACTATGGATGTTAAACAGGAAAAAGAATATCTGATGAAGAGGATATGTTAAGTAGGGATGTGAATCTGTTAAAGTTGTCTGTAGTAAAAGACATTGAACAAAAGAAAGAGTTGCCACTCAAGTTTGTTGGACCCCGAGGAAAGCAAAGATGAGGTGGGGGACCTGGAGAAAGATTACACTGATAAATGGTTCAAATAGTTGTGCCATGTTTATACTGTTTGTACCATGTTTAGGCTATAGTCTGGACTGAGGTGGATGGATGCAACAATCAGATGTTATTTGAACTCCCTCAAGGTGAACAAAAGCGTAAGGGGGGAAACTGAAAGTAACTGCATCTTATATGCATATTTAAACGTGCATTTTTTAAAAATAGCAGCCTCTCAGTCTACAGGTGAACAAAGATTTGCGTGAAGAATGAATGTTCTAGCATGTAATTTCTGTATTCTAACTCTTATGTCTGATGAAGTGGATATGTTCCACAAAAGCTTACATTGACATATGTTAGTCTTTAAGGAGCCACAGTGTTGTTGTTTTCTTTTGCTTTTCTTTTGCTTTGTGTTTCTTGTTGAGTGAAGAAGTAACCCATTCCCTGTGCACAGCAGACCCAACAAAATCCATACCCTCAGCTGTTTTTTCCCCAAGACGGAAATTGCTGCCTCTGCCAATCTCACATCACAGCAAGATTTTCTGAATGCTTGCAACCACAAACAGACCATTGGGACTCTAAATGGGATGGAACCATTTATTTTACCATAAATTCACCACCAAGCTATTGCAGGACCAGTTCAGCAAATCCATAAGTTTCTCAAGGTAAAATATTTCACTGTTACTAATGTAACTTGAGAACACTTTTAAAGACTCTGTGATATTTCTAGCTCAAGCAAACAAAGAATGACAGTGCTAGTGAAGCAGACATGATATTGGTGATAACAACTAAGAAATTATGAATTAATTTGGACATTTGCTAACAGATGGGGCAAGTTCATTTAATTTATTTTTTAAAGAAAGGGAGTGACTTAACTTTCTGTTTTTGACATAATGCTTCTCCAGAACTGAATTAGTATAGTAAAGTCAGAAGACATTTGTAGCATAGCAATAGGAGTAATTGAGATGGGAGGTCCATGTTCTTGTCCTCACAGTCCCAGGAAATTCACTGAGCATCTTTGGTCTAGTCCCTCTCTCATATTGTCTTCCTCACAGGGTGGTTAGGATGAAGTAAGGAGGGCAGAAGCAACATCCACTGAATGTGGGGATGAATACAAATAAAAGTACATACTAAATACTTAAAATGTTCCTCCAGATTTTCCGTAATAAATACATAGGTGCATATTTAAAACTCTGGGTTTGATTTGGGAGTTAATCTGTGAAGACTAAAATGAGTAAAATCACAGATGAGGTTCCTTCGCCTGCATTCTGGTAAAGCTTTTAGTGCAATAATGTTGTGTAAATTTAAATGCCAATTTAAAAATAACCTATACATCCCCGTTTGATGTAAATGCAACTGAATTAGGTTTCCTACCATATAAATAACCAATGTAATGTCTTTTGCACCAACTTTTCTTTGTCTGGATCTATCCACATTCTCAAAAGGACCAGTTTTCAAATATGAGGGTAGGGGTTGGGAAGAAAGTCTCATTTCATGGAACATAACAAGCAGAAGCAGAAAGTGCAGGTGTCCTGATCTGTCCCATAAGACATGCAAAACTTTTTCCAGCTCAGCATCATGCCATATCTTCTGCAGTCTTCTCCATTTCTCCCAATTTGGAGAGAACTGTTTTGGAAATACCATTTTAAAGCCCTTATTTTCCCCTCTTGCTAGTGTTTTCTTGGATATTAGCTGCCAAAATAATACAACCATCCTTCAAACAATAATGGTAATAACTTTAAAATTCTAAACCACAAGCTTACAGAAGAGCAAAGTACATAAATATCAAATGCTAGAAGATGGGATTATCCATCTGTTCTTTTGCCAATCTCTCACTGTCCATTTTGAAAAGTATTGATTCACAGCATATAGTAGATGAAAGTTTTACCTTCTCCCTATATCTCCTGGAACAAAATAAAATGTTCTTTCCCTGACCCCTGCAGACCAGACTTGTCTCATGAATTCCAGCGGATTTATTTCTGACTCATGCTAAGAACAGAATATCGTTCAACAGAGAGCAGATCATCCGCAGTCTCTCTAATGGATGTCTCCAGTCAAGATCAACTTCAGTTGTTCTTGAGCAACAATCTACTCTTCGCAAAATAAATTAAGATTTAATCCCAGTAATGCCAGGCTGATCCAGTCCAATCAAGTATCAAAGGTAGAGGATTACTTAGATTCAACCAAATCCTGATAGACTAGTGTATATATACTGTATATAACATGAAAATAATATGTCAGGTTAATTTCACACACTCTCTTTGACCAGTTGATGGGAATTTAATGTTCTGTGCTTTCCTGTCTGAATTACTTGGCATATTTTTAACTGAAGCTTGATGTAGCCTTTACCGTAGCCTTCACTCTTTCCCTGCATTAACCAAGATAATGCAGGGAAAGAGAATAAGAAAATGTTGCTTGTTGCACTGTACGATATCAGGGCTAGAAAACATCCTATTTAAGTAAAATTCCAGTTTTAATGAAAAGGGACAAAGTGTTTCCCCTATGCCAACACACACAATTTTAAATTTTGGAATTGAGGGCCGAAATAGCCATGTGTCTGGGGGATTTGGGCACATTACCAAAAAAGCAGCATCTCCAAATTACAAACAGCACAAAATATTTCACAATGTTTTTAATATTATCTAAAAGCTAGAAGTGTGGGCAGAACTGAATCTGGAAAAGGATCATGGGGGGGGGGGAAATGGGTTAACGCCACCTTCACAATTCATTTTACCAATCTAAGGCTGAAATCCTCCACATACTTATCTTGAGTAAACCCAAATGAGCTCAGTGGGTTTTACTTCTAAGTTGACATATACTAGGATTATGCACTAAATCACCTCATCCCAGAAGTTGTTACTAAGCCCCATTCTCAGGGTGAATGCAAGAATCATACTGATGTTTATATATATATATAAATAAACATCAGTATGATTCTTGCATATATATATAATATATATAAATTTACCCCACTTTAACATGCATATACCACATCTGAGGTTATTTCCACCTCTCCAAAAGGAAGAAAAATCTGTCACACAATAAGGCTTCCTGTCTTTCATATCTTTTTCCTTTTTTTAAAAAAGAGAAGCCTGCATTTTATTTCTATTTTATTTTTGCTTTTTAATTTGTCTTATCCAGCCCTTCTTGAGAGGAGCTCAATGATAAAAACATAAATTTAAAATTTATGACTTTTGGAATTTGTTTGAACTGCACTACAGTTTAGTATGACGGCTGCAATCATGTGGTCCAGAAGATGGTATCCTAGGTTGGATTGGATCTCCTTTGAAGTTGGAGGGAGACATATGAATGTGACCAAGGAGATATGATTTTGGATCTCACCTCCATCCTTCCAGAATGGGTCAGGGGGAGCAGAGTTAAGGTCTGGAAATGCAGCATTCAAAATACTCCCAATGCTGCACACCTTCAATGTGGGTGTGTGTGTGTGTGTGTGGCCTAAATGTTTCCCACACAAACACACTGCAAGCAAGAAGAGTGAGAAGTAAGATCTCCATACCCAGCTGCCTCCCCTCCACTTCAAAAACAGCACAAAATACCCCCCCCCCAAAATAGCATATTAAAATGTGGAGAGTTGTTTTATTTTTTTAAGTCCACAAAAGAGTGAATTACACAGGAAAGATCTCCCTTTTAAAAGGGCCATTTTTATGAATATCCTATCTAATTCAGTAAGGGGGATATGTAAATATGCTTCTCGCATCTGAGGAAAACCCACAGGTTCAGCAAATTGGCTGTACCAATTTAAGTCTTTCAATATCTTCCATCCTTAGCTTAGAAGAGCAGTTGTTACAATTTATTAAATATGCAAGGAACAAAGATCTAACTTTTTTGGTCTTCAATGCTAGCCATGTCTTTTCATAACCACCCCTAATTTTACTCAACTCTCTGAACATAGAGTAATTCACTGGCAGACATGTTGTGCCACCAAACCAGTGATTCATGCCTATCTCCAGCTAGCAGCAGCATTTTGATGGGGCAACACCGACATCTTGTGGTCATTTGGGGAATGACAAATTCAAATGATAAGTAGAACAATCGTAAATCTAATCCTGGTTCTGGCCTCATGGTGAGATCTAGAGGCTCCCAGAGCCTGGGGGAAAAAAATCTTCCCTTTTTGGACTAGAATTCCCAGAATCCCCTAGCCAACATGGACACTAGTCCTTCTGGCTAGGGTATCCTGTGGATTCTGGCCGAAAAAAATAACTTTTCCATGTTCTGACATCAGGAGCCCTGGCACATGCAGTCCAGGATGGGAAATGGGAGGTATTCTTTTGTCATTTTCCCCCAGGAAATCTGAGTCCTTCCCCCAACTACTGATTTCAATGGAAAGAACTTATTCCAGTCTCAGGCTGGCTTAGGTTCCAGGATCAATCCTGCCTCTCTGGAATACAAAGGGGCTTTGGATAGGGTTTCCAGATGTCAGGCAAAAGGAGGACATGTCCTCCTTTTTAGCCTAATGTCCTCCGTCAGGCAGGCAAAGATAAAAACCTTTAAAATGTCAGGCTTTTGTATATTTTATGTTATAATTTTGGATGGGAGGGGGAGAGGTGGAAGGACCCCCCTCCCCCTGTCTTTACCCGCCCGCCCGCCCGCCCCCCGTTACCTGCTGCTGGCGAACGGAGCGCAGCCCTCACCCCCTCCCGTCACCGCGGCAGCTGCTCGGTGATCCACCATGCCCGCCCAGCCCACGTGGAGCCCAGAAAGGCAGCGCGAGCGGAGCGCCGCCCGCCGAGCCAGGCAGGAGCAAGCAGCGCCCAAGCACATCGATGGGAAGGCGAGCGCCCGGACTGTGTGTGTTCAAAGTCCCTTTCGGGGACTCCAACTCCCACACTCCCCAGCCTTGAATTTATGACCCTCGGGGGAGGGGAGGTTGCCTCATTCGGTTTTGCCCAGCGCTGCTTTCCCCCTGCCTGCGCCGGAGCCTTGTTTGGGAGTCCAGATTAGCAAGGTTGCCTCTGAGTCTGTACAGTGTACGAGCGGCCGGGGGATCCCGCAGCCGGGCCGGGGTGGATTCGGGTACAATTGGCTGTTTAAATAATGTTTTTTGGTATTTTGAAAAAAAGCCTCCATTGAATTTATTTTTATTTTTTAACATGACTGTTTCTTGGTCGGTTCACTAAGAGACATTTATTGGCAGCTATTGTAATAAAATTGTATTGATTGCGGTTTTAATCCGGAACAATTCAAATGAAACATTCAATACGTCCTCCTCTGTCCTCTTTTTTGGCTTTCTATGTCCTCCTTTTGGTACCCATGTATCTGGCAACCCTAGCTTTGGATCCATCAGATTTTTTCCTGAATACTTAATTTCTTCTGGCTTCTAATTGAAACATTGTCATGGATGTTCTCTATGGGTATAAATGGGGCCTGAGGGTGACATCCCAACGTCCTATAACCACTGGACTTCATGGTTGGGGTTGTAGACTTCCTTTTATTCCATTCACCTGATAGTAGGGCTAGTCAGATACTTTTGTTGTTTAGTTGTTGTGTCCAACTCTTCGTGACCCCATGGACCAGAGCACGCCAGGCCCTCCTGTCTTCCACTGCTTCCCGGAGTTTGGTCAAATTCATGTTGGTAGCTTCGATGACACTGTCCAACCATCTTGTCCTCTGTCATCCCCTTCTCCTCTTGCCTTCACAAGTCAGATACTAGTCTTATGTAATTTGGTCTGCTCACTGGCACAGACCCCAGGATTTCTTTATGGCATTAATCCACCTCATCTTTCATCTTCCCCTCTTCCTACTGCCTTCAGCTTTTCCCATCATTATCATTTCCAGTGAGTGTTGTCTTTTCATGATGTTAGAAGATTCATTTATATTCCAGCTTTCTTCAAATGAGCTCGAAGCAGTGTAGATGGCCCTCCTCACTCCACTATCCTCACAACAACCCTGTGAGGTAGTTAGGTTGTCAATAGCCTAACATCACACAGTAAGTTTCACAGCTATTTGAAACTGTGTCTCCCAAACCTCAGCCCAGAGCCTCCCTGAAAAGGGTATTTTCAATTGCCTTCTAAATGATTCCATTGATCGTACATACAACATACAGAAGAAACAGGTTTGCCACGTTCTGGACTTTTCATTCAATAAAATGGAGATTTTCAACTCTTTCCCTAATGAGGCCCTTGATCACACAGCACACAGAAAGTACATCATATGCTACAAGGAACAGAGAACAAATAAAATGATGAGCATATATAAAAGACATGTTAACGCTCAGCTTGCCACTCCTCTCCCCCTCCAGGATGGGAAACTGATGTAGCAACTCCTGTTTCCATTTAACAGCCTCATACACATAAAGGCCAGATACTGCCGCTGGCATTCTTACATAAGGACAATATTCTTAGAACAGTATTTTGAACTTGGGTGATGTCTTTGGAAGGGATTTGGAGAATATTATGCCAAACAGATCAACCAAAGGTTGTGTCAGATTAAAAGCTGCAAAAGTAAAATGTGTGCACACAAGCCACCTGGAGCAATAACTCGCCTGGGCAAAGCATGCCAGTAACTGGATTTGGGGCCCCGGCAACAGGCCTATAAAATGTCATGAGGCTGAATATAACTGGTCAACATGAATGTTTGAATAGCAACAATGCACAGCTACAACCTGCACTGGAAGCAAATGTCAACAGCAATTAGTTAGCAGATAAACCAGATGGCTTCAGATAAACCCCTGAGGAAGACTGAAGCCCTGAAGTTACCCCAGGTCCCAATGTGGTCCTTGGCTCATCCTCTTCTTTTTATTCCATGCCTTTAAAGGAAACCACAAACTTTCAGGAAAAAAATAAATGTCCTTCTCTTACAACATTTCCCCTCCAGTGCTGTGATTTCCTTTGTCATGTGTGTCTCAGCAATCAGATCTTCAATGGAAGATGAAGTTCACATTCCAGTTATCACACGCCTGCTTTTAACAGACCTTTACTATCATACGTCTTTTGCCACTTAAAGGAACAGTACTTCTAAATACAGGATCAGTGTCCTGTCCAGTTCGGCTCTCAGTAACCGCTCTGTGTTCCACTCCCAAATGATTATTTACAGTTGTGTTTGCCCATCCTGCACCCACTGGATTCTTTCATTGCTTCTTGCATTTTCTCATGACTGAAATCCAGTAGTAAGTCACAACTAGAGTAGGCCTATTGAATCAACAGCACCTACAAAAGAGTTGACTCACCAGATCACTGCTGTTTCAACAGGCCTACTGCATATCATAATCTGCTTCTCTAAAGCAAAGTGTGCTGCTTATATAATGCCCCATAACACTTTAAAGCACTCTCCGGGCAGTTTACAACTTAATTATGCAGGCTACACACTGCTCCTGCTCCCACAGCAAGCTGGGTACTCAATATACCAACCTTGGAAGGATGTAAGGCTGAGTGAACCTTGAACCGGCCACCTGAATTGGACTGAATTCAGGCCATGAGCAGAGTCTTCACTGCTGTACTGGATTTTAAGCACTATGCCACGAGGCTCTGGTCTACAGCATCAGGATTTCTAGCTTTCCTTCCTTCATGCTTTTCCTGAGCAGTAGGAGTGTGCACATGGCAGACAAGTCTTTCCATTTGTTGTCAGGACAATGATCTACTTTCCTTTTCTTTTTTTAGTATCTGGGGTCACTTAGCAGCAATTGCTGATCTTGGGTCGGCTAAAAGCAGAGTACACCAGTGATTTTTATAGAGAGGTCAGCATGGATCATAAGCTGTTTCCTTCAAAACCATACATTTGCAAATATTTTTCCTGCAGAATCACAAAGAAAAAAAAGCTAATCCAACTTCTCTACCTAAGACAATTTGTTACCTAAGGCCAATGACTCCCCGGCCAATGCCATGTGCAGAAGCAAATCAGGCTTGTAGCTGAATTTCACTTTTTGGTAATGGTACAGTATCCTCCATCTAAACCATCTCTGGGAGGCGGGAAGGTTGATTGATCCACTGGGAACCAGACAGTCGACATGGAGCTTACAGCTCTGTTCTCCAACATAACAGAAAGTCCAGGGGAGTCAGAAAGAATGGTTGGGTGACTGCTATTGCTGCCCTCATCATCACCAGAGGCAGTTGCCTTATTCTGTCTAATGGGAGGGATGGTCCTGTTCTCCATTGCCACTTTCAAGTTAAATAACAGATGGTGAATATTGCAACCCCATTTGTAGCAGCAGGGAAGTGAAACGTCCAAGTAGTTCTGTAGATTCACAAAATAAAACCTCTTCCTCCTACTAATGACTCATGCCGATGATTCAGCTAGACACCTCCAGATAACTCCATTTGCTGCATTTCAAAGTGCACAAAAACCATCATTTGGAAAAGGCCCTTCTCTTGCATTGGGCTGTAAGTATTATAAGTACATTGCTGGGATGATAATTACAGGTGTGACTTAGGTATGAGGGAATGCAGTGGCTTTTAAGGATTGAATCACACATGCACATATATATGATGGAAACTATGAATTGAGGGAGGAACAACCTATCTCACAAAGAGTAGCAGCAGAATGTGACTAGCCACTGAAAAGCATTACGTCTGAGGCAATGCAAGGCGATATGAAAGCTGCCATAGCTGTTTCACGCATCATCCATCTCTTGACATTTCCATTACTAAATTGTAAAGTTACATAAATAAAAAGATAGCAGCATTTGAACCTTTCACCAGTGGGTTCCACAAACAATTGCTGTTTAAAAACCAGGGAGCTCAGGGACAGCTTATTTCTTCCACCTCTCATTTTCTCACAATAACAGGGATGAGGTAGGTTAGGCTGAGAAAGGCAAGTTAAGACTGACCCAGTAAGTTTCACACCTAAGTGACGATTTGAAGGCAGATAAAGGCAACCCTATATCCACCACAAACACGCTGGTTCTCATGCTCACATTTGGAAATCAGTCATTAATTTAATTTCCCATCATTAATGTTCATTATCCTTTCAGATTCATTTGGGGCATAGCATAGAACGATCTGTTGTATGGGGTCTCCCTCAGAGCCACTGGCTATGCCAGCTGGGGTTTTCTGAAAGCGGTAGTCCAAAGAAATAACTTCTGAAAGCTCTGGTCTCATCTTTAGATAAGCCATTCATTATCACCATGCAGTGTAACCATTGACTCATAACCACTAAAGGCAGCACTTTGAAATGGATGTTCCACAACTGATCCTCTCGTGGCCCCATCCTGATATGTTTTGCCAGTCTAAACCATGCTTGGATCTATGATGCCGATTTTGTTTATTTTGCTGCATGTTCCCCAGTTAACCTCTGAAAGAAAGTCTCCACACAGTGCAATTCAGAGCTGAAGAAAGGGGAACCAAAGGCAGCATTGTTCTTAATCTGGTCCCTTTCTTTCATATCCTTCATTCATCTGATTTAATAAACTCAGCTTGAGTGGAAGCCCAAGTTTTAACTAGACTTTTGCTTTTGTACAAACCCTCATGCTGTCCTCCATCTCTCCCTTAGCACACTATCTGCCAGTGTGGTGTAGCAGATCAAGTGAGGGACTAGCACATAACACACACAAGGTTCAGTATCCCCAGGTGTATCACTACCCAGTGAGTTGGTAGCCAACTGAATGAAACAAAATATTTGCTCTCTGACATTAGTGTTTTGCTTTGTTTCTTTTTCTTCACTCCCTCCTCCATCGCTTTCCTCCCACAAGTGGGTGCTTAAACAAAAGCAGATCTGTTTCTTCAGAAAGGTTCTCAGCGCAGCAAGTGAAAAGTAAGGGAGTGTGATGAATAAGAAATGTGAAGGATATCAGCAGGAAGTGTGTATTTATGAGAAATGTAAGAAAAAGGTTGCCATTGGTATTTCAATAGTCTGTAAAAGAAGGCAGCCCAGAGTGATTAACCAAAGAAAAGTGAGAGAGAAAGTGAACGTCACACAGGTGCCAAGAGAGAGTGTAGCAACCCAGTTAAGTTTGCCCACGCATTTCAATTACTGCACTTCAGTTACATAGCCCAATGTATTTTATATCCTGGACCAATTTGAAGTGCTGGTTATGATGCATAAAGCCCTCTATGTCCAGACTATCTAAAATAGTGTATCTCTCCCTATGAGTTGACCAAGCCCCAAGATCTTCAGGGCAGGCCTTTCTCTCAGCCCTGGCACTCCCATGGGTATCTTTCATGGGGCCATGAGAGACAACCCTCTTAGAGGGTTCCCCCAGGCTATGCAGCTTTCTTCCATGGGACACTAGATTTGACCCTCCCCTTCTATTGGCAGGCAAAGACCTGTTAATTTAGACAGGACTTTGGCTACTAAATGCCTATGGCAAAAAGATATTTCAATAGTAACTGTTGTAAGGCAGTGTGATGAATAAAAGGTATTTTTGCTTGTGTTTTAAATAGTTTTAAATTGTTTCAGTCAGTGCTTGTTTGTTGGTAACCTATACAACTGTGCAAAAATCATTTAAAATATTATAACTTGCGGAGGAGAGCTATATCTGTTTTAATTCATATTAGAGCCAAGTGGATTGATTGGTTAATTAATTGACTAATTGATTGATTTCAGTGGCCAGGATAATAGTCAGTGCCCAGGTGGGTAAGTGGAGCTGTATCAGTAGCATATAAGGAGCCAAATGTTGGTCAAAATGAGGAATAGGAAGAAATGGGGACTGGGGCAAGCAGCATGAAGAGCAAAGAGATAGGAGGAATAATCAGCAGCATGTGACAATGCCCCAGCTGGTTGGCAGCACTCATAACAGAGGAAACTTTATGGTGGATGAAGCTGAAGGCCTATGTAGTCCAGCATTCCATCAACCCCACCCTAGTGTAGGGTTGCCAGATACATGGGTACCAAAAGGAGGACATAGAAAGACAAAAAAGGGGACAGAGGAGGACGTATTGAATGTTTCATTTGAATCGTTCCGGATTAAACCCGCAATCAATACAATTTTATTACAATAGCTGCCAATAAATGTCTCTTAGTGAACCGACTAAGAAACAGTCATGTTAAAAAATAAAAATAAATTCAATGGAGGCTTTTTTTCAAAATACCAAAAAACATTATTTAAACAGCCAATTGTACAATTATTACCTTATAATCTTTATTAATTACACGACATATCCCGGAATCTGCTGTTGTTGCTCCTTCACTTGCGCTGAGGTGAGCTTTGCGAGAAGGTTCCCCTTTCTTTCCCGCCTCCTTTTGCTGCTGCAGCTGCCGCCTCTTCTCCCTCTCCCTCTTTCTCTGGCAGGCGCCTGGCGTGGAGCCCCGTTCTTGCTCTGGCTCCCCTTCCCTGCAGCTTCACTTCTTCTCTGCCAGCCTTCCTCAATCTTTTCTAGCCGCCTCCTCTCCTTTCTCGACTCCTGCTGCTCACTCGAATACCTCCGGGCAAACCCACAAACTTTTTTTCCCCCCTTAAAAAAAAAGATCCTGCCCTTCTCTGGCCGCCGCTCTCTCTCGACTCTCTCCTTTTGTTTTGCCCATTCCCTCTCACTCGTGGTGTGTATATCTTGCTCTCCTTTCCTTGCTAATCTTTACGCGCAGCTTGCTCAAAACGAAGCAGGAAGTCACCTCCAGAAGCAAAGGCTCCATGTCGGCATGGCTGATTTACAGCCCGAAGTGGTGTCTTAGATTGTGACTCCATCAGAGACTGCTTTCCACCTTCCACCTCTCCCCCTCCCATCCAAAATTATAACAAAAAATATTACAAAAGCCGGACATTTTAAAGGTTTTTAGCTTTGCCTGCCGGACGGAGGACAGTAGGCTAAAAAGGAGGACATGTCCTCCTTTTGCCGGACGTCTGGCAACCCTACCCTAGTGGGAAGCACTCAAACAAGATATGAAGATAGCAATACACTCTCCTTGCAGTTCCTCAGCTAATAGAGCAACTACTGCAGACTGAGGGGGGCAGTTTGTCATTAGTCCAGGAAACAGTAGCTATAATAGATACAGCTAGTAGACATTGACAGTCTTCTCCATGAATTTATCTAAATGCTAAGTGAGAGGTAGGATCCCAATATCAAAACATTCTTCACGTTAAATAGGAACAGCTGCTTTCATGGAGAATAGCTTTGAAGAGTCAGGCTCAGATCTTTGGGATTTAAGGCTTGATGAAGGCAAAAGACATGAAAGGCAGTGATATTTGTTGAGATTCGTAGCAGTGCACATCCAGAATTCCAACTGGACTGCCAGACTCTCTTAACCGTTAGCACAGCCCTGCTAACACAGCTAGGATTTCAAAGGATGGTGCTAAATATAACTCCATCACCCTCACCCTACTTCAAACATGCTCATTCCAACAGTTAAGGTAGCTGGGCATTATATTCTCTTCCTTATCAATCTAAATTCTTCAATTTATTTGGAACTGATTTTTAAATACAAAGTCATAGGAAGGAACTCTTAAGATGCCTAACAGGCTGCTTCATATTTATAAAGATAAGTGACAGAGGGGATGTTTCATGCAAATAAGAAGGTGACCAATTATGAGTCTAACTCCACTACTTTTTTAATGTACAGAATGTTCTCATACTTCTATGTCAACACCAAAGCAACAGCAAAGTGTATTGTTACAAGAAGAACCTCCTATGGTGCAAAATGAGGTTCCACAACTTTAAGACCCATTATGAATGGATGATCTTTGACTGATCTCTTGGTTCCTTTCTTCATTTTCCTTTGCCTTCTCTTACTATAAAATGGAGCTGCAGATGGCTGACCATTTGTTTAGACCATTGCAGGATGGTGTTTAGACTTTCCACATACTTCTACTTGGATTAACAGCTCTCTTCAATGATTACTTAACAGACTTATACCCTAGATTTGTAATCAGACTGAAGTGCCACTATCAAAGACACCTTTAAAAAAAAACACCAGAAAGTCTATGTTAAAAACTAACATACAGTAGTTTACTACAGGAGAAGCTGTAGTGGACTGCAGCCCGCTTCATCAGATGCATAAAGTATCATGGTTACCTCAGATATCAGATTATCACATTTGTGTTTTTGGGGAGAGGGGATTCTATTTACTAAAGTCAAGACAGTACTGAAATGCAAAACATCCAAGATCCTTACATAACACTGAATCAGAACATTGGTTCACCTCACTCCACATTACGTAAGTACCAGCAGCAGCTCTGTGGGGTTTGAAACTTTCTCAGCTCTTCCTACAGGTGCCAGGGACTGAAACTGGGACTATTGGAATGTGAGACATGTACATTGTATTGAGCTACATCCTTCCAACAAAGACTTTTACCTTATATGGAGTGAGAAATGCCTGATGTTCAAGCTGGATTCCAAAAAAGACAAGGGGCTCGAGATGATATTACAAATATCCACTAGCTACTGGAGCTCACCAAAGAATTTCAGAAGACAGTCGGTCTATGTATTATAAACTATAGCAAAGCCATTGACTGTGTTTATCATAAGAAACTAGAGGTTGTTCTGAAAGAAATGGATGAGCCTCAGCACTTGATTGTCCAGATGTGTAACCTGTATTGTGGACAAGAAGCTACCGTTAGGACAGAATACAGAGAGACAGAATGATTTCCTATAGGCAAAGGTATCCTCTTATCTGTTCAATCTGTCCATAGAACATATTACATGAAACACCAGATTCAGATGAAGGAGAAGTGAAAATTGGTGAAAGAAGATCAATAATTTGAGATGTGCAGATGACACCATCTTACTGGCAGAAAGCATCAATTACTTAAAATGACTTTTACGGAAAGTGAAAGAAAAAGTGGCAAAGCAGGACTGCTGTTGAACATTAATAATAATAGTGTGCCATCAAGTCAATTCTGACTTATGGAAACCCTTTTCAGGGTTTTCTAGGTAGACAGTACTCAGAAATGGTTTACCATTCTCTGCTTCTGGGGACATCATAGGACTGTGCAGCTTGCCCAAGGCCACATAGGCTGGCTTTTCTGGGATGCACAGTGGAGAACTGAACTCCCAAACTCTGGCCCTGCAACCACATAATTAACTCACTGAGCTATCCAGCCAGCTAATTGAACATTAAGAAGACAAATATCATGACCT
This sequence comes from Intellagama lesueurii, assembly GCA_037013535.1. NCBI lineage: Eukaryota > Metazoa > Chordata > Lepidosauria > Squamata > Agamidae > Intellagama > Intellagama lesueurii. Next base: position 212,445,511 of record JBAJHW010000003.1, read on the forward strand.
CAGAACCTATACAACTTTAATGTTGACTATGAAGAAACTGAAATAGTGAAAGATTTTGTATACCTTGTTTCCATCATCAATCCAAATGGAGACCACAGCCAAGAAATCAGAAGAAAACTGAGACTCAGAATGGCAGCAATGAAGGAATTAGAAAATGTCATCAAGTGTAATGATGTGTCAATGGAGACCAAGACCAAGAACATTCACATTATTGTATTCCCCATCACTATGTACAGGTGTGAAAGTTGGACAGGAAAGAAAGCTGACAGGAAATAAAATTGATTATTTGAAATATGATGCTGGAGGAGAGCTTTGTGGATACCATGGGGCTGCTAGAAAGACACACAAGTGGGTCCTAGAGCAAATCGGCCCTGAAATATCTCTGGAGGCAAAAATGATGAAACGGAGGCTGTCCTACTTTGAGAACAGCATAAGAAGGCAACATTCTCTGGAAAAGACAATAATAGTGGGAAAGACTCAAGACCAGATACAAGATGGGTCGATTCCTTAAAGGAACAACAGCCTTGAGTTTATAAGAGCTGAGCAGGACTGTTGAGAATAGGACATTTTGGAAATTGCCCATTCATAGGGTCACCATAAGATGGAAGTGACTTGATGGTACATAACAATACAACATCCTTATCCACTGTATGTGTGTAGCCTCTGTCCCACAAACATTTACTACCCTTGCAAGATAACAAAACCTTGATATTTTAGGGTTCCCATAAGAATGCACAAAGAGCTGTTCTGTACACAATCAAATGTCTATGTAATTCAGAATTCTGTTCCCACCTGGCCAACCCAGTAGGATAGGTGTGCAAGGGCATACTCTTGCTTCTGTTTCATACTAACTTCTACATAAAAGCATAACATTTTCTACACTGGAGGTAATACATAGCTATCACAAGTCACGACTTGTAGCCATTGACAGCCTTATTCTCCATAGATCTGTTTAATCCCCTTTCAAAGTCAAACAAATTGGTGGCCATCTCTGTATCTTCCAGTAGGAAGTTCTACATATACTATAGGAAGGTGCACGTTATTATCCTGAATTTCCTATCCTTTAGCATGAGCGAATGATCTTAAGTTTCAGAATTTTGCCTCTGAGAAAACTGAAGTAGAGGAAGCAGATAAGAAGATTCTCTACACCACACATAGTTTTATTAATTGCTGAGAAAGCCCTTTTGTTTCTTTCAGATCTTATGATAAACTCATGAAAGTTGAGTATGACAGATCCAACTTTCCCCATCACTTTGTTTATATAACATAACATCCAAATAGGACTAAAGAAATATACCACTCTTGGTATATACAGTTTGTTGGAGCCATTATTCTGACTGACATAATTATTGTATTTGTCAGACCTGAGTAAAACTGTCAGAGGGTTACAGTTTCTTTTTCTTCCTTTTTCATGAAATAAATCATTTTCGTCATACTTTTATATATTATTTTCTGTTGATATTATTATTTTGTAAAGCTCTTTTCCAGCCTCTGGCATTTGAGGCAAGCCCCTGCCCCCTCTACCTTTTATTTTTATGCTTGCTTCCATAGTCTTTGTTGTTGATACCCTTTTCTTTCTGACCTCTGACCAAGCAGCAAACATGGAGGTCTCTCCAAGTGGTGGAGATTCCATTTCCCCTTTTTAATCCTTCTGTCTGTTAACTAGAAATGGTAACTGTAAGCAAAGATATATTTTTTTACCTTAAATGCTTCTAGAGTGATTTTATCATAAAAAGTGCTAGTTTGTGTGGAAAAGAAACCAAAGGGGTGAGGAGGGGTTGAGGAGACTGAGCTGATCTCTTCATGTTTTCTGCATTGTTGTTGTTTCTATCTCATACTCTGCTAAATAAAAAGAATAACCTAAATTCCCCAATATTTTCTGGTCCATATTCGAGATGGGGCCGAATATAAAAACAGATCGTTTTTTTCGATGAAAATAGCCGATTCGTTAAATATTCTTTGAACTTTATTCATCAAATTTTAAGTCCTGACGAATATGGATCGACAAATATTTTCCCATTTTTATTCATCCTTCGTAATATTTTTTTAAAAAAAAACACAGCCTGCCTACTGGCTGCTGATCAGCTGATCAGCGGGCTGATAGGCAGCCACACACCCACACAGCCACCCACTCCCACAGCCTACTGCCCCACCCCCTTCCTCTCCCTACCTTAGCCCACCCCACCCCCGCCGACACCCCCTTACTGTAATCGCCGCCACCAAGGTCTCCATCTGGCCTCCGCAGCCACAGCGTGTAAAAAGGGAGACTGGCTGCTCTTTGCAAAGATGGTGGCTGCGGCTTCATTTAAGGTAGGGAAGCTGCAGCTGCCATCTTTGCAAAGGGCAGCCTGGATTCCCTTAGCCTGCCGCGACGGTGGGGGGGTGGCTGCGGGGTTGGCAGTGGCAGCGGGGGGGGGTGCGGTTTTTTTTAATAACCCCCCACGAATCGACGAATAACTTCGTTATTTGTCGCTTCATGGGGGGAACTTCATGCTTCGTGAGTTGACAACTTCTGACGACTCACAAAGCGGGACAACTCGCCAAAATGGTGAGTCGTCCCCATCTCTAGTCCATATCTATCTGATGGATATCCAATGAGGTGTAGTGGATAGAGTAATGAACTAGGACTCAGGGATGACTGGATTCAAATCCCCACTCAGCCATGGAATCTCACTGAGGTGTGAAACTGTGAAACTGGTAAAACTGCCTCTTAAATATCTCACTTACCTTGAAAACCTTCTTAGGGTCCCTATAAGTCAGTTCTGATTTGACAGCACATAACAACATCTATCTGATAACTACTTTAATACCCAGATATGCAGCATTAAAGTGAGTACCTCATTCTCCCGTTTGCCTTCCCTATGCTACTCTGAAGATGGTTTGGAGATACTTATCTCTATATTTCTTGCTGCTATAACTCATGACTCTTCATTAAAATCATGCTCTTCTGATTCAAAGCCTCAAGAAGTCCAAATGAAACATGCAAGTGATTCTAACTAACTTAAGTGTGGAAAAATGAATAAACAGAAAGCATAAAGATGGAAACAGAAAGACATGTTATTCCCACTACCCCTCTGCACTTTTGTTTTATGAACAACCCATAGAGTAGCCATATGACACAGCTCAATGAGAGCAACACTGCAGTATTCTTCTAAAAATACTAATACCCCTTACATAGGAAAACTGCTTGATTTAGGTAGTACTGTTCTGTACTGGAAGCTAGTAAAATGAACGAAGTAAAAAAGCAATAAAGAGGCCAACAGGGTGACAGATGTGCTTTTCTTCCAAGAGATTAATGATACACTACATCAAAAGTCCATTTTTGGTGAAGGGTGTAGGAATCAAGCCCAGCACATTGAGCTTTGCCTCCTGAATTTAGGCTGCTGAGCTCATCTTCCTGTCCAATGATGGCATCGTCATTATTCGCACATTACACAGCAGGAAACATATTTCATGGTTTTGTCACTGAGTGTACACTATGCAGGGCATTGCACACAAGACTCTGATGTGTTCCTGTAGGACAGGTACACCTGAATATAAATATGTGCATGCTTTGTTTTATTTGAGGTGTATGCAGCCACAAAAACAAGTGTAAAGCCACCCTCAAAGAAAGAAGACAACTAGTTATCCCACATGGCTCAGCACACTGCCCAAAAAGATAGGAAAAGAAGTCCACCCTTGTTCTTGGTTGCTAAGACTTATCCTCTACCACTGAGGAGGGAGGGGACAGAAATATACAAAAATCATTTTTTATTTTGCCATCTGCCACCTTGCCCTTCATACATAGTAACATGTTGATTTCTATTTTCACTGCTGGAGACTGTCACTAGCCAACAAATGTGTTTGCTGTCATGAAAGGCGTGAAACAATATGATATTTCATCATATACTAAAGATCAGAAAAGCCCAAGAACCCATGAAAAATCTGTCAATTAAGTACAATTTTCCACAGACGGTTTACATTCTTTGATACTACATGAATGAGAAATTGATTCAAGTCATAGAACCATTGAATTATGAAGCAATGGAGCCGGATGGAGCCTATAAGCCAGTTGGGTCCAACCCCCTATCAATGCAGAAATCCAAATCAGAGTATATCTGACAGTTGCTTGTCTAATTTTCTCTTCAGTGCCTCCAGCATTGAAGCACTCACCACCTCTCAAGGTAATTGGTTCCATTGTCAGAATACTGTAATAGTTAAGATCTTTTTCTACAGATAGTCTACTGAAATCTGCCTCCCTGTGACTTGAGCCCATTATTACATGTCCTGCACTTTGGGATGATCGAGAACTGATCCTGCTCTCCTCTGTATGACAATCTTTCTAGTATTTGACAAGTGCTATCCTGTCTCCCTTCAGTCTTCTTTTCTCAAGGCTAAACATGTCCGGTTCTTTCAGTCTTTCCTCGTAGGAATTAGTTTCCAGTCCCCTGATCATCCTTGTTGCCCTCCTCTGAACTTGTTCCAGTTTGTCAAGTCAATAAAAACATCTGTCTGTAGAATTTGAAAAAGCAAAACAACAAATGTATACTATAGCCAGACAAAATACAGCATGTACAGCATGGCAGTTGAGTGGCTTCCTCCTCTCTGTCCAGTAGGTGCACTGACACCACAGTGCTACCACATTCTACACAAAATTGTTGCAACTGATACTCTAGCTAGGAAAGACAGCATTTATGCCAGTAGCATTTTCTATGTTTGGGGCTGGGGAAAGCTGTATTTGGGAAAGTTGTCTGAATCCCTCATTACAAGTGCGCAACAAGTAAGTGTTAGCAGCAAGAAATACAGAGATAAATGTCCCCAAACCATCTTCAATGTAACATCGGGAAAGCAAACAGGAGCCTTGAGGTCCAGTGGTTAAACTGCAGCACTGTAGCCAAAACTCTGCTCATGACCCAGGTTCAATCCCAGGTAGCTGGCTTGAGGTTTACTCATCCTTCCTTCCTTCTAAGGTCAGTAAACTAACTACCAAGCTTGCTGCGGTGGGGGGGGGGGGATTTTGTAGCCTGCATAATTAAATTGTAAACCATCCAGAGAGTGCTTCCCCCTTCTCTGTTGCTGCTCCCAGACTCTGGAACTCCCTCCCACAGGAAGCTAGGTTGGCCCCATCTTTGTTGTCCTCACACAAGCAGACAAAGACCTTTCTCTTCAGGAAGGCTTTCCCTTAATAACTGGTGGACTGAGAGGGTTTTTTAAATGAATGGTTGTGCTCTGTTGTTTTAAATGTGTTTTAGCATTGATTTTATTACTGTTTTTTACTGCAATACTTGTTTAATTCTTTTTTAATATTTGTATACCTACTGTTTTTAGCTTCTACATATTGTCTTTTTAATGATGTAAGCTGCCTTGGGTTCTTTTTTAGAAGAAAGGCGGGAAATAAATAAATAAATAAGTGATACAAACAAAGATGGAAAGAGTGGTGGGAAAACACATGAGGCTAGTATATGAGAAACAACAATGCTTCCCCAATAAAATTCCATTAATGAAACAGGGTGATTGCACAAAGAAAGCCTTGTCTTTGGCAGTAGTACACCATGTATCCAGTGGCAGCACACATTGCATCCAATTCCACTTAATCAAGAGTAACGCTAAGAATGGTGGCCCAAGGGGATGTAGCAGTGGGGTACAGCAGTTACATAAGTGAGCCCTTTTGCATCCTGCTCTGTTGTTGTCAACTCCACACCTAAAAGAAGCTTCAAAGCTTGTTACATAAGGCAAGAGCCATTAGAGTGGGAGTTTAAATGCTAGTTCCATAATCAGGTAGAATTTATAATCCATGTGCACTTGTATTAAATGAATTGAAGCATTTTATTTTTACCCCAAATGCCCCCTTTGTCCCTTATAGTAGCAGCTACTGTATAAAGGGCATTTAAATGAACTTCAATCCTGGATGTTGCTTGTGCATTAGTTGAAATTATTACTCCCAACTGGAAAGCCTAAAAGCAATTGGAAACAATTTCATTAGTGTTCCATTAGAGATTAAACAGGTTGGTCCTTTTACATTCAGGAGACACTAGAGAGCTGCCCTGGGCAATGATAGGAGTGTGATGCAGATCATTATCTAAGCCATGAAGTCATATTTACAGGAAAGGATTCTCAAGCCTCAGAAAGTAATTTTGGTTCTACAACAATTGCATCACTTTGCACCTCATACTGAAAAGAATTGGGGAGGGACTTTAAAAAGGACTCACTTAAGTCCAACATTGGCAGAAAAGGCAAATGCAGGAGACAGCTGTCAACGACTGCACCTTCAATGCAACTGGAATCTGGCATGTATTATCATAACAGCCAGCAGCAGAGAATATAAATGCATTTTATCATTACATTTTTGATCATTTTTGGTTTTGTATTTTGAGAAATACTTCCATTGTAAAAGGCAAACAGTCTAAATGGCATTGGGACATTTTAATATTTGGTGACCTTGTGGTGTATGGCAATCTGTGCTAAAAAGGTAATAAGAGGCCATAAATGTCAGAATAGTGCTGTGATAAGCAGGTAAATAAGAGAAACACTACAGGAAGAGATTGATAGATTCTGGGCAGGATTTCTGTGCATGAGCAAAGGAAAGGAGAGCAAGAAAACAGATTCTATTAAATCAGTGATTTTTGCATTTTGGCTAGTTTCAACAAACAGCTGGACAAAATTCCCAAATAATTTTTTTAAAATGGGAAATTAGTCGGGATATTTAGCTTAATATCTAATTTATCTCACATTATTTCTGTCACAATCTGTGGTGCTTCTACAAAGCAAGTACAGCAACAGTGGGTTACACTAATATCTGATGGATCCCTGTAACATTTGGGTGGCAATGGTGTTTATGAGTAGTTTGTTTACATCCTGTAGTACTTTACAAACAGCAGGTTCGAGCAATCTACCCTTGTGAGAGGACAGACAGGAATGCCTAAATATTTCTAATGTTTTACAAAGAGAAGCAATGTAACTTAGCAGTACAGTGAGTGTGTACGGCAAAGAGAGAAGAGTTTAAGAGAAAACCAGGTCTTTGTGCATGATCAGCAGGATAGATGGTAATGCTATCAGTGAAGAAGGAGAGTGAACAAAGATTCAGTTGGTGTTCCGGTTCATTGTTGTCTGTAAAGAGCCAGGATTCCTAACCCTAGGCTTTCCTAGGCCTCTACTGTATCATGCAAAAGGAATATAATTCCACCAATTTGCTCTGGAAAGCTGGAGTCCTTGGCATTCTGACCTCTCATGGCAGATTTCTTGAGCTTTCCAAAAAAAAAATTTAATGTGAGAATACATCAGACATAATTAGCTTGGACGTGAGACATAGATCAGGAGATACAAGTTAACACAAAGATGGATGAACTCCAAAAAAGATTATTTCCCAAGAACAAACCTCTAGTGCTAGATTAGCTGTAAAATTGCAGATACCCGCAAAAGCAAGGTACAGTGACTAGACTTACTGTGAATGGAAGGATTCACTTGCTGCTTTAAAGATACATGAGATGGATTAAAAAACCCACCAGGTGTTGACAAACATTCTAGAAAGGCGAACATTCTTGATTGCTTGAAATAAGATTATGATTTTGGAATGGAAGGGTGTTGCATGAGGAAAGGAATGGCTAGCTTGTGCTTTTTTCCTCTGTGTTCTCCAGATATGTTGGATTGTACTATAATTCCATTATCCCCAGATAGCATAACCATTTACTGTGCTGGCTGAGCACTGTAGGAGCTTAATCCAACATACCACAAGGAAACCAACTGGCTGTATTACTGCAGTTGTTTATCAATATTTACTTGATTGTGTGTAACTCATCCCAACCTGAAGGTCAGGACATCAAACGGTAACTGAAAACAAAGTGTTTGTCTAACAAACAGTAAACTGAAAGCAGTTTAAAATACTAACATGTTTCCATCACCAGCCAGCTTAATATTGGTTGCCAAAAATCAGGCTCAATAGAAAAAAATTTTTGCAGCATTACTATGAGATGCTTGGCAATTACCAGTATAGCTTGTGAATTCTGGAAAGAAGTAGCAGCTAAACCAAGTATCATTATTGGTAATTTTCCCTTGGCAATTAACCGCAAATATCGATTTTTGCAAAGAAAGAATGGTTTCTAAAAAGTAACAGTAATTACAAAGTGGCTTTCCAATTTGCTATTGAGTACTCAAGTCTAAAAAGTGTTATTAAAAACAATATCAAAAAGCCATTTTATTTCAGCAGGGACATAAAAGGGAAAAAATAGAACAGCCACATTTTAACAAGCTCAAATCTCTCCTTGGCCATGGAAACTCACTGGGGAATGGCACAGGTAAAACCACTGCTTAAATATCTCACTTACTTTGAAAATCTTATTAGGATCACCATAAGTCCGATGCAACATGATGGTCCATGATAGTAACAGCAGTACCAAGTTTGGGTTGACTAGAAGTTCACTTGTGTTTATGCAACACGGGCTTGCCCTTTCCTTATAAATTGGAACAGATCTATTTTTCATGCCAAATTAAGTATGAGAGCGGGATATAACCCTAACCCCTACCTTACCTAGGCACATTTCTCCCTCAGCCTGGCTCAGTCTTGCTACTGGAAATGAGGGAAAACAATATAAAGCATTCAAGCCCAGCAAGATAAGACAGCAGATAAGGCTGTGTTTGCCTTCCTCCTCATCAATTTTGATTTCAAAATGACACAAAAAATATTACCTATAGACAAAAATACAGAATTTCCCCCCAGTAAACATCTGTGCATCTAATGTGACTCTCAGGTCTCTGCCAAATGAGGAAGCAAATAAAGGCACACTTTATGGCAGACATACACAAAGTGTAGTCCTGCAGCTATTGTTAGGCCACAACTCCCAGTATTTCTCCCTATCAGCTTCTCTAATAGTGCTAACAGAGATGCAGGATATGCAATCCAACATCTGGATGGCTATACTTTGCATAACTCTGTTCCAAAGTATCCACGATCCAAGCCACTAATGGAGACCAAAACCTGTGGCCACCTAGATATTGTTAGACTACAAATCACATCATCCCTGGCCATTGGCCATGCTGGCTGGAACTGATGAGGGACAGAGATTCACCACTAAGGTAAACATCATCATCTTGAATTCAGCTGGGAAACTCTGCCAGACCTGTTTCTGTTCATGAGCAAATCCGAGGAGTTGCACAACAAGAGTAACAAGATAGATAACCATATGCTCTTCAGCATCTGCCCATATATTTGCCAGGGCTTTTGTGACACAGACAGAAGCCTGTGCAATGAAAGCTAAAGGGGCTAACCTATTCAGCAGCTTGGCTGTTGCTATTAAGGATTAGGGGAAAGAGATGCATCTCTGCACCATTACAGTCAGATTTAACTAAGTCCAGACAATCGTTTTAACATTATTACATGACTGGTACACCACAAACTAAATGTAGCAAAAGAGTGGTTTCAGTTTGGCATTGAAAAATCAACTTGTTTTTAGATAGGTTTCCTGGGTCTTTTTGCCAGATAATAACCTCTGCAACTATAAAAAGATCCTATCCGTGAGTCTGGCTGTTATTACAATTTGCTTCCATGTTTATGACCATCACTCATCAAACAGATAGGAAGTGTTGCCAAGGAGACTATTTTGTATCCTGCATGGTGTTGCTAAAGCAACATGACTAAATTGGGCACTGCACTCTTAAACTTGATGTATCATGTTTGCACTAATGGGAAACTATCAGAGCATTACACTCTATCAGATTTGTCCAACTAGCCAACTATTTGAAGATATCCAAATAAAAATGATTGTTGTTATTTCTCTGGCTACTAGACTGTTTCCATTAAAATACAAATGGAGACTCCCTAACTTACAAGCTATGTTCCAACTTGTTTCTTCAGATATGCACCTCATTAGCAACTCACTAGACCTATAATCCACAAAAAACTTGCATTAATTGTTAGATTTATTTTTTAGTGGTCTAATAAAGGTGTTGCATTCTTCATTTGTGTTGTGTAATGACCACAGGGCTTCCTTTGGGTTTCTTTCTCTAGATCATGCTTCTGTCGAAATAGTTAGTGTAATTCACTTTGCAATAATTGAGAAATAATTGGCTTAACTCATCATTTGGACTGTACTGCCCCATTATATAATGGCTTTTTCATGCTTTATTTGGATGTTTAAATGACTACTCACCTGTATGGTAATGTGTGATATAATTCCTGATCCCCACAATAATCATTGATTAGGATGAAGATGAGAACTTCCTCATGAACATATGGGTACCACCAATACTGAGCAATGGTTAATGAATGGATAGTAATATAATGCACATTGTTGTGATGAGGCCAAGCTGTGCCTGCGGAATCCTTCAGCAACCTCCACAACTCGCAGAAGCCTTTTTAGTTTCATATTGTATTGTATTGTATTGTATCGTATCGTATCGTATCATATCAGTTCTTATTGATCTGGTCTGGTCTGGTCTGGCCTGGCGTTGCAGTGTGTCTGTGCTTCATTTATGGCAGTGGTTCCCAACCTTGGGTAACCCTGACCAGCACAGCTACTGGTGAAGGCTTCTGGGAGCTGCAGTCCAAGAACACCTGGATTACCCAAGGTTGGGAACCACTGGTCTATGGCAACCAGCAAGCACAGAGCAGTCAGTGCAGAAAAACATTTACAGTGTTAGAACAGGAATTGGGAAACATAGATTCAAATTCCCACTTACTAGTGGTGATTTTGGGCCAGATATTAACCTATCTCACAGGATTGTTGTGAAGATAAACTTTGCCAAGGCAAAATCAGATGCATCACCTTGATGCCCTTAGTTGGAGGAATATAAATTAAAATAATAATGAAATGCACAAACAAACCAAACCAAACAAAATCTTGTAGGTTCAGGCATGTAACAGGTTAGGCATTTATCGTATTTAAGGACATAAGAACAGTCATGATGGCTCAGATTAAAAAAATTATCTAGTCTAACGTTCTGTTCAAACCAGATGCCTCTAGTAGGCCAACAAGTAAGACACCAGTACAGATGCATTTGATTTCTATTTAGCAAAGATGGAAATGACAACACCCTAATTATCATTCTGTTCATGGAGCAATCTTACCAAAGGGGGAGTCACACTCAGATCTGTCATCATAAGCTCTGTGGCATTCTAGCCAGCAATTCTCACCACAGGACTGCACTGCAAGCAATATCCTATTATTAAGAGTTTGCCCCCTGGAATGTCTGAGGTAGACTGAATGCTCAAGTCTCTATCTAGGTGTCTTTTATGCTCCAGCAATACAGATCTCTAGAAAAGTAGTCCTACTTTGCCACTAGACAGCATTTCCCTGTCTGGTACAGCTCTCCTCAGTTTCGCCTAACAACATCAATCATAAGGGATCACAGGAGCTGAAATCCAAACCTTCAGGTTAGGAGGATAGCTGCTGGATAGCTCAGTGGTTTAGGTGAGATGGGGAGTTCGATTCCCCACTGTGCCTCCTTGACACGTGCTGGACTTAATGATCCATAGGATCCCTTCCAGCTCTTCACTTCTAAGATTATTCTAAGATTAAGGCTCAGTTACAGAAGATTTATATCAGAACCCACCTTTAAAATAAAAAAAAGTTGTATTTTCTTTTATCTGATGCTTAATCCAAGACGAGTCATTATTAACACATTCTAATTTTATTAGACCAACTCATAAAAGGATACTTAATCCTTGGCATCTACCAGTGGAACTACCCAAGCATGAGAACTGCACACAAAAGCAGCCTTCACATCACTGTCAACAGCCTGTAATATACTTTTCTGTTTATCAGTTTTCTTTTATTTAATGTGAATTATTGCTTCAGACCCTTGTTGCTGGAAAATGCCTAAATTTCATCTAAAGACAATAAGTAGTCTTTAGTCCCTTGTAGACTCAAGCTAAGTAGCACCTTTGGGGGTAATATCAGTATCAAGCCAACTTGCAACAGGAAAATGGCACAGGAAGGAAAGGGTTTCATCCCACCCAGCACAACTCCATGATCCTGAACCAGAAGGGGTACACATCTGCATTTTATAAAATAATGCACAGTAGTAGACACTTGCTCAAAAGTATTTGCTTAAATGTATAGTTTGACCTTAATAGTACCATCAGGAGGAAATATCTAACATCTTATTACTACAGATTTATTTGCTCCAGAAGAGAACAGGCTATTCACTAATGGCTACCACAGAATACATGAGGATACGATTGCTCTCTTCCTGTGCCACATCTCTTGAGCCTTCAGTCACTGGATAACGGGCATCTCCCTATCATTCTGCAGGCAACAACTCAAGGATTTTGGAAAGGAGACGTTTCCTGTGCAGGTTCCATTAAGATGAAAAGAGTTTGAACAAACACATGTTTGTATATCAGCACCCATTTCAATAGTACTTGTAGAGAAGAACCCATAATCTTCTGACTTGCTTTCATTTTCTTGCAAATGATAAGGAATATGAAAAGAACTGCTCCCTTTCATTTTTCCCAAGGGAAACAAGATTAAAGGTGACTATCTTTCCAGAAATGTCAGTGATTTCACGACAACTCCAAAACATCTTTCAAAAGCTCATTAGTTCAATTCCATTTAATCTCCCCTTTTGCTTAGATCTTCATTTTGTTCTCCCATCTCTAGCAGGAGGCTTTTATTATTCTCCAAAAAATTAACTAAAAATGGGGCTGCACACAACATTGTAACACTTCATAGTCCAGTTGATGATTTCTGTTCAAGCTGACCTAAGTTTTGTGGAACCTCTAAAAACAAGTGCCTTCCACTTTTTCTTGCATTCCATTCTGTTTCTCACCAACACAGAAGTTCAAATTTAACATGGAATTGTCAATCCTGTTTATGATAATGTACAGTAGCATCCCCACCCCCAATTCACTATTAAGGCAAGGAAATTTTAGTGCTGTCTTTTCTTTTCTTTTTTGATACTGCAATACATTCTCATAAAAAGGAAACATGGTTTGCCATGATGTTTGAAACAGGCCCATATGGAATAATGTGGCTATGTGGCTTCCAGAACATATCCTGGAGGACATATGAAAGCAGCTAGCTTTCTTTCTCCCTCCAGACATTATGCTGCTGCTGGAGCTCATAATTCGTAGAAGCTTTCCCACCACCCACCCACCCCAGGCCCCAACTGCTACTGCTAGGGCTTACGCAAGAAGAAAGCTCACCATTCATGATGTCTGCACTCCATTTCATGTCTTGCTCCAAATGGCACAATGAGCTCAAGTTCATATACCCACCACCTTCCTCCTCGGTGCCCTCCTCTTGCTCCTGCTTTTTGAGGGTGTTGCTCGTTCGTAAGTACAAGACACATAGAAACATGTGTACTATGAGTCAGTCCTAGTACCAGCTAGGGATGGGTGGAGGTGCCATCTCACATCCCAAAATCAAACTTTCATTTCCCCCTTTGCCACTCATGCTGATACTTTTCTCCCCACCTAGAAACTTGAGGAAACACAGACATTTCCTGAGACTTCTGCTGTCATCCTAAAAACTGGCAACTTTCTATCTCATTTTCAGGCTTTTCTCTGGATCATCTCACTCATTCCAACATGTCTGCTACCATGTCTAATTCCAGTGCCCTGCTAGATTCAGCTACATATGCAACATATTTAGTTGAAAAACACAACTGAAAATATGCACTTGTAATACACGTACATACATTACATTTGTAATTCAGTAGTACATATTGGAACAGCCTTCAAATTTTGACTCCATGCTGATTCAGCCCACAGTTACTCACAGATTCCAGTTCTCTATTATGGAAATTGCTCCAATTTGTATCTGATTTTGACTATCAAAACATGTAATTAGTACTGTCCTCTTTGCCTCTGGCATCATTAAACACTCACTATGCTGCTGTGAGAGAAAGGTGGTTGTTGCTAGACTGTGAATTTATACCAGATCTTCCTCTCCATTGCTACAGGGCTTATCTCAAATGTGCCATAAATGTCCTCTTTTGTTTAAAATATATATCTATGCTGTGATATTCTACACATTTGAATGCTGCCTTCCTATGAAATACAAGGGGACCCCATACTAACACACTGCCAGAGGCAAGCTAATGAAAGCAAGCACAGGAAATACAGCTGAAAGCTACATTGAATTGTTTCTTCCTCATAATCCTCTTGTTGTATTCCAGGTTAGAAGATTAGATAACAAGGCTATTTTTAGCCTTCTAAGCTGACTGGCTAGGTATCAAGGAACCAAAAGGACATATGAAATATTCTTTCTGCACCAAGAAACCTCAGCCATTTTCTCCTTTATGTGTGTTTAATCAATAATTTATACCCTGGTTCTTCCACATTAGAGTTCTTTTTAAAGCCCCTTTCTTGGTTACCTTTAGTACCAGTGCCACATGGGCAATAGCACAACCTTTTGGAGTATTAGTTGTAACCCCCCTGCTCCGGTCCTGCTCCATAATAACATTTTACTTGGGACCACTATTGGGTTGACTGCACTATTCACAACTTAACAAAGATGCCTGAATCCAGTTCCTGACTAAATTCAATCAGCTCAATCTAGTTCAAGAGTTGATTCAAACATTACAGAGTTAAGGTGTACATTGCACAAATAGGAGTAGCTGACTTAATTTTTAAAATGTTTTAGTATTTGTATATATACTAAAAACACTCCAGAAAATTGTGGACAACCTGAGCTCTTTCCTTGTAGAAACAAAGCAGAATAGACTTAAGGAGCTAGTTCCATCATGGTGATATACACCGCTTATACTTAGAAGCATCCAAATATATGTTATTAATCTACGACACATGAAGACTGGGCTCCAAAGGAGGGTCTGTCTTTCCTTTCACTGTCTATTATCCTTCTTTTGCCAGTATAACATTTCCATTACATCGTCCATTCATTGAGCTATACTGAAAAAGAAGAAAATCACTGGGCAATAAGGAAGTCATTAGTGTAGATATGGCCATAGGGCAAAAATTTATATATGGTTCTTTGTTTGGAATATTAATCATAGACAAGGAAATTGAGATACATCCACCAGTTAAACACAAACATATCATTTCCTGTAATTGTACTGTCCCTTTATATGTGTAGCTCAAGTTGCATTTATATGTGTAGCTCAAGTTCACGATGCAAGTTGTGTTTAAAAGAATTTGTGTTGTTGTGTGCTGTCAAGTTGGAACTGACATATAATGCTTTCAAGTAAGTGAAACACTTAAGGAGTGGTTTTACCAGTTCTATCCACACATACACCCTGTGTTTCCATGTCAAAGCAGGGGATTCAAACCCAGGTCTCCTGTGTCATAATTAGCGACTTTATCCTCTACATCACACTCAGTACCATGTTAAAAGAATGAACAATGGTATTCAATGGCAAATGAATTTCAGGGAAATGTCGCCTCTTGATGATATTTCTATATGTAAAACGCCTTGTATAACTACAATCTCACTTCCTATCACATTGTACAAAGCTTAACCAAATTTACATGGGATTCATGGTATACTTAACAGCACAAAATGTTCCCTCATAACTATCCTTGCTTTGCTTCAGGTAATAATTGATGAAATATTTTAAATGGAAAGAGAGAAAATGTGGTTTGTGGGGATATACCTAAAATATAAAGTGACAGCAGGCTGCTCAGATGCAAGCAAGATGACTTAACAGAAATACAGCTGAATGCTAAATTAAACAGATATTATTTAAGAAAGAGATAGGAATTTATCTTCAGATGGGAAGGTTGAAATCTGAGGAGAAAATCACATAAGCCCTGCTTCTTTGGTGGCTTAGCTTAGCTGTCAGAAGCCTATCTCCTAAATTGCTGAGACACTAATACTAATCTCCATGTCAGGAGAAGGGTGTTGATGATGAGCAGCCAAGCATGAAGCAAAGGTATATCTTCAGCCGGTTAGTCATTGAAGGGAAATCAAGCAGAGTTTATGCCCATC
Organism: Intellagama lesueurii; assembly: GCA_037013535.1. Taxonomy (NCBI): domain Eukaryota; kingdom Metazoa; phylum Chordata; class Lepidosauria; order Squamata; family Agamidae; genus Intellagama; species Intellagama lesueurii. The sequence continues at coordinate 212,461,371 of JBAJHW010000003.1, forward strand.
AGGGAGTAAAAGCTGATCAGGAAGGTTCTGAAATCATATGTTGACATATGGAAAGTCAGTGTAAATTTAAAAGCATCAAGCATAATATGATTAGACCTCCGCTCTGGTTTGGAGGCTGAGAGTAATACTGGCAAAGGTGCAAAATGTAGAAGGAAAGACAGAGAAAACTCTATGCCTTTTTCAAATTGTGTGGTTCTCTCTCAACTTTTGGATTAAGAGAGAAGCAAAGTTTCAAGTTGAGCAATATCAATTTAATACATTTTATTGGATGAATAGAAAGTTATAAACAAGGCCAGCTTTTGAGTTCTCTAGAACTCTGCATCAGACAAATATGATATAAAATTTGAAGGCAGAGGGCAGAAAGGAGACTCCTTTTAACATATTTCCTCATCTGCTTTATTTTTCAGAATACTTCCTGGGACAAAGAGGTGTGGACTTCTCTTTCTTATCCTAGTAGGTTCCAATCTAGCTCTTTGTGCATTCTCTTCTACAAGCAAAGGGCAGGAATTGTTTATAAGTAGTTGAACTGGCCTGGGGTGTGTGTCTCCAGACGAACATATTTTTTGTGGAGATATACACATGTTCACCTGAGAATTGATGTGCAACTGAGATGATGCAGTAGTAAAATACTGAGGGCTCATTCTGTGGTATTTTTTGTTTCAGATTGAAGAGATCATACTAGTTTTTGCATCGGCGGTTGTTTGTTTCTGAATATATTGGGATGCACTCGATTATCCCAGTACTACCTGGTCAACCACATCCAGAATTGTTCTCTGCATCTTGCTTCCAACACTGACCACCCTTCCACTTTCACCTCAATTTACCAATCTCATGCCACCCACTTTGGTCTCTTCCTTCCCTTCTTGTTTTACCCACTCACCCTTCTAAAACCTTTACATTTTTACCTATCTACCCATTTCACTGTGTGAGTTCACTGGTGTTTATCTTTTCATGATCTGCTTTTTCATTTGTTTAACTGTTTCTTGCTTTTGGAGTGAAACACCTAGGCAATAAAATGTGTATGGGGAATTAGTAGAAGAAGGAAATAGGAAAGAGTGATTGGGGTCGTTTTGACTGGGGGATTCTGAGAGCTGTAATCCAGTATTCTACTTCTACTTCAGCCATGTCCTTTACTTGCCCAGCTATCCCCAGTACTAACCCAGGTACAGCACTGACCCAAACTAGGCTCAGAACTGAAGTCCTGTTGGCTTCAATGCTCAATTTATTTTTTTAAATCTGAATGTTCAAAATCCTGCAAAACAGCTAACGCTATAAGCTTTTGTGTGTGTGTGAGAGAGAGAGACAGGCAGGCAGGCAGACAGACAGACAGACACACACACAGAGAGAGAGAGAGATGCTAACCCAAAAGCTCTATCTTAAATTCAGGCTGTGTATTACCACACTATATTACGAATAACCTGGCAAGATTCTTATCCCAGTTCCTGGAAGAATAAATTCTCTCTAGCCTTCTCCTTTTGCCACTTAAATATTGAATTACAAAGGCAACCTTTCCTGTATCGTGTTAGTTTAATAAAAGCATCAATCTCTTGAGTAACCTTTGCCCAAATCAACTGGTACCTGCTGCGAGGTTGGGGGAGGACTTTCAAGGAAGAAAGGACAAGGGGGAACAAAAAAGCAAAGTAAATAAAACCACTGTAATTAGACAGCTGAAAACCAGAGGTCCTGTTAGGAACAGTCTTTAGATTAGAAACAAAGAGCAGAACACACTAGCATCATGGGGGGAAAGGCTTAGTTTTTTATGGGAAGGTCTTGTCAACTGAAGAAGGGTTTTTATGTTTTGTTTTGTTATGGGTAATGGTGGTTCAAACACTACAAGTCAGATGACTATACAGAAGATAAAGCTACAGCCTAAGGGTTGAATTAAAGTATTTCTAGGTAGAAACTAGAAAGACATTGTGGGGCAGAAAGCAGGTGGATGCTAAAGGAAAACAAAATATATGACACACATTTCTCAGGCGGTTACTGTTTACTAAGCCACAGAAAATGCATAAAAATGTGGGAGCTCTAGTACATTACTGAATCCTGCAGAGGCAATCTCAAAATTTGCAAGGGATGCCTATTTCCATTCCCATAATTACCAATTAGTTAAAAGAAAGATGGAGAGTACAGGGGAAACTAGACACCTGTTCCCTAAGATTCTACAAATATAGCAATCACTCAGGTTGTCCTCATCAATGTGGAATCTCCTTCTGCAGACCATATTTGTGGACACAAAGGTAGGTGAGAGATCTATTTTCAGTATAGTTTCTCAATTTGTGCAGGGTGGTGGAGAGAGAGAAAGAGAGATGGACCCTCCTACAAGTTCTCCAGTATGCGTGAAGGCATAAACAAGCAACAAGAATTGACTATGTCCTTCATTTCAAGGTCTGTCAGATGTGAGTCTGATTTAAAAATAGCAAGGGGGATCAGGACCTTGAAGTTGCCAATTCAAAGTTAGCACTGGGATAACAGACACAGTCCTCCCACCTCATGTATGATGCATTATAATTCTGTTTAATTTTTTAAAAAATTGTTATTTTGCACCTGTACATATGAATTGGCCTATGCAGTTTTATGCCAAACAGTGCTGTCTTTTGTCCTCTTATTTTGTGGTACATATCCACCTTTTTGTGATGTGCAAATGGCCACCTTACCAAAATTTTCAGATCTCTGCTGAGACCTCACCTTGAAAGGATGGTAATGCAAAGATGAAATTGTACTAACAGGACAAGACTGCGGAACTGGGGGGAGGGGGGGATAGGGTGCTACGATCACATTTTTGGCAAATGGCAGGAGGAACCTCAGATGATATGAATCCAGCTCACTGTGTGGAGGCACTGCTACCAATGCCATAAATTACTGGGATGGGCTTTCTGTGACCAGCACCCTGAACAGGCCATCTGAGCTCTACCAATACCCCTGAAAGGCCTGCTGGATGCAGAAAGTGTCAGACCTCAGGCAGGTGCTAGGAATGGCCAGCCCACCCAGGAGGGAGAAGCAGCTGTGGGGGATAAAAACTTTCATCTAAGCGATACTGAGTGGGCTGGGCTGTGTGAGCAGGCATGGGCTATAAGGATAGGGGCAGAGGAGGAGGAAGGACAGGAGTCAGAGGAGGTTGGGATGGAGGGATCAGGAAAGGAAGAGTACTGGGTCCACATGGAGGAGGATCCTGCACCTGCCTTCTCCATGGAGGAGCTCTTTGAGTACATCCTGAAAAAGGATCCATGAATTGGCATCCTGGGGAACTGTGAGTGTCTAAGGAGACAACAAGAGCTCATGCTTCCCCATGGAACAGAAGATCCTGGCTGAGGCACCTTGACTGCCAACAAGTGATTGCCATCACCCACCCCAACTCCAATGCCCACACAGAAGAGGTGCCAGAGGTAGCAACCCAGCAAGTAGATGAACATCTGCAGGGTGGTATAAGCCCTCCTTGAAAAAGGAACAAAGAGTGAGTGATTAGGACAAGGACTTTTGGCAGCTCCATGCTTCCTATTCTAATCAGCCCCAGCCAAGTCAACTGGGAGTTGCAAAGAGACTGTGCTTGCAGGGTAGTCAGTGCAGGAAACCTGGCTTCTTGAAGGCAGGACTTGAGGGGAGGACCAGGATGCCAGTGATGAAACCAGGATTGTAAACCCTGCCTCCCTCCCAATAAAGTTGGATTCTCCTCAACCTTCCAGTCTGGAGCCTATGGACACTCGTAAAGCAGAGAGGACACCCACCACCCCAACTCTTGGTGTGGGGAGGTCATGCTCATACATACAGAGAAGATATAGGACAATTCTGAATGTTGTTTGTTAGTATAAGTTTTGAATAGGACAGACCAACCACACCTGTTGTTCCACCAAAGGATGCACATAGGAACAAAATGTAGCACAATTTAAAAAATTTGGCCCAGAAATATTTTTCTTTAACCCACAGGACTCCTAAATGCAAGAGAAGCCAAAGATACAAAGGCTTTGCGGGAAGGGACAATAAGTATAGTAACTCATATTCTAGGACAAACACACACACACACATACATCTCATCCATACATCTTAGCATCTCTACCTCCTGCCTCCACTCAGTCATGGCTTGTTTCAGGCAGTCATGGAAAAAGTCAAGAACATGTGGACTCCTAGCACCTTAAGCTAGGATTGTAAAATTGATTATGTACATGTACTACTATCTGGACATACCACACTGCAACCAACCCAGAATGAGCATTACAAATGAAGCCCCAAACACCAGACCTATCACATGGGGACAATGCATGCTGGCAAAAGCTCGGAGCATATTGGAATAAAAGGAAAATTTAAGCTTTTTAATGGCTGCCAGAAAACCTGAAATAATGGTTCAAAGTCCCTGAGATAAGTTAAGTTCCCTCCCGTCCTTGTTCCTTATTTCAAGCCTGTCTCACACATATGAGATGCAATATACCTTTCATTTAAAATATAGCACATTCTGTTCTGCACTCAAAATATCCCAACATATTTAAAGTACAATCATCTAGTTCCTCACAATTCATCAGAAGACCTTTGTATTTACTACAAATACACAGTCCTGAAGCTTTCCCAAAGGCAGAAACTCCTCTTTGACATGATGAATAGCTATGTTCCACAATGGGGAAACTGCTTTCTATCAATAGATTTTATTGCTTTTTAACATTCATGATAGAATACAAACCTCAGCAGAGATGTTCACGGTATTTCCTATCTAATCCTTTTTTTATGAATGATACATGACAGGTTGAAGGTGGGACTTTCTGCATACTCAACTATGCCCAACTACTGCAATGGATTCAGCCCAAAAAACCCATTCCAACTGTTTGTTTAAAAAGACACCCCTTGTGGGTCTTCTTAAAATGTTAGTTTATACCTACACCTATCATTCCCGTGGCATGTAACAAAGAAAGGATGGGCTCAGGGACAACACGACCATCCGCTGGAATGAAGCACCTGATTTTAGATGTTATAAAAGGGCAGCAAGTTGTTAATTAATAATTATTGTACCTTTACTGACATGGAACAGGAAAGTCATTTATGGGATCTTCTGCCTTTCATGTCAAAAGAAATCCTTTGACCTTCAGTTATTAGTCATCTTCACTTGGGTGAATGGCACTAGTGATCCATGATCTAAAGAGAGGGGAATAGATACCTTCCCCCTACTTTGATTAAAGCTGCCAATGGTTTGTGAGGCACCATTTCCTGCTTCCTTTGGGTGGCAGAACATCATGGGCTGACAACAGGTGGATAAATATGCAGTAAATCGTGAAGTTACTCTTCCTCCCCACTGCTTGCTTACCCTTCCTCCACCATGCTGCGGAAGACAGTGAGAGAACAAGTCTGTCATGACTGATCTCTTCTTCTCACTGCTGAGTTACTTATTATAGTGAAGCAGGGCAGAAGTGACAGCAAGTGGAGGAGTAGAGGCAACCACTGATATATGCTTACTTCTTCTCTGCCACAGTGAGAGGGCTGGAGAGATAAGCTTGGTAACTGTGAGGGCGAATCAGAATGTAAGATGACTTCATGTACTCAATAAAACCAGGGACGTGGTGGCGCTGCGGGTTAAACCGCAGAAGCCTCTGTGCTGTAAGATCTATAGATCTGCAGCTGTAAGATCGAATCCACGCGACGGAGTGAGCACCCGTCGCTTGTCCCAGCTCCCGCCAACCTAGCGGTTCGAAAGCATGCAAATGCAAGTAGATAAATAGGGACCACCTCGGTGGGAAGGTAACAGCGTTCCGTGTCTAAGTTGCACTGGCCATGTGACCACGGAAGATTGTCTTCGGACAAACGCTGGCTCTATGGCTTGGAAACGGGGATGAGCACCGCCCCCTAGAGTCGAACACGACTGGACAAATTGTCAAGGGGAACCTTTACCTTTACCTTTACTCAATAAAACAGTGTCTGCATCTGCTGTCCACCACCCTCTTAGTGTTGGGTTTGATAGAGTTCAGACATAAAAATTAACTGGATTAACTGGTTGCTCTTTGAACTATATAGACTCAATGTAGACTAATTTAATTGCATATAGTTCCCACTGAAATCAGTGGGAGTTAAGTCATTATTAATTTGTTGCACTGATTTCACTCAGATCTAAGTTGTCCCCAAACTTAAATAGCTTGGTGACAGGCCGCCTGGGTTGAAAATGCTACCGCTAAATGCCAGATTGTTCATTTCCATGCCAGCTTCAAGGTGATGACTTTGACATACAAAGCCCTAAATGGTTTGGGACCTTGATACCTGACAGAACGCCTCCTCCCGGTGAGATCTGTCTGACCTACTTGATCTTCCCAAGTGAGGCGGTTGAGATTATTGACCCCGAGAGAAGCCTGGAAAGAGAAGACTAGAAACCAGGCCTTCTTGGCAGTTGCCTCCCATCTCTGGAACAATTTCCCACCTAAAATCTGCCTGGCCCCTATACTGGGGACCTTCAAACAATCCCTGAAGACATGGCTTTTCAGACAGGCTTTTCCAGAGATTGCATCATGAAAGTGCAGTGACAGTTTCACTGCTTATTTCTGCTACATCCTCTTGCCTTTTAAATTAGACACATAGACTCATCCACTTGTGCTTCAGCCACAACTATTCCTCAGATGTGACCTGTGAAAGATTAGCTGTAAGATGTTCCCCTGCCCTTGAGCTGAAAAAGTTCACCATTGGAATCAACGATAATGGGTCAGGTGGCCCACTGAAAGCTTGATTTGTATATTCTTAAGATCCATTCCTTATAGATTTTTTTTTCGGTCATTGACAGTTTTCTCAATACCATAACTGAGAAATTTTATGAACTTCTACGAAGCCCAAGAGCCTCACCCCAGCCCCTCCCCCCTTTGTCTATGCCAAGTTGACAGAAGTTTTTGAAAATGGAAAAGCAGACTTTTCAGGGTAGGGGCTCTAGATGACCATGCATATATGTAACAAGAGGAAAGGCCATCATTATCATCCTTTAGAATTGTAGAGCTGGAAGGGATAATTGAGTTCAGCCCCTGTCAAGGAGACTGTGGGGCCAGCAAAGACTCCTCTCATGAGGCAGATAGGCAATCAAGGAGGAGGCCTTTTGGGCAGATGATGTTGACTGGGAGGTGTGTGAGGCTCAGGAACTGAGAATGAGCAAGGCTCCCTTGAAAGCAGTGGGACCAAGCCAAGAATCAGCACTGAGCATACCATTGCCACCGATGAGGCCAGGACTATGCTCCTCACCCAGGATCAACCTGAGAGTGAGCTGGCCCTCCGACAAGCAAAGCTTCCTGCTCTGCACTCCTGTTCTTACCATTCAACACACCAGACAGAGCCAGCTATGCTTGTCTGTCCTTCAGCCACGCCACAGCTGAGACTTACTAAGCATACAGACCAGAAGGATCAGTTGGGGGTTCCTACATCCAGAGTGGTGACAGGGCCCATGCCACCCACTGGCAGGGGCAAGTGACTGCTTCAATCCAACACCTCTGTTGTGGTACCCTGTACCTTGTCCACTTGCGAGTGTTGTTGAAACTTACAGAAGAGAAAGGACTCCGTTCCACACAGTAGCGCAAGCTGACAGAAGGTTATGGGGAATGGCCAGGACAGGAGCATAAAACCTGTAAGAGTCTGGTTGAAGCATTGTTTAGCCAGGCCCCCTTAACTGAGCTCACTCAAGTTGCCTTCTGTTAAAAAAAAACATTTTAGTTTGAAGTAACATTGGTGTTGTCATGGAGGGGGCCACAGGGGAAGCGCACAAAGACACAGTGGGGATTTGAACTCACAGCCTCTGGCTCCACAGCCAGATACCTAAACCACTGAGCTATTTCAGGCTGAGTGTGATATTTAAAGCCCACAGTAAAGAACCAATATAATCTGATGCATAAGAGTGTTGCACTTGCACCTTGAACACCAGAGATGCAGCCCATACTCAGTCACTGATTCAATGGGAGTAAGTCTATTTCAAAAGCTTGATCTAGAAAGTATTTGTAATAGTAAGGACAATCAAGTTAAAGCTCACTGCACACATGGAGCACTACAGATGAGATCTATACACATCTGCTATGATTACATGAGGGGAATAAGCACCAATGCCTCCTCATGAAAAATATTTGTGAGAAACTCTGAGATAAGAAAATTCTCAGACAAGAAAACTATGCACATCAGATTGATCTAGGTGAGGGGAGTGCTACCCATATTATAATTTAACAAGAATAATCCTTGAATTAATATTGGCACTACATTTTCAAAAGACTCCCTTTCAAAACATCACTCCATGCTGACTGCAACATTTATATGACCACAGTCTAATTCACCAGCCTTTCTCAAGACTTCTCCCCTCCTCCTTTTTCATTTAGTCTTATCAACACAGATTTTAAAAAACAGCTGAAAGGAGGATATTCATTTCCGTCAACAACTTCCAATTTAATACAAGGCTTACTTCAGCATGATTGCTATCTTTAATTCTCTCCACATTGGAGATTTTCATAAATATACATGGAGAAGTCCAGTTTTTTTCCTTAAATGACATTGAGGCTATCACATCACAGACTGGTGGACTAGTGTATAATGAATGGCTTAGGAGGCACCAGGGTCCAAGAGAAAGAACTGCAAGCTCAGAGACATGCCATTTGGTATTTGTATTTGGAGATATTCCAATTATTTTTTTAAAAGCAGTGTATTTTAAGAGTGTTTGTAGTAGGTCTTTTAACACTTTATTACAAACATATATATAGATGCTCCAGAAGAATAACCAAAAGTAGTCTGAAAATAAGTCCAGATGGATTCCCTCCACCACACCAGTAACATTAGCTAGGCTCTCCGTGTTCATGATTCCTTCTGATCATATAGAGGCCCTATCACTGCTGTCTCACAACTCCCACTCTCCATTAGGATTAATCATGTTTTAATTGTTTTATACCCAACAATTTTCTACTACTCCTATCCAGGTGATGTTTCTGCATTGTTGTTGTTACTATGTGCCGTCAATTTGAACATTTTTGCCTCCAGAGACAGTTCAGGTTTGATTTGCTCTAAAACCCACATGTCTGTCTTTCTGGCAGTCCAAGATATTCACAAAGCTCTCCTCTAGCATCTTATTTCAGTTAAATCATTTTTTTTCCCTGTCCAGCTTTCACACCTGTACATAATGATTGGGAATACAATAGTGTGGCTGATATTGGTCTTGGTCTCCAGTAGAGATGGGGGTATTCGTATACGAATACCCCCACACAGATGGACATAATGAGGGTCCAGCCCCCGGGGCCGGACCATCCACTCACCCGTTCACTGCTGTTACCAGCTCCGCATTCTCTTCCAATCACTCCAGAGCTCGCAGTCAACTAGCCACTTGTCAGCCTGACAGGGAGGCTCGTCTTCCCTCCTTCTGCCAGGAGTAGCTAGTCAACCATGAGCTCCAGAGCAACTGGAGGGAGCACGGAGCCCACAGCAGCAGCGGACAGGTAAGTGGATGGTCCAGCCCCCTGGGGCCAGACTGCCAGAAAGACAGACATGTGGGTTCTAGAGCAAATCAAACCTGAACTGTCTCTGGAGGCAAAAATGTTCAAATTGACGGCACATAGTAACAACAACAATGCAGAAACATCACCTGGATAGGAGTAGTAGAAAATTGTTGGGCAGAAAACAATTAAAACATGATTAGTCCAAATGGAGAGTGGGAGTTGTGAGACAGCAGTGATAGGGCCTCCCTCGTTATGTCCACCTGTGCTGGGGTATTCGTATAAATATATGAATATGAATACCCCCATCTCTAGTCTCCAGTGACACATTCTTAAACTTAATTATCTTTTCTAATTTCTTCATTGCTGCCCTTCTGAGTCTCAGTCTTCTGATTTCTTAGCTGCAGTCTTCATTTGGACTGATAACTGAACCCAAGTATGCAAAATATTTTATTATTTCAATCTCTTCATTATCGACATTAAAGTTATGTAGTTCTTCTATAGCAATGATTTTTGTCTTCATCTTCAACTGCAGTTCTGCAGCTGCACTTTCTTATTTCACTAAAAGTTGTTTGCTGCTTTCTGCCAGGAGGGTGATATCTGAATATCTTAAATTACTGATGTGTCTTCTACCAATTTTCATTCCTTCATCTGAGTCTAGTCTGGCTTTCTGTATGATATGTTCTGTGTCCAGATTGAGCAGATAAAATGCACCCTTGTCTGAAACCTTTGCCTATAGGAAACCATTCTGTCTCTTTCCATATTCAGGATACTGTAGCCATTATTTGCATTATGAGACACATATAAGCCCCTGTTGATATTTGGAGCAGACACTTTTTCTACCATTACTATTCCTGGATGAAAAAGGTGAAGCTATAAGGACTGTCTACATTTATTGTAGAGTTGTATAGAAAGGCTACAGGCACACATATTTGCTTAGACAAAGCAGCAAAATAGAGGATTAATTCTCAAGGACAAGTCCTATGCAGGTGAGTCTTTCTATTAGAAGTCTTGGCAGTAGCGGTATTTGGGGCATACTGTCACTAACTCTAAGAATTAAAGCCTTATGTTACTCTGCAAGTAAATATGGTAGCCTGATATGGTATAGTGTAGCCCATGCAAAACAGGCAGATTTAACACACAATGAAAGCTGTAGAATCATTACTGGATGCCTGAAGCCAAGCTAAAATCAATCACTTAGCAAGCACTGCACCCAATGGAACATGGAGAGAGGTAGCAGCAGCTAATAATGAAAGATTCAAAGCATTTACATAAAATGTACATCTACTCTTTGACCTACCTACCATACTTCACCTCCCAGATTAAAATTAAGGAAAAGCTTTTTCAGAACATCTATGAAGGAACACCAGAGAGAGCCAGGACTATAGTGTGGAAAGAAAGAACACCAGTCTAGCTCCTGGTCAAATAAAGAATTGGGTTATCTGGAAATATTTAATAGGCTATTTTTTATTTATTTATTCGATTTTTATCCCGCCCTTTTAGACAGAGTCTACTCACCTCTACAGAATGGAATTGGCTCAACCAAAGATAACCTAAGAAAATGGTTTTTGTTTTGTTTTTTTGCACCAGCGTAGTCCTTCGCAAGAAGAGGCAACTTCACACCTGTGTCAGTGTATTCTATGCCCTTCAACATGTACTATAGAAGACTTGGTGTTAGCTTTCCCTATTGGGCAAAAACTATCTGATGTATTTATCAATTTTACTGTGGTGCTTCTGACATGAACAAAAAAAGAAGGGAGTAGTAAGGGTGGGGGAGGGAATCCCCGAATTTCCCAGCAGCTGCTCTGGAAGTCCACTTTGCTGGGCCTGTTTTAAGCTACTTCTAAATTTTTTATGTGCTGCCCGAGAGTATCTTATTTGACTCCTTCAGTGATGGAATGAATAGACTTTTCCTTTAGATTCTCAAAGGGCAGAGATGGTTGGAAGTTTGCCATTCCGGTGACACTTTGTTTGGTAGGTAATGCAAGCCATACAAGAGACTGGCAGAGAGGTATCCGTGTTCCCTTCATTTCTGCTATTTGTATTTCCACCTAAGACATAAAAGCACATCACCCAATCAGAATTCTTGACATACTCTTGGGAGGGGGGAACCCTGTGGTTATATAATTTTAACGCTTTCAGATTTTCAGCCTCTCAGACTCAGAGGAAGCTTAGCTAATCAGGCTGGACCATATATCTTTTCATACTATCCAACATGCCCAAAGAACACCACTGTTCTATTTCAAAATACTGAGATAAGAAAACTACTTTGCATATATATACATATCCAAATACATATTCACATATAACGTATGTCATTAAATATACATATGTATGCTCTAACATTTGTTTAATAAATTGTTGGCATTCCTAGCTTCTGGTGATAAGACAATTGATAGCATCACAGCCAAGGGTGACTTGTGGATGGGCTACGAAGGGTTCACCCAAACATCTTAGTAGAAGTTGCTTCAATAATGAAATGCCAATAATCACAGCTTTAAAAAGCAGAGCACTTGTCCAAAAGACAATTTTATCATTTAAATATTTTTGGCTTTATAGTTACTGTGTTGATAACAAATTAACACACATCCTGAAGCAAGGAAACATTAAGGCTCCCACTTTATCTTTCTCCTTAAGGTAAGCAGTAAATATGTTAAACATTCTCACATACTGTGTTTGTTTACAGCTTAAGTGCGGTATATCCATATAGTGCCTTTTAGCCTCTATTTTCTTCCTTTGTAGTTTGGGTGTTGCTATACAAATGTTCAATAAAATACTTGCTCATTAATTTTAAACATTTAATTCTGACAACTTATCTCTTGCAGGACTTATTATAAACTGCAGGTCCCAGTACTCAGCATGTTTAAATAAAAGCAAAACAAGCATAACATTCAAGCATTAGCAGGATCTAAAATTTGTAGACATTTTGGTCAGCATATAAATGCTAACGTCTTGATTCTAATAACCAACTATTTGTAAAGCTTATCTTAAACCAGAGAGGCCTACTGTACATTTGTTTTGTTGGAATGATTGTACTCTCCTATGTTGCCTTTAAGAGGTTTTGGCTGGGAGGGATCTTTCTGGACTAGGGTGAATGTCTATCAATCCAGTAGCAGCCAATTGTTCCCCCTCTGCCTCTGATTTTGAAGGGAGACACAACTCTCTGCTCAAGAATTCTTTTCTCGCCTTTTTCAAGGCAGACAGTCTGAAGATAGTTAGAGATATGTATTTAGTCTGTCAGCAAGTCATGTAGTAAGTCAGTCATGAAGCTAGTTGATGCAATTAAGTTCTGTTCATGTAACCAGTCACCATTTTTCTATATAATGCTGCTTGTTTTGATCTATGAAGAACTGTGACTAAATAGAACATTTTATTCTTTTCTCTTACCAGTGCCTCTGGGTAAATTATTGAGACAGTAAGTGCCAATTGATGAGAACTAACAATAAGAGACGATCTACCATGGAGAGCCAAAGCTAATTCTCTTCTGTAGGTCCCTGAACTTTTGTCTGCTGCATAATTAGAGGTTTTTAAACCATTAATTTCCACACCCTGCTGATATGTTTGAACAAAAGTAAACCCAGGACAGCAAATTTAAAGACTTGCTCTTCTCATAAATTCCAAATGTTGAATTTATTCATATTATACAGAAACAATTTCTACCAAAGCCAAATCTTGTGCATCCTTACCCTCCAACATGGAGCTTACCTCCTTTGTATTGATGACTGGTGAATCACCCCATGATATGAAAGCAATTACTCCATTGCCTGCTCACCTTCGCCCACAACCATCACCTTATTATATTCTTCTCTGCATTCTGTATGGATACTTTCTTCCACGCCATCCCTAATAATCAACGCCACTCTTCCAAACCTAGATGGAAGTGTTGTACTTGATGTTTCATTCCTCATTTTTGCCCTATTATTGCAAACTTTAACATTACTCTGAATGTGAAGAAGAGAAGTAGGGACAAAAGACTACACCAAAGTTAACATAGTAGATGAAATTGTGCAATTTTTTCTTGGATGGGGTAGGTGTTAAGGCAGTTACTTTAATATATGGCTTCTAATTCTGTGCATTTGTATATGAATTTACAGAAGCCTTCATTCTTCAACTGAGGCATTTCAATCCTAAATTTTTTTTACCTGTTTCAAAAGAGAAAATTCACTGAGCCTTTGTGTTTGATAGTGGTAGTATGAAATTCAACCTCACCACAGCTTTTGAATTTGTACTTAAAGGTGTTCTAAGTGCATCACATATAATATCTCACTTAGCCACATGCCATAAATTAGTGAATAAGTAGCAGAGAATTCAAAATACATGAAGACCAGATCATTCAAGGAAGTGCAAATGCAGTCTCTATAGTCCAGTTATGTATACAGCAGCCTTACACAACTTGGTACCCTCTTAATGTGCTGGCCTACAACTCCCATCTGTCAGAGAAGTTTCTGATTCAGAGGTGAAGGGAAGCGGAGAAGTCAATGAAGAAAGGTAATTACTTTGTTCAGTTTATAAACAGATTTTAATCTTGCCAAGCTGTCTGGATTCTTACTGGACTGTGGAAGCCACTGAAATGTTTTGGCCACAACACTTTATTTTTTTAGGCAGAACTGGGAGTTATACTCTAATTCTAAACTATGTGTGTCCAAGGCAGCGCTGCAGAAATCTGGTGGTACAGGGCTAATTTCAGGGAGTATCCTGCTACCCCATCAGTGATACAGTGCTAGCATTTTGAACTGTAATGCTCATCCCAGCCACATCCCCAAAAATCTAAAATCCAAAAATGCAATCAGCTGTAATGATGAATATCAACAATCCATTTCTAACAGCTTTTCTTTCCATCAGGGTCATGGTGTTTTATTGTTGTTTTTGGCTTTTTTAGTCAATACACCTTTTTTGCTCATTCAAGGCCACAAAATACTTTAGACTTTATCAGAGGTAGTTCCTCATAATATGCTATTACAGGGGTAGGGGGACTCCATTGCTGCTCTCACCAACTGCTATGAGGACTGCAACTAAAGTCAGAAGAAACAGAGAGGCCTGGGGCAAGAGAGATGATGTCATCATCTGTGCTTGAATGTCCAGCCAAGGCCTAAGTTCCACAACAACACTAGACAGCATACAATAAAAGTGTTTCAGTGATCTGAAACAGGTTACCTTTAGGTTTGGATATCTATTGGGTTGCATGAATGTCTTAAGGAGATTTATTTTAGAGGCAGAACAAGTAGTCTATCCAATACAAACCACCTGTGGTATGAACAGGTAGGTGTGATATAAGCCTCCCTCTCTACATGCAGTACTCTTCAAAGCCCCCTCCCCCATTGTTCTGCAAGAAATATGTGGAATTTGGAAGTCACACAGAGTTCCTAGCTCTTTTTCTTTCTGCTTTTCTGACTTCCCTGTGAACAAATGACCTGTGTTGCTCTCACCTCCACTGTCATTGTGTAAAATGGGTATTTTCAAACACCCCCTCAACTTTTAAATGGTACAGTGAATTTGCATCAAACCAAGAAAAAGCACAGCTGCAGTTTTGAAAAGACATAACCATCAAGGGAAAAAAAAGCTTCACAAAATATTATTCAGTGTCCAAAAAGCAGTTGAACATGCGCATGCACGCACACACGTGCGCGCACACACCCCTGAGCTAAATCCAACATTAAAATTGTCTGGAATAAACCTATTGAAATCAATGGGATTTGTTAGTTTAAAGTTATATTGATATCAATGGGTCTACTGTCCTACAGGACTAACATGGGATTTACCCCCCACTTCTCCAGTCAAAATACTTCTAAATTCTGTGATACAGCCATTTGCATCCAGTTCCATTTGCATCCAGTTCCTCTCAATTTTTGAAAGGAACTGGATGCACCTCACCAAGAATCTCCTCCATAGAAAATTGCACAATTGCACAGAACAAATTGCCATGCTAATAATAGTTAACCACTAAAAGCTATTGCAGTACATCCCAACTTTACAATCCTTGTAAGAGATCAATAATGAAACACACAATTCAACAACTCATCTCTTTTCTACTATAGCAGTGAAATTGCTTTCTCTCAACTTAGAAAGTGTTCTTTGGGACAAATACCTTATGGAAAGTAACCTATTAACCACTTCTCCTATATATAACCTTCCCTTGCCAGACCCAAACTATACAAATAAACATAATTACATTATGTCATGTGCCATCAAGTCAGAAGCAACTTATAGTAGATTTCAAGGTAAGTGAGATATTTAAGAAGTGTTTTTACTAGTACCACACCCCCAGTAAGTTTCCATTGCTGAGTGGGGGATTTGAACCCAGGCCTAGTCCATCATTCTATCCACTACAGGACACTGATTATCTTAAACATAATTATATCAGATGTCAAAAGTAGGTAGGTAGGTTGACAGATATACTTTCCAGACCACTTTGAATTTTTGTTCTAATACAGATCAGGATTTATAAATATTATAGCCTATAAAGCACTAAATGGCTTAAGTCCAAGCTCTCTCAAGGACTACATCTCCCTTTATAAGCCTGCTTGGGTGTTAAGATAATCAGGAGAGGCCTTTCTCTTGGCCCTGCCACCTTTACAGGTCCATTTGATGGGGATATGAGAGGCTCTTTTCTGTTGCTGCTCCCTGACTTTGGAACTCTCTCCCACAAGAAGCCAGGCAGGTCCTATCTTTGCTGTCCTTCCACAAGCAAGCAAAGGCCTTTCTCTTAAGACAAGCTTTCTCTCAGTGACTGGCTGTCTGAGTGCTGTTGTTAAATGGATTGTTTTGCCTTACTGCTTTGAATGTGTCTTTAGTGTTGTTTTTGTTTACCATGTTGTAGTGTGGTATTTGATCCTTTCTGGTATTTGTACACTTACTGTTTTTAGATTTAAATATTCTCTTTTAATTATATAAGCTGCCCTGGGTCTTTTTTTAAAAAGAAAGGTGAGGTAAAAAATATTTTAAATAAATATCTCCAATTCACTGGGAGTCAACAAACTTTCTAGAACTATCAGTATTGCCCATCTTCCCTACTCCTTCACATTAATATTAAGATGATTTCACTTGAAGAATACAAGTCATTGCTTTTAGTAGAGAATGGACTTGCAGAGAAGAAAGATGTATGAGGTAAGTACTTTACCCTAATAATAATAAATACCATATTTTTCTGTGTATAATATGCCCCCAAGTATAAGACACACACACCCCACTTTTCTAACCCAGAATTTCTTTCTTCGCAAGAAAGTGGAGGGGGAAGGCAGGAATCAAAGCGCTTTGACTCCTGCTTTCCCCCTCCACTTTCTTGCGAAGAAGGTTCTTTCCCCCTCCACTTTCTTTGGAATAAAGTGGAGGGGGAAAGCACTTTCCTCACAAGAAAGCACTTTCTTGCGAGGAAAGTGGAGGGGAAAAGCAGGGATCAAAGCGCTTTGATCCCTCCCCCCTCCTTACTTCCATGTATAAGATGACCCTAAATTTTTAATCTAAATATTTTAGAGAAAAGTATTGTCTTATACACGGAAAAATACGGTAATAAGTGTGTGCTGTCAAGTGAGTTCTGACTTGTGGAGACCCTTTCCAGGGTTTTCTAGTAGAGAATGCTCAGATGTGGTTTACCATTCCCTTCTTCTGAGGGTACTCTGGAACTGTACAGGTTGCCCAAGGCTACACAGGCTGGCTTTTCTCCTGGGAGGCACAGTGGAGGCTCAAACTCTTAACCTCTAGTTCCTCAGTCAAATATCTTAAGTAGATTTATATTTGCATCCCTCTCATGTTTATTTCCATCTCTGGAATATGATATATGATTGTGTAGACAAGCAGAAGCTGGTTCCTGTAATTCACCATGTCTCATAGTCATGCCTGAGGTGCTTGAGGTTTAGTAGCTATATTCAGCCTTCTAGGATGGTATCCTCTCTAAGGATTCTCATTCATTGGCTAACTATATATACATCCCATACAGGGATTAAGCTACTTTGTACCCTCTGAGTTCACCAGTGCCTGAAAAAAGCTTTTCTTAAAGAAAAATGACAGGGCTGGCTCCAGGTTTCAGCGAGTTTGCCTTTTAGTGACCCCCCCACTTCAAAGTCAGTGGGCTGCAAATACACTTATAAAGTAGGAACAGGTGTCCTGGTCAGTTTCAAGTGGGAGCTGCTATTTAATTTCCCATAATGCTTCAGAGCGAGTTTTTTCTGGGGCATATGGAAAATGTAGACGGTAGTTCACAGACTTGAGGCCAAGCTGCTCACTCTTGGTGACCTGAGCAGGCATTAGCTCCAGAAGATCTTGCTGGAATACTGGGGACTTTGCAGTTGTTTAGAGGACACTGATTCCAGACATGGGTCTTACTTGCTCAGTTACGAAACTTCCAAGCCTTCAGTTCTTTGTAGAGTGTTAGCTTCACAGCAATGTTTCAGTGATAGTCTCTTGGGTTTTCTTTAATATAAGAAAGACACAACTGAACATTGAATTTATGTATGATTCATTTGGCCCTGTGTACTCCATTAACTCTCTAATTTCTCTGTGCTCCCCATTATAGGGTCCAGTAGAGATTTTTTTAAAAGACACACACCAGCGTCTTGAGGAGCAGAAATGAGAGATCACATATTAAAGACAGAAAAATTACACTTTACATTAACCCTGCCCATCCAAAAGAAGGAGTGGCATAGCCTCAATTGTGACATCATGCTAAGTTTTAAAAGTACTCTAGAGTACTTTTGAGGCTCACTTTGACCAAAGAGGCAAGCTCATAGACTTGCAGGAGCTTGTTCCTGTTTCCCTGAGTTACAGGGGCCTTGGATGTCAGTATCATCCTCTCTGTTCTTCCAAGTTGGAGAAAAATGGAGACATTCCCTCTAAGGCTCAGCACAAGGTTGAAAATATTCTTCTGCCCCTCTTCTAACTTCAGAAAAGTATCCACCATGATGCCTGTAACAAGCTGGTAATGGCATTTCTGGACTTTTGCCCATATTGATGCCTTTCCAATACACAGAGGTATCTTAACCAACAACCTCTGCCTGTGAAGTGGTGAAACATAATTTGGAGTGACTCATAGACTGCATGGGGATGCCTAATCCCAAAATTTAGAGAAGTGACACACTCCCCCCCGCTCAGATTATGAGCCTCTCATGCCAATTGAAGACATGAAGTAGAATAAATTATTATGTATACAAACATTTATTTATTTTATTTATTTATTTGACTTGTATGCCGACCCGCACTCTGCAAGAGTCTCTGCAAGAAACATCACATCAAATATGTAGTGTGGCAAAGTAAGGTCCAGCTGCTACTCAAGAACATTGAGGCAAGGCAGAGGCAACATAAAGCCAGTCTGTTGCATAAAAATTAGACTTCTCCTTGCTGATGCTGCAATCAGTAAAGAAGCCTAACCTGTAAGATTTTACAGAGATTAGACAGCACCACATGACAAATTCAGGCCTAATGATTTTGTTACCTTCTTGTCCTTACTGATATTGAGAATGAACTTAATTCACAAGAACCTAGAGTACAATATGCTGTGGGTGGTGAAGTTCTGATAAGCAAATGTCTCTAGAGCATCCATGGTGCAGAGGAGAAACAAGTGAAGTTTCAGAACATTCCTTAAAATTCTCCAGTCATTAGATGACATTCACGAACAGCTTATCAGAACCTGATGATATTCCGAGGATTTCCCTATTAGAAAACTCAGTAGCAATAGGGCTTGTTTTCCGGTGTACAGGAATAGAAAGAAATGAAGAAGATCCATTGGGGTAAAGTGATGCCATATTTCCATCTGGAAGGCTGTACAAGGGCTATATGGTTCACTCCTCCTAGCCATTATACATAGTAGATATAGGGGGTGTTATTGGACTGCCTAGATATTCTTGGACTGCAAATTCCAGAATCTCTAACCAGGATCATGTGGAGTTATAGGAGTTACAGTCCAACAACATCTGAATATCCAACACCATATTTCCCATCTCTGAAAAACAATTTTTGCAGACATGGAATTTCAGCATTCACAAGAAGAAACAAAAACAAACAAGCAAACCCCCAAAATAACTGTTACCCATTTATTATGAGGTCATCTGCAGAGGGAAGCAAGACGTCTGTCTGTTAAGGCTAACAGGAATCCAGAGGCTGCCAAAGCTATGAGCGTTTCTGCTCACTTTCCAATTTGAAAGATTGTTACAGAACAGTGCTACAGTGAGATGCATGTTCAATTAAAATATATGTCTCAAAATGTAACAAAACAGTGTGACATTCATAGTTTTGTGCTGTTGTGCCTCCAGAGCATTTTACAGGAACTTGTCAAATGTAATCAAGCTTGTTTATTCTGCATGTAAATGTAAGACCCGAGGCAATCTTCTTAAAAAAAAAATAATAAATAGAAAAAGCACATATTGTCCCTGGCAGTTACTTGGCAGGATATGGGTTTTTTAAACACAACAAAAGGGTAAGCATAGTTAACCCTTCATTTCAATTATTATAGCATTTAAAACACGCAAGAACCATTTTGTTTGTTTGTCAGCCAGAGTGACAGCACAGCAACCAAACCCGGTTAAAATGACGTACGGTAATGAATCCAAAAAGCTAGCATGTCATATGAAAACAAGTGAAATCAGGTGACTGTAAACTGAATCATTGGTATCTCAGCTTAGGCAGACAACAAATTATGAAGATATGCCCGTTCTGCTTACAGACTGTAAATCTTGCTTAAGTTTGCTCCAGTAAAATTTCCAGTTGACAGGTTTGTTCTTAGGATAAATCCTTCCTGGCAGTTTACAATTGAATACCAACTACTGCAGCATCGTCTGTGCTTTCACATTTGTGTTGATAGGGAATGATGGGTCTCTCAGTAGGGTTCAGCTGCCCCCTCCTTACACATCTAATTTTAAACACAGCATTTGTCTGCCCTGAATTTCTGTCTGACTCAGTACATGCTGGGATTTCATGTCTTCTTGGCCATCCTCTGCAGAACTAGACAGAAACTATTACTAACAATCCTCAGGATATGCAGGAGCTCAGTGAAATAACTTGGGGGGGGGGGTGAGGTCTAGTTTCCATAAAAATATTACTAGATGAAGTATTTCCCAACAACAGTCTGCGATTCTTTGTTCTTCTATAGTGTTTTTATTAAACAGTGGTATAGATTTTACAACACATGAATGAAGCAACATGCATGAAAATAACACAGTTGTGGCTACTGTAACAACACTCTTCTTTATCTTCCTTTGAAGAATGAACTTGCCTTGTGCAATGAAATATATACTATACACAGGTCCAAGGAAAAAAAATAGAAATGCTTTCTAAAATAAAAGACTGCTTCTGTGAGCCCAAAACTGGTTAACTGCTTTAACTCAATTTAGTACCATGGGCAACTTCATGGAACAAATACACTCTAGTTTAACTGTTTCGTCAGTTAAGAAGCAAATTCTATTTAGAGATGTTTAAGAGTACAGCAGGCCAAAATGGGCACAGGTGTTTCAATCCTTATCCCTTTAGATTAGGAATCAAATCTTCTGGGAATTGTGCATGTGATTTGCCCAGAAAGAAAGATTTTTAAACAGAAGAACTCAAAAGAATTATAATACTAATTGGACCTGAACTACAGCCACTAAGATCAGTATACCACGGATACACATAAAATGTGTCATTCCTTAAAATGGATCTTCCCACTCCAAAAGCTGACATTTCTGGGGTAACCAAGACAACAGCAGCTGCAGCACACTCATTCAGAAGTAAAACACTGGAAGCTACTTACATTGCCTAGCATCTTAAACAGGTCTCTGTCTTTTTTTTTCTTTTAAACCCTTTATTCACGGGCTTAACAGAAGAAAATGAGTTGAGAGATAAACCCATCGATCACCCTGATAATCATCATATTTTCCAAGGAGTAAAACCCAAGAATTTCAGTTATACTTACCTCCAAGCAGATATGCAATACAATTGTAACTCATGTTCTATTTAATCAAAAGAATCAGAGAAAATGTCTACTTGTCTTGGTGCTGGGGTGTATGCCTTGTATTTTAGGACATGATGCTGTTGCCTACATGGTACAAAGGGATTCTTAGTCTCATGCTTAAAAATCAGCGAAAGAGCAATCTTTCCTCTCTGGAGGTGGAGTTGGGGGTTCATTCCAGGTGGCTTCAGCTATTTTCAGAACATAATGTGAGGGGGATAGATGGGGGAAGGCCTTAAGGCAGGCGCCCAGGGTGTATATGTATGATTGAGGGAGAATAACCCGAAGACTCCAAACTTTAATGGGCAGAGGGGGAGCGTCATCTTGGGTCTCACACCTCTAAACAAGACACATGGCTGCCTGTGGCTTTCCTTACCTTTGAGATGCTGGTGATGGGCCCTGTGGAACCGGCTCGCGTTGCCTCTGGGCAGCGCCGGGATGCTGGAGAAGCTGTTCCCCATGGCATCCAAAGGCAGCCGACCGCTGGACGGGCAGGAGTGGTAACAGCTGGAGGGCTCTCTGGCTTGGTGCCGCCGGCCAGGGCGGGGTGGGGAAGGGGAAGGGAGGGGAGCACGACGGGGGTTTGGGGGGAGGGTTGGGTCCTCCCTTCCCTCGCCTGGACCTTCCTCCTCTTCCCTCTGGCGCTCACCGGGGTGCCAGCCTTCCCCTTTGTCTCCTCGTCCTCAGAGATGGTGCCTGCCCTTCGCGGGCTTGCTCCACATCGCCCTGCTGGGGCTGGGCAAGGGACCGGGAGCAGCTGCTGCGCGGACGGAGCGCGGGGAAGTCTTGCCTTTCGCCCTGCGGGAGTTCAGGGAGAAAAATCCCTGGGGCAAATCCGGTCCCTGCCCACCTTCCTCTTCGGGATTCCGCCTCCGCTCTTTGTCTCCCGTCCTTCCTCGCCCTCCCCTCCTGCTCCTGCCTGGCTCACCTCCGGGACTTCACCTCGCCCAGAGGATGGAGGTCCCCGGGATGCTGCGCCCACTCTGGCCCCCGCCTTCCCTCTCCCCACAGCGGCTGCAACATGGTCCCTCCGGAGCCTCGGAGAAAACCGCCGCCGCCGCCGCCGCCGCCGCCCCCCTCGCCGAGGCCGCCCCTGAGGACCCACCCCCCACCTCCGCCGTTTCTTCCCTCTCGGGGGGCTGCGGGCGGGCCGGGTCTCCCCGTTTTCGGCGCCGGTTGTTATGGTGACAGCTGCCTCCTCAGACTAGTCCCCTTAAGGGACCCGGGGGGGGGGTCACGTGGCAGCCAGATGTGCCACCTTTGGAGCAGGAGGCGGGGCAAATAGGCGTTTCGGTGGCAACCCTCCCGCTCCCTCCTGGCCCCACTCCACCCCGGTCGCCCCGGCTCCGGGAGCTCCGGGCCCAACAACAGGTAGCGTCCCGGGGAGCAGCCGGGGCTCTGGCGGGGTCTCCGGGCGCCCGATGGGGCGGCGTGGGGCGCCGCTGCAGGGGAGGCACCGCGTCCTCTCGGGCGCCTTGGAGTAAAGAGTGCGCGCGCGCGCGCGCGCGAACCGCAGTTTCAGGCAGAGGAGCAGGGAGGGTGCACGGCGCGCACAGCGCAGAGGCTTCGGGCGCACAATAGGTGCGGAGGGGCTGCGGGGCTCGGTGGTTCCGAGTGCGACTGGACGAGCTCATTTCTATAGGAGGTGAAACGGGGGGGGGGGAAGGGTCTCAAGGGAAGAAGGAGGGCGTGTGCGCGCATTTTAGAACCTGAGGCAAAAGCAGCAACTAGCACCCTCCACCTGGTAAGGTGTATGGTATCAAAGCCAGCTAGAGCCCCCTTTTTGTTGCTGGCAGTAACTAGCAACGTGCTGCTCTTTCATGACATGCCAAATCTGCTGCCTGGCAGAAGCATGTCACGCTGCCTAATGGCAGGGCCAGCCCTGCTCCTGTGCATATACTTACAGAATCCTGTGTTGCCTACATTATAGGAGCAAGAGTGCAAAGTGTTTGGATACATGTGCCCAGCAGAAGACCCAAGAATTAGTGGGCATTGCCCTAAAATATCTGCTGTCCAGTTTGAACCCCCAATTCTCAGTCACAGTATGTTAAGGTTCTATATGTTATTGCTTTCCTAACAACAGTTGTGGCTCCCCCAAACTATTTTTTTCCCTGCTGTCAACCATTCCAAGAAGGCAAGAAATAATGTACCTGTACTATGTATGTGAGGGCAGCCAGGTATACATATGCATACTTGTACTAGAAAGGACAGGAAAGTAGTGAGTCAGTGGTGTGTTCAAGGGATGGGCACTGTTGACTAGTTCCCACCTAAAATTTATGTAAGGGCTGAAAGTTTGAAGATTTCTTCTCTGTGACTGTACAACAGAGGAAGGCAAGAGTATAAGTGCCTAGGCATCTGTGTGCCTAGGCATCATATGTTTGAATAAGTGCCAGCACAATGAATAAATGCTCAATCCTTTACAAATTATTTCCACAAATAGCCATCTGAAGCTACAGGGAAATTCCCACTTATTTGAAGAAAATCTGGACTGCAACCTAAATACATCAAAGCACCAACACTTTTTGCATGGGTGCAATTTCATTTTCTTATATAGGTTATATGAGAATTGGAAAAGTATACAGAACTGTTCCTGGGAGGTAAATGTCAAGAGTAGCCTTCTTTATTCATTCCAATGGACATTACAAAATTGTCAACATCACACAACAGCCAGTAACCACTCACAAGTAAATAACAAAAGTTGCAGCTATGTGTATACAGTTGTACATCTTCTTATTGGAAAGCATACAGCAAAGGCATATATCATTTTAGAATTTTTGGGCTAGTAACTCTCATTGACTAGAATCCTGTTTGTTTGTCTCATACACAAAGGTCTGTTGCACATACAATTGTCCTATTTCTGGCAGTTATAGAAAGGGGTATTCAGTAACCCTTTGTGCACAAGAAACTCCCACTGCTTTCTACAGGGTGATCTCTGCCTTGCACAGCTGCAAGCTAGAGCTGTGCAGATCATGTCACATTATGTGTTTCCCTAACAGAATGCATTTAAACTGCGGGCCCTTAAAAAGCAGAAGGTACAATGTGGCAGTTTAGTCAAAACTGCCTGACCTGTCAAGAATTGCCTATGGAACCCAGGCCACCATCTGTGACAAGCAGAGAGCAGGTGTGCTTGCTGCACATGCAGATGATTCCAGATGACACAGGCTTGTTTGTGCCAGAGGAAAGCCCCTAGGACCTCTGGAAATCAGAGTATATCTGTTACATTACGAGCACCATGACCACACAAAGTATAAACCTATTGCCTTGAGCTAGGAAAAAGAACCTGTGGCTATCCAGATGTTGTTAGTTTCCAACTCCCATAAACCCCTACATAGCATCACCAAATGTCAAGATGAAGGGATTTGTACTACATTTGTAGTTTAGTAGTCTAACAATATCAGAGGCTGCAGATTCTCCAACCCTGGTTCTAAACATATTTCTCTGTGCACAATTGGAGGGAGAAAACATTTGCCACAGTCTTCAAAAAGGGTGAACCCCAAATGTATCTATTTGGAATAATGAGAGTTTCCCCAGCAGTAGGTGTTCAGGGGCGGCAGCAGGGAAACCTCGCTACAAAATCCAGGGGCTTCTTTGCTGTGGCCCCACCTTTCACCTGACGTGGTTGCACTTGAGAACTTCAAGCTCTGGAGGAAGAATAAGAATAAGGAGGATTTAATAAAAGGGCATTGCCTGTTGTGCTTGGTATCATGGATAAAAGAGCTGTTTCCCGTTCTTCACAAACAGATCACCACATTCAGTCTTTCTTTCTTTCTTTCTTTCTTTCTTTCTTTCTTTCTTTCTTTCTTTCTTTCTTTTCCTTCTCCCCCCCCCCCCGAATTGGGACCCAAGGTTTTAAAAAGTAACAAATTAAAATACAATAACATTACAATAGAATTAAATTCATTATATTATTGAAATGCAATTACATTAAAACACTTTAAAATCTCTTCATTAAAATACTACTGCAAGTTTACCTTTAATAAGAGAAAACTGGACATCTATTGAAATCTTATGATTTGAGCCTCTTAATTGCCAAAGGCTTGCCTGAACAGAAGTGTCTGTCTGCCAGCAGAAGGACAAAAGGGGTGAGGGTGGCAGAAATCTAGCTTCTCTTGGCAAAGAGTTCCAGAGTACATTGATAAATGGAGGAGCATCAGTCCTTGGAAAAGTGGTGCTCCATATTCAGGATAAGGCAGGGTGTACCCTGACTCAGCTCCCAAATGAAGCTGTATAATGTGAGAGAGCTCCTCTGGGATTCAGCACTTGATGAGTCAAGATGGCCTGGAAGGGCTTGGAAAACACCTTGCTCAAGGACCCCAAGATTCCTTGCCCATCCAAGTGAAATAAATAATGCTTCCGGCTTACAAGACAGAAGCATTTTCCACAAGTCCAGATGGACTTGAGTCAGGACATTGATTTGTTAAAGGCCCATTTTGGATATCCACAGGCCTTAAGGGCTGTCTTCAGATGTTCCTCCACAGAAACCAAGAAAAAGGAAGATGGACATCTGAAGACAGCCCTTAAGGCCTGTGGATATCCAAAATGGGCCTTTAACAAGGCAATGTCCTGACCCAGCAGGACAATGGAGCAGTCTGAGACCCAGAGCCGATGGAAGAACCTGGTCATTCCTTACATGGCGGGTATGTCTGAAAAGCTCAAAAGGATTTTTGGTAAACACCACACACCCGTGCACTTCAAACCCACAAACACACTAAGGCAGAGACTCGTCCACCCAAAAGACTGGACACCAAAACACAACAGGAGCAATATAGTATATGCAGTTTGAGGCAAATAGGAGTGTTTGGAGCTCTATATTGGAGAAACCAAATAGCCACTGAACAGGAGAATGGCCCAGCACAGGAGGTGCAACGGCTCAGGACCATAATCAGCAGTGTTCCTTCACTTGAAGGACAAAGGGCACTCATTTGATAACCAAAATGTACTAACTTTGAACCAAGAGGATAGGTGGTTGGAGAGAGGGGTCAGAGAGGCCATACATGTGCATACAGAAAATCCCTCACTCAGCAGGGGTGGAGGCCTTAGATACACTCTGTCTCCTTTTTATCATGGTGCCCTTTCATCCATCTCCAGAAAGATCAGGACCACACTCACCAGAAAGACCACTGTTAACGACCCATGACAATGGGTGGAGAAAGACTGCAGAGGTGGGATTTTCACTCCCCCCCTCCTTTGTCCATCTAAGGAGCCTATTCAGACCGGGGGGGGGGAGTGAAACCAAGGTGGAGGATATATCAGGGGTCTCCTACTAGCTCTCCTGACTGAAGAGGTTGCTTAGATGAGTAGTGAAACGTTTCAACCTAATAAGAAAGAAGTCCAGTTGCCATGACTCAACTTCCAGATCATTATATATGCTACATGAGATGTTTGCTTCATATAAATGCAAAGTCTATTTTCAATCTAAAAATAGGCCAGAATGCCTCCCAAACACAATTTAATACCTTTACTTGATTTTTTTTAAAGAATCCCAGAATTTCTCTTTGGAGATGAGTATGTGCCTTCAGAGGAGAAAATCCTTTGATAAATGTTGCTGTTTTCCTCTTTAACTGGGCCTCACAGCTTCATATTACTAAGTATGACAAACCTTTTGAACTTGGGACAAAGTAGGTGCATTATTTGTATCTCTTTAATACCATAAAGCAAGATACACTGAAAAGGTTTAGTTCAGGCTTTCCAAAGACACAAATACAGAGAAAAGCTTTGTTTTTTGGATGTAGGGTAGGCATGAAAAGTAGCATCTAAAATGAGGCTGTGTCAGCCAGTTATCAGTATGTAAGAAAAGGAGTGTGTGTGTTAAAGAATAGTGCTCTCCCCAGCGCCTGATGTATAAAATAATATCTGTAGCCTTACTTTGGTGTATGTGTGACAGCACCAGTTCCAATGCTGCTTCTAATCTTGTGATATCTTAATTCTCTTCTTTCAGAGAGTGCAGATGGCAGAAAGAGAAGTCAGCAAGTGATGGAAGAAGGCATATAAAGATGAAAGAATGTGGATTTTTTAAAAAAACACACACAGAGAAAACAGCAGTGAAGCACAAGATGTTTACAAATGGAAGAGAATGAAATGTGGAGTTGGACTTTTAAAAAGTGATTTTCTTCCTGTTACTCATTAAAGTGATTCATTAACATTACTGGTTGTGATTAGAGATGGGGGGTATTCGTATTCGTATACAAATACGAATGTCCCCGCACTGCTGGAGTTAATGAGGGTCTGGCCTCTGGGGCTGGAATGTCCACTCACATGTCCGCCGTGGCCACTGGCCCCACTCATCCTTCCAATCTCTCCTGAGTGCCTTTCTCTTCCCGGTTGTCTAGCCACTCCTGGCAGAGGGAGGGAGGACGAGTCTCCCTGCAAGGCTGCTGAGTGGCTAGCCAAGCAGCGCTCCGGAGCGATTGGAAGGAAGAGAGGGTCTGCTGCCACTGCCGGATGTGTGAGTGGACAGTCCAGCCCCAGGGGCCGGACCCTCGTTAATTCCAGCTGTGCGGGGATAGTCGTATTCATATACAAATACAAATACCCCCATCTCTGGTTGTGATGTTTAAAAAGTAATTGTGTTAATTGGTACTTTTTTGGGGGGGAATGTAGGATTGATAAAAGAATGAGGTACAACTTAAAAATACTGTCAAAAATGCCTCTAAAATGTCTGAAACATAACTTTTAAAAGTATCGAGAAAACATTGCTCGTTAAACTTTGTTCCCCTTGTGTTGTGCTACGTTTGAAGTGTGACTTTGCTAAGGCCTTGTTACAATATTACTATGACTACGATGACGAAGAAGAAGAACAACAACAACAACAATAAATTACAGCTAACTGCATTACTTATAATATGGTATTTTCAAGGTTTAGTCAGGACAGCATCTATCAGATTCCATGAATGACACAGGGCAATTTCAAACAAGACACCCAAGTTATCCTTATCACAAAAAAAGAACAGGACCCACCTTTTCTGAAGCTCTCAACCCCTAATGTTTTATCTGGTGATAAGTGGAGCAAGTAATAGTACAGCTGGACAACCTACAGCTGTGAATTTTTTTGCCTGAGCAGGATACAAATGAGAAAGGTATGGATTATGACAAAACTGGGACAGTAGATAGTGTCTAGATACAACTGGAGGAGTTTTCTTCCTTCTTTTCTTTCTCCTATTAACATTATATACTGGAAAGCTTGTGGAATAATTCCTGTGATGAGTTTGACCCATTGCTACACCATTTCACAGTGACTCTTGGAAGAGAATTCCATGATTAGTCAAAGATCATGTTACTTTGCTTCCCTTTTCTCTTTTATACAGAGCTGGAAAGATTAAACTGACTGATAAAGTGTTCTAGGCAGAAGGCCAGTATGAGATGTGAAAATAAGACCCCATTCTCTGTAGCATATTCCCTAAGCTGGTGCCCTCGAAATAAGTTAAAGTATGATTCATATCATCCCCAGTGATCATCCTGGTATCTTTAGTCACCATGATGGCTAGATATCATAGGCATTGCACTCCAGCATGCATAGAAGGCTCAAGGTTGGAAAATCCATCCCATAAGGAAGAAAATATACTGTAGACAGGGGTCATCTGAAAGTCCCCACAGAATTCAAGCTGTGGATAGAGACAAAACCTTATGTTGTAACAGGTTGAAAATATCACATTTTCCAGAAAACACCTTTCAAACATACATTTATGAAAGTTTCGTTCACAGAGGTTAAATAATAAATACAATTCCCAGAAGCCTTCACCACCAACTCTGCTGGCTGGGGTTTCTGGGAGTTGCAGTCCCAAGAACACCTGGGTTACCCAAGATTGGGAAGCACTTCTCTGGGCACTACAACACACTGGGTATCAAGGACATGTGGTAGTCTTAAGCTACTACAGCTATCTTGGCTCCCAACACTGAAAAGGAGAGGTGAATGTTAATTTGAAAAGGAGGAATCACCAAGAAAAACCTGTATTGTGTAGTTACAAATGTAATTGATTTCACCCGGAAACTCATGCGTGGGACTTCTGCAGCAGATAATGGTCAGGGTCACAGGGTGTAGGCATTCCTTAGAGTAACCTGTCTGAAAATATTTAGGGCCTCAAATGTTGATACCACCATTTTAAATTGAGCCCAGAAACATACTATCACAAAAGTGGCATCACATCCTTGCCCTATAGGAAACACAGTAGAAATCATATTTATTGTGAATAGGAAGCAGGCTGTAAAGGGAAATGTCTAGCACTTTTCCCCTTTGAGAAGCATCCGTCCATTTTCCCCAGTTAAGAAGCAGCTTTATTTTTCCTCAGTGGTATGTTCTAATTTTTGTTTTTAAATGTTTCAATCTACACTTTTAAAAGTCTAATTATTTTTGATGTTTACCTTTGTCTGTATCTCAACTGTATTTTGTTCAGTCTTGGTATCCCTCACCTTGACTTGAATACAGCTTTTGGAAAAGGCAGATTATTAAGCCAACAACTAAATAAACAAACAGTACATATCTTTCCAATTCCCAGCATGTTTTTTAAAACGTTCCTATCAGATCCCACTCATTGTCACATGTACCAATTAACTAATGTAAGTCATGCAGAATAATGTGTCACAAGCATAGAACAAAAATGAGGAAGAGCATGGGTGTTACCTTTTTTTTCCAGCTGGAAAATTCTGGGAGTCCAAAAAAGTTAATGTCCGAAGCTCGGATTTTAAGCATACCTCTTCAAGAACCATAAAGTACTCATACAAATGATCCACACCTTGTGCCACTCTAGAAAGGAAAGGCATGGGCCATTAGCCCTCAGGGAAATTCCTTCCCAAAGGCAAAGTGATCAGTTAGATTCTGTACAACCTGTTTGCTTCCAACTCTTATCACCTGGCCTACTGTAGTTTTGATGGCATTGCACATTCTTGTTCTGTCCCCCTTTGATCGAGCAGAAAGCATTCCTTATGGAGGAGGAATGCTGTGCCCTGAACTGTTGAGACAAATGGTTAAGACAATTTTCCAATAACCTTTCTTGGCTTCTGGCGTCCTAATCAGAGCAATACGCCCAGCAGCAAAGCACACGGAATAGCTTGTTCTGACTGAGCTGAATTGATGAAATGTGAATTGCAAGTTTGATGGGTATACCCACATGTACTATCCTGGCAACCATATATTATAAGCCATAGGTTGGAAAAGTTACTTTAACAGACTACAACTCTTAGAATTCTACAGACATCATGACCAGCATGCCTATCATAAGTATGGTTTGTGTACTCATACAGATGGCTGCAGGTCTGTTCTTCCCACTTCTCCACATAGCTAGCTACCTATTACAGTGCCATGCAGGAGAGTACCACCCAAACCTGGAAGGTGAGGAACCTGATCCCCTGCTGCTCAATCCACAAGCCATCTGTGCTGCCATGTTATTGTCTAATATGCCATATAGTGATGGTGGCCATTCGGCTAGCACCTAGAGGCACTGGGATTGGGTAATCCTGCTATCCAAGGAGCCTAGATGTTACCTACTTATTTGGTCTGCAGCTCCCAGAATTCCACAGGCAATGTGCTTATTGGTCACACTGGCAGGGAGATTCAGTTTGTTGTTGTTTAGTCGTTAAGTCGTGTCCGACTCTTCGTGACCCCATGGACTAGAGCACGCCTCCTGTCTTCCACTGCCTCCCGGAGTTGGGTCAAATTCATGTTGGTAGCTTCGGTGACACTGTCCAACCATCTCGTCCTCTGTCGTCCCCTTCTCCTCTTGCCTTCACACTTTCCCAACATCAGGGTCTTTTCCAGGGAGTCTTCTCTTCTCATGAGATGGCCAAAGTATTGGAGCCTCAGCTTCAGGAACTGTCCTTGCAGTGAGATTCAGTTAGTTGTACAGTAATTGAAAAAAATAACATTTCCAATCTCTGCTTATATAAGTACCACATCTTGATCAAACCCATAACATCTCAGAAGGGGTGAAGGGAGAGTAATCATTCCCTTACATCATGGGTCCATTGCCATTGGTACAGCAATGTTTTGGAACCATAATTGATCAGCACTTCATAGTGAAATTCTGAGGCCAGCTACATAGGGGTTTATCCTACTCTGTAAACCCCTACTGGAATCATTGGGGTCCCTTAAAAATGTCTACTATATAACGCTCTGGTAAGAGTGTTCCAACCTGTCCCTAATGAGGATCAGTCCATCCGAGTTTGGTCTAGGGTTGCAGCCTGCTGATTAGGATCGGTCCAACTAAACATAGTTTTCTTGCTGTGTGATCTCCCAGATCACTCCAGTGTGGAGTTAGGGGTATGTTCTTCCCAAACATCAGTGATGATGTGTAGAGGTGAGTGTGGTCTGGCCATGACTGTGAATGGCACTTTTCATCCTATTTTGAAATGGAAAAGGGCCTTTTAATTAAAAAAAAAACTTTCCCACTATTGTGCTGCATCACTTAAACATGATGCCATTTACAATAAATAAATAAAAAGGAGAAAAGGAGAAACACGAAACTGAAACATGGCACTCTGTATCCCCCCTTTATGTCCAAAAAAACCCCCTAATTAATGCTCACACAAAAGCAAATAAAGCAAGCTGTTTCCCAACTGACTGACTGCTATTGCAAAGAGAAGGCAGGTGGCAGAGAGTGAAAAGGGGAGGGGCACATTGCAGCCGAATGGAGCAAAACAGAGCGATCTTACATGGCTTTCTAGATCACAACTACAGTGGCTGCAGGAATGATTTCCATGTGAACTGAAGGAGCTATCCAATCAAGCCCCACTATTCCAAACTGTTCCAAAGCAGCCCAGACTAGATCACTCTCTATAGCTAATGAAGCTGTACTGTTAACATTTTCATTTGATCTCAGCAAAACTAAAGGTCTCTCGATGTTTTTAATATAATGCCTTATTATCAGCAAATGCCATCCAGTGTCCTTGAAAAATATAAAGAAAAGGCTTGTTGAGGCAGATTTTTTTCTGTGGTTGACTGCACAAGAAAATAAGTTAACAGTTCTGACATTTTTGCTGGAAGCCACAAAAGTGCAGACGCAGGGTTAACTGGCTTCATGCTGCATGCAGTCAATGTAGCTTAAGGGCCATCCAGAATTTAGAAAGTATTGAGGCTGAAAACCTTGATGCACTAACAGTAGGATGAAACATGCATACACTAGTGCTCCAACCCCTACATAGCATGGTGCAACCAACAGGTCTAATGTCATGGCTAATATAGGAGCAAGATATGGTAGGAAGGGCCATAGTTTAGTGGTAGGCCACACGGTTTGCATCCAGAAAGTCCTCAGTTAAGTTGCTAGCACCTCCAGCTAGAGCTGGGAAAGAGTTCTGCTGAAATCTTGGGGAGTGTCTGCCAGTAAGTATTGGTAATGCTACAGGACTATTCAGACATTAAGTCTGAAGAGATGTGAGACTTAATGGTTGATAGTGACATGAAGATGCAAGTAAACCCTCTCCCAATGTCCCCACCCTATCTTTGCACTGAATATGTGAAAGTCTGCATACTTCTAGGTGGAATGGGAATCTGGAGGTCAGAGCTTCCATTGCAGCCCTGTCCCCAGCACCCTTTAACCCATACATGTTGTCATGTTTAATAGAGTTTAAGGCAAAAGAATCAATAATCCGATTTAGCATCAATCACTTCGTTATACTTCTGTATGACAATATGAGCTACGAAATTTTGAACCACTATGAAGTGGATATAATTGGCGGTTTATCAGTCCATTGTTATCAACAAACTAAACAAGGAGGGAAGCAAGAGAGCAAGAAGTTGTAGTAAGAATGGCCCGAGTAAGAATAGCCTGAGGGAGAGTGACCAGCTCCTCCTCCCATTAACTGTGCACTTCAGCTTGCAGCTTCCCAGTGTTGCTTTGTGTTGCTAACAGAGAAAGGACATATTTGACAAAGGATCAGCTCTTGTATGAGCCCTATAATGAAACAGTCATAATAAACATTTTTGTTATTCCCCCCACCTCCCAGGTTTCCATTTGCTGGATGTCCATTTACATTCTTTCAGGTTTGCACCCAGTGATAAAATTAGATTAAAATTAGATGAAATTTGTCTCATATAAGTTCCATTGAAATTAATGGGGTCGTTTTAGTCTTAAACCAGAATCCTGTTGTGTAATTTATGCCTGTGTCGGAGAAATGACAACCCCTCCTGTGGCACAACAGCCAATTAGAGTCCCTGCTTGGGTGCCAGGTTGCACACATGCATCTGACATTGATCGATCAATCAATCAATCAATCAGTCAGTCAGTCAGTCAATCAATCAATCAATCAGTCAATCAATCAATCAATCAATTTCCCTGTGCCAGCATAAGCTATACAAGAAAGGATTTTGGCTTATTATTAAACTGAGCTCCTTGATTCCAATGTGACTTAAGCAAAACTAATTTCCTTTGGGTTGGGGCCATGCCTTGTGCCCTATAAAGGGAAAGTCATTTTTGTGGTCTACCTGTAGGTGCTTGTTCATTTTGCCAGGCTTTTTTAGAATGCATGTTCAACAACCTTTCACAGAAACACATGGGAGAAAGTGTTCTTGAAGGCTTTCACAGACAGGATCCGATGGTTGTTGTAGGTTTTTCAGGCTGTTTGGCCGTGTTCTGGAGGTTTTTCTTCCTAATGTTTCGCAAGTCTCTGTGGCCGGCATCTTCAGAGGACAGGAGCTAGAACTCTTTCTGTGTTCTGGTGTAGTGTGTGGGATTGTTGAGTATTTGTAGCTGTGGGATCAGGTTTTTGTTCTTTTCAGGAGATTGGGTGTTTCCTGTGATCAGGCTGTTTTTTGTTATGGGTGTTTTATTGTGATAAGGGGGGAGATGATCTGTCACTGTGATTGATGGGTGTCTAACCAAGCCACAGAGACTGGGGAAATGTTAGGAAGAAAACCTCCAGAACATGGCCAAACAGCCCTAAAAACCCACAACAACCACATGGGAGAAAGTTTTGTATCTGAAACTCAAAAACCAAAAATACATTTTAATATAGGGACCAGATGCTTACAGAAGTTCAGGCGATGCTTTCATGACTCAGTTTGTTCCACCTCTACAGCCAGGCTGAATGTCAGAAGCACTTTAACACTGCAATTTTCTGTTTCAGTTATACCAATTTGAAAACCCTAGAGTGTGGCCCTCTATGTGTTTGTTTCTTTGTTTGTATAAAGTCACATATTTTACTTATACAATTATTTATTATCATAGCTCACCAGGAAATCTCATGGCAGAGAAGCACGGACTGGAAGAAAAGGAACAAGTGCAGTCACAGTGAAAATTGTCTCCAGTTAGTACTCCATGAAGGCTCAGTATTTTTTTCATCCCTTTGAAGCAGCAGCACCAAACACATAAAATCATAGGGAAAGCAGCCCATAATCATACAACAAAATCCATCAGAAGACATGATGCTATTAAAACAATCTAGCCAATGCATTGAAATGCCTGGGTAAATTATATATTTTAAAGTGTTGCTTGCTACTAAAATGGTGTACTTGCTGTTACTAGGTGAGTTTTTCTGAGGAAAATACTCCAGTTATCAGACACTACAAAAGGGAAAGCCATTTTTTCAAGTACTGCCCATGTATTTCCTGACGTCAGTTGACCAGGAGGCTTACCAAAGGGCCCCAAATGACATATTTGAGATGTGGGGAGGATCATATGTACTCAGTCTAAAGTAATTACCACAGATCTTGCTATGTTCAGTGGGAGCTAATTTCAAGTACTTGTACACAGAATTGCAGCCTAAGATTCTCAGATTCAACATGGTGACAAGGTTGGATCCATAGGTGCCCTTCCATAAGAAAAAGGCTGCTTCTGTAAGCAGAGGGTTTTTTTCCACAAGTTCCATGCACAAGAGAGCTGAATTCCAGCAAGGTGCTTCTGTTTAGTACATGGCACTGTGCAACCTTATGCATAAAAAGGTCTCAATATGCCTGCTAGTGCAAGGTCCTATGCCATTTTATACACAATCTTTGATTAGATATGCTTGCACAGATTTTTGCAACCTGTTACTTTCCAGATATATTAGGCTTCAGCTCTCAGCTACCATGGCCTCAGTCAGCACAGTCAATAGTCACGCATGTTGGGTGCTGTGGTTCAAAAAATATGGTGGGAACCTGGTCAGAGAAGGCTGTCCTAGCAACGCCCTGGAACAGTGTCATGCAGAAGGACCTGAACAATAGTCAAGGTGTTTTGACTGTACTAAGATCTAGTTGTGGGATGTGTTTCTAGTGCAACAATTTCCCACCACTAGAATTTGTCCACCTGGCTCCAGATCCAGCTCGACATGTTTTTCTGAAAAGTTATTGCCCTCGGTTGTGGTAGATTGAGTTGTATTACAATGTGTTTCTTCACAGCCTTGTTCTATGATATACTTTCCTGCAGATTCATGAGAGAGACCAGTCTAATTCCACTTTTATATATCAGATTGCCAACATTATTAGATTGAGTCTTGGAAAAAATAGTCCTCAGGGAATGTTTGTTTGACAGCACGGTGTTTCAGATCAATAGTGTTTGATTGTGCCCTTTA
Organism: Intellagama lesueurii; assembly: GCA_037013535.1. Classification (NCBI taxonomy): domain Eukaryota; kingdom Metazoa; phylum Chordata; class Lepidosauria; order Squamata; family Agamidae; genus Intellagama; species Intellagama lesueurii. Next base: position 212,497,161 of record JBAJHW010000003.1, read on the forward strand.
CATGAACAATGTTGCCATCCATCACACCAGGCAGCCTCTCCACATAAGACATGGTAAACGTCCCACTCCTTCATGTGAATAATCAAGGCTTTCTGTATCTACTGCCAAATCTCCCTTTGAAACTCTACACGGAACAAGTAATCCAGAATCATATGTCTCAGTAAGAGGAATAAAATGTCATTGCCTGCTTGCAAAGTTTATGACAATGTTTAATTTAAAACTTTTTTTTATTTGCTAACCTGCCTCCACTGTCAAGATAGGTGCTTTTACTACTTCCTCTTCCATTCAGGACTTTGTATCATCTGTAAACAGGAGACTTGGAATCTGAAAGGGAAACTGTTAGGGAAAGGAACATGAAAAATATTGGTACAGAGGGCCTGGGAGAGAAGCCTCTCTCTTACCACAGCTTGCTAAGAGCAAACCTGTGTGGTTACACCTAGAAATTGACAGAATAGTTTGGGCAGAGTCCAGTTGAGTATAGTGGTCCCCTGGCATACCTCTAGCTTCCTTTGTGCACAAGGAAGTAATAAAAACCACTTACTGAAATCTGTTGGGACATCTACCTCTACAAGGGGACACTGCAATTACTGACTACTAGGAATGAACTTACAAACGTTTTCCTGAACAGGCGATTTATGTAACTGTAAAGATGGGGGCTGAGGCAAGTACTCTGCAATAGAGTGTACGTGGGGGGGGGGGGGGAGAGAGAGGGAGAGGGAGAGAAACCAGCAGAAACAATCATATCTGGATTTATCAATTAAAACAAGAGGGGGGAATAGGTGTGAGTTGGCTGATGTCATGTAGCTCCTTGGCAGGCTGGGCAGCTAGGCCCAGAATCAAATGCAGAAGTGTGTTTTTTCTTCACTTTGCTTTGTTTGCTGCAAGACAGGGCTAGGAAAGTTACTTGTAAGAACAATGGACACAATGGCATGTTGAAAATGTCTGTAACTGAACAGAGGTAGGATGATGCGCTGGTTCCCACATCTATGGCAGGATGATGATCTGGGTTATCAGTTAATGGTTTCTGCATATTGTTCATTTCAGTTTTCCTAAAATTAAGCTTTTAGACTGTACTATATATGAAACAACTGTCACAAGAACACCCTCAGCCAGTGCTCTTTCATTCAGTATTAATTCTGAAACTTTTCCCCGCTCAGAAGTAGGGAGGGACTAACATCTGGTGAGCAACTTAGATAAACAAATTTAATTTAATTGGAGAAGAGTGAGAGCAGATGGAGTTGGCACAAATCCATGCCTACTTGCTAAGAATGCTATGTGCTTTGCCCCATAAAGTAATCATCTTTAGTATGACACTTTGGAATTGCTAGGACATGGAAAGCAATGTTTTGTTATCTCCTGCTAGGTTCTTCTCTTTTTTTCACTCCAAAGTATGGCCCTTCTATTAGTCAAACTGAGACAGGCTCCTCAGGTGGCAGAATAGCAGAGGTGGTGAAACTGCTGCGATGCAATCCTGCATTCTTTCCCACATGCCTCCAAAAGAAGCCCTGGACTTGCTTCTCTGTTCTATGCCACTCCATGCAGCTTTGATGATGCTGTTCAACATCTTCAAGTTAGACTTGGTTGGGAAGGATTATACAGATGATTTTGTGGCCACCTCTCTCACTTACAGGAGTCAATGTGGTGTTCTAGATAGAATGATGGACTAGGATTCAGGAGACTTGGGCTCAGATCCCTGACCAGCCACGGAAACTCACTCTGGGGTAGTGGCACTGGTAAAAGCATTCCTATAATAGTTTGCATATCTTGAAAGCTCTGTTAGGTTTGCCGTAAGTCAAATGTGGCTTGATGGCATATAGCATGCACACAATCTCACTCACAGACAAGGGGTCCTGTCTGTGAGGATCCATTGCAGTCAGGTTTTACTGAAAAAGCTGGCCAGTGTCATTGAAGTTAGATGGTGTGATGTAGGCTACGGAAGGAAAACCAGGCCTTTATGGTGGTATGAGGGGGCGGGGGGGGGGACTGCCAGTTATGTGTACAGTGAAGGTGTGTCGTACTGCAGTGACAATTCCAATCCCCCTATGGTGTGGGTGTGGGTGTTGACAGTCCTTCACTTCGTGCCTTAAGCAGTGGAAAACCTTGCACTTCCCTGTTGCCTTTTAAATCACTGCTCTCTTCCATCACATTACTGGATTGAAGACCTCAGTATCTCTGCTTGTAGTTAAAAAATAAGAGTTGTGAAAAACACTTTACCACACCAAATAAAAAAAACCTATTCTGCCTCATTCACACAATGACTGTGCCACACTAGTGGTCTGTTACTTACACCATCTCAAAAAATAAAAATAATAAAAATAAAAAAAGAGGGCATGGATGTACATAAAACTGCACATGGTAATTTATATGTAGCAATGTGAAATTGGAGATGGATTTTGTAATTTGAACAGAATTCCAATGTGTTTACCACAAACGATGATGGCTGAACACTTGACTTGTATACCCACTAAGTCTGTTGTCCAAATTGTAAATTAGCAACCTCAAGGTCCTTTATCTCCTTCCTTATGGTTCCTTACCTTTAAATTAGACTAGGACTGGACAGCCCTTCAAATGGAAGACACCCTGAAAAGGGGATTTATCCTCTGGCAGGAGGATATGTGGCCACATTACCAGTGATGAGTTTGCTACACCCACCCATTGTCAGTTTGCCCCCACCCCTTAGGGAGGATGTCATGCAAGAGACTTGGCTTAATAACAATCTGCAGGAAAGAACATTTTAATCTGAATGAACTCTCACCAGTTCAGTCACTGGTGGATCAAGAAATGAGATATAATTCTATTGTTTTGTACAATTGCAGTTTCAAATAGGATAATTGCTTTGTGCTGGAGGAAAAAAAGGTGTTATAACAAACTGAGGTGTTTTTTTTTCTCTCCTACAAGGCAGCCTTTTCTTTGGATTATTAGAAAAGAGTGTGTGTTACTTTAACCTTTAATGAAATAGGCAAACATATTATTCACATGCTGTTCGCTTATGTAACAAAAGCCTCGGGCATTTTGAAAGCATATCTAGATTAGAGATGGGCGTATTCCCATACGAAATAATGAGAGTCCGGCCCCATGGGGCTGGACTGTCCACTCACGATTTTGCTGCTGCCGCTGGCTCCATGGAGGCTTCCTATCGCACCGTTGTCCGCAATCGATTACCCAGTCCTGGCAGGAGACAGGATGACGAGCCTCTCTGATAAGTCGGAAAGTGGCTCTCTCTCTTTTTTATTTTTTTATTTTTTAGGGGGGCACCCTGGGACTGTGTGGCTTGCCCAAGGCCACACAAGCTAGATCTACTCACAGAGGGCACAGGCGAGAATTGAAGTTCATACAGTTCATACGACCTTGGGGATTTGAACTCATTCAAAGTAATAAAGTATTCCTTGACTATTTGTTTATCAATCCCAGCTACAATCCTGTCCTCTCCACTTGTCCTTCATGTTTGCTTATAAAGGTCATAGAAAAGACCAAGCGAAAGTAGGAATTGGAGCACTTCTGCCTTTTCTTTGTCATCTGTTTTCATTTTTTCCCATCCCCATTGAGTAGCTAAGCCACTAATTCTTTTCTCTGTCTATGCACATATTTGAAGAATGGGTTTTTTTTGTTGTTGTTGTTGTTGTTGTTTTTGCTGCTTCCAACATCTTTTGCTAATCTCAGTTTATTCTCAGTTTTTGCCTTTCTAACGCCATCCCTACACTCTGCTGCCCTTAGTTGCCTGGTCCTAGGATTAGGTAGACCTTTGGTCTGATCCAGAAGAGGTCTTTGTAGGTTAGTACAAGGGTTACTTTTTTGCCCCTGGAATCCTCCAGGAGTTACGCAGACCACCAAAAGTGAGAAGGGGGGGGGGGGAAGCCTGGAAGTGCTAATCAAGTTTGGAAAATAGCCTGGGGGGCAGAGTTGGACACAGCAAGAGTAGGGGCAATGCATCTTATCAAAAGGGAAAATTACTGCTTGAGGGCTTCCAGGAGCAGCAACTTATTTTATGCCCCTGGTCTCTCGCAGGTGCAGGGAAGTCTGATGGGTCAGGAGGCCATAGAAGAGTCAGGCAGGCACATGCAGGAGGGTCCACCCCTGAGGTAGTCTAACATTCTGTTCATACAGTGGCCAATGATTACCTTTGGGAAGCTCCCAACAAGCATGAGAGCAACAGCACCTCCCTGCTTGTGTTCCACAACAACTGCTATATAGCTACATAACATGTCTGGTACTGAAGTTAATGTTTATTCATCATGACTAGCAGCCCCAACAGCCCCATCCTTTGTGAATATGTCTAATCCCTCTTTAAAGCCATCCAACTGTTGGCTCTCACTACATTTGTGGTAGTAAAATCCACTGTTTAACAATGCACGGTATGAAGAATACTTCCTTTTATCTGGAAAGCACCAGGTAGAGTTAGACAGATACATATTTACTAGAAATTTTGATGGAAGAGCAGAACTGTCAGATGGATTATTCAAATAAGATGCTGCAGAGAACTTGCAACACTACCCTGTCCCTACATGATTTAGTGTTTGCATCTCAAGATTACAGTTTGCTTGTCTTGAAGTGCACACTAGCTGTCACACTGGAATTAAGACTGACGTCGCCTCCAGTGTTAATCTTCACAAGTGGAGCAGACAATGTTTCCTTATGGGGTTTGCTGGCACATTACATTTGCCTTTGGTTAGTGGAGTTATACCCAGCATTCACTAACCATCCAATACCTTTCAAGGTGAATAAAACATTTATTTTTCTAGAATCCAGCAGATTTCTATTATTTGATTCAACTTGGCGTTATTTTTAGCCTTAAGCAGTTTCCTTGACTGTCTTATTCTCAATAGCCCCAAAGCTTGTGTGTCTGAGATAACAATACCTTATGCAGTTTTTTAGCATCGAAAGTACTTTGCATATACTATCTCACTAATCCTTACAAAGAACCCCATAGATGAGTATTATCTCCATGCTGTAAACTGAGCACTGAGATTGAGGGAAATGGCTTGCCTCAATCTACCTATTTGAGTTTATGGCTCAAATGAGTTTGAAAAAGTGCCGAGCTTATGATCTTCTGACTCATGCATTCCAGAACTGCTGGACCTTCTTCTCCTGTTCTTTCTCCCTCTTCCTCTTTTAATGTAAAAAGTGTATGTGCTACCCATTATCATATTGGATTGGTTTTCTTTTTAGCTATGATATCTGCATAACAATACAAAGGCATCTCAGTGGAAACCTAGCTAGTTCTTATTACAAAGAATATGAGAAGGGACATATGTAGGGCTGGCCCAACCATTTATTAGATGGAAAAGAATGGCCATCACAGGTTAATAAATAGTAGTGAGTTGTTATTTATGTGTTATCTACATATTTTTACTGCCTGACATGGGGAAAGATGTGGGCCTGATGTGCCAGAATAAATGTTTCTGGTTTATGACATTGCACATCTTAATTTGGGTGGTGGGAGGAGGGGCAGTATTTGCTGTTTTGCCTCAGGCAGCAAAATGTATTGGGGTGATGCCAGCTGGACACACTGAAAAGTGAATTTGTTAATGAATATCCAAAAACAAGTATTCAAATCTCACAGAGGAAAAATCCCTGTGCGCCCTACAAGATTTAGCACACTGAGCAAGCACGCCAGTCACCTAGTCACTGTCCTCCTCTCTATAGCAACAGATTTTTTATTTATAATAAAGATTTCCAAATTTGTGGCTATATGTACATATTAGCATGTCCAAATTTTATTCATATTGTACCCTTTCAGGCAGATGTCATAAGTGATTTCGTAATTGACATTATCAAATCACATTAAGCATTTCCTAGAATTAACTCTAGATAACTTGTGCTGATAGAGCAGATTAAGAATCCAAAAGATAGATAAGAATTAATTTTAACACCTTTCAGATCCTTTGGTGCTCATTGACACTTACTAAATGAATTAGGAAAAACATGGTCTCAGTCAGCTCAGAAGAGGCACACTGAGAGCCTGACTACATGAGAGGGTGAGGAGTGTAGGAAATAGTACAGGTTTGGGGTGATCTTCTTTGCATTTTTTTCCCCATTCACCACATGACGCAATGGCAAATTTGAATCAGACCAGAGTCACACAGCTCCAATCCATAGTTTTTGCTCCCACCAGAGACCCTTCTACTTTTAAAAAAAAATTGAATCTTTTCACTTCAGTTTAAACTGTGATTGCTTTGAACTGATGAAGAAAGGAAACAGTAATCAAACACATGCATGTACATGCAAAGCAGTGCTTTGGCAAAACACTTTCCCCCTTGCCTTCTGCCTCATGAAGGAGGATTAGGAGAGCACATGCAAACACACCAACAGTGATAGCATTCACCTCTCTCTGCAAATCCTCTTTCCCAAGTCACTTATTATTATTTTTTATAGTTTTTCCTTGGGCAGAGCTCCTGCTTATTTTATTTATTTACTTGGTATACCTTAATAAGCTCTATGATCAGCAAGATAAGATGAGGAAATGAGTACACTGAGGAAGGAAAGCCTTCTTAAATCAATTGCTTTGAACTGCACCACCTACAGGTGCTTCAAATAGAATTGTTTTTACTCCCCTGTTTATATGGCCACTTAAATCAAAAAGAACTGAATTCCTCACTGCAATTTCACAGTGAGAGAATGTGAATTCACCTGCATTTCCCTCACTGTGTAGTTGCACCCTGAGTTTGGCAGGGACTAGATATGTCTTTGACTAAAACTCTTATTTTTCACTACTGGATCAATTAGATCCAGATTTATTTATTATTTATTATATGAATGTATATTCTTCCCTTCAAAGAGATTGCCACTGTGACTTCAAATATAAAATAAAAAAGGACGATAAGAACACAAAAACACGACCTCATATAAAAACAGAAATATCTGAAGATATAACAATTTAGATTAAAGGGCTCTTTGCTTTGCATAGAGAATATGTTAGCATAGACAGAACCAGGATGCCTATGGGAATATAGCATTCTTGGTTCCATAACCAGTGTGCTGTTACTAGAAAGCCTTCTTTTGCTTCTTTTGAGACACCAGAGAGAATCCACTGAAGTGGCAGTAATAGAATGCTTAATAAAAACTGTCACATTAGTGAAGATGGTACCAAGGTACTCCCCACAGCAGAATGAAGAAGCAGCCTCCAGCACTTTGTAGGTAAAAGCAGAGAAATATAATTGTTAAACACATAAAAATTCATGGTTGGGCTTTAGTAGTAGATAACAGATAAAGGTATCATTTGTAAAGCCTACAGAATAAGTGCTTCATTATTGATTGCCAAACACTGCCTCCTTGTGTCTGAATCAGGTGTTGATACAATAGTAATTCTTATCTACTGTGACAATATGGATTGGAACAATTTAACTTTAAAAATGACAAAATACTTTCTTATTCCTTGAAAAAAAAATTGTGTCAGCACTCATAAATCTTTAAGAAGGCTTTCTGTTATAGGCTAGATCCAGCTGAACCTTGAAATTGAGATTGGAAAGTTATTTGTGAGAAGAATCACTATAATGGAGGTAGATCCAATTTTAAGTGAGCTCAATGAAATAAATTAGACTTGTAAGTCACAACAAATTTATTGGCATTGATTTCAGTGGGTTTAATCTAAGTCCAGCTAACATTAGATGACATACTGAAGTCATCCACAACCAAGCAGTAGTAGGTTGTGCTCTGGGACTCTGATGATCTTTGCATTGAGTGTTGCAGCATGTTAATACATCCATTCTTCTTGAAAATAACTTTCTGGGCTCTATTGAAGAGTGCTTTTTCTGAAACCTTATGTTTTGGTTCCTTGTTGACAGGAGTTCTTAACACTATACATGTTGAACCTCAGGCACAAACAAGAACATGACACCATTACCAGATCTGAGAAACTGGAGAACTGTAACTTTGATTTCATTCATTTAATCCCACACTAACATAAAGAGGATCTATATAATCTGTTGCAAATGACTCTGAATTTGTCTGCTTTTGAAAATGGATTCAGTGACCTGTTAGCATTATTTATAAAATTTGTTCTTCACTGAATTTTGTGAACTATATTGGGCATAACCCAGATTATACAGAGATTGTCATATGGACAATCAATTACAATATGTGACATCAATTACAATTTGTCCTAACTTTAGACTATAGATATTTTTTGGAGAATATTGTAAGGCGCTCTTAAATTCCATTGGTTTTTATCACAAGACCTAACTAGGTGGCATATCCATTGATATGACTACAGGGAAAGAAGAGAGCAGGATTACAGCATCCAGCCCCATACCCAACTTCTGTATGTTCAACTGAAGGTATGAGCTATGTATACATATAGGATCTGTACATGAAAATGAAAATACTGTGTATGCATAAGGGATTCAAAGTTATTAGGTGCAGATGTGAGCTGGACAGTGATGAAGCTGATGGGGGGGGGCAAATTCATTTGAAATGTGGTGTTGGAGGAGAGTTTTGAGGATACAGCAAGAAAGACAATAAACAGGTTCCACATCAAATCAAACTCTTCCTAGAAACAAAAATGACTAAACTGAGGCTATTGTACATTGGACACATAATGAGAAGGCAAACTGAATTGGGAAAGACAATAATGTCAGGAAAAGTTGAAGGTAGCAGGAAAAGAGGAGTGCCAAATAAGAAATGGGTTGACTCAATAAAGGAAGCAACCATCTTGGGTTTGCAAGAGCTGAGCAGGGCTGTTTACCTCTCAACCTGACAGTGCCCTATAACCTTTCCCAGAGAGTCCTCTCCAGTTGTTTGAGATCAAGAGCCATATGTTTTTATGTTTCTTAATAAACCAGAAGCAGTACTTAGTTGTAAGGAACAACCATGCCACATACTATACCATGCTACATTCAGCTTTACCGTACAATTGCACTCATTTCACACGCTAGCAAGGTTAAAATCAAAATCTTACAAGGTAGGCTTCAGCAGTATGTGGACCGAGAACTCCCAGAAGTACAAGCTGGATTTCAAAGGGGCAGAGGAACTAGAGACCAAATTGCTAACATGCGCTGGATTATGGAGAAAGCCAGAGAGTTCCAGAAAAACATCTACTTCTGCTTCATTGACTACGCAAAAGCCTTTGACTGTGTGGACCACAACAAACTATGGCAAGTTTTTAAAGAAATGGGAGTGCCTGACCACCTTATCTATCTCCTGAGAAATCTATATGTGGGACAGGAAGCAACAGTTAGAACTGGATATGGAACAACTGATTGGTTCAAAATTGGGAAAGGAGTACGACAAGACTGTATATTGTCTCCCTGCTTATTTAACTTATATGCAGAATACATCATGCGAAAGGCAGGACTGGATGAATCCCAAGCTGGAATTAAGATTGCCGGAAGAAATATCAACAACCTCAGATATGCAGATGATACCACTCTGATGGCAGAAACTGAGGAGGAATTAAAGAACCTCTTAATGAGGGTGAAAGAGGAGAGCGCAAAACATGGTCTGAAGCTCAACATCAAAAAAAAACTAAGATCATGGCCACTGGTCCCATCACCTCCTGGCAAATAGAAGGGGAAGATATGGAGGCAGTGACAGATTTTACTTTCTTGGGCTCCATGATCACTGCAGATGGTGACAGCAGCCACGAAATTAAATGACGCCTGCTTCTTGGGAGGAAAGCAATGACAAACCTAGACAGCATCTTAAAAAGCAGAGACATCACCTTGCCGACAAAGGTCCGCATAGTCAAAGCTATGGTTTTTCCAGTAGCCATGTATGGAAGTGAGAGCTGGACCATAAAGAGGGCTGACCGCCGAAGAATTGATGCTTTTGAATTGTGGTGCTGGAGGAGACTCTTGAGAGTCCCCTGGACTGCAAGGAGAACAAACCTATCCATTCTGAAGGAAATCAACCCTGAGTGCTCACTGGAAGGACAGATCCTGAAGCTGAGGCTCCAATACTTTGGCCATCTCATGAGAAGAGAAGACTCCCTGGAAAAGACCCTGATGTTGGGAAAGTGTGAAGGCAAGAGGAGAAGGGGACGACAGAGGACGAGATGGTTGGACAGTGTCACCAAAGCTACCAACATGAATTTGACCCAACTCCGGGAGGCAGTGGAAGACAGGAGGGCCTGGCGTTCTCTGGTCCATGGGGTCACGAAGAGTCGGACACGACTTAACGACTAAACAACAACATTCAACTTGGGTCGTGAACAAGACATAGATAGCAGTGCTGCTGAAGACCCTACTGGTCACCATTTCTTTCACTGTAAACACAGCCATGTCATGATGCTCCATTCCTAGAATCCCAGAAAGTCAATTCTAGTAAGCATCACACCAAATGTGTTACAAACAAACTTGTTTGGTTTTGATGGAGAAGCTTATAAAGTTGTGGGAACATACATACAGCAGTCAAAATGCAAGACAAGAAATCGAGTCTTGTATTTAATGTTTCCCATATCCTCTCTCAGGCAGTATAAAAGCCAATGCATTGAAGCCAGCTCCTCTAAGAACAGGGTGTAGAGGAGGAGAGTTGTAAGCAAAATACCTGATTTGATTAGCCTGGTTTCTCACACCCATCAATGATGATTCATCATTGGGAACACAAGAGAACTGCCATGGAAAGAGGAGAAAATAGCCTTTGTATGTTTAAAAACAACTTACATTTTCTATGGTGAACCAGCTACAGTCTCCACATTGGAAGATAAACAATGCAACCTTCAGCTGGTTGACATACAAAAGATTTCTGTGATTTAGCTATTTTTTAATGGAGCTGTTATAGTACCAGGAAAGTTCTATTCATCTTCTTTTGAAAGTGAATCAGCCAGGCTCAATATTTCATCCTGATTCAACAACACATGAATACGATATAAATACAGCTGGAAGGAACAGTTGGGTCAATGGAGGTTGAATAAGATTTCTAGAAATGAAGCCAAGAAATACACAACAAAGTTAATGTGGGAGTAATGCAAAACAACTGGGAAGGCCATCTGTGCAAAAGTAAGTGCCTTGTTGTTTGCCCTTTCTGCCGACTGTTTTTCCAACTTTGAACTCAACAGGTCTCATAGAGCTCAACAGAACACTCTGGCAACTAGGGCTTCCAAGACCAGACCAGACCGTGCTTCCTCTCTCTGAAAGGAGACCAAATTTTCTTTGGAGAAAAGGACCCTAAGTGTCATAATGGATCGATTCCGGATGATCTTCCAGCACTTCCAGTCTAATTCAGAGTCAGTGACAAATGGGATCTGTGCACTTCTCGCATTGGCAAGTGTCAAGATTTACACCTCCTTTGACTTCAACTGTCCTTGTCTTGCTAAATACAACATGGTTTATGGTTTGGGAATCATGTTCATCCCACCAGTGGCACTTTTTCTCTGTGGGTTTATTGTCAACAGACAGTTTGTGGTGATGCTTGAAGAATGGAAAAGACCTATTGGGGACAGGAAGAAGAATCTGGCCATAATCAGGTGGGAGATTTTAGTCATTGTTCCCTTCTTTGCTCTGGCTGGTTGCAGACTGTAACCTTCCTTAAAGTTACTTGTTTAATATTATTTAGAATTCATATAAAGGTATATTTTTAACAGAATCTGGAAGTCTTTGTTGTACTGGAGATCATCATAAATCACTGAGATACGTTAATGTAAACCCGGTGTATAGTCATACTGCACAGCCTTGAACTTCAAAAGTGTGGCATGCCCAACGGAAAACAATACGTACGTATTTGTATGCAGGGATTCCAGAGGCACATTTATCTCAGGGCAAAACTAAAAGTAATGAGAGAACATGCATGGTTTTTTTAAATTTAAAAATAGTACAGATGGGTGGGATTCTGCACTTCTGGAAGAGAAAGATTTTAACAATTTCTCCCTGAATTATTTTCCCAATTTGTCCCTCCCAATTCCTTCCTTCCTTCCTTCCTTCCTTCCTTCCTTCCTTCCTTCCTTCCTTCCTTCCTTCCTTCCTTCCTTCCTTCCTTCCTTCCTTCCTTCCTTCCTTCCTTCCTTCCTTCCTTCCAACCCACCTAGCCAACTACCCAACCACCCAACAAATTTTCCCCTGTAGGATTAATACATGATCTCAGTAGAGAAAATGCCACATGGAAATGTATTAATCATAGTCCTGGGTTCTTTCAAGATGGGAAGCTCTTAGTATAACACACAGATACCTGAACTTTCCCTCCTAAATATCTGTGAAGATTCTCAGTCATCCAAGTGTGGTTATCTGGAAGTTGAGTCATGCAACTGGACTTCTTTCTTATTAGGTTGAAACGTTTCACTACTCATCCAAGTAGCTTCTTCAGTCTGAGGAGAGTTGGTAGGAGATCCTTGATATATTCTCCATGTTATTTTCACTTCTGTCTGGTCTGAATAGGCTCGTTAGAAAGACAAAGGACTGGGGGTGAGAGATAATCCCACTTCTGCAGTTCTTCTCCACCCATTGTCATGAGTTGTTAATGGTAGTTAACAGTGGTCTTTCTGGTAGATGTCGTCCTGATCTTTCTGGGAATGGATGAAAGGGCATCATGATAACTAGGAGACAGATTGTATCTAAGGCCTCCACCCCTGTAGAGCACTCCTCTTTGCATTGGACCACATACTATATTGCTCCTGTTGTGTTTTGGTATCCAGTCTTTTGGGTGACCACTGTTAACAACCATTAATGACCCATGACAATGGGGTGAGAAGGACTGCAGAAGTGGGATTATCCCTCACCCCCAGTCCTTTGTTCTTCTAATGAGCCTATTCAGACCAGGGGGAAGTGAAACCAATGTGGAGGATATATCAGGGATCTCCTACCAACTCTCCTCAGACTGAAGAAGCTACTTGGATGAGTGGTGAAACATTTCTACCTAACAAGAAAGAAGTCCAGTTGCCATGACTCAATTTCCAGTTTCCCTTCTAAATCATTTCTCTCTCTTGATAAGAAAAAGACAAAGCAGCAAGAAGGCTTATAAACTGGAGATAACAATATCTGGACATGGACACCATCCCCAACCATTTCAATTTCTGTGAATGAGGCAGGGTGATTGTAAGATAAATGCCTTGTCTGGGAGCATCAAAACTGAGAAGAAGTCCTGAGGAGGATTTTTGGGAGAGCCTAGTCACATATCTTCTACATCGTATCTACTCCATTTAAAGTCTTTGTCTAGCTAGATTAAGATTATGTCCAGCATTATGATTGAGATGTCTGAAATGTCATTATTTTATACATAACACTGTATGCTTTTCAAATATCTGGGTTTGACAAGTACCCAGATGTTAGGCACATTTGCTTTGGATCAGCCGTGTCTCCTTGGTCCTTTTCAGTTCCCTCTGGCACCCTGTTGTAAGTGAGCTGCACAGATGGCTACATTTTTATTTTTATTTTTTTGCTGAGGCATTGTTCTCCTTGAAATGTTGAGCAGATGACCCAGTGAATTCCCATAGCCCTTAGGTAAGAAGGCCTTAATTTATCTTATAGCTCTGAAAAGAAAGTTTTCCCCTGTCTTTTTTCCTTCTCAAATCTGCTCAAAAGGAAAGGAAATCCCTGCAGATCTTGTGTGTCATGCAGTATGGATGGGATTCAGTGCAGAACCCAGGACTGTCCCTAACATTAAGCAGATTGAGACAATTGCCTCATTATCCTGCTGTCTATAGTGCAATGAAAGGTACTGTTATATTGCCAAACCAGTTGGCTTCCATACAAGGAATGAAGAGGTTCATCTCATCCTTTACCTTATGCACAGCAGGGCTGTTGGGAGTTGCCACCTAATGTAATAGGGAGGACTATGTGTTTCCTCCATGACCCCACCCTCACAGAGTGGACTCTACATGCTAGATAATTTCTGTTCACTGGATGTGTCAGTTCCTACAAAGGTTCTTTGTTCTTTGAAAAGGCAAGGTTTGGGTTTTTTTAAAAAGAAATTGACTCATGTAACATAAATATTTGATCAAATGACTCTCATCCACAAAAGTACATCTTAACTATTATGATTTTTTATTTTATTATATTATTATTATTTTTGGATTACACACACGCAGAAAACTGAGGTGGGTGTGTTATTACATCTTACTGTGTTTTAAATTGTGTTATGCTGTTTTAACTGATTGTGAACTGCCTTAGGCCTCCTACAGGGAGAAATGCCGCAAATAAATAACTAAATTTTTTTTTATGTGCTGTAACAATCTTAGTTGCTTTTGCTGCAGCAAACTAATGTGGTAGCCCCTCTTGGATCATTGAAATGTGACTGTCTTATACCTCCCTTTGTTACTCAGCTAAAACTTACAGTCTTAAAGACAGCAATTCATTTCATCCTTCTTTATCCAATCACAGGTTCATGTGTTCCTCTGTCCTGCAACGGGCCATGATTGCACCTGTTGTTTGGATCATAGTCACCCTCCTTGATGGAAAATGCTTTGTATGTGCCTTCAGCAGTTCCATTGACCCTGATACGTTTCCAGATTTTGCTACTAATATCACCTCTCTTGATGAGGTACAGCACTTGCTCTCCAAGGTCCCATGTAAGGATGATGAACTCATGAGGAATAATACATCCCGCAAGGCAGTGTCCAGGTACCTCAGATGCTGGTCACAGGTATATAACATGCATCTATTGGGCCTGATTTTATAGACAAGTGGCCCTGCTATCTGGATGACTCTGGGGCTTATAGTCTTTAAAAGTAGCTTTTCTAGAGTAACCCAGTTCCTGAGATATTGCACTACTAGATGATGCAATAAAGTCTCAAATAAAATGCTTTGGGCAAGTCACCTTTTCCATCTGTCTCATAATGTGAGTTGACATGGGATAGGTAAGAATTCTAAAGTAGCAAATTTTTCCATGTCTATGACCCCCCCAATGTATATGATGACCCCCTAATTTTGTCTCTTGCCGGAGGCAGAGGAGCAGTCAATAGGCAGCCACGAGGGGCGCCTCTGTCTCCTGTTGCTGCTGCCTCCACCGCCCAATCACGTCGCTGCCTTGTCCCCTGCCCAAGGGGAGCCTGTGAGTGGTGCTGGAGGAGGCAATCTGGCGGCGGAGGCAGCAGCAGCAGGAGGCGGAGACAGAGGCAAAGGAGCAGCCACACTCGGCTGCCTCTCGTGGCTGCCCATTGACTGCTGCTGCCGCCATCCAATCACCTCCTCCTCCTGCTAGGGCTCACCTCCAGCTCACGCCACAGCCTTGTCCCCTGCCCGAAGGGAGCCTGTGAGTGGCGCTGGAGGAGGTGATCCGCCGGCGGCGGCAGCAGTCAATGGGCAGCCAAGTGCGGCTGCTCCTTTGCCTCCTCCTCCACCTCCTTCCATGTAGAAAACGACCCTCAATTTTTCCTCTAATGATTTTAGGGAAAAGTGTCATTTTATACACAGAAAAATATGGTAGTTTGTTCATTTTCAATGCATATGAAATATTATTATTATTATTATTATTATGTGTGAGTCAAGATTGGCTTCCAAAGGAATTCACAATCAAAATTGACAGAAAGATACAATATAAAGAGACACATAGTGGTAGGGGCACAGCTTTTTCTAACTTCTGACAGATGGGTAGTTGATGACACATTTTCAGGTTTGTTATAAGGGAGAGGGAGCTGCAGTTGGGCTGTATGGTCGACCAATGAAAAAGACACCAAACTCACAGTTTGGTGTCTTTTTCATTGGTCGACCATACTGCCCTTCTGTTGCTCTAAAAATCCATTCCCCAATCCCTGACAAAGTGTTTGCTGCCACCTCCTGTTCCTGCCATTTTTATTTTATCTATATAACACAGAAGTGGTGAACCTTTTCACCTCCAAAGTTGGCAAGGCATATAAAAATACTATATAAGGCTTTCACTCAAGGACCATGTTCTTCTCTCTTTTCTTTTCATCATCATCTTTTTTTTCCCCTTTAGATTGTCTAGCACTAAATAAATGGCACTAGTATTATCCCTTTCTGAAGGCTTCTACAGCATTTTGGGCTAGAACAGGAATGACCCCCAGATATTGTCGGGCTGCTTCCTATCAGCCTTAGCTGGTGTCATTAGTGATCAGAACGGATAGGAGCAGCTATCCAAAAATATCCCGAGAGGCACACATTAGGCATCTCTGCACCAGAGGATCTGAGAGATGCTCCAGAAGACTGTTATTTTGTATTAGACATGTGTAGATTTGTGTTTTAAACTACAACTCCCACAATTCCATTGGTCCTGATCCACCCAGCTCTATTTTGGGTTATTCTGTATTCTTATGAATGGGTTTGCTTTCTGTACAATCCACTTGTTCTCAATCATATTTCTTTTTGCTCCTAGGCTTTTGGATGGAGCATACTGCTGACCCTTATAATGATAGCATTCCTTGCCCGTTCTCTCAGGCCCTGCTTTGATCAGACTGCCTTTTTGCAGACTCGGTACTGGAGCAACTACATTGATATCGAACAAAAGATATTTGATGAAACCTGCTGTGAACATGCCCGGGACTTTGCACACAAATGCATCCTCCATTTCTTTGAAAGCATGCAGAAAGAGATCAAACTGAAACGGTTCCATGCTCACACAGAAGAAACAGAGGAGAAGGAAGAGGAAGAAGATCATTTGCGAGGAATCACCAGTCAGGAGCAGATGAATGAGCTTCTTCAGTCATGGTACAGAAGCAAGCCACCATTAGATCTGTGCCAAGCAACACAGCGACAACCTGCAGGCACAGAGAGGACATCTATGACTTGGGCAGGCAGTACGATTAACAGGTGGCATCCACAATTAGTGACCTCAGATAACAGGGAAACAGATGTTTAAATAAAAAGAGTGAACATTTCTCAGAGTTAGATAAACACCATATCACACAGCTAGGATGATCAGATACAGAAGAGAAAAGGTCCTCTACATCTTTAATTTCAGTAGGAATTTCACCAGGTACAATTTGTGTGGCATCCCCCATCTCTTTACTCTCCCACCCAGCTAGTAAAGGTACAAGAGCTCTGTCCTCATTTGCTTCTGGTAACTCCCATCATGATCTTCCCCAGTTGTTAACTACCAGGTGCTTTGAACTTTATTTCCCTTGGCCTCAGCGAGCATGGCAAATGGCCCATGAAGATGGGAGTCGTAGTCCAAAACATCTGGAGATTGCTTGGAAAGGCTGCCAGATCAAGTGTCTCAGATATAAAGCTGTCAAGTAGCTAGGGTGTAAAAGTAGTTTGGTGTGCAAATACTGCAGCTGTCATTTTTCCAGGAATGGAGCAAAGCATTATCACTTGCATTGCCATCCAATTGAGTTCACCTTTATTTCTTCATATGCCATAAGATAATTGCAAGATATAGAACATACAAGAAATAACAGCAGAGCTCACAGCTTGCACATTGGTTGAAATGCTTTTGCTTAGTATAGTAAGTTGCAACTAGAGTAGGCCCATTTGAAAAACTGGAATTTGTGGAGGAGTTAACTGACCACATCCCCATGGACTGGCCTATGTTGGAGTGACCTACTACACTAAGCAACAGGATTTTGGCCATTATTACAGTGGTGGAAAAGGATAAGCAAACCACACTGAATTATCAGTGAAAGAATCAAGGTCACAGTCCACCACGTGATGTGGTTGTGGGACATCAAGTGTCTCTTAAAGATAGAAGTTGGTTTTATTTTGAAGAACTGGTAACTCTAGATAACAAGTAGACAAGTCAGAGTAACATGGAACAGACATATTAAATTAGAAAGGCCATGTAGCAGATCAGTAATGAGTCATTGTGTGAAATCATGTCTGGGCCAAGTGGGTGGGGGAACAGTTCCCCAACATTGAAATATACAGGATAGCTGGATTTTAGTTGTGAGAGCCAGGCATGTAGTCATCTTAACAGAATCCCCTGAAGAATAATGAAAGTACAGCAGCAAAATATTTCTGATAGTGGTGTGAAGTCTGGTTTTATTTCAGAAGATAAACAGGCTTGAGCCTGATTAGTACCTGGTTCGGAGACCATCAGAAAATACCATGGATCTCCAGGCAGGCCTTGGAAAGAATCCTGTCTGAAACCAAGAGAGCTGCAACCAGTCAGAGTTGCCAATTCTGGCCCAGGTGAACCAATGCTCTGACCTGGTATAAGACACTATCCTCTGTTCTTCTGTTTTATGCCACTAACAGAAAGCCTCCTTCTGATATTACTCTTAGGTTATCATTGATAATGTCATTGACTTTGCAAATGTTTCAGCAACTACAAAACTTTTAGATTAGGCATCCTTCAGTCTCGAGAGACTATGGTCACGTGCTCTGTATGGAGGACTTGGAACAGCGTCTAGTGTGGCTGAGAAGGCCAATTCGAGAGTGACAATCCCTTCCACACTGAAGACAAATACAATCTGTCCCCTGTCCAGCTCCCTGATTTTGCTGCTTTCGGGACTGTCTCTTTGCCTCGGCCTGCTGGACAAGGGTCTCTTCAAAATGGGAGAGGCCATGATGCAATGCCTGCCTCCAGGCTGAACGCTCAGATGTCAAGGTTTCCCATCTGTTGAGGTCCATTCCTAAGGCCTTCAGATCCCACTTGCAGATATCCTTGTATCACAGCTGTGGTCTCCCTCTGGGGTGATTTCCCTGCACTAATTCTCCATACAGGAGATCTTTTGGAATCCGACCATCAGCCATTCTCACGACATGCCCAAGCCAACGTAGACGTCGCTGTTTCAGCAATGTATACATGCTAAAAATTGCAGCTTGTTCTAGGACTACTCTATTTGGAACTTTGTCCTGCCAGGTGATACCAAAAATGCGTCGGAGACAATGCATATGGAACGTGTTCAGCTTCCTCTCCTGCCATGCATGAAGGGTCCAGGACTCACTGCAGTACAGGAGTGTGCTCAGGACACAGGCTACAAAACTAATAGAAGTGCAACATATTCTTCTTCTGCTTATGTGGGCCTCTGATTTCTCCTCCCTCTGTTGTCTCCTTGTGTTTATCTTGGATTGTAAACCAACCACCTTGAGGTTGGAATCTAGTATATCTGGTACTACTGTATGCTGTTATGTGCAACTGTTATTTTATTTGTATTTTTTAATTCTAATGTATTGTAGACTGCCTAGAAAAATCTATTGGACCTGGTAAAAATGCAACCATTCTTTCTGTCAATTTATTTATTAATAAATCCCCATGTGCACAGATGGTGTAACTGTAACAACAGCAGCAGCAGTAGCAACAACACAATATCAGAAATGAGAGGAGAATTGAGAGATGGAGGGAGCATTGTTCCCGGTGAAGACAGGAGGACAGGAGGATTGCTGCCATTGAGTCTGCCCTTATTTAGTTCAGTATCAGTTCACATACTTCTGAGTAGGTTGGACAGCTGCCCAAGTATGGCTATGCACTCCATGTTGTGCCATATGCTCCATCGTAGAAAGTACACTGAGATCTTCTGTCCTCTTATAGATGGATTGGGGTGGGCCATTCAGCAAAATGTAATTTGGTTCTTTTACGCTATCAGCGATATTAACCCTTGGTTGAATATAGCCACTACCTCTAGTACCCACAACCTTCTTTACACAGCTCACATTCTTGCCATGAGTCTCTGAAGGAAGGGAGAGAGAAAATATTCTTAGGCAAAAACATAGCAAGAATCTGCCTTGTTTTGCTTTGGGAACTGGAATTCTGTTTGTAGGGATGGAAAACTTTCCCAAATCGAGTTCATGCCAGAGAATCAAAGCAGGAAGAGCAGAGTCAAGGAAGGAATAGTGATAGACCGGCCTTCCCCACTGGATTCCCTCGAAATGTTTTAGACTTTTTCTTCTGCCAACATGTTGAGATACACAAATACATGTTCAGAAATTGCGTAAAGAAAGATAAATCCAATAGCACAAATGTCAAACAATACTTGGTCCTTCCCTTGTGTAATGGTTTAACCTTTGATCACACCAGCTACTTTGGCTGACAATCAAGAGGTCACGTGGATGTATCCATTTTACATCCTTGGACAGCCACAGATCCAGACTTGATAAATGCAGGGACACAGAGAAAGCATTCCACATGCACCTGCTTGCTTTAATGCACCCACCAGATACACTGACCCATTCAGGTTAGCATCAGAGCTTCTGTGGGTGAGCCAGCAGTTATACAGGCTGAGGATCTAGTGGACTGTAGTACAAAAGGTAACATTGCCAACTGCTGCTTAGCATATTAGTGATTGACAATTCCGGTTAGCATGCCACTACTACACTGATGTTGCACTATAATGAACCAGAACACATAAGAAATTAATGAAAATAAGATTCAACATAGACACATGTACAAATGATATGGGCCAGGATTTCCTGCATGCCCTATATCCCAAAGCAGTGGTTCCCAACCTTGGGTAACTCAGGTGTTCTTGGATTGCAATTCCCAGAAACTGCAGCCAGCACAGCTGATGGTGAAGGCCTCTGGGGATTGCAGTCCAAGAATAACCTGGGTTACCCAAGGTTGAGAACCACTGTCCTAAAGAAACCAGACACCGTAAGTAGAGACCCAGATGATCACATTATCATGAGAAAAAAGAGGAATGGCTTATAATGTTACCACAAGTATTGTTGTTTGGGTTTTTTTTATTGTTGCTACATTTGGATGTTGAAGAATTTTGCTGCTTCCATCCTTTCATAGTAGAGAATAAACACTTCTCCTTGTGTGGTATGGTGTTTTCCTTGCTCCTTTGTTTTTGTTTTTTGCATTATCATTGCCAAAAGAGAATTCAATTGTCTTTCTGCCAAATGCTGTTTGCCCATTGCATCCAGCTTTGATCAGCCAGTAGCAAAGTATTCATGATCAAAGGAACTGCATGTATTGTTAGCAAGCTAAACATATAAAATGAACGTACACATATATTTTAAGGAGGAGAGGCACCCAATGTATCCATTAATCCCTTTGATGTCTACAGTTCTGCAGCTCTGAATTCATTCATGAAAATAAAGTGGGGAAAATCAGGCAAGTCATACTTCTATCAGTTGCGGATTTCTGCATTTTAACTGCAGCTTCATGGTGGAAGCTTATTCAGAATACTTTTCAGTCTTCTCCATATATGAGGAACCTATTCTAATTTAGTTTTACACAGATACACTCAAAGAGAGGTAAAGTACAGAGATTAAGAGTTTTATCTTCCCTGTTTACCATGTTCCTTAATCAAATTGGATATTTTTCCTAAGTAAGCGGCTGATGAACGAACTGGATGTAGATTTAACTTGCATACTAATTTCTGCTAAAGGATATTTTTCAATTCTTCCAGACAGCAAAAAGATTGGAATGCAATGTTTGATTATGAAGTTATGGGGCTAAGTATCCATTGACATTGTTATTGCTCAGAGTATCACATCATTGGGTTCCTGGTTATATTATATCGTATTGTTTGTTTTGCTGTCAAAACATATCAGTAAAGCTATTTTGGATATAATGAAAAGGGCAGATCATTATGTTTTGCATTTTCACCTACAGTATTATCCTGGAGCTCTTAACCTCAATGTTGAATGTAGGTAAAATGTTAGCAAGAAACTGCGTAGCGTTTTCCTGATTTTCACTTTCCTTTTTTCCCCTCTCTTCTCTTCTCATGACCAGTCCTGTTATTAGAACAAGTTAGGTGGTTGACTTAGGCATCTTATTTTGGGGACTGTCATGGAAGGGAAACAAGTAGGCTCATGTGATTTGTGTTCCCTCTGATTGAATTCATCCTCAGAATGGAATCAGTTCATACACTTGGTTCACTTTATCCTGGAAGTGAATTCAGCCATTCTGTTTTGATCCAGATTTCATACAAATCAGTCTGAATAAAGTCAATTCAGTTTTGAATTTGTCATTTGTCCAAATTGTGATTTGCACACGCCTAGTATGAAACTCTATCTTAATTTTCAGACTTTGTTTACTTTCTCTCCAGCAGTTTATTACAGCAGCTCCAAGAACATGCTAAATAGCTACTGTGGAATAAGGCATGGCATGCTTTTTCGCCACTTGGGCAGTGAGCCACAATTTTGTGTTGAATCCATCTGAGCACCTAACAATTTTGAGGACACTGGTGTGCTCAGTCAGCAGTACTGTGAAGGAGACCTTCAGCCTCCACTTAATGAGTTTACACAGATTGTTCCCCTGAAGCTCTCTACAAATATACCATGAAGCTTTTTACTGGGTTTCCCTTTTCACAAGACTTTGATGTGCATCTCCTTTCACATCACCACCCACAGCTCATTGTTTGACTTCTACTCACTGCAACCCACTTTGCATTGTCATCCTTCTTCATTTTCCTCTTTCATGTTGCTTGTTTGTGTGACTTTTTCTTATACGTTGGTCGTTTGCTTTCTATCAGAATTACATACAGAAAGAAAATGCCTTGGATAATATTCCAGAGAGCTGACAAGAAAAAAAAAGCATTCATTTGAAATGTAGTGTTGGAGGAGAGCTTTACGAACATTATGGATTGCCAGAAAGACAAGTAAATGGGTTTTAGATCCACTCAAGTCTGAACTCTCATTGGAATCTAAAATGACTAAACAGAGGTTATCATACTCTGAACACTTCATGAAAAAACAAAATTCACTGTAGAAGACAATAATGCTGGGAAAAGTGGAAGCCAGTAAACAAAGACCTAACACGAGATGGATTGGCTTAATAAATGAAGCCCTAGCCTTTAGTTTACCAGTCATAAGCAGGACTGTTAAATATACAACATTTGGGGATGATCAGTTCATTCGTTTGCCATAAGTCAGAAGCAATTTGGCAGCCGCATAACAAGCAACAAAATACTCAGGTATACTGTAATATTTATGGTGCTTCTTCGTATGTTTCTGATAACATCTAATGTAGTGTGCTGCTATCCACAAAAGCTTATGCTGAATTTCTTAATCTTTAAGGTACCAAAAGACTCTTTGTTGGTTTTGCTGCAGCAGACCAACAAAGCTACACATTGGAACATTAATGTATGTTGCTGTGGGTGTCTATTGAATGGACACTGGAAATATCCATTATTGATAGTATTCCAAAGAAAGAATACCTCTTATGGTTTGGTCTGGCAGGTAGCACTGAGAAGTGTGGACTCTAAAACTACTTTCTTAATGACAGTGTCAGTAACTAGTCTCCACTAAAATAATAGATTCTTCTTGTAACAGCAGCTCAAAGTCCCAAGAAGAACATGAGCATTGCTATAGATTTTCTATCCAAGCTCCCTGGCAAGCTTCTTGCATTTGACAAAATGTTTTGGTAATAATGATAGTATTTAGGAGATGTGTTGGGCAACTCTGTTCGTCACAAAAGGCTGCACAGTAGAGTGAGCCATGTGTGTGTTCCTGAGTGAGAGTGCATGTGCGGATGTGACCGAGAGAGTGAATGAGCTCTGGTTAACAATAGCAGGGACGACATAGTAATAGGGAGTAGCCCTGCTCACTATTCCCCACCCTTGCTTTGATGGCTCCCATTGAGTCTGCCCTTCATACCACATTTTTATACAGGGAAAATCTAGTAGAAAATGTACTTTGCAGTTAGGTAAAGTAAAAGGAAAGAACACTGCCTTACACTGAAACAGCAGTTTACACAGAAAGCAAAGATTTACCACTCCTACCACCCATGCAGTTTTGCATAACACAGCCCAACCCAAGACATATTACAAGGCAGGGATGGTTTTCAGAATTAGGAAAACAAACAAATAGCAAAAGAAAGATGAGAAAAGCTGGTGAGCTGTATTTCTGTTACCCACATCCTCTTTGCATAGTTGCTGTACTTTCTCCTTTTCCCCCCAGGTGAAGTGACAAAGGTGTGGCAAACCTTTCTCCTGTTGAGGGCTGAGGGAGGAGCATGTGCCATTTCTAAAGGCGTTCACAGAAATCTTTTCCAGACAAAGAGTGCTTGAGAGAGATTTTTAAAAACTCCCAGAAGAACTCATCTCACCATGAAAATGTGACCTTAAAAACGGTTTTTAAGAGAGAATGATGTCTCCCAGGAAGAAAGAAGGGCTTACTGCACCAAGCTGAGACTTACCTGACAATGTTATACAATTCACTTTTCAGAAAAGGAAATACATTACAGCCCAAATCAAGCTGGCAGGAGCAGAGATTTCAGTCATGAGATAAATATAGCAGTCATTTGCTTCAGGCGGCAAGGAAGAAAGGAAAGGATATGCTTTCTGAGTAATGGGGAAACTGGTGTAAAAGAAGAGTCTAGAAGACAAATGACTTAGGTAAGGCACACTGGAATTTCTTTTTCATAGAAAAAAAAAAGGTGGGGAAACCCTCTGATTTCATCTTGCTAAAAAAAGGGCTTCTAAAAAAAACCAAGAATGGATAAATTCCGGATGATCTTCCAGTTTCTCCAGTCCAACCAGGAGTCATTTATGAATGGCATATGTGGCATTATGGCTCTTGCCAGTGCACAGATCTACGTAGCTTTTGATTTCACCTGTCCGTGTCTACCTGGTTATAATCTAGTTTATGGGATGGGTATCCTGATTGTGCCACCCCTCGTCTTATTCTTACTGGGCTTTGTGATGAATAACAATGTCTCCATGTTGGCTGAAGAATGGAGAAGACCCATAGGAAAGCGTCAGAAGGACCCTGCTGTTTTGCGTTATATGTTCTGCTCCATGGCTCAGCGGGCTATGATCGCACCTGCAGTTTGGATTTCAGTCACACTGTTGCATGGAGAATGTTTTATATGCGCCTTCAGCACCACTGTGCCTATAGAGAAGTTGGGCAACAACAGTTATACACACCCACCTGAGAAGGAGTTGAGGAGGATTCTAGCTCGGATTCCCTGCAAAGAAATTTACAATGGACAAGAACTAATTGCCAAAGAGGTGGCAACTAGGTATCTGCGTTGTATCTCTCAGGTAAGCAATAAGTAGTGATGGAACTGGAGTAAGCTGATTGGAATCAAAAATCACTGTTGTTGTTATCCTTAATCTTGGAAAATGGATATAGCCTTAGATAATAACATGCCTTGGCCTTGTTCATATTCGCTCACCATGTAAGGAGAAATCTTCATATGTGCTAGTCCTGCATTCATATAGTGAGTATCTACAGGATGTAGCATAGCAAAAAAAAAAAAAATGCTTCCTTACTGTATTCATTTCATGTGTTCTTTTCAACAAGAAGCATGAATTACAGAAGGCAGCTAAGAGGAAGAGTTAATTCCTGTTTATTAAACTCCTTGCTATACTTCATTTCAAATTTGCCATTCAAATTTCTAATACAAATACAGTTAAATATATCTAATGACCTGAGCCTGAACCATGCAAGTCAAGACAGTCTCTTCCTGTTGCTTGTGGTGTTCCATCTATATTTGTTCCTT
Source organism: Intellagama lesueurii (assembly GCA_037013535.1). NCBI lineage: Eukaryota > Metazoa > Chordata > Lepidosauria > Squamata > Agamidae > Intellagama > Intellagama lesueurii. Next base: position 212,522,313 of record JBAJHW010000003.1, read on the forward strand.
GTCATCCTGTAAAGGATGCAAATTCTCTCCAGGTCTTCACCCGGGAATGAAGCAATAATTTGGTTTGACCACTGGCGTTCCCATCTATCAGATACTGCCACCAGCCTGTTTCTACTGGCATTGCCTGGCACTTCGTACCTCTATCCTTCCTATGCTGTGTATTAATTGGGTGATTATTTCTTTTCTCAGGCAAGGAATATTGAGCACTCATTGGCATAAATGTACTTTGCAGCAGATCTTTATCTAAATAAATATAACCATTCCATTCTACTTCTATGCCGTGTTAGTTGTTTGTTCTTACGTTTGGTGTGTGAGGCAATGAATCAATTTTAAAAACAAAACTAAAAATAACTAATCACTTCAGATATTTGAGATACTTGGCATGCTAGATGGTTCCTTAAGTGTCTAAGTGTCTGATTTTTGAAAAGCTCTTATTAGCCTTACTAAAATAACACTGCAGTTTCAGCATTGCATAATGGCCAGAATCCCACTGGTGGCCACGTAAAGTTCATGTAAGGCCACAGGTAATTGCAGCCAATTGGCAGGCTGCCAAGGCATATCTCAGCCATGTTCCTGGTCATGCCCCTGATTTGGTAACTGAGATCCACCCCAACAGCTCATCAATTAGCTGCAATATGTTACACAATCTTTACACAAACACCAAGAGGATTTTCACTAGTATATTTCTTGTTGTCCATCAGTGGCTGAAGAAATGCACTCTTTAAAAAATAAAAATTTAAAAAATAAGCAAAGACAGGAAAGCATGTGTTGAAGATAAACTGGAAAAAAAATTGAATTTGCTGACATGGCAGAGAAAATTCTACTCAGGCTCAAGCCACAAGCGACTACAGCACACTAGCAATTACAGCACTGTGGTTGTGCACATTTTATTTTATACTGCAACCTGACTCAGCATTGTGAGAAATGCTCAAATAACAGATCAGCTCATGTTTTGGTTTGGGAAAACTTAATAACTTATTCATATTGCATTTGAGGAGAAAACAATCAGTGTATACCAGAATTGAGGCTGCAATTACATACATCATCTAGCTGGGAGGAAGCCCCATTGCACTCAGCAGCAGATACTTCTCATGTATATGTTTGCATTCTGAATCTTCCTTTACCTGCAAATCAGCATGACCCAAGACAGAAAAATCTAGTCCAGACAGAAGGTAACATGGCTACAGTATAGAAGAAGCACTATTTTCTACCCATCCAACCACACCCCTTTTTGAAATGTGATGGAGCTAAGGAGCTTCAGGAGATGGAGCTCAAAGAAGGAAAACATGTAGTAAGAAGCCCTGAGCCTTGATCCCCAGATTTCAGCAGTGGCTAGATGTATGCCTGTCAAGTAAAAACTAGTGCACCAGCTGTGCCCATTTCTGAAGGCTGATCTGGCCATGGTGACATATGCTCTATTCATATATCACCTAGACTATTCCAATATTCTGTACGTGAGATTGTCTTTGGAAACTGTTTGGAAACTTCACTATGTCCAAGACACTATGGCCAGATTGCTGACCAGAGATGGTTAAAATTAAAACAGAAATAACTTGTTACTAAAACTTCAATGGCTTGTGCTCCATTCCCAGATATAATTCAAAGTATTGATCATGACTTGCAATGCCCTATACGGACTGGGTTCAAACAACATGAGCCTGCCCGGGTCTGGAAAACTCCAGGGTAAATCTTTTGATTTGTTGCCTATATGTTAATCCATAGCATATTCAATTGTGTTTTAATGTCATAAGTTATTGTATTTTTAAACTGATTCTATTTTAATTCCTGTTATGTGCCTTTTCAGGTCCTGCATTGGAAGAGAGGCAGGGCATAAATGAAGTGAACTGTCCAATCAGAAAATTCTCAGACATAAACCTGGAAATTTTTTGGCCTATACTCTCAGGACTCCTCAGGACTGGCTGGGGTATTTTGGGAGTTGTAGTACAAAATGTAACTTTTCCAGTCTTTACATGAGCTTGGCGACAGCCCCATAACTCTAAAAACAATCACATCACATATTTTTAAGATTTCATCATACCAGCTCCGCAACACACAGACTTCTGGAAGAAGAAGTTGTGATGATTTTTTTTAGATGTCTTTTCTAAGAAAGATTCACAGTGTTTTGCAACATTAAAATGAACAAACATTCTCAAAAGATTAAACCATGTGTTTATAATATAAAACTGTATACATATAATAAATCATAAAAACAATGAATTGGCACAGTGCCACTATTAAAAACTACCCACTCCTTTTGTCTTATATGTCTGAGAGCAGAGAAATATTTTACCCTGTTTCTGAAAATACAGTAATGCCAGGACAGGCAGATTCACTTGAAGAATAATCTGTAAATTTCAGCGGAGGGGGGGACTACTACTACTACAAAAGTCCTTTGTCTTGCCATCATTCCCTGAACTTGCTTTAAATGAGAGACTAGGATGAAGATCTCAATGTTGATGTGTGCAAGTTCATGGCAGGAGAGATGTTCTGTCTAATATAATGGCCTCAAGCCAATATAAAGGCACTATAAGGCTTTATAGATTGAAATGAACTTGCTGAATTGGTATCCAAGTTCATTACTACAAAGCTATGTAGTGTAATGTATTGTCTGAGACAAATTTCCTTTACAGATCCCACCCCTTCCCCCTGACACACACACACACACATCAGCCTGCTATGATATGATTGATTTATTTTCTCCCCATCTAGGCCATGGGCTGGTCCTTTGTGCTGTTGATGACCTTGTTGGCATTCCTTGTTCGCTCACTGCGTCCTTGCTTCACTCAAGCTGCCTTCTTAAAGAGCAAGTATTGGTCTCACTACATTGACATTGAGCGCAAGCTCTTTGATGAAACCTGTACAGAGCATGCGAAAAGCTTTGCAAAGATTTGCATCCAGCAGTTCTTTGAAGGCATGAACAAGGACCTGAGCATGGGCCATGCACACTTTCCCGAGAAGACACCTTCAGAACCAGGAGAAGAAAAGGAAAAACTATTGGGTATCATGGATCAAGGGGCCATGAACAAACTTTTGAAGAACTGGCACAAATGCAAGCCTCCTTTGTGCCTCCACCGAGAGGTTATCCAGAACGGCTGGGTAGGAGAAATTGCACGCCCTAACCCACCTAAGAAAGAGTATGCCACCTATTACAGCAAAGTATAAGAGTGGGCTTTCAGTACAAGCAGAGAACAGGCATGACTTTAAGGAAGACCTGTTGGGAGAACCCTTTCATCACAGAGGACCTTCAGGGATTCACAGATTGCAAAGACAGCCTCTAAAACATCTGTCCAGAAGTGTCTTTGAACAGGTCCGAGAAAACAACATTAAAAAGATATAGATGATGGTGGTGATGATGGAAACTTGAATTTCACTGCTGTTGTAACAATCAAGATAGCCATTTCCTTTTCTAAACTCTAAAGGATCGTTCACCTTCGGAACATTTTATGGATTCTTTATTACTTTTAACAGGAGTCTTCTTCCATGTTCAATCACAAAGGGTGGAGCATTCCTTCCTTTCCATAAGTCTCAGCAACCACCAAATTTGGATCTAAAGGCTACCATCAATTTCTTCACATATAGGCCACCTGGGCTCCATGATCACTGCAGATGGTGACAGCAGCCATGAAATTAAAAGATGCCTGCTTCTTGGGAGGAAAGCGATGACAAACCTAGACAGCATCTTAAAAAGCAGAGACATCACCTTGCCAACAAAGGTCCGCATAGTCAAAGCTATGGTTTTTCCAGTAGCGATGTATGGAAGTGAGAGCTGGACCATAAAGAAGGCTGACCGCCGAAGAATTGATGCTTTTGAATTGTGGTGCTGGAGGAGACTCTTGAGAGTCCCCTGGACTGCAAGGAGAACAAACCTATCCATTCTGAAGGAAATCAACCCTGAGTGCTCACTGGAAGGACAGATCCTGAAGCTGAGGTTCCAATACTTTGGCCATCTCATGAGAAGAGAAGACTCCCTGGAAAAGACCCTGATGTTGGGAAAGTGTGAAGGCAAGAGGAGAAGGGGACGACAGAGGACGAGATGGCTGGACAGTGTCATCGAAGCTACCAACATGAATTTGACCAAACTCCGGGAGGCAATGGAAGACAGGAGGGCCTGGTGTGCTCTGGTCCATGAGGTCACGAAGAGTCGGACACGACTTAACGACTAAACAACAACAAAGAGCCAATGAGTACAAAAGCTACAAAACATGTTTCACTGTTTTATTCCATTTTATCTTTATTTTTTGTAAAGACAAGGCAGTGAATGGACAAGGTTAATATCTGTTAATGAATTTTTTTTTTACTGGTAGCCTTGCAAGGATGCTTAAGGCACAGGCCTGTATTGTGAAGACGCTAGAGGGCGACACTAAACAACAAGTGGCAAATACTGTACTTGACTATAACGAGCAGGAGCTGTTGTTCCTTTTATTTTATAACTTTGACTTTTGTAACTTGCAATGATAAAATCTCCATGGAATAAGAGAATATGTTGAAAGATAGACAGAAGTAGATTCTGTGTGTTTTAAAGGCAGTATTATAAATCCACTAAAGAGAAGAGGGAGATGTGTCCAAAGATTACAAAATCAGCTGAAATTAGCTGTATGGTAGCTAAAGAAATCAGCAGCTGCTTTCTGGCTGGCTTCATTGTGTCTGGTCTTTTGATAAACACCGAGCAGCTGCTCAAACTATCTTGGGCAATTCCTCTGAAAATGTGAAGACATTGTTCAGTTAAAGCATCTGTTCATGATATAATCTAGTTAGCTTCTTGTTCACCTCCAATGTCTACAAGAAGAAATGGGGTGTTGTATCGGCGCTGTAACTGGTATTGTAACAAGGAATTGGTGTTGGTATTGTAATCAGGAGCACGTGAGGTAGGGCTAACCATCATCTCAGACACCAGGAGCCTGATTATACTTGTTTGCTTCTAGCTTCCTCAAGTAAGGTGGCCTGCTTTATACTTATTTGTTAGAAGGACTGTTAGAGGGCAGTCCTTTATTTTGTGTTTGAAAGGGTGGCTAGTCCCAATCAAGTTTAAAGATAAGGGGCTCCAAGAAGGGGAGGCAGCGAAGAGTTGAAGTTGCCTGTCACAAATTAGCACTTAGACAGCAGACTGAACAGACACACAGGTCATCTGTTCACAGTTTTCTCTACTTTGGAGAGGGTTGTTGTTGTTTTTCTGTTTAAATGATACTAAATATAATTATTTTTAAATCTACCTCTATCCGTATGAACTGGCACAAGTGCTTGTTATAAAGACTGGGGTCCTCTTTATTGATGGTGCATAAGTAGGCTCCCTCGCCTGAAGTTACAAGCAGCACAGTCATTGTCAGGCATACAGGATTGGGGAGTGGGATGATAACCAGGGTGAAGGAAAGAGGACCTCAGCTGTAGTCTGTTTAATCTATCTGTGCTCTGTTATAGCCACATATATCCATCTTCTTTTCCTCACCCAGATAAGACATACATCTAGTTTTTGCCAGGATAACAAACCTTTTTTTCCCATACTTGTAGGCCAGTCTACAAAAGCTTAATACAAATAAAACTCATTAGTCTTTAAAGTATTTTTGTTGCAACAGGCTCTTTCTAAGATAGCTACTGGTTGTTTCCAGTCTGTATTACTTCAGATTGCAGGTAGACACTTGCATAAATGAATTCTCCTCTATACAACCTGTAAATTAAATGAACACAGAAAACAAAATATCAGGGAGACATGGATGACCAAAAGAAACTTTCTGAGGAACAGAAGCTGCACAGTACCATATTGCCATAATTACAGCATGTAGTGTATATCACTACAGCTCAGGGCACCTGTCTGCATATATTAACATAATGAGCAAATTTTGGATGGAGAGGCACTTTTGCAGGAAGATGGGATCTAACCTACAGGTCTGGATTTGGTTTTTTAAATGTAGATTCCAGAATTACTTTTTTAAAAAATGTAAAATGGTTCATTTTAACTACTTCAACTGGAATCAAACTACCCTGTTTCCCCAAAAATAAGACCTAACCCGAAAATAAGCCCTAGTATGATTTTTCAGGATGCTCGTTATATAAGCCCTACCCCAAAAATAAGCCCTAGTTAAGTGAAAGCCCACCCTCCACCATTGTGCAGCATTCTGCAGCAACCAGAAGATGACATGACTGTATTGGAATAAATGTAGATTGTTGTACATGAAAGAAATAAAACATCCCCTGATAATAAGCTCTAATGCGTTTTTTTGGAGAAAAAATTAATATAAGACCCTGTCTTATTTTCGGGGAAACACGGTAGACAACATACAAGAGATGCATAACCAGGTTATTAATTTTTAGAAATTGATTTAACTGAATGCAGGCACTTTGGGTTTAAATTTTAATCAGGCTAATGTTGAGGTAAGAAAATACCTAATCCCTTCTAATTGAAAGAGCCCTCCCTGCACTATTTTTTTTTTAAGAAGTTAAAAGATAAAGAATTCATGTTTCTCTTAACCTGGTTTTTGGAAAGCAGCTGAGGGAGAAAAACTTTTACTCAGCAAAACAACTGCCAGGGAATGAGTATTAAGCATGAGCTTTCCCAGTAATATTTTCAGCCTCCATCTCCCTGCACAGACCACCTCTGGTTCAAGTTGCAATTAAAAGAAACAGGAAATTGCTCATGTATCTCCCATGTTTCATCTAATTTGTCCCTGAGAACGAAGCCATGTAGATGAAACATTATACATCATGATAGAACAGGGTCCAGTGCCTGGCTTTTTCCCAGAACCCTCAATTTTAAAATAGCAGCATGTTCTTTTGTTCATGTACTGTCAGAAGCTGTGTTCATTATAATCACCTACTTGCTCCCTCTTATACAAGTTCAACAAGTACTACAGGAATGCACAAAACACAGGAAATGTTAAGGCAAATTCACATACGCACCTTCAACAAGCGTTGGTTGTGGCAATGAGTGATGATATGCAGGTTTGGGAGTCATCACAGATCCCATAATGTTATTTCCAGCACAAATACTTTGCAACAAAAGCAATTCATAGATTTTGCTACAAGTCATGAAATGCTAAGACCAAGCAATGTACATACATATGCAGTTCTCCTTGTGTCCCACAGAAGTATCAGTTCAGATAGTCTAAAAGCCTGGCCAGTACTTTCTGCACTGAAAGATACGCCATATTGCTTTCTTCTGCAAATCTGGTTTTCTAGATTCTTCGTCACACCAAAAGACAGGCTGCTGCTGCTGTGCACTGGTATATCAGTGGTATATTATTAGAACTCTTACAGGTAGATATTACTTCCAGGGAAGTGTTTATGTGTCTCTCCAGTATATTTCAGGTCCAGAGTAATCAAAATATACTTGAGAAGTTCAAAGAAGCGTGCTGGGAGTGATTTATTTCATACTCTGAATTACAGCCATTCATGGGAGATTCATACCCATCCTAATCAAAGATATAATGTAAAAGCTTCAACTGTGTGAATGTGGACACGGAAATATATTACAGCATTTTAGAGAAGTTGCAGAAAAAAGGGAATCCTTAAATTAAATAAAGTTTTATTATTTACATACCCAGCCATGTAGTTACTGCTTATTTTTCATTAACTACTATTTATTTATTTATTTATTTATTTATTTATTTATTTATTAGATTTATATACTGCCCCTCTAGAATGTGTCTACTCTGGGTGGTTTACATATAACATAAAAAATAAACTAAGGTAAAATCCAAATTAATCACAGAGTCCAAGATGCGGAAAGGAAGAGAAGAAGAAGAAGAAGAAAGAGAGAAAAAAGAAAAGGGGAGATAGGCTAGGTAATAGCTGTAGGGAAGGCCTGCCTATATAGCCATGTCTTCAGGTTAATCTTGAAGGCCCTCAGCAAGGGAGCCAGGCATATCTCTACAGGTAGGTTGTTCCATAGGCGAGGGGCCACTGCTGAGAAGGCCCAATTTTTAGTTTTTTCCCGCCGGACCTCTCTTGGCGTTAGGCCCCTCAGCCGCCTGGCCTGACTGGAACGGGTGATACGAGTAGAATTTGGCGGAAGAAGGCGCTCTGCCTTCTATACTATTATATAGTATAAAAAACATAGTAAAACTTTATGAAGTTTGAATGAAATTCAATTCTTGGGGGGAAAAACACCTCTGGTTTTGAATATTGTGCTTCTCTGCCCATGATTCAAGACACCAGGAAATGGCCCAGTATTGCAATATTGTGCCCGTGTTGCCAGTACATTATTATCTTTAAAGCAAACCATTTTTTAAAATCTCCTAGTTTCTTTTCATATGGGCTGTGACCTTTAGTTGCCCTCCAGCTCTCCAGTGGACCAGTATTCCAATGCCCCACATCCTAAATTCTTTCAAAATAAAAAAAAGTGGGTGGGGTGAGCTATTCTCTTCCGAGATCAGCAAGATTTATTTTTTCAATTTATGTGAGCTATTTGAAATCTGGGATAGCTTGGGGTCATCTGTTTTACTGTGGAGGGGGTAAAACAATTTTACAATTTAAAAAAACTAGTTTGAAAACCTTTTGTCCAACCTTCCCCAAATTTGGCACAGTACAGGAGTAGACTGTCTGCTACAACTGTATGAAATGTGGTGGTAATCCAAAGCCCAACTTAAAAGTTATACATTTTTGTTTGGGATGCCCTTATTTTTAGAATTGCCTTATAGAGCAGTGGTCCCCAAACATTTTCAGCTTACGGCTCCCTTGATTTACTGGCCACTGGCTGCAGCTCCCCCAATACAATACTTTGGGTGAGGGGGGAGAAGGAAGGGGGAAACCTGGCCTAACTAGTACTTCTGTGGATTCTGCAGTGTCCCTGTTTGAGTTTGGTGGTGCTCTGGGGTGCTGCAGTGCACAGTTTGGGAACTACTGTTATAGTCTTGATTTGCTTTGCTGCACAATATCATTGATGCACTCTTGTGCAATATATTATTTGTTTTTCCTATCATTTTTTTAAAATCTCATTGTAATAGCAGCACTCTGGATATGTTGGCTTTCACTTCAACAAAATTAGTCTAGGATGAAAGAGCTACTTGAAAATATTGCCCCAGTGCTTTCAATGTGCTACTCATTTTATGGTTTCTTTTGGATCCCCCCCACCCCCAGTGCTTTGAAAGATATGATCCTTGACTTGCAAGAGTGAAAAAAAAAAATCACTAAAGCAAATTTAATCAGGCAGTCATCTTCTTTCAGTCAACATTCTCCATACCAAAATGTCTCAATACATTATGAGCCATATATAACCCATATTGTCAGAGTACAACCTTCCTGGCATTCATAATGAGTAATGAGCAGGGAGTTCATCGTGAAGTTTATTCACTGTATTTTGCTCAGGTGTGCAACCTTTAGTCAAAGATCAAGTGTTGAGGATAACCTGCTCTTCTTGTTTGTGGCTGGAGATGTCTGTGCCCAGGGCAGACTGGCTGATTCTTTGTGCTGCAGTGACCGAGCATCATTTTCTGGGCTGAGATAAAAATTGTAATAGGTTCTTTCCCCTGGCCACTGTTACCCAGACCTCTAGTCTGCTTTGGGTGCTGTGGAAATCATGACTTACTAAGAACAAGCCAGCATGCTAGCACCAGCTTTTCTATCATTCCTGCTTGGAGTCTGAAATGGTGTGTTTCATAATGTCTATATATGGCAACAGTCTGTGCTCCTCCTTGTTTCCCTTCCAACAAGACAAAGAAACATGCCAAAGACGCAAGCCAAAAACACAGTATTTCAATATCACAACAAAATTACAGAGGCTGCTTAAGCCTGGGTTGTGGGAGAAGAACCAAAAAAGGACTTCCTGTTCTTTAATTTTCTGTACAAGCACCTTCTCCCTCCCCTTCTTCTAGCTTAGAGAACTCACTATTCAAAATCGGGTTTGAGATATAGATATAGGGAAATATATTTGCATAGACATTCTCAGGCATAATCCATCATTTCACAGTATATGTTTTATGCCTGGTAATGGCAACAACAATCCCAGTAAAGTGCGCCCATCTCTCTCCCAGTCCTTGAACCTTGTTCCTAGGACAGCATGTGGTCAATGTCCCATTCTTTTTTTGAGCAGTGAGTTCAACTTTTCACATGAAAGCCACTACTTTCAAGACTTCTCCACTTTCCCTCCCAATTTACTTTCATGATGAACATCATAATTTTTGCATCTTTTTTGGCTGGTATGAACTCTGGAACTTGATTTTTGCCAATATGACTAACTTTGCTTTTCAAAGATGCAGAAGCACATGAAGAAAGACAGGTACAGTTTAGAAAATAACTCCAGACTGCAGTTGGAGGCCATTTTAAAGCTTTTAGGACAGATTTCTTTTCCTAATCTTCTTTTCCACAGTTCCTTTCCATCATTGTGTGTGTCCTTTTGTCACAAAGCAGAAATTAAATGCTAACTGCAAAAATTAATTAGCTGCATCCATCTTACGAGGCATTCAGGATTGATCCAAAACATTGGTTTCTCTCTTTTATTCAGCCTGTCCTCCAGCTACTGAGTTGCTCATTTCCCCCTTGACATCCTTCATTCTTCTTCCCTTCCCTTGCACTACACATTTTTCTCCTCATACACTGTCTCTGGAACATGGCCTACACGGCCTTCATAATAATTCCTCCCTGAATCTGCTTCTTCCTGCACCGACTTGCTCTGAAACTAGTTCACCAACAGGTGTGACCCCACTGGCTCTTGTCTTCAGTCTTCTCTAATTTTTTAAGTTAAATGGTTCAGGGGGTCATTTGGTCTGAAAGGACACAAACCACACACAACAATATAACCACTGATGGCATGGCAGGAAGTATATGGCATGGCATGCCAATTCTGTATGAACTTCAGATGTGAGGTCAGTCCCAGGACTGGACATTCTGAAAGTGCAGTTCAGACCATTCCTCTGAAAGAACTGACTGTTGCCTAGCTAGATATTTCAACAACAAAAATTAACTTCTGTTTATTTTGTTTCTTTATATATTCATGTTCAGTAAGCTGCAAAAAATAGAAGGCGCAGGGCATTTCAGAGTTATTAAACACTACGCCTTATTTATTCATTTAATTTACATTCCATCTTTCTCTCAATGCTGTGTCCTAAGGTGGTTACAACCTAGTCAAAATTTGGCACAATATAATGCGCAGCTGTGTATTTCCACTTAAATTACAGTAAAGGTAAAGGTAAAGGTTCCCCTTGACAAATGTCCAGTTGTGTCCTACTCTAGGGGGCGGTGCTCATCCCCGTTTCCAAGCCATCGAGCCAGCGTTTGTCCGTAGACAGTTTCGGTCACGTGGCCAGCACGACTAGACACGGAACGCTGTTACCTTCCCACTGTGGTGGTACCTATTTATCTACTTGCATTTTTACATGCTTCCGAACTGCTAGGTTGGCAGGAGCTGGGACAAGTGACGGGAGCTCACTCCGTCACGTGGATTCGATCTTTCGACTTCTGGTCTTCTGACCTTGCAGCACAGAGGCTTCAGTGGTTTAACCCACAGCACCACCACATATATTAGTTTAAATTAGCATATACAAATTTAATCCAATGTTTATCGATTAAACTTATTATTTTTTGTGAAGAACATCCTCCTTTTGGATTTTTTTTTCTCCATGTCCTCCTTTTTGGTGATGTCTGTCCTCCTTATTTGGAAATGGAGCAGTGGCCATCCAAAACAGTGCAGAGAATTACAGTTCTGGCCAGACAATGGAAAAATACAGTTTTTTCAACACTTTCCATGGCCCTGTTCTCAGAGCATACCCCAAGAAGTGCTAGTATAATATTATTTGCATGAAAACCAAAGGACTCTATTTGGCACCAGCAAAGAAAAGTGGTGCAATGACTTGCTGTCTACATAAGTGAATTATAGTATGCAGGGGTAGGGGATAATCAAAAGGCAAGATAATTAATGTGCCAGCAGAACAAAAAAAAAACCTAACCAAAAAATAATTAGACTCCAGCAGAAGAACTTATTTTTTTGGCTGACCTTTTCTCCTCTTTTTGCCTGATTTTACCTTTGGTAGATTTTGTCTGTTCTGGAGCTTTTAGGCCTTAGTTTATCTCTCCCCACCCCCCCCCACCCCACAAGTCTGTGAGAAGTTTCTTTTTCATAGTGGTTACTTCTTTTTTGAGATTCTCCACCTCCCCAACTATAGTTTTTTGTTGTGATTTTTACACAAAGTTTTTCCTGGGTTAGATTTTGGGCTCAAGGAAAGTTTTGAATACATCCTGATTTCTAATCCTCGTTTTTTTTTTTTGTCATTTTATTTTTATTTGTATTTTAATTCTTGTTGAGTCTGACTTCACTACTTTATTTCACATTTTCCTTCTATTTCTCTCTGCACTGATATCCTTATACAAATTTTCCTGGATCAATAATTTTCCACACTAATCTTTGTCTTCAGATGAGAAGCAACAGGGGTGCTTTATGAAGGGCTAAACGTGGCTAATTTTGCCTTTTATAACTTCATATGGTGCTTTAAGTTGTTCTCCATTGCACCTTTCACTGGCTGAAATCCCGTTGCTTTGTCATAGATGGGGAAGGCAAGCTGCATAATTTTCAGTGCCTTATAGCTGGCAAAAAATAAGTACCTTCTCAGATTCTTGAGTGTGTGTCAAGCCAGCGTGCATCTTGCCCCCCAAAATCCCACTGATTTCTCAGTCATCTGCTGTGATGTAAACAAATATATTACATTTATTTCACTTATGGACAGTCTCAGGTCATCTCTTGTTACATACTCTTATGCAGTGAAGCAAACAGAGAACCTCCTTTTCAACTTTTGAAAACCTTATTTAAAATGGTGAGGGCAGACAAAGTTGTACAGTACATTCATGTACACGTCTCCCTTCAACAACACTGGGACTAGGGGCACCAGTTCAAAATCTGTTTATAACTCTTTTGCCATCCCCCCCCCCCAAATGTAACTGCGAAGCATAAACAGTTGATTCACACAGAGAGAGACCTCTCCCGACCTGTGTCAGTCTCCAGGCATGCCCAAGCACTGGACCCACCATGCCAGGAGAGGTGGCTGTCCGGCTACTGCCATCGAGCTGGAGGCCACTACACTGACAGCAACAAGGTCCTTGGTAAGTCCAAGACCCATCTTTCTCAGGCCACTTCCTGGAGACAAATAGCAGTGCAGTATTTCTTGAATATTTATTTATTTATTGTAATATTTATTTATTTGTTGGGGGGAAATCAGTGTATAATCAAAACCGTGCTGTTCAGACCGATGTGATTCAAGGGAGAAGTGTTTTATTAATTTAAAATATATTCTATTGTACTTTTGTTTTTGTTTTTTTAAATAACCCAAAATCATCTAATGCACATTAATGTAAAGTGGCTGGAACAAAACTTGAAAATTTAAACAAATAATATCAAAACATGTTAACTGACAAAAAATAATGTAACGGTGAAACAAACATGCCACATCATCTGGAACCCACAAAGCAAGAGAACAGGAAAAATATAAATCATACCAAGAAAAAGGTCTGTAAGAAGTCACTATTGTACAATATGCTGTTTTTTATCTATTCAACTGTAAGTAAATTGAACTTTTTATTCTTCCTCTTACCAATGTCTCACAGTGAGTTACTGAAACTATAAATGCCAGTTGATGAGACAATAAGGGGTGGTCTTCTCTGGGGAGACTTGAAGCTAATTCTGTTCTATAAGTCCCTGCACATTGGCTGCACAGTTAGGGGGTTTTAACCAAAATTCAAAACTCTGCAACATTATGGACACCCACACCACAAGTTAAAAGTATCCTATAAATTCAATAATTTTTTATTATTGAATAAGCATTTCCTTGTGGAGCTTGAGAAGTTATTGTTGCAGTTCCTCACTCAAGCAGCTGAAAGTAAAACTCTCTTCTTTCTGCTGCTGAGACATCTTGATGTGGTTATGGTGTGTTTCATTTTTTCCACTACACATTTTTTCCTCCCTAAAGGCACAATGTTTTCTCTGGAAACCATGGTATAAAGCTGGCATCCTCGTTTCCTCTCTCTCTCTCTTTCCCCGCCTGTACAATCTCCACCCTGACCGAACGTCTTCCCCTCCCCAGTCACATGAAAAAAGAAAAAAAAACTGCGTGCAAGCAAAAGAAACTGCTGGAAACCCACACACCCGGTCTTTTTAACAATTTCTTCTGATAGCAACAATTTCTGTATCTGATCTCATCCCCCATCCCCATGTGCAAGACCAGCAGACGAACCACAAGTTTTGCCATCCCAGAAGTAAGTGGTTCTTTTTTTTTCTTTTTCTTTTCTTCCTTTTTTTCTTTTTTTTAATGTGTTTCATTTTGGTTTGGGAAGAATCAATGTTTTCTAAAAAGAAAAATCATATCTCACGATATAAGGGAAGGAAGATCACCATTTGCAGTGCAACACAAAACATTATCCACTCTCTAAATTGGAGAGTTATTATTAGTTTTGTTTTAAGCAGGAAATACGTTTGTTGGCTTTCATATGTCAGAATTATAGAACTACAGCAGGTTAGATTTGCCGCCTGTTTTTCCCCCACTGTAAAGTTACTGAAGCCTTTTTGTCCAGGAAGTACAAAACAGAAAGCCCAGATGTTTGACATGCAATACTTGACGATATAGTTCTCTGCCCTCTTTACGACTAGAGGCTGGAACTTTTTCCCATCATCAAATGATCAGGATTTCTATATTATGTAGTCTTTTAATTCTGTTTTGATTCCAGTGGTCTGCATTACTTCAGCTTTATACCAATTGAAACGTATCTTCACAAATCTGCAACTCACTGGGTGGGGCGTTTTGTCCCCCTTCCTTTTCTTTGGTTGTTTTAAACATTTCGAGGCCTTGATCTAAGGGCGGGGATATCAGGTGCTAGGATGACATGTGAGATGCTAAGCGTGCGTGGTTTTCTCATGTTGTTCAAAGTGGCTTTATGGCAGTATAAGTAAACAAACAAATCCACTGGTATTAAAAGATAGCTAAATTTTGCATTCATGTACTCCTAAGAGTGACAAAGTAAGGGATGTAGTCCAGAGAAGGAATGGGAGACCCTATTTATTTTCATCTTTACACTTCCAAGCACCTTTTGCCTAATATAACCAATCCACCAGGCTTGCTGCCTGGATGCTCAATTCAGAGAGCTGGTGGGGATTAGTCTCTGGAGGATGTGACTCAGGCATAAATATAAGTAGAAAGCAACTTGCTCATTCAGTCTCTCTCACTGGTGTTATAATTTTAATTGCCACTGGCAATGCCATTGTACAGGGACTGCTGATGCATAAGCCTTCAGGTTGAAGCAATCTTAATAGATTAATAAACTAATACAGCCAATAAACTAAGATGGCATTGATGGGGGGAATTTTTATCAGTGAGGGAATATCCGATTTAAGGGGAAAGTGTCAGTGCTGCACAGATGACAAAGGAACCTACTGGATCAGTCATTATTGCTGATCAGAGAAGGAATGTATGGCTAGTCTGAAGCAGGATCCTAAAATTGTAGAACCACTGAATCGTTTGTGAAATGATGAGTCACTGCTTATATAAACACAATTGATTCTTGATTCAATGGCTGGCCTGCAGGCCATGGAACAGAATCTTTTAGCCCTTGGGAATCAGGTAACCCTCAACAGCTAATCCTATGTTACTGCCTTCCATCTTGCTCCAGAGTATACTGCATGTCCTCAGCTAGGCAATTTGTAGGTGATGGAAATTTTCCAGACTGCCCCACCATGCCACCTGCTTGTGTCTGCTCCATTTCCATGGTACTTGCTTAGTCATCAGTTGTAGGCTAGGAGTTTAGTCTGAGACTATTTTGAATCTGCAGCAAAGCTATAATATGGAGTGGTGGAAAATGGCCTGTCCTTCTGAAGCTTTTTGGGTTTTCCATAAACCACTAGTATGTTTTTTATTAAATTTCTTAGATGCTCTTTCCTCAAATAAACAAATAAGGCTCAAAACATATATTTTTTTAATAATTATTATTCATTTTCCATTGGGTCAGGGAAGATCATAGGGAAGGGGATTTACCCTAGTACCTTATTCCAAAACATATAGTAATAATACAGTAGATAAAATTTTAAAATAATATTATATTTCTCTTTCTGCCTCAAATAGATGTGTTGGTTGTTTTAATAAACATGTTTATTTGCATGGTTTTGATTGTATCAGTTAAGTGTCATATAGATAATCAACCAAGTATGCATATTTAATAGAATGCATGTTTATTTCTACTGTATTGGTTACACCAGTTAAGTGTCAGGTAGTTGAAACTCTTTCAACTGGAAGAACAATATTAGAAAAAAAACACTATATTCGAATGGAAGCTTCAGTTCCTGACTGGCATTAGTGAACTATGATACACAGTAAGGATACAGTGGAGTATGCAGAAAAACATGCATGTACCACACCTTTCATCTTTCGGCAGCTTGATTTATTGCTGAGGAGGTACCTGTGGGGCTTATATAAGATACAAATATTCTCAGGCTCCTATCCTATCAAATATTTGGAAATGTAAAAAATAATTTAAAAAAACACAACACATTCATAGTTAATTTTAATTCTCCTCACCCCTGCCTCAAATTAGAGAATTACTTAAGAGAAGCAGTATGGTCCTGTTTTAGGGGCCATACCTCCCAAGGAGCTCAAATGAAAACAGATTTTAAAAGGTATAAACAAGCATGAAATGACAACAGAATGGTTAAAAATAATAGAGCTGAGGATGCTATAAAAGGCAAAAGAACTTCCTTTTTAAAAATACTTGCTCAGTGAAGAAGGAAGGAAAGGCTCATACACTGCCAAGCCACATGTAACGGGGGGGGGGGGGGGAGAGAGAAAATAAGTGAGAATAACGCTCAAACTATAAAAACTGCAAAATTAAAATTCCTTGCAGAAAACACATTATTATAGTAATGAAGGACTGGGATTGTCAAGCAGCCCATAGTGGTAGGGCTCATGAGCAACAAGCAACAGTGAGGATACAGACAGATAATCAAATGTGCCTACATCACCCTAGCCATCGACTGCAATTTCAAGTAATTAGCATCTTGAAAGTCACTTTGGTTAAGGATGTCACTTGTCTGTTGTGGTTTTGTTTCCTTTGGAACAAGGTATCTGGAGACTTAACTGGAGCATTGCAACGTTTGTGTCTCTTTGCAAATTCACAAGCTCAGTACAGCTTTAACACTTAAAGCATTCCTACAGATCTCCTAAAGTTCACTGTGACTGTTTTTAGTGATGGGTGAGTGGCTAGGTAGCACCTTCAGAGTTCAAAAAATCCTCATCTCCCATTTTTCCTCAGATTGAATATGCCTGTTCTTTTCATAAAGGGACCTGGATTATCACATTCCGCAGGGCAAAGGTGGCAGAATGTTGGTTAGAATCTACTGGTACATCTCTAGGTGATTTGCAAAATAAAATGACTCCTCTCTTCTTCCTTAAATTATGTGGATAAATGTAGAAAGCTTGGGGACAGTCAGGAGTATATTTGTCTGTGGAAGGACTGTGAGCTGCATTCAGTCCTAGTATTCGAAACAAATCTCTGGGCTTGAAATTTCCCAGGATCCAGTTGGTGAATTAGTAGTATTAAAAAAACCAAGTAGATCTCACAAGTCTAAAGTCTATTCACCTTAACAGAAGGGAAATATGCTGGGAAAAGAAAGGCATGTCACCTTCCAGAAGATTTACTTGCTATTTTAAAAGCCAACTAATATCCTTAACAAAGGGAGTTTGCAGGATCATCAAGATGATCCCCTTTGAATCAGTTGGTTGTTGTCCTGGGATGTTTAGTTGTTTCTTGTATTTGGCAGCCCTAAACAGCATTTCTGACATGTTTGAGATGCTTAAGGAATGGTTTTACTATTGCCACTCCCCACTGAGATGGCTGAGCTGAGATTTGCACTCAAGTCCTCCAAGTCCTAGTCTAACACTATGCTCACATTGTTACCATATTGGAAGACCTCTGTTTTACAGTAAAGAATCTTAGGGAACACAATAGAGAATGCTGAACTAGATAACAGGTTGGTCTGAGGCAGGTTACTTCCTGTCATGTAGCAGGAAATGGCAACACACACGTCACCATTTGTCATAGCGCATAGTTCCAGTGTTGGTCACATTACCTTGGCAACAGAGGCAGAAAACTCTACAAATCCTTCTCTTTTTGGCAGCAAGCAAACAAGCAAGCAAGCAAGCAAACAAACAAACAAGAAGCCCTTTCCTGACATACAGATCCATTATCTAAGATGACTTTTTCACTTGCTTAAAACAAAGTCAAGAACTGCAGGATAGCTTAGTGGTTTAGGTCTCTGGCTGCAGAACCAGAGGTTGAGAGTTTGGTTTCCCTCTGTGCCTCCTTGACAGTGACTGGACTTGATGATCCATAGGATCCCTCCCAGCTCTGCAGTTCTAGTATTACAATTCTTATTATAAAGTACTGACCTAGATGGAGTATATTTAGCCTGATCCAACAACAGTTCTTAAGTTTTTACATATTGCTATCCTTGCAAACCGTTTATATGCATGAAAAACTGTAATGAGATAGGCCTGTATCCTCTTCCCTTACCCCTTAAAATCCAACATGGTATTTTTGGGCTTTGGACACATTACAGTGGCCCCTTGAAACAGTTTCCTGAAGCATTTGCTGCTACAGCAGATAACTTGTGTGTAGTTTTTTGAAAATGCCCTTTCCATTCTTATTTTCTTCACTACACAGGTGTCTTTAGTCATGCTGACATTGGAGGGTGGTCAGTGACACCACTCCAAAGAAGTGCAGTGGCTACACTGGTTGTGTCACCCCAGGTGATGAATTCAAGTCATCCTTGTTCTTCTCACTGAAGCAAACTTGTCAGACAATAACCAGTTGCTCCTCCTAATTCCATCAAAGACTATAAAATAAGCCCAACCCATGCAGACTAATACAGTAAATCCATGTTAACAACTTCCTTTCGGTAGTAATGGTACTCTGGTCAGAGAAGTAGAGACGCAACAAGTGAATGACATCACAACAAAAATGAGTCTCTGCCTCATGCTCACACAACATTGGCAACAAATGAGAACAGAAATGGAACACAAGATAAAGAGCACTACTTTCTCCACTCTAGTAACTACATTTCTTCATCATAACTTCAAGGAACTCCAAGAGGGCATTACAATTCTTAGCAGCAAGCTGACGGAGAAGGTAAGGCATCTTGATTGCTCTTTTGCAGAATGCCAGAGGAAATTGGGGAAGAATTGTTTACCATGTGGAAGAATGTCTAATCTTTCCTGCATTTCTAGTATGATTACTGGAACGTGCTGGTAGGCAGACAGAGATTAGAGCAGTGGTTCCCAACCTTGCATTGGGTCCCCAAATGTTCTTGGACTAAAATTCCCAGCTTTCACCACTACTGTGCTAGTGCTAGGCTTTCTGGGAGTTGTAGTCCAAGAATATCTGAAGACCCAACGTTGGGAACCATTGGATTAAGAGGAAGGCTGCCTTACTTATTTTTACATATCCTATGTATTTTACATACGTAAGATGGGAGTCATGATGTACACCTTCCCAAGGATATTTGAAAGTGCATGACTTGTGATACTTAGCTCTATAGAATACATTATCAATTGAAATTGCATCAGTCGCTTTTTCTATTGTGGCCCATTTCCTTCCTAGAATAAATTCTAAATATTTTTAGGATATTACATTTCAATACATGTAATACTCTGGAGACTCATTGCCCTAATAAGACAAACAGGAGTTAAGGAGTTAGCCAGGAGTTAAGGCGGGAGAGGTATGATTTTGGCAGGCAGTGGGCATGGGAGCTGGTGCAGCCTTCTGACACACAACAGATGCCTGGGAGTCAGCCTTGGTTGTGGTCTCACCGATCCCTGCATGTCTCTTCTCCTGTCTATGATGATGTTGGTGGCATTGGTCATGTTCCCCCCAGCAGGGTGGCCTCTCTGCCTCCTTGAGCAGCAAAATGAGCTAGACCCACTTGCCTGTCCAGGGGTCCTGGGGAGCTACCACCTTCCAACTGGATAGGTGTTTGTTGCTGACTCCTCAGGAGCCTTGGCCTGGGAAGCCTCTCAGTTGGTCGTTTCCAGTGCCTTTTCCCAATGGTTTGTCCCCTCTTTTATTTTCCTCCTTCCTCAGGGAAGAAAATAAGCTCATATGGTTCAGCTATTTCCTTGATGTAGCCCCAGTCCGCCAGGGAAATGCAGGTGGGAAAGTCTGTGGGAGTCACTAGCGGAGTCAGAGGTCCTGCTCTGGGTTGGTCCAGCCTTAGGAGTGAGATCCTTGCTGGTCCCACAAATATTATGGGAAGAATTGCTCTGTCTTTACTCCTATGATACCCAGCTTGCAACTTATGAAATACAGTCAACCCTCGACTTACGAATGGCCCTAGTTGCGAACTTTTCGACTTACGAACCGCTCTGATAGAAAAATATAGCCTCGACTTGCGAACTTTACTTCGAGTTATGAACCGAAAAAAAACCCTAAGTCATCTTAGGTTAAAAGGAAAAAAAATTCTGCCCCTAGTGGTAGGAACGGATTAACCGGCTTTGCATTAGTTCCTATGGGAACTAATGCTTCGACTTACAAACCGCCCCTCGACCTAAGAACCAAAAACAGCCGGAACGGATTAATTGGTTTTCAATGCATTCCTATGGGAAATGCTTATTCGACTTAACGAACTTTTCGACTTAAGAACGTCCTTCCGGAACGGATTAAGTTCGTAAGTCGAGGTTTGACTGTAGAAGCAGAATAGGAACCAGGCATGGAACAGTGAGAACCAAACAGGATACAGGGCAACATGCATGGGAGTTTCATTGTATTTTCTGAAATAGCATTGTTGGATTATATGTTACTGTACCTCTTTGCCAGCCATGAAAATGTTTAATTCCTGATTATTTGTGATGATTCTATCATTGCAGCTCACAGAACAACAAGAAGACCAGGCATCCTTGTTCTTGTAAATATATCTTCAGTATCACATTAAAAGTGGACACAGAAAAGTAAAATGGCTGCTTTCATTGTTGAAAACTTCCGCTTCCTCTCACTCTTCTTCAAAAGTAAAGATGTGATGATTTTCAATGGCTTAGTGGCCCTGGGCACTGTTGGGAGTCAGGAGCTTTTCTCCGTGGTTGCTTTCCATTGTCCATGCTCCCCAGCTAGGAACTACATCTATGGTTTGGCTGCCATCGGTGTACCTGCCCTGGCCTTGTTTGTCATTGGCATCATTTGGAACAACCATACCTGGAACCTGGTGGCTGAGTGCCACAAGAGAGGAACGAAGAACTTTTCAGCAGCTGCCAACTTTTTGATCTTTGGCTCTGTTATGGGACGGGCTGCAGTGGCTCCTGTCACCTGGTCAGTGATATCACTGCTCCGTGGAGAGGCCTATGTCTGTGCCTTGAGTGAATTCATAGATCCCGCCTCCCTGAGTAACTTTCCAGCTGGCTATGGGGCAGATACCATGGCCAGGTTCCCTTGTAATGATCTGCCGGTCAACGTGACACATTTCAAGGATGAAGTAATAAGGCGATTAAAATATGAGTCTCAGGTATTTTACTTTACTTATTTGTTCATGTGAAATGGAAAAGGAGTGTGGTTTCCTGGCTGGGATGTCAAGAAATTTGTTTTCATGTCCACACTGTGTTTGGTGCATTACTATATGATACACACCCAGAGAGCTGTTAATTAATGAATTCATTATAAAGAAGTGAATTGTAATCCCTCTGTTGACTTCCCCGCTTATTATGCATGTACGTCTCAGTGACCTAGATTTTCCTTCTTCTTGGATTCCTATTTTTATTAGTGATTTAGCTTCTTTTACTTCTATTAACGTAGGGGTATGAGGTTTGAGGCTGATGGAGTTCATCGTCCATCAATCTGCAGGCTGCAAGATTACGGAAGGCTGATTTTTGTTACTTCAATAATTCTTAGCATGCTGTGAACCTTGAGTTTTACAATCTAAATTTTACCATGTCATAACACACTCCCATTTAATTAGAATGATCTGCGTGGTTTTCCCATCTGCATTAGTAATCAACATTTAGCTTCTAGGCTCAGCTTCTTTTGAAGCTGTTCCAGTCCAACCAGCATACAAGCTCTTGTAGTGCAACCCTTGGCATGTTTACTTGAGAAAAAGTTCCAGTGAGTTCAGTAAAATTTCCTCACTACAAGTGTGCAGAGAATTGCAGCCTTAAACATTTCAGGCTTGTCCTTCCTCTGAGCTTGAGGTTGTATGTCCAGAGGAAGTTTTGCTTTACAAAATATGCTTATACTGTATATCTCTAGGATGTAACACTTGGCAACAAACAGTCACTATGTAATATAATCAGTGTAGTAGTCGAACCATAAAAAATAGACAGTGCTTGGCATTTTTGCTTTCTTGGACTAACAGTACCCAGAATCCTATAGCTGGCATTTGCACATATCCCTTCTACTTTATCACATTTAGTCCTATGTTGCATAAGGACCTAAATCTATGTACACACTCTGTTATGTATATCTGGAGACAATAGTTGGCAATGCTGCTAAATGTATTTCACTGCTGAATAAGGTAACTAGGACTACTTATCTTCTTTTATTTTGGACTGATGCTGGTGTTCTGTTTTACAAAGATGACAATGCTGCTTACCCTTATGTTTGTCTCTTAAATCCTGAAAGAGAGAGAGCTGATGACTCAAAGTGTACAATGAATTGCTTAGCATTCTGGTTTCTCAATCCAGAAAAGCCCACAAACATGGGTTCAGTGTATGTGAAAGCCCTTAGATGCATTTAAAGTATCTTTCTAGATGCTATCAAACTACTCCAAAAACTCATGCCAACTAGTGGACATACATTTTAAATACAACCTTCCCCTACCACAAATTCTTATTTGGAAATAGAAATCTGAAAAAATGCACTTTGGTAGTTCAGGTCATCAGTTATCCCTAAAGAAAAAAAATCAACATAAATTTTGCAAAGAATGGCAAATCATCCCCTTTCCAGTGAATTGCATTGAGGTAGGCAACATGTGCCCCCCACCACCACCCAAAGCTTAAATGCAGCCACCATCAACCCTAAACAATTTTAATTTTGGAAGGGGGGATGGCCAAAAACATCTTACCCCCATTTTGGTTAAAAAAATTAGGAAGCTGGTGAGGCCCACCAGTGTCCAGGGATCAGTGTGTGCAATCTTCAGATCTCTAGAATTTGCTCACCAATCTCTCCAAACCTAGTATCCTACAGACCTGGGATGGATGGGAGGTAGGGGTCAAAGAATAACACAACTGGCAGGCACCATGTTAAGGGCAGTTTCTGTTTAGAGACCAAACCCAAACAGAATAAAGCCCTGCTCTGTTTTTGCTTTGTCTTTCCCTTCCAGCTATTTGGGTGGATGCTCATCGGTGTGGTTGCAGTTCTTGTGTTCATCACCAAGTGCCTAAAACACTGTTGCTCACCTCTCAGCTACCGCCAGGAAGCTTACTGGGACCAGTACCGCTCCAACGAAGCCAAGATCTTCCAGCGCACTGCTGAGATACATTCCAAGATGGTTGCTGCCAACAATGTTCAGAATTTCTTTGGTTTTGTTTGTTTAGACAAAGAGGAGCAGGAGTTGGTGAAAGAGTTTGCTGTGACAAACATACAGCCCAGGTCACAGTGGGATGATGTCACTGGAGTCTATATCTATCGAGAGAATAATGGTTTTCCTCTCTACAGTCGTCTCCATAAATGGGCCAAAAAGATGATGGGAAACAATTTAGGTCCCGACAGCCAGGAAACAGCCTTCCTAGCTACCTAAGATAACAGGCTGCAATGTGATATACACTTTGTTGGAAGTACCACTGAACTTCAAAGGACTTTTTTCTAAGTAGACATGCATAAAACTGTTAGCACTTATATATTCCTGTTGTATGTTATGTCCATTTTATCTATGGACCCAACTCTTTTGGCTCAAGAATTTTATCTTATGTCATCATGGATTATAACTTAGACAAAGGCATTGGAGGAGGAAGAAAGACCAATATTCACTGTCAGTCTGGGAGCTCCCTTCTAAAATAGGACCACAGAGGGCTGTCCTGACAGAAACAACTACCTGTTACTGCAACAGAAAGAAAACAAAGAACCTAAAGAAAGCAGGTAAAGGATGGAGAGGAGTCTTGTTGCTCAATATGCAGGGGAGATAAATCAGGTGTTCAGCCATGCAACTGGAGACTCTTATTATATTTTCCCTCATTTTTGAGAGAAGACATGCTATTGAACAGCTTCATCTTTATCACTTACCACTACCTCAACTTGTGCTTCCTTGGCAAATATCCTTCGCAATGGCACAAAACATCATACAAACATTAGATGGCTCAGGAGACTTTCCTTATTTTTCTGCCTCTCCCATGATTCCACTTAGGGGCAGATAAGATGAGCCCCATTCTGCTTCTGCAAAGGGTAGCTGCTGTCCTCTCCTCTGCTGGACTTGGTTCTTTAAAGCAGAACTAGATTTAACCATTTGCTTTAAGGGGCAAAGTTTGGTACCTACAGAGAGGCCCATAGGAAAATGGGGAAAACCTTTTTTTCTGTTGAGAGCCCTTGCATATTTACCTACCTACCTACCCTACATTCTGAATAGAAAAAGTGTAATCATCTCAGTCTATGGGGCTACCAATGTAGAGAGGGCTGTATAACAAGCCTCAAAAGTTTTGAGCTTAGCCTTTCAGAACAAAATTAATGTTTAATTAAGTTTTAATGAAAGCTGATCTTAAGAGACTACTGTCTGAATAATAGGACAAGAGTTCTCCAATAGAGAAGACACACTAGTGATTAATACTTTTAATCTTGAAAATTATATGAATCCAAATCTCTGGCTCACTAGGCAGATTTTTGCCTGAAATTGGAGATGTATCCAATGGTAGGTAGCTCTGTATGTATTATGGAGTGTAGTGTACCTGCCTCATACTGCCTTCATACGTAGATACAGATTTTCTTGTTAGACCAGCTTATCTTGCCCATACTCGCTGCAGAATTCTCATTTCATAGATCACAACTGAAATAAATCCCCTCAGTGAAACAACTTTAAATTCATTAAATTGTCCCTCTCTACCATTTCATCATAATATTGCAAGGCCTTGGCATTCCAAATACAATATTCAATAACACTTTACTTCTAAAACAGGAGAACAGTTTTGTAGAACAATCTAGAACTGAACCAGAAGCAGACTTTGCAATAACAACTGCCTCAAAAATAATAAGTACAAGTTCAGTTTTCTATTTTCTTTTCTGCCACAATTGTCAACACCAACATTTATCCTTAAAAGCACCTTAGTCATAAAGGCTTAGAAAACAAGCAGACCAAGCACTATCCTAATAATTGAGTAGAACAGCAAACGAGATATATAAAATTGAAATCCCAATTTTTATTAAAGGTACTGGTATTGAAGAAAGAAAATATTCTCAATACTTTTAAGTACCTGTTCAACTGACTAGGAAGCTAGGCACCAATATGTAATTGGGCCAATGCTGTTAAAAACAAGCAAACGGCTTTTCACAGCAACTGCTGGAACACCTACTCAACCCATTCAGAGACTGTCATTACATAACCATATAAATTTCATATGAAACTCAAGACTAATTGTGCCTGTGCTGCTTGCAGATAATAATTTCTGCTTATGGTTGTTGTAGGTTTTTTGGGCTGTTTGGCCATGTTCTGAAGCTTGTTCTTCCTAACGTTTCGCCAGTCTCTGGCTTCTTCAGAGGACAGGAGTCAGAACTCTGTCTGTGCTCTGGTGCTCTAGACAGAGTTCTGACTCCTGTCCTCTGAAAATACCGGCCACAGAGACTGGTGAAACATTAGGAAGAATAGAACACAGCCAAACAGCCCGAAAAACCTACAACCATCGGATCCCGGCCGTGAAAGCCTTCGAGAATACATTCCTGCTTATGTTTGTCCTATTAGCACCACTGTAATACCAATATGAGACTCTCAGATCTTCCTGTTCCTGACTGAGGGACTTCATTAATACTTCTGTCATGTATAGTTTGAGTTTGCCGCGCCTTCCACTTCCTCCTAGAATTATAAAGTTCTTTCTAAAAGCTTTTGCAATTTTCCTTAGCCTTCAAGATCTTCCTTGGATTTTCCTGTTTTTAGATACATATCACCCATCTGCTATGTAAATAAAAGTATGAATGCAGCACCAGAGGGAGCTGGGAGCTCAGAGAAGATTGACTATAAGCTCCTGCCTATCAAGGTGAGTGGGAGGGACAATCTACTGCAAGGATATCCTCCCACTCTCTAGGAAAAGTCACATTTTAAATGATTACCAACATTCATGCCAGTCTCCCACTGGCTTTTGGAACAACGTTGTGCCAATTCACATGAATAATTATAAAACCACTCAGTTTCTTTTGGCAACAGAATATTAGTCACACATTATATATATTATATTATATACCCAAACTTTTGCTTTTAGTGATTTCCCTTCAGGTTGCTATCCCCCCAAGGGTGTCATATATCAAAGTTGTACCTGCTTTTCCCTTACTATTTACATATTATAAATCAGAATTGACTTGACAGAACATTATCCTCATCATCATGTATGATAGGGGAGAACCTGTGCCTTTCCTGATGTTGTGGACCTCTAATTCTCAGCAAACTAAGCCAGCAAGGCCAGGAGGGATCCTGGGAACTATAGTTTAAAATCTGGAGTTCTGCAGCACTGATGTAATTGGTTAGAAAAGATTCCAGCTCCCACATGGATCAGATGAACTGATTATATCAGTTCTGTGTAATCTGTAGAATATACTCTTACTAGTGCAAATCTTTTTGCAGGAATTTTAGTAGAGACTAGATGTAGAACAGCACTAGCATATAAAAATAACTTTGTAAGAAGAGCTCAACTTTTTAAAAAATCCACAAAGCTAAGGAATTCTGTCAAGCTCAGATTTAGAATAGAAATTGTATAAAACTATTTTTCCCATTGGAAGAAGAGCATTTGCTTAGAGATAAAGACAGAATTAGGAATACATTCTCACTTATTACAGCACATAGGTAATAGATTTCAGCAATAAGCATATGGTTATAAAAGCACAATGACATGGTTTTCCAGGTCACTTTGTACAAAACATGGAATATTAATGAATTACTGCAATGCATACATATGGGTGTAGCCAAAAGTTCTTTCTAATTCAGATTTATCATGAGATGGATATGTGTGAGAATAAGTTAATCAAATTTGCAAGACAAGACACATCATTAATTTGTTACTGCAAAACATGTGCCCTAGCAAAGGACAGACATGAGAAATAATCCCTTCATTCTAAGTAAAGAAAGAAAAGCTAATAGAATTTCAATGCATTTAATGAGCAAAGCTGTCCCTAGAAGCAAGTATGACCTACTGGATTTTCTGCCAGTTATTAATTCTTGTTTTAAAAATCAATACTTAAATAAAGCTCCAAAGACACATTTAAAAGTTCAGGAAAAGTACAAAAAGTATCAACAATTACAGACATTATGCTCTTATGCAGTTCTTGATAAGCCATGGTGATTTAGTCCAGGCTAAGTCAGCATACTGCTAAGAAATGCAGGAAGCGGGAAAGCTTCTCTTCCCTGCTGCTGAGTTAGGTTCCTCTTCTCAATGTACAAGGATAAGAAGCAAGTCTGTCTGCTTCAGTAGTTAGCTCTCAGCAAGACTGCTCTTAGATTCCACATACTGCAGTGCTGCAGCCTTCACAGCCTGAACTGCTTCTGCTGTGCCATACTTTTTCTCATAGTCCAGGTAACGCTTGAAGAAAAACTTCATCTTCTTTGCTGGTAAGCTGAGGTGTATTACACGCTCAAAAATATCCCTGCAAAAACAACCCCGCAACTTTGTTCAAAATGATGCTTTGTTAACAGATACCTAAATTTTAAAAGGTTGGTTAGCTAGTAATGCATGCAAACATGTGTGTGTATTACATTCTCAACTTCAAAGCCCATGCTTCCTTCAGAGGTCAGTAGCAGTACTATCAACAGAAAACATTAGTCTGGGAGAATACAGGCTTGGTTTAAAATCTTTTTTGTCCACTGCAAGTGGTATATTAGCAGGGTATTTAGAACCCAGAAAGAACGAAGACCAAGAATTCAATCTTCCTTATCGCAAGTGAAATACAGTGTACATTCAAACAAAAGCTTTAGGATTCCTCGTATCTGCACATTTCAAAATCCATACTAAGGTGACACCTTTATTGTGTGTGCTTTGTGCCGTCAAGTCGGAACCGACTTACAGAGACCTTAATAGGGCTTTTCAAGGTAAGTTAGAAATTTAAGGAGTGGTTATACCAGTTCCACTCACTCCATTGAGTTTCCATGGCCAAGTGGGGATTCAAACCATGTTCTCGAGTCCTAGTCCATCAATCTATCCACTACACCACACTGGGAATGACACCTTTATTAGGTCAACCAAAAAGAGACCAAAAAACATACAAAAGCTTGCCAGGCCAAGGCTCCTGAGGAGTTAGGAACAAACACCCAAGCCAGTTGGAATGTGCTTTTGGGAATTTGTTTTGTACCCTTACAGCTATCCCTGTTTTTGTTTCGTATCTAAAGAATAATCTTTTGAGAGTAGGCCAAGCTTCGGGTCTCTGCACAGGCATATCATTTTTCAGAAGTCAATGCACACACTTGGAGTAGAAAACCCTGATCCATTAAACGCTGAGCAAACATGAGACTTCAGAAATCTGTCAACTCTTTATGGACATAGTATATCCAGCCCCTGACTGAAGAGTATACATGTTACTGTATATTTGTGTTATGCACCATCAAATGTATTCTGACTTATGGCTATCCTATTAAGGCTTTCAAGATATGTGAGATGTTTAAGGAGTGGTTTTACTAGAGCCACCACACACCCATGAGTTCCCATGGATAAGCGGATATTTGAACACAAGTCTTCTGAGTCTTAATCCGACATTCTATTGACTACATTACCCTGGCTCATGCACATGTCATTTAGAGAAGTAATCATAGAACAATATTCCCATATATAGGAAGCCATGGTTTCCACTAAGAGATAGAACTGGGATGAACCTCAGACTCATTCATGTAACAGGAAACTATGGTTTCACTTCTGAACCCAGCTTGGAAACTACAATACCAATCTGGTTTAGTAGAACTTGTAAGAATTCCACTAACTCTACCCCCCCCCCCCCGAAAGTAAGATGTGCAAGTTGCCCACTCAGGGTTTATTTTCCGATTTAGAAGTAGATTCTGACCAGATTTTTAAGAAAAGGAAAGCAGAAGGAAATTATGCTTCCCAAGCCAATTCCACCTTTCTTTTCATACTAGTCATCTCTTAATTTGGATGTTTTGAAGCAAATGAAGCTGTTTTCCAAGTGAACAACATTTAGCAAAACACATTCTGTGTTCTATCACAAAAACTGGAATAAAAATATGTTATAATGAGTCTATTATAAGAATTAGAACTTCCTTGGGAAGTTAATTATTTTTTAACTTCCCAAAAAGCCTTCGAGAATACATTAATTTTTTTAAATTTAACATAGTACAAGGTCACCGAGCTCTGAAAGCTGCAAATTAGTTCGCTTTTGTTTGGTGACAGGTCATGAGGAGATAAGCATGGGCTTCATTTACAAGTTGACTGTACAGATGCAGCATTTTTAAAGAACTGCCTTTTTGGAGGGAAGATATTTTACCACCTTTTACTTGTGAAGGTAGTATCGCACATAGTTTGGCCCCTAGCTCCAGCATGTAATTAATAGGAAGGTCCCCTAAAAGTAGGCTTGTTTGATCTCCAATCAAACAAGTACAGTGGTGCCTCGCTAGACGATTGCCTCGCAGGACGAGGAAATCGTTAGACGATGCCTTTTTGCGATCGCTACTGCGCTTCGCAAAACGATGTCTCTCTATGGGGAATTTTCGCTAGACGATGAGGTTTCCCCATAGGAATGCGCCGACTAGTGGTGAAAAGCTGTCAGTGCAGCTGTCAGTGCATTCCGACGGGGACCCTCACTCGCTAGACGAGGTTTCCCTATGGGAGATTTCGCAAGACGACGAGTTTTCCCTTTGGAACGCATTGAAGAGATTTCAATGCATTCCAATGGGAAAACGTGCTTCGCTAGACGATGTTTTCGCTAGACAGCGATCTTCGTGGAACGGATTAACATCGTCTAGCGAGGCACCACTGTATAGGAAAAGTACTCAGGAGTGGTAGGGTCAGACTGGTCTCCTATAGTAAATCTCTGGGCTAACACAGTGTCTTAATGCTGCAATGTCTTTTAATGTTGTAATATTTGCTTGCAAAATCAAGCATGACCTCAGCTTGCTCCACTTTCAAGGCTACTTCAAATTTTTTGTATAGTATCTTCAAATAAGTGAAAGATCAGAAGTCCCCACTTTTGTTCCTTTGCCCATACGTACCGTACTTCCTTTTGGTTGCCGTGCTTTATCATCATGTCTATGTAAACTGACCAGATATCTGTTCGTTTGGGGTATGTGCTCAGCGTGTTCTCAAAAATAGCCTTTCCATGCTCTAGGTCACCAAATTGGAACTCCAGCTGTGCCAGCTTTGAAATCAAATCCACATCTACAATAATGCAAAAGTACATTTTAAACTGTGTTTTCTACTAGTCATCATTGCCTGTATTTAGAATCTGACAATGCAACATCACTCTGGTAGTACTCCATTAGTAGGGGATTAGGCAACAAGATTCACTGGAAAAGACAATAATGCTGGTCAAAGTTCAAGGTGGCAGAAAAAAAGACAGAAGAAGAGAAAGTTTGACTCAGTAAAGAAAGCCATAGCCTTGAGTTTGCAAGAGCTGAGCAGAGAAAGATCTTTTGGAAGTCAATAATTCATAGCGACACCACACATCAGAAGCAATTTGGCAGTACATAACAACAACAGGGAATTACAATTCCATTAGGAAATTTTCAAAGTACACAAGCAGAACAAACATTTACTTTTTGTAAAATGTGCATTATTTATTGTGACGGCACATTTTTGCATTCTACTATTTGGATGTCTTTCAGTCTGGTGGCAGGGAATGAATGCATTAAGGCAGCTATTCTCAATGAGGGGTCTGGAACATTTGAAGGGGGCCACAGACTAGAAATGATTATTCACACACCATCTTATAAGGTTCATTATGTGACTTATGCAATCCTGATTCAGCCTATATTTCTTTCATATTGTGTTTATGGCCACGGCCAAAACCGGTTGAGAATAGCTGCATTAAAGAATTGTTAGCAAGAAGGTACGAGGATAGGCTACTAACAGGGTCAGTCTGAAAGCCTTACTCTGCTTCTCAAGCTTTTGAAAGCATCATCAAGAAACGATTATACACTGGAAAATGCACATATTCTGATAATTTCTCTATCAGAAAGTTCCCCAATCCTACACTGTCAAATCCCTAACTGCTTTCAATCTCTAAAATTAAAAAACAAAGAATAAACACTTCATAGGTAAGAAGGACACTACTGAAAAATAACTTGGTAAACAATAGCTATCAAAACTGGTAGAACTTCTTAATATGTTGCTTTTCCTAGATTTGTGTATACTGCCAAGGGACCAGTTAGAAACCTACATGTTAATTAAAGGCAAAGCTTAAAGAAGTTACTTTTTGGACTATAACTCCACCAGCTAGCATGGTTGGCCAAGAGGACTGGGGGATTTAGGGAACTGAAGTTCCAGAAAAATAACTTCTCCAAACTCTGGTCACAGTGAAGGGGAAAGCATGAGTTAACGAAGAGCAAATCCTTTTTGCTTACGTTCTTTGTTTGGCAGGCACTTCAGGGCACGAGGGAGGAGCCTATGAGCTGCTTCCACCTGGCCTCTTTTCAGGAGGAAAGTGGTGTACTTCACCCACACAGATTTCTCCTGTCGAAAACGTTTTAGCATTGTATTGTAGAGGTCATCAGCTTCCTGAAGGAGGAGAAGAAATAATTATAAACAAGAAATCTCTAGTGCTTTGATTCAGAGAGCAGCAAATATTTATTGTTCCAAAGTTTATTCTATGCACTGGCAGAACCCACAAAAACCTTAAAGGAGAATGCAGTGGATCCAGACTGGAGTTCAGCAATCTGGTTATGTTGTGCATATTCTATGATCTGGCTTTTGAAAATATACTGGCTCTTGGATTTCATGATGTACTTTCTAGCAATGGCAATAACTGTTGGTGGC
Organism: Intellagama lesueurii; assembly: GCA_037013535.1. Classification (NCBI taxonomy): domain Eukaryota; kingdom Metazoa; phylum Chordata; class Lepidosauria; order Squamata; family Agamidae; genus Intellagama; species Intellagama lesueurii. The sequence goes on from JBAJHW010000003.1 coordinate 212,554,346, forward strand.
TACTCTAGCTGAAGCCTGCATTAAACAAATATATCTCAAAGACTTAAACGAGTCAGGCACTGAACTCATACGCATTGTATTCTTTCCAGTTTTGGAAGTGTCATCCCTTTAGATTTATCTGTTTGCTCTTAATTCCAACCGTGACTCTAGAACACTATGCTGTCCAGAAATCCTAACCCCAGCAAAGAAAAAGTATGTCATAATTCTGCCTGTACTAGATTTCCAAAATTTAACCAAGATATATTACAAGGCCCACTATTCTAATTCTGAGCACAACAACCATTTGCTATTGTAAATTCTAGAATTCATAGGTCCCAGAGCATATTATGCAGCCAAGAACCTAGAGCAAGACATGGCATTTCTTGAAAAGAGCTATAAATAAGTAAAGTCTATTGCCATTTGAAGGCAGAGGCAACAACAACAGCTTGATATGTCTAAAGTGTTAAGAGGAAGCTTGGCATCTAGCTGGACCAGTTTGAAGCGTACTCCTTCCAGGAACAGATAAATCATGTTCCTGTCACCCTCACTGAGCAGAAGCAACTTATCATGTGACTATACCTTGCCTCACCTTGTATTTCTCAGAGCCACTGTAGATATCTGCCAACTGCTGAAAGACCTTCAGAGGCTCATTGTACTGAATGGCTCTTTCAAAGACTTTCATCAGTGCTTCCTCTGTGCCATACATGTTCTCGAGGTTCAGCAGGGCAACCCATACATTCAGCTTTTCTTGTTCTTCTCTGAAAGCAAAGAAAACAAGTAACATCCTTCTGTATGGGACCAAAGTTCAGATTCTGGCCTACCAGCCCACCTGGGAAAAGTTAAGCCCATGACCTTCTTGACAACATAACCTCACGGATATTAGATCATACGCAGCTGGTGCCATCACTGCCATGGTTCTCCTTCTCCTTTGATGTATTTGTACTGAATTACTGGGCTACATATTGTCCCAACCCCATAGATTCTAATCCTCAGCACTACCACTCCTTCATCAGATGAAAAGCAGCACAGCATGCTTTCACTTCTCTATAGGAAGAGAACATAACATTTGCAGGAAACATAAAGTGAGATAAGTGACTGGAGCTGTAGCAGCAAGAGGGTGAATTTTCCTTAGCAAGTGTTTCAGAGTTGGATGTATTGCCCATTTCTATCAGCTGCTGCCAGGGAAGTGAAAGGTAGTTTCCTGAACCTCATGCAAGCACCAGCCTTCTAAATCTCTGAATCACAATTGAAATTGCTGTCTGTGATACTTGGCTCTTTTTCAGTGCTTAACCCTATTTACGTTTAGTAGTGGGAAAAGCTCTGCCCTGCAAGAAGAGCATTGCAGTACATTGTGAGTATCACATGTGCTAAGCAGATTAAATTGTATTTCTTTCTTTTGGACCAGTCTCTTGTCATATCTCTATCTTGTATACATAGCACCCTTCGAATCCTGATTTTTCCTTACACAGGGAAAGGGTAACTTGTCAGATGCACTGCAGCTATAACACTGATGCAAGCAAAACTTAAATTAGAAGTTCCAAAATGCAATACTAGAAAACAATTAGACTTGCAGGACTGTGGTCTCTACGAGCTTTGTATAAACTGTAGTTCCATTTCTTGATTGGTATGAGCAGTATCTCCTTCCACAATAAAGTATGGAAATCCTGGATGGCAGAGAGTAAATTAGACCTATGCAATCTGATTTGAGTTTTGCTTTTTTTTTACTGTTACAGTACTGCACCACAATGGATAGGGACTGTGTAGTGAATACCAGATAATAGGCAGGAAAGAGAGAAAAAGGATATTGCCTACTTAGCCTTGCAGATATCCCCTCTGTGAGATATAGCTGAGCAAAGCACCATATAGACATCAAAGGCCATCAACTAAGCCTAGAAGATAAAAAGAAACAAGAGGCCATTCACCTGAAGGATATGGTTTTGAGTGCCCTTTCTGCCACAGCTCTGGCTTTGTCTATCTCTGTTGCCTGAAGATGAAAAGCCATATATTGTAGCCAGAGGATGGAGCTGTCAGGGTTGCCAAGAACTAAGCGATCAAAGTCATCCGCTGTCTCAGGCTGACGGTTGGGGTCCATCAGGGCAGCCTCTAGTTTGGAGAGTTCCTTCTCTGCCTTCTGCTTCTCCAGTTCCTTCTTCTTTTTTGATTGCTTCTTTGTCTTTAAAGACGAAACAAGGGGAGAGAGAAGGAGAAGAGGCATGACAATGGGGGAAATGCATTGGTACAAAATAGAATATGATCAAAGGTTTGATGCCCTCAAATCATACTCAAAGCTGTGTTTAGCACCCTAGTGATGCCAAAGAGCACATACTTCCATTCTCAGCTCTATGCCACCTGCTTGCAGTACATTGTGTATATTCCTTTAAGTCCACTTGACTTCCTCTTTTATTTATTTATCAAAACATTTTTAAAAGGCCCCAGACCCTTATGGGCAGAGTACAAAGACTATGAGCACAAAATACAGTTAAACGGTTAAATACCCATGTCATCAAAACAAACAGCAGCAAAAGCAATAAAAGGGGACCAAATCAGCTAATTAAAATGATCTGGCCAACAAAAAAGCTTTTGATCTGGTACCAAAACAACTTGCAGCAAATACCTCCACAGGGAAGGCTATTTGTAGCCACAGATCAGATGGATATCTCCTTTGTTAACACATAGTGTGGCCAAGGCAGCTGGAGGAGAGCTTATCCTGATGATCTAACAACATGGGCAGGCTTCCCTTCCTTCATTATGCTTCCTGTCAGTCCCACCACTGAAGTGTAAGTTTAGCCGCACATGTATGAAGAATGAATAGAGAAAGACTGTTTGGAGGGAGGGCATATTTGAAAATATGGCTGCATATCCAACAGCAGCAACTTTTTGTACTGCCTGAACTCAGGAAAAGAAGTAAAGTATCTGTATGTTTCCAGATACAAGCCTCAAGAAGAAGGGTTTTGAGTAGTGTAGTTTCTAACATGAACCTGAAGGCCAGGGTGGGACCGGAGATTCAGGTTTTAGTTCCTCTCTGTTGCTAGTTGTTACAGAATCTGTTGATTTTACAAGCAAAATTTTACCTTTATTTATTTGTTACATTTATATCCTGCTCATCTAGTGCCAGGGCACTACTCTGGGTGGCGAACAACAATTTAAATACCACAACCCAGTACAACCCACAAAGACACAAACAGAGAACCAAGAAACATTAAAAAAAACCAAGTTATACATTGCCTCAGTCAACAAGACAGGCCTCATAACAGGAATGCTAAGTGAAAAGTTTAGTTAACAGAACCACTGACTGGGTGTAAGAACAATGCCAGAGCAAACTGCATGACAATACTGTACCGTGGTCTCAGCATCATCCTCTTCATCACTATCAGAACTTTGTTCATCTGGTTTCAAAGCAGCTGTATTCAGCACATTTAAGCCTTCTTCCCATATAAAAGTGCTTGAAACCTTTAACCGTGGAACTTCTTTTCCTTTCTAGAAGGAACAAAAAAAGTTGCATTTAGATGCAAATATTAATTATCCTACTCAAAAAAGAAGTACTAACCCCCTTCTTTTCTATGGGCTTTCACCTTAGATTTCCTTTCACACTTTTGTTCCTCTTCCTCCTCCCGACAGTAGACCTCAACACCGCTATCCTCATCTTCAGTGCCACGAGTTCTCTTTTTTGCTGGCTTTACCTCCTGTTATTGCAAGGTCAAAAAATTGGATGCAATAAAATAATATGAATAATAGCATTTTAAAAAAAAAATGGAAGTATTTGAGTTTAGGTATGTGTAAAAGGAGTTACTAAATATAATAATAAGTATTTCCCAGTTTTCAGCTCTATCATGTCCCAAATGCCATCAAGGATAGTTACCTGCTCACTTTCAGATTTTCTCCTCTTTTGTTTTCTTGACCTCTTGGAGAGTATCTCCATTTTATCATGCGACAAAATCAGTGACTCTGGGAGAATGCTTGATTTCCCAGTGTCTTCAGGAAGCACCGACAGCAACACTTGGTTCTCTTCTTTATTTATGCTGCAAAATGATTAGAATACAAGTAAAGGAAGGGCATGAAGAGGATGGTAGAAGAAATAAACAACTGTCATTACACAGTGCTTTTTAAAATTTGCGAACTGCTTAAAATTGCTCAGCCTCACACTACACCCTAAGACAGGCATTACTACTGCCATTTTAGAACATGAGGAACAGACAACAATAAACAAGCATTATCCAAAACATTTGTTCATGGTGCCAGAAATATCTGAGTTTTGGTTGTTTTCCCCCTTAAATTTTACTGTCTCCTTTGTCTCCACTACTTTTGCCAATCTTAATCTTAAACTCAATTTCATTGCTCTATTAGCAAAACTTGACACCTACCTGATGACCTTGGTAGTGAGAGACTGACCTCCGTGTATGTGTTTTGCACATAATGAATGATCTGGCACAAATAGAGGGCTGATGTATTGCAATGGGATTCGACCCACAACAGAGTCAGACAATCTGTCAAGAACAGACAGTTTATTATTTACCTTCATATTAAAAGAAAAATCACTACAATCCTGACTGAACTCTGTTCTCCTATGAATCTACAGAAAGCTGCACTCAGTCCACATAACAGAAATGGAATACCACAGCCTATACAGTTTGTGTTTAAGCTACATTTACAAAAGTTAAAGAGGCTTTTATTTATCTATTCATATATAGATAAATTCTTTCACCAAATGGTGCTCAAAGGACTAACAACAATAAAATGAAAAGTGGCAAACAAATAATAAACACAATGCAGGTAAAGCATATCAAAAACACATTGAAAACAAACTAGCAGATAAAGGGGTTATTGTTAGCGTTAAGAAAAGCTTGGTCTTTAGCTCTTTTAAGACTAAAATGTGCCAAGCACACCCAATGGACTGGAGGAAAGAGCATGGAAACTACATAAGACCTTGCAGAATCAGAACCTGGTTTCACTACTAAGTCAGTTGTGAAAGGTATGCATTCCTTTTCATTTCTTGTTGTATAGCTATAAACTCCAGAAAAAAACTGAGAGCAGAAGAACAACAGTATCTCCATGACATAGTATCAGTCTAGACCAGTGGTTTCCAACCTTGGGCAACACAGGGGTTCTTGAATTGCAATTCCCAGAAGCCTTCACCACCAGCTATGCTGGCCAGGGTTTCTGAGAGTTGCAGTCAACTCCAATTTTCATCCCTGGTGGGCAGGGCTCCACCTCTCTTGCACATGACTCTGCCCCCCGCTCCCACGCACAAGGTTCCATTGCAACCAGAACCAAAGGGGTTGAACATGATCACTGCGTGAAGGAGGAAGAAAGCTACACAGAGGGAGGCTTAAAGGGAACCTTGATTGCAGTCCAAGAACACTTGGGTTACCCAAGGTTGGGAACCACAGATCTAGAAGTATGACACCTAAAATCACCATGAATACATTAATAAAACAAAATGGAATTCACTTTTATGGTCAGCAAGCAAAACATACCCCAAAAAAATGCCTGATGATGTGACGGATTTGACATAGCCTCTGACATGCTGACCTTTCTGCACATCATCAAGTGTTGTGATTTCAGGATCTTCTACTTTACTATGGCTCTTGGGATTTATCCTACAACAAAGATGGAGAAGCAATCAAACACCCCCTTCGTGTGAAGCACAGTAAATCCAAACATTTGAAGAGTATCAAGCAGCAAATATGGCCAAAGCAGCCAAACATTCCTACAGTTGAATATCCAGAAGACGCTGATCATTGCTGACAATATCCATTTACACTTAGAAATAATAATGAAATTGTAGACTGCTCTTTTCCCAGTTACAAAAAATGTGTTACAGAGATGAAAGCAAGGAATAGACATCTGAATGGTATTACTTGTATCTGTATTATTTGTACAACTTGACAAAAGTGAGCAATTTCAGCAAATGCTCACATATTATTAATTTATAAAATATACACAAGACCCAAATGTTAAGTTCTCTCAGTACTCATAATCCAAATGTTGGGAAATTTTTGAATATTTGTACAACTGAGTGCTGAATATTTCTAAAAATCTATTTTTAATATACTAGTCTCAGCTTAGAATATTGTTCCTTACCTGGACTGCCGGAGAGACACTTTTATTCTATTATCTTCATTTGAAAGGATATAGCATCTGTGTGTAAAAGAAAGATGTAGAATTTTTGAACACTTCCCCTACAGAAATGCTCTGCTTTAAATTATTCCTAACTGAGTTTCAACACACCTAGACAAATGCAGTACATTCTAGATTGGCCTGCTTTAAGACAGCAACCCAAAATTACAGCTGGGCCTGAATTTAGAACACAGATGTTTATCACAGACCACACACAAGGATATTCAACTTCCTTATTGAAGCAGGGGCATTAATTTCCTATTTGTTCCCAGGCAGAATTCAAAGGGCTAGTGAATTATCTCAAAAGCCCTAACTGATTTAGAAACAAGACATTGGAAAGAACACCTTCTGCTACATGAATTTGCTTACTCAGAGACCCTCCTATGTCTCCCAACTTCCTCAGAAATAAATATGACTGGGAATAGGAAGAAAACATTTAGTTTAGTGTAGAATTATACATATACATTTAGAATATTCTGGAGGTTTTATTTTAAAGGGCATTTTCTTCACCTGCATACATAGGAGTTTACAAAAGGCTCTTACCTGACAATTTTTCCAATACTGAAGTTTTCTAGTGGCTGCTCAGCATATGAGTCACCAAGGTGGAAAAAGCTGACTTTGCCAGTCCTTCCAAAGGGAAGTGAAACCTTCAGGCCAACATGAGGAATCACCCTTTTTACACAGCCCAATGTGATGGTTCCTTTCTCCAGGCAATGAACACCTGCTCAGAGGTGGAGAAGTTCAGAACAAGCCAAGTCAGATACTACATGCCACTTTCTCCTATTGTTTAAGATGTGCTTGGTTGTTAAATGGGTTGGATCCTGAATGCCCTAGTACACATTTTCCACATATAGATTTCTTTAGTCCAAGTACAGCAATAGGCACCCTACTGCATTGGTGTAGATGGAAGGAGTGTTTCAAGCTTCTGAAAGCAAAGAGCTAACACAGAGAATGATCCTACACATGGCTATTCGGAAGCAGTTTTCACTGAATTCAGTGAGGTAAATGGGTACAAATCGTAGTCCTATTCTCCTTACTTTACATGTCACACTTAATCATAACATGGCGATCTGGGCACTCCCAGTACCATGGCAATGACTGTGGCAGCATTTAATTTCGATTTCACAGAATCCTGATTTGTTTTCTGATAAGAACCAGAAGACATGAATTATGAGAAATCTTAGTTTTATAACCAGTAATTTGAAACAAGTGAGCTTCATAATCCACAACTTGAATTTGGTATGCTTTGAGAGTGATCCATGTTTTCTAGGGACCATGTATGCTTAGTTCCCATGAAATCAATCAACATGCAGTGCTGTCAGTGTCCTCTTGCTGGCCACACGGGAGAGAGAGAGGAGAGTGCATGAAAGTGTAAGTTTAGGTCAGTGTTTCCCAGCCTTGGGTTGCCCAGGTGTTCTTGAACTGCAGTTCCCAGAAGTCTCCACCACCAGCTGTGCGGGTGAGGTTTCTGGGAGTTGCAGTCCAACAACCCCTGGGTTACCTAAGGCTGGGAACCACTGCTGTATTTATTATTTATTTATTTAAAATATTTTTATCCTGCCTTTCTCCTTAAAAAGAATCCAAGGTGAGCAACTTCAATAAAAAGACAATATTTAAAAGCTAAAAACAGTAGGTATACAAATATTTAAAAAGAATTAAACAAGAATTACATTAATAAATAATAATAAAATCAATACTAAAACACATTTAAAACAACAGAGCACAACAATCTATTTAAAAATCCCTCTCAGACCACCAGCTATTAAGGGAAAGCCTGCCTGAAGAGAAAGGTCTTTGCCTGCTTGTGGGATGACAACAAAGATGGGGCCAGCCTAGCTTCTTGTGGGAGGGAGTTCCAGAGACTGGGCGCAGCAACAAAAAAGGCCCTCTCCTGTGTCCCCACCAAGCACACCTGTGAGGGTGGCAGGACTGAGAGGAAGGCCTCCCCAGATGATCGTAAAGCCTGGGCACGTTCATAGAGAGAGATACAGTCTTTTAGATAGCTTGGACCCAAACCATTTAGGGCTTTATAGGTTGAAACCAACACTTAGAATTGTGCCTGGAAACAAATCGGCAGCCAGTGTAGCTGCTGTAATCGGGGTGGGTGGGTGTCTGTTGTCACATGATGCTCTAACCAGCCTCAGTCAGCAATCTGGCTGCTGCGTTTTGGACCCTCTGGAGTGTCCGAACACTTTCCAAAGGCAGCCCCATGTAGAGCGTGTTACAGTAATCTAGTTAAGATGTAACTAAGGCATGTGTCACCATGGCCAGACCTGCCCTCTCAAGGAATGGGTGCAATTGGCACACTAGTTTTAACTGTGCAAAGGCACTCCTGGCCACCTCCAAAACCTGGGTATCCAGGCTCAGAGATGAATCCAGGAGCACCCCCAAGTGGTGCACCTGTGTTTTCAGAGGGAGTGTAACCTCATCCAGCACAGGCTGCAACTTTGATCTGCTTTCTGACTGACGAGGAGCACCTCCATCTTGTCTGGATGAAGTTTCAGTTTATTCGCCATCATCCAGTCCATTACTGACATCAGACACTGATTTAGAAATGAAACAGCTTCCTTGGAGCTGTAGGTGATTCCACCTTGCATACACAATGCTAAGGTATGATTTTGAAAACTGGCCATGGATAGAGTCACTATTTCTTACTTCTCTAGAACGGTGACATCAGAGATGAGAAAAAAAGCAACTACTTGCTTAACATCTGTAGCTTTTAAATGTATTACAGCCTCAGGCTTTGCCCTTTGATTAAGTAAACATGTACCCATTCAAGGCAAAATTCAATGACTACAAATGGATTGCTTTCCACTTACTTTTACAGATGCACAACCTGATCCAGAACTTTGCAAGAACACTATATGTGGATGGAGCAAACCCATAGCATGATCGTCTTTATTTGTTAAAATGTCAAAACCCCACCAAGAACCATGCCTATGGTCTCAAGAAGGCAACTGGCACAAGGAATCACTAGATGAAAATTAAAGAGTATACATTGAATCACATTTACAGGATGAAGTGAGCTTATTTTTAAATCATACCTGACAGTGATAAAAGGAGTTTGGTCCCAGTGATATCACATCCTGTTACTGTTGCAGCCAAAGCCTGTCCATTTTTGAAGTACTTCCCTGGATGTTTTATGATCTGATGGGGGAGATAGAGTTGATTATTACCAGTTACATTGGGATTAATTCTGTTTGCAGACAAGAATATTCCCCAGTGTATTATGAAGAGCTACAACAGTTGTACATTTTTGGCAACATCTGCTGGCAAGTGAGTGCTAGGGATTGAGCTCTTCATAAAAACCAGTTCTGAAAGAAATAAGGCTTTGAACTGTATTCCTATTCAAAAAATGTTTGGAGAAAAACCTAGATGCTTTCTTCATACTTGTAATCAAAATCTGACAATACAGAAACTTTGTCTATTTCTGTTCCATTCACTCTGAAATACTACAACAAAGCAAACTACTGGCTAGGTAAATATGCTTATTATAGAATTAGGGAATTCTTAGGAGAGTATGGCCCAACTAAACCAAATACAAATAAAAGGAGTCCTGTGGTACTTTAACTCAATCTCAAAAGCTTATGCCACAGCAAGTGGCCTAGTGTTTAAGGTGCCACAAGCCTCTATCTTCTTTTTGATTCAACAAACATGGCAACCCCTCCAGAAAGAACTAGGACAACACATTTCTGACATTTTAATAGGGCTGTTTCTCTAGAGCTTGTTTCATATTATTGAATATAGTCTTCTGCTTATAAGAGCCCTGTGTTCTTTATTCCTTGAAAAACCTTACCTTGGGATATAGAGACAGTAACAGCTGATGAACTCTGCCTATAATATTAGGGGTGACCTCCACCTCCAGCCATTTATTTGTGATGTTGTACTAAGAGGGGGGGAAAAATACAGCATTTGCATACATTCATTAGCAGCAGGCGCAGTAACTTTATCCACGTGCTTCGTCATTCCTCTACACTAATCCCATGCAAAGAGCCTAACATGTACACATAAGATAACTAGATGTTATTATTTTTATTTTGAAGGCCAATTCCTGGTAAATGCGTACTTCCAACTTATATTTATGTTATATACCCACTATATTCTGCAGAATTTCATTCTGAGGGGGGAAATGACACAAAATTTAAAGGGGAAAAAAGAAATACGACATTAAAATATTTTTAAAAAAATTCTAGGCCTCACCTTCTTAACAAAGCATGTCACCATCTGACCAGGCTTGAAGGATTTCATAATTTCTTCTGATTTTTCATCTTCAGAGCCCAGAACTGTTTTGCATTCTCCTTTCAGCTCACTGATCATAAAAGACAGGGTAAAGCAGCTATTGTTCTAGACTTCACACTTAATACTCTAATTTCTTCCCCGCTTCTCACTCAAAATGTTGTTATACAGAGAAAGCAGAGCACTTTCAATTGTAGCAAGGGCCACAGTTCACAAATACCTACCAGGATATATGTCACATGTCTAGACAATTCTCAACTAGCATAAGAAATGCTGGGTATTTATAGAGATATGCTGAAATTACAGTAATATTACATAGTAGGAAGCTATGAATGGTCTGGCTTCTTGGTTACTCCTTTGTTCATATACAAGAAGGGGTCATTTCTAACAATTCCCCCACTATCCCTGCACACCATATCTCACATCACTCACAAGGTTCTTCTAATTCCCCGAGCAGATGTGGGTATGTAGGGCTGTGGGAGAAAGAGGAAACTGGACAACTCTATTCAGTAAATTCGGTTTTGGTTATAGAAATAAAGCTAGGATAGAAGCCAATGTAATTCTGTAATGGCTTGATCTGGTTTAGAATTCAACAACTGCTATACAATATTAAATACCAAGCACATTTAGGACACTGTCTGTAGACCTATGCTGTGAGGAGCTTGAGACTCAGTCTTTGACCCCAACATCTCAAGGGCCAAAGTTGCCAGTGTCCCAACATTTATTGGCCATAATATCTCTGGCCACTTTCAGCCACTGTTTACCATTATCCTAGCAACTATCAAGTAATTACAATACTTATTCAGCAACAGAAGTCAGAATATGGTATTTAGATTTAATTAATTTGTCCAATGTCTCACTTAACTTCTTAGATACAGAATTTTATAAACCAAATTTCTACTTGTTCAGGGAAATCAGACCAATTAGGTGAGTTCAGAGGGGAGAAGCTGTCCGCCTTTACCATGTTCTAATACTTCAACTCAGTACACAAACCCAGGAATGAAAAGCCTCCTTACCTTGGCCGGATACTGAGCTCTGGCAATGTAAGAGCAAAGTGGGTATGGGTGATGGGCAAATATCTGAAAAGAAAGAGCAGAGTAGTATGTCACTGTGATGATTGCCCCTGTCACTCATATCCAGGATCTCATTTGCATGAGCCTATGAGAGGAGTGGAGGGACGGAGTCAGCGGATATAAGAAGGTGTGGCAGGGTGAGATAGGGAGTTCAGTGAGAGAGAGCAGAAAGAAGCAGAGAGAGATAGAGAGATAGTCAGAGAGACAGTAAGAAGAAATAATAATAGAGATAAGCTGGTCCAGATAAATAGATAGAGCAGGAGGTGAAGGTGGCAAGATATATGATATTTAAATGATTTGATTGTATGAACTGAATAAAGAACATCTGTGATTCCGATTTAATTTAATACACTTCAATAAATAAGTTCTGTTGGCAGTAAGTGTCTGACTAAAGTCTATTATATTGTGGATAAAGGAGATCCACTGGTGGCAGTGTGAGAAAGAGGGAATGTCACAATTGATATCTGCTGGTGGGATGACATAGTGTGAGCGCCTTGTTTGGTGAAACAAGCAGGGGCCACGTGGTAAACGTCACAGTCACCCTTGGTGCTGCCAAGTTAGCATTCTGAAAGAAGGCAGCACATTCCCTTATTGCACAGGCAAGGCCATAGGTCACACAACTTTTGCTTTGAGTCATTTTTATCAAAACCAACATGCCTGCCTTAACAATAGAGGTATTAATTCTGTTTCCCAAAAGTGAAGATACCAATTTTCTCCCCTGAAGGTTCTTCTCCCCCACTTTCATTTCAAGGAACGGAAAAAGTATATCACATTATATAGCGATTTCCTTTCATTCCCTGCATTTGGACAATACTGCACCCATTAGCAAGGGAGAAACCTCTCACTTTCTGTGATTTAAGACTTATTTTCCAAGAAGCCAAATGCTCACAGATGCAATACTGATCAAATACAGTGGACCTACCATTCTCAGCAAATCTATACATAAGATTTAAGACTCTGGTCTATGTATCCCGCCTGCAACTTGAACATTTCAGATTTATTTATTTCCCTGTCAGCTTCAATATGTACAGGAAAATCTGTCAATTTAACTGCCTCCCATATCTGAATTTTCTAAACTTCAAATTCTTTCCATCTCCAAAATGAAGTTTGTGAATTTTGGTAAATGCTTTAAAAAAAAATCTGGAGCAAAATTCTTCCTCATCTGTATCTGCCGGATTCAACAAATAGAGCTATTCCCACCACAAACCTGTCCAATATGTCACTGTTAAACAGGAGGGGATTTATAGAAAAGGGAACAGTAACTTTCCTTCTGCACTACAAACATGACTTAATACACAAGGATGCAAACCCATACTTCTTAGGGAAAAGCATTCAAATATCTGGGTGAATGACTGTCAGTTGTGGTTTTTCCCACACGAGGTTTTTAAGATATCTCAGGTTCTTTTCATCCAAAGTATGAAAAAAACTTGTGAATGTTGGTAAATTCTTATAGTATGCTTATAAAAAATGAACTGAAATGAAATTGTTGCTATTTCCAGTTGAAAGCTTTTGTGCTTCACAGGTTATATTACAAGCATTAACAAAAATACTCAAAGGCAAATTTAAAAAACTAAAAAAAGAAAAAGAAAACCCACTTGGACTTTATAATCTATCTACAAAATCAGGGCTGGGGGACCTTGTGGCTCTCCAGATGATGAGGGACTCCTACTTCCATAATCTGTCACCACTGGTCAAGTTGGATGGGGCCGATGGGAATGGTCTAACAACATCCGGAGGACTACAACTCCTTCAGGCCTGTTATAAAATGCTGAGTACTTGCAAGCCCACTGAGTTGTTTGCAGCTAAGCATTGACTTGTTTTACACATTCCCTCTTCATTTGCTCTAGAAGACAGATGTAGGCCCAGATCCTCTTGTGTAGGTATGCAAATGGTGAAACTTTGGGAAGAATATTGCCCCAAGTTAAGAAATATTGGTGTAGACATCAGTAGCATACTGAGTCACACAACTCAGTATGCAACACATAATCTCCACTGTGATTTCTTAAGGCACTGTGACTTCTTAAGCCAACTCACCTCCTGAATTTATGGTTTGTGTTGTGCTCATGTAACTAGGCAAGAGGACTTGAGTCATCCTGTCTCTGCACAGGCAGGACAGAAATTTTCAAGGAATCTTATTCATATAAAAGAGACAAAGCTTGGATAATCTACACAAGCATTGCCTCAAGAACAAGTGAGAGATAAATGACTCTGGAAATCCTCCTCTACTGATAGAGAATCCAAGTTGCCTCCTTACTTGTTCTAGAGTGAAACTGGTGAGTATTCAAGTAGGAGCAAAAGTCAGACTAAATATGCTTCACATTCTTTGAAGTATGACTGAAAATTGTACACAGGGAAACAAATGAATGAGTGCATCTAGATTTAGGGCACATGTGCAAATGTATGCCAACTAGAATATTAACTACAGTGAAAGAAACAACTGGGTACAAATAAATACTAGAAAAGTAGTATTCCTAGAATATTTCACCTACCTGTGAGTTTTAATTTCTCTTCCCCCAATGACCCGAGCAGTCACCTTCTGCCCCACTTTTAGTACTGAGGTTGGAAAGGTGCCGACGGAAACATTATCCAAGATCTGGGACGCATGAATAGAGCCAGTCAGAGTTTCGTTAATTGCCACTAGGACATGGGTAGGCTTGACAGATTTAACAGTTCCTTTGATGACATCACCCAAGCTCAATGAATGTTTCACCAATGCTGAAGTTTCTGCTAATGTCTCAGATGGATATCTTGACCTGAATATAGATTTCTTCTTCATTGGACTTTGAACAGCAAGCAAAATCTCATGGACTCCTGCCTCAGTAGTCTTCAGAACCACTGTGACTGACTGACCAATTTTCAGCTTCTCAGAATCAAACCGGAAGGTGTCATTGAAGTGGGAAGCCACAGGGATGGCAATCAGCTGACCTGTTCCTACCAATGAAACCACTGCATGCTCTGCAGCAATGTGTTGCACAATGGCCTGGTATTGAGAGCCTGGGGTTAACTGGAAAGCAGAAAAATGACATTTAGAAAGCTAAGGAAGCAAATGTCTGAAACAGACACTTGCAGTCACTTTGTACCTAAGGCTGAAGTGTAGTGTTTAAAGTATTCCTGATAGATCTTTTAGCCTCATCTGAAAAATGAGAAATGGAGCTTTTACAACATTCCTAGGTGTAGCTGGACAGTATTCTGGCTTTCAAGACTAAATCCCAACATTGTTTAAGACTATAAAGAAAAACACTCCCCCAAGATTCTTAAGCAGTGGCAGCTTTGGAACATTCCCAGCTATGTGCCTATGCAATTATTCTCAGAGGATACTATTTTTCATAAGGGTGACATCCCAGTGCATATTCTTTTCATGCTCCCTTTGCATATACATCCTATGCACTTCTCTTCTGTGAGCCTGTCATTAACGAGCCAAGTATGTGTTTACCTTAGCTAAGCATAACATAATTCTAGCTCATCATACCTTCTTAGATTTGGGAGACAGCAACTCCTCTCGAAGAGATACACAGACCTTTGAATGTAGGTAATCAATGCCGAGAACCACAACTCTTGCTTTTTCGCCCATGATAATATTTTTGCCTTTTTAAGAAAAAAAATCACAAGATAAATCTTGATGTTGCCTCAGTGAGATAATCTGTTTACAAAAAAATCCCAGAATTCATCTTTGTCTATCTGTTTTGCACAAAGAAGCATAGGCGAGAATCCTGATCTTCATGTAAGGTTTACTAGAAAAAAAAGGGTCCATGAGATATACTACCTCCAAGATGACTGTGAGTGGCCACTGCAGTCAGCCCAGAAACACAGGAGCCACTGAAAATTGCTGAACCGTCTGCTTTGATTTCTTCAACCACCAGCTCCAGCCTTTGACCAGGTTTTAAATCACAGAGTTTCTGGGCCACACTGGAATCATCTGAGGATAAAGTGAAGCAGAACTAAGTTTCATTTGCAGCTTTGCTTTTTATTACAGTGGTGCCTCGCTAGACGATTGCCTCGCAGGACGAGGAAATCGCTAGACGATGCCTTTTTGCGAGCGCTACTGCGCTTCGCAAAACGATGTTTCCCTATGGGGAATTTCGCTAGACGATGAGGTTTCCCCATAGGAGTGCGCCGACTAGTGGTCAAAAGCTGTCAGTGCAGCTGTCAGTGCATTCCTATGGGGACCCTCACTCGCTAGACGAGGTTTCCCTATGGGAAATTTCGCAAGACGACTGCTTTTTCCCTTGGAACGCATTGAAGCGATTTCAATGCATTCCAATGGGAAAACGTGCTTCGCTAGACGATGTTTTCGCTAGACAGCGATCCTCGTGGAACGGATTAACATCGTCTAGCGAGGCACCACTGTACTAATGTGTAGAAATGTCTCAGATTCTTTTTTAAAAAACAGAATTAGCAGGTATGAATTAATGCATTCTCTTATTTTGAGGCAGATTAACTTAAGGATCCGCACTTGAAAATCAACTTCTGCATCTAAGACAACGTGAAAACAGGAAAGTGGGAGAAAAATGAGATCCCACCTCCCCCTTCCTACACTGTTTACACAGAGAAGCAATGAGGCCCAGTCATATAAAAACAAAATGTCTTTCCGCAAGTGCCAAATTACACAAAAATGCCCTGCATGCAAAGATATTCACCAAGTGACTGTAATTTTTGTCTCAAATAAAATTCTAAGCTTCTCAGCTTTTTCTTTTACAAAAACAAAACAAACGGTTCTAAGCTTCCTGATTTTGACAGAAAGCATTTTTAACTCTGAATCCAGCTTCTCCAAATAGTCCCTGTGACTCTGACAGGCTCACATGAGGCCTTGATGTATTTCCTTTCGTAAGTTCAAATCAATTTAGTTTAATTTAATTGTAACATTTGCACCTCACCTTTCCTCCAATGAGTTTAAGTGCCTTACCTGGTTCTCCCCCCGCCCTCCCTGTACAACAACCCTGTGAGGAAGGGCAGAGTAGGAGTGTGTAAATGGCCCACCTAGAACTGGAATCCAGTTCCTAAGACCTAATTCAATCCTGTAACAATTTTATCACTCTGGCTCTTTACCTCTTTTGGCCATGACGCTTTTGATCTCCTGGAGCTCCTTAAAGTACTGATGCACCAAAGAAAAGCTCTCTGAAACAGCATTGTCAGAGGAACATTCAGACACCTTCAGGGACAGCAGGATGCGCTGCTTCTCCTCATCAATGTTGGTCACTTTGGCTATCACAGTCTGACCTATCACAAAATGATCCTTGGTGTCTGTCACAAACTTGTCACTCATTGCCTGTGGTGATTAGGAGACAGAGCTATTTAATATTTGTTATGATACCACAGCCTCAAAATCTCCTTATTCATAAGGAAACTACAACCTAAGGTTGCTATGCATGTTTTCTTCTGTTTTTCTTCATTACTCAAAGCTCTTCAATAGGAACCCACATAAAGCAGAAAGAATTTACAGTTTTCCCCTTCCTTAAATTTTGACAATTTACATACTTCATATAATTCAATATTCTTTGTGTATAACTCAAGAATGTTCACAAACCTGAATGGTTTTGTCTGCAAGTTCACAGGAATGCCCATCCCTTCTTGATTTACACAAGCAAACAAAGAATTCCTATCTGTTAGTGGGCACTGCCTACATTCTTGTTTTATATTATAAAACTCTTCCCAGGCAGAATTTTTATTATTTCCGAGTTACACGGAACAAGCACGAGATATCGTTTTAATTTAACATTTCAAGTTTGACTTCCACATTGCAGAACAGTCCAGTTTTTAGGAAGGACAGCATGACGTTTCTTACCGACTTAGGCGCTAGCCCTGTCAGACCATATGGAAACTCAACAAAGACACCATAAGGCATGATGTTTCTCACAAAGCCACTCAGCAGCAATCCAGTCTGGAGGTCAGAGAAGCTCTTCACCACCTGCTCTTCTTCTACAGCTGAAATCACTGCTGGCTTCCTGCTCAGGGTCTAAAAACAGTCAGTCAAGGAATAAGCTAGTTTAAATGAGAGGTTTCGGAATTTCTTGTATTTGGCAACTACAAGCCAGGCATCCGGCTAAAGCCTAGGAGGGTGGACAAATGAGAAAATGAAGGGTTGTGGAATGAAGAAATTGTTGAACAGATCATGTTCTAAGGAGTCATGTACTTCCATGGGAACTTCATTAGTTTCCATTTTGCAAACAGCATGGAGACCAATGTAAACTAAAGACCTCACCTACAAAGATGTAAACACATCCACCAAAGACTGCCATTCTTTTGCCAGCCAAAGTGATAAAGGACAATGTTCTACTCTATTTCTTTACAACCAAAACTTGTGCCAGAGCATTTCCTTACTTTGCGATCCTATCCATGCTTTTTGGGACTATAACCCACTGAAGAATGGGAATTATCTCTGGATAAGCACTGTGGCTGCAATCCAAAACACAGTATCACAAAGTAACAGAGCGGGACTTATTTCCGTTTAGATAAACATCTAAAGGATCAAGGTTTTGTACCTCTGGACTACCGGAACAGTGAACAGAATCAAGTTATGAACTATAAGCAGATAGGGAAATAGTTCCAGATTAAAATGTCTAGAGCAGGGTAGAAAATTGTGAAAAAAAAACCCTTTGTGTTAGCTACTTCATAAACTAGACATGATGGACTATAAGATGAACATAAATTAACACAGAACGATTTGTGCAAGGTAGGAGAACAACCATATTGCTGGTCTAGAGGAACAAATAACAAACCAACAAACCAACCATGGATTCCCAGTGTGATCTAGTGGATTCAGTGACAGACTAGTACTCTGGAGAACATGGAAACTGACTGGGGGAGTGGAACTGGTAAAATCATTCCTTAAATATCTCATTTACCTTGAAAGCCCTATTAGGGTCGCTATAAGTTGGTTCTGACTTGACGGCACAGAACACACACACAAAGGAAGAAATACATGCAATACACAGCATATTAAATCTACTGTACAACATACAATAATATTTCAACCAAAGGCTTGGCACAGATGGAAAAGGATACAATATGCCCTCCCTTGTCATGGAGACACATAACCCTATGGAGAATATCTTCTTCTCTGAGCCAGTGCCACCACAATTTGGCATGGGATACATGGTCAGAAAGATGCATCATTGGGAGGTAGGCAGAAATGTTATCAGGCAAGATTGTAACGTCTAGGCCATTTTCCTTCTTCTGCAGAATTTTCACATCAACAATCTGATTTAAAAAACACAAAGAATGGCAGATGTTTTGAATACCTGGAGGACTACCATCTAATAACCCAGGATCACAGTAAGGTTTCTCAAAATACAGGTGTTTCAACAATAGAAGCTAAATTCTAAGAATAATAATTTTGATGTAAAGAACCTCCTAGAAGAGATTATTTAAATTAATTTGAAATATTCCATTTACATTAGGTGTACTTCATTTGGGATGCAGCCACATATTTCCTTATAAGATACATAAACCCATGACAGATGCTTTAAACATTTATTGGAAGACAGATGACATGGGTAGACTAAAAAGGTGTCCAATGACAGAACCCACCCCATAGGCAAGAAATATGCAGTACAGAATTCTGCACCTCCACTGCTTTTTTCCAACAAGCACGTTTCCTCAGGGGAGATTTCCAAATCTCATTATCTGTAAAGGGAAAAGGACCCCCCAGAGAACGGAAAGGAAATGTTTTAGAACAAATTACCTGTCCAACTTCATATGTCACTTCTCGTTTCCTGGAACTCTCTTCTCTGCTACTGCCCCTGGCAACAGTACTACCTGTCAGCTTGAATGAGAGAAGCAGCTTCTCCTGCTCAGGCTCACATTTTAAGATAACAACTTTTACCACCTGATAGGCAGAAAAAGGGAAACAAAGAAATACAGAAAAAGTCTATGGATACATATTTGCCTTCAGACTTCAGCAGGTCCGCCTTGATACTTTGTACATATTGAAACAAAGGTAGAATTGCTATTCCTTCCTTAACTCTGATCCTATCTATTTTGACCATCACCTCTGTGCTGCATCCAACTTCCTTTTTTTCTTGCATACGACTTAAGCACTTTAAAACATTATTCTTGTGATTTTAATAGAAATCAGTTGCTTTTTCTAATAGCATGAGAAGTTTATTTCAATTAATTTAGCTTTTTTAATAAAAAAAGAGAAGACACTGCTCTATCTTACTGTCTTGGCCTAACCCAGAAATATGAGTTGTGTAACAGGAATCTGCACAAAAAAGAAAAATCTGCATTCTGTAAATAACTGCACACACATAAAATGTTTCAGAAACATTTACAATTCTTATCCGAAGCTACAGATATTGGCCAAAATCCTCAGGTATAGCTGCGCAAATGGTGCAACTTTTGGAGGCAAACTGCCCCAAGTTAAGAAATCATTACAGACCTTATCAGTTGCATGGCGACCCACACAATTCCATATGCAACAGATAATGTACAGTATATGGTGATTTCTTAACTTAAGGCAATTTGCCTCCAAAAGTTACACCGATTTTTTAAATTCCAGCATAACTAGGCAAAAGGATTTGGAACATCATAACAAATAGTACATTTTACTTTTATTCAATATCTACCTGGCCTTCATAGAAGGCTTCCTGAGGAGCAGTCAAGGGTGGCACGCCAAGTTCATTCTTGGGAACCAGGCCTTTAATGTCATTGTAGAATTTCACAATGCAGCCAAATTCCCTAGCACAGACAACAAAACCATGGGTGATCAGGCCTGGCTTTGCATCTTCATAACTGGCAAGGACGGGGAGCTTAGAACTGACAAGTGTTCTCTTCAGTGTCAAAATAAGCTTCCTTTCTTCAGGATTGGAGACAAGCACCTGGGGGAGAAAAAAAACATAGAACAATATATGTTGACTAGTAAAACTGGTTTCAAACAATGATGAAAGAAATGATAAGTCTTAACCTTAAATTACTGTACTGAAACTCAAGGTTCAAGGTTCAAGAGTCATCTTCAGTAAGATTTACTTTTTGTGTATTCAACTCTTCCCCTTATGTGTTCAGGGCAGAATACATGTGGTCCCTTCATCTCAGCTTCATGAAAAATCTTGTGAGTATAATGGCCTGAGACCGCAGGTTACCCAAAGCTACCCAGTAAGCATCATGTTTGAAAAGAACTATGTACATCCAGTCCAACAATTTTGCCACAGCACACGCCCACCAGCTCTCATGGCAAAACAGTTTATTGCTTGGAGAAACAATCTCCACTTGGAACAGTTCAAGATTTTTCCTGCCAAAATCATTCTCAGAATAATCCAGAATTTCCAATAGCCCTATACAGGGAGATCTTACCCGGCATTTGACAGCAGCCCCCACACTGTATTTCTTCTCTGGCTGTTTCAGAGGTACATCAGCCAGATGCAGGCGGGGAACCAAGCCCTTGATGTGCTCAGTCACCTTCACCTGCATGCCAAAGGGCTTCAGAGTCAATACAGTGCCCTAAAGTGCCAAAGAAAGAAGGTCAGAAAACAATGCTGTGGTCCAGGACAGTGATATTTATCCTTTTGTACTTTATGCCTCACCAATCACTCCATCAAAGAACCTGAGTCACACAATGATAGAAACAAAACAAAAAAAAAACCACTTCTCCCAAGAACAACAGGTATTCTATTACTATATTGCACATTTATGGCAAGTTGGTGGACAAAGACAATGGGGCATGAGCAGAAACAATGACACTATTACTACTAGCATGCCGAAAGGGTACATATGGATCATTCATGGCAGGCAGGATGACATACGTGGAAAAGAACATAAAGATGGCAAAGAGTTTATTCTTAGTAGTAGTTATAAAAATCATATGTTTCACTGGCTGTCTTCTGTGTCCCAGCAGTAATTTGTATACTGCTAGTTGAGAACCACTGTTCCAGGAAATGTAAAACCAAAATCCTACTACAGTGTTGGAATGAATAAGACTCAACTGTAGGGACTTAATCCAATTACTAGTACATGGTAGAATGGCCCCAATAAATTGACTGTTGAATGGTGGATCAAAACTTCCATAAAGAGCATTGATGCAATGGGTTTATTCTATTTAGAACTACACACTGGATGAGAAATTAGATCTAAGATCACATGAAGAGAAATAAAATGAATTCACCTAGTAAAAATTAGACTAATCTCTAGATAGCCAGGGTAGAGAATGAGGCTCTGCTGATCTTCTTGGACTACAAGTCTCATCAGTCTTGGATACCATAGGTAATAGTAAAGGGTAATGAAGACCAACAAGCTCTGAAAGCCTACACGTTCCCCACCTCTCTTAGCACAACTGCATCTGCTGTGCTAGTTGCCCTGAAATTAACAGCATCATTTTATTTATATTACATAGTAGGATTTGTGCCTAAATAACCAATGAACACAAACATCAAAGGGGCTTCATACTTGTTCACCAAAATGTTATGAAATTAATTCTTTGATTGTACTGTAACTGAGACCACAAAGAGCGTTGAGATGAAGGAATATTTTTGTTTTGTTGTTGAACTTACTTCCAACACTTGTCCAGGAAGCATATCATGGTATCTCAAAAATGGAGCATTAATAATACGTCTACAGACATTAAAAAGAAAGAAAATATTGGCTGTTAGATGGAAGATAAACGTAAGATACTGCAAAGATGATGGATTCCATCCTGATTCTTTCTCCTGCCTCCATAAGCAGGCCAGTAGTAACTGAAATCACTTTTACTTGATAACACAAAGTCTCCAAATTATTAGCATCAATTGTTTGTGATGCATATTTTAGATGCAGGCTTCAGTATACTTGCAAAAAAGAATGTGCCTCAGCTTTCTTCTACAGATTTAAAGACCAGTGTGCAAAAGTATCTCGTAACTCATTCATTCCCACAAGGATCGTTAGTTTTTCTTCTCAGCCTCAGATTTTAACTTTCACAGATAACCAAAACAGCTATATTTCATCAACAGAAAATCCAGAAAACATGCTCTAACCAAACACAATATTGCCACTGTTCATTACAAGAACAGAATATATAATAGAAGTAATAGAATAATACAATTTCCTTTCTCTCTTGACTCTTAATTCTCTGTCACAGCTTTCACAAAGGCACAGTTCTGCAAACTGGCCGTAAGAAGCCTAAATTACTGCCTGAGAACTTCCTGACCATTTTGCACAAACCTCCCCTCCTGCTTGAGAAATTCCTTCTGTTTCTTTGCTTAATCTACGTCCTTTCTTTAAAAAAAAAAATCACATGTCCACACATCTGCCTTTGATCATGAGCTCCTAACAGTAAGAGCCATTTGACAGTGGAATCAACTGCCTCTGAGGGTAGCGGACTCTCCTTTACTGCAGAGTCTTAAGCAGAGATTGGAGCACTACCAATCAGGGAAGCTACAGCTATGGGTTTTTTTACACTGACTGGGGGCTGAAGTCAATGACCCTTGGATCCCTTCCAGTTCCATAATTCAAAGATTCTATGATAAACGTAATTTCTTCAATAAACAGGATGAGAAAGAAGCAACACAAAGGTAAAAGGAGAGCTATACCTAGGTACAGTTCTGATATTTCATTTATTCACTCTGCCATGTTGGTATCTTTCAACATTCAAGTAAACTGGTGGTGATTAAGTGAACTGAGCAGCAACTAAAGTTCCTGGACTAAGATGGATCTCAACTATTTTATCTGTAACTTATGTAGAAAGAGATAATCTGAACAGCCAAAAGGGCAAAAAGTTCTGGTCTATTTTGCATGCAGAAAGATTGCACAGAACCAATCTTTTAAATCAGCAGAAACAACGCACTACACAAATGTGTAACATATGTGCACTTTAGTCTTTCTAGAAGCATTGTACTTCTCCAGGTACTAATACATGTTAGCTTATCTGTTTGGCACTTGAAATTCCATCTACATACCCTGTTTCCCTGAAAATAAGACCTAACCTGAAAATAAGCCCTAGTATGATTTTTCAGGATGCTCGTAATATAAGCCCTACCCCAAAAATAAGCCCTAGTTAAGCGAAAGCCCGCCCTCCACCATTGTGCAGCAACCAGAAGAATATGACATGACTGTATTTGAATAAATGTAGATTGTTGTACATGAAAAAAATAAAACATCCCCTGAAAATAAGCCCTACTGCTTTTTTTGGAGCAAAAATTAATATAAGACCCTGTCTTATTTTCGGGGAAACACGGTAGGAGAATTTCAGAAATAGAGAAATATGTAAAATATGGATATATAACAGTTCTTAGAAGACTAGCTTGTGCAAATTGCATTGGAATGAGACAGGAATCTTACTGTTTGAGAGACACCATAGCAACATCATCCATTGGGCTGTAGTCAATAATTCGGCATTTATGTTTGCTTTCAGGCTTAAACAATTCCATTTTGAAAGATCTGGGAGTATCTGAAAGATGTTTCAGCTATAAAAATAAAGAATGTTAAAAGTATTCCAGATCATTTTCTAACTCATTATCAATCCTGCTATTTTTCAAAATGCTTGAAGGGATACAGATTTTATCTTTTTAAACAATTTACAATATGAAACACATGCACTAATCCAGAGAAGCTTTCTTTATCTACATACTTCATCATTGCAATCTATACACAATATAAAGGAACTGAGAAAACTCAGTTAACTTCTGCCTCGTGGTGCAGAGGTTAAACTGCTGGACTGCTATCAAAACTGTGCTCACAACCCGGGGTTCAATCCCAGGTACCTGGCTCAAGGTTGACTCAGCCTTCTATCCTTCTGAGGTCAGTAAAATCAGTACCCAGCTCGCGGGGGGGGTGGGGGGTGGGGGAGAATGTGTAGTCTGCATAATTAACTTGTAAACCGCCCAGAATGCTTGAAGCGCTATGGAGCGGTATATAAGCAGGACGCTTTGCTTTTTTCTGCCTTGAGGCTCTTCTAGCTCCTCTGTATATTTGCACAAATCAAGAAATCATATTTTTTATTTATTTAAAATATTTTTACCCCACCTTTCTCCTTAAAATGGCCCAAGGCAGCTTACATTACTAAAAAGACAATATTTAAAAGCTAAAAACAGTGAGTGTATAAATATTTAAAAAGAATTAAACAGGTATTATATTAAAAATGGTAAACAAAAAATCAATACAATCATAGGAGGCATATTTTGACAGATTCCAAACTGCATTTGTTTAGTGCTGATTCAGTAAGGCATAGAGCATTGACTTGCTGCTCTCTCTATGAAACAGGGAATGCTTTGAGGTTTTTCCACTTGTGAGGTGCAATCAGCATTAAGGAACTTACATGCGCATAAGCTAGGCTGCCATCATCCAGCATAAAGATAGCACCTGTTTTTTTGAGAAAGGTCTTCAATGTTGAGTTTGGTACTATCACACCAATTCGATCACTGGAGAGCTGGCTAAGCTGAGTACCAGGCTGAAGGAAGACTGGACGCAGAGAGAGGCGAATTTCCTTGGAGGTGGGATTGTTGGAGAGAATACAGGCTTTCACCTGAAAGGAAACAAAGTGAAAAGAAGAGTTTTCTCTTTTAAAGTTTTCTACATTGGCAGGCAGCATGGTGTAGTGGACAGAGTAACAGACGAGGACTCTGGAGACCATGGTTCAAATCCCCACTTGGCCACAGAAACTCACTGGGGGAATGGAACTGGTAAAACTACTTCTTAAAATATCTCACTTACCTTGAAAGCCCTATTAGGGTCACTATAAATCAGCTCTGACTTAAAGGTACAGAACAGTAACAAAACTGTCAGGTAAATACCGAATGTGCCAAGAACATTATCACTATTTTTCTTAAACTTTCTAGTCCATATGAATGTGGGAAACAGTTTTAATACACACTCATTCATTTCATAGTTAATCCATGTCCTGCAGCACACTTTATACACTTGTGAACACTTCATGTGAAATGACCTACCATCTGACCGGGTGAGTAGTTTCTTCCTTTAGGAAAACCCATGTGCATGAAGTCTACAATCCCAGTAAAGGAAGAGAGAAAACTTAGAGATATCCCAGAAGATTTCACCTGGAAAAAAACAAAGCCAAAATTTCTGTTGGATGTAAAATTATATATCATAATAAAATCTAGATGAAGCCTGAGCTCTTAATGAGCTTTCAAAACAGTGACTGTTGTCTATTTTTGAACAGTTTATAGTCTCACTTGTTTTATTTTCTCTTATTACTGTTTCAGTTATGTCTTACAGTATTGTGGGTCACTGAATTCTGTAGATGTTTGTTGTAGTAAAGTAGAAATGTTCTTCACTTTCCTATTTCTGACTTACAGAAAAGCCAAAACAGATAAAAGGTGTTTCTTTGTTAGATGCGGATACGCTGTAGCACAGGTCGTCAACCCTCGGTCCGTGGCCTGACCCGGACCGGGCCGCGGAGACAGACCTACCGCCCCCCTGCACGCACTCCCCTCCCCACAGCTGCTTTGCGCACGCACGCGCATGCCAGCGCGAGTGCTCCCCCACCCCTTCACGCATGCTCCTGAGCACCCGCGCAAGGGCGTGCAAGCACTCCTGCACATGCGCAAAGGGGTGGGGGAGTGCTCACGCCAGCGCTGGCACGTGCTCCCCACTGCTTCGCGCATGCACCCGAGAGAGAGAGTGCGCGAGTGTGGGGGGGTGCCCTGCCTTCCTCAGAGGCTCAGCTGGTCCACGGTCCCAAAAAGGTTGGGGACTGCTGCGCTGTAGGACAGGGGGAATTCCTTCCATGTGCAGTGCTCCTGGATCAGTGCAAGAAACATTGTATTCTTTGCCCTAGTTTTTTTTATCACATTAACTGATCCAGGGTTTCCCCCAGATCTTGTAGGCACTTTCTAAAAAAACATCACTTCTCTTTGGAAAATAATGAAGTGACATAGATGATATGCCTGTACGAATCCATCCCAGTTCTAACGGAGCAAATCTAGAATGGTTGGATTATGATTGTTTTTACTTTTCATAGGTACATTAGTAAAGTTCACAAAAAGAAAGTGTGTCTCATATAGTCTCACATGCAATCGAGTGGATACAAACATCAGGCTAATAGCAGGTGACACCAGCAAGCAGATAGTACAATTATTCAGATTGCTGGCTTAATAACGTATGACATGCTTGTACTCAAGCTGAATTATTGAATGGCACTGCACACCTACTAACATAGCACATTTTTATAAACAATTTACATGGTTTACCTCTTGAACCTGAGCTTTCACCACCAGCCCTGGCAGCAAGTTGCTGAGTGACCAGTTTTGCTCTTCTGTAGCAATGGCTGCAGCAACTTCAGACTGGTTGATAGACATGCGGACTATCCTTCCGCCATTCTTTACTTCTTCAATAAGGCAGTTCAGGTATTGCCCAATTTTTAATTCGGCCCCTACAAGCCAGTACATACAATTACTATCTTTCAGTAACAGTCAGAGTTTTGGACTTACATACTTCACTATAATTATGACTGTATCTCTGTGCACCAGTGAATTTGTTCACTGGTTCCCTATTTTCATCATTATTAAAGAAAAGAAACAGAGAACTTTTTCCCTACATTGAAATACTACATTTTGACAAGGCATGCTCATTTTAAAAGACCTTGCACAAAAAAGTGTCCCAAACAAAGACAAGCTGTGCATCATAGCTACTTAGAATACTCATTGCACAATATCTTCACTGAAATGTCACACATATATAAACACACACAAGAATACCTGGAGGTGGTTCTAACTTCTAAATCTGAGATTGTGTAACATTTTGAACCATTCATTTCTTGCACCTATAAACTTGCATCCAACCCAATTATAAGTGTAGTCATACCTTTGCTAGTTGATTGCAGGTAACCCTGGGCTTTCTGACGTGGCAAAAATGCTTTTGCGGCTGGGATGCCTATGTCAATAATGTAACCATGATCTTCCACACTAGAAATACATCCAGAGAGCACCTGTTTGGAGTAGAAGCTTAAGCTTAAAAAGGAATCTGCTATTAACAAATTATAATTGTTTAAGACTACTGTCATAATACTCGTTGACCCCTCCACCCACCCATATTCCAAGTTTTCCAGAAAAGAAACAGGTCTATAATTCCCAAAAGGTGGATATGCACCTTTAAATTATTGAATCCACAGCGACTGCAGAGAGATGCAGGCAATGCATAATGCCAAGAGGCAGCACACTGTAACAAAGAAATTCTCAGTCTCTTCTGATGACTGGTGGAAAGAAGAGCAAACATCAGCAGCTGAAAATTTATCTCTTTAGAGAGGCTTCTGTGGAGTCAGTAAGCAACTGAGATGGGGAAGTCTTTTAAAATGTGATCTACAGTTTTAAAATAATATTTTCAAGTATTTGCATATTGAAGTTTTAAACTTTAATCAGTTTGCTTTCATTGTTGATCTTAAATTTTTGCTTGTCCCTTTGAGCCCCCACAATGGGTAAAAGAGAGGACAAAAATCAAATCAAAACAAACAAATGCAGCATCTTTTTCCTACTTGTGACTTCCAGATGTGTTTGACCGACAATTCTCATCACACAAGGAGCAAGGCACTCAATCTACTATATTCTGGGCAAGTATGTCAATGGGTTTCCAGAAACTTGTAAAATATTTTTTTATATACAAATACTTCAAGTGTGTGTGTTGGGTTTTCACTGCTGTTGCTCAAAATGGTCTTGAATTTTCTGGATTTTTACTTCAGATTTTAAAATCTGCATTTTTGGACAGATGTTTTTACATACTAATGCATTGCTGATTTTACTCGTATTGTTAGGGCTTCCAATTTTTTTGTTTTGATTAACTGTTTGTGGGGCTTTTTTAAAATCCCCTTTAACATTTTAAGAAAGGCAGCATATACATGTCTTAAATAAACAAACATAGAAAACTAATATATTTCATACCATGCCTGGTCTAAGGGCCTTAGTGTTCAATGCCTTGTTGATCTCCTTGGGGTTAATTGTGAGTTGAATACTTGGATGTCCTGCAGTAGTTTTCTCCAGACTGGCAACAGCACATCTGACCAGCATTCCTGGAGAGAACAAGTCTGACAGAGAGTTCAGCTCCTGCAAGAGAATTCCGTTGGAATAAAGACATAAAAGATACCCAAACATGAGTAGTGATATCCAGTCAATGTAAAAATCCTACCATTCATCTGCAATAAGTAGAACAATAGGTTGGAGCATGCCATGAAAGCTGGGAAGATTAGGGACCACAATATTACCATATTATTATTAATATTCTTTCTTCATAATATGGAAAGTAAGCTGAACACAATTTGATATTACTGACAGATTCTATTCAGACTGCAATCATGTGTCACAGTCAAAAAACAGTGCAAAAGAAAAACTTATTTCTACCAAATTTGGAATGTGCTAATTTTGGTGGACATTTCATGGTACCTCTTACATCCAGTAAAAGAAACCTATAGTAATCTGAAAGTATATAATATGAAACTTTTAATAATATGCATTATGGTGTGTCAAAGGTTGTATTAACAGAGTGATACAATCACGTAAATCAGAGTGGGAAAACTGCAGTCTCTCTGGGAAATTTCTGCATCCGTTAAGATTCCCTGCAGATTCCTATCAAGAGAATTAAGAAGAAA
The DNA here is from genome assembly GCA_037013535.1 of Intellagama lesueurii. NCBI lineage: Eukaryota > Metazoa > Chordata > Lepidosauria > Squamata > Agamidae > Intellagama > Intellagama lesueurii. Next base: position 212,583,248 of record JBAJHW010000003.1, read on the forward strand.
AAGGTAGCAGACCTTCACAGAGCCTTAAAACAAAAACAAACAAACAAATATATAAAACAAAGTCTCCATCCAAAATATTGAGACAAAAAGAAAAACCCCAAAAAGGCCATTGCAGGCTACTTGCAATATATGGTCTGCAAGGCTCTTGAGTTTGTCCGCCCTGATTTACGTTTTAAATCATGATGTTCCAGGGGAAACTCTACAAAGCAGAATATGGAATGGGCAACATAACACTCTGATAAACTGAAGGCATGGATTTCTTAGTTGGTATATCTGAATCTCATCAAATAGCTCCATAAGAGATGCCATGTCTTACCTCCATATACTCATCTGTGGTCACTTGCGTATTTAACATTTTGTTGTAGGCATCACATATACGTGTCACTTGCAGAAACCCGGTGAGCCCATTCGGCAGGCCAATCACCAGCTCCAGCTGATGCGATTCTTTGACACATCCTAGCAGAAGCATCCCCTCAGTGAGAGACTATTTACAAAACCAAGCAAACAGTAATGAGCAACTTTCAGAGACACACTTTTCTCATTCTTTAGGCACTAAGCTAGCTTTCCATTAATAAGAAGCTTATTACTAGAGCTAATGATCCAGTGGGAAGGCAAAGGGTCGGAAAAGAAATCACATCACCACCATTTAGACCAGTGGAGGGACACATGTGGTCTGAGTATTGCAGGCACCTCCCCCAGGCTGGCCCCAGCTCCCCAATCATCTTTGATTTCACCCCCAAACACCAGACGTTTGAGGTTGTGACTTGCCATTTGATATAATGCAACATAATATTTATTTAAAATATTTTACCCCACCTTTCCCCTCAAAGAGGACCCAAGATAGCTTACACAATCAAAATACAATATTTAACAGCTAAAAGAGTAAGCATACAGATAATACATTTTATCACAGTGTACCAAATAATCCACAATAGAGATTATAGACCCACCTCAGTTGTCAGAAGTTCAAAATCTTTAGCTCTGATTTTTACAATAGATTTCTCCTCAGACTTGAGTTTTTTAGGCTCTGCATAATCTTGATGTTTTTTCTTTCTTTTCTGGGTCACCTCATTATGCTGTGTCTAAGATGTATTAAAAAACAAAGGCATTAATTTTTAAAAAAAAATACATTGTGTACCCAAGTGCAGTGTAGTGGACAGGGTCATGAAGAGACCCAGGGAAACTCATGGCATGTCTACTGGAGGCAGTACTGATGAAAAGACTCCTTAAATCTCATTTACCTTGAAACCCCTATTAGGGTCACTGTAAGACAGATGGTACATTACACATCCACATAACACAATGCAACAGATCAAACATCAGAATTACAAAGAAACCATCAATGTAAGTTTAAAAAAAGCAAGTTGAAGAAGAGTCTAAATGGGAGGAAAATATGGACATGTTCAGGCCTAATATTAAACAATAAGCAATCTTCAGTGTCAAGCTCCAGAGCTATCCCCACACCGGCACACAGAAAAGGAGGTTCCAGGATCAGTATTTGACAGGAGAACAGTCAGGTGTGTGGTACATCTGCCTGAGAACTTAAGAGTACCAATCAGAAGTACTGAGAAGAACTAATGATCAGACTTCATAGTAAACTACTTAATGTATTCATAATCTACTTACTTTAAATAAATTATCCTGCTCTACTGTTAGTTGCCTGGCTGCTTTTCCTTCTTGTTCTTTCTTCTGTGTTCCACCTCGAGGAAAATTCTCTTCTAAAGATGACATTGTTGGTCTTCTGTGAGAAAAATAAAATGATCACATGCACCCACACACTGCAAAATTAACATACGTATACATCTATTCATTTAAATTAATGTGTTAATGGATACATTCCAGTTTGTGCAGCTTGAGGATGTGGACAAAATTATTCAAGAGGCAACAGCCTCTAGCATGTATATGCTAGATCCCTGCCCAGTCTGGCTCTTAAACGCTGCCTGATGAAGAAGATGACTGGCTGGGTGGGTAAGGGAAGTGGTGATCACATTTCTAGAACAAGCCAGTATTCCATTCTAGCTAAAACAGGTCCAGGAACTAGACAGAGGGAGCATCTTCCTGTTGGTTCTGCTGGAACTCTCTGGAGTTTTCCATACCATCCACTATGGTATTCTGGGTTGTCTCTGTGGAACAACACTTACGGGTCTCTTTCCTGATCCATCATGGACAGCTCAGAACCCATTAACAGATAACTAAAGTTTTGATTTTTTGTCCCAATGTGCATTACTTTACATTTTCTTATTTGAAACACATTTGACATTTTGCTGCCCATTCTCCCAGTTTGGAGAGATCCTTCTGGAGCTCTTTACAATCCCTTCTGGTCTTCACCACCCGGAAAAGTTTTGTGTCATCTACAAACTTGGCCACCTCACTGCTTATCCCTGTCTCCAGGTCATTTATGAACAGGTTGAAAAGCACCGGTCCCAGGACAGATGCCTGGGACACACCACTCCTCACCTCTCTCCACTGTGAAAGGTTAGGCAGCAAATCACTGGTAAGGAAGAAGTTTTAATGAGAGAAGTTATATATTTTAGTTTTTCATGTATGTTTCTAAATTGTTTTAAAGGAGTTTGATTCACTACTTTTTAATACTTAATATGTATGGTTACTTTTTTTTTAAATACTGCAATTTATTCTTTTACTTGTTTTAATCGTTTTTTAAAGTTCTCCGAGTTCCCTGGGATCCCTCTGTTAGGGGAAAGACAGGGCATAAATTAAATAAACAAATAAGTAAAAAAGGACTAAAACACTAACACAGAGACACATAATAAACAGATATACTTCTACTTACTACGTTATTAGAAAAACAGGGGTCGGTTAGAAGAAAAGCTCCGATTTTCAATAGTACAGTTTCGCGCCTTCTTCACAACAATTCAACAAAGCATTCATCATCGGGACCCGTGCCTCCTACGAGTGATCCTACAAACATGAGGAGAGATTATGGTGGTAGTAAGCGTTCCTGCGGCAATCACATAACGCTCCGGTTCCCCTTCCAGCGCTCAACACGTGTCCCTGTCTCGCCTTCCCTTCTCTTCTGAATCCCCACCTCAATCAGTCGCCTCGCTCCTCAAAACAAGCCCTTTGATTCCTCCTTCTCTCCCTCTGCTTCAAAACGCTCTGCTCATATTCCCCACGCTTACTTGATTCAGCCGCACGCCTGACCAAAAAGCACCATAACCCGGAAGTGAAAAGGAGAGCAGGAAAGGGCAACAGGAAACATATTTTGTTACATACCACGGCGACCATAGAGTCGCGGACTTGTTCGTTTGACGAGCACTTCAGTTACCCAATCAAGAGACAAAGGTTTCGGAGACCCTGCGGCGTTACCCGGCAGGTCAACAAGCGGAAATAGTCGGTGCCTGAGCAACTCCATCTTGTAAGCGAAGGGCATTGAATGGTTTTTTGGAGGGCTGCACGAGCAGGCGGTAGAGGCAAATAGTGCTCTTTTGGACGCGTGAGTAGCTTTAATCAAAGGCAAGGGGCTAAGGCCTTAGCGTCGTACGATCCTCTGGTTGGAGGAACTTCCATGGCTTGACGCGGTAGCTTAAATGTAATGGGCATTTATTGAGCCAGTAGCTAAACGTCAACGAAGAGTCAGCAGTTGGCTCTGTTTTTCTGTCCCTACGAGAGGTGAGGGGCTGTGGGAAGGAGGCCGTTGCATGCTATCACAGCCTCTGTGGCGCTCTGAAAGCTCGATGTGAAGATCACTGGCAACCGCGATCGTGTATTGCATGCGTGTGGTTCGGGCCGATTTAGTTGTAACAGTAATCAACTGGGCCCCGAGCGACCTTCCATTCCTTTCTACGGGGGTTCAGAACTCTGTGCAGCTTAAACTCGAACTGAGGATTTGACAAAATTAGTGGGAAAGAAAAGCGAAGGAGAAAATGTTGTGATACTTCCAGTTACAGGTTCTGAAGCGTTAGGTGCGTCGGTCTGTCTCAACGTGTTGACAAAATTAACGAGGAGAGAAATGAGAAAAAGCAAAATAAAATGTTGGAGAACTGTATAGATTAATCGATTTGTTTCAGTGTAAGCTTTTGTGGAGTACAGCCCACTTGCTTCAGACAAATGGAGTGCTTATACTTTGCAATCTGAATTTATACATATCCTCATGGTGTTGGGGATCATAACCAGGTCAGGATAGAGGTAACAAAGTGACAGGGTATCATTAACACATGAACGGGAGTCCTGAGACAGACTAACTCAACTACCTTTTTGGAAATTGTGCTTGAAGAGTTTCACTGGCAAATTGTAGTCTATAGAAAGGAGACTATGGATCAGTATGAAGGTAATAATTGCAATTTGAATGTGCTGCACAGTGCAGTGAGTCGAGAACCTTATAGTGATGGTTGGAACTCACTGAGGCAGTGTAATTGCAGGACAAGAAAGAAAAATGGTAACTCTTATTTTCCACTCTCCTGAAACCTCTTCTTGTTTTTGATCTAAAAAGCAATGAACTGTTTGGGTTCAAACTGCCATCCACCAACTTCTTTTGTTGATTCAGATCCTCTGTCAAACCAATGTCCTTATTTCCCTCCTTGCCTACCCTCAGTATTCAATAAGCCCTGGAAAGTGCTGAATGCTGATCTTGTCAGGCTATTAAAAACATTCCTAATTAATACATCTCTGTTTTTCTGGAGATTTCCCTGAATGTGCAAAATTCAGCATTTTTCTTTTAGGTGCTCCATTTTGTTTCCATACTAACAGACATAGGGATGCTCATGTCCTATGTGATAGTAGTGATAGGTAGAATCCAGATAGTACTGTATAACTGTTTTTGAGAGATAGTATTATTATGACTACAGCTGATGATATTATTAGCTTGTGTGGGCATAATTTTGTTTTATATTCGGAATGTAAGCCGCCCAGAGTAGATTTATTGAATCTAGATGGGCGGGGTAAAAGCCGGAAAAATAAATAAAATAAATAAAACAAACATACACAAGAGGATTTGGGCCGGTATGTGATTTTACATGCTGTGAACAAGATGTTTATTCCTTTCTCAGGAACAATTTACAGGATGTATGCTTTCAAAGAAAAATAAAATAAATACTCCTAAGTCCACAAGTTTTGTCTTCAAAGGTGTGCTATGATGCAGTGAATAGATTCTTATGTTCATTTGTTTTGAAGCACTCAAACAGTAGTCTAACCACAATATAGCACTTTGGTTTAGGCCAGTGTCCTTTTTGGTTTACCACACATGAAACAGCAATTACACAAGCGTTTTTTGAGCACCTATTGTATTCCTGGTCATGCCCACTGATGGCATGATTGGCTGCATGACCAGCACACACCTGGGTGTGTGATGGACAACCCAGAAAATATAGAAAACTGTATGTGTGATTGCTGTTTTGCACATAGTACTGTAGCTGAAATCCAGTAGTAAGTCACAACTAGAGTAGGCCCATTGAATGAATGGAACTTACATGGGAGTTGACTCCCCAAATCCTCACTGATTCAGTGGACCTGCTATAGCTATGACTTATTGCTGTATTTCAGCCAATAAATCAAACAGGATGCTGTCCTTTGTTATTTTTATTTAATCCAGCATAACGTAGATATTTCATGGGTTATGGTTTTCTCTAGTGTCAACTAGAAATAATAATTCAATTTGTTCTACAGATAAGTCCACAAATGTTGCACAGGCCACAAATGTTGCACAGGGATTACTAGCCTGGGTTTTACTGTCATTTTTCTGAATGTAGATCACATGGCAATAGTGAAGAAGGAAAGACATATGTTTAGTTTATTTAAACTTAGAATATCTAACTTGTCTCTAGAAGCCCAGGTGAGTAAGAGATATTTATAAGTCTAGGACAGATATTTATAAGCCTAGGCTACATTTCTAGAAGCAATACTTTTCAATTCATATAAATCTATTCCTTTTTGGATGTTAACACTATAATAGTAATATAATTATAACAATTTTTGAACTGCAGACCTGAAACGGACCCTATGGATTATCAAATCCAGCCCCTGTCAAAGAGGCATAGTGGGGAATCGAACTCCCAATCTCTGGCTCCACAGCCAGATCTAATACACTGAGCTATCCAGCTGTCAGATACATAGGGATTATGCACATATGTCCAGCAAACACTTGAAGATCATACTCTTCAGCATATCCCTATGTAACGTTAATTTTTGTGGCTAAAGTGCTTGTTATCAAATGTATATGACTGATATCAGTTTGGTACAAGATAGAGGATTTATACAAATTTTCTTTTAAAACCCAGAATTAGCAGTGATGGCGGGAGAAGATGCTGCATCAGAATACCAGTTCACTGGAATAAAGAAATACTTCAATTCCTACACCTTAGTAGGCAGGAGAAATGTAAGTGGCTTTTTGAAATGAGGCACACCATGACTTTGAAATGCATTTGGTCTGACTCATTTTTTTTTTCCGTTTTTAGTGTGTGATAGCCACTTATACAAGTATTGCACTGGTGGTCTTGTACTTTAAACTGAGACCTAAGAAACTAACTCCAGCTGTGAAAGAGACATAAGGGTAAGTGTCTTACTTATTTCTGTCTGTCATTATCTTGCAGATGAACATTTTACCTACAAGCTAATTCTGGTACCACAAGATGTTCCAGCCTCTAGACAGCAATATATATCTATTGGTACATCAGTAATATTAATATAATTGCAAGTCAGTACAATTTCAGAAGGCTTTAAACAGATTAGCACTGTGAGTGAAGTCACTGCTTACCACGTTAAGTAACTTGTTTCTAGTTTCAGTTTGGATGTGGAAACATTTGTTCATTTTTTCTCTGATGAAACTTCAAGTGAACTTGAATTAGCACAAGTGTATTGTTTAGCTAGCAAATAGCAGGTGCGGATGTACAGTGTTGAAACTTGCGATTGAACCATTTAGTTTTAATGCATCCTGTTCAAACTCCAAGATATATCTGTCATGGATTTCAGTGCCATGGATATAGTATGGAGTGGGCTACTAAAAAACTAGTAGTTTTAGTAGCAAGTGTCACTGTGTACACTTTTACTTTACTGTCTTTACTTGAAAATGTGCAACTACATGATTTTGAGTCCTGTTACTCTTCACTAAGTGACATAGCTGAGGAGTAACCCTCATAGAATTAAGATGAGTTGATTGATTTCATATTGCCATGTATGACATCCATTTGTAAGCATACTTGTAGTTCTTCTCAGCTGTCTGCCTTTTTTACCTTGTGCCAGAAGAGAATATATCTTTTTGGCAATGTTCAAGATGTAGTGACTGAATATTTTTTCTTTGCAGGTTGCTGACATGTTGATATTGAACTTTGCCTGTTTAATTGCTGCAGCTTGTAGAAGCTGATGTGTACTTCAATAAATCATGGACTGTAAAGCTTTTAGTTTATGCGTATTACCAATACACAAATGCTGCAGTCAGTGCACTCTAGCTTTGCCTGAAGCTCTTGTTCCTGCCTGACAGTTTCTCATTATGTAAAGCCCCAAAGCAGTGTCAAAACAACAGCTAAGTTTACCAAAAAAAACACACCAAAAAACACAAACTGATATTATAAAAAGGGGCAATGAATAATTGGTATAAACAAGAAGTTTGTATAATACGCAAAGGTTCTGATGCTTCCAATTGACCGCTCAAAATACTGTAGAGTATTAGCATTATTGTAACTATGGAACTGGAAAATGAATTAGCACTAATGCAGGTGTTGCATATAATGGCTAGTGAAGTATTTACAAACATCTGGTTTTATGTTGTACTTGGGTCATTAATGGGACTGCCTTTCTCTGGTTAGTGTCTCATCAGTGGGCATGCAGAAGTCCTGTTTCTGCATATGGAGTAGCTATCTGGAATCATGGCTGACTTAATCTTCAGTTAATTTCTTTACCTTTTTACACAATGGGTGCTATTAATCATATTTCAAGCGAACATGCCCAAGGAATGAAGCATGTTTCAGAGCCTGTAAAAGTTTTTCCAGACTGCAACTTCCAGAATCCCAGCAAAATCCTTATATTGGATTACATTTTTAATACTGAACATAGTGCCTGTGCTGCTACACTACCCAATTTTAGATAAACAAGCATAACTATGCTTTTAAAGTATAAGTATCTCCCCAAAAGATAGAATTGTATGCAGCTACACATTTCTACAATGTAGTGGTAAACTTGTGGAGAGCATTGCATAATCCCAGAAACAATTTAAATGAAATTTCTTCCACAAGTTACCAAAGTATAAAAATATTCCACTGTTCCATAATTTCCCCCTGAAAGTACCTATTCCATTATGTCTTGAAGATAAAGGTTGTGCAATAGAACGTAGAAATGTAGAATTGGAAAGAATCCCCAGGGTAATCTAGTTCAACCTTCTGCCAGTGCAGGAAACCCCTCCAAAGTAAAATCCACCACCTTCCAAACTGATCTGATCTAGCATAGAACCCCTCCTACTTTCCAAAGTTCTTCATAACACTTAGTCAGATCTTTCTTAGTTAGTTCCGGTCCTACCCACTGGAGCACCCAGAATCAGGTTTTCTCCGTCTTCCACGTAATAGCCTTCCAGATACTGAAGATGGCTATCCTTTCATCTCTCAGGCTTCTCTGGGATGAATACCTGGACTCATTCTATTTGAACTACACAAAGTTATGTAAACTAGGACCTTTGTGTATTTAGACTGAAAGGTAAGTAGTAAGTACAGTTAATTTTTATTATAAAATATCAAAAGTATAAAACTGTACAAAATGAAAAACCATGGCATTATATTTTTACATTAGGTTTCAGCTAGATTTCAACAGTATGCAGTTGTGACAAATGTTTCACTGAAATCAAGAGACAGAGTTAATGGCTTTGCTGTTATGGAAAAGGTTGGAAGGGTACTTGTTTTCTGGGTAACACCGGAAGAAAAGAATCAAAATGTCTAGAGAATTGTGTAGGCTACTTTTCTATTCTGTTTAGATGAACAAGTATGCAGAATCATTAGGGAAGTCAGCAACTTCTCAGCTGGAAAAGTTTCACAAATATTCATAAAAGTATCTTAAAATGTCACACAATTACATTTCAGCAATCTTCAACCTGTTTATATACATTTGTTCAATTTGTGATCTTTGAAGGAATATGTTTTTTTTCCACTAGCTCAGTAACTGTTCAGTCCTCCTAGCTCCATACAAAAATTCCACTCTTCTAGAATGTTTGTAGCAAGTCCTAGTAAAATAAGTTCCATGTTAAGTGCTTTTAAAGAATTGCTTGAACAACATACACTAAGCCTTATTTTTATGCAACTGGCATAAAAATTGAGGTGTACGATGGGGGTTTTGCAGTGCTGTGACTTTTTTTTTTTACACCAGTTAAAGGTATTCCCATATTATACTTCTAACTTTCTTCCCTTAAGTTCATCACATCAGTATTTTAATGGTTAAACTGGGAACTAAAATCAAAGTTACTGAACATGTTGCTTAGATCATAGAGTAGAATCTTTTTTCCAGCAGAAAAGTTTACTTCATTGGTACAGTACTTGCTGTCATCTTCACTAAGGCAAGTTTTAATAACACCTTCACAGGACTTGCAGAATCAAATATTCATAGTTTTGTAGCTCACTGAGAACCATATGCCCCAGCAGCAAGAAGCAAATTTCTGCGAGTAAAATGGAGATGTATGACAGGAGTTGATTTGGTCATATATGTGCCCAACAGCAGGTCCTGAGAACTTTCAGGTAGATTTATGTGTCCAGTGGCAGTGGTGAAATCATCTGTTTCTAAATCCTCAAAGGCTTTCACAGCATCCCACAGCTTCACTGTGTTATCCATTGAACCTAGCAAAACAATGAAAGGGAAACCCTCTTAGTATAAGTTGCATTTTCCAATTCAAAATACAAGGAGAAACCATCCAGCATCTATAACATCTAGTTCAGGATTTCAGGGAATAGTAATCAGTTCTCTTTTTCAGTGCTTAACACATAACCAACATTATGTTTTCTACTAATTTACATAACAGGACAGTTTTTAAAAAAGCTGGACTATGTATGTAAGAGGACCATACGTATTTTGGAAGGAGGATAAATGTGTCCTCAACTTGTTAAATATTTTTTCAATTATTTTAGTGTCTTAAGTAATTAACTTTACAAGTAATATTTCTAAGATTCTGTTAATGGGACAGAAAGGAAAAGTACTCAGCTAAAGCTGTCCAGTGAATTGAATTATAGCTAATATTGTAGCTAACATTTGGTAAGAAATCTAGATCTTCTCTAAAAGTCCTGTAACACACTTGTACTTCAGAACATTAGGAACAGACATGTATAGAATTGCACTGCATACCTTCACAAACATGTGGAAGTCAAAACTACAAGTGAGTTTATTGTTCCAGTACTGTTCTGCTCAACAACACAAAGTTACATACCTGATGCTAAGATTTCTCCATCTCTACTGAATCTGAGTGCATAGATGGTGTCTGTATGTCCTTTTAATTCCCCTACCATCAAGCCATGGCCAATATCCCATAAAAGCACTCTTCCATCTGTTGCCCCAGATGCCAAGAATCTTCCATTTGGAGAAAATGCTAATGAATGAACAGGTCCCTAGATCAACAAAATTAAGGGGATTAAGGTGAGAGTGTGGATGTGTATCTTCTTGACAGGTCATTTTCATCTTGTTTCACAATGAAGTTACATAACAATTAAGTGGAATTTTCAGTGCAGTCCATCCTAGCCAGGCCAAAGCAGAAGGTTTTATTGACTTGCTTATTCCTCTGATGCAGCCCTGTGGAAATGAAGTGATATTCTTGAGAATTTAATGGCTTGAAGGGACTAAGGTTAGAGAAAGTGTGTGTGTGTGTGTGTGTGTCTTTCTGACTGGAAAAAAATCTTAAGCTAAAGCATCAGGACCACGGTAAAAAAATTTCTGTCACTGTTTGCAAAAGTGTCAAAAGTATTTTTTATGGCATGCACATGAATATCCAAAAGAATTCTGGCTATAACATACCTTATGTCCTGTGAATATTCTTACACAATTCCCATTCAGGACATCCCAAAGCCGCACAGTTCTGTCTGCAGAGCCTGTTGCAACGTAGTTGGAGTTTGGGTGAAACCGCGTGCATGTGACATCAGCAAGATGGCCAGCAAAGATCCTCAAAGGCTGATAGTGATCAGTAGCCCATAAGCTTTAAATCAGCATAAATATGAGTTAATAAATGGGGAACAACATTTATTGCTTGAATGGCTATATATTTGAAAGCAAAACCAAAATTGCCTCATATGCAAGTGCCCCCAAACTGATTAAGTTAGTAGTTGCTTGAGACTTCTTTGGAGATAACTCATTCCCTTAGCAGTGTTCCAACTGAGATCATGGGCAGACCAAACCATTCTCAAATTTAATTTCCTCTATAACGTATGACAGAGATACATTGTGTAAGAAAATCTAAGTACCATTACTGATTAGTAAAGGATATGTTCTGGAATACAGCTGTAAACAACAAAGAAAATCACTAGATTACAAGAGAAAGCTGAGAGCTTACATCAGATTCTTACCGAGCCACTCTGTCGTGACCACCTGATACAAAGTAATATCCATAGGGAGAGAATTGTGTGTCCCACACAGGGTAGTTGTGTCCTTTGTAGCCGACCAGACAAGAAAAAGTTAAGAGACTCCACAATCTGATAGTGCCATCCTCTGAAGAAGACAGCAAATAATTCCTGGACAAAAGAAGAATCAGACAGAAATGTTAGCAATACTGAAACTGAACACATAAATGAACCTGTATCACAAAATGCACCGGCTGGCACAATCAATATATATGTATGTATGTATGTTATTCCCACATTGTAGTTTGGAAGCTGGGACAATGATGGCTTGCCTAAAATCATGCATGGAGTGATTTCCAGTTCACACTCTGTCTCTAAGCTATGTAGCTGATATATATTTTGTTGATATCTAACTCATTTTTTAGAAATATTTTTTTAATTACATAATGTTTAAAAATTACATAATTTTGCAATTGGTAATCCCTTTGGTGCATTAAAATATGCTGCTTAATAATGAAAATAATTATCTTCTTGCTTTACATCTATATTTTCCATGCACAGATTTTAATGGTCCCCATCTCATCTTATTTTCTCATTTACAATATTTATTTATTTATTTATTACATTTATAGCCCGCCCATCTAGACTACTCTGGGCGGGTAACAACATATGATGAAACAATTTAACAATTTAAAATCATAACAATATATTACTAAATAAACAATGATCCAAGATGGGAGAAAACACAAAATAACAAAAATTCAGACGGTGGGTGGAGGGAAGGCTTGCTTAAACAGCCAGGTTTTCAGTTGGCATTTAAAGATGCCCAGCGACAGGGCCATGTGAATCTCATGAACACATATCTGATACTCTACAATCAAGAAAGTAAAGCTATTTAGCATTTTGGCTCATGTAGTTCGGGTAATTTTCTGGTGCTCAATACAGCAATCCACAGAATTGGGCCACATTTGGCAGTCTTTCCTGAGCTGAAGAGTCCATTGGTACAAAGAGTTTAAAAAAAAACTTTTTATAACTATTAATAATCAATTTAAAGTAAACAATATTAAGATACACTAAACTATTATTGTACCTATCAGGGCTGAAGCTGGTACCATAGACAGGTCCACCATGACCATATAAAATCTTCATCTCACTTGCTGTTTTCTCATCCATAATCCTTTCTAAAACATCATCTGATTCTTTATCTATGAGACTGAGGTCTGAAAGGGAAAAAAAAATCTAAAACTCACATTCCATATAAGGTTCTTTTAAGGTTTGTTAACAGACTATCGCCATGGCCATAAACAGGATATCCTCCAAATAATTTAGTTCAAAGCCCTTGTTAAACGTAAGATAATTTTAACAATAGTGGCTTTTACTCTGTTGTTCCATCCGCACAAAGGGAGCATGAGTTACATGCATCCTGAAATAAAGAAACTCAGCAATCTGCCACAACCCATGGCATCACTCCCACTGCACAGGCAGAGCTACACAACAGAATACTGGCCAGAGACTTTCAATGGAAATCAGATATGCTTATATTTGATTATCATCAGTAAACTACTATGCTGGTAGATCTGCATGCTTTCAGAGCTTTTTCTGTTACACTCTGCTTCACAGTGTCTCATTTCTGCAGTCTTCCAGTTTGAATTCACAAGCTTCCTTAGCAAAGACACAACTTTGAATAAGAATACAAAATACATATTGTAATGTTCTCTAAGTGTCACAAACAGTTCTTTAAACAGAATATTGTTGCTATCTCTATTTTTTCTTATCTGCATACTATTTCAATGATATTTCATAAAAATAATGGGAAGAAAACTAGTCAATATTTAAGTGTTTCCAACAAATTAACAGGATAAAGTCAAAGTAATTTCATGTGATCAGTTCAGATTGTTGTTTCAAAAGAACTGTTTCACCTCAGGAACTTCCCTCCATGAATTTTTTCCCTAAAAACAGTGACTGAAATAAAAAAAAAAAAAACTTCCTACCTGTTGCCGATTTCACACTTCGTAGCTTTTTGGGTGTCACAGTCCATACTCTGACTGTGGAGTCTGCAAAGCCTCCAACAATCATGCTTGAGTCATCTGTAATATCCACTGCTGTAAGTCCCTGTTTAAACAGAGTAAAGTTTTTAAGTTTTAAAATATATATGTACACAACCCTGTATTCAGAGAATTAAACATCTGCCACCAGTTTTGAACATGGAAGTTATTATGAGTTAAAAAACTTACAATTATTGAATATAGAAAATGGCAAATTACGGAACTATCAAACCAATGATATTTGGGGAAGGGGCTGAAGCCAATGCTACGAAATTTGGAGAGAAATTACTTTAGTTATTTTGTTTGTAACCAGCACTGACTCAGTCCTTTTTGATCCTCAGACAAGGCCAGAGGGCTTGGGAGAAGGAATGAAGCTATTCTTCCACTTTACATTAGAATGTGGAGACGTGAAAACAATGCCACTTCTTCTTGCTTTCCTGAGTGTTTTAAAAGCTCCATGTGAAGTGAAAGATCTAAGGAATACGACTGTCCCATTTAACATACAACATCTTGCCTCTTCAGCAATTTTCAGTGATGGGTCAATGAGGTGTAGTTAACTCTCATAAAGATATACAGCTACTGCTAGCCACCAAGCAATCACATCTGTGGATCTCAATAATTTAAGCAGCCAAAAACAAGGTTTTCAAAAGGCATTCTTTGACAAGAAACTGACGTTATAATATTGAGAATCAATTGTATCAGCGCTACTAGGTGAGTGGCCTTTTATCTCTATACTTGTGTACGCTGGCCTCTTATCAGTTTCACACGCTCCCTGTCACTTCATTCCAGGCTGAAAATAGTGAAGATATATTGGGAAATCCTGTGGTGTGAACATCTTTCCACTGATTCAAAGTCTGGATACAATCCATTTTTAGGTTATGCCACTAGGTGTAATGCTATAGAACAAGGCTGAGCACAGCATGTCTGCGGACCCCATATGCCCCCCCAAGCACTGCCTAGCTCCCTCCACAAAAAAACAATATTTGAAAATGGTCAGGTACAACCAAGAAAACTTCAGGGGTGCAACTGGCTGTTTAAATGATACTTCAACATTGCCTCAGCCTTTTAAAAGTCCAAAATAGCCTTTTAAAAGCCCAGAACTAACCTGATAAGCATTAAGGAATGTGTAGAAACAAATGGAAGGCAAGCAGTCTGGACCAAGACGTACACGCTTAGTGGCTTCCTTCATATTCATTATTTTATCCTGCTTATCGGAGTCCTTTAGCTCAGGAAGTGGGATCCTGTATGGGAAGTAACAAAGTTCAAAAAAAAAATCCAATAAAATGCATTTGGATAATGGCTAAAAAAATAACAATATTTGTCAGAAATTAGCTATGATTTAACTATGGGGTAGTTTTCATTGAGATAATAAAGCTAGGTCTGGGCTGCACCACTCAGGTTACATAAGGGTTTACATAGCTCAGTACTTCCGCATATGAAAAAATCCCTCAAACCTTCCATACAGAAAGCTAGATCTAATGGAGGAAAATGGAGTACTGTAGAGGCCTACTCTGATTGGTGTAACGGAGCAGTATCTAGCTTTCTGCTCAGTTACACCAACTGCCACTTGTAGTATGAAATTAATTATTTTTATAAAACAAAGTTTATGCAAAAGGATAGGGTTAAAAAGCTGCAATGGTGCACAACTTATGCCCCAAGACATTGAAGTGCAGGTCTCTAAGGTGCCACCATGACTCACACTGTTGTGGCTGAACTCCCACAAATCCTTGCTATTACAGACAGAAGATTTTTTTTTCTTCTGTTAGCAGCAAGGAAGAGGTGGTAGACAGAAGGCTCTCCGCAGCTGCCCAGTGAAGAAACAGGCTTGCTAGAATGCAGGTACAGTCATGGCCAAAAATATTGGCACCCTTGCAATTCTGTCAGAAAATGCAACCCTTCTCTCAGAAAATTGTTGCAGTTGCAAATGTTTTGGTACTCACATGTTCATTTCTTTGGTTTGCATTGGAACAACACAAAAAAACAGAGAAGTCAAATCTGATACAATCCCACACAGAAACCCAAAAATGCACTGGCCAAAATTATTGGCACCCTGTCTAAATTGTAAGAAATAATTGCTTTTCAAGCATGTGATGCTCCTTTAATTTGTATTTAGACACACCTGTCGCAAGTAAGAGGTGTGGGCAATATAGTAATCACACTTGCAACCAGTTAAGATGGAGAAAAGTAGACTCAGCCTTTGTGTTGTGTGTGACACTGAGCATGGAAAAAAGAATGAAGTGTAAAGAGTTGTCTGTGGATTTGAGAGAAAAAATTGTGGAAAAACATCAACAATCTCAAGGCTACAAGTCCATCTCCAGAGATCTTAATGTTCCTGTGTCCACTGTGCGCAATATCATCAAGAGGTTTACAGCCCATGGCACTGTAGCTAACCTCCCTGGACGTGGACGGAAGAGCAAAATTACTGAAAAATTGTAACAAAGGATTGTTTGAATGGTGGATACCGAACCCAGATTAATTTCCAAACAAATTCAAGCTGATGTGCAGACACAGGGTACAACAGTGTCAGCTCGCACTATCCGTCGCCATCTGAATGAAAAGGGACGCTATGGTAGGAGACCCAGGAGGACACCACTGCTAACACAAAGGCATAAAAAAGCAAGACTGGAGTATGCCAAAACGTATGTGACAAAACCACAATCCTCCCGGGAGAACGTACTGTGGACAGATGAGACAAAAGTAGAACTTTTTGGTCAAGGACATCATGGCACTGTTTACAGAAAAAGAAATGAGGCATTCAAAGAAAAGAACACAGTCCCTACAGTCAAACATGGTGGAGGTACAAAGATGTTTTGGGGTTGCTTTGCTGCTTCTGGCACTGGATGCCTTGACTGTGTGAATGGTATCATGAAATCTGATGATTACCAAAGAAGTTTGGGGCGCAACGTAGTGGCCAGTGTCAGAAAGCTGCATCTACACCAGAGGTCATGGGTCTTCCAGCAGGACAATGACCCAAAACACACTTCAAAAAGCACTCAGAAATGGTTACAAACAAAGTGCTGGAGAGTTCTAAAATGGCCAGCAATGAGTCCAGATCTGAATCCCATAGAACACCTGTGGAGAGATCTCAAAACAGCAGTTGGGAGAAGGCATCCTTCAAATCTGAAGGCCCTGGAGCAGTTTGCAAAAGAAGAGTGGTCCAAAATTCCAGTAGAGAGGTGTAAGAAACTCATTCATGGTTACAGGAAGCGATTGATTTCAGTTATTTTTTTCCAAAGGGGGTGCTACCAAATATTAAGTTAAGGGTGCCAATAATTTTGGCCAGTGCATTTTTGGGTTTCTGTGTGGGATTGTATCAGATTTGACTTTTCTTCTCTGTTTTTTTGTGTTGTTCCAACGCAAACCAAAGAAATGAGCATGTGAGTACCAAAACATTTGCAACTGCAACAATTTTCTGAGAGAAGGGTTGCATTTTCTGACAGAATTGCAAGGGTGCCAATATTTTTGGCCATGACTGTATATGCATATGCCTATAACCTCTCAGTCCCCTCAGCCACTATCACTTGTTGCTAAAAAGGCTGTATAACTTTGGAATTTTGCTATGCAAACTTCATTGGGATTAAGTCCTACTCACTTCAATGGGATATCTGGGATTTTGCAGCAAATGACATTACCTATTCTGAGGAGGAGCATTTGGATCTTGCTTTTTGCTTTTTGATCCCGCACTGTCTTTCCTTGGCTTCTTCTTCTTTGGCTTGCCCTCCTCATTCTCACCCTCTTCATCTTCATCATCTAAAGGCAACTCAATTTCTGGTTCTTTCAGTAACCCAAAAAATACCTGTAAGCCAAAAAGAGAAGAAAGATTTGAAATACAAATCAATTTAGGCAGAACACAGAACTGATTAGATAATAGGTTTTGTTGAGTCAAATTACTACATATTGTTTCTTACATGCAGTAACCAGAACTATATACAGTACAGTAATCCAAGTATGATCACACCATAGATTTGTGACCAACTAGGACTCAGGACACCTTGATTCAAATTCCTACTTGGCCATTGAAATTTGTTGAAGGGTAGCACTGGTAAAAATACTTAAATACTACTTAAATATTTCACATACATTGAAAACCCTATTAGAGCCACTATTAATTGGATGTGACTTGATGGCACATAATCACACATACATAGATTTGTGTAAGAGCATTATGATATAGCTGTTTTATATTCAGCTCCTTTTCTAATTAATCTTTTCTGATTAATCACTACTACCTCAAATTCCATCAGTGAGGTTGAATTTTTTTCCTCCCAGGTACATCTCTTTGCTTGCATCCCATCTGACATTTTAATACCCATTTCCCAGTTCAGGTAGACCTTTTTGGCTTTGCAATCAGTTTTTGTTCTAATCACTACAAATAATTTGGTAGCATGGAGTTCTGCTTTCAAGTAACAAAAATCACTCTTCTGCATATGAGAAAATAATCACATTATCCTTAGATTACAGGATCTAGAGAACTCAATTCGGTACATGCACAAGGTGTCGTAAGAATGAAAGAGCAGCCACACCAGATCAAACCAAAACGTACACAGTCTGGCATCTTCTTCATCTAGCAACCAACAGATAATGCCTCTACTATGTCTCCCCTTACTTGCCCCTTTTCAAAGCTATACAGACTTTCTGAGCCCCTTTTTCTTACTGGAGTGGAAGTAATACTGAACATCTAACTCACTACAGCAAGGTGGCACAACAGATATCCTCAAAGCAGCAAAACATCCATTGTACAGAGCACAGGAAACAATGGCCAAGTACTCAGCAATGAAACAGGAATCAATATTCCTTGGAGAGAAAACTGCCACTGTATTGGATTTGCCTTTCTTTCAATCCACTTCTTAAAATGACAATTGACTCTATTTGAAATTTATCTTTACTCCTGTCAGAAAGTGCTTTTCATCCAGAGGCAAAGTGCCTTGAGATACACACAAACCACTTACTGACACCACCAACTTCTCCACTTCCTATGTCACCTCTAAATAGCTAGTTTCCAGCTTCATCTGAACTACAAAACCCTGGTTACCACTTTAGAACAAGCCATGACATAAAAAAAACCCTTCAAACCACAACATTTAATACCCTGAAAAGTAGAAATGAGAAGGTGGTTAATGAAAAGGTTGTTGGTTTAACTATGTCTTGTGTAAATGGAAGAGGAGAGAGGCCAAAAGGAGAGTGAGCAAAAGGCTCAAGAATATTTCAGTTTAATACACTGAGATAGTCACCCAAACAGTGATTGCAATGGCGACTAGAAGAGCACATCAACAAAGAACCCTCATGAGGCTCAACGTACATATGTGTCTCTAACAAAATATCTATGATGTGTGTAATATCAACCTCATACCTTTGCTTTATTAGCCTCCCGTTTTGCCTCTCCTGCCAAACTTCCCACCATAGCATCTATCTGTTGTTTACTGCGAGGCATTCCATCGAAGATATCAATATAAAGATGTTCTTGAACAATGTTCCAGATTTGATTGTTCTGTTTTTCCTGAAGGTGTCTCTTCAAGAGCTGGTAAGAGTCACGGGAAATACGCAGCACAAACTTGCTCGTTCTGAAATCCAGCATTGTCTCATTTCCTCTCATATGCTCTTTTTTGGTTAAACTGGACAGTATACGTAAGTCATCTTGATAATAACACTCCTGATCTCCATGAAACCTAGAAAAAGGTTAAGCACAGATGAAAGATGAATAGGAACACACCTACCTGAACAATTTCAATTTGGTGATCCTTACCAGAACACCTTGCAACAACAGTTGATTTAACAGTTGATTTAACAAGATATTTGACCATTTTTTCAGTTGCTTATACCAGGTGAAAGCCAACATTTTAAAGGCACAGAAGCACACATAGAATTGTGGAAACGGCAATACAAGACATCTACTAACTTCTAGTAACAGTTGCTGGTAACATTCTCTCTTAAAACTAATATACAGAACCAGGAAAAACATTTCAAATACTCAAGTACCACAAAAGGTTTTTAGGACCTCTATACCCCAGGTATCTAAGATTTTTGTAGTCTCAGGCACAAACAGGTGTCCCCTGTCTCCTTCCCCTAAAACCCAGTGGGAAGCTTGCATTTATTCACCCATGCTCAAAAAAAAGAGACAAACAGGAGACAACATTTTCTCACTACTTCTTTGGTCATGTTGGAAGCAATCCAATGGTGCTTCCAGAGTGGAAAGATCAGCTGACAGGGTGCTGTTGTTGCCTAGGAAATGGCTGAATGTATGCACAGTCTTCACATTTTTCAGGAAAGCCCCTTCCAAGTCCCCCATTTCATCACTGAAACCCTCCTATGGCACAGAAAAGGATAATGTAATAGTTTATGCCCAGAAGGAGAAATAAATTTTTTTATGAAATCTGTCAAGACCATGAAACAGCTCTTTCAGAACAAGAACAATTATTTATCAGACATGTGTTGTTACAGGGGGATATTAGCATATATATAAAGCATACTGCCTGGCAATATTAATTGGTAACTGAAATATAATTTACATGATAACTGGGAATATGATAGTTATGTTGTATTAACCATTAAAACCAGAGCTTGTATTTTGAAGCCCATTCATTCATTAACACAGCCAATTCTTGCTGAAGAGGCTTCTCTTGCATGCAGGAGACCTGTGCTTAAACAGTTTTATCTACCTAATAGTGGAAACATGCAAACCAAGATTAAAGGAACAAAAATGTTTTTATTACTTTTCAAAGAAGGATTTTGCTTCATTTTCATGCCCATTGTAAACCAGTTCCAAGTACATGTGTACAAAAAGGGGGTAAAAAAGCTGTGACAGCTCAGCTCGATGGCAGTCTAGAGCACATTCAATAAAGTTTTTCAGTCCACTGTAGTACTCTTCGTAGAGCGCTGGGTCTCCCTGCTGATTGTAGGCAGATAATACTGCACTCACATCTGGTTGATCTTCCACAAGGACTCCAACTGCAAAGCATTAATGTTTGGAGGTAAATAGTACAGCTTTGACAACTGTTAATTACCAGTGACACTCAATGAGTGACTATGAAACACGCTTATAGAACAAATGCTTATATAAAGAACAGCTATATCAGTATATCCTATAGTATTCAGTTACTCCAATTCAAGGTGACGACTCTCTCAATTATTTCCTATAGAAAGGGAATAGACAGATCAGCAAAGAATGAAGCAGCTTCATATTTCTCTTAGAAAATATGAACTAGCATTATTAGATTAGCATACTCTGTAGCGGGGATGGTGAACATAGGACTACGGTTCCCATCATTTTCACACCAACTGAACTGGCTACAACTTATCAGATTTGCATTCCAGTGTCAGAAATGAATGGCACACCACTTCTGAGTACTCTACCCAGAAACCCTAAAAAGAGTTGCCGTAAGTCAGAATCAACTTGATGGCATGTAATTATACCATCTGAAGAACCACATGCTCCCGACAGCCCTGCTCTACACAATATCTGCAATACTACTTGTTTCTGTCTCCCAACTTATAGGTTTAAAATTGTGATACTGTGTCTCCAATCCAGTTATTAGGGAAATGAAAATGTAGTCAACAACTTACTACTTCATTATCTTTTTCTGTAGTTTTAAACTATATCTTATGGTAGTTTTCATATTCAGTGGTTTTAATGTTCTAAACCTCTTAGAGGGTCTATTAAATTGAATGGTGGAATAAAAATATAATAATAATTGTTAACATTTTTTGTAAAAATTAGGATTTTACAAAAGAATGCCAGTGAGTGATTTCAACTCCAAAACAATCCATTCATAATGGAATCATTCACACCAACTCCAGGATGGGCCTATTGTATGCAGCGCACATCATAAAACTACTGTTACATTTGAGTTAAAAACCTTGATTTTTGACTTTGCCTATGGCTCAGTGAGTTAGGTATCTGGCTGCAGAACCACAGGTTGAGAGTTCAGTTCCCCACTATGCTTCCTGCGAGCACAGCCAAGCACAGCCAGCCTGTGTGGCCCTCGATAAGATGCGCAGTCCCAAGGGAATTATAAACTACTACTGAGTATTTTCTACCTGGAAAACCCTGAAAAGGGTCACCATAAGTCAGAATGTACTTGACAGCACATGATTATTGTCACAAACAGATACTCAGTTTGGTGTAGTGGAAAAAGAGACTAGAACTCAGGTGTCCAGGGTTCAAGTCCTCACTTGAACTCACTGGGGGAGGGGAACTGGTAAAACCACTCTTAAAATATCTCCGTTACCTTACGAGCCCCATTTGGGTTGCTAGATGTCAGTTCCGACTTGACGGGCACATAATACATATCAAAGTAGAGTATAGGACAGAAGTAGCTAGAGTAAGCGCCTGAGTGAACGATCCTGGGGGGGGGGGGGGGCGCGATTTATCCGCTACCACTCTCACCTTTCCCGGCACCCCCCAGGGGCACTGCGGGAGCAGCCGTGACCGCGGCCGGGGAGATGGTAGCCCCGCTCTGTCCAAAAGAAACCGAGCTGAGCAGGACGTCGCCAGCTCCGGGGGCCCCGATCCCGACGCCAGACTCCTGTCCTTCCGCGCCATGGGTCGCCTGGACTCCGGGGGCTGAGGAGCTAGGATCGGTCGCAGCCTCCTCGACAAAGAGCCGAGCCTCCCGACGGAGAATGTCCTCAGACTCGCGGAGGTTGCTGCGTCTCAGGAACTGCAACACTGCCAGCAGCGTCTGACGGTCCGTGGGCAGCTGGGAATTGGCCGGTGCAGGACTGGGAGCGACCGGCGGCTTCGAGTCCACTCCTCCCGCCAATGGCTCCCCTTCTGGGAGAAGAGAAGGGACCGAGGGGGCAGGAGCAGGAGGAGCCGCAGCTACGGCTGCCGTAACTGGGGACTGCGGGAGGGCGGATGGCGGGGCTGGCGGCGGCGCTCCTGCATCGGGATCCGGCTTCACTGTTACTCCCTCACCCGGCTCCTCTGGCAATGCCGCCATACTGCAAAGCCCGAAAGCCTCACGCCCGCTCGGGTTGCCCGCGGCTTTGCGACAATGAGGGAATACTGCAACATCGTGAGGCCAACCACCACTAGTGACAGCCCTTGGATACTTTACGGCATTTCCGGTGCCATTCTGCTTTATGGCAAGGAAGAGGAAGAAAGAGGGAGAGCGGGTTAATTGGAGTAGTGTTCCTGATTCCTTGTTGAGTGTCTTCCCCCCCCCCGCAAAACAGAAAACGACAATTAAATTTCTTATAATTTTTGGAGTGTCGCAAGATACGTAGAAGGTTCAGGTGAAATCAGTGGGCTTTTACTCAACTGTGTGCCATTTGTATGAAAGGAAAGCCAATTGCTTGCGGAGACATACAGTTCCAAGTAGGAAGTGTTAACTAGGGGAGAACAAAAGATTCTTCAGCGTTAATATATATGTTATGTTACGCAAAATATGCAAAGCTGATAAAATTGTATTGTTTTATATTATGCGAACGTTTGAACAACTTCTTTACAAACTTCTTCACCAAACAGAATTCCGAGCTATTTGTTTATTTAAAATACAAGAGTTCTGTGAAAACTGGGTTGGTTGGTTCCGTTTTTCTGTCTGCAGTCAACAGCCCAATCCCAATGACTCGGATATCCGATTTAAAACTGCTAAAGAAGGCTACAATCAGCTTTACCATTAAAATCAATCCCATTTCCTTCTTAGTAAACACGCCCCCAATATTACGTCTAATAAAGATACTTTAGTAGGTTTCTTATAGTCTGTTGTCTGTAATTAATACAGTCATTGTCCACAAGACCACTTAATCCGTCATATTAAAATATGCGGGTTTTTAAACTGAAGGCATAGAATATTAATTTTAATTGCTGACTAGTCAGTCAATCAGACAGTCGTTGCAGAACAGCAAGACGTCAGATTTTCCATGCGCCAAATTGACCCGAACTTTTACTTCTATTCAAGTCTCAAAACCATCAAATTAAAGTATCTCGGTAAAATCGTAACTGGGATACCAAGCCTAATACAGTATAGTGGATAGAGTGACGGATTAGGATTCAGAGAGCCTGGGTTTGAATCTCCCCTTCAGCCTCTTGGGGCGTGAAAAGGGTAAAGCAGCTCAACAACCCTGTTTAAGGTCACTATATGTCGGTTCTGATTTGACACCACATAACATAACAAAGTCGTAATTAAGCATTAGGCGTATATAATTTTAAAAATGCATTTTTTAAGTAGTATTAAACTTGTGTGGGTTTTTTTTATGATCTGTTTTTGATGCTGGAAACGACGGGGACTTTATTTAAATCAAATTGATTTAAATCACTATTTAAATTTTTAAAATCGACTTTTTTGATTTAAATCGTGATTTAAACCACTTTGATTTTTAAAAAATCCTTGGTGTGTTTTTTTTATTCACCTTGGCTTGAAATCCAAATTGGGTTGCAAGATCATATGCCGTTGTTAACACCATCTTCGTCAAAAAGATTTCCCAGAAGACTTAGAGCGACTGTGTAAACCATGCAGGTGCCCTCGGAGCGAGCGCGCCAACTGGCTCCGCGCAGGCGCTCTCAGTCGGTAGTCACGTTTGTGATGTTTGGTAGGGAGGTTCGGGAAGGGGAAATAAGAGCCTTGAGGGAGGGGGGAAATAGCGTGTTTTTGCTGGAAAACTGGCTTTTGCGGGCGTTCCTTCAGTTCCTCTTGCTGAAGGCGGCCTAGCTGTTCGTTTTCTTAAGGGCGATGGCGATGAGCAAAGGGTCCGTCCTTGAGGGAGCTTGTGAGGAGGTAGGAGGGCAGGAGGAAAAGGACGATCCAGCTGAAGCAGCCGCAGCCCTAGACGCCCCCGGTTGCTCCGGGACGGGTTCCCGCTTCGAGAGGGGAGGCCGTTCTGAATCAAGCGGTGAGGGAAACGCAGAAATGGAAGAGGAGGAGGAGGAAGAAGAAGAAAACGACGACGAGGAAGAAGACGAAGAGATGGAAGACGAGGAGGAAGATGAAGCTCTGGAAGGGGCCCCCACGGACGCTTTCGGGCGCTTTGGGGTAGAGGAGGGCGAAATGGATACGGATGATGAGGATGAGGTAAAACGGGGGCTTGGTCTTCGGGGAAGGTAAAGGGGTGTCACACGTTCAGGTAAAACTGCCAGCCTGGAGTCGTGGTTGGAGTGTTGACGGCAGCTGGAGCGACTCCTGTTCCCCGGTGATAATCCTGGACCCCATGCCATAGGGTGGTTGAAAGAGGGAAACGGCCATGGGAAGCATGTACATTTCCAGAGCTCACTAGACACATGGACTAGAAAAGCACAGTGGTTGGAAAGTTGGGACTCTGGTGTGAATTCAGGTTCTGCTCTTTAGCTCAGTTTGACTTTCACCTGGGTGCCTCTCTGGCAAGTTGCTGCCACCCAGTCTTCTTCTTAACGTTATTATGAGTGTAACATACGATTGCGTGTTCCTTCGTAAACTGTTCCTTGGCAGTTTAAAAATGTACTATATTTGTCTCTTCTGCAAGTGTACACACTTTTGCTGCATTTCCTGAGGTCTCTGTATACTTCAGAAGGGATTTCCTTCATTAGCCAGGGGTTTGGACAGGATGACCTTTAAAGTCCCATCCAGCTCTCCAGTGCTACTGTTTTTGAGCATATCAGGCAAAACAAATATCCCTATCTTCCATAATGTATTTATTGTATATATTTAGATGCCATTGTTCAATGAAATGCTTTCCAAGTTGGTTCACAACAAAATAAATAAACAAGACAACAGCATCAGTACAAAACCAGTAGTTCATGTCTTGTAGTATGCTTCAGACAGAGCAGAAGACAACTTGCAGGATAATAGTTTGCAGCAGGATTTGTTGTGTGGTGCCACTGTGTAAATGCAGAAGATGTTTGTCAGTATGTCTTATGTACATATAGTATTCCTATCTTTCCAAATAGCAGTCAAATTCTCTGCAGAGGCTGGGTTTAGGAAGTTTATTCCTTAAAATGCACACAGGGCCTCTCCAAAATAATTCTTGTTTCTGAAGTGATACCCTCTCTTACTCCCGTATAGTTTATTGAGACAACCACAGAGAGCAATAACTTTGACTCTGCTTATATCATTTTTTCCCAAATTGGTTTTGCAGTCCTCTTGTTGAAGTGATAGCTTAATAAGAGAAGTTTTAAAACACAAAATTGCAGCTTTTAACTTTCTTGTAAATGTTTTGTGGTAGTAGGAAGCAAGCCTTAAAAGTATTCAACACAATTTTTTTCTGTTTGCAGCGTATGATTAAACTATCTGAGCTGACACCATATATAATGTGTTCTATCTGCAAGGGATATTTTATAGATGCCACTACAATTACAGAATGCCTTCACACATGTATGTACTGTTATTGGTTTCTTGTTTAAGAAAACATTTTATACATATATATGAAGAAAGATCAGTCGAAAATACAATTTAGTAGTAAAGTCAAGAAATGTGTGCTATGCCAATTGTTTTGAGGGTTTCTTAAAATAAGTAATAATAATCTTAGAACTGAAATCCTGGAGAACATGATAAAAATGCACAAGAGGTGATACCTTTATTAGACCAGTTAGCAGAACTGCAAATTGAAGACAATATCTGCTTATGCCCACTAGGTAACACTATTAATTTGGCTTCAGTTGACTTCTCTGACTTGGTGAGTACAGATTCTGACCTTAGCTTTCCTATGGAGGCTGCTACATTTCTGCATGGCCTGTTCCACACAGACACCCAAACAGGAACCTTGAGTTTCACATGGAAGGCAATGGAAGTGTGTGTGAGGGGAAGATACATGCAATTTGCTTTGACAGTTTTTTGTTTGAAGAATTGAGTGGAAAATTCCACCCTAGTTTTACCAGGGGCAAAGTTTCAAACCACACACCCCATAATTTGTAGCTGGAGTTTGAACTCCTCTTAAGACATATACCTGGCAGATTTCTGCCATGAATTTTTGGGATTCTCATTAATGATTTTTGTTCAGTATCAGTGCTTGGCCTGAAGTAGAGTTTTAACCATAAAAGCTTACAAATTGTTTAATTTTTTTTTTTTAGTGGTCTAATAAAGGTTTTAACTTTTGTATTTATATTGTGTGTGGACCATACAGCTTCTTGGCTTGTTTTGTTTTTGAAAACATTAGTAATCCTTATGTCTAGAGAGGCAATTTCTTGGCTTAACCTGTTTTATACAAAGAAAGAAAGGAAGCAAAGTTGAATTTCTTGTATTTATATTTTATGTTGAGTCTTCCTCATAGATATTAGCATTCTTATTCTGCCTAAATAACTAATCTCACCAAGTTTCTGTTCCTTCTTAACTATTGCATGGGCAATAGAGTTTTTATTATCCTATGAAGATTCAGGCATACATTTTGGAACCAAATGTATTGATTGCCTCTATTGCCCATGCAATTTTGGAACCAAAATGTATGATGTTGCTGATAGGTGCTGGAACCTGAAGTATTATAGGCAGGATATACTGCTGTGTGGGCAAAGCAAACAAAACAGGCCAAGTTCTTCCTAGTTGTATCAGGCCAAGTCAATCCAAAGGCTTAATACTGCCTGCCATTACGAACATTCTAAACTACCTTATGCTATATCAGTCTGTTCATTGATCTTGCTATGATTAGCAGCAATTTTCTAGGTTTTTAGACAGAGCCTTTCATATCACCTTTGTGGAGTGAGAGGGGTTGATCACAGACATTCTGCATGCAAAATATATTCTCTATCACTCAGTTTTGGTACCTTATTAATCTGCAAGCTCCCATATCCTACAGTCATCACTCTACAGCTTAACTAACTGTAGCCTCTGCATTTGGCTTCTCCCTTTCTGTTCTTAGATGCTAAAATACCTGCAGTCTCATAGGGAAAGAAATATTTGATCTGGCAGAAGATCACTTAGTTGTTGTAATTGGGGAAGTAAAATTGAGTGAACAGCAATAGGGATAGTTGCAGTGGCTTGTTATGTAGTAGGAAAGGGTACATCATCTCAGGGCAATGTTAGAAAGTATAGAATTGGTCCTCATTTGATTACATTATTTTATATAACAGCTTTGTGGACCTTTCCAGGTCGTAGGAGTGATTGAAATAAAATAATGAAATATTGTGATGCAACTGATATTTCTAACATTTATTGTAAACAACTCTGAATGTTTTGTATAGAAAACAAAATAGAAATCAATTTAGGCAAAGCAGTTGTCTTTTCAGGTTTTTTTGTTTTGTACTGTAATTGCTCCCTGTTTTTGCCATCACTTACTATATATTCAATATCAGATTTGGTAACTGCATGCTACTATATAATAGGTACATAACAATTAATTTATTTCTTACAGTCTGTAAAAGCTGCATAGTAAGACATTTTTACTACAGTAACAGATGTCCAAAGTGCAATATTGTAGTACATCAGACACAGCCCCTATATAACATCAGGTAATGTTCTTAAACATTGTTTTCTATATATATTTAGTTGTGGTGTAAAAGAACAATGGTTTTATATCAAGGTTAATATTTCTTTTCTAGACTTTACCTGTTGATTTATTTGAAAGAATGGTTTAAATCAGCCATACATATAGAAAGACTTCTTGTTGCCCTGAAAAGGAAATTTGGCAGCCTGCACAAAAGTATCTTTATTGTTAAGGGAAGAAAAGAATGCTGCATATTCAGAACACATTTTTCTTCCTTTTGATACTTTCCAATGTGAGTTCTGTTTCTGGAACATCTTATCTGTACTGGAATGCTCGCTCAGTGGCCCAAATCCAATTTGTTAGAACTGTTCTAATTAGAATAGACTCATAGAGTCAATGGAACTTCCATAATTATTGACTTAACAGGTGCATGTTGATTCAAAAATCCAGTTGCATTTTTCCACCAGTGTAACTCATAGGATTTTGGTCAATGAGTCTACTCTAGTTAGGACTAACAATTGTATTTGGGACTCTGCTTTAAAGTTGCTAGTGCAGTTGCTTTTGCAGCTGTGATCTCTTGGCTAGTATCTTAGTGCTTTCCTAGAGATGTACTAGAAAGGGCAGCATTATTTATCTTCCAGTTTGCAATTAGAGATGAAAATTCATTGTTGGTGCCTATTTCCTCTCTTTTGTGGTTCACCTTCAGTAGATAACGACCAAACCATATAATCTACATTCAATAACTAATTTTATTAATGCTTATTGGATGGGTTTTGTTGTTCTAATTACAACTCTTAGTTTATCAAGATCTTATCATTAGATGTATTGAAGATATTTTTTTATCGAAATATGGTGTGCAGATTTAGCAAATAAATAATGACTATATTCTGTTCTAATCCTTTAGGCTGGATCGACAGTTGCAAGATATAGTGTATAAGTTAGTTGTCAGCTTGGAGGAAAGTAAGTCTTCTATTTTTAGCCTGCTCCTATTGATAAAAACAGAAAATAGTCTTAAATGGAGAATTCAGTACTGCAGGACACTTTTTATATGGAATAAAATTGCCAAGTCACCTTGTTTCAGGTTCTTGAGATTTGGCATACAGTATATCTGTTTTCTCTGACTTGCTTACTGCAAAAGTGAAAACCTCATGTGATTTGAACTGCAACAGTTTAAGATTCTCAGTTTTTATTCTACAAGTTTCATAGGCATTATAGTTTAGGAGGGGAAAATTTGTAGACATCAGATGCATATATCTCAGAAGATGAATGCACACTTGTGTAATTATTTGGATCACTAAATTGGTTTCTTTATTGTAAAATGTTTACATTCCTTCTCAAGACTACTTCAGAAATTCCTTCTTCACTATTTTAAAAATTCATCAGCTTCTAATAAATCCATTCTGGATACTGTTCTTTTAATTTGTACTCCAGTGTATCCATAGCATTGAGTAGCATAGTCAAAGCCAGTGGGACCGAACCAGCTGAATTAAGAATGCCAAAGAATGTTCAGCAAACTATACTGTCCAGTGCTAAATTGTGGTGTATTTAAAGCTGAAAGGAGCCGCACCAGAACACAAGACAAGAGGACAGTGGAGGAGAACCAAAGGTTCAAAATAGTGCTAACATCATTTTTTAAAATAACATGAACTGTGGAACTATCACAATAATTTATTTATTTATTGCCTTTGAATTTGTACATTGAATTACATGGGGTACATGGGGAACATCATAAAAATTAGTAAGGATCTTGACAAAGCTGTCATTGAGGCTTCCTCTCTGTGTTCTTTGGCTTTCTTCAGCATCTGTTAAGGTGATGTTATTGTATAAGTGTAAGGGGGAAGTGCAGAATAATAATCATGATTGTTTTGTCAGTGTGTATTCCAAAACAGTCCATAAAATATCTGCACATTACCCTATGTTCAGCAACACCAAGCATTTTGTATTGAATATTTTCAGGAGAGAAAAAGCAAATGCATGATTTCTACAGAGAGAGGGGTCTAGAAATACCTAAACTTGGTAAGTCTATAGTTGTTACAATAGAGCAGCAGATTTACTGCTGCTCTTTTACATTATAATTGCATGATATTTTATCCAGTGGATCATGTAACTTTAGTTTTTCACTGCAGACTGTGGCTGATCCACTGCTGTAGAGATGGTCCTCAGTAGGTATAGAAACAGATATGTGTTCCTTGTTCTTGTGATAGGTAAAGGAATGATAGATGTTTGGGTGAGAGAATTGTAATTAGCGAGGCTAATAAAGCTTTACAAGGAAATTGGACCACAGGATAAAAGAAGGGTCAAAATATGATTTAACAAAAGAAGGCAAGTTATTAGACCAAGTCTGCCCTGAAATTGTGGCCGGAGTTCTATGTGTGACTCTGTGGAATTCAAAAGAGCTGTTGTCTGTGTCCTTTTCTTCCACTTTCATGGCAGTACACAAGGCCTACTCAAGCCCATCAAACAGAGAAGTTAGAGAGGTCCTATATACAATGATTTACAAGTCATTTCTTGACTTACTAGGCAAAAGTTATTTGTGGTAGAAGGTGATTTCCTGTCTTCCCTTAAATTCTCTGTATATATGTGCCAAAGAGCTCAGAGGAAAGGTGTCTCATAATACACTTGGTTTTGAATCAGTACACTCCTGCTACAAACCCATAAGAAACATCTGCAAAGTTGGAAGATGAGAATTTTTCATGTTATGTGGAATGGGGTATCTGCTAACTCTTGCTGCTGTAGCATTGGTAAATGTATTTGTGGAAGCCTGCTAGTATCACTAAATTCCTTTTGCTTTTACTTTGGATTTAGAGATTATGGAGTTTTTATGGGTTCTTCTACCATGTAGCCAGCTAGTCAGACATGCTTAATGGCCCATCTGTGTCTGATACCCCTTTGCTATTACAACTTTTTGAGAGAGTAGAAAGTCTCATGTATTGTTGCTACTGAACTCAGAGGAGGAAGAGAGAATAAGGAAATGGGAACAGGAAAAATATATAGTGATTAAAGGAAGAATGACTTGTGAATTGGTGGGTGGGCATGCAGGAACGAAAATGAGACTACAACAGAGTTTTTATTGCATAGAAGAGAGAGTGTACAGCCGCCATTCTCAACCTTTTTTTGACCTTGACCATAAACACAATGTGAAAGAAATATAGACCAAATCAGGACTGTATAAGTTACATAATGAACCTTATCAATTGGTGTGTGAAGAATTGTTTCCAATCTGTGGCCCCCTTCAAATGTGTCAGGGCCCCCATTGAGAATGGCTACTGTAGGCTACAAAAAAAAAGATGGTAACCAAAAAATGGCTGCTGATAGTGGTCCATAGAAAGGAAAGTGTTATGCTGTATAGAGGTGCAATGGATGTGGCAGCTAAGTGGAGCTGCAAGAGACCATGTGGTGAGGAATGAATAGATGACTAAACAAATGGGGGGGATAGCTGAGAGTAGAGGAACTTGTGGTAAAGCAGAGCGAGAAAGTGGCATGAGATACAGAGGGAAAGAGGGAGCTACAGAGAGATTAGTAGGCAATGGGGTAGGAGAGAGGATGCCATGGAATAGGGAATGAAGGAAAGGAGGTTTGACAGAGAGGACTTGAGAAAGATATGGAGTGGTACAGAAGGAAGTGGATTTAATCGACAATTAGTTGGAAGGAAATGCTGAATTAGAATTAGAAAACTTTACTTCTGCAATTTGTGTAGCAGTTAGCAATGGCATCCTTCAGTCTCGAGAGACTATGGTAACGTGCTCTGAATAGAGGTCTTGGAACAGCGTCTAGTGTGGCTGAGAAGGCTAATTCAAGAGTGACAAACTCTCCCACACTGAGGACAAATACAATCTGTCCCCTGTCCAGCTCCCTGATTTTGCTGGTTTTGGGACTTCCTCTTTGCCTCAGCCTGTGTAGCAGTGTAGTCATCTTGATATAGTAAAAGTAGTTTTAAGGCCAGTTTTAAGTTGTTCAAGATTGGATGATGCTGAGTCTGTGCAACTTGTTATTTTATGTTGTACTATGGCAAAAGGTGGTACCCTATTGTATAATTATTTGTTAGTTTTATTTATCTTTTTGTATCTTAGCTGTGCCACAGCCAACTACTGCAGCCAGGGGGAGGCACCGCAAAATTGTGGGCTCAGCATTCCATGTCCCTCCGGAACTTGATACTTCACTACTCCTGGAGTTCATTGGGTAAGTGAAGACAGACATTCTGTTGATTGATTCTTAGCTTATATTCAGGTGTGGAGTGTAAAATAATAAATTTGCATGTTTTGGGACTTTTTTTGGGTACACTCCATACCTTGTGTTACTTCGTTTTCATTTCAATGATTGGATCAAGGTACGATAGAAGAAATTCAGATCTGCATTTTATGAACATTCTCATTTTGCAATACACATTCCAAGATTAATATTTAATGGATATTTTGGGAATTTTAAGCCAAGATTCAAATAATTTGGCTTTTAGAGCCCTCTGGATCAGGATTTAGAGTGCAGGAGGAAGAGGGAGTCAGTGATTCAGACAGAAGCAGTGAAATCCAGCAGAAGTACATTATTGGACTCTGGCCATAATGTCTTAATACAGAAAACATTCTGTCAATTAAAACCATTGCAGTCTTTGAGCCATTGTTTTGTTTTCCATATCTGTTGGCATATTCTTGTTAGGATTTTGATAGATTCAGTCTCTCTAGCTCTAAATAATTCTGTTGATATCTCATTACCCCTGGTGATTTATTTCTTCCTAGAGCTTTCAGAGCAACTTTCACTTTACTTTCTAGAATTTCAGGTCCTTCATCATAGGATTCCGCTTCAAAGGAATCTGTTACCCTTTTAGCTCTTCTGTATAGGTCTTCAGTATATTGTTTCCACCTTCTGTTTATTTTCTCCTAGTCAGATAGTGTGCTTCTCTGTTAGTTCTTCAGCATTCCTAATCTAGACATATTTCCCTTTGATTTCTTGGCCATTCTGGAAGAGATCTCTTGTTTTTCTTCTTTAGTTGTTCTCTTCTATTTCTTTGCATTGGCCATTATAATAGTTCTCTGTCTCTGTATGACAGTTGTTGAAAAACTGCATTCAGGATTCTGACCCTATTTCTGTCACCTACTACTTTTGTGTCTCCCCTGTCCTTACTCATTTTAAGTGTTTATTCAAGAAGGAAGGAAGCAGTGTTACTACAGTGTGATACCAGATTAAAGGGTCAATGCCTAAGGTTGTTTTTTGAGCCCAAATTGTCTAAAATGGATCACTGTGTTTCCTTGTTGCATTTCTGAATTTCACTGATACTGAATTTACATGAACTATGTAGTGAGATAGCTGGCCAGGATAGCTCAGTAAGTTAGGTTTTTGGCTGCAGAGCCAGAAGTTGACAGTTCAGTTCTCCACTGTGCATCCCAGAGGAGCCAGCCTGTGTGGCATTGGGCAAGCTGTACAGTCCCAGGATGCCACCAGAAGAAGGGAATGGTAGACCACTTCTGAGTAGTCTACCTTAAAAGGGCCACTATATGTCAGAATTGACATAACGGCACACAATTATTATGATGTAGTAAGATAGATCACTATTAATTGGATTTTCAGATTTCTTGCATTGCAAATCCCATAATTCTATACTCTAGGGGTTTTACCTGGCAGACAGACATCTAAATGTGACTTGCCTGGAAGAAGGGCCTCAACTCGACTTTAAGGCTTAGCTAGGTATAGCTCCACCCAAGCTTCCTGTTCATAAAGAAAGCTCCCAGCAAGCACTGGAGCAGGAGCAGGAAACTAAGCCTAGCTAAACATCAGAGCTTCCAATTAAGACATTTCTCCCAGGTGAGCCACATATTGGTGTCTGTCAGTAGAACTCCCAGAATAGAGAATTATGGGATTTATAGTCCAAGAAGTCCAAAAATCCCATCACTATAGATCACAGCTTGCAGGATGATGTTATTACTATGCTAATGATACCATGCTGTATAACTAAATGAGCATCTAAAAGCTGTGACGAATTGGATGATGAGCAAAAATAAATTGGATGCAAGTGAGTGAGATCCAAGGGTCACACCCACCCATGCCTGTAGCTTGGAGAGCTGCAGTTGCTGTTTCCACCTCCAAAATATATTTCTTTAAAACATTACTTTTCACTAAAAAGCACTCTCATGCCTTCTATTGGCCAAATTATTATTTTTTAACTACAAAATGGAGGTACTGGGTCCCCTCATTGGCAAAATTGATTCCTAATTCCCACAAGGGGTACACAAGGACTTTGAGTGGATTTTCTTAAAGAAAAAAATGGGGTATGTTGAGAAAGATAAGTGGCAGTATTCATCAGAAGATCCTGAAAGCTGCAGTATTTGGTCTCAAAGTATACACAAAGGCATGGATCACCAAGACTCTGGTCTTTTAGAAAAGAGGGCACATCTGGTGCATCAGATATAACTCTTAAAAAGTACTCTTTGCCGCAAACGTTGCTCAAGCTTACTCAGGAGCATGCCTCAGTAACAAGATGGCTTGGAAATACCGTATTACCCTGCCCAAAAGAGGGACGTATGCCTCCCAGAGTAGTGGGAGGAGAAAGCAAAGCCCCAGAATGGGGTATCTTTCTCAAGACCTATGACATTTGTGTTCTTGAAGCTACACCAGTATGCAGTTTGCTTCCAAGCATCATAAATAACACGATGAGAAGGGGCATTAGTCATTCTATAAATAAATAAATAAATAAAAATTCTGGGGCTTTGTAGACTGGTCGCCATGTTGGATCTTCGAACAGCAGTAATTTTCCTAAGATCGGCTTGTTTAGCGTGCTCTCTTCGGACTAGTTGCAGTGACGCTTTACCTCTTCCCCAAGGGAGGGAAATGTCAATGACTGAGTTACTCTCAGTTTGGATTTTACTATTTCTGATATTTCCTATGCTTACTATTGAATCTTATGTGGCATACCTGTGAGCAACATCCTCACTCCAGTACTTTTATTATTATTAACAGCAATACTAATAACATCGATAATAACATCAAGATCAGTAATAACTAAGAGGACAAGGTTTCATAATAGAGGAGGACAGGACAGAACTACAAGTGGGGGCTAAGCACTTGGGTGTTCTTTAAAAGTTGTTTTATATATTTAGTTTTTATTTGTAAATCGGGGTTTTATTTGATAACACTGTACTTGATAAATGTACTTATTTGATGTTAAATTATTTTATTAGTTTAGGTTATTTGCTTTTTTATTTGCTTTCTTTCTTTTTCTTTTTTCTTTCTTTTTGACATGGAGTGGAAGGCCTGTTCGCCTAGTGGGGGGCCTATGAACATCTCGGTGGTTATGGGTAGAGGGAGATATGGTGTCGACGCAGCTCCTACTCGTGTTAGAAGAACGATGAATAGATGTTTGAAGGCTGTTCACTGTTCTGGGGCTGTGATCAACCATCAATATCGAGGTAGCCAGCCCAGCCAGCCCTCCACTCTAAAACTGGTGCTGTTGAATGCCAGGTCTGTATCCAATAAGCTCCAGATGATTTATGATCTTATCCTGGAGGAGGATGCAGACCTGGCATGCATAACCGAGACATGGATTGGTGGTGTGGGGGGTCCTCCCCTAGCGCTGGCCTGCCCGCCCGGTTATGCCGTCCTGCACCAGGGTAGACTGGAGGGGCGGGGGGGGGGGAGTAGCCATTGTTTATAAATCCATCTTGGAGGTTACTAGGCGCTCCTCGGTGGTAAGGTCGGGTCTTGAGGCCCTCCACGTGTCGATTGGGGCCAGGGATGGTATTGGGATTTTGCTGGGTTACCGCGCTCCCCGCGACCCAGCCACTTCCCTTCCAGAGCTGGCGGACTTTATCTCCGCGGCGGTGTTGGGGTCCCCGAGGCTTTTGGTTTTGGGTGACTTCAACATACGCGTGGAGGCAGAGGTCTCAGGGCCAGCTCTTGAGTTCTTGGAAACCATGGCTTCCTTGAACATGTCCCAACATGTCAACGGCCCCACCCACGTGGGTGGTCACATGCTGGACCTGGTCTTTTCCACCAATTGGAGTGAGTGTGGTCTGATGGTGACTGACCTTGAGTCGGTCCTTTTGTCATGGTCAGATCACCACCTAATAAAATGTAACCTCTCAGTGGCACTCCCCCCTCGCAGGGAGCAGGGACGTATTTTTATGGTCCGCCCTCGAAGGCTACTGGATCCTATTGGATTCCAGGATGCCATGAGAGGTGTTACGGCTGACCTGGCTGGTGCTCCTGTCGAGGTTCTGGTTGACAGCTGGTTTACCGCTGCCACTAGGGCTATAGACACGATCACGCCTAAACGCCCTCTCCAACGCAGAGCTCGGCCTGTGCCTTGGTTTAACCAGGACCTCCAAGCGATGAAACGGATTAGGAGAAGGCTAGAGCGTAGGTGGAGGAAGAACCCGACGGAACATAATTGGATAGCTGTCAGGGTCACAACTAACCTCTACCTGTCTAAGGTAAAGGCTGCTTGTCGTACATACTTCGCTAACCGGATAAGCGAAGCTTCAAACCAGCAGGCGGAGTTATTCCGTATAGTGTGCGACCTTTCCGGAGTTGGTCTGAGTGATGGGCCTCCCCCTAGTTTTTCACCGGACCAATTTGCAGTATTTTTTAAATCTAAAGTGGAGGCCATCCGCCGGGAGCGCTCTCCTTTTTTGAATACAGTGAGTCGAGCTGAGATGTCCAGCGCTCCGTCTTGCCCGGTGATTCTTGATCTCTTTCAGCCTGTGACGCAAGATACTGTGGACAAAGTGCTTGATCGCTGTCGGGCCACCATTTCCTCCCTTGACCCTTGCCCGGCCTGGCTAATCAAAGCAGCCAGGCCGATCACAACTGAATGGGCCACTGCAATAATAAATGGGTCTTTCCTTGAGGGCAGGTTCCCACCTGCCCTCAAGGAGACACTCATTAGGCCCATAAGAAAGAAACCTAATATGGCGGCGGACGAAATTGGCAATTATAGGCCCGTCGCCAATGTTTCTTTCATAACAAAGTGGTCGAGAGGGTGGTGGCTGACCAGCTTCAGGCTCTTTTGGATGAAACAGATGCCCTGGATCCATTTCAGTCAGGCTTCAGGCCGCGCCATGGTACAGAGATGGCATTGGTCGCCCTGTATGATGACCTGTTGAGGGAGGCTGACAGGGGTAAAACATCTCTGTTGGTCCTCCTCGACATCTCGGCGGCCTTTGATACCGTCGACCACGGTATCCTCCTGGGGAGGTTCTCTGAGTTGGGAATGGGTGGCTTGGCGTTTGCCTGGCTCTGTTCCTTCTTGGAGAACCGTCCCCAGAGAGTACAGCTTGGGGAGAGTGTCTCGGCCCCGTGGAGTCTCAATTGTGGGGTTCCACAGGGGTCGATTATCTCCCCAATGCTGTTTAATATCTATATGAGGCCGCTGGGTCGGGTCATCAGGGGGTGTGGAGCATCGTGTCATCAATATGCTGATGACACCCAGCTCTACATCTCCTTTTTACCAACTGCAGGTGATGCCATCCTGTCCCTTCAGCGCTGCCTGGGGACTGTATTGCAATGGATGCAGGAAAATGGGCTGAGGCTGAACCCGGACAAGACGGAGGTTCTGAGGGTGGGTGCCCCTGTGGTTGGCGGCTTGGATGACTCTCTCTCATTTGGGGGGGTGGCCTTGGCCACTAAGAGTGGGGTTCGCAGCTTGGGGATCCATCTGGACCCGGCGCTCACCATGGAAACGCAGGTGGCGTCGGTAGTCCGCTCCGCCTTTTTCCATCTTTGGCGGATTGCCCGGCTGCGGCCCTACCTTGATATGGGGGCACTCACTACCTTGGTGCATGCGCTCGTAATCTCAAGATTAGACCACTGTAACGCGCTCTACGTGGGGCTGCCTTTGAGGTTGATGCGGAAACTTCAGGTGGTGCAGAATGCGGCGGCCAGACTCCTTAGTGGAGTGAGAAAATACCAGCATATCTCTCCTATTCTGGCTGCATTGCGTTGGCTGCCCATTCGGTTCCGCATTGACTTCAAAGTTTTAATGCTTACTTATAAGGTCCTAAACGGTTTAGGACCTCGATATTTGGCGGAACGCCTACTCCCACCAAGGTCTACCCGGATCACCCGTGCGAGTCAGGAGGTGAGGCTGAGGAGCTTGACGCCGAGGGAGGCCCGTAGGGAAAGAACAAGAAATCGGGCCTTCTCGGCAGTGGCTCCTCGCCTCTGGAATAATCTTCCTCCGGAGATTCGTGCCGCCCCTACGCTGGGTATCTTTAAAAATCAATTAAAAACATGGATGTTTATACAGGCCTTCCCTCCAGTCAATACCTGATCTTTTTATCTTTTCTATTTATCTTTATTTTTTGTTTTATAATTGTTATGGAAATTGTTTTTGTAATAATTTTGTGTTTTTATCTGTTGTTTTATGTTGTTTGGAAGCCGCCTAGAGTGGTCGCAAGACCAGATAGGCGGGGTATAAATGAAATAAATAATAATAATAATAATAGACCTTTGGTCTAGATGGGCGGGATAGAAATCCAATAAATAAATATTTCCAAGCCATCTTGTTACTGAGGCATGCTCCTGAGTAAGCTTGAGCAACGTTTGCGGCAAAGAGTACTTTTTAAGAGTTATATCTGATGCACCAGATGTGCCCTCTTTTCTAAAAGACCAGAGTCTTGGTGATCCATGCCTTTGTGTATACTTTGAGACCAAATCCTGCAGCTTTCAGGATCTTCTGATGAATACTGCCACTTATCTTTCTCAAGACCTATGACATTTGTGTTCTTGAAGCTACACCAGTATGCAGTTTGCTTCCAAGCATCATAAATAACACTATTACTACCATCTAAAACAAAGCTTAGGAAAGCTATGTGTATTGATTTAGCAGTTTGAACAGGCAACCCATGTAACTTAGCCATATTAATTATGTTAATTGCTCTTTTTTTTTCTAGGGCTAATGATCTCTCTGGGAATTTTAAGGTATGGATGTTGCTAAAATTTATTTTCCTGAATTTTATTTAATAGCATGCATAATTAAAATTAAATACAGCATTGTATTATATAGCATTGTAATAAAAATATGATTTTTGCCCTGGGGTATAATGTTTGTTTACACATTTATTTAGAAGAGAGTAAAGAAAGTTTTAAAAGGTAGGAATGTGATAATTCAGTTTTGAGGGCCCATGGAAGAAAGCATTGTCAGAATTCTTAGTGCAGAGCAACTAGACTGAGGTGGGCAAAGGGTGGTTCACAGGCTTCATATGCTCCCTGGGCTTTTTTCCCAAATACAGTATTACCTTTTTTCAGGAATTGCAAGTAACTGTATGGTTACTTCCAGTTTCTGGAAAAGGCTTTTCTGTCCTGATTGCATTTGCCCTGATTTACACTTTCAGTTTAGATGACAATCTTGCTGAGCATTTGACTCAACGTCTTTCACAAATTTAATATCAACAAATCTGAGACCTTTACACACCGGGTATGTCAGAGTCTAAATTTCTGTAAAGTATATCACCCCCACCCCCAAATCCTTTTTGCTTCCTAGATAAAAGTGTTTTAAAAAAAAAGAAGAGGGCAGAGATCCAAATCCTCATCCAGTTACATACAAAGCTTAATAGGTTATCTTGGGCTAATTACTGTTGATCAAATGGTGGGAATGGGGCAATCCACATTTGCTTCCTTTGGTTTAGGGGTGGGGATGTGGCCCTCCAAATCCTGTTGGAATGTACCATCGCTGAAGCCAATGATGAGGAAAGATTGGAGTTCCTGTCCAACCACATATTTCTCATATTTACTTAACAGCTTATTGGAGGAAAAATGGGATGTAAAATGTGCCCAACAATCAATCAAATAAAAAATGTATTACATACATACTTAAGTGGAGTTATCACAAATTTTGTCCTGCAGCTAAAAGCCAAATTATAACTGACACAAGAGTTTAGCAAAGATATTCAATAAAATGAGATGTCAAAATATGCAAAGACTTATTTAATTTACCTTCTTATTGCACTGATGGGGCGACCCTCCTTTATGATTACATTTTCTTGTTTACTACAGGTACACCATAAGTTCTATCTTTTATCTCTCTCCATTGTTTGGCTCCCCTTTCTCTTTTGTCTCCACATTGAATCCTGCCCATTATCTTCATTTTCCTAGCTCCCATTATGCTTATCTGTCCCAAAGGCTTCTTCCCTTAGGATACTCTGCCCTTCTGCCTTGCTTGGCCTCTTGGTGCACCTAAGCCTAATTACATGTAATATATAATCTTTAGCCCACTTCTGCTCTTTTCTGATACATGTGTCAAATTTGGCATGTGCATCATGTTTGAGTTTGTAATCGAAGCAGGGACCTGCACTCTTGTACTCTGTTATGCCTGATATAATGCTGGAACTATAGAAACAGCAGCAAATAGTTATTTGAATAAGGCTGTTGCTATAATTTCAAAACATGAAGGTATGCATTCAGACCCCTTCACGGATTGCTGCCTTGTCATGGCGAAGGGGCTTGAGTAATTCAGAGAAGCTATGGGCTATGCCATGCAGGGACACCCAAGACGGACATAGTGAAGAGTTCTGACTAAACGCGATCCACCTGGAGCAGGAACT
Source organism: Intellagama lesueurii (assembly GCA_037013535.1). Taxonomy (NCBI): domain Eukaryota; kingdom Metazoa; phylum Chordata; class Lepidosauria; order Squamata; family Agamidae; genus Intellagama; species Intellagama lesueurii. The sequence goes on from JBAJHW010000003.1 coordinate 212,623,613, forward strand.
GGCAAGCCACTCCGGTATCTTTGCCAAGAAAACTCCATGAACAGAAAGAAAAGGCTAAAAGATATGACGCTGGAAGATGAGCCTCTCAGGTCAGAAGGTGTCCAACATGCTACTGAGGAAGAGCGGAGGACAAGTACAAGTAGCTCCAGAGCTAATGAAGTGGTTGGGTCAAAGCCGAAAGGACGCTCAGCTGCGGACGCGCCTGGAAGTGAAAGGAAAGTCCAATGCTGCAAAGAAAAATACTGCATAGGAACCTGGAATGTAAGATCTATGAACCTTGGTAAGCTGGATGTGGTTCAAAATTGGGAAAGGAGTACGACAAGGCTGTATATTGTCTCCCTGCTTATTTAACTTATATGCAGAATACATCATGCGAAAGGCTGGACTGGAGGAATCCCAAACCGGAATTAAGATTGCCGGAAGAAATATCAACAACCTCAGATATGCAGATGATACCACTCTGATGGCAGAAAGTGAGGAGGAATTAAAGAACCTCTTAATGAGGGTGAAAGAGGAGAGCGCCAAAAATGGTCTGAAGCTCAACATCAAAAGAACTAAGATCATGGCCACTGGTCCCATCACCTCCTGGCAAATAGAAGGGGAAGATATGGAGGCAGTGACAGATTTTACTTTCTTGGGCTCCATGATCACTGCAGATGGGGACAGCAGCCACGAAATTAAAAGACGCCTGCTTCTTGGGAGGAAAGCGATGACAAACCCAGACAGCATCTTAAAAAGCAGAGACATCACCTTGCTGACAAAGGTCCGCATAGTCAAAGCTATGGTTTTTCCAGTAGCGATGTATGGAAGTGAGAGCTGGACCATAAAGAAGGCTGACCGCCGAAGAAATGATGCTTTTGAATTGTGGTGCTGGAGGAGACTCTTGAGAGTCCCCTGGACTGCAAAGAGAACAAACCTATCCATTTTGAAGGAAATCAATCCTGAGTGCTCACTGGAAGGACAGATCCTGAAGCTGAGGCTCCAGTACTTTGGCCATCTCATGAGAAGAGAAGACTCCCTGGAAAAGACCCTGATGTTGGGAAAGTGTGAAGGCAAGAGGAGAAGGGTACGACAGAGGATGAGATGGTTGGACAGTGTCATCGAAGCTACCAACATGAATTTGACCCAACTCCGGCGGGCAGTGGAAGACAGGAGGGCCTGGCGTGCTCTGGCCCATGGGGTCACAAAGAGTCGGATACGACTTAATGACTAAACAACAACAGCAAATGCATTCAGGAAATCTTAAACAGAAGAATAACTGAATTGTGTATTGTGATGCAATCCATTAACTATTTTACCCAATCATCTTATTGCTGAAGACAAAAACAAAATGGAGAAAAACTGAGCTCAGATTGATTGCTTCATTATATTTTCCTGCCATCATAATTATCATCACCATTAATGTGTGGTCCTGGAGTAGCCCTTGTAAAAGACCCTGATTAGAATTTTTCTTAGAAATTTAGCAGTATAAAGTTTACACTTACACTATAAATTTGGCTGTCTCCTTCTTGCAGCCACTGGAAAAGAAATTTGTACGTGTTTCGGGAGATGCAACCGTTGGACATGTGGAGAAATTCCTCCGAAAAAAGATGGATCTTGATCCTGGCTGTCAGGTATGCTGTGATTATCTTTGAATTATACATTGAGGTATGATACCTCTGTTGTCCTTCAACTATCATGTGTAAAAATATACTTAGTAGCAGCTGAAGAGGTCTTTTAGGTGCTTTCATGTGGTGTTTTTCAAAGGATGCTATGTGTTTTGAAAAAGCTAATACTGTTGCAATTAAGAATTTTTGTAACATGCAAGGACATAGTGGAAACAAGTGCAGAAGAAACAAAAGCTGGAAAAAACTAATTCCTTTCTGTTACACAGCTTATTTGCCTGTGAACTATGGTGAAATAAGAGAAATATCTATAAACAGTTGAGGTGCAGTCCACAAAAAGCTTGTGTCATATCTCCCACACACACACAATTCTGCCTGATTATTAAGATGTTCTTCAGAGGACAGCTGTCCCTGACTTCAGTGCTGTTGTGACTGGCAATAGGACTTTTTCTGTTGTAGTGGTCTATATTTAATTGTGCTCTCTCCAGTGAAACTTGCATAGTGCCAGCTCCTGCATATTTTCAAATCCAGAAGGAGAACTTACTACTTGCCCAAGCCTTTCATACTCCACTCACTTTTATTCTTTTTGCCTTGAGATCCTTGCTGTTCTGAAATTATTTTTTGTTGCATACTAATGCAGAGAGGGAACAAAATAGATTTGTGCTTCAGAAAATTCATAAATTGTAAAAACTGAAACAGGCAGACATGCCCATCTCTATCTAGGAGGCAAAATTCCAGTTTGGCAGTATCTTCTTATTAAAAAATAAGTTGCTCAAAAAGTAGAACAGCCCAAGAGGCAAAGGAAATTGCATTGGTTCCCTGAGTCATTGGACCTGATGCTGAACCTTACAATGCAGCACAAGCGACACTTTTGGATAACAGAATTCAGTCTGTGATTGTTATCACAAGAATGCTGCCTCCATGATGGGGAAGTAAGGTGCAGTGCCTGACTGCAGGAGACTTAGTTCAAGACCACATCTTGAACTAAGTTTAAGGAGAGAGGAAGTTCTTCAGTCTTGACTTGAAGAGCAGTAGTTATAGGTCTTAGAGTCATTTCATGTTGCACTCATACAATATTATTATATGATAGCTAAGTGGAACATTATTTATCAGCTAATGATTCAGTAGCCCCTGAATTGAAAGAGAAGTCCTTTGTGATCCAGTGGAACAGTATTACTGAGGTACCTATTTCTGACTGTTCTTATTGTTTAAATAATAGTTCTAGTGTTCTTGTTTCATTTTATTGGATATCATAGAAGACGTAAAACTGGTGATGAGAGAAAGGATAGTTCTGAGAATATCCAGAGATATCTTTGATTGTTTCCCTTCTGCTGTTCAGAGTAGATGCTTTACCAACTATAGAACAGCATCAGAGACAGGTCAAAGGTAAGAACCCAGCTGGCTTCTCAGGAATCTTTTGTAAAGGGTTTGGTGCTGAAATCATAGGCAAAATGAGACATTTAAAAGGCAATTAGACTTCTGCCCGTTATCTCCTTCAATATTAAAGCTGCAGTGGAGAATGGGATATTTACTTGTAATAATATAGACTGAACTCAACTTTTTTCTGTGTTGTCTGATAATGTCTCAGAATGCACACACAATCCCCAAATCCTCTGGAGATCATAAAAGTTTTATCGCTGACAAAATTCCATAGCTGTTCTCTGATACTGGAAAGTCTGAAATTTACTCGTCTAGGTTATAAACAAGTTGCAATCAGTACAGAAATAGTCATCTGTGGTAAACAATGTAATCACAGACTGCCTTTGTTTCAGTTTTATCACTGGAAATGACTTGTTTTTTAGTAGTGTAACTTACTTAAGCAACATCATGCAACAGTTGCAAGTACCGTATTTTTCCATGTATAAAATGGCACTTTTTCCTAAAATAATTAGAGGAAATTATTTTAGGAAAAAGCAGCAGGAGGCGGAGACTGAGGCAAAGGAGCTACCGTGCTCGGCCGCCTCTTGCTGCTGCCCATTGACTGCTGCTGCCGCCGCCAGAGCGCCTCCTCCAGCAATTGTCTCCTTCAGGCAGGGGACAAGGCGGCGACGTGAACTGGAGGTAAGCCCCGGCAGTCACACTGGAGGAGGCGATCAGGCCCACGGAGGCAGCAGCAGCAGGAGGCAGAGGAGCAGCGGCACTGGGCCACCCCTCGCGGCTGCCCATTGGCTGCTCCTCCACCTCTGGCAAGGGGGTGGAGGGGGTCGTCTTATACATTGGGGGGTCGTATACATGGAAAAATATGGTAATAACGTGCATAAATAGAGTGTCCGGTTGCTTCTTGTTTTCTAATGAGGCACTCAGGGTTGCCAGTAAATATTGTTTCAGTTAATGCCAGGTGGGATCCAGATTGTAAATAGTGGAAGCACAGTATCTCATAGAGAACTAGCACTGTAGAATTCCTGCATTTATTTAATTAAAATGATACTTGGACTGCGAGCTGCTCATGGTAACAAGCTTACCTTCATCTGTTCTGAAGGGTTATCGGTTATTAAAAATTGTATATTCATGTTATTTGTCTGCATATATACTAGCAAATATCAAGTGTCAGGTTTTTAAATCAATACACGGTATTGCAAATATAAAAGGATATATTTAATCACCAGTAACATCAGATAAAACAGTTGTACAAGTTTATTGACAAGAAGCAAGTATTATGAAGCCTGTGCAAGAGTGAAACCTTGACATTAATTTATTCTGCTGAGAATTGTTTGATTTGTAGCTGCTTGTTACATTACAGCTACTGCAGTAATTACTTCATAATGGGCCGTACATTTCTTTTTTTAAGAACTCAGTTGCAAAATTCTTAAATTGCTTTTTGAACTACTTCAAGCAGCAGTTATAATTTCCTAGAGAAAATTATGAAAAGGAAACAGCAATAGAAACCACTTGTGTACACAAATATGCTCCCATATGGCTATTGAGGCATCTTTTGGTTTTTTAAATATTGTAAGCTACCTCGGATACATTTTGAAGACAGCGAATGAATGAATGAATGAATGAATGAATGAATGAATGAGGATGTATTTTTGATTACTTTTAACATTTTATTTCTAGGTAGACATAATATGTGGTGATCACTTGCTAGAAGACTACCAGACACTAAGGGAAATCAGACAGGCTCTCGGGGAAAGTGCAGTACAGGTAAGTTAGTGTGAAGCCTACTAGAGAAGGTGAAACTTTAACAGAAATGCATTTCATTTTAGTAGGCCTCCTATAGTTCGCTGTAGGACAAAAGTATGCACAACCTTTTTGCCTCCAAGAGCTATATGTGGCAATGAGTGGTTGGTTGAGAGTCATACAAACTCAAATGCATAACATTACTGATCATTCACCACAAATCTTCTGCAATACAGAAGATATTCAATATTCCCAAAGAAAACACATATGATTCTTCCCCCATCTCTGTGTATGGGGATAAGGAGGCTTAAACTGCCCCATGCTCTGGAGTCCATACTACATGTTACATTAAAGATGTAGTGTGCTACTAGCCTTTTGTCTTTACTAACACTAAGTGTGTGGGCCTCCACTGGCTGATTTTTGGCCTTAAATTTCAATGAGATTTTTCAAGAGGAGCTGATGTGGCCCATTTAACAAGAGATATTATAGTAAATATGCTAGTTTTCAAGGTCCTGTGCAATTTGTCATTTTCCTGGAAGATACTAACATGTCTGCCCCTTTTGAAGTCTTTCATGGTGACTCTGATCTGGCCAGTAGTTGTAGAATTTTCACTACTGCAATTGTACTCTAGTTTTTTAAAACGAAACTCTAGTTTTTAAAAAATGAAATGCTCTGCAAAAACTTTTGATTAAAAGCAAACTGCTTTGTTAATAGCATCCTGTTCCACATTAGAACTCTCCAGAAACACTCATTTCACACATTGATATTCAAGTGCTAACTATATATCCCAGATGAGGTGTCATTGGGAACTGTGACTAGAAGCAAATGTGTTTAATTTTTACTGTTAGGAGACCCACCCTATGTTACTCTGCCAAAAGAATAATTACTATTTCAAATGTTTTTTTATTTCATTGGACAATAGCATTTTGTTTCAACAAAATTGCCTTTTAAATGCCTTGTCTTGTGAGCTAAATTTGAAACCTGTTTGTAAAGAAGGAGTAGGTGGTTTTTCCTGCCAGATTTGTAGCACTCTCAATATGTTTCCCCTTTTCCTGCAAAGCATGTACTGTGTATATATAACGGGAATCTGTGGTTATGTCAGTGTTCCTTGGTACATGTACATATTTACATGTATTTAGAGAGACCTATCTGCCATTGAACCTTGACCATCACTGGCAAATGATTGTGCCCAGGAAAAATAGGTAGGCTTAATAGTTAGGTGCTGCTTCCCTTGCTCCTGGTGAATGACCAGTTTGGAGGATCTTGTGTTTTATACTTCAAGAACTGAAAACAACTTTTCATTAGGTGGTATAAGAAAATCTAACTCTGCTGAGCCATTGTTTTTCTATTTATTGGTTATGCTGAATTGTTTACAAATATGATTTCCTTTTGCTTTCTAGGATGGCTTACTTGTACTTCATTACGGCTTGATTCTTAGCAGAGATTCTACATTTTCAAGAATTTCTTAAATAGCATTAGTCAAAGAGCTCTGGCGAAGTAAACAATCCTCAATCCTGAACAGATCCAGAGAAAGTCATCTTATTGGAAAGTATTAAACAAATATACTGCTGTTTGCTCCACCTAGTAAGGTAGGATTAAACATAAATTGGTGACGAAAAAGATATACTGGCTGGAATCCTGTTGTATTGCTATGCAGAAGGCATAACTTTCAGAGGTGAACGTTCGGAGATTTCTCAAATTAAGAAATCTCTGTAAATGGTACCTGTTGCACTCTGAGTTACACAACTCAATTTGCAACAGATAATGGCTATGGAGATTTCTTAACTTGAGGCAGTTCACCTCCAAAGGTTATGCCTTTTGCATAGCAGTGCAACAGGATTTCAACCATTATGTCAGTGAGCATAGCTGTGAATACTTCATTGCAGTTATGTCAGCAGCACTTAGTAGCTCAGGGAGGAACAAACTTGTCAAGTTGACAATGTCTATTTCAAATGTTATTTGGGTCATGGTGATTTTATAACTTGCCTTCGGGATATGAATTTGAGACAAGTATTTATTTGAAAAGAATCAAATTGTGTAATGTGTTCTCAGGGATGATTTCCAGTATGCAGTGTCTTACTTGCAAAGTCATGTGCTTTTCTTGAGGACATTTGATTGTATAGTAGTTGGTTTGGTTTAGAAATAGTAGAGAAAACCTTTCAGATGCATCTCCTAAACAGAATGCAGGATAATTACCTTTTTAAAAAATTGCAAGCATTATACCTCATGTTTTATGTGAGGAAGAGCATTAAATTATGTAATATCATATCAGATTAGTAAAATAATAAAAAAGGAATTTGATGCATGTCAGTTATACAACAGACAATGACTATTCTTCACCCAATATGAATAATATATTGTACAGTTCCTGTAGGGCTATTTCTTTGAAAGTAATTAAGAACCTGATTATATTCCAACTGATGTCAGTGACCAGACTTTGCTAGCATACTTCATTAGATGGAATACAAGGTTACTTCTTTACCTAGCTTTTGTGACACTTCCTCAATATTCTACTTCTCATATCCACTCATTTCTGTTCCTGGCCTGCAGTCCTTCTCACATTTGCCACCCTCTGCCTCCATATTATATTCCTTTCATATATCTGTTCTACTGTATTCTGTCTGTCTCTGTAACTGCCACTTTGGATCCCTCAGCAGAAGAGACTTGGCTTGTGTCACATATATATGAGCTTCAGGGAATACTTCGTGTTCCCAACCAATAGTAACAATATGTGTGAACAGCATATAACAATAGAGTTTCATTTTAAATGTTGACCAAACTCCTGTTGCATGCAATAAACCCATGTAAGGACAGTGACATCACTGGGAGTGGGAGATTGCTGGTAATTAAAGAGTTCTTGCTCTTGGAACTCACCAGCAATTAGACTGATTGGGTTGAGTTGTGGGTGGGTCATGTGACCCCCAACATTGAAAGAGAATTTCTTTAATTACCAGCAGTCTTCCCCTGCAGGTGATGTTATCCCCTTTATTTGGGCATAATTTACATAACATAATTTTGGCCATAACCTATAACAGCAGTGGCAGACCTATGGCACTCATGCCACAGCTGGCATGTAGAGCCCTCCCTGTGGGCACGTGAGCCATAAGTTGCCATCGAGAAATACTTACCCATCCAGAGGTTTTCTGGAGCCTTGATAGAAGTGGCCCTGTTATCAGAGGCAGTAACTTGAGGCTTTCCTGATCAATTATAGGTAGAAGATGTACAGTTACTGAGACAATTTCTGTGTGTGGATAAGGATGCAACATCTTTCTTACTTTCCTTCTTTCTTTTTTGCTAACCTTCGTTCATTATGATAATATACTACAATAGAACTGTAATTCTATGGGCAAAAGGACACTATAAATGTTAATTTCTAATCTAAAATGCTTGCTTTTAAAACTTGGTTTGCATGTGAAAATAGTGCTTTTATAAAGTTAACTTTGCTGCAATATATTTTTGGACTGTGGATATTCCTATATATTTACTTATTTTATATTTAAAACACCCAGATTTTTTTCAGAATTTCTATAAAAGCAATGATCAGAAGGAAACAAAATGATTTTTGTGAATATTTTTATGTAGTGTGTTGAAATTAAAAATTGTAAATGCATAAGGTTATTTTTTTAGGGGATGTCTTCCCAAATGAAGAAATAAATAGTAGTACCATCTGACTATGCTTTTGTGGGAGAGAGGGATCAGAATGAAGTAATCAACAAATTATAAACTAAAAAGTCACAATGCAAGCTGTAGTCAGTAGTGAATACATGAAAACTCAAATGTTATATTTTTAATCTCTTTTAAAAATAGTCATAGAATATATCAATCTCCTTACCAGAAGATGTCTGGAATTAGTTCATATAACATTCATTTGTATAAGGGCCTATGGGGGTGAGGGTGGGTAGGAAGTCTGCTTCAAAGAACTTGGTAAAACACATTATTTAATCCAGAATTGTTAAACACAAAGAAAAAAAATCAATTCATTTGAAATGTGGTGTCGGAGGAGAGCTTTGCAAGTACCATCAGTGGCATGACAAATACATAGGTTCTAGATCAAATCAAGTCTGAACTCTCACTAGAAGCTAAGATAACCATGTACTTATCATACGTATTAAGAAAAGAAAGACTTACTGGAAAAAGAGTTAGAAAAAGTAGAAGGCAGAGGGAAAAGAGGATGATCTAACATGAGGTGGATTGGCTCATTAAAGGAAGTCACAGCCTTTAGTTTGCAGGATCTGGACAGACTTGTAAATATAGGACATTCTTGAAGTCATTAATTCACGGGGTCACCATAAATCAGAAGCAACTTGTTGGCACATGAACACAGAAGAAAAACCCTTGCTTAGGAAGAATTAGCATGACTTTTCCAAATGGAAGTTTGCCTCACATATAGTAGGTGAGCACATTATGTGTACCTGGACTTTGAAAAATGTTTGGTCCAAAGACACCACTTAAAGGCCATAAGAAAGAAGACCAAGCAAAGTTCTTGGGAAAGATTTTCACTAGTGTGAAGCCACCACTGTAAGGTCCAAGCATTCAGCACATGGCAGAGCCTCTGAAATTGATATTGAGACCAAGAGTCAATCAAATGTCTATTGAATGGTTTAAAAATTTATACTGGGACTTTAAATTGTGCATAGGAATGGACTCAATGATCCATAGGATCCCTTCCGGCTCTGCAGCTCTAAGATGATGATGTCAACAATGACTTTGTAAGTGATATAAAATTGATGCAGCAATCAAAGTGCCTAGTAACCTGGGGTCACAACCCCCAAGGGGGTCGCAAAGGGTTTTCAGGGGGGTCACCACAGTTTAGACTGTGGTCATGGCAGGTTGCAGCTGGCAGCGGCAGCGGCAAAGGCTCTCTCTCAGGGCCACAAAAAGTGACCAGGCAGGACTTTGTCATGGCTTGTTGTACACGGCAGAGACTGAGTTCCACCCCGCTACCTGTGAGGGGAGGAGATGCCTGGTAGGGTCCTTTTTATGCATTTGGGGGGGGGGGGGTCACAGGTTACATGGTTATTATAGAAGGGGATTATGACTCAAAAAAGATTGGGAAACACTGATGTAAAGCAATGCACATTGCATTAAAAAAAAACCAACTGGGGTCTGAACCAACAGCAATTAATTACCATGTTTCCCCGAAAATAAGACAGGGTCTTATATTAATTTTTGCTCCAAAAAATGCATTAGGGCTTATTTTCAGAGGATGTTTTATTTTTTTTCATGTACAACAATCTACGTTTATTCAAACAGTTATGTCGTCATCTTCTGGTTGCTGCACTATGGTGGAGGGCGGGCTTTCACTTAACTAGGGCTTATTTTGGGGGTAGGGCTTATATCATGAGCATCCTGAAAAATCATACTAGGGCTTATTTTTAGGTTAGGTCTTATTTTCAGGGAAACAGGGTAGGTGAAAGGTCCTGACGACATGGCCAACAGCATAATAAATGTTTATCAAGTGTTTATTGAGCAGTTGATCATGAAGAACACATTGTTTAAAACAACAAACCACAAAGAACCATTACATAAGCAAATATTGCATAGCCTAAATCTCTTTCAGAACCTTTAGAATCTGTATAGACTAAATCTCTTTCAGAATTTTTAGAATTTTCCGGCTAAATCTAACTTAGTTTAAGAAGACAGTCACTTTGAACTTACCATAGTTAAAGTTTAGCTGGTTATTTCTGCAGTAACCCACAAGGCCCACCAGTAATCTTTTTAGGTTTTGTCAGTTGTGAGACAGCAGTACTGCTCAAAGTAATCTTTGGGGGGGGGGTGTGAATTGATTAAGCTCAGCACCTTTGGTAAATCTTTTTAAATAGATGTTAAAAAGTAGGGTGCTAGCACACAGGCTTGCCTAGCTCCCCCCCCCCCCCCCAAATGTGTGGATCACATATGTGAGTTGGCTTTCAAAGCCACATCTCACCTGGGCAGTGATGTAATGATATAGCAATTTAATTAAGGACAGCAAACAGGATTCAATAGATAAGTCTATAAATTTCCTCAAATTGGGGAATAGAATCAAATGCTGATTTAAAATCTATGAAAGCAGTGAATAATTTTCCAGCTAAGGAGTCAAAGTACTTTTAGCATGGCAAGTAGTACAATAAATGAGTATAGCCAAAATCCTGTTACTTACTATAGTAAATCACACTAGAGTAGGTCCATTGAATCAATAAGGTTTTGGTGAATCACATACTCCGTAAAGTTCAATTGATTCAAATGGGCCTACTGTAACCATCCCTTCCTTTAGCATAGAAAGTCTCAGAGTACTGCCATTTGAGCAAATGAAACATATGGACAAGTTGTCTTTCTTTAGCATAGAGTTGGAATTAGAGTAAGCCTATTTCAATCAATAAACTTTACATATGAGTTGACTAAATCCCAAATGATTCAGTGGACCTACTTTACTAAATAAGATTTTTGCCACTGTGTGTCACAAGTAAAAATGAGGAAATTCTGTGTTAAGAACTGAAAAGGTCACCATGATGTTCCTTTTATATATACTTATGGTGCAATTACACTTGGAATACCGTGTACAGTTATTGCTGCCCTAACTCAAAGATATTGTAGAGCATTACCAAATGCAGAAATGGATAAACATAAAGAATTGATCCACCTTTGATACAAAGAAAAGTCAAACTGCTTCAGGCATAGAGAAAATGAAACAAGGCACAAAAATAAACAGAAGTTTAAAAAATATGTATGGTATGGAGAAGGCACAAAGAAAATTTTCTCCATGTGGAATTCATTCATACATTCAAATTGTTCAGCAGTAGATTCAAGGACAAAGGAAGTATTCACATAACACAGGTAATTACCAGACCTTACTCGAATTAATGATCACTGATTGCTCCACTGATCCTCCTTTTAATACCTCTGAGTACCACTTGCTGATTGGGGTAGCTCATTGTTTCTGTGGCCTGCTTTTGGGCAGCCCCCTGTTAAAATCAGGATGCTGGACTATGTATGTTTCTGATCCACTGGAACTTTTTTTCTGGAAGTACCACAATAACATGACTGTTAGGGAAATCTGTTGTGGGGGAAACCTCTATTTGAGGCCTCAGAATACAATGCTGTATTATTTTCTTATGTTGAAAATACTCTGAAAGACTGCTCTGCTTTCCTTGCAAATTCAGTTGATCCTGCAATGATTTCAGAGCAGCCAGTGAGATGCTGCAGAGATATAAATCTTTAAACAGCTGAAGAAATGAATTAGTCATCTCTTCTTGCAGCCACTGAACATATTTTTCTTCCCTTTTTATTCTGCACTTTGACAGATATGATTGCTGGTAATGATGCAGACAGGAAATTATGTAATACCTTAATTTTTTGTATTGTAAAAAAAATCTTAATATTTGTTTTAGGTAAAGGTAAAGGTTCCCCTTGACAATTTGTCCAGTCGTGTTCGACTCTAGGGGGCGGTGCTCATCCCCGTTTCCAAGCCATAGAGCCAGCGTTTTGTCCGAAGACAATCTTCCGTGGTCACATGGCCAGTGCGACTTAGACACGGAACGCTGTTACCTTCCCACTGAGGTGGTACCTATTTATCTACTTGCATTTGCATGCTTTCGAACCGCTAGGTTGGCGGGAGCTGGGACAAGCGACGGGTGCTCACTCCGTCGCGTGGATTCGATCTTACAGCTGCAGATCTATAGATCTTACAGCACAGAGGCTTCTGCGGTTTAACCCGCAGCGCCACCACATCCCTCTAATATTTGTTTTAGAGAAACTTTAAAAAATGGATCTCAAGAGATGACATACTACCTTGCTTCATCACAGGACCCTTCGAGAAATACCATAAGAAGCAAAAGGAGCACACACCCACATCCCAAATCAACAAACTGCGAAGGGTAGATATTACTAAAACATTTATTTTGGGAAGAACAGCCTATAGTGCCACAGACATTACGAAGTAAGCAAATAGGTCTGTCAGTCTATAATCTCAATTGAAATAAGGACTGGAATAATGAGAAACATTTTATATGTGATTGAATGCTGGAGGCATTCAAGGGAAAGCTGGACAGCCATCTGTCAGATCTGCTTTGATTTGGATTCCTGTATTGACAGGGGGTTGGACTCAATAGCCCCTTCCAACTCAATTATTCTATGATTCTATGAAGACAAAAAGTCACTAGGGTCTGTCTCAGATCAAGAATAACTCAGGGCAGAGGATAATGCTTAAAAACACTTCTATTTCATCAAGTCAGATTTCGAGACTGAGATTGATATGTTTTCAAAGCTGCATCAGTTTTACTGCAGTACTTCATTTCCAGCTCGGTTCTTATTTAAATGAAGGCTGTAATTAGTTTACAGTTTGACCCTGCAGGTTTATTAGGTATATTAAGCATTTATAACATTCAAGTATGCTGCAAAATGAAGGCAGCTCACATACCTTCACAAGTCAATGCTTGTGCATGAGATGCTCTTGCTCAGGACAATTGAGTAGCCTAAGTAGCAGGCTAATTTAAGACTTTTTTGATGGCAAAAAAGGACTACATGCCCTCTTTCAGCAGTAGATTTCCCACACAGGAATCGTTATAACGCTGCCACCAGCTTGATCTCATGTCATTTGATTACTCAGCTATAAAGACTACAGGCATGCATGCAATTGCAAGTAAGGCACAGGCCATTTCACATTGTAAGGCCCCCTCATTGTTTGGGGGTATATAAAGAATCAGTCAAAAGACTTGGAGATCATTAAAGTGACTTAACAACCCAGCTAAAGGACCCATAGACAATATGTGAATTTTTAGAGATCATATAAATATCTCTAGTATGATTAAGATTTGAAACAACCACAGGCAAGTAGTTGAAAATGAACTTTCAGATTTCAAAAGGAAGCAAAGTTGAAAAAAAATTCAAATGTTTTCTTCTTCCTGGCTTGGCCTGAAAGGGAAAATAGCTTGAAGATCACACTCCAGTACTTAAAGTCAACATGGGACTCATGACTCCTCTACTATGCTATTGTTGTTGTTTAGTCATTAAGTCGTGTCCGACTCTTTGTGACCCCATGGACCAGAGCACGCCAGGCCCTCCTGTCTTCCACTGCCTCCCGGAGTTGGGTCAAATTCATGTTGGTAGCTTCGATGACACTGTCCATCCATCTCGTCCTCTGTCATCCCCTTCTCCTCTTGCCTTCACACTTTCCCAACATCAGGGTCTTTTCCAGGGAGTCTTCTCTTCTCATGAGATGGCCAAAGTATTGGAGCCTCAGCTTCAGGATCTGTCCTTCCAGTGAGCACTCAGGGTTGATTTCCTTCAGAATGGATAGGTTTGTTCTCCTTGCAGTCCAGGGGACTCTCAAGAGTCTCCTCCAGCACCACAATTCAAAAGCATCAATTCTTCGACGGTCAGCCTTCTTTATGGTCCAGCTCTCACTTCCATACATCACTACTGAAAAAACCATAGCTTTGACTATGCGAACCTTTGTCGGCAAGGTGATGTCTCTGTTTTTTAAGATGCTGTCTGGGTTTGTCATCGCTTTCCTCCCAAGAAGCAGGCGTCTTTTAATTTCGTGGCTGCTGTCCCCATCTGCAGTGATCATGGAGCCCAAGAAAGTAAAATCTGTCACTGCCTCCATATCTTCCCCTTCTGTTTGCCAGGAAGTGATGGGGCCAGTGGCCATGATCTTAGTTTTTTTGATGTTGAGCTTCAGACCATTTTTTGCGCTCTCCTCTTTCACCCTCATTAAGAGGTTCTTTAATTCCTCCTCGCTTTCTGCCATCAGAATGGTATCATCTGCATATCGGAGGTTGTTGATATTTCTTCTGGCAATCTTAATTCCGGTTTGGGATTCATCCAGTCCAGCCTTTCGCATGATGTATTCTGCATATAAGTTAAATAAGCAGGGAGACAATATACAGCCTTGTCGTACTCCTTTCCCAATTTTGAACCAATCAGTTGTTCCATATCCAGTTCTAACTGTTGCTTCCTGTCCCACATATAGATTTCTCAGGAGATAGATAAGGTGGTCAGGCACTCCCATTTCTTTAAGAACTTGCCATAGTTTGCTGTGGTCCACACAGTCAAAGGCTTTTGCGTAGTCAATGAAGCAGAAGTAGATGTTTTTCTGGAACTCTCTGGCTTTCTCCATAATCCAGCGCATGTTAGCAATTTGGTCTCTAGTTCCTCTGCCCCTTTGAAATCCAGCTTGTACTTCTGGGAGTTATCGATTCACATACTGCTGAAGCCTACCTTGTAGGATTTTGAGCATAACCTTGCTAGCGTGTGAAATGAGTGCAATTGTACGGTAGTTGGAGCATTCTTTGGCACTGCCCTTCTTTGGGATTGGGATGTAGACTGATCTTTTCCAATCCTCTGGCCACTGCTGAGTTTTCCAAACTTGCTGGCATATTGAGTGTAGCACCTTAACAGCATCATCTTTTAAGATTTTAAATAGTTCCACTGGAATGCCATCACCTCCACTGGCCTTGTTGTTAGCCATGCTTTCTAAGGCCCACTTGACTTCACTCTCCAGGATGTCTGGCTCAAGGTCAGCAACCACACTATCTGGGTTGTCCGGGACATCCAGATCTTTCTGGTATAATTCCTCTGTGTATTCTTGCCACCTCTTCTTGATGTCTTCTGCTTCTGTAAGGTACCTACCATTTTTGTCCTTTATCGTGTCCATCTTTGCACAAAATGTTCCTTTAATATCTCCAATTTTCTTGAACAGATCTCTGGTTTTTCCCTTTCTATTCTTTTCCTCTATATCTTTGCACTGTTCATTTAAGAAGGCCCTCTTGTTTCTCCTTGATATTCTTTGGAAGTCAGCATTCCATTTTCTGTAACTTTCCCTATCTCCCTTGCATTTTGTTTCCCTTCTCTTCTCTGCTATTTGTAAGGCCTTGTTGGACAGCCACTTTGCTTTCTTGCATTTCCTTTTCTTTGGGATGGCTTTTGTTGCTGCCTCCTGTACAATGTTACGAGCCTCCATCCATAGTTCTTCAGGCACTCTGTCCACCAAATCTAGTTCCTTAAATCTGTTCTTCACTTCCACTGTGTATTCATAAGGGATTTGGTTTAGATTATACCTGACTAGGGACGTGGTGGCACTGCAGGTTAAACCGCAGAAGCCTCTGTGCTGCAAGGTCAGAAGACCAGCAGTCGTAAGATAGAATCCACGCGACGGAGTGAGCTCCCGTCGCTTGTCCCAGCTCCTGCCAACCTAGCAGTTCGAAAGCATGTAAATGCGAGTAAATAGGTACCACCATGGTGGGAAGGTAACAGCGTTCCGTGTCTAGTTGCGCTGGCCACGTGACCACGGAAACTGTCTACGGACAAACGCTGGCTCTACATCTTGGAAACGGGGATGAGCACCGCGCCCTAGAGTCGGACACGACTGGACTAAATGTCAAGGGGAACCTTATACCTGACTAGCCCAGGGGGTTTTCCTACTTTCTTCAGTTTAAGCTTGAATTTTGCTATAAGAAGCTGATGATCTGAGCCACAATCAGCTCCGGGTCTTGTTTTTCCTGACTGTATAGAGCTTCTCCATCTTTGGCTGCAGAGAATATAATCAATCTGATTTCGGTATTGCCCATCTGGTGATGTCCATGTGTAGAGTCGCCTCTTGTGTTGTTGAAAAAGAGTGTTTGTGATGACCAGCTTGTTCTCTTGACAAAACTCTATTAGCCTTTGTCCTGCTTCATAATGAGAAGAACATCTTTCTTTGGTGTCAGTTCTAGAAGGTGTTGTAAGTCTTCATAGAATTGGTCAATTTCAGCCTCTTCAGCACGGGTGGTTGGTGCATAAACCTGGATTACTGTGATGTTGAAAGGTTTGCCTTGGATTCGTATTGAAATCATTCTATCATTTTTGAGATGGTATCCCAGTACAGCTTTTCCCACTCTTTTGTTGACTATGAGGGCTACTCCATTTCTTCTACAGGATTCTTGCCCACAATAGTAGATATGATAATCGTCTGAATTGAATTCGCCCATTCCCGTCCATTTTAGTTCACTGACGCCCAGGATGTCAATGTTGATTCTTGCCATCTCCTGTTTGACCACATCCAGCTTACCAAGGTTCATAGATCTTACATTCCAGGTTCCTATGCAGTACTTTTCTTTGCAGCATCGGACTTTCCTTTCACTTCCAGGTGCATCCGCAGCTGAGTGTCCTTTCGGCTTTGGCCCAACCACTTCATTAGCTCTGGAGCTACTTGTACTTGTCCTCCACTCTTCCCCAGTAGCATGTTGGACACCTTCCGACCTGAGGGGCTCATCTTCCAGCGTCATATCTACTATGCTATACACACAGTCAAAAAATCCAAGATGGCAGCCTCTCTCAATCATATCAATGTTGGCATAGTGGACTATACTACACTCATGTGAAACATGAAACAAAACATTTGTTACCATAGCTTCAAAAATCATCAGAAACAGGGAAAAGATTTTGGCAAAAGGCATTTTCATGCTGTCTTAACCATAGATGAAATCAGTAAAGCAACTGATCCTGTTACTAGTACTTAAAATACTATTCCCCTATCATGTCAGTTTTGATTTGATTCTTAAAGTTTTCCAGGTAGAGAATACTCAGAATTCCCTTCTTCGGGGGGTACTCTGGGACTATGCATCTTGCCCAAGGCCACACAGGCTGCCTCTACTCTCAGGAAGCACAGTGGGGAATCAAAATCCCAATGTCTGGGCCCACAGCCAGATAACTAAGGCAAACATTCTCAGTGGGAGTCATAGGGCCCCCTGGGGGCTCTGGCATATTTGAAGGAGGCCACAGACTGGAAATAATTATTCACACACCACCTTATAAGGTTCATTATGTGATTTATTCAGTCCTGATTCACCCTATATTTCTTTCATATTCTATTTATCGCCATTGCAAAAATAAAAATAAAAACGGCTGAAAGTGGCTGGCCTAAACCACTGAGTTACCAAGCCAATAAAAACGTGCATTAAAAAAAATACTTGCAGTAGAAATCCAGTCCTATTTTGTCCACTGTAATTAGAATTACCAGTTCACATACTAGGGAATCCTACTTTTTAAAGATGAAATACACAACCCTGATTTCTTGAACCAATGGTCTTGCCCCGACCTTATTTCTTCTTTCACGCCTCACAATCATTTCTATCTTCTAGGTGGGGGCATCAGTGGATAATAAGTGAGGAAGAACACAGAAAAATATATTATTCCTATGCAGGGTTATTAAAAGGGCAGGCTTCTCTGACTTATAAAGTGAAAGCCTAACTTTATTTTATATCCATTATCTGTTATCACTTGCAGAATATGCTGGATGTGTTTTCCAGCTGCAATATTAATATGCACACACCCCAGCCCCCTTCCCTCTGGCACTGGCAGGAACCCATAATAACTCAATGGGCTCCAGCTCAGCTTCTTGACACAGAACATCTTTTATTAGTGGTACAGCATCACTTCCTCCTCCTCCCCCCCCCCCCCCAAGTCTCATAGGGCTGAGTTTTAGTGTCTAGTCCCTTAGACACCACTTTCCATCTTGGGGGACCACTTCACTTCACTGCAGTTCTCCAGCGTCTAGGTTCTGGAAAGCAAAACAGAGAGGGAAACTTCACTCCAGGTCATGGCCCTTTTAGGGACAGTTTGTACAGATGGGTGAAAGATGTCAGGCTTGTCTCCTCTTCAATACACCTGTCTTTACTTGCCTCTCCAGGACCATGATGGTGTCCAGGCAAGTGCTGCTTCATCCAAGCATGTGGCTGGAGTCCCCAGCATAGAACTCTTGTCTCAAGCAAACAAGCAGGGTGAGAAGAGGCTGCTGCTTGTGTTCTGTTGCCTTATTTCTCTGGCATCTTCCCACACATCTTCTTTATAAGTAAATAATAACCCTATGCCTTCAGGCTCCTGCCCTTTTATTCTCCTTGACTCTCCCTCCTCCTCCAGCTGTCTCTCATCAGGGAAACTTACCCTCCTGTGCGCTCAGGCCAGACAGCTCTCTAGGGATTTGCGCCTGCACCTCCTCACAATTAGATATATAAATCAGCAAGTATCACAAATCAGCATTCCACAAAGGGCAAACAGACTTGCTAAAGTCATATAATTTTTTATTTGTGCCTTACAGAAGAAGAGGAAAGAATGTGAGTAAACAGTTTCTCTTAGTTCAGGGAACTATTGCAGTCAGATAAGACGTAATGGTTTTTATTATCAAATCTTTTGGCAAGATGCATCAGTGCAAACACATCACAGAACACACAGTCTTTAGCTTCTGCAGAAAGTAATTTTGCTGGCAATTTTAAGGCATTGAAAGAAAATCTACAATAGTAAATTCTATACAAAACTTGGCACATATTCAGATAGACTAGAGGTGTTAGATCCTGATGGAAAAAGGGTTTCTACCTTATCAGAACTCTCTTTACAGGTGAGTGGAAGGAGAAACAGTTGATGTAAATCTTTTCTCCTTGTGATTACTCTTTTTGTGATTTCTGTTTGCCAGTGTATTAAGAAAGGTCACAACTCCATTTATCGCCCTACAGCACCAGTTTTTTTATTATCAGACAGAAGTTATTTGTGTGTGAGTGTGCAGCTACATCATTTCCAGAAGAACCATCATGATTCACTGGTGAGGATACCATGCAGCAGTGGATATATTTAAGAAAATATATGAAGGAAACTCCCTTTAACAAATCTTTTCTTGGTACAACACAGAAATCCTATTGCTTGTTATAGAGGAATACACAGCTGGCATTCATTCTACATTCTTTTTCTAATGGTGAATCAAAAGGCTGGATAGCTATGTTTTGAAATTATCAGTTGTGACTAAGAAGCTGAAGACATCTCAACTTTTGAAACAACATTAGGAAACTGTGCTTCGAGACAATCCAAGTGTGGGTTTTAGTTTTTAGCTTCATTTTGATACAAGGTTAAGGCTAAAATCTGGAAACTAGTGACAGCACATATTTCTTTTAATTATTTTTCAATAGCTGGCACTATTGATTCTAAACATTTAGTATATGGCACAAGAGAAAACAGATCAACAGTGGCTCACCAGGTAATCACAAAAATGGCTTAACATGCATCAGTCTATAGAAGAGTCCTAATACTTATTTGACCATGTAGATTTTGTTTAAAGGGGAAGAATACACCAGGCTTGGCTTGTTTCAGACAATTGTGAACAATCTTAAAATAACGAAGATATATTATGTGCCTTTTTGTAACGTGTTACTCATAGTTGAACAAGAAACCTCCTTGTGGATAGGTGCAACAAGCTTGTCCATACTTACAGTGTGGCATAGAACTCATCTTATGTTAGTAGCTTCTAGTGATCATTTCTAGTTGCACTGTGCTTAATTTAGCAATGGTTAGATTTTAATTTAGGAACTGTGTTGATTACTGTACAACTAGGCTACTGGCCGAATAGTTTTACTTCAGATGCCCTCTCCCTTTTTTATTTCTTCCACAAACATTGAACATGGTGCTGCTACTGAATTAAATCTACAAATGTGAAACATTAGAATGTTGTGTGTACATGAGCTGGTAAGCACCTTATTTCAGATATAGGCAATTGAAAGGTCTAAAAGCTGTATTGTTCCCCCTTAAAGGCTAACTGTATATAAGATCAAGGATTACATTTTTGAGTTCCCTTCTTCCAGGTTTGTTCGTTCAATTTTCTTCGTGGATGTTATATACTCCTCAATCATTTCAGCAAAGGCTTCCCCTGCTTGGTTCGATGAGACTTTTGAGGCCATTTTAGCCTCTTCTTTCTCCTCTTTCTTAACAGAAAGAGTAGGGGATATTTTGGAGCTGCTAACTACAGACGAACTGTAGAGCCTCGGTTGGAAGGAATAAACAGGATTGGAAAGTGGATTCAGAGATGAGATGTTGATGCCTGAAGTGCTAAAACGTGTCTCCTCACCCTCCAAGAGCTTCCTGTAAATACCACAGAAGAACAGATTATATCTATAACAGCTGTTCCAGCAGGATTAATCACATTTAATAATAAATGTAATATAAATGTAATAAATAAATAAATAAATAAATTTATGGATGAGCAGTTCCATCAGTGTGCTGGTTAAGATTTAAAAAATGGTTCTTATAGTGTAAATGTATAAGGGCTACTCAGAAATAAACCCAACGAAGTTCAATTAAGCTTACTCCCAAATAAGTGGGTATATAATTTTAGCCTAAATGTCACTTGCCAGCGCTTAGAAATAAAAGAAAAAGTGTGTGGAGAATTTCATACTACTGTAATTGTACATCAAAGGTGGTTAAAATACAGCCTTCCAGATGTTGCTAGACTACAATTCCTAGAATGCTTTACCACTGGCAATGCTAGTTAAGACTAATGAGTTACATCCAACAGTAATTAGTGGGCCACAATATGCTCCCATCCAATCTACATCAGCTTACTAGAAATGGAAAATAAATGCCTCAGAGAGACCACTGATGGACTCACCCATCTGAAAAAATAAATTTAATTGGTTGGAAACATTCATTGCTGTAAAATATTATTTCTTATACCTTAGAATATTCTTAGGATCAAGGCCTCTAGATTTTGGATTAGCTTTCCCCCTTACCGAAACCTAAATGACTGAAATTTCCTGGCTGTCCAAATGTGCCTAGGTCTCCCAAAGTCTGGAACACAATGAGGCCAGTGAAAGAGCATTGAGGTGCACCCTAGCCAACACTGATCTGGAAGAATAAGGATGGCGCTGGGCAGTACTTCAGGGACATGAACAAATGAGGTCTCCCAAAGGCTGGGCAATCTGTATGTGTGCATGGCAGCATTTAGAAGCATTGACAAATCTCAGAATAGACAAGCCACCAATGAAGTACTTTCCGAATGGTAGTTGTGCTTCTATGTCACATAAAGAATCTCATAGAACCTCAAAGACATAGAGCGCACATGCACGATACAAGCCAGATTTAGAACACACACACAAAACACAATAAAAGTATATGTTGCAATAGATTGTTAGTCTTTAAGCACAGCAATTTCTGTTTGATTCATAGAAGCCAAAAGATATCCACTCTTCCTGCATTTTACCACAAAGGGGGTGTCTGTGTGATCTTCAAAAGTCTAGGGGAACCCACAGTGACATCCACTCCCACGACTGCCATACCCTCCAAAACAACAACAAAAATTCTTTGAAAAAATTGGGGGAATGTTGGAAAAGTCTCCTTGTTCCTTCTAGCAGCAAATTTGAAAAGAAAAATGTCCCGGGGGGCCCTGGTGTGCCAGGGCCTGTCAAAACATGGTAAAATTACTACTCAAGCCTTATAGAGGGCACAAGGGGAATTTTTGACCACCACCACCCCAATTTGTAGAAGGGTACCAGGGGCCCAGAAATGTTGGAAGCTGCATTTTACCCCTTAAGAAGTGCATTCAGCTGATAAGCCACATACTGCCCCCTTCTGCTTTATAGACTGACTGTAAATAACTGGACAACAATAAACCAAATCTGACAACTACTATTACCTGTATGCTGCTATCTCTATATCAAGTGCCATTTTGACATTGAGCAAGTCTTGGTATTCTCTCAAATGTCGAGCCATCTCACTCTTTGTGTCTCTCAGATCATTCTCTAGCTGGCCGATAGTGTCCTGTAATTTCAGGATATGAAGATTAAAGTGACAGTATTTTAAAGCAAAAGATATTGCCAAGTAACTTTTTTTAAAACCACACGTTAAGATTAAAATGAGGCTTTGTTAATTCATTGCAACAGACCCATTGTAACTCCAAGACAAACTGAAATTCCAAGTAAGATATATGAAAAGATAGTGAGCTATTAGGAGAAAATGCATCTCTTTTCATTTTCTAGGCAGCTATATTAGGACAGGGAAACAGAATCATTACATCAGAAGTCAGAATTGGTGTTCTAAGAAATCTATACTCATATTTATTCAATTATAAAAGCTGACCAATCCACAGATAATTTGGTTTGCCAGAACATGTGAATACCTTATTCCAGTAAATAACCTTAGAACTGCAGAGCTGGAAGGGACCCAATGGATCATCGAGTCCAGTCCCTGTCAAGAAGGAACAATGGGAAAGTGAACTGCCAACCTCTGGCTCCACAGCCAGAGCCAGATAACTAAATCATTGAGCTATCCAGCAATTCAATAGTTTAATCATGGATGGAAGGGATGACCTTGCGTGCATCACAAAGGAATAAGTTGGTTTAGAGAGGTGGGGGATTTGACCTAAGCCAACTTTGCTTGCTCAATTATTGTAGTATACAGCAGCAGCATAGACTGTAGGCTTGGAGCAGCACCATGATCTATAAACATTCTCCTTAAGCGACCTCTATTATTTCTATTATTAACGTCTGAAGATTGTAGTTCATTTTGGACTACTACAACAACAAATTGGAGATGCTGCTAAGTGTTCCACCCATCTCACTGCACTATAGTCTCCCCTACGTAGTTGACCAAGTCAGTCTCAAATATATTATGTGCAAGGAGCACCATCAGATCTTCTTATATGTGCACACTTGTGTATGTGCCTTAAGTCATTGATCGGAACAACAGCCTAAGTACTATGCCATTAGTCTGATTTTAAAAGTGAGGAAATTAAATTATTTAAGTAACCAGTGCATCCATAACTGAGCTGGACTTTAAACCCACACTGTTGAGATTAGATCTGCTCCATTTCCAACAGTGGTTTTATTACATGAAAAGGTTGAATGAAAATGAACTGTGACTGCTAATCAAGCAGTAGTGATAGCCCTGTAGTGATAGATCTGTCTTCAAGTCCACAAATGTTATCTTCATGAAGAAGGATTTGGCGCTGATCCAAGGTTCAGTTTTAAAGTTATAATTTTTTATTTGGGATCCCCTGAGTTTTTAAATTGCCTTATGGAATGCTGAATTGGACTGATGCACACTATCTATTGCTGCATGCTTGTGCAGCAATAATAGCCAAAATCCAATTTCATAGTTACACTGCCAGAAGGGAAATGGCTTAACTTGCAGTAGCTGACTGCTACTAATTAACAACTCCCTGCTTGGATTCCTGGTTGTGTGCCAAGCTACTTGACTGGCATACTGAGAAAGCCAAGCAAGTTTTCATTTGTAAGAAGCAATTAGCTGCTACAAGTTACACCATTTCTCTTCCACTGGGGTAACTACAAAACAAGATTTTGGCCAGTAATTTTTCAGGGATTTGGTTCTTGCTTTGTGCCAAATTTGGGGAACCTCTTCTGCTCACTATCATTCACACTTGTTGAAAAGCAGCCCTGATGATTGTTTTGTATTTGGGTGAAAAGTGGTTGTGTGATGAAAAAAGGAGTCAGTTCCTGGGATTTTCCCTTGCATGGTGTTACTCTGTGGATGGTAGTAAGCACAAGAGGGTATCCTGTAAACTATCTTGGCCCCTGCCATTGGTGTTGTCAGCATTCAGGCTGCCCTTCGCTATGTAAAGCTTGGCATCCTTTTTCCTGCTGGCAATGTGGGCTCAATATTGTGCAGCAACATCAGGCCACTTCCTGTCCTTTTGAATCAGGGGTACAGAAGCGCAGTATCCCACATTCATAAACTGGAGGGTTCTTTAAAGAACTGAATTAAATAGAATTCTGTATTATATCCCATATAGAATTTTTATTTTAACAGTATGCTCTCTGTATCCTTTGGACTACCCCCTTATTAGATTCTAGACTAAACCATGCAAATTAATATGGTGGTACATCATAGTAATAGAATTAAAATCCAAGAGGTAATGGCCTGTTTCCGATTCCTTAAGCAGAGAGGGAAAGGGCAATCATGTTAGTGTCCTCTCCACTCTGGCAGCCCTAGTGTATGCCTGTTCACATGCTGGTTGGGAGATCAGTCCCATAGCTGATTACAACAGGAAGCCTGCTGTGCCAGAGAGTCTGCTTACCCATGCACTTCATACTTGGACAATAAAATACTGCTCTGCATATTTATAAGTCTGTCATTTTATAATTAAATCATTTAACAATGAACTCAATTTGGATAAAACTCCATATTCCATATCCTCCTAATTTCTAAGGTCTCAGATAGCAGAGGAACCTTTGCAATATGAAATATTCAGCACCATGGAGAGAGGTATGGTTCTTCATGTGTGTGTTTTTTTCCCCATTGCAGTTCAGGCTGCATTTATGTCCTTTTCTCCCACACAGCATGAAGAAAAGGAAAGTAAGAATGGAGGGAAGAGAAATAGTATAGAGTATCCTGAAATATGGTATGGTTGACCAGAAAAGGTTGCAAGAGAATTAGTATCATTCAGACAGTGATGTTTCAATGCTGACACCACCTTTTCAGGCAGTGACGCACAGTTGTGTTAAGCAGTACACCAGAATGTGGCTCACATAGGGTAGGTGTTTCCAGCAAACCAATGGTGCAAAATTATCTGTGCAAAAGAGAGTGAGAGTGCAAAGCAGATGTGCCTTCACACCCTAACAGAAGTGGAATCTGTACTTGAACACAGGCCTATACAGAAACATTTGCAACACAGACAATAAACATATAAGTGGGAAGGAGAACTTCTAGCTTTTTTGGAAAGAGAAATCACGGTAATAGATACTTATATATTGACTTTCACATTATCTTTATATTTTTTAAAATATTTAGTTATTTGCTATTACTTGTGCCTTCAACATCTAATTTATCACTCTTTTTATCATTTCTTTCCTTTTTTATCCCTTATTCTTTTGTAATGTTATGCTGTGCCATTCGGCAGACTAAACATACATCATGGTAACATAAATATATATACATGCATCATGGTAGCACTGCTCGTGCACGCCGTACTCCATTGGTTACAAGTAGGGCATACTCTTCTGAGGCACCTCTGGAGTACTTGGATCTTACCTTCCAGTCCTTTAGTCTGTCTCATAGCATTCTACATGCCTGTTTTCTGGACTCATACCTGACCCAGCACCTTTGTCTCAGACATACCTTTATCTCCTACCTTGCCCCACAAGCAGTCAGAAATCTTACCACTACTCCACAGTTTCAGAAATACAATCAAATTGATAGGAAATTCTGTAACACTTTAGGCTTTTCGGCGCCAGGCAAAGACCTTCCTGTTTAGCCAGCATTTTAATTAAATAGTATTCTTTAGCTGGCCATATGAGCAGCAGGATTTATTAATCTTAATGCTTTAATGATTGTTTTTAATATAGGATATTATTATAATATTGCCTATTTTAATGGTTTTAATGTTTTTAAAGTTTTAATATTGTTGTACGCCGCTCAGAGCCCACTGGTAATGGCGCAGCTAAAAAATATTGTAAATAAATAAATAAATACATAATTCTGTTGTGCAATGATTGAGATAAAAGAATTGAATTTGGCCTTCTCTATATTTTTATATATCCCCTTATAAAAAGGATTCTCAGTGTGGCATAGTGGATAGAGTGACAGACTAGAATTCTGGAGAACAGGGTTTGATTCCCCACTTGGCCATGGAAACTCACGGGGTGAGTAAAACCACTCCCTAAATATCTCACTCATCTTGAAAGCCCTATTAGGGCTGCTATAAATTCCAACTTCACAGCACAGAACACACACACACACACAATTTTTACAACATTAATATTTTTTACTAACATTCTGTTTAGCTAATAAGAACACTGAAAAGCTAGTTACCTTAAACTGAGTTGGATAACTGCTTCTTCTAATCCAGGACTGCCTTGGGGCAAGATTTATGCTGACAACAACTAGCAATAGCAGTTGAAAGGAGAGAAAGGAATGTTTCATAACAGATAGACACTGAGATTTCTATATCACACCTATGGATTGCTCCATCCATGATGAATACTAGATTGGTAGTTTATCTTTACCCACATTTTCTTCTACAAGCAGGGGCCAGCAGTCCCAAAGAACTAGAACTCACAGATAAGATAACTTCTCTTAACAGAGAACTTTCTATGAAGGAATATATTAGTATGAAAAAAGAAAAAGAAAAAAAGGAGTCTTGTGCAGAGATTGGGAATGTTAACTTTTGGGGTATAATTCCTTGAACCCTGTAGCAAGAAAGACCAAGGGAATTTTGTAGTTTAAAGGGAAAAATCCAACCTTTGGTCTTCTGGCACCTTTGAGATGAACACTTATTTTGGCATGGGTGAGAGTTCATGAATTAGCATTCCCTTCTTAAGACGCAAAAACCCTGAGATGTGCAAAGTAACTTATGGCATCAGCCCACTGCTTCATTCATGCTGGGTTTTTGCCTGCTTACAAGGGTGGGAAGCAAGGGCAGCTTGTGGACCAGGGCGGGGATAGGAGGGCATCTCATCCCAAAATATGGGGTGTGGAATGCAGACTATCCCAGTCAAGAATCTTCCTTGGTCGAAAAAAAAAAAAAACAGAAGAAAAGGGCTCCCCTTCTGCTGGGGGCGTGGGGGACATTCTGTGGCTCTGGGTAGGGGTGCTAGTCTGCAATTCGCACCAGCCCTTGCCAGCAAAGCAAACGCAGGGCGAATATAGCAGTTGCCATTCACCACCACCGGGAGGACTAGAAATGACGCCCTCCCGATCCACAGGATCTGGGTGTGAGGCGTCAGGTGACGCACTAGGGTTTTAAAAAAGGAAGGCTTGAGCGACCCTCACCTGCAAGCCAACTGCCTCGGCGTTGTGCCGCTCCTCCATCTCGTGGAGCTGCCGCTCCAGGGACTCGTTGGCACCGCGCAGGCTCTCCACCTCCAGGGTGCGCGCTTGGAGCTGGCGGCGGTACTCGCCGATCTCCTCCCGGCTGGCGCGGATGGCCTCGCTGCTGCGCGCCGCCTGCTCGCTGAGGTTGGCGAACTTCGCCCGGTACCACTCTTCTGCGGCCTGCAGGTTCTTGGCGGCCAGCCCCTCGTACTGTCCCCGCAGCTCCTTCAGCGCCGCCGTCAGGTCGGCCCGGGTGGCGTCCGGCTCGACGGCGGCCAAGGGGGGCGCCTGCAGCGAGGCGTTCAGCTCGGCCACCTCCTCGGCGTGGACCTTGCGCAGGAAGGCCAGCTCGTCGAGCAGCGCCTCCACCTTCTTCTCCAGCCCCGCGCGCGCCAAGCTGGCGCCATCCACGTCGCGCTGCTGCGCGCGCAGCGCCTGCTCCACCTCCGCCCTGACCCTCGCCTCCTCTTCGCAATGGCCCCTCAGGCGCTGCACCTCCTCGGCCAGCCGCTCCCGCTCCAGGGCCGCCTGCGCCCGCGCCGCCTCGGTCTCGTCCAGCTGGGCTCGCAGCTCGCGGAGCTCGCCCTGAAAGAGCTCGGCCAGGCGGCTGGGCTCGGAGTGGCGCTGCCGCAGCGCGCCCAGCTCCGCCTCCAGCAGGCGGTTGTGCTGCTCCAGCTGCCTCACCCTCTCGATATAGCCGGCGAAGCGGTCGTTGAGTCCCTGCAGCTGCTCCTTCTCGTTGGTGCGCGTCAGCCGAAACTCGTCGTTCAGCGCCGCCGCCTGGCCGAGGTCCAAGCTCTCGGCCTGCGCCAGCCGGTACGAGGCCCCATAGCTGCTGCGGGACAGGGACTGCGAGCGGTAGCTACTGCCCGCCGTGGAGCTGCTCAGGCGGGAGGAGTAGCGCAGCGGCTCGCCGAAGATTTTCCTGTACGAAGAGGCTAAGTATTGAGAATCCGAGCCGAAATTCATCCTGGCGGCTTTTGGGGAAGCTCCTCGCGCCCTCCGTGTCTTCTGTGGAGCGAGACAGATCGCCGACTGCGCTGCAGAAAGGCGGGGGCCGTGCGCTTTCAGGGCGCGGTCGAGAGGAGGAGATTGGGAAGGGAGGGGAGGGGAGGGGAGGGGAGGGCGGAGGGATGTCGCGAGGCAGCTTGGGGGCGCTCTGGCAAGACCCACCCTCAGCAAGTGCCCATAGACGGGAGCCCCAGGGGCTTCAGGGGTGCCTCTTATCCACTCAGTTTACCCGGGGTGGGGGGACAGGGGGAAGGGATGTAGGGGTGTGGAGGGGTCGAGTGGTGGAAAAAGTAGTCGAGATCGAGAGCTTTAAGGACGGTAGGTAGAGATCTCGGGGCAATCGGTGCTGCGGGGAAACAGCCGTAGAAAGAAGTGGCAGGAATTAGGGAGTGGTGCGTGAAAAGAAGGTGGGGGAGTCACTGCAGGAAAACGGAGGCAAATGTGTATGAGAATTTGAGTTCTCCCTGACTAATATCTAGCAACCCAGAATGACGATCAGAGGATGGGGCGGTTTGAGGTTGCTGTCTGAAATCGCAGGACTCCGGCCCCTTGAAGGAATAGGGAAAGGAATGGAAGACATCTGGCAGTGTTTATAGCACCCCTATCCTGGGGTAGCCTTGCGGAGTCACATTCTTGTTTGTCTTCGGTAGGGACGGGGGTTGGAGTCAACGCTGGTGGAGCTGTCCGCTTTGCCGCAGTGCTGATGTAAGCCTTTCGCTCCCTATTGCCGCTCAAGGTTGGAGACAGACCCAGGAAGCGCAAGATATTTTTCCTTTCAGTTCTGCAACAGTGACAGGCAAAATTGGCCGCACTTTTGCTCCCTCTTTTTCTGCAGAAACGCTTGGTCGCCTGTATAAATGCTGCTTTTTGTTGTTTAGTCGTTAAGTCGTGTCCGACTCTTCGTGACCCCATGGACCAGAGCACACCAGGCCCTCCTGTCTTTCACTGCCTCCCGGAGTTGGGTCAAATTCATGTTGGTAGCTTCGGTGACACTGTCCAACCATCTCATCCTCTGTCCTCCCCTTCTCCTCTTGCCTTCACACTTTCCCAACATCAGGGTCTTTTCCAGGGAGTCTTCTCTTCTCATGAGATGGCCAAAGTATTGGAGCCTCAGCTTCAGATCTGTCCTTCCAGTGAGCACTCAGGGTTGATTTCCTTCAGAATGGATAGGTTTGTTCTCCTTGCAGTCCAGGGGACTCTCAAGAGTCTCCTCCAGCACCACAATTCAAAAGCATCAATTCTTCAGCGGTCAGCCTTCTTTATGGTCCAGCTCTCACTTCCATGCATCGCTACTGGAAAAACCATAGCTTTGACTATGCGGACCTTTGTCGACAAGGTGATGTCTCTGCTTTTTAAGACGCTGTCTGAGTTTGTCATCACTTTCCTCCCAAGAAGCAGGCGTCTTTTAATTTCGTGGCTGCTGTCCCCATCTGCAGTGATCATGGAGCCCAAGAAAGTAAAATCTGTCACTGCCTCCATATCTTCCCCTTCTATTTGCCAGGAGGTGATGGGGCCAGTGGCCATGATCTTAGTTTTTTTGATGTTGAGCTTCAGACCATTTTTGGCGCTCTCCTCTTTCACCCTCATTAAGAGGTTCTTTAATTCCTCCTCACTTTCTGCCATCAGAGTGGTATCATCTGCATATCTGAGGTTGTTGATATTTCTTCCGGCAATCTTAATTCCGGTTTGGGATTCCTCCAGTCCAGCCTTTTGCATGATGTATTCTGCATATAAGTTAAATAAGCAGGGAGACAATATACAGCCTTGTCGTACTCCTTTCCCAATTTTGAACCACATCCAGCTTACCAAGGTTCATAGATCTTACATTCGAGGTTCCTATGCAGTATTTTTCTTTGCAGCATTGGACTTTCCTTTCACTTCCAGGCGCGTCCGCAGCTGAGCATCCTTTCGGCTTTGGCCCAACCACTTCATTAGCTCTGGAGCTACTTGTACTTGTCCTCCGCTCTTCCTCAGTAGCATGTTGGACGCCTTCCGACCTGAGAGGCTCATCTTCCAGCGTCATATCTTTTAGCCTTTTGTTTCTGTCCATGGAGTTTTCTTGGCAAAGATACTGGAGTGGCTTGCCAGTTCCTGCTCCAGGTAGATCGCGTTTAGTCAGAACTCTCCACTATGACCTGTCCGTCTTGGGTGTCCCTGCACGGCATAGCCCATAGCTTCTCTGAATTACTCAAGCCCCTTCGCCACGACAAGGCAGCAATCCGTGAAGGGGTATAAATGCTGCTATCTCTACCCAAATAGTAAGATCAGGTCTCTTAATTCTCAGCTGTAGGTTTGTTTCTTCTAATTAACTGGGCTCTGTAAATTCAATCAGTAATTGTCTCTTATAAATGCAAAGTGCCGAAATAGCAAAGGAGACCAGACTGGGGTGGGGAACACTTCCTGATCACTGCAGTAGGAAGAAAAGAAATGGAGACAGACCTGGATTTGCTAAGGGAGAAAATAGAGTGGGAGGACTAGAGTAAACACAACAGACTTAGCTTTGCACCTTGCAGTTGTTTCCCTGTGTCATGGCATTTGCACCCTGTATCATATTAATATATTTAGGAGCCAGATGAGCTGATTCATTAGAAGAACTTGAACAGAGAAGAATATGTAGTCTGTGGCTTTTTATTATTATTATTATTATTATTATTATTATTATTATTATTACAGTAAATCCGAACAGGACTGCAGTGTTGATCTTAGAGAGAAGTGTTTGCTATAGCTTGTTTGAAGCACAAGTTCTGTAATCCAGATGAGCATCTAGCCATGGTTTCTCTGAATCCAAATCAAGAAAGGAAAGAAAGAAATATTTATTCCAACCTAATGTGAACAATCTTTTTTTTTTCAAATATATTGGTTGAGTTCCAGAAGGAAAGTATAAAACCATACCCTTGTAAGCCCTAGCAATATATTTAGGGGGCTCTTTTCCAGCAGAGGCTTGCATATTCTCTTTTTAAAGCCATACATTGAGAGGAGAATCCAGTCATCTGCTCAGTGAAATCCAAGTGATTTGGCTCAGTATCCATGGCTTCTTGGTCACATCTCTTGTTTCGACTTGGCCATGAGAGTTGCTCTGTTGGTGTGCAGAAATAATATAAAGCTTTCTACTAACATAGCTTACATTTTAAGACTCCAGTTTAGCTGCTATGTGGAGCTATGTTTGAGTCATTGTCTTCATTTTATTTTTAATTATAGAAGTATTTTGAATAAGGGTACCCATAGCAACGTACAATTTTAAATCTTTTTAAAACATCATAAAATAGCAAATGGAGGACAGGTGAACCAATGAACTTTTAAAAACAAAGAACGGAATCAATACATTTAAAATTCCAGGGAGAGAGTTTCACAGTCAGTTGCCACCAAGAAGGAGGCCCTGTCCTGTGTTGGTGGTAGAATGACCACAATAAGACCTCCAAAGCATATCTGACCTATGGGTAGATTTATGCAGGGGAATTAGTCATTTAGGTAGCCTTACCCTAAATAATTCAGAACTTTGTAATAAAAATTGACACCTTGAATCTTGCATGGAAAAAAACTGAGCTGAAACAGTTGTCACAAAACCTCTGTCATGTACTAAAAAATATGTGCCAGAAAGCAATCTCATTGCCAAAGTTTGCATTAGCTACCGTTTCTGAACACTGTTCAAGAGCAGTCTTGTGTGAAGCATGTTGTACTCATCCAACTGGAGGTGACTTAAGCACCAGATTTATTTATTTTTTTCTGAAGTGGGTACAACTAATGCATGAAAAAAATCTGGGCAAAAGCACTGTTGATCACAATGTCAGTCCAAAGTGCCAGCTTCCAAACTACCATTAAGCTCTAAACTTAACTTTTCACAAGGAGAACAACCCCATCTAGAAGAGCTTGTACCCCAGTTCCAGATTAGTTGTTTACTGATCCACATCACTTGTTTGTCTAGATCGATCCCTGATTTGGTAATTCAGTTCTAATTGATTCCTGCCCCTGCAATAACTGATGCATGTGATTTACTTATTTTGCCCCCACAGTGGTGTTTTTGTAGGCAGTTTCCCATGCCCTTTATGGCTGTTGTGTGTACTGCACATATACCTGTCACATTTTCCTCAGCTACACTCCGTAGCTACCTAGAGCTTTTTTTCATGGCTATCTAAACAAGTTGCAGCTACTGTCAGGCATCTGTTTTAGCAGGAAGATGGTGTTCCTCTCTCCCTGTGCCAGAGAAAAACTGCACTGGGAACCTGATTTGGGTTGCAGGTCCTTTGGTGGAGTATCATATACAGTACTTGGCTTGGCACTTAGTGTCAGCAGCAGCTGCCCACTTGACAGGCAGACAAGGATAAAGACATCACTGAGATGGTCTTTGCACTCGGCCTATTCCAGAAGGCTCTGAATCTTGTGCCTGCCACAGACACATAGTGACAAAATGCAGTGAGAACACAGGGTCTACTTCTAATAACTTCCTTCTATATTCTTTCCCAGAACATTGTGGTTGCAACTAAAACAGCAAACACATGTAAAGTTATTTCCTGGTTAAAAATTAGAGTCTGTGTCACTGCAAAAGTGTCTGCAAGAAATTTGCAGCTAGAGGTGACATCATGGTGTCACAGAGAAGCCAGCATACTTATGCCTCCAACACCACTGTTACAAATCTCAGAGTAACCGTTACAGAGAAAAGGAGTTACAGAGGAAAAAATAAGATAAAGTGAAACTGCTGGAACGGGCTGTACTCACAGATTCCAATGCACATCAAAAGATTAAATAAGACTAAATAATTCTTTAAATAATTATGTGCTGCCAAGTCAATCCCAATGTATGATGATCCTAACCAGCATTTCCTAGTTATATAGAATACTGAAGTGATTTTCCAGTCTCTTCTTCTGGAAGGTCTCTCTCTCTATAAATACTCTGGATTCATCCACAGTCTTAGGTACAGCTATAATCACGTAAGTTCTTATCCTCGACATAACTTGAGTGTGCTTCCTGAAAAATATTTGATTGCTAATAACAGGCTGTCTGTGTGATCAGCACTTTGATTGATCAATACTGACATCAGCACTGCTATTTTAATTTTGAAAGTCTTTCCTCCATTTCACTTGTTCTCTATCAGACTGCCATATAATCTGTGTACAGTATAAGTCTGTGTATATTACTTTCCATGGGTCTGAAGAAGTGGAGTGTAATCCACACCAAAATAACTCTTAGTCTTTAAGGTACGATGCTTAAAAAAAAATACTCAAGTCTCTGTGTCCTTCCAAATCCTCCAGTTATTAGAAATATTTGGGTGTATTAAGGTTCAATGCACTTTGGAGAACCCTCAGCTTGGAAATCTCCAGAATCTTTTCCAAATAATGCAGTTCAGTACTGGATTCACTTTAAGCCACTGTACAACAGTAGTCTATGTTTTAGTTACCAATAAACACTTTGTTGATTTATCTCCTACCCTTAAATGGCCACTCCGTTGAAAGTTGCACAATCTCAGAGACTCAAGTGAGCAGCTTCCTTCAGCTGTATCCAAAATTTTTACACGTATAAGACACTGTTGTGGGCTATGCTGCTTCTTTGAGGGCAGGAAGGCTTTTAAGCAGAAACTCTTTGGCTGAGTTCCCAATGTTCTTTTCCCTTTAGTTCCCTCCAGGATTGCTGCCATCACTGACAGACATGCATGGATTGTATGGGCTCCTGGTGTGATGGAAGATGTTTCCATAGGGTGGGGCTTAAGAGTTCCAGTTCAGGGTTTCAGTCATGATCTTGGGGTTTGTGCATCTATTTAACCCTGTTTCAGTTGTTGCTGGTCCAATCACCTGGCTGCTCTCTCCTCATCTTGGTTACAACCAAGAGTCAGAGTAGCTGACCAGGGTGTTGGTCACAGCATCCATTAATTGAACTGAATAAGACTAGTATCTTTTTCTGGAAGATTTGAGACCACCACTACACAGAGGTCATCTTTGACCGAAGCTTGGTGAAACCATTGCTATTACAGTATTCTGCCTGAGCTTTCTGCCTGGCTTTTTCATTAAAAGGCAGAAGCTTTCCCTTAGCACCATACACCACAAATGTGCCATTCATGTATTTTTCATCACACTTTATTAAACCAAGGCTCTTTAGACACAGGCAACTTATCAGCTGGCTGAAAGGTAGTACTTCTTTCTTGGAGCCTGTGTGTATTTATATGATTTATATAATAATATTTGTGAATCTGTATTTCATCTTAAAGCCAATCAAGGTGATATACAAATGATATAAAAATAAAACACCATAAACACTAATACATCAAAACAGTCAAGTAGAAAGAAGAAAAATGATCTAATTTTGGAAAACAGAGTGTGTACATTAACGTATTATAACAACACCAACTTATTTGACTTACATTCTGCTATTCTCCCAAGACTGAGACTCATTTATTAAAAGCGTCACTTATTAAAAACCATAAAGTCATCACTGCCCATCTGAAACATAGTAAAGAGAGTATTATAATCTAGTCTCCCTAGGAAAGGAGTTTTGCAGTGACACTGCTTCTTCAGAAAACCTAAATCTCTGGATGGTAGAATATGTAGCCAGGTCTCTGATGATGGTTTTAAGTTATGGGCAGGTTCATTTGGGAGTAGGTGGTCTTTCCAATACACTGTTTCCAAGTTATTTAGAACTTTACAAATAAAACTTGTCACTTTGATTTAGGCTAAGAGACAGACAAGAAGCAAGTGAAGCTGATTCAAAATCATTTATACATAATGGATTAAATCCTGTTTGTACAACTATACCTGTATAAGTCTGATACATCATCCTTAAGGGTGATTTTTCTGAAATTAAATATTTCCTGATTCTATCCAAGAATTTTTTAATTTTTTTTATTGCTGAGACGTGATAATGCTCTGTTATCTTAGATTAGCAACTGAAGATAAAAGAGTTTTTACCTCCTCAGTGCTCAGAATGGCCACCTTTGATGAGTGTGAGGGATGATGGGAAAGCATCTCCCTTCTTATCTGATTTGAAGGATCAGCTGAGGAGAGGAGAGGATTGAGACAAGTGTTTGTGAATGTGTATATGAATGAGTATATGGTACAGGTGTCTTGATGCTGGGCATGTCTGTGTAAATGATGAATGGTAGGGCTCTGGGCATGCTAACTGCTGGCATCAATTCCCATGTGGCAATCTGGATCTTGTGCCTCAAAAGATTTACCATTTATACCCATTGGATAATATCAAAGGGGCAAGCATCAGTCCTCCATTACCTCTTCTGGGAGCATTCATCCAGATGGACCAGAAATCAAATTAAGCAGCTGAATATCAGCCAAACTCCAAAGAAATATGTCATGGTTGTTGTGGGTTTTCCGGGCTGTTTGGCCGTGTTCTTAAGGTTTTTCTTCTTAACGTTTCGCTAGTCTCTGTGGCCGGCATCTTCAGAGGACAGGAGTCAGAAATATGTCATGGTTGGTGATATCAAGCGCTCGCTCCCCCTGAGAGACCCATCAGAAGTATTAGGTAAAGGTAAAGGTTCCCCTTGACATTTAGTCCAGTCGTGTCCAACTCTAGGGCGCGGTGCTCATCCCCGTTTCCAAGCCATAGAGCCAGCGTTTGTCCGAAGACAGTTTCCGTGGTCACGTGTCCAGCGTGACTAGACATGGAACGCCGTTACCTTCCCACCGAGGTGGTACCTATTTATCTACTCGCATTTTTACATGCTTTCGAACTGCTAGGTTGGCAGGAGCTGGGACAAGCGACGGGAGCTCACTCCGTCGCATGGATTTGATCTTACGACTGCTGGTCTTCTGACCTTGCAGCACAGAGGCTTCTGTGGTTTAACCCACAGCGCCACCACGTCCCTTATCAGAAGTATTACAGCAAAGCTATTTACATCTCCAAACCAGTGCTGAAACTAGATTAGAAAGGATCTCATCTCTCATCCAAGAAAGTCTGGAGTTGAGATGCCTTTGCATTATGTAACTAAAAAAGAGACTTTAGGAATTGGACAATAATGATTTAATGCCCTGAAAACCAATGAAATCTTGAAATAGTGCTTTTTCAAAGAAGCATTTAAAATCTCTACTATAGTTGTCCAGCCCCCTCTTGAAGTTTTAATCAGTTGAAAGAGATAAGATTGGAAGATGCAGGATCATATGTGCTCCTCCAAGCAACTTGGCTACATCCTTAGGGGGAAGAAACTGATAACAGTGTACAGGATTGCAACCATTTGGCCCCAAAATGATATGCCCACGCCAAAGGTAAACATCAAGTTCCTGTTGCTACTGATACCATCATAATGGTTGCAGTTATGTGCTATCAAGTTGCTTCTGACTTGCAGCAACCCTATGAATTAATGGTCTCCAAAAGGTCCTGTCATTTATAGCCCTACTCATCTCTTGCAGATTAGTATCATACACATTACTTCAGAACAGTAGCAACTATAACTGTAGACATTATAAATTCATTCCAATATCAATCAAGTTCACTGCTGTAAGCATCAGCTGTGTATGTATGGGTGAGGGAGGCATTACGGCATACTCCTGTACATGTCTGCTTAGAAATAAATCTCACTGAATTCAGTGGAGCTTACTCACAGATAAGAGGATAGAAAATGTCAACCTTTTAGGGAGAATGTTTTGGAGTGGATCATCAACATCTGTGATATATGGAGAGAATGTCAAAATCCAGAGATTTACAAAGTGATTAATTGATTGATATTGTAGCATATACTAAAGATCTCTGGGCAGAATACACAAAATAATGCCACTCTAAATAATTACAAAATCTATTAAAATAATTATATGAGATAAAACAATGTACTGACAGATCAAAGTAAGCCTTTGTCACTGGACCCCAAAAATTTGGGCACAGAGCTGTGTTTTGTGTCAAAATAATACCAAGGGGATGCAAACTGGGCTCCTGGCTAGAAGGCATTCCACAAGCAGACATCACAGCAGAGGAGGCATTGTTATATGCCATCCTGAAAGATGCTTTGTCCACTAAACACAGAGTTCAAAACATTACTTTTTAAAAGGATTTTGTTCTGTTACTCATTACTTTGGCTTGGCAGCAGGTCGTCATTAATCACTGCACAACCTGCAGAAGTAACTCATTTGGTTTGTTGGTTTGTTTTGTTTTGTTTGCTTGTTTGTTTGTTTATCCCACCTTTCTCCTTAAAAAGACTCAAGGCAACTCACATAATTGAAAAAGCAATATTTAAAAGCTAAAAACAATAAGTATACAAATATTAAAAAAGAATTAAATAAGTATTATATTAAAAATGGCAAATGAAATCTATATTACAAACACATTTAAAAGCAACATGGCACAACAACACATTTAAAAGCCCCTCTCAGACAGCCAGTCACTAAGGGAAAGCCGCCAGAAGAGAAGTCTTTGTCTGTTTGCAGAAGGACAGTAAAGATGGGGCCAGATTGGCTTCCTGAGGGCGGGAGTTCCAGAGTCTGGGAGCAGCAACAGAGAAGGCCATCCCCTGTGTCCCCACCAAGCACACCTGAGAGGGCAGTAGGACTGAGAGAAAGGTCTCGCCTGATAATGCTCAGGGAGGCTCATAGAGGGAGATGCCATCTTTGAGATAGCTTGGACCCAAGCTGTTTAGGGCTTTATAGGTTAAAAACAGCACTTTGAATTGTGTGGGAAATGGATCAGCATCCAGTGGAGCTGTTCTGACAGGAGAATTATATGTTCCCTGTAACCAGCCCCAGCTAACAAGCTGGGTGCAGCGTTTTGGGCTTGCTGGAGTTTCCAAACACTTTCCAAAGAGAGACCCACATAAAGTGTGTTACAGTAATTCAGTTGAGATGTAATTAGGGCATGTGTCACCATAGCTAGATCAGACCTCTCAAGAAATGAGTGTAGCTGGCACACTAGTTTTAACTATGTAAAGGCAGCAAAACTTGGGCATCCAGGCTGAGAGATGAACTCAGGAGCAACCCCAAGCCGCACACTTG
Source organism: Intellagama lesueurii (assembly GCA_037013535.1). Taxonomy (NCBI): domain Eukaryota; kingdom Metazoa; phylum Chordata; class Lepidosauria; order Squamata; family Agamidae; genus Intellagama; species Intellagama lesueurii. The sequence goes on from JBAJHW010000003.1 coordinate 212,661,804, forward strand.
TGTTTTCAGAGAGAGAGAGTAACCTCATCCATCACAGGCTGCATCCCTATTCCTTGATCTGTCTTTTGACTGACCAGGAGCAACTCTTATTGTCCGGATTAAACTGGTTTATTCACCCTCATCCAGTCGATTTTGTTCCATGTTGTTAGTGTATTACTGCTAGATTTACAGGAGCAGCCATTGGAAAATACATGAAACAGCTCACTGGTTCCCTCATGTGGCGAATTTTGTTTGTTGACCATTTTAATTGCAGTACAGTGAAAAAACACAAGTGCCTCTTTCTTTTTGGAACTCAGCTTGAACATTAGGGAGAGGGAGAGGCACTCAAGAACATATTGCAAATATATGCTGGTTACTGAAGGACACCAAAGGATGTCAGAAAAATATTAGTCTGTGCTTTAAAGCCTTTGACTCTGTGGATCATGAGAAGTGATGGCTTGTTCTGAAAGAAATGTGAGTGCCTCAGCACTTGATTGTCCTCATGTGTAACCTGTACTATGGATAAGAGGTTAGGGCAGAATATGGAGAAAGAGAATGGTTTCCATAGGCCAAGATGTCAAACGAGGGTGTATTTTATCTCCATCTCTGGTCAGTCTGTATACACACTGTATCATACAGAAAGCTGGACTAGATTCAGATGGAGGAGGAGTAAAAATTAGTAGAAGAGAGATCAATAATTTAAGATATGCATGACAACATCTTACTGACAGAAAGCAGCAATGACTTGAAGTGACCTCTGATGCAAGTGAAAGAAGAAAGTGCCAAAGCAGGACTATAATTGGATATTTTTTTCTACTTAATCCCCATGTGATCCTTTTTCCTCCTCTTTCATACCTCTCACATAACCAATAACAAATGGACAATCATTCTCCACAAAATAAGAAATTAAAGGCATGACTCTTACAAGAAAAAACTAACTTTGTTCCACCTCATTACTATGGAATGTAACTAGTTCCCAAAGTAACTTGTTACAATGAGTTACTTCCTACCTCTTCACCAAATAACTATTATATAGAAATTCATAACAGTCCAACATAAAAGGTAAAGACAAATAAATTAATGTGTTTTCGAAGGATTTCACGGCCGGGATCCAATGGTTGTTGTGGGTTTTTCGGGCTGTTTGGCCGTGTTCTAGAGTTTTTTCTTCCTAACATTTTGCCTAACTGATCACAGGAAACACCCAATCTCCTGAAAAGAACAAGAATCCTGATCCCACAGCTACAAATATCAATCCCACACACTACACCAGAACACAGACAGAATTCTAGCTCCTGTCCTCTGAAGAGGCCGGCCACAGAAACTGGCGAAATGTTAAGAAGAAAAACCTCCAGAACACGGCCAAACAGCCGGAAAAACCCACAACAACCAAATAAATTAATCATAATTCAGACCATGGTGGGATAGATATGTAACAATTTCCTCCTGCAAGAGGCTATTTTACTGATGTCAACAGATGACTTCTCATCATGACAGGAATGTCACAGTGGGTCTTCTTAAGATGCTTATCTTCCAAGCCTGGAAAGCTGCTTTCAGTGACTAACTGCTTTTCAAGACCTTACCTGATAATGACTCTCAACATCATGGGAATATGCATAAAGGTAGAAGACATGCAATTGCATTCTTTGCATCTGAATAAGTGGATTTTCATCCATGAAGTCAAACTGAAATAAATCTTAGTCTTTAAAGTGCCACAACATTTTGCTTTTCTTACTTTTCCCCCTTTTAATTTTGCCAACTTTTAGTTGTTACTTTGTATTATTTATTGAAATTTCAATTGCTATAAAGTATTGTTTTTAATTACAAACCAACTCCAAAGCAGATTATCCGATGGAAAGTTTGATGACCAGGGTGCTGATGACCTGGGTGTACGCCTTTGTCCCTTTCCAGGAACTTACAGGTCTTTCATAAGGAGCTCCAAGAGACATCAGTTATCAACAGCTCAAATAAGGAAGATCTGCTCTATGATAAGGTAACATCTGGCCCAGAGATTGAGCAACCAGATTGCTCTGGAACACAGAAGATTTGGATGAGGGTTATAAACACTTTGCACTTCTCTGTAGCCTTCATATATGCCACCAGAAACAACAGGAGGCATAGGCAACAAATGGGTTGAGGAAGCCCCACATAGGTAAGAATTCTAATCTCCTAATTCTCTTTTAATGTATATTGAATATACTGGTATGCTCTCACCCCACTTATCTGAATGCTTTTTAAATTCCAGAATATCCTTTTCCACCTGGGTTTAGTTTCGGTTTTGACTGCGATCATCTGAGGTTTATGATTAGATCAAATCACGGAGGTAGCAGCTCAACATTCCAACGTAAAACTAAACCCAGTTTTCAACATCAGATCACACAACACCACGAAAGCACTTTTTCAGAAATAAGAGACCGCAAATAAGAGAACATGTAGCTTAGCCTTCTCTGTGCGTCTGTCTAACAATTGCAATCTCTCCTCTTTGTTCGTTTATGCAGCAATCTGAGCCCTTCCAAGAGCAGGCTTTACAGTGGCCCCCGGCTCAATGGTGACGCACATGCAATGGGATGCCTGACATCTCAAATTCATTCCTCAGCATTTAGATTTAGAAAAGATCTCAGGTTGCAATGCGGGGAAAAGCTTTTGCATGGGGCTTTCGTCAGTCTTTGAATCTCGGCTCCTCAGCATAAACACAAGACAAGAAAGTATTAGTTTAGGGTGACACCGCGAGATTTGTGATCTGAATCGCCTTTTTTAAAAAAAAAATATAATGAAAAAAGCTGCAGTTCAGGTTCCGTAGGTCGGTGATCTGACCATTGACCATAATAAGAGCAGCTTCATAGATTCTAGGGCTTCTGGCTGGTATTTTGAGAGTTCCAGTCATAAACCTTATAGCAGGGATCTTCACAAATGCGCTGCCCTTCTCACTAAATTTTAAGTTACGTAAGTAGCTTCCTGTGTGTGTGTGTGAAAAGCAGGATGCAAACGTAGTAAATACAAAATAGTGCTTTGGAAACAATTTCCGCATGCCAAGGTTTAATAAGTTTTTTTAAAGGAAGGCTCCAGTTGGCCCGCAATTCTCTTCTCACAGACCCGAACTGTCTCCTGTTCTCTCGTAACAGCTGTGGTTATAAACGCGTGGGAGGTGAAATCATTGTCGAAGCCAGGCGCCCCGAGTCCTGGATAATCAGTCTAAGCGATCCAAGCCCTGAAATCGTTAAGCAACTTCCTTCTTTAACGTTTTCATTTGCTGGACGGTTCTCCTCCCCCTTGCGCATGGCTTGTAGCTTCAGTTCGTTTAGGGATGGTACACAAATTACTGCGATTTTGTTTCCTTCGTTGCTTTCCGGCGAATGAACGGCGCAAGAAAACAGAGCGCACAATCCCACGTTCAGCAGAGGTTACATCTATTTACTTGCCCTGCTGTGCTTTTTTAAAAAAAGCAGCGGTGGGGAACGAAACTGCTTCCAGATGTTAGACTGCCACTCCTGTCACCCTACCCAACACAGCCATCAGTAAGAAATGATGGGAGTTACAGACGAATAACGTTCGGAAGGTCCATCTGTTCTCCAGCACTGGCTTAAAAGAAGCACTGATATCCTCCTGTATGTGATGTAGATGAGATAAATGACTGGCCACAATGCAATGCAGTTTGCTCACAAGATTTTGTGGACTTATATTATTATATTATATTATTTATATAATATAAATTATGGTGCCAAAGCAGATTGCTATGGCCAGTTATTCATCTCTGATTAGCAGGGGCAGTTATACAGTTGTGATCACAGGCATGTGCTGCACAGTGGGGCCAAATGTACCTAAAAAATCCAAAGGAAGTTGTCACCCCATCTCTGCTGAGCTTCTGATAGGCAGCTAGACCTGTGCTGGTCCAAAGAGCCACTTGCCTCTAAGATTTTTTTTCCCGGCTGGTTTTTGGAGAATATTCGGATCCAATTTTAAAAGCTTTCAATTTATTAGTATGTGTTTTTAATTTGCTTTGAATGTTTTAAACCTGTTCTTAATTATTTTAATTTTTAAAATTATTTTAATGTTTTGGAAATTCTCATGAGCTTTTCTGGTACGCAGAAAAGCCATGAACAAATTATTTAAATAATAACAATACTGCTTTTCTTGAGGCTGCTGGGGATCATGCAGTTCCAACAAGGCAGTGAATTATAAGTGATCTAATGCTACTTGACAATATACCTGCACGTTGTCAGTTGTGCAACTGGGCCATCATGACCCTGCTCACTTCAACATGTTTTCTTCTTATTTTTAGAAGTAGTTTTTAGTTAGGGAAGCCAGCTGGGCATATATGTGGTTACAAGTGTTTATTTTATTTTATTATTTTTTACTTTGCAAATGCATTACCTTTTCCATGACAAAACAGCACTTATTTCCAAAAGAGTGTCCTTAGCATCCAGCCAGTTGAAACAAACTCAATTTTATCACTAGTCAAGCTGATGATATGAATAAACATAGTTTAAGATGCAGAAGTGCATAGACCTAGACAATTTTATTTTTTTAAGTGGACTCAGTAGAGGAATTAAACATATCAGGAATATAGAAACAGTTGTAAAATAGGAAAGTGTGGGCAAGTGGTAAAATGTTGGCTATGAGCTTTACAATCAAAGTAAGAAAAATGTATACCACCCGGGTAAGATCATTATGTCCAAGGTTTAAAACTACCGTATACCACTACTACATCTAACTTACTTCACACCATTGTTCTGTGGTTAAAAGAGGTTGTGTATGCTTCCTTCTACTTGATAAAAGAATAACAATACAGTACACGAATAATAATATAAAACCAACTCACATGTAAGGAACTTAGGTAACAAACCTTGTGAATGTCAGCTGGGACTTACTTTCATTTGACTTCTGGATTTCCAGAGCAGCCATTTCTGCAGCCATTTCATAGAATCATAGAGTTGGAAGGGGCCTATAAGGCCATTGAGTCCAACTTCCTGCTCAAGGCAGGAATCCAAGTCAAAGCAGATCTGACAGATGGTTGTCCAATTTTCTCTTGAATGCCTCCAGCATTGGAGCACTCACCGCCTCCCAAGGTACTTTCACATTCACTGTCTCTACCACTACAGTACCTCTAACTGCCTACATCAGTAGGATATGAAAGAGTGTAATTTCATCAACTTGGCTAGGAAAAATGTCCATTGGGTACCTTTTCTCTCAGAAACACTCCTTATGGTGTGCATCCCAGCTGGAAAGAAAACGGGAGCAGGGCAAAACATTGTGGCCTTTATGGTGCTGCAATACTTTGTTCTCCCCTGCTTTTTTGCCAAGAGGCTCCGACAGAACAATACAGCTACAGTGGGCCCTCGACTTACAGATGGCTCGACCTGCAGACTTTTTGAGTTACAGACTTCTCTGGCCGCAAAATTTAGGTTCGACTTGCGGCCGGAGAATCGACCTACAGACCGGAAAATCAAACAAAATGGACCAAAAACGGCCGGTTACGGATTAATCGGTTTTCAATGCATTGTAGGTCAATGGAGCCTCGACCTACAGACTTTTCGACCTGCAGCCACCGTTTCAATACGGATTAATTCCGTAAGTCGAGGATCCACTGTACTTCTTTAGAAACGGCAAGTCTTTAGGTTAGAGTACAAAAGTACCAGTCTGGGCTTTCCCCCCTTATTTTCCCCTTCCTTCCAATCATCTTTTCCTTTTCTGCCAGCTATCATTGGTTGTAAATCGTTATTTTATCTATAAATCATCTTTTGTTATTAGAAGAAAGGTAATATTTAAATGTGATGAAATATTAAATACGTGGTTTAAATTTACAGTTTATATTGTGGCCTGTCCCCTACTTTTTAAACCTTGGCCGCCTTGAGAGTGTGTCCTTCATGCTGCCAGCTAGTTTGAAAAATTGCTGTTAGCCCCACTGAGGTTGCCCACCCTTAGCATACAGCTTCTTAAAGGGACAGCTCATATACAACTCATATATATTAGGTAAGCAGAGCTGGCCCTGCAACTAGCAGATTGAAGCAGCTGCTTTACCTAGTGGGTGCTAAGGATGGTAGTAGCCACCAGGCCATTCCTCATGAATCCCCTGGCTGTTCATGGACTGCTGAATCAGGACCAAGATGGGTGCAGAGCTTGGAAAAGCCAGCCTGGAAGATTCTGGGAGATGTAGTCTGGAAAAAAAAATCCAAACCCCTGCTGAACAATAGGTCTGCAAATGTGTCAGGACTGTACCATTAGTAAAGTACTCAATCCAGGTGAACATGATGGCAGCCCAGGTGGCCATGCACCGCAAGAAGCATTTGTATGTCTTTGTGTTGCATTGTTCACATGCTACACATGGATGTGAATCTATTGCTGTTGCATTGCAGCATTGGTTGGAGACCATGCACCAGGTAGAAACCCATCAAGCACCAGAAAGATGGGGCAGGGGCAGACTCTGTGGCCAGGTGTCCTGACTTGCACCCTCCAAGCTAACTTCCCTGATTCCTTCAACTTTGGGAGGACAAGTGTTCAGCTGCCTGTGTTGAAAATGCAAGTCCCAGCCTTGTCTGCATGTATACATGGGCGATGTGTGCATAGTGGGGATGGGGATCTTGTCAATGATACTGGGTTCGGCATGAATTTGTAGTAGGGTTACTACTAGAAACAGAAGCCTGATAGAAGCCAAGTGTAGGAGATATGAAGCTGGATTTTCACAAGGCTCTGGAAGTTTCAGCCACCCACTGAAAAAATGCGTGACCTCACCCTCATTATGCCGAGGAGCTCTGCAACGTGTGGTTTCTTACGAATGTAACATGCAGATCAAACCGGCGGCGTATCTGTTGACACATTCTCTTTTAATGAAAGCCAGACAGATGCTTCAGAAATGCCGACAAGCAAGGCACGAGCACAGCTGGTGTGCACGCGCGTGCACACTCGTGTTCCCCAGCAACTAGTATTCAGAAGAACACTGCTTCTGACACGAGAGGTACCGTCATGGATGGTAGCCTTCCCCCATCGAAAGGCACGATTGCCCAACTTATGATAAGATAAAGGCTCTTCTGGTTATGCTTTCGGTCCCTCTCGTTTTGTGCTTAACCTCACACCTTCGTTGCTAGAAGATACGGGTCAACTCGTAATCTGCAAAATGGAAGCCACCAAATATAAAACGAAACCCTCATCCCCTTGCTGCGCTCTTGCGCTTGCGGTGACCAGCGTTCGCGTGATAGCGATCGGATTTAGGCGACCATCCGCCCACAAGCTCGGTCTGCGGCCCTGCCGTAGAGTTGCACCTTCCTTCCGATCCCTAACCGATGGGCGGGAGGGGGAAGTAACGTGGTGGGGAGTCGTTCTTTTGCGCATGCGTGGCGTGTGGGGGGGTCCAGTGCTGCGGCAGTTCAGTTGTGCGGTTTTCTTTGGGGCGAAGGCGAGGGGAGAGCAGCGCGCGCGGGAGAGGTGAGTGGGAAGGAGGCCGAGGAACGACTCTTGCGCGCGCCCCCCTCGGGGAAACGGGCGGGCGGCCGGGGGGGAGGGGAGGGGAAGGGAGGGGAAGGGAAGGGAGGAGAGGGAGAGGACAGGAACGGGCGCGGAGCCTTGAAAGTGGCGCTGGCATGACTGAGGCGGGAAGTCACGACTCTCCCCCCCCCACACACACACTCTCTCTCTCTCCGAGGGGCGGCGGAGAGGAGAAAGGGGGAGAGAAAGAAGACCGTCTTTCGTATTAGTATTAGTGGTATTATTCGCTTGCCGTGAGGAGAGGCTGAGGGTCAGCCCTTCCTTTTCCTCCCTGAGAGAAGGAGGATGGCTCCTTTCTGACACTCTCCTCCCCCCTCATCTTTCGTCACTGGCGTTTCTTGTAGCGCGGGAGAATTTGTGACAGAAGGGGGAGAAAAATTGCCTCTCGGAGGGTAGGCAGGCAGGCAAGCAAGGTGTCCGTGCCTCGAGTAGAGACTGAGAGGGAGGGGTCTGACTTAACTTTCGTTCTTTTTTTTGTGTTTTCCTCCGCCCCCCGGCACCTCCTTCTCTTCGGGAGGAAGTGGGCTGTATTGATTCGAGTAGAAAGAAACCCCAAGTCTCTGCCCCCCCCCCCCCCGGCTAATCCCGTAAGGCTGTGCTGGCGATGGGTTTTTTTCGCAGCTCTCCTTGGGCGGAATGAGCCCTCCATTGTCTTACTCTTGTTGAATGATGCCAATAACTCTTGTCTAATGTCATTTTAAAATTGCAGGGAATGAGACCCGTTGATTCTTTTTTCCACTGTGTTTTGATACTAAGTCCTTGTGTAGAGGAAAAATATTTGAAGCAAAGTTTGCTCTCACTGATTGGTAGGGTGAATTCTGAATTTCTTCTTTCAATGAGACAGATACTAATGTGGAAGTCAGTCCTTTTGATGTAAGAAAAGAATGGACCGTGATTGATGGTGGAAATTCACTTTTCCGATATATTCTTGAGGGCTGCAACTTGGAGGGGATTGTTCTTCCACTTTTTTGCAGAGTATTGGCCAAGAACATCTTGTTAGTTAAAGTGGATCCTGAATGGTAATCTGCTCCCCTTAGGACACTTTTTGAAATATGTTGCCGCACCATTCAGGTGCCAAATCCTGCATTTATCTACCCTCACGTACTTTCACAGTGCACTCTGAAGCACATTGTTTAGGGCCTGAACTTATTTTATTCATCACTTGCACCTGATGAAACTTCCATCTCTTTTGCATACCGGTAGTCACTGAAGAGGCTTCTTTTTCTTTGGTTCCTTGAGGGTTTGACAGTTCTCATTAAGATGGGGTAACTGTGATTTTAAAAAAAGTTATAGGGAAGTGCTTTTGTGCCATAGCTTTGTGGTAAATTTCCAGTTTTGAAAACGTGTATTCAGGTCAGTTAAGGATAATAGCTTCGTTAACTTAATTCAGTTTTATTTCAGACCAATTTTTTAGCAGTAGTGTTTGATTTCATGTTAGTTACTTCCTGATAAAAATCTAATGCCTGTGGCCTCAGTCCTAAGGTTGAGCAACAATTTGGAATGACGACTGATGTTTTCTTCTTCACTTCACTTTATTACACAACCACGAAATCTGTTGGAGAAAAAGAGGGTCAGGGTTGTATATAGAGTGAGGCGGTATACTGGCGATATGTCAGCTATTTCAGGCATACCTTCCCTTCAGGGATGGAACTGATGCCATTTCTCTCATTTTATTTAAACTTAGGTGGCCTTGGCAAAGTTTTATGTGTCAGGCTATAGTTAATAACTGATAGCAAAGAGATAGCTGCCAGGTTGAAACAAATTGTGCACACATGTTTTTCTTTTCATTCAGACTTTTAAGAAGATATTCTGTTAGGATTCTGTTGCAACATGCAACAGTTCTTCAGTAAACATGTGTTGGCCACTTGACATAGCATATCTCTATTTTGTGGTATTAACAGCATTTCTTAGAACAACACATGTTAAACTCCAGAATTTGTACTTTGCATTCCAGAAAAAACATCTGGTCTTCTCATTTTTTATTCACCTAGACACAAGTGATGTGGAAATGCTAGGAGTAATCAGCCCTAATATATACATCAAGAATAATTTGAAACGTCTTTGGCCTATTGGTAATGGTAGATTTATGATCTGTCTAACATTTCAGTCTTACAGTCTACTGATCTCTGTGGGGTAGCACTTATGTAAATTAAAACTGAGTGCATAAGTGCTGGAGTAAGGTTACAGTTTGTTTTTCAGACATCCTTTTTTAAAAAAATATCATATTAAATGTAAGATAAGAGAGTGATTTCCCCTCCTCCCCATCTGCCAATCTCAGTTTATAATTTGAGCAGTTTAAATGAATATGCTTTAATGTTTGGAAAAGCAAGAATTATGTTTACAGTTCTGTAAAGTGGGCCCTTTTAAGGAGAAAGGCAGGGTAAAAATATTTTAAATAAATAGTAATAATAAATAAATATGGAACAAAGTTACTTTTAAGAACTGTGTCTCTTAGAATCCCAAATCCAGTATGCCCAAATCAAAATGCAACTGTTCTCCATCTCTGTTGTGAAGTAGAGACAGAGGAATCGTGAGTTCTGTCTTCGGTTACTGCTACAAAACCAGGACTTCACAGGATCAGTAGAAGTAGTGACAGATTCAAAGTTCTGAGGTTGTCTGGGTAAATAATGCAGGCAGCTGGGGAGAAGAGTTCTTATCTCATTTCTAAGCTGTCATGTGTGTCTGTGTGCTTCTATTGGGTGGAATGAGTAGGATACATACTTCCATTCTTGCTTCTTACTTTATGAATTATAAATATTGTAAAGTGTCTTATTGTATTACACACTGAAACAGACAGAATTTGGTCAGTTTGGAAATCAGGGTTTGCATGACTTTACTAAATATGAAAATGAAATTCCTCTCAAAAATTGATTTTAAATTAGTCTGTGGTTTTAAATTGTTACTGAAATAATGTGAAACTGCACATTTGACTGTTATCAGTTTTGTATATCTCAAAATTGGCCCTGGATTGCTTCCATACAGTTGTGTGTGCACATGTAACAACACAGGAAAACTGACATTGAAAACAGTAAAACCAGTTAAGAGGATTAGGTCACAAAAACATTAGATTCAATGAATTCTCTTAAATATGCCATACCAAAATTTCAAAATGCCATCATCTGTACATTCATTCTATCCTAGGACATCTTTCCTCAGAATTCTGGGAGACTGCAGAGCAGACAGTAAGTCTTTGCCTTGATTAGCATATATGATGTATGTAAATCACGTGCTACAAAAGCATCTTATCTTTGAGAGTGACAAGTTTTTATTTCTTTTTTGGTAAATATTTCATCAATGCAGTTTCCTATATTTATACTTTCCATTTCTGGAAAAAGATTTGTTCTCAGCTCTTCTAAGCCCTGACAGTTTCTTTTATTGCAGTTACCCAACAAAGTGCAAGTAAGTCATTAGGTAGTAAATGTGCATTGTTTCTCTGGAAAACAGATAACAAAGCTCATATTGGTAATAGGGTTATTAGTACAATTAATTCATTCTGCTTCTACTCCCACCACATGTGTATATGTTTACAGTCCACTACATTTTTTCTAGCAATTCATTGTTATATTTCCACGTACATAACTGAGTTTTACTGGTGTCATATCCTATATGTTTTATCAAGTTTATGATATTCTCCTTTATTTTTAATGAGGCTGTTCTCATTGTAGCTTTTGGCCATATGGATGTCCATTGTTCTTCATTAATATTCTGATCTGTCTTTTCCTAATATCTGTCTCGGGCTTAAAGTATCACCAAATTTACTGTCTGCAAAAATGTTGAACATTTTGGAAGACATTCCTTTTGATGATCCATGAATTTATTTATCAAAATCTCAAAAGACATTAGTAGTCTAACTGATTGGCTCTGTTTTTCTGTTTATTCATAAAATTGATAATTTGATATAGTGCCATTCAGCTGTATTTTGTTTGCCCCAGTTGGTCTTTTAATTGTATATTTGTTTTGGGGTTCAACATTATAAATAAATATTTCAGCCTACATAACCTGTTATTTTCCCAATTCATACATTGTTTGAATTTATAATTGTCAAAAAACAAAGGATGGCAAAAAAAGACATGATGCTTGTGATGGTTCTAATGATAAATTCTTTGCCTATTTTCCCTCACACTAACATGTTTTGAAACAGAGATTTTTTCATAACCAAAATATTTAAGCCAAAATTGTATTACTCTCACACAACTGAAGGAGGCAATCACACAAGGAAACCTATGTTATTTATTTGTTTGTTTGTTTGTTTGGCTTTTATACCACCCATCTAGATGAATCTACTCTGGGCGGTTTACAGTCCAAAAAAGCAATAAAATTAAAAACATCAATAAAAAAAACTAAAACAAGCAAACATAATCCAAGATGGAAAAACCAGGGGAAGAAATTAAGTAATGTCAGGAGGGAAGGCCTGCCTGAAGAGCCAGGTCTTCAGTTTATTCTTAAAAACTCCCAGCAACGGAGCCAGGCGGATCTCAGGGGGGAGGATGTTCCAGAGGCGAGGGGCCACTGCCGAGAAGACCTGGTTTCTAGTTTTTTCCTTCCGGACCTCTCTCCGAGTTAAGCCCCTCAGCCACCCAGCCTGGCTAGAACGAGTGACATGGGTAGAAATAGGTGGAAGAAGGTGCTCTGACAGGTATCGAGGTCCTAAACTGTTTAGGGCTTTATATGTAATCATTAGCACCTTGAAATCGATGTGGAATCTAATGGGTAACCAGTGTAAGGCGGCCATAGTGGGGGAAATATGATATTTTTTCACCTCAGTTAGTAATCTGGCCGCCGTGTTCCGGACCATTTGAAGTTTCTGCATCAATCTCAATGGAAGCCCCACGTAGAGTGCATTATAGTAGTCTAATCTCAAGACTACGAGCGCATGGACAAGTGTGGTGAGCGCCCCAACATCAAGATAGGAGCACAGCTGGGCAATCCGCCGAAGATGTAAATAAGTGGTGTGGACCAGACGTTACCTGGGATTTCATGGCAAGCGCCGGGTCAAGATGGACCCTCAAGCTGCGGACCACACTCTTTGTGGTGAGAGTCACTCCCCTAAAAGAGAGGGAGCTTCCCAACGCACTGATGACAGGGGCGCCCACCCTCAGGACCTCCGTCTCTTCCGGGTTCAGCCTCAGTCCATTCTCCTGCATCCATTGCAGAACAGCCCCCAGGCAGCGCTCAAGGGACGTAACGGCATGCACTGCTGATGGAAAAAAGGAGATGTAGAGCTGAGTGTCATCAGCATACTGATGACACGAGGCACCACACCCCCGGATAACGCCCCCCCAGCAGCCTCACGTAGATATTAAACAGCATTGGAGAGATGATGGAACACTGTGGGACCCCACAATTGAGGAGCCACGGGGCTGATACATTCTCCCCAAGCTGGTCTCTCTGAGAACGGTCCTCCAAGAAGGACCGGAGACAGGCAAGAGCCAGACCACCGATCCCCAACTTGGAGAGCCTCCCTAGGAGGATACCGTGGTCAATGGTATCAAAGGCGGCTGAGATGTCGAGAACCAACAAGGACATTTTGCCCCTGTCGGCCTCCCTCAGTAGGTCATCCAGCAGGGCAACCAATGCCGTTTCTGTACTGTGGCATGGCCTGAAGCCCAACTGGAACGGATCCAGGGCGTTGGTTTCATCCAAAAGGGCCTGAAGATGATCGGCCACCACCCTCTCTACTACCTTGCTAAGGAAAGAAACATTGGCAACGGGCCTATAGTTGCCAATGTTGTCCGCCACCAAGCTCGGTTTCTTCCTAATGGGCCTAATGAGCGTCTCCTTGAGGGCAAGGGGAACCTTGCCCCCCTGGAGAGACCCATTAATTATTGCCGTGGCCCATTCAGTTGTCACAGGCTTGGCTGCTTTGATTAGCCAGGCCTGGCAAGGGTCAAGGGAGGAGGTGGTGGCACAACAGCGATGAAGCACTTTGTCCACCTCTACTGACATCACTGGCTGAAACTGAGTAATTCTCATCGGACAAGACAGTGCACTGGATGTCTCGGCTCAATCTACTATTTTCAAATAGGGGGTTAGGTCCCAGCGGATGGCCTCCACTTTAGATTTAAAGAATGTTGCAAATTGGTCAGGTGAGATGGTAAGGGAAGGCCAATCATTATGACCAATTCTGGATATATCGCGTACTATACGGAAGAGTTCTGCCTGCTGATTGGAAACTTTGCTTATCCGGATAGCGAAGTAAGCTTTCCTGGCAGCCTTCACCGTGGCAAGGTAAAGGTTAGATGCGATTCTGGCAGCTTTTAGATTAATTTCTGTTGGGTTCCGCCTCCAAATGCTCTCCAGCCTTCTCCTGTTCCGCTTTATAGCTCGCAGCTGTTGGTCAAACCAAGGCGCTGGTCGAGCTCTGCGCCGGAATGGGCGTTTAGGAGCGATCATGTCCACAGCCTTGGTGCCGGCAGTGAACCAGCCGTCAACCAGAGCCTCGACAGGAGCGCCAGCCAGATCAATCAGAATCCCTCGCATGGAATTCTGGAATCCTATAGTATCCAGTAGCCTACGAGGGTGGACCATTAAAATAGGTCTCTGCTCCCCGCGGGGAGGGAGAGCCATTGTGAGGTTACCTTTTATTACATGGTGGTCCGACCATGACAAGGGGACTGACGCAGGGTTAGTCACCATTGGGCCACACTCACTCTGCTCAGTGGAGAACACCAGGTCTAGCATGTTACCACCCACGTGGGTGGGACCGTTTATATGTTGGGACATGTCCAAGGAAGCCATGGTTTCCAAGAACTCAAGAGCCGGTCCAGAAACCTCCACCTCCGCATGGATGTTGAAATCACCCAAGACCAATAGTCTCGGGGATCCCAACAGAGCCACAGAGACGAAGTCCGCCAGCTCCAGTAAGGAAATGGCTGGATCACGGGGAGCACGGTATACCAGCAGGATCCCAATACCATCCCTGGCCCCAATCAACACATGAAGACCTACCTGCACTGCCAGCCAGCCACAGCAATCCACAGCTTTTTCAGGTCAGAGAAGCAGTCAGACATTGCTTGCATCCTCGTATAGCCCCAAAGATTTGGGTCTGAATGTTTTTAAAGCCTCACCTGTGAATTAGCTATTACAAGAAGTAGTAACAGATTGAAAATATTTAAAAATATACCCTCTTCAGTCCTTGTCCTTTTATATAAAAATAAAACACTACATTCATTTTTTCTATAAAAATGAGTTTTTAACTGAGTATAAAATGAAGCAAATAGTTAACTCTGAATATTGAAACACAGCAGGTTAATTATAAGTAACTCAAAGACTTGTAATTTTTAGGGTTCAGATCTCTTCAGTGTTTGGAGGATTAGGGATAAATTGCAGGGTCATGCCTGCTTCCCTGCCTCATGTAATTCCAGTTTCTATTTGTGAGTTAACCTTGATTACCTGGTTTGCTCTGATACCTAAACTCTGGTGACTTGTTGCTTTCTAGAATCTAACCAGAATTAGTGATTAAGCACTGGCAGCTTATACTCTTAAATTGATGGGGGATTACCTTAATATTTTGAGGGTGAACCTCCACCTGCCCAGTACATTTTCTCCAAACCACAATTTGGATTTAACTGATCTAATTTGAAGTTTGTAATCCTAAATCTGGGATGGGAAGTCTTTCTTTCGAGGGTCACATTCTTGTCTGGGGTCAGATGTCTTCCTTGGGCTAGAACCAAATATGTAGACAGACAACCCTCTTCTCTCTCCCCTTCTCTCTCCCTCTTCTCCCCTTCCTACCCAACAGCTGCTGAGGAGGACAGAACACTGTTGCCAAAGGTCTGAACTAATTACTTGCAGATGTCTTACTACATTTTCTTGTATTGCACCCTTTCAGATTCTCTCTCCTTGCTGGATGGCTGAATTTATGGCTGCAGGGGGCTTTCTCTCATTCCTTCCAGCACTCTCTGTTTTAGATTGGGAAATGTGCAGGGCCTCTGCACAAGTTAACACCCCAAAATACAAATTTTAAAATTGGAAAAGGACTTCTAGGTTTGTTTTTGGCTTGCCTTTCTTTTGCCTTTTTAAATTATTATTATTATTGACTATGGCTGCAGAAAATTAGTTGCTAGAACAGCCCAAATTACCCACTCTGTGGGGTGCGGGTTGTCCACCCTGCCTCTTACTGGTGTTTTTGAATGTGCATACCAAGGCACTGAGGAAATTTGGATGTTCGATCAATATTCTATTGTATGTTTCAGTTTTAATTGTAGTCACACTAAAGATATGGGTTAAGATGTGATTATTTTTTACTAAAATAATTAAGGGTGTGTGCAGAAAATGTAATCCTGAGGCAGGCCTGGGAGCAAGGTCATTCATACAATAACATTACAAAAGAATATGATCCCCTTTCATCCCCTCCTGACCACTTGTAGGCAAGGTTTCATTCATAAGAGGAGATGAATGGTTTTTCAAATCAACTGCTTTGATTAACTTTGAAGGTAACTTCTCAGCAATAACTTCTAATGGTTCAACTTCAACATTTGGCAGCCAGGGTTTAGTACTGGAGTCACTTTGCATCGCCCATTCTTTCACATCCACTTCCTGCTGTAGCTCCCAGTGGACTCTTCCTTGTGTCAACAGGGTGGAAGATGGTGTCTTGTCAAACAAGGAATATTGCAACAGGAGTGCCTGTCCTATCTCCTACTCTACTCCAAATTCCTCTTTCTCCTCATAACTTTCTTGTCCCCGTCCAAATAGTGAGTCAAGCTGCCACTCTCTGGTGAGGAATTCCATAATCCTTCCATACATTGAATGTGTTCCCTTGACCTGTGTTTCTTTTCCCTCTACCTTTCTCTCTATAACTTGCAGGCCCAAAAGGATGGTTTTGGAGGAGGTTGGTGTCTCTTTTGCCTTTCAGCCTTCTCCTTAGGGACCCTCAATTGGACCAGCTAACCCAGGGGTCTCAAACTCAATTTACCTGGGGGCCACTGGAGGCAGAGGCTGGGTGAGGCTGGGCTGCATCAGATTTTCCGCCAAGCGGAGCAAGAGCCCGAGGAAGCTGCCCAGGAGTTTCCTTAGCCCGGCTGGGGCTCCAAGGAGGAGGAGGAGGAGGAGGGGCGCGCGAGCCCTCGTCGCCAGCCACGACCCCCTCCGGCTCCTTCTTCACTTCCACCACCACCACCACCAGCAGGACGAAGAAGCGGAGAAGGGAGGGAGCGCCGGCAACCGCCCTAGCCAGGGGGAGGAGGGCACGACATAAATTTTTTAAAAAAAAAACCCTCACAGAATCGCCTTGCCAAAGGAGAAAAGCCCCCATTGGTACCCGCGAAATTAAACAGAATGGGGTGGGGCCCCCACAGGCATGTGCACGCGCACGCGTGCATACACACGCGCGCACACACACACACACGGAGGTCCAGCAACCTTCCTCTGAGGGCCCCCCTCAAAAAAAGGCATACTCAGCAGCAGCAGCTACCCCCACCACGACAGAGGAGCAAACTTTGCGAGGCGAGTCCAGGCAGCCTCCAGAGCCGAGGCGGCTGAAGGAGGAGGAGGAGGAGGAGGAGGCAGCACCGCCGGGCGCTGAGGCAGCCGCTGGCTGGGCTGGTGCTGGGGGTGCCGAGAGAGAAAGAGAGCCAGAGAGCCGCTTCCCTGGAAGAGGCGGTGGCGGCAGCTGCTGTTGGCAGCTTGGAGGCGCTCTTCGAGGACGGGACGGGAGCGAGCTCCGCTCTCAGGCATCGCTCAGCGGCGGCTCGGGCGCTCGGGGAAAAGGGCCGGCAGCGCACCTCGCTCGCCGGCTCTCCCCCAAGACAGCGCCTCTTGCACCCTCCATCCAGAACTGCAGCCTGCCAGCCGGCAGACAGGCGGGCTGACTGGCAGGCTGCAGTTCCGGATGGAGGGTGCAAGAGGCGCTGTCTTGTGAGATAGCTGGCGAGTGACACGAGGCTTTTTTTAAACTCTTGACAGCAGAGGACGCGTGGGCGCTTCGGGGGGCAGGCAAGGCGGGGGCCACAAACTATCATCCAGAGGGCCGCAAATGGCCCCCGGGCCGCATGTTTGAGACCCCTGAGCTAACCTGTCCACAGGTCTTCTTTGGTTATCTACTCCCAATCTTCTGGAGGGATAAACTTACTCACTCTCTCTGTTTTTTGCCCCCCCCTCCACACACCTCTGCCTCCAAGTCTACTCCCTTCTCATCTTTCTCAATCTTCCCCTTTCCTGTCTTTTCTTCCCCTTTTATCTCTTCTACCTTTCCTAGCTCCCCTGCCTGTTGGTCTTTTCCGAGGTGCTTTGATATTCCAGGACTATCTGTCCTTTCAGGGGGATCAGAGTCAGTCAAGGTTTCCTTTATCTCTGTGGGGGAACTGGATGTTAGTATTTCTGTAGCTGCATCTGGGAGAGGGGATAGCATGCCTTCCCTATCTCATTTCTCACAGTATGTTATTCTTTTAAAATGAGGTTTGAGCAGCAGTTTATTAAGAGTAGCTGCAAAACTATCAGCTAGCTCTCTAGCTAAGCCTGAGAGCAAGGTCATTATACAATAACATTACAAAAGAATTTTCTTTATGGCTGACACTTGAATATGTTAATGTGTTAATATGACTGGAGATGACATTGACAGGTCCTATAACTTGCACGCTCTGAAGGTGCAGTACTGTGGCTTTACAGGACCTTGGTGCACCAGATTCTTTATTTTAGAAGCCTTTATTTCTACAGGCTTTGTAAATCTTAGTCACAACAATTATGTTTATCATTATAATGGCAACCTGCCAGATTCTGAGTTACAAGCCCTTGAAGCTGCAGGAGGTGCAACAACAATAGAGATTCCTAATAAAAGATTTTCCTTGGTGCATCAGACCTCTATAACTTGCAGGTCCTAGAAAAGAGATTGTTTACAGTTGGGAGGGAAAGATAAACATCTGAAAGAATTATAATTATAAGATGATAGAAAGTCACATCATCATTGTACTCATCAACAAAACTCTATGCTACACCACACACACTGGATACCAACAACAATCATGTAGCAGCAGCAGAAGCAACAGATGAGGATAGCATAGATTTTCCTCTATAGATTCAAAATGGTCTGGCTGGGTGAGCACTGAGAATAATTTGTATATGTGTCTAGATGTGCTAAAAAGCTAAGTAATATTTTCATAGCTGTTTAATTTTAACACCTTTGATATAGTTAGAGATATATTCCATGCGTTTCCTTGTGCCTCTTTTGGGCTGTAAGCTCCTTTATTTTTGGATTCAAATATAATTTAAGTTCTTGTCTGTAACTTTCATAGCTAGAAGCTATATACGTTGAAATATATTTTGCTGATTTAATTTCAGCTTCCAACTTAAGTTTTGTTTTTGAACGTAATTTTCTTTGCAGCTTCTCACAGTTGTGAGGATTTTGGATGGCAGTCACACCTGCAGCTTTTCACAAGTTGCAAGGATGGATTTCTGTTTAAGTATTTGTGCCTGCAGTCTTCCATAACTATAAGACTTTTGAGTTTTTGCAACAGTTTTTAAGTATTTTTGTGTATATGGAACATAGAAGCAATATAGATAAATCAAACTTGTAGAATTAGACAAGCTGATATTGCCTGGAATTATTGCAACAATGAAAATACGTATATATTGATACCTATATGAATTTTGATATGGTTGGGAATGATTGTCTGATTTCATTCTGGAATTAACCCTTAATTGGGATGCCAGCTGTGACAAACACAGGCTTCAGATTTTTCCCTAGAAGTCTATAAAGTTCTGTATGGCTCTTAGGGAGAGGTTTAGGCATCAGAGTCTCTGACCTGACATTTTTGGCAAGCCAGACAGTAGTGTCAGACAATAAACCAGGAGTATTGGAAGATCCATGCACCTAGTTTCTGATCTGACATAGCTGTCTTGCTAGCAGGTTCTTTCTCTTGATAGAGAGCTTCAAAGTTTGGGATTGAACACTGAAAATGCCTTTTCCTGTATCTGCACCAAGTGTGCATGCAAATGTGGTGAGACTGAGAGAAAGGCCTACTCTAAAGATCTTAAAATTCAAGATAGCTGATATGGAGAGAAACACCCCATAACTACCAGATCAGTAGTGAGTAGAGTTATATCACAGCACATTGATTATCCATCCACATAATATATAATCATTGCCAGTATGTTCTTGAACTTCTTGTCTGCAGCCAGTTGTAAGTCTGTTTAGTGTGTAATGAGAGTTATGTTTTTCTTTGTAATGGATACATTTTGGGAAGTAAAAATGACAGGCCACTTTTTTGTTTTAACTATAAAATGATAATTAATATTGCAAGAGTGAAGAATATAGAAGGGAGGGGAAATAAGGCTATGATGGACTAGATAGATTCAGTATTAGTTAATATAGAATTTGATATCTTTGCAGCAAATTAACAATAGTGTTGGGTAGCAATTGGTATGTAATGGAGATGATGTTGGAAGCATCAAAAAATTTCTGGATAGACTTGAGTTCAAAAGTTTTACTTTTCTGTAGCTTACTGAGTCATAGAAGTGTAGGAGGCATTTGTTGGTTCTGCATGTGCTGTGAAACTTTCATTTTAATTTAATTACATGCTTTTTGATTCCCACTTACAGCAGTCATTTCCAGGTTTCCCTAGATACTGTGTATTCAAAAATATGTTATCATTCCCTTTTTCTGGACATGTTCTGGAACCGTGCAGCTTATCCAAGGCTACAACGACTGGCTGTTCTCCCAGGAGTCATAGTGGGAAATCAAACTCTCAAACCTCTGGCTCTCTAGCCATGTTCACAACTCACTGAGTTATCCAGGCTGCTGTGTAGCAGAGGATGTTTCAGCTTTAAGTACTACCTATTTTAGTTCAAACTGTTTAAAACAAAAGCAAAGCAAATTGTCTTTGGCAAGACTTCTTGAGCATTCTTAGAATTTTTGAGAACAAAGTCATACTGTTATATGTTTACTGAGCAGTTTTTAATATATTGTTTATGGCCCAGCTTGAAGGAGTGAGCTAATCTGCATCTTTACTGTAATACTGAAGAAATATAATTGACTCTGGGCCATCACAATAATGTCTAGTTAGCCTCTGTATCTACCTTAGGTAGCTGTAATGAAATAGGATATTATTGCAATTTTTAATAGTTTGGCTTTGTGTTTGTATATTTATTACATTTCAAACCTCTTTCCATTAAAGAGTAATGCTCAAGGTAGCAAAGCAAATTAAAAAAATTAAAATTTTACAATCAGAATGAGAAGCATCTGCAACAGTTTATAACTAGGTAAAAGCAAGAATGGAAACCGATTACATCTTCAAGGGGACTGCATTCTACAGGATGAGAGCAACACAGAAGAAAGGATTCTCCTGTATGCACACCAAACAGGCCTCCAAAAGTGATGGTATTCTTACTTAATGTTTTCAAATGCTAAATCTGCATTGCCATAACACTTAGTCCTCTTAATGAAATGTATATCTGAACAACCATGCATAGAATTATTCTTCTAGACATTATATTCAGGAGAGCTGGTTTCCTGGGTAGATTGTCAGACTAGAACTCAGGAGACCTGGGTTTGAATCCTTACTTGACCCTGGAAAGTTACTGAAGAGTGGCAATGAAGACCTTGCATAGTTTGAAAATCTTAGTAGAGTGGCTGTAAGTGACTTGATGCTATGTCACAACAACAACAGCAACAGTAGTAAATATATTGTTATATACTGTCAAATTGCTTCCAGTTTATAGTGACCCTATGAATAAATGATCTTCAAAATGACCTGTCCTCAACAGCCCTGCTTAATTCTTGTAAACTCAAGCCTGTGGCTTCCTTTAGGTCAGTGTTTCCCAAACTGTGTGCCATGGTGCCATAGGGTGCTGAGAAATTCACCCTGGGGCACCATAGAATCCTCTCATCCTTCCCCCTCCCTTCTCCCCCCTCCCAAAGTATCGTAGAGCACTTACTTGTAGTTCTCTGTCTGTGCATGGTGGAGTGAGGTAACCTTGGCCCAGGACTGGGTTTCTTGCCCTCCTTTTCACAAGGGAACCTTTTCTGCCTGCCCCAGTACCCACAGAAAATGCAGCTTCTCCATTTATCCCTCAGCTGCTTCTCAGAGAAGTCAGGCCACAAAGTCATTTCCCTTAAGCTATCTGGTTTCATCTAGTGACCAATCCTGGTAATACACCTTGGTAAAGTGTATTTGTCTGTTTTTTTTTTTTAAAATCTTACCATTTTTTTCAAGCAGTGTGTAAGTGAAGCCATGGGTACTGATCTAGACATTATGGATATGGCAGTCCTACTGTACTGGGGAGCCTTGGCCAGTGGCCACTAAGTAAAGGGAGCCACAAGTCAAAAAAGTTTGGGAGCCACTGCTTTAGCCACTGCTACCTTCCACCTTTCCTAGCATTATTGTCTTTTCCAGAGAATCTTCCTTCTCATGATGTGCCCAAGGTAAGACAGCTCTAGTTTCATCATTTTTGCCTGCAGAGATAGTTCAGGCTTGATTTGATCTGGAACCCACTTATTTGTCTTACTGGCAGTCCAGGGTATGCACAAAGCATTATTTTAAAATTAAAATAAACATAAGGATAGGTGGGAATCCTGTTGCTGTGGAGCTGCAGACCTTGTTCATCCCTTCATTGGCGAAAATCTTATTGGAATTTTATAGTGACACAAGCAAAATTGCTTAAGTCCCAGTGGCTAATTGAAGCTAATTAACAAGGTGCCTGATTGCATGCCAGTCATGTGACCAGACACACAACTGGCATGTTGTTAATTAAATTTAGTTAGTCTCTGAAGCTTGTGCAATTTTCCTTGCAGTTTTGACTATTAAGAAGCAAAGCAGCTTGAGCTTTCTATTAAAATCTTCAAAAAGTGTAATGCTTCAGTATTCAAAACATTCTACATATTTAATCTGAATAAAACAGCCCCATTTACACCATCTTTTAGTATAGATATGTTGAGGGCAGAAGCCACGATTTTAATAGATATTTTTTCTTTGGACAAAGTACTCTGTCATTAAAAAAAAAAGACATTTTAAATGTGGCCTGGGGATTTTTGATTAAAAAGCACAAAGCTAAATCTCAATTGGAGGGTGGGACTAGTTGGCTTTTTGGGCCTAGACTGTAGACTTGAAGATGAGGATTAGTATACAATACAGTGGTGCCTTGACTTACGAACGCCTTGACCTACGAACATTTTGACTTACGAACAGCTCCGTTCGCAAAATTTTGCTTTGACTTGTGAACGCAGCTTTGACTTACGAACAAAAAAAAGGCAGGGGAAAAGGGTGGGAAATTCAAATGGCCTCCCAGCTGGGCTCTGGCTCCCAGCGCGGGGTCCATCCCTGCTGCTCGCTTCCCAGCTGGGCTCTGCCTCCCGGAGCCCGGCCGGGAAGCGAGCAGCGGGGACAGAGAATTAAATATGCACACGGCCATCGTGCGGGGCTGGGAGATACCACCCAATCCCCGCCTCCTGGAAAGGCGAAAGAGAAATCAAGCAAAAGGCAAAGGCGGAGATCCCCGAAAGAGGCAGGGGTGGGGAGAGGGGAAGGGAGACGAGATCGGCAGCGTCGATCTGTGGTGGGATCTGCCCTTCTGTGATCCAGTTCCCGGTTCCCTCGGTGATTCCATCATCTTCCCTTCCCACCCCCCATCCCCTCGCCGGCTCTTTGTCATGAGTTCAGCCGAAGAAGATCTGGAATCTGAGGGGTTAATTACAGCTGAGGAAAATGCTGGGCAATCAGAATCACAGCTGAATCACCACCAGATTCTCCTTCCCCCAATAGCCAGAGTGAGGGATAAGCTTCGGCAAGGACTCATGACACGAAGGTCTGAGGCTCGCATGAATGCTTCCCACAGGAACATCAGGTCAACCAGTCCTGAGTTTTAACAGGATGAAAGGCTTCTAGGAGTTTGATGACTGCTCCTGCTATATAATCTGCACCCAGAAGGCTTGGAAGCTTGTGGAAGCAACAAGTCAATACTCTGGCTCGCATCCACGCTCCTGCTTATCTTGGACCTTGCTTTCTTGACCCTTGGCTTTGGACTCTGGCTTCTGACTACGGTTTGTGTTTTCGGCTTTGGCAATTTGGCATCTGTTTGTATCTTCTGGACTTCTGATATTGGACTGGCTTGTTGGACTTTTGCCTTCTGGAACCCCTAGGAACGTGATAGATTGCTTCCACCCCCACACTCTCTCCACAAGATGGAGGGGGAGGCAAGCGAAGGCTCTGGTCAGCTGAATGCTGTGCTTACTCAGGTGCAGTTTCTTACACAAACAGTGGCACAGCTTCAGCAGCAACAACTGCAATCTCAGGCCAACGCTGCCACCCAGGTCAAGTGCCCTGTGCTTCCTCCAGAAAAGTTTGGAGGAAAGGTAGAGGAGTTTCCAGCATTCCTGGCACAGTGCAAACTGTATATTGAGCTGCGTGCCAGAGACTTTCCCACGGATAAAACCAAGGTATGCTTCATAGTCAGCCTTCTCAAGGGACAGGCAGCTAAATGGGCTACTCCTCTACTCCTTGCTCCTTCACCCCTGTTAACCAATTACCAGGGCTTTTTGGACCATATTTCAGCAGCCTTTGCTAATCCCTTGCAAACTGCTACTGCCAATAGGAAGATTCGGGCCCTGAAACAGGGTAAGGGTTCAGTTTCCCAGTATTCCGCTGAGTTCAGACTCTTGGCCCAAGACTTGCTCTGGAACGAGGCGGCTCTCATGGACCAATATATGGAGGGGCTGGCTGATGATATCCTGGATGAGCTGGTGAGTGTAGATCGACCCAATACGCTGCAAGAACTAATCACGCTGTGCCTTCACATTGATGGCCGCCTAGAGAGCTGACGCCTAGTACGGGGTGGTTCCCGTCCCTCGCAGCCACTCCCGACGCCCGCTAGCACTGGACGAGAGGATTTTGAGCCCATGCAGTTAGGGGCTGCTCGGCCACACCTCACCCCTGAGGTAAAAACACGACGCCGTTCACAGAATCTCTGCCTGTACTGTGGGGGAACGGGACACTTCGCCTCTGGCTGCTCTGTCAAGCGGTGCCCCCCCCCCCCCGGCTCCGTGCTACCACTGCCAGTAAAAGATTTGCCCCATGTCTGAGTGGACCCCCAGATGTGGGGCACTTAGCTGGGTCCCCTGAACCCTATGTTAATATCCAGGGTCCATTCCTTGTGCCAGTGAAACTTTGCTTACCGGATGGACGCTGGCTGTTTGTTTATGCCATGGTTGATTCCGGGGCCGACCGCTGTTTCATTGACACGGCATTCGTGAAACAACACCGGATTCCTGTACAGGACAAGGAGACCCCGACCCTAGTTGAGTCCATAGACGGGCGCCTCCTCCGCTCCGGCCCAGTGACCCAGGAGACCTATCCGGTTATTCTCCAGATCCAACACCATCAGGAGCAACTACAATTCAACGTTGCACATATGCCTTGTTTTCCTCTCATTCTGGGACTTTCCTGGCTCCGGACACATAACCCCCTAGTGGACTGGGCACAAAGGGAGTTGTGCTTCAGGGATCCGTGTCCGCATCTGGTTCCACCGGCTACCTTGGCTGCAGCAGGTTCAACAGTCAGTCCCATGATATCTTCGGAATACAGGGACTTTGCTGACGTTTTTGAGGAAAAGGGGGCCGACCAGCTACCCCCGCATCGACCCTATGATTGTGCCATCAATTTGGTGCCTGGGGCACCCCTCCCTGTGGCGCGGATCTACCCTATGACCGAACCAGAACTTGCGGCCTTGCGGGCCTTTCTTGACAAAAACCTGAAACGGGGATTTATCCGGCCGTCCACGTCACCCCTGTCTGCACCCGTTATCTTTGTCAAAAAAAAGGGCGGAGAGCTCCGCCCCTGCAATGATTACTGGGCCTTGAATAAAATAACCATTCGGGACCGCTACCCTTTGCCATTGATCGGTGAACTCCTGGACCGTCTTAAGGAGGCCCAGGTCTATACCAAGCTGGACCTCCGTGGCGCCTACAATTTGGTGAGAATTCATGAAGGTGACGAGTGGAAGACGGCTTTTGGGACTCGTTATGGCCAGCATGAATACTTGGTCATGCCTTTCGGCTTGACCAACGCTCCGGCCGTATTCCAGCGGTTCATGAACGTCATCTTCCGAGACCTGCTTGATCACTTTGTGATCATCTATTTGGATGACATTTTGATTTACTCTCGAAACCCCGCTCGGCACACAGAACACGTTCGCCAGGTCTTACAACGACTACGAGATCACCGACTCTATGCCAAGCTGGAGAAGTGTGAGTTCAACCTTCAGGAAGTCGAGTTCCTAGGCCACATTGTGTCATCCCAAGGGATCCAGATGGACCCAAAGAAAATAGAAGCGGTTCTGACCTGGCAGAAACTCCGGAACCGTAAAGATGTGCAGCGGTTTCTCGGCTTCGCAAACTATTACCGCCAGTTTATACCAGCCTATGCGGACATAACCACGCCTCTGACCCGTCTCCTCCAGCCCAAAGAGCCGTTTCTTTGGACTCCGGAGGCAGACCATGCCTTCACCAACCTGAAAACTCGCTTTACAACCAAGCGAATCCTGCGTTATCCAGACCCCCGACTACCGTTTACCGTGGAGACGGATGCCTCCAGTGTGGCCCTTGGTGCAGTGCTGTCCCAGCAGGAGGACCCCTCACAGCCACTGCAGCCCTGTGCTTTTTACTCCCGGCAGTTCACACCTTCAGAACGCAACTACACTATCTGGGAGCGGGAACTCCTGGCCATCAAAACCGCTTTCGATGTCTGGAGGCATTACCTTGAAGGGGCCCGTCACCCCGTCCAAGTTTTGACTGACCACCGGAATCTGGAACACTTGCAGACAGCCTGACGCCTCAATCAACGCCAGATCAGGTGGTGCCTCTTCTCCCGGTTCGACTTCCGCATTACCTATATCCCGCAGACCCAGAATCGGAAAGCCAACGCCCTCTCCCACAAACTGGAATACGCTGTATCACCCTCTGAAGAGACTCCGATCGCACCTATCTTATCACCCTCAGTCTTCGCAGCCACTACAACCCGCTTGTCCCTGGCTGAGGAAATTCGGGCCAGCCAAGCTCAAGATCCCTGGGCCAAGCAACGCTTGCAGGAACTCCAAGAGGACCCTGCTGGAGACTTCGCTAACCACCAGGGTCTCCTATTGCACCGAGGGCACCTGTATGTCCCTCCAGGGCCCCTCCGAGCCAACGTGCTCTATTTGACCCATGATTCCCCTCCTGCAGGACATTTTGGTCAGTATAAGACTCTGCATCTACTCACACGGGAGTTCTGGTGGCCCCGGGTTCGCACTGATGTTGCTCGTTACGTTGATTCCTGTGAGGTTTGTCGTCGAGCCAAGGAAGTACCAGCCAAACCTCCAGGGCTGCTACATCCACTACCCGTACCAGCCGGCCCTTGGGACACAGTATCTCTGGACTTCATCACTGACCTCCCACGGTTCACAAGGGCACACCTGCATTCTGGTAATAGTGGACCTGTTCACCAAAATGGCTCATTTTGTCCCGTGTCCCAAGCCTCCCACAGCTCCTGAAACAGCTCAGCTTTACCTTCAACATGTTTTTCGTCTACACGGACTCCCGGCGCACTTAATTTCGGATCATGGCTCCCAATTCACCTCCTGGTTCTGGCAAGCCTTGCACACCAGTTTAGGTACCCAGGTGCACTTATCGTCGGCATACCATCCTCAAACAGATGGACAGACCGAGTGTACTAATGCCACCCTTGAACAGTACCTACGTTGTTGTACCTGCTATAAGCAGGATGATTGGGCTACCTTGCTACCCCTGGCTGAGTTCACCTACAACAACGCTATACATTCATCCACAAAACAGACCCCATTTGCAGCCACCTATGGATATCATCCTCGTTTTTTCCCAGCTGTCCTGCCGTCGACCGTAGTTCCTGCTGCTGACGCCCATGTACGTGAGTTGCAGGCTCTCCAAGATTTGCTCCGAGAGCAACTTCAGCAAGCTAAGGATGCCTACAAGACAGCGGCCGACAGAAAACGGCAAGAAGGGCCACCTCTGAAACCTGGGGACTAGGTCTGGCTCTCCACCCGTTATCTACGCTGACCTGGCCGGTCACGCAAGTTAGACCCTCAGTTTGTCGGGCCTTATTTAATCACAGATCAAATCAACCCTGTTGCTTTTCGGTTACAACTCCCAACCACTCTCCGTATTCACCCGATTTTCCATCGGTCCCTCCTTGTCCCTGTTGCGGCACTGGACCCTGCCCGACCTCCACCCCTGGCTCCACCTCCACCCGTTTTGGTCGATGGTGAGGAAGAATACGAGGTTCGTCAGATCCTAGACTCACGAATCCACCGGGGGGGCCCTTCAGTACCTCGTGGACTGGGAGGGCTACAGCCCTGAGGATCAATCATGGGAACCCGCAAGCAACTTACATACGCCCGACCTCGTACAACAGTTCCATGCCACCTATCCTGATCGACCCGACCCATCTGAAGGGGGGAGCCCTGCGGGGGGGATAGTGTCATGAGTTCAGCCGAAGAAGATCTGGAATCTGAGGTGTTAATTACAGCTGAGGAAAATGCTGGGCAATCAGAATCGCAGACAGCTGAATCACCACTAGATTCTCCTTCCCCCTTATCATATTCTTCCTTATCCCTAGCCAGAGTGAGGGATAAGCTTCGGCAAGGACTCATGACACGAAGGTCTGAGGCTCGCATGAATGCTTCCCACAGGAACATCAGGTCAACCAGTCCTGAATTTTAACAGGATGAAAGGCTTCTAGGAGTTTGATGACTGCTCCTGCTATATAATCTGCACCCAGAAGGCTTGGAAGCTTGTGGAAGCAACAAGTCAATACTCTGGCTCGCATCCACGCTCCTGCTTATCTTGGACCTTGCTTTCTTGACCCTTGGCTTTAGACTCTGGCTTCTGACTACGGTTTGTGTTTTCGGCTTTGGCAATTTGGCATCTGTTTGTATCTTCTGGACTTCTGATATTGGACTGGCTTGTTGGACTTTTGCCTTCTGGAACCCCTAGGAATGTGACACTCTTTCTTTCCCCACCTCCTCCCTCCCCCGAGCTGCCTCCAAGACGCAAGATCAGGCAGGGGCTGCTCGCTGTGCGGCGGCAACTCCACCCCGCCGCTCGCATTTTCAGCTCCATTTACTCCTCTCATATCAATCGCAGTCCCAGCGTGGGACTTGCTCTGTTTATTTTTATTTTTATTTTGGTATTTTTTTGAAATGCTGGAACGGATTAATAAATTTCAATGGGAAATGCTGATTTGACTTACGAACATTTTGACTTACGAACACCATTCTGGAATGGATTAAGTTCGTAAGTCAAGGCACCACTGTATTCTCTTAGGTTCTGATTTTCAGATGATACTAAACAAATTGCCTGACATCCTGATGGGCAAATTTTCAGTGTTCTGAACATTCAGGCTGCTCTAGCTGTGGTGTTGGAAATGAGGTGAAAGGGAATATCAGCTTGTTGATGCTACAGAATAAGGGAGGAGGAGATTTAGATTTGGGTCTTACAGTGGAGAAATTGAGCTTGCCTTTTGACTATGGCTTTTCTCAAGGTGACAACCTTGTGGTTCATTCGTTTTGCTCATCTTTAATTGCTGTGGGGTAAGAAAGGCTGTCTTTGAACACTGTAGCTTTAAACAAATACATTACTCCAACTAATGTAGGGTACTGTCAACCTTAACACTGTTCTTTTTATGTGCCTCCCCTGTTTCCCCAAAAATAAGACCTAACCTGAAAATAAGCCCTAGTATGATTTTTCAGGATGCTCGTAATATAAACCGTACCCCAAAAATAAGCCCTAGTTAAGTGAAACCCCACCCTCCACCATTATGCAGCAACCAGAAGATGACATGACTATGAAATAAAACATCCCCTGAAAATAAGCCCTAATGCGTTTTTTGGAGCAAAAATTAATATAAGACCCTGTCTTATTTTCGGGAAAACACGGTATACTCTGGAAAATAGAAGAGCATGCTACATTTGGAGTCCAACATGATTAAAAGACGAACTGCCTTTATATAAACACAGACATACTCTTTATAATAATACAGTAGCATATTACTAGCAGAAAGCAGCAATGACGACTCTTGATGAAGGTGAAAGAAGAAAGTGCAAAAGCAGGGCTGCAGTTGAAAATTAAGAAGCTAAAGGAAAGCTTTTGGGATACCATGGACTGCTAGAAAGACAAATAAGTGTGTTTGACCAAATCAAGCCTGAACCTTGCCTAAGAGTACAGATGATTAAACTGATGCTGTCACACTCTGGGCACATCTTGAGAACACAAGACTCACTAGAAAAGACAATAATGCTGGGAAAAGTTGAAGGCAACAGAAAAAAGATGAAAACTGAATAAGAGATGGATTGAATCAGTAGAGGCCTTGAGTTAGGAAGAGCTGAGAAGGGTATGGTAGGATGTTTTGAAGGGCACTCATTCATAAGGTCACCATCCGTTGATAGCAACATGACAGCACATAACATCATATGGATTAAAATCCTGTAAATTGCTGCAGCTAGCATAGGCCAGCTCTTTACTTCTCATGTCAGCTGTTTTCCTGGACAACAAGGAAGAATAAAGTCAGAGAAATGGAAGAACCATTGTTTCAGTGAACACTTCAATCATCTTTGGTAGCTTTTCTCCATTTGACCTCTCTGGTTGTACAAATGGCATCAGTTACTGGACAGGGCCTTCTTTATGCTTCCTCTGTGGCTTGGAATTTGCTCCTCAGGAAATCATATCTCTCTTGTCTTGTATTAGCTCTCAGGTGATGATAATTTTAAATCAGTTTTAATTGCACAGAGTAGTTGGTTCTTCATAATTTTGTATTTTAATGCTAGAGTATCTCTTGAGTTTTTTTCTTGTTTTCCTTTGAATATACTGTAGACTTTGTTTTAATATGTTTTGGGTTGAAAAGCAGGATATACATTCCTTAAATAAAAGAATAATAAAATAGATAGTTCTTATTCCACCACCCTAGAGCTTTCTTTGGGAGTAGGTATGATCCACTCTGACTCTCAGTCTCTAACAAAAAACTGGTAAGTAGAGAAAAAACAGGCAGTTCTTTTTCAGCCCTGAACTATTTATTCCAAGCAGATATTGTCATGGCTGGAGAAAATCTTCAGGAAAGCAAAATCCTAATCCTCATCCCTTGTCCCTGTTAGGGTTGCAAATCTTGACTTTTTTTTTGTTTCCCCCCCCCCCCTCTGTGCTCATTGGCTTTCCTCCTACAGAGGCAGAAATCCAGATGCCCTCACTTAAGGTAATGCTACAATTGATGTTGTTATGTGTGATCAGGTTGCCTCTGACCCATGGCAACCCTGTGAATGATTAGACCTCTAGAATGTCCTGTCCTTAACTGCCCTGCTCTTATTCAAGGCTATGGAGACAATCTATCTCATATTTGGTCTTTCTTTTTTTCTGCCACCTTCAATTTTTTTGTAGCATTATTGGGCAAAATCCTGTTACATAATTTTGTATCCAGCGGAACTCAGATGGTGCCCTAGAAACTTAATTTACACTAATTAAAAATTTCCCATCCCCATGTTTTAGGTTATGAATCTCCCTCAGGCTCCTTTTTGCCGTGAGGAAGCCTTTGGAAGTTTTGAGATAAGAAGAGGAGCCTTTAAAAGTAAAAATAGCTGCTGTATCAGTGGCAGTGGTCACAATCCTGGCAGTGGTGATTTTTGACTTTTAAAGACTCCTTCCTATCCCAGGTCTCTCAAAATCTTCCCCAGGTCAAAAGAGAGCCTTAGGGAGCTTTGGAACCTAAAACAAAAGGATAAAAAGCTTTTAATTAACCTAAAACAAAAGGATAAAAAGCTTTTAATTAAGTTAAACACTTCCTCTGCCTGATCTGGATTATGCTGGATGAAAAGTTACACAACAGGAGTTTGCCCATTGTCCTCTCTAGCAGTTTTTGTGTTCTCATCATGTGCCAAAGTACAATAGTCTCAGTTTCATCAGTTTTTCCTTCTAGAGACAGTTCAGGTTTGATTTGATCTAAGATCCAGTTGTTTGTCTTTCTTTTGACCCAGGGTATCTGCAAAGTTCTTTTCCAGCATCCTATTTCAAATGCTACAACTGGAAGATAAAAATGGAGGGAATCCTATTTTTCCTGTGCTCATATCTTAGTAGAAATAGATGTTTGGCAGAAAATTGATACCTTTTGTTTTGCAAAGTACTGCATAGTTATGTTGTTACTAGTTTTTACAGAGACATAGTATGAGGTCTTAAGGACCTCCGTACCTAATGTGTTGTACAAATAATCCTCTTCATCCCATAGCTTTAGAGTTGTAGCTACATTGATTATTTAACACTTGCTCTAACAAGGCCCCCTGTACATTGGATTCTACCCTGCAATACTTTGACATTCTATTCTTTTCCTGCAGCAGTGTCCTGCTACAGAGGCACCCTGTGGTCTGAGCGGGTGGGGGTGCCTTACCCTAAGAAGGTGGGCTGAGACTCCCTGTCTACTTGGACCATGAGCAGTCAGTGTCATTTATGGAAACTTTCTCATCTTTTTTTGTTTTTTTAGGATACCATTTCTCATGCTGAAGTACAACCTGCCTCCCAATGAATGTGGAGCTCTCATTCCTGTTGCAAGAATGTATTCTGTCTCAGTGATAAGGAGTATGTGCCCCTCCAGATATTGCTGAGCTGCACCTCCCATGAGGCTTTGCTAGCATAGTCAAGGATGGAAATTGTAGTCCAACATCTGGAGGGCTACATGTTCCTTATTCATCTTCTGTCACTAGCATCTTTTGTCGGCCAGTGGTCTGTTCTTGTCATAGAATATGAAAGACACATCTGGCATGCTTTGATTTATCACCTGGATAAAGCTCTAAGGCAGAGGTCATCAACCCCCGGTCCGCGACCCATTGCCGGTCCGTGGCTTAAGCCCGACCGGGCTGCCAAGACAGACCTCCCGCCCCACCCCCACACGCACTCACCCCCGCAAAGGCTGTTTGTTCCTGCGTGCGTGCTCGTGCGCCTGCGCAAGCGGCGGTGCAGCGCTTCTGCGGGCGCTCATGTGCCTGTGCAAGCGGTGGTGCTGCCGTTTGTGCAGGCACATGAGCGCATGCATGCGCAAGAGCGCGCTTGTTCGCACAGGCGCACTAGCGCGGGGCGTGCCCCTCCTTCTCCAGCCGGTCCGCGGACCGAAAAAGGTTGACGACCTCTGCTCTAAGACATGATTGTAACCACTTATATTGCCTGAAAATGCCACCTTTTTGTGAAAAAGTAAAAGTAATGATTAATGCCTTATGAAAGAGCAGCCCTAAACATAGCAATGTTTACAACTTTTGATATTACAGAATTTAACATTTTTGTTTTCTATTATAATTTTATTTAATTGGCAGTGCACTACTGAAATAACAATTCACTTTGAGGTTGTATTCTTTATTTCTGGGAATCAATATTTTTCTGTTTTGTCATTTCTGTAACGGAAATGGCAACAAAGCAAAAGTCAAGTACTTAGGCTAGATCCTGTTACCATGCTGTAGGAGGAATAGTCAACTGCATGCACAGTTCTGCCCTAGCCAGCACTCATGCAAGGGGAAATCTAGCAACTCCTTGTGAGAGAAGAAAGACACATTTAAAGCAATGGGTTGAATGCTGGCTTGTATAACTTTCAAGCCGCAGATCAGCAGTGCGCCACCTGCAAGGCTAGTATGCTCCATAAAAAGCAACAGGATACCAGCCTCCGTGTTTGGGATTATTTGTGAGCTAAGGAAGGAAACATTTTGTGTCCTCTGTGGGATGTTTGTATGATGAGCTTCAGAACTTAAGCAAAGGTAGATCGAGAACACATGTTTAGTATTGAATTCAGTGTTGGGAGTTAAATATATAAGGCTAAATCCACTTGAACCAATTATATATATAATTGCTCATTTCACAAAACCCATTCATTCAACGAGTCTACTCTAGCTAGGGTCAACAATAGGATTTAGTCCATCGTAGTTACTAGAATGTTATTGCTTTGCAACTGTGGATATGTTAGGAGCTCTTAACAATGTATATTATGCTACTGTGGATATCAAAACCTTTTTGTTTTCCATGGTCACTGAAGGAACTAGAAAAAGCAGGATCATCATTAATCTTTTGTTTCTGCCACCTACTTCTGTGAGCTGATCAGGTCATGGTACTGAGATAATGTCAGCTGAAAGGAGCATGTGTACAAAAATGCAGTCAACAAGTAACAAAAATGCAGTTAACAAGTAACAAAAAGATCCCAGTTATGTGTTAAAAAATAAACTAGGAGTGTTTGGCAGTTGTGCCCCCACAACTTTTTACGTCTCAGATTTCTGGGGAAAGCAACTTGCATTGTCATCCTAACACTTTGTTTAACTACAGATTTTAAATTAAAAGCTAAATTAAAAATAAAAAGCTGTATTTTGCTAAAAATGTTAGCAAAAATAGAGACAATATATATGTGCCATGTCCCATTTTAAAAATGTATATGCATACACACAGAGATGTACTGTCATACATACTCTTAATATCTCCCGTCAAGTTGGAACTAACTTATAGCACCTTAATGTGGCTTTCAAAGTAAGTGAGTTATTTAAGGAGTGGTTTTACTCCTTTAAAATTCATTAAAATTACTTTTTAATGAGAGTAGCCAATTGCTTAATTATAACAGCCTTAGAAGCATTTAATACAATATATTGCAGAAGGTTCTTTCTAAAATATCTAGTATGTTTACAGGTTTCTGTTTTCGTATAAAGCTATTTACAGATGCTTGGGTCTTTAAAATAGACTTTTGTAACTTAAGAAAGGTGCTATAGACTTCAGTTGATCATAGTTCAGAATTTTAGTTGGCTGCCTGCCTGTACTGTTACATACTTATCCTACTGACTTATGAAGGTATGCCAGGGTTCAGCCTGATTTATTTTTAGCTTGTATCCTTGGCATCATTTGAAAAGAAGCATGTGTGTATTTAAAGCAAACAGCATCAGGAAAAAAATCAGGGAGGTGATGGACAAAAATGAAAGTGGCAAAATGATCTACAGTGGAATTACAAAAGAAACTCAGTCTCCTTTATTTACAAAATGGAATGGTTTAGTATAATGATGCGGAAGTTTTGGTAGAAAATCTAATCAACTTTCATCACTGGAGCAATAGTTCTCTTCTTAATGGTACAGAAAAAAGTGTTACTGTATTTAAGGCAGTACCTTAGATATTTGGCAGATACTACCGTGTTTCCTCGAAAATAAGACAGGGTCTTATATTAATTTTTGCTCCAAAAACGCATTAGGGCTTATTTTCAGGGGATATTTTTTTTAATGTACAACAATCTACATTTATTCAAATACAGTCATGTCATCTGGTTGCTGCACAATGGCGGAGGGCGGGGTTTCACTTAACTAGGGCTTATTTTTGGGGTAGGGCTTATATTACGAGCATCCTGAAAAATCATACTAGGGCTTATTTTCAGGTTAGGTCTTATTTTCGGGGAAACGGGGTATGTTAGTTTGTGCATTTATATTTGGATTTCTGTCATGCGGGTTATTACCTGAAACAGTGATAAATCTGTAACAAGACACAGTTCAAACAGATGGGTTTGAAGATAATCTTCCTATAACTGAAGGAACAAATATGTGTAAATCATATCACACAAATATCCCTGTTATGTGATTCTGTTAATTCAGAAGAAAAGACAGAGAGAGAGTAGTTCATTCAGCCCTGTTTGTGTGGCTGTTCTTTATATGGAGTTCAAATGTCATGCATTAAGTGATGAGGGGGTGGTGTGGATGTCCAGCTGCTGCACCTGTGAAAAGAGGATCTTTGGCAAAATAAACTACATTTGCCTTGGGACAACTGTGCTTCTAAGTAGTTAGAGCTTCTTGTGAGGGAACTATGAAACTGATGCAGACTTCTGAGTGCTTATCTTATCCCTTCCCATATGTGTATTCCTCACTTTTACTTCTGTTGAATGGTACAAATACTGCTTCTAGTCCTCAGATCTGCTCAGATTCTCTGTTGGCGGAGCTGACAGAAAAAAGTATAGAATAAATATGTACGGTCAGGATGACTTAAAACAGCAAACTGTAAAGAAATACATATTCACGGAATTTTATTATTGTGACATTTTATTTCACTTATTTATTGTTTGCATTTATGCATAACCAACAAATTCCTCTATTTATTTGAGTGTAGCTATCAGTTAACTGTGAAAAATATTCATGGTCAAAAATAAGATGTAATATTTAATTGTAGTGAATCAGTAGAAGCTAACCGTTTCTATAGATGGTAGAAGGATCTGAAAAGAAAATACACTTTTCAGCTATTTGATCACTTAATCATTTGACAATCCTAATTGTGATACTTCATTAGCACTTCATTGTGTATTCCTTTTGGGATTTTAAATTATAGCACAGAATTAACAATGGTAGTTATTTTTATTTGTGTTACTGCTTATCCAGTATTATATGGAAGAAATTTTACAATGTATACCTATACCTAAAGGTTCACAGAGTGTCAGTTATTAGCATAGTAATATTTTATTATATTTCGTGTTGTGAGGCTTTTACATTTTCTTAACCAATGTACTGTATTTCTGTGCTGTTAAATATAATCTAATTAAGTTAGATTTCTTCTTTCTTTAGTGCTCATTCAGACTGCACAGAGTCCCTGCTGGGTCAAAAAAAAATTAAAGGAGGTGTATAGCATTCATATTCTTGCCACTCCAGACTAAAAATATCAGTTTAAAATGGTGGTGTCTGACATATTACAGGAACCTTTGGTTTTACAGGAACCTTTGGTTTTATCTCTGTATTTTGAGTGGCTATTAAAAGTGAATTGTTTTTATCTGGCAGTTGTACTGTACCTCAAGTTCTACTGGCTTTTTTGAAACTGGAAATGACAATATAATACCCTTTTGAAACATTGCAAGCTAAGTTTGTCTTTTTATTTCTTCTTATATAGAGATAAACAAGCATTGCAGAAAAATTATAAAAATGACAACCTCATGGAGCGATCGACTACAGAATGCAGCAGATCTTCCTGCAAATATGGATGGGCATGCTATGAAGAAATATCGCCGGGAAGCATATCACCGGTAAGCTCTTTATGTAATTATAAGCATTCCAATGATGTAGTACAAGAAAAAATTAAAGTTCTTAAGTCTTAAAAATTGCATAAAAATATCTTCATGTGACTGTAAGCCAATTTTCATTGTTTTTACTTCCACAATACTCTCATCTGTTCTTTTTCTTCACCTTTTTACTACATGTTCCTTGTTAATGTCAGTGCCCCATGTTAGTGTCAGTGGTAGAGTCAACAATCCTCTCTCCTTTGCTTTTTTACAACATATCCTTTGTTAGTATCATTACATCTGTTCAATCACCTTGCATTTCTTGATGTTCTAACGATTGTAGCTCTACTCAGACATTCAATAAAAGGGTTCATCTTAATCTGCAGAGGCTAGCCATGTGTGCCTCCATCCTAGTTTTCAAGTATGGAGAGCTAAATCTCATTAGGAGAGTAGTCTTTACCTGTGGGGCCTCTCCATGCAGTTAAAAACCTGAAAAATCAGGATTCCCAATTGCATGGAGGTACTCTACATGCAGAGATGCTCTCTCATATTTAGATGCAACCAGGACAGAATGGGTGGAACTAGCTTGCCATCCATGCTTGAATTTCAGAGTAACTGTTCTATTGAATGTCTGAACTCAGCTTATGGTGCACCTCCATTTTTCCATTTCAGAACTAGAATGGAAGGAACTAGGATGGACCTCTCTTTTCTCAGTCTGTACAATACACATTGTGATTTTACTATTGTATTTCATAGGTGTTGGGCTAAATCCTGTGATTAATCTCAGTTGAAAGTGATCCATCAAGTCAATGGGACTTGCATGATTTAACAAATTCTATTCATTTGATGGGTCTACTCTAGTTAGAAGTGACAGGACAGTTTGATTTAGCCTGTTATGACCTGAGGTTTTAATATTTATTTTACCTATGTTAGATATAAAATTGATAACTAATCTTAAGGGTATTGGTTAAGCTATTTAATCTTACCCTTAATCTTAAGGGTAATGGTTCTCAGTTCATAAATTATCTTCTATACCAATCTCCACTTAGCGTGAAAGCTTTCTAGTTTAAGACTTTTGGGGGGGGGATGGAAAAAGAGATTAATAGAGTTGAAACTGAGGTTATGTGCAAACTACTTTATTGGCAGAACATGATTTTGTAAATTATTCTTGGGTGTACTGTTGGAATTTGCTAAGCTTAGAAATAATACTTCAGGGAATAACTTCCCACCTCCACCTTTATTTTTGAGCCTTCCTGTTCTCCACTGCTTCTGCAGGAAACCCTTCTGCTATACTGATTTCTCTGGAGTATTTTCCCTCCCCTTTATTCTCATTCACTCTTTTCTAGGTGTGTGAAAGATGTCCGTCATAAGCAATTTTCTTTTCTTTCTTTCTTTTTAACACTTTTTAAATACACCATGCGGTAGTATTAATAAAACAAAGCTATATTTTAGAGACTACAGGTGGAACTTGTTTTCTGTCTTCAACAGAAGTTGCATCTCTCTTTTGAAGGCAGTGTTTGAACAGTTTGAGACATTTTCTCTTTTTTTTTTCTGGGATGCAGTCATAGAAATAAAGTATTATAAACAATCTCAAGGATAGTCTGCTGTTTAAAGAAGGATTCTGTTTTAAAGGCAGCAAGCAGAGTTGCTTTATTCTTCCACCCAAGGAGATGGAGGGGAAAGAGGCAGATACATATCTTCACTCAAAGTTAGGATGATTTTGTCCATGTCTTTTTATGATTAGAAAAAGTGAAGGCAGATCGAACATATTTTTTTCTCACCACAAATGGCCAGCTTGACATACACACAGAGGGACTGGGCTAGTTTTGTTTGAAAATATTTTTCAGCTAAAGGAGAGAAGGCAAAAGAAGAATATGGTAGTAAAATCTAAATTTTAAAAGCCAAGTAGAGCTCCTTCCTTTTACAGAAAATAGACAGTCATTGCTGAACAAAGCCTAAAATAGTATCAACCTGTGATCAAGATGAAATAGGTAAATTTGGTTGTCATATCCATATTATTTTTCCCTCATCTTAGCATTAAACTAGTCTGTGTGTACTTGTGCAAAGGAAAAATTATTGCAGGTTTAGTAGGCTGCTATATAGTTAATTCCAGTAAAGTCAAGATGGTCAACATGACTATGCCACAGTGCTAAACATTTCATGACCAGAGTCATATTAGTGTTCAGGTCTCTCCAATTTGCCACAGCTAATTGATGAGGTGCTGGCATGCATCTTGGTTGCGCATTTGGGCATGTGACCAGGCGTCAGAGTGAGATGCACATCAGTATCTCATCATTTAGCCAGAATCAGTTGTGGCGAGTTACACGAGTCTTATGCAAA
Organism: Intellagama lesueurii; assembly: GCA_037013535.1. Lineage (NCBI taxonomy): Eukaryota > Metazoa > Chordata > Lepidosauria > Squamata > Agamidae > Intellagama > Intellagama lesueurii. The sequence goes on from JBAJHW010000003.1 coordinate 212,700,554, forward strand.
CACTAAAAGGATTCTGGCCCATAGATGTTTATGAAATATAGATATTGAGGGTATGTGGTTTATGAAAATAGAAATTACCGTATTTTTCCGTGTATAAGACAATGCTTTTGTCTAAAATCTTTAGATTAAAAATTGAGGGTTGTCTTATACACGGAAGTAAGGAGGGGGGAGGGATCAAAGCGCTTTGATCCTTGCTTTCCCCCTCCACATTTTGCGAAGAAAGTGGAGGGGGAAAGCACTTTCCTCACAAGAAAGTGGAGGGGGAAAGCAGGAATCATCAAAGCGCTTTGATTCCTGATTTCCCCCTCCACTTTTTGCGAAGAAAGTGGACGGGGAAAGCACTTTCTTTGCAAGAAAGTGGAGGAGGAAAAGCAGGAATCAAAGCGCTTTGATCCCTGCCTTCCCCCTCCACTTTCTTGCGAAGAAAGAAAATTGGGGTTAGAAAAGTGGCGGGGGGGAGTCTTATACATGGGGGCGTCGTATACATGGAAAAATATGGTAGCTTCCCCCCACATCACTACGAGGACACATTCTGCACTCCATTACTCTTTATATCATGCACGATGCACAGAGTAATTCTGAATTTTAGAAGTTGGCAAAGTGAACAAAATATCCATGAAGTGAATAAAACATTTATAATGTCACAGTTAACTTTTCCAGCCGGCAAAGTGACCATATGATCTCGTTGGGAAACATATTGGAAATCATATTAATCCAGATTTTCTTACACAATTTTCTAGTACACTTTTATTTTAGTGGTTTGTTTTACGTTGCCTAATATCACATTTGGAATTTTTAAAATGGAACACTAAATTACTGAGGTTTTAGTGTTGAAGTTCTACCTATATAACCTAACAATGTCTGTCTGTGGGATTGCTGTCTTTTTTCTTTTGGAAGAGACAACACAAGTCTGTACTTAAAAAAAACACTTTTCAGTCATTATTTATGCAAATTTATAGCACAATGACTGAAATCCTGTTGCTTTGTTACTAATGTGGAAGACAAACGACATAACATTCAAGTGCTTTTAGCTGGCAATAAAAGAGTCCTTGCTGGAATTCCTGGGGGCACATATGCCCACTGGCTTGGTATGTGCTCAAGAATCCCAGCAGGGATTGCTAGTTAGAAGTGACTGAATGTTACATTGTTTGACTTCCACGTGCATAACAAAGCAATAAGATTTCAACTTTTGTTTTTTTAAAAACATTTCCTTATCTAAATTTATTGAAATTCTGAATGCTGAAACAAATGCAGCTGAAATCCTCTGTGGTCTTATTTAGGAGTAAGTCTTATTGAACTTAGTGATGTGTACCCCCAAGTACTCACCAGACTGCTCTGGATGACTTTAAAAAAATTAAGTTAAGGAAGGAATGACTAGCTGAGCATTCATCTCTGTTAAGGGTAGGAGTCCTGATATGAAGCTAGGGTTTAACAGTAGGATTACTGGATGACTAAAAGCAAGTCACTATCAGGGAGTTTTGGTTAAGTATCTAGAATTATAGACTTCGCAGAGCAGGAAAAGATTCCAATAGAAATCAAGACCAGCTCTCTGGTGAAGCAGGAAATCCTTGCAGATGGCCATTCGTTGTAAGCTCCCCTTGCTTTCAGTATTTCTGACTATGGGAGCTCACCCAGGATTTCCTTAAGCTTACCGAAATTAGCTTTCTTAAGGTACAGAATGTATTTGTGACTATGCTCAGCTTTCCCTTCCCTCAGTATAATGAATCCCAAGAGAGTGTGGTCACTTCCATTCAAACTTCCCACTATTTTCTTTTCTTGGCTAGTTCTTCCCTGTTGTTGAGGCTCAGATCCAAAATAGCTGGTCCTCTTGTCTCATCTTCCATCTTCTGGAAAATGAAGTTGTCAGCAAGTGAGGAATTTGTGGTACCTTATATACTTGGCAGACTTGAACTTTTAACAGGTTTCAGGATAACTGAAGTTTCTCATTATTGCTTTGATCTAGGAGGGTATTGTCCAAGATTGCAGTTTGGCTTGGAGGTCTGTAGTAGACCCACACAGTAGTGTCTTTGTTGTTTGGTATCCTTTAGTTTTTATCCATTAACTCCACCAGCCTTGAATTCAGCAAGTTATGGATCTCCTGGCAGGTCTGTACATTATTTACATATTATGCTACTTCTTTTCCTCTCCCTTGCCTGTTTAGTGTATTCCTTTTGAATATGTTATATCTTTCAGTTCCTGTATTCCATTTATGAGTCTCACCTCACCAAGTTTCCATGGTGCCTATTAAATTATACTTGCCTTCCTGTCTTAAGAGTTCAAACTCATCTTATTTGTTTCCCATGGCCCATGTATCAGTAGAGAGATGTAAATCATGAGTCATTCTCTTCTGTTGCTCTGTTGTTGTGTATTTCCATCCATTGGCAAGTTGTTGTATCATTATCCAACTTTCTGGAGCATCATAGACACTTTGGGTCCCCCTGTCCTTCAGAATACTGTGTCCCTTCCTAGCAGCATTCACTTGAAAGTTCTGAAAGTTGCAAAACTCCTGGTAAATATGTTCTTCCCATTCCCAATTATCTGCGCCCGTTCCTGGAGATGTCTGATTTGGCTATAGTGACACGTGCCTTAGTTACATCCTGGCTGAATTACTGTAACACGCTGTACATGAGACTGCCTTTGGAAAGTGTTCAGAAACTTTCCAAAGGCTGCAGCCAGATTGTTAACTGGGGCTGGTTACAGGGATCACATGATCCTCCGTTACAGCAGCTCCACTGGCTGCCAATCCATTTCTGGGCACAAGTCAAAATGCTTGCTTTAACCCATACAGCTTGGGTCCAAGCTCTCTCATGGACCACATCTCCCTTTATGAACCTGCCTGAATGTTAAGATCAACAGATCATTCTTTAGTATTGATTTTTTTACCACTTTTATTATAATATTTGTTTAGCTTTTAAATATTGTCTTTCTAATTATGTAAGCTGCCTTGGGTCCATTTTTTAGGAGAAAGGCGGGGTAAAATATTTTAAATACAATAAATAAATAAAATAAAATGAGGTGCAATCTGTTTCTTTCCAGGAGTATTTCTTTAGAGGAAGTATAGACCATGGTCCAAAAAGCCACACCTTTCTTAGCAACACCACCTGTGCAGCCAGATGTTTACTTCAGATATTCTTGTCTCTGACCCTGGGCCATGACCTTCCTTAGAAAGAAGTGACTAAAATAACCTGCCTGTATCCCAGAGTCCTTTTCCTTTCTATTAAGAGCCTAGTAATTACTTGCAGTAGTATCTATGTAGTGTTTAAACTAATTTTCCTCCATTACATTTATTGATTTATTTACTGTATTTACACTCTGCTTTTCAATAAAATGTAGAATCAGTGAAACTAATAATAAATGTTAGATTTCAAGTTTATTATAACTTATTACGACTATCCCAGGTGGTTTGCCAGGCACAGGCAGGTAAATTGGAACACCCTTATTCTGATAATAAAGTTGAATTGCATATTCTGGAAGTTTCCAGGATGGCAATTTACTTTTAAACAGATCCTGCCATTGTTTAACACTCTCAAACACTTCAAAACTTCTGGTATCAATTTTTAAAAAAATCTGTGGTGCCCCTGGCAGGATTTGGAAACAGAGAATTGACTTCCAGACCAGTCAAAATTGTTGACCCAAGTGCAAAATTATTCAGGAAATTCATGGCAGAGACAGAATTCAAACTGGGAATGTTGTGGTTTGTGATTCATTCTCTCAGCCAGTATGTTGCACAAGCTCTTTATTTAAGTGTCATAAAACTTTTTAGATTGAGAAGTGCTGTGGAAGTTATACTAATAATAAAACACTTGTCTGTCTTGGACTGGCTTTCATCACACATTCCTGATTGCTTAATCCATAGATCAGATTCAATTTTATATGGATTGTGCAGTTGGATGAGGTTGAGATGGGGATTCGTCCAGATAAATATTTCTTCAAGCCAATTTTCATGCTTGCCGGTTGACGTAGTCAGAGTTCTTTACATAGTTGAAGGATTCTGTATTTTTCTTTTTCAACTGTCCTTGCTTATTTGATGTTCATCTTGACTCTTCAATGTCATTTCCCATAAGTCTTTTAGCTGCACATAAGTAATCTCTCTCTGTCCCAAGTTTTGGCTGTTGCTTCTGCTTACTCTCTTCCATCATTGGACTCTTTGTGAGTTGTACTCCTTGGTGCTTGTAGAATGGTTTTCGGCCTGCAGTAGCCACCATCCTAGCCAGCACAATCAGTGTTGTGGGGTTAAATGCGTTGCAGTTCTGCAGCTTTTGAAGGGCCATAGCTCCCTACTAAGTGAAAGAGGGCACATACATATTCCTTACAAGTAAAGAGCCACATCTATTTTGCCATCCTTGAATAAATAAAAGCATGTCTTCTGTATTCTCAGCTTGATTGTAGACATATTTCTTTATATGTTCCCTGTTGTCATAGAGTCACCTAATTGAAGTATGAAACCTGAGTGGAAAAGTGAGTAACACCGTGGTAGGACTTCCCTTACTACCTGAGATCACAATATAGAGAGAGGGGCTGGTGTTATAGCACTATTCTAAAATAATGTAAATTACAAAAAAGGCTTGAGGTGGCTCTTTTCTTTTTGAAACATAGTTTTTGTTTTGCATTAGTGTCCAGGACAACCTGGGTGTTGGAGATGCAATCCACTCATTAAATCAAAGAAATTGATGAAAGACAGTTCAGTAAACCAGAGAAATTGGGGAGCATGGAAAAGATATAGAACATATCTTCCCCTTGTCAATAAACAGAATTGATTCGAAATAAATCAGCATTAGTAGAAATCCATTGTTGCAAGAAAGAAATATTTACTTTCCTCTGTTCCATGTATCATCAATATATTTGGCATATCTAGGTGTACTTTATGTGGCTGGCTGTAAAAGTCCTTGTCAAATTCATGAATAGATTTGGAATTTCTGTTCAATTTATTCATGCAATATTATATTGTAATTAGATTTTTGTGCAACAATTATGAAAATAAATTCCAACTTTTCCAGGGTCTTTTGAAAATCCACTCAGGATATCAATGGTTACTTCTTTGAACAGTACATTATTATATGGTTCTAAACAGAATAAATATACATTCTCATTTGTCTACTGTCTATTTATATTCAGCTATTTCTGTATCCAGGCTTGCACAATGTTCATATCACAAGTTGTATGTGATGTGTTACGTGCTAACTACTTTAAAGAAACTTGTTTAATGGCTGAAAAAAACATTATTGAGTAGTCGGAGGGGAGGTTCATTGTTGTTAGCTTTGGGAATATGTTGCATAGACTTGCTTCTATCACAGTCAATTCTGATACTTTTTAAAATTTGTTTTTAATCATTGGTTTCATAAATCATAAATATTTGTTTTTTAAATATTTGTTTTTTAGGAGGGCAAAAGCTAAGAATGAGCTGAGGTTAGCTAGGGACACTAAAAGTAATAAAAAGCATTATTCAGGTATGTGAGTAGCAAAAGACAAACAAAAGACAGTGGCACAGCTCCGCAATGGAGATGGAAAAATGATAATGGCTGACAAAGAAAAGGCAGAGGTGCTCAATTCCTATTTTAGTTCAGTCTTTTCCCATAAGACAGACTATGAACTTCCAAACAAATTGGAAGTGCAAGTGGGGGGGGGGGGGGACAGGATTGCAGCTGGAGATTGATAAACAAATAGTCAAGGAATACCTTACCACCCTGAATGAGTTCAAATCTCCACGGCCAGATGAACTGCATCTGAGATAACTGAAGGAACTAGCTTAAGAACTCTCAGAACCGCTATCCATTATTTTCTTGAAATCATGGGAAACGGGTGAGGTGCCAGAGGATTGGAGGAGGGCTAATGTTGTCCCTATCTTCAAAAAGGGCAAAAAAGAGGAACCTGGGAACTACAGGCCAGTCAGCCTGACATCAGTCCCAGAAAAATTCTGGAACAGATCGTAAAGCGGTCATTGTGTAAGCACCTAGAAAACAATGCAGTAATAACTAGAAGCCAACACGGATTTGTCAAGAATAAATCCTGCCAAACTAATTTGATCTCATTTTTTGATCAGGTCACCTCCCTGATAGACAGAGGGAATGCTGTAGACGTAGTATATCTTGACTTCAGCAAAGCCTTTGCCAAAGTGCCCCATGATATCCTGATTAGCAAGCTAACTAGGTGTGGGCTGGATAGATCAAGTGTCAGGTGGATGCACAGTTGGCTACAGAATCGTACTCAGAGGGTGATGATTAATGGGTCCTTCTCTAACTGGGAGGAGGTAACAAGTGGGGTACCCCAAGGCTCAGTCCTGGGCCCAGTGCTCTTCAATATTTTTATTAATGACTTGGATGAGGGAGTGTAGGGAATGCTTGTCAAATTTGCAGATGATACAAAACTGGGCGGAATAGCTAATACCCTAGAAGACAGAAACAAAATTCAAAATGACCTTGATAGGATGGAGCACTGGACCGAAAGCAACAGAATGAAATTCAACAGGGATAAGTGCAAAGTACTGCACCTCGGAAAAAGAAACCAATTGCACAGTTACAAGATGGGGGATACCTGGCTCAGCAGAAATATGAGTGAGAAGGATCTTGGAATTGTCATAGATCACAAGCTAAATATGAGCCAACAGTGTGATGTGGCTACAAAAAAGGTAAATGGTATTTTAGGCTGCATTAATAGAAGTATCATTTCCAAATCCCGTGAGGTGCTAGTCCCCCTCTATTCAGCACTGATTAGGCCTCACCTTGAGTATTCTGTTCAGTTCTGGACACCACACTTCAAGAAGGATGCTAACAAATTGGAACAAGTTCAGAGGAGGGCAACAAGGATGATCAGGGGGCTGGAAACCAAGCCTTATGAGGAAAGGCTGAATGAATTGGGCATGTTTAGCCTTGAGAAAAGAAAACTGAGGGGTGATATGATAGCACTTTTCAAATATTTGAAAGGTTGTCATACAGAGGAGGGACAAGATCTTTCTCAATCATCCCAGAGTGCAGGACATGCAACAATGGGCTCAAGTTAAAGGAAGCCAGATTTTGGTTGAATATCAGGAAAAACGTCCTAACTGTTAGAGCAGTACGACAGTCGAACCAGCTACCTCGGGACATGGTGAGTGCTCCAACACTGGAGGCATTCAAGAAAAACTTGGATAATCACCTGGCAGATATACTTTGATTGTATTCCTGCGTTGAGCAGGGGGTGGGACTTGATGGCCTTGTAGGCCCCTTTCAGCTTCACTTTTATATAATTCTATGATTCTAATGGAGCTTCTTTGGTATTTTAAAATTGTTAATTATTGTATAGTTTTAATTGTTGTCAGCCACTATAGACCCATATGGGGAGAAAGGCAGCATATAAATCAGTGGTTCCTAACTTTGGGTCTCTATATGTTCTTGAACTACAAGTCCCAAAAACCCTGGCCTGCACAGCTAGTGGTGAAGACTTCTGGGAGTTTTAGTCCAAGAACTCCTGGGGACCCAATGTTGGAAACTACTGATATAAATAATATAAACAAACAAATAAATAAAACATTCATCAGCTCTTTTAGTTTGATATTAGTTCAGCATATTCTTGTACTTTTGAAAGGCAAGTATGGTATTGGAAATCTCCTAAAGGCATTTTAAATAGCTTCATTCTCATAAAATTTTTATGATTTACACCCTTTTATTAGGTTTTCTTTCGAGCAGTGGCTCCAAAGAAAGCTATGGAACTTCTTCATGACTCATTTCTTGTGCATAGAAAATAATAGTGAAAATATACCTCTGCTGTGTTATAACCTTTGCTAGAAATTTGATTGTTGTCTTGTGTGTACAATCCAGTACTTTATCTCAGCTAAAAGAAACACTTTGTGATTCTGTATGTTTGATCAGTGCTACACTATTGCTATCCCATCTGAAATGGGACTGTTTCAAGCAAGACAATTCAAAAACAAAAACAATAAATAAATAAAAACACATTTATCCTCTTGGACCTGTTCCTCTGCTTCTCTGAAGTGGAGCTGGCCTACTGATCCCTGCAGCTTGGCTAAGACTATTAAGATAGATGCAGTTGTTAACACTGACCAAAATGTGATATTTGTGCATGCACAAAAGGAGTTGTGGAAGTTGCTAAAGCTAATTGAAGGAGCTGGGTGCGTGCTGAGCATGCAATCAGGTATGTGACTGACACGCAGTTGGCACCTCATTGATTAGCCATAGCAACTTCCATAATTCTTCCTGTGTGTGTGTACAGTATATATGATTCTTGCCAGTATGGCCTTTTTAAAGTGTGGGGAGTCATTGTTTGCTTAGTATGCTCGCCTGCCATAAGTCCAGCCTCTGTGATTACATGCCAGAAGCTTCAGGCAGGGACATATGCAGAGAGAAAAAATCAAATGGACCAAGAACAAACAAACGAAAAAACACCAACCTTTTGGTCCTATTTAAGATACTTGTGTATGTGCGGTTATGTCACCATGACAGCTAGAACTTGGAAGAGTAATTCTGTTGACAATAGATCTCTTGTTCTTCATCTCGCCAGGTGGGTGTTGTTTGTAACATTTTGATTGGAATAGTCCTTTCAGACTTGTTTAACTTGTGTGGTGAATACTGATTTTGTTTTGAATATAATGTCATAGGCCTAAACTGCATAGGCAAGTTACTTACATCTCTATATATGATTTGAAAAGAGTTCAGCTAATGGTTCCAAGCTAAAAAACAATTGTATTATTGCAGTAGGTGGTACATAGTGTTTCCTTACTAAATTTCAGTTAAAGTATGCCTTTGAGGAAAAACAGCCTTGCTATCTGTTTTGTAAATTACTAATTAGAATGACAAACTGATTGTTAATTCAAGAAAGATAAAGGAATGTGACTAACTGAAAATAACCATAACCTACATTTGGGTTTTATTAGTAATACATATGTGGACACCCTCAGCAGCCACAGTCCTTGTAGAATGTGTTTGCAGACTTTAGATTAATAGATGATGTCAACTGCATGCCTTATTATATCTTGTTGTAGTTTATTTGTAGAAAATGCCTACGATATAAATAAAAATAGGGGATGAATTACAATTACCTTCTTACTTAAATATTTGGTAATAAGATGCTGCCTTTCTATAAGTTGATCTTTATAACAAAAATTAATAAAATCATTATTAGAAAATTCTTCATTGTGTATAAACAGAATGCTACCTCCTATACTTGTTGTGACTTATCTGGTTGGGGCCAATTGTGGGGATGGTCCTTCTGTAGGAGTACAGTCATGTTCTGTGATTGTAGTTAGACAGGAAGGAGGTTGAGTATGAGACACCAAATTGTTGTGATGTCTATTTTTTAACTCTGAGAGAATACTTGTAGTCACCCTTTGGATTATTACATATAGTTCTTTGGTGTGTGGCAGCTGTTACTAATAAAGCTTAAACAATGGAAAAAGTTGAGTTTCCATTCTCTGTTGTGACTGGCAACTGCCAAGAAATAGAACCCAGGTATTTCCATTTACTTTATTTTTATATTCTTAATTCATGAGTGGTAACACGTCATGCTAATAGAACGCAACTGATTTATCGCTAACATATGTATGTCTTTTGTGGGTGTGTTAATGTACAGGTACTGTAATGTCCAGGCCATGATGAGGAGCTTCAATTTCTTCTCTGTCAGAGGCAGCTTTATAGGGATGGAATAAAGTTCTGTGAGTTAGGCCTCTGTTTTTGGATTCTAATCTGTCTCTACACTTATTCTGGCTTTGTTTTAGACATCTGTATCGTAGATTTCAGAGAACTGGTTTGAGGTGGTAAAGTGATACATCTGGGGTGTCACAAAATGGGCTCTATCACATGTTCATATTTATGCTTTTTTTAAAAAAGTGGAAATAGAGATCAAATTAATGTTTATTGTAATAGCATTAAGAAGAATTCAAGACCAATTATTTGCATTACTGTTAGCAGATCTAGACTTGTGTCTAGACTTTGCTAACAAAATATAGTTATTATCAGTTCAAATTTGGAAATGATTATGTTCTTTCAAAAATCGTTTGACAAAACGTAGCTCTATAATGTCTTTTTGGAGCATCTGATGGTACTATGTAGTGATAATTCACATCCTTTGAATTACTCCAGTTTTATAAAAACTTCCATGTTTGTTTTCTGTATTTACTCAAATGAATAAAAAGTAATTATACATTTTATATGGGGGGGGGGGGAAATTGTTTAAAAAAACACACCTCCAGACATATATGAGACTATACTACATCCCTGCAGAAAGTTACTTGGAATACATAAAAATAATTTATAATACAATGAGTGTTTACTATTAAAATTTGAGATACTAAAATTATGTGCTATATGTCAAAAGTTGTCACCAGCCAAGACATCTCCTCTAACATTTGTGTATTTCACTGGATTTTACTAATGTGTTATGTTTCAGTTCGTAAAATATGGAACAGTTAGTGCACTATAATAAAAAACTTCCTTAGCTATTGCTTATTTGTGAATAGGCATTTTCGCTAAGCAATGAAAGTAAAAGTAAAGCATACAGTCTTTGTGAACATGCATGGTTGAGCCTGAGAGCAGCTGTCTTTGAATTACTCAGATTGCTGGGATAAATCTAAAACATCAGTTCTCTTTTACAACAAAAATATAAAAATTACCATAAGTACTCAAGGCACTAAAGAATTACTAACTAATGCAATCTTACTGTTTTTCACTTGATGAATAACCACCCATGTGAAAAGAACAGCTTTATATTTATATGCTTGAAAATACATCTGCATAAATTGAGGGCCCACCCTATTGATGCATTAACTGTTATAATTCTTTACTAGTATATGATTAAGCCCTTTATTTAGTTGCATGGTCCTTGCATATTTTATGGTCTAAAAACATTACAAATGTTGAAATTTTTAAGTATATGAATAGGGGGGGTCTGTGTTAAAATGTTGCAATTTCTTCAAAAATTGTGTATCTTGAGAATTAACCCCTGTTATGTACTCAAAAGGTTGTACAAAAAGCTCTACATCCTTTCATAATTATCAGTTGTATTTTTTGCAAATGTAAAAGTGTTGTCTGTTTAAATGTAGTGGTTTAGAAAACTAGGTTGGGCAATACCATCTGTACACACTGTTGCCTGTTGCCCTTATTTGGTGATATTTTGCTTAGATGCACAGTTTTATAGTTGAAGATTAAATGAGAAATCACAGGCGCTGGATTAAGATCATTTTCTGGAATTGTACAGTTTAATTTGACAGAAAGGAGATTAAGTGGTGCTGTTTCTCTTTTATATGTCTTGGGGCAAGCAGAATGTTTCCTTGCACTTCCTGATACTGGGTTAGCAGTATTCCTGCTCTTTCTTTTTTTTTTCTAGAGGCTCCAAATAAATGCAAACTAGGTCGCTATCTGATTACTTCCAAGCATGGTATCTGTGCAGGATTTGCTTAAATTTCTAACTTCAAAATTTGTTTAAATTTTAAAAACTACTAAAGGTTTTGTACAGTTACCTCATTCACGTTCTCATCTAACAGAAACAAAAATGTGTAATGACAATTTATGTTGTTTTTCTCTTATCTGTGCAATCAAAGTCTAACAATACATTTTATCTGCCCCCCCCCCCTTTTTGGGAGAGTATTTATAAAATAGTCTGTATCAAACTGCCGTCAAAAGAGAAATGTTCTCATCTTTTGAAAAAAAAAGTACTAAAATCATAAATCATACCATCTTGTATATGCTCATCTGAGATTAAATCTAATGAGTTTAAAGAGTCTCTTTTTAAAGTAAACATAAGGTTTAAGCTATAAAACAAGATAGGAAACATTTGTCCCACCGTATCTGATGTGATGGATTAGAATTTTTAGAGTCCCTTGCCATTGACTATGCTGAGTGGAACTGATGGGAACTGGCAGGCCAAAAGGGCAAAGGCTTCTCATGCTTGTTCTACAAAAATTAAGTATTAGCTATGTTTAAGTTATTAGATCTTAAGTGATTCTGCCAAGATATACACATCTTTAGACATTTGCATGTGACTACTTTGGTCTTCCTTCTGCATATGAAATCAAATTAGGAAAAAACAGTTTACCATAGCTTCTTGTTACATCACTATCAGGAAACTGATTAATGGTTTACAAGCAATAATTTACTTATTTGTTTATTTAAAATATCTATATGATGCCTTTCTCCTAAAGAGAATATAAAGATAGCTCTATTAATGCATCAGGGCTCTGTTTGGTGTAACTTGCACTCCATCTAGGGCTGAGAGAGCAGGCAGGCCAGAAGGGATTAAGTGATTTTTCTGGGTTAATCATCATGCTTTAATATTTGTTTTTTGTTTTTCAAATTGAGATAGTGCTAGATCAGTGTTAGACATAGAGAAAAAAAATACAGATTGGATAGTAAAGTTACCCTGCAGCCCGGGAATCTGTGATCTTGGCATCCAATTCAATATTTGACAAACTCCACAGACACAATTTACTCTGACACAGGTGAGCACACATGCAAAAATGATTCAGAATTAACCACGTTTGTAATTGAGTTAAAATAGTGGGTTTTTTAAAAAAAAAACTTGCTTTCTGAACAAAACCCCATACTGTCTGACCAAAATAATGTGCACTCAGCTATACATTGTGTAAATGGGTATTTTAAAATCATTTCAAGTGTGCTAAACCTGATGCAAACTCCATCAAAAGAATTCAAGTCTCATTTTTGGAATATGTTCTGGATGCCTCCAAATGTATACCTGTCTTAATCTTTATTTATTTAAAATATTTTTATCCCACCTTTCTCATCAAAGAGGACCCAGGGCAACTTGCATAATTAAAAAGACAATGTTTAAAAGCTAAAAACAGTAAGTATATAGACATTTTAAAAAGAATTAAGCAAATATTACATTCAAAACAGTAAATAAAATCAATACTAAAGCACTTTTTAAGGCAGCAAGGCACAACAATCCATTTAAAAAACCCCTCTCAGACAGCCTGCCTGAAGAGAAAGGTCTTCATCTGCTTGTGGAGGGACAGCAAATTAGGGCTAGCCTGGCCTTCTATAGGAGGAAGTTCCAGAATCTGGGAGCAGTGACAGAGAAGGCCCTCTCCTGTGTCCCCACCAGACTCACCTCATAAAGGCAGATACATTCCTTGAGATAGCTTGGACCCAAGCTATTTAGGACTTTATAAGTTAAACACAGCACTCTGAATTGTGCCTGGAAATGGATTGGCAGCCAGTCAGCTGCCATCTGCTTTTGCTCACTAACAATTCATGCTCTTTTCTACTGAAATACTTGTCATGATGATGTGGATTCTTATGTTTGTCTAACAGTTAGTAATCCATATATCTCTTCTTGAAGAAAAGCTATGACTCAAAAGATTTCTCTACTTGGCTTCTGCACAGAAGAGCTATGCGGGCATAATGTTATATGTGTGAAGTCTTTGATGAAGCAGAAGATCCAAGATTCTAATAGCCAGAATTTGTTAGCAACGTCCAATAGATTATGTTCCCCTGCAACATTATGTAACTAACCATCCCTCCTGGTAATTTATGTGCTCTCTACTTGAGTAAATTGTCAATGGCTACATATTGAAGAGACTTCTTTCTAACAAGGGTTAATGCTGTACTCTCTGAAGCACTGGAAGGGCAATTCAGTGGCATAACCTGTGGTCAGAGGTTATGCCAATGTGGCACGAGCTGTTCAGATGATAGCACATATGCTTCTGTACTGTAATTTTTACAGGTGCCTGAGAAACAGAGCGTTGTATCTCATATTTTGATGCTTCCTAGGCAGGATTGATACTAATCTACTAAAAGTATGTTAAAATAAGAACAGTCCTTATTGTTGTTTTAATTTATTATGCTATTTTTGTTAGCTGCCCAGAGTAGACTTGGTCTAAATGGGCGGGGTATAAATTTAATAAATAAATAAATAAAATAAATCTTAGTGTTGCTAAAATCTTAAATATTGTGATTGATACTAGGGCCAAATGCTGGAAGATCTTTAGCCATCTAACAGTCTAATTATTTAACAATTTTGTATTTTTTCTTTTTGTTAAATATTTGTATGATCAATAGACAAGTAAACACTCTGTGTGCGTGTGTGTGATGTGTGTACAAGAAAACCAGGATTTGATTTCAACTTTAATAATGGCTTCATACTGTAAGTTGTTTGGCAGCTGCTAAATAATAACCAAAATCTTAATGAGTTCTTATGCCAGTATAACAGTTAGAGTAAATCTTGATGGTGAATTGTCACAAGTTAAGACGTTGGTGTATGGTTTGTTGTTCTGTGTCAATTTACATGATTCACAGACATAACAAATACCTATGATAACTTCTTAACTTGAAGGAATTTGTCACTGAGATGTATGCCAATTGCATTATGATTATGGGTTTAACTGATGGGGTTTTGGCCATAGTTTTCTTGTTCAGATGAAGCAGAAGTTATGTTTCCTTGCTTGTTTGCCCATTCATGTGAAACAGTTACATACAGTTGCAGGATGCCTATTTGTATCTTGGATTACCGTGTTTCTCCGAAAATAAGACAGGGTCTTATATTAATTTTTGCTCCAAAAATGCATTAGGGCTTATTTTCAGAGTATGTTTTATTTTTTCATGTACAACAATCTACATTTATTCAAATACAGTCATGTCATCTTCTTCTGGTTGCTGCACAGTGAGTCCCTGGTGGAGGGTGGGGTTTCACTTAACTGGGGCTTATTTTTGGGGTAGGGTTTATATTACGTGCACCCTGAAAAATCATACTAGGGCTTATTTTCTGGGAAACAGGATATTAAGGGAAGATTTTACCTGTCTCAATTTGGCCATTGTACAGCACTATACACTGCTATAAAAATAGTTGTGTATACTTGCCAGTGACACCTTTACACAATTCAGATATTTAAGAAACACATCCTGTAAAATCGTACTTGGGGGTGGGAGATGAGCAAAAGGAAACTTTTCAAGGAAGAAAATGCTTGTGAAATGGGATTCTAAAACTTCTGGCAAATTTACATGGAAAATTATTTCAAAGAAGAGTAGGATTTGTTAGCAGTTTACAGTTTATGCATACATAGACAGTATCAATTTTATAAATATATTTTAGCAATTGTTTTGCTAATCTCATTTTTATTACAATAGGCACCAAGGGTTTGAGAGCTGGAAAAAACAGATACCTAGTCTTTGGGTACTTCATGTGCTTTTAAGCTGAATTAAAGAAGTCTATAGGACTGGATAAATATTTTCATATATTTTGATGCTGAAAGTATTTTTCTTCTAATGCTCCAGACACAAGATTCCCAAGCTTCCAGACTGTTGTGTGAGACTTTTGATCAGGTATGATTTAAAAAAGAGAGCTTAAAATAAACAAAAGTTATAATAAATTATAATAAACCAAAGTGTACCTACTTCTATTCCCAAAATTGCTTTGAAATTTCTTTTTCTGAAATACATATTTTGAATGCACATCGTCCCATTATGTTTTTACAGCATTGTAGAAATATTTGAAATTAGTAATTATGCGTTTTACTACTGTTTGTAGATCAAATAATTTTTCATGGTTCTCAATTAATTCGCATTTATGATTTTCTTAGCAATAGTCCTTATCAACTTTTTCCCATACAGAGCTGGGGTGGGAAAAACTTTTTGAAATGATGGGCCAGACTACAGATTTTACCACCTACTATTGTCTGTTAAAAAATTTAAAGGAACTTTATATTAGTTAAAATATAACTTTTTCTTCTTACAGGTAGAAAAAAATCAAATGCAGTATACACTATAAATCTACTGTGAAGTAATATTGCCAGAAATAGATCTGGATGTCAAGCTGATAAATAGTCAGGAATATGGCTACTGATAATATCTATGAATGTTGCACAGTTAGTGAAGTGGAGAAACCAGGTGATGATTTAGAATCAAAGGATGTGCATGCCAAAGCATACATCCCCCACCATTAGTTTCACACCTTTTGATACACTTTAGGTTGGAAATGCTTCTTTAATCTTAATCATTCTCTCTCTTCCTTTGTAAACGTTTATAATTTTCAGCCTGAACTAGGGAGGTAGTGGAATAGTGACACAGGATTCAAACCAATCTTGATTGTCGCTCTGAGGGAGCAGCTGCATTGGCAAATAATATGGGAATTATTCTGGGATTGGGACAGTCAGATTTGTATTATTTTCCATTTACTATATGACATACAAGTTAATTCAAATGAGTCTAGAGTTTTCCCCACAATCTGAATTCTTTTTTCCTCCACCGCTGAGACTTCTGCTTTTTTCCCCCCAGTGAGTTCATTTGCCTCTGTCCAGGCAATGCAATCACTTTTGCCAGTGCAGCAAAGCATGTGTAGGTGTGGTGGTGATTGGTGGAATGGGAAGGAAGCAAAGAGGCACTCATAGGGGTTAGTTTCCCTCAGATGTCTTAAGAGACCATGAAGGAGACTTTGGATCTTTGTTAATAATGCAGTTTCTTTTCTTTTTTTAAAAAGGCTTGGTGTCAGTGCTGTAATCAGTAGGCACTTAGGAGACAGAAAGCGAGGGGGAAAGAAAGAGATGAGAAATTGCTAATCAGTACTTCTTTGCAGCTTGTTAATGTGGCTCTGCTGTAGCCATGCAACCTGCAGACCTGGATGGCTCAGGCAGAAGCTGCCTTAAAAACTGCAAACAAAGGCTAACTTCCTTCTCTCTCTCTCTCTCTCCCTCTCTCTCTATCTGCTGCCTCCTGTGTGGTCAGTTAAAGCAAATTTACCTGGGGAAACTTGATTTCCTGAGTGTGAATTAACAGTGGATCAATTTGTATTTTTCCTGCTGTATAGTCGCTCCTTCAGATAAACTATTCGGTGCTTAATCAGGCCAATTTTCCCCTGCATCTCCCCCTCCACTTGTTTTGCTTTCTTCCAAACCCCAGTGTCACTTTCAACAACCTATGCTTCGAGAAGGGCAAAGAACATGCTGAATTTTTCTTTTTCAGAAAAAAGTGTATTTTTTAATTGATTCCCAGAGAATTTTCTGAGTATACAATACCTATTATCTTGTCTTCAGATGGCTTTGTTTTGTTAATTAGCTGATGGACATGGGACCATTAAATCTGATACTACAAAAAATGTTAAAATAAATGGGGAACCCTTAAAATGCTATGGCATAAATCTATCTGGTCATGTAGTGTGATGGAAGATATTGTGGCATGAGATGTGTTTCAAGAATGATGAAAACAAAAGAGATATAATCCTCCCTGCCTTTCTTTGTTGTGCTGTGTGGTGCTAAATGGCTGAGCTGTGTCACTTACACAGTTGGATGGAAGGAAATTTCTGGAAAATGGGAAATAAAGACAATCTTCTTTCTCTTGTGGAACCTCCCTATCTGATACAAAGAGAGAAGTTCCTTAACCTCACTCTGTCTATCCTTGCTTCTGTATCCTCTCTCCTGGATGCCATAAACTAAGCAGCTGTTCCTCCTTTTTTCATTTGATACACTTGATATTCCATGGTGTTTTTTTTTGACTGAATGTAGATCATTTATATCAAGCCTTAATTTTCTTTTCATTGACAAACAAATGTATGTCAATACATTACATTAGCCGCCTAGAGTGGTCACAATTGACCAGATAGGCGGGGTATAAATGAAATAAATAAATAAATAAATAAAATAAAGTATGTGCATTTGGGAATCTCCTGAATATGCACAAACTATTATCTTGTTTGGATGACCCAGTTTTGCTGCCACACCACACCACACAAATTCTATGTGAGAAGAGTTAATGTTGGCTTGTTTACTATAAATCAAGATGGTATTTATCTGTGTTCTTTTCCTCTTATTTCTAGAATTCACCTTTGGTGAGTTATGAAATATTTGTCAGAATGCTCCTTCAGTCTGATCTTCCTCTAATATATTATGATGCTGGTTATTATGTAACTGTTAAAGATTGTCATCTTTAATTCCCCTTCTGTTTCTCCCTTCTCCTCTCTCAGTACTTTTCACGCTCCACTGCTGAAGTAGGCAGTTTGCCAGGAAACTGTAACTCTTAGAGCAGCATAGAAAGTTAAGGTTAAAACATACTGGTATACCTAGAGAAACTGTATTCTGAATACACTTGTGTAGAACAGTGATACCCAGTGACTTGTTAAATTAGCTATAGATGTATGTTCTGTAGTAACGTCTAAAGAATAATGTAGCATCTTCAGTTTTGTTTCAGGCATAGCACTGTACTAAAGTCAAAAACTGAAGCAAAACTGTGTATATATGAGAATAGGCAGCATTCAAGAGATTAGGTAATGCAATTAGGCAAGTCACTGAATTGGACGGCTGCAAATTTTGCAAGAGGAGCATCTGAGTGAGATGAGGTAAGAATGCTAGTGCTGGAATACGATAGTTTGACCTTGGATGTTAATGGTTAGCTGTTCAAATTTTCACATTTATAAATTGCCTTATAGTGACACTAACAGCCTATTCAGATATAAGCTCTGTAGCACTGGTTTTAGGAGGAAAAGGTATCTAAGAAGAAAAGTGATTGCCTCCTTTTGTTTGTTTGTTTGATTGCTTGTTTCATATTCTGTGTCTCCTCTTACACTATGTCCCTGTAAGAATGAAATGTTTGGTTAATCATCCATATCCTATTAGCAGTCTGAATGGGTTATTGAAGGAAACCCTGAACATGTAAAATGCCTGCTAATGGATGTGTATTCTACCATTTTCTCATTAGTACTGAAGCCTTTAATCAAGACGGCCAAAGGTTTTCTCAATGCATGAGATTTTGAAATGATTGTAATTTTGGTTTGAATAGTCAGGTTTGCCTTACGAAAGGATGTTAATTGCTGCTGCTGATGGTGGTGTTTACAGCATTTATGTTCAGCCTGCAAATCAGATAGTGTTTGAAGAATATTTCAACAGGTGATTTCCTTGTGTGTTCTTACTTCAGTAGTAGCAGCTAGGCAAATTATTTCTGAACACTTAAGGCTTTTTAAAATAAGGACTTTCCTGCTTGTAATTTTGCTTTTCAATTTTTTTAGCAAGATAAAAATATCAGAACTGCTGCATCAAATTGGCAGTTAGATTAGATTATTATCCAGGTTAGAGCAGAGAACAGGCAAGAGGGGCTAAACTGCTTATACCTGAAAGATGCAGATTAGCATCTTGGTTGACCTGGGATGGGATTTGCAGGAAATGTGTATTTTAACATAGTAGGGAACAGAGTGGTAGTTCAGCTGGTGGGTCTGGGGGCTAGACTTAGCTATGGTTTCCTCGTTTATTGTATACTCAAAAGTAGTTGATGTAACTATATTTGGTATCTCATGTACCCAAATTTGTAGGTTCCTTTTTAACAGATCTGCTTTGGGATATTACTTGAATTTAGCATCAAATATCTCCCTCCAACCTGACTGGTCTCTGCCCACTATGAACGTATTCATTTATTTTGAATTTCATTTGTAATAACATTAGTTCAGATTTAGATGGAGATGACTTGCTGTCAAAGAGTTCAGCAGTTTTTTAGTTTAGTAAAATCAAAAGACAGGGAGACAGGCATGATTTGGAAGGTGAAAATATTTGGCTGTGCACAAGATGAGATTTTGGCGTAAAGTGCTTATTGCAAAGAAGACAGACTGGAAGGGGGAAAGGTTGATAGTTCATTACGTTGAGAGCTTTCCAGCTCTGTTTTGGCTAAGTGGGAAGGCTCTGATTTTAGATCTAAAAAGACTTTGCTTTGAGTTAAGAAACTGATACTGACAAATTTGTTCTCTTTTGCATTAGACTGTGTTGTGCATACAAACTTACAGCGCTCACCCTTAATTGAAATACTGATTTGACCATAAAGTTGGAATAACAACAATGTGATGTGTAATTCTTTGCTTCTTTACAATTAAATTTTCAAGGGATTTTGTACCATATATTTTAAAAGAAATATTTATGATATGTATTTGGTTTTTGTGGTTCATTTTAATGCTGAACAAATACATAATAAAGAGATGTTATCAAACAAATTATCTGTTAAGGCCCAGTTATTGTAATACCTGTCTTTTGCTTACATTTCTTTCTTTCAGCCAGGATGACTAATACTTCACCTTTTCCATTCATTAGTGATGGAGCTCTAGTCATATGGCTGACTTCACTGTGGCTAAAATGTTGTTCTCATAGTGGTACATAAAATGTTAAGAAAAATCTTTAGTAAACTTGAAGCTACAAATACTAGCATTCAGTAATGTTTGATATTTTTGTGATAAGATTAATAGCTCAGTTCTAGGCAAGTTTGCTTAGAAGCAAATTTACTGAGTGCAATAACATTTTTCCCCCTGGTAAAAGAGTTATTTTTGTCCCACATTCTTAGCAATACTTTGGCTTGTTAGAGATTTTGAGAAATGCTTATAGTGACATCAGATTTAATATTTAAAATGCTTAAGAGTGGGTTTCTTTCTTTCTGCAGGGTTTTTGTGAACAGAAGTCTAGCCATGGAAAAAATAAAGTGCTTTGGATTTGATATGGATTATACATTAGCCGGTGAGTGTGTATGAATGTGAATAATTAAGCCTAAGTGATAAAACAAAAGAATAGACTGATACTCACTGAAGTAGTAGGCAGTTTTCTTAGTAACACCTGTCTTGGATAATGAGGCAGCTGAGCAAATAAAAGTGTGTAGGCTGCTATTGTGAAAATATTTACTGTATTTTTCCGTGTATAAAATGACACTTTTTCCTAAAATAATTAAAGGAAAAATTGAGGGTCGTTTTATACTCGGAAGTAAGGAGGGGGGGAGGGATCAAAGTGCTTTAATCCCTGTTTCCCCCTCCAGGTTTTGCAAAGAAAATGGAGGGGGAAAGCGATTTCTGCTTTCCCCCTACATTTTCGTTGCAAAAAGCAGCTTTTCCCCTCCATGTTTTGCAAAGAAAATGGAGGGGGAAAGTGATTCCTACTTCCCCCCTACATTTTCATTGCAAACGTTTGCAACAAAAATGGAAAAATACGGTATTTAAAATCTGTCTCTTTAGTGAGGCTCAGTTTGATTTAATTGATCTGCACTGATGCAGTTGATACTAGGTCCCTAAAAATGATCTTAATGCATTTCCTCCAAATTCTTCCTGATTACATTGTTGTTATTTAGGTGTGGCTGTGCACTTTCCTCCTATGTAGAACTTTTGTCTCTTATTTTCTTCTATTTAACGTATCCAAGATTGGTCTTTTTTCAGTTGATGATGCCATCAAAATATTAATTCATTTTTCTTATTGTGTGGTTTTAAGTATTACAGTATTGTACTAATTGTTTTCTCTATTTCTTTTCTGGCCACTTCTGTCTTTGCTCAGTACTAACATCTGCCTCATTTTTTTCTGTCTGTCACTTTGCTCACCTAATTTCAATCTGATTTTTAAACAGTGTTCTATGTGCTGGTCATACATCTCCACCTTCTCTTCAAGGGTCTCCTCCCTACCTATATTCTTTTTTTAACTCTTCTATTTATTTTTTCCTACTTACCGAGCATTTTTTTTAAAGCCAGGATTACTTCTGTATTATTTTGCTTGTTTGCATTTTCCTTTGCTGTCATTTATTGGAATGATTCCCCACCAGGTGACAACTTGCTGTATGTGTTTTCATCATCGTTATCATCAGGAATTCTTAAAGATACTCCAATGTTGGGCCATTCAGATAGGAATTGCTTTCTCTACTTCATCCACTTCATGGCCCCTTTACTTGTGATGTCTCCTTTTAGATCACAACTACGGTAGTAGATGGTGAATTTTACTTGTATCATGAATAATTTACTAAAAATGAATAGTCATTTACTATGGAAGGATATATTCCCACCTACTTCTACTGGGGATAGAAAAGAAAATCAGGAGGCGTTTCAGAGTGACAGCTGATTGCTTTGAGGTTATTTTTAGATCCCTCATTGCAGTAGTATGTTGCTGTTTTGGCATCTCCCTTAGTCTGCATATATTTGCAGAATATATCATGCAAATTTGGCAAACCTATTGCTAGTCTGTTTAATTTGCATGAATTATACCGAACATGGTCTTTATATTTTCTGAGCACGGGTTTTCCTTGGCATAGTGTGTATATAGCAGTGGCCATGTGTTCCTGTCCACTTTGATCACACATATTAAAAATAATATAGGTCTTGCAAACTAAGTGTACATTTTGATGAAAATGTAAAAACTAAGTTAAATTCAATTTCACAGTTTTGCTATGCAGTGATGTTTACACTTGGTACATGATACTGTTTAAAGAGATAGCACCAGTGAAGTAATTATAGTGATTTGCATGCCCTGACCATGAATTAAGCAGTAGCATCTGAAAGCCTTCACTGAAATGTAAACCATATTTATTAAAACCACATGTATTAAGTGGCTGGCCTACAATATTCCTTCCCTTTCATTTGATCTTTCTCAGTTTTACTAGAGGAAACAAGAACTTATCTCTACAAATGTACAATAGCTACCTTTATAATACTTTATTAATTCAGTTTGAGAAGAATATCTATTTATATTTTGTGTTCTGTAGCTCCATGCTGCTGACACTTCAAGAGATGACTGCAGTTATCCAAGGGAAATTTTTACTGAAAAGTATTCACTGTTTTGTTCTCCTGATAGCATTTCTCTGATAACAGCAGCCTCCCCCACCCCACCCCATTGTTGTTGAAAATAGTGCTGACTTAAGTTATCAACCTGAATGATCCATAATGTAGTCTATAACAGAAACCTTGTTTCAAAACGTCTTCACTGCCCACTATAAATTTCGTAGGGTAAGAAAAAGAAATGCTTAAGAGTAAATAAGAAAGAATATTATATAAAATGCAAACTATCTGGGACCATCTACATTATAGCTGTTTATATTCATTGGTTTCTATATGGTTTTTATGTTGCATTGCTATGTGCCTTATTAATCCTTGAAGATTTCAGCCTTCTGCAGGAGGGTGGTCAAGTTAGATATATTATGAAGTAGCATGCAGTTCCAACCCACGCATGCCTTTGATGTTATTTTTTACAAAATGTACCTGTAATCAGCAGAGAAAGATGTATGTATGTTGGAGGTGGGAGAACTTAAGTATTTTCCCTTGATGTCCCCCTCTTTTGATTTGGTCCACAGTTTCAAGTAGAGAAAATGGGTGTGAGGGAGGTTTCAAGCAGTGTTTTCTATTGTCCAGCTGAGATTGCAACTGTGTAGCTGTTTTTCAACATAAACAAAGCTCCCACTAGGAATGGCCAAGTCTTTCAATTTTGCTTTTTTCCACATTCAGATTTATGAGTTGGATAAATTCTGAATAGAAGTGAACTGCAACAAAATTATCATTCATTTGTATCCTTCACACCTGTAATCTAGGATTATTTCATATTTTTCTTCTTATGTCTATTTGCTTATAAGTGACTGGCAGAAAGATGCAGAGTTGGCTGACAGTGTAATAGATAATATTTCTATAACATGCTTCTATGTTTAGAAGTCTTGCTGAAAGTTTCATAATCACAGTGTGTGTGATTATACTTTAGTAATTTTATTTGGAAAAGTCATTGCACGTAAAATGCTCTCTTCTATTAGATGGGAACTTTTGCAGAAAGATTTACCGTATTTACCGGCGTATAAGACGACTTTTTTGCCCTGAAAAACATGCCTCCAAGTGGGGGGGTCGTCTTATACGCCGGGTGCACTTCAGTTGGGATAGCCTCTGCAAGCGCCCCTCGCCGGCTTTAGAGGTCCCCTGCCAGTCCTCTGATGGTGCAGGAAAAGCCTCTGAAGTGCTCTGAAGCCGGCGCGCGCGGTTGCGGGGCACCCCCCGCCAGTGTTCCGATGGCTTTCTCTGCACCATCGGAACACTGGCGGGGGTGCCCTGCAACCGCGCGCCGGCTTCAGAGCACTTCGGAGGCTTTTCCTGCACCATCCGAGGACTCGCGGGGGTGCTGGGCTAGCCTCTGCAAGCGCCCCTCGCCGGCTTTGGGGGTCCCCCGGGGCTTACCTTGCACCATCCCAGGACTTGCGGGGGTCCCTCCGCGCGGCGATGGGCATTTGCAGAGGTTTGCCCGGCACCATTTTTGAAGTTCCCCGCCCTTTCCCCCCTGCCTTCGGCAAGCCTCGGAAGGTAAAAAGGCTTTCTTTTTTTTCTTTTTAACCTTCCAAGGCTTGCCGAAGGCGGGGGGAAAGGGCGGGGAACTTCAAAAATGGTGCCGGGCAAACCTCCAAACGCCCATCGCCGCGCGGAGGGACCCCTGCGAGTCCTGGGATGGTGCAAGGTAAGCCCCGGGGGACCCCCAAAGCCGGTGAGGGGCGCTTGCAGAGGCTAGCCCAGCACCATTTTTGAAGATCGGGCCCTTTCCCCTTGCCTTCGGTAAGGCTCAGAATGGAAAAAGGCTTTCTTTTCTTTTTTTCCCTTTTTCCATTCGGAGCCTTACCGAAGGCAAGGGGAAAGGGTATATAACAAACTATATTTTGAGTGGAAATGTTGGGGGGTCGTCTTATACGCCCAGTCGTCTTATATGCCGGCAAATATGGTAATTCAGTCGGATACTGTAGCAGCACATCATTGGTATACTAATACTAATATTACTAGCTACATGTGAGTTAATACATGATTATATTACATTTTCTACCACAAGATTTCAAATGCTTTATCATTTATTACATTTATTAGTCTGTATCACATGGGCAGTGATTTTGTAAAGCAAACATTTATATCATAGTAATGTCAGAGAGCTGGGTTGCTAGAAAGATCAGAGTAAGTTGTTCGTTTCTGTTTGCTATAGAACTCGGGTTCAAGAGTTGACATGTTGCTTATAGAAAGACAAATGCATTGAAATACAGATAGACAAGGCAGCATGCCCATGTTTATACATTATTTGTATTTTGTTGTTCTGTATATACCAAGGAGCCACATTAAACTCATTAGAACCTATTTTTGAATAAATATGCATAGAATTCTGCTGTGTGTATTACGTACTATCAGGTTACATCCAACTTATGGTGGCCCTAATACGGTTTTCAAAGTAAGTGAAATAAGGAGTGGATTCACCATTCTCTCTCTCTCTCTCTCTCTCTCTCTCTCTCTCACACACACACACACACACACACAGAGAGAGAGAGAGAGAGAAAGAGAGAGAGAAAGGTTACCTGACTTAGTGGGGATTAGAACCTAGGTCTCCTGGGCCCTAGTTCATCACTCTATCCACTGTACCACACTGAGTTCCTGAATTGTCTATATGTCTACTGAAGTAGGAATCTAGTGTGCTTCTTTCTCTTTGATCCACAAGTTCTTGGATGGTTTTGGACAGGCATTATCTCAAATTTCTCATCAAATGTCAGTCCAATGGGTTTATCACACTCTTACTGTATGTGTGCTATCCTGAGCTGCACTGAAGAAGAGAATGATAGAGCCAGTGTGATTTAGTGATTAGAGTACTGGGCTGGGAGTTGGGGCTTCAGGTTCTCTTCCCCAGTGAGCCATGAAATTCACTGTGTAGTGTTAGTCTGCTCACTTTCTCTAAACTTGACTTGCTACCCAGAGTTGTTGTGAGGCTGAAGTGGGGGAAAGGAGAACTATCTGTGCTACCTTGAGCTCACTGAAGAAAAGGCAGGGTCTAGTTGAACAATTCCATAGTCTTTTTTAAAAATACTAGAACTGTGACTTAACTAGCTATTACAGGGATGTCTGCATATCCTTGGAGAGAATACTGTCATTAGCCAAAAATATTGACACTCAGGGGCTTATTTATTTGGAATTACTTGCTACTTATTTCTTCTGTTTGCACGTTATGATAAATGCATGTGTAAGCTTGCAAAAAGGCTTTTCAGGACATGTAAGTACATAGAAGTTAAGTACTTTTTACACATTAATTCCAAGTGCTTCATGTGTACTTGTGTGAGCACACACACTCTTAATTCTCAAAGCAAACACATGAGAAGAGGCATAACATAGTTGATTTAAATATGCTCCCCTCAGAAACATGTTCAAGTGAAAGGTATAAGGTAAAATGTAGGTGTATTTGTGGGTATAAAACTCTTTGGGCATACAGAACAAAGTTAATGTTTTTTTTAACTCAGTGTTTGTGTAATGTGATTTTATATTTTACTTTTACTATAATATTTTATATTTATAAATCACAGCTTGAATCCTAAGCTCACTTAAAGAAATTAATGAAAGTAAAGTTTCCTGTTCCCCGCTTTAACGACAGTCCCAACATGCCTCCTGAATTGTCATAAAGGTATTTAAGAATGTGCAGGTGGCTGCAGCGGGGAGGATGGGGTAGGAAACATGCCTTTCATGAACATTCTAAAGTTTGTTTATCTTAGGACCTAAGCCATGATGTATTTTCTAAGAATATCTGTCCTGATGGAAAATAGAGCAGGGTGTGTGTGTGTGTGTGTGTGTGTGAGAGAGAGAGAGACTATTCAGAGAGCTACAGTAATGAAAAGTACTGATAATAGACCAAGCTTTCATAATTGTGTTATTCTTCAGCAACAATCTGAATTTAGAAATAATGAGGATTATGTTCTATTTAAGTTTCTCTTGTTACACCCACATTTTCAAGTGTTTGTAGCCATGAAGTCTATTTAAACAAACAAAGCACAGGGGAGATGAAATATAGACTGCTTAACATCACTTGGAGGGCTGCATAGTATTCATAGCAAGAGACAGGGATGTACAAAGGAGCAAAATGGCATACACATAATAAAAACATTTTGCATTGTGTGGTTCCTGCTGAATTTTTTTAGTAACTTACCATTTTGATGTTGGAGGCTAGTGCTGAGGGAATGAAAGATTCTATGCCGTCTCATTGTTTTTTCTTTTAGTTTTGTTACATCTTGCATTTTGTTGCACATTGCATCTTGTGATATAAGTCTTAAGAATGCTGTTAGAGTTGAATATGTAGAAACATGCATTCGTAGGATAATATATAAAAACCTATGGTAAAGCAAAAATGTATGGCAAATGATTTGCTCAAAGAAGTAGGACTGTGTAAAAATCCAGACTGTCCAAATATTAGCTCGTTATACAGAGCATACAGTGAAGATGGATTCAGAGACTAATGTGGGCGATTTGGACCCACTTGTTGGAGCATCTTCCCCAATGTCATCTGCCTGACCCATCAGAGCATCACAGGTGAGACTCCTCCAGGTGGCCACCTTGAGGGAGGCCCATAAATCATCTGCAAGAGGAAGGGCCTTCTTCACGGTGGCTCCAGTCTTGTGGAACTAGCTCCTGGAGGAGCTTTGCCTGGGCCCCTCCCTGTTGATATTCAAGAGGCAACTGAAGACATGGCTTTTTAGAAAGGCTTTCCACTCCGACCCTAGTTGCGTTGCCTTGATAGTCTCCCTCTGGCTATTTTGATTTTGATTGTCATCATTGTTCTGGCATCCTTTGTCTCATGGCTTATGCAGTTAGATTCTTCATATTGTTCTAGTTTATTATTTTATTTTGATTGTGTGTGTTTTTGTAAACCACACAGAGTAGTGCTTTGGCACTAGTGTGAGCCGTATACAAGAGGAGGGAGGGAGGGAGGGAGAGAGAGAGGGGGGGAGAAAGAAAGAAAGAAAGAAAGAAAGAAAGAAAGAAAGAAAGAAAGAAAGAAAGAAAGAAAGAAACATTCCTGGGTGTAGTGGTTAGATAATGAGCCGGTTGTTATTACAGATGAGAAGACATAAACATTATTAGAAAAAAGTTGAAATGAAGTCTGCCACTGAAGAATAGTGAAAAATACATTGTGGCAATTTGAACTGGTTGAAATGAACTGCCTAAACTATTAAGGGAGATAGAAGCCTAAATATAGACATGTCAGGGAAAAGAAAATGTCATGTTGACTCTGTGTTAAATGTATTAAGCAAAATGTTTTTGTAGTCTATATCAAGTTTAGAAATATTGTATGCTGCTATCAAAAATACTGAAAAAAATGTGTGATATAATACTCAATAGATGCTGATAATGTTGAATATATTTATTGGATATTGAGGGTTAGTGCTTAAAGAAAAGTGGCCTCTTAATTTGGGCTCAAAGATAGAAACAAGACATATAGAAACATAAGTTCCATCATACTTTTATTTCCTTTTGGCTTGTTGGGACCAATGTTATCTGTGTTTTATGATAACCATTGCTCTCATTGACCTAGACTCTGAAAGTAGTAATGAGCATTGTTGTCACATTTTCGTTAAACAAGAAGGCTGGTTAGGATAAGTGTGGTTAAACAAAGTTCCTCTTCGCTTTATTAAAGTGGCAGTACACAGTTGCTCAACGGATGATGGAAGAGGGGATGGTAGGAGTAGAGAGTGCATGCTGGCTCCTATGTTCTCATCCAAATTTAAAGGAGGGTCACTCATGAGTGAGTTTCATTCAGAACATCATATTTAATGTCTGTATTTGGATATGCAGACAGGTAGCAGTGGAATTGAGAATATTTTTGCTGTTATATGTAGAAATCAGTTTAACTGAAACTATAGGTTGCTGTGTGTGAATTAGAGTTCAGCCTTTAAAACGAATGGTATATTGGCAGTAGTTCCACTATTGTTAGAAGCATACTTAATAATGACTTAAAATTTGTGATGGTTCCCAAGGAGTCTTAAATTTTCATTATGTTAGTACAGTATTTTGCATTAAAATCACATGGTGTGTGTCTTGCTGTTGTTTCCAAATACTGTAAATCATGTGAGGGGATTGGTGCTGTTCCCTTCAGACACCCAGCCCAGAAGTCAGAGTCAGCTCTTGCTGTATCTGGGACTGGCGTGGACCCTGAACACTGGATCTGGAAGGGTAAGGAGGTTGCTGCTAAGGGGAGCCATGTAGAGGAGGGCAAACAGGAGACTTCTTTACAGCTGGGAGCTATAGAGGGGCCCTGGAGGAGGCTGGAGAGAGGTTGCTAAGGGGGAGAACAAAGGAGGCTGGGACACAGTGGTGAGTCTTCAAACCTGGAGGAGGAAGGGACTTGGGGGAGGCCCAGGAAGAAGTTAAGGAGGCCTTCAGTGCTGAGGAGATACTGGAGCCTGAGAGCAACTGGACTATGTTTTACCATGAGGATCTTTGGACTGGAGTCCTTGTGGAGCTTCACGTACTATAGGAGCAAGGTAACTCACCCAATCTGCACAGCAGCACCCAGCTCCAACTCCTTGACCACCACCGTCAGACTGTGCCAAGCTGAGTAGGCCCACACTTACCCAGAGACAATACTGGAGGTAAAAAAGGCAGTGGGAATGCCAACAGCATCTCCAGCAGCAGCAGCAGCAGTCACCTCTCTCACTACAATACCACACCCTGCTGAGCCCTGAGCCTTGCCTTCATTGTGTTTTTATAAGCCATTGCTCTGCAGGGCCCCTATCTTTGGGCTCCTATGGACACTAGAGGATTTCTGGCCCTTGTGAAGTGAACTCAGGCCTCAGAAAGAGCAGAGACTGGGCAGGGGCAAGCAGCATTAACTTCCCCTGAGGCAGATAGCAGGAGTGGAGCAAACTCCTGGAGTTGTTTCCCCTTCCCTGGTTCCAATAAACCCTGTTGAGCCATAGCAGGACTGTATGGAGTTGATGGATACAAGCATGGACGAGGGGCCACTGGCTTATCCTCCTAGGAGTGGTGGTGGGGCTCACACAGACAGACGACTAATCTATGGGACATGGTTTGTTTAGCTGTTGGAGCTGGATTAAAACCACCAACAATCAGCAACAACCAATCTTCAGTAGTTATAGTGGCAGTTACTAGTGTTCACACCTTTGTCCTTTAAAAAGAAATGTCTATACTTCAGCTACATTAATCATTTTCAAGAGTCTTCATCCTGTTTATATGTCAGGAAATGCAGTTTTGTTTCTTGTTCATTGGAGATTCTTTTTTTATTATTATTCCATGTGTCAATGGTTAGGGACTGTTTAGGCTTCTGAGAATCACAGAGCTGCAGTTCCCTTGTGCTATTGCTGCTGTTCCTCCTGCTGCTTAGTGCTCCTTTGTTAAAGGCCTAGTTTTCTGAATATTACTAATATATTTCTTTCCGTCTCTCTCTGGGTGCTGTCTTAGTTGCTGAGGATAGCTACCATCATGGCATATCTCCACCTATTTCTCAGTGTGTGGATTAGTTGTTCTTTATTAAAGTCCACCCAGTCTCTAATATTATCCAAGAAATCCGCCCTGTACTTTGTTCATATTTCCCCTTTAATCATGTACTCATACAGAAATAAAATTAAAAATTTGTGAGTTCATTCTATCTGATGAACTAGTCTGACAGAATTGAGTTGTTTTCAGAGCCTGAGTAATATTTTATAAATTAAAATAATATTTAAAAGATTAAAATCTTGTAGCTTACATATGTGTGTCTTTATTGGAGAAGAGCTTCTCTTGATTTTATTTTATTTAAGAAAATTAATAAACTATTAATATTATTGTATTCTCGAAGGCTTTCACGGCCAGGATCTGATGGTTGTTGTAGGTTTTCTGGGCTGTTTGGATGTGTTCTGGAGGTTTGTCTTCCTAACGTTTCGCCAGTCTCTGTGGCTGGCATCTTCAGAGGACAGGACTTAGAACACAGAAAGAGAACACAGACAGAGTTCTAAGTCCTGTCCTTTGAAGATGCCGGCCACAGAGACTGGTGAAATATTAGGAAGAAAAACCTCCAGAACACGGCCAAACAACCCGGAAAACCTACAACAACCATATTAATATTATTTATTATCTTTACATGTTGTAGCAATATGGTAATATATTTGCAAAATATTAAATTGTGTTATATCATTAAAATGTTAAAGTTAAGGTTCCCTCTAAGCTGGGCTTATCTAGATCTATGTGGATCCAGCATCAGGCCTGGTTATGGGACAGAAATAGATGTATTCTGGGAACGATACAGCGTGAATGTGTCCTGTTAGTTTTGCTGGACTGCTCAGCAGCTTTCAGTACCATCAACCATAATATTCTTCTCAACCATCTCACTGGGATGGGACTTGTAGACATTGTCTTCCATTGGCTCCAGTCCTTCCTGGAAGGGCAATCTCATTCAGGGTAATTCCTGATTGATGCAGTGGCCTTTGGTTTGTGTTGCCCCTCAGGATTCTGTTTTGACCCTCAGCTGTGTTTGCATGAAGTTGTAATAGCAGAAGCTGCCTTTGACAAGGTGCTAATTGGCAATTTGACAAGATGTTAATTGATCATTTCCACCTCTTTTTTTTCAAATTTGTTTTTATAAGTGACCTAGCAGTTAAGTCTTAAGATCTTACAAGGAGGCCCTGCACTTGATCCCATTACTGTTACAAGTATGTCGACCAGGACCCAAGAGAGTTCCTTTTCGGTTGTTGCTCCCAGGTTGTGGAATACCCTCCCCCATGAGGCTCCCTTTCTCCTCTCCTTTTGGAGATAATTGAATTTTTTTTTAATGAGGCAGGCTTTAATATTTAATTTTAATATAGTTAGCTCTACACCTGTTGTTATCCTTTTATGTGTGTGTTTTCAGTGCTTTTACTCTTTAATGTTTTTAGATGATGATATTTAAAAAATGCACATTTAATAACTTTTTAATGATCTATGTATATTGCTTTAATTTTGTGATTGTCTTAATGATCTGTGAGTCACCTTGAGCCTGCCACCTGGGTAAAAGGCAGTATACAAGTGTGATTAATAAATAATAAATACATACATGTTTTACATACACAGAATAGCTAATATCTCAAAGCTTTGTGTTAAAATGTAGTTTATACCTGAACTTCAGTAGTTTACTGGAGGTAATCCAATGCAGAAGCAAGTAACAAGGCATATTCAGGATTTTGCTGCCTAGTAAGTATGCATAGGATTGCAGCCTTAAAATATAATCTTGCATGTATCTAATTAGTGTGCCCCGTTAAATTCACTGGCATTTATTCCAGGGTACATTGCTGCTTCATTTCATTTTCAAGTTTATAGATTTAATGGTGCAATGAGATTATACCTCATGATAAACCACTGGCATCCCATCCTTCTGCATATGCTCTACAGTGGATAGACATGTTGCTTTTAGGAGGTTAAAATTATCCATTATTATGCATACACTCATAAAATTGCTAAGTGCATTAAGCTCTCAAATCTATACTACCGTAAATAGACTGAGTTATGTGGATATGAGATTGCTGCTGCCTCATCCTCTTATTTCACCACTCTGGATTTGCTAGTGTTCTATGGGTCCTTCCATGGATATGTTTTCTTTGACATAATCTTTTGTGGCCTGTAGTCCACTTCTTAAAATGCATGCAGTGGTAGCCTTAGTAAACATATATTTATGGGGAAGAGCTTTTAAGTCGAGGCTACACTCCATACTTCTAAAGAAAAGAGCCACAGTCCAGGAAAGCTAATGTTAAATAAAACTTGCTATGGTTCCACAAGATTCTGTTATTTTTGCTGCAACTAACAAGGCTACTCTTTTGAAAAAGCCTTCTTAGACCTAATACTAAAAGTAAAAGGAGGTGAGCTCCCATCTTTCTAGAATATGTTGCGTTTCACTTAGTTATAACATTTAGTGCAAATATTTATTCAGAATATCTCAGTGTACTTCATTAATAAATTGGATATTCATAAAATGTATTCAGAATGTCTTCAGAGTTAGTTTAAAATGTCTTAGTAAATATGTAGTGGTTTTTTTTCTCCTAGGAGCCTGCCATATTTATTACTTACAATGTAATTCCAACCAGTGTCCACTAAATGGTTTTCATGGGAATGGGGAAATGTCCAAACATTCCAGTTAAATTACAGGACATAGGCTATATTTGATTTTGAGTTGATAATTAATTTTAAATTCCATATTGATGTTGTAGTAAGTTTTCAAGCATCTAGATTTGGGTCACAGGTCCACTTCTTGGTACATCTGTCTGCTTTCCATTCTTGAACACCAATGCCAAAACCACTGTCTGCTGTCAGGTCTCTTGCAAAGTTTCCATTTTAAAATCTTTCAGTATCTGAAACCATTTTATGGATTTGAAGGTGGAAGTTAATCAGTAGTTCAACAACTACAAACCATGGCTGATTGACCAATTTTTTAATTTTTCTCAAGCCAGTAGCTCCAGCAAATGAACACACCAGCAAATGAGCACACCGCCAGTGTTGCAGTTTTAAAGTCAGTTTG
This sequence comes from Intellagama lesueurii, assembly GCA_037013535.1. Lineage (NCBI taxonomy): Eukaryota > Metazoa > Chordata > Lepidosauria > Squamata > Agamidae > Intellagama > Intellagama lesueurii. The sequence goes on from JBAJHW010000003.1 coordinate 212,733,501, forward strand.
ATTCTTTCTTTTTGACAGGGGTGTCCAGTGTAACTCCTTCAAGACTGGAGTGACACTCAGCATCTGCATCTGCCTCATGTGAGTTAAAATCTTGGCAGCAATATTTTGCATTAGCTGGAGCGGCTGCAGATTTTTATTTTTCATAATGGTTATACAAATTGCTACTGTACCTGTTTTGGCAGCAAAGGTAACACTGGCATGCATGGGTATGTTATACTTTACCGTGTAGCTTCCTGTGCACATTGATTCTATTGTAACATGCATACTTCATAAGGAAGCCCACAGTTTTTGGAAGAGTTGAAGTAATTTTGAATGCAGTACGTTTTTTTATTATTGCAGCTGGTAAACTACGAATGCTGTCAACTGGTTTGTCTCTTCAAAGCTTTGCCCTGATTGCAAAATCACTCCCCCGCCCACAAGAAGAAATTTATTTCTCCTGCTCTCTGATATACTTGATACATTTTCTGATAAATTGTGATCTTACACTTGGCTTATACTTGTCTAAAAAGTGTGCATGGAGGTGTAACTTCACCAGTCTGCCTCACTGCAGAACAGATTATGCATGGCAACATCCCACTGCCTCTTGAATATTGAACTGTATGTTTTAATATATTCTAATTACTGTAGAAAGGAGTTTGTAGTTATTCATCTCATGGTTAATTATCTTCCTAGGAACCACAGTATTTAAGAAAACCACAGTATTCACGAGCACTAAACCATGCAGTTTACCTGTACATTGACAAACGTTATGGATGCATCTTTTGTTATGCTGCTTTTATTTTAGCACCCAAATACTGTTCACACTAGCAGCTTTAACTAGATAGATTACTTGTTTGGGAGCTCATATTACCTAAATCAGTACTTGTGTAGCTTGCAAGAAAATGTCAGGAGCTTGTAGCTCATCCTGATTTATATAGAGTACTCTGTGGTGTGGAGTGTTGTCAAAAAGAGACATGAGCTCTTTGAATTCCAATTCCATTCCCAGTTGTCTAATTAAAGGAAAACTTATCTTGGGCTATGTCACTGTAACCAGAGCACAACCTTTATAATCTATTTCCTTCGTCATAGCTCATTCTCCACTGTCTCTCTGTATACATTCATGTTATCTGTACAAATAATTGCTCACTCAAATAGTATTTTAAATAGTTTGGGAAGCCCATCTTGTTTACTAAGAAGAGACCATACCAGTGCCTTCATTTTGTTTCCACTTTAGTGATGGAACTCAGGTACTCAGTATATGCTGTCGAGTACACTCTCCTGTATAGCGTTTGAGCTTTGATTTTCATTTAGTGTCCTCTTCCTTGTGAAGGTCTTTTCTGGTTTTGTTTGGAAATTTGGTGCAACATATCCCCAGAACCTCAAGCTTATCTGCCTACTGTAATGTAGAAATGGAGCAAGTGGCAATTACTTTTTTCTGGAATTACTCAGTAAATTATGGTTTTGTATAAGTGTCTGACAGTGTTGGTGTCCAGTTCATAGAATCAAAACCCCTTGAAATTTAATTGGTACAACAATGTATTTAGAAGAAAATAATGGTTGGCTTTTATAGGCAGAGAGCTGCACATTGGAAGTGTTAAGTTTACCAAAAGAAGTTCCTTGTTTCTTTTAGTTCTATAGATTTCAAACTTCTAGCCTTCATTTCTGTTTATTTTATTTTTTATCTTTATCCTGACTTTCTTCCAGTGAGGCTGAAGATGAAGTATATACCTTGCCTCTTACTAGTGAGCGCAAGATAAGATACATAACTTTCCTCAGATCCATTGTGTCCTTAACAACTCTGTAAGATAGTGACTAGCCCATGGATGACTGGCTCATGGTCTCAAGTTAGCTTCATGGTTCAGTGTATACTTAGATTCCTAAATCCTAGTCTAGTATTAACTACTTAACTACACAGTCTTTCAAGGTCAGCTTGTCTGCTGAGATACTCTTACCTTTTTGTAGCAGAACACTTGCATTAGGAATACCATTCAGAGCTATTACCCCGCATAAACTGGGAATTTTTCCCAGAATGCAGCATACACTATAGTTGAATGTATCTATGTGACTATAGATTAAAAGAGAAGATGGATAGTGAGGGGTGATCTTCATTGAGAAATGCCTGACAAAACAACACAACTGCATAGTTGCAGAGATGAAAATCAGTTTCTTGTTTTATTTTAGTGTGGAAGAAATTCTATATTAAATTTTCACCACTAAAGAGGAATTTGTTGTGTGTTTACAGTTGTACTTGTAGTCTGCCTTTCTCTTGTGTTTTAGTTTCTCTAGTGTTTGATTATAATCACTACAAGAGTAGATTCTGTCCTGACAGTTTTGGTAGTTTTCTGTTGCTATTTCATGAGTACTAAGCAAAGTTTCATCTTCTCACTGTGGAACAAACTTCCATCAGATATTATATGGCACCACCCCACTCAGATCCTCAGAAGATTATTAAAGACAGAACTGTATAAGAAGGCCTTCAGCAACATCTTAGGCTGATCTGTGAGACCTGTATGCTATATTTGTAATTATGGCTTTTGATTATTTTTATTATTTTTATTAAATTATTTTTATTATACTCATGTATATTTAGTTTATTATGTTATATTTTATGTAATTTGGTTTGATTTAAATTATCAAGTGCCAATCCTAGGCACCTTTTTTCATTTTAGTATGTGGTGTTACATTTTCTGATTTCTTTTGATTATTCTATTTGGCTGTATACTTTCCCTAATTACTGTATGTAAACTGCCCCGAGTAGTGTTCCCACTAAGGTGGGCAGTCTATAAGTTAAATAAATAAATATATATATATATATTCAGCTTACCGTGTTTCCCCAAAAATAAGACAGGGTCTTATATTAATTTTTGCTCCAGAAACGCATTAGGGCTTATTTTCAGGGGATGTTTTATTTTTTTCATGAACAACAATCTACACTTATTCATATACAGTCATATCATCTTCTTCTGTGCTGCACAATGGTGGAGGGCGGGGTTTCACTTAACTGGGGCTTATTTTTGGGGTAGTACTTATATTATGAGCATCCTGAAAAATCATACTAGGGCTTATTTTCAGGTTAGGTCTTATTTTTGGGGAAACAGGGTAGTTTGCATTTCTAAAACTAATCAAGGCCTCACAATTCATTTTCATTTACTTTGAAATACAAGATGATATTGCTTGTTGGACTTTCCTTTCTGTGTTTGGAATTATTCTGGATTGTATTACAGGTTTACAAATGCTTTGGAAGTGTCTCAATATTTTTCCTAAATATTGTTCAATATTTAGGAAAAATATCCTAAATTAAGTGGATTATATCTGTGAAACAAACCAATGCCATGGACAACATGTCATGCTGTGCCCTGGGGGACACAAGCATCTGGTGGGCCATCTTTTGTAAGCCTTATAGGAAGTTAGTAGGTAGGGCTTTTGTAACTCTTCCCAGGACAATTTAGATCTCTGATTGGGCCAGGTGGAAAAGTACCAGTATATTTTCATATAATAAATGCAGTGTTGGTCTCTGTGTCTTGCAAGGACTGACAATGGCAGCCAGGACCTGTATGTATGTATGTAAAATATTTGTACCCTGCCTTTCTCCTAAAAAAGACTCAAGGCAGCTAACAATTTTTTTTTAAGTATCAAAAGCTAAATACAATAGATTATTTATTAAAATAATTAGACATATATAATATTAAAACTAATAGATAAAAACAGTTCAAAAACACATTAAGACAACAAAAACACAACAGTCATGTTTTAAGAACCCCCTTTAGGCAACCAGTCACTAAGAGAAAGCCTGCCTGAAGAGAAATGTCTTTGCTTGTGGAAGAATAAACTCATTTCAAGTAACTTGCTTGTGGAAGGACAGCAAAGATTGGGGACAGCCTGGCCTCCTGTGGGAGGGAGTTCCAGAGTTTGGGAGCAGTGACAGAGAAGGCTCCATCAAACACAATTATGTAACACTAAGCATCATCAACATCGTATTACTGTGACATTTTGTCCAGTATATCCAGGCTGGTGAAAATCCTTAATTCTGCTGAGGCTACATATGAGTGCCTTGACATATAAAAACTGCTTACCTTATTTGCATTCTTAACGTGCATAGCATCTCCACATATGTCAGGCACCCATACGTAGCTATGGAGTAATCACCAAGAATGAGGCATTAGCAACCAATTGTTATGCTGAACGAGGGTAGCATATGTGGTAAGAGGTTCTTAAACATTACACTCCTAACATGTTGTCTCCACTTAAATAAAAGTTTTCATATTATAATTAGAGATGGGGACAAATTGCCATTTTGGCGAGTTGTCGTGCTTTGTGATCTGTCAAAGTTGATGAAGCACGAATATCCTCCCCATGAACTGATGAAGCACGAATTTATTCGTCGGTTTGTGGGGGGTTAGACTGCCAGAGGCAGTCTAAAAAATAAAAAGGTGACCCCTCCCCTCCACAGCCTGCCCCCCTGCCCCTTCCCACTACCCATGTTGCCTCCGTACCTTGGCTGCCACAGTCTGCGCCGCCGCCGCCATCCACAGAGGCCTGTGCCACAGTGGCCTCCGCAGTCACCATCCAGCACCGCTTGCTGTGATGGCCTCCGCCGCTATGGCCTGCCTTAAGGGAATCTAGGCTGCCCTTTGCAAAGATGGTGGCTGCAGCTTCCCTGCCTAAAAGAAGCTGCAGCCGCCATCTTTGCAAAGGGCAGCCTGGATTCCCTTAAGGCAGACTAAGGGAATCTGGGCTGTCCTTGGCAAAGATGGCAGCTGCAACTTTTCTGCCCTAAAAGAAGCCGCAGCTGCCATCTTTGCTAAGAGCAGCCAGTGTCCCTTATGGCAGGCCATGGCTGTGGAGGCCACCGCAGCGGGTGGTGATGGATGGCGGCGGCAGTGGTTGGCAGTAGATGACGGTGGCGCCAGGCGGTGGTGGATGGCGACAGCAGCTAAGTTAGGGAGGGGAAGGGGGCGGGGGATAGGCTGTGGGGGAGGGTGGCTGTGGGGCTGGCTGGCTGCCTATCAGCCCGCTGATCAGCTGATCGGCGGGCCCATAGGCAGAATGGGAAAGCCATAGGAAGAGGGGGAAAACTAGCCTTCCCTCTCTTCGTATGAGGGATGAATAAAAATGGGGAAATATTTGTCCCTTCGTATTCATCAGGGTCTCTGGAACTGACAAATATGAAGGGACAAATATTTAACGAATCAGTGATTTTTCACAAATATCGCAATCTGTTTTTTAATTCGTCCCCATGTTTAATTATAATGCTTTGAAAACAGTTGAATGCAGGTAATCTGTTGCCCCACTTGATTATACATATGTGACTGAGAAGATACAGCTTAGGTCTTCCACAATATGTGCATTTTATTAACTCTTACGACATTCAAGTATGAAGGGAAAGAAACTGGGTTTCGTCTCTGAAAACATAACAGTTCAGTGTTATCATATGTGATGACCTCTGAAATAGGGAATACTGTTGCTTAAATCTCTGGATTACAGATCTCTCTGCTTGACATCAGCTCACATCGTTATGTAATGCATCTTTATATTGGAAAGGATGAGCTCATAATGTCAAGTAACCTCAAATGGCTAGGACCTGCTAATTAACAGCTCAATAGTCCCATTCCTGAATAAACTAATCAGTTTTTGTCTGTTATCTGTATCCTCACTTGGACATGATTTTTACCACCATGGGGATAAATAGCAGCAGGGACATGTATTTGTCCTCCTTCTAACTAAAAAAGTAGATTTTTATCCATGAAAACTCACGCTGAAATAAATCTGTTAGTCTTTTTCTCTCTCTCCCTACCCTTTTATTTTTGCCAACTCAAGTTATAAGTCATTTTCCTAAATAATTGCAGTTAAAGCACAAGTTGTTATGTCCAAAATTAAGCATAATTGGATAGGTATATATGTGTTAAAAGGAACAAGAAGTAATGAAGAATCGTGGAAAAGCCTTATGTGGAAGATAAAGAGAATAAGTCTTGAAGATTTAATGGTCAGTGTAGGTTACAATTAGAGATGGGGGTTTCTTCTTCGTGCACACGAATGGGTTAGACTGCGTCTGCGCAGGACTCCTTGGAATGTTCTAGAGCTTAAAAACGTGATTAGTAGGATGTTCCCCCGTGGTGCGCATGCTCCGCCTGCCCGTAATACCTCAGTTCCTTTTAGCCGCCGCTGAAATCGGACTCCTTTAGCGACTACTAGAGCGAAATTCTTATATCTTACAGTTTTTGGATCTTTTGGACTGATAAACATTTACAACTTCTGGATTACGAACTTAATCTGGTTCTTTTGTTTCGGACGTTTCCCTGTGAGTTATCTTTTTGTTCTGATTTCCCTCCATTTCCCCCCCCTTTTTTTTCTTCCCGTTCCCACCATTTTTATGGCCTCTCCGGGCCTGTTTAAACGCTGTACGTCGTGTGCCAATAAGATCCCCTTCACAGACGGCCAAGACCGCTGCTTATTTTGTCTGGGGGAACGGCACCAGATGCACTCCTGCCCGCAGTGTAAAAGATTAACCAAGCCTGCTCTCAAGCTCCACTTGCAGCAACTTCGATCATATCTTTGGGAAAAATCCCTGAGAACCTCGAGTCCCTCAGCCATGGAACCTACCATAACTCTTGTTCCTCGACCTGAGCCTGTTGTTCCATTGGCTCCTGCTACATCCTCTCTGACAACTCCTTCGAAGGCACCCAGAACAAAAGCTTCTTCGGCATCGACATCGACCTCGGTGCCGAAGTCACCCTCGGCCTCAACGAAAGATCGTTCTCCTAAGAAGAAGAAGGATGTGGTTAAGCAGAAGAAATCTAAGCGAGCTTCTAAGTCTACTCAGCCCCAAGAGCCTCCTCCTGTCCGGGTTTCTCTCCCGTCCCCAATCCTTGAGGAATCGTCCAGGGACATCCCGGATCCAGACTCCACCTCTGAAGCTGGCGAGTCAGGACCACCTCCTCAGGCTCAGGCTTCGGTATCGATACCGAGACTGTCTCCAAGTCATGGCCATTCTGAGGCTGATGTCATCTCCAGCCCGGCCTCGGCCCATTCTAGCCCCATGTCTATTGGGTGGGAAACAGTAATACAACTGTCTAACTCGGAGGCATCGGCAGGGCAGTCTCCTCCGCATAAGTGACCAGCCAAATGTCGCCACATTTCCCCATCTCGACAATATCCTCAGCATCGGGACATTATTTTCATTCCTCGTCCATCTATACATCATTCAGCTTCGGATTATGGGGAACCCTTTTATTGCGGAGGTTGATCGACATGGTGATCAACATCGATACCGTCTGGACGAGTTCGATCCCTATTATGACACCGGCTACTATGGGCGACCTAAGAGAATGCATTATGCTTATGCTTCTCCTTCTGAATCTTCTCCGTTGCCTTCACCACCTCCTCGGCGTCGACATGGAGCTTATTACCAGCTCGATCCCGTACTTCAGGTACCAACAAAATCTGCGGCTAAACGCCGCATGCCTCAACCTGACGCCTCTCAACTGGAGCCCCTTCCATCGAAATGCTCCCGCACGTCCTTGGTACCGTCAGCTTTGATGTCGCACCTGAGGCCCGTTCGTCCCGTCATGTCGCATCTTCTGCTTCAGTATCGACCCCTCGGGCTCCAGCTTCTACTTCTCAGGCTCGTCACCGTTCTCCCTCTCCACCTCTCTATTTCTAGAGGCTCTTCAGCTTCAACAGCTTCTGAGCAGGATCCACCTTCCGAGGCTTCCAGGGAGTCTCCTTCAAATTTACCAACCCCTGATTCGGACGTGGTGGATATTCACCTACCATCCCCATCGGAGGACTTTACATCCTACTCCCAACTCATTCTCTGTATGGCCAAATCCTTGGAGCTCGATATTGAGCAACCTCCCCCTCCTAAGCATGATCTCGTCTTCGACGATATAAATCAAGAAAATCGAGAAAAATCCCCTCCGTTGAGTCTGGCATTCATACCTGCCATGTTGGACCTTATTAGGGAATCATGGTATAAACCATCTACGTCTCTTCAGATTTCCAGACGTGTTGAAAACCATTATCGAACACATGGGAACAATACGGATTTCCTTATTAAGCATCCATCTCCAAACTCTATTATAGTTCAATCCAATCAGTCTCGCGCTGGGAACTGTTCAACAGTCACTCCCACCAACAGGGAAGGTAAAAAGCTGGATGTCCTAGGTCGTCGTCTGTATTCCTTGGCCTCCTTTATCATGAGGGTCTCCAACTACCAGGCTGCGATGGGAGCTTATCATAGACAACTGTGGAATAAGATCCTCCCAGTTCTTCAGTCTGCTTCCGAGGAGACTAGAGCCAGTGCCCTCAATGTCCACCTTGAGGCCTCTACTTTGGCTAAACAGCAGCGTTTAGCATCCCGCCATACGGCTGATGCTGCCTCAAAGGCTATGGCTTCTGCTATTGCCCTCAGGAGACATACATGGCTGCGTTCAGCGGGAATCACTGATGACGCTAGGTCCTGCATTGAAGATCTTCCCTATGATGGCATTGGCCTCTTCAACGAGAAGACTGATGACGTGATGGATAACTTGCACAAGATTCATAAGACTGCCCGTTCCTACTCCACCCAACAGCCAAGGTACCAACGTAACCAGTGGCGCAGACCTTTCACATTCCAACAATCATACCAACAACCCTATCGCCCTTACAAACCCGCAGCCCGAAGGGACTCTACCTTTGCTCTTCAGACCCTAGCAGACCTCGGCTTGCAGGTCAACTTCACGAAATCTCATCTCGAGCCGTCTCAAGCCATGGACTACATCGGGGCACACCTCGATTCGGTCAGGGCCAGAGTATTCCTTCCTCCCGAAAGGATACTCAAGTTGAGGCGAGCCATTCGCCCTTTTCACTGGCACGCCAGTTTCTGCTCACCATACACAACACTTCCTAGGTCTGATGGCTTTGACCACGTCTGTTCTTCCACACACAAGGCTGAAGATGTGCTCTTTCCAGGCTTGGTACCTGTCTCAATTCGACCCTCTGTTGGACCATCCTTCCAATTGTCTACGTGTTACCCCAGAGTTAGCGTGTCAACTGACTTGGTGGACTTTTGTACCTCACCTTCTGGTTGGCTGTACATTCAGGCCCCTCCAGGTGACAGTTCAGATCACAACAGATGCCAGCCCAACAGGCTGGGGTGCACACTGTGGCGCTCACGAGATCCACGCCCTGTGGTCCAGCTCGGAAAAGCTCTTACACATCAACCATCTAGAGATGCTGGCAGTCATCAAGGCTTTCTGCGCTTTCCATCCTCTCATAGTTGGTCGCGGGGTCCAGGTTGCCACGGACAATATGACCATCCTGTATTACATCAACAAACAGGGAGGCACCCATTCATTGTCTCTTCTATATCTGGCGATTCATCTTTGGGAGTGGTGTTATGATTACCACGCTTTTCCTGTCGCTATTCACGTGTCTACAGAGGACAACGATGTCGCCAACTGGTTGAGCCGTCTTACCACTCAGACCCACGAGTGGGTTCTCGACGACTCGGTTTTCTCCCATCTTTGCAGTCGGTGGGGAACACCGGTTCTCGACGTCTTTGCCACTCACATCAACTCAAAATGCAGCATGTTTTGTTCTCGGGCAGGAAGTGGCGTGAACTCCCTAAGCGATGTGTTTATGGTGGACTGGGGCGATGGCCTTCTCTATCTCTTCCCTCCCATTCCTCTCATCCAATGGACAATTGTCAGGCTCCGCCAGCTACGGGCCAATGCCATCCTGATAGCCCCATGGTGGCCGCGGCAACCTTGGTTTACCCCTCTCAGAACCATGTCTTCCGAATTCCTGAGATTACCTCTCCAGCTGTCCCTCCTGACTCAGGATGGAGGCAAGATTTGTCATCCCGACCAGGAGTCTCTCCACCTCACAGTGTGGAGGATTCCCCCGCCATAGCGGATGTACTGGACAAAGCTAGAAAACCCTCTACTAAATTGTTATACTCTTATAAATGGAATGTTTTCTCCAAATTTGTTGCATCAAGGGGTCTAGTCATGGTTCCAGTTTCACTGGGAACCCTCCTCACGTTCCTTCGTTATCTGTTTGATCAGGGTTTGGCCCACTCGACGTTAAAGGTTTGTATTTCTGCTATCGTCTCTTATCAGCCTGTTGGATCTGAAGCTTCCTGCTTATTCTCACACCCAACCCTCAAGACATTTCTTCGAGGTTTGCGTAACATTCGCCCACCTACCCGACCTCCACTTCCTCAATGGTCTCTCCAAATTGTTCTCCGTGCACTTGCTCGCCCCCCGTTCGAGCCCCTGGCTTCTGCACACCTTAAGCTTCTCTCCTTTAAGACATTGTTTCTTGTTGCTATAACTTCTGCATGTCGAGCAAGCGAGCTGGCTGCCCTTCGGGCCGATGCCCCTTATATTCAGTTTCATCCTGACAGAGTTACCTTGTATCTGGATGTGTCCTTCCTTCCTAAAGTAGTTTCAAGTTTCCATGTTAATCAACCTCTGATTCTTCCGACGTTATTCCCATCTCCCTCTTCTGATGTTGAGCGCATGCTCCATTCCCTCAATGTTCGCCGCGCCTTAGCGTTTTATATTTCCAGAACCAAGGACTTCCATAGTTCCCCTCGGCTCTTCATTTGCTTCCACAGTCCACGAAATGGTTTTCCTGCCTCATCACACACGATCTCAAGATGGATTGTTAGTGCCATTACCCTGGCTTATGAATTGTCTGGCAAGGCTCCGCCAGATGTGCTGAAGGCGCACTCTACGAGAGCTATGGCCTCCTCTACTGCCCTGCTTCATGGCATTGAGATCTCTGACATCTGTCGAGCGGCCACTTGGACACCTTTGACTTTTGTGACGCATTATCGTCTGGACGTCAGGGCCAAGAAGGAAGCAGGTTTTGGCAGGGCTGTGCTGACTTCATTGTTAACATGATGGCCCTCCTTCTGGTAAGTGAGCTTGCTAATCATCCATTCGTGTGCATTCAGAGAGACCCCGAAGAAGAGAGGTAACTTACCTATAACCATGGTTCTTTGAGTGGTCCTCTGTGAATCCACACGTCCTGCCCATCCTCCTCGCTGTCCATCACTTTGTCGTCCTGAGCTTTGTTATAGTCAGAGCTTTGACAGCGGCGGATATTTTTTGGAACTGAGGTATTACAGGTGGGCGGAGCATGCGCGCCATGGGGGAACGTCCTACTAATCACATGTTTTTAAGCTCTAGAACATTCCGATGAGTCCTGCGCAGACGCAGTCTAACCCATTCGTGTGGATTCACAGAGGGCCACTCAAAGAACCATGGTTACAGGTAAGTAACATCTCAATTCATATTTGTATACGAATACCCCCGCACAGGTGGAAATAACGAGGGTCTGGCCCCTGGGGTCGGACGGTCCACTCACCAATGCGCTAATGCTGCGGGGTCCACGCTGCCGTCCTATCACTCCGAAGATCATGATTGTCGAGCCACCCTTCGACCTGGCAGAGAGGTTTGTTGTCCCACCTCCTACCAGGAGTGGCTCGGCGATCTCCGGAGCATAGGATGGCAGCGCGGACCCCGCGGCATTAGCGCATCGGTGAGTGGACCGGCCGGCCCCATGGGGCTGAACCCTCATTATCTCCACCTGTGCAGGGGTATTCGTATACAAATATGAATACCCCCATCTCTGGTTACAATGGTTGGCATTCACCATGGATTTTTTTTCTCTTTTTATTTTTATTTTGTACAGGAGGCTAATGCAAAATCACAGTCATACATAGTGTAACTTTTAGAAATGAATTGCTGTAGGTTATTAAAACTTCATAGACATTATCTCCTGTATACAGAGTTGTGCAACTTGGCATACAACAGATAATATCTATGGAGATTTCTTAATTTATGGCAATTTTTAGTTAAAAGTTATGCTGTTCGTATAACTGTGCAACAGAATTTCAGCCAATGTATTTACTTTGCTCAAGGTGAGATTTATCTGAAAAAAATTAATATTTTGATATACAATGGTAATCTCATGAACGTTTATTAATACATCACAGATCAGCTTGACAGGTGGCCTCTAGTGAAAGGCTGCTTAATCTGTTGCCCTTCTAAATTCTTCCTTACTAAATGCTTGATCTAAGATTAGGCTTCAGAATTTTCTTCTGTTCATCAGAACCAATAAATATCAGATTCTCTTTTAGTACGCATATGTAGAGGTGAAATGGGGTGAGGGTGATAATGCTGTTTGGAAAATAGTTCCCTTGAGGCACTAGCTAGTGTTTCATTTAATGCATTCTGTTGCTGAAATGGGAACGGTACTGATGAAACTCTAAGATCACTAGAGTTTGATACTTCAGTCACTGCTGTGTGCTCAATAAAAACAGAGTAGAATGACAAAATTTGTGTAAATTTTGTGTAAATTTTGTGCTTTGTTTAATTACAGTATGTGTGTCTTCCTTTTATTTCTAACCAGAATTTTCTCGTCTTGTCACAGTGTATAAATCCCCAGAGTATGAATCCCTTGGGTTTGACCTGACAGTTGAACGATTAGTTTCAATTGGATACCCTCAAGAGCTACTTAATTTTGCCTATGATCCTGCATTCCCTACCAGGTAAATGACTGTAACATACCAAGGAATGTGTATTCTGTATACTTTTTAAAGAAATTGTTTTGTTTTTTTGTTTTGTTTTGTTGAGTAATTTGGAAGAATGCTGAATTGTACAAGGCACTTGAACATTTAGGTTGATGTGATTTTTTAAAAAAGTCACACACAAAAAGTGAACTTCGTAGCAGGAAACCCTAAATGTGCACTCAGGTGGTGTTTTTGTCAAATGAATACATTACATATTGATGAAGCAAGTTCAGGACTACTAAAAATTGTACATGAGACTGTTTGAAGGAAAATATTTGGAGATATGGACAAAGTTCCTTAGATGCATCTTTGTTTGTACTGAAACATGGATGTATTAGGGTTTTCTCTCTGAGATGGCCACTGTTTGTGTTAATATCAGTGGACTTTTCTTGAGGCTGTCATAAGTTTTGGGAGGAGCTCATTGATGAATCCAGAATGTTGGATCAAGGCTTAATCATACTTGAAATAAGCCCACTAAGTTAGTAATTATTAAGTCCCATTTATTTCAATGAGGCTGCTCTAAGTATGACTAAATCTGAATCCAACCTAGAGTTTCTAGGGAGCTATTGGAAGCCCCAGTGCATGCATTAAAGTGTCTTTGAATTTCTTGTGGATGCAAATCAATGTTTGCAACAGAAGCATTGTTGAGATACAATGCATTTAACATAAGCTGAATTTGAAGCTTGTCATGGAATTGTGAAGGAGAGCATATTAGTACCTTTATTAGGCCCAATTCACATGTTTCATCTTGAAGGTCTGTGGTGACTTCTTGTAGAACTTCTGAAATATTACCGCAGTGGAGAAATGCCCTGGCATTTTGTAACACCATGGAAAGAATTGTGTGAATCTTGCCTTTGTCACCAGTAGTGAAGAAATTGCAAGCCTGTTTGCATTATCATGTTGCTTTAAACATAAAATTGCATTTTCTTCAGCCTTCCCAAACCCCACTGCAAATACTTTTGATAGCAATGGTATACCATAATGTGGGCAAGGATTTGAAGTCTTTTGATCTGTGTTGTTTGTAAAGCCCTTAACACTGCCATTGGGACAGCTTAGATCCACATGCACAGGCTCAGAGCCCTGTATGTCTACTCTTGGGTATGAAGTCTTAGTTTATACAAGTAATGTCTATTTAGCCTTCAAACTTCTCAAATTAACCTGGATTCCTTCTTGCCTGTAAGATCATTTGATCACTATAGAACAACAGTCATAGTAGCTGGTGTTACTTGGTGGTTTTCAGGCTCCCTTGTTCTCTCATATTTCATGTACGGATTATACATTATAGCAGACATGGGTGACTGCCCAAACTGTCTTCCTCAATTATGTTCTCATCCCTCTCACATTAACGTGTAGTTTCACTTAACTGAAAATGAAACTCCTCATGCCATTCCACTCCTGCTTTGATAGTAGCAATTCATGATACAGATTGAGGGCTATGGAAGTGCACCATGAGTTGATGTCACATCATGGGTAAGTGAAGAGTTGCACACTGATGAGAGACGGGGGAGAATATGTTTGGAAATCTTTTTCCAAGGCAGTGTTTACTGAGAGCCTCAGTAGACTGGCAGTTTTTCCACAGAATACAGAGAAGATATGACTGAAAATCTTAATTGCCATTTACTAGCAAAATCATTTTTAAGAGTCAGACTTAAGAATCCTCATGTGAAAGGGGATGTGTTGTTTGGGGGCATGAAAGGGAGAGGCACTGAATGTTTCCTGAAACTATCACTTACCTGCCTCTCCCTTTTTTTAAAACAAATTGAAAGAAGAGAACCTGAAGGGAGATAAGCAGTGAGTAGGGGGATGTTTTGCACTTGTCGTTTAAGTGTACCTTTACTTGTTTAAACATGACACACACCCTTTCCATATGATGAGTGCAGTGGCACATTCAAACAGAACTATCTAAATTACTGTTTGCTATAAGCAAGGCACTTCTGATAAGCCATTGGCAGCTACCCCTTTATCAAGTTTTGTCCACAATGTTTCAGCATTTATAAAATGTTCTAGAGTGTTCAAAGTACTACTCAGCAATGCGGCTTCATGTGCTATCTCCTCCTTCTAGTTAGTTGTGAAGAAAACTGTCCTTTAGCATGTCAAACTACTTAACATTTAACTGTAGTTAGTTTCAGACATGCTGATGTTGCAAAGTCTGAAGTGTTAGGTCTGCATGACACAGCAAACTGTAGTGTTGTAAAAGTGGAAGCAAATGCTTCTTAAATTGCCCTTCTGTCTGCAGCAGTCTTTCTGTTAAGATAAATGAACTAATGATAAGAGAATCGATTAACTGTACATTTAAACCAGGCAATGCAGACTATTTTTTCCTCTGCAGCTAAACAAAAGTTCATTGGGACTCTGTCAGCAAAATGTCCTCCTTAGGGTCAGATTCTAGTTTGGACAGAACGTGATAGAACTGGCTCAGGTATGCCCTTCCAATAGACTATCTTTCAAAGTCTTGCTGTTTAGCTGCTTGGTAAACATTGCTTATATCAATCTTTGCATTTCTTTGTTAATTAGAGGCCTGGTATTTGATTCTCTTTATGGAAATCTGCTGAAAGTCGATGCCTATGGAAACATCCTAGTATGTGCACATGGCTTTAACTTCATGAGGGGGTAAGTGCTATGTGTACAGAACATTTCAGTTAGGCTGTATTCATTGTGCACAATGATTGTATTGTACTTTGTGAAACTTCCGAATTAAAAAAAAATTAGGTTTGAGATATTAGCTACTTTGAGGTGTCACCTTAGCCTAATTTTTCCAAATCCTGATGCCTATTTTCCTATTGCCTTGGGGTAAGTTAAAATAGTGTTTTATTTGTATCTTTGAAATCTAATTGGAAAAACAAGCAAGCAGATCTGATAGAAATATACACAGACCTAGTTCAGTTATAAATACCTTGGTTTAGTAGATCATTGTGTTTGGTGTCCATACACTGTCTTTTTCCTCCTCCACTTACACTTTTTTTTTAAACCATCGTTTCCCAAGAATAGAAGGAAATAGGTTCCTCTCTAGGGTAAACAATTTTGAAGTACCACCATTGTAGGGCTTAAAGGTACTGATTGGAGTTAACACTGTTATTGACATAAATTATTATGATCGTGACATTTTTAATGGGTGTATTCCCTTATCCCTTTCATTTTTCAGGCCAGAGATTCGAGAGCAGTATCCTAATAAATTCATCCAGAGGGATGACACTGACAGGTTTTACATTTTAAACACACTGTTCAATTTACCAGGTGAGATCCTAAGCTGAAAGTGGTGGGGGGAGTGTGCAGTGAAGGTCAGTAGGTATGAGTTAATTTCAAATTGGTAATATTAGGAATGTGCTCTTGGATTAAATACATGAGCCTCTGTCTATTTGCCCATTCATTTTTAACTTTTGCCTTGATTTTGATACCTGGCTTCTTCTTTCCTTCTTTCTTCATTTTTGCAGAGACCTACCTGTTGGCCTGTCTGGTTGATTTTTTTACTAACTGTCCCAGGTATTCAAGGTGAGTGCATATGTCTGAGTTATATGAAATCTGGTGAGTATTTCTGTTGTTGTTGTTTAGTCATTAAGTCGTGTCCGACTCTTCGTGACCCCATGGACCAGAGCACGCCAGGCCCTCCTGTCTTCCACTGCCTCCCGGAGTTGGGTCAAATTCATGTTGGTAGCTTCGATGACACTGTCCAACCATCTCGTCCTCTGTCGTCCCCTTCTCCTCTTGCCTTCATACTTTCCCAGCATCAGGGTCTTTTCCAGGGAGTCTTCTCTTCTCATGAGATGGCCAAAGTATTGGAGCCTCAGTTTCAGGATCTGTCCTTCCAGTGAGCACTCAGGGTTGATTTCCTTCAAAATGGATAGGTTTGTTCTCTTTGCAGTCCAGGGGACTCTCAAGAGTCTCCTCCAGCACCACAATTCAAAAGCATCAATTCTTTGGCGGTCAGCCCTCTTTATAGTCCAGCTCTCACTTCCATACATCGCTACTGGAAAAACCATAGCTTTGACTATGCGGACCTTTGTCGGCAAGGTGATGTTTCTGCTTTTCAAGACGCTGTCTAGGTTTTTCATCGCTTTCCTCCCAGTCTTTCTGTAGTCACCTTCTTTTCTCAATGCAAATATCAGTGCAAATATTCCTATCTATAACCTGGTGAAAATGAAACTATTTAAGACACTGATTATTTTCTTAAAATTTGTGATGGAAGCCCCCATGGGGTTCACAATGTTTTGTCATTCACAGGTGATAAACACTGATTAAACTAGGTAGATATGATAATTTAGCACAATTATGGGAAACCTTTTCAGTTTTGGAGGTGGGTTGCCCCATAAGGACTAATCCAGCAGATTGGCTGATGTCAAGGACTGGGGCTCCAGCACACTCCTAAGCCTCTTGCTGGCAAGAGGCACAGTTGAGTCTTCCAAGTCCATTTTCTTTCAGGTTACTCCAATTCAGCAAAATGTGAAGTGTGAAGGAAACCACTGCTCAGGGTGGAGAACAATATGAAGGGGAATCCTGTGTTTTTTCCTCTCAATGCTAGGGTCTGAGTAATGGGGCTTCATATGGGAGGCAGGACTTTTCTTGGGCCTTCTCTGGACTGGATGGGGAATGGACCACAAATTCCCCATCACTAGTTTGGCTGTTGGAAATCAGACATTAACCAAAAAAAAGCATGTGAGCAAGAATCAATTTATTTTCAGAGGAATGCACTTTAACTTTTGGAATCCTTAGCTTAGCATAGTGTACCCAACTATACCTGTACAGGTGTTCTTGGCCCTGCACACCCTCCTTGATGGCTTTTAAAGTGTAACGGTTCTGTGTTTGCCTTTCTCTCGCAGTTGTGAAACAGGGTTTAAAGATGGAGACCTCTTCATGTCCTTCAGGAGTATGTTCCAAGATGTGAGAGATGCTGTGGATTGGGTTCACTATAAGGTGATTGGCACTTTGGATGTTTTGAATAATTTGTTAATTCAAAAACTATTTCTGAACTTTCAATTATTTATGGTGTTGTAATTCAAGCACTATTAAATTTGATTTGCAAGCCACTGAATAAACACTGAATGTTAGCTAAGTGACCCATGAAGATTGAGAAGGACAGATTGGTGAATGAGTTTTCAGGTCACTTCTTCTCATCCTTCATTTTTGCTCTCTCATGGTGAGACAGGTGGTAGCAGTTGTCATCACTTTTTCTCCACACTCTAAGGAGCAATTAATAAATTATTTCTGGCTGATCTTCCATGTAAGCATCACCTATTAGCTTTTCCAGTTGAACTGTTACATGTCTTCAGATTCCCCCCCCCCCCCTTTTTTTTTTGGCTAGATTTATCCCAGAAAATGTTACGTTGCACATTTTGAATGGCAGTTTGTCCCATATTTGTTTCTCAAATTATGAATGAGCCACAAAGTTATCCACCCTTCTGTTGCGCCTACCCAGAGTCAATCTCTTGACATATGAAACGCTGCAAAGAACTTTCTGTATCTAGTGTCATTGGAACATCTTTTAACAACATGATGACAGCATGGAAGGTGATACTAATATGAAATATGAGTAAGATGTATGTAGATCATTGCTTCTGGTGGCTCAGAAAAGCTCCCCTGTTTTTTCCCCAGGGATCTCTCAAGGAGAAAACAGTTGAGAAACTGGAAAAGTATGTGGTGAAAGATGTAAGTGCAGAACCTTTCTTCTTACAAGAGGGTGAATATTTATGTCTTTTGATATTGATAGAGGTAACGCTGTATCAGATGTGCTGAATGTTTCAAGGCACTTCTGTTTCAGTATCCTGAAGATGACATAGTAAAAAAGGTTTCTTTCTCTTTTTTTTGAAGGAGTTCCTCTGAACTCTGACAGCAACAAGTATCCTATAAAACAGAATATCCTATGCTAGTGAAAACCCACCATTTTATTCTAAAATGAATTAGTAAAGAGCCCTTACTGACTACAACATTCCATTTTAAAATTATGGTTACATATTATAAAAAGGCTTTTGAGATTTCAGCATGAAATGTCTCTTGTAATAGGGATTTTGTCAAACACTGCAAATTACAAGAGTTATGAGACCTTTCTGAAGGTTTGTTGTGCCAGCCGCTCTGAAAGTCGCTTTTTGCACAGCTAGGATCCTCTTGTTTGAACATAGTAGACTATAAACATCCATGCTGCAAAGACAGCTGCCGTTGGTCTGTTATCTTGAATTAGCTTTGCTCTGTGCCCAGAATCATGACAATCTGTAGTCTATAGTGAAGTCATGCAGGATTTTAGAAGGCATCTTGACTAGACTGAGATATGTATACCAGAAAGATTCAGAATGGAATTTCCTGGTGTGTGGTTTTAAAGACACCTGGAGGTACGGGTTTCAAACAGATCTTAGAAGAAAGTAGGTACAAGTAACATAGTTAACTGTAATTAGTTACTTATGAGTGACGAGTCATGTAACTAGTAGCTACAACATTTCTTCTGAGTTTAAGAAATAATTAGGTACAACACCTAGTTATTTTTCCAAAGATACTAATAAACATAGTTACCAAGAAAGAACAAATAACACAGGAAGATCCTTTTAAAATGTCACATTCTGATTTCTGGTTTGAACTCAAGTAGCTGGATGAGAATCAGATTTTATGTAAATGCTTCTTATTTTAGGGGAAGCTGCCTTTGCTGTTGAGTCGAATGAATGAGGTGGGAAAGGTGTTTCTTGCCACAAACAGTGATTATAAATACACAGATGTAAGTACTTTTAGATTATAGGAATCAGCTGCTTCCTTCATCATAATCTATATTGATAATGTGTTTCGTGCTTATACTATATTTTGTACATTATTGAATTAGAGGAAATTTTTGAGTTTCCCTTAGAGCAAATGTGTGTAGATTGACTCCCCCCTGGCCACTATCTTTGAGGACTTTGGAACCCCAGAAAGCCCCATTCACTATCTCCCACAGACCAGCTGATCAGCTATCAGCTGACCTGTGGGGAACAAATCCTTGTTTCCTTACTGCTACTGTCAGTGCATAAACAGTGGTCCTGTTTGTATTGGAATCACAGAGCAATAGAGAAGAGGTTAAAACTCCCCATTGCTGATGAATGTGCTTTTTTGTTGCTGTCTTTGTGCAACCCACTGAAGGCTTTCAGCAGGGGCCACTGGAGCCCCTGATCCTGAAGAAATCACCCTGGGCTGGAGGGCCCCAGCCTTGTGGAGGTTGTGGTAACCTAAGGCTGCATTCTCTTGTTCTCTATCCTTGCTCCCCTTCTTGCAGAAAGCCATGACCAACTAACTATAAAAGGAGAAACCATGTTTATTTTTAGATGAGATCAGCCCTGTTTCCTGTTTTAACCTGTAAGTGTATGTTTTGAACACCCCTCACCCCTTTTAAGGTCTTGCTTCAGGTAACTGGATCAATCTGCACATCTTGCATGTGAAGGAGAAATGCAGATTTCCTTCTGCTGTCATTCATCTCTCCTCACAGTGAGAATAGGGGCATAAATGAGATTACTGTGTGCCGTATATGAAGCCACTGAGGAAGAGTGGTATGGTTGAAATTTGGTCTATAGGTATAGAGAACTTGAACTTTGGTCTACAGTCTATACCTTAGGTCATTTAGAAATGCATACTCTGGAACAGAAGTCAGAAGGATGGAGCAAACTAATACTGGAGCCTCTGATGTATTCAGAATTACAAGGGTCCAGGGACTAGCTCCGGGGCCAGTCTGGCTATTCCACCATACAGCATATTGGGGCTATAATTGGGAGTTGGGGAGGCAATGGATCTATATTTTCCCTTCCTCCGATTCCCCCAACACAGTTCCTCCCCCCCCCCCCAGGTCATATTCTGACCTTGGCAAGAAACCACTATAAAAACTTGCAGAGTAGTTGTAAAGGCCAAGAGGGAGTCTTTGAGATCCACTCTTCTCCTCTGAGATTGATGCTTTGAATGTGTGCTTAAATGCATATTTCTAAAACGTTCAGTAAATTATCTATTTTGTGAGTAGAAATACTTGATCAAGAATATTTTAGGACACGTTGTTTCATCCATAGATTTATGTACTGTTATGAATGAAAAAAAGCTTGTGAATTATATCAGTCCAGAATTTAAAAGTTGTAGTAGAGGTAGCCATGTTAATCTGTGCTAGCATATCAGGAAAAAACAAAACAAAAATTTAAAAGAAGACAAAAGTGTTGTGGCAAAGACTGACTGCTATATTTTAATGTGAGCTTTCATGGACAAATTCTCTTCTTCAGGCTTCTAAATAAGTGGATTTGTCCATGAAAGCTCACGTTAGAATTTAAAAGGCTCCTTTATTGATTTGTACTGTTCAAGTCAGAGAACTAGCATGCCTTTAGCCAACATACCTGTTCAATAGAGACCCTGTAAATGACATAATTATATTAAAGGTACATTCTGAATGACACTTTAACAACCATTAAGCCTATATTTTAGACTTTTATATTTGAAATTTATTATAAAATGGTTTTAGCTTCATTGATACAGAGATTGCTTCATCTAAAAATGGACTGAGAAATATGTTCATATAGCTTCAGATAAATTCTAAATATTTTTGTCCTATTCTTAATCTGTCTTTCAGAAAATTATGACATATCTGTTTGATTTTCCACATGGGCCAAAGGTGGGTTATGAGAAAATTGTTGCTTTAGTGTTAGATATTATGTTTTATCCCTTCCTAAAATAAGTGGAAAATTGGTTTCAGTCATGGGACTGAAAAACCAAGGTATTATACTTTTGAAACTGGTGAAATTTGGTCTTGAGAATTTCACAAGTATCAAGTCCCCATGGTGTCAACTATCTTATTTCCACCTGCAGAACTAGTGACCTCTGGAGTTGCAATATGGAGAACATTTTAATTATTTCCACCTGCAGAACAGGTGGAAATAATTAAAATGTTCTCCATATTGCAACTCCAGAGGTCACTAGTGATAAGAAATGGAAAACACTAGGATATAATTGCGATCTAATCAGAGGTATTCATTGCCTTTAGTGATAAGTTGTTTGCCATCCTGCACCTGTGTAACATGAGCAGCTCAAATGGGTGTTGCCTAGAGAAGAGGAATTGCATTCATCTGCATTAGTGTGTATGTGGTCAACAGTACTGGCACAGTATTTTTACAGATCTTCAGATGACTGGACTATGGAAACTTAGTTGTGGGTGCACTTTACTATCTATTAGAAAATTAGAAATAGTGTACTGTCACCTTTCTTTGCTGTCTTAGTGTTGGCTTCTGCTTTGAAAGCGTGCAGTGCAGTGCAGTGTAGTGCAGTGTAATGTAGGCATGGAATTTTAATTTCTTTTGGACTGCAGCTCCCAGAATTCACCCAGCATTCCCTCCAGCACAATACTGGGAGCTGTACTTGAAAAATCAAAATCCACAGGGCATTTTTCATTTTACATGTGAGCCTCTGTCACCATTTCTTTTCCTTTGAAGAAGGAAATGGCCCCTGTGCTACTTAGGAGTGACAGAGATTCATGGGAGCCAGAATGATTCATGGGATGGGTAGTTGTTTGACAGTTGCCCTCTATAGAGCCTAATAGGCAGCACAAATACTCATCCCATGACTCACTGCGCCTACCATGGATCTTTGCCTTCCCAAGCACCACTTGGGATGTTTCTTTTTTCCTTCAAAGACAAAAAATGGTATCAGAGCGCACATGGAAGTTACGAAAAGTCCCATGCCTAGTTTAATGATTCATGAATGCTTGGGTAGATAGACTGTTTCCTGCCCTTGAGAATGCCTAACTGCAAAATGCCAGATATAGATTTGATTGTGCATACTTGTACCTCCTGAAGCAAAGGTTCATTGGCAAATTGTTATCCTAAACATAACAGGGAACATAAATCTGGATTATGTTTTCTTTGATGTAAGGAAGCTCTGTAATTTGACATTGTCCTTTCCTGTAATAGCTGTGCTATCAGTTTACATATAAAGGTAAGGTAAAAGTAAGGTACATATAGAGTATAGTCACTACATATAGAGTATAGTCACTAGTTTCTACTACAGCTAAATTTAACAAGTATCAATATGGGTAACATTTGTTGACCTGATCTTTAAAAGAGGTATCCTTTTGTTTTATTTATTTTATTATTCAAGCCTGGCAGCTCTCATCGGCCATGGCAGTCATACTTCGATCTCATCCTTGTGGATGCACGCAAACCTCTTTTCTTTGGAGAAGGCACAGTGTTGAGACAGGTCGATACGGTGAGTGATGTAAAGAATGCATGTTTAGATTTGCCTGAAGGAAAGCATGGCATAGTCTGTTCCAGTCATTAGAAAATGGGTATTCTTGTGGTAAATTCTGTCCTTTTAATTCATTGAATACATGATCTTAAATGTGTTGTGTACCAATTTTGGATGACCTGATTGACACAGAAGGGAAAATAAGAAAATGAATTGTGACTTTCTAATTAAAGTACAGCATGTTTTAAAAATATGGCATTAAGTATTTCAGGTGGACATAATGATTGGCAGTAAACTAAATACAGCATAAATATTTCAGTTACAGGGAGCCTAGGAAAGCTGCATTTCATTCAGATCAATTTCAGTGTGCTGCAGCTAAAGTTGTTGTGTGCTTTGTAACTCCATAGGAATGGTTGCTGGGAGACTGACTCCTGTGGCTCTTCATCATGATCTCTGTGAATCACAAAGGTGGGCTGTTTCTGCCCCTGCATTAAAGTCTTGGAACATTCCAGAGCCTAAAGAAACTGTTAAGACTAGCACCCTGCAGAGTGCATATTCCCACGCCTAAGGGTTATCTCTCAGTTCCCTTTTGTCCACCACTGTGGAAACATCTCAGAGCATCATCTACAGCAGGGGTCAGGGAACTTTTTTACCTTTTACCCCCCAAAAAATTTATATACGCCGACATTACCCCCTTGATTTGAAAGGAAGGAAATCATACATTATTTTTAGCCGTTCCACTGAAAATAATGACATGCCCCAAAACTGCAAATGCAACTATAATATCTTTGGCTTTGTACTCTGGCCTTACCTCAGAGACGAGAGTCTGTGTGTGTCTGTAGTAAGTCAACAGAAATTTTGCTATTGAAAACCAAGTGGACTATCAAAGGAAGGCCTTGGAGTGAAATGAAACGCAAAACCAAGCAGCCTTAGAACGGTCCCCGTGCTGGCAAAACTCCCACCCTGTTGAACCTGCTGCCTGCCTGAGTCTGTGGCTTCTCAGAACACCACACTAAATGACAAGCACATTTACCTTCTCTGCAGGACTGGCGGAAGGTCAGGGTGGAGTCCATTTCGTTCTTAATCTTGATCAGGGCATCAAGAACCATCGGTCCACATCTACTGTGTTTCCCCGAAAATAAGACAGGGTCTTATATTAATTTTTGCTCTAAAAATGCAGTAGGGCTTATTTTCAGGGGATGTTTTATTTTTTTAATGTACAGCAATCTACGTTTATTCAAATACAGTCATGTCATCTTCTGGTTGCTACACAATGGTGGAGGGCAGGGTTTCACTTAACTAGGGCTTATTTTTGGGGTAGGGCTTATATTACGAGCATCCTGAAAAATCATACTAGGTCTTATTTTCAGGTTAGGTCTTATTTTCGGAGAAACAGGGTAGGACCAGGATGCACAATGACAGAAGTGCATTTCATATAAATAAAACTCTGAACTATTACCTTCAAAGGAGGGGTGTGAAATGTGTTGCCTTCCAGATGTTGTTGACCACAAATCTCATCAGCCCCAGCCAGCATAGCCAAAGGTGTGGGTTGATAGGAATTGTGATCCAATAACATCCGAAGGACCAACTGTTCTCCATCTGTCTTAAAGTATTGGGCAATGGTTATTCTATTCTAGTGTTATTTTTAGGAGAAAAAGCAAGTATGAATCTGGGGCTGCTGCAATTGCATTACAATTTGTTTTATAATAAATCCTCATCTGTGTGATTTGCCTGTGAGTTAAAATGTATAGAATTAGCTTGTAATTTGCTGGCTCCGTCTCCATCTGCTGTGGTGTATAAACCTATTATGTCCTGCAGTAGATACTACTCCATAAAAGCATGTATTACTCCTTTGTATGTGCTTTTTAAAAACAGATAAAATGAGAATCTCTTGATGCGCCCAGACACCTCGTGGGCAGGAGCGGCAGCGACATGGGCCCTCTGGCAGCCCTGCACCGGGAGGGGGAGGGGAAGAAAAGCGCAGCCGGTGAAGGCCCCCGTGCTCCGGCTTCTCTGAGGCACGGGCGAGAGAAAGGGAGCTGAGGAGGACAAGGGTCCTTCTTCCTCCTCCACCGCCGCGGCGGCTCCTCCTCCTCCTCCATTTCTTCCTGGGCTCTCCCTTTTTGGGCAGCTCGGCACAGCGAGTGAGTGACCATCCCGGCCACTTCACACGCGCGGGTGACCTGCCCACAAGCTGTGCCGCCCAAGCGCGGGAACCGGCATTGGGATGCGCCGCGACCCCCCCCTCCCCGCCTCTGCGCTCACCCAGGACCTGCGGCCGCCGCCCGGGCAGCCAGTCTAGAGCCGCCACGCCACCAGGAAAGCGCGTCCTTGGCAAGGGGAGGCGGGCGCTGCAGGGCCGGCAGGTCTACCGGCCATGAGCTCAGGTGAAGCGGGGCAGGAAGGGGGCCTCCTCGCCAGCGCACAGGGTGGGCGGGCGTGGGCAGGAAGGAGAGCCCTGGCCAGGGCTCCGCCGGGCAAAGAGTCCAGCTGGCCCGGTCTGCCGCCCTCCCCCCCACTTTGGAGGCGAGGAGGGCAGGCGGGTGCCCTTGTGCAGTTCCTCGCTGGGGCTCGCTCTCCCCGCAACGGAATGCCCACCTACACACAGCATCGTTGGAAATAAAATGCCTGGGGGTAATGAGAATGGTCGCGCTGCCGCGACCGTCCTCATTACCCCCAGGATTTTCATTTTTATTCCATTTGGGGTAAATTACCCCTGTTCCCCGACCACTGATCTAGACCCTATTTTTGTTAGTTTGTTAAATATTTCTTACCTCTTCGTATTTTTTCTTTGTCATCTCATTCTTCTTTCCTGTGAGTTGTCCTAAAAAAAGAAAAGAAAACAAATAATTAACATTCCTCATATTTGAGGCCTGCCCAGTGAATCTGTTTAAGAAGTGTGTCAATGCACCAACAAGATCCCCCTCACCAACAGGAATTCTAAGTGCTTATACTGCTTTGGTTACAGGCACCAGACTGAAACATTGCCAGTTTTGCCACAAGTTTACTAAGGTTGCTATTAAAAAATCAACAATTCCACCTAAAATCCTATATGTGGAAAAAGTCATTGCAAGTGGTAGGCACCATATCTAAACAAGCTATTTCAGTTCTGTCTGTGTCTGTCTGCAATATACCCTCCAAACAAGTGTTCTTATAGAGGCACTTCAGTTGGAATTGACCTCTACCAAACCCAAGATGACCATGTGCTGCTAGAAGTTTAGTCTGTGCAGAAAATATCACTCCTTGACCCTGAGGATGGATCTTTGGCTTCTTGGTCCACATCAGCCCTGAAGTTGACATCTTCTTCCATTTTGAAGAGAAAGAAATCAGTGAATTCCAATGGTCCTGTGGCCTAGAAACTCCTGGAGTAGAGCCAACTTGCACAGCACACCTTGAGCAAGCTTTCCCCATTACAGTGAAGCCTGCACCTTAATTACTCACCTTGGAACTGAGACCGTTCACAGCCATCATCCTTGGAGTCAGTATTGACAGTACAAGAAAAGAGTGCACCTCACCATAAAAGTCGCTGAAAGACTCACTTCCAAAAAGGGATCATGCTGGAATTGATATATCTGCCACTGTACACACTTTGGTGCCATGCCTCATTTTTAGCCCATACTAGATGGCATTTCCCCCCAATCTTCATTATTTGGGGGTGCAGAGAGAGAAGACTCTGAGCTCTGTTTCAGGCCTGCCAATGTATTCTGCAATACCGCCCTACTGGCAAAAGAACCTGGCTTCAAAATTGTCAGAACAAAGGTACAAACCATGTCAAGATCAATAGAGTAAATACAGTTGGCATCAGGATTGCTGATACAGAGGCAAAGCGGTCCGGCATCAAAGTCACAAATCAAACAAAGACAAAGACACTCGATGTTGAAGTCATCACCTTTAGAGAAGCCCTGGTCAGTTTAAAAGTCCCCTTGTTCCATTCTCAATGCAAAACAAAACTCATAGAAAAACAGCTACTCGATCAGTGACACCGACTCAAGGCCAAGGGGCAATCTTGGCATTGAGAACTTTGACATCAACTCCTTAAAAATGTTCAGTTTCCCTATCCTCATCCTCCTCAGGATCCACTATACTATCTGTACCTAAGCGTAGTCACAAGCATTCATCTCATTCTTGATCTCCATCACTGAAATGGATCCAACACTGGCATTGAACTACTCATTCCTGAGACTAGTCTTCAGCTTCATCATTGGAACTGACTGAAAAGCCTCAACACCATGGCTTAGATCTGCATACTGTGGTTCCTGGAGATACTACCCAGGGTCAGTTTAAGGCATAACATCGGTCACACCAGCTTGGTACCAGTTTGACGCCAAAATACCCTACAGAAAAGGTGAAGCATTCCTCCAGGGTCTAGTACAGCAGGAGTACATACCAAACCATCCACCTCTGCTAGGAAACGGGTCAATACTTCTCAGTCCCTGTGCAACAAGAACATATAGTGGTTAGCATGGATACCCATTCTACTGATTCAGATTCAGATAATGAGTCATCAGAAGACTGTCTATCCTGGTCACCACCCCAGAGTCTAATGTCATAGATTCTGACTTGATGCTTAGGATAGCCAAATTGCTGAAGTTAGAAGTACAGAGGCCACCTCCACCAAGATCTGATCTTGTTTATGATCAAATAAGATGTGCTCCTATCCATATTGGCATGTTACCGTCACTGCTGGACTTAGTTAAGGAGTTGTGGTTTAAACCATCATCCTTGCAACCTCCCTTTAGGCGAGTCAAGAAACCTATACAAGATCCATGATAAAGAAGCAACCTTTCATCTCACACAATCAAAACCGAACTCTTATCATTGTAGAGGCATCTCAAACTAAGGCCAAGGAGTGTCATAACACAACTCCAAACTACAGGGATGGTCATAAAATGGACCTGCTGTGGAGGAGAATGTACTCCACTGCAGCCTTTGAGATAAGAATAGTCAAGTACTAGGGGGCAATGGGGGCATACTAAAGGTTTTTGTGAGACAAAAAATCCTTGCTCAGCCTCTTGCTTGAGGATGAGAGTTTTAGCGCTTACATTTCAGCAAGAAGCTGTGTCTCTGGCTACACTGCAGATGCATTCCATGAGGCATGCAGCTGACTGTGCTGCCAAAAACATGTCTGCAGCAGTGGCTCTGAGACATTATACTGTATTTTTCCTTGTATACAAGCCCCCAATGTATAAGATGACCCCCTAATTTTGACCCTTGCCGGAGGAGGAGGAGCAGTTAATGGGCAACTGCTCCTCCACCTCCGTCTCATGCTGCTGCCTCTGCCGCCCAATCACCTCCTCCATTGCAACTGCCAGGGTTCACCTCCTGTTCACGTCCTCGCTGCCTTGTCCCCTGCCCGAAGGGAGCTCTGGAGGAAGCGATGCGGCGGCGGCAGTCAATGGGCAGCAGCAAGAGGCGCCCGAGCGCGCGAGAGTGCTCCTTTGCCTCCATCTCCGCCTGCTGCTGCTGCTGCCTTTGCAACTGGAGGGGACAAGGCAGCGACATGAGCTCTGGAGGAGGCAATCGGGCGGTGGCGGCAGCAGTCAATGGGGAGCAGCAAGAGGTGCCCGAGTGCGCGAGAGTGCTCCTTTGCCTCCGTCTCCGCCTCCTCCTGCTGCTGCCTCCACCACCGGAGGGGACAAGGCAGCGACCTGAGCTGGAGGTGAGCTCCGGCAGTCGCACTGCCGAGGAGGCAATGGGCGGCAGCAGCAGCAAGAGGTGCCCGAGCACGTGCGAGTGCTCCTTTGCCTCTGCCTCCTTCCGTGTATAAAACAACCCTCAATTTCCCCCCTAATTATTTTAGGAAAAAGTGTCATTTTATACACGGAAAAATACGGTACATGGCTTTGCTCAACTGATCTCTCAGAAGACTGAAGGTCGAGACTAGAGGACCTACTCTTTGATGCTGAAGGCCTCTTTAACAAGAAAATAGATGGCATAGATAACCTACACAAGAAATACAGCTAAAAGAATGGGGTTTTATTCTCAATATAAACAAAGGCAATACCAACTATATCGGAGACATTCAGACTTGTATTCATCAACCAAATTCCTCTCAGAACAATAAAAGCCTCCACCTTCCTTATTCGCCCAATACTACATGCAGCACTCTCAATGACAGAAATTCAAATAACCAAGCAACACTAAAAGGCAGGAGAAAAAGTCTTAAGTAGCACCTTTGACTGCATTCATATCAAGATACTCAGCCCCTGACCTCCTGTTTAGAAGACACAATTCCACTCACATCTGACCAACTGGCACACCATCACCAACAATGATTGGGTCCTAGACATTAGCAAACATGTCTCTCTCCCCCCCCCCCCCAACACGTATCTTCAAACCTACACCATCATCTCAAGTATTGGAGGAAGAAATAGCTACATGCTTAAAGAAAGATGCTGTACATCTGTTCCTCCCAAAATGCTTCACAATGGATTCTACTTCCATTATTTCATAGGTCCAAAGAAAGACAAAGGTTTGATACCAATCTTGGATCTGAGAGATGTAAATTCCTACATAGATACCAAGAAGTTCAGAATGTTGACACTAGAAACAATATTTCCACTCCTCAAGAAGAGGATAAACCTCAATAACATTTATTTCCACATCGCTATCTGCAGAGACCACCAGAGTTTCCTATGTTTTGCTTTGGACAACAATATCTACCAGTTCAAGGTGCTCACTTTTAATCTTTTAATACATGGCCCAAGGACTGCTGGGTCTCCCATAATTCCACATGCCTGCTTGAAAATGCAGCTCTTCATGCTTGGTACCTAGTTTCTTTCAATGTGGTGACAGAGAGCAATTCCTAAATGTTAACTGCGACTCATGAGCTAGCATTACAGCTCTTATGTTGGACCAATGAATCCAGTCTAACCATGGGAAGTCCATTCAACTATCTCAGGCCACAACTGATGCATGGTGGACAGGTTGGGGAGCACATTGCCAGAATTGTCAAATTCATGCCCTGTGGTCTGAGAAGGAAAGAGATATTCATATAAACAAGCTTGAACTACTAGCAGTAAGAAAGGCTTTCAAAATACTTAAGACAATGATATTGGACAAAGTAGTACAGGTGGCCATTGACAACAACACCACGATGTTCTACATAAACAAACAGGGCAGAGCGCACTCCATGTCTCTTTTGTACCTGATGATCCAATTTTGGGAATGGATTGTTTTGCGCCTCATCTTCTCAACGGCCATCCATGTAGCAGGGGAAGACAACTGAATAGCCAACAGCCTAAGCAGACAAGTATCTCAAGACCACAAGTGGGAACTAGCCACAAGCATGTTCAGTGAGATTTGCAAGAGTGTCAGAAATACTGCTCCTGAGTGGACCAGGGAGAGGACTCATTAGGAGATGCCTTCATGACCTGTTGGTTGAGGAAACTCTACCTCTTTCCACCAATTCCCCTACTGCACAGAGTAATAGTGAAACTTTGTTGAGAGAAATCCAGTGCAGTCTTATGGTGGCTCCATGGTGGCTGCACCAAGCCTGGTCCATGACATTAAAACTAATGGCAAGAAACATTTACCAGCTGTCATCAATCCCTTTCTTACTATCTTAGAATAGAGGGATGGATTGCCATCCAGACCTAGTCAGGCTGAGGTGGAGAAGTCTCCAACACTAAAGAGAAGTATCTGTGAAACTAGAAAGTCATCCATCAAACTTAGCTACAAATACAAATGGCGCAGATTCTTATCCTTCACACAATTAATAGGAGAATCTAGCCTCCTGCCCTTGCTACATATGATGCTGTATTTTCTTTTACATCTAAAGGAGAATAGTTTATAGAACTCGTCTGAAAAAGTATATCAGCTATAGTGGCAAAGTGGCCTGGTTCCAAGACATTACAGTTTTTCAAAAATCCCTCTCTCAGGAAGTCTTCCCTGATGTGCAGGGCTCTACCTCCACCATGGTCACTTTCATTAGTAATCAACCAGCTCATGAAGCGACCTTTTTGCTGATGGCTACTGCAGACTTAAGAGTATTTACATACAAAACAGTGTTTTTAGTGAGAACCACTTCAATGTGAAGAGCAAATGAACTGTGTGCTCTCTGGCATTACCCACTTTTCCTGCCATTCTATAAGAATAAGGTTACCATTTCCCCTGATACGTCTTTCCTACTTAAACTAGTTTCAGAGTTTCGCCTTAACTAGCCCCTGGTACTTCCAAAGTTCTTCCCATCACCTACTATGGAACTGGAAAAAGCACTTCACACATTAGATGTTTGCTGAGCCCTAGTTCTGGCATTTGTAGAAGTCTAACAAACTATTCATCAGTTATCAGGGGTCAAAATGAGTGAACATGACCATGCTGTCTTACCAGCTGGCAAAGAAACCAGTCCCTATATCTCTAAAGGGGTGTTCCACTAGAGTTGTTGGTGCCTCTACAGCAGCCATTCTCAACCATAGGCCACGGCCATAAGCACAATATAAAAGAAATTTAGGTCAAATCAGGATTGTATAAGTTGTATAATTAACCTTATAAGGTGGTGTGTGAAGAATTGTTTCCAGTCTGTGGTGCCCTTCAAATATGACAGGGGCCCCCAGGGGGCCATATGGCCCCTGTTGAGAATGGCTGGTCTACAGCCTGTCTCAAAGGAATCCAATTAGGAGACATTTGTAAAGCAGCAATGGGGTCTCAACTCTCAGTGTTCTTCAAATACTATAGGTTAGACATGAGGGGAAAACTTGATGCTAAATTTGGAAGAGCGGTAATTTCATCTGTGTTGGTGTGACATCCCACCAGCCAGTAAGTGAGCTTTTCAGTCAACTACATGTGTGATTCACAGAGACCATGAAGAAGAACAGGTTACTTACCTGTAACTGGTTCTTTGAGTGATCTGTAAATTCATACAACCCATACATCCTTCCCTCAGTCTGCCATGCAACTGTTTTTTTCTCTTAATAGTGGTGGATCGGGGGAACTGAGGGATAACCATTAGGCACAGGAGCATGCACACTACAGGGGTCTAGTCTAATGGTTTTCTTTTGGCTCTGGAATGTTCTCAGACTTTGGTGCAGACGCAGACACAACCCGCATCTGTGAATTCACAGATGACCACTCAAAGAACTACAGTTACATGTAAATAACGTGAGATTTTTTTTTGCCTCAAAACCTGCTATTGGTAACTTACTCCACTTACTTCACTGAAATTCTCACTTGAAACATGGAACATAGGCAGAAATTAGTTGTTCTGCTCTGCTTTCCAATCAACCTCCACTTTTACTGTTAGTTACTTAGTCATCTATCGTTAAGTCAGAACTGACTGATAGCGACCCTAATGGGACTTTAAAGGTAAGTGAGATATCTAAGGAGTGGTTTTATCAGTTCCACTCCCCCAGTGGGTTTCTATGGCCAAGTGGGATTTCAAACCATCCTAATCCATCACTCTATCCCACTATACCACACTGGGTATCTCACCTTTACTGTAGAATTTAGAAAATCAGGTTTTCATATGTAACATCTTACTGAAGGTCATACAAAGGGGTTCTGGGGAACATACATACATGGCGAGCTTAAATGCAGTTATATGGCACAGATGCACTGAGGGCAAGAACAGGGACAGCTGTAGGCTGTCTATGATACAAGGATGTATCACACAAGCACAAGCTGTAGATTTATATTGCTGCTAGGATCTCATTTCATGCTACAGGCTTCTGTGTTATCCTGCCTGTCGTCAGTTTGGACCGTTAAAGAGAGGACATGAAGAAAAATAAACAAAGCCTTGTTTTGGGAGGAGGTAAACAACAATCACATAGCAAGCTGTCTTTCTACTTGTTTTCCATCTGTTGAAGAAAAGGAGTGATACAAATTGAAGGTTTAAGCCAGAGGGTCCTTACACACTGCCCAGTGTGATCCCAGTCCAGATGGCACAGTGTGAAAGTGTAAAAAAGTGAAATAAATGCATGCATGCATACATACAATCTAATAAAAGTGATTTTTTCCCCCCCCCAGGTTACTGGCAAACTGAAGATTGGTACCTACACAGGCCCTTTGCAGCATGGCATTGTCTATTCTGGAGGTAAAGTAGAAATTAGGGTGGCTGGTTCTTTTAACAGGAGGTAGGACTGACATTTTAGCTGTTAATTCTGTTTCAACCTCCCATTTGAAACTTGCATGTACTTTCTCAGGACAGACAAGAGGCAAAAGTAAGATGTAACAGAAAGAGGGTCAGAATCCTAAATGGAACCTTTCATTAATTTACATGTAGACACAAAGAAAGATATTATAATAATCAGTGCAAAGACATGGAAGAGAATAAAAGAGGCAAAAATTCTTCCATAAAATCCAAGAAATTGAAGGGAAATTTAAACCCAGAATAGGAATGCTAAAAGATCAACAGGGGAACACATTATCGGTCTAGGATAAAATAAAGAAAAGATGGAAACAGAATTCTGAAGAACTATCAATTCAAATGGATACTACAGCCAAGAAATCAGAAGAATACTAAGAATTGGAAGAGTGACTGTGAAGCACTCTTTTATAACCATAACTGAGTCCCTGGATGCTGTTTTAAGCTGTTTTTAAACTAAGTAAGGTTGTTTTTAAAGCTTTAAATGCTTTTAATTTTAAAGCTTTAAATGTTTTTAAATGCTTTTAAATATTCTCATTCTTATTCTTGTCTCACTCAATTCTTGCCCATAGTTCTTACGTAGGTACAGATTCTCTTGTCAGCAGAGGTAACTCATGAGACAGAAAGAAAAGCCACTGTGGTATATACATAATGCTTTTTTATGAGCAAATAAAACATCACAGTGTGATAAGTCAGTTTTAATTTCTTCAGAAGTATTCTTTAAATTGTTTGTTAAGCAAAACAACAAGGTAAAGAAATTGAGGTGGAAATAAATATAATTTAGAAAAACCCCAGATCTGTGGTTTGAACAGTCTTGAGATAGTGTGTGGGAGGTGTTATGCAGATGCAACTAATCTACGTACTAAATGCAAAAGAGATTTCTGGCTTCATCAAGTGCTGTAGAAACAAACAAGCAACTATGGCTGTTCTTCCACTAAAATCAGATCAGATCAATAGGAATTACTCAGTTATGCTTGTAAGTGCAGTACATGGGCCCCTTGTGAAATGGAAAGCAAAAGCAAAGAGAGAAGTGACAATTTTTGTATTAATAGAGTTGGGGATTCATTATAACATGTATACTATAGAGAAATCAAAGACGATAGTAATATTTAGTGGCTGGAGGGTATGGAAACCCCTTTCTCCAAAGCTTCTAAACCTCAAAAACAGACTCACATTTTCAGATGGTAGATCACTGTCTTCTATTTATAGGATCTCTCTTCTGATCAGGTGAATTTGGTATTTTCAAAACATGTACCTCAATTATAGCTGGATGTGTAGATCAGTTAGAGAAGCCATACACTAGTAGAGTAGTAGTGTTAAGCCTTCCGGCATAAATTAATCAGATGGAGAGCCAAGTACAAAGTGTGCTGCTTATAAGGTTTGCTGCTTATCTACTGCCCCATAGTGCTTAAAGCTCTCTCTGGGTGATTTACAATTTAATTATGCAGGGTACACATTGCCCCACTCCCCTGCCAGGAAGCTGGGTACTCAATTTACTGACCTTGGAAGGATGGAAGGTTGAGACAACCTTGAGCTGGCAACCTGAGCCCAGGATCAAACTCAGATCATGAGCAGAATTTTCACTGCAGTACTGCAGTTTAACCACTGTACCACTTTAGGACATACCAGAATACAAAAAAGTCTCATCTAAGTGCAAAATCCACATGGCATACAAAGGCTTCAGACATAGAAGCCCAGAAAATGTTCTGCAGCAGGGATTGAGCTATAAGCTGCCAGGAGTTAAGATCACCCACAAGCCATATGCATACAACTTAGAGTAATAGCACGGTATAAGCGCAGTTTTGTAGCCCTTTGTGTGTCAGTTTACAGTGAAAGAACAGGTATGTGTAGAGAGTAGACATTTCTGTATCACAGTAGTTTCTATTGAGAGACACTTTTTCTGCTTTGCAGTTATTGGCCTTTTTTCCTTCTCTCAGGTTCCTCTGATACTATCTGTGATCTTCTGGGGGCCAAGGGTAAAGACATCTTGTACATAGGTGACCACATTTTTGGAGACATCTTGAAGTCCAAGAAACGACAGGGTTGGAGAACCTTTTTAGTGATTCCAGAGCTGGCACAAGAGTTGCATGTTTGGACAGATAAAAGCTGTAAGTAATAAGCTATCCAGTTTCAAGCCATGCCATGCCACTTTTAACTGATGTGGCTTAGTTTAATGTAAGTAGTTGGGGAAATGTTTCCATTTTTTACCAGTGTTTATTTGTGTTGTTTGTGTGTGTCAAAGGAGACAAGTTTCCAGATTGTTGTGCGATGTAATGTCCTTGTCTTCAGTAGATTATTGTCTTCCTTATATATTGATTTTTTTTGACTGCTGTGGACTGGTAGGACTTGCTTACTTTGCCAGTTGTATCACTAGTGTTGCAGACATTTACCTTTTGTTATTTAAAATATTTACATTATATTTAAATGTCCATTAACATTCTTAAGATAGCTTACAACAACTAGTAAAACAAGACATATCTACCATAAAGGCAATTGGGCTCTTAATGTTAAAGACTGCAGAAACATGGTCATAGTACAGAATCAGGAATTGGAGCTATCTTCAGGAGGTTCAGTGTACCACTGAAACAATTACCAAAGGCTGATTCCTGTTTTTCATTCTGGAAAAGCAGATTATGGTTTTTAGGGCATTTGAGTGCTCCCAACATTCCAAACTAGAAATAACGGGCTTGCACTCCAGTTTCTATTCACATGAGTTGTTTCAAATTTTTCTGTGACTGAAATATGTACACACAGGATTGTAGAACTGTGTCATAAATTCAGAAAATTTAACATTGCCAGCTTTCTTGTCACATTGGTAAGAAAGAATCAGTCTTCTAGACAGGAGTTATTTAACTGAGCTGATTTTCACTTTTATGATGTCCTTTGCTTCTTCTGGTGTTTAGGCCTTTTTGAAGAACTTCAGAGTCTAGACATATTCTTGGCTGAGCTATACAAGTAAGTAATCCACAGGATATCACCTAAGTATTGCCTCTTACAAGTCAGCAGTTAAAGTTGCTCATGGTTAGTGAGTGGCTACAACTTCCGAATTAACAAAGAAACTCTGACTAGAAAATAGGATATTGTTTTGTGCCCATATTACTGCTGTCCTACACACTCAGCCTTCCCAAATTAGTATTTATTCTGCCAAGGCCACAGTCTTCAGCAGGCCAGAACGAGGGAGGGAGAGAGCAGTGGGACCAGTTGGCATGGGCATATGATTTTGAGGGGGCCTACTCCAAGAGAGTTAAGGGGCATCCTTTAGCACTAAATATTAAAATTTGAAAGAAGATTAATACAGATAAAATATAAAAATATATAAACAAATAAATGCAGATAACAGAGACCAACTCTGTGCTAAATTTAAGTGACCATTCATGGAAAACAAGGGGATACAGAACAATTTTAATGAGATGTTCGGTATTGTTACACCAGAAGCTAGGGGTAGCGCTGACTCACCTCAGCAGCCACTGTAGTTCTACAGATAAATGTCTTGTAGAATTGTAACTCATTCCAACTCTCTTCTGTTTCTACCAGGCAGGGGTGGATTAACATGGTAATGGGCCCCTAGGGCCAAGGCTATTTGTTGTGTGGTCCCCCCGCTCTACTTACCCACCCACCCCACTTACTCATCATGCTCTCTTTGGAAAAAAGCCATTCGGGATATTATATGGCAGC
Source organism: Intellagama lesueurii (assembly GCA_037013535.1). Lineage (NCBI taxonomy): Eukaryota > Metazoa > Chordata > Lepidosauria > Squamata > Agamidae > Intellagama > Intellagama lesueurii. The sequence continues at coordinate 212,769,956 of JBAJHW010000003.1, forward strand.
AAGAACACACTCGGGGTGCACTGGCGTACACATAGACATTTAATATAGCAACCTTTATTATAAACAGCAATGCAGGATAAAAAAGACATTCAGATTGCATCTGCATGCCAGCAGTTGATCTATTAGCTACGAATATGTGTTTTTGCTGGTGATCTTTTCATTAAATAATTTAAGTGTAAAAAAAAAAAGACTTGCTAAATAATTGGCCCCTAGGTACGTATATATACCCATACATAAGTCATATGTATATAGCATCGATTACAAAGGTAATTGTATGGTTTGAAATGGGGCCTACATTTCTCATCTGACCCAGGCCTATATCCAGCTCTACATGGCCCTGGTCTTCAGTGTCTTCTGCTGTAATTAATTTCAGTCCTTCAACAGGCATTTGGACAGCAGCAGCAATGAGCGTCCTGACATCAGTTCCATCCAACGGCGTATTAAGGTAACAGTGAATTACATGTGTTTTTGCTACAGAATGTCTTTGGTTTGATTTTTATCTGCTTATTAGGGGTCCCTTTCCAGTGCTTCAGACTCTGGCGTGAAGCATTAAGTGGTAACTTCTTTGGAGGGAAATCCTATTGCATTGGAAAACTAATAGAAATGTACTGAAAAAGTATCTGACAGAAGGAGAAAGAGAAAAGTCTGAAAAGACAACAATTAGAGAAAACAAAGAGGTAATAAGATAGGTGTCATATATGTAGCACATGTGTGCTGATTTGATGGCAAGTGTGTGGACAAATATGTGCTGCAGGGACCAGGAGTGTTGCACAAGGAGAGAGGCTGATGTAATCTGGTTAACTAAAGAAAATAGAAGACACAGGAAACACATTGAGGTCTGCTTATACTGCAGGTTTGTGCAGCAATCTCCCATTCAAAGTAGCTATAGGATGCTGTGGTGTTGAAAAATTGTCTGGGGGATGGGCTGTGTGCCTTTTTTCCAGTTCAAAACATTCTCCCACACTCTTGCACTTTATCCCCTCCACTTAAATCAGGAGAAGGCATGCTGTGGCCCTCAGCCCGATTTAAAAAACTCACTGCCAAGGAATCAATCCAGATCTCTGGCAGTAGGGAGAGAGACTGAGAGCAAGGGCTGTCAGAGAGAAAAGTTTGGCTTTACGCAACAACACCAGCAGGTGATTGTTTTCAAGGGAAGGTAGCATTTAAAAGGGGGAAAAAGATTATCTTCCAGACTTAAATCTTTAGCCTCTGAAGCTTCTTTTTGCTTCTAAAAAATTCAGGGGAAAGTTGCATGGGCCTTTGTGTCACATGGAATTGTATGCAGCCACTTTTGTAAAAAGATTTAGTGGATGCACACACTTGAAAAAGAAAAGAGAGCTCATAGGCCTTAGATTAGGGAGTAGACTGGCTGTGAGCTGATGGCACAAAGTGGACATTCAAGGGTAGTTAATTAGAAATAGTGCACTGGACGCATACCCTGAAAAGCTCCTTTACCTTTGAGATGTACAGCAGGAAGAAGAAAAAATCTAATGTATGTAACTTTCCCCATCATTGCAGCTCTGTGATGGGATAAACTATGTCTGCTAAAATTTCTAGTTGTGTAGGTATGAGTTTGCATCTGGAAGTCCCAAGGCAGCAGAGAGCTCAGGGTAGTTTAGAGAGCTGAAATCCTGACATTGATTTAAAGTAGCCAGGCACTCTAGTAGGAGAGGAAACCCTATTTTGAATGAATGGAGAATGGCAATTTGGAAGGCAGGATAGCAGCAGTGGGGCTCTCTCTTCTTTTGGAGAAGCATACATACTTACCTACATCTCTTGGGTAAGGTGATGAATATCCTGTGCCTTGCTTTGTCTTCTTTCAAGGCCACACCACATAGGCAGCCAATACTATGAGTCCTAAATCTTGACTTGCATTTTATTACATATTTTAGACATCAGTAGAAATTAAAGCTGATATCCTTATATGCTTAATTATTTGAAGACTTTGGATGCCAGAAATCTACAATAATTGGTTCCCCTTCTGGTTTGGTTCTGCTCCTCCCTTTCTTGGGGAAATCCAGTTCTAGTTTTTACATCTGCTGTGTTGCTGAGCAGCATAAAGGAGGTGTGTTGTTTGTCTCCACTTGCAGTGATATGCTTCTAAGTATGTAGAATTGTCTCTTTACTGAAGCAAATGAGGGATCCCAGGCATCTCTGTGTTACAGAGTTGTTATTCCCAGAAGGAGTTATTGGTTCATATCAATTGCTTCTAACTTGCTGTCTGATTTTAGAAAGTGACTCATGACATGGATATGTGCTACGGGATGATGGGAAGCCTGTTCCGAAGTGGCTCCCGACAAACTCTCTTTGCCAGTCAAGTGATGCGTTACGCAGACCTCTACGCAGCATCGTTCATCAACCTCCTGTATTATCCCTTCAGTTACCTTTTCAGAGCTGCCCATGTGCTGGTGAGTTCAAATTAGTAGAACTACACTCTTGATAAATAGATTTATGCATGTCCTTTCTGAACCTCCAGGGAGCAATGTGAAGAGCTCCTCAGTCAGAAGAGGTATATATTTGAATGTGATGGGCAGAAACATAAAGAATGTGGCAGCTAGCAGGATATCTTGTGCATTTGAAAATAATAGTAAACTGACAAGTGTCTGCAGAGTAGGAATGGACTAGTGAAACAAGAAAACCCACTTTCCTTTGGTGGCTTCCCTTTCTCAACATTGACAGCAGAGGGAGGCTTCAGTTAGTTCCAAATATTAGTTTTCAGAAGCTTCTGATGCTTACTACAGAGAATATTGGACCTTTTTTTGTTAATGTAATTCAGTGTCCCAAGGTCTGTCATATTATTTTTTACATTATACTGTCTCTTGTCAAGCCTCACCTATAGTCATATGTAGTGATTTGAGCTGACTGTCTGATGTGGTTCCAAGGTGGATTTTATTTAAATCAAAATCAAAATTGATTTAAATCACAATTTAATTTTTATAATGAATTTTTCATCAATCTATATAAAAATCAATTTTTAATTTAAATTGTGATTGAAATTATATTTTAAATCTATTTGATTTTTAAAAATCATTGATTTTATCCACCTTGTGCATTTCTGCCTTCCAAGGATTGTGAGGGTTTGCCAAAGCTCACAAGACAGAGTAGCCCATGCCCTCAGCAGGGCACACTGCTGCCCTCTGATCAGCCTTCTGCATCTGCAAACCTGATAGGAGACGTGGTTTCTTCAAGGGTTTTAAGGTTATTGGGATGCTCTTAGCACTACAAATGCACCTTGAGATGCCACAAGTAAGTCTCTGAAACCTTGTGTGAAGAGTTTGCTGGAGGAGAGAATGTGGCCTCAGCTGCTTCAAAACACTGGATAAATTTCAGTCCAGCCAGGCAAATGTAGAGAGAAGTGGGGATAGGAAATGCAGAAGTAGGTGTGTGTATATGTGGAAAGGGCTGTAGTTTTTTCTGTAGGAGACATGTGGGTAGTCCTCTTCCATCCATTGTAAAGGGAAATCCTCTAAGGCTAGGAAAGGAGCTGCAGCCACTTCCAGCACATGCACACACATGCCTTTTCTCTTTCTTTCTCTGCTATTCTCCCCCCCGCCCACCTTTTATGTATTCTCTCTGTTTTTTGGCACATGTTTTTTAAAGCAATTATAGTGCAGTTCTACACATGTCTGTTTCAAAATAAGCTCCACTGAGTTCAGTGGGACTTGCTTCCATGTCTTAGATTGCGATCTTAGATGTTGTCAAACGACATCCTCTTCTTCCCTTTCCACAGAATAAGCCTGTTTTGAAAACTGGCGTGGCTCGGGGACTGCCTGTTACAGTCTGTTTGCAAATTTAGCTAAATGTACTGGAACTTATTCTCTGGCCAGAATCCTGTGGGTGTCTGCCTAAGGTTTGCCTAACATGCCACAGCCAAATGTGGCTGATTGACAGGATGATGGGACGCATCTTGGCCATGTGCTGAAGTTGCATTCTGTACCTTGTCATTTAGCTGCAGCAAGTTACACAAACCTTACATGGGCACCAGTAGGTTAGTCTAACAACATGGATTTTTCCCTCTCAGTTTTATTTTTATTTTCTAACCTGTTACATTTCTCTCCACCTTTCTACTAAAAATAGCACTTTTAACGAAGCTAACAACATTACTAAAAATGAACCAATAAAACTGTTAAAATCAATTTAAATCTGTTTAAATGGCTATTTTGAAGAGATGTATTTTCACACTTTTTTCTAAAAGGAGCAAATATGAGCAGCATAGGAGAAAATGCTTTTCTGCTTGCATGTCTAGCAGGCTTCTGAAAGTGGGGGCATTTTCTTAAGAGGGTCTTTCTTGAAGAGCTTGAAATTTTGACAGGTTTATAACAAGACCAGTGATCCTTTAAATAGCCAGAACCAAAGCAGTTTACTGCTTTAAAGGTTATGAGCAACAGTTAGAATTGACTCTGGAAAGCAAATGACAAGCAGTGCAGCTTTTTTCAGCATCAAAGTAGTATGGTTTCAATATCTTGCACCAGCTAGCAATTTAGCTGCTGCATTTTGTTCCAGCTGAAACCCCATATAAAGAACACTGCAGTAATCAAGACACAATGTAAATGGTGTTTAGAGTTCCCAGCTGCTTCCTTGGTGTTAGATAATAAAGAGTGTGGAGCTTAGTGTCATCAGCAAATTGGGAACACCTCACTCCAAAACTTCAGATAAACTATCCTAGCAGCTTCATGTAGACATTGAGGAGTATGAGGCAGACTAGAAAACAGTGGAGCACCATACACCATATGTTGTGGTGTTGAACAGTGATCCACAGTACCAAGCTCTTGGAACAAGCTGACAGAAAGAATCCATTACAGTGCCCCCAGTGCTCAGCCCAGGCTTGGCAGTCCAAAGGTATACCAATAATAGTATTGGAAGCCTGATGAAAATAGGGTTATACTTCCTCTTTTTCCATTAGATTATCTACTAAGAAAAGAAAACAATCTTAGCTCTGTATCCTGGATTTTCAAAGGGGACCAGAAAATCAGTGTCATCCAGGTGTATCTAAGGTTGCAGCTCTATCATCTTCTCACTCACCTTAACCCAGAGACGAGTAATGTGTGGTACCTTCAATACCTACCCCCAATTAAAAAAAAGTCCAGAAAATCCCTTTGTAACTCTCTTAAGAGGCATGATATTTCTTTCATGTTTTGAGAGGGACTCAGCACTCTTGTCTCCCACGCTGCCTCCCAGTATTTAAACCCCATGAAAGGGTCAGTAGAGCCTGCAGAGGACTTTTCTACTTTAAAAAAAGTAAGGCATATTCTGGAAGGCTGCATCATAAGAATGAATACATCCCTCCAAGGCCCAGGATCGGCATATGTGGTTCCGAGACATCTGGTGGTTGGCCACCCCTGCCTTAGCATTCTACTTTTAAGTTGTTTTTGTTTTCAAGCTGTCCAGTCACATCTGATTCATATAGCAATCCCATTAGGGTTTCCAAGGTAAATGAGATATTTAAGGAAGGTTTACTAGTTCCAGCCCCTATCTCTAGTGGGGAGTTTCTGTGACCGAGCAGAGATTTGAACCCACAACTCCTGAGTCCTGATTTGTCACTCTATCCACTACACCACAATGGGTAAAAAATAATAAAGCAAAGCTTCTCAGGCTTATGTTTATAAAACCCATAGGTACATATAGATATCTTCCCAGTCCATGCTTGGAAACATACTTCATCATCATCTTAGAACTGCAGAGCTGGAAGGGATTCTATGGATCATCAAATCCAGCCCCTGTCAAGGAAGCACAGTGGGGAACTCGGCTCCCAACTTAAAAGACAACAAAATACAAAATTGCCAATACCTGCATTTTGGTTATCCAGATGTGTACAGTGCAACCATTTGTATATTTATTTAGAAGTAAGCCCACTGCATTCCATGTGGGACTTGCTAACTAATAATTTTGTTTTGTTGACTATTGCATGTGGCTTTGGTACTTATATCCTTCTGCCTGTGCCAGATTCAAAAACTGTCAAACACAGTGTCTGAATCTGACAAAACACTCTTAAGAGTCTAGAACAGGTAGTGTTATACTATGTGTTTTTGTAATAATATGTCTTTCTATAACACTTGTGATTTAATCAATATAATTTCCACTTCATTTTTGGGAGATTTGGTTTAGCTTAAAGGGAAAAGGGCTAACGAGGAAAATAATATGGCTAGAAGAAAGGGTTATGCCATCGGGGACCCACTGAAACTCTGTTGCCCAAAGTCTCACAAAGAGCCGGAAATGGGTTTGCCCATTATCCATCAAATGATTCCAAATACAGCTTTTATAACATTATCACCCTGCTTCATTTACTGAATTTTATGGTGGCCCCATATGCAGCCATAAGCAACCTTTACCGCCACATCTTTCATCTGGTTTCTTACTGTGGAAAATCTTTAAGGAGAAAAGATTGAATAGCTATGCAGTGCCTTGGGACTGTGCAAGGAATCCTCTTTCTGAGAATGCTCATAGGCTTTGATTGTCCTAATGAGGAGCCATCCAGGCAGAAACAAGGCTTACCGTATTTTTCCGTTTATAAGACAACCCGATGTATAAGACGACCCCCCCCCTTTTCTAACCCCAAATTAGAAAATTTGATTGCTGCTTTCCCTGCCGCTTCCTAAACCTGGGGCTTAGCAAGAGGAAGAGAAAAGCAGCTGTCAAAGGGCTCCCTTTCACCACTGATTTTCCCTTCCTTTTGCTAAGCCACGGGGCTGCATGATCCCTTTGACCGCTACTTTTCCCTTCCTTTTGCTAAGCCACGGGGCTTAGCAAAAGGAAGGGAAAAGCAGGGATCAAAGGGCTGCACAATCACTGAGCCCGCAACCAGCGGCGGAGGCAGCAGGAGGAGGAGGCGGAGACTGAGGCAAAGAAGCAGCCGGGCTTGGCCGCCTCTCATTGCTGCCCATTGACTGCTGCCACCGCCACCCAATCGCAAGGAGACAATTGCCTCCTGCTGCCACCTTCCGTGTATAAAACAACTCTCAATTTTCCCTCTTAATTATTTTAGGAAAAAGTGTTGTTTTATACACAGAAAAATATGGTACATCAGTATTACTTGTGGTGATACAATTTTTCTTTAAAATTGCTAGCAGTGGGACTAGTTAGTCCTCAGTGAAAATGTTCCAGCTCTTTATCAGTACGGAGACAAGTCTTCTCTTAAAAATAATTTTTCATCCTTTCCTTGGTTCCTCTATTTTGCTACATGTAGGCATATACAGGAATAAGTGTTATGTCAGACTGGTCCCATTTTCTGTTGTCCGTTAAGCAGATGGAAGAATTATTTCAGTTTTGCCAAGCTTTTAGGGTTTTTAAATGTTGCTCATTGACTTTATTTTGCCTGCTTTATTTTAGTTTGTTTCAGTGGTTTCTAGTTTGTCATCGTAGTTCATAAGCCACTGTGGAGTCCTTTTTAGGCATGAAAAGCAGTATATACATTTTTTAAAAAACAAGTAATGTACCACATAATATAAAAGCCAGGCACTTTTTAGCAGCTGCATGCAGTGCAGATAAGGTCAGAAGCACCTTCCCAGAGCTCTAATGAAAAGGGTATTTTACTTTGTCTCCATGCAGATGCCACATGAGTCAACAGTGGAACACACCCACGTGGATATCAATGAGACTGAGTCACCCATGGCCACCCGCAATCGCACTTCTGGGGACTTCAAAGATTCTGACAAACGACACCAGCTGACCCGATCTGTTAGTGAGATTAAACCACCCAACCTCTTCCCTCAAACTCCCCAAGAGATCACACATTGCCATGATGAGGATGATGATGAAGAGGAGGAGGAGGAGGAGGAAGAGGAGGAGGAATAGAAATAATAGAAATTTGAATACCTCCTTCCATAAGTATGGCTGTAGCAGTAATTGGCAGGAACAGATTTGCACCTCAGAGTCCTAGATGGTGACAGTCTAGCGGGTGGGGGACAACAAAATTAACACTAATCAGAAGTCCTTTGTTCTTAGTAAGCTTATTCTTTGCAGACTTATTCCAAATGTAAAGGATTTTGCACTGGATGAGGTAAGACCAGAAACAGATACCTAACTCTATTGCTCCACCTGTGCCCCCCCCCCCCCAGGAGGAAGGGCTACTTTTGTGCTATTTGTTCCTCTTACTGGTGCATTTAATTAAACTTGCCTCCCACGGATGGTTTGGAATTGGTGCAGTGAGACTGCCATAGGTCTTGCAGTAATCACAGTAGTCCAATACCAGTTTGTTACAGCTAATACCTTTTGATCCCTTTGAGAGCAAAGATGTATCCTTATATCCCAGTACTTAATACTGTATGCATGGAAATAACCATTACTGCCAGGGCTGAACCTACCCCTGTCAAGCACAAGTTTGCTTTCTCAAATGGTTTAATTCTCTGATCTAATTCTAGTGCAGTTTGGCTTCTACTCTTTCTGTATTTGATGATTTAAGAGAGGCATAATACCATCTGGTCTTTCATTGAGAGATAGCTAGTTCCAAAGCCTTTATCAACTCTGTTCTTGGCATGTGGTGCATGTGTTTTAGGACCTTCTAAAGCAGTTCCTTATGCCGTGTGCTTGCTTGTTGCCACAAATTTATCTTCACTAACAAGAAATTCCTTAAGAGATTGTTTTACACTGTATTTGATGAAGAAAGGACGTCAGGTGTTTTTTTTTCTCTTTTTTTCCCTTTTTTAAAAAAATTTGTATGGCCTTGGGAGATGAAAGCTACAAATTATGTGAGTTTTTTCTTTTTCTTTTTTTCATTTGGGCACCTTTTCTAGCCTTATTATTGGTAACACTTTGGATTCTAAAGGAGCAACTGTCAATCACTCTAGTCTGTAATTCCAAGTTATGCCAGATGGAGTACATGGTCCTGGAGCCATGACGAGAGAGGAAAAGCAGCCTTTAGAGGATGTGCTTAATGGGGCCATTATGTTTTACATCCATTCCAGGAATGAAAATCATTGAAGTTCTGCTCTATAATGTGATCTGTAAAATGCTCTGTGGGCCTGGCCCATCACCCTGTTCATGCTGTGAAGTTACAGCACATTTTCCTCTGAATTACTCTGCAATGTAGGGCAGGCCGGTTTTCTTCTCATGCAGAGGAACCATATATACTGTTTCCTAGGCTATAGCACATCTCATCCTACTGTGCCATATGAGTATAGAAGGCAGAACAGAGGTTCTATTTTAAAAGTATTAGAACTTTTATTTCTAATCACATAATTGTAATTAATCGTATTCCATTATTAAAATAGATTGAACTGCAAATCAGCAGGACAAGTCAGTGCTGCTCTGATGGATCTGCAAATAAATAAATAAATCATCACGTTTCATAATAAAGTAGCTCTGATGTGTACATAAAGAAGGGGTGAGGAAAAGTGGATTCATTAGTGTCATACTCTTCGGCTAATAACAAGATTTATGAACAAAGTGAAAGGCTGTATTGTGAATAAAGCTTGATGTTAAAAATCTATTCCAAGAACAACAGTTAGGGATCAATGTATTCATAATATTGAGGGACACTGGTCGGCTACAGTTTTCAGTTTTGTTGAAATGTTGCTGCTACAATGGAAGATCACTAGTTGATGACTTGGGTCTTGTCCAGAGGGGCAGCTGCAGCATGGCTGTGGAGCTCAGCTGGAAAGCAACAAGAGCTATCTAATGCTACTAGAAGAATCAATATTGCAGAGGTAACAGGTTTTCAGAAGCCCAACCTTATCAAATCCCACTTTGGTTACTTTCCCATTTTATTTTATTTTTGCAGACATTTTTTCCCTAATTTTGAAATACAGATCTTATTGTCAATGCTCTGTTGGTAAGAATATGAAGTTCAGCTGATACTTGTACTCCTGAAAGAACAATTAATATGAGAGTCACCAGTTTCATTATAATGAAAAGAATATATTTTAACACAAGCTAATTTTTGCAGCTTAAGTGACAAGAAGGAAAGTGAGAGAAAGAGACAATATTTCCCAAGAGGGGGACGCATCTAGTAATGCTTCTCCACTAACAGATTATTGTCTGCTCATTGAGAAAGATTTTCTTTTTCCTGCAACCTCCATGTCCCTCCAGTCTGCTCTAAATGGGTTTGGGACCTTCAAAGGGGGGAACGAGGAAATAAGGATCTTCGTGCACATGTAGAATTCTGATATTGTAATACTGGATATAATTCACAATAGGGTCCAGACCAAGTCAGGCTTAGTCTCATTGAAATCATAATGAATCTAACCTGTCTGTTTGTTTTCAGTGGGTCTACTCTCATCATGCCAGAGTCTATTGTATATCAGGTATCTTGGCTGGCAACAGCAAGGCCACTCCAATGGCACTTGGAAGAATCAGATCCTTTCACTGAAGTAGTTAAAATATGGTTCCTTTTTTGCACTGACCAGCAGAACTTCTCTTCTGCTTTATCCTGCTAGTGTTTGTAGAAGATGAGTAACAAATGGGAGAGACACAAGTACTAGCAGTGCTGGGGAGAGGAAAAGAGCTAAAAGCAAATTAGGAAAAGGAAGCTGTTTTGCAGATGAATAATAGAACTGTTTCTTAGTATCACTGTTATATTTGCATCTCCTTTTTTCCCTTCAAAAAGCTCATAGTAGTGTTTTAATACACAGGCCTTAGGTTTTTAGCATCATCCTGACATATATAAAGCAGGGACCTAGTCTCAAGCATCCCTCCCTTTAACCAGGGAGTCCCAATACTGGGGCTTAGTCCATTCCTACAAACACTGTCTGCAGGTACCATAGGAGTTCTGTACTTAGAACTCAGTTGACATAAACAGCAGCCAAGAGTGTGAACTCCATGGGCTGGAAGTTCCCTTTCCATGACATTAGAAAATATGAAGCAATCTGTGAAGCTCACTGGTAACCTAAAGCCAATCACAGCCTGTTATGCCTCCATTATCTCAAAAGGTGGTGGTGAGGATAACAAAGGGAAAGATACCCCTCATCACTACTACATCAAGCTTTATAAAGGCAGGCTATAAAAGTGCAATTTACTCATAGAAGGTCCTGTAGAGCTGCCACAGAAGGAAGTGCACTCTGCCATTACAAAGTGTAATGTGGGATTCAGTTAAGGTGACACAAAAGGAGCACTTGGATGTTACTAAGACCAGCTGTTTCCATACTCATAAAGATCACTTACCCTGGGTGCCCTCATTGACCACTCTTTGCCTTGTTTCTAAGAAATATGAAATCTGCTTACAGCAGTTTCTAACCACTCCTTGTGGCTTTCTGTCAGCTTACAAGACTATTGATCTAGAAGACTAACTCCAATTCCAGTGTTTTCTGACTTCAGTCATCCTCAAATAAATGCCTTCCTTCTCTGCAGAGAACCGAAAGAAGAAAAGCAGCTGGGACTTCCTCCAGGCTAAAGTGAAATGACAAATCATAGAGGCTTCCACAGCAAAGCTAGACTTCAGTATTGTGGAAAATGAGATACAAGATTCTCAAAGTGTCTATTTAGAGAACTACTCAGTTAACTAAAGATTAGTCACTGATTGCCTGTTCGTTTTTAAAAAGAGAATCTTTTTGAGTCTTTTCTTCTACTTGTGGTATTCAGATAGAAGTGGACTATGTAACAAGCTTACCATATATCATGGAAGAATTGCATTTCCAAACGTTGAATATGCTTTTCTGTGCTCCTGAATAAACAGCTCTATCTGACACTGTATAGCTGAAGTCCATACACAATTTGATCTGCTGGAAGTTTGTAACCACAGTAGTCTCTCTGGAAGATATTCAGACTTTTAAAGCACTTCCCAGCCATATTTCCTTGGCAAGATGAGAAAAGTTAGAATCACAAAGGAACAAAGGGCAGCAAACACTAATTATAGAGAAAAGCTAGAAGACATTCCTAATACAGATATTATGTACATGCTAAGATTTTGCTAGCTAGCCTTCAGTTGGCATTTGCCTGGCAAAAGCTGAGTTGATATAGCAGTCATTTCCAAGTTTCCACCATAGATCTAAGGAGGAGTAACAAAAGCTGGGGCTGTCCTATGCGGGGATAGCTATGGATCTGTTAGATGCATGAGGAAGGAAATAATTGGATTGATTGTCTAAGAAAAACTTGACGGATAGCCATCAGGTTAGCAAACAGCATTTTAATATGGAAACAACGTATTTCAGAAAAGTAGTACCAGGAGCAGCAAATAAGAGGGTTGGAAGCATAATGCAGACATTGGTGTTAAGAAGCAAGCGCTTGGGGCAAGTCAGCTGACAGAACTTCATTTGCTTCCTCAGAATACTTACTGAAACAAACAATTCTAGAGTTTCCCTCCCACCTAAGAAATGTAAACAATGTGTTTCTTCTGGGTCTAGCTGATGGCTTTCAGCCTGTTCTTTCTCCCTCCAACAGGACATGCACATAACATCTGCTAAGTTATCATTAATGAACAACAGACATTTGAGTCTTGGCCAAACACAGTCAGAAGCTACAAATCCCTTCAGGATGGGTGGGTAAAGTACAGCCTGTAGGCTGTCTATGGCCTCCAAGTGCCTCAAGATGTTTGCTTTTGGTTGCCAATTGGTGGCACAGCTTCTCAGCCACTTCCACAGTGGCAATTTGATGTTCAGTTTATCTTAAATCTTTTTGTTTAAAATCATAGTTCTGTGTCTTAGTTGTATAAAGAGGTATCCAACCAATGTACTTACTTCCTGGAATATGACTGTCTTCCATGTGAATTGGAGACTGTTCTTTATTTCCTTGTCGTAGTGGTTAGGGACTGTTTAAGTGTCAGAGAATTGCAGGTTCTTCTTTGTGGTCTCCGTGAATCACACACACAGATTTTGTCTCCAGTGAACATGGAACACAAAGACATCATCCAAGAAGAAAATACGGAAATTGTAGTCTTGCTAATACAGTGTAGAAAAGTCAGGTCCGACAAAGGTGCAAAACTGCAATTTTAACCAAATCCAAAACAAAACAAAAATACCCCAAAAATAGTGAACAATTCTTAATTACTAAATAAGCTATGATAAATTGTTCATGAAGTGGCTGATGTTGATGCTCTTCAGCGCTGTCTTCTAAACTAGAACTAAGACTAGTAATGATAAAATTAAAGCATCTGTGAATGTCTTATGTTGCACTAATTGCATTACATTAACGTTGATATTTTATCAAAATTATTTTTCTAAGTAAAAGTAATAAACAAAAACCTAATTGGCCGTTTCTCTAATGCCCTTCTCTGGCCATATTCCTTTATGGATGAAGCCCCTGAGATGCCAGCTAATCTGAATATTGGCCCTCAGTCCCAATAAAATTTCTGACCCGGCTCCATAATAAGCCTCCTTCCATTCCCCAAACTGCTAATGAAAAAGTAACTCACCGTCTTGCAAATAAAATTAAGCATTGTATAGAAAAAAGGCCACTTAACACAGATGTTCAACAGAGGAAAAACCATTTATCTAACAGAAATAAAGAAATCTGCTTTTCAATAAAATCGCAAAAATATACAAATAAATCAGGTTCAAAATAAATAGAAGAAATTGGAAATCTGCAGTACCACAGAGTAATCCATTGGAGTCTCAATCAGTTTATGAAACAAATACATTTCATTTGTGCTTGCTCAGAAGTTATACAGAAAACAAAGGTAATGTGGAATACTGTCAGCAGAATGTTACAACTTTTGAAGAAGTGGAATAAAGTACAATATACAATTTGGCGACAATCTCATGAAGGCAGGAAAGAAAAGATTCTTTGGAATGCAACAAGTGGAAGCTAATTACAGGGCCTTACAAGGTCATGATGTGGTATAAGATAATGGAAATTTGTGCAGCCTGAGGGTTCTTAAAGAAAAAAGGATGAACTGCATAGAAGAACTTGGCTGGAGATGGTGCTACTCATACATGAAGGTGGGTCTGTAATAACTTAACAGAGCGCTCTGGGTATTTTGATGGAACACACACTGTCTGTCCCCTGAAGAAATTACTCTTAAGAAATTAAGAGCTTTAGGTGGAGTCATAAGAGTGTTATCTCCCTTATTATATGTTATACTATTATTTGTTTGTTTTATTTAAAACATTTATACCCTGCCTTTCTCCTGAAATGACCCAAGGCAGCTAGAAGTCTTTTTCCTATTACAGTACTTGCTGGGATAGCAAGTCTGCAATGGTTCTTTCCCTAATCAGTGAGCTACAATTAGGACAGGTTGCTTAGATGGAGATACTGCTGTCTGACAGACTTGTCTTGGTGAATGATGTGGGGAATATAAAAACAATCACAGGGGTAACATGTTTACAATGTCAGGTGGGTTATAACTGGAAAGAGGATAGCAGCCACAAAATGCTACACTCATATATCAAGTATTTTACTTAACATTGTTAATAAAAACAGGATAACTTCTATACACTCCAGATAAACAAAACTCAATGGAGGTTCTTGCAGAATAGTTATTCTCTCTCTCAGCATTTAGATATGGAATCTACTTTTCAGGACGGGATATATCCAACAGAGGTGGGTTTACATTTCAATAGTAAATGTTGGAAGCCAGGGTTCTGGTACTACAGATGTCTGACACAAAGGCTTAGAAATGCTACTTCCTTTTTCAGTGATCAAACTAGGAATATGTACATACAGGCAAGACTTCATGCTTTCGTTAACTAAAACAGCATCTAAAAGACGGCGCTGGAGTGTAAAAAAGTGAAAAAGGGGTGCATAGGTTTGTACTCTTAACTAGTCTGCTTAGAAGGGGGACAACTTTTTGCTAGGGCCAATTTAGAGCAGAAAATCTTGCTCACAGAAAGTCTTCCATCCTCCCATTTCCAGTCATAAGCAACATCTATTTTACAAAAAGGAAAATGATAAAACCATACGTATCTGCACGTAGCATCTAGTCTGACCTCAGTGCTGGGCTTTATTACTCAGCCATTCCCCTCTGATACTAATAAACTCATTTAACAATACTGTGGAACCTCTACTTACGAACTTAATCCGTCCCAGAAGATGTTCTTAAGTTGAAAAGTTCGTAAGTTGAAGCAAAATTTCCCATAGGAATGCATTGAAAACCGATTAATCCATTCCGGCTGTTTTTGGTTCTTATGTAGAGGCGCCGTTCTTACGTTGAAGCATTAGTTCCCATAGGAACTAATGCAAAGCCGGTTAATCCGTCCTCTACCACTAGGGGGAGAATTTTTTTTCTTTTAACCTAAGATGACTTAGGGAGGGAGGGAACACCTTTTAATCAGAACACTTTTTTTTTCTCGGTTTGTAAGTTGAAGCTCCGTTCTCAAGTAGAAGCAACATTTTGCGGACGGAGCTGTTCGTAAGTTGAAATGTTCGTAGGTAGGGACGTTCGTAAGTAGAGGTTCCACTGTATATGTTTGCATGTGATGCACATGTGTCTGCATACACAGAAAATTCATGAGACAGAAGGCAGTCTTCAAGAGGAACCAGCACTTCCCAGTTCCTCCCAATCTCTTTGGAATCATCTGTTCCCTCCATCATGATCCTCAAGATTTGAGGTCCATTGTTAAGCTAAATTCTGTTAAACCCTAACCTAAAAACTCTCAAAAGATTACCTTTTTAAAAGCACTTTGCTCAAACTGTGTCTAGTCGCGGTGGCCACGTGACCACGGAAACTGTCTACGGACAAACGCTGGCTCTACGGCTTGGAAACTGGGATGAGCACCGCCCCCTAGAGTCAGACACAACTGGACAATTTGTCAAGGGGAACCTTTACCTTTACAAACTGTTTGGTGTCAATAGCAATGCTACAGCATCTAGAGAGGCACTTCAGTTGAAAGAATTTATTCTCCCAGCACTGTGATAAACTAAAGCAAGTAAACACTTGAGACAAAAGTGGGACAGGTTAGAAGAAGATATAGGTGTAGACTGCATGAGAGGCCCATTCCTTCCCAGGGCAAGATCTTAGCCAACTAATCTATGCTTGTATTTCACACATTAACTCACAGCTAAGACTGTCCATTGGAAAAAACCAATAGTGAAGAGAGGCAGGATGGGGAACTCTGTAGGAATCCTCAAAGTGCACATTCCAGATGATGGAATGAAGAAGAGAGGGGGAGATAGTTCACTGTTTACTTATTCTTTGCCAATTCTAAAGTCCCAGAAAGATGCCATGTTTTAAGGGTCTCAGCAGATGTTCTGTATTATTCTACAACATTACAGTAATTAGTTTTAATGTATAAAGTGAACAGCATCACTACCATAGGGGATTTTTTTCCTCCCATATTAAGCATTCATCATCATTCCATTCAGCTGGTCAAAACTGTTAGTTTGTTCAGATATTTTACTATCCCCCTGCCTCAAAAAGTTTTCAAAATCTGAAATTCAAACCCCAGACCATCAGAGGCCAAGGCACAGATCATCCAGAGACTATTTCACATAGTGCTGTAAGCATCCCATCAACTAGGCCCCAGAATTAACAAAGCGCTGTAGTTAACAGTAAAATGTGAACATTTATAATAGCTACTGCTCCTATGCTTACCAGTTAAGCTATACCTTGATAATAGAGGTCTGCTTACACTGAAAATGAAACAAAACATGCACCAGAAATTTCTGTCAATGCAAGAAGGGAGTGGGAGCATGCCCACTAGCCCTAATATGCTGATTGGCTGTGTCCCACTGGCAGCCACACATACAACATGAGTGTGAAAGTGTTTGACATTGACGCACAACTGTGCAAATCTCTTTGTTCCAGTTAGGAACCCTGGGCTAATCAGGAATCCTAATTTCAATGAAGACTTGAACACATGCACCTTTTCACACTGGTGCATGGTCATCGGAGGGGCATGACCAGTCCTTAGGAGATAAGCACGGGGAACCATCTCTGCTGTAAACTATTAAACAATGTACACCTTTGTATCCATCTTCAGCTTAGTTCATACACAAACAACCAGAAAGGAGCTTGAAAATGCATGGCTATTGCTCCATGTAGTAGTCCGCACATGTTCAGTGGCCTGTTAAAACATAAATGGCTCCCTCTAGTGCTAGACTGTGGTAAATCTGTGAATCTGGAGAAGATAGATGGACCACCCTTACCTTTACATTTAGTTTAAAAGGTCAAGTATTACACTTTTCTAGATTCTACCCTAGCATGGAGGTGCATGTAAAAACGACAGATATTAAAATTGCATTGCAATTAAATATCAGGAGCCATAATCCTGCTTACTTGTGCAAATGCATTAAGGGCGATTGTGTAGGTTTTATCTCCCCTTTGACAGGCCTTCTGTCAAAGCACCCAGTGTTGCAGTGACTCTGAAACTTCATGTATAATTAGTCTTGTTCAAAAATATGCAAAGGAGAATGAATGTATAGCAGTTACCTTATGTGTGTAGTTTTTCACTATTTGGATGTAAAAAGGCAAAGTAGAGTGACACTATTCCTGTGTCACCACTGATTCTATTTAGTCTACGGCATTAGAGATTACTTCTGGGATTTGTTCTTTCAGGAAAGCCATACAAAACACTTTGGGAAATGAATTACCTATGTGTACAGAACTTACTGCTTTTCAATCATAATTTGCTTAGCCTTAGTTAATGTTTACACATCCTAACGGTCCACCCATACTTTGCTGCTTAATACTTACACATTCTAATGAGCAAGATGAAAATAAAAAATTTTGCAAGCTCTGTGCCTGCAAAGGAAAAAGATAAGATCCTTCCTTCCTCTTCAACAGCAGGTTTTTATGTTTTCTGGGCACTAAAATCACTCCCTTAAATGGAGTCTGAAGTCACTTTTAAGAACTAATTATACTCACCAAAGGCTTGGCAATACACTGTATTAAAAGAATACAAAGGCTTGGTTTGTTTAAAAACATTTGCACCAACAGGTGTAAAATTAATTTAGAGCTTAACATTTAAAATACGATTGTCAGAAACATCACTTCAAAAACAACTATTGCAAAAAAAACAACCCCAAAATATCCAGTTCCACAGTATAAAACAAAGGTTAAGTGACCTCTTATTGCTATCAAATCCTTGACTGTACTTACCAAGCAACAAAGAGGAGTGAAAGCAATAGGAGGGTGAAGATGCTAATTCTAGCAAGTCAAAAGTCCTGTAAAAACTGCAGTGCTGGTTCCCAAAGCTGCCAACAATTCTATGCCACACCTTGCATACCATGGTAGTTAGGTGGGAAGGGCTCTATCAACCCCTTCTAAGGGCACTTTCTCAAGTAAAGTAAATTGCACATATTTTCCCCCAAGATGTATTTTGATTATTTAAAAGGCTGGTAAATAGTTGAACTGTCTAATATAGATTATGGGAAGTACTTTTAAATAATTTGAATAATATTTCTAGGGATATGGCTAAGTTCAGGTAATCTAATGTGTGTACACTTTCCATATAACATTTTAATATATATGTATTCAGATCTAAAGCACTATGAAGCACAGAAAGCAGGGGAGAACTGCTAAAGCAGGTGTTGGCACCATGGCACACCCAAGAGACAAATTCCAAAATATTGTCCATTATATGAATTGACAGCATCTTTTTATGTTTTGCTATTGGCTGAGAACTTTTTAAAAATATACATGGTGCTCATTCTATACCACAAACAACAGAGAGAAGTCTCCAGATTCTAAGCTGTGGAAAATTGTCATTCCCTTGCAAAGCTTTGCAAAGCTTCTTCCAAGCCTAATCCATAATATATGATGTTGAAATAAGGGTTCAAACTTTAAGGAAAACATCACAACAACTAGTTGTGATAGATTGGGATAACTATTTGAGGCACTATCACACACTGTAGAATTCAACACATTTTATGGGAAAATGAAGTATTTTGAAAAATGGATGCATGAAATAGTAGAACACAATCAGATAAAAATCCTTCTTGCTCAGGAACATCACAAAAGCAGCCCCTCACCCCATGCACTAACCCTCATTCATCTGATCTCACACTACCATAACCAGTCACATGAAGGACAACCAACTGGAGGCATAAGGGGGGTACTGCTTGCATGATTCCCTCCCACACTACAGTTCCTTGAGGATTTTGGCTTTGTTTACATTCAACCCTGCAATACTTCTCCAACAAGGAGGCCAAATCATTTTAGCCTCTTATGTCTCTTAAAGCTTATTATACTTTCTTAAACACTTCCCAATAGGACAGAAATGCTGTCAAGGACAGTGAATATTTTATAAAATGGGTATAAAACAAGTTCTTTTTAAGTCCACCTTTAAAAAATTAGTCTAGTAAATGGAAAGGTCCGTATTTTCCAATCACATTAACTGTCATAGCTGGAAGTGCCATACCTCTTCAAGGGAATTTTTCTTGAAGTACTGACACAACACACAGAAACTGAAAAAAATATCCTGATTCCATGATCTTCTTCTGAAATATAGAATTTGTTTCTCTTTTGCAGATTAAACTCTTGAGTGAGAAGCCTTAAAATAGTTGAGCCAATTTAACGTAGCACACCTGAGGAGCTCTTGAGGTGATGAAGAATATACATTCCCCCAAAAAGTATTTGCACAGGAAGCTCATCTCCATCTTACACTAACCCATGTAAAGGTATTGAAGCATTCCCACCAGCCGAGATTCTGGCAGGGCATAAAGAAAAAACAAGGAATACAGAATATTAGGAATCAGGATGCAAGTCAAAATCAGACTTTGTAGACAAGAATCTGGAAACCAGTCCAAAGACCACTGTGTGAAAGCAATGAATGGAAACCAGTCTTCACAGTCTTCTTTCTTGCAAACAATGAGAAAGGGCTCTGGCAACCATAATCTTATCAAGCAAAGTTGCTCAAATGAGTAATCCAAACAGTTGATGGAACACTCTCCCAAATACTCGCCAATTAAATTTAGCCTGCTACGGTAATGGAAGCTGGGAATACTCTGAAGACATTTTAAGTCCATTTTTCAGGCCCTGCTGGTGTCACACAGACTCTTTAAAAACTGAAGGCAGAAAAAGTGGGTACTAAAAACAAGAGCTTAGTATACTCAATCTCTCACCTTCACAGATATATGCATACCCACCCAATCACCACCACAGGCTGAATTTATTATGAAATATATTTGCAAACTCTAAAGGGGGACAGGATATAGACCAGCGATGGCGAACCTATGGCACGCGTGCCACAGCTGGCATGCGGAGCCCTTTCTGCCGGCACGCGAGCCGGATCGCTACTCCCCCCCCCCCCCATGCAGCCAAACCTGAGATGGCGGCTGCAGCTGCGGTGCTGGCGCTTCAGCAGGCGGATCTGGAGCAGCTGGAGCTGGCAGAGTGGGGTCTCAAGGCACCTCCATGCCGGGATTCCCCCTTCCGCTGCCTCTTCCGGTTCCGCCACCGCTGCGGCACGCCGCCCACTCTTCTCCCCCCCCCCCGTTTGGGCACGCAAGCCCAAAAAGGTTCGCCACCACTGATATAGACCATCCATAGTAATGTGTTCTCTGTAGGCACAGTACACCTAGGATAATTTACTTTCGCTATCAGCATAGCAGCATCTTTAAACAAAAGGTTTTCGGGTTGGGGGACTGACATATCTTAGATTCTATCCTGCTTACATTATGGGATCTTTTCTTAACCTGGAGGGCAAATTGATTATGACGGCACATCAGAATGAAAATAAAAATAGGTTTAGGCATGGTCTCAGCACACAAAAGATGGCAGGAAGTACCACCCACCATTAGTCCTTCTAGAATAAATAAAATGAGAAGTACTGTCTTTGAAAAATCAAGCACTTGTCTTCATATGTCACACCTCACATTTTCTGGCATTCTTGAATTTTAGAAATATGATTGTTGAAAGGAATGTTTAAATGTACAACCCCAAAGATTCTCTGCTCTTAAAGGATAGACAGAGAGGAAACAGTTTTTCTCCCCATTTCCCAACAGATGCTAGAGGGTCCTGAAGTTTCATTCAATCTTTCTTTACAAAACAAATACATTCTAGTACCAGTTTGCCATTTCAAGAAGGTGAAGAACAAAAAGGTAAAGGACAAACAAGGTATGGGGTAAAATTCACAACAGTATAACAGCTTCACTGGAAAGGTCCTGGAACTCATCAATATAGCTGGGATTCTGTGGGATTCTGAACCACTAGGAAGAATTTTGCCATTTATTCCAGAAAGGTGGCTCATCATCCCCAAGTTTTACTTAGATATTTGTTGTTCTTTTGAGACGCCTGTGTCCTTCTCATTCTCTGAGCTCCCGTTTTTTCCTGGCTTTTTTTTCCTGTTTCCAGAATGGACATAAGGTCTTTGGTCTCAGAGCACTGGATGTGCACAGCTTAATAAGCATATACTAATGGTATTCAGAGTCAGGTAGAAGGGAGGGGAAGGGATGAAGACTGGTCCTGCTGAACAGATGACTAGGGTGGAAGTTAAAGGAAGAGTGAGATGCTTTGTGTCAGCTCCTAGATGGCACCTTCACTGTGCATACTGTGGTTGGACTTGTTGTGAGTTACACAGTTCTGTTCATTCAACAGATTTGCCATCTCATCTGGCAAACCATCATGTAGTTCTGTAAGAGTCTGTTCTATTTTAGTGGTTTCACTGTCTGAGGACTGAGGTGTCTTATCCATCCGAGATGCCATTAGGGCGTTTTGGTATTGCTGTCTTGAGATCTATGCCGAGAACATGAAAGGAAAGAAAAAGATAAGTTATTGTTTGTTTGTTTGTTTCGGTGATGGTGGCTTTACAAGGACATATCTACCAGGACTTGGTAAATCACAGCCCAGCTTGTCCTTTGTTGCCTAAAAATCAAGTTCTGCAAACTCACAATATTTCTGGCATAAGAGTCCAAGATAATATTTACTGAAATAAAAAATGTTTCATACAAGGTTATCACATAGTGTCATGATTAAGATATTTTTAAAAGATTTCAAAAAAGGCTGAAAAGTTTCTAATCTTTCTAGCTCACAGAGATTTCTAATACTTTTTTCTTTAATGCATCCTTGTTTACCCATTTTCACCAAGAGGTGGCTGAAAAGTAATATAGATATGTTTTTAGTGCAAATAATAAATCTTATGCATTTAAAAATAACAAAAAAAATCCTCAATCTGAATTGAGCAAGTTATATTTTAACCTTCAATCTATACTGCAGACGACTACCTGAAATAAAACAATATACAAATTGTGAAGATGTAATCTCATTCTGAACAATGTACTGAATTTAGATGCTGAAGCAAGAAAGAAGACAACAAAAATTCACTCTTAGGTTATGTTTTTAAGTAACACAAATTGTACATTTTATGCCAAACATATTTTGATTGTTTAAAACTGGTGAATATTGTTGATTTGGTATACAGTGTCAGAAACATCACTTGCAAAAAACAAACAATCATCCTAGCAATAAGGCTATTTTCCATATTATATACATGAAATGCTTCAAACATTATATTGATGCAATTAAATAGCTAATTTTTGGAATTGAAGTTTTAGTCCCCGGTCAGAGGAGATATGCCAATTCAATGGACTTGTGTAAGTTTAGACATGCCAAAGTATCTTTGGGTCTACTCTAGTTGGGGACCAACAATTTGACTTAGCCATGTTCTTTTGAGCAGATCAGTTACTGAAATCAATTCTGGTGGCTTCTAGTATAACACATATAAGCAATCTAACTACACTGTTTGCAACACAAACACAGTTCCCTGAACTACATATTTTGAACACCTAGCATTTGTAAAAACACAATCTAGGAATATTGGACGCTAAAATGAATACCAATGTTTCCTTTAATATGAGGGAGAGAAGCAAAGAAATTGGGTTACGACAGTCAAACATCTATTGTATCTCTTGAAAGAGACTCAAGATGTATTTTGGATGGCTGCTTCCAATCAGTTGTGAATGGGCATCTGCTCCATTAATATGGAGAAATGAGAAATGACTCAATGCATTTATTCCTTCACATAATGTGGCACTACTTCTACCAAATTCAGTATGTGTAGCTATTTCCACAGTATGAAAGGGATAGGGAACATCTTCACTCTGAGGGCCATGTAACAGCCCTCAGAGACTAAGGGAAAGGGTGAGACTGGGGGGGGGGGGAAAGTGCTGGAGTCACCATTTAGATACATAGGTGTAAACACACATGTAATACATTGATTCATTCATTCACCCACGCTCATCAGTTTCTACAGATGAGAAGCAGCTGACCCAAACAGAACTGGCTTCAATAGCTTCATACAGCTCCTTAGACTGGTGAAGCAGAGTTCCTTGCCCTTTCCTCCCCTCAAACAGATGGCTGCTGTACTGGCTGTGGGCATCAGGGTCAGTGATGTCTGGTGAAAGTCTTGCAGGATGCATTAGGTCTCTGGGCCAGAGATTAAATATCTCTGCCATACAACTTGGACCTGCTTTTGGCAGCAGTTAGATGGCTGCCATTAAAATATATAGAAAGAAGGCCATCAATTCATGTAAGAACTGAAATGCATAACTTGGCAAAACCTATTAACAATACACATTTTTTTTTGAAAGGCAGCTGTGAAGTACTGAAACAACTCGGCAATTGCAGAATATGGAAAGAAGCAAAACATCAGATTTCCCACTCTGTGATTGTCACATAATGATATTGTGGAGGACAGGGAGTATCTGCAGGAGAGAAGTGGCAGTTGGGAGGAAGAAGGTGCAGCTGAGAATCAGAACGAAGAGTCAGCTGTTCCTTCTGTCTGCCGATTCTCTCATAGAGTTCTCACCGTTCACTACTACGTGAGCAAATACTGCTTTAGAATTCCCTGTCTTTGCAAGCAAGATGTAGTTTCTTCTTTGGAGAAAAAGAAGAAGCTATCACCTCCCAATAATAACAATAATAAAGTAAAGAGTTCCAGCACTCCATAACAGCTCCTTCAAAGTTTGCATGCGTGATCACAGTCATGATTGATTGGCAACTAGCACTTACAATCAGCCTACTTTCCTAGACTGTATCCTGTGAACAGAAAACCTCATTACCCCTTTCTTACCTTGACATACTGAATGTCTGCGATTGCTCTCACTGAGTAGTCTGGAACATACACTTGAACAAATGAGGAGTTCAACTGGTTGTTGCTATTCCCTATTGCTGGTGTCACAGCATCAATGCGATCCCCTCTTTTAAGAGAGTCTGAATGATTCAAGCCACAAGAGCGAGGTGGTGATTTGTTTTCAGCTGGGGAAAAAAGAAGAGAAAAGTGTCATTAAGAAAAAGGAAAAACTTTGAAGCATAGTTTAAATCCTTGAGATTTGAATCAGTTTGCAGGATAGTCCAGAAGGTCATTTTATTACACACTCCAGTCTACAACACATGATTAGAGCCTCTGTTTATGCAATCCCTTGTTGATAGGGATGGAACTCTGCAAGGAACGATTTCAAATGCACGGATGAAGATAAGCATGAGAGTTGGAATTTAAATAACAAGATCTATTTCTGCAACCTATTATGGATAACTTCATTGTTACTTAGAATGTTTGAGAGTTTCCAAATTCAGAAAGAATATTCAACTTACTAGATCCACTAGGAAAAGCATAGCTCAGTCTAATATCACAGGCATTTGTAAAACAATAGAATACTACAAAAAATCCCACACCACCAATGCATTCAATTTTTTTTTTCAATTATTTCTGTTTCATATCCAATTAAGGTCACATCTGATATCACATTTTGCATCAGAGGTTTTCAGCAGTGTTGAGAGGTGGCTAGAAAGATTTCGCTCCACTTTTCTATGATATGGGATACACAGACTGAAGTCTGGCAAAACTCCAAGACTTTCGTGCACTGTTAAAGCAACTCAAATATTTCCATATTTCTCTGTTAAATATTTGTATATTTCCCTGTTACAACAGACCCCAACTGTGGCCACTTTAACATGATTCCCCCCCCCCCCCCCGCCCATGGAATTAAGACAGTAACACTGAACACATGATACAACTCTTTGTTCACATAAAGATAATCTAAAGGTACCACTGTGAAGGCATCTAGGCATTTCACAACTGTGAGCAGAAAACAAAACAAGGTGAACGATGGGTGGGGGAGGATTCTGCACTTGGTCTACATTCTACACAGGAGGATTCCAGACAATATTTCAATGTCCCTCCACTGCATATCTTTTGTGACAGAAGTCAACACTGACAAACATTATACATGTATTATTTCCCCTCATGCAAAATGGGTTATTTTTGTCATTGTGTTCCAGAGAAGGTAAACTTCGTTTAGAATTATGAGCTGAGAAGTAACACAAGCACAGCAGATCCTACAGAATGTTTCATCTGGAGGCAAATGAGAGCAACACTTCAGATTTAAGACACTTGACAGAAGAAGCAAGAGTTAAAAAGGCTTCTATTACATTGAATAGCTATGCTGTTTTGTCTAAGAAAGAGGGGCATGAGCAAATTATGACTATCTCTGGTATTTACTAAAACAGCTTTCAGAAATGATGCCATGTCAGTTGACCTCACTAAAATCCAAGTGGAATTGTGGTATGTGAAAGACATTTTGTGGCATAAGCTGTTCTATCAGTTGCCACAAATTCTTGCATTCCGTGGCTATTTAAAACGTAAAAGATGCTTAAGATAAACACAATTCCCTTCATAACAGCAGCAACAAATAAATAGCAGAGACAAGACCCTGAATCTCAAGGACTCCTCACAGGCAAGATCAGACTACATAATAGGGACCAGGCACTGCACCGATTTGAGATACCAGTTCTATCCCAATATACATCCAGGCAACATTATTACATGATGAAACAATAGTCATAGGGTGAATGGCATCTGAAAGTCAGAGTAAAGAAGAACTTCAAAGAAAGACTCCAGCACAGAGTTGCTAAACTAGAATGTAATAGTGATTCTAAATGCTTAGGCCCTCAGTTGAAACAATGGTTTTCAATTCCCTTTGCATAAAGCCATAAATATTTTGTCACTGTCTTATTAGTGCTCTTGTATATGATGTTTGTGCTTAACTTTACTGCATCTAAGCTTCACATAAAATTGTCACATACTCCTTTGGGAGCTTTTGATCCCACCTCTGTCTGAGGCCCTGGTCAAATAAGGGAAATGTTCTCTAGTTATCCCCCAGTTACTTTGTTGCTTTTTTCCTGGTCACATGATGCAGTCAAGATTGAGACATTTTCCTGGCCAGTGGTGTAACTACAGAACATTTCCCCATCACCAGGAGGGTTGTGTTATTTTGTACCTTTGTTGTACCAGTGCATTCCTTACCTGGATTACCTGTGTGCACGATCTGCCCTGATTCTTTTCAGAATCGAAGCCAGGAAGGTGGCCACCATTACCTTGGTGTGCTTTTTTTTTTCATGCCCAATACATCAATACATTGGTAGAAGTATGTCACCAGGGGGCTGCCGCCACTACATTACTGATGAGTAATATATTTTTTTTATTTCTATGAGAAGATACATTGAACTATTGGTATGCCAATGTCACACACCTTGTATCGATAAATGTTTTATACACACACACACACACACACACAACATTTATCAATACAAATATATATATACAAATATATTATATATATATTATCAATACATGATTTATATATATATAAATCAAGGAGCAAAATTGCCTCTAGAAGCAAGAGAGAAAATAAGCCAGTACCATGGTGTAGCCGGCCATAATGATTCAAATAGGAGGATTTAAATCGGTACCACTAAAAGTTATTGGAACGTTCGTCCCAGAGTATAAACCATGTGACCACGATTCAGTACAACAGAGGTATGGAAAGTATCGGAAGAACTAGAAAACATTTCCTTTGTGTGACCAGGGCCTGAGGGAGAGAAAATATACATGGAGATCACCTCACCCATTAAATGGACTCTATGAAAAACTATTCCACAATAAATTCATTAGTCTAAAACAGGACTTCACAACTATGGAGGAACGGGGCCCAATTTCCCATGCCAGGACTTCCTGTGAGCTGGAACAGTTCCCAGAATTAGAAAAAATAAAAACCCTGAAGTGGCTGGAAGTCTACTTTAATGTTTATGCAATGATACTTTTGTGCTGAATTTCTTGGAGAGGGGGGCACTAGTGGGATTCAGGGGATGCATGCAATCCACTGGCTGAGCTTTGTTTGCCAATGGTTAATAAAATACTACAAGACTCATTGTGATCATTGTTGATAGTTTGATAAACAGCAGACTTGAACTTGCTCAATAAATGAGGTAGACCTTGTATTTTTGCTGGGAAAAGCTAACTGGTCTTCTGCAACGTTAGTGGCTCGCTGATTGCACAGAGCCTATGCAGAAGAACGTATTCCTACTGAATAAAGCCAGGCTGTATAAAGTCAAAAGGGTGGCAATTAATATACATTACTAGGATGAGGAAAGGAGTTTGCTGAAAAACAAGAACAACCAACTCAGGTATGAAATAGTGTCATTGAGCAATTCAACAGATTATCATCTAGTATCCTTTGCTCTAGTTATCCAAACACTCAGCTGGGTCTCTCCATGCTTATATATACTGCCCTTGAAAGGTCCTTGCCACTCTAATCTGTGCATTTCAGTATCAATCAGAATTATTAGATTTATCTGTTTAATGAGAGGATGTGAATAAGCCCATGGGAAGAACTAGAAGACAAACTCAAGGAAAGTAAACAAGGCAAGGAAAAAGTAAATAACCCAACATCCAGGTTCTACATTGGCCCTACGATAGCTCTATACATCTAAAAATATCACTCCATGGGACTTTCATTTCCTCACAACAACATACAACAGTTCTGATACAATTAAATGAAATGCTATTATTGATATACAATTAAAACTGGCAAAGTCAGAATGAGCAAGATAGGATGCTGACCTATTTAAATATTTCCTGAACAGACTAGACATGAAACTGACCAGGCTTGTTCTTCTAGATCACCCATCCAAGAGGATGAGTCGGGACTTGTGATTTGTCCATGCTTCACACCCACACTTGGCATCACAGACTAATTTTGTCATCACAGTTATAAGTAATATTGCTAGCAATATATTCTAGCAATACCTGTTTACATCTGTTTTATACCTGTTACAACAAGATCGTCTCCCTTTTGGCACCCTATACTAACCAGGCAAATACTCATATATATAAACAACTCAAGTTAATCATGTAGGAATTTTTAAGAAGGACAGTGGGTTCTCTAAATCAGCCATTCACAACCTCTTTTTTTTTTTTTTTTTTTTTTTTGGACCATGGCCCTTTTAGGAGCTCTTCTCAGGTTTTAGGGCCCCCTATCAAACAAGGATACAACACAAATGTTATACTAATAAAAGCTGGAAAAGAGCAATTCAGAGGACCTAGAACTTGATCAGTGCCAAGGTCTATACTAATTCTTTTGACAATGCCTGTCCTTTTTCATTCATTCTCCATAAGTAAATATGCTAGTATATTTCCCAAAAGATACACATCAAGACCATGAAGTCAGCTTCCTAACAATCTTACAGAATTTCAGGAGGCAACCAGAATGTATGATTCACAGAGACCATGAAGAAGAAGAATGTCACCTAACTTATGCGAGAATGCTTATATTAAAACAGAAAAGTCCAGCAAAAGTGTTACCGAATGTCATAGACTCAGAACAATCTTTTGAATTGTAGTTTTCAAAGAAGTAGCCATGTTAGTCTGTGCAATCATATTCAGACAAAAATAAAAAGCAAAAACCAAAACAGAAACAAAGAAATAAAGAACAAAACAAAAAATGTTGCAGCACCTGTTATATTTCAACGTGAGCTTTTGTAAGTACATCCACTTCTTCATATATATTAGAATGAAGCAAAACCACAGGTTAATGGACTCTCAGCTTTGACTGAGGCTCCTGCCACTTTACACCTCAATGGAAGTGTGGGACTATCTAATGAAAACAACATTCTTATTGTTCATTATTTCTGACAATAGTGCTATCGTCATCCTCCGAATCCATCTCCTGTGCCTACCTTGTATATAACCTGTGGTTTTGCTTCACTCCACTATCTATGACGAAGTCTATGTATCCATGAAAGCTCACACCGAAACATAACGGCTAGTCTTTAAGGTGCCACAACATTTTTTGTTCTTTTTTATATTTTTATTTCTTTGTTTTTACTTTTGTGTTTTATATTCATTTCTATCTGGACACTTTTGTCTGCATAGCAGCTCTGATCACCTTGAGAACTCAGTAGTTGTTTATGACTTTCCATCTATTCCCTATGGCTTAAAAAAGACCAAGGAAAGGTTCACTTGTCTCTTATACTGACAATTGCTGAGAAGCAGTGTGTTATAGTGGTTGAAGTGATGCACTTCAGTCAGAAGGCCCACTTTCAAATGCCTGTTCAGCCATGACATTCACTGAATGATTAAAAGCAAATTCATTCTCCAGCTCACGTCTCCTACAGTTATTGGGGGAAGTGGGGTGGGGGAGGTAAACTGAGGAGATATGGATGTACAGTACACTTGAGCACTTTGGAAAGAAAACAAACAGCTGCAAAATAAGAATTCATTTTTAAATGTGAATCATTTTCCATGCACCTTGCATTGATTTCAAGATAGTAAGGTGGTAAGTCTCCCCAAATAACAGCTAATTATTGACATTTACAACAAAGATTTTGTATTCTCTAAAATGAAAATTAGAAGTGAATAGATGCAAAGTATACTTGAAGGAAAAAAGAACCACAAAAATTTCCACTGCTCATTAATTCAAAAATGAAAGTTGACAATATGCTGATGGTAGTGGGAACACTACAGGAAAGAAACACAAACAGAACTGCTGGATAGCTCCGTGTTTTAGGTATCTGGGTTGGGAGTTCAGTTCCCCACTGTGCCTCCTTGACAATGGCTGGACTCGATCATCCATAGGATCCCTTCCAGCTCTGCAGTTCTAATATGATGATGATGATATCAAAACCACAGAATGCATGAGTTTATAAAATGCCAAATACAAGGTATCTTATGGGTTAAATGTGTCTTCAAATACACAGCCCTTTTTTTGTTAAAAGATTTCCTATGCCTAAGTTGTCTTCCTTGACAGTTTTTCAAAACTTATCATTAAAATCCCAAATGCAAAAGTTCCCTGTTCCTAAATCTATGTACATACAAACAAATACCACCACTATCCAATTCAAATCTGCTCTACGGTAATCTGAACCTACTAATTTCTCTCAGCAGTCCCAGTCCCAGTTGCACTTCTTCATACTAACTGTTTCCATACTGGGCAATTTGTTATTATGTCCCTAAAAAGAAAAACATGTTAGTTAATGATTCTGATGAACTGAACCACTTTAAAAATTTCCAAAAATATTAACATGCACTTGAGAAAAAAGCAGAAATGTAGGAGTATCTTCTTTGAATGAGCAAAAGCTCTATAAGTAAGTGAGAAAAACTGCAACAACCACAACTGCAGAAGACATATCTGGATTCTGAAATCTGAATCATAAATATAGAGGAGATCATCAGGACAAAATGGCTCTCAAGGAGATGACATATGTTGTACAACTGAACAAATGGGGGCATGCCATGACTGTTACCATGAAAATGCTGTACTAAGATAGTGGTTCCCAACCTTAGGTAACCCAGGTGTTCCTGGACTGCAATTCCCAGAAGCCTAGAAACATTCTTTAAGGAAATAGCTGTAGAAGAGGATAGAACTGAAACATCCAAGTAGAATCCTGGGAGGTAAGTGTGTGCATTATGCCTCTTCAAGTCAATTCTGATTGATGGCAATCCTAGTAGGGTTTTCAAGGTATGGGAGATATTTAAGGAGTGGCTTTACCAGTGCTACTCCACAGTGAGTTTCCATTCTTTAGTTGAATCCAGGTCTCCTGAGCCCCATTCTATCCACCATACTACACTGGCTCTCAGTGTATTCCAAGTGTATTACTCAGAATACACTGATTCCTCTGTGTACTACTTTTATAGTCAGAAAGACTTCTAAATGACATGGTGGATATAACCTGCCCAACCCAAGTAACAACAACACTATTCAGAGTTTCAATAAAAGGGTTAGTCTTAATTTGTGAGCTGAGGAACCAGGCTAGTCCCATTCCTCTCTATCCTACATCCTGCAGTTAGAGAGCTAAATCTGAAGAAAAGCACAATCTCTGTCCATAGGTGCTCTGCAGGCAACCTGAGAACCTGGAAAACCAGACTGTCTGACTGTGTGATGCTACTCCACAACAAACTATGGCAAGTTCTTAAAGAAATGGGAGTGCCTGACCACCTTATCTACCTCCTGAGAAATCTCTATGTGGGACAGGAAGCAACAGTTAGAACTGGATATGGAACAACTGATTGGTTCAAAATTAGGAAAGGAGTATGACAAGGCTGTATATTGTCTCCCTGCTTATTTAACTTATATGCAGAATACATCATGCGAAAGGCAGGACTGGATGAATCCCAAGCCGGAATTAAGACTGCCGGAAGAAATATCAACAACCTCCGATATGCAGATGATACCACTCTGATGGCAGAAAGTGAGGAAGAATTAAAGAACCTCTTAATGAGGGTGAAAGAGGAGAGCGCCAAAAATGGTCTGAAGCTCAACATCAAAAAAACTAAGATCATGGCCACTGGTCCCATCACCTCCTGGCAAATAGAAGGGGAAGATATGGAGGCAGTGACAGATTTTACTTTCTTGGGCTCCATGATCACTGCAGATGGTGACAGCAGCCACAAAATTAAAAGACGCCTGCTTCTTGGGAGGAAAGCGATGACAAACCTAGACAGCATCTTAAAAAGCAGAGACATCACCTTGCCGACAAAGGTCCGCATGGTCAAAGCTATGGTTTTTCCAGTAGCTATGTATGGAAGTGAGAGCTGGACCATAAAGAAGGCTGACCGCCGAAGTATTGATGCTTTTGAATTGTGGTGCTGAAGGAGACTCTTGAGAGTCCCCTGGACTGCAAGGAGAACAAACCTATCCATTCTGAAGGAAATCAACCCTGAGTGCTCACTGGAAGGACAGATCCGGAAGCTGAGGCTCCAATACTTTGGCCATCTCATGAGAAGAGAAGACTCCCTGGAAAAGACCCTGATGTTGGGAAAGTGTGAAGGCAAGAGGAGAAGGGGACGACAGAGGACGAGATGGTTGGACAGTGTCACCGAAGCTACCAACATGAATTTGACCAAACTCCGGGAGGCAGTGAAAGACAGGAGGGCCTGGCGTGCTCTGGTCCATGGGGTCACGAAGAGTCGGACACGACTTAACGACTAAACAACAACTCCACATGTTAAAAGACTGCTAGGATGGGGAGAGTGGGACTAACTCTTTTACTGAATATCTGAATAAGGTTTAAACTGTATCTACAAAAACATGTTTCCACTTGATGAATTTTGGATGTTTTGCTCTTCGTCCTTTGGCTTTTGAAGCAGATTTGAAAACTGGCAAAGAGGGAATAGCTCACAGAGCTCATTACAGAAATCCTTTGCATTGTGCAATCCGGAAGAAACTGATCTGAGCCATTACATGCCATCACTCAGTGAAGAGACAACTACAGTAAATATAAATGAGTTGGGGGCCACTGTTGCTCCTAGTCTTCCCAGGTCTTTCTAGATGCCCGGAGTCTGGGTAATCACATTGTCATATGAGGACTACACAGAAACTGGCATGGTGGGGGCATTTTGCATAAGTAAAAACAAAATTGTGCATTGATGTGTTTTAAGAGGTCAGTGTTAGTAATGAAGGACGATTCTTCTATAATCAAGCAAATTTCAAATGTTTACCTTTGTTTCACTTTCCTTTTGCTTGCTATTAACTAATCACAAACTTCAATGCAGTGAGACATCTTTTGAACATAAAAAAATTATAAGGTAAATATAAATTGTTCTGGATTACACCTGGTAAGTGTGGTTACAAGAAGGGTGAACAAGAAGCATGCAAGTTTACCTGGTGTACCTGCTGCTAATAATTCTGTTCTGTTGACAACAAAGGTACGAGACAGGGACAAGGGAACTAGAAGAGGGAGGAAAAAAAAGATGAGATCAATACCAGAAAGGATGCCAATACTGACAGCTGACAAGGGAGAGGGTTAGATTTGGGTACAGTGAAGGAATAAAAAAAATTCAAAATCAAACTAGAAGAAACAATGAAAGCATAAAACAACAATGAACAGTGGTCTGAAAATTAATAAAAATAACATGTAAGAAATCACAAGTCACTAAACTTTTAATGCCCCTAGTTACTAATTAACACTAATAATCATAGCAATAGAAAATGAAGTTAATCTTACAGTATCCTATCAGATATCACCAAAAACAGTTTAACAAGACAGAAATAAGGGATAAACAGCACAAGACATAATGATAGATAATTTTAAAGGTGTGATATTCCTACTAACGCATCCACTCTGTGTGTCTTAGCAAGAAATGGCTATCAGTACAATTTATTCCTTAGCCGTGTGAATAGCTAATCAACCCTGCAAAAATCAACATTCCATGTTACCATCGTTTTATTTTTCGGACATGGAAGAACAGTTAATTGTTCTGTCTTTTGGGTGCTATAGTTAGCTGTAATATATAGTTACAGCAATGTCTATGCATCCTTCAATAATTCATCCTGCCTGAAACATTCTAGATTATACCAGACATGAAGACAATACCATGGACTGATGGCGTATTTGTAGCAACATACAAGATGAAAACAAAGCCCATCAATTGCTACTGTAATATTGGACCATCCGGAAAAGTGGCTGGCAGGCATTTTTTACCTCTTCCAAGTTATGAAATAAAATCATTTTTAAGGTATTATCCCAATAAAGTGTATGAACAAAAGGCATCTAAGAGAGGAAACTGTCTCTTCAAACTTAGGCACACATTAGCTGAAATCTTATTGCTTAGCGTAGTAAGTTGAGCTAGAATAGGCCCATGGAATCAATGGAATGACTCATGGAATTCATACTGACTGACTGGGCCTACTCTAGTTGTGACTTACTATATATTAAGCAATAGGATTTCAGCTACTGTATTTAAGCCCTTGTTTTCTGTATTAAAAGTAAACTGTGAACCTGCAAACCTAGCTCTAAAGACAGAACTAAATCAGTACCAAGACAGCCTAGACTGCCTTCCTCTAATGGAACAGTGTTCTAGGTCCAGGATAACATTATACTTTTGCCTGCAGGGGGGAAAAGCCGAGCAGTGTAATGCACACATAAACAAAGAGGTTACCTACCTGTAACCATAGTTCTTCTAGTGGTCCTCTGTGAATTCACACAAATGGGTTGTTCTGCGCCTGTGCTGAACTTCTCGGAAGACTCTAGAGCTAAAAGTAACAATTTAGTGGGACGTTCCCCCGTGGGGCACATGCTCCTCCCACTCCAGATTCCCCTCAGTTCCTAAAATTTGTCCGCCGGGCAAAAGAGTCATTAAACATAACCCGTGACGGACAGAGGGGAGGATGGGTGGGATGTGTGAATTCACAGAGGACCACTAGAAGAACTATGGTTACAGGTAGGTAACCTCTTTTTCTTCTTCGTGGCCTCTGTGAATGCACACAAATGGGTGACTAGCAAGCTTCACTTACCGGATGGTGGGACGTCACGGCAGGAAGGATGCCAACACAGCTCTGCCAAAACCAGCATCATTGCGTGCTCTCACATCTCACATCTGTTGGGAATCTCAATTCCACGCTGGAAGGCAGTAGAAGTCGACAGCGCTCTTGTTGAGTGTGCTTTCAATTGATCAGGAGGTGATTTTCCCGACAGTTCATAAGCCAGAGATATGGTCTGGACTTTCCATCTGGAAATGGATTGAGATGAGGCTGGACTTCCCTTATGAGGACCATGGAAGCATGTAAATAGCCTGTTGGTTTTTCTGAAAGCTTTGGTTCTGTCGATATAAAAAGCCAAAGAGCGTCGAGCATATGGA
This sequence comes from Intellagama lesueurii, assembly GCA_037013535.1. Taxonomy (NCBI): domain Eukaryota; kingdom Metazoa; phylum Chordata; class Lepidosauria; order Squamata; family Agamidae; genus Intellagama; species Intellagama lesueurii. The sequence goes on from JBAJHW010000003.1 coordinate 212,804,611, forward strand.
GCATGTGCTCTAGAGGAGATGATGGTGATTTAAAGAAAGATGGCAATATAATTGGCTGATTAAGATGGAATTCCGATACAATCTTAGGTAGAAAGGAAACATCAAAATATAAAGTCATTTTATCAGGCAGCAAGTTCACTGGCTCGTTTTGCAGATGTTATAGCCACCAGGAATGCTGTTTTCAACGAAAGCAATTTAAGGTTTGACGAAGCCATAGGTTCAAACGGTGGTCGCATAAGAGAATTGAAAACAATTTGGAGGGACCATTGAGGAATGATACGTTGACGTGGTGGACGGATGTTATTTACTCCTTTTAGAAATTTCTTAACTGTAGGATGAGAAAAAAGTTGTGCTGAACTGGAGTTGTCTGGTTGGTGGGCAACTATGGCAGATATGTAAACTTTCAAGGTAGAAAGAGAAAGTCCGAATTCAAAGAGATGAAGTAGAAAGGTAAGTAACATTTTTAACGAGATGGGAATAGCAGGTAAGTTGTGTGAGTCGGTGTATTTGAGAAAAGATTTCCATTTGTTCGAATACAGGAGCTGTGTCGAAGGTTTCCGTGCTCGATCTAGTACCAGTTTTAATGCGGGAGTATCCTCCACGCTGTCAAATTCAGTGACGGAAGGTCCGAGTGGTAGACCATCCCTTCGCTCTGTGTCAAGAGAGCGGGGACCAGAGGGAGTCGAAACGAGTCGGTCGACATCGACCTCAGGTGGGTAAACCAAGCCTGTCTCAGCCACCAAGGAGCTAGTAGGATCGCATTCGATCTGAAGTGCTGAATTGTGATGATTGTTCTCTGAATTAGTGGTATTGGTGGGAATAGATAAAGTAGTCCCTTGTCCCAATCCATCATGAACACGTCCCCGATGGAATTTGGATCTGCTCTGGCTCGAGAGCAGTAAGTCTCGCATTTGTTGTTTGTACTGGAGGCAAAGACATCGATGGTAGGTGTTCCCCAGCGATGACATATTTGGTTGAAAATGGTAGTATTGAGAGACCACTCGTGTGTCCTTGATGTTATACGGCTGAGATGGTCTGCTAAATAATTGTCGTCTGTTGAAATGTGAACAGCTATGGGAAAAATGTGGTGTTGGTAACACCATTCCCATAGATCTATAGCCAGGTATAAGAGAGACAAAGAATGGGTACCTCCCTGCTTGTTCACATAGCACAGCGCTGTTGTATTGTCCGTAGTCAGCTGTACCACTCGACCTCCGATGATAGGGAGGAAGGCATGAAAAGCTTTGATGATTGCCAGAAGTTCGAGGTGGTTGATATGGAGTAACCATTCTTGTGCCGTCCACAGTCCGTGAGTCCTGTGATGTAGGCAGTGCGCTCCCCAACCTGACGGGCTGGCGTCGGTGGTGACCTGCACCGTTGGCTGGAAGAACATGAAGGGCCTCCCCATCTTGAGATTTGACATGGACGTCCACCAGGTAAGTTGTTCTGTTAACTCTGGTGTTACCATTAGCGTCGTAAACGGATGGTCTGTCATCGGATCGAAGAGTGACAGATACCATGCCTGGAGTGACCTCATCTTGAGCCTTGTGTCCTGTATTACCGACGTCGTGGAGGCCATAAGCCCGAGAAGATGTTGGACGTGGTAGGCTGTTACATATGCTTGAGGTCAAAATGGTCGAATTGCTTTAATTTTTTTTGTGATTCTTTCCCTGGGGATAAAGGCTCTGGCTTGAAGCAAGTCTAGAAGTGCTCCAATGAACGTGACTGTCTGGATTGGTTCGAGATGAGACTTTTCGTAATTTACTTTGAGACTGAGTCCTTGAAGAGTGTCGAGCATGGATGTTGTGGCTCTCATGGCATCGTGGTATGATGTCGCAACTATCAGCCAGTCGTCGATGTAGGGGTAAATGTTTATTCCCTGAAGACGGAGATATGCTGCGATCGGTGCCATGCACTTGGTAAAAGTTCTCGGTGCCATAGAGAGTCCGAATGGTAGGGAGCAATATTGGTACACAGCCTTATCGAATTGGAATCTGAGGAATCTTTGATGGGTAGGATGGATGGAAATATGGAAATAGGCATCCTGCAAGTCGATTACCACAAACCAATCTCCCTGTGAAAGTAAAGGAATAATAGTTTCGAGTGTCAGCATTCTAAACTTTCGAGGTCGAATAACTTATTGAGGTGTCTCAAATCAAGGATGGGTCGAAGTCCCTTATCTTTCTTGGGGACCGTGAAATATTTTGAATAGAAGCCATTATACAAATCAGATGATGGCACTCTAATTATGGCATGCTTTTGAAGAAGGATTGAAACTTCATTTTGAAGAACTAAAGAATATGAATTAGATCTGATTTCCCCCAAAGGCGGTAAAGTCTCGAATTCAATGAAATAACCGTATTTAATGATGAAAAGGACCCACTTGTCCTTGGTAATATCCTGCCAGGATTGGAAAAATGCACTCAGTCTTGTTTTAAAATGATAATGGGAATGACAGATTTGTACATCGTAATTAAACATTGTATTAGTATTGCTTACCCCTTTTTTGCGTTTTGCGAAAGGGCTGTCGCTGTCGAGATTGATTTTGATTCTGAAATGAAGACATTAATGGTGGTGGGTCCGGGAACGACCTGTCAGATTGTTGAGGGCGGAACTGTCGATATGGATGGAATCTTTGATGCTGCTGTTGCTGGTATGATTGAGGGAAGAACTGATTTTGTCTATACTGAGGTCTTTGGTATCTGAATGATTGTTGTGATGAGTATGACTTAGCCGTCTTGCGGATCTTGTGGATGTTCTCCATTGTGTCATCTGTCTTCTGATTGAATAGACCTGTCCCATGAAAGGAAGGTCCTCGATCCTTGCCTTAGTGTCATCAGACAATGCAGTAGATCTCAACCATGCATGACGGCGTAGGGCTATTGATGATACCATAGTTTTCAATGCTGCCTCTGCTGCATGCCTGGCTGCAATCCTCTGCTGCTTTGCAAGAGTGATGGCTTCGGTGTGGGCGTTAATAAGCTCAGATTTTAACGACTCTGTTGCAGATTCAAGGCGAGGGAGTACCTTGTTCCAAAGCTGTCGCTGGTACGCCCCCATCACAGCTTGGTAGTTGATGTTTCTTAGTAAAAAGGATTGCAGAGAGTAAATCCGCCTCCCCAGGATGTCAATCTTCCTTCCTTCTTTGTTCGATGGTGTTACATTAGATCAATTTCTTCCTCTTGATTGACTGGATTCAACAATTATGGAGTTTGGAAGAGGGTGCTTAAGTAAAAACTCTATATCTGAGCCATGGGTCTTGTACAGATTTTCAGTGCGTCTGGATATCTGCATCATTGATGGTGGCTTATCCCAGGTATCTTTAATCAGTTTAAGAATGGACTTAATAAAGTTAAGACTCAGAGGAGGGGATCGCTCCTGACTGATGTCATCAAAAACTGGATCGGCTTCTGGAGAAGGTGGCTCCTCAGTATGGAGCTGTAAAGCTTTGGCCATCCTCGACACCATCTGTGAATAAGATGTATAGTCCTCCGAGGGGGAGGAAGGATGATTACCGAGTGTATCAGAGGTGGGAGTAGGGAGATCAGGGGATGGTAATGGTGATGAGTCCGAAAGGATTTCATCGTCGGGAGAAGAGGAGTTGGATGAAGAAAGGCATTCGGTGTCGACTGTCTGAGGCATGGAAAGGGGACAGTTCCGAATAGAGGAACGTGTAGGTTGAGAGTCCTGTATATCGGTAGCAGTAGTTTGCAGTGATTTGTGTCCATGTCATTTAGGTTTCTCCTTGTGCGATGATTTCGAACGGGTGGATGAGGTGGTTGGCACCGGCGCTGTGGAAGCAGTCGTCTTAGGCTTATGGGATCGACCTCGGTGCCGTGGTGTGAGAGAATTAGTGCATTCTAATTGAGGTGGAGATGCGTATCGGACGTGTTTCTGTTCGTCAGGTTGAGAACGATCAAAATATTGTTGTATGAGGTCGAAAAACTGATACGGCAACATTGGAAAGGGGAAGTATTCCCCGCCTGATTGATGTCGTGGTGGAGAAATATGTTTTCTTTTTTCTTGGTGTTTCTTGGGGGGAGGATGGTCGGAATCGGACCCAGAAGACTGGATGTTAACTGCCCGCCCTGGTGCAGGGCTAGAATGGGCCGAGGCCAGGCTGGATTGTGACTCAGCCCCAGAAAGGCCAACATCTGGAGAGAGGCTGCCTGCCGAGGTGACAGTTCGAGGCATTGACGTTTGCGCTCTCTCTCTCTCTGAGGTAGAACCATGGGTCTCCCTGGACGATTCCTCAAATATAGGTGAGGGGAGAGTAGCCTGAGGAGGTTCGATAGCAGTGGATTTGGCTTTCTTATCCCTTTTAGTGACTGCTTTTTCCTTCTTTTTCTTTATCAGGTCACTAGACCGCGAAGACGTCTTTGAAGTCAACGTCGTCTTTCGTTTAGCCGCGGACCTGGCCTTAGCGGCGGTCTCCTCAGACAAGGGAGACGGGGTTGATGGATCAGGAGCTGGGTGTGCTGGAGCTTGTCGCTCAACCGATATAGTAGGTGATCTGGTCGTTTCTGCAGATATTGCAGGTGGATCCATGGCCTTCTGCCAAAGGTAAGATCTCAACCTCTGTAGCCTTAATTTTAGTGCCGGTTTGGTTAGTCTCTTACACGCGGCGCACGAGTGAGTCGGGTGTTCTTCACCCAAACAAAATAAACACTTCTCGTGGCTGTCTGAGAGAGGAATCTTATTAGCGCAACTGACACAGCGCTTAAAAGGAGCCGGCGAGGCCATAAAGCGGGGAAAAAAGGACGGTTGGAAATGTAGGGGGGGGGAAAGGAGTCAAAAAGGCGGGAAAGGCAAAAACAGAACTAACTTATAGGGGAACGTGGATTAGTTTGATTGAAAAACAAGAAGTTATCGATTAGAGTAAAATAGAAGGGAAAAGTTCAATAATATCTATTTTGCTATGAAGAAATTAAGCTCTATCTTTCCTAAGTCTGAGCAGCTCAGTGGAAAAAAGGAACTGAGGGGAATCTGGAGTGGGAGGAGCATGTGCCCCACGGGGGAACGTCCCACTAAATTGTTACTTTTAGCTCTAGAGTCTTCCGAGAAGTTCAGCGCAGGCGCAGAACAACCCATTTGTGTGAATTCACAGAGGCCACGAAGAAGAACCACAGCATATGAGGAAGAGGTTCATTACATAGAAACTCCATTACAGGAAACCTGGCAAAAGTCTTTGAACAATCTAATATTCAGAAAATTCAGAGAGAGGACTAAGATCCACTTAATATAAGCAAACGCCACTACAGTGCAGTTCCGCTCCCCATCCAGTGTAAATCTCTTATCCTTTACTGTGCAAAATGTGAACCAAATAGTTCACAGTGTTTAACAAGACAGACTAATTTACTGAAAATTACAGTGACAGACCACCCCATCCTCAGGAAGATTTTTTAAAATGTTTTGGTTTAATAGCAGATTTTTAGCAAGCAAGCAGATGTAGATAACATATTGCATCCTTCATCTGTGTCGTGTCTTCTAGATCTTTCAAGCTGTTTATGTTGACAATGGGGTACTGCTCTCACCAGATTTCAATGAACCCTGAACTAGTTTCTCTTGCAACTTTAACCCCAGCAGAAGAGGATTTTTCTCCTAGAATATCTTAGAAGCTAAACAATTACCTGGCGATGCTGTGAGAGCCATCACTCCATAATAAGAGAAAGCACCAGCTTCAAACTTCATTCCTTCTTTTCCTGCCTCCACTTCTACTTTCCCCTGCACAGAAAAAAGGTGGCAACATTCATAGAGGATTCAAAGTATTTGAGCTATTATATTAGTTATGTAACAAAGAACAGGAGTCATAGCTATAGCAGCAGTGTACATCCATTTCAGAAAAGAACAAGTCCAGTGAACACTGGCCCAGATTCTTCAATAGCACATCATGGTTCTGCAAGTTTGTTAGGTATATCAGAAACGTGACACTTAGCAAAAAAGTAAACTGTGGAAGATTACTTTAAAAACATAATTAGCTGTCCTTTAATTCCAAGGCCCCACACTTTACACATATCCTAAGAGAACCTAATGAATCAGTGGAGATTGAGTCAACACTTCTATAAATTCCATTGATTCACACTGGCCTACTCTAGTTGCAACTTGCTACACTAAAATAAATCACAACTAGAATAGGCCAATTTGAATCAATGGAACCTACAGAGGAGATGACTCACCAAATCTCTACTGATTCAATTGGTCTATTCCAGTGTGCCTTACTATGCTAAGCAACAGGGTTTCAGCCATACAATCCCTTTCATTGTGGAGAAGCTGTTAGGGCTGCAGGATGAGAAGTCTTTCATCTCCCAAAACAGTCACTGGCAGTTAAGTCATCCCAGTACTGCCAGTTTTTGGAAATTAAGGACTTTTCCTTATCTTGCAGCCCCCAATAGCTTGCCCACAATGAAAGGGATTCAACAGAAGCCTCAGAATGTTTGGGAAGTTAGGTTTCAGAATTTTTATTTCCAAAAATTTGCTTTGGTTGATGATATTATCAGCATTACACAGCACAGCTCAGCAAACAGGATTTCAGCCAAAATATAAAACAGATTCAATTCACAAAGTGAGAAGGAAAAATCCTATAAGCTTTTTTCATCAGTTAGCCACTTTCCACCCAAACACAAATCAACTGCCAGGGCTGTGTTTTGACAAGTATGAATGGTAGTGAGCACAACAGGGTATCCTGTAGACCATCTTGACTGCTACCACTGGTGTTTGTCAACATTCAGGCTGCCCTTTGCTATGTGAAGCATCCTTTTCCCTGCTGGCAATGGGGGCACAATTCTGTGCAGTAATATCGGGCCATTTCCTGGCATTCTGAATTGTAGATACAGAAGCACAATATCCCACATTAATAAAATAAAGGGTTTTTTTAAAAATTGAATTTCCTGACTTTTTAAAACAGAAGTCTAAGCACATGTACACACAAATTCCAACAGAAACTCCTCTCATGCAGAATTATCCAGTACTAGAGGATTCCTGAAGATGAGCATATGATCTGTACTGGGAGAAGAAAGAAGCGAGAACAGCTGGGATGTAGCTGTAGTCCCTCTGTGCCAAAATATTTTGAAAGGCTGTTTTGGACTTAATGAAATGGTGAAGCAAAAGGATGAATGAAACATGTACATCCTTTATCGTCTCGGGTAAACAAATGTTGCCATGCCCACTCCACAGATTACATAGAAAGCTATGTTCTAGTTTCCAAACCCTTTCCTGGGGTTAGGAAATCTGAGGAAGAAATGCTATATCAGACCAAAAGTTCTACAAACATATTATGTACATGTTTTCCAAAAGATGTCCCCTTGCTTTTTGAAATTAAAAGAAAAAAGAAAAAGAAAAAGGAGAGCTTAGAGTTAGCAGTGATTGTCACTGGAAACCAAGGTCAAAATCATCCATAACAATATGAAAGAAAGAAAGTGAAGAAAGATAGGGACAAAAACCAACTAATTTGAAATGTGGTGTTGGGGGAGAGCCTTACAGATACCACAAACAGCATAAAGGTAGAAAAGTGGGTGCTCAGTCAAGTCAAGCCTGAACTCTCACTACAGCGAAAACAAGTAAACTGAGGCTATCCATCCATGTACATATTATGGAAATACAGACCTGACCAGAAAAGACAATTTTTCTGTGAAAAGTGGAAAGAGGTAGTAGGAAGACGTAATATGAGACAAATTGTCAATAGATGGTGCTGATCCATAGTTCCCCTTCATGGATTGCTGCCTTGTCGTGGCAAAGGGGCTTGAGTAATTCAGTGAAGCTATGGGCTATGCCGTGCAGGGCCACCCAAGACAGAGCACCCTGAGTGCTCACTGGAAGGACAGATCCTGAAGCTGAGGCTCCAATACTTTGGCCATCTCATGAGAAGAGAAGACTCCCTGGAAAAGACCCTGATGTTGGGAAAGTGTGAAGGCAAGAGGAGAAGGGGACGACAGAGGACGAGATGGATGGACAGTGTCATCGAAGCTACCAACATGAATTTGACCCAACTCCGGGAGGCAGTGGAAGACAGGAGGGCCTGGCGTGCTCTGGTCCATGGGGTCATGAAGAGTCGGACACGACTTAACGACTAAACGAACACACAAGATCCATAGTTACAATTTTTGTTTAGGGTGTCCCCATTTTTAGAATTGCCTTGTAGAATGTTGATTTGCTGTGCTGCACAATGATATAACTGCACTCTCATAGAGTGATAATAATAATAATACAGAATCTCATTCAAAGTCCCATTCAAAAAAATTACATTGCAATCTGATATGAGAGTAACTAAATTTTATGGTAAATGAAAGGAAGTAAACAGAAGACAGAGTCATTGGATAAGAATGCAGTATTGTACTAAGCCCCATAACAGGAATTTTGAGGAAAGACCAGTAAAATCTTCTAAAGTCACAGCTGACCTAAATGTACAGAAGAACTAAGGATGGACTTTGCGCAGAAAAACAGATTGGACATACTGCCAACAAAAGGCTAGAACAGAAAGTTGCTGCTTCAGTTTCAAAGGAAGCACTATTAGATGGTATGTTACTAGTCTCTAAGAGCAAGATTCAGTGCAATGCTGGACAAGTGAAAAATGCTATTGGAGCAGTCACATGAGGTCTGGGTGGAAAGGGAAAGAGGAAGCATCTGACAGGTGTAGTGTGCAGTGAGGGTATCTGGCAGCAGCTTTTGGTGAGGGACAGATCTAGGTCTCATAAATCAGCCTCTCAGCCTTTGCACAATGACAGAAACCATGTGCACAAAGACATATGGAATCCTTCTTTGCAAGTGTGTAAAATGTACAGCTGCTAGCACTGTATCAGTACTGAATCTGGGCCCAAGTGTGTATGGTGGCTTCCACTAGAAGACTATTTGAATTTCAACACTATGGAAGTCAACCCACCACATCAAACTATAGTTTGAGTTCAGATAGGTACACTTTGGTTTACACCTGCTTATATACTTTCATTTTTGTCTGCTAACTACTTCCAGCTCTAATTGCAGTGGCTTGCTAAGACCATATAGATACATAATTTGTCTATTCTATTCTGATGTCACACCAAGCTTTATAGTTCATACAAGCTATAATATACAAATCCATACCAAAATATGTACAGAGGGCTAACCACATTAGCCTGTTGCTGCAAAAACAGTAAATTATTGTGATCATTTAAAGATTAACAAATTATTATGGCATAAGTTTTTTGTGGATTAGAATCACAAGATTCATGAAGTGTTTTTTTTTTTTTTTTTTTAGTTAGCAGCTATGTGCATATCCATGCTGGGGACCGGAGACCTTTTAGGTCAGAGTTAAATGAAATAGAAAAAAAGAAGAAAAGAAAACAGAATGCTTCTACCTGCTCTCAAGTTTATGCCAGAAGTCTTAAACCAAAGAATATTTCTATCCTGCCTCTGTTTATAATGTTTCTCTGTCATGTAGCAGACTCAGATGTTACATCCATATGCATGTGGCAACACTTGGCTGAAACTGACTTTGAAACTAAATACCTGCACATTCAGCTTCCAACAAAAGGAGATCAAAACAAATACACAGTCTTACTGATATTTGCTAGTTGAGAATTAAAGAACTGTTAAAGTACATACTAAGAGAAAAAAGTAATACATGTATTTCACACACATACACACTCAAAACCTGGCTAGCTATCAGAGGATTCCTGATTTCTTCTTCACTATGGCACGTTTAAAACTTAAATATCTATTTCATAAAAAGATGATGGGCTTAAGTTGCAGTACTAGCTTTCAAAACAAATTAATACATACTTGAGCTGTTGTGGTTCTTTGAAACTTGTCTGCAAGATCTAGAAGATTGCTATGTACAAATATTTTAGCCATCTCATAGACATCAATTTTCATATCCTATTTCACTCTGAAGCAAGAAACACTGCATGGCCAACATTGGGGTGGGAATTTTTTCATTGATCAAATGAAGAAAACTATTTCAAGAAAACAGGCCATGGGGGGAGGGGTGTTTTCAGACTACCAATACATTCACAGGATCAGCCTCAGACATTTTGCTGGCCTGGGCAAATCAGATACCTCTTATTATCCATCAGCTACGTTGTTTTGGTACATGAGATAGACAATTCTACAAGTGACAAGTGCCTCTCCCCCTTTCTTAGTGATAAAACACAATTATAATGAATAAATAATGATGTTCGTGTCATCCAAAATCAGTTGTCTAAGGCAGCTTTCCCAGCCAGCCTAAGAATCACCTTCTGAAAAAATATAGTAAGCAGAACTAGAGGATGATCAGTTCTGTGCAAAAACAGAGAAGGAAACCTAGCCAGGTTTAATATGATAAAATATGAAACAGTCCAGTCAAGCAGCACATTTCAAGAAGGTACCTGCATTTGCATGGGTATTTCAAAAGTTGTAGAGGTACCAAACCCATATTCTAAAAGTAAAGTAAGAGCAGAATCAGCAAGTCAGTAGGTGGTGCTGTTCTCCCACTATATTAGTCGATTGGTTCATTAAAAAATGCTGGCAAGTGTTCAGTCCTGAGTCTACAGTAAACAAATCCTAAAACTACTGGCCAAACTAAAGAGGGGATAAAGAAAAGAGGGATAGAGATAACGAAAAAGCAATATACTGGGACACTTTAAATACAGATTTATTTCAGTGTGAGCTTTTTTGTGGATCAAAATACATTTTTTCAAACATAAGCAGTGAAATATTTGTCTATATTTATACATATCTCCTTAACAAGTGAGGACACTGATAACAGAAAAAAGTGACAACAGTTTGTTAACACAGGAATGGGACTATCAAGTTGTTAATTAGTTGAATTACTAGGTCCTACCAAGGTAGATGTAGTAATCACAGGAATGCTAAGAGTGAGTGTCATGTGAGATAACTATTTTATACCCATAAGATGTTAGGGAAATCTAGGTTGCTAATGTATGTAACAGCGTAAGAACTAGAACTAATAAACATTGATCTCTATTTAAGCCCTCAGAGCTGCAAAATAATGTGTTTATGTAGTCAATTTCTGCTGCTTCCCTCTTGTGCCTCTGTTTGTAATTCCCTTTTCTCCAATAGCCTTTCAGTTCCATATCAGAATGTCCTCTGAGAGGCTGTTCAGAAACTGGTTTCTCTGTGCTGCCATTCCTGATGTCCAATTTCAGTCCATTCATCCCAGGACACTCTGCTATGGATCTTTAAGTGGCTAATGTAGAAAAAAGAATTATGTATATGCATTTGTACTTCTTGGATCTGAAGAAGCAGATTTTGAACCACAACTCACACTGAAATAAATCTGTTAATCTTCTAAAGTGCTGCAATATTTTGCGCTCTCTCTCTCTCTCTCTCCTTTTCTTTCTTCCCCTCTGATTTTGCCAATATGCTGAGACAGACTAACTCCTTTGGAAAATCCTAAAATTGTTTGTGCGGACTGCATCAAATGACAACCAGCTTTGAATTTTGACCTAAAAATATGCCTACCTTTGATCTTGTTTGCAGCTAGTTTATTTTGAGTCTCTTCCCTGCTCTGGAGTCATTTTTGTTGTACGGTTGGGACTTTCCCCTCTGACTGAGATCATGCCAGTAAAATCAAGGATTGCCTAGCGAACATGATTTACAACATATAGTATTTACACAGCCAATTGGATTTGGCCATATGACAATGTCATTAAGGTTAACCAAAGCCAATTAAAAATGCATTTAATACTTCCTAAATATCAACTGGTAACTAGTCTTCATTCTATATGGATTTTCACTCTCTTTAAGCACAGTAAGCCAAAATAATTTTTTGTCTCTCCCCAAAGCATTCACATAAATATCTACCAATGTCAACTACATAAAGAAGATCTCTTCAGTTCTGAATTTTTATAATAGTGAATGCATGCCTTTTAAAACCTTAATCAGAACTCCAAACAGAAAAATAGGAACATATTCTCTATTTTACTGAAAATCATTGCATCTTAATTTTTAGATCTATTGTTTTGTTATATACGTAGATAGAGCTTGTTTTATATGTTTGGTTTGGGTGGGATTTGGCTGTACTTTGTATGTTTATTTTACTGTTGGTAACCTACCAGAGTAGTGGCACAGCCACTATATGGTGCAGTATACAATAAAATAAAATAAAATAAAATAAAATGTTTCACTAGGCGGCTAAATACCAAACTTGATGAGACACCATTCACACAATAATTGGTTGCATGAATGGCCCTTCTAAACAGAGCAGGCATCTGGGAATCTGGGGTGGGGTAGGTTGAGGAGCCTTTCAGCCATCACTCCTCTGCTATTTTTATGCAGTCCACCTCTCCTCGTGCCTTCCCACCCTTTGCATTAAGAAAACAAAGCCTTCATTCTCATTAGAGGAAGCCGCTTCTTTCAATGTGAATAGCAAGGACCTCACTAGAAGATCCAAAATCCAAATAAGATCTATGCCTGCTCTTTATTTCATAACATTTATTAATGTACCTGATAATTACATGCATCTTGCCTAGCTTGACCTAACATAGTGCAAGGCCAGAAGAATATGCAGCAAGGTGAGCTGGAAATTCTAGACAATGTAACTATGTATTGTAATGGTAAGAATGCAGGTTGCAGGACAGACAGATGCTCAAACAGTCAGAGGCCTGACCTGTAAGATTAGAACGAAGTAATCAACAGGTTTGTTTCGTTGATAGAGGTAGTATTCAGGGGCTTTCTTGTTCTTCTCATCGTACTTCAATTCCTGAATCACATTGGGATGCTTTAGTAGCCTTAGGAGGATCTTTTCAGACATCTGGGATGGGCCAAATGCTTCAACCTCTAAAGATATATATAAAAAACAAACAACTTGACATATAACCCACAGTACAGTAGATGAGTCACATGGATTGCTAATTTCTACTGAATACACAAAACATTAGCAGACCTATTTTTCAGGTCCAAGGGTTTTAAAAAAAAACCTGTGACAAAGTTGACCCACTCATTAAAACATTCTGAGTACTTTCACAATAATACCACTTAATTCATCAAGTGTCTGCCTGAAACTATAACAGTTTCTTCATTTTTAAAAAATAAAATGTTTCATTTTTTAAAAGGTCAGACAAAGCATTCTGTTGTTTCCTAATTCTGTGTTGCTTTGAGTAAAAAAGAAGAGGTTAATTTCATTCCCAAAAATGTGTGCATCTCTATCTTTCCTCGATTAAATTGAATAGTTTTCTAATTGGCTCAGTGTCCCCGGAACAATTCAACAATTGGCCATATGGCTATGCTTGTAGTCAACACACAACACCCTTCTAGACCTGAAATAAACTACTCTTCCTAATTGAATATTCAGCCTTTCTAGGCACGGCTGGGGAGGGAGAAAAACAATTCACAGCTGAAGAACAAGCTTGAGTGATGCTGCATTTCTAAATAGTCTTAATAGCTTGTCCACATGATGGTGGTGTTGCCAGTCATTCTAGGCTTGCTCTAAGTAATTCTGGTGTTTTCTGATGCAGATTTATATGTATCATCCCAGTATTGGCATCTAGACATTTGGACATACAGTATTTGCTGACAGATGTAGTAGGATGCATTGGGTCCTCCCACTAGAAGCTGTCCACAAATATCTGGAATTGTTGCTCCAAGTCTCACCGCAAACATAGACTGCCATCCCCTTTGGCTACATTTTCTACCCTCTCTTTGCCTACTTCACTCTCTCTTCCCTTCCCATCTTGTTTTATCCACTCAACGTTCTCAAGCTTCCACCTTTCCACTGCATTGCTTTTTCAGTTTGATTTAATTTATTTAATTTAACTTTTGCAGTATGGAGCAAAAGTGGTAACATTTTAAAAAATTAAAAAGCAGAATGCAGAAAGAAAATTAAATAGGAGCAGTGATAGAGTGTGGAGAGGTGGAGCCTGACCAGCATAAACATGCCCATAAGGAAATGTCACCAGATAACACACACTCCAAAGTGCATGGATCAATGCAGTACTGTGGCCTGTGCAAGCAAATTGTGCACTGGAGCAAATCAGAATAAGACAGAACAAAAATACACTATCACCTGGTGGTGGCATAAAAAAAGAAAGAAAGAAAGAAAGCGAGTTTTTTTGTCCCACTTTACGTCTGTTGACACTAATATGAACACTGTATTTTGTGGATACAGGTAGGCAGTACTGGTATCATGAATCCAAGGAAAGGTGAACAAATGCTCAGCGTGGATGGCTCTGTCATTTTAATATTTTCTTGCTCTTTAAACTGGAATCTGGTCTTCAACTGTGAACCAAAAGGTTTTTCCCGGTCAAAACCAGAGGCTCTGAATATTTGATTTCCAAGGTTATTTGATTTTCATAAATCCAGAAGGCTGTTGTGTGTTTACTACAGCATAGCATATCACCAATAGGACAAACAGGTGATACTGAGCTTGTCTTAAATGGGGACTATAACCCAGATAGAACAGCAAAAACTATACTTTTCAAATCTGTAGGATTACTACTGTCATTGTCACTGAGCATACCCTCCTGTTTTTCTGTCTTATCTTTCAAAAGCATAAAATTCAAACATTCCTAACATAGGCTACAGTTAATTAACTGTTATGCAAAGCACTAATAATGAAAAATTTGCAAATACTGCAAACAGTGTTAAACACTATTAAACAGCCTAAACAGCTGGATGTAAATAGTTGATATTTCAAGTGTAAGGCATTATATCTGTCTTAGAAATTGTATAAGAGTGATAACGAGAAAGATTTCATGGAAGACACGAAGGCTCTTGGCAAATAGGTTTCAAAATAATATCCTGCATTTAATGTCTGTAAATCTACATTTCCTCTTGTGAGCAATCTTTCCCTTGAAGACTTGAGCAAACAGATCCAGCTGGAAGATGATGATGATTTCCCATTTAAAGCCTGGCAGATACATAACTTCTTATACATTCTTATGTTGATTAACTCTAAGGTCATACACCATGGTACTGGTTAAAAAAAAAAAGAATTAAAGCAGCATTCTGAGATAACACTAAAACTTCCAAAAATGTTGTCAAGCATTTAGTCCGTGTTGGACTATTCCTGCCCATTGAGGAAGTGGTTGACACCTCATTATCTGTCTCAAATACTACATTATCACCCCCACAGTCAATATTTACACTCAAATCGAAAGTCTAATACATGTGTAGTCCAATCTATACCCTATAAATAATAAAGCAGCATTCTCACCCTTCATCTAGCAGCTTTCCCCAACAAAAAGCCTTGCAGCACTTGAAAGAACAATGGGTTTGTTTGTCATGAGCCTGAAAGACTGCAGCCCACTTCATCAGAAGCTTGATCAAAATCAACAAAGCCAGTTACAGTTTTCCACACAAGGTAATCAGTACAAAGTCTTCAATTATTTCCTGAGCATTTTCTTCCAGGAAAGTTTACTTCAAGTTAAGGTTCAATTACATTATGTGAAGATCTGTTTAACTCTCCTCTCACCTTTCAATTTAATGAACAGCACTCATTGGAAATTGCTTTTGGAAGTGAAGAAAGGACAAGCTAGAAGGAAAATGTTGCTCTTTACATTATTTTTCTTCCCGCAGGAAAAAGACACACATTCCATTCCAGTGCAATGTCTGACTATGGCCTCCAGAAAAAGCTTCTTCACTAAAGCAGGTTGGGGAAACTTCAGCCTGAAAGCTATTTTGAGCTTCAGCTTCCAGAAGCCCAAACCAGCATGATCAATGGTAAGAGTTTCCGGGAATTGTCACTCAAAGCATCCAGAGCACCAAACGTTCCTGATCTTTACATTAAAAGAGTGAAGGGAAAGTTAAGTAGATTTCCCTACAATACATAGTTTGGTCTTCTGTCTACACTTGCAGTGTGGCACTTCTACTTATACCAGTCTTCCAGGCCACCTTTATAATTCAATTGCTGGCCTACCTCTCATTTATGTCTGAAGAGTTAATGGAAAACTGAACATAGGAGAGCATTTAATAGGCAAAGGGCAGCAGGAAAAGCATGGTATGTCACTCTCCAATCAAATCTCTCTGCCAGACTGCACTGCCCCACCCATCATATCACCAAGCTTTAAGAAATTAATTGTTGGACACCAAACTGATCAAACTATCATAAGCCACACTTGCCTGTTTCTAGGAAACGGTGCATTGCCAAGAGCAACTGTGGTGAGATTTTAACCTTCATTTCGCTATCTGTCTGTCTGAAGGCAGAGAAGTCCTGCTTCCTTCCCCGATGAGCTACTTTCTTTTTGGTTTTGTTATCAGCTGGAGATGGAGAAATAAAATAATAATTAGATTTTAGCACAAGATGAACACTGAGAAATGTCATCAAGAAACAAGAATAACACAGAGATCATCTCATTCTCAAAAACACATTCTAGAGGTCATATGAACAAGTATTACAAGCAGCAGTTGTACAGGTGCACCTATGTAAATAAAGGTGAATTCATTTGATTACAAAAGTGTGATGGTATTTGTACTTTGCTACTTGCATAATCCCACCTTTTCTAGTACAAGTTGCTAGTGAATGAACTCATGACACTGCTTCCATGCTGTGCTCAGAGACAAAGAGCAAGCAATTAAGTCCTAGTGTCAGCCCAAGGGGAGATCTTAGCCAGTGCCTGGCATTATTAGCATGGCTATGTCAGCACTGGAAACAGGGGGGAAAACACCATGTCACCTTTGTACAGAATTTGAAGGCAAGAGTTCGCAACACCTGTATTAGACCACAAACATAAGCTAACTTTTGACCCTGCATGGATCTTCATCATCCCTGTAGGGCACCATAGAGTTGGGGGTGATAGGAAAAAAACATAAAAGTTCCAGAAATCTGATGTGCAAGTCGAACATCTTTGTTCAAAACATGTTTTTAAAAAGGGGACCGCAGACTCAGCTTAGAGGTATCAGTTTAGAATTTCACCTATGGTGTTATAGATTAGAATGTTTCTCTGAATTATGTTAGACATAGGATTGCAAACATTCAGCATCACCCCCTCTCCACACATGATTCTTTTTTTTTTTTTTTTTTTTTTTTTTTTTGACTGGGAATAGAGGCATGCATTTCTGGAAGTAGAGGCACACATTACATGTTACAGGTGAAATCGGAAACCTACACCTCTGATCTGAGTCTGCAGCACATAAGAAGTGTCTCCATTCAGCACACGAATCATCATGAGAACGCTGGAGAAAAGATCTATTGGCAATAAAACATTTCTCTCATACTAAAAGTCAGGCGTATGAGAAATCTGTATTAAGTTAGAGTGAGCTAAATGGACTTTACAAAGCAAGAGATACAGAGGTGGTTCTGGTGCCTTGTACAAGGTATAACAGTAACTATACCGGCTGATTCTGTTTGTTAAAGAAAAAGACAATGAAGAAGAAACTGCAAAACAATAGAATTTTTTATAATAGTAGCTAAAAGTATAGACATGATTTATGTTTGTTGAAATATGAGATTATTTAATGGACTATTCAGCCTACTGTATATCAAAATAATAAACAAATAAAGCCAAAGAAGTTGTAGTAGACTAGCCATTCAATATGAAATAAGTTACTTAGTAAATACATACCCTGTGCAGTAAAAGCAAAATTAATATATGGATCATCTATGAAATTTCACAGATAGCCTTAATCTTTTTACACAACATGAGTTATCTACCTTACAGGCATAAACATCATACAAAAAGCACAGTACTACGTGACTCTCTAGCTGTCCCTTTTTAGCCCTTTTTTGCTTCACTCATATCCACTGAGATTCCATTAACTGAGAAGCAGAGGCTGAGAGGTACAAGATAAGTACTTGTACCTCTCAGCCTCTGCCTCTCAATTTGTCTCCATCCTTCCTTTATAAAGTCGTGGTAGAGTGGGGAGGAAGAGACTGTTTCTACAAAGGTGACCCCACTTGGCATCTTAATATTTAATTTAGTTGACGAATTAAGGGAACAATCTGACATATACTCTGTTGGGTAGATTATATTTTAATTTGATTTGTTATTATTATGTGTGATCAAGTCACCTCCAACTCATGGTGCCTATATGAATGAGAGGTCTCCAAAATGTCTTATCCCCGTCTAGCTCAGTCCTTGCAAATTCAAGTCTGTGGGTTTCTTTAGGGAGTCAATCCATCTTGTATTTTGGTCTTCCTCTTTTCTTGCTGCCTTCATCCTTTTGCCACCATTACTTCTCACAATACTTTTCTTGAGAATCTTGCCTTCTCATGATGTACCCAAAGTAGGACAGCCCCAGTTTCATCATTTTTGCCTCCAGAGATAGTTCAGACTTGATTTAATCTAGGACCCACTTTTTCATCCTTCTGGAAGTCCAGAATATCTGCAAAGCTCTCTTCCAGCACCATATCTCAAATGAATCAATTTTTTACCCATCATCTTTCTTTGCTGTCCAGCTTTCACATCCATACCTAGTGACTGGAAATACAAGAGTGTGGATGATCTTGGCCTTGGTCTCCAGTGACACATCCTTACACGTGTTTATCTTTTCCAGTTCCTCTATTGCTGCCCTTTCTTTGCTTTGCTTTGCTTTGCTTTGCTTTCTACTCTCAGTCTTCTGATTTCTTGGCTGCAGTCTCCATTTGGATTGAGGATTGAACCAAAGTATACAAAATCTTTCACTATTTCAGTTTCTTTATCATCAACATTAAAGTTGTGTATTTCTTCCGTGGTCATGATTTTGGTCTTTTAAATGTTTAACTGCAGTCCTGTTTTGGTACTTTCTTCTTTTACTTTCATTAGAAGGTGTTTCAAATGATTAGTGCTTTCTGTCAGTAAGATTGTGTCGTTTACATATCTCAAATTATTGGTTTCTTCCATCAGTTTTCAGTCCTCCATCTGAATCTAGTCCAGCTTTCCATATAATATGTCCTGCGTACAGACTGAACAGGTAAGGGCACATAATGCACCCTTTTCTGACAGCTTTGCCTATAGGAAACCATTCTGTCTCTCCATAGTCTGTCCTTACAGTAGCTTCTGGTCCACAATACAGGCTACACATGAAGACAATCAAGTGCTGAGGCACACCCGTGTCTTTCAGAAAAAACTGTAGTTTCTCAGGATCCACACAGCCAAAGGCTTTGCTTTAGTGTAGTCTGACCTTTTTCTGAAATTTTTTGGTGCACTCCAGTAGCCAGCAGACATTTGCGATATGATCCTGAGTGCCTCTTCCTTTTCAGAATCCAGACTGAACATCAGGCATTTCTTGTATCCATATAAGGTAAAAAGCCTTTGTTGCAATGCCTTGAGCATAATTTTGCTTGCATGGGAAATTACAGTTAAATTAGCTAAAGCAGTTTTTGCATCCTTTCAGACTCAAAAGATCTTATGTAGCTATTCCATCTCCCCTTCCCCTTCTTGGCCAATGGCTTTTTTATGACTAGAAGAAAAGACAGGAAAAAAGTGGGAAAACACAGAAGGGCTACAACTTGAAGCTCATGTTGTCTTAATCTCTTGTAAAAATTTTGTGAATGAGGCACTGCAATTGTATAGCAATTTGTTTTTATATGTTCATTTTTTAAATTGCTGTATGTTTTTGTTATTTCCTGAAAGCTGCCCAGAGTACAGTAGTGGCTTCTGCATTAAATGGGTGGGATATAAGTTTAAACAAACAAACAAACAAATAATATGTGTGTGTGTGTGTGCGTGCGTGCGTGCGTGCACACACACACACACACACACACAGTACATATATTTGCTACTGAGAGTTATATCATATAACTTAAACCAGCATACACAAATAATAGGATTCTGGCTATTTATTCATATATTTTATTTATATCCAACCTTGTTCCCTTGCAGGATATTTAAGTACACTTAAAAACAAAGTAAGTTATAACATCAAAATACAAATATTTAAAACCATTAAAACACATCTGGTTATATTATTAAAACACGGTTTAATGTTTAACTGTGTTTTATTATATAACTTATTTGTTCTCAGCTTTATGTTTTCAGTTCAAGTTGTAAGCCACCTTGGGTCCTGCAAGGGAGAAAGCCAGGACATAAAGAAGATAAAAATAAATTTTATACTTAACATTTTTGTATGCAATCAATTGCAACAGATATCAAATATTATTTAAATGTTTACCATTCAAGCTGTATTATGATTAGATCTTGGCTGATATCCTGTTGCTTAGTACAGTAAGTCTACTAGAGTAGGACCATTGAATCAGAGGGGATTTTGTGAGTCAACTTCTCCAGAGGTTCCATTGATTCAAATACGCTTACTCTAGTTGTGACAATGTGCATAAGTCACAACTAAAGTAGGCCCATTAAATCAATGGAACTTACAGAGGTGTTGATTCATCAAATCTCCACTGATTCAATGGGTCTACTGTAGTGTGAGTTACTATGCTAAGCAACAGGATCTCAACAATTATGTAATAAGTTTGACAAAGTCTACTGCACTGGGTTTAGTATTTTTTTTACAGCAGAGGTGGCAACCACCCAGCATGAAAGAGATGCACTTATTCTCTCTTATACTTACACTGAGAACAAAAATTGCTGTCATAGAAAACTGAAGATTGATTAAATAAGGGTTTGGTGATTTATAGTCACCCTACTCCTTGTCTGGTAATGACAGTTTAAGACAGTTTCAAAAGTCTGCAAGATACCATTGCTCAAAGGTACCTGTGTAATAACAACAGCAATAAAATGAATGGACATCTTCAAAAAATCAATTCACTTAACTCTCAAACTATATCTGTTGCTAACTTACATCAGTTTTGAGAAGATAAGAAACAATATTAGGGTGGAGCAATGTTCTGATCTTCTGACCTTTTAGAGCAAAATAGATAAAAGGCTTCCGTAAGGGCAACCAATAAACTTCATGGTGTCTGAGACAAGACAGCATCTCTCCATTTCCCTATTCCTATGCATAAAAGAAATTCACTCCAATACTGACAAGAAGATGGTGTCTTCTATCATACCTAAGGAAGGCTAGCTAGCTAGCTCAGAGTGCACATGGCAAGCTGCAAGTCAAACAGAGCTCTGTCCTCCTCCCTGCCTCTCAATACATGTCGCTTGAGGAGGATGCCTTACTTTGTCTACAATGGTAGGGCCGGCCCTGGCTTTCCTGTCAGGATACATAGATGGGTAGGGCAAGTGGTTTTAATGAGGCTAGTATTCCAAATTTACCTCATAATTTATCAAAGCAGTTTATCTTCTTTCTTTAAAAAAAAATTCTTAGAAGAAAAAAAAATCTGGACTATTTGGAGGAGGAAAAAAAATTAATACTCACTGTATAGATCTGTTTCATCTAGAATCTCAGACTTGATGATCTCTTCAATTACATCTTCCAAGGTAACAATGCCCAAGACTTCATAAAAAGGATCCCCTTCCCCTTCATTGTTCACCCGCTGCACTATTGCCAAGTGAGATTTACCTGCACAGAGTAGTAGACCAAAATATTAGATATTATATTAGAATTACGGGCCAGCCACTCTCAGAATGAAATATACGGATCCTGCAATGCAAGAGCAGATAGTTAAAGGGATACTGTCAATCTGGGAGGAATGCTATTTAAATGCCTACCTAACATTTTATTAGAGACAGCCTAGAACCATTTACAAACAGAACTTTTATGCAACCAGTCTAGCAACCATAAGGAACCATAAGTGTTGCAAACATTCAAGAACAATTTTGTATCATGTTAAGCATCTCTCCCATTTTCTTCCATTTCACCATGACCACCAATATCAGCATCTGATCAATCTAGTATCAGAAATCTTATATTAAAAATACCTAGAAACCTCTGTGGTATGACAGAAGAGTTTGAATTACTACAACAGATTAATATTCCTTCCAGAAGTGATTTACTACCGCTTTGACACACAGAATGAATGTTTACAACAATGGTAAAAGCTGAATTCAGTCACATGAGGAACTCCAGAGAAACAGTTTTTACCATGTGGCAGGTGGCAGCCAGCATGTTGCTAGGAGTACCATAATCAAATGGAACAGAGTACAATAATCAAACAATTGTACAGTACAGTATATGCTATTCTCAGGGATATTTGGCTAAATGTAATCATATGGTCTTGCCTTTTGTAATGTGAAGTCCAGTTTGTCAGAAATACAATGAATCTTAATGCCAAATTATGGGTCATTATAAGAACATTGGTTTAAATTTGTTTCAATATGCTGTATCTACCCATTTCTGTTTCTATCACTAGTGGTACATTAGGATCCATCCAATGCTTGTTTATTACAACTGCACTGAACTCAAATACTGGGAAGTCACTATGAAAATAAATAACTGAAGTCTAGTCAGGCTAAGTGCAGACTATTCTAGTTGTTCAGGGTCAGAGCAAGGCACCTGCATGCCAACATAACCAATTACAGATTTATTATAAAAACTACAATAAATAATAAATTATAGATTTATTATAGGTTGCAATTCTATGAATATTTATTCACACTATGCCCATTTACAACTAGATAAACACTCAAAGTCTAGTTCCAAGATTACTACCCTGACTACCTCTATACTCCTGATGCAGGGCGAAAAACAAAACAAAAATAATTTGACTGAGTCTTCAGTGAATTTGTTTGCAGACGAAAAGAATTTGGTGGAAGAAACTGAGATTTATTAAACTAACAAGAATTCAAACTATCCTATTCAGCTCACTCATGCTCAAAGAATGAAGATATCTTGGAAGGGGAGGGAACCTTATCAACAACTGACATAAACACTGCATCAGGTCAAACCAATTCAGCTTCATAAACTTCACATCTGCTTTCCCAGGGACCCAACATAAGCAGTTAATAACAAATTCTTTGTGAATGCTGTCTGTCGAAAGCTAAATTCTTTTGCTATTCCCAGCTTGTGATCATTTAAAAGGAATTTTCCAAAGCAAGGTCTAATATTAGACTCAAAATGAAGTTTCCATTCCACTTACGCGATATTCTCACCAAAGTAACTACTACATAATCTGATTGTCTTGGAGCTACTAATTTAGATGCAGATGGACATACTTGAAATACCAACTTCACAGCACCAGCAAGACTTATCTTGAAGAGACCTTGTTTTACAATAGGAATCATTATTAAAACAATGACTTGTATTTAAAAATATGTATATGATAGTAAGCTTAGTTCAAGGCACCTACCGTGTTTCCCCGAAAATAAGACAGGGTCTTATATTAATTTTTGCTCCAAAAACACATTAGGGCTTATTTTCAGGGGATGTTTTATATTTTTCATGTACAACAATCTACATTTATTCAAATGCAGTCATGTCATCTTCTTCCGGTTGCTGCACAATGGTGGAGGGCAAGGTTTACTTAACTGGGGCTTATTTTTGGGGTAGGGCTTATATTATGAGCACCCTGAAAAATAATACTAGGGCTTATTTTCAGGTTAGGTCTTATTTTAGGGGAAACAGGGTAAGATGGTCAAGTTTCTTCATTCCTCAGTTATAATCATGTTAGATATAATCACATATTCGAAACCTTTGATGTTCCATTACAAGCCTACTAAGATGAATATTATATGACTATAGATTACCTCTCTAGTTTCACATAATATCTAGTTGGCCTGATCACACATGCTCATTTGGGCAACAAATACTATTTTTGTCAACAAAAAAGTATAAAAGAGCCAAGAATGATTCATAACCATCTAATGGAAGTACTGCAACCACTCTCACAACAGGGTGGCTTTAGACTTAAGGAGAACTCTACAGTACAAATCCTATATTTAATGCAACTATTTAGGGTAGCTTTGAAAGTAGAAAAATCCTTGAGGTAGCTTATGCTGACCTCTTGATTGCCTCTGACGCTATTCATCAAGAACTGCTGCAAAAATTCTATAATCTAACCAAGGATTATAAGATAACTAAATAGAAACCCTCTTAAAAAATCACAATTTTTCTTTAACTTTTGAAGACAACACATACATATAGTAAAATCTACAGCCCTGACACCTGATACTCTGCAGACAAATACTCCAGCTCAGTGTGGTATACGAGTAGTTCAGCCCATGCAAAATGGATAGATATAGCATTCAGTAAAATCTATAGAATCATTACTGGGTGCCTGAAGCCAATCTGTCTTGATAAAATCAGTTACCTGGCAGGCATTGCACCCTGTGACATACCAAGAGAGAGGCAGCAGGTAACAGTGAAAGACTCAAAGTATCTAGATCAAAATTGCATCTACTATTCCTCTGCTCCCAGATTACAATCAAGGAGAAAAAATTTAGAACATCTGTGAATCTTGAATGTACAGCAGAGAATGGGAGGACTATAATCTGGAAAGAAAGAACAATCCACCTCTTAAAATGGATAGAGCCCCAGGAAAGTTTGGTCCCCAGTCATATGTACAGAAAATTGGCAGTGTCTTAAAAGGCTATGGAATGGACTTGGGAGAAGAGAAGCTACGAAAGTCCTTCACAAGTGCAGAGAACAGGCAACTTCACACCTATGTCAATATACTCCATATCTTTCAGCATGAATTATGGAACACTTGATGTTAGCTGTCCTAAATCTTCTTGATGTTGTCAATTATTGGGTGAAAATTACCCAATATATTTATTAATTGTACTGTGGCGCTTCTAACACTAACATAGAAACAAGATCATGAACAATTCTAACAATAACATAATGGTCCGGAAACTTCCCCTTTTCATTTATTTGGTTTTACTACAATCAAGGTTCCCTCTAAGCATGCGTGTGAGCTCACCCAGAACTCCATCAGGGTTGCGCACAGGCAGCCAGCAGCCAGTTTGTTTACCTCCTGTTTCCAATGAAGCCCTGCCCACCCCTAGGCACATGGAGCGAGGCTCCTGCACGGAAAGACAGAAACTTAGAGGGAATGTTGACTGCAATACATAATAAGAACAATAAACACACCTCACAAGCTTCATCAACAAGTTCTAAAGCCTCTAAATTGAAGATTATTTCTTTATTTTTCAACATGACCCTTTTGTTTTTCAAAAACCCTAATTCCATAAAAAGGTACAATAAGAAAAAAAAATTTATTCAGACCTTTGTTTTCCAATAATACATATTTTGCATTCTTTGAGGCATAGAAATCAAAACATATTTGGAGATTTGATATTATGGTATCATTCTACATTTTCTTCCACTTAATTAAAAAGATTATGAACTGTTCAGGTAAAATTATAATTTTGTCAAAACATATAATTTTGTCTTTAAAATAGAGAAAATAAAAGTGACTTCCATACTAATCTCTGTGCATGACTTATGTCATCATAGGTTATATGCAGCACAATTGTTACTGAATTGTCACTTTATAAAACAAAACCTATCACAACAGTATAAAAGATGGCAAGCCCATCTACATGTGAAATAAATGGTGTTTCCTTCTAAGCACTCAGGCAGAGAAGTGGAGTATACAGATAAAGATCCGAGAACATCAACT
Organism: Intellagama lesueurii; assembly: GCA_037013535.1. Taxonomy (NCBI): domain Eukaryota; kingdom Metazoa; phylum Chordata; class Lepidosauria; order Squamata; family Agamidae; genus Intellagama; species Intellagama lesueurii. The sequence goes on from JBAJHW010000003.1 coordinate 212,829,905, forward strand.
TCTGTGTGCATGCAAGCAGTCTGCAGGGCTACCTTTGGTTTGCAACTTTTAAATAAGGATTGAAAAATACATAGTACAGCTTTAATGTTGTGACTTTCTATATAATATAACTGTGGTACTATCTTCTTGGTGGAGCTGATGATCTCAAATCTTGTGCACCACTGAAAGTAGCAATTTGGAAGAAAAGCAGGTTCAGAAAGGTGATGAATGGATGCTTATATCCTACTTTTCCAACTACCAGTTTATACCTTTACTAAAGCAGAAGAATGTCAGTATACACTGATATTTACATGAGAATTTGGTATGTAACACCTACATCCCTATATATACCGTGTTTCCCCGAAAATAAGACAGGGTCTTATATTAATTTTTGCTCCAAAAAATGCATTAGGGCTTATTTTCAGGGGATGTTTTATTTTACAGTTACATGTCATTTTCTTCTGGTTGCTGCACAATTCTGCACAATGGTGGAGGGCGGGGTTTCACTTAACTGGGGCTTATTTTTGGGGTAGGGCTTATATTACAAGCATCCTGAAAAATCATACTAGAGCTTATTTTCAGGGAAACAGGGTAACCAGTTAAATTCTAGCACAAAGAATTCAAACTGCCACCTGCAGAGCAAGCTCCAAACAGTGCAGCAACAAATACATTTATGTCACTTTTCTACGGTGTTAAATGACAACGGACATGTCACAATACAATGAAGACTTTACTAATAACTGAAGTCACCTCTGTAACACAGCTCTATTTGACCGGTGACTGTTCAGTGACACCAAATGGAATTGGGTTTCTTTCCCTATTGGTCTTTGGAGGAAGATGAGGGTGATGGCATACAATCTAAAATAACAAAACCACAAATAAAAAAAACAATAATAATGCAAGATTATACCACTAACAATAACAATTAAAATTCACCCTTCCAATGAAATCAATTATCACATATGAATAAAATAAAAAATATCTGAAAGATTTAAATAAAGGGTGTGATCCCACAGGGAAATACACTGCATTTTGGACCACTTGTGGAGTGAACTGGTGATCTATTTCCTGGCTATCAAATGATGTACAGGGAACTACATTCCAGCCTGACTCTGATCCATGCCCAAACTGAATCTTTTTGGTCCAGCAGGAGAGCTACTGCTTTTTGAGTCCAGGATGGAGCGATTCCCTGACAGATGAAAGGTTGCTTTAAGGAAGATTGTTCCCTGCAAAGCAACACTTTCCAGTGCAATCAGACTCGTATCTTTCCCACCATCTGATCACACCCTAAGTGAGGAAGCAGCCTGCAGGTATTTAGGAAGAAGGTTCCAAACATTTGGATTCATGAGGGGAAAAGAACAAAGGCATGTTAAAGTACTGGAGACCCTCAGGTGAGTAAGGAGCACAGAGTTGGAATAACAGAGGAGATAACTAGGTCTACAAAAGGAAACCAAGGCTGAAAAATACGAAGGCAACAACCCAGAAAAGAGCTTTAAAAGTAAAAACAAGAATCTTACAACAAATCCTAGAACTCACCAAGGGTCAGTGAAGAGATTTTGGAAGAGGAGAAACATGATCTGAGCAATAAGCTGGAAAGAAAATCTCCACTACAGAATTTTGAAACAAGCGGATTAATATGAGATTGTAGAAGACCAGCTAAAAGGAGATTGCAATAATCTAAACCAGAAATAACTAAGGCATGAACTAGTTTTTGCAAGAGGATTGTTTCTGCAGAGTCATCACAGGCTTGGCATCACAGTTCATTCTATTTCAGACAAAAGAATGTCATTGTCTTACGGTTTCATGAGCCACACCTCTGGCAGATAATTTCCGTACAATTTCTGTCCTCTAACTTCTCTTCCATATATTCCTCTGGCAATGGATTGTGAGCCTCACATGATTGTCACATGATTGAAATAAGCAGAAAGAAAGATAGGTCACCCAGGACAATAACTTCACTAAGTATAGATACCCAATGTGACAGACTAGGACTCAGGAGACCTGGGTTCAAATTCCCACTTGTTCCCTGGAAACTCATGGGGTGGGGTGGAAGCAGTAAAACCACTCTTGAAAATTTCATTCATCTTGAAAGCCCTATTAAGGTTGCTATAAGTCCGTTCTCATTTGATGGCACATAAAACACACACAACTATATATGGCTCCCCTGAAAAGTGTGGGAAAGGCAGAGGAGATACAGCCATTACAAAATGACAAGTAAGGGAGTCCAAAGGATACATTCTGCAACACACATCCATACTTGTTCTTGGGGATAGAAATTGATGAAAAATTTGGGTGTAAGAGTGCATTCAAAATATAAAGATCTGAAAAGAAAAGTAGATGAGCAAAGGAAGAAAGGCTGACTGGGAAAATGAGGTACAACTCTGTGAAGAAACAACAGTGAGATTATGCCAGTGTGACACAGAATAGCAAGGGATTTCTTAAAAGGCAGATTAATATTACTGCTCAAATAACATATTCCTTCAACTCTTTTTCTTTTTGGAAGATTTTGTTCTAAACCCATGTGCTATGTGTGCTAAAATGTTCCCTAGTATACCCTCCCCAAATAAATACAGAAGAGAAACACAAAACAGGACCATTTACTTTGCCAGTGCTAAAATACTATGAGCAATGTTGCCTCCAGTGGAAGTCTACTCTGCCATATTGCCCTCTGTAAATACACAGGCTATCCTGGTATTATGGCTAATCGCTCGAGAATCTCAGAGGTGGAAATTGTCTCTATGTCTACAGCAAAAAGGTGTTCAGAGTCAGAATTTCAAATTGGCTATAATTATGGCCATTCCTGTGGCTATGCAACAGAAAGTGGTATGCTCTGCTTTCAATGCCAATATTATTTCAGACAATTAGAGAGGATCATTTTCAGAGACATTTCTACTGACACTTAGTACATTAGAGTGTATTATGACTACATAAATTCCTGCTCTCTGAAAACCCTGAAACTCTGGAACAAGCAAAACCAATATTTTTATTTCCAGTTATGAAAGTAAAAGCCTGCTCTGATATTGATCTTTGCTAGATTTCCTACCTAAATATACCTGGAGATTTCCCTGTGCCCAGCACAGGATGAAGTAATACGGTCTTCGCTTACAGCACCTTCGAAATGTACCAGCAGGACTCCAACTTGTTCCTGTTCATGTCCTTAAAGCAGTTGCAGAGACTTACAAATTATGGTGACAATATATGACCTCAGAAATGTGCTAAGATATAGAACTAAATTGTACTGATCATGCTGTCTCTGGGCGAAGTGTTGTTTCTGAAATGTCAAAAAATACATTGTTGAAATCCATTAGTAACTTTTCCCAGCATTATTGTCTTTTCCGGAGAATCTTGGTTTCTCATGATATCCCCAAAAGTAGGACAACCTGAGTTTTAACATTTTTGTCCTCAGAGATAGTTCTGGTTTGATTTTATCTAGAACTCATTTGTTTGTCTTTCTGGCAGTCCTGGGCATCTAACAAAGCTCTCCTCCAGCACCATATTTCAAACAAATCATTTTTTTACCTGTCAGCTGTCTTCACAGTCTAGCATTTACACCCATATATAATAATTGGGAATAAAAGAGTGTGAGTGATCATGGCCTTGGTCACCAATGACACATCCTTACACTTGATGCTGTTTTCTTATTCCTTCACTGTTGCCCTTCCGAGTCTCAGTCTTCTTCTGATTTTTTGGATGCAGTCTCCATTTGGATTGATGATGCAACCAAGGTTAAAAAAAACTTTCACTTTTGCAGTTTCTTCACTGTCAACATTAAAGTGTAGTTCTTCTGAAATCATATTTGTCTTCTTAATGTTAAACTACAGTCCTGTTTTGGCACTTTATTTCACTTTCACTAGAAGGCATTTGAAGTCATTGCTGTTTTCTGCCAGTAAGCTGGTTTCATCTGCGTATCTTAAATTATTGCTCTCTTCCACCAATCTTCACTCCTATTGCATCTGAATCTAGTCCAGCTTTCTATTTGATATGTTCTGCATACATATTGAACATATAGGAAGATAAAATGTAGCTCTGTCTGGCACCTTTCCCTATAGGAAACCATTCTGTCTCTCCATATTCTGTCCTAACAATAGCTTCTTGTTCACAATACAGGCATCAGGGCATCAACTGCGGAGGCTTACCCATTTCTTTCAGAACAACCCATAGTTTCTCATGATCCATATAGTCAAAGCCTTTGCTGTAGTTTATAAAGCATAAACTGATCTTCTGAAATTCTTCAGTGCACTCCAGCAGCAGGAGGTATTTGCAATATGATCTTGAGTGCCTCTTCCTTTTCAAAAACCAGCTTCATTATCAGGCATTTCTCATTCCAAATAAGGTAAACACCTTTTTCCCCCCAACACCTTGAGCATCAATTTGCGTGCATGGGAAATAAGAGCAATGATCCTATAGTTACTCCACTCCTTGACATCTTCTTGGGGATTGGAATGTATATTGAACATAGCTAGTTTATAAGCCATTGTTTTGTTTTCCTTATTTATTGGCATACTCTAGTTAGGATTTTCCCAGATTCACTCTCTGTGACTCGAAACAATTCTATCAGTGTTTCATCTATTCCTGCTGATTTATTTCTTCTAAGTGCTTTCAGAGCAACTTTCATTTCACTTTTATTCTCTAGTCTACAGCATTCTCACTGTCAACCAGGGAGGTTACCCAATCAAAAAACAAGATAAGATTAGTCTGGCAGGATTTGTTCTTGTATTGTTTTCAGGATGCTTATAGAGTAACCACTTTATAATCTGTTCCAGAATTTTTTCTGGGATTGATGTCAGGCTGACTGATCTGTAGTTCCAAGGTTCCTCTTTTTTGCCCTTTTTGAACATAGGGACAATGTTAGATCTCCTCCAGTCATCCAGCACTTCACCCATCATCCATGATTTCAATAAAATAATAGTGCTTCGGAGGGTTCTTTAGTCAGTTCCTTCAATATCCTTGGATGCAGCTTAACCAGCCCTGGAGATTTGAACTAGTTCAAAGTAATGAGGTATTCCTTGACTGTTTGTTTATCACACTCAGACTGCAATCCTGGATAGATGCACCTTAGTTCAGTGCCTCAGCTGTGACTATTCCACCTTGGGTGTCCTGCTAGGAATCCAGGCTCGTAATGGAGTCTAGCCTCCTCAAAGCACTGCTCTTGGTTTCTCTCACACACTCACACCCCCTCACATTAACATGTGCATCCAAAAAGGAGTATGCATGACAGAACATGCTTTAACAGATCTGGATAGTATTTGCACATTAGGTCATTGATATTCATTTTAAGAAAGTTTCCTTTAAACTTATTATAAATCTAGACAACTATTCTATAGTATTATTTTAAAATTTAATTTGGCATTTCCATATTGTGTCATTTTACATCAAAACTCAACAGTATGGTAATGTTAAATTTGCTAAGATGACTTCTATTTCCAGGGACAATTCTGGACCAGATTATAAAGTGGTCACTCTATTTTTGAAACACTGTCGTACCTGGCCTACTAATTAAATACTCAAAGAAGCTTAATGTTGTTTAGAATATAAAAGCAACAAGGATCCAAAGGGGTTATTAAAATACATTTTTTAAAAAAATCTAAGGATATCCATTCCCATCACTGGGTCATTGCACGACTGTAAGATTTCAGGTCAAAAGTACATAAAGTCTAGCAAGATAGCTGTGGGAGAGAAACATATCTACATTTGTATCATCTATTATACTATTAAAACTGATTGTTTGAATTTACACACAGACTGGAAAGGGAGGGAGGGAGAGAGGGAAGGAATAAAAGAGGATGAGTTAGGATCTGATTTTGTCAAATAAAAATATTGAGTCTAGAGGGTTTTGTTGGAATTTTGACCACCAAGCCTCTGAGATAGAATTCAGAAAAAACAAACATACATCAGTAGAGACATATTCTGAGTCCAGGAAAATATGAAAGGCTCTTAACCTTGCTATAATTGCCCCACATGGACTTTGATTTAAAAGATAAATTAAATTGTTTGGTAAGCTTAGAAAAGATGGTTTTCCCACAGATTTACTTGTATAGCAGAAGATAGATATGGATTCTCCCCACCCCACTGCTGGGAATTTAAATTTTAGTAGTTCTGTATTTGCAGAAAGTTCTTCACTTATCAGCTTTCAGGCTAACATAAGTCAAGGACACTGTCAGCAAGGGGAGCAAAAATATTCACATGATTTTCTTTAAGGCAAAAGGTCTGGTAGAGAAATTTGGCACCAGGAACATCAGAAAGGAGCACTGCAATTCCAGTTGGTTGGACTATTAAATATTCAAAGCATAGGCCAGTGCTATATTAACCTTTTTTTTTTTTACTTCAATGTAACGTAACTGATACAAACTTTGATGGCAAATTGCTGCAAGTTAACAAATCAGTATATCAGCATTTCCTATTATATGCCAGGTCATACAACTCAGTACACAACAGAAGATGCCTACACTGGCTTATTAACATACAACAACTTGTTGCTGAGAGTTATCTACTGGGCATAACTAACAGGATTTTGCCCATTTAGCTACCAAGAAAAGCATATGGATTAAAGCTTCCAAGAGTACACTCTTGTGCATGTGTTAGTAATTTTCACCTAGCATCATCTATTAATGTGCTGTCATGATATTCAGAATTCTGTGGTGAGTTCTTTTCCTATTGTTCATTTAAAACATTTTTACTGCACCATTCAGCTCTTTACATCCAATTGACTGGAAAGCACAAGGCTCCCTCTGACTAGTTATCATACAGTCCATAACAGAATCCTCTACATCAGTGGTTCCCAACCTTGGGTCACCAGATGTTCTTGAACTACAACACCTAGAAATCTTGGCCAGCAGTTAGTGGTGAAGGCTTCTGGGAATGTTAGTCCAAGAACATTAGAGGACCCAAGGTTGGGAACCATTGCTCTGCATGTATAGACTCCTAGCCAACTAGTCAGTGCATGGTCTTAGGCAGTTCTGCCTTTTCCTCTGCTGAAAGCTGTATCCTGCCCAAATACTTCACTACTGGTAGAGGCAGGTGGTTTCAATATCAGTAGGGCAGCGAATCAGGTCTGGTTTCTACTCTAAACTTTACATGAGCTATCCAAGATGCTACCCCCAACTGCAGATGGTGTTCATGGTTATATGGGTGGGTGGGTGCCTATCAGCCCGCCAATCAGCTGATCGGCGGCTGATAGGCAGAATGGTGTTGTTTTTTTAAATTACGGAGGACGAATGGGGAAATATTCATAAAGCCATATTCGTTGGGACTTAAAATTTGATGAATACGGATCAATGAATATTTAACAAATCGGCTATTTTCGTCAAAAAACCCGACCCGTTTTTATATTCGTCCCCATCTCTAGTTAAAACCCTCAAGACGTGGAGTCTTATTCGTCATTTCATGGGGACAACTTCGTGCTTCGTGAGTCGTCAACTTTTGACGAGTCACGAAGCGGGACGACTCGCCAAAATGGTGAGTCGTCCCCATCTCTACTTTTAACTTGTAAACTGTCTAGAGTAGTGCTTGCACTAATGGGGTGGCATACAAATCAAATTAAAAAAAAAATCAGCTTTGGCACACTGAATAGCTTATAGTTCAGACTAGAACCAAGAACACATTCAGGCCCATTAACATTGGAACCACCATCTTCTTCTGGAGGCAGGGCAGTCAAAGGCAAACTTCTGTGACTGATTCGTTAGACCAAGTGTAGCAAAACTGTATGGCAGGCAACAAAGATAAGAAGTTATATAAAGAGATGGAACAGGAGAACACAATAAATAATTATACTGCCAACATAACATGCTCCACCTGTTCTTCTGCAACTAACACCAGAAGAACAGAATTGTCTGCCCTTTCTCATATCTGCATTCTAGGCTTACAGAAGACTCCATGAGCCTGTACTAGCTTTCATAGTCATGACCTCAATATGAGTTAGAGAAACAGGCCAACTAATCCTAACAAAGAGGAAATGTTTCCAAGTTCACAGTGCAGCTATAGTTTATTTCTGCAATGACTATCTAAAAAAAGGATTCAGATTACACAAATAGCTGTTTTACCTTACAGTCCCACAGAAACACAACACATTTTTTCCACTCACATTTTCCCACCAGTAGAAAATGTGACAAATATTTCAAACTGTTTCTATAAAAGCAATCACAAAGTATATATATAGAAAGTTGGTCATCTACAGAAATACAAGGTTACAGAAAGAGGAAAAAGAGAGAGAGTATTAATAATTTTAAACTACTGCTTGGATTAAAGGCTTCTTAGGAGTTCTTTTCCAAATTTAAAATCATATGGTTAACTCAAATGATTTCACAATAAACCACCACCACACAAAACAGTATGAATAACCTTTTACACATTATATCACAAAGGCCTTGAGTTCTGAGAGAAGAAATCTAGATAGAGTTATAGATTAAAATTAATTCCAAGGTGATACATATGGCTTTCATTTACGGTTTAAATCAGATCCACAAGCAATATCTTTGAGTTTAAATCAGACTGTAGCCCTAATTAGGGATAGTTAGTTATGTGCCATCAAGCCAGAACTGACATACAGTGACCTGAACAGGGTTTTCAAGATAAATGGGATATTTAAGGAGTGGTTTTACCAGTTCCACTCCCCCAGTGAGTTTCCATGACCAAGTGGGGATTTGAAGACTAGTCCATCACTCTATCCAGTAAACCAAACTATGTACCTTTTTCCTACTTAGGGTAGACCCAGTGAAATCAATGGATCTTAGGTAAGGTTCCCTCTAAGCTGTGTGCTCGCGTGCTCACTCAGAGCTCCATCGGGGTTGCACACAGGCAGCTGGCAGTCAGTTTTACTTCCCATTTTGAATGAAGCCCTGTCCACCCCATACACACAGAGCGAGACTCCTGCGCAGCAGGACAGAAACTTAGAGTGAACGTTGGTCTTAGGTTGTGACTAACCAGTCCCATCCACTTCAATTAGTCTTTTATAAGTAACAATAATGTTATAGTTAGCCTTTGGCTTTCAATTTTAGTCAAATAATGTTGCCCATTGTCTTTAAACCTTTCAAAGTACAAAAATATCAAATGAACATGTGAAATCCATTTTACTTAGCTTCATATGCATAGCAGGAACATTGTACTTCCAAACGATTTAGTTAGCAATTATTCATTTTACACAATGACCTTCATTCACCCAGCAACCTCTGCTCCATTTTGAAATGCCTGTCCAACAAAGTGGTCCCCAGCCCTTGTGTCTCCACTGCAACACCACCCCACTTCTTGGATGGAATTGGGTCACAGTCTGTTAATTTTTGCTTTTTAGCTATAGAAAAGTTTGGGAATTTGAACAGTCTCTTATTTTCAGCATAGTAATATTGTCTCTTGATTTTATAATCTCCAAAGCCATTTCTTTTTCCACAGAGACCAGCCTCTGCACAACAGACAATAATTAAGCATCTAATGAAGCTGGATCTAAGCACAGTAGAGGAGCTGCTGTTGCTCATCTTCAATTATGAAGGCCAGCAAACAGACATATATGCTGAAAATGGAGCAATCAATATCTTGAGAATAAAGAACTTTAATGGCAGAAGGTTAATACCAAATATAGGAGAAGATGGCATTTTACACAGAAGAATGACTTGAATTTGATGGAAAGAACTACCCACTAGGTCCTACAAGCTATTCATGAGAAAGTTTCTTGAACCCTGGGGACATAATGAGCCACCCATTTCCTACTCTTCCCAGAGTATTTAAAGACTTGTAATTTTCCCATCTTATTTTGGTTGATCTCCATTTTCCTATAAATAAAGATTCTGCATAGGACAGCAATCTCTCAGTCTTTTCTGGTGCTAACATACACATACTGCAAATTTTATTTTATTAAATGATAAGCAACGAGAGCCAGTTTGAGACAAAGGATGTGAGGCCTTGAGCCCAGACAGATAGGGGAGATGGGAGCCTTCTCATCTTTCCCAAGAGACAGGTATCTTTTCTCTCCAGACCAAAAGGTTGTGTTTTGGAAACAAATGTATCTATTTCTGTCATTTCCCTTAGACTTGTAGTCTTTATGGGCCTGATAAGCAAGCCTGACTACACTGTCTGAGAATGGTTGTTGGGGGCCCCAAAAGTATTCCTAATCTAAATATGAGGCTTCCAGAAGTAAAATGTTTCTACTGCTAAGCACAAGTCTCAGTGGAATAATGTACAATATAAATGTTTTCCTCTCAGGGTCTCTTTTAAAATCCAGACTCTAATAATCAAGTTAGCACTTTCTCTAGAGGATCAGTATTTTTGGACCACAATTCTGCTGATCTAGAGGAATATACAAACAAAAATGCAGAACCAAGGGCGAAGGAAACTGTTGTTATACATATATTACTATACATGAAACATGCACCCCTCAGACAACATGCAAGTCCCCAGCCAGCCATTTTTGTCACCTACTGCCTTAGTCACTGAATTGGCAGCACAGTAGAAACCCCTCATATTTTCACAAGAAAATCAGATACCACTTCTGTCGGCATAATCTCCTTTTTGGAATACCAGAAGTGTTTTCTTCCACACCTAGTCGCTACAGAGTTGCAGTGGAGGAATAATCAAAGACATCTGATCTCGGAGACCAGGAACTAATGAAGGAAGTGATCAATTTACCATAATCTTGTCACTATGAGTCACCAGTCTTTGAAATACTTTCTCAGAAAAGATTTGATTCCTTTCTGAGTTGGGTGTTCCAAGGCAAAGGCTTGTTCCCACATTAAATACTACCAAAAACACAACAGTAAATGCAGTGTTCTAGCATACTGAATTTTGTGACAAGTCAGCAAGCAGGACTCACAGCTGCAGGAATATATTAAGTCACAAGTATCAAAATTGGCAGAAGACAATAATGGATATACAAACAGCAATGTGGTATCATTTAGGTAATGCTGAAAATAAGTTGCTTATGTAATATTTTAAACTAGCACACTGCATGCTTTAGATGCAATTTAGACAGTTTGATTTGTTCTCTCTGTGTGTGTATATATATATGCCATTTTGGACTGTACGTTGCCTTGATTATATACTAAGAAGGGATATATTAAGAAGAATTTTCAACAAACAAAAGGTCCTTATAAATAGCCCTTTCAGCTACACACACTCCAGCTTTCCTTTATTATCATATCAAAAGGGAAGCACCCCATGTACTCTTTTTTGCCCCACAGGTACAATTCATAGATGCCTGCATTTCCAGGGTGCAGCCACTCTGGTGCAAGTAATTACAGAGAATACTGGGCCTTGGGTGATACAGCTTCTAATTCCCCCTGAGATATGGAAATCCACTATGTAATCTTGGGCCAGTCTCTTTCTCAATTTCACTGACCTCAGAGTGTGAGGCTGTGAAGATGAAGCATGGAGAAGAGCCAGGTATGCCACCTTGAGTTCACTGAAGGAAAGACAGGATATAGAGATAATATAATAGTTACTAGGAATCACTATGGGTTCAATGTAAAATCTGAACAACACTACTGTTCTTAACAGATTATCATAGTTAAACATCTCAGAAACTGCCCATTCCCCAGATCAATTTTTTTTTTCCTGTGTACCCAAAACTGCACTCCTCTATTTCCATGTCAGACTCAGCAACCCAAATGCTTAGCAAGAGATTTCATCTCATATCACTACTAGCCTTTCTGGTTTGACATTCTTATGAAGCAGAGATGTCAGATCTTGATAAGGATCTTTTCAGTGGCAGAGAGTACACTGAAATACATATTTGGGGAGAGAGGTGGAGAGGGATTGATCAGAGCTACCTAAAGAATGTCTGAAACTTATTTCTGATACTCCTAAAACAAGGCAGGCAGGCAAGAAATATTATGGATGAATAAAATGAGGATTCACAAAAAACATAAGCAAACTTCACTGTGCTTCACCTTCTGTTTTTAAGGCTATTATCTTACCTGCATAAGAATACTCAAGTTCAGAGATGAAATTTCAGTATGACCCAATTTTGAAGGTAAGCATTGCATAGCCAGTTCTAAATAACTACTGCTAATCCAGCAATTGTTTTTCTATTCTGTATGTTTACTGCTAGCTTAATCCACAGCTTCTACATACAACAGCATTTCATGAATAAAACAGAGACAACCACAACTGTAGACAAAAATCTTTAACTCTCATTGGTACTTCTACCTTGTTACAGTGACTCTTCCATCCCTGGGGGGGAGGGGAACTGCTCTGAGTGTGTCTGTCTCCCTTTATTCTCTTAAATCATACCCTTGCCTATATCTTTTTGCTAAGGAGAATCTCCTAAGCATGAGTAATCTTGAGCCTACTTCCTTTGTTCAACAGCTAAGTACTAAGTATTTTGATACAGAATAATGGCATTCCAAAACAATACTGCCTCTGTAACAAATGAAAGGAAATGACGTGACATCAGCAGATGCACTGAGGACCTGCACATTGGGAAAGGGAAGGGCTCCTGCCAAAAAACTTCATCTAGCACTAGGAAAAAACTGTGAGATGTCCATAAGGTGTTTAAAAAACAAAAACGTTTTTCACACCAAGGTTGCAAACAAAATAGGGAGTGCAGGTATACCATTAGAGCAGTGATTTGTGCCTCAAAAACAATACATTTTTGAATTTGTGACATGACAGCATCTATTTAAAAAATAAGAATGAGAAGTATAAGATAAATAAAACCAGAGATGGTGTCTACCAGGAATGATGGTCCAGATTCCATGGACCTGACCAGACCATGTCTACCCAAGGAAGTGATTTACCAGCCCTTTCTCCAGGCGTGGGCACCTTGGAACTGTGCAGGTTGCCCTAGGCTACACAGGCTGTATCTTCTCCCAGTAGGCACAGTAGGAAACCAAGCTCCTAACCTCTGACTCCACAGCAAGGTACCAAACTCACTAACCGATGAACAATCCCCCTCAATATGCTGATCACGCGAAACACCTCTTTGCAGATATTATGTGAGCATGAGCTGGTGCTTCAAGTGGATAATGACATAATTAAGGAAATTATGCTTTATTTAAAGCAATGTGTGTACTTACAATGTGCAAGACAGAAACCTTCTAAATTTACTCAGCCTGATGCTAACAATGCAAAGAAACTAAAAGAGATGCCACAGCTTGGTACAGAACTAATTGTGAGGCAATAACTGATTTTCTATTCACCTGTTTTAAGAATTACTGAAAACACCATCTAGGTAGGAAGGTTGATTATGCCATTAACTGTCAAGGAAATACAGTAGGACCTCCATATCCACAGGGGATTGGTTCCACGATCTACCATGGATACCATGAAACCATGGATATGACATACAACATATGAGGGAACCTTATATACAACACACAAACGGGTAGGACAAAGGCTACAAGGGAGGGCAACCTTGTATGTTGAACATAGGGGTCATAATCTAAATTCAATCTCTGGCAATTATGGTCATCTGTAGAAACTTCTTAAGTACCTTGTAAGTAGAAAGGAACTCTTCTGCCAGGCAATCAAGCATTGCTGAGTACAGTTTTTGGTATAAATATGTGCTTCCCCTCCATGCTGTTTCAGGTACATGGATATTTACCTGCTCTGAAACTACCCTAAACTGTTCAAATCTGGACTTGTCTTACTTACTGTCTTTCTCTCATTCCGCTCCAAGCCACTTTGCATATCAATAATGCCTACTTTTCTATCAATTTTGTTTTATGCCAAAATATGAAAATCATATTTCTATGTTTTTCTCTTATATTCTGGTACTACTTAACAGTCACAGAGAAATCCAAAAGTCATCCCAGTATCTCCACTTTATACAAACAAATTCAATAAGTCAGTATTTACATAGTTCCTGAACTCTCTAGAGTAAAATTCACCTGCTACAAAATGTTTAGTATTTCATGGCTGAAGGGTGAAGGCAAATAGAAATGCATAGCACCTGTTAAAAAAACAATATTTTTAAAGTCCAGAAAAGAGTGTATGTGAAATAAGGCAGGAGAAATAGCAAATGTGGAGTACTATAACTTATTATGTCAAATGCAAATGCAGAAAATAGGAATCGACAAAAGGTTTTTGGTGGTTGCCCTACAATGACAAACAAGTGGGTCAAACAATGGGACCCCTCTGGGCTGAAGCAACCTCTGTCACCTTTACACCATTCATGAGTTCTCTCAACCCTCAGGAGCAACCCTTCAGGTGATGTTAACTACTGAAGCAGAAAAACAGAAGCAAGACAGGTCAGGCATACAAGCAGAATTCCACTCACCTTTTTCTAGAGGTCCTATTTTTATGAGTAACTGCATTTAATCTAATAGTAACATAATTTAAATCATATAGAATATAATGTCACTAAGAAATAGTACACAAATACTCCAGTGTTCACTATGTAAAATAAAAGCATACAGGTCTAAATTAGTCTGTTAAGCCGTGAAATTCACATTGACCTTTTTCTTTTCCACTGCTGTTGCAATTTTCCAGCAGTTTAAGCTCATTTGACTTAATGGTCTTAACATGAAGCTGCAGATGGAAAATGTTGCTGGCAAGTTTGTTCCACTCAGAGCAATTCAGACAGCAATGTTTGCATCAGGCTCTACCTGTTTTACACCACTGACTACACAAACAAGTGTCACTGACCTTCCATCTAGAATGTTCGACTAGGTATGCTGTGTACTGTATCTTTACAGCACTGTGTGCTGGTAAGTCAAGTGACAACCAGTTCACCATGCGATATATAGTTTCCTTATAACAGAATGTACTTCCTGACTCTTTCAGAAACTTCTTACAGTTGAAGCCTACATGCTCCACAACTAAGAGTATAAACACATTTTCAATTCAAGTCCAGATTATTGTTTTACTATCTTTTCTACTAACAATATTTTCACAAAGACATTTAAGTTTACAGTGAAATTTTGTAAATGATATAACTGGATTTGAGCTGGCACAGGTGGTAGGAGGGTGGATCTGAAATTTCGCAGAGCAGAACTATACTATTATGGCATGATTACATATATAGACCTTTGGTCTAGATGGGTGGGATAGAAATCCAATAAATAAATAAATAAATAAATATGGATGGATGGAAAGCCAGAACTCAATCATAAACCACATGCTTTGCGTATAAAAGCTCCCACATTCAAGCCCTGGTATTTCCAGGCACAGCTGAGATAAATTTCTATCAGAATCTGGAGTTCTGATACCACTCCATTTGGTCCTTATTGGAGCAATAAGGAACAATGGCCTGTCTTGATTTAAGACAGCTTGATACATTAACAGTATTCACAGATGGTTCGCACATACATTTACACATACATAGAGAGACACAGTTGACCGGAGGAGGTCTGGAGTTCATGGAGGCGACTGATACTATGGGCCTGTCCCAACATGTCATGGGGCCCACACATGTTGCAGGTCACACCCTTGATCTGGTGTTCATGTTTGGACCAGAGGAAAGGATGAGAAAAGGTGGTGAACCTTGAGTCCTACCCATTGTCATAGTCAGATCATCTCCTGCTGAGATTTGGACTCCATACAACTGAACCCCTCCATAGGGAAGAAGTACCTATTACCATGGTAGACCCCTGTAAGATTGATGGATCTGATTCTTTTCCTAAATGCCCTTGAGCTTTTTCCAGGGGATATGGTTGATATTTCTGCCAATGCTCTAGTCACCGACTGGTACTCAGAAGTGACCTGAGCTGTTGACAAAATAGCTCCTAAATGCCCTCTTTGATGCAGAACCTGATCTTACAGATGAATTAAGGGCTATGAAGCAATTACGAAGAAGGCTAGAGAAGAGATGGAGTAAAGCTCTCATGGAATTCAACTGGTGGCTGTCAGGGAACTATCTGGAAGATATCAGAATAAACTTGAACCCATCAAAAGAAGCCACAATATCCAACTAATTGAAGCAACTTCCAACCATCAAGTGGAACTCTTCTATGTAGTCTGTAGCATCATTTCTTCAGGACAAGAATAATTTCTACATCCAAATGTTGAGAATTGCAATCGACTGGCAGCCCGCTTTAGACCTAGGGTTAAAAGCATCCATCAAAATCATGACTCGTCATTGATACCAATAGATCTGATAAAAGGTAAAGGTAAAGTTCCCCTTGACATTTAGTCCAGTCGTGTCCGACTCTAGGGGGCGGTGCTCATCCCCGTTTCCAAGCCGTAGAGCCAGCGTTTGTCCGAAGACAGTTTCCGTGGTCACGTGGCCAGCGCGACTAGACACGGAAAGCCGTTACCTTCCCACCGTGGTGGTACCTATTTATCTACTCGCATTTGCATGCTTTTGAACTGCTAGGTTGGCAGGAGCTGGGACAAGCGACAGGAGCTCACTCCGTCATGTGGATTTGATCTTACGACTGCTGGTCTTCCGACCTTGCAGCACAGAGGCTTCTGCGGTTTAACCCGCAGCGCCACCACATCCCTGAATAGATCTGATAGAAATGTCCAATTCACTGTCTAGTCAGATTAAATTGGATTAGTTTCAGCTAGTATGCCCTGAGGATGTGGACTTGCATGCTGCAAAGCCGCCACCTCCTTTCTAGATCCTTGCCCATCATAACGCTTAAAATCAGAAAAGGAAATAACTGTGGCATGGGCTACAATCATCATTAATGTGTTCCTATGGAAGGATTATTTACCTTCCATTCTAAAGGAAACCATTATAAGGCCCATTCCAAAGCAATCTAACAATAGATGATCTTAATAACTATAAGCCCGTTGCCAACATTACATTCCTGGGCAAGTTGAGTGGGAGGGTGGTTGTTGACCAGCTGCAGGTGTTCTTGAAGAAAATGGATAGTCTCTAGAACCATTTCAATCAGAGCTCAGTCTGTGCCATAGGACTGAAACAGCATTGGTCTACCTGCAAGATGATCTTCAGAGGCAGGCAGACAGGCAGGCAGGCAGAGTGTAATCCTAGTGGTCTTCCTAGATCTTTCTGCAGCTTTTGATACTTAGGGCTGACATTGAAACCTAAGGTGCTGGTCATAACCTATAAAGCTAATCAAGATCAAGTTATATAAAGCTGCCTTCTACTTGTACTATTGTATTTTATGTATTTATTATATAGTATTTTAGTGTATTATTTCACTGTATATTGTTAACAGACTGACAACGTTAATGGGGTGAAATAGACAGACAGACAGATAGATAGATATAATTATCAGATGACTACAGTATTAAGTGGTGCCTTTATGTATGAATAAAGCAAAAAGAATAGGCCCACTGAATCAACGGGAATTTGGTGAGTCAACACCTATGTAATTTTGGAAGAGGTAACTTACACACAATAGACCACAAAACAACAATACAGACAGGAGGATTACACCCTGCCACAGACCCAGATGCCAACTCTGCCTACACATCTATTCTGGTAACACAATCACAGGACCTAACAATGCCACACATAATATCAAAGGCAGCCTTACTTGTTCCTCAGCTAATGTGATTTACGCCATTTTTTTGCCAACAATGCCCCTCTGCACTCTACATAGGACAAACAGGACAATATCTACGGAAACAGATCAACGGCAACAAATCTGACATAAGAAACCACAATACACAGAAACTTATCTCCAAACCTTTCAATCTATCAGGTCACTCTGTGGAAGATTTAAAAGTCACTATTTTAGAACAGAATAATTACAAATCAAGAATACAGAGGGAAACAGCTGAAATAAAATTTGTACGCATGATGGACACCCATAGAAATGGACTGAATATAAGCCTAGGTTTCTTAAGCCATTGCTAAATGTAAGACTTCTGCTATTATCCACTGCCACTGTCATTTTCATCACTACTACCATGTCCATCTCTCATCACAAGGCTCTAAGGTAAAAACTGTCTATATTTCCTACATTAACATACGTGATTCCTCTGCTAACTTCTTTCATTCTTTCTTTCCCCTCTTGGAGTTTACTGCATCTTCAAACCCCCCCCCCCCAACTCCCCCCCTCTCTCTTCTCTCTCTTCCCCACTCCACCTCTCATTTCTGCTCAGACCTCTTGTCTGTTTTCTGTGTTCCTGAAGTATTCTTACAACATGACTATAAAACAAACATAGGCCTAATTACTGCATGTAACCAATGAACATTTACAATGTGAAACTGATATTTCATATACATTTCATTTTGTTTCATTCTGTCTCTTAATGTCTGACAAAGTAGACGTGTCCACGAGAGCTTACATTAAAATATAATGGTTAGTCTTTAAGGTGCCACATGTTCTTGTCTTTTGTTTTGTTTTGCTTTATTTCTTTGGATTTTGCTTGAACATGTAAGTTCCAATGTTTCAATGGGCTTACCTACTCTAGTTAGGACTTGCTACTAGATTTCAACCACTGTATACTAAGCAACAAAGCTAAAGCTCTCATCCTTATGTTTTTCCAGTAAGTATTTATATTCAGCTGTGAGTAATCATCAAATGGTATATATGCATGTATAAAACCAACATTATGCATCCTTGAATCTTAATAAGGTTACAAGACTACACGTGCATATTTAGTCCAACCGAATATGCACTTGCCATGTACTTGACTGCAAGTCATAAAGTAGCCAAGGGATCAATCTAATATGTCAGGTCTCCAGCTTTAGTTGATCATACAAAATCCCTTGAGTGTAGTCTATGTAAAAATGTGAACTACATGAAATATACTGACCACAGTGAAAGCTTACAGAGCTGAAACAGAAGAGAAGCAGTACATTTACAATTATTCTATATAAAATAAATACCATACCTCTGATGTTTATTCCATGTAATCTTACCTTAATACTGTAGATGGCACCATATTACACCGTACAAAAACTGAGATGGAGACTCAAAATCTCAAGACGAGATTGCAATTGTTTCCAGAGAGTTAGATGTGTGAGTCTGTTGCAGCAAATACAACAGAATCTTGTAGTACTAGATTTATTCTTTCATTCTGTGAACTAGCTTAAATGAACACAAGACAACCAGAGTTACCTATCCTGAATTAAAACACTTATGCCATAACTAATGTGCTAAGCTTATATGATACTGTAAGGCTTTTTTGGTTTTGCTTCAATAGAATAGTATGGTTCTCACTCTGAAAATTCAATGTCAGGAAATGGTGATTTAAAAAAAAAAATCCAGACATTTATTCAGAATATACACAGATCTATCCTTACAAGCAAGTGTATAAATAAGGTCATGTTTAAAAACAAACAGGAGTTCCAAGAATAAAAAAGGAAAAATGGAAATCTATGCAATATTTATTTTCCTACCAAAGTAAAACTTATTTTACTATTTTAGCAACATATGATGCTTTATTAATTTCTTAATTGTCATATGAAATTGTATGGTATATGAAATTTTAAAATAAAAACTTAGTTTTGTACAAAATTGTCAATATACCTCATACTAAAACTATTACATCCTATATGCTGCAAACCACGAATAGTGAATTTGTCCCTTTCCTTATGCCACTGGATCTAAGTGTTGTATATCTTGACAATATTCATACCAATTATTATTCTCTAATGCAGTAGATTGTCTTGTGATGTGAAGGAAACTTCTAATTTCTTGTTTCTTGTCAAAACAGGCTGCCTCAGTACAGTGGGACAATCTGTTGAGAATTCTCTAACTCTCATTAGAGTTCTGACCTCTAGAGTGAACTGACTTGATGGCACATTATTATTGTTGTTGTTGTCATTTTTGTAACTGGAGTGTTAAGACTAGGCCTAGTAAGGCCTGTGTTCAAATTTCTATTAGGAAATAAAACCCACTGAGTGATCTTGGGCCAGCCTTACATATCTCACATACAATGCCTTCAACCCATCAGTGGAAAAGCAGGATATATATATATATATTACAAATCTATAACAATATACATAATTTGCATTATGAGTGTGAAGGAGAGATAAAGGAAAGTGAGCCGTCCTTAGTAATAGAAGATATAATTGAGGAAAAAGAGGGTGATGACTTGAAAATACCTGAAGGGAAAAGCAGTATGTTGGGAGAGCTAGAAAAGGTGGAAGGGAAAAAGGGGAAGGTTGAAATATGTCTGGAGGAGGAGGGAGAGAAAAGGAAAGGGGAGGAGCAAAAGATGTCAATCTGGGAGGAGGAGGGTATAAATGTGAGGGGAGAACAATGGTTCGGGAGTAAGCTGGAAGGAGAGAGAATGAGACAGAAGGAAGAAAGCAAGCAGGATAGTGGTTATGAGAAGGCGCGTGATTTACTGAAAGATTTCCCGAACTTGAAAGTGGGAGGACTGTTACCGGACCCAGAGCCGAAGAGAGAGAGGGAGACGGTGGTGGAAACTTAGGATTGGACCGTCATCGTGTTCCCGCGTGGGCAAGGGAGAGGAAAGAGGGTGATCCGTCCAGATTCCACCTACAATCAACCACCAAAGGAGGGTGACTGGGCTAGACACCCATGCTGCGGGACGATCTGTGCGGTGAGGAGCACACCACTTCAGAGACCCACCGACAAAGAACAGTTTGGCCCAGCACCCCAATAAGTTACCAGAACTTTGGACGTGAATTTATATCACCTAGTTATGGCCTGTTGCCGGAGTTATCTTGTTTTGACCCAATTGAAATAATTACAGAAAAGTCGGAAACAAATAAAAACCAAATCATGAGTTCAGTTAATACGTCTCCTACTTTATTTCCCGCCAAAAATGAGGAACTGCCAAAGGAATCTAACGGACCCGGTCACAATAAGCGATCTGATGGCTACTTTTTACTTCTTTTTCTTCTTTTAAAGAACAGATCCCAGCAACCTGGAGCAGACACAACATGTAGCAGCTGCTATGCACCTAGGAACCAGTGTGCAAATGCTTTGGGAAGAAAGGATGCAAAAATGTAGCACAGAAAAAGACAGTTATTACTATGTACCAGTGAGAACAGCCATCTTTCTTCTTAACAGAGATCAATATAAAGTACTACTGTATTCCTCTTTTGATCTTTCAGTTCAAACTGCTGATTCCTAAATACCTGGCTCCAACGGGTCCTTACATCCAGGCCCTATTGAAGGAGAAATTCAGAAAACTGCCTGTGCTTGTTCTTTCTCTTTTGGTGGGGTGGGGAGGGTGTTGCTGCCATCTCCTTCTCCTGTCCCAGCCTGTCCCAGCCCAGCTCCCTTTTTCCCTCCTCTTCTAGTGCAAGGGGAGAAGATGGCTCTAGTCTCCTAGCCAAACTTGCTGTGGTCAGTTCTGCAAGACCCAGAAGGTGCTCAGACTGCAGTATAATGGCTGGAAGGCAGGACTGGGGAGGCTCTTAAAAGCTGAAGCCTATAGCGACTATAGTGGTGCAAAGACTATGGAAGAGCACCCTTCCTACTTTTTGACAGCACTAGGGCTTGGCTGCAGCTGAGGCAAATTGAAAGACTTTCTTCCTGGCTTGGTCTGGCTTGACTTGCAGAACACCATACACCTCATATTATTTGGCTGTGCCACACCTAACTCATATCTTTCTCTTCTTCTGGCCAAAGTGTAGTCTACTGAATGTATGATCCACTCCCTGCCTGCTGCTTCTCTCTCCAAATTGCACACCCAACTACTCTGCTCTCGCTCTCTCCTATTCAAGTTTCCAAAGTACCCTTGGCATACATTCTGTAATAGAGAGCAATCAGGATCAGAAAACATAATTTTTTCTCAAAATGTACATTTTAGCACACAGGATTATTTAATAAATCCTTAATTTCATCCTAAAGAACGTATTTACAATTATAGAAATTTTCAACTCTGTGGAAGTTGTTACCCTGCCACTCATCTACTTGCCTATGTTAAGTAAAGATCATCATGGTCACCTAGACAGGGAAGTGCTCTTAAAATAGAAGGTCCAAACTGTTCTCTTCCCCTCCTTTCATATCAGTGAATTGCCACAAATTACTAATACATTTATGTGTGTGATGTGTTACTATGCTTATATTTTTATGAAGGAAGGCACACATTAAGTAGAAAGTTCTCATGTACTCTTTATTCACAAGAATACATCTCTTTCTTTTTTTCATTTTCTGTGCTATTTTCTAAAGAAGCAGACATTTTTGTTGCACAGCTAGCCTAAGAAGAGGCTCTACTATTTAAATTTTTATACAAAGAAATAGTTCTAGAATAGGGTAATAAACTCCACTTCAAAGATTATGTCTTATATTTGTTCACTCAGTGGCAGAAAAAAAAATTAAACCCACTAAGCAATTCTAAAAATAACTACACGCACACTCCCTTAAACTTTAGATTATCAAGAAGACAACTAAGGGAGATTTAATTTGAGGTTCAAAAGTACAGGTTCTTCTTCTGCCAATCTTGTTTGGTGTTCAGTAACAAATACTACTATATGCCCTTCCATTTCAACACCTTAAATCCCGGGTGTGTGTGGAATACTGGTGCTTCTTTTTGTAAAACAACTAAGTTTAATGTATTCTCGAAGGCTTTCACGGCAGGGATCCAATGGTTGTTGTAGGTTTTTCGGGCTGTTTGGCCGTGTTCTGAGGGTTTTTCTTCTGAGGGAAAAACGTTCAGAACACGGCCAGACAGCCCGAAAAACCTACAACAACCAACTAAGTTTAACATTAGAAAAATGTTCTAGAACTAAAATGGTCAAGTAGTACACTAGAGAAAACAGAAAAATGTGTCTCATCAGTCTAAACAATTAATCATCATTGATGAATAGACAAGTCAGAAAATGTTCCTAATGATGTGTAAGACAATACATGGTATTCATTTAAGTATACAATACACAATAATAAATGAAATTACTCTTTTTGTGTACACTGCTCATATTGATGTAAGCATCAAGAGATTTAAAAAGGCCAGAGCTAGGATGATTTCACCAATGGGGTGATTTTTGATAATTAAATATTTCATCCTCTTGTTTCACAGTACCCATAGTTTCCTGGCAATGGAAAAGATTATACAGGAACCTCAGGACCTTTAAGAAATGTTTAATTTCTGAACAGTCACTGTTGCTGCTGATTTCATCGGTTTTATGCAACATAAGTTACACTGAGAACATTTCAGCCATTACTTGGTTAGAGGTGAAGAGCACCTGCACTAAATTGAGCCCCCCCTCCTTTTTTTCGGCCTGTCCACTAGTTATCATGATCAGTCACTCTCCCCTCTTTGTCAGAGTGCTAGGAAATCTGAAACCAGAATTTTTCAGCAACTGGGATGGAGGAGCACACATACACATGAAAATATGAGAAAAGAGGGTGTAAAATAAAAAAGAAGCTTTCTAACCTTTGATTTAGATGCACTGCAAGGACACATCAACAATAAATAAACCATAATATTGAAACTTTTTTCTCGTCTTGCTAAATACAAAGTATATAGCACTGAATAAGAGTCATTAACTATTACATTGTGGTAGATTAATGTACAGTAGAGATGGTAATATTCTAAAAGAGAAAATATAAAATAATGGATTGCAAGAATCCAGGGTAGATTTGATTTAAATCGTTTTGATTTAAATCACTAGCAGGGTGCATTAAAATCAATGATTTTTTTAAAAAACAAAAAATATCAGATTTTAAAAATTAAAATCAGATTTTTAATTTTTTTTAATCTTTGATTTTTATCCACTTTGCTAGTGATTTAAATCATGATTTAAATTGGTTTAATTTAAATCAAATCAACCCTGTAAGAATCACATCTTGATTTTAGAAGCTATCACTAAACTAAAAACAAAATCCTAATTACAGTAAGAAAACTGGATTTTTTTCTTCATGGGCATCATTTGTTAGAGTGTACAAACTCAGTTTCTTAATGTTGTGAACATATAGTTATTTTTAAGTAAGTTAAAGGAATACAACATTTATTTTATTATATCTACACTTAACATTTATTTAATTCATTAAAAAAACATGTTTCATACAGTTATTCTAGGAACCAATCAAGTGAACCATTCAATGGTTTATATGCTGGGCGTGTTCACATGACACAACAAATCCAGGATTCTGTGAGAATCCTGGCTTGTCAAGAAGCAGCATGTTGGGGCACACTGCTTGTCAATCTTGCTTGCAGCATGAGTGCCTAAATAGATCAAGGAACTTTGCTTTGCTGTTGATCTAGCATATTGTCTGGCAGCAGGGAGGTTCTTGTCTCTGGCTTCCTTCCTCCCAACAAACCCCACCCCCCAAAAAAACCAAATCAAGGGTTTGTTCTTGGCTTCTTTCCCTGCTTGATTGGGAAGGAACAAACCAGAGACAGGAAGCTTTCCTCAGTCAGACAACACAATAAACCAATTGTAGGACAAATCTCCAAGGTTTGTTTAGCTGCTACAGCAGCAATCAAGCATGACTGAGCAGTGTGAGATATCATGCTGCTCAATCACAACTAGTCAGAATTCCCACAGATTCCTGGCTTCTTCTCTCATGAAAACGAACACCTTATTTTGTGACCATAAGGTCTTTTTCCTTAAATCTCTACTGTATTTACTGAGTATAAATCTGTACTATATTCCTCAGGTGAAAACACCATCATTAGACAATTGCCAGAATCCAATTGCTGATTTTTGCCTGCATAAGTGCAGTAGTGTAAGCTGCAGTGGCAAAGTGACAGTAATTAGCAAGGTACTTATTATATTTAGGGGTGTGCACCAGGAATACAATCAGCACTTCGTTAACTAATGTCAATTTGCCATTGCAACTTACATTATTTCACTCAATAATAATAATCATGCGCCATCGAGTCAATTCTGGGTATTAATAATTGTGTATTTCACCTACAATAGTATAAATAGGCAATTTGGATTCTGAACAATGTTCTAAAAAGGAATGAGCAAAATGAAAATGTATATATGATGAGGCTGGTAAACCTCACACTACTATGAACTACTGAAGGAGGAGTGGGGAAGCTTTTTGTTATCATGGGCCACTAAGCCACAGCAACAAGTCAGCTGATGTCCAAAATAAGTTTTTTTTAAATGATTTATTTAAAAGTGTGGAATAGTCAACTGACAGCCAGCTCAATCCACATCTCAAAAAATGTCAGGAAATGGTCAAGTGCTGGGCAGTCTCCTGTCTGAAGAAAGCTTTGAAAAACCAGATGAAATTAAGCAAAGGGCCAGATCCAACCTCTGTCTTTCTCACCCCCTCAGCTAAAATTTCCTTGAATAAAAATGGAATATTGGTTAGATTGTTTTTTAATGTTCTTCTTTTGCCAATTCACAACTTTTCATATTGATTTTAAGTCACCTTCCAAATGGTGTTGTAATTCCAGCAGGATTTGATTGGCTAACAGTGAAGGCAAGCAGCAACAATTTCAAGCCTTGTTCTCCATGCTAACTCCCCCTGATGTCTGCATGGTATGTGGTTGATTTAGGGACCACAAAGCCCAAGCTGCCACTGCCCAAAGCTGAATAAATACTGAGCACTGCGGTCAGCTGCTCAGCAGTTACTCAGGCTACTGTGCTCTTGTTGTTTTAGTGGAGTTCATCTATGAAAAAAGGAGAAAAAATACAAATGGCTCATAATTGACAGACAAATCTTACACACACAGGGCAAGCAGAAAGTGAGAAAATACTCACTAAGCCACACTGTGAGCACATACACACACCATTGAACCCTCCCCTCTGCCAGGAAAGGATTGTTCGTCCCCTACAGCGCATTCAAGGCTTTGCCTAGCCTAATTTTAAGTGACCCAAGCAACAGGGGAAAATATTTCCAAGTTATGTAAGTGTTTTTAATGAAGTGCCAAAGAAGCCTATTTAACCCTTCCTTAAGAATTGTTATTAATTTGAAAGTGTTCTAACAACAGCAAAACAGAACAAACAGTAGTTATGTCCTTTGCACAGTCACCACCCATCGTAACATAGGACATTACTGTGCCCTCTAACAGAATCAAGAAGATATGGGGCAAAAGTATAAAGAAAAGAACAGGGCTCGGAAATGTTCCATGTTTGGATTTGAACTCCACAGATCTCACCACCCTCCTCCAGTGTTCTCCCAGGATTCTAAGAGTTGTAGTCAAAATATGCAACATTTCCAAGCTTTAGAGAAGTCATCTAGAATTGTAGTGGTTTCATTCAGTTGTGGTGTATGGACACTTCCAAGAAAAGCTGGACAAGAATTCCTCTCCAGCCACCTGCCCAGCCTTGATGAAGCCTTACGGTTGATTACAATGTTCACAAATATGTCAAGGGAGAAATCACAAACCTGTTAGGGCACCCAGCCCAACTCTTTTACCAAGCTCTGCATAAAATACCTTTTAAAGACTACTTCATTAGGCACCCTGGCACAATCCTCAAGGCAATATAAGATGGAAACCTCATTTACAGAAACCGCAACAAGTGAAATAGAATCTTTTCCTGTTTCTCACCTGGCTGCAATTAAGTGTAGAACGTTCCTACAATTCCTTCCTTCTATTTCAGGGATTTCTGACTGTGGCATCCGTCATGAATATTCATATGCTATCTGCAGAGACCAATGGGAGTGTTGGAGGGGCGGAGTCATGAGATATAAGAGACTCAGCAGGAGGAAGGGGAGTTAGATAGAGAGTTGAGGAGATTGAGAGTTTGGAGAGAGTTTTGGGAGTTTTGGCGGGAAAGTGGTGGTTGAGAGTGGATGAAGGAGGATGTTTGTTAAGAGTTAACAACATTGCTTGAAGTATCTACATCTGTAACAATAAACAATTTCTATTTGGTTCTTTTAAAGTGACATATGGCCTGGACCTCGATTATTAATAATAGGTAATGTTGATGTAATCAACTGGTGGCAGCTGAAGGGCACATAGCGTGAGCTCCTAGTTTGGTGAAACAAGCAAGGGCCACGTGGGGATCGTGACACAGACAAAGAGCCTCTCTATGTAGTTGTCCAATATGAGAGAACAAGTTTACCTGTAACTGTAGTCCTTCAGGTGGTCATCTGTGCATTCACATATATGGGTATGTTCTGCACATGCAAAGATATCTCAGAGAAGCTAAAGCAAAAACAAAAGTGCTTTGTTGGGAGGCCCACCCACATCTGATTAAGGGATATAAGCACAAAGCTCCTGCCTCAACTTCAGTTCTGGGAATCCACTGTAAATTTGCAGGTAATGGTTAAGGTAGCAGTCAGTGGTCCCAAGAGGGGAGGATGGTGAGATGTGTGAATGCATAGATGACTATTCAAAGAACACAATTACAGATAAGCAAATTCTTCATCACCATGGTCTCTGTGCATCACACACATGGGTGATTAACAAACTGACTTGCCAGGTGGTGGATGTCACTCAAGCACCAGTGACAACACTGTGGATCCAAAAAAATGTGTCCTATCAAGCTCACACATTTATCCAGTATTGGCAGATGAAAGACATAGGTTGTGACCAAGTCATTGCCCTGCATCGAGGACAACTCCTTGCATCCAAGCTGTTGATGTGGCAAAAGCTCTGGTTGAGTGGGCTTGTAGTTCTGTAGGGTATGGGAGAGACACCATCATATACCAAACATATGACAGCTATTACCTATTTAAGCAGGTGCTGGGCAGAGATGGGCTGACTTTTTTGGCTCAGTTGTGGGATACAAAAAGACAGATTTCTGATGAAAGGCGTGAGCCATGAATGTAAAAAGCCAATGCGCTCCTACAAGGGAGTGAAGGGAAACCCCTTCAGGGTAGGAAGGGTAAAGAAAAAAGATTGAAGGGATAATATCTTGACCTCCGCAGATGTAGGAGATAACTTTAGGTAGAAAGAAGACATCTGACTGGAAAGTCACCTTGTCTTTGTGGAACCGTAGGAAGTTTCCTGCTTCTGCCCAAGTTCCTGTTCCTACCCGGTACTAGCTCAGAACTTTCTTTCTGAGCAGGAAGCCTGGGTGTCTCTAAGGTGTTACTGAAAACTACTCTAAAATTATAGTCATCCTTCTGACACTCTATTGAGTGTTTGATCCTGAGTCTAAATAAAACTCAAGAGGTGTTGTCACAGCCATGATAGAAAAGGTGAGTTCATTATACTGAGAGAAAAGAATTATGTGCCAGTTGATACCTGATCAATATTCTTAGAACAGGTCCATCTAAAACATATATGCCATGCTAAAGGAGGCATCTGGTGTAAGTAGGCAAGGTACTAGAAGGGCCTTTCCAATATAATTTCCATACCTAAGCCAATTCTTCACACCATTCAAGAGACAGTGTAGTGTGAGATCATTAATCTCTGGGAGCATGCTTCAAGAGACTCACAGAACTTGCTCAGCATTTATAAACTGATGTTCATCTAAATCAACTATTTCTAAAAAGCTAAATCACAGAGGAGAAAACCTGAATTTATTTATTTATTTATTTATTTATTTCTTACATTTTTATCCCGCCCATCTAGTCACTCTGACTACTCTGGGCGGCGAAGTCCCCATTAAAGAAAATGTACATGAAAATTCCAATTATGTGGAGCATTTCCTAGAAAATAAACAACTGATGAGACGACTATTGCTTTAGCATTCAAGATTATAAGTTATTTTAGCTCTAAATGGCAACTCATCTGTTCTTATATTTCCACTATGGCAAACTAGTAAAATCTACACAAACACACAAAGCTACATAAACACGGTTTTCCAGAAATTAGAAAAGCATATTCTCACTAGAACACAATAATGTAAGGACAGATTTATTTTATTTCTATAGCCACCTGTTGCAAAGACAGCAAACACAGTATGGTTGGAAAATGTAGGGAATCTCCACTGACAAAGAGAAAAAGAGACAATACATATCCATCTGTGCTGCACATTAAGTACTATACCCACTAAGGAATCTGAACAAGAGAACATAGTCAAGATCTTTGAATGTTACCATAGAATTATAATGCTTTCCTAGTCCAAAAAGTGAACAAAGGTAAATTCTCCCTCTTTACTGAAGGAACGCAAATGAAAATCTTTCTTTTGGGTAGGCCAACATAGGGAGCTCATTCTCCTTGTCTCCAAATCCTGTCTTTTTCTTCTCATGACACAGAAAAATTGGTTTATTATCAATAGATTTATTACTCTTTAGCCATAGCTCTAAGAGAAGCTTAAAATAAAATAAAAATACAGTAAAATGGAGTAGAAACTATATATATATATATAAGATTAGAGTAACTAAAAGCCAGCATAAAACCAAAACAAACACAACTAACAGGTTAACAAGACTAACAAGAGTAAAAGCCTCAAAGTAATAGCTTTAAAAGAACATTAGGGCAACAGCAGATAACATTAACACCGTACAACTGCAGAGCTGGAAGAGATCCTAGGGATCATTGAGTCCATTCCATCATTTACCCTGCTGGGAAGAGAGTTCCAGAAGAGGATACTAACGTCATTATTTGCCTTATGTTCATTTAGCAACCTGGTTTTAAACTGTCAAAATCTACAAAGTCAAAATCGTGCCTAGAAAGCAACTGTTGGTCAGTCTAAATATTCCAAATGTGGGGTAGTATGCTCAGTACATCCACTAGTAAACATCACACTGCAGCCATACTAGTTGTAGTTTCCACTCTTTAAAGACAAACCATACATAATACATCAGACCATGACACTTACAACCTAACTGGTTCTCACACTATGGTGGTAAAGCAAAACATTGTAATGGTTGTTGTAGGTTTTTTGGGCTGTTTGGCCGTGTTCTTAAGGTTTTTCTTCCTAACGTTTCGCCAATCTCTGTGGCCAGCATCTTCAGAGAACAGGAGTCAGAACTCTGTCTGGCACAGATAGAGTTCTGACTCACAGAGTTCTGACTCCTGTCTTCTGAAGATGCCGGCCACAGAGACTGGCAAAACGTTAGGAAGAAAAACCTTAAGAACACAGCCAAACAGCCCAAAAAACCTACAACAACCATCGGATCCCGGCCATGAAAGCCTTCGAGAATACATTAAAACATTGCAAGTTGACGCTATTTTCCCATTAGGTTCAATTTTAAAGTAAGGGTTATGATCCTGGAGAATTTTTATGCCTTAGAAATTAAATCTCTACTACATCTCATTTTTCCTTCTTATCTCCTCTGTCTAGCAGCTCACTAGACACACCCTTCCAACCTGCTCTGTTTTTCCTCTTCTCCGTGTCACCTATGCTCTCAAGATGTAATCTTTAGTGGCATACAATGTGTCAACCACAGCACTAGTCGTAGTGGCCATTAAAAAAGTACGGTGATTGCAAAAGTGAGTTTTGGATGTTGGGGGGGGCATTAACTAATACTGGAATGATAAAAGTGGAGGTTGTAATGCTAGCCATTATAATTCAGGGTCCTGTGTACCAGTATTTAAAAAATCTAGTTGCTTCCAAACCAGTGACCTCCAAATCGGTTGACCATAAGTCTCATCACTCTAACCAACACAGTCAGTGCCTAGGGATTATGAGGGCTGCAGTGCAAAATACACAGTCATCCAGGTTAAGAAGCAAACATTCATATCAGCAAAATTCAATAAATTATCTTGCCTCTCCATCAATGGAATTGGCTCCTTTCCTGTCTTCCAAGCAATGTATCCTTTCACAATAGACCCTGTCTGTAGATCAGTGGTCAGGGAACAGGGATAAAATTACCCCAAATGGTTATTTTAGCTTGTCGTGAAAGTCCACACTTAATTTGCTTTACTTATCTTTCTGACAAGTCATAATAGGTTTGTCATCGCTTTCCTCCCAAGAAGCAGGCGTCTTTTAATTTCGTGGCTGCTGGCACCATCTGCAGTGATCATGGAGCCCAAGAAAGTAAAATCTGTCACTGCCTCCATATCTTCCCCTTCTATTTGCCAGGAGGTGATGGGACCAGTGGCCATGATCTTAGTTTTTTTGATGTTGAGCTTCAGACCATTTTTTGCGCTCTCCTCTTTCACCCTCATTAAGAGGTTCTTTAATTCCTCCTCACTTTCTGCCATCAGAGTGGTATCGTCTGCATATCTGAGGTTATTGATATTTCTTCCAGCAATCTTAATTCCAGTTTGGGATTCCTCCAGTCCTGCCTTTTGCATCATGTATTCTGCATATGAGTTAAATAAGCAGGGAGACAATATACAGCCTTGTCGTACTCCTTTCCCAATTTTGAACCAATCAGTTGTTCCATATCCAGTTCTAACTGTTGCTTCCTGTCCCACATATAGATTTCTCAGGAGGTAGATAAGGTGGTCAGGCACTCCCATTTCTTTAAGAACTTGCCATAGTTTCCTGTGGTCCACACAGTCAAAGGCTTTTGCGTAGTCAATGAAGCAGAAGTAGATGTTTTTCTGGAACTCTCTGGCTTTCTCCATAATCCAGCGCAGGTTAGCAATTTGGTCTCTAGTTCCTCTGCCCCTTCGAAATCCAGCTTGTACTTCTGGGAGTTCTTGGTCCACATACTGCTGAAGCTTACCTTGTAGGATTTTGAGCATAACCTTGCTAGCGTGTGAAATGAGTGCAATTGTACAGTAGTTGGAGCATTCTTTGGCACTTCCCTTCTTTGGGATTGGGATGTAGACTGATCTTTTCCAATCCTCTGGCCACTGCTGAGTTTTCCATTGATGATGATAAAAAAATATAGCGCACTGGTCCTTTGATATTGGGCTGTGGCACCAGGGTGGGTGGCATGACCTTTAGCCTGGTTTGTTCCTTTTTGCACACCACACACAGAATGATTAAAGTGGTAGGAAAAGCCCCCCCCCCCCAACTCTGCGTTGGCTGTCTCTAGCAAGCATGTCATTGCTAGCACCACTCTGGCAGCCATTGATGATGATTAAATCCTCTGCGAGCTAGCAAAAATTTAATGCAACTTGTTAGGCACGTTGGACACCTTACTACTCCCTATACCACCCCATGGCTGGAGTGCAATGTGTTCCAGCAAAAATAGTGCACATCTTTATTAAATTTGGTGCATACTGCTAGTTCGGTACATAGCCTGGCAGCCATTGATACTGATGATATATCCTGCTAGTTCGGTACACAGCCTGTGTAGATTCAATAATATTTTGAATTCAAATAATGTATGATTTCCTTCCTTTCAAATCAAGGGGGTAATGTCGGTGTATATAAATTTTTTTTGGGGGGGGGGGGGGTAAAAGGTAAAAAAGTTCCCTGACCCCTGCTGTAGATACTTGCTGTTTCTTTCATCTATATTCTATGGAAAGAAAAGGTGCTTTTTTTCTTCAAGATGGACTTATTTTTAAAAAGGTACCAGTACTACTTTCCTGCAACCCCCTTCAAAATCTGGATTGGAAAAACAAAAAACCACACCTCCTTCCCATGAAGGAAAAATGTTGGTGTCTCCTTTCCCATTTGTTTTTTCAAACAGCAAAAGCAAGCTACTGATGGCACTTCATTTTATAACTCAGCTTTCCAGAGACAGAGAAGCTGTCCCCTTTCCTCCATAGGAAACAGGGGGAAAGGATTCTGTTCCCATTAATTAGACTAGTTTCCTGTTGTTTCTCTCCATCTTGTTGGCATTTTGGAGGATGAAACACCAAGGCATGGCTAGCTCTTTCTGCAGACATTGGTGTTATGCGCTATTGAGTCACCCTGACTCATGGCAACCCCAGGAATAAGCAATCTCCAAAATGTCCTGGCCTCAGCAGCCCTGCTCAGCTCTTGCAAACTCAAGCCCATGGTTTCCTTTAGGGAGTCAACCCATCTCATATTTGATCTTCCTCTTTTCCTTTTGCCTTCGATCTATCCCAGAATTATTGTCTTTTCCAGGGAATCCTGTCTTCTCATGATGTGCCCATGGTAGGAGAGCCTTAGTTTCATCAATAATTTATTTTTATTTTTATTTTTTATTTTTGGTCTCCAGAGACAGTTCAAGCTTGATTTTATTTAGGACCCACTTGTTTAACTTCTGGCTCTCCTCCAGTACCACATTTCAAACAAATCAATTTTTTTTCCTGTCAACTTTCTTAACTGTCCAGCTTTCACACCCATACATGGTGACTGGAAATACAAGAGTGTGGATGATCTTGGCCTGAGTTTCCAGTGACATATCCTTACACCTGATGGTCTTTTCTACTTCCTTCACTGCTGCCCTGCCCTTCCGAGTATTAGTTTTCTGATTTCTTAGCCGCAGTCTCCATTTAAATTGATGATTGAAGCAAGGCATACAAAATCTCTAACCACTTCAATTTCTTCATTGTCAACGTAAAAGTTGTGTATTTCCTCTACAGTCATGATTTTGGTCTTCTTGATGTTCAACTGCTGTCCTGTTTTGGCAGTTAGCAACAACAACAACCCTCATAATCTTAGAACTGCAGAGCTTTCTTCTTTCACTTTCACTAAATGTCATTTCAGGTCAATGCTGCTTTCTGCCAATAAGATGGTGTCATCTGTATATCTTAAGGTATTGATGCTTCTTCCATCAATCTTCACTCCATCTGAATCTATTCTGGCTTTTCGTATGATATATTCTGTGTATAGACTGAACAAATAAGGGGATAAAATACATCCTTGTCTGACAGCTTTGCCTATAGGACACCATTCTGTTTCTCCATATTCTGTCCTAACAGTTGCTTCTTGCCCACAGTACAAGTTACACATCAGGACAATCAAATGTTGAGGCTTACCCATTTCTTTCAGAGCAACCCATAGTTTCCTGTGATCCACACAGTCAAACACTTTGCTGTAGTCTATAAGGCACAGACTGATCTTCTTCTTCAACTCTTTGGTGTGCTCCAGTAGCCAGGAGATATTTGCAATGTGATTTTGAGGGTCTCTTCCTTTTTAAAATCCAGATTGAACATCAGGCATTTCTTGCTCCATATAAATATAAAGCTTTTGTTGCAACACCTTAAGCATCACTTTGCTTGCACGGGAAACTGCATGGGAAGTCTTGCTCATAAAATAAATAAATCACTTCTTATCTCCATACTCTACAGAGAATGTGGCAGAAAAGGAGAAAAAAAGAAAAACATAATACATTTTCTCTCTTTGCTGAGCCAAGACAGAGAGAGAGAGATTCCTTTTGCTTCCACTGGAGCAGCAGCCCAGCTTACAGAAGAGAAGGCTCCTCACTTTTTTTTATCCTCCTCATTCATCCTCATCCCGACAAAGAAGAAGGAGTAGTAATTTCTGTCCCTTATCACTAGAGTTTACCAGCAGGCATCAGCAGAGTACTGCTCTTTGTTCATTCCGAAAATTCTGAAAACAGGTAAATTTGTCCTTTCTCTCTGTATGCCATAGGACTGAGGGAAGGAAGAAGTCAGTGGTGAGACAAGTAAAAAGTTTGGCTAATAACCTGAGCTGACTGTTATTAGCTACGCATAACTAATACATGGAAACTTGCAGCTCTCTCTTTTTTCATCTAGTAGTGCACCAGCTAGAAAGATGTTTCAAGCAACAAAGGATTTGTCCTCTAGAGATAGGGCACCTCCAAATTGCAAACCTGAGTTTCAGGGGGAGTAGAATCTCATCTACCATAAGCTAAACATCATTTTCCAATCCATACAAATCACCTCCATGCTCCAGGCTCATGCTCCACACCACCTCTGCCATCTGGTCTATTACCAGTGTGGTTCAGCACACATACAGATTCACCTGTATGTGAAGACCACCAATATAGTTATGATGTCACACTGCAAACCTCTGGATGCCTTCAAGTGTTAAGAAAATCTGTGCTAAATTTTAAAAGCCTTGCTGCTGAGTAGCTTAAGAGAGTAGGGAAATGGCATGCTATAAAATCAAATAAATAAATAATATGCAAAGCTTAAATCAGCTTTAAACCCTACATCTAATACAGATTTAATTTTTAAATGGCTTTTTTCTACTTTCCAGATTTGCATTAAAGCAGAAACAGTCTGGAATATATTTTATTATCACACAGGTGAATACTTCTCTTTTGTTTTTTAACAAAATTAACATCACGCCCCTAAGAAATCTGCCTTTAAATCCTTTAAAAAATAAATTTGCCATTCATGTCAACAACAACTAAAAATATCTCACCCAAGGTGCATGTGGGATTCTTTTGGTGACACACAGACTGACACTTTTCAACCAAGAGGAGAATTCCTGTGGTCTAAACAGGCCTCTCGTAACAGTAATAAATCACAGGCTGAAATAATAATAAAGATACGTACAGCAGAAATTTGTGATTTTTGATAGAACCTAAACCTCTAAATCCTATTTAGGAATCACAATAGATCTGCACCACTAGATAGCTGCACAACAAAAGCTGCACACTGTCTTAGTCAGCAAAGAGAGTAAGCAAGACTTCTATTCCAGAAATAAAGGTGTTTTTGTGGAGTTTCTCGCCAAACTTATTTGTAGACCATTATGCTGCAAGTCTTAGCACTGTTTAGTACTCATATCACTTTGGCATTAATCAAAGCAATCTACAAATGAATTAGTATCTCTCATTGGTTGAAATTTGCTAAATATAGTATAATTAATGGTTACAATTCACATTAATAAGGTGTGTCAGCATACAAATATCTCAACAATTTCAACCCGAGCCCAAGCAGATCTGTAAAAGCAATGTACCCAATGGAATCACTACTTGTTTTAAATAATCTGTAATAAGATTAGAGGCGATTGGGTTGAGCAATGTGAGTAAATCCATCTACTAATCCTCAGAATTGACTATTCACAGCTCAAGTGTATCAGCCTTTTCAAGCAGAATGAGTTCCAAACACTTTTTATAAGATATCATGGACAAATACTCTTATTCTGTGTCCAGTCATACCTGGTCACCCTTCAGCCCCTGCCTCACCACCGCCTATGCCCATCCCCAACTGATTTTTCAAAATGGCAAAAACTGAACTTGATTAAAACAAGTCAATGTTTAAAGTGTGATGCATCTCTGAAAGAATGTTACTGCCTCATGAGCACGATTGTTGTGACTCTGTGTTTAAGAAGAATAAGCCTGCCCAAGAAAGGACACACATAGTGTTTGTTGTTGTTATATGCCTGTATATTTTTGCTCAAAAACAGTCACCTGTGTCCACCCTGGACTTCACGTTTTTGTTTTGTGTTGCAATTGATAGCAAAGATCAATGTAGCATTCCTCTTAGCATCCTCAAAGAATCATTACGGTGCTTTAATATAGGTGTGTTTCCAGAACTGTGTCTCAGTTCAGTGTGTAGCATTTTGTGACAGTCTGCTGCTGTTACATTTTATGGACTTGGAAGCTACACAATTTAAAATGTATTGTCTGCATCTGTCAGGTCAAATCATATGTATCCTGCAATACTGTGTGGCAACCAGTAGTCTTCCTATCAAAATGCTGTAGTGTACTCTCCTGGGCCCTCAAAAATTATCATATTTCTCCTGAATTATAAAAAAATTGACCTATTTTCTTGAAGCTTGAATACATTGGCAATGTAAAACTTGCAATATTCTGTCATTTGTACTTCCAAGTTAATAAAGCCATGCTGGACTATCATCTGGAAACCTTCATGTGACCTCATGCCCACTCCATTAAAGGTGAATAACTGCATGTGTATATAAATTTGTGGCTTGTGCACAATGTAAAATAGATTCTACAGATGCTGAATGTTATATGTGAAAACTATATGTGTGTACAGATCAGCTATGTGTGCAATTATGAAAACAATTTTTTGTGTGTATTAGTAACATATAACAACCTATACTTGTTTCTTCACCTTCATACTGGGTGGTTGTTAATGTAAATCAAGGAGGGGATGGGAATCAAGTGAGTCACCTGGAAGAATTTTCTTGAGAAAGAAAACAGGATAAAAATGAATTTTCTAGAAGGAGATTAATGTGTGCATACTTGACACATTTGTTTTTGCTCCCTACTTACGTTTCATAATTATTATTTTTCAAGATGAGCATGCTGACTACAGTTTCTTCAGTGTCTTTGACACAGGAAAACTGGAGCATATGCATATACCAAGAGCAGAGAACTGCACAGTCATAACAATCCTGATTATGAGGCAGTAACCTCTTGATGTCCTAGCTTCCAATTTGGGTATTTTAAACAAAGCATCATGGGACTTATACTGGCATAGGAAATTTCTGATTATAATAATTAAGCATTTTGTATTTTATTTTTTGAAGTATAGGATTTATGAAGAAGTTAGGGAACTTGGACATGATAGATAAATTGGATTGTATGAATAGCCAGGAAGTAGACTCAATTTCAATGAAATTAGCTCATTGTTTTAATTAGCTGTTAAATAGCCTAGTCTAAGGGAATCAGTGTGACCTTTTCACATGAGCCAAGCATGTGTAATGTAGTTTTCCTGTCAGCATTCTGACAGTGGGAAAAGGATAGGAGGAAACTATCATGTGGCAGTTGAGACAAATGTGATATACCTATGAGGGAGCCGCTCTGCCCGAAAGATAGTGGATGAAGAGGGAAGCAGAAAAAGTAATCGGAAATCTTACACTGTTTTACTGAAAAGTCTCTTTTAACATGTTACATTATGTACCATGAAGTTACAGTTGACTTACAGCAACCCTAATAGGATTTCAAGGTAAGCGAGATATTTAAAAAGTGGTTTAACCAGTGCTATCCCCCAGTAAGTTCCCACCGCTGAGTAGGGACTCAGACCCAGGTCTCTCGTGTCCTTGTCCCATCACTCTGTCCAATCATACTGGGTAATTCTTAACTAGAGAAACGTATCTATTTATGTGTGTACATACATCTATCATTGGAGGATTAATTTTGTGTTTTCCTGTGTGTGTTTTTTTTCCGGAACAAAGACCAGGGAAATTCAATGTCATCAAAAACCTGCCACTTTGAAATCAGAATTAAGACTAGCTCATATTTGCTGGTGCTCTACAAAGTTTGGAAAGTAGTAGCTAAGGCTCATGCTTCAACTGATGTAGTCTCTAACCAATTATAATGCTGTGCAGTGTCACAAATTGTGCATACTTGCAATGTAACCTCCATGCATTTTTGGTTGGTCTTTCAGGCCCAAATTGAGATAGGGAAGATTGATTGCCTGGGACTAGCAAAGATCCTCCACCTTTTACTGGTCATATATTGCATTATGAAATGGCTGCATCTCACTATATTGCTAGAGGAATGCTCCTGTGAATTTACCTGTGCCTGCTATTAAAAGGCAGGGCCTCTGAGGTCTTACAAGCTGGTTTAAATGGGAACAGTTGGTTTTTGAGATATGCTAGTCCTAAGCTTTTTGTTTCTGTCCATGAACTTTTCTTGGCAAAGATACTGGAGTGGCTTGCCAGTTCCTGCTCCAGGTGGATCGCGTTTAGTCAGAACTCTCCACTATGACCTGTCCGTCTTGGGTGTCCCTGCACGGCATAGCCCACAGCTTCTCTCAATTACTCAAGCCCCTTCGCCATGACAAGGCAGCAATCCGTGAAGGGGTTGAATCCCAAACCAGAATTAATATTGCCGGAAGAAATATCAACAACCTCAGATATGCAGATGATATCACTCTGATTGCAGAAAGTGAGGAGGAATTAAAGAACCTCTTAATGAGGGTGAAAGGTAAGGTAAAGGTTCCCCTTGACATTTAGTCCAGTCGTGTCTGATTCTAGGGCGCGGTGCTCATCCCCGTCTCCAAGCCGTAGAGCCAGCGTTTGTCCGAAGACAGTTTCTGTGATCACGTGGCCAGCGCAACTAGACACGGAACGCCGTTACCTTCCCACTGAGGTGGTACCTATTTATCTACTCGCATTTACATGCTTTCGAACTGCTAGGTTGGCAGGAGCTGGGACAAGCAATGGGAGCTCACTCCGTCGCGTAGATTCGATCTTACAACTGCTGGTCTTCTGACCTTGCAGCACAGAGGCTTCTGCGGTTTAACCCACAGCGCCACCCCGTCCCTAGGGGGTGAAAGAGGAGAGTGCAAAAAATGGTCTGAAGCTCAACATCAAAAAAACTAAGATCATGGCCACTGGTCCCATCACCTCCTGGCAAATAGAAGGGGAAGATATGGAGGCAGTGACAGAGTTTACTTTCTTGGGCTCCATGACCACTGCAGATGGTGCCAGCAGCCACGAAATTAAAAGACGCCTGCTTCTTGGGAGGAAAGCGATGACAAACCGAGACAGCATCTTAAAAAGCAGAGACATTGCCTTGCCGACAAAGGTCCGCATAGTCAAAGGTATAGTTTTTCCAGTAGCGATGTATGGAAGTGAGAACTGGACCATAAAGAAGGCTGACCGCCGAAGAATTGATGCTTTTGAATTGTGGTGCTGGAGGCGACTCTTCAGAGTCCCCTGGACTGCAAAGAGAACAAACCTATCCATTTTGAAGGAAATCAACCCTGAGTGCTCACTGGAAGGACAGATCCTGAAGCTGAGGCTCTAATACTTTGGCCATCTCATGAGAAGAGAAGACTCCCTGGACAAGACCCTGATGTTGGGAAAGTGTGAAGGCAAGAGGAGAAGGGGACGACAGAGGACGAGATGGTTGGACAGTGTCATCGAAACTACCAAGATGAATTTGACCAATGGACTCAATGAACTCCGGGAGGCAGCGGAAGACAGGAGGGCCTGGTGTGCTCTGGTCCATGGGGTCACGAAGAGTCGGACACGACTTAACGACTAAACAACAAAAGTCCTAAGCTGTTTATGCTTTCAAGGTTGATTGACACTACCACTTTAAAATGAACCCAGAAACAATTGGGAATAAGAATGTAGATGGAATTAGAATGCTGATTTGGTAGCAAAAAAACTCCCAAAGATCACTGTCATCTTCATTAAGAACAACTAGATCATCATCATCTTAGAACTGCAGAACTAAAAGGGATCCTATGGATCATTGAGTCCAGCTCCTGTCAAGGAGGCACAGTGGAAAATCAAATTCTCAACCACCTAAGCCACTGCAATTCTTGTTTACCAAGAGAAAATGAATGAGATGACAAAATACATCTTTACTTCCTAGCACACTGTCTACACGTTATCCATTCACTGCAGAGTTTGGAAGTAAGGCACCTTGCCTTACTTACTGTGCATACAAAAATTAATTACAAGCAGGTACATTATTGTGTGAGGGATAATTTCACTCCTGTGGCATAACAGTGTTTTTACAGCTGTTTACATGGTGCATGTGGCCTAATTCCTTCAGTATGTCTGATACCACAGGCAAAGGCTTGTAGTAGCTAAACAGGAAGCTAGGATGGTCTCATCTTTGCTGTCCTTCTTCAAGCAGGAGAAGACCTTTCTCTTCAAATAGGTTTTTCCTTAGTGACTGGCAGTCTGAGAAGGATTTTTTTAAATGGATTGTTGCACTATGTTGCTTTTAAATTGTTTTTTGTATTGATTTTATTTACCATTTTTAATATAATACTTGTTTAATTCTATTTAAATATTTGTATATTGTTTGTAGCTTTTAAATATTGTCTTTTTAATGATGTAAATGACCTTGGGTCCTTTTAAGGAGAAAGGCAGGGTAAAAAAATTTAAATTAATAAATTATACTTTGATATTCCCCACTCAGCCATGGAAAAACTAACAATTCAGTCCCTTTTAAGTAATGGGGAAAGGGTTATTTTGAAAATAACTATGTATAATGAGAACAGACTGCTTTTCAGCTTGTACCTCATACCAAATATCCAGTGTGATGTAGTTGACATAGTAAGAGACAAGACTCAGGAGGCCTGGGATTGAACCCCTTGCTCAGCTATGGAAACTCACTCAATTCCTTCTTATTCTGCCCCTCACTCTTCATCGTTTCTACATCTGTCTGCTTTTTACACCCCATTCAGCAAGGTCTCTTGATCTGGGGATATTTTTAGGGGGCTGCCATAAGGGGGCGGTAAGCAATCTGCTGTTGCAAACACCAGTTCCCTTAAAAAACATTTCACAGGAGCTATCCGGATCACTGATACCATCCAAATTCCTAACGCAACCTGTCGCTAGCGTTATAACATCCATGTGTGAGACGTATGAGTGGGTCAAATGTCATCAACTTTTAGAGGGCTGCCACAAAAATGTTATGAAAGCACTCACTACACTTCTCTTTTACTTCTCAGTTACAGACTTTTTTAAATCAAAAGAGACCTAGAGTGAATAAAATTTCATACGCCAAACATGCAACCACTGACCTAGAATTTTCAAGGACATTCAGCAAGCCTGGAATTGGCACAGAATGAGTCATGAAAGCTGAGGCAAAGCAATCAGCCCTTTTTGTTCTGAAGGCTATCAGCCAGAGGGCCTTCCTACATAATTAATGTTAAGGGTGAAAAATTCAGGGAACAAAATCAGCATGCAAGTTTTCATCCCTCAAGCAAATTCTTCTAGCTTAAATGTTACAAATGTCTTCAGGATCTTTTCCCCCTCCATGTCTGGGAGATGGAGGAAGGGGAGTAGGTGTGGGGA
The DNA here is from genome assembly GCA_037013535.1 of Intellagama lesueurii. Lineage (NCBI taxonomy): Eukaryota > Metazoa > Chordata > Lepidosauria > Squamata > Agamidae > Intellagama > Intellagama lesueurii. Next base: position 212,870,928 of record JBAJHW010000003.1, read on the forward strand.
CACATCAAAAGAATTCTCAAAGCCAAAACAGCCAGCAATCAAATTTTACTTCAATGGCTGAGACTGGGAAGGTGGAGAGCAAGCAATGCAAGTGTTAGACATTGCTGCCTACAAGTAACTGGAAACAATTGTGACTAACAATGTGAGTGTTAGACACTATTGCTCTACAATTACCTGTAAGCAAATAATGCTTACAAGTGACATGACATGCATGCATTATCTGGAAAAATGAAGCTTTGTGTAATTGATGCACTGCATTCGCTGCCAGCACCACTACTCCATATTATGCCCCGCACAGGTTTTGGAAATTGGACTACCTAGCATAGCTGTTATGTCTGGAAATGTTCTCAGTTCAGTTTTGCACTCATTAAGTGGCATTCACTGACTAACTGATTCTGCCCTTGAACAGTCTAAATTTTCAGGTCACATCTTCAAGGATAAACTGAAATCATAAACAAGTGTGGCAGTGGCTGAAGGGTATCTGTGCATATCTATGCATATGTGTGTATCATTGTTAATACAGTACCATAATTTTCAACCAACATCTACCAGTTTTTCAGAAGCTTAATGGAGCTACAAATATCCAAGACTCTGTTCACTGGTCTGTAAAAATAATTGAGAATCATACAGAATCATGGAGACCCAATAATGTAAACTTTCTTTCTCCCAATATGATAATTGATTCACTTAAAAAAAACTGTATGAGGAGCTTCATCCTGCTGCCTAAAGAGATTCAAGAACAGAAACTACGTGTATTTTCACATGATATGTTATATTTAGCCAGAGAATAGAATTGACCTTGGAAGAAAGAGCAAATTTGCTTGCTGATAACTTGATGTAATCTATTTGTTAAAGTAACTGAATAAATATTGTTTGAGTGTTTATTAACTTAATTTGCTGTCACAATATTAGCATTCAGTACTGAAAAAATGGAAGAGTAAAAACTGTTGACCTTGAAGTATAAAGTGAACAAGACATCAATCTTATATTCCAGTTCATGTAGTCCAAAGTGTACCAAGCTCACATAATGCTAAATGTTAGGTGTCACATCCCCTAGCTGATGCATGCAAAGACATATTAAAAGGAAATGAACTCATCACCCCCTTGTAAAAATTCCGGACAATTGCTTGGTCACTGAATAGACTTGGTTCTAAACAGAAATCACATACACAATTGCAAAACTTTGATAAAAAGTTAACAATTAGTCCTTGTATTATTAATTTCTGCATTGTTCAGTTTGTAAATTCCTGCTTTACCTTGTCATAATTACAGTACATCTAGCTAGTTTTTGAATAGACACTAGCCCTATTCAGGCATCCACTGCACTATATGAACAGAAATAACTGGGGAAAGGGGACAAGGTCCTCCACTGTTTCTTCCATTCCAACCTCATTGTATTACCAGGGAAGATCTGAAAAGGTGTTCTAACCATATTCAGCTTAATGCTATTAAAATATTCCACTGTATTAGTAACACATAGGTTTGTAAACATAACCACTCTTTTTCAGATAATTTCTGGCAATACCAGATGGTTGGGGAAAACTAGGAGTGGAGTGGGCAGTATGGAGCATGAATTTCTCTACTTGTATACTGAAATTACACCTCACTTGAGGCTACTGTTAATGGAGAAAATGAATTTTTTAAAAAGAAATCACATGTGCACCACTGTACCAAGGGCTTGTGTAATAAGCTATAGCTGAATTTATGTTACGGCTCAAAAACAATCCTATATAACAGCTTCCAGGACTACTAGAAACCATGGAAGGTGTAGGGCACATGACTATCAGTCTCTTATATCCCCTCTCATATCCCCCCTTCCAGTTTCTCTCTCAATATAGGACATTCTGGTTCTCTTATCATCCACCCATTGGTGTTAATTTGTTCCTGAATGCTAGGAAAGTAAATGGGGGAAAGTTCTGCTACCTAGGACTTCATCCTTGGTATGTGCATCAATTTGACATGTACTGTATTATCAAGAATGGATAAAGGGGATGGAGCTAATGAAAGAGTAGAGGTGATATTCATCAAATCTGTGGACGCCACCAAGTTGGGAGGGTTAACCAATACTTCAGAAGACAGATTCAATATACAAGATTATTTTAACAAATATATGAACTAACCAAAACCAAAGTGAGTTTCAGCAAAGGAAAATGTGAAGTTTCACATTTAAGCAGGTAAAATCAGATGTAAAAATAAAGAATGGGTGACGCTTGACACAGCTGTAGTATCTGTGATAGGCCAGCTATACAAGAGTTTATTCTACTCTGTAGCTCCCTGCTGGAATGGTTGGGATTGCTGTAAAAAATGTAAACTATGTGACATTCTCGTTAGAGCATTCCAACATGTCCCTAATGGGGACCAATACATTTCAGATTGGTCTAGGGTTGGAGCCTACTGTTTATATGGCATGATTAGGATCATGAAACAATTAGATAGTGAAAATCTGCACAATTTTGCCTTTTCTTCTTGCTGCGCATTCACCTAGATTACTCCAGTGTGAGGCTGGGTGTGCATGTTTTCCCTACACATCAGTGGTGATGTGTAGAGGCTGGGTGTTGTCTGGCTGTGACTGTGGATGGCACCCTCTGTCCTACTTAGAAGTGAAAAAATCATTTTTTTCCTTTAATGTTATTTATTTTAATTTAATACTTTTCTACTATTGCACTGCATCACTTAAGCGCCATAAAGTACAGGTCTGAAGATTATATCCTAGTTATGCAGCTTCACCTTTAAACACATTTATTGCCTGCCAGTTGTATTTCAGAATGTATTTCAGAATGAAGGGAGCCAAAGAGTCACTTAGGGTTCTTCAGCAATGAAACAATGCAGCGCTATGCCACTTACCAAAAATTAAAAAGAGAAATGTGAGGCTGAAACATGGCACGCCATAGTCCTGCTCTTTGTGTGCATAAAAACCAAGCATTAATGCCTACCCACAAGTAAATGGAAGCAAGCTGTTTCCCAGCTGGCTGACAGCTACTGCAAAAAGAGAAGGCAAGAGGCAAGGAGCAAGAAGGGGAAGGGCACATTGCAACCAAACAGATCAAAAATAGAGTGATCTAATGCCAATATGTGGTTGACTAGATCGCAATTACAGGGGCTGCAGGAGTGAACAGAAGGAGCAATCTCATCAAGCCCCACAATTCAAAACCATTCCAAAGTGACCCAGACCAGATCACGCCCTGTCACTAAAGTAGCTGTACCATGAAAGAGATCTAGGGGGTCATAGGAGACCACTAGCTAAACACGAGTCCACAGTATTTTAAATCAACATATGCACATTTAATAATCTCTCTATTAACCTTTGCCTTTTTCAAACAGCTCACAAAATGTTTCAGATTTAGGGAACTATAGGTGGACTTGTAAAAACTGCAACATCTCAGCTTCTAATTTACAAGTACTTTCTACAAAGAGATATTTTGTATTCTAACTTCATAATAGTGAAAACTTGCACAATGTGTTCTTTTTTAACAGTGCACCTCGGAACAGAAATGCCTATGTTTATAAAGCAGCAAAACTTTCTCTGTTGTGTTCACAGTTTGTACACTCCATGTCCCCTTTATACTATACCTTTAAGAATTCTATCCCCCAAAGCATGAAGCTTTGAACAGCCCTTGAAGAGTTACATTTCTCTCAGAGAGGCAGCATGAATAATTCACTATGACACATATGTCTACAATAGCACCAGGATATAATCCTCAGTGCAAGTGCTTAGCACTGTGTTCTAGAGAGTTTAGAAGCATTCTTGTCCCACAAATGCTAATTGCGTATAAATTTAAAATGCAGACTAGCTATGATTAATTTTAAAAGGTTCAACCATTTATTGTTTACATAATACATTCTTTCGAACAGTTTAAATCTAGAAGGTAAATATACCAAAATAAACACACACAGAATATATATGCTGTACATAACAAGCATAAGTATAACAATGTATACAATAGGACACACGCCAGAGATTAAAAACTGACTGCTACTCTCCAGTGCAAAATATATTTGCCTCTACATAGCTTTGGAAGAGACTTTAAGGGCTCAACATGGCATGAAAGGTCATTCCACAACTTACCTTCAGTGTTGTCTGTGTGTTTAATTAAAGTCACCAGAAGAAGGATAAAATTGAGAACGAATGAGCCATGGGAATAGACCATTTAGTCCCCTTGCCTCTCCTTATTTGTGTTCACAACTGCCAGCACCAGTATATGGATATACATATGTGCACATGCATATGGACATACACACACTTATAGAAAGAACTGCCTCTATCCAGAGGGGGGAAAAGTAGTGTCTGGAAGAAAGACCCATGGCTCTGCCAGTCATATGTTATCCAGCCAGTTGTCAGAATACACAATGTACATAAAACACATGCTTTAAAAATAAAAGGAAGCCTACTTCAAGAAACATGGGGAGGAAAAAACTCAGGAGATAATGAAGGAGCTTGCCTTCTTTAGAAGAGCAACACAGGAGACATATCTACATGTGTAAACCAGCCCCCAAATGGCCCTGAGAACATTACCTGTTCTGGGCAGAAAATCAATATTACGTAAAACAGTCCATAACAGTGACCTCCAAGTAAGGCAGCTTAACAACTGGGCAGGCTTTTTGAGCCTGCCCGGGTGTTAAGATTATCAGGAGAGGCCTTTCTTTCAATCCCACCATTTTCACTGATGTGTTTGGTGGGGATATAGGAGAGGACCTTCTCTGTTGCTGCTCCCAGACTTTGGAACTCCCTCCTACAGGAGGCCAGGCTGGCCTTATCTCTGCTGTCCTTCCACAAACAGGCAAAGACCTTTCTCTCGAGGTAAGCTTTCCTTTATTGACTGCCTGCCTGAATGTGTTTTTTTTTAATGAATTGTAGTACTTTACTGCTTTGAACGTGTTTTGGTATTGCTTTTGTTTACTGTTTTTACTGTGATATTTCTTTGATCCTTTAGCATTGCATATTCACTGTCAAGGTTCCTTCTAAGCTGGACGTGCTTGGGCGCACACGACTCCACCTCCTTCCACCCAGCTGTCTTCCTCCTCTATGCAGCCATCACGTTCAGCCCCTTTGGTTCCAGTCACGACAGAACTCTGTGCACAGGGGGGCGGAGTGGCACACACATGCAGGGGTGAAGTCACGAGAGAGGTGGAGCCCCACCCAACGGGGCTGAAAATTAGAGGGCACGTTACTCACTGTTGTCAAGTTTACATGCTGTCTTTTAATGATGTAAGCCGCCTTTGTTCCTTATATGAGGAGAAAGGTGGGGTAAATGTGTGTGTGTGTTTATAGTTTCATTCAGGTGGCTTTGGGGGCAATTAAGGGTTAATGAAATAGCTTTTTTTTTTTTAGTTTTGACATTTAAAATATTGCTCTGATGTTTGCTCATTGCATCCCACTCTTTTTGGCATCAATTTTTATTAAGAAGTCTCCATTCCACCCTGTTCCATTCCGGCTTTTACCCAGTCCCCGCTACTGTTTCACAAAATTGTATTATTGAAATCTACATAAAATAGTTTTATGCTTTAATGCAGTGATCCCCACCCTTTTCCCAACCGTAGACCGGTTGGGGGGGCGTGGCACACTCGTGGGGGGCGTGCTGCGCTCACGGGGTGCATGTCGCGCTCACGGGGGCATGTTGTGCAGGGGTGTGTCTCGCTTGCAGGGTGTGTGTTGCGCTCGCGGGGGCATGTCGCGCTCACGCGCATGCGCACAGGGGCATGTCGCACTCGCAGGGGGTGGGTCGCGCTCGCAGGGGGAGCGCTCGTGGGGGGGCAGGAGATCTGTGTCCGCGGCCCGGTCCTGCCTAGGCTTCAGACCGCTGCCGGGTCGCGGACTGGGGGTTGGGACCCCTGCTTGAATGTGATACATAAATGCTAAGCCAAAAAAGCACCTCTACAAGCAATGTAACAAGACATCATCTGAGACCTAAAGTCATCATGTGACACACAAACACAAGAACAAGTGCAAATGATAAACATTTAGTGGTGTCTGGAATTTGTTTTATACTTATCTGCAAGGCTGGTGTATTTAGGTAGCTGTATTCAAGAACAGCATGTTTTTGAAAAGGATGCTCTCCAATCTATTTTTAACGTCTTCCCTTTTAATCACTTTATCCATTCCTACTCCCTAGACAGTACACAAAGTGCTTATATAGCAATTTGAGAAGTTGTTTATTCTATAGTTTCCCATACCACAACTCCAAAGCTTCTGAGGATAAAAACATGTTTTCCATACACTTCATTATAACAACAATGAGGGCAGTGTGGTGCTAACCCAGAGCTGAACAGCAACACAGTCATATCTGCAGACATGCACATTCTTGACCATAGCCCTTTACAGGTTTGTAATTCATAATTAATACCCCCAAAGAGAAACAATCAGTTGTGTCAAAGCCCTAAAGCCACAACAAGCTAATTACTCAGAAAAGCTCTACAGTCTCAGTTAAGCTTTGGGAATGTCGCTAGGCACAGCAAATAGCCCAATGGTGAGCAGTTAAACACTCTGGACCTTTTTCAGTAAATATTCTATAGTTTTATACTTTACTCTACCCCTACAGTTCCTCACACATCATGTTTGACACACTCTGTAAATGCACTGCTGCAGAGAGAAAAGTACACATATTCCAGACATATCATCAGTTACAACCTCGCTGGAAACATTCATCACAAAGCTTCATGCATGAACTAGAAAGCCGTAACTAGTTTAATGTTTATTTTTACTCAGGCCAGAATCCTACTGCTGATTTACACATGCATAAGGGAAATCACATAAATCAGATTGGGTGTGTGCCAAAGACTGCAACCAACCCCTCATTAATGAGCAGTAACTGGCCACCAAGACTTACACAATTTCCCTTACACAAGTGTAAACTGGCAATAGTTAGCTGACCATAAGGTATATCAAATTGCATTGATCTGATGTGTAATACACCACAAGCTGGAACTCCTTCATGAATACTAAGCACTGTCCAAGATTAAGTACTTTCATGTCACAACGTTGAATTAGCACAATGGAGACAATCCAGGATAATTATAGGAATTCAGTGGTTCCTATTTATCTCTTTTAAAAATTCTGAGCCACCTGCTCAAGGTCTCCCACCGCAATATCTGAAGTTTTAGAAAGACACTGTAACTCCTTTCTATAGGCCTATCAGCAGATTTCTCCTTAGCCAAGACCATTATTTAGCTTGGATTAACTATCACAGGCATATTGTACACAGTGTACTGACTGTTTTATTGTTTTTATTTACATTATTATTACATAATAAAATAAATACCAAGCATGAACAGCAATGAATAATCAGTTCAGGTAACTATCCAGCTATATTCAGAGTGAAGTACTTGCTAACCACTGGTGCATTCCATATACCTTTTAATATGCATACTTAAAAGAAAAAAAGACTGACACAGTGTTTTAGACTCAGTCTAGCCAGCTGGGTTTATTGTCCTGGCAAAACAAGATTGACTTCCATTCCTATTGATTTCAAAGTCAAAGTTTATTATTTAGAGAAAATAAATACTGCTTAGCACCACCATACTATCTTGCATCCACTCATATTCATTTAAGCTGAAATTTCCCCTATTGCCATTAACAAGTAGATCTTCTCCACACAAAGAACAAAAAATAAGAGGCTTTAGGTTATTAGCAATGAAGAAATACTATTGCGCATATATAGTCGCCCCCCACAAAAAAAACATATGCCACACATTTTCAGGATCTGGCTTTGAATAATCTGAGTTATCAGTTGAAAGGTTCTTTTTTTAAAAAGAATGCAATGGACTCAAATGCTTAAAAGTGTAACAAACTGTAACACACTTTTCCATTAATTGTTTATTCTTTTCAATGAACAACTTTGTATTTAAAATTTTTTTCAGTTATACATTATGTCTCAAACACCTACTGAACTGTTCTATGCAATACACACAGAAATAAACTAACTAACCAACCACAGTGGCCAAAGTAACAGCCAAATCCTAAAAGTTAAAAGCTGAACTTTCCATAAAAGATAAGGTGAGCAACTGGAAAGTACACTTAGACCTGTTATTGCCATTTTTACATACAATTGGCTTTGGTGACTTTGAGTACCTTTTCCCAGCTTTATCTGATATATCATGACCCTACCTTGATAGAGAAAGCCTTATGACAGTTATTCATGTTCTGATAACTTCTCAGCTGGAGTGCTAGAATAAGCTGTATACAAGGATGTCTTTAAAAATTGCGTGGAAATGTCAATTAGTCCAAAACAGGGCTGCAAGCATATCATACCGAAGTTTTGTCATCTGTACTGGCTTCTAGTCTGTTTCCAATTCTAATACAAATGGTTTAATTAACTTTTAAAGGCTAAACAACTTTGCACCATGTTACCCGTACTTCTGTAAACAGTCCAGATAGCTTTATTAATGGGTGTGATAAATATCTTGTAAACAAAATAAGTATGAAAAATAGTGTTCCAAAGGGAGCAAATCTGAAAGAAAATATTCTTCACTACAAACAGCAACCTCCTCCTTGGGGACCAGGGTGGAGGGAGACAGCCATTAACTAAATTGAAGCATTGCCCCCATCACCACCTGATGGTTATTTTGTATCCCACATTAAGTAACCTAAGATAAGGACTGTTTCCATTCTTGAAGGAAGATAACCAAGACAGTACTGTAGATGATGGCCTCACTTTTCACTCAGATTTAGGAATCCCTTTCCCTAAATGTTGTTTCCTGCTTATGTTCATCATCACATCTTCCAATTTCCAAAAGGTCCTAAAAAAATGGGTATGAGGAAAGCAAGTGTGCACTATTTACCTTCTACCCAAAAAACGGCAAGCAGGTTTCTCATTCCCAGAATACCTTATTCTCAGAAAACAGAAGGTGGTTTTCAAAGAATGACAGCAAACTGATTAAACAGTTATAGTTAACAGCAACGTCTACGTTGGCTCGGGCATGTCGTGAGAATGGCTGATGGTCGGATTCCAAAAGATCTCCTGTATGGAGAATTAGTGCAGGGAAATTGCCCCAGAGGGAGACCACAGCTGCGATACAAGGATATCTGCAAGCAGGATCTGAAGGCCTTAGGAATGGACCTGAACAGATGGGAAACCTTGACATCTGAGCGTTCAGCCTGGAGGCAGGCAGTGCATCATGGCCTCTCCCAATTTGAAGAGACCCTTGTCCAGCAGGCCAAGGCAAAGAGGCAGACCCGAAACCAGCAAAATCAGGGAGCTGGACAGGGGACAGATTGTATCTGTCTTCAGTGTGGAAGGGATTGTCACTCTCGAATTGGCCTTCTCAGCCACACTAGACGCTGTTCCAAGTCCTCCATACAGAGCACGTTACCATAGTCTCTCGAGACTGAAGGATGCCTAATCTATAGTTAACAGCTTATATTCCTCTACTTACTGTGCACTTAACTGAATGCAATGTGAGGTTGATTCTGAAACCTGAGAGTTACAAGAAATCTCCAATCACATTTGTTTCCGTACCATGAACAATATATACATCTCATCTACACATATTTTTCCTGTGTAGATGCATTCTAGAAATCTGGGGTATATACACTGATTAACTATTTTCTTATATGCCAGCTTCACCTTCCCACATAAAGCAGTCTTGCTCGAGGTGGTGAATGCTGTGAACAACCCTCAGTGTAAATGAAGTGCAGAAAAGGTTACTTCTGTGGTTCTTTGAGTGGTCAACCGTGAATTCTTGATGAGGTAGAACCTCATATCTGGTTGATATGATACAACAGCGAACAAGTAACCTTAACAGAGGGTTGTGAAAGACCTTTCTCTTTAAGGCTAAAGAGAAAACAAAATAGCTAAGGGGAGGGGTTTAAGCTCTAGAATATTTCCAAAATCATCTGTGCAGGTGCAGAAGTACTCATCTGTGTGAACTCGCAGATGACCATTCGAAGAACTAGTTACAATTTAGTAATCTGTCCTTCACTGAACTTATTTTACACAGAGATTATTCACAAATTTCATCACCATGAGTAAGACTGCTTTATCTGGCTGGTAAATATAGCTCTTTAACAGATTTTACAAAATCCTTTCTCCCCCCCCCCCCCCCATTTATAGTTATAACACTTCCTATGGACTTATTTCTAGACTCTCTTAAAAACCCTTGTTAACAAGGGAGAATTCTCTATGCTGTCAGTTTTTACATTTCTGTGTCTTGGTGACAAATCTGCATTGTGACACATTAGGATATCTGAAGTGACAGGAAGTCTCTGACTCTGCCGTTATTAGAAGTAGGATTGTGAACCATGGTTGTCATGACCTCCAAAGAGTTATTAGGATTGCATCTGTCCCCTCCTGTTTGATTTCCACATCTGTCTAATGATTTAACTGAAAAGGAGGGAACAAATACATTTGGGCACCCAACCATGTTCCGATGGAATTTTTGCCTATGCCTGCTCAAGAACAATACATTCCACATGTTTTGTTCACCTGGGTAGCAGAAAGGTCTATCTGTGGCATCCCCCACTTCAACATATGTTTGGAAATTTTGTCTGATAGTTGCCATTCATGAGCCTGCATCTGATTCCAGCTCAAGGCATCTGCAATCTTATTGTCTTTGCCAGAAATGTGTATCAACACCAGATAAGTATGTCTCTCATGGTGGAACTGTCTGTTATCACCTTTACCACTTTTCCCACCACAATGTGTCCAAATGCTCTCATTGATGACTGCTAGCATTTCTAATTGATTTATATGCTGGTTTCTCTTTTTGAAGAGACCAAAGTGCATGAATTTCCTTTTCTTGACATTGAACTCCCGAGCCTGTTGTTATAGCCACAGACTGTTGGGGAGATTTGAACAGCATGCTCATTTCTAAATTTCTTCTGTTTTGCCACTACCTAAATTGAAGACCCAATCCCATTGTTACTCAAAGCCTCTTTCAAATACTGTATTTTTTATTGTCGAAAAGAGTCAAGAACCACAACGGTAAAGGTCTCATTCTGTGGCTTACATGGACTACTAGAGCAGTAGCGGATGCTATCAAGCCCAGTAGAACTTGGGCCATGTGGGCAATAACTGTCTCGTTGGACCAGAACTTTGAAGCCAATGAAATTATCTTGCTCACTCTTTCTTAAGGAAGACACACTCTTCTCTTGTCTGAGTCCAACACTCCACCTATAAACTGAATTGTCCTTGTTGGTTGTAGGTGTAGGGTTGACTTATAAAAGTTTTTTAAAGACTGAGATCCAGCAGCAGTTGTAGTGTTGTTAGAACATCTTTTTGTGTCTTTTCCTTTGAATTGTTACCAGTCTGTAGATTGAAATACACTGCCACAGGTGTCGTGCATTTTGTAAAAACTCAGGGTACCGCCAAAAGGCCAAATAGAAGCAACCTTAATTTGTGACTCAGAGCAAAGCACAGGAAACAATGATGGTTCAGTGATTATCTCTATATGGAAGCAAGCATCTTTGAGAGCCATCACTGCAAACCAGTCCCTTGGTCAGAAGTAGAAGTATGTTTGCTAGCGTTACCATTCTGAATTTCTTGGTGGTGATGTAACTGTTCACATTCTGCAGATCTAATATCAGATATACACCTCCATCCTTTTTTGATACAATGAACAAAAAAGGAATAGAACTCGTTGCTAACTTCTACTATTGGATTCTTCTGGGATACGAATACAAATATCCCATGTCTAATAAGCACCCAATAGTCATAGGTAATAAAGTGCCATGTGTTGAAATAAGGTGTTAAGGTAGATTGATAAGAATGAATGGGTAGAAAATTCACATTTTTAAAGTGTGTGCTGCTGGTCTCATTTGCGCTCAAGTCAAAATCTCTGTTTGGTGGCTTTGTCACTTTTTTGTAAATGCAAAAGACGTTTATATTTTGGATAAGTATTCTGCAGCTTGTAATAACTGGTGGATGGTTGTGAGGACAATCTCTGCTTCTCTGTAGGTGATCTCGTTTTTTTGGTAGGTATACTGTTTCTGTACAATTTTGGAGGATACTGTGATATAAAGCACATGTGGTTAGCTATGTTTCTCTTTTTGTAAAGTCCTCCACAATATCATCTGTCTAGGTGTTAAACAAAAGATAAGTCCTCAATATGGCTTCTGGACTCTTCCAAAATGCCTGAGGATCTTAACCAAGAATCTTAACACCACAGTTGCAGATATATTTCTTGCAGCACAGTCAGTAGAATGCCTGGCCAAGTGTATCTGCTGACTTGCTAAGACACTGGCTTCTTGCTGAAAGAAGGGCCCTTTTATCCTCTGGCAAGCTTTGCAAGAGAGTCTGCATCATCTCATATGAAAGGATGAGAAGTCTCCATTTTTACTTGGTAGTTGGCAACCTTAATGCCCAAAGCAGATGTTGAGCAAACATCTTCCTGTTAAGTTCATTTTGCATCTTTCTCTATTCATGAGTGTGGAATCTGGCTTACCCTTTGATTTCGATTGGTAGGCTTCCACAAATATGGAGTTTGGTTATGGATTTTTAATAAAAAAAGATGCACCTTCTTTCTGCACACTGTACAAATTTTCAGTCCTTTTTGATGTCAGAGGAAGTGAGGAAGTTTTTTGCCAGGACTCTTTGACCAAGTCAGAGGATGTTTACAGTGGCTGGATGTGAACATTGTTCTTTTGAATTTTTTCAAACACTAGATCTGTTTTTCATCGTGACCATCTGTGAATATCAATTTTTAAGGATTTGACCATCCTTAGCATCATATTGGAATATGAACAGATATCATCAGTAGGCGACAAAACATTGGTGTCCCCACACATCTGACTTGGGAGACATCTAGCAAACAGATGAAGAAAACTGTTGTTCAGCTTCTGAATCAGAGGATTCCATATCACTCTGAATGGGCAATTGAGGTCTGTTTGCTGACCAGCGGACTCCTTTTGAGAGACGTACAAGTCCATATCTTTAAACTCTGTTGGTACCAGTTCAGTGCTCTTAGAAACCAATTTGCCCAGTTTTACATCCAATCTACTGTCAATTAGTGTTGAAACTGGCTGGTCTTTCTTCGGCTTCAAGCAACTAGTTTTTAAGTTTTATTCGCTGATGACACCTTTTTAACAACAGAAAATCTTTAAAACTTTAAAAATTACGAAGAGGGTAAAACTACATTTAAAAGAATTTGGAACGTTAACTTGGTTCCAAATAAATTGGCATAAATCAGAAATTATGTTCAAATACAACAAAGAGGAAAGAAAAATAGAAGAGAAATAGATGTTAATATGCAAAAGAGTATTAAGCATTTAGGTATAATAACTCAACTAATTAGGAAAGACTGAAAGAAGAGAATTTTAAAATACTGAAACAAATACTTAAAAATAAGTTTGATGATTTCAGGAATTTAAGGAAAACTGGATTGTCAGAGTTTGGCAGAATCAGAGCATGTAAAATGAAGATACTATATAAGATACATTTTCTATTTATGATGCTACCAATAAAGATTAGCAAAGAAAAGTTAAAGGGCTGGCAAAACATGATTAATAAATTTTGAAATGGAAATAAGAATTCAAAGATTAATAAGAGGAGATGGTAAAAATCTCAAAACGTTGGAGGCTTAGGACTTCCCAATTTAAAGTTATATTATATAGCCAATCAATTAAGACATATGCCAGATATTACCGTATTTTTCCGTTTATAACACGCCCCCATTTATAAGATGCCCCCCACTTTTCTAACCCCAAAATTAAGAAAAGTTTTGAGGATTCAGCCTCTGGGCTCAGGATGGTTGGACATTTTGAGTCCCTGTTGAATGTGAGCCTTACAGGCTCCACCTCCAACAAGGTGTGTTCCAATTGGTTTGTACAGCATCAGCTGACGTCAATTCCGTAAGGCTCATGGCTGGAGGAAGCTAAGTCGCCTGACTATAGGAAGCTAAGCCTCATGATTGAAGGAAGCCTGTTTACAGAGGCAAAGTATGCACCATTTTGTTCTCTCCTCAGCTATCTCAGCTTACTTCCATGTAAAAGACACCCCTCAATTTTTAGTGTAATGGTTTTAGGAAAAAGTAGTGTCTTATACACAGAAAAATATGATATATCTGTCCAACAAACTCATTTGGTTGAATACGGAAAGACAAGAATTGCATTTTAACCTGGAAAATATTTTATTCCTACAAGATAATAAAAATATAGTAGAAAAATATAGAATATCACTTCCTTTCCATCTCCACCCCTTCCAAACTCCTCTCCTCCCCCTTTCCATCTCCACCCATTCTAAATTCTTTTCCTCCTCCCCCCCGTTCCAGCTCCGCCCCTTCCAAACTCCTCTCCTCCCCTTTTCCAGCTCCACCCCTCCCAAACTCTTTTCCTCTCCCTCTCCATCTCCACCCCTTCCAAACTCCTTTCCTCTTCCTCTCCATCTCCACCCCTTCCAAACTCCTCTCCTCCCCCTTTCCAGCTCTACCCCTTCCACCACCTCTCCTCCCCCTTTCCATCTCCACCCCTTCTAAACTCCTTTCCTCCCTTTCCATCTCCACCCCTTCCAAACTCCTCTCCTCCCCTTTTCCATCTCCACCCCTTCCAAACTCCTCTCCTCCCCCTTTCCATCTCCACCCCTTTCCAAACTCCTTTCTTCCCCCTTTCCATCTCCACCCCTTCCAAACTCCTCTCCTCCCCCTCTCCATCTCCACCCCTTCCAAACTCCTCTCCTCTCCCTTTCCATCTCCACCCCTTCCAAACTCCTCTCCTCTCCATCTCCACCCCTTCCAAACTCCTCTCCTCCCCCTTTCCATCTCCACCCCTTCCAAACTCCTCTCCTCCCCCTTTCCATCTCCACCCCTTCCAAACTCCTCTCCTCTCCCTTTCCATCTCCACCCCTTTCCAAACTCCTCTCTTCCCCCTTTCCATCTCCACCCCTTCTAAACCCCTTTCCACCCCCCTTTCCTTTTCCACCGCTTTTATACTCCTTTCCGTTCCCGAAAAGCACAGTAATCTATGCAGCCAGGTAGGTGGGGCTCGTTAGCCTTTGAAGGCAGCCCATCTAGGAGAACGTAGCTGTATTTCCTGAAACAGCAACTTTTAACAATATTTTAAAAGGAGAGGGACGTGGTGGCGCAAGAGGGACATGGCGGCGCTGTGGGTTAAACCGCAGAAGCCTCTGTGCTGCAAGGTCAGAAGACCAGCATTCGTAATATCAAATCCACATGACGGAGTGAGCTCCTGTCGCTTGTCCCAGCTCCTGCCAACCTAGCAGTTCAAAAGCATGTAAAAATGCAAGTAGATAAATAGGTACCACCTTGGTGGGAAGGTAATGGCGTTCCGTGTCTAGTCGCGCCGGCCACGTGACCACGGAAACTGTCTTTGGACAAACGCTGGCTCTACGGCTTGTAAATGGGGATGAGCACCGCCCCCTAGAGTCGGACACGACTGGACTAAATGTCAAGGGGAACCTTTACCTTTTAAAAAGGAGATAGGTAATTTGACAACTAAAATAATAGTTTCCAATTTGTTAACAGTGATGAGATTAATTATTGCTAGGAATTGCAAAAAAGCTTATAATTTCTACTCAATTGATTGGTATAGGGAAGTCTGAGATATAGCTATCAAGAACAAACTTACATATAATATAAAAGTTAAGAGGGGTAGCTGGCAAAGATGTTTTTAGACATATATGGGTGAATTTATCAATTTATCGATACATATATGGATGAATTTATCAATAAATGGGAAATGGCAAAGCCCTGTCAAGCTTTGCTACCATTTCTGTTTAAGAGTATTAGAACAATTGTGGCGGTTATAAAAATTGCCCCAAAATTGGCCTAAAAGTATAGTACTTCATGTGTGACATGAAAACATTTTTTCTGACAATCAGCTTCAGCAAAGCAAGATCACTGAGATCATAACAGTTCTTTGGTAACCACCTGTTTTGTTTTGTTTTCCAATGTATGGACAAAAAATATGGGGAAAAAACATGACAGCTGTGAATAATTGTTTTGACAAGGGTGACGTAGGTATGTTTACACAGATGCTTTAAAGCCGTTTTAGATGCTGGGAAAAGACAGAGTAAACAGTAGCTGCTAACAAACATGGGGTAGCTACTGCTTCACAGCAGAATAGATAAACAAAAGTTAGAATATAAATAACCAGTGATTTTCCACACCCAAATTTGAAGCTTCAGGGAGTGGCAGCTGTGAGAGACCTCTTACCCAAGGAGATAGATAAGAAAGCAGCTCCAGAGAGTAAACAGTGGATTTCACTAAGACTGTAAAGTCTAAGAGCTCATGGATGAGCTATCTTTAGAAATATATTTCTGTGTGTCCTAACATGGTTAGAGCTAAATAATGCTTTTTACTTTATTTTTTATTCTTTATGACTTTAATATTTTAAGAGATGTAATTCTTGTATTAGACTGCATTTGAAATATCCACATTGTTCTTTTTTACTTTTAAAAGAGTTTTTACTCTTAAAAGATATTATGCTCCTATATTTTAGACAAGTGCTTGCCTACAACTTAAGTTCGGTTTTCATACATGCTAAAGTTATGAGCCGACAGTTTTACATAACTATAGATTTCTGGATTTCAAGTATATGTACCTAGAGATTCCTCACAACTGTATGACTGTTTTTAATAGATTTTAAACTTGCTATTTTTGAAATATGGGACCTACAAGCCATATAGAAGATTTAAAGACTTGTAATAATAATATTCAAGCTTTTGAATTGCCTGAAATTATTGTAACAAAGGAAGTATTTATACTTAAGATACCCAGATGAATTTTGAAATGATTGTCAATGATTGTCTGATTTCATCCTGGGATTAACCCTTTACTTGGATAATGAATCATACATTTCTGTTATTTACTCTGTGAGTCTGCCCTTAAGTTAACCTGTAAGGGACCACTCTGTCTTGGACTCCGTCGAGCTCAGTTCAGCGGGCGTACCTGGCTGAGCATCTTGATCATCTTACAGCACTGCCTCTATGATGATATTTTTGATAGGGATTTTTAAGCAATCAAACCAAAGTTGAAGGCTGTTCTTTGGAGATGGTTTTAACAGCCTTCAGTGACGGCTCCAAAAATAAGAATTTTAATCCTGACTGCCTGTTTCTAAGGGTGTCTTCAGTGAAATTTTAACAGATCTTACAGTTCTGTGTCTGGTGACCCTCACTCAGGCAACAGAGGCATTTTTGTGGCTGTCAGTAAGCACTATCTTGCCACAGCAAAGCATGCAATGCTTAAATGGAGCCTTAGAGGTCATAAACAATTATGAATGAACGAATAACTAATTAAAAAAAAGAATTAGGATACAAAGAACAATTTAAAAACTAATGAAAAGGAGGGGTAAGCTAACAGGTAAGTAACAGGAGCTTCAGAACACGATCTGAAGAGAAATGACTTGTTTTGAACACTCCCAAGAAGCTACCAAGTTGGCTGTTAGAGAGATTTGAGGAGTGACCATTATTGGGTGGCGCAGCATATTAGCTGAGGGGAGCTTTAGAACAGTGGTTCTGAACCTTGGGTAACCCTGGTGTTCTTGAACTGCAACTCCCAGAAGCCTTCATCACTAGCTGTGCTGGCCCGGGCTTCCGGGAACTGCAGTCCCAGAACCCCTCGGTTACCCAAGGTTCAGAACCACTGCTCCAGAATGTTCCTGAGATCACCTGCACATCCACAGAAATGCCCATGTGTATGATTCACAGAGACCACAAACAAAAAAACAAATCTTTCACAGTGTCTTTATTAGGTGACAAGTACGTATTCCAAAAAATTCTCATCCTCAGCAATTTCCTGATTTCATGATGCCAAGAATCTCTGCTGAGACTTCCCCTACACAGATTCCCATGATGAGAATACTACACTCCCCCTTTTCGTTAACTTTTTTCTTCTTTTCACCTGTTTCTTCTGTGCAAGAAGCTGCCAAATTCTGTGCAGTTCAGTACTCTTTCTAGGGAACCCTGTGCAGCATTCTGAGGAAATTTGAAGAGGAAAAATGCCATTCTGCACCAGAATTACCAAGTTATCTGCAAGCTCAGTATCCTTTCTAGAGAATACTGTGCAGGATACTGGGGAAATCTATACAGGAAAGAGATCAGAGAAACTGCCAAATTCTGCAAAATGCAATGCCCCTTTCTCCACAAGAACTGTGAAGCAAGTTCTAAGATTTGATTTGGCTCTCACACAACCAAGATAATTTTGTCCCTCATTGGGTCACTCTGAAGAAGTTTATCAGTTTTTAGCCCAGCCAGTTCCTGCCATTAGCAGCTATGACTTTACCTCTGCCAGGACAAGATAACATAGACTAAACTAGAGCCCAGAAAGTACAGTTTGGCGCCACTTATGAAATGTTTGCCTTTCAGATCAGCATCATATTGCTGATTCACATTCCTCTAGTAGCTAACTACAGACCATAAATGCTTCCATGGAGTTCAAGAGATTAATTTATTTTCTGTAACATTTTCCCTTACAATACCCAAGTTTTTTTAATGAACTAAAATTGTGTGTAAATACTTAACTCTTATATTAATAAAGAATACACCTATATGTTGTTGTTGTTTAGTCGTGTCCGACTCTTCGTGACCCCATGGACCAGAGCACGCCAGGCCCTCCTGTCTTCCACTGCCTCCCGGAGTTGGGTCAAATTCATGTTGGTAGCTTCGATGACACTGTCCAACCATCTTGTCCTCTGTCATCCCCTTCTCCTCTTGCCTTCACACTTTCCCAACATCAGGGTCTTTTCCAGGGAGTCTTCTCTTCTCATGAGATGGCCAAAGTATTGGAGCCTCAGCTTCACGATCTGTCCTTCCAGTGAGCACTCAGGGTTGATTTCCTTCAAAATGGATAAGTTTGTTCTCTTTGCAGTCCAGGGGACTCTCAAGAGTTGCCTCCAGCACCACAATTCAAAAGCATCAATTCTTTGGTAGTCCGCCTTCTTTATGGTCCAGCTCTCACTTCCATACATCGCTACTGGAAAAACCATACCTTTGACTATGCGGATCTTTGTCGGCAAGGTGATGTCTCTTCTTTTTAAGATGCTGTCTAGGTTTGTCATCGCTTTCCTCCTAAGAAGCAGGTGTCTTTTAATTTCGTGGCTGCTGTCACCATCTGCACCTATATGACACCTATATGACACCTCTGCAAACAAGGTCATTTTTTAATAAAATTGTTCTGTTTCAGTTTCACTTGAAACACAGTACTGAACCTTGAAAAATCCATCTTTTGCTCTTAAACACTACAGTGACAAAATGCAAAATGTGGATATGCAAGCTGCAGTACAAGTGTATTAAAGATTTTTTTCAAAAGGCTCAATATAAAGCAAATATGCCTCATCTCCTAGAGAAATCAAATCCTATGTGACATCACATAGACTACTACAACATATATGAGGCACACACAAGAATTTTATGTTGAGTGCAATATTCTGCTAGGAGCAAAATGGTCTGTACATACTCAGGATACTCTGAGTCCTAGATCTATCAAATCAAAAACTTTTAGTACACACATTTAACTGAATTCAAATTCTATACTATGCCATGTAAACAATAATAACAACATGTCATCGTCAATTCCAACTTATGGCTACCCTTTCCAGGCTTTTCCAGGTACAGTGGTGCCTCGCAAGACGATGTTAATCCGTTCCAGACAAATCGCTGTCCTGCGAAAACATCGTCTTGCGAAACCAAATTTCCCATAGGAATGCATTGGAATTTAATTAATGCGTTCCGATGGGAAAGAAAAGCACAGAAACTTAAAAAAAATTAAAAGAAAGTCACTTACCAGGTACTGTAGACTGAGCCTGGCTTCTCATAGTGCCTGGTAGCAGCGAAACATCCAGAAAAGAGCACCAAACAGCTAAAAGCCGGCAGGCAGCAGGCAGCCGGCAGCCATTTTGTGCTCTTCTCCGCTCCTTCCCCCCCTCCCCTCTCCCGACCAACAGCTGATAGGAGGCTTCTGAGGCTTTTGCGGCACAGGCAGTGGAAAAGCACCCCAGAGGCTTCTGGAAGCGGGGCTTTGCCAAGAGGTGAGTGGGTGGGGGTGGGGGTGGGGTGGCAGGGGCAGGCCTGCCACCCCCCCACACCACCCCCACAGCAAAGCGCTGCTTTCAGAGGCTTGCCGGGTGCTTTTCCACTGCATGTTTACCTGCTGAAGAAGCCCCGGCAGCCATTTTGTCCTCTTCTCCCCTCCTTCCCCCTCCCCTCTCCCGACGAACAGCTGATGGGCGGGCTAAAAAGAAGCTTTCTCTGCCCTGAAAATTCAGGGGGGAAAGCTGGAAATAAAAAAATTCCGCTTTTCCCTTGCGCCCCGGGAGGCTTCTGAAAGGGGTGGGGGGGTCACGGGAGAGGCCCCCAAACATCGTCCAGCGAAAAGCGCCCATAGGAAATCATTTTGCGAAGCGCAACAGCGATCGCAAAACCTCATCGTCTAGCGGATTCGTCGTTTAACGAGGCAATCGTCTAGCGAGGCACCACTGTATATAGTACTCAGAGGTGGTTCACCATTTCTTTCTTCTGGGGAGAACCATGTAAGACACTGCAGTGTTTTGTTACATGTGTAAAGATGCTATATGACAATCATATAGTCTCACTCTTGTGTCTAAGGAAATGGATTTGATCCACAAAAGTTCACATTAAAATATAGCAGTTAGTCAATATTTTCGTCTCTTTTTGTTTTTCTTTTCTTTTTATCTGATGTAAGACTAAAGGATATCGTCACATTCCGTATCCTTTTGAAAGTGGGAAACAATAGCTGGATGCAAATTCAGGTAGTTTACAGATGCTCCTAATAAAATAAAAAAAAGTAGGTATTTGGAGTTTCTAAATGTAAAAGATTACCCAATAAATGTCTCTCACTGTCCTCATTTAAGTACTTCAGAATCTAGCCCTCTTAAACCAGGCAAAATGCCAGAATAGTTTGGGGAAAATTTGATCTAGATCTATTCGTGTTTAAAGAAGTGCAGCAAACTGTGTGAAGTTACATCTCAACTTCTGTTTAGATGAGAGCATGCCATCTCTGTGTTGCTATCAGTGTACTTTAACTTTTTTTAAATCTGGCATTTACAAACAATATTTTGCACAATAAAACAAATGTCAAAAGGCAACAAACAAAACTGAATTTTGCATTCCCCTGCAAGCCAAGGAACTAAAAGTTGGGTGACGGCTTCTAAAAAATAGATTATATAGCAACAGCATTTGCAATGAGAATCTCCTTGAATTTCTGCCTGCTAGTACCCAGGTACAGATATAAATCATTACAATGATTTCCCAGTAGAGTTAACAGTAATCACTTCCGCAGCCAAGAAGGTCTACCACTTTATTTGATTCATGGTACCAGAAATTCATCTCCATCTGCACCAATAGTGAAATCTAAGGTAACACAAAAAAGCTGAATGGTAGGAGATTCAGGAAAGTGAAAGAAGCAAGAATGTGTTCTGTGTGAAGCGGTACTATTCATGATGGTTGTGGGGTACCACAAGGTTATGTTTTAGGCCAAGCATTGTGTCATATTTTTATAAATGTCTTTGACTTTATAAATGACTTATTTTTATAAATGACTTTGAAATCAGCAGATAACAACTAACATGGAGGGGTAGCTAATACTTCAGAAGACAGAATCAGAATTCAAAAGGATCTTGACAGATTGGAAAACTGGGCCAAAATAAACAAAATGAGTTTGAAGAACAAAAAGTCCCCCATGTAGATAGAAAAAAACAAGTCATACAAATATAGGATGAGAAACAGCTGTTGCAGCAGTAGTGTTTGTGAAAAGGATCTAGGAAAAAGATCTTAGTAGACCATAGGCAAAACATGACTCAACAGTGTGACATGGCAACAAAAAATGCCAATCAACAGAAGAATAGTCTCCAGATCAAGGGAAATAATAATACTGTATTACTTTGATCATACCTCACTTGGAATACTGTGTCCAGTTCAATTAAGAACACAATTGAAAAGCTAAAACATGTCCAAAGAAGGGAAACTAAGATAATAAATGGCCTGGATATCAAGCCCTATGAAGGACAGTAGAAGGAACAGATCATGTTTAGCCTACAGAAGAGAAAACTTCCAGGCAGCATGATAGACATCTTGAAATGTTTGAAGAGTTGACAAATGGAGCAAGCTTGTTTTCTCCAATTCCAGAAGACACAACTCAAAGTAATGGATCCATGTTACAAGACTGATAACTTTGACTAAACATGGCATAGAACTTCCTTACATATTAGGACTATTATAGGACCACAACAACATAAACGTTGGATTAGTTTGAGAGAGCAAAATGTCATGGGACTTTGCATTACTAAAGTATTGACATTACATGCTGATATAGGAGCACAACAGATTGGGCTGTAATTCATATTATTTGTACTTATGCTTCACCAAATTCTGTCAGAAAATAGATGCCCTTTCACTCTGCTGCCAAGCATATAGCCTAGGGCTTACAGGAGATGTAGTCCAAAATATGAGGAGAGCATCAGCTTGCCTGCTCCTACACTGAGGTACAGGATTCGCTAAAATAAAAGCTATTTCTTAATTAACTGTTGCAAAAGAAATATAAATGAGAAGTGTTATTCGGTTTAATCTAGACTACATTAAGTAGTTTTTATCTATTCAATTTTAATTCTTGATTAATTTGTCCCTCGGGTTTCATGAGGACTTAAGTACAACAAATTTGACCTGGGTTCAACCCGTTACATATAGTTAATGAAAAATATTACACAGAAAAGTTGTCCAAATGTGAGAAAAGAAAATAATAAATTCTACACAGTGGCTGAAATCCTATTAATGTAACTTTACATCCCACAACTAGGCTGATATCATCAGTCTATTACACCAATATTTAATTTAATTTAATTTAAACCTTCCTAACATCCCTTCAGGTTCCAAGGCTCCCTGGCATTCCCTTTTTCCCTGGGAAGACTTTGGGAGCATCAGGATTGGAGTGGGGCTTTAATAGCCAAAACTCATCACCAGATTGGCCATGGTGATTCTGATCTCAGCTGTGGGACCAGCAGTGATGATTTTTTTTCTACAAAAGCCCTCCCCCCCATCCTGAAGGTTTTAAAGGCTTCTGCAGAGCAAAACAGAGCCGTAGGGAGCTTCAAAACCTGAGAGAGAGGGTTAGAAACCTTTCAATTAAGTTAAAATATTGTAAATATTACCATAGTGGACTGATGACATCATTCTAATTGTGTGGCATAAAGTTATATCAATTGGATTTCAGCCTGAATTTCTTTTGCACAGCTTTTTAAGCTTGAGTGCCAAGGAAGTTCTGGCAAAAAAAGAAGAATAGACACCAACTATACAACTGAGTCCCAAAAAACTGATACCTCACAATGTAGTGGCAACCTTTGTCTTGCAAAATTGGGAAAAAACACTTCATGAGTTCACAACTGCATGCTCAACTGATAAACTTTATTTTGCTACAAATACTTTAAGTTTCATGAGCACATCTAGAATGTGGATGTCTAAAGTCTTCAAATGACTGAGTAGAAAGCATAATAATCATGATATGTGAAATCCACTATAAACTTGTTGTTGTTTAGTCGTTAAGTCGTGTCCGACTCTTCGTGACCCCATGGACCAGAGCACGCCAGGCCCTCCTGTCTTCCACTGCCTCCCAGAGTTTGGTCAAATTCATGTTGGTACTTTCGATGACACTGTCCAACCATCTCGTCCTCTGTCGTCCCCTTCTCCTCTTGCCCTCACACTTTCCCAACATCAGGGTCTTTTCCAGGGAGTCTTCTCTTCTCATGAGATGGCCAAAGTATTGGAGCCTCAGCTTCCGGATCTGTCCTTCCAGTGAACACTCAGGGTTGATTTCCTTCAAAAATGGATAGGTTTGTTCTCTTTGCAGTCCAGGGGACTCTCAAGAGTTGCCTCCAGCATCACAATTCAAAAGCATCAATTCTTTGGTGGTCAGCCTTCTTTATGGTCCAGCTCTCACTTCCATACATCGCTACTGGAAAAACCATAGCTTTGACTATGCGGACCTTTGTCGGCAAGGTGATGTCTCTGCTTTTTAAGATGCTGTCTAGGTTTCTCATCACTTTCCTCCCAAGAAGCAGGCGTCTTTTGATTTCGTGGCTGCTGTCACCATCTGCAGTGATCATGGAGCCCAAGAAAGTAAAATCTGTCACTGCCTCCATATCTGCCCCTTCTATTTGCCAGGAGGTGATGGGACCAGTGGCCATGATCTTAGTTTTTTTTGATGTTGAGCTTCAGACCATTTATTGCACTCTCCTCTTTCACCCTCATTAAGGGGTTCTTTAATTCCTCCTCACTTTCTGCCATCAGAGTGGTATCATCTGCATATCGGAGGTTGTTGATATTTCTTCCGGCAATCTTAATTCCAGCTTGGGATTCCTCCAGTCCAGCCTTTCGCATGATGTATTCTGCATATAAGTTAAATAAGCAGGGAGACAATATACAGCCTTGTCGTACTCCTTTCCCAATTTTGAACCAATCAGTTGTTCCATATCCAGTTCTGTTGCTTCCTGTCCCACGTATAGATTTCTCAGGAGATAGATAAGGTGGTCAGGCACTCCCATTTCTTTAAGAACTTGCCATAGTTTGCTGTGGTCCACACAGTCAAAGGCTTTTGCGTAGTCAATGAAGCAGAAGCAGATGTTTTTCTGGAACTCTCTGGCTTTCTCCATAATCCAGCGCATGTTAGCAGGGAATCCTAATTTACAGTTCTTTTTAGAGTTTTAGCCACAAGTAGTTGGAATCAAGCAGTAATTTTCAACACTATTTCAGCCAATTAGGTTGTTACACTTTCTACAAGAGCTTAACAGGACTTTAAAAATAAGCTAATCTTGTTTGAAATGTACACAGTGGTACAAAAGAGTTAGAACCTGCATAATAACAAATACTTCCCCACAAACAGTTTTCGCAATGTTTTCTTTTGAAATTTTAAAGAAATAATAGTTTCTAGGACAACAAGATACAGCAATGTTTCTCATTAGGCTTGGCTCTTGAAGCAAGATTTTAAGACCTCCTGTCTGTCCACTAAAACAAACAGAAACCACCACTTGTCTGCACCTCCAGCATTCTAGACAAATCTATAGAACAGGTCCAGAGCCCCTTAATAGGACAAAAAGTGATAAACGGATAAAGGGTAGGTATTAACTGGTGAGTCTGTAGTATTACATACTAGACATCCATATTTGTGTTTATTTGGACTCAAAATCCCAGAATTCTCCATTCTAAGATTTCCACCTGAGAGACAGACACCTGAATTGTGCTCACCTAGAGGAAGGTTGAGCTAGAAGGCCTCATAGCTCAGGATAGGTCAAAATGATGCCTTGTTCCTGCTGGAAGAGAATGCTGCCCTTTTTTCCAACACAGTATGGGGGGAAATCCTGACATTAGCAGAATTAACAGGATGTCTATCCCTAATCAATTCATCCTTTCAATGTTATCTGAGAAAAATGACAACCAGTCTCACAAAACAGTAAACCTTGTTGCTCTAGTAAAGTATGAATCAGGACCATCAGAGAAAAAGTTGGTACCATGGACCACCCACACTCAGAAAACATACATCATAACACAAAAGAATGCAAAGCCATGTCCATTCTATTGCAGCTAAAAAAAAAGTCT
Source organism: Intellagama lesueurii (assembly GCA_037013535.1). NCBI lineage: Eukaryota > Metazoa > Chordata > Lepidosauria > Squamata > Agamidae > Intellagama > Intellagama lesueurii. Next base: position 212,896,412 of record JBAJHW010000003.1, read on the forward strand.
TTAGAATAACATGATTAAGTAATAAACTCTACATGATTACATACAAATATAATGTCTATGAAAAAGGGAAACGTGTACATTGCCATGTGTAACTTTACTGTGACTGCTTATTTTGTCAGAAGCAGACTAAGTGGAAAAGACAAGAAACAGGCTGTTAGTAAAGTATGATCAGTAAGTAAAACTAGAGTACCTACTTACAAAAATAGAATGCAGATGTCTAGATAATTCAAATAACTGAGTGGGGGAAAGCATGATAAGCATGATATGTAAAACCCACTATAAACCAGGGATTCCTAATTTACAGTTCTGTTTAGAGCTTTTGAGCCACAAGTAGTAGGAATCAGCTACATGGTAAGTACTCTAGCTGTCATTAAAGTCAAAATATTAACAGATTCAGAATGCAAACAACTCTGTTTTACCAGAACATTCTAATATTTTACAACTTTATTACTGTGTTGAGAATAGAAGATTTAAAAGGTCATTCTCAAAAAACTGGCAAAAGAAAGTACAATGAAATCCAGCAGAGGGCATCAGAACTCAAATGTATTAAAAGAAGAAAATCACAAAAGCTGTAAAATTAGCAATATATCCTGTTTCCCCGAAAATAAGACAGGGTCTTTTATTAATTTTTGCTGCAAAAAACGCATTAGGGCTTATTTTCAGGGGATGTTTTATTTTTGTCATGTACAACCATCTACATTTCTTCAAATGCAGTCACGTCCTCTTCTTCTGGTTGCTGCACAATGGTGGAGGGCGGGGTTTCACTTAACTAGGGCTTATTTTTGGAATAGGACTTATATTACGAGCATCCTGAAAAATCATACTAGGGCTTATTTTCAGGTTAGGTCTTATTTTAGGGGAAACAGGGTAACAGTTTATGTTTAAGTATAATAATTAAACAGCTCATAAGCAAAATGTTGTAAAAGAATTATCCACAGTCACAGAGAAAATAGTTATTTACCAAGTATTCTGATATTCACATATTAGAAATCAGCTCAAAGGGTCAAAACAAAAAGATGCAAATAACTGGTGTATGGAATAGCAACAGCATTTATACTGCTTTCCAAATATTGCAGTGCTGTAGAGCTCAATATTAAATTTCCTAAATACAGAACAGTACACACATCTACAACAGATGTAGATATTAGACAGCAGTAGCTTTCCTATAAATAAGAATTCAACAAAGAATCCTTTTTGAGGTACCTATATTAATACCAGCTAAGCTGACAACAGCAATAGATTCAGTGAAAAAGCAATTGCAAATGCCTGTTTCACAGTAAGAAAAATTGTCAGAACCAGACTTACGTATGTATGTCCAAGCAAGTTCACAGTATGCAAGTGAAGTCATTTTTATCAGATAGTTCTAAATAGAGATGGGGTATTCGTATTCATATACGAATACAAATATCCCAGCACAGCTGGAGTTAACGAGGGCCCAGCCCTTGGAGCCATCCCCTCCACTCACGCGTCCGGTGGCAGCCCCTCTCTTCCTTCCAATCGCTCCGGAGCACTGCTTGACTAGCCACTCAGCAGCCTTGCAGGGAGACTCATCCTCCCTCCCTCTGCCAGGAGTGGCTAGCCAACCAGAAAGAGAAAGGCACTCGGGAGAGATTGGAAGGATGAGCGGGGCCACCGGCGCTGGCAGACTCGTTAACTTCAGTTGCGCGGGGATATTCGTATATAAATACGAATACCCCCATCTCTAGTTCTAAATGCCAAAAACTCATTTCAGAGTTGGAAAGCCAAAAGTGATGCAGCATGCTCAAGTCACACATCTCTTAACAGAGAGTGTAAGTGAGTGAACCAAAGAAAAGAGTTAGAAAAACTGGAAAAGATTTTTGAATCCACAGAACTGCAGCATGCATGAGATATACACAAACTGCTCAAGCAAGGAAATACGAAAAAAAGTTGCAAACACCAACTTCAGAAGAGCAAATGTTTTCAGACCTAGATAACCATATTTGAGGCATATAAAGAGTTTGCAAGCACATCAACCAAGGAAGTTGCAAAAACATGTTCAAGTAATTGAAAAAACACATTACCAACTATAGAGTTCAACATTTAAGCCCATTAAGTTCAGAGTCTAACTACCACCCTACATTTGGATTCATATGTGCCTTCGCTCTAAAAAAGGGAACAATCATACTGACCCAACTCAAGCTTATAGCTGCTACAAGGATTACCTAGCCAATGTAGGAAAACTTCTTGGCAAGCTCAAAAACAAATGCTAAGTAAATGACACATTTTGTGATATTGTATTTTATGGCTCCACATTTTTGATGTTCTCAGTAATCAGCCCAGAACACTTTTGTTTATGAGGATTTAAAAACACAAGTAAATAATATTACAATGACAGAATTATACAAAATATTGCTCTAAAATGTCTTTCTTATTTTTAAACACAGACCTGAGGACAAAATATCTCCAAACATATACAGAAGACTCCCCCTTCCCATGATATGGACATGTTCTCAGAACAAGAACTAAATTCATCATTCATTGTAGTTTTCCTTAATGACAACATAGCATGCATAATCAATGTCCGCAGATTCATTTTAAGGGAGTGTCTGTTGCAGGATTTTCCTACAAAGGGAACACATAGTTGTAGTCAGAATAAGTGATTCAGCCTGAGAAGAAACACTAAAACACCAGAGAACAACCGCATCTTCTACAGATTACATTGAAGTAAAAACAAGATTATTTAATACAAACACATAGTTTGAGTTGTACTCAATCCGTGATTAACAAATAATAAAAAGCCACAGAAAAGCAGGAGACATTCCCCATTGGCTTGGCATGATCCTCTCATCAGAAGCCAAGAAAACTTTATTTTCTTATACAAAATTGCAGCAATTTTAATTCTTGCTCCAGAGAAACTAAAACAAATGGGGGGAGAAATGGAAATCAGTTGCCTGGAGCCAAGAGATCTGCATGTGGTCAAGTTAAGTATCAACTTTAATTTTGCTCTTATGGGTTTTTAGAAACAGTACGGGGTAGGATTTGTTTTAATTTGGATTTCTAAAAATAACACTCACCTATACAACTAATGTTCCTCAAATCATTCTGTCAGATCAAAAGCTGGTTAAGTAATAAAGTTGGCCTAGCCTCTAACTACAGCACAAAAATAAAGACAGGGATCAAACTCTCTTCCAAACATGCTCACACTTGCAAATCTCTGAGGAAAGTGAATGAAAGTCTGTGTGTACATCCTTCATGCTTTGAAACTGGAAGACAAATCAATAATAAAACACAATTGAACTTCATGAAGTTAGTACCCTTATTATTATAGTAAGTCTACCTAGCCAGATTTTTTAATAGTTTCTCCATGTAGAATTAGTTAAGCTGAATTCTCAGCTTTCTTGTTTAATCACTAAATACAAGGAAAAATTGTTCATAAAATTCTCCAACACCTTTTACTGAAGTTTATCAGTCCCCAACTGAAACTTTATATCACCAGTCCTTTCCCACATCCATCTATGAGCCCAAAACCACCTACAGATTTGCTATATGCATAATTTACTTTATCAATTAATGTCTCCTTATCTTTAGCAACAGAAAACACAGTGTGTCACAGTTTTGGAAGCTGTTGTGCTCCCAATACAAGGTAAAAATGACATATAATCAAATTGGTTACATCTAGATCATTTTACTTTTGATTCTATCTAAGAACATAAATTGTGATGTGCTCTGTCTTTGCATGGTAAACAAGACAATACAAAAAGTTTTTTCACCACAAAACTGCAAGAACTTTTTTTTTCAAGAAAGAGACTTTGTACATTTTTCAGACTGATTTTTGAATTGTTTCCTTATTGCAGACTTATAAACATAGTAGCGCTGGATGGGTTATTTGTGTCTTCATGGTCAACAAGACTGAGCTTTTGTGTTTGCCCTACATGTATGAATACGTGCTTAGTTTCATAAAGAGAAAACATTCCAATCTTCTTGGAAACATTTTCATGTAAATTGGAACACACTAAGTAAAAATGCACTCAATATCTTGATTTCAAACCAGAAGCAAGGTCTCAGTGCAGGCTATCTCACTGTGTCAAGTCAAGAAAACAGCAAAACTGTGTCAAATCCATAATGGTACTAAGCTACGAGCCTACATACAAATGGAGAAAAATAGCTGTAAATTGGAGCAAGATAGGAGTGAGTTGAGAAACAATGGTTAGCTATGGTTTTTCCATACATATGTGAACAGCAATGAGTCTCAGGGTTGTGTATTCCCCACCTCCTTTCTCCTAACTAAACTAAAAAGAATGTATTGCTATGTGTAAACTAAAGTAAAACCAGTTGGTTTAAACTATAATGTGCTGACACTTGAAGAGTTCAGAACCATAAATCATGTTTCGGAGAAAGCAGCAGTAGGCCTGCCCTCTATGTTTTTCCATCTAAGCTAAACCACTAATGAATTATTGCCATTCACCAGAGACTTCAAACAAAGTATGAATATGAGTATTCATAGAACACTTACTAGTTCTATGAATGCTCATTCAATGAAAAGGCAGATCAATTTAGCTGGACTGGGACCCAGCAATAATCTACAAATTCAGAGAATAAAGTCACAGAACTCTGCATTATCATCTACGGTTCCTAGGCAAAATCATTTCAAATATCAGTGATCCACAGACACCTCTTGAGCAATGACACTTCCATCCTACAGACTGACAGTCTGTATCTTTACATACAGACAGCTATCTTTACATACTGTATCTTTACATACAGACAGCTAATCTGAAACAGCTATCACCAGCAAAAAGCTACAGGAATCAGATTCCACAGTTCTGCCCCCACGTTCTTTCGGACAACATACTCACAGAACCTCATATAATCAGCCACAATATCAGAAGCCCTTTCACTGGCTGTTGTCCCTACTTGAAAGTTGCTACCATCTGCCAACTACATACTTTCCCATTCTATAGAAGAAAAATTGACAAATATAAAACATGAGCCGACTAGGCTGACCCTCACAAGTTTGCCCCTAGAGTTGAAAAGCAGGACAACAGTTATCAGGACATTCGCACAGTATTAGTGACTCTGGCTTGTGGTTCCCTTCCCCATCCCCAATTTGGATTCAGGTGATATTCTCCCATATTCATCCTGAACTATTTCTAATAAGTGACTACCCAATATAAAATGTAACTGATCCTAACGGAATGCAGTCGTTTTAATATCTGTTAGAAATCTCTGTATTTCACATCTGTCAAAAATTGTTTCAATAGAACTACAGATATGATTCTGGGATAGGAAGCTTTCAGTTTGTTTAAACTGACTACTTCTGGTGCACAGACCCGATTTACACCAGTATAAACGACATGAACAGGATTTTCCCCAATGTCATAAGAAATGTTATCCTTTCACCGCACTCGATATTATTTTTCCAGCAGGTCTTTATTTCCATCCAGCTGTTCCAAGTCCTCTCTCATAAACATAACCTGACAACATTATGCTGTTAAATAATATATTCAAGTAAATATTATATTAAACTAAATATTATACCTCAGATATTATACCTCAAATATTACATTATAATAATATACCTCAAATATTATACCTCAAATATTACATTAAAGTAAATATTAAACCTCCCCTTCATGGATCACTGCCTTGTCGTGGCAAAGGGGCTTGAGTAATTCAGTGAAGCTATGGGCTATGCCGTGCAGGGACACCCAAGACGGACAGGTCATAGTGGAGAGTTCTGACTAAACGCGATCCACCTGGAGCAGGAACTGGCAAGCCACTCCAGTATCCCTGCCAAGAAAACTCCATGGACAGAAACAAAAGGCTAAAAGATATGACGCTGGAAGATGAGCCCCTCAGGTCGGAAGGCGTCCAACATGCTACTGAGGAAGAGCGGAAGGACAAGTACAAGTAGCTCCAGAGCTAATGAAGTGGTTGGGCCAAAGCCGAAAGGACGCTCAGCTGCGGACGTGCCTGGAAGTGAAAGGAAAGTCCGATGCTGCAAAGAAAATTACTGCATAGGAACCTGGAATGTAAGATCTATGAACCTTGGTAAGCTGGATGTGGTCAAACAGGAGATGGCAAGAATAAACATTAACATCCTGGGCATCAGTGAACAACACAAGAGGCAACTCTACACATGGACATCACCAGATGGGCAATACCGAAATCAGATTGATTATGTTCTCTGCAGCCAAAGATGGAGAAGCTCTATATAGTCAGCAAAAACAAGACCTGGAGCTGATTGTGGCTCTGATCATCAGCTTCTTATAGCAAAACTCAAGCTTAAACTGAAGAAAGTAGGAAAAACCACTGGGCTAGTCAGGTATAATCTAAACCAAATCCTTTAGGAATACACAGTGGAAGTGAAGAACAGATTTAAGGAACTAGGATTTGGTGGACAGAGTGCCTGAAGAACTATGGATGGAGGCTCGTAACATTGTACAGGAGGCAGCAACAAAAACCATCCCAAAGAAAAGGAAATGCAAGAAAGCAAAGTGGCTTTCCAACGAGGCCTTACAAATAGCAGTGAAGAGAAGGGAAACCAAATGCAAGGGAGATAGGGAAAGTTACAGAAAATTGAATGCAGACTTCCAAGGAATAGCAAGGAGAGACAAGAGGGCCTTCTTAAATGAACAGTGAAAAGAAATAGAGGAAAATAATAGAAAGGGAAAAACCAGAAATCTGTTCAAGAAAATTGGAGATATTAAAAGAACATTTTGTGCAAATATGGTCATGATAAAGGACAAAAAAGGTAGGGACCTCACAGAAGCAGAAGACATCAAGAAGAGGTGGCAAGAATACACAGAGGAATTATACCAGAAAGATCTGGATGTCCCAAACAACCCAGATAGTGTGGTTGCTGACCTTGAGCCAGACATCCTGGAGAGTGAAGTCAAGTGGGCCTTAGAAAGCACGGCTAACAACAAGGCCAGTGGAGGTGATGGCATACCAGTTGAACTATTTAAAATCTTAAAATATGATGCTGTTAAGGTACTACACTCAATATGCCAGCAAGTTTGGAAAACTCAGCAGTGGCCAGAGGATTGGAAAAGATCAGTCTACATCCCAATCCCAAAGAAGGGCAGTGCCAAAGAATGCTCCAACTACCGTACAATTGCACTCATTTCACATGCTAGCAAGGTTATAATCAAAATCCTCCAAGGCAGGCTTCAGTAGTATGTGGACCGAGAACTCCCAGAAGTACCAGCTGGATTTCGAAGGGGCAGAGGAACTAGAGACCAAATTGCTAACCTGCGCTGGATTATGGAGAAAGCCAGAGAGTTCCAGAAAAACATCTACTTCTGCTTCATTGACTATGCAAAAGCCTTTGACTGTGTGGACCACAGCAAACTATGGCACGTTCTTAAAGAAATGGGAGTGCCTGACCACCTTATCTATCTCCTGAGAAATCTATATGTGGGACAGGAAGCAACAGTTAGAACTGGATATGGAACAAATGATTGGTTCAAAATTGGGAAAGGAGTACGACAAGGCTGTATATTGTCTCCCTGCTTATTTAACTTATATGCAGAATACATCATGCGAAAGGCTGGACTGGATAAATCCTAAAACAGAATTAAGATTGCCGGAAGAAATATCAACAACAAGGCTGTATATTGTCTCCCTGCTTATTTAACCTATATGTAGAATACATCATGTGAAAGGCTGGACTGGAGGAATCGTAAACTGGAATTAAGATTGCCGGAAGAAATATCAACAACCTCTGATATGCAGATGATACCACTCTGATGGCAGAAAGCGAGGAGGAATTAAAGAACCTCTTAATGAGGGTGAAAGAGGAGAGTGCAAAAAATTGTCTGAAGCTCAACATCAAAAAAACTAAGATCATGGCCACTGGTCCCATCACCTCCTGGCAAATAGAAGGGGAAGATATGGAGGCAGTGACAGATGTTACCTTCCTGGGCTCTATGATCACTGCAGATGGTGACAGCAGCCACGAAATCAAAAGACGTCTGCTTCTTGGGAGGAAAGCAATGACAAACCTAGACAGCATCTTAAAAAGCAGAGACATCACCTTGCCGACAAAGGTCCGCATAGTCAAAGCTATGGTTTTTCCAGTACTGATGTATGGAAGTGAGAGCTGGACCATAAAGAAGGCTGACCGCCGAAGAATTGATGCTTTTGAATTGTGGTGCTGGAGGAGACTCTTGAGAGTCCCCTGGACTGCAAGGAGATCAAACCTATCCATTCTGAAGGAAATCAACCCTGAGTGCTCACTGGAAGGACAGATCCTGAAGCTGAGGCTTCAATACTTTTATGTTGGGAAAGAGTGAAGGCAAGAGGAAAAGGGGACGACAGAGGACAAGATGGTTGGACAGTGTCATTGAAGCTACCAACATGAATTTGACCAAACTCCGGGAGGCAGTGGAAGACAGGAGGGCCTGGCATGCTCTGGTCCATGGGGTCACGAAGAGTCGGACACGACTTAATGACTAAACAACAACAAACCCAACTCTACATTGACATAGCACTTTAATCCAATATACTTCCTACCCAGAATGTATTAACTGAAATGAATCTGACTTATTGATCACAATGAAGAATTATCCCAATGATTTCAGTGAGTCTGCTCTTACTAACATATTTAGGACTAACATATTTAGCCCTCAGAAAGTCCAGATGTCTTCATGATAAGTATGCATTAAACTACATAGCAAGTCACATCTATACCAACAGACCAACATGAATTTGACCAAACTCCGGGAGGCAGTGGAAGACAGGAGGGCCTGGCGTGCTCTGGTCCATGGGGGTCACAAAGAGTCAGACACAACTTAACGACTAAACAACAACATACCTCAGATAGTTCATTTCAGTAAGATGGTGTCATCTATTTATCTTAAATTATCGATGTTTCTCTCACCAATTTTTACTCCTTTATCTGAATCTAGTTCAGCTTTTTGTATGATATGTTCTACATACAGATTGAGCAGATTCATAGCAGGGAAAGTGCTTAATTCCCACCTTTCCCTATAGGAAACCATTCTGTCTCTCCATATTCTGTCCTAACAGTAGTTCTTGTTCACACATTACGCATCAGGAAAATCAAGTCCAGTTTTGACCCTGGTCCTACCTTCTTTTTCCCAGTTGTATGTTTTTACCGTATAGAGTTCTACAAAGAGAGCAAGTGTGGCATAATGGTCGACGATACAGGAGAGCTGAAGTCAAATACTCACTCAACCAGTGAACTCACTGAGTGATATTGGGCCAAGTCACACTCTCTAATCCTGACCTATCTCATGAGCTTGTTGTGAGAATAAAGTAGGAAGAAGAGAGACCTGTACATCAGCTTGCGCTCACTGGATAAAAGAAAAGATACAAATCTAACAAATACTGACATTCCTACCTTTTAGTACAGTCCTTATCATAGCTCAAAGACACGTGTTAACAGGAATTACAGCCCACAGTGGCTAAAGCATCACATTGCTCTACGCCAGTGGTTCTTAGACTTTTCTTTACCACGGACTCCCTTAAATATCTTTTGTTGTCATGGACCACCAAGACTTAAGATTTAAAATCCTAAAGTGCATCAAATATTTATTTAAAGTTTCTCATGAAGGGTTTTCAAATTTGGAGAGAAGAGAAAAATAAGTTAAATCTTTTAATGCACACACTACTCCTATTGGCTGGGTAGGTGGGGCTCGTCAGCCTTGGAAGGCAGCCCATCTAGGAGAAGGAAAACTCCAATTTCAAACCTCCACTGCCTTGTGGCTATATCCACTGATGGAAAAGGCTTCAGGAGTTAACCTCGAGTCAAAATCCGGAGCCGGAGTCCTGGAGGCAGTTCGTGTCGTTCTGGCAACTCCTGCGACATCGCTGGAACCAGTTGTATTGGCTCTTGCCTTTTAATTGGACTATTTCAGCGATGTGGAGAGGGGGGATTTGCTGCTTGGGTAACAGCCTATCCTCCATATTATTTTACCCAGGCTTCGTGCTCTGGAGAGGACACTCCAGCTTTGCATACAGCGTCGAAGCAAAATCAGGGAGCTGGACAGGGGACAGATTGTATTTGTCTTCAGTGTGGAAGGGATTGTCACTCTCGAATTGGCCTTCTCAGCCACACTAGACGTTCCACGTCCTCCATACAAAGCACGTTACCATAGTCTCTCGAGACTGAAGGATGCCTACACTCCTATTGAGATATCTTCACAATTTTGATGGTTTCATGGCCTTGTTGAACAGTATCTCGTAGCACAACACACACAGTGATAGTTGCTTGTCTTCATAACCTGTACACATGAAGCCAATCGATAGATATTCCTTGCTATAAGGGAGACACTTTTTAAAATTACTGGAAGATGCTTCATTTTGCTTTGACTATTTTTATGTTTCCAATTCAGCCAATGATCCATTCTGTGACTCAGCCAAAATGTATTGTTACAAAATTCACTGCAATAATATCGAGAAGTCACTTTACCCAACAATAATCAAACAGTTTTATTAGCAGAAATTGAAGAAGAAACATGATCACAAAGTCTGCCCAAACACTCACTCACACTTACACTGCCTTACTCCGACTCTCTCTTCCTGCGGCTTCTGACTGTGCGCAGAAGCAAGAAATGTCACGTGCTGTCTCTCAGCCAGACAGCCTCATTCACTTGCATGTTCTCACCGTGTGCAGAAATATCAAACAGTTATTTGCTATCAAACAGTTATTTTCATAACCAATTTTCAGTTTCGTTTCTTTTTAATGGAGGCAGTAGGTTAGAAAAGCCAGGTTTTACACAAACAAACAAGGGGAATTAAGATTTTGTTTTATGTTTCTTTTTCATTCATTCATTCATTCTATTTTAAATTCAAAAGATCATAATACCTGTCATCTACAACATATTGTTGACATACGAGCAACACATCTCAAAAAACAAGCAATGAAACAGAATTGTAACAAGCATGGAATGTGTTGCTTTTTGAATCTCCTGTAGTGGTAAGACAATGAATTGCCCTAAGGAATGTGTAAAGAACAAGAGAACAGATTTTAAATGTAATATCTCTAGCTCTGCTTCCTACTCTACCATGCATCCTTTATCCACACTGACTTTCAGCCTACTCTGCCAACAGTGCCAAACAGTTTTCTGCCATGTCCATTCTTGTAAATAAATTACACAGCCTTCCCACATATTTGGATCTATACTTTTTGATACATAGTTTCACACACACAATTGCCAAACTCCAGCGACCTCTTACAGGTTCCCATTATACGGATCTCTTCTTCTCTTATCCACTGACCCCAATCATCACTGCTCCTTTATCTCTTTAGACTTATCTCTTTAGACTCCTGATACATGTCCACTGACACTTTCATTTCCCTAGCAATAATATTTGTGAATATTTTGTAACAATATAGCAATTTAGTCACACAACTTGGGAACTGTTGTTGCACAGTATTTTTGCTCATGCAAGGTCACTGTGTAGTACAGACAACCACACAAGGGAAAAAGAGTTATTATACACCTTTGAGTTGAACCAAGGCTTCTTGTAACCTATGCTAGCTATCAACATATTTCTTAAGTGAAACTGAATTTGTTCAACACCAACTATTACTTATGCAAGCAAACCTACAATCTGAGCTATCAGCTGAGAATTTGTGACCTGTGAAATGTGGAATTTCACAGTGTATACCTGCAAACATACTGTATACAGTTAAATTACTATTAGATTTAAATAACAACGAAGCAGGAGAACAGAAAGCTATCAGGTGAAACGTCTGAAACAAACCAGGAGGCAATAAGCAAAAAAAGTGTTTAAGTGTCTGACCAAGGCTGGGGAGATCCAGGTTCCAAACTCCAGAATACAGCTGGAAAATGAAATTTTAAAGTGACAAAAGTATGATTAGCAAAAGTCATGAACTCTGAACGTGTTGGTTACATAAACATCCAACCCATAACTAGAGTGACTGCTGGTGTATCAGGTAAACATAGGCTGGTCTTGGAAGCACAGAGATGTTGTGCCAGGAAGCAGCTTGGATCTTTTTCCCTAGACTAACTTCTGTTTCTGAGGTCAGAGTGAATAATTTTGTCCCTACAAAAGATTACATAGAAAACTGCTTATACTTAAGCATTTAACATTTTCTGCACCTGTATCCATCTTCACTGGGTCTCCATCCCACAATGCAGGATAATAATAATAGTGGGCCATCAAGTTGATTCCAGCTTATGCCAACTCTTTCCAGAGTCTTTTTAGGTAAATAACACTCAGAAGTGGTCTACCATTCTCTTCTTCTAGGGTCATTCTGAGATGGTGCAGCTTGTCTATTGCACCACGGACATGCTCTGCGGCCAGGCACCTAACTCACTGAGCTATCCAGCCAGCTACCTCCCCTCATGTGTACTGTGTATAAATTTGTGGCTAAATATGTTATCCTTTGTGTCTCAGGATGTGGATTTCAATCCACAAAAGCTCACACTTAAAAAGATATGTTAGTTCTTAAGGCAACACTTTTGTGGTTTTTTATTTTTGTTATACATGCTGTAGCGTTCTCCCTTTGTTAGGTATAAGTCATGTATTATTAATGTGCTATGCTAATGTGGTTGAGAGGCGGAGCCGAGAGGTTAAAAGGCGGAGCCTGAGAGAAGAGAGTCAGAGAGTGGGAGAGTGAGAGTGAGAGTGAGAGTGAGAGTGAGAGTGAGAGTGAGAGTGAGTTAGGAAGAGGTTAGTCAGAGAGAGAAGGAACAGATACTAATAGAGATAAGCTGGTTAAGATAAATAGATAGAGAAGGTGGTAATTAAGAGGAAAGTATGTATAGAGAGACCTGTCAATGATTTGCTTGTGTACAATGAACATCTGAAGAACATCTGTGATTATTATTAAATTTGCTACACTTCATTAAATAAGTTCTGTTTGCATTTACTAGACAAGTGTTTTGACAAACGTCTTTTATATTGTGGATAGAGGTAATCCACTGGTGGCAGTGAGGGAAAACAAAGACTGAAGCCTTTGTGAGGGCACAACACATAGGTGCCTCAAGGGTGAACGTCACAATTGGTGTCCAGCAGCGGGATACAAAAGAATCCAGTCAAGCCAGAGTTCAAAGTGAATTTTCTTTGAGTCGTGGGTACCTTTTAGTCAGAGGTCTGTGGTGAAGAAGTAGGTGACCGGCTAGAGCTTTTGTGGAAAAGCTTAGTGGCGGGGCTTCTGATCCCAGATCTGGGGGGACTAAAGATAGGAAATGACTCTGAAGGGAAAATTCCTTTTGTGGTTATCTCAGGATTTGAACAGACCCAGTGGGCTAGCTTAAAATCCAAGGCTCTGAGAGTTAAGGGAGCGCTTGTGGATAAAAAGCAGAAGCCAGGGTCAGAAGAGATCTGAGGTGATAGGAACATAAAAAGCAGAGGCTTGAAAAATAGAATTTGTTTTGTGTCTGGAGGCAAGAAGGTTGTCTCAGACCAAGAAACATCGTGACTGGCGTGGTGCCAGAAAAAAAGTGTAGCCATCTTTAGCTGCCTAGTGAGAGCTACATAGTACCCCAGAAAAACACTGGGAAAAGAAAACAACAGTAAAAACGTGTTTTAAAAAGAGGCCTGACTAACTCTGTTGTGGAAGACAGGAGGGCCTGACGTGCTCTGGTCCATGGGGTCACGAAGAGTCGGACACGACTTAACGACTAAACAACAACAAACTCTGCAATAGAAACCAGCTCTTATCAAAGAAGTACACATACATATGCCACCCAAAAGAAGTAAAAAGCTAGTAATGGAGGTAATTGATCCTCAAGAGGCACAAAGTTTACCTCAGGAAGTGGAGGGAAATGGAGACCCTCTAGCTTTAGTGGAACAGGAGGAGACTCATGAGGGTGCCTCAGAGAGAGAAAGTGATCTAAGCTCCCAAGAGTTTGAAAAATGGAGGTTACTATAGGAATTCAAGCTTAAAGAATTAGAGATCAAAGAAAGAACTAAGGAATTAGAGATTAAGGAGAGAGAGAGAGGGCTGAGGCCAGACAAAAGGAAATAGATTTTGAATTAAGACAAAGAGAAATGGAGTTTCAATTACAGATGAAACAATTAGAAATTACTGCTCAAAATAACAACAACAACAATAACTATTCTAGTGAGGGAAATCTCTCAAAAATCGACTTAAAGAAATTTCCCCAATATAGGAAAGGTGATTGCCCTGAATCTTTCCTCATATCATTTGAAAGAGCGTGCTGGGACTTTAATATTAAGGATGATGAAAGGATGATAGTTATGAGATCACAAAAAAGTGGAGATTTAGCGGAACTGTATTCTCAGATGCCTCTGGAGCAGGCTAGAGATTTTGAAGCATATAGAAATATGGTATATGCTAGATTTGGCATCAATGCAGAACACCTTAGAAGAAAATTTCATTCCCTGACCAAAAAGCCTGAGGAATCTTATTCCCAGATAGGGGCTAAACTTCTTCAATATTTGGACAAATGGATGGAACATGAGAATGTCACTTCTCTAGAGCAGATGAAAAATGTGATTGGGTTAGAACAGTTTTATTCTATTTTGCCTGGGGAATTGCGTTATTTAGTTAAGGACAAAAATCCTAAAAATCTACTAGAAGCAGGTGAAACAGCGGATTACATTGGGGAGATTCGAAACCACAGGTTCTCTGAGGTAAATTTTAACAGCAAAACTGGGACAACCATAAGAAACCCTTTAATAAAAATTTCCTCAGGAAAACATCAGGAAAAGAAGGCCAAAATGGTGCCTCATCTAAATTAGCACAGCCTAGTTCTCAGACCCAAATGAAACCTGAGGAAAAGTTTAACAGATCTCCTCAGAATGAGAGAAGGTCTTACAAATGTTACAAATGCAGCGAGCCTGGGCATTTACAATTCAATTGTAAGAAAAACAATAGTAAATATGTGAAAGATGATAATCAGACCAAGAAAGTATACTGTTTAAAACCCATAGAAGCCTCTGAGGGGAGCAGTAACCATAGTTCTGTCTCCATGACAACCACGGCAGCTGAGCTGGAGGACATTCCTGTAGCCCCTATAGTCCATTGTTTTTACATCAAAAATGACAATACTCTTCTTAAAAACGCTGGGGAAGAGATAGTAGTGGGTGGAAAGAAGTACATTGCTCTAAGGGACACATGTTCTCAAATTTCCATCACACATTCAGATCTGATAGCTCAGGACAACATAATTCCAAGCAGAACTATGACCCTAAAAGGAATTGGGAAGGAAACTGTAGTGTTGAAAGTGGCAGAGGTTCAGATAACTTATGGGAATTGGTCTGGAAAGTGGCAAGTGGCCATTTCAGATGAAATACCGGCTGCTTTTCTCATCGGATGGGACTTAATAGAGCATGTTAAGAGTGCTTTTGTACTTACACGCTCAAAGGGGGGGCAGAAATCACCCACTGCAGCAGAAATGGATACAGTAGCATAGGGAAGCCTGCAGGAGAAAGCTCCTTAGAAAGTCAGTTTAATAGCCATCCAGAAGCCGAGATTATGATTCTGAAGAATCCAAATAAAAATAGTTTCACTCAGGAGCAGAAGGAGGACTTTAGTTTGGTGGGTTGCTTTGAGGCGACCAGTTCACCCACGTTATTGTCTCCTGAGTGCCCTGAGAGATTTTGCGTGGATAAGGATCTTTTGTATAGGGAAGTTTTAGCCACCCCATACAGAGGAAAAGGAGAACCCCAAAAGCAATTAGTGGTCCCAAATAAATACAGAGAGGAAATCATAAATCAAGCTCACAGTAGTTTGTTTGGAGCACACATGGGGATCACACGAACCAAAAGAAGGGTTGCTCAGAACTTCTTTTGGCCAGGCATGGGTAAACAGATTACCTATTACTGCAAGACTTGTGACATATGTCAGAGAAGGGGGACAGGGCAGGACAAAACCAAAGCAAGATTATGTCCTTTGCCAGTCATCACTACCCCATTCCAAAGGCTAGGGATCGATCTGGTAGGTCCACTGCCTAATGCCACCAGGCGAGGGAATAAATACATCTTGACCATTATGGACTTTGCCACCAGATATCCTGAGGCAATTCCATTACGTAACATAGAAACTGACACGGTGGCAGATGCCTTAATAAATTATATGAGCCGATTAGGATTCGCAAGTGAAATAGTCAGTGATTTGGGAACCAGTTTCACTTCCAGACTCATAAACAGGTTATGGAAGGCCTGTGGAATAACCCAAATCAACTCTACACCATATCGTCCCGAGACTAACGGGCTAATTGAAAAATTCAATGGCACGTTAGTACGCATGATCAAAGCTTATGTGGCAGAGAACCCAAATGATTGGGATAGCAAAATACAACCCCTACCTAGCTTATCAATGAAAAAAGAAATAGAACCAGAGGAGAACCTCTGTGCATCTAAAATAAACCAAGTGTTGGAGAGTGCACTTAAAGGAAACCTGCCTGTGAGTTTGGAGATGACCCGTGATAGTGGTCCCCCACATAGGGAAAACTTTGTAATAAAAGTACCTGTGTGTGAATTTGTGAGTGAGGAGGAATGCGTAAGCCCTGACATCTTAACGAAGGACGCATCCAGAGATGTTCGGGAGGAGGAGAGGGAACTGCCTACCCTTTCCCTCGCTGAGAAAGTGAAGCCCCGAGCCAGAATGAAAGCAGGCTTCACTAGGAAACGGCAAGCAGAGGACGTCCAGTGGACATCAGAGGGCCCGATGACTGCCAGCCGACCGAAGAAAAAGCAGAGATCATCAAAGGGACCCCTGAGTGCCAGCAGTCGTGTGACCAGCTGAAGGAGGCGGGTAACGACCGGACCAGTCTACAGCGCACCTGACTACAGCCGGGAGTTCACCATCCCCACAGATACATCGAGTATTGGACTTGGAGAGGTACTGTGCCAAGTGGATGACAGCGAAAAAGGGACTCAGATCGTGGATGCTGGTACCTTGCCTCGAAAGCCAAATGACTGATATGGGGGGGGGGGGGGAGATAAATAAAATTAGTAATGTATAATAAATGTTCTTTTTGTGGAAAAAACTGAATATTGATGAACTGAGACGTGGAGAATGATTCAAGGACTATTAAAAGAAACTGGAATGGACTATTGATTAACTGTTTAATTGTCTATGTAGAATTTTCATGAAAATGTTATAATTCTGTAGGATTGTAAAATTAAATGTCATAAGTGTACATCAAAAGGTAAAGTATATTATTGAATTGTATTGGAATGTTTAAAGTAAGAAGAGATTGTGTTTGATATATATAAAATGTTGTATTGTTTGCAAAATTGTGCCAGAGGGTAAGTAGTTTTATGCAATGATACATGTTTGTTTAGGATGAAAAACGTGTTTTCCTCCCAAACAAACATATTTAAGGGGGGAGGTATGTAGCGTACTCCCTTTGTTAGGTATAAGTCATGTATTATTAATGTGCTATGCTAATGTGGTTGAGAGGCGGAGCCGAGAGAGAGGTTAAAAGGTGGAGCCTGAGAGAAGAGAGTCAGAGAGTGAGAGTGAGATAGAGTTAGGAAGAGGTTAGTCAGAGAGAGAAGGAACAGATACTAATAGAGATACAGTGGACCCTCGACTTACAGACGGCTCGACCTGCAGACTTTTCGAGTTACAGACTTCTCTGGCCGCAAAATTTAGGTTCGACTTGCGGCCAGAGAATCGACCTACAGACCAGAAAATCAAACAAAATGGACCAAAAACGGCCGGTAACGGATTAATCGGTTTTCAATGCATTGTAGGTCAATGGAGCCTCGACCTACAGACTTTTCGACCTGCAGCCACCGTTCCAATACGGATTAATTCCGTAAGTCGAGGGTCCACTGTAAGCTGGTTAAGATAAATAGATAGAGAAGGTGTTAATTATATGGAAAGAGGAAAGTATGTATAGAGAGACCTGTCAATGATTCGCTTGTGTACAATGAACATCTGAAGAACATCTGTGATTATTATTAAATTTGCTACACTTCAATAAATAAGTCCTGTTTGCATTTACTAGACCAGTGTTTTGACAAACGTCTTTTATATTGTGGATAGAGGTAATCCACTGGTGGCAGTGAGGGAAAACAAAGACTGAAGTCTTTGTGAGGGCACAACACATAGGTGCCTCAAGGGTGAACGTCACACATGCTGAGGAAGAATAACACAGCTATCTCTTTAAAAAGCATTATGGCCATAGTTCATTCAAAATCAAAAGCAAAAATCCAGGTGATGACATTTTTATTTAAACAAGACTTTCACCACTGATCAGATCCTTCAGCCATTGATCAGATCCTTTTAACAGCTGGTTTTTTAAATATAAATGGAGAAAGGCAGAAGGAAAGAGTAAGAAAAGTATGTCACATTTGAAGTCATCTGAATCTTACCATGATTAAATGTTTGACTTTCTAGCTATTGTGTTTGTATTATCTTTAATGCATGAAAAATATGCTCAAAACAATACACTTTTATTTAATTCCAAAATGCTTCAAACCAAAAGCTTGATCCTGAGATTATAATGATCCCATGCAGGGGGTGGGGGAAGAATCCAAACTTGTCTATCAGGTTAGGTACATAACCAGAATTCATGGATGATTAATAACATTTCTGATTGCTCAGTTTCCACTGAAATCAGTCATACTCAGAAGTGTTTCAGTTTGGTTGGATGTACTCAGTTTGTTCAGAATATTCCTAGCAAAATTAAATATATTTAAAAACAGCTATTCACTGACTAATTTTTCCTTCAAGGCTCGTTTTCAGATTGAATCAAGTTCAAGTCTCCCTTGGGGAAGTATGAGAGAAGAGGAGCAAATAAGAAGAAAGATTGTTGGAAGTTGAGAAAGGGACAAGTAAAAACTAACTAGAAAAAAAGAGAAAAACACTGACAGCATGACAGTTACAAAGGTTTTCTGAAGGGACAACTATACCCATCTGAAAAACAATTACTTAGAAACATCAATATTAACTGCATTTCTTTTAAACTCTACCTACAGCAGTATGTGAAGACATACTGGCATTTCACATTGGCTTCTTAAATAATGTATTTCGATAAAGTGGGTAATTTTTTTCAGCTTGCAAATTTTAAGGCTTAATGCACTTAGATTGTAATCTTACATATATTTCCTAGAGAATAAGCTCCAATGAACATAGCTGGATTTAGGTATGAGTAAACAAACATACAATTAAGCCATTAGGGCTGTTAACAATAACATGACTGTTCACAACACTAAATAAAGAGTTTATCCAATGAGCTATATTTAGGCTATATTTTCCCCACTAGTTTTAGAACTATAAAGTTCAGGAACCTTTCGTATTACTCTTATCCCTTGGGCCCACGCTTAACACTTTAGGAAGTATGGCTTCTCATCCTAGCTGGTTTCTACCAAGCTAAATTAAAAAGTCATATATGAATGCAAACTTAAAAGAGTGTATTTTGAGGATAATGAATAGCAGTAAGCAAAAACTGAACCATTCTAACTCCTGAGTATTTAATGCCTATTCTTTTAACTAAATAAACTATTAAGGGCATTTTCACATGTATTTCTATGTTGCAGGTTCACATGCCTCTTTTCTTCCTCTTCTATGTTGCTTTTTTGCATCTACATTCACACAGCCCACTCCACCTCTGAATTGCTTCCAGGTGTTTGCAATCCAAGCTGCTGCATACGTTTCACAGGCAATGCCTCCAAGTCATTCCCTTGTAGCCACTGCTCATAGTTCCCACTGTAGGTGTGCACACAGGATTTTCTTTATTTTTCAGGAAATACACAAAAACACATGTACACACAGTGCAATTGTTACATCCTCCTGAAAAGGGTGAGCATGAGAGAGGCATCCATCCTTTTCTTGCCATCTTCCTGACTGGCAAGTGCTGCTTTCTCAACCAATAACTGTTTGTTTGCATTTCCACACACACACTCCACAGGCATCCCTGACCATTTGCTTGGTGCAAAATTTTCCTAACACAAAAACCTTTGTGATGCAACTTCTGTCTTCTTATTGACTACATCAATAAATCTTTTTCATACGAATGATGCTGCCCTTCCATTACACCACCCAAACATCTCACCTCATTGGCATGTTGTTTCCCACCAATGGGAGGAAGATGCTACACATTATTTTGTGTCAAGATACTAACGGATGCTAATTTGGGATACAATGTTCTGAAGCCCGTGGGAAGAACTGATGTTGACTAAACTGTATTGGAGATGGTGGCAATCCCCCCTCCCCAGAAATGCACATTCCAAGCATTGGTCCAGCCCTATACAGTGAACTCTCTCAGAAGCACTGGACCACTGAACAGTCAAGTTGTCTGTGCTAATGATAATGATGAGGGGAATGTGTCTTACTGGCAATGAATCACATACTTTGTGCACTGAGATAATTTGCAGGTGGGCAACACCAGTTGAGCATGCTTTTCTCCATTGTTATGTTGCAGCTACAAAAGAGCACAGGAGGAGGGGGAAAAGAGAAAAGCAGGGTGGGAGAAAGCACTAGGGAGCACAAAGTTTCCAACCATCACTTTAGAGAACCAGAAATGCAAATAATTGAAAGGGTAGCTGTGACTGCTGTGTGAGAGATGCACTTCTATTCACCATATCATTTATGTTAATGAGAAAATCCCTATGGGGCAAGATGACACCATCAGAGAAAAGGAAATGAAAAAAGGATGTTATTCATAATGTAAATACAAACAGAATATTTTAAGCAGAGGAAAACTGTTCATTTTACAGAAAACCCAGACTCTTGTTGGGATACAGATGACATCATGTAGAAAGAGCACTAACCAAATGAAATGAAAGACTAACGAATCAATTTATTAAACTCATGAAAAAAATCCACAATATTTTATAAAGAAGCCATCAGTCACAAGATGCAACTTACAAGTTGGAGAAAGGCTACTACTTCTAACTCTCAAACGAGCTGCTTAATCTAACTGCAAGCTTCCTAGGCCTCATCTATATTTTATTTTGCAACATGCACTAAGGCTGCCATCTGTGCCTACTTACTGAGAAGTAAAATTTGTTAAATTAAACAAGATGATCTTTTAAGAATGCGTACACAGGACAATAACATATATCAAATTTTGAACAGTGGTGTTTCCTGACATTTCTAAAATATGATTAAACACATATTTTGTCTACTTTGTAGCAGGTGAAAGGTGCTATCAACCCTCTATACAAAGAAATCAAGGATGTTCTTGTAGATCAGTTGAAAAAAAATGCTGCAACTGCCTTCTATCAAGATATTTCATCTTGAATACCTTGAAGATTCCAATCTTCTCACTCCTGTTTTCCTTTATTTCCAGCCAGACCAGAGCATGGCAACTGTAAAATGACTTCTCAGTCAAATGTAACAAATTAAATCCTCTTACATAAATTTATGGTGGCATAAGGGTATAGATGCTACCAGAAAGGGGAGATTGCTTGACATTAAAGAGTTCCTGCTTCCATTCCAAGGCCTTCATGACTCGCATTCAATGGAACTGATTGCACGTGAGCTGTCCAGGCTCCAGGATCAAAGCAAGAATTCTTAATTACCAGTGATCTCTTTGTGCCAGTGACCTTATCATCCTTAAGCTGCAGTGATCTATGCAACAGGATTTTGGAAATAAGTTCTTGTGTCTAAAGTACTCTGGAACATATCTAAAATACTTCCCTCTCTTTTTAAGAGACCTGAATTCAAACCCATTTAGATTAAAGAGCTGGCAAGACTATTAATTCTTGGAAGTTGCACTTGCAAATTCTTTCCCAGGTGAAAAACATGAGAGTGATGATTTAGAAGTGAGAAATGTTGAAAAGCCTTCTGCAAACTAGATCTTGCTCAAAACAACAGCTTAGCAACAAGTTCAAACCTAACATTTCTGGCCATTGTCAGTAATGAAAACATCTTAGCTGTTCAAACTCTACTACCCTTCATTCTGAAAGGGGGGAAGTTTTTAAAAGTAAAACAATAGTTGCCCCGGTTCTAAAAGTGCTCTAGAAGTAAAGAATATTGAGCATACAGATAACAGTGAATGACATTTTTCTTGGTAAATACTTCATATACAGAAATTATATAGTAACGAGGAAAACCAAAACCTTATTTTTGCAAAGTGAAAGTATGTTTACAAGACTATTCCTCTATATCAGCTTCTCATCTATAAACATGGATGCTAAAGAAGTCTGTATGCAAGAATCATTCTTCATCAGCCCAAAGTCATATAAGCTGTATAATAAGTTGGTCATGAATGTACATTTTAAAATTTATTTATAGCACAGCAGAATACAGCATTGTTGCATAGTACATTTACAGTGTAATTCTTTATATACTCATAAGTAAACCCACTGAGTTCCCATATTAGGATATATACAGGACTGCAGCTTTACTGTGTTATATATGAGAGGTCCCTAAAGCTCAATGGCTTAGGCATCTGGTTGCAGAGTCAGAGATTGGGAGTTCAATTCCCCACTGGTCCTCCTTGACAGGGGCTAGCCTTGATGACCTTCCAGCTCTGCAGTTCTAAGATTATTGTTGTCGCTATTATAAAGGTAAAGGTTCCCCTTGACAATTTGTCCAGTCGTGTCTGACTCTAGGGGGCGGTGCTCATCTCCAATTCCAACCCATAGAGCTAGCGTTTGTCCGAAGACAATCTTCCGTGGTCATGTGGCCAGCGCGACTAGACACGGAACGCCGTTACCTTCCCACCGTGGTGGTACCTCTTTATCTACTCGCATTTTTTATTTATTTATTTATTTATTTATTTATTTATTTATTTATTTTTTGCATTTTGCATGCTTTCGAACCGCTAGGTTGGCGGGAGCTGGGACAAGCGACGGGGGCTCACTCCGTCGCGTGGATTCGATCTTACGACTGCAGGTCTTCTGACCTTGCAGCACAGAGGCTTCTGCGGTTTAACCCGCAGTGCCACCACATCCCTGTTATTATAAATGCAACCAAACCAATTAGCAAAACACTTTCCAAGCAATTAGAAAAACAGTACATTTATATTTCTCATAATTATTTATTTTGTAAACCATTAACGTAAACAGCATTTCAAGTCCCAGTGATAAGTCTGTTTTAATCTACCACAGAATAGCTTTCTCAATCCTCCAGACAGTTCTGCTGGCATCAAGGGTACTATATGCATCCTATTTTTGGTTTTACTCTGCATCTCGGGAGTCCTGCCATTAATGCCATACTCATTACAAAGTGTGATGGAACAAACCAAATGTAATAAGGGAGAGCTGTGGTAAGACTTTAAAGTTGCTGTTAGGGTGTTCAATAGCACTTAGGGAAATATTGCTTAACTGTTCCACCCATATTTAACTGATTTGTTTCCTCTTTACACTGAGGATTCCAGGGTAGCATGTAATTGTTTATAAATAAACATCCTTCAAAATATTATACTAGCTCATGCAAAAATTGAACCATTCAAATTAATTCATTGTTTTTGGTTACCATAGTTCCTTTCTAAAAAAAACACAATAGTAGTAACTAAAATGTACAGGCTTAATCCTACAGAACAGTTTAGGAACAATAGTAGTAGCCTGCATTTAAATATTTCAGTGGAACAAAATTAATATTTACATGTGTTTTATGATGTTTTGGCTTCCTTATCTTTCTCTGTCCTTTTGCGACAATAGTATATAAAAGATTATATTCACTGATAATCCCTATTGCTCTAACCTATCCAGGGTCTTCTGGCCTCCTAATCATGGTTTGACCATTCTTAGGCTTACTCACACACTTCTGAGTTCTAGGTGTGAGCAAATCATAGCTGAAATTATTGGGCTGAAATCCATTTCAAATTACAGCTTCTTATTGTATATGCAGATGGTACGTTTAGAACATCAGCCAATATTTTGAGCAAAGACTCCCAATCTCTAGGTTAGCATTCTATAAAACAATTTTGAGATGTAATGTAACTCATACAACAACCCACCCCCCTTTTAAAGAAACCACTAACTTCCATAAAAATCCAAAAGTTGCTAACATTTTACCCTGTTGATACAAGAAGTGCTGCCATAACAGAGCTTAACCTTGGCACCTGTCCTTACATAAAGAAGTCATACAGCAATATAAACTTTGGAAGTGAGATAGGCAACTTGCAATTAGCTATTGGAATTCAGCCAATACTGAAATATCTATACATTTGCACCTTTGTAAGAAGTAAAAAAAACTCCAGTGGTTATATTCTTTAATTGAAAAGTTATTCACCAGAGAGAACTCTTACTCTATTGGGAAGTCATGCCTTTTGCTTTACTGTTTAAAAATGAACTAAAATTTCAAATTTGGGGTCTTATTTTCCCTTCTGTAACAAGATTCTATAAAACATTATTTAATTTACTCCCTTGTTAAGAGGTTAAAATGTTGTTGTTTAATTTAGTAAGTTATGACCAGAGTAGACCCACTGAATCAATGAAACCTAAAGAGGAGTCGACTCACCAAATCCCAACTGATTCAATGGGCATATTCTAGTTCCAATTTACTATATTAAGCAACAGGATTTCAACCAAAGTGTAGCTTTGGGGTTGTTTCTCAGCTCAGAGAAATGTTCTGCTTTTCCATAATCTTCAACTTTCAGATCTAAAAATGTGGCACAGATGACCATTTCCTTCAATAACAGCTACCATAATTGATAAATAGAACTGATCACTGTCACTACATCTGTTGTCCCTTATCAGAATGTTAATGCTGAAGAATATGTACATAATCACATATACTACACATTTAGTATCTCCACACGTGCTGCACTATGGAAAACATAAATAACTTTTTTTAGCAAAATATCAACTTCAATGAAACAAGCACAGCAACATCAGATATAAAGAACAACAGTTATCCCCCTCCTTTCTTGGGGCCAAAACAGACAAGACTGGCAGGTTCCAAATTAGACACTGAACATTATCTCTTTAGAGAAACACCTTTAGAACCATATTGTCTGCAAAGTTAATATGCAGACAAAACCCGCTATTTTCTCCCCATAACCAATCACCAAACAAAAGCAATCCAATTACCAACTTCTACAGCTGTTAATGGTGTTAGAGAGGATATACAGCCCCTTACTGTTTAACTCTTGTTCTGCTTCAAATTGCAAAGCTCTCTATCTCACTAGTTTTGGCTCTAGCAAAATTCTGGCCCAGTCCTCAAACTCCAATCTTTGTTGTTGCTGTTCAGTTTAACAGGTTTAATGCAGTTGTCCAAATCACCCCCTTAACTACTTGCAGGATGAGGTTGCAACACATGAGAACATTTGAGTTTTATTTATACTGCAAGTAAACAAGTGAACTGTTGAATTAAGCTGGATTTACTTCCAATTCAGTATTCACAGGATCAGGCAGTCACTAGTTTAGTTCAGTGTCTGCACTTTTCCAACATTAGACTTCCTTTCTTAATTCATTTAGCTAAAATTTTTCATCTCTCAGGTCACAACCTTTTTATGGTTCTTCTTTTGAATTATTTTCAACTGGTCAATAAATCTCAGCTACACAAAGCACTCAAAAATATATTTCTCCACTTGACTAAGTTTCCTGTTATTTATTCTTATGGTCATGTTGCAATGCTTTACCTTCCTACATCATCTTACATTTGAAGTATTCTCCATCTAAATTAAAGGAGTAATACCAATTCCATAACTTTTCAGAAGCAGCAGAAGAATAACAAACAAATGCACCTGAACAGATCGAGTGACCTTCGGAATAGCCTGGGAGCACTGGCCAGCAGATCTGGAGCCATTAGCCATGTGCTGGTAGCTGCTGCTCATTAGTGCTTTGTATTTACTCTATTATTTGCAGCTGGCACTCTGTAAATTGGGACCTTGTCAAATTATTGCACAAGCACAGGTCATTCTCACTAGACATGACATGGTTCACAGCACTGCAGTTTGCCACTGTTGAGGACGGGTTTTATGAGCTCAATTAGTGGAACTGGGAAAGACTCGAAATTAAAGTTTAGATCAGTAAGATGTGGGCTGAGAACTGAACAGTGTTTTGGAAGTAGTCATCACAGTACTCTCTTTTGGTTGTTGTTGGTTTATATATTAATGGACCAAACATTCCAGGGGTCGCAGTTAAGCTCATGTTACACAGTGCTCTCAACAATCCTATTCTGATCAAGGACCCCGCTGAAACTGCAAATGTGCATTTAAATACCAAATGTTTTGACTGCACTCTTTTGGCAAACTCCATCTATAGAAAACTGAGCCTGAAATTCTACACACACATCAGGATTTATAATTCAAGTTTCAATCTGGCAGAGTAGCCACATCACATTCTTGATCTCAAACATATTATAAAAGCAAGCTGTAGTTAAGTAAAGTTGTGAAAATCAGAACAGATAGCAAAGCACAATTCCCCTTTTCAGAATAAACCCCATCAACACATAGAAGATTGAGGGGATTAGAGAAATACACTGAGATAGGAAAGACAATAGTAATCCTAGTTTTAGCTAAATAAAACAATGATGCAAGGAAACATGGCTATACCCTCACCTCTTGAAAACAAAGGTAAGGTGCCTTTACTGTCTTCTCCCAGAGAGGGCCAAGAAAGACAAGGAAAAACTTTAAGGATATGAGTTGAAGGAAAGTGAACATAAATCAAAGCAACTAAAGACCGGACTAGGAATAGATTACAGTATCTGAGTTGCACCCAGTCACCTCCAACAAACTTTCCCTGATTGTGAGCAAATGTAAAAAAGCCAGTGGAAAAGAAGCAAGGGTTCTGTGGAACTGAAGGATACTGTCTATGTATGCTTTCTAGCCTTGGTTTTACTCTCAAATATATTTCACAAAATAGTTAACAGTATTTTATTAACTAAAAGAATATTGGCAACACAAGATTTTACCAATCACATAAGATTTTACAAAACAAAGTTATGTTTAACTTCTGTTTTGCAAAGCTATATTAACTGTATTGTTTTATTTATATTGGAGCAATTGTATCCCAATTAAAAATAACTAAGATGTAAATGACCCAATAAAAATAAAATAAAAATAATATCTTTAAAGTAAGCTATCCCAATAAGGGCTTTGCCTTGCATTTATCTGATGGAAACAGGAAATGTGTTGCTATTCTGAAGCCCTATGCTTTATGTTATCATAACCTATCAGATCAAGTGCTACCTAAAGCAGATCACATCTCGTTTCCTTAAATTGCAGCAATTATTACACATTCTTAAAAGTAACTGCATGAGTAGCAGCAGACAGGGAAACCCTAGAGATAAAGATGCAGAGAGTTTGCTATATTGAGGCAGCTAAGAGACATTATGGAACAATATTAGTCTTTGGAAGAAACTCTGAACAGTTTAGAATTTTAAAAAAATCACTACCAAGAGGCTGATCAATTTCCTTTCCCCACCAAAACAAAGTTACTCCTATTTTTTCAATACTGTACATGGGGATCACTTCTTAGTGTAAAATACTCTAATTTCCAAGAAGTTTCCACTAAAACCTCTTAAGCCTTCAGAGGTGGTTTAACTGAGATTTGTTTCCCCAGGCCTGATAATAGTGATATGATATCATACTGAAAATAGATGTCAGTGCTTCACAAGGCAAAATATGACCATTTCATATTGATTCTCAAGGAGTGCAGACACAACTCATTTTGCTACAGGTAGTCTTGATGGGACTGAACTAAAGAGAAATTAATGTTCCTCAACCTCCCTAACACCCATCTGCCACCTTTTAAAAATGAATTCACCAAACAAGGAGAGTAGCATTTGTGTAACTGCAGAGCAATACAGTAAACATCAGGTACTATTATTTAAAAGCGAATTATTTGGATACACATGGTAACTAAATATACTCTTTTGTTAAACATTTAAAACTTGATATAAAGTGCATCACCTTTACAATCAAGAATGTATACAAACACTGAAATAGTATTTGTATAAGAATCAAGTTTTAGTAATGTTTACATTTTGGGGGGGGGGGGGGAAACAGCTTTAAAAATGTTCACTCTAGTGTATTTAAAAACAACTTGGGGGTAAACTCAGCATTAGCCTACCTAAAGCAGACCCAATGAAATCACTTGTACTTAACATTAGTTGTGAATAACAAGCCTTATATGTAGGGGTCTACTCAAGATATAATTAACATTGATCTGATTTAAAATTCAAGTATAAGACATGTAACAGAACAGAAAAAAGCCACACACTAGAGTTTTTTGTGGTTGGAATTTCCAGTATGTATTAGCCAATTTCTGCACCAAGGAAAAATGTCATCCTGCTCAGCAATTTAGTCCTTCCTTCTGAAATGTTTGCAGCACCCAGCCCTAAATCCAAAATACTTAATTTTGTCTTCAGACAAAGTCCTCACCTTCATACAACTGATCTTGTTCAGTGGCTGTATGTCTGCAGAAAGGATTAAACAGAAAGCCATTAATGTCATAATTATCCTACTTGTCACTGAGAAGTTATCTGCAGTAAAAAAAGGATCATAGGCTTTACCATCAAAAATGCTCTCAGACAAAGCAAGAATCTTCTTAATATATTAATTGTCTCAATAACAAATTCACACACAATTTTATCCAAACAGATGAATTACAACATCAGAAAGCTAAATGATTCAAAGCAATGTGTTATACTATGCAGGAACCACAACCTAAAATAAGAAATTTAATTTGTTAATAATGACTAGTGTTTAATAAGTAAATGAGAATACATGAAAATAACGAAGGAAGCCCATATGAGATATTGTAAGCTATGCTCCAAGGTGAAAAGAGAAACAGCAATATCAGGAAAATCAGCTTCTCTGAATCATTACAATCACTAAGCGATCAGATCTGAACAGAGTTCAAAGGAGAGGAAATCTTAAAGCAACTACGAAAATGCTAGAATACTGATGCAGATACCTCTTCTGCAAAACAGGTTATTGATTCATACTCAGCAATCTTGTAATATAATATAGTAGCGAAGAGATAGATAAAGCAAGAACAAGAAGCAAATCTCAAAGTCTCCAAGTCTATGATTGCAGCAGATAAGGAAGAACTCACAGAAACTCCTGAATAGTTGGGCTGCAAAGGGCACTGGGAAAGCTGTTGTACAATGAACAGTCTGTGCTAAGTGTGCCAGCTTTACAGTGTTTGTGTCACAACACAGGGTATTTCAAGTTGAATTCTTACAGCAGGCTAGAAATAAAATGCTTTGGATTTAGGATCATACATGCTGAGAACAGACAGAGAAGAAAACCCACAGGAAAGACCGCCAGTGGTTTTACCTAGGACTCAGGCAAAGAGGATCATTAAAAACACAACTGGAAGAGAGGCAAGAAATACAAGGTTTTTTTTTTCCAAACTAAAGCTTTTATCTACTCCCTACTACTGACCTCAAACCAACTCAGCTTTCTGCATATGAATCTTTCCAGTTTCTCTCTAGAGATAAAGCTAAGCCTTTTATACAGTACTTGAAGTGGACTGTACTGTTTTATGACAGTATCATGTGTGGAATTACAGGGCAATGACAGGCTGATAGAAGCACGTGTGTCAATACTTCTCAAACTATTTACAAAATGTCACACCAAAATCAGCATAAAACAAGCCATGCTTGCCCTTGCAAGCTTATTGTTTGCAAGCAGCATGCTCACTACATTACTTGCACTTCTGCCAGCACACAACATCAGCCACATTTCACACAACAGGTCTGAATATACCATCAAATACCATGGGATCTGCTCTGCTTAAAAAATTGTATATTCAAAATATCTTTTACTGTCCACATGATGTAAAGACTCATTCGAATCCATCCAAGGCTCTTTCCTCCCAACCCAGCTGTTTCCCCCCCTCTAGGTACCTTCTACTTTTTCATTCTAGAAGGATTCAAACATGCTATTTGCAAATACAATACAAATCCTCTTACGAGATATTTCAGCCATCAAACAACAAATTGAAGAACTTAAGCAAATTAACCATGAATCAGTTAGCATGATATTGAATCCACCCTTGAATCCAGCTCTAACCAGCATTCCAATCACAACAAAATGCGACTCCTGTAAAATACCTCATCCAACTGCTGATGTACAACTTAATGTTAGGACTCAAGCCAATTTTTCAGATGTCGCACTAGAGGCCTCTGACTCAAGTGAGAAGGTATTAAACAAACCTGCAGAGCCAGGATCCCACCCTCCCAACGATGAAAAGGCAAGAAAGAGAGGATTGGAAGGAAAAAAGAGTAAGAAGACCAAACAAAAAACCCAAAATCAGAAGTGCCACAATAGAAAATATAAACCATCCACCTAAATAAACAGATTCCTCCACATTGTAATTTCAATTCTAAGAGACTGTTCCAGCTGCTGGAGGTACAGGATAAAGAAAATGGAAGGATAAAAACCACTCCAAATCAGACAAGAAAGCTATCGAAGGCACAGATCAAGTCAACTAAAGCGCCATTTACTCCCTTATTTCCCCCAGAAGCTGAGGACCTAAATTTACATACAGTAACTATGGATCTCCTGCCTTCCAATTTACCTAACTTGGAATTTATATCCAACTCCTCATCTCCCGCCATAAGCCTGGAGGCAGATGAGACCCATGTTAAAGGCAAATTAAATCAGCAACTAAATACTGTGTCAACTCTACCCTTACTTCCTCCAGTACACGAGGATCTAAACCCAGTGGCTGCAATTGCAGACTTTCTGTCTCTCAAATCATCCAGTTCAGAACTTTTAGCTAGCACTTCGTCTCTGGCCATCAATATACAATCAGATAAGACTCCTGCTGAAGGTAAACCTGTTCAGTCACCAAAAATATCAATGGTGCTTTCAAAGAATCAGTTAGTATTTCTTAACTTTCCTAAGCCCAATGGAAAACTAACTCAGCTAGGAAAGAAACATCACCTCTTACAAATTCTTGAAGAGGCAGGAGTGTATCACCTGTCAATCAAAGGCATAGAGAATGTTGAATATCTTTGCTTCATTAATCCCACCTATGGGATAAAAGCAACTTTCACAGGCCCGACTTCTGTGTATCATGTACTTAGACAAAGGCAGGCTTTTGCTAGTTTAGGGGTTCAGGTGAAGAGGCACTTTGTCAATGCCATAATCCAACCACTGATCAAACACTGGTCTGCTAGGGATGGACAAATTATAGAACAGGAGAAATCTTTACCAACTTATAATTTAATACGTTTAGACCTTAGTGATGCAAATTCAAGATTTGAGAATTTAAACTCCACTGGTCATAGAAGCAAGAACCTCGCCTATAATAACCAATTAAACAGAGACACAAGTGACACCCTCCAAAGCTCTCTGGAAGTAAGAGACTACTTTCCAGAGGGTACTCCAATAGTGCCTCCGATGATCTCTGAAGAGGAGAAAGTTCTAATTGACAGGTATTTCATTTTGCCTATAACAGTACAACAGCATATCATAAACAGGCTTCAAACGCTTATCCATAATTTAGTCCAAAGTTCAAGTTTATTGTATTAGCTAAAAGCCGTCACAATTGTTTAAAATACAAATAAGATCAAATAAAATCATGATAAAATCAGACATATAAAATAATAAGAGACCCTTCATATCTGGGAGTCTCCCGCACAATTGATCGCGATGGCTTTCAGGAAATTAGCTCGAATATTTCTGGCCGCTTTTGCAAACAGTGCTGTTCTGTATGTAACATAAGGGTCACAGTCCAAAAGTAACCTGACCACCTTTATCTGAGGGCTTTCCTCCTGTAGAGCAGCCAAAATGTTACCCAGGAACTTTTCTCTGGGGTTTTGATAGAGCTGACAGTAGAGTAAATAGTAGACAACATCCTCTATCTCACATGCTCCGCAAATACATAGCCTTAGATGTTTAGGGACATTCATATACCTGCCGTCTAAGACAGCGGTTGGCATGGTTTGGAAACGGAGGTCTGTGAATGCGGTTCTCAAGGAGGCAAAAGTAAGTGTATGTAAGTATTGCGCCATTGAGTGGTTTGTTTTCAGCAGATGGTACCAGTGAGAGAAATTTGAAGAGTGAATTAAGGCTAAGTCCTGGTCATTATCCAATTTGTAGAACCAGTCCCTCAACATTCTTTTAACCCCAGAAAAAACAAAAATATCTGTGGAGAGGGATTTAGATTTTAGTAGGGTTTGAACTGAAGTTGCCCAGCCGCCACTCTTCCATTGCTCTACCATGCAACGTTTAGGTAGACGGTAGTCGGGCACATCCATCACCCTCTTATAGTAAGAGAATATAGCTAGAGTTGCCCTGGCTTTAATGGACACCATGCCTGTCTCTGTTCTAAGGAAAGCTGCTGGAGTCCCCTGGGGTGCCGCGAGGATGTGTCTCAGAAATTTATTCTGTCCTACTTCAAGATGGTGTAGGTTGTTCTGATTCATACCCCATATCTCAATTCCATAAAGCATTTGAGAGATGACCCTCCCTGAAAAGACTTTTAAAGCTGGGGTTACTAGTTTACCACCTTTAGAATGGAAAAATTTGAGCAGAGCATGGCTAGATTTCTGAACCGATAGTTTCGTGCTCTGTATCTGGGATTTCCAACAGTTTTTCTCATCAAAATGCACTCCTAGGTACTTGAAGGTCTGGACTTGTTCTATTTTATTTTCGCCTATAGTCCAGCTAAATTTGGGGGGATGCTTTCCAAAAATCATCACTTTAGATTTTGTGTAATTTATTTTTAGTTGCTCTAGGTGGCTAAACTCTTGGAGCTTATTTAAGCTTCTCTTCAGTCCCTTTTTGTTCATAGATAGTAATACAATGTCATCAGCATATATAAGGCTTGCAATCTTATAGTTCCCAATTGAGGGGGGAAATGATCTGGATGGTTTAAAGCTGTTACAATATTATGTGTATTGTCCCCCACAATATTTGAGGCATGAAGATAACTTAACATTATCAGAATTAGACCAGGCTCTCGCAACTCTCTTTGAGCAGTATATTGACCCTCCAATCTTGTTAGCAGGTGATATGAATGCCAGAATAGGGGGAAATAACTATAAAATAGAAGATGCATTGGCACTTACAGCGGAAGATTTAAACTATCTTCCTGAGAGGAATTCTAAGGATCCAGGGGTTAATAAAGCTGGAAAATCTTTTTTTGGTCTCATCTATAAATATCACCTGTATATATGTAATGGAACAGAGGTAGACCCAGACTCAAGTCTATACACATTCATTGGCCCAAAGGGCAAAAGTGTGATAGATTATATGGTTCTTTCACATTCAGTATTGCCGTTCTTTGAAAATTTTAAAGTTCTTAGTAGGCCTGAGAACGATCATATGCCAATTCAACTGTCACTTTCTTTATCAATTAGAAAACCATTAACAATAATGCCATGCAAGGAAAATGTGATAGTTCATGGTTGCGATGGACTGGAAATTTACAAGAACAGATAAATTTATTTCTACTGTCTCCCAACCTTTTATTTTTAAGAGGACAAATCCTTACTTCCTCCAACCCTTTGGAAATTTTTGACAAAGTTGTTAAAGTAATTAGACCTTTTTTGTCTTCTTCTAAGCCTGCTTGCACAGACAGAAAATTATATCAAGGATGGTTTGATGCCCAGTGTGCCACCCAGAAACGTATCCCGGCAGGAGCAATAAGGAGACTGAGGTTAGAGGATTCACCAGAAAACTTTTCTTCCTATGTTCAGCTCCATAGAGAATATAAAATCCTGCTTTGGCAGAAGAAGGAAGAACACCTAAGGAAATCTTGGTTAGAGTTAGGTGCAGCAGCTTTGAAAAGAAATACGGCCAGGTTTTGGTCATTAGTGTCAAAGGGAACCAATACTTATTCTGGTGCCTTAGACAATCAAATAATATCCTCACAATGGCAAGCCCACTTCTCAGCTCTTTATAGTCATTTCTGGGCCTAAACCAGAACCATCCTTTAGTACGGTTTCACTCCCTTTCTCATTTTGCCCTGACTGGGACCCAGTCACCCCAGATAAAATAAATGACTTGATCACCTCTTTGCCCAGTAACAAAGCTCCTGGTGAAGATATGCTCCCAGGAGAGGTGTTTAAGTCAAATACCACCTGGTGGTGTGCAGTGCTTGCTAGAATGTTCACATATATAAACCAGCATGGGAAAACACCTCAGGGTTGGGGTGTAAGTATAATTGTCCCTATTCACAAAAGAGGCTCTAAAGCTGACCCAAACGATTTTAGACCAATCAGTCTTCTCAATGTAGTCTCTAAACTGTACTCCAATTTTTTACTGGGCAAATTAGAGTGCTGGGCTGTTGAAAACTCAGTAATAGCAGAAGAACAGGCAGGGTTCCAAAAGGGAAAATCTACTTTGGACCAATGTTTTGTATTCCACCATTTAATACAAAAATACTCTCAATTAGGTAAGGAGCTGCATGTTGCCTTTTTGGATTTCAGTTCAGCCTTCAACCTTGTAGATAGAGCCCATCTGTGGCAAAAACTTTCTGCCACCGTTATAGATAGGAGGCTGTTGTTTTTAATTCAGATGCTTCACTCTAACACCAGCTTCAGGGTAAGGCTTGGGGCAAATGGCCTGTTGTCTGAGACAATTCCAACAGAAAGAGGAGTCCGTCAGGGATGCCTGTTGGCCCCTTGATCTTCAATTTCTATATTAACAACATAGTCCAAGAATTGAGCGGTTTGGAATTTTTCCCACCCACAATTAGGGATGTCAAGCTCCGTCCTTCTATATGCAGATGATATTGCAATGGTCTCCACAACATTAGTTGGTAGAAGACTCTTGACTAATTTGAGCAAATTCTGTGCAAGAGAACACCTGACCATCAATTACACCAAAACTAAAGTTGTAGTTTTTGGAAAGAAGAGGAAATTCCATACATGGAAGCTTGATGGCAAACCCATCGAGCAGCTATGCAATTTTAGATATCTTGGCCTTTGTTTCAATGCCCAACTTTCATGGAAATATCATCTGAAAGCAATTAATCTGAAAGCATCTCAGTCCTCTCAGTCTCTTTTGCGGTTTACTTCAACCCATGGCGGGAGGTTGGTGGCCCCTGCAGTTGAGGTGTTTGCCAAGAAAATAGTACCCCAAATAACATA
Organism: Intellagama lesueurii; assembly: GCA_037013535.1. Classification (NCBI taxonomy): domain Eukaryota; kingdom Metazoa; phylum Chordata; class Lepidosauria; order Squamata; family Agamidae; genus Intellagama; species Intellagama lesueurii. Next base: position 212,931,246 of record JBAJHW010000003.1, read on the forward strand.
TGGGGCAGAGATATGGGGATATATAAAGACTCACACTGAAGTGATCCAAAATTCTTTTATTCGATTTCTTCTAACTGTCCCTCACAACACACCCTCTGCATATCTAAGGGCTGAAGTAGGACTGATTCCAATTGAAACACATTCTCATATTGCGCTGGCCATGTATTGGCTGAAATTTGGCCAGTATGAATGATTCTCGCCTTCCTAGGAAGTGCTACACAGAACAGCTTCAGAATCCTGGGTGAATTTAGTTAGACCCATTTTGCAGAACTATGGGATTGACACAGACTCCCTTCCTACCTTTGTTTCAAATAGAGCTAAGCAAATGGTTAAAGAAAAAATATGTCTTTACTCTAAGAGGCAGGATCTCCGTGCCATCTCAGAAATGTCCTATTCCTGTTGGTTCCCTTTGTATAAAACATCATTCTGTTTGGAGGACTAATTTGTTAATTTAACCTCAGCCCCTCTAAGAAAAGCGTTTACAGCTCTGTGCTTTCAGTGTATGCCAACAGCTATATTAGTAGGAAGATATGAAAATGTTCCTTTTGATCAAAGACTTTGTATATGTGGATCACGAGAAGTTGAAGATGTTTCTCATTATTTGTTAAGATGTCCTTTATATGATCACCCCAAGAGCAAATTCCTTGCAGGCATACTTAGAACTTTGTGTGACAGCCCTCCTCTGGCTCAACTTTGTATGCTGCTTGTGGGCAGGGATGTAATTACTACCCATCAAGTAGCAAAATTTGCCCTGGCAGAAAAGAAGATTCGTGCCAAGCATCAAAAATCCTAAATCTTTCTTTTTAAGTGTAATTGCGATATGACAGTGCCATATATGTTTGATGCTGTCATTGATATATTGCGATGATCTATGGTTTTAAGCAATCAACCAATAAAGTAAAGTAACAAAATGAAAACATAGATTAAAATGTAGGGATAAGTAAAAATAATGAAAATCCTATCATGTTAGAATATAATTAATCAATGTATAATTGTAATTAGAGATAGGATGTTCGTCTTCGTCTTCCAGGGGAGACAAATACGAATAGCGCCACCATAGGTGGCTGGGCCGATTGGACCCAATCCCCAGAACCGAGCCGTCCACTTACCTACACTTCTGCCAGCACACAACATCAGCCACATTTCACACAACAGGTCTGAATATACCATCAAATACCATGGGATCTGCTCTGCTTAAAAAATGGTATATTCAAAATATCTTTTACTGACCACATGATGTAAAGACTCATTCGAATCCTCGAAAAAAAAGGCTTTTTCCTCCCAACCCAGTTGTTTCCCCCCCTCTAGGTACCTTCTACTTTTTCATTCTAGAAGGATTCAAACAGGGTTTTCCCCACCTGTCAGTTTTACAAGACAGGAGTCATGTTTGTAGGTGCAGAGATGATCCAGTGCTAAACTCAAAGGAAATAAAAAATTAGAGGATGATCAGTGAGAGGAGAAAATGTGGGGAAATATTCACTGGATCACCTCTGCACATCAAAAAAAAAATTTTTTTTTAAGAACGGAAAAAGTAGCAAGCAAGACGAAATGAAAGATGATGCGAATGAATGTGTGAGCTTGAAAGTCAAAGTGCTTTACAACAAACCATAAAAGGATAGCCAGAGGCGGGACTAGAGGGAAGGCGGAACGCAAATTGCAATGTGTCCAATGTGAATGCTGAACTCCCGAAATGTTCCACTGCCCCGTTTGAGCACTGATTATGATTTTAAAAGCAACACAGGCTTTGAAATGAACTGAAGCAAAATCAAGTCATTCCGATATAGCATTCCAGTATAGTCACACACTAAGTCTAGGTTCCATGTTTATTCTTTACAAGCAGCATGCTCACTACATTACCTAATTGGTCCTATTTGGCTCCTCCCAAAAGCAAGAACAGCTAAATGGGCCACAGATACTGCCATTTATCACACTACCTGAATTAGGAACATTGGTTTGCCTTTTTTTCATCAAACAAGCCTTGTTTATTGTTACCTTTAAATACTTATGGAGAGACAAGCCAGAGTTGCTGGTTCAGATATACAATAAACAAGTAGCAGGCGAAGTGTTTGCATCTTGTTCAGCCAGTGCAGTTTGCAGGGGGGTCCGAACAAGACCACCATCGTCATAAGTCAGTATACACCAGACCTCTGGCATATTGTGACATACAAACCAAACCACTGTTTCCAATACATAGAGCAAAGCCTAGCAGAGAAAAATTTCAAAATGTTTCTTGTCTCTGTTACATATTCCAAACCCAAAGAACATTTGTGAAGGGCTTTCATTGGCTAAACAAATTCCAGTTTTCCTATCATGGCTTCTCTTATTACCTTCTTCCCCTTCCAAAGCCCACCGATATCCATTTATCCTGACATCCTATCCTTTTTGCCATCTGATATGCCTAGTTTTGCAAGAATGTAAAAAACAAACACAAAAGAAACATACAACTTATTTAATTACACTTAATTTGGGCAATCATGGGGTAGGTGAGGGTTCCAAACCCAACCAACATAAAATTGTCTATATGCAGTGCAGAGAACACAAGTAATTGATGAAACCCTGGCACTGAAACCAAACTCTATCACCCAGATTTAGAAAGGCTTGCCAATTCATGCACTGTGAACACATTAAATGGATCCCAATAATACAGCTGTTTATTATCAAAATCTTCTTTAATGTATGTTGCTCAAAAAAAGTTTATACTTTAATCCAGAATCTCAGACTCTCTCTCTCTCTCTCTCTCTCTCACACACACACACACACACACACACACACACACACAATTTAACTCAAGCCCCCTTCTAAAGTCAGCATACCTCCAAACCGGAGCTATCTTCTTAGCAGGCAAGTAGACAAGATATTCACATGCATATGGTGGACTAATCCAAACTTCACATCAGAAGAGTAATACAGCCGTCAGACTCTCTGAGAAGAGGAGAACTCCTGTGGCCAGGAGCTCCTGACGTTCCTTGCCACTGTGAAGTTTGTAGGATTAGCATCTAACAATGGTTTATCTCTGCTAAGTGTCACCAATTCTACCTTCTGCAGAATCCTTTCCCATTCCCTGCAACTCCGTGTCTCACCTTCAAATGTCCTCCGTCCTACCCTCTCCAAAAAGCGGTCCACCCATCCCCATCTGAGTGCAACTTATGTTTGCCTTCAAAGCCTGCATTTTGTCATTATACCAAGGTTAAGAGTTTTCTTTGTGTCAGTCCAGCTGCTAACAAGTAAATATATTAAATTACTAGAGATGTAGCAGCAGCACCGCCTAAGACTGTAAAGTACAAAGACATGAATTCCTCTCCCTGAACCAGTCAGGAGCAGGTACCCAGCAACTCTAAATGTCAATCAGTTTTTAATACACTTTTAATGGCTCACATTATTAATCCTTAAAGCACTGGATGTTAAATTGCAGAAAGCTCTTGTTCTTGTATATTTCCATTCTGACTAAAGCAAAATGTACCTGCCTTTAATCTAATACCTTGTTAATTTTATGAGTTTCAGAGCAAACATGAACCATTTTCAAAACTTCCTCTGAAGAACTAGCCCTACACTGTTCACTTCAGTGAAGGATGATGTGAGGTTCAGTCAAGGATGACTTGAAGTTCAAAAAAGCACAGAGGTCAGCTTATTTCTGCTAGTGGAAAAAGAGCTGTCACATTAACTTAATAGCCTGAGGGAAAATACGATTAATGGGAATTTCCAAAGGGTATCTTACAAAAATGTTGTCTAGCAGAAGACTTTGTTCATGTGTTCCTGCTCAGAACAGAGAAGGGCAAAGAAATCACAAATGCAAAAGCACAAGCACAGAAATACGCATATTGGAAATATTCAAGGAGCAATTGTTACATGGCAGAATTTATGGCAAAAATACAGTATGCTAATACATGGCACCAACATACATTTTTAGACAATGATCAAAGCCACTTGACTTTCTATTAAAGGGCAAGAACTTATTTGGAAGATATGTGGAGTAAATGTCAAAACATATTCTACTCATTACAATTTCATTCTGCTGTATTTTGATAATATGATATAGTATAACATTATATGTTATCACCGGATAGTATCACACTAGTTTGCTGCATTCAAAGAACCTTTATTTTATGGACAAAATGAAGCACTTACTAATAGTTTTTCAGAATAATATTATCTCTCTTGGCAAGACGTTAAGGTTTAACATCAACTTCACTAGATTGATTGAGGCAACACTGTATAAAAAACTGTTTAGGTAAGCTAGTCCATGGCTGCAATGAAACCTTGGTTCTGCAGGCATATCGTCATCACTTTCACAGCAATATCTTTCAATCTGATAATGTAACTAATGGCAAACATTGTGCGTGTAGCCAACAGTCAGCCCTTTTCTGTTCAATGGGACTTGCATCAATAAGCATGTTTAGGACTGCTAACTTAATAGCTTGAGGGGAAAACACGATTAACACTACTAAACATAAGCATGTTTAGGACTGCTACAGCAGCCAGAGTAACAGCACTGGAAGGACATGGAGGGGTCTTCTGTACCTGTAAGTCACATTTAAAAGAATCCCATTTTTTCCACTCCACTAGTACTAGCTGCTTTACCTAATACAAAAAAATCTATGTATGTATCATCTTTATAATGTATTATGTAACACTGTTCATATCATTTAAAATTAATATATAACAATACAAATATCACAAATTAAAAACATTGTTATCAGCAAATTTGACAAGAATAATGCTTGAATAGCACTACAGAACTAAAAGATATTAGTACAAAAATGGGAAAGCAGTTATTACCACCCAGCAACCACAGAATCACACAGTTTGTAATTCAACCTGCCTGTGCTTACTGCTCAAAAGTTATAAAGTAGAGATAATCTAGGTTACAAATCTTTTTCCCTCAACCCTCTCTGGAAAATGGTTACCTCTAGTGTATCATGTGACTGAAGGAGACACATGTAAGGTTAAAAGAACTTCAAAATGTTTAAATGGGAAAAAGCTAGAGTATAGCACCAAATCTTGCATAATTCTAGATCTTAATAGGTCAATCAAACATGATTCTGAAATCTAACCAGCTGGGAGTACTGCACAGAAATCAGAAACCTGAGAGCAAAAGTTCAACTATAGTGCAGCAATTATCTTGAGAAAAGGTTGACTTCAACACAATGCTGTTTACCCAGCATTGAGCAAATTCAGTTCTTAAGATGGTCAGTAGGGCAGACAACTTTCAACTGAACTGGATTCACAAAACTCTTGATTCCAACTGTGTCTGAAATCCTGTTTACTGTTACACAAAAGATGCAACTTTTAGAGGCGAATTGCTGTAAGTGAAGCAATCTCCACTGCATTAGATGTTGAGTTACATGACTTATTATGCAACATAAATGCCTACAGAGATTTCTTAACTTATATTAATTTGCCTCTGAAAGTTACACCTTTTGCATAACAGCACAATAGGATTTCAGCCAATGAAACAGAACAACACATCTTTGCCCATGCTATCCCAACTTCATCCTGGTCCCAAATGTCATCTGAAACAATTTCGTATTAAAATGTTCAAAGACATTCAGCAAGTCTGCAGTGAGAGGGAGCTCTCTAAATGACAGGCAATCACTTTGTGTTTTTTGCGTTAAGAAACAGATAATTATCAGTAACAGGATATTCTCAGCTTTCAGAGTTCAAAATAAGATAGAAAGGTATATACAGCACAATTAATGCAATCCAAATGGACCAGGTTGCACTTTAAAGGTAAGCATGTATGAATAGAACAAGTTAAGGCAGAGCAGAAAATGGTGTCCTCTTCCTGCACAATCAAGATGCAAAATACAAGACTAGTCCTTTTGACACTTGAGGCAGAAAAGCCCACAGGTGCCTCTCTCCTTCCCTGGTTGTAAAATGTCAATCATTAAAAAAAAAGTAAGCACTTTCCTGACACCCAAAATCAGCTGACTGAGGGCAACCAATTTTTTCCTGTCAAACAACAGACTATCCTTGTCAATGTTTATCAAAGGTGGTGTACCACCCTTCGGAGACACTCCTATATTGCATGTGGGGCTCCTGGCATACAAGCATAGCTATTAAAAGGGAACAAAAGTACCCACAAGTGATATCAATAGGATTTTATAGTCTTTGTGCAGTTGAAGAGCCATGTAGAGCAGTATCCTCATGCAGAGGACACTTCTGTATAGAATATAAAATCCACATAAACTGTAACATTAAATTATAGTACACTTGGGGCAGTGTGGGTTTTTTGCTCTGAATATATATGACACTCATGCAATAAGACGTCACTGACAATGACAGCTCTCCTGCATGTGTACAGAAAGTGAAAAGCCCTTGCCTACAACCACGTGCTATATTCTAAGTGCAGGTTTCATATGAATTCACAAACATGTCTTCCATCTAGGAAAAATGTGTACATCTGACCACTGAACCTCTCTGGTTTTCTTACACAAAACAGGCACAATGTTATTGCTGATCTATAAATAGAAAAATCCATTCAAAATTGTACTTCAAAGAAAACTGAGATGTAAAAATACCACAAACACCTGTGAACTAGAGTCTAACTAAACACCAAGCAAGCATCAGAACAACTTCGCCATGGTCTATCATACCAAATACGCATTTCTCTTGGAGGAGAATAGTACATGACTGGTAATTTTTTGTTTTTAAATAAATAAATAAATAAATATTTTGCCTAAGTATTTTAAATGCTCTTTTGGAAACAAGCATGGCCCCATGAACAACGTCTATAGATGCATGAGAGACATCTCTCCAGAATACATTTTAAAAGCAAAGTGTATACACATAAACAAGTTTTTTAAGAAAGCATATGAAAAAGATACATCTAGCAGGGAGGCATGGCTGCATATCACAGCTGCACATGCACTAGCTATTGAATAATATGTCAATTAACTCTTCAACAAGAAAAATAATTCTCAGCCAAACCCAGAACAGCAAATCAAAGCCTAGAAGTATTGGGAGCAAGGGGAAAATGAAGATGAGGAAAACAGTTTACTACCTTACAATTACCCTACACAGACATCTAGGCAAATATTGAATCTGGTATAGAACACAGCATCCCAAGAACCTCAGCTATTCCAAAAAATAAGCAAGTTCTTAGCTCCAGAAGCTCCCTTTCTGTTTCTTCTTCCCCACTCCCACTACCAACCACCACCATCCCACCTTTTTTGAATTCCTCAAGCATTGCATCAAGCTTGGTGTCATTGAAGACAAAGTGCAGCGGATGGTTATAGAACCGTGTGATGGTTTTCAGTGGGGTGCAATCATCAGGATCCACAAAAGCCAAATCCTTGACAAAAAGAAGGTCCACAATGTTGGAGCGGTCCCCTTCAAAGACAGGTATACGGGTATAGCCACTCCTCATTATCTCAGACATAGTGTTGAAATCAAGCACAGCCTCAGCAGCAATCATGAAACAGTCCCGAAGTGGGGTCATTACATCCTCCACTGTCTTTGTGCGCAATTCCAGTGCCCCTTGAATGATATTCACCTCCTCCTTGACCAGGTCATTATAAGGATCAGTGACCCTCAACATCTCAAGTAGTTTCTCTCGGTTATAGACAGTACCAATCTCCTGCCCTAAGACACAGTCAAGTAGCTTGCTGACTGGGTAAGAGGCCGGGAAGGTCATCATCATGAAGAATTTGGTGAGGAAGATGGTGTTGGCGCCTACGGCAAGGCCGTGCCGAGAACAAATCGCCTGCGGCACAATCTCACCAAAGATGACGATGCCAATGGTGGAGACCACCACAGCCACCAGTCCAGAACCAGCGATGTCATCAAGCAGGATGGTAAGGGTGGTATTGACTAACACATTGCCCAAGAGTAAGGAGCAGAGTAAGTAATTACCCTGACGGCGCACAGGCTCAATGCGTTTGGCATAGTTCTTCTCTTTTTCTGTCCCAGAGTTCTGCACAATACGCAACTCCATGGGGTCCAGGGCCATAAGTCCCAGGTTGAGACCACTGAACATGCCCGAGAGACACAGCAGAAGGGAGATGAAGATCACCTGAAGCCAGAAAGGTAGCAAGAATTTCTTCTCTTCCCCCACGATCATTTTGGTGTCCTCACCATCATGGTAGACCCAGGTGGTTTCAGTCCATGGACCCCCATCAGAACCAATAATGCTCCCTCCCCCACTAGGGCCTCCGGCCGAGCTCCCGGGCCCTCCGAGGATGGTAGGCGAGGAGACCGAGATGCACAGGTAGTAGGACTTGCTCTTCTCTGTTTTGCGCAAGGGCTTGATGTCGATCTCAATGATCCCGGAGGTGCGACGGTTGAGGGTAATGTGCGGCAGGATTATGATGTCCGAGGTGCGGATGCCGCAGCGTTGCGGGACTGGGAAAGCCGAGCCGATGGGAGCCGGGCCGTCCTCCTGCTCCGCGGGCGGACGCCTGCCATCTCCATCCCTCCACCGCTCATGCTCCGTGAAGGCGATGCGGGACCAGGTCTCGTTGTTGATATTCTGCCCGTAGACCCGCAGCTTGACACGGGTCCTCTCGCTCACTCGTAGCACCCCCTTCTCCATGAACGAGACGTCGTCCGTGTCCTCCAGCCGCAACCCTATGATCACCGTCTCCTCAGAGTCAGAGGCGCCGGGCAACAAGGAAGAAGACGAAGAAGAAGAAGAAGACGACGAGGAGGAGGCAGAGGCAGAGGCAGAGGCGGCGGCGGCGGCGCGTGGGGGTTGTTCTCCCAGGCACCGGCTGAGGAGGACACCCAGCAGCAGCGGCAGCAGCAGCGGCGACGACCGGGGAAGGCTGACCCGCGTCTCCCGCTCGCCGCCTCCCGCTGGCCCCGCCATGAACCAGGCAGCAGCCGCCGGTAGCGGCGCGGCCATCTTCCAGTCAAGGCAGGTCAGCCCTACCACGGCCACAACGACCGGAGAAGCTTCATCGCGGCAGCGGCAGCGGCAGCGACGCTCAACGGACACGGCGAGTTGCGAAGCCCTCGAGGGGTAACAGACGACTGCCGGGCCTCGGTCAGGAGCAGCTCCAGCAGCTCCAACCCCTACCCCTGGGGGGAGGGGGGGGCACCGAGCCCGCGCGTGCGTATCTACCAATCAGGTGAACAGAAGCGGGACAGCGGAGGGGGGGGTGAGACGAGAAAAACAATCACCCAATCAGAGAGCGACCGCGAGAACCCGGGGGGGGGGAGGCTGGAGGTTGACTAGGTAGCCGGCTTGCTAGCCAGCCAGTCAGTCGCTCGCCTGTCTTTTTTTCCCCATGTGTACTAACAGGCGTAGAACCTCAGTGAGGAGGAAGAAAAGAGGAAATACCAGGTCCTACTCGCGAGGCTGCAAACCAACGCCAGCGAAGGTTTCGTCCAGGGAGGAGAAGTGAGAAGGAAGACAATTGGGATGGCGTGAATCCCGCTGAGGGTATGCCAGTGTTTTGGGAATGGGGTCCCCGCACAGTCCCCGAACCGGGCGGCCCGTCAGGAATCGTGGACAGGAGCGAGAGCCCGCACGCGCTGGAGGTTCGGGAGGGGCTCGAGGCGCAAAAGGAGGAGGAGGGAGAGAAGGAAATCCCCGCCCCTTTTTCCAAATTAAAAAAGCGCGTGACCGCTGTATGTATGTGAGTTCCAGCCGGAATGATCATTGAGCCAATGGGAAGAGAGGAAAGCAGGGATTGGCCGGAGGAAGGACCAATCGGGTCGGGAGATTTCTGCCGGCTCTCAGTTCCCCTTGAGATATTAACTGCGAAACTATACATGCGTGAAAATATGGTCCCTTCCATCCGTGATTTGTGCGTCTGTGCGTGTAACGTTCCTGCGCTTGCGGACCTCGTTTTTCCTTCTCGTACTCCGGGGCTTGACATCATTGATTTATTTTTCAGTTACCTAAGTAGTATTTCTAAAATCTACTTAGAAAATAATGTACCTTGCTTTCTGTTCTGAACATCTTTCCCCAAAAATTGTTACCGACGCCTCCAGTATTTTTAATGTTAATTTTATTTCTCAGCAGATAAGGATGAAAGCTTGCAAAGTTCACTATCCATTCTGAGAGGAAGTCTGCCACATTTAAGAAAACTGGGCAGAAATACTTGTGTAAAAGCGGTTGTTGTTTTGGGAGAGACACAAAAAAGGACAGTACGGTTTAGCATGCAATTCTTATGACAATGAAATATAGCACAGAAGCTACCCAAGTTAGGAAACTTGCACATTTTTAAAAGGATTTTTAAAAAACTGAAATAGTTTTGACATTGCAGCTTTTGGGAGAAAAAGCTAGTAAAAAACACTCACCAGACCCACTATAAATTCAACATCTCCACAAAACATTGGGATTGGAGAGCTCTGGTGAAACTATTCACTATGATTAGAAGCTATATCTGCCAATCACAATACCTCTCCTTCCACTATCTTCTCACCATCATGTTTTCCTTATATAGAGAATTTGGGAAGAAGTCCAGTTTCAATTTGGACATCTGAATCTGTCTGAATGAGTCCAGTTTGGTTCCTGATTCATCCTAATACAAGCACATCAATGGGTTATTAAAATTTGGGGAGCCCTTGGAAGCCTACTGAGAGAAATTTGCAAGACAGGAAATATGTTACCTTGAAGTTGATATCAACATTGATATCAACAGGTTTAAGCACTATGGGACTGTATATAAGCAGCACACCCTGTTTTACTTTTTGCTTTTGATAGAGTTCATGTAAGCTGGCTGAATAGCTCAGTGGTTTAGGCATCTGGCTGCAGAGCCAGAGGTTGGGAGTTCAGTTCCCCAATGGGCGTTCTGTGCGAACAACCAGCCTGTGTGGACTTGGGGAGGATACACAGTCCCAGGACCCTCCCAGAAGAAGGGAATGGTAAACCACTTCTGAGCATTCTATACCTAGAAAATCATGAAAAGGGTCCCCGTAAGTCAGAAGTGACTGAACAACACATGACTGTGAGAGTTCATATGGAACCATGCAGACCACTATCAAATCTAGTCATGTGGGATAAGTTTAATTGATGCAGTTTAAGGACGTGGGGAAAGTATTAGAGGGTTCAGTCAATAACTGCTATTCTTGATACTTGTCCATCTTGTCTAATAACAATTAACTGGAGAAGATTAACTGACAATGTCTTAATACATTTTCACATTGGTGGATGCTTCTGCAAAGAGAAAGACGGGGGAGTGCAATTCTGCTCATTCTCCTCCTTCTCTCAGTGACTTTTGATATCACCTATCATGGCATCTTGTTGGACTAGCGCTGCAAGTTGAGTGTAGGGGCACTGTATTATGTTGGTTATAGTCCCAATATATGGGGGGGCAGAGTGTGCTTTATTGGGGCCTGGAAACCTGTGGGGCTTGTCCCAGGCTGCAACCCTGTTACAGAGAGTGGGGATAGGGGAGTGTTTGTAGAATGTTGTTTTCACTTTTTATATATGTACTTACTCTCTAGGTTTTCCAAAATTTCCTAGAGCCAGTCAGAAGCTCTACTACAGCACCACAAGCAACATTCTAAGCAGTGATTGCGTTTACACAAACTATGCCTTGTAGTCTGAGAGACAAAAAGATTTGTGCTTCCATATGTGACATACCCCAAATACTGCCAAGAAGTCCCTTGTGGAGAGGCAGCGGGGGGGGGGGGATAGTAGTAGGGACAAAGCATCATAATAATCAAAAATAGAAAATAATAATAAAGCTTTAAAGTGAACGAGTGTTTACAGCTGTTGTAGTCGGTTAGAATTTTTAAAAATCAAAATATTTAGATGGTTTTTTTAAGACCAATCAAAAATTAATTTAGCAAACTATTCATAAATGTCACATCAAACAATAGCCTCTAAAGTATTGAGGGGAGGGGGGAAGATAGAAAAGCTCTAGTATGAGCCATGAGGTAATTTCAAAAACATCATGGCCAAATTATTTTACACCACCAAAAGCACAGTGGCGTAAATTGCACTGGCAAATTGCAATTAGCTACTGAATTGCTGTTTGTATTCCTCATTGCAGGACAAGTCAGAGGGGTGAAGAATATATGAATATATATATTCATGAAGAATATAAGGAGAGCTTCATTAACTAGCAACAATTCACTGTTGTGCTTTATAAAACTACACATACCAGTGTAAACCATCAATGGGATTCTGTGCAGTGACTGTAATTTCAGAAATTTTTTTTTTTTATAATGCATGGGATTATTTGTATGGCATAAGTGTGTGTCTGCCATGCGAGGGCCAGGTGGGAACAGAAATAGCTTGTGGCTAATGCTGAGTCTTCTCCTATCTGTCTCAGAGGATAATGGGGGTCCCTGAACACCATGACATTTGTTATAGAGGCCTGTAGAGTTCCATTTCACACCTTCTCAACATTTGTTTTACACATTTGCAGAGAAGCCACTGAGTGGACTCATCTGAGGGATTTGAAATGAAGTATGCTAATGACACCCATCCCTGTATATTTCAGTTTTCTGAGTCAGGATAAGCTGTGCTGGTACTGATCTGACATCTGGGTTCAGTAATTGGCTAGATAAATAGCAGTAGACGGAACTTGAATCCTGACAAAATGGAGGTGCTGCAAGTTCTCATGTCTGAGGAATGGATGTGCAGCTTGTTCTAGATATGATCACACTCACCATGAAAGAGCAAGTACGTACCTTGGGGTTCTCTGCAATCTAGCTTTGTTACTTTGGACAAAGGTGACCTCAGAGTTGTAGCTCAGAGTGCCTTTTACCAGCTTTAGCAGGTTTACTAATGATGGGCTTTTACAGATACAGAGATCAGACTCCTGTTGGTCATAGTTGCACACCTAATTGGCATTTGGCCACATGACGTGCTATGAATCATAATTACTCAAACATTGCCCTTAAGTATACATTTTTTTCTTAACACGATTTTGGCAAAATAGTCTGGTCATGGTAGTCCATACTCTAGTAACCTCTCAATTGGAATACTGTGTTGTTTTGTTCTTGAGGTTGTCCTTTAACCTGGAAACTCTCTGTTAATGCTGAATCCAGTTGCTAAATTTTTAATTAGGGGCACCTCATGGTGCAAGCACTAGGGAGTGGGACACACATCAACCCAAAATATCAAGTGAGGTCACTGTGAATACAATGGAATTAACTTCCAAGTAGATGCTTTTAGAAGTGAGCTACAAATACTACCTTATGCTACAGGTACATTTCCACAGAGTTTGGAAAACAGCCTTTAAGAAAAATGAGTATAATATTCATACTATTTATTTGTGAATCAAAACAGCCCAATCCTATGTATTTTGGGTTCAGTTAAGCATACTCTTTAGTAGATCAATTTGGGGAGTGATAATAGGTGTCTGATAGCCCATCCTACATCTCAATACTACTAATTTCCAGGACTAACCAGAAGTGTATATCTCATTTAGGCATTCCCAATGCAAGATGACTCTACTAATACATACTATATCTTTTTAGATTGCAATTTGAAATTCACCAAATCTGTTGCTTGCAATTGTACCATTTACTCTCCTGGAATCTGAACTGTCTCACTGAATATTCCGCTTTCAGTTCTTTATGAAGCTATAGCCCAACCTGAAACTGAGGCTCCAATACTTTGGCCATCTCATGAGAAGAGAAGACTCCCTGGAAAAGACCCTGATGTTGGGAAAGTGTGAAGGCAAGAGGAGAAGGGGACGTCAGAGGACGAGATGGTTGGACAGTGTCATCAAAGCTACCAACATGAATTTGACCAAACTCCGGGAGGCAGTGGAAGACAGGAGGGCCTGGCATGCTCTGGTCCATGGGGTCACGAAGAGTCGGACACGACTAAACGACTAAACAACAAACCCAACTCTACATTGACATAGCACTTTAATCCAATATACTTCCTACCCAGAATGTATTAACTGAAATGAATCTGACTTATTGATCACAACGAACAAATATCCCATTGATTTCAGTGAGTTTGCTCTTACTAACATATTTAGGACTAACATATTTAGCCCTCAGAAAGTCCAGATGTCTTCATGATAAGTATGCATTAAACTACATAGCAAGTCACATCTATTTGGTTACCATATACCACCAAGAAAGAATATTATCACAGCTTAACATTATAATTTTACTAATTTGCCAGCATTATCTACCACAAATATCTGGTGAAAGGAATGTACTTATTTAAAGCTTACAATTGTTTTACCTTGCTACTATTTGGGGTGGTTATTTTCTTGTTGTTGTTCCCTTTGTATGGCAGTACAGCTCCCCCTACTGCCAACATTAGACACCAACAACAGGATGAAAATTGGGTTCTTTTTACATCAGTGGTTAGCAGGGCATAGCCTTGCACTTATCCAGAAACTAATCCCATTAACGGCAATACAGCCTGCCCCCCCCCCCCCCATAAGTGGGTACAGGACTGCAGTCTGAGTAAACTTATACAAATATTTATAGTCCTCCCTTTTTTCTCTCTACAGGCGTATAAAAACATTCACTGGTGGCTGATGTGAATTCAGGCTCCCAGGCATTTCAAGCATGTAAGTTATGTCAGAGTTGGATTTTATGGACTTTATGCTATGTATTTAGATTTTTAAATCCTGATCATATTTAGGGCAGTTTGCTAGTCCAAATTATTTTACCCAGTAGCATTAAATGTGTTTGTCCCTGTTGCACACTCATTTCTTTAAGCAGTGAGAACTTCCATGGGCAGTATTATCGGTTTCAGGGTGTGTGGGATACAAGAGTAAGGACTAGATATTCATGGCACTTTTATAGTATTTGCTTTATTTAAAAATAATACAAACAGAACATAATAAGGTTACACAGCAGGCATTCTTAGAAGGTAAACAACAAGATGTCTTCAAGCAATCCACAGCTCTGTTTCTGGCTCGCTGTTCCAAAGTTTTGTGTGTGTGTGTGTGTGTGAGAGAGAGAGAGAGAGAGAGACCTTATATATACACAGCAGTTTTAACAAAACACTTACAGCACTCTACCATCCTAAACTATGGTCTAAGACTTCCACAGTCTCAACATCTACTCTTCCAACTGTGAGTGTGCTGGAACCTATGCAAAACCAGCCTTCACATGAACACTTCAAATATATGGTACCTGTGGCTAGGAATAAGTACACATAATGGATACTATAACAGAAATGGTTAAAATAATAATGCCTATACAGAAAACTAACTAAAGATTTTAAAAAGCATACACACAAATGTGCGTCCTACTACCAGGGTTCTCCAGAAAATCACATCAGTTCTTAACACAAAGTTGGGCAGCCATTATGATAGATCTAAACACAAATCTGAAAGTTGCTTATGAAAAATAGCATACCATATTTTTCCGTGTATAAAATGACACTTTTTCCTAAAATAATTACAGGAAAAATTGAGGGTCGTTTTATACACGGAAGTAAGGAGGGGGAAGGGATCAAAAAGTGCGAAAAGTGTTGTTGTTGTTGTTTAGTCGTTAGGTCGTGTCCGACTCTTCGTGACCCCATGGACCAGAGCACGCCAGGCCCTCCTGTCTTTCACTGCCTCCAAGAGTTTGGTCAAATTCATGTTGGTAGCTTTGGTGACACTGTCCAACCATCTTGTCCTCTGTCGTCCCCTTCTCCTCTTGCCTTCACACTTTCCCAACATCAGGGTCTTTTCCAGGGAGTCTTCTCTTCTCATGAGATGGCCAAAGTATTGGAGCCTCAGCTTCAGGATCTGTCCTTCCAGTGAGCACTCGGGGTTGATTTCCTTCAAAATGGATAGGTTTGTTCTCTTTGCAGTCCAGGGGACTCTCAAGAGTCTCCTCCAGCACCACAATTCAAAATCATCAATTCTTTGGTGGTCAGCCTTCTTTATGGTCCAGCTCTCACTTCCATACATCGCTACAGGAAAAACCATAGCTTTGACTATGCAGACCTTTGTCGGCAAGGTGATGTCTCTGCTTTTTAAGATGGTGTCTAGGTTTGTCATCGCTTTCCTCCCAAGAAGTAGGCGTCTTTTAATTTCATGGCTGCTGTCACCATCTGCAGTGATCATGCAGCCCAAGAAAGTAAAATCTGTCACCGCCTCCATATCTTCCCCTTCTATTTGCCAGGAGGTGATGGGACCAGTGACCATGATCTTAGTTTTTTTTATGTTGAGCTTCAGACCATTTTTTGCGCTCTCCTCTTTCACCCTCATTAAGAGGTTCTTTAATTCCTCCTCACTTTCTGTCATCAGAGTGGTATCATCTGCATATCTGAGGTTGTTGATATTTCTTCCGGCAATCTTCATTCCGGCTTGGGATTCATCCAGTCCTGCCTTTCGCATGATGTATTCTGCATATAAGTTAAATAAGCAGGGAGATAATATACAGCCTTGTCGTACTCCTTTCCCAATTTTGAACCAATCAGTTGGTTGTTGTTTTTCATGAACAGAAACAAAAGGCAAAAAGTGTAGGGGAAAGCAATTCCTGCTTTGCCCCTCCACTTTTGTTGCAAAAAGCTGCTTTCCCCCTACACTTTTTGCAACGAAAGTGTAGTGGCAAAGCAGGAATCGCTTTTCCCCCTCCACTTTCGTTGCAAAAAGTGTAGGGGGAAAGCAGCTTTTTGCAAAGAAAGTGGGAAAGCACTTTCCTCGCAAGAAAGTGGACGGGGAAAGCAGGAATCAAAGCACTTTGATCCCTGCCTTCCCCCTCCACTTTCTTGCAAGGAAATAAATTTTGGGTTAGAAAAGTGGGGGGCATCTTATACACGGAAAAATACGGTAGATGTAACCTTCTGAGGAAATTCCAGGAATAGCTGTGATACTGTTAGGCTGTCTGTATTTGGCAGAGATGGCTGTACTTCTATACAAAGGTCAGCCACAGGCTGAAGTCTAATCAAGGAACTGAAAGGCACAAAGGCAACTACATTTGTGGAGACCCTTTTGGAAAGACACAGTGGTGGTGCCTTCCTGAACCTTTCTTCTTCTCCTAAGGTCAGAAACAGATATTAGAGAGAGCTAGGAGTGAAAGCTGAAAGCATGCTAATAGCGCAGAGAAGTGGGAGACACAAATGTTCTATATTTGTGAAATCAAATGAAACCAAAGAAATCCATGCTTGAATCCTGAAGACCAATCACCAAATAATACAAACTAATTTTCATAATCCCACAGGGAAAAGAAGTTTGTGCTGTGATAGTCAAACACTCACATTAGTTAAAAAATTTCCCTCTCCTACTCATGGGCTATCTCTAACATCTGTTTCTGGCCATCAGCTTAAAACGGATGGTGTGGACACAACACTATTTGATGCTTTGGCATCCCATACAATAGTCATAATGCAATCCAGTGAGAAACCAAAAAGTTTTCCTGATTGTTGTGGAGCTTCATTGTTTCTTTCCACTTCCATTCAATTTAACTTTTCCCTTTGTTGCTAAAGCAAATTCAAGACTGAAGAGAGTTAAATTGTCTTCAGATACAGGACAGTGCAAACAAGCACTCTGTTTCACAAGGCAAACTGGCTGGTTTACTTAATAATGCTTTTTAAGGACAGAACATTTTGCTGTACTAAAATATGCAGCATGTTGCCTGTTTTCTGACGTGATATTTTATGAGGCTGCAATAAAGTAATTAAAAATTAACCTAAGAGGCTTCGGTCTCAATGGATTCCTGCTGTATATATGACCCCCTGCTCCTGATTTGACATTTCTTTATTTTTCTGTCTTCCTGGAGATTTGACATTTAATATTTATCAGCAGAAATCATATAACAGCTTTTAAGCACATGGTATCCTAAAGGATTTCACCAGATTAAAGCAGTCTTAAAATTTAAATACTAGGAATTACCATGAATAAGACATATTGTTTATCTCCACCATGCAGGAGACAATTAAAGTTTTTATTTCCCTTTCAAGGTAGCTGTATCCTAAGTCTAGAAAGCACTGAAGTCATGTCATGCTCTGGCCTGAAAAACATTTGAGTGCAGCACTCAAGGGTAGAACTTGGCAAATTAGCATTTTTAGTACTATAACTTCCTGAGTAGCATGATCAGTGGTCAAGTTGGTAAGTGATTCCGTGAAGGACTGTCCAAGAAAATAATTTTCCCATTTTGGTTTACCACAAGTAAGAGGAGAGTTCCACAATTTGAATAAATTTTTTCTCACTGAAATATAATCACCACTGCTGTTTTTAGGGAATCTTATCTTGCATGTCATTAAGTCGGAACTGACTTCTAGCATCTTTCAAGGTAAGTGAGGTATTTTAGGAATGGTTTTACCAGTTCTATCCTGTCCCCAGTGAGTTTCCATGGCTGACCCAGGTCTTCTGAGCCCTAATCTGCCACTCTATCCATTACACCGCACTGGGTAACTCTTACAAATTAAGGCTATTGTATTAATTTACTTTCTTTAAAAAAGGAACCTTCCAAACCACTAGAGGAAACTTCAGCTCAGTATTTTTTCATCATAAGTAAACCAAAGTAACAATCCTGAGAGGCCTCCTTGCTAGGTCAGACTAGATGTATCTAGTCTAGCACTGCCTACAACCATGCTCAACAACTACTATACAGAAGCTTTTAAGTATGGTATCTTGCAGATTACTCCCCCCCCCCCCCCCAACCTTCCTCCACCATCTGGTATTGCAGATAAGGAAATATTACTTTTTGGACTACATCTGTCATAATCGCCTAACCATGCTAACCCTTTCCATATTTTAGAAAGAAATATTATCTCTGTTGAGATGGTTTCTACTATTGACTATCATGGCTGAATAAGCTTATTCTTTCTGAATCTGTCTAATCCTTCTCTAACTTTAGTGACCATTCATGCTCATCCCACAAATACACAAAGCAAGAAAGCCATATCAGATTTGAGAAGTCATGTAGGAACTGTAGGGCAGCTAACTAGTGCAGGGAGTGCAAGATAGGCCATGTGGCACCCAAATATCTGTTTTTTTCAGTAGCTTACCACCTGAGTCAGCTGCCTTACTTAAGCTAATGGAAGACCAAGTATTATAATTAAGTTTCATTGGCTGCACTTTTTCCAGAGGAAGAAAAAATGAAAAGGCAGGAAAGACAGTCTTAGCATTTCATCTCCAAAACGTTAGGTGAGGAGAATCAGTTGCAAAATATTTCTAGACTATTGCAGTTTTGATAAGTAGTTTATTTCGTTGTCACACCAACTGTATGTAGTTTAAGGATATAATTTATGACTTTTGACATCCAGTAGGATAACCAATGATTTTGGTCAGCTCACTTTTTACAAAAACAAGACAGAGTTCTTCCCCCCCCCCCCCCCCCCGCTTTCCCACCTATTCAGTTTGGCTTCTCCACTAATGACACTAATGAC
This sequence comes from Intellagama lesueurii, assembly GCA_037013535.1. Taxonomy (NCBI): domain Eukaryota; kingdom Metazoa; phylum Chordata; class Lepidosauria; order Squamata; family Agamidae; genus Intellagama; species Intellagama lesueurii. Next base: position 212,950,447 of record JBAJHW010000003.1, read on the forward strand.
AGTAGAAATACCAATGTGGAGAAAGGAAATACCCCCAGATAGGTTTGTTTCACTTAAGTTGCCATTACAACAATCCTTTTTATGGGATTAACTTCCACAATATGTCATATATACTCACTGTACCTACATTAATCTGTTATTCTCATAACTTATGCATGCTGGCCAGTGGCCAGAATCCCACTAGGATTTAGCTCTAGAGTAAATGAAATTGTATATACCATGGTGGCTAATTAGCAAGATGTCTAGTTGTGTCTCAAGTACCAGGCAGTTAACTGGTGCCTTATTAATTAGCTGCAATTCGCCACCACAATTTTCCCCACTTACTCTGGAGTGAAATCCTGATAGGATTCTGGCTACTGTGTGCTTTGGAGGTATGTGTGTCTCCTTCTGTGTCCCTCAGGGAGACACATAAAGAATGGAACAACTGTGAACAAGCGACTCCTGGGCAACAACAGCACCCTGTTGGCAGATTCTTCCACTTCAGAAAAACCACTGAATTGCTTTTGACACAAATGAAAAACTAAATTACTTACAAGGCAGGAAGTTTTGAAAGAGTTGGAGGAGCTAAAGGAGAGCCATCAAGAACCAGAAGGTGTTTGGAGTAACCACAAGGTTACCAAAGTATGCCCTCCCCAAACAAGCTCTCCCTCAGAAACAACCATAAAGAGAAAACAACAACACCAGAAACATCCAAGTGATAACTGAGCATGCCCAGTAGTTATGGAATGCTAGGTATCAATTAGAAAATAAAAGTCATGGGGGTGGGTAGGAGAAGTGGAATGCTTCACTTAAACATACAGAATCCTGGAAGGCGGGCAACAATTTTGAACAGAAGCAGTGCACTCCTAGGAAGCAAGCATATACTGCTGCTGTGGGTTGCTGCAGGTCCCACTTGCTACGGTGTAGGTCTTTAAGTACAAAAACCAAACATTTCCCCTTTGAACCTTGCTCATTCTGATCCATAATACCAAGTGCCCTTACAAATGCATTATTTCCATTCTCATATAGCTTTGCATAGGATCTCTGATTCCTGGATTGGAAACATATGGTTTCTAAATTTAGAATTCTAGCAACTCTGATTCTTGGATTGGTTATATATGGTTGCTGAATTTGTAATTCACTATTTAGGAATTCATTAATCATACTTTTCAATAAAAAACTGAAAAAGCTATTTCATATCTTTATATAACATTGCTTCTTGAACCAGAGAAACAGAAGCAACTATTTTGATTTCAAAGAGAGTCCAAAGAGCAAAGAATTGCAAACCTATTCAGATTTTTGGCGATATCACAAGATATCTTACTGAGCAGTACACAATCTACTGTTGCTAACTCTGCTGTTTTTCCCTTCCCCTCTGGCAATCTCTCCACCATCTTCTGCTGTTCTTTTTCCAGTTATAAAAAGAACAAAAACTGTATTTAAACAACGTCACAGAACAGAGGTTACAAAAGTATGCTGCAAGTTGTATTTCATGTCACAGAATTAAGTCCTACAGTCTTTGTCTGAGTCTATAAGAGCACCACATTTAATCAGTTTATATATTCCAAAAGAAGGGTCTGATCCAGATACAAAAAGGTACATCATTTGAAATTCAATTACCCTCCACTCTAGATGGCTGCAAGTTGATGAATGTCTTGTCCTTACTGAAAAGCATAGCATCCGCAATTATATCTTGTTATGCTAAAGTTCAGTTTATAACTTTACAGCTGAAATGACACCTTCACACTTGCAAGTAAACATATGTGAACCAGACCTCAGGTTTCAAGAAGTCTGTGACCATGTTTAGATAATGAAGGCCTAGTTTCAATGCCAGGAAGGATGCAAGTTTTTAACTTTTTGGGCCGTACCGACATGCCAAGCAGTAACAGAAACAGGACATACAGCAAACACCTTGGCATTTAACAATGGCCTTTTTACAAATGCAGACTTTGAACGGAGAATCATCCTGATGAAACTCTCCAGAAGCCTCAACAGGGGTCTGAGAGAGTTGCAACAAAATTTCATGTCTTTTTAATGAACGCTATTTTCACAAGCATCAGCACTTCCATTCTCATTTTAAAGTTCATCTTTGATACTGAAATTAATTAGAGAATATATCCCAGCAGGAATGTTTTCAAAGAGACTTTCTGAATAACAGTACAGAGATCGGAATATATGAAGAGCTATTTACATGGCTGCCTTCTCTATCAGTTCTGGCATCAAGCAAGCTCTTGCCCAGTCCTTTCCTACAGTCAATACTTGAAGTAAGATTCCAAAACTTTTTTTTAAACACTCTAAACTTTCCATAAAGTTAAACATCATCAAAGATGTAGACAAATTATCTTTACCTGCCACTTGATACATTGGTATTCCACAATTACACTTCTAGATTAGTTCTGGTGAAAATTCAAACATTTTAAAATATAGTGAAATTGTGTGCATTTCCTAACTAATACCATAAAACCAAGAACTTTTATCATATTATGATCAATTCAATAATCACTCTTGTATGCATTGTTCAGTGACAAATAAAATACCACCAGAATATTTAAATATTGGCATAAAAATGATCTTATAGTAAAACAAATTCTAATATCCTCATCTGAATCTTGTTACAGTCGCCAAAAACTTAGTGAACTGTTTGAACATATTTCCATTTGAATGATGAGTGAATATAAGTCTGTAATTCTCAAAATATGTTCTTCCAAAACCTAACAAAACCTTTTGTTCAGTATTGTCTGAACAACAAATTAGTGAGTTTAATTACAATATCTGTGATTCAGTTCTATTTATCTCTGTAACTGCTCTTTGGTCTAATGCATGTTAATGAAAGTTTAATTTAAAAATAATAAAACCCAGGTTAGCATAGCAAAGCATTGATTCATTCCCATTCACTACTATTAGAAATGATGGCTCATTTTCTTGCTCACTGTTTCTGACAAATTCAACTGTTCATTCAAAATCAGTCTGTCGACATTAAACTTTCAGCAGCATCCTTTGGACCCACAGCATCCTGCGGAAGACTGTACAGGGGCTTTTACCTCCATCTCTTCTACCAGTCTGAATGGATTAATTATCTTCTCCTGTTTTTAAAAAAGGATCAAAATGAGAGAGGAAGAAGTTGGACTCCAATTACAATATTAAATTCACTGCAAAGGCAATGCAACTGGAGAAAGCAATATGCATCAAAACAATAAAAATTGTCTGCAGCGATGGAAGAGTCAAAGCCCTGGAAACTTATCTTTATGGCACAGTGTATTTGTATCATACCTGTTGTTGTTGTTGTTGTTGCCATCAAATCCCTTCTAATTTATGACAGCTCTATGAATTAAAATCCTCTGTAAGGTTCTGTCATTAACTACTAATATTCCTACCGTGTTTCCCCGAAAATAAGACAGGGTCTTATATTAATTTTTGCTCCAAAAAACGCATTAGGGCTTATTTTCAGGGGATGTTTTATTTTAAAGTCCTGTCATCTTCTGGTTGCTGCACAATGCTGCACAATGGTGGAAGGCGGGGTTTCACTTAACTAGGGCTTATTTTTGGGGTAGGGCTTATAATTCGAGCATCCTGAAAAATCATACTAGGGCTTATTTTCAGGTTAGGTCTTATTTTCAGGGAAACAGGGTATTGTCCCTCAAATAGAATCAGAGAGAACGTTTATCCTTACAACACTCTTTCAAGGCAGGTATTTAAGTCTGGGGAATATCTACATCCCATATATACAATCACAACTTTTTTTTGTCTCTTACTGCTATCGTCATGTTGCAATGGCTGAAATTCTGTTGCTCAGAGTAGTATGTTACACTACAGTAGGCCTACTGAATCACTGGGAATTTGGTAAGTCAGCTCCTCTGTAAATTCCATTGATTCAAACAGGCCTACTCTAGTTACTTGCTTTAGCGTAACAAATTGCACTTGGAGTAGACCTATATGAATCAGTGGACCTTACAGAAGAGCTAACTCACCAAATCCCCACTGATGCAATGGGTCTACTCTAGTGTGACTTCATATGCTAAGCAAAAGGATTTCAGCAAATTCACTTTTTTTTAATCACAACCTTGTGTAAACACAAAGTATATTAAAGTGATTATGTACTGGCTAGGGCGAATACTTCTTATATTTTCATCCTTACTTTATTCTTCCCACATGGCCTTTCCTCTCTACCATTCTTTGTGTTCCAGCTGTAAGGTCCTGGCTAGGTATAAAGGGGGTTGTAGTCTAATGCATCTGGATGTTACCATACTATCCTAAAATACCATGTGGCTTTACTGATATCCTCTAGCAAATGCTTTATATAAACCAGTACTGATCAAAACTGAAAAGCAAACATTGCATTCCTCATTGCATCAAATTCTATTTAGGAAGAACTATTTCTTTCCCAAACACTTGGAAGTAAAGAAATTCTACCATCCAAAGAAATGCTGAAAAGATACTATATGACTACCAGCTGTCACTTTCAAACACTTTATATGACTGAACTCTTCATTCGCAATTGATCTACTTCATATGTGTAAAGATGCAGTCAGTTAGTTTCTACTTTTTCACACTAATATTTCTGGAGGCCATTCATAGCATTAAAACCACCAGCAAGAGAAACCACAATGTGGCAGTAGAGGAAAATAAATGTGTGTGCAGTAGGTGGTGCTGTTGCATGTTTCAAAACCACAACATAACATTGGTATGATGGTGACTGGGAACTGAGAACTGTCTCAAGCAGCAGAATGCCACCAAAACCATTTTTGCAGAATAAAGAGTATATTCTGGCCAGTTCAACTGCACTTTGTGGGAGTTGTAGCTGAATACATCTGAAAGGCACCAGATTCAGGAAGGCATTTCTAAACATAACAAAACTCCCACATTTGTTGTTCCCCGTATCTAATATTTAGAGATATCAGCCTCATTTTAAAAGCCATCAAAATCAATAACCACTTTTGCATTGTGTGGCACTTTAATTACTTGAGTTAATTACTGACTATGGGAAACTGGTAATTCCTTTTGTTAGGCACAATCTGAAATTACTATTGTGCAATTTTACAGGCTGTCTCTAAGCTATAGCATTATGTGGAGGAACAGTAAGAGGATACTGAAACCTTAGGACTAAAAAAAAAAAATGACATAAGTTTCTATGGACCACCACCCCTTTCCTCAGATTCACACCACTGATTAACAAGCACCCCTCACAAGTATGATGAAAGGAAAAAAAAGTCACACCCTAACCATTCTTGCCCTTTACTTTCTTAGCTTTATGAAACTCCATGTTCACTTTCTTTGAGAAGGAAGTAGTACTTCCTTTCTGGCTTATGATAACCTGTCCCAGGGTTTTCTAGGTATAAAGTAAACAGAAGTGACTTACCACTCCTTCCTTCTGGCGGCACCCTAGCACTGTGCAGCCTGTGTAATCTTCTTCCAAGAGCTACTACGAGGAATCAAACTTCTGACCTCTGGCTCCACAGATCCTACAGTATGCCTGTACTTGGCAGTGGTACCTTGTTAAGTACACCTATCCCAACCTGTAGCCATCAATGGTGGTGGCAGAAAATTTCTTGAAAGCTTTGGTCAATGCTGCAAGCAGATGGTGGTGGCCTAGAAGTGGCACTTAAGGACAGATCTCTTCATCTGCATCTGCCACCACATTAACAGCAACAATCCTGCATGTCATAAGTAGCACTTGCAGTGCATGGCACGAAGAAGATACGGCATGCCACCCAGACACAGTCAACCCTCTCATTCCTTACCATCTTCCAAGTTAATGGCATCAGTTGCAGTAATTCCTGCCAGGGTTTTAGCATGTGCCAGGGATACTGCATGCTGGTATGAAGCTTGCTAACAGCAATCTAAAAAGGTGAGAACTAGGGACTGGCAAATGGCATAGGAGAAGAAGTAAGACATGACTCTGCACTGCTCAGCCAACAAATCTGGAGGACTATCTATACAATCCACAGTAAAAAAAAAAAATCAAAAATCAAAATTGAACAGTGTCAGGATAGATCTCCATTATGTCTTATTTTGGTCCTTAGCTGACATTTTAAAATGAATTTTAAAAAAATTCCTGGGCAGCAAAAGCCAGACCATACTTTATATGTACATCTGCTTAAAACTGCACAAAAATGCAACCACTCTGTATCTGCACCAAGCCACAACTGCTAATAAGCTGTTTAGTAATCTAATGTAGATGTGCTCATTCACTTTATGTGAGACTCTGTTTTCCTCTTTAATGTGTACACCAATCAAAACCATCCAGTTATGGTTTAGGATCCTATAATAAATGGATTGTCTAATTCAACCCTTAAGGGAAGAGAAAGAAAAACATAGTGCCCTTGGCATTTAATTAAAGTCTTACAGTACTGCTAGGTTCTTGAAAGCTAAATGCAAGGCCAGGGAACAGGATTAAAAGATCAGGAACAGATAAAAGCGCAAGGCCAACCACTACAATCCTAGGAATAGTATTTCTATACACCATAAAAGAAGAAAAAGACCTAGGATTATAGCTAAATTGCCAACCAAGAAAATGGTTAACTCCTGACACAAGTCCACAGCCATGGATTGCTCACTCCCTTGGATTTCCTATCTTTGAATGTAAGATAATACTCATGTCACAAGAGTGTAGAGATTATTAATGAATGGGCTAAGAAGACAATAGGTTATTGCTCTGACAATTGATAACAGAGGTAAGGAACCTTTGCCTCTCCACATGTTTTGGACTCTCATCTCTCCAGTCAGTATGGCCAATGATAAGGAATTATAGCAGAAGTAGTACAAAATATCTATAAGGCAAAAGATTCTTCAGCTTTGACTTACAGACTGGGAGCCTGCTTGCGCTAGCAAATTTGTGTGGTTGCTCACTTTTTTTAAAAAAATTACTGATTCTGTGGCCCTTTCGTTGCTTGTTCTTGATTAGAGTTCCACTTTTTTTTCACACGAGAGTCATTCTCGTATTCAAGTGATAGTAATCTTCCTGTTGTTGATAGGGACAGATATCTTGCAATCTGCCCTCAGCCTGGTCCTTGCTGTATTGCTGTTATTATTTGCTATCAAGTCCTTTCCTTATGGCAACCCTGTAAATACTGACACCCCAAAGGTCCTACTGTTAACAGTTCAGCTTAGGTTTTGCAAGTTAAAGGCTGTGGCTTCTTCCACTGAGACAATCTACCTTATGCTAGGCCTTCCTTTTTTCCTATTGCCTTCCACTGTCCCTAAAATTATTGCCATTTTTAAGTAGATCATGTCATCTCACAATACGCTCATGGTTTGGTTGCCTTCATTTAGTTATTTTGGAATACAGTAAGAGTTCAGGCTCAATATGATCTAGAACCTACTTATTTGTCTTTCTGGCAGCCCATGGTATGCCTACAGTTCTCCTCCTAACACCACATTGTGAACAAACTTAAATTTGCATAGCTACAGTCATGGCCAAAAATATTGGCACCCTTGCAATTGTGTCAGAAAATGCAACCCTTCTCTCAGAAAATTGTTGCAGTTACAAATGTTTTGGTACTCACATGTTCATTTCTTTGGTTTGCGTTGGAACAACACAAAAAAACAGAGAAGAAAAGTCAAATCTGATACAATCCCACACAGAAACCCAAAAATGCACTGGCCAAAATTATTGGCACCCTGTCTAAATTGTAAGAAATAATTGCTTTTCAAGCATGTGATGCTCCTTTAATTTATATGTGATCCTACTAAGATGTTTCAAAAACCTAGCACACTAGTGAAAAGCTTACAAATATAGAATAAAACTGCTTCATACAAGATTACTTCTTTGGCCCACTGAGTTATGTGCACTCAAATAGCATTTCTCCAGCTTCTTAGAAATAAGCCTTTCCCTTCTCTCCCTGGAGATGTCGAGGACTGAACAAAAGATGTTCTAAGCATTTAGTATTGGACTTGGAAGATCCAGGCTCTAATCCCCACTGGACCATGAAACGTCTTTAGCCAGTCAAACTCTCTCAGCCTGACCTACCCCAGGGGGGTCCTATGAAAATAAATGTGGGAAGAGCCACATTGAGGAGCTCATGGGAAGAAATGGAGGATACGAATGTATTTTGTACAAGAAACAAGATCCCAAAATCTATATGATCTTTAGGTCATAAATAGAGATGGGGACGAATCGCCATTTTGTCGAGTTGTCCTGCTTCAAGATCCATTAAAGTTGACGAAGCACGAAGCACAAATCTCCTCCCCATGAACCAATGAAACACAAATTTGTCAGTTTGTGGGGGGTTTTTTTAGACAGCCAGAAGCTGACCCCTCCACCCCCACAGCCTGCCCCCCTGCCCCCTTCCCAATACTCCTGTCGACTCCCTACCTTGGCTGCCACAGTCTGCGCCGCCACTGCCACTACCACCACCATCCACAGAGGCCCGTGCCACAGCAGCCTCCACAGTCACCATCTAGCACCGCTTGCTGCGATGTCCTCCACCACTATGGCCTGCCTTAAGGGAATCTAGGCTGTCCTTTGCAAAGATGGTGGCTGCAGCTTCCTTGCCTAAGAGAAGCTGCAGCTGCCATCTTTGCAAAGGGCAGCCTGGATTCCCTTAACGCAGGCTAAGGGAATCTGGGCTGCCCTTTGCAAAGATGGCGGCTGCAACTTCCCTGCCCTAAAAGAAGCCACAGCCGCCATCTTTGCAAAGGGCAGCCAGTGTCCCTTACAGCAGGCTATGGCTGCGGAGGCCACCACAGCGGGCGGCGATGGATGGCGGTGGCAGCGGGTGGCAGTAGATGACGGTGGCGCTTGGTGGTGGTGGATGGCAGCAGCAGCTAAGGTAGGAAGGGGGCGGGGGATATGCTGTGGGGGTGGGCGGCTGTAGGGCTGTCTGGCTGCCTATCGGCCCGCTGATCAGCTGATTGGCGGGCCCATAGGCAGAATGGGAAGGCCATAGGAAGAGAGGGAAGGCTAGCCTTCCCTCTCTTCCTATGGGGGATGAATAAAAATGGGGAAATATGACAAATACGAAGGGACGAATATTTAACGAATCAGCGATTTTTTACAAATATCGTGATCTATTTTTTAATTCGACCCCATGTCTAGTCATAAACAATGGTACCAGCTGTTTCCTTCTCTCTCTCTCTCTCTCTCTCCCTCTCCCAAAGCAGTAGCCTGTAGATGTGGGGAAGGATAAGTAGCTGTCACCAGAAATCTGAACCAATCACTTCTCAAATTAGTCAAGAACCACACATAAGGAATGCAAGTTGGGTCCCCCAGATTGAAAGATTAAAAGACTGGTTAGAAAACATGGGGAACAAGGAGCAAATTAAAAATGAGATAATGATGGATAAAGTATCTTCGTATAATGTTATTCAATTAGAACAACAGGCAAAGGATTGAGAAAAATGGTAAATATAAGGAAATTATGAAATTTGAAGAGATTATATTACAAAAGGAAAGTGTAGGTGAAGATAAGGTAATAAAAGGGACAATCAGTAAGTAAAATCTACAAAATATTATTGGAAGCAGAAGATTAGGAAGATTTACTTAAAACATTATGGAAATATGTTCTAGAGAAAGAAATAAGTACCAGTGTTTGGAAAAATATATGGAATAGAGATGGGCACAAACTGGTTTGGCCCACAGCACTGTCTCTGAGTGAGCGATTGCCTGGAGGAGGCAGAGGAGGGAAGCATGCAGCGCCCATTGAACACTGTGGCGCTCTGTGCCGCACCAAACTGGGCCAAACCACCAAACTGTGGTTCATGGCCATCTCTAATATGGAATATTATAATATTGAAATCTATGTCAGTAAGAATAAAAGAAAATTTTGATAGGTTAGTTTGGCAATAATACTTAACTCCAGTAGAACTAAATCAAATAGATGGCAATTATTCCAAGGTATGATGGAGAGGATGTCAAAAAAACAAGTACTTATTTTCATACGTGGATGGAATGCAAGATTATATCAAAATTTTGGCAATTGGTTTTTAAAGAAATAAATGAAACAAGTGAACTAAATTTAGCAGTATGTCCTAAAATAGTGCTTTTATCAATATTTTAAAATGAGGAATATAATCAGACAGCTAAAAAATTGGTTTCCAAGTTGTTAACAGCAGTGAGATTTATTATAACCAGGAACTGGAAAACAATATACAATTTCAATTAAATGATTGGTATAGGGAATTATGGAAGTTGGGGATATAGATATTAATGATAAGCTAACATGTAATATTAAAGTTAAGAAAAGGATGAATTTATAGAAATATGGAAAGAATTTATTGACTTTGTAACTAATAAAGGGAAAGCCCTCTCACAACAATTTTGGAAGCAGAATGGGGCTTCATGAAAGTAAATGGTTGCAACTCCCAATTGGTCCCAGGGGCAGGGAGAACTATGTTTAGAAGATGCTTGTTAATTGCTTATTAGAAGTTTGTACAATTTTGTTTATATTTTTGCTTTAAAAAACTCACAAAAAATAAAAAAAAGATGCAGTCAGTTCCTTTGCATAAGATTGTACTTCAGTGAGTATTCCATCTCAACCAAACTCTACTTGTGGCTCCAATTTGCCTTTAATTAAACATTTAACCAAATGCAACACTAAAGTTAAATTTCCTGTTTTGCTGACAGTGAGAGCAAAAGTTCACCTTGTTTGTAAATTTATAGTGAGCCACCCAAGATATTAGCAAAGCTATAACTTTGTATTCATACTGCATTGTACTTTTTTTCATGGTAAGAAAGCCACTTTGAATTGTTTTTAACTGTAAGGCAACTTTAAAGTATCGTAAGTTTTAAAAACACACAATATCATTATAGTTTTTGTACCTCATGGTCACAAAAGTACCTTGATATCTGACTGGTCTAAGATACGTGAGCAGAGTTTATCGACTTCCATAGATAGATAGGAAGCCTCAAATTAAAAAAACCTTACACCAAAACTGGGGAACCTATTAGTACCCATCAGTCCTAGCCTAATGATAGGGCATGGTGGGAATAGCAGTTCAGCAACCTTTGGAAGCCTGAAGATTCTCCATTCCAGTTAATATTTTCTTTCCAGTGTGGGAGGCTAGATTTTGCAACAGTTAACTGAGAATTATTTTGAAGCTTGCTAGTTAAATCCACGCCTGGTTCAGAAAACCTAGTGGGTGATATTTTAGTGTACTACAGTAATAAAGAAGTGACATATTTAATTACAAAAACAAAATTAATCACTTCTATTAGAGTTGGAACAAAGTGAGAGTTAAACCTGCAGACCCTCACTACAGTCTTCCCCTTGGGTTCCTGTGCTTATCTAAGAAATGTTTCTCCTGATCCCAGCCACCATCTCCTCTTCTTTCCTATCACAAACCAGTAGGCACAAGGTTATCTTTTCTAGGACACACAGCTGCTTGCCTTCATCAGAAGAATCCAGAGTAGGGAACGGGATTCTTACAGGCAGATCAGTTCCAAAACAGGGTCAGGGCTGGAAGGTTATGATCATGATCCAGTTGAAGCATACAGTACTAGATGTACAACTAAGATCCTGGGGAAACCAGAGCATTTATGTTCCTCTAACATTCTGATTATAACAAACTGCAGTTTGCATTCATGCAGTTCTTATTAAATCTCAATGTACATTTCTTGTTTTCACCAACAGCAAACTATAGACATGTTTTCAGATTAATGACAGACTTCTCCGTGTCACTGTCCTCTCATGAGCCATCTATGTGTATGATAATATCAAAGCTGAAACAGGTTCACATACCCTTTACTCAGTAAACTAAGCAAACTGTGAAATTTGGCGATTCATACTTGGTGCCAGTCTCCCAGTGTAATTCTAGACGAATACAACTACTTTCAGGACCCCTAACAACACACATTTAAACATATTTTATACACAGGTGGAAAACTGTGGCTACACAGCCAAAGTTTCTGGGTATCACACTTACCAACCAGTCTTCTCCTTGCTGGCTATAGAATTTGGAGATCTGTAGGCCAAAAAGCCACATTTCCAATCTCTCCACTTAACCATGTAAAACAATCTACCCCTACAATCTGAAGAAAATGTACTCGGTTCTCAAACCTCCAGAATCTGTCTATTCTCTGCTACTGAGTCTTAACTAACCTTCAGTTTCCCAGGATAACAGCCTGTGGGGGTTGTTTTTTTCTGCTCCACTGGACGGATCAGGAACTTCCCAGAAAACCTCGATTTTTGTAGAACAGCTGCCATATCCTCATCCACATCTACAACTTCTCCTTGCTGGAAGAGAGTAAATGAAAGGCAACAGACAAAAGAAACAAGTTACTAGCAATAAATAGACTTAGGTGTCTATAAACAGAATAGGCAAGGCTTTTTGTGGTTCTCTGTTTCTCCCAACAGTCCCATCTGACTCCAGCCCTACTTCTAGAACTGCCTTCCCCAAACTCATACCTGCCAGATATTCTATACCAGGGGTCCCCAACCCCTGGTCCGCGGCCCCGGTGCCAGTCCGTGGCCATGACAGGACCAGGCTGCGGGGACAGATCTCCCGCCCTCCCTCGCCTCCCCCCCCCCACATACATGGCCCACCACACAGGGCAGCCCACTTACACAGGGTGTATCAGAATTTCAGATGAGACATTCAATCTCTTAATTTTTATTTGGAAAACATGGGGGAATTATTAGAGGGAGGTTTTAAAGAGAGTATGAGGTTTTTATGTTTGTCAAAAGGCAGCATGAGTTTTTTTAAAGGTGGGGGAAAACTCTGTTCTAGAATAGTTCCTGTCCTTTTTAAACTTTTCCCAACCCAGGCCCAGATTCCCCAAAGCCCAGATTGGATATTCCAGTACCCAACTTTTGGTTTCCTAGCAGCTTTGGAGATACATGCAAATTAGATTGGGAAAACAATGAACGGAGAAATAATAATGCATTTTTACACCAGCTTTGCTTCTTCTCTGATCTGCCATAAGGCCTCCCCAAGTGCTTTGCCATAAAGATCAAAGCAAGGGGAGATCCACTTGCAGATCTCCTGTAAAACATGGAGCTGAATATGCATACCAGAACTTGCACCAAACATACAGCATTCATACTGAAGCTATAAGGACAGGTATCAAATTCTGTGCCATATCCTGTCACCTCATCCTATTAATTATGAGCTTGTGACAAGGACAGCAAGCAGCTAATTGACACCAAAACAAATCCAGAAGGCATCTCAATAACTAGATATTTCTAGAAATGCTCAAGGCAAAAACTTAAATTTGTAACAGAAAAACCCACTTTAGCATATAGAATAAAGACCTTATTTTAAAAACTTATTTTTTAAAAAAGCTGCCATGAAGCTACTGCAGATTGTCTGCTAGCAATTTGGAATAATATAAAATAACAATACAAAATATTGTGGTAGCTGATAGTCAGGAGGTAAAATGTGTGCTTCACACCATTTCAGTTCCCTTCATATTTCAATAAAACATGATTCTGGCCCCCAGGTCTGTACCTTGAACTTGTAGTTAACATCAAACTCTAGTTCCTTCTCATGCCCAGTGATTCCACCTGTGTAAATAACTTCACAGTGTTGGATGGAAAAATCCTTGGGGATCTTGAAGAGGCGGAAAGTAGCAGAAACAAACTGGCACTCACCTGTAATTAGAGCATAGGGGCTTGCATCACAACCAGGGTTAGAGACAACACAGATCAATTCCCAGATTAGAGCAAAACTTGGGTCATTCCCTTTTTAGATTGTAGCTTTCAAAATCTTCCAACCAGCACGGTGAGTGCTTATTGATGCACTGGGGAAGAATATTAGGATTGTTGCTTGGAGTGGGAGTCAAAAATTCAAAGACAAAGAAACCGTATTCATCGTGGCGTCATTCAATGTTATGCTTACCCAAATACTCCAAAAGAAAATGGACCTTGCCTTATTGAGGTGGTTTGTATTACACAGGTTTCCAGGCTGGAGTGGGAGTCTTAAGAATCAGAAAGAGCAAAGTATTTTGATTTGTCAATGTCCTGACCAGAATAATGTATAAATAATTATAAAAATGAGAGAACTCTTAATATTCTCATATTTTAGAAACAAATGGCCTGTTTGATCAAAGGGCCTTTCTTAATGCAAAGGAAAGCATGGCTAGCTCAAGGTCTTGGCACAAGTCTCAGTCCCAACGTCCTCTTTCTTCATCCAAACAGTGAATGAAGAAGCGCCCTTTCCTTATACTTAAGCCAGCTCCTCCTTCATACCAGACTGCATCTGGTAAATGTACCCTTCACAGTACCTTCAGGTCAATGGGTGAGTTCATACCAAGAGGAGGAGCAAGAACAAGAATGAGATGAGGCAAAGTAGGTGGAGGCTTACTACATTTTAGCCTTGCAAAATGTTTTAGGGTTTGCTTGTTTCTTACCCACAACACTTTCCAGCTCCTTGTTGCCAATAGTTATTCGGGAGGCAGTCACCAACCGAGGTGGCTGGAATCCAACTTCCTGAGCAATTTTGTAGAGATCCTTCCACCACAGGGCTCCTCCTAGGCACTCGCCTAAAGATGGCACAAGGACAAAAGGTGCCCAAGTAATCAATAAAATCAATAGCATATAAAAAGCAGAGGCCAGGTGTGGAAAGACAATGACTTTCTGTCTCTCCTCATCAGATTAGGGTGCTAAAAATTCCAACAAAGAATTTACAGCTGTTGTTGTTGCCCTGTGTTGCCTCAGTGCTAGTCAAGGGAAGTGAAATTAGCATAAATTTGCATCCATTAACACAGTTTTCCTCCTCAAAAAAGGGACTTTGGCAAGCTCCATAAAAATGGACGTTTTCCAAATATGTGCACTACACAAGCAAAAACCTGTTTGCAACATTGCACATATGTAACAATGCACAAATGGGTCCTTTTAAAGAGAAAGGTGGGGTATAGATGGATGGATGGATGTTTCTCTCACACACACCCCAATTGTAATTGTCAAACTATGGAGCAGCTTCCCAACACTCTGCCTCAAGGGACAGAGTATCTGAAGGGAACAACAATGTGAAATTCTAGAAAACAAACTGGATCCTGAGAATCCTGAAATAACATGCCTGGCTTTCAGGAAGGGGTCAAGAGACATCCTTGCAAGATTTCTATCTCAAACTACAGACCTGACATATAGCAGCAGGCTGCATGCACATAACTGCCTGCAGACTGAAACAGACTACGAGCTGGGAGAAGAATGAAATACATTGTAAGATGGAAATGATCCAACATGAAGCAAATCTCATGAGATATGTTTGATTGGAAAATGCAATGCAAGCTTTGGATTTTTCAACCCTATATACACAGTTGTGGGTCTGGGTAGGCAAATCCACTCACCCCATAAGACTTTGTGTTTCCTGCTCACTTCTGGCAGATCATGGCTGGCATACACATCACTGAAATACATCTCCCCTCCCACCTGGAAAAGAGGTCAACAGCAAGCAAATAAATAAAACATATCCACTGTCTCATAGCCAAAAAACAATATGCTTGAGGGGGAAAGGAGAGATTACGACTTCATCAAAGTCAAGGGAACAGTTTCACTGAAGCTGACATGCCAGCCACTCTTCACTGCCCCCTGGATCATCTGCCATGGATGTGCTGCGTCTGCAAAGCAATGCAACTCAGCCAGATAGACTAATCAGTCAAGGTCTTTGGAAGCAACCCAGTCTTTCCTTGTAGGAAAGTCAATCCTCCTCATCTTCCTCCTTTCTTTGTACAGAGGAAGCGGGCAACAGTCAGGAACCCAAAAACTTCAGTCAAAATCTCAATCCAAGCTGTACATCTCATTCTTAGAGCTTGGAAAACTTATTTTTTGGACTATAATTCCCAGAATCTCAAAGACAGCATGGGCAGTAGCAACGGAGGGACACTAGACTTTGTATTTCTTCCACACTCTTCAGGAACTGACTGGGAGATTGTGGAACATGAAGTGCACAAAACTAAATTTTCCAAGCTCTGCTCATTCTGCTAAAACCCCTAAGAACAGACCCTGTGCTCTGTGCTTATTTATGCATTTATTTATCCAAATGCTTCATAGAATCATAGAACTGAGTTGGAAGGGGACCAGAAGGCCATCGAGTCCAATGCTCTGCTTAAGGCAGGAATCCAAGTCAAAGCAGATCTGACAAATGGTTCTCCAATTTTCTCTCGAACACCTGCAACATTGGAGTGCTCACCACCTCCTGAGGTAATTCATTCCACTGTTGTACTGCTCTAACAGTTCTGACGTTTTTTCCTGATATTCAGCTTTATACTGGCTTCCTGTAGCTTGAGTCTATTGTTACATGTCCTGCACTCATGTTACATGATCCTGGTCCTCCTCTGTATTACTACTTTTGAAGTATTTGAAAAGGGCTATCAGATCTTCCCTCAGCTTTCTTTTTTCAAGGCTAGCCATCCCCAGTTCTTTCAGTCTTTCCTCATAGGGCTTGGTTTCCAGCCCCCTGATCATCCTGGTTGCCCTCCGAAATTGCTCCAATTTGTTGGCATCCTTCTTAAATTGTGGTGTCCAGAACTGGGCACAGTACTCTAGATGAGGCCTAACCAGTGCTGAATAGAGGGGGAACTAGTAACTCACAGGATTTGGAGACTATACTTCTGTTATAGTTTTAGAAGAGGTAACCATGTTAGTCTGTGCAGGCCTATCAGGCAAAGTCCAAAGAAACAAAAACAAAGATGAAAATACATGGCACTTTAAAGACTAACTATTATATTTTAATGTGAGCTTTCATGGACTCGTATTAAAATATAATAGTCCTTAAGGTGCCAAATGTTTTTGTCTTGTTTTGTTTTGTTTCTTTGGACTTTGCCTGATATACTTCTGTTAATGCATCCTAAAATAGCAGTATTTTATACTTCTATTAAGAGTGGCTGTGTACTTGGCACAAACTGAATATTTGTCCCATCTGTGAGCATGTCTGAATGGAGCTATTTCCAGAAGAAAATTGTTCTTGTCTATTGCAAGTCACAACCCCACTTTTCTTTCCACCATCCATTCTCTGATGTGCACTGTAGATGCATGCATTATACAAACAGATCAAACTTTACCTTTAACACTCTATAAACCTCACGTAGGACAGCTCTTTTGTCAGGGGACAGATTAACCACACAATTGGAGCTAAATAGGAGGAAAAAATTAATTTAACTACCTTAAAGAAGGAAAGCAAAGAGCAAATGTTGATATTCACAATGAAGTAAGGCAATATAGGAGTAAAGCTATGTAGAAATTCCAATCTTCCACAGTGCTAATGCATAGAAATGCCCAGACATCGCTTCTGTCCTAAAGGAATTCTGCTGTATTCCCATAAGACCAGCACTGGGCAAAATAAGGGACTGCAGACACATTTCAATTTATAAAATCAATTTATTTTTAACAGGTTTGAAATCCCAATTAGAGAAGCTATCCTTACCCCCTCTAAACCAGAGATGGGAAAAATGCAGTCCTTCAGGTGCTGGACTGCTGTTCCTATCAACCCTAGCCAATACAGTGAATGGTGCAGGATGATAGCAGATGTGGTGAACCATCATCAGGAGATCCAACCATTCATTGTTCCTACTCTAAATCCTGCTAAACCTACACTGTTTCAACCACTGAAAAATCTGTCTGCTGCAGATCCAGCTTGCTTCCAAAATGCCAAGACCAATATACTGACAAACATGTATACCTCAAATATCTCTGCTGTGAAAATGAATGCAAGGGCTCGAAGAGGTCATTTGTAGAAGAGAAGCAGTTGTAAAGGGGGAAGAACTGCTCAGTATTTTCATACTCATAAGTTTTCCCCAGCAAACGTTAAGACTTAGACTCACACACATACACGGGGGGCGGGGGGGATCGTGCACAGGTCTTGTACAAGGATTTTGTCTAGTCTCAGAACTACATCAAAAGGGGAAAAAACAGTAAAAGTGTTACAGAGTGAAAGGCATCTGAAGAGAAGAATCAATGAGCATAAGGAAGAGCTAAGCAACTCCTCCTGTGTCCAGGAAAGTTGCTTCCAGAAATGGGAACCCAGTGTGTGCTTTATGTTGTTACACTCTTCAGAACTCCTTCTAAAACCAACACTGGATATCATTCTCTGTTATTCATTTACTGTTTATTGCGGTCTGAGGTTTGGACCAACCCTGCAGAGGAGGAACTGGTATTTGGGGACTATGAAAATCTGCAAATTCCCAGTCAACGTGTGGTGCGGCATATGACACCTGAAGTTAAAACCAAACAGTTCTCAAACAGAACTGTGGGTATCTACCCTATGAGCTTGCAGAGGAAGTGTAGCGGTCACCCTGTCATGCATATTCAGCAGTGCATTTGCATGAATCAATTGGGAGCTGTTGGGAGGCGGAGCCAACTACATAGAAAGGGGGCTGAAGCAGAGAGTGGGGGATATAGAGAAAAAAGGAGTTGAGAGTTGGAAGAGATAGATAGTTTGGGAGTTTTGTGGCAGAGAGAGATTTTAGTGAGTGAACAGTCAGAGTGTTATCTTTATTAGTTAAGTATAGAAGAGGTTAAAGGGGGTTAAAGAGGTTAAAGGGGACGTGGTGGCGCTGCGGGTTAAACCGCAGAAGCCTCTGTGCTGCAATGTCGGAAGACCAGCAGTCGTAAGATCAAATCCATGCAACGGAGTGAGCTCCCGTCGCTTGTCCCAGCTCCTGCCAACCTAGCAGTTCGAAAGCATGTAAAAATGCGAGTAGATAAATAGGTACCACCTCGGTGGGAAGGTAACGGCGTTCCGTGTCTAGTCACGCTGGCCACGTGACCACGGAAACTGTCTTTGGACAAACGCTGGCTCTATGACTTGGAAACGGGGATGAGCACCGCCCGCTAGAGTCAGACATGACTGGACTAAATGTCAAGAGGAACCTTTACCTTTAGAAGAGGTTAAAGGAATATATGGGACGCTTTGTGTAACTTTAAGAATGTGCTTAAGAACTATTCATGAAACAACTTGTAACCAATAAACCTGTTCTTATTTCAAAGTTAAGTACTGGATGGACCTCAGTCTTTCACAGTAAACATAGCTGGTAAAGAGATCAACTGGTGGCAGCGTAGTAAAGGATGTGGTGGGTGCCTGAGATTGGGTATATAATCTAGGTACACGCAAGAGGCACGTCAGAGATTGATGGTGAGCGACCGGGTACTGAGACAAGTGGTGTTAGCTTGTAGGACGGTTGTGACAGGAAGGAACTAGAAAGAGCACCTACATTACAATATCAAAGCTTTCGTCCTTCAGGCCTGCTTCATCCAGTTTTTCTATAGAACCACAGATGAAGTTCACATTGGGCTTCTGGTAGCCAAACTTATTCATATGATAATTAATGTGTTTCTTTGCTACTTCCACCTGAAGAATGGGAAATAAAACAAGCAAATAATTAAAACGTTAGCATCCAGTTTTGGAGGAGACCAATTTACTACATGAAATCCAACAACCAAGTTCAATCCATATAATGCTGGAAAAATAAATCTTAAATTGAAACAGAGTTAAAAGCTTCCAAAAGCAAAGGCTACACGTGGCTTGAGATGCCAAAATGGCAATCATCATAGAAACACTGGCATCATGAGGGAAAGTATGGGGTAGGGATGTGGAGTGAGAACAAAAAGGACTGTCAGCACTTTAGCATCTGCAGTGCAACTTCTTAATTCACCAGGACTAAATGTCCCTTGTGCCATGGCAAGGAACATAGCAGTTCAGCTATTTATAAAAAATAATAATAACAAAACCAACACTGATCTCTCCCATTGTTTCTATCCTTACCCAAGCCTTTCAGGAAATGGGCAAGGCCCTGGTTCTCCTTGGTTACCTGAGGGCTCCAAGGTGAGGTGAGGTCTCCTTTCACTTACAGGAAACATTGGGAAAAGACTCAAGACAGATTAAAATCAGGACAGATTTTGTCCTGGTGCAGGACAAAAGAAGCAAGATAAATGTCTGCTGCTTCTATCCTTCTCAAAAGCTGTCCACAAGTCCCTGCCTCTTCCTACAGCCTTCCTTGCTTGTAGAGGTGGAGGCCCCAACTCGTCCAACATGCAAAAAACACTGGAGAAGAACAGAAACAGCAGGCTTTCCTCCTGATTCTAAGGGTGTGACTACACTGGAAATCCCAATTGAAACAATTCAGCTTTTCTGCAATTTGATTCACAGCCTGTATTATGTTTGAAATAGAAGTTCTCACACAGGGGCTCTAGATTGATTTGGGAGTTCACCCATCATATTGGATGCAATATGATTTGCACCAAGGCTCCCCCTTCTTTCCTTCCTTCCTCTGGTCCCACTTCTGCCGATCCTTTCATGGGGTGTAAGTACAAGAAAGAAGAAGAAGAATGACCCAGCAATAAGGTGATAGGGTGATCTAGTACTAATCTCATAAATTAAAAAAATAGATTTAAAAAAAATTAATTTAGTGAATGATCAGAGGAAAGAGTGTGGAGGCATGTTCCCCCAGCCCTGATCATCATACTCCAACTGCCAATGTCACTGAAAAACCACCTACAGACATCTGGAAGTTGAGTCATGGCAACTGGACTTCTTTCTTATTAGGTTGAAATTTTTCGCTACTCATCCAAGTAGCTTCTTCAGTCTGAATAGGCTCATTAGATGACTAAGGACTGGGGGTGAGTGAAAATGTTTGGTTTCTCCAATGTAGAGCGCCAAACACTCCTCTTTGCATTGGACTGCATATACCGTATTTTTCCATGTATAAGATGATACTTTTATCTAAAATATTTAGATTACAAATTTAGGGTTGTCTTATACACAGAAGTAAGGAGGGGGGAGGGATCAAAGCGCTTTGATCCCTGCTTTCCCCCTCCACTTTCTTCGCAAAAAGTGGAGGGGAAAAGCAGGAATCGCTTTGATGAATCGCTTTGATGATTCTTGCTTTCCCCCTCCACTTTCTTCAGAAGAAAGTGGAGGGGGAAAGTGCCTTCTTCGCAAGAAAGTGGAGGGGGAAAGCAGGAATCAAAGTGCTTTGATCCCTGCCTTCCCCCTCCACTTTCTTGCGAAGAAAGAAATTCTGGGTTAGAAAAGTGGGGGGGGAGGGTCTTATACGTGGGGACGTATTATACACGGAAAAATACGGTACTATATTGCTCCTGTTGTGTTTTGGTGTCTAGTCCTTTTGGTGGACGAGTCTGTCTTAGTGTGTTTGTGGGTTTGAAGTGCACAGGTACATGGTGTTCACAAAAAATCCTTTTGAGCTTTTGATGTAGTCCAATGCAAAGAGGAGTGTTTGGAGCTCTACACTGGAGAAACCAAACAGCCAAACAGGAGAATGGCCCAGCACAGGAGGGGCAATGGCTCAGGACCACAATCAGCAGTGTTCCTTCATTTGAAGGACAAAGGACACTCATTTGATGACCAAGATGTACTCATTTTGAACCGAGAAGATAAGTGGTTTGAGAGAGGGGTCAGAGAGGCCATACCTGTGCATATAGAAAATCCCTCACTCAACAGGGGTGGAGGCCTTAGATACAATCTGTCTCCTATTTATCATGCTGCCCTTTCATCCGTCCCCAGAAAGATCAGGACCACACTCACCAGAAAGACCACTGTTAACAACTGTTAACGACCCATGACAATGGGTGGAGAAGGACTGCAGAAGCAGGATTTTCACTCACCCCCAGTCCTTTGCCCATCTAACAAGCCTATTCAGACCAGGGGGGAGTGAAACCAAAGTAGAAGATATATCAGGGGTCTCCTACCAACTCTCCTCAGACTGAAGAGGCTGCTCAGATGAGTAGCGAAATGTTTCAACCTAATAAGAAGTCCAGTTGCCATGACTCAACTTCCAGATAATCTCACTTGGATGACTGAGGATCTTCAGATACACCTACAGACATATCCCCCGTCTTTACAAGAATCACAATTAAGTACATGGGAGGAAGCCTATTCAAATTGTTCCAGCCTGAAAAAGTAGAAGCCCCCATCCCACAGTGGCAGAAAAGAAAAGCCACATTGGGAGCAAAAAGGGCTGGATTGATTCAAATCAACTGTTTCATCATGTGGGCAGTAAAAAATACTTCAAATTCACCAATTGTATAAGCAGAGCAAATCCTGTGGTATTTGACCATGTAGTCACAGCCTCAGTTTCCAAATCATTCTGCAAGTCAGAAGAGGCCTTCTCTTCATTGCACGGAACTTGGAAGTGGGGACTTTCATTCCATTGTGGTGGTGATAATCCAGACAGTGATTGAGAACAGACATAAGCTTGGTTAAAAATCTAAGGCACTATTTGCTGACCACTGCTCATGTCCTTCCTACCGACCTTCTGCCAATCAGAAGACAGAATTTCAGTCCTGAACTAAAGATCCAGTTCTTACCTGGCTCTCAGTTATGTCTATTCCAGTTACATGTCCATTCTCCCCAATCAGCTTACTGAGCATGTAACAGTCTCGGCCACTTCCACTGCCCAAATCCAATATCCAGCAGTCTTCCAGACATTCTGGAACCACCAGACCACAACCATAGTACCTGTGGAAAGTAAGTACAAGACAGTATGGAAAAGAAACATAGTTTTGATAGAAATAGATGAGATGGTATGATGTGGCAGGTGCAGCATGACAGTCAATACACATCAGCACACTTTCCATGATATATACAACTGTTTTGCTTGCACCTGTTTCTCCTCAGTACTCTCCTACTACTAGTGAACAGTTAGGCCATAGGATAATACTTTTGAAATCAAAGTGATCACACTATTATATATTCATACCAATTAGCACAAACATATTCAAGGAGTGGTAGATAATGATAAAAGTACTCTGACCCACATCAATTACATAGGTCTGTCACCTTTACAATTCAACAAACAGTGCCAAACAAGGTTCTCTCTAAGCTGGGCGCCTGTGTGCATATGTCTCTGCCTCCCTGTGCGCAGCTGTCTTCCTCCACACAGCGATTGCATTAGGTTCTGGTCGCAATGGAACCCTATGCGTGGGGGGCGGAGTCACACGAGCGCAGGGGCAAAATCATTATAGGGAGGTGGAGCCCCACCCAGTGGGACTGAAAATTAGAGAGTACATTGGTGCCAAGTTATTTTTTCTTATCCAACTGTCCACAGAAATAGACCTTATTGCTAAGGCACTGGAAAGCTTAAGAAGGTCTCAATGTGCATAATTGATTTGAGAGCATCTGGTCTATCACACTATCTGAGAAATGGACATCTAAAACAAAGAAAACAAAAGGGAAGATACATTTGCTGCTATATGGTATCCATTTATTTTATCTGCAAATGAAGATTCATCACCATATGGCCAATCTGCAGATCCTATGAAATTCTGGAAGAGTGGCCTTTGATTGTTGGACTTTTCCCTCTCAAACAATAGACTTTGGTCTGACCCCCCACATCAACGCACGGTCTAATTTTCAGTCCCGTTGGGCAGGACTCCGCCTCTTGCACGCGGGGCTTCACCCGTGTGCACGCACGACTCCGCCCCCCGCACGCTGGGTTCTGTCACAACCAGAACCTAACACAACTGCTGCACAGAGAGGAGAGCTGTGCTGAGGGAAGCGGAGTTGTACGCGCACCCAGCTTAGCAGGGACCTTGCCCCCTATACTGTATCTTCATGCAGGTGAAGTTTTGCTTCTGTGAGTGACTGCTCAGATACAAACTATCTGTTTTGTTTGTTAGTTTCTACCTCTTCTCACTTCTTTGTTAACATTATTAACATTTAATTTTTAAAAAGAAAAAGAAATCCCACTAAGTTTAACAATGCTGACTCCTAGGTTGGCTGGTGAGACAATGCACCCTGTCAGTATGCTATTCAGCAAAAAGTCCCACCAGCATAGCAATGTAAAATCACACTGTTTGCACAAGTATTGCTATCTTACAAAAAAAAAAGTAGGTTTTCTTCATGGAGATCACCACTTAAGCAACCGCAATACTTATGGAACTGAATCAATAAATTATCCATATTTTAACTGACCAATCAATTAATACAGATCTGCATTTCTTATATACAGGCATACAAGATAGTTTTTATGGCCTAAATTATAAAGTAATACCTGTTCAAAGAAAAACTAACTGTTATTTTCCTGTCTTTTTTCTTTTATACTGACACTCCAGAACCAAACTATTGTATTGGTGGTGATTAATCTGCCCATTAAAACTTACAGCTCTATCCTTTCAATTGCACCTCATGTTAACACAAGTGGGGGGTGGGATAACTTTTTCTCATTGGATAAAAAATATTTTTTTAAAAAGATACTTCTCCTCTATACAATCAATTTTAAAGTAATTCATATGATCAGAGTTTGCTCAAAAACTCAATACCGTACTTTGCTGAAACCTCCTCATGGACACATTGCAGTGCTTCTTTGATAAACGTGGGCAAAGACTTTGTTAAAGTAATGCAAGCATTGGCTTTCAGATCCTCTCTTTTCTTCAACTCTTTACCATAATAATCCTTAGGGGGAAAAAACAACACAGAAACAATGGCCATATACAATCTATCTATGATCTAAACATTATTGAAAGGACTTCCATGCTTAGACTTACTAGGCTCCAGTCATCATTAATACAACATTAAACTGTGGTGCATATGTTTGAAAAGTTGGACAGGTGAACAGAGGATACCTTTAAAATGATGTTAAAATATTTTTAGAAACACCAAGTTACTTTGAAGATGCCTGAGAACAATTGTTTTGCTGTCCTTTTGCTAATGAAAAATGCTACACTTGCTACACTTCACCCAGTTCTTATCTTTTGTTATATAATCTGTAGTACTGTGTTTGCAGAGACAAAGTGCTAGGACTTTATACTTGGCAGTGAAGGAAGCATCATCTGCCAACCCTTTTAAGCTCCTCTTTCCCCTCTAAGCTTTGCTGCAACCCTCAAAGTAGCTAGAGTGGAGTGGTAAGGAGGGAGATTTCCCCAGCAGCAACGTATTGTCGTGAGTTGTAATACAAAGTATTTTGGAATGGCTTCATCTTGAATGAGCAATCAAGATCCACTAGCTTTACAAAAGATCTGCTCCTGATGGAGATGAAAACTGGTTTGTTAAGATAGGACAACGGCTGCTTGCATTGTGGCACTCACCTGGGAGTGTGACTACAAGGATGTGCACTTGTCATTATGAGCAGAACACCCACAATACTAGTAGTACACCAATGCAATACATAGTGCATTGTTGCATCCGGCCAAACTTGTTTTCTAAGAAATTAAAGGGAGAGCCATTTTTGTGTAGTAGATAAAGTATTTCAGGAGACAAGGGTTCGAATTTTAACTTGGCCATGGAAACTCACTAGGGAGTGGCAACGATATACCACTCCTTGCATATACCCAAACCCTCAAAAATCTGTTAAGTTCACCATAAATCAGAAGCTACTTGAGGGCAAAAGCCAACTAAAGCCCTGGTCAAGTTCCACAAGGCACTGCCAACATTCTGAGTGAATGGAAATATATCAGAGGCGAGAGAAACAGGCCTTGACGAGAAGTAAGGAAAAAAGCCTCTGACCATAAAATATGTAACTTCTCCTTTAGGTTTGGAGTCAGGACGTGAAATACTGGGAAAACGCGAAGTGTCCACTCGTGCTAACCGTAGGCCCCGATACAGCAGAAATGAGGCGCGTTAAGACCTCAATAACACTCGATCCCACCCTCTCACCTGCACCTCTCGGTATATCCGCTCCGCAGCCACTGCAAGGCAATAAAAGGAGTCAGCATTTGGTGTCTGTTTTTGGGTGGGAAGCCAAAGTCGCAGAGGGAAGACTATGCGAACCCGAACCCCTCCCTACCCGATCCACGCAAACCCATATGTGGGCTGTGCAATCCCCAAAAGATTGTAACTCGGTTTCTATGCCCTCTCCTATCCCCACCACCAACACCTGTACGTTGGACGCTTTTTCCCTCCCCAGGAAACATTTCACCCCAATGCTCCACAAGCTTACTCTGAGCGCTGCCTCAGGCCTCGCCCCCGCCCTATAAAAGTCCTGTGGGGAAAAACGTCGCTCCCTGCAATACTTGGGCCGGAACTACGCTATGCCGAAGACCACGGGCTTTTGACTAACGAGGAGGCGGGCGCGCTCATGATTGCCGGTTCGAGGCCGAGGCGCCCCCTATCATCGCCCAAGGCGTGGCCAAGCTGTTCCCGGAAGCTGATATGGCCGGTTTCTGTGGGCGGTGGGTGCCCCGGTTCTGCGAGATGCGGTCGTGGGTTTTCTGCAGTTCTCCTGCCCGCTTCCCGCACTAAATCTTTCCGCCAGATTCCGACGCTGGTCGGGCTTGGAGGAGCCCCTCTTGCAATCGCGTGATGGACGTGCAGCGCCAGCCTTGCAGCTGCCGTTGCGGACTGGCTCCTTGCCGCTTTCAATCCTCTATATATCCAGGGCCTGGCTTCTGCTAATTCCCAACGTCCCGTTACCCAGTATGGTTGACAATAAGTCAACAGGTAGCCTGGGAAGACACAGGACGTGACTACAACACCCATCTCCTGCCCTTGTTTCCTTGGGTTTTGACGTGTTCTGCCTTTGGTACTCGTGTACAACCATCATGCCTTCACAGAAGTAACCCTGACAGTCTGTTTCAGCAACGAGAAGCACACACCAAATAATATGGCTATTTTATGATTAAAATTTTTACTTCAGTGTGAGCTTTTGTGCGTCACGATTTGCAAAGGCACCACAATATCCGTCACTGTACTTGGTACAATATGTTCTGATGGCATATTTCATTGGTTGATATCAGTGCAAATCAATATCTAATTAGGACCTGGTTAACACCCAGCTTGCATACTGAATTTAGTAAAAGCCTTTCTTTTTACTCTTCTATACATGTATTTGGCCTGTGAGAAATTGTGTTGATCGTCAATCTATTAAACATTCTTCTTACTTAAAATATGCTAATACAATTGCTGAAAAAGAATCACACACTCACTTTTTTCTACAGTAAATTGCAAAATATTGGATTTTAAACCAAATCCTTTTACAACTTATAAACTTTTTGATATTAAAGAACATATCCTACCATTATAAATCATAGGCATATTAAAAATGTACATATCTCAGAAATTAACTGCAATAATCACCATAAATGGAAAACAAAACTTTGTTTTGTTTAACTATCAGATAAGAATGGAATCAGTAAACAATAAGAGTACAGATGGAAACTGCACTTAAATGTGTGTTCGGTGTTCCAGGAAGCTAACCAAATAATCCACAATACCTTACTCTGTTTTCAACCCAGTTTTCTAGCTCATCTCCATTCAGCACTCCACAGCCACTGAGTACAGGCAGTCCTCACTAAAAAGTTTAATCACACATTCAATTTTTATTTTACTTATTTTCTTGTAATTCTGCTAACCTACTGAAAACTGATGCCTCCTTTCTTTTGCACATCTGATATAATTTGTTACATAATCAATGGTCATCATAGAAAACAAATAAATTATTTACATTATGCACAAAACACAAGACCCCATCACTGTTTTCCACAGCTATATGTTGAACTTGTGTTCGTTTAAAAAAAGACTTTTCTCCTTTCACGTTTTAGTGATTTATAAATAAATTGTGAGGACTTCTTTATAAAAAAAGCAGAAAATGGCATTGCTAATAAATGGAGAAAGAAAAGCTAATATATTTTAAATGTATAAAGTAGCAATTCTGCTTTTCAGTTGGCTTTAAATTGGCTCAGTGCACAGCACTATGAAAATGAGATATGTCCCATGGCTCTCCAGCTATATACTTGACTGGATTATTGAATCTGTGGAAAATTACATAATGAAGCCACAGCTCCTTAATCAAGAGCCTTTGTAATAATGAGTGAGAAGCATTGTAGTTCAAGGTCAAGACAGACAAAAGGAGTACATACACAGACGCACACACAAACAGAGAAACATACAAGCATTGTTCCAGCACAGCTTATGTAACAGATATTGTAATGAGAAAAGGATTCTAATAACTGAAAACATCTCTTCCCTTCAGATACATAAATATAAGTTAGATCTTGAGGGATGCAAAATGCTACTCTTCAGTTCGCAACAAACAAAGCAAGTAAAAATATTCACATAGAACAGTAATATATCATGTTCATATTAACCTAGCAAATGCAATCCAAAGAAAAACCAAACTAAGCCAGGTGGCACCTTTAAGACATAACAAAATTATCTCAGTGTGAACTTTAGTGAATTACAATCCACTTCTGCATTCAACATGAACAAAACAATCACTATGCAAAAGAATAAATAGACATGTTGTTGTTGTTGTTGTTTAGTCGTTAAGTCATGTCCGACTCTTCGTGACCCCATGGACCAGAGCACGCCAGGCCCTCCTGTCTTCCACTGCCTCCTGGACAGTGGAAGACAGGACATCATACAAGGCAAAATACAAAGCCAACCTCAGAACAATTCAGTTTCCCAGGTCTTGGAACACTGTGCCCATAATCTCAAAGTGACTGTAGTACACAAAATGAATTTCAAAGAGAGATCTGAGAAGGAGAAGCTTAACTTGGAAATATTCAATTAGAAGTTGGAATAAAAACCAAAGCATCTTAGCACATTATGGCTGAAATCCTCTTGACTTAATTTTACACCACACAAGTAGGATGATGTCATCATTCTGCAGCTGCAATATTTAATTTTATTGAAAGCTTCCTACTTCCCTCCCTTTCAGGTTTCAAAGCTCCCTAGAGCTGCCTTGGAGAAGCCTTTGGGAGCCTGAGGATGTGAGACTTCAATAGCTAAAAATCACCAACTGCAATCCTACTGCTAGGGTTGACCACTGCTGCTAATCTGGCAGCGATGTTTGGATATTAAAGGCTCGCCTCCACATCCCAAGGCTCCCAAAGGCTTCCCTAGGGCAAAAGGGAGCCCTAGGGAGCCTCAGAACCTGAAAGAGAGAGAAGAAGCTTTCAATTGAATTAAATATTACTGTCACAGAATGATTTCATATTACTTGCTCAGCATCAAGTTGTACAAGAGGATTTCAGCCAGTATATATTAATAAGCCAGTTTCATGATACGTTTGTGCACCATCAAAAAGTTGTTTTTTCCATAAAGCCTCTGACCTCAGCACAACTTACTACTTATTGAGAGCAAAACTTACCACTTCAACACCTCAAAGAGAAAATCAGCCTCAGACATTCAGAATAGGCTGATTACCTACTGCCAGGATATTTATGTAATCAACACTTAGAAAGTTCATTATTAGTGTTAATAAAGCAAGTGTCACCTTCTGAACTCCATTCTGCCACCCAGAGTAGACCTTTGGTCCAGATGGGCGGGGTAGAAGTCTAATAAATAAATAAATAAATTCTACTGTGTCCCTATAACCACATACACTGGCCCAAATCCTCTTACCTAGTTATGCCTGGCATAGAACAAACAGCATAACATTTGGAAGCAAACTGTTTCAAGTTAAGAAATCAGTGCAGACATTATCAGTTGCATACTGAGTTCTATGACTCAGCTTGCAACTGGTAATGTCTATGGTGATTTCTTAACTTGGGGCAATACTGAGTCTTTTGACTCAACATGCAAATAATAAGTTCTACCATGACTTCTTGGGGCAATCTGCTCCAAAGGTTACGTCATTTCTGCAGCTACGTACAAAGGTTTTGGCCTCTGTATATAAACATGTGGCTTAAATATTGTACTCCAAATGTTTGAGGAAGTAGACTGTATCACAAAACTCACTAAAATAAATCTGTTAGTATTTAACATGCTGAAACAGATTAGTATCTCTTTGACAATCTTTGTGGGGTGCTGGAATCTTGCACAAATAACACTATGCACAGGATTAGTCTTTCTGCTCTTGATCTCAAAGTACTACACATGACTAAATCTGTACTGCAAGCAGAAGAAATTCCCACTATAGATTACCCTAACCAAGCTTTCATATAGTCTGAAAGGAGAATTTAATCAATTAGAAGTACTCAACACCAAAACAAGATGCATTTTATCTGTGCTCTGCAGCAGCGGTCCCCAACCTTTTTGGGACCGCGGACCGTCTGAGCCTCTGAGGAAGGCGGGGCACCCTCCCGCACGTGCGCTCTCGGGCGCATGCACTCTCTCTCTTGGGCACATGTGCGAAGCAGTGGGGTAGTGCGCATGCGCCCACCAGCACCGGCGTGAGCGCTCCCCCAGCCCTTTGCGCATGCGCAGGAGCGCCTGCATGCTGGCGCGGGCGCTTGGGCGCATGTGTGAAGGGGTGGAGGAGTGCTCACGCTGGCGCTGGCACACGCGTGCGTGTGCAAAGCAGCTGTGGAGAGGGGAGTGCGTGCGGGGGGGCGGGAGGTATGTCTCCGCGGCCCAGTCCGGCTCAGGCCACGGACCGGCACCGGGTTGCAGACCGGGGGTTGACGACCTCTGCTCTGCAGGATTGTGAATTCTTGGGGAAATGAACCCTATGTTTTAGCTCTCTAAAGAGAAAGAAACATAAAGACTAAAGTGAAAGTTAGGATTAAAGTCTTTAATTAAATACAATGAGATACAAAAGCAATGTATGCAACCAAACAATTAACTGCCTCCCCCATTTCAAGGCCAACGTCTAATATGTGAAGCAATGTCGAATTTGTATCCTCACAACTGACAGATGTCTTCTAGACTATGTCAGTAGTCAGTCCCAAAAGTGCCTTTGCAGTGAAAGAACAGGGGTAGGCGGTGCTCCTATACGTGTTTTCCCCCATCAGTTTCTAGCTCCTCATTAATACCACACACCAGTCTCCCATCATTTCAAAAGATGTCTTAACTGATCGCGCAGATTTGAAGACTGTTCAACACTAAAAAGGAAAAGGAAGATTTCAATAGGCAGTCAGGAATATTGAGATGTATTTAACAACCATTACAAATGAGCCATTCAGAGCTGCTTCTTCAATGTAAAGGATGGATCTAAGTGTATTGGAATAATCTAAGTGTACTGTCTCTGTCCACTGATCTGCTCATCCCAAACCATGCTGTATGTCTGTGTATGGATTACAAAGGTGAATATTTTGTATCCACAATCGGGGAGCAGATACTTCTATTTTTAAATTTAATTCTAAAATTTAATACCCTAGTGATTAACCAGCAAGTATTTTTGCAATGCTTCACAAATACTAGAGAAATTTTAAAAATAGATATAAAGAACAAACAAATAGCAAAACTAAATCTCTTTTGAACTCAGATATAAAAACAGCTGTCATAACAACAAGCCAGATGGCCAAAAAATCCTCCATGGATACTTACTTAATACATCTCAACTTACTTCTGGGTAAACATAGCTAGGATTGGGGCACACACTCCTCCGATAGAAAGCTCAAGAAGCATCAAGGCAAAATGAGTCAGAAATTATTACATTTTCTACTGATGGCTTTGAAATGTTATACTTATTAGCAGAATCAATGTACTACTTAAAAGTGGAATATTTACAGAACAATCTTGTGGAGACTTACTCATAAGTAAGTCCAACGGCATTTGCTGACTAGTTAAGTGTGTCTGTATCTCAGAGTCAAAAGCGCAGGGAAAAGGAACCATCATAGAAAAATGTACAATATGGTCTTCTGGACTACTGTAAGCCACATCTGCTTTTCCCCCCAAACCGTGAAACTTTACTAGACGTTTTTCACACATTTACTGATTATTGTGCTATGTCAAGACACATTTTTAAAAGATCAGCCATTTTAATTACTTTTAATATTTCTCTGGCAGGAAGAATATTCTAAGCACTCTACAAAAGTGGCATGAGTCTAACACTATTTATTTTATCATCAAGTTAACATGAACAAAGTATGAGTAGCAATGAAGATCTCTTGAATGGAAATTTTAAAGCTAATTTCCCAACCAAATAAAGCACAGCAAACTTACTTTTTCTGAATAGCTTCTTGCCTAGAAAAAACAATAGGAAAAACTCCATTATAAGGGAATTATTTAATGAAAATCAGCCGGGGGTGGGGGGAGTAGAATGGAGAAAGTGGATGACAGCAATAACAACCTTCCTGAAGAAAAGAAGACTGATTTACAGCCCAAGAAGCTCAAAAAAATCAAAGACAGATCCAAAAGCTTAATGTCAGTGCCATGATATCCAGAACTGAACTTACACACCTCAGCTTGCTGATGATGACACAAAGAAGTCTGTGAAGTACAGCTGCGCACAGACAAATCTCAATGGCAAATGATAATCTCTTTTATTTTTCTAATCAGTCCCTCAAAGAGGTATTAGATTTGATTTAATTCAGTCACTTTAGCCTAGAATTAATAATAGTCGACCCTCGACTTACGAACGGCCCTAGTTACGAACATTTTGACTTACGAACCGCTCTGATAGAAAAATATTGACTCGACTTGCGAACTTAGATTCGAGTTACAAACCGAAAAAAACTTTTTTTTAACCTAAGTCATCTTAGGTTAAAAGGGAAAAAAAGAAAAAAATTCTGCCCCTAGTGGTAGGAACGGATTAACCGGCTTTGCATTAGTTCCTATGGGAACTAATGATTCGAGTTACAAACCGCCCCTCGACCTAAGAACCAAAAACAGCCGGAACGGATTAATTGGTTTTCAATGCATTCCTATGGGAAATGCTGATTCGACTTACGAACTTTTCGACTTACAAACTTCCTTCCGGAACAGATTAAGTTTGTAAGTCGAGGGTTGACTGTACAGGCCATCCTAGGACTCTGGCAGTAGAAAATAAAACTTTAGTAGCTATAACTACATAGACCACACAAAGTGTGTACTTACTGGTATTGCAGGTGAGTAGTTATAATGGCCATTTTCCTTAAACTCTGCAAAGAATAAAATAGGAAGTAAATGCCCTTTTCCACAAAGAGGCTATCAGTGCAATCATTATATAGGCCTTGTACTTTAATGAGAAACCATCAAAATTCTACGTTCTCCTAATCTTGACTAAAAATTACTCTGAAGCCTGGGGATCCTCTAGAATAGCAAGGTTGGTATATTGGAGGAAAAAGCAAAAACTGTCCACATTTCCACCATCAAGATCCTCTGCTGGATCCTGGTCCTGCTCTGAATGGAAGGAGTCCTGTTTGCAGACACTCAGCTGAAATCCAAGCCATATCATCTAAGTTGTATAATTCAGGGAGGTCCCATTAAATAATGACTCAACCTTTTTAAGGAAATGCAGAAAACAGCAATGCCATTTGATAGCCACTGCACTATTTAATGAGAATTCAGATTCCTAATGATTAAGATTGGGGCTGGGCAACACACTGCCCAGAAAATATCTGCAAACAGAAGTTGTAAAGTTACTTTAGACTACAACTCCCAGGTCCCCATAACTAACATGTCCAGAGCTTTTCCAAATTCTGCCTGCAACCCACCCCATTATCAGCCATCCTATGAGATACTGAAATTTATCACCACATTCATACTGTATGAATCTGGAAAAAACAAACAAATTACAATTCAACACACTTGCTGGCTTTAATCACTGTTGGAGAAAAGGAAATATTATTTCTCAACAATAGGACATGGAGCTCACTCACTTGCCACAGACCGGCTCACTTGACCGAGGGGTAGCCCCAGCAGGAGAAAATTGCCTTGCCCCAGAACCATGGGATGAGCCCTCCCCTGCTTCAACCATGGACCATGTATACTTACTAGCCTGTCCATTTACACTGCCACTGAAGCATTTGATTGATTTTTCAGATTTCCATATAAATGAATAAAATTGCTTAATTATCCAAATTTCAGTGTAAATGGATAAAAATTGCTTGTTTCACACAAAAAAAAACCACCACCAGAAATGCATCAATATAAATGAACCAAAAGCCAGCTTTCTGCATCACTGCCCACATTGTCACTTTTCAAAGTATGGTCTAATTTAGTAGAAAAGGAAGGAATTTTTTTTAATAGTCAAACCTGATGATAGTTCAATATTCCATAAAATATTATTAGTATCCCATTAAATACGATTACAATTCCAAGAACATATAGATATTAAGTTCCTCTTCAAACCAATGAACAATGCACCAATGCAAACTCTTTCAAAACTGCAAAAGTGTAGGTGTTTCTAGAATGAATTATAAAAGTAGACCAGGAAGCCCAAATCCAACTCCCTCCATCTTGAATTCCACATGTAACCCACCCCTTTTCTGCATTTCTTGCACTTCACACAAATCAAGACACCAAATCATCAGGTAAAACATCCACTTTTATGAAGAAAGAATTGCTTACATCTTCTGAGTGGAGGATGGCATCCTCTTGCATCACCATGTTTCTTGCAGCCTGTCCTAAGAACTTAAAGACAAGAAAGTCAAAGTAAGAGATACAAGTAGCATGATTGGGAAATGAGTGATGTCACACTCCATTGTTACCAAAGGGAGCAATGCCACTCACCGCTGGTTTTAGTGGGATTTAAGAAGCTGGTATGTAAACAGAACTTTAAGTTAACAAATCAAGTTTAACACAAGAGTAATACCAAGGCAGACCTTTCAACATCACAGTAATCCATGTTTATGCACCAACCACCAATGCTGAAGAGGCTGAAATTGACCAATTCTATGAAGACTTACAACACCTTCTAGAACTGACGCCAAAGAAAGATGTTCTTGTCATTATAGTGGACTGGATTTCTAAAGTAGGGAGTCAAGAGATAAAAGGAACAACAGGTAAGTTTCGCCTTGGAGTTCAAAACGAAGCAGGGCAAAGACTAATAGAGTTTTGTCAAGAGAACAAGCTGGTCATCACAAGCACTCTTTTCCAACAACACAAGAGGCGACTCTACACATGGACATCACCAGATGGGCAATACCGAAATCAGATTGATTATGTTCTCTGCAGCCAAAGATGGAGAAGCTCTATACAGTCAGCAAAAACAAGACCTGGAGCTGATTGTGGCTCTGATCATCAGCTTCTTATAGCAAAACTCAAGCTTAAACTTAAGAAAGTAGGAAAAACCACTGGGCTAGTCAGGTATAATCTAAACCAAATCCCTTATGAATACACAGTGGAGGTGAAGAACAGATTTAAGGATCTAGATTTGGTGGACAGAGTGCCTGAAGAACTATGGATGGAGGCTCATAACATTGTACAGGAAGCAGCAACAATGATAAAGGACAAAAATGGTAGGGACCTCACAGAAGCAGAAGACATCAAGAAGAGGTGGCAAGAATACACAGAGGAATTATACCAGAAAGATCTGGATGTCCCGGACAACCCAGATAGTGTGGTTGCTGACCTTGAGCCAGACATCCTGGAGAGTGAAGTCAAGTGGGTCTTAGAAAGCACGGCTAACAACAAGGCCAGTGGAGGTGATGGCATTCCAGTCAAACTATTTAAAATCTTAAAAGATGACGCTGTTAAGGTGCTACACTCAATATGCCAGCAAGTTTGGAAAACTCAGCAGTGGCCAGAGGATTGGAAAAGATCAGTCTACATCCCAATCCCAAAGAAGGGCAGTGCCAAAGAATGCTCCAACTACCGTACAATTGCACTCACTTCTCACGCTAGCAAGGTTATGCTCAAAATCCTACAAGGTAGGCTTCAGCAGTATGTGAATCGAGAACTCCCAGAAGTACAAGCTGGATTTCGAAGGGGCAGAGGAACTAGAGACCAAATTGCTAACATGCACTGGATTATGGAGAAAGCCAGAGAGTTCCAGAAAAATATCTACTTTTGCTTCATTGACTACGCAAAAGCCTTTGACTGTGTGGACCACAACAAACTATGGCAAGTTTTTAAAGAAATGGGAGTGCCTGACCACCTTATCTATCTCCTGAGAAATCTATATGTGGGAAAGGAGTACGACAAGGCTGTATATTGTCTCTCTGCTTATTTAACTTATATGCAGAATACATCATGCGAAAGGCAGGACTGGAGGAATTCCAAGCCAGAATTAAGACTGCCGGAAGAAATATCAACAACCTCCGATGATACCACTCTGATGGCAGAAAGTGAGGAGGAATTAAAGAACCTCTTAATGAGGGTGAAAGAGGAGAGCGCCAAAAATGGTCTGAAGCTCAACATAAAAAAAAACTAAGATCATGGCCACTGGTCCCATCACCTCCTGGCAAATAGAAGGGGAAGATATGGAGGCAGTGACAGATTTTACTTTCTTGGGCTCCATGATCGCTGCAGATGGTGACAGCAGCCACGAAATTAAAAGACGCCTGCTTCTTGGGAGGAAAGCGATGACAAACCTAGACAGCATCTTAAAAAGCAGAGACATCACCTTGCCGACAAAGGTCCGCGTAGTCAAAGCTATGGTTTTTCCAGTAGCGATGTATGGAAGTGAGAGCTGGACCATAAAGAAAGCTGACCGCTGAAGAATTGATGCTTTTGAATTGTGGTGCTGGAGGAGACTCTTGAGAGTCCCCTGGACTGCAAAGAGAACAAACCTATCCATTTTGAAGGAAATCAACCCTGAGTGCTCACTGGAAGGGCAGATCCTGAAGCTGAGGCTCCAGTACTTTGGCCATCTCATGAGAAGAGAAGACTCCCTGGAAAAACCCCTAATGTTGGGAAAGTGTGAGGGCAAGAGGAGAAGGGGACGACAGAGGACGAGATGGTTGGACAGTGTGACTGAAGCTACCAACATGAATTTGACCAAACTCCGGGAGGCAGTGGAAGACAGGAGGGCCTGGCGTGATCTGGTCCATGGGGTCACGAAAGTCGGACACGACTTAACGACTAAACAACAACAATACTTTTCCGGAAGGAAGAATATATTTTTTCCACTGAATTGGCAACACGAACAGATCAGAGTGAAATATTTTAGTATTCATGTATTTAAAGAGAGTGAAATATTGTTCTTTTCAAAAAGAAGAGAGGCAAAGCTCAATAGCACAGGGTGGTTTGCTAGTCATTTTAAAAACCTGGCTTCCATACTTACCCATTTAAAGCAGGAAAAAGGGAATTGTGATCAATGCTTTAAATCTTTTCCTTACCTTCATTACAGTGGAAAAATAACAACGGAAAGCACAAACCAACTGACTGTGAATCATGCAAGCCTTCCTCTCGCTTAGAAATAAAGCCATGGAAATCAGAAGCGGATCTACCGGTATTGTGGACGAAAACTACAAATCCCACAATGCATTGCCTTCTCCTTCGGCAGACCCAAATTACCGTTCTAGCACAGTGCGTCCTGGACCTTGTAGTTTTACTTACCTCGGCGCTCCGGGAGCCCTTCAACACCTGTTTGGTGAGGGCGATAACATCTGTACCGCAGCTGGTCACCTTCTCGGTCAGCAGCCCCTTCACCGAATGGCCGAAACGGGCCTGAACATCAACAGCGCTCCCCGCTGCAGCTGCTGCCATTTTACGAACACAAAGGAGAACTAGTTCCCTACGCGAGGAAGCTGGTCCCTCGCCTCGGATACGCCGCAAGACGGCAAGCGAAAAGGGACAAAACGAGCAAAAGGGCGACGAGTGCGGGTTTTTTTAAATCGTTGCGACAGCAATTGGTTGTTTCCCCGAAACGTTCAATTTTATTTAAATTCCATTTGTCGTGTTCGGCTAGAAGAGTAGAACTTGGCAATAGCCCTCATATACCCACGAAATAGAGGGAATAGTTAGTATCACGAATGAATTATTCTTAATAACATTTACAAAAAATTAATTATCCCTCTTCCTCTAGTTTAACATTATTTTATTGCATCCAAGAACTTATTTTACATGTAGACTGACTTTCAATATTATTGTTTTTAATGAGGCTTTATATTAACGCTGTATACCGAAAGCAAAAGTCTTCTTGCATTATAGAAACAAGAGTGACAGTTATAAAAATAGTAACAGTACTATCTATGTATCTATGTACAACTAATTATACATAGGTTTTATACAATTTGACCCTGAATTTGGATTAAAGCAAACTTTTAATTCTTCTTGAGAAGCTTACCTGATACTGGGTTTGCCACATTTCTGTGTGCCTCTATTCGCAGCTAAAAAGGAACTATGTGTTTCAATATACAGTACTAGGTTGAAATTCAATCAATGCAGCACTTATGTGCATGCAATTTATGCCCCACCGTTTGTACAAAAGAAGATCTAGCAAATAGCTGAGATAATGTAATTGAAGTAGCTTGTTCCTGGTCAAAAATAGTCTATCTTAACATTTCAATTTGTTTTTAATTTTACCTGTATTTCATAAATGTCCATAGTTTTAAATTGTACAATGCTCTGATACAAATAAATAATGACTTTTATTTACATCTCTCACAGGTCCACGGACCCCAAGCAATCTATCTGCTGTTCTAGAAAAATGGCCTTATCCAGTTTTGAGATTACTAAACTAGAAGAAGTCCTTGATTAAATCTGCCTTGACAGTGGAGTCAACAAAACACTGATAACTGCTAGGTCTGAATCGTCCTAGGCTAATATAGGAAAAGAAAAGAAAATGTCTTGCTTAATTAAAACTCTGGACAGTAGTATTAAGCATTCTGCTGTTGCAGGTGATGTTGAATCTGGAGTTTCAGATCTCCTCATGTGGAGCTTCTGATCTGCTTGCCTAACAACCCACCCACCCCCACCTCAAGGCCAGTACTAGAGAATTAGGAACATAGAATTCCTGTCTTATTACCAGGCTTTGGCAGGCCACCAGGGAACCAAGGTAGCTCAAATTTGCTCCAAACTTGGAACTCTTTGTAAAGTGTACAGATTAGGTATGAAATTGTTCTAGTTAAGTCCTAGCTGGGTGAGGCTAGGGGAAAACATTCCTGAAAGTGCCACTTGATTATGTGGCCTAATACAGCCCTTTTCCAAGTTATCAGCTTAGGTGGGACTGTGGAGACAAAACACATTTTTACATATTTCCTCCTAGAAATATCAAATACAAAAGGGTTGCTTGAGGGTTATTTAGAGGAGAGCTCATGAAATCTTTCAGGGGCTCTGCCTCCACAAGGCAGTTTTTACATACAAATAAAGGAACAATTTTAGTATTTAATAATAATAAAACAAGAATTAAAAAGGAACTATGGCAGCTAATAGGGCTATTCCTACCATGAGACCTAGTGAGATCAGGGGAGGCAAATGAGACACTCACCATCACTGATGTTCTGGACCACAGATGCCCCCAGGAGAATCCCGGATACTCTGAAAAAGGCAGCTTTCTAGACTGGGCTATTTCTCAGAGTCAAGAAGGCACTGTGGAAAAAGTGGCCTGGAAAATCATGTGTGCCATAGGACAAGCATTTTTCTTGGGCACCTCTCTTTTAGTGCTTTAACTCTAAATGCTTTAATACTTTTTGCTCCAAGGATGCCTCAGAGCCATGTGTTCAAGAAATCAACAGTTCTATGTAGATCCCAGTGGCTAGGAGAGTTTGGGCACCATTTGGCTAGCAGCACCATCTCTGCTCCCTTAGGTGGTGCACATGCATGGCATCATCCTTGCTGTAACCAACTCTTCCCCTTTCACTTCCTTCTCCTCCCCCTCACCCATTGTCCCATGAATGGAACATTTGCAGAGGTGCTGCCTTCTCTTCCTATGGTCAGGGGCCATGGGTGCCTCCCTCTCTTAACACAGGACACAAAGTACAGGGCAGTTCTCTGGCTTTGCTTGTGCTGCCACAAGGTGAGGAAATGACACTTCACATCACTGAAGATATGGGTTTGGGGTCAAACTAGCAGAGTTATTTGGAAGCACCCATACATAGCAGCTCCCCACTTGGCTGATAAAAGCCAGTATCATTTAGTTGAAGCAAAAGGGAGGAAGGGAGCCCTTAAAATCAAAAGCAAGGTTTAAGGTTTAAAAATTGTTGCTGCTGTTGTTGTTACAAATGTTCCTATGAGAAAAGGCTGAAAGAACTGGGCATGTTTAACCTTGAGAAAAGAAGGAAATATGATAGCACTTTTCAAATACTTGAAAAATAGTTATACAGAAGAGAAGCAGGATCTGTTTTCATTTGTCCCAGAGTATAGGACATGCAATAATGGACTGAAGTTACAGGAAGCCAGTGTTCAGTTGAATATCAGGGGGGAAAATCCTGTTAGAGCAGTATGAAAATGGAACCAATTACCTTGGGAAGTGGCGAGCACTCCAATACTGGAGGCATTCAGGAGAAAATTAGACATCTGTCATATATACTTTGATTTGGATTTCTGCATTGAGGAAGGGGTTGGACTTAATGGCCTTATAGGCCCCTTCCAACTCCATTATTCTTTGAAACAGCTTACATACATAGAAGTGTGCGTAGGTTCAACTTAAGTTCAAGAAGTTAACTTATTGTCTTGGGGTGGGGGGCATCTTTGCAAAAGGAATAAACTCCAGGAGCTCCCATGGGTAGCCCCCTATTGGTTCCAAAAGAGGGAGAGAGTGGAAAAAGATGAGGGAGGCAGAAAAGTCTTACATATCACAGAGTGTCTGAATCAGCACCTCTGGTTTAACCTTTCCCTCTTTAGAACTACTGCACGCAAGCTTGCAATACAGTCAACATATGTCCCACCTCAGGTGGCTGGAAGACTTGTGGCATCCTTAGCAGCAAAGCAGAGAAAGTTGTTTGTTGTGGGTTTTTTGGGCTCTTTGGCCGTGTTCTGAAGGTTGTTCTTCCTAACGTTTCGCCAGTCTCTGTGGCTGGCATCTTCAGAGGACAGGAGTCAGAACTCTGTCTGTGCTCTGACTCCTGTCCAACCTTCAGAACACGGCCAAAGAGCCCAAAAAACCCACAACAACCATCAGATCCCGGCTGTGAAAGCCTTCGAGAATACAAAGCAGAGAAAATTAAAGCAAAGGCAGACTTGAATAAATTGGACCACGGCTGAGGAAAACCGCTCCTTAGTATTCATCAGCTTAGCAGGCCAGCAAAAGAGACCTGGAAGATTGACCTCAGCCATGCATGTATATGTCTATAGGCAGTCCTCCTGAAAACATATTCCAAAATAAGTTAGGTCTCTAAAGTCTAAAGCAGCATCAGTGACTTGTTCATATGCAAGACTCCTATAATTATGCAATCAAATGTTGACAGTGGATCACTGAGCGCT
The DNA here is from genome assembly GCA_037013535.1 of Intellagama lesueurii. Taxonomy (NCBI): domain Eukaryota; kingdom Metazoa; phylum Chordata; class Lepidosauria; order Squamata; family Agamidae; genus Intellagama; species Intellagama lesueurii. The sequence goes on from JBAJHW010000003.1 coordinate 212,991,145, forward strand.
TAAAAGGAACATGAAATGTTTGTCTGCTAGAACTTGCTGTGTTTGAATTGTACCCAGAATAACACACCCTGGAGAAATCTTGATCCTACTGCAAATGGAGAAAAATGTCTATGATTGCAACAGAAGCAACACATCAAGTAATCCTTGGACTTTTGACAAGATCAAGGTCCTGTGGAACTGGATGAGAAGCTTCTATTCCCAAAACCAATCCTTGGAATTTTACTTTTTAAAATGTAACATTATGTCTCTCATTGCGAAGACCCACTCCCCACAGTGATTTGTTACAAATAATGTTGTCAAGAGATGGGAATAACTTTGCATAATTTATTTTGCTGCTCTGTTCTTTTTCATTACTTTCCTATTATTTAAATAAAATACCCAAGGATTTATAAAAGAATGTAATAAAAAGGGGGAAATTCCACTCAAAATGCCTAAAGATGCTCTTTAAAACCAATTTATAACAAGCCGTCAGAAAGCAGTATTCATTTAAACGAACCATATTATGGACTTTTAAAAAGATTCTCTCACTTGTTATGTTTGCTGCATAATAAGCCTTATAAGGTGGTGTGTGAAGAATTGTTTCCAGTCTGTGGCCCCTTCAAATGTGCCAGGGGCCCCAGGGGGCCATATGGTCCCCACTGAGAATGGCTGCATTAAATAATGCCACTAAAAGCTTATTTTAAAAGCACAAATTTTAAGAAGCCTCTTGAAGGTAGAGAGGGAGAGTGCCAGGCACAGCTCTGCCAGGAGCCCATTCCAAAGGAACACCGCTGCAAAGGAACAATTTCTGGTGGAAGTCTTTCTGGCTTCCCTTGGCATAGCAACCTGTAGGACCACTGCCTGCGAAGATCTGGTGGTGCAGGTCAATGTTCTTGGGGAAAGGTGCTCTGACAGGTAACAAGGGTCCAAAGTATGGAGGGCTTTCTAGGTAAGAACAAAAACCTTGAAGCTGAGCTAGAACCTCACAGACAGCAGCTGAGCCAAGACTGGGGAAATGTGATCAAATTTGCTCACACTTAGCACCCGCCTGGTGGCCACATTCTGAACCTGCTCTGGCTTCCTGACCAGTCCCAAGGGAAGCTCCATGTACAGAGCATTACAGTAGTTGATCCTGGAGATCACCAGCATATGCATCAACGTCCTCAGGGCCCCCTCGTTCAGGAAGGGCCGGAGCTGAGTGATCAAGTTCAGTTGTTTGAAGGCCAACCTGGATATGGTTGCAATCTGGTAATCCTATGAGAGAGCCATGTCCAGGAACATGTCCAGATTCTGAACTCAAGCCCTAAGTGGAAGGATTACTCCATCCAATTTAGGGAGACAGTCCCCCAACCTGTCAGAAGGGCCACCCAGAAGGACAAACTCCATCTTGTCCCAGTTCAGGTTCAGTCTGTTAGCCTTGATCCATTCCAGAACTGAGGCTAGGCAGTGCTCAAGCAGCCAGACAGCATCAACTGTAAGAGAAGGAGAGATAGAACTGTGTGCCATCAGCATACTGATAGCAACACACTCCAGATCTCTGGATGACCTCTCCCAGCAGTCTCACATGGATGTTGAACAGAATTGGGGAGATTGACAACCCCTAGAAAACCCCATAATTTAGAGTCCAAGGGGCCAACAGTTCCTCCCCAAGCTACAATCTCTGGATATGACCATCAAGGAAGGATCAGAGGCAGCTGAGTGCCAGCCTCCCAATCCCCACACCTAATGGTCTGTCCAGGAGGATACCGTGGTCAACAATACGAAAAGCTGCTGAGAGATCCAGGAGCACTAATGGGATCCTTCCTACCCCATCAGCATCCCTTAAGAGGACATCTTGCAGCACGACCAGTACTGTCTTGGTACCATGCTGCAGCCTGAACCCGGACTACAATGGGTCAAGGCAGTTCTCCTCCTCCAGGTATGTCTAGAGCTGTTCCACTACCACCCACTTGATAACCTTGCCCATAAAGGGGATATTGGCAACAGACTAATTATTTAGGTTGTCGATTGCCAAATTTGACTGCTTCAGAATGGGCTGTATAACTGTTTCCTTCACAAAGCGGGGGGGGGGGGGGGGGATAATCCTCTCTTAGGGAAGCATTAACAACATTAACGGCCCAGTAAGACTAACCTGAATGCCATGCTTGTTGGGCACTTTTAAAAGCCATGATGGGCAAGGGTTGAGCACAGAGGTGGCAGGCCTACAGCATACCAACGCCCTGGACATGTTCAGTAATACAGGCTGAAACTGAACCAAATGGATAGAGGGTGATAATGCATCAGGGATCTCAACCTGATCAACCAGACTGTTCACAAGTCCAGATCTTGCCAGATGGCTTCAATTTTAGATTTAAAGAAGGCTGCAAATTAATCACTGGTGAAATCACCAGGATGAGACCTTTGCTGACCACGATTAGCGCAGTCGTGAACCACCTGGAAAAGCTCCACGTGCTGCTTCGCAGCCTCACTAATTATTTTAATACTGAACTCCCTTTCTGCTGATTTTAAGGCACTGGCCTATCACCCGGTCAGGATCTTTACCGCAACCAAATTATCCTCCAGCGGATCTCTCCTCCACCTATTTAGCTGTCTCCTTACTAACTTCATACCTTTTGAACTGATTTGGTATGTGTTGGAGTCAATTGTGTCTGTAGGGTTTGTCAAGTAATGTATGCCAGGATTGCGGGATTCAGGTTGCAGGAAAACCTGAAATACCATCTAATCCACAATTGAATTAAAATAAACAACCCCTTCAAGGCTGTTTAAAATACTGTATCTCACTTTAAAAAAAAAGAAAAGAAAAAAAACACTTCCCAACCAAAAAATGCATGTTCAGCTGTACAGTACATTGCGTAAATGGTTACTGTATTTTTAAATCAATTTCAAGCATGCTAAACCCGAAGCAAACCCAGGAGTATTTCGACATGTAGCCAAGCTTCCGTCCTAACCTACCACACGGGGCTGTTATGAGTATAATATTAGGGGACAGGGCAAAGAACCATGTGTAATATCCTGAGCACCTTGGAAGAAATTCCTTGGCGTATACCAATAATGGAAATTACCTCACAATACTGGACCTCAGAGGCATTGTGGGAGAATTAACGTGACAGGCACAGGCAGTAGTGTATGCAAGCTATCATTCCTTTGCTACTCCTCATGCCTTCTTTATAGGAAAGTCTACTGGGTAAGGGAAATGAAATTGGGTAGAAGCAAGTGGAGCTGCCTCCACCCTGGGGTGGGAAAGTGAAGTGAGTGGAGCCATCTCTATATAGGAAGTTGCCTTTGCTGCTTCCATCTAGTGAATGAAAGAAGTGAGTGAAAAGGAGCCTTCACCACCCAGGAAAGGACATTGTACTACTTCTGCTACCAGCCTGTCACGTTGGTGGTGACAGTGCTGCTGCTCCCAAGAGCCACCAAGGACCCCAGTGAAATTGTCACAAGCTTCCCTTCTTCTCATCTCCAGAGCTTCAGGATCTTACATTTTTGACTAAAACTCCTAGAATCCCTCAACTAGTATGTGGCCATGATGCTTGGGAGATTTGAGGAATTGTAGTCGAAATAGGAACTTTTCCACGTCTTGCTTTTCTTCACTTGTGCTGTAGCCTGATGGAACAGAGAAGAGTATGGCACTAAAACTGTGTAAGAGAAAAGAGGATTTTTTTTCCTGTGGAACAAGGACAGCATCTTGGAAGTCCCAGAATTCTTCCCCCCCACCCCCCCACCCCCGGTCTTGAATTAGCATTCTATTTTGCTGTATAGTGCAATGCAGTATTTATTATTTATTTTATTAGTCTTATTTATAGGCCACTTTTCTCCTGATAAGGGGACTCAAAGCAGCTTACAGTATTAAAAATAATAGAATTAAAAACGTACATTAAAAAAAATTAAACTACAAAACTGATTAAAGTACACTGACTAATTAAAAATACATAAAGTTTTAAAAAACTATCTTAACTAAGAAACATCATTCAGGGTCTCAGTCATGACTGCTAAAAGCCATGATTGTTAAAAGTAGAACATAATGAGAATGGATAGTTCAGTGGCTTAGGTCTCTGGCTATGGAGCCAGAGGGTGGGAGTTCAATTCCCCACTGTGCCTCATTGTGAGAGGCTGGACTTGATAATTCATAGGGTTCCTTCCAGCTGTTCAAAGGCTGTCGTTGTTGTTATCGTCATCATCATCACCATTATCTTTAAACTGTAGTCTTTAATACTGGGCTTCCCATGTGGAGTGTGCATCTTTGTCTATTTGGCTCAGACCTTCTGAAGTGTGCTGTGGTTTCTTGTTGCCTTTTTTTTTTCCTTTTTGGCAGAAAGCAAGGCTGACTTTCTGCTCCAGATTGCAGTTATCTCTGAATGATTAACCAGCAAGACAAGAAGGAAAGCCAAGGCAAGATGATGTCACTAAAAGGCCTTATAAGAGTCTGGACAGTGGGGCTATTGCAGGGAGACTGCTTTCCCCGACCCCTTGTTTCTGGATCTCAGACCAAGCCTTAGGCAACCGAGGGACAATGATGGTTCTCTTGGTTGTTTTGCTCCTGTTGCTGGCTCTCCTGTCCTTTTGGAAGGTGGCCAAGGAGAAGCAGAAGCCCAAGCGCAACTACCCTAAAAGCTTGCCCTCCTTGCCAATCATTGGGAGCCTGTTGCATTTTGCTGGAAATAACAACCTCCATCTCTTATTCTGCAGACTACAGAAGAAATATGGCAGCATCTATTCTCTCTACATGGGCTCTGATTATGTGGTGGTGGTCAACAACTATCAGCATGCCAGGGAAGTGCTGCTTAAAAAAGGGAAGATCTTTGCTGGAAGGCCTCGGACGGTAGGCAAACAATGACTAATATTTATTTGATTTATGGCAATAGAGTAGAAATTGTGGTTCTCCAGATGTTGTTAGATTTAAACTCCCTTCAACTCCTAGAAGCCAAGCCAATATTCAGTGATGATAAGACTCTAACTGTATGTGGAGGACCACACTATTCCTCACCCCAGATCTAGCTTATGAAATTTAGTGATTAGACTAGAAGAAATAAGGGTACAAAAATGATGTGTTATTATGTGTGAGGATGTGATGACTGTACATCTGGGGCAGAAAAATTTAACTCAATGTCATAACAAGCAGGGCGGCAGACTTCTCTCTTCCTCTGCTTCTGGGTCCTAATGATAACTTATTTTGAGCCCACTGTATTGTCAAACAGGATTGTGTGTCTTATTTTTCTTTTTATTGTTTTATTAGGGAGAAGTGTACTGTTCATCATCTTTTTGGATGAAGGGAGTTTACTAATTTACTAATTCATATTATGGAACATAGGAATTTGCTTTATACTGAGCGAGATCATCGGTCCATCTGACCTAGTATTGCCTGCTTTAACTGTGGCAGAGGATCTCCAAATTTTCAGTTAGGATTCTTTCCTTAGCTGTAGTTGGAGATCTCTGGTGGTCTCTCATCCAAAGACTAACCAGTCTTGCTTTTAACTTCTGAAATCGGACAAGATCAGTGTATTCAGGATGTTTTGGTCTACAAAGATTCCCATCAGCTCCACAAAGAATGCTAATAGGTTCCCAATGGGTTGTGAGAGTTGTAGCCCAAAACATCTGGAGGCCAAATATTCACCACATCTGCTTTACACTTTCCCTCAACCATCTAATCATCCCAGAGAACATCTTTTTCCTGGTGGCCAGAATTTAAGATACTGGCATGTGGTACCAAGAAATATATAACCATGGAAATTAATTAACAACATTCTTTTGTAAAAATATTTATGGTGTGGCCATATCCTTTTTCAAAAGATTAATTTTAGAAGGGATGTGATAAGCTACACTGAAATATGAGAGAAGCTATTAATAACCTAAATCCTGTTGCTTAGTGTAGTAAATTGTAGTAGAGTAGGTCCATTGAATCAATGGGGATTTAGTGAGTCAACCCCTCCATAATTCTTTTGATTCAGATGGGCCTACTTACTATGCTAAAGTAAGTCACAGTTAAAGCAGGTCCTTTTGAATCAATGGACCATCCAGAGGAGTTGACTCGTCAAATCTCCATTGATTCAATGCACCTACTGTAATGCAATTCACTAAGATAAGCAATAGGAGGCATTCAAGAGAAAATTAGACAACCAGATATATTGTCAGATATACTTTGATTTGGATTCCTCCACTGATTAGGGGGTTGGACCTGATGGCCTTATAGATCCCTTCCCACTCCATTATTCTATGATTCCATGATTTTGGCCAAAAGCATGGTGCTTTGTTCTCCGTTCTCTGTAATTTATCACATGCCACATGAGCCACACTGGTGAATGCAACTATTTGCCTGATTTCACATAAGAGGTTTTTCATGCAGAGATCATATATGGGTAAGAAAGGCACATGTATATTGTTGTCACCTGTTATCCACACATATGGAAAGCATAAATTGATCTGAACTACTAGGAAGGAGATGATGGACACATAGTTGCATTGTCTCCGTGGTGTTTCCCATCTCTTGTAATCTATAGATCTCCGAGCAGATAGTTATGGTTAGGCTTACCTGTTTCTTCCTGCTTCCTCTGAGATTACTTCCATCATCACTATCTAGCTAGAGAGAGACTGACATAACATGGCTTCTTCATAATGGTTGCTGACAGACCTACAAGCTTAAATTCCAGAGCAAGAGAAGAGCCATAAGATGCTTCCACAGACACAGCTCCTAGTGCTAAGACTAAAAAGGGATTATGCAGCTAGTATTCCTTATTTCCTTCCTAAACAGATTTGTGTCTGTGAAAAAACAATGGGAAAACATGAGATGGTTGAAAATGAAAGAAGATATAATCTAGACCACTTGTACAATTCCATATTTGAGCCTGGGTGATTGCACAATGAAAGCTTCGCCTAAAAGCACACATATCCTCTTCATATATTTTACTTCTTAAGTGAAATGCCACTTAGCAGGGTTCCTTCTCCCTTTGCAGTCTAGAAACAAAGAGTTGCTAATATTATTCACTCATCTTGCTTCTTTTTACCTTTCTTCACCATTTGAAATGGAAAGACCTGCATTCTCTTTAATAAAACATACATTCTAAGAAGCACAGTTTATTCCACTAGAAAGAACTGCATTGCACACATCTATGCTCCACGCTACTGGGATTCATGGAAGTGTCCTCACTACCCAGGCTGATTTAACATGGAGAGTAGTCAAAATGTCTTATATTGGTTAGACTCAATATGTTACCCATTCTCAGAAAAGCTAACAAAAGCACTCTATCCTATTTGCTGACTTTATCAATCTTGAAAATATGAAAGGGAGGGAAAGTTACAAATTACATATAAATATATTAGGAGATAACAGATTTTCAGCAGGACTGTGAAATAGCTTGAAGTGTGCACCCATAATGAAATGCAGTGGTGTGAATACTGTGGAAGTCGTTTGTGTGCCTGTTTTCTGTCTTTCAAAGCTTACTAAAACCACATGATAAACTGGCTAAATCCATCACTAAGTATTCTATGAAGAGAATAAAATGTTCCTAAACTTCTCCCCCATTTCTTGTCCTTTGATTCAAGGTGACGACAGACTTGTTGACTCGAGATGGGAAAGATATTGCCTTTGCCTCCTACAGCCCACTTTGGAAATATCAGCGCAAGCTGGTGCACTCTGCTCTTTGCATGTTTGGAGAAGGCTCTCTAGCCCTACAGAAAATCAGTAAGTGATCCAGTAGGAATGTTGGGATAACCTGAAGGGCATGCTAAAAGAAGATCCTAGCAGCAGTTGACCTCTTTCTTTTTGGAAGAAGACAGACATAGTGTTTAAAGTGTGCTAGACATGCTTTGAAAGCAGTTTTTCTTTCTTGTTTTCAGGGCTCTGCATATAAGTTCATACCACTTTACCATGGTCACCAGGTCTTTTCCTCATCAGGTTGAGCACAGAAAGAAACCTGCTTTTCCAGTTTGCAACAGGGCTTTGACTGGCACTACCTGGAAAACGTGTGTCATTGATAAACACGTGTCTCACCTTCTCAGTGGTTCACAGAACTGGTTGGACAGCAGTGGCAGCAGTCACACAGCCTGTCCTCTCACAGAACAATTTTTCAGGCATCAAAAAAAGTGCTGATAGGGCCTTTTAAAGCTTGGAGAGAGAGAGAGAGAGAGAGAGAGAGAGAATCTAATAAATGTTTGAGCAGATAAACATGAAAAACAAAACAAAAATATTGTGGAATCTTTGTGTTTGAGGAAGCGGGCTGTAATCTAAAAGATTCACAATGAAAAAAATCTATTAGCCTCAAAGGTGGCTCAAAACGTTTGTTTTTGTTTCATGTTCTCCTTCTTTGTTATACATGGTGAAGTAGACTAAGGGTACAGTCAGATGGGCATTTGTCCCGCACTTTGGTCCAGGTTAGTGATAGACCTGTTTGCTCCTTTTACTGGCAACCACATAATGTACATGCCATTGCAGACCAGCCTGCCCCAATCAATGCCTACCCACACCTTTATGAGTCCCTATCAGGAGCTACTGTTGTTTTTGTTTGTTTGTTTGTTTTGGTGCAGGTAAGATCACTCAATTTTAGTTAAGTTCCAGCACGTATGATGGCTGGGATTGAACCCAAGTGAGTGGCTTAAGTTGTCCCTTTGCTGAAGCCACTTAATGATCTTGAAAAATGGGAAGCTTCCTTCCTGCTTGGCTGCAGAGGGGAAGGGAGAGGAAATTTTTATTTTTTTGTGTGTTTGTTGCTAACGATACTTCAAAAGGGCTTTTTAAAAAAAAGCCCTGTGAAAGCATTGCTGATGCACTGTTGGTTAGCAACAATTAAAAAGAAACAGAACGGTTTACCTCCCTTCCTTTCCACAGGTGAGCGGAAAGGGAGTTTCCCATTTGTCAAGATTGTTAAGCAACTTGGGTGAAGAACTGAGGAAGAGACAGGAGAGTTTTTGTCTGTTGTTGTTGTTTTGCTTTTGTTTTCTTTCCCTTTAAAGGGAAAGAAGATTGATCTAGATTGTGCTAAACAGGATCGCTTGAGATGAAGTGTGGCCAATCCTTGCATGTGGATGCAAGGATCACCCCAAATGACATACTACATCTCAAAACAACCCTATTTAGCATGATCTAGAGCTATCCATGCTGAGATAAGTGGGCTGTCTAGTTGCAGCCTAACATGGCTACTTCTTTTTAAAAAAATGAAATAAAACCTGTATAGACTTCCCACTGAAAAAAATGGAGAGCCAGATAACAAATTCAGTTTGGAGCCAGATTCATGTGTCCACTGACAAGTGAAGGTGCAAGGAAGCAAAACTCAACTTGCATTCTAAAGGGGTGTGTGTGTGCATCCACTCCTGTTTTAAAGTACTGTATATGTGTACTCAGTCTTACTGTTACATGTATCTCAATTATTGGTACAGCATCATCTCATACTCCTGAAGAATGCAGTCATCTTTGCCCACGTAAATTTCTCAATGATAGAACTGTCTGCAACCTTTGATTATACACATGTGTTTGTTCTGAGGCAACTGAGCTGTACTTGGGAAAAGGCATGCATCTTCATCTTATTTCAAGGTCCCACACTTTTAATAATTTCTGTCATGGATTAATGCATGGCTGCAACATTAGGGGTAGCTGACAGATTGGCTTGTAAGTATTTCCTTTATTTTCTGTTTCTTCCCATCATGAGACTACTGAGGTCCACTGCTGTAATGTTTATCCTGTAATGCTAGGGGCTATTGGTAGAAAAGTCTGAAAGAGCAACAGGGGGAAAAATGAAACTGATTGTTCCAAGGGCAGCAGCCACAATGTGTTAGACAATATCCCCTCTGGGCATGTGCTTGTGACCTCAAATTCATGGCAAACAAGAGAAAAAAGCCATTGTAGCCAGGGAGGATGTTATTGTATGTGAAACTAAGTAGGAGGTTTAAGATAGCAGAAAAGAAGAAAAACCAATGTTACTCTGTGGGAAGGCACTGATGAAGGGAATAGCATAAAAAAATTGATTAGCGTAAGAGGCAAAGCAGGAGGGATTGCGAGAGTTAGGATCTAAAAACAAATTTGTTTAAATAAACATTGAGGTTTTATATAAGTGCTTGATCCTTTCGTGGTTAAGACGCACTACTTGAAATGGGGCATATTTATATGTTTATACATGACTTATTAGCTCACATTAGACACAAGCTTGTTTCCCATGGGTATGTGGAAGTGAAGCTAAAAGATATCTAATTTTGAAAAGGGGAAAAGAAGACTAAGTAGAATTATAGTAAACTGCAGGCATGCACTGATCTGTGGTGCCCAGCCTGATGAAGATCTGTATGGATCAAAAGCTTATTACCGTAGTGGTCTAATAAAGATATAACCCACCCTTACCTTTCAATTGTGTACAAGGACCATATGGCTTCTTTTATTTTTTTTGGTCAGCATTGTCTTATTTTGTCCTCCACTGCCACTGACTGGCCACTGACAGTATGTGCATTCTACATGCTGCTAAAGTGTATGCTAAACCCTACAAAGGAGCCTGCTTGCTTTGCCCATGCAGAAGCATGTTGGCATTGACTGTGTTTGCAGAGTGGCTTTGCCAGAGATCATGTCATAATCACAAGTTTCTGATTTACGAAGCCCCGTTTTTCAATCTAGGACTTGGTTTGGGTGCAGTTCTTCCTGGCTGGAAACACATGGCTGTACATCTGGACTCCCGTGCTTCACTTCCTCCCAGTTCTTTAGCATCCACTCTGATGAAGAATTCTATAAATCTTGAAAGAAAGATTTCTTCCAGATGCACAGACTGATCTTTAAAAAAACAGCAACACGTATTGCCCATTTGTGATTGTGGATTTTGTTTTACAAAGGAGAGACTCTAGGGCCCAAAACTCTATAAATTCATGTGACCATAGTATTTTCTGATCAGACAAATACACAAGAACTAATTATATTCTGAAAATACATTTATTAAAGCTGTCAATTAGATTTATCTGTTATAATCTCACAAGATGATTGGGAGAAAATGCACCCCTGGCTATATAGATCAATGTCATCACAACTGAGAGAAAATACCTTAAAATAATTTCACAGATACTGTATTATCTAAATGCGCACAAAAAATTAATGACCAAATTTCTCTCAAATACTGAAGGGGACACCATTCCTAAGGCTGAATTATTCATACACGGTAGGAGTTTGAAGGCTGAATACTTTTGAAGAGTGATTAATAGTACTATTGGAAAATTAACTTTTTTAAAAAAAATTCTTTTGTCGGGTTTTTTTATTGCTGTTTATATTATTTGTATTCATGGGGGCACATTAGCAACCACTGCACAAAACCTTAGATGAATAATTATCATCACCTGCACATCTAGGTATAATAATAAAAAATGAGGAAAAATCTCAAGGCACTATCAGCAGGCAATGGTCTTAAACATATCTGAGACATTGCACTGGCTGAAAAATTAATGTGTAATCTGAGAGCAGCTCAGGCAAGGCAAAGCTGGACACATTTTTGTACAATGTGATATCCATTTCTGCATTGTACTGATGAGACAACAAATGAACTGTGACCATCCAATCACAGGAAAATGTGGCTGAGCACGATATACCACAGAACTACATAATTAGCTACAACATAGTGAAAAACCACAGAACAGGATGTGAAGCACAATTTCATTTTGTAAAATGAGTATTTATTTTCATAACTTTGAGACTGGGTCCACAATTATATACTACTGAAATGGATATTTCAAATAAAAATGTGATTGTTCAGAATGTAAAAGAAACACACAACACTATGAATGCATACATGTTTTGTGCACACATCTCTCTATCTCTCACCTTACCTTTAAGAAGCTGACGTTATCAAGCAATAACATACTAGAAAGAAGCAGAAGTGTAAACCAGGCAAGAAAATTATCAGATAGTGGGTTAATAACTTTTTCCACTTCAAAAATGACGGTACTGACACTGTTACCTTAGATATGTTTACTCAGAAATAAATCCTGATGTGTTCGGTGGACCTTATTCTCAGGTAAATGTGCACTGGATTGCACTCAGCTTTCCTGTTCACCACAACATGATTGCTGTGCCCATATTGATGTGTGATTGTACACATAAAACCACATACATTCTAAGAATCCATCTTGATACAATTATTGCATGTTTGATACAGACGCATTAAATACTCATCCTTTAAATTGAGTCCATTCTTTCTCCATCTGATCAACTGAGAAGGAAATGGACCCAAAGATAATTAACCTAGAATCTAGAAACTGGTATTCAGATTTCCCATATTTGAAAACTAAATGAGAAAAATGTACATAGCATATACTGTACTTGCTTTTTAAATGGTTCTGTCCTTTTTTTTTCTTAGCAATATTTAAATGATCTGTGTTTACTAACTTGTACAAAAGGATTTCCACAGAAAACGGTGCTGCTATTACTCCTGTTGATATTAAATATTGCTCTGTCACTGCCATTTTTAGTATTATTGGCTTTTATTGTGAGGGAATTAGTAATGACATAGATCTGCCTAAGATCAAACACTAAACCTGCAGAAAAGGTGGTTCATATCTTGGTTCATACCTCTCCTGTACACACACACAGAGAGAGATAAGTATAAAAAATTCACCATTCCTTTATGTATCTTTTCTTTTGCCCTTTTCTTTCCAGTCTGCCATGAGGCTGCTTCCTTATGTGAAACTCTCAGTTCTACGCAGGATTCACCTTTGGACATGGCACCAGAACTTATGCGTGCAGTTACTAATGTGGTGTGTTCCCTTTGCTTCAATTCCTCTTACCAGCGTGGAGATCCAGAGTTTGAGTCTCTGCTCAAATACAGCCAAGGCATTGTGGACACTGTGGCCAAGCAAAGCATGGTGGATATCTTTTCATGGCTTAAGGTAAGAGCTGGTAGGAGGACCTCAGGTGTCTTGTGACTGAGCTGAGGATGTACATCCATTAGGATGAGACATCCTCCTTGTTTTGTCCACAAGGCAGCCATGGGAAGAGTGTGCAATAAAAGACCATAAAATAAAATTTTAAAATATATAAAATAAATAAATTAAAATACTGTTTCTCAAAGAGATGGAAAGAAGGCAGCTTCAGGAGAAGATTATTACCAAAGCCCACAAATAACTTAAACAATATTTTTCCTTCCTTTGATCTATTAGAACTTCATTGTTTCAACTGCTTTTAATGAGTTATACTATATTCCCTCTCACTTTCCCATTCTTCATTAAGAGGCATAGAGGAAGGAACAGGTTGTCTCTTAAATCAGCCACATTCTGAAACAACCTGCAATAGCATCTTCTGTTTGAGATGGTCTAGATTTCCATGCTCAATAAAAACATTGCCTTGAATTCCGTATGCTGTTCAAATGGACTAAATCCATAGTTATATGTTTCGGTGCTATATATTTACAGCACATTGTGCTTGCATGTGCTAGTGTATATACATTTTGACAGAGAGATTCTGGGGCATGAATTCTGATCCCCACTCAAGGTAGAAATTGTCATTATGGTTGTTGTTGTTTTTAAACAGTACCTTCCTAATAAAGAATTAGCTTTGCTGAAGAAATGTGTGGAAATGAGAGACCAGCTCCTACATCAGAAGTTTGAAAAACATAAGGTAAATATCTACACTCAAGAGATGTGGCATGTAGGGCAGCAACACCTCGGAGAAGAACTTAGAAGTAATTTGTTAGAAATAACACTTTACAGTACTTGCAATTTACTGTTATCTATAACCAAGTTTAATTACAATTGTAATATGATAAAAAGGATGGCTTCTCTCCTTTTGTGATATAATTGTAACAGTGTTTTAATTACTATTATAATAAATGGAATGTGGCCTCACTGCTTACGTGAACTTTGTACAATAGGCTTGTAGTCCTTAAGAATAACCTGCCCAGTTTGTGCTGCAGGGGTACTAACTAGTATGGAATAGGGAAGGAAGACTGCATCTCACTGAATCCTATCCTGCTGGCTTTGACTTCCTTTATGCCCCACATAATGGCAAAATAATATTTTGCCAGGATCTGAAATGCTCTTCTATCTAGCCGCTGCATTACTATATCAGCTAAGTTTATTTGGTAATCATTCTGATATCCCTCAGTCATAGCCCTCTGCTGCTCTCATCCTCTTCCCAGAAAGAATTCAACAGTGAGTCTGTCAATGACCTCATGGATGCTCTCCTGAGAGCCAAACTGAATACAGAGAACAACAACAACGAAATATTTTCTGGACAGGAGCTAACAGATGACTACCTACTCATGACTGTGGCTGACGTTTTTGGGGCAGGTGTGGAAACCACCACTACTGTGCTGAAGTGGGCTGTGCTCTATCTTCTGTACTACCCAGAGGTACCAGCACCTTCAAGCCTGCTTAGGTTTTTGGTAAAAGATATACTTGACAGTGGGTTCTGAATAGATAAGGCAAAGAAATACAGGTACCCCTTTTCCTCCCTAAAACGGTTCTTAACTTATTTCTAGGGTCATGAGTGCAATGTTGTAATTGCAAGGAAGTATCCTGAATAGAGATGGGCATGAACCACCGGTTTGGTGGTTTGTACCAGTTCATTTATCCCCCTAACAGGTGTTTGGCACTTCTTAGCCCCCCTCCTCATCCAGCGGGTGCCCACTCAAAGACAGTGCCCAGAGGAGGTGGGATAGGGAAGCCGGGACTCCGGTTGCCCCAACCAGTGGGATACCCAATTGGGGTGGTGGGTTCCAACGTTCTATAGCTATTGTATGTATCCTCTTTCATTTTTATAATATTCCTTGAATTCCTGGGCAGTGCAAAGAGGGAAGAAAAACAAACAAACAAAGACCCCCATGCATTCCTTTCCTGTGGCCAACTATAAGGTCAACAAGAACATTTAGGCCAAAATCCTGTTACTTAGTTTAATAAATCCTACTAGAGTATAGGCCCATTGAATTGATTGGGATTTGGTGAGTCAGCTCCTCCATCATTCCCCTAATTCAAATGGGCCCACTCTAACTGCAATTTACTATGCTAAGGTAATTCACAGAGTTGGCCCATTTGAATCTGCTGACTCTTTTTACTCCATCCCCCTCTCCAGGTGCAGGAAAAGATCCAAGAAGAAATAGATCAGAAAATTGGCTTGGACAGACATCCCCTACTCAGTGATCGGCAGCAATTGTCTTACTTGGAGGCTACCATTAGTGAAGTTCTGCGTATCCGGCCTGTCGCTCCACTCTTGATCCCACATGAGGCATTAGAAGATACAAGGTGAGGTCTATCTGGAATAATTAAATCTGCTACAAAGCTGAAGTAGAAGGCCCTTAGAAAGAGCAAAAGCACTGATGTGTTTTGTCTTTCTGCAGCATTGGGGAATATGATATCCCGAAGGGAACCCAGGTTGTGATCAACCTGTGGTCTATTCACCATGATGAAAAAGAATGGGATAAGCCAGCAGAGTTTAATCCAGGTGGGTATGCCACAACTGCCATGAAGTTTTCCTGTTCAGTTTCTCTATTTCTCAGTTTTTCTGAGCCTTTTGATCCTGTTGACATACATCTCTCTCCCTATCCTAGCCCAAATTTCCTGCCCAGAATCCTTTGCTTCTTAGTTTTTTAGGTGAGACTAAGTGTATGTAGCGGTTCGAGAGCATGCAAATGCGAGTAGATAAATAGGGACCACCTCAGTGGGAAGGTAACAGCGTTCCGTGTCTAAGTCGCACTGGCCATGTGACCACGGAAGATTGTCTTCGGACAAACGCTGGCTCTATGGCTTGGAAACGGAAGGGGCCTGGTAGTGGCTGTCATCATCGTCATCATATCATCATTACCACCACCACCACCACCATTTGTAAGCTGCTTTTCTATGCAATTGTGCTGTGAAAGGCACATTGTATGAAAAAGCAACCTTCAAATATACTTTTCACAGCACAATTACATGTCATTATAATATTATAATCTCAAAAGATAATACAATGTCCAATTCAATAATAGTAACGTTATACCATTTTAAGTTCATTACGAGTAATACTAGTCATTAAAGCAGAATATTAGTTGGTATTAATTACCAATTGTTAAATTATGTAATCAGTCTTATTAACAACCATTTCCTCATAAATGCAAGTGGCGGGAAATAGCAACTGGACTTCTCACAGAGCACAGAAAATTATTTCTCAAGCCACCCACCCACCTGTTTTTTTCATCCTGGTGCAGTTCTCAAAGGCTATGTTAGCAACAGAAATAGGAGAGGCTGGACCACTGTTTCATTTATGCTCATCTCCTCTCGATGTTTGTGCTTCCTGTCCTGTCTTTGTGAACAGCTGTTAGATTGTCATGGATGTTTGTACACTTTCTGTAGCTGACAAGTTCGAGAAGGGTCTGTACAGATATCATAGCCACTTCCTTCTATATTTACATGACAGACTTTGAAAAGATCTTGGAAATGTTGCTTTTTGGGGAGTACCTCTCTCATAATCCCCCACTCAGATTGACTACTGACCACCCTGGCAAGTGGTGGTGGTGGTTTTGGAGACATAGTCCCAAAAGGAAACGTCTCAACATTGAGCTTGGCATTTTATATTTTATGTATATCCTTTCCCCCCCACAGAACGTTTCTTTGATGGTGATGGGAAACGAATCTACTCCCCCTCAGTCAGTTACCTCCCCTTTGGAGCTGGTATTCGAGTTTGCTTGGGAGAAGCCCTGGCCAAAATGGAGCTGTTTCTCTTTTTGTCTTGGATCTTGCAACAATTCACACTGAGTGCCCCTGAAGGCCACACCTTGCCTGAGCCAGAGGGCAAATATGGAGTTGTGCTCCAAGTACCAAAGTTCAAGGTAAAGGCTACCTTGCGGGAAGTTTGGAAAGTAATAGACCAACAATATCATTTGGCTCCAAACTCAGAGAGAGAGAGAAATTAAGAGCCTGTGAAGCTGAACCAGTAAAAGTTTCACTGGAGTGGTCTGTACATAGGAGACAGTCAAGAAGTGAATCGGCTGCCTGGTATAGGATGTGAAGGCAGGACCTCCTATCCTTTCTGTCAAATACGCTACACTCATAGGACCAATGTAGACAAAGCCTAACAGTCAACAATAGCTGCTGCCTCTTCTGTCTAGAGCATGTGCTTTGGAACAGCCCCAGTGCAACAGACTGATGCCCACACAGTGCTGCAAATCCTTTCTAGTTAAGTGCTACCCTCAAGGGAGATACTTTGTCATAGGCCATAAATGGCTTAATGATGAAGGTGGATGGAAAGGCTCCGGATTTTTTTGTTATTTTGCTTGTACAACAATCAAGGCCACAATGTTGGACATGACACTGAGCAGTATCTTTACGAGTAGTATCTTTCCTCAACAGATAATAAGGATAGGTT
This sequence comes from Intellagama lesueurii, assembly GCA_037013535.1. Classification (NCBI taxonomy): domain Eukaryota; kingdom Metazoa; phylum Chordata; class Lepidosauria; order Squamata; family Agamidae; genus Intellagama; species Intellagama lesueurii. The sequence goes on from JBAJHW010000003.1 coordinate 213,008,408, forward strand.
AGGATCACCTTGTGACATGTCAGAAGAAAAACAAGGCAGGTTAATTCCTGCCTGTGGACAGCCCCAAAAGACAGAAACTGTGGAGATGAGAGCAGCTATGTGGGGGAGGGGTTTGCTTGAAGGGGCATAAGTAGCTCTTTTTAAAAGCAATCTATAGTTAGAAAGACTTTATAAATCGGTCAGGGCTTCAGAAAAGAATTGTATCTGCAAGAGGGAAATGGGAAGATAGGTCAGTTCCTTAGCTGTCCTGTGTTAACATCTAACACCTATGGAGTAAATTGTTCTGCTGTAACATATGTGGCCAGCTGTGGTCTTTCATAGGTTTTTTTGGACTATAGCTTCCATTAGTTTTAGGCAACATAGTGAATGGCAAAGGAATCCCACTCTAAAAACTTCAGGAACACCACGATTTCCATCCCTTTATTCTAAGGACAGACTTTTGTGTAAACCGCCCAGAGTAGACATGTTCTAGATGGGCGGTATATAAGTCTAATAAAATAAATAAATTAATTAATAAAATTTTGTTGCAGGATGGTACAATAATATATAGCCTACAGGCTTCTCCACTTGAATGGCTACGGATGATTCACATACAGAGAATTCACATATTAGTCACAGCCTCTTCAAAACCCGCTAAATTATATTGCCCTAACAATTCCACCCCAAATAACCCTGAGTTCACTTACCTCCTTCTGGCATCTCCTCTATGGCACTCTCCCATTCCCAGTTTTCTTTTTCAAAGTTCAAAGAATTACCTTCAAAAAGTAATTCATAGTGTAACTTTTTGATTATGTTACTCATTGCTTCTTAGTTTATGTTATAAAAAAGCAAGCTTAAATTTTGGGGTGAGGGGAGGAATCCACCCCAAATACTCCAATAAACCATTTTGTTGCTCCCCAAAAATGATGAGAAAGAAAAAATAACAAGTTAGTGCAATTAATTGCATGGGAAAATAACCAGGACAACCACTAGTTAATTACTAAGTACTTTACTTACCAAGGACTGTAATTATTATCTTGTAACCCCCCCCAAAGTAACTAATTAAAGTAACTAATTACAAGGGGTGTTTTTTCTTCTAATGTCTGATTTCCTAGTTCTGCTTCCTTTCTGCAGTCTTCTGAATTGTTGGGAAAATGCTTAACACTAACAGTTTGTAGCCCTGTTTACCAGTAATGATACAATATTATTGTAACCACAGTTGCTGGTATCCTATGTTCTTTTGCCTTCAGACAGACTCAGGACAACGTGGGAGGGTCCTGAATGTTATATTCATATCGAACACAGATGCACATATATAGCTGTACAGACAGCTAGCTAGTTTCAGGAGCTGAGGCAATCAAATTCTTATCTGACTAGGCAAATAAATTCACAGAATCCTCAGAATGTGTTGTAATGTAGACAGTAAAATCTTGGATCATGGGATTTGTGTGTCTACATGGCAGAACATTTTGGAAGTCATTCATCCACAGAGTTACAATAAGTCACAATAACACATGCCAGGGCCTTTAATTTTCATTATGTTAAACAGCATATGTTCCAGTGAAACGGCCCAGCTCAAAAAATGTGATTGTCTGGCCCTAGTTAATGACTTCTAATTCATAATCCAAACATTTTCCAGTAGGATGACTGATGATTTCAAAGAAGGAAGAGGTACGTTCAGTGGGATCATTCTAGTATGCTCTGACAAGGAAATATGACAAGATACAATCAGGCATTCATAAGCACCAAAATTTGCATTTATTATGCATAGAAGTCCCTGTTGGGTGGGGGTTTCTGGAAGCTGTAGTGTGAAAAGGGATAATTTGTCCAACCTCTAAATAGGACACCAGTCCAAGGAGGCAGGTATAGGATTATGCTGGAAACTGTATATGACATTATAGACAGAAATAAAACAATGTAGAAGGAAAATTTCAGAATATAATATTTGCTTGTACAAAATAACCTGATGCATGTTTCTGGGGTTCTGCCTATTTTAAGAGGTGGGTAGTTCTTTTTCCCCCAGATTATAGTCCTAACATTTTCTGCTGTTTCTTCAAATCTTGCATATTTATTTTAAAAAACACTTTTTATTGATTTTAATCTGGGAGGGGCGGGATTGAACAGTATTTGGATTACTGTTAACATTCAGTGATTTGATCTGAGTTTTCAGTCATTCAAAACATTTGGGATTCTTAGTACAGTATTCATATTGGGTTATCAACAGTAAGCTAAACATCAGACATTTACTGCAAGATGCATTATCAGGGGAGATGTGTGTTAAGAAAAATGAAGGAGATGTGTGTTAAGAAAAACATGCTATTTGTTTCACGAAGACATAAACCCTTCACCATGTCTCTGTCATATATCTGAGCAAATCAATGTATAGAAAACCAGAGTTACTAACTAGAGGGAATATTCCTGCTGTCCTGATAATCCATTTCCTGATTCTAAACATGAAAATTATTCTACTGAAACCAGATAAAAGGCCTGGTGTATTGACTTGGTATATCACTTGACGTGAATCCTACTGTCTTCAGTGGGGTTTACTGCCTGATGAAGTGCCTTCAGTATTTCCGTAACAATCCCTTTTGTAGGATTGCAGCAACAAACACTTTTGTAGTCTACTATCCCTATATCAGTGCTTTTTGCTAGACTAACAAATCTTGCTGATTACCTTCCTTGTACACATGTATTTTGTAATCCAGGTTGAATGTACATTCCCTTTATCGTTTCTCATTTTCAAACCATACTTTCATGGTCTGCCCTTCTACGGGCATTTTAGATTTTGGCTCAATTCAGCGATCTGTGTCACCTTTTCCTGAGGTAAAGCACATGGGCTATATAAGCACAAAGTACAAGGTGCATCTCAGTGATGCATCTAGGGTTTCCCCCACCTATACTTTTAATATTTAACCAAATAGCAAAGTGGCTGGAGAGAAGGGCATGGAACAAGAGTCTGAACAAAGCTAGGACGTTTAAATCTACAGTAGTTTTCCCTGCTCTCCCAAAACAATTTGCTTTGTACATCCAGTTAAGGCTAGCTTTAGCTCACAGTCCTCATCCTCACTTAAATTATTCACAATTCATCCTCAGTTCATTCATGAAAGTGGTCAGAAGTTTGATAATGCAGTAGTTTAAACAAGCACGAAGATTCAGTAATTTGCTTTCTTGGATCACAATATTTTTAATGATTGAAGATTCCCTGTTGGATTCATACTTTATATTGTACTCACGTTATTAAATAAAAATGATGGTGTTGTGGTCATTTGGGCCTTAAAAGACCGAAATTCGTAAGATTTGTTTGCTTGTTTGTCTTTTTTACAAAGCTGCTTCCACAAATAAACCTTGGTATAGTCTATTGTGAGGCTAGGCCATGGTGTAGACCTCAAGGAAAGAGTTGTTTGCATTACTCACTTCCATTCTGAATTTGATTTCTGTCTAAAAAGGTAATCAGACTACACTTGGTGATTCAGAACGTGCACCCTACAATATGGTTAAAAGGTAGTCTATTCAAACCTAACCAGTTTTGTCCATGCTCACGTGTAGCAACAATTGCTATCCCGCACGTGTGTGTGTGTGTTCCAGTTCAGTAATGAGTGGAAAATTATTGTAGCCAAACCATCGCCACCCTTTACCAAAACTGAAGTTTCCACTTTTTAATATTTTCCCTTTTGCAGCTTTGATAGCTTTATCTACTTTATAATGCCAGTTAATGTGGAGTCACCAATGGAGCATGGTGCTATCCCAGTGACTCATAAGAACCAAGCAGATTTGGTTACATAGTGACATAACTGAAAAACAAAGCCTTCATCTTGGCCTTAGTCTGAAGGGGGAGGAAAACAAGGAGCACATGGCAATTGTTTTAGGCAGCCACGTCAACACTCCATACATTATCTATGCTTCACAGAAGGTTTTATCCTCTTTCAATATCGCATGCTAATATTTTCCCTCTCCCAATCCACTTCTCTTTGTGTGTAGAAAAATTTCTACACACAAGGGCTGAATTCCTGTTGCTTAGCATAGTAAGTCGCACTAATGTAGGCATACTGCATCACTGGTGATCTGGTGAGTCAACTCCTCCATAAGTTCCATTTATTCGAATGGACCTACTCTAGTTGTGACTTACTATGCTAAGCAACCGTTTCAGCCAATAATTCCTTCTCCTGCCCTCCAAAATTCCTGCAAACATTGCTGACTGAGGCAGAACATAGATGATGCACAGCTGGAGGCACATCCCATAGGCAGCAGTACATTGAAGTGGACACTGCTTGTATGTAGCTGAGCACCTCAATAAAGGTGCCACTCATCAATACTCTACTTTCAGTGTGCGCTGCTTTTCAATACCAGGTATACCTACATTAATAAACCTGCCCACTATGGGTGAGTAAGCATCAGTCTGAGTGCCTCAGCAAGTTGCTGAGGAGTCACTAGATGGCACCAGGTTCACAAATACTTCTGTCAAGATCCAACCTCAGTACTTAAGATCCTGTGATATATCCAAATTACAGCTAGTTTAAGCTGCTATATTTTTGTCTGTTTTCCATTTGCTACATTCTCTGTGAAACACTGTTGTGGGAAAAACATGGAGTCCTTGTCCATGTTTGCTCTAAGGGAATGAATATAAATTGGAATTGGGTACCTGGTTATTCATTCACTCAGTGTTCAGCTGAAATAAATGGGACGTCTTTCTGCATAAGAGATGACAGAACTCCACAAGTTGCCAATTTAGTGTCAGCTAGGTCCTAAGAACACCAGAAAAATTAAGGGTGTTACAAGCGGAGATGGATGGCCATATGTTGAAATGGAAAGTATATGCCATCTTGGTTACCTATTTGTAGTCCTATTGTTCTATGTTTTCTTCTTCACAATGTGTCTTGAGAAGTCTTCACTCTGAAAGCTAGCAGGGCATATTTTGTATAACTAGATGAATAAATAAATGGATACCCAGTACATGAAAGACTACATGTGGCTGTGTCACATTTTTCTATACATTTTGGGGACTGTAGAAACAAAACTGACTGTCACATTCCATTGCATATATGTGGGAAAGAGCCTTCAAATGGCTCAAGTTACAAGTTTTAGCATTTATTATTAAGGAAGGAACACAACATTTCCCAGAGCTTTCAGTTCTGGAAACAGAGGGGGGAAATGTATGACTGGCTACAAATACTTTCTGCATTGCACGATAGCACAATCATACTGTTTGCTACTAAAGACAAGGACTGTGCCTGGATTTATGGGAACAGCCTATCATGCCAGTCATTCCACATCATCTAGTCTGGCATCCTCCGTCGGCTCAAGGCAAAATATTAACCTACTTACTATTTCAGCTAGACATATCCAGAAACAAAAACATAACATGACATCTGCAGGAGAAATAAAATAAGCCCTATGTTGGAGTTTTATTTACAACCTGGGAAGGACTTCTCTGGGCTGGGGTGATTGTCTATCTATCCAGCACTAACCAATTGTTCCTTCCAGCCTTTCAATTCAAAAAGAGCCCCACCTCTCTGCTGAATGTTCTATCCCTCTCTTTCATAAATTGGTGGCAGTTGTTTTGTTGCTGTTGATCTTTTTGGTTGGTTGCTAGTATGTGTGCAGTAAAGAAAGCAGTCTACACAAGTGTGTAATTTCAAGCAACTGTAACTGAAGAAATGTTTTTATTCTTTCTCCTAAAGATGTCTGGGGAACTTATACTCCTCTGTGGATCTCTGAACTTCTGCTGTAACAAAAAGAGAATTTTATCAGAAATTCAAAACTCTGCAACACCTCTTACCCTATCTTTACCCTCCTGAAATCACAAGAATGCTATTTGTGCAGAGTATAGTATAGGTTTCTCTTTCTTCCCCTCTTTCTCTTCGAAGAAGAGGTATTTTTGTGGCTGCTTTTTTAAAAACTTTAATTGTAATTGCAATTGTCCCATTCTGAAAGACATTACTATGCCACAGTTACCACAGACACCAAAACAAGGCCTACAGTCTGAAAGGTCCTTTTCAGGATGGTCCTGTTTTGAAATATTTGGGAGTTTAAAAAGTCAGAATTCTGTAGAATTCAGGCTTACTCCAGATGAGCCAGCAAACTAGTGCACAATGGATGCTTGTTCCTGCTTACAGCAGAAGCAACTCAACAAATCATGGATTCTCCCACCATGTCATGGTTTGCTTTTCAAGATATTTGAATCCAACAGAAGCTAGCACTCTGGCTTCTCCCCCAGCAACCCAGATAAATTATGATAGATTAGAAGAAATAATGGGTTATTATTGTGGTTTGCTAGGGGAGGGAAATGACAGACTATAAGCTTTTGCTAGATTTGGATGTCACGCTAAACCAACCATAAATGGAGGATTTGTGGTTTGTTTAATCACGCTACAAATTATTAAAGTGATTAAAAGGCATGCACTGACATGCTGCTAATTATCAGTAAACCAAGGTTCACATGGAAGCACAGTGTATTGTGATGTGTGAATCAGGTAGCCATTTCTTTCATGTGTAAAAACAGCAGAATGCCAGAACAGTTTTTTATTATGAGCATCATGTTATTGGGAGTTAAGTTAATGAGATACATATGCACCAACAATTTTAAATAGCTGGCAGATTGAAAGGCTTATACAAGCAAGCAAAAGTATTGCATAGAATCTGTGTAAAATTAAACCGATCCAGTAATATGTCAGTTCCCTGAACACCTTCAACTTGTCTTATGTCACCAAAAGCCCCACATACAGTGTATGATACTGTCTCATCATGTCAACTGCCCAGTCAATTTGCTTCTGCCCAAGGAACTGGAGAAGGCTACATTGCCCCTGGCAGCAAAACCTCAACCAGCTTGGAAGAGAGAACAGACACCAGCTTCTTTCTAGCGTCCATTTGAAAAACAACACACATAAACATCCATTCTCCTCTTAAACTTAACTGCAGTCTTCTTGCTTTTCTATCTAAATGGGCATGAAATACACTGTCCTTCTAGGCTTAATATCAAAGACCTGGGATGTCTCTTTGGCCTATGATTTAATGACCTTGGATGTCCCTTTAGCTGGTAAACACTCCCTGTGAAATCTTGCTAATGGAATGTTGATCTGCAGGAGAGTCCAGAGGATCCTGCTGAATCACTTGTATCAGTATTTATATCCCCCAACAGCTGCCTCTCATCTTAAATTCCCATATTTTAGCTTGAGAGTTCCATCCTACAGCCCAGCTCACTGAAGCTCAGATTTAGCTGTCTCCAATGAGTACAGGAACATATAAAAACTTCAGGAGGCCACTAATTTGTAGAGAAACTCAGTTGTGCAGAAACTTTCCAGGATCTCCAGAGTTTGGAACACACTGGTTAAAATGCATTTTTTTGTAGAAACAAACAAACAAGCAAAAAAGTTTTTGAAACTTTGCATAAAAGGATACATTTACTGTAGTTATGCAGATTTGCTATATCCTGGAACCTTCAAGGGAAACCAAAAGCTTGGATTACAACTCCCATGTTGGCTAGGGGATTCTATGAGTTTTAGTTAAAAAAAACAGCAACAAAATAGATTTGCCAAACTCCAAGAAACTAATAGTAAGCATTTTTTGCTTGTTGTTTTAATATTCCTAGAAGAAACCACATTTTTTTCATTTTCTGACTTTGCTCTCAATAATGTAGGATAGGATGGGGGTCGTACCTATATTCTCTTATAGGTCCTTCCACCCTGAACATTTTATTTTAGGCTTACTGATGACCCACTTGGACTTCATTCTAATTTTCAAAGTACAGAAAATAGTGTAGTTGTGTGGGTCAAAGTTCATGAGATAAAAAATAAGTATCCTTTCCCTGCCCCCACAAGAGGCATCAACATAAATTTCAGTGTACAAGTAAAGATATTGTTACCATTATAGCTACTGAAAAAACATTTGTTTCAAAGGGAACAATGACGTGGGAACAACCACCATTTTGCACTGGAGTCCCACAGAAGCAATCGTGGGAAGTATGTAATAACCTTATCCACTTTGGAGAGAAAGCATCATTTCTTAGCTGAATAAGAAGAAGTAGTCAATGTTTTTATAATTTTGATTGACTGTGTCTGGTATTTTTTAATAATAATAAAAAGTACTTAAAGCAGTGAAAATTTAGAATATTTGAAAACAACAGAAACAAATGCTCAATATAAGAAATAAAAATTTGAAAATAAATTAGACAGTTGGAAAAATAAATCACTACATGGACAACACCTGAGAAATATTGAGGAAAGCATGATCATAATTCAACATGGGTATGGCTAAAACCCGGGAGGCAGTGGAAGACAGGAGGGCCTGGCGTGTTCTGGTCCATGGGGTCACGAAGAGTCGGACACGACTTAACGACTAAACAACAACAATGGCTAAAACTGGGGACCATTAAGAAAGAAACCAAAGGCTTGATTTTTGCTGCACAAGAACAAGCACTCCAAACCAATGTGATGAAAGCTATGATCCAAGGAATGGGTGCTAACAGCAAATGTCGACTCTGCCAAGAAAAAGATGAAACTGTGTCACACCTCATCTGCGAATGTCCAAAGATTGCACAGATTACAAATTAGACATGATAGGGTGGCAAAATTAATGCACTAGTCATTATGCAAAAAATACAACTTAAGGTAAGGTAAAGTTTCCCTTGACATTTAGTCCAGTCGTGTCTGACTCTAGGGCGCGGTGCTCATCCCCATTTACAAGCCATAGAGCCAGCGTTTGTCCGAAGACAGTTTCCGTGGTCACGTGGCCAGCGCAACTAGACACGGAACGCTGTTACCTTCCGACAGAGGTGGTACCTATTTATCTACTCGCATTTTTACATGCTTTCGAACTGCTAGGTTGGCAGGAGCTGGGACAAGCGACGGGAGCTCACTCCGTCGTGTGGATTTGATCTTACGACTGCTGGTCTTCTGACCTTGCAGCACAGAGGCTTCTGCGGTTTAACCTGCAGCGCCACCATGTCCCTCTACTTGCCAGCCTCCAAAAATCCATGGGAACATCAGGTAGAGAAGCTATCAGAAAATGAGGGAGTCAAGATCTTGTGGGATTTCCAGATCCAAACCTATGCACACCTTTAACATAACACACCAGACATAGTAATAATAGAATGAAGAAATGTCTAGAATCATTGACATTGCAATTCCAGGGGATGCCAGAGTTGGAAAGAATTGGAAAAACCTACAAAATACAGAGATCTTGCAATTGAAACATCTCACTTCAGCTGGAAAGTCTAGACAGCAGGAATATTCCCTCTAATTAGTAACTCTGATTTTCTATACATTGACTTGATCAGATTGACAGATACATATATCCCACCCTTCCCAGATTAAAATCAAGAAAAAGTGTTCTTTAAAAGAAACATGCAAGTCTTGAAGAAACAGCAGAAAATGTTAGGACAATAATCTGGCAAAAAAGAACTACTCACCTCTTAAAATGGGCAGAGAACTGCATTCCTTGGAAATCATTGAACAGGCTATGGCCTGGAATTAGCAGATCCAAAGTGAACCTAAGAAAATGGAGCTTTTGCACCAACAGAGTCCTTTGTGAGTGCAGAGAACAACAGACTATGGCATGTCACTCCAATGTCAGTGTACTCGATGACACTCAACATGGCCCATAGGATATTTGATACTAGCTGCCTCCCCATGCTCTTCAGATCACCTGCTATGGGGGGGGGGGGAACCCACTATCTGATATACTTACATAAGCTTTACAACTTTTTTTGGTAAACCAATTTGTACTTTATCACTGAACTCCTGTACAATGAGGATGGCATCATCGGCCTGGACCGTGCTATGGCCACTTCAGGGTAATAAAAAGCTTCCTAGATCCCCCCCCCCCAGGTTTTAGGAGTCCCTGGGGATCCCCTTCCTTTTGGCTTTGGAAACCATGGAACAGAAGAGGAATGATTTAAAGGCAGAGAATTACCATCACCAGTCCCAGTCCTACCACTGGGATCAGTGGTAGCAATTTTCCTGCTTTAAATCATTACCCCTCCTGTTCCCAAAGGCTGCCTTAGAACAAAAGAATCCCTAGTGATTCCCAAAAGTTGGTGGTACTCTAGGAAGTTTTTTATGGCCCCCAAATGGCAACAACATGACATAAAGCTGAACAACAGGATTTCAGCCTATAGATGTTTGCATACTGTACAGATTATTGCTAATTTTGTACTGCTTTCCATTAATTATACTGTATTGCTTCTGAGTCAAAGAAAGACAATATAAATACAACAATTAACTCTGTTACATATGTTGACAAAATAGGACAATGTGCATCTTTCTGAAACATTTACAACATTCATCTGGGATTGCCATACTCTCACCTGAAATTTAAAATTTAAATATTTTGATCATGAAGTTTGACCTTTTCTAGCTGTAGAACAACTTTTCATTCTTGTTTCTGCTGTATTAATGCATTTTCTCATCAGTACAAAAGACAAAAGCAGTCCATAGTGCAACAAAGATAATTGCTTTGACACATTTTAATCTGTCTTTAGAACTGGGGCAAGGAATTTATGGCCTTCCAGAAACAGATGAAAGACTACTCCCATAATCTCTTGTCATTGGCCAGGCTGGATAGGTTTGATGGAAATCCTGAGTCCAACAGGATCTGTAGGGTCACAAGTTTCCCAATCCATGCTAGACATAATGTGCAGATAGCTAACTTAAAGAAAAAAGTGTGTGCCACTTTTGCTTTCATTTATGGAAATAGAATTTAAGTAATGCCAGTCCTCTCGGGACTGCACTTACTGGCTTGATTCTACTTAGCAGAAGAAGTGGAAAATTTATATACACTCAAAATAACCTTTACAGTTTAAAACAATACGTGGGACTTTTTTATTTTACCAGAGTGAAAATCTTGTAAGGACCTTCTCCTTACAAGAGCATGTTGTTCAACTGATTACTAACATAAATATAGTCTTGCTCACCTCTGGTGTCTTAGGAAGTGGATTTTAATTCACGAGCACTCACACTGAAATAAACCTCTAAGGTAGTACATGATTTTGCCTCCCTCCCTCCCTTTTAAGATGTTGAGACAGACCAACACATGACTTCTCCATAAATTCTCCTAGCTCTGCAACTTACCAGCAAAAAATCTCAACAGTATAAGTTCAGAAATACTGCAAACATATAGAAACCTGGGGGGAAGAAAGAGGAAGGGCCATTAACATACTCTACCTGGTTTTGTGGCAGCCATTGCTATAACAACAGGTGCAATGAAAACGCTGAACGGATGCTGGATAATCCCCCCCGGAAAGTCTCATCCACATCCTGAGATCACTGTTCCCGGAAACAGGTGGATCTGGCAACATTAGCTATTGCCAGTCAAAGGATCCTTGCCAAGGACAACTGAACATTCCTCCTCTGAATCTTTTCAAACTGTATCACAACAGTCCTTTCCAGCATGGAGCACTGCCATTCAATTACATTATCCTACATTTTCCAGCTAGCGAGTTTATTGTGGTTTGGTATTCTGTTGTTTCTTAAATATATGTGTGTGTGTGTGTGAGAGAGAGGGGAGCCCTCTAGATCCCCTTCATAAACTTTGTCTTATTTCAAGCTCTCCACATTTTGACCTTCTTCAGTTGACTTTGAATGTCTTTACCTGGTGGAAGAACTGTGCTAATATATTCCCTGTGCCTCAAGCCAAAGACTGAACAACTAAGACTGGAAATTTCCACAGCACTAATTCTTAGCACTAATCGCTTATGGTAGGCTGGGCAGAAGGAACAGCTTTCAGCTAGAGATAGCTTATTATTCAGAATTCTGCATGACAGTACAAGGGCTAAGAGTGAAGAAACTGCAAAGTACATTTTGGCCTAATCCAGAATCACTGCAACTCCTTCAAATTGATAAAATTCTCTAATAGCAAACTGAGCAAATTTTGTAAGGCAATTACAAAAACAAAAGCTAGAATGAGAGTAAGGAGTGCAAATGTTCCTAGCCATATACAACTTGAGTCTATGTAATATTGGGGCCACTATCCTGAATAGTTTTTCACATACATAACTACAAATGCAGAAGTGGCAGCGGCAATGTAAATGGGCCCAGATACACAAGGATGTAGGCACCTGGGCCTCTCTACATCATCACAGCCACTTCTGCATATGCATGGTGCACATGGAAAATTGAGCAGGATATTGATCCAAGTGTTTTGCTGATTATTTATCTATATATCTATATCTATCTACACCCCACCCCATTAGTGCACAGCACTCTTCTGGACAGTGTACATAAAAACCAAACCAAATGGAATAACAACATAGTCAAACACAATAAAACCAAACCAAATGCAAGGGACATGCATAATGGACATCATAAACAATATAATTCTAGAGAAGGCTTTCATATGGCACATATGAACCACCTGTCCTCAGTGTTAAATGGAATCCTAGGAACAGTAGGGACACTGATGAGCTAGCTTCACATTAGAGATATATGTGATTCCCCCTCCACACTCCAAAAAGACTTCACAAGCCAAATAATTGCATTAATGGGTAGTGTGATGCATCTGCTTCAAGCTTTCTGATCCAAGTCATTCTGAAATGACTGTTACATGCCCACCATATGTGGCCAAAGGGCATGCTCAAATATTATAAACAACTGGTGCAAGTGATAGCCACTTAAAGCAGGTAAGGCAGGCTGAGGACAGTTCTCCCAAATATGGGTCTCATCATCACCCACACCAATCAGGACCTGGCAATTTAATCCAGAGCCAACTGCTGTTTATTTTTTCAAATGCTTACCTTGCACTTGCACAGAACACCCTGCTGGTCAGCCCAATGTTTGGTTTTGCTCTTCTATCCTTAATGAGACCAGAAAGGGGGGGGGGAGGAGTAGTCTTGTTGACTGTATGGACTTTGAGGTCCTTCAGTCTCTATTCTTTACCTCCTGCATGAGTAATAATGATGTACCACTGGTAAACAACATTTAAATGGGGGGCTTCTTTGATTATTGGATTTGGGAAGAATATTTCACTCACGGTGAGATGAAATGTTCTGTAATAAGGACCCTGCAACAAGGGAGGCTGAATGTTTCACTCTATGGATAGAATGGCACATTCTGATTTAAGTGTATATCTTATGTATACCTTACTTGAAAAAAGCATGTAGATGGGCCTGCTGATGTTCTGCTGCTGCTTTCTTCTTTGTACTGAGTAATTCTTGATTATTTCTTAGAAGATATGTATATTACTATGATTTTTTTCTTCAGACTTATTGTGTATTTAAAACCATTTTCAGAGATATCACTGTGTTTGTTTGCTGCTGCAAAACAAACAACTTTTAAGGTGTCTTGAAGACTAACAAGCCTGAAAGGCTGTACCGTTATAAAGTGTCAGTCTTTGACGTGCCACAAGACATTTTATATGCATTTGAAACAAACACTCCTCACTCCTGGATGCATATCTTAATGGTGAAGGGGTCTGAGTGTGTCAGTGAAGCTAAAAGCAAAGCATGCTGCTTATATACCACCCCATAGCACTTCAAGCACTCTCTGGGCGGTTTACAAGTTAATTATGCAGGCTACACATTGCGCCCCCAGCGAGCTGGGTACTCATTTTACCGACCTCAGAAGGATAGAAGGCTGAGTCAACCTTGAGCCGGCTACCTGAGATTGAACCCCAGGTTGTGAGCAGTTTTGGCTGCAGTACAGCAATTAACCACTGCGCCACAAGGCTCACTGAGCAATCGTGTAAAGAGCAATACTGTAAAGAGGCCAAACTCCTTTATGAGCCTGGACTCCTGGCAGGGTCACCCAAGGTGGAATAATCAAAGCTGAAACAACAGACCAAGATGCATCCACCTGCTTCAGGATTAACAGTCACATTAGCAGGATAGTCCACATGGTGTCAGGAGTGGAGAAACTCCTTGAGGGCAGCTACTGGGAGCTGTGCTGAATATGAAACCCTTCTAGCCTCTCATCTCCCACAAACCTGTGCCAAGGTGTGGGTTTTTTTTTACCAATTTTGTGTAGTTTTGATTCACAAGCCCTGGGTTTGTACCCCTACACAAAACTGTGTATACAACCTCATAATGTGGGGTTCTTATTTAATACTGTAATCCTTCAAAACCTCTTATCTCCCCCAATCTCTTACCTATGCCAAAGCTTTGTACTAGTATTGTACCTGTACACAAGGGTATGTATACCAATTTCACAATGTAGGGTTCCTCCTTAACACTGTAACCCTCCATGTCGCATCTCCCCCAAACATACATCAAGGTTTGTACCAGTTTTGTACCACAGATGCTAGGTTTTGTATGCCTACACAATCTACATCAACATCAATTCAATTTATATACTGCCCCATTAGTGCAAGCACTATACTAGGTGGTTTCCACAAGATTACAATTTACAGTACCTCACAATAACAGAAAATACATTCCAGAAAAATATGGCAATACAACAGACAATAATTACCGTTTCCCCAAAAATAAGACCTAACCTGAAAATAAGCCCTAGTATGATTTTTCAGGATGCTTGTAATATAAGCCCTACCCCGAAAATAAGCCCCAGTTAAGTGAAACCCCGCCCTCCACCATTGTGCAGCAACCAGATGACATGACTGTATTTGAATAAATATAGATTGTTGTACATTAAAAAATCCCCTGAAAATAAGCCCTAATGCGTTTTTTTGTAGCAATAATTAATATAAGATCCTGTCTTATTTTCAGGGAAACATGGTATAACCATAAAAATGAATAACCCTATAAAAATCTAGAATAAAAAAAATGTGTGTACATAAACTTCACAACATGCGGTCTATACTTAACACTGTAACCCCTTCTAGAATTGTATACACACATTTCAGTTTATTTGTGCTTCCTCCAACTTAATTTTTACCGTTGCATACCGAAGTGTGTATCGTAAGTGTATTTCAATGTTATTCCTGAAATTCGCGTTAGTTTATGTATTAAAATAATCCTTTCTTTAAGTATGTATATGTATGTTTTATATGGCACTGTTCTTCACTCTGAGACCCAGGCAGCTCAGTATTTCTTTTATATATTTTTCAAAAATTCCCAGGTAGATCAGAAAAAAATTATATTTCATTGCTTCTTTCTTAACAGTTCCTCCATACTACTAATAAAGTGGCCAAATTTTGTGCAGCTGCCATAGCATTCCACAGTCCTCTGATAACAGTGACCACCACCCCACATTTTGCATATTTGTGACATAAATTTCACATGCTATGTGAATGCAAGTAATGTAAATTGCATTTACTATTGTGATCAGTTTTGTATTGTATTATTTGATTGGTGCTGATCTTTGACAATAATAAAGAAAATTCATTCATTCAAGACTTGCTGGAAAAGACAATAATGCTAGGAAAAGTTGAAGGCAGCAGGAAAAGAAAAAGATCAAATATGAGATGGATTGACTATAGAAAAGGAAGCCAGAGCCTTGAGTTTGCAGGTGATGAAGAAGGCTGTTAATGACAGGGCATTCTCAGGGTCACTCATTCATAGGGTCTCCATAAGTGTTGTAACCTGTCCAGAGTACTGCTGTGATACTAATGGGAGTGGGATACGAATTGAATAGATAGATATACAGACAGACAGACAGAGGCGAGTCAACAGCATGTAACATCAAAACAAATATCATTCAATGCTGTGTGTGCTTGTGAAAGATGGAGGAGAGAGGGAGAGAAAGAGACAGACAACAAAGTCCAACAGTCACTGTGAGAATTCAACAAAATAAATTTAGAGGTACAGCTACATAGCATATAATGGGAAGAGGGAAAGGGAAGAGCAGTCTGGCTGTGCACTCAATGAACTCAGTGTGACTATTTAAAGCCATGGCTAGGCAAAAGCATTACAAGATATGTTACATCTGCCTCACAAGCAACTACTTTCTGTTTTGGATCCTGCACCCCCCTTGAGCCATATTTGAATTTACTATTGCTGAGAAAATCCACACAAGACAAAGAGCAATGCTTGTTGATTTCAATGAAATCTGTTTATTACTGTTTCTTCAAGAGGAATAGCCTTCATCGGTTGTTGTCCATGCTGAGTGCTGGTATGTTTCAGGCTCCCTGGGTAATTATACCAAGTTATACAACAGACCCAGGGATATACTACCCAACAGCAGAGGAAGGTTGTTATTTTCTTGTAGCAGTCATAGGAGAATAACACTGAAATACCTGTGGGCCCTTCAAGCTGGGCATGGGGCCAGATGAACTTAAAAAGCATGCACCCTCAGAACACAGCTGTTCTTCTATCACAAACAAATCCAAAAAGAAATACTCTCATATTCCAAATGTACTGATGATAGTCTGGCTTTGAGGAAGTTGCTGCTGCTTACTTACTTCCATATACAGTATCAAATATATGTTCATCTAAGCTAAGAAAATTAGCAACTTTGAGACAAACTTGTTGGACATCGTAATTTTCTGTGGGCTTTCATGTAGTCACAATTATTTGCACTGTCATGTCAGGGCCTCCATAAAACATTTTGAGCTGGCACAGATCTATTCCAAATCAGCATTTGTCTCTAGCTCCAGTTTAACTCAGATACTGAAGAGCTCCTAACGAACTTCTGTGAAGTACATGGATGGGAACAAAGCAGCAAGGAATGCAACAAAGATTCGTGATCATGGTATCTCCCCTGCCAGCTAAGTATGGAATGCAACGAAGATTCAATGTAAATTGTTGCACTGGGCAAAAATATCCTAATCACATTTATGTCCAGTGGACTCTTGAGCTGGTATTGACTAAACAAGAAGGCTCCTGGTTTCACAGTGGACAGTTAAATGAGACCATCGACTCACTGTGTAATGACTGTGAAAACAGCAAACTTCATGCTATAGATTCTTAAGAAAGACCAAAAATGAAATCAACCTATATTATGGCCTTAGGTAAATCTTACAATGAAATCCACTGCTAAAAGGATCTCATAGAAATGGAAACACTTAAAAAACTGGAACACATTAGTTTAACAACAAATAAATGTAGGCAATATAATTAGAGGTTTAGAGGAAATATGCATAGAGTAGAAAAAGTGGGGGGGAGAGGGAGGGAGAGAGAGAGAGAGAGAGAGAGAGAATGAGAATGAGAATAGTTACTCTCTTTGCTATAGTACTAGAAATGGCCAACTAATGAAACTGATTGGCAGGGTGGTGGGCTTTAACAGAACTAGACAAATTCATGAAGATAGTACAAATGACTATCAGTCATGGTGGTTATGTGGAACTGCTACATCAGTATACCACCAAAATCCAATTGCTAGGAAACAACCATGAATGAAGACAATTGCCTTCCAGACCAGCTTTAAGGCTGTACTGAGTACACATGGCTCGCAACTGTGCAAAAATGGAGGGTGGACTAGATGGTCCTTCAGTCTTCTTTATGAATCAGAATTGCTTCCAGAATTCTGTTGGCCTACATGCAGATACTGTCTGATTTTCCAACGCATATTTTCCTCCATACATTCAAACTGAAAGGTGGCTAAGTACCGTATTTGCCGGCGTATAAGACTACTTTTTTACCCTGAAATACATGCCTCAAAGTGGAGGGGTCGTCTTGTATTCCGGGTGCACTTCAGTTGAAATAGACATACCGGTAGCTTCCACCTTTTTCCCCTGAATTTCCAGTGCAGAGAAAGCCTCAGCAAGCCTCCTAATAGCCCGCCCATCAGCTGATCGTCGGGAGAGGGGAGAGGGGAGGAGTGGTGAAGACAAAATGACCGCAGCCACATGGCTGCCTGGAGGCTTTTCAGCCATTTCGTCCTCTTTTTCAATGTTCGTAGGTCGAAGCACCATTTCCCATAGGAATGAATTGAAAACCAATTAATCCGTTCAGGCCGAAGAAACGGAAGGCACTTAAAACTTCCAACAACACACAGTAAACTCAGCTCCCTTGCTGAGGCATTAAGGGAAAAAAAGCCACCAACAAAACAGCACAGAAACATATCCGCCCCAGCCAAAACCCACCCAGAAGTTTTTTAAAAGGAGAAAACAGCAGCTTACCTCCTTGCAGACACACACACACAGGCTCACTCGGAAAGCCGGAGCTCTCTCAACTGCCACACACCCTATACAGTAATGGCCGACAGACCTAAAGCAACAAGAAGCAGCCTCGGCGCCACCTATAGTTAGAAAGTTGAATTGCTCGTCTTATACGGTGAGTATATAACAAACTCTATATTTTGAGTGGAAATGTTGGGGGGTTGTCTTATACGCCCAGTCGTCTTATACGCCGGCAAATACGGTAAATAATTTTGTGTTTGAAAATGCTTTAAGACTAAGAAATACGCTTTACTTTCATGTATTTTTACTTTTAAGAACATGGATATTTTAAGAAATATACACTGCTTTTTTATTGTGCCCTTTTAGGCTACAATCTCCTGCGTTTTTAGGATGTGATCAACACATTCTTTTTGGTATTTTATTGTACCTTTTATGTTCAAACATTTTTGATTGAATTCTGACTTAAGTATTTGCCTGCAACTTAAATTCTGTTTTCATGTATTTTAAACATTTCTGCCCACAGCTGCTTATATTTGTAAGCATTATTTTTTTGTAAGATTAATTAACATGCTTGTGACTTCTCAAAAGTTACATGTTTTCAATAACTCTTGGATTTCTAAGCATAGAAGCAATGTAAATTAATGAAACTTGTAGAAATAGACAAGCTGGTATCACCTGACTAATTTTTCTACCTGGGAAGAGTAAACTGTATATAAAAAGAATGTCCAGAGAAGACTTATTTCATCATGAGTGAAACAATGGTTTAAAAATACTTATACCTTGATACCCAGATGAACATCGATATGATTGGAAGATTATCTGATTTCACACTGGAATTAAACCTTTCAGGGATAAAAGGTCAGCTATGATGGACCACCAAAGACTCAAATTACCAAGGGGTGTTATAATGTTTTATAGTGCTCTGAGGACCTTGACACTCCTTAAATAAGTTGCATACCTTGAAAACCCTGTTAGGGTCACTATAAGTCAGATGCAATTTGACAGCGTATGGCAACAATAACAGTTTCCTTGATTCTGGAAGGCTTAATGTTATAAGGAGTGTAAAATTTAATTCTGAATATCTTTCGTGATCACTATCTATACTAACTTAATTATTGTTGTGTAGTGAAGAAAGTCTGTGAGACCAGACTGGGTTCAAATCCCTGTTCAGTCACGACAGCTACTGAACAAACTGGGGCCATCACATTTCCTCAAGTCAACTGACTTCACAGGGCTGTTATAAGAATAACTATGACAATGCGTGCTATTCTGAGCTTCATGGAGAAAGGCAGAACAGCCAGGCATTCTAAAAAGACCTTCCCTCATACCATAACTGACAATTTGCTGACTTTTAATTATACTCTCAGATTTGCTAATGGAAGCACAATATATAGCTGTAGGCCACATATGAAGAAGAGTTCAATAAAGAGGAATTAAATTGTTTTCCTATCTGTATTTTTACACACAGGTATAGAAATACAAATACATCTGCCTGGGCTAGCATTTATTATTAAAAATAGTATTTTCACTAACCTGTATTAACCAGTAGCTGCAATGTATGGATTAAAGTCACTCCATGTATGAAATGCACCTTGCAAGAACAATAAATAAATATTTCACCATGGTGTGCAAATATTCTACCCTTCAGCAAGGAAAATGAGACACGAGAACATGAATTATCAGAAAAAAGGCATTATATTTGGGCTTACATCATATTTCAAACCGATTTTGGTTTCAAGCAATCAAATCTGAAAGTCCATTTTATGACAATAAATGACCTACACAACTGTAACCGAAGAAACAGGGGAAAGGGACAACAAAAATGAAATTCCATCACACTTAATGTAGAAACCACGGCTTGCTCTCTTCCACAGGAATGCTCCAGGGAATGTTAGTTTCAGCTGCTTGGATTTTTTATTCCCCTTCCCCTTTGGGGTTGTTACTAACAAAAGCTCCACTGTTTTGTTAAAGCAAAGCAATCGTTTTGTTTGTTTTTTGCAGTCTTACAGCAGCAAGTTTCATGTCACCAGTAGGAAACACACATGCATGTACTGCAGTCAGACACACATACACACTCACAGACATTATACAGTAGCCTGTTGCTGCTATCAAGAGAAACACAAACACTCCATTCTTTTAAGTGGTCACTTGTTAGAAAAACACTAACTTTTGAACTAAAAAAGAAAATACTGCACAGGTCTTCCACACTGATGCTGCAAGTCATCCTTTTGCAACGGACGGAGTTCTTGTCTCCATTTGTTCAACAAGCATCGCTGAAACCTGAAGGCACGCTGGCCAAAAAGCCCTGTTCTTTATGTGTGTTTGGTTTGGTTTTGTCATTTTAACTAGCGTGCTGGCCTAAAGTTGCAAAGCCCCTGTCCTTTTGCATTGCAGCACACCAGCTGACTGTTATAAGGAAACGACAGTACTGGAAAAGACAGCTCCTCTGCCTAGAGTCTCCACCCATAGCTGTGCTCTTTAGAGGCATCAACTGAATGAAAATATTTATCTTTTTTTAAAAGGCAACATCTGCAACCCCTATTTGCATAAACTTTCATGTTTCAGGCTAGCTGTTTGGGGGTTGGGGATGGGGGAAGAAACTGGTCCTTCAGTTACCAGCTTCAAGAGGAAAACTTTTCTCCACAGTTTGCTATAATCCACAATGCACCAGAGATTACAGCACTGTTTCTTTCTTTCTTTTTTAAAACTACAACCATACCTCTGGGGATTCATTTTAATCTTACAACAGAATTAACTAAACACACCACCAGGGCTATCTAATGCCACCAGCTTCTGGGAAGACATCTGGAAAGACGGGATAAGGAGATACACTAGTACTCCTTATTCTCACAGGGTCAGACTAAGTCTTTCTAATAATAAAATTAAGCAGGTCTTGAAAACTTTTAAAAAGACAACCAACCAAATAAACCATCACCAAAATCAGCAATAGGAAAAGTTCTCATTCATATACATATATTCTGAGTGTATGTGTGTGTGTGCGTGTACATATATGTATATATGTATGTATGTATGTGTATGTGTATATCATGTATACTGTATATCAAATGTGTGTATATGTGTATATGTATGTACTTGTTTGTATGTGTGTGTGTAACTTCATGTTAAATCTTAAGCCCCTGCACAAACGGAGGAGAGAGCAGGCAGTTTAGGGAAAAAAGCCTAGAAGCTTCTGCTTCTTCCTCTGCAGATTTGGCATTATTCCCATAGTTACATCTGAAGAAAATGTGAAACAACTTGTTTTTGGTTGAAGTCATGTTTATCCTTTTGCACATCTTCCCTTCTGACTTTGTTGTTTTAGCTGGGGGATGTATTGGTATGAGAGTTTGGGGAGTCTTGTTCATTTATGGTGTTCAGAAGCACACACACAGGCTGTCGGGGGAGGTGGTGGTGGTTATGCTCTCGTTGCTGCTCATCAGAGGCACTGAAAAGCCCTTCTTCCTCATCCCCATGTGGGGGGCGGCCACTGCAGCTATCACAGTAGTCCATGGAACCATCATCAATGAACCCATCCAACTCTTTGAGATCATTGTCATGGTGGCCCTGGTTACAGATACAAATTTCAATGCCTGAGTCACCAGTGAACCTTCGGTGTCTGCCTGGTGTCTTGTCTTTAGCATCAGAGAAGGCGTTGCTGTGGTCAAAACTTTCTGAGCTGTAATCCTTAAGCAGTTCCTCCTTGCATTCTGACTCCTTATCAAGACAGGATACATGTGCAGGCATCTCTTCTAATTCTGTCCCACTGTTGGAGTTTCTTGGCTCACCACTTGTTGCTTTGGTAGTTGATCTCTCAACTAGTGGGGTGGAGGATTCAGGATCCCCAATGTTGGGGGAGGCAGTGCTGTCCATAGTTCCATTATTGCTTCCTGTTCCTGACAGAGAGCCTGGCTGGGCTGGCTGTAGGTTTCTTGTGTCCGGTGCAGCATTGCCACTGCCAGGGGCGATGCATTGCTGATGTAAGGCACTATATGGTGGGGGAGGGGTCGGAGGTCGATTCACCACTTCCTCATAAGGAGGCAGTAAATAATTTGGCAAAAATCCTAAATGGGGAGGCAGGGAGGACAAGTTATTTCCACAGTTTCTGTAAATCAAAATCCTCGCAGAACGTACTATTTAAAATAGCTTACTATCACTATTGACTTTCTGGGTAATTCACATGATTGTAATTATTAAATTTCCCCCATTGTGATTTCATATAAGCAGCAGCAATTACTTGTATTTCACAGCTGGAAGAAACTGAGGCAAAGCAGTGTATAAGATAAGGCGACATCATCCAAAAGAAAGCTAATGTAATCTCTGACTCAACTGAGGGCCAATTTAAACTGTCTCTCTTAGAACAGGCATAAGATGCCATGCCACCTACTCTAAGTCTGCAGACATCTTATGGAACAATTTCCCTTATATATATTTTATATATATTTCCCTTATATATATAAAAGGGAATATAATATAAGAATAACAATATAACGATATATATATATATATATATATATATAAGGGAATATAATATAACAATATAACAATTTCCCTTTTATATGTATGGGTGGGTCTTGGTATGTTATATGGGTCATCTCTGTTATTAGTTCCTCTTTTTAATAACAGAAAACAATTAAAAACAACACAGGCAAAATAAGGTGACCCCAGTCACCATTACAAATACTCTTGCTTGAAATGAGATCTCAGATGTTGAATTCCTTTGCCACAGCTCCCTACAGCTGAGCTCTGTGCCTCTTTGTTCATAAAGCTTTCAACAACACTGGTGCTGTGTCAGCTGCAGACGAAAAGAGGGGGGGGAAGGTAAAAACATCTCAGCTTACATTGCCTCGGCTGAATGTGCTAATCCACTTCCCACTTTTACAGCAGCCTGACCAGCTTCCAAAATTAAGAAAATAAGTCAAAGCCAAGTATTGTTGTGAAATATCATTATTTCAGGTCCCTCAGATATTTATGCACAGAATTTAGAACCTGGCTATACTAGTAAGAGCTGTGACGATGCTTCAGCTAACATAAGGAAGCTGACAGGATGAGCAGACTGAGTGTCCAAGGATGATAGATTGCCATCTTGTCTTCATCAGCCATAAACTGACCTCTCTGTACCCATCCCCATCACATCTACTATGAATCCTTCTTGTATCTGTGTCCCCTGCCCAAATAAACAATATCCTCATCTTGCTCTTTGAAAGGTATCTTGCTTCTTGCATGCAGTACATACGGAAATAAAATGGCAGGGTGGAGTAGTTATGAGCTTCACGGTAGGCAATCAGGTTAATCTCATGCTGCCGTTGCTGTGCCTGAAGTCTATGTTTGGCGCGCCGGTGATGGCAGACACAACAGCAACTCAG
Organism: Intellagama lesueurii; assembly: GCA_037013535.1. Lineage (NCBI taxonomy): Eukaryota > Metazoa > Chordata > Lepidosauria > Squamata > Agamidae > Intellagama > Intellagama lesueurii. The sequence continues at coordinate 213,031,690 of JBAJHW010000003.1, forward strand.
TATAATGATGATCGTCCACACTAGCCAGAACCCTGTGGAGAAAGTAAGAAGGAGAGTAGAGAAAGTGAATTTTACCGGGAGTGTTTTTTCCCCTCAGGAGAAAGACATTCTGCATGCATGAAGACAGCTGTGTGATTTCTGGAAACAAGTGTTTGCCTGTTTTCAACCACTGCATGGATCAGATACAGTGGGATATGAGAAAGCATTTTTCAGAGATGCAGATTTGAGAGATCTCCTTCCATTCCACTGTATACAAATGAACAGCAGTCATTCAAGAGAAGGACTTGAATGAATTTACCACAGTTCTGAAGAGGATGTCTACACCCGGCCTTTCATATCCTGGTAATTAAATTATCTAATTCCCAGCTAGCATATGATGCCAACAACTGCAGCTTTTGCAGGCAAAATGAGGCCTTTGAAAGGTTGCCAGGGGATATTGGTCAATGTGCTCCTGCAACTGCCATCACTTTTTAAATTAAGACAGTGGCAGCATAAATTTCATGCTGATTTCTTGCCAGCTAGGCTAAAAAAGCAATTCACTGTGTATGGAAGGAACTGCATGTCGGGCTATTGTACAACATTTCCTCTTGCTTTCATTCAGCCTCAACAAGGGTACCTTATTACTACTAAGTATACTTCCTTAACAATAGGCAACCAAAATAAGGGGCCAGAATGCCTTCCTTATGAAGGATTTTTAAATGTTTTTAGTTTAGGAAAGAAAAGAGGGCAATGGAAAGTGACCAGGATGCTAAAAGTTATGGAAACCAGTCCCTATGCCTAATAGTTGAGGGAACTGGGCATGTTTAACCTGGAAAAAAGAAGACTGAGAGGCGACATGATAGCTGTCTTCAAATATCTGAAGTGCTGTCATGTGGAAGATGGGGCAAACTCGTATTCTCTAGCTGCAGATGATAGGATTCGAAATAACAGGCAAAATCCTGTTAGTGTAAAGTTACACCACGCAAATAGGATCCAGCACTGGTAATATTTTATTTAAATGATTGGAAAGCTTCCTATCTGCCCCACCTTTCCCCCCATTCACATTCTGAAGTTCTGCAGGGTTCCTTTCTGACCTGGGGAAGCTTTGGGAGTCACAGGAGGGGAGCTTACATAGACAAAAATTGCTGCTGACAGTCCCACTGCTGGTGGTAAGAGCTGTTTAACAGTGGAGCAGACTGCCTCAGGTGGTGATGGATTCTCCTTCACTGGAAGTTTTTTAGTGAAGGTTGGATGGCCACCTGTCAAGGACTGCCTTGCTGGATTCCTGGATATTGTTGACCTTGCCTATTTATAAAAATGTCAAGATCATCTTCCCCCTTTGTCTGAGCAACAAGCTAAATGAGAATGTATGATTGATAAGTCCTACAACTTATGCCTGAGACGTTAAGACTGCTGACTACTACTACTTAGGATCTCCTCTGCTTCATCTGTGTGGTATTCTTCCTATTGCACCAAAGGAAACTTTCAGCATTTCTAGGAAGGAGTTTGATTCTGTCTCAGCTGCTTTCTGAGACTAATAATGAAGGTAACAGACTATAATTCTCATCACCCAAGACAGCATGGTGAATCATTAGGGTTAACGGGAGCTATAGCTTGACAATATACGGAGCACAAAAAGTTCCACACGCAGCGCTACAGATTTGTAACTAAACAGGAAGTAACAGAAATAAACGAGCAATTCTCACAAGGCAGACATGTGAACAATATGTTCTATAAGACACATGGAAACTGTTGTTGATCTCTTTACTGAATGCTGCCAGTCCAATCTGTACTCCATGTCCAGGTAGCACTTCCAGAACATCCAGAGTTGCACAAAATCCCTGTATGAGTACAGGTTTCTACAGATTTCCCTTCTTAAAATTTTGTGAGGAAAACCTTATATACACTGTACTGGAAGATTCTGACTAGAGATGGGGGTATTCGTATACGAATATCCCCGCACAGGTGGAAATAATGAGGGTTATTTCCATGGGGCCGGACTGTCCACTCACAATTTCGCCGCTGACGCGAGCTCGTCGGACCTTCCTATTGTGCCGTTGTCCGCAATTGATTACGCAGTCCTGGCAGGAGGTGGGATGACAAGCCTTTCTGCTAGGTTGGAGAGTGGCTAATCCATTGCAGAGAACGGCGCATTAGGAAGCCTCCACGGAGCCAGCGGCAGCGGCAAAATCGTGGGTGGATTTCCACCTGTGCGGGGATATTCGTATACGAATACCCCCATCTCTAATTCTGACCAATAAACAGTGTGTCTGGCAAATGCAAATGTAGGGAAAAAAGGTCTACAAAGGAGAAAAAATGATGAGGAACCAGTAAACCAGAGTTATGCAGATAGTCTCCTCTCTCTCCACCACAAAAACCATACCCATATGGATCTAAACCCAACTGCTAGTCTTAATTACAATAGACCCACTGAATTATTTGCTGAATGGTAAGTAAAGATGTACATAAATCCCACTGATAAGTATTGCCTTTTCAATACTGCTTAGCAGGATAGCAACCCAAACAATGCTATGGCAGCCGCATTCTGTTTGTAGGCTTCCCATGGTCATTTGGTTTGCCATTGTGAAAACTGTGAAGATAGGGAGCTGATTAGACAGGTCTTTGGTCTGATGAAAAAAGGATCTTCTTAACAAAGTTTTTTCTTGAGGATGCTAGAGAATGTCAGGGGCTACAGAATGCTGAAATCTACACATCTGTAGCAATTCTACAAATTAGCTATTTCTAATATGATGCCCACTGGATGTGTTAAGAGAACAGCTCCCATCTTCCTCAGCTACTATGACCAATATGTGGACTTTGGGAAATACACAGGACATCAATACTTGATAGCTATTTCTCACTGTTACTAATGAAAGCTCATCACACTAGAATCATAGTAGTCAGTATGTTGAGTAGAAAATTGTCTCCAAATCGACATCTCATATGTAATATCCTGGCTAGAATGTCACATAAAGGCCACAGCTATTAAAGTTAATATACTCTATACCAAAGGAAAAAACAGAAAAATCTTCTAGCAGCCAGAAGAAGATATTTCCATGTTTCCCCAGTGGCAAGGGTCCAAGCAAAGGTCTCACAGAGGTAAGTGCCTTTTACCCTCTAAAAACTGGAAAAACATGTTTTCCCCTTCAGCATTCAAGAGCAGGAACAAAAGAGTTTGCCCTAGAGTTCACAGGAAACTCATGTCACTTCTTTCTTGGCAGGAAACTTCAGTAAAGCCAAGGCAAAAAGCACAGTAAATCATTTCTCTACCTGTGGAAAAGCATGCTATGTGATGGTCTTGGCTTCAGACTACCTTGCCCCAAAGAAGGTGAAGGGAGGTCATTTTGATCACTAGCACAGAATGATCAAATGTACGATTGACAAGAGCTGACCTACGGAGGCAAAAATGCCAAAACAGTGAAAACACCTATCAACTATCCTTTACAATATGGAGATAATAAACCTGGCCTTATTTATTTATTATTATTATTATTATTTATTTATTATTTGAATTTATATCCCGCACCATCAGGCAACCAGGCCACTCTGGGAGGCTAACAACAATATAAGGGGGGAAAAAATTAAAAACACGATAAAAATAAATTAATACATAACAAATAGGGAAATTAAAACAGATGGCAATCCTAATCCTTCCTATTAGGATTGTTGTAAGCATTGCTGAAATCATTTAATGTATAATCTTTAAATAATTTGTAATACTACTGTGAGAAACGTGATGAGAGTATAGAGGCTCTCATCGGAGTGCCGTCCATCTCTAAGGTTTCCAGAGAAGTGCAGACCACTCCGCCGCCAACTCCTCGAGAGAGGGTACACCAGGGAATAGATACCCGGGAACTAGAAGAGAATCTCCGGGGTTTGGCAGTAGCCACTCAGACTGAAGGAGAATTGGCGGGAAAGGAAGAAAGGGGGAGGTCCATGATTGAGGCGGGAATGGGAGATATAAAAATGGGGGAGAGAGACAAGATACCAGGCGGCTGGGAGCTGATCTGGGTAGAGGATCCCTGGACGGGACTATGGGAAAAAGTAAAGGTACCTCGAGAAGAGGCGGATTATAGAAGGAGGAGGGGTTTACCACAACGGCCTTCGTACTGGGGAGAGTCCGAGGCCAGGGAGTGGAGACGAAGGTTAAAGGAAGAAAGGGAACAGGTGGCCAGAGAGGCAGCGGAAAGACGACAATGGCGAGCGGAGGAAGCGAGGAGGAGATTGTGCCCCCAGGACCGTGGGGTTCCCTGGGACGAGAGACGGAGCCGTTTTGGAGCCGAGATGGAGGGGAAGAGACCCTACCATTGTTAGGGGATCAAGATGAAGACCAACGTCCGCTGTCTCCTGATCCCTTCTTACCTGGACCTTGGGAAACCAAATCTTTGAACCCGTTTGATCAAGAAGCGTGGATACCCCTGAGGCGTCCGTTGATGTCCCAGGAGAAGTTAAGAACTGAACCCTTAGTTAATGATTTCCCGTTAAAAGATATAATAAACCCCAGTTTGAATTTAGAGATAAAACCGTCTCCTGGTCTTTTTGATACTGAGGCTAAAGCACAGTTCGAACCTTCACATATTGGCGCCCAACGTGGGGCCTCATACCCCGGACGGAGAGACGGAGGGATGGATTAAAAAAATAACAGAAGGCCAAGAAACCCTCATTAAGCAGCTGGCCGAACAACAACGATTAATAATAGAACAGCTAAAGAATACACACATCCGACCGGATGGCAAGTCCGACCACCACAGCCCCGCGCTGCCGATAGCGACACGACCACCTATCAAATTACAAAAGATGGGCCCACAGGATGACCCGGCCGCGTTCCTCAATACGTTTGAACGGGTGGCGACCTCGGCGCAATGGCTGCAAGACCAGTGGGCCCTGATCCTCACGCCGTATCTGACGGGTCTGCCACAAGAAATAGTGGACACACTCGACCCGTCGGTCGCCAGCGATTACAAAACGGTGAAAACGGCCATTCTCAACACTTTGAATTTAAATGAAGAAGCATACCGGCGGCGATTCAGAGAACTAAAATTGAAACCCGGGCTACACCCGAGAACACTGGCGCAAAAGATGCGAGTTAACGCCACTAGATGGATACAACCCAAAGGGAAATCAGGTGAGCAAGTATTAGAACTAATTCTAATGGAACAACTGATATCTACGTTAGGAACGGGACCACGAAACTGGGTGGTGAAGAACAAACCCGCCAACCTAGAGGGCGCTGTAACCTTGCTGGAAGACTTCCTCGAGGCGGAAGACCCGTGGCAATATAAACCGGTGACGCAGTCGGAAAGACCGAGGAGTAGAGAAAAGATGGCGGAGACAACAGTAAACGCGACGGTGCGCGGCCCCATGTCTCAAAGTTTTAAGAAGACCCGACCAGATCGAGTAGACTTTGTGAACCCGACAGGAACGAGAGTGCCAAGGCCCCTGATAACGGCGGACCCTGCAGCGAATAAGCAACCCGTGACGTGGAACAACAACAAAGACCGGATGGTGGCATGCTTCGGATGCGGGCAATTCGGACACATAAAAAAGTTCTGCCCAGCTGAGGAGTGTGCATGGACAGACATCTACGCCCTAACAGCCAAGGTGGGTGACGAAGACCACCCGGGGTGGGCGGTGAAAGCTAAGGTAAATGGACAATGGAAGAGGGCCCTTATCGACACAGGGTGCAGCAAGACCCTGGTGAAAGTGCTACAAGGGGAACGATTACCAGAACCCATGCTTATTAAATGCGTGCATGGAGATGCTAAGGAATATGAAACGGCAAGGGCCGAAATTGAGATAGGAAACCAAAAGAGAGAACTGGACATAGGAATAGTGCCGGGTCTAGGAAGGGACATGCTACTAGGTAGAGATTGGCCAGGTGTAGAGGAATTAACGTATACAGTGGCCGAAGTGTATAATGGAGAGTTAGAGGAGGACACCTGGGAATCCGAGATGGTGAACCTGTCCAGGGACCAGTTAAGGAACTGGCAACAAGACGACATGAGCTTAGAGGACTGCAGATTGCAAGCGGTTCCCGAGGGAACCACCAGGGACGGAGAATCGAACTTTGAGATCAGACAGGGTCTGATGTACAGGGTGGTCAAGACCAAATTTGGTGAAGAGACTCAATTGGTGGTACCCAACCGGCTTCGAGGTTGGATCATGCATCTAGCACACGACGTGCCTCTAGCGGGACATTTAGCCACACAAAAGACGCTGGCCAGAATCCGTCAAAGATTCATCTGGCCAAAAATGGCCAAAATGGTGGAAGAATACTGCCAATCTTGCCCTGAATGCCAGTTGACCCAACCTAAAGCAGGTCCGGGAGGGGAACTGATACCCATGCCCTTAGTGGATAGACCTTTTGATAGGATTGCCATGGACATCGTGGGCCCGCTAACAAAATCAGCGGGGGGACACCAATACATCTTGGTCATCATTGATTACGCTACCCGGTACCCGGAGGCTATTCCCCTAAGAACCACGTCGGCCAAGGTCCTGGCGAAGGAGCTGTTAGGGATATTCTCGCGAGTAGGGTTTCCCCGGGAGGTCCTGACGGATCAAGGCTCTAATTTTATGAGTTTGACCTTCAAACAAATGTGGGAATTGTTAGGGGTAAAGCCCATGAAGACCTCTATTTATCACCCTCAAGCCAATGGCCTGGTGGAAAGGTTCAACCGAACGCTAAAAGGGATGCTTAGAAAACTAGTGTTAGAAAAACCCAAACTGTGGAACACCTTCTTAGCACCCTTAATGTTTGCCGTGAGAGAAGCCCCCCAATCTTCCACGGGTTTCTCGCCATTCGAATTACTATATGGGAGACACCCAAGAGGGGTGTTAGACCTGATAAGGGAGAAGTGGGAAGAAGGAGAAGATCACTCCCAGAACGCCTTACAACAAATAGTAGACATGAGAAACAGTTTAATGGTGGCCTGGGAGTTAGCTAAAGACAACCTGGGCCACGCACAGGTTAGGCAGAAGGCAGGATACGATAAAAGGGTGAAGCCCAGAGAATCTGAGGCAGATCAAAAAGTGTTAGTATTGTTACCCACAGAGTCATCCAAACTCTTCGCCAAGTGGCACGGACCCTATAAAGTAATAAGAAAGGTTAGTGAAGTAGACTATGAGATAGAAACTCCTGATAGGAAAAGGAAAAAACAGGTACTACATGTAAACTTATTAAAAAGGTGGATAGACAGAGAATGTCTCTATGGGTCGGAAGTAGAGGAAGAGTTAGGGCCAGAGAGTTCCGAAATAACTACAGATAGCGCATTGGTAATAGATGAACAGGTGGATCAAAATCAAAGGGGACAAATCTTACAGATAGAAAAAGAATTCCCAGAAGTATTTTCTAAGACTCCAGGATGCACCCGTTTGGTGGAACATGTTATTGATACCCAACCCGGAGTGATAGTACGCTCGTCAGGGAGGACATGGCCCAGACAACTAGCAGGGGTCATCGAAGCTGAGGTGGAGGAGATGCTACGATTGGGGGTGATTGAACCCGCCAAAGGGCCCTGGCGAAGCTACCCTGTGATGGTACCTAAACCAGACGGGTCCCTGCGCTTCTGTATAGATTTTAGGAAAGTCAATGCCGTGTCTAAGTTCGATGCGTACCCCATGCCCAAGGTGGGGGATTTGTTAGACCATTTAGGGAGCGCTACTTACCTGAGTTCCATCGACCTGACTAAGGGTTACTGGCAGATCCCAGTAAGACCCCAAGATCGAGAAAAAACGGCCTTCTGTACCCCAAAGGGCTTGTATCAATTTGTAAAAATGCCTTTTGGGTTGCATGGAGCTGCAGCAACTTTTCAACGACTGATGGACACAGTATTAGTGCCAGTTCAAGACTGTGCGGCCGCCTATATTGATGACATAATAGTATACAGCCGCACCTGGGAACAACACTTAAGCCATCTGAGGCGGGTACTAACGGAGTTAAGAAAGGCAGGTTTGACCGTAAATCCCAAAAAATGCAAAATAGCTTTGCCTAAGGTAGACTACCTGGGTTTTAAGGTAGGGCAGGGAGAAATACAACCTCAAGAAGAAAAAGTGACAAAAATATCTCAATGGTACCGCCCAAAAACAAAGAAGGAAGTCCAACAGTTCCTAGGATTGGTGGGATACTATAGACAGTTTATACCGAGATTCTCAAGTATAGCTGCCCCGTTAACAGACTTGACCCGTAAAAGAGCTAGCCGATGGGTGATTTGGGGAGAAAAACAAGAAGAAGCTTTTGAAACCCTGAAAACTATTATATGTGAGTTGCCCATTAGATTCGCCCCGGATTTCAATTATCCCTTCTCTCTGTTCACCGACGCGTCTGAGAAAGGCCTTGGTGCAGTATTGTCCCAAGTAAGAGAGGGGGTAGAATACCCGGTATTATATCTTAACCGAAAACTCACGCCAAGGGAACAAAAATATGCAGTGATTGAAAAGGAGGCGCTGGCGATCAAATGGGCTACTCATGCCCTAAGATATTACCTTCAAGGGGCCCCATTCACCTTGATAACTGATCATGCCCCTCTGCAATGGCTGTGCAGAATGAAGGAAACCAACCCTCGGCTCACCCGGTGGTATTTGGCATTACAACCCTTTGCTTTCACGGTCCAATATAGAAAAGGAACCGAGCATGCTAATGTCGATTATTTTTCTCGGCAGGGACCATGGGCAAGAAGCGAGGAAGAGAGGACGGCCCTCTTGGATGGGGGGGTATGTGAGAAACGTGATGAGAGTATAGAGGCTCTCATCGGAGTGCCGTCCATCTCTAAGGTTTCCAGAGAAGTGCAGACCACTCCGCCGCCAACTCCTCGAGAGAGGGTACACCAGGGAATAGATACCCGGGAACTAGAAGAGAATCTCCGGGGTTTGGCAGTAGCCACTCAGACTGAAGGAGAATTGGCGGGAAAGGAAGGAAGGGGGAGGTCCATGATTGAGGTGGGAATGGGAGATATAAAAATGGGGGAGAGAGACAAGATACCAGGCGGCTGGGAGCTGATCTGGGTAGAGGATCCCTGGACGGGACTATGGGAAAAAGTAAAGGTACCTCGAGAAGAGGCGGATTATAGAAGGAGGAGGGGTTTACCACAACGGCCTTCGTACTGGGGAGAGTCCGAGGCCAGGGAGTGGAGACGAAGGTTAAAGGAAGAAAGGGAACAGGTGGCCAGAGAGGCAGCGGAAAGACGACAATGGCGAGCGGAGGAAGCGAGGAGGAGATTGTGCCCCCAGGACCGTGGGGTTCCCTGGGACGAGAGACGGAGCCGTTTTGGAGCCGAGATGGAGGGGAAGAGACCCTACCATTGTTAGGGGATCAAGATGAAGACCAATGTCCGCTGTCTCCTGATCCCTTCTTACCTGGACCTTGGGAAACCAAATCTTTGAACCCGTTTGATCAAGAAGCGTGGATACCCCTGAGGCGTCCGTTGATGTCCCAGGAGAAGTTAAGAACTGAACCCTTAGTTAATGATTTCCCGTTAAAAGATATAATAAACCCCAGTTTGAATTTAGAGATAAAACCGTCTCCTGGTCTTTTTGATACTGAGGCTAAAGCACAGTTCGAACCTTCACAACTACATATATACTATATATATGCTAACTATCATTATCATTCGAAGAGGAATTGTCTGGATATAACTTCTACTCAAACAGCAAAGCAACACTTTAGTAAGAAGTAAATTTCTGAATTTTTATGTCAAGTAATGGTTGAGAGAAAGCCAAAAACAACACCTCAACATTATTTCTTTTTTCTCTTCTTATATGGCTGACTTAAACACAGAAGCTCTAGAAGAAAACCTGTGAGTCTCAAAGTAAAGCTTGCATTCCACAGAGGGATATTTATGTCCACTTGAATACCTACTTAAACCTTCAACAGCCAGGGTAAGTTTCTAATGAATTCTGTTTGTAGATGTCTGTAGAGACAATAATTTTATATGGAACATACACAGTAGGGTAATGATCTGGGAACAATGTGCCCAGGACTAGGCGTGGCATATGTGTAGGCCCTCCAGATTTTGAATCCCAATTCTCATAAGTCCTCACCACAAGTGCTGTTTAGGGCTGATGGGTGTTTTAAGTCCAAAAATATTTAGAGAACCACAGCTTCCTCATGCCTACCCTAAACCTACTTTTTTAAAAAATTCATGGGACTCTACATAAAGAGGTTCTTTGGTTTGAGATGAACCTAATGTCTTTATTCTAATGCCTTTTCAGTCCAATAAGATGGCGTCTTGCAGAAGGAAAGAGTCTAGTGGTGTATGGTGACTGCATTAACATGTAGTACTAAAATATGGTTTAGTGTTAACACAATGAGCTACAGTAAGCCAAGGGCTTGCATGCCCTTCTTTTCCTCTCCTCTGGAACAACATCAAGAAGAACACTACTGTATGTCTGCACTACATAACTATATCTGTTTGATATGACTTTAATAATCATAGCCTCAAGGACTCTTGTGAATTTATAAACTGTAGTTCATACAGGTACAACTATGCTTGACTGCTCTAGTGCACTCCCTGAACCACATTTCCCAAGGTACTTGTGAGAAGAAGGACTGTGGGTTAAATCAAATTTTGTAGTATACACAGGGAAGATGGGGGAACAGCTACTTCAGCATATGTGATAACAAGTCCAGTTAGAGAACTGTCATCATGAAGGTCTTTCACATATGACTAACACTTTAAAAACACGTACGTACTGTGAAGAAGGTTGCAGGGCAGAATCCCTCCCTCCCCCAGTTGGAGTTCTGGATGCCATTTGCTGATCTGGGCATAAGGCCTTTTCCAGGAAAGCATAAAACAAAGAAATCTGGGCAGTCTCTTTCACTTCATTCTTCTAAATACAGCTTCATTTATCATGAACAAGACTTACTACATAAATTAGTTGGAATAAATGTCAAGGACAAAGATAAGAGCACAATAATAATAAAAAACCCTGAACAAAAAAACAGTATTTAAAGTGGCTAACTTTGTTTCTATTAGCTTTCGTGGAACTATCAAGCAGAGCTGAGGAACAGACATCAAATTCCACATGTCAGTTGGGAACTGCCTTCCTCTCCTACAATCCTAAAAGAACTAAGAATGTATGTAAACTACACAGTTACAGTAGTTTGATACCACTTTAACTGCCATGGCTCTATCCTGCAGAATCTTGGGGTTTGCAGTTTAGTAATATACTTATGGTTATCTGCTACAATACTCTAGTACTGCAGATCAGGGGGCAACATTGGAGCTCTCTAGCAAATAATTCTAAATATTTAACCAGCCCCAGGATTCCATAGGATGACACAATTATAGTTAATATTGTGAACCGGTGTAACTATGAAGTGTAGATAAATTCAAATAACCTGCAGACAGAACAGAAGAAATGGGGTATGTGTTCTTGTTCTTTTAAATTAGAGGCAACCTAATAATCCTAGCATGTTTTTCCAGCCAGATCTGCAGGTCACATACAGGAAGTGAAATGAACCATTTGGAACATAAGCAATCACATTGATACACATAGGGACAGACAACAATAGATGAATATATAGCTCACTGTTTCCTTCCAGGGGTAATGAGATACCAGAAAAAGAGGAACTCTGGCATAATAGTCAGTCCTTTTCTCTACCCTTAGTAAAGCTACAACCTGATACAGCATCCTGGACTCTCATCATCTTTTACCAAAAATAACAACTTGATTAAAGCACAGGACAGTGGTTCTGTATATAGATACAGTATAGAAGAAAACCACAGATATAGGCGAGCCAGAGGGAGACAGGGTCAAGATCAGCCTTCCCCAATCTCATGGTCTTTTAAGTATGCTGCACTATAGTTCCTTCCATTCCCAGTCAACATGGTCATTGATGGTGAGAGCTCAAGACCAAGACATACAGTATAAAGAGCACAAGGTTGGGAAAGATTGGTCTAAGGCAAAAGATGTTCGGTTGCTCCTCCAGCTTTTCATATTGATTAACTCTCCTCTGACTGTGTATAGTGACTAGAGATGGGCACTTCGTATTTGTATCTTGGGGATATGAATATGAACTGCAGCACCATAAGGTGCTGTGGGGGCCCGATTCCCTCCCCCAGAACCAACTGGCTCTGTGTGGGGCTGTGATCCTCCTTTGGCAGTGGTGCATCAATTCCAGCAGGAGTCTTGCCAGCCCTTCCTCGCCCCCTGTACAGCCAACCACTTTGGCATGGAGGCGGGATGGGGAGTCTCCCTACTCAGCCGACGAGTGGTCAGCTGTGCAGGGGTGGGTGGGGAAGGGCCGGGCAGGCTCCTGCCAGAATTCGTGCACCACCGCTAGAGGAGGATTGCAGTGCTGTGTGGAGCCCGATGAGTGGGCCAACTGGTTCTGGGGTAGGGAATTGGGCCCCGGAAGCAACTGTGGTGCCGCGGTTCATATTCGTATCCCCAAGATACGAATACTAAATGCCCATCTCTAATAATGACTACTGCTACAACAGATTAATAAAAAGAAACCAAATCTGGTCCTCCTAACTGCTGCCTTCTATGACCTATGTCAAATGGTCTATGTCTAAATTATTTGTGATCAAAGGCATTACAGCTGAGCAAAATGTGTGTGGTACAATTCTGGACTGTTAGCCAAAGATAACTTGTACCCAATGTTCCCTCTAATTCTCAGCTCTGCTGGGTGGGGCTCTGTCCCTCGCATGCATGATTTCTCCACCACTCCATGTGGGATTCTGCCACAATCAGAACCAAAGGGGCTGTAAACACTCACTGTGGGTGCATGGAGGAAGAAGAATGCTGCGTGGAGGGGGGCACAGTGTTGTGTGCCCGTGCAGCCATGTAACTTAAGAGAGAACCGTGGTTGTATCACAGTTATTAATGTTCCTCAAACTAAAAGAGTCCTTGAGTGTAGTAAAGCAGACATTAGAGAAAGGCTTTATTAACCCTTTCTTCTTAATATTTGCTACCCAAACAAAACATCTGCCCTTCTCCCAGCAAAAATGTTTTTTCTGTAACATTTTAAAATCTACCCTGGGTACCATGAGAACAGCAAAAAAAAAATAAAAAAAAATAGTTATTATCTTAGATGCTCTATTTCTGACATCCACAGATCTCAGATAGCTGAGCAACCACATTTCAGAAACAGATGCCAAAGTGTTCAATGGAGCATGTTCTGGTGATACTATAGGCACTAGCCAATAGGCCCCTAAAGCAATATCACTACCCTTTCAAAAGGAGGAACTGGCTTTTTTTTTTTCACTTCAAACAGGAATCATGCCCAAATTTGCCTTTTCTTCCAATATCTATCACAAAAAGTACAAATTATTATTATTATCAATCATATTTATGTATGTTTATGCACACATGCATATACTCTTTTTATGCACAGAAAGTCCTGCAGACAGAAGACAACACTTTGTGAATCTCTCAAAGAGGACTCTAATTCTTGAAAGCTTGTATCGTAGATTATTAGTGTTTAAGGTGCCAGCAGTCTCTGTGGTTTGCTGCATGGACTAACATGACTTTTCCTTTAACAATTTCTACTATTGGCACTAACGGCAATAAATATAAATAATATGTGTTATACTTTCTGAATAAACTATTTGCTTATATTTTCAGTACAAATGAAGCATGCTGTACACAAAAGCTTTTACTGCATTAAAATGTATGTTGCATAGAGGGCCACACTATTCCTATAACAACTGTTCCTTTAGGTTCTGAATTTTTTTAAAAAACAAACAGTATTATAACAATTTAATTTAGAGGTAATCAAGGCATGAGTGGTCTGGTCTATATTTTAATCCTGGAAGACATGAAGCAGTTGACACATGACCTGCAGATAAAAAGACACACACTTTGCCATAACCACCACTTGAGTATCAAGCTCAAATACCAGTTCAAGGAATACATCCAAGCCACAAACTTGCTCTTTCACAGAAAGTACAATCCACCTGAAAACAAGCTGCCTGCCTGTTCTTTACCTGACAAGCCTTTCAACCATGAACATGCTTGACTTTAGCTTCAAATCTAGAATGAGCTTCAGTTTATTGGCCCCCACCCATTACTGACTCCAAACACCTGTTCAAGGACATGGCTGCCTCACCACAGTCCAAGAAGAGATATAACTGGGTATCATCAACACTCTGATGACATCAACAAACTCTAAAACCTTGCACGACCTCTCCAGTGGCTTCATATAGATATTACAAAAATGTAAGACAGAATAAAAGCCAAGACATCCAACAGTATAATTAATTCTCCAGTGGTGGAGCAGTGTGATCATCCTTTGGAAAGTACTTGACAGGGAAGAAAAGAAAACACAACCAAATTGATGGACACATACCTGATAAGCAGTGTAAAAGATATCACAGCTTATGGTACTGAAGTCTTACTTTGAAAAAGATGAGAACACCTTTCTTTTGTCTAGCTCCAGCAAAAGTCGTTCCACCACTGCAACCGAAGCAGTTTCTATTGTACACGCAGAGGTAAAGCATGAATGAAAATCAATTTAAACAATAGTTTGTCCAAGTTTCAACTGGAGATGAGTATAATCATCCACTCCAACACAGTCCTTAAACAAAGAAGGAGCAACCTCCCAATTTTAACTCTAACCTCAGATTAGGAACAGATCATATATTTGAATGAATGAACAAATGAGTAAGTAAGATGCTTACACCAGAGTTCATAATAGTAATTGCAGCACTGAGACTGTCCACAGCAATGGCCTGTTTCGCAGATATAACTCTGATTGTTGATTCCTATACATATTTCTTTGTCCTAGAATATGAAAGAGAAATAGATTAGTGGCAGCAGTTAAAATATGAAGAAAGTCCATGTATTTTAAAGAAGAACTAAACCTCAAGGAGTTGCAAGGTATGTATTAACCCACCTGTTCAAAGTCACATATAATCTGGGGCTTACCTGAGAGATGCATACCAAGCTTTTCAACTGAAGCCCAGCCTTGAAAACAGTACTGGCATCCTTATTAATACAGATTTTCCAAATGACATCTAATGGAATAAAATCAGCTAGCAAGTTTCCAACACTTCAGTTGAAAACTTCTTTATACTAAGTCAGATCTTTGTTCCATCTATTCCAGTACTTAACACTGACGGGTTGTCCCTCTGCAGGATTTCAGGAAGGAGTTTTCCCTCCAGGGAACTTCTACATGCAAAGCATGTGCTCACCACTAAGCACATGTATAGAAGAAGAAGGTATACATAAAATGGTACAACAGACGGTGGGTATCCAATGTGGTGTAGTAGACAGAATAATGGACTAGTACTCAGGAGGCCTGGGTTTGATTCCCTGCTCAGCCATGGAAGCTCACTGGAGGTATGGAACTGGTAAAACCACTCCTTAAATACCTCACTTATCTTGAAAGTTCCATTAGGGTCACTATAAGTCAGTTCCGACTTGATGGCACATAATAAAACAACAGAACAGATAATATATTTTAATTGCGGGGGGAGGAACACAATTTTGGAATGCTCACCTTGCATGAAACACATAATTCTCTTTGCAAGTAAGAAGTCAGGAGAGCACATAGAGGGGCTGCTTTATATATATTTTTCTGTTATGCTAGTGATTGTCTGGTGAGGAGTTCAACAACAGAGGAAGAGGACACTGGTTAACAGGAAATAGCATACCTATTTTTCCTTACACTAAAATATTTGTTTATACTAAAATAGGAGGATGAGTGTGGCTGCTTTTAAAGATGGTATCTTCTCTTTAGTTTGGATACAGCCCACCTTACCACCTGTGGATGAATGTTACCATCTTTCTGCTAAGCATGCAGAGATGGCCTCCTTTAGCCTTTCACTAGCCCTGTTATTCCGAAAGCTGTTCCAAGCCACTACTAAGATCTTCAGAGGAGGCCCTTCTCTCAATCCCAGTCCCTTCACACTGGGTGGCAACATGAAAGAGGACCTTTTCTGTGGCTGCACCCAGCTTGTGGAATATTCTCCCTTGGGAGGCTAGGTTGGCCCCCTTGCTCATGTCCTTCCAGCAGCAAGTGAAGACCATAGTTTTAGATAGGCTTTTAATAACTTACTGGACCGTGAAGTTATTATATGTGTGTTCTAATGTATTTTAAGGTGTTTTAAACTGTTTAATTAATTGTTTTTAATACTATTCTATACTTAGTAGATTTTTAACATAATGTTTACTGAGTTTTTAGCTGGTTTGTTTTTTAACAATTTGTGAGCTGCCTTGGGTCCCAGTACTGGGAGAAAAGCGGCATAAAATACAATAAATATATTGAGTACATAAATATTGCAACCCCTTTCAATCCCTATTCCAAGGTCAGTTTGTGTTTTATCTTTTCTAGTGTCTTGGTAAAGCTATTTCCACTTTCATTCTCTAGGTTGTAGGCCCTTCTGCCCTGCACTTCAACCCTGACCTGTTGCCTTGGCATGAGGAAAACATACATATATACAGCTTGCACCTCTGGCAAACAGGATATATTTAGAAAATCACTCTTTCAAACTGAAATTCAAAATAACTTATTTTTAAATTTATACTTCTGAACTCAAGATCAGATTTATGTAAATTTATGTCATATATAATGAAATCAAGGGATTATTCAATGGCCAAAATCTTATTCAGTTTTTATGGCAGCATGCAGCTGGGTGTAAATCTTTGTGGCCAGTTGCAGCAAGTTAAGAAGTTAATGTAGGCACTTGCTGCTGCATGATGACTTGTGTGATTGAGTGTGCCAATTACCATCTGATGGCAATTCGTCACCATTTTATATCAATTGCATTATAGCAGTAGGTGCAACTAACAGAATTTTGGACAATGTGTATCTAATACTTTCAGAATCAGAAAATTTAGTAATTAAGATGAGGGCAATGAAGGCTCCTTTCGCAAAACGTAATCTTATGGTCATGCAATCTTGCTCTGCATAATTAACAGTACAGTTTAAAATAAAACAAGCTTTCCAATAAAATGTCTTCCTGGAATACTCCTGCAGTCCAGGACATAAGCCAAGTCAGTCATACTTTATCATCATCATGTAATCCTCCCTGAAGGCCACCTCTTTAGACAGCTGAGAGATGGAAAACAACTATCACCCAAAAGTAACAATGCTGGGGTGTAATGTAGGGCAGAGACACCATGGGCAATACCTAGAACCTTGTTTCAAAACTTTGAAAATAGAGTTACAGCTGGAATGGAGCACTGTGACGAATCAAATGGATCAGATCTAGCCTAAAGTACAATATACATAATGAAAGCAAACTGGCAGTGTTATTTTTACAGTACCATTAGCGCACACAGGAGGCATGACAGCAAAGGGAATTAAATCCTCCTTTATTTTTCCTAGCACCCCAAGATCTGCCAACTCAGGCCAAATTCAAACACTGTCTCAGTCCATAGATATGAGCTACATCCAGAATGAAGAAACAAATATACTTCCTAGCACCTTCTTAGATTAAGAATTTCTTTTCAGTACTAGAATTGAGCTGAATTACACCAAAATCTATCCCTAGTTTCCCAACTCCAAGAAACTTTATTCTATTTTGATATGTGGCAGGAGATTTTTGTTATTGCTGTTTAATGATTTAGAGACAGAAACTTTGACATACTGCAAATCACTGAAAGATCAACCAACAGCCCTACCTGATATTTCTTCTGCCCATCCCTACCTTACAAGTAAAAAGTAAATCACTTTCCCCAAATTCTGTCTTCTAAGTTCCCCTCCCCCACACCTTTTCTTTTTAGGGTGAAACAGAATACAGAAACAGAAACAGAACAGCCAGAACTTGGGGAAACAGTTTCCAGGTACCTGGGAGGCTTTACTCTTTCACTTTCTCCAATTGGGGCAAGTAATGCAGTCTCAAGAAATGTTCTTCAAAGTTCAGACTGAGTCCTGAGCCAGTCACTCCTTCCCTTTTACCAACTACAGAAGCAGAGGGCATAATTAAGCCAACCGACAACTCACTTTCTTGTCTCCTTGTTTCTCAGGGTAGTGATCCTGGGGAAGTAGGAGACCCTCTTGAATGTTCTCCATCCCTGGCATACAAGGGAGGAATAACCAGGGATCACTGTAATCAAGTACAGTTGCACATGCTTAGTTGCACTATGATCAAGGAAGAAACCATGCTTGAAAAGACTCAGACTTGGAAACATTCTTCACAACCACCAGCCAGAAAGGCTACAGAGAGGGATCAGAGTACGCTCAGAGCCTACTGCTATACAGATTTCCTTATAAGCACAAACCAGCAAGTGGTTGCAGAGCATTGGGGCACTATCAACTGAATCTTCCAGATGCTGTTAATAACTTTTTTTCTTGCTTTCTCTTTTCTTTTTTGTATGATTTTTTATTTGTTCTTAATCACCATATTGTTGTATGTCCTGCTACACAGGCTCTGTGGGATGTTTAGGTTTTAACTTGTGAATTACCCAGAGTAGTGTTTGCACTAATGGGGCAGTATATACATCAAATAAATAAATATAAATTACAACTTCAGAGTAAACTACAGGCTTTAGGCTCTCAAGAGAAGATTGCACTGATGTCTCTTCTGAAATTTACCAGAGATTTTTGAATAATATTTCTTACCATTTCTATGGTGATTTGGGAATATTCAAAGCATCAGTGTGGAATGGTAGCTAGAATGTTAGAAATGGATTGATAGGGGAGGCAGACTGAAATCCCTGCTCAGTCAAGTCATTTAACTCACTGGGTGAACTTTGGTTAACTGCACACATTCCCTCCCTCCTTCAGTCTAACCTGGCTAAAAAGGAAATAGGAGGGGAAACCATATATTATCTGAGCTCCTCGGAGAAAGAGCAGATTAAAAAAGAAATATAAAGTAAATCTGGAAATATATATTATTTTAGCAAATCTTGAAATACCTTAGTAAAATAATTGGAGGATGATTGTGGTTTTCCTAATAAATGGATGAGTCTCAGGTAGGAGAGAACACCACACTAGGAGGCAGAACAGTATGTTTGCATTTTGACAGTATTAGAATGGTAATATATAGATATCCTGCAGAATGTCCAATATTAAAGGGGGGGAAAGCTGAAATATAAATAGTCTTTAAATCCTAGTGACCTTTTAAAAGGCCATTAGGAAAACATGCTTTTTTAAAGTGTTTTTTCTCAAAGGATTAAACATGTACAAAATCCACCCCACCTGCCATTTCACATTTTCCTCTGAAATCATCTTCCTCATTTTGGATCACATAAATAAAGTCACATACTCTGTTATTCCTAAAGGAGATGCAATCTATTTTTGGTCTTAGAGACATCAGCATTAACATTCCCACCAACACCCACTATCCAGTAGGAGTTAGACCTCTCCACAAAAAGCCAGACATCTGGCTTCATTTTCAAAGTGTCCACATCAAAGTGCTAAGATAGTTTCTAAAAGAGGAAACATCTCCTGCATCTTCTTACACTGCTGACAGGACACTCCTCCATTTCATCCATAACAAGCTCAAAGAAATCATGTGGGTTTCAGCCTATGTTGAAACTACCTCTTCTCTGTAAATCATATTGTTTTGCAAACCTGGATAACCAAATTGGCAAAAACATACTTAGGAATAAATTTTTCACCTAACGGGAAGACTATTTTCTAGACATCCTGGATGTCAACTGGAAAGACTGGCAAATAACTGATGAAATGCAATCACCAATATTAAGACGTATCTATCATGTCTACAGCCCGTGAGCTGTCAGCTATATTCCCTTTTACTCTTAAAAGATCCAGGAAGAAGAGTGTCCTGAACAATGAAGAAGGCAGTAATATTCTGTACTGTCCAGACGTAACCTTGAGCATCTGTCAACAGTATATGACCAAGCATTTTTCAAAACTGGCCAGTGCAATGGGAAATGATGGTGGAGAATACAGATATAAGACCTTAAAAATAAGAGAAACATATTATGGCTCTCTTCACATTCCAAACACGGCTTCTTGCAAAGGAAACCCAAAGCTAAAATACAGATTTTATTTTTTGGGAAAAAAACTTCAACTGCTATATGTTTTTCTTTCTTTCTCTTCTTAAGAAAGAGGCTCCCAGCAAATTTAACAGCAACAATACTCCTCCCCGTTTTCTTAAGAATAAAGCAACCAGTAACTACAGCAATAGAATCACCACTTATGATAGAAACAAAGTATAGTTTCTCATATTCAAATCTCAGAATCATAACCTGAAGCATGAGGCTTCTAATTACATAAAATGGAAAGGAGAATCTTTAGTAACTAGAACATAGCTCTGAATTATCAGGGCGTTCACTTCCTGATAAGGTGAAACAAATGTTCTTAGACGAGCAAATTTCTACTGGTTGAAATATTCAATTTAGGCCAGGAACAGAGAAAGCTCATAACTGGAAGAAGGAAATTCTTAACTAGCATGAGCATCTGAATGGTTACAACACTCAAGCTTCTCTCACTTCCAGGATTATGTAAATTAACTTGCTTTGTTTTGTGACTAGCCTTCAGAACTTAAGCAAATGATTCCTATTTCTGACTGTAGAGTGGTTCTAGGTGATGCCTTTACTCTGCAATCTATCTTGTCTGAATCACAGAATTTTACAGCTTTCACTTGCAAACCTCCCCACTGCTTCTTCTGCCTCATCTAACAAAACAAACAGTTAAAGAGGAAGGGATAGCACAGTTACACAATGGCTGAAATCTAGTTGCCAGAAATGATGCCACAGAAGGCTGATGGCATCATCCGCTATGGCAATTTTTTGGAAATTAAAATGTTCTGATCCCCCTCCTCCAATGTTCCGTCTAATTTTCATCCTCATGTGCAAGTGGGGGCGGGGTTTAATCTGAAACCCAAAAGTAAACAGGCACTGACACCAGCTGCCACTGTGTGGCGCCGATGGAGCTCTGCGCACACACCTTAGAGGGAACGTTGCTCCCTCCCCAGAGTCCGATACTCCCTTGGGATTCTTTCACCAAGGGGAAGCCATTGGCGGTCACATGATGGGGGAGGGGATGTCTTTTTCTGAAAATCACAGCCACTAGCTAGATAATTTAACCACCAGCAGCGGTTTTTGGAAATGTAAAACTTCCCCCCATTCCATGGCCTCCAATCGCTTCTTCACAACAATAGGGATCCCAAGCATGCCTTGGGACCTTTAAGGTAGAAAACTGGAAATATTTTTTGAAAAATCACCATAGGTAATGACATCATCAGCCTTATACAGCATTAAGTGGCACAACAGGATTTCGGCCAATGTATTTGATTGTCTAGGAGCTTTCTGCCTGGGAGCAGCCATACTTAGTGGTGCCCCTCTTACACCTACTATAATTTAGGTATAAGTGCAGTCACAGATCAAATATTTTATGCTTAGTAGGGTAATATGGTTTATGTAGTCAGAATTATATATTAGATGGATATGGCCTAAATATGTTTGGTAGGGTAATATGGTTTATGTAGTCAGACTTATATGCTAGATGGGTACATGGAAATTATCTCCCTGCATATATGTTTGTGTTTGTTTTGTATGTTTGTTTGTGTTTATAATAAAAAAAAAGAAAAAAAAAGAAATAGGAAATATTTTATTTGTATGCTTGCTTGTAAATACTAAAAAAGAAAGAAAAAGAAGCTACAAAATGCCTCACCCAACCAGACTTTGCCAGTTCAGAGACAATGCTATTTTTTCAAGGTACAAGTGTATCCCCAATGCTGTTTCCTTGGCTTAGAAAATATGCCCACACTTCAAATGCATTTTCCTCCAATGTTTTCAACAGATTTGTCCATGCCAAATATCTCAATTCTTAGATGAAAATCTATGATAATTTTGTGAAGTAAAGAAAAAACTAAACATGATACATGGATATTATCTTTCCTATATAAAATAATCACAAGAGACATGAGATTCAATGGTGAATTATTTTGCAAAAATTACTTTCAGGATACAATCATTTCGTCGCACGGAGCTACATTTGCTTAATTTTATAAATTTTACTACATGTGGTCATATTGGATGGTTGCAAGCTTTTGAAAGCAAATACATGATGAACTCTTTAAAATCACCCCAGAAAATGTAGCCTTGGATCCCAAATATATTTTACTGTTTTATGCCACCAATAAGGATTTGTGATAAAAAAGAACTGATAATCTTCCTACTGATGATAGTAGGTAAAGCCCAACAATGGGAATAATCTGATAAGCTTATTATGGAACATTAGCAACCAAACAAAACTGGTGTATTGCATTGCCTAAAATTTTGAAATTCCAGATTCATTTCAGGACAGAGTGGACCAAACACATTTGTTCCATGTGGTAGCAGTTTTTCCCCCTAGATGCCAACAGGCTCTTCTGGAGAACTAAAATCTCCCAGAACTCTTTGGGGGGGAAAATTGCCTTGCACAGCCAAATGTCACAGCTTTCATATATGCTTTGTGTCCTGCTTCTACTGACTCTTTTCTGCATAATATATTTTTGTGCTACTCCCACTATTCTGCTGATCAGTGAAAATGTTTTTTTTCTTTTTTTTTAAAGAATTGAGAAGTCTGACTCTTCAAATTGCCTCCAAACTCCTGTAGAAGCATGAAGATGAAGCCATGAGCCATGAATGGGTAACCTTCACAGGTTTGGAAGCAACAAACAACCATCCCAGGACCCTGCAGGGTGCAAATGTTCACAAAACTCCCACTACCACAAATTCCTCTTACAGTTGTTATTTTTAATGAAAAAGCTCTCTTGCAACCTCTAGTTTTTACACACATTTTTTAAAAAAAAACCCCATTTGGGCGAAGTGTCAGGAGCCCCAGGGTTGCCAGAGCTCTCAGAACACAGCAACATTTTCCCCAACATTTCTCCCCCACAGAAAACAGGGGAACGTTTAGCTAACAAATGTCCTCTCCCAAGTTCTAATGTTTTGGAGAGGTTAGCAGGACTGTGGTGCAGCACCTGGACCTTTGCTGGCTCTATGCAGCCCCCAGTCCACATGTTGCACATCCCAGCTTTAAGCTTACCTTGCTAAGAGACATTCTCAGCTCCCAAGGGGGTTAAAGAGTGGCCCTAACCTAGTAGAAACAGTCAAAAACTAGCATGGTTTTGTTATTTATTTATTTATTTATTAGATTTATATACCGCCCATCTAGAACATGTCTACTCTGGGCAGTTATCATCATCATCTTAGAACTACAGAGCTGGAAGGAACCCTATGGATCATTGAGTTCAGCCTCTGTTAGGGAGGCACAGTGTGGAATCAAACTCCCAACCTCTGGGCCGCTGCCAGATACCTAAACCACTATGCTATTCAGGAGTTCTCTGGCTACATGCCCATCCACATTAATTTCAGAAGTGCAACTTTAGTAATAATTAAAACAGGCTGATGAAGTACACTCCCTAGAACCTCTACTTCACAAATTCATCATCATCATCTTAGAACTGCAGAGCTGGAAGTGACCCTATGGATCATCAAGCCCAGCCCCTGCCAAGGAGGCATAGTGGGGAATCAAACTCCCAACCTCTGGCTCCGCAGCCAGATGCCTAAGTCACTGTTGTCAGTCTTTAGACAAGATAAATTCCACAACAAACTCAAGTTAGATGCAAAATCCAAGCTTTACTGTTAACATCATTTATTTTAAAAGTAAATAATGACTATTAGAACACAATATAAGATCAAAGCTCAATTTAGATATATAAACATGGACCTATTTTGTTCAATTTTGTGAGAGTGGGGAAGATAATAGACACACAAGGGAGTTCTAAGTATTTAGCAAAGTCGAATAAAAATGCCTCTTAGAAAGCTGATTACTCTGACTTCTGCACTCTAATCAGTAGTACCACTAATGAAGAGTGAAGTACAACTTTGCCTCCTTAAACAGTGCTAGTTGCTCTCCTGTGTCAAGTGATAGCTGAGGATCTCAATGACAACTTCTGCAGCAGCCAATATGTAAGTGGTTTTGCAGATCTCATGGGGACCCACTATCAATGAAACTGCAATATATATTGTGACATTCTTGATGTGAAATCTTGTCAACTGCTTTAAAACTATAATTAGCATGGGGAAACTGTCACTCAGTCAACCCAATAATACCACAACTAGACATCCAAAAATGTAATCAGAATCTCTCTCTCTCCCTCCCTCCCTATGTATTTATTACATTTATATACTGCTGTTCCTTTAGTGAAATCAAAGCAGTATCTGTAGCTCTCCTTGTGGTAAAACATTCCTATTATTTTTACCTCTGAACTACAGGCATATAAATGAACATAAGATATATGTACATTTAATACAGCAATACTAAACTAGCAGTTTATTTAGTATTGAATATTTATCATATTTAATTTGCATACAGCTGATTATGCTAGATAGGAATTGCTATCAGTTCAAGAAGGCTGTAATGAATAAGGCATTTGCTAATGATGCCCAGTTCTTAAACAAGAAAATGTGAACAATATATCTGGTAGAAAGGCAGTGTATTTCCAGTTTAAAAAATCTTCTCGCAAATGAAAAATATTTTAAGACTGCAAAACAGGGTGTTTAAGTACAACTTATGTAACTATGGCTGGGGTCTGGGGTCTGACAGTTCAAGGCACCAACCACATA
The DNA here is from genome assembly GCA_037013535.1 of Intellagama lesueurii. Taxonomy (NCBI): domain Eukaryota; kingdom Metazoa; phylum Chordata; class Lepidosauria; order Squamata; family Agamidae; genus Intellagama; species Intellagama lesueurii. The sequence goes on from JBAJHW010000003.1 coordinate 213,056,143, forward strand.
GTTGCTTTATTCCTGGTTCTGATTCAATGTTGAGCATGGCTATTGCAAAAGCTTTCTTATTTTTAACATGTGTAGATTTGCATTTGGACAAACAGCAAATCTACCTAGTTTTAGAAATGAAGCGGACTGGAAAATGGAGCTGTGGTGCCCAAGCCTCCCTAAGGAGCACTTAGCACTCAGTCAGAGAGTTCGACAGGTCACTTACCTACCACCTTTGCGCTGAGGCAAGTCCTAAGACCTCAGCAGTGCGTAGCGTAAGCCCCTTGAACAAGTCTGACCTTATTTATTTATTTATTTATTTATTACATTTATACCCCGCCCATCTAGTCAATCGACTACTCGATTAAAAGAACACTTTATTTTTACCCAGTACTTTGCAAGTACAGACACATGGGCTTTGTGATTCCTTAGAACTCAAAACAGCTCAGTTAGGTAGGACTCTTAAAGATAGCTAGTTTGTGGCCCTCTCCACTCCCTGGATTTAGCCAGACCCTGCTGTTCAAGAGACCAGTCCTTTTGTAAGAATTTTTATAATTATTTTTTATTAGAAAAATAGAGTTTCATAGAATCAGTTTATATTGCTCAAGCTTTAGCATAAAGAACATAAAGATTATTATAGTTAAATAAAATAACTAATCCCCATTAAAATAAAAAACACTACTAAGCTGGGCTAAGGTGGGTTAGCCCCACCTCCTTCTTTCTCTTTACTTACATTCTCTCCCCTTCAAGCCACATGCTCAAAGCATCAAGTTCCTTTTCTCTCCCATCATCATGGAATCAAACCTCTCCCACATAACCCATCGTCCATTTTCTACATTCTCTAACTCCTCCCTTCTTCTTGACACTTCATGGCTGTTAATCAATTAGCCTCAAAGGGCTGTAACACCTTCCTCTGCCCTCAATTCCCATGAAGATCCAGGTGTTTTATCTCTTCTCCAATTAGCTCGGAATGTTGAGTCTTTCACGGGCCTCTTTGTCCGACCTTCAGCTTTATCTCGAACCACTCTGTACCGGTCTTCAGAAAAACACTCTCATAGCACTTAGAAAAACACATTCCAATGTCTCTCAAATCATCTTCACACAGAACCTGTCTGACTCCATCTTACATTTATCTGACTACATATCCCACACTGCTTCAACTCCATCACAGGAGCTGACACCAGAGCAAATATTAGACAAAAAGGAACTAAGGACAAAAACAAGTAAAACAAAGGTAAGTAAGCAAAATGGTTTCAAATTCCCGTTATCTCCTCCTAGACTTCTTTTGTCAGTAAACTAGAATCTGACAGCAATGAAGAAATTGCAGTCCAGAAGATATAAACATTTCTTTAAGGAGATATGCATGCATTTAAAACATTTCTACAGTCATGTGGCAATCTGTTCCTGATGCAATAGCAATCAAAATATTGGAAAAATTCTGACAAAGCTCAAATTATTCTAAAACATGCAACTTTACAGTCTACAATTTTTTCCGCTCCACCAAAACTGAGACCACACTATGATCTTTCTTTCTTTTAGTTATAACTTTATAGATAACCAGAAGTTAAGCTCCTCTGCCTGTTACAAGTTAGGTATTGCACATAATTGCAGAAGGTCACTGTACTAGAGGTAGTTCTTGCCTCAGTTTCAGGGTGGATAAAAATCAATATTTTTAAAAAATCAAACTGATTTAAATCATGATTTAAATCACAATTTAAAATTTAAAAATCTGATTTAAAAAAAAATTAAATTGTGATTTAAATCAATCTGATTTAAATCAAATTCACCCTGCTCCATTTTAAAATAGTTTTACACAAGACAAAATAAATAGATTCGTTTTTTTTTGAAAAATCAAGGGTGACTGTTCCGTCTTCCATAGCATTTCATTAAAAATGAAACTCCTAATACATAAATGGCAAAACAGATTATGTTCCTTCAAGTTTTCAGTTTAAATACCACCACTTGCTGTTTTCCACTGAATCCTAATATGTTAGGTGGTATATGGCAAATGACTACACCTTGCTCCTTAGAACAAATGAGGAAATGCTCAAACAGCTCCTGAGTCATTTCAGACTTGGTACAAGTGTCTTATTCTACCTTCCAGAGTGCAGTTTGGTCAGTGGTTACTGTTCCTCATTCCAGAATATACTAGAAGTAATAAAATCACCACTACTTTTAAACTTCAGAAGAAAAACAACAAATTTGAAAACAGGATTCAGAAGAATACACATACTTTACCACAACAGCTTATGTTTTGAACTCCAGATTATGGAGTTTGCTTTAATACTGAACACTGTCAAGACAAAAACAAAAACAGAAACCAATTTTATCTAGAAGAAAACTGAAAATGTTAAATTGCATATTTCCATGTTAGAAAACTATAAGTGAAACCCACAGAATAGAGAATGGGGAAGGACAGATAAATCTTTGTGACAATTCATTATAAAAAACGTAAGTTTGTTCTCCCTATATGCAAGTGTTTGATGTGAAGAAAAAGAAGTCCCTTCTATCTCACAAAATAATGGAGAAACAAAGAGAGGCAGGATATGAGTGGGTATTGCATGAATGGATAACTTGACAAGTAAAGTTGCTGTTTTAAAAAAGAGCAATAACAAACATTCTCCACCCTAACCAGTAAAAACAAACAAGACAAAAACAAGTTACCTGGCGCAGCCCTAAAAGGAAAGGCATTCTGCATTCTTATAATCCACAGTAAGCGTTTAAACAAAGGAATTTCTAAAACCCCACAATAATCATTTCTTCATTTGATATGGAGAGGCTTCATCCGCAATCCTATTTAAATCAGGGCTTCCCTGGCTGAGAATGTTAAGTAAACAGGGTCCCAGGACACAGCATGCACTCACTCAGTCTCTCTTTCTCCTCCCTGTGACCAATCTCAGAGCTGCTGTAGTGTTTGCCAAGAGGGAAGTGACATCAGTAGCAGCACTGCAAGGCGGGTGGAGGGGGGGGGAGTTACAGACAGCTGCTGATTAACAACTCAAGAGAGGCCTACAGCACACACAGCAGAAAATACACAATAGTTACTAAACAGAGAGCACCAGAACTCTGGGATTCAATTAAAAAATACTGCTTATTAATAGACATTTCTCCAAATACAGCTGTCGTTTAGGTGTCTGCTTGTAGAAATACTAATTTTTAAGTTAAAATCATCTCTAAAGAAAAATAGTTTTTAAGCATACCTCTGTGCTTTCTTCCAAAATAATTTCAATAAAGGCAAATGGTAATAACATAAGATACTACATTACTTTTTATTGCACCTGCTCATTAACAAGTAGAATTCATAAACAAAAGGAAGCCATGTGCTCAATACAAAATACAAATGCAAGAGTAAGAGATACTTTTATAGACCACTAAAAAAAAAAAACACCATACAATATGTGAGCTTTTGTGGATCAAGACTAGAGATGGGAGTATTCATATTTGTATACGAATATGAATACCCCCGCACAGCTAGAGTTAACAAGGGTCCGGCCCCGTCCACTCACGCGTCCACCGCTGCCAGCCCCACTCTTCCTTCCAATCACTCCGGAGAGCCCGGTCAGCTAGACACTCGTCAGCCTGGCAGGGAGACTCGTTTTCCGTCCTTCTTCCAGGAGTGGCTAGCCAACCGGGTGCTCCGGAGCGATTGGAAGGAAGTGGGGCCGCTGCCGGCAGACACGTGAGTGGACGGTACGGCCCCAGGGTGCCGGCCCCTCGTTAACTCCAGCTGTGCAGGAGTATTCGTATTCGTTTACAAATACCCCCCATCTCTAATCAAGACCACTTCATCAGGCTTGTACCAGTGTGAAGGATTTAAAGTCCAAAAGTTCATGTCAAGATGGATTTTGCCAGGAAAGTTAACCTTAGATGTAAAGTCCAAAAGTTCCTGGCAAGATGGATTTCGCCTGTCACATCTTAGATGTAACTCAGGAAAGATGCAGATGGCATTAGAGCTGTTGTCTTAAAGTTACAGCTGAGGCAGCTGTGGATTGGAAATCATGCCCCAGTTCTTTAAACAAAGAAGCACAGGCCAGGTACACACAGAGACACACCTTCTCATTTGGCCTTTATCTGAGAATTCAGATATTCATTACAAATGTTCATTATATGTGAAGTGCCCCCCACTTCCATTTCACAACCTGTTTAGATTTTATTCCCTTACCAACACAGTTCGTGTAGACATGCTAACACCTCATATGAATATGTATATTCCAGAACACCAGGGCACAGTCATATAAAAAAATGCAACAACTATTCTCAGAAACACATAACACTAAGTACAACTAGTACCAAACATAAATCTTACATCTGGGTGTTTATAAAAAATGTCTAGCTATAGTGAACCATCAACAATCTGAAATGGAATAGCTTGATACACCTCATCAGTGAGACCAAGGCCTGAGTCATAAGACTTGTTGGTACAAGAACACAGAACTGTGCCTACCATTTGAATATCATCAATGCAGCATTAAGTCAAAACCTGCATGCATAATGGACCAAGGATCACAGCCAGGCAAGCACTCTACTGGTCTCAATGAAACTTGTAAGAAGGAAGTATATTTGGAAGTTTTTCAAGAGATGGTATTTCCAGGCATTGTGTCTTACTTTCTATCTACTGTTAATCTCAATGTGAACCTCAGTAGAGTAGCTGATAGTCTTCAAAATCTCCCATGATATAACAATCTCAGAAATAATTTTATTTTACGTTCTCCTTAGTCATATCAGATAGCACTTTGATAGTCTGCTAGCAAATATACTTCTGATTACATCTTCTCCACAGTAAGAGACTACCTAAGTAATCTGTTAACTTCACATGTACAATCTGAGGTGTTAAAGAGCTCCTTCAAAGAATAAGGTAAACCTTAAATTGTAAGGTCGCTAACAAAAAAATCATTGCATCCAACTTTAAACAAAATGGTTTTTAGGAAGACTTTGGAGCTAAAACCCCATAATTTATCCTCTAAAGAATCATAACACATAATTAGCAGCATAAATATGAGATGTATGGCCTACAGTTTTCAAACTATTCACTTATGTGCCACTAGATTATAAACCAGCTGAATTCAAGTAACAATATTTATCCACTCCCAAATGTAGCTTTGGACCCAGAGTTTCTTGAACATCAGTTTCCTAGTTTGCTTCTATACTTGATGCAAAGTGCTGGTTTTCATATTCAAAAGTCCCCAATTCCTGGGTCCCACCTCAGACATTAGTTTGATGATGACACATAGAGATGACCTCTGGATTTTCACATCAGCTCATGAGGCTCTGTTCATATTTATGCAAAGCTGGTCCTTAAAAGTGGGCATTCATTAACAAACTAGCATTTGTATATCATCTCAGGAAAAGGCTCTTTTTCAAGGTTTGCTGTTTGTTTTTTGTTTTATATTCTTAATGGTTGAATAAAGGTATCACCTGTACCTGCACCTGTATTGTTTCAAAGACCATACAGCCTTTTCCTGATTTTTCCTGAATTGTGCAAGATACCACAGAATGGCCAATCAGGGCACCAACTGAAGACCAATGTGAGTTCTCGAACATCACAGACTCTTGACACCAAACAAGAAGTACTTGCATGCTAAAGATAGCATCCACCAGGTTAAACTATTTCTTTGGCTTTAATTTGGCTAAATTTGACTGTTACTGGTGGTTTAACTAAATTTCTAATCCCAACTCTGCTGGAGACAGGCCATGCTTCTGGGCTTCCTCTCCTCCCCTAGCTAAAAAGAAACTCTTTAACGTATTCTTGAAGGCTTTCACGGCCGGGATCTGATGGTTGTTGTGGGTTTTTCGGGCTCTTTGGCCATGTTCTGAAGGTTGTTCTTCCTAACGTTTCACCAGTTTCTGTGGCCGGCTTCTTCAGAGGACAGGAGTCAGAACTCTGTCTGTGCTCTGGTGCAGTTTGTTTGGATCCAAACAAACTGCACCAAAGCACAGACAGAGTTCTGACTCCTGTCCTCTGAAGATGCCGGCCACAGAAACTGGCAAAACGTTAGGAAGACGGCCAAAGAGCCCGAAAAACCCACAACAACCAAACTCTTTAACCTTCAAAAAGGTGGAAAGGGGGGAAGAGAGGGGCCCAGATTGCCTGAGTGTTCTTTGTTTTAAAAGATGGCCATAAATTCCAAACTGCTAGCTGAGGAGGAGACTGATACCAACTTGCATACTGTAGCCATTTACAACTAAGAAGCTAACTTGGCCTCAACAAGCTCGTTGTTTGTTTTTTGTTTTATATTCTTAACGGTCGAATAAAGTTATCACCTGTTCTTGCTTTCGTATTGTTTCAATGACCATATGACCTTTTCCTGATTTTTCCAAAAATGTTTGTTTATTGTTTATCTATAGTTCTAGGGGGTGCCTACATGTGCACAAAAGCTAAGAGGTTCCCCCCACAATGTACCCAATCACAGACAAACAGTTGAAAGAACAGATTCCAGAAATATATAAAAGATGGAACATTTTCGCAAAAAACATCCTTCCTCTTAGAAGTTCTTCTGATATCAAGAAATCCATGTCAAATGTAAGTATATCCCCTTTGCCTTTATAATTGTTTCACATCTGTGAATCTAAGGTCATGTTAGTGCATGTTTTCTATGTTAAAAGCTCTTAATGCTTAAGCTGTATTTTTTTCTCTCTCTCTCTCTTTTAAGAAAATATTTAACAAGAGTTGCTCAGGTTATAAACTCCTCGGAAACTGAGATTCCTCCCAAGACCATATTTCAAGGCATGTCTCTCTATGCATTTTAATTTAAATGTTAAATGTTATCTATGACAACTGTTTTAAAATGTTATGTTCAGTATTACCAGGGACTTGCTAAAAGATTTAAACTTGGTTTACTGTAAAGACAAAGGTCATGTAAATATTTGAATTTTTATTTTAGGTCACAGCAAAAAGTGTTTTATCACAAAAGCATTTATTTACACAAGGATCTGTAGCTTAATACTAAGATTCCAAAGATGATTTTGGTCTTAATGCCTTCATATGCATTCTGCCTGCTGTGCATTTCTAATAGAGTTAAAAGCCCTTTTTCTTTTAACAAAAAAGGTCCTGTTTCTTTAGAGATTCATAGAATTAGAATTGTGTGGTTTAGAGGGGTCTGTAGACCAATCCTGTGTAAATGTTAAAGTTTGTCTGTGAATGCCTCTTTTACATAAAGGGGGTGGGGGGAGGTTTCAGAATGGCAATTACTTACCAAACCACCATTTTGGTATTGGAAAAAAAATTTTTTTTAATAAAAGTGTGAGTATTCTGGGGCCCAGGGCTTCATGTGGCTTTTGGGCACAAACAAGGTTGAGATATACAAGTAAAAGACTGAATATATTTCTTGCCATGTTCTTTCAGAATGCTGCTAAAAGAGGATAAAGCAGCCGCAACCTTTGTGCTAGTTTTTGCCTGCGAGACAAGCCTCCAACATGTCCAACTATGAATATTTTCCCTGCATGTAGGCTCACAGGACAGCCTGTCTCCCCCAAATTTTTCAAAGATACAAAGAAAGGAAACCAGTACTCATAACCTATGTTCAGGGGTCCTATCTACTGAAAAAAACATAGGTAAGTGAAAAGGCAACAGAAAACAGGATTTCTTCTGTTTTGCAGAACAGAAATATTCAAGTTATTTTTTAAAACAGCTATTCTTGATCTTATGTTATAATTGCTGATTCTGAGGGGGGGAAATGTTATCAACTTGTTCGTTTCTAGAAATTTTTTTAAAGGAAGATTTCAGTGAATCTAATCCTACATTTGGAAGAGGGTCCAAGTCAGTGTTTACACTGGTTTCTGAGGAGGCAGGTAAATAAGCTCTTTTACATCCTACACCACTCCTTTAGACTAAGGGGGGCATATAAAGCCGAAATAAGATGGTTCTCTGTTTTAACGTGGGTGGCGTTGCGGGTTAAACCGTAAAGCCTCTGGGCTGCAAGGTCGAAAGACCAGCAGTTCCAATCCACGGGACGGAGTGAGCTCCCGTCGCTTGTCCCAGCTTCTGCCAACCTAGCAGTTTGAAAGCATGTAAAAATTGTGAGTAGATAAATAGGTACCACCACGGTGGGAAGGTAACGGCGTTCCATGTCTAGCTGTGCTGGCCACGTGACCACGGAAACTGTCTATGGACAAATGCTGGCTCTACGGCTTGGAAACGGGGATGAACACCGCCCCCTAGAGTTGGACACGAATGGACAATTTGTCAAGGGGAACCTTTACCTTAACCTGTTTTAAGCAGTAATCCCAATATGCAGGCTAGCACTGAAATAGGATCAAGAAAGCTCCTGGGAAAACTAATCACATAGAGTTGAAAATTTCTGACATTAGTAAATCAGGAACTTTCAGGGGTTAAGGATGAGATATACCCATAAAGAAGTGTGGGAATTTACTGATAGAACTTGTGCTTCTTGTAATGGATATCATAGCTTCTCCTTTGAAAGCAGTTAAAAGGAATAGAAAGGCTTCTGGTAAGAAGGCCTGTAAATAGGGAGGGGCACTTTGTAAGTATGTTTGTTATAAGAGATACTGTATGTGTGCGTATGTGGGGAGGGGGATATTACTGGCAAGTGTTTTCCCTTTGCCCTTCTTTTAGACATCCCTTTGGAAGAGAGAACTTCACCTCTAGATTATCCCAAACCATATTCGTTCCTCTACAGTTATAGCTACTTTGCAAAGTTTGCAAACAGGTACAAAAAACAAGCAAAAGACTGTATAGCATGCATAAGCCATTTCAGTCATACACAAAAAGGAAAAGTTGCAACTTTTACGCCAACATGGAGTTTCAAAAAAGTGACAAGAATACTAATCCCAAAGCAAGCCTAGGGCAAATAGAAGTGGGTGACCCCAATAAATATCTCAAATGCTCACACAGGTCCTTGTCCAAAATTTAAATCAATGTCACCAAAATTAATTACCCTAGCTCAATCATAGTTACTGCAATACATTAAAGCAGGGGTCTCAAACTCAATTTACCTGGGGGCCGCTGGAGGCAGAGTCTGGGTGAGGCTGGGCCGCATCAGATTTTCCACAAGAAAAGCTTTGTTAAAAAAATTCCAATCTTCTCAAATCTCTTTATTTTTTAACACAAAATAAGATGAAAAAATAAATAAACAAATTAAGAATTAATAATAAAATAAATAAATCAATCAGTAATAAATAATAATAATAATAATAATAATAATAATAATAATAATAATATTATTTCTCTAGTGAGCGACTCTATGTGGTTTCTTCAGTCTTCTATATCTGCTGTATTCAGATTCAAATGTCTGCATTAACAGTTCTTTAACCTTTAATCTTCTAAACATGAATTGTCCTGAACATGAATGGAACATTGAAGAACATGAACTGTTCTTCTGAACATGGCTTCTCTTGCCTACTCCTTGCTGCTAGAGACCTGGCAGCGCTTCCTCTTGCATAGCCGAGCCACATTTGGCTTGAGAGAGGAAGCAGTTGAGACCCTCAGTATGGCTTGAAGATGATCATCAGTCAGTCTGGACCTGTACTTGGACTTATTGAAGTTCAAGGTGGAGAAGAGCTTTTCGCACAAGTATGTGCTCCCAAAAAGGCACATAGTCCGCTTGAACATTCGGGAAAGCTCAGGGAAGCTGGGGGTCAATTCTCTCAAAAATTGCCCAAGCTTGTCTGCTTTTCCACTCACCTCCCTGAACTTCGCTTTGAGTTCAGAGTTGCACTGCAGGTCAATGAGCTCCATTTCAAGCACAGGAGGGGCATCTTGCATATCAAAGGAGAAGGGGTCCGCAAAAATTTGAAATGTGGCTCTGTGCGTCCAGAAGGGGGGCCTCTCCCTGCCCGGCAGTCTTTTCCCTCAGGGGTTTGGCGCCACCGGGGCTTCTGCTTTTAGATCTCTCTCTCTCCCCCCCCCCCCACTCTTCGCGGGTCACCTGGCGAGGCTGCTGCTGCTGTCGCCTCGTCCTCTCTGAGCTTCTCCTTCCCCCCGCCTGGCGCTCCTCCACTCCCTGTGCACACACACACCCCTAGCAGCTGCATGCACCCCTTCTGCAAGGCTGGCCCCATCAGCAGAGTAATCTCTCCCCCCTACCCAAGGGCTAATGGGGCTTCCTGGGGCTTCTTGATTCCCACTCTGGCAAGATGCCGTGGTCTTGCCCAGTGTGGCTCAGGGAGACGGGGGGGGAGGGGGGAGCACGCGCGAGAAGGCTGTTCTCTCGGCAGCACCCCCTCCCGCGGCACGTTTGGGCAGGGAGGGGAGGAGCGCCAGGCGGGGGAAGGAGAAGCGCAGAGAGGACGAGGAGACAGCAGCAGCAGCCTCGCCAGGTGACCCGCGAAGAGCGGGGGGGGGGGGAGAGAGGGACCTAAAAGCAGAAGCCCCGGTGGTGCCAAACGCCTGAGGGAGAAGACTGCCGGGCAGAGAGAGGGCTTCCCTTCTGGACGCGTGGGCGCTTCGGGGGGGCAGGCGGGACCCAGCCCCTACGAGGCGGGGAGGAAGCCCCACGCTCGCCAAGTAGGTGCCACCGCCACTGCTCCCGCTCCTTAAACTTTCATATTAAGGCGGGGGCCACAAACTATCATCCCGCGGGCCGCAATTGGCCCCCGGGCCACATGTTTGAGACCCCTGCATTAAAGTCAAGATAAAATGAAGCCTTGTAGAATTTCATTTGAGAAGGGACTTTAAAAATGCTAAGTGAACATTGAGAGGAGTGAGGGCCAGAAAGTGGGGCAGATTAGGAAGGTTATAAAGATGGAAGATGGAAGGAAAGATAAATCTCATTTGAGAGTGGACAGCACAGGGAGGGGAAGGATGGAATAAAACACCTCTCAGGATTAAGGAGGCAGAAGAACAGAGGAAGAGGTGACTGAGTAAGGATGTCTTAAAACACCAAGACCAGAAATAGCACTTAAAGTACCCAGGGAAGTAGGCTTGCTCAGACTATTTAACATTTCAAGGGGATAAACATTTTTCTCCCCCTTCTCCATCTGCCTTCTCTCTCTTTGCTTCTCACTTTCTGTCTCCTCTCTTTTCCTCCACCTCTTTTCTGTCCCATGCTCAACTTCTCTCTCCATTTTCCTCAGACAAAAACCAGTCGGTCCTCTAATTAGGCTTCCACTGGCACAACTGAAGCTTTCTTCCTATGATTAACCACTGCAAAAGTTCCACAGGTATCCATATTAGTCTGTTGCAGCAAAACCAACAAAGTATTGTGACATCTAAAACATTTTGTTTGTCATAAGCTATCATGGACTGCAGACCAAAACTTCAGATGAAGTTTTTAAGTGCTGCACTAGAGGTAAGGCAGAGGCTGTGAGGCAGATTTTTGCAAATAGAAGTTTGGAAAGTCTTGATAAAATCTTGAAAATCTTCGACAAGATTTGGGGCAAGACTTCCATGCTAGTAGTTTCAGAAGAGGTAGCCATGTTAGTCTGTGCTAGCATATCAGACAAAAATATTTTTTTTTTAAAAAAAAAGACAAGAATATTGTGGCACCTTAAAGGCTAACTGCTGCATTTTAATGTAAGCTTTCATGGATAAGTCGACTTCCTCAGATCAGTCAGAGGAAGTGGACTTGTCCACAAAAGCTCACATTAAAATATCATCTTTAAGTTGCCACAATGTTTTTGTCTTCTTCATTCTTTATTTTTCTTTTGTTTTTGACCAATACAAAGACTCTGCCTACATGCTCTTGCATTAGTCTGCAGGTTGCGCGGTTAGGGGCTGGTTATGAAATATCTGTCTGGAAAGCAGCCACCATAGTCTCTCTCTCTCTCCGAAATCCCAGGCAGTAATAATCAACATGAGAATTCATCCAGAGGACTCTAGCTCTGTCACAGTGGGTGGTGACACAGCATTGAATATAAGGGCGTTGAGGGTTCTGGGAAACAGATTAGGTCTCAAAACCCCTTCTGTTCAAGTTTAGTATGACCCACTTTCTAGGAGAAAAAGATGCAAAGGTAATCTACAAGCTGCTGGAATGAACTGCTTTTGTTCAAAAGTGGGTTCTATACCTAGGCCTAACTGAGAATTACACTTTCATACCAGTCAAAGATTATTTCTTAAAGATGGGGCAGCTTCTAAGCAAACAAGTACACAAAGTTCCAAAGAAACAGACATGATATTTTTAAGAGTGATCTAAATTTAACTCTGCTATACCTCTGCTTTAAAAGTTCAGTAATCTTTTTGTGCTTCTCTTAAATCAGCAGCTGTTCTCGCCTGTCACATGCCATGCTTGAACTCTCACCACTCCCATGTCTGGATACATTGAATACATATTTATCAAAGACTGGAAAGTTTCCCTGTCTTTTCTTTTCTTTTTATAAATTTCAGACTTAAAAAAAAAATCTAGAGTGCTACAGAATGGTAAACTCTGGTGCAAAAAGTTACCATGTCACAGCACTTAGTATGCAACTTCTTCTCCCTGGAGGTTTAAATGCTTGCAATGCATTCCCTAGACTTTGATTCCACTCTCAGGAAGCAGTAGGGAAGTTAAATGCAAAGGACAAGGCTTCTACACTGAATAGTAATACAAAATATAAACTTTATTACGCGTAAATTGGCAAAAATCTGAAATAATGTTGTTTAATCATAATAAACTGGAACAAGAAAGGTTTGCTGATAAATATGATTTTAGGATATGTAAATCAGTTAAATACTTAGGTATAGATTTAGTAAAAGATACTCAAAAAATAAAGGAATATAATTATAATAAATTAAAAGAAGATATTAAAAAGAAATTACCGGAATATACTAATTTAAAACTTTCTTGGTTTGGAAGGATTGCACTGATAAAAATGAAAATTTTACCAAAAATTAATTTTTTATTTAGAATGTTACCAATACACCTAACAGAGGATGATTTTAAATTTTGGCAAGGAATGATTAATAAATATTGTAATGAAGGGAAGAGAGCCAGAATAAATAAAAAGTATTGGTATAAAACAACAAAAAAAGGTGGTATACCAAATATAAAAAATTATTATTTAGCTAATCAATTGAGGTTTATTGGGGAAATTATATATAACCCAGAAAGGGTAATTTGGTGGAAAATGGAATCATCAGAATTACAGGTAGATATTGAAAAATATCTATTTGGTATGATTAAGAAATACAAAATAAGTGAAATTAATAACCCATTTTTAAAGACAATGTTAAACATCTGGTATAAGTATAGAAAGAATTTATGTCCATTTAACTCTCCATTAGGACTAGTGACTGAAATAGAGAATTTTCCTGTCAATATGAAAGTTTATGCAGAATTATTTAAAGAAAAAAGTGATTAGATTAAAAGACTGGTTGTATAAAATGAGATTGAAAGATCAAATGAAACAAATCCTTCAGAATAAGAATATTTCATGGTTGAATTATATGCAATTAGAAAGATGGACTAATGAATGGGTAAAGAAATATAATAAAGGTAGAGAATATACGAAGTATGAACAATTTCTATTATCATATGAAGATATTCAGATGACTGATTCAGTAAAAGGAGCAGTGAGTAAAATTTATAGATTCCTGCTTGATCTAGAAGAAGAAGAGAGTGAGAAAGAAGGATTGAAGTTAGTGTGGGAACAAGACTTAGGAAAAAGAATAAATGATGAAGAATGGAGGAAGATGTGGAAAATAAGGGTTTTAAGATTTATGTCAGTGAGAATAAGAGATTTTTTTTCAAATTGGGTTTAAGATGGTATTTAACACCGACAAAATTGAATAAAATTAACGCTAGTTATCTGAATGTCTGTTGGAAATGTGAGAAGGAAATTGGTACATACTTTCATATGTGGTGGGAATGTGAAAAAGTACAAAGATTTTGGAAACTAATCTTTAAAGAACTAAATGACATATGTGAAAAAGATATAGAATTTAATCCTGAGATTGCTCTGTTATCAATATTTGAGAATGTGGAATATGATAAGATGACTAAAGAATTGATTACCAATTTATTAACAGCAGCTAGATTAATAACAGCTAGGCATTGGAAATCAAAATCTGAATTTCGAATGGAAGAATGGTATAATGAAATATGGAATATAGCTATAAATTATAAATTAACTTGTAATTTAAAGGTTAAGAAAGGAGAGATGAAAAAGAATAATTTTTATGATATATGGGGCAGATTTTTGGAACATGTGTTAACAAGAGGAGAATGGAAAGCTCCAAATCAAGAATCAATGCAGTTCTGGAGAAGAGGACAATAAAAGAAGAAGAAGAATATAGATAGAGGAAGAAGAGGATTATCGCAAGAGGTCCCGTCTATGGTGGTGGGGAACACAGTTAATTTGTATTTTGGTTTATGTATTTTATGTTTATGTTACAGTTAAAATAAAAATTAAAAAAAATTAAAATATAAACTTTATCAAGTATATGTTATTGTGCAAGAACTGAGGAAAACTACAGCTGCTCTGCTCACATTCACTCTTCTACAGGGTAATTACAACATACAGAAATTCAGACCTTTCTTTGCACTAGGACTAGGTCATCATTAAGAGTGATATTCTCTGCTCTGAACAGGGCACTTTGAGTGTTTACCCTTCTGCTATATATTCTGGGGGGGGGGGGACTAAGATCATGGCCACTGGTCCCATCACCTCCTGGCAAATAGAAGGGGAAGATATGGAGGCAGTGACAGATTTTACTTTCTTGGGCTCCATGATCACTGCAGATGGTGACAGCAGCCATGAAATTAAAAGACGCCTGTTTCTTGGGAGGAAAGCGATGACAAACCTAGACAACATCTTAAAAAGCAGAGACATCACCTTGCCGACAAAGGTCCGCATAGTCAAAGCTATGGTTTTTCCAGTAGCAATGTATGGAAGTGAGAGCTGGACCATAAAGAAGGCTGACCGCCGAAGAATTGATGCTTTTGAACTGTGGTGCTGGAGGAGACTCTTGAGAGTCCCCTGGACTGCAAAGAGAACAAACCTATCCATTTTGAAGGAAATCAACCCTGAGTGCTCACTGGAAGGACAGATCCTGAAGCTGAGGCTCCAATACTTTGGCCATCTCATGAGAAGAGAAGACTCCCTGGAAAAGACCCTGATGTTGGGAAAGTGTGAAGGCAAGAGGAGAAGGGGACGACAGAGGACGAGATGGTTGGACAGTGTCATCGAAGCTACCAACATGAATTTGACCCAACTCCGGGAGGCAGTGGAAGACAGGAGGGCCTGGCGTGCTCTGGTCCATGGGGTCACGAAGAGTTGGACACAACTTAACAACTAAACAACAACAACAAATATTCTGAATCCTTAGGACACAAGAGAATAAACATTTAAAGAGACTATATAAAGTATTTTGCATAGAGGATGCAAGAAATAGAAGGCATTTTGTTACATAAAGAGTTAATAATGTTTTACTCAAAGTTATGAGTAGTATAATCTTATTGGGCTGTCCCAAGAGATTATACTACCTGATAAGATGATGCCCATTCCATATATAGAACCCAACGAGACTGATGATTTAATTTACATCCAGTATTGAAAAGATAGCATCCTGCATTGTAGCTGAGATGGCAGTGTCATTTGGAGAGCTAAGACCAGACTGTGAGGCACACACGTATCTATTCTCCATCAGAGGAAATGCTTATGCGCTCAAAGGAAATGGATGAAGAAGCTGCTTTCTCACCAAGCATCTGCAGCCTGAACAGTTGCCTGTGCGTCAGCATTCCTACCTTCTGGAGGAGAGTCCTTGGACATCTGCCAAGCCAGAGGAGCATTGTGTGAGAGACAGTGACTGTTGCTGCCTCCTGGCTGCTGAACACTCTTCCTGTAGGACTCTGACATGTGGACCTCTACCTCTTAGCAGGACTAGGGCCTTGCTATAAGTCAGCTGCCTCAACCTTCCCCTCTTACTGACATCTGCCACATGGCTGAGAGATAAGTCTTTAAAACCAGATCTTCTGCAGGTGCAGACCCATCATTGGCAGGGGTGCCACTGAAGGGGAAGCACCCCTTTGGTGGAGCTGCTTCAGGAGAGACACAAGGGCGAGGGACAGAGTTTTTGCTCAAAAAGACTCATTTTTTAAAACTTTCATTTGCCTGCCTGTTATTGTGTAGTTTACTATATTGATAAGCTTACTGTCAGCTGTGGGAGGGATGTGTTTTCCAAATTGAAAGGGTGCTGAGGAGAGCTGGGTGAAAGCTATTAAACAAGATAAGGTAAAAGGAGATACAGAGAAAGAAGACAACTGCTTTATCATAGGAGTGGGGGAAGAAACCTGGATATATTGCACCCTCTTGATGCCTTTAAGTTTAAGAGGTTTTGGCTGGGAGGGATTTTTCTGGACTGGAGTTGCTGTCAGTCAACTCAGTAGCAGTCAGTCCTTCTCTCTCTACCTCAGATTCTTGTTCCTGCCTTTTTCCAGTCAGGGTTCAGTTAGTGTTCTGACAGTGTGAGTTAGGGAGTCAGAAAGTAAACAGAGTGAAATGTTCTGTCAACAGTGTAACCAGCTAGTTAGTTAATAATAAAGCAAACTAAGCAGTTAAGCTCAGAAATGTAACAAGTTAACATTTTCACAAAATATGTTTGTTTTTATGTAACAACTGTGAGTAAAATGAAACATTTATTGTTATTCATACCAGAGTCTTTGAGTGAATGTACTGAAACAAATAAGTTCTAGTTGAGATAAACTGACAAAAAAGGGGTGATCTATTAAGGGATACTGTAGTTCAATCTATGCTGGAAGTTCCTGCCAGAATCATTTTTATATGCTGCATAATAATAAGTTTATTATTAATTTTAACTAAGGCCACACTCAATTTTTCCTCATACCAAACTCTGCCAACAAACCAAACCCAAACAGAAACAACTTTGGTCACCTAGGTGGATGACCTATGCCAGGAACCGGACAGGGGGAGTGTGTCCCTGTTGGTTCTGCTTGACTTTATCAGGAGTTTTTTATTCCCTCAACCATGGTGTCCCTCTGGCTGTCTTTCTGGGATGGGATTTGGATACACTGTTTTAAAGTGGACCTAGTCCTTCCTGGAGGGGAGAACTCAGAAGATGGTGTTGAGGGACACCTGTTCGATACCTTGACCATTGGGCCTGTGGCATCCCTCAGAGTTCTGTTTTGATCCCTATTCTATTTAACATATACACAAATCCATTGAGAGGAGCTGTCCAGAGTTTGGGGGTTTGATGTCACCAGTATGCTAATAATACCCACCTCTCTCTCTCCTTTCCATCTACCCTGTTTCCCTGAAAATAAGCCCTAACCTGAAAATAAGCCCTAGTATGATTTTTCCGGATGCTCGTAATATAAGCCCTATTCCAAAAATAAGCCCAAGTTAAGTGAAACCCCGCCCTCCACCATTGTGCAGCATTGTGCAGAAGAGGATAACATGACTGTAAAATAAAACATCCCCTGAAAATAAGCCCTAATGAGTTTTTTGGAGCAAAAATTAATATAAGACCCTGTCTTATTTTCGGGGAAACACGGTAATTCCAATGACGTTTTCTCAATTCTAAACCAATGTCCAGTGTCGGTAATGGGCTGGATGAAGGCAAACAAACTGAAACTCGAAAGTCTGTCACCCAGTGAAAGGGACATGAACAATATCCAAGTGGTCATGGGCAGAGGAAAATATGGCATTGGCACTGTAGCTTTCAGGTCCAGAAGAACAGGGGACAGATGTCTGAAGGCTGTTCCCTGTTCTAGTTCTGCTGCCAGCTATCAGACTCAAGGTAACCTGCTCAGCCAACCTTCCAGTCTATCCTTGATGCTGTTAAATGCCAGATCTGCTTTAAACAAAGCTCAATTCATCCAGGACGGACAGTGGCCCGGATTTGAAAATGGATGAGGGTGCAGATCTGGCCTGTATCACTGAGACCTGGGTGGACACAGAGGGTGGTGTGCCTCTATCAGGCAAGGCAGAGGTGCTCCTTATCTATTTCTAGGCACAAAGTGCTAATTCTAACCTACAAAACTTTATGAGCTTGCTTGGGTGTTAAGATCATCAGGAGAGGCCTCTCCCTTGGTCCCACCACCTTCACAGGTATGTTTAGTGGGACACAGGAGAGGGCGTTCTAGATCACCTAAGTGAGTTAAAAAGTTTCACAGGGTTGCCACTGAAAATTTATTTTTCATTTCCCTGACTTTCCCTGGCCAACATTTGTCAATTTCCCTGACCACCAGTCAAATATAACCACAAGTTAAAAAATGAATAGGTCATGTTGCATTAATGCAAGTCTTAATGAAATTTTCCACTCTACAACTACACAAGTCTCAACTGCAAAAATATTTGTTAAAATAAGAGATTTAATATCAGCTTCTTTCAACATTAATTGCAGCAACATCTGTTTTGCAATTCCACCAAAAATTACACCAAGATACAAACTTCAAGTAAATTCTGAATGCTAACAAATGGCATAACATTTTTGTTATTGTTTTAAAGGTACACTAAAATTATATAAACGTTCTATCTAAAATGGTTTCTCTGAAGCCACATTACGAAACTTATAGTTTTCAAATTGCAATAATAATCAATTTAGAAATTAGAATACAAATAATCTGTTTTTAAAGAATAAAGATTTAAGATATAAACTATCACTTCTACAGTTTTCTCTTTTTATTTTGTAACTCTTTTAGTTTCTCATCAGTTGTTTCCTCTTCCATTTTGGCTTCTTCTCTCAGTCTTTTTTTTGGCATTTTCAAGATGCTTAATTTGTCCCTCAAGTTTCTTCTTTTCTTCTTTCTTCTGAATTTCTTCTTGTTGCTTATGGTGTTTAGCCTCCAAGTGGTCTGTGTAGCATGCATGAGCATGCCTGACTGACTGCAACAGATTCATATCAATTACAACAGATGCAAGTCCTCCACAGTTCAAGACAGTTCAAGCATCGTAAATCTGACGCTGAGAGACAACAGTTTCTTCATGCAAGTTCTCAATTAACATTGACTTATTAACTGCAAATCCACTTTCAACAGAAGCATTACCATGAGACAGGGTAAGGCACATTTTGACAACAGTCCACAGGTCTGAGAAACTTTTGTTCGACATCAAAATACCACTGTAAAACGTATCCAGTCAGACTTCATTTTGTTTTGCAACATATGCTTGAAATTAAGCCTTGAAGTCATTGTGGGCAGCTGTGGTTAAAGTAGTGTACTGTTGCTTTGATTTTTCTGCTACTGTGTCATTGATCTGATTTGCTGCATGTAGAGCTTCAAGAACAGCCCCTATTCTGGTGATTCCAAGGTTTGGCTTCTATAAAATGATAGTAGGATCTAATGCTGATAGGCCACACACCATCTTGAACTTCAAAGGACTTCTCTCAATCAACTTTTCAACAACAGCTACTACCATGTTTCGACACTCTAGGCAAAACTCCGCCACTTGATGTTCACTCAGTTTAGTTTCTTTGCTGCAAAGCCAAGGTCAACTTTGCTTCTTTCAAGCAAGTTCTCAGACAATTTCACGTCAATTGTTAACAATTGGGAACCAGAAGACACGTTTTGCAGCTTTTCTGATTTTATGCAATGACTCATTAGCTTCTTGATTAGCTTACGACGTTCTTCATACAAAAAAGGTGCCAATGGTTTTTGGTTTTCAAACCTTTGTAGAAATGGCTCACAATCTCCAGCAATCATTTTCATGAAAGTCATTTTGCACTTCATGAGTGGATCTTGCATTGCAGCTTTTATACAAATTGCCGGTTTACTGTGGGAGAGTTTTGCTTCTTCCACATACTTCTTGATGTTGTCAAAAACAGTCATAGCTCTACCAAGGCACTTAACATTCTCCAACCACCTAGTGGAGCAAAACATCAGGAGAAATAGTGTGCTTCCAGTCACAGCAGTATATGATGCCCTCCTAGCTGGGGAATCTTTGAACAGATAATACACGTTGTGCAAAACTGAATTCAGGTCCCATTTCACTGCTTGCAATCCTGTTTTAAAAGACCCATGTACAACATGAAGGGTACAAGTTCCAAAGTCAATCAATTCTTTTCCTTCTTCTTTACAGTCAAGGTTGGTTTTAATTTCTTCTTTTTGTTTTCTCAGAAAAGGTGATTCACATTTGGCCGTCCATAAATACTTGTAATAATTTTGCAACTGATAAATAAGACATGCCTTCTTGAAACTTCTGAAGATCTTCAGCAGTAGCAGTCTGAAGAAAAACACTTGTTAGATACCGTGTGGAAACTTTATGACAGTAATCATGCCCAAAACGAACCACTAAATCCATCTGTCCATTTTGAACCACCTTGTTCAAAGCTTCATCAAAACAGATAACGAATGTTTGGCATTGTTTCAGTAAAAGATCAGAAAAATATGGTGCCAAGCCAAAAGCAACAGCATACACTGCTTGTGTTTTTACAAGATGAAACTGTTGAATTATCTGGCTATCTGAGAACATTCGCCTGAATAACTCACTGATGTTGTTACAAGAGTTAAATGACATCTTCTTCATCACCAGTTGCAAAGCCCACAGACACTTTGCTGTCCTAACACAGTCCTTGATTACATAGGCAGCCATACTACTTTGTGTGGTGGGTAATTCTTTGTCATTTTCATCACTCTGATCATATTTTCCAGTTTTCCAGTTTTCCCAGGGGCTGTCTCTTCACCTCCTCTGGTTTACTATCTGAACTTGTACTTGGCTTTGAACCTAAACATATTGCAATGGACTATTGACTTGATTTTCAGGTTCTTCTGATGCAATGGTCCTTGTGCATGAGACTCCACAGCTCTAATTCCTATGTTACTTAGTTCAAAGGTTTTGTAGCACACTTTACAATAACCTTCACATTTGTGAAGCAACGGGTGATAGCTATGGAACGAAGTCAGGATGAAGTTTGAAATCCAGCCACTGCATATTTAAAACTGTCCTCTTAGAAGCCATCTTCAAAATGTGGTTTCAGATACAGCGGTACACAGAACCACTCGCCTGACACCAAGATGTTAGCAGATTTGTTTTCTGAAAAGTAGGAACTTCCAAAGCTGGGAAAGTTTCACTTTCTGATTCCAGGAAGTGTAATGAGCAGATCAGCAGCAAGAAAGGAGGTGGAGTTTAAATGCTTGCAGATCATTTCTGCAATCTAGAGAAGCAGACAACCCTCATTTGTAACCTTTATGCATGGGAGAAGTCAGGGAAGAGGGTGAGAGAGCTGGTTCTCTGTAAACTCCAGCAGAAACAAGCAATCACATTTGAAAAATTTACTTTGCATGATGCAGAGTAGAAAGTGCTAGTTAACTGTGAAATCCAACAGCAGCAAAAATCATTTGCAACTCTGTGCTGGGTTTAGCAGGAGACAAAACATCCATTCCACACACAAGCATGACCCAAAGACATGCTTATCTTTATATGTAAGTTAAATGCAGTACTAGCAGGTAGGGGTGAAAACAGTTAGATGCTTAAAGTTTTTATCTTGCTTATCTTTTGTATCATGCTTATCTTTATACGTAAGTTAAATGCAGTACTAGCAGGTAGGGGTGAAAACAGTTAGATGCTTAAAGTTTGTATCTTGCTAAGCGTTTAAACTAGCCTTGCTTTGCAAATGCTACAGGCAGATCTTGGAAATCATGTAGGGACAGAGCTCAACAAACACATTAGGCTGTTTGCTGGGGGTGGAGCTGAGAAAAAGGTGGAGCTGGGAAAGGACAGCATTAAGTTTTACTTGCATTCTGCTACCTCTCTATTCCAGTTGCCACAAGAACAGATCACGCTCTTGCAGCAAGTAAAAAATCCACTGCATTAATATATTTTAATCACAATTTCCCTGACTTTAGACCAATTTCCCTGACTTTCCCTGATCCATTTCCCTGACTTTCCAGAAAGTGGCAACCCTGATACTATTTCCTTGTTGCTGCTACCATCTTGCAGGAGAGCAAGAAGAGATATCTGGCAACCAGTGAGATATGTGCGTGCCCTGAGTTTTTCTTTTATCTATGGGTAGATCTCATTTGTACCAAAAAGAAGTAGCTTCTATAGGATGTAGATCACCTATTTCTCATTGGTACAAATGAGATCTGCCCATAGATAAAAGAGAAACTGCCAAAAGGTAGCAGCAACAAGATAATACAGTACTTTCTAACTTACGATCTTGCAAGGTAAAGTGAAAAAATTGTTAAACATTTTTAAAGTCTTCTATGAAAACCAATTCAGTCCTAGCCTTATATTGTTGATCAAGGATGAACATCTGTGCTTGAGATTAGTTTATTGTGGGTCTAAACTATAATCCAAATTCACCGTCAATATTGCATTTTAGCACTGCGATTGAAATTAGTTTTGATTTCCAGTTAAAATTTTATATATACATACATGCACACATACTCTTGACTACCAGAGTAATAAAACAGAACATGTGCTACATGTGAAAAGGCATTTTAAGTTACCTGTTTTAACAATAAAATGTGAAAGTTTGAAGTGTTCTAAAATACATTTCAAATAAGCATATTCTAAATAGTAAACAAAATATACTGTATTGTTATTTAAAAATACAGCAATATAAGCTGAATCATACTAGGCCATATAACAGAAAAGCAAAATGTTCCACTGATGTTCTCCATAATTTTGAAGCTAAAGACGGAATTAAAGTGTCAACATTTCAAACTGTCATTTATAAAAAAGGAAACTTTACTATAGCATTTAGTTCTGGGAATTTTTTCCCCTTTCCTTCCCAGAGTGACAGCAAATGTTTGCTGCAATTGCCAACTTATTTCATTAATATAATGATATAGGCTTTGACCTACTCAGACAGCTGCAACAATAATAATACACTCATTCCTTCATTCATTTGATTAATATGCATTCCTGTAGGCATCCTTCAG
Organism: Intellagama lesueurii; assembly: GCA_037013535.1. Classification (NCBI taxonomy): domain Eukaryota; kingdom Metazoa; phylum Chordata; class Lepidosauria; order Squamata; family Agamidae; genus Intellagama; species Intellagama lesueurii. Next base: position 213,078,837 of record JBAJHW010000003.1, read on the forward strand.
TCTCGAGAGACTATGGTAACGTGCTCTGAATAGAGGTCTTGGAACAGCGTCTAGTGTGGCTGAGAAGACCAATACAAGAGTGACAATCCCTTCCACACTGAAGACAAATACAACCTGTCCCCTGTCCAGCTCCCTGATTTTGCTGGTTTCGGGACTGCCTCTTTGCCTCAGCCTGTTGAACAAGTGCCTCTTCAAAATGGGAGATGCCATGCTGCACCGCCTGCCTCTAGGCTGAATGCTCAGATGTCAAGGTTTCCCATCTGTTGAGGTCCATTCCTAAGGCCTTCAGATCCCGCTTGCAGATATCCTTGTATCACAGCTGTGGTCTCCCCCTGGGGCGCTTTCCCTGCACTAATTCTCCATACAGGAGATCTTTTGGAATCCGACTGTTAGCCATTCTCACAACATGCCCAAGCCAACGTAGACGTCGCTGTTTCAGTAATGTATACATGCTAAAAATTCCAGCTCGTTCTAGGACTACTCTGTGTGGAACTTTGTCCTGCCAGGTGATACAAAAAATGCGTCAGAGACAATGCATATGGAACGTGTTCAGCTTCCTCTCCTGCAGTGCACAAAGGGTCCAGGGCTCACTGCAGTACAGGAGTGTACTCAGGACACAGGCTCTAAAGACCTGGATCTTGGTATATGCATTATGCCACAACATTTATTCTTTGCTCCACATCTCCTAAAGCAGTGGTTCCCAACCTTAAATCCCCAGATGTTCTTGGACTAAAATTCCCAGAAGACTTCATCACTAGCTGTGCTGGCCAGGATTTCTGGGGACTCAAGGTTGGGAACTACTGTCCTAAAGCAAAGCTGAACAGAAGAGGAACTATGCAAACATTCTTTCAACCCTTAAAGAATGCCTTCTGTTTCTTCAAATTCTGTTAAAAAGTACAAACATGGTTATGCATTTAGAAGAGGACATGTGCTTTCACTGTCCCAGACAATTTAGGGCAAAGGGGAACATCAGAAAGCAAAAGAACATTTGGAGGTTCATTGACATAGAGATCTGTGTGTTCTTTCTTAAGTAACTATATCTAAATGTGCATTTGGGCAAGTCCTCACATTCTGGCACAAGTGATGCTATACTGAGGTGTTAGAATGAGGGCAATGTAACTTTGATTGTCCCTATGGAAGTCACTACAAGCTCAAACTGTCTCTATGACAATATCCCAGGGGTGGGAAGATTTTTCCACTGAAGAGGCAGTTTGCTTCTCAGGACGTTTTCAGGAAAGTAACATTATGGCATCATCAGGAATAGAGTGTGCAGGCTACCCACATGCATACAAACACCATATGTATACACATACATATCATTCACAGCCGGGTAGGTGGGACTCGTCAGCCTGGGAAGGCAGCCCATCTAGGAGAAGGAAAACTCTGATCCCAAACCCCCATGCCGTGAGGAGAAGGAGGCGCTGCCGCCATCACCCATGCGGGGAGGGAGCAGGCCGGGTAGGTGGGACTCGTCAGCCTGGGAAGGCAGCCCATCTAGGAGAAGGAAAACTCTGATCCCAAACCCCCATGCCGTGAGGAGAAGGAGGAGGCGCCACCATCACCCATGCGGCGAAGGAGCAGGCCGGGTAGGTGGGACTCGTTAGCCTGGGAAGGCAGCCCATCTAGGAGAAGGAAAACTCTAATTCCAAACCTCCACTGCCTTGTGGCTATATCCACTGATGGAAAAGGCTTCAGGAGTCAACCACGAGGCAAAATCCGGAGCCGGAGTCCCGGAGGCAGTTCGTGTCGCTCTGGCAACTCCTGCGACATTGCTGGAACCAGTTGTATTGGCTCTTGCCTTTCCATTGGACTATTTCAGCAACGTGGAGAGGGGGGATTTGCTGCTTGGGTAACAGCCTATCCTCCATATTATTTTACCCAGGCTTCGTGCTCTGGAGAGGACACTCCAGCTTCGCATACAGTGTCGAAGTCCTCCATACAGAGCACGTTACCATAGTCTCTCGAGACTGAAGGATGCCTATGTTATCATTCACATATAATGCATGGAGAAAATGGGGAACCTCTTTTTCCATGAACAAAGAGGCACAGAAGCAACCTGGTTAGAGAGCAAGAGACCTAGTCTCTTCCTCCATGTTCAGGTCACTCCATTTTCTCTCTGTTCACAGAGAAAGGGAAAGCTCCTTCTTCCCTGCAGCGAAAGAAAATTTAGCACCCTCCTCTGAGCACTAAAGTTTGATGGATTGGCATATACCTAGAAGCCAGATGCAGCAGCTTTGCAGGCTAAAAGCCCATGAACTAAATATTCCCATTAGCAGTCTAATACAATTCACTCTGCAATCTCAAATTGTTTTGATCATATCATAGAGATTTAAAAACCTTAGCCAAATTAGAAGAGTGGGACAGAGAAAAACTGTAGGAGATGTCTAATTGTCTTGAAAACATGGCATGTGGAGAATATTTCATCTCCTTCAAGACAAGTATCAGAGAGGAAAGTATGTTGGAGTTGTAGTACCCACTATGAATGCATAAAATATGAGTGTCCACCTCAAGACACCAGCCGACAAGTGATTTACTGCTAGAAATGTAATTCTTTATTGTACTAGCCATTTAAAACATTTCTAGTCATATGCTGGCCTTTACAGAAAATTTCAAGGCTCCAGTATAAATTTGGAGAAAAACAATACCCCAGAGCTGCCACTGAGCACTATTTTACTTATGGTTGTTGTAGGTTTTTCAGGCTGTTTGGCCGTGTTCCTAAGGTTTTTCTTCCTAACGTTTTGCCAGTCTCTGGATAGTTGAGTCCCACAAACTGCACCAGAGCACAGACAGAGTTCTGACTCCTGTCCTCTGAAGATGCCAGCTGCAGAGACTGGCGAAACGTTAGGAAGAAAAACCATAAGAACACGGCCAAACAGCCTGGAAAACCTCCAACAACCATCGGATCCTGGCCATGAAAGCCTTCGAGAATACTATTTTACTTACTTTATGTATTGCATTTCTCTGCCAACTTTTTCCCATAACGGGACTTAAGGCAGCTCACAATAATTGAAGCACAAGTTTAAAATATAATAAATATATAATTAAAAATAATTAAACACATGATAATACAAAAGTTGATCATATAAAAATGCTACAAAGACCTTTTAAAGGCACACTTTAATAATTATAAACTTAGGGAGATTCCAGCTTTGATAAGAACATCAGTTGCTGAAAGCCTGCTTAAAAAGAAACATCTTTACCTGATACTGGAAGGACAATATTATCTGTTTAAACTAGGGCAGAGATGGTTAGAAAACCTTTTTCTTGCAAGTGCCTCATTTCTTGCCATGGGCCACTCAATAGCAGTGGGGAGGGCTGAAGCCAACAGTGGACTGTGACATGATCTTCTCTTCTCCATTCATCAGGCCGTTGGGAAAGGTACACAGACCATTCTCACAGAGACCTGAACAGACTACTTATAAAAACATTTTGAAATTAGTCTGAGGGCATATGAAATTGAATTGAAGGTAGCAGGTTGCCCACCTCTGAAGTAAGGAGCCATGGTCAGGGCAAGAGCATTGTCACAACTGTCTCAAAAGATTGTTTTGGGAAAGTATGGCCTACAAAGGACCCACACTGGTGATCAAAACAAATGTGAACCTTTTTGCAATATTCTTTTAAGATACAGTAGGAGTCCCATATTGGTGGGGAATCCATTCTATAATCTACCACAAATGCCTGAAACCACAGATAATAGTAAATCCTATATACAGTGTCCTAGAAGGTGGGACAAAGGCCAGAAGGCTCACCCCTTGTATTCTGTATACAGGACTGTGGCAAACTGTGGGTAACTGAAACTGCAGATACCAATCTTGGAGATACAGGAGTCCTCCTGTCCTACTGTATAAGGAAGTTATCTATTAGGTCTCTTAATATGAACTGTATTCTATAACATATTGATATTCAGAATGCTTAATTGACTTATTGACATATCTTGTTCTGTAAAATTTTTAAATGTTTTATATCAATTGTAATGAAGGTATTATATTTATGATAATAATCAACCAGTTAGACAATGCTTTCTCAAGATGGCGGCAGTGGGGGGCACTCTTATGCATAGCCAGTGGACAACTGCTAAATCACTGAAGTTCAAAAGTCTCCTTTCAAACAGAATCCAGGAGGCACATTACACAACAGCAGAAATATCTAGGTAAAGCCAAGTCTTGCTAAATGAATTTTAGCAAGTCTTTCTAATCAACTGCAACAAAAATTAAAGCTAGCAAGGGATAGTTTCCAGCATCTTGCATCCAACAGTATGAAGCATCAGTCTGATGCATTCCAGAACACTGCTTTTATCAGCTAGCTGTCCCAAAAGAGAGAACATTAATTCCCTTCGATCATCTGCTGGGTCTTTAAATAAATGCACAAAATGCAAACATCATCATCACTAGTAAACATCCTTCTAAATAACAGGGACATGCATATATGCAATCCAATAATCATCTTGCCTATTTTACTTTTACAGAATCCAAGGCAGGAAGCCAACTGTTGCTTTCGCATGAAAGCCCAGAATGAGGCTGTATTAAATCATAAAACAAAATCCAAATTCAGAATGCATAGGTAGACAATACCTCTATCAGGATCAACTATGGGTGAAAAAAATATACAAATTGTCAAGTTCTATTGAACTCTTCATCCAGTCAAATGGTAAAAAAATGGCAGAGGGAAGAGACAAGAAGGTGTTTCAAGCCATGGGAAGCTACGAAGTCCAGGTTGCAAAGTGTGGCTTGATGAATCAGACAGTCATGCAGGTATCACATAACCTCTGAATTTTTTTTGGCCTAGCTCTACAACAAATTCAATCTCCAACCCTGCTAAGACCTATAAAGGAACCTGTGCGTTTCACCCATGGCTAATACAAATGCATGCTGCAACTGTCTTTGTTTATGCAGAGGAAATTAATTTATCGCCATCTTTTCCCCTTCTCAGTGCCCTTTGCCATAGGTCAAATGAATTATTTTACTTGATCCCAACCAGTCCTCTATATACTAACAGAAAGCTCAATTCATCACTTTTTAAGAAGTCAATCACAGTAGGGAGTTATCAGGAAGCAAAGCAAAGTGTACTGCTTATATACCGTACCACAGAACTTAAAGCACTCTCCCGGCAGTTTACAATTCAATTATATAGGCTACACATTGCCCCCTCCCCTGCTGGGTACTCAATTTACCGACCACAGAAGGATGGAAGGCTGAGTCAACCTTGAGATGGCTATCTGAATCTGCTGGGATCAAATGCAGGTCGAGAGCAGAGTTTTTGACTATAATACTGCAGTTTAATCACTACACCACAAAGCCTGGGGAAGTCCAAACAGACACACAAATAAAACACTAGGGGGAGAAATCTCAAGTGGATAAACCCAAAACAGCTCAATAAGGGCTAAGCATAGCCAGTGACAAAATGCTGACTATTGAAAACCTGGTAGAAGAAATCAGAACAAAATGGAATGTCATAGACAACAAAGTCAACTGACTGGCATGAGAAAGAGAAACAGTCCTACGTTAGGACCTTTATCCTGCGATTGTCTGAACATATTCCACTTCATCAATGGAAGTTGATCTCATAAAGAACTGCCTTCTTTCATATGATAAAAAAAAAATCAGCATAAACAACTTATTACTGTCTCATTAGCTAATCCACAGCTAAGAAAAAGTGAAAGTGTGCTGCTTCTATACTGCCCCATAGTGCTTAAATCACTCTCTGGGTAATCTACAGGCTACACATTGCACCCCAACCCCCAGCAAGCTGGGTACTCAATCTACCAACCTCGGAAGGATGGAAGGCTGAGTGAACCTTGAGTCAGCTACCTGAGATTGAACCCAGGTCATGAACAGAGTTTTGGCTGTAGTACTACAGTTTAACCACTGAGTCACAAGGCTCCAGTAGCTTCCAGACATGAAACTAATCAGACACATTTGCAGTGTGACAGAATGAACATAAACATACTTGCTCCCTTTAGAATTCTGATTTAGAATTCATAATTTCATTTCATAGCATCAGTTCTGTCAGACAGGCAACACTAGCAGGCAGAGTAGAGCAGAAGTTTCCATGAGTGGATTCATGCCATTTGACACTTCCAGATGAGAACTCCATGTCCATGTTTACAATTTCATTACAGGTTCTCCACATAACTGGCATAGTGGGAAACATGCTGTACAAATCAAGTCTAGATTGCAATATAGATGAAATATTTGGCAACTTGTATTATGAATTCAATGACAATTTCTCATTATTCTAAAATCAGTATGAAGACCCTCAGTTTTAGCAGGGGGGAAAGCACTTGGTCCCAAGATGGAATCTTGTTGGCGTTTTACAGACGCACAACTAAAATTTTGTGAATTGCAGCAGTTAACTGCTGCTAATTAACAAGATAACAGTCATGTTTCTGGTTGCATGTCCATATTGTGACAAGCAATGCAACCAGCATTTTATTAATTAGTTGTGATTTGCTGTGGGGATACTTTGTTATTTCACCTATGCATGCATAAATCATCAATTGGATTTTGACCCCGGTATACTATTATATACCATTAGTGAGGGATGAAAGGGCATATAATGGAACAAGACTACAACTTGCCCTTTAATACTTCCATAGCCAAGCGGTCATAAACCTCAGGACACTCATCAACAAGAGCTACATAGATCTGCCCCCAATTCTTCACACACTCTATTGAAAAATGATCACCTGGCAACAATCATTCTATCAGGCTGCAACAGAGGGAGATGGCTCTTCTGGCTCTTCTAAGATCCCAAATCCAGTTCTCTCCTGTGTCAACTGTCACCCAGCAACAAGCACTCCATCAGGCTGCAGCAGAGGAAAATGGGAAGCAGGGCTATTCCATCATTGCAAAAACTCCTGTTTAATGTTAAGCCTGAGGTTTGCTGGCTTTCTCTTTTAGACATCTCTCACCAGTCCTTTACTTTTTTGTTTTGTCAAAGAGATCATATGACTTATAACAAAAAAAAAAAATGCTATTTTTGTTGTCACTGGCTCCTACTTTGAGATCCTTTTTGGTTGAAGACCAAGGTTAAAAAGTTTTAAATAAATTAATAAATAAGCAGCTTGCAATGCACATGCCTCTGACTTAAGAAATAAATAGCAGCAGAAGATCCAACAGATGCAAGACATCCTTTTTCTAATGTTTCTCCATGCAGATGAATAGGAGAGGCCTAGCTCACAGAGTACCCACACGTAAAGGAGACAAGGGGGCTGAGGGGATGGATCACACTGCTGCGGTGAACATATGTAGCTGTCTACTCAGTCACTATTTTGCCATAACACAGTTAATACATAACCTTATTCTGTTTTCTTGTCATAGCTTGATCTTCCTTTGAAAATGCAATCCAGGTTACATTAAATCTTCTAGTAACATTCTTTGTTCAAAAACTATTCTCTGGTCATTTTGGGGTAGGCTGCTGTTAGACACAATACTCAGCTTCCTTTTAACACAATAGTCAGCTTCTTTTTAAAAGGAAAATTTATTCTTAAGAAAAACTAAAAGAAATATTGTAATGCAAAAATGTGCTAGAAACAACAGCTTTAGGATTAAAGCAGCTAGTTAAAATAACCCACCCTACAGCATGTTCTGTTACTTTGTATTTCTCTAACTTTTACTGAAAGTATTACAGTCCTCATCCAAAAGTTCATAAAGAAAAGAAAAATGCAAGGAGCCTTTCTCTTAACATAAGCATGCATTTCTAGCTATTGTTTTATCTTCCAAATATATAAAACGGGCTTCCTTCAATAAGAAAAAGACAATATTTTATGCAATTCATGAACTGATTAACTGTTTACATGATTACAGGGGACACACCAAATCTCTCCTAATGCTATGAATGTTTGTTGTAAAGAACAAGAGCCTAAGCAATAGAGAATGTATGACAAATCTTGAGTAATAAACACTTCACCCTACTAAGAGTATGATGCAACTAAACAGAAAGTGAGATTATAAATTCTCATCCACTCTCTTGTTGCATGCATACACTATGACCACATTTTTGTATAAAAACAAAAGCAAATATAGAAGGAATAATTAATTTTCACCAGGGTTTCTTTCTAAGTATGCTGGTATTGGTAGAAAGCAGCAAGTACAAATAAATAACACAACTTTACTGCATACTTACAGAAAAGACACAGCAGCAAGGATGCATCTATAAAGCAGTCATTCCCAGCTTGAGACAAAACGTTTATATCAAAGAAAATCCAATTTGAATATGTTTCACTTTGAGTTGGAAGAAAAGAGATTGGCTTAAACTGTATGTGACTGGGCTCAATAGACCTGTGAGGTCTGGGAAATTTAAATCTAGATAAGGAATGCTGAAACATGGAAACACACTATCTGACCCAAGAAAAGAGAAGGTGGAAGCAACATAAAGGACAATGTACAAAGGAAGCAATGTATAAAGAACCATACAAAAGAGATACTAGGATGACAGATTCTCTTGAAGAGGAATTCAATGATGAAAAATGTGCAATTTTAGAAAGTGAAGTAAAAGCTGCTCTGAAAACACTTGGAAGAAATAAATCACCAGCAGTCGATGGGATACTGATAGACCTATTCCAAACTATAGAGACCAAATATGTAAAAACCCTAAGAAGAATATGCCAACAAATCTGGAAAACAAAACAATGGCCATAGATGGGGAAGGTCCAAAACACATTCTAATCCCCCAAAAATGAAATGTCAAGGAGTGCCATAAATATAGGATCATTCCATTAACTTCTCATGCAAGTGAAGTGATGCCCAAGGTGTTGCAACAAAAAGACTTTTTCCTGATATGGAGTGAGAAATGCCAGATGTTGAAGCTCGATTCCAAAAAGGAAGAGGCCATAGAGACCATATTGCAAACATATGCTGGCAACTAGAGCACACCAAACAATTTCAGTCTTTCCTTTTAAGACTGCAGTAAAAGCCTTTGACTGTATAGATAATAAGAAGCTATGGATTTTTAAAAAGAAAGGGGTGTCTTAACACTTGATTGCCCTGATGCATAATTTATATTGCGAACAGGAAACTATTGTTAGGGCAGAATATGGAGAAACAAAATGGTTTCCCATGGGCCAAGCTGTCAGACAAGTGTATATTTTATCTCCATATCTGTTCAATCTGTATGCAAAACACATAATATGGAAAGCTGGATTAGGTTCAGACGAAGGAAGGGTAAAAATAAGTGGAAGAGACATCAATATTTCAAGATATATAAATGACACCATCTTACTGGCAGAAAGCAGCAATGAATTGAAATGACTTTTAGTGAAAGTGAAAGAAGTGCCAAAAGAGGACCGCAGTGAAACATTAAGATGACAAAAATAATGACTACAGAAAAACTACACATTAATGTTGGTAATGAAGAAATTGAAATCGTTAAAGATTTTGTATACCTTGATTTAATCATCACTCCAAATGGAGACTGTATCCAAGAAATCAGAAGAACACTGAAATTCAGAAAGGCAACAATGAAAGAACTAGAGAAATCATCAACTATAGGGATGTACCACTGGAGACCAAGGCAAAGACCACCCACACAGTAGTACTTCCATTAATCTATCTATCAATTTATTTTCCACCCATCAAGAAAATCATTACTCTGGGTGGTGTACAACAAAGAAAAGAAACATAAATCACAACATTACTCTAAAACACTAGATTATTCCACAAATAAACATACAAACCAAGATGGCGGCAAAATAAAAATTTCAGAGCATATGTACGTTACTACCATGTTTCCACAAAAATAAGACAGGGTCTTATATTAATTTTTGCTCAAAAACAAACAAACAAAAAAAGAAAACCATTAGGGCTTATTTTCAGGGGATGTTTTATTTTTTTCATGTACAACAATCTACATTTATTCAAATACAGTCATGTCATCTTCTGGTTGCTGCACAATGGTGGAGGGCGCGGTTTCATTTAACTGGGGCTTATTTTCAGGTTAGGTCTTATTTTCAGGGAAACAGGGTATGTACAGATGCAAAAGCTGGGTAGTGAAGAAAGCGGATAGAATAGACAATAATTGATTCATTTGAAGTATGGTGCTGGAGTAGAGCTTTGCAGATACACAGGACCACCAGAAAGAAGAACAAGTACATCCTAGCTCAGATCAACCATGATCTCTCTCTAGAAGCAAAAATGACGAAACTGAGGCCATTATACTTTGGACATATCATGAAAAGACATGGTTTACTGGAAAAGACAATGCTAGAAAAAGTTGAAGGCAGGAGAAAAAGAGGAAGACAAAATAGATGGATGGATTCCATAAAGGACACTATAGCCCTGGGTTCGCAAGAGCTGAGCAGACTGTTAAGGATAGGACATTTTGGAGATTGCTCATTCATAGGATTGCCATAATTCAGAGGCAACTTGACAGCACATTACAACAGTAACAAACAGTGGAAGGCAGGAGCTGCCCTGTCTTTTTTATTTCATTTAGCAAGTAAACATTTCATTCACTAAGTGCCATTTTCTCCTGTATCGTGATCTATTTACACTTGCTAATCAAAACCTAAAACCATGTGTTCTGGTTTTAACTATGTAGAAATCAAAGGACAAATGATTGGCTCATAAAACAGAAAACTGATGGTAAATTGTGGAAAATGTACAGCACCAACCCTGGGAAGCAAGGGAAACAAGCAGTTCATTTTAGAAAAGCATTATCAATCTTCTTTAGCAGACACAGGAGTAATTGTCTTACATCCTCAACTTGTACAAAACAGACGACTATATACTAAACATAATCTGTTGACAAGGGCACACACTTCAGAAATGTCCAGGCCAATTTCAGGAATAGCTGAAAAGTCTGTCTGAGATGGAGTTTGTAACTCAAAAGCTGATGTACTCTTTTAACTAAAAGAAAAAAAAAAGATTCTTCAGCCACATCCTACAATATAAGAAGAGAATGGTTTAAAGTGTACAACGTGGGTTACAGTAACACATTTTTAGACAATATATGACAATACAATTTTGATACCTTAATGTCTACGTAGAATCCAAATGAAAGTCACTTGAAAATGTGTACTAATCCAACATAAACAGATGCAGAAGTATGCCCTTGATATCTCACAGCCAAACACAATGTGCTGCCTTAAAGCCCACATTTTTTCCAAATGTAGAATGTGCTAACTTAAAAAGAAAAAGACAATGTAAGCTACCAAATTCAGCCTTTGACTTTCCTTCAGGATCAAGTTGCATGTATGAGCAGTGAGGAAAGGGATATTTCACTCTTCAGTGCAGAACTAGACATACCTCATGCTGTTCAGTGCAGAACTTTGCCAGACATACCTCATGCTGTTTAACTTCTGATCATACAAATTAGACTTCTGAAGCATCGTGGGATGCTTATTTTTGTTTATAGTACTTCACTGTGCTACTGGGAGCTTTCCAGACATGTCAAATTCTCTCTTCTTAACAGATAAAATTCAGGTTGTTACAATGGTAACAGCATATTTGCACTACAAAAGTAGCATAAATTGAGTGTGTTTGAACGGCAGAGGCTATCAGCCAAACCTTTAGTTTGTGAGGGGGATAGGAAGCCCCCCAGAATATTAGTCATCATCTGAATAGATGCCATCATCCTTAGGGGAAGTCAGAGATCACCACAGTTTTCTTAGCTGCATCTTCAAAGCATATAGAAAACAGCCACTATTTTTGTTCTACAAACATTCAACAAATCAATTAGTGTCTGTTGGGTAAGTTCTATAGCAATTCCCATGATTCTGCTTGTGTATAATGTAATATTTTAATTTAATTTCACTCTTTCTCATATGGCATTCTTGCATGAGATGTAAAAGACCCTTCAAACTGGCTTTATACTCAACCTAATAGTCTAGATGTGGTTTGCCATTTCTACATTAATTCTACTATCATTTTCAGTTTCTTAGGAGCTGATGCAGTCTGAAATGACATCAGGTTTGTCATGTACCCGTGACATAGGCTCAACTGCCATCTATTCTAACTCCAAATAATATCTGAAATTGATTTACTTAGATAATTTCCACCTTAAACTTCCACATTGTCACTCTGCTTTGTGCATCATTTTATAATTACTTCTTTTAAATTATTTTGTTTATTGGGATAGCTCTCCAGTATAAGAGAACTGGACAATTTTTACCTTGTTTTGAGCTGTTCACAAACCCCCAATAAGACGTTATCTGCAAATATGCAACTACATTGTCTGCTCTTTCATCTAAGTCAGTGCCAAATATACAGCACACCATTAAGAGTTAATATTGGCTGCTGGAAATTCCAGTCTTGGCAGTTAATTCTTTACAAAAGCAAGCTAACTGCTAGTAAATATGCCTTCACACACCCCTTTAATATATACCAATGTTGGCCTGTTGTTACATGTTCCCTAGTTCTTTCTTTCAGAAGTCAAAACTCAAAAAACCAAGTTAGGGTTTTGTTTTAGTTTGCAAAGGATAAACATAATTACAAATCGTGTATTCAAAAGAACAAACATTCTACAAATCATCTAAACAAATATTTTAAGGTATCTTCTCAAACAGATTTGCCTCACATCATGTACTTCCAGCAACCTGAAGAGATACCACAGTTTTCCAAGAGAACCAGGAAAGTCTGACAGAAATTGTTGCAAAAATGCGACAAATGGGAGAATTTATGCAACTCAGCAATGCCTCATTTTTCACTGCTAAATATGAAGTTTCTGAAGTTCATATTTGAAGCCACTCCTAATGGACATATACCTGCATTAACAGCCTACAATGCAAACACCACATTATGTATCTTGGAAGCCTATGTGTAAATCCCTCCCTCCCTCCATCCTGCCCGCTCTTCTCCTTAAACAGGACCCAAGGCATCTTACATCATTAAAAGACAATTAAAGCTAATAAACATACAAATATTAAAAAGGAACAAATACCACTCTGAAAGCAACACTAAAAACACATTCAAAGCAGTAAGTCATAACAATCTATTTAAAAATCCCACTCAGTCAGTCAGTCACTGAGAGGAACCTTTCTTGAAGAGAAAGGTTCTTGCCTGTTTGTGGAAGGACTGTAAAGATGGGGACAGCCTAGCCTTCTGTGGGAGGGAGTTCCAAATGTGAATCTACCCTACATTTCTTGCTGATATATGAAGAGTGTTATCCTTTCTTTTTCCCAGCAAAACAGTTTTCTGCTTTTTGTACATGATCAATCATTACCCCTTCTCTGAGTCCTCTGGAATTGGGGGGGCGGGAACAAACTGAGATCATTCACCAATGCCAATATGACAGTATTTTGAGAAATAATACTGGCCACATTGTCTATCTAATATTCCTGATACCTTCCTAAGTACCCTCAAACTCAGAAACACTATTATATGTAATGTTCTCACAATGCTGTCTCTTTGGTTGCAGACCAGTGAACACAACATTCTGTACTTCTGTCATCTTAAGAACTGCAACTTTGAGTCCTTCCTTAATACAATCACTTACATCTCCAAATCGCCAGCCCAGCATTTGTAAAACAAAGTAAAGAAAGAAAAGATAAACTGACCCATTATCATCTTTACATCTGAGTTTTCCTCAGTCTAGCACAACCTAGAAAGAAGAATGGTTATCATGTTTCTATGTTCTTTCAAAAATACCTCTAGTTCATTTAAAGCAAGCTTGTTGTTTAAGCAAGACAAAGTACAGGGCCAGTGGGCCTGTACTTTGGACATCTGGGCCTTGCTTCAAATCCCAGTTTAGCAAAGTACTAATCTTGAGCAAATCAAACTGAAGGGTCTGTTGTAACAAGAACAATGGAAAAACACTGATTTAGTTCACACACAATTATTAGCATGATGAGTGCAAGTGATGAAAGACAGGCTGATTCCAAGCTGAAATTGTTTCAGTCAGAGAGTCTAGGGAATCAAATGCCTATAATTCAAATAATTATTCTGACAGCATACATGGCTATGAATGAAGTTCATTTTTTATGCCTCACCCACTAATATGATCTCAAATTCAAAGAATTCAGGTTTTTCCCACCAAGCCGAGCATCACCCCTGCAAAAAACCACCAGTCCAAATCACAATATTTTCCTAACCTCAGGCCAAATTTTAAATTCTATGCAAACCCCAAGCTCCCCAAAACTTTTCAAGAGAATGAAGAACCCTAATGGAGCAAGCTGTAGGATTGCAAGGCACAGAATAATAGAACCCCACAGCAATGCTATTACTGTATCTCAATATACAATCAAAGGAAATAAAGCACTGGAACTCTGACAGCTCTACTCTCAACAGTCCTTGAGTCACACTCAAGAAAAGCAGTATGTTATGGTAGTTCCATTTGTGGTAGTAAATGTTCTAGATTATTTTCATAGTGTTCATGTAAATCATTTTGACAACACTGAATAAAGGTTTCTGTATGATTGCCACGAGATCATGAAGAAGCGCCAATTAATGCTCTGGTGATGGAGAAATAAATCAAAGCATCCTTCAATAACCACCTACCCTTCTGCAAAGAATACTTAAAGGAGGAGGAAAGACACTGGAGTGATGTCCATTATATCAAGCATACTCCTGCTGAGGTTGCACATCATGTAAAGACACGGATCCACAGGAGCTTTGGCTTGTCATGAAGGAATAGCTTGCTTGCACTCACTGGGTGAGGATTAGGACCAATGTACCCTCTAACTTTCAGCTCTGCTGGGTGGGGCTCCACCTCTCTCACGTGCGACTTTGCTCCTGCTCACGTATGCGACTCCACACACACATCCCGTCCGCAGGGTTCCGTCACAATTGGAACCTAACGTGGTCGCTGCGCGGAGGGGGAAGACAGCTGCTCGGAGGGAGGCAGAGGCACACGCCCAGCTTAGAGGGAACTTTGACTAGGACAGAATAGCTCACCTGCAGAGTGAAGATGTGTAGTATGCAACAGCAGAATATAGCTGAAATTCAAATACCTCTTTGGCCCTGGGAAAGCGTTTGGAGGCTGCAGTGCAAGGGTGGGAAGTCTTAAATGTCTGATTATTGCCATTGCCAGTCCCACTGGGGGCCTAGGAACCTGGGGGTAGGAGTGGGGTAGGAAAGTTTTAATTACCAAAATACAGTCATGACTGATCATGTCATCAGACCTACACATGTGTCATAAATTTACATTACTTAATGTCAGCCTATATGTTCACGATGAGGAAGAGGCCCAACAGATCACTGGCCTGTCACATTGTGTAAATGTACCTACTGCATGAATAAACTTACATCTAAGACAATAGGACATCACTGCTCCCTTCATGCTAGTTTCAGAAGAACAGCCATTCTGAAAAACATCCCATTATTTTTTTAAAAGCCACTTGATACAGATACAGTAGAGCAGGTATTGTCTGTAGCAAACATACTAAGTACTCAAGTACACTCTCTAGTCAAACTGGTTTGCAGGTTTCTGCAGTACTTCAGATTATAGGTGAGAAGTAGTTCCCAGACAACTGCTACCAAGAGCCTTATATACTTGAACATAAGACTGACAGAAGCAGCTAATGGAAAGTGTCCATAATAAATAACACAACTAAACCTTCTATGCCTAAAGATCTTCAGACCTATTTTTAAACAGTCTCTTCAAAATATCTGAAAAGCCACTCTAAACAGCCTTTCTTTAAAAAGAAAGTACACCTGTACTCCATGTAGCTTAATTTTAGCTTTGAAGTGATGTTTGCTACATCGAAACTGTTGCAATCTAATCGAGATCTTGTCACCAACACATTATTTTGGGACTAACACAGGTAGCAGTTAGAAGATAGAACGAACAACCTTTTACCCAAAGTTAATCAAAATATACTTGAAATTTGAAATCAGAACTCATTGCTTGAAAGGCAATCAACAATCTAAGATACTTGTGTACCAGTTGACAGAGGCTTATCATTAACTAACTACCTTGCTTACTGCCAGGGATTTTTATACTAAGAAGGCCTTTGAAAGTTTATGGCAAATGTTAATATTCAGTTGTCATTTTTGGTGTCCCATTTCACCCTAGTTCCATTCCACATTTATGTTGACTGCTTATATAAAGATGAGGTTTGAATAATATACTCCATGCATATGTATCTGTACATGAGCTGTCATGGCTTACAAGTGGGTGTATGAAAATTGGTATAGCTATCACTTTCTTAATGCTGGGCAAGGATTAGTGCAACAGTAAGCATCAAAGGGACGTGGTGGCGTTGTGGGTTAAACCGCAGAAGTCCATGCGCTGCAAGGTCAGAAGACCAGCAGTCGTAAGATCGAATCCACGCGATGGAGTGAGCTCCCGTCGCTTGTCCCAGCTCCTGCCAACCTAGCAGTTGGAAAGCATGCAAATGCAAGTAGATAAATAGGTACCACCTCGGTGGGAAGGTAACAGCGTTCCGTGTCTAGTCGCGCTGGCCACGTGACCACGGAAACTGTCTACGGACAAACGCTGGCTCTACAGCTTGGAAACGGGGATGAACACCGCGCCCTAGAGTCGGACACGACTGGACTAAATGTCAAGGAACCTAAGCATCAAAGACAGGGGGGCAGCATCTATTCATATTTTTTGACCTCTGGTGAAATTGTTTGTCCTTTCAAAAATGACTTTATTCCACTATTACTATGATATTATATCTTTATATTCTTGTTCTGTCGTTTTTAATTACTTTGATTTTTTTTAATTTGTGAAAAACACTGAAGAGTGAACAAAAATAAATGTGGAAGAAATTAGTCTCATTACTCTACAGAAATAGAGTTCTGTAAATAGTGAGGATAGATTCCACCCTATGCCTTGCAGTACCAGGCAGAAACACTAAATACAGAATTCAGTCTGAGATAAGAATGCCACCTGCTGGATTATGTTGTTTCAAGACTGACATGTTTTGACCCTACACTGTCTCTTGCAAGATTGGACATGATCAAAAGCACAGGATGCTAAGGCAGAATTATATTGGCTAGAACACAACCTTGCATAAAAGGTAGACTGATACATTTGTTCCTTTACTGATAATGTACTCTCAGACACTGTGTTAGCTATAGAAAAATAACTCAAAAGCAAGGGGTTTGGCAGGAGAAGAGGGAACACCCAATTTAATGCTACCAAGTTAGAACCACATGAGAAGACCTTGTGGTTAGGTAAGCACTGCTGAATGAGCTTTAACAATCATTTATTTGTAACATCTGCCTTATAGTTGCTGTTTTGTAGTTACTGTATGATATGCTGGTTTTACTGTAAGTATTGTTTAGCTGACTTGTGCAGAACAAAACATCATAAATATAATAAATGAATAGAAAAATGTTCAGACATTCCACTTCGGCAGAATCATGTTACCAAAAAAAAAAAAAAAAAGCCAAAGATGGCCTCAGGGATCAAATGTACTGCAATGGCTACTCTGAAGCAAATTCTTACCAAACTGAGATTAATAGGTTCCCTTTTTCAGCAACCACAAAAGTCAGTTGCATTTGTTACTCACCCTAACAGAGTAGTGTTCTTCACTTAGTTTTTTCTCATAAGAGTAAAATAGCAGTCATTCATACATACCAACATAAGAACAATCTTTGATATAAAAAAATTCTTGTGAACTATAATAATATTGCCTTTATATAAAGGAGCATGCTTTCTTTATGGGAAGAAAGGAATGATGAAGGCTGCTGAATACCGCAAGAGAAAATTTGTATTACTGTAGAGATATTGCAAACATGTACAATATTTTGACAAAGAAAAAAAAGATACTATACTTCAGACTCATGCAGCATTAACCCCATATGTTAGCCTCATGCCATATTTTATTTTATATTTTATTTCATTTTATTAATTTGTTTATATCCCACCTTTCTTACCTGCAAGACCCCAGGCAATGGCACAACATACTTCTAAAAACAATACAAATGCCACTTTTATGAGCAAGGAAGGGCAAAGACCTAGCATACATATAGCAGCTGTCATCTTTCCAAGGATCCTGTCCACACCCTTATATGGCACAGACTGGAAACGTATCATTTTTCAGGACTAGCAGGAGCCAAGGTTACATGTCCTAGATCTGCATCAACTATACTATACAAATCACAATGAAGCCAAGCAAGTTGGTCTGCAAGGTGTTGTATAAACTGTTCACAGTGAGCTTGTGAATGGTCTTTGATCTTTTCTTGTGGAGACAAAGCATCAAAGACCCTTGACTAATCAACAAAGTTCTGCCTATGCAAGGGAGGCAGAGAAGAAAGACTTCTTTGCTACCACCACAGAGTAGGCCTCTAGCCCAAGTTTGGTTTGGAACCTCTCTGAGTTTTCCACCATCACAGTTCTAGTTGCCCTCCCACTTGTTTCATCCTCATTAAATCTCTAGAAAACCAGAAGGCTAGTTTAGCTCCATTCAGTGGAAGGGGATACTATAGTTAGGAATCATCACATTCATCACACTGGCCATTTCCCCATTTCCAAAGATGAGTCATCGCTTCAACAGAACTGCCATCTGAAATGATGGAAAACTCTCCAAAAGATACCAGGAAACCAGCCAAAAAATCCTCTGGAGGGTACTATCATGATCTTTGACTCTTACAGAGGTTCTGTATACCAACAATGCCATAATATATTCTTGAAGGCTTTCACGGCCAGCATCCGATGGTTATTGTAGGTTTTCCGGGCTGTTTGGCTGTGTTCTGGAGGTTTTTCTTCGTTAGCTAACGACACCCATCAATCACAGTGACAGATCATCTCCCTCTCTTATCACAACAATACACACATAACAAAAAACACCCTGATCACCATAATCACCCAATCTCCTGAAAAGGACAAAAAGCTGATTCCACAGCTACAAATACTCAACTATCCCACACACTACACCAGAACACAGACAGAGTTCTAACTCCTGTCCTCTGAAGATGCTGGCCACAGAGACTGGCGAAACGTTAGGAAGAAAAACCTCCAGAACACAGCCAAACAGCCCGGAAAACCTACAACAACCAATGCCTTAATAGTTAAGACTTAGGTTAATATCAGTAATGGGCTACATGCAGGCTCCCAAGGGCTTGAATGTAGACCCCTAGGATCTCCAAGCCTCACAAAAACCCCACTAATTTTTTTAAAAAAATTAAAAGTCACTCAGAAACCCTTTCCCCCAGGCCATCTAGGAGCTTCCAGCACTTTTGTCCCCTGCACTGCAATTTGTTTTTCAATGCCAGCCACCAAAAGGTACAAATGACTTTTCCAGTTTTAAAAAAACACATCCCAATCTTGTACACATTGGGGGGGGGGGGGGTTTACAGGAGTGGCCCTTCAAAGTCCAGGGATGGCTGTGTGCAGCTTCCAGAGTTCCAGAGGTCACAGATTCCTCCTATATACATTTTAAAACATAAGGTTGAAAAAGTCCATGAACAATCCAACAATTTTTGTTTGTATCCCTGAGAATATCTTTTATGTATTCTGCATTTATTTACTTAACAGCTAGAGTGGTGTAGCGGATAGGGACTTGGACTGGGACACAGGAGATGTCCCAATTCAGCCATAGAAGCCCTGTGGGGATGGCAAAAGATAATCCACTCTTCCAAAACCTCCTTGAAAACCTTACAAGGGTCACTATAAGTTAGTAACAATTTGATGGTAAACAACAAGAATTGCATAGGCATACCTCATGTTTTCAGTCCAAGCCTATGGTTGAGAATGGTAGCATGAAAAGCAATCACAACAGAATAACTGTATAATGAAGAATCAATTTTATCTTCATCAAATGTCTTTAGGTTTGGATTTGAATCTCAACTTTTTGAATCAATATATATATAATAACACCTATCCTGTAGTCATTGCTCTCTTACTAATTCTAGACAGCCCCCACCTCTAAGCCCTCTATGATAACCCATATCTCCCATGTTCAGGAATGTATGGGGACAAGGAGATGTAGTGACTGAATCATAGGTAAAAGGCAGTTTTTAATCCATTTAATTTTCTAGATTCTTTTCCTTTAACTCCTAGGTGGTGATATGCTCAGAAGTGACAGTTTGGTTATTAATATATTATACAAAGTAATTAGGAAACAGTCAAGAAGGAACAACATTGCAGGAGTAGAATGCACACATGAGGTCAACAATCATGGCAGAAATCATCTTTCCATTTTTACTCCTTCTCTGATGCCTCAGAGACGTACATTTCTACATGCATTAGCAAAAAAATTAGAGTTGTCATGACTATAAACCATCCTGACCCTGAATGTCGAAATATGACATAAAAGCAGGTTATTCAGAAGATTGTAAACCCAACATGCTTGTGTTATACAATAAAGGAGGGTGTAAAAGGAACACAACTATGTATTTTCCTCATACAATTAAAAAAAACACCAAAAAGCAACTGCTTGTGGCACCAGAGACTCCACAACCCATTTTATATAGCAAAAGTTATCACACAGTTCCTCCAGAAAAATATTGCTTAGAAAAAAACAAAGTATACACTCCTAATGAAAACTTCTGCTCTAGTTCTGATTCTTCCTTTAATGCCAATACCCTTTTTTCTAGTGTTTTGCTAGAAATCAAGACTTTTCTAAACTTTTAATACATTTTATATGATTTGAGTTTGTAGTAATTAGTTAATGTCTTATTTTATATAGATACATAGTATCCCTCGGTAACTATTTGTTTTGTAATGGCCTGAGGACTACATACAAATAAGCCCTATTTAAGCATTCTAAAACTAACAAAGGTAGACACATGATGAGAGAAGTTTGCTAGACTACCCTCTTCTATCCCTATTGCTTTAGTACTGACGGAAGGTGGCCTTCTTTATTGGTGGAGATCTTCATATGATTATGAATATTAATTTTCCACCATTCCCAGTCATCTGCTACCACACCTAAAAAAGGTTGTCTTCTTCAAAGTCATCTTGCATGTATGGAGGGTGTCTTCCCTTGTTCTATCTTAACAAAGTTCTAGAATGCATTAACAGAGATGTAAACAAATCTGAATTTTCTCATTCTGTTTCAAATCAGTTCTACTCTTTCCCAAAGGTACATTAGCCTATAAAGAGTTCTAACATTTTAAAAACTAGCTTATTGCATATGAAAACAAATGGCAGAAGAACTGACCAACAACTAACATAACAGAAATACATTCCTACAGCAGAAATAAAATACATAAATTATATTTAGTGGAATACAAAAGTACAAATAGTAAACAATACTTGAAACCTTAACTGCTTTTTTGTGCTATAATCATTATTTTGACCATGAGATAGCACTCCTGCACAAATCTGTCCCTGATTTTGCAGCCTTTTTGTCTCCCAGACATTATAATTGAAGTACAGTGACCTTAAGGTCAGAGATAATATGCCTAGGGAGAACAGAGTGTTCTCCCACTAGTGTCTGTAGGTTTCCACTTGCAATGTCTGAGCTGCATCCGTTTGTTCACAAAGGAAGAAATATATTTCATGCATTTGATGAAGAGGACACAAGGTTGACAACATTTATGAAAGAACACTTGAACACTGTTGCTACAAATTCACCTGAGCGCTGAGCACATACTATGCTCTTCTTACATAGCGGAGTGTTCTGGGCAACTGAATACATATCATACACGCTATATAAAAAAAACTTTTTTTTTGGTAGCTTATCCTTTTAAGGTACACAGCACCAGCAACTGTGAAGGAGCCTTGATGTCACACACCTTACACACACACACAACCTTCGCAAATGAAGCAGCTCATTTTTATTGTGTATTGTGGTATCACAGCCCTAGCACAAAATACTTCATGACAGTGCAGAAAAGACACCTGTTCACTTAATGACACATACCTGTGCAATCACACATAGCACTTCACAAATATTTCTCCTTCTCCCTACAGGGGACAAGGTTTACATGCAGTGGCACAGGGGGAAGGGAATGTGGGGGAGTGCAGCTCCAGGATGTTTTCCTGAACAGAACAGTGACATCATTTACCAGACTCCTTGCTCTGACCAGTGAATGAGATAACAAGAATTTCAAGTTTTACTCAGACACTGGAAACATTACTTTCAAGAGTACAACTTCCAAAACCTACCAGCCAACACTTCCAGTAGTGCGAGGGTGGGAATCCTGTAACTTGCAGTCCAAAAAAAGTTACTTTTCCAAGTTCTGGTTTTATTTTTGTTTCTTACAGATTTGTATATAGGAAATCAGAGAAGCAAAGAGAGAGTATTTTCCTTTTATTTGATGGGGTTCTTACTTGGCAACATTTCATTATTTTCTCCGATGGGATTCTTACTTGGCACTAATCATTTCAACAGGCTACGCTTCGAACGCTTGTCAGTCTTCTTTTAAAACTCAATGAGTTTTAGAAGTCAGACTTCTGCAATCAGAAGCAAGCACAGCTCAGTCCAATGGAGCTTATTCCCTAGTAACCATGTAAAAGATTGCACCCTTGACAATCCTAATTAACTGGATAACTGTTCTATGCACTGGCGCTCTTCGGTATGTGCACGCATAAAACATCGCGATGTGCTTCGTGTTTGCTATGTCAACGTTTCATACTGGAAAGGAGTATAAAAAGCAAGGCGACTCAAATGTTTCCTACAAGGAAGGAACACAACATCCCAAGACCCGCTTCGTTTTCCAAATCAAAGTAAACACGCCCAGCAAACATAGCGCGCCCCATCGCTCCTTCAAGCACTTCTCTTGAAGATCTCATCACTCCTCAGGCCTCTTCCAGTACCTATATTCCAAACCTGTTCCCAAGGCCACCCCACGCAAGGCATCTATCTGCACCGAAGGCCTCTCTTTCGCTCCTTCTGCCCACTCGACAGGCCTTCCACTACCCTTCCCTGCCCGACCCCTTTCCTACTCCCAAGGCCTGCCCTTCACTCTCCTCACCTCAGCCTTGAGGCCTGAACCCCGAATTCCTCCCCCGATACGCAACCCCGACCCTTTTCTGGCTCTCTTACCTGCGCGGGCTCCACGCTGACCGGCAACCCCTCAGGCAAGGCCTGGAAGAGAAGCAGAGCCATTGCGCGAAGGACCCTCCTCTCCATCCCCCCCCACCCCCCGTTCCCCAGCTCACTTCACCCGGCTACTGCGAGCCTGGCCGGTGAACTGGAGTACCCCGCGAGGGTTACCCCACCCATGGCATGCTTCGCATTGGGTACTAGGAGGACCTTCCTTCCTTTCATTGGCTTTCGCCGCTGCTATTTAAAAATAGTGCTTCAGAAATGAAGACATCTCAAGACTACGATCCGCCCACTCAGGCGACGGGAAAGAGAGGAACTGGGAGGCGTCCATGTTAAGTGTGGCGGAAATGGGCTTGACAGACGTCAGAGGTAGGCTCCGATAACGTGACGCAAGTTGGAAAGGCAGAAGACTGAAAATTTAGAGGGGGAAGAATAGTTGGTAGCTTGCTTGAATTCTGGCTTCAGCCACCGCTAGGGCAGAAACTGAGCTTTAACTGTGACTGTAAATGGCAGTCTTTTGCACAACAACATGGGATCGAGCCTTGAAAGCAGAAACAAGCTAAAAAGTGGCATATTTTTGGATACGGTGAAGAAACATAGAAGCAAGAGAAGATTGCAGCGTCTCCTTAGGTGCACTCTCCTTCTCCCTCAAACTTGCCTGGAGAGAGCACTGTGAGCAGCCGCCTCTACCCCTTAGAGGTACCCTATCAGGACAGTGCAGCATACAAATATAATGGAAAAAGCAACCACCTTGCCCTCTTTTGTTCATCAGAATTCTCTCTTTGGCCATTACAGTGGCAGGGACTCTCCAGTGAGCCCAATTTCCCCCACTGGCAGAAACAGGCAAGGTCTCTAATAGAAACACTCAGACTTTCTTTCTCCTGGTTGGAAAGACAACCCATGTGATGGGTACAGGTTTTCTCTCTCGGCCACATTCTCTCTATTTTAACATCTTATTTTGGGGGGTTGTGCAGGAAGAAGGATGAACCATCTATGGCAGGTCCTAAGATGGACACTAAGTGAGGAGTGCCTTTGCAAGCACACAAATACACATCATCATGGCCAGTTGAACAGGCCATCCAAAGCTTCACAGGATCTTGAACAGATGTGGTGTTGGGAAGTCTACTGTTAAATCCTGCAAGAACTCCTGTGTGTACACAGGTGAAGGGCACATGAGAATTATTGCACGCACAGAGGGGGATGTTCACCTGTAACTACTCCTTGTCCTAGGATGAAGCAGAATGATAGATTTGTTCCATTTTTCCTTACATGGGGATAGGAAAACAAGGATTAATTGTGCTTCTCCTTAGTACCTCCTCCACATTCCAACCTGGAAAAGCTATTTTTGGCTTCCTGGGACTCAGGCCCGTAGGTCTTTCCATTGTGGCCTGCTGCTGGCTTTCACTATTTACTGAACCATGATTCCTGGCTTCATACTACTTTTACACCTTTCTCTGTGGTAACTACCACAGAAAAGTACTCTCCAATTGAAGCTTGCCTAGAAATCTTATGTGGTACTCATTTGCTCACTGCTTGAACTCAGCTATGTAAAATAATGGCCACAGAAACATCTTGTTACATCATGATTATATCTTGAGAGTCAGTGTCATTTTATACTCTCAGATACCATTTGCTGTATGAAAACTAAATAGCATTTTCATAAAACTAAACAAAATACAAAGGATTCTGGTGATCAATGTGGCAGGAGATAATAGCATGCATAGGAAATGAGGCAAGGAAGCTTTTTTTTATAGAGGGCCTGGGGCAAATTGCTCCAGCTGACCCTCCCCAGGGCAACTCTGCAGCATTGCAGTACTACCAAATTGTATGGTTTGTGAAAAATTGCAAAATATAGCAGTGGAACAGTCCCAACAACTTCCAGGTCCTTTGCCAGCAATGTCTATGAAAAAAAAGCCCAGAGCAAGCTACTTCTTATTTACTCCTTTCCTTTCAATGCAGTCCACTCCTGGGATCCCAATAAAGTCTCTGTCCTTTGTTATGACTAACTCTCAAAGAATCGCTATCCACTGACAATATTGCTCATAACTTCAGTTTCACTGCCACTGTGCTGTCAGCATAAGGTACAGTTCAAACAGCTACATTCTGTACACTAGCATTGCACTATTTCACCCAGAAGCCTCAAGTGGCATAGTGTGTTTGTGACGCCCCCTTGGCTTTAAAGTGCTTTTCTCAAATGCTTAAAACCTCTTAAAGACATCTTGTTCTGACATATTTGATCAGAAATTTCAACAAGCATATCAGAATTTTTTATCAGCTGATGGAGACTAATAATTTTGTGCCATCAAGTCAATTCTTACTTATGGAAACCCTTTTCAGGGTTCTCCAGGTAGAGAATACTCAAGTGGTTTACCATTCCCTTCCTCTAGAGGCATCCTGGGACTGTGCAGCCACACAGGCTGGTTCTATGCACCAGGAGGCACAGTGGGGAATGGAAGTCCCAACCTCTACCACTGAGCTATCCAGCAAGTCCACCTATTTATATTTTTGGAACTATACCTGTCAGAAAATATGGTCCTCACAATTTTCATAGTGTGAATTAAGTTTAATCTGTCAAATTATCTCATCCTTTTTTTTTGAGACATCCTCAGGAATATCAATCTCAAAAGCCTGAATTTTCCTAGAACTATAGTTGTCTTTCACCTGTTCTCTATTTCCATAGTTGGACTCATCATGAACTGAAATAACTTTCATAATAACAGTGAGCTTGTGACCTTTGTTTTGATGCTGGGTGAAGTATTTCAAGTTTAGATTCCACCAGAATAACACATTCTATTCATACGATGGGTTTAGGAAAAGACAGAGAGAAAATAAATATTTCAGAGTGTATTTACTAATTCCTCCTTGACATCTCCTTCTTCTAGTCTTATTTCTGACCTATACATTTTTTTTTGTCCTGCTAGAAGGTAAAAGGACAATGTATTAACTGGCTACTATATAAAGGGCTGATTAAACAATTGGAAACTAATTGTGGAAAGCAATTGGACTTTTAAAAATTGGTTGCTGGGTTGAATTTTTTTCTGCTCAGAAATGCTAAAAAGATCTCATGATGATCTGCACACACTGAAAAAATCAGAAATTAGGCCCTCATTACAGCCTAGGTGGCAACTAACCAAGTAACCATATTGTGCACAATAGTGTTTTTGTCCTTCTGTGTCTGTTTTCATCCTTTTCTATAGCATACATACAAAGAAAATGTAACTATAACTATCAATATTTTTAATTGTGTGCTTTAAAAAATAAAAAGATACCTTAGGGTAGCTATCTCTTCTTTCACCCTTTAGCAGTAAGTACCTAATCCTGTTCTGTTCATTATCATAATTCCAGAATCAATAAACTCTTACATCGTATTGCAGGCAAATAAACATGCTTCTTTACAGCTGTCTGGGTAAAAAACAATTGAAAGTGAAATTGAAAATCAGACCAAAGAAAAAAAATCTAAGATGTGGAGTCTAACTCCAGCCCATAATACCAAGTAGTTATTGTGAACTCTTCAAGGGGTCAT
The DNA here is from genome assembly GCA_037013535.1 of Intellagama lesueurii. Lineage (NCBI taxonomy): Eukaryota > Metazoa > Chordata > Lepidosauria > Squamata > Agamidae > Intellagama > Intellagama lesueurii. Next base: position 213,105,182 of record JBAJHW010000003.1, read on the forward strand.
TTCCCTGTGCAAGGATCACTTTAGTACTGAAGAGTGTGATCCTGATAATCCATGATAATGTAAAATCTAACTTTAGAGTCAAATACCATGGGAGTTGCCCCACTTATAAAAGAGATGAATTCGAAGTATTTTTTACTGACTGCATGAATCAAAGGCTGATTCAAATTGGTCCAGCCTTTTTTGTTCCCAAAGCGACTTTTTTCTCTGTTGCTGGGTGGCTTCTACTTTTTCAAGCTGGAACTATTTGAACAGGCTTTTTTGCCGTGAGGTTAGTTGTGATACATTCTTGTAAAGAGGGTGTGTGTCTGTAGATGGTGTTTTGGTGACATAGGAAGTTGGAGCATGATGTTCAAGCCTGGGGGGACATGCAAAAGCAAAGCACCATGATTTTAACGTGGAGGGTCAGGTGTTTGTCCTGAATCCTGTCAAACACAGTAAGCTTCAGATCGTGTGGGAAGGCTTGCATGCAGTACTTGAAAATAAGAGAAAAGAGTAATGGATGGGAAGTGGAAGATGGTAATCCCTGTTAAGGAATTATTCTGAGGTGTGAATTATGATGTATTTTACAAAATTCTTGTTCACACGTCTGTTGTTGTGTACTCTTAGATTGTTAAGTACCTTTCCATTTTATTTTTCTATAGAAATGTTTTTGAGAAATATAATAGTCTGAAACTTTAAATGAGAAAGCAGCTTCTCAGCAGACCAGCAGAAGTAAGACTAGAGGAAGGAAGGAAAGGCGGCTGTGGGCTGGAATGCAACTTGTGTCACATTCAGTATGAATGGTGAACTTCTTAATCAATCTGCAGCCCCTGTGTGAGTGCTGATTGCAATTTCAAATGTAATGCAGTATCTGAACCAAAGCACAGGAAAGCTGAATCAGAATGCCTTCATAGTCACATTCTTAGTCTGGGGAAGTTTTAAGTGATCAGACTTTCATCTAGGGGCTCTTCCAGATATGTTTGTTATGTACTCACCTGGCCTTGTTCACTGAGTTTTCAGAGGGGCCTTGTGAGACAGGTGGCGAGATGGGTGCCCCTCTCGCTGGAGAGCCGTCCCTCCTCATCAGCAAGGCAGATGGAGAGAACCCCAGACCCGCTCTGGAGAAAGCAGAGGAACCCCAGCAAGAGGTGGGGATAGAGGAACTGACTGAGAATATACAGAGTGTGAAAACAGAGGAAGTCCACAGAGAAAAGGCGGGAAAGGAGAAGGAAAGGAGGGTGGAGATTGAAGTGGGAACAGGAGAGATAGGAAGGAGGAGGGATCAGTTGCCACCTGGATGGGAATGGGTGTGGATGCAGGACCCGTGGACTGGAGAATGGGAAAGATTGAGGGTCCCTAGAGAGGAGGCAGATTATAGGAGAAGGTGAGAGATCCCACCCAGACCTTCGTATTGGGGAGAGGTGGAAGCAAGAGAGTGGAGGAGAAGATTGAGAGAGGAAAAGGAACGCGCAGAGAGAGAGAGGAGAGAAAGGTTGGAATGGAGAGTAATGGAGATGAGGAGAAAGAGTTACAGGGAGGAACCTGGGAGAGCCAAGAGACTGAAGGAAGAATCCAGTGGGATGACTGCTTGGACGAGGAGACCGTGCCCCTGTTGGATGACCAGACGGGGCAGACCATAAGAGACTGGGTCCCTCCCGTTTTACCAGGACATTGGAACAATAGTTTTGGAAACCTGTTTGTATTTGAAGAATGGAGACCCCTTCCAGACCCGTTGGCAGAAGGAGACAGAGACGATGATCATGTTCAGGACACTTGTTTATTGTTAAATACACAAATAAATCTTTCACCTGTTTCTAAGCAACAAAAGTCATCTGATTTCCTTGATTCAAAGATGGAGCCAAAAGTCGAACCCTCACAGTCCTATTCTTAAGATTTCTCCTGTTTGTAAGACAAACTGTCATTTGTCTGTTACATCACAATAGAGGCTGTCATTGTTTATCATGTCACAAACTAAACAGACAGTTTTTTTTTTAAAGTTAGGTACAAACCCCAGCTCAGGGAGGTGATCCCATTTACTCCATCATGACTACAGGGTGACTCCACTCTAACTGAAACTAATGGCCAGTCACAATGGTTTGAAATGAAATCAAACAACTGAATTGGGGCCATTTGAACCAATAGACTTCAAATATTGTTATTGTGCATTTAATTAAGTGAGATGATCACTGCATAAGTACATGCCACCATAACAAACATTGGCTTCTCTACCCTTCCTGTGCTCCAACCCTTAAACAACTGAATGTGAAAAGACTCACATATGTCAATGTGACGATATTTGCATTCTCTTACTGTTGTACAGACACATACATATTGCTTAGGTGTCTGTTCTAGATGTCAAGATAACAGTTCTAATTCATTCCAATTCCCTTCCAAACCAGACACACCACTCCAGCTGAAGTGGATAATGTGGTGTAACAAAATTAAAACAAATAAATGCTTCAGAATGTCCTTTAATTAAGTTTTATCGGTCATATAAACTTCTGCTGGTTTAATACCTGTCAAAAAGGGTATGTTTTATGATGAACCTTCTCAGTTTTTATTCTGTGAAACGGGCAATGCTAGGCTTTGCCACAAATCTTTTTCCCTAGGCTCAGCCTCTGTTCCTACATGTCTAAGGGTGTGACCAGTTTGATGAGAAGTTCTCTATACTGCACCCTGGCATTTAAATCGCTGTTGATGTTTACACAGAAAAAATTAATTATCCTGGGAAGGTGCATTTCAAGTGTCCACACATCAAACAGGTCCCCTTCTTCTCTACTATTATTACTGACCTCTTACCCACCTCTTTTGCTGGCATTCAAATCCCTTCTTTGAAAAAACAAGTTTAGCAACTGAAATAGTGTTGAACTGACAAGACATGGTAAGCATGTGGATTGGTGCTGTATCAGTTTAGCCCAGCGATGGCGAACCTATGACACGCGTGCCTCAGCTGGAACGCGGAGCCCTCTCTGCGGGCACGCAAGCCATAAGTTGCTGGATCGCTACTCCCCCCCCCCCCCCGGCAGCCAAACCTGAGAAGGTGGCTGCAGCCACGGTTCTGGCGCCCCAACAGGTGGCAGACCCGGATTTGGAGCAGCTGGCTCTGGCGGCGGATCTGGAGTGGGGTCTCAAGGCACCTCCGTGCCCATGATTCCCCCTTCCGCCACCACTTCCACTTCCGTTTCCGCCACCCGCCCGCCAGTTTTGGTTTTTTTTTTTCAGTTTGGACACTCAGGCCCAAAAAGATTCGCCGTCACTGGTTTAGCCCTACCACTAAACTAGGATACTTTAAAAAAAAAAAATTACAACTTGGTTTTCAGTTCTCATCTTCACCAGTGCAAGCAGAAGGAGGCACAAGGAGTATGCTTCACTCTCACTCCACGCCCCACTCTGTGTATCATCAGTGATGTCATCTGGAAATGCGTAAGAACTGTCTGAGAGGACTGATACGGGTGATCACATAAGCTAAAGGGAAGACAAAATAATGTGACTGGAAACTCTTATAATAACAACAACAACAACAGAAGTCCTGCTGGCTGAACAAAATATACCATATACCCATGGCAAACATTTGAATTTACTCAATATTAGCACTAATGTTGTGTAGTCAATGGAACAAATTCTGAAAGGAACAGCGAAAAACATGGTAGAAAGAGCAAGGCGAATACCTGTCTAATCACTTCCTAGTATAGAAATATATTATCATATGTAAATTGTTTGTAGATTTTGTCTCAAAAGATTGAGACCCCAGTAACAACCTTGTCTAACTGCTCAGGTCCCATATTGTCAGTGCAGCTAGCAAAGCCTCCAACAGCATCTTGTGGAAGTAGGTATCAGCGTAAGTGTCCAGATCCCTTATGTGGGGTTTTGACAGTCATTACATCCTTTCTTTCACTCTGCCTCCCACTTACATTCAGCATTTTGTACTTCAGACCAAGCCCTTCTCCCCATCCATGTTCCAAGAACAAAGTCCATGTTGACTCATTATCCTCTGTTTCACACAAGGCAGCCCCTTTTTAAGGCCAAACATGTCTGGAGATGCTTGACTGGATGCCACCTTGTACCCCATGATGGAAGAAAGTCAAGATAGAAATGTACATCATAGAAAAATATAACATGCAGTAGTTTGATTAAGAAGCTTCCATGCACATCAGCCAAATCTAGTCCAGTTAAAATCACTGTTCTTATTATTATTTTTGTATTTCTTGTTTTCCTGAGATTAACAGCCACACTACACATCACAGATAAACTATCATTTGAATTGAAATAACTTTTCTGTTCCAGATACACTATTTAGGCAGACATTCATGTCTGAGAAGTCAGACTTGCAAACAAGGGCCATATTTAACTCCTGAAGATCAGACACAAAACAAAGCAGGTTAATTTGCAAACTTTGTGAGGTGAGAAAATTCCTGCTGTGACTGTTTCCTCCTTTTAACACTTTAGGCACTCCTAACAAGTTTTCTGTACCATATATTTTGGCCCTGAATATAGCACCTCTCTCAACCGATCTAGTCCCTTCTTATCTAGCCAACTGCCAGGATGCTTACAGATGAGGCTGTTATTCTACAATCACACTGCCTCAAACATGGAATTTGTTTGGATCCAGATATCAAAGTACCCATTGATAACTCTCCCATGTTTTCGAACTGCTTGTTACCAGAAAACAAGCCAAAGGATGGAATAGTTGCATAATACATGATGACTCACAGTACTTTGAGACCTACATCTGGAATCACTGCATCTCTGTAGTATATTCTGGGCTCCCAGAACTGGTGGGGCAGAGGAAGAAACACCAAAAATTAGCACATAACAGGTTGGTTCAGCAATATACCATTGAACCCCATTTTGTTGATCAAGCACACACATATCTTCTGCCTCTGAGTCTCTTTCTAATTTAAAAGGGTAGTTGCATTTTCTGTAATTTTGGTTGTGCAATTTTGAGTTTTTCCATACAATGGTATTTGACAGCATTGGTTCCTCAATGCTCCAGATGTCACAGGCAAAGTCAGGGGCTAAAGATACCGACGTGAATGGTAACTGGATTTGGTTCCGTGTCTCCACCCACCAGGCTTCAATAAAATTTAATGAGTCAGTGACACAAATATGCACTTGCCAGCCAGGTTTTGTTTGAAAACAAGAGATGTCAAGTGTGGTAATAATAGTTTTTATTTTTTCAAGAAGGCTAACTCTTCAAAGAAATTGAAGGCTACATTTCTGGGAAGAGGTGATGATGTAGAAAAAGGATTAAAGACATGTGCAGGAAACGGGAATAGAGCATTTGAAATCTGTGAGAAACAGATGCTAGCCCCTCCACCCTGCTAAGAAATTTCTAACTAATTCAACCAAGCTGCAATTTAATCTTTAATTTACTTATGTGCTTTTAAGTTCTGTTGAAGTTCCTGTTGTTTAAGTGCATGGGGCATGCTTTCAGACAAAATAAACCTCTATTATTTTCCGTGTTTTAATAAAGAGAAACTCCATCTCCTCCCCAAACCTAAAGATAATCCTAAAATATGTTTAGATAATCCTAAAATATCTTTCAAAAAACACATTTTACTGCAAATATAACCCTTAGGTAAAGATAAAGGTTCCCCTTGACATTTAGTCCAGTCATGTCCGACTCTAGGGGGCGGTGCTCATCCCCGTTTCCAAGCCGTAGAGCCAGCGTTTGTCCGTAGACAGTTTCCGTGGTCACATGGCCAGTGCGACTTAGACACGGAACACTGTTACCTTCCCACCGTGGTGGTACCTATTTATCTACTTGCATTTGCATGCTTTCAAACTGCTAGGTTGGCAGGAGCTGGGACAAGCGACGGGAGCTCACTCCATCGCGTGGATTCGATCTTATGACTGCTGGTCTTCTGTCCTTGCAGCACAGAGGCTTCTGCGGTTTAACCCGCAGCGCCACCACGTCCCTAAATATAACCCTTACCAGTATACTAGAATTGAAATATAGTTTTAAAATAAAATAATGAATAAATGGAAGAGGGTCCTTAATACAGCTGAAATCATTATTTCACTATCAACTGGGGAAGGAGAGATAAAAATAGACAAATATATTGGTTGGAGTCTCCACTGGTCTCCTCCTTACATCAGCTGTCACCCAGGAACAGCTACTGCAGGCAGCAATGGTAGAGATAAGAGTGTGGAAGACAGTACAGCAATTGTGGAATGAAGGCACTTTCATTAGGCTTCTGCTTCCATCAAATGCCACCTGACAGCAGGCATTCTATAATTATGTATCAGCAGGACATTCCCCAACTCCCTCATCTGTTGTCTCCTTCTCTTCTTGTTAACAGTGGTGTGGTCAGAGCAGGACCTACTCATTCTCAATGGAGATCTGGAATTCCTCTCTAGAGTAGGTGGGCCCCTAAACCTAGCAAGCCATTTTTTTTTAAGAGAGGGCAGTAATACACATCATAATCTAAAGAAACACATCTGCCCACAATAATTTTCTAAACGTGTCCTTCAGACAAGCTGATAGATGCTCACTTTAAAAATCACACAAAGTCTTACAGTACCTTAAAGACAAACAGGTTTGATGCAGCTTACATTTTTGTGGTTTGCAGTTCATTTTGGCTATAGTTCAGGAAGTTTATGCCAAAAAAACACTTGTTAGTCTTAAAGGTACCGCAAGACTCATTGTTTGTGTTGCAACAGATTAAAACAACTACTTCTCTACAAATATTGACTCTTGGATGGATATGCCTACACACTTCACTTGATATGCAGATTAAGTTTGCCTATTCTTAATACATACTGAAATGCATGATCCAACTGTAAATGTTCCTAGGTGGAAGATCAGCAGCATTATTATTAAAAGAAGTGTACATTGTTAGTTGCAACTAATTTTTAGAAAGCTAACACACTTCTGAACACTTATTTATTTATTTATTTATTTATTTATTTATTTATTTATTTATTTATTTATTTGCTGCATTTCTCCCAACAAGGGACCCAAAGCGGCTCACAACATTAAAATTTACACAATTTAAAAAGACAATAAGTTAAATATTAAAAGATAAATTAAACAATATATGATTTAAAATACAATTAAAAGATTAAAACATGAAAACATAAAAAATATTAAAATTTCTGCTAAAATGGGGTTCAGGGATTCAGTTATAATTGTTAAAAGCCTGCCTGAAGAGATGGGTCTTTAGTTTTTTTCCGAAAGGATAAAAAGGAAGGGGCCATCCTGATCTCCCGAGGGAGAGCGTTCCATAGCCTGGGAGCTGCCACAGAGAAGGCCCTCTCCCGTGTCCCCATCAGCTGTGCTTGTGCTGGCAATGGGACCAAGAGGAGGGCCTCCTCTGCTGATCTTAATCGCCAAGAAGGCGCATATAGGGAGATACGGTCCTTCAGGTAGCCTGGACTCAATCTGTATAGGGCTTTATAGGTAATGACCAGCACTTTGAATTGGGCCAGGAAACGGACTGGTAGCCAGTCCAGTTCTTGTAACAGGTGCGGTATATGCTCCCTGTAGCTGGCCCCAGTCAGTAGTCTGGCTGCAGAATTTTGCACCAGCGGAAGTTTCCAAACCATCTTCAAAGGCAGCCCCACATAGAGCGTGTTACAGTAATCCAAATGGGATGTAACTAAGGCATGTGTCACTGTAGCCAGATCCAACATCTCAAGGAACGGGTGCAGCTGGCGCACCAGCTTTAACTGTGCAAATGGACTCCTGGTCACCTCCGAGACCAGGGCATCCAAGCTTAAGGATGGTTCCAGGAGTACACCCAAGCTGCGGACCTGAGTTTTCAGGGGGAGTGTAACCCCATCCAGCACAGGTAGTATCCCTATTCCCTCATCTGCCTTCAGACTAACCAGGAGCACCTCTGTCTTGTCTGGATTAATTGCTGTGGGATTTAATCAAACTGTCAATTTCCATTACCTTGCTTTTTCCTGTATACCTCATAGAAAAGCTGTGAAATTTTCTGGATACTGAATATTGACTGTTCTATGTTGTATTAGTTCTCTCTTTTAAATTATAAAGATCTTGTGGGGTGCTGCCTCTTTCAATGTTTTAATTGTCTGTGAATCTGCAATGCTACAATCTCTGACCAGGGAGTAAGTTATTATTATTATTATTCTTAGTTTTATTTATATGCTGCATTTCTCCCAACAAGGGACCCAAAGCAGCTCACAACATTAAAATTCACACAATTTAAAAAGACAAAAATTTAAAAATTCACACAATTTAAAAACACAAAAAGTTAATTTACACTCTAATGACTTAGGCCAGAACTCAGCATTATGGCTGGTCCTGGACCTAAAAAGCAGTGCTCCTTCAAGTGACAGAACATTATAAAAGCATGTTAATTCTCCTGGTTATGCATCTTGTATTTTTCTTGTTTCAGCCATATGAGACTGCAACACTGCATCTCAGTTTACCACAGACAGTTTGCCACAGACAGAAATGATCATTTCAGAAGCCATCAGTATATCTATGTAAGCACCTCCATCATTCTTTGTTGGGTGTGGAAAAGGAAAATTCTTTCATTGGTGCCCAGATGGAATAAAATTCTGTTTTGCTGAGAGTGATGGAAAGAAAAGACAGGTACATGCAGATTCTATATTCTACTCCCCCCCCCCCTTTTTTTTTTTTTTTTTTTTTTTTTTGTTAGCACAGTTTTCCTTTGTAATAGAAAGCATCTTTTTCCTGGCAGACAGCTGGTTGCGACAGAGGCATTGTATGACAGCAATAGAGAGGGATACAGACAGAGGGAGAAAAAGAATTGAACAATGGAATCTTGAGGAATATTGCCAACACACAAGCAATTGATAACTGAAATGTAAACACTGGCTTCCATTGTAGGTCTGACTGCACATGCATACATCACAAAGACAAAGCTGCTGGAGTTCAAAACTTTGTAAGAACAGGAAATGTTTGCTTTGAACAGCTGCTTCCAGCCTTGCCTCTGAAAGACACATCCAGGATGATACCATAGACCACCAAGGATAAAATGTTTTAAATACAGATGAACAGCATATACTGTTTTAAGTAAAAGTCCCCTCTAACACTGGAGAGGGTTTTCTCCATGCGATGCCCAACCATTGGTTGTTTACATTTGTGTTTATGTGCAGGAATGTAGTAGGAGCTTAGGACAAATAGACCTGGCCAGCAACCCCTTGGAATGGAGAATGTGCTCAAGACACAGGAATTCCAAGCAGAATTACAGGGATTCAGTTGTAAACAAGTCAGCATATAAAGCATGTAATACGAATTGTTCTGCATTTGGAGACAAACTAAGGTTTGCTTACTGCCAGCTGTCCTGGTGGTGAATTTATCAGTGTCTGGATTGTGCTGTTCAATCACAGAGAGATGAGGGACAGAAGGGAATGCAGTATTCCTAAGGAAAAAATAGGCAACAAGGAATGGATAGAAGATTCTGTAGTAAATTCCAAAACTGGGACTAATGGATCAGTGGCAGAATCTATATCATGTAAATGTGTGTAGCCTTGGCAGCTATGTTTAGGGTTATGGGAAGGGGAACAGGGAAAAAATACACTTACCACGTGCCATTATGCTCTTCACATGTTGAGTACGGGTACACAAACATTATCTGCTTTCAGATAAAAATTAATATGCTGCAGAATTGAATCATGAATTTCTTGCATCTCATTTCCTGCATTTCATCTCACTTCTGTTGCTGTAAACTTGTTTTCCATTGTCTCCTGTTCATTAACCACTCTATATAGAAAGATAATAAATCTCTTTTGTATTCAAACAAGTGTGGAATTAGCACAACACTAAAAACATTATCTAAACCTATTTACTAAGATACGTAAACTGTATTTATCACAGAGGTAATGTAGATTCCTTTCAGAGAATCCCTATACATTTTCTAAAATGTAATTGTTTATATTAAAGTACAGTGTACATCCCCTTTTTAGATTAACAGAGCCAGTGTGGTAGAGTAGATAGAATGTTTGACTAGGAATTAAGAGATCTGAGATCAAATCCCTGTTTGTCCATGGAAACTGTTGGCAGTGGAAGCAGTAAGACCACTCCTTAAATATCTCACCTACCTTGGAAATCCTATTGAAGTTACCATAATTCGAAAGCAACTTGATAGCACATAGCACACAATAGTTTACTTGGTGGAGAGAAACCATTGATTGTTGTAGCCTATGAACTAAATTTCTATCCTGGTATCCTGATTATAGATGCCTCTGTTTCTAACAGAACAATCAAGCACGCAAGTGATTTTACAATCATAGACTCACAGTGCCTCTAAAACAGGAGTTGATAGATGATATATCATAATCATTATCTATGTTGTGCCTAGTGCACTTACTATAGTGCACTACTTACTATTACCTGCTTAGGGTTCAGCTATATAGCCAGGAAAATATGCTTGGACCCACTGTGATCTAGTTTTTCAAATTGGATTTCTATGGGTAAAATTTCTGTAGCTGCCCAAATGACAAATAATTCATAGGAGTCAGCAGGAACAGAGGCAGAGAGCTGTGTTTGCAAGGAGCTCCAGGAGAAGAAGCTGCCTTGACAAGGTGCTAGTTGGCAATTTCCACTTCTTCTTAACGTTTATTTTTCCTAAGTGATCTAGTGGAACTCTGTCCCAGCGTCAACTTGAAAGCATAAAGAAACCCCCAAACCCACAAATACTTTTATTTATTTATTTATTTGATTTATATACCGCCCATCTAGAACGTGTCTACTCTGGGCGGTTTACACATAACATAAAAATAAAATCCAGATTGATCACAGAGTCCAAGATGGGAAAGGAAGAAAAGAAGAAAAAGAAGAAAGAGAGAGAGAAAAGAAAAGGGGATATAGGCTAGGTAATGGCTGTAGAGAAGGCCTGCCTGTATAGCCATGTCTTCAAGTTAGTCTTGAAGGCCCTCAGTGAGGGAGCCACGCGGATCTCTACAGGTAAGTTGTTCCAGAGGCAAGGGGCCACTGCCGAGAAGGCCCGATTTATAGTTTTTTCCCACCGGGCCTCTCTTGGCGTTAGGCCCCTCAGCCGCCCGGCCTGACTGGAGCGGGTGATACGGGTAGAACTGGGTGGAAGAAGGCACTCTGCCAGGTATCGAGGGCCTAAACCATTAAGGGCTTTGTATGTAATGGTTAGCACCTTGAAATCAATGCAGAAGCAGATAGGTAGCCAGTGTAAGGCGGCCAAGGTGGGGGAAATATGGTGAAATATTTTCACCCCTGTTAATAGCCTGGCCGCCGTGTTCTGGACCATCTGGAGCTTCCGCATCAGTCTCAAAGGAAGCCCCACGTAGAGAGCGTTACACTAGTCTATTCCTGAGACAACGAACGCATGGACCAGCGTGGTGAATGTCCATACATGTAGATAGGGACGCAGCTGGGCGATCCGCCAAAGATGTAAATGGGCAGCCCGAACCACGGACGCTACCTGGGTCTCCATGGTAAGCGCCGGGTCAAGATGGACCACCAGACAGTGAACCGAATTCTTTGTGGTGAGAGTCACACACACCCCCAAAAGAGAGGGAGTTCCCCAAACCACTGACATCGGGGCCACCCACCCGCAGGACCTCCATCTTGTCCGGGTTCAACCTTAGTCCATTCGACTGAGTCCACTGCAGAACGGCCTCCAGACAGCGCCCAAGGGAGGGAACGGCATCCACTGCAGATGGAAAAAAGGAGATGTAGAGCTGGGTGTCATCAGCATACTGGTGACATGAAGCTCCACATCCTCGGATGACTCCCCCCAACGGCCTCATATAGATGGTAAACAGCATTGGGGAGATGACTGAACCCTGCGGGACCCCACAACTGAGGTACCATGGGGCCGTTACATTCTCCCCAAGCTGAACTCTCCGGGGACGGCCCTCCAAGAAGGACCGGAGCCAAGCGAGAGCAAGGCCACCAATCCCCAATTCGGAGAGCCTCCCCAGGAGGATACCGTGGTCGATGGTATCAAAGGAGGCTGAGATATCAAGGAGGCCAAGCAACGACATTTTGCCCATGTCGGCCTCCCTAAGTAGGTCATCCAGCAGGATGACTAATGCCATTTCTGTGCCGTGGCGCGGCCTGAAGCCCGACTGGAATGGATCCAGGGCATTGGTTTCATCAAGAGAGTGTGAAGCTGGTTGGCCACCACCCTCTCAACTACCTTGCTAAGAAAAGAAGCATTGGCGACGGGCCTATAATTGCCAATGTTGTCCGCCGCCAAGCTCGCTTTCTTTCTGATGGGCCTAATGAGCTTTTCCTTAAGGCCTCAAGAAGAGACCCATTTATTATTTCAGTGGCCCATTCAGTTACCACCGGCCTGGCAGCTTTAATTAGCCAGGTCGGGCAAGGGTCAAGGGAGGAGGTGGTGGCTCGGCAGCAATCAGGAACCTTGTCCACCTCTGCGGACGTCACAGGTTGAAACTAAGTAATTCTCACTGGACAAGGCGCTGCGCTGGATGTCTCAGCTCGATCCACTGTTTTCAAATAGGGTGCAAGATCCAGGCGGATGGCCTCCACTTTTGATTTTAAAAAATACTGCAAATTGGTCACAAGAAATGCTAGATGGAGGCCAATCGTTGTGGCCAGTTCTGGATAGGTCGCGTACTATATGGAAAAGTTCCGCCTGCTGATTGGATGCTTCGCTTATCCGGACAGCAAAGTACCCTTTTCTAGCAGCCTCTACCTTATCAAGGTAGAGGTTAGATGCGACCTTGGCAGCTTTTAAGTTATTTTCCGTCGGGTTCCGCCTCCAGACGCTCTCTGGCCTTCTCCTATTCCACTTCATAGCCCGCAGCTGCTGGTTAAACCAAGGTGTTGGTCGGGCTCTGCGGCGGAGAGGGCGTTTCGGAGCTATCGTGTCTACAGCCCTGGCAGTGGCGGCATACCAGCCATCCACCAGGGCCTCGACAGGCGCGCCAGCCATGTCATTCAGAATCCCACGCATGGTGTCCTGGAATCCAATAGGATCCAGTAGCCTGCGAGGGCGGACCATGAAAATAGGTCTCTGCTCCCCACGGGGAGGGAGGGCCACTGTGAGATTGCACTTTATCAGGTGGTGGTCCGACCATGACAAGGGGACCAACCAAAGGTCAGTCACCATCGGGCCACACACTCTCTGCTCAGTGGAGAAAACCAGGTCCAAAGTGTGGCCACTCATGTGTGTGGGGCCGTTAACATGTTGGGACATGTCCAAGGAAGCCATGGTTTCCAAGAACACAAGAGCTGGACCGCTAACTTCCGTCCCCACATGGATGTTGAAATCACCCAAGACAATCAGTCTTGGAGATCCCAACAGAGCCGCAGAGACGAAGTCGGTTAGCTCTGGTAGGGAGGTGTTTGGATGGCGGGGAGCACGGTATCCCAGCAAGATCCCAGTACTGTCCCTGGCCCAAATCAACACGTGGAGGGCCTCTAGGCCCGGCATCACCACAGCAGAGAGCCTGACAACTTCAAGTGTGTCCTTATAAACAATGGCAACTCCCCCCCCCACCCCTCCAGTCTACCCTGGTGCTGGACAGCATAACTGGGGGGACAGGCAAGAGACAGGGGTACACCCCCTTCACTACCCATCCACATCTCGGTTATGTCTTTTGGGAGACAAGGGGTGTTTGGTTGAGGAAAACCAACACCCTCACAAGCACCCCTTTGCCTTTGAATCAGGTGATCACACATAGCAGGAAGCAGAGAAACATTATGCCAATCAAGGGAAGCAAATTTAAACCACCTCTGCTGGCTGAACAAAAAAAGATAATTCCCCACTTAAAAAATACAATTCCACAATGGGCTTCCATCCATTGATCTTTACATTGGGTAGTCACTGGGTTTTTATCGGCATTAATTTGTGCCTAATCTGAAGCAAATTACAGAGTGAATGACCAATGTAATCACTTTTAAAGGACATTCCCAGTTCAAACCTCACTTTTGCTATGAATTAATTAGATGACATTGTCAGTCTGTCAGCCTTAGACCTCCCCATCTACTATTTGGAGATAACAACTCTGTAAGGGAGAACAGTTATTATGTTGTAAAACAATATATCTGAAGCACTTTGAACAGTAGGTATCACCACAGAGGGCAAGAGTATCCTGACTCCGATTAGTTAGCTGGTGTTTGTGAATACTATTGGTTTGTACACATAAAACACATTAGAGGAACACAGGAACCCTATTAAATATAAATGTATTTCAAAAGTTCATACAACAATGGTGACTGTACCCAACTCTAAACTAAACTTCTATATAGGGTCATTGGGTTTCTATGAGGATTGCAAATGACTGAACATGACTCAGTATTTACAGATTTCTACCTGTAATTGATTTGTACCTGAATTTGTCCAGCTTTGTATTTGAGTTCTTGAAGAAATGTTCTTGTCATCTACTACTACCAACAATGAAACCATACTTTGCCAAGTTTCTGTAAACAAGCTAGCTAATCAGTCTCATGCAACCTGGAGATTGGCACATCAGCTTGAAATAACATTGGCACATACTGTATGTTTCAAGCACTGTCTTGTTAATGATAGGTTGTGCGTTCCCCTTTGCATGTGAGTACAGATGCAGCTTGTACATACAATTCCAGGCTTGGCTTGGGTTGGCTGTTTTTCATATGCGGATCAGTGTCATTAATGAAACAAAAAAGGCCTTTGTGCAGGAAGCCAGAAATTAAAGGAAGGGCTTTGTCTGTTCTTTGGTCTTCACCCCATCAACATTCAATGGAACCTGTTTGCTCTCCAAAGCTCTAACTTGTGTCAGAAGCAAAACTAATACTGAAGCTTCTATTCCAGCTTAGTTGAAAGTTCTGGAAGATATAGCCCAGACGAAATGAGTTTTCCAAGGTCTAGATGGGACACAGAAGGACTGAGTAAACATGTGTCAGATTGACCTGCACCTTATTTGTAAGAAAACACACTTTATTTGTCAACTTGCCTGCTCATTCTTTGAGTCTGTCTTACATGTTTTATAACACTACATTTTAAACACATATTTGTTAAATGGGTGTACTCTTTTTTCTCCCATAGTTTTGACATATTATGTAGGACCTGCCCACAAATCTGATGGAGCAGATTTGTTTCTACGTGTAAACAGGGCAGTAGGTGGTGAACTAGAAAGGAGAAGGAGGGAGGGGAGGGGAGGGATATTGTTCTGAGCATGCCCAGAAGGATGGGGAGGAGAGGGGACTCATGAAAGAAACCAGGAGACAAGTCGAGAACTGTATAGATTGCAAATAATGTGTTAACAGACAAGGCACAATCAGAAGAGGAGGCTCTCTGTTTGGACAGATACTGTGACTTCAACTGCATTGTTTGGTGATGAAAGATTGGGTGATGAAATGGAACAAGGGTGAGCATGGGAACTTTCTCAATATGTGAATATCTTTTCTGACAAATGAATGAACAAAAGACAAAAACATTGTGACATCTTAAAGCCTAGCTGCTATCAGTCTACGAGGTAACAACAGCCTAGCAGACACAAGTGACAAACAGTATCAGTTATGCTATTGTTACCTTGTAGACTGATAACTGAAATTATTTTCAGCCTGATACCTATTTCATTACAGTATTAACAAACCATTGTCACTTTTGTCCATGCTGTATCCCCACCTGGTCAAGGGGCCATGTATAAATATGACTTTCATATTGTCTCACACTTATGTTTGAGGAAGTAGACTTGGTCCAGGAAAGCACACATTAAAATATAGCAGTTAGTCTTTATGGTGCCACAGCATTTTCATCTCTTATGTGTGTGTGTTTTGTCTTGTTTTGTCTGATATACTTGCATAGACAAACACAACTATTTTTTGAAAGCTACCTTTTCTGAGTATTTTAGAATGAGCATCTTGGTGTTTGAATTTCCCAATTCCTAAGGAACACTTTATTCTCTAGACCAGGGGTCTCCAAACTTTTTGCAGTGAGGGCCACACTGGATATTTTCAAAGTTTTTGAGGGTCAAAGGAACAGGAATGTGCGTGTGCACATATAAACACATATGTGCGACTGCCTGCATGCACACCCGCCCCCGCACACGCATGCAATGCCCGCCTGCACGTGCAGACACCCCCCCTCCGCCCGCACACACACATATGCACACACACAAGCCCCCCTACCCGCCCCCTGCACACACGGACAGACAGATGGATGCATGCACCCCCCACGGGCTGAAGGGAATGGGCCAGACAAAATGGCAATGAGGGCCAGATGTGGCCCGCGGGCCGTAGTTTGGAGACCCCTCCTCTAGACAATGGCCTGTGATCTACAATATATTTTACTATGTGATTGATAATAAGAAAGTCTCTGTGCCACTGTAATCTAGAGCAGCTTTCTCTGACTTATTGTCCTGTAGATGTACTATACTACAATGTCCATCACTCTCAGGTAGCATGACCTTTGCACCAAATACAAAGCAAAGGCTGCAATTCCTGCTGAAGCTTGTTTGGAAAAAAACTCCCAATGAACTAAGTGGTCCTGCACTGTCTTGGAATTATGTGCTTGATCACTGCCGGGCCACCACCTCCTCCCTTGACCCTTGCCCAGCCTGGCTAATCAAAGCAGCCAGGCCTATAACAACGGAATGGGCCACAGTGATAATTAATGGGTCTCTCCAGGAGGTCTCTCAAGGAGACACTCATTAGGCCCATCAGGAAGAAACCAAATTTGGTGGCGGACGATATTGGCAATTATAGGCCTGTCGCCAATGTTTCTTTCCTTAGCAAAGTGGTGGAGAGGGTGGTGGCTGATCAGCTTCAGGCTCTTTTGGACGAAACCAATGCCCTGGATCCGTTCCAGTCGGGCTTCAGGCCGCGCCATGGCACAGAAACGGCACTGGTCGCACTGTTGGATTACCTGTTGAGGGAGGCTGACCGGGGCAAAATGTCCTTGTTGGTCCTCCTCGATATCTCAGCCGCCTTCGATACTGTCGACCACGGTATCCTCCTGGGGAGGCTCTCCGAGCTGGGAATCAGTGGCCTGGCGCTTGCCTGGTTCCGATCCTTCTTGGAGGACCGTCCCCAGAGAGTACAGCTTGGGGAGAGCGTTTCGGCCCCGTGGAGTCTCAATTGTGGGGTTCCGCAGGGGTCGATCATCTCCCCAATGCTGTTTAACATCTATATGAGGCTGCTGGGTGGGGTCATCAGGGGATGTGGGGCTTCGTGCCATCAGTATGCTGACGACACCCAGCTCTACATCTCCTTTTCACCTACTTCAGTGGATGCCGTTCTGTCCCTTCAGCGCTGTCTGGAGGCTGTACTGCAATGGATGCAGCTGAATGGGTTGAGGTTGAACCCGGACAAGATGGAGGTCTTGAGGGTGGGTGGCCCCTCCATGGGTGGTTTGGGAAACTCCCTCTCTTTTGGGGGGGTGACTCTCACCGCTAAGAGTGTGGTCCGCAGCTTGGGGAATACATCTGGACCCGGCGCTTACCATGGAAACCCAGGTGGCGTCCGTGGCCCGCTCCGCCTATTTCCATCTGTGGCGGATTGCCCAGCTGCGACCCTATCTTGATGGCGGGGCCCTCACCACTCTCGTCCATGCGCTTGTAATCTCGAGATTAGACCACTGTAATGCGCTCTACGTGGGGCTACCTTTGAGATTGATGCGGAAGCTTCAAATGGTGCAGAATGCGGCGGCCAGACTCCTTAGTGGGGTGAGAAAATACCAGCATATCTCTCCCACTCTGGCTGCCTTGCATTGGCTGCCCATTCGCTTCCGCATTGACTTCAAAGTGTTGATGATGACGTATAAAGCCCTAAACGGTTTAGGACCTTGATACTTGGCAGATCGCCTTCTCCCACCTAGATCTACCTGAATCACTCGCCATAGCCAGGAGGGACGGTTGAGGGGCCTAACGCCGAGAGAGGCCTGGAAAGAAAGAACAAGAAACCGGGCCTTCTCGGCAGTGGCCCCTCGGCTCTGGAATAGCCTTCCATCAGTGATCCGCCTGGCTCCCTCGCTGGGTGTTTTTAAGAGCCAATTAAAAACTTGGCTCTTCAGGCAGGCCTTCCCTCCTGTCAATACTTGACTTTCTTTTTATTATAATTTTCTGTTTTTTCCATCTTGAGCACTACTAACATTATTGTTTTGAATTGTTTTAACTGTTTTAGTTTTATAATGTTTAATGGAACCCGCCCTGAGTAGACTCTGTCTAAAAGGGCGGGATAGAAATCTAATAAATAAATAAATAAAATAAAAATGATGTAGTCAAACACATCTAGAAGGCACTGAGTTATAGAATCCTGATCCAGAAGTAGGGACTTCACAGTTGTGTAGCATTTCATGTGAAAATCAGAGATGTAGCATCATGTGCATCCTGATCCTGTCCAGGATTATCCAGAAGTTACATTTCTGGGGTTTATGCTCAAACAACCATACGCAGGATTGCAGCCCAAGTCAAGGAGACACATTCTCATTGTATCACACAAAAATCTCAACAACAAAACAAGAGACAAAAATGATGTGGCACCTTAAAGACTAACAGCGATATTACTGTCTACTTCCTGAGACATTAGAATGGACTTGACCCATGAACTCTCACATGGAGATTTACATATCCAAATGCCCAGCACGATACAAGTCATGAAGTATATGCAAGTGGGCACTCTTAAACATGTTTTGGGAAATCCCAAATCATACATCCCATGAAGAGAGAGATTGTCACTTTTCATATATGCCGGCATTGTCTCTAGTTCAAAGTATGGTTTCATGTGTAACTGTCATGATCCCACGTGGCCCTTGCTTGTTTCACCAAACTAAGAGCTCACACTACATGTCTTTCAGCTGCCACCAGTTGATTACATCAACATTATCTATTATTAATGATAGAGGTCCAGGCCATATGTCATTTTAAAAGAACCAAATAGAAATTGTTTATTGTTACAGGTGTTGACAGAACAAGCAATGTTGTTAACTCTTAAACATTCTCCTTTATCCACTCTCAACCACCACACTCCTGCCCAAACTCCCAAAACTCTCTTCAAACTCTCAATCTCCCTGACTCTCCCTCCCCCCCTCCTGCTGTGTCTCTTATATCTCGTGACTCTGCCCCTCCAGCATTCCCATTGGTCTATGCAGATATCACATTAATATTAATTACCTGGGCGGACACCACAGTAACAGACTTCTAAGACTTGATGCCCTGCCCAAATTACACCTGGGAATACAAAATGGTGGTGGTGGAATTTTGTACCATTGATTGAGAACCAGTGCACAAGGAGATTCTGAGATTACCCGGATTGAAGTTTTTTTCTTCTGTGTCAGGGTGCTGGGATCTCTGTTCCCACAAAAGAAATAGAAGTCTTACTTCTCTAAACCAGAATAAAAAAAAAATCTGCTTATCACAGATACCTGAAAGATGCCCTACCTACCTAACACATGTGAGAACATTCCTTTCTAGGTTTCATAGCCAGAAAAAAAAGTGTGCCAGTGACTCGGGTTTTCGCAACAGCATGTAACATGTGAAATTAATTATACAGATTGTACCAGAATAATTCAGGTTTCTCCTTGCTATAAAAAAGAACAGTTCATTATTGTGAAAAGAGGAGTTGACTGGAATAGGGAGTTAATGTTTTTAAAAATTGTTTTAGCTCATGGTATTTATTTAATCCCTTTGACAAATCTGATTAAATTTGAATCCTTCAGTTTCATAATTTGCAAGTGAATATAAAATTTATTGTAATTTAAGACTAGACAGCAGTCAATTAGAACACAGAAAACTGAGTCAGACTGTTGCTCCATCTTGCTCTGTATTGTGCATACAAAGGACGTGGAATCCACGGCCTATCAGATGTTGTTGGACTCCAACTACCAGCAACCCTGACAACATGGACAAACGTCATGTATGGCGGGAGGTGGAGTTCAACAATATCTGGAGTGCCAGAGGTTCCTTACTCTGATCTATACAGGTAGGTAGCAGCTTTGCAGATATTCAGACAGAGTGCTCTCTCTAGTCCTGCCTGGAGATATCATAAATAGAATGTAGAGCCCTCTACATGCAGAACAAGTGCTTCACCACTAGCTATAGCCTTTTTCAGGATTGGCACAACAATTTGGAAAGGAAAAGAAAGAAATCAGATCCAAGTTCTGACATTTAATATATTTAGATATACTTACTTTTTTCCATAAGATAGTGCTACTATGGTAGTGTCGACTAATAAAATATATTTGCCCATATTGTCTGTCATAACTCTAAGTATGTGAAACCTAAACACCTCAAATTTGACATGCCTGGAAGTATGCACTTTGAAATTATTCGGATTTTTCATAGTTTGATTAGTTTTACATAATTTAAATCTCTTGTAGCCTGCAGCACCACCTTCAATCACTAGGTGGCAGATTTCTATATGGAGTGGGAGGAAATGAGAGAAAGATGGTTTGAGGAGTGGGGAAGAGGAAAACATTATCTGGCCGATAGGAGAAGAGAAAGAGTATGTATGTCAATAAGAGGGAGGAAGAATATCTGGGCATGTAAGGAGAAAGAACATATAAGTCCATGGGAGAAAACAGCAATAGGAGAGAAGAGAGAGGACTACAGTGGTGCCTCGACTTACGAACGTCCCTACTTACGACCATTTCGAGTTACGACCAGCTCTGGCCGCAAAATTTTGCTTCTACTTGCGACTGAAGCTTCCACTTACGAACAGAAAAAGGCAGGGGAAAAAGGTGGGAAATTCAAATTTCTAACTGTAGGCGGCAATGAGGCTGCTTCTTTGTAGCTCTTTCACCCCAGCAGTTAAGAGAGTGTGCGATCAGAGAAGGCTGCCTGGTAAGGTAAGGTGCTGTTTTCTGCTTTTTAAAAACTGTTCTGGGTGTTTTTGCAGCGTGGTTTTGAGCTGGGGGGGGGGTTATGTTTCTGTGCTGTGATGGGTCTTGGGGGGTTTGTTTGTTTTTTTGGTTTTTCCCCCCATTTCCGATGGGTCTTGGGGGGTTTGGTTGCTTTTTGGGTTTTTTTCCCCCCATTTCCGATGGGTCTTGGTTTTTTTTTTTTTTTTTTTTTTGGCTCTCCCCCCCCATTTCCGATGGGTCTTGGGGGGTTTGGTTGCTTTTTGGCTCCCCCCCATTTCCGATGGGTCTTGGGGGGTTTGGTTGCTTTTTGGGTTTTTTTCCCCCATTTCCGATGGGTCTTGCATGCTTCCCTTGCTTTTTCCTTTGTTCTCTTTGCATTTCCGACCTGGTTCCTTTGTTCTCTGTGCATTTCCGATCTGCTCCATTTGTTTTCTGTGCATTTCCAATGGGTCTTGCACGCTTGATTGCTTTTCTTTTTCTCCCCCCCTTTCGGCCCGAAGGGATTAATCGCGTTTCCAATGAGTCTTGTAGTGATTTTTTTTTTTGGTGATTTTTTTTCTTCGGCCGGAACGGATTAATTGCATTTCAATGCATTCCTATGGGAAATGGTGCTTCAATTTACGACCATTTCGAGTTACGTCCATCTTCTGGAACGGATTATGGTCGTAAATCGAGGCACCACTGTATATAACTAGGAGGGAAGGAACATCTGAAAATCAACACATACAATAAATAAATAAATACATGCACAGAGAATGCATTTTTCCAATCCAGAACACACAGATTAGATTGGAAAAGCTAGGGTTTTTAGACCACATTTCCCAGAATCCCCCCAGTCAGCATGGGCATGGATGTACTGGAGGGGGAATTCTGGAAGTTGTAGTCCAAAATAGTAGAACTTGCAAGATTTGGTCAGTTTAGTATACCCATTATACTGGGTACACTAATCTACAAGAGTGTGCTTTTGGGAATATCCAGTATACATGAGGTGATGGTTTGGCATTCATATAGTAACATTTTAAGATGATGAATCACTTATGAACACTACCATGGAATTCCTGCAACTATAGTTTCAGGACCGTGATGCAAACTGCTGAATGTAAATTTGTATAAAGGATCCCCAGTCTTTTTGGACCCATAAGCATATCTGGAACTTTGAAAAAGTTGTAGGAATATCCATCAGACAAGTCTACCTGGTAAGGATAAACAACAAGCAAGTGGCTTAAGAAAACTGAGTACAAGACAAGGATGGGGTTTGACCTTCACAATACACAATAATTATTTTAAATTCTATTTTCTGCTCCAGCAGAATACACACTTCACAGAATTAACTCTCTTTCTGTTCGAATCAATTCACCCCAAAATTTCTCCCTCTAGGCTGAAACAGACCCAGTAAGCCTATCATAAGAAGTAAAACTCCCTGAAGTGGTTCAATGTTCTGAAATATGTTTTGTTACCTTAGTATGAGGTTACTCAGCTCTGGAAGTTGATATTTTGTTTAGTGATTGGTCATTAGAAAATAAGCACAGGTCTAATTTGCAAGTTGTGCCAATAAGGAAGTTTTTTTTGGGAAAAGGTTCTTTGGAGGGAAAATGGTTTATCATCTAATAGTAAAGCTGGCATCTTGTCTCATTTGTCCCTCTGTCAGTGTGGTGCGCCAATCAACTCACCAGTCTCTGTGTACTGGCCAGTTCACACCCCAGAACTCTGGTTCTCGCTCTGTGCGCCAGCCTACTTGCAAGCCATGGAGACTATTAGTAACTTTAATTGTTCTTCTTCTCCTCCTAACATCAATTTGACATACTAGGGAGTAGATGGTATGCTGGGCATTACTGCAGGTCTCTGTGGGCCTAGCATGAGCCAGGATGCCCATGAGATACATTGGAACTCCCAGCATTATGTATGAAAATCCATTGAGAAATGTAGAAGCATGAGTCATTCATCAAGATGTACAGATGCTCACATGAAATGTGGAGGCACAGGAATGTCAATCCATTTATATGCTTAATAGATAATCAATTACACTTTAGGGCAACCAAAGTGAGAGTCATGACAAAAAGAACGGGTGGAGAAAGAGTGAAGACATTACTCAATTAGGGCTTTAATAAAAGATTACCTCATCCTCCCTAGTCAGATTTAGAATTGTTGTGAGATTTGAACTAGGAAAGGGAATAATTAGCTCTGGGAAAGAGACTGGAACGTTGGAAGGAAAAGTCTTTGTAAACAACCATAGCAAGAACAAGAGGCCTGACATTTGCAGAGAAGTGGGTGGAAAGAATAATCAGAAGTTGAATATTCTGGAAAGGAAAAACGGCAGAGACAGACTTTGTATGAAAAAATCTGAAACAGACGTCTTCGGTCTGCAGTTTTCCAGATTTGCTTGAAAGGGAGGCAGTGTTACTGCCTGTTTTGTCCATCTTTGTTTGCCACTAAAATCAGGAAAAATAAAGCTGGCAATGCCTGTCTATTGCTAAGTTAGCCCCTCTGAGTTTAATGGCACATACTGCCAGGTAAGAAGGTACAGAGCCGTAGCCTAAATTAGTTCCAATATTATATAAACAACAGAAGCTTGCAACTTCTCTAGAAGTTTGGTTTTATTTACAACATCAATCTGAAGCTTTGGATTTTAGACTTTCCATTTAAAGAACAAAGCATGTATTGCATGTTAGCAGTTAATATATACATTAAACAAAAATTCACTATCTGCTAAAGGAACTGGGACCATGACAAGGAGGGAGGGAGGCATTAACTTTTCCTTGTCATTGTTGCTTTGAAAATCCCTCCACCTCTCCTCAAAGTCTGTTGTTATCTCCAGCAGGGAAACTCCTATTGCTTTCTATCTATGTCTTGCTTAATACAGATTTAGAATAACCCATTTGGACTCAGTGATCCATAGGGTCCCTTCTAGCTCTGCAGTTCTAAGATGATAATGAATTCTGATCATGTAAAAATGGGGGAGGGAGATTAGGGCAAGATGAATGACAGAATGAGCTCTTAGTTTAACATCAATATGTTTTCTATGTGATACCATTTGGGCAGCGTCTTTTTCCTGTTTGCATGAAAACAGTTTAGGGGCAGTTGTGACGGGAAGACTAACCAATTTCAAAACACAAACATAGGCAGCATGGATATACTGCACACTGAGGTCATGAAAATATGTGAGGTTGGGTAGTATTGGATATTTTCCCACGAAACCTGGGTGGGTCAACCACCTCACCACAAAAGTGGGAAAAGAAGAGGGATGAGAGGTAGATAAGCATGCAAATCAGCCACCAGGCCAGAAGGAGCCAGAGTCTGTTTACTGGAATTTGGGAACACCACTACTCTTACAACATTCATTTAGAATGGAACAACAGTCTAGCCAATCCAAGGTAAATATTGAGATTGAGGTAAAGCTCTGCTCCTGGAAAACTGCTGATCTGTGGTATGTTCATTCGTAATCTGCTGTTACAGCACAGAAACACAGCAAACATATCTGTAAACTACAGTTCATTGCAACACTGAGAACAGATATGTCTTGGCCAGGATCCTGGGGAGTCTTAATAACCATCCTGCCTTGTTCTTTCCTATAATGCTCTGGCTGCTGTTTGTAGATCCTCCTAGAATGGTGTTCTGATCCACCCAGATAGTTCAGTGGAAGGACAGAAAGATGGTCAGTGCTTTGTAGAAAAAAGCAAAACAGCCCCCATTTGATCAGAGATCATTCCATGTGACTTTGGATCTTAGACCTTGCTTTTCAGAGGATAAGAGGCTGGTCAAGTCACTGGACTATCATCCCAGACCTGCTTCAAACAGATACAGGGAAATTAAAAAACCAGACACAAGACCAAGAGCTGGTCCATAAAGTATCGTGGGGAGAGGAGGGGATATTATAGCTTCATTACATGCAGATGAAAGAACCTGTCTAGAATATTCTGGAATATGAGTAGTGACATTTACTCCTCACCTATCCTTCAAGAACTTCCTCACCTTCTACACAAACAGCACAATTTGTTCCTATCCCGTCACAAATGCTGCAAGTTAACAGCTTTAACTGTAACCCTAGTAAAAGTCTCCACAATGTCACTCAGGAACCTTCATGACTTGGGAGAAATGACTGACTTTTCTGGCATCACTCTCAGCATCAGAACTTAGATGTCTACACCAGCATTCTCCAACCCAGATGTGTTAGGCTACACCTTACACTACCCACTAACAGGAATGGGCATACTAACTTGGGAAGGTGGCGACTGTAACCAAATACATCTGAAAGACACCAGGTTAGGGAAAGTGAAAATAACTTTTCTTTGTTAATAAGCCATCACATGAGAGGAATATAGCATTACAGCATGGATGACTTGTACTGAGCCTTTGGTGAGCATGTAAACCTATGCTTCTAGTACCCTTTGTATAATGCAGAGTAGTATTACTAAAGAGGACCAAACAAGCATAACATCTAGGACTGGAGCCCCACATCTCTTATGACAACCCTTTCCAGGGTTTTAGGGATAGAGAATGCACAGAAATGGGTTACCATTCCCTTCTTCTGAGAGTGCTCTGGGACTGTGCATCTTGCCCATGCCCATACAGGCTGGCTCTTATCACAGGAGGCACAGTGGGGAATCGAACTCCCAACCTCTGGCTCCACAGCCAGATGCCCACTGAGCTATCCAGCCAGCTTCAACAATTATAATGCTTGCAAAAAAGCCAGTCCCATTTCGAAACACCATTTGCTTTTATTCACATATTCAGATGCACTTCTACTCTCTTTTGGAACATTTCCTTGGGCTCAGGGAAGTAGAGAGGTTACCCCTTCTTGACCAGTCCTCTCCATAGTAAAATATAACTAGTTGCACCCCTGTTGGGAAGGCAAGTCTCATATAAAGGCTGCAAGTCAGTTCACAATTAATTCTGCCATACTGCTCCCCTCCTCCAATTCTAGAATGCAGTATATGCAGATTCAAAAAAGTCATTTCAATTTCACACATCCTCAATTCACTCTGGTTTCTTGAGAGATTTACTGCATTCTCCTCTTATGCTACGGTAGAATCCAGCATCCAGGGCCTCACTTGGTGTGTGTCTGCAGTTTCTGTCAGGTTTGCACCCAGACTTGAAAAATTTATCTCCACACATATGGAGCTTATTCTGTCAACAAATGTCTACAAACCTACCGCAGCTGGGTAATTGTTTCTTCCACTGTTTTTGGATTACAAAATGATATTCTTGGATTACAATTCCCAGAAATCCTAACCAGCAGAGCAAGTGGTGAATACTTTTGGGAGTTTTAGTCCAAGAGCATCTGGGGACTCAAGGTCGGGAAACACTATGCTTACTTCCCAATTTGGAAAAGAATTAGATGGATGTTTAGTAGTAACTCTGGCTTCACTGCTAAGACGAAATCACTCTAAAAATCTAGAGCTATCACTATTCAGTGGGAGAACATTTCTGTCATTGTATATTCATCAGAAAAGATACGATGGGAACAATGCAGAGTAGAAAGGCAATATTCATTGCAGAAAGGACAACATTTGGTTGCACAGTTATGCCTGTATAACTCAAAATTGCACAAGTGGTTGTGAAATGTGCACAAAGGTAGATGCCATATTCAGCATGTTCTACACACGCAGTTGTGCAACTGCTTGCACACTCAATAGTGCAGTCAGTTGTGCAATCAGGCAGACAGTGAAGACTGGCTAGTCATAACTCCCTGCAACCTTCTGCAGGTATAACTTTATGCTATGCCAAGTGCATATCAGCCAACCATGCTCCTCAAACTGAGCATAAAGTATTCTTAAACAGGGCCCACAAATTCTGCAATAACGAGTTTTTGGGATCCAGCAATTTTTGCAGATTGTCTGCTAAAATACCAGTATGATATAATACCATTAATTACTACACATTGGAAGATGTAGCCTGCGTGCCTCGTGGCACAGTGGTTAAACTTCAATACTGCAGTGAAGACTCTGTTTACAACCTGAATTTGATCCCAGGCTCAGGTAACTGGCTCAAGGTTGACTCAGCCTTCCAAGATCGGTAAATTGAGTATCCACCTTGCTGGGGGAGAGCCAATGTGTACCCTGTATAATTAAATTGTAAACTGCCCAGAGAGAGCTTTAAGCACTATGAGGTAATATATAAGCAGCACACTTTGCTTTGTGTGTGTCAAGGAAAGCAACAGAAACTTAAAACTACTTTCCTCCAAACCTTTTTCTTGTTGTTGTTGTTTAGTCGTTAAGTTGTGTCTGACTCTTCGTGACCCCATGGACCAGAGCACGCCAGGCCCTCCTGTCTCCCACTGCCTCCCGGAGTTCGGTCAAATTCATGTTGGTAGCTTTGATGACACTGTCCAACCATCTCGTCCTCTGACGTCCCCTTCTCCTCTTGCCTTCGCTCTTTCCCAACATCAGGGTCTTTTCCAGGGAGATTTCTCTTCTCATGAGATGACCAAAGTATTGAAGCCTCAGCTTCAGGATCTGTCCTTCCAGTGAGCATTCAGGGTTGATTTCCTTCAGAATTGATAAGTTTGTTCTCCTTGCAGTCCAGGGGACTCTCAAGAGTCTCCTCCAGCAACACAATTAAAAGCATCCAAACTTTTTTATTCTAAGGCTAATCTGAAAGTTGTCTTCTCCCAAGTTCTACTGCTTTAGCACCTCCCCACAATTGTCCACCACTATGCCACTAATAACTCCTTGAGTAATTCTCAGCATACACATACTATGACTACCAGGAATCCATACATGTTGTTGTTGTTGTTTAGTCGTTTAGTCGTGTCTGACTCTTCGTGACCCCATGGACCAGAGCACGCCAGGCCCTCCTGTCTTCCACAATCCATACATAGTTTCCTTTATTTGTATAACCATGTCAGATCCCAAGAAAGTCAGCTATGTCACAGTGCATTATATAGGGCTCATACTGAACATGTGGTTTCCTATGGAAGAACTAATCTGTACATTTGTGTAGTGCCAAACTCACAATGGTCTTAATGGACTCACAAAATATACTCTACCCACATAAGTCCCAAACTGCACACAGTTCAGCAAGTTATCAAATAAAGAATCCATTGAAATTGGTTGAATGCATGCCTCCATATATGTACAAGATAAGAGTCAGCACAGATTTTAAAATCACAGTGTTTTTATTTTGCCTTCTTCCTTTCCATGTAAAGAAACTTTCTGTTACAGGCTTACCATAATTAGATTTGCTTTGCAGAACAACAACACTAAACACTAGTTCATCTCAGCCAAATGCCAGAATGACTAATCTCAAAACATCTTTCAGTATCATTATCCAATATGCCACTTTGGCTAGCACCAACATAAAGAAGCAGTGATCACATGCTCACAGCTTTTCTATAAAATTATTTGGTAAACTTAAAGAAAAAAAAATGAAGGAATGGAGATTGATTGTTTTGACTGAATACAGAAATCCACCAATCTCAGTACAAGGAAAATTAAAGGCTTAAGCAAATTTGCTCCCTAAAATAAGTACTAACAAGGCAGAACCAACCTACTAATGAGAGAGCTGTTTTAGTTTTACTGCACTGAAACCCACAATCTTTATTGCGGCACCTTAAATATGAAGAAGATTCAGTTGGCACAGTTTAACATTTGTGGACTTTAACCCACTAGATAAGGCACAGACTCACATCATAATCTAGTCCATGTGGATCAAATGAGCACCTTTGCAAAGGTGACTATGGAGGTAGACCAAGTTGCTTCATGCTCTGTGAAGTATGTGCCTCTCACTATCTGTAGGATTTTCACTTCTGTATGTTTTTTTAAAATTTAGTAATAAATACAAAGCTTAACATAGTAAACTGTCATCTTACTTGTTATATAATTTAACTGTTGACCAATTGCTTTTCCCCACAGTTCTCAAAATCACATTTACACCATTCCCCGTCTCATCTTAAAGAAATATCGACCAACAATTTAAATGCTCCAAATTGTTTTCCAAACCACATGTCTCGAGATTTATTTTATTGGCATATTTTAATAAAGGCTTCCAATTTTCAGTGAATTGACTGTGCCTTATTTCTCCTCTATATAGTCTAACTTTATTAGTCATGGATGGGAAAAAAAATCACTTCTGTATGTAAGAAATTGTTTGCATAACAATATTATTAAAACTTAACAATTTTATAGTACATTTCTGGCATTCAAAACATTTCATATACATAATTTCAATAAACATTATCCCTATTTTTAAGATAGGCATTTGCTGTTGTCTCTGTGTTGCAGATAGGGGACTAACACTGAGAGGGTAACTGATTTGGCTAAAGCCACCTCATGATTTCAAGAGAGGGTGGTAGTTAAAGCTTTCCTTTCTGTGTGGGGGATGTGATTCTTCATCTGACTCTCTCCTGTTGTAAAGCATGCATAGACAGAAGTTACATATCCAACCTTGGGATATTGGGTACAGCAACCTTTGATCTCCATTCTCTCTGATTTGTCTTCTAGGACATAACCCCGCTTATGCCAGGAAATTTTGCAGGCAGAACTTAAAGTAGGGCTGGGGAAACTGGCCTCCAGATGTTGAAGAACTTCTACCCTGTCATCCTTCACCACTGGCCAGGTGTTAAAGCTTCTGAGCATTGGAATACAGTGAACAACTGGAGTGTCACAGTTTCCCTAACTCTGGTTTACATAATCAATTCCATACCCTACAATGCTTTTTTAAAAAACGTAGCTAGCTGAAATGACCAATGAAAAATATGCAGAGGAAACTGATCCTTCTAAAGGAAAATAAGCAAATCAACATCACATGGAACTAGACTAGGCTTTATGTCTGGATCATCAACTGTGAAAACAACATTCCCAATTTCACTTCTATTTGGGGATTTAACATCCGCTAAAAACTAACAGATTTTGGCTAAAAAAAATAAGCTAGAGATTGTCCTGAGAAAACAAACATCACATCTAGCTGTCAATCCTAACATAGCACAGAACCTTGCTACACAAAGTTTGGGTAGGAAGTTATAGAAAAATCATTAGGTGGGTACGTAGTTAAAACTGCCAGAGTCCTAAACCCAATATGGCCAGTGGCTCTGCTGCCTAGTGGAACCTGGAAGGTCTGGTCCAAAAAAAGTCCAAGCTCTGTATTAACTAATATGCAAATAGTTACAATCTACTATAAATTTGGCTCACATAATCCCTCAAGAAGTCAATGTCTGTAATCTTCAAAATTCTGTGCCATACTGTGGCTAGCATGAAGGTTTATTAGAAATGATTCATTCAAACTTCAGTGTTTTTTCTCTACCAGTTATTCCAAAGGAAGCAAGTCAAGCTCAAGCATATGCTTGCTGATGGCATAGTCAAAAATGAAATGTAAGTGCTTGACTGGGTCATCTGTTGTTTTAGATTAACCTTTTTATATACTAGGCAAACCACATGATTTAACTAGAGAATTTCCAAAGCTTGGAAAACTCAGTTTGGGGACTATGACTTCCAGAATTCCCTAGCCACCATGGCTACATTTTTGGAGGTATCAAACAAAAATGTAATTTTTCCAAGCTTTGCTGGGCTAAATGGATAAGAAGTTGGAACAGGACTCCACAGTGGAAACCACAAGTAGCTAAGAGTCCTTGTGCAGTAAGACTAAAGATTTAATAGGGGCATTGCTGAATCCTAACAAATTTCCATCATTCTGTTTCCCATACTGGCGAACAAGATATTTGGAGAAGCCCATTAGCAGGGCATGGAACAGACAGTGCTGTCCTACTCTTGCCCCGCAATAAATGTCATGCCACAACATACTACTTCTGCATACGGAGTTCCTATTTAGCTATCACAGCCCACTGCCACTGAAAAGACCAATCTCTCTTGAATGTGACGAACCCTTTTTCAAGTAAGAATGGGTGAGAATCTTGTGTCAGTTTGGTTTTGACAATAATTTCTCAAAATTTGAAAGGTTCTTCATATCTGGGAGGGAAAGACCTTGAGGTGTGAAAAACCGAATGTTGTAGAAACCAAACCAAAATGACACATTCATCCATCCAGGCTTTGACTGTTCAGCTGATAAAATTATGTCTCCAAATTCTCATGTATTCAACCACAGTAGGGCTGAATTAAGGTAACAACCTCTTTTTTCTAAAAGGCTGGCAACAGCTTACTCTTTTGAACTTGCTGGAGCAAATAGAAACGATTTTACTTACTTACTTATTTATTTATTTACTTAGCTTTGTTTTCAAACTTACTAAAATTCACACATTCCATCACACTCAGGATGAAAAGAACTGAAAATGAGCTTAATAATTTTAATTACTGGACGGCCTGAATCTAAAATACAGCAATGCCTGATTGTAAGAAATTAGAGCTAAAGTTCTCCACAAACTCTTAATTAGCACATTTGTAAGAAGTCTAAAAGGACGTGGTGGCGCTGCGGGTTTAACTGCAGAAGCCTCTGTGCTGCAAGGTCAGAAGACCAGCAGTCGTAAGATCAAATCCACGCGACGGAGTGAGCTCCCGTCGCTTGTCCCAGCTCCTGCCAACCTAGCCATTCGAAAGCATGTAAATGCAAGTAGATAAATAGGTACCACCACGGTGGGAAGGTAACGGCGTTCCGTGTCTAGTCGCGCTGGCGACGTGACCACGGAAACTGTCTTCGGACAAACGCTGGCTCTATGGCTTGGAAACGGGGATGAGCACCGCGTCCTAGAGTCGGACACGACTGGACTAAATGTCAAGGGGAACCTTTACCTTTAAGAAATCTAAGCACCAGATACCTACATCAGAATTTAAAGACACAGTACACAACATTTTACTTCCCTTTCTACCTTGAAACATGATCATATGGAACATAATAAATATAACTGTCTTTAGCATGCTTTCTGGAATATAATTTGAATTCAAGTATGAACTACTTTCATGATGGGCAATGTAAAGCAGATAGGATCGGGACTTAAAAGGACAATTCTAGCATTTTTACTCAGAAGTAAGCCCAACAGAGTTCAACAGGCCTGATTCTCAGATACATATGTATTAGACTGCAGCCCACATCTCCATTTTTTAGATTATCTTCATTAGTACAAAGAGTTATTATCTGTTCCTTTACAATTTCCAGATGTACCATGCAAGATATGAACTTGAGATCTTGTTGCTATATGCTGAGCGTGACTCTAGGGTCAATGGAAAGCAACTGGCTAAGCTCTGTCTTAGATCAGGCAGAGGTAATGCAATGTGGCCTTCAGAACAGATAGGGATATCACTCCACAGAATCAAGTGAGTCTTGGAGCAGCTGCTGCTGAATAAAGATTAATTCCATTTCTGAACATGATTGGCAATAAAAAATATTCCCCTCCACTGCCATAAAGTTGACTAAACCAATGACTAACTCCATCTCTCAGCATAATAGCAGGACCACAAGAGGAACAGATAAAGATAACTGCCCTCCCACCCACAAATCACAAATGTGCCCATCTACATAGCTACATCCATCCACAAGAACTCTGGACAGCAAAGGGGGTAGAGTGGTTTTCTTGCTGGGACATCTTGAACTCATTTCATGACCGCATCTTCTAAGGGCTTCTCTCTCAGTAAAATATTTCAAAGTGGAATGATGTACCAAGTCCAGGCAATTATCTCATAGTCCCTTGTTAAAATAGGCATAAGGCACTTTGTCCCCATGTTTGGCCACAATCGACTCTCTGAGATCAGGTTCCAGGTGTGAAAGGGCAATTGAGCTGCAAAGGAAAAGATGAAGACACCTAAGTCATTTATGTCACTCAAAGCTGCCTGGCCTAATGTGCCTAGGAGAGAGAAGCCTGACTAGGTTTCAAAAACTCAAGCAAGATTTCCTATCTTATCACAGACTACTTTTATGTGAAACTGGACTAACAGCTTTATCTTGTCATGTCTTCCTTCCTTCCCATGTAACAGTCTAGTAGGGGGGGAGGATGGCAAAGAAACAGGAATAGGATATAAAGTAACCTTACATATTCATATTAGCTGATGCTATATCTGTATTTTAAACCTGACCCCTCTGAGGAACAGGGAGCTTGTTTGTTTAATTTGTATACTGTTCCATAGTGCATGCACTAGCTAAAACCTATTTTTAAATAGAATTAAACAAAGAAAACATATTCAAACATCTCAGGTAGTAAAAGCACTAATAAAAGGTGACTCTAAATAATACTTTTAAAAACTAATTTCTTAAAAATTAGTCTTAAAAACTAAAAACCAA
This sequence comes from Intellagama lesueurii, assembly GCA_037013535.1. Classification (NCBI taxonomy): domain Eukaryota; kingdom Metazoa; phylum Chordata; class Lepidosauria; order Squamata; family Agamidae; genus Intellagama; species Intellagama lesueurii. Next base: position 213,138,040 of record JBAJHW010000003.1, read on the forward strand.
GAGGAAAGGTGTCTGACGAACCCGTTGGCAGCTTGTGCCAAAGGGAAGGGGCCATGACTGAAAAAGCATGATTTCTGATTTTAACTTTTTTAACCTCCTTAGGTGTTTAGGAGCACTGTGTTGCAACTGCACTTAAGTACTAGCTCGACTATCACCTGCCTAGAGAAGAGGCCAGACAATATGGAGCAGAAGCTGTCAGCAAATGGGGTTATCTCCTGAGCAAATTTGCCTTTGCCTTTCTTCTCCTGAAGAGTGAAAAGGAACAGATGGAGGCAGATGTTGAATCAATATCAAATGCCTATTCTCTCTTGTGAGTAAGGCCACATGTGGACATCATAATATGCTTATCCATAGAATGCCAATTGGTGGGGATGTTTTGCAAGGCTGCTTCTAGGGGCATTATTTATTTATTTAAAATATTTGTACCCCACATTTCTCCTTACCCTGAACAATACAGTGAAACCAACATATAAATTCTAGTCAAAAAATAAGTACTATTGGTGAGTTTCCATAGACCACATCTGGAAACCAATGATTTAGTAGACAATGTCACATACACATATGGAGTCCATTATTTTGTTTATGTATGAATGGGTGGATCTCAAAAGCCATCACAAAACCAGATCAATGGTTCAGTAAGCTAAGAGATCAGGGAACCAGACAGAAAGCCAAAACCAGGTCATTTTTTCCAACAGATTTAGCACTGGGACCATTAGGGCTTTAGGCAGAGTAATACAGGAATGCTTGTTAGAAATTTCTGTTAATTTAGTGGGATTTATTTCACAGGACATACAACCAGGAGTGGGTTATAATTTGGTCACATTCCTGTGTGGTTCATTCCTGTGTGAAAAAGAGTGGATCTTTTTTTAAAAAACTGTACTTCCTCACCCTAAAATGATTGCTAAACTGCTTATCTCCCAAAGATACTTGACAACGCCAGCCCAGAAGATATCAGACAAGCACAGTTAAATATAAAGAGAAGAAGAAGGAGGAAAAGAGAGGAATACATTTTGTACCTCCTTTGTGGGAAGAGCGCACAGCCTATTGGGACCATGAAGACAAGGCTGCAAGACAAAGGCAAGCTGTTACTAAGAAAGATCAGCATTTGTTTTCTGTACAGTGAACTCAGCGTTGTTATCCCTAGTTCCAAAATAGCCAACAGAGAGGCATTGATGGTGTCAGAATTCTTTATGCTGATATATTTACATGCTTTCTTGGCTGCTCTCCTTTCTTGAATGTCAAATGACATTCACTGAAATATTTTTTGCACTTCTAAACTGGATGCAACCTATAAAGGCTCTTATGACTTCCTAAGGAATGGATCTAAGGCATCTCAGCCCACTAAGCTGGTTTCTAAGTCCACTTCTAGTCCTCTGCTCATTCAGTTCTATACAGGACATACTCAAAGAACTACACCTCTCACGAAGACTTGGACCTCCCAGGAAGCACTGGGACATTTTTCTTTTTTCTCTAGGAGGTATGTTTGAGAATGGCTGATGGTCGGATTCCAAAAGATCTCCTGTATGGAGAATCAGTGCAGGGAAATCGCCCCAGAGGGAGACCATAGCTGTGATACAAGGATATCTGCAAGCGGGATCTGAAGGCCTTAGGAATGGACCTCAACAGATGGGAAACCTTGACATCTGAGCGTTCAGCCTGGAGGCAGGTGGTGCATCACGGCCTCTCCCAGTTTGAAGAGACCCTTGTCCAGCAGGCCAAGGCAAAGAGGCAGTCCCAAAACCAGCAAAATCAGGGAGCTGGACAGGGGACAGATTGTATTTGTCTTCAGTGTGGAAGGGATTGTCACTCTCGAATTGGCCTTCTCAGCCACACTAGACGCTGTTCCAAGTCCTCCATACAGAGCACGTTACCATAGTCTCTCGAGACTGAAGGATGCCTAAATTAATTAAATGCTTGAGACAACCAGGAAGACAGAGCCTGTTCCAGGTGAGTGAAATGTAGGTGTGTGTCGACAGGCAGGAATTCCCAGAATTCTGACTGGGAAATTATTGGGAAATTCTGGGAATTGGAGTAAAACACACACACACACACACCAAATGACACACCCTTACTTGTTATTACCATGCCAAGGGATTCTAATATTCACAATTTCCCCTTTCTGACACAGCGAATCTCATTCACATATGAGTTAGATGTTGGCCAGAAGTTTCAATGTGTTACAGATTTTTAATTTATTTGTTTACAAACATGTATAGACTATCTTTAATTTTTTTAAATCCAAAGCATTCTACAAAATGAAGACATATTAGATTTTACTGTATTGTAACCTGCAGTAAAACAGTACGTAAAAGCAACAATAAAAAAAGCAAAAATGTATCAAGTGAATGGAAATTGGCCACAATGAGGAAAATACCCAGGCAAACAACTGTTTCCAGCAACAGAGAACATGCTCTACAACAGAAGCCTGCCTAATTTCAATGAAGAAATCATTCCATATGATGGGAAGCAGACAGGGGAAAGCCCTTCTCTACCCCACAACCAAACAAGCAACAGAAAAAGCAAGATAGCCTTCTCAAAACCTAAAGGTTTGGGAGAAAGCAATATCTTTAAGATAACCTGATAAGAGCTGTCTAAGGCCTTACAAAGGGACCTTAATGCCTTGAACCTGGGCTGACCATTAACTGGCAGTCACTGCAAAGCTTTCAACACAGTTCAGCCTTGAAGTTACCAAAGCATGGGATGGTTCAAGAATGGTCCTAGTTGCCACACCAGCAAAAGCTGCTAACTAGTGCTCTTTGCATCCTCTGCATCCATAATCAGCAGTGGGAATGTAATATTTCTCAGTCTGAAACTAAATACTTCACACAAAGGTACAATAAATAATAAATATTTTGAAAATGTTCTGCTTCCAACTTTGAAGACAACTGTATAAAGATTATCTCGAAAAATCTAGCAGCTTGTATCTATGGCCAGAGCGGTACTGATGAAGGTGACATAAGCCAAGCAACATCATACTTACATCCCTCCAACAAGTATTGTTTGCAGTGGAGCATGGAAAACCCGGATTTTCTGTCAAGAAAGCAAAATATGAGTAAGAACTCAAACTTAAAGTGTCAAGCTTTTCTCTGGAGAGAAAGTGGGATCAGTGAGTTTTAGACTCCTCTGTAAAGGAAGTTTAATCTACCGAGTTGTATAAACTAGGTAAAAAAAATGACCATTTTGAATAATGTTCAACTATTGGTACCTGGACCACTATAAAACAAGAGTTGTGGGAAATTATTGCATTTTTAGATCTTATCTTAGATTTGAACTCATCCAGCAACCTACAGATTCAGGAATGTCTAGAATTAATCTAACACATGGCTGACCAAACCTCCTGAAAAAACATTTCTAAGTCTGCAATGTTACACTGGAACATTGTAATGGAAACTTGTTCTATCATCCAGTTCTCTTTTATCTTTTCCTAGCACTCAAACTAAATCTGTACTCTTGCAAGTAGATCCATTTTCTCTTGGTCCTTCAACAATGACACTGTTGTTCTATTCACTGTCATGTGGCCTGCTTATACGTGTACTTACTCCAGTACAGCAAATCTGCAACTTAGTTTATATACAACTTCTCCATTTCTTTCAGCCATAGTAGCTTGTGTGTTAAATCAAGGATTGGAAGAGATCTGTGGTACACTGGTTAAGCCTTCAGACACCTGATTGTTTCAACTACTGCATGAAAAAAGTCAATACTGAAAAAAAATCATCTTGGTTCCAAATTATATTGCTAGAATGAAAGGCTCCTAATTCTACCAAAGTACACTATGCAACTCTTCCCTCTTTCCTTCTTCATGGCTCTTCTCTGATAAGAAAATAATAATAATAAGAAGGATGCAGGGAAATGAGACCATAGGAGGTTACAAATTTGTCATGAGACTATTTACTCTCATGTAAAATTCTGTGAATGAAGCTGGGCACCTGAATAATAAAGCCCCACCAGGAAGCACTCAAACAAAACAGAGCAAGAAAGACGGGATTTTGTGTGGAAGTACTCTGAGTTCCATTCACAACACATTCCTGGACTCGGAATTCATTACATTTCAATCTCTGCCTTTTATATTAAGTTCCACTTTGTGGATCTTTGGGTTCTAACCAAAACAAGAAAACAAAACAAAAGTACAGTATGTTCCATAAAACTGGGGCACCACCACTCCCATCCTAACAGTATAAAAAGATACAAAATAAACTTTTGCCATATAATTTTCCAAACTTCTCAAGATATCCAAAATAAAAAGAATTAGTCAAGAGTTGTGGGAAGACCACACTTCCACAGCTACTTACGCTCATGAAAGGGTATTTTTCAAGTTTCTCCATGATGACAGGCAACAAAACTGTAAAGGGATAAACTATGTGAGTTATCTCTGCCCATGCATCTTAACCACTCAATTGAATGCTATACAAAATGCAGTCACTGGATGCAGTCACACACACTAGCAAACCCTCTCTCACTCTCATACACACAATACCTCTTCCTGCATCAGTGTGGGGAACCTTTCATCCTCCTGATGGTAAGATAACAACAACTCCCACAAACCTTTACCACTGGCCACTCTGATTAAGCTTTCTGGGAACTGAAGTCCAAAGCATGTAGAGAGTCAAAGGTTCTCCATTCCTGTTCTAGATTTGACCAGGAGCTTGATAATGCTCATGTATCCTGGTTCAGGAGAAACTAACTGCAACATGCTAGCAAGACACAGGGGAAAAAAATTGAAACTGCCTCTTTTCTATGAGAAGAAAATAACTTCTTCATTCACCTCTGACCACTGCTGCAAGTGTTCATAACAGCACTTCAAATGGTTCATCAGCTATATGTATTCATGCACTAAGGCTTTTTCCATGGCCATAGGCATTTCTTAGTGTACACTTACACACATGCCACCCCTTCTCTTAAGATAATGTAAATAGATTTTAGCACAGAATGGGTCTGAAAGCATAGTTTTAAGAAATCTGAATAAAACGGTACTATAATTCGCAGTAAAATTAAAACCACATGGGAGAGTAATTTCTAGACAAGAGAACTGGTCCATCTCTAGAGGATATCAGACCACTTGGAACAAGATGAAAGAAAAAGGAAATCTGTTCCACAATACAGGTGCAACACCCAGTTATGATTAAATGTATTGTTTACATGGCAAAAGTAAGTGTATTGTTTTGAAATGTATTGGTTTGTTAAGTATGTGATGGGAGTGAGTGAGGTGCATGGAACATTGGTCAGAATAGTTCTTGTTGGCTGGGAGAAACTAGGGGAGTAGACTCTTGGTTAGATTTTTGGAGCAGCCTGTGAGGTAAAGAGAGATTGGGCAGAGGGAAGTATATTAAAAAAAGAGTCGAAGGTTTGGGGTGGGGGGAGAGGTGACAAGGAGAGTAAAGAACTGCACTAAATAAATATAAACCCTAGGAATAAATAACACCCCTTAGACAATGTTTTTTTAAATAAACATCTTATTAAGTTAAGAGGTGTAGAGCTCAACATATACACAGGGTGTTACAAGGGCTTGAGTGAAGGAGCAAATACACACTCATAGGTGCAACTAAAGGTTAGTGGCAGTGAAAGAAGAAAAGAGGAAATACTGTAAGTGAAGATTGCTGTAGAAAAGACATTTATTCCTGTTGTTATTTAAAGAAACCATCATATAAATAGTCAAGTGACAAGACAAAGGAAGTTCTGACATCAGTATACGAGAAAGGGCACACAGAATGACATATGACATACAGATAAATAGCCAAATACAACAGAAATATTATTTTGCAACATCTGGTAATTAAAAATGAAATGGCATTAACATCATGAAGATGGGGAAAGGGAGTATTATACAGAGCCTATGGGACAGAACAAGACCTTCTTGGTGTTAATACAAGTTGGGTGTCTCAGCAGAGAAGCTGCTCTGTGAAGACCAAAGCAAAAGCCAGAGCTGCAGCCAGCATCCAGAGCCTTTAGCATTACCCACCAGAGCAAAATGGACAACTCTATGGAGTTGTTTGGTAGCTGCACCAAAACACCAAGTTCCAAATCCCTTGGGAGCCACACTGTCTTTTGTTTCTTTATTGCATTGGCTGCTGCTTCTGAAATTTAACAGCTGCCACTCACCAAACTATGTGCCACTGCATTTGCTACTACAAGTCAGTGTGATTTATACCTGTTCTCTTTCTGGCACGTACATACTAATGCATCCTTCTGTACCACAGAGCCTTGCAAGACTACAGAGCAGAAAGTTCATTTCCCTTCTGGAAGGAAATTAAAAAAGGAAGAATTGAGAGATACCTGCTATGATTTTGGCAGCTTGGATGCCAGCACATTGGCAAGGAGAGGAAAGAAGGATGCAACACAAAGGTGCATGATCTCCATTTTGCCCAGAAGATCCACATTGCTCACCCTGTATTTGAGGCCCCATCTTAAGACACTTGCCTCAAATGCAGTTACATAAAGCTGCAAGCCACTCATTCTCCTCCACATTTTTTATTCTTTTTTTAAAAAATTGTGAAATCTCCATACTTAAAACAGAAAAAACACAAAACAATTATACAAAAAAGTATTCCCTTCCACGGGGACCATTTGAAGATAAAATCATTTTTTCCTCCCTTTACGGAGCCTCATTCTCTTTCCAAAAATGTATTGATTCTTGCTAAAGTGCACAACTCCTTCCCCTTTATTAATACAAAATCTATAAATTGTCCCCAACTATCTATAAAATATTATTTATCAAGCTCTTCTTTATCTTAATGTTACACTGCAACTTATCATTAATAGCTATATTTCAAACTTCTTTATATCACTCATTTAAATGGAAATCAAGCTTTGTTTTCCAATTCCTTACCACCAATAATCTTGCCATTGTTAACAAACTTAAGATCAATTCCTTCCTTGCACAATTCCATTGCTCCTTATCAAATATTGTTTATTCTGAGCTCATGCTCAGTTGCTTAGCAACCCTCAAGGCATCTCTGGCAGCCATCTCTGGAGGTGATGCTAAAAAAGGGAAAAATACTAAGTGCTTACTCATCCCAGGAGCAGCCATGACAATACGGGAAACCACCACTTGGGTTATCCCCTTGATTGCAGCTTTCTGGAAAAAAGAAAAACAAAAGTGTCACGCTTGTTCTTCAAATGGTGATACACAGCACAGAAATAATCTTGGGATACTTGGCACTGGCAAGTAGGGCTGCTTTGAGAAACTGCAGAAACCTAGCACTCATTTAATTAAAAGCAGCAACATGACTTTGAAGAACTTAAAAGCCCAAGTGAAGACATACAGCCATAAGATCTGATCTCAGTTCTGTACGATTTCAGTACCCAAATTGTCTCAGTACTGTACTATTGCATGGCAGAGAGGGAGTGTTTGGTTAGTTCATAACATCAACTGGCTGACTCTAAATTTTCCCCTCAGAGATAGAGTCCATCCAAAGACAAAGGAATCTCACCCACTTCTAACAGCAGAGAGATGTGGACATATGCTAATGGTGGAAGAGAAGACCTGGATGAGCATGGAGAAAATGGCTTCACTAAAGGCTTTGTGGAGTATCTGACTTGGCTTTCTTCTCCTCAGTTCCAACTTATCTATTTATTTAAAATATTTATACCCCACCTTCTGCTCAAGAGGACCTCATGGCAGCTTATAATATTAGAACAAACAACATTTAACAATTAAAAACAAGAAATGATTACAATATAAAAAAGAATTAAACATATATCAAATAAAATTAGTAGATTAAAAAAAGTTTAAAACCATTCTAAAGATACATTAATGATAACAAGGCAACAGTCCCATTTTTTTTTTTAAAAAAACACCCTCTTAGGCAGCCAGATACTGAGAAAGAGCTTACCGAAAGAACAAAGGTCTTCCCTGTCAATGGAAGGATAGCAATGAAGGGGCCTCCCACAGAGCAGCAATAGAGAAGGCCTACTGTCATATCCTTACTCAATGCACCTGTGAGAGAGATGGGGCTAAGACAAAGGCCTCCCAGATTACCTTAAAACCTGGGCAGGCTCATGAAGGGAGATGCGGTCCTTCAGAAAGCTTAGACCCAAGTTGTTTACGCCTTTATAGATCAAAACTAGCACTTTGAACTGTGCCCAGAAATTGACTGGTAGTGAGGGGAGCTGTTGCAACAAGTGAGTTATGTGATTCCTGTAACCAGCTACAGTTCACCTGCTGAAGTTTCCAAACACTTTCTAAAGGCTGCCCTGTGTAGACTGCACTACAGTAATCCAAATAAGATTTAACTAAGGCATGTGTCACCATGGCCATATCAGACATCTCCAGGTACAGGCTCAGCTGCCACTCTAATTTTAACTGGGCAAATACACTCCTGGTGGCTGCTGAGGCCTGGGCATCCAGGTTCAGGGATGTATCCAGGAGCACACCCAAGCTGTGAACCTGTAATTTCAAGGGGTCAGAAACACTGTCCAACTTGCTATATCATATAGCTTTGTTTTTCTGCGAGGTTTTGAATCAAGTGACTTGGCATCAGAAGTGGAGATCTTGGGTTCAGATTGAGCTGGTGAATTAAAAGAAACATCACTGCAGTGACTGCCAGACAGGTAAGGGCAGTCAATGGCAACCTGAAAGCCTGCGAGGGGAGTGGGCAAAGAGGCAGATGGCACTCCTTGAACCAGTTGCAATTGGAGCAGCCATAGCCTAAGACACCTGTGGGATCTTAAGCCTAAAATACCTCTTAAAAACACCTAAAAAATGTTCAATGAAGGCTGAGGGGGAATAAATCTGGCATAATATTTGCAGCCTGGAGGGTCTTCTCACAAATATAGGCTCTAAAGCCAAAGAAGTAGGTTGTGGTTGGTTTTAAGGGTGAAAGCCTGACACAATGAACCAGCTTCAACCTTAAACCTCTTGCCCAAGCAGAGAAGGTAAAGTGTATGTCCATTTGAAGGTGACATCTCACTTCTGCAAGAGTCACACTTGTAAGAAGGGGCTTTAAACTGAATGAAACAAAGAGAAAATGGCAATGGGACTAGAGATTGTAGGAAATTAAGAAAACAAAAGGAGAGAATGAAAGAAAAGGAATGCCTTAAAAGCAAAAGAAAAATATTCTGAGACATGGAAAGGAAGTTCCTATAAGGCTTACTAGCACAGTGGTCAAAGAAGAACTACAGGGAATTGGGCCAAGGTACCTAAGCATGTGTAGTAAGAGGCAGGGCTGCCACCAAAATACTCAATTTAGGAGGTTTCCAAATGGAATTTTGTAGAGACCGCAATGAAGAACTCAACTTCTGCAACAAAAAACAGGAAAACACTTTCCCCCAATTTTTTTTCCAAATCTTTGCAATGCTTGAGGATTGCAAATAACAAGGCACTCAAGACTGCCAATAAAGAATCTTCACAGCATTTGAATTATCTGTTTTTTTTCCCTTTAGTGCAGTGGTTCCCAACCTTGAGTAATCTAGGTGTCCTTGGAAAGAAAGAAGGCCAGGTCTGCCAAGGAAAGTTAACTGTTGAATCTTGATGCATCTCTAGGTTCCTTGGAGGACCAGTCATGTAGGTAAGACCAATTTCAAATACCCTACCCACCAAAACAAAAAAGTAACAATGATTTTCCTATTCTCTCATCTCCCTGAAATAAAGGTACTTACCCTGGACTTGCCCAGAGTGTTGCCATTCTCATCTGTCACTGTGATCCCATTAATGAGTTCTCTAATGCAGAGAAAAGAAATAACCCCAAGCATTATGACTAAATGGCTCGATTTTGTAACACAAACATTTCTCCAAGCCAACCACGCCCAATGTCTCAAGAATGTTACTTCCTTTATACAGCACAGCTTGTGAAGATCAGGACACTGAACCTTCAATCCCATTGTAGCAATTTCCCAAGAGCTAGTCAGCTAGTCTGTATCAATATGTACAACAACAAACAAAAGAATTATTGTACCTGAAAGACTAACAATGTCTAAGGAACTGGACTGGACTCATATTGAATTAAACCTGTTAATCTGCAAGGCACCACTAATCTTTTATTTTTATTAATATATCTGTTGATCCTTAAGGTGCAATACAGCTTTTTTATTTTATTTTACCACCAATCTTATGTTTCTCAAACTGATGGCAAGAGTAGGTGATACCATCAAAAAAATTACAAACAACTAAAAAATTACAAACATAAACTAGCTTTCAATCTCACATGGGTCTTCATAAAGCTAGGCACCACAGAGCTGGGATGGTGGAGATGAAATACAGAAGTTCTAAACATCATGACCAGATGTGCAGGCCAGCCTTTTCTGTTAAAGCAAGTTTCAAAATGGGGGGCTCTAAACTCAGGTGAGAGCTGTAGGTTTCAGACTTGGTCTCTGGTGGTTCAGATTAAAATGTCTCTCTCACTCCCTTCCTGCCTTTAAGAGGATGCAAAAAACTAGGCTGTTTAGGGGCATCCTCAGTTAAATGTTTTCTTAGATCTTGCCACTGCCTTGCTATTATTTAAGTCTATTATTCTCAATTATTTTGCTTTATTTGAAGATTTGATGTCTTTAGTTTGTTCTGTTTATTGTTTCTTTTATGTAAGCTGTCGAGAATAGTGCCTAGCACTAATTTGTGTTGTACACGTTTTTGAAATAAAATAAAATAAAGGGTTGCCAATTATTCAGTATCTCCCTCCCCTGCAAGATTTTTAGAACTTCTGTGTTTCCTCTATTTTTGACTTCTAAAGGTTTCTCCCTCCCAGTGTCCCAAGACCCTCAAAAGCTTTCCAACGGCAAAAGAGCTTCAGTAGGGAGCTAGGGAGATTCAGAACCCAAAACAGGGAGAGAATAAGCCTTTAATTAGGGTAAATTAAATGGTTCAGGTGCCTAATCCAGAGTACAGTGCAGTAAGTTACAGGATTTCAACCACTGAGTCAACATCATAATCATACGACATTGGCAGAGCACCATAAGGAAAACAGAAGGTGGATCAGGATCTACTGCAGTATCTTTGTAAGCAGGAGCTTCTAACTCCCAACTGTAAAGAAAGAAAGAAAAAGTTTCCCCTTATTCTAAATTAGACTGCTAATTAGACAAAGAAAGGAAAAACTGGATCAGATTTCTGTACATAATGTGGTAGAGAAACTTCTGAGCATGTGTTCAAAACGATTCTTGTTTCGTTAATTTTAAGAGTATATCTACTCCCCCATTCAACAATCACAATTTTTAAAAATTCTACTTGGCCAATCCCAGGTTCTAGTTGAAAAGAGTATTAATCCCAGAGTAGATCCCACAAGCTCACCCCCATCATAATCTGCAGCTATAGTGACTCCTGTGCCTTCCAATAAAACTGCTTGTTTTCAAGGCTTCTCCTTTTACTACTTAATTAACAAGAAGAAACCTGTTAACTTCATGATATGTAATTGAGATCTAGCAACTTGGTTAAAGCCTTTGTATGCCATGCTGTAAATCTATCCTTAAATTACTGAGCGTTTGAAACAAACAGGACGGTGCACTGCTGCCTTCTGGTGGCCCTAGTGAAGAACTTAAAAGGCATGTCTGCAAAAGAGCCATGGGGTTTATTTAAAGTAGCCAAAGGTATTCATCTGAATGTTAAAAGGGGTATTAGAATAAATCTGGAGTTAAAAGGGAAAACAGTCAACATATCTGCACTGAGACAGTTAACTCTCCCTTTTCCTGAAAAAAAAATCTCAACACGCATCACTTTCAATATTTACATGCATGTGGATTTCAATGTGCAGAAGCTGCCATGAAAATGTGACAAGGCACACACAGCATCTCATCAGATCACTGCAACAGCTTCTACAGCTGGAGTTCCCCACATATGTTTATGAAACAGGATTCTGGTCAAGGTGATCACTCTTGTTACTTCCTTAATTTGATTTTAAAAGTTTTGTGTGTTTGTACAGAGCCTCTCACTGTAGGATAGGCACATCTAAAGGGAAAATCCCCAACACAAATGCAGAAAAATCCTTTAAACATTTTCAAGCTTGAGTAGAAGGTGGTATCTGAGAAAAGATACTGAAGGCAGGCAATGTTTCCTTTTTAAACCTCCATCAATAAAAAACAAACAAACCATGCTATATCTGCTCCTATAAATAGAGCCACATCTTGATTTGAAATAGCTAAGCTCAAATCAGAGCAGCTAGAGAAAAGTGGTTTCTAATCAGGATTATTCTCTGCTTTCTTTAAAGATATTTTGTAACATGCACCATTCATAAGGGAATCTATCCCAGGAGAATATCAGCTGCTTGGAAGGTACATATAGCATAATATTGTTAACTGAGGCAGACGCATACAGCACAGCATATTAGAGTAAGATTTGCAGACTATGTTCATACAGTATCTACGTACTTGTAATTCTGTCTTTGGAACACAGAAGACTGTGCCTTGTCAAAAATACTGCCCCCCCCCCCCCGAGTAACTTCTGCATCTATTCAGAGATCCCACAAAGGATGTCCATGTGGTTGTAGTGGTGCATTTCTTAAAATTCACAGCGTAAGCACTATCCTAGGTTCAGACGCATGTAGCAAAATCCATGGTGTGCCGAAAGAACTCAGCAGAAAGGACAGGAGAAGTGATAAATTTATTGAGTAAGCCCAGTCAGTGGAGCACATTTAAAGCAGGAGCTCTAAAGCTCAATCCTTGCCCAGCAGCAACAGATTTGAATTTGATACCAATTCAAGGGAGCTTTTCAAGAACAAAGGAGGGTGTGTGTTAGTGTCTGTCCTCAGCCATGTGGCAAATATGATTTGCAACTGAAATTTAGGTGGCATCTCCAGTTACATTAACACAATCATGTATGTGATTATTTTATTTTTGCAGAAAGAGGAAGATAACATATAGAATTTTATGGTAACACAGTGGAATCAGGAAAAAGTTTCTCTGAGACATACTGGGTCAAAATGGATACCCCAAGCCGGTGAGAAATTCCTTCCATAGCACACTATATAGCTACTCAAAATTAATTGAAAACAAACTACGTGAACAGTAATAACCAGTACTGAATTTTAAATAATCTCCACCAGATTCAGTGGTTATTGTTTTACCTTTTTTTTAAAATTAGTAGGTGTCATCAGGCTTCTGTAATTTTGACCTGGCTCTAGACAGTAGTGGACATTGAATCCTATCCTTTCCTGCACATCTTTATATCTCCTGTTTCAACAGAAGTTCGTCTTGAGTGTTCCACACTTTAGTTTTCAACCATGCTTTTAACTATGTTGTTACATATGGATGGGTACTGAAATTAAGCTCACCACAGGCCACTGGATGTACACAAAATGAAAATGTGATCATGGACACAGTTTAATGGGCATTTTGTATAACCAGGATACCATAAATATATATCAAACATAATAAAAAGAGTACTAGAATTGATTTTCCATCTGAATTACCTATGTCCTAATTTCCCTCCTGATCCACTCCTTATCTTATCTCAGACTTAGAATAAGCCAAAAAAAAAAAAAAAAAAAAAAAAGATATAGCCAGTTGCCTGCAGCTACCTGCCCCCTAGTCACTGGTTGTACTATCGTGATGTCATGGAACTTTTAATTAACTTTGTAACTGTATAAGCAAAGATGTCAGCAAAAGAATGTTGACAATGCAACTTCTGTGAGAATAACTAAAGGTCACCTGGCTGGGAGGAAAAACATAACATGAGGGCCAAGAACAGACAGAAGAGGGAACATCTGTTCTTGGCAAAAGGAAGCAATAGAAAGAGATAAGTTAAAAAGCACTTTTAGAAGGAGGGGAGTTACAGGGAAGGATGTAAAAATAAGGGGTACATCAAGGATCAGATGCCTAAGAATGAGGGACAGTTTAAATGGATAAAAGGGGCAGAGAGAAAGGCGACATTCTGAGCAGAATCCTATTTGTATAGCTGCTATGTAACATTACACCTGCATAAATGTGCCAGGAGTTCCACAATCTGTTGCATGGTTCCCATTTAGACTGACTGCACAGTGCACCTATGGAAATGCTTTGTGCATGATACTTTCACCTTGGTGCAACGAGCGTTACCTCTTGCATAACACTGAGTTACACAAGCACAGTTACTGAACAGGACTTCAGCCACTGAGAAAAATACATTCTAAGAAGGAAAGGAAGGTACGGGATCTAAATGTGAAAGGTTCTTGGTCCTCAGTTTTCATCAACTCTTATTGCTGACTATGTTGTCTAGGGTTGAGAGGATTCACATTCCAATATCTGGAGGATACACATTCACCACTCTAGATCCAAAGAAACCAATGGTGGTTGGATCTTGACAGGAAGGGAGAGGGCACATAACTGCTACAAAGTATAGGAAGCTGTGCACCAGGGAGAGAGGAGCCATTAGGCTGAAGCAGTGGTATGGCTGAATTTCTCACACAACTGGATAGGTCTTACCAGTCACATCCTCAGTATCATTTGTCTTTTTTTTCCTATATGACAGCATTTAAACCAGCAGTTTACCAGCTCAGGATTAACGTCTGTGCATGTCTTTTAAATGTCCGTATTTTTTCCCCCTGGAATTCTGGCTCAGTTTTTTAGTTTTCTGTCACTGATCACCACAAATGCTGGATTTGTGACACTTGATACAGAGCTGATAAATGTAATTAAATTTGCTGTACAAAATGTTCGCAATCTTTTGATACAGAAACAAATTCCTGGGCTTAACATGTGCTCAGAAGTACTTTTGTTCCTTTGAGCATTGCAATGAGATTACAGAGTAGCTAGATTGTGGGATTATGAAATATTCTGGTCTAGTGTTGGACAAGAAGACAATAGGTATAATTAACTGAGTGTACAGGCAACAAGTGACAACCAGCGTGGTGTAGTAAAACACCCTAACCACTACTGGGACTTGAGAAACATATGTTCTGAGCCCAATGGGCCACAATATTCAGGAAGTCATCTTGGGCCAGTCACCTTCTTTTGGTCTGACCTACTTCACTGGGCTGTCGCAATAAGAGCCATGCATGACACCTTAAATTCATTGGATGAAAGGTGGAATAGAGGAACAATGAATAAAGAAACAAATGTATTGATTCAATTCTACCTTGGGGAGGAATAAAAATGCAATACAGGGAGAGAGTCAGTATAAGACTTCTGGCTGTACCAGCCATGCAAAAACTTGTACTTCTTGAAGAGGTACAGGGTTGTGTTTAAGTGCTTAACAAAAAGCCCCTAAAGTAGCAAGTGCAAACAGCAACAAACAGTAGGGATTACTCACTTTGACAATATCTCCAGCTGAGCCTGGAAAAAAACCTCTCTTTGAATGTACCCCATGACAAAAGCTGTGCAAATCCCAGCTTCCATCCATCAATCAAGATGATCTAATCAAAGATATTATCCATCACTTTTTGACTTGACACACACTATTCCTTGACCTGATGTTCAATATCTCAGATTTTAGAACTACCGGCTGAAATGGAGGCCCACAGCAAGCAATTCCTCAGAAGCAAAGATGCTTTGGGAAGAAACAGAGAAGGAATGTAACCCTCTGGTGTTTTTATTCCACTATATTTTTTTTTAGCTCTCACTAGTGACACTGGAAAATATGTGTCTCAGTCAATTACTATTAGGTACAGACTAAAGAATGCAGGTGCTCTCATTCCTAGGCAACTACCCTTCCCACTAGATATAGCTGATTTGCTCATTTTAACCAAAGTCCTGTGCCATTTATCATTAGCAAAATATGTCATCATCACATCAGGGATGGGTGATACATAGCCCAGGGACTGTGCCCATCTCTTCTCTGCCTGTCTTTACACACCCTTCACGAAATCTGGTGACTTGTTGCTGAAATTTGGTAGGGTAGTAGATGAAAACAAAAAGATTGCTGGGTGTAGTATATGTCGTATTTTTAGGGATTTGCCTGAATAGCCTCCTGGAAGCACAAATCTGTTTTAAAACAATGCCTGGATTTTAAGTGTGAATGCACTGAAAAGCAGGGAGGAGCTGTTGCTGTACTGCTGAAATATGGCATGCTCCCGCCCCCGGGTTCCAGCTGGGAGACACAACATCTAGATTCACAGAAATTGCCCCAAACTGCATTGCACGTTCACCCCACCCCAAGCCACTTGGCTCTACCTAGAGACTTACTGCTGCCTCATTAAGGGGATATTCACACAGTTGGCAGCAGCTACTGCTGCAAAGGGGACCCAGCGTGCCACAAGACTTGGGGCTCTCTGTAGGGAGAAAGAGAATGAGGTTAGGAGTAAGAACTAGACTTATCCATAACAATGAAGAAGTGAGAGCATATGGCACTGTGGATGCTGCAGTGCTGTGCCCTAAGAAAGAAGAATATTCTGCTTTCTTTGATTTCTCATAATCTTACCTTAAATGAATACTCCACTGCTTACACGAATGCTACTTTACAGCTAAAGCCACAAGGAAGGGCATAAATATACAGCAAAAACAAGCAGCACACAGGGACGGAAAACCTTTCCCATATTCTGTGCTGCAGTGCCCAGGGCCAGCAGATAAAGCAGAAAAAGTCCTTAGTCATGCTGCCCCCTTGTGGTTAGAAGAATTAGACTTCTACAACGGTACCTTGGTGTAAAGGTTGAGTCCCACAGCAGTTGCCAAGGCAGTGCTGGTCGCAGTGAAATAAGCCACTCCAATTTGCCTAGAATTGTCCAAAGGGGATACAAAATAGTCCCATCAACAGTCAATTTCAGCTCATTGTCAGTTATGCAAGAAAGGAATAACTCACGTCACCATTTGTGGGAAATGTATTCACTTGTTTATACTGCTGGGTTTTAGGTTCTTCTTTCTCCACAAGCCTACCTTGGAAGATCAGCAGCTTCTCTCCAGCACCCCTACACTAGTGGCTCTTCAGTACAGAAGAAATATTAAAAAAGGAAACAACTCTTCAACTCTTCCAGGTCTAGCTCTATGATATAAGGCTGGCTGGGAATGCTTGGCCCTCCAAAGGTTCTTGGGTTGTCATTCCCATCAGCCCTCAGAACTGGCTGTGCCAACTACAGATGGCAGGAATGGCATTTGAGCAATAACTAGAGGGCCAAACATTCCCAAATTGTGATCTAAGAAGTTAGAAAGCAAAGAATGGATATGAAGTGGCTGTGAAGTACCACAGAGTGAGCATCAAATCATTCAAAAACAGCCATTCTGCCAATTCAGCTGAGCATCAGATTCCACATATTCAACCCACTAGATGCAAAGGTGTGAATACCTCACACAGGGGAAGCAAGACCATAAGGCCCTCATCCATCTGGATTTTGTCCCTCCAAGACTACTGCCAGCCCTGTCTCATAAGGAGCCAGTGTTGGAAACACTATAACGTACATCGTACTGATACCTTATAATGACTAACAAGCACATGTCAGTTTCCCCAGTTGGGTTCCAAATATACCATCCCCTCATGATTTATCTAAACTGCTGCAGATGACAAAAGCACACTCCAGTCCCAGCCAACCTGGCATACTAGGTAGCATAAGCAGAAAATACTATGTCATCGCAAATACTCACTTCAGTGAGATAGGATTGGCAGCATTCCGGTTGGTGTAGTTCACAATGGCATTGAAAGACTGGTTCACCCACTGCCAGAAAACGACAGCTGGAACTGTCCTGTAGGGTGAAGAAGAGAAGAAGATCCAGACCCCAGAATAGGTCCTGACACTCATCTATATAGGTGGAGATTATACAGCTTGCATGATCTTCTGTTCTGGTCTAGAGTGTTCACTTTCATCAGATACTAGTAGTTCTCTCTTTTTACTAGACTAAATTCACATCATCATATTGTTTATTGCTGAAATGCGAAATGTGAATCTACTATTAATATCAGAAATAAACTCTCCATACACACACACACAAACATACACACACACATACTTTTTCTTTTATATATGTTTATATATACATTTTTCTTTTGCTTGTGTGTGTGTATATATAAACATATATAAAAGAAAACGTGAACTGAAGTATCAGAAACAAACCATATGATGGTGTACGTTCAACACACAACTTTTATATATGAGCCAGAATCCTATTAGTTATGCTGGTATAAATGCAATTGCATAAACTACAGTAGCATTTCCCACCAGTTGACAATCCGCCCCTTGTATTTTTTGTCCTGCGCGAGTTGCATGAGTCAGAGCATAGTGAGAAATACATGCAGCAACTCATTATTCATTTATTTATTCATTCATTTATTTATATACTGCCCATCTGGCAGCCAAGGCCACTCTGGGCGGTTTACAACAAGTAACATAAAACAACGAAGTAGCAAAATAGCAAATAACAACATCAATACATTAGGGGCAAAAATCAAAAGTCATAAAGTGCAGTGAGGATAAAATTACAACACAATAAATGCAGTTAGAAGTGTAGAAAAACATTTAGCAGCAATTCTCCACTGCAATTTACATCACTTCACAGATGATGGCATAACTAACCAATAATCAAGTAAAACAACTGTCAAAAGAAGAACAATAGGACAGACACCTCATTTATAAGCATTACTCAAAAAAAAGGCCTGTTGAAATACAACAGCCTTCACTGCCTGGCAAGAAATGATTAGCAATGCAGCCAGGAAAAATTCTTTTGAG
The DNA here is from genome assembly GCA_037013535.1 of Intellagama lesueurii. NCBI lineage: Eukaryota > Metazoa > Chordata > Lepidosauria > Squamata > Agamidae > Intellagama > Intellagama lesueurii. The sequence goes on from JBAJHW010000003.1 coordinate 213,156,525, forward strand.
ATGCTGTTCAGAATTGAGGGGGGCCCTTCTAAGTGATCATTCTTTTGGGCCCAGACACTCGAGAGTGCTCAGGTGGATTCTTATGGGTGAGGCAATTCTTGAAGTTCCGTGATTTCAGAGCACTTGGGATCACATACTACAATCAAGCATGGATATCAATCTCCATTTAAAATAATCCAGATAATCAGCTCTTAACAGATAACCCAGTCCAGTGCAGATAATCACCCAGATAATTAGCACCAGTACATTTGCTGTGTAACTGGAGATAATTTGCAGGATGAATGCATTTAGATGAAACTACTTTTAGCAGTGAATGCATAAACATGCACACATCTGGTGAATGACTGATAATGCAACTAGCAGGTAGTAGAACGGATAGGGTCCCAGATCTTTAAATTCCTGAGTTAGGGAGATCTTGTGCCCAAGGACTTCGCTATGGCACAATGGTGAGCAATCCCAGTTATTTGTTTTTGGGGTTCCCCCCCCCCCCCACTTTTTTCACTAATCCCAAAATTCTTAAAGGAACAAGAATCCCATTTGGAAAAGGAAAAAGGGAGACCTGCTGTCATACAGCCATTTTTGTTTTCAACTAAAACAACATGTGTAGGGCAAGGAGTGCAGTCCTATAGCATCACCAGAAGACTTGGACTGATAAACAACTACTGAGTACTGTATATCTAGGAAACCCTGGCAAAAGTCACCATAAACTGGAATCAAGCTGAGGCACAAGATTAAGAACACACATACTTCTGGACTGGTGGTGAAGACTTTATATTTTATTCAGGATCCTAATTTATTATGCATCTGTGGTTATTTTATATGCTTCCTAATTTTGCTGTGTATAGTATTTTTAGAATACATTCTAATGATTTTAGATAAACTGCATAGTAGACATATCAAAAATACATAAAGAGTGCCAGAACGTTTAGTTTTGCTTCAAGTTCATAAATACACCCAGATTCTGTGTTATATAACCACCTTCTACTCAACTCTATGCCTCTTCATCAGGCAGTAAATGATTCAGATAATTTCTGCATAATTTTAATATAATTATTTAAAATAATTACATATTTTGCCCTTTCAGCAAAGCAATGAAGCTGGCTTCTCCAAAGCTGAGTTTTCCAGGGAAGAATGCATCAGTTCAATATCATAGATGTTTCCATTTCTTAAAAAAGCTTCCTGAACTATTTTTGCCATTACGAAAACAGCCCCCAAAACATAAAAATCAAAACCTTGAGGAAGAAACGAAACAATGCTAGTTGTCTGTGGCATGACTTCAGTGTCTGAATCAGGTTCTTTCCCCAAGTAAAAAGCAGAGCATGGTTTTAATTATTGCTAATTCACATGAGACACACTTCACAGAAATTGAAGTATGATGCTACAAAGTATATTTTATGTTTTAAAAGCATAGCTGCTTTCCAAATTTACAGGCCTGTTCATCTGTTGCGCAACTCAGTTATATAATTCACCTATTTTCCTATCTCCCCAGAAGTCTCCCTTAATACGTGTCAGCTTCTAGTTTTGGTTTTAAACAACAGAGGACACTTTGCTCAATATGAATTTCTTAACATATATTTGAATGTTCATGTGATAGGCATTGCAGAAGCTTTTGGCAACCATCAGTCACCTTTATTAACAAAAAAGACGAACGATACAAGGAACACTATGGTACAGCCTATACCAACGTGGTGCCCTCCAAATGTGTTGGATTACTATTTTCATAACCCCCTAGCATCTTTGAACATGGATAACCAGAGGTTGGAACATTACTTTGTAGATGTCTGTTACTCATCTCTTTGATAGCACCATCTTTCTAAATGACTTGGATGATGGCATGGAGAGGATGCTCATCAAATTCACAGAGAACAGCAAACTGGGAGGGATAGATAATATTTCAGAAAACAGAACCAGAATTTATGATGCTCTTAACAGACTGCAAAACTGGGTCAAAACAAACAAAATGAGTTGCAACAGAGAAAAATGTGAAGTTTTACAATAAGCAAGAAAAAACAGATGCACAAATATGAGATGGGAAACAACTGGCTTAGCCAGTTGTACATGTGCAAAGGACTGAAGGATCTTAGTAGATCACAAACTAAACATGGGTCAATACTGTAATGCGGTAGACAAAAAAGTGAATACATCAACAGAAGTATACTGTCTATAAGAAAGGAAAGTAATAGCACCATTCTACTCTGCTTTCGTCAGATATCACCTCGGAGACTGTGTTCATTTCTGGGCACCACAGTTTAAGGAGGAGATCGACAAGCTACAATGTGTACAGAACAGGGGCCCAGAATGTTAAAAGGTCTGGAAACCAAGCTCTCTAAGGAATGGTTGAGAGAGCCGAGTACCTTTAGCCTAGAAAAGAGAAACCTAGAGGCAATATGACATCTATTTTTAAATACTTGAAGGGCTGCCATTTGGAAGATGGGGCCAGCTTGCATTTGTTGATTCTCCTTTTAAAAAGAGGTTGGATGGCCATCTGTCATGGATATTTTGGCTGTTGACTTCCTGCATCAGCAGGTGCTTGAACTTAGTGCCTCTTCGGATCCCTTCCAGGTCTATCATTCTACGACTCTATGAAAGCACTACTCAAATACTTGAAAGACTGTCATATAGAGGAATGGCAGGATCTGTTCTTGATCATCCCAGAGTGCAGGACATGTAATAATGGGCTCAAGTTACAGGAAGCCAGTTTTCAGTTGAATGTTACCCAAAAGTAATATATAACTTGTAATGCATCATTCCACATTCTGAGGATAATAAAAGCTTACAAGATTATGTTTAGATCCCAAATACCTGACAGGAACACACACCCAAAATTCTTTGTCTCATGAGGAAAGTAGCCCAAGAGAAGTAAATTCAAGATAGCAGGAAGGGAAGTAAAGAGCCCTCTAAAGTTCAGCAAAATTATCCTTCCATACCTGTAAAACTGCAGCATGCAACCAGTGATGGCCATTCCTCCAGGGACCTGAAATGACATTCTCCCTATTAAATTCATCTTCTCCCCTGAATCAGGGTGGAAAGCTGAGTCATAAAGCTTCTTGGCATAATAAAGCTTCTCCTCATTGGTTCCTGGGAGCACCACACCTACTCTGTAAGTATGAGAAAAAAAATTATCCCAGTTTTTATTGTTTCAGTTCCTCTGGCCACTCAGTTGAGTAGCACCCACCTGCTGGCCCGCCTCTGCAGACTATACATTGGGAACTGGGAAAAGCTCTTTCTAGAAGCAAGTCTACTTGCAGACTGAGGACTTGGACAGCATCCATATTCTCTGTGGATGTGAATACACAATGTGGACCATGACCACTTCCCTCCAAGACCTTTTCTGTAACGCTATGTGGAGCTTGCATACCCTCCTCCCACCTGTGTAGTAAAAGAAGTGGCAATCATTTAAAGGGCTGCTATTTTTACACATTTTTAATGTGTGTGCAGCTGTTTTTAATGCATTTTTAATGTTCCTAAATCTTCTGCACTGGGGATCCCCTGCTGTCCCTCCCTGAGCAGAATCATCACCATTTTAAGAAAGCAGCCAGCTATTTTACCAAGACACACATTCCAGTCTGTATTCACAGGGCTCAATGGTGTAAGAACGCATTCTTTCAAAATTTCAAACCATAGACTGGCTATATCCAAGACAGTTTGGCTGAACTGAGTCTGAATTTGAAGCTTCCTTCCCACCTCAATGATCTACAGCAGTATCACTACTGGAGGGGGGGCTTTAATGCTAACCACCATCATTAGTTTGTAATCTACTTGTTTGTGAATGACTTTATATGTGGCTGAATTATATGACATAGTGTTAATTCCTACAGGTTGTTACATACATAAGGTTACTGCAAAGGATTGAGAAAGGGCAATGTGGAGGTAGGTGGATTTGAGATATAGGCTTGTTATTTTACTGTACTCAAACTAATAAGAACATTAAACAAAAAAATAAGAAAGAAATGACATGCTAAAGCCATCATGAGACGCAGATCATCCTACTTCTGTTCGGCCATGGATGGCTTCAACCTTTTACTATATTCATTTGTGTAAAAGGTATTTTCCAATCTCTGCTTTAACCTTGCCCCTAAACCTTTCCCCAGGTGAGCTGTAGCACGACAGGTATGTATCATGTGTGTGTGTGTTTTACCATTTAGTAGCCCCCTTGCTGGTTACCTGCAGCTCTCCACCAATGTCTCTGCCATGTCTAGCTCATGCTCTGACACAAACAAAGTCCTAGGGTCTGTGATGTTGAAAAAGTGTTTCACACGCCCTGTAAAAGTGCTCTGGTCCCAGCGAGGGGCATCAATGTTAAACGTGGTGACACCGGCAGTCATCTTCCTGCAGAATGGGGAGGACAAGGACACAAAGAGCAAGTCACAGGTCAGTATAGTAATTCTGCGATTTCCCCCAATAGACCAAGCATTACGAGTATCAGCTGTTCATTCTGAGGAGGTAACTTACTACCCTTTAGAAGGTGTGAGACACTGAGAAAAGGTGCATTTATTATTAAGTTTTGCCTTGTAGATTTATCTGTCCTTCTGCCCACCTTCCTCTCCTATGTGTCATGGGGGAAAACAAGAGTTCTGCTTGTTACATCAAAGAGAGCAACTGGGGAAAGAGACTGGTGGGCAATGGAACTGTGGCATGTTCTATTCTTCTTAAAGGATCATCTCCAAAGGAAGACCTCACCACCTTAGTCAATACACATGAATCATTTCAAATGTTGTGACCCACCCAGAAACAATAGAGCAGCCTTATTTTCAACATATTAATGACCTCACTTTTCCTGAACTCAAGCCAATACCTGGACCTTTCATCACACCTCTCTGCAAAATGGCAGGGGTGCAACACGGAGGAAACTCAGGAAGAACAAGCTCTGCAGGGACCAGATTTGTTGACTGAGTGATCTGAGCCGGGGTGACCAATGTACTGCTAGACACCTTTCCAAGAACACAAGTGGTAATACTGATTATGATACTGCGGTGACCAAAATAAATGTTGACATAAGGACTTGCAGTTAAGTGGATATCCAAACCATACTTTATACACTAGCAATGGATGACAGTTACATTTATAACCTGCTTTTCTTCCAATAAGCATAAGGTGACAAGGTTTTCTTTTAAAGTATGCAGCTGGACGCAAAATACCCAGTTGGAAAAAATGTGAATACTTGGAAAAACAAAGAAAACATTAGAAAGGTTATACAGATCGATTTATTAAGAAATAGAAAAACAGGCAGTGTCATATAGCACATTTTGTGCTCATACTGTGTCCAACTGCATAGTTCAAAAAAAAAAAATCCTACAAGGCCATGTACATGGCTCTGCTTGTCTCTGCGCTAGTCCTATAGCAACCTGTAAGACAATCATGTTACTCCTCGAGTTTCATGGATCACTGGGGTGTAGAATCTGGTGTGAGAAAGGGGGTGAGAGGAATCCACCTGCCCCACATGTGCCATCCCATCCACCCTGGAAAAGGGAAGGTCAAATGGAGAAACAGGAGCTGGAAAGCACCAATAGGGAACAGAAGGAACAGACAGTTCAAGAGTGAAAAAAAAATGTGGAAAATGAGAACAGGAGAGAGGGGGAGGGGAAGACTAGGGAGGAAGGCTAGAAAGGCAGGATGAAAGGAAGAGGGGCAGAGAAGTCAGGATGGATGGGGAGTAAAAAGAAGGAAGAGAAGGTCCAGCCAGAAGGGTGGGAATGAACAGAGTTAGAGAACCCCTGAACTGGGGAATAGGAATAAACTGATGATTCCCGGGGAAGCAGCAGAGAAGAAGAGAAGGAAGCGAGTACCTCAGAAACCCTCATACTGGCGGGAGAGAGAAAGGAGGGAACAAGCGTTGGCCCAGGAGGGGGTGGTGAGAGGCAAATGGAAGAATGCTGGCTGAGGAACCCCTTTGTGGGGGACCCACTCCAAGTCAGAATTGAGAGCTTCAGAGAACCCTGGGGGATCACAGAGGGTGATGAGTGACGGAGGCATGAGTCAATGCCATTGTTGCTGATGCTGCTGTCACCGGGGACCACACCAGGACTAAAGACAGAGAATGGGAAAAGACCCCTGAGTTGGACAAAAATGCTTAGAATGCTTTCCTCTCCCCATTGAAGGGGGAAAGAGCTTTACTTTTTGAAGATGTGCCTGTTGACTATTTCTTAATAAATGTTAACTGTTTGAAGCAAGATGATGACTCCTGAGTGACTTTTTTAGAAGGGGAGCTAGGGGAGAGATACCCAAGATCCTTCACAACTGGATCTCCCAAGTTCCAGCTCTCTAACCTTTGTGTGTTGTTCAGATTTTATAGCACTAGTTCCCAGTTCTGGATGTTCAAATGTTGTTGGGCAGCAACTCCCAGACCCTATAACCACAAACTATTGGCCATGCTAGCTTTGTATCCTGAGAAGTAAAGTCTCACAACCTCTGGAAGCCTAAGTCTCCGAGCCATTGGTACTACTGCACTGCATTACTGTAGGATGTTTATGAAAGTATTTCTGGTAATAAAACTAAACCAAAACTCTCCAATGTAGTGCTACACGTGTCTATACCAAAGTAAATCACTTTACTTTCAATGGGACATACTAATAAGCAGTTACAGACCTGCACCCTTAATTAAATTCCACCCTATCATGTGATACCATGAAAGTCAATGAATCTGAAGTGGGGCTATATGAGGCCTTCAGATTTGACAGTTGGACTGCAACCACATCTGCTCTTATCAGCATAGTTAATTAGGACGAATGAAGAGAATTGTGAAGTCCAAGAACATCTGGATGGCCATAATTTCCCATCCTAGTACAACTTATCCAGTGGTTCACAAATTGCTAGACTCAATGGTTTCACAGCAGATAACTGCTGACTCATAATGTGTGAAGTCATCATCCAAAGGTTTATTCAAATTTATAAATACATTTGTTGCTTTTCTGTTAAATTATCAAAAGAAGCTGGAATGAGAAGGAAATATATATTGACTGAACAGAATAATTATTTTGGATACACAGAGCACAGATGGACAGTAAGCTAAGCAGGATACAACATACAATCTCTGCTGTATCCCAGTTTCACAGTTCTCCTCTTGAAGTATCTAAGAATGCTAATGAACTAGCCCTAAAGAAATTTTATGTGAATGAATAATATAAGGTTCTGAATGCTATGCACTGCAGTTTTTTCCACCCACATTCAGCATCTCAAACATAAGGCATTCCCTATACCATAAAACAAGAAAAGTAGTAGATGAAACAGGTGGAAAATGTTGGTCTTCTTTTTGAAGGGGTTAAATCAGCAGTAAAGTCTAGAATGCTGAAGGTGGACACCATGCCCTCCAGATGTTTTGGACTACTACCCCCATAACCCTGATACACTGGGAATGCTTGGGCTGGCTTTTATACTTTGGAAGTAGACTCCAGAACATCTGGAGGGCATCAAGTTAACTTTCTTTGTCAAATCACATCCATGAACCAAATTAATTTCACTGTTGCAAAAAGCAGAACTCCCTCCTACTTGGAAGACATTCAGAGTCATCTAGCTCTGAAATTCTGGATTTTTTCTAAAGCGTTCATATCCCAAATACATAAAAGCTTCCTTTTAAAGTTCTTTCTTTCACCAGATACTGTCGTCACAGGCGGGAGAGAGAAGAGTATAAAATGAACGATATTCAAGACACTTAAAAATATAATAGTAGAGATGGGGGCATTCATATTCATATACAAATACGAATACCCCCACCCAGGTAGAAATAATGAGGGTCTGGCTCCCTGGGACCAGACCGTCCACTCACCCATCTGCTGCTGCTGCGGGCTCCGCGCTTCCTCCAATTGCTCCGGAGCTCGCGGACGGCTAGCCACTCATCAGCCTGGCAGGGAGGCTCATCTTCCCTCCTTCTGCCAGGAGTGGCTAGTCGACCATGAGCTCCGGAGCGATTGGAGGGAGCACGGAGCCCACGGCAGCAGCAGATGGGTGAGTGGACCCTCATTATGTCCACCTGTGCAGAGGTATTCATATTCATATACAAATATGAATACCCACATCTCTAATTAATAGTCAAGAAGTGTACAATCTTTTAGTTGCAACTTTGTCATGTCAAGTTATCTTGCTCAGCAAGAATATAGATTACCCTTGTGGTTACAGAATAATTAGATTTCTAAAGACATGTCTAAGGCAAAACAGAATTAAGTGCATGTAACCATACACTGCCCTTGACCTCTGAATAAATATTCAACTGCTTCCGTTAATGGACAGCATCCTCTGTTAAGCACAAGACAGTCATCTAAAATTGCAGCCTGCCCAATAATTTCCTGAAATAAATGAAGTTATACTAAAAGTGACTTTGTTTGAGGCCGTAAGCAGAAGAAACTGCTTATGGGTGAAAGCATGGCTAGATCCCGAAAATGACAGAGGAGAAGTGCAAGGAATTGAAAGGAAAAACAAACTGTTTTGTTTATTACTTTTAATTTTTCTTAAGTGTTTGGAGAAGAGATTCCCTTGAGAAAGTAACAGAAGCCTATTTAAGACAAAGATATAGATACATAAATGATTCTTTTAGAGCAGATGCAGGACCTAACTCGAGGGTATTACAAATATATATTCTAAACATCAGTTCTAACATTATCTATTTGTGATATTAAATATACTACACTGTCCTCCAAATATAAGTTTTCCCACCAGTAAGGGAAACACTGTCAAGGAAGAAGGGCAAGAGAATAATAAAATGTACTTGTCTAATATCAAACTCAAGATACTGGCATTGGTAGCCAGCAGGTGCAAAGAATAGAAAAAAGTTTGGAGAGCCAGATGTCTTCCTCCACAATACCAAGAAAAACCTGTTTTTCAGATATCCCTATGGGCAGTAATCTAATTGCTGCACCCAATGAAGAGCACCACTCAAAGCAGTATTTTACATGTCATCCTTAAAAATCATTAGCAAAAGTGTCTGTAGAAACATTATGTACAAACCTTAAATTTAGTATTTTGGGGAGAAAGAGCAATGTGGGGGTGAGGTGGATATGATTGGTTTTGCATTGAAAATGATGTTGCAGCTACCAGGGCTAGGAAAAGATAAGTGTTTGGACATGTTGACAGCACCTGGTAAAGTATCAGAAGTCAGGAGTAAAATGAAGCCACTATGGTGCCAAGCAGGAATTCTAGTCAACCAAGAATGAGTGTTCAGTGCTCTGGAATAACTGGTTTTCAGGATATGGCCAGGATTATAATGCTTCAAAGACCTGCAAATGCACACAAAATCCACTTAACAGGTCACTGTTGCCTTTCCATGATCTTATTAGATCACGAGACCTTCTTTCAAATCACGTTTGAAAGTCAGCACTGATGTACCAAAACTGAACACTACGCACCTTGTGGGGCTTCACTCACCTCTTTTCAGTTAGATACACATTTGTCTTCAAAAGTCCTAACTCAGCAGCCACTAGTCCAAAGGTTGACAGCAATGAATCCCATGTAATGAATTACTGTTTGGGATAAGGAAAGGGAAATATGTTACTTTGAAAAATATTGTACAGATTATTCACATTCCTAAATTCTCCCCCACCCCAGTTCACTTGCTATTACAAGATCATTAATTGAAGGTATTTTCAGGAGATTTTTGGAAAGTGAATTTCTAAGAAACAATTTGAAAGGAATGTGCAAAACTAAGTAATGTTAACCCTCACTTGCATAATAACATTTCTAGCCTTCTCTTTTCTGCAGGAGCTACTCTGCAGAATGCCAATTGGCTGGCCTATCGGACAATTATGAAGCAATTCCCACACATTCTGCATGAAACAATGCTGTATCTCAAGTAGGGGTGAAAATAATACCAGGATTGCCTTTTCTTTCTTTCTCTGTCCCTTGGTTTCTTTGTTACAATGCATAAACATATGTATGATGAGCAACAAGAGTTTAAAAAAATAAAAAAATCTAATTTTAAAAGGACTAAATAAATATTTAACTACATAAATATGACAGTTACTTTACTTTTTTAAAATCCAAACATGTTTGTGGTTTAGGGCTGGACTGAAGTAGGTATGTGTATGATTAGAGGACAACAGGCAGCAGGGAGAGAGGGCAGAACTCATGAGGCAGCAGAAACAATTACCATGGCTCTTGTATATGCACTTGCACCAGTAGCACAATGCAACGCCCAACTCAGCCGCCTCTGAAATCCCCGAGGCCAGAGCTGCTTCATGTAGTCAAACCACATTTTGTTTGGTCATTTTTGCATATGTCACCTAACATGGTTAGCTCATGTTTCTAAACACTGTTCTGCTTGAGCAGACCAGTAACAGTAACCCTTTTGGAAATGTCTGCCTCAGCAACAACACCCCATCTCAAGATGTCTCATTGCCAGTGCACAGTCTCTTTGATATATCTGGGATAATTTGTGTTATGGTTTCTACAGCACTTGTCAGAGTCATCTCCGACGGGCTATAATCCAAAACACAAGATGAGAACAGTTAGACTAAGTTATCCTATTTGTTCACCTAATATTTTGTTTGGGCTAACACTTCATTAGGTACTGAAGAGTTTTCCCATCTTCCATCAGACTAGCTAAGTGAGCAATCTTCACCCCTGAAGAAGAGGGAGGGACAACATAGTAGAGAAACTCTAATAATGGAATAACATAGAGGTCTATGGAATGAACTATAGTTGTAGGAGGAGCAGTAGAGGTGCCTCATAGTGTATGTGGTAGGTTTTGATGCAGGACATTCTCAGGATATCTGTGAAGATTCTCAGTCATCCAAGTGAGGTTATCTGGAAGTTGAGTCATGGCAACTGGATTTCTTTCTTATTAGGTTGAGCTAAACTTTCATCTGTCCCCAGAAAGATCAGACCACTGTTAACAACCCATGACAATGGGTGGAGAAGGACTGCAGAAGTGAGATTTTCACTCACCCTCCCCCGTCCTTTGTCCTTCTAAGGAGCCGATTCAGACCAGGGGGAAGTGAAACCAAGGTGGAGGATATATCAGGGGTCTCCTACCAACTCTCCTCAAACTGAAGAAGCTACTTGGATGAGTAGCGAAACGTTTCAGCCTAATAAGAAAGAAGTCCAGTTGCCATTCTCTGTATATATCAAGGATTTAAAAGGCCCTTGTACGCATCACATGGTTCCACCTCATGGCAACTCCAAGTTGGCACAGATGTTCTCTCTCCCACTGGGAGGAAAAGAAAGGGGAAAGAAAGAAAGCAGGAAAAAAGTAAATCAACATCTCCATTTCCCAGTGCAGCCACAGCAAGGTGGAAAAGTTCTGAAAGTGGTAGACTGTCTCCCACTAGAAGTCTCATCCTCTTTGAAATTCAGAATTGCTCTGCCCATCTAGCATACCTCATTCAATTAGTGCAACCTAGCTAGCCTCTCATACCTTGTGAGAAAAGAATTAGTGTGGTTCTTGTAAAGAAACATTTTATCTCACCAAACTTTTATTTTTTGAGGAAGTAAACAAACATGTAGGCAATGTATGTTAGGTAAACAATATATGTCTGGGCTGTGCTTTTATGAAAAGGGGATAATCATGGAGTGATAGATTCTTTTATAGATAGGGATCTGATTAAAAATACAAAGCAATGATGATACACATTTTTTTACAATGGAAACAAAAATAACACCTTCCAACAAACTATATTAGAACCAGTCCTATTTAAAGTGTTCATATCTTTATTTTAATGTTTCAAAATCTCTAAGAAAATCTATTCATAAAACCTACAACTAATAAATACTTGAACAAGAGTCAGACATGACACCAAATTCCTCAAAAGTTTCCAGTGGCATAGGCATGCTACTCTGTCACAACAAAGCCAACAAACATGCCTGGGAAGAAGTGGACTACAGACTGCAAAGGCTTATGCCAAGGAAGACTTTTCAAATTACTGAAGAAGATAAAATACAAACTGGGAAGCATTATCAAACTAGCTCCTTAAAATACATGTTTAGACAAAATAGTAGCCCACCAGTGCAAAATGGGATAAAAATGTAACACTGCAACTATTCAGATAAGGTCTCGATTGGCTGTAACCATCCAGAAAAGTTACCTTGGCATCACAATTGAAAATTTACTAAAAGCATCTATGCATAAAAAAAATAAATTATATCCTGGGGATGGGAAGATGTGCAACAAAAGTATCCGTCACACCCAGAGCCCTGCTTACTTGCTAGGAGCCAGGAAAGCTTTCCCACTTTTTCCCCCCCAGTGCATTAAAGCCTGGCTGGTCCAATTACACTTAATAGCAGAACAGGGAGTACAGATTAAAAGCTGCAGTATCTACTTATACTTGATGCACAAAACTTCAGTGTACAGCCTGAAGTCATACAATACAGGAATTTTGCTGTGGCTCAATGAAGCAGGCGCAGGTCAATGTTACTGAGATGGCTAACTACTCTGGAATTCCATTTACGCTGCTTTCATGAAAGGAAGAAAGGCTATAACAAACAGCACAAAAGTAATTGTCACACAGTACAATGCTATGGATTAGTCTAGTTGGCTCTTAATGATGACCGGATACATTCATAAAGAACTATCTGAGCTGTAACAGCTACATAGGACCTCCCTGCTCAGATAGTGTGTATGTACTTCTTACCAGAAGGAATGGAAAATAATAGGAAATATGAACTTTCAATATATGTTAGTTATGAGATTCCCTGAAGCATATGACAGGTTACTGCTTGGGCACCTGAGTCCTACAACCTCTAGCACATCCATCTTCAGAAAGACTGTTCACTCCCACCACCATTTAGCATTCTGTGCCTATATTCAGTATTAAGTTCCTTCATACTTGTTTGCATTACAGGTCATAGCACCTTAAGAAGCTGCCGTATCCAAAGTCATACAATTAATGCATTGAGCCCAGTAGTGACCATAGAGCACCAGCACCTTTCGAGAATCCTATGTAGGATTCCTTCCTATTTTAACTGGAAATGCCAGGTCAGCATAGTGGAAAGAAAAGGTAAAGGCAGAGGTCTCTCTCACCTTTGAATCCAGAAGGATAAACTGCATCATCCCCACAATGCAGTTACCTAACTTTGGATCCTCACCCTTACTAGTCTTAAGGACTCTGTTCTTAATGGGCCCTTTCTTTAGATAGCAGTACAGTAATTACAGGCATTATTGCAATTACTCCAAAAAGTGGTAACACAGGCCCAGTGCATTAGGGAGCCCACCTCCGCATTCTAGATCATTTGCCCTCGAATTCTGCCCTGATTTTCCCTTAAAGACTTTCAAAACATGCCCATTCATTAAAACGGAACCAAGTGGCCAACGATTTTCTCAGGACCAGCAATAATCTCACAAGACTGTGCCAAAATGGGCAAGCACAGACTCGAGCGGAATTATCGCTCGTTTCTTTCTTTTTTTTTTAAGTAGTCTGGATTCTGGATTTCGCTAACTTCTTGCAGAACAAAAGTATTCTATACTATTATACACCATGGTTTCTGTATCAGTTTAAAATAACCTTAAAACAGTTTTGCTACCCCACTGCTGAGAGGCTCCCAGGGCGACTGTCCCACCCCTACTATCAGGAACAGCCCTGCAGCGAAGATAACACGCCAGACTTCTCCGCCTCCTGAAGAAGTTCTTCTCTTTAACATCTCAGCCTTCCCTTCCTCCCCAAGGGCTGTTCACTTTTCTTCCAATGAACCCTAACTCTGAAACTTCCCAAGACAGCTCCTACCTTCGCCTCGCCAAGCACTGCATCACTCGCGCCTCCCCTTTCTAGAGCACATGGGTAGCCCTGCCCCCTCCCGCCGCCTGCGACGCGTGGCCCTCCGAAGCCAATGAGAGCGGGCGCGTCCAAGAACGAGCAAAAGCCGCTTGATACATAGCCCGCATGCGCAAGAAGCGAGTGGGCGGTCTTCAGTCTAGGACTTCTCGCCTTCGCTCTCTGGCCGCTTTGAGTATCCTCTGGGCTGACGTTATACGTGGAAGGAATGCAGCGCGCGTGCGCCTGACGCAGTTGCCCATGGTAACCGGGAGCCGCGTAGTAGAGGATGGTGAGTAGGAGATTGGGAAGGAGGGGAAAAGAACGGGTACCCCCCCCCCATGGGGTTGGGATTGCGGGAGAACAGGGCGTCCTTTACCCTCTTTTCCTTTCCCACTGCAGAGCAGTGCCCGAGGGGGCCGTTCTGCCGGAGCGTTTTGCTTGGTGTAAACGAGGAGAGTAGTCTAATGGGATGGATGAGGAGATGGGCCTGATTTAGGAGAAGGCGTGAGCCGTGTGCCTGATGCTGAGGGAACAGCCCAGGATGGTGGTCGCGATGGAAGTGTATGGGGTTGTCAGATAACATTTCAGTGGGGAAAAGTGGATCCCTAAATCATTTTACTTTTGAGAAATACTATATTATTTGCTGGTATTTAGAACTATGGCGTATGCTAAATCATATTCACTGTGTTAAAAAAAAATCTCTTTTTTGTACAGCAGTCAGATGTAATCTTATGTAGAAAAGAATGTAGCTATTCTTGGGGAAATGCATTAAGAAATATTTTAGGGACGTCTCATTGCAGCAGTCCTGGACAAGAAGCAAATTGGGTCATGATGTCCCATGGCTTTTCCACAAGTGTCAAAAGAAGTAAAATAGAGGGCAACTCCATCTTGTCCATTATCTTTATATAGTAGCAACAGAAAAACACTGTTGCGTTTTCTGATAAAATTGGTAAGATCACTATTTAATGGTGTGTGTAACTTCCTTTTCTGATAAGCCATCTTACCTGTTTCCTTCCCTGTGAAAAGCTCTGAAATCGCTTTTCTAGTGTGTACCTGCAAGGTGTTGTTCAAAATACCATATAGTTTGGCCAGATAAGGGGAGATTTGTTTCACACAGAGTTCAGTCTAAAGTTTTCAAAAATGCAAATCTCTGTGCTGTCAGGCCTGTTGATCACATCAGAGTAAGTAAGCTTACCTTTCCTATCCAGACACTTTTCTGATATACTGGACTACAATTCCCATCATGACAACCATCATGGTTGAGCACATGAACTGGGGATGATAGGGACTGCATCTCAACTCACTGGGATATTGTAGATCAAGGAAGGCTGATTTAAGTCAGTAGTAGCCAGTCAGCAGTACCTCCCCACATAGGTCTATAATAGGCAATCTTAGTAGCACCAGAAGAAGCTGGAGAAATAGAAAGAAAGAAAAACACAGCAAAAATGAAGAAGATGATTTAATTATGTTTATTCCTGCGAGTTCCTTTGGTGGTATATGAATAATTAGAAATACCATAAATTAAGCATATGCTATAAGGATGGGTGAAATAGCTGCTGGTGAACAGACACACACTGCCGAATAGCTAAGGGAGTAGGCAGGATCGTGCAGTTCAGTAGCTTTGGATGACAGTTCCTGTTACTTCTGGCCATTGGTCATACTTGATGGGACTTGTAATCCAAAATATATAGAAGGCAGTTGGCTTAGATAATTTTTATGTCCAGTACAGCATTTGGACTAGATTTATGAATAGCACGTTGACTAAAACAGTAGCCCTATGTGAACTGCCTGATATCATTTTGATGGAACTTAACATGCTGTGCTAACATTAAACTGTAATGCCAGTTTAATATAGGAAAAAAAGATTATGTATGAAATGATGAGAGCAGTGTTGTATTGTAGATAGAAGGTCAGCCTAAGATTTAGGAGGCCTAGGATCAAATCCTTGTTTGAGCATGTGCAGTGTTCAAGGAATAGTTTCCCATTGATGGGGAGCAATGGGAAATTATTCCTTTAACATTTCACATACCTTGAAAACTCAGTTAGGTTTACTGTAAGTCTGAAGCAACTTAATGACATGTAACAACAGCTATGTGTGTGTGTGTTTAAAAAAGTATAGTCGTTGACTTTGTATCTGGGTTTGAGAAACAGGATCGCTGTCTTCTTGTAGGATTTTCTATGCTTTTAGCATCTTCATAATAGACAACAAATCCAAGATCTGCAGATTTCATCAGCATAATTTTACAAAATGTAAATAAAAGTTATATATTAGCAAAGGAAAAATGAACTCATATTTGGCAATAGAAAGAGATCAATACTAAGAGATCAGTGAAACAAACAATTCAGTCAGCCAGAAACTCCATCACTGAGCTTGGTGCCTATTTTTGATCAAAAAAACATCAAAAGTAAACTATAGCATAAAACCGTTGAATCATTTGGGGCCTGAATGAGGTAATCGCTACAGGTGTTAATTAGCTACCAATATCATGATGTTCTTGTTATTAACT
Source organism: Intellagama lesueurii (assembly GCA_037013535.1). Taxonomy (NCBI): domain Eukaryota; kingdom Metazoa; phylum Chordata; class Lepidosauria; order Squamata; family Agamidae; genus Intellagama; species Intellagama lesueurii. The sequence goes on from JBAJHW010000003.1 coordinate 213,172,705, forward strand.
CTCATTTCTCCATGATAACTGTAACAGTTTTGCAAAGATTTGATTTTAATAGAATTTTCACCATTTGGTGTGGTTGAGTTTTTTTTCTTGTTAATTCTCCTAACATCATATATAATCCTCCCATATCATCAAAGCATATATTAGGGTAACACTGCATGCTTCTGATAAAGTGGAGTGTAATCTGTAAGAATTTATTATATACTATTTTTTTTTTAGTTTTTCAAGTACCACAGAATTTTGCTGCAACATCAACAAAAAACTACTCCTTTGGGAAGTGATTGGTGAACTTATTGCAGAAACACTAAGTTAACAAAATGTGAAATGGATACATTTGACAAGTAACAGGTTCCATGAGCAGCTTTGAAAACAAAAGCTATAATAAACAGCTTGCCTGATGGAGCCACACAGTATGTAGAAGCAGTATTCAGAATGATTAGTCATACTTTGTACAATATTTTTCAAGAACTGTGGCTGAAATGCTGTTGTTGTAAAATGCACAAGAATAGGCCCATTTGCGTCAATGGAATTTACAGAGGAGTTGACTCACAAAATCCCCAGAATTACGTTAAGGCCGATGGTTGTGGGGCAAGGGAAAACACTTGTGCTGTGGTTGTGTATTACCATGGTAGCAACCTAAGCGGCTCTGTTACATGACAGCTGTACTTGATTGTTAGACAAATGCCACATCAACCAAGTAAACATTTGCTTTGCACCAAAGGCAGATATCTTTGGATTTACATTCTAAATTCATTATCAAAGCTTTATGGCTAATCCAGCTAAACAGCAGATATTTACTTCTCTCTTCTAATGGGATTCTGCTCTCTGCTCTTCAGTGATTGGCAGGCCCTCCTTAGTGCTAGCCAATAGCACATTTGGTAGTTCTCTCCATGGCATTGCTTATATGGGTCAGTCTGGTAGGGTACAGAGATTGATTATTACCATTTCCCTTGGTGTGTGGCCCTAATGAGCTGCTTAAAATCTTTTGCATTTGGTCTGTAGCTTTTAATCTCAGTAGTTATATGGCACTGAGTAGAATTTAAAAAACGAAATTCAGCATGAATAGTTGAACTATAGACATTTAATAGTATTAATATAGGATTATTACATATAGAGATTTTTTTTGCAAACAGAGTGTCAGACTTGCGTGTTGAAAAAATAAGTTCTATAAGCATAAGGGACATTATCTTCAACCCCAATGACAGAACCTCAGAAAAGGAAAGGAACAGGCTCCATTTCAGATCGAATGAAGCTTATTATGTAGCAGATTCCATTTTGGTGGTTGTGAAATATCTGTTGCTTTCCAGTTATGTGTCCATAACCAAAGAATTTAGACCAGTTTAAGCTTCAGCAGTGAAAATCCCTCTTACTATTTGTTTGGCATGTACAATTTCCTGTAATATCGGTAAATATCTAACACTGTTGTTGATTACATCACAATATATTTTCATTTTGAAATATATAAATGTTAAAATATTCTAAATAGTTTTTGTTAGACGTGTATTTTTCTGGACTACAACTCTCAAAATTCCCTAGGCAGCTTGCTTACTCATGTCCCAGAAGTCTCCTGTAAGGCAAATCTACTTGTAAACAGAGCACACAGTTTAAAGGGGAAAGGCCACATTTAATGCTAAAGCAATGATTTTCTTGCCATCATGCCACAAATTTCAGTAGCATATATGTTGTCGTCCTTCTCTTGCTGGTTTAAGCAGATGGACCTGAGAAAAATGTCCATTCCACCCATTATGCAGTATGCAAACTCAGACACATTACGACACACAACCTCGTATAACAGGTTCATTATTTCTCTGCCTTTATGACAAAATGTTCCTCATACTGAACTACAATCTGTGTTTTGCATTAGTCTGTTCCAGTCAGACCATTGTGCTGAAAGGATAAAAATTTCCAAACTGTCAGCTAAGCAACACAGCATGATAATAATAGCCACTGATTAGCTCTCACTAGCTAGCCCATAAGAAATAAACATAATTGTGGGAAATCTATTCATTGTATTCTCGAAGGCTTTCACGGATGGGATCCGATGGTGGTTCTAGGTTTTTCAGGCTGTTTGGCCGTGTTCTGGAGAAGGTGTGCTCTTTTGCTTCGGAGTGTTTCCAGTCTCCAGGTCTGTCTGACCGTTTCCTCCCCGTAGAGGCATTCAATGTATTCTTGAAGGCTTTAACGGCTGGGATCCCGATGGTTGTTGTAGGTTTTTCGGGCTGTTTGGCCCGAAAAACAGCCCGAAAAACCTACAACTATCTATTCATTGTTTGTGTTTGCTGTTGAAAGACTGGTCTTTAGACTCTTTAACCTTTCTACCGTATAACTAGGAAAAAGCAGTTTGCACCTGTCTCCTTGGAATAATGGACTGGTATAGTACAGAGTTTAATACTAAATATTTTGTTGTCTGTATTATGTGTACTGCTACCAAAGTTTGGAGAAAACTATAGCAGTATATTTTACTGTGTCTGCACCTATTGAGCTGAAATATTTACTGCTGGAGTAAACTACTGTTGTTTGGAAGAGCACCTTGGATCGATTGGACTGCACATTTAAAAGAAGTGGTAACAAGGAGCCTTTGTTAAAGCCTTGCCTTATTTCCAAATGTATTAGCTATTGTGTAATCAACAATGCAATTATTAACAAACTTTCAATCATTTACAAGCTTGTAATTTCCAGTTAGAGTCTTATACAGATGAACAATAATCTTTACCTGCCGTCCTAGGAATATAACTACCAAGTAAATATGCTTGGGAATAGAGTGTAAATTTGTCAATAATTATTGAACATATTCATGTCTTCTTTATATTCTGAAATTGTCGAAGCAAGATTTTTCGATTAAGCCTGCATGAATAAATACTTGAATAACCATCCATTTTACAAAATTAAGTGATCCCAAATGCCTGCTAACAATTGAACTAGACAAAGAAAGCACAGCAAAAGTATATAGATGAGTAAAGAAAAACCCTCCATAAGGAAGCCACATTTATAAAAGGTCTGTTCACATGACCATCTCAATATGTGGCAGATGTTTTCGATCAGCCCATCTTGACTTACAGCCTGTAGTGAGATAGTCATGCTCATGCTGTTGCAATGCATTAGAGCTTTTGATAGGCGATCACAAGTTGTTTTGGGCAGTTTGTGATGATAACATATGAGAACCATACTGGTCCAATTTAGCAAGTGGCAGACACAAGCATATCACTGTTTGCTATAGATTGTGCAACTTGAAGTCAGCACATACTGAAACAGGCATAGTTTTAGAAAAGTCAGCTGTGTTAGTCTGTGCTAGGATATCAGGCAAGAAACAAAAGAGAAATAAAAAATAAAGAAGACAAAAGTGTTGTGGCACCTTAAAGACCAATTGTATATTATACAAAAGCTCACATTAAAATATGGTAGTTAGTCTTTAAGTGCCACAACATTTTTGAAATAGGCATATCATTAATAGGCAAAAAACATATGTATCTTGTGTTATTTTGTTGATTGCAAAGAATGTGCCTTCTACTCACAGAACAGGACTGAACTGAGGTTTCCTTTAGTTGTATTATTGGTTTCTTAATATGAATTTTTAGCTTCCAGAAAATATCATTGTGGTTGAAAATTCCTGTCTGCCTGCTTACAAATACTTTTGTAAATAATTCCTCCTACCAGACTACTCCCTCTCACCCAAGCCAGCAACTTAATATGCTTTCATGATAAGTCAGATTATGGAATCGACCTCTGGCAAAATAGCTAACCAGTGAGAAGAGAAGAGTTGGTATAATGGAATGTTGGTTTTTCTCCAGCTTATATAAGAAGAGCATTAAAACTATTCAAACCAGGTAAAATAAATGCCATCAGAAAAAGTAATTTCGAAGGTGTAGTGTGCTAAAACTGGAGTACTGCATAAATATGGGAAATGATTACTAGGATATTAAGCTGTTATCCCTTGGATATTAAAGCTCCCTCTTATGAAGTATGCAAGAATTTCCTGTTTGGACAAGCAGTTGAGGTTGAGCGGAAGGTTGTGTGATTTTCAATTTACTATATCATTTTGTATGTTTTTAAATATTATAATGTACTGCTTCCAAAGTAGTATGTTATAATATTTAAAAGTATGCAAAACAAAAACATTAAAAAAAAAAGATTTATAACGCTGTCCAAAAAGCAGTTTTAAAACCCTAATCCTAGAGAAAAAAAGCCCTTCCGGATTAGTACAGATTTAGCTGCCCGTTGGAAGACGAGCAGAGCCAGAGCAAGCTTCACTTCCTTTAGAAGAAATTTCCACAGCTGAGGTCCTGCTACTGAAAAAGCCTGGCTTACATATCTATAAGTCTAACTTCTTGGGGTGATGGGATACGTTGCAGAGTCCTTATGCACTTGTCAGACTCCAGACAAGTGCATAAGGAAGTAGGTAGTCCTTCAGCTCTCCTAGCCCCAAACTATTTAGAGCTCTATAGAGCAAAACCAGTAACTTGAACTTGGAAGCAAATGGGAAAACACTGCAGTTGTTTCATGACTGATGTAATGTGGTCTCTAAAATGAATGCCAGGCAATGGTGTGGGTGTTGCATTTTATACTACTATTGTGTCTGAACACTTTTCAAGGAAGCCCCACATAGAGCTCTTGTTGTAGAGGCCTAATCAGGAGGTAGTTAAGGCGTGGATGACTGTGGCCAAATCTACCTTCCCTCAGAAGAGGTACAGCTAACATGCCAGATGAAGCTCAGGAAAGGCACTCCTGAGCATAGCAGTTACCTTCCTTTCCAGGAGCAATGGTGAAATGTTGGCATGTTCCTAACAATCTGAGTTAAAATTTAAATGGGGCAGTTTATATTAATGTTTTATCTGTTGTTGCCAATGTATAGTATGGGATCATAATTCATATCATTTTGTTGTATTGGTTAGACACCAAAATTGCCATAACTGAAACATGACATTACATCTGAAACTTAAAGGCTCCAGCACACTATGCCCTACTGAATTATCCAGTGGAAGTGGCTGTTCGAAAAAATGTCTCCCAGTGTCTTTTTCCAGCAGTGAAAATTTTCATACTGTGCCAGTCCTGCTGAGCCTGCAAATACATGAGATTTGTATGGCTTTACAACTTAATTAGAAAGTTTCTAGAAACACTAGGATTTTTTATCTATTTCAGCAGAAGTAAGAGGTTGACTATACAGGCATTTAGCCTGATGTTTGGTTGCATGCAGGGATGAACTGGTTTGCTCCTAAAGACAGTGATCAGATGATGTCTTCACTGGAGCAAACCAACTCACCCTCACAACAGTCTTACCTACATCTTTCCGGCCCCTGTCAGGGGCTTTTAGTTTTTTTGGTGTGGGTAGAATCACTCCAATTTTTTTGTCCATTTCCAGTGCACGTGATCACTACTTCATGATATTTGCAGTCAGTATTGTCTCTGTGAAGGAGCTGAGGAAGTTAAAAAAAATTAAGTATGTATTAATATGGTCATATGTGCAGCATCACTTTAAAAATAGCAATAGGTATCCATATTACAAGTTAGGTACAGTATGTGTATTAGGTAGATATACCCAATAGTGGAAAAAACTAAATATTATCTGTTAAGATGAGGCTTGGTAATGTGATGTCATAGACGTAACCTGGAGCAGCCCTGGCATTACAGTTTGAGTTCTGAATCCAGTGTTAAGATCACTTCGGAATTAGGAACCAAATGAATGAACTAGAAGTTAAGACAGAAAAATGCAGATCTCTTGGTTTGAAATGGGAAGTTTATTTATTTATTTATTTACTTATTTAACTTATATGCCGCCCACACTACCCAAAGGTCTCTGGGCGGCTTACAACAAAAGCTTACTGCACATCATTAGGGAGGGGTCAAGATTCAGTAGAATTCCCAGGATGGTTTATAGGATAGTCACAACTCAAGATGAAAAGGACAAATGGGAATTCAAAGCCTTAAACCAAACTGTTAGTCCCAACTAGAGCAGACCCACTGAATTAATGAAACTCACATAACTGCTGACTTACCAACTTCCCACTGATTCAGTGGCTGAAATCCGGTTGCTTCAACTTGTGCCATATAAGGCTGACAACATCATCAACTAGTTCTAATATATATTATGTTAGTACTTAAAAAATAATAATTTCCTAACTTTTACCAATGTCATTTTTTCCCCAGAGGTAGTGGCCATTACTAAAGTTTTCTAAATGTTCCCAGTAACACTGTTCCTCCTGTTTGTATATTATTACTGTTATTTTTTCAAATATTCTTAAATTATTATCTTGGTTAGTAGAAAGTCACCACTTCTTTAGCTGAACAGTCATTGTTGTAATTCAACCAAGAAATAAAACATTTATCCTAATATTAATAATTAACTAATTATTAAAGTTAATAATTAATTATTTAAAATTTATTTGCTGCCCTTCTGAGATTTAGAGTGGTATATAAGGTTCCTCAACAGCCAATCCCCAAAAAACCCTTAGCAGTTTAAAGAATAAATATAAATAATTAGCTGAACCAGAAACTAAACTACGTAATGAAATGTGTTGGCAGGAAAACCTACCAAATGATTGCAGTTTATGGGGGAGGAATGTTCATTCCACAGCTTTTGGATAATAAAGTAAAAGCATTGCTGTATTCATTCCCCATGTAGTGGGGTGGAGCCATGGGGTATAGTGGTTAGAAAGCTGAATCAGAATCTGTGCCACTTAGCCATGAAGCTTGCTGTGCAGTCTTAAGCAAGTCGCACACACTCCATCTGACCTATGTCACAGATTTGTTGTGAGAATATAGTAGGAAGGAAGAGCGCTATATATGCCACCTTGAGGTTTAAAAGATGGGATATAAATGCACCAAATAAATAAATAACACACATTAGTGTGGATTTGGAAGTGAGATGATCAAAGCTGGACTAGGGCACAATATACAAAGAGCCTGAAAGTTGAGTCATGGCAACTGGACTTCTTTTTTATTAGGTTGAAACGTTTCACTACTCATCCAAGTAGCTTCTTCAGTCTGAGGAGAGCTGGTAGGAGATCCCTGATATATCCTCCACATTGGTTTCACGTTGGAGTATATATCGAGGATCTCCTACCAACTCTCCTCAAACTGAAGAAGCTACTTGGATGAGTAGCGAAACATTTCAACCTAATAAGAAAGAAGTCCAGTTGCCATGATCCAACTTCCAGATAACCTCATCTGGATGACTGAGAATCTTCACAGAAATATACAAAGAGGTAGTCTCTAGTAGATTCTGGTTTTGGAGAGTGTTAAAGGTAAACATCTTGAATTGAATCCTGAAACACATTGGTAGCCAGTGTAGCTAAAATAAGATTAACAGAATTATTAACACCCATAAGGAGACGTGTGACCCTATTTTGCACTAGCAAAAGCTGGTGAGTTTTCTTTAAGGGTGGCAGATTGTAGAGCACAGTGAAGTTAGTATGGAGATTGCAAAAGCGTGGAGTAGCATTACAAGATCCTTTCTGTCTCCAAAGGGACAGAGTCAGTGCAATCGATTTTGCTGCTGGGAAGCTACTGCAGCACCTTGCTTATAAAAAGTAGATATGGAACAATACAGCTTGCAGGCTCCACACTCGTTCTGATAGGATAACTCATAGACAGGAAAACATGCCTTCATGCCATATCTTACTAGCACTTCATCTGACTTGTCTGGATTCAGTTCCAAACTTTTTAACCCTTGTCTGTTTACTTGAGAATAGTAGCATTTCCAAGTATCAGAAGAAGACTGATACTTGGAAATGCAGCTATGATGAAATTAGAAAAGGACCTTAAGAGCAAGGATATATCACTGGAGACCAAGGTCAGAATCATCTCCATTACTGTGTATGGATGTGAAACTTCAACAATGAGGATTACTGACAAAAAAAGAGATGAATTTGAAATTTGGTGAAGGAGATCTTTGCAGATACCATATACTGCCAGAAAGACAACTGGGTGCTAAATCAAATGATGCCTGGATACTCTCTAGCAGCAAAAATGACTAAAATGAGCCACTTTTGGCATGATGTGAGAAGACAAGGCTTACTTGAAAAAACAATTTCCAATGCTGGAAAGAGTTGAAAGTATCAGGAAAAGAAGAAAAGTGAAGATAAGACAATTGATAATTGAAGCCACACCATTGAGTTTGCAAGACATGAGCAGGACTGTTAACAATCTTTTGGAGATCACAAATGCATAGGGTTGGAGTAAGTTGGAAACAGCCTGTCTGCATATAACAACTATACCAGATCTTTAGTAACCGAAATATAAAATAATGCATCAGCATGCTGATGTTACTTCACTGCAGATGATCTCTGCCAGTGGCTTCATGTCAAGCAGCATTGGTGCCAACATTTATCCCTGTGGGACTTCACAGTCCAGTATTCAACCTGGCCTTTTGATTTCATTTTCCAAACTATTAACTAAATGTAAAATTAATTTGCAAATGACAGCTCCCCTAGACACTTTTGTTTTACACTTCTCAGTCAGAAAGCCTGTGGGTATACAGTATACAGGTTGTCCAGTTTCAGTTATGAGTAAATCTATAGGCAACTTTAAAGGTAGTCCTTCAAAAAGAGTGTAATTATCAAATGAAATGGTTGATTACCAAAGTGGGAAATCAGTCACAAATCATGAAAAGTGTGACTGAAAGCATCACTGCTGCTGGAGCTGAAACAGCATCCGTCTATATCTGACTGAGCAAGAAGTGATGGAATCAGTGCTGGTCCCAAATCCATTATCCATCTGAAACACTGGTATAAAATAATGAAGCATCCCACTGAAAGCTCAAGCTTAAATCAGCAGAACTGCATTATTTTGATGTTGTATTACCCCATATACTGTAACTTCTACCAGGGCTGAACCAAATGGAAATAGTAAATATAGTCCATGTTATACGTGAAACTGCTTTGGCATGTAAACACTATCACTTTTCTGAAGAAGTGAAAGTAACATAAAGTGAACATAAGCCTAAAGCTGGTCAGATCTTCTTTTTATAATTGTGCCTTCTTGAGAAGGAGATAAATATCCAGTTACCAGACTCTGCTTAAACTGTGGCATCCAATTTACAGTGGATTTGACTAATCCTGAAGTAAGGTCTCAAGCAAAAAAGAAAGCAAAAGCAAAAAACAACACAGCAGGCAATTAACAATTTGTCTTCTAGCGGAGAATTTAAGGGATCAAAGATCCTTTTTCACCAAGAAACTAGTGGCTGCATTTGATATAGTGCTAGCAATACTTAGAAATTTTGATCTGACTTGTCTTAAGAAAACCTGTTATCTGATTGCACTAGTACCATCTGATAGTCATCCAAGAAGCTTCAGATTTCTTCAAAGCACAGTTGGTGTGCTGGTGAAACTGAAGTTGTCTAACCTTGAAAAAAACTACTTGTTGACCACATGTTAACATTGACATTTCTTTTTCATGGGTTTTAAGGATTTTTTTTCAAATCAAAGGTTTTGTTTTAATATTTGTTGTGATTTTTCAAATGGAAATGCCTGACTCCTAATAGCATGATGAGTCAGAACAGATTATTATACAATATATTGCTGAAACAGAATCTGTCTGATCCTCAAAGAAATGATTGACAGTGTAATCCTATATATTTCAGAAATTCCACCTTTTGAGTTTAGTGGCTCTATAACTAGGTTAGTGTGTAGAGATTATAACATACAAGTATTGGGATGGGGTTGATAGTTACAAGGTTTTATCTGTAGAGGCCTGAAGTAAAAAGTAAAAAATCTGAAAGTCCATAGGGTGTTTATACATTTCTATTCTCAATAAGAGATTTGGAGAAAGGAAAAGTGGAAAACCTGAATCTTGTTTATTGTCCATCTGTCTTGTAGAAATAATATGGTGCTTGAATGCTGGCTGGTAGCCAGCTGCTACTCTCTATTATGAACTATTGCATACCCTTCCTGTGCCCTTTGAAGCTCTTCATTCAATGCTTGTGATGTTGGTGCTCATGGGATCTCTAAGTGACACCATTAGTGTTTTCATGTGGAAGTGCTTCATCTGAATCAAATGCAAACAAACCAAAAGGAACCTTAGACTTTGCTCACAGATCAGTCTCAGAAGAGCAACGTGGATAGTGTAATGTGTCCATAATTGCAGATAGATAATGCATGTCTTCAAAAACTAACATTGGCAGGCTATATAACTGTTGTTGGCTAGCCTGAAAGGGAGAGACAGCAGTTAAACCTTATAACTTCACTTCTGTTTCTGGTTTTTTAAGTCATATTCTTACTGACAAATTCCAGTATTCAGTGCTTCCATCTGTTAAAAAAATCTGCAATTAGTAGCCCAATGCTCAGGTCCAGTTCCTATGCTTGTGATTTATTTTGCATGAAAAAGCTTAACTTGGAGAATCTATTTTGTTAAGCATGGTCTTGTCATTTTACAAGAATTAGTTTGATTTCAGAATTTAGCAGATAATTTACATGAAGGATATGAAACAAGCATGGCATGGCATAGCTATGGATAGACCAGGCCGTTAGTAAAGCTGGATCTAGGAAAAAGGTCTTCTGACTTTGTAGCATTTTTTCTCATCCAATGGCAGGTGGTTCTGTTTCTTATTTGGTTGTAATAAGCAAAATTTACATATTAATATCCAGCATGCCCTTCCAGCTGACACTTAAAAGCAGCACAGGTGTTTGAGTGAGTATATACCAATGTACACTCTTATTTCTAGCATTTTTTGCACTGTAGATAAACTCACAGGCAAATTCTTTTCTGAAACTCTCAAAACCTCTCTCAGCATGAGGGTCTAGTGTCTGAAAGCTATTGAACTTTCTTGGCCACACAATGCCAAGAATTGAGAGTCTTGCAATAACTGTATTCCAAGAGCACTAACAGAAAAATGTCTCATTTGTGCAAAATGTGAATTATCAGAATCATTCTGAGGTAGGAGTTCATGTCATGGTATCTGAATCAAGCTGAGAGGAAGATTCAGATAACAGGTTTTTATATGAAAGGGGTTTGGCTGGTGATAATGCTAACTAACAAAACTCCTTCAACAGCTTGACTGAAATTCTTTATTGCACCAAATCTTTAGACCTAACACTTGACAAAAATGATTTAGTACTATGTTTTTTCAAATCTTCTTATCCTAACGGCAGTTCCTCACATTAGTGGGAGCTGCAGGAAGAGGGAAGCACCTTTGGAAGAAGTAACAGGAGGTGACAAAACAGAGCACCCAATTTGAGCATTTGTTCTTAATTGCAGATTATATTCTATTGTTCTTACAATGATTAACTGTAACATTATCTCAGATGCCCCAACACAATTTAAAGTTAAAAATGGGCAAAACTAAATTCATCATATCTTCGCATATTCTGTGGCAACAAATTGAACCTAATTAATAAAGAGCCAGTGATATGCCTGGTTACATGCCAGTCACATGATCAGGTGTGCAACCAGATGCATGACTGGCAGCTTGTTAATGAGTTGCCATTTACCATAGTAATTTATACAGTTTAATTTACCCCAGACTAAAATCCTGAAAGGATTCTGACCAATGTATCTTTTACTGCTGCTTCGTTAATTGCAGTGCTGGTATGTTATCGAACACTGATTTCTATTTTTTCATCAGTAGAATAGCTACAATAGGGGTTTTTAAATTCAATTTATTTTTTAAAAAAACCAGCTTTTTGGATAGCTAAGACTTCAATTTGTCTTTCTTTCTCAGAGTCATTATGCTAATATTTTTTCTTGGTGAGATCCAATTGTGCTGCTTATTTTCTATTGCACTGTTCTGAACTTATATACCCAATTTTTTTTCCTTTGTGGCTACTCTTTTCTGCCTGAGTTTACTCCAAGGCTATTCATGGTCTTCCTTCTTGATTTCTCCATGTGTGCTTCTCATTCATTACACTGTGCTCAATTTAACATTCTGGTTAGGCTTGTAGTTTTGTTAGCATTCTCCTTCATTCGTTCCCTGTGATTTTTCGCCCTGCACTTGGAACTTTTTCTTCTTGAAAACCACCATCTTCCTTTTACAATTCATTGTCTTCTATAAACTCTGTGTCTCAAATTTTGCTTCAGAATACATATTTCCTAATATTGCCTTTGATTTCCTCCCTCCCCCATATTCCATGTCCTTTCTTCTAGTCTTCCTTTTGTTTCAGTTGATTTTAAGTTATGTACTTGCAGGCAGTACTTAAGAAATTACAGTGAAAATAACATTAATAAGTTTTCCACCATTTGAACTGACACAGGGTTTGCTGTCAATTCTGCGTAAATTGAAGAGTGCACCAGACCAGGAGGTCAGGATCCTCCTCCTGGGATTGGATAATGCAGGGAAGACCACACTTTTGAAACAACTAGCATCAGAAGATATTACCCACATCACTCCAACACAGGTAAGAAAAGGTACTTCTGCTTCACCAGATTGTACATGTTTGAGTACACCAATAACACTTGGAATATGGCTTTTGAGGAAACAAAACAAATGGTCTAAACTTGTATGGGTAAGACTTCAGCTTTGAGTTTCCCATAGCATAATGAAAATAATTGTGAAGTGGTATCAAGCTACTAAATTTATTATTATTTTTTCAGAATTATGCCCAGACTCTGATCTCAGAGCACTATTGTAAATAATTCTGTTTGCAATTACGTTTCTTACATGGTCATATAACCAAGAGCTGAGTATTATCCTAAAACTGGATGACATGGGGAAGAAAGCTACAGATATCATCATTCTAGTGTAATTTTCTGTTTTCCTAGACATGACCATAGTTCTTAGATCCATGCAACTTGTACTATGGAGCTCTTCACCTGTTAAGATAATAACAGCTAGAATCCTACTGGTGTTCACATAAGTTTTGTATAACTTGCCCTGTCTAATTGTAGTTGGCTGATAAAGTGTAAGGGCACATCTTGGTTGTGCATTTGGACTCTTGATTAGGCACACAGCCAAGATCTGCTTAGGCACCTAGTTAATTAATTGCAGTGAGCTGCAGCTAGTATGCAAACCTTATGCAAACACCACTAGGATTCTGACCAACATGTATATGTTGCAGGCCCAACATGTGTACCCACTAGAATAAAGTATATAAACATATCTTGAAAAAGGAACTTACTTACCCTACAGACACACATTGGAGAGCCATGATCAATTTCAAGTTCAATAGATTAAACCAAATTACATGTTATGTGATTCAAATGTTACTCTTCTACAGATTCATGACACAGAACTTCAACCTGCTATTCGTTAAAGTAATAACATATCTCCCTTTCAGTATACTGTATTGGTACCATCCCAAAGCTGGCCATTGGGTGGTGCTAGAGATTGTACAAGGTTGTATTCCTTCTCCACCCCCAGTTGTAGACTGTGAGCACATTCCTTGTGAGATGCTCCCATGCCTCAGAGCAAAAGCCCACCCTTAGATTCCATGCTGGAAGCCAATCCCCTGTAATGTATGGCAGCTTTTTGCCAGCCTGCGCCACATCCTGTTTTTCCAGTTGCACACCCCTTTCAACTGAAGCTTTAGTTGATGAAATGGGTTCTTCAGAAGTTCAGCTGTTACTTCTAGTTTTCTCATATCAACTCACATACAGACTTCTGCTTCTCATTAGCCTGCACATTGGACTCAGCTTTCAGAAGCAGAGACTTCCTTGCATGCAAAGCATTGTGCTTTCTCCTTATCTGCATTGTTCTCTCACCTCCCACTGCACCCTTCTTCCTTGTTATGAGCTGCAACATACATCTTTATAACTCGGACAGTAAAAGACCCTGATCTGTGCAAGCCTGCTGTATCCTTCACCTTGCCCACAGCCAATCCATCTGAATAGCAGCACAGGCCTTATCTTGTTAGGACTTGCAGAGTGTGATATATAAGCTGTGAATAGTGTATGCCTGTGAGTCTGGGGCCAGGCATCAGTTTAATACTAGTTGTGCTTTGCTTGCTCTTTGTTTGCCACAGGGATTTAACATTAAAAGTGTGCAAGCGCAAGGCTTCAAGCTAAATGTGTGGGACATTGGTGGACAGAGGAAGATCAGGCCGTACTGGAGGAATTATTTTGAGAATACTGATATCCTGGTAAGCATCAGCCATGGTCATATGCTACAGTAAATAATACTAATAATTATGTGCCATCAGGTTAATTTTAACTTAAGGCCACCCTTTCCTGGGTGTCTTAGGTATAAAGTGCTCAGAAGTGGTTTGCCAGTGCCTTCCTTTGCCCTGGGACTGTGCAGTTTATCTAAGACTACACAGGCTGGCTCTTCTCCTGGGAAGCAGTGGGGAATCGAATTCCCAACTTCCAGCTCCTCAGCCAGGTACTCAGCTCACTGAGTTATAGTAAATAGCACAGTGATTTTAACAGTTAAGAAATGCTGCTTTCTTAATCACAATCAAGGCATTGGTTTTGTAGCAGCTAGGCAATCTGAATGCATGCAGGTTCAAAGTGCTTATATGAATAGGAAAAAAATATTTTAACCAGTCTCTCAGATGTGAGTTTCATTTGATGTTGCTCTTCCTTTGAAACCTCTTGCTGTTTCAGACTGGAAAATGTGAATCAAATTACAAGGTGGCTTCTTTCCATTCCTGTTCTTTTTCTCTCCACGATGCTGTACAAATTACAGAAAAAGGATGTTACCAGTGTACAGCCACATTGCACAAAAAGAAATCCCATTTTAAAAACCTAATCCCCATTGGCATTTTTTGAAGGATGCATACAGATCCCATTGCTTGATGCAATTGACTTTTTGAATGTATGATCAGCTTTACATTCATCGCTTTCGTGATGTTCATGACTGTAACCCTGTAAGTTAACACAGCATTTATATTCCCATATTGTTAGATCTTGGACAGCAGGTTGGAGTGCTGTCTCAACAAGTTAGTCCTGTGATCTTGCTGTCCAAGATCTAACAGTAACAGCAGGGTGGACTGTAATGGTGTGTACTCATAGCAGATGGAGATCTAGCCAGGGGGCCCTTTTGAAAGAGCCATCCCTCAAGGAGGTAAGAGGGATGGCTTGTAGACAAAGGGCCTTTTCGGCAGCTGCCCCCAGACTATGGAATGCCCTCCCGACTGAGATTCGTCTGGCGCCGACGCTGATGACATTTCGGCGCCAGGTCAAAACCTTCCTGTTCCAGAAGGCTTTTAATTGAAATAATATCAACTGTGGGTCCTGATGGCAATTTTTAGAGTATCTATTTAATTGTATTTTAATTGTTTTGTCTTTTTATTGTATTTTAATTGTATTTTAATTGTTGTAAGCCGCCCAGAGACCTTTGGGTAGAGTGGGCGGCATATAAGTTAAATAAATTAAATAAATAAATAAATAAATATCAAGACAATAGTGGAAGAAACAAAAGATAGTATGGTAAGAAGTGCTACAGATAATCCATAGCATCCATGGAAACTGCTGCCATCTAACAATCATGGGGTCATTCTCTGAGGCCTCCCCTACAAAAGGTGTCAAATGTACCAGTCAAGATGCAGGGATTGTCAGGGAAACCTGTGATGTTATTTTTCATAGTACAAACGCACACAAAAGCAACCAGGTAGGCAGAAAGTGACCAGACTATCCTGCTCATTATAAACTACTACAGTATAGTAAACAAGAGGGCAGCAACTAGAATCTTTCTTTGTAGAGATCAGTGCGCACAGTGGCCAGACTTTCTGCACACAAAATGTTAATTCTCTAAGCAAACATAGTAAGACATAAAGGGGAAGGAGATGTGTCATTCCTGTCATAACAGCTAACCAGTTTCATTGCCCAAGGGAGAGGAGGCATGTATGAAGAACTCATGTGTTTCCTGGAAGAATGATTCAGATTCTATCATAAGAACAGTACTCCCAAGAGGAAGGCAGTAGATCACTCCAAACAATACAGTTGTATCATTGTCTGTGGGAGGGGAGCAGCATTTTCTTGCAAGAGGAAAGAACATATGCACAAGACAACGCAGAACTGCAAGAGGAGCAGCCTGAACAACAACAACAATAGTCCTAGAATTGCAGAGCTGGAAGGGACCCTATGGATCATTGAGTGGATCATCCAGCCCCTTTCAAGGAGGCACAGTGAGGAATCGAAACCCCAGTCTTTGGCTCCACAGCCTGATGCCTAAACTATTGAGCTGTCCAGAATACTGCTATAACATTAGCAGGTAGATATTCCTGTCCCATCATCTGAAGGAACTGAGAGGACAACAGAAAAGGAAAGTTTACTGTTTGATGTTCTGACCGTTACAGTGATGTCGGATGCAAAAGTAAAGGCAGCAGAGAAGTATAAGAGCTGACCTGGCTTGCAAGCCTCCCACTACGTAGAACCATTGTCTTTAACCACTGTACCATAACCATGGCTTCATGCCTTTGCTCTGTACACCAGTACAGTTTCTGCAACATAAGGGTTCTGTGGGTTGTACCATCTGATTAACAGAGAATATACTGTTGTTGGTATAATTTCTTCCCCAGTGGTATTGGGGGTAGCAGCCATTACATGCTTGCTCCCTGGATATCACAAACACACAAAATAGAATTGTGCCCTGTATCCATCCGATCAGCTGATAAGCAGTGTGAAATTTAAAGTGTGGACTTTGTGGCTTATAGTCCTTATTCTGAGCCATTACACTACACCAGCTGAGTCAGGTGACTATTTGAAGCATAGCGAAGAAAGCAAAGACCAAAAGATGAAAGAAGGCAAGTTTATATAGCATACTGTCAAGTACCAATATCTATGAGTTGTATCCAAACATCATCCAAGGAATGCAGCTCAAATAAGAGCGGAACTTTCTTACCCCTGTTGCCTCTCTATTTCAGCATCCTGTGCCCAACTGGCTTGTGATATAATATGGGGGTTTTAGTGCGAGTGAGCAAACGTTGAAAATCAGATAGAATCATCTTATATGCGTGTTTGCTGTTGAGAGATAGCATGGGAACCCCTGCTGGGTGAGCAACCTTCCACAATAGTATAAAAAGATCTTTTTTTTTAAAGTAACATATTTATATCCTGCCTTTCAATTTCTAAATCATTTTGCTATTTAAAAACCCCTGTCCAATTAAAACAATAAAAATGTGTCCCTAAAAATTAGAAAGCCAGGTAGGACAATCAAAATTCAATTAAATTAGTGCAGAAAGTGCTCAGTTAAATGTTTTAGAGAATAAATTGATCTTGACATGACAATAGTACGAGTGCTTCACAAACATGCCTAGAGAGGGAGTTCCACACACACAGCAAAGTTATTGAAAAGAAACCTTCTTCTATTACCACCTGCTCAGTGTCTGACAGTAAGAGCACCTAGGAACAACTGCCAAAGCAGGTCTTAAAGATAAACACCAATCTGACGAGTAACTGTGTTGCCAGGGAAGTTCTGTAGGAGTTGCAGATTTCAGGGCTCTCCAGATTTCTCCAATAAACTTGGAGCAGCAGTATGAGCTGCATCTATTCAAGTAAGTATAGATTATAGTTAGAATAATTAGTGCTAATCACATGGATAAATTAGAATAAGCTGCTTGATGACTATAAGTCCTGTATAGAGATGGGGGTATTTGTATACGAATATGAATATCCCCGCACAGGTGATGTTAAGAGGGTCCAGCCCAATGGGGCCGGACAGTCCACTCACCGATCCGCCGCGGACACGGACGGCACAATTCTACGAATGGCTCTGCAGCGCGCGATCCGCTCGCCACTCTTCGACCTTGCATCGAGGCTTGTCCTCCTGCCAGGAGTGGCAAGCGGCTCGCACCCCCATCTCTATACAGGATATTTGTATTTGTATATGAATACAAATACCCCCATCTCTAGTGGCAGACTTACCTAACACATAAAGATTCTTATATGGCTAATGAACTATAAAACTTTAATCTGTCTCATATGGATAGTAAGAGCAAAGGAATGTCTGTTTTTAAGCTCAGGTGAATTATTACAAATCTTATCTACCCAATTGTAGCCCCTCCAGTTCAGACAATTGAACACAAAAACCCAACTATTGCCTAAACAGAGTAGTCAGAGTCATGAAAAATCCAGTCCTGTTATTCCTGTTTTCTCCCTCTCTTCTGCATCCATTTGTTCAAACTTTCTTAATAGCTTGTCTGCTTGATGCATCATTCTGATTGGTTTTCAGAAACAAACATTAATCCATGAGCAGAGTTCCTTAGGTTCACACCATTTTGACCCACAACATACTGTGAGGAAAAGCTGGAGTGCAGAGCACAAACTAGCTTAGTCTGCCTTGAAAGTACTTCTTGTAAGTAGATAATATGCTAGCTAAGATATCTGAATTTGCCCCAAACTGAAGAGTATTACACAAGTGAGAGAGGCTCCTCCAAGAATATTTTTAAAACATGAAGTGATTGCACATTCATAAACATGCAGGTGTGCTTGAATGGGAGATACTCCAACCACTCACACCTGTGCTATTTGGAAGCTAGGCAGAGTCAAATAAAGGTGTGTATATTTGAATGATTGCATATTCAGACACACACCTGCCGCTATTTGGCGTGGGTCCTTTCGGTTATGGGAAGTAGGCACTTGATGTATGCATATCTTGGTGCAGTACTGTTCACTGTGGTGTTGGTCTGCAGTCTTAAGTTGGGAGTGTGATGTCTCCAGTACTGCTTGAATGAAAGCTCCTTACAGAACAGCCAGATGCTGCAGGGATCTGGTGGTTGGTTTTGTAAGCATAACCTTCTCTTTTGAGGATTTAGCCAGTGTTGGAACTACTGAATTTAGGAGATCAGGAGTCCTAAGCCTCATCATCAGGAATTTTTTTTAAAAAGACTCTGATCCAGTAGTCATGCCAGAATCCTAAACCAATGACATAGTTTAGGATCCTGATGTATTCTGAAGCTGGTAGTTTCCCAGTTCAGATAAAATATTAGAGACTTCATAGTTGACTTGCCATTTGTGTGAAAGGAGATATACAGGGGCATTTGTGAGACAAAATACTTTAACCTTTGAACTGCAGAGCCATAAGGGACCCTATGGATCATTGAGTCATAATTTGGCTTCATAGGTCAACATAGAATTGTTTTAAACAAGGCCACAATGTACTTTAAATTTCTAACTTTCAGTTGGATGAACTGACATAATTGGGAAATAAAAGTATAAAGGTAACTGGCTGGATTTCTGGAATCCATTCCATTATACTTTGTATAATTTTTGTTAGATAGTTTATAAGAGCTAACAACATGGAAAGATCAGGAAATTCTATATCAGATCTGTAAAGGAACTTTAAGACATTCAGAGACACTGGGCAGGGACAGGAGCAAAATGTATGTGATAATTGTATCACATACACATACTACTCCCTGTTCAGTGACTACAGGCATACTGGTAAACTATCATTTGGTCCATGAATATCTATATTCACATACATGAAGGTACACATGATAGCAACTAATCTGCTAAGCTAAAATCTTTCATTATCAGAAAACTATGCTTTTTTCAGATAGAGTATACAGAGGAGTAAAAGTCCTGGGTTTTTGTTTGTTTGTTTTGTTTTATGAAAAGGGCAAAAATCCTGATCCTGGATGACTTTTCCCTGAGTTTAAGGGCCACTGATGTAAACAGGAATTAATTCTAACTACACAGGCTTGGGAGAAGGTGTTGGTGTAAAGTTTTGTTTCAGTTTAATTATCTCTTGGATACAATGTCATACATTTCAGTTTTGTCTCTTTTATATTCTTTGCAGATTTATGTCATTGACAGTGCAGATAGAAAGCGATTTGAAGAAACAGGCCAGGTAAGCAGTGCATTACTTTGAAAAATAAATGTATCTGTTCTTCTAGAATCTGAGGTACATTGATCATTTTCAGACATTTAAGATGGAACTCTGGTTTTTCTTTTTTTGGAGGGGAAATAAGGAATTTCTTTTTAATTCAATAGGTTTTTTGCTAGACTAATGAAGGAACTAATCATAATCATAGAAGAATCATAATTATAATTCATAAATCATAATCGTAGAAGAATAGCACTTCTGAAGCCCTTTTTATTTTTCCTCAGGTGTGTTTCTAAGACCAAATGGAGAAATATACTCTTTACAGCCTTTCACTGAAGTTCTAAGTAGTTTATCTATCTAGTTTAAAGTACAATTTTTATAACAAAAAGAGTTTTCTAATAATTTAATGTGGACAATTTATCCTGAAACTGCCTCTTAGGAATTAAACTCATTTAACCCAAGATCTCTAGGTTATGTTCAGCAATGGTTAGAAATACTAGGCCACTATCATAAGAGAATGTTAAAACTGCTAAAGCTGTGTTGTTCTTTCTTTATTTGTATCAGAGCGTTGCACAATTTAAAATTATGAACATATATTAGACTATTTTTGACTGGTAGCGGGCTACTTCAATAGCATTATTTTGGCAATTTCTTAGATCTTCTTTTGTACACATGGTGGAGTATAAATTGCATGCACATAAATGCTGCATTGATTGAATTTTTCCGCTGCATTGTTGTTATGTGGTGTTCAAGTCACGACAGACTCATGGTGACTCTATGAATGAGTGATCTCCACAATATTTTATCATTAACAGTCCCGTTCAGCTCTTGCAAAGTCAAGCCTGTGGTTTCCTGTCTTCCCATGGTGTGCCCAAAGTACAACAGCATCAGGTCCATCATTTTCACTTCTAGATAAAGTTCACACTTGATTTGATCTAGGGCCGACTTGTTCATCTTTCTGGCAGTACATGTTATCTGCAAAGCTCCCCTCCAGCACTACATTTTGGATGAAATGATTTCTTTTCCTGTCAACTTTTTTCACTGTCTAGCTTTCACGTCCATACATAGCAATTGGGAATACAATGATGTAGATGATCTTGAGCTTCATGCCAAGTGACATGTCCTTATATTTGATTGTCTTTTCTGAGCCTCAATCTTCTAATGCTTAAGCTGTATCCAAGGACATAGTGGTTAGTTACAGATTCAATAGATCTGGAACTGTCCAAATATATTAAACACCAGAATTCTGTTACATAGCCACACCAGTACATGAAGATTGATGTCACTGGCAGTAGGAGGTTGCCAGTAATTAAATAGTATCTGCTTTGATTTCATGATGCACATGACTTTGTCTCATATACGAATCACACACAACCAAAAATTAAAGCAGGGAATCTTCAACTATATTCACACAGAGTCTGAGAAGTAATCTTGTGTATATAGTCTTCATAATCGTGTCACTAACCACCATGTTGTATTCTGTGCTTCCTCTGCTAGGATCTTTTCTTTCTGGTATTACTTACTGCAAGTTTGGGACTGGAGAATTTTGTCTTCCAGGCATCTAATCATTAAGTATAGATGTGTTGCCTTCAGTTTGAAGGTTGTTTTTACAGTGAATTTTGTCACAGAGAAAGATTAGTAGGTTCCATTTCCTATTGTCTTGAAGAATATAATCCCAATAGTATGTGTTGTTGATAAATGATGTGTACAAGAGCTCATTGCACAAAGATGCTCAGCATCTCTCTTAGTAGCTACAACAGCTGCCTTCTTTGAAGATGAGTTTTGTTTCTGGAATGAGATTTTATCAGTGCTGTCCTATTCATGAATGACAGTTGATTAAACTGGACCAAAGTTCAAAGCTTACATTTAGCATTCCTGCAGAATTTGAAGCATATGCAGGATGAAACCACCTGTTTTCAGGAGCTGCTGCACACCATGTGGACAAATCTGGTTATAATAGTGCCAGTATTTTATTTTTGCTGTGTCATTGGTGCAGGTCTTCAGAGGGCTAGGATTGGTAATGTATAAATTTAATGCCCCAAAGACAACCCATTACATCAGACAGAGTGAAAACCTCTGTAATATAGATTTGGAAAAACTGAGTTTAAAATCCTGGTTTTAGTAATTGAATAACTCACTTATTTTACTATAGCATCTATGCTTCACCAAAGCATTAAACTCTAGCATTTGTCCTAAATGCCTAGCTACTTAGCAACAAAATATCAGCTGCCTATTCCCAATGGTTTTAAGAAAATTTATTTGTGATTACAGGAGCTAGCAGAGCTTGTAGATGAAGAGAAGCTAAGTGGTGTTCCTGTGCTCATCTTTGCGAATAAACAGGATTTGCTGACGGCAGCCCCTGCTGCAGAGATTGCAGAAGGCCTGAATTTGCACACCATCCGTGACAGAGTGTGGCAGATTCAGTCTTGTTCAGCCCTCACAGGAGAGGGTGTGTCGGTGAGAAGATAATGCTTATTTTCACACAATACCCTTTTCTCTAGTTTCAACAAGAAAGGCATTTTTCTTATTCTGGATCATAAACTACAGTATATTTGTTGTACAACAGAAGGCAACTGAACAAAATGAAACAAAAATTAGTGGTTTGGGCTGCAAGGGATGTAAAGGTTTCTAGTAGAATCTTAGTGACAAAACACAGAGCCAAAGAGTAATAATAGAAAAATCCCCCCTGCTCTGGTAGGTTTCCCATCACATGGCCAGTTAGGAGAACAGGCATGGGTGCAGGAACCTGCCAGAGTGGGAGGGATACTTACACAGTTGCATTTACACACTATGATATTGGCCTTCATTTATATAATCAGGCTCTCTCATAAGATTCTTGTTCCCTTTTAAACATACATACTCTGGTACCTTCTGTCCTCCTAGCTAAGGCCTGTTGGAGTTTCTTGCTTCCATTTATTTATTGCCATTGACTGCCTGATAGATATACATGCTTGACAGCTGCAGTTTTTAGTGAAATCATTACATTGGCAGTTCCTTTTAGAAATTAAAGACCATCCCCCTTCCACCATCCTATGACCCACAACAGCTTCCCCACAATGAAAGGGATCCAATAGGAGCCCCAGGAACTTTGGGGATGGTGGAATTGGAAATGTTTTATTTCTGAAAAATCTCCATGGCTTATGACATCATTCTTACAAACAGGATTTCAGCTGTTATGTGATAAACCAGTACTGCTGCATCAGGGCCTTTTTGCTCCTTCTGCTCAATGGGGCCTTGAATTGCTACTCCAAGTCTTATCCTGACAGCAATACTGGTTACATTTTCCTCTCTTAAAGTCAGTTTTACTTAATTTGTTGTACTCCGTTTGGACCTGCTGTCATAATAAGCCTTTATAGATTAAAAACAAAAATACGCAGACGTGTTCTTGCTTACCTGAAAAGTAAGCCCTATCAAACTCAGTAGGACTTATTTCTGAGTAAACAGGTAGGGTTGATTCTGGTTCACAGCACTAAGGAATCACCCCAGAGACTGGTGACAGAGCATCAGATAGCTAGAAAGCTACAGTGAGATAGTAAGTATGCCAGCAAAAGTAGAGGATAAAGTGCCCAGGAGACCCATTGCATCAATAACAAGAGCGCAAGATAGTAACCATGCTTTTGAGAAGAAAAGAGGACTTTCTTTGGAATTGAAACATATATGGAATGAGTTAATAGGGAAGGGTTTATGACAGCCCCAGGGCAGGTTAACAAAAAAGGATAAATAATGACAGCAAATGAAGAAGAAATAGTATGAAGGTCATTTTAATTAGTTTCTTAGAGGATGCTATAATGTGTATTAAGACTGGGGATTTCAAGGTTAATGAGATTACATTATGGTTAATAAATTATATACATTTAGAGAATTTAACTATTATTTGAAATGGGTTCCTTTAAATAAAAACTTTAATTAAGAATAGAATCTTCTGTGACCTTGCCCTGGTACGTTTCCAATATCAGCGAAAGTTGCAGACAAGAGGCTTTGGATGTAGAGCATGCTTCTCATTTATCGTTGTGAGTTTCACTATACAGTTTCATGAAGAAACAGCTTTGCTGTCCCCTGTTCTCCTTCATTACACCAGTCGAGCTTCCTAGCATTGTTCACAAAAGATATATTTTTAAACCACACAGAGATTTCTACCAGGCCTTTTGTTCTTCTTATTATACAAGTTGGAGAAAGATAGAAACACATTGGTTCAAAATCTGTCTTGTATTTTGCAAAAAGGATTCAGTTAGTTGAGCATTTCTATTTGTCACTACATAGTTTTGGTTTCTAAGATGAGTTGAAAAGTATGAAATGTGAACAAGCGGAAGCTTATGGGATTAAAGCTTTCTGAGAGGACTTTTCTTTATATCCACATGTGTATTTAGCATATACAAACACACTGTGAGTGGGTTTGTGAAAATATCAAGCAGTGTTCTGAAAAATTATGTTTTAGCATCATTTGGTATTTTTACATGGAGAAGGCACAAGGCAGTACTAAGGCATGCCAGCACTTCACATTAAAATGTCACAGTTTCATATAACCACGTAGGAAGGTAAATATCATTATTTGTGTTTTTGTGACCGTTTCCACAAAACAGTTAGTTCCCTTAAAGGAGTGGCTTTTGTGCTGGCACTTCTCAAGATAATGGGGGATATATTTGTAGTACTGAATCTTACGTGATTAGTTCTAGTAAAATCCATTATGTAGTATATACAACCCATGGCTAGATCTGTGTTTGCAGTTCCTTGTGGTCTTTCTCTAAACTGTAGGTTTTGAGCACTAAAATTAGCACCTTACAAGATGGCTAGTAACTGGAAAGCTGTAAATAATGTCATTGGTAGCTGTTTTTCTCTTTTTAACTTCATTTACCTTTTCCCATGAAACCATTTCAAAAGCAATTTCCTGGTAAGAACAAAATGTTACTTACTGCCTCTGACTGATCAATAGGACCAATGGCAAAAAAAAAAAAGCCAAGATACTAGACAGCATGCTACATGTGCCACCACAGGAATTTATTTATTCACCTGATCTTAAATATGTAAGACTGGCTACCTGTTTGCTTCTGGGCCCACTCAGGATTCTGGTCCTCATCTTGAAACCTTGAATACATTGGAATGAAGAAGAAAGGGCATTTTATTCCATATCAATCTGCCAGTCTTTTGAGAACTTTCAGTGAGACCTCCTTCAGGTATCTTCATACTTTATCAGACATAGTAGTCAATAACAAAAGAGAGCATTTTAATAGTATCACCTCTATTTTGGAACATGTGTAGCCTGCCTGGCACCTACACTGCAATCCTTCCAGTGCCTGGTAAAAGCATTTTTGTTTGCCCCAACACTTTAATTTATTCTGAACTGGTTTGTATAGATTTTAATAATGATGATTTGTCAATCCAAAAAACAATGAAAGGTGAATGTAAATGTTTTAATAATATACAGTAAATCAGTAAGAATTACTGCAATCATTCCAGTTCCCGGCTTACCTGTGCTATATTTAATGGAAAGGCAAGTCTTGAAGAAGGTAAAGGAGGTAATTCACCTTAATGAAATCTGGAACCCTTGCCTTCCAATATTCCCCATTTTAGCAAAGCCACTGATCTCCTACAAACAACAACAGATGGGGCTTCATAAAAGATAATAAGGGCAGGCCTCCCCTGGCCCCGTTTGCAATGTACTCACCATTAAAAGGAAAAAAATACCATCTAGATCGATCATACATTTATTGCTTGTAGTTAATACCGCATATTAGGACTAGGGCATTGCATTTTGCCCTTGGCAAAAAGGATTATGAGCAAATGAAGTTGACAGACTTCAGCTGAAATCACTGTCAATATATATTCTGAATTTCAATCTTTTATAGGTAAGTTAGGATTCAAATGTGATTTATTGGTTTGAAGTCTTAGCTCTACAGAACCAAGATAAAAATATCCAGAAATACTATAAAAGACTGATCTCCAACTACTCCTTCTTCAAAAGGAAAATGGCTTAGCAAACTATTTTATTTGTATTGTTATCATTGTTATTAAACTGAATTGTTTTCATTGGGATCCCTGTTTAATATTAAAGGAATGAACAAACTCAAGTTTAGGACTTACACAGATGAACAATCTGCTTCCATTTGCAGATTTTGATGAACCACTATCTACCATTTCACCATAGTTTGCTAGGTTTTAGCCGAACCAGAAAAATAGCAGTTGCTGCTTTAAATCTCCATCTATAATCCCAGTTTTTTATGCCTGCTTATAACCATAATGCCCAAATAATAGTTTTATGCTATGTGTTATTCTATGTCTGATAGTGTGATTCTATTACCTAATGGAATTTCTTAAACCATTTCTTTAAAGGTTATTTCCTTGAGATATTTTGCTTATTTTTTAAACTTTTTTTACTATTCATTTTTATAAGAGACCTTTACACACAAGCCATAGTAGGGGAAAAGGCTATTAAAAATGTGAATAGATTATTTCAGAGCATTATTTTAACAAAATAAAAGCTTGTGGGGTGGAAAAGAGGTGAATTAAAATAAGCAAATTGTACTCCTTAATTTTTAAAAAGAATGGGTTTTTAAAAGTGCTACAAAATGGGTGTTGATTTCCTTACAACAAATGTTTTTTGCATTGTACGTACTGTATAAAACAACAAGAGGGAGTAATTAGTCCATCTCATTTTTATTATTGTATTTTGTATATTTGCATTTTCGTCAATACACTCTTAAACTAGAATGGTGTAGATCAAGAGGAGGCAGACGATTTTAAACATAAAAAAACCAGAGTACCTCTGAATAGTTCCTTCTTATTACTCATGGGGATTTTTGCAGCCACTTTATTCTGATTTTTTTTAATAGAAAGGGAAGTATTTCAGTATTTGAGGGATCCCAGACTTATAATATTATTATTATTATTATTATTATTATTATTATTATTATTATTATTATTATTATTATTGAAATGTCCCTTTATCACCATGAGTGAGTGAGTATTTTTTTTTTTTTATTCTATCCACCTAACTCTCCACCATCCACTTTATTTTAGCACTGTTTTCACTCATTTTTGTTTACTGGAACAAATTCACTATCTTGACAAATACAGAAACATTCATTAAAGTTTTAAGAAGGGAAGGGAGGGCAAGGATCCTTGAAAACTATGGTACAGGAGATCTGATTTCTTAATGTCAGCAGATAAATGAATACATAGCAAAACTGTATAGGTTCCAAGAAAAAGGCAAAGACCTTAGTCATGCTGGTGCTGTGAACATACTTACGCCTAGCCCTGCCTCTTACATCTTCAGTGTCTTCTTGGTTAAGCACTGGGTTTGAAGAAAGAGGTTGTTACTCACTTGTAGGCTTTATACGTCAACAAAAACCCTGGAAAATGTGGATGGTTGCTCATATATAGAGTCTACATGCAAGCAGACTGTGAACAGCATGATGACAGAGGGGATGGCACCAGGCACTCCCCCTTTAGACATGTTCACAGAACTGGATTGACTAGCACTTGAACAAAGAACCAGTGTCAAGATTATAGTAGTAATGTCATCAGGTACATAAAAGAGGGACACAGCATGATGATTTGCATTTGTGGTTCTGAACCATTTTTGAATGAATTGAGGTGCCAGACTCCAACTTTTGAGGACGATTTCAACCTGCAGTGATTGTAAGTCAGGGTTAGTGCATGTACGGTTTGAGATCTTACCTGATTTCTAGTCTGTGGCATAGTTTACTCCTAGAAGTCTCTTTTAGAGCAGTGGTTCCCAACCTTGGGTCCCCAGATGTTCTTGGACTACAACTCCCAGAAAGCCTGGCCAGCATAGCTAGTGGTGAAGCCTTCTGGGAGTTTTAGTCCAAGAACATCTGGGGACCCAAGGTTGGG
Organism: Intellagama lesueurii; assembly: GCA_037013535.1. Classification (NCBI taxonomy): domain Eukaryota; kingdom Metazoa; phylum Chordata; class Lepidosauria; order Squamata; family Agamidae; genus Intellagama; species Intellagama lesueurii. The sequence continues at coordinate 213,200,183 of JBAJHW010000003.1, forward strand.
TACCACAATTTTAGAGACTGCTTGAGCTTTTTATTGCAATTCTTTTGAAGCAATGTTGTTGGCAGACCAATGTTTTTAAATGAGTACATACCTAATGGAGGTTGATAGCTCTTTAAACCCAAATTTCCCTTCTGAGGTTCCAGACATTCCCTAGAGCCTTCATTATGCCCTGTCTCTTCTCAGATGTGCATCATCACTGACTGCACCTGGGATTGATTGCTGTTGGAATTCTGTTGAGCATTCACAGCCAGAAGAGCGAAAAGTGCACTTAAAGTCAGCTAGTGACACTGAGGGAGAGCAGGTTGAGAAGAAAGAAAATTGTATACATTTTGAGCACATAGCACAATTCACATCTGGAATTAATTGCTTCAGTAGGTGGTGATTATCACCTGATTAGATGTCTTCCAAAAGGATATAGACAAATGCACGGTGGATAAGATTATCAGCAGTTTATACCTACAGTAGCTAAATGCATTGTGTAGTTGTAATATGCCTCTGAATGGCAGGTGATTGGGACTGTCAGACAGACTGAGACAGTTGCATCAGGCAGCAGATGCTGGGTGGTATATAGGGAGCAGTATGACTTTTTGTCCTCCTTTTGGAGGACTGAAATGTGTGTTCCAGGCAGCTGCCCACACGCCCAAAGCCAGAGCCACAGCCATAGTGTAGATCAGCTTCCAGTCTTGTTGGTTATGTGATAGAGGGATGTGGGGAATAGTCTTGCTGACTTTGCAAATCTCTTTTGTTTCTGTAATAACCAATTTCCTTTTCTCATCATTAAATAGTGAAGCTGAAAATTTTCTGTTTGGAATGAACGCAGAAACTACTTTACCTATACATAAAATGTGGGTGGGTGTTTCGTTCTAATCCAAGCAAATTTACACTTTTTTTCTTTGAGACTTTTAGTTTCACACACTCATTTTCTTCACCACTCTATCTCAAAACCAATTAGAGAGCATCACATTTCTCTTTCTAAATCAACTCGTGCTATGAAAATGAGTTTTTGGATCATTTCCTAGTGTCACAGTAAAGTGACCTAGATACAAATTGAAAAGCCATTTAGAGTTCACCTTTCTTCCTGTATATTGTCTTGTCATTCTTTTGCCCTTGTTATATAGTCAGGCTTGCAAACACAGTTAATCCCGTCATAAACTCTGCTTTATGAGCCTCCCCTGTGCAATTTGGGTAGCCCAGGATCTTTAGGCTCAAGTCTCTTGTGGCATTGGGCAGTGTCTGCATCTGCCTATATAGTTCTGGTCTGCTTTGCTCTGGGAAACAAGATGCCTGGTTGTTGTTTTGAAGGGAGGATATATTGTTTATGAGATGGTTGTGCTGAATATCAAATGTATGTCAGCAGATATTTATTACTGAAAGCTATCTCAGCTGTTCTGCTTTCACAAAGAAAGGCACATTGAAAATGACCGAGGAATGCTGCTTACCTTGTATATAATTATGTGTGCAAATATGATCATTTCAATTTGATAGGAATTGCAGAAATAGTTACAGAAAGGCTCTTGTTCTTTGCAACCAGATTTCTGAAATATGTGGTAAAACAAAGTGAGTTGGCATGACTGTTGCAAGCACTGGAAAATGCAATACATTGAATGTAGCTCACAACTTACAGAATTCAGAACACCTCAACAAGTAATTTATATTAGATGGGAAGGAGGTGCAGGTTCTTGTGACAGTGGTGGGGCAAATGAGTCGTCGTTTTGGGAAGCAGGGGAAACAGAAAACAGTGTCAAGTCCAGAATTCTTTTATAATTACTTTTGGAAGCGCTCCTCAAACTTTTTCCTGGAATGTTGTCCACAGTGACCACTGAATCAGCTACATAGGAACTTAGAGTGTTACATCCCTCGACGGACTCCATGTAGCTGAGTAACCACAGGTTGCCCAGCAAGATACACCGATCGCTCATACTTTTAAAAGTAAAGTGACAGATTATAAAAATTAACTTGTTGCTCAAATCCTCCTTGAAAGCAGAGTGATTTTGTGGACTTGACTAAGAATGTAATACAACAGTGCAGTTTGCATATCATTTCCTGGACTTCCATTATGCATAAGTGTGAATCTCCTTGATACATTATTGGCCTATGTTGTCCAATCCCAAACTTCCCACTTAGAAGAACATTAGCTAGCATGGAAAGATCACGACTGGAAATCTTGAAGGGTCATTGGCCAGTTGTCCTTTCGTTTCACTGTGTAAGGCAGCTTCATATGTTTATACAATCCCACTTCCTGGCCATTACTTGATGATTTTTTCTCAGATCCCTCCCATACTACTGGTGGGCAGGGCCAAGGACAAAACGGAGATTTGCATATACCATATTTCAGCTTAAAGTTTTTACTGATAGTAACTCAGCCTTGGCAGAGGCATTACAGAGTTTCAGAATTGGGAGGGACAGAGGGATGGCACTTCTATGCTACCTTTCTACTGATGGAGAGACTCAGGTCAGCTCATAAATCATTAAACCAAAAAAAATTGTGGCAAGATACATGAACCACTAAAAAGTTATTAAACATGGAAATATGAAGAGTATAACATACAAACAATTACAACTGTAAAAGCATTTAAAAAATTAAAAGGATATAATAGTAGCAAGCATAGGGCATTTAGTATGTTAAATATTAAAAGCCTGTCTGGATAAAAATGGTTTCAATTGTCACCAGAAGCAAAAGAGAGATGGGACCCAGTTTAGCCACATGGGGGAGGACATACTTTAATCTGGGACCAGCCATCAAGAAGGCCCTTTCTCAGGTCCCTGTCAAATGTTCCTGTAAAGGTGACCAGACTGGGAGGAGAGCTTCCCAGAAGAGCTTAAAACCTGAGGAGGTTTATATGTGGAGATACAGTCAAATTAGATTGCCTGGACCCATGCCATATAAAGCTTTGTAGCTCATAACCAGCACTGTGGGCTTGGAAAGGGACCAGTAGCCAGTGAAGTTGCTGTAACAGGAGAGTTACATGCTCTCTATAACCAACCCCAGTCAACAGTCCAGCTGCAACATTTTGCATCAGTTGAAGTTTCTAAATTGTCTTCAAATGCAGTCCCACACAGAGTGCATTGCAGTAATCCAAAGAGGATATAATTAAGGCATGTGTCACTGTAGCCAAATTGGCCATTTCAAGGAATGGCTCAGCTAGTGCAGTAGCTTTAACTTGTAGAAGCATTTCTCACCACAGCTTGAGACCTGGATTTCCAGGCTCAAAAGTGAGTCAAGGAGTACTCCCGTTCCTGGAGAGGTCTGATTTGGCCATGATGACACATGCCTTAGTTACATCCCAGCAAACACATTCTACATGAGGCTGCCTATGGAAAGTGTCAAGAAACTTTGGGGGGGGGGGGGGGAGTGTCTAAAACACAGCAGCCAGATAGCTAACTAGAGGTGGACACAGGGATCACACAACCTCCCTGTTACAGCAGCTCCAGTGGCTGCCGATCTGTTTCCAGGCAGAATTAGAAGTGATGGTTCTAGCCCTAAATAGCTTGGGCCCAAGCTATCTTGCACAGGGGAGGCTCAAGAATTGCATCTCCCTTTATGAATCTGCTTGAGTGTTAAGATCGTCAGGAAAGGCTTTCCTCTTGGTTCCTCCATCTTCACATGTGCACTTGGTGGGGACACGGGAGAGGACCTCCTCTGTTGCTGCTCCCAGATTCTGAAACTCTCTTCCACAGGAGGCTAAACTGGCCCCATCTTTGCTGTCCTTCTGCAAGCAGGCAAAGACCTTTCTCTTCAGCCAAGCTCTCCCTGAGCTTGCCAAGTGGGGTTTTAAATGGATTGTTGTACCTTACTGCATTGAGTGTGTTTTGGTGTTGCTAATGTTTTTTTGGTATAGTGTTCATTCGTCCTTTTAGTATTATGTAATCACTGCTACTAACGTAAATACAGTATTTTAATTGTTGTAAACTGCCTTGGGTCCTTTTTGAGGAGAAAGGCGGTTAAAATATTTTAAATAAATAAATACTCTCAAACTGTGAACCTGTATTTTCAGTGGAAGTGTTACCCCCATCTAGCATAGGTTGAATCCCTATTCCATGATTTATCTTTTGATTGACCAGGAGTGCCTCTGTCTTATCCAAATTAAGTTTCAATCTTTTTGCCCTCATCCCATCCACCAGCATAAGAAACTGGTTTAGAACAGGAATGGCGTCATTGGAGTCAAATAGGAAAAAAAATGTGTTTCCTCAGAGTATGGGGTCACACCAAGCTCCAGAACTCTGGACAACCTCTCCTGGCAGTTTCATGTAACTATTAAAAAGGAAAACTGGAAAACTACTAAACAGTGCCCCAAATCCTATTCATTATGTTTGCAAGCATAACCCAAATGGTGTATCTTTTGGAGGCAAATTACATCAGGTTAAGAAATCACTGTAGACATTATCTGTCGTGTTTTAAGTCACATGACTTGGTGTACAACAAATAATTTCTAAGGTGATTTCTTAACCTGAGGCAATTCACTTTCAAAAGCTATGCTATTTGCATTACACTAGTATAAAATCCCAATAGCTTTTGGCCAAGGAGAAAGGAAACCTCAGAGGGCCAAATTAGATGCCAAGAAGCCTGGCCTGTATCATTTATACAGGGTAAGAAACAGAGAGAGTGAGCAAGCAAACAGAAAAGGTGTGGTCATAAAGCAACGTAGAAAGAGATTGTTGGGATCTGGGTATAGGTTGTTCTTTTTTCCTCATCTAATATTCCCCTTCTCTCTATTTGTGTTTTGTGTTTTTGTTTGTTTGTTTTTGAAGGATGGCATGAACTGGGTCTGCAGAAATGTCAATGCAAAGAAGAAGTAAATTGAACTGCGTTGTGTGGAATTGGAGAGGCTCCAAGAGCCAAACACACTAACTGGCTGCTAATGTCTGACCAAATATTTTTCCATCTGTGTGCAGCTACAGCTGTTAGGAATGGGAACAGCAGCTAAGTCCACTGCTCATTTTGCAACCTTCCCTGCTCTCTAGTATCATTTCCCCCTTAAAAGCATTTCCCCATCCCACCCCTTTTTCATATAAATAGTATTAAACGTCTCCATACTCATCTGACTGCACAATGAGATTTGAAAACAGGAACAGAGTGCAGTCTGGAGTAAAGACTTTCAGTGGCTTCTACAAAGCTAGAATGATCATAGCAATGTGTATGGGAGTCCACCTTTCTTCTTATATTACTCAGGATGCTCACCTGGTTCTATTCAAAGGTTTTCTTGTGAACAAACGAGAACATCAAATGCATGTTAGAATGTGTGCTTCAATTTTAAAATGATACATTCCTTTGTATAATGCTGCCAGAACGCTAATGCACCCTCATAAAGAGCATTTATTATACAAATATGTCCAGGTGTGTAGGCCCTTCTCCCCACAAAGACACATGTTGTAAGTAAGGCTCTTAAAATCTGAATGTAAGAAGCAGCAGGGTGCAAGGTATGCTATAATTTATTGGGGGGGGGGGGGGAAGAGTGTCAGGCTACAGTGCAGTATTGCATCAATGGTTGGCACAAATAGTTTCAATAATTTTGGCTCAGTAGGGGCCAAGAGCTCCTTGGCATTCAGTCTTGTTCCACTGTATTAAATCACTCAGCAAGGACTGAATTTAACAGCATTGTGGCTGTCAATTTAGTGCACAGAATCTTACTGCAAGCAGCTGGTAACAGTTTTCATAGTCTTGGTGGGGGAGACAGAATGTTTTGAAGCAGGCTTTAATTCAGTGCACATGAAGCCTACAAACCACTTAGCTTATGTGGTTACTTCAGGTAGTCCAAATAATGGTAGCCTAGGAGGTTAGCAGGGCCATTGTGATTACTCCATCCATACCCGTTGTTGCTGCAGCTGTATGGTGTGGTAGAATTGGTTTTGCAAGTCTGCACTGTTTCCTACACTTCTAGTTTAGATGTAAATTGATGACTAAATGTATGGTAAGCCTGGATGTGTTTCAAAAGAGAGAGCCTTCATTTCAGGAAGCATTTGCTCAATCAAAGCAAGAGTTTGGGAAAGATACAGATTAGTCTCTGACAAGGAGAGCATTGTGGCATTTGTCCTAAATGCAAGAGGAGGATGTCATAATGAGTCTGTAACTTAGTAATATATGTTCTTACCATATCTTCCCAACACCAGGATGTGATGACATAAGAGACTACTTCTTGTCTGTCGGTCATGTGTTCAATTTGTCAAAATTCAAAGCAGTTTGGTAAAGGTAGCCCTCTGTGTAGTGATTTTAGCACACAACATGCAGATTATAGCCAGACTTTATGTCTGAAAATGCTGTGGCAACTCTAACACTCTTTGTCATTTCTAATGGGAGGGAGTCAACTTGTTTTACTAGAACTCAGACTTTTTGTGTACATTGTGGGGAATCAGGGAGCATTAGTTGCTTTCAAACAGTTCCTTGAAACATTGACACTCACTGTTTTCATGAAACTTGTTTACTCCATATTAATACAGACACAACAGATATAGTAATTTTTCATGCATCTAGACGTGACTGTATTGTACTCTTTGCTGATTAACAACAGACCAAAATTCTGGATTAGATTGGATGTATTAAATCTGTCTCAGTGACTTCAGGCAGTTTATACCAGAAATAGAACCATGAACAAACACAAGAATTAAGAAGAATACAATAAAGCACAGGTAGCAATCTCAATAAGTCATTTTAAGAACCCAGGAGCATGAGAGCTAAAAATAGGTATTTTTGAAGACTACTGAAATTTCACTGGAAGCAGATACTTATATTGACATGATTCAGTTGGTAATCTATGTGTCTAAAAGAAACATGTCCTCTTTAGAAAGGTCCAATTTATAAAGGCCACTTTGAAACAGTTGCTTTTTTTTTCTTTGCACTTGTAAATTTGGAATAATAATGCAGCTATTTAGTCCAGATGTTGGAGAGGCCTGTCTGTTAATGGAATAATTGTCTGAAACAGTGGTTCCCAACCTTGGATCCCCAGATGTTCTTAAACTACACTGGTCTGAAAGATTACCCCTCCCCCTATCAACAGATATTGCTCTTTTCAGTTCAGCAAAATGCATACTTTCTTTCTTTGACTAAACAAACACACCCACATATTACTTACCTTATAGTCTCTGAAGCAAACTGCCCACCCTCAATGTCAATATATGAGCATAGATATAGTTCTGTAAAACTCCAAACTGAATATAAATTGTTCCAATTTGATCTTACATTGACACTGTATCTCTTCCTGGGGATATTTTTGTGTGTGAAGAAAAAGGGATTTCAGTGATACATTCACAGCTCATGAAGCTAGAAGGAGCCACCATGGTTCATCAACTTCAATACGCCCAAAAATTCATACCTCCATCAGTCTCAAATCACTTTGAGCTAATCTGTGTTTTCTAAGAAATATAAAATGGCATCAGCCCAGTGATCCCAGTGCCAGGATCTTGTCTCCAACAATGGCCTGTTCTGAGTGGATGCTCCACATGCAACATGGAAGAAGTAGGACAGCTATGAAACAATCTCCTTCTTTTATTCCTAACCAAGAGATAAGACTATCCTGGGTAGGAGGATTCATATCTTCTGACTGTTTTAGTTAAAGAGCTGTTCTTAAACCAATCCTCTACTGTATCTGATATTTTGTATTCTGGTTCTTTTGTCACCCTTAGGATATTCCTGGTCAGCATGGTATGTACTGTACAAAAAGGGTTTCTGTTACTGAAGTAGCATAAGGAGCATTGTGCTGAATCTTTGGTAACCTATTTTGCCAGTAAGATCCCTGTTTTGCAACCAAAAACAAGCTTATTTCCTATTTGAATGTCATTTTAAGATGTCTTGATACATTTAAAGGTGAGCCAATGTGGCTGAAGTGACTTGTGTAATAATTAATGTATTAGAATGAAATGGGGCATGGTTCAGGTGAGGATTAATTACTTAATCTTTTAATTATACATGACTGGGGCTGTTCCTTAAGCAGACGTTTCTTATAGCCTCAGTTTTGTTCAGATGCTTTATAAAGCCATAGTTGTAAACTGTATCCAGTTAGTTCACCTTTTCTGCTTTTCCATTTTGTCTTACTTTAGGGTACATCTAATTTTTATGAGCTCTTACTTCTTTTCTGAAGTAAATGAAAAGGGGATGTGCTAATATTTTGTAATGTTAAGCCTCATTGTGTATGTTTAGATGTTTGACAGACTTGAATAAAATTTGGTAGAAATGACAATTATTTTATGTTTCTGTATCATTTCAAAAGAAGATCTGAAGATCAGTGTCTGAAGCTGATTGGTCCAGGCTGGTGTGGTGTTTTGTCTCCTCCAATTCCTCTCAATGCACATTTAACATTGTTTCTTGCTTTCATATGGTTTACAGCCTTGTATCCTTCCATGGGTGGCACTCCTATTAAATTTCCAGTCTCTGGATACTATTTGCACACAGATGCCTTGGTGATAAAATTAGCAGTATGTTGTCACCTCTGGTATCCTGTAGAGACCAGGTATGTTACCATTAAGTGCATGTATTCAGACACAAATCCTGATAAATCAGTTATACTCCATTTTGATGTCAAAATGCTTAGTCTGTGATACCGGGGAAGCCTCTTGGCTCTTAAGACGACCATCAGGAGAAATAAATGTCCCAGCACTCAGTGAAAGTGTTTTTAAAATCTACTTGGATTATGATTAATATCATAGAAGTGTTAACTATTGCTAGGTCTGCTCTCTGTGTAAAATATGTTTAATTGTAACCACTTGTAGGAAGGTTCTGCATATTGCTGGAGACACCATTAATTTTTTCCTTTATCAGGCAGCTTCAAACATTTGCATTAAATTACAGGAAAAATACAGGAAGTGAAGTGATCAACAGTAATATTGGAACTTACCCCCTTGACACACACCTGGCATGATGTCAAATCAGGGAAAAGATTAGATGGTCTTACCTAATGGGTGGTGCTTTATGCCAGTCTTCAGTGTTTTAAGCCAAACTAGCACATTCTTTCACTTCTAATTTTCCTAATGGATTGGATATGGAATGTGTCCCTTTGGCAAACAAACACCCTGGGAGTAGCTGAACTTGTCATAGTGTTATTTATCGTTTGCTTCCAGGTTTCTGCATTTTCTTCTGTTGCTTTTCACTGCAGAATGGTGTATAATTTACGATGGATTTTCTGTGTGACCTTGTTTGTATGTCAGGTAGGGAGAATTACACCCAGAAGCTTTTACATTTACATGATAAATTGGGTGCACTTAAAATGACAAGGATTTGGTTTGGCCATTTTATGTTCAAACTTTGGACTAAGGAAGAATCACCAAAGGCATATTTTATTACAGCAGTTGCTGATGCCTCTTTATTGTTTGGTCTAAAAGACTCCTGTACCCTTCACTAAGCCCTTCAGCACAACATAAGACTGCATTATGGTCACTTTTTTTTTACCCCTGCAAACCTGTCTTCATGTTACTGTTCTCTCTACAAGATCCAGCACTTGCCACCTAGGTGCCCAGCCCCATAGTTCCCAGTTCAGAATGCAATCCATTTTCAAAACCAGGTAATTCTAATAGTTGCTGTTTTTATCTCCGATTTGATAGGTCAACTTTTCTTGTGTCATAGAGACATAGCACTGAGAAAAGCTTCACTTGGTTAGTGTTTTATATCCCATCTAGATCTTAAAAGAACAGGTGCTCTCCCGTTACCTGATGTGCTCTCAGAGCACATGCTTGAACTCACACATGTTCTAAGAAATACCTATAAGGCATCTTTGAACCTTGACAGTAGTGCACCTTAAAACAGATACACCTGACTAAATCACATTCACAGAGAACTGTTCCACAGAGGAATTTTGCTAGACATTCAAAATTTAAATATACACAATTATTGCATTGGGAGGTAACAAAGATCACAGTAGAGCTGGAAATAAGATGCATTTGCTTCAGGAATAATAACCCAAAAGAAGCAAACTTACAAGGTGGAAATGGGGGCTGCTAAAAGGGTGGAGTGGGATGTTGCAAAGGGAGGAGCAAAAAATATTTTTCCCCAGCCACAAATATACAGTACATACACAAAAAAAGTGGGGGGAATAGATGGGGGAGCCACTAGTATGCAAAAAAGTTACTCCAAAAATAGGTTCCTGGGTGACAGAAATTACCTCTCCTAAACTGTCTTGAAGCTGAGGAGCACTGTAATTCCAGTTGGAGCAATTAAAACAATTAAGAAAAGGAAAGCCATGGGCAGAGGTACCAAGTCAGAGAACCAGGAATTGAGGAGAGAGAAAAAGGCTAACAGGATTCTCTGTCTAAGTTCTGGATTCTGGTGGCTGATAATGTGACTCAGTAAGGCTGATCTCTGCTATACTTCAAGACTGATGAAGTTGTTTCAGAAGATGTTGGCAGTGCTTCATCAGAAGGCTTCCAGAAACATGAGAAAAGGTAGCTTGAGGCAGAGATGGAAAAAACATGTAGACCCACCAGAAGGAAGAATATGGCAATTCAGTGACTTTTTGTAATATTCTTTGGTTTGCTAAACTGACTGCCCTCTTGTCCAACTACCCCAGCTGGGTTCATTTCTTACCAATATTTTACATCTCTGACTAGTTTATAACCTTGCACAGCTGCCTGCTCCTTTTCCAAGGTTATGTTTTTTTTTGAAGGAACAGCAAAACAGGAGAGGACACCAGAATGGCTAAATAGTCCACTTGGCTTTTTCCAGGGGGAGGAGGTATTTCGAGTATATTGTATTTGAGAAAGGTCTGAGCAGACAGGGCTGATTGCTGTCCTGACCTCTGGGGCATCTTAGTGGTATAACAAAAGTAGGGGAATTCAGATATATTGTCTCTATGCACAATACCTACAACTGTGAGATTAGACTCTTTGCTTGAGGTATCCATGACTCACTGAGCATGCAACTACATTAGAAAATACTTTGCAGTTTGCTCCAGAGTTGGCATGGGTGAATTTGAAGTATTTTTCAATTAACACGTAATGTAAAGGTCAATGCAAAACAGCCAGTTCTTTTTTCTTTCCAATCTGGACTTTTTCACCTGCTGCTGGGAGCTTCTACTTTCTTCTAATCATAATGGTTCTAACAGGGTTTTGCCTGTATGATTGTTTCATCATACAAAAGGACTGAACGACATGACTTTGGGTGGTTTTCTGGTGACACAGTAAATTGGGGCATGATGTTTTGGAACAACAGGAACACCCATCCCCACAATCTCTCTCCCTAGTTGCCTTGACATATTTTTTGTTTATTTTTAAAAAACAAACAAACAATTGAGTCTAGCGCTAGATCAGCTTATCACTGCATTGCTACATTCATTTAGCACTAGATTACTTCCACAAAGACAAAAAAAAATTAATTAATTAAAAAAATCAAAATAACTCTGACGAATTCCAGCAGACTATAGCATTCCCATGGTATGTTTATATGTGTATAGAGAACTTTGTTTGTTTTTCCCTACCACTGGAACCCTTTAAACAGTTCCAGTGGCTTGATTGCAGATCATAAAAGAGAGCCAGGAATCAGCAGGAGGGTGGCATCAAAGGAAGGAAGGCTTTGGGCATGGATTGAACCACATCAGATCGAGAAGCCAGTGTGGACACTGGCACTGAAACAACCTGGGGTCTTTGTATTGTCACCTAAACTGAATACAGTTGCAAAAGAGACTCTGAATCAAGCCAAATCACTCAAGTGTTCTCTGCATTCTAGGAGCAGACTTTATTGAATGGGACTGTTCAGACTTATATTTCCTATCATTTCGTTTGTCTTCGAGGCATATTTAATCACATGAATAGATGTTTTTCCATTTTCTGGTTAATTTTTTTCCTGTTTTGTGAATGTGGCTTCTAAAACAGCCTCTATTTCAAACAAGTTACAGTCTAAACAGGTTATTCATTTGGTAACTATCATTACATCTACCCACTGCCATTGTGGGCAACCTTTCTTTCCATGGTCTTGATGATGATGCACAGCTTAGTTCTAATGCACAAAGAAAATGGTTATCGAAGATAGAGAGACACTTGACTAGGGGACCTGGCCAAACCTGTGAACACATGGGAAGGTCTTGTGACAACCATAATGTTTACCTTCTGCCTTTCTTTTGTAGCTCCTTTCCAATTTCATACACTGAACAACAGGAATAGAAAGGAAGAAGAATAGCAGCAATTGGAGTGTGTTTTTGCCTCCTCTTTCCTGCCCTCTGATACTTCTGCCTTCAGACAGGTGCAAGCCACAGAGAATTTAAGTTATGCTCAGCAGAGTGAGCATCTACACAGCTGGGCAAACATGGCCAAAGCTGTCTAGGACCACAGCAGCTGTTTTATTTTTACTCCAACTGTAAATTTCTGGAAGTCACACCCACCAGCTGTGAAGCAAGAGACAGCTGAGTGATAAGTTAAAGTGCTGTGAGATTCAGGGGATTAAGCTGAAAGCTGATGGAGCGGGGAAGAGATTGGATTCTTTCATGAAGTGGGGAGCAGAAGACAGAGTTAGTGTTGGTTTGAACTGTTTTGAAGTAAAATTACCACAGGCAGAAGAATATTAGTTTAAACCCTTTTAAACTAAAACCATTGAATAGTACCTACCCAAATTTCCAGCTGTCCACCCAGAGATCATATCGATCCTTTTGAAAAACCCTCAAAATTAACAAGAAAAAATGCCCCTGCCATAATGGCTGTACAGCTGCTGCTATACCTTTTCCATGGGCCTCTCCAACTTGCTGTAACAAGCAGCATTTTAGGTTTGTCCTGCAGTATATGCATGTGGCCCACACACAGTGTTGGGGAGACAAAGGGGCAAGTGAAAAAATGGAGCAAGAGTAGTAAATCTCTTGCTCCTTTTAAACAGGGACAGAGATCACCTTCACTTAACAGTTGGCAGAAGGGCATCTGGAGGAATAATTGATGCCTAAGTCTGTTAATTCTGATGATTAGGGATTGTTGACCTGGCCGCAGTTTTTACCTGTGTACATTTAAAGAAATATCATGTTTAGGACTGGTGGTGTTGGAAGAGCATCCTCCTTTCCCCGCCTCCCAGACACCTATGGCTGGCAAATTCCAAGTGTTCTGAAGCTGAAATCTGCATTTTTCTTCTTCTTCTTGCTTTCACTCAGACTATACAAACAGACAAACCAAGTGTGGTTTCTCACTCACAGCAACCATTCAGTCATTGGCATGATTTTATAGCTAGCACAACCTTCTGCCTCTGTGATAGATTCTTCAGTTTCCAATATCACTTTATCAATTAGCCCATGTGATAATGAAGGCAGAGAGCAAGCTCAAACGAAGTCCCAGAAATACTTGCAGGACAAGTTTCATAATACCAGTCTAAATTCTCCAGGCAGAAGGGTCTACCCCAAATGACACAAGAGAAGGGGAAAGACTGGCCTATCACTGCTCTGGGGGAAATTGCCTTCCAGCTCCAAATACAGCAATCAGCCTTAGCCATAGAAGGGGAACCTGCTGGCTGAGTCCCTCCTAACATTCCGGTGTTTAGCTCTCCACTCCACCCTGTACCTCACCTCAAATTCCTGCCTTCAAGTGCCATTGCTGAGGTATTCGCTTAAAACTCAAAATGTATCACTTCAGAGCACACACACACTCAAAACTATTTCTCCTATTCTTACTCTTGGGAGACTGTTCTAAAAATTAGTTCGTGTTCTTTCTCTATGACGCCTGGGCTGTGCCTTCCTGACAATAAACCACAAGATGGTATTCACATAACTATTTCTGAGACCAAAAAGTCACACAAGAGGAGCACAGGAAGCTGTTTTCTATCAAGGCAAAGAATTTGATCATCTAGCACAGTATTGTCTGCTCCAGGAACGGGAAACTAGACCCCAAGAACTGTAATGACTTGACAGCGCAGAGCACTCACATAGTTGATGCATATCCCTTTCTTAGTGTAGGGCAGCTCCAGGAACACTCAGACTGACTACCTATAGTCATTTCAAAGCATGTTTTTGTTTAAAAACTGCTTTTGTCACTCCAATGTGTAACTTAATCTGAGAGAGGAACACAAGTACAGCATTCCTGTTGGCTCTCCAAGACCCACTAACGGCTTTTGATCTATTGATCAGGGTTTTCTTATGGATATGTTTTCTAGGCAGAGATTCCAGCATCGGGAGGCACAATGTCAAGATTTCATTCCTACCTTAGAGAGCCAGTTTTGGAGGTACCATGGAACTAGTGTTCAATCTTGTGACATTTCTGCTATGCTGTCCCCTAATATCCTATCTTACTGTCTGTGCTATATGTCATCTACATGAAACCACACACACACACGCATACACACAGAGAGATCATCCAAAAATATGGACTCCAAAGAGGTGTCATATGATGATACCCAGCTCTGTTTAGTATTTCTGTCTCAAACAGATGTGGCAGTGGAAGTGATAGCTCAGTTTCTGGGAATAGTAGTGGACTAGATGAGGGCCAATGTGCTTATGCTTACAGCTATAACAGACATGTGCTTTTAAAAAGCCATTGCAGAGGAGAATTCTAAGATTGAGGGAGTTATCTATTTATTCTCCAGTTAGATACTTTACACAGTAGCTCTCCTACAAGTAGAACCACAACAAGAATATGGTCGGTAGATCAAACTTGCATATCACTGTTTCTCTAATTTCTGGAAGAGGAGAATATGATCATGTTTACATTCAACTCTTGTCACTCTTCACATAACATCATAGGCAGCCCAGGTACTATTCAAGGTTGGCATTTTCAAATTTTGAATCATAAGTGGCACAAATCATGACATTGCAATGACACCAGGCCACCTTCAAGGGTATGCACATGAATCTGTTGTCTCTACCACACACAAAACACCACTTATCTGGCACAGCCAGCAAAATGGCTCATTTGTGATGCTAATTGCCCTTGATGCCTACGGGAAGGGGAATGGTGGGGGCTAATGTTTTTTATCATTAATTTTATTGGTATCTGTTCCAAGTTGCAATTTCATTTGTTGAACATGGTCTGGCATGATGCTAAGAACTTCCTGTTACAAAAATAATCAAGCTGAGTACTGGAAATAGGCACATAATGAAGGTCAAAGTCCCAGGTGTTCTCCAAAATGTATTCTTCAGACACGGCAAGTGTGTGGTCATCTGTTGTGTTCATGCTCTGGTGTCTCCAAGCTCTAATCTCAATAACTAGGGACAACCAAGTCTCATTCTGTTCCCCAGACTAGATGGACTACCTCCCAAGTGACTAGAGAAGAGGATAAGTAGGAACACTGTATTTGTTTATTTGTACAATTAAAAAAAACCAAGGGTACTTTATTTCTTTGAATGTGTTTTTGTGTTGCTAATGTTTTTTTGTATGGTATTTGTCTGGTTCTTTTGTATTTGTATACTTACCATTGTTAGTGTTAAATGTTGTCTTTTAATTATGTAAGCCACCTTTTTAAGGAGAAAGGGGGGTTAAAATATCTTAAATAAATAATAAATAAATATGGCTATGTATCTGTTTTAAGGATTTTGTGGTGCTTTGTAATAATGAATTAAAATAGTTCTGGACAATGCACTTTAAGAAGGATGACAATGAACTGGAACAAGTTCAGAGGAGGACAGCAAAGGTGATTAGGAGACTGAAAATCAAGACTTATGAGGAAAGACTGAAATATCTGGGTATGTTTAGTCTTGTGGAAAGAATACTGAGGGGAGATATGACAGCATTTTTCAAATACTTGAAAGGCTGTCATACAGAGAGGGGCAGGATCTGTTCTTGATCACCCCAGAGTGCAGGACACATAATAATGGGCTCAAATTACAGGAAGCCATATTTCAGCTGAATATCAGGAAAAACTTTGTAACTGTTAGAGCAGTACGACAATGGAACAAATTACCTCAGGAGACGGTGAGCACTATAAAGCTGGAGGCATTCAAGAGAAAATTGGACAAACATCTGTCAGATCTGCTTTGATTTGGATTCCTGCATTCAGCAGGGGGTTGGACTTGATGGCTTTATAGGCCCCTTCAACTCAATTATTCTATGATTCTATGATAATTCTTTTGGATAGCACTAACTCTTCAATGCAATTGTCTTTTGCAGTTTTGAAGAAAGTGTGAGGTAACTTTCTACTTAAAAACCAAGAAGAACTGGCTTCTTTAGTATTCCTTCCCTTCTGCTAAAGTGACAAACCAGAATCAAAACAATGCCAAGAAGCAAGTAAACAAAAAACACGCTGATCACCACAATCACCCATCTCCTGAAAAGGACAAAAGCTGATCCCACAGCTATAAATACTCAACTATCCAAACAAATTGCACCAGAGCACAGACAGAGTTCTGACTCCTGTCCTCTGAAGATGCCGGCCACAGAGACTGGCGAAACGTTAGGAAGAACAACCTTCAGAACACGGCCAAAGAGCCCGAAAAACCCACAACAACCATCAAACTCTTCCTTCACTCTCAGAAACAGCAAGTAAAACTTCCCTTTGCTAAGCACTGATTTTAATGATTAATCTACCAGGTAACAATCTATGTAGATTTTTAAAAATAGAGCCTAGGCTGCCACTTTGCCCCACGGATTTTATGGCTATTTGTGGTGTAGCAATCAGAAGTAAAACATATAGAATAGCCCTGAATTATTTCATCAACCATCATCTTCCTGATTGATTTTATTGAAACACAGAATTTAAAAAAACAACAGTCTATATTCTTAAAATGTATAAACAACACAAAATTGAGACACATAGAGCTAAATCACCCTTACAGAAATAAAATGAAATCCAAAATCCACATCCGTAGGCAGGCAATAACTTTAATAGGATCAACTGTACATGCATAAAATACACAAGCTTTTGAACTCTATAGAATGCTTCATCAGACTAAGAAGTAAAAAAAAAAAAAAAGGAGTGGGGGGAAGGATAAAAAAAAGAATGGAAGTCCAAATGCATGGTCAGGTGTTTCAAGCCATAGAGAACTGCAATTAAACTAAGTCTCAAAGCTTGTCTACGTTTCTGGGCTGGAGTGGGCTAAACAGAGTCACTAGGAGGTCCACTACGCCATTTGATCCAAATGGTGTATAGACCTCAAGCAACCCTATTTGGTCCACTTTTAAAAAGTATTAGGTATGTGTATTACAGCCTGACTGCAGCCTTTTAGTCCAATAGCAAAGAGTATTTACAGCAGTGCCATCCTTTTTCAGGCATACAGAAACCACATATACTGTTTACAGTTTATTTAGAAACACAACCTTGATGCTTTTTCATCAGATGACAGTAGAGTACAGAATAATAATGTGTCATCAAGTCAATTCTGACTTATGGCCACCCTTTCCAGGGATTTCCAGGTAGAAAATACTCAGAAGTAGTTTACCATTCCCTACTTCTGGGACTGCGCAGCTTGCCCAAGGCCACACAGGCTGGCTCTACTCACAGGGGGCATAGTGGGGAATCTGACTCCCAACCTCTGGCTCCACAGCCAGAGTCCTAAACCAGTACAGAAAGTCAGGACTAAATGGAAGACCATTCAGGGTTTGGGTGTGGCAATGATGATAAAGAGGTCATCAGATGGCATGACTTGAAGGCAGGCAAAAGCTGCTGAATCAAGAGCAATCAACAGCACCACAGCTGCTGCAGGTGGAAGACAGGGAGGGGGTTGCAGTTGGTGGTGGTGCTTTTGTTTCTGTATATGCCAACAAATTCTCCTGTGTTCATCTTCTATACCATTCCCTCTGGCTCCCAAACAGTTGCTCCTAATGAGCAGAAGGTGTGACAGCTGTAAACAGCTATACATATGCATGGAGATCTATATTATCCCCACAACCATATATAAATGGAGAACACAGCTGCTGCAATTCTTCTGCCGCCAGCATGGCTCAGGCGTGTGCTCCCCCTCTCTCTTTGGAGGGCTACTTGACCTAGTTTACAGAGACAAGTTGTTTGTGCAATGATGAGTTTATTCAGTTGGTGCTTTTGATTTGGGCTGAATCATTCTGATTGAACAAGGGCACCTCCTCAAGCTCTGTGACTTTGCTGACATTGCAGAAATGTGCTGTGATATAGGAATGTGCATGGATAGAGGTGAAAGTGAAGGTGGGTGGAAAATGTTGCAAAGAAGTGCACTGCCACTGCTTCATTACTCAAAAGGGACAGGATCTTCGTCCAACCTGAACATCAGACTTGATTACCTTGATTCTCCCCTTACATGTGGCCTACCTGTGGCTGCTAAAGCTCATTTTCTCATGCCAAGTCAGTCGGTCTGACTTGCTTGGTATTGTTCACACTGAAAGACAGTGGTTCTCCAGAGTTTCTGACAGGCATAGTTCCAAGCACTACCTGGGAGTAAAACTGCGATTTTCTGCATGCAAAGGATGTACTTTTCTACTGCCCTGTAACACCTCAGAATTTTCAAGACAGATATTCTTCCTGTTCCATGTCTGGATCTTCAACCTTAGCATTCAAAAGACTCTGACTGTGACCTATTAAGAACACAGTGATCCTCTCCAGATGACAACTTCTGAAGCAAAAGAAATGACTAATATTTCTACTGACTATGCTGGAAACTTCAGTGCCCTTCAACTTCAGCTTTGATTTTTCAGTGCACTTCTTTCTGTTCTTATTTCTGTTGAACAGCAATGGGAAAAAGTATACAGACCAAATAAAAGAAAATTAATTTCCTCAGCATAATATATGTGTAATTTCCAAGAGCCTAGCTTTTCTTAGTGCAGGATCTGAGATATCTTCATGCACATACAATTAATGCAAAGACTAGAATATATGAGAGTCATATATTCTATATGCATACTGTCTATATCTTGACTTGCACATATTCTGCATATTTCCACTAAACTGCATAGGCTTGTCTTATTGTTCCACCCCAATTGTAGTTTCTGCAAGAAGCTTTGTAATAATGTAGTATGAAGTCAGTTCCAACTTATGGTTGGCCCTCTTTCTAAGTATAGAATGCTCAAAAGTGGTTTACTAGTCCCTCCTTCGGGTGGCAGATGGGGACTAAGTAACCCAACACTGCATATCAACCACACATACTTCAGGTGGTGTCTGCTGACCCGTCTCCTGGCAGGCATAGTGGGAGATTCAGACTCCCAGCCCCTGGCTCCACAGCTGGGTACTCTTTGTTCTAATGGGGGTGGGTGAAGAGGGACCTCTAACAGGGGCAATGTTATGTGCTGTCAAGTCACATCCAGCTTATAGCAACCCTAATAAGAAGTGGCTTATAGTGATTTTCTATGGTTGAGCCAAGATTTGAATCCAGGTCTTTGGAATTCTAATTCACTCTATCCACTATATCCCATTGCCACTCATTAACAGTAGCAAAACTACTGATATCTGTAATAAAAAGTGAAATGCAAGTAATACTCTGCAAGGGATCTTGAGATTCCCTATGCTTTTTTTCATTAGTCACATAAAGATACAGACTTCCAGGAAATAAGCTAGAGAGAGGTCAAAGCTCAGCCTAGTTGAAGCCCCACCTTTATGTAAATATGATTTGTACATGTTCTCTCTGATGGGAACAGCCGGGAATTTTTCTTCTGCATTGTATCAGATTCTCTTATCAAACTACTACCCACAAAGTTTAAAAAAATCAGCATGGATTAGAAATGCTGACAGATTCAACAGCAGTGAGAAATCTAACACAGATCTCTAGAGTTTATTACTATGTCAGCTAAAGGAGTACAACAGGAAGATATGCCAGGGACACGCCACTGCAAAGTGAAATGGGAATGAAGTTGTTAGTGGCCAAGGCAGTTCACAGATTTTAAAGCAACCACCAGAGGGCCCCAATCTGATACCTTCAATTCCATGGGGAGGGTTGAGAGAAAAATTGCTTTCATTTTAAAATGGAGCTCAAATAAACATTTTAGCCACTACGCTTCATTTGTGCAAATGAGCTGTGAGATGAAGAAAGTTGATTTACTGGGCAGCTGTGAGATGTCATGATGTTCAAAATAGTGGTACGAGTGAGGTGGTTATTGAGATTATTCATTGTCTCCTTTTATGAGTTCATTCTGGGCTATTCTTCTGAGGTGATGATCTAAAACCTAAGGTACACCAAGAAATACTGTACTGCAGAAACAGTTTAAGTCTGGAGATGTGAAGCAACGACAAAGCTTGTCACAATATGTGCAGAATGTCATTCTCAGGTAAAGACTGGTAAGAACACACATGCTAGTTCATGATTGTGCCTCTGAGCTTGATTTGAACCCTGGCATACATGTGATTCTAAAAGTGAACTACCAGTTGCTTAACAGAGAACCATTGTAATGATATACATCGAACGTAAACCCACAGTAAGATTTCAGGGAAAACTATGTAGGAGTCTCAATTTTGATTGCCATTTCTAAAGCGACTAGCTACGTTTATCTGTTGTAGCTGAAACAACAGAGTCCTGTGGCACCTTGAAGGCTAACCAACATACCACAGCCTACTATTTTTGTGAACTACTGCCTCAGGATCATGGTGTATAATCTAAAGGGTCTACACAGCTGTGCAGTGCGTGTGGCTGTGCTCTGGGTCTTTGTCAACTCTGTGTATTCACGGTCTTACTGCCAGGATGTTCATCTTAACTGCCAACAATTTTGTGGACAGCCAGTGTTCATAATGTAATTGTCACTGTCCCTTGTTCCTGAATCTGTGTGCGCTCTGACCTCAGTGTCAACATTTCACCCCTAAATATGGGACATATATATTTACTTAAATCTCTAGGTTATACTCCATGCATCTGAGGAAGTGGGCTGTAACCTACCATGGTTAAATGTTAAAATAATCCTGTTAGTTTTAAAGGTGCCATACTACTCTTTTATCAGTGTAACTAATTTGATTGGCAACTCATCCTTTTCAAGATATAGAGGGTGCATAACATTATTACACAAATGTAAGATAACAAGGGACTGCTAATTACATTAATAAAACAATATTGATTACCACTCCCCATGACTGTGTGCTGTACTGAAATCAATCTAAGGAAAAAAGCACACAGACGTTTCCAGATCAGCTCCTCACATTTGGGAGGTGGGGGGCGGCAAAAGATCATCGTCATGTGCCATCAAATCAATTCTGATTTAGAGCAACCCTTTTCAGGGTTTTCCCTGAAAAGAGAATACTCAGAAGTGGTTTACCATTCCCTTCTTCCAGGGGTGCTCTGGGACTGTGCAGCTTGCACAAGGCCACAGAGGCTGGCACAGCCAGATATCTAACTCACTGACCTATCCAGACAAGCTTAGCAGAAGATAGCTGTCTTCAAATATCTGAAGGCAGCCACATACAAAGAAGGTGACGCAGACTTGTCCTCTGTTGTTTCAAAGATGAGGACTAAAATTAGGGAGTATAAATTGCAAAGGGGTAAATTTTAGCTAAACATTAAGAAAAAATATTCTAACACTACAAACTAGCATTTGACAATGGAACTCATTGCCCCCAGAAGTGCTGAGCTCTCCTTCACTTGAAGTATTTAAGCAGGGGATCGAAGCATATTTGTCAGTAATGGTGTTCTATAGTTCTAAGATTTTTTTCAAGGCCTAGGTTAAATGAACTCAATTAACATGCGAGGGGTATGGTGGCAAAGAGATGGCTCTGTAGCTACTACCGGTAGCTCCACCTGCTACATCCCCATGCCCCCTTATTCCATACTACTCCTGCACTGAGCAGCAAAAATTAAAGAGACAGCCTCTTCATGTTAACTTAAATGCAAGTACAACCTTCCTCCTGACTGGAGAGCCTGTTTTATCATATTCCCTGACTGACTAGAGGTTTCTACTCAGGTTTAAGCAGATATGACTTTCAGATGTCTCTCCTCAGTGTAGACAGAGAGAGATGAGGAAGAACAGAGTAAGTGGTGGAGAGCTGATGTGAGGAACCAGCATGTACAGTGCTGTCCTTTTATTTACATCTTGCCCAGAAAGGGCTACAGTGAGTCTATGAATCTGGGATTGACCTGGGATCATCTCCCATGATTCCTGTCCACCAGCCACATTTGTTTAAGCCTCCAGATGTTAGCAGAACATCCTGGGATCCAGCCACAGAGGAGGAGGTGCTACACCTCTTCAGTAACATAAGAACAGGCCCAGGATTTCAATTTTGTCCTCTTCCAGAAGTTTGCAGAACAAGAGTCCAAAGAACAGGAAACAGCATGAGAGAGGAAAAAGAGCCAACCACATTAATATGTATCTCCAATGGAAAAGAACAGCAAGAGTAATTTCCTACAGGGGTCTTTGGGTTTACAGCAAGCAGCCATGTTCTGTCAAGTCCAAACAAAAAGACAAAGAAAAAAACATTCGTCATGCTATAGTTATTTCAATGTAATTTTCATATAATGCTAAAGCCTCCACAGAAAAATCCGCAGGCCGTGCACCTTTACATGTTGGCCTCCTCCTCCTCCGTCCTGAAAGCAAGAGGGTCCCATCTGTCTACTCACAACAGCATGGCAAAGGAAAATTCTTGCTCAAGCACACAATTGTTCATTGTTGCATTTGTGGAAATTATAACCACAGAATAATGCCAACTCTTACTAGTTCAGTGTTGCAATTCAAGAACTTAAGATAGAACTAAAACACAAAGAAACGAGAGCTCAGAGGTTTCCTAGATTTCCCCCAGGATCACAGACAGGCAAACTCCCACATATTGGAAAAGGAGAGAGAGAGAGATATGAAATTTCAACCTTAACGTTGAAGATGCCTATATATGTATATATATATATGGTATTAACTTTATATATATTCACTTTTAAGGTTGAAATTTCATCTTCTGGGTGCGTAAGGGGGTGGATGAAGATTATCCACATTCCAGAGGGTTGGGTGGGCCTCTCCCTTTTCACAAGGCCCTGGAATCTCAGCTTCCCACCCACCCCCACCCACCCCCCCTTTTTAAATGGAGCAAACAATTTCCGCAGCTGTCAAACAAAAGCATGTTAGAGGAAGACCCTATGGGGGCAAACAGAGATTCAAAGCCCCCAGGCAGTTTCAAGCTCTCAGTGCAACCATGCCCTTTTAACAAGCCCAGATCAAGGGGGAATCATGCGCTGGCTGGTGTCTCATCAGACAAAAACTCTGGGCTTTTATCTCCTCTGGACAGAATGGCTCCAATATTGCCACATCAACGGTATCTGCAAAACAAGTCACGCTGCACCCTCAGTATCTGTATAACAAGTTCCCCCTCCAATCCCTTGGGGAGCCAAAGTCAGCCCCTCCTGCCATTTTCAGGGGCTACATTCCAAACTGAAAAGGCATCTGGGAAATCTCAGCTCAGGATTTTCATGCCTATACTATACACAGCTTCCAGGAAGCCAACCTCTGCATTTGGGTGCTAGATCCATACCTGGGGTGGTGTTTATTTTATTGTACAGCTGGGAGGGCAGGCTATATAGTTATTTATTATTTATGTTTATTATATACTTGAGAGTACATTAAATATGATGCTACACACACACACACACACACACACACACACGAAGAGAGAGACACAGAGAGAGATAAGGCAGAAAGGAATATATATACATCAAAGAAAGAGAAAGAATACCAAAAGATCAAGAAATATTGATGGATAATATCAAATTAAAATTAATATCAGTTTGAAAAACATTGGGATGTGACAGATTGCAGAGCAGCTTTTAAGCAAATTCAGAGTGTTGGGGGATAGGGAAAGAACTCAGGTCAGATTAAAAAGAATGACTGTCAGTCAAATAAATAGAACTCTTGTGGACACTGGGCAGGGTTGTCAGTGTCAGGGTCCCATTGAACTGCTGCTGAGTGGAAGGTCTGGCCAGCATAGAAACATGGGATCTGCCACTTGTGCAGATGTTGCCATTGTGCAAGAGGTGGGTGAGTTCTCTTCATGGAGGTCAGTCTTGTGCACTAGCCATGCTTGACAAAGGGGATAACCACACTGACAAATAATATGGGAAATGCTCTGGACTGGAGTGGTCAGAGTCATATTATTTTCTGTTGAATACACAAGGTACAAGTCAATGTGAATCAGCCCAGAGTTTTTCCCCACAGTCCACACTTTTTCCTTTGCCACTGGGCCTTCTACCTTTTTTTTCTTTTTTTGCAAGTGATTGCTTTTGCATCACTTCAGATGATCTGATCATTTATACTGATGCAGAAAAACAAGTGCAGAGGTGCCACCACACCTTCCTCTTTCTCTGTAAAGAGAAAGAAGAAGGTGTAGTGGCTTAACGCCACTTAATGATCTTGAGAAGTGGAAAGCTTCCTGCTCAACTGCAAAGGGGAAGGGAGAGAAAGCTTTGCATTTCTTTTAAATTGTTGCCAACTGACACAGCAAATCAGTGATGCATTGAAAGGGTATTAACAAAAAAAAGCCTTTTCAAAACATCACTGATGTTAGCAACAATTAAAAAGAAATGGAAAACTTCCTCTCCCTTTCCCCTTTGCAAGCAAGCAGGAAGGAAGATTTTCATTTCTCAAGACGTTAAGTGGCTTCATTGCTTAAGCCACACACTTTAATTCGATCCCAGGGATCACACATGCTGGAACCAAGTCAAAATGGACAGATCTTACAAGCACCAAAAAGGTAGCATCACCCAAAAAGGTGCAGGTAGGCATCAATCAGGGGCAAGCTGGTTCATGATGCCATCTATATTGTGTGGTCACCAGGAAAAGGAGACAACCAGCTCATCTCCAACCCAACCCAAACCATGTAACAAATGCATGCCTGACCACACCCATACGATCATAATAAAATGTCAACAAGGTGGGAAAAGCTCTAGTTTGAAATACTGTACTATATATTTGGCGATATTTGGCGGAATGCCTTCTCCCACCTAGATCTACTCGTATCACTCGCCACAGTCAGGAAAGACGGTTGAGGGGCCTTACTCCGAGGGAGGCCCGGAAAGAAAAAACAAGAAACCGGGCCTTCTCGGCAGTGGCCCCTCGACTATGGAATAGTCTTCCGTCTGTGATTCGCCAGGCTCCCTCGCTGGGTGTTTTCAAGAGTCAACTTAAGACCTGGCTCTTTAGGCAGGCCTTCCCCATTGTCAGTACTTGAGCTTTACTTTCTTATTTTAATTTTCTGTCCTTACTTCTTCATTTTACCGTTTTTCCATCTTGAGCTACATTATTAGTATTATGCTTAAATTGTGGTGTATTGAGTGTTCGAATTGTTTTAATCCTACTTTGTTGTAAGCCGCCCAGAGTAGACTATGTCTAGGCGGAATATAAATTCAATAAATAAAATAAATAAATAAATAAATATACATTTAATCATTTGTTCTTTAGTCGTTAAGTCGTGTCCAACTCTTCGTGACCCCATGGACCAGAGCACGCCAGGCCCTCCTGTCTTCCACTGCCTCCCGGAGTTTGGTCAAATTCATGTTGGTAGCTTCGATGACACTGTCCATCCATCTCGTCCTCTGTCGTCCCCTTCTCCTCTTGCCTTCACACTTTCCCAACATCAGGGTCTTTTCCAGGGAGTCTTCTCTTCTCATGAGATGGCCAAAGTATTGGAGCCTCAGCTTCAGGATCTGTCCTTCCAGTGAGCACTCAGGGTTGATTTCCTTCAAAATGGACAGGTTTGTTCTCCTTGCAGTCCAGGGGACTCTCAAGAGTCTCCTCCAGCACCACAATTCAAAAGCATTAATTCTTCGGCGGTCAGTCTTCTTTATGGTCCAGCTCTCACTTCCATACATCACTACTGGAAAAACCATAGCTTTGACTATACGGACCTTTGTCAGCAAGGTGATGTCTCTGCTTTTTAAGATGCTGTCTAGGTTTGTCATCGCTTTCCTCCCAAGAAGCAGGCATCTTTTAATTTCGTGGCTGCTGTCCTCATCTGCAGTGATCATGGAGCCCAAGAAAGTAAGATCTGTCACTGCCTCCATATCTTCCCCTTCTATTTGCCAGGAGGTGATGGGACCAGTGGCCATGATCTTAGTTTTTTTGATGTTGAGCTTCAGACCATTTTTTTCGCTCTCCTCTTTCACCCTCATTAAGAAGTTCCTTAATTCCTCCTCACTTTCTGCCATCAGAGTGGTATTATCTGCATATCTGAGGTTGTTGATATTTCTTCTGGCAATCTTAATTCCGGCTTGGGATTCATCCAGTCCTGCCTTTCGCATGATGTATTCTGCATATAAGTTAAATAAGCAGGGAGACAATATACAGCCTTGTCGTACTCCTTTCCCAATTTTGAACCAATCAGTTGTTCCATATCCAGTTCTAACTGTTGCTTCCTGTCCCACATATAGATTTCTCAGGAGATAAATAAGGTGGTCAAGCACTCCCATTTCTTTAAGAACTTGCCATAGTTTGTTGTGGTCCACACAGTCAAAGGCTTTTGCATAGTCAATGAAGCAGAAGTAGATGTTTTTCTGGAACTCTCTGGCTTTCTCCATAATCCAGCGCATGTTAGCAATTTGGTCTCTAGTTCCTCTGCCCTTTCGAAATCCAGCTTGTACTTCTGGGAGTTCTCGGTCCACATACTGCTGAAGCCTACCTTGTAGGATTTTGAGCATAACCTTGCTAGCGTGTGAAATGAGTGCAATTGTACGGTAGTTGGAGCATTCTTTGGCACTGCCCTTCTTTGGGATTGGGATGTAGACTGATCTTTTCCAGTCCTCTGGCCACTGCTGAGTTTTCCAAACTTGCTGGCATATTGAGTGTAGCACCTTAACAGCGTCATCTTTTAAGATTTTAAATAGTTCAACTGTTGAACTATTTAAGTTCACCTCCACTGGCCTTGTTGTTAGCCATGCTTTCTAAGGCCCACTTGACTTCACTCTCCAGGATGTCTGGCTGAAGGTCAGCAACCACACTATCTGAGTTGTCCGGGACATCCAGATCTTTCTGGTATAATTCTTCTGTGTATTCTTGCCACCTCTTCTTGATGTCTTCTGCTTCTGTAAGGTCCCTACCATTTTTCTCCTTCATCATGTCCATCTTTGCACAAAATGTTCCTTTAATATCTCCAATTTTCTTGAACAGATCTCTGGTTTTTCCCTTTCTATTCTTTTCCTCTATTTCTTTGCACTGTTCATTTAAGAAGGCCCACTTGTCTCTCCTTGCTATTCTTTGGAAGTCTGCATTCCATTTTCTGTAACTTTCCCTATCTCCCTTGCATTTGGTTTCCCTTCTCTTCTCTGCTATTTGTAAGGCCTCGTTGGACAGCCACTTTGCTTTCTTGCATTTCCTTTTCTTTGGGATGGTTTTTGTTGCTGCCTCCTGTACAATGTTACGAGCCTCCATCCATAGTTCTTCAGGCAATTTAATCATAGAACCAGTCTATTAAATGAACAGTACATCTATCCTGTTTGTGGGCCTCTAGAGTAATATCCCCATTATTCTTGAGGGTTGTCAGTTGCATGACTTTGAAACAAAATCATATTGGTGCAGAAAACTGCGTTAAAATGTACCTCTGATCATTTCGATAGAAATTAGGCATAAATTTAACAGAGGAGCTTCAGTCATAGGAGCCAGATGTTATTATACAGTGTAATTTAATTGTAGTTAGAACAGTTATTTTGCATTTAAAGTTGGCTCAGTTTGCGTATGAGTAGATTTCAGAAATAATAATTAGTTTATTTTTGTATTTTGTCTGTATCAATCTGATAATGGATGGATTTTGCATAGCTGGAATTCTGAGATGTGACAGAGAGTTAATAATAATCCTTATCATTATTGATCAAAGGAAGGGGCATGTATGTCCAGTACTGGTGCTGCCCTGAACT
Source organism: Intellagama lesueurii (assembly GCA_037013535.1). Taxonomy (NCBI): domain Eukaryota; kingdom Metazoa; phylum Chordata; class Lepidosauria; order Squamata; family Agamidae; genus Intellagama; species Intellagama lesueurii. Next base: position 213,227,764 of record JBAJHW010000003.1, read on the forward strand.
CTAGTTCCATCGTTTTGACCTACCAACAGCTTGACATACATTACATTCAAGTTTGATTTTTCAATTCTTCTCTTTGCCTTATTTTTTCTTTCTTCCTCTAAATTTATTATCTCTTCTGCATTCCACTGTTACTATTAATGAAAAGTGTTTTTTAAAGTGGCTTAAATCCTAATGATGTTCACATAAGATTTGTGTAATTTTCTGCTGCTAATTGTGGCTAATTGCCCAGGTGCTAGAGAACATCTCTGTTGCACATTCTGGTACATGAATAGGCACATAATTGAGGCACACTCTGGTGCCTCCTCAATTAGCTGCCATTAGCTGGGGCAATTTACGTAGATCTTATGCAAATACAAGTAGAATTCTGGCCATAAAAATACATAATTGAACTGGCAGCTGTCAATTTCTGAGCACAAAGTACAGGCTCAGTCTTAGTGAAATAGGTTTGGAGCCAGAACAATTGAACTCATGTCCTACTTGAAGGTTTCCCATGGACATCCGGTCAGCCACTGGATTAAGATAATGTTGGACTAGATAGGCTTTGCAGCATGGCTTTTCTTATATTTCTTGAAGGACCACTCCTCCTGCATAAACCTGTTTATTAAGGTAAGTATGGCAAAAATCAATGCTTCCTTCCTGTGGCTTTTCATCTCACCAATCATTCCCAAACTATGGAGGTTCTGGTTTAGCAGTCCTACTTCAGTATTGTATTATTGGTTCCCATTAGTCCCTTATGCCTCAAATTCCTCTTACCATCATAAAAAACTCAAATACGATCTTCTCCTTAGTACTAACCATATTGCAACAATGGAGCATTAGGTTTTAGACAATGGAGATGTAGAGATAAAGGATTATTTAGAAAATAAACATGTAGTTGTTTTGAATTCTTATTTACTTACAATCTACATTAATATTGGCCAAAGTCTTGTTGTGCAGTTATGTAAAGAGCATAATTTTTAGAGGTGAATTGCTGTAAATTAAGAAATTTCCATAGTCATTAGTTGCATGCCAAGTCACATGACCCAGTATGCAACAAACAATGTCTACAGAGATTTTTTAACTTATGTCAATTTGCTTCCAAAAGTTATGCTGTTTTCATCACTGTGCAACAGGATTTCAGCCGTTGTATAAGACTGAGTTTTATCAATAGTTAATTTTAAACTTTACAGTGACTTTAAGGAAGCTGATATATTCTTTAAAAAGTTCGCTTCCCTGAATAAAGCTCATATGTTAGTTACCTTTTCTCTCACCATCTTTTTGCAGAGAATCAGAATTAAAGTGTTTCCTGTGATCTAGGACACCCTAGAATAAGTCAACCATCATTCATAGTGGAATTTTAACTTGAGACCAACATTGTTTTTCTTGGCAGGCTTACTTTTAGCAACCCCTGGAGTCTTCCTCCTAGCCAGAAACTGGAGGACCAGGACACAGACAAGAAGATGTCACCGTTGTGTCCTCTGAAGTCTTCCTGCTTCCTGACACCAACTGCCTTCTGCTGTCACTAACCAGAAGCTATCCTGCAGAATTGCCTCTGGAGTCTTCCTTTCCCAGCTAGCTGTCACTAGCTAGTTTCTACTTTTAGTAATCTTGGCTTGTCATAAGCTTCTTTCCAGCTTCTTCCTCAACTGCTTTTTTTTTTTTTTTTACTGAACTCCAGATAACATTGCCCCCAGAAACTGCTGTGTCTGCCATTTTATGCAGTTTCAGTCAGGGCCTTCTGACTAATGGCTGACAATTATTTCAATGTTTGCCAGCTCATTGGCTGATAAATATGAGCCAGTGAGAGCCCATATGATGTTCAAAACTTGTCTACAGAAATTTGATTTTGGCCATTTGAATCCCCTGTCAAGTATATAAGCAGGTAGCTTCAGCTGGGAATCACTAAATTATAACAGCTGCTTTGTAGCAACTGACAGATTTAAGCAGCCTTGCCCACAGTGAAAGTAGAACAAAATAGCCATGTTTTAAATTGAGTTGATCAGGTCATCTCACACCAGTACTGCTCACAAGTGGATATTATCTTTCAAAACACATTCATATTTTTATATTTACATTTTAATTATATTTTAATTTAGATTCTGATTCTCCACTGTAATCCTCAGGAGTCCAAGTGACCTCTACCCTCAGAAGTAAAGTGGGTGGTTACCAGAAATAAGGCCTTCTCAGTTAAGGCACTTCAATTAAGGAATGCCCTCACCTGGAGACATCCAGCTTGTCCATGACAGATATCCTTCTAGCAAATAAAAATGCTTTCATTTGCCCAAGCTGTTTAGATCTCTTGTTTTTCAGTCCCTGAGCACTCATGCTGTTTTTTTTGCTGCTCTGGGTGGCATTAATTTTAAGCATTCATATTTTTAAATTTATTTTGCTGGGTATACTATGCAAGCATGAAATGTTTCTAAATATACTGTGAAAGTTTCCCAGAGGGTACCAGGTATGGGCTTTACCCCATTACTTCCATCTCAGTCAACGAAGGGTGATCTTCCCAGGGCTATTTTATCCCTGGAAGGTGGCCATGCTGCCCCCTGTGAAATTGACAGCTCTGCCAGAGTAACCAAAGGAGGTGGTAGAGGAGAAGATGTCAGGAAGGAGTTGCCCAAAGAGTCCAGAAAGTGGGGGACCTTCTGGAAAGAGTGAGACTCAAGGAAAGGGAGTCGGGGTCTGAAGAGTCTTTAAGGGAGGAGGAAGACCCTGAGGGTATGAAAGTGGAGAGGGAAGGCAGTAAGTGGGGAGTGATGGCAGCAGGTTATACCGGAGAAGGAGAGAACAGAAGAGGACGGTGAAGGAGATATTTGGGTGGAGGTGCCACAGTGGCCCTAAATCGGAGCCACCCAAGGAAATGCTGCAAACCTCAGGCTTCAATTGGCCATGGGACACTATAGCCCAGAGAAGGCAACAGCAGCCATCAGCAGAGTGCATATTATGCACATGTGGTGGTAGCTACATTTTATAATACCCAATTCTCACATTTCTTAAGGGATCTCATATCCCATCTATTTGCTTATGCTGAAGAAGGAATTAGCAGTGAGCTGTTAAGAATAAAGAAACATGGGAAGCTGGCTTACATTGAGTCTGTGAAGCTGATTTATCTAGATAGCCAAGTATTGTTGACACTTACTGTATGGATAGCATATAAAAATATCATAATCTTTTCCCCTTTATTCTAGAATAAAAAATTATAATCCCTTCTATTGTAATTAGTAATATCCTTGCAGAAAAATGGGAGGTACTCCCATTTGTTAATACTTTTAACACATTTATTGCTACTTTATAACAGCCATTCTCAATGGGGGGGCTGGCACATTTGAAGAGGGCTATAGACTGGAAACAGTTCTTCACATACCACTTTATAAGGTTCATTATGCAAATTATACAACCCTGATTTGGCCTATATTTCTTTCATATTGTGTTTATGGCTGCAGCAGAAAAAAAAAGGTTGAGAATGGCTGCTTTATAATACATGACATGTCAACTGCTAGCCTCTTTCATGAAGATTCTGTTTAACTTTATGCACACATTGCACACACACACACACACACCCTGGTCTGGCAAAAGCAAGGGCCGAGGGAGGAATTACTTGGATCATGAAGCTTGCACAGCCACCAACAGACAAAGAGGCACTTTTTGGTTAGCTTTGTTCGACTCTGGCCTTCATCTCTGTTTCTACGGCAACCAGGAAGTTCACCTCCTGGCCCGGATGTAGCAGAGGATGCAGCCAGGGAGTTGGGGAGGGGAAATGGCAGAGAGAGAAACTGTTCAGCCTCCAGCTAAAGGTTTCATAGATGGGGGATAAATTGTCATAAACAGCATATGTAGAAGGAGAATTGGCTGAGTTTTTAGAAATCTCTCCTTATCCCCGAAGTCTCCCCTTCCCATTTAAATTCCTTCAACTTCACATTTGCACCAGAAATCAATTTATCCAATCTTGTTCTACAGGGGGGAGTGTGTGTGTGTGTGTGTGTGTGTGTGTGTGTGCACGTGTGCGTGTGTGTGTGCATCTTAACATGGAACAAACAAGCTTTTGTTCTACAGAGATCCCCTGGCTTTGTCAGTTCATCTCAAAAGCCAACGCTGTCCCTTTAATAACTATCTTCACCCACACTTTAGGGAGGAAGTTTTCCACATGTTCATCATTGGAGAGAGCCAGGCATCACTGTGCCAAACTTGACCACACACACATCACAGGGTAGGGAGAACAAGATTCATGGAAGTCAGACTCAGTAGCTGAATGGATAACACAAGACACTCTTATAATGAACATCAAGACTGGTAATACTCTCCAAAAGGAGAATCCAAGTTCAGCACCACGAGAACACTGGCTTTTGCATAATTAATTAGTGGATGAAAACAACATTTGCCTAATTTGCCCAACACTCTTGTTTGCTAAGTTTGAAAGTTCTGCTCCTTAAAAAATAAAAAGCTGAATTTTCAACAAACATTCTGAAAATGATTAGGATAATGGAAATCAAGAAAAACCAGGAATGTGTTCAAGAGAACAGCTCTATGTGGGAACAAGGGAAAAAGACTAGGAATGCGGGAAGCAAGGGGTACTACCCTCTTTGGGTATGATCATTGTGGGTTCACACCACTATGATCTGTGCATAATGTTCCTTTTGGTTTTCAGCTTCTGTGGATTACTATCCAAATACATTCAATGTTCCTAATTTATTTATTTATTTACGTATTTATTTAATATATATATATACCGCCCATCTGGCAGCCAAGGCCACTCTGGGCAGTTTACAACAAGCAACAGAAAAGAACAAAGTAGCAGAGACCATTGGTAATGGCGCAGCTAAAAAATCTTGTAAATAAATAAATAAAATAACAAATAACGACATCAATACGTTAGGGGTACAAATAAAAAATCATAAAGTGCAGTGAGGATAAAAATACAATACAATAAATACAATTAAAAGCGTAAAAAAACATAAAAACATGGAACATGGCAGTATGATGGATGTTATATTATCGGGCACTATTGTATCAGGGTGTTATTTGTTCAGGGAAGGCCTCTCTAAATAGCTAGGTTTTTAATAGCTTTTTGAATGTACCCAGTGAAGGGGCAAGGCAGACTTGGGGTGGAAGAGATTTCCATAGTTGTGGGGCTACTGCCAAGAAGGCCCAATTTCTAGTAGTTGTTTTCCAGGCCTCTCTTGGGGTCAGAACTCTCAGCCGCCCTGCCTGCAATGATCTTATAGGATGGGCATACCTAACTGGAAGGAGGCACTCGCGGTCCCAAACCATTTAGGGCCTTATAGGTTAATACCATCACCTTGAAACTGGTATGGAAGCGAACAGGTAGCCAGTGTAAGCTGGCCAGGGTGGGGGAGATATGTTGGTATTTTCTAACCCCACTCAGAACTCTGGCCACCGCATTCTGGACCCGTTGCAGTCTCCATAGCAGTCCCAAGGGCAGCCCCACGTAGAGGGCATTACAGTAGTCTAATATCAAGACTACCAGCGCATGGACCAGCATGGTGAGGGACCCGGTGTCAAGGTAGGGACATAGCTGGGCAATCCGTTTTAGGTGGAAATAAGCGGATTGGACCACAGACACTATCTGAGATGTCATTGACAACGATGGGCCCAAAAGCATGAACCTCATCCTTCATGGAAAGAATGCTCCCCCAAAAGATAGGGAGGCACTCAGACCACAGACACTAGGGGGCCCCACCCACAGGATTTCCGTCTTGTCCAGATTCAGCCTCAGTCTGTTGTCCCTCATCCATCCCAGCACCACATCCAGGCAACGCTCAAGGGACGGGACAGCATCAACTGCAGAAGGTTTGAAGGAGAAATAGAGCTGATTATCTTTCGTGTATTGGTGACACAAAGCTCCAAAACTCCTAATGACCTCCCCCAGCGGCCTCATATAGATATTAAATAGAATTGGGGAGATGATTGACCCCTGCAGGACTCCACAATTGAGAGTCCACGGCTCGGACAACATCTCCCCGAGCTGAACTCTTGGAGGATGGTCCTCCAGGAAGGATCGGAGCCAGGCCAAGGCCTGACCACCGATCCCCAACCCCAAGAGCCTCCCCAGGAGGATACCGTGGTCGACGGTATCAAAGGCCGCTGAAAGGTCAAGGAGGACCAACAAGGACGTTTTGCCCCCGTCGGCCTCCCTCAAGAGGTCATCTTGCAGGGCTACCAATGTCCTATCTGTGCCATGACGCGGCCTGAACCCAGACTGGAATGGATCAAGGGCATTGGTTTCCTCCAGCAGAGCCTGGAGCTGATCGGCCACCACTCTCTCCACCAGCTTGCCAATAAAGGGGATATTGGTGACTGGACAATAGTTGTTGATATCATCAGCTGCCAAATTGTCCCCCCCCCCTAATTCAGCCATAAGAGTTAGAAATATAGTTTATAATGTTACTGCTGTTCAAATAAAACCAATGTACTACGATGGGGAGAGGATGTTTTGTTTTTTTCCTGCCAGGGGTTTATGAGCTGGTAGTGGGTAAGCATGAAAGCAACCTTGGGCAAGGCTTGAGCCCTTGTTCTGCCATCCCCTTCCCTATTTCTAATACCTTTGCTTCCTCCTTTCTACCTAGCAGGTTAACAGGAAAGGGATAAATCCCTCTTGCTAGAGGTCTGAACAGTCACTTACAAAGAGATTTTGAAATCAGGGTGAAGGCCACATGAATTCCCTATCTCTGTGATAAGGAAACTAGCCTTTAGGAAAGCCTCAGGTACATGTAGTTCAGCCTTGTTAAGCCATACAGCCCAATGAACTGCCCTACCTGAAGAGCATTCTGGGTTGTAAAACATTCCACATGCTGTATTGAAGGGTGTATTAGAGCCAACCATCAGTCTTCCTACTCCTTAACTACCCCACTTAAGTCATGATCTTACATGTGCTCTGCAGATGTTAGATAGCATTGTCATGGATAGGCAGCACCTGTCAAAACTTCTGTCTTGCCCCAGAGGCAGCTACATCAACACATGTATAATTTCTAAAAAATATGTTCTTGTTTGAAAAGCTGGTGTAATAATACACTGGAGTCAAGAAGCCCCTGGTTTAGATCTTGCCACCACAAATTCACTTGGAGAGCCTGACGTACACCTGACAAGTACAGTATGGATATTATCACTACTGAATATTACTGTCCTGGCAGATTAAAATATCATACTGACATAGGGTGTATTTTGTGGTGGTGTTAGCAACACTGCCAGTGCTAAGGGCAAATCTGGGCAGAATTTGGCATGTTGGTCCCATGCAGAGTAGAATTTGAGCTTCACTAGAATCTTTTGCTTTGTCAGAGGTCAGCCTTGATGATGGCATAAAGTGACATCAATAAAAGTATAAATACAAACATTTATATTGGATTCTATGCATAGCTACCAAGAATGTACTCATAGACATAATAGAGAGTAGGAATAGGATATTGGCTAATACAGCAGCTGGCCATGATGTACCACTAGAAGTATGTAAGTTTCACCAAGGGAATACAGATCTCATCTTCTAAAATTAATAGGATATAGTCACTCCACCTCAATCTCTAGAAACCTAGAGAGGGTGTATAAATGAGCAGTCAGGTGATAGCAAATTTTGGTGTTTGCTTGCACATACAATAGCGAGCCAGGATAACAACGAAGTAGGAAAGGCAGACAGTACCTATCTTCTTTCAGAACCCTACAGATGATATGGGACATCAAGTAAAAACACTGTACACACACCTCAGTTCCACTTAACTAGCTATGCAAGTACAAGTTACACACAGACAAACATAGGGTATCATATCAGGAAGGGGGAAATCAAGCTTCAAAGTATGATTCCTGAACATCTTGTCTTCCCACATTCCCCATGTGTGCAGAGCACATGAGAACTTCCTCCTCTTTCAAAAGAACCTAAATTAATAGTAATATTTTTTAACTCCACAGGTACTACTAGTGTCTTTCACACAGAGGGCATCTTGTTTGGGGCAAAATAGTGAAACACAAGCAAACAAACATCATGTATTGCTAAAGGTAACATGTGGTACAGCCTTCCTGAGTTGTCAGTATCAAATATGTCTGTTGCCACTGCAAATTAAACACTCATGAGGTATTCTTCTTTATGGGATAAGGTTTAGGGCACTCAGAGAAGAACAAAAAAGAAAAGTAGTGCCTACATATAAATGAATGTGTTTCAATACATGCATTCCTGTTTTGCTTATCTTTATGACTGAAGCAGGTGCTTCACACCAAAACATTTGTTAAATTTAAAAAATATTTTTTGTATTTTCTAAACATCTTTTAAATCTGATGCAGAGACTGATGGTCATTATTGTTTGTTTGGATTACAAAAAGGAAACTTTAAATGCTGTGCCAACAGAGCTCTCTGTGTGGGCTGGTACTGTTGGAATGATGACATCATCTACCGCAAAATATGAATCATCTGATATATACATTAGGAAATGCCAATATGTTGACCAGTCAGGGAGTGGGGGAACTAAGCTAAGATGTGTAGATTTTAAGAGCACCTGGCTGGAGACATTCTCTCAAGGACTCACTCACCAATCAGAAGTGAGCAACCAGTCACCAACACCACTTGTTGCAGCTGTTGCCTATGACTCATTAACACCCCCATGTTTCTTTTCTCTTCCCACATTCAAGATGTACAGAGATGAGATGTTCCCCCACCCATCATGCCATGCAAGGTCTGAAACACAAAGCAGTAGTGAAGAGTGGAAGGAAACAGTGGGAAAGAAACCTCTTCCTATCTAGGGTCTCCCAGGTCTTCTGCCTTTTCATGGTGCATGAAAGAACTCTGTGTGATGATGGGAAAGTTCACCTTTTTATCCTTCCCCTGCTATGTAGTTTTCTCAGGCACAGAAGTCTAAAGGAGAAAGACTGCTTCTCCAACATGCAGTATTGTTCCTATGCAGTTCTTCAAAACAAAACAAAACCCACTCCAGTTCATGAATATGGGGTATTTTGCTTCTGTATCCACAGAACATTCAGGATGCACTTGGCTATATAAAGCTTCACATCTTTTTTCCTGCTGGTAACGTGGGCATGATATTGTGCAACAATATGCCATTTCTGAATCATGGATACAGAAGAACAAAATTCCACATTCATAAACCAGAAGGTTTTTAAAAAGAATTTAATTTCCTGGTTTTAATTTTAATGAAAGTTTAAGTATACATACACTGCACACAAATTCCAACAGAAACTTCCCTCATGTAGAATTACCCAGTGCTAGAGGATCCCAGAATATTAGCACATTATCTGTATACTATGGTTGCTGGGAGAGGACAGAAAGAAGAACAACGGGGATGTAGTTGTAGTCCCTCTGTGCCAAAATATTTTAAAGAGCTGTTTTAGACTTACTGAAATGATGAAGCAAAAATGAGAGTAAATGCAACAAACACAGTGGAGAAAGAAACACACCCTTTAACCTCTCAGGTAAACTATTGTTTCCATGCCCATTCCTCAGAATGCGGACTAGAAAGCTGTGGTCTAATTTCCAAACCTTTTCCTTGGGGTAGATAACCTGAGGAAGAAAAGCTATATTGGACCAAAAGCTGTACAAACATGGTATGTGCATGTTTTCCAAAAAGATGTCCCTTCATCTTTTGAAATAAAAAAACGGGGAAGGGCATGGAGTTAGCAAAGATTGTCACTGGAAACCAAGGACAAAATCATCCCTATCATATAAAAGAAAGACAGAGGGAAAAATTAACTCATTTGAAATGTGGTGTTGGAGGAGAGCCAGATATCACAGCCAGCCAGAAAAGCGGTTGCTCAATCAAGTCAAGCCTGAACTCTCATTACAGCAAAAATCAGTAAACTGAGGCTATCCTACCATGCACATAATTACCAAACAACTATATAGGATAAGATGGGTGGAATGGTTGAGACTATGATAACATAAGAACATAAGAAGAGCCCTGCTGGATCAGGCCAAGGATCCATCTAGTCCAGCTTCCTGGACTAGATATAAGCACCAAAGCTCTGCTAACATCAAGTAACACCATCCCCAGCCAAAAAGCAAAAAATAGTAATTTCACAGCTTAAACAACTGAGCTTCTGATTGACAGGTTCAAAAGTTCAGATTGACCCAGACCTGGAGCTGATTTCCCCTTTGAAAACTTGTGTCAAGAGCCCAGTCTCAGAAATCCTGAAAGAATGTTTACTGAAGACACTCAGGGCTGGGGGAAGCACAACTGGTTGGTACTTTTGTAATGCAGAAACACTTTGAATATGCTTTACAAAATTGTATGTTAATTCCCTGGAGATACTTGGCAAAATATTTCCCTTCCTGTAGGATTGCCACATCATTATTTTATTTAAAGTAAACCTGTTTCTGTGACTCCTTCCATAACAGCTTTTGTTGGCCTATAATTCTCCTTCACCTGTATGACACATTGCATCATCTGCCTGGAAAGTCTGTACCACATGTGCTCAGTTTTATAACAAAGTCACTATTTTTCTCATTTGAAAGGCCTCTTTTGAGGATCAGTATTTCTCTGTAGACTGGATTCTTTCCAATTAAAAAAAGCAGGTGGGGCCAACCGTTATCTTTCAAGGTAAAAAAGATTGGTCTTTTCAATTCAGATCAGCTATTTGAAATCTGAGGATGTTTAGGGTTGCCTATTTCTGCATAGAGGAATAGTTTTACATTTAACAAAATCATAACTCAAAAACTGCTTACCCATATCACACCAAATTTGACACAAAGCAAGAGTAGACTGTCTGTTACACCAATTCCAAATTTGGTGCAGATCCAAAGTCCACTTTCAAAGTTTTTTTTGTTTGTTTGTTTGAGCTGCTCCTATTTTTAGAATTGCCTTGTAGAATTTTGATTTTGCTGCTGCACAATATACTCATTGGTTAAAATTGTGCTGCGTAGTATAGTAACTTACATTAAAGGATGTTAATTAGAGGTGATTTGGTGAGTCGATTCCTTCATAAGTTCTACTGATTCAAATGGGACTACTCTAGCTGCAACTTACTTTAGTAAGTTGTAACTAGAGTAGGCCCATTTCAAGTTGTGTGACTTGAGGTGCAACAAGAAATACAAACTTCAGCTTCTTAACTAGTGCTGATTTGCTGCTGAGATATATGCTGTTCAACATGTGCCAGAGTAAGTAACAGGATTCTGGCTGTTGTATAATGTGGAGAAGTGTATCATACATGGTTGAGATGTGAAAATATTGAAGTAATAATTTTTTTTAATTTATGTGCCTTATTTACATGTCATGTATCATGACTACTTCAGTTAAGTCTCTTCTAAAGATTCAAAGAATATTCAACAGACAAAGCAAAGTGCTCTTATTACAGTGGTGCCTCGCTAGACGATGTTAATCCGTTCCACGAGGATCGCTGTCTAGCGAAAACATCGTCTAGCGAAGCACGTTTTCCCACTGGAATGCATTGAAATCGCTTCAATGCGTTCCAAGGGAAAATGCAGTCGTCTAGCGAAAATCTCCCATAGGGAAACATCGTCTAGCGAGTGTGGGTCCCCATAGGAATGCACTGACAGCTGCACTGACAGCTTTTCACCACTAGTCAGCGCACTCCTATGGGGAAACCTCATCGTCTAGCGAAAATCGCCATAGGGAAACATCGTTTTGCGAAGCGCAGTAGCGATCGCAAAAAGGCATCGTCTAGCGATTTCCTCGTCCTGCGAGGCAATCGTCTAGCGAGGCACCACTGTACTTATTTTAGTGCAGTAGCTAAGTTCCACCCTTAAGAATAAAAGCCTGCTTACTAAATAACCTCTGTGGCGACTGCCGACGTCACTCATGCCATTCATATTCATGAGCTGATTTGCATGAACCTATGAGAGGGCTGGAGAGGCGGAGTCAGCAGCTACATGAGGCTTGGCGGGAGAAGGAGGAGTCAGAAAGGGCTGGTTAGTCAGAGAGAGAGGGAACAGATACTGAGAGAGATAAAGCTGGTTAGGAAAATAGGTAGAGAAGGTGGTAATGATATAGCAAGAGAAAAGAAGTATGTACTGAGAGAACTGTTGATGATTTGCTTATGTATAATGTGTATCTGAGAAACTTCTGTTATTATTCAATCTGCTTCATTTCAATAAATAAGTTCTGTTTCTGTTCACAAGACAAGTGTTCTGACAAACGTCATTTATATTGTGGATTGAGGTAATCCACTGGTGGCAGCGAGAAGAAAACGCGACGTGAGCCTTTGTGAGGGAAAGACAAGCAGGTGCCACAAGGGCAAACGCCACAACCTCTAGAAAGCTATTTAGCAGATAACCACTTTGTCAGAGAAACTTTGTCCATCTCAACAAAAAACCAAACTAGATGTGAAGCAAACTGTGCAAGTGCAGTTAACATGCCCCTTGAGTACAGTCTCTTATATTCTGCCCAAAGACATGACCGCCTCATTCATCTGAAGAAGTGTGCTTAGACATGCAAAAGGTTATGAAAAAAAGAGGCTTTTAGGTGCTATGTGACTATTTCTGGTATAAATTATTACAACAGACTAACACAGATACCTACTACATTACATTTGGGTGCAGTGCAGCTCTTTCTCTCTCTGCCAAAATTGCGTGCAAAAAATCACCTCTCTGAAGCTGTTTGCATTTTAGCTGAGTCTCTGACCAAAGGGTGTGTGGAGGCAAATTATTTGCATTCACACAATTAATATTACATCTGATTTGATCCTTAAGCTGTGATCCTATGCATATATTCCTCGGAATAAGTTTCCATAAAGTGTAGGTTACATGTGAGTAAACATGGCTAGGTTTAAGTAAGTCTCATTTAACTTAGTGGGACTTACATATAAACAAACATACTTTGGGACATTGCATTGATCACTCATCGGCTCATGAGCATCCTATGCCATCTCAATGGCTCCAATTGGCTATGAAGGCCATTGATCTTACTTTGCCATTTCCCAATGACATAAAAGCCCTTCACTGAATTGCAAACTTGGTATGACATATACTAGGATAATACCATCAACCTTGTGTTCTAAAAAAAGGAAATGAGTGTAAGGAATGTTTGTTACTAGAAAAGAGAGAGATGTTAATTAATATTCCTGCATATTTTTCTCAGAGCTGATGAGGTATCTTGAAAAAGTCCCTGAAACGGTGTTCCATATTTATAAGCTTGCATGCATGTAATTTGATAGCATCTAAATATACTTCTCCTGGTAATTAAAGCTCTGTGCTTAATTTTCTAATAAACCATGAACATTTCCCTGCAATATATCTGGAGAGCTTTAATAAGAGATGAGCCACTATAGCCTGCTGAGAATCTAGGAACTTTAGGGGAACTTAAAACCTTTCATATTTCAGAAGGATGTACAGCTGCAGCTGTGAAAGCAAGAGTTGTGCTTAGAATGGAAGCAGAAGGAAGGAGAAACAAATGTTCTCATCTAGCAGAGATAATGCCAACACAGAAGGAGGCTGGTGGATGTAGGAAGTGCAGTTTCCAGCAATGGTTCTGACATGAGATGAGAAGTTGCAGAGAGTGGATTGGGCACCATGCATGCCATGAGAAGCACAACTGGTGGAGCTGTCTGCTGTGTTCATACCCACTGCTTGTTTGTGGAATGGGAATGTTTCCACTTCTTTTAATCCTGCAAATGCCTCTTTGGTTCCTGTACAGACATCTCATGTACTGTACTTGTACGTATACTGGATTCACTGTGGAGCACGCAGGCAAATCTATTAGGCACAATTCTATGCAAGTCTACTTACACATAAGCACCCCTTGAGTTTAGTAGGATTCAGACTTGGACCATGGTGTAGAGCAGTGGTTCCCAACCTTAGTCTATAACTCCCAGAAATCCTGGCTAGCACAGCGAGTGGTGAGGGCTTCTAGGAGTTGTAGTCCAACTGGGGACACAAGGTTGAGAACTACTGGTATAGAAGATTGCACCTGGGATAAATGTTTTCATCTCACACTATTAAATGTACAGTAGAATTCATAGTGCTTTCTCCTTTAGAAAGGTGATCAGTTCTCTTACAAAATCGGTTAATTTTAAAGAGAACATATACAAGATGTTTTACAGGTGGCATATGACTCCGGAAAAATTGTCAAAGATTTATACAGATGTGTCAAATGTTTGTTGGAAATGTGAAGCACACGAGGGAAGCTTTTATCATATGTGGTGGACTTGTAGAGTAGCGAAACAATATTGGATAGGAGTGCATACTTTGTTACAAAAAATATTGCTTTGTAAGGTTCCATTAACTCCAGAACTGTTTCTATTGAGTATTATACCAGATAATATAGATAAGGCAAAGAAGTGCTTAGTTATATATATAGTCACAGCAGCCAGAATTCTTTATGCCAAAAATTGGAAAAGTACGGTGATACCGAAACAAGATGAACTTACAGAAAAGATACGGGAAGCGGCAGAAATGGACATTCTATCAGAAGTGATGAAAGACTGTCCTATACAAAAGGCAACTGAACGATGGGATTTATTTTATAAATGGTTAGAGTCACCAGATAGTGCTTGAATAACACAGATCAAAACTAGAATGTAAACCTGAACTAAAATCTGGAAGGCAAAGAATAGTAGGAAAGCAGAAAGTATGAATTTTGATATTGCAATATGAATAGACTGGATGTCAGTATATTTTGTGTTTCTCCTCCCCCCCTTCCCCCCCCTTACACTCCCTTTTACCTTCTGTATCCCATACCCTATCCCAAGTTATTAAATAAAAAAAATTTTAAAAAGAAAGAAAGAAAGGTGATCAGTTCTGTTACAGCATACAGTGCAGACTCAGAATGCACATGCCGACAGCCCTTATATGAGCATATGGCTCCATAGGGACCTAATGGATTTTCTGTAGTGCTACACAGTGAAGCAAGTATACGAAGTACAGTACATGAGGTGACTGGACAGGGACCAAAGAGGCATCTGCAGGTTTGAAACAATTTAAAACATCTAAACAAAATTCTCTAATTGGGATAGTAGTCTATGGTTTGTTTGTTTTTAAGGTAAGTATAAATTATGTTCTCCCTCCCCGTTCACATGTAAAAAAATCCAACTGCTATCCAAATTACACTTTTCACAAATTTCTTGAAACGAAAAAGTTTTCTGTAGCATCTTAAAGACTAAAACCATACAATTTTTACTCACAAGAAAGATCAGAAGATTGATTATGATGACAGCACTTTAGGCTCATCTAAATTAAAAGGTGCACAGCCAGTGAGATTAAGAGATCTCCTTGGATGATGGTGGATGCCTTCCTGATAGCTGAGAACTTCTTTCCTGCCCTTAGAATGTAATGTTTACAGGGATTTGGGAAGATGATACTCATGCTCAGAGCAAAAGAGGAAAGGCAGAAAAACAAACTCGATATTTGCTTTTTTAAATGGAGGGGAGTCGGTTGGAAAAATATAATCTTGTTTGCTTCTCCTTCAACACAGAGGAGAAAACCCTCTGTGTTTACCAGCAGATTCAGACATACAGTGGAAAAATTCTGTTGCTTAATGTAGTGAGTTGTACTAGAGTAGGTCCATTAATCAGTGGGGATTTGGGAGTAAACTTCTCTGTAAGGTTTGTTGATTCAAATGGGCCAGAGTAGGAATAAATGGAATTTACAGAGGAGTTTACTAGAGTAGGCCAATTTGAATCAATCACACTTTCAGAGGAGTTGGCTCACGATTGATTCAATTTTCCTACTTTAGTGCAATTTACTAGATTAAATAACAGGATTTCAGCCACTGTATGTCTGAATCTGCCACTCAACACAGAGGGTTTTCTCCGCATGCCTCAGACTCTTTGAGACCACCCCTTCATTCCTTTTCCTTTCCTCAGTAGTTTCCTCTCTCCTTAATTTTCTGCTTTCCAAAGACAGACATGTGAAGATGTAGCTCCACACTATATGTGTGTGTGTGTGTGTGTGTGTGTACACACACACACACACATATATGAACTAAGCTATGGTCTGTAAACAAACATTTTTGTTTCCTTTAACTGAGAAGCATCCAGACTAATCTCCCCCCCCCCCTGCCTTTTTCCAAGGGAAGAGGTGACACTGGATCTATCTGTCCATGCCTTTCTCTGCACTAAAAAGGGAGTGAGCAAATTCCAAACCCCTGCAATGGACTCAGAGATAGACAAAAGGTGAAAACATAACCAGAGTCACAGAATCTTATCAAATATTTCCCTTCTTATTCTGTAACTATAGTGCTACTCCTTGCCCAGACTCAGCTGTTCCTCATCACTTTCCAGAAATGTCACTAGCCTTCCAGTATCTCACTTCTACCAGGCTTTATGTCCTTCATCAGATGCCCATTTTTCTTTAGGCAGCGATTCATTTTTCTTCCTACATTCTGACACATTTTCAGCCAGCTCCTAATCTATCTATCACCATTTACAACTTGAACTGTATATTAATGCTTTATTTCAAGCCTTCTCCTCCCCACCCCCATCCACTAGTCCTCACCCTTCAGGAATAAGTGCTCCATCAATAAAACATGAAATGTCAACCTTCCATCACACCCCCCAACTTCTCCTTCCCCCTCCACCAAGATGCTGAGAAGTTATTAGAGCAGAGGAACATGTGGTCAAGGAAGAATTGTGAATATCTGGGGTAGGAACAATGGAGGTTGTTTTAAATGCAGTCTTACCACCAGAAGGGTAGAGTTTGGTGAAAGTCACTAGAGAGAATTAGTGCTTCTTTACTGTATGTCTACCACCATCTCAGGTTCTATGATAATCTTTTTAAAATATGATTTCAAATACAATTAACTTCTCAAGGACTTGCATTTTAAAAAAATCAGGTAACACACACAAACCCAAGAAACGATACAAAAATAGTGCAGGCCGGACATGATCAATTAGCTGGATTAGATAAAATGGAGAGGTTAAATGGATATATGGGGGCTGGGGCCGGCAGGGGCAGCATTTCATGCCCCAGCAAGGCCCCAGTGCCGGGGCTGCTTGGAGAACCACACCACAGAATCTCTTTCCTAAAACAGCCAGGGAATCACACAACTATAACTAGTAATTCTAGTGCCTGGGGCAGGCAAGCAAGCAAAACTCCAGTACGTGCCAAATTTAGAGCGTTCAGCCAAGGTGAGTACAACACTCTCCTCTGCTCATTCTCCTCAGAAGATGTCAGCTGAAAACAAGTAACCATGCAGCTCAAGCTTGCCCGTCTGTGGCAGGAAGCACAGGGGCATGTGGTGCCCTCCACTGAGCCATGCTCAGCCACTCCCATTGGAACCCATTGGATGCTAGAAAAAGAAAGAAGAAAACAAACCTCCAGCAGTTACACATAGCTGGGGGGGGGGGGGGAGAGAGGCAGTCACTCTATTTCCTGAGCATCCCACCCTTTTAAAATTGCTGGTTTCAAGTAGATGTCCTGAGAAGCAAGATGCGGTGAGAAGGATAGTTTCTGACGTTGCCTGCATCCTGAAACAGTCCTGCTCAGAAACTACCCTTCTCATTGCACCTTGATTTTCAGGACCTCCCCTTGAAACAAGCAGTTAAAGTAAAGCCAGGAAGTGCAGTGACTGCATTTTCTTTTTTCTCCAAAGGTGGGCACTGCTGGAAGTTTGGAGTTTTTTTTCCCCCTTTGTTTTTCAGGCATCAAGGGGGTTGCCTTAAGGGTGATCATGGCCCAGCAGTGAGGCATCCCATGGCGCTTGGCTTCCCACTATTTAAGTCTTCTGTTGTACAAACAAGGGGTTTGTTCAGGTGCAGCATTTGGCCTCCCTGCTTTGTGTGTTACCATTGCTACATTATCAGTGTCTTGGAGCATGAATATATGAGCCAGCTCTGCCAGTGACTGCACTGTCACCTGATCAGTATCTTAGTGTAACCTATCAGGACATGAAAGGGGAAACAAAACAGTTACTTTGGTAGAGTGAGGAGAGAAGCTGGGTGGCAGGGTTGTCATTAGTAAAGGAAGGAAGGAAGGAAGGAAGGAAGGAAGGAAGGAAGGAAGGAAGGAAGGAAAATATGGCTGCTGTAGAGCAATGGTTCTCAACTATTGGCCCTCCAGATTTTGCTCATGTTGCAGAGTCTGAATTTTGGTTAAAAACCTCTAGCTGCACAGCAGTAGTGTAGGGACTTACAGAGCAGAATTTGCTTCAAGTCTCCCCAGAGTAGACCACCCCTTATTGTCTCATCAACTGCCTCTTACAGTCTCAATAACTCAAAAACAGCATACTGTACAAAATTGACTGCTTACAACAACAGGCCTCAACAGACTCCCAGACTGCTTCTAGCAAACTCCTGCAGACTACATTCTAATTGCACACTAATTGTATTAACTGTATACTAACTTCCAGGAGACTGAAAAAGAGAGGAGAGAAAGACACTTAAGTAGAGAGGCATGGATCTCTCTGAAATTCGAAGCTGTGAAGGAACAATTGATTATTGCTGGATTGATTGACAATCACCCAAGCCTGACCCACAAAGGCAGCAAATGGGGTTGAGATAACTTCAGCAGTTCAGCTCCCAGGAACCTCACCAACATGGCCAATAGTAACAGATTTTGAGAAGTGACGTCCAAAACATCTGGAGAGAAAATACTGTTCTGCTGCTATTAAGCTGAAACAAAGAGAATGATTTTCCATGCTTGGTTGTGAGCCATGCAAGACTGGAGGAATATCCTGGTCCACCTCACCAAGAGCAGAGGCGGATTACACACTCCCTTTCTGTGGCTGAAAATTCTAGGGGGTACTGATCAGTGCCCTTTGAGTCCAGGTTCAGTGAAAACACCCTGATTTTCTCACTGGATTACAGTATGTGTTTCAGGCTAATGCAATCAGATCCCTTATCTGTTTGTATGATATCATGTTTCAACACCTGAATCTCCACTGCAGCCCCAGTCATGACATTCCCTTTGACGGTTGCACGATAAAAACAGGGATGGGAATCTTTAGCAGCTGAATGCCTGTGGCATGGTCTCCAGGGGTAGCACCTGTGCAAACGTAGTGGTTGGACCTGCTTTATTTAAATGGAAATGAAAGGAAAAGATTTTCAGATTACTCTTATGGGGGGAAAGATTATTCTTGTTTGCATGTATATTGACTTGTCATAATTTATACTAAGAAGACAGGCAAAGCTTGGAAATGGTACCTTTTGGACTAAAACGCCAAGAACCCACCCAGCCAGCATGGAAGTTGTAGTCCAAGGAAGTACCATGTTGCTGGGGAGGGGAGAGGTTCTTAAAATGGCCAAATGACAAAAGCATTCATCTTGGTGACTAATATTTGCAGACTGACTTGCCCTCTTCTGTTCTGCCTAGCTGCTGTGGTAAGTGGGCAGTACCAGCCTGCCCATGAGTTGGACTGGCAGCTGAAGGATCGCTGAAGAAGGTCCAGTTGTCTCTTGCTTATGTTACTCCTTTTTGGCAATATGCTGGCTGGAGTATATGAAGAGGAAGAGAAGAAGGCTGGTGAAGGTAGTGCAGATCCTAGGACCGAGAAGAAGAAGAAGGGAATTCTGAAGGGAATAAATTGGCAGGAACATTCTGCTATCTGAGACTGGTATTGCCAGGCCTGGCCCCTTTGCAGTTGGTAAAGATGTCCCCTTCATGGATTGATGCCTTGTCGTGGCGAAGGGGCTTGAGTAATTCAGAGAAGCTGTGGGCTATGCCGTGCAGGGACACCCAAGACGGACAGGTCATAGTGGAGAGTTCTGACTAAATGTGATCCACCTGGAGCAGGAACTGGCAAGCCACTCCAGTATCTTTGCCAAGAAAACCCCATGAACAGAAACAAAAGGCTAAAAGATATGACGCTGGAAGATGAGCCCCTCAGGTCGGAAGGAGTCCAACATGCTACGGAGGAAGAGCGGAGGACAAGGACAAGGTCAAACAGGAGATGGCAAGAATAAACATTGCCATCCTGGGCGTCAGAGAACTAAAATGGACGGGAATAGGCGAATTCAACTCAGACGATTATCATATCTACTATTGTGGGCAAGAATCCCGTAGAAGAAATGGAGTAACCCTCATAGTCAACAAAAGAGTGGGAAAAGCTGTACTGGGATATAATCTCAAAAATGATAGGATGATTTCAATACGAATCCAAGGCAGACTTTTCAACATCACAGTAATCCAAGTTTATGCACCAACCACCAATGCTGAAGAGGCTGAAACTGACCAATTCTATGAAGACTTACAACACCTTCTAGAACTGACACCAAAGAAAGATGTTCTTGTCATTATAGGGGATTGGAATGCTAAAGTAGGGAGTCAAGAGATAAAAGGAACAACAGGTAAGTTTGTCCTTCAAGTTCAAAACGAAGCAGGGCAAAGGCTAATAGAGTTTTGTCAAGAGAACAAGCTGGTCATCACAAACACTCTTTTCCAACAACACAAGAGGCAACTCTACACATGGACATCACCAGATGGGCAACACCGAAATCAGATTGATTATATTCTCTGCAGCCAAAGATGGAGAAGTTCTATACAGTCAGGAAAAACAAGACCTGGAGCTGATTGTGGCTCTGATCATCAGCTTCTTATAGCAAAATTCAAGCTTAAACTGAAGAAAGTAGGAAAAACCACTGGGATAGTCAGGTATCATCTAAACCAAATCCCTTATGAATACACAGTGGAAGTGAAGAACAGATTTAAGGAACTCGATTTGGTGGACAGAGTGCCTGAAGAACTATGGATGGAGGCTCGTAACATTGTACAGGAGGCAGCAACAAAAACCATCCCAAAGAAAAGGAAATGCAAGAAAGCAAAGTGGCTGTCCAACGAGGCCTTACAAATAGCAGAGAAGAGAAGGGAAACCAAATGCAAGGGAGATAGGGAAAGTTACAGAAAATGGAATGCAGACTTCCAAAGAATAGCAAGGAGAGACAAGAGGGCCTTCTTAAATGAACAGTGCAAAGAAATAGAGGAAAAGAATAGAAAGGGAAAAACCAGAGATCTGTTCAAGAAAATTGGAGATATTAAAGGAACCTTTTGTGCAAAGATGGACATGATAAAGGACAAAAATGGCAGGGACCTCACAGAAGCAGAAGACATCAAGAAGAGGTGGCAAGAATACACAGAGGAATTATATCAGAAAGATCTGGATGTCCCGGACAACCCAGATATTGTGGTTGCTGACCTTGAGCCAGACATCCTGGAGAGTGAAGTCAAGTGGGCCTTAGAAAGCATGGCTAACAACAAGGCCAGTGGAGGTGATGGCATTCCAGTTGAACTATTTAAAATCTTAAAAGATGACGCTGTTAAGGTGCTACACTCAATATGCCAGCAAGTTTGGAAAACTCAGCAGTGGCCAGAGGACTGGAAAAGATCAGTCTACATCCCAATCCCAAAGAAGGGCAGTGCCAAAGAACGCTCCAACTACCGTACAATTGCACTCATTTCTCACGCTAGCAAGGTTATGCTCAAAATCCTACAAGGTAGGCTTCAGCAGTATGTGGACCGAGAACTCCCAGAAGTACAAGCTGGATTTCGAAGGGGCAGAGGAACTAGAGACCAAATTGCTAACATGCGCTGGATTATGGAGAAAGCCAGAGAGTTCCAGGAAAACATCTATTTTATTTTATTAATTTTATTTATTAAATTTATACCCCGCCCATCTAGACCGAAGTCTACTCTGGGCGGCTAACAATAATAAACAAAATAAAAACAATATAATAAAATACTTCTGCTTCATTGACTACGCAAAAGTCTTTGACTGTGTGGACCACAACAAACTATGACAAGTTCTTAAAGAAATGGGAGTGCCTTATCTATCTCCTGAGAAATCTATATGTAGGACAGGAAGCAACAGTTAGAACTGGATATGGAACAACTGATTGGTTCAAAATTGGGAAAGGAGTACGACAAGGCTGTATATTGTCTCCCTGCTTATTTAACTTATATGCAGAATACATCATGCGAAAGGCAGGACTGGATGAATCCCAAACCGGAATTAAGATTGCCGGAAGAAATATCAACAGCCTCAGATATGCAGATGATACCACTCTGATGGCAGAAAGTGAGGAGGAATTAAAGAACCTCTTAATGAGGGTGAAAGAGGAGAGCGCAAAAAATGGTCTGAAGCTCAACATCAAAAAAACTAAGATCATGGCCACTGGTCCCATCACCTCCTGGCAAATAGAAGGGGAAGATATGGAGGCGGTGACAGATTTTACTTTCTTGGGCTCCATGATCACTGCAGATGAGGACAGCAGCCACGAAATTAAAAGACGCCTGCTTCTTGGGAGGAAAGCGATGACAAACCTAGACAGCATCTTAAAAAGCAGAGACATCACCTTGCCGACAAAGGTCCGCATAGTCAAAGCTATGGTTTTTCCAATAGCGATGTATGGAAGTGAGAGCTGGACCATAAAGAAGGCTGACCGCCAAAGAATTGATGCTTTTGAATTGTGGTGCTGGAGGAGACTCTTGAGAGTCCCCTGGACTGCAAAGAGAACAAACCTATCCATTTTGAAGGAAATCAACCCTGAGTGCTCACTGGAAGGACAGATCCTAAAGCTGAGGCTCCAATACTTTGGCCATCTCATGAGAAGATAAGACTCCCTGGAAAAGACCCTGATGTTGGGAAAGTGTGAAGGCAAGAGGAGAAGGGGACGACAGAGGACGAGATGGTTGGACAGGGTCATCGAAGCTACCAACATGAATTTGACCCAACTCCGGGAGGCAGTGGAAGACAGGAGGGCCTGGCGTGCTTTGGTCCATGGGGTCACGAAGAGTCGGACACGACTTAACGACTAAACAACAACAAAGATGTCTATGCATTATATATTGTGTGTATATACAGTCACTTTGGATCATCCTTTCATTTCTCTGGGGCACATTCAAACACTATATGATTAAGGCAGTACAGTTTACCAGCTCAGCATTTGTTCCTTGAAGGAAAATGCTGGCCTTGTCTTCCAGCTGTCTCTGACATAAAAGCCAAATGCAAGCAGAGGGATGTGTTTCTTTCTGCTCAAAGGCTGTTATCATCTTGATGCTGGATTTCTGCTGCCTAACTGTGGTGAGAGTGATAGTTTACCTCTCTGCAGGCCTGTTTTCCCTCTTGCTATCTCTATGCATAATTCCATTTTCAGAAGGCCGCTCTATCTCACCATTTCTGCTTCTCTCTCTCCCCCTCCCTCTCAGCTCTGCTCTATGCAAGGTTCTCTCCTTTTCTCCGTAGCAGGAACACTGATGAGAGGTGAGGAATCGTACAACATTTGCACTAGCCCTAAGCACACTGCTCATGATGCCAAGGCACGGTCTGCTCTCAGGTCCTCCTGTGCCCGGGATACAAGTATGCTCTTGGCAGGCCTTGGCTGTCCACATACGTGCCATGCAGGACTGAATGCGAGCTCCCTTCGTAGTTACAGAAGCTGGAAGGCTGTTGTTGAAGGGGGGAGATTTTCCTGCTTGTAGCAACATTGGAAATCTGCAGGTGGGATGGAGGAAGAAAACTTGAAAAGGAGACTGCTTTCTGGGGCAAAGTCACATGCTTAAGATTCATAGTCACATGAAGACAGACATAAGCTTGGGGGCCATTATAGACCAAGGTGTGAATATTTTTGCACATGGCACAGAGTTATTGGAGCATGACAAGGACAGTGCAAAATGGAGTGAGGAAATTAGAAGGTCTGAAGGTGATTCCTATCCTTTCAACAGCTCTCTAACTGAGAGATGATGACTGGATCAAAGTCACTCTATGAGCTTCATGGCTGAGGAAGGCTTTGAAATAGGCTGGAGAACGTGAGGCACTCTGATGTTGTTGAACCTTCACTTCACATTTACCCTAGCCATCCTGGACAATAGTGAGGTATGATGGGAATTGAAGGTCCTCATACAGTTGCCAGGTTAAGTTCATCCCATTTTCTTTGGCATTTCAGGGCCAAACTCTGAAAATAGGGTGTTGGCCTTTGTGATATCACACACATGGGGAAGGCAAGAGGTGGGAAGAAATCAAGGATAACAAATATGGAAGCACTTCTGTACTGAGTCCTAGAAATGGGAAGAATTAGCTTTAAAGCCAGTTCACACACAAAAATCAGACTTCTTCCTTTTCCAGTGCTGCTGACCCTGACATTTGTCTCTCTTCTTGGAGATAGGTGTGCAGAGAAGCATAGCAGTTCCCTAAGACCTGCCAAGTCTACTTCATGAACATCTGGAGAGCAGAAGATTCCTCACTCTTTAGTGAGGAATTAGAATCATCCCCCCCCCCCCCAAAAAAAGTTACAAAAATGTGCTACCTGCTTTTCTATCTAGCTTAATCTGGCCACTCTTTTCCACTTTCTGCATCCATCTGTATCTTTCTCACACTCATATATACACAATTCCTTCACATCAGCTGTGTCAGCTTTCCCATGCCAAACCTCCGGACACATTTCATCACCCCGACTGAAATTGCTGATGGTTAAAGATGAAACACAAACAACCCACCATGAACCCCCACTCCACCCCAAAGCAGGATGTTTGTATCTCTCTTCTGTGGCTTATGCTGGATATAGGAAATAGTTGTGAGAATGGTTGTTTATGCATTGGAGGCTGTCTTTCACTCTATAAATACTTCACCAGACTTCACCAACATAACATGTCAGAAAATGCCAAAGGGTCAAACTCTTTTAATTCAGTCTAGCATCAAAACTAGACACTAGCAGTTTGCATTACTGCTCTGATGTGAACATACAGAAATAGGCTATTCGCTCCAGCATCATGCTTCTGGTGGTGATCTGCAGTAGATGCTCCAGAAGTGTGCAAAATACCCAGTGCTACATGCCTGACTGGCAGGCTAGCCCAGGGCAAGGCCACCTTGGGTAGAAAACCCTTTTTGCTTTTATTATTTGTGACATGAGAAAAGAGACCCTCCTCTTGCGGGTTTTCCAAGTGGCAATATTGCTGTCATTAAAAGTCAGCCTCCTGGGGCTTAATCTGTCTCTCCTGTAGCGTCTTTGAAAGATTTAGCAATAAAAAGAGGCCCCCAAGGACGAATCAGGAAACCAAAGGCATTTGGGTTTGCTATCTGGTCTCTTGCTGAGTTCAAGGCATGAAAATCAGCTGTGGGTACCGTAGTTGAAGGAGATGTGGGTGGGGGGAGGGACTGATGAAATATTCTACAGTTGCCACTGGGAAAAAAGTCCATTTGGATCACATCTAGACACCATCAAGAAGAAGTATGCATTCACTAAGATAATTCTGCTTGTTTCTCGATAATTTTTAGAGGTTGTTTATTTTAATAAACAGAGATCTTTTACACTGCAGTCTACTCTACATGAAAAAAGTAACACAACAACACAGCCTTTTACATATCAATTCCCACCAATGCTTGGCACAAGGTTGCCAGTTCTTCCATAAGGGCATAGCCAGTTCTCATTCCATTAATGAGTGGTCATCCCATACCATCAGTCACCTTGCCAAGCACAGGGTGCCTGCTTCTTTGGCTGTTGTGGGATGAATACTGTGGGTGTTGCTGTTTATCTCTTGGATTTTCAGAAACTCTCTTCTGTTTTCCTATATTTCCATTTTAGACTATGCAACCCTTATAGACGATTAATATTTAACCTGCCTAAATTTTGTGAAAGTGCAAGTAAGATAAATGAAAGAAAAACAATCTGCTTAATACAAATCTTGATTTCCTAGTGGTTGAAACTGGCCAGTGGTTTACCTACTGTGTTGACAAAACACCCAGCTGTATAATGAGCAATTTTTGCCAGAATGAGGGTGGTACATGAGAGGGAGGAATGGCTAGCTCTGCGGAACAAACATGGAACAACTCCCTTGTTAGTGTAAAAAGGTGCATTTGCAGCATCATGTATTGTGCAATCGCACTGCTTAATTCAGGTGAGTTTATGAGCAGTCCAGGTTGCAAACTTCAGGTTGCAAACTGAACACGTCTTTTCATTTCTTCCATGGGCTCCCCCCTCTTCCATCTGTGTCCTGAGCCAGGGTACTTCTAGATGGATAAGTGCTGATAAATCATTATTCTTCTGCGGTAACCCGGAAGTAGAATTGCAATTGATTTTCCACATTTACTAGGGGATATTGTACTTTGTTCCATCAACACTAGTGCCTTTAGGGCTACTGTTTCAAATTTGGGGTGCAGTTTTGATGTACGTAGCACCCTCTAAGACCCCTGAATCTGTCACAGCTCAGCCCTCATCCACTGAACCCTTTGCATTGTACACCATTTTTATCACAGGTTTATTTTTTTAAAATCAACACTTAAAATTGCACAAATCTAGCAATATTTAAAAATAATAATATTGAAAAATGAAAGAGTATCCTACTGCAATACTACTAAAATGAAACACATATTCTTAAAAAAAAATGAGGCCAAGAGACCAAAAACCTTTATCATCATCACCTTCAATATAAGATGGTTCATAGAAGTGACTGGAGAAAGTTGTGAAAGGTAAATAATATTATAGTATTACAGTGCTATGTGCTGTAATGATTTTTCATTAAAGTAGCATTATTTGTGCAGCACTACAGCATTATAGTTACTGTTGATTTGAACAAATCAAATATAGTGCACATACTTCTCAGTTGACTCAGGCAGCTGACGTTAGGACATTTAGGAGATCACTCATTCATAGGGTCACGGTAAGTTGGAGGCAACTTGGCAGCACATAACAACAACAACACTATAAAGCCAATTTTAATAATTGGTTAAAAAATCAGTTCAAGAACACTAGCCACTTTCCCAAAATAGCAGCACATGGAATAATCCCCTTTATCCAGAGAGACTGAGAGAGAGAGAGAAAGGAAGGGAGAGAGCACTGTACCATGTTTTCCCAATTTAAGCTGTATTTTTCTTTTTAAAAATTACAGCAATTAGTTCTACTTGAGAGATCAGTTGATTCCCAGTATGGTGTAGTGGATAGAGTGATGGATTAGGAGGGCTCTGGAGAACAGGGTTTGAATCCCCGCTCAGCTGTCGAAACTCACTGAGGGAGTGGAACTAGTAAAACCAGTCATTAAATATCTCACTTACCTTGAAAGCCCTGTTAGGGTCGCTATAATTTATTTTTATTTATTTATTTAACTTATATGCCGCCCACACTACCCAAAGGTCTCTGGGTGGCTTACAACAATTTGAATTAAATAAAAAGATAAAAACAATTAAAATACAATTAAAAATACAATGCTCTAAAAATTGCCATCAGGACCCACAGTTGATATTATTTCAATTAAAAACCTTCTGGAACAGGAAGGTTTTGACCTGGTGCCAAAATGTCATCAACATCGGCGCCAGACGAATCTCCCTCGGGATGGCGTTCCATAGTCTGGGGGCAGATGCCGAAAAGGCCCTTTGTCTACAAGCCATCCCTCTTACCTCCTTGAGGGATGGCTCTTTCAGGAGGGCCCCCTGGCTAGATCTTCATTGCCAGGTAGGTTCATATGGAAGGAGGCGGTCCTTCAGGTATCCAGGGCCCAAGCCATTTATGGCTTTATACATCAAAACAAGCACTTTGAATTGGGCCCGGGCAGCGACTGGTAGCCAATGTAATTTGGACAGAATCGGCCTGATGTGTTCCCTAGCGGCCCCAGCACTCACCAGCCGAGCAGCTCGATTATGAACCAGTTGCAGTCGCCGGACTGTCTTCAAAGGCAGCCCCACATACAGCGCATTGCAGCAATCTATACGGGATGTTACCAGTGCATGCGTAACTGTCATGAGACTCCACTTGTCCAGGTAGGGTCGTAGCTGGTATAATTTCCACTCCTGAAGGAAGGCGCTCCTGGCTATCAAGTCCACCTGGGCTTCCAGAGTTAGACCGGGGTCCAAGAGCACCCCCAGGCTGCGGATCCTGTCCCTTAGGGGGAATGCCACCCCATTCAGGGCAGGGGAATGGCCCTCTAGCCTGTCCAGTGAAGCACCCACTAACAGCACTTCCGTCTTGTCTGGATTGAGTTTCAATTTATTAACCCTCATCCAGTCCATTATGAAGTCCAGACACGAGTTCAGCACAGAAACCACCTCACCTGGATTGGTGGAAAACGAGAGGTAGAGTTGAGTGTCGTCAGCATATTACTGACTCCTCAGCCCAAACCTCCTGATGACCTCTCCCAGCGGTTCCATGTAGTCAGTTCCAACTTGATGGCACAGAACACACACATGGCGCTGTAGATAGAGTGTCAGACTAGGACTCAGGACATCTGGGTTCAAATCCCTGCTTGGAAATAGAAACTCATTGGGGGGTGGGGGTGGTAGTGGTAAAGCCCTTGCTTAAATATCTCACATACCTTGAAAATGATATTGAAGTCATCATGTCAGATGTGACTTGATGACACATAACAATAACAAAAGATCGGTTTAAAAATAATGAGTTATAAAATGACATAGACAATTTTCATTCATGTAAAACTTTTCTATAGTCCAGTGACCTGTAGCATTCAGATTTTTCAAAAGTAACTAAAAACAGAAAAATAGAAAAACAAACAGTTATTTTTAAGAAACGGGATCTGTAACAACCACAAAATTCTATTGGGGGGGGGGGGATATGGAACAACGAATGTACCACATTTCTTTTTCAAAAGTAACTTTTCATGGTTGGGCAACTAATCTAGTCTTCCTTAAGTTGACAGGGAAGTCTGCAAGCGTCTGCAAGCAGCCATGGAGAAGGCATCATCTCATCTCATTCATATCCCCCTCCACACGTTCTAACAAATGCCATACATAAACAAGGCTATCTTCCTTGATCACTGGCAACACTCAATTGTTAATGGAATTTTTTTAAAATACTCATTTTTAATCTGTTAGAAGCTTTGTTCTTCTGATTGCTATGTGTGGAAGGCACATCTAAGCAGACTGGTTTAAAGGTGGAAGATAAAAACAAATCCCCCATTCCCTCCTCCCTCGCCCAGCAAGGCTATTATTCCTTTTAATAAGAGGACGATTGGATATTGCCACAGGAACAGAACATCACAGAAATACTAAAATTTAGCTAGGGCATAACTAAATTGTTGTGCAGAAGCACCTTAGAGGCCAAGTGCCACCCAGCTGTGCCTGGAACAATATGAACCCACAATTATTATCTGTGCAGGATTCAGAGTCCTCAATAAGGTGAGGTTGGATATATATGCAAAATTAACAGCTTATGAAAAATTGTCCCTATAGCATTTCACTATCTTGCCATAAGAATGACATTTTTTGCAAAGCAACACGCTTTGTCCAGGACATAAAGCAAACAATATGCATGCCTTCCCACCAGTCAGTCTGCCGTTCATTCCTTGTGCCATTCAGTCCATCGTTTCTTTTCTTTTTTAAAAAAATCACAGCAGCCTCTTTTTGTATTTAACTACTCTTCTTCTAATGTAACAAAGACTGCCCAGTTGTTAGTGTTCTGTCAAAAATGGCTTTCTAGGCCACCTCTGTTCATTAGTGCTTCCTCTTGAAAGAGCTATGGCAGCTCTGTAGGTATGCTTAACCCCTTGAGAAAGCACCTTGGTTTTGCCAGCCCCAGTCTATAGCCTATTAAATGACTTCCTAGTAATCCAGTTCTCCATGAGACCAGAAACTAGATTCTCCAGAGGTGCTATTCATTTTAAGAGGTGGGTAGCTCCGGGAGGCAGTGGAAGACAGGAGGGCCTGGCGTGCTTTGGTCCATGGGGTCACAAAGAGTCGGACACGACTTAACGACTAAACAACAACAACAAAAGCACTTCCTTTCCACATTATAGTCCTGGCAACAACAGTGGTTTCTTCAGGATTCAGAGGCAGCTGCTCTCTCTCTCTCTCCATATGTCACTGCACATAATGCCTGCTCAATAACCCTTTTATCGATAGGGGTTGGCTTCAGGCATCCAATAAGCATTCTACAGTTCTCATTGAGTGCTATGTCTAAATATTTTGCATACACTGAACTATGCCACACTGGGCTGGCATATTCACCTGCAGAGTTAGCATAGGGCTAAGGCTATAGTTCTTTGGTTTGCAGTTGTGTGTCCCAACTGCAGCTGCAACAACAATGACAGAAGGGTGTGTTTCTAGTTCCCCATTGCTCTTCCTTCCTATCTTTATACCTGTTGTGGAGATTCCCAGCATCCGTCCTTGCTGACAAATTTGCAGAGATGGGGAAGTTTGCTTTTTGGTCTACAACTTCCAGCACTCCACAGCCAGTGTCGGCCATCCCGGCTAGGGGATTCTGAGACGTCTGCCCTTAAAAGCAAACATTTTGATCTCTACACATTTGTTCAGATGATTTCAGATATGGATTATTGGTTGTCTACGTGGAGTGGAGTAAACATATTGGCAATATAATAACAAGTTTCATCTCTTGTTTGGTGTCATATCTCATCTGCCATAGAGCAATGTCAGCTAGCATGCAGTTTTGTATTTAATCTCTTTTGTGCCTGGCCCAGAAATTATTTGATTCACAGAATTTAGTCTTGGGGTCCCATTAATCCTCCCCTGCAACTGGGTTTGTTCTACTAGGCATTCCATTCCCTGATTTTTCAAGCCCCAAACCTGAGACCAAGGTGCAAGGACTTTGCGATATCATGAGGCAGAGCTTTGTGATGCCACATGGCAGGCAAGGGGCCTGAAATGGCTTCAAATTGTGGAAATAGGCATGAAAGATAAATGCGCTCAGATAATATGTCATTCATGTAGCAATCAGTGAAGTAAGTAATATGCTGCTCCTGAACCTGTGAAATGCTCACCACTAGACAACAAGGAGGGTTGTTGCTGTTTTCCTTCCCTACACTGCTGCCACTAGAGTTTCTGCAACTAGAAGTTTCACAAGTCATGGTGCTCAACTCCCCTCCCTCTCTGCCTTGGTTCAAATGACACGAGACGCTAAGTGCATGTATTCCACGGTTCTCTTCTCAGTCCTTTCCCCCTCACTCAGGTCATTTTTGTGCACCACTGTGGTACAAGCCCAAGAAACACAAAAAGAATTTTGGGTTGAGTCAGTGAGCCCTGGTACTGTCTGGAAATGGGTGGAGATGAATGCCACCCATTCATCTCCCACAGAAAGAGAGAAACAGAGACAGAAAGCTTTCTTTTTCTCCAGTGCCACTCCTCTGAGATTGTCTGGAGGTCCACAGAGGCATGCAGTTCACTTACATTCCAGCCAATGCCCCAAGATCCGGTAATTCTAACAGTGAATGGAAATAGGAAGTCCGAGCCAATAAACAAGGAATAACATATACAAACTACACAGAGAGGGCCAGTTTGGTGTAGTAGGTAGAACTCAGGGGACTTGGGCTCAAAAACCCCTCTTGGCCATGGAAATCCACTGGGGGGAATAGCAATGACAAATGACTCAATGAACATCTCATATATCTGGAAAACTGTATCAGGGTCGCCATAAGTCAGAAGTGACTTGACAGCACATGACAACAATGTCTACACATTCCAGTTCTAAATAATCTTTATGCTGGTTTCCGTACTGGAGAAAAAAGCCTATAAATTATATGGTGGCAAAAAACTCAAACTGTAGATACCAGGGATGTAAAAACCAGAGAGATTACTCCACATTTTAGGACCAGAAGAGTCTCTCCAGGACTAGGTCTTCATGTGTGAGACATGTTGGCTTGACTAAACCTGCCTCCAGTCCGGGACAAGCCTGATTGGTTTCTGCCTATAGGACTCCCACAGGAGAACTGCCCTTTCCTGCTAGAAAGCTGATTCTGTTCCCAGGGGAAAGTGTCACATCTGTTCATGTGATGTACTGAATTGTTCTGTTTGACTTGCTTGCAATAAACCAGAGCACAAATGAAAACTTGCAGATGCATTCTTCTTTAAACCTTACTGATTTAAGCCAGTCTTGAACTCTGAAACAGCAGTGTTATGCAAAGGGATCTCATGTCCTTTATACTTTGGTATGTATATGTGTAGGGGTGAAGGGTATATAATAGAAATGAGGTATAGTGACTGACAGTAGCCCCTAAGTTTCCATTTTAAATCTGACTCCTTTTAATGAATTAGGTGGGTGGTCTTGCTATCACTAACTCTAGTATAGATATACAGTAATAATAATGATATACCTCAATGGTTTCCAACCTTGGGAATTCTTTGACAACAAATCCCAGAAACCCTAGCCAGCACAGCTAGTGGTGAAGGCTTCTGGGAGTTGCAGTCCAAGAACTTGGGTAACCATCTCGGTTACCCAAGGTTGGGAACCACCAATCTACCTTATTAGACTGTTGTAATGGCCCTGTATGAATGTAGTGGTGCTGATTACGATAATTATTTAAAGAAGAGAAAAATGGGCAAATTCAATTCAGACGATTACCATATCTACTATTGTGGGCAAGAATCCCGTAGAAGAAATGGAGTAGTCCTCATAGTCAACAAAAGAGTGGGAAAAGCTGTACTGGGATACAATCTCAAAAATGATAGAATGATTTCAATACGAATCCAAGGCAGACCTTTTAACATCACAGTAATCCAAGTTTATGCACCAACCACCAATGCTGAAGAGGCTGAAATTGACCAATTCTATGAAGACTTACAACACCTTCTAGAACTGACACCAAAGAAAGATGTTCTTCTCATTACAGGGGATTGGAATGCTAAAGTAGGGAGTCAAGAGATAAAAGGAACAACAGGTAAGTTTGTCCTTGGAGTTCAAAACGAAGCAGGGCAAAGGCTAATAGAGTTTTGTCAAGAGAACAAGCTGGTCATCACAAACACTCTTTTCCAACAACACAAGAGGCGACTCTACACATGGACATCACCAGATGGGCAACACTGAAATCAGATTGATTATATTCTCTGCAGCCAAAGATGGAGAAGTTCTATACAGTCAGCAAAAACAAGACCTGGAGCTGATTGTGGCTCTGATCATCAGCTTCTTATAGCAAAATTCAAGCTTAAACTGAAGAAAGTAGGAAAAACCACTCGGCTAGTCAGGTATCATCTAAACCAAATCCCTTTTGAATACACAGTGGAAGTGAAGAACAGATTTAAGGAACTAGACTTGGTGGACAGAGTGCCTGAAGAACTATGGATGGAGGCTCGTAACATTGTACAGGAGGCAGCAACAAAAACCATCCCAAAGAAAAGGAAGTGCAAGAAAGCAAAGTGGCTGTCCAACGAGGCCTTACAAATAGCAGAGGAGAGAAGGGAAACCAAATGCAAGGGAGATAGGGAAAGTTACAGAAAATTGAATGCGGACTTCCAAAGAATAGCAAGGAGAGACAAGAGGGCCTTCTTAAATGAACAGTGCAAAGAAATAGAGGAAAAGAACAGAAAGGGAAAAATCAGAGATCTTTTCAAGAAAATTGGAGATATTAAAGGACCCTTTTGTGCAAAGATGGACATGATAAAGGACAAAAATGGTAGGGACCTTACAGAAGCAGAAGACATCAAAAAGAGGTGGCAAGAATACACAGAGGAATTATACCAGAAAGATCTGGATGTCCCGGACAACCCAGATAGTGTGGTTGCTGACCTTGAGCCAGATATCCTGGAGAGTGAAGTCAAGTGGGCCTTAGAAAGCATGGCTAACAACAAGGCCAGTGGAGGTGATGGCATTCCAGTTGAACTATTTAAAATCTTAAAAGATGACGCTGTTAAGGTGCTACACTCAATATGCCAGCAAGTTTGGAAAACTCAGCAGTGGCCAGAGGATTGGAAAAGATCAGTCTACATCCCAATCCCAAAGAAGGGCAGTGCCAAAGAATGCTCCAACTACCGTACAATTGCACTCATTTCACACGCTAGCAAGGTTATGCTCAAAATCCTCCAAGGCAGGCTTCAGCAGTATGTGGACCGAGAACTCCCAGAAGTACAAGCTGGATTTCGAAGGGGCAGAGGAACTAGAGACCAAATTGCTAACATGCGCTGGATTATGGAGAAAGCCAGAGAGTTCCAGAAAAACATCTACTTCTGCTTCATTGACTATGCAAAAGCCTTTGACTGTGTGGACCACAGCAAACTATGGCAAGTTCTTAAAGAAATGGGAGTGCCTGACCACCTTATTTATCTCCTGAGAAATCTATATGTGGGACAGGAAGCAACAGTTAGAACTGGATATGGAACAACTGATTGGTTCAAAATTGGGAAAGGAGTACGACAAGGCTGTATATTGTCTCCCTGCTTATTTAACTTATATGCAGAATACATCATGCGAAAGGCAGGACTGGAGGAATCCCAAGCCGGAATCAAGATTGCCGGAAGAAATATCAACAACCTCAGATATGCAGATGATCCCACTCTGATGGCAGAAAGTGAGGAGGAATTAAAGAACCTCTTAATGAGGGTGAAAGAGGAGAGCGCAAAAAATGGTCTGAAGCTCAACATCAAAAAAACTAAGATCATGGCCACTGGTCCCATCACCTCCTGGCAAATAGAAGGGGAAGATATGGAGGCAGTGACAGATTTTACCTTCTTGGGCTCCATGATCACTGCAGATGGTGACAGCAGCCACGAAATTAAAAGATGCCTGCTTCTTGGGAGGAAAGCGATGACAAACCTAGACAGCATCTTAAAAAGCAGAGACATCACCTTGCCGACAAAGGTCCGCATAGTCAAAGCTAAGGTTTTTCCAGTAGTGAGGTATGGAAGTGAGAGCTGGACCATAAAGAAGACTGACCGCTGAAGAATCGATGCTTTTGAATTGTGGTGCTGGAGGAGACTCTTGAGAGTCCCCTGGACTGCAAAGAGAACAAACCTATCCATTTTGAAGGAAATCAACCCTGAGTGCTCACTGGAAGGACAGATCCTGAAGTTGAGGCTCCAATACTTTGGCCATCTCATGAGAAGAGAAGACTCCCTGGAAAAGACCCTGATGTTGGGAAAGTGTGAAGGCAAGAGGAGAAGGGGACGACAGAGGACGAGATGGTTGGACAGGGTCATCGAAGCTACCAACATGAATTTGACCCAACTCCGGGAGGCAGTGGGAGACAGGAGGGCCTGGCGTGCTCTGGTCCATGGGGTCACGAAGAGTCGGACACGACTAAATGACTAAACAACAACAACAAGACAATACTCTTTTCCTGCTTAGTCTATCTGAAACCCCACTAGCTATTCTATTCTCATTTCTTGCAAAACAAGGAATAAACTCCACAGCATGCAAATCAAATATACTTTGATACCACATATTATGGTATGATCTAGTTAGAGCTTCATGCATGCTGCTGTTGATTCAACACAGATGTAAGAGGCAAAAATAATAGGGAGTCAACTTATTCCTTTCCAGGAAACTGAAGATAAGTCTCCAGTTAGCAAGCAGTTTAGGACTGATTGGCCCTAGGTGGGTATTCAGAGTAGCAGGTTTGTACAAGTTACATGTTCTAACTTGTCCTCTCCCAATCCTCTCTCTACTTTTTTTCCCAGAGTAATTCCATCCATGTCTCAGAAATTAAATTCCCCACTGTGTCCCCACAAGGAGAAGAGCCAGCCTGTGTAGCCTTGAGCAAGCTGCATAGTCCCAGGGCACCCAGAAAAAGAGAATGGTGAACCACTTCTGAGTACTGTCTATCTAGAAAACTCTGGAAAAGGTTGCCATAAGTTGGAATTGACTTGACAGCATTTGTTGTTGTTGTTAAAAATACTAGGCACAGCCAATCAAAATTATAAAATCATTGACTGGTATTATATAACAGATACAAGTATTAACCAAGAACCTAAGTATCTGTTAAATATTGGCACAGTATGTATGCTGTTCCTAATATTTCCATTTTTTGTAGCTCTGATGGTATTATTTCTGAGATCTGCTTATAATACTGTGTGAAATTTCTTGATATTGTTCCCAAAGCCCTGATGATGATGAGGACCACTGAAGTGTGTTCCATCCACAAGCAAGATGTTCTGATTGCCAATCTCTGTATTTTGTTAGTTTTTCCAATTCTTTATTTTCAACTCTGGCATCCCCTGGAATTGCAATGTCAATAATCCAGACATTTCTTCATTCTATTACTACTATGTCTGGTATATTATGTCTAAGGTGTCTGTCAGTTTGGATCTGTCAGTAGATCTTTTACTGGTTTACTTTCTAATTGCTGCAAAATAGGGAGTCTTTGTCTTTCTGTGTTTGTTGTTGTTGTATATTCCCATATATTAAGAATTGGTGTACAATCTGAGAAGAATATATATGAATCTATTTATGAGTTTTACTTTAGATTTTCCTGCATGTGTCCTATTTTGGAATTACTTTGGGAAGCAAACTCTAGAGAAAATATCTTGGCAATATATTATCTGACAGCTCTCCTGCTGGAAATCTATACCAATTATGGCTGCCGCACTGACCAGGAACTGTACCAATGACGATTATCTATAAGGTAATTTTTAGTAGGTCACACTGAGTGAGAACGTATTGTGGAAACATCTGTGGTAGGGAAAGAAGCTTACCACTGAAAGGATCAAACTCTTTGAAATTGTTTGACCTAGACATCTGAAATAGAGATGATCTGAATTAGGCCATATATGAACCTTCCACCACAGCAATGAAGGCTCAGGGCATTCTTACTCCTCTTCCTTAAAGCCAGAAAAGTGTGGGGC
Source organism: Intellagama lesueurii (assembly GCA_037013535.1). NCBI lineage: Eukaryota > Metazoa > Chordata > Lepidosauria > Squamata > Agamidae > Intellagama > Intellagama lesueurii. The sequence goes on from JBAJHW010000003.1 coordinate 213,264,078, forward strand.
CATTTGTATACTGCTAATGCTACTCAATATGGCACACAGATGCCAGTACAATGTTCATGTAGAAATCTATGGCAGATAGTCCCCCTTGGCTTTATACAGGCTCATTGTCATGATAATCATTATGTACTGTCAAGAGAAGTCCTACTTATGAGGACCCATTCCAAGGTTTTCTAGGTGTAAAGCAGTACTCAGAACTGGTTTACCATTCCTTCCTTCTGGGAGTGCTCTGGAACTGCAGTTTGCCCAAGGCAACACAGACTGGCTTTTCTCCCAGGTGACACTGTGGGAAATCAAACTCCTGACCTTTGATTCTGCAGCCACATACTCTACTCACTGGGCTATCCAACTGGCTCATTAATTAATCAGTGGTGTCATGTACTGTAGCTGAGGGAATTCATCCGAGAATCAGTATGCAGACACTGCTAATAACCACACACATGGGTTTCTGTGACTGTGCACATATATACCACATGTTCAAGTCTGCTTTTTTTCTCCAGGGCTGCATCAGTGACACTATGTGGAATATTCTTCTCCTTGACATTAGAGATAGTCCAAAAATTCTTACTTTTATGTGTGTGTTGAAGGCAAGTCTTCCTGATATTGTTCAACCAACCACATGTTTGAGTCTTCTGGATAATGTAGATTTTGTATATTGTATTTGTTTATTATTTTCTATTGTATATTTTATTATTGTTGTAAAATTCTTTGAAATCTTTAGATAGAAGTAGCTTATAATTATTCATAGGTAACTAAATAAAACAATACATTGTATCCGTGTGATGTTTCCAGGCAGGGATATTTCTTTTCTAACTAGCCATTGATTGATTAAACAAAGATAGTATTGTGTGTGTACTTTCAAGGGCAGGGCAATGCACTTGTGTAATGGAGTCCAAGCCAAGTCTAGGAAACTCCCACTATCTGGCAGAAACAAGCAGCGAACCAGAGCTAGGGAGAAGAAAATCATAGATTTGAAGAGTTATTAGTTCTAGTTACCATTTTTAAAAAACAGCAATTATTTGTTTCCCAATTTCTTCAAAGTAATAAAAAAAAAAAATCCAGTCGTGATGCCTTTCATAATACTCCATAAAGACTTCTTATTCTTTTTGAAGGGATCCACACACATTTTTCTTCCCTAACCTCGTTGTTGCTGTTGTTGTTGTTGTTGTTATGTACCATCAAATCGCTTCCAACTTGTGGTGACTCTGTGAATGAGTGAAAGGGGACGGGGTTGGAAAGGGAGCGAAGGACCTGTGGCTTCCTTTAGGGAGTCAGTATATCTTGTATTGGTCTTCCTGTTTTCTCGCTGTCTTCCACCTTTGCCAGCATTATTGTCTTTTTCAGAGAACCCTGCCTTCTCATGATGTGCCCAAAGGACAGCCTCAGGTTCAACATTTTTGTCTCCAGAGATAGTTCAAGCTTGATTTGATCTAGGCCCCATTTGTTTGTGTTTTTGGGAGTCCAGGGTATCCACAAAGCTCTCCTCCGGCACCATTTCAGATATAGTATCTCAGTCATTCCAAGATATGTATGTCAAAGCCTGTGGGAGCTGTTATTTAACAGAGAGGACATAAGGCATCCACTTTTGCCCATAGAGGAATGTAAGGAGAGTCGTTGAGATCCCAAGGCTTGGCCAGAACAACTGCACATATGCACACACACACACACACACACACACACACACACACACACACACACACACACACACACACACACACACACACACACACACACACACACACACACACACACACACACACACACACACAGAGCTCAGGAAATATACCAAGGTTCACTCCCTCAATAACAAGGAGAAAGCAAAAGATAACAGGGAATCAGTATATGTTCATGAGCAGATGTACATGTGAGGAAATTACAGAAATGATCTCATTCACATGCATCTCACCTGGGATTTCAAAAGGCAGGCAGGCAGGCTGGGGGATGGGAGCAGAGGGGTGAAGGCCAATGCAGAGATGACAGGAAAAGGGACGGGGTTGGAAAGGGAGTGAAGAGAAGAGCAAGATGAAATTAACCATTCCTGCTTGGTTCTGTGTTTTAATGCATTGCCTGAAAGCATTCACAAGCCACAATGAGACATTGTAGTTCTATGAGGAAGGGATGAAGCCAAGGGTGTCATTCTTGAGTTTAGTTGTGGGAAGGCAAACCAAAAATCCCATTAATTTTACAGAATAATTCAGAACCTTATTTTGCATGCATTTAGGCTTGGTGTGTGTATATGTATGAGACCTTCAGAGAAGGCTGGTCCTATCATTAGGTAGAGTGTGAGGAGATTTTCTCAAATGGCAGATGCTGGGAGGAGGCAGCTTTGGAGATGATTGCTGTGTCAGGTGGCCTATACTGTACTCCCTAACCTAGCCTATTGCCTTCAGATGAGGTAGAACATGCAGTCCCATGACAAATATTTAAACTGCTGGGCCAATTGGCTTTTGTGCACAGGACAAGAAGACCACCAATTTTTATTTTTTTCATTTCAGACAGCAAAATGGCTTACACCAGCCATGGTGTTTAAGTCTGAAATAATGTGTGAAGTATTGTAGAGCTGGAAGGGGAAAAAGCCACTGAGTCCAATCCCTACCCCCCAGCCCCATAATGCAGATCTATACCCAAAGCATCCCTAAGAAGTGGCCATTCAATCTACACGCCTCTAATGAAAGAGAGACCACCATGTTCCAAGATAATCCATTTCACTAAAGAACTGGGGGGACTCCAGACTGATTTGCATTGACTTCTACATCATGTAGCCAACAGAAAATAATATAAATCAGACCCTCCCAATCTGAGAGCATTTATTGTCAATGAGGTTGCACCCACTGGCAGTCCTGTTGTGAGCCGGTGTGCACTAGCCTGAGCTGGGATTGACCTCTTCCCTGCCACTCCATGGTCCAGGTTGATGAAAGGCTATGAATGGCTTGCTTTCCTACGCCACCATCTGGGAGGGGCATTTTTGGCCCCCACTATTGGGGCAAAGGATATTCAAAGGCAGGAGGAGGAAAAGGACGGGAAAGTTCCCACACAAGAGGTTTCCTGCCCAGCTAAGAATAAAAAAACCAAATAAGCTACTAGAAGGTTGAGGAAGCCTGCAAGGAAGACAGAGAGAGAACTGGAGAGAGGGAGAAGGTGGAGATGGAAGAGGAGGAGAATGGAGCCAAGGAAGGGGCTGGCACCCTGAGTGGGCAAGTGGAGCTGACAGTCCACCACTCTATGCTTATTTTGCTGGATCTGATGAGCTAATTGCAATTGAACTAACTTTCCCCAAGGTAATAAGGACAGTGTGCTCTGGTGCATGCCCAAAGGACTAGAGCTTATTGTGGGTCAACAGAAGGTCCTGCCAGTTGTACCCATTGAGACCCCACACCATCCCTGACCCAAATGAGAAGGTGGAGATGTCTGAGATGATTCAAGAGACTTCATCAGATGGCCCAAGATTTGACTAAAGATGATACTATGAGCTATTTCCCTTCCTGTGTGAGATGGCCAAAGTATTGGAGCCTCAGCTTCAGGATCTGTCCTTCCAGTGAGCACTCAGGGTTGATTTCCTTCAAAATGGATAGGTTTGTTCTCTTTGCAGTTCAGGGGACTCTCAAGAGTCTCCTCCAGCACCACAATTCAAAAGCATCAATTCTTCGGCGGTCAGCCTTCTTTATGGTCCAGCTCTCACTTCCATACATCGCTACTGGAAAAACCATAGCTTTGACTATGCGGACCTTTGTCAGCAAGGTGATGTCTCTGCTTTTTAAGATGCTGTCTAGGTTTGTCATCGCTCTCCTCCCAAGAAGCAGGCGTCTTTTAATTTCGTGGCTGCTGTCACCATCTGCAGTGATCATGGAGCCCAAGAAAGTAAAATCTGTCACTGCCTCCATATCTTCCCCTTCTATTTGCCAGGAGGTGATGGGACCAGTGGCCATGATCTTAGTTTTTTTGATGTTGAGCTTCAGACCATTTTTGGCGTTCTCCTCTTTCACCCTCATTAAGAGGTTCTTTAATTCCTCCTCACTTTCTGCCATCAGAGTGGGATCATCTGCATATCTGAGGTTGTTGATATTTCTTCTGGCAATCTTAATTCTGGCTTGGGATTCATCCAGTCCTGCCTTTCGCATGATGTATTCTGCATATAAGTTAAATAAGCAGGGAGACAATATACAGCCTTGTTTTACTCCTTTCCCAATTTTGAACCAATCCGTTGTTCCATAGCCAGTTTTAACTGTTGCTTCCTGTCCTACATATAGATTTCTCAGGAGATAGATAAGGTGGTCAGGCACTCCCATTTCTTTAAGAACTTGCCATAGTTTGTTGTGGTCCACACAGTCAAAGGCTTTTGCGTAGTCAATGAAGCAGAAGTAGATGTTTTTCTGGAACTCTCTGGCTTTCTCCATAATCCAGCGCATGTTATCAATTTGGTCTCTAGTTCCTCTGCCCCTTCGAAATCCAGCTTGTACTTCTGGCAGTTCTCGGTCCACATACTGCTGAAGCCTACCTTGTAGGATTTTGAGCATAACCTTGCTAGCGTGTGAAATGAGTGCAATTGTACGGTAGTTGGAGCATTCTTTGGCACTGCCCTTCTTTGGGATTGGGATGTAGACTGATCTTTTCCAATCCTCTGGCCACTGCTGAGTTTTCCAAACTTGCTGGCATATTGAGTGTAGCACCTTAACAGCGTCATCTTTTAAGATTTTAAATAGTTCAACTGGAATGCCATCACCTCCACTGGCCTTGTTGTTAGCCATGCTTTCTAAGGCCCACTTGACTTCACTCTCCAGGATGTCTGGCTCAAGGTCACCAACCACACTATCTGGGTTGTCCGGGACATCCAAATCTTTCTGATATAATTCCTCTGTGTATTCTTGCCACCTCTTCTTGATGTCTTCTGCTTCTGTGAGGTCCCTGCCATTTTTGTCCTTTATCATGTCCATCTTTGCACAAAAGGTTCCTTTAATATCTCCAATTTTCTTGAACAGATCTCTGGTTTTTCCCTTTCTATTCTTTTCCTCTATTTCTTTGCACTGTTCATTTAAGAAGGCCCTCTTGTCTCTCCTTGCTATTCTTTGGAAGTCTGCATTCCATTTTCTGTAACTTTCCCTATCTCCCTTGCATTTGGTTTCCCTTCTCTTCTCTGCTATTTGTAAGGCCTCGTTGGACAGCCACTTTGCTTTCTTGCATTTCCTTTTCTTTGGGATGGTTTTTGTTGCTGCCTCCTGTACAATGTTACGGGCCTCCATCCATAGTTCTTCAGGCACTCTGTCCACCAAGTCTAGTTCCTTAAATCTGTTCTTCACTTCCACTGTGTATTCATAAGGGATTTGGTTTAGATTATACCTGACTAGCCGAGTGGTTTTTCCTACTTTCTTCAGTTTAAGCTTGAATTTTGCTATAAGAAGCTGATGATCAGAGCCACAATCAGCTCCAGGTCTTGTTTTTGCTGACGGTATAGAGCTTCTCCATCTTTGGCTGCAGAGAATATAATCAATCTGATTTCGGTATTGGCCATCTGGTGATGTCCATGTGTAGAGTCGCCTCTTGTGTTGTTGGAAAAGAGTGTTTGTGATGACCAGCTTGTTCTCTTGACAAAACTCTATTAGCCTTTGCCCTGCTTCGTTTTGAACTCCAAGGACAAACTTACCTGTTGTTCCTTTTATCTCTTGACTCCCTACTTTAGCATTCCAATCCCCTATAATGACAAGAACATCTTTCTTTGGTGTCAGTTCTAGAAGGTGTTGTAAGTCTTCATAGAATTGGTCAATTTCAGCCTCTTCAGCATTGGTGGTTGGTGCATCAACTTGGATTACTGTGATGTTGAAAGGTCTGCCTTGGATTCGTATTGAAATCATCCTATCATTTTTGAGATTATATCCCAGTACAGCTTTTCCCACTCTTTTGTTGACTATGAGGGTTACTCCATTTCTTCTATGGGATTCTTGCCCACAATAGTAGATATGATAATCGTCTGAATTGAATTCGCCCATTCCCGTCCATTTGAGTTCACTGACGCCCAGGATGGCAATGTTTATTCTTGCCATCTCCTGTTTGACCACATCCAACTTACCAAGGTTCATAGATCTTACATTCCAGGTTCCTATGCAGTATTTTTCTTTGCAGCATCGGACTTTTCTTTCACTTCCAGGCGCGTCCGCAGCTGAGCGTCCTTTCGGCTTTGGCCCAACCACTTCATTAGCACTGGAGCTACTTGTACTTGTCTTCCACTCTTCCCCAGTAGCATGTTGTATGCCTTCCGACCTGAGGGGCTCATCTTCCAGCATCATATCTTTTAGCCTTTTGTTTCTGTTCATGGGGCTTTCTTGGCAAAGATACTGGAGTGGCTTGCCAGTTCCTGCTCCAGGTGGATCACGTTTAGTCAGAACTCTCCACTATGACCTGTCCGTCTCGTGTGTCTCTGCACGGCATAGCCCATAGCTATGAATTACTCAAGCCCCTTCAACACGACAAGGCAGCAATCCATGAAGGGGTGAGTTCGATACCTTTTCCAAATATATCACATATTTCCTTAAAAATCAGTTTCCAAAATTTCTGAATCCATTTACACTCCCACCACATATGATAAGTTCAAATAAGTTCAAATATTTGTTATGCTATTTGGAGTAGATTTATTGAATTTATATTAGTGAAAGGAAAGCGGAAAGCCTCTAAACAACAATTAATACAATACTGGAAAGGAGGTTCGTATTAAAAGTATTGCTCCAAAGGGTCCCATGGGTATGGGGGTGCACTGTGGTTTAGATTGTATTAGTATTTTGTATTCTTGTATTTGTTTTTGTTTTGGAAATTAAAAAAAAATTAAAAAAGCAGTTGGACTTTTCTTATGATGTCCAGCATGCCTAGTGGTCTCTTCAATGTTGTTTTACTAGTGGACTGACTGAACATCCTCACACCTCTCTTTTAATCGGCTTCCCACTTCAGCTTTACCACCCTCTCAGCTGTGTTTGCATTGGCTGTCCTCTGTCCTTTACATCCTACATCCTACTCATTTTAAGGCTTGGGTGGTCCTCATATGACCTCTTCTTTCCCATGCTAAGCTTGCTTTTCTGTTGGGTTTAGAACAGTTTCATGCCTGAAAATGGGTGGGTCATAATTGGAGCAGGCAGACATTGCACTCCAAAATCCCAGGGTAAATCTCTCAACCTGCTCAGACTATAGACCATATATGACCCTTTCTCTTGAGCTATTTCCTAGGTGACAGTTATACTGCTACAGTCAAATAGGACATAGCTGAAGTATATTGTCCCCTGAGGAACTAAGATCTCCTGGTATAAGCTCCTGAGTATATCTGAGCTGGAATCAAACATGTTAGGAGGTGTTTTATGGGCACATTTTATGGGGTTGTTATGAACTCTGCAGATGTTCAGCAGCTGTTACTGGGATGGTACTTAATGTGTATATGGCTGACAGACATGGAAAGAAATCAAGACCAGCTTCTCTGTCTGTGAATTAAGGCCTTCTACTGCAGCAGGCACACACGCACGCACACACAATTAGCAGTAAACGCCAACTAGAGTGGAGGTGAAAAAGTTATCTTCCAGAGATGTAAAAGTGACAGAAGAAGTGTTTCTTCTCAAGAAAAGAGGGCAGCAATAGGCCAGTCCCCACTGAGGTGGTCTTGAGAGTTGTGGAGTAATTAACTGATTAAAATCAATGCAGAGGAAAAGCATTGCTACTTGAAAATGCATGTCCAAACACGCCAGTAATATACATTTTTAATCACAAGGACCTTGGGCACATATCTTGCATCCAAGTGAGCTGCAGCCATGGGAGTTTGGGACAGTTGTTTCCCCAGACAAGTTCCTTCCACAGCTTCTTCTGGCAGACAACTGTTTCAGGCCTAATGTCAGGGTGGAAACTCTGTTGCTGTTCCGCCGAGCCTGAGGCTTCAATAACATTTTAGCCCACAGAAAGCAATAGCTTCCATTTTAGCCATCCCTTGCCATTTTGTCCCAGCTGATCCTACTTGAGAAAGCAGGTGATGGACGCAGTGATATGATTCCAATAATAATTTAAGGCAAAGTCCAGAACTGCTGGGTGAGTCTGGAGGGGAAAGAGACACACACAAAGCAAAAGGCATTATGATGGCACTTGGCCTCTCCCGATATGAAGAGACACTTGTTCAGCAGGCCGAGGCAAAGAGGCAGTCCCCGAAACCAGCAAAATCAGTGAGCTGGACAGGGGACAGATTGTATTTGTCGTCAGTGTGGAAGGAATTGTCACTCTCGAATTGGCCTTCTCAGCCACACTAGACGCTGTTCCAAGACCTCTATTCGGAGCACATTACCATAGTCTCTCGAGACTGAAGGATGCCTAAAATCTAAATCTGTCTGCTCCACAAATGCAGGCGAATTTGTAGTATAATGTTCATGGCTTCCATTCTAAGAACACTAGGAATTGTTCTTCTATAGCAAAATGGAACTTCTAGAGCAGAATTCTCATTGTCTTCCCCAAACCTTAGCTATTATAGTCCTCTCTGTAGCAGGAAAAGTAAGCCACTTTTAGTGTGTAATTGTGCCTTAGTTCTTTGAATGTCACTTGTGTAAGAGGCTTTATTCTGCCAGAAAGCTCAAGACAGAATAAAACAAATTGTTTTTAAGGTACTATAGCACAGTTTATCTTCTCAAGTAACAATAAGATGAATTATTTTACTTGCTTTGCCTTAGGAAGACAGCATTCTTCAAAAATCTAGGCAAAAGATGTTCCTTGCAACTCTCTAGAACAGTGGTTTCCAGTCTTGGATCTCCAAATGTTCTTGGACTACAATTCTCAGAAATCCTGGCCAGCACAGCTAGTGTATTTGGCTGCCATATGGCTGTTGAAGCTGTCTGTCGGGGGCGGGGGGATGGAGTGGTGACAGCCCTATTTCCATACCACAAGCATGGCTGAATACTTAGGCTTTTGAAGCCAGAATCTTTGATGTAAGAGCGAAGCATTCACTGCCTTCTCCATGGGTACGCAAATTCAATTTCATTTTCTTCCCCATTCGGATTTTTAAAATTCCAGATTCTTCACATCTAATCATGCAGTGGTTCCCAACCTTGGGTCTCCAGATGTTCTTGGACTACAGCCAGCAGTGAAGGCTTCTGGGAGTTTTAGTCCAAGAACATCTGGGGACCCAAAGTTGGGAACCACTGTTATAGATTATAGTGGGAATATTTCTCTAAGTGAAAAAAAGTTGTATTCTTTCTGAAATTCAGTTTAAAATCCAACATTTTAGCCCTTCTGATTTTAAGCCAGTTCCATTCAATCTGTGTATACACATCTAATTTTTCTGAAATGCTGGGGAAAGAAGTCAGTTTTGATTTTGCCCTTCTTGTGGCCCCCAATTCTAAAACAGCAGGAAACACTGTATGTTGCAGAGATTCCTTGGCTGCTGATAGAGCACGATTTTGGCTGGGCTGGTTGCTGGGGGAAGAGAAGGAAGAAGCTGGAGGCTCGTCGCTGCATCACAAAGACGGCAAGAAAAATACTGATGAAATACAAAGCCTCTCATTCTCAGCTCTGAATCCTCAATGTGCACAGCTGTATGTTTTGGCACATCTGTACCTCCTGAGAAAAAAAAAACAAGCAGCATCCCCCGCACCCTCCTCTAGGGAGGCAGGCTGTTCTTCAAGCTACTCCAGGGTTTAACTGTTTCTTGCATGGAGTCATTCCAGGGCATTGCATTAATTGGGCCTCTTGCTATCTGGCCTGACACACTTAAAATATCCCTGATGAGCACAGATACTTTTCTGCACTGTAGTACAAAAGTTCCACCCTTCTTATTACTTCAGGAGCATTTAGTTAACATGCTGCTATAGCCAAGATCATTTCCAACATTCTCTTCCCAAGTACATCCAACACCACAACACACAGCACAAGCATGCTCTTTTTCTTTCCTTAGGTCCACCTGCTAATCAACCTCTAGCTACAGCAATGGCTGTAGTAATGGATTGCTCACCACATGAGGAAAAATCAATCTTCAGTAGGTGCTTGTTGCTCATACAAATGAGATCTATGTCCCTTTTTTGACAGAAGGGAAATGGGTACTTGTTGTTGTTTTTGTAGACGAAGAGAACCAGGCTCTCCAATTGGCTGCAAAACAAGGAACAATCCTGCTGTTCATTGCTCTAGGACTAGGTCTTTCAATGCTGTTGGCCTAGAACAGGGCTGGGCAACATGTCGCCTTCCAGACATTTTGGCCTACAGCTCACATTGGCCAGCCCCACCATGGCCAATGGTAAAGAATTGTGGAATAGCCCAAAATGTTCCCCCTACCAGCCTATAGGATCAGTTTATAACAATGGCTTGCAATAGTCTTCATTGTTTTTACAGTACAAGTGTGCCTCAAGATAGATGTCTGCTGGTAAAACTAATCCAATGTATTGTGTAGCAAATTATACCTTGTTTTCTTCCAGAACAGATAGTTTTGTGGAAAGCCAATGATGGAAGTAGGATGAGGAAAAAGGGGACAATAAAAATTTGGTCATTTCTTCCTTATTTAAATTCCATAAATGGGCAGTACAATTCCTTGATAAGAGCCTAGCTTAAAAACATGTACATCCTCTTGTGTTCAATTGGGATTATACTCAGGGCAATTATGCACTGCCTTAAGACGTTAGACATTTTTATTTATTTATTTTATTTTTAGTCCACCCCAGAACACATAGGTGTCGTATTAAATTCATGTGTACACAGTACACATTTGGGGTGGGGTGGGGTTGTATATGCACTGGGCCATTCTCACTGTTCCATGCACATGTTATTGTTTTATTTGTTTACACATTCAGGCTCCCTAATTATGCTTGGTCACAGAAACAGGATCCTAGATGATATCACAGTGGAGATAATGTAAAAAAATGCATGCAAAACCACTACAAGCCACGAATACTCAAACAACATATACTGAATAGATGTTGCACTATTCTATGCTCAATGGTTTGGAAGACAATTTTAATATATGTGTATGCAGTTACCATGTCCTCCATCATTCACGTAATTACCACAAGTAGAATGGGTTTGCAGTATATTAAAGTGAACATGCCTATGGATGTATTTTTCATCTATTCATGATCATGGATATATTCATATACTCTTATGCATGAGAACCTTTGCTAAAGACATGGATGCATTCATTCATTTCTATAGATGGTGAATTTTGTAGGTAATACTTGATTTTTGCCAAATACCTGTACAGTGGAATCCATAAACCAAGGGTGAGCAATCTATGTCTAATGATTTCCATTCCTAGACTGCAGTTCTAACCATCCCTCATTATAGTCCATGAGGGCTAGGGTTGGCGTAGGAATTTCAGTTAAGTATCTAGTGGGTCATGCATTCTCCACCAGTTAAAATTGCACGTCATGTTGCAGCCACCCAACATGCTTCCTGACAATTTATCTGCAATATCTGTCACTTGTTTCAGCAATTTTTAAAAATGTGGTAAAAGGCTTTCCCCTTCCAGCTGCATTTCCATCCATTTTAGTTAACAGTAAGGGTTGAACTGAAATAGGCTTTCATAGATTTCACTCTGTATTAGCTTTAGTTGTTGTAAATGGCACCAAGCACTTACAGCATTGTTACATTTATTTAAAAGCCTGGTACCAAAGCAGTGGTTAATCTGGCCTGCAACCAAGCTTTGACGAGAAACAAAAGTGAACAAAAGGTAAGGGGGTCTGCTTTTTAAAAAATCTGGGGTTCTGTTAAAAACACACACTTTAATTTTCATGCTAAAATGTTTGCTGATGCCAACCTTTCAACCAAGCCTTAATAAATCACACTCTTGTCACAACATATCTACCTCCTTCCTTGCCCTGATTTATGACATGCTTTATGGATGGTCTCTAAATGATTAATAATATGATAGAATGATGAGCAAGGATTTTCTGCTTGTCTTTTGAAGACTACTTTGCTTTTCTCTGTCAGATACACATTAGAGCCACACACATAGCCTCATGTAAGAGTTATGGCCTAAATAATGCAGAATCTGTTCCCACTTCTGGACCTATGAAACCAGTAGACTGAGACAGCCTTACTTCCCTAAGTTCCTGACCCCTTAGGGGGGCATTCACAGATGAGCAAACAAATGGAAAACTTATATACAGAAACACTAAGTCTACAATCTAAATATATTGGCAAGAGAAATAGCTCAAGCAGTAGGGTAGCTTATGGAGTGAATAGCTTCCTAGAACATACTGCTACATTCTTCAACAGAGAGCTGTTGCCTCCTCTATACTATCTGGCATCTGTTCCTTGAGTTGACTACTTTACCTTGCCTAAAGGTAGGACCAGCCCTAGCTGACAGAACTAGATGTTCCACAAGGCTACAGTGGCTGACATGAACAGGGGCTATAACAAGGATGCCAAAATTGTGAGGGTACAAAAATTTGCAACTGGAAGAGTGGCCATGCACACACTGGTATTAGTTGCTGGAAGATTGAAAACCTACTCATTTGGAACACTTACACTGTTTTCAGCTATTCCACTCTGCGCAGAAGGAAAGATAAAACAAGCAGACTAAGGACAGAAGCAGTACAATTACTATGTGCTCAGACTCAGATGGTTAACCCAATTTTTCATCCTCTTCTTAGATAAGCCAGTTTCATGTGACCAAAGCTGAACTGACAAGGCTGCAGAGCCTCAGGCACAAACACTGATAGTTATGACTTCAGGGTTGAAACCTGGAACATTACAACTTCTCTTTTATTCGCTATTACTGCCAATGATTTCTGGTTGCTATCACAATCTTGTATGCTCAGTTCCTAATTGTGAATTATATACAACATAGAATCAGTGATTCAACCCATTTTTTTGAAAAAAGTTTAGAAGTTCCCACTTGCATAAAAAAGAAGAGCCTTTTGACTTTAAGATTTTAACTGACGCTTTAATCTTGCAAGCAAAGTGGAAGTGAAGTAGTCATGGAATTTTTGATCACAGGGAAGTGACTGTATAAACAAGCCCTTTAAACTGTAGACCCTCCCTTCATACCAAGCAAAAGGGGTGAGGAAAAATATCAGGCTAAGCAGAGGAAACAAAGGATTGTGTTTTAAGCCTCTGTTCTGACAGCAGACTGGTTTCTAACAGGAAAACTGGCAGTCTAGGAAAGAGTATCACAATCTGTGCTACCAGACCATTGTGAAGGGACAAACTACAGTACTTAAGTTTCTAAAAACTCAGATTTTATTCAGAATATTTATTCTAGGGAGAAGGAGTGATGGAAAAATAAACTATTGTCTCCTGCACTCTAACATTTTGTCACAATAGCACCTTCCATTATTTTATCTCAAGAAAATGGACAGGAGCAGCATGTGACCATAATGCTCCTTCACATTATTGGCCACTAGTGGTTGGGACAGAATGGTAATAAAGCAAAGTGCACATTGTCCTATTTCTCTTGATGAATCTCTACGTGTTTCTGGGTTTTCCACTCTTCTCCCCTAAACAGGTCTCAACAGAATGTCTTCTAAGTTCACAGGATGGTGGAGGAAATATTACAACTTTGTAGACTACCACTCAAACACTTTCATCCAGAGAATTCAGGTTATAACTACTTCTCACAAGCTGGACACAACAAAGTAGTTCTGCTGAAAGCAAAATAATTGGTGCTGAAATTTTGGGCTTTGGATCACAAATCTTTGATTTTTGCTGCCAAAACCTCCGATCAAACACAACTATTCAGGCTTGGTGAGAAAAGCTTCTGCCAGAGACGTAGAGATCATCCTCTTGAATTGTCTTCCCCAACTGGCCATGTTTCAGATATGTTCCCACTACAGCTCTCGTCATCCCCAATCAGCATGTTCAGTGGCTCTAGTCTAGCAAGTTGAAGAGACACTACCCTTCATTGATGAGACAATACCCTTTTCAGCAGAAAAGGTGCTGTATATGCCTGACAGTTCAAGGTCTCCAATTTAAAGGGTTTGTCTTTGGTGCCACTTGTTCCTATTCTATTAATGTTTTAATTCTTGTGTATTTATTGTTTATTACTGCATGTTTAATCATTTTAAACTGCCCAGAATAGTGCCTTGCACTAATGGGGTGGTGTATAAATCAAATCAAATAATAATATCCACCAGCATAAGTATTAAAACATATTATCACTTCAAAGTCAGGTTCACTGAAAAGACAGGCGTTCTGCTAATTGTATTTTCATACCATACTCAATTTAAGGTGTAAATCTTCAAATGCTTGTGTGAAAGCCAAATCAGTGGCAGACCGCTCTGAGCCATATACAGAGGCAGCATCTGTTGCTTGTGTGTAGGCATTGTAACAGCTATGTTGTGTGCTTTTTATAAACTAAAACATTCATGTAGTGCTTTACCCACGCAGCTGAAATTCTTTATTTCAAGTTATTAGAAGATGGCTGTTCTTAAGGTGAAGGTACAATTGGAAGTTCAGCAGAGATGGAGATCTTTTCCACTCCTAATATAAGAACAGTATTTTATTTCAAACAGTTCTTAATGTGTGAGTTTGGCTGCAAATGGGTTTTATGTTGATTGCTATTGTTCCATTTTACTGTTTTAATTCATTTTTGTAATAAACTGCATTTTATCTTGTAAGCTCTATGAGCAGGGCTACAGGATATAAATGAGAAGGAAATAGGATGGCTGGGGCTTTGAGACTTAGGGATGAATACTTGTATCTTTATTTACCACATATTGGCTCAATTTTTAGCAGTTACATTTTTACTATTAAAGTAGGTCTATAGGATTAGGGTACGGGTGGGTAATATGTGCCTCTCAAGATGTTGGTAGGTTTCACTACCCATCACTCATAGCCAGCATAGGCAATGGCAAGGAATGCTGGGAGTTGGCAATCCAAAAAACATCTGGAGGACCATATTTTGCTCATGCCTGGACCAAGTTGTAGGATAATGAGAAAACATCAATTTGGGTGAGTAGATAATTTACTCTGCAGCTCAGATAGCTGAGCACTGCACTGCCCCCACCCCCTTGCCTATGAAAGCAAAACATAGAATATATTAAAAAAATATTCATAATTCTGTCTCCATTCCCATAGCCTCTGCTGTGAGCCAATTAGTCTCTTAAAATAAATAAAATTACTCACCTGGTCAACAGCTAGAAAACATTTTGATCTAAATAGGTAATTAGGTGCCTGCTACAGAAAGATCTTCCTTTTTCCACCTTTAGCTCTCCCACAACTGACGATTCAGAAGATAATTCCCTCCCTACTGATACTTATTTTACCCCTAAAAGCCTTCCAGTTGCAGTCCTGTATCTACTCACTCCTTCTGGACATCCCATCAATTAGTAAATTCCTATATTAAGATAAAAAAGGAGTAGCTACACTTCCATTCAAGTATTTGAAGGCTTTGCCTGTACTGCTTCTAAACAGGGTTGCCAGGTTCAGATTTCAAGAATTCACACTCCTTTAGAGCTTGCACAAAATAATTAATTGCATTGGGTGCAGTTTATCGTACAGCCACTACTCTGGGTAAAAAGGTTGCACTTAGTATGATTGTGTTTTCCATGTGATCCATAAGGATTCAGGAGGCCTCTTGAGGTTTGCAAGTGGCAACCCAATTTTGTGGAGGAAACCCTCCATCACTGAATTAAAGCGACACAAGAGTTTCCACTGTTTCATGTGTAGCTTACATGAGAAGCACTCAGGCTTTAGGTAGAACCCATAAATCTTTAACAGATGCTTGTTTGTGAGAAACCGAGCCTTTTCTCAGTAGAGAGTAGAAGAGATGGTGGAGGACAGCATTGTCTCTGGAATTTTGCACAACTATGCACTTCTTGGACCAACCATATTTATGAGAAGCACACAATTAAGCCATCATTTGGAGATCCACTGACACCCTTATTGGGGGAACCAGTTCAGAACCTGGATACCCACAGCAGAAGCACTACTAATAACACCAAGTGTGTGCCATCGAGTCAATTCCTAGGGTTTTTCAGGTAGAGAATACACAGAAGTTGTTTCCCACTAGTTTCTTCTGTAGGTACTCCAGGACTGCAGCTTACCCAAGGCTACACACATAAAACACAGAATATGGAAACAACATATTCCTTGAGTCAGATTTAAATCAGCACTCAACTGAAGACAAAGCCACACTACAAAGGTGTAAGTAGAATCTTTTTCATAATGTTTTAGATTAAGAAATAAATTATTTTTTCCTCTGAAAAGGCACCATATGCTTCCCAACAGAATTGCTTGCACATACCTTGTGTGATACAAAAGTCTCATTCTGTTCAGCAGTGTCTCATGTTCTGAATTTTGTCCTCCTCCCCCCAAAAATATGTAACCAATAAACAAGTGACTTATGATAGTGGTGTTTGGGGCTCATCCATGGACTACTATTCTGAAAATGCCCCAACCATTATGGCCCCGTTTCCAAGCCCTGGTTGCTACTTTTCACATAAGGATAAAAAAAGTCACCCAGGCTCCAGACCATCCTACCACAAAGCAATTGCTGTAATAAAGACCCTATGTAACTTGCAAGTACACATAAAATGTTACAGATGCCAGGTGCAACAACTGCAAACGTGTCTCTAGAAATCACATATAAAATGGATCCTAGGATTGTTCTAAGAGCAAAAAGTGTACATGGGTGAACAGTCCTGGATATCCATCCATCCACACCCTTTCTTTGCAATTTATTTCTGCCACAGTTCTTGCAAGAGGATTTTTCACCCACCTCATGGCTCCTCTCCTTTTTTACTACCTGGTCCTATTATCCCCTCCCTTGGCTGCTGTGCCACGTTGGGAGTACCCAAACTGTTTTAATTCTCCTAACATGGCAGGGAACAGAAGAATTTACATGGCAACTTTAAGCCATGTACCTGGTTTGACCACATCCATTATAATGACTTAATACATTATATCTATGGGGGGCTACAGGGGCTACAAAAGCAACCACCCTCCCTGGAGGTGGCTATTCTAGCAACAAGGAACAATGAAATTTGACAAAGCTGGCAAAAAGTTGTAACACACATATACCACCACCACTATCTGGGATGGATCATGCAATATGAAAAAGTAATTTGTATTAAAATGTCAAAAAAACATATGCAATACCCACCCAGCTATACAATCCTGGATTTCTATTCCCTTATTGATGAAAATTACCATCTACAAGCCTCCTGAACAAGAACTAACAGAATGAACTCAAGTGGATCGAGGATCATGACCAAAGAAGGCTAAACCACAGAATGGTCCACCAGTTTCTAAAAGTCATTGCTTCATCTACTTCTTCCAGACACAACACATGAATGAGAACAAAGAAACACTGACAAAACAATGGTATTACTGCAGTCCTGAGACCTGGTTGTACTTGCAAGCTTGAGTCACCAGCGCACACAGGGAAGTTAATTGTAATCTTAGGGAGAAAAACAAACCTCAAACCCATCCATAGCTTAGGTGATGTTATCTTTAGGCATGTGTGTGTGTTTGGGGGGAGGATAATAATAACAGATTAATGTGAATGTATGAGAAATAAATAAAAAATGGATGCCTGAGGCTTTGGACATAAACAAGTTTTCTTTGCCTGCTTCTACAGACATACAGCTGCCATTGCATTAACACAACTGGGCACCATAGACGAGAATAGGGAAAAAAGATGGGGTTGACATACCAGCAGCATAGCCAATGGTGAGAGAAGATGGGAGTTGTAGTCCAAACATTTCCCCTTCCTGGATCAGACTATGGAGTGTTGACTCGTGGAGACAGGATGGAATTTGGCACTGCTTGGGTGGCTGCTGATTTGACAAACCCATCCCCCCTTGTTGTTTTGTTTATCTGTTTTAATATCAATGCCTTGATTCTCTTGCTTCTTTTTAAGCTAGAGAATCAAAAGCATAAGAACAGAATTCACAGGTTTTTGCTGCTGGTGGGAAAAGAGAAAACAAATCTAGATTATGAGTGTGGGGAAAAAGAGAGATTCTTTTCTCCTGGGGGGGGGGAGAGCAAATTTTAACAATCATACACTGTACAGTTATTTTATATATAGCACCCATAACATGTACCTTTTAATTTGTACTCCTGTGGCTCAGTGCACTAATTCAGTGTCCAATCCAATGTTTCATAACACCCAAACAGAAACTATATTCCTGATTTATTATAGAAGCATTACTGACTGCCCACTCGCTCACATTTACCCAATCCTTGCATTTCTGGTTCTGACTATTCCTATTGGAGGACACAGATAATGCTGAGTATGATCTATTTTAAATGCCATTTGGCTTCTGTCTGAGTAATATTTCTGTGTTCCCATAGAAGGTGCTGACCGGAGCAGTGCCTATGGAGGCAAAGCAGAACAAGGCATTTGCACTAAGTGATCACATTTATTTGAATATTTTTGTGTGTGTGTTCTAAAATTGGTTACAGAATAAATACCTGCGCCTTATAACAGGAAGTCCACTTTTTTTAATACAAAGTGCTTGTTAGAGGAAGTTGCATCAACAAAACACAGGAAGGAATGTGTGCAACTTGCCATACACGTCCCTCCTGGAAACTAAAACAGATTTTTTTTTAAATTTCTTTTTTTTTTTAAGTTTCTTTTCCCTTTTTTTTGTGCATTTCATTTCCTGCCATTGTGTATTTACAAATCTCTGAAAGAAGAAGAAAAAATGCCAATATGCACAATACGTGGCCTTTTAACACACAAAAAAAATCAGCCTTAAAAAAAATCTACAAGTGTCATTTCTTAATGAATCAATGATAGAAATTTTCTCCTCTTAAAAGTGGGAAGGAAAAAAAATTAAAAGCAAAACCAAAGAGCCCAAAGATCTTGAAATAGAAAAGGATCATTTGTCCCTTTAAAAGTTTTGCAAACTGTAAAGTAGCAAATGTCACATGATCCAGAAGTAGATGCTTGATTGAAATCCTTGTTAATTTCCGCCACAGCTTGCCCACCCCGCCCCCGCCCCAACCTGATACAAGGGAGGATTTTAAAACTTAATTAAATTAAAAGAGATGACAGCAATGCCCCTTTCAGACTTTGGCAGGTGGTAGAGATAAATGGAAATGGATTTGATTTAAAAGAACAACAAAAACTAGGAAAAGAAAATCTTCAAAAATCAGCAGGATTCTATCCAAACGAGATGGTTAACTGGTAACATAGTGTTTGGTGGAAGGCTGACCATAAACTCTATAGAAATCCTGGCGTCCATGTTGCTGAGATGCATCAATCCATTCTCTCACTGCCAATCCTGGAAGCGATTGAGGTACGGAAGGAGCAGGCGGAAGGTGGGAATATTCCTGCGATGACACTGTCCATGGAAAGTGGCCCGACCGTGGATAGGGTTGATGTGCATTGTGATTGGATACCGAAGAACAGTAACAGTTGTCCACTGAGCAGACGAGGATTTTACGCCCACCATATTGAGACAGCACTGACTGCTGAGATGATGTGCTGTTGGGGTAGTGGGAAGGGTTGAACATTGAGCCAGAGTGAACTGGTTGGGGGCCGCTGGGGAGTCCTACGATGTGCTGAGTGGAGCTACAAGGCACCATGGGTTGTGCAGACTGGCCTTCACCAGCCGAAGCCCCCTGGCTCACATACTGGCTGGCAACGGGTCCCGAGGATGGCTCCAAGAAGCTGGCTTCGGGGAAAGCTGTGGAGTGCTTGCGTTTCTCGGCTCCTGAGTTACTGACGTTGCAAGGGTACATTGGGATGCTCTGCAGAAATGGCACAGGGGTGCTGAAGGGACCTGAAGGGAAAACAGAGAGAACAAGAACTGTCACTTCGATCGAGGCTGGCCTGGACTTCTTCATGTTAGTGATCAGTTTAAAGAGATTCTCCCTCTGCCAACGCTACAGAGCCAGCCCGCATTTTGCAAGACAGCAATGGAAGCCCTGGAAGGAATGCCAAAGAAACGTACAGCCTCACAGCCAGCCACGGAAAAACAGAATAGAAACTGGGGGGAAGCTCATGTAGCACTCCACAAACTCGGTACTTTCCAGATGTGTTCAACACGATCCTCATCAACCTCAGCCAGCATACTCCTCGGCCATGCTGGCTGGTTAACACACTTGGAAGGTATTCCCCTATTAGGAAAGGTAGAGCCATGCTCCAGCTCCTCCAAGATGTAAATCAGAGAATGGTGAGCCATTCTGGTGGATGTGGGGAGCACTTTCCTCCTCTGCTTTGTATCACCAAAATCCAGCTGTTCAAGCAACTGGGGGAAATTCTTTTTTAATTGCTTAAAACAAGGCATATGTCCCTTTGTTTTAAAGGAAAATCACACCCCTGGAGGCTTCTTTGAGTGTGATTTTGTGTTTTTTTTTCCCCACCCAATTTTTTTTGTGTGGCCTCCAGGCTCCTGGTGTCCACTCCTGGTATAAATAAATCAAACACTGAAGCAAGTTAATAAGCTTTTATCTTAGGATAATTAACCAAGCTCCAGACACAGGGATATGATTCATGCAAGGGCTGTGGACCTGTAAATCTGCGGACATGTAATTTCTTCCAGAACTTGGCACCAAATGCCTGCAGTATGCCAAGCACTTGGTAAGCACTGCACACAGACAAAGGCAATGCCCTGGGACTGTCCTGTTTTAGATCTCAAAGCTGCCTGCCAGCCTCCAGTTCTTACAACAAACAAACGAACAGAAAAAATGAAACGTGTTTCACAAAATGGTATTATCACTAGTCTTGCTGCCAAGAATCTTAAGATGGTGCTAACATAACAGTGTTTCTTCAGCTTGCATAAGGGAGTCAGAGGTGTTCTTTGCTGCAGAACTTGGATTTCTGGGGCCCAGAACAGGGGCTCAGGACCTAAAGCTACAACCTGAGCCCTTTAACAGGCTCCTTTTCCAACTTCCTGATCCCATAATTGCAGCCATATCTGAGTCCATGAAAGGCACAAGGTGTTTTAAATACATACATTAAGTGTGCTTCAGTTTTTAACTGTGAGATGCCCAGAGAAGTGTGTCACAGTATGATTATAGAAATACAGTTTAAAAACAAACAGACAAGAATGTTTATAGTATAGTATACAACCTGTTGTCCACTGGATGTTTTAAATCACAATGTTCATTAGCCCCAAGCAGCACGGTCCATGGTTAGGTATTAAAGGACTTGCAACCCAAAGCATCTGAAAGTGCTTTGTCCACTTTGCTTTAAAGCTACTGCCTCTCCTGTATTAGCCAAGTATCACCTACCTGCCAGGTGGGCTGCAGGGTTGGAATACTCTGCATGAGTCTTCACCCTGATGTCACCCAGATTGTTTGGGCTACCGATTCTGGTATTCCTGACTACAAGATGTGGAATTAGAGCTGATGACAGTTGAAGTCTAAAACAACCTGACAACACCATGTTATTGAAATGTTGAGGGAAGTTGATAAGCAGATAAGGAGAACAAGGCCTGCTGAGCTTCAATCTCACTGTGACTTCTCTAGTAGGTAAAGCCAAGATTCAAGAGTTGTCATTCCTTGCTCCAGCCCCACCTTTGTGCCCCATGATATGCTCCTGCCTTGAAGAGTCCACCTTCTCTCACCTGTCTTGCTAAGGTGGGGAACATTTGGCTCACGTGATGTTTTGGACTACAACTCCCACTATTACTTAGCCATTGGCCATTCTGGATGGGGCTGATGGGAGCTATGGGAAAATACAACTAAAGGGTCAAACATTCCTTGCATTAAGCTGTCAGGCACACTACAGCTTTACTTTTTTTGTGTTATTTGCAACCAGCTAATTTTCCTCCACTGTTAGCAAACCCTCCGCACCTTGCTTTAAGTTTCCTTCACATTTTCTTCTGAAAGCAAACTCTTTTGCAAATAAACTGTATGTGTATGCAGCTTCTCATAGTCATCTACAGAAAGAGTTCTCCCTCTCAAACTGTAAAGTACACTATAAGGGACATCCCCAGTATACATGCAGGGGGAAAAAAGAAGGGTCAAGGCAGGCATCACTCACCTTCCAGCAACTTCCGCAGCTGTTTTTCCTTCTTGGCAATCTCATTCAGGAAGAGCTTAGAATTAAGGTGGCCAATCTTGGGAGGGGGCAGGCTGCCTCCTGTGCAGTTCTGGGTCCTTAAGAAGGAAAATTACAGTCCATTACCGACTGAGATACTAATATTCCTTTCTATCCTCTGATGGACAGAAGCTGGGGTGGGGGTGGCGAGTACACCTGAAATTCCCTTGCTTCTGATTTATGTCACAGCTCTTTCCTAAGGTTCTCTCATACTGCTAATTTGGGAGGGGCCTCAAGTATTGAAGCTTTCTCCTGAAAAGAAGTAAGTGACTAGATGAAGAAGAGAACAGGGCTGTTCTGCCTCCATTAGTTCTGTGGAAGAAGACATTTCTGCAGGAATAGCTTGCATTAAAAGCTGCACCTTCTGAAATTTCTTCTTCAAGATAACTGCTAAAAGGTAGATGAGCCCAATCCTCTTTTTCATCTGGTCACCGTATCCACAGAGGACCCTGCCCACCCTTGTTTTTCTGTGCCCCATTTAAAAAAAAATCCTTTTTCCTGCACAGCTTTATGAAGAGACAATTCTACAACTACTGACTATTCATTGCAATTGCCCAGTATTGCAGTCCAGGAATATATTTTATGTATGTGAATTTATTCAGCTTTGTGTATGAAGGCAGAGCCTAAAGCAACCCAATGCTGGAATGACTGTTCTTTGTTTCAGCTAATTTTGGCTACAACCAAATAACACATCAGAGAAAGATTCCAGTACAGTTTGAGCAGGCACACTCTTTAAAGGTTGTATTTGTTGAATGAATACCTTTTGAAAGATTGCATAGTCATTGCTTGACTCTTGCAAGGTAAAACTCTTGTTATTCATGCCTACTACAATTCTGTGATACGTTCTACTGGTGTTTGCACAGATCTAACTTTCCATCATTAGTTCCCATGTGATCTCTATGTATTTCATAAAACTCCTAATATTTCATCCCTTTGGATGTGACCTTGCATTATAATTCAGCTTCTTCTTAATGTTGTTTCTAGAAAGCTAAAAAGATTATGTATTTTATTCTGGCCAGGTTTCCTTTTTTTTTTTTTAAAAATACAGATAACAACATTTTGTGTCTGGTCAGGATAAAACCCTGCTACCCAGTATGTGTGCAAATCTATTCAATATGGATTTCTATAGTATATACCAGCACCATGGGTAAAACAACAGCTTATAAAGTCTGAATAGCATAACCCCCTTAAAAATGTTAGCTCTACCTCAGGAATTCATTTGGATTTGCTGTATCATACGCAGCCTCTTTCACCTCTACCCGTATTGTCAAACCACCCCCTCCAGATTTCTTACCTATCCATCAAGATTTTCACTGACTTGGTATTCTAGGAAGCAACAGAGAAAATGGAATCAGAAGTTGTCAATCATTCAGTTCTCATAGCACAGCAATTTTAGCTTGTCTACTTCCACAGGCTTCTCACCTGATCCTGCTGGTTTCATAGGAATTATGTTTCTCCCACCCCACACAATATTCACATATCGATGGATTGTGTGGCCTTCACATATAAGTAACAGTATCTGAGAGGGAATGTAGCTCTGTTTAAGCACATATTTTGTGTAAAAGATCCCAGGTACAGTCTTGTTTTCTTCAAAGTGGTTACAAGATTAAAAACAACTTTAGCGATGGCTGTACCAGTAGGTTGAGCCTTTGGTCTAGGTCTGTATTATACAGTTTCTTATAATGAATGAGATTATCTGGTATGTGACCATACAATAAAGATTCAATTGAATTGATAATGAATGAGGGAGAGAACACTGAACTGCGTTGAAAGGGCTGCTACCAGAATTAATGAGAAAATACAAACAACTTTGAAGTGCTATGTCAATTCCTACTTCCTGTTACTGCTATTATTATTATATCAAACATCTGTTACCTCCTGGTTCTACTGATACCTCTCTATCTCTCTGCTGAACTGAGATATCTGCCACCAGTTGTTCAAGCTCAGTCCTGAACAGCCTACATAACACCTTAGCCAAGGGCAAAGTAAATTTGCCTCCTTTGCAAAGTTTCTCTTAAGTTTGGATGACATTACTCCAGTTTCCTGGATCACAGAGGTAGGAATATATTACGCCACACTTATCCTAGATTTTAATCTGTCCCTTCAGCTACAGTTTGAGACAGGCTGCCTGTGAACTCAAAGCTGAAAAGGTCTGTTGTAGTTATTTCCCTATACCTGTTCCTCTGCCCTTGTCAGATGAATCATCTACCACCTCATGAAAAAACCCTGCATACCAATACAGAAGCAATTCTAGACACCACAAAAATAGATTATAGAAACTTATTATTTGCAACCAACTCTACCAGTGCTCTGGTGGCTTGGCTCTGGACACCTGCCGAAGTGCAACGAAGCCAAGAGCAGTGGATCAGCTCAGCTAAAGGGATATACTCTAGCAGGGTGTAAATACTCTGCCAATCAACAGCTGATATTTACTCGGAAAGCTTCTTTTTGACAGGCAATACTGTCCAAGAGGTCAAGGGCACCTCATCCTTCTAAAATGAGGAGTGGGCCATCTGGTCTTCGCAAAAAGGAGATTAACTCCCAAGGGGACTATGAGGCCCATCTTGACTCAGAGTAGATGATCTGAGATGACCTTTTTATTCATTTGTCTCCTGTATAACGCAGGAAAATTCAAACTGGGAAACCAGAAGGGGAAACCTGTTAGGGTCTGTGTACCACCAGCTGCAAGGGAAATCCCCCACCAAGGCAAGCTATTAAAAGCAGCATCTGCAGCACAAATCCTACCTCTGAACTCTGAAGGGGTTTCCCCTGGGGGAACTTCATATGGAACAATTCATATCTAATTTTGTTCTGATAAGTTGAAGGTTATTATCTCAGGTAGACAGTAACTTCAGCTCCTTAAAGAAGTGTTGACAGATCCCCCTTAGCCTAATTTATCTCAAGAAATGTTATTTAGTAGGAGGTTTGAAGGCACTGGTCCAGCCATCTGACCTTCAACAAGGTTTCTGCATGTGTGTAGTGGGGAGGGGGGCATCCTTCACTGTCACCAGTCTGTGATCCACCTTCATCCCTATTTCCTCTGAAGAGTTTGGGATAGTGCACGTATCATTCTTCCATTTTATCCAAACAGTTAACATATGAGATGGGAAGAACTGAGAGATGCTGGTTGGCCCAAAGCCACTCAATGATCTTTAAGGGCAAGAACAGGTGTGTGAACCTGGGACCAGCATTCCCCAACTACCACTCTGGATCTCAACAACAAACAAGGAAGCAGAAACACAGCCCCTTCTCAATATATTCTTCCACATGACTCCACTTTTCTAAGTCCCCTACCGAGGACCACATAACCTTGACTTTTCTCTGTGAATGGTGCTCGTTCCTCTGTATCATCCTGCCAAGTGTTAAAGATTATCATCCCAAAATTTGGAGAGCAATGTGGTGTACAGCTGTGGTTTCCAAGATCTTTGTGTGAGTGTGCATGCAGGCACTCATATGTTTGCCACGGGTGAGGGCGCAGGGCAAGAAACCGTGAGATTTTCACATGGAAAACATATCTTTATCAGTTTGAACTTTTTTTAATTTTCAAATTTTATGCCATGAAATTAATTCAGAAAACTTTTTACACTAGGTGCTTGCATTTTTTTTAATTTTAAAAGGCAAGATAGTGTGAGTGTTTCTCAAAATTAAAAAAGAGCCATGATGCCAAAAAACTTGGAAACCATTGGTGTACAGTGTGGTAAAACAGAAGGTGGATTAGTTATCTGCATGCGCTTACTCCGGTGGGCAACTTTAATTCTCCACAGATTTTTTGCCTACTGCTCCAATCAGTCCCAGCCAGGGTAGTCAAATGCAGGGAATTATGAGTTGCACCTTGAAAATATCTGGAGGGTTGCCCTTAATCTTAATGGTGTTATTTAGGCAGTAAGTAGCTTAACGCAGGTATGAGTAGGTCTCCCAGGTTATTGCCAAACTGGAGGTAAAGGGGAGAAAACGCCAACCCTGCTTTTATCCAGCTTTTTAATAAGAGAGTCCCTCTCACCTCCCACCTCTCTCCCTATTTCCAAAATCCTGTCTTACATTTCTGAATCTTTGTGGTGACAATGGATCACCTAAAAATACAGAAATGGTGGGTGCATTTGATATCCAAGGGAGAACACAGATGAGCACAGATCATTGTTTGACTTTTCCAGATGAGCAGATCATCCGTTTCTGTCTCAGCTTCTCTTGTTGCTAGAAAGACCTCAGCAAAGAGGACACCACTTAAGCTTAGGGCAACTACAGCAGGTAAGTTTCAAATGTTTCAGAGAGATGAAGTTGTGTTATGCCAGGTAAATATGGATGGAGATGTTACTGAATAATTTGAGAAGGAGTAATGAGAGAGATTACAGATAAATATGTGGGCTTCAAAAGAACTGGTATGTGAGGCTCAGGCTACAGATGAAAATGTAGGGGTGTCATGCTGGGAGAAAATTGTCTGTAGCAACCATTGCTGGGTTGAAGTTGTCATCACATGTGCCAAATCCTTTATTCTACTGGCAAGCTGCTCCACTGGACCCTTCCCTTCCCCAAACAGCCCCCACTTCACCTTCATGAAGTTGATGTCCTCGGTCTTGTCATACATGACCTGAACAGAGCTCAGCAGCTTCTTGGCCTCTTGCATGCGCTCACTGAGGTGCAACACCTGGGCAGCATTCTCATTGCAGAACTTTGCTTGGGCCTTGTCTAGGATCTCCATAGTCTTGCGCAGGTCCTCATCAAGGATCTGGTGCATCTTCTCATACTGTAGGCGCACCTCATCCTTCAGCTGGTTCACCTTCTCCTGGTGGAGTGGAAGGAAGAAGAAAAATACTTACAGTATATCACACCTATTTCCTAGGTTTGGGCAAAATAAAGTCTGCCAGAAATTGTTGGATTGCAACTCCTAGCATTTTTCACTGCTGATTATGCTGGCAAAGCTGATGAGAGATGCAGTCAAACATCTGGAGGGATGTACTTTGGCCACCCCTGTTCCAGATACTCAAATGGCTACTCTTCAACACTTTCCTCTTCAAAGGTCTGTGTGCTTTATGAAATTCTTAGGAAGATGCAGGAATCCAGTTATTCAAAAATTGCATAGGACAATCTTTAGAGTTTGGCAGTGTAGGCTATGAGAGAACATCATTATCCATTTTGAAGAAAACCAGTAAATCACAGCAGATAGAATATCAGAAACACAGAAAGATAACAGGGTATGTCTGCCAAGAGGAAGCTGTGAGCCACGACCTTGGTTGTTGTGTAAGGCAGCAGGGCAGGCATCAAGACACAGGACACTAGAGACCTAATGATTTGGGACCCGTCCTTAAACAGCAAAGCAAGGCCTCAGATTAACAGAAAAAATCGGAGTTGACTTACAAAACCAGAAGTTCTGTTCTGTCTGATGCAAGACTTAGTTTAGGATTTTCTATGATCTCACAGGCTTGCTCAGATATTGTAGAACAGGAATGAGGAAGATGACTTCTTTTGGATGTTGCTGCAGAGCGATTCCTATCATCCTTCACCATTGGCTATGCTGTCTATGACTAATGGGAACATGGTCCTACAAAGAAGGCTAAAGCTTCTTCAACTGTATTGTAGGAAACAGTAGTCTTATAAGTCTATCCTTACGGACTTCTACTTTAGCTCCTCCATGCATGGAGAGTTGAATTATTGCTACAAAAGCTCTTTATTGCTATAAAGGCCCTAACTCTCTATAAGCTC
Organism: Intellagama lesueurii; assembly: GCA_037013535.1. Lineage (NCBI taxonomy): Eukaryota > Metazoa > Chordata > Lepidosauria > Squamata > Agamidae > Intellagama > Intellagama lesueurii. The sequence goes on from JBAJHW010000003.1 coordinate 213,291,700, forward strand.
CCCTTTCAAGACATTTGCTTGGTAGGTGAACTTGACAGGTGACTGCAGCCTCTGGACCTTCTTTAGTTCTAAAAGGAGAATCATAGTTACCTCAACTAGCCGCTTGTCAGATTCCAACTTGTATAGCTGCTCTTCAATGTCTTGCTCACGCTCTTCCAGGCGGTCCTGCTGTTTTACCAGCATTTTCTGCAACAGAAGGGACAAGCAGAGGAAAGGCTCTTATGAATCTTTTTAAAAACAACGACAGCAACAATAGCACCAGACTGAAGAGATGACACAACAGCAGCAACAACAACAACAACAAAGGAAGGTTGGAAGGACTGAGGAAATCCTTGTGCTGACTTGCTATGCTTTTGTCAGAGAGCATAACCAAAGGAATGCAGCAGCAGCTGCACACTGATTCTTGCAGTTTTATGGACTGTCAGGCAACAACTTGTGGATAAAAGTGCTCAGTTCCAAAATCCATTCTGAAGTTATCTGAAAGCTGGGTAAACTTCCCTTCCCTTCCCCTCCCCATTCCTGTAAAAATCCTTATCCTACCTGCAGTGGGAGCCTCTTGGACCTCACACAGTGATATTTGCATAAGAACAGGGAACAAATCCCTTCTTTTGCTTTCCTGCTTATTATTATAAGGCTTTCCCAAGGGTTGTGTCTGACCATCCTGCACTGGAAACACACAACAATTTTCTTACTATGTCCCTTCCTGAGATTTCAAAATCTAAGTAGAGAGATACAATGTCAGGGGTTGCTTTGAAAGCTATCATGGCAACTACCCTTTTTCTTGATTCCCATGAAGGTTCTACCTCCTCACTCCTATTTTCTTGTGGGCAACAGAGACAGCTGGGCAGGTGCCCCACCATCTCGTGTGGTATTCTTTTTAAAATCATGGGGGCACCCTGGAACACATCCATACAGGAATTCAACTGAGAATAATTTGGCTTGGCTCAAGTCTTGTTTCACCCCTTATGCATTGTTTTCTTCATTTTCACTTATTATTTTATTTTTATTTTACTTATTTAAATATACTGATGATCCCTCCTTCCTCTGAAGAGTTCAATGTGTTAAAACAACAAAAATCAAATATTTAACAAATCAAATATTTTATTATTGAAAATAAACAATAAACAACAACTAAATATTTATCAATAAAATTAAAAGATTAATAAATAAAACACATTTTCAACAGTCAAATTACATTTTAAATGCCTTCCTAAAAAGAAAAGTATTTTATAGGTTCCAGAAGGTAATTAATGAGGAAATGTGTCATTACAGTAGAGAGGAGTTGGGGGGCGGGGCTCAAGCTTTTCTAGGATTTAAGTTCTATTGAATGTGGCTGACAAGATATGCAAAGGATAGAAATGTACTTTAATTTTTAATGAAGACTTTATATTTGTAACTCTTTACAAGGGTTATAGGTAAAAGCAAAATAGAAATAAAAAGTAAAAAAAGACAAAAATGTGGTGACATCTTAAAGACTAACTATTATAGTTTTTAATGTGAGCTATCTCTTTACAAGGGGTATGGGTTGCTTAATATATATAAAACAGAGGCATTTAATTCAGTTATCTTAGCTGTCAAGAGCACTATATGGAAAACCTCAACCGAGAAATAATCAATTGCAATACCTTATGTCAAAGTAGCAAGGACGCATTATGAGGCAATATGGAAAATGGAAACATAGACAGAAAGGTTATCAGTCATAGTGTGGCAACCAAAGAGACCAATAAGGTTGAAATTCTTACCCCTTATATTTATAGCCATAGTGTTGCCATGCATAGTTTGTAGGCTTCCATGTTACACAAGTTTACTCAAAGTTTAATCCAAAAGCTCTTCTAGCACTGGGGCAAGAGAGCAATACTTATAATGAATCTCCCCTGGTTCACATGAAGTTTAGAAAATACTTTAAATGAGGAAGCTTCCTAGCTGACTTGGTGTCAGAGAGAACGTTGCTCTAATTTCAGGTACATGAACTACTTGCAAAAATAATGAACCAGATAAACCAGTCTTGCAGAATCTTTGTCTACTGCATCAACAAGCGGGTTTTGTGAACAACCTTAATAGTAAAATGCACAGGTATATATCAGATTACAATGTCCAGAGATAAAGCACTGATGGGCACATTTTCACATGATGATTAAGATTTGTCCTTGATTCTTGCTGGTCAACTGTCACATGGATAATTGTAGTTTATTTGTTTGTTATATCTTCATCTGCCCTTCTTTCAAGGAGCTCAAGGCATCTGATTCTTGGAGTCACCCTGCAGAGTACGTTAGTTTGAAAGACTACGTTGTGCTCAAGGCCACCCAAGGAGATTTTTCTCAGAGCAGGCATTTATATCCAAGCAGATTCATAATCATTTTGTGCTCAGTCACTTGATTACAGAATGTCTAAATCAGAAGGAGGATCAAGGTGAAGCATAATAAAAATGGTCTGTAGCACAGACATCCTCATGGCCCAAACAAGCAATGCCACACACATTATAGGCCATCACAGGAAAAAAGCATCTTTCAAGCTCCCAAGACAGAGATAAAGCAAGGCAAACATGAACAAGTCCAATGCTTTATCTATTCTGCCACACCAGCTTTCATACAAAAAGGCATCCTTGATTAGCTTGCCTTCAAATAAATAATGGCAAAATGACAGGCACACCTATACAATTGCCCATAGAAAGTGTGTGCTGTATAAGGAGTGTGGTGCTTATTCCATGAGTTGTGATACATGTACTCACTGTAGGATCCTGAAAATATGTGGACACTGTTTGAGTATCTTACAGGCAGGGATGGGGATGAAGGAAGAAGGCAAGCCAGAAGCTTTGCCCTTCCAAAACTTGATAGTAGCTACCCTGTTTCCCCCAAAATAAGACCTAACCTGAAAATAAGACCTAGCATGATTTTTCAGGATGCTCATAATATAAGCCTTACCCCAAAAATAAGCCCCAGTTAAGTGAAACCCCGCCCTCCACCATTGTGCAGCAACCAGAAGAAGAAGATGTGACTGTATTTGAATAAACGTAGATTGTACATGAAAAAAATAAAGCATCGCCTGAAAATAAGCCCTAATGCGTTTTTTGGAGCAAAAATTAATATAAGACCCTGTCTTATTTTCGGGGAAACACGGTACTTGCAAATAATTAGTTACTTGCAATTACTTCCCCCCCCCCAACAACAATGGTATAACCACATTACATTAGAATTGTAACTTAAGTAGCGTTGTCATCCCTTTTGACCATACCTCTAACTATTAAAGTTATGCTTACAGGTATGGGACTCAGGCTTCAACAAATAGCAGAAAATCACTATCACATGGTTTAAAGGGTGGCTTGTGTTATGTCTCTGTACTCTATTGCAGGTATTAAGGCAATGATAAGGGAGATGGAAAGTGTTTTGTATTACACACAACCACACTAGACACCTCCCCAGCCAATGACCCACTCACCAATCAGAGCACACTCCTCTCCTCCTCTTCCTTGGCTGTTTGACCAGTCCCCGGCAGGAGCATGGGTTTGCCTGTCCTGCCTGTTCGTCTAAGTGGGTGATCTACCAAAGAGGAGGAGGTGAGTAGCCTGCGCTGGCTGGTGAGTGGGGGATCCAGCTGGGGAGGTGGGGGAAGGGAACACACGGAACCTGTGGTGCCACATGTATGAAACTCTAAACTGAGGTTTGTGCCCATCTCTAAACCACCCTAATAACTACAGAAACTTTAGTTGTCTCAGAGGAACAGGAATTAATCCAAGTAGCTTACATAACAGCATCAAGGAGGTCTGCCACACAGATAAAATCATACCTGCCAGGCTTCAGCAAAACTCCATTGTATACCTTCAGAGTATGAAGTTATGAAGAATCAAATGCACAGGAAAGTAAGGCCTATCAGTTGTTTCCTTATCTCCTATCCCCTCACCCCATCCATTTATTCTTGTATTCATCATACTATGTTGGTCGGTCCACTTCAAATTGTGAGCCTACAGGCAATGAATACTCATTTAAAAAATTTATTGTGCAGTACCTAGTAGTTTTAGGCAACTGATAAATAAAATATGATGGTGGAGCTGATATTTGCATAATTTATTCTGGCTGCAGGATTAGAGTTTTTTTTTAAAAAAAATAGGGCTGTTATCCAATTAAATAAGTCCCAGTCAATTAGTTGTATGGATTTTAATTAGTTTAAGTCTACACAGATTGTATACATGTAAAACCAGTTATCATTCTGATAGGAACAACATAATTTCTTGATATTTTAGGCAACATATGTATGTGTCACAGCAACCACTATCCTAACAAAAGACATTTCCTGCTGTGGGAAAGAGAAGAGGGGCAGCCTCTTCCAAGATGATAACCAATATTAGCACTGCTCTCAAGTCAGCCTCCTACAACCTGGCACCCTCTGAATGCCTTGTACAATAACTCCCATTCTCCTCAGCCATTTTGGCATGGTTGCCTCCTGATGCATTTCACTTCACTTCACTGTATCCCCTATCAACATGACTATTGATCATGGTGCCCAGATCAGGTGAGAATAATAGTCAAACCTTGTACAAAGTCAGGGACAGCTATAATACGCTGTTATCTTTGAAATAGTTAACAAGTCTTCAATGTAAGACGAAAAATTTACTACATTCTAGTAAAGTCAATTACAGACATGGAAATAAAGAAGGGGAAACACTTTAAACCAACTCAAAGTATTCCTACTCCCTCTCTTTGTGTATTCCCATTAACAGCAGGGGGAAAATATGCTCTGCAGTATTTAATTCATGTAAAAGTCTTGGGAGAGGAGATAAGACAACCTTACTTAAACCAAATTTCAAAATGGCTACTCAGTTTGATTCCGCTGCTCAACAGCTTGGCCTGGAGAAGTAGCTCCTCCTGCCAAGAATTGCTGGTGCAGGATCAGCATTGGTTCCCCATGCCATGGGCACTCTGTCCATAGCAAACATGCACACAGACACTAAGAACCCACAGACATTTGCCCTTAATTTTCTGTGTGTTTAATCAGCCTTGGGCGGGGGTGGGTGGGGAGGGAAATGCCTCGTTTCAAACCTTGAACTAAAAGGCAAAGGGGGACAGAGCAAGAGGAAATGTTAACTGGCTAAAAACGTCAGGAGAGGATTTTTGGGAGAAGGGAAAAACAATAGCAAAGGCTAATTTTGAAGGGATTATTGCTATTATAAACTACCACTTGGGGTTTATAATCAAGTAATTAATTCTGGGTCTAAGCAGGGGGAAGGGGGATTAACTACCCTGAAGGGAAAGGCCACTACCTTCTCTTTAACCCATGAAGGAAAAAAACTGAAGCTGCCGCTCTTGCTTTCATTGTTTTTCCTCAAGGTCTCCGGCACCTTCGGCCTCGGTAATGCCTGCACATGTCCTGAGAAGGAGGAAATGGCCAGGAGGGTGCAGCAAACAGAACGGGAAGCCAGGTGGCCTTTGGTTTCAGCTGTCTTACAAAAAAGGATCACCCTTGCAGACTGTGCCCCTTTAATGAAAAAAAGATACACCCACTTTGGCCTGCTCTGATGCTTTTTAGTTTGCTCATTCGTCCTCTTCTGGATTTTTTTTTTTTTTTAGCTGCAGTGCTGCTGTATTCCTTCATCCAGGGATTCTTAGGGGCCATATTATTGGCTATTTAGAAATGAGAGATGCATGCTGTCCGAGTAAAGTTGCTCTGTGCAACCACAGCTGTTTCTGAGAGCTCAGCTCCTCTGCTGGTTAATTAAGATAAGCTCTGAAAAAGCTGAGCTAGGAATCAGTTAAGACTAGTATCCCCAAATGGGTGGAGGTGGCAGTGATGGAATGGCCCTACAGCCTCATACTTTTTAATATCCATTTGGAAATACCAGTTGAAAAAAAAGCAAATACTCAGAATCCCTGACTTTCTTATCCAGTCAAGAAGTGAGGCCTTCACATTTGTCTCAACTGTTCCTTATTAGGAGGAACATCCCACATTTGGTGGAATCCTAGTTCCTCTCCCAGTGCTGAAAGACTGAGGCATTGGAAAAGAAGCCAGTAGCATTTGCAACTCATCAGAGAAGCTTTAAAATAGAAAGGCAAATGTGGGAGGCACCACTGTGCAGCATTTGCAAGTCTATTCCAGGCAAGTTACCAACCCCTTACTCTTGAGACATCTCTTTCCTGGATGCTGGAGGCTGTAGAGCAGACTTCTTATAGCCTCGAGATGTGCTGGATTACCACTGGCAACATCCTAACTGACATCACTGACCGTGTTAGCTGGACATTAAGAGAATGGAGATGGAGAATCAGATGGAGCTGGTAGAGGTGCTCTTCCTGATGGACACTGTCTGAGGAAGTAGACTTGTCCACAAAAGCTTACATTAAAATAGGGCAGTTAGTCTCTAAGATGCCCCAATTTTTTTGTTTTTCAAAAAAATATTTTGTTTCTGTCTGATATATTAAGAGAATTGTAGCCCAATATATCTGGATGACACCAAACTGAGGCAGACTGCCATAGACTACAGAAAGAAGAATGCTTTTAGCATTACATTTAAAAGGAAACAAAAGATTCCTTGCATTTTGGAAGGGCAGGGGCTCACTCCAGTGACAAAATATAGCATCCACATGTGATGGAGCTGGTAGAGGTGCTTTTCTTGAAGGGCACTAGTTATCTGGCTATTTGCTCAGTCTTCATCGTCTTCTCTAGGGATCCTACTGCCGATTGCATTTTTCCCAATTTCTGATTTCACCCCCTGCGCCATCTGGTGAGAGGTCACTTGATTTGAAAATCTCACTGGCAAACTCTTGGCAAAAGCCGCAGAGTTTGTCAGTAGCCCATAGGGTTGCAACTGGCAAGTATAAATAGAACAGGCAAAAAAAATAATAATAGTGAATACAATTGTCATTTGGCATTAGGACTGGTGAATGAATCAAAATGCCAGAGTGACCCCTGTCTCAGAATTGTGCCCACTAGCACAATACAGTGGTTTGGGTCATGACTTATCCTTACAAAGAACATTCATCTTCCATCTCCACCTTCTCATGACAGCCTCTGTGCTCCTGGATCTGCTCAAACAGGCTGGGGGACAATTAAAAATTGTTTAGCATACAGTGTACAGCTTCACAGATGCAGGGACACCCCCCCCCCCAACTTACAACTCCTTACTTTACCAAAAACAAACCAACCCCACATCCATTAATATGGCCATTCCAATGTAAGCTTAACCCTCCCCCAAAGTTCAAAACTCATTTATAAAAATGCTTTGGCCAGGACTGTAAACAAGTGTTTTTACATCACCAAGTATGACAGCAAGAGAGTGGAGATGAAAAGAAGAAGAGAGAAGACTATGGTGGTCAGAGGAGAACACCCAGCAGTAGGCAAGCAAGAGAAAAGAGGTGGGATGGAGAAGTGAGAAGACAGCGGAGGCCGGAAAGGCGCATCCAGCAAGCCTGCTACAAACAGGAGACTTGAGGGAGAAGACAGCAGACTTGTCTTTCTTTTATAAAAATTATCCAGAAGCCAAATCTCTATTTTAGCACTGAACTTAATAGGAAAACAGGTTCTGCTTACAACAGCTCCCTTTATACTGTTGTTAGGGGATCAATCAAGTTTTAAGTGTGAGGGACTAATGTAGAAGGGGAGCTGGAAGACACTCTCCCCACCCCTTACATGAACAAAGGAGCAACAAGCCAGTGCCTCTCAGAATATCTGTTTAAAGGCTCACCTAGTATGTTATGGGAAAAGAGTGAGAATCTATGACCTATTTCTGTTCTAATATGCATTCCTAGAAGAGTAGTCACAGCAGGTTTTTATCCAGCCTGGAAGGACACAGTCTTCAACTTGTATTTTTAAGTACAAATATGCAAAAAAAGAACTTCACAGAATACAGTAGAGGAGGATGGAGGAGAATTTGCATTCCTGGTTACCAATAACATAGCAGGAAATATTTGATAAGTACTGCAGAAACACATCCACATATTCCACATCAGAAGCATAACTATACTCATATGTATGCAATATAAGAAAGAAGTGGCACATTTCTCCCAGGTATGAAATAGCGTATTTTCACCACATCCATAAATACAGTCTCTTTATAATGAAAGCATAACCTTCAGAGAAGATGTAGGAACATTGTGAAGAAATGTTCCGAGAATACTTCTCTGTGGCTAGTTTATAAAAAATCTGAATGTGCTTTTCAGCATACAGATTTCCCTATCAGAGCTATGGGGAGGGGGGAAATCACACAGTATTAGGTCAGGACTATCTCCTTACATCTTCAAGTCCCTGTTTTAGTTTTCCACCTGGGTGAAACAGATCATGCTTCTTCAAAAAGGGAGAAATGACAAGAACAAGATACTAGGTTTTCATAAGACATAGTCTATTTCCAGTCTTACTTTCCTCTGTGCAAAAAGCAGTTTCAGAAGACTGTTCCCAATAGTCCAATATTTCATTTTAGTTTATTGTTTAATTTATACTATTTTTAAAATCCTACTTATCCCCCGTTCATAGCATTAACACATATGTATACCTATCATCTTAAAATCACATTAAGTGAGAAAACCCACTAGGACAAATTGCACAAATCAGAGCAGGAAAAATGTTAATGAAAACACAGCAAATCTTAAATAAGAAAATTCTGTATCCTTTCTGAAAAGAAATTAGAAGCAATTTTAGACTTCTTATGGAAATGCATTCTAAGGCTTGGAGCAAACATGGTGAACTTCTTCTTCTTTGCTATTTATATAGCATTATTCAAGCATAAAATGTTCTACAACTCTTTGTCCCATTTCTTCTGTCAATACACTACGAAGTAGATTGCAAAGAAATAAGTCCCTGGAGTTTATACTAGAGCTGGACTGGAACCCAGATTTCATAAGAAGAGGGGAAAATTCTCCACTGAGCCACCCAATTATTTACAAGGAATACTTAGATGAAGTGCCCCAAAAGCTTCCTTTTTAATCTCGCCATTATATACATACAGGTATGTTTGTACTCTCACTTATACCCCATGTGTAAGTACTTGTATGTGTGTTTATCTATTTCATTTTCCATGTAAAATTTGTTTTGTATCAAATATGAATTACTTATTCCAAAATGTCAACACTGGCTTCTTAAAGACTGAAAAGAAAGCTGATGAGTGTGGCCAAGACAGTGAATGTCAACACGGAAAATCAATTCTCTGAGGTTGCCCTTGCATGCAGCAGTTTATAGGACACTACCCTCCTGGGCATGTACAGGATCTTTTCATAAAGGAATGTTTAACTAATATAATCTGCATTCCTATCCTTTGAACTCCTCTCATTTATAAACATTCAGAAACTCTAAAGCAGAGCAGGGATTCTTTATACACTGCCAAATGGTCTTTTAAAAAATAATAAAAATTTACATCACCGTTCTATAGTAATTTCTACTGTTGTGGCAGACCCTTGGTTTGGAACTGAGAACTCCACTGGAAAAATAAGCCAGAGGGCCAAGGATAATTTGCATATTGCCAAATGTAACTTAATTTGCATATTATTTTAATTAACACAGTGTATGGCAAGCCATGGCTGGTGGACATGTTACCCATATGCTCTGCTAGCCTTATTATAGAATTGCTAAATCATATGTGAGCCAGGTTAAAATGAGATATAATGGGATTAGACACCTCTTTATATTTATTTTCTGGTTCCTGAGCCAAATAATAAGAGAGAGGAAAAGCTAAGAAGATAGTACTACAAAGTGAACTGTTTCACTAGACTGAGAAACAGCAATTTGTCCAAGGCTAAACTAAGATTTCAGCCAGAGACATCTACCTCACAAGTTACACTCCTTAACGCTGTGAAACATCTGTTAGTCCCCAGTAACATAACATCAAATTTATCACTCCAAACTGAGAACTAGAAACTTAAAAAAAGAGAGAAGCTGGAATTCTTAGCACAATAACAAGAGCCCTCTGGGTTGAATTTATACAAAAGCAAGTGGCAGGCCTCATGGAAAGTATACACTGTGTGTTGTACATCCTGACTCTGTGCAAGACAAGCATGTTAAATGCAACAGAAGGATGACATTATGCACCCCTTCAGCATCAGTCCCTTTGCTGCACTGAGTGAAATCTCTTCTTCTTAAGTTACCATAGCTCGTTCCCCTAGCAACCAGCTATACAATAGTGAACAGGAAGAACACAGACGCAATTGCAGTGTCTGAACACAATAGCCTTCTGAATGAAGGGAAGTAGCATTCTACTTCCTCAGAGCAGCTTTTGCTGTTGGAGATCCCAGCCTAGAAACTGACAAGGACAGCCATTAAGATAAATTTTGTACCTTTTAGCATGACAGCATTACCCATAAAGACAATCAAATTGCTTCATTACACACAAACACACACACTCCTCATTCAGAGCCCAACAGTTGAGTGCATAGTTTTCCTCTTGGGGAAAAGACCCTGATTAATCAAACAAAACAGTACGTATATTAAAAAAAAAATCCTATGCTGTACTGATCCCATGATTACTTTTTTTAAACAATGTAACTTTTAAAAGTTTTCTTCTAGCAAACACTTTTGTTTCAGGAAGCTTAACAGCAGTACAAACTGTTAGCCATATTCCCATTACAACAAACAGTAAGAAGACCACCCACTTGCAATACGCAGTGGCAGAATCCTGTGTATTCCCAGAATCAGATGCCACTGGATCAGAGAAGCAAAGCCCTCCCCTTCTAAAAGAAAGTAAGTTATGTGATCTGTTTCGGCTTGTGCGGCAGCATTTTGCATATTCTTGAAGCAACCAAGGCTCACCTCACACATTTAAAGAGTAGCACTGGGGACAATCTTCTTAACCACAGATAACAGCCACTGCTGCAATGGAAGCCCCATCTGCTTATACTTCAACAAAGAGCCACTCGCTGGCATAAATAAGCAATGCAGTATAAGCAGATTCAGTTTCCCAGAAACTCAAAAGGGTCAGTCTTCTCCTCCTTTGGAAAATATCCGTGACTCATTGCCCCCTCACTACTTTAAGAGACATTTCCCCTACTCCACCACAACACACACCTACATTTATCCTACAACAACTCTGTGAAATAGGTTAGACTGAGAGATAGCGGCTGATCCAAAATGATCCAGAGTTTCATGGCTGTGTGGGGGATATGAAACTGAGTCTCCCCAGTCTACCACCCTGGGCATTAGACCGTGAGTATTTCCCTTCCACTTTAAAAGTTACAGAAATGGGTTTGATACAGTGACTGTAAAAGTATAAATAATGAGAGAATAGACATAAAAGCAGTTCTCCTATACTCTCCATGATTTTTAAGTTTGCACAGCAAAGTATTTTCCAAAACAAATCTCTACTTTAAAAAATGTTAACTCCAGGTAAGGCCTACAGAGGGGTAAACTATAACTATCAACTATAATTGCAGTTTCATAGATATTTGCATAAACATGACATGAAAATCATGTTAGTAACGTGTAACTAAAATTGTTTGCAACTTATTAATGTATCACATACTTCAAGTAGCATCCACAGTGCCCCCCTCCCCCCCAAAAACCTCAGTCTTATATAGAACAGACCAAACATTCACATTTCTAAGAGTTCCACCCAAGGTAATCAGTTGCGTATCTCATGAAACAGAAGCAAGAAGCAAGTCCCCACACAATATCCCACAGTCAAGCAGCACGAGCTAGGCACGGTTAGACCAAACCAGAGGATTTCTTTTGCTAGTATTGTGAAACAAGGCCAACTCAAATGAGATGACAGCACAGAGAGATAACAGTTAAGTGCACCAGCTAGATAATTTTATGGACCATAACGTTCAAGTTATGTATGGTAAGATCAGAATAATTAAACGTCATGCTTCAGAAATCCAAGGGCAGGAAGGCACTTCCCAGATCCTTATGTTGTACACTGTACTACCTACTCAAGTGTAGACTCCATATCAAAATTCCTGGCTTGCCAGTTTTGGAGAGAGACTCTCAACAGCCTATGTTCCTACAGAAGAAAACCAGCCCAGCCTAAAGAAGAAATTGATACATGAGAAGTCAAAATAACTAATGGAGGGATGAAGAGGAAATGTGACCCTTCAGATAGCTCTTGGCTTACACCTCCCACAAAGCAATGCCAACGTAATAAAAACTGTGGGAGATCCAGTTAAAAAACATCTGGAGGATCATAGTTGGACACCACACTTCAAGAAGGATGCTGACAAACTGGAATAAGTTCAGAGGAGGGCGACAAGGATGATCAGGGGGCTGGAAATCAAGACTTATGAGGAAAGACTAAAAGAATTGGGCATGTTTAGCCTTGAGAAAAGAAGACAGAGGGGTGATATGGTAACACTTTTCAAATACTTGAAAGGCTGTCATACAGAGGAGGGGCAGGATCCTTTCTCAATCATCCCAGAGTGCAGGACGTGCAACAATGGGCTAAAGTTACAAGAAGCCAGATTTTGACTGAATATCGGGAAAAACTTCCTAACTGTTAGAGCAGCAAGACAGATGAACCAATTACCTTGAGAGGTGGTGAGTGCTCCAGCACTGGAGGCATTTAAGAGAAACTTAGACAACCACCTGGCAGATATCCTTTGACTTGTATTCCTGCATCGAGCAGGGGGTTGGACCCGTTGGCTTTATAGGCCCCTTCCAACTTCACAATTCTATGGTTCTATGATAGTTGTCTACCCATGGTATATAGTCATTTTAGAATTTCCATCATACTTCTCCAAATGCCAATCCAGAAACAACTGCTGTCTTAGGCCTCTCTCAGAACCGATGCTTAGAAAGACTCCACACTAACAAAACATTTGCATCAAATGAAAATAGCATTGTCCACCACATCTCCTGCCACTCAAATCCAATCACATGTCTGTATGTCCACCCTGTCCACTAATTCTCCACTACACTAATGTCCACAGCAGCCTGTGCCAAGCGTTATCTGGATACAGAAATAAAGGAGACACAAAGAAACAAGAACATGTGCCAACAGTTTTAATACAAGCAGAAACATGTGATGAAGCTCGCAACCTGGCTCCTCTGTCTGCTTTTTCCTTTCATGCATGGGGGCCAGGGAGCAAAAGGAAATGAATCTATAATTTCACAAATGACATGATATGCAGGATTCTCAGTGGATTTCCTCATAAGAAGGGACCAAACCTTCTATATGGTTAGCCACAATTGAAAGCCTGATGGCAATCTGATTCCCAGCTGAGGGAGAAACAGGTTCTATACAATAATGCTTTTACAAAAATGATGAGGTCACTCAAACCAGGTAACATCATTAGATAGCAGTGTGCCTGTCATTACAACTATATGTGTTGGGGGGTGTTTAGTTATTGCAAAGAGTCTTGGAAAATGTGGGTGCCTCTGTGCCCCTTTGACAGAGAGATACATCACAGTCTTCTGCAGGATGTTTACTTATGTCAAGAGAGAAGAGCCAGTTATTTCCTTATGCTACTAGAGTGCCCCAAACCACCAACACTTAATTTTCTTTTTTTTTCTTTTCTTTTTTTTGTATGATGGTGGGAGTAGATTCTTCTCTTCATTTTAATTAAGTTGAATCCCACTTCTGGTTAAGTTCCAGATGGAACCTGGCCGCCTTCCAAATCATTTAGCCATCTATATGGTCAGTCTGCTCCAGCACAGGTTCTCAGAATTCTTCCTCTTCAAGCTGAATGCTTCATGTAAATAGGACAATTGCTTACGGTACAATGCAGCACTGCAGATGTTTCCTTCTACCGGACTCAATAATCTGTATCAACAGCAGGAGGGCTGAGGATGTTTGACTTCAAATGCATTTGTGCCATTTCTCACCTCTGCTACTGACTTCTCAGGTGCCTTTACTTAGGTCCTTTTTCAAGGACACACAAAAAGAATTAGTGCAGCTGTAGATGCTGCAGCCCAATTACTGTCTTATCTCAGTTTAAAATCATGCAGAGGAAGGTGGTATCAACTCACTGAGACCTTGGAGGATTTGATATTTTTGTACGTTGCCATGGAGGAGATCTGCATTTCTTTTCCAGCAGGTTGATTTTTCTATTTGTAATTGACACTTTTTTTTTGGCACCAGCAGGATTATTTAAGAAGTAACACCTTGAATACTAATGGTGAAAGCTGCAGTAAGTTATGTGCTTCTGAAGATGCAGACAAAAGTTCCAGAATTACAACAGGACAGCACACTGTACTAGCATAATTTTCTGAAACCTGGTGTCCTCCAGATGTGTTCAATCACAACATGGCCAATGATTATGCTGATAGGGGATGATAGGATAGTGTAGATTATGGTTAGCCACAATTAAAAGCCTGATGGCTTTTAATTGAATCTATCAATTAAAAATCTCAATAATGTGTTGTCCAGCGGTTCAGAATGACTTGCGTCAATATCATTGCAAATTTGCACAAAACGTATACATGCCTCAATTCATATTAATACCAAAATCTGTTGTATTAGTTCATACATTACACATTAATAACCTCCCCCTCTCTCTTACATTCACACACACACAAGCACACAGAGGAATCCTACCACTGTTCAGGTAAGGTTTGCATAACTTGAAGCTAACTGTAGATAACTGACAAAAGTGTCAGGATACATTTCAGTTGTGCAACTGGGAGCTTGATCAGGCATGCAACTGAGATGTACTTTCTGGCAATGAGCCATGGCAATTTATACAGAATTACAAGAACACCAATAGGATTCTGGCCATACTCTGAAGAATATAGCCAGTCTACATATACAGCAATACAACACACTTTACTATTTCAATCTGAATGCATGTTTTAATGTGTTCCCACAGACAAACTCTCTTCCTGTTCTTAACATATGAACCCTCAATCCTGTAGTCTGTAGTAGTATTTTTGAAGCTATTACATGGCTTTGCTGCACATGTAGCCCAGGCCTGACCCAACAAGCACAACGCTGGGGGGCGGGGGGAACGGACCTTTCCCAGCAAATAGGGATGAAATCAAGAGAATGGGTATCAGAAGAGTCCTGTTCCAGCATTCTGGGGCCTCAAACTATAGTTGTCTGTCTTGAGGATTGTCTGAAGTAGAAGGCCTCTGCTACTCTTGGAGTCTAGAGTGGCCATTCACACATAATCCAAAGGAGGATGTACAACATCAAAATGGAGGACTGCAGAAAACTGCATTATTTATATGGGAAGATACAAATGATTTTTATAATTTAAATAGAATTACAATGCATGTCACTCAAAAGGGAAGACTTACCATATAACCTGTGTGCCTGCTGAGCCTGCTGTCCAGGTGCTAATTGTGAATGAACAACTTCAAAGTCCCTGAACTCATTCCTTCTGGTCTTCCACCTTTAAATCAGAGCTGAATGCGACAGTCCTTCAAATGGAGAGCCCTCTAAAGGATCCTGTACATGGAGGACTAGACTCCCTTAAAAAGGACAAGTGACCACTCTAGGGAAGTCTCTGTATGTGACTAGGACTCACAAAAAGATAGAGTTGCTGACTATATGAAGAGGCTCCACATTTCCTCTTCAGACACAAGGTGGACACAAGGACAGGGGGAGAGGCTAGAAATCTCCTTACTTACAATTTCAAATTAACTTTTTAAAATGCTTGAATAGAGCTAATTTTAAAGCATGCCCCTGCTTGCCAATTTCTGCTTCTGTCCATGGATAGGATTGTGCTTGGTTTTATCTGCAACTCTGCATTATAGCTACTGCATCCTCCCCCACTCTGAGAGAGGGCAGCTAAAGAAGAAAATGATACTGGCCACTGAGGCCCTTGTCTCTCTGATTCTAATTAGATTACACTCCCTCACTCAGCAGAAGGGTGGAATGTTGCCAGCCATAAACCCCTTAATGCAAAGGCCTGTACCAAGCTGCAATCCATCCATCCCAAGGCAATGTGGGAAGAGGACTTGCTCTGGCCCTGTCACCATAGCAACAAGGGGGCACCACCACGTGCATCAGCTCTGTGGTGGGGAGGGAAGGAGGGGAATGAGGTCAATGGTATGGCCTCGTCAATCACAGCAACATTAGGCCAGTGGCCAAGTGAGCAGATAAGTGGCTAAAAGAGCAGACGTTACCCTCTGCTAAGTAAGGAATAGAATCTGTGCTGTGAAAAGCTGCTAAGGAAAGAGAGAGAGAGAGAGAGAGAGAGAGAGAGAGAGAGAGAGAGAGAGAGAGAGAGAGGGAGAGGGAGAGGGAGAGGGAGAGGGAGAGGGAGAGAGAGGGAGAGAGAAACAAATAAGAGAAAGAGATGAGAGGAGACAAATTAACCCAGGCCCTCTTCATCCACTTGTTGAACCAGTAAAAGAGGTCACAATGGGGAAGTGGAATGGCAGAAGCAGAGATACCATCCACATCCTATCTACTGTATTTCTAGTTGGCATGCTCACCAACTGGAAATACAGTAGATGCTCACCCACTCCCCCAACTTTGAAGGAAATAAATCCCCACATGTACAAAACTACATTTGCTTCCTCAAGGCGCCCTTGGTATTGTTGCCAGTGAAAGCTAGATGGGGGAACTGCTGTCACAGGGAATGAGACAGAAGGAAACAAAAGGCAGGCTTGGTCATCAAGGAAATGCAGCATGACCAAATACGGTGATCATTGAAGACGAAATCTGGAAAGATAAGATAGGGAAGCCTAGGTTGTAGTCCTACATACATTCAGCTGGGAGCAAGACCCACTGAACTCTAATCAAATGTGTGTGGGACCAGACTGCAAGGCTCAAATTTGAAGCACAGTTCAAATCTAAGGGACTAACTTCACATTAAATAGGTATCATGTGTGTGCAAGGCAGTACACAAATGGCTACACATGCTGAAGTAAAAGAGACTTATTTATTTTATATGCTGAGTTTGTCCCTGAATTGGAAGCCATATCCATTAAATTCACAAATCTAGAACACAATTTAAATCACGATAATCAAAGAAACTGATTTTTTTTAAATTACATTGTCCTGAAAAATCCAATTTTTAAAATCTACATTCACCCTGCAATATGGAGAGAACTACAACTCTTTAGGAATCTCAAAGATCTGGAGCAGATATTATAGAATATGACTTGCAACAGAGATTTTCACAGGCCTCCTTCTAATCTTGACAAATTAACCAATGAAAACAAAAACATGCAGTGTCCTCCTACTCTCTAGCACGGGGACTATCTAAAATGTACATTACGCATGAGATTTTTTGAATCCATGGACTACAGCCACCGGACGTCTGCAGAAATTCTCCTAGCTAAACTTCGGGGCTTTAAACAAATCTTGACAGGTGTTTTCAAGTTCTTAAACAAAGGAATTCAGGCTCTGACAGCCATTTTTGTCCTGTGGACAAAACAAGGGAAATGAGGGGGCAGACTTAAACTCTGTGAGTGTTGGAAGGGATTATGGGTATAGTGGTCTCTGCCCATTAGGCTCTAAAGGAGGCTCTCAAAAAACCTACCAAACCCATAATCCCCTGTCTTCTTGTGAGGCAAAGAACCAACTTGCCCAGGATCAGGAGAGTGTACCGTCCGACTCTCAAATAAAGACAGAAGCACAAGAGACAATAGTGATAGAAAAGGAATTAAGTAAACTAGAAATAAAAGAAGAGACTGAAGGGGGCGCAAATCAGGCGGGAAAGGAAGAGGATAAGAAGGAGGGAGAAGGAGGGGTGGAGGCAGAAGCATGTTGGGGAAGAGAAGAGAAAGGAGAGGAAAAAGAAGAACTTGTAGAATTGATCCAAGAAGACTCTTGGACAGGAGAGTGGGTAGAATTCAAGGTGCCCTGTGAGTACGCTGAAAGGGAATGGAGACGACAGATGCATAGAAAGCCACCTTACTGGGGGGAGACTGAGGAGCGAAAGCAAAGGAAGGAGTACAAAGTACAAAGGTAAAGAGGGAAGAACAGAGGAGAGAAAGGCAGAGATGTATTGTGAGTCCAGAGAAATATCATGGGCCCAGCCCCTTCAGACCCTGCCGGAGAACGATGTATGGCTCAATAAAAGGGGAACACCAGGAAAGTTCGACATCCAATCCACAAACTTGAAGTGGCCTGAGAACACGCCTGAGTTGATGGGTGCCAGACCCAAAGGGTCCCACAAAGTTAACAGTTATTCCCCGTTGTCGTACCGTGAAGAGATACCCAGTTTTAATAATGTTAAGACTTATGATTTATTGTTAAAGTTGGACGATGATAAACAAGACTCACAAATTGATGAAGCTATGTTAAACAATAAACCGGTTTCATTAGAAGAATTAGATGTGACGACTACTTCTTTGGATAAAGTAAAGAAAAAGGAGGTAGATAACAAGCGACAAGATCACACTTCTCCACAGCACAAAAATGGCTGTCAAGAGTTTGAATTCATTAGCTTAAGAGTTTGAAAACACCTGCAAGGATTTTGCTTTCTGGATTAAGCTCCCAAAAGTCTGGCTAGGGGAATTTCTCCAGATTTGTGGGTGCTGTAGTTCGCACATTCTGAAAATCTCATGCCGAATGAACATCTTGCATCACAGACATGTTGCTTATAATGTTGCCACTTCCTATAATGCTTACATATAGCACTATATAAAAATGAAGGCATGCTGGTAATTTGTTTTTTTATTCTTCCTTCTGAACAATCTGGATCCCTGTGTAGCCATTTTTTCCCCTACAAAAGAAGAGGACTAGTAATTTGTTTCCTTTTTGCAAAAAAGCTAAATTTACTATTATGTACAGACTAACCGTCGTAAGATCAAATCCACGCAACAGAGTGAGCTCCCGTCGCTTGTCCCAGCTCCTGCCAACCTAGCAGTTCGAAAGCATGTAAATGCAAGTAGATAAATAGTATCACCACGGTGGGAAGGTAACAGCGTTGCGTGTCTAGTCGCGCTGGCCACGTGACCACGGAAACTGTCTACGGACAAACGCTGGCTCTACGGCTTGGAGACGGGGATGAGCACCGCACCCTAGAATCGGACACGACTGGACTAAATGTCAAGGGGAACCTTTACCTTTACTTACAGACTAACACAGCTACCTCTTCCAAAACTATAACTATGTTATGAAACCCTTGGCCTAGATAATAAAAATGGAAGTTGTACAGTATGTTGTAACACACTTTACTGAACTGTTTATATATAATCCACAGATCCAAATGGCCAAACTGTTTCTTTAGTGTACAAAAATACAAATTCTTAAAGCACTATAAAAACTAATTGTTTTAAATATTCATATATTGTCAAACAGGCAATGCCTTTTACAAATGTAAAACAAGGACAATCAATAAACCACAAATACTACAACACAAAACAGTTGAAATAGAACCAAAATGCTAAAATATTAAAATGTTAAGGTATTAAAATGATGTTAAGACAGAGCCATAAAAATTAAACAGTAAGATTTATTACGGCATCAACTTCCTTGGACCTGTGTTCAAAACACACACACACACACACACGCACACACACACACACACACAGAGAGAGAGAGAGAGAGAGAGCACCCTACACTACAACCAATTTAAGTCCTTAAGATTCAAGAGAACTGTTTATTGTTTTTGCTGTGACAGACTAATGTGGGTTCACATAAAAAAACTGGTGGGGTTCTGAAGGCCACATGCCTGAAGGATTCATGCCTGAATATTCCAAGGAATATGACACCAAGGGACACACAATATATGCACAAAGAAAACTGGCTGGATGGAAAAAGGACAGCTAGGGTGTACACACAATCCTCTGTCTATGGATATTTATATAGCAAAATGGCAACATTTATTTGCTATTGCTAAGCCAGCTTCTTTCCTAAAGAAGAATGTATTCTAATTACATTGTGAGAAAATGCTATAAAAGAAGAACAACTCAACCAATGAGAAACAAATATATCAAGTATTCAATATAGGGTGTTTTTCTTCTTAAATTAAATGTTGAAGAATCAGAATGGCCAAGTTTTGGAAGTACACATAGTACACTGATTCTGGGCTTCCC
This sequence comes from Intellagama lesueurii, assembly GCA_037013535.1. Classification (NCBI taxonomy): domain Eukaryota; kingdom Metazoa; phylum Chordata; class Lepidosauria; order Squamata; family Agamidae; genus Intellagama; species Intellagama lesueurii. Next base: position 213,311,536 of record JBAJHW010000003.1, read on the forward strand.
ACCTCTTTCTGCTTTGCCCCTTGGCTTCTCTTCATGAAGCCCTGAGGGTCAGAGCAACTGCAGTTAGAGATTGTGCTGCTCCTGAGGCATGCCAGATTCTCTCTATCAGACTTCCTGCATCTGTTCACTGGATGGATATAAGTCCTAGTTTTGCTGTACAATCCCCTCCTCACCAGCTGAGCTTCAGATTGCCACAGCATGTATATTTTAGACCTCTTCACAGCTTCCAAGCCAACCTTTTTATAACTGCTCTAAGAATGTTTGTAAGGCTGTGCATTGAGGTTCCGATCCTACATATGCCTACAAACAAATATGTGAGATTAACTTTGGATGAAAATGCTAGATTCAATTGCAAGCTCTCCTTTGTACATTTAAGCATCCATGTTGCCAAACAGAGACAACAGGCTCTGTATAAAAAGTTAACTAAGAAAGACATTTGATCAGCTAAATAAGGAGGGCTGCAAAAGATCTAACTAGAATTGTTCAGGTTAAAATCTTAGCTGTTTTATAGATAAACTTAAAAAATATATACAAACTTATATATCATCCTGTATAGGTATTCCGGTGCTTTCCCATCCAGATATTCCCACATTATTATTCAGACTGTGCATTTTGAGCAAGGTGGAAGCTGAAGACCCAGAAAAAAATGCAGAGTGGTTTTGTAGTTATAAACTTTAATAAGTCAACCCCCAAATCCAACCCTACCAGTACCTGAAGGAGACTGCATTTTTGTGCTACCCCTGGTGGGGAAGGAAAATTCTGTGGGCTAAGTTAAAGCCTGAGATACTTTAAGGCACTTATAACTCGCATTTGACCTGTCATCTGATTTGAAAAAAACATTTGGCAATCTTACTTATTTGAATATGGGTGAGAGAAACTGCAGGCAAAAGACTTCCTTGGCAGCCACAAAACTAGCCATTAGAACTAAAGAATTTAAAATATTTTAGCACTGGGCCTTAAAAGCATTTTTTGCTAATTCTTATGAATTTCAGGGTTTCTTTTTCTCTTTGAAAAACTTTCTTACTGTTCAGGGTTGATCCCTGACATTGAATACGATGTACAGCTGCACTATATCTGAACACATCTACATATTGCTTGCATTATTTGCATCCATATATTTCAGCTGTTAAATGCCCTACTTGCTCCCTTTCAACAATATATTGTTCTGATTTATAAAGTAATTGTTGCAACAGGGTCTCAATAAACAGCTGGACCACAATAAATTCTTCAAAGCCCATAGACTAAGTATTCAGTGGTCAGAGAGAGGAGGCATCAGGGTTTTTTAATAAGTCGAGTCTCTTCATTCTTAGTCAAGCTCATGGCTAAGGAAAGGATCAGCACATCCAACCCTGTACCACTATATAGTGGTAATCAGTGCTCACTTCATTCGAAATACAAAAGCTTCACCATATAATTTAATTCAAGATTTTGCTAGACTCCTGTGGGAAGCATTCCAGAGACTTTTGAACACTGCCTCACATTGCCATGTGACATGCTCAGTCCTCTCCATAGATTAGGAAGAAATCACTTGTTTTCTGGGGTAAGATCTCCGATACAGCAAACAGTAGAGTCCAGAGCTATAGTACACAATGATTTTTAGAAAAGAGATTTCCACATCAGGACAGATTTTCCATTCAACCTCCATGTAGCTGTACTAATTACAAAGTTGCTGAAGCATCCTGACTATTTTGCTAACACACCCTCCAGCTGTCTCCTTTTTAAAAAAAAAATGCAATAAAAATCAGCTTGGATTTTACTTTTTTGAGGGGGTGGTTGTTCAGAATTCTAAAGGCCTGAATTATAATCTTTTATGAATCCTATCGTTAGAACAGCCCAAGAACACCAGATGTTCAAGCAAAGCTGCCAACCAGCAGCTGGCTGCAGCTTGCAGCATGGGCTTTTTGTTGTTGTTAATTTTAAAAAGCAAAATGATACAAATTGTATTTTAAAACAAGCACAGAGCTAGGTTTCTTACTGAAGATGTACGAATTGCCTCTCATCTCCAGGGACTGTCATGTGTCTCTCAAATACAGAAACTTCTAGAAAAAAGAATGCCCCTTTGTTTCCATAACTCCGAGTGCCTTCCTAAAGGCAGAAAGAGAACCAGGTTTCTCACTACAGCGAGATACTCCTTTTTTGGAAGGCCTGTCTGTACAAGCCAGGGAGAATGAAAACATCACAAACCAGCACGCTCTCCTCACACTAACTGGCTAGGCCAGAATAATTATACATCAAGTGTTTTTAGACACAAACATTTTAAGTCAAGCATTTTCAAAGAGAGAGAATTTTATTTTTGTTTGACATTAAGAAAGCAGAATGTGAATGTAGGGGAATTCAGTAAATAAATATTACTCACAGCCAGGTTTTGATTGGCCTGATCTGTGGGCAGGTTGAAATTTTCCCTCAGGTTAGTCTGACTAATGACCCATAGGTGTGCTTCTAGGGGTGGGGTTACATTACTATATGTGGCTTGTCTTGTCTAAACCATCTGGCTATTTGCTCGGCAGACATCTCCTTGTGGTGCACATGCTTACTGACCATGGAATATTACAGCCCTAATAGCAGAAGCTGAATTCTGGGCATACGGGAAAGAAGACAGCCAGCCCTGCCTAGAGCAAAGCTTGAATGACACTGTCTCAGTTTGACTTCCCACTCTGTGACTCTGCATCTTCTACAGAATTGTGAAGCGCTTGCTTGCCTACAGGACAGATAGGAAACATTGTTTTTTTGGACTACAGCTTCCAGAATTCCATGACTGGTGGCCATGTTGGCTGTCAGATTCTGGGAGCTGTAGCCTAAAAATAAAACCCCTATTTCCCCATACCTGGCCTATAGTTTTCCACACCTAAGAAAAAAGGTGACAAGAAAGTAGTATATGGTGGCTGACTCTCTCCTCATAGAGGTTTGGATTCCTTGGGCAACAAGGAGATACACATTTCTGTAAGTAACAACTTCTAACATGTTCCCCCTCATTGTCACCTAAGTGATATTCAAATATGATACTACACTATGGCTTATTGTGTCATGGCCGATACAAGCCAGGACACCATGGCTTGCACATGGCTGCCAAGCCACAATTTGAAACTGAATTGTATATCATAATATAGGTAGTTTGGGGTCTACATCTAAAATGATATTTAATGTCTTTGTGCTTCCCTTTGCATTGCCCCCATAGCTACTCTTCTTTCTTCTATTCATATGGGTGCTTCTTGTCACTCAGAGTAAGAGCACAATTTGCTTTCCTGTCTACTCCAATGGGTTTGAATAAAAAATGCAGAACAATGGCTGGGAAAACGCCTTCATGTCTTTATTGTGGGCTTCCCTGATACCCTCGGCTGGCCACTGTGGAAATTACGAGGCTAGACTACATGGACTGTTGATCTGATCTAGTGGAATCTTCCTTAATATGATATTTATCCAGAATATACAAATATGACTGTGGGAGTTAGAACTTTCAGTAGCATACTAAAATCTTTGGACAAAAAAACTCAGAAGTGATTGGGAACAGCAGACATGAAGTGGTAATCAGAGATGGCAAGTATAAATAGCCCCAACTTTTCAAAGGATGCTCTAAATTCTGATTGCTGCGGAACACACACATATGCCTATTTCCAATACAAATGCACTGGATCTGTCAAATTAAACTGTCCTGTCATTGCCCATTCTCAGCCCAGAACACCTGGTAGCAATTCTGAAGTTTGTCATGTTTGTTTTATATAATACTTATTCTACCTTCCTCTGAACTAAAGGGTTTGGGGGCAGCACACCTGGACTGCCTCCCCAATGTTCCCATGACCTTGCGAAGATAGCCTAAGGATAACCAAGAACTTCGTGGCTGATTGGGAATTTGAATCTGGGTCTCTCTAGCATTAGTGACAAATATAGTATACGTAAGAAGTTAGTTCAGACCAAGCCAGATTTGTTAGGCCATCCAGCCCAGGCTTTCCAACCTGTAAGCCTCAAAATGTACTGGACGTTTGATATCATTCCCAGCTATTGCTAAACCTGTGCCAAAGGTTGGATTACAACTCCTAGCAACTCCCAAACAGCAGTTAATTTCCTCAAACATTAGTTCTGTTGATTGGAGTTTGGGGGAGTTGTTAGCCCAGCGTCTCTGGAAGGCACTAGGTGGAAGGGAAGCTAATCTACACTGACCGGTCACAAGAGAACTGTGTATCAGCAGGAGGCCTTTCACATCAAATACCCCATGACAGAACTTGAGAAAGTTACTTTTTTAAAAACTGCAACTCTCAGATTTCTCCAGTCAACGCAAACAGCAACTATACTGGCTTGCGATTCTGGGAGTTCTAGCCCTGAAAGGTAACTTCCCTAAGCTTTACACTATTGGCTCTTTTAGCTAAACATATCCTTATGTTCAAGTCATGCAAACATTCTATATATTTGTAATATATGCACTCACATCATATTTCATTTTTGAACAATACCATTCTGCACTCATGCAGTACTTTAACCTCTTCATGCCAGGCTATTTGCATATGTATGACAGCTTTGTTCGTTCTGTAGCAAGCCACATCTTCTGTCTCAGGAGGGAACACAAGCTTGCACATGTAGTCTTAATTGAAGCAAGCAGCCGACAGTATTGAAGGCCCGGCAACACCAATGCAACCTGCCAAACTCTGAATAGGCAGATGGCTTTTCCATGGAAATCCATGGCTTAGGGCTGGGAAAAGAGAGACAGCAACAACATTCCACCTGCAGGTTTTATACATGCCTAGTCTTAATTGAAAGCATGCCAGACTGAACCATTTTAATCACATTACAACCTTCCTATATTTTGTTTTTATGTTATTGCTTTGCACACTGTATTAATGAGATCCAATGTGGTACAGTAGATATAGTGTCAGAATAAGATTCAGGAAACATGGGTTCAAATCCTTTCTTGGCCATGGAAACTCACTGGGAGGCAACAACTATAAACCACTCTTTGAATATCTCATTTACCTCTATTATGGATGCATCTTAAAAAGCAGAGACATCACCTTGCCGACAAAGGTCCGCATAGTCAAAGCTATGGTTTTTCCAGTAGCGATGTATGGAAGTGAGAGCTGGACCATAAAGAAGGCTGACCGCTGAAGAATTGATGCTTTTGAATTGTGGTGCTGGAGGAGACTCTTGAGAGTCCCCTGGACTGCAAGGAGAACAAACCTATCCATCCTAAAGGAAATCAACCCTGAGTGCTCACTGGAAGGACAGATCCTGAAACTGAGGCTCCAATACTTTGGCCATCTGATGAGAAGAGAAGACTCCCTGGAAAAGACCCTGATGTTGGGAAAGTGTGAAGGCAAGAGGAGAAGGGGACAACAGAGGACGAGATGGTTGGACAGTGTCATCGAAGCTACCAACATGAATTTGACCAAACTCCGGGAGGCAGTGGAAGACAGGAGGGCCTGACGTGCTCTGGTCCATGGGGTAAGGAAGAGTCGGACACAACTTAATGACTAAACAACAACATGGATGCCAAAAGTTGGAAGTGACTTATCAGCACATAATAACAGCTCTGAGCTCTGAACCACCATCATTATAATTTTCCTTATGCAAAGAAAGGGAGCTGCCTTGCTGCAGAGTGGGATTGGTGGGTGCCATAGACGAAGGCAATACAGAGTATGCTCCCCACATCACTCATGACTGTTTAAGAATACCAGTATTTAGGGAAAGTGTACACTCTGGTGCTGAAGATGCACAATGCACAGCATCCAAAAAACCAAACTACAAAAGTTTTAAAACCAGGTGATCTAACAAATGGCATTGCCCTGTGTGTGGAGGGGATGGATTGGGAAGAGGAACAACCTTACATGTACTTGCTATTGTTAAAAACATACCATAATAAGCATTTCCATGCCTGAGTAGAACAATAAAAGAGCCTAATAAGAAATAAGACGTTTTTAAGGATTGAAAGGGAGGTAAACATACAGGAAAAAAGAGCTGTGTAATACGTATTGATGTCACAGACAATGGTTAATAAGTAACCACCATATATGAACTACTGCTTTCCACATTGCATTACTGCAGTGGATGTGTGGCTCAACAGGGCAGGAATGTACCTTTTTATCATTATTAGTTTAACCAATACGTGAGTCCTACTTCTGGGAGAAAACAACAACAGATAAATAAAATCAATAAAACAAGCAAACAAACACTATTCAGTTCTATCAGATAATGATGTCTGAGTACTTGTCTCTACTTATAATAAAGAAAAGCAAAACATAGGCAAAATGATACATTTTTATGTGGATCAACTGATTTTGATTTAAAGTAACTCACATGTTACAGTGGACAACTTACGAGCTAAGCACAAATCTTTTGGAGACACTCCTTGGCTTGGTTACCCATTCTCCCCTCTCCTCTCCTATTATAACAACCTCCAGGTGTTGTTTTCCAGCTGTTGTCTGAACTCGTAAAAAATATTTTTACACAGAAATTAATCTCCCCACAACACTTTTTTTTTTTTGGTGCATAAACTGGAGTTTTCAACTCACCCTAACAGAGAAAATACAAACAGCAGAATCCAAAGCCACTTCCATTCTTCAAAAAGAAGACTATTTTAAACCCAGTTTGAAAGTATTGGCTTCTTATTCTGCATGTCTGTCCCTCATTTTGTTCTGAGCCATCATATAAGAGATACTTTTCTCCATTTCTTGAGTAAAGAATGAAACTGAAAGATTAATAGGGTTAAGCCATGGTTAAAGCATAGTCACCCCATATCCGAGATGGTTACTCATGAGAGGTGTACTATTACTATCACTATTACTACTACTACTACTACCTCCTCCTCCTCTTAATCCAGAATTCTCCAAAAAATCCTCAGGTAAAATTCTGGGAGTTCCAGCATGCAAACACATATCTTTGGACACCTTCATTCCATTCACCCAGACAATGACAAAACCTCTTTCTAGGCCTTCATTTCCTGCTGCAATACTTCCTGGGAATGATGGTTCTTCAGGGGATGCCTTCTCTAGCTAATTAAAGGCAACAAAGCTACCATCTCCACAAAACAGTGCAGCAGGAAACAAAGGCTTAGAAAAAGCCGTACAAGAAGGCTTCAGCTTAGTCAAGGTGAGTGGTATGAAGGTGTCTGAAGGTGGGCTGGAATTCTCAGAATTGTGCCTGAGGAATTATTGGAGAATTCTGGAATTTATAATAATAATAATAATAATAATAATAATAATAATAATAATAATAATAATAATAATAATAACAACAACAACAACAACAACAACAACAACAACAACAACAACAACAACAAAAACCCAGACACTTATTACCCACTGAACAACAATACTTTTTAATTGTCTGCAGAAAGTGATCTAAAATCTGCTACAGATTCTTCTGATATTTAGCATCAGAATGCCATATACCAAAGTTACTAACTTCTAAGTAATTTTCCAATTATCTTAAAGAAACATTTTATACATGTTCTAGACTGCTCTACCACCAGCTTACCTAGCAAGTAGAATTCTTGTACATATTCTAGATCAATGGTTCCCAGCCCTGGGTCATCAGATGTTCTTGGACTTAGCCTTCACCACTAGCTGTGCTGGCCAGGATTTCTGGTAGTCCAAGAACATCTGGGAACCCAGGATTGGGAACCATTGCTCTAAAATACGTACAAGAACTGGGAAGCACTGCTCTAGAACAATGAACCAGTCCACTGCAAGTTATATCAGCTATCTTCAATAGCCAATATCATGGAATTGCTCCAAAATGAGTTTATCAATATGAATGATTTTTTTTAAAGGATAACCAAAAAAATGTAATGAACATTTGCACCATGTTATGAAAGGGAGGGAGAGTAGTTCTAATACACACTAACATCCATCATAGAAGAGGAAACACAATTCCCATTAAGTTCTGCTCATCCAAGGACTTTCAAGCATAAGGAAGGGTCCACTCTATTTTCTGAAAAGGGATGCTGCATCACAGCTCTGCAGCTGCCATGCCACTGCTTTGCAATATATCAGAGCTGAGGCTGTTATACAACATGCTTTTCTTACTGAGCTGCTAAATTTATTAGGTTCTAATTGAGAGAAAGTGAGGGAAACACTTTTTTCTGCTGGTTTGGTCCTGTACAAACCCTTCATGAAGTCACAGTTCTCTTATGTCACAAAGAATTACCTCCCACATACACTGCAGTTTAAGGGGCAAGAACTGGGGGCTTCCTAGCAAAGCCTGTGGCACTGTTGAGGCCTTGCATTAACACTGGTTTGCATTAGACGCAAGGGACTCACAGAACTGAGAATCATGCCTACCTTATCTTTTGACCTATACAAGGCAAAAAAGCCCACTTTCTAGACATGGAATATGTGTAATCCATGTTTAAAATGCATTTGGGAACACAACTACGAAAGATAAAAGTGTTGTAGCTCAATTCAAGGTGGTCTCATATGTCTTTTAATGCAAGGCCAACTACTGCCAGATCTGATCCTATAACAGTTTGATAACCAATTATTTTGCTTCTGCACCCTTTACATCAGGGGTGTCCAACCTTTCACCTTCCCTGGGCCACATTAGAAGATGAAAATTTGGTTTGGGCCGCACATAGAATAAAATATTTGGTTTGGGCCGCACCTATTGACGGGGACGGCGCAATGCAGTCACGCAGCACCCCTCTCCTCTCCCCTCCCCTCCCGCTCCTTCCTTCCTTCCCTCTCTCCCCCCCTACCTCTCTCTCTCTCTCCCTCCCTCCCTTCCTTCCGAACTCCCTCCCTTTGCACTACAAGATGTGGCCTCTCGGAGCTAATATAATGGATGGGGCGGGTGAAGCGCGCTGGCGTCACCGTTGTGACGTGCCCCGGCCGCATTCCGGCCGCAAGCGCCGGCAGTGTAACTTGAAACTTTGGAATTTCTTTAAAAATAAAAAATTGCACTGGGCCGCATTATGAGCCGACCTGGGCCGCATGCGGCCCACGGGCCGCGGGTTGGACAAGCCTGCTTTACATGATAGAATTCTTGCAAAAGCAATTTGTTTTGCTTTGTTTTTCTCTACTTTTCCCCTCACCTCTATGAAGTATGTGTTTGTTTGTTTGTTTGTTTGTTTAATTTATATGCCATTCTTCTGTCCAAAGACATCCAAAATGGTGCATTGTTGTTGTTACATGCTGCCAGGTTGCCTCTGACTTATGGTGACGCATAAGTCAGAGGCAACGTATGAATAAGCGATCTCCAAAACGGTGAATATCACAATACAATCACATACATAACATACAATTAAATAATAAATACTTCACATAAATAATAAAAATTAGCAACAACCTAAAGCCTACCAGACATATTTTATCTCCCATACATTATCATATAATGAATGTTTTGTCACGTAAGTGGTAGAATACCAGCTTCCTAACATTCAAAGGCCTCCCAAAACAATTCTGCCTTACATTTCTTCCTGAATCCCTGTAGTGATATCATATTTTGCAGGGGCTCAGGAAGAAAATTCCAAAACATAGGAGCAGCAACACGATTCCTAATACATCCAAACTGGACAGCTTTAACAATTGGCACACTTAGAAGAACATTCTAGGTCAACTTCAACTGACAGAGGGACTCATAGGGATAGAGGTGGTCCAGAAGGTATGTGAGTCCTATTCTGTGTATTTAGGAAGACAAGAATGGATAATACTGTATCTTTCTTCTTGCTGTTATGCGCTGTCAAGTCACCTCTGACTTATGGTAACCCTATGAATGAGCAATCTCCAAAATGTCCTGTCCTCAACAGCCCTTTTCAACTTTTGCAAACTCAACCCTGTGGCTTCCTTTAGGGAGTCAATCCATCTTGTTTTTTGTCTTCTTTTCCTGTTGTCTTCCACTTTTCTTAGTTGATACTGCCAATCTTGTTTGGGGATTTTCTACAAGAACCATTCAGCCATTTTGTTTGACAAAATAATAGGAAGTCATCCAATGCCTCTTGAGTGTAAGAAAGGGACAAGACAAACCAAATAAAATGTGAATTTATCTGCCTCAGCTACCATAAACCTAAGGACTAGAACAGCCCAAGTCAAATCAATCACTCTGTCTGAATTTTGTCTCTTTCGCTATCACAACTCATGGGAGTGAAAGAATATGGCTTATGAAATGCCTCTAGGCAAAAGAGCTCAATGTGGCAAGCATAAGAGCTTGAGACACAAAATGGCTTTTGTTTTTGAAAACCACTCTCATCTACAATGGCTTAATACCACCCCAAACAAGGAACTTGTCATTAAGAAAAAAGAAAAAAGAAAAACCACACGTATCCACATTCACAACTGTCCTTGTTTAAAACATTTCTATATTGGTTTAAAGATGGAATAACTTCTCAAAATAAAAATATAAAATATTTATTTTTAAAGGCACACAATATGTACACACACTTAAAAGATATTCATGACAGTTCAGTGCCACAAAAACAGAACATTTAAATGGTATTGCTTTAGGCCTACATCAAGTAAAAGAGACAGAAACATCCTTCAGACCATTTGGAAACATTTCCAGAGGAAGTCATAAGGAGGGGAATCACCATAGAAAAGGCCCTATCTCTGATGCCTATCAACCTCATAGATTTTACTCATGGGTCTCTACAGCCCGGCAGTTTCTTCAGGTACCATATGTAACTGTGTGCACATATTATTTGCATATGAAAATGACTGTCCCATGTTTTGAGAAGCTATTCTGTCCATAAAGCAATATAGTTATGTGAGGGTTCATAACTAGCCTCCTTCTCTTTGCAGAATAAAACAGGAGTCGTTTTCAAAGTAAAATCCAAACTGGGGTTTATTGTTTCATTCAATCGCAAAACGTCTTTTTAACTGTTCATCATGTAACTTCTCTCACTGCACCAACGGGTACCGCAAGGGCAACCAGGCATCAGGTTCAAAGGGGTTTAATGACTTAGTCTCCCAAGGACCAGGTAAGAAAGGATCACCGTCTCCATTAGGGTGTTCGTCTTCAGCTTCCCCTAGTAACGGTAGGGTCTCTTCATCTCCTGTCTCTCTCCATACCGGCTCCCCTTCTCCCTCAAAGGAACCCCATGCCTGGCGCTCCTCCACCTCCCTGGTTACCGCCTCCTTCTCCTCTCTTAGTCTCCTTCTCCACTCTCGAGCCTCTGACTCTCCCCAGTAGGATGGTCGCTGAGGTAGTCCCTTCCTCCGGCGGTAGTCAGCCTCCTCTCGAGGCACCTTTACTTTTTCCCATCTCCCGGTCCAAGGGTCTTTTACCCAAATCAGTTCCCAACCTCCCGGTATGCTGTCTCTCTCCCTTTTTATATCTCCCATTCCCGCCTCTATTACGGACCTCCCCCTTTCTTCTCTTCCCGCCAATTCCCTTTCTGTCTGTGTGGCCACTGTTAATCTCAGTAGGTTCTCCTCCAGTTCCCGGGTGTCTGTTCCCCGATGCATAATCTCTCGAGGAGTTGGCGGAGGGGTGGTCTGAACCTCTTGAGACACCCTACAGACGGACGGCACTCCAATGAGAGCCTCTATGCTCTCATCTCGCCTTTCACAAGTTATCCTCCTAAGATTCTGAAACAAAGTGTTGCCCTACTTACTCCGAGAGAAACCCATTTCTAGGATTCTGATCAAGAAGAAAAACAACAGCAACCTTTTATCCCAAAACTGATCACACACTTCCCTCGTGCCACTCTTATTCCCAAGAGAGCCCTAAAGCTTGCCAATTCCAAACAATTCCCCTCAAGTAAAATATCGCCTGATTAGCAACTCAAAATTATATTCAAATTTTATTGCAGCAAAGACCTAGAAGCCAACAATTTCCCCCAAAGGCATCTTACAGACCTATGGACCAACAATTCATCATCATCCAAGTCTGTATTTTTGCTAATATGTTTAGATTTCAATTGCTCAGAATGTTTCTAGAAAGGTTAAATGGAATATGAAATCCATGTCCTCATTTGGTCATCTCTTGTAGCATTTTTTCTGCAGTTTTACATGCTCACAAGGCAGTAAGCCCCACTGAAACTAGGGAGACTGAATTTTGACTAAATCTGTATATACATTGTGCTCCACCTCACATGAGCAAAATCCTGTTATGTAACTTTGTGCCCAGCGTAACCTGGATGAGGCAATGCCCAAATATATACCATTTTACTGTCTGTTTTACTTTCTGTATAAATTATACTCTTCATTGTACCGAATTCATCTGTATATTTTTGTTTCTCCACTGAGAAGCCTTTTACTGCTTAGCTTGTTTGCCTGAATTTTCGCTCTCTAAAAAAGTAGTAAGTCTTAACTATAGCATAGATTTCCATTCTAGGATGAAAATACCCATTTCAGTTTCCTTTCATAAGAGAGACGCTGCTCTGGGCATAACAGAGGCTACATTAAGAGGAACTTCCAAGACAGAAACATCTGCTGCATGCAAAATTAAGTAACAGTATTCATCAAGTTACATGTATGAACCTGCCAATTTTCACATAACCAACTGTGCTGTGTTGTTGTACCTTTGTCTCACTCATAACAATGTACTGTCAGTGATGGTTATTTTTAAATTTTCTCTGATCTATCAATAACTTTGACACATCTAATCTCAAACTCTTTCTCCTTTTTTTGATCCTGAGGGGCAGAAGTTGGACTTTTAAGGCCTAGTTTGCTGAGTCACTTCCTGCCATTTTTGTTTCATTACATTTTTATCCTGCCTTACAAAGAGAGTTCAAAATGACATAACATAGAATCCTCATGAGGTTCCCCAGTAGTCTCGATACTGACTTGGTCCAGATCAGCCCTAAATACAAAGAATGATCTCATGTAAAGAACTCCCTCTTTCCAGTCTTTTTCCTGAAGGTCTGCAATGTGCAGGCAAAATGGACAACAAAACAGGTCACATGCCTTCCACCCTCCTCTTAGGTAAGAAATCCAATGCAAGACAGCTAACTGCACCACACTCCTATTTCCTTCTGTAACTACAGGGAAAATTTAAGAAAAGTTTCCTTGGGCTTGGTTTATTCATAGTTGCCCTTCAATGCACTGAACACTATTTTTATATATTTTTATTATGGGAACCTGCCCTCCTCATCCCTGCCGCTTGCTTCCTATTCTATCCCATGGACCAGCCAACTGCTACTTCATGCTGGGTTATTTCTATGCTTCCAGTACTCTGGCCTTTTCAGCTTTTCCCAGCCCTCTCACAGTAAGATAATGTTGTAACTTCAATAAAGGGTTATTTTTTCACTATCTTATGAACGTGCTCTCTCTCTCTCTCTCTCATTCCCTATGTTGGAAATGGCAAAGCTAGGTTGCTTACTATCAGGAAATTAGAACAGCTGAAATCCTAAACAGCTTGCCCTGACAGACTGCCCCCATTTTTCTGGCTAGTATTCATATTAGTCCCCATAAAACAACAGACAGATCAGCTTATTGCCTCCCAAGCCAGTGTCACTGCTAATAACATGCTTGCAGGCTCCAATTCTCAGGATTCTTTCTGAGCGTACGCGCATATGTGTGTGTGTGTGTGTATTTACTGTTCCATGTCACAGACACGTTAGACTAGAGGACAGAAAGTGGATGGGGGTAGAATACAACTGATCCTTGTTAATTACCAAAACTGGGTACAATGAAGGGAAATAAGTCAGGGCAAGGAGTTGGGTCTACATTTGTGGCAATTTTGGACTACCCAGATCAGCTGTAATGCAGTTCACACAGTTCTTCAAACTTGAAAGGCATAGTTCACAGCAATTACAGTGGCAGTCTGAGCTGTTTCTTCCGCTAACTCATTGCTAAACAGTCTAATGTAGCCTTTCCTTCTTTATCGTATCACTTTAACTACATTAAATTAGGGTCAGCACTGATTTTAGAGCCACAAGAATGCTTGGACTATGATACTGAAATGTTCCACCAACTCTTCAATGGCATTATAAAAGCCCTTCTATGCTGTCACTATTCAAGGCATCCAAGACACCGGGTACAATGCTTCAATATACAGCTAGGAAACTTCTAGATTTTTAGACTTCTCTCAGTCACCAACCAGTATGGCCAATGGTAAGGAATCATGGGAGCAGGAGTCCAAAACATCTGGAGGGTTATCTCCTACCTTGCTTTAGTACAATGTGTGTATATCTGACTGACAACCAATTTTTCACACACATTTTTCTGAAATAATTCATGGATCTTCTCACCTTACTTTTTAAATTCCTACCACATTATCACAGTTCAGATTCACATATGTCACCTGCATTAAAATAACTCACTGATCACCAAATAACTGGAGTTATTCCTTCAGAGGAATCAAAAGACAAGGACAGATTTTTATTATTACTATTTTATTTTTATTCTGATGACATTAAATATGTTCTCAAAACGTCATCTGTTCTTCTGGTAGACATCAGATCCAGAGGCATATCTCTAGATTAAGTTATTTCCCACAAGGATCCCCCAAAGACACAGAGGGGGCAGGGTAGGGACCTAATCTGGTCACAATTTTGAGAACCCCTCCTGTGATTAACAACAGCCATTGCTCTAACTAACAAGTCAAAATGGGAGATACACCAAAACTGATAGATTCAAAACTCTATTTCAACCTCTAGGTGCATGAGATTTGCTCCTCATTTTGAACCTGGGTATTTCTTTTCATCTTTTTTCAGGATATCAGCTTTTGCTGGAAGTGCCACTATAGTGCGATGAAGAATTTTGGAAACAAAGTCTACTTATTATGTAAAAAACTATAGACTATTACTTGTTTATCCTCCATTAATATTCCTGTGTTTATTTTATATTACTGCTTTTTGTGAACCCCTCCACTAAAACAAATATGGAGCAAATTCATTTTCTAATAGTTTACATCACCACATTTATACTAGCCTATTCTCACTGCATTTAAACAATAGGATTCTGGCCTATAATGCAACTATATTAGTTCTGATCTCTACAACTTATTAAATGGCTTTGCAATATGAGGTGTAAACAGAAGTGAAGAGCTGCAAACTTTCCTGAACATTCTGTATCAGAAAAAAAAAATCCTAAGGTCTAAACCGATATATCTTCAGTTTAGCATATGACTTACTTAGTAAATAAACTTCAAAAATGTTTATCTTGTTAATTTTGTGTTTGTGTACACTGCAAAATGCCTTTTCAGCAGTTACAAGTAGTGAAATTGAACAGAGTAATAAAATTAATCAAGTGCACTATATGAATTATTTATGCTCAAATCAAAGTTTCATTTCTCAATTATTTTTACTGGAACAGTTGTCAATATTGTTTAAATTGTAAGGGGAAAATTCAGGCACAGAAAAAATTAACATATGTCCTGCACACTCTTATCCATGTTTACCAGGAACTAAATATCATCAGGTTCAGTGAGACACATTCTCTGGTAATGCGCACAGAACTACAATCTACTTCCTGTATACAGTATCTGAAAAACTGTGTCCTACACAGAGTTTAGTGAATATTATGTTTCTTATGGAGGGTTCACTTGGAAAAAAGCTATTAATCATTAATTTTATCAAACAATATTATTAGACAGGAGAGGGAGATGACTGCGTGTGTGTAATTTTAAAAAATCTAAATGTTTTATATTACATTAAAAAATAAAAGAATAAGTCCCCTATACTAAAAGCCAACTTCAAAGCATGGAATAGTTCAGCTCACATTTATTACGACCACAATAAATATGGCCAAGCTAAGCCCGTCAAGAATTGAACAGGGAACGAATGTGGAGCCATAGGCTAATCTCAGGTCCACAAAGCTCTTTAACTTGTATCTTATGACATGAAGAAAAATGTCAAAGAACATGACTAGATAAAATGGAAAGAGCTGAAGCTCCATGGTAGAACTGCATGGTTAGCGAGCAGAGGGTCCCAGATTCAATCCCTCATATTTCCAAGGGAGGACTGGAAAAGACCCCAGTCAGATACCCTGGTGAGAGAGAAAGACTGCCTGCCAGGGTACAGTTGAATAAACTGCGGTATGCCAGTCTCTAAACTCTACTATCCCCCATACAAATTATATATGCTAGAAAAAAAATATTACCTCAAAAAATGCCTATCTTGTACTCAATTGTTCTAAGATTATTATTATTAAGCCCCTGCTAACCAAACAAACTGGAAAAAAACACCTAGAAGCAGACATTTGGCTACTTTAATTTCCCCCTCGAACACAATTTTCATGATTTTGAAGAGTAGTGCAGCCAGTGATGGGTCTCGGGGACAGAAAATCACCAGAACATGCCCATCTTTAGAGCATACACTACCGAATTAAGATGGAACAATAATCCAGCACGGAAAAAGGCAGTTTCATAGATTCCTGTGATATAATTTAGTTTCACAGGTGAGGAAGCTCAGCAACACATCCACCATATCCATCAAAGAATCTGAAACTTCAATGGTATTTCTTTTTATTTCTTCTAGAAGCATAGTAACCCGTTTGTGTGTTCTGTGCCGTCTAGCCAGAACCGGCTTATAGCGACCTTAACAGGGCTTTCAAGGTAAGTTCCATTTTCCACTAATTAATTTATTATTTTAAAAGACTAGGTAATGTGATAATGGTCATTTTGGCAGCAAAGTCTGGTGTTTGGCTAGTATGATTCTAAGTCTGGTAAATGAAAAAAGGAAGAGTTAAACTTCTGGAGCGGAGTCATTAACAGATAATGTACAAGTAAAATACTGAAGGGTTGGGTGGAATTAACTCACCAACAGAAGCCATCTATTCCATGGTAGCCCTCTGAATTAACTTTATGTCCCTCAAACAGAGGGTATTTCTTTTAATGAATGGCCATTAATAAGCTAATGGGGTGCGGGAGAGAAGGAGGCAGAGATTCACTATGGGGGCTATAAGGAAGCTAGAGATCTATCTGATGGCTTTCATCATATTTTGCAAGCAATACAGCTGCCTGCCCCTGTCTCCTCCCCCTACCCCAAGCCCATAGGAAAGCGGCTTTCAATACCAGCGTATGGTACAAGAGAACAAAGGGATAGGCAAGCACGCGCACATACACACGCTCCCTTTGTCTGAGAAAGGCCATCTTTGCCTTTTTCCAGTGAGCTAGAGTTGCATTTTGTGCTGATTAGGCTGCCCACTTTGAAGGTACAGCTGAAAATCCCTAGGACCCTCTTAAAACTGCCTCCTCTTCCCATCCACAAAACCAACCCCTTTCCTTAACTGAGCCAGCCCCTGACAAAACATGATCGATACTAGTTTGTGTGTGGTTAAGCATCTGACCTCATGCTTGTTTGCAGTGTCAGCAAAACACTCCTACAGAGAGTAAGAAGGAGGGAGAAGGACCTATCAGGAAGCAAGCAGGACAAGTGAAATATGCACTGTGATTTTAAAAGCAGCTAATTCCTAAGGCTCAAATGGTGTTCAGATATTTCAAAATGTTTAGCCAAGATTTGACTAGTACTGAATGGAAGCAAAATGACTCAGAGTAACTTATAGCACAAAAACATCACCCCCTGGTTCACCTTTGTAGATGCTTGGAAATACAGTGGGATAAAGTTGTTCCAAAAATGTGCATTGTTGGAAGTGGAGCAAGTCTTACAGGTCCACTTTGTTCTCCAAACCAGCAGACTTTACAGCAGACTGGCTTGCCAACATTATTCCTATTTCAGAGAAAGAGACAGTCGTCCAGAACGTCCCTGTCTGCCAACTGTTTCATCTGGATGCATACGGCTGATAAATTTTCAGCTCAGCCTGGGTGTATGTTAAAAAAAAAATCAGCTCAAAAAATTTCCTCCATCCTGTGTACAGAAACAGGCAAGGGGGCGGAGAGAGATGATAGACTTCACAGAGTTAAAGCCAAGAGATTATTTATGCCCCCAGTTTTAGCCTGCAGGTGCACCATGCAGTTTATACCATGTTACATTTAATAATAATCAAAGCAGCCTACCTTTGTAGTTTAAACAGTCTTATGAGAGCCATTTCCCCTGAATTATATTTATAAGTATGGGCATGCATGTAGTTTATGTATTTATATATACGCATACATGACACCTCAAACAAGTTTCTCAATGTTAGATTTTCTTCAATAGTCAAGAGGACTATTCACCAATTACTTAAGCTAGAACCTGACTAAGTTGTACGTGTGAGAAAAATGGGAGCCAGAGAGCATAGCATCTCTTCTTGACCCAAGGATCTAATGATCTGGTAGTCCATGGAATGAGGAAACCCAGAGCAACCAATGTTCTGTGTGAATCAATGGATTCACAGGGTGGTTCATTACGTCACTGAGCTTAGCTTTCCTCTCTTGCCAGTCCAAGGCAAATTAGTTCCATGTTTCATCCAAACTGGCAAGTTAAGGGTCTGCACTTGTCCTGCAAACCAGAAGCATAATGTAAGACGTACAAAGGTTTGCTTCCAATTTTCTCATGTGGAAAATAGCGGCATAGAATGTAAAGTGGAAATAAACCAGAATTACTCTATTCATATAAACACACAATTATTTCCAGGAACAAAGAGAAAGGGGTGGCATAAGGGTGAAGCGGCACCAGGAAGCTACTGTAGCATTTAGTTAAATGTTACATACAAGTTAGTTTACTTTCACCCTATGGATGAGTGCAAGGCCTCAAAAACCCAAGATTAAGAATTATTTCTGGAAATGAATAAGTGAATGAGCCATGGAAGTGAAACAGTGGGTTAAGTGGATTGATCATTAATAATAATGTGCAAACCTAGGCTCATCCCAAGATATCATAAGGACAGGCCTGAGGTAAGAAAACTCTACTCACAGATGAAGAAAAAAAAACTGTGCAGTCCCTATACACAATCCAAAGACAAGGGTGGTTAATACTTTTATTACGTTATGTGTAGAGTCAGAACCAACTTATAGCGACCCTAATGGAGATATTTCAAGGAGTGGTTTCACCAATTCCACACTCCCAGTTAGCTTCCATGGCTGAGCAGGGATTTGAACCCAGGCCTTCTGAGTCCTAATCTGTCACTTGGTCCACTGCATCACGTTGGGTATCCTTTATTAGACCATTCCAATTTCAAACACAGAGGCTAGGTTTCAACTCTGCATGAGGCATAAGGCTGGGCTTTAGAGCTGAGGATGATGCAGTAAAAACACAAAAAAACCCTCAAAATTCATGGCCAGATATGCAGGCCAGGTTCCTTTGTTTAAAGCAAATTCCAAAATGGGGCTGCAGAATTCACTTAGAGGTGGTAGGTTTTAAACTTCACCTCTTGTGCTGTGCATTTAAAAGTCTAAAACTTATTAAAACAGAAAGCACTCCCTCCCCCACTACCACTACGGTAGCTCTCAGAGAACTTAAATACATAAAGTCTCAGAAGTCTTTCGTTAAGGTCTTCATGTTATATATTTTAAATACCATATCATAGGCATATCATTTATCACTGTAAAAGAACATATTCCACACTCCATATTTTTTTCAATTTTTCCAGAAAAAAACAAAAAAAAAACAGTTTTGGGGAAAAATACAAAAAACCCTGTTTCCCCCCCCCCCCCCCAATTTTTCCATTCCCCCCCCCCCCGGACTTCCCATCTCTACCACCACCACTTATCACCCAAGCAGGACTGCAAACTAAGGACAACATCTTTCTCCATCCACATGCAAGATATGGCTGTAGTTGGCTTCCTTACTATATAAACAAAATAATATCCCAAAAATTTTTATTTGGTGCTTGTCGTGTGTGCCTCTGTCCTCAGCCAAAAATGATGTGTTTCAACATAAAGACAGGGGGGAAGGGCGCTATTTCTAGTACTGCTTCTTATCCTAGGCTGAACACCCCAACAATCCAAACTAGTAGGATTGTTTATTTGGCTGTAGGAGCCAAAATGATGGTCTCCAGAATTAGGACTCTGTCATAAACTATGTGGGAGAGAACGCAACAACTTTCATGGGAAATCCTACAGACTTTAGGGTATTAAGCTTGATAAGGGGGACCCATGACCCATCAGATCTCAGATAATGTTTTCCCACACTTCCACTAGAAAGGTGTCAGTGTCAAATCTGATCTCTTCCTTTTCAGAGCATTGACAGAATCTAGAACCTCTTACTAAGCCTCTGCCTCTTTTAGCCTTGCATCAAGTAGTTATGCTGAAACTGATTCTATGAAATTTTCACTTTTACATTCTGCAGTGTACCTGAAGGACTGGGAAAGATAAACATGGGCACAACTAGTACTACCGTGTTTCCCTGAAAATAAGACAGGGTCTTATATTAATTTTTGCTCCCCCAAAAACAAAAAACAAAACAAAAAAAACACGCATTAGGGCTGATTTTCAGGGGATTTTTTTTTTCATGTACAACCATCTACATTTATTCAAATACAGTCATGTCATCTTCTTCTGGTTGCTGCACAATGGTGGAGGGTGGGCTATCACTTAACTAGGGCTTATTTTGGGGGTAGGGCTTATATCATGAGCATCCTGAAAAATCATACTAGGGCTTATTTCCAGGTTATTTTTGGGGAAACAAGGTATGTAAGGGCAAAAAATAAGATACCACTGGCTTGGGAGAACAAAGGTTCACCTTTCCCCCATGTGTCTAATATAATCTTTTTCTAGCTTCACGTTTGTTGCTAGGCCCTGAGGCCTGTTCTCAAACATTCTCCCTAGGAAAACACCTCTGGGATGCTTCAAGAAGTATGTTGTTCCTTGAAGCAACCTCTGACCAGTTTCTGTTATGCAGTCTGATTTCTATCAGCTTGGGCATAATCCAGTTTGTGAAATGACATATGAAACAGATGCCAAAAGGATGAGTTGGTTCACAAAGGCCCATTTCTAAACTGCTCAATTTTCTTAGCATTAAAAATTCTGAAAGGTTTTCCCCCTTCTACTATGTGCTTTTTTCTAAATGAACTCAGACCATGAGCAAGATGATGGCTATCAAAGGATAAAACCTAAACTGAAATGAATATGAACTGCAGGTTAGGAGTCCAATCCAGGATTCCCAAAATTGATTCAGCTTTCTCCCTGAGGTCTTTGTCAAGACATGGTAATTTGGTGAATAACATGCAACATTAGCTGTTCAATAAATGCCTCATAGAAATCATGGAGGTATAGTCAAGCAAGATGCTCACCTTAAAGACCAATACCACACACTGAGCTGGGCCAGTAGTGAGCTGGGCACATGAAGATACATAGGACATACTGATGTAATTAGAGGTAAACACATCTACAACAACTTTTCCTAAAAAGATACCTTATAGATGTGCCTGGCCACTGATCTCACTAGTTTGGGCTTAAGGAAGTTTTAGTGTGAAATATCTGGAGAGCTCTTGGTTGGGAGGACAGTTGTTCCACATGACTGGTGCATATAAAAACCTGAAGAGCATTATCTTGTTAAAAAAAGAGTATGTTTGCCTGTCCACAGTTGCACTGGAGTACCAAAATCAAACTCCTACAATACATTCAAAAACAATATGGTGATAAAAATCCAGAATTGGTTTTTTTAAAAAGGGCTTTATAGGACTCAAAGTGCTTCTAACAAGTTCTCAATAATCTTTGCAACAAGTTCATAAGGTAGGTCAGTACAATCATCCTCATATCACAAAAACGGTAGGGAACTGAAGATACCAGTGACTCATTTTAAGTCATGAGTCACCTGAGTTCATGGCTGAGATCTGAACCCTGGACGTCTTGTTTCTTAGCTTATTTACTTAGCTATCACGGTAATTCTACAGAACTAAAACATATAACTTTTAATTCTCGCAACGGACATGTTTTCCTGTACATTTGTTAAATACTGTCAGCTGATTGTTCAAAGTGCCTCTCAGGAACAGCATGATCATTGCAAAAGCAAAAAAGCAAAATGTGCTGCTTATATACCTTCCTCCTCAGTAGTGCCTTGCCTTGATCCCAGGAGTTTGATCATCATGGTAACCCACCAGCTCATGTACTCACACACTAACCTTTCACCACTCACATTTCATAATTCAAATGTTACCAAATCTTGCAAGCTTCGACAGATGTAGCATTGTCCTTAATTCCCCAAAGGTTACATACAAATTCAGTTTGTTTTTGGAAGGAAAAATACATTTCAGAAACAATGGGTAAAGGGGGAAAGGTTAGGGAGAACATTCAGGCTAAATCTTAAAAGCAAATTAAAATTTTCAGGACAGTAAAGTCTTACTGATTAAGGTGAATAAAATATTGGATTATTAAAAAGAAAATTCTTAAATTGTGAAGGAAAGACAGTAGAAATTACACAAAATTTCAGTTATTAAAACATGCATACATAGCTTTCGGCTCTTCCATTCTAGTAAACATTTGATGCCCTTTGATAAAGGATATGAGAAGGAGCTCCCCACCACTTAAAAATAGCCTCTTTCATAGTTGTCATATACAGTTGAAACATTTTGGAATCCATAAAATTAACTTTTTGAAAAAGCTGTGTTAGATCATATGGGCTCGTACCAACTTTTATGTAACCAGCACTCTGAATGGAAAAAGCAGTATGTCATAAAGACTATCACTGTAGCTTTTTATTTTTAACCTAACGTAGCACCTAAATTTTAATCTCTCACTTTGCTTACATGAATGCTACCATGCCTCTCTATACTTCTGCTCTTTGCCAATTTGGGAACCTGTGTGTTTCACCTAAGGAAAGGGAGATCTGACCTTCACATTTTCAGAAATGGAGGCCTGCCATTACTCCTTCATCCCAGTAAGCATTACTAGGTATACATTGGTACCTATATATCTGACTGTAACCCATGCAGTCTGCATTTTGGAACTGAATCTAACTGCAGATCACATGGCCTGATCTGGCCTAATTTTGGAGCTCTTCCACTCCTTTCCCCATATCCTACTTTTTTGTCCCTAAGTTGATGAGGTTTGGGGAACTCAAGAACTTGCACTCAACAGGGCATTCTGGTTGTAAAATAAAGGTACTGCCTAACTGTGGCTGAAATATAGTTAGCAAGTCACAACTAGAGTAGGCCTGCCAGATCCATGGAACTTACAGAAGAGCTGACTCATAAAATCCCAATTCAATGGATCTACTCTAGTTGTGACTTACTACTGAATTCCAGACATTGGAAACTATTTTATGCATGCAACAGAAGCCAGGTGTTTGGTCTTCCTGAGATTCACAGCAAGCAAAACCTTGTTTCCATGAGGGCAAATATGAAGACTACTGAATCTATTAAAACAATGCACCATGCTGGCATTACTTCTTCAGCCACGTATCCCTGCAGATCTGCCCAAATTCTTTTTTTGTTGTTTTGTTTTTGTTTTGTTTTGTTTTGTTAAAAGCTGTCTCTCAGAAAGCAGCAAAAAGCCAGCAGAGTTACCTGAGGAACCAGCGTAGCACTAAAGTTCTGTGGGCCGTATTCTGTGCCAAAGCTGCACCAAGTGGATCCCTGCCAAGCTAGATCGCTCTACTCCCCCCTACACCCTCACAAGCTGAATTTAAAAAAATGTCTTGAAACCTGACACAACTGGTGTTAGACCTCTACCTCAAAGCAGCCATCACTAGTTACGCTATGCCCATAGCAAATTAGGTGCTCAGAAAGTACTCAATAGTACCAAGGCTAGTCTAGAAGGAAAGTTGCTGAACTGTACAATATACAGATAAAAAAGACACGATAGGGAACACTGCATATTAAGGAGGATTGGCTAGCCAGCAACACTACTGTTCACAAGAGGAAAATACCATGCTTCCCTCCATAATGTATGAGTAAGCTGCCTACTCAGGCTAGACATTAGGCTATCTCACACACACACACACACGGTTGGGGGCAGGTTTAGGGTTAAAGTGTGAGAAGCAACAAGCCCCTTTTATTCTTGCTCACAACCAATCACAACTGCACCTGTGGTAAGGCAGCCCCTACATTCTTCCATTTCATTTCACTGCACGAAGAAGGGCCAAACTGGGCTTTACAAGTGGTTCAGATAAAGAAGAATTCCAGCAAACAACAAAAATTCATACACTTACATAAAGAGAGATCAGGCAATCATTTTTTCAACAGGGAAACACAAAGCACAACCCATAAAACAGGAGGGAGAAAAAAACACAGTAATGCTTTCCAAACAATGTAGACCATGGGGGTGGGAGGGAGGCATCTTCTGCCCTTTTAATTAGTGGGAGGTCAGAGAGAATGTCAAGCTTTGCTATCCAGCTCCTCTGTTCAGAAGAGGAAATTAGACTTTTAAATTAAGGTGCTTTTGGCCTTTCAATAGGATTGGTACAGGGGAAAAGAATAGTTCACCGTGCCTTTGCTCCCCCAATGGCTCCACTAACAGTACAGATGCAACCCTGGGTCAGAGTGATAGAGGAATCAAATTTATCACTGCCAAAAGATATTCCATAGCCAAAGTTATGTGCAGATATGTAGGTTTAAGCACCAAAAAGGACTGCTGTTATTCCAGAGGGAAGGCCAAATTGTCACCTTGTCAAATAGAACTGAGTATATCTTTGGTGCTAAGTAAATGTTAAGCGATGGCAGTAGACAACCACTCTCTGCTTTGCTCTCCATTCAAGCATGGCTTGATGAGGATGGGCACATATGAAAGCTATAAGCTATGCTCCCTATTCTCCTGCCTACCCACAAGGTCATTTGAGGGGGTTCACTTTTACTCCCATATGCTCACTTTCCACCCACAGGGTTTAACAGAGAAGGTAAGGCCAAGACAAACCACAAAAACGAATAGGTATTTCTTTAACAGAGTAGACCTTTGGTCTAGATGGGCGGGGTAGAAATCCAATAAAATAAATAAATTTAAGCTCAAAGAGGGGGAAGATCATGGGCCTAACCTTACAAGACAAAGTAATCATTTGTATCATGCATGTCCTTCAAATGCAAGAGCATTCTATTAATTCCCACTACACATAACACCCAGGATTTGTGCATCTTGTTTTCATGCAACTCTGTGTATTTAATTCTATCTGGACTTACAAACATTCCTTTCCCAACACTAAGTTCACCTACTTATTTTCTTGGTCATTCAGTATAAAACAGAGAAAGGTTTAAGCTTAAATGATACACATTTTACAAGCTAACAGGGAAAGGCAACAACAGCAAAAACATGCCCAACCTTAAGGAAAGGCAAAACAATTCTTAGTCAATATAAGAATTTCCAAGGTATTTTCCTCTACATGCTTGTAACTGGCTGCATTCTAAATCTCCTCTTCTCCCTTCCTGAGATGGGATTCAGATCTGCTACCCTGTTTGCCCGAAAATCAGACATAACATGAAAATAAGCCCTAATGTGATTTTTCAGGATGCTTGTAATATAAGCCCTACCCCCAAAATAAGCCCCAGTTAAGTGAAACCCCGCCCTCCACCATTGTGCAGCTACCAGAAGATGATGACATGACTGTATTTGAATAAATGTAGATTTATGTAGATAAATTTAGATCCCCTGAAAATAAGCCCTAATGTGTTTTTTGGAGCAAAAGTTAATATAAGACCCTGTCTTATTTTCGGGGAAACACGGTAGTTCCCTCTGATCCTAGCACTGCAGAAGTAGCGACTTCAGTATTTACAATGGTTAGAGAGGCCTTCATCTCAGACAGTCCTATGAACCAGCCCTTACTATCTCATAAATTTCATTTCCTGCCTCCTATATGTCCACAAAAACAAAAGCCCAACTTAAAAGAATTTAGAGGTTGTCCAGACCAATCAGTCAGAGAAACCAGTGTGGAGGCGGGGGGGTGGTGGAGGTGGGAGGCTGGGTAAGTGATGGCAGATTTGTTGAGGTAAGTCATTACAAATAATAATACCAAAAAGAAAAGAAACAATTGGAAAGCATAGCTATTAGAGATAAAATCATTGTACACTGGAGTATTCCTTTGGCAAGGAGTGGTGGAAGATCAAGGGGGCTGCAGGCCAAGGGACCAGAGAGAAATAGCAGGATTCAGTCCCTTGCAGGAAAGGGGAAAAGGGTATGGAATAGCTCTGTTGGGGAAGAAAGCCTGCCACATAACATTTGAAGTGACAGGCATGGTAGCATGGGGAGATGAGAAATCAGACAACAGCACAGTTTTAAAGGCCAGCCTAAGGAGATTTGTACTCCTACTTGCCTGTGCGAAATTATAATCATGACACGGTAAGCTTGTTCATCCACAAACAGAAAAACGAAAGAAAGAAGCTGGACCCAGAGGAGGGGCAGGGAATGACCCAGTTCAGCTATGCTTGAATACAGAACATGATACTGCCATGTACACGTAAAGGGCTTCACCTACCACCCAACCTTCCTCACCATTTGTTCACAAGAAGGTAGTGTTCAGTCCTTCACTCCCCAAAGAGGTCTCCTTTCATACTCTTGCCTGACAAAAATCCATTTGCCTTTGGCCAACTCTATGCCTTCTTTTCCATTTTAAATGAAGGTGAACAATAGCCTTTTCTCTTTCAATAGATATAAAGGGATAGGCTTTGTCCCTTTTTGAACAGATACCTCTATCCATGTGATACAGGGCATTTCAGAGTCAAAACAGCCTCTCCTGCTTGCTAACCAGAGCAGAAACGCTGCAGCAAGACAACATTCCTTCTAGAAAAACAACCAAGGAATACTGTGCTTTTAGATAAAAGCCTTGGCATACAAAATGCTTACACTGCCAGAGACAAATGTTAAATGGGGGTGGGTGGGGAGGGAGTGTCATTCAAACAATATTTCACTTTAAAATGGCAACTCAAAAATATGGTGTTAAAGCTGTTGGTGTCTTTTAAAAGACCAAGCTTGAAAAGGAACTACTTGTGGTTAAGAAGTGCTATTTTAAATGCCAACTGTATTACAGCAAAAAGTCTATTGCATTGCTACAGAAGAGTAGGTGTACAGTTCAAGAGAGCATAGTTCAATTTTAAAGACATGTTTAACTCATCCGATCCCATCTTCTCTTTCCATTCATTTTTCGCTGAAAAGAATTTTGGTGAAAGGAGTATTTTTTTACAAACATTCCAGTTTCTGAGGATTTACAAAATTTAAAGAAACAACAGACAAACACTGCAAATGAAGCAATGGCTTAAAGAGGACAAAACAAGCCACTTTATAAGTGTTACTGAAAACTTAGCCATTTAAAAAAAAATGCTAGCAACAAGACCTCTGTACTAGATCAAAGCTGCTTACAAGAGTCCAGCTCTTCCAGCCGTTTGCAGCTGGAATCTTATCTTACAGAACCTCTACAAAAAGATTACAAAATACGAATTTGACATAATTTGCTTGTAGAATACAACACTGATAAGACTTGGAATGGTGTAGCAAAGCATGCTATGTAGTGAAGAGACCACATTGGTTTTAATTATTTAGCATGAATAAATAAATGGGTGGGTGGGGTTTGAGTTAAGTGTGGTGAAAACATTTAGGCCAACAGTGGAATGAAGATTACTTCCTGAATTTTCAAAAACTGTCCAAAACCAGTTGCAGGCATTTCCTTCACAGTGGGATGAAGACTTAGCTATAGTTACCAAAAACAGTCTGCAAAGCAAAATGCAGAATGGAAAACATGCAGATTTTTTTTTAACAATTCAGTATCTCAGCTTCAGAAGTTTCTGCTTTCCAAGATAAACTAGAAATGTGGAGACTAGAATCAAAGATGGTATTCATATTCTCTCTGACAATTATAATCCTGAAAAAGGAAGAAATATGTTTGAATCCATTTTCCAGTTGAAATAAGAGTAAAATCACTGGATTAATAGGATTTGTACAAGTGTTCACTTACCATTCAATCATTGATTCAACGGGTCTACTCTTACTGAGGCTAGCAATTGGATTTAGGCACTGTCTACAAGTAAGGTACAAGCTACTCCTGCCCCTAAGGAATAGCCTGCACCATGTTCATAAGAATATCCAAAACTAGCATAGAATTAAAAAAGATAACACCTTTGGCTTGTGATTGACTTCTATTCTGGCCCTTCAAGCCTTTCCTGAAGCAAAGACAGCCCACAGATTCCAATAAAGTATAGATAATGAATTCAACTTATTTGTTTGTTTGTTTGTCTTTTATACCGCCCATCTAGATGAATCTACTCTGGAATAAGGTCTGTAAAACAACATTCAAAGCTCAAAACCTCTGCTTAAAAAAAGAAAACTGCAAGAGGATGGACCACACTTGCTTAGTTTTAGTGTGAAGTTTCACTTGTGTAGCACAGAAAAAACCACCCTGTGCTCCTTTACTATCAGCTTTGGTCTCACCTAACAAGAAAATCCACTACAGTTTTACTACTATTCTAGTAACTAACACCCCCTACCTTTTTTATTTTACTAAATAACACCCTCCTTTTTCTCATTTTATTCATCAACAGCTCTTGAGGCCCCAAAGCTACCAATAAAGGGAAAATAACTCTTGGAAAGGGCAGTATTACTTCCACCAGTCACACACCCTTTTCTGTCTGCCACCATAAAGTCTGAAAGCAAGACGCAGACACATAAGGGATAGACACAAACACACATACACTGAAGACACTTTTCAGCTAATACCTAACACACACCTCGCCTTTCATGTTTATGTACACTCTGCAAGCACACAGAAGCACTTCATGAAATGTGAAACATTTCCTAACTGAGCCGTAATAAACATTGCCCCTTGAGTTTCCCCAAACCTTGGATCAGTACTCTTTTTATTTTTGTTTTAAATCAATCTTTAACTTAGTTGGCCTGCATGCATATAAACACAATTCCTTGCACATTTAAAAAACAATAAGGCTTCTTAACCAGCCAACAGCTCTTTTAAAGTTTACAAAGGTCAACGTAAGGCCCAGGAGTGTCGTGATACATCTAAACATGCTCAGCAATGTTTCGCAAACCAACATGTTTCCGTTTAACGTTCTTATTCAAGTTGCATATCTTGTAACTTCCATCATATTTTCTAGCCCCAACATCATGATGCATGGTCAAAATTAGACCAAACCAGACTAGTAAAAATGGTGCAAGTGCTCCCAATAATTTAATTAATGTAGGATTCCTAAACTTTAGCGAATTCCCTATTTTACTGTATTTTATTGTATTTTTCAACTCTGTTCTTTAAGTCTGAACCTTTGACAGTATTTTGTCACCACTCTGGGAGAATTTGCATTCCTTTTGTTTATATTATCTTCACATTTCTAAGTCACTGATTTTCCACATGCACAAACATTTATGCATACATATGTTTATGCTTCCTCCTCCTTGAAAAGAAAAACTTTTTTAAAGCTGTGACACTGAGTGCGCAATATGCATTATGACATTCGGCAGACTATCAACCTGGATGTGCAAAATAGAATGAGGTTTGCAGGGGACTGCTGCATAGGTGCACATGGACAATGCTGAAAAGAAAAACAAAAGGAAGCTTTTTAATACAGAGCTATAGAACAATGGCCAGGATGTGGGATGCCCCAGGACATTCGTTGGGATGACTATGAAGGATATGGTGGAAAGGTTGGTGCTTTTTTAATGAAGTACAAATGTTTGATCAAAGACTGGGGAAAAGCATTACTCAGAAACAGGAAGAGGTGTAGACTGCATGAGATACAATCAGTTATATTATTCATTTTCCCTGTCACCACCAACTCACGGGGGTTGTTGCCAAACCAACACATACAAATGAGAGACGACTACATGAAAGGCAGCTGGGGATGGGCACACCTCCAAGCTAACTTACAGAAGAGCCCTCCTAAGCAACATTGATATTATCATCATACAGTCAGAACTGGAAGGAACCTTAAAGGTCATCTAATCCAGTCCGCAGCACAATGCAGGCACTGCAATGCAGGATATAGCTACACCATTCCTGAGAGATGGCCAGCTAGCATCTGATTAAATGTTTCCCACCATACAACAAAATTTAAATGCAGAGAATATTGAATATGAAACACCTTCTTCATCATCGTGTGCCGTCAAGTCAATTCCAGCTTATGGCAACCCTTTCCACGGTTTTTGAGATAGAGAATACAGTATATAGAAGTGGTTTACCAATCCCTTCTTCTGGGAGTGTCCTGGGACTGTGCACCTTGCCCAAAGCCACAAAGGCTGGCTTTACTTGCAGGAAGCACAGTGTGGGATCGAACTCCCAAGCTCTGGCACCACAGCAAGCTACCTAAGCCACTGAAACTATCCAGCCAGCTCCTCTGGCAAAAACATAACAATAAAACCTCCTTAGAACTTTAGTTGAGAAATTGCATACACAAGCTATATGGTGGCAGATAAAATTAAAAAGAACTATGGGAGGAGAATTAGTCTTTAATACCACCCGAAGGGTGACAAATTTGGAAAAGCTAACTGAAGCAGAGGTTCCCTGCGCCCTAGCACAGTAAGATGCAAAGTACAGTGGATTCGCCTGTTGCCAGCAGAACAAGAGAACAGAACTCGACACAAGGACACAGAGTTCAGCTGCTTTAGCTCCTCCAGGCTATCACTGCTTATTCAGGAAAATCCCCATGGGAGATTCTGGAAGGACTTTTGAGCAATTCTCACAAAATGTGGCCTGACAACACAACAACAGAGAGACTTTAAAACGGGGTCAAGATGACAGTCGGTTTCCACATTATAAGCCTACAGCAAGAAAGAAAGCACAAGGTGAACTTCTAGCAAAAAATAAAATAAAAAAGGGTGTGGCACAACTCAGGATTCCTCAAAATTGACTCATTAAAAACAAGTTCTCTCTAAGCTGAATTGCCACTGGGATTTGCCAGTCTCAGTTCACCAGTCACGTCATCAACAAGCCTCTCCCAGATCTTGGGGGGGGGGGGGAGCCATCTTTTCTGCTGGGCCCAGCATTCCTTCCTCTTCTCCCTCATGGGTGCCTATTAATAGAAAGAAAGGAGGGGGAAGGGAGAAGCCAACCCTTTCAGCTTCCCCCAAAGCCTAGCTGGATCTTCCTTCTTCCTGTGTGGGCGTGGTAGAGCCGCCAGCAGCTCCACCCGCCTCTTTGGCTTCTCCTAAAAACCCAGAAAGGGAAAAATAGCCTTCCTGTTCAAACTCACAGGCTCCTCTTTCTACCCAGAACACCCCCCCACCCCATCCACTAGGGCCTGGCTGTCCAATTGGAAAATAATTAGATAGCAATTTTATTTATGACTCCCCTCTCTCCCCCTCTCCCCCATTTTAATGGCTAAATGGTGACTCATTTTGGCAGCATTAGAATACACAGGAAGTTGTCTCTGTTTTACAGCCACCACTGTTCATTTGTTGTTAAATATTTATCCTACACAATGATGCTTGAAAGGAATCTGAGGGCCTGTTTGTGCAGCTTTCTCAGAGATTTCAAGGCAGTTGGATCAGATCAGAAAAAGGCCGGGACAGATCAGAAAAGAACAAGGGAAAGAAAGGCCTAGGCATCCATTCTTTGGAGGACAGCTGTGTTAAGACACCTGCATGCTGCATGCTATTGGACTCATGCCACATATTCAAGATCACACCCTTGAACTCAGTATTAATCCAGAGTAAATACCACTCCCTGGTGCCAAGCACACAATCACCAATGCAGATTACAACCCCATTTCATCCATAAATGTGTGTCAAGGGAAATGGTTTGGAAGGAGCCACCTACCCTGTTCAGTCTGTAGACCCATACCTTTATATTTTTAATCATTAATGAACAACACAAGCAGATTAAGTGATCCTAAGAATATATCCTCAGTCAACTTTCATGGACTCTTACTGGGATCCTCTTCCTTAGAGCCCTATACATGAATGTACAATTCCCCCCCCCCCCATTCCTATAAAAAGAAAAAGAAAACTGACCTAGCATTAAGATATACAAATGTGTGCCTTCCAACACTGGAAACAAAACTTACTCTAGCATTAGAACAAATTTTAGTCTAACATCCAAAAGCTGAAAACCTCTGAATGGCTTAGGGAGTGAACAGAGATCTCCTTGCCCCCACCCCTACCCCACTGTCAGGGCAAATTATAGTCTAAAGCTGCTGGGGCTGTTCTAGGGAAGTTCCCTCCCCCAACTGTAAAATAATGGCTTGTCAGTGGGCTACCTTTTCCAGCTGGACAGCCAGAAAAAGATGACTTCACATCACTCTCCATAGCATGAAGCCACATCAAATTTCCTTTTCCTAACAGATGGGGGGCGGGGGAGAATAGTGGAAAGGAAAGAGGGAGATATCTGGTGATTTGACATTGACAAGCCTTACAATAGGAGAGTTGCATTGTAAGCCAGGTCTTGCTCCCAGCCCTTGGGAGCCAAGCTGCCTGAAACCAGATTTCACTGCACGCAACCTTCGAGCCCATTGGATTTCCTCTCCACCCCATTCTTGTGTGAGAGAATCACAGGGGTTGGGCTTTTAGGAAAGATTCCCAGAACAAGCAAAAGAGCTTTGGGTGCTTTTTTGTTTTGTTTTGTTTTTTGTTTTAAAGCAATGTTGGAGACAGCTGGTGGAGAAGTTGCTAAGAATCATATGCACTTTCAACTGACCCAAGTAAATGTATACACACACACACACACACAGAGGAGGGACTCGTTAATACCTGTCAATAGGTCTGTGCTTATCTGTAGCCATATACAAATGGACTGTAGCTTTAGCTAATTTCCTCCTGTTCTCCAAATTGTTTGCAAAGCACTTAGCAGCTTTAAAGATCCCATTGTTTTCACCCTGTTACAAAAGCACCTCAGAGACCACCATGATACATCCCATCCCCCATGTCACACACACACTGAATAGCCACATTCAAATGGAAAGACTCCCCACATACATACACACACATTCCCACTGGTTTATCCCCTCCCTTCCCCCATCACATCCTGTTCGGAGAGGGTCCATTTCCCCTGATGCATTTCTAATGAAGCCTGAAAAGATCATGTCAGCTTTTGTTTACTTTCTCATTTTCCCCACATCTAAGATGTCAGCAAAGCACTGGGATAGGTGGAGCAAGGCTGTGCCATGCAACTTGCAGCAAATCATACTGGCAGTGACGGGAAGATATATGTTGTAGGCAAAAGAGAGACCAGAAGTGACTATCCTTATTTTAAAAGAAAGGTCACCTTTGGATGAAATAGTTCACTTTCTTATTGTAAAAGGTTTCTTCTGAGTAGAAAGGACCACCTTTTTCATTAAGGATAAAACTGTTCTTAGCAAAATGAGAGATTAAAAAATGGAGCTTTTGGGCCAACATCAATCCAGTTAGTATGCAAATCAAGAAAACTATAAGAAGGGGAGAAATACTTTCACTGCACCACCACTTATTTACCTCATGCAAATGGCTTCTATTTGGCCTCAGGCCTGGCAGATCTTATGTCACTGTAGAAGGCATTTCTTTTTTCCTTTTTTTTCTTTTTTTTTTTTGAGCAAACAAGAGGCTCTCTGGGGCAGGGAATTGTTTCCTGGCATTCCTGTGTTACCACTAGTTGCAGTGCTTGTAAACAACATGAAAAGAAGAGGCAGTGTTTACCGCTCACTTACCCTGATCTCATTGCGCCGAATCTCCACGTCACACACAGAGTGTCCTTGGTGGGCCCCACTGTAGTAACAACAGAATTGGCAGACAGCAACCTGCTCAGCCTCGCAGTGGTACAGTCGGTAGGCATTGTGCTGGGGGCAACTCCAGGCCCTGACATCATCAGCCTCCACCAGGAGGTGCCCACGGGCTGTGGAGGGCTGCTGCAGGTGTGTCTGAACATGAGACTGGCAGCAGGGAGCTTCACACCTCAGGCAGATCTTCTGGGCAGGCAAAGGTGGCCCACGGCGACAGAAGACACAGTGTAAGACAGAAGGAGTCTTTTCTAGGTTGAGAGAGTTGAACTTCTCCACAATGTTGGTCAGCTTTAAGTTCTTCTCAAGGTTAGGCTTCTGATTGTAGGCCTGGTTACATTCAGGACAACGTACTAGCCCCGTTTCTTTGGCCCAAGCTTCTCCTATGCATCCCCTACAGAAATTGTGCTTACAAGGAAGCTGAACAGGTTCCACAAAGACATGCAGGCAAATGGGGCATATAAGCTCTTCCTCAAAACAGTTCTTCCAGTTTTCAGCCATGTCTCTTATTTTTTAAAAAAACTCTCCTTAAAAGTCAGTTTTGGTCTACCAACGTAGAGAATGTTGGGTTTCCACTTTTGCAACAGAAAGGCCACTGAGTTGCTAAGAAACCAAAAAATGAAAATAAAAACAATTAAATTCAGATCTATCTACAAAAATTCAAAGCAAAAAATTCTCCTGAAAAGCCCAACAGCAAAATCCAAGAAAAGTAATGAAATTAACTACCAATATGCAAAGCAGAAATGGTTCTAAAGTTTAAAACTAAAACAATCTTAACTTTTACAAAGTTTTTACTTCCGATTCTGAAAAGTAAAACTTACCAAGAATTGAAAAAAATCCATATAAAATCCAGAAGCAGGGAGTCCAAATGCCATATAAAACTCCTAAGTTAAGCACTGCCAATTTATCATGAGTTTATGCCGAACATTTGATATTCAGGAATAACTGATCTCTCTCCTGAATAAACACAAGCAAATGACTTTTCAAATGCTTTCTCTTTCAAAATTTAAGTCTTTCAGTCATCCCCCCCCCAAAAAAAAGGGAGATAAAATCCAAACTGAAGATGAAAAATGCAAAGGAGAAGAAGGAAAACTACAACAGCTAACTTCTAATGCAGCCAAATGGTGCAAAAAGAATATATGAATAATTCTTCATTGGCTTTGGGACAGTGCAATCTCAGTAGGAAGACACTGAACCATTCGGATGAAATTCCAGCCTAGAGCCAAAGGGACCCTCCCATCCTTCACTCCTTTTCACAAATAGGAATGAGGAAAGAAGGAAGAAGGACTTGCGAAGGCAGAAACTGAAGCTGAAGACAAATTCAACCAAGATCAACCTGCTCCCAAGAGACACTGGGATTTCACCTTCTCAAAAATCTGTCCCAATTTTTCATTTCTAAGACAGCAACGGAAAACAGTACTCCCGACTCAAAATCCCTAGTCTTTTGGAAGAGTGATGGGTTGCTCTCACTGGAAGAAAAACAAGTATGCCTTGATCAAACTGAAAAGGAATTTCTCAACTGCTAATGAAGAGCCCAGCCCCCGCCTCTTCCCCTTTGCTTCTCTGTTTTCCTTCTGACATGAAAGCTATTTCTCCTTTTGGAACCAGCCTGCAAAGGGGAGGGGGGAGGGAGAGGAGGAGAAGGACAGACACGCACAAGCTTAAAGGGAACCGCTGAAATGTACAATTCCAAGAGGACTCGGTTAGTCCTCAGCCATTTTGAGCTGTTTTTTTTAAATTGGAGGATTTAAAAAAATAAATAGAAACGAATCTATTAAAGGGGGGGGCGGAGTGGATGGCACCACCCTGCAAAATGTGCGCTTTATGTGGGTTGGGGGGGGGGAGGGAGAGAGAAGAAGACCGGGAGAGAAGGGGAGGGCTCTAAATTGAGTTTATACAGCCGCAGCTGCTGTGCCTTTTCGCTTTTATCATCAGATCAAAAAAAACCCTACATGCTCCTCACAACCACCTCCAGCCATCTTGGGTCTCCCCACACACACACGCACTACACTTTAAATAAAAATCTATTTTTAAAAATATACAGATATACCTATCTTCGACACCTCTCGCTAACGCTCCCCTTAGTCACGAACAACAACACGAATTAACTAGCACCCCAACGGATCAGGCGATCTCTTTCACCTTTGCCACATGGAAAAGCAGCACGGACGCGACCCACGGTTTCAAACCAAGAAAGACATAACGCAAATTAAAAGAGGGAGAGGGATCGCTGGCTATCTCGCACCACACTAACACGCAGAAAGGAAGCTGGGGGGAAATATGTAAATTCCGGATCCTTTAAACCAGAGATAAATTTTCTCCCCCAGAAAAGGGCCATTTATCGATTACAAAGATCCATAGCAAAAAAACCTAAATAGATTTTTTAAAAAAATCATTTCCCAGTTCCAGGCAGAGAAGTGGAAAGAGCTAAGCCAAGAGCTTTTGGCTGCTTAAGAGAGATTTCCTCCTGCATACATACCGATTAAAAACCCTTCAAAACACGCCACACACAAACACACGCACACGTCAAGGTTTCAGCAATATAACGCAAGGCCCGAGCTGCGGGGTTGATGGCACACACGCACAAAAAGAGAGAGGTCTTTCGCGTGACTCGAGGTGGCAAATCAAGGTGAAGAGAGGTTGTCTATCGGTAGGAAATGGGAGGGATGCTTCTGCCGCTGCCTCTTCCTCGCCTCCTCTTCTCCCGGGGGGAATGAAAGCGCATTAGGGTTGGTGTGAATGGGGGGAGCAGAAGAATGGGGGGGGGGAGTATGAAGGAACTCAAGGGCGGAAGGATGACTAAAGATCAAGGGCGCATAGCAAGATTTCCCCCTCCCCCCTCAAGGTTTAAAGAAACAGTGGCTGAATCCGATCTCCGTCGAGCGTCTTCCGAACGGCAGGGCCCCTTTAACCGAAGCCCAGTCAATCATCAATCAATCGATTGATCCGACTGGATAACGAAATGTGGAGTCCTCGAGAGGAACAAGGACAAAAATGAGAAGAGGGGAAAAAAACGAGTGAAAGAAAAATCTGGAGTCCAATCCGGAGTGAGTCGCTGCTCGAGCTGTGGGCCTCCTCGGCTGGATTCGGTCCCCTCCCTCCCGCCGGGTCTGAGCCCAGCCTAGCCGCAACCACCACCGCCAGCCGTTTACTTCCCGGCTCGGTCGACTCCCTCTTGGCGGCGGCTGGAGCTGATGGTGGTGCTGCCGCCGCGAGGCTGCTCAACCCCTTCTCCCCGCCCTCACGTGATCCGCCACAACTTGATACATTAAACACAACGCGTCCGGGTTCTCTTAAAGGGGCAATGGCACTCTTGGCGAACGAAAAGGTTGGGTGGGGTGGGTCCTCCTCCTAGTAGGCCTCTAGTTCGGTGTGTCGGCCTTCGTACTTACATGGTGGTGGCGGCGGCGGCAGCAGCGGGCTTGCTCTTGGGAGCCCCTTCGGTCTGCCGGTGGGGAGCCAGCCATTACTGGCCTCCCCCGCTCTGTTCTCCGACTTTAACTGCCTGTCAGGGTATGAGTCATAGTGGGTCACCACCACCATCTACCACCTCCAAGGGGAGGGGAAAATGTGGCCAGGTCTACCTGTTTAATAAGCACAGGGCTTGTTTTCTCACAACGTCGGTGGGAGAGGTTTATATGTGTCATGCACGCCGGTCGCAGACTGCCTGGTGTCCCGGCGGTGCTCTTTGGGAGAACGGCCATCCTATGCGATGCCTTTCACTCAAGTCAGAGTCTTGGTCCGTCTAACTCAGTGTTGCCCAGACGGACTGGCAGTGGCTTTCCACAACTTCAGAAAGGATTCTTCCTCCGCTTGTCACCTCTGGGTTGAAGTCAGCCTGTTTTGTGGTCGGAGACATGCGCTCTAGGACTGTGCTCTGGCCTAGCGAACATTGGTAGTGGTAGCGAGATGAAGAACATCCACCTGGGAAAATTCCCTTATTTAGT
The DNA here is from genome assembly GCA_037013535.1 of Intellagama lesueurii. Taxonomy (NCBI): domain Eukaryota; kingdom Metazoa; phylum Chordata; class Lepidosauria; order Squamata; family Agamidae; genus Intellagama; species Intellagama lesueurii. The sequence goes on from JBAJHW010000003.1 coordinate 213,348,773, forward strand.
GGCACTGCCATCTGTAATGATAATTTAATTTTCAAAAAAATATTTAATAATTGCTGGAAATCTATGCAAACAAACAAAGAAAACTACTTTCTACACAGCTATGGCAGACACAGGTGCCCTGTCCTGGAAGTATGACTAATTCCCTGAAGGATATATTGAATTGCACGTTCCTGCCCTATCCGACTTTGTCTAATTTGGCTAATAGATTCTAATTTATTTATTTTATTTATTTTATTTTATTGGACTTCTACCCCGCCCATCTAGACCAAAGGTCTACTCTAATCTTTTATGCACTGCTTCTGCTGATACGAGTTACCATTTATTTAGTGGCAGTGGAGGGCCAGATGCTATGCAGGTCTTATTGACTGTGAGGGTTCAGGATCTGGCTCCTGTTTTTCTCCAAATAAATGAACAGACTTATGAGGTTTAGAAACGGGAGTTACATTTATTGCTGTGTTCAACAAGAAACCGGTGTCTGCAAAGGCATTCCAACTTTTATCTCCTTCCAACAACTGGTCAGGAAGGGGTTTCCAAGCTTCTTCTTTAACGGGGTTCCCCCCAACAGAGTTCCAAGGCCCGGGCCAGTCCATAGTCAAATCCGTATTCAATATCTGTCCGGGTTCTCCCTCCAGTAAGGGTACGGTGCCCTTGTCTCGGGGATCCACCCAGGTGGGTTCCCTGGAGGTCTGGAAGGTCTGCCATGGTCCCGTGGGTATCCCCTCATCTGGGTCTCTCTCACCCTCCATTCTATTCTTTCCCGTCTTTCTCTTTCAACCCTTTCTTTCTCTTCTCTCAATTTCCTCCTCCACTCCTTTGCCTCTGTTTCACCCCAATAAGATGGTCTTGGGGTTACCTCCCTCCTTCTCCTATAGTCTGCTTCCTCCTTTGGTATACGGAGCTTCTCCCATTTTCCAGTCCATGGGTCCTGCATCCAGATCGACTCCCAACCTGGAGGCAATTCCCCTTCTCCCCTTTTTATATCGGCCATTCCCGCCTCTACCCGGGACTTCCGCTCTTTTCCCGCCATTTCTCTCCCGGTTTCTTTAACCGCCAAGTTTTGTACTCCTTTCTCCACACTCTCTTGGTCTGTTTCTGGTAGCTCTACCTTTCAGGGAGGGGAAACTGGCAGAGTCTGCACCTCTTTTTCTATAGTGAGAGGACGGGATGGCACTCCAGCGAGAATGGCTTGGTTCTCGCCCTCATTCTTACAGTGACCTGATACTGAATGGGGATGTCGTTCCAAAATATCTTCAAGGCACCAGACTGGGGAAGGTAGGTTTGCAGGAAGGCAGGTCTTTGCTAGCAAAAAAATGGCAGTGATGGAATGGGAGGGAGGACTCTAGACTGGCTCACATTCTGTCCATGTAATGTCAAGCTGTTAACATATACAGATTGGGGACATATGTAAAATAAAAGTCAGTGTTCTCAGTAGGTAGGAAATACACATTTTAAAAGGAAGGGTTCCAGGATCCTTCAGTTAAGCATACCAATCCCCTTGAAAGTAGCTTCAGTTTGGGGATGTGTGTGCCTTGTTTTTTTTTTAAAGGGGTTTGAAGGTAGGATGTTTGTCAGTGATGCTGCATCACCTCTGTTCAGAGGTTCCCCAGTTATTTTTAAACCTTTCACAACTCTTCTGAGCAGAATTCACCATAGTATATAAAAGAAATTTTGGGTGATAACTACAATTATTGTCCGTCTCCAAATTCAGTTTATTCATTTATTTATTACATTTTAAAGAGTATTTTTACCCCACTCTTCAACCAACAAGGCTCCTGAAGGGGCCAACAAAGATCAGAAATAAGATAGTCTTGCCTTTGAGCTTACAGTTTGAAAGACACAACACAAAAGGAAAAAAATGGTAGGAAAAGAAAAGAAAAAAAAAAGGGGGGGGGAGAGGTTAACTTGTGCACCTTAAGTTAAAATTGTTAAACTACTTCCAGTCAAAGAACTCCTAGTGCATTGTGAAGCTCTTTCATGTTTTTCTTCTTAATTAATTTTTCTATGGTAGGAAAACAAAGTAGTGGTGGGAAAAGATGGGAATATTACAAAATGGAAGACAAATGTTGCTTGCCCCGCCCCGAAAACTCCATGAATGAGGTTAGGCAATCAGACAAGAAGTACATCTAGAAGGACCCTTAATTACAAAGTTCAGCAGGCAGAAGTTCAGCGGGCAGTATTTCAGCAGGTCATGGAGTTGACTCTAAGCACAACAGAAAGGCTGCTTTCTGCCCCTCATTCTGACAACAGTGGCATTTGGTAGCTGGAGCTCCATCCAAGCAAGATGCACGTCTGACGGCTATCTGCTGTCACTGGTAATGTCATCAGAAGTGACGTGTAATAGGGATCAAGTATAATTAGTTTCATTAGACAAAGACCAGACGGTATGTTTTCATAATATATAAATACATTTAAAATCACTAATTGCATAGTATCTTGCATTTCTGAATCAAGCAAATAGCAGTGGAGGCAAATAATAATGCTAAGAAGAAGAAACCATAGTTTGGAATTAATTCATAGTGATTTTATGCAACTATTATTTCAAATATTCAAAATATCTTACACTATTGCAATAAATTAAATGCCTTAAAAATAGTAAAAGCAGTAAAATGTATTTTATAAACTCCAAGTGGCAGTCAATCCATAAATATCTTGCTAGAGACCTTCTTCGTTGTTGGTAATGAAAATCATACCTCCGTTCAACTTTCCTGCTATAGATCCATTTGAATAAAATTAATATTGTAATGCTTGGCTTTTCGATCCTAAATCCAGTTCTCTTAAAGCCAAAAGCTGTGTTGGCAGCATACTGTATCTTAATTTGTATTTATAATATTAGAAATGACTAACAAAGGATTTCTCCACTCCCCAGAAACACTAATGGCACCTACTGTTTTTTTCTTCTGTGTTTCAAAAATATGAGCAACCTCCCCCCCCCCCTTTGGAAGTGAACAGAGTGGTGTATCTGTTATCAGAACTTTTCTGCCAATCTTATCAGCCAGCGGCAGCTTTTCCCACGATGTGGGGGAGAGGGTTATGAGTTGAAATCCTGGAAAATATGCAGTGTGCAATCTTCTTTTCTACTGTGTGTAAATAAATTGTCCAAAAGAAAAATCCAAAAGCTCAGATTCGTGTTGGATTTTTTTTGAAAAAATAAAAACCCCGAAGTCACAGTGTGGAACCATGAGTGTTACAATGAACTCATTAATGTGAAACTGAGAATTGATTTGTTAAAAGCTAATCATTTTAGAGTATATTATGAAATTAGTTATGTTAATCATTAGTTACATGTTAGTGATGTGCTATTTTTACATTTTAATAAAATCAGTTAAAATGACTAAAATGGTTGCCATCACAAATCACCACCCAAATTAACAGAGAACATTGTTTTAATATTAGTAATAATAGTTTAAATAACAATCAACAATGCCTTTTACAATTATGAAAAACTATAGTGTATTACAGGTGATGAAGGAATTTTTGGTAAATCAGCTGCAAGCCCTATTGATTTCAGTGGAATAAAACTGCCTTCGTAGGATACAAACAGTGTGGTTTAGTGGTCAGAGTGCTCGACCAGGACTTGGGAGATCCAGGTACTAGTCTCAACCAGCCATGAAACTCTATGAGTAGCCTTGGGATAGTCGCACTATCTCAGGCTGACCTACCTCCAAGGACTCTGTGAAGATAAAATGCGGAACAGGAGAGCTATTTATGTAGCTTTAAGCTCACTATAGGACAGTCAGGATATAAATGTAATGTTTATAGTAAATGTTTAGAAGCAACATGATTCCCAAGAGCAGGCAAGCTGGCATAGAAGATACCAGGAGGTAAGGTTAGAAGAGGTAGAACATTTACACTTTATATTCCAGGTTCTCTTCAAGATGAAAGGGCCTTTGGGGGGGTGTTCTTTCTAAATCCCCATTGCTTATTTTGTCTGATACATAAAAATGGATGCATTTGTATGTTGACTGGAAAGTACAATTAAAAAGCTGAAGGAAAGGTTGGGCAGCACTTTTATAAGACCCCTAAAAATTACAGTTTTAAGTCCACTTTTGACCCCCTGTGGTCTTCATCAATTAAAAAGCTGTGTTGAATAAAATGTATATTGGTAGTCACTTGTCTATGATTGCAGCAGGTCTCCAAATCAATACTAAACTGACACTATTTAAACCACTGTAATAAAACAAGGTACTAAATGCCAACCAAAGTATAAGTAAATCTAACCTGTGAAATTCATTTCCTAGAAATCAAATGTGAATGAATATTTTAATATTGTATTTTTTTAGATTGTGTTTTATGCTGTGCGTATTCCTATTCAGCAGCTTGATTGCGGATTACATCCATTTTCTTTATTATATCAACACCCTGTTTCCCTGAAAATAAGACCTAGTATGATTTTTCAGGATGCTCGTAATATAAGCCCTACCCCAAAAATAAGCCCTAGTTAAGTGACAGCCCGCCCTCCACCACTGTGCAGCAACCAGAAGATGACATGACTGTATTTGAATAAACGTAGATTGCGTGGAAGTGAAAGGAAAGTCCGATGCTGCAAAGAAAAATACTGCATAGGAACCTGGAATGTAAGATCTATGAACCTTGGTAAGCTGGATGTGGTCAAACAGGAGATGGCAAGAATAAACATTGACATCCTGGGCGTCAGTGAACTAAAATGGACGGGAATGGGCGAATTCAATTCAGACGATTACCATATCTACTATTGTGGGCAAGAATCCCGTAGAAGAAATGGAGTAGCCCTCATAGTCAACAAAAGAGTGGGAAAAGCTGTACTGGGATACCATCTCAAAAATGATAGAATGATTTCAATACGAATCCAAGGCAGACCTTTTAACATCACAGTAATCCAAGTTTATGCACCAACCACCGATGCTGAAGAGGCTGAAATTGACCAATTCTATGAAGACTTACAACACCTTCTAGAACTGACACCAAAGAAAGATGTTCTTGTCATTATAGGGGATTGGAATGCTAAAGTAGGGAGTCAAGAGATAAAAGGAACAACAGGTAAGTTTGGCCTTGGAGTTCAAAACGAAGCAGGGCAAAGGCTAATAGAGTTTTGTCAAGAGAACAAGCTGGTCATCACAAACACTCTTTTCCAACAACACAAGAGGCGACTCTACACATTGACATCACCAGATGGCCAATACCGAAATCAGATTGATTATATTCTCTGCAGCCAAAGATGGAGAAGCTCTACACAGTCAGCAAAAACAAGACCTGGAGCTGATTGTGGCTCTGATCATCAGCTTCTTATAGCAAAATTCAAGCTTAAACTGAAGAAAGTAGGAAAAACCACTTGGCTAGTCAGGTATAATCTAAACCAAATCCCTTATGAATACACAGTGGAAGTGAAGAACAGATTTAAGGACCTAGATTTGGTGGACAGAGTGCCTGAAGAACTATGGATGGAGGCTCATAACATTGTACAGGAGGCAGCAACAAAAACCATCCCAAAGAAAAGGAAATGCAAGAAAGCAAAGTGGCTGTCCAACGAGGACTTACAAATAGCAGAGAAGAGAAGGGAGACAAAATGCAAGGGAGATAGGGAAATATACAGAAAATTGAATGCTGACTTCCGAAGAATAGCAAGGAGAGACAAGAGGGCCTTCTTAAATGAACAGTGCAAAGAAATAGAGGAAAATAATAGAAAGGGAAAAAACATCTGTTCAAGAAAATTGGAGATATTAAAGGAACATTTTGTGCAAAGATGGACATGATAAAGGACAAAAATGGCAGGGACCTCACAGAAGCAGAAGACATCAAGAAGAGGTGGCAAGAATACACAGAGGAATTATACCAGAAAGATCTGGATGTCCCGGACAACCCAGATAGTGTGGTTGCTGACCTTGAGCCAGACATCCTGGAGAGCGAAGTCAAGTGGGCCTTAGAAAGCATGGCTAACAACAAGGCCAGTGGAGGTAATGGCATTCCAGTTGAACTATTTAAAATCTTAAAAGATGACGCTGTTAAGGTGCTACACTCAATATGCCAGCAAGTTTGGAAAACTCAGCAGTGGCCAGAGGACTGGAAAAGATCAGTCTACATCCCAATCCCAAAGAAGGGCAGTGCCAAAGAATGCTCCAACTACCGTACAATTGCACTCATTTCACACACTAGCAAGGTTATGCTCAAAATCCTACAAGGTAGGCTTCAGCAGTATGTGGACCGAGAACTCCCAGAAGTACAAGCTGGATTTCAAAGGGGCAGAGGAACTAGAGACCAAATTGCTAACATGCGCTGGATTATGGAGAAAGCCAGAGAGTTCCAGAAAAACATCTACTTCTGCTTCATTGACTACGCAAAAGCCTTTGACTGTGTGGACCACAGCAAACTATGGCAAGTTCTTAAAGAAATGGGAGTGCCTGACCACCTTATCTGTCTCCTGAGAAATCTATACGTGGGACAGGAACCAACAGTTAGAACTGGATATGGAACAACTGATTGGTTCAAAATTGGGAAAGGAGTACGACAAGGCTGTATATTGTCTCCCTGCTTATTTAACTTTTCTGCAGAATACATCATGCGAAAGGCTGGACTGGAGGAATCCCAAACCGGAATTAAGATTGCCGAAAGAAATATCAACAACCTCAGATATGCAGATGATACCACTCTGATGGCAGAAAGTGAGGAGGAATTAAAGAACCTCTTAATGAGGGTGAAAGAGGAGAGCACAAAAAATGGTCTAAAGCTCAACATCAAAAAAACTAAGATCATGGCCACTGGTCCCATCACTTCCTGGCAAATAGAAGGGGAAGGTATGGAGGCAGTGACAGATTTTACCTTCTTAGGCTCCATGATCACTGCAGATGGGGACAGCAACCACGAAATTAAAAGACACCTGCTTCTTGGGAGGAAAGCAATGACAAACCTAGACAGCATCTTAAAAAGCAGAGACATCACCTTGCCGACAAAGGTCTGCATAGTCAAAGCTATGGTTTTTCCAATAGCAATGTATGGAAGTGAGAGCTGGACCATAAAGAAGGCTGACCGCCAAAGAATTGATGCTTTTGAATTGTGGTGCTGGAGGAGACTCTTGAGAGTCCCCTGGACTGCAAGGAGATCAAACCTATTCATTCTGAAGGAAATCAACCCTGAGTGCTCACTGGAAGGGCAGATCCTGAAGCTGAGGCTTCACTACTTTGGCCATCTCATGAGAAGAGAGGACTCCCTGGAAAAGACCCCGATGTTGGGAAAGTGTGAGGGCAAGAGGAGAAGGGGACAACAGAGGACGAGATGGTTGGACAGGGTCATCGAAGCTACCAACATGAATTTGACCCAACTCCGGGAGGCAGTGGAAGACAGGAGGGCCTGGCGTGCTCTGGTCCATGGGGTCACGAAGAGTCGGACACGACTTAACGACTAAACAACAACAACAGATTGTTGTACATGAAAAAAATAAAACATCTCCTGAAAATAAGCCCTACTGCTTTTTTGGGAGCAAAAATTAATATAAGACCCTGTCTTATTTTCAGGGAAACACGGTAATGGATTTCTGTATCTGCATTGTGAGTGTACTGTTAAATTGCTTCAAGATTGCTCTTTGTGTAGGGAAGCAACACATAGCTTAAATAATAATAATAAATGTAGTAAATCTAGGTGCGAAGAAGCAGGATCACCAGTTTTCCAAAAGAGCAATAGCGCAGTCCTCAGAGGCAACGTCAGCTGTGCTCACTAGTACTTATGCCTATATTATATGCAAAGGACTTTAACCTTATTTCCTTGCTATGTTTACGGGTAAATAAAATTAACTGTTTTGTAACAAAATGCTAGCTTATAGTTCCACGGCTGTTCTTCCTGAGCTAACCATCCAGTTTCTTATTTTCCTGCAATAACAAAATAAGACATTATAAACACAGCTGTGTGCACAACTGGGAAAAGTTTGCTTTTTAAAAAAACTACAACATATGTGCTGGAGAATTCTGGGAATTGTACTCCAAAATTTTAACTGAATATGTGATGTTTAGTCAATTGCCATTCAGCCTCTCTTTACTGATTTGCATGTTTGAAATGCATGGAATGGGTTGAGTGAATGAGAGTAATTAAATCTGATGGAAAAGGTACTGGACCTGCAGTGGAGGAGCTGGCTTTGAATGCCTGCTCATTTACAATGTCACTGACCAACCTTAGGTTCACGAAGAGCTCTTACCCACTTGCTCCCCATCTGCAGCTAAGGGGAATAATAATGACCTCCTTCAGAAAGTGGGAATGATTGTTAGTGATCCTATATAAAACCCCTACAAGCAGTAGTAAAATGGGAGTAAATCACACTGAACTCAGTGGTACTTAGCTTTCAGTAGACAGAAACAGGATTGTACTGTAAAAGCTGGTTTTGGCAGATTGTTTGTGATCGTCCTATCATCTGTTGCACAACCCAAGAGAACTATATCAGGCCCTCTTCACCCCACCCTAACTTTTTTTTTAAAAAGGTAAATATTTGAAATGCAGTAAATACATACATTGAGTTCAGCTGGCAGGTTAAACCTTTGCCCAAGGGGTTCAGAATCCACTTTGGCAGCAATTATTTGAAGATGGGTTAATTCCCTTTTATTTATACTCCCACAATACTATGTTATGCCTTACCATAACATCTTCCAACTGAAGAGCTGAGTGCATCTTGCTGATGTCGACAAGTTCAGTCCTAGAACACCCTTAAGGCAGGTAATCATCACTCCTGTTTTACAGGTGAGGAACCCAAACCTAACAGGCTTCTGTTGCTCTCAAACACATAGTAATGCACCTACTACCTTACCAGAAACTCCTGCCTAGCACCCCTTGAAGAATTGTGCATGAATCATATAATGGTTAGTATCAATAAATCAGCAGGTCTCTTACTTGTTCTCTATGTATCTAGGATCGCAAAGGTCACCATGGACAAAATATCTCTTTCTATGTTCCTTGAGAGATTCCACAGATTCTGACTGGCACCAAGCCCAGCCTTTGTGAATATTCTGTTTTATGGTTTAGGTCAGCTTCAGGTCCAGTACTGCAAGAACCATTACTGCAACAATTCAGATGTGTCTTACTTCCTTTGCCCAGGTTTACATGACTGAGAAGTTTCTGGAATCAGACTAGGCACAGTACAAAAACTACATGCAAAATCTACTCTGAGGATCCTTGTCAGAATATGCTAAATTCAAACATTATGAGGGTTTATTTAAAAATCCATTATGGATCAGAAAAGGCAAAAGCTATTGAATTGGACTTTGCCAGTCAAAATCGTTTCTGAGCAGAGAGTAGCTCAGACTGTATTACTCACCTGCTAGCAAAATAGCTTGGTGCTGTCTTATGAATTCAACATTTCCATATGCCTTAGTCTGGAATACAGTAATATATTGCTGTACTGTCTTAGTAGCTAAGAATTGTCCTAAATGTTACCTGAAGGTCTTGTTCTTCTGGAACTGGTTGTCAGAACTATCTGCAGTTTGGTTGGAGCTATATACTGTATTTAGTTTATTTTATGGTATTAGCAAAAGAAATGTCTTCCATCCCATGACTAGATGTCAGGAAAAGATCTTCCCATGAGCCAGAGTGGAAGAACAGTTTATTTTGACAGAAAGAGGAAGAAAATGTGAACATATGTGTTGCACTTACCTTCCCATTTATATGAAAGAAGAAGTAAAAAGATCCTTGTGAAAACATGGAAAGGTTGCCCTAAATTCTTGTTTGTATTGTATGCAAATATGTATCATAGAAATGGAGTGCTGGAAGGATGCATTATCCAACTGTCTATACTTCATCAGACTCCCATTTTATCTACCACCTTCCTGTCATTTAGACCTATATTACTATACCAGGGACGTGGTGGCGCTGCGGGTTAAACCGCAGAAGCCTCTATGCTGCAGGGTCGGAAGACCAGCAGTCGTAAGATCGAATCCACGCAACGGAGTGAGCTCCCGTCGCTTGTCCCAGCTCCTGCCCACCTAGCAGTTCGAAAGCATGCAAATGCGAGTAGATAAATAGGTACCACCTTGGTGGGAAGGTAACGGCGTTCCGTGTCTAGTCGCGCTGGCCACGTGACCACGGAAACTGTCTTCGGACAAACGCTGACTCTACAGCTTGGAAACGGGGATGAGCACCGCGCCCTAAAGTCGGACACGACTGGACTAAATGTCAAGGGGAACCTTTACCTTTACCTTTACTATACCAGCACAGAATGTCCTTCTGCAACTTAATGCTTGGTGTCTGATTACAACCCTTACAGTTGGATGGGGATGATAGGATTTGTAGTTCAACACATTAAGAAGATGCCAGGATTACAAAAGGCTGGTGTACAACAGAAAGGAGAAAGGTCAAGTGCTGTGTTCCAAAGGATTCAAAAACCTAGTGGGACAACATTTAATAAAATGTTTGAAACTTTTGACAATTTAGTGATATGACCTTGAACAGATTAAGCTTCCAAAGTTACAATATATTAAGCAAAATGGAGCAGGCGGGATAATTAATGTGATGTTGTTTCTTTAGTTACAATCAAATTAACTCATCTGCTTTCTTGCTACACTGGAGCAAATAACTAATTCACAGTTGCTTAACTAGGTCATGATCCCAGCTGGGGATTTCTTGAAAATATATCCCTTGTGTTTAAAAGAAGAAAGAAAGAAGGAAAGAAAATCCTTCCTGCCTAAACAGACTCTGTAAAACAAATACATGCATGTAGGAACGTGCCTCTTAGCAATGCACAAACTGTGTCATTACCCATTGATGTTTGCTCTCCTCTTGATCAGGTGGTATGCAAGCAATAGATACGTTGCTACAGCCCCTTTTCTCCACCAGTAAGTTGCCACAAAAGCACTCCAAGCAGGGTTGAGTTGATGCCACAACTTGATGCATTGACAAGAAGCAAAGCTGCTTGTGGAGGAATGTAATCCATGTTTGTATTTATTACCATGGGAAAGTCCCAGTTATTTTACAGACAACTCATCTGTCTCGCCCTATGGATGCAGCCATTCATGGACAGTTTCCCCTTGAGGCACAGAGAGACTGCCTCAGGCAGCAGATTGGGAGGGGAGAGCAATAGCTGGCAGCTATCCAGCTGTTCCTCCTGATTTGTTTGGTCCCCCCACTGCTGTATGCATGCCACACTCCTTTTCTGCACCCTTTAAACTGGCCTGCTGCCCTCTCGTGTGGTGGAAGAGATGATCATTTGACCAATGTTGTACTAAGGTTCTTCTGCCAGCACATGGAGTGGGGGGCGGGGGGAATGTCATCTTGTCTTTTGCCTCAGGGAGCAAAATGTCTTGGGTTGGTTCTGCCTGTCTCTGAACCTCACCTTCACTTTCACACTCTCATTCACACTTCAATCTGGGTTGACCTGGTATAAATGATTAACTGCCTCCAGTAGGTTTCTTGATTTTGATCCATAAAAACTCACATTGAAGTAAGTGCTTTACATACATACGGTTATAACTCCCCAGTTCTCAGTTTAGGATCGACTGTGGGAATGATTGCTATGGAATGTGTGGAGTTCAAGCAATTTTTTTTTCTAATCTGTGCCACAGTGACAGCAGTTTGATACTACTTTAACTGATATGACTCCGTACATACTCCTGGATTTTGTAGTTTGGCAAGTTCTTAAGAGTTCTCAGCTAGAGAGCTGAATGGTGTAATTCACATGGATATGAGTTTCCTTCTTTCTGAGATATAAGAAGTCTCCTCTCTAGGACAGAAAGATGTGGGAAGCTTGGGTGGGGGAGTTTTAATGTAAGTTTTATATGGATAAAATGTAGGAATACATCTGTTGGCTGAGTAATTGTATGCAGGGATTGCTGCCTGGTGACTTAATAAAAAAATGTTGATTACCACCTCATCAAACTTCACACATTAGATTCTCTTACTCAGTCCATCAGAAAAAGAGAACAAAATAGAAAGGGCTAGCTCTTTGTTTCTGGCATGCAGGGGACCATTACAACCATGTGCTCTCACTGGACTCTTATGCAAACATTGAGGTTTTACAGAAGGTTATGAAAAGGAGGAAGTGTGGAAATAACCTAACAAAGCAAGCAACTGCATTTCTCAGAGGCTGAGCTCAAGTAGCTCTTCAACTCTTGCCTATAAAGGCTGAGCTATTTCCTGCCCTTAGTGAACGGGAAGAAATTAGCAGAGGCAGGAGAGTGGGTGTTTGTTGTACTGTACAGATTTTCAGTCTAATGGTTACCTTTTGCCACGAGTTAAGACAGAATCCATAGCATTAATAGACAAAATGCCAGATTTTCTACCCATACACACCTGCTGGCTAAAAGCATAGGCAATGGATATGCTGGGTTAGATACATGGAGTCAGATTAGGAGGTGGGATACACAAGCATATGGCAACTTCAACAGTCCTACGAAAGAGCAACAACTCCAAAACCCTATCCCCTAGAGCCATGGGAATGGTGGGTATCATGGCCAAGGCTTGGATAAATAACTTTTTTGGACTATAACTCACAGACTACTGCAGCCATCATGGCTCACTGGGGTCTGGAAAAGTTACATTTCCAAGTTCTGATCAAGGCCATAGGACTAGGAGACTGCCTAAAGCCAGTGGCAAGCTAGGAAGTGAAAGGGACATAGCCAATTCATGCTGGATGGATGGCAAAGGGTAATGGCCAAAGGAGGGCAACATTAAACCCATTTCCAGAGGGCTTTTTGTGGTGTTCTTTGGTTGGTTGTTTCCTTATTTGTGTGTTTTTTTCTGAACAATGGTAATGAGCTCTGATGAAGACTGATGAACCAGGCCTCTGCCTTTCTTTGTACACATTTCAACTGGATTTCTTAGAACTCCAGTGAACTTGAGTAAGTGGAGAATGTTTGAGAAATGATGTGTGTCGAGTTTCAATGTAGGAAACTCTGAATTAGGGTCTACACTCATTTGGTGGTTCTGCAGAAGCTACTGCCTTTCAGTTTGAACTTATCTGGGCATGGCTGCTATGTGAATGACAGTTCTGATCTCACAGAAACACCATTGGTGGCAAAAAGTGCTATAGAAATTATTAATCATAAGGAAGAGTCAAAAGCAACACATAACATCAAAGCAACAGCAGCCAGAATTCTGTTTGTTTTTTCCAAATCTGCAATGGTATGTTACACAAGCAGATGAAATATTGTCTTAGGTTCCAGTATCCAGTACTGGACCCACACCTCCTTCCACAACCTCATTCTTTCTAATGGGACAGTCTCTGATTGCATTGACAGTAAGCCAGAGATTTCACAGAATGAGATAGGCAGAACATAATGCTTCACCTGCAAGGCAGCAGAATTTTGCCCAACCAATCAAGATACCTTCTTACAATTCAAACACTGTGCTGGAAGTTTTATACCCTTAAATTGCAAGCCTGTAGGCAGAGGTTGTCTTTTTTTATTGTATATAAGCTGCTCAAGGAGCCATTTTGGCTAACAAATATATTTTACATACATATATACATATGCACATAATATGCCCCTACCTATATCTATGTGAGTATCTACATGTGACACACACAGAGATACACATAGTTCCTTATCACGGATTGAGGAAGAGCTATAGCAGATCTATGGACTAGAAGTGTTGTGTTAAAAATGTGCCCATGTTGGCCCATTTAGTAGTTAGTGATTGCTGAGCTTTGACCAAGATGTCATGTTTTCTTGTGGAACATCAGTTATGTCTGTATTGGCAGCCCCATACAGAAGTGGGGTGGTTAGAACTGAACTACCTGCAGCCTCCATAGGCAGTGACACATGTTGACAGTAAAACACATTAAGGGCAGTGTGTTTCAGGGCAAGTGGTCTTGCTGTAAGGTGACAGTCAAGCTGAGAAGTAGGCAGGTTGGTAGGCAAAGGTGCTCACATGGTGGAGGAAAGGTCCATCTGTGCTGAGCCAGCAGATTTATCCAAATGACCTGAGTCAGAAGTAGCAGATTTATAAGGCCAAAGAGAACCCTGTTGATGATCCTTCATATCAACTGACTCCTGTTGGGTTAGTAGTTACAGTACTACCCAGTGGTGGTGCAAAAGTGCAATAGAGAGCAGAGCATTTGTGCCCTCATCTGGCAAGTTACTATCGCAATACAGAAGCTAGGTCCTTGTGCCCTTGTATCAGAGTCCTCCCTCTGGAATCCATGGCACCAGTTCCAACAGGAAGGGAAGAAGCAGGGTCTCAAATGGCTGTTTGGAGAACTTTGGCAAATTTAATATGGACCATGGGCCCTATACAGAGGTGCCATTGTATATACTGTAGATAGGTGCATTGTATCCTTGTGGGGACATCACCTTATCTTTTGGGGAAATTACCGTATTTTTCCATGTATAAGGCAACCCAGTGTATAAGACGACCCCCACTTTTCTAACCCCAAATTAAAAAATTTGATCGCTGCTTTCCCCTTCCACTTCCTAAGCCCTGCGAAAGCAGGATCAAAGGGCTGCGGACGTGGAGGGGGAAAGCAGCAATCTTAGGAAGTGGAGGGGGAAAGCAGCGATGAAAGGGTGGCAGGATCGCAGCCCTTTCATCCTGCAGCCCTTTCATGGCTGCTTTCCCTGACACTTCCTAGGCCCCGTGGGGCTTAGGAGGTGGAGGGGGAAAGTAGCCATGAAAGGGCTGCAGGATCGCAGCCCTTTCATCGCGGCTTTCCCCGCCACTTCCTAAGCCCCGTGGGGCTTAGGAAGTGGAGGGGGAAACCAGCGATGAAAGGGCTGCAGGATCGCAGCCCTTTGAACCTGCAGCCCTTTCATGGCTGCTTTCCCCGCCACTTCATAAGCCCCATGGGTTTATAAAGTGGCGGGCAAAGCAACCATGAAAGAGCTGCAGGATCAAAGGGCTGTGATCCTGCAGCACTTTGATCCCTGTCCCTCTTACTTCCCTGTATAAGACGACCCTCAACTTTTAGTCTAAAGATTTTAGATAAAAGTATAGTCTTATACATGGAAGAATACGGTATTCACTGTTTTAGCTTTGGTTTGTTTTATTATCTCGAAAGAGCACAGCATATAGGTCTCTTTCTTCAAGTGGATTAATAAGATCACATTACCTACATTTAGCAACAAAAGAGCTAAACTGAGCAAGGGGCATGCTGTTTCACATGGGGTGAGGCTACCAGTTCTCTCTGTGTGCCATCCAAGTGAATCAAAAGATGGAACTAACATTTGGCAAAGGGGAAAGCACACTGGATGGAGATGAGTTATTAGCATGCAAGCCCCAGGAAGGCAAAAGGATCCATCTCTCCTGGTAGTCCTTTCTTCCAGATCATAGCCTAAGCCTGCAAGTAGGAATTAGAGACCCCACCACCTAGCAAAAAATCAACGTATCACTTAATGTTCCACCTCCCCAGAGTCAATCTGTTACCATATGCACCAGATATTACATCTGCCAGAGTGTAAGCATGCCCATTGGGATTTTCAGGGAGGAATCCCATCCAAATTCTAATCATACCCCAAAGTTTCTTATCTTGCTAGCTGTCCCAGTTGTCTCCCTGAGGCAAAGTTATAATATATAGCACAACTGTATCTGTTATTATAATTTCCATGTATCACTCAGTGTGCTGTATCATTGAAGATGATATTGCTTGCACTCAAACAAACCTTGTGAAGGTGAATGGCCCTGTTAGCCATATAGTTTGCTTGTACTTATACCTGGCATAAGAAGTCTGAACACATTATGTAGAGAAATAATGCACATCCTTGTTTTGTACAAGGATTTTTGACATCTTCCTGGGGATGAACAGAAGCAAACTTAAATTCATGTCTCAAACAAGTTCTGTATTTCTGTGAATGCAGCTTTGGTCTTACAGTTGCAATAGCTACAGCGACCTTATTGTTTATAATATGTCTACTGAAATATGAGCTTCACAGGGCATACAGTATTATTATACATTTGTTTGCTCAGTGATACACATAAAAGGATCCTAATTCTGGACTGATAAGCTTTGGAATTGAATTATCTCTCTCTAGGACCAATAAACAGCGTATTTATATTTGCATATCAATGCTTGCCCTACCATTAGGGAGAGTGAGCGAGCTTCCTTCTGCCAGAAGATATAGTGTCATGAAAAAGCAGAAAATAATTAGTTATTAGTTATTCTAATTGTATTCTTACTATTATTTTTACTACCATCAAGAGAAACAGACACTTCTGAGATTTTTTTTCTCAGGTGCCAAAAAAAACCTTGAATCACACTCTACATTTTGAGCTGGGAAAAGGGGAGGGGGGCTATGTCTTAGGCAGGAAATTAGGCAGACCTGTTATTTCATGAAAGAACTGGAGAACATCAAAGGGGGAAAAAACCTAGGCAGGGTGAAAAACAAGCAAGAAGCCATCTTTCCTTATTAAATACCTACATATTATATTACAGTGCAATAATATGGGATATGTACCTTCATTTTTGTAGAGTTCCTAAACCTTACAGCATAATAAAAAGAGCTAACAGTTGATGAGGGTGCAGTTCCATACATGCTTACCTGGAAGTAAGGTCTACAGGACACAATGGGCGTTGCTTCAGTAAAATGTGTAAGAATGCACTTCAACAGAGATCATTCTGCCTCCCCTAGCCTGGTACTTTCCCCATGGGTAGGACTACAAGGTCTTGCCATTCACCAAGAGCAAGGTCATTGAGATGGCTTCAAGAGCTATCTTAAGCTCCCATGGAAGGCAACTGAAGGGCTGTTGAGTATTCCAGGCTTTAGTTTTTGCAAATGGAGAAAAGGAGGTGCATTCCTTCTAGGCCCAGAATTTAGGAAAGTTGAAGGAGTTTGATCATAGCTCCCAGAATCTCAGAAGCAGCACAGGCAGTGACCATGTTCACTATAGGATTCTGGGAGCCATCATTAAAAAATGTGGCTTTTCCAGTCTCTGCATAGGCTTCCTTCTCCTGACACACACTCCATCACCACCACTGATCCATAGTCACTACTCCAAGGGCAAGAGGGGAAAATGAAAGGAGCAGGTTGATAGAAGGTACAGGGAAGGCTCTGAGACAAAACATAGGAAGCTGTCCTACACAAAATTAGACCATTTGGCCTAGTAGAGTTCACAATGACTGAGAGCAGCTCTCTAAGGTTTCAGGTAGTATTCCCAGACCAATTTATAGATGCAGAAGACTGGACTTAGAAATTTCTACATGCAAACAATGTGCCTCTATTACTGAGGTCTAGCCTCTGTTTAACTGGATTCAAGGTACACTTTGTTCTCCTTGCAAAAGGGCTGAACAAGTATGTCAGGTGAGCACACTTATTTCTCTCAAACAGAAACCAGTGAGAAGGTGTTGGGTTCTTAAAAGAACAAAAGTAAGGGAAAAAAATTAACAGAGGACATTTTCCCACCCCAGCCTGTCCAATATGAGTGAGGAAGAGCTTAGAATGCAATGATTCCTCTGCCACAGTTTGAATGTTTTTATAAATCATCTGGGTTTCCAGGTATTGATTGGATAAAGGAGGAGGAGGAGGAAGAGGTGGTCCTATAATATCTGAGACTTGTTAAGAAATTGCTGCCTTCCTTCTCAGAGGTAAGTCTTGCTCCTATTATTCATGTTGTCTTTGCAGCTTCCATGTTCAGTTATTGTGCCGTACTCTTCTAGAGCAGGGTTCCCCAACCCCCGGTCCGCGAGGCGACATCAGCTGGGCCGTGGGGACACAGTGGCAGCCATTACAAAAAGGGGGGGGGGAAGTGGGCTTGCCTCGGCTTGAAAATCCATTGCTGCTGCTGCTCAGAGATGAGGCAGCCTCAAAGCCGTGGAAGCTTCTGTCCGAGGGGGCAGGAGGAGCTTGGGCAGAGGGAGGAGGGAGGCCAGCTCAATGGGCCCAGCAGCAACCATTACAAAAAAGAGCCTGGCGGGGAGGCCATTTGAATTTTCCGGCGCTCCTGCCTCCTGCTGCTGGGCCCATCTGCGCTGCTGGCTTTCCAGGCGGGCTCTGCCTCCCTTACTGTCCCCGCTCCTAAAATAAATTCTACCTCTGCGCACACACTTTTATGGAGCAGTGGGGAGGCCTTTCAGAAGTGGCAAAATATCGCCCGCAAACGTCCATGCACTCAGGATCGGGACTGTGCCCGCGCGTGAAGAGAAGCACAGCTTTCCAGGGAGCATCCAGTGTCAGGCAGGCTAGGAAAGGAAAGATTCCTCCGCTCTCCCCCCTCCCCAAAAAGTACTCTGCCGGGGCAAAACGCAACACAACCAGGGAGTGCAACTTTGCAAACCTGCAGCCTGCTTTCCCATTTCCCGCTGCCGAAACCAAACACCTCCTCCGGCAGAGTACTTTTTGGGGAGGGGGGGAGAGCGGAGGAAGCTTTCCTTTCCTAGCCTGCCTGACACTGGATGCTCCCTGGAAAGCTGCGCTTTTCTTCATGCACCTCTGAAAGGCCTCCCCGCTGCTCCATGAAAGTGTGAGCGCAGAGGTAGAATTTATTTCAGGAGCGGGGAGAGTAAGGGAGGCAGAGCCCGCCTGGAAAGCCAGCAGCACGAACGGGGCCAGTGGCGGGAGGTAGGAGCCCGGGAAATTCAAATGGCCTCCCCGCCGGGCTCTGCCTCGAGTCGCTCGGCCCCTTGGCGCTGCTGGCTCTTTTTCCTTTTTAAAAAACTGTTCTGGGTGGGTTTGGACTGGGGGGGGGTTATGTTTCTGTGCTGTGTTGTTTTGTTTTTGGATTTGTGTTTTTGTTTTTTTGTTTTTTTTTGCAGTCCCAGCGTGGGACTTGCTGTTTATTTTTATTTTTATTT
The DNA here is from genome assembly GCA_037013535.1 of Intellagama lesueurii. Classification (NCBI taxonomy): domain Eukaryota; kingdom Metazoa; phylum Chordata; class Lepidosauria; order Squamata; family Agamidae; genus Intellagama; species Intellagama lesueurii. Next base: position 213,367,437 of record JBAJHW010000003.1, read on the forward strand.
TTTGGTATTTTTTTGAAATGCTGGAACGGATTAATCCTGTTCCCATGCATTTCAATTGGAAATGGTGCTTAATGCATAACATGCTACTGCATAACAAGTACCCCCACGCACAGATGCCCCCCCTTCACGGACGCCGGCGGCGGCAGGGCCCCCCCCCCCCCCGGTCCTTGGAAGAATGGTCTTCAACAAAACCGGTCCCTGGGATTAAAAACGTTGGGGACCACTGTTCTAGAGGATGCTGTCTGGACTGTTTGAAAACTTTATTTGAAAACTTAAAGCTGAATACAGCTACATTTAACCTGTGGTCTCTGTCGGTTTCCCCGTTGCTTGCAGGTGCAATTCAAGATTAAATAGAGAGCAAGCAGGCAGGCAATTGGTTGAAAAGCTCTACACAAAAGGTAATCATCAATGAAAAGAGGTTGGAAATAGGCCGACAGAAGCATTCTGCTGAGATCAGTGCTGGCTCTGCTACTGTTCAATATTTTCATAAATGACTTGGATGAAAGAACAGACGGGAGGTGTATAAAATTCACAGGTGACCTAGAACTGGAAGAGACTGCAATGCTAGAGAATGGGCCAAACATTTTGAGTGATCAAATTAAACAGAGCTAAACAGAGAGCAACAAACTGAAATATAACCAACAACTGTAATGGGGAGAAAAAGAAGTCAAAAGAATCAAGTATAAGGTGAGCGAGCAATTTGCTAAGCACCACTATCTGATAGAGACTAGAGTTTGGAAGTGTTACTTTTGGGGGCCTGTGGCTAAGAATCAGAATGTACTTCTCACTAGTAAAACCTCATTTAATATACAGATTCATTTCTGGCTATCACAGTTAAGAAGAAGTTGGTATGAGATCACATGCTACAGAAAACTTGCTAAAGTGAAGATCCAGGTATAGTTCATCCCCTTCTATCCAGTGTGTCCAGCCTCTGTTCCTCTTCTCTCCAGTTTGGACACAAACAAGTTTGTCATTGTCCCAGCTGACCACACTCTCACATTTTCTGCATCCAAACCCTTGTTGTCTTCAAATTCCTCCCCAGTTTTGAACTGGACAAAATTTCAGAAAATGCTTATTATTGATAGTAAATGAATCCCCCTCCTGTTTGATGACCTTCTGGGGCTTCAGCATTTTCTTCTATCTTGCGGGTAGCAAAGTCAATACCTAAGAACAATATATATTCTTCAAAGTTGTCACTTCTCACAAAATTCCAGGTACCATTAAAATCTACAGGATGGCTGGGGAACTGGTCTACAAATGACCAGAAAAAAATGAAGTCAGCCTGGATTTTGGGCAATATGTGACTGGGAACCTCTATATATCTACTGCCTTGACCTCCATCATGGAATAAAGTCAGGATATAAAGTTGTAATTTTGTTGTTGTTTAGTCATTAAGTTGTGTCCGACTCTTCGTGACCCCATGGACCAGAGCACGCCAGGCCCTCCTGTCTTCCACTGCCTCCCGGAGTTCGGTCAAATTCATGTTGGTAGCTTCGATGACACTGTCCAACCATCTCGTCCTCTGTCGTCCCCTTCTCCTCGTGTCTTCACACTTTCCCAACATCAGGGTCTTTTCCAGGGAGTCTTCTCTTCTCATGAGATGGCCAAAGTATTGGAGCCTCAGCTTCAGGACCTGTCCTTCCAGTGAGCACTCAGGGTTGATTTCCCTCAAAATGGATAGGTTTGTTTTCTTTGCAGTCCAGGGGACTCTCAAGAATCTCCTCCAGCACCACAATTCAAAAGCATCAATTCTTCGGCGGTCAGAATTCTTTATGGTCCAGCTCTCACTTCCATACATCGCTACTGGAAAAAACATAGCTTTGACTATGCGGACCTAATAAATAGACTTTGAGCTGCTTAGCACTTTCTGCCCAAGAAATTTGTGCTGCCTGAATTTGGCTGTTTGAAATGAATTAGCTATTCGTTTGTTTGTTTGTTTGTTCGTTCGTTCATTCGTTCGTTCCTTTGTTCATTCCTTTGTTCATTCATTCAACTTCTGTACCACCCATCTGGCTACCAAGGCCACTCTGGGCGGTTCACAACATGATAAAACAAACAACACTTTAAGAAACAGAAACATAATAATTGTACAAAACCCAAAATTGAACATCCCAATCTTCATACAGAAAATACAATATCAAAATAACTAAAACTAATTTTAAAAGGCAAGATGGTGGGATAGGTGATATAAGAGCTGAAAAAGCCTCTGCGCTATGATGGTGTAATCTCCAGGAAAGTCAGTCTAGCTAGACTAATTGTGGAAATCTTTAAAAATACATTCAGGTACTCAAGTGTACATTCTTCTTTTGGAGATAGAGGGAGGGAGGGAGATGTGGGAGACATGAAAGAAGAACAGGTGAAAGGGGAGAAAATATGGTTGGGAAGAAGAAATGGGGAATCAGTTGCAATGTTGCCATGAGGTAGTGTTGCCTTCCCCTCATGTGAGAGAAGCACTGGAACAAAAAACACCTTGAGTGAGGATTTGGGAAGTGATAGTATCTTACAAGTAGAGTGAAGTATCGGATTTATTTCCACCCATCTGGATGAGCCCTAAGTATCATGAACCACCCCCACCCCCACAATGCAGCACAACCATTGAGTGTTAACAGCTCCTCAATAACTGACATGTTTTACTTAGCACAGGGTTTTGCGGACAGCAGCCCACTTCTTCCAATGCACGCAGTACAGTCTCTATACTGTAGTAGATAGATGGTTACACAAATACTGGAAAGGTCTGCATGGAGATTGGTTATGCCTCATAAAACTTTTTAGTCTTTATAGTGCCACACGTCTGTTTGTTGGCTTTGCTGCAACAGATTACAGATGAACACAGCTGCTCCTCTAGATATTTATGTCAACTATGAAAACAATTCAATGGTGTAACTAATTGCCTAGAAAGCTTCCTTAGATACTTGCATAAAATTGGATGGCTGTCCCTCAAGGATGCTTTTGGGTATACATTATTTTATCTTGAGCCTGTGAGCACACTGTTCTTCTGTGGGAAGGCTGATGAATGCAAATTTTCTAATATATTGCTTTTTAATTGTACATCACATGGACAAATCCTAGCTGTCTTGCTCATCCCTCTTCTCTAACTTACCCTTCCTGTCATCTGTCGTTGAACCCATGGCAGTAAGGAGCTGCTATGGCTTGCAACTAGGGTGGCCACATTCGAGCCATGGGTGATGACCTCTTTTTTATTTTTGCTTTATTTTTACAGGAAAGTTATCCATGTGCTATGAATGAGCTTGGATCCACATGATGCTCATTCTGCCTCCAGAGCAATTTGCCCCCTCTTTGACTCCTGAGAATAAAGACTTCTTTAAGCCAGGGACGTGGTGGCGCTGCAGGTTAAACCACAGAAGCCTCTGTGCTGCAAGGTCGGAAGACCAGCAGTCGTAAGATCGAATCCACACGACGGAGTGAGCTCCCGTCGCTTGTCCCACCTCCTGCCAACCTAGCAGTTCGAAAGCATGTAAAAATGTGAGTAGATAAATAGGTACCACCACGGTGGGAAGGTATCGGCATTCCGTGTCTAGTCGCGCTGGCCACGTGACCACGGAAACTGTCTTCGGACAAACACTGGCTCTATGGCTTGGAAACGGGGATGAGCACCGCACCCTAGAGTCGGACACGACTGGACAAATTGTCAAGGGGAACCTTTACCTTTACCTAAGGCATCTTATGATTTCAAATGACAAAGGCAGACCAGTGGAGAAGGAAATGAAGTTCTTTTGGGCAACAGAAAGAGAAAGTTTAAGGGCATTTACGTCATCAGGATCTTGGCACGGTGGAGAGAACAGTATGAGAGGGCATGTATGCTATTCTTATTCTTGCAAAGAGCAAGTGTATCTCTAAACATTTCGTGGTTGTTTTTTTACAAAATTGTTCCAAACATGCTAGTCAATTTGGCCTAAGTCTTGAATCACTGCATGCCCAACCTGCTGTAATTAGCCTGTTTTGTTATTATTTTTGAAGGGTAAGGGTCTCAGTAGTCAGCCCTTTAATTAGGCAAGGTGGAGGAGCTCTGTATCATGCAGCTGATTTTCAGTGTCACAATAAAACAGAAATTAGTTGTACTTTTACTGCCAGCATGAGACAGAGTTATTCATGGGAAAACTGGCAACAGCTGGAGAATTCTGGGAGTTGTAGTAAAAAAAATTGTTTTTTCAAGCTCTGGTAGAGGCCCTTTCCTGCTTAATAACACTGACAGTTGATCTTATCTATTGACAAGAAAGCCCCCATGAGTTTGGTCAGACTTACACCAAAGGCAGTCTGTAAAGGAGCATACATGTGCAAATGTCCTCAAGAACAAGTCTGGCAGAACCTCTTAATACAGAGCAGCAGAAACTTCCAAGGTAGTAGCTCTCATGTACATAACGAGGGAGCCATGCCTTGCTGTTCAACACTTCAAAAGTCTTTTGGTTACTATTGCCATGCTCAGACCACCTTTACCACCCTTTGCAAATTTTTACAAGGAGGACCCTGATGTAGTTCCACTCAGTCCATTCCTTAGGATCCTTTATATTTCAAAGGACTTATTTCATTCCATACATTCACATTTCAGTTTTACAGCTCACCACACCTGTTTTTCATAGTGATTTTCTCTTAGACATGCAAATAGATTGTGCTATTTTCATCTGCCTGCCTTACCTTTTCAGGTATAACATGAAATACATGAAAAAGAGAAGAAATATATTAAAAAGCAAAAAAGAAGTATCTGACAATATACTCTGGTGCCTTATGACCCTGTTCTGTAAAATCTAGAAATTTAGAAGAAACTGTCCTGTAGGAAATCAAACTATTCTAGTCTGCCTTGAATAGAGCAACTACCCAGTGACTCAGAATAAGGCCAATGTCTGATTTAAGCAGCAATGTTTGGTTAATAATTGGGACAATTTATATAATGGAGTGTGCATTGAGATATGTCCAGGTAGAAGCCACATGCAAAATTTGGAAATAATTAGAGAATAATTCATTTGTTATCCCAGTTCACTTAAAAATTTGGCAATAATTTTAAAATTCGTTTTTATGATAAAATGTCAAAAATGTTAAATTTCTGAGTAACGGTTACAATTTTGGCTTAATTGAATAGTTACTTTCAGGGTAGTAGTCATTTTTAGTAACTGTAATTTTGCATTTTAAAAAACTAATATATTAATAATGTGCTAATAACAATGAGCATACATGACAAATTAATTTTGTACATTTCTATTAGTGCTTTGGCATTGATTAAATAATTTTAGAGCCTGAGTTGGAATCAGATTTAGACTGGCCATTCATTCAGTCTTTGTGCCCCAAGGTATACAGTTCGGAATCCTGTCATTTAAAAATAAGGGGAGCCTGTAACTTTTCAGAAGTCTACCTAGATTTTAATCTCTAAAATAATTTTTTTTTTTTAGCCCATTGTGTAACCCTGTACCAGACTTTTGCCCTTGAGGCAATAATTTTTTAAAAATAGCAAGAAATAGTATGCTTGACACTGTGGATACACAGAGGGTGGGCTAGTAACAGGAAAAAATAATGCTTGCTCAAACATGCATTGTCCACCTCCAGGATATAAACACCCAGACTTAATGACTGTGTATTCCCCACCCCCACCTCGCCCCCATTAATTAGCATCAAGAAGAAGCAGAGAACACTGTCTATATGCAAAGGCTACATTCCAGGCCAGAATTAACATAAAATGAAAGGACTTACGTGCACAGCCCTTCTTAGATTGTGGACAAAGGAGGTTATATCCATTTGTCAGCAATGTGGACTATCACCTGATGGCCCTTTTTGAAAAACTTTGGTTCACAGGCCACTCTGCCCTCCATCCTTCTGATGTGGTTCATCTACATGTCACATTATTATCCTGACGAACACAAAAAAGGCAACATGGTCCTTGTACATAATCTGAAGGCAAAGGCGAGTCATAGCTTTATTAGACCACTTAAAAAAATCACAAACATAAGATTGCTTTCGACCCTTGTACAGGTTCCTCCTCAGGCTAGGCGTCACAGAGTTATAGAAGATGCAGAAAAAGCATAAATGTTCCAAAACGTCATGGCCAGATGTGCATGTCAGGCTCCTTTGTTAAACAGAAGTTTCCACATAGCGGCTGAAGCCTCAGATCAGAGTATAGTTTTCAGATTCCACCTCTGCTGGTGTGGATTGGCGATGCCTCTCTCAATCTTGTTAGACAAAGCACTGCCAGTTATTCAGCATTGAAACACAAGTTTCCTTTTTATGGCACCTCCTACACTTTGTATTGCCCTTTTGTTGTTACATCCTGCACAGCCTAATCCTATGCATGGTTTTCTGTAAATTCCATTAAATCCATGGGACTCGTGCACAGGATTGAAGCCTTATTTTCTGATTACATTTTATTGATGCATTTTGCCTCCCCTTCTCCTGAAATGTCTTTCCCTCTTATTCTAAACATGTAAATTCAGTGTGTGTGTGTGTGTGTGTGTGAGAGAGAGAGAGAGAGAGAGAGAGAGAGAGAGAGAGAGAGAAGGCACTTCAGGTGATAATGGGACCAAAAAAAATCCCCCATTATTTCCATGTCAAATGGATCACAACCACCAAATACCTGTACTGCATCTTGTTCCCCTTTTCTCCCCTGCCCTGGCTGGGGGAATTGTGGGAGCTGTAGTCCAAAAAAGGAATGTTTCCAAGTCCTAGCTAAAGCTAAAACATAATCTTGCATAACAATAATCTTAGAACTGCAGAGCTAGAAGGCACAATATGGATCATTGAGTCCAGTCCCTGTCAAGGAGGCATAGCGGGGAATCAAACTCCCAACCATACCCAAACCACTGAGCTATCTGGCAGGATACAATTACATCTGTTTCTCTTAATCTCTATGTGCCAAAGCCAAAGTGGCAGGAATTTGTGCTTTTCAGGTCCCACCCTGATTTACCAGCATTCAGGTCAGTGTGAAAAGAGTTATATGTGGTCAGCCTAGGTTCTACATGCACAAACCCAGGAAAAACCTGAAGGTCAGGAGCAAAGCCTGCTATCCTAGTCCTGATCTCCAGCTCCATGTACTGAATCTACCCCTTGAGGTCTGAAATAACCTTGCGCTGCCTCAACTGAGGGACATTTTGGAAAACGAGGACATAAATAAATCCCCTGTCAAGGACATTCTCAAATCATTTGGACTCTGGATCATGATTTCTATCAAACATGACTGTCTGGATTGATAATCCGAGTTACCCATTGTTTTATTTCACACATTCTTCTTCCTACCCCTTTCTTTGCAACATGACTCTCTTGCCTTTTGGAAATTCCAAATTTCACAACTGTGAAATTAATCTTCTTGGCTAGAGTTCCAAAAATTACGAAGTTTGGCACAACAACCTAAGCTTGCATAATCCAGTCTTCTCTTACATTTGAACTACCCTCCCCAACTCACAAGGAGTTATTACATCTGAATTTACTCCTGCACAAACTACATTGCTGCTTTTTTTGTCCACATACTGCAATTATTCTTAATTTACTCTTTTAAAACAGTTTTATCTCCTCTGATTTTTCACATAAGCACTGCTACACCTACCCAGCAAGAATGAAAAATAGGTGCAATGAATAATATTACCCAGGGGTACAACAGTAGTCACTTCAAAACCATTTCTGTTGTCTTTTTAGTGCTGATTCTGTGCAATGACTGGAATGACTTGCAGTAATTATTACCCCAAATTTAAATACTGATTCATCTCAGGCAAGCCCTACAGGGCACTACCAGCAGAAACTAGGGCAGGACCCACAGTGAACTGCTAATGAGAAAAAGAGCTTATCAAAGTAACTTTTTGGACTACAATTCCCAGAATTCCCCATGTTGTCAAAAGTAGCATTATGATAATAGATTTACTATAGCTGGGTCCATGGAATAATAAAATTAACATACAATAGAATGTATAAAGGGGGCTCTGCAGTTTCATGAACCAGTACCAGAACCAGTGCAGTTGTACAGGTATTAACAGTGTATGCTATGTCATGTATTTTACCAGGACTTACAGTGATAGTTCAGTCCTAGTATTAAATCTAAATGTCTACAAAACAAATGTTCAGAACAAGGAGGGATGTAGAACCAGAGCTTGGGCAGGTCATTGTTTCATATGTCACAAAAGTAACTGAATGACCACAGCCAACCACCCCACGGTATGAAGTCCTTAGCAATGATTTGTAGTCTAATCATTCAAGTAGCATTTGTAAGACACACGGTGTCCAGTCCTTGTGGCTGAGACACAGGGCTGTAATAGAGCCATCCATACTTGAAAATGCTTCACACCAACTGCACATGCCCCAACCAGGTGAAAGAACAACTGTTCAGCCAGCCACCACCGACAGCTGCAACCAAATTTGAAGATGGCTGAAGCATGCAGAGACAGAACCAAAAGAGCTTTTAGATGCCTCAGCGTTGGCTTTTGGGTTAGCTGTACCAAGGACACCTGTCAATTGCAATTATGCTTATTGGCCATTTGACCACTGCTTTGGAATCACCTAGAAGAACCCTAAATAAAACAAATACCCTGAAAAAGGAGGAAGAGGAAGAGGAGGGGGGAGGATGATACAATTCTTTTCCAAATTAAAACAGAGAACTGCTGGATAGCTCAGTGGTTTAAGGATCTGGCTGCAGAACCCAAGACTGGGAGTTCAATTCCCCACTGTCCCTCCCTGACAGGAACTGAACTCAATGGTCCATGGGGTCCCTTCCAGATCTGCAGTTCTAAGATGATGATATGAAATAGTCGCAACCAGCATTCTGGTATGTTTGACTAAGGCTGCAACTACACTGGAAATTTGATTTGCAATCTGTATTGTGTCAAATTGTAGTCCGTGCTCACACAGGGCTGTGGATTGATTCAGGAGTTCACCATTTATATTAGATGCGATGAGAATCACATTCCAGCCCACAGCCCCCCTTCTTTCCTTCCTTCCTCTGGTGCAGCCTGTGCAGATCCTTTCTTTCCCTGGTCCTGCCTCTGACAATCCTTTTATGGAGCATAAATATGGGAAATAATAATAATGTGGCTGCAGTAATAAAATGATAGGGCAATCTAGTGCTAATTTCATATAGATAAGATTTTTTTTTAAGTAAAAAAAAAAGGAAGACTATTAGGAGAGAAAAAATAATGTGGGGACATGTTACTCTGGTCCTGAAGATCATGCCCAAACTGCCAACATCACTGAAACAGCACCCACAGACATGCCTTCTGTCTTTAGAAGAGCATACCTCAATTAACCAAATGTGAAAAAGCCCATTCAAATCATTCTGGTTTGAAAAAGTAAAAGCCCCCCAGCGGTAGAGAAAACCAGCTGCTTTGGGAGCAAAAATGGCTGGACTAATTCAAATCAGCTTTTGCATCATGTGGTTAGTAACAAAAAATACATTGAATTCACCTGTTTTATAAGTGGAGCAAATGCCGCAGTATTTGTCCATGTAGTTACAGCCTAAGTGAAGAGAAATGTGAGGGACTGCATGCCAACAGTGCACTGGGCCACCTCACCTTTTTCTCCCCCAACTTTGCCCTTCTCTTTCTCTCACTCACTCCCTTCTCTTTCTTTGTCCTCTTTCTGTCTTCTGTCTCCCACTTGTATCTTGCCCAGTGCATACTGGGAATGTGTAGAGGAGATCACTCCTGTCACACAGCTCTTCACCATCCCCATTTCATCACATAATTCCCTTTTGCCTATTTCATCACATCCCTGCCCCAGTTGTTTGCCAGGCATCTGAACTGACTGCTCACAGAGAGCTTTTTATGTGTTATTGACAATGTCTGCTCTCCCTGTTTTTTCCCCCTCTCACTTTCTCCACTCCTTAACTATTTTAAAAGGCACAGAAAGCAAACTTCCAAGTAGGCACACAAAGGATTATAGCTTTAATCTGGTATGGCTGCCATCATATCCTTACATACTGCAACTGGAGAAAGTCTCTCTGAACCCGGTTAAGTCTGCGACACATGCATGGCAGTGGGCTCTCAGAACACAGAAATGTTACTTTGCGGTGCCGCAGTTTCTACAATACTTTAGCCAACAAAGCCACTGGTCATGCTCTGGACTTTTTCACATCCTGGGCTGGATCAGTTTCAACTGGTTTCAATCCATTTCATTTTGGATCTCAGCTGGCGTCTCTATCAGGAAGCACAGTGGGATTTGAACTCCTAGCCTGTGCCAAGGCACCACAACCCACTGAGCTATACCAGTTCTTTTAGTACTATGGGTCATAAATTAATCCTAATAATAAAAGGATCCCCCCAAAGCCAATGTTCATCTTCTACACTTTACCCATCAAACCTCTTCTTATTTTATTTATTTATTTATTTATTTATTTATTTATTTATTTATTTATTTATTGGACTTGTATGCCGCCCATCTAGACACAGTCTACTCTGGGCGGCTCACAACAGAGAATATAAAACAATTAACATATAAAACAGTTATACCACCATTTACAGAGAATTAACAATTATTCAAGATGGAAATCAAAGATATTATGTGGTGCCCGGAGGGAAGGCCTGTCTGAATAGCCAGGTCTTCAGTTGGCTTTTCTAGTTCATACATAAAGCTAATTCACCATTTCGGGGGCAACTTCTACAATCTATGGTTGCAGCATGTGTGCGCGTGCATGCGTGGCAATATTAATCAGTAAACTTGTCTTTAGTACAAAAGCAAGTGTGTTGGAGAAGCTGAGAGCAGTGTCATCAGGACACTAGACCTAATTCCAAGTCTAGATTCCTGGCAGGGTTACCTAAGGCAGAGTGATCAAAGCTGAGACACCAGACTAAAATGGTCCATCCTTTTTAGAAATTAACAGTCACATCAGCAGAATAGAATGGATAGTTCCAATTATAAAGGGGGCAGCACAATTCTTGAAGTTTGACCAAACAATATCAACCAGACTTGATAAAGCCTATCAACATAATTATCATTCAAACACATGCTCCAGCTATAAATATTGAAGAAGAAACAACCAACAGCAATTTTTCAAGAAGATCCAATAAATCAAAGGGAGGTTTAAACCAAGATTATGGATGCTGAATGATCAAGAGGGCACATAGACTTGCTAACCAATATAAAATAAAGTGAAGATGGAAACAGTATATTGAAAACCTATACAAAACAGAAGCAAAGTTGACAAAATCCTTCAAAGAAGAATCTTTGGATGAAGAACCTGAAATTTTAGAAAGCGACATCACATATGCTCTTAAAGCAGTTGGAAGAAATAAATCATCAGGAATAAATGGAATAACAGAAGTATTTCAAGAAATACAGAAAAGCAAACAATGGCCCACAGATTGTAAACTGTCAACATACGTTCCAATTCCAAAGAAAGGAAACACCAAAGATTGCAGCAACTATAGGACAATAATTTCCTGTAGAATCAAAGTGATGTGGATCTGAGAATTCTTGTACAAAAAAGTAAATGTTCCAAACTCTAGCTTTTAACCTCACACCTGTCTATCTGCCCTGTTTTGTTTTTCTGATGTACTGAACAGTTATACATCTACTCCACTACTAAGGCTGTACGTATCTCTTATTTTAAAATAGCACATTCCCCATCATCAGTTATAGCTTCACAGAATATATTGTTGTAGTTATGAGACATCAAGTCATTTCCAACCCATGCCATGACCTCCAAAATGTCCTATCACTAAAAGCCCTGCTCAACTCTTATAAAGAGTTGTGGTTTCCTTTAAGGAGTCAATCCATTTCATATTCCGTCTTCCTCATTGCCTGCTGCCTTCAACTTTTCCTAGCATTATTGTCTTTTCCAGCAAAGCTTGACTTCTCATGGTGTGACCCCTCTTGGATGCACACCTTAATGTGGCAACGGGGCTTGATTACATCAGGGAAGCCGCGAGCAATACTGTCAGGAAGACAGACATTATGAGTCTAGACTCCTAGCAGCATCACCCAAGATGAATTGGTCAAAGCTGAAATGACTAAGATGTGTCCACCCTTTTCAGATTGACAGTCACACCAGCAGAAGAGAATAGATAGTTCCAGTGGTGATGGGGGTAGAGAGGCTCCTGGAGGGCAGCTACTAGGCAGCTGCTGTAAGAAAAGGCAACACTAAGAGAGGATCTTCACAAACAATGGCAGTGACACTCAAGCTAACTTTTGTTAGTATTGCACAGAAAAAGACAATAGTAAACCATTGCTGAATATTTCTTGCCTTGAAAATCCTGTGATAAGACAATCCAAAATGAAACAGAATATGTTAGATACTCCCTTATTTCTTTATCCTGCTGCAGTGACAGCGGTGAGAGTTCCCTGATGCTTCTACACAAGCCTTCAGCAAAATGAAAGGAAAGAACTAATTTCCACTGCCAATTCAACTTTAGTCTTTCCTGTAAAAATGAATTCCTCCCTTAAGGAAGGAGTAGCTAGAACCAGCAGCGACATTTGCATGTAGCCATAGAGGCTACTGGCTGGTAGCGCTTATATAAGCCACTAGGGCTGGACACAAACTGGCACCATAGCTGCAAAACACCCTTGGCCTCTTTGTCATCCCTATGAGTCATCTCTGTCCCCAAAATGTGGCTTTAGTTTACATCTTGGGAAAAACTGTCTCATGCCCTAGGAATATGCTGTGCAGGCAGCTGTGTAACTCCGTTTGCATCTTTTTTAAAAAAAATGCTGGTTGATGCCACATCTGTGAAGGGGGAGAGTCATGCCCAGGGGATGGACAGGCTGCCTCTGCTTCCCAACCTCTTGCAGTTATATTTAACATCATTCTAAAAATGTATACAAAACATGTTTGCTACTTAGGCCCACAGAGTCCTCTAACCTGACTGGAGTATAAAGAATACGATTTTTAGAACTTGTGGGGCTCCCAAATATTGATGCACACTAAATCTTTTAGTGGTGGTGAGTGGGGGAGCCAACCTGGGGGGGTGGGGAAAGGGAACACGCTGAACCTGTGTTGCCATGCCGATGAACCAGCACAATCCTCCGAACCAAGGTTTGTGTTCATCTCTAGTTAAGATAATTTCCATCATCTTCTCAGTGTGTAATGGTAGAGGTGGGGGCTTTGACTCTGGCAGCAAAATGTCTTGAACTAACTGTTAACATGTAGTTCTTTGCACTGGAACCATAGAGTATATTCTTAACAGTTCTTCTAGACATGCCAGTGATCTTCTTCTGAGTCATCCACAACTGACTGGTAGTTTTCAGCCCCCTAAACCATAGGAAGAAAGAGAAGCTCCCTGCATTTAAAGGAATTTGCTTTGCAAAATATTGCAGGACATAATGGGTTTCTCATGTCTAACAGCTCAGTTCTGGAGCATCCACTGTTTTGTTTTGTTTTGTTTTGTTTTCAAAGCCATCTAACTGTAGATGTGCAGTACCTGCCCACCTATCACCAATCTACTGGCATATTATGGTGAGGAACAACAGAATAGAGTGCCAGAGACTGTAACAAGGGAATCTCACTCCCTTCCTTCTTCTTGACAGTGATCTTCCTTTTCCATGTTCCTCTTACCTGCAGCTCGGCTTGCTGTTGAATTTGCCCTTTTAAGAGCCAGCGTTACCACTGGAACGAACAGGCGCCCATCCTTAATGATTAATAAAAGAGGACTTAGAAGCAGCCAAAACAATCCACTCACTGTCAAAATCTCTACACACAAAAGGGCCTCCCACTCAGTCTGCCCTGGACCCCACCGACCTAGTTGGGTTCCTTCTGTGGAAGAGGAAAATTAATCCTGCTGCAGCCAGGAATCGATGGAGACAATGGAAGCAATGCTAGAGCAGTTTATGTCTGTATCATCCCTCTTGCCAGAGCTTTGTCCTTGTGCAGCCAGCTTAGCAGGGCTCCTCCTGGGAAATAACCCAGGGGCCCCCCAGTGGCCTTACCCCGACCTGGCCTAGTGTGCCAGGGATGTCGGGCAGCAGCACTGATGGCGGTGGTGGTGGGTTTGTGTGTGTGTGTGTGTTTTTTTTTTTTTAAGGGGGGAGTGCATGCCTATGTGTGTGGTTTGTTTCAAAAACAGAGGTTTTGGGCTTCTTTGACAGGCAATGCTTTAAAAAGAGGCAGCCCCCTTGAGTGTTTGTTGTTCTGTGGGATGAGACACAGCGGAGGGAGTTTTATAAGGAGGAGCGAAGAAGGAAATGGAAGAACATAGTAAGGCTGAAGTCTGAGAGGGAGCAAAAGAGCGAGCTGAACACAGCGCCAGATTTATTCAGGCCAGGGCTGGCTGCCGCCAGGGAGGCCTAGTGTCGCTTTCCCCTTGTCTGGTGGTGCTTCTCTTTATGCAAATGGCTGAGAGCAGCTGCGCTGCCGGGAGTGACTCATTTCCTGCTCTTGTGTCACATTCTGGTCAAGCCAGTTGGGCGAAGTCTCTCCTCTCCTCTTTCCCCCTTCGCTCCACTCCCCTTTGGGTATGCTGGGATGCACATTAGTTCAGTCCCTGGCAGGACCAGGCAGGACTGTCAGGAAACTGCGTCACAGAGCTGAATGCACATACAGATGAACCAATTAAAAAAAAAAAATCCCAGAGCACCAAACCCTAGGGCTATCTGTGAAAAATAAAAGCAAAGTAATCTTTCTTTCTCCAGAAAGAAATTTCAGAAAGGGGGGAAAAAAACCCAGCTCTTCTTTCCTCTTTGGACAACATCTCCATTTTAAGAGGGTCACTGCAGCCAGCTGAAAACTTACAGAGGGAAAACTGGGTAGATTTGCTTGGAAAGTACATCTCTTAAGTCTAAAAATAAAGCAGTTAAGTAAAAAAGAGGGAAAGCAACTTGATGTCTAAATTTAAACTTCCAGTTTAAGCTTAGAAATCATGAATGCTCTGCTATAACCGTTCTTATGTTGTCATTTGGAAAGCAGAGTTCAGAAAGCTGGAGACTTGGGTTCAAAATCCACAGATGATAGGACACTGACATCATGAAACTTGACAAAGTAAACTCATCTTTTGATGCTCTTACTGTTTGCTTGTTTGTTTGTTTATTTGTTTGTCTGGCTGGATGAAATGGCTTTCTGCCTAAACATCTGGTGTGGCACATAGAATGTACACAGTTGAGTTGAAAGTTAGAAATTGTATCCTTGATTCTTATACAGAAATAGAAAGTTTAGAGAGAAATGGTTAAGATATTAAATTAATTGTGAAGAAGATAAGAACGGGTTCAGTTATGAAATTGGGAAGTGTTTAATAATTACAATGATTTTTAATTGATTTTTAACTTTATGTTATCCTGCTTTTGACCTGTGGACAGAAGCAAACAGCTGCTAGGCAGAGTGGATGGAGCTCTCTCCCCTCCCCACTTTATTGTCACTAAAACAACCCTGTGAGACAGGCCAAGCCAAGTGAGAGTGACTGGCACAAGGTCACCCAGTAACGCTTCATAGCTCAAAGTCAGCTCAGACGAGGGGGCACCTGGATCTTCCAAGAACCAGTCCAGCACTTACACTGCAAAGCCAGTTTTCCATAGCAGCACAACACAGCAATAACTGCCAGAGGGATGACACGATGTTGCAGGAAAAACAACAGTCTCTAACCCTGTATTTTTTTTTAATCCAGGCCACTTGCAAAATGTGCCCAGCCACTGCAGCATTTGCTGCCATTCCTGCTAAGGCTCTTATCCTATGTGACCTTAGCTACATCACACATGACATGTGGGGAGTTTCCCCAGGCCCTATAATTCTTTTAGAGTTGTGGAAGGCTCTTTGACAGTCTACCTCAAAGCTCCAGCACAAAGACCAGTGGTGCTGGAATAGCTCAGTGGTTTAGGAACCTGGCTGTGGAGCCATGGGTTGGGAGTTTTGGTGCCTCCTTGACAAGGGCTGGACTTGATGATCTTTAGAGTCCCTTTGAACTCTGCCATTCTAAGACTATTATTTTTGCAAGGAGAAAGCTCACTCAGTGCAACACTGGTGCTCCATTCCTGGCAGTTTCTTAGTTCCCTCTAAAGCACAGCCTGCTCCGTTGGCAGGCTCTACTGGGTGCCACAGATGCAGTGACAGTTACATCTGATCTGTTGATCGTATAAATAAAATCAAGTGACAGTCAACCAAGCAGCTTAGAAGAGTCTACAGTTCCCTGAAGGAAATAACAACGATCCCCTAGGAGTAGGCCCTGGGCAGCAGAAGTGAGGAGAGGGAAGGAGGCTGTGCAGACAAAGCAAAAGAAATGACCTCCATTTCCTCTAGAAGACAGTTTCAGGTGTGACATGGACTTTTTGTTCTTTCATTTCTGTAAGAAGATGAAGATGTTTTATTATGCTTTTGGAGGGTGATAACGTTGCACACACTCTGTCCCTCTCACCCACCCACTTCCATACACACTAGTCTTTTGGCCTAGTTTTGATTTCTTTGATGACTCAAGCAGCAATTCTGTACACATATACCTGCAAATTAGGCCTTTTTCTAGCACAACTATATGGTTTTGCTGTCTCTGCCTGTGTATGTATATATATGTTTGTGTACACATGCACACACACATCCTCTTGGTAAAGTAATTGCATGGCTCTGCTTTTCTTTGTGTGTATATGTGCTAAGGTGATTCACATTCTAAGGTAATTGCATAGATAATTTGCTATAAAGGGTCCTGCAGACATAGATTAGAACTAACATCCACCTAAGTAGCCTCGTAAAGTTTAATCAGCTTATGTCCAAATATTCACATTCATTCCCTTTCTCTCTCTCTCTCTCTCTCTCACACACACACACACACACACACACAAACTCACTCACACACTGCATTTGAAACAGCTTGCAATACTGCTTTACCAGTGTAAAACAGCTTGCAGGCGTGTGTATGTCCAGGAAACACAACTCTCCTCAATTTGTCTGTGTCACTCTGGCTATCCCTTGGAAAGGAAGTGTTAAATTAACATTGATGCTGGTTGCATAAGATCGAAGACTTTGAGAGCAAGATTTAGAAGGGGAGCAGAGCTTCACAGATACTAGGTAAAAGTACTTGTGATCCTCTGCTTTCAGATGTGTTGACTACAAAGCTCACTATCTCCAGCAAGCATGATCACAGGCCTTGCAGGCTGGGGAGGATATGAATCACCTTCCAGCCTATCTGGAGGACACCAGGTTGGGCAAGGTTATTCTGTGCCAGTTAGATTCCTAAAGAAGAACTATAATATAAAAGATGCCTAGGAACCACATCTGCCTCTAGGCCTTCTTCAGCCATGTATTACCATTCTTACATTTTTACTCAACTACGTTGACCATTCTTCCCAATCCACTTGCCAAAACATCCCAGAGTGAAGGGTGGAAGTATGAAAAGTGTTATCACTGTTGAAGGGCATACCAACTATATGATACAAGAACAGGGACAGTCGGTTCTTCAGTCCTGGGGTGGGCTCAGCATTGCAACTTGCATTAAAGACACATGTCTTTAGTCGAAACATTCCAAGGATCAGTGGAAGCGCTGTCAGATGTATCTGCCACTCCCCCAAAAAATCACCCTCTCTTTTTCTCTTTGTGTTCAGTGCCTCCAGTAAAACCACCGAGAAGGATTGCTCAGGAGCTGGCATCTCTTAAGGACATTTCTGTGCTGTATTCAGCACACATACACATCAAAAGCACTTTAGGATAGTAACACTGCCTTCTACCAATTCAGACCTAGAGTCCATCTAGCTAAGTACGGTCAACACTGACTGGCAGCAACCCTGGAAAGTTTCAGACCAGAGTCTCTCTAGCCCTATCTGAAAATGTCTGGGAATGATGATGACTCATCCATCATTTATGAGTGACTATAAGCCTTTTAAAAAGACTGTCAATCTTTATTTCTCCATGTGAGAGATGAGAGAAGGACTGTGAGAATACACCTAGAAACAGCTGAGAAGATTACCACCAGAAGTAGAAGGTGTGGCCGTCTACATAGAAGTCTGCAGATTAATTGTGAGGAGCCCTATGTTGCCTTGGTGTGGAACTCTGATCTATTTGACCTTGTCTCGTGTATCAATTTATATCTGCCTTAGGCTTTACTATCTCTCCTCCTTAGGGGGCAACTACATGTCATAATACTCCTGTTATTGGGGGGTGTTATCATGCTTGCAGTTGATTTAAATATAACCAACTACACAACGTACAGCTAAGCATGCATTTTTTTGGCCAGAAAGCAGGGGATTTTAAACATCCACAAGGGGTGTGTGTATTTAGAATTAATTTAGATTGGGTTATTTTTAAAATCATTTTGGCATGTGTGATTGCCTGTATCAGTGAATTGTATCTTTGGGGTCTGTCAAGTTTTGGGTGCCAAGATCATGGGTTTCAGGCTGCAGGGTACTTTGCAGTCCGAACTCTTTCCTTTTAAAAATATATCTGTTTCTATTTTAGCACAGATCACTTAGGTGCTGGAAACTGCTGGCAGCTGCCTCGCTGGTGGTTTATATTCTAGTACCTCAGTCTGGTGCCCCCTTTCCCCTCAGCTTTCGTTCCCTCAAGGCTTCTTGGGTCACACTCCCACCCCTCTCCTCTTAGACTCTGAGGCCAGTAACTGCAAGGGTGGAATGACTGGCTCCAGCCACTGACAGAGGTGCCAAGAGCTGGCAGCAGTGGTGGCAGCAGCCAGACTCAGTCCAAGGTGCTGCCTCAGCCAGCAGCGAGGAGGTACACACCAGTGCCAGTTCAGTCACTACATCTGCCTGCTGTGCCTGGGCTGTGCTATCCACACAGTGCCATGCTGGACGGGGTGTCCAGCTACTGACTCTCATGGGCACAGGTGAGCACTGCCATTGCTTTCTGCCTAGAGGTAAGTACTCATGGATATGTGGGCTTTGGCCTCTCTCCCATGGGAGCCATGGCTTCAGCTGACATTGTGATGGGCAGCCTTGACCGGGGCAAGCCCTACCTCCAGGTAAGAGGGGACATTATCGAGGGCAAAGGGGAGAAATAGGGCTGCAAAGAGAAGGTCCAGGAGTGGGGAAGGCAGCTTCCCTTTCTCATTGGAGAGTGGTCAGGAACATTCCCCTTGAGGGACAATGAAGTGACTGAGGATAGACAGTGAGCTTATTCAGCCTTGAAATATACTGGAGAGTTGTGGTCCCATGTATTTTATTTTTACTGGGTTGGGATGAGTGGTCTGAGAAAGCATTAATGACCTAAATGTTTTTTAATGTGTGACCTTGTCCAATAACATCCTGACCCAAGCGCTGTCCTTTCCTACTGAGAGGTGGGAGAAGCCTTAGACTCCCTGAGGGAAAAACCACAACCTGTTTGAAAAGTGACAACTCCCTTGGGTGAGGGGGGAAGGAAGAGATGGGAAACCTAAAAAAGAGAGAGGGAGGGAGGATAAGTTAGGACCACTGGAAAAGGAGGAAACGACAAGAAAGGAGGAGGGTGAGCTGTCAAGGAAGGCAAAGTCAAAGGAGGACAGGGGGGAAGTAGTTTGAGAAGGTGGGAAAAGAAAGGAGTGAAGAAGCAGAAATATATAAGGAGGAGAAGCCCAGAAGAGGGGTAGTGGAGGTGGGAGATGGGCAGAAGGGTCTGGGAAGAAAGAACCAAGTTAGCTAGAGAGAAAAGAGAAAGGGCTCGATGGCAACGCTTGCTGGAGAAGGAGTTTGGTGGGACTCCATTCCATGGGATGTCACGGAATCTGGAATCAGGTCAGCAAGGCCTGAAATCTCATTCAGAGACCCACAGCCCATGTTGCCAGTTCCACAAGGACTGGAGATTAGGAGTTCCCCCCCTCCCAGTTCCTAGGTATGAACAGTTCGAATTACCCGGAGAAAACCCTTTTGTTGGACAATAATTTAACTCCTTCCTCACACTGTTGTGTGAGGAGAAGTTGGACATTGTTGTTGATGTTAACAGTTTTTTGGACCTCCCTGAAATAAATGGTGATGTTTTGGAGCCCATGGAGCGATTGTTGTTACTTAACCCCCAGGAAGAAGAAACCAGAAATGTTTTGCCTGTCAAATCTACTGAACCCTCACAGACATCTTTCATGTATAGTCTTATCTCCTGTGTTTGTATTCTGGTATTGAGGATGAAAACACTGACACGAAAACCATGTGACTTTAAATCAACTTCAAAAACTTTGATCCAGTTTCCTAGTCATTTCAACAGTGTAGTCACACCCTCAGTTTAAGTTGTTGGATTGAACTATTTCATTTGTTTTTTATTTGATATTGCATTGTTTGATATTTTTAATATATTCATCTCCTGAAGTAATAATTATTTTTAACAATTTATGTTGTTTTTGAATTGTTTTTATTTGATATATTGTGAGTTGCTTTGCATGCTATTAACCTTGTGACACCTTTAAGACTAACAAATATATTTCACTGTCAGCTTGCTTGGATATAATCCACTTTTCCAAACACATGCAGCACAAATTTGGGGCCACATGTTTACATACAGTGTACATAGTATGGGGATGGGACCAAATGTAGGGATGAAAATGTAGGAGTGGGATCAAGTGGATTGGCAATAGCATATTAACACCTAGTAATGAGCTTCCAAGGTGTCAATAGCATTATTAACGCTATTAATGAGCATTCAAGGTGTTGATAACTTTAACATCTTGACATTCTTGGCAAAAGGAAGATACAAAGGCTGATTGCTTTCAGGACATGACTTTTCAGGAAAAGTTAAGTTGTATAAAAAACACAAGAATAGAGAAAGCCATCTTATCAATATATGTAGTATGCTAAAACAAATGTATCTGTTTAATCCTCTAAATCAGTGGTTTTCAACCTTGGGTAACCCAGGTGTTTTTGGACTGCAATTCCCAGAAGCCTTCTCCACCAGCTGTGCTGGTTTCTGGGAGTTGCAGTCCAAGAACACCTGGGTTACCCAAGGTGGGGAACCATTGCTCTAAATGCGTACTAGAATTTAAGGAAGCATTCTACATCAGTTGTAATTCTTATTTTCCACACTACGAGATCAACAACAGAGTGCCCTGAGTGGCTGAAATATTCTGATGTCACACTTCTGTTTGCTTTCTCACATAGGGATTGTCCTGTCTGCCCTATGAAGAAGGTGGAAAACTAGTATTGGCAGAGGATGGCATAAGAAGATGGAGAAGTAAATGGGCCACTGATGATTTGGGGGGAATTTCATGGTGTTGCCAGAGTTGATGTGGCGATATGGTGGGCATCTAGCTTTCTAACAGGATCTTGTCTCTGCTTGTCTGTTCATGTTGTACTACCTGTTGAGTATCAGTAGTTGGGACTATCTGTAAGCTGGCACTCACAGATCTGCTACCCAAGGGCTGTAGGAGGGAAATATAATTCTCTGGAATGGGCTAAAGCCTGATGGTGCAAGTGGTCTCATCTGGGAGCTGTAGCTGACAACCAATAGGTCAATTTCTCATTTTAGCATGTAGTACAGTATCTTGTTGCTAAGCATCTGTCTTGTCCTGTCCATTTCACTGAATGGTCTAAGAAATGCCTGCTATAAATCCATAAGTTTTGACTCTCTGACTTGCAGTTCTGAACAA
The DNA here is from genome assembly GCA_037013535.1 of Intellagama lesueurii. Lineage (NCBI taxonomy): Eukaryota > Metazoa > Chordata > Lepidosauria > Squamata > Agamidae > Intellagama > Intellagama lesueurii. The sequence continues at coordinate 213,388,823 of JBAJHW010000003.1, forward strand.
ATCTGGCTGTTATACAAGAGACTGGCTGTAAAATGGTAGATTTTGGATGGAGGCTTTAAGTGTGGGCAGCAATCAGTGGATTTATGATATAATGTGATATTCAAATGTCCATTGTCTAGTTGCACAGTGGTGTCCAGAAAGTGAGTCTGTCACACACGTTGGCCTAGGCTAAGGTTGATGGTAGGGTGACAGCTATTGAAGCTTTGGTAGAACTTCTTGAGTGGTTCATTTCCATGAGTCCAGATGACAAAGTCTCTTGGATGAAGGAGATGATTTTGGATACAGAAGTGGAAGAAGCACTGTTCCAGGTTAGTCACAAATATGTTTGCATTCTATAGGACCGTATCCGTGCCATTGATTACCAAAGGTTAAGCAGTCATGCGTAAGTACAAAGTCACAGAGTTTTGTGGCTAGATGTGCTGCAGCATTATAAAGAATAGTGCTGATGATGGCTCATAGTCCACCCTTTGTGTTGGATATTTATGAAAAGGGACTCCACATCTATGGTGGCTAGGATGGTGTTTTCTAGGAGACTGTGAATGGACCTTAGTTTCCTCAAGAAGTGATTACTGTCCTTTACATGTCTAAGAACATTGGTGGCTCATGGTTTGAGGATACGGTCCATATCAGATTTCAACAGTGATACAATGGGCCATTTGGGTTACCCGGTTTGTGTATTTTAGACTGTACACGGTAGTAGCTTGGCCTAAACCTCCAAATTAAAGGAGAACATTCCTGTGCCTTCAAGATGGGGCAAATCTTAACACTATAGAAGATATGTGTGTACAAGAGAAACAGCCTCATCCATCACTGCAGCACAATGATGAGAGTTTCACACAAAGGAGCCCACTCAGGGTTGGTCACCCCATGTATCTTGTGGCACAGGACCTCGTTGTTTTACATTATCTCAGCATTAGCACTAAGACGTTCTGCTACCACGTTGTATAACCAGCATATGAAACTGCCCCCCCCCCCCCGGATTCCTAAAAGGCAAACAAGCAAATAAACAAAACAGAACAAATCACAAAGGCAGAGCTGCTTAGTTACAATTCCTTCTTGTCTGGGCCAGTTCTTCCTCCAGCATGAAGCATGCTAGACACCGCACAGTTGCTATGAAAGATATTCAGAGAATTTGAAGCTGCAGTGTAGCTTTTGGGCATATCAGTCTCCTTGAAATGCTGGACAGCCTCAGAAGCAGAGAGTGTGTGAGAAAGAAAGTTCTACTGTTTTTTAAGCAAAGCTGATATTTTTGGGGCAAACATTAGACAAAAAAGTTTTTTAAAATCCCACAAATGGAGAAACTGTGGTGTAGCAGTTAGAATAATTAACTAGTAATTTGCAGATCCAGGTTTTAGTTTCCATTGAGCCATTAAACTCACAGAGTAACTTTGAGCTAATCATACCCTCTCTTAGTTTGTCTTATTGATTTATTCTATTTATTATTATTGGACTTAAATAATAGAATTGGACTCAAACAGCGGAATGTTCTCTGTACGTAGGACACATGACCACTCTGTCTGATGGCACTCTCGGCAAGATGTATAATACTTCAGAATATGCAAATGTTGGGGGAAGCCTATTTAAAAACATGATATTGCACACACACAAGTAACATGTTAGAGTATTTGCAGGCACTATACTGAAACTCACTTGTAATGCACTTCTTCTGCATGGCACAGTCATAGTACAGGAACCATTTAAACTCAGGCTGACCTTAATTTTTTTTTTAGTCCTAGGTAATCCACTACATTATTATTAAGAAGAAAATGAGTAGGAAAGATAGAAGACATGCTTATCCTTGAAGTTATGCAAGCAAAATGAAAAACAAAACAAAACCCAAGATAGGCAAAACATAGGAAAATTAACTTACTACATCCGAGAAAGAGTAGGAAAAACACGATAGTCATGTACAGCATAGTCTTCCTTAGCTCAACACTTTCCAGATGTGTTGGACTACAACTCCCACTATTCCCATCAATCCAATCAAGTGGCTTGGATGACAGGAGCTGTAGTCCAACATATCTAGAGAACACTAGATGTTGTGGAAAGGACCATAAGCTCAGTAGTAAAATAAGTCATTTGAATACAAAACATCATAAATTCTCAGTCTCTGGCAGATAGCAAGGCTGGGAAAAGATTCATTTTCAGTCATTTTTATTATTTATATTGTCTTTCTTCCCAACACCCAAAGCTGCTTATGATATTAAAACAGACAATATTAAGAGCTAAAATATACAACAAATCATTTCAATATTAAGAAGCAATTAAACCAGCATCCTATTAAACAGACTTACAGCAATCCTAATAGGGTTTCAAGCTAAGTGACACATTTAGAGTGGTTTTACAAGTTCCACTCTCCCAGTGAGCTTCCATAGCAGAGTGGGATTCAATCCTATTAAGACTAGTACATAAAAACAGTTTAAAACCATTTTAAAAGCACATGGAAAATTAGACATAACACCCTGTTTTTAAAGCCTCCTTATAGGCAGCCCGTTGTTATGTGCCATCAGGTCACCCCCAATGTATGGCGGCCATATGAATTATCTCCAAATTGCCCTATCTTCAATTACCCTGTTCAGCTCCTGTAAACTCAACCTTGTAGCTTCCTTTAAGGAGTCAGACCATCTTTGGTCTTCCTCTTTTTCTGCTTCCTTCAACCTGTCTTGGCATCATTGTTTTTTACAGAGAATCCTGCCTTGTCATTATGTGCTAAAAGGACAGATTCAGTTTCAACATTTTTGCCTTTAGAGATAGTTCAGACTTGATTTGATTAGTACCCACTTGTTTGTCTTTCTGGCCATCCAGCATATCTGCAAAGCTCTCTTCCAGCTTTTCCACATTTCAAACAAATCAAGATTTTTTCTGTCCACTTTCTTAACTGTACAGTTTTCACACCCATACATTGTGGTCAGAAATATAAAAGTGTGAATGATCTTGGTCTTGTAGCCAGTTACAGGGAGGTGGGGGAAGCCTGCCTGAAGAGAAAGGTCTTTGCCTGCTGGCAGAAGAACAGCAAAGTAGGAGCCAGTCTGGCATCCTGTGGGAAGGAGTCCTACAGCTTGGGAACTGCAACAGAGAAAGCCCTTTCTCACATCCTTAGTCAATGCCCCTGTAAGATCTCCCTTAAAACCTGGAGAGCAGACAACTGATCTGGCCACAATAGTTGTCTCTCAGAGTACAGTATACTCCGTCAGCTTCACAGAGCTCATGGTGTGTGAGGTGAAAGTCTTCTGGGCATTAATTCAACAAACATACATTTTAGCTACTTTGTACAATATCATTTGCTGGCATTATACAAAATGGTGGGGAGAAAGGTGATAAAAATGCAACAAATTTCATGTCTAGATGTAAATAAAGCAGTGAGCTTCTGAAAGAACCACTGTTATTGTGTACTTATATGACATCAAAACAAACCTATGGCAAAATGGATGTTTTTGTTGGGCAAGGGAAAAAGGAAGGAAGGAATAAACAGAAAGTGGCTGAAGGGCACCATGAAAGGTGAGGAAGATGCAAAATGAAATATCCCCCAAGCATGTAGATGTAGTTGATTTTAAGAATATCTAAATGGTGATGTTTGTGCCCGGTTTTCATGGCATCAGACTTTTACAACTGAACAGAATATACATCAGAAATAATTCAGGATTAAGAAAGCATTCCTGCATTTTTAGAAACTGTTTGCATTCCTTCTCCAGCTCAAAATATTATAGGTGCATTTGGGAACTGGGATGTTAAGAGTTTATCCTTGTGATTGTTAGGTACATAAAGTAAGAGGAAACGTAACATGGCCTCACAATTATGGCGTGGAATAGATTAATATGGTTGAAGTAGTCCCACAATCACATGCTCTTGTTTCTGATCTGGACAAAACAGCTGTTAACTTTTTATCATTTTTAATCCCCACCATGGAGGCTAAAAACTTGTAAAAAGAGAGTTTTCACATTTTTTTAAAGTAGAACAAGGACTACCAAAGGATATTATCCCTATCTATTCGCTGTATCCATTTAGGTTTGCACTATATTTTCAAAGCAGAGGGAACCTCTTCAGGAATGCCACAACATAGTGAATTACTTCTGGCCACTGTTAATTTGAATCCTGAAGAAGGGACTAGCTCACATAAAATACAGATTCAGCGAGCAGTCCTCACACAGGCTTATAGTGTCAATAAGACACCAGATGAAGACCTGCTTGGCACTCTTGTTTCATAGGATACTGGTTTAAATGGGAGCAATGTGTTTAGACTTGAGAAAAACAACACTTTAAAAGTAACACGTTAGTGATAAAATTGTAAAATGGTCATTTTTCAATGTTTCTGTCTAGATGCATCAATCACCTTATCCTTCTGTTCAGCTCAAAGTAACAAGTTTCACATTAGTACATTAGATTAATGCATTGATTCTAAGTTCTGCTCTCTCTTTCTCTTTCTTTTTCATTATATGACTGAGGAAGTGGATTGTAATCCACGAAAGCTTGCACTGAAATAAACCTGCTAGTCTTCAAGGTACTGCAAAACTTTTCTTTTTCTTTTTGCCCTGTCTGGTTCTGTCTGCATAGAAGCAGATTCTGGTGGTAAATGAGTGACAGTGAATGGATGGAAGATCACCTCAGAACCTTGAATACGCCCAAAATCCTTCTGTGAAAATCTGTCTTCTTAGAAAAAAATTCAAAAATATGTCTCCCAGAATGACAGCTTTGCACAATGAATATGGAAGACTGTTACTCATAAGTGGCTTAGCTGAGACAGTCTGGTCCTCTTGCTGCCAGTGGAGGATTCCTTCTCAGCACAATGCCTACTCAGAAGGCGGCCCCACTGAATTCTATGTGGCATCTTCCATTTGTGCTGGTACAAGATTGCAACCAGAGGGGTCTTTAACAAATTATCTCTGGCTCAGCTTTTTCCCCACCCCTCCATTTGCAATACACCAACAATGCTATTATCTTTCCTTACAGAACTGTTTTAAGCATTTACTAAGATAACATGATGCACTTTGAACATGTCACAAGGTGCTATATAAATATTACATTATTATTATCTATGAGCATACATACTATGAACATGGAGGAACCTTCAGCTCACAGAAGGTCAGTGTCCATGTAATACCATCCATGTCCCTCTTACCGATTGGAGAGAAGTCCCCACTCCCTAGTGACAAATTAGAAGGCAGAACATGTGATAAAATGCACAAATCAGGGGTCCTTACCATATGGTCCATGGACTCTTGGGAGTCCATTGAAGGGCTTCAGGAGATCCATGATCTGGACATTAAAACATTTTCCCCCTTTCATGTCTTTCTTCTTACTTTGAAAATGGTCTACAACATTTTGTGGATATGTGATTACAGGAATTTTTCTTGGGAAGGGGGGTCCATCGTTTTAATCAGATTCTCAAAAGGGTTCATGAACTGAAAAATATTAACCACTGGTGTAAAGAATATTCTAACTTGTGGGATTTGCATTTCCATCCAAGTGTGGAAAAATTCTGTGACTCAAGAAAGATGGCTAACTCCTCCCAGCTGTTTTTTTTTTTTTTTTTTTTTTTTTTTTTTTTTTTTTAAGATTTAGTGAAAGCTGATATCATTTTAGTGGCGCAGGTAGAAAAAGCAATACAAGTTCAGCTGGAGTAACCAAATATCACACCTGTCTAATTAATAGAAGAAATGCTTGTCTGATAGACAGAAGATGAAACAGATCAGTTGGAACAAAATGATTAGAAGAAGCGTGGTGCCTCTTCAGCACTTGTAAGCACACATTTCCCATGTTTTGATTCTTCCTCTTACTTAATGAATTCTAAAACATGTATTTCAGATGGATATCAGGAAAAAAATCCTAACTGTTAGAGCAATATGACGATAGAACCAATTACCTTGGGAGGTGGTGAGCTCTCCAACACTGAAGGCATTCAAGAGAAAGTTAGTCAGCCATCTGTCAGATACTGTATACTTTAGCTTCATTTCCTGCATTGAGCAGGGAGTTGCATTTGACAACCTTATAGCCCCTTTCATCTCTATTATTCTATGATTCTCTACCTCACCTTTTCTTCAAAGAGCTCATGTTTCTTCCTGCATACTATCTTCACAGCAAGCCTATGAGATAATTTATGCTGAGAGAGTATGTCTAGTCCAGAGTCACCCAGTGAAAGTATGTTGACAGTGATTTGAACAAGGCTGTCCCTAGTCTCAGCCCAGCACTCTAGCCCAACCTTCCTTAACTTGGTGACCTTCAAATGAATTGGACTACAACTCCCATTTGTGGACTACAGTAGAGTAGTAGACTACCGCCCAGAGTGGACATGTTCTAGATGGGCAGTATATAAATCTAATAAAATAAATAAATAAATAAAATCAGGAGGTAACCAGGCTGGGGAAGCCTGTTCTGACCTCTGTGCAATTGGGTCACTGTCATTTTTTTAGTGCATAATTTGTAGCCAGCTTTGCTCCTTGCAAAATGGAAATAGCAACCATTACAAGCTGTTTAATTAAGGAACTGTCTGGTTTTCTACCTGGAATCTTTCTTCCTAAGGATAATATCCTATGTGGGGTCTATTATTAAGAAATAGGTAGGTCACAACAGAGTTCCTCACAGCAAAAAGTAAGAGGTCAGGACTTCAGGGGTTCACAGACAACAGCTTCCCCCTGTTGCCATAATGCCCTACTATTAACTCTGTGCCACAAGTCATGAAAAGCAATCAGTTAAAATCTTTTTCAGCCTCTCTCTCTCTCTCTCTCTCTCTCTCTCTCTGTGTGTCCCACCCACCCCCACACACATATGACCTCTGCTTTGGGGTCACATCCACTATATTTTTTTCTCCCATGAAGACCCTCCAATTCCCATCTCCACATAACTTTCCCAGTGGTTTGAGAATGACATGACTCATATATTCCCTTCTGCTCAATGGATCTTAGACAATGGCTGGCCTGGGCTTTAGCTAAAGAACTCAAAGCCAGGGCTGCAGAACTGTATGTCCCTGATGAGAACTATTTCTTCTTGAGGGCTCTCACAAAACTAAGTCTCTTTTGGAAGCCCAGAATTTTAGTCAATCAAGGGAGACTAATTAAGATGGGAAAGAATAAAATCTCCTTCCTCCCTGCCAACATCCGGCTTGGCTTTTCATTCCCTCGGCCAACACATTCACATTCAGGGTCATGACCTTCGTGGGGGGATCACAAAGGAATATGAGGAGGTTGTGACCTTTTCTAAACAGAGATGGAAGGAGCAAGGAACTATCCCCAAATCTTTCTTTTGGTGGCATGGGGTCACTGTCTGGGAAGGGTCAAGCATGGTAGGATTAGCTCTTTCATCTAGGCCACCCATTAAAAATCCCAGATCATTAGCAACACATTAATGCTGTCTCAGAAAAAGGGTTGACTCTCAGCAAAGCAACAAAGCTAGTTGCTTCAAAAAATGTCAGAAGCTTCATGGCTTGCCACAAGGTGTTCTAGAACTGATTCTCCATTGCCAGTTCTTTACTAATCTGACAGTAACACCTAGTTTTTCCTGGAAACCAAAAATAAATCTGTGAGCCATTCCACACACTGATCTGTGTTGGTTCTCTTTTTGTAGCCATTCCTTATCAGTACCACAAATAAGAACAAGAGCTTTATCCCTATGCTATTCCACAGCAGAATATGTTAATGCTGTATTATATAAATCAGCATATGCAAAACAATTGGAGGTAGCTCTTAATGAATCATGCAAGGTTATTACTGGCTGGCTGAAACCTATGCCCCATTGAAAAAGTCTGTTATTTTACTGGCATTGGCCCTCTAGAAATACATCAAGAGGTGCTAGCAAATGCTGAATGAAATGAGATAATACAGCATCAAACTCATCCATTTCATGAACACCAACCCCTGAGATGACGGCTAACTCATCTCAAGCTCTAAATATTAAATCAGAAAAGGCTAGGCTAAATCTAAGGAGAGCAAAAACAATACACCTTGCTGAATGGATTAATGCCAAAGAGTGTCTCCCACTAGAACAAGACCATTCTCAACAGGGGCCATATGGCCCCCTGGGGGGCCCTGGCAAATTTGAAACAGGCCATAGATTCATCTGTTTGTGTTGTAACCTTTTTTTTGCACACAGCCAAAGGGTTTCCTCGTTTGACAGGGGGCTTTGGAACTTGAGAAGCGCTCCTGAAAGGGTTGTGGCCAAAAAAAAAAAAAAGAGGTTGAGAATGGGTGCTCTAGCTGGACCATCTGCAAGTCACTTAACAGACTTCGATGCACAGTAGGAAGATCAAAAAATAATCAAGTAAAATGGGGCTAATGAGATACAGGACAAATTTTCTGTGAAAGTGGAGGAATTCAGTCAATACAGCATTTATATGCATTCAATTTATGCCCCACCACATGTATTAAAGAAAATCTAGTAAATGGCCAAGATAAAGCTATTGAAGTAACCTCCTTCTGGTGAAAAATAATCTTACCATTTTATCATTTTCAACTTGTTTGAACTTTATATTTCATAAATGTCCATAATTTTAAATTGCGCAACACCCTGAAATGAATAAAGAAAGGTCAGCACCACATACCAGCAACTACCACTGTAGTAGGTGGCAAAGTAATGTTTCAGTTTACTCTGCCGTATTGATGGCTGTGGAGAAAAAAACACACTACTTGTAAGCTCAATTACTTCTTGCTGATTTCCTCCATATGCTGGGCCAAGAAAGTGGACCTTAATATAGAACAGTTGTGAGAAAAGAGGTTACCTACCTGTAACTCTGGTTCTTCGAGTAGTCCTCTGTGAATTCACACTAATGGGTTAATCTGCGCCTGAGCAGAGCAGCCTCCGGAAACTTCCACAGCTTTAAGCACTTAGTGCTGGGACCTCCCCTACACCTGGCTATATAACTCCACCCCCAGCCCAGTGCTGCAGTTCTTAAAGAACCGACCGCCGCTGCCCAACATGCCATGGCACACGTGACGGACAGCGGGGAGGAGGGCGGGACGTGTGAATTCACAGAGGACTACTCGAAGAACCAGAGTTACAGGTAGGTAACCTCTTTTCTCCTTCGTGTCCTCTGTGAATACACACTAATGGGTGACTGGCAAGCTGACCAACCAGGAGGAGGGACGTCACGAAAGTGCAGATCCAGGACAGCTCGCCCTACTGCAGCCTGAGCATTCGGCCGGACTACCAGGCGGTAGGGCGAGATCAAGGGAGACGGCGTGGCACACGTGGCAGCGCAGCAGACATCTGCGACGTCCACGTGATAGAGAAAGGCCATTGAGGATGCCACAGCTCCAGTAGAGTGAGCTCTCACTGATTTTGGAAGAAGAGTCTCTGCCAAATCATAAGGAAGGCGGATGGACTGGACCATCCAGCTAGACGTGGTCTGAGAGGAAGCCGGTACTCCAAAGGAGAGCCAGCAAAGGTGACAGACGTTGTGAGACAGAGCACGCTTCACGTCTAGAGCGTGCAGAGCTGTTTCAAGCAATGAAGATGGTGTGGGAAAGAGACCAGGAAGGACAGCTGGCTGGTTGAAATGGAAGGCAGAAAATACCTTAGGCAAGAAGGTAAGGCCTGGCCGTAAGGATGCTTTGCAGAAAAGGAGGACCGGCTCTTAGTGTAGCCGGCCCTGCAAGCTAAGGATAGTGCCAGGAGCAAGGCAGCCTGGAGGGTTGCCAAAGAATTAACTGGAAAGACCCCTGAGGTGTCAGTGGTCTATAGGCAGGGCGCATATTCTCCGGGCCACGGAGAAATAGCGTGCAGGTAGAACGGGCCAGTCCCAGGCAAACAAGTGAAGGAGAAACCGAAGGAGTGCGTCCAGAGACATTGGCCTAGTAGGCTAATGTTGTCATGATGCAAAGGGACAGAACGCCTACCCATGAAAGGAGTAGGTCAAGGTGGTAAAAGGTGTGCAAGCATGATGGAGCACGTCCATTACTGTCGGGGAAGACTCCAAGCCGACAGGTAGGGGAACCCGAGGTCCGGATGAAACCTCCGACCCCTGTCCCGAGGCAGTAGGTGAGGGACCAGGTGCAGTGTGATGTATTCTGCAGGTCCCGGGAGCAGGATCGAGAACCATGGCTAGCGAGGCGACCAAGCATGACAGTCGCACACTCATGGTGGACTTGAACAACAGGCCTTTGAAGAAGGGGAAAAGGTTGAATCTGTAAAGGAGGCCCCATGACCAATAGGTCAGGAAGGCATCCCCTAGGGAGGCGCGGCCGACACCGGCTCGGGAGCCGAACATGGCACACTTCTTGTCCATTCAAGATGCGAAAGCATCCATGCCTGGAGTCCCCCACCAGCGACAGAGGCAACGAAAGATGGTATCGTCGAGAGCCCGCTCGTGAGAGCAGGACTGGTCTGCCGAGATGGAGTGCCATGGAAGTGTTCTCGCCTGCCAAATGTACAGCCACTCGATAAATGTGGCGAGCATAACACCATCTCGAAAGGTAGATGGTGTGAAAAAGAAGGCGTAACGAGTGAGTGCCGCCCTGCTTGTTTATATAATAAACTGCAGTGGCATTGCCTAATGCGACCTGGACCACCCGACCCCGGAGCAGGGACTCAGAGGCCTAAAATGCATTGGTGAGTGCCAGGAGCTCCAGCACAATGATATGCAGGCTGGCTACTACCATGAACCAGCGGCGAAGGGCCACGTGGTGGCGTGGACAAGCCCCCCGCAGTGTGGCGGGCTGGTATCCAACAGTGACCGAACCAACTGGGTCAAGAGACCAGAGGGTCCCCCTGTCCGTAGGGTGTGGGGGCAGGGGGGTTCCACCCATCCAGTTGAGCAGCGTGTTCCGGAGTCACCTGGAGCAACATGGATGGACGGTCGCAAGATATCTGAAAGAGTGAGAGAAACCAGGCTTAAAGGGACCACATCCTCGTTCGAGCAAGCTGTCCCACATCTGCAGTAGAAGTCATCAGCTCCAGGAGTTGCTGGACCTGTAGGGTAGGGAACCAAGCGCCTGAATAAAAAGGGAGCATAACAAATTATGCATTGTCACAGACTTGATGGCAGAGGAAAAAGCCTGCTTCAAGAGAGCATCCAAAGTCACATTAACACAGTTTACACAGTGTGTAGGTGGTAACGTCAACTTCACTATGTTGACCTATAGTCCTAACGCTGACGAAAGGGACAGTGCCAAGGACGTATGCTTACCAGCCTGTGAATTGGACCCCGCGACCGGGAGCCAGGTATCCAACCATGGGTAAACAGTGATTCCCTCAAGTGAAACCCTGAGAAAGCGATGACGGTCTAACCAGATGCCCGCATGAAAGGGAGCATCTTACGAAAAACCAACCCCCTGGACGTAACCAGTGAATAACAGAGTCCAAGGAAGCCATATGGAAACTATGCAGAGTAATAAAAGAATTCAGGCTTCCAACCCCAAGGACGGGCCACAGGCCTCCATCCTTGTTTGTTTGTTTGTTTTGTGTTTTTTTTGGGGGGGGGGTGGGGTTAGGGGTGGAGGCGGCCATAACACGGCCTGTGACAGGGGCACATCGAATTCAGTGGCATAGCTGGGAAGACAAGGAGTCAAACGGACTAACTGGTCAATGACAGAGAAGTAAAGAGACCGCTCAGTCTTGCGGTCCTGCCTGCAATCCTGCCGGTCAGGGCACTGCCTGCCCACATGTCTAGGGGCGGCGGCTGGTAACTTTGGGGTTGAGGCCATAGACATTCCCGTGATGCCCTAGGCTGATAGGACCATCGTCAGGCTTTTGCGGTTGTTACGCCGCAAATAACTGTGCCGCCGGCTAAAGCTTGAGCAGGTTATCAAGAATAACCAACGGCAGGTCCCGACGCATCAGTTGTTTAGATGCTGGCTTAAAGGCGTAACGAGCAGCAGTGCGCTCGTGAGGCACCAGCAACAGTGCCTCCTAATGACGTGGGAGGCGTGAACTGTAAAGGTGCACAGGAGCTACCTGCAGAATGGGCAGCACCAAACTCCATAAGTGGTGAAGATAAGCCTCCATGGCAGAGGAGTAAGTGGCTACATGGCGGCCAAAGAACTCCTCATCTGTTAATAGGAAAGGAGGGTGACCCTTTGTGACAACTGAGAGGGGTGTAGGAAGATTGGTTGGGAAAACTTCCTCCCCCTGTGACTCCCAATCTTGAATAAGGTAAGCCCTTCTGACGAACAAGGGAGAAGACTGCCCTAGCACGAGCCCGACCAAGCTCAGGCTCAACACAGTTGCCAGAACGGAGAAGCCGAAAGGGTTAACAGCAGGTTCGGTTGAACCTGCGAACACTGTGCTGCCGGAGCCGAGTTCGAGGGAGCACTACACCAGTGAAGCGTATGTGGAGGCGTACAGCACTCCATAGCCCGTGGCTCAGAACGATGCCAGGCGGAGCGGGATGGTGGCGGTGGCAGAGAGCTCATAGCTCCTATACTGGATAAAGGGACTGGTCCTACACAACTTGTCAGCGTGAGAGGACCTACCTGAGGAAAATTTACCCACCAGCGGCAGGGTTCTAGGGTGGACTCCTGTGAGTCCTTTACCTATGAGCCTATACTGGCCCCGGCAGCTGAGGCAGGGCCGCAGGCTACTGCGTAAACCATCCCATTGATAAAGAGGGCTGTTTTGTGCCAAATTATCAGCCACCAAATAGGTGCTACCCCAGCCAGGGATATCACCGACTAGCAGGGCTAGCGGTGGGAGTTGCAGCCCCCCCCCTTTTCAGAGGCAAAGCTAGGGCTGTTAATGTTGCCAGAAAGCTCTTGCCTTGGCACCTAACTGATTTTGGAAATAGCAGCTGCGTGAACAAGCCCCTTGATAAATGAGGGCTGTTTCATGCCAAACCACCCAAGGGTGTTAACCCAGTCAGGCATATCACTGACACGTAGGGCTAGCTGCGGGAGCTGAAGGGGCCCATACCATCCCCCAAGGCTTACCGCATGTCGCCGGAACATCTACAGCCTCGGCGTGCAGCTCTATCCGGAATCGGCAGCGGCATGAACGTGCCCACGAAGGAGGGCTGTCGTGCGCCAATCACACGCAGAGGCTTTGCCCCATGTCAGGAGAAATCACTGACAGGTGGGGGAGGCGACCGGCGCTGCAGGAGGCCCTTTCCTCTTCAAGGGCAGGGCTCCAGATGCCCAACTCACTGCAGGTTAACAGCTGTAAGAACGAGCCCCTTGAAACAAGAGGGCTGTTCCGCGCCAACCTCCGAAGAGGCTGTACCCCACTGACAAGCGGGGAGCAGGAGCTACGGAGGCCCTTTCTTCTTCCAAGGGCAATCCTAGGCCGCGCAGAAGCCCAGCTCACTGCGAAACAGCTGTAAGAACGAGCCCCTTGAAACAAGAGGGCTGTTCCATGCCAAACTCCGGAGAGGCTCTTCCCCTGTCAGGAGAATCACTGACATGCGGGGAAGGTGACCAGCGCTGCAGGAGGCCCTTTCTTCTCCAAGGGACAGGGCAACAGAGCCCTAACTCGCTGCGGGGTCAACAGCTGTATGAACGAGCCCCTTGAAACAAGAGGGCTGTTCCTGCGCCAACCTCCAAAGAGGCTGTACCCCACTGATGAGTGGGGAGCAGGAGCTACGGAGGCCCTTTCTTCTTCCAAGGGCAATCCTAGGCTGTGCAGAAGCCCAGCTCACTGTGAAACAGCTGTAAGAACGAGCCCCTTGAAACAAGAGGGCTGTTCTATGCCAAACTCCGGAGAGGCTGTACCTCAGTCAGGAGAATCATTGACAGGCGGGGCAAAGCTCAGAAGCCATCCTCTTCAAACCTGCTAGGAAGAGGAAATTGCAAACAGACAGAAAACTGTTGCTCTTAAGCCTGGGGGTAATTTTATAAAGAAAGTAAAAGAGACCTTATGTCTTTAAGAGAAAAGCCCTGAGGGCTGCAAAGCCGGCTTTGTAAAGGCTTTGTAAAGTTTTACAAGGAACAGCTAATGCCGGCTAATACCTTATCCCCAGGCAAAAGAATCAACTTGTTACAGAAGAAAGAACAAAGGGAGGTCAAAGAAAGGAACAGAATCATTTCTACTTGCGAAGTTCCAAACGAAGCTGCTGCTACAGCGAAGCTGCTGCTACAGCGGCGGTCAAAAAAAGAACTGCAGCACTGGGCTGGGGGTGGAGTTATATAGCCAGGTGTAGGGGAGGTCCCAGCACTAAGTGCTTAAAGCTGTGGAAGTTTCCGGAGGCTGCTCTGCTCAGGCGCAGATTAACCCATTAGTGTGTATTCACAGAGGACACGAAGGAGAACCATGTGTTTTGTGGCCTATGTTGGTTTGTGCATCCTCAAGATCTCTCAGGGAAGGCCTAATGCTCCTAGAAACCTTTAGGAGCAGTAGTTATCCAGTTGAACCAAGGAGCACCCCTCAGCACCTTGGTTTACCCCAATCCTCCCCATCTTACTAAACTGGGACCGGTTCACTTCCTGGTGAATTCAAGGTACGAATGATTGCCCTAGGGCTTCTGAAACCTGTTTGCAACTTTAAAGCTATAACCCATAGATGAGTACCTAAGGCCCTGAAGAGCTTATTGGACTCCTGCTCCCATCAGCCCCAGCCAGCATGGCCAATGATCAGGCATGAAAAGAGCTGATGCCCCCAACACCACCTAGAGGCCCACAGATTCCCAACGACTGATATAACAAGACGACTGTTGTAAAAACCAGAGTTCTGCCTTCTGTTGAAAGGCGACCACTTCTCCCTCTTTCCCAGCCCTGTTTCTCAAGGTCTTACTTTTGTAAAAAATGGAGATGAACCTAGGGCAGAATGGTTGCAGTATTCAACCTTAAAGTCCAGAAGGATACAAAACGCATATGACTTATTTCATTAGCACTTTTTAGAGGATGAAGTGCTGTGCAATTCTTGCTTCATTTATCCTTACAGCAAGCCTGAAAGATATGTTAGGCTGTGAGAGAACATGACTCGCTCGAGGCCACCCGCTAAGCTTCAAAGCCAAATAAATAAATAAATAAATAAATAAAAAATGGCTGGGTCCAGTACTTGGCTTCCCACATCCAAATCAGGACACTTTTTGCTATGCAAGGCTAGATGATGAACCAGATGGTAATTCTGCACGCCCCCACAAAAGCACTTTTCAGAATTCATCCTAAGGAAAGAACACATATCATGGCAAATGGTATATTCTTCCAAAAGCTGTTTTTCCCTAAATGCACTCAACCTCAAAAAGATGAGTAAAGGGTGGGTCTTCATAGGGATAAAGAGTCTTGATTCTTAACCTTCAGCCCCCCAGATGTTTTAGACACCAGCTCTCAGGAGCTCTAGCCAGCATATCCAATGGTCAGGGAATGCGACACTGGTTGCCAATCTGTTCCTGAGTAATTTCAGTGTGCTGGTTTTAGTCTATAAAACTTCAAATGACTTGGACCCAAACTATCTCAAAGACCACATCTCCCTTTCTGAGACTGTCTGGGTGTTAACATCATTAGGGGAGGGCTTTCCTTTGGTCCCACCACCCTCTCAGGTACATTTGGTGGGGACACAGAAGAGGGCCTTCTCTGTTGCTCCTTCCAGACTCTGGAACCCCCTCCCACAGGAGGCCAGGCTGGCCCCATCTTTGTTCTCTTTCCACAAGTAGGCAAATACCTGTACCTTTTTCTTCAGACTAGCTTTCCCTTAATTGTCTGGCTGTCTAAAAGTGGTTTTAAAATAGGATGGTTTGCGTTTTCGTTATTTTTAAATCTGTTCTAGTAATGTTTTTATTCTATCATTTTTAATATAATGTTTATTTAATTCTTTTTTTCATATTTGTATAACGTACTGTTTTAGCTTTCATATATTGTCTTTTTTAATTGTCTTGGGTCCTTTTTTAGGAGAAAGGTGGGGTAAAAATATTTGTAATTAATTAATTAATGCTTAAAACTTTAATTAATAATTAATTAATTAAAGTTTTAATCATCTGAAGGACCAAAGACTGAGAGCCAGTGGCATAGGTTACATATGACAGACCGCTTATTATTTTCTGCCGTAACACTGCTGAGGACCACATCAGCTAGGAAGCCACTCTGTTTCAGGGTGGAGAGATAAGAAAGCATACAGAGGGTCTTTCCACCTAGGGCAGAAACAGGCAACTTGTGTCTTGCGAGATGTTGCTGGACCACATCTCCCATCATTCTCCACTATTGGACATGCAGATTAGGGCTGCTGGGAGTTGCAGTCCAACAAACCGCAAGAGCCACAAACAGCCCACTTCTGACTCAGATGTTTTCCCAAGTGCACCATTGTTAGTGAGCAGCATAAGTGGAACTCCACTCTGAGACGGAAGGGTAAATATGAACCAATCACTGATCCTTCTCTTGCCTTTTGTTTTGTACTTGTTGTGTTCAAATAACAGGCAATAAAAATGTTGATAGGTACGCTGAAGTTAAATGCCAATCTCCTTCAGTCAGCTTTCACTTTCTGTTAGGGATGTGCATTAAGATTCAGAAATATTCAGAATTCACCAAATAATGCCATATTCAGATAGTTCTGAAGAAAGTCATATGAAAAAGAAAGTACACCCTCTTTGAATTCTATGGTTTTATGTATCACGACATAATAAAAATTGTCTGGTCCTTAGGAGGTCTGAAAATTAGGTAAATACAACCTCAGATGAACAACAACACATGACATATTACATGGTGTCATGATTTATTTTACAAAAATAAAGCCAAAATGGAGAAGTAATGTGTGAAAAACTAAGTACACCCTTACTGCTTCCATAGAAATTAAGAGGCTAAGTAGCAGCCAGGTGCTGCTAACCAAATGTCCTTGAGTAACTGATCATCAGCAAGTGTGACCACCTCTATAAAAGCCAAAGTTTTAGCAGTTTGCTGGTCTGAAGCATTAAGGTGTGTGTTAACACAATGCCAAGGAGGAAACACATCAGCAATGATCACAGAGAAGCAATTGTTGCTGGCCATCAATATTGGAAGGGTTATAAGTCCATTTCCAAACAATTTAAAGCCAATCATTCTACAGTGAAGAAGATTATTTGGAAGTGGAAAACATTCAAAACAGTTGCCAAACTTCCCAGGAGTGGATGCCCAAGCAAATCACCCCAAGATCAAACCATGCAATGCTCAGAGAAATTGCAAAAAAACCCCAAGAGTTACATTTCAGACTTTACAGGCCTCAGTTAGCATGTTAACTGTTAAAGTTCATGACAGTACAATTAGAAAAAGACTGAACAAGTATTAATTGTTTGGAAGGGGTGCTAGGAGAAAGCCTCTTCTCTCTAAAAAGGACATGGCAGCATGGCATAGATTCGCAAAGTTGCATCTGGACAAACTGCAAGACTTTGGAACAATGTCCAATGACCAAACTAGAGATGTCTGGCCATAATGCACAGCACCACATTTGGTGAAAACCAAACATAGCATATCAGCACAAACACCTCATACCAACTGTCAAGCATGGTGGTAGAAGGATGATGGTGTGGGCTTGTTTTGCAGCCACAGGACCTGTGCACCTTGCAGTCATTGAGTCGACCATTAACTCCTCTGTATACCAAAGTATTCTAGAATCAAATATGAGGCCATCTATCTGACAGTTAAAGCTTGGACAAAATTGGGTCCTGCAACAGGACAATAATCCCAAGCACACCAGCAAATCTACAGCAGAATGGCTGAAAAAGAAAAGAATCAAGGTGTTGCAATGGCCCAGTCAAAGTCCAGACCTAAACCTGATTGAAGTGCTGTGGCGGGATGTTAAGAGAGCTGTGCATAAACAAATACCACAAACCTCAATGAACTGAAGGAATGTTGTAAAGAAGAGTGGGCCAAAATTCCTCCACAACGATGTGAGAGACTGATAAAGTCATACAGAAAACAGTTACTTCAAGTTATTGCTGCTAAAGGTGGTTCTACAAGATATTGAATCATAAGGTGTATTTAGTTTTTCACACATGGCTTCTCCACTTTGGCTTTATTTATGTAAAATAAATCATGACACAGTGTAATATGTCATGTGTTGTTGTTCATCTGAGGTCGTATTTATCTAATTTTCAGACCTGCTAAGGACCAGATGATTTTTATTACGTCCTGATATGTAAAACTATAGAATTCAAAGAGGGTGTACTTTCTTTTTCACATGATTGCATATCTGAATCTGAATTGGATAGTTCTGAATATCTGTAATAATTAAAATATAGAATTTGAAGTCTTATTTTCTCTTATAGATGAGAAAGTAAAAGGCTAGGTTTCTGCTTGCTAGAGGAAAAAGTGAAAGTGAAACCTATTTCTCAGGCATTCTGCAGCGATTCTCAAGTGACATTTTGAAAAATTAAACTTGGACACTCTGGCACCAAGGATAGCAGGAACAGAGAATTCAAAGTCTCCAGATTGGACTTGCCATGGGTTTCCCAAGGCAGTGGGGATGGAGTGAGAGCAAAACCTGTAAATGATGCCTGTCTGCACTAATGAAATCTAGAAACATGCACAGACAGCAGAATGTATTTTTTCACATTAGTTCTTTCCTACTGAAAAGTGGACTTAGCTGCTTATAAATCCCCTGAGCATTTGTTATTAGGTTATGGACTGTAGCAGTTTTCTCTGTGTCCTTTTCTGAGCGCTCAACTTACATTTACATTCTCTAAATCTCATTGCATATTGTTTACTTAATATAGTTAGGAAAAAGATTTAGGATTAGTAGATTCATAGATTAATATGTTATAAATCAACAGGGAAATATTACATAAGTTTTAGCCTCCATTGGAGTTTATCAGGCAGGGAATGCTTTTGATATATATAGACAAAGATGTTACATTAATAGATTTTGTGTCTCTTTGTGTGTGATTTTCATTGGGAGGGCTTGTGTTCTGCTGTAGCGGAATCAGATCCTGTTCTTTTTGGGTAGAGTGTGCAGGCAGTACGAAACATTGTTGTGGTAAGAGAAGTAAGCACTTGGGGAAGGCTGCAAGAAGGCTGCCTGCACCTCCTGCAGCAGCTTCTACTGAGAAGAGTGGGAGAGGAAAAAGACAGACTAAACCTGTTATTATGAACCTTTCAAACAAAACCGGTCACCCAGCTGCCTTGTTCAGCACAGACACTAAGAGCAGCAGGCAGCAGTACCGGGTGTTTGTGTGTGTGTTCGTGTTTCCAAGGAGGTGGTAGAGAAGCTTCTGCTTCAAAGTGGGACAGATATGAGTGAACCTCAAACGTGTCCCAGTGTTGTTTTTGTGCAGTCCAGTCAGGGCAGCCAGGACAAGGGCCAAAAAAGATAGTGAGGAAGACACTTTTCTCCCTAAGAGCTGATGTGCCAGAGAAGGGCAAGGATGGCATCAGCATTCAGATTGACACTTTCAGCTTGGGCAGCAGCAGTGCTGCTGGTTTTGTGACTGGGAAAGAGACTTATGAAGAACACCAGACACTGCCTTCCATATCTAATACATACCATGCAGCTCCATCATATTTGAGAAAGGGTTTGCCACCAGCCCCCATTCCCAGCAAATCTCTCCTGTGCAAAGCAGCATTGTGGCTGGTGGGAATTCCCCTTCAAGTACATACACATCTGACATGGGGGAGGAGGAGACTGAGGGGACTCAGGCAAGCAATATTTCAGAAGCATGTGACACTGAAATCACCCCTGCTACTCCAGCTGCACTTGCTGCACCCATTGCTGGAACTAGCTAAGCCATTGTGGAAGGTCATCAGGAGTTTTGGAGTAAGGTGTCATCAGTATGCTGATAACACGCAACTCCATCTCTCCGATACAACCTCTGCAGTGGATGCCATCCAGATGCTGGAGCATTGCCTGGGTTCAGTACTGGAATGGACCAGGGCTAACAGGCTCAAAGTGAACCCGGACAAAACAGAGATTTTGCTCCTGGGGGGGACCTCCGATAGGTTAGGGAGGGATGGTCCCTAGGCTGGATGGTACTCCCCTCCAGTTTAGGGACCAAGTGCATTCTTCTGGACCCAGGTCTTTCTTGGGAGTCCCAGATTGTTGCTGTGTCCAGATCAGCCTTTAACCAGCTTAGGCTAATCGCCCAACTTTGCCCCTACCTAGACAAGGACTCCATGAGGACTTTGGTGCAGGCCCTGGTCATCTCCTGGATCAACTACTGCAATGCCCTCTACGTGGTGCTCCCCTTGAACCTGATCTGGAGACTTCAGTGGGCCCAGAATGTGGCAGCCAGACTGGTGGTTGATGCAAGTAAATTTGACCACATCACTCCAGTTCTGGCTTGCCTCCACTGGTTGCCTGTAGCATCCCAGCTCAGGTTCAAGGTTTTGACACTCACATATAAAGCCCTCCATGGTTTGGGCCCATGTTACTTGTCGGTGTGTCTCTCCTTAATGTCATCTGCCCGGCCCACAACCTATCTCTGTGTGTGGTTGTTGTTTTTTAGGGTTATTGCTATTGGTTTTAATATTTCTATTTTTATTTTTGTTTTCTATTTTACGAGTTGTAACCTGCCCAGAGTAGTGCTGTGATACTAATGGGAGCAGGATACAAATTAGAGAGAGAGAGAGAGAGAGAGAGAGGAGAGAGCATTCTGATCAGGAGTTTGTTACAGCAGCCCACAATCCTTTTATACTGGAAAGTCATATGATACTGGCAAACCAGCCTGGTAATACAGTACTGAGGACTAGAAGGACCCACAGACCTGCTGGTTTTCCTCAGGCTGGGTGATATGTCATGTCATGCGTGAAGGCAATACAAGTGAGGTTCTTTCCAGATCCTTGGCCAGCCTATCGGTTTGCCTTTGAGGTGAGTGCCTGCCCTCTAAGAGTAAGGCTGTTTGTCCACCCTGTGATAAGCACTGCAGAAAGCTGTCTGTGGAAGAGAGGCTGCTCCAGATATTTTGCAATCACATAATATTGGAAAAAGGCACGTTCACTCCAAATCTTCTCCTCTCCCCACACACCTTTTTTCCAGATGTGCATATGCACACACCACACACACACAATTACAACCTGCTTTCCAAACCTGAATTAATTCAAGTTTAGGCTTAACCCCGCGGTTAATTAGGGAATGCTTGCTAAGCTCATTGAAGATGAAAAAGGACTAAGAATTCTCATTATGAAATCTGAGGGAAAGCAAAATGGGGGGGGGGGGGTGAAGGGGAAGAGGAAGGAACAGTTACCAGAAAAGCAATAAAATGGCTAGCCTACTGCTTGTTGTGATCAATCAGGTACAGGGAAAGTTAAGCATATTACTCTTAGTCTTGTAGACTGCATTGTAGTTACAAGGGTTCCAGGCATCTCAGCTCTACTATGGGCTGCTTTTATGGCCTAGGACTACATAGACCCTCTTTCTGGTCCCCAGCTTCTCATAATGAGGAGGAACTTCTAAGTCTGTTGCATGGGCTTCACATTCAGTCCTTGGCATCTCTAGTTCAAGGAATCAGAGAGCAGATGTTGAGGAAGGCCTCTGCAGGTTATGCTGAAGGAATGCTGCCAGAAGGGGTACATAATCTAGGGCCAGATCAAACATGGATAACTTATGCTCCCCACATAGGGGTTGCTGGACTGCAGGTCTCATGAGCATGGTATACTAGTTTGGGCTGATGGGAGTTGTAGTCTTCCATCCCCAGGCAAAGTTTGGACTAATAGTTCGGCTTGGTGTAAAGCAGTCGTGTATACTTACTATGTCATTTGCAACATCTCCCTTCCTTGCAGAGACCCGTGAGTGACAGTGCATGTCTCAAAAATCAACACCATATTTTGTGCCCATTCACAAAAAGACTTCAACTCATGGTAGCTCTGGAAAATGTACACACAACATTCAGCCCATACCTAACCAACAGCTAGTTGCCTACATGGCCGTGCACAGCTGCTAGTGTTAGGAAAGTAGAAGTGAAGGGTTTTCTAGCACGTCCTTGTTTACTTCCCGGCCCCCAGTGATCATGTGGATAGATTTGAGGGCAATCAGGAGCTGTATCAAAGTGCTGTATCAAGAGGTAGATATGACCAGTCTGATCAAAAGAAGTAACAACTTAAATCTCTTGCTTTCTTAGCCAAAAGGACTATGACCCTGAAGGATAGGGGGCAGGCTTGGAGGAGAAAGAGGAAAAATTGCTTTGTTTTTCATTAAACAGAATAATATGCATGTAAAAGCTCCTAATGGGTTTCAGACTAGCCTAAGCAGGAAACCAAAGATTGTGTGGGGGCCAAGCAAATGCTTATAGCAAGTTCCAGGAAGTGTTACTTAGTAATCTGGCTAAGCCCTCACAAACACAACTTGTGTAGGCAGGGTGGAGAAAACAGCCACGCAGCACAATCTGCAGAAAGAAAGAGAGAGAGAGAGAGAGCAAGAGAGAAGGAGTGAGAGAGAAGGAATGAAATGAATGAGGATCCTCCAGCTGAAGCTAATTCTGATGATGCTGCAGTCCAAGACACCAAAACGAGGCTGTTCAGCCCACCCTACACACATAATTATAGGTGGTAGACCATGATGTTGCTATTCTTAGGGAAGGTCCCTTTTCATAAATCTTCTCCAGGGTGATGAGGGGAGTATCTATAGTCCTGGGCTAATGGCTGCTTACATATGAAGGTACACATACATGTACACACACATACTACCGTGTTTCCCCGAAAATAAGACAAGGTCTCATATTATTTTTTGCTCCAAAAAACCCATTAGGGCTCATTTTCATGGGATGTGTTATTTTTTCATGAACAACAATCTACATTTATTCAAATACAGTCATGTCATCTTCTTCTAGTTGCTGCACAATGGTGGAGGGCGAGGGGCTTATTAACTGGGGCTTATTTTTGGAGTAGGGCATATTTTCGGAAAAACAGGGTATTTGGTGAACAAAAAAGCAATTATCCAAAACGTTAAAGGGTATGGGATTTATTCAAAATGCATAATTTTAGTGCTTTGGGGGGGGTGTATAATGGTAGATGACAGTAAATGCATAGGTTGTCAGCAGCTTCCAGTTGATAGATTTGGATAAAGATCTGCTTATCAAGTTTCCCATCAGATGCGGCTCGCAGAGTCTTAACCATACATATGAAGGCTAGAAACACTTAAAATAAGGAGATTTTTTAAATTTTATAAAACACCACCAAAGTCTCAGGGTCCGTGTGTGTGCTATGTCTGCTGTAGGTAAGGTCACACAAAATGTGAACTCTTGTGGCAAGCACTGTATCTACTGGGTGTATGATGCCATTTGCCTGAAGATTAGCATGTCACTCATTTAGCAAGCCTTTACCCAAATTTTGATTCCCTCTAACATTTAATAGATGAAAATAGACACATGTGAGAATTTGAAAGGAGTGTAGCCAAGAAATATAAGGTGTGTTCAAGAGAAGGTACCTAGGCAAGGTGAGGATGTGGTTAACAATGTGTCCCCAAGAACATTGTGGAAGTTATTAATGAACACAAAACTGCGGTAGTTTAAGCACAGAATCCGAGTATGAATTTGAGTATTGCATTTAGGAAAGCCTGGGCAACTCAGCCACCAGAAGTCTGTGGCAGATAAAATGCAACTTGATTCTTTCTGCAAGTGCAGTGAGATGCAGAACATTTTTATATGAGCTCTGTTGCATACAAAAGACAAGACAAAACTCCAAACCAAAACCCAATGAGCATCAGACTTAATAGTAAATAATCATGTGCCATCAATTTGATTTTGACTTAACGGCAACTGAGTCCAGGTTTTTCTAGATTCAGAATACTCAGAAGTAGTTCACCATTCTCTTATTCTGAGGGGTGCTCTTGGATTTTGTGACTGGTCCAAGGCCACCCAGTATGGCTCTTCTCCTGCGAGGCACAGTGGGGAATTGAACTTTTGACCAGTCTTAAATAGCATGCATTTTGTTATGGTGGTATCAGGACTTTGCTTTATGCCAGTACTTTTTTGTTATATTCCCTGTCCCACCAATTCATTCTTATGACTCCAATTGCTTTTTATGTTTACAGACACTCTGGAGAACATACTTCAACTGTCTCCACATAGGCTTTCCCAAAATTGCAGCAAGAATTGCAAGAGGACACTTTAGAAATCTAGTTCCTGCCAGCCAAACTGTTAATAGCTTCACTCGTTGGCTAACCATACTGAAAGGCAAGACTTTACAAGAAGGATAACATGAAACTTAGGTAGGCACTGGGCAGACTCTGCAGCACAGACATCCCTCCATTTCTCTCTTCTCATGCAGAAAACAATGCCAATACACTTGGGAGATCAGGCAGTTAAATATTTGCATTCACTTAGCACATCTGCCCCACTACAGCTTCAAAGGGGAGATACAAATGTTGCCTCAATTTGTCCTCCTAAAGTTATTTTCAGATGCAATATTTCAGAGCCTACTACTGTGGTGGTAGAGAGTGCTCTGATCCAGGCAATAGGGAGTACCTTTCTTTTCCTAGCCCATTACTGCTCAGATCTAGAATCACATGATAGCCCCCTCATCTCCCACATTTAAAGAAGAAGAAGAAATATGTTAGAAATATGTTAAAAATATGTTAGAAAATTGGAAAAAGTTTAGAGGTATATTGAGCCCACCGATCTCTCCTTTGTCCCAGGTGGTGGATTTAAAGAATTTTCCAGAAAATCTTAAAAAAAAACTCTTAAGAATATATTAAAAATAAAGGGATAAATAGGATAAAAGACTGGATGAGAGATAAGGAAATATAAAAGAGATTTTTGGGAGGAGAGGGGATTTCTTGGTTTAATATGATCCAAATAGAAAGGTGGACAAGGGAATGGAATAGTAAGGAAGGGAAAAGTAGAAAAATGACAAAATTTGAAGAGATTATTGAAAAAAGATTGAAATTAGAGGAAAAGACAGAAAGAAAGGGAACTGTAAGTCAAATACAGTGGTGTCTCGATTTACGACCATAATCCGTTCCAGAAGATGGACGTAACTCGAAATGGTCATAGGTCGAAGCACCATTTCCCATAGGAATGCATTGAAATGCAATTAATCCATTCCAGCCAAAGAAAGAAAAACAACAACAACAACAACAAAAATCACTGCAAGACCCATCGGAAACTCGATTAATCCCTTCTGGCCAAAGGGGGGGGGGGGAGAAAAGCAATCAAGCGTGCAAGACCCATCGGAAATGCAAAGAAAACAAAAGAAAAAGCAAAGGGAGCACATTGGAAATGCAAAGAAAACAAAGGGAGCACATCGGAAATGCAAAGAAAACAAAGGGAGTACATCGGAAATGCAAAGAAAACAAAGGAAAAAGCAAAGGGAGCACATTGGAAATGCAAAGAAAACAAAGGGAGTACATCGGAAATGCAAAGAAAACAAAAGAAAAAGCAAAGGGAGCACATTGGAAATGCAAAGAAAACAAAGGGAGCACATCGGAAATGCAAAGAAAACAAAGGGAGCACATCAGAAATGCAAAGAAAACAAAGCAAAAAGCAAGGGAAGCATGCAAGACCCATCGGAAATGGGGAAAACCCCCAAAAAAGCAACCAAACCCCCCAAGACCCATCAGAAATGGGGGAAAAACAAAACAAAAAAGAAACAAACCCCCCAAGGCCCATCGGAAATGGGGAAAAAACACTCCAAAAAGCAACCAAACCCCCCAAGACCCATCGGAAATGGGGAAAAAAACCCAAAAAACAAACAAACCCCCCAAGACCCATCACAGCACAGAAACATAACCCCCCCAGCCCAAAACCACGCTGCAAAACCCACCCAGAACAGTTTTTAAAAAGCAGAAAGCAGCACCTTACCTTACCAGGCAGCCTCCTCTGATCGCACACTCTCTAACTGCTGGGGCAAAAGAGCTACAAAGAAGCAGCCTCTTCACCACCTACAGTTAGCTATTTGAATTTCCCGCCTTTTTGTGTTCGTAACTGGAAGCTCTGGCCACAAGTCGAAGCAAAATTTTGCGGCCAGAGCTGGTCGTAACTTGAAATGGTCGTATGTCAGGACGTTCGTAAGTCGAGGCACCACTGTATATAAATTATTAATTCAGGCCGAACAGGATATACAAGGATTAAAAACACAGTGGCAATATGATTTGGATAAAGAATAGGAGAAGAATGGGATAAAATGTGGGATCAAAGAATTATGAAGAACATGTCTGTAATGATAAAAGAAAATTGTTATAAGGTAATATGGAGGTGGTATTTAACGCCAGTAAAACTGAATATAATAAACAAAAATGTATCATCACTATGCTGGAGGTGTAAAAAAGAGAAGGGGACGTATATACATATGTGGTGGTCATATGAAATAAGAAAGCAAGAATGGAGGCAAATCTTTAAAGAAATAAGGGAAATAACCGTCAATGGCTTTATTGAATCTGGTTAAGAAGGATCAATCGTTGAAAGAAAATAAGGAATTAATAGTAATAATGATTACGGCAGCAAGGTTAATTTTTGCAAGAAACTGGAAAAATGATAACCAACTCAATTTAGAGGAATGGTATAGAGAACTATGGGATATGGCAATTAATGATAAATTGACATGTGATATGAAAATAAGAAGAGGCATATCAAAAAATAATGATTTTAAGAAAATATGGAGTGTATTCTTGGAATATGTATTTCGGAGAGGGAAGGGGTATACACCGAGGGAAGAAACAATGAAGTTTTGGAGAGAAAATGGACTGAATGAAATTTAAAATATTATTAATGCTAGCCCTGAGGGTGAAGGTGGGACTGTGTATTATGTAATTGTGTTTTATTATGGTGTTAGGTTTATGTTGTTTAGGATGGATGGATGTTTCATAAAATAAATTAAAAATAAATAAAAAATAAAAAAAGAAGAAAAGACTTTGCCATGGCAGGAAAAAGCAGGTCTGACAGCTCAGCTCTTGCAAATTTTATGTTGACTTATCAATAGCTTAAGAAACAACGGTGGTGATAGTACATGCTTTGCAGGCCTTTCCATTAGTCAAGGGCAAGAACAGAGTCAGAGGTATGGAGACAAGCTCAGCCCCAATATTAGTTGGCAGCAGCCTATAGCAGTACGAGATGACTGGCCAGCCAAAGCAAGCAGCCCACAGCTGCCTGTACCTTGTCAGCCCCAAGAAATTGCCTCAGGCTACCTCGAGACTCAGTAGATCCTTAACATTCAGCCCAACTTCAAAGCAGCTGAAATATTAACTGTGTGCCACAGGCCAGATGCACATTGCCCGAGGGTGCCAAGCATAGAACTATTTTTTTAAATGGCTGAGCAACTCCCTGCCCCATTTGAGCTGTCATTTTGTGCCTCCCACTACACCCTAATATGTATGCACTGATTACTTTGTGTGTCAAGAGGCAAGGTCTCACCTCCTATCACAGGAAAACCTCTTTTCACTTATTGAACAGCAATATAGATTCCAAATTCTCCAGTGAAATGTATGCTGGTTACAGAATATGGGCTAAATGTGAAGTGCACAAGTATATGTACCATTCCATATCTAATGCAAAAATATCAATTAGGATTTTGAAAAGAAAGAGTTTGCAGACAGGGAGACTAGAAGAAAACGTGGAAGTGACATGGCCTGGAAAGATACAGGCAGATTGATGGGTAGGGGGCTGATCCCGTGTTTTGTCTAAAGGTACTCACTGAGTTTCTGACTGAGATATGATTGCAGCTGTGTCCAGATCACCCTTTATCTAGCTTAGGCTCATCACTCAACTCTGCTCTTATCTAGAAGAGAACTCCCTCAGGACTTTGGTGCAGGCCTTGGTCATCTCCTGGATCGACTACTGCAATGCTCTCTACGTGGGGCTTCTCTTGGGTCTGGTCCGGAGACTTCCAACGTATCCAGAATGCAGCAGCCCGACCGGTGGTGGATGCAAGCAAATTTGACCGCATCACACTGATTTGGGCTCACCTTCACTGATTAACCATGGTGTCCTGGATCAGGTTCAAGGTTTTGACACTCATGTACAAAGCCCTCCACGGTTTGGGCCCATCTTACTTGTCAGAGCATCTTTTCTTAATGTCATCTGTGCTACCCACAAGATCATCTCAGTCGAGGCTCCGTCAGGTATCCAGCCCAAGCGAGGCCCGTAAGTGGTGGGGAGGCAGGGTAGAGCGTTCTTCATGGTGGCTGCAACCTTGTGAAACCAGCATCTGAAGGAGCTCTGCTTAGTCCCCTCCCTGTTCACATTTAGGAGGCAACTAAAGACCTGGCTTTACAGAAAGGTTTTCCACACTGACCCCGGCTGATCACCTTTTCCTTTTTGCTTCTGTCCGTTTTGATTCCTACATCCGCTTGTATGCTCATTTGCAATTAACTTTCAGTGTTTTATTTTTATTTATTGTCTGTTTTATATCTATTGTAACTGCCCAGAGTAGTGCCTCAGGACTAATGGAAGCGGAATATAAGTGCAATAAATAAATAAAAATAAATAAATTGTATACTTCTAAATCAAAAGTTCAGACTTTAATGAATAGTCTACATCGCCTGGAAATAGTAGTTATAGAGTAGGCATGGAGAATGTGTATTCCTCCATATATTTTTGGAGGTCAGTTCCCACAATCCATCACTGGCTAGGGGGAATTCCAGCCCACCAGCAATCCACAAATTCCCTATGCTATAGAGCAGTTGTTTCCAACCTTGGCTCCTCAGACTACAATTCCCAGAAATCTTGGCTAGCACAGCTAGTGGTGAAGGCTTCTGGGAGTTTTAGTCCAAGAATATCTGGGGACCCAAAGTTGGAATGACCTGTGGAAGGTACAGGATGCTCCATCCTCAACTTCACTCTTGCTAAATTCTAATCTTGTCCACTTTTCTAGCTGATACTCTTCTCCACATCCAGGACTAACAATACCGTATAATGTCAGAATACGGAATTCTGAGAAACTAACTCCACACTAGATAAAATCAATTCTGTGACTATGAAGAATGCAAAAGTAACAACACCTCCCAATTGTGTAAGAAGACTTCTGTACTACTCTTTGGCTCACATCCATGTGGTATGCAAGCCTGTTGTAAGTCTATGAATGAAGGAGTGGATGTGCCCTTCTTTCACTCTAGGAGCTTCCTATTCAATTAAAAACATGGGCACACAAAACCAGATTCACCTTTAACTGTGAATATAACACAAGGAAAATCACTTTGCATGGCTTTTAAATGTAGCATACCTCACAAAATACCTCCCTGGGTCTCTTCACAATAGCATTTCAGCTCTCAAACCCAGAGAACTATGATCGGCAAGCAATTTAACTAGGGATGGTGGGATGAGCACATTGTTCAATTGCAGCAAGAATCTAAAAGCAGCTGAATCTTTACAGGAGATACAACTTCTGTCAGTTGAGAGGAGCGATACAGGAAAGGAAGAAAAAAGTTATAGGAAGGAAGCATGGTGGTCCTATGGAGGCAGGATATAACAATGCCAAGGATCCATGCAGTTCAGGCAAGAAATGGTCATAAATCCATAGATCATGGTTCTCAAATCTTCATTATCAACTTACTGTGGCATGGAGAAATTATAGAAATATTGATATTTCCTTGCATCCCTGGTTGTACACATCTAACAGATTCTGAACACACTTATTTAACTTTTAGAACCCACCTTCTGTCAAGTTTGTGCTCTCCAGGACATGTCTTGGACAACAGTTTTCATCAGCCCATGCCAAAACAGACACGGGCAAGGGGTTACTGAAATTGAAGCCCCAAACATATGGAGGGCACCACTGGATTGGAGAATGCTAACTGACCTAGTGTAATTATTCATGGCAATAAAGATAATGTCCTACAATTTTAAAAAAATACTGAATGTGTATCTTCATTACACAGTTGTATCAGTCTGAAACCACTTGAACTGCCATACTTTCATCTTATAGAATAATAGGGTTTGTAGTTTGATAGTTTAGTCCAAAAGAATTGCACCAGGGCTCTCTAGCAGAGATTTCGGACGGTCACAGCACCTAAAGTAGTATCAAACTGCTATAATGTAGCATAGATACACTCTTGCTATGTGCCACCAAGCTGCTTCTGACTTACAGTCAGCTTAACAGGGTTTTCAAGGTATATGAGATGTTCAATGAGTAGTTTACCATTGCCATCCCCCTATGAGTTTCCATGGCCAAGTAATGATTTATACCCTGCTGTGTTTCCACATTTATTGAAATAAAATATTGTAAGCTCCATCGGTCTCCACTGGACCAGCAGGTATCTCCTCTTCCCTCCACGAATCCATACACCTCAGAATAATGGAGTTCAAGCAAAATGGGGCGTGTTGAACTGGGTGGGGGATGAACAACAAGCAGTTCAACATACAGTCCGCTTCCCCTGGCCCTAGTTCTCAGCACAGGTTCAAGGTCCTTTAGCCCAGTCTCTTGCTATACACCAAGGGTACATCCAGCCCTAGTCTAGGACACCTAGGTCTCTCCACTAGACCCTTGGGCAGGCACGTCTATGGAATCCATAGTACAGGATCTCTTTGTCTTTTGCCTGCTCCTAATAGAAAAGTGGTATACCCAAAGAGAGGGCAAGGCCAAGGAGTATTTCCCTGTATGGTAACAGGGTGTTTCTGATTCTCGTGGTTCTCCTCAGTTGCCTCCTGATGCTGGCGTTCCCAACTTCTCTTCTTGTGCTAGCATCAGTCTGAAGCAGGATTGGGCTTCCCCAGCTTCTCTCCCATATGATGACTAGCAGGTGTTCTTCTGTTCCCTTCCCTCCCTTAGGAACTCCTAATTGGATTAATACCCCTCTCCATGGGTCTTTATAAATGTAATCCCACTCTTCCAGGGGCTCTGGTTCTTCACTGGGAGGAATCTTCAACCAAGTAAGTCCCCAACCATTCCTCCTGGGCATCACCCCACTCTCCTTCCTCTAATTCCTCTTCTTCTCAGGGTTCACTGAGAGTCCCTTAGTCTTCTCTCCCCTTCTCTACCAATTCACTTTTAGATTTCTCTTCTGTCTTTCCCAAGGCACCTTGCCTGCCCTTCCCTTGACCTGTCCCAACTTTCTCCCTTTATTCTTGTACCTCAGGGGTTCCTTTGCTTTCTGGTGCCTCCTTTCTCTCTTTCCCTTTTGGCAGCAAGGCCACTTTTATATGCACTAGAGGTAAAGCAACCCCCCCCCCTCTCTCTTACTAGGCACCCTCCTATTCCTAAGGCTGACACAACCACATAGGCTTCAGTCTGAATCCTGCTTTCCCAGGAACTACATGTGGTGGCGCCCTCCTGTTCAATGAGTTGTATAGGAGCCCTTGTGATCAGCCCATTGGAAAGTTGGTTGGGTTGTGTGGAGCCTGGGTCAGACCTTGACAGACCACCCATGTTCCTGTCCTCCTCACAAATGCACATTCCAAACATGGAAAAAGCACTGTCTCACCTCAGAACACACTTGTGAGAGTGAAAGTGATTATGGTCACAATTGCGTGGCCCTGTTTTGTTCACGGGCTTCTGCTCTCTAGGCTGTTTTGCAGTTTCTGCAAGGATGTATCTGGTACCTTCTTGTGTAAGTGTAAGGCCTATCAAAAGCAATGGAGGATGATGTCTGGTTAGCACAATCACAAGCAGCTTACAAAACACTGTGAGCTGAGTATAATGATCTGCTCACAATGCAAGAAGATTCTGACCCAACACTGTAAGAGCATCTAGCACTTCAAAAAAAAATGCTGCGGAAATTGTGATATATAGAAGGAAACAAACCACATCAGAGGGTTGTTGGTAAGCAAATGCTGGGGCCCCGGTTCTCCTGTTATGTAATCACACAGAGAGCCCCCAAACCTGGCCACAGCTTGTAAAGAACAACTGGAACGACAAAGTTAAACACAAGCAAGAGAATAAAATTTCATTTATCAGCACTGCAATCACTCAGTAAATACGCACACAAGACACAACTATGCAAACAATTTTAATGTATTTTGAATAAACAGGAGGGAAACAAAGCTTTGTGATTCACAAAAATATTACAAAAAGTAATTTTGCGCAGGTGAGCACACCAGCACTACAATAATGTAAGAATATACATTAAAAACTAATATAAAATATTTTTTAAAACCTCTGCTAGCTTAGATTTCCATTGTTGTTGCTTTTTTTGGTAGAAAAAAAAAGGCATACTACGAAGTACTGAAAGTCACACGGCAGGAACGGCAAACCACCTTGTGACACCTTCTGCAGATTCTTCAACATTTTTGTAGAAAAACACACAGGCACACGCACACAGATGAACTACAAAAAGGTTCACCTCAGCTGAAACTTGTTGAAGCAGCCTCAGCAGTCAGAATTAGAAGCTAAGCAAGTCTAAGGATTAGGTCCTTCAAAGGTAAAACAACTCATTTTGTTTAACATTCTCTAGACCTGCAGCCATAAAAAAAACCTATAGTAACAACCAAGAAGAGTCTGTATCCTTTTGAAAAAGAACAGCAACCCCGCTCTCCTGATCTAGCAGTGAACTTTGACTTGTATGAGGATTCAACAGGAAAGAAAGTGATCTTTCTGCTCGCAACCGTGACACTACTTTCGACAACAACAATCTCATTTACTGTTTTTAGGGACAGTGACATTCAGAACTGCTACAACTGAACATGAAAGATATACTCTTAAGCTCCCCATCTAGGAAATGGAATAGTCCTAAGAATGTGGAGTGAGCCATGAAACTTGTGGCACTCAGGTACACCCACCCCCTGCTCCCACAATGGCTGTGTCCATGTTGTTACGCTGTTAACTGCAGCTCCAAAAAAGCACAGCTCAGACATTCTATCCAGAATGGAAGGCAACCTGGTTAAAAGGACCCTCCAACTCTCCTGTGTTTCCTCAGAACATTAACTAGAGCAGGGCAGAGGCTACCCAGAGTTATTGTAGGACTCACACTACTATAACCTGTCTCCCCCACCCTCCGTTTTATAAAAGCCGTGATACATACAGCTTTTTGCCTTCAAGACCCCCCAGGGAAGAAAACAAAAGTAGCCATGTTGGTTTTCATCCTCACTAGGAAACAAACAAAGGAAACATCAGGCAGAGGGAGGGAGGGAGGGAGGTGAAGAAATGTTTACAAAACCACCACAGTCAGCTGGCAAGCAAATTCTTGTCCGAGCTTTTAAACAAATTAGCTTTCTGAAATTAAAATGCATTTGATGAAGCCCTTCAAACTCCCCACCCTCCATTCATTATGTCATTGTGTTCTCAGAGACTACCCCTTTTAGAAATGAATCATAAAGTTGGTAGATGGCAAGGGTTTTTCAAAATACTTACCCAACCTCCTTATTAGCTGGCTGGCTGAAAATGGGAAAGACACACCTTTATGACAGCTTTGGAATGACACTATAAAGCTAATGTACCACTTACTATGACTTTATGGTCTGTAAGCAATTTGAGAAAGAAAAGTAGAATTGTATATAAAATGAAAAAGCTGCAAAGTGCCTAATGCCCATAGGTTAATTGCCTGAGAGGCAGGTCAGCCTACAGATCCTTTTAAGACCCACTTCAGCTACAGGCTCATTTTCTTTTTGACATTTTGAATGCCCAGCAAAGAAGGATTCAAAAAACACAGAAGCAGTAAAGATGTGGAAACACCTTATTAAGACAGGACTTCCAAAATATGCAGGTATCTTTCCTTTTGCTACATATTACAATAGTGGTAGTAGTAGGGAGCAGCATTAATTAGTACAGTATATTTTACCACAAGCTGTTAAAACTATTCTGCTCCCTAAATGCTACTTCCCTTCCTTTTATGCATATGGATCATGCATAAATCATCTTTTTTCCCCCTATTAAGCCCACCATAGTTTTCCTTCTGATGCTGGAAAAGCCTGAGTGTGATGGAATGATGGAGCACCACTTGCAGAACTCCTATGCAGATTTGAAACTCATGCTTTCATCTGCTACAGAGGTGCTTTATGGCACCTCTGCCCAATAACTGTCTTAAAAGGCTGAGCTCAAATCTGGAAGAAATATATATTGTGTATATAGGATGTATATAGTTGTCATGAACATGATTTTCTGGCTGGTCTGCTTCTAGAGGGATCTCTATTAGAGATGGGCACGAACCTTGGTTTGGAGGTTCGTGCTGGTACGTACGCATGGCACCACAGGTACTGTGTGTGTACTCGTCCCCCACCTCCCTGTCTGGATCCCCCACTCACCAGCCAGCGCACAATCTCCTCCTCCTCCTCTTTGGCTGTTTGACCATGGGCTTCCCTGCCCTGCCTCCTTGTCTGATCACCCACTCGACCGAACAGCCGAAGAGAAGGAGAGGAGGGTGCTCTGACTGGTGAGTGGGTCATTGACTGGGGAGGCAGGGGAAGGGAACTCGCGGTACCTGTGGTGTTGTGTGTATGAACTGGCATGAACCTATGAACTCAGGTTTGTGCCGATCTCTAATCTTTATCTTTCATTGGGCTGTTTAAAGTGTCATTTGT
This sequence comes from Intellagama lesueurii, assembly GCA_037013535.1. Taxonomy (NCBI): domain Eukaryota; kingdom Metazoa; phylum Chordata; class Lepidosauria; order Squamata; family Agamidae; genus Intellagama; species Intellagama lesueurii. The sequence goes on from JBAJHW010000003.1 coordinate 213,422,955, forward strand.
GACAGGAGTCAACGTTTCAATAAATCAAGCACTGTATAATTATTTATCATTTTCAAGGTAAGACCATTGTCCCAGACAAAAGATGCTTAATGACGTCACAAATATCTGGCCAATCAATATTCTGCACAGCCCCTTTGACTTAAAACTGTTCCAACTTCTTCTCTCCCTGCCAGCTCAGTCCCTGTGAGATTCTAGTGTGACAATGTGGTGAGCACGAGAAGTGTGCCATTTGGATTTTTTTGATACCAGCTCCCAGAATTCTCCAAGAATTCCCAGGCTGAATTCTGGGAGTTCCTACCCATAGATACCCCCTCCCCTACATTTCACTCACCTGAAATAGGGTCTACCTTCCAAGCTGTCTCAGGTCTACTTTCTGTAGAAAAAGAAAACTGTTCCAGTGCTTTCTGAGTGGTGCAGTATTGCAGGCCATTAGGTTCTATACAGTATAGGGCTTCCCCAGAGAACAACACTTCCCACAGAGAATGGCACTCACCTACTGAGCTTTTTATTAGAGATGGGGATATTCGTATTCGTAAACGAATGTGAATATTCCTGTCCCAGGTGTGCCTAATGCAGGTCCAGCCCTCAGAACCAGCCCATCCACTCATGCTTTGCCGCGCCACCAGCCTCCTGCTCTTCCTGCCAATCGCGGCAGTAGCTCTGCCATTTCCCTGCTTGGCTGGCCACTCCAGGCAGGGGGCGGGAGGACAAGTCTCCCTGCCCGGCTGCTGAGTGGGCCGCTGAGCAGGGAAATGGCAGAGCTACTGCCGCGATTGGCAGGAGGCTGGTGGCGCGGCAAAGCGTGACTGGATGGGCCAGTTCTGAGAGCCAGACTTGCACTCAGCACACCTGGGATGGGGATATTCATATTCATTTACGAATATCTCCATCTCTACTTTTTATTCATCTAGACTCTCCATTATTTTAGGACTATTGTGGGGAAAATGAAGAAGCATGAAAGGGTGACACTGGAGCTTCTTCTGATACAATTTTTTTTTACTGCTTTTATGGGACTAAGCTCCTGAGCACAACAGCATATTCTGGTAGATAGTTGCAGCAGAACAAGCCTTTGTTCTTGTACTCAAAGCTCACCCTGCACCTGAATAGGGCTTTTGCTCAAACTTCTATCACCCCTCTTTATTGTTGACTTGTCTGCTTTCTCTTTCGACAGCAAACTCTCCAGAATGGGCCTTTTGTTACCATTTGTTCTGATGGCCAGGTTAGTACTATCTTGGCACATGTCTTGGTACAACAGCTGCAGTGAAAGTTAATAATTGTTGCAGCAATGGAGGAAGGGTGTTTACAGCTCCAGGTGCTGGAGGGATTAAGCAGCAGGTGCAAATCAACTGAAGAGCAGCCAAAGCTCCAGTTTCCTGTAAACCACTTCACTAAGTAGCAAGCAGAGTGCAAAGCAAATTGTTCCTGCCTCTTTTGGGTGGTGTGTGTGGGTCCATGGTGACCCTAATGTGACTGTTTGTCCCTGAAAAGCTACTAATATACAGCACGTTGGAGAAGCCAAGTTTCATTTCCATAAGCCTTCTGGGATCTGACAAGAAGAACTCCCAGCAGTAACAACTATAAACTGTTACTGATTAAACAAATATACATCTGAGCAACTTACCTTTGATTTGCTATGGCAACAATCTGTGGGTACTTTCAGCCATATACGAAATCTGAATCGTCTCTCTTCAACTCATATAAAATAAGCCTATTTAACAGTTAAATAGCTAAAGACATCTTGGGCCAATTTTCTACTCCAAAGGAATGCTTGTGGAGGACAAAACATTGAGTCAAGCTCACAGATCCTTCCTGAAAAATCAATTCTAGGGTGTTAAAATTCCAGTTTAGCATTTCACAGTATTCTATCTATTTGTGCACGGCTGCTTTCATTCAAAAAGTCCTAAATTTTTTACTCTGTCAACAGAGAAAATAGACTGATAGGTCCACCATAGAGAGAAATGAATGGGACAGTGTAGCTGTGCAAAGCCTCACTGCAGTAATTCACACTGTGTAATAACAGACTTCCAAGGACAACTTTGGGTATGCTAGGTAGTTCGGAAGCTCCTCTTACAGGTTCAAATGAATGATTGTGATAGTCATGATGGCTACATATTGCTTACAACAAAAGAGGTAGTATGGCTCTGAATACTATTTCCTAGGGAACATGTCTTGCTGCAGTCATGGTAATGTGCTGTAGTACTCATGTCCTGCTTATGGGCTGCTCAGAAGCATCTGGTTGATCACTGCGAGACCAGAATGCTGGACTAGATAGGTCTTTGATCTGACAAAGCATGGCTCTTACTTTCTTATATAACATTCTGACATACATTTTTTAAAAAAATCTACTAGAGATGGGGGTATTCGTATACGAATATCCCCGCATAGGTGGCGATAACGAGGGTTCAGCCCCATGGGGCCGGACGGTCCACTCACCGATCCACCGCTGCCGTGGACGCCACGATTCTTCCAATGGATCTGCAGATTGCGATCTGCGAGCCACTCTTCAACCTTGCAGTGAGGCTTGTCCTCCCGCCTCCTGCCAGGAGTGGCTAGCCGATTGTGATCTGCAGAGCCATTGGAAGAATTGCGGCATCCGCAGTAGTGGCGGATCAGTGAGTGGACCATCCGGACCCATGGACCCTTGGTATCTCCACCTGTGAGGGGATATTCGTATACGAATACCCCCATCTCTAAAATCTACACATAGGAAATTAAACATCAAGGAAGATGATCTATAACCTAGTCTTCCTCCTGGTTTAACAGGTTTCTATTGCAAAGCTCCCCCACCCTTGTACAGAGTAGTCATGTGAGATTCAATTATTAGCAGCCAGGTTAAGGAATAGGCTGACCACCTCAGCTGCTGCTTGAGAACTAGCTCTGTATTTTTGCAAGGAAAAAATACAAGGTATGTGGCAGTAAAGTGTGAAAGATAGCACACCAAGTGAATGCTGTGATAAACAAGGACTTCTTGTCTGTTTCCATGAGGGCACCCTATGGGTTGCTTTGCTTCAGCTCTGCAATGTTCTGTGCTTAGTCAATTTGGCATTGGTTGTTAGTAAATTCTGCTTATATCAGCAGTTGGCTGTGCTCATGACAGCACAGTTTAACCTCCCCAAATGCTCTCAACTATGTGACTCCCAAGGTTGTTTTTGCTTTGTAATTCCTCAATACTAAAACAGATTAGGACCCCATGCAATCTCATATCTTAATGAAAAAGGTAAGAGTCCTAAGAGCTTCACCGGCAGCTGTGAGAAACAGAAAAAACAGTATCTTGGGACTATTGTCATGTCCATCATCCAAGTACTATTTACATGAGATGTCGCCCTCTCCATCATTCCATGGTTGTTCTCTTTTGAAGCATGTAGGTTCAGATCAAAAAGGTAGAACACTGGGAGTACAGAATGGCTCATTGTATTTAAAAGCAAAATTACAGATTTGCCATTTTTGGTTAAAGTTTTGGATCCAGAAGGTCTGTACGGGGGATTCCTCACACACTCCAGTATGACTCTCTTCAGCCCATGTCAAAATTTATCTTGATCAGTGTGTCAAAAGGACATGGTATTTAGAATGACAACTTAGTTGAAGAGAACTTTCTTCCCATTTAAGGGGTTGGGGAGAATCAATACATATCTATTCACAAATGAATTCAATTTATTCCAGAACACAGTACGACCCATGTATCTACAGATTCAATATCAGCAGTTTCAGTTACCTGCGGTCACCACTGCTGCATCCCAGCCCACAGTGCACATGTGCACTTACATCCTCCTCCTCTTCCTCTCTTTAACAGGTTCCCTGATGGTTTCAGGTATCTACGGTATCTCTTGGAATGGATCACCTGAGGATATGGGGGGTACTGTATAGGTTTCTGCTTTAGCAGTGATGAAGTTCACTTTCTGTAGTGGTGAGTTAGTGAGATACAGCCACTTTTGGGTTCTTGGAAGTTAATCCCATTGTTAATAAGCATATTGTTATACTCTGTAACAGAAACTCATAGAAATATAGTGTGCTTGTTACAAAAAAAGCCATAACTCTTTAAATTAAATTCTGTGTTCACAGAACTACAGGTTTTCTGAACCATTCTGGAATGGTTTGACATAATATCCATCACAATATCTGTTAGAATAAGACCTTCCCAAAATGTACATAAAAAGTAAAAAAATATGCAGCAGAAATGTGGAAAGCATTGTTTCTTAAGCTGATTTAAACTCATGGCAATAGACATTTCTCAACTCATGAAACACTTCCTATTTCTCTGTAATGTGAACAACAAAGCTCACCTTTGAGGTCCATTTCTTCACAAGAATGTGGGCTGAAGCCCACAAAGCTTATGCCAAATTAAAACATGTTTGTATTTAAGGTTGTTTTTGCTACAACTGAAAAGCATAACTGCACAATTTCTGCAATCAGAGACAAGGATGTTTGTTGGAAATCTATAGGAAAAATCAAGAATGATGGATTACCAGGAATTATAAATCAGAAAAGGTAGCTGTACCAAGAAAGAAAATAAACCTTACTGGCAGTGGTAATTAAAGATGTCCTCTTACCATCCCGTAGTTCCCATGACTTCGATGCAATGAAAGGGAGTGCACAGAGTTGGAAAAGCCACAGGAGAGAAGCATAAAGTTTTGAATTCAGCCAGTGTGTAATTCAATAAGTTCAAGGGAAAAAACTTGGAAGTCTAATTGCTCCCTTTTGTTTGTTTGTTTCTTCTTAATAACCAACAAGAGGCATTTACACTGATATTATTGAACATTAGACATGGGCACTTCGTATCATTTCCCCAGAACTGGCCGGGCCACTTACCAGACTCCGCACAGCACTTGGCTCCGTCATGCCAAGCGCAGAAGCAGCCTGGCCAGCCCTTCCCCGCCTCCCACGGCAGCCAACCGCTGTGGCATGGAGGCAGGACAGGGAGTCTCCCTGCTCATCCAATGAGTGGTTGGCAGCATGGGGAGGTGGGAAAGGGCCGGCCGAGCTGCTTCTGCAACTGGTGCAACAACAATGGCGGAGCCGAGTGTCATGCAAAGCTCAGTAAGTGGCCCAGTCGGTTCCAGGGGGCAGGATTGGGCCACCATGGCACCTATGGTGCCCCAGTTTGTATTAGGTTCCCCAAGAAAATGATTATGAAGTGCCCATGTCTATTGAAAATATCTTGGTTTTTTCAAAAAGCCTAATTCCCCCCACCCTCACTTCACTGCAGCTGCAGTTCAGCCAAAGGGGTCATGAATCCCTGGCCAACTCAATCCTTAGATATCACAGCACACTAGTACTTCCTCAGCTGGCATGTGGGGATAAAGTTATACATCATATTCTTTCTGAACTAATAAGGACTCACATAGACTGGCTATCAAAATAATGTTTGAGTTATAGAAAACACATCAAATTAGCAGATCATGTGTAAATACACCTGAAAAAGGTATTTAAAGAAAGGCAGAAAAGTCACATAAATCCTGAGCTATGGCAGCAGGGAATTCTGGAGCCAGTTAAAATAGGAGAAGAATTCTTACAAGGATTAGTCAAAGTCAAACACTTGTCTGTCTCTGTTTCATTTATACACTCATTCATATGTAGGATGTTCCAAATTCAGCCATGATGAAAGAGAAGAAAGCCAGGTGTCTTAGCAGAGTTCAGTTCTGGCTGGACTGCTGTTGAGTAATGCCTCCTCTGCTTGCAGTGGTTATGCAGAAACATAACATTATCTGCAGGAAGAGCTTCTACTGTCCTAAATTACCCCATGAGTCATTGGGTGGCATACAGTACATTGCTGCCTGCAGGTGTCAGTTGGCTTTAATGGAGTGGGTTCTCAAATACGGTGTCAGGCAAGATGGAGACTTTCAGTTTCTTTTCTGGCCAGCTATATTCCTTTGGAAGTTTGAACTAAAACACAGATAAATTAGTTAACAGTAAATAGACCATATTATGATCTAAAGTACCCAAAGCAAGCAAAAGGAAACAGTTAGGAATTAATAAAATCCAAGGCTTCAGTTTGGCAAATAAGGACATGTTTTCCACCATGTTCATTTGACTACATGGTCAAGTATTATTCCTGTTTTCACCACTCACCTGCACATCATATTCCTTAGCTAGCTTACTTTTTCTTTGTTCACCAAACCCACCCATGTTATTTTTGCTTGTTTAAAAAGGATCGAATGAACACATTTAGTGGATTTTAAACCTTTTCATAGCATGTGCATAATACTGCAGGGATGAGAGGTTTGACCCAGAATAAGTTAGTTGCACTTACTGTGTATTGAAATAAACTCGACAAATTAACCTTAAACAAGTTCAGTTGCCTTACAAGGGCATGAAAGACAGTCTGTGCACCACGTCTGTTCCTTATAAAGGGGTCCAAAGTGGAGGTTGGGAAATTTCAGGCCACTTAAGTTTAATGTTTGAAAAATTACACCATCAAGGGGTTGGAGCACTTATTAAAATGAGAAAAGGCAACTGTTGGGATTTTTTAAAAGTTTAGAAATAGGTGGCTAAGAGGGAACATAATAGCCATTCACAAAGCCATGCATGGTGAAGAGAAAGTGGACACAGTATTATTTCTGTTTGTGTAACACTGAAGATCAAAGTCACCTGATTAAGTTGAATGGATGTAGATTCAGGACATATTTATTTATTTATTAAAAGATATAGACAAGAAAGTTCTTCTACAGGCAATGTGTAGCTGCTTCATGGAAGTTACCTCAGTATGTGGTGAGGACTACTAGTTAGATGGCTCTAAATGGGGTTTAAACAAATTTAGAGCTGATAGCCACTAAGACATTACTCATTCATATGAAGATTCCTACCATAATTCCATGATAACCTGGTTTTCTAGTTCAGAAACCACATCGTTTCAGCAATAAACAGCATTAAATTCTTAAAGCAAAAGGACTATTTGGGCAGGAGGAGTGCAGAGGATGATTTCACGAGCAGATCAAGCTGAACTGGAGTCAACAGGAGTTATAAGATTGAGATTAGAGATTCTCCATGTTGTGGAAGAATGTAAGTGGAATAATCTTACAGGGTGCAGATGAAACACATTAGTAATCCCTGCGGTGGGGTCATATAATAAACAGAATATGTTACAACAATGTAATACTTCTGCAGTGAAGGCTGCAGAAGTTGCCAACAGAACAGATGAAACTTTATATATACTGTACTTTCACTAGCATATGAGGGGGATCAACTCCCAAAGTTTCCTGGGAGCAGCTAGCATAGTTGCCTTGCTAGGGAAAAAACTCTGTCTATCTTAGTATCTGGAGAAATAGATTTTGATCAAAGTGAAATAAATTTGTTAGTTTTTAAAGTGGCACAATATTTTTCCCTTGGGCTCCCCCCCCCCCCCACTTTACCTTTAATGTTGCCTCTGCCTATTCCTCTTTCTGCTGGCTGTGGAATCTTGGGCTACCCTAATCCACAGGAGGGATTTCTAGGGATAGGACAACAGCAGCAAAGAAAACTCAAATTCTGAATTTAGGTTCCAAGAAACCAGGCCATACCAACAACTTAAACTAGTCAAGCAACTGAATGTAGAAAAGAGTCCCTTTGGGTATGAGAGTTAAGCAGACTTACTTCCTCTGGAGAATTCAGATCTTCTAAATCTTCCAGCATTCTTTCCACAAATTCTTCAGTCAGCAAGATCTGCAAGCAGGAGAAACAGTAGTTTTATTCTTTTTCGCTCCAAGCTTCACCTAATTGCCAAGCAACACACTCCTTACAGTGCACAGAGGAGAAATTGTACTGTGTTGTTCATCCGGCAATTCACAAAGACCTTGAAGGTCAGTTTGCTTCCCTTATAATACCTGCAAAATGCTGCAATTATTACAGAATCTCATTGTATCGTCAATTATCTTGCTGTGTCAAAAACTAAAGGCTTTGATTCGAGGGGGAATAGAAGCTCAGAAATGTGTAGAGATCAAATTATCTGAAGAGGCAGGCAGTAGGAAAAAGGGTGGGTGAGTTTTTGTGTTTTTTTGCCTGACATTCCAAAAGCTAGCCTTAGGCCTCAATGAAGAAATAGGAGGAAGAGGGGCTGTTATTTCTAGTTTGAAAATTCCTTCCTTGCCAAATAGGTTGAACAATCTAACTTTCATAGAAATTCTTTTTTAAACCATGACCAAGCAGCACTGATGGGAATTCAGAAACAAAAGCTGGACCTAAACCTATCCCAAGCTCAGATCAAGCCCCCAGGCCTCAAGAGTGTTCACCCTTAATCCAGTGTCTAGAGTTCCCATAGCATGGTTTAACAAGACTAAACGTTAGCAATTAACCATTGTATCTTGTTCACAGTACTCCCTAAATTCAGTACTGCTCCTGCAATAACGGCACCACAGTACATTAGAAATTACATACATTTGATGTGCATGATATTAAAAGGTGACATCTGCAGCAAATCAACATCACAGTCTGTCATAGCTCTAGGCGCCTCATTTAATTTCTTCTGGGACTTAGAAGCTTAGAAGCTGAAATTGAACAAATAGGCCCTGTTCTTTGAAAAATTTCAGCTTGAACCGAGCACCATCTTTAGAGAATGTTTAAGAGCTCCTATCAACAGGACACTATAGAAGAAGAGTAGCACATTTATTCCCCTAGGGGGAAAATATCTGAGGAAACAATGAAGAAAGGCTGTGATACATAGAGGCCAAGATGAATTCTTTCATGCACATTCAAAACCCTAATCCAAGAGGACTGCTCTCTGAGGAAATTTTCAGCTGCAACTAAGACAGCAGACAGACCCTACAGTATCAGATGGCATATGCTATGGGGCTTTGGAAGTGCCACATTTCCACAATTCTGGCAGCATTACACAAACAGTTCTCGCTCCACCAGTGTTTCTCATGCTAGGATGTGTTTCTGACTTTGTATGAAGACTACTTACAAAGCACACACAAATATACACACACTCAACATTCCCTCTAATTTTCAGCCCCACTGGGTGGGGCTCTGCCCCTTGCATGAACAACTCTGTCCCCGTGCGGGGTTCCACTATAACCGGAACCAAAGCGGCGGAGAACAATCGCTATGGGTACGTGGGGGATGAGGAACGCTGGGCAGAGTTGTGTGCGCGCACACAGGGGTGCACCTTAGAGGGAACCTTGCACACACTACAAGGATACTCCACCTTTAAAAACCTATGAATGAAAATCTGCATCTAGGATTTTCACATGGTTATACTCCTGACAAAGTGACGAACCTTCACAAGTTCTAGCTACTTTGACAGGATATTTAAATTCTCAGACACTGTGTCTTACATACAGCACTGTTTGGGAGTTGTGCCTGAACAGACAATGGCAAAGGATGTAGAAAGCACAGGGCTCAGCATGTTGTTCCTGAAATTCCAGTCCCTTTCTAGCCTGACCTCTCAGTGTTGAGCATAAGTGTTTGCTCAAATGAGCACAGAAGCCATGCAAGGAAGACTTTAACTTTTGAGGGGTATATTTTCCTGTGCTGTTTCTTTTTCAGATTATATTATACTGTGTTATACTTTAGGTTTTTATTTATTATTTAATCTACCCAGCAAAAAATATTGTTACTAAGCACAACAACCCCTATGAAGGTTCCCAGTTAAATAGAGGCTTCTATCTGCTTTCAGTTCAAAAGGATGTATAAACAATACCTTCCTGTTCAGCTCAGGAAGATTAGGGACAGAGAAATTCAGGGCACATGGGAGGATGGAGCCAGTGCCATATGTGCTTCCTGAGTCTCCTATATATCTTGCTATTTCTTATTTGAGCATAAATGCCTGGAAAAGTCTTTTACGTTGTTAGTAAAACATGTAAAAGAACTTGTGAATCAAGACTTCTGAAAGTTTGGCCAAAACATAGTAAAATATGCTTCCAGAAAGCATGAAAACAATCTACCCCTGTTGTTTGCTGGATGGTAACTGGTATTTAAGGAAAAAATGCCTCTGAATCTGGATGTTCTGCTCAGGTGTCATGGCAAGTTCCATAAATCTGACAAACCAATCTTAAAACCATCTATGTCTGTGGCCATCTGTGAGGGGGTTGCCCTGGCACACCATCCGCTCTAGCCGTCCCCCCTGGAGAGCCCATTGGAGCTGCCTTCTGCCAGGCCTTGGGTCGGCACTGAGGCTAGTCAGACAGTCCAGGAGTGGGAGGAAAGGCTGGGTGATGAGAACCACCTGGGCATGGAAGTGGAAGGTGGAGATCTGTGTCCAGCTGGCAGGGATAAAGGTAGAGTGCAAAGAACATGAGGGCAATGGCGTGAAGGAGTCAGAGGCATCTGGAGACGAGGGGTCAGGATCAGGCTTGGCTAGATTGGAGAATGAGGGCACCTGGGGAAATGTGGTGGAGAAGCAAGAAGAGGCTTTGCTTGGGGAAGGCTTCTACAATTATGCCCCTGTCGAAGAATCCTGGACCAGTGTTCTTGTTGAGCTCTGGTTCCCACACGGAAGGGGTCAAGGCAGGGGCTATGAGTTGATCTTCTGCCAGCCTCAATCCAGTGCTTGGTGCGGCTGGAAGCAATAAAAGCCCACTGAACACCCAATCCATACACTAATGAAAAAGAGGGCCTGGAGGCACAAGTGCCAGAAAGAAAGGCAACACCACCTCCAGGGGAGCCTTAGCACAACTGTTGCCTGACAGTACCTGAGAGGTGTGACTCATTCCAGTTGGACCACAAGACTTTGAACTAGGCCAATCCTGGTAGAGTTAACTAGAGATTTTCAGGGCAACAGGAAAGGCTCCAGGCTAGTGACTGTAACAGAGCCCAAGGATGGACCAGGAAGGGTGAACTGAACCCTGTGTAGGAAGTATCTGGTTTGTCAATAAAGTCTTCTTTGAACCATATCTGGAGTCCTGAGCCTATGGAAGTCACTGCAGTTCAAGCTTCCACCACCACCCCAAGCGCTGAGTGAGGATGGTGGGGTGCCATCACATCTTATGACACCGAATTATAGCTATGTGTTGTGTGACATCTGTTTTGTCTATTCTAGATCTATTATTTATTGCTGATCAGTTTTAGTGCTGTGTTATCATGTACCCCTCTGAATACCTTTGTTTCTAAACTAAAAAGCTCTGAATACCTTTGTACTCCTTGTTAGAAAGATGTTCCTATCCCCTTTCTTCCTTATGTCTACAGGTATATGTACACACACAAAGAAAATCAGTCAAGTGCAAGGAGCAGTTAAGAAAATCAATGGTGCAAATAAGTACAAATTTAAGAGCCTGCTGTTTCTCCTTTTGCTAAAAATGAGCTGCTGTAAACAGTTTTTTAAGTTTAGACTGGAGTCTATAAGATCAACATGATTTACGGTAATAGTCATTCTCAATGTCTAGCAAAGGACAATGCACTATTGCTTTCAGTACTGGAGGATGCTTTGCACTCGCAAATCCTAGGAAAGCCATAAACTGTTAAAGGTTCACCTGCAGATATCCTTACTGGAACTGGCATGTTGTACAAAGTGTTAAGTCAGCTCTCTTACATTTACTTAAGAAAGAACAAAAGGGGTCTGTCGTGGTTGGTGGTAACTGTAGGGGTGAAATGCATTCATCATTATGACCATATTTTCCCAGTAAGGTCAACTTATTCAAAGGTGATTTGATGCAATGACACAACAGGCTCAACACATCCCATTCCACAAACCTTTAGCATCTATTACTCACACACCCTTAGGAACTTTTTATGAAACACCTCTACTTTTCATAAAACAAAACAAAGAAATAATCAGTAGGATCTTCAAAGCTGCATTTTAAAAAAACCTGATTGTACTATGAAATGCTCTGAGAAGGTCAAACTCTTTCAGAGAACAGTCCACTTCCATTATCTTAAAGGAAGTAATTCCCCAAGGACTGCAGAGCTCCCCACCCCTTTTAAACCAGAATTGTGTTTTCTGCTGCTAGAAATCTCCAGAAGCAGCAGTTTTCACACATATATTGCTGGAAAAGGCCATTGTAAGGCTCTGTGTGCCCTGTAGAATAGACTGGGGCACAGATTTGGCCCCAAACCTGCCTCAGCTTGCCCACGCTTGTAATAAAGGCATTATTTGAAAATGTTTTTTATTTAATATGGGTATTTTAGTGGTGATATCCCATAAATATATTTTGGAAGCATGAGACTGGAGGTAAATGATGCATTTGACTTTTTTAATCATCAGTTTCATAATCTTTAGATTCAAATCTTTTTCATCTTTCTGAGTTCTTTCTGGTGTGTGTGTGTGTGTGTGTGTGTGTGTGTGTGTGTGTGTGTGAGACACACACTCACACATATATTTGGGAGCCTATAAATTCTTTCAGTCTCAAAGGTATCAGTTGTATCGTGGGCATAATTGGTTTGTGCGTTTGGTGCTTAACTGAAAGTTTGGGGGCTTGAGCCCACTTAAGTGTCGTATAGTGGACAAAGTGACAGGCTAGATTCATGGGACCTGGGTTCAAATCCACACTCAGCCATGGAAAGCCACAAGGACAGTGGCACTACTAAAACCACTTGTTAAATATCTCACTTACTTTGAAAATCCTGTTAGGGTCGTGATAAGTTGGATGCGACTTGATGGCATATAATATATACACAAATCCTATCAGCAGAACTGGATTCCATTGTCTCTAGCAACACCACCAATAATTATTCGGTGTTTTATTTCTCACACTAACTGTCCTGTTCTCCTGTCTATGTACAAGGAACTCTGTGACTGGTGCTTCTAGAGAGCATGATACTGTATGTATGTAAACAAATATTTTTGTCTTTCCACTTTAAGTCCAAGTTTAAATGCACACACTGTTCTAGAGAAGGATCTAAAACAGCTCAGAATATAGTTTTGTTCTAGCATTGCTTGCAATTTTCTTCTGCAAATCTAACAAGAGCTGGCTAAAAAATAGATACTATGATATACATTATTATAAATATTCACAAGCACAATCTTTACCTTTAGTCTTCTTCATGGTAATGGGACTTCTTCATGGTAATTAGCTGCCCAGAGTGGTCAGCGGACTAATTGGGCAGGATATAAATACAATAAATAATAATAATAATAATAATAATAATAATAATAATAATAATAATAATAATAATAATAATAATAATAATAATAATAATAATAATAATAATAATAATAATGACTGCAGTATGCCCCATATGTCCAGGTTCTGGCAAAGTGTAGCCTCCTTGCCACATATCTAGGCCTTGGATCCAGTGTATATAATATATTTCAAAATCATATGATTAATTATAACAACTGTGTGCCATCAAGTCAATTTCAACTTATGGTGACCCTTTCCAGGGTTTTCTAGGTAGAGAACACTCAGAACTGTACCATTTCCTTCTTCTGGACATACCCCGAGACTGTGCAGCTTGCCCAAGGCCACGCATGCTGTTTCTTCTGGGATACAAAGTAGGGAATTAAACTCGCAAAACCATACCTAACTCACTGAGCTATCCAGCCAGCTCATATAAATAACAACTCTTTTCTTAATTATTAAATTAAAGTATCAAGAAACTGTTTTCAAAGTGTGTGGTGAATGGTGGAATGTACCAAGCAATACCACCAGCACTGGTTGACTAATGTGCGGTAGACACATTATTTAAATGTAGCTAAGTGAAAATATGAAAAGAACTTGACAGGAGTGATCAATTAAATTACAAGACTGAAGTAAAAATTGTGATCACTTGGCAATGAGGTTCATATGCACAATGGAACCTTTCATTCCCCACCCGCATCCAATGGAGAACCTGTCCACCTGCTAGGTCGTTTGACTCCAGTTCCCATCAGCCCCAACCAACATAGCCAATCAGGAAATATCAGTTATCAGCAGTCCAATGACATTTTGAGGACCTTCTCTCTCCACCCTATTTGTTATGGGATGTTTCCAAAACAATTCTCAATGCTGTCTGAACAGCTGCTGGTCTAATGAGGAAGCCTAGATCCATGGCAGCAATTTCTTATATGACCATAAAGGAAGCTCTTCCGAAACAGTCAATTTTCACATATATCCAACTGCATTTAAACCTTATTTAGGTGCTGGATGTATGGTTTTAATACATGAAGAAAGTGAGTATGGACAAGTGCTTTTATCATTGTTCTTGTCACCGTCCATGCGCTATTCTATAAGAGTGACTCTCCATAGCAGAGGGCCATTTCTATCCACTGAGATTCCTTGCATGACTTAGAAGCCTGACTAAATCCTTTCTTTTGCTGAAGGTCAACCTTAACATATAGAGCAGGGGTCTCCAACATGCGGCCCGCGGGCCATTTGCGGCCCGCTGGATGATAGTTTGTGGCCCCCGCCTTGCCTGCCCCCCCTGAAGCGCCCACGCGTCCTCTGCTGTCAAGAGTCAAAAAAAAGCCTCGTGTCACTCGCCGGCTGTCTCACAAGACAGCGCCTCTTGCACCCTCCATCCGGAACTGCAGCCTGCCAGCCAGCCCGCCTGTCTGCCGGCTGGCAGGCTGCACTTCCGGATGGAGGGTGCAAGAGGCGCTGTCTTGGGGGAGAGCCGGTGAACGAGGCGCGCTGCCGGTCCTTTTCCCCGAGCGCCTGAGCCGCCGCCGAGCGATGCCTGAGAGCGGAGCTCGCTCCCGTCCCGTCCTCGAAGAGCGCCTCCAAGCCGCCAACAGCAGCTGCCGCCGTCGCCTCTTCCAGGGAAGCGGCTCTCTGGCTCTCTTTCTCTCTCGGCACCCCCAGCACCAGCCCGGCGGTGCTTCCTCCTCCTCCTCCTCGTCCTGCTTCAGCCGCCTCGGCTCTGGAGGCTGCCTGGACTCGCCTCACAAAGTTTGCTCCTCTGTTGTGGTGGGGGTAGCTGCTGCTGCTGCTGAGTACGCCTTTTTTTGAGGGGGGCCCTCAGAGGAACGTTGCTGGACCTCCGTGTGTGTATGCGCGCGCGCGCGCGTGCATGCACACGTGCGCGTGCACGTACCTGTGGGGGGCCCACCCCGTTCTGTTTAATTTCGCGGGTACCAATGGGGGCTTTTCTCCTTTGGCAAGGCGATTCTGTGAGGGTTTTTTTTTTTTAATTTTATGTCGTGCCCTCCTCCCCCCCACTAGGCGGTTGCCGGCACTCCCTCCCTTCTCCGCTTCTTCGTCCTGCTGGTGGTGGTGGTGGTGGAAGTGAAGAAGGAGCCGGAGGGGGTCGTGGCCAGCGACGAGGGCTCACGCGCCCCTCCTCCTCCTCCTCGGAGCCCCAGCTGGGCTAAGGAAACTCCTGGGTGGCTTCCTTGGGCTCTTGCTCCGCTTGGTGGGAAATCTGATGCGGCCCAGCCTCACCCAGCCTCTGCCTCCAGCGGCCCCCAGGTAAATTGAGTTTGAGACCCCTGATATAGAGGATGTTGAGAATGGTAAAGGAGATAGGTTGGAGCTAGTATGATCATGTACAATCTCTCTTCTGGTATGTTAATTAAGGCCACATACAGAAACCCAGAGCAGGCCTTTAAAGTAACACTGAATTTAGGATTAGTTATCTACTACTATTATTTTAAGGTGTTTCACTAATTTTGGCTAGCTGAATATGCTACAGTTCTAACCAAGACAAAAAACACAGGATCAGCCTTGCTGAATGAGAATAAAGTTGGATCTTCCAGCAGTCAGTCAGATGAGGCAGTCAAGTAGTCAAAGGAGGGGTAAAATGTTGTTGTTCTCAGCCAACAGTATCCAATGGTACACCACCTCTCAACGTGAAGATTTCAAATGATCATTACGGCATTGATGTGTTGACAAACCAATCATCCATGATAAAGGTGATGTTTCAGCTTTATTCGGAAATGAATGAGCACAACAGATATCAACTCATTAACACTCTTGAACAGGCAAAAAGGGTATGGATATAAACTAAAATATTTCAGAGAAGGAAAAAACTGGGGGAGGGAGAATTAAAAAAAACTATCTACTTGAATGGAACATAAACACTCAGCAACTTAGAAATGGGACCAAGTACAACTAAAATACGGGCACCTTAAAAGCTGGGGATAAAGTTTGTTTTCTCTATTAGATAAATCCAGATGTAGAAGGCACCCAAGAGATACAGTAACTCTGAAAAGAGTTTTTTTTTCCACACTGCTCAAATGGCACAGGGCAATCGGCCACACTGTTCTTAGACAGTTTAATAGCAGTGGGGATGGAGATAAGAAGGAATCTAATCAGGACCATAGCAGCAGGGAATGGAGCTAAACATTCACCCACCAACAAGACTACCTGCCCTGTAGGTCAGAACACGTAGATATTCCATAGGTATATTTTCTTTGCAAGCTGGGGAGTGGATTAATCCTCTCCCCTTTGTATTGTGGTTAGTTTGGAGGAAGTAAGATATTGCTATTGGTAAGACTGTTTAAAAAAATAGTGGCCTACTGTCACATCTAGTTAGGCTCTCAGCTAGTTCTTCTAATCAGTAGAACAATAATGACCAATAGCACAACTGTGTTACAGAAAGGGCTAGACATGTTACGATATAAGAAATAATAAACTGTGCCTTCCTAAGTCAGTTTTTGCCAAAGACATGGACAATGCCAGGCTCAGCACAGCAACTTCTCCATGTACTCACCACAAAACAACTGTCTGTGCCACAGTTCCAGAATGAACTACAACATGTTCTTATAGTAGCAGAAGTGGGAAACCTTTGGTCCTCCAGATGCTATGGACTACAGTTCCTATAATCCTTTACTACTGGATGTGATGGCCAAGATTTCTGAGAACTGAAGTCAAAAAGATTTGGAGGATCAAACATTCCGCAACATTGAGTAAGGGTTACATATTGCACTGTTAGATACTGTGTTTCCCCGAAAATAAGACAGGGTCTTATATTAATTTTTGCTCCAGAAAACGCGTTAGGGCTTATTTTCAGGGGATGTTTATTTTTTTCATGTACAACAATCTACATTTATTCAAATACAGTCATGTCATCTTCTTCTGGTTGCTGCACAATGGTGGAGGGTGGGGTTTCACTTAACTGGGGCTTATTTTTGGGGTAGGGCTTATATTATGAGCATCCTGAAAAATCATACTAGGCTTATTTTCAGGTTAGGTCTTATTTTGGGGAAAACAGGGTATATGCATTAAAGAAATCAATATAGGCAATCAATGCCTACATTTGCAAGTGTCTGTATTATACAGATAAACACACTAGGGAGTCCGGAGGAGTCCTGTTCCTTCCTTCACTAAATGCATTAGCAAATACATATGGGCTGCCACATAATACAAGAAACAGTCCTTCAGTGATTTCAGTGAAGGAAAAATCTCAATTCAAAGTCTCTGAGCTTCTCAACGCTTCAAATATTCCTAACACTGACACTGGGCGTGAATTGCATGGAATCGAATATTCTACTTCATATAATAGCTCCACTGCTATTTTAAAAATATCCAGATATGGTCACTTTGTAGGAGAGAGTCCATTGTGCCAGGTAGGTAATTTGCCTGACCTAGCATGGAGGTTTTCATGTTCACCTGAGGCATTCACTTGGTCACAGAAAGAGATTTGTTTTAGCATTATTTTCATAAAGAACTGCTGATGCTTTTGGCAACCATTATTATAGAGGAGGTGAATCTGTTGCTGGAAGCCTTTGATCATGTACCGCATTAGTATGAGTGTTACACATCAGAGACACTGCCACAGTTACTAACATACAAACAGAAGCTTAGTGCTAACAAATGAGACTTTTTGCTTACGTTTGCACCTTTGTAGCTCAAAGTGATTTTCTTACTGAATAATACCAGAGACAGTGAAAGGTGTTAAGAAATTAAGCTAGGCTGACACAAAGAATATTGGATGTTCTAGCTTTGTGTAACTGATCAGCAGGTACTGAAGACACATTTTGGGAGCATGTATGAAAATGTGACTGCTGGAACACTAAAGCTGAATTATAAAAAATGATGCTAGAAAGTTTTGGCACTGAACTACATTTCTGATAGGACAGATTAAGAATTCTGTTAGTTCACCATCTATTCAAATGCCCAGAGGTTATAACCAGTCATCTTGAGGGCATGTTAAGGACTCTGAAGCTTTTAATTCTTGGGAAGAGGTGGGCTTGACCTTTCACACTGAGGCACCTCTAACTGGAGCAACTCAGGGGTCCATGGCTGCCATCATAATCATGGGACAAATCACCAATGATCAAAAACTCAGGCAAAGCCTCATCAGCTGCAGGACTCAAAATTTCTTTTTGGTTTGGGTACAATAATAATCTGGAGTTGGAAAGCCAGCAATCATTCTTCTGTCATCGATAGCTCACTACCTGGCAAAGTTCAATACCCCAACCATGTGGAGGGGCAGTTCCGAAGAGCCTGGAGAAGTCACACAATTTTTAGAGGGCTATGCCAATGGGGTATGTGTACACTACTTCTTGTTGGGATAACAACTAGGACAAACAGAACACTTTTCAAAGAAAACCAGAAGAGTGCCTATTGTCCATCTGAAGGTCTTTACCACCACCACCACATTGGTAGACCACCATACTGCATCACTTTTCTAAATAGCAAACAATCTTGTTCATCCTGCTTTCTAGGATAGTCAATTTCAGTCCCAGTAGTCAGTTATTACTTATCTAGTCAGGATTTTGTGGACAAAATGGCTTATGTCAGTTCTGGATTACTGTTCAGACATATTACAGATGCTGAGTCCTTCTACAACCCTATCTGGTCACAAGCACTTCAACAAACTTGAGTTGCTTTAGTCTAGGGAAATGAGGTCCATCATCTAGCCCATTATGGCTAGTGACCTTCCTAGAAGCCTCAAAATTTTTCAAGTATCACCTGACACTGGATCTCATTTTGTTAGGAATTTCCAGGTTTAAAAAATGCTGTTTTTTACTTTTAAAGCTTTAAACACCCTAAGATCAGAGTATTTAAAGTAAGAGTACCTCTGGTAGACCAGATAAAAGGTCTATTTTAATCCAGCATTCTGTTTTCCACAATGGCCATTTAGAAGTCTGTGGGAAAACCACAAAATAGGACAGCCTATTCTTTTGCTGTCTCTGAGCAACTGGAATTCATGGTGCCTCAGATCCTAGAGGTGGCATATTGCCCTCATGACCAGCAGCCATTTATACCCTTGTCCTACATTAATTTGTTTACCCTTTTGAAACTGTTTAAAGAATTGGTCACTGCTATATCTTGTAGCAGTGAATCTCATCGTTTAACTACAGTATGTAGGAGGACTTTTTCTCTCTCTCCTGAATTTCCTTCCCTGCAGTTTCACTGGATGACTGTGGGTTCCATTACTATTAGACAGAGAGAAAAACTTCTACCTATTCACCTTCTTCACAGCATACAAAATCTATACATCTCTCTCATATCCGCTTACTTCCTGTTTTCGTAAAATAAAAAGTTTCACATGTTGTAACTCACAAAGGAGCTGTGTCAGTCTCTGACCATTTCCTTTCTACATCTTTTTCCAGCTTCACAATACCTTTTTTTATTTTTTAGATACGGCAACCCTATGAGGGATTGCCTTACCCCAAATAAATATGCTGACCAACCAATTAAGACCACCAGAATCCTTCACTTTTGTTGCCATGCTTTTGGGGGTTAGGTGGGTGGCAAATGGAGGGTGGGTTTGATTTTTTTTAAGCTATCTTAAGAACCATTGCATTAAAAATGAGGTACTATAGCCAACTGGGTTTATATTCATTTTATTAATTGGGCAACACTTAGGAGGTGATTTGACCAATCTAATTAGAGCTGTTACTGTGGAGAGGTACCTCTTGCTCATTCAGCTCGTGCTTGTTCTACATGAATTGATGGAGGAAAAAGGCTGGTTTTCTTGCTCAATTTAAACCTGTCTTCACCTTAGCTAGGTTAGCAGTTAAGCTGGATCTAGTCTGCTGTCAATAAACACACTCTTGTTCCTGTAGCATTGGCAGCACCCTAAAGGGTTTTTGGCGGTTTTTGTTGTGCTGTAGGGTAATAGAATGCCAAGATGGAGAAGGCTCTTTGGAAACAGGAGTGTCTTATTCCAAAAGAATGGCACGTGAAAGACCGGTTTGGCTTCTGTGTTAGGATTCAGAGACCCCATGGCTTGACAATACAAGGCTTGCTGATTGTAACTTTACAGAGCCAGGGGCCTTTTTGTAATAATTCAAGTAGGTCTATTCAATCTGTTGCTTTGCATTTTCAGTTCAGCATAGTCAGAGTCAAGAGAAGCCTAACACACTTGTATAGACTTTTCCTCAGTTCATTCATAATCTTTTTTTCTCCTTATTCAGATGAATCTTATTTAAGGATTAAACACACACATACATATATATAAAGTGTCTCTCTCTCTCTCTTGACTATTTATATATAAAAGTACAAGTTTCCCATAATATTTTAGCTTTCATGCTGAAATATGTTTTACTCTGTTGGCATATGTTATATATATATAAATATTTTATATATATATAAAACCAAGACTTTTGGCACCAAATACCTCCAGACTTTTAATAAGGCATAAAATACTAAGGGATAGCCAGTGTGGTATAGTGGGTAGGAGTGTTAGACTAGAATTCAGGAGATCTGGGTCCAAATCACTGCCTGGCCATGGAAATTCACAGAGGTGGTGGTGATAGCAGTGATAAACAACTCTATGAACATCTCACATGTCTTGAAAATCCTATTAGGTTTGCCAAAAGAAACTTTAAAGCATGTAACAAAAATATTATGATAAAATGCAATTTGAAGGCTATGTTTTAAAACTTTCATAATGTTATGCCATTGCTAGACAAGAATGCAGGAGAACAGGCTGAAGAGAAGACTTGTTATATGCACAGACGATACTGATCTATTGAACTGGGACATGAACAAGTATCAGATGAAAAAATACAAGTGGTTGGGGCATTCTTGTCAGAATGTGGCTGGTTGTTTTGTTTTGTTTTTGACAGATTGCACAGAATAGCTGCTATGGATAGATCTGCTTTTAGGATTTTGTTCTCTTTTTTTCTCTCTCTCTCCAAAATGTGTGCTGTAATCACCTGTCAAAATGCTATGTTTTCACTCTGCAATCACAGGTCCAATTCCCTGTTTTCTTCAAGGCCCTAGTTACTCAATCTAACCTGCCTACTTCTGCCAGCTGTGCTTTAATGACAGGGTAGGCAAAAGCAAGAAGGATGGCCAGAGATAAACAAAATTGGGTGTTTCCAAGAATGCCACACTCACAACTAAAAACATAGACTATTCTTTGTTTGCTCTCTCTGCTCAACAGCAAATTCTGAAGTGCTGCATAAGCATTATTCTAGAAACTATGCAGTTCTCTTCAAACACATTTCCACACATTTATGAATCTTTACAGCTACATCTGAAGCCAATACTCATATGGTTAGAGGATGGTGTAAGAAGAAGGACACAGATTTGATCTTTCAAGTGTCTAACCTAAATCACTTCTCAGTGTTGGAAAATGTAGTCAATTTCTCAAAAACAAGCTGACAAGGCCTTTCTACAATCCAGTATTTTAAACTATTCTGAAAATAGTTGAATAAAATGTAAAAAATGACATGATAACCATGTCTGTACCCAGCCCAACTGTGACACCTAGAGGAGCAAAGAGCAGAAGAGCCTGTAGGAATAACTGCCATTTAAAAGAGAGAGAGAGATAGTGAGGAAATGGCTGAAAAATTTAAGGTTCATGACTCTGTACTAGGAGTTGTAAATATACTGCTGCCTTTAAAAAGGTTTCTAAAGGAGAGATCCTATTTTACTATAAACTCTTAGGACACACATATGCAATGTAGGATTCTATCCCTTGTGGGCATTTTATTCAGCTGCTTCAAATAGTTACTCCTCAGACTTTTTGTGGGCTCTGTCAATTCCTTTTGAAGAGTTACTCTGTATTTTAATTATATTTCCTTCCCCAATTGCCTCATCCTAAAGTATGTATGCGGTTATGACAGCTAAAGTTTTAGGAAAAGTGGACCAACATAATGAGAAGGGATGCCTAGGAATTCATAAAGTGGAAATGGAAACAAAATGCTTCAAAACTAATTAGCAACTCATGCTAACGGTATAATACCATGGCAAACTGTTACTTGAGAAGTGCCCTCAAAGTCTGTAAAAATCAGAAGTTTGTTGTAATTTTTTAAGGGGAGAAGAAGGAATTCCATAGCTCTCTCCTCAAAAGCCAGGCCTCTTCACCACAGAGTCCTAGGCTAAAATTATTCCACAAGGCTCCTACTTCTGTAGATCTGGTTTTCCTTTTGAGTTTTCATGGGTTCAAGTATTGTAACCCTGCCTTCAAGGCTGCAGTATATTATTCAAAACCAACAGTGACTACAATGGTAACTGCATTGCAGCGGTGAGAGAAGGAATTAGAGGATGCAGAGACTGAAAAATGTTCTGGGATTCTGGGAAAGAGAAAATTGCTGTTTACACAGAAGAGTATTAGAAACTGCCATTACTTCTTGGCTTAAAATTCCCTTCCCTAAACATTTCAAAAGAAATTGGAAAGGAATGCAAAGGCTTCCCTGGCCTAAAAATACTACAGCAAAACCATGCAAAAAATATATTTTTGGGAAGACCTAAAAGGAAAGAGTAACAACAGCAAAGAGGAAAGGAGTGGGCTCTTACTTGCAACCAAGGACCATGTGCTGCATAGGGATGCTCCTCTGTAGCAAATGCCCCTTCAACTCCTGTCGATACAAAAGTGATTGCCGTATCCCCTGTAATACTTTTGTACGTAAAGTGCCGTCCATGTAATAGTCTGCCCCTGCAAGAGTAAGCAGAAACATAAATAAATGTGATACACATTCTATTCACAAAAATGAACTTCCTCAAACCACATAATATTTAAGTATATAACTCAAAGTTCACAGATTTAGAAATAAAGGCACAGGGCAAACATAATTTGACCAAGATCATACGTGACCAAGGCTTTACTGTGTCCTTAGTTTAAAAGGAAGGGACTGATCCAACCCACTAAGCACTTAAGATCCAATAGTGCAGCCTCATGAACTCATAGAATGAGGAAAGCAGCACTACACCATGTGACTGGATGTACGCGGGTAGGCAGGATGCTAAACAACAGCAATTTTATACTTGGCCTACACTTCTATTCTTTGTTTGCTTAGTTTTCTTTTTTCTTATTAACTGATCTTCCATGAACCTGATCTCTTTGAGTAGCAGATCAACATGATGTGTGTAGGCTAGAACATTTTCAGAGGCTTCAAGGCACGTTTTTGCTTGCCAAGCAACTAATACTAGGAAAAATACAATATAATCAGACAGATTAATCAAAGGCATATGGAACATTTAGATCAGTGGTTCCCAACCTTGGGTCCCCAGATGCTCTTGGACTACAACTCACAGAAGTCCTGGCCAACACAGTTTGTGATGAAGGTTCTGGAGGTCTTAAGCCTAGAACGTATGGGGACCCAAGGTTGGGAACCACTGATTCAGATAAGTAAAAGTTTCCGAAGAAAAGATTGGATTATACCAGTGCAAGACTATATAATGGCCTAGAATTGTGACAATGAGGAAACACTGTAATCAAGGGTTGGTATGATATGACAGCTCCTGCAAAAGTTAATAAAAGGCCTTGAATACACCTGAAGTTAGGAGGATACCCTGTTTCCCCTAAAATAAGACTTAACCTGAAAATAAACCCTAGTATGATTTTTCAGGATGCTCATAATATAAGCCCTACCCCCAAAATAAGCCCCAGTCAAGTGAAACCCCGCCCTCCACCATTGTGCAGCAACCAGAAGAAGATGACAGGACTGTATTTGAATAAATGTAGATTGTTGTACATGAAAAAAATAAAACATCCCCTGAAAATAAGCCCTAATGCGTTTTTTGGAGCAAAAATTAATATAAAACGCTGTCTTATTTTCGGGGAAACAGGGTATCTGTTACTGTAGTTTATCTTCTACTGTGTAATGGACCACAAGCATCTAAAATTACTTTTGCCAAAAACATCTAAAAAAAGTGTGCTGCTTATAAACCGCCCCATAACACTTAAAACACTCTCTGGGTGGTTTACAATTTAATAAGGCAGGCTACACATTGCACCCCCGCCCCCTGGTGAGCTGGGTACTCAGTTTAGTGACCTTGGAAAGATGGAAGACTTAGCAAACCTCAAACCGACTAACTGAGCTCGGGATTGAATTTAAGTTGTGAGCAGTCTTTGACTGCAGTACTGCAGTTTAACCACTGCGCTACAAGGCTCCTTAAAACAGTGGTTCCCAACCTTTTTGACACAGCGGACTAGTTGGGGGAGGATGGGGTCCGTGTGCAGGGAAGGCGGGGCACCCCCCCACGCTTGCGTGCATATGTGAAGGGACGCTCACGAGCGTGCGCAAAGGGGCAGGGGCACTCGCGCGCATGAGCTGGGGGGGGGAGGGAGATCTGTCTCTGCGGCCCAGTCCGGCCGAGGCCACGGACCGGCACCGGGACGTGGACCGGGGGTTGGGGATCCCTGCCTTAAAAGATATATTAGCTGTATCTTTGAAGGATGGAACAGTTTAAGATCTGACTTCTATGTCCCAATTTTTCCATACATACCCTTGTATTTTAATGTATTTGTGTGAGTGTCTCACATGCTACTGTGTAATTATTAAAATGTACATTCACAAGTGTGACATGTCACACGTGCAAATGTCTTGTTAAATATATTCATCATAGCTTTTGAGTACGGTGATCGTTTGCTTGATGCAACACTGCCAACTGTACAATCCTACAAGAAGGCTCAAGTTCCACTCACCTTAAACAAAGTGGAATTAATGCTCCCGACTCCTGGTTGAATTTTAGGTGAACACTTTCAAGCTGTCTTGTGCGAATCAGCTCATGGGGAATAATTGCTGCTGAGCTGTCACTTTCTAAGCTGTCCTTGCGACTCCTAAGGAAAGACAACTATAGGTCTTTAGAGCTCAAAACAGTACCTTGTTTACACTAGTTCTGTGAAAAGAATATTGTGGTTTAGAGTGGAAGAACAAAATACTGGCTAAAATTCAGCATAGTTAAAACTAAGGGAATCTATAGAATTTATGGTCAGGGTGACTCACCAAATCCCCACTGATTCAATGGATCTACTCTAGTTGTGACTTACTATTGGATTTCAACCACTCTATCATAGAAAAAAGCAACAGGCCCTTCATAAGCACAAAAAATGCATGGCTGTATATTGCCATACTTACCAAGAGTATAGCATTTTTCATCCTCCAATTTCATATTCCATCATATCACACTTAACTCTGATCCAGTGATACTGATTTATAAACAATTATTTTTTCTGTCTATTTTTAATCTGACTCATACAATTTAAGGATCTTGTCTCCACTTTCTAACTTGAGGGAATGCTCTTTCCACATTCCTGGAAGTTTTCAAGAGATTTAATAGTGATCTATCAGGATGTATGCAGAATACTATATAATGCACTCCACATATAATTAGTTAAACAGCATTACAGATGTCTAATGCAGGTACGTACTGCAGGAGCCTAGGTGTCACAACATTTACACTACATATTTTCAGCTATACACTGAAGATGGACCTGTCAGCATATCCGCAAATCATTTGGCAAAAACTCTCACACAGATCTAGTAGATAACACCTACTATATTCAGGATGAGAAACAAGTAAATGTTTACAGAATTGCATCACCAAAACTGGAATACAGTAATTTTTTGCCAATTGGCTTTCTTGCCTTTCACATCTGTACATAGTTATTTGGAATACCATAGCACAGGATGATCTTCATCTTGGTCTCCACAGAAACTCACTTGAGGACATTATCTAGTTCCTTTATAGCTGACCTTTTGAGTTTCAGTCCTCTGATTTCTTTGTTGCGTTCTTTATTTGGATTGATGGTTGAAATGAGATATACAAATACCTTTCAACATTTTTTATTTCTTCATTGTCAACATTAAAATTATGTGATTCTTTTGTAGACATGACTTTTGTTTTCTCAATATTCAACTTCAGTCCTACTGTTGCACTTTCTTCTTTCACCTTTATTAGATGTTTGAAGCCATTGCTGCTTTCTGTCAGTAATATGGTGCCATCTGCATAATATAATTAATGGATATTTCTTCTACCAGTTTTCAGTTCTTCTTCATCTGAATCTTAATCCAGCTTTCTGTATGAAAATTCTACATACAGACTGAACAGATGGGGAGATAAAATAGACTTCTGTTTGACACCTTTGCCAATCAGAAACCATACTGTTTCTATTTACTGTTTTAGCAATAACTTCTTCTCCAGAATACAGGTTGTGTATCAGGACAATCAAATGCTAAGGTACAAACCATTTCTTTTAAAATGATCCATTGCTCTTCATGATCCACACAGTCAAAGGTTTTATTATAATCTATAAAGCACAGACTGATTTCCTTCCGAAATTCTTTGCAACTTCTTATTTGCAAAGAATTTCAAAATCATTTTGCAATTTTTATTGTAACATGACCTCTAGTATGTCTTTGTTTTTTTAAATCCAGATTGAATGTCAGGCATTTCTCACTCCATATATGGTAAAAGTCTTTATGGTAAA
This sequence comes from Intellagama lesueurii, assembly GCA_037013535.1. Taxonomy (NCBI): domain Eukaryota; kingdom Metazoa; phylum Chordata; class Lepidosauria; order Squamata; family Agamidae; genus Intellagama; species Intellagama lesueurii. The sequence continues at coordinate 213,449,334 of JBAJHW010000003.1, forward strand.
GCCTTGAACTTCACTTTGCTTTCAAGGAAAGCTTAACGAAATGGTCCTGCATTTTTGGCATCTTGTTTCTTGGGGACAGGAAAATATATTGAACATTTCTTGTCTCTGGGCCATGGCCTTATTTTCCACATTTCTGGCATATTCTTATTAGGATGTTGATAGATTTCTAGAGGAACCCTTGCAAAAAGTACAGAGGATGTGATCCACGTACAAAGGTTTGTGACTCACTGGTTGATTCATTCCAGCCCACTGTGATAGAATTGCTGTTATACTGGTCATAGTACAATTCAGGCCAATACTTTCTCCCCAGAAAAATCAGACTCCAGCTGCAGTTCTGATTCCTCTCAAATGTCTTCCATCTAGATAGGATATCATGTGTGTTGTTGCGTAGGTGGCAGAAAGTCTCAGACAAAATCAAAACAGGAAGGAAAGTCCGAAGAATGCATTTTGCAGTTTAGCCATTTTAACCAAATGATGAATATTCAACTGGCCACTTGTTACAAGAGACACTTGTGTTAAAGCAATGGTAATGAAAACAGAATGTTATTGTAGCAAGCATTTTTAAAGCACATGCCAAGAGAACTGCAAACTCTTAGCAATGGGCTTCTATCTTCTAAGGCAGAGTCATGTTTTTGCATGGGATCCAATGTCGAGAGAGGTCAATTCATTCCTAAGTTTCAAATCATAATGAAACCACCCATTTACAGTCAGATTTACTCAGCTGAGCTTTCTAGGATATTTCTGCTGCTTCCCAAAAACTGCAGGCTAAATCACTGTTAAAACTGATTGTGCTACAGCATTGACCTCCCCACTACATAACCCTAATCACTATCCACAATCTTACTGACAAAAAGCATATTACTGTACACAGGTTTTTTTTTCCTGAGCAACAAACTGCACAGAAATAACAAATGCCACACTGCCAGAAGTAGTGCTACGGACACAGATTTCTTGTAGCTGGGGATCCATAGAATGCTATAAAAGTGATTGTGTACTATTAATGGATAAAGGTGCCTTTGCGGCTTCATTAAAACTAGTATTTGTTCTTGGCAACAGTACAGCTGTTGTGTTTTGTGTTTGGCTAAGACCTACAAGTATATTTATATGTCAATGTTAATTCTGAACCTCCACAAAAAAGGTCATTAGAATAATGAGGCATATTTATATTCATACTTCTTTAGAATTAAAGCTTAGAAAAGTTAACTTGGTCACAGGTCCCTGAGTCCTCTGTCCATCATGGGTGGGGCATACTGGGCTTCTTAATCCACAAAAACAATTTCTTAAAATTCTATTCAGAACAATAAGCAGAACAATTCCAAATTAAAAGTATATGAATCCTTATGAATCCTATATGAGTCTTGCTGCTGTCCAGATTTTTTTTGCATGTTTCACATTTTGCCAGCTCCAATATTCTAGGAGTCTGTTCCTTTGCCCTGAACTTCATCCTGCCTTGTTTCCTGACTTGACCACATCCTGTTGAACTTCTTCTCCAGAACAGATTATGTAAAAACTGTGAAGGAAGCTCCTGTAAATCCATATTAGACAGAGACCTGCTGCCTCTGGCTCTTGACACCAAGAGATTTTCCTTACTGTGTGATCCTGGAAGCTTAAGAGTTCTTCATCTACTTTGTCTCTGAAATGAAGGCCCTACTCTTTGCTTTGCTAGCCCTTAAGAATGGGAGGGTACTGACAGGGCCACCCACATATTAGATTTGCAATAACATATGCTAAGCTGAATAAAAAACCAAGTATGCCACAGATTTTCACATTCTTTTAGCATGAATGAAAATCCATGCCTGGCCCTTGGGAAGGAGGACAAGCCAGACAAGGGAGTGATGGAATTCCTGGCCTTCTAACAATATATTTTTTTAAAAGGAGGGGGGAGAACTCATTAATGCATCTCATTTTGTCTGCAAATTGCAGCTTTAAAAAAAGACAATTCACCAAACATTTTGTTTGTAATATTTGCTATTCTCAATTTTATAGCCATTAATCATGACACCTACTTAAGTAGAGGTGTTCAGCTAAAAAGTGGTACAAGTTTCCCTTTTTTTAAAACTTGCATTAACTAGCATGTGAAAATACAGTAAATGTCTCCACCAGATTGAATGCTTCATCCAGTCAATACAAATAATTCATGATTCTCAGTTTGCATCCAGGAAAAAAGGGATAGTGGTGGAAACCAGTGACAAAAGCCAGCACTGCTCTGCTGTGTTCATGAGAGGGAGAGCATTTGAATGAAAAGCAATGTGCCGAAAATGCCCCAGTTTGAAGACTGCATATCTAGCATTTTACGGAACTGGAGGGGAATCTGAGATTAAAGCTCATTCCCAAGTGATTGAAGGATTGTGGGAGGTGTAAGTGTGGGCAGTTGTCAGATTAATTCTTTAGATGATTAAATTCTTTTTGTTTCTTTAAAGCTGTTTGTAGTCATGTTTGAAGTCTCTTCATTTTGAGCGAGTATAATGCTGCAGTTACCAAGGTGACTTTTGCTGACTTTCAACTATTTCTTCCTTCATCTTCTGTTCTTACCAACAGCCTCAATTGGTTTCTAAATCTTGTGAATTGAGATGAACAACAGTGCTGTTAGCTGCAGTGCTGTTAGTTGCAGCCATATTAGACTTTAAAAGCCAGGTTCGGGTAGCATACTGGTCACACTGGTAGCCTGCAGCAAAATCTAAACCCATCTACATTTACTGTAAGTGAATGGCCTGACCTGGCCCCAGGACAAAGCATGCCACGGCCAAACACATAAGCCTGAAGCCACCTTCTGTTCTCTTGCCACATTAAAAACTGCAATAATGATCAATCCTTAGGGCTGCTGTAGAGAATGCAACAGCTGCTTACCATACAGAGTTTAACCACCTGCTCTAAGGGTTTTTGTGGGTCCCCCCCCCCCCCCGAAGAGCTATATTTACAGTAATTGCTATTCACTTAGAATGCCTTGAAACACTTCTATAGTTTTCTGGGATATACAGGAAAAAGTTCAGGCAGACCTTTTGACTTTTATTTCCACTCCTAAAACTCTTCATCCCCATGGACTTTCACCAATAATTTAGCTACCTTGCATTTTTACAACTCATTTAGAAACAGCTTCAAGCCATGGGTTAGTATCACATAAGAGTCCCAGGCTTGTGTGCTTTCTTCTTCTCTCTCCGTCGGCATGATTCATCAAGCCGTATGTTCTAGTTACGATGGATACACTAAATAATTTCCTCTCCCTCTTAACAACTCACTGATTCTAAAGATCAGTGCCTGTTTTGTAACAGCAACTTGCACTAGGACATTGGCACTATCTTAAAACACATGCCTGTTACTGAACTTGGGGTCAAGTTATTTCAGAGCTTAATAAAACACAGTTTAAAAGCTAACAAATACTGCACAATCAAATCTACCTTAGTTTTTGCATTTCAGTTAGCCATAACCTTTGTCCTTAGGTAAAAGTATCAAGTCAATAGGAGCTATGAACATAAATATAATATGGGGAATCTGTCCCTAGGCAGTGCCTCTGGTTATTAGGCTAATAAGAAAGGAAACCACACCAGACACAGAGGCAATAAATCTCTTTTAACTTGCTTTTGAATGGTTTAGGACCACACAAGATGCACAACATGTTTCTCTGATGGCGCTCCTGTGGTTAGCTTATATATGTAGACTTAATACTGTGCTGTTAAGCGTGGCCAAGCCAGGGTCCAATCCAGAACAGTATTGGCTGTTGCCAGATGCTGTTGATCAACTGCATTAAAAGCAGCAGGAAGGAAATCCTTCTTTAAAAAAAGAAGACAAATGAGACTATTAGAAGTTTATTTACTCAGAAAGAAAGTATAGAGAAATTAGTTCAATAACTTCCTTTGAGATAAACTGAAATGGTAACTACTATCAGCCAGACATCTTGTGTTACCGTTAAAACACTACTTTAAAGATAGGGATTGCAGGGACACCATATGTAGCAAAACCGCAGTCTTCTTGATCTTCCACTACTAGCCAAACTAGCTCAGGTTAATTGGAAACAGAACTCAACAATATCTGAAGGGCCACACATTCACATGTAACAGTCTTTCTTTTTTTTTAAAAAAAAAGGACATCAAGTAGTTTGCAAAATGGAGGCTCCTAAATTCTAGGGAAGGAGGGGAGCAGCTATTTTGCTCAGATATCTATCAACCTGAGCTCCATCCCCCAAAATGGGAAATGACAGCTTTTGAAGCTTGTGCTGGGTGTTATGCACAAAAGGAAGCCAAATACAGAAACAGATTTCCATCACTGCTTGCCATGGATGAAGAGGAAGCAGCAGAGGAAACTGATCCCTCCTGTGCAGTCTGCCACCAGCAGCAACAAGCTAAGAACAGAGATGGATTATTTGTCACTTCATTTGGATATGGGACATTTTGAGGCCAAAACTGGAATGTACAACAAAATATTGCACTGTATTCTCTGAATGAATTGTTCAGTTCAGAGTTCCAGCTGTCACCCCCAAGAAGATTAGTCTACTCTTACATCATTATTTTCTTTTCTCCACCACTGCCACATTGTTACTCTTCATTTTTTGGTGACTGAGTATGCTTAAACCTTGCCAAAACCTGCATGTATATGCACCTGTTTGTCCTTCTGGGGCTTAAAAGATTCTACTTGTGCAAACCGTGCACACTGATCCTTATTTCTTTGAGTTGTACTTCTGTTTATGCAACCAAATACTGCATTTGCTTCTTTTACCACTGCATCACACTGCTGACTTATGCTTAGGTTGTTGTTTATTAAGGTCTCTAGAATCTTCTCAAATGTACTAGTGCTGAGCCAACTGTAACCCATTTTACATTTGTGTATCTGTTTTTTCCTGCCTAAATGCAAAACCCTACATTTTTCCCTGTCAAAACTAATTTTGTTCATTTTGATCCAGTTCTATCTGTTCAGGACATCTTAAATTTGATTCTGTGTTCTGAAGTATTATCTATTTGGTAAGCATCCCCTCCATGCTTTTATCCAATTCAGTTATAAAGATGTTGAACACCACAGAGCTAAGGAAAGAATGTGTGACACCACACCTGTCACTTCTCTCCAGGATGACAAGGAACCATTGATAAGTATTTTCTGAGTATGGCCCATCAACCAGCTACAACGCCACCAAAACTAGCATTGTTTAGCCACTTTTTAGCAGCTTGGTAGCAAAAATATTATGAGAGACCTTGTCAAAAGCCTTCCTGGGACCAAGCCACTCTGTATCAGCAGCATATCCCTCCTCTACCAGGCATGAGACCCTATTAAAAATGAGATAAGATTAGTTTGGCATGATTTGTTTTTGAAAAATCTATGCTGTATCTTAAAAATCACAGTTTTCTATGTGCTCACAGACTGACTAATAATCTGTTCTACAACTTTTGCCAAGTTGACCACTAATAGTTGCATCAATCTTCTTTTCCCTCCACTTCTGAAGATGTTTTCTTTGCTCACCTCCAATCTTCAGGGACCTCACCTGTTCCCCAATAATTATCAAGGATTACAGACAGAGGCTATGAAATTACATCTTTAACACTGTTGGACGCAGTTCATCTGGATGAAGAAACCTGAACTGATTTAAAGTAGATAGATGTTCTCTATATTAGATAGCAGCTCCTTCCCTTCCTCTTTTATTCTGCCAGCACTAGGCTGAGTACTGTTTTCCTTTGGGGAGAAGATAGAAGCAAAGCAGGCGTTCAGCACTTCTGGTTTCTCTCTTTTGCCCATCAGTAGTCCTCCGTCCCCTCCACACAAAGGACCTACCATTTCCTTCTTTATCCTCTTCCTCGAGCAAAATTCCCTTTTATTATTTTTAACCTCTCTTGCAAGTCTGAACTCATTGAGAGCTTTACCCTTCCTTTTCCCCCTGCAATTATTGGCTATTTGTCTGTATTCTTCCTTTGTGAATTGCCCCTATATTTCTTATACACACCCTTTTTAAATCTTGGCTCATCTAAAAGCTCCTTATGAGCCCCCCTTGATTTCTCTAAATGTCTTTCCACCTTTTTCTCCTCACAGAAACTGCTCCCAGCAAGTGTGAAGTAAGTCAATTCAGTCAAGAACTTCCTGAACAGCTTCAGGCAAGCCACTATTTTGCAGCCCCCATCAACTGGTAACACTGATCCTATAGGGTTATATCTGTGAAGATTCTCAGTCATCCAGGTGTGGTTTTCTGGAAGTTGAGTCATGGCAACTGGGCTTCTTTCTTATTAGGTTGAAACGTTTCGCCACTCATCCAAGCAGCTTCTTCAGTCTGAGGAGAGTTGGTAGGAGATCCTATTCAGACCAGGGGGAAGTGAAGCCAATGTGGAGGATATATCAGGGATCTCTTACCAACTCTCCTCATACTGAATAAGCTGCTTGGATGAGTAGTGAAACGTTTCAACCTAGCAAGAAAGAAGTCCAGTTGCCATGACTCAACTTCCAGAGATCTTCTATAGGGTTGTTGTAAAGATTACTCTGATAATGTGTATGACACACTTTGAACAGTGACATATGCCAACTGGGTAGTCAAAAACAAAGCAAAAACAACACAAGGCATATGGAAATAAATAAAGTAATTCAAAGGAAGGTCTCCATGCAGCGCTCATTCATGCATTCAAGCTAAACATTTTCATCAGAGTACACTGCATTTCACTGATCATGCAGTAGAGGGCAAACTAAGTACACTTTGGGAAACTGAAAACCTAGAATCATACACTATTGTTCAGCCACACATATGGCATAGCACCTGCAGTTTTTACCCCTTATCTTCCCTGCACCTGTTTAGAGGCCCAAGATAATAAGAAGCAGTGGTTCCTCGTCTAGTTCCTTCAATTGAGTAGCTAGGGTTCAAATCAATGCCAGTTAAATTCCTAACAATGAAGATAAAGGGTAGAATGTACTTCAGACCAAAAATAGGTAGGCAGATGTGTTTTCTTCATAAATTGAATGCAGTTCTATATATGAAAGACTAGCAACTAGTTACAAGGAGTCCGTCAATCACATAACTAAAGACGTGGACATTTCTACAGTTCCATCCTATCTTGGTTGGAGGACTACACTGTCGGCTAGATAACATTTAAGAAAATTATCAAAGGGATCCAAGCACTGGAGGTCAAGCAGGCATGTGGGCTGTGAAGTAGTTAAGAACAATCCCTTGCTCAGCTCACCGTGGGGAACTGGTTCACTCACTCTGAACAGATGTGTTCCAGACATTTTCAGGAGAAAGAGTTACTGTTAATTCTTGAACTGGCATGCCTCCTGGTAGGACAGATGAAGCAAATCACAAGGAAACTCTATAAAAGTAACCAGTGCAAATTCAATGGACTTAGCATTTCAAGTCATGGGTTTTCATACCAGAAGTGAGTCAACTGGTCTTCAGGAGTGATTGAACAGGGTGTAGACATTAAAGCTTTCCTCCCAGGATCCTCTGCTGGATGTTAAAACTACAATCGTGCCTATCAGAAAATAGGATGTTGCCTCCAAAAAGATGTACAGTATTTTTAAAAAACCACTCCTTTGAGGTGTTTACAGATAGCAGAATTTGACACTGTGTCAGCAGATGTCAAGAACCACCTTCAGGAAGGAATTTAACCCAATAGTACCAGAAATAATTATCAGCCACAAAAAGAGAGCAAGAGGGGGCAAACTGTTCTGTTTAACAGTTATACGACTGGGCTGCAGAGAACAAGACTACATTTCTTTCTACAAAGACACAGGTCATAAAGGGTCTCCACTCCATTTTGTATGTGAAGGTAAAAAAAAAAAAGCTTTATGGAAACATGAGGCTATGCATTCCATATTCAGTGGCACCAGGAGGGTTTAAATCCATGTTGATACAACCTCAGGTATTTAACTAGGTAAGCAGGAAAAACATAATACTCACCAAGTAACATTAATTACTGGCAGAGTGGCAGATCCCAAATTTACTCACTTTCTTTCTTCCACAATACTGCTAGCACTATGTGATGCCCTGCTCAGTGGCTAAAATTTCTATCATTATTAGAGTCTCAAGTTTCTAACCAAAAGATGAACAAGAGGTGGCCTTGCAATTTCTACATGTGGATCCAGCTCCTAAATGGCAATAATTCTATTGTAGAAGCATGGTGTATTCTATACAGGAAATCAACCCTGAGTGCTCACTGGAAGGACAGATCCTGAAGCTGAGGCTCCAATACTTTGGCCATCTCATGAGAAGAGAAGACTCCCTGGAAAAGACCCTGATGTTGGGAAAGTGTGAAGGCAAGAGGAGAAGGGGACGACAGAGGACGAGATGGTTGGACAGGGTCATCGAAGCTACCAAGATGAATTTGACCCAACTCCGGGAGGCAGTGGAAGACAGGAGGGCCTGGCGTGCTCTGGTCCATGGGGTCACGAAGAGTCGGACACGACTTAATGACTAAACAACAACAACTTTTGTTTTACAGAATCCTGTTTCCAGTGGGCTACTGGAGGCTAAATTCTATTGGGTGCAAACTGCACAGATCCTATATGCTATGCTTCCCAGAAGAAATGTTGAATCCAGATGAACCTGGATGATGACAACAGATTTTATGGCAGTGTCAGAGGTACACAGACCTCCAGTGGAATCCTGGATGACAATGCCTCCCCAAAGAAACTGGTCAATGCCTGATCTAAGGAACTGAAAATCATGTCCCTACCTGGCTTGAAATTCAGTTATTAGATAGGATAATGCCCTAGATGAGTTCAGTATCCCCAGTTTGTAGTTTATTAAGTTTTGATCAGCAGCTAGAAATTCTGAGCCAAGTCTCACATATGCTCTACATTTCCCTTCCTAATTTCTGTCTCTTTTAGACTTTGAGCTGCCACAAAGAATTTGTCTTTATTAAAGTTATGCAAATATTTGAAGCATTGTAATATTAATTATTATTACTCTTGAAATATTACAACAGTGTTTACTGTCACTCATCCTCTGCTGCCTTACAAACCCCCCAAAAAAGGCTACACTTACGGTGCTCTGTCATTATTCAGCCCATTCTGTCTCTGAGTGTTAATTGGTGGCAGAATAGGCTTGCTATTAATCTCAAGTCCCCTTCGCAGAGTCTCTCGGATTTGTTCTGTATCTGAAATGACATTAATTTAAAAACAATTTCAATTATAAGTCCACAAGGTAAAAACCACGTTGTTGATACAAATGGCAAACTATGGGAATCAATGTAGGATTTCACACTTGGTTATGATGACATAAGAATCCTTGATTGATATTGTTTTGGATCCATTTTGTTTTGTTTTGTGTCTAATATGCTTGCACAAATGCGGCTATTTCTTCAAAAATCTGATGTGAGATGTTTCCCAAGCAGTGGAATGCATATAGGAAAGGTCTATCTTCTACTTACATTTTTTATCTGGAATAATAAATGGTTTAGAGTGAACATATTCAGGCTGTAGCCTACAATGTGCTTCAAGCCTAAAATATAAAGTTGACAGTCTCTTGAGAGATCATTCTTATTGCTGCATAAACTTAGCTATTATGCCCAGAAAACAAACCTCTTGTTGCTTCACCAGGTTCTCTCTTACCTTTCCCGGACAATCGTCGGGGATGTGTGCCAATGCAAATACTTCTACTGTCTTCATCATCTTCTGGAGGGCGGCTAAGGTCATCCCAGGCACATTTAGCGCTGACACCACTCAGGTTTGAGCCATCTGTTTCAATTCCTTTATCAACTCTGTCCTGCTTAAAAATATCAAAAACAGCCAACCCCTTTGAAGCCATGGTTTTCCAGATTTTATTAATAGTCAGAACTTGATAAATAAAAAACATATACTGTTTTCCCTACACTGTACCAAAAGAAATACATTTTTAAACTGTAGTCTGGAATCTTATCCCACTGAATGTGAGAATGACATTCCAGGCAGGAATGTATAGGGTTAGATTGTCAGTAATTTTTACTGTGTACTATACATCTGAGTCACAACTTTTAATTCAAAGCTAGATTTTTTACAGGTAGGTATTTATGAATCTTCAACAATTCATCCTCCCGCTATCATCATTTCATAATCACCCATGCCTCTTTATTCAGTGGTCAGCTGTGAGATTTAGAAAACAAACAAACTGATGCATTGTAATTTTCCAGACTTTGCAAGCTTAAATCAAAATGTAACACTTTCCTTAGAAACAAGCTACCAATTCTAATGCAGATAAACAGACAAAAACTACTTTTTTTCACTTTTAACATCCACCACCAGATGATGCTGTTAAGCTAAATCTCAAGCATTTCAATTCAGGGAGGAAGGGCTAATTTAATTGTTTAATGTGAAAACAGATTCAGGCTCTCCTTTTAATATATGAACACAAACTCATAAATCCTTGTGACTACATTTAAGAAATATCCTTCCATGCTGCACTGAACAAATATGACTCAATGTTTTGCATGCTACAGGCAAATTTCATTTTGGGTTGCCAGCTTCACACAGTGTTCCCATATCTTTCAAGATCATGTAGGCCAATTTCAGCAGGATTAGTTGTCTCCTGCCACAAGAGAAAAGTTGGCAGCACTTTAGGCATCTCAAACACTTGTGAATTAATGGTCCTTCTGCCTTTAACTGTGTTGTAGACACTGAACACAGATGTAAGCCAGAGGTATTGTAGGTTTGGCTTTTGGTTTATAATTCCCAGAACTCCCCAGGCAGCATAAGCACTTGCCATGCTGCCTGGCAAACTCTGGGGGTAGTACAAAGAAATAAATCTGTAAAACCTCTAAATAAGCTAAACATCTGCAACACTGTAAAAGGCACAGGGACCTTTAATTCCTAGACACTGGTAAAGATTTTGTTACCTTTTCAAAGAATATTGTGCAAATGATGTCTGTATACAGTCTCCACTTTACTTCCCTCAAATATGCTAACATGCTAGAAACAAAACAAACTCAAAAGAAAAGCAAAAAAGAAAAACTACAGTATTGTGTCATCTTCAAAACTAACTAATTACTTCAGCATGAGGTCAGATGGAATCCAACCACTGGAACAAAGCTCACACTGAAATAAGTTGGTCTTAAAGGTGGTACAATAATTCTTAAACTTTGCTTTTGTTGCTGCTGAAACAGACTAACATAGCTATGGCTCTGAAAAGTGCTAGACACCAACAGGGCAGGGGGAGGTAACAGGTTCAGTAGATTAGGCTTCAGAATGGGACAGTGGCACAGTTGCTTAATGTAAGCTCTTGTAATGTGTTCAGTGAAACCAATCATACATCTAACAGGGCCATCAGCAGCTTAAAAACACTGCCCCTAAACAATGGGAACCCAAAGATACACAGTTCAAGACCTGACAATTCCTAACAGTGACCTACAAGCTTATTACTCTTTGGAAAATATTCAGGTAGTAAGACTAATGTCTTCAGGCACAAACAGCCACTAGTTATTGTATAGTCTAATGGTTGTGCAGTTAAATACATACTTGCAGATGTGGATCTATTTCAAATATTGTCTCTCCACGTCGCATATCTGTTATTAGCCATGGGCCTCCTGCTCTATAAACGCACCAAAACAACAAAATAAAACAAAAGTTAGCATTGATTACCACAGCTCCCAGATGTCTAGGTTTCCAAAGGTTTTAGTACAGATGCAGTAAGGTCCACAAAGGAGAAAGAAATTTGGGATTATCAAGGAATGATGAGAACATTTGCCTGTGTACTCAAGACCCAAGATTTCAGGTATAGAAAAATGACAATTTATTGAAGAATGACTACGCAGTTTGTTTTTGTACATTACAATGAATATATCACATACAGCCAATATTTCACATGTCTGAGAGGTAAACTACAGCTCAGAACAAGGAAACAGAAAAATTAGTAACATCAAGAAACAAAACTAGAGCTTATCAGCCTTAATAGACTGAACCTGTATTTTCTAAATTTGTGTTGTTCCTCCTTTTAAGAATCAACAAAGTGTAATTCACAAAGAATTTTTGTGTACAAATGTAGATACCATATTCTATATATAATACACCTGTTCTTCCTGTTCAAATGGCTAGACTCTTAACTGCACTTTGCCGACCTTTGGATTAGAGAATAGGGAGGACCTTCAACAGCCATATAATCCAACCAACTACCATGGCAGGCTATCATGTGCAAACTAAAGGACCATTCTCCCTCAGATAATCCTCACACAGAATTTCTTCTCACATTTTTAATCCCTATATAGCAGCAAGAACTTGCAATTACTACTGGAGTGAGGGTTTATTAACAAGTAGGTTCCTAGGACAAGTGGTTTAATTTTAAGGACAGAAGCTAAAACTGGCCAGACCATGTTTACATCATACTGCATTTCTACATTATAAATGTTTAAATGTATACTTCTATATTGAGAGATACAGGAATATTTTAAAGTTCTCACAATTTTCCCATTTGTTGTTGATCTGTTAAAATATTTATCTGATACTGTTGCTGACAGAATTAAATATATCTCTTTCTTGGTTTATTTATACAGTCTTTCTTGGGACGATATTGAACCTGGCAAGGTAGCTTTCCTAACAAATACTTAAAAATCAAATCAATTAAAATATATCAAAAGTAGACAAAACAATACAGAATCAGAGGAGTAAAAAAATGTAATTAAGAGAAGATAAATGGAAAGCAAAGCCCTTCATCAACAGTAGAAATACACCTTGGGAAAGATGGTTTTGGGGGGGGATAACACTTCTTCAAACCCCTCCCCTAGCATGGTTAGTGTCCACATGGCTGGAGGATTCTGGGATCTGGATTCCAAAAATCTGACTTTTCAAGGCTCTGTGTGGAACACTGGTAAAGTAAGAGAGAAACAAACCACCTGAGGCAGAGTTCCACAGTCTTGAATCACATCAGAATAGGTGTGCCAACCACAGCTCACAGGGCAAAATGCATACATGTCTGTACCAAGCAGGCAGATTCATAGTGCAGGAGAATAATCTTTATCATGGTCCTAAAATGCCTTGAAGACTGGTTTTACTCAGCTCTCCCTTTGAAGATTCTTGCAATTCTACTTATTGATAAACTTTGACCCAAACAGTGTAAATCCAAGGAATACATTGTAAAATCAGAATAAGCCACATAGATAACCAAGTATCTAGTTCTGTAGCTCCAGCTACAGTGTGGAGAACAGCTGATTAAAGAGTTCCTTTTGCGATTTTGGGGTGCATGTGACTTCACATTATTGCATGTGAATTGTGTGCCCTCAAAGGTGAAAAGGGAACTTCTTTAATCGGCAGCAAGCTGCTGGTGGTGGTGATGTCACTCCCATTGCCCAACTGGAGCAACAATTTTATAATTTATCCATGTTGTAGAAATTGGGAGCATTAAAACAATGTCTGCATTTATCAGGCATTTTTTCTTCAGTGCTTACTACCCTGTTTCCAAGTCAGCTAGAGAGGCTGTACTTACACAGGAACTGTCCGAAGCAGTTCTAATATACCCTGTCCATTCCACTGCTGTGCAGCATGAAGCTCTTCTGTGCAGACCCCAACAATCTGGAGAAAGAGAGGAAAAGGGTCCAGCAGCCACATATAAAATGTGTTAGGATGAAGTCCTACACTGGAGACTATGTTGACAATGAACTAGGGGTGGGTACATCAGAGACAGGAATCAGCCCTTATATGTTCCCTGTTTGTGTAGCTCTTTATACCTCCAACCCCCTGAAAAAGATCTACATAAAAACGAAGAATCAATCTCTCACAATTTTCCAGGAAGTTTAATTTATCTTCAAATGACAGTGTGTAGCATGAAAAAACCCAGGATTTTTTTAAAATTAGAAGTGGACTTTAGATCACTTTCAGTTTCCTCAGGTTCACTGAAACAGTGTGTCTGCTGCAGACAGGAATGAATAAATACCTCAAACCTGGATACTCACTCTACAAAAACATCTCATGCACAGTTCTTAAAGAAATTTCAGCCTACTGCTCATGTATAACCCGCCAAAAACATATCTCTCTATAACAGACATACTGTGGAGACAGGGATGATGCAGTTTTCATGCACAACTGTTTGGAATGCTGACTAGTGCACATACCCTTCTACAATCTTCTCACAGACGGTGTTTCTCTGCCTCTGATCCTGGCTTGAGGCACACTGTAATTTGTTGTTTTGTTTAAATTAATGAGCAACATGTTGTCTTTGCCCTCCAACTCTGGATTGGAAAATTCTACTGGGCAAGGGAAAGTAGAAAGAAGAAATTAAACAACTGAGACAAGAAGGTAAACTATGGCTTACCTAAACCCAGGATTGGGTATAGGGATTTGCCACATGTGGAACTTGTGGGGGAGGAAGGAAAGCACGTGACTGTAAGTCTGCTGTTCACCTAATGCTAAACCATGATTTAACACTAACACCTGAGCCACTGAAAAGGCTTCGCATGATCAGAATGTGACTCTGGCTCCTGCCTTCGCTTCTTCTTCACCTCCTCTTACATGGCTATTCTTTTCTTCATTCCTAAGTTATGTTACCATGTCTTAATGGATTTGGACAAACCTTCAAAACATAGAATTGATATTAAGAGTTTGAAGTGGGATTGCATGTCGAGGTTTGGAAGTTAGTCATTGAGCACATCTTTCTTTATTTGGATGTCATGGCAACTATAGGCAAAGAAAAACCAGGAATGGAGGAGAGAAAGGAAAGGAAGAAATGTGAGAGAGTCACTGGCATATACCTGGTCTTCTAGTCAGCACTTGTATATGTTACTACCTGCTGAGATGACTAATAATGACAAGGGCAGTTACACAAATCCTACTCATTTGTTTTGGCAGGCTGAGCTTCACAACAGAACCAAAGGGATGAAGCAACACTCTGGCACCTGCAAACCTCTCCTGCAATTCAGTGAACAGACTATCTTGTTTGGAATAATATCCAACTGTGTAACTGAGTGATGCATTTATTGGTGCAATGAAAGTCAATACATCATTTTGAAGCTAAGTAAGTTTCTAACTAGAGATGGGGGTATTCATATACAAATATCCCCACACAGGTGGAAATAACATGTCCACTCATGATTTTGCCGCCGCTGTCGGCTCCGCAGAGCCTTCCTATCGTACCATTGTCCACAATTGATTACCCACTCCTGGCAGGAGGCAGGATGACAAGCCTCTCTGCTAGGTCGCAGAGTGGCTAATCCATTGCGGACAACAGAGCGATAGGAAGGATCTGCGGAGCCAGCAGCAGCGGCGAAATCGTGAGTGGACAGTCGTTATTTCCACCTGTGCGGAGATATTCGTATTCGTATACGAATACCCCCATCTCTATTTCTAACACAATGCAACAGGAAAATGCCAAGCTAGGCCAGATCAGTAAACACCACCTGCCTTGCAGTTGTGCCTTTGCCTGATTAACTTGGTTAGCCAAGACTTCTAAATGAACTAATTCATGTAAATTGTGCCATCCCTCTGTCTCGACAGTATGTCTGCTGGAGAGAAACATTATGTTACTGGATGGGTACATAATTTCTTTAAGAAGCTTGAAATTTCTCTAAGAACTGTGAAGCAAGTGTTTATGGTGAAACTTGTTTTGTGTTTTTAATGTATTTTTACAATGATTTCCACACAGAAATCAACTTGAGAAGTCCTAAAAAGAAATGTATAAATACCTGAAAATAAGCAGCTATTTAAATTATGGCGGGGAGGGGGTAGCCTTCAGTAGACTATAGAGTACACTACGCTTAAACAGAACAGAAATCTTGTACTAAGCAGCTGATACTTGATTTTATAAATCTAATTCCACATTTATATTTACAGCAAACTTGCACCGCCTTTAAGTTACTGTCATTTTAAAGAAAAATATGTCAAACCAACCATTTTGAAATATCTGAAAGCATGGAATACAAAGTTAGACACAAAGTTACTTTTGATTTGAGCAAATGTTGCAAGTTATGACCATTTGAAGAATAATACCAGTATAGTTTCTTTTACTATACCTGAAGAAAAGTAATGACCCCAAATGGTGTTTGAACAGGCTGCATTTGTGGATCTTCAGTCAGCAACATATGCTGGATCCTAGATTCACTGTTGTCCAATGGACTGTGCCACGATACATGGTCACCACTACAAAATGTATTTTCTGTTGAGGGGAAAACGGAAGGTGAATAAAGAAAATTTTGAAGCAGAACTACCATATATTTCTGCCTGCTTCTAAAAAGCCAGTAGAGCAGGAAGAATCAACTGCAGCTGTTAAAAGTAAGACCATCTACACCTTTGACCATTGTCGCTACCCAACTGCATAGTAACTAAGAAAAGTGCACTACAACTCATTAAAAATGAGAATGCTTGCCAAAGCCATTCAAAAATTTAAAACATAGATTTCCAAGCCGAGATTTGTCATAACAATTTTGATTAATATAGGTCTTAAAGCAGGGACAAATAAGTTCCACAGGTCTGGGAGCACACATGCACACCCCCTGGAACTTATGCAGGCACCTTCAATTTAAAAAATATATATTTTGGCTCACAAATCTACCTCATTCTCTAGGAGCAGGGCCCTCTATGATTTGGTCCAGTTTTTTAAAATGGGAAGTAATCCAGAGTCTAAGTTAATTGCAGAGGGCATTTTAAAAACAGTTATCATGTCAGAAAAATAATGGTGCAATCACCAAAGCATTTCTGTATTTCAAACACCAGCAGGAAGCAATAATAATCACAAAGATTTTTTTAAAGCATTTTAACAACAAATATGAATTGTATGTTGTTTTAAATTCTTGTCCATTTTAATGATTTGTGAGCCATCGTGAGTCCCACTGTTGGGAGAAAGGCAGCACAGAAGTGCAACAAAAAAATAAAGAAGCAAACAAATTTAAATAGGTAAATCTGATTATTAAAAATATATATTTTTAAAAAAATAATTGATTTTTATTCATTTTGCTTTGAGGTGCTTGTTTGTTGTTCATAGGCCTAGAACAAAAAATAGAATAGTAAAGTATGGGAGCACTCAGATACAGAGCACATAGGTCTAGAGAATGCCTTAAAGGTAGTTATAAGTTTACAATCTTGAGAAGAGAAAATGCACACACAAAAAGCAATGCTGCACTCATTAACATCCACAAGAGCTGTGTCTTTTATCTACTTTGCACAGTGAACCGTTGGCATGGGAATAACTTGATGACATTGGCTTTCCAAGTCTACGTTAAGTTACATCTACAGAATATCAGAGATGCATTCTCTTTTCTTCTGGAAATCCTCCATAGTGCTCTATGGCAGCCTCTCATTTTATCATAACCAGGCTAAAGCAATTTCGCCAGAGGGCTGGGTGTGAGGAACAGAAGTGCTGGCATAAGTAAAGGAAATCTCTTTTAGTTAGACAAGCAGATGTGGGAAATAAAATTATCAGATAAGAATTGGTTAACACTGTATATTATGAACTGTTTAGTATAATCAGCTGTAGGAGGAGAGAGATAACAAGCCTTTACCAACCTGTGCAGACTCCATATGTATTTAAGGACTTTAGAGGGAAAGGACTTAAATGCAGCTCTTCCACAGAATTCCCCACAATTTCAAATCCCAGTACCTCCTTGGTCAGACAGACTATCACCTAAGTTTCTGCTTATTAACTAAATGTTTTAATGATGCAAGCCACACAGTCACAGTTGCCCAGAATGGAACAAAGCCACAAAGGCCCTTATGGTCAAAGCCTGTCTTTTTGTCACAATATTCTGCATGTCAAATGCTCACTCAATTCTATGCTGATCGATCCCTGGTGTTCGGCTGCTCAGGCTTCTTCTCCTGGGAAATCCCAGCCATTTGGAGCGAGTTTTCAAATGCTAATGTCTCTGCTGGAGATCCACCTATTTGTTCCTATTCGAGTGGGGACCATTTTTGAAAAGTCTCTTTTCCTCATGCAAACCACAAAATTCACATTGACTGCTCAATTAAACTACAGAAAACCACCCATGTGAAAAATGATATGAAGGCCAATTTAAATCCCTTAGAACCAGTAAATCTAGTGTTAAACTTTGAAAGCCAGCCCTTGACTAACCATACACTGGCACGGAAGACCAACTTTTCTGTGAAGGTTCTAACAATACTTATACAACATTACAATCAAGAGGACTCTTTATCACAAAACCAGAGTTTATGGACAAAACTCTGACACAGGATTATACCCTGGTATTAAGATAGCAAAATTACCACTTCTTCTTCTATGTGTTCTAGTTAAATATCACTTTGCAACTTTAAAATCCAAGGTACTAACCAAATTCTGGACCTATGAATAATGCTGTGGATATTGTGGAGCAATACAGGAAGTAGAACGCAACAGGGACTCTGCATGTAGTAAGTTTAATGGATTTTGATTCAGTCAGGGTATTTTGTTTGGGGGCCAGAGGCAGAAGCAAGAGCAGGAGGAGTGCAAGTCAGCTGACACACAAGAGAGAGAAAAGGGAGAGTTCTTGTGTCATATACCATATGACCATATCACTCCTGCCTGTCTTCTTTTGAAGATATAAAAGAGAGAGGTTGTTATAGTTGTCACTGCAGCAACAACCTCAACTACTACCATTAAGACAAAAAGCTTAGGGTAAATGTTCCAGTGTCTGCATTAACACACACTTATTAATTAACATGCAACATTGGAAAATATGCTAGAAGCAAAAAAAGATGTCTCACTAATACTTAAAGCACAAATTTCCATTCAAGCAACAAAGTTTACTGAGTGATCTTGATATTAAAATGCCTCAGCCTCAGTTTTTCAGAATTGTTGTGAGATTGGGGATGGGGTGGGATGCATAAATTATGGGTACTGGGATTCACATGACAAAAAGCTCCTCCTCCGTAGAAAAGGTATCAAGCTAGTTTTCTGTGAAAGACCATGTCGTAGAATGGTGCCTTCTATCACTTAAGTTCCCAATCAGCAGGCTGAAGGAATAAAGGTTTACTGTTGCTTTGAAAAGTAGTCTCTCTTAACTCTACTGTTAAGAGAACTCAAGCTCTTAACAGTAGGAAGGTAGCAACCTATGTTACTGTACTCCTTGTGTTTATGTATTAGCAGTTACGTCATACTGACATGAAAGGAAAGTATATCTTTTATTTTCAGTGCACCCCATCTATAAAAGTGAAGTGTTGAAGATAACTATGATTTTTTTTCATTGTAAACACCAACGGTTACAAAATCGAGGGTTTTGTGTCAGGCGGCTCTGCCATTTCCCTCTGTAAAAATGAGCAGACTCATGGCTTAACCAACAAAGATTTATTAAACAGTAACTTGGGTTTTTCTACAGCAACTTCAACAGGTTTTTCTACATCCAATAACTAGTGGGATTTAAATCAATAATCTCTTAACCCTTTTACTTCATGGGGAGTCTTTTATTTCCACAAATTGCCAGTGGTAAAATCATATTGCTACAGGCCTACATTCTTACACAGTGTTATTTTACTCTACTGGATTTCAGCCATAGATACACAGTGTTGAAACAACTGCTTTTCACACATGAGTTATCAATAAGGATATGATATACCTCTTTTATCATATCCTGGAATTCTGTCAGGAGGTTGGGTGTCATCATGGCTATTTTGATTTTGAATGCATTCCTTCTAAGAAAAAACAGTGGCTGAAACCTTGTTCCTTTGTTATACAGATGAAAGGCAAAAGGTGTAATATTCACTTGCTTCTAGTTGGCAATTAACGAGTCCCTGCTGGGATTCTTGGGAGCACATGCACATGCTGGTCTGGTGTGCACTCGAGAATCCCAATGGTGACTCATTAATTGTTGGGTAGAAGCATGTTAATGTTACACTTTTTGCCTACTGCCTGAATAACAAAGCAAAAGGATCCATTGTTGAGCTGCATCCATTCAAGTCTCCCATGTTCTTCAGTATCAGAGGTGGAATGACCATTATATAAATTTGCAAAGGGATAGCAAATTAATTCTGGGCTAAGGAATCTGTGGCTTTCCAGATGTTCTTGAACTCCACTTCCCTTTAACATCCACCATCCTGTCTAACTGTGAGGATTGATGGAAGGAGTAGTTCCCTAAATAGCTTGGGTCCAAGCTATTTAAAAGACCGCATCTCCCTCTATGAGCCTGCCCAGGCTTTAAGATAATAAGGGGAAGCCTTCCTCTTGGTCCCACCATGCTCACAGGTGCACTTGGTGGGGACACGGGAGAGGGCCTTCTCTGTTACTGCTCCCAGGCTCTGGAACTCCCTCCCATGGGAAGCTAGGCTGGCCCCATCTTTGTTGTCATCCCGCAAGCAGGCAAAGACCTTTCTCTTCAGGCAGGCTTTCTTGTAATAACTGGTGCTCTGAGAGTGTTTTTTAAATGGATTATTGTGCTCTATTGTTTTAAATGTGTTTTAGTATTGATTTAATTACAGTTTTTAATATAACACTTTTAAAATTCTTTTTTAATACTTGTATACCTACTGTTTTTCGCTTTTAAATATTTTTTTTAATGATGTAAGCCACCTTGGGTTCTTTTTAAGGAGAAAGGCAAGATAAAAATATCTTAAATAAATAAAATAAATAAAATAGTCTTTCAACCCCAGCAGGCTGCACAAACGCTCCTATGTAGACAGTTAACTGGAGTTTAAATTAATGCCATAAAGAAAACCATTGTAATCCATTTTAAACCTCACTAAAGGAGCACTGATCCTGCAGTTGTTGAAGAGACATGGGTCTTCCTGCTACATTCTTCCCAGAAGTTTGGAAAGCGAAGCAACCCTATTATTAACTAAAACATTTGGGGAAATGTCACAGGCTAAAGGAGTAAAAAAAATTTTTTTTTTAAAAAGCACTGAGAAATACCAGCCATATAATGTTTAGGTTGTACTTCCCCAAACAATAATTTGCATATCACTCTGCTCAAATCTTTAACCACAGAAAGTTTTCAAAAAACACAAGCAGTATGAAAACCATGTATTAGGTTTAAACTTCAAAGAGCCAATCCTATATAGGAAGAGTGGACACATATAGATATGGGTGCTGGTGTAAAAAATGCTAAGCAGGTTGGCAATCAAGCACCAGATATTTGCCAAGACCCATTCATAAGGCTCTTCTAAAATATTCAGATACTTTGTAAAATACATCACTCCATAGCTGCAGAAAGTACTGTATACTACGTACTAGAATTCATAGTTTTAGGGGGAGGATTTCTATGACATTTCACATTTTCTCTGCAACCTACATTTGAACCCATAAGCAAGTTAAAACAAGTTTATGAGTAATCTGGCCTTTCTCATCAGATTACTCATAAACATGTTCAAACTCACCCATAAGGTCAAACATAGGTTGCAGAAACAAAATAACATGTCATAGAAATCCTCTCCCTAGATGAAGTACTGTTCTTAAGCTAATATCTTGATCTAATCCCTAAAATGAAAATCTGCAAGGTCTGCAATAAAAATAAATCATAATATGCAGCTTTGACAAACTGATTTTGCATTTTTACCATCCTCATAAACTCTGATGACTATTTACAAAATCAAATTCACTAAGTGTACTAAAAAGCTGAGAAGCCAATGTCATTATCCATATGGGAAACGTAACATTCTAAAATGTGCTTTTGATTGCATAATGTGGGTAATGTTTAGTGCATGTGTGTAAATTAACACCAGAAAAATATGACATGCTGGCATCAGTGCTTTAAGGATGCAAAGATATGGATACCTCTCCCAAAGAGGTTGGCTTAGTTCCTACATTTTTCAAAACTTAGTCATGGATCTACGATATCATCTTTATCTTGTTTTACTATATTTAATATATTTCATCTTACCACTTTGTCACACATAGCATTTAATAAAAATCAGATGAACCGGTTTATAAGTTTTTTAATATCTAGATCATACTATATGATGACTCTTTTATCCCAGTGGGAATGGATACCGTATGTCTGATGCAGAAAAGTTAGAGCAATTCTCACTTTCTTCTACATTTCTAACAGTTTGGTCAGTTATCATTATATAGTGTGGGAACATAACCAGCATGCACGAAAAACAGATATATTTGTTAAGCAACAAGTATAAATAAAATACATGACAAATGACTCTGTCTGGTTCAGGTGTCAAGAGAATTACAAACTCAAACCTGCAGACATCTTCATTTCACTCACCTATTTCACTCTTCTAGGCCTCATATTCTGCCCCAATACTTTCTGGGAAGTTACTTCAATGCTTTCTGGATATGGTGGTTCTTCAGGAGGCATCCTCTGATACATTATAAAGAGCAGTGAGACTACCACCTCCTAGAAGCTTTGGGGCAGGAAATAAGGTCAAGAAGAAGCCTAGAAGAGGCCTCTGTCTTTCTCCAGATGAGTGAAATGAAAGTGTCTGCAAGTGTGTGTTTGTGGGCTGGAACTCCCAGAATTCTGGCTGGGGAATTTTTGGAGAGTTCTGGGATTTGGAGTAAACGAACAAACAGACAGACAGACAGACAGACAGACAGCATGTATATGGCATTTCCAAACCGATTAATTCCAAACCCCCAAACAAGCATGGTGTCCAACATGTTTGTCAGTGTCAATCAAGCTGTCAACAACCTTGTTGTTTTTAAAAATGTGAACAGGTCAGAGACCATATCTCAGAAACTCTATCTAATATTTATTTATAAAAAAAGAAATGCTGGAAGCGCTATCCAATATTTATTTATAAAAATCCCAACACACTTCAGCCCAATGTATGATGTTCTAGGGCCTCCCTCAGAGGACATTACAGTAGTCTGCAGAAAATACTATGATGAATGTATCTCATCACATGAAAGGTGGCTTCCAGTTCTTTTATTCTCGCTTTTAAAAATCACAGCCACATGACATACATGTTGTCCCCAAAAACAAAAATCTGCAAGAAAGCTCTCACACACATCACACACCAACATAAAGCAAACTATTTAAACAGTACCTGATTGGAAGACATATCTGGCTAAGCCTTGCATCAATTCTGCGGGCCACGTTGGTGGTGCAGATTCCCCTGTTTCACGCTTAAGTCTGAATGTCAATTCAAAGCCAAAGCCACTTGGTCCATCTGGTCCAGTAAACCTACAGGAAATTAACCATGAAAAGTATCACAACAAAGCACCAGAAACAAACACAGTTGAAATGCTACTACATTGTTTACAATACAAGGAAATACATGTCTGCTCAAAAGTAACCATATTGGCAGAAATTCTGCTGCTTTGTTACGTGTGGAAGTCAAAGAATGTAACATTCAGTCATTTCTAACTGGCAATCAACAAGTTACTGCTGAGATTCTTTCACTGTGGGATTCTTGGTGTGTGTGTTACAGGTGAATTGTCAGCCAGAAGTAACTAAATGTAACACTGTTTGCCCCACATGCATACCAAGACAACAGGATTTCAGCCAATGAGTTCAATGAGACTTACTCACATGTAAATGCATATAGAACTGCAACCTTATTTACCTTGTGAAAGGAAAAATATCAACAGGATATTGTAGTGCTTGCTTTAGTATATCTATTAAAACTTTGCTCAGGAGGAAGCGGCATCCTTCTTTTGCTGAGCATGCATCTTATTTACTTGTTCAAACTACAACTAAGTCTGGTGCACAAAATAGCCAGACTGAGGCCCATATTTCCTATCCTATTCATATTTGCAGAATATATTTGCTTTCACTCCCGGTTTTGCCAGCTATTGTATGCACTGAAATACACAGAGCAATTGCTTAAAAGAAAGGGGTGTTATGTTTTTTTCACTGTAAGCAGGAGACAGGGCAATATTTATTTAGTCAATAGTCTTTAACACAGTTTCCAGTCAGCACATCCTACTGAACACGGTGGCTGTAATCCGGTAATAAGTTGCAACATGTTAGGCCCACTCAATCAAAAGAACTTACAGAGGAGCTGACTCACCAATGATTCAATGGGCCTACTCTTAACTGCAACTTACTGCTGGATTTCAGCCACAGGGATTTACTTCTAATTAAATATACACAGGACTGCACTGTCACTGAATGTCTGAAAGAGTGTGTCTGTCTGTGTGTGTGTGGTAACTATAATGGTAGAACCAAAGTCTGGTAACCAATCTGATATTAATCCTCAAAAATATTGATACAGTTGTATCCATATCTGTTACGGATCCAACACAACTTTCACAATTTTTTCCAGCCTTCATGATTTTTTAATCTTTACACTCGTCCCATCAAAGAAAGCTGCATCTATAAAATGTAGAAAAGTCACCCCACTGAAGTAGGTCGACTGCCTCATTGCCAATGACTCTACTAACTGCCAAGAATACCCTGCCTGGAAACAAGGTAGCAAACACTTAGTCAACACATCCCTTGATGGTTTAGAAATTTTACTCTTACTGAAGCTCCCCATTCCCAGAACTCACAAAGCCACCCTAACCATTTATACTTCCTTCCTTCAAACCCTTGTACAAACGTAGTGTCTCCTTCTGTCTTGTCCTTTCCACAATCAGTTCAAGATATTCCAAATTCTGTGAAAATGTATTGAAAATGTGTAGGCTTTCTCTGTTTTGATGGAATGTCCTCCTGTCTGCATTTGAAATAATTCTACCACTGATTCTTACTTCAATATTTCCTGATAAATGCCAGAGAAATAAGAACAGAAGCTAGAAAACTCTGAGTATTAGAAATAAAGTAAATGGGGTTTCAAATCAAACTGTACATATTTACATTTCAAAGTGTGTTTATACTTGTCATCAGTTTATGGAAATAATATACAAATAATGATGGTACATATCAATAAATCTAACACTAGTGAGGGCCAGTGTGGTATAGTGCTGGAGAGCAATGTGTTAAATACAACCATCTTAACCAGCAATTTGTAAGTTCTGTGAGAATCACTGCCTCCACCCAAGAAAGAGCATTTATACCCTCAAAGATTCCCATAACATTTTATTTGCATAAAATTTATATCTGCACAAAGCCAGTGTCCTTTATTGTCAAGAAGCAATGCACTTCCATACAAAGAAAGTGTAGGATTAAATGTTAAGTAGGATACTAACAACCCCCATCCAATGTTTCAAACTCTTAAATGTCCAAAGCAAAGCAAGTCACCATAGTTTTATGCAAATTAGGCAATTCACACAATTCTGTAACTGATCAACTGCACAAAGTACTGTTTTCACTGCTCTAAGTACAGTTTTGAGAGCATCTGGAAACATTTCACCATCTTTATTGGTGAGATAAGGAATGTAGCAGTTCCTCATCCTCACATGTGAAAAAAAAATTTTTTTCCTCACTAGAAGAAAAGCAGTACATAAATGTACCTAACAATTAAAAAAAACACAACCAAATATCAATATGGAGACACAACTTTAGAGCTTTAGAGTTTAAAGCTGAAATCACATATGGACTTATGCTCCTCATCCTCACATGTGAGGACAAAACTGTTTTCTCACTGCATGAAGTGGGACGCAAATGTATCTAACAATTTTAAACAAACCAAATATTAATATGAAAATAAAACTTAATAGTCTTACTGTTTAAGGCTGCAATCACGCATGCACTTACTTGAGAGCAATATCCATTGAATTCAATAAGATTTAGTTCTGTGGTGACATGTACAAGGCTTCAAAAGCTCTCCATTTATTTCTACTCTCTGCATCCTGACCTTTAACCAACCCAGAAGAGAACCTCTTCTTTCATCCTGTGACTGCTAAGAGACCTCTTTTGGATTGGCAACTGATTAGAAGAAAGGAAGAAGAGAATAGGAATAGATGCAAATAGATTACAAGTAACTCTAAATAGGTATTTTCAAACTGGAGGAATGCGCATTAAAATGGGAAGTGAGTACATGTGAAATTATGCTTACAGAGACAAAAATCCTAAATTCACATATAGACTAGTATGATCTGACCAGCAACTAGGAAAAGGATCTGTTTGTTAGGGTGGAATGAAAATATTGACCCCAAATGCAGCACCAGCACAAAAGGCAATTTCCATTATGAGGATGAGTGGGAAAGCAAGCAGAATTCAAACTGCTAATGTCATAATGTTGACATTTATTTATTTTAAATATTTATATGCTGCCTTTCTCCCAAAAAGGATCAAAGGCAACTTACAGTATTAAAAGAAACAATGTTAGAAGCTAAAACAATAAATTATTACAATATTTAAAAAATAAGTAAACAAATATAATAGTAAAACTAGTAGATAAAAACAGCAGTAAAAACACATTTAAAATAGTGTTACCACTCTTGGAATATTTGCAATACACCTAAAAGTTATACTGTGTAGCTCATTGGTTCCTAATCCTGGGTCCCCAAATGCTCTTGTCTACGACTCCCAGAAATCTGGCCAGAACAACTAGTAGTGAAAGCTTCTGAGAGTTTTAGTCCAAGAACATCTGGGCACCTGAGGTTGGGAACCACTAGTATAGATGGAAAAAAGAAAGAAAACAGCAACTAAGATGGTTAAGTGAGTGGATCAACATCCCTATGAGAAGAGATTACAACTTTGGAGGCTGTTTAATATAGCAAAAAGTCAAATAAAGCATGGAGGGGTATGATGGAAGTGTATATAGTTATGCAAAGAAAATAACCTGGGAAAGTTCTTTTTCTTTTTCACAAAGCTAGAACAAAGGGTAACCTAATGAAAGTGAGTTGCATGAGACTCAGGCCAGACAAACAAAGCACTTCTCATGCTATATAGTGAAACTATGCAAAATGCTCCTTCAAGATAGAATGATGACCAATAATTTACCCAAGTCAAAAGGGATACCTGTGAACTGCATAGGGGCTTTTGATGGTCTAAAACACAGGATAAAAATGCATAAACAAACCACTTAGAGCAAGCCATATATCAAACACAAGCATCAATACATTTATTTTCTCCCTTAAAAGAGCAATGTTAAGGATTCACATTTCATATTTAAGTGGAACTTGTAGTAAGGATATAAGAAGCTAGAAGTTTCCTATATTAACATACCTAAATAATTTTGGTTGTACCTTATTAGTGCTGCAATGTGTACTGCAGATGCTAAAAATGAAACAAATTTAGCTGCAAAGTATCCAGGGAGGGTGAATCATGACAGCAATGTTTAAAGATTTGTAATATCCCAGTCTTTAATATGTACTGCAAAGCAAAACACAATCAATAACTGTGTGTTTCTGAAACAGGAAGGCATTAAAAATCACATCTGAAATCAAAATTTTACAGATTTCATTCTTCCATCTCTAACATAAAAAGTATGTTTTCTTTCTAAAAGTTTTAATTTCAAAGCAGTTTATATTTCTCCCCTTCTAAAACACAAACTCATGGGGGAAGGATGGGGGAATTTCTGATGAGAAAGAATGCCACACATCAATCAGCTGTCTTATATTTCAACAGAAGCAACAATAGAAGCTTTGAATCTGCCAACTTAAATCCTGAATTGACCCTTAATGTTATTTCGTTACACAAACAAATCTGAAAACCAAGATTATACGACTGTAGAACATAATAAGAATTCCCTTTATTTGTGCAGCAGTATGTTTCCGTTTTAAAGAGGCGAAGTTGTAGTTGCTGCTTTCTCTTAAAAAAAAAAACAGCCAGTTTCCTGGAGCCCTAACACCAGTTCATGTTTTACAAAAGCCCCATATGGAAAACAGAAACATCTAGTGCCCTTTTTAAATAGAGTGACGAATGCATTCCCATCCTCAATAACTGTATGAAATTCACCAAGTTAGTGTTTTGCATTAACCAGTCTCCAGGTTTCAGAGCTTTCTAGGT
The DNA here is from genome assembly GCA_037013535.1 of Intellagama lesueurii. Taxonomy (NCBI): domain Eukaryota; kingdom Metazoa; phylum Chordata; class Lepidosauria; order Squamata; family Agamidae; genus Intellagama; species Intellagama lesueurii. Next base: position 213,476,894 of record JBAJHW010000003.1, read on the forward strand.
GAAGAAGAAAAAGAAATCAAAGCCCTTTGCCAAATTACATACATTCTCACTTCTCAGCAATTTCTTTTTAGTTCCAAAGCAAGAGGACTCCACTAATGAAATATGTGAAAAGGGGATTCCACACTGCACTGAGAGAAAAGTGTGCTGTACATTTACATACAAATACTTCTTTTTTATAAAATATTCACACATATGGTCACAGAGGAAAGATTGTTTTCAAGGAAACAGCCCTGTTAGTCTGTTACAAAGAGTCCCCTGGCACCTTTAAGACTAACAAATTTTATATGACATAAACTTTCACAGATTGGAGGCTACTTCTTTATAAGTGCACCTAAAGTATTTGAAAGGATTTGATGCATTTGAAAAAAATGGTGTCTACAATGTATGAAGCTGATGCCAAAAGGAAGGATTTGATTTAAATCAAATTGACTAACATCATGGTTAAAATCACAATTTAAATCATTACTCAGAAAGATTTATTTTATCATGAGATTCCCTCCCCTAGAAGAACACCTTCTTCCTTGCTATAACCTTCATTCATGCTCATACTTCACACAACTCAGAGATACAGGTTTTATTATTAGAAAGCCTATACTGTCCATAGTCCCATTACCTTTGAGTTATAACACATTTTAAATTAAAACTATCACCATGTAGTGCTTTAAAAAAGCATTTTAACAATGAAAGTTTTACAAACCTAATTTAAATATTAAAAAAAACTATTGTTCTATTTTTGATTAGTTTTCAAGGTGCCACAAGACTCTATGATTGGAGATTCTGACTAAGGTACCAGTAGTACTTCAAGGAATTTGAACTTTACTTTCAGAGGCTAATGCAATGTCAATGTACACACTGGTGATGTTTTTAAAATTCAGTAAGGAGCCTTTCCAGCAATTGTCTGCAGCTGGGGTTACCTCTCATACTAGTCAACTACAGTAATCTCCCCTGTAAAATGGATCAGAATTTTAAGCTTGGTCACCTTGACATATAAATAAGCAATGTCTGGTTTGTAATTGAAAGCAAGAACATTAGGCCATTCTTGCTTAATACATTATTAACAGAGTAAATATTTAAAGGTGGGGAAGGGGCATTTTAGGCCTATTTAAAGCAACATTAGCAGAACGCCTCCTCCCACCTAGATCTACCCGAATCACTAGTTCTAGCCAGGAAGGGCGGCTGAGGGGCCTAACGCCGAGGGAGGCCCGGAGAGAAAGAACAAGAAACCGGGCCTTCCCGGCAGTGGCCCCTCGCCTTTGGAACAGTCTGCCCCCAGAGATCTGTATGGCTCCCTTGCTGGGTGTTTTTAAGAGCAAACTTAAGACCTGGCTCTTTAGGCAGGCTTTCCCTCCTGTCATCACTTGAATATTTTTCCCATCTTGAACTATATTACTACCCTGTTTCCCCTAAAATAAGACCTAACCTGAAAATAAGCCCTAGTATGATTTTTCAGGATGCTCGTAATATAAGCCCTACCCAAAAATTAAGCCCCAGTTAAGTGAAAGCCCGCCCTTCACCATTGTGCAGCAACCAGAAGAAGATGACATGACTGTATTTGAATCAATGTAGATTCTTGTACATGAAAAAAAAAAAAACATCCCCTGAAAATAAGCCCTAATGCGTTTTTTGGAGCAAAAGTTAATATAAGACCCTGTCTTATTTTCGGGGAAACACGGTACTGTTGTTTTTTATTTTATTATATTGTTTTTATTTCATCTGTTATTGTTAGCCACCCAGAGTAGACGGTCTAGATGGGCGGGGTATAAATTTAATTTAAAAATAAATAAAAAATAAATAAACATTAAACATACTTTTTAGTGCTAGGAAAAAGTAAGTAAGAACTTACAATATGCTGCTACTATACTGACCTTTAAAATTATGCTATGCCTGTTATCCTGCCAAATTATACTGTATGAAATTAATAAATTTAGACATTTCCTTTGCACTATTTTCCCCCCAGTGCTCAAACTAGACATTATATGGTGTTCTGAGTATTTTCTTCCATGGTGTTTTGTTTACTTCAATCCAGAACAACATGCTCCACACTTTCCTGAGGTAGGCAGAAGAGCCTTTCTTCTCTGTAACTTTCCCAGCTCATAATCATCCTTTCAGGATGCTGCTTTTTAAGCCATGAGACTGAAGTACAGATAAATTGTCTTTCTTCCCCTTAAGTGAATCAGCTTGATTAAGGAGGATTTTGAGCTGGAAAAGGAACAGAAGGAAAAGCAACAATACTGCCCATTCGCCTGAGTTCCATTTGAGTTGCAGCCATGGACAGCCAGTACCCATTTACACAATTAACTGGCCTGAATGCCTAGCATTCATTTTTAAAAGCAAATTCCCTAGCAGAACCAGAACCTTCAGGCAAAATGTGTGGATGTTATTCTGTCTCACTATTTTTAGGAGACAAGCCAGCTCCTGTTTTTCAAAGTTAGGCAACAGTTAAATTAATGACGTTTAGGCACACTGTACTAGACAGACTAAAATAAAATAAGAGTATCATAGTCTTTAATGGGAAAACACAATTTCCTAGTTCATTCTGAAATATTTTTAGGGGCTTCCCTAGCTGTGAAATTCTTGATACTACAAAAACAATTTAGAATTTTATCTCAATCTAAGTCTGGGAAACAGTGCAACTATCCAAAAATAATTTTTGCCCCTTCAGATGTTTGCGGCCTCAGTTCTAAACAGCCTTAATTATGCCCAATATTAAGGGACAGTGGGGAATCACAGTCCAAAATGTCTGGAACACCAGATGTTCCCCAGCCCTATTTTAGAAGAAGTTTATCTTTGAATATGGATTGCCAAGGACCAACAACAGGGAATGGCTAATGCCTTTATGTCCTGCCTATAGGCAAGCATTCTAGAAGTACTGGGCTATCAATATGCTAAGCTAAATGGACTCTGGTTCTAATCCATTGATATTCTTGTATTATTTTCAAGGTCTCAGAAAGACTGAATAAAAAGATTAACTTCTGAAGGGAGTCTATATGATTGCTTTAGGGCTGAGTCTGTGTTGTGGCTTATAATATGCATTACTCGTTTTCATTGCTATATTTCTTGAGCTGAGCTCCTTTCTTTGACAAACCAGATGCCACGGTGAGCTCACACATGAAACCTGAATGCTGATACAAAACCACCCATGTTACAATTCCTTCTGGACAATGTCCAAGATTAGAGTGTACTTCAGTTTTTCTTAAACTAGTAAGAATGTTTAGTATTTTATCATATTGCTTTTATACTACACATTATACAAACTATACTGGCATCCATGACACATATAAAACTCAAGTTATATTATATATAAGTAACCAACTAGTTTTGTTACTTGATTAGTATTTGTTCTAGGAATTCTCTGCAAAATGATATTGTGTAAGAAAAGACAGAAGTGCCTTCCTAGACCTCACAGAGAATACTGACCTACTACAGCAGTGGTCCCCAACCTTGGGCCTCCAGATGTTCTTGGACTACAACTCCCAGAAGCCTTCACCACCACCTCTGCTGGCCAGGATTTCTGGGAGTTGAAGTCCAAGAACATCTGGAGGCCCAAGGTTGGGGACCACTGTACTACAGGACCTATGACAAGAAAAATGTCAAAGAAATCTATAACAGCTCAGTAGCCCTCAGAGATACAGTACGCTTGTTTCTTGAGCACTGTTGCCACCACCATTTCATTAACTCTACCTACTGGGAGAGGGGAACACGAAAGCTGCAGCTTTGTATCTGAAAGGAGTTACTTTTAGCAAACTTTCTCCACCACAAAATAGAGTACAAGCCATTTCCTGCTCACCTCCCTTTAATCTAAAGCAGCCTGAATGACCAAACAGTTCAGCAGCACTTGAGAAAATATTCCTTCAGTGATCAAAGAATATAGTCCTATTCAACTTTTAAAATAAAAAGTAATTGATGAGGGACTGGAATTGAACATTAAGATAACAAAAATTATGACTACAGAAGAATTACACAACTTTAATGCTGAGAATGAAGAAACTGAAATAGTTAAAGATTTTGTACATCTTTGTTCAATCATCAATCTAAATGGAAACTAGAGCCAGGAAATCAAAAGAAGACTGAGCTAAGGAAGGGCAGCAATGAAAGAACTAGAAAAGATCAAGTGTGAGGACATGTCACTAGAGACTAAGGCCAAGATCAGCCACACTACTGTATTCCTGATTACCAAGTATACATGAGAAAGCTCAACAGTTAAATAAATTGACAGGAAAAAAGTTGATTTGTCTGAAATAAGACACTAGAGGAGAATTTTGCAGACACCCTGGACCACCAGAAAGACAAACAAATCAATCCTGAACTTTTTGTGGAAACAAAAATGACAAAACCAATGCTATAATACTTTGTGGACATTATGAGAAGACAAGAAGACTCAATGGAAAATATTTAAAATGCTAGTAAAAGTTGAAGGCAGGAAAAAAAGGAAAACCAAATATGAGCTAGATTGACTCCATCAAGGAAGCTACAGTCTGGAGTTCACAAGAACCATGCAGGACTGTTGAAGACAGGACATTCTGCAGGTCACTCTTTCATAGGTTTGCCATAAGTCAGAGGCAATTTGATGGTATGTAGCAAGGACAACAACAACAACCAGCACAACAGCAACAACTGATTAGGGAGAATCTAGCAGATAACACTGAAAACAATATAAAACAGATTTCTGGGTAAGCAACCTGTCAGCATACAACCCATCAGAACCATTAGCAAAGTAGAAGCAAAGAACAAGGGCCACCGTACTTGTTTAATGGTAAAATAAATAATAGACAAAATGGGCTTTATTTTGTTCTCCAGATCAGGAAGATGAGATTCTGGAGAAAAGGGGGGCGGGGAATCAGGAATAAGCAACATTCCTTGACTGGAACTTAGGCAGTAACACTGATACCAAGCATGAGCCATGTTAAATATGTAATCAACACCTACCAACAATCCATGCAGGTTGGATAATTGACATGAATTACAGAAATAACCTTTTGGTTACCTATAGGCAAGCTCACTCACAGGGAAATAACATCCTGGGATGTCTGTATATGTCAGGAGAGTTTGTATAGAACAAAGATGCCATGAGACCAGGTCAGTTCTACAGAAGAACATTGGAAGACAGCAAGGGCCATGCTGGATTAGAGCAAAATCCTATACAGTTCAAATGGAAGTTTATACAGTGGCCAATCAGTTTTCTATGGTGTAAGTGTGAGCAATGGTCTATTGCATTGTTTCCCAATCATAGATCCCCAAATGTTCCTGGACTACAACTCCCAGAAATCCTGGCCAGCATGGTTAATGGTGAAGACTTCTAAGAGTTTTAGTTCAAGAACATTTGGGGGTACAAGGTTGGGTTGGATGCAACTGTCTAATGCTCTTCAGGAATCAGTACACAAAGACATACTACCTCTGATCCTAGATGAGATATACAGCTAATCTGACCAATAACCATTGGCAGATATATAATTAGCCTATATTAATAAAACACAGATTAATATTGTGAACCCAGGCTGATCATTACAGTTAGGAAACAGGCAAGAGATCAACATGTACTCAAAATTAAAATAGGAGGGGGAAAAGAAGAGAAAAGGCAAAATATTGTGGAACTTTATAAAATAGATTTATTTCAGTGTAAGTGGTCATGGATCAAATCCACTTCTTCTGACACAAGGAAAATATGATGTCCTCTCTTTCTATATATAGATTATAATAGACAAAGTGAAAATACAGTACACGGGATCAGTATCCACTGATTCACTTATCCGCTGTCTGAAAATATTAAAAATATTAAAAGAAAAAATCCATTTAAAATTTTTCTCACATATGTTACCAGAACTGACCACTAGAAGGAGCCAGAGATTGTGCTATGAATACTTGTAAGTGAAGAATACATAGCATGGTATCTGGTGGCCTCTAGTGGTCAGTTCTGGTAATACATGTGAAAGATCAGGACCACACACACCAGAAAAAGCACTGTTAACGACTGTTAACGACCCATGACAATAGGTGGAGAAGGACTGCAGAAGTGGGATTTTCACACACACCCAGTCCTTTGTCCATCTAACAAGCCTATTCACACCAGGGGGAAGTGAAACCAAGGTGGAGGATATATCAGGGATCTCCCACCAAGTCTCCTCAGACTGAAAAAGCTTACTTCAATGAGAACCGAAACGTTTCAACCTAATAAGAAAGAAGTCCAGTTGCCATGACAGCTTCCAGACAACCTCACCTGGATGACTGAGAATCTTCACAGACATGTGAAAATAATTTTTCTAGTTTTTGTTCCCTTTTACCATGCTGTCTGTCTGTCTGTCTAGCTTTTGCTATTATCCACGGCTTTCAGTATCCATGGGGGTCTTGGAACCAATCCCCATCAGATATGTAACAATTAAACTGAATCTCTGAACCCCGTTTTAGCAGATAATTTTAATTTTTCCATGTTTTCATGTTTTAATCTTTTAATTTTATTTTAAATCATATATTGTTTATTTTGTCTTTTAATATTTAATTTATTGTGGTTTTAATTGTGTGAATTTAATGTTGTGAGTCACTTTGGGTCCCTTGTTGGGAGAAATGTGGCATACAAATAAAACTAATAAAACTACTACTACTGCTACTAATACTAATACTAATACTAATAATAATAATAATAATAATAATAATAATAATATGGGGAACCTACTGTACAGAAATAGGAGTATCAAATTGTGAATTACTTAAGATTGAAGGCTTTATTCATGTTGGCAAGTTACATCCCAGATAGATTTGGCTATCACATTATTTATTTATTTAAAATATTTTTACCCTGCCTTTCTCCTTGAAAAGGACCCAAGGTGGCTTACAACATTGAAAGACAATATTTAAAGTTGAAAATTAGTATATAATGGCAGTTAACATCAATAAAAGACAATATTTAAACCTAAGAACAATGTGTATAAAGAGGCAGCTTACATAATTAAAAGGCAATATTAAAGCTAAGAATAATAAGTATACAAATATTAAAATATAAAAAAGGGGGGAAAAACAAATGCCACTCTGAGATATGGAAAAGACAAGTAGTACTAAAATATGCTAGGAATTGTTTCTGGGACAGAGGACAGAGTCTGTCAACTATTTTTTACTCATAAGATATTACAGAAGCCTAAGTTATTAATATATGTAATATGCTAAGAAGTCTTGATCTCTGTTTAAGCACTTAGGCATGCACTAGTACATATTTATGTAGCCAATTTCCACTGTGTCCCTCTTGAGTCTCCTTTTTTTTAATACAACAGCCACTTTGAGATCCATAACAAAGTGCCCTGAGACATTAAAGAGCTGTGAAAGTGATTTCTCTATTCCCAAGGAGAGATTTGAGTCCACTAATTTTGTGTGTGTGCAAAAATGGTCTTTATTGTCCTGTGTAGAATGCTTCTATTGGCAGAAGACGGCATAGATCATTAGAGGATACATAAATAAGCCTTAGATGTTGTGGGTGACATTGTTGGAACCCTTGATGGTGCTATCAGTGCAAATATGGTGACATAACTGGGATCTAGGGTTTGTAACAGGGTCTTTTTTTCTGTTCTCTGTCTCCATATTGTGTTGCCTCTTGTGCATCAACAGTTATTTAGGCCTGGGAGGTTGTCTGTATGGGAAGGCTGTCCCCTCCAAAAGCCTAGGAGAGGAAAGCATTGTTGTGTGCAAAATAGGTTTCTGCTCATTGATGACATGTCTCAGTGGTCCCAGCTGGAATCTGTAGATAATTACTAATGGTGTTCTGTCATTCTCTTTTTGGATCTGTTTTGTAGCAGGTTATTCTCAGGTACCAGTCTGGCTACTTCAGTTGGATTTTTCATGTTAACTGGTTATGTTTTCATATTGAGTGGTTATTGTAATTTAAGGAATGCCTGCTCTAGTTCTGAGGTGTTTGTCTTGTGGTTCTGAGCAAATCTGGTTATACAGGACAGCTTGGCTGCAGACAGTGGACTCAATGTTGTATTCCAGGTAGGAGCTAGAGGCATATAAGTATGTGGCAAGTAATTCAAGTTTTGGAAGCTCAGTATACTGAACAATGTGGAAAAGAAAGCAGGTAGTGGCTTAAGTGTTAGTAATACAAACATGCAGAGGCAGAAAAATTAAGAAAAGTTAGAAGTTAAAAACCTGGCTATTTAAGCAGGCCTTCCCTGAACAAACAATTGTATTATACAACAGTGTTTGCTAAAATATTATCCATCACACCGTCATGCTTCTTGTCTTTTATATTTTATGCTTTTAATTGTAATTTATTGTATTGTATTTGTCTTAACTGCACTTTATGATATTTGATTTATGCCCCAATTGAAGTATTATTATGTTGTATATATATAATTTTGTTATTCTGCTGTTTGTTTATCTGCTGTAAACTGCCCAGAGTGGCCCTGGCTGCCAGATGGGTGGTATATAAATCAAATGAAGAAGAAGAAGAAGAATGGGATGGGAGTTAGTATCTGGGAAGAGAGCTTGGTCTCCCAAAGACCTCAAAGAACATTGTGAAAGGGAAACTGGGATTCCCATGCCTAATCTAGGAATATTTCAGTCCTTCCAGAAATGCAGTGCTGATATGTCTCACACTGGTAAGACCAATTAGACCAAAAGAAGTCTAATTCAGAAGCAAGGAGATTGGGAGGTATCAAAACTGCCAAAAGTTTATATTAACCATTCAAAGAACAGAAATGAGAACCCATCCAGAAAGCTGCTAGCTTCCCTATTTTTAATTGACTCCAACCACTATTATTCTACACTGGGAACTATTTTACACTGGAAAGCAAAGAGGCTTATTCGCCAATGAATCTCACTAAGTTATGCTGCAGACTAGCTTTGCCGTGAGCCAAATTTAGCTACATTCCTTTTATTAAAAACAGCCCTCCCTGTAGGTTCAACTACTGTGCTATAAACATAAAACAAGTCTCCTTCCATGCTTCAAAAAAGAAGTCTTTAATTTCAAAATCTCTAACAATAAGGATGTGTTTTAGTTCCAGAGATTGTGTGTAAGTTTAAGGAGTAGAAGGGAGCCTCTCTGTAGGTGGCCTGTCTCTTACATTAACTACCTTAAACAAATGACATTTTAAAGCCAAACACACACACTAGACCAAAAAAAAAAGAAAAAAAAAGAAAAGGAAATCCACAAGGTGGCCATGGCTTCAGGGGAGGTCTGCCACCAACAGAGAAAAGGAAGTATGAAAAAGGGCATTGATGTTGTGCATGAAAGAGGCAGGATATATATGAGATATGGCCAAATGTTTCCGATGCCCAAAACTACCCTAAACAAATGGGGAAAGAGCAGGAAATATTCACAATCTCCCTCTCCTGTCTTAAGAAGAAAAGAGATGCATACATACATAGGAGGCAGAAAAGAGAGTGGGGGAGAATGCTCTGAATAACGGATTTTGGATTATAAAACAAAAGGTCATTCTAGATTTCATCCACCGAAAAGAATATGTCATTAGTCCTAAACAAAACAAAACAAATCCCCTCTTCCTGTGTCACTGTTTTTGCCACTGTTCTTATTGTTTCATTATACTCTATAGTTTTCAGTTTTGTTATATGCCATAATTGGAAGGCATACCCTAAAAGGCGGCTTCTTAGGCTTTTAAATACATAGAATTTAATCAAAGAATCTATTTTAAAGAAGATTGATTCCACAACTGCAAAGGCCATCCTTGCAAATTTATTTTATTTTATTTAAAATATTTTTACTCTGCCCTTTTCCTTAAAAAGGACCCAAGGAGGCTTACATCATTAAAAGACAATATTTAAAAGCTGAAAACAATACATATACAAATGTTTTTTTAAAAAATCATACAAATACCACACTAAAAATGGTAAACAAAATCAACACCAAAACCAGATTCAAAGCAACAAGGCACAACACTCAATTAAAAAATCCCTCTCAGACAACCAGTCACTAAGGGAAAGCCTGTCTGAAAAGAAAGGACAGCAAATACGAGGCCAGCCTGGCCTTCTGTGGGAGGGAGGTTCCAGAGTCTGGAAACAGCAACAGAGAAGGCCCTCTCCTGTATCCCCAACAAACATACCTGTGAGGGTGGTGGGACTGAAAGAAAGTCCTCCCCTGATTATTTTAATACCCGGGCAGGCTCATAAAGGGAGGCGTTGCCCTTTGAGATAGCTTGGGCCCAAGCAGTTTAGGGCTTTATAGGTTAAAATCAACACTTTGAAATGTGTTTGGAACGGGATCAGCAACCTGTGGAGCTGGCTGTAGCTGATTTAGGATTTTACAGTTTAACATTGGTTCCGTACTTGCCATTTTAACATGACGTATATTCTGCCAAGTATTTTTGACTGCTATTAGAAATTATCCCAAGCTATTATAAGGCTCTTTTGTAAACAAATGACCATCAGCATTTCAGCAGAGTATGAAAACCACTCCCGTCTAACTGGCAACAAATCTGCAAGCAAGGAAGCACAAACTGCATTTCAACCCTTGCAAGGTCTTATCAAAATATAACATTATTAAACTTAATATTCATACCTCACGATACACCTGTTTGCAATCCAACTGTTAATGAATACAGGGTACTTACTTCAAGTGGGATAGTTTTATTTCAAAATAATATCGTACTGCTTAGTGTTTTGGTCCTGCTTTTCCATAGAAGATCAGTACCAGGAACCGGCACCTGATGACACCACACAGTTGGCAACAGAAGGGTGTGCTTCTAATGTTTACTGTGGGACAAGCATATCCTGGCCTAGGGCTTACAGAGTATTATACTGGTAGACCTGCAGCTGAATATAGATAAATAACCCATCCCACCTCTGCAATGAATGCTGTCCTCTGCCATCTCTCTGGCCCACTCAATTGCACGTGTCTTCAATACCCTGCTAAGCACTCCACATTACTAGGTTGAGAGAGTAGACCATACATCACACCCCTTTCATCTTCCTAGCCTGAAGTGCTGCCACCATGTTTGCCCCATTATCTATGACAAGCAGGCACCCCTCCCAGCTCCTCCAGTGTAGTTTAGAACTTATTCCTGAGATGTGGGTCTGGCATTTGCTGCTTCCCATCTCTTTGCTGCTTCCCACTCATCTACCTCCCTGCTTCTCCAGGATGGTAGCTCAACCTCTGCCCTCTGATGATACCTCAGTACTTATTTCTTCTCCAAAATCATATTCCCATAATGCTTGAAGAACATCTTATTGATGCTCTTCTAGGTATGTTTAGCTTAAGGAAGAGAAGACTGAGGGGAGACATGATAGCAGTCTTCCAATATCTGAAGGGTTGCCACAGGGAAGAGGGCATCGATTTATTCTCCATTGCACCTGAGGGTAGGACAAGAACCAATGGGTGGAAACTTGTCAGGAGGAGATCCAACCTGGAAATAAGGAAGAATTTCCTGATGGTGAGAACCATTAAGCAGTGGAACAGCTTGCCTCCCGATGTTGTAGGTGCCCCATCGCTGGAGGTTTTCAAGAAAAGATTGGACAGCCATCTGTCCGGGATGGTATGAGGTCTCCTGACTTGGGCAGGACTAGGAGGTCTCCTGACTTGGGCAGGACTAGGACTAGGGGTTGGACTAGGAGACCTCCAAGATCCCTTCCAACCCTACAACGATTCTATGATTCTATGCTCTGTTTCTATTAGTGTCTTATCAATTCTACTTGCTATTCCTTTCATGGTCTTATTTGCATTTACCTTTTCCTTGGGTACTACAATTTCTTCAAATCTTGTAAGATCTCTACATTTACCATTTGTTTTACCCGATCTTCAGTCCATTGCTCTAACTGAATAAGATTAAACCAAGATACTTTTTGTTTGCTCTTTATTAACTATCTTTTCCAACCAATCTTTTAACCTAATAACTTGTTTCTTCCTTAATAAATTATCCAAATTTTCTTTCAAATTTCCTGGAAATTCCTCCAATTCTACAACCGGATATAATGGAGAAGTTAATGGAAAAGACTACTGTAATGCCCTCTATGTGGGGTTTCCCGTGAAGCTGATATGGAAACTTCAGCAGGTCCAGAACATGTTGGCCAGGCTATTGAGTGGAACTAGAACATACCAACACATTTTTCCAATTCTGACTGCCTTGCATTAGTTACCTGTTCATTTCCATGCCAGCTTCAAGGTGATTGGTTCCAACATATAAAGCCTTGAATGATTTGGGACCTTGGGACCTGACATAACACCTTCTTCCAGGGAGAGCTGCCCGTCCTACTTGCTCATCCTAGGCTGGACTATGCTGACTCCAAGAGATGCCTGGAGGGAGAAAACTAGGAACTGGGCTTTCTCGGCAGTCACCCCTCAACTTTGGAATCAACTCCCTCCTGCTATCTGCCTGGCCCCTTCACTGATGACTTTTAAGCCGCTTTTAAAAACCTGTCATTTCAACAGGCCTTTTATTCTATTTTGACAGGCCTTTTATTCTGACACATCAACAAAACCCAGTGAAACTACTAGCCATTAAGGTCATAATGCTGCCATTTTAAAACGTTTAAATTTTTAAATGTTCAAATATTTTATGCATGTTATTGTGTTTTATTATACTAGTATTTTTTTTAAATATATTAATGCTGATGCTTTGGTTTACTGTGTAGGGTTTGACATTTTGCTTATAGCTACTATCTTATTTTGTGAATCGCCCAGAGTGGCCTCTGGTTAGATGGGTGGTATATAAATCAAATAAATAATAAATTGAATACTACAAATTAATATTCTCTAATAACATTCACTAACAATTATATAACTAAAGCAAACAATGTCAGGTAAAGGGGACATCCCTGTCTAGTACTTCAGCCTAGGGATATCTTTTCTGCTGTACCATTGCTCACCAACACCACTGTAATATTCTCTGAATATAATTGATTTATCCTACCTTTAAACTGTTTCCCAAAACCTAGTATCTTTATTATAATTTTTAATGTTGGCCATTCTGCACAATCAAAAGCTTTTAAAACCAATTAATGAAATTATTCCTGCTTTCAATTTTTGTTTTCATATAACATCTATTACATTTAATACCCTTCTAGTCAAATCTGCCATTTGTCTTCCTAGTACAAAACCACTTTGTTCTGTTTAATATATTTGGCAATAAAAGTATTTGTTCTTTTTGCTAGTAATGCTGTAAGTATCTTTGCATCTTAATTTATTAAAGAAATAGACCCCAGGATCTGTGGGATCTTTATTTGGCTTTGGGATTAATATAATTAATGAATATTTCTAAGATGACAGAATATCTTCCCCTTCCTCTTCTTCTTCTTTTTTGAATTAAAAAGTGACTTTAAATTAGGTATCAATATTTTTCTAAAATTTTTTATAATACTCCAGTTCCAATCCAACTATTCCTGGAGTCTTTATTTTTAATTTATTAATAATATTATTAATAAATAATATTATTAATAAATAATATCTCTTCTTCTTTAACAGGCTGTTCTATCAAATCTCTATCATATCTTTTTCTTGATATATCCAAAGAAAGCTTCCCCCATACATAATTTATGAACAAAATCAAAGCACATTCAATTTATCCTTCATCCAATTGCACTTTTTGCCCATTTCATATTTAACTATCCCAATTAAACTCTTGGCTTTTTTAATTTGTGTGGCCCTAGCCAACATTCTCGAGTTCTTATTGCTGAATTCAAAATTATCTATTTTTAAATATATTAAATTCTTCTGATTTTTTTCCATTTCAATATTCTGCAACTCTTTCTTTGTGCTTGTATTTTGGTTGAAATTTTTATCTCTCTATCTTTTATATATTCCCCCTCTAACACTCTTATTTCTTCTTCAAGCTTTTTCATGTGTTTTTCCTTTTTTCTTTCTAAGCTATACGATTCTCAAATACTGTACTTAATCCTCTTCACACTACGTTCGTTGTATCCCACACGATACTCTTGCTGCAACCTTCTCTATTGTTAATTCTCCATATTTCCATCATTTCTTTCTCCATTCTACCAAATCCTTATGTTGGAAAATACTTGTATCTATCTTCCATATTTTATCTTCTCTATCATCACATCTAATTTTCGTATTCATATTCAACAAAGCATTATCAGTTACCTTTATAATATCTACATCAGTATAAATCATTCTAGGAACCAAATCGAATACAAATACATAATCTATCCTGTAGCTTTTATGCACTGAAGATTAGAAAGAAACGTTTTTATTGTCTCCTTTCAACGTCTTTCAAATTGGATTTCCTTATCATTCTATCCAAAATTGGAATGTTATTCCTTTTTTATTTCTGAGTAGGATTTGATTTGTCTTTCTCTTTACCCATTACCATATTAAAATCTCCTGCCATTATTATATACCACTTCCATATTTTTTCCCCCAAATTCATTAAACATTTATTTTAAGAATCTGCATGGTTATCATTCAGGGAATAAACATTAATCTTCATCTCACCTTGTAACATTATATACCTACCTCTTTCACCTTTCTTCAATTTATTCAGTTTGAATTCACATTTCTTAGAAATAACTATTGCAATCCCTCTTGATCTTGAATTCCCATAAGGTTTCTCATAAATATCAAACCAAGATTTTTTAACTTGGGGCAGTAGCTTCAAAAAGTTACATAATTTGTGCTATGCCAGTGTAACTAGAGAATGGGATTTGGGCCAGTATTCCCAAGATCTGTGCTCCCATTAACAGAGGCAACCATAAAAAAAGACTCAGAAGGATGCAGAACCCTCTAATAGTGATTGCTAGAGTGTCTTCCAGAGGACAATATGGGCACCTGTTCTCTGAGAAGCCCTTTGGAACCAGAGCCTAGAGTGTCCCTCAGAAGCTGGGAGCATCAATGCCTGGCATTATTGGAGAGGGGGGTAGTAACTGGCAGGAAACAGCAAAATCACTGACAGCATGAACAGAAAAAACAGTGCAGAAATCAGTGTTGGAAGCGAATTCAGGCAGACATAATGGTGAGCAAAGGAGTCCACAGAAATAATTCAGGGGGTGGGAAGGCAAAGTTTGTTAATGATAATTCATGATTCTTGATGTGACTGTACTTATTACCTATGTAAAACTTGTATTCTAAGGAAATAAAAGTCTAGGATTTGGTGAGGGAAGCACCCTCCTTTGCTCACCTGCACACATCAATAACGGGAAGGGCCTAAAAACAGCTTGGGGAACAGCATGTAGTCCACAGCCTATGTGCCCCTGACCTAAATAAACTAACCTGCTGATAAATTCTACTTTGACAATTTCAAAATGAATTATTCTAAAGTTTTTTTCTGGACTAATGGTAGTAGTAATGGTAGCTGTCATAGAACCATGGAACCCTGTGATACCATGTCACAGTTCCCCCATCAAGATCCCTTTCCATAGTCACTCAGCCACACACCTCCCACTGATCCTGAGATGGGAGAACTCAGAGTGAGCAGACATGAGGAGATGCTATAAGTATTGACTATGAATGTTTCACTCCCCAACACACACCCCAGTCCACTTGACTAAGTGACTTCTAGAGAGCTTAACGTAAAACAAAGATTCCCAAGGTTGGCATGCAAACCTAGTCTGCTAAGCTTGTGAGATAGTTCACCAGCACTCCCATAAAAATATCAAACATTCAGTAGCGTGGTTGAGGTTAGGCCTGGCTTTAGTACCATGGTCCCTCTCAGCTAAAAACCCAGACAGTTGCTTGAAAGGATTTTTGTATTTTACTAAAAGAATAAAAAAAGGGGGTGGGGAGAGGACAATTTAAAAGAATACAAGCTCTACATGGTTACAAAGAAAGGTTACTCAAAAATCAGAAGCAAATGTGATTATAGGATTACAGCATCCACGCAGAAACTCACCAGAAAATAATAAAGTCTAATCTACCCTATCATATCTAAGCAGAGAGATGGAGTAGTTCAGGAGCACATTCCAAGCATTCCCCGGCAGAGCTTCATAAAATGGCACACACAGGTCTCCTCACAAGTCATGCTGTGGCCAGGAAGCAAAGCATGGTCTCCACAGAGGTATGCTAGGCTCAAAAGGTGAGTCTTCCATTTCCCATTTTTATACAAATGAATGGGTCATTTTGCACCTTCGACATACTAACATGTAATTGCTCTTAATTTTCTTTGATCCTTCTACAACAGAGGTCGTCAACCCCCGGTCTGCGGCACGGTACCGGTCCATGGCCTGAGCAGGACCGGGCCGCGGAGATAGACCTCCCGCTCCCCCAGCATGCACTCCCCTCCCCACAGCTACTTTGTGTACACACATGCGTGCCAGCACCAGCGTGAGCGCTCCCCCACCCCTTCACGCATGCGCCTGTGCAAAAGGGTGGGCGCGCGGGCGCGAGGGCATGCAGGCGCTCCTGTGCAAAGGGGTGGGGGAGCGCTTACGCTGGCATGCGCACGTGCGCTCCCCCACCGCTTTGTGCGTGCGCCCGAGAGTGCGCGTGTGCATGCACGCGCGGGGGTGCCCCGCCTTCCTCAGAGGCTCAGCTGGTCCGCGGTTCCAAAAAGGTTGGGGACCGCTGTTCTACAAGACAAAAGGCAGCTTTCCTGACTTGCCAGATCTGTATACATCACTGGAAAGGAAGTGATCTGACTCCCTTCAGGTCAGATTTTTTTTTTTTTTTTGTTAGAAGACAGAAGATAAGCACGGAAGTATCGGCTCCTCTCATTTCATCTTTGAAGATACAGGAGGAAAGTGGAAGATGTGAACTGCCTGTTTAGCATTTGATCTCTGATAAAGTGATTAAGTTATCATACCCTCACATAAACACAGAAGAGTCCAGAACCTGAATCCCATATTTCCAATTCCCCAAGTCCTTAATTTCTTCACTGTAGCAGTAATAGTTACAAAGCTATTTTGCCAAAAACTTTATGTATATGCATATTTCATGTGCAATTTCAACACTACCCAAAATAACGAAAATCAAAGACTTACTCGTGCACTCTGTTATCACCGTACAAGTCACTTAATCCAAAGCTTACATAGTGCCAATGCTCAGGGACATTTTGTGTTGGATTTCCCAAGTTCCTATACATACTGACATAGTCCAGAGGATCAGGTCCACCTAACCTGTTTAAAAAGAGAGAGAGAAATAAGTTGCAAGTTGCTGTGAAACAGATATGTTTATCACCACTAAATTCAATACGAAATCCACTTGTTTCCAAAAACATTCTGGATTAGCAAGAAATAATGTTTGCCCTGTGTCATTACAACGATACATATATTTTATCATAGACTTTACAATTTTGAACTGATCTTCACAACATGTCACATATTGTTCTTATCGTTTAAACAAAAACAAAAAGGAAAGCATGCGAAAATGCTAGCATGATTTATGAGACAAATCCCACATGTTCACATAGGAATGAAAATGTATATATGAGAATCAGTTACTTTCAAATATTTGGGTAAGAAAGTTGAAAACCTGAACAAAAATGTGTACTATATGTTTAAAGTGTCTTTCAATAATACATCTTTTGTCTTCAGAACCTTACTAACACTCACAATACAGATCAGAAGTGACAGCAACACACATTGCAGGTCTGAATTCAACTGAAAAAAGTAGATTTCCCTCAAACCTTCCTGCTACCAAGGAAGATGTATGGAGCTGTATATTGCTCAGATTATCACCTCCTTTAAAAAAATCTTAATCCATGGATTATATTAGCGCAGTGCCTGCCATTTGTATTTTAGAAACATTTGTATTCAAAACTAAATTAAAAACAGCCTTTTAAAAACCCCATCATCAGTGCCTTTTAAAATCAATGAACTGTTTAATCTTATCAAATAAAAAATGCACCCACATTATTGTTCTGAAAGATGCTAGAATCCTTTTCCCCCCAACAGATATATAACAATGACTTGTTTAAACCTTCAGAAAATGTACCTTTGTTTTAATTGTTTATGGTTACATCTAAAGTCCCAAAACATTTGAGACAAAGGTATCTACAAGAGCCCTCCCAGGCTCCAATACTGCCCTCTGAGGTCCCATTTTGAAGACACTGAGATATATTGGGCAAAATCCTATTCAGGCAGGCAGAATGTAAAGTTATGCTGGTGTAAACATGTTGGGTGTTATGCCTTAATAAAGAATTGCACTATGCAATTGTGCAATTGGTCGCATATCTCTGTCACAACCAATTGTGCAATGCACCAGTAGAACTGCTTCAGGAATATAGCACTTCCATATCAGTGCTAGTGTAAATACTGCAGACACAACCTGCACAAGATTTTGACCATTAGATTTCTGAGCACAGGGCATTTTCAGTAGTGAGACTTCCTAGAAAGGAATGGTCTCTATATTGATGTCTTTTAGATCAGTTGTCCCCAACCTTTTTGATACCACGGACCAGTTGGGGGGGGGGACGGGGCCCGTGTGCGGGAGGGCGAGACACCCCCCCGCGCTCACGCGCATGCACAAAGGGGCTGCGCTCACTCGCGCAGGTGTGCACGCACTCAAATGCATGCATGAAGGGGGTGCTTGCGCGGCTTACGCAAAGGGGCTGTGCGGGTGGGCGGGTGGGGGGAGTGCATGCAGGGGGGTCGGAAGATCTGTCTCCGCAGCCCGGTCCAGCCAAGGCCATGGACCGGCACCGGGCCACGGACCAGGGCTTGGTGACCCCTGTTTTAGATAGCTTTAGAAGTGAAAATTGTTGCAAATTACTGATACTTACTATTTAATTGTTGCTAGTTTAACTGGTCCTTTGGTGTTGATTATATATGTTTACATTATTTTACTCTCATAGTATTTCTTTCATGTGTGGTAATTTTTTTAATGTATTAGCTGTGAGGGTTCTCTCTGGGATTTAGGTGGATTCTCACAGGCTTATTTATCAAAGACTCTGTCTCAAAACTCAACATCTATTTCCAGAACATCTAAAAAAATTATTTACAACCACTAACATCCAACAACTCGTTTACCCAACAAGGTACAGAAAGGATTACTCTCATGAACTAGGAACGGATTTTTGGTTTGATAGTCCCATTGTCCATAAATATCCATGGAGTCCATTTCAGTTAATGCTAACTTTGGTGATACTGGCAGCAAGGGCATCTGCCCTTCAGTTAGATATTCGCTTCCTGGTGGCCCATCTCCCAGGTCTGCAATCTCCTATGGCCCTGGAATCTGTATTTCTCTACTCCAGGTGCATTCATCCATCCTGCCCTCTCTCACCTTTCTTTTTCTATCTTTGCTCTCCTCTTTCTAATCTTTCTGCCCCTTTCCCTGGCCTTCTTTTCTACCCAATAGGATGGTTTCTGTGGAGTCACCCCTCTCATCCTCTCAGCTTCCTCCCAAGGTACCACAAGCCTTTCCCATTTATTTGTCCACAGGTTCTTGAGCCAAATCCACTCCCACCCGGGTGGTGGAAAGGTCTTCTCTCTCTTCTTCCCCTCCGCCTCTCCAGCTTCAGTCACCACCTCCCTTGATTTATTTATTTATTTATTTAATTAGATTTATACCCCACCCATCTAAACCGAAGTCTACTCTGGGCGGCACTACAAAATTTAAAAACAATAGAAACAATGAACATGCAAAATCCAAGATGTAAAAATGTAAATATTAAAATACAGCAGGAGGGAAAGCCTGCCTAAATAGCCATGTCTTAAGTTTATTTCTAAAGACACCCAGAGAGGGAGCCAGGCGGATCTCTACGGGCAAGTTGTTCCAGAGGCAAGGGGCCACTGCCGAGAACGCCCAGTTCCTCGTTCTTTCCTTCCGGGCCTCCCTCGGCGTTAGGCCCCTCAATCGCCCGGCCTGGCTAGAACGAGTGTCTCTGGCAGAACTGGATGGGAGAAGGCGCTCTGCCAGATATCGAGGTCCTAAACCGTTTAGGGCTTTATAAGTAATCGTAAGAACTTTGAAATCAATGTGGAAACGAATGGGCAACCAATGCAAGGCGGCCAGCGTGGGGGAAATATGTTGGTGCCATTTCACCCCAGTTAGAAGTCTGGCCGCGCATTTTGTACCATCTGAAGTTTCCGTGTCAATCTTAAAGGCAGCCCCACGTAGAGCACATTACAGTAGTCTAATCTTGAGACTACGAGCGCATGGACCAAAGTGGTGAGCGCCCCCACATCAAGATAGGGATGCAGCTGGGCAATCCGCCGAAGGTGGAAATGTGCAGAACGGACCACTGATGACACCTGGGTCTCCATGGTGAGCGCCGGGTCCAGATGTACACCCAAGCTGTGAACCTCACTCTTGGTGGTAAGAGTCACCCCCCCCCCAAAAGAGAGGGAGTTTCCCAGACCACTGATGTCTGGGGCACCCACCCGAAGGACCTCCGTCTTGCCCGGATTCAGCCTCAGTCCGTTCTCCTCCATCCATTGCTGAACAGCCCCCAGGCAGCGCTCAAGGGACGAGACAGCATCCACTGTTGTTGGAAAGAAGGAGATGTAGAGCTGAGTATCATCAGCGTACTGATGACACAAAGCCCCACATCCCCTGATGACCCCTCCCAGCGGCCTCATATAGATGTTAAACAGTATTGGAGAGATAATTGAGCCCTGCGGGACCCCACAATTGAGGCTCCACGGGGCCGAGAAACTCTCTCCAATCTGCACTCTCTGGCGACGGTCCTCCAAGAAGGAACGGAGCCAGGCCAAAGTCAGGCCACCGATTCCCAACTCGGAGAGCCTCCCCAGGAGGATACCGTGGTCGACGGTATCAAAGGTGGCTGAGATATCGAGAAGGACAGCAGAGACATTTTGCCCCTGTCGGCCTCCCTCAGCAGGTCATCAAACAGGGCGACCAATGCTGTTTCAGTGCCATGGCGCGGTCTGAAGCCCGACTGGAATGGATCCAGGGCATTGGTTTCATCCCCTTCATATCTTTCTCCCCTCTCCTCTGCTTCCTCCCTTTTTCACGCTCCCTCAGGCAGACCAATTCCTTCTTTCCCTCTTCCTGCCTTTTCTAACTGCTCTCTTACTTCTCTCACTGCATTTACCGCCCTTTCTGGCTCTTTCCCTTTCTCTCTTGTTTCTCCGTCAGGTGTCCTCTCTTTTCTTGGGAATCAATCTATTTCTATCTTATTTTCTATGTTCCTCCCCCCCCCCCCCCCGGCAGATGGATGGCACTCAGGCAGGAATGGCTTCAGATCTGCCCCTTGCCTCATATTAGCATACTATTTATTATAATTATATTATTTTGTTTATATTATCATAAAATGTTTTTGACCCTAATCCTATTGGCTATTTACACTGGTCTAAGTTCAATGGCATAAACTTCTGTGGTAAATTGCTGCTAATTCACAAGTCAGTGCTTCTACTTCTTGCATATGTAAAGTCAGAAAAACAGTCAGGAATAGAAACAGTGACATGCAAACTAGCAGCAATTCACCACTGTACTTACACTGACATAAATAACCAATGGAAATGTGACACACTTTGCTGAGTATCCAAATTCATAACGAGACAAACAACACTTTCCATTTTCTAGACTAGCTTTTGTTTGTTATATATTGACTTTTTCTTAAAGTAATGTAACTTCAAATAACTGTAAGGTGTCTGACAGAAACCTGCCACAAATCCTTCTTAAAAATCCATCTTGTATGTGCTATAGGAATGCAAGAATAGGTGCAAAATAGAAAACAAAGTGGCTTTTGCTGGGTGAAAACAGGCTGACAGATGAGTATCCAAGCTTGAATTTCACAATTTTTTGTAAGCTTTGTAATTAAGAATATTCAATCAATATGCATCTTAATTGTGACCAAGGCAGCTGTTTGCAATTCTCTTTTGAAAAATCAGAAGTGTTAACACAGAATGAGAGATTTCTTTGCTCATCTATGCAAGGGATTAATTTGGTAGAAGAACTATCCACTTCAAGGACAAAGGCTGTTTTTCTAAGCAGCACAACACAATTCCAGTGCTATCTAGATTTTGAAATCCCTTTGTCAGAAGTATTGAAAAAAGAGCACCAAACCAGAGGCAGATGCTGATAAGACCCATCAACTGTCATGAAAATAACCCATAAATAAATAACTTTAGAAGCAGCCTATTTTTATGGACACATTAAATAACTTCAGCTTCTATGTTTTATGTTTTCATGAGTTGCTGTTTTGCACTTAGTAACTGAAAAGCTGAGAAAAGGCCTGCATATTTCAAATAACACAAAAAGTACCTATACTATAAAAGTTTAAGTGGTAAGGGGGAAAGCTACCATTTGTACAATCCCATGTCAATAGTAGAGTAAAAGTGCCTGAAGAATTACTTGTTACCTAAACCTTTGGGTAGGGAACATAAAGCTATTGTTGCACTTCAAGTTGTATGAATCCTAGCAAACAAAAAAGATTTTGAATACATAAATAAATACTTTGGCCACTATCACTCACCAGAGGGCCAACAGCTAGTAGGAGACTGCATCTCTTGCCTTTCAAGATCATCGTCATGACAAGGGGATGTAGAAGACTTGACTTAGTGTCAACTAAAGAAGGAGCAGCTGCAGAGAACTTGCTTTCATGCTTCCACTGGCATCCACAGGTGGAAGTAGGGCAATTGTGCCAATTTCAAATGAGGCCCGATCCCCAGCTTTCACTTGACAAAACACGTCTCTAGTTCTTGTGGAAACTAAGATACAAGGCCAAATGTACAACTACTATGTTATCCACCGAAAAACCTAGTTTAATAACTTCTCAAAGACAAGCCCACCAATATTGGTCGATTAGGCTGTGAGATGGTAGACATGTTCTCTACCACTATCAGGCTTTTTTTCATATATAAAATATACAGATTCAAAATAACATATGTGTAGTTCAAAACTCAGGAAATTTGGCTATTTCACACAGTAAAAAGCAACTAAAATGACAAGCCTAGGATATTCCTCAAATCCAGATGATAAGCACATGTAGGAAGCTGTCTTATACTCTGCGTGACTGTCAGTCCATCTACCCCAGTAGTATCAATACTGACTGACAAAAGGTGTCCAGAATTATTTTTTCAGGCAGGGCATTATCTATCCATCCCCATGTTACAGCAGCTCCACTGGCTGCTGATCCATTTCTGGGCAGTAGGGCAATTGTGCCAATTTCAAATGAGGCCCGATCCCCAGCTTTCACTTGACAAAACACGTCTCTAGTTCTTGTGGAAACTAAGATACAAGGCCAAATGTACAACTACTATGTTATCCACCGAAAAACCTAGTTTAATAACTTCTCAAAGACAAGCCCACCAATATTGGTCGATTAGGCTGTGAGATGGTAGACATGTTCTCTACCACTATCAGGCTTTTTTTCATATATAAAATATACAGATTCAAAATAACATATGTGTAGTTCAAAACTCAGGAAATTTGGCTATTTCACACAGTAAAAAGCAACTAAAATGACAAGCCTAGGATATTCCTCAAATCCAGATGATAAGCACATGTAGGAAGCTGTCTATACTCTGCGTGACTGTCAGTCCATCTACCCCAGTAGTATCAATACTGACTGAAAAAAGGTGTCCAGAATTATTTTTTCAGGCAGGGCATTATCTATCCATCCCCATGTTACAGCAGCTCCACTGGCTGCTGATCCATTTCTGGGCAGAATCAAAGTGATGGTTCAACTACTAACCTAAAAAGCCCTAAACGGCTTGGGCCCAAGCTATTTCAAGTACCATGTTTCCTTTTATGAGTCTGTTCAAGTGTTCAGAGCATCAGGGAGGCCTTCCTCTTGGTCCTGCCACCTTGACAGGTGTGTTTGGTGGAGACATGGGAGAGGCCTTCTCTGTTGCTGCTCCAAGATGCTGGAATTCCCTCTCACAGGAGGCTAGGCTGGTCCCATCTTGACTACCCTTCCACAAGCAGGCAAATACCTTTCTCTTCAGGCAAGGTTTTCCTTAGCGACTGGCTGCCTGAGTTGGGTTTTTGAAACGGACTGTTGTACCGTACTGCATTGAATGTGTTTTGGTGTTGCTTATGTTTTTTGGTACTGTATTCATTGATCCTTTTAGTATTGCATACTCACTGTTATAGGCTTAAATACTGTCTTTCAATTGTTGTGAGCCACCTTGGGTCCTTTTTAAGGAGAAAAGTGGGTTAAAATATTTTAAATTAACTAAATAAATTATAATCCTTAGCTAGAACTGAAACTGCAACATTCTGCTGATGAAGCCTAAGTTCTACCTATGAGCTATGGTCCTTCCCTGCTGCCAAAGGTACTCTCTATAGACTTCACCTATATTTCCAAAACAAAGGAAATCAGACAAAAATACCCTTTTCCTCACATTTCATGTGAGGCTGTCAGTATCATAAGGGTAGCAATACAATACCTGTTGCACTGAGTTTATTTTTCTATTCATCTCTCCCTCCCTCTCTCAGTTTTGTAAAGTTTTGCTGGAGTTCACACACTGCCTCTTGTGAGTCTCCAGAAGGTAACACTCTTCTATATTACTGCTTATAAAATCTCAGGATTTTCTGCTTATACTGTGTAGGAATCTAAATTTCAAAGAAAAAAATGGAAGAATATTTGATTGAAAAGCAGGGAATTCACATTATTTATAAATAAATAAATAAATAAATAAATGTAGCAAAAACATTTTACCAACAGCAACACCACTTCTAGTTCCTGCTGCTTCATCTGTTAGGACTGGACCCCTCCTTTTCCCCAAAGGCCATGAGAACCAGTTGCTTCATGGGTAGAAAGAGCAGTGGCAATAAATTTAACTGTCACCATTGTCATCTCCCCCCAACTACCTATAGCACTCTCAGAGCATGCTATGCTTGAAAGACTGCTCACTCACTGGATCAGGCTTACAAGGGGGCAGAAGGGAACCTACTTAGGCAACTGCTGCCAGGTAGATCAGCCAGAAGAAATATGAAAAAGAACATAAAGGCAGTGTTAAGTTAAATTACCTAACTTGCATTTTAGTCATGCAAAATTTCACAGAGGAAGAAGAAAAAGGCAAAGAGGTAGCTGGAACAGGACTAAGGAACTGGCTTCCTGTCTCTTTCCAGATGACAGAAAACATGAAAAAATCATTGTGCAGCATGTTGGGGATTTGAGTTATTGTTTGTAACTGAAGGTTTCTTCATGCTCCTCTTGACAACTGTTTCATCCCACATTGGGCTATTGGGCAAAAATGTTTCCCCATGTTATCATATTCAGTTATAGCTTAGGGCTCAAATCAAGGATATATCTCATTGACATAACTGTAAAGTCTGAAAAGTGAGCCATGAGTCTGACATGTCAACTTTGCAGATTTGCTTAAACCCAATCCCTACATTCTGAGTGTTAAGACACCATATGATCAAGTTGAAAAAAGTATACAGTCTGAATCTAAAGTGAAAAGAGTACTGACTGCATGTGCTGGTTTCCCAATTCTATTCATGACAGATCTGCTGGGAAGCAACAACAGCTCAAGGTTTTCTCACAGACCTGCAAGTATTAGAAGTGAAGTGGCCCCAAGAAAATACATATCTAGTAGTCTTTCTCCTTTCTCTAAACCCATTTCTTTTAGATATATGCTAGAAAAAATATACAGTGCAACTTTATAGCAAGTATTTGGAATGACAAAAAGCCTCAGATCCTACCACAAAACCAGATACAGGTTAAATTCTGTATTCTTCCTCGGCTCTGGAACAATCTCCCCCCAGAAATTTGTCTGGCTCCCTCGCTTGGCGTTTTTAAGAGCCAAATTAAGACCTGGCTCTTCAGACAGGCCTTCCCTCCTGTTGATACCTAACTTATTTCGCCATCCTCTAGTCACTAGAGTCAAGTGTAGTAATATTGTTGTTTTATTTTATTTTAATATTGTTGTTAGCCGCCCAGAGTAGACTTCGGTCTAAATGGGCGGGATATAAATTAAATAAATAAAAATAAAATTAAAAATTCCAGAAGGAAGATAAGGGAAATAAAAGAAACAATGGGATACTAGCAGGCTTAAGTTATCAGACCCAGAATATCAGCTGTTTAAGCATTATTTTGTGTTTTCATGGCAAAGGAAACAGTTGTTGTAAGGGGGAAATGCAAGAAACAACTTTTGAAATAAGTGCTAGGAACTAGTCAAATACTCAATGAGCAAACAGGTTCAATGCAAATACTCCAAAAGATGCACAATTGGAAGGTTGAAAGGGAAAAGACCTCTAAATGAGTTTTGAGCAAGAATATCTAGGACATCAAATGTCAGTCTCACATCTCCTGTTCACAAATACATTGCTTACAGCAAAAGAACCCCTATTGGTATTTTTCAGGCATTTTTTCAATGGAAAAATGGCTTAGGTAACCCTGCAAAGAAGCAAAAATGCCAGTTCATGCCAAAGTAGCTACAGCACCTCTGATACCTTTGCTGTAATAGAGCTCCTGGTTCTAATATATGCAGATGCATCCAGGCTTTCAACCAGCAAAAGCTTATTGCATTGTCTAGTTTATATTCCACTTTGTGGAACTAAGAACCATGCTATTCCATATAGCTGGACCAAGCCAGCTGAGGCCATGCCTTTGTCCTTAAGTCTGGTATTACTCAACAGAAAGAAACATATTGCAGAAGGAATGGGATTACAAATTCTTCTTTAAAAACAAATGTTATTTTAAGTCTTAGACTGCTTAAGTGAATGTTACAAAAATAGGGAGCTTTCTTTATCTTTTTAGGGCAAGTATGTCCAGAGATGGATGGACTACTCACACTGCAAACCAGGGGTGGGCAGAGCACTCTCTGTAAGATCCATGTTGACCCAAGCACTTCCCCCCACTACTGCCCACAAAAATAATCTTTAAAAGTCACTGCCACTAAATCGGCAATCGTAACATACAGAATACATACAAAAACCTTAACACAGCAGTAAGCTATCTTTTTGTTGGTGTGAATTTAAGCAGGAACTTAAACTACCACCTTCCAGTATTTATCTTTCTATTTCCTAAACCTTGACTGTCGACTACAGAAGATAAAGCCTTTTCTTATTTAAAAGCAAAAGTTTTAATTGTTTATTCAGAGGTTTTTGTTTGGGGAGGTGATTAAAAATTAGAGAATCGCAGATGTGCAATTCACTGGTGCTAGGTATTAAAACAATTGTTAAGAAATAAGACATTAACGACTTGTAAAATAAGCACAATTGCATAAATGTATTAAGGAAATATCTTGAAATTATAGAATTTTTTTTCCAGGAACTTTATTTTTTATTTAAAATATTTTTATCCCATCTTTCTCCTTGAAAGGGACCCATGACGGCTTACAAAAACAAAAGACAATGTTTAAAGTTGAAAACAATGAGTATAGAATGGTGGTTATTAGACAGCCATAATAAAATACTGCTTACTACAGATAAAAACAAAGAACTCTGGACATCCCATGTAGCTGAAATGTTTTCTAATATTCAACCTCAAGTTAAAATAATACCAATGACAACAATGAAGGAACAGACATCTTAACACTGGAAATTGAAAAAGCAGTAAGAACTAGAAAGGAAGATGAATCACTTACACTAGATGAAATGAATATAAAGTTTATAAAAACCATGGCAGAAAATTGTATTAAAATGCTGACAAGTTAACATGGTATATCATCAAGGAAAAATTCCTAACAGAATGATTGCAGTAAATATTTGTGACAATCATGAAAAAACTAATGCAAAAAGGGCAACTGATATAGAATAACTAGTTTAAGGAGTCAAGTTTTAAAGACATTTGTTCAAATTATATGCAAAAGAATTAGAGTAAAATGTGAGGATAATATAAGCAATACACAGTTTGGATTTAGGTCAAGAATGGGTGCGCCTTAATTTAATATTTATTTATTTATTTATTTATTTATTTGACTTGTATGCCGCCTGTACCCTGCAAGGGTCTCTCTTTTTAAGTAGAAAAGTTCATAAATACATGGCAAGACTTTGAAAAAGCATTTGATGGAGTTCAGTATCATAAATCACTATAAATATTATGTCAACTATGTATCAATGGAAAGGATATATGCATAGCTCAGTGGACTGGAGTTCAAATCTCCCCTGTGCATTCCAGGAGAGGGTCCACAGTTAAGATCTCCTAGAGTGTGCTTGGCTGATAAAGTCACATACACTGCCAGTTATGTAGCCTTCAAAGGTCCCAGAGGCCATCAGAAAGAGGGATCAGTAAACCACTTCTGAGTACATACCTAGAAAACCCTGAGTTGCTTTATGCAATTTATGTCAGAAACAAACCAATTGTACTTCTAGAGTGGAAAAAATCAGCCAACAGGGTGCTGTCATTGCTCAGGGGACATCCAAATGTGTTCACAGTGTTACAGCTGAGTTGTCAGCACATAATTATTATCATTTTACAAAATCCAATATTTAATATAATGGGACTATTATTTTTTTTAAAGCACAGATCATTTTTGTCATTGAAAATGTTTAAAATCTAACTCACTTTAAGAAACAAAAGAGCAAAATACATTTATTTACTTGATACATCGCTAGCATATGTACATAAACTACTGTTCTAATTGAGGCCAACTGCTTTCTTTATCAGAATACTCTGTTTAATAAGTAAGTAAGTAAGTTATCCCCCCACTCCAAATACAGTGCCTAATGGACCATATCCTTGACAAGTCAGAATTTAATAAGCTGAATAAATAATACTCATGGAT
The DNA here is from genome assembly GCA_037013535.1 of Intellagama lesueurii. NCBI lineage: Eukaryota > Metazoa > Chordata > Lepidosauria > Squamata > Agamidae > Intellagama > Intellagama lesueurii. The sequence continues at coordinate 213,505,355 of JBAJHW010000003.1, forward strand.
ATCCCTTAACCAGACTTCATCTCAAAAACTTAACACTCTCTTCCCTTTCCCATCCAATCCCACATCACATTCTTATATAGACAACTATCCACTTCCAAAGCACATCTCTATACACAAATGCAGACAACTACGTACTAGGGAAGTCGAAGTCTCCGTACTTACTTCCCCTTCAAAGCATGCAGTAGGGCATGTCTATCTTGTCTGACATCTATATATTTATTGCTGTCAAAAATATAGATATACAAAGGGCTAAATTAGATTATCCCAACTAAAGCAGACTCGCTGCACACATGGAACTTATAACTTCACAAATCCTATTCATTCAACAGGTATACTTTTGCTGGAAATAACAAATAGGTTTAGTCCATGCTCCCTAAATAAGCATGCACTGAGTACAGACTAATCCTCAATAGTGACTTACAAATGAGAGCATAATCAAAATGTGCCCCCCTCCCCAGTTATATAGCACACATATGCACTGTTTTCTCTCGGTACTGATTTATATGCCAAACCTTCCATCTCAGAGGCATCAGCTCACAAGCATTCCTATAAGCCACACACAAATTTGCCTATGATCTTCCTTGCCTATTTTTCATCAAACATGTGAGTACCAGTAGAGCAACGGACCCCAGCTCAAATCATGGCTGTGTGCAAGGTCAGCAGCCACCACTTAGCTTGAAAAGTAAACTAGTTGCAAGACAAACCACCTAATAGGAGATAGTGCTAGAGCGAGAACAGTGAGCCAGTAGGAAAACAGCATATGCATGCAAGTATGTGTAATGTATGGAGTTCACACTGACATGCAGTCACCAACTATATATTCAGTGCATAACTAGGAGGAGGAAGAAGACCAGAGAGAGCATACATATAAATGTAGATTACAGAAGCAAATTGTTTTTCTTGCTAAAATAAAGTGGGGGAAAATAAAAATCTGGAAACAGAATAGGAAGAAACAGAGACAAAAGAATACTCCTGTTCAGAAGAGGTGCTGTACAGCATGTCACAAAGTAATTACAAGGATTTAATCCCAAAACAGAGGACCTTGCCAAAGCCAATGCATGAACTTATTGCCAAGTTTTTGTAAATGAAACAGTTTTTAGGCTGTTATTTTTTTTTCCTTAATAAAAGGAAGGACCTTCAGCTATTTCTTCTGCCTATAGAGCATATACTCTAAATCAAAAGACGCCTGCTTCTTGGGAGAAAAGCGATGACAAACCTAGACAGCATCTTAAAAAGCAGAGACATCACCTTGCCGACCAAAGGTCCGCATAGTCAAAGCGATGGTTTTTCCAGTAGCGATGTATGGAAGTGAGAGCTGGACCATAAAGAAGGCTGACCGCCGAAGAATTGATGCTTTTGAATTGTGGTGCTGGAGGAGACTCTTGAGAGTCCCCTGGACTGCAAAGAGAACACACCTATCCATTCTGAAGGAAATCAACCCTGAGTGTTCACTGGAAGGACAGATCCTGAAGCTGAGGCTCCAATACTTTGGCCATCTGATGAGAAGAGAAGACTCCCTGGAAAAGACCCTGATGTTGGGAAAGTGTGAAGGCAAGAGGAGAAGGGGACGACAGAGGACGAGATGGTTGGACAGTGTCATCGAAGCTACCAACATGAATTTGACTGAACTCCGGGAGGCAGTGGAAGACAGGAGGGCCTGGCGTGCTCTGGTCCATGGGGTCACGAAGAGTCGGACACGACTTAACGACTAAACAACAAGAACAAGAGTATATACTAGAAAGGACTTACTTACACCCTTAAACAGTTAACAAGACTACCTCTGGCAAAGTTTAAGTGATTGCTCTTTCAATTCCTCTCAAACACCACACTTCACCATAACAACTACTCTCCATATAGTCCAGGTTATTCCCTAGCAAGCAAGGCTCTCCTGCTATTTGTCTCCAAACCCCACCTGATTACAATACATACCTACACAACACACAGCCAGCTCTCAAAGCCTAAGTTCCAATCCATCTAAATTCAGACATGCTACAGCTAGAGTTCTCCCTCCAGAGTGGTACACTTTCAATCCAGGAAAGATGTCAACCCCTGCCTTTAAGGGCTACTAGACCACTGTCATCCTCACACCCACCAACTCCCCATACCCTCCAAAAAAAAACCACGCGCCCCTATTTAAATGCCAAAAGCACCCATCATCCCAAAAGTTTTCTACCACATGGCCAGCCAGTCCTAGTTTTTTCAACAGACCCTCCGTGCCAGAAGCACAAATAACTCTAGCCACCCTACCCAGAAACCAACCCGACCTCACATCCGTTCATGGTCAAGGAGGCTAGATGTCTCGCCCTTCTTCGCCCAGCTCCTTTCTCCGGCCCCCGTTCAAAGTCCAAATACCCCCATCCCACAAAGAAACTCACCCAAGGCCCCAAATCCTGCAGGACCCCGGAGGCCGCGCTGTGCGATGGCCAGAGGCTCCTAAAGCAGAGCAAGCTGATTTCCCCCACCTTCCTTCCACTCACCAGTATTTTAGGATGGCGGTGACCTGCAAGGGGTTGGGTTGCTCTGGGTAGAGTCGCCGGCACTCGCCATAGATCCCGTGCAGCCCCGGGGGAAAGAGTGGAGGAAAGGGGCCCGCCGCGGGGCCAGCGGGAACGGGGGCAGCGGTCTCCATAAAGGAGGCTGTAAGGGGAGTTGGGGGACAGCAGAGAAGAGGAGTTACAGGCGGTATGGAAGGTGTGGGGCGAGGGGCGGGAAGAGGCGGCCCCGGCCCCCCCCACGCCCGGGCCAAATTGTCGCTCCCAACTCCCTGCACGACCCCGACCCGGCCCAAGCTGCAGGAGGAGTAGCAGCAGCAGCAGCAGCAGCAGCGCCCCCCCCCGACCTTCCCGTCGTGACAGACAGACGACTTCGCCAATCACTATCCCGTGGAGGATGGCACTGACACGAGCCCGCCTTCGCCTCCACACAACGTTAACCCCTTTTGGAGAGGCGCGCGCCTGACACCTAGCGACGTCCCCCCGGCCGGTGTAAACTCTTCTCTGTCCGGGATGGGAGGGTAGCGATTACGAGGAGCTTCCTCTGGCTGAAAAGGCGGCTCCGGGTACCCTGAAGCCTACTTTCCGTCTGGGCATCCGCTTCTAAGTGTACTGGCGGTATCTCAAGTCCGGGATATTATGCACCGTATTGACAAATTAGAGATGACGAGGTGGGTGGGGAAGCTGACGCTCCAGGGTGAAAACAAGTATGATTTAATACGGACATGATTCCTCGCCACATACGAATATTTGCCCCGCAAAACAGCTCCCTGGATGAAGTTAGACCGGCCTCCCGAACGTCAGTTGCCAAAAGCTGACTCTGATGCTAACTCCTTACTACCAAAGATGGGGCCCTCCAGAGGTTACAACACAATTATAATTTATCCTTCTGCACCCAGCCTGCTCAGAAGAGTAAATTATAACTAAAGATCTTAGAACCGTATTTTCATAAATCAAGCTAGTTCGTTTGTTTATTTGGAACGTTTTAAATTGAGAATAAACCAACCAGAGTTATTGACTAACGAATGCTTTGTGGAATTTTTGGTCTGTAGATGCTGTGTAGGTATCTGAACCAGAAAATATATTAGGTCATGGCTAAATGCAAGTTTCCAGGAGAATCTCATTAAAATAAGGTGGCCCGTATAACTGTACTACTTTTGTCAGCTCCAAAATTAGATTTTGATTGTCATAACAGCTTGAACTCCCCAGTTCAAAAATTCTCTGAGTGTTCTTCCTTATTAATTGAAAATAAACATTTTTTCAGTTTTCCTCATAACACCTAGTTTATCTCATTTAGTAAAAAAGCAGGTGATCTCAAAACTAGATTTGAACAGAAAAATATTAACTAACTGATGATGAGCATAGATGGAGTATACATGATCTATTCCAAGTGAGGAGAACTAGACGTAGCAGTGTTGCAGAGGAACCAGAGCTCTCTGGGTCAAAGTCCCATGACCTTTTGGATAGTAGGTGCTATCACATCACCTGCCACCTGCTTGAGCCTCCCAAGTTCTCTCTAAACTTTGCTGCAATTTTCAGTAACTGTACAATTTTCAACAGCTTGTTGAAAGCTGTCTCTGATGTAACACAAAGTATTTGAGGATGGTTTGGTTTTGAATAGGCAATAAAAAGTCAATTGTTTTACAATATATTTTACGTAAGACATGGGCCCCATATGTTAAGAAGAACTGATCCAGGAGCCTGCATTTTTAGACTCTGCTCATGGGGTTGGAGCTAGGTATGGGTACTGTCATTATGAATGCCAGCACTTCCACATTTATTACTGCATCACTAAAGGGTAGGGACTATACAGCTGATTTGGAAGCAAAGGATGCTGAGTCATCTGAGACTGTCTTGATTATATTTTATTATTGAAATTGTTGCACACGAAGAATTTGTGTCACAAAACATTACTGGACTATGAAATATCCACTGGCCATATGCAGAGGATCCATCATCACTGAATAATCACAACCTAGGCCCGGAAGAAAGAAATGGCAAATCAATTCTGTGTACCTTACAGCTAGGAAACCCTGGCAAATGTCACCGTAAGTTTGGATTGACTTGACAGAACATGATTACGATACATCTGTGTCTGGAACTATAGAAAATAGTTTCCCATGTGTGGATGAGAGAGATGGGAGGTGTTAGTCAGCATCTCAGCTACATTATCTTAAAACTACCATTTTAATAATATACTGAAAAACAGTGTACAAATATTAGTTCTGTCTGTCAGAAAAGAAAGAAGGAATGGAGCAAGGTAGTTTGTTTGATGTGTAGAACATTAGTTTCTCTGCACAAAGAATCTATGCTGAAAGCTTTCAAACAGAACTACAATTCCCACAATCCATTGCAAAAGCCTCTCAGCACAATTAAGAAGTAAGTACTTTTGGAACAGTGGTAATAGCAGACTACAGAGATTTGAAATGGCCCCTTGAATTTCCTTTTCTCCCTTTCCTAAAATAGACCCAGTTTAAAAACAACAACTCTGCATTTCTGCATTCATGTCAATGAAGCAAAAGACTTCTGCATGAGAGTCAGGTCTGGATTTGGACTGGGAGGAGACCTGAGGAACAATATAAGTAGTTAAGCTTTATTGCAACTGAAAGAGATTTTCTAATTCATTTATTTATTTACACAGAATTATTTCTGGCCACAAGTGAACAATACAGTTAAGTATAAAATGAGCAATACTGTGGAATTGCTGTGTGATGCTATGTCAACTAATTCCCAACATACAATGCAGCTACAATCGGGAATAGCCTAGATGCTGAAATAGTAAAAAAGAACAATGGTCCCAATTATGTTAATTAATTAATTATATGCTGTCAAGTTAATTAAGACTTCCAGCAATCCTTTCCAGGGTTTTCTAGCTATAGATTACTTAGAAGTGGTTCACTGTTTCCTTCTTCTGGCAGTACTCTGGGGCTGTGCAGCTTGGCCAAGGCTACAGATGTTTGGTCTATTTCCTACAAAGCACAGTGTGGAATCAAACTGATCTCCCCTAGATCTCCCAAGCCCTGGATCCCCATGGGTTTTTTTTTAAGATAATTTTATTTTGTAACTTTACAATTGTGCAAAAATCTTTTGTAGTTTTAATGGTTGTTTTTTCTTTGTAAATATTTTAATTGTTTTGGATTGACAAAGTTAATATCTATTGTCGTTTATTGTAATTACCTGAGCTGTATTTTGCAATACTTCTGATATGCTTTGTTACATTTCCAACATGTGTTATTGTGAGTTTGTATGCTGTCTTTCAATTAAAAAAAAAATCTGATTTCCAACCTCCACTGTAGGGATCAGGGTTGGCAGCAGTGGTCAACATACATATCGCTATCCTTGCAGCTTCCTTTACCTATGAGTTAGTTGTACAGCCTTGATCTGCAGTCTACAATATCCAAAGTATACTGACAGGACTGTTGTAAACCACACCTGTGCCCCCGTCCAGGTTACTCCCATTTGTAATATGAGGATAACAAACTATATTTGCATTGAAATTTGAGTGGAAAAACTAAACAATGCTCCTCAGAACTGAGTTAGCAAGAACACAACCTCTTAAGAAGGATGCCAACAAAGTTCAGAGGAGGACAACAAGGATGATCAGGGGACTGGAAACCAAGCCCTGTGAAGAAAGACTGAAGGAAATGGGTGTGATTAGCCTTGAGAAAAGAAGACTGAAGGGAGATATAACACGTTTCAAACACTTGAAAGCTTGTCATACAGAGCAGGGGCAGGATCTGTTCTCGGTCACCCCAGAGTGCAGGACACATAATAATGGGCACAAGTTACAGGAAGCCAGATTTAAGCTGAATATCAGGAAAAACTTCAACTGTTAGAGCAGTATGACCATAGAAGCCAACTACCTCGGGAGGTGACAGGTACTCTAAAGCTGGGAGCATTCAAGAGACAATTAGACAGCCATCTGTCATATATCCTTTGATGCGGATTCCTGTATTGAGCAGGGGATTGGACTCGATGGCCTTATAGGCCCCTTCCCACACCATTATTCTATGACTCCTATGTCTTTTGCTTCGATAGACTATCCTCACTCCCCCCCTCCTTGTCCCCAGGGACTTTCCAATCGAAGTCCCAAAATGCTGTATTCAATCGTCGCCTTCCTCTCCCTCTCGGAGCTGGAACTCCGCGGACCGATTGGGCGGGGTTTCGTCTGTCCCTCGTAGACTCGTTTTCCCGGCATGCCCCGTTCTCCGCCTCAAGCATGCGCTCCGCAGCCTAAGCGTGTCGCTAGCCTGGCCGTGACTGAGGCGGTGGAGGCGGCGCGCGGGCGCTCGCCATGGAGTCTTACGATGTGATCGCGAACCAGCCGGTGGTCATTGATAACGTGAGTCCGGCCCTGACTGGGGCCCTCCGAGTTGGTCGTGTGAGGAGGAGGTGGGGGGAAGGGAAGTGTCGCTTTGATCTCTTAGGGACCCTTTGATCCCGTGCATAAACTGGCCCATAAATCCCATAGTCGGGGAGGTTTTTTCCTTTCCCGTTTCATTCGTCCATCGTCCACCTGCTGCCCGAACCTGGTCTTTGTTGTCTCCTTCGTGATCACCCACCCCGCGCTTTCATTGGCTGAATCCCTTGCCGCTCAGTCGCAGGGAAAAGCGCACTGGAGGGAATTGTCTACACCTCGAACTCTTTCGTTCCCCGATTGGGTGTTTCCGCTGCCACTCATTGGCCGTTAGCTAACTGCGTTTCACGCTTTAGTTTGGCCTGCCTTTGTGGGACTCATGGGCGATTATTGGCTCTTGAACTTAGTTGTTGGGTCCTCTTGACCCTTAATTTTTGCGTTGCTCGCCATGATTGGCTGTTTTTGGAGAGGCGAGGGAAGGCGTGGCTCAGCGGTCTGCGCCGGGTAGCGGTGGGTTCTGTGTGCCCCCGCCTGCCTGCCTGCCTTAGAATGACTCAATAGCTCTCGTCTATTCTCTTGGCGTGCCATTCTTTCCATAGAAGCCCCCGCGGGACGTTGCCTGCCCTTTCCCAGAATGCACTGTTCTGTATTTCGCAGAGTGCTTTCCTGAATCCCTTGTCAAAATCTTTGGTCGACTTTCCCCCGACAGCTTTTTGGTGGCCCTTTATTTAAACCCGGGAGTGGAAGGTCCTTTCCCCTGGCAGATGCTTGGGGGGGGGGGGCGGCGGCTCCCATGGCTCCTCGTTAGGGGCTGTGCTGGCGCTGGCGCGGGCTGCTGGTGGTTGCAGGCCAACCACGATGACTCTGCCTAAATGTGAGGGAATGGTAACAAAAAGGCTGCGACTTCATGCATGCCTAATGCCCCCTTCTGCTCCTGGGATGCTACACGCGTTTTCCAAAACGCATTTGCACATTGCACCTGGAAGGATTTCCAGGTATACAATTGGTTAATTATTATTATTTATTCGACTTTTATACCACCCATCTGGCTGAAAGGCCACTCTGGGCGGTTTATAACACAATTAACAAGTTATGTGTCCTTTATAGATTGCTTATGTTGTAGGGTACATGGGTTTAGTTCCTTGTCCCAGCTTTGTAAAGCCTAGTGTTAGACCCTTTCCCCCCAGAAGCTTAGTGAATTTCAGTGAGGTTCAATACAGCTCTGTTTAGGACAGTTGTAACTTCCACAAATACGCCATATTTATGGGATGAAACCCAGTGTGCTTCACTGAGGGTGGAGGATGGGTAGCCTTACAAGGATGTCTCTGCAGATTTGAAGATATCCACTGCCTTTGCAGAAAAGTAATTAGGTAGACCAGCCTGCAGTGTTGCCAAGCGAGTGGAATATTTGTGTGGCAGCAGAGAGTAGCACATATGGACTAGCCTGCAGTTGTCCAAGCTGGGAATTCAGATTAGAGAAGAAAATCAGCAAGACATCTGTGGAGTTGCCTTGGAGTGCAGGTCTTTTGAGTTTAGTTTTATCTATGTGTATTCCCTGTGTTTGCTTGTTAGGTGTGCATCTAGAACCAGCATTGCTCCTCCTGTAAGTAAGGGGGTGCCTTTGCCCTGCTTTTAGTGTGTCCCAGTTGTGCCCCTTCCAGCCACAGTTATCCAGATCTTAATCACCTTCCATTCAGATTTTGGCAGAACACTCTATATGAAGCTGCCCTTGAATAGGCTCCAAAACTGCAGCTACCCTGTTTCCCCGAAAATAAGACAGGGTCTTATATTAATTTTTGCTCCAAAAAAAGCATTAGGGCTTATTTTATTTATTATTTATTTTATTTAATTTTATTGGATTTCTACCCCGCCCATCTAGACCTAAGGTCTACTTTTCAGGGGATGTTTTATTTTTTCATGCACAACAATCTACATTTATTCAAATACTGTCATGTCATCATCTTCTGGTTGCTGCACAATGGTGGAGGGCGGGGTTTCACTTAACGGGCTTATTTTTGGGGTAGGGCTTATATTACGAGCATCCTGAAAAATCATACTAGGGCTTATTTTCAGGTTAGGTCTTATTTTAGGGGAAACAGGGTATTGCAAAAAAGCAGCAGCCAGATTGCTTTTTGTCTTTGTTGATAGTATTTCACTGGTGTGGTCTGGCAACCAAGTGCACTCCCTTCCAGTTTGTTTCTGGGCACAGTTTGTTTCTAGGTGCTGGCTCCTACCTCTAAAGCCTTAAATGCTTTGAGGTCAAAATATCTGAAAAACCATATCCTCTTATATGAACTTACTTGTTGTCTAAAATCTGTTTCAAAGACACTGCCATTATGTCCCATGACTAAGAGAGACTGAGTTGGTTGGTACATGGGATAATATTGTTACAGTATTGGCCTAAATCCAGTTATTAGTCCCAACTGGAATAGAACCTTTGAATCAGTGAGAAAACTATGAGTCAACACGTTCATTGGTTCAGTGGGTCTACAGTACATTAGTACCTAATTTCATAGTCTTCAAATGCAATGGGTTATAGTTCCCACAATCCCATTGCTAGAGCACTAAATTGGGAAAGGATTAAAATGCCTTTGCACCCTCAGATTTAGGTGCTAGATCTGATGGACTGAATGCTTATTTTTCCGTTTACTCCATTTGGTCTTTAGCAGTACACAGAGTTTTTCTTTTTATTACCTTTTTGATAGCGTGGTGGCTTTACCCATGGATGAAGCTCATTCAAGATGTTCTAGAATTTTGGGAAGAGATGGGCTGTTTTTCTTATTGTTATTCTGTGTTAACAGTACACCTGCATCCTCACTACAAAAGCATGCCTGGAAGCCAATTAAAATTATTGTTCTTTCCCCCTAATCAAATAACCTCTAAATCGGGGTAGTCAAAGTGCAGCTCATGGTCCCCTGAAGTTTTTAGAAGACCCAAGTTGCCCAAACCCTCTCTGGAAAAATATTGGATTCAGAATACATTTGCTGCTCGTGGGAGCTCCAGGGGTAGCAATTTTGCAAGTGCTTCTTGACAACCCAAACCTGGAAGTGGACACCCAGCTACTTCCTTTTAAATTATTCTGCCTCCTTTTTTCTTAGTTACTTTTATTGGGGAGGGGGTAGCATATTCCACTCTGGATCTTCAGGGGAGAAAATTAGCCCTGGCATAAACAGGATATGCCTACTCCTCAGGTCAGCTAATAAATGAGAATGCAAGCCAGTGTGATGCGACTTTTGGATGAGGACTCAGGAGACGGGGGGGGGGGGGGGGTGTCAAATCCCTGCTCAGCCATGGCAAGTCAATGAGGGTATGTGGGCATAATAAGCCACTCCTTAAACATATCACTGACCTCAAACGTTCTACTAGAGTTACCATAAGTTGGAAGTGCCTTTACAACACATAACAACACAACAATAACTTAGGGCATAATTTTGAAAGCAAAGGACCTATCAACCTTGCTAAACCTAAGCATCTGTGAAACTTGGCCAGTGCATGAGTAAAGATTACCTGGAAATTCTCTCCATGTTGCCAGAAAAGTGAGGTAGAACAAATAAATATCGCCAAGACATGTGAGAGCAGCATTTTTCAGTGATGTCCTCATTTATCTTTAATGGCAGTACACTTCTGGCACTGCAAGAGGAAGAATGGGGTAGGAATTCAGTAACAAATTTTTAAAAATGGAGGAACAAACCCTTGCTCTATGCTTTTTTTAAAAAAAAAATAGTGCCTTAACATGTATTTCTTTAAATTCAGACAGGGATTAACAAGTCTATTTCTTTTAAATATCAAAGGAATATGATCTGCTTCCTTGGTATCTTTAGGTGCCGCAACCGGTTTGTACTTGGTGAAAAGCCCCTTGTGTGCCGTGTCAAGTGGCTAGCATAGTTTCTCAAATGTTTGGTTTGAGAAGAAGCTTGTTGTGCATGAAATAACTCTTCTGCTTAGGAACTGTAAAGCTTAGGAGAAAATTGTGAAAGGAGATTTGCTCCCTCTAGCGGCCTTGCTCTTGTGCTGACATTACTAGCAAATTTTTTATTCTGGGATTTATTGGGTGCAGTTGTTTGGAGGTTAATGGGATGGTTAGAAATAAGATCAATTGTGCTAAGGGTAAGCTACTACTCCTGTTATATTTTAACAGGCATAGTGCAGGGAACTGAGGTGTCTTGTGGTCAATATTGGCTGGTTAGATTATTATTTTCAATTCTTTTCTCCACAGGGTTCTGGTATGATTAAAGCTGGCTTTGCAGGTGATCAAATACCCAAGTATTGTTTTCCAAACTAGTAAGTACAATGCTGATGCTGATGGAGGTTTTGATGCTGCGTAGATTGTGCATGAATCACAGTGTCTATATGTGGGGAACAGTAGGTCTTTCAACCTATGTTGTGTCTGAGACTTGAAGCCACATGTTTTTATCATGATTCTGACTAGGCTAGTAATTTGCCTGTGGTAGAACAGAATCCCTCAACATTATGGCCTCAACAATTTCCCTTGTAGGTGTTTTGTTTGTTTGTTTTTAATCTTTGGGGTGTTATTCAAATGGCAAGCAAACTGCAACTCTGTCATTCACTTAATTCATGACAAAGAAAGGCAGATTTTCTCTTAATTCCATACTGAGATTTCAAGGTGGCTGCAAGAACTGTTCCAGTTTTCAAGGACTAGATCTTACTAGGCAGCTTCTAAATTGTCTCTCACCACTAGTGCTTGGAACAATTTGACCAGTGCCTTGTGTTGTGAGTGCAAAGCTCCTTTTTTTTCACAATCTCTTTCAGTGTGGGCAGACCAAAGCATGTCCGTGTTATGGCGGGAGCTTTGGAAGGTGACATTTTCATTGGACCAAAAGCAGAGGTGAGGCTGCCATCTTACTTGGATCCTATGTATTTTCTTCAAGGCATCAGGAATAGGAAGCCTATGTTTTCTATCCAGTTCAAGCTTATTCTCACATCTTATTTATATGCAATTTCGGACAGCAAGACCAGGACTGAGCAACTATCTTAGATACAGTATATGGGTTCTATTGCAAGGATTTTGAGTTCTTGGGAGCTTTCAGCAAATCTGAATGTCTTGTTTATGCAGACCAAATGCCCACAGTATGTGTATGTTTATTTAATTGCCAGTTATTCCAGATGGACATAGTGCCTCTTACTAGTATAATTTTCAATGGAAGCCCATTGCTCCACTGTATAGGGCAGGTTCAGAATCATGTGGCCCTTCAGATGATACTGGACTGCAACTACTAGCGGCTCTAGCCAGCATAACCAGTGAGGAAAGATGTTGGAGTTGTAGTCCATCCGTATATGAAAAGCTACACATTCCTCACCCCTGCTGTAACGTTTGGGCAATCAGTCAAGAAATTGAATTATGTTAAGATTAATCACTGATTGTTTTTGTTTGCCACATTCCAGACCTGGACAAATAAATTACTTGGGTCTGCACTTACAGCAAAAAGTTGCTTTTAGGGCACAAATCATAAATCCCAATACATTTCAGCATGCCGACTGAATCTTCTTTCTACATAGTACTTTATAATTCTGAACTTTGAGTAGTCAAAATAAAAGGAAGGTTATAATGATGATTATTTGCATATTTGATTCATTGTTTCCTACTGGGAGAGAAGAATGTGTCATTAACATGATCTTCCTTCTCTGTCAACAATCCTCTTCTCCTGCGGGCTAGGGAGGTGTCCCTTCTATATGAATAATGCAAGATTTATGTATGGTTCCCAGGGATCAGGGTAGGATACAGACCCTCTGTATCCTACCTTGATCCCTGGGAACCATACAGAAATGCACCCTGCATTCATACAGAGGGCTTCTAGAGATCAAGGATGATGAAAATAATGGAAAAACATGGGGCAGTTACAAATGGAAGACAGATGGAAGATACTGTTATCTGCCCCAGAAATGGGGCAGAGCAATCACATGATAAAAGCCTTATCTGGAAGCCGTCATTATCTTAACTTCCTACCTTGTTGAATGACTTTGACTAGGAACACAGAGGTCTTCTTTCCATTCGCTACCCTATGGAGCATGGCATCGTAAAGGATTGGAATGACATGGAACGCATTTGGCAGTATGTGTACTCCAAAGACCAGCTCCAGACCTTCTCTGAAGAGGTGAGCTGACTCTCTGCCCTGAATCTCAAAACAGAAAACAACAGAGGCTTCCCCATTTGGTTTGGGGTACCTGCTTTGTAGGGTTTGTTGTTCTTTATGCCAAAATTCTCCTTTTTTCCTCCATCAAGAAACCCTTTTTATTACATACCATCCTGCCTGTGTTGGGGCTAGACCTGTGAAGGGTTAAGTGGTGACACCTCCCTCATTCCCCCTTTTGGATTCCTGCAGGCTGTGCTTTGCTCCTTCAAATGAAATAAGAAGTGACTGGGAGTAACTTCCTATTTCCCCAAAGTGCTGTTTTTGGGCAAGGGAGGTATGCCTTGTTTTATTTTATTTTGTTTTATTTTTTGAGAATACTACCCTCCCCCAGACATGATTCTGTATTTGGGGCCAGCCTTTCTTTTGCTGATAGAGGAGCCTCATGGCGCAGGGGTTAAACTGCTGTACTGCAGCCAAAACTGTGCTCACAACCCGGGGTTCTATCCCGGGTAGCCGGCTCAAGGTTGACTCAGCCTTCTATCCTTCCAAGGTTGGTAAAATGAGTACCCATCTTGCCCGGGGGGCAATGTGTAGCCTGCATAATTAACTTGTAAACTGCCCAGAGAGTGCTTTAAGCGCTATGGGGCAGTATATAAGCAGCACGCTTTGCTTTTTTTGCTTTGATGGGGGGCGGGGGCTCTGAAAGCCACACAAAAGGCCTTGCCTAGCCACATGCAGTCCATAGAACACTCCCATTCCCATTCTGCTGTTGTACATACAAATTGGTTTACTCTCACTTGTCAGTTAACAAGTGACACACTTGAGGGACAGTTCACAGAATCAAAACCTTTGAACAAATCGAATTGAACAAAAATAATTGAGAAGTTGCTTAGCTTGCAACCCTGTGTTTGAATAGAGGGCATTTATCCTTTGCACTCACTCTGTATTTCAAGCAGTTTTGCTGGACTGCTACCACTTTTCACTGGGAGCACTTGATAGAAGCATGTTGCACTGACAGGTTCTGCCTTCTGAAAGTGCAAATTCTACAAGGTTATTGTGAGTCTTAATTTCACTAGTTTCCCTTTGTTCTCTACATAGCATAAAGCAGGAAATTCCAGCGGTGGTTTGCTTGGGCAGCTTTTCCATAGGCTTTCACTTACAGGTAGAGTGGTGCCCTCTCTCATCACTTGCTCCTTTTGGTGGCAGTGGGGAATACCAAGCCTGTGAAAGCTCACTTCCAAGGTCATAGAGGCACCTGGTGAACACCTTACAGCTGCTTATTTTTTGTTCATTGGCTGGTGCAAGGCTGCTCTTCCCCTCTGCCGTGATGGTCCTTCTCAGAGAGGAGGAATGTAAAACTAATCATATGAGTCTACTCGGACTGGAATGTCACCTTTCTCAAACCTTGAGGTTTGTCTTGGGCTGAGGATGTTTGCACTCCAACACATAAACATGTGTTGGGAGTGCAAACATCCTCAGCCCAAGACAGCACAGAATTTTCAGACCGATGCATCTGGAAAGGCACTAGGCAGGGGAGCGCAGTTCCATGATGTCTTTATCTTTAGTGGCTTATATATGATCTACAGGTGGCTTCTGTGCTCAAGACTTTGCTTGTGTGATTTCAGATCAATCTTCTGACAAGATTATTCTATCGTGATGTTTGATGGGCATTTCTTTGGTTTAATAGTTTGCCTCTATTCATTTTCTATTTTATTCATTTTCCAAAGTCACAATCAAGGAGGGAGGGATTTGCATGAGGTGGCTAATTTTTTTTTATGTAAAAGTCATGGAGATAGCTTTTGATTTTCGTGGGAGGACTGAGAAAATACCCATGAATCCTAGAAGAGTTCTACCTAGCTGAGTCTTCTGTGTTTCTTGCTGCCAGCATCCTGTTCTCCTGACAGAGGCTCCGCTGAATCCACGTAAGAACCGTGAACGGGCAGCTGAGGTTTTCTTTGAGACTTTTAACGTGCCAGCCTTATTCATCTCAATGCAAGCTGTGCTTAGCCTGTGAGTACTTTTTTATATACCCTCACACATATGCATTCTTGGATGACACTTTAGAGGAGTAAGAGGTTTCTTCAGTGACAGGCAGGGATGTAGATGATACTTCCCAGAATTCGACAGCCAACAAGGTCATTGGTCATGCTTGCATTCAGTTTTGGGAAGTTGTATTATAAAAAAGTCAGTGTTCCTATCGTCTTAAGAAGTAGATCCTGCTGTGGACATCGGGATTTATTCCAAAGTAAGCGAGCACAAGATTACAACCTGAATTTCATAAAAGGCTTTTTCTTTAAAAGAAAGAAAGAAAGAAGAAGAGAAAAGAAAAAAAGAAAGTCTGCCTTAATGACTAAATAGATGCCAAAGTTTATATTAGTGATAGAAATTGTCACTGTTGTGTGTCTATGTTAGCAGAGTGAATTCTTTCCTAAAATTTCTCCATGGATTCTATTTGTTAGTCCACATTTTATTTTTCAGAGGCTGGAGAGAAAATGTCCATTTATTACTTCCATGTATATGCCATTCTTCTCTCTGAAGACATGCAAACAGTGCATAACACAAAAACAATATGTATTTAACAGATAACAATGACACCCTTAACATAAATGATAAATTCAATAAAGTACAATAGTAATCATTCCCATTTGTTGTCCAACCCGATGAAGAATTATCATCTTTTAAAAAAAAAAAAACACAATTGTGTGGGTTTTTTTTGTTCTTAGTTATACCTTAAAAATCAGACTAAATTGGATTGTCCTGGAGAACTTGTTATCTTGGGGCGTGTGCCTGGGTGTCCACCAGGTAACACTGATTTTCTGTTAAATTGAGCTCTCTGTGTGTGTTGTTCTGAACCATACTGTCTTTTCCATAGTTATGCGACAGGACGAACCACAGGAGTAGTCTTGGACTCTGGAGATGGGGTCACACATGCGGTTCCTATTTATGAGGGGTTTGCCATGCCCCACTCCATCATGCGAATTGACATTGCTGGCCGTGACATATCCCGTTTTCTTCGTCTCTATCTCCGAAAGGAAGGTTATGATTTCCATACATCATCTGAGTTCGAGATTGTCAAAACTATAAAAGAGGTGCATATCCTTTCTCTTTCTCTGGGGGTATCCTTTCTCTTTCTTTTCATGTCTGAGGACGTTAAGCAGTAGAGAACAGAATGGGCTGCCACAACAGAGATAGCTCTCTGTGTAACATGTTGCTTCAGATGACAGGCTCAGATGAGACTGCAGCTGCTGCTTCAAGATGAACTTTGAGCGCTAATGCAGAAATGTGTTTTCTTAACTCTGGGATAGTTACTTCCCATAGCACTAGGAACCATTTCTGGGAAGTAAAAAGCCAGTAAAGATAGTAAGAAAAATAACATGATACAACCTTAACCTTTCGGGTACTATACCTCCTCACAAAACTGGTGTGTGATTGCAGGTTTTGAATCTCTCCTTTGTGTTAGAAACTAGACATGGGCTATTTGTATTCATATCCACTTTGGCGTGGAGATGGGACAGAGATCAGTGTCAGTGATCAGTGGACAGCTGCGCATGCCAGCCAGGCTCATTCTGTGATTGCCATGCTGACAGTAGAGCCAAGCGCTGCACGGCAAGCAGTGAGTTGGACTGGTTGGTTCTGGAGGGAGGGAATGGGCCTCCGTATCCCCAGGGATATGAATACGAATATCCCATGTCTATCAGAAACATCTGGTACATAGAAAATTAGCCCATCTGAAGATCTACATTCTTTATGCTGATATGCTAGCTTTCTATGAGCAAGGACATAGGGAGGAATAAGGGAAACACCACCATGGGTTTCAGGAATACTTCTATATATGTTGATTATCTACATTGGTAAGGTTTCTATACTATCTTTTTTGTAACAGTAACCAAAGCAACAGACAACAAATCTCCTACAACAAATGGTAACATAAGAACATAAACTCAGCAATAAGATTACATTCAAGCTTTTTAAAAATTTGTTTACTTCATTTATATCTCGCCTTTCTTCTAAAAAAAGGAACACAAGGCAGCATATGACAGTTTAACAATATATGTAGAAAAAAATGTTAAACCACTCAAACAACATGAAAACCAGTACAAAAAACTTAAAAGGCCAAATTGGAAAAAGGCATCTTAATTCCTTTTTTAAAAACAGCAAGTTGGTCTCAGCTGAACTCTGAAGGGAGAGCATTCCCCAGTTTGGGAGAGAGAGACAGAGAACTGGCGTTCCTGACAAATGGCCCTTTACAAGGGATGCAGTCCTCTGCTGGCTTACTCATGCAGATCTTAATAACTGGACAGTGCCCTGATAGGACAAGTTATTACTTAAATAAGCAATGGTTGTGCTAACTAGGGATTATGGGAGTTGTCGTCCAGCAGATCTGAAGGGTCCCACATTGGGGAAAATTGGCCCAGATCATGGACATAATTCTGTCATCACATAATCATCCCCGAGACCTTACTTTACACTAAATAGCCTGTAGTGCCAAACTGTCACCTAGCATGTAGCCACTGAGCTCACATAAAGTTCCTAACTAGAGAACTGTGGTGACTATACAAAATAGAGGATATTCCTTTGTGTCACTGCCAGACAAAGCCCTGGAATGAAGACTGTTCCCTAACCACAGCCCTGTCTTGCATTCCACAAAGAAGGAGTTTCAGTAATTTCAAAAGAGGTTTAGTCAGTTAAAGCTTTACCAGCCTTGAAATAACTCTGTGCCAGACCAGTTCAATAAGTATTGTACATTACTAGAGCTGGAATGATGACACTCTTCTGGCTTCGGAAGTGAAAGGTAAATACTTTGTTGGATCACAAAGAGATGTTTAATATTGGGATTCCTTGCAGTGTTTGGTTCTAGTTCATCTTATAAAAAGATTAGTTTGGATGATTCTCTTCTTTCTACTGGTCTTTTCTCTACAGCGAGCTTGTTATCTGTCAATAAATCCACAGAAGGATGAGACATTAGAGACTGAAAAAGCTCAGTATTACCTTCCAGATGGAAGCACCATTGAGGTTTGTGAAGTCCTGGTTGCGAAGAAAATCTTATTAAATCACCCTTTAATTGTAATTTTGCAGAGTAACAAGCTGGATGAGAGTTCTTTGCTATCACATGACTCTTAAGTCTGGAGTGGGCATCATCCTGGGTGGGAGGTCACGTTGGACCCTGCCTCCAAAAAACATTGGAGGCTATTATATGAAAAGTCATGGCTTATACACCTTGTTTTAAAGCAGACTCTTGATTCCAGAAGTGCTGTTTTAGAGAAGGTGGTACTGGTGGGCAGTTACTGCTGAATGGAAGCAGCAGCATGGTGGCAGATTCCACAGACACCTCAAAAATAGGCAAGGGTGAGGATATAGGTACCGTATTTTTCCGTGTATAAAATGACACTTTTTCTTAAAATAATTAAGAGGAAAAATTGAGGTTCGTTTTATACACGGAAGGCAGCAGCAGGAGACGGAGCCTGAGGCAAAGAAGCAGCCCGGCTCGGCCACCTCTGGCTGCTGCCCATTGACTGCTGCCGCCGCCGCCCAATTGCCCCCTCCAGTGATCGTCTGTGATCGGGCAGCGGCAGTCAATGGGCAGCAGCCAGAGGCGGCCGAGCCGGGCTGCTTCTTTGCCTCAGGCTCCGCCTCCTGCTGCTGCTGCCTCTGCCGCTGGAGCCCTTTGACCGCCCCTTTTCCCTTCCTTTTGCTAAGCTCTGTGGCTTCGCAAAAGGAAGGGAAAAGCAGGGATCAAATTTTCTAATTTGGGGTTAGAAAAGGTGTGGGTCGTCTTATACATTGGGTTGTCTTATAAACGGAAAAATACGGTAGTCTGCAGGCCTTGCCGTTTCTTTAGATCCAGATGTTTGGTATGTTTCAGTCACATCAGAAGACAAAATATATTGACATGGACCTTTCTTATGCCCAGCGTTCTAGTCAATGTACAGCAGGCGGCTATGTGCTTCATTTGCAGTGTCAAATGCCATTGGTAGTACTCTGTGAAGCCTCCTGGTTGGTTGCTTCTTTGTTGGAGGATGGAGGCAGGATATTTGTAATGGGGTATTAGTATGCTCTCCCTCTGAAAAATAACAAGGATTTCCATAGTTTAGTACTGTTGCGTTTTGATGGTTTTGCAAGCATTTTGTCTGGAAGAATTAACTTGTCAGCTGGCTCTTTGCTTTGTTTTAGATTTGTAGACGAACATGCTTAAATTGGTTAGATTTACTTTGAGAAAATTCAAGGCCTGCCTTTGATCAGATAGGATTTTCTAATCTGTTTTAAGTATCAGTAAACAAGTGTTGCAAATAAGTTGAGTTACAGGTGAATTAAAAATGCTGTGAATTCACATATATAGACATAGCCAGGTGAGTGACATACAGTGGTGCCTCGACTTACGAACTTAATTGGTTCCGGAACTCCGGTTGTAACTCGAAATGGTCGTAAGTTGAAGCACCATTTCCCATAGGAATGCATTGAAATGCAATTAATCCGTTCCGGCCGAAGAAAAAAATCACCAAAAAAACCCAAAACACCACTGCAAGACCCATCAGAAACGCGATTAATCCGTTCCGGCCAAAGGAAAAAACCAGAAAAGCAAACAAACCCTGCAAGAGCCATCGGAAATGCATAAAAAAAGCAAACCAAAAAGCAAACAGAGAGTGCAAGACCCATTGGAAATGGGGGAAAAAAACCAAAAAACAAACCAACGCTGCAAGACCCATCACAGCATAGAAACATAATCCCACCACCCAGCCCAAAACCACGCTGCAAAACCCACCCAGAACAGTTTTTAAAAAGTAGAAAGCAGCACCTTACCAGGCAGTCTGAAGCCTCCTCTGATCGCACATTCTAACTCAGTGGTCCCCAACCTTGGGCCTCCAGATGTTCTTGGACTTCAACTCCCAAAAATCCTGGCCAGCAGAGGTGGTGGTGAAGGCTTCTGGGAGTTGTAGTCCAAGAACATCTGGAGGCCCAAGGTTGGGGACCACTGTTCTAACTGCTGGGGCGAAAGAGCTACAAAGAAGCAGCCTCTTCGCCACCGACTTGAATTTGAATTCAATTTTCTAACGCAATTTGAATTCCTGGCCTTTTTCCCCTGCCTTTTTCTGTTCGTAACTCGAAGCTCCG
This sequence comes from Intellagama lesueurii, assembly GCA_037013535.1. NCBI lineage: Eukaryota > Metazoa > Chordata > Lepidosauria > Squamata > Agamidae > Intellagama > Intellagama lesueurii. Next base: position 213,525,406 of record JBAJHW010000003.1, read on the forward strand.
GTTGCAAGTAGAAGCAAAATTTTGCGGCTGGAGCTGGTCGTAACTCGAAATGGTCGTATGTCGGGATGTTCGTAAGTCGAGGCACCACTGTACCAATAAACCTACACAGAAAAACAAAAGAGCTAGTTGTGGTTTCTGCCTTATTATCTGGCAGCTATGCTCATTCACCATAGCTGAAGCCTGGTATAGCTGTGTAAGTATGATTAAACTCAGAAAAGTGTCTGCATCTCAGACTGCATTTTGAGCACTTGCTGGAATTTTATGACTTCCAGTCATAAAATTCCAGGTTTCAAACTTTGGATAAGCCTAATGTTCAACTTGAAAAAGAAGCGTCCCAGCAACCACCAGAGCAGTTTTCTTTTCAAACAGAAAATTAGGCCTAGCTAAGGCATGAAACCTGCCAGCTGGGCCTTCTCGCAAGGTGAACACAATTTAGGTGTCTATGCAGGCTGGTCCCACAGGTGGAATTCCCAGAAGGGAGAACTATGGAATTTGTAGTCCAAAAAAATCCAAAATGTACATCCTAGTCAATCGGACAAAAAACCAGGACAAAAGCATTGTGGCACCTTAAAGACGAGCTGCTATAAAATTTAATGTGAGCCTTTGTGGGTCAAGTCCATTTCCTTAGTCATAAGGATAAGACTATATGACTGTCATATTTATGCATGAGCCCATGACCAGGTTTGTAGAAGGCAGAATTTGCATCCCCATATAAAGAGTCAGTGTTGTGGAGATTTTTAAGATATAATTATTACCACTCTGATTTTCTTTGGAAGACAGAGGAATTCTTATGACTTCACTTCTCAGTTAACAAAACAGTCCAAAATCTGGAATATCCATCTATCTTCTTGAGGGCCAAAGCATAGCTACAGCGTTAGCAGAAATAATGTTTGTTAAGATTATTAAACAGAAAAAAGAACAACCAAAGGTACCCATATACCGTAAAGCATTTGTAAAGCAAGTAAGACTTGCATTAACACAGATAGTTCACTGGACCTTTGAAGAAAGGGGAGTACCACCCAACACAAGTAACATCCTTCTATGTCCTTTTCATATCACTACAAACTGTACAGTATTGTTAGTTGATTTGAATCCATCCAAAGCCAAGATTATGTTTGACTAGTTCCTTGGATATACGTTGTGTATGGGGACATTTGTTCTAGTGATCACTAACTATATGATACTGTCAGCATTTTAAAATGACTCAAGGTTTCATTTATAGAAACTTGAAGGTTGACCCACTTGTGTTTTTTTGTTTTGAGTGAACTTTGTTTTGTTTTTTTGCAGATTGGCCCAGCCCGATTCCGGGCCCCTGAATTGCTGTTCCGGCCAGACTTGATTGGGGAGGAATGTGAAGGGCTGCATGAAGTACTGGTTTTTGCAATTCAGAAGTCTGATATGGACTTGAGACGAACACTCTTCTCCAATATTGTTCTTTCTGGAGGCTCAACATTATTCAAAGGTTACTTCTGCTGCCTTTTTGCCTCTAGAGACATGCTGGGTGTTCCAAGTTTAACTCTAGAATCCCTTTCCTTCTTCTTTCTTGAAGCAAAACTGTTAGTTTCTGTTTGCTTATTTAGAGAGATACAAAGCTTATGGGGGTGAGGATTGATAGAAATTATTTATGTGGTTCACTTCTCTAATGGGCAGGGCAGGGCAGTGAGGTTCCTACGGAAATGTTTATTTTAGTCCAGTTAAAGGAGTTATACAGAGGCTAACTATCTGGGGAATTAGCACAATGGCTCTACAATATAAAAAACCCCTCCATTGTTGTGTTTTGTGTTACTTCTCTCTTGCTTGAATTTTGTAAACCAATTACATGCCACACAATACTTTATGGCAGTCTTCCCCAATCTGGTAACCTCCAGATATGTTAAGGTACAGTGGCCATGCCAGCCGGAGACTACAGGATTTGCGGATTTGGGCTCCTACATATCTAGAGGGTACCATGGTGAAGAAGGTTGCCTTAACTTAATTGAGAGTTGCAGTGCCAGGAGGAAAAGACAGACTGGTGTATAAGCCAGAAGCTCTTTTACAAAACAGGCAGGGTAGGAGAGAAATAGGTGAGAAAATTCCACACATGCCTTGAAAAACAAGGGACTTGTGGACGCTGTCCCATCATTAGGCTGGTAAAGAAACAAAATCTTATCTATTGTGTTTTAAACTGAAATTGGTGGGGGTTTTTTCCAGGTTTTGGTGATAGGCTGCTGAGTGAAGTGAAGAAACTGGCCCCCAAAGATGTCAAAATCAGGGTAAGTTGTGCATTGTCTAGCTTTTTGATCCATTTGATCCAAAGTCAGCAGAATTCGGATATCCAGTCAACTATCCAGTTTCCCTGTGATGGATGTGTTTGATCGCTCTTGTAAACAATAGTTTCTGTTAATGGCCCTCTGTATGTTTATTGTTATTTATTTCTTTGAGAGCAGATGTCATCAGTAAAGTGGACAGTGGTATGCAGAGAGCATTGCAATATTTGCTGTCTACGTTTTATCCAATTTTTACCAAATTCTTCCCAGAATAATATGTTCCAGAGGGATAGCTTTAATAGTCCATTGCTGCAAAACCAATCAATAGTTTTGTTGCATCCACACCATTGGTGTAGCAAGGTTTCATGGGCCAGAGCCTACTTCCCTGGTTTCAGAATATCATTGCTTCCTCTAAGGTGGCTGCAGGCAGAGCAGCACCCCTGTCGGCTTTAGAAAAGCACCTCGCTTGGTGGCCTGATGTTTTTGGACTGCAAATCATTTGGATGGAGTTCAGCTGGGGTTGATAGCAAGAGATGCCAAAGCTGCCAGGGATTAACTTTGTGAGCTTGGTGCATGGAGAAGGAATACTGTGTCCCCCTAAATGTATTTCTCTTTTCAATCCCCCAGATATCTGCTCCTCAAGAGAGATTATATTCTACATGGATTGGGTATGCACAGTTAATTCATTTTGTAGTAGAAATGTTAAGTCTTGTTTGCTTTCTCCTGGGTCCTTCTAATTAAGATAAAATAAGTGACTTACAACTCTGGAAGAGAATCTGAGCTGTAGCCATGGACGGTTTTTGATCCATTGGACGGTTTATTGCATATTACAGCCATCAGGTAGAGAGCAGCGTGGAGGCTTTTCTTGGTACTGCGCTGGAAAAAGAGGCTGGAAAACATGTGGCACTGCAGGCCTCCTTCGACTACAGCTCCCATCAGTTCTTGCCAACCTAGCCAATTAAGAGGAGTGCTGATTTGCAGTCTGGCATCACATGGAAGACTGCATGATGCTCTCTTCTGCTCCAGCAGAATGCACATGTATTCTGTGTGGACAGGAACAGGCAGCTGCTGCTCTAGCCCAGTAGCTTTTGTATATGCTTTCTTAAGGGAACCTTGCTCACAGTGATTTGTCTGTTGAGGAACCCCTGCAGATGTGCCACAGAGCTCTTTTGTACTGTAGAAGAGTCAGAGTGTGTTTCTGGATGCACAGTTGATACCATAACAGTTGGCTGCTATTACATTGAGAAACCTAAAATGAGCCCCATTTTTCTCCAGAATGTAGTATAACGTGAAGAAGTTGGGGTGTGTGTGTCCCTTTTGACCATCTGTTTAACTTCCATGCTTTTTCTCTCCACAGAGGCTCCATCTTGGCTTCACTGGACACATTTAAGAAAATGTGGGTTTCCAAGAAAGAATACGAGGAAGACAGTTCCCGGGCAATCCACCGAAAAACCTTCTAGCCTGGGAGTGTTCTGGGGTCTCCTTGGAGATTTGTTCTTCTTCTCAACTCACTTTTCTGAGTCTGAGTGTCTGAGGAGCTCCCCGTTTGTGTGTATGTGTATGAGTAGATGGGTGCCAGCATACCTGGGCCTTCCCAAAACAAAAGGGAAGGCCGGGGTTTGGACTTGGCTGGTGATTGGTCTTGTGGGAGGCAGGTGAAAAATGGGAAGGAACCTGCTGGAAAGATCTGTTCCTTTTTCTGTTGGCTTGAGAACCTCTGGGAGTACATTTGGGTCACTGTCATATGGCTTTGAAACCAAGCAGCTGAGCAGAATGGAAATGAGTGCGTGGTAAACCAGTCAGTATTTGGACTCCAAAGGAGATGGTCTAAGTCAGAATATGGGTCAGATGGAAGATCTATTGTTGTGGAAACTCTTGAGTACAGAACATGACTGTTGGCCAGTTTCTTCTCAGTTGCTCAGTGCATTTTGTTTTGTTATTTAAGATGGCCAATTCATAGCTTCCCTACATAGTTTTAAAAAATAACACATGAAAGAGAATAAGCACATTTTGAGATGTTACAAACCCATTTACTGTTGCTTGTATGTGTGTAGATTCTTAGGCTGGTGTGTGAGAATTTGGACCTTGACAGGACAGTTAGAATTGTTAATTTTAGAAACTAGTTTGTAATGCATGGTGTAGAACAGAAATGTCCTTCCTTTGTTCTATTCTAGACTGTCCTTGTCTTGGTATCTTGTACTGAGAGAGTCAATTTTCATTGAGTCAAGTGCCCAGGGAGACTCCAAAGAGTGTTATGTCCCATTCTTTTCTTCCTTCGTCTGCCCTTGCTCCCATCCCCAATCTCCAATCTAAAGTATTACAGTATGGATTCTTTCTGAATGGTGAAGACTTTACGCCTACATCACAAACCCTGCCCCAACAAGCTTTTCAGTCATGCTTGCCAGGAAGTGGTGTAATTGTTTTTAAGGTTATATTATTTATTGGGGGGGGGGGGGGGAGAGATGGTAACTGAACTACTAATTAGGACCCAGGGTTAGTTCCTCCTTTCCCACCTCACTCTTTGACTTACTACACTACATTTCTAATTCTTTAACACTAGCACTGACATTTTAACAACATTCTTATTTTGTACTGTTGGGTCAGCCCTGCAGTAATCCCAGCTCCTTGGAGTGGCTGTTTCAATGAAAGCACCCCATGGGGGAACAATAAACTGTGTTGGAATACTTTAAAAGTTGAGACGTGACCTCCAGAGGGAGGTAATCATTCCAAGATTTTGTTAATCCTTTTTGGCTGCTTCTGCACTGTTACTGAAAGGGAAAAAATAATCTAGCTTGAACTGGGTTTGGTTTTTTGTTTTTGTTTTCTTGTCTTCTTTAATACACACATTCTGGTGCTTCTTATTGTTAAATTATTTTTAACTGCTGCTGAGGACCAAATATTTCACACTCTTGACTGCTTAAGTATTAGAAGATGAAGCAGAAGGATACGAGCTTTGCATTTAATAATGAAAGATAAACCAGTAGGAAGGAAGTGATGAGGGACTTGAGCTAACAAGATGGGAGATGGGGCAAAGCATTGTCGTGTTTGCTACTGTCAGTATTTTTTTAATGTGGTCCAATCATATTTATAAGCATTTGTTTGGCTCTTTTAAAGTCATCATCTTTTTCAGGAAAAAAATACTTTATGACTCAAAGAGACATTGCATTTTTTTCAGTGTTTATACCAGCAGGAGCTGAGTCTGGCTTAAAGCTGGAACGATACAGTTCACGGCCCCTCCTGGAGAACAGAATGGTTGGGTAGTTAAAATGCAGTCTGATCTTGGTTGCTCTGCAGCATTCCCACAGAGTCACATATTTCAAACAAAGTGTGAGCTAACAACTCTGATTGTATAAGCGTTTCCTTGTCTCTTCCTATTACAAGAGCTAATGCTCTTTTGGAAGGAACTCCTCTTTCATAGTAGCTTGTCGGGGGACGAAAGACAGCAAATATATCTGAGCTTAGTCAGAAAAAAGTAGTTCTGTTTTGGATGTTTAGTTGTAGCTGGAGTTTAGAAGGATGAATGCTACTTTGTATGTGATCCCCCACCCCCACAAGGGTCATCTTCCAGCCGAGTAGATGCATTCCACGGATGAGCACTGATAGGAATTTCAACAGTATTAAGTTATTTTTAGTTCTAAGCAAGATGGTCCAGTGAAAGGTTTTCCTAAACAGAAGTTTGGGACAATCTGTCCAGATAGCAAATGTTAAGGCAATGTTGGCAATGTGTTTGCATCAGTGTCTTATGACTTAACCAGCAAATGGTAGCAAAGATCACTGTCTGGTTTCTGAGTTTGTTGGGGGAAATAGAATTGCTTGAAGCAGTGATAGTGGACATGAAGCTGCTTTGCAGTAACATTCTGTTAAGAAAACATTCTGTTAAAGAAAATTTTCATTTCTACCCATCTTCCCCAACCACATGCTTAAGTGTTTTGTGATGAACTACCTGCTCCAATGGTTGTTGTGGGTTTTTTGGGCTCTTTGGCCGTGTTCTGAAGGTTGTTCTTCCTAACGTTTCGCCAGTCTCTGTGGCCGGCATCTTCAGAGGACAGGAGTCAGAACTCTGTCTGTACTGTGGTGAGTACAGAGTTCTGACTCCTGTCCTCTGAAGATGCCGGCCACAGAGACTGGCGAAACGTTAGGAAGAACAACCTTCAGAACACGGCCAAAGAGCCCGAAAAACCCACAACAACCATCAGATCCCGGCCGTGAAAGCCTTCGAGAATACATACCTGCTCCAAGTTTCCTTAATCTTATACATCCATCTGTGTCAGATAGCACTGCTAAGAGAGCACATCCTCCCTTGTAACTTTGGATGTCCAGCAGTTATGTTAGGATTCCTTTGCTAAACAAATCATTTCAATTTGCCACTTGAAGTGATCATTTCAATTTGCCTTTGAATGAATCCAGTGTCCACTGTTTTATATTGAGTATGGGCCAAAATGTGGCTAGATGTAAAAGCCAGTTACACCTCTGAGTTGTGATCTTGAGAAAGTGGTCCAGTCTAGCAACTCCTGTTGATCTTAAGTTATGGACTTTTGGCCCAGGCTCAAGCAAGTATGCTTTTGCTGAGGGCTGAGACTTGAACAGGAGATGTGAATTTGCATGCAGGACATTTCTTTGCTTTGTCACACCATCCTCACTTGGCATTAGCCTGATGCTCAAGTACTTTGACCAAGAGTTGTAAGACAAAGTGCAATTTAAAGGCAAGAACAACCTGATCCATTACCAAGGGACTACATCTGAACACTAGCTTCTTCACTGGCTAGACTTCCATGCAGAGTAGTCTAGGATGTTTTACAGAAGACTGTACGATTGGCATTCAGCCATAGGTAAGGGAGACAGATCCACACTTCTTGCCTTATGCTATAAGAATGTCATATTTTATTTTGAGCTGTCTAAGGTATGAAATGCATGCCCAGGACAGGCAGTTACTGTAGAGGCTTTGATTTCCGTACAGAATAGAGCTGATAGACTTCATCTTAATTGCTTGCGGGGTAGGGAACCCTTAGTTTTAACAAAATGTGTAATGACAGTTGTTTGGGAATAGTAAAGAAAGAGGACCCAGTGCATGGTAAGTTGTACTGGTAGAAGGAATGGCAAGCAACTCCTAATTCTGTGTAGTCTGTGTCTAGAGCAGTGCATATGGGGATAGAGGTCCACTGTGCAAAAATACCCAAATTATCTCCTGCGTCCCTTTAAATTCTACCCAAATTATCTCTTGCGTCCATTTGAAGTCTGTGTGACTTCTTCATTGTTCTGACATCAGTTATCAGAAGCAGTAATGTTATATACTGAACAAATTGACAGGTGCTTTCTGTAACCCAGCATTGGTTCTATCATTCTGATGCTATACTTTGCGAATATGTTCAAAGCACTGTTGGGTGCTACCCAACGTACTTAAATAAAAGTTGTTAATATATTCTGTGGTATCTGTTTAAGGGGGTTGTAGAACTTTTTCTCCTACTATGAGCCAGAGTGGAATCACTTACTTTGATCCTGAATAGTGTGCCATTGCTCTAACAGTTACTACAGTCCACAGACATGACGCTTGATATGGTAGAATTTAGCTTCTTCTGATTAGCACTACACAGACAACCAAGTTTTCCACATTCCAGGCCCTCTGTAAGCAAATATTAGTCAATAAATGTGGGTTGCTAAAACAGGAAGAAATAGTAGTGGTGAACCAGAAACCCTTGTTGCTGTAGCTGTTTCAGCTACAACAGAACCATGATCACTTCATCATAGACCAGCCACCTTGTTCTAGGTCAAATAAACCACTGTCTACAGGGCACAGAGTTTCTGGTTAATATCCTAGCTGTAGTATTTCCTCTTGCAGCCTTGTATCGATGATACAGGTATACACTAAGTGCTTGGCCTACTGCAGCCTTGTGCAGAAAACTGGTTGGTGTAATAGCCTATCTTTCTACCACAGTTTACTTCAGCATGAATGAGGATTTCCAAATAGGCTTGTGGACAAACTACTTGATTTTAGACATTTAAGATGTGAGAGAAGCGACTTAGATTTGGAATGGTGAGAAGAAATAGCCATGAGATGGGAAGGCATCTGATCTGTCAATGAAAAGAAAATACAAAGTATTTTCCAAAATGTACTGGTAGGGTCACAGGGAAAAGCAGCACACTATTTCTGATATGACTGGGGGGCGGGGATTTAACACCCATAGTTAAACAAAATCCTAGTTTTAGGTTCTAGTGGTTTAAGCATCACAGAGGTGTGGATTGGCAAGCATGTCCATTGTATTCATAACAGCTACTAGTTTGCAAGTAGCTGGATATGTAGCACCCGCCATCAACTTTTAAGCCAGGAGTTCTTCAGCTAACTACCCTGTTTCCCTGAAAATAAGCCCTAACCTGAAAATAAGACCTAGTATGATTTTTTAGGATGCTCGTAATATAAGCCTTACCCCAAAAATAAGCCCCAGTTAAGTGAAACCCCGCCCTCCACCATTGTGCAGCAACCAGAAGATGACGTGATTGTATTTGAATAAACGTAGATTGTACATGAAAAAAAAAAGCATCACCTGAAAATAAGCCCTAATGCGTTTTTTGGAGCAAAAATTAATATAAGACCCTGTCTTATTTTCGGGGAAACACGGTACATTTCAAGGGTCTAGTCTTCAAAGAGAAAAGATGGGCAATATCCTAGTAGGGAAATATAAATTGACAACATCACAACTAACAATTCCATCCCTGTTGGGACAACAGGATAGGCGTTATGGACACATGCCAGTGGAGTGAGGGCAGCAACTGACCCTGCCAGTTTTCTAAGCGGATCTTTCTGACTGGAGGTTTTCCAAAGGTAATGGTTACTTCTATGAACACCTAGTGTTGCTTAGGTCGTCTTCATACACGAGCAGAAGGATTTCAATGTCAGGCTAAATTAGCAGGTACAGCTGAGAGCAAAAAACTCCCCTACCTGAAAATGGGCTGGCATGGTGATAATGTATATGTGAACTCTTGGAAAAGACCTTCCAAAATAGCTTTTTAAAAATTACATTTAATTAGTGAGCAGAATATTACAATGTAGCCATCAACTGCGATAGAACCATTTAGAATGTAAACATTTTATTACCATTCCTGCCTCCAAAGGCAACATTGGCAAGACTGTTGGCTGAACAAACTGGACATCCAGCCCCCACCCTCCTGTGATTTCAGTATACAGAAGAACAGGCAATAACTCAATCCAAGGCATTCTGGATCATTTTTCCTTCTACAACAGAGGTTCGAGACCACGAGCAAAAAACTTTGCCACATTTCGCCTTCCCAATTCTAAAGAAGTACTGTCTGAAACTTTTCCATGATGGTAGCTGCAGAACTCATCTCAATTCATTGCTGGCTGTGGATGGAATGTGATTTTGTTTCTTAGAAACAATTTAGTAGCAGGCTTTGGAATCACTACAAGGAAGCCTGCCATTTCCTCAGCTCCTCTCACCAGTGACTTGCCAAAATGTAGTTTTAAAACAGAGCCAACACAGGGACTTGGGCTTACCCTTCTTGGATTGCCTAGATTAGCTGGAACTAGTCAGCTAACTGATAAACCACCACCCCTCTGTTAGGCATAATCTAGCATGTGGCAAAAAATAAAATAAAATTGGATGACCAGCACTTTCGTACGCATGGTCACTTTGCTTTAGCCACTGAAGGCTCTTCTGCCCTAGTACAGCACATTTCTCTGAAGAAGACAGTAGCTTTTTCAAGTAGCTCTGCACATTGTGAAACTTATGTTTTGAGGGCAGGTCAGGATCAAATCACCCTGTGTCCTATAGAATGAGGGAAAACTAGATGTCCTGTATAAATTGCCCCACACAGTGACCTATCAAGGTGCCCCTTGATAGGTCACTGGGTGACCCTTGAGCCCCTCCTGCTATTTCTAAGAATTAGCTTGTTTAGCAAGAAATCCAAGGTGATTTTCTTGTAAGAAAGGAGGCTGATCTTTCATCTAGAAATTCAATCCAATAATTCTTGGAAATGTTTCAGATCATGTTTAATATATCCACCTGACAGTCTCAAAACTGGATGGGAGAATGACATTTGCGACTTAGCCCACCCCTTCAGTGCAGATCTTCATGCGCCATTCACAGTGAACAAATGCAGTGCACTCATTGTTGAAAACAATTAGTAATTACAGTATGAGTTCTTTTTCCCCGAAAGGTGAGTCTGTTTCACAAAAACTGTGTACCATGCTGTCCTGTTTGTTTGTTTTATAGGCCACCTTTCTCCCAATAAGGAGACCCAAGGAGGAATATCCTACATGGAGTATCAGTGACATTTTGGTTCTCTGACCTGTGTTCACAGTTGAATCCCAACCCTGGTGATTATGGAGAGGTGTCTTTATTCCCATGCAAAGAGAAGGAGTGATAAGGGAAGGGGGAGCCAACCCTCCACCCTTAGGCAAGACTATCTGTGAACAGTTTCAAAGGGTACATGGTATAAGGACCAGGATACAGCTCAGCTAAATACTCCTCACCCAACTTAGAAAAAGTATGAATGGTCTGTTACCTGGCTACTTCTCTTCAAAATAAGTTTCTCTGGAACCGAATAAATAGTGGCAGAATTACCTAGTCACTGCTGAGTGATTTTTTTAAAAAGGCAAGATGACTTCTGGGCCAAGTCTAACTGGTGATCAGAGATATGAGCTTTTAGATCCAGAAGAAATCTTCAAGGCCAATTTCTCCCATTGCAAGGAGCTGAACATGACTCAGAAGCTTCCACTGATTTTTCCTTCACCAACGCTAATCTGATTTATATATATATATGTCACCTGCCCTTTTTTCCTTTTACTCTCCCAACTTCTTCTGGAGTCAATCAATCAAATATTCTAGCGGACACTGCTACCCACATGAAATTAAATGGTTTAGATTTCTTGGGGTTTGTTTTCCGTGAGGGCTTGACGCTGAGATTTCACTGTCTGAAGGTGTCTGCCATGAAGGGTGAATTGCGACCAGCTGAGGAGTTGCAGTAATGCACACGTGATGGGAACAAAAACTAGGAGGTAAAAGCATCCCTGCCGTAGCATTGGTTCCCAGGTTGCGTTGGAAGCCTGCTTTGGTTGGGCACTCACTGTATTGCTCAGTGGATCCCGTTGAAAGATGTCATAACCTAGAACAACAGAAATTGTTAAGAGAACTGAACACTGGCTTCTCTTTTAAGTTATGAGAATCAACAACATCTGATTCCACTTTCACCATCTCTGAAGTGCAAGAAAACCATGATCATCTCCATTCAAAATGTCTTCATTGCTTCTCTCTACTACAGTAGCCACAAATACAAATGTCTCATTTCTATTTCTCATAGAGAGAAATCTTAGTACAAGATGGTAGGTTTTGGGGTGGAGCATTGGCCTATAGCCCCCGGAATACCTCAAACAACACAGCCCCAGTAGTCACTTTGGCTAGAGTATTATAGGAATTCCGTTCCAAACAGATAACTAGAAATTTATTGCTTGTAAATTTCATTTTTAAGGCAGGAGGGAGAGCCTTTTCTCCTAGACTAAAATTGACTCATTTAGAAGTTACTTTGAAGTGATTTTTTCCATCATGAAATAAGAGACAAAAGTCTTTCCCCTAGAATAAAGCTCCAGTTCTTTCTAAGGCACCTATCAGTTGCTCTATCTATCTAACCATCCTTGCCAATAGTTTAAAATGGCAAATTCACTTGATATGATGTACCTAACATGATGTTTAGACTAAGCAAGGAGCACTGCGCTGCAGAGAAAAATTATTCCTTAATGTGATATTTGTGTTGCAGGAAAAGCTTTAAAAAGTTAACTGTTCTGGTCTACCAAAATGCTGTAGCCAGCGTGATGATGTGGGTGAGACAGACAAACTGTAGACAAACAAAGTAATGTTTCCAAGCTCTAACAGCAACAAAACTGTAAGTAGAGCTCTAAGCATTTCTTGTTGGGGTTGATTACAGACAACTACAGGGGGGAAATGCCGCTGCAGGGAAATTCAATTAAAAATAAATCAATGACTATTGTGCCACAGTACTAACAGCTTTCTAACAGATATTCCTGCCTTGGTTCTCATTCCACTGCTCAGTGAACTGCCCTGCCCATCACTTACCAGTATAAACACAGAGCAGCCAGGGTACCAATCAAGGGGGCAAAGGTCTGGCCTGGTTTGGTTACCAAGGCAACCATGCCAAACAAGAGAGCCGAGGCAGCCTGCTTCCTCTGATTCAGCACCAAGTCTTCATCCACCAGGTCAGTGACCACCAAGTTGAGCAACTTGCATGTCCCTTCAGTGAACACGCGATTGCTGAGAACAATAGAGATGGGAGATTATGAGCAGGTTCAGGCACAGTGGGCACAGAACGAAGAGGAAACTGCTGCATGATATGCAGATAAACACTGGTTACCTGCATTCAAGAGTACAGTTAAAATAATCAAGACCACCACATTAATTAAAACTCAACTTGATGTCTTCCATTCACTGTGCTCGCTAGGGAAGGATGATGAGACTTGCACCCCCCATGTACCATCATGGGTAAGGTTACTTTGTGTATTCATGGTAAGACACCCCCCCAAGCAGGAATACAGAAAGAAACAGTGAAATGCCCCAGTGTTGATCTATTAAATCCTCAGGCAAGTACCAACAGCACCACATGTTGCCAAACTTTTAGCACTGTTACCACATTTTGTTCAAAGTTCTGTTCCCCAAATTCATAAGTAGATTTTTATTGTAAAACATGAGCTTTTCGGGATTCTTAACTCCCTTATGCCCACATATTGATTTTGTTCCTTCTTGATAGCATGTATTTATTACTGAAGATGAAGGACTTACTAATGCCTCTGATCAGTCTTCTCTGGATGAACAAAAAACAGATATCAGAGCAGATTCAAACACCTGAGCCCATGGCCAGGAGTCAAGATTCTAGTCTAAACTTTAGCTCAATGACAATGATACCAAGTATCAAAAAATGAAAAATATTGGAAAAAGCCACTAAAACATGACTGAAGGCCACAACGAAACCCCCCAAAAATAATTAACTGGCCAAGAAACATTAGGATTTTCCAGCAAATAATGTCTTTTAAAAAAATATTGTGGAATTCCATTTCTCTTTCACATGGGGTAAGTCAAGTCTACAATGCAACTAGCACAATCCATTGTTCAGTCCTAACCTAGTTCCCCAGGGCCATAATAGTTGAGTGGTGTACCTGGCTATGAAGAAACAGAGCAGGTAGACGCAGTCTGGTCCAGCAAGGAGCATAATCACACTGAGCAGCAGCTTGAGGAAGAAAAGTCCTCGTACCACAGCATATACACCCCAACGCCGACAAAGAGAAAGGAAGTAGAGGTTGTTGAGATGAGGAGCCACATAAGAAACACCTGAAAAGAAAGATAAATAAGCAAATGATACAATACCCTACAGTGCCTTCTTGTATGTAGTCATAAGGAACAACTATGGGAGAGCCGCTGCCAGTCAGTGTAGGCAACACTGGGCTAGATGGACCAATGGCTTGTCTATAATATCATTCCTATTATTTGGGATTAGGTTGGAGGACTCTTGAGAGTCCCCTGGACTGCAAAGAGAACAAACCTATCCATTCTGAAGGAAATCAACCCTGAGTGTTCACTGGAAGGACAGATCCTGAAGCTGAGGCTCCAATACTTTGGCCATCTCATGAGAAGAGAAGACTCCCTGGAAAAGACCCTGATGTTGGGAAAGTGTGAAGGCAAGAGGAGAAGGGGACGACAGAGGACGAGATGGATGGACAGTGTCATCGAAGCTACCAACATGAATTTGACCAAACTTCGGGAGGCAGTGGAAGACAGGAGGGCCTGGCGTGCTCTGGTCCATGGGGTCACGAAGAGTCGGACACGACTTAACGACTAAACAACAACAAACAACAATGGAGGGTACACTGAAAAGAGTGCTTCTTCTTGCAGCACCCTAACCTGCCAAGGAAAGTCAGGCTATCTCCACCCTTGCTAAGTTTCTTACAGGCAATTTGTCATACCTTTGCCTTTAGAATAGTTGTTAAGTAATATTTTGATATTGTGATTGTATTGTATATTGTTTGGGGCCCTGAAAAGTAACTTATACTTTAATGAGCAAATAATAAATATTAACAAACACGTCAACAAGAAACAAGGGTATAAGTATCCTGATACAATAACCTAGAAAATAGGCATGGAACTGTCAGATTTTTTTTTATCTCAACTCCCAGAATTTGCTAAGAATTCCCCCAGGCAGAATTCCAGGAAGTACAGCCAGAAAACAGAAATCCACAGAGCATTTTTCCCCACCTCTTTGGTGGTTCTGTTGCCATGACCCTCCATTCGAAGAGAAGGAAACTGCCCTGGTGCTTCATGGGGAGGTAGTTCTTTGGGAGAGACCCTCTACAGCAGTGGTCCCCAACCTTTTTGATGCCGTGGACCGGTTGGGGGGGGATGGGGTCCGTGGGGCTGTGCTCGCTCATGCAGGCACTCGCACACATGCGCGAAGGGGTGGGGGTGCTCGCGCAGCGCACACACACACGCGCATACATGAAGGGGCGGGGGTCACTCACAGGGGGCGCGTGCACTCACGTGCATGCACAAAGGGGCTGTGCGGGGTGTGTGCGGGGGGGGCGGAAGATCTGTCTCCGCGGTCCGGCCAAGGCCACGGAGTAGCACCGGGCCGCAGACCGGGGGTTGGGGACCCCTGCTCTACAGAGCCTAATAGGCAGTGAGACTAGCCATCCTATGAAACCTTGTAACTTCCATGATGTTTCATGAAACATGTCCCATGAAACATCAAGGCAGTTTCCTACGTTTTGAACAGAGGATTATGACAAAAGAGAAAAGTCTCAGGCCTACTAGAAAATAGTTTGAGATCACCTAGTTTCACTGCCTAAATGCACAAAAAAAAAAACCAGTCCAAGTTAGATTCAAACATTACTTATGAATACATTCTAACCAGAAACAGAAGCTGACATAACACACCACTTATTCTTGTACAACAGCTGTATTTCTCTGACATTTTGAACTAAACTTCCATTAGTGATACGCAAAAACAAAAAGGCAATTAGTCAGACACTGGGAACCTCATCTAAATCCCCATCAGTACGGATACACTGGTAGGCTTTGAGGTGAAAATTTGAGACACTGAGACAAGACTTAAGTAATAATCTTTATCTAATTCTCTTAGGAAAAGGTAAACAGGACATCCTAAGAAAACAATAAAACTACTAAAGCTACATAACAAAAACATACCAAACAGTAAAAGCAAGTAGAGCGGTGGCAGCTCAGGCAACGCCCACAAACTTAGGCAAGCACACACGGTCTCTGCCTCGCTCAGTCAGTCAGCACCCGTGAAGTGTGGGTTTGAGAGAGAGAGAGAGACAAAAACAACTAATCCCCTTTTTATAGAGCCTCACTGAAAAAGGGACAGGTGAGGTCTTTAAGCACATTAACCCACAATGGGTAGAATGTTGGATCTTGTCATATCTCAACAGGTTTTCCTCCATAGCCTGAAACTTACTGTAATACAGTAGTGAGCAGAAGACTGATACAGATCTACTAGTAGATTTTTTGTTAATTTGCTGTAGATTGACTTATTATTTTGCACATAACAATCTGACGAATGGACAACAACTCTGAATTAGTCAAAATATGAAAGCTTTCTACAGCTGACCCCTAACATTTCAGCCTTTTATATACCAATAGCATACTCATTCACGAGAGATCTGTATATGGCAGAAACAGCACACACAAGATGGCGTTAACAGATGTGGGGAACTTGCAGAGTTTCAGAAGAACAAATATACTTCATGAAAAAGGAAACCCAAGCAAAGTGAAACCTGCAAAACACCCCAATGTTTACTGAGCATTCTAGGTGGACACTGAATGTTGAGCAATGGTAGAGAGAGAAGAACTGACAACAAAGGCAGAGGCGGAACACAGTACAGTATCCTCTAAGACATATGGTGAATATATGGCTGGCTAGCTGGGTGAAATCCTAACAAGAGCACTCTGCATAACAATATAATGTTGCAGTTCAATTTCACACACAGAGACATTTATTCCTTTCCAGTGAACACACTGGTATTCTTCCTTAAATGAAGGAAAAGGGCAACATTCACGCCAGTCTTGACAACAGCCATCCTATTCACGTTTTGGAATTGATATTATTCAAGCAGTATTTATCCTAGCAGATGTCTGGGAATCTAGCATAGTTTTAGTTGTCAGTCCTTTTATAAGAGGGAAGCCGCTTCTACAAAATGCTGGCAATAGTTGCAGCTACAATCCAACCAAGTTTGGATTCTACCTTCTTTGCCAGTGAAAAAGGTGGTATTCTTTGTCTAGTCAGTTTCTGGAAATCAAGGCTATATTGCTGAGCAATGGATCTCCACTCCCAACCGTGCACTCACCAAGCAGAAATGATCCCATGGAAAGTGAGATACGATCAGATAGCAGATGTTCCAAAAAGAGAGGGAAGAAGTTGCTGTTGAAATGGCAGTGAAAAACCTGTGAAAGATGGCATTATTAAATGGACAAATAATGACAACATTTGTGAAAAGACATCTGTCAGACTGCTGAAAATAGCAGTTTGGCAGAACAGTAAATACTAATTCAAAAAATAAATGGAATGCCTGACACCAACCAATATAAATGCCAACTGCTTCATGGAGTTTTTGAACAAATACAGCAGTTGTCCAAAGAAATATTTTAGGCTTCTTATCAAGACAGCCAGTATTAGCAGCAGATACCTCTCTTAACTAAAAAGGGAACTATTTAGGCCAATTGAGGGAGACTGATTCTTACTCTGCAAAATCAGGTGTCTCAGCAAGTGACAAAGACACTGCGAATGTTATGCCAAGAGTGCACAACGATCTCTAAGCAGAGAGTGGAAGAAAGCAACAATCGCATGGAGAAAAACTCTGATGAACAGGACCACTGGGTGGATTCCTGAATGTCAGCCAACATTTCTGGACTGCAGAGAGGCCAGAAAAAACCAACCTGTGTAAGGTTCATGGTGACAAACCAGAGAAAGTTGCGATGTCTGGAGAGCTGCTTGAGGTATTCAGCCAGAGTGATTCTCTTCTCCTGATGTCCAGAGGAATGGTCAATGTACAGTCTGGAAGAACAAACAGTGATATTCTTAAGACAGACAGAAAGGTGGGACAGATATCGTCTTGAGTTCAAATTCCTACTCCGCTGTCTAATAAAGAGCACGTCTGAAGCATGTCTAAGCTAAGCTTCCTGGAAGAAGGACTGCTAGCAAGAGACGGCTTGCATCTAACAAGGACTGGGAAGAATGTGTTTGCCCACAGCATGAAGAACTCCATCAGGAGGGCTTTAAACTGAATTGGAAGGGGGAGGGAGACGCAAGCACAGAGTTAAGGGTAGATGAAGCCTTACACACAATAAGAGGAGTGGATCAAAAGGGCAACAATAGTAACACTAACAATAATAATCATAACAATCATCGTCATCATCATCATATTCATAAAATTGTACAAAGACAAACAGGCCACAAATCACACAACCTCCGGTGTCTGTATACGAAAGCCAGGAGTATGGGAAACAAACAAGAACTGGAAATTTTAATTCAGGAGAGTAAGTATGCCTTGATAGGAATAACTGAAACTTGGTGGGATGACTCCCATGACTGGAAAACAGCAATTGAGGGATATAAACTGATCAAAAAGAACAGAGAGAATAAAAAGGGAGGTGGAGTTGCAGTATATGTCAAAAATATGCATTCCTGCACAGTAATACAGGAGGAGGAGATTGGCTGTCCCATCGAGAGCATCTGGATCAATCTAGTCGGGGCAAAAAACAAAAGGAACTTGGTAGTTGGAGTCTACTACTGACCGCACAATCAAAGAGAGGAAGCAGACAAAACTTTTGAAAAACAAATTGCAGGGTTTTCAAAGAGACACGACGTAGTAGTGATGGGAGATTTCAATTATCTAGAATTTGGGAGGCAAATTCTGCCAAGTATGGCCCTTCCAAGAAATTCCTGGTTTGTGTGGCTGATAATTTTCTCCTACAAAAAGTGGAGAAAAAAACTAGAGGATTTGCTATCCTTGACTTGATTCTGACCGACAAAGATGACTTGGTGGGGGAAGTGGCAGTAAGGGGAACTCTAGGCGAGAGTGACCATGTCCTTCTAGAACGCTTGATTTCAAAGGAAATGAAAGCAGAGTGTAGCCGCACACTTCTGCTGGATTTTTAAAAAGCCAATTTTAATAATCTCAGAACAAGGATAAGTAAGGTCCCATGGCAGGAAATCCTAACAAGAAAAGGAATCCAAGAAGGGTGGGAGCTTCTAAAAAAAGAAATTCTAAAGGCACAACTACAAACAATTCCAACAAGAAAAAAACCGGGGAGGCGGCCAAAAAGGCCAGAGTGGCTTCACAAAAAGCTCAAGGAGGACCTAAAAACCAAAAAAGACATGTACAGGAAATGGAAAGAAGGCCAGGCCACCAAGGATGAGTACAGACAAGTAGCAATGAAATGCAGGGATGGCATTAGGAGGGCAAAAGCTGAGAATGAGCTGAGGTTAGCTAGAGACACTAAAAGCAATAAAAAAGCATTCTTCAGGTATGTGAGTAGCAAAAGACAAACAAAAGGCATAGTGGCACAGCTCCGCAATGGAGATGGAAAAATGATAACAGAGGACAAAGAAAAGGCAGAGGTGCTCAATTCCTATTTTAGGTTTAATCTTTTCCCATAAGACAGACTATGAACTTCAAAACAAATTGAAGCGCAAGTTGGGGGGGGGGGGGGGGACAGGATTGCAGCTGGAGATAGATAAACAAACAGACAAGGAATACCTTACCACCTTGAACGAGTTCAAATTTCCAGGGCCGGATGAACTGCTTCAGAGAGTAATGAAGGAACTGGCTGAAGAACTCTCAGAACCGCTATCCATTATTTTCTTGAAATCATGCGAAAAGGGTGAGGTGCCAGAGGATTGGAGGAGGGCTAATGTTGTCCCTATCTTCAAAAAGGGCAAAAAAGAGGAACCTGGGAACTACAGGCCAGTCAATCTGACATCAATCCCAATTCTGGAACAGATCGTAAAGTGGTCATTGTGCAAGCACCCAGAAAACAATGCAGTAATAACTAGAAGCCAACACGGATTTGTCAAGAACAAATCCTGCCAAACTAATTTGATCTCATTTTTTGATCAGGTCACCTCCCTAATAGATAGAGGGAATGCTGTAGACATAGTATATCTTGACTTCAGCAAAGCTTTGACAAAGTGCCCCATGATATCCTGATTAGCAAGTTAACTAGGTGTGGGCTGGATAGATCAAGTGTCAGGTGGATACACAATTGGC
This sequence comes from Intellagama lesueurii, assembly GCA_037013535.1. NCBI lineage: Eukaryota > Metazoa > Chordata > Lepidosauria > Squamata > Agamidae > Intellagama > Intellagama lesueurii. The sequence goes on from JBAJHW010000003.1 coordinate 213,544,948, forward strand.
TACAGAATCGTACTCAGTGGGTGATGATTAATGGATCCTTCTCTAACTGGGAAGAGGTAACAAGTGGGGTACCCCAAGGCTCAGTCCTGGGCCCAGTGCTCTTCAATATTTTTATCAATGACTTGGATGAGGGGAATGCTTGTCAAATTTGCAGATGATACAAAATTGGGCAGAATAGCTAATACCCTAGAAGACAGCAAACAAAATTCAAAATGACCTTGATAGGATGGAGCACTGGGCCAAAAGCAACAGAATGAAATTCAACAGGGATAAGTGCAAAGTACTGCACCTTGGAAAAAGAAACCAATTGCACAGTTACAAGATGGGGGATACCTGGCTCAGCAAAACTACAAGCAAAAAGGATCTTGAAATTGTCATAGATCACAAGCTAAATATGAGCCAACAGTGTGATGGCAATTGCTATTTTAGGCTGCATTAATAGAAGTACAGTTTCTAAATCCCGCGAGGGGCGAGTCCCCCTCTATTCAGCACTGGTTAGGCCTCACCTTGAGTATTGTGTCCAGTTCTGGACACCACACTTCAAGAAGGATGCTAACAAATTGGAACAAGTTCAGAGGAGGCTGACAAGGATGATCAGGGGGCTGGAAACCAGGCCTAATGAGGAAAGGCTGAAAGAATTGGGCACATTTAGCCTTTAGAAAAGAAGACTAAGGGGTGATATGATAGCACTTTTCAAATATTTGAAAGGCTGTCATACAGAGGAGGGGCAAGATCTGTTCTCGATCATCCCTGAGTGCAGGACACACAACAATGGGCTCAAATTAAAGGAAGCCAGATTTCGGTTGACTATCAGGAAAAACCTCCTAACTGTTAGCGCAGTACGACAGTGGAACCAGTTACCTCAGGAGTTGGTGAGCGCTCCAACTCTGGAGGCATTCAAGAAAAACTTAGATAATCACCTGGCAGATATGCTTTGATTGTATTCCTGCACTGAGCAGGGGGTTGGACTTGATGGCCTTGTAGGCCCCTTCCAACTTCACTTTTCTATGATTCTATGATATGTCACCCTTTCTCTTATTTTTCTTTCAGAGACGTTGCCTCTAACTCACCCTTTCCTAGAGAGGATAACATGGAAAAAGGTGGTCACATATTGGAAGGACAGGATATAAATGAATAAAAAGGATTATTATCACAGTAGTTTCTGCTTTGTTCTTTCCAAAATAAATACATGCTTTAAACCAGTTCACATATACCAAAAGGTGATAAAGAAGTATGTTTGTTTAAAAATGGAAAAATAGCCCTCAGGGCCCAGTGTAAAACTTTGGGAATTGGTGCCTACTATTTCAAAAAGCGAATGAGAGCTCCATACAAATCCCAAAGCACATTGGCAAAATGGAATCCGTTCACCTACAAGTTATATCGTGTGCTAATTGGGTAGGATATTTAATCTAATGACAGGAATTAAGCAAACTAACATCACAACTTACTCTTTTAGAGCTGTGCTTTCATCCCACTTTGCTCGTTCCTCAGCTTGAAATCTCTGCTTTAGCACCCACGTGGCCAAGGTAAATCCAACCGCTGAGCAGAAAGCCAGTGCCACACAAAATATCCGGAAGGAGAAGAAGTTCTCCTTGTTCCACACAGCATAGGACATGAAGACTGAGAGGGAGCCAATGGCACTGAAGAGTGAAGAATAGAAGTTGAGGCCGGTCCTATCCTTTGCAGACACCGCAAGGTCAGCAAGCAAAGCATTCTGGTTGAGATCCACCATGGTGAGGAAACTGTCATAGAGGCAGAGACAGATGAGGAACTGCAAGCCTGGATGGGCCCATGCAATCCAGAAAGCCAGAAATGATATCGCAAAGAGGGGACCATTGCGGCTCAGAGCCTTGAGTCTCTTCAGAACCACTTCTGGAGTAGAAATCTCTGCTCCAGATCTGCAAGAGAAGAAATACCATCCCTATGAAAACCAGGTGAGCCACATTCCATGGTTTTAAATTACATGCCGTCTTAGCGTTCTGTCTCCTTGTCAATCCTAGTCTTCCTTGTCCTCTTTATGCTTTCATTTCTGCTACCCTTTATCCATCCATTCCTGTTTAGTACAATCTGACTCTCCCACCTGAAGGACTGTACTACATTAAGGAGGAGAAATATTCCAACAACCAGCCTAACAAGGAGAAACTCTGCTTCTAGACACTGACCTCTCTTTCCTGCTCTGTTCCTTCTATCATATATACCAACACCAAGCACATTATTCTACTTTTACAGCTATTCTGTTGTTTTAACTTCTGATGTAGGACATGAATCAAACTCTGCTTACTGTTGTGTGCTAAGGAAAGCCCGGTCACTCAACCAGCCAAAGAGAGGGTCATTGAGGCTGTTCCAGATCAGAAACACAGTCTAGAGGAAAAGCATGAGATACTTAATGAGACGTAAACTGAAGTTAAGTACTTCAATATCTATCTCCTGTTACACACATAATAAATATCATTTCACAATAAAATGTTAGTCTTTAAGGTGCCACAGGAGTCTTGTTTTTCCTGCAACAGAATGACATGGTTAACCCTATGGATATCATTTCATAGTTAACAACATTCAACTCACAGACAACTGCAAGCAATAAGTGAAATGCCTATCCACACAAATAGCTCTTCTGTGTCTGTTGCCATTTTTCCCAGACAAATTTCTACGACTGCATTACAGTTTTATTCACTGAGGGTGCATCCCATCCAACACAATAGATAAAGCTACCCAGTTAAGCTCCTATTGAATCTTTTTACTCACTCCAGCATCTAACATCATCTCCAACCTAGACAATATGAGGATTGCCTGATTGCTCTCTGTTTCTTACTGGTTAAAGAGCCTGTAAGTTCAGATAGGAAGGAAACATTTCTGAGTTTACTGTGGGGAAACTGATTTCTAAGCTAGAAGAACAAATCTTCCAGTTCCTAGCAAATCTGGGTGAAATCTTACACCACTGCATCACATGATGAGTCTCACTTCATTATCCAAACAGGTCCTTACTTCTCAAGAAACCATGGAACAATTAGGTTTAGATCAAGCATTTCCCCTTCATCCCCATTCACTCTTACTTGGTGAAACGAAACAGTGGCCTCAAAAGCTTGCACACTTTTGGAGGTTGCCTTTGTGTTCACCTAATAAGGGTAGCGCCCCAATAGGGATTTTGGAATTTGCTGGTGTAAAGGGTCACTGTGGTTATTTTGAATTTAGTATATAATGTACTTTTTAAATATCCCTGCCACTTAACCTCACTGTTTTGCAGGTTATATTTGTACATGTATGTACATACATACATTTGCAATTTATACATATATGTCACAAGCCTGCCAACTGACTAAATTCATGCACCTTATGGAAGAGACTTGTGTAATAAAGCCAAGCCATAATAAAATTATTACTTTTAAGGTGTCATAAACCTTTTGTGGATTCTAGAACACCATAGATCTGATAAGACTAGAAAGAAAGACCAAACAGTGATTCCCAAGTTCAAAACTTACCTCCCCAATCCAAAATGAAAGTTTATCAATCTTGTATACAGAAACAAAGGTGTCCACATAGTAAAGAAGAAACACATTGTGCAAAATGGAAATAAAAAGTGACAGGGACCCATAGACCACTGCAACAGGCAGGTTGAAGAGACAGGCTAAGAGCCTGAAACCCATGATGATTCATTCAGAGTCTTCTGGTTGCCAATATCACCTCCAGTTCCAATAAAGCCTTTCTCTCCAGCACCTACTAGTTTGCCATTGGGACCAAACCATCATCTCTGTTAAAAAAACAAACAAACAAACAACATTGACACTTCAGTAGCTAGAGTCAATGTGTTCCTGCACTCTCTCAAAAGACACATAACTTGCAATATGAAATTCAATTGCAGACGGTGGTTTAAAAAGGGGAGTAATAGGCTAAGGCTGACACAGGGTGTTAGGTATGCTTTTATTCCCGTTTGGTGGTGGTTGGGGACAAACTGGTTTGCTCCCTTTCCCAGCAAGCACATGATGTATGTGCCATTGCGAACCAGCCCATCCCTGATCAATGCCTACCCACACTTTCTGTATCCCAGTCAGGAGCTACTATTTTTGTGGGGGTGTGGGTAGGATCACTCAATTTTGATTCAGTTCCAGCATGTGTGATCTCTAGGATCAAACCAAAGTGACTGCCTGGCCATCCCTTTACTGAAACTACTTATTGATCTTGAGAAATGAGGGAATGGGAATAAAAGTAATCTCTTGCATGACTTGCAGAATAAGAGGCCACCTAATTCACATCACTAATTCTTATTTTAAAGCCTCCTTTCAGAGAAGCACAATATGCCCCCAAATCAGTCAAAATGAAATAACTACTGTACCTTGCAAAGAGGACACAATCGTGAATAAACTCTTGTGGCAGTTCCAGTTGCACATCAGTAGTCACAACTTCAACCTGAGAGCACCATGAAGTGACAGCACTAAAAATGACAAATACAAATTCTTGCATCAGATGGCACCATAGGTATTCAAAGATGGGCACGTAATCTTGGAAATATTGACATAGAAAATTTTGTGGGCCAAGACTTGAACAGAACTATTGACATTAGTTTTTTTTTAAGGTGAATCCAGAGTCTCTTGTCTCTTTTGAAGTCATAACCTAAAATAGTGTAAGGGGAGAGAAGAGAGATTTATAACATTTTTCTAGATGTATTATTGAAGGGTTGTTTTATGGCTAACTGGCCTTTTCACAAGCCAAATTACATGGCTAAAATAATATCAATTTGTAAATTACCACCTCAAAGATTATATTGATTTGTAAATGATCTCCTAAACGGTCCTGAGGAGGACTTATTAAATGTATCAAGATGTTTCCCTTATTTCTTAGCAATGCCACCTGGCTCCTTTTAGCAGGCATGTAACTGTTTCCTCATACAAGAAAATTAAGTCACTACTGAGCAATCTTTTTGTATTAATCAGAACTCTGCAAGCCATTGCAGAGCAACTATGCTTTCTCACAGACAGAGGCTGGCCAGGCAACCAGACCCTGTCCCCAAAGGTTCATGGACCTTCTTCCTTTAGGGACCACAGGCAGAAAACAAGACATAACACACTTCGTTGGCTTCATTCATCCAAGTGCCTGATATTCTAGCCTCTACTAGAGCCTGAATGCAAGGGGTGTGTGTGGAAAACTTCAAGCAAAGACTGGCATCTTGTGTCTAGTTCCACCCCAGCTTATTTCTCCCATTATCTCCTTCAGACTGTAAGCTCCTTTGTGGCAGGGACCTTAGCGTTTTTGCCTACTCTAACTCTACAAACCACCATGTGTGATGATGGTGCTATAAACTGTAATACTCTGTAAGGACTACACAGTCAGGGCATTTGGAACAGTAGTAGGTAGAAAGGAATACTGTATTAGGTCCCCCCCCCCCCTTCAGCCTCTCCCAACATCCTTCCTGAATAACAATCTCTGTAACCTGGTGAGGAGGGTATTCCCGCCAATGTTTGCTCGCAGAGAAGCCTGAGATGGATGGGGAAACTTAGGGGTGGGGGAGAAAAACATAGGCATGCAGCATGCCCTCCCTCGATTTTCCCCCCATCGCTGACTAACAAGTTTAATAGGCATTTCTGGACTGGACCCCACTTCACAGCCTATTTATTGATAATACAAATGAAGGGAAATGAGAGTACGGAAAGAATGATTCACTTCCCCCCCTTCATGCAGTGTAGCGGGCAGCGAACAAGAGACAACGCGCAAGAATGCACAAAACCTCAGAGGATGAGGATCTCATTATAAGCGCAAGACATCCCGGAGAATTTAACTACTCTCTAACGAGCCGTCCCTTAAGGGAGACACCTTTCCAGAACGTCGGCCAAGAAAACAAAGCTATGGGTCAGGCAATTAAAATCGAATGAATGAAGGGACACCACGGGAGCGGAACGGGGAAGAAAAGGTTCGTAATAAAACTCTTCAATGGGTATCTCGTTATAACTAGAAAAGCCGGAGGACAACACCAACAAAATGTCTCAAATCCCCCTTTTCTGTCCTCCTTCTGTTTACCTGGTGGTATCTCCGACCCGGAATCATCTTCTTCATCAAGCTTGCGCAGCCGCACTTGCCTTCTTGCTAGCAATTAGCGCGTCCTCGTACAGAGTGTCGGGTGACGTTCATTTGGCGGCCATGTTTTTACACTGAACGCTTCTTCTTTTACAGTAGTTAGGCGCGCGGCTGCGGGGGGTCGGGAGAAATTACTGTTCATTTATTAGCCAGTCATAAGGAGGTGGTGCCTCTTTGATAGTTGAACTGAAAGATCCTGCCAGGTTTGTCAGGGAGGTGGAGCACAACGGTTGGGTTCATATTCCTAGGATTTTAATATCCCCAAACTTTAAAATTAAATTAAAACAAACAGCCTGTTTTTTTTAAAACGACAATTTATTCTCCTGCGAATAATTTGTTATATTTTTTTTTCAAAAAATAGATTTTGCCACCATTTCAAAAGTGAGTGAAGGGGCCACTACGACCACGTGGAGATGTGATGCATACTTGAAATTCTGTGGTTGGTTATAATTAAAACACAAAGGCATCCGTTACAATAAGAAATACGTCTGTACTTGCATCATTCGTTTAGGCTCAAGTGCAATGCCTAGAAGCATTTACTGTCTCTCTTTTTAATTACGCCATCTGAAGGGTTAGCTGCAAATGATTTGTGTATTTTCGTTAATCTCCATGATACTGCAATATCTGGATTATACACCTTCCACCTTTCTGCAGTAGATGCCCTCCCGTCCCTTGAGTGCTGCCTGGATGCCATGCTGGTGTGGATGAAGAGTAACAGACTGAGCTGGATCAGGACAAGATGGAGTGCCCCTAGTGTTTGCAGTTTGGGGACTTTTTTTTTCTTTTGGGGGGGGCTACTTTCCGCTGAGAAGGAGGTTCACAGTCTGGGTGTACTTTTGGACCCAGCACTATCAGTGGAGTCCCAGGTAATGTCTGTGGTCCGTTCCGTCTTTTTCCATCTGAGGCAGTTTGCCCAGTTGCATCCCTAACTTGACACCAGGTCGCTTGCCATGCTGGTCCATTCACTGGTAGTCTTGAGATTAGACTACCATAATGCTCTTTATGTGGGGCTACCCATGAGGCTGCTGTGGAAACTCCAACAGGTCCAGAATATGGCAGCCATATTGGTGAGTGGAGTGAAGAAATGTCCTGCAATGGCTAACTGTTCATTTCTGTGCCAGCTTCAAGGTGATGATGCCGACATACAAGGCCCTAAACAGTTTGGGATCTTGATACCTGGCAGAACACCTCCTTCCAGTGAGATCTGCCTGACCTACTCGGTCTTCCCAGGGTGGGCAGTTGAATGCACTGACCCCAAGATTGACCCAGAAAAAGACCAGAAACTGGGCTTTCTCAGCAACCGGCCACCCACCCACCCACCTCTGGAATAATCTCCTGCCCAAAATTTGCCTGGCCCCTTCACTGAGAATTTTCAAACAATCCTTGAAAACATGGCTATTTAGACAGGCTTTCCCAAAGATTACATCATCATAGTGCAGAGACTTTTTCAGCGCTTATGTCACCAGACCCACCATCTTTCCTTTTTAAATTAGGTTTAGTTTTTTTGACATTGCCTTTTTGTGTATGTGGATTGGAATGTTTAATTTTGGTTTCTGTAAAATTATTATGTTTAATGTCTTTTAAAGTGTTATTTGTTTTATCATGTTGTGAACCACCCAGAGTGGCCTTGGTAGCCAGATGTGCGGTATAGAAGTTGAATGAATTAATGAATGAATACTATACTTTTACTCTTCTCCAACCAGGCAACTTGTGTTATGAACTGGAAAAGAGTCAATTTAATAAATTTTCAGTTCCAACAAAATCACTAGAAATTCTGTTTCCTGTGTATGCGTCCTAATACTTTTGCAGTGCAATCCTACTCCATTGTAATGATAAGACTGCACCTTACATGTTTTTGATCTGCCATTTAAGATATTTAGTAGTAGAATTGTGTGTTGTCAAGTTGCTTCCAACTATTGGAGACCCTTTTGAGGATTTTACAAGTATGAAATACTGTACTTAAGTTTACCATTTCCTTCTTCTGGGGGTGCTCTGAGACTGTGCAGCTTGCCCAAAACTACATAGGCTGGCTCTTCCCTGTTAGGCAGAGTGAAGAATCAAATGCCCATCTCTAGCTCGGCAGCCATGTGCTCCAGGTCAGTGAAGTCTCTAGCGTTGCTTTCTGTCTTTGAGAGCTAAATCCAATGTTATTCTCAGCCAGGGTAGACCCACTTAAATGAATTGGGAGTGTTACTCACAAGCAAGGTACATCTCACTTATTTTATATTAGAACTAACATTGACTGTAAGCCCTTTATGTTTGATTTGTTTCCTTGATTTAATTGCTGGTTTTATAATTTTGTTTTACTATATGGATTCTTAACTGTCTTGAAAGTATATCCAGTGAGAAAATAAAATATTCAGGCTTATTTAAAATTGAGCCTTAATAAGATGTCACTGGTGGTCATTCTAACTTTTCATTAGTGAAGGGTGTTAAGTCAGAAGTTTATTTTTCTGAGCCACACAGGAATACATAGAATTGTCAAGATGTGAAATTTTGTGTGTATATGGGGGCAATCCTGAAAGTATACACAGCAGTTTTCTAAAAGTTATTGTAAAACAATCAGCCAGGTCTGGGAGCAAGGTCACTGTACAATAATAATATTCCAAAATAATTTCCTTCATAGCTGACAGTTTAGCATGAAAGTAAAGGAGAAAATTAAAAATATGTCAAAATAATTGGTAAAATGTTGCATTTGCAGTTACTGTGATTTGGTCTAATTTTACTAGATCCAGTGATTTGCTGTACCTTGATATATTAATCCCAGCACTTTGTTCCTTCTGTTAGTTACTATAATTGTAGTTATAGTCAGTGCAGACTGCTGTTAGACAAAACAACAATGCTTATTATAAAGGCAGCTTGCCAGATTTTGAGTTGGAGTCATATTTTACAGGAATTGTAAAAGCAATGGAAATTCCTGTTGTAAAATGTCTGCTGGTGCGTCAGGACCCTGTACTTACAGAACCAGAAAAAGTCAAATGTTTACATCTGAAAGAAATATAAATACAAGGAAGCAGAAGACAGACACACATAATTGTAAAGCAATACAGGGAAACACGCTACACCACCGGATACCAGCAATTATGTAGCAGTAGCATCAATGGCAGAAGACAAGGACAACATGGATTTTCCTCCATAGTATCAACCTATGGGTGAACACTTAAAGAGTAATTTTCTGTGTATCACTTATAATATGATTAAAGGCTAAAGATTACTTAAAACTATGATGCTTTTTTACTTTTAAATAATGAATTTTGGAGTTGCATTGTCTGTGTTTTCAATGTGCCTTCTTAGGTTAAAAAAATCCTACATTTCTAGGAAGCATTTTTGGGATAAATGTCAGCTATCATGAACACAGGCTTCAGATTTTTCCCTAGAGGTCTATAAAGTTCTATAGGGCTCTAACGGAAATGCATCAGACTCTATGACCTAACAGAATTAAATCCTGTTTGACTCAATTAAGTGGTATGCCTCAACACCAAAACAGCTTGAAAACTGGGAGACAATGGTAAAGGAAATAACAGTGGTCAGACAGTCCTTTTCCTGAGAACTCAGTATTGTGCATGAGTCACAGGAAGATGATTATTCACATAGTTCCTTGTATATTATTCTAGTATGTTTCCATTATCAGTAGTTATTAATAAATAATTCACATATTCCACTTGCCCAAGCTGGAATGTCATATACAGTTCATGAGAATAGTAGTAAAAATGAATATGTATAGTAATTAGCAACATATCACAAATAACGCATGTGTGATGAAGAATGTGTCTGAAGAAGTGATTGCAATCCACAAAAGCTCATACAGGTACTGCAATAAGTCTGTTGGTCTTAAAGCTGCCACAAGACTTGGGTGTTTTTTTTATTTTTAACATATCTTGAAACCTAGCTACCTTTGAAAAAAATATACAATAGAGTAGCAGAAAGTATCTGAATTTTCATCAGCAGGCTATTAGATCCATAGTGCTAGCAAGATACTCACTAAAACATATAGTTTCTGCTCTTCGAGACATCATCCTCTCCTTATACAAGAGATAGCCAGCTTGTAGTTCTCTTGTCTAGATAATGGACTGTAGTTCCCATGATCCTTCACCACTGCCTATACTAGATAGAGTTGATGGGAAGTTAAATCCAACATTATCTGGGGAGGGGGGCACCCGTTGGCCACCTATGCTGTAGTATTTTAAGATGCTAGGTTACTCACCTGCTTCAATTAGCAGGTAATAAGGCTGTGGTGTAGGGCGTAGGATGATTAACACCACATTTTAGAGTTAAGACCCAGGTGCTACAATGCTGGAAACATAGAGATGCTCTCTAACATTTGCTTCCTTTCACAGGATTTATACATCCTAGAAATTTTCCCTTATGAGAAAGGGGTTTAAGTATTATTACCTGTTTAATATAGCAGATTTGCTGAAGTTACAAAAATAATGTGGAAGGGTAGTAGGAAATTGCCTATTAAAAGACAGCATGGGTCATACAATCATAGTTAATGGCACAGTTCCTCTTAAGTTTGATTTATATCTTATTATGACCATTAGTGCCTACTTTTCAGACTTATTACAGGTAGCTAAATTAGTTCAGGTGTTTAATGTAGTTGAGAAAATTAGCTAAAGAAAACCATTTAGTTAAAAGTAACTGTTGAGGTAAGGTATATAGTTATAAATGTAGCATTGTACATGTTGTGTGTTATTAATTAAGTGGAAGAATAGAGTTGGGTTCAAAAGTACAGAAGGTAGTTAATGTTTAATATAGTGGTAAATGTAGTAAAGTGATATAGAAATATTAAAACAGTGGTTTTAGACATCAGTAGTTTAAGTATGCAAAGTTCTCTAAGATTTCTGACTTATTTTCCTCTTATATAAGGTAAGGTCTTGCTCTTGCTTCATGGTTATATGGGGGGAAAGTAAGGGATGACGATTTACCATTGTCTGTGTGTTGTTGGCTGAACTTTGTAACCAGGTTTCCCAGGTTCATTGCAGTATAGTTTAAAAAGTTTTGTCTTTATTATCTTTTTTTTCCATAAAAGGTTCTTTTGTCTTTAATAGGTACATTCTACATAGGAATTCTGCAGGTAATGTTTCCCTGTCATGTATTTTGTCACGAGAAAGAAACTATCTGTTGGATAGTTACGTACATGGGTATTGAAAATACCATACCAGAGACAAACAGATTTTTCCAGTCCTTTAGAACTGTGCAAAAGGGGGAACATCAATGAAGATAGCTCATAATGTAAGGATAAGAAGCATTATACTTACTAAATGTTTCTTGCTACATACTTCTTAAAGTGAAAGAAGCCATGTTTTCCGAGGCTTTGGGACATTCTATTATAGTCCTGCTTCGTGCATAAATCTCTCCAAGTTATTTCAACATGTTTCAGAAACTTCTGAACAGGCATCATAATGCTACTGTAAATTCATTGTCAACAGTGGTTTAGCTGTCAGTGGTGCATGTGGGGCCTTGAAAACCTGAACAGTGAAAAAGTAAATTTGCTAATGGAGTGACCTCTTTGAAATAAGAAGATAGCATCTGCTCTTAGATTGTTAATTAATGTATTTATTTAAGATAGTTTTATCCTGGCTTTCTCCCTAAAAAGGATCCAAGGCGGCTTATGTTAAAAGACAGTATTTAATGCTAACAACGGTGAGCATACAAATACAAAAGGATCAAACAAATACCATACCAAAAAAAATTAGCAACACCAAAACAGATTCAAAGCAGGAAGGTGCAACAATCCATTTGAAAACAAAAGCAACACCAAAATATATTCAAAGCAGGAAGATACAATAATGCATTTAAAAACCCCACTCAGGCAGCCAGTCAGGGAAAGCTTGCCTGAAGAGAGAGGTCTTTGCCTGCTTGCAGAAGGACAGCAAAGATGGGGCCAGCCTGGCCTCTTGTGAGGGGGAGTTCCAAAGTCTGGAAGTAGCAACAGAGAAGGCCCTCTCCCGTGTCCCCACCAAGTATGCCTGCGAGGGTGATGGGACCAAGAGAGAGCCCTCTCTTAATGATCTTTACATTCAAGCAGGCTCGTAAAGGGAGATGCAGTCCTTGAGATAGCTTGGGCCCAAGCTGTTTAGGGCTTAGGTTGGAACCAGTACTTTGAATTCAGCCCAAAAATGGGTTGTCAGCCAGTGAAACTGCTGTAACGGGGGTTATGCGGTCCCTCTGGCCAGCCCCAGTTAGCAATCTGGCTCCTGCACTTTGGACCCACTAAAATTTCCTGACATTTTCCATAGGCAGCCCTACATAATCTGAGTAGTCCCACATATGTAAATGAGATTCTTGTGATCCAAATAACTTGCTATTTACATCGCCCACTGTCAAGATCACGTTTTTTTTTTTCAGAGTTCTGGCTTCCTGGGTTAAGATAAACAACTAGGCCAAAAAAGTACAAGCAGGTGTTAAAATAGTCTCTTTCTCAACTGTGCTCTCTTCTTGCAACAATAATAAGATATAATACGATAACAAATCTGATGAAGTGGGCATTAGTCCATGAAAGTACTTTTATGCCATAATAAATTTTGTCTTAAAGGTGTCACAAGACTTCTTGCTGTTTTTGATGTAACAGGTTAGCACAAGGGTGGATTATTCAGATGTTTAGATTTTTCCGTGCAATGGTCAGTTTTTGACAGAGTCATTTTAAAACACCTTGCACACATTTGTTTTCTTCTTTATAATATACCAGAATCATTCTTGCCACAGTAATCTATTCCTTGTCATGACTGTAGTATTCCTTGTATTGACTGTGTTGCATTGATACTTGTGAAGCCTTGCTACTAGTAACCGTATGGGTGAGGGGCAGGAGAGGGAGAAGGCAGAGGTACACTAGAGGTGAGGAAACTGGAAAAGTATAAGGATAGGGCTTGGGATAAGAAGTGGGAAATTGTGGCTGGAAGGGAGTTAGAGTCTTCTGGAACAGATAGAGAGACTATGCTGAGGCAATAGGGAAAGGATGCTCCCCACCCTCCCTGCTAGTGCATTTTCACAGGTGTGCAGGTAGAGAGCATGTGCATAGGTACTTTTCAGACAAAACTTTAGCTGTAGGCTTCTGTTTCTTGTTTATGTTTCATTGCATTCTTTGCTTTCGTTGGCATATCACATAAGGCTTCTTGCATGTTGCTGTTGTTGTGACTTGTTCGTTTGACTATTCCTCTAACAAGCTATATTTTTAGCTTCTTTCTGGAAGCCATTCAGCTGTGTAACTGCATCTTTAGCTTATCTAGGTATCAAATGGTGCAGTGTTTCATTTGTATGCTACCAGGTATGCAAAGCTTTCTTTCTGCCTCCCTTTACTGGCTGAAAGCATTTTTCTCCCAAAGAGCATTTGCAATTGAGTCATATCCTTCACTCAACAAGAAATTCTATCTCCACCCTTTTGAATGTCCAGGGCTACTGCATTTGTTACACCTATAAGCTCTGGGCATCTAAAACATCTTTTGGTTAAAATTCCTTCAGGTTGGAAATCAGGAAGAAGTTGCCCCAAGTAATGGTGAACAGAGCTCATTAAAAGGGTGGGTGGGTGGCTTCTGTGCATCATATAATGTTGTGGGTACTGTATTTTTTTCTGCATAAACAAGTGCATACAGTAGGACCCCATATCCATGGGATCAGTGCCTGCAGTTTAACTTATCCAAAGTCTGAAAATATTTTTTAAAAAAATTCAGAAAAAACTATTTTCATATGTATTACCAGAACCAGCCACTAGACTGAGCTATGAATACTTGTTAGTGAAGAATACATACTATGGTCTCTGGCACTCTCTAGTGGTCAGTTCTGGTAATGCATGTGAAAAAATTTCTATCTATCGTGTTTGCTATTATCTGCGGTTTTCAGTATCAGCAGTGGGGATTGGAACCAATCCCCAGTGGATATGGGGGTCCTGCTCTAATTCTGAAGTCCAGACAAATTGAGGTGGTAGAACAGTTTGGAAAAGTTACTGTTGGACTACAACTCCCAGTGTCCTGTAGCTGTTACAATTAGCATGCTAGGCAAATGATCTGGAAGCTCTAGTACAAAAATAATTTTTCAGAGCTTTGGGAAAAAAATTACTTAGAGAGAAGCATAAATCTTGTAGTAACAAGTAGTTACTCCTTGAGATGTCCAGCTTCTTATCAAGGTGTAGCTCTATGGTACCACCCCAGTCTCTCTCTCTCTCTCTCTCTCTCTCTCTCTCTCTCTCTCTCTCTCTCTCTCTCTCTCTCTCACACACACACACACACACACACACACACACACACAAAACTGCAAGATGTAGTAGTTCCACTCTACCCCTACATATTTTTAGTATCTAAGGATGGCCTCTGTAATGCTTACATTGCATTTATTACACCATTTGTTCTCATGGAGTTCAAGAAAAAAATATACAGAGGTATTCAGATGCTTAGTTTCAGCCTTTGGAATAGCCCTAATTGGGTTTCATTGGTTCACCGTATGTGGTACAGCAGACAGAGCTGCCATTAGCAAGCTTGAAGTGATTGACTGCTAGGCACAGATTTTTGATGTGGAGAGATGTTTGTGGGATCATCTGTGTGTAGTGTTAAAATAATTTGATTGGGCTGGGATATAATGCAGCTTGATTTGTGGGGAAGGAAAGACACTATTTTCTGCTGTGTCTCAGGCAACAAAGTGTGTTGGGCCTATCCTGATTGTAAAAGATGCATGAGTTGCACCATCATAGCGGTTAATCAAGCTGCATGCAAGGTGAGAGGTACACCTTTGGGTCTTCAGCTAGATCATTAGAAATACTGGTTCATGACTTGTAAAGCTAAAAATATTGCTCCAGAAAGGAATCTCTATGGAACATGTGGGTTTAGCTCTCTCACCTCTAGGACTGTGGTGAACATTTGCAGGAAATAGAGAATATGACTTCAATTCAGCCCTGATATCTTTTTTTAACATAATTTTTATTTCACTTTAAAAATTGCTTACACAGAATATATAAATTGCTTAATACAAAAATATAGCTAAAATATGCATCAGATACAGTTATAATGTTCATATCATAATAATACAGATGTATATTTTTCTTATACTTAACTTAAACGTGCCAAATTACACCTGTCTTTTATGAAAACTATTCTCTTATGGCTTGCTCTCCCTAAAGTGAATACAGAAAATTACTTCAATTATCACTAGATTCTAAATTTTTTAAAACCAATATGATAAAGGAAAGGAAACATTTTTATTTCAGATGAAAAGCAATACATATTGTAGCAGCTGCCAGTACATCAGAGAGATGGGAACATCATCATTATCCTTTTTAAATGTATAATAAAGTAATCAAAGGATCATCAGGAAGTTTGTACTCTATTTACTCAATATAAAATAGTACAAATCACCAATAAATGTTACTTTTTTGGCACTTCCAAAGCATGGCAATATGATCAGCTACTGGCTAATCCTATTTCTAGTTGGATTTTTGAATTTATCTGGTTTTAAGTTCAAAAGCTCAAATTTAAAAACCCTTCTTTTTTCCTTTTTGACTTTCAGAGACAGAACATGCTAATGAGTGTGACCTTTCTGAAATGTGAGCAGTGATCAACCACAATAACATTTTATTTAAATCTTTTAGACATGTCCAAAGAGTACATCTTAGTGGCAGACAAGACTATTTCATATTGAACAGCCAATAGGGGAGAAAGATTAAAGATGCAATGAACATCTATCACCATTTCCCTTTTGTCTAGAAAGCTTGCCTAGCAAAGGGGCATACTTGGCATTGCTTTATCAAAGATGTGGGGAGTGGAAAGAGGCTGAAGTACCTGTGGCTCATTAAGTGTATATGGCTGTTCCTCTTTGCCTAGAAACCATAATTCTTTGGCATGTGTCTTAGTTTGGGAGGAGCTAGGTGTAGTTACAACAATACAGCCTGTCTCTTGTTCAGGCACAACTCTTCACAGCAAGAGCCAAGCTTTCTACTTTAAAAAGACGGGGGAACAGAGTAAGTATTCGAGTTGTTGAGACTCCGAGCTGAATCCCCACCACTTCTTCTTTTTAGAGACTGCAGCTGGTTGCTATGCATTCCATTGTCCTTTTCTCATGACAACAAAGCTTGAAATATGAACTTGGGAATATAGAACTGTTTAGGCCCAAAGAGGCAGATATTCCGGATTCCTTGAGTGTTTCTCCTGCTGTGTTTTTCTCACTTCTTCTCATTCAGTGGTTGCTGCTGTGACATCCCCAGAATTGCTAGTTTTGTACCTGCTCCATGCTGTTTCCACTTTCAGATATTGATTTTCATCCCCAAGTGGTATCTTCCTTGCTAGGAGGCTAAAATGGTATAGGTCTTTAATACTGTATGATGCTGGCAAGCCTTCTGGTCCATGGTACAGCACACAGAAGAGAAGACAGGATGTGTGATGGATGGAAGATGGAAGCCAGGGGTGGTGTGGTTGGATTAGAAATCTTGAGGTAGGGCCCAAACAGGGTTAGGGACTAGGAGCAGACAGAAAGGTGAGAAATCTCCAGGATGAGATGGGAAGACATGTCTTTGTAGATGGATGTACTGGGATGGTGACGGTATTGATCAGTCAGACTCTTGGCTGCAAGTATTTAGTCTATTTGGATCTCTGTGTTGCCTTTCATCTCAGAGGCAGGTGACTGGACAGGGGAATTTGGAGCACTCTGGTTCACATTTAAAAGGTTCTTATCTTTAGTGAGATCTGTTTTATCTCCCACTTGAGAGATCCTTCAATTCACACTGGAGATTTATTATTTATTTATATATTTATTTGATTTATATACTGTCCATCTGGCAGCCAGGGCCACTCTGGGTGGTTTATTCTCTGGTGATGTTTATTGTCTGGTGAGAAGGGTCTACACAAGTCTTTTGATTGCTGATTTACTTGTGAATTAGTTTACTTTGTTTATTCGCGTGTAAGTGGAGCGCCTCCTCCTGGAGCCAGAGTACTGCAGGACTGGGTGCACTCTCCTCAGAAGGAAGGAAGTGAGAGGAAGAAGAGAAGGATGTGAGCCTGCAGCATGGACTGGCTTTTGGATAAGAGGAGCTTGAGAGCAACCAAGTACGGATTAGGGGCCCTGGGATTGTAAAGCGCCATATCTGGCCTCCAGCAGCGCTACTGTGAATGGATGAAATTGTTCTTGCTGCAGAAACAGGCGTGAATGAAGGGGACAAGCTTATCCCTACCAAGATAAGGAGCAGAAACCCCCCTCTTTTTCCGCCCACAGTACAGCATCTCCTGCTGCCTATTCCTCCTAGCCCACCCTGTCACCTCCTTTCCACATCCTGTCCTTGTGTAGGGGATGCATGGCCAATGCCCTGTCTCAGCTGCTGTTCTACTAAAGCCCAATGTCTGGCTTCACTCGCCTTTTTCCTCAGCCTGGGCTCTACTGAGGCTGTTCTGCCTTGTGGGGACAGAACCCATGGAGTCAACATAGCCCCTTTCCAAACTTTTCTCGCAGCCATCATTCAGCCGGTTGCAGTGGCTTTCTTCCTCCCTCCCTCCCTCCCTCCCTTCCGTAAAATAAAGTAAGTGGCATAGCGAAAGAGAAATGCATCCACCAAGTAAGTTAGATGATTTTTTAAAAAAGAAAACAAACATGGAAGAAAACCAAAATATCACAACCCACCTATTACATCACAGGGTGGTCACCTCTGATAATGCCACCCACCGCTCCATTTGGGTGCGAACTAACCACACAGGCTACATAACAAGATAATTAGGATTGTGCTGAATCATACCAAAAATCTGTTCTTGTACAGTCAGTGTGAACTTGCAGTGATGTTAGATTTGTGAATGCTTTAGCACAGTGGTCCCCAACCTTTTCTAAACCACGGACCGGTTGCGGGGGTGGGGTCCGTGCGTGGGGGGCACCCCTGTGCGCGGGTTGGCGGGGCACGGTCACTTGCATGCGCGCATGGGCAGGGTGTGCTTGGGTGGGGTGTGCTTGTGCGGGTGGGCAGGGCGCACTCGTGGGTGGGCGGGGCGCACTCGCAGGGATAAGCTGGGCACCTGTGCGGGGGGGTGTGTGCATGTGGGGGCAGGACATCTGTCTCCATGGCCCAGTCCTGCCACGGCCCGGTACTGGGCCGCGGACTGGTGGTTGGGGACCCCTGCTTTAGCATATATCTGGATCATGCCATACTCTTGTTCAGCTTGTTATAATCTGGCAAGGGATAAACTAGAAAAAACGTTTGTACCCTGAGTTGGCATTGCATAGCCACTTTTTTAAAAAAATATCTGGCATGCAGGTGAGTTCCGTCCCTGTTGCTGTCCTGTTCAGAATCTATCCTTCCCACAAATCTGGTATTTGTGGTGTGAGGAAAGGTCATGTTTAATTAATTAATTAAAATATTTTTACCTCTTCTTTTTCTTAAGGATCCAAGGCGGCTTACATCATTAAAACACCATATTAAAGGTTAAAACTGTGAATTATTCAACCATTAAATTAATTAATAACATATTAAGAGTGTTAGGTAAAGCATTACTAAAACAAATTTAGACGCAACAAAAGGCTTTTAAAACCTCTCCTAGACAGCCAGTCACTAAGGAAAAACCTGCCTGAAGAGAAAGCTCTTCATCTGCTTGTGGAAGGACAACAAGGCTGAGACCAACCTAGGATTTCCAGGGTCTGGAAGTTGCGGCAGAGAAGGCCCTCCCCCGTGTCCCCACCAAATACACCTGTGAGGGCGGTGGGACCGAGAGAAAGGCCTCCCTTGATGATCTTAACACTCGGGCAGGCTCAGAAAGGGAGATGCGGTCTTTGAGATAGTTTGGACCTAAGCCAGTTGGAGCTTTACAGGTTAAGACCAGCACTTTGAATTATGCCTGGAAATGGAGCAGCAGCCAGCAGAGCGGCTGTAACAGGGGTTTTTTGTGATCCCTGTAACCAGACCCAGTTAACAATCTGGCTGCAGCATTTGGACCCCCTGAAGTTTCTGAGCACGTTCCAAAGGAAGCACCACATAGAGCAAATTAGATTAAGCCAGCCGAGAAGTAACTAAGGTGTGTGTCACTGGGACCAGGTCAGACCTTTCCAGGAATGGGCCCAGCTGGTGCACTAGTTTTAACTGTGCAAAGGCACTGCTGGCCACCACCGAAATCTGGGCACAAATCTCTATGTAATGTCAAACAAAATAAAAGTCACATCTGGCTTGGTGCTGGGCCTCTGTTCCCTGAAACCTAAAATTAAGTATCTCTTTGCCTTGCCTTGCCGTAGACCCTGTGTCCTGGCAAAGCAGGTGAGAGTAAATAGACTAATACATAAAATATATCTTTGTGACAACTTCCTGGTTTTTGTTTATCAGCCCAAACCATTCTTGGTAAGCAAGACTTGTCCCAACGGGTTCCATTCTTGAATACTGTAAAATATCATTTAAGGCACATACTATTGTGAAAGCTGTGTTTATAAGAAGTGTTTGTGGTCAGACACGTGATAAACTATGGTATGCATCTTATTCTTTCAACAGAACAGCACCCTCCTTTCTTTGACTTCTTAGCTTCTGTTGGTTTCTGACAGTACAATGAGGAAGGGCTTAACTTGGTAATGGGACATTATAAACTTGGGCCATTTAGCTGACAAATGTGTTAACTGTACATAGGGAAGACTGCCATGAACTGGATAGTGGATAGTGTCATTTTATTATAATACTAAATGTATTCTATAGTTTCTTCATTGAATTGGTAACTATGAAGTGTTTAAAATTGATGAGGTATTTTGTAATGACATTAAATGTGGTGTTGTATTTTGTTATTGCTATGAAATTTGTTGTTGTGTTGGGAGAAAAGCAGCATATAAACTAACATACTATGGTCACTCATGCATTCTATCTGATCAAGTGTGTGGAAATAACCCTAGAATTTGTGCCTACACTCTGTCTAGAATATCTCTGTGGCCATATAAGGATATTTTTAATGGAGATTCTCATCACACTGTTTTGTCCATTGTGTGGGTTGTGCAGAATTAGAGTATACAGCCAGCTCTTTGAAAAAAATCAAACACATCTGGACGAAACCTGATTTCATTTATAAAATGTCTAAGTTGCGTTAGATGGGATTTTTTTGGTCATGCAATTTGGTCTTCTAGATTCTTCTGGACACACTCCAGAAAAACTGGCTGGAATTCACTGTGACTCCTGTTGCTGCACATGGTGTTCAATCTGCATTTTTAAAAACCACAGTGGGACTTATGTCCACCCCATGGAAGGCTTTTGGGAACCCATTAGAAAAAGTGTAGTTTTGGCCCCTTTTGCAATCTCCTGCTGCCCTTTTGGTAGACTTGTGTGGGCCCCTTTAATCCCTGCTTGCTCGCTGGCTCTTTCTTTCTGTGATGCTAGGGGGAGAAGCCAGCCTGGTCCACCTTCCACCCCACATTGTGCTGTGAGCTCTGCTCATGAAGTGGATGTGGGCAAGTAGGTCAACTCATTCCCCTGTCATAATTTGGGGGACCCAGTTATTGGAAAACACAGACAAGAGCTGGGACTCTCGCTGTCCCCTGCAACTGGACATTTCTCCATTCCCTGTGAGTCTGAAATGTTCCATCTCTATGACTGCATTAAAATAATAAATTTAGGCCCGAGAGGGAAGCACCCCTCTTTTCCCCTCCAGCATTGCCCAGGCTTAGTCTAGTCGGTTGCTTTAATGCCAATCTCCTCTGTTACTTTAATTAGAAATTGCACTCTAGTTAAGTACTTATTCATGGTTACAGGGGAGAAAGTGAGGGATGCTGGTTTACCTTTGATTATGTACTGAGTGCGTTGTTGGACTGAGTTTTGTAACCAGGGTTCGCAAGCTCATTATGGTAGTTTTTTAAAAATTGTCTTTATTGTCTTTCACCTTTTGTTATAACAATGCCTGTGTTTTGTGCCTGTTTTAATGCTTTGCTGTGGATTATCGCAAACATGTAGTTCCAACCTCAGATTTTGATGTTTCTTGTGGATATGTCTCAGACCAGTTACTTATCTTTGTGTGAGATATATGTGAAATATATTTTATGGCTTTAAAAATGAATGAATAGGCTTGTGCATGTATACTTTTGCCATAGTTCAGCATCTTTTGTTTTGTCTCCACAGCTTGGGGAAACTCTAAAGAGACGCTACATAACTAAATGACACTTGCTTGAGAAGATAATTTGTTTGCTCTCTACCATTATGGCTCAATATTATCCAGGTGTGATGCAGACTTTTCCTTATTCGTATCTTCCCCTTGGGCCTAATCATGTGTCTCCAATGTCACAAGCCACCATGTTCCCTCCTATCCAGATGCGCAACCTCTATAGCAGGCCTCTTGCTGTCATTTTGGACAGTAACAATGGATACAATGAAAATGCTGCCCACCAAGTGGAGTACCATCATATCTATGGTGCAAATCCTTACTCCTATCCTTATCCCTGGTGGCACTTGCCCCAAGCGAGCCCTCTTCCTCTCTACAACCCCTATGCCAACTATCATCCATACGCAGCATACCAGCAACCACGCTGGGATGTATGGCCTGAGGGCTTCACCCTGAGGGGGGAGCTTCGTTGGGGCAGGCTTGAGAGAGTTGTGGGACCTAGGAGGGATTTGCCAGAGTTTGTGAGAGATGATCTCAGAAGGGTCTATGGCACCTATCCAAGGACGGATGTGTCCATCACCTACCACAATGGGGAATTTCTTGTGAAAGGAGACCCTATAGTAGGAGAACAGGAATACCGGATAGAGAAGAGAATCATCAGAAAGGAGCCCACCCCAACTGTCAGTGAAACAGAGGACAACAGTGAAGACCAGAAGAGGAAGAAGAAAAAGAAATCAAAAAGATAATCAAACTGGTCCTACAACTATATACAGCAGCATTAATTGAACTAGTATCTGTATGTTAAGATGCAAGAGCCAGCTGTGGTGAATGCTGCCGTCTGGGCTAGAAGTGCAGAGCAGATAATGGGGAATATTCTTCTTTAATCTTTTTACACTTTTCAAAGACATTTTAGTAGCAACTGATTACTAGATTGTTCAGGCTTATATATTAATTAATAGGCACAGTTCCTCTTATGCTCTAAGAAATATTGCCCTATTCTGCTAGCATCTGAGCCATTTTCTTCAGATCAATGGACAGTTATATCAACCAAAAATATAGGTATGAGACTTCAACTGTAGTTGCTGGCACTCTGTGTTCCTGTAAGTACCACTTACAATTTAACACTGCAAACTCTCCCTAGTCCTTTTCAAAAGGGAATCTCCTCTCTACCCTCTGCATGTGAGTGGGAGATCACTGGCTACTTAACTAAGTCATAGAGTGCACTGCTTACTATGGAATTACTTAGAATCGGAGAGCAATGCAAGGTGGCGGTATATTGAAATCTGTTCTCACACCTGTATTTCACATGCTCACACACAACTGTGATTTTTTACAGCAGGATTACGCTCAGTATGAATTCCATATTGTGTGACATGTGCAATTGATGGTTCGTTACATGTGTGTGAATGAAACTAACATTGTAGGGAGGGACCACTAAGTGTTTTGCCTGGACACCAAGTTGCAGCCTAATATGCACACAAGCTATGGAGCATTTTAAATAAAGAAAAACAAGCATGTTTTGTTGAATCTTTGCATTTTGTTGCATGCAGATTTCTTGCCTGTGGTATGGTGTGGCAATTCTGCCCATGCTAAACAGTCTTGCAGATATATTTGTAAATATATTGATAAGTGGTTTACATGCAGAATGGCTGTGGATGCCTAAATAACAGATATGCATAGGCTGAGTGCTAGTATGATTGGCAGATGGATGACAGAATGTTGGGTGTAGGGCTGAATGGTGACTAGTTGGTGTGACTAGAATGTCTTTGGAAGTTGAGAGGAAATCAGGCTGTTTTAGAAGTCTGTTTTTGGAGAGAGAGCAAAGCTTGTCTATACACCCGGTTTGGAGTGGGCTAAATAGGGTTGCTAGGAGGTCTGGCATGCCGTTTGGTGTGATCTTCATATCCTGATGGCATACAGAGCTGAAGTGGCCCTATTTGGTCCCCAACAGTTGTCAGAAGCAGGAGGGGCAACAAGGGGGGTAGTTTGCATTTCTTTTAAAGTGACAGTCAAGAAAAGCAACGAAAAATCTGTCTTCTGCTGCTGCTCCACTTGCCCCTTTTAAAAAGTCAAGCCATGCCCCCCACCTACCCACACACACAGGCGCATGCACAAAAAAGAGGGTTCAGCTTTCCAAAGGCAGCCTCCTCATGCTTAAATACTTCCACAGTGCAGAGAAAGTGTTCCACTTGTCATTATTGTGAAGTAGCTCTCTTATTAAGCTATAGTACTTCAGGATATTAGCAAATTGAAAGAGGAAGGCTTCCTTTGGTCCATTTCTTCCATGTGCTGGAGAAAAACCAAAATAGAGTGCTCCTACCTGCACCAAAAAAATAGAAGCCCCTTGACAGGTGTCAGAAAGGTGCAGCAGGACCACTTTGAGGGTGGACTGGTTTGTTCTAGCAAAGACGTTATCTGACTGCCGTCTTTAAAAGCACACCAGCCTGTCTGTGCAGCGGGCCAAACGCCTATCTGATCACACTCTAAGGGACTGCTGAATAATCTGGTAGAGTTAATGATAAAGTCTATCTTTTGACAAAGCTGAAAGGAATCTTACTGTGAGTGTGCTGTGTAGAGAGGCTGTGAAAATAGTTATTCTGAATTTTAACACAGAGTGCTATATTTATATTTAAAATTGTTTTACTTTTTATGTGATATTACTTTTATTCTACCCTAGAATATATCTTTCCCTTCATACCAATCACCATGTGCCTTATATAAAACCTTTTTCATTGTTCAGAGCCAAAAACTCATTATTAATTTAATGACTTTTAAGATAT
Source organism: Intellagama lesueurii (assembly GCA_037013535.1). Taxonomy (NCBI): domain Eukaryota; kingdom Metazoa; phylum Chordata; class Lepidosauria; order Squamata; family Agamidae; genus Intellagama; species Intellagama lesueurii. Next base: position 213,568,808 of record JBAJHW010000003.1, read on the forward strand.
GAAGCCATCTACCGATAGAAACATTACACCCATAACATGCAAGGCTATGTAAAACCAGAGGCGGGGCGGTGGGAGGGATTGTAGCTGAAAAATAAGCCTTTTCACTCATCATCTGAATATTAAATAGAATGCAGCTTGGGGCAAAGAGAGTCTGACTGGGGCATTTCATATGTATAGGGGCTTACAGAAGTCTCCATATTCTGAGGTCTCCTGATAATAATGGTTGTGTAAGAGCATTCAGCCAAATACACAAAGTCTTCATAAGAGTTTTGTGCTCCAGAGTGTTGGGAAGGCTCATGTGGACACCCTTATGCCTGCCATCTGTAGCTCTATATGTGAGCTGGTGAACATCTGCAAGGACTTATCACATGAGCTCTGCAGTTTAGCCACACTTGGGAAGTTGATGTTGGCTTTTTTACATCCAAGTGGATTCTTCTTCTATTGCACCACACTGGCTTCCTTCAATAGATGATGTTTGTGCTTAGAAAGTCAGTAGATCATAAAGTGATATCAAAAGTCTATGGGGCATTGCAGCATTAATTTACCTAAGCCTGACAGGAGATGATTAGGTGTAATTGTTTAAATTAGAGCCTTTGCAACTGTTTACAAGGAGCAGATGGTATCCAAGAAGAATGATCCAGGTGGGTGGCCAAAGTTCAGCTGGCATGGTCTGTAAAGCAACCAGTCTTGACAAAGGACCTTGGCATCAGTTGGAAACAAAGCAGCTCCCTGGAGTTTAGTTGCTGTCTAGCTGTAGAACTGAATCCACGGGGCGTTTTAATTGTTCCAAAGCCTATGGAATTCAGTTCTCAGAGCCAAGCAGCCATGTAGGATTTCCATTGGATGCAACTGCCATCTGTCAGAAAAAACAAAAAGCAGTTGTTACTAGAGAGATTCGTGTTTGCATTGCGAATATGTTAACATTGGGAGGAGTTTTTGTCACAATATATAGGAAAATACTGGTAAACACTTGAATATCAATAGTTACTGAAAAGGCTAGACTCTTCTGTACTTTTAGTAATAGGGTATATACATGTAAGCTCTCTGGCAAACCTATGTATGTTTTCAGTGCCATCACTTTAACTGGAGGTCAACAGCTGAAATTTGTTGAAGAAAAGCAGCAGGATGTATTTCTAGTTTCCTACTGAAAGTAATGGCAGAATCTTTAACAAAGAGACAGAGCAAAAATGAAAGCTCTGTAAAAGGGTTATTACACACATTATGATGTTGTAAATCCTTATGGATTTACAACATCATAATGTGTGTAATAACCCTTTTACAGATTTGCTGTCTCTTTGTTAAAGATTCTGCCATTACTTTCAGTAGCATATACATATGCTAAATTTATAATGGGTAAAGTGCTCAAGTGGACTATGGAAACATTGAGTAGAGCACAGTTAGTCCAGGATTCCCAGCTCATGTTTCCATTATGTACACATGGTTGGCAGGAATTAAAAGACAGATGTCCTTTTAGGTCTACAGTAGTTGATGTAGCCTTCAGTGAGTTTCCCATGGAAACATGACTCTTTAATACTTACTGTAGAAGAATACAAAATGTAACACAGACAGACTGCCATAATTCCATAAGGGATCAATCTTGTGGTGTCCTTATCTCCTTAAAGGCCATGCTTCTCTTCAGAGCTTTTGCTATTGCAGAACAGGAGGTCTATAGTGCTGGGTCAGGTTCTAAGTAAGGAGGACTCTTGTATTGCTGCCATCCCTCTTGAGGCTGACCCCCCATTGAACTACACATCATTAGATTGCACAAGTTTAGGTTTGATTACCAGTCCTACACCTGAGCAATTCTCTTCCCTCTTTTCATTTTCTTTTCAGCACTTTGTATGGGGGAAGGAGGAAATCTTAACTTTCTGGGGCACATCCTATGTTCCACCATATATGTGCCACTAAAATCCCCTACTACAGCTGTCCCTAAAGATTAGAATAAGGTGGACCTAGATGTCTGAGATACCAGCAGTTCCCTGTAAGTCTGATATAGCTATGGGCGATGTTCCAGCAGATACATATTGTATAAACATATAGCCTTATACATTTCCAAAAGCATACTAAAAACATAGTATTGGTGTGGAAAGGGAGGCATATTGTTTATGTGGATGTCCTCAACTTAAAACATACCCCACAATTTTTATTTAATTAAATGTCCACAGCAACATAGTAGCCATTTGAACTCTTAACTCAACCACAACTGCTATTTCTCACAGAAGTTTATTAGTATTTTTAAAGGAGGGAAAATGAAATATATACAAATAGTCCTTAACTGAAGTTAATGTAAATGACTTAACTTCATAAAGTTCTTCTACAGTCCAACTATTCCTACAGCCAGGGAGCTTTGCTTTTCCCTTAAATAACCCAATCTTTCTATCTTTCCTGAGTTTTAAACACAGTTCACCTCTTGTCCTTCCTTTATGGCTCGCAGAGAACAATAGATCTCTGCTACACAAACATATTCTTTAACAGCCGACTAAAGAAACAAGGAAAACACACACAAATATACTAGCAATTTGAAATTGCCCTTCTTCTTGACTGTTTAAGTTGCAACCCCAAGAATTCCTGAATGAGTCAAAATCTGATTTTTTTTAAAGTATAAAACAGTTTCTAATAGAATTAAGTATGCTTCTGCAGATGGAGGAATTCAAGCCAGCAAAGCAACACTGGCTGCTGACTCTTGCTAAAACAAATAAAATTAGATGTTGAAAACACAAAATCAAGTTCTAACAAGAAGTGTTCTTATAATGCAGAGTTGTTTCCCCCAGCCCAGAAGGCACGTCTCTGATTCCCAAAGATGCACTGCAACACATAATTACAGACAATGACCCAAAGAGCAGCACTGACCTGTTAACTCTTGTCCACAGCAACTCCAGCTGTTTCTTTCCAGACTGCACAAGCGACACTGCCAGAGGCACTTAAATATGACAAGCTACTTACTCACTTCTCTTCCTGGACTGCTGAGGCACGCACATGGTCTGAGCAACTTCCACTGCCCCCTCCTTTCAACTATTGGTTTCCAGGCTTTTCTGAGAAATGAGGAAAGCGTGGGCGGGCAAGTCAAGCATCCCACAGAAGACAGATTCTGCCAGGATGCACTTCTCAAGAAACTCCCTGGACCTGTTGCTGCAGCTGCCTCTTCCCAAGAAGGAAGGCACGCTTGAAACAGAAAGGTGAGCTGGAGGGCAGCAGGCACTTTCTGATAAAGACTGTATTTTTGCCTGCCCTGCTTGCCTGGAAAAGAAGCTTCAAGTGAGGCCCTGGCAGCTTCTGTTACTTCTGTTGAAGCAGAACACACTCTGTGTTAATATTCCTATCGTTGCCAAGTCTCTGCTTGTAATCATTGACCTGCTTGCTACATATTCCTTTGAATTCTCTCTGTGCCTTGTTTAAACCTATGTAGATAGAGTAATATCATCACAGCTCATCACAGGCAGAATGGTATTTTTTTGTGACAAATGGTTGAGGGTGAACTCTCCATATTGATAGCCATGGTCACATACAATCCAGCTTGCTTTTTCAAAAATCTGCCAGAACTCACAGACAAGCCAGGTGTGATGCCAGCTCTCTCATCTTGTGGCTCCCAGAGCTTTGACAGAACCTAATGCTGCTGAATCTTATTTTGCTTCACATGCTGGATAACTGATATAGGGAGCTGCTATCTTAATTTCGCATCCTGCCCCTGGGTGGCACTATGCCAGAGGTATTGTGGGAAATTAAAATGGTTACCCACTCATGTGAGGCAGGCCAGCAGCTAGGGGCCTGCTAGAGGATATATTTTGCTGAGGACCTTCTTAAACCTGGATCTGACCCACAAGTTCACAAAATGGATGTAGGATTTATTAGTCATGAAATCTGGGCCACTTCAAATATTCACATTTTTAAAATGTGCTTGCAAAATGTTGCACATGTAGAGATGCAAAAGTAGCAGTGTGTTCAGTTTAAGCACCATCAGTGAACATGGCACATTATAACCCACAGAATCCCCCTGCCAGCATGGCATACTCAGCTTCTAAACATATTTTTAAACAATTATATACCTGTATTCCTCAGGGGCCCTTGACCTAGCCAATGGCCATACTAATCCGACTGAATGCATTCTGTGTAGCAACCAATAAGGTAGTGCTGATTGCTATTCAGTAACACTAGTTGCTATTCTGTAGCAACCAGCGGGTTGCTACTGAATAATGAGGAAACTAGCCCCTGTAAATTAGGCATTTATTCCCATGTCATATTTTGATACATGGTGCCTTCAGGAATGCCCACCTATATTTTAAATTCAGAGGTTTGTATGATCTTGAACACAGAAGCTTCTTCTTTCTCACATAAGATTATTTTTCTCTGGGCTTTTTTTTTATTTTGCATGCTTGAATAGCCTTTCAGAATATATATATTTAGTCACAGACAATTTAGTCTGTGGAGGAGAGGCATTCAAGAAAGCCTACGAGTCTGTGTGTGGTGCTGTGGTTAAACTGCTGTACTGCATCCAAAACTGCTCATGTCCCAGGGTTCAATCGCAGGTAGCCAGCTGAAGGTTCACTCAGTCTTCTGTACTTCTGAGGTCAGTAAAATGAGTATCTAGCTCGCTGGGAGGGGGGGCAGTGTCAATGTGTAGCCTGCACAATTAACTTATAAACGACCTCCAGAGTGCTTTAAGCACTCTTGGGTGGTATATAAGCAGCACGCTTTGCTTTTTCTTTTTCTTTTTCCTCTGACGTTTACACTGAAAGATTGTGTCAGAGACTAGAAACAAGAAGCATTTTGAAGATCTGTCATTTTGTATCATTAGAATGTGTCTACAGTTTCAGCCTACTTCAGTGCTGCCTTGCAGGCCTAGGAGGAGGTGGGGAATTATTCTACAGCAGCAGGCAGTTATCTCACAAACATTGGCGGTTCCTCCATGATTTGACAGTCCACAATTTTCTCTTCATTGCCTGGTTTGGAATGCCTGATCCCTTGTTCGTAAGGCTTTGTTGAACTGTTTGATTATCAATCTATTTCATTTGCTTTTATTTCGGAGACATGATTTGCTCAGGATGAATTCCTGGCTCTAGCCATCTTTTCTACAGGAGGCTACATCCGCTCCAATTCCCCTCACCTAGCATAGCATATGGGAGGGACTGCAGTAGTAATCAAGTCAACTTTTGCCAGTAATCAAGTCAACTTTTTATCAGTCTACTATTTTGATTCACAACCCAAAGCAGTTATTTAATCGTTTTAAGAGCCTGCTGGCTCCAGGGTTGTCACCCCTCAGTGTTGGTGTTCCACGGGGTTCAGTATTGGGCCTGGTTCTTTTATCTCTCTATATGCTTCCAATGTTCCTTCTAATTTTCTGCTAGTGCTGGGGGGGGGGCCACTCTCACCCCACGCACATGGCCACAGCTGGAACCAAATGGGCAGCAGCACACGGCATAATGCAGAGCTGTGCAGCTGCACACCCACACAGTTTAGAGGGAATGTTGTATGCTCCCCTTGGGTGCCTTAATTTTTAGTTTGGGTTTTCATGATCACATGCTGATGATAATGTATACCAGCCTTATCCTGAGCTTAGTGATGAGGTCTGGACTTCCTTGATGGGCTGCCTATCGGACATCTCATCATGGATGTCCTCTCATCATCTGAAACTGAATAAGACTGAAGACTTGGTCTTTTGTCCTGACCATCTTTCCCACCCATTGATTGACTCTGTCTCCTTCCAAGGTTGTTGGGTGACCCCCATCTTGGAGGCCACAGATCTTGGTGTTCTAATGAATGACCAGCTGTTCCTCCATTCATTTGTGAATGCAACAACCATGACATGCCATTTCCATCTTGCTTATATATGCCGGATCCATCACTTTGGGATTCCTAAGACTACAATGGTCCTTGCCATTGCCCTGGTGGGTTCACACCTGGGTTACTGTAACTGCCTTTTGTCAGGGCTTTGTTTTCTTCACTTCATCCTCTTACACTGGTACCAAATAGTGTGGTGCAAGTAATCATAAACTTACCACATTATTCCCATATTTCCCATCATCATAAGGCATTGCATTGGCTGCCTATCAGGTCAAGGTCCTATTTTAAAATCCTTATCCTGGCATTTAAAGCCCTGTGTTCTTCCTGTCCTAAGTATTTAACAGAGCTAGTGTCGTAGCATATTCCTCTTAAGAAGACGTGGTCCACATATTCCGGACTTTGGTTGGTCCCTTGAATGAAGGTGGGAAATTCCAGGCTTCAGGCATTTCCCCACTTGGCTGAGGAATACGAGAACAACTCTGTAAGAATGACCTTTTTCTGGGATTATTAGTAGCCTAATATTTATTAAAAAAGGAAAATCATAAATTTCCTGGACTCTCTTTCAGAGGAAACACAAGAATAGTTTGACTAGAGAAAGGGAATTTCAAATTGCATGGACAGAACAGCAGAAGTCATTCTAGAAAAAAAAATCTATGTTCTCTGCTAACAGTGAGGAACCTATTTCATCTTAAAAGACGAATTCATTTTCAGAGACCCTGTTTCAATGATGAGCAGAGAGAAATGCAGAAGGGTGGAACCAAAACTGTCAGCAACTGTTTACCTTTATACTTCCTGCTGCCAATAATTAAGCTTTGTGTTTCAACCTTCTGGAAATAGGAGTTGGGAAACCACCGGATGATGGTGTCATGGGAAACATGTATAGCCACTTGGGAAAGCCTGGGGTCTGAATTTGGCCGAAGGCCTGAAGTTAGCCTTCGACTGCACAGGAATGTTTATGCTGAAAATATATAATTCTTCCTATGCACACTGTTCTGAGCTTTGGACAGATGGATAAAGTCAGTCAGATTAATCAGATTTCTACTGAAGACAAAAGCTGAGTTTTAAATAACTTCATAAATTACAAAACTGTTACACCAAAATACAGCGTTGTCATCAAAATTCACAGTTGGGTAATACTTTTATAAGGACAAGCAAAAATGTCACAGACCTGCAAGTTCTCTAGAACTCTTAATCAGGCTAGATGGTACAAACGCCCTTTGATGGTCAAGGGATGAGAGAAGAAACAGAATTATGATAATGATGATGTTGATAGTTGAAATATGTTTCATACAACCTACTCCTAAATATACCTTTAAGGTCCTGACCACCACACCTTTGTCCTGATATTCAAAACGTCATTAAGTGTGCTGGCCCAGTTAAAATATATTGTCTCTTTGTATAAGTTTGAGACAATAACATTCTGTGTTATTGTCACAACTTAATACCCAGAGACAACATATTTTCATTGTGCCAGCAAATACTGAAATTAATGTTACCTTTCTTGTTCTGAGGCGTTAACATGGCTATTTAGATTATTGCCCAAGCTTTCTGAAAAAGGAGATCTTCTTGACATTGTCAAGAAAGGGGAAGCTGCTCACAGAAACAAGACTTAACTGTAATGGGCTGAAAGTGATAGGACACTTCAGTGCAGCTATTTTGCTCTGTACTGGAGTGAAGGGGAAGAACAGGGGTTTTCCAGATTATTTTCTGATGTTGCAGTTCCTTGCACAGATTTGATTTTTCTAAAGCAGAAGTATTTTTTCATCAAATGTTTGCTTTTCATTTCAGTTTTGAAGTAGTACTTGACAATTTCTTAATCTTTGAAAGACAGGCATACTAAAAAAGCTCAAGATTTATTAAACATTTAGCAACATTTTTGTTTGTGCATCAGTACTTTCAACTCCATCTCAGTATCCATTTCACATGTACAGAATTAACTGCTCCTAGCAGTGTGTTGGCCTTTTCAGTGCAAAGTCCCATGGGCCTCGGCTCCATCAATTAGTTCTTTGAGCAACTGCTCATGTTCAGTCCTTCACTAGATTTTTTTTTCCTGAGTAAGGCTCTAGGAGCTGGCTGGAATCAGGTACTTGGCTGTAGAGCCAGAGGTTGAAAGTTCAAGTCCTCATTGTGTGAAGCAGGAGAAGAGCCAGCCTTGGGCAAGCTGCATAGCCCAAGGGGTGCCCCCCCCCCGACAAAAAGGGAATGGTAAACCACTTCTGAGTACTGTATACCAGGGGTCCCCTATCCCCGGTCCGCGGCCTGGTGCCAGTCCGTAGCCATGGCAGGACCGGGCCACGGAGACAGATCTCCTGCCCCCCCAGCATGCACTCCCCACCCACCCACCCCACCCGCATGCACGGCCCGCCACCTGCATGCACGGGTGCCCCTCCCCTCTGTGAGCGCTCCCCGTCCCTTTGTGCATGCACATGAGTGTCCTCTGCCCCTCCGCGAGTGCACTCCGCCCCTTCGTGCATGCGCGCAAGCACGCTCCGCCCCTCCACGAGCGTGCCCCACCCACGAGTTGGGGGGTGGCCCCCGTGCATGGACCCCACCCCCCCAACCAATCCGTGACTCAGAAAAGGTTGGGGACCATTGCTCTATACCTAGAAAACCCTAGAAAGGGCCACCATAACTTGACAGCATGTAATTATTATTAAAACACTAGGGATCCGGGCGTGAATGCTAAGGAATTTAACAAATGCACTCAGAATGCTCACTAAAATCGTGGTTCATGGTTAGAGCCTGCAAATGAATTGACAGCTGCTGACAAAGTTATTAACCAGGGGGTAAGTAATTGGGTCAACATCAAAAAAACTAAGATCAACATAAAAAAAACTAAGATCATGGCCACTGGTCCCATCACCTCCTGGCAAATAGAAGGGGAAGATATGGAGGCAGTGACAAATTTTACCTTCTTGGGCTCCATGATCACTGCAGATGGTGACAGCAGCCACGAAATTAAAAGACGCCTGCTTCTTGGGAGGAAAGCTATGACAAACCTAGACAGCATCTTAAAAAGCAGAGACATCACCTTGCCGACAAAGGTCCGCATAGTCAAAGCTATGGTTTTTCCAGTAGCGATGTATGGAAGTGAGAGCTGAACCATAAAGAAGGCTGACCACCAAAGAATTGATGCTTTTGAATTGTGGTGCTGGAGGAGACTCTTGAGAGTCCCCTGGACTGCAAGGAGAACAAACCTATCCATTCTAAAGGAAATCAACCCTGAGTGCTCACTGGAAGGACAGATCCTGAAGCTGAGGCTCCAATACTTTGGCCATCTCATGAGAAGAGAAGACTCTGTGGAAAAGACCCTGATGTTGGGAAAGTGTGAAGGCAGGAGGAGAAGGGGACGACAGAGGATGAGATGGTTGGACAGTGTCATCGAAGCTACCAACATGAATTTGACCAAACTCCGGGAGGCAGTGGAAGACAGGAGGGCCTGGCGTGCTCTGGTCCATGGGGTCATGAAGAGTCGGACACGACTTAACAACTAAACAACAAAAGTAATTGGGTCCTTAACGTATGGAGGATTTATAAATTTTGCTAGTGCTGGAAATAAAATGCTGAGCTAGATTAAGACTTACCACCCTGAACTTACTGTTCTCGGTTTTGAGGACAAAGTACACATTATGAAATACTGTACTGTATAACTTACTCCTTCTTAAAATTAAATCAGACACTGGAGGCTGTAGTCTGGAACAGAGGAAGGGCTGCTGGGGACAGAAGAGATAGTTAACCCTGTCTTCTCCAGCCTTATTTTTCACTGTTCTCCACTCTCAGTTGCTTTTTCCTAAGAGTGGAGAACAGAGAAACATGAGTCGCTTCATCTTTTCCTTCAAACTGCTTTTCTCTCTGTGAGAGAGTAATGGGGGGGGGGGGTCCACTGGGAAAAAGTTAAGTACATCCTTCCTCTTCTGCACATGGCACCCTCCAGCAGCTGCTTTTCATTATCAAAATGTCAAGGGAAACCTATAAAGAATTCCACGTAATATGTAGTTTGGTTCCAAGACCAAGGTTCCTGACTCCTAACATAGCAGACGCCAATCATGTACCACCTCCTTTAGAAACCACACACTGGTAATTCTTGAACTGATCATGCTGAATTGTATGAAATCCAGTATAGTTGAGAGGAAACCACAAGGCTGAATAACACATTCCAAGTAATTGTTCTCCGTTGTATTACAAACAATCCTATCTTCAAGACATCATTTTATGTGGAGAAGGATATAAACAAGGATTCAGTCCAAAAGTCTCAGCTAGTGTGTGGCACTCTTTGCTTATCCCTCCACCCCAGCCAATTATGTTGTTGGAGATTCATTGGTCAACGGACAGCCAGCAGATTTCTCTTTTCAATTCAGAGGGCTTTCAGAAAGGTACCTTCTTTCTCCGGTGCCGTGCCCCCTTTAAAGCAGAACTGAAAACGAGATGAGTGCAACATGAAAGAGCCTTTACAGCACAGGAAGAGGTCAGTGACTGATCCCATTTACTCAGAATAGCATTATGGAGCTGAAATCCCCACAAGCAGCAACAAAATGCAATAGAAGAGCTGGCATGGTAGCACTTCTTTAAAACAATCCCGTATTTGCTCCTGAGACCCAGTGTGGTACAGTGATGATATAGACTGGGCTCAAGTTTATGCTTGGTCATGGAAATTCAAGGGGTGGGGTGGCATTGGTAAAATTATTCTATACATGTCTCACATACCTTGAAAACTTTATTGGAGTTGCTGTAAGTTGGAATCAACTTGATGGCACAAAACAACATTATTTGTTCATTGTGTGTGTAGTCTGTGTCAACAAGTCAGAACTGACTTATAGCAACCCTAATAGGGCTTTTTAAGTGAGCTATTTAAGGAGTGGTTTTGCCAGTTTCCCCAGTGAGTTTCCATGGTTAAGTGGGGATTGGAACCCTGTACTCTAGAGTCCTCTACACCTGATGAGGACACCCCCCCCACACACACACACTCCTCCCAACTAAGGAGCCCCAGAAAGTGCTTGGCTTCCCTTTTTCCATCTCAGCTGCCTACTGATGGAGTCCTCCCTTTCTCTCTGCCTACCAGAGACCAGCAAAAGCATTCTTAAAGGAACAGAAGCAGACAAACCTTTTACAGACATCTTTGCCAGGACACCATCTCTCCCTCCTTCCTTCCTGCAGCCTCTCCCGCTGCCTCTAGTTGGTTATCCAAAGGCACAGGTTGCAGCAACAGGAGTGTACATATTTTATTTATTTATTTATTTATTTATTTATTTATTTAACTTATATGCCGCCCACACTACTCAAAGGTCTCTGGGCGGCTTACAACAATTAAAATACAGTTTTTAAAAAAATAAAACAATTAAAATACAATTAAAATATGTACTCTAAAAATTGCCATCAGGACCCACAGTTGATATTATTTCAATTAAAAGCCTTCTGGAACAGGAAGGTTTTGACCTGGCACTGAAATGTCATCAGCGTCGGCACCAGACGAATCTCAGTCGGGAGGGCATTCCATAGTCTGGGGGCAGCTGCCGAAAAGGCCCTTTGTCTACAAGCCATCCCTCTTACCTCCTTGAGGGATGGCTCTTTCAAAAGGGCCCCCTGGCTAGATCTTAACTGCCAGGTAGGTTCATATGGAAGGAGGCGGTCCTTCAGGTATCCAGGGCCCAAGCCGTTTAGGGCTTTATATGTCAAAACAAGCACTTTGAATTGGGCCCGGGCAGCAACTGGTAGCCAATGTAATTTAAACAGAATCGGCTTGATGTGTCCCCTAGCAGCCCCACCACTCACCAGCCACGCAGCTCGATTCTGGACCAGTTGCAGTCGCCGGACCGTCTGCAAAGGCAGCCCCACGTAGAGCGCATTGCAGTAATCTATGCGAGATGTTACCAGTGCATGTGTAACTGTCATGAGACTCCGCTCGTCCAGGTAGGGCTGTAGCTGGTATAATTTCCACAGCTGAAGGAAGGCGCCCCTGGCCACCGAGTCCACCTGGGCTTCCAGAGTTAGACTGGGGTCCAGGAACACCCCCAGGCTGCGGACCCTGTCCCTTAGGGGGAGTGCAACCCCATTCAGGGCAGGGAAAAGAAGAAATGAATAAAATAAATTGAGTTTCACATGCGTACTATTTTAAACAACCCTCTAGAAGAGCAGTATTTTAACTCGCGTTCCACCTATAAAACACGCTTCCCTGGCAAAGTAATCCAGGTTTGTGATTGCGTAATAGAGACACTCTTTTAAATGTTGATTCATCTAAATGTAAATGTTTTTCAAAAACCAGTTCTTTTACCAGTGTAATCACAACCTCAGTCTTTCACTCTCCAATACACCACACTGGGAATCCTTCAGGAGTGGTTTGCCATTCCCTTCTTCTGGGGGTACCCCAAGTCTGTCAGCTTGCTCAAGGCCACACAAACTGATTCTACTTCACAGAAGGCACAGTGGGGAATTTGACTCCTAACTTCTGGCTCCACAGCCAGATACATAAACCACTGAGCTATCCAGCCAGCTGTTTCTTCATTTTTTTTGGTGAGGCATTTTCTTCTAGGCTGACCTTTGTTCTCCCTGACCGCATGGTCTGAGGGGGCGGGGTTTTGGCTTTAAATGTGGGCTGACAGAAATTATCTGATTCTATTTTTGACTCTAATCTGGTACAGTAAATAGGAAAGCGAAATAGCATTGCATACACCTGGGGGGCAGGAAAGTTTTAGGGGTAGGATTAGACTTCCTCCCTTTTTCAATTCACTGACCAATCAGTCGAAATGGAGAGTGCAGGATCTGTTGCACTTGTAACACCTGTGGCATGTTTGTTTTCTTGCCAATGAGGTGCCTGGGTAGAAATGCTCTAAGTGTTAGTTGGTGGTCCTCTTGGAAGACAAGGTCCGGCAGCTGGAGGCCTGTGTTCTAATCTCCACACTATCAGGGAGCAGGCCGGGTAGGTGGGGCTCGTCAGCCTTGGAAGGCAGCCCATCTAGCAGAAGGAAAACTCTGATTTCAAAGCTCCACTGCCTTGTGGCTATATCCACTGATGGAAAAGGTTTCAGGAGTTAACCTTGAGGCAAAATCTGGAACCGGAGGCAGTTCGTGTCATTCTGGCAACTCCTGCGACATCGCTGGAACCAGTTGTATTGGCTCTTGCCTTTCCATTGGACTATTTCAGTGACGTGGAGAGGGGGGATTTGCTGCTTGGGTAACAGCCTATCCTCCATATTATTTTACCCAGGCTTCGTGCTCTGGAGAGGACACTCCAGCTTCGCATACAGCGTTGAAACAACACGGGAAGTAGCAGTTACCAGTTATAAGTCTTTGCTCGATTGGCGTAGAGCATGACACCAGGGGCTACTTCCGACGGTGAGAGAGGTCATTGTACCTCACTAGGAAGCTACCGCCCGCCTTAAGCTGGGCAGCCCCCAGCCAGTAAGGTGCTACCTCGCCATGGTCTGTTAACCTCATGGGGTGCGTGGGGTTTAGGGTGAAAGCCGACAAGCAGATCAATAACCCTGCACCATGCAACAATCATAAGAAAACTTCTGCCCTAAAGTTGGACACCTGGAATGTTCGGATAATGTCCCCTGGCTTTTCTGACGACCTGCAGGAAATAGGCGACGCATGCAAGACATCTGTCATCGACATGGAACTGAGTAGACTGCAGATAGACATTGTTGCCCTGCAAGACGAGATTTCCAGACATGGGATCTGTCAAAGAAAAAAACTTCTCATTCTTCTGGCAGGGAAAACCATTGAATGAGACCAGGGAACATGGTGTTGGCTTTGCGGTCAGAAATACTCTGCTGAGATCCATTGTTCCACCTACTGTGGGGAGTGAAAGAATCCTGTCTCTGCAGCTCCACTCATCAGTGGGACTGGTCACCCTCATTAGTGCATATGCACCAACACTGTCGTCCACAACAGAAGTCAAAAACAAATTCTACGACGATCTGGCAGCTACTATCAAAAAAATACCCGAGAGAGAACCACTGTTCATTCTCAGAGACTTTAACGCTAGAGTTGGTGCTGATCACAATTCTTGGCCCACTTGTCTAGGCCGTTTTGGCATTGGGAAGATGAACGAAAATGGCCAACGCTTGCTGGAGTTTTGCTCTTATTATGGTCTTTGTGTCAGCAATACGTTCTTTAATACAAAGCTTCAACACAGAGTTTCCTGGAGACATCCAAGATCGAAGCATTGGCATCAGCTCGATTTGATCCTCACTAGACGTTCTAGCCTTCCTAGTATTATGATCACACGCAGTTACCAGAGTGCTGATTGTGATGCTGATCACTCCTTGGTGTGTAGTAGAGTAAAACTGCAAGGAAAGAGATTGTATCACACGAAAAAGGAAGGAAGACCACGTATTGACATCAGCAAGACTCGCGATCAAAGAAAAGTGAAGGAATTTGCCCAAGCGCTTGAGGAAACCCTTCCAGGCCCGGCTGATGCAAATGCACCTGAACAATGGGAAGATTTCAAGAATGCTGTTTATAACACCACCTTGTCCACATTTGGTAAGAAGACCAAAAAGACGGCAGACTGGTTCGAAGCCCATTCGGAGGAGTTGATGCCAGCCATTGAGGATAAGAGGAGAGCTCTAGCAGCATACAAAGCCTGTCCTAGTGAGTACAACTTGCAGGCTCTTCGACTTGCTCGTAGCAAAGTCCAACAGGCTGCCAAGAGATATTCCAACGATTATTGGCTTCAGCTCTGCTCTCAGATACAGATAGCAGCGGACACAGGTAATATCAAGGGAATGTATGATGGTATCAAGCAGGCTTTAGGTCCAATACAGAAGAAATCTGCTCCCTTGAAGTCTGCTACAGGTGTGATCATCCAGGACCGAGCACAGCAGATGGAATGCTGAGTGCAGCACTACTCTGAGCTATATTCCAGAGAGAATGTAGTAACCGAAGAGGCGCTAAATAACATCGAGTGCCTGCCTGTTTTGGAAGAGTTGAACAGCGAACCAACTTTAGCAGAAATAAAAGCGGCCTTGGATTCCCTCGCCTCCGGCAAGGCACCTGGGAAGGATAACATCCCTGTTGAAGTGCTGAAGCGCTGTAAAGAGATCATCACCACCGAGCTGTATGAAATCTTTTGTCTTTGCTGGAGGGAAGGTGGAGTACCACAGGACATGAAGGATGCAAACATCGTCACATTGTACAGTGGTGCCTCGCTAGACGATTGCCTCGCAGGACGAGGAAATCGCTAGACGATGCCTTTTTGCGATCGCTACTGCGCTTCGCAAAACGATGTCTCTCTATGGGGAATTTTCGCTAGACGATGAGGTTTCCCCATAGGAATGCACCGACTAGTGGTGAAAAGCTGTCAGTGTAGCTGTCAGTGCATTCCAACGGGGACCCGCGCTCGCTAGACGAGGTTTCCCTATGGGAGATTTCGCAAGACGACGACTTTTCCCTTTGGAACGCATTGAAGAGATTTCAATGCATTCCAATGGGAAAACGTGCTTCGCTAGACGATGTTTTCGCTAGACAGCGATCTTCGTGGAACGGATTAACATCATCTAGCGAGGCACCACTGTATAAGAACAAAGCAGACAGGGGCGACTGCAATAACTACCGTGGCATCTCTCTTCTCAGCATTGTAGGGAAGCTGCTTGCCCGTGTTGTGCTGAAGAGATGCTAGGTGCTTGCAAACAGAGTCTATCCAGAATCACAGTGTGGATTTCGAGCTAATAGATCCACCACTGACATGGTATTCTCCCTCAGACAGTTGTAGGATAAATGTAGGGAACAACAACAGCCACTCTTTGTGGCCTTCATAGATCTAACAAAGGCCTTTGATTTGGTTAGCAGGGACGGCCTTTTTAAAATACTTCCCAAGATTGGATGTCCACCTTGACTCCTTAACATCATCAGGTCCTTTCATGAGGAAATGAAGGGCACGTAGTTTTTGATGGCTCAACATCAGATCCTTTTGACATCTGAAGTGGAGTGAAACAGGGCTATGTCCTCCCGCCGACCCTGTTTGGGATCTTTTTTGCTGTCATGCTGAAGCACGCCTTTGGAACTGCAACAGAAGGTGTCTATCTCCAGACTAGATCAGATGGAAAGCTCTTTAATCTCTCCAGATTGAGAGCGAAGACCAAAGTCCAACTGAAATGCATGCGGGACTTCCTCTTCGCCGATGATGCAGCTGTTGTTGCCCACTCTGCTGAAGACCTCCAACAACTCATGAATCTCTTTAAGCAAGGCCTGCCAAGACTTTGGATTAACAATCAGCCTGAAGAAAACACAAGTCATAGGCCAGGGCGTGGACTCACCTCCCTCTATTACCATCTCCGCACAAGAATTGGAGGTTGTTCATGACTTTGTGTACCTTGGCTCAATGATCTCTGGCACTCTCCCTAGATGTCGAGCTGGATAAACGCATTGGCAAAGCAGGTACCACATTCTCTAGACTCACAAAGAGAGTATGGCTTAATAAGAAGCTGACGGCATATACCAAGATCCAGGTCTATAGAGCCTGTGTCCTGAGCATACTCCTGTACTGCAGTGAGTACTGGACCCTTTGTGCATGGCAGGAGAGGAAACTGAACACGTTTCATATGCATTGTCTCCGACGCATTTTTGGTATCACCTGGCAGGACAAAGTTCCAAATAGAGGAGTCCTAGAACGAGCTGGAATTTTTAGCATGTATACATTACTGAAACAGCGACGTCTACGTTGGCTTGGGCGTGTTGTGAGAATGGCTGATGATTGGATTCCAAAAGATCTCCTGTATGGAGAATTAGTGCAGGGAAATCGCCCCAGAGGGAGACCACAGCTGCGATACAAGGATATCTGCAAGTGGGATCTGAAGGCCTTAGGAATGGACCTGAACAGATGGGAAACCTTGACATCTGAGCGTTCAGCCTGCAGGCAGGCGGTACATCATGGCCTCTCCCATTTTGAAGAGACACTTGTACAGCAGGCCGAGGCAAAGAGGCAGTCCCGAAACCAGCAAAATCAGGGAGTTGGACTGGGGACAGATTGTATTTGTCTTCAGTGTGGAAGGGATTGTCACTCTTGAATTGGCCTTCTCAGCCTCACTAGATGCTGTTCCAAGTCCTCCATACAGAGCACATTACCATAGTCTCTCGAGACTGAAGGATGCCTAATGAATTATTATTATTATTATTATTATTATTATTATTATTATTATTATTATTATTATTATTATTATTATTATTATTATTATTATTATTATTATTATTATTATTATTATTATTATTATTATCGTTGTCGTTGTTGTTGTTGTTGTTGTTGTTTTGTCATTGTTGTTTGTCATTGTTGTTTGTTTAAAATATTTTTTACTCTTACTTTCTCGTGTAAAGGATCCAAGGTGGCTTACAGTATTAAAAATGAACAGTAACCTATGTACCTTTTGTTAAAAACATTGGCTTCTGTTGCTTTTCTGAAAAGCACTTCCTTCTCTGTATGGCAAAATTGTCAAAAACTGACATTTGTAATAGCTGCCATATTTGTTTTTCATAACAAACAAAGCCTTTATACCATCTATAATGCTGTACACAGTGGGGAGAAATAAACGTTTGCTCTTACAGTCACACGTCAGGGGTATTTCCTCAACTTTGAGATTAATAAGGTAATAAGCAGTAGCTTTCTAAAACAGCAACATTGATTCTAAACAGCGGGAAAGGATTTTCTGCCACCTGAAGATGAGAGTGTGAGGGTTCGATTTTGGACTCCTTTCTTCGTTCAAATAAATCAGGAGATTTGTGTAACTTTGAAACAGGTGTGATGTTTATTGGTGTATTCAACAGGTAACCAGTATCAATGAAATTAGTCCAACGCTTTTCTCCTTCTGACAACGGGTCAGCCAAGGGTTTCCAATCTTCATTTAGGAACGGGTTCCCTTCACCCGAGTTCCATGGGCCCAGCCAGTCTAAAGATAGGTTCGGGTTTACCGTCTGTCCCATTTCACCCTCCAGCAGGGGCATGGTATCATTGTCCCTGCTGTTCATCCACAGGGGTTCTCCGGTGGATGTGTGTGTCTTCCAGGGTCCCCCCTGTATCCCCTCATCCTCATTTCACTCACCCTCCATTCGAGTCTCTCCCTCCTCTCTCTCTCTACCTTCTCTCTTTCTTCTCTCAGTTTTCTCCTCCACTCCTTGGCCTCTCCCTCTCCCCAGTATGAGGGTTTTGTAGGAATCTCCTTCCTTTTTCTATAGTCCGCCTCCTCTTTCCGGACTCTTAGCCTCTCCCACGCTCTGGTCTAGGGATCCTCCATCCAGACTCACTCCCAACCTGGCAGTAACTGGTCTTCCCTCCTTTTTATATCTGCTGCCCCCACCTCTATCTCCACCCTCTTCTTCCGTTCCACTCCCGCCGTTTTCCTCTCAGTTCCTTCGACCGTTAACTTCCATATTTCTCCCTCTACTTCACCTGTGTCTGTCTCTTGCTGCTCTGTTCTCTTAGGAGATGAGGTGCAGGGTCTGTATCTCTTTCTCGGCTGTAAGGGGGAGGGACGGCACTCCGGCGAGAGGGCCACTGCTCTCGCCCCCTGTCTCACAGAGAGACATCAGCCAAAAACAAAACAAAAATAAAAGCATAAAGAAGAGAAAAAATTGGTGGCACCTTAAAGACTAACTGCTATATGTCTGAAGAAGTGGACTTGTCCACAAAAGCTCACATTAAAATATAGCAGTTAGTCTTTAGGTACTGCAACATTCTTTATTTTTTAATTTTTGTTTTGTTATTGCCCGACATGCTAGCACAGACAAACAAGGCTACCTCTTTTAAAGCTACAACTGAAGATGAGACTTTACTCTTTGACCCTGCAGTTCTTTCAGTTATTATGTAATGTAATCCAGTATGGTTTCTATTGACTTTTAAATCTGCAAATGTAACTTAAAGCCCTATTGATGGAGATATGATACTGAAGGGGTCCAGTTAATACATATTAAAAATATATATCTTAGCCTAACCATAGCCATCTTGCTTTCTGTAACTTGCTTTGCTGCATGAAGATTAGGTTTCTGCTTAGTAGGCAAGAATAGACAAAGGAGGGAGGCTGCCTGCATTCCGTTGCTTGCAAGTAAAAATTGGGAATTTGTCCTTGGTTACTGATAAGAGACCTGGGTGCCTAACACTTGCCTAGGAACCTGCAGCCCCTCCTTTCCCCCCTCCTTCTCCACACCCCTTTGCCTCCCTCTTTTCAGGTTGAACTTGTATACTCTGTAATAAGTGGGGGGCTTCTTCTCCACATGTTTTCTGCGTGTGAAGTTTGCACCTATTTGCTTGCTTTCCGCTGAAAATAAATATCTATTGGATCTCTCTGTCTCTGGCTAATTGATTAATGCATTAGAGACAAGAAAAACCAGGAAATAGTCCTGGTACCTTCAATACGCATCAACATATGTTTTATTTTTCAGGAGATACACACACATACAAAAGTTTTCATAAAAGTTTTTTAACATGTTCCCTGTTAAAAAAACAAATAAGCAAACCTAAATACACTGCCTGCTACTATATCTGATTGCTCTGGAGGAGATATGTTATCTTCCTTGATCCTTACAAATGGAATTGCTGCACGTTGTTATTTTTTAAGGGGAGTGTCTTCCTTTAAGAAGGAGCTCTTGCTTTACCTTGCTGTGGGTTCCTAAGAGACTCCTCCACTTAATCACTTCCTCATAAGACTTATTGGTCTGAAAGAAGGAGATAATTTCCTGCCTTCCCACCCCTACGGTAACAATGGACACACATCAACAATGTTGGGTGTTTAATTATAGAACAAAATTACTTGGAGGGTGGTGCAAGTAATAGAGGGAAGATATGAAAGAGATTAGTCATGTTACAAACCGTACTGCCACACCTGATGAGGTCACACAACCTTGATCACTCTTTACCTGAAAGGAGTACACTATTAGCTGTTCTGGAAGTACTCCAAGTTTCTGAAAACTGGCTAATTAACAGACATTAACTCACAGTTACACAAGGACTGAATGCAACAACTGAAGAGAAATTTAACTTGGATATATGGAAATAAATAAATTAGAGTCATGTGGACTGAAAAAAGACTGGAGTATGAGCACTGATAGACAGCAATGCAGGCTCCATTTCTTGCCTTGCCTTCATCGCACACCAACATTCCTTCTATCTGGCTTTCTCAATATATCTACCTTGTCTCCCAGAACTGCCATTCTAGACTTGATCTCAGCTGGCTATGCAAGCTGACAATTTTGTTTTGGTCCTTATAGCACTTTTTGAGAAGTTTCCCTTGCTTCAGAACCCTGCCCTGCCACAACCTGGGGCATTTTCTCCAACTCCAGAAATCACAGCACAGCAGGAGGATATAAAAATCCTTCCAATGAGGGCTGGTCATAGAGTTTCCTCCCTTGATAGGATAGATTCACATTTGCTTAGGGAATAAGTCTTGGGGTGTGTGTGTGTGTTTTTTTTTTTTTTTTTTTACACACAGATCATTTTCTACAGTACTCCCACAGCTGATCAGATTGAAAGCACTTAGAAAGGCTAGGAAGTTCATTCTTGTGCCAGACAAAAATATGACTGAAACAAGAGTCAGCTGTCAGAAGCAGGGGAGCCAGAATGTGGTCATCCCAAGCCATTTAACCAAAAATAGTCTCTAGTGTCACTGAAGGGAAGGATTTTCTTAGTCATCTCACAAGTTAGAACACATTAAAAGAAAGATGACTCTATGAAGATTTTTCCATACTAGGAGCTTAAGTCTGTCATTGTAATCCTCTGTTCATTCACGTTGCAGCGAATCCAAACGACCTGATTGCCAAATCACTGCATTCCAGGATTATCTTTGTCCTTCTATCATTATTTTAAAAACCAATTTGTAGCAATTTTTGATGTCACACACACAGTTGTCATGCCAGACTGACAAGCATGGGCAAGTAACGTGGTAGGAGGCTTCTATTAGAAGCTAGTAGTGCTCTGTGTGGTGGTTCTGCCTAGTAATTGTTTTCTACTAAGTGCAACACCAGCATTACTCATAAACAGCTCATCAAGTTACAGAATATTGTCTGCTTCTTGGAGGAATGGAGTAGGAGTAGCTTGAAAGAAAGCACAGCTGGCTTGCAGGCTCCCCCAAAAAGGAACATGCCACACTGCAGGATTCAGTTGCAGATCCCACCTTTATAACATGAGAATCATATTTTGCTATATATTTTCCTTTTACATAAGAACATAAGAAGAGCCCTGCTGGATCAGGCCAAGGGCCCATCTAGTTCAGCTTCCTGTATCTGACAGTGGCCCCACCAGATGCCTCTGGGAGCACACGAGACAACTAGATACCTCTCTCCTGATACCCCTCCCCTGCATTTGGCATTTTGAGGTACCTTCCTTCTAAGCCTGGAGATTATACATCCCCATCATGGCTTGTAACCTGCGATGGACTTTTCGTCCAGAAATCTGTCCAGTCCCCTTTTCAAGGCATCTAGACCAGATGCCATCACCACATCCTGTGGCAAGGGGTTCCACAGACTAACAACACACTGGGTAAAGTAATTTTTTATTTTGTCCTGTTCTCACACTCCCAACACTCAATTGGACTGGATGTCCTCTGGTTCTAGTATTGTGTGAGAGGGAAAAGAGCTTCATTCTATCCACTTTATCCATCCTCTGCATAATTTTATATGTCTCAATCATGTCCCCCCTCAGGTGCCTTTTCTCTAGATTAAAGAGCCCCAAAACGCTGTAGCCTTTCCTCATAAGGGAGGAGCCCCAGCCCAGTAATCGTTTCAGTTGCTCTCTTATGCACCTTTTCCAGTTCCACTATGTCTTTTTTGAGGTGCGGCGACCAGAACTATATGCAATATTCCAGGTGCGGCCTTACCAGTGTTTTGTACAATGGCATTATAATGTTGGCTGTTTTATTTCCAATCCCCTTTTGAATGATACCTAGCATGGATTTGGCCTTCTTCACTGCTGCTGCACACTGGGTTGACACTTTCATCGAGCTGTCCACCAGCACACCAAGATCTCTCTCCTGATCCGTCACGAACAGCTCAGAACCCATCAGCTGATAAATAAAGTTTTGATTTTTTGCCCAAATGTGCATTACTTTACATTTTCTTATATTGAAACACATTGCCATTTTCCCGCCCATTCTCCCAGTTTGGAGAGGTCCTTCTGGAGCTCTTCACAATCCCTTCTGGTCTTGACCATCCGGAAAAGTTTCGTGTCATCTGCAAACTTGGCCACCTCACTGCTTATCCCTGTCTCCAGGTCATTTATGAACAGGTTGAAAAGCACCGGTCCCAGGACAGATCCCTGGGGCACACTGCTTTTCACCTCTCTCCATTGTGAAAATTACCCATTGACACCTACTCTCTGTTTCCTGGTTCTCAACCAATTATCAATCCATAAGAGGACCTGCCCTCTTATCCCCTGGCTGTGGAGTTTTCTCAGCAGCCTTTGGTGAGGGACTGTGTCAAACGCCTCCTGAAAATCCAGATAGACAATATCCACTGGTTCGCCTGCATCCACATTCCTGTTGACCTTTTCAAAGAATTCTAGATGTTTGTGATGCAAGACTTACCCTTACAGAAGCCATGCTGATTTTCCCTCAGCAAGGCTTGTTCTTCTATGTGTTTTAAAATTTTATCTTGGATGAGGCTTTCCACCATCTTCCCTGGAGCAGATGTTAGGCTAACTGCCCTCTAGTTTCCCAGGTCCCCCCCTTCCCTTTTTAAAGATTGGCGTGACATGTGCTATCCTCCAGTTGTCTGGCACTGTTGCCATTTTAAGGGACAAGTTATATATTTTAGTTAAGAGATCAGAAACTTCATTTCTCAGTTCCTTAATAACCTTTGGGTGGATGCCATCTGGGCCCAGGGACTTATTGATCTTCAATTTATTGATTAGGTCTAAAACATCCTATCTTTTAACCTGTATCTGATTTAATTCATTAGTCAGGAGGGACCATTCGGGCAGCGGAATCTGCCCAAGGTCTTATATTGTGAAGACAGATGCAAAGAATTCATTTAATTTCTCTGCAATCTACAAGTCCCCCTTTACCTCCCTCACCATCCAGAGGGCCAGCTGCTTCTCTGGCAGGTTTCCTGCTTCTCACATATTTAAAGAAGCTTTTATTATTCCCCTTTATATTGCTGGCCATACGTTCCTTTGATTCTTTCTTTGCCTTCCGTATCATCTTCTTACCTACAGTATATCACAGAAGTGAGTATACCCCCTCACATTTCATAAATATTTTAGTATATCTTTTCATGTGACAACACTGAAGAAATGACACTTGGCTACAATGTAAAGCAGTGAGTATACAGCTTGTATAACAATGTAAATGTGCTGTCCCCTCAAAATAATGCAACACACAGCCATTAATGTCTAAACCGCTGGCAACAAAAGTGAGTACACCCCTAAGTGACAATGTCCAAACTGGGCCCAAGTAGCCCTTTTCCCTCCCTGGTGTCATGAGACCCGTTACTGTCACAAGTCTCAGGTGTGAAGGGGGAGCAGGTGTTATCGCTCTCACTCTCTCAGACTGGTCACTGGAAGTTCCACATGGCACCTCATGGTAATGAACTATCTGAGGATCTGAAAAAATGAATTGTTGCTCTACATAAAGATGGCCTAGGCTATAAGAAGATTGCCAAAACCCTGAAACTGAGCTGCAGCACGGTGGCCAAGACCATACAGCGGTTTAACAGGACAGGTTCCACTCAGAACAGGCCTCACCATGGTCGACCAAAGAAGTTGAGTGCCCGTGCGCAGCTTCATATCCAGAGGTTGGCTTTGAGAAATAGACGTATGAGTGCTGCCAGCATTGCTGCAGAGGTTGAAGGGGTGGGGGTTAGCCTGTCAATGCTCAGACCATACACCGCACACTGCATCAAATTGGTCTCCAGGGCTGTCGTCCCAGAAGGAAGCCTCTTCTAAAGATGATGCACAAGAAAGCCCACATACGGTTTGCTCCAGACAAGCAGACTAAGGACACGGATTTCTGGAACCATGTCCTGTGGTCCGATGAGACCAGGATAAACTTATTTGGTTCAGATGGTGTCAAGCGTGTGTGGTGGCAACCAGGTGAGGAGTACAAAGACAAGTGTGTCGTGCCTACGGTCAAGCATGGTGGTGGGAGTGTCATGGTCTGGGGCTACATGAGTGCTGCCGGCACTGGAGAGCTACAGTTCATTGAGGGAACCATGAATGCCAACATGTACTGTGACATACTGAAGCAGAGCATGATCCCCTCTCTTCGGAGACTGGGCCGCAGGGCAGTATTCCAACACGATAACGACCCCAAACACACCTCCAAAACGACCACTGCCTTGCTAAAGAAGCTGAGGGTAAAGGTGACAGACTGGGCAAGCATGTCTCCAGACCTAAACCCTATTGAGCATCTGTGGGGCATCCTGAAACGGAAGGTGGAGGTGTGCAAGGTTTCTAACATCCACAAACTCTGTGATGTTGTCATGGAAGAGTGGAAGAGGACTCCAGTGGCAACCTGTGAAGCTCTGGTGAACTCTATGCCCAAGAGAGTTAAGGCAGTGCTGGAAAATAATGGTGGCCACACAAAAGATTGACACTTTGTGCCCAATTTGGACATGTCACTTAGGGGTGTACTCACTTTTGTTGCCAGCGGTTTGGACATTAATGGCTGTGTGTTGTGTTATTTTGAGAGCACAGCATATTTACAGTGGTGCCTCGACTTACGAACTTAATTGGTTCTGGAACTCTGGTCGTAACTCAAAATGGTCGTAAGTAGAAGCACCATTTCCCATTGAAATGCATTGAAATGCAATTAATCCGTTCCAGCCGGAAAAAAAAAAACAACAAAAAAAATCACTGCAAGACCCATCGGAAATGTGATTAATCCCTTCCGGCCGAAGGGGGGGGGGGGGAGAAAAGCAATCAAGCGTGCAAGACCCATCAGAAATGCAAAGAAAGCAAAGGAAAAAGCAAACAGAGCACATTGGAAATGCAAAGAAAGCAAACGGAGCACATTGAAAATGCAAAGAAAACAAAGGAAAAAGCAAACGGAGCACATCGGAAATGCAAAGAAAGCAAACGGAGCACATCGGAAATGCAAAGAAAACAACGCAAAAAGCAAGGGAAGCATGCAAGACCCATCGGAAATGGGGGGAAAAACGAAAAAACAAACAAACCCCCCAAGACCCATCGGAAATGGGGAAAAAAAAAACAAAAACCAAACAAACCCCCCAAGACCCATCGGAAACGGGGAAAAAAACTCTAAAAAGCAACCAAACCCCCCAAGACCCATCGGAAATGGGGGAAAAAACCCAAAAAACAAACAAACCCCGCAAGACCCATCACAGCACAGAAACATAACCCCCCCAGCCCAAAACCATGCCGCAAAAACACCCAGAACAGTTTTTAAAAAGCAGAAAGCAGCACCTTACCTTACCAGGCAGTCCGAAGCCTCCTCCGATCGCACACTCTCTAACTGCTGGGGCGAAAGAGCTACAAAGAAGCAGCCTCTTCGCCACCAACAGTTAGCAATTTGAATTTCCCGCCTTTTTTCCCTGCCTTTTTGTGTTCGTAACTGGAAGCTCCGGCCGCAAGTCGAAGCAAAATTGTGCGGCCGGAGCTGGTCGTAACTCGAAATGGTCGTATGTCGGGACGTTCGTAAGTCGAGGCACCACTGTACACTGTTATACAAGCTGTATACTCACTGCTTTACATTGTAGCCAAGTGTCATTTCTTCAGTGTTGTCACATGAAAAGATATACTAAAATATTTATGAAATGTGAGGGGGTGTACTCACTTCTGTGATATACTGTATCTTTTGCCAGTGAGAATATATAGTGTTATAGTGAGAATAAATTAATTCCCATACCAACAAGAACCAGCCTTACAGGGCAAATAAGAAGCTTTGAATCTGTAATTATGCTGCTGCATACACTGGAATCAATAGAAATGACAGAACTGCAGGTAGAAAGCTTTTAATTAACATTGGTATGGACTTTTAGTGAGTGGCATTTTCTTCTTTAGTAAATCTGATAGAAAGACCTTGTCTGTACTGAAGAACACTGCTGGATAATATAATATATAATACAGTAGTGTAATAATATCTTATATTAAGTGTTTATTAAGGTAGAATCCCTTTCTCTGCCAATATTTTTAAAAATTTTAAACTGATGGCAACCCTATGAATGAGTGACCTCCAAAATGTCCTGTCTTCAACAGCCCTGCTCAGCTCTTGCAAACTAAAACCTGTGGCTTCTTTTAGGGAGTTAATCCATCTTGTAGTTAGTTGATCTTTCTCTTTTCCTAGTGTTATTGTCTTTATATTTTCTTGTGATGTGCCAGTCTCAATTTCATAACTTTGGTTTCTAGAGAGAGTTCAGGCTTGATTGCTCTATGATCCATTTGTTTGTCCTTTCTGGAAGCACAGTGTATCTGAAGAACACTACTCCAGCACAATATTTCAAATGAATCAATTTTTGTCTGTCAGCTTTCTTCACTCTATAGCTTTCACATCCATACAATAATTGGGAATGCAATAGTGTGGATGAAATTGAGCTTGGTCTCCTGTGACACATCTTTACACTTAAGAATCTTTTGAAGCACTTTCACTTAGTCTTAGTCTTTTGATTTCTTGGCTGCAATCCCCACTTGAATTGACTATTGTAGCAAAGTATACAAAATCTTTAACCATTTCAACGTCTTAGTCAACATTAAAATTGAGTAGTTTTTCTGTAGTACTGATGTTTGTCTTCTTAATGTTCAGCTGCAGTACTGCATCTGTACTTTCTTCTTTCACTTTCACCAGAAATGGTTTAAAGTCATTGCTGCTTTCTGCACTAATATAGCAGGACCCAAACAGTTAAACCCCCTTCAACAGCTACAGTATTTAACCACCAAAGACCTATTTAAATTATCATATAGTCATAGTCCATCATAGTCCTATTTCCTTCTCTTCAAATATTGATATTGCCTTCTTGTGAGTCATGACACTGAACAATCTTGAATGCTGTGTGAGGGCTCCTGCACACACTGCCATTTTAAAAGGCACAATACAAATTCCTCTTTGTCTGCTGCTAAATCCATAATAGCTGAAATGCAACCACACAACCTGCAACCACATGTACATCATGGAAACATGTTGCAGAGAAGCCACAGGTCATTATGCACACATAGGCCAAAATCCTGTTGCTTAGTGCAGTAAATTGCACTAGAATAGACCCATTGGGTCAATGAGGATTAGGTAAGCCAAATCTGCTGTAAATTCTGTTGATTCAAATGGGCCTACAGTATAATACGTCACAATTAGAGTAAGTCCATTTGAATCAATGGAATCTATAGAGGAATTGACTCACCTAATCCCCATTGATTCAATGGGTCTACTCTAGTATGACTTACTATGTTAAGCAACTGAATTTTGACCATAGTTAGCAAGCATTCTCATGAGAAGAGAAATTTCCCTGGAAAAGACCCTGATGTTGGGAAAGAGTGAAGGCAAGAGGAGAAGCGGACGACAGAGGACGAGATGGTTGGACAGTGTCATCGAAGCAACCAACATGAATTTGACCCAACTCCGGGAGGCAGTGGAAGACAGGAGGGCCTGGCGTGCTCTGGTCCATGGGGTCACGAAGAGTCGGACACGACTTAATGACTAAACAACAACAAAGCAAGCATTAAAAGATATCTGTGCTTTTTAGATGTATAAAGTTTGAAGTGCCTTTTGGGTAGGATTCTGATTGACAAAGACGGATCAAAGTCTATCCTTATGATGTACTGCACCTTCTATTTTACTTGGAAATTGGGTAATCTCAAACATAAACTTTACTGCAGGCCCCTAAATCTTAAAAAAATACATTATTAGCTAATTGCATATGCCTACATATGGCTATAAGGTCAGAATTAAAAGATTACCACTTACTCATTGACTTCTCATTCTTGGTCTTTGTTACAGAATTTAGTAAAGTCATATTAAAGGTGTTCTTGTTTAAGGGCTGTTCCATTTGGAACATTTGTACTGCCTTGCTAAGCCTCCTTTCTGTTGCTTTGTGCCATTTCAACACAGGATTTACCTGGACCTCCTCCCCAGTTGTCCATATGGTTCAGTGCAACTGTCCCTCCCATGCTTTCCTTCTGAAGGGACTTGGTTGGCTGCCATGCTTTGCATCAAGAAGATCCTAACCAAGGCCCCCATCCTCCCAAGCAGAATAAACTACTTCTCTCAGTCCATGTTCAAACCCTGCACACAGGGAGGTGGCTTGCAATCACTCTGGCTCATGGCTGCTTCAGGTTTCCCTCCCATGTTTCCCTGTCTTTAGGTCCTGCCTGCCTGTTAGTTAATCTCTTCTTAAAATCAACCAGAAAGTGTGAAGGAAGGAACTGTGTGTTGGGATGTGCTTCTCTGTGCTGTATTACTATTGATGCTAGGAAGTGCATAGGTCTAAACCGTACTGTCTCCAGTATAAAGCACTAATAAAAATAAACCAAGGATGTTGGAAGAGACCAAAGGATGCAAGAACTACTGGAGTGGTGGTAGAGGGAAAGTGGCACAAAGCAAGATAAGAGAAATATCTTCTGGATGTCAGGGGAATTTCCATTAAGATCAGTGCAAAATCCAGTACAGATTCTCCACTTGGAGGAGCACAATCAGTATGTTCAATTTTGGGATTGCTGGTGAAGAAGACCACTGGATTTGAAGAAATAAACTCAAAACGGCTTTATTCGTTTGGCTCCTTATTTGGAAGAGGATAAATGTTTTTCTTCCACTTATTTGGAAGACAGAGCAGCATGTACCACACAATCTGTCCTGGTCCTTCTAAATAAGTCAAAGGTGTAGTGGGGGATGTTGTCCCTTTGGAAAAGTTAGGTTTCAGTGGTCAATCGAGCTATGCATGGGGCGGGTGGGTAGGAGGCTGTCTTGCAGCAGAATATCTTAAATTACTCCTTTGTTTATTTTACTGGTTTGAAGTGGTTTATTTGCACAAACACTTTGCACTATATTTCTTTTGGCATTTTGGAGAAAAGCTACTGGCATGGTTCATAAATAGGATTAATAATGTTTGCATAGTTACCAAAATACCACGGTCAGTTAGGGGTTCTACTATTGCTAAAAGCAGGAAGTGTAATTGCTGTACTCCACATAATTTTTATGCAGCTTTATACCACTCCCTAGTGGTGAAATGAGACGTCTACCCATTTTGATGTGAGTACAGAACAAGAAATAACAGGGGAGCATGATGGTGCAGGTTAAATAATAAATAGGGTTGCCTGGGGTGAGGTAGAGGTCCGGCATAGTAATATAGCAATAATTGTATTCAAATGACATGCACACCTCAAACAACACTATTTGGTCCAGCATCTGGAAAAAAACACCCTCTATCTTTGTCCCCTTCTGTTCCCTCCTACCTCTGGGAGAAAGTTTTAAAATGTTCTTTTATTTTTTCAAAGTGATGCAATTAATCAAGACCCTAGTAAAATTTTTTAAAATGTTTACTTTTGCCCCTCCACAGCACAGAGGAAGTGTTTAATTTCCAAATATAATGAAATGGCTAAGCTATCTTCTTAAGCCTCTTAATTATATTCGCAAATTGACAGCAGAAGGGAAATTGACAACCGCAGGCTCACTTTGGTTCATCTCCAATGACTACACATGCTGGAAATGACCAGAATAAAGCAATACAACCTGCACACACACAAAAAAACCACAAAAACAAAAAACACACAAAAATAGTAGCCCCTGACAGGGACCCAGAAAAGTGCCGATAGGAACACTCTGGGGACAGGCTGGTTTGCTCCAACAATTACATCTTGTATTTGCCACAAAAAGGAGCAAACCAACCCATCTCTACAACAGAGCAGCTCGCCGGACTGCAACTTAACTTTTAGTTAAAAGGATCTACTCTAGCAAAGTAAATTAGGTAAAGGTTCCCCTTGACAAATTGTCCAGTCGTGTCTGACTCTAGGGGGCGGTTGTAGCGTTCACCCTTGTTTTGCAATAAGTTATGTATTATTCATGAGTTATATGCTAATGTGGTTAAGAGGTGGGGCTGACAGAGATGTTAAAAGGCGGAGCCTGGGAGGAGTCAGTCAGAGTCTGTGTTAGGAATCAGGGAGAGAAGGATAGTTTGGGGTCTGAGGAGTGATTAGTCTGAGTGTAAATTGTGATAATAACTATAGAAGGTTAATATTGAAGCTTGATGAAACTTGAAGATTGTGCTTATGAATAGTTCCAGAAACCCACTGTAATCAATAAACCTGTTCTATTAAAAAGTCAGTACTGAATGGACCTTCATCTTTTCTGAGTAAAGTAAGTTGATAAGGAGATCAACTGGTGGCAGCGTGTCAAGAGGTGTTTGGTTAGCCTTTGTGAGCTCTGTGTTTAGTGAGACAAACAGGGGCCACGAGGGCGAACGTCACAGCGGTGCTCATCCCCGTTTCAAAGCCGTAGAGCCAGCGTTTGTCCGTAGACAATTTCCGTGGTCACGTGGCCAGTGCGACTTAGACATGGAACGCCGTTACCTTCCCACCGTGGTGGTACCTATTTATCTACTCGCAATTTTTACATGCTTTCAAACTGCTAGGTTGGCAGGAGCTGGGACAAGTGACGGGAGCTCACTCCGTCGCGTGGATTCGAACTGCTGGTCTTTCAACCTTGCACAGGAATACAGCAAGGAAACATGTTCAAAACATAGCAGCAACTACTCTGCTTCCAATGAAGCCAGAGACATATTCAGTTTGGTGCAAAATGGGCAGTTTTTGTTGTTGTTTAGTTGTTAAGTCGTGTCCGACTCTTCGTGACCCCATGGACCAGAGCACGCCAGGCCCTCCTGTCTTTCACTGCCTCCCGGAGTTGGGTCAAATTCATGTTGGTAGCTTCGGTGACACTGTCCATCCATCTCATCCTCTGTCCTCCCCTTCTCCTCTTGCCTTCACATTTTCCCAACATCAGGGTCTTTTCCAGGGAGTCTTCTCTTCTCATGAGATGGCCAAAGTATTGGAGCCTCAGCTTCAGGATCTGTCCTTCCAGTGAGCACTCAGGGTTGATTTCCTTCAAAATGGATAGGTTTGTTCTCTTTGCAGTCCAACAGGCAAGCTGTTGAGAATGCACTATGCGATTAGCAACTCTTTGTCCACAGAGATGTGGAAAGACAATTCATTCCACACTGCCTGAGGTGAAACTTGCGGTATCTATCTTGGGATGTTATTTTTAGGATAGGTTGCACACTGCTACATTAGATCTGGACAATTTTTAGATCTTTCTCTTTCTCCCTTCTGCAATGGCCAGGCTGAAGAAAGTTGTTGATCTTGAAAAATTGCCTGGCATAACTGTTTTTTAACAGTCTGATTTGGACTTTTTAAAAAGGATCACACAGCTGCTTTTGTTGTTGTTGTATTCAAGTAGTAGTATACTCTTTATTTGCATTAGCCATATGCCATCTCAAGTAGTACATATAATGCTACTCTGATATAAAACCAACATATTAAAATCAAGAAGATAAACTCGTAATCATCAAACAATTAAATAGGCAAGTCTGCAAAGAATTACAGTTTTGACATCATATTTAATCTTATTTTAATTGTTGCTGCCAAACATTTTGCAGACTGTTCCATCATCTGTGTGTGTGAGAGAGAGAGAGTGAGAGTGAATTACCCGCTTGGCAACTAGAGACATCCATGCAGTGTTTCTGATTTCGGAAAATAATCTCCCACTACATCTGACACTGGCTATCAAGGAAAGTTGCTCCTCGTAATTCTGTAAACTGAGGGAACGTGGTGATTAGCAGTATCAGGCACTTCCCCTGGCACCAAGTTACACTCGCTTTTCAAATAAGGTTGGGAAGGCTCTTTTCCGCGGGCAGATCCGCAGCAGCGCGCGCGCGACCTAATAGCCTATCAGACGCGAGACAAGAAGAAGGCGCCAAAGATCCCATATGAACGTTTTCTTTCGTTTCTCCAGTTTCTATGCTCAGTCCAGAGGGAGCTGAAGGCCGGTTAGGTAATGAGAGGAGGGGAAGCTGAGTGCGCGCTTGGAGGGTTTCCTGCCCAACGATCAATCAGCAAGAGCGCTTTGGTTTCCTTTCCGTATAGTCAGATCAGCCTATTGCCAAGAGCGCCCTCTTCTCAGCTCAACCAATGGAAAGCCTCTTAATAATTCGTCCGGCCCCCGTGACCGGTAGTGTAGCCTTGCTGCGGAGGAGTGAAGGGAGGGGGGTTGGGGTTATGTTTGCATCGGTTTGAACCCCGAAGTAAAGACGGGGGTGCAATATCAAGAGACATGACCCAGTATCTCGGTAGTAGTAATGGCGGCGGCGGCGGAGCAGGAGACAGCAGTGCGCCCTTCAGTCCCTCCGCAAGCACTCCCTCGCGCCAGCGCCAGTCGGTGCCCCGGGGAGACAGCGGCAGGGATGGCAGGTACAGGAGAGCGACGATTCGCGCGGTATATGACTTTTCATGTGCAGAGTGCAGGAGTGGGGGAACCCCGAAATGTTAATGTGTTGGTAGTGCCATGCCAAATTGAGGAGGAAGGGGGCTGAGTGCATGGGCGTTCTTATGCTGTCCAACGGGAGTGAGGTAGAATGGTATGGTTGTACGTATTAGGATATGCTATCAAATTATTTCACAATTATTGCAAGGCATATGAGATCTTGAAAGAGTGGTTTACCATTGCCCCTTCTCCGTTCGTTCCTGTGGCCATGTGGTTATTTGGATCCATGACATATTCTGGCACCGTCCACTGTACCACATTGGTTGTCAGGTAAAAATAGTTCGGTGGAATGAAATAAAAATATAGTTGGGGACCACCCTAATGGATTTTTCCCTTTGCAAAGAAAATTCTATGCAAGTAAAAAGACCTCAAGAAAGGTCTTGTTGGACCACAATCTTAATGTATTATGTGTGAAGTTTATTTTTCAACTTGCAAGGAATTCTCAGCATTGGGACAGTACAGCAGGATGGTTGTAGTGGTCCTTTCGGGTAGAGGAGGCTTTACATGCTAATTCCCTTCAATTTCCACATCCTTATGATCTCCTGCTCCCAGAAAGGTAGCTGCAGTGATGAGAGGGAGGAATGGCGTGAAACACCTTTAAGACTGACAGATTTTGCTCTTAGCCTTTATGGATTATAATCTGTTTTTTTCAGATACACACTATGCATGTTATATGGGACAAGGCTGACTAACATGTTTGCTTCTTTGGAATTGCGGAATATAAGTGAAAACTTAAATTTGAAGTTTAAAATAGTATAGTTCCTCTATCTCGGGATCCTACTGCCTTATTAGGCATAGATATGTTAGGTGAGGTTCCGGTTCCAGCTGTAGGGTGGAGCAGCGTTTGTGCCTCTCTGCTCTCTGTTTTAAGTAGTTTTAATCCGTTTTAAATAGTTTAAACAGTTTAAGTTTTTAAAGTTTTTAATTGCTCCAACCTTTCAGCTTTTAACCTTGGCTCTGGCAAGT
The DNA here is from genome assembly GCA_037013535.1 of Intellagama lesueurii. Classification (NCBI taxonomy): domain Eukaryota; kingdom Metazoa; phylum Chordata; class Lepidosauria; order Squamata; family Agamidae; genus Intellagama; species Intellagama lesueurii. Next base: position 213,601,942 of record JBAJHW010000003.1, read on the forward strand.
CTTTTAATTTTTTCTGGAGTCGCAATAAGATCCTAGGGAGTCGGCCTCCCAAGCGGGCCCGAAGGAGAAGGACGCAGAGATTAGCTTCAGCCTTATCTCACTCTCAAACAACAATAACAGCTGCATTCAGCCATAGCATAGAGCTGGAAGACTTTTAAAAGCAGAAAAAAATCTTCAACAAGTAACGAGACTAAAAAGACAAGAAAGATGTCCTGGCTCTGCTTGGCGAATGAACCACTATTAAAGAGACAGCTGAATAAAGTGCTGAGCAAAGAAATCTACAGAGGACCTATTGGGAATACGTATTGGGAATATCAGAATACCAAGAATACTATCAACTCAGATGGGGCAGAAAAGAATGTTCCCTTTCCAGAGTGAAAAAACCTCACCAACCCGTAAGCAATCCAGACTGGAGGATTTTTACACTCCAGTAGAGCTGCATAACAGATATGAATGCCTGGAGGTGGATGATGTGGATGGGGATTGCTCTACGAGACAGCTCCCTGATCAGGACATTTTAACTACAGACTCACTCCTATATGTAGACCAAGATAATAAAAGCAAGCGCCCAGAAGGGCTGGAACTGCTGGCAGAGCAGACTAATCTGGTGGCAAAAACACTCCAAAAGATCTTCTGCAAACTCGAGATGATCATAGATATTCTGCAGGAAAAGAAAAATGGCAAGAACCAATGACTAAATGAGCAGTTCCATTCTCCAAAGCTCCCTAAAGGGGACGAGCAGATCAATGAGAAGAACTCTGCTCTAAAAACTAAGGAGATCCAGAATGCCCAGCCAGATGTTAAAATATGCCCAAACTCACAAACCCTTGATCCAAGAAGTATTGTTCTGTGTATTTTTCCCTACCAAGGCAACTATATTGATTGGTCCTCAAAGTGGAAGGCAAAGAGACATCTGGCTTTTCTTTCTAATTCAACGCCAGAGATGATTGACCTTTCAAAGCTCAAGAGACTATCCGGCCCAATTCACTATGAGCGGTTCCTATTACAATTCCGGACAAACAGAATTCCATCATTTATGTTTGAAAATGCCTTTAAACATTACTCCTTAGGAATTAGCTCACAAAGATATTTCATAAATACCACGATCCAGAGAATGGCGCCATTACCCAAGGAAAAAAGCCCAAATGAAAAAGAGCACATCAAGAGACATACAAGGCATCTAACAGAGACAAAAGCAGCCTTCAAAACCATTCCAAATCTACTGGACCAATCCACTCCAACCAACCAACCTGCCTGCACCTCTAGAAGTAGTCAATGCAAAGGCCCCTATTGCTTTGGCCCCCAGAAGACAAATATCTCATATAGATACCGATCAGGCAATTAACAGAGACTCCATAGGAAATAACTGGCTGGAAGAGGAGATAGAAACCAAATTGCTATCCTCCTTTCACTCTTTACCAAGGAATGATCAAGACTCAATGATAAATCGTTTGGAAGTTTTGGTGTCAGCTTTAAAAGATCTACAATGGCCAAGTCCCCAAAAAGAGAGTACAAAGATTCCACACCAATCTACCCACAGATTGCCATCAAATCCTGTGAATGGCCTGACCAGCCCAGCCCTGGAACCTGTAGTAATTGTCAAAAAAAGGAACATTAAATCACATCTCTCAGTTTCTGCAAATGATCCAGAACTGTGCAAGATAGAAGAAACAACCTCTTCAGACAACAACAGCAATCCACTAAAACAAAAGAGTGAGCTATGTGCCTTTAATAAGGAGGAAAAGGACATGAAACTAGCTATAACAAATGCTCAGGAATGCCATGAGAGGTTAGAAATTCAAGCATGACGGTATAATCCTGGAAGCAGTCCAGGATCTGCCACACCCTTTATAGTCCTATCTTGGAACATGGCAGGGTGGACACGCTGTAACTCTTAAAACTTTGCTATCCCCCTTCTCCGTCATAAATATGATATTATTATTTTGCAAGAAACTTGGACTGATGCAGATCTGGTGCTAGATGGTTTTAATTCTTTTAAGGTAAATGCAGTGGCTGGACAGGGACCGGGGAGACTGAAGGGGGGGTTGGGTATTCTTATATCAACTGCTTTGAAGCTGAAATCTGTTATGAAACCCTCTTTGAGACAGTTAGCAATGGCAGTAGTTCTAACGGGGCAAGAGGGATTTATTGATCATAAATGTATATCTGCCCCCTATGTGTAGAAAAGCAGAACTTGAGGAAAACTGGCTGTTACTAGAAAATTATGTGAGGACACTTATCTTAGAATACCCTGATGCTCTGACACTCCTGGGAGGTGATCTAAATGCCCAGATGGGCCCAAATGATGACTTTCTGTCTTCCAAATACAAGTTGATTCTTAATACAACATCTGAGAACATTGACCACTGTCAAAGGGAGAGGCTATTTAAAGATCAACAGGCAAATTTTGGTGGGGCCTGCCTGTATAAATTCTCCTATAGATTGGGTCTATATGTATTAAATGGCTCAACTGAAGGTGACATTCCAGGTGAATTTACATTTATGTCAGGATCCAAAGTTAGCACAATCGATTATATACTAGTATGTAGAGACCTCCTATATTTGGTTGAGGATTTTCAGGTGCTTCCATATTTGGAGGGAGATCATTTTCCTCTCTTCCTATGCTTCCAGCCAAACCCTGGACCTATCCATCTGGAGTCCAGATATTATATCCCAATTGTACCACTTGAAAGAGGTGGTTGCCGGACAAGATGGACCCCTAGTCTGGCACTTAGCCTAAGGGAGTTTCTAACTCAGGAGGACATGAACAAGCCTATATATTACACAGGAAGTGAGGTAGCAAATTTAGACCCCCATAGCCATTTATGAAAACCTCATACAAAAACTAAATCCAATTCTGGTTCGCACTCACAGTGAAAATTCTCAGAAACTGTTTTTGTTGTTGTTGTTTAGTTGTTAAGTCGTGTCCGACTCTTTGTGACCCCATGGACCAAAGCACGCCAGGCCCTCCTGTCTTCCACTGCCTCCCGGAGTTGGGTCAAATTCATGTTGGTAGCTTCAGTGACACTGTCCAACCATCTCGTCCTCTGTCGTCCCCTTCTCCTCTTGCCTTCACACTTTCCCAACATCAGGGTCTTTTCCACAGAGTCTTCTCTTCTCATGAGATGGCCAAAGTATTGGAGCCTCAGCTTCAGGATCTGTCCTTCCAGTGAACACTCAGGGTTGATTTCCTTCAAAATGGATAGGTTTGTTCTCCTTGCAGTCCAGGGGACTCTCAAGAGCCTCCTCCAGCACCACAATTCAAAAGCATCAATTCTTCGGCGGTCAGCCTTCTTGATGGTCCAGCTCTCACTTCCATACATTGCTACTGGAAAAACCATAGCTTTGACTATGCGGACCTTTGTCGGCAAGGTGATGTCTCTGCTTTTTAAGATGCTGTCTATGTTTGTCATCGCTTTCCTCCCCAGAAGCAGGCGTCTTTTAATTTTGTGGCTGCTGTCCCCATCTGCAGTGATCATGGAGCCCAAGAAAGTAAAATCTGTCACTGCCTCCATATCTTCCCCTTCTATTTGCCAGGAAGTGATGGGGCCAGTGGCCATGATCTTAGTTTTTTGATGTTGAGCTTCAGACCGTTTTTGGCGCTCTCCTCTGTCATCCTCATTAAGAGGTTCTTTCATTCCTCCTCACTTTCTGCCATCAGAGTGGTATCATCTGCATATCTGAGGTTGTTGATATTTCTTCCGGCAATCTTAATTCCGGTTTGGGATTCCTCCAGTCCTGCCTTTCACATGATGTATTCTGCATATAAGTTAAATAAGCAGGGAGACAATATACAGCCTTGTCGTACTCCTTTCCCAATTTTGAACCAATCAGTTCCATATTCAGTTCTAACTGTTGCTTCCTGTCCCACGTATAGATTTCTCAGGAGATAGATAAGGTGGTCAGGCACTCCCATTTCTTTAAGGACTTGCCATAGTTCAGAAACTGTACAACCACTCTAAACCATGGTTTGATCATAGCTGTGTATCAGCAAAAAAATTATTAAACTGGGAGTTTCAGCAATACCAAAGATCGGAAGGTCAGACCAGAAGAGATGCCCTCTCAAAACTTTTGATACAAAAAAAAAAAAAAGAATATAAACTGCTGATACAACGCACTAAGAAAGAATATACCAGAAAACTGGGGACAGTTAATTGAAGCAGCTAAAGATAAAAACCCATCCCTCTTCTGGGGTTTAATCTCAGGTAGATCCTTTGGTCAAAAATCCCCTACATCCTCATGTATACCAGCAGACAAATGGGTCTCTTTTTTGCAAAACTCTATGAGGATGCTATTCAACCTTCCTGTCTAACAATTTTAGAAAGCACCTCTAAATGGCCTGCTGTAACCCCAGGAGAGATTCGATCACATATAGAACAACTAAAAAATCCCAAAGCCCCTGGGCCAGATGGCATTCCACCAGAATTCTTAAAAGAAAATAAGGAGTGGTGGGCAGCTTTTCTGGCCCCACTTTTTACGCATATTGATACCACAGGCTATATACCCAAATCCTGGAAAACAGCCATTGTAGTCCCATTATATAAGAAGGGCAAAGGGAGGACCCGTCCAACTACAGGCCGATTAGTCTGCTAAACATCATAAGCAAACTCTATGCAAGGCACCTTCTGGATAATTTTTTGGTTTGGATTGAGCAAGAGAACGTCATAGTGGCAGAACAAGCAGGTTTTAGGCCAGGGAGATCTACAATAGATCAATGCCTAGTTATTCAACATCTCATTGAGAAATATTCCTCTAGGGGTACAACCTCCCTTTATGCAGCATTCATTGATTTTAAATCGGCATTTGATTCCATATCTAGAATGCGACTCTGGGACAAACTGACAAAGTCCTCTATAGACAGAAGACTTCTGTGTCTTATAAGGGCCTTATACAAAGAAACATACCTAAGAGTTAGATGCAGTAGACAAGGACATCTTACAGAACCCATCCAAACTTATAGAGGAGTCAGGCAAGGCTGTTTACGAGCCCCAGCTTTATTTATTTTTTATATAAATAACTTACTTAGCTGGCTCAATAACCCCGAACTCCACCCTCCCAGACTTGCTAATAGACCTATATCAACACTTCTGTACGCCGATGACACAGTGATCCTCTCTAGAACTTTTGTCGGCCTAAGCAGGGCTTTGCAGAAACTCTCCTTATACTGTGAAACTGAGTTTCTAACAATAAACTATCAGAAAACCAAGATAGTTGCCTTTGGGCGCAAACCAAAGACAAGGGTTTGGTCAATTAAGGGTCACTGTATTGAGCAAGTTAATAACTTCAAATACTCAGGGGTAATTCTACAAGCCACATGCTCAAGGGTTCAACATAGTAAGTATGTGGCTGATCAAGGAGAAAGGACCGCAATTAGTATAGCAAAGTTTCACCGCTCTCAGGGCGGATTCTTTGTTCCTGCAGCTCTTAAACTCTATAAGGCTAAAACGCTTGCACAACTGCTATATGGTTCGTTTTTGGGGCCACCTAGTTCATATTTTGCACCCCAAGAAAGGGTACAATCTAAATTCTTAAGAACCGTCCTTCAGGTCCCCAGATATGTCTCAAATGCAAGGATATGATTGGAGACAGGTCTCCTAAGAGTCGAGGCCTGGGTTTACATCCTGTCTATATATACATGGCTAAAGGAACATAACAACCCCCAAGGCCTTCTGCCCTTGATTTTCTATGATAATTTCCAATCTAACTGGGTAAACGCTGTCCAGAGCCACTTGATGAAAATCGGTCTATCTCCACAAGTGCTGCTGTTGTACCAAATAAGTGTGGCGAGGAAATTAGTGAAACAAAGAATTGAGGATCTAGAATACCAAGCTGACTTTGCTAGTGTACAGAATCTGCTGTTAAGGGCCTACATTAAGAACCCCATGGAACCGGCAGACTATCACTCTTAGAAGTGAGAGGATTTAGAAGAGCTTTCACGCTATCAAGATGCTCTGCCCTTCCGTCTGCCGTCCTCGAAGGCAAATATAGGAATGTGCCTTATGCAGAAAGGCTTTGCTCCTGTTCGCTAGGGGTGATAGAAACTATGCAACACATGTTTTTTACCTGTCCCCACTATGAGATTGCACGTAATCAGATTATTTTTCCACTGATTAAAAAAATCCCAGGTCGTACAGAAGAAAGTAGACTCCAGTTTCTTCTCTCAGATAAAGACCCTAAGATCACCTATCACGTTGCAAGTTTCTGCATGGTGATACTTAGATTCCAGAAATCAAAGGGTAGATAATTTTTAGATGTGTAGATTTTAAATGGTTTTAAATTGTGGATTTTAAATGGATTTAAACTGTACGTTTTTAAATGTATTTTAAACTACTGTAAGTGGTAATTTTGCTATGCTTTACGCTGAAAAGGTTGAAATTGTAATTGTTTTTGTTTAAATGGTCTAAGGACTGTAATAAAAGTATGTATGTATGTATGTTAGGTGAAACACATAGCTGTCCTGTGGGAATGCTATAAATTCATTAACCTCAATAAGCTTCTGCCTCACAAGAGTATCGTAATTACAGCTTAATTTTGGAATGTGGGATTATTGCAATTAATGATACTGTTGTGAGGCAGGAACTTACTGAGGCTAGTGAGTTTACAGAGTACCCGCTTCCTAAAAGAAAGCCATGTGTCTTGCCTCTCAGTAGTATCATAAAGATGACCATAATGATCAGTAGAAATACAGAATGGGTGTTAGTAGATTAGAGCAAATTCTTTCTGGTCACTTTTTCCTTTCTTTCTCAAAAGAAGGTTTTGTCTTTTGGAATAGCTATTCCTTACATTCTTTCCCCCCCACCCCAAGCCAAATGTGTGGCTATCCCTGATCTTGCATTCCCAGCTTGTTGTAGTCTGCTGTTCAGAAGTATATTTGTCTGTGAAATGCCAGTTAGATCACATGGCCTAAAAAAGTAAGTTATGTGGTAAGCAGAGGTCAAAACAACACCCATCTAGATCAAGTTTCACATCAAGCATGTGAGGGTAAACCTGGATGAATTTATTTTCTCCAAGGTAAAACTACACAGTTTGGCTCTGCTGATCTTTCTTTTCCCCCAAAACAAAGTCTGGTGTCTAAAATTGTCTGTTAGTATAGAAGTGTATACACTGGACTGTGTTTGCAAGTAGTTTTTACATTTAGAAAAAATGGAGAATCAATTTTTTTTGGTCTTTCCTTGGAACCTTAATGGGGATTCTCCAAGTGAAAACTAGATACTGATGTTAATACAAATAATTGTGTCATGTGGTAGAGGAGAATTTGAATGTCTGCAGGGTTTTCCTCCACTAAGTGTTAAACGATGCAGACACCATTATTTTAGCATGTACATCAGGATTCCCTCCCTATCCTTCACTCTGTAACATCTTACATAATGAAAAGATCTAGTGATTTCAAACATGTGCAAATATTTCTGTACTCTTTTGCTTGAGTTTTGGCCAGGGTTTGATAATTGCGACATTGCACACACAGAAGGAATGCTTAACATCCTATTGTGCAGTTACACAAATGGTGTAACTTTTAGAGGCAAATTGACATAAGAATCTCTGTAGACCTTATTTGTTGCATATTGAATCACACAATTCAGTATGCAACAGATGTTTCTTGAGATTTCTTACACCAATTAGCTTCCAAAAGTTACATTGTTTGTGTAACTGTGCAACGGGATTTCAGCCATTAGGTTTTCTTTTTGTCATCCTTTACACTAACACCTAGTGTACACTACCACCTAGTGTACACTACCTAGTAGTAGTGTAAAGGAAGATGAGAAATGGAAGCATTTATAATCTACTCCTCCTGGACAAAATCGCAAAGGAGTGTTGGAGTGTGTGTTACTTGAAACATGGGAATTTGTTTGCTAGGAAGTGGCAGTAGACAGATGCTACTGTGTGTGCCACTGACTCAAAGAGCTTTCATATGAAACTTTCTCCCTTAAAGATGTTGCAGTAGAGTTTTCCATCTGATTGTATATGTGTGTTGATCTCCCAGTTGTTGTAGAGTTGTTGATTCAGCTAGTCAGTGATAGCAGCAAACATTTGTCTAAGGTTCCATCTGACCTCAAGCAATTTTTCGAGTAGTGTATTATTTGGAGATACTGCCAGGCCCAGACAGGCAGCCTTCCAAACCAAAATGCTATGTACCTGTGTTGCACCTGTGGGTGTCCTTTAATAAAACAACAACAACAAAGTAGCCAGAATCCTCTTGGTATTTGCCAAAGGTTTGCATAACTTGCTAAACCTAACTGCTGCTAATTGACTAGGTGCTGGGATGTGTTTGTGTTGTGTGCCTGGTCACATGTTTGATTCTGTAACCGAAATGCACCCCAACACTTTTTCAGTTAGCTACAGCAAATTACTGAAACCTTAGACAAACACAGCAGGTTTCCAAGTGTCAAACAGTGGTAATTTTTTTGTGAAGCTAAAATGTATACAATGCAAGTGCAGTGTCTCACAGGCTTTTGCTTGGCTGTTTATCAAGGCCAAAAGTATGACACTCAAGCAATTACCTCACTTGTTATAAAACTTTATAACACTTTTTGTAGTTTGAGTCTGTGCTGACCTGTCTCTAATTTATCAACTTGGGAGACTGAGGTATGGACAGATGACAAAAATATCAATTAAGCATTTCTGTAAATGGCTGTATGATGACTGACTCTTCTCAGAGTGTAACAGAAAGAAATGTAACTTATATATGAACTACACCTTTGGTCCACAAGCAGAATTGTTGTTTTTGCTTTAGTAAGCTAACATTATCCTCTGGAGGCCAAAACCTTTAGTGCTAGCTTGTAGGGAAACAATAGAAAGTGCTAACCTGCATTGAATGTCTTAAAAAGACATGTCAGAGAAATCTGAGCAGCAGATAAAGCTAAAAACCACTCTCTGCTCAAATATGAAAATAACTCCAGCCTCGGGCATGCAATTGTTTTGTTTTTACAATTCCCTTTTTTTACAATTATCTTCAAAGAGGAAAACAATTTATGCAGTAATACTTCCTAGTGGCAAATGCTTCTGTCAAAAGTATGCAAATTGTGGTTTTCCCAGAGGTCACTGATTGGCTGCATTTTTGAACATCCTATTGAGATGAGATATGTGTATAATTGAGAGTGATCTTGTCTTTGCATTCACACCACTTCCTTTGCTGGAAAGTGAAACTGATCTTGCATATAGCGAGCAACAAAGTGTTCTGGAGAGTTATTATAAAACCATTAATCCTGAAACGTAAGTTTATCAAAGCCTGGTGAGTTCCACATGTTATTTGTCTTACTGAAAATCATTGTGGAAGAGGGTAAAGGCATCCTATCATTGTTAAAGTCTACTTTAAAAACTTTTTTTTTTGGAGAAGTGTAACAGTACATGCCATTTTCTAGCTATTTAGGAGCTATAACATTAGGTTGCAGTTCTTTTCAAAGATAGACAACATCCTTGCTCTGTATCTCCCACATTATTTTTACCACTATTTTCTGCTAGCTTCAAAACAGTTTCTGTATACAATCCCTTGTCCCATTTTATTGCAATGCCTGTTCTGCTGTGGAGGCTAACTGTTCCATGGAGTGTTTTGAAATGTATACTGCTTTTGTGCAAAAATGAGATATGATCTGGAGAGAGGATTGTGCAGGCTACGAGTAGATGAACAAATCAAAATTTTACACAAAGTTTTAGGATAGGATGGTTGAAGATGGAGAGTAGCTTAATGGGATTTATCAACCATTTAATTTTAAGGGACTGTTTGAGTGGAATCAGGAGGCAGAACAGTGGTGCATGTTTGATGTTAAAACAGCCTTGTACATACCAATATGATGTTGGCTTACAAAAATATGTTGGTTTGTGGCTCAGAATGTGGATTTAAAGCCCCTTCTTAAGCATTTTTGGTTTTAAGAATTTCCCTAAAGCATAAAAGCAGCACAGCCATGCAACTTATATACAAAATTCCAAATCACAGTTGGTAATATCTCGGATCACTGAAATATTATAAACTAGTCAGCTTTCAATGTTGAAAGTATGCGAGAAAGTGGGCCAGACTCTAAAAACAGTGTAGTAGCCCCTTGGGATGTGAATAGAGATCACGGCATATGCACATCAGTATCTTATTATAAGAACTGAAGGCAGGATGTGGTGAATGTTTTTTATATCTAATTTCAAAGCATGTGGTCCATTCTGGCAGGAATCTGGTTCACATGAAATAACCCAGTAGTTTCTCTGGTCTTTGTAGTACAGAGTTTAAATATTTGCATGTCTCCATAGAACTAAGTGGAAAGAGAAGGAAAATCAGGGGATGATGACTGTAGTGTACAGTGGTGCCTCGCTAGACGATGTTAATCCGTTCCACGAGGATCGCTGTCTAGCGAAAACATCGTCTAGCGAAGCACGTTTTCCCATTGGAATGCATTGAAATCGCTTCAATGCGTTCCAAGGGAAAACGCAATCGTCTAGCGAAAATTTCCCATAGGGAAACCTCGTCTAGCGAGTGCAGGTCCCCATAGGAATGCGCTGACAGCTGCACTGACAGCTTTTGACCACTAGTCGGCACACTCCTATGGGGAAACCTCATCGTCTAGCGAAAATCGCCATAGAGAGACATCGTTTTGCGAAGCGCAGTAGCGCTCGCAAAAAGGCATTGTCTAGCGATTTCCTCGTCCTGCGAGGCAATCGTCTAGCGAGGCACCACTGTACATGGAAAGGTAGCCCTATTTTATATCTTTGATCTGATCAGGCATAGCTTGCCAAATAATCTGGCCGCTCATAAAGCACTATGTTATTGATACAAAAGGTCTTCTGACAAAGTTTCATATTTAGATACTTGCAGTTGTTCAGGGCATTGCTTTTTTTCCTCTTGCAGAAACCATTGTATTACTGACTTTTTCAAACCAGCTATAAACCCGGGTAAGCATACATTCATTTTTCTAAAATTTTTATAAAGTTCTGTTTAAAACATATTAAGACTTCATCACACACATGACTTTACTATCATAGTGTACATCCATGTGAAAGTTACAGTGTTTTCAATACTGTATGTAGCAGGTTTGGAATCAGCTACTTCTGCTTATTGTAAAAACTCACTTTTTTTCAAAAACATCTGGAGACTTCATATTGTGTTAAAGTGTAATGAGGAATGAAAATACACAGCATTGTGCATCATGCTTATCAGTCAGCTTCTCAGCTGGAGACAACACTTCGAACATTGGGAATGAGATCTTGTCATGTTTTTCTTGAGTGCATAGGGATCCTGAGTGATTCCCAAATATATTTGGTAGTCTTGTGTGTGGTAGCCAAGTAATTTGGCAGTTTCTGAGGGAAGTATCAGGAAGAAACCACCTCAAACCTAAGAAGTACATGACTGAACTCCAAAAGTTGGGTCCAGGCTTCGTCAGAGTAGACATGCTGGCCTGGATTCTGTTGGACTCTAGTGCAGTATAACACTTTGCTAGCACAGCAACCTGCTGTCTTAGCGAATTGCAGAACATGTGGTTCTTTGTAATTGCTTGAGCATGTGATGCAACTACAGAAGCAGAAATCCATGCTATGAAAATGCATCTTATGCACATGGAAAAATTACTGGATATCTCCTTGTGCAAGGGCTTTAAAAGCTGAGCTACTCCATTGCATAAATGATTTGCTTCAACAGGATCCTGCCCGCTGAACATTTGTGAGACTTAAATTAATTGTGACTTGGTCATCACATTGATTTCAGTGGGTTTACCTTCAGTATCACTAAGTCTGGATCTAATCCCTGAATTTTATATCACATTCAAAAGCTGAATTCCATAATTTTCTGTTTTAGAAATGGAATTTGTTTTTAGAGGTTGATTAAATGTGCCCCTAAAATGCAGCAGCATTTTGAGAATGTTGTTGCCCAGATCAAGAGAAGGTTTAAAGTATTAAGTAGTAAATCAAAGACTAGAAAACTTCTTTGTACTAGGTGTGGTCTGTTAAGCTCAGTATTGCCTACACTGAAAGGCAGCAGCTGTCTAGTATTTCACATGGGTCTTTTCTAGCCACACCACCAGTTCCAGGGATCTCTTGCACGCAAAGCATGTGCACTGCTACTAAGCCACGATTATTCTCCATGTTAATGTATAAAGATCTAGATTGTGCACTGTTTTAAACATAAAATGTAAATGATTTAAATGTAATCATTTAAACAGTACAATTTAAATGGTCAATTCCACTGCAGGAGTTGCAAACCATGAGATGAAAACTAAAATGGTCAGTTACTGAGACATATTTTGAAACAAACATCTCAATAACAACACCAGTGTCTGGTAATGTTGATTCCTACTTATGGCATCCCTCCCAGGATTTCCAAGATATAAAGTACTCAGAAGTAGTTTGCCAGTCATGTTGCCATTCTGGCATCATGCAGCTTCCTCCAGACCATGCAGGCAATATTGCACATACGTCTGCTAGCCCCCATGTACCTGGGTAATCTTGGCTGGGAGACACAGTGAAGATTCAAATTCCCAGCCTCTAGTTCTGCAGCCAGATACTCTCTCACACTGACTGTACCAGCTCTATAATGTCTCCATACCTGGTTGCAATTCAGAGCGCAAGACTATCTATTGGCCATGTTTGACCAATAGATTATGGTAGTTGTATATGTTTAATGTTTCTTTGGTTTTGTTTTTATACTTGTTGATGAAGACAGAACTGTGTTGCGTTCACCAGAAAAAGGAAATGGGAAAACTGGGCTTCCAGTCTCAAGTACAGAGCATTTTGGGAAAAGCATATCTTCTCCAAAGCGAAGTAGAAGAAAGAAGTTACCACTCCCACCATCAAACAGGAGCCCTATAATCGATGCATTTTTCAAAAGTGCTAAATCAGAGAAAAAGGATAGTCCAGATAATGGTGTTCAGTGTTCAGTGAAATCTGCGTATCCAAAAATTGTGGTTCGGAAACTTTTCATACCTGCTAGCTCATCTGACTGTTCTTTAATATTAAAAGATAATGCTTGCACAAAAACCCTTGAAAGGAATGAAAAATGTCCTGTTCAGACAAGAACACCATTAGTTGATATTAGTAGAGAATGTAAAATGGATCTTGTGGATTCAGACTCAGCTGGTTCAGGCTTGAGTAAATGGATCTCTGTATCAGAAAACGACAGCTTGGAAGAGGAGAGCCTTACAACTTGGTGCCAAAAAACAGCATGTTCCAAGACATTACAGTCTGGTTTGGTTAGTTCTTCATCTCAGAGATCATTAGAAACTGTTTGTGGAGAGATACAAGTCAAGAAGAAAAAGATGCAATCTCAGCAGCAATCTTCTGGTTCTCTAAAGAAATCCTTGCAAACTATTCTTCCTACCCAGGTATGTTAAAGATGTCGTAAGTATCAGATCTATGAAGCTCCTTAATCATATGACATTCCTAACCTTGCCTGACATAAGTGTAATTTCTTGTTTCAGTCAGTCCATAATAATTTAACATAAACTGCAATACGTGCGTGGTTTTTAGTATTCTGAACTCTGGGGCAACTTTACTTAATCACAGTCTTGAAATTTGAAAAAAATAGGTCTGCATCAACTGTATTTTAGCCAGCGTTGCTGGTTTCTTTCCAGTCCAAGAGTGATCAACCTCAGTTTTCTCAAGATTGCTGTACTCTCTAAGACAGGGGTCCCCAACCCCCGGTCCGCGGCCCGGTGCCGGTCTGTGGGCTTCCTTGAACTGGGCTGTGGACACAGATCTCCACCCCCCCTGCACGCACGGTGGGCGTGTCGTGCTTGCGGGGTGGGCATGTCGCGCTCGCAGGTGGGTGTGTCGCACTTGCGGGCATGCGCGCGAGCGCAACACGCCCCTCCGCGAGCATGACACACCCACCTGTGAGCGTGGGGGTGCCCCCCCTGCGCATGGAGCCCGCACCCCCCAACCGGTCCGCAGTCCCAAAAAGGTTGGGGACCGCTGCTCTAAGACATGGGTTTGGGCCAAGAGCATATGAATGCCTCATTTCATAGACCAACACATCTATAACAATATTGTCACCATCTGTTAATATAAATGTCAGTGTTTGTTGTTGTCCTAGTCCATCACTCTATCCACTATACCACACTGGGTATCACATCAAAGTGTGGCACACATTAATTAAAATAGAGTTGGAACAATACATGAAATATGAGGAGCTTGTTACTCAATCAGACATGGAGTCCACCTTGGCATAAAAAGAGAAGACAGCAGTGGTCACAGGGATGCAACCAGCAAACAATTTTGGCAGAGGGGACATGAAGGAAAAATGACAAGACAGCAGAATTTTCATTTATAAGGCATGAAAATTCTCCGAGAATCAACCCCCTACTTTAATGTGGAGTGTAAAGATAAAATAGGGTTCAATTTATAACACCTCATTTACAGCTATTGTTGGAAAATCACCTGGATTGCAACCTCAGGGTTCTGCTGTAGTCTTTGTTGTTATTTCTCTGTCTCTATAAGTAATTAGGAGCTATGTACATATTTTATTACATATGAGTTGTATTCTAACCCACTGTTTTTCTTTGTTATATTAAGTTTAATTTTAATTATTTGAGAAGACCTCCATGGTTGATCAGACATCTAGACTAGGCCAGCAAAGCACTAATGTATGTATTCAACAAAACAATGAGGTCAGGTATAGTTTTCTACCTCATCCCTCAGACTAGGGACGACTAGGATGACTAATTTGACTAGGCAGATATGGTACATACTGTGTGGATCAAGGAACAAAGGATTTAGTTCATGAGCTTACTTTGAAGTTTGAAAAGCTTTTCTATCCAGTTTGGTCAAGACTGTTGCGAGCATGGCATTATCTACAATGTAGTCTATGAATTTCCTGTATCACAATAAAACTTAGAAGTATTCCTTTGAATGTTCAGTAACATCACAGCTTTTGTGGAGAACTCTCACTCTTTAAAGAACACGTTAATTAAGGGATGCATTGCTAATTTCTCAAGTTAAAAAAATTACATTTTCACTGTCAGCATAATTGGACAGTCTTGCTGTGACTGACCTCTTTGTTTCTAACTGGAAAGCTCCTGTTGAGATAAAAGAGAAGGCATAAGGTTCTGTATGTGTAGGGTCACGAAATGAGAAGGCTGATAGGCTAGGTGATCACCAGATAATTAGGATAGCAAAAAGTCTTAGAGAGAGAAGTTAAAGAAGTCAGCCACACACACAGGGATGTCTGCCAGCAGTGCTCCTGATGGGCGACTAGTCATGCCACGCCCCCAGGAGGACTCTCTTTTATTACTTTACAAGCTCACAGATAGTTGACAGTATACAGATAGTTGACAGAGTTCAGATAGGACAATGGTTACATAATGCGAATTAGATAGGTCAAAGAAAGACTTTGAAGTAAGCTCTCTATCACTATGAGAAAGAGGAAGAATGGGTAGCCACGCCTCCACTCAGAAGCAGCTGTGACGTCATCCAGGAGAGTGTTCTCTGCTACTGTAGAATCAGACAACAGCTTAGCAACCTTGGGGAGGGGCGTTCCCCCACATGTATGCTTTCTGCTGTAGAGAATAACAGGATCTAGAAGGCTTCAACCTTCTGTTCTGATTGTGAAAATGGATGCAGAGGTTGTGAATTTAGTTGTGTGGTTTTCTTGCAGTTCTGTCAATAGCATTTGCTTCATCTCTGCCAAAGAACTACTACTGGGCTGTTAACCATATCCTTCCTGCTGTGAGGATGGAACTTCATATGAAAATTGTGGTTCTGCTTTTTCCTCAACAGGGCAGCAGGGTGGATAAAAATAAATGATTATTTAAAAATCAAATTGATTTAAATAAAGATTTAAGTTAAACATTAATTTTTTATTTAAATAGTAAACAAAAAATTGGATTTTTAAAAATTTAAATTATGATTTAAATCAAATCCACCCTGCAAGGCAGTAGTGTGGATACTGTGTGGCTATAATCCTGCCACTTGATGCAGATAAACATGTAACTGGGACAGGAAATGAGGGGAATCCACTTGTAGTTAGCTTTCCCTCCTAGAGGCTAATGGACACATGGGCATCTGCTCTGTTTTTAGACAACCTATATGAGCTGAATAATTCAGTGGTTTAGGTACCTGGGAATTCAATTCCTCGTGGTGCCTCCTGCGAATAGAGCCAAACTGTGTGGCCTTGGGCAAGCTGCACAGTCCCAGGGTGCCCCCAGAAGGGAATGGTGAACCACTTCTGTGTAGTCACTGTGGCGTCCACCCTAAGTTATGCATTATTCATAAGTTGTATGTTAATGTGGTTGTGAGGTGGAGCCAAGGGGAGTGCTGAGAGGCGGAGCCTGGGAGAGAAGAGTTCAGTCAGGGAGAGCTAGAGAGAAGATAGTTTGGAGTTTGAGGCAGAGAGAGCGTTTAAGGAGTGATTAGTCAGAGTGTGACCTGTATTAATTAAGATAGAAGAGATTAAAGTAAAATATTGAAGCTTTGTGTAACTTTAAGAATGTGCTTAAGAATTATTCCTGAAACCACGTGTAATCAATAAACCTGTTTCTGTTTAAAAGTTCAGTACTGGATGGACCTCAGTCTTTCATAAGAAATATAAGTTGATAAAGAGATCAACTGGTGGCAGCGTGTTAAAGGGCGTGTTGAGATACCTTTGTGAGCTCTGTGTTTGGTGAAACAAGCAGAGGCCACGGGGCAAACGCCACAATTGGTGGCAGCGGTGGGATACGAAATAATCCAGTGAAGCCAATGTTTAAAAGTGAATTTTCTGGAGTCGTGGGTACCTTTTAGTCAGAGGTCTGTGGTGAAGAAGTGGGTGACCTGCTAGAGCTTTTGTGGAAAAGCTTAGTGGCGGGGCTTCTGAACCCAGATCTGGGGGAACTAAAGATAGGGAACCGATTCTAAAGGAAAAACTTTTTTGTTTACCTCAGGATTTGAAAGACCCAGTGGGCTAGCTTGAAATCCAAGGGTCTGAGAGATAAGGGAGCACTGGTGGATAAAAAGTGGAAGCCAGGGTCAGAGCAGATCTGAGGTGATAGGAAAATAAAAGCAGAGGCTTGAAAATAAAATTATTTTGGTGTCTGAAAGCAAGAATAGCTCAGACATACACAGTAACTAAAAGGTTGTGAGCTAGAGCAGCGTTCCCCAACCTTTTTCTTAGTGTGGACTGGTGGAGCCTCTGAGGGAGGTGGGGTGGCCGCTCGTGCTCGTGCTCTCCGCCGCATGCGTGAAGTGGTTGGGGCGTGCGCGCGCCATAGGCGCGCGCGCGTTCCCCCACCGCTATGCGCAGGAGCGCCTGCCCACCCGCACGCCCACCCCTTGGCCACCTCCCGGCTCTTGGCCACCCCCACCCCCCGTCGCCGCCGGGAGGCCAGCAGCCGAAGCACCCGGCGGTGCTCGGCCTCCCGGCTCTTGGCCGCCACCCACGTTACCACCACCGCCGGCGGGAGGCCAGCAGCCGGAGCACCTGGCGGTGCTCGGGCTCCCGGCTCTTGGCCACACACCGCCGCCACGCTGCAAAGACAGACCTCTCACGCCCCCCGCACGCACTCCCCTCCCCACAGCTGCTTTGCGCGCGGGGGCGCTTGCGTGAAGGGGTGAGGGAGCGCTCATGCCCCCGCTGGCACGCGTGCGCAAACCAGCTGTGGGGAGGGGAGTGGGGGGGCGGCGGGAGGTCTGTCTTCGCGGCCCGGTCAGGCTCAAGCCACGGACCGGCAATGGGCCGCGGACCGGGGGTTGACGACCTCTGAGCTAGAGAACTGCTGAGTGAAGCGCAACAACATAGTTACTGGAATTAACAGCAGAAAGACAGGTCCTTTTTAAAAGCAGTACAGACATTCAAGACTAATTCATTCAGACTTAAACATGCCACCCAAACGTAGCCAAAAAGGGAGTCGTGAGGCAGAAAGTTTACCTCAGGAAGTGGAGGGAAATGGAGACCCTCTAGCTCCAGTGGAACAGGAGGAGACTGATGAGGCTGCCTCAGAGAGACAAAGGGTTCTAAGCTCCCAAGATTTTGAAAAATGGAAGTTGGAACAGGAATTCAGGCTTCGAGTAAAGGAATTAGAAATTAGAGAAAAAGCCAGAGCTGAAGAGAAAGCTAAGGAGCTAGAGCTCAAGGAAATGGAAATTAGAGAAAAGGAGATGGCTGAGGCCAGACAAATGGAATTAAGACAAAGAGAAATGGAATTTCAAATACAGATGAAACAATTAGAATTAGCTGCTCAAAATAACCATAATAATAACAACTCTAGTGAGGGAAATCTCTCAAAAATTGACCTAAAGAAATTTCCCCAATATAGGAAAGGAGATTGCCCTGAATCTTTCCTGATTTCATTTGAGAGAGCGTGCTGGGACTTTGAGATTAAGGATGATGAAAGGATGATAGTGTTGAGATCACAAATAAATGGAGATTTAGCTGAGCTTTATTCTCAGATGCCTCTGGAGCAAGCTAGAGATTTTGAGGCCTATAGAAAAATGGTATATTCTAGATTTGGCATAAATGCAGAACACCTGAGAAGAAAATTTCGTTCCCTTACCAAAAAGCCTGAAGAATCTTATTCCCAAGTGGGGGCTAAATTGATTCAATGTCTGGACAAATGGATGGAACGTGAAAATGTCACTTCTCTAGACCAAATGAAAAATGTGGTTGGTTTAGAACAATTTTATTCCATTTTGCCGGGGGAATTGCGTTATTTAGTCAAAGACAAAAATCCTAGAAATGTATTACAGGCATCTGAATATGCTGATTCCATTAGTGAGATTAGAGATCCTAAGTTTTCTGAGGTAAAATTTTACAGGCAGAACTGGGACAACAGTAAGAAACCCTTCAATAGAAATTACAACAGTAAAATGTCAGGGAAAGATGGCTAGCTTAGTACCTCACCTAAGTTGCCAGGGCCTAGTCTGCCGAAGCGAATGAACCCTGAGGAAAAGTTTAATAGA
The DNA here is from genome assembly GCA_037013535.1 of Intellagama lesueurii. Classification (NCBI taxonomy): domain Eukaryota; kingdom Metazoa; phylum Chordata; class Lepidosauria; order Squamata; family Agamidae; genus Intellagama; species Intellagama lesueurii. Next base: position 213,620,782 of record JBAJHW010000003.1, read on the forward strand.
TCTCCTTAGTGTGATCGAAGGACTTACAGACAGTGTTATAATTGTGGTGAGTTTGGGCATATTCAATCAAATTGTATGAAAAACAATAAAAATGGAAAAGATGAAAAAAAGTTTACTGTATAAAACCAGTGGAAGCCACTGAAGGAGGCTGTAACAATGGTTCTGTCTCCCTGGCAACTAGCACGACTGAAAATTCTGATCTGCCACTAGCCAGAGTCGTTCAGTGCTTCCTTATAAAGGCAGGTAATATTTTACTACAGAACCCTGGTGAGAAAATTCTTATTAATGAGAAATCTTATGTGGGGGTTGTTGATTCCTGTTCCCACATAACCCTGTGTCATCCTGATGTGGTTCCTAAAGAGCAAATCCTTCCAAATCAAACTGTTACAATCAAGGGAATAAATTCTACTCCAGTGATTTTACCTATGGCTAAAGTAAAGATAAACTATAGAGATTGGGTTGGAATTTGGGATGTAGCAATTTCTGATCAAATACCCGCACCTTGTTTGATCAGATTAGATCTCACTAAGCATGTGCAGAGTGCTTTTGTAGTAAAACATTCCCAGGGAGACCTGTTAACAATCCCTGAGGGAAAAATGGAATCCCTAACCTCTGAATCAAACCTGGGATGCCCCAGTTTAGAGAAAAACCCTGAGGTTGCAGAAATGGCTGAGGTGGTCATACTGAAAAATCCTAATAATACTTCCTTTATTAATGAGCAGAAGGAAGATATTACTTTAAATGATTGTATTAGAAAAGCCAATGAGAATCCCATTCCACTGACCCCTGAACACCTGGAGAGGTTTATAGCTGATAAAAACCTGACATATAGAGAGGTTTTAAAGGCACCTCATAGAGGGGGAGGACTCCACAAACAGCTACTTGTCCCTGTGAAGTATAGAGAGAAGATTTTGGAGAAAGCTCATAGGGATGTGTTTGGAGCACACATGAGTGTCTCCCGTACAAAACAAAGGGTTGCACAAAACCTTTACTGGCCAGGAATGGGTCAGCAAGTTAAGCAGTTTTGTCAGACGTGCAATACGTGCCAAATGAGTGGTACTGGGGTTGACAAGACAAAGGCTAAGCTATGCCCAACATCAGTGATCTCGTCCCCTTGCCAATGCGTAGGTCTGCAAAGGTCCTTAGAGATAGCAGGGCAAAGCTTGCGGGATGCTCAGGAAAAGGAGAGGGGCTGGTGTGATGAAAAGGCTCAGGAAATAGCATTCTGTCCTGAGGGCAAAGTAGTGGGGCTGAGACCCATAGAGGGGAGTGAATTGCTGTTGGCAGGGTCAGAACCTGTGGATTTGTTGCCGCAGCACTGGAGGCCTAAGGAGTCTAGTCGCTCTGCAGCTGCAAAAGCACTTAAGATCTTGCAAGGCAAACCCCTACCTGAGAAACTAGAAGTTAAAAGGAACCAGCTGATGAAAATCTCGATACATCTGAAATAAGCCAAGTGTTTGAGATTGCACTTAAAAGAAACCTGCCTGTGAATTTGGAGGTGACCCATGATAGTGGTTCCCCACATAGAGAGAACTTCGCAACAAAAGTACCTGTGGGTGAATTTGTTGGTGAGGAGGAAGGCGTAAGCAATAGGATCTCAAAGAAGGACGCATCCATAGATGTTCTGGAGGAGGAGAAGGAACTGCCTACCCTTTCCCCAGCTGAGAAAGTGAAGCCACAAGCCAGAAAGAAAGCAGGCTTCACCCGGAAAAGGCGAGTGGAGGAACTCCAGTGGACGTCAGAGTGCCCGATGACTGTCAATCGTCAGAAGAGAGCGCGGACTTCAGGATCTGCTTTTGTTGCACCGGACTACAACCAAGAGTTCAACGTGTACATCGATGTGTCAAGTGTGGGTCTGGGAGCCATGCTGTGCCAAGCGGATGACAGCGGGAGTCTACACCCAGTGACTGTGATCAGCAGGAGATTCCGACCTGGTGAGAGACATTTGTCTGCCATCAAGAGGGCGTGCCTATCAATTGTTTGGATGCTGCAAAGATTGAAACCCTACATTTGGGGAAGGAAATTCGTCCTTTGCACCGACCCTTTCCCTCTGGTGTGGCTACAAACTATGGAATCCACTAACAGTAAGCTTGCAAGATAGACACGGAACCTGCAAGACTTTGACTTTGTAATCCACAGCGTAAAAGGGACTCAGAGCGTGGATACTAATACCTTGTCTTGAAGGCCAAATGACTAATGGGGGGGATAAACAAAGTTTGTAATGTTTTATTAAATGTTCTGTTTATGTAAGAGTTATGAAATATGATTAAATTACAAAGTTTGGATGTTGATGAACTGAGAGGTCTAGAATGATGATAAAATAATGGTGAGTAGCCTTATTGATGTGAAGGTGATGCAATGTAATTTGTATTAATGTGATTAATGCAAATGTTTTAACTGTATTAATTGTCTTGGATGTTTAAAGTGGTAAGTTTGATGTGGTAAACATAATAGAGAGAAAATGGTATTATAAGGTATGCATAAGTATTGGTAAGTTATTGTTATACTTGCATGTACTTAGGTGTTTATGAGGGCAAACTGCTAGGTTTCCCCTCTTAAGCAAACATATTTAAGGGGGGAGGAATGTGGCGTCCACCCTAAGTTATGTATTATTCATAAGTTGTATGTTAATGTGGTTGTGAGGCGGAGCCAAGGGGAGTGCTGAGAGGCGGAGCCTGGGAGAGAAGAGTTCAGTCAGGGAGAGCTAGAGAGAAGATAGTTTGGAGTTTGAGGCAGAGAGAGCGTTTAAGGAGTGATTAGTCAGAGTGTGACCTGTATTAATTAAGATAGAAGAGATTAAAGTAAAATATTGAAGCTTTGTGTAACTTTAAGAATGTGCTTAAGAATTATTCCTGAAACCACGTGTAATCAATAAACCTGTTTCTGTTTAAAAGTTCAGTACTGGATGGACCTCAGTCTTTCATAAGAAATATAAGTTGATAAAGAGATCAACTGGTGGCAGCGTGTTAAAGGGCGTGTTGAGATACCTTTGTGAGCTCTGTGTTTGGTGAAACAAGCAGAGGCCATGGGGCAAACGCCACAGTCACTACCTAGAAACCTCTGAAAAAGGGTCTCCATAAGTCAGAATTAACTTGACAGCACATGTTTATTATTTCATCATAACAGTTTTGGTAAGCTTTGGTAATGGCTCCTAATGGGAAAATATGTGGAATTTGCTTTAAGGTAGTGTGACTATGCATGGGATTTTTTGAATTCAGGAAGAAAATGGCTGCCAGGATCTGAATTCACTGGAAAACATCTGTCAGGACTTTGTTCTAGATTAAAGCCCACAAATGTCTGTCTAAAGGAATTCCTGCAGACTTTTGGGGGATCTAGTCCACAAATTCTGAAAATCCCATGCCTAACTGACTCCACAGATGACATTTTTCATTGTTCCAGATAAACAATAGTACTGTTTTTGTTTACTAAACCTGCTCAGGCACTAGTATTCTGTAAAGATTTGTTAAAACTTTTCTGCGTATCTTATTTATAGGAAACTAGAGATCTTTTAATGAAAAGGTCGCACTTGACTTCATGGGACTCTTCCTCAGGTAGGTGGTATGTGGCAAGGGGCTAAATCAAAACAGCAATGATGCTGAACAGATTGTAATAAACAGCTTACTTAATTTTAGTGCTGGTGCTACTCATGACTCCAATTATAGTAAATAATGTGGGACTCTACATGTAAAAACAGCATTAGTCAGGGTTGTTTGTGTAAACCAGTCAAAGCCAAAATCCACTGATGGGCATATCTTTACATTAGAACCAACTAAAATTCCACAGAACAACGCAGGCTTCTGAGTTTTCCAGAACTCCTCATCAGGCTAGGTGGTACTGGAGAACACAGAAACGTGTACACATTTGGGAAATTTTAATTTGTCTTACGAAATATATGGTAATAATTGCATTAATATAATGACAGTAATGCCTCCAGGTTGCTACAGAATAGTTGGTCCTCCTGTTGTTAGCTGTATGTCAATCTAAATAGAAAATTACATTAAATGTGTTATATGGCAATGGGAAGAGTTTCCTGGAGAGAGTTTTCAAAGCAGATGGCCACTATAATCTTAGACTCTCAGAACAGTAGAGCTGGAAGGGACCCTATGCAGAAGACTCTCTTTAGGGTCCGCCTCAGAATCACCTGCCACAGATGGAGTCTACAGGAGTAATATTTTGTAGCATTTTGTTTCAGTGATAGCCTTTTCAGTGACGCTGCAAATGTGTATAGAAATGGAAGCATTTATTAGTAATAATAAAACTTTTTCAAGGAAGACAAAGATTACTTCATAGGTCTTGCACTGTTTACAAGTCTTAGTTTGTTTTCATTTCACAGATGAGTCCTCTGCAGATCAATCTTCAGAACCTGCCTTATCTTCAAGATGGACCTCAGATAAAATAATTACCAAGAAAAAAGGTTGCTCCTTTCCATCAGTACATCCAGATTCCACAACTCCATTGGTAATATCCAAACATAAAGAATGTGCTGGAAAACGGAAGAGGAACATTTTGGAATCAAGTATGAAAAGTTCACAAAAGCACAATGTACAAAGGTTAGATAAATACAATTTTACTAATTCACTGGAAAAGCACGATTCTGATTATTCAAAAGACAGAGTGTCTCCTGATGGCCAGCTGGAGAGTATGAATCTATCTGACAGTGATTCACTTGTTTCACTAGAATGTCTTACTGCTGAAGAAAATGGAAAAAACTATAACTGCACTGTGAATAAAAATGACCAAATCCAAACTGAAAATATCAAAGGAAGTCAGTTACAGACATTTCGTCCTCATTTTAATTTGGAAAAGTTGGCTAGTTTGTCTCAAGAAGTAGGTGCTAAAGCTTCTTGCAAAGAATTCGCTACACCTCAAAGTAATTCTTTGTTTTCTAAACATTCAAAAGACATAGTTTCACATATTCAGAGTAATAATTTATTTGAAGCATTGCAAATGAAGGTTCATAACGGAAGCCCCCGTTTTTGTATGTCTGGTAAATTTACTCTCTCAGCATCACAAAACAGTTTGTTAAAGGGTGAACCAGAACGGATTTGGAAGAATGCTTCTACCTTCCTTTCTAAAAATAATATTGAGCAATTTATATCACCATTGAAAGACAGTGACAATGTTCTATTGTCAGAACACAATGATCATGTCACCATCCCTAGCTCTTCACGTGACTTGAACAAGGTGCATAATGAAGATTCCAACCCAAATGTGTGTATACTGAATAAAGTAAAAAGCCTTTCTTTTGGTGAAGATAAGACCTCTAGTGACAGTCTGGACAGCAGTGATGAAGAAGAACTCTTGCCACTGGAGAAAATATTGGCCCAGAGTTTCAAGCCATCTCCAAAAAGTCCAGAACAAATGAATTATGAGGATGATACAACAGACTCGCATAATGTTCCTGTAAGTGGCTAAAATATCTTCTTAACTTAGAAGTGTATTAAGATGGTTCAGATGGCTATTAAGCCAAGACTTATCAACATGAAATAGAGCCTTGTGCACTCAGTCTATTACCTTCCTTCTCTCTTCCCTTCGTGCATATGGATTCAGGTTTTCCTGTTTTTTTTTAATTGTAGTGTTTTTGGCATGGACACTATTGCGAAACTTGTTATAATCTCTGTTTACAGATTAACCATCTGAGAGCTTGAGAGGCAAGGTGTGAGCCTGCAGATACAAGGCTTGTTCTCAGTGTGATAAACTGAAGTTTATCTGCCTGATAGAGGCTCGCTGAGTTAGATGTATCTGTGTCAGGTGTAGATGACTCATGAACTGCTGTATAGAAGGGCTGGAAAAAAATAAGGGTTAGATTTCCACAGTTACTGTCAGGGCTGGCATAAATTGCCTTTTAGCAAGGAGTAATTGGCTGTCTGTCTCCCAGATCTAATCTTGTTTGGTAGCATGTGTAGAGACCATAATTTCATGCTAGTTCAATTGCAGCTATTGAGCCAGAATATGTTCCTAGGGAATGAGTTGGATTTTAAAGCCATGTCACTTTTGGTCCAGATAGTCAAGACAGATCCTGTTAGTAACAGAGTACTGATGCAGAAATTTGGCAGTCCCTTGCAACATTAATATTATGGCGTGGCATGCTTGTTAAGTCACTGCTATCATGTCACCATGCTAATCCATAGAAGAGCCAGTAATATACTCTTGATTGCTAGTAGCAGAAATGTGATGCTATAATTGTCCAGTCTTCTTTCGTGTAAAATTTTTTTCTGCATGTATCTAGGTATCTTTTGCTATTGTCTAGAAGTTGTTTGTATGCATGTTCATGTACATTTTCATAGGATTTCAGTGTAACAATTCTCAAGTTTGTTTTGACAATTACTCAGCTGCCTCTATTTGTTCTACTTTGTCTTTAATTTGTTGGGGCATTATTGGTTCAAATCATGTTGCATAGTTATACTGACAGAAGTGGTATGCAAACTGCAGCTAATTAACACCTTCCTGCTTAGATTCCTCATTGCCCAGTAGTCAGGTGGCTTGCCATATTACTAGCAGTCCAAGTGGGTGGGGACCTGTTAATTAGCAGCAATTTGCCATTACAAGTGAATGCTATTGCCTTTCTGCCACCATAACTGCAACAGGATTTTGGCCATTATGTCTAACAAAATAGATTTAATAGGATTTAAATGAACTGTCAAAGTTATTCTCATTTTCTGGTTTTTGCCAAGTAGATTTCTTTGAGTCAGGATGTATGGAGCAAATGATATATAGTATATGTAAAAGGTAGTTGAACTAGTATTCTGTCAGTTATTATTTTTGTGATTGTGTTACAGATTTCTCAGAAGGGTAGTGCTGGTGCAAATGCTCTTATATTTCTTTCTCTATATTTTTCTTGAAGCTTTTACATATAGGTGATGGACACATTACACTTGGTGGAATGTTTGCATATAAAAACCGGGCTGAGAGGAAGACACCAGAACTTATTAAAAATAAACTATTTTTTCCAGCTAGTATCATTACTAGAGGAAGATTTAGTTGTTGGATCCATGTTCCTTTTAAAAGCTGCACACTCAAGTACACTCACTTAATAAGCAGTAAGCCCTGATAAGCTGTAGCAGTGTGGATAAACATGCTTTGAAATTGTACTGCAGTTTTCACGATCTGTTTAACAATCAGATGCAAGCCAAACATTTTTTTTCTTACTCAATGTTGACTTTAAATGGGTGTAGGAAGAGATGTGATATGTGGTGGAAAGCTTTCTGGAAATGTTTTCAGCACTACATTTTGTTTTGTATGTTTGAGAAATGTGTTAGGAGACAGTGACTGAAATCCTGTTGTGCAGTTTCATAAACAATGTAACTTTTGGAAGCAAAGTAACTACTGTAAGCTAAGAAATCCCTGCAGACATTTGTTGCGTGCAACACGCAATGCCTATGGAGATTTCTTAGCTTATGGCAAATCATATCTAGCAGCTACAATGGCTTGTCACTGCACAACTGGATTTCAGCCTTAAATTAATATTTGGATATTTTATATTTTATTTTTCCTAATCAATTATTTCTGTTTAAATAATTTTGGTTTTTGAAAAACCATGCTAATACGTACACAGAATGCAAATTTAACATGACCTACCTTTTTGTTGTAGCAGCCATGTATGTTAAATCAAGATTCATCCATTTAGCATGGAAGAAAATACATCGGAAAGCACACACAAAAAGTATGCAGTGTCCTTATGAAAACAGTACCCATTTGTTTTACTGCAGCTGTACTTGAGCACCTGCTGTCTAAATGAGAAAGAGAAAGGATTTGTACAAATAAGCATGGATACTTTCACATTTAAAATCCATGAAGCAAGACTGATGTGTTGTACCTCGTATTTCTTGATTAATCCTGTGGACAGGGAAAAATCTTAATGTTTCATATTGGCAAGAATAATATTTTACAGTAGAAAAAGGCCACAATGGGTCATTTCTGTAGTAGCTGTCCTGTAGCTTACATTGCCTAAAATCCTGTTACTAACTTATGCTGCGCAGGGCTGATGATGTCACCAACTATGGCTGAAGCGTTTCTTGTTCCCCCTGCCCCCAGATTCCAAGGTTCCCTTAGAATCCTTTTTGTCCTGGATAAATCATTGAGGGCTGCATGAGGAAATCTTTAATGTTCAGAAATTGCAGCTTCCAGGACTGCTGACATGAAAGACTCCCTGCATCTTCCCCAGGACTAAAAGGATCCCGGGGAAGCCTTGGAACTGGGGGAAGGGTAATAGATTCATGATTATCTGCAGATTTTCCCATTTGCTGCATTGGAGAGTGAGCGAGCACTTTGGACAGTCTTTCATTTACCGTTTGTTAACTAGTTTCAAATGTTTTCTCGAACAGATAGCTAAATAATGGCTGGAAATGGTTAGTCTAGTTATAGAAAATAGAATGAAAATGTTCATGTTTCTAACAAACACCTCTTTTCTTAAGCTTTCTAAACCTTTTGAGACTCAGTTCTCCTACATGAATCACCTTGAACATCTCCTGAAGGAGAAAGAGGAATTCAAAAGGTATGCATTACTTTTTCTGTTCATGCAATTGAGGATCACCCTCCTTAAATCTAATAAAGAGTGATAGACTAACTGTCCTTTGGCATTTGGACTGTTCCTTTTTGTTCCCAAATATGCTATGACAAAGCATGTAATTGCGAGATAAAATTAGCATTGTTTATTTAGTGCAGAGGTAGAAGCAGAAATGTGTGAAAACAAGCAGTGGTGGAAGGTGATGCCAAGAAAAATGCTGCTGCCATTGATTGGATAAGGTAACACCTCATAACATGCCCCCCCAGCAGATTACCACCAAGGGAAGGCAACGTTTGACAAAAGAGAAATCTCGCCACCAACCTTCAGTGTTCTTCAAGAATTGATTTGTATGTTATGTGCTATCAATTCAATTCAGTCTTTTGGCAACTTTAGTAGGGTTTCCGGGATATGGGGAATATTTAAGGAATTTTTTTACTGAAGTTACCCACCAGTGAGATTCCATTTTTGGTAGAGATTTGCACCCAAGTCTCCTGAAATTTAACCCAGCACTCTGTCTTCTATAGTGTATCAAATGAAGACCTTTCTCCTCAAGCAAGCCTTCCCTCAGTAACCAGCTACCTGTGTGTGATTTTTAGATAGATTGTTATGCATTACTGCTTTGACTGGATTGTTAGTACTACTTGTGTTTTCCTCTGAGTGACATGTTTTAAATTTTTGTATACTTATTGATCTTTGCCTCAATATTGCCTGTTAATTGATCTAAGATGCCTCCTTATTCATTGTTCATAATTTTAAATATCATCTTTTAATGATAACCACTGTTATATCCTCATTGTTTTCAACTTCAAATATTGTCTTTCATTGTAGTAAGCTGCCTTGGGTCCTTTTCAAGGAGAGAGGCAGGGTAAAAATATTTTAAATAAATAAATATAAAATAAATAAATATACTGTGAGTTCCCAATAAACATCTTATTGTTTGCAGAGGTCCCAATCTGTCACTTGGATATAGTGAGAGGGGATGAGTTAGCAGTAGTTTCATAAGATTTAAAGTACATAATGGTACATGACATTGTTCCACAAGTTAACATAATAGGGATGGCAAGACGCAGATAATAACTATTAGCTTTTGATATGGAGCTATTTGATGGTTTGTCTTGCACAGTTCATGTATTGTTGCTGTAGCTGAGCTATCTCACACAATTATTCTTTTTTAAAAACAAGGACATCCTTAGTTTGCTATTTCTGGTAGATGAAGTCCACACTGAAGTGCCTTTCTTCCATTTTCAAAGGGCTACCTATTTAAGTGAAGAAGAGAACTGCCTTCAGGTGCTGTAGTCCTGTGATACTTTTTGTGGTTGTACTGAGCAGTTCCCATACTGCTCAGTACAACCACTACTTTAAAAAAAAACATGCAAAGTGTCTATAACAGATGCTGGATTAGTTGATTGTGACAAGAGGATTCTGGATAGTTGGTAGGTTGCATAGGTGAACCATCTAGATATTCCTTCTGTCATGAAGAAGTTATTGCAGAACTTTTACATAGAATGCACATATTGTTGATTCTTTTTGAAATAACTTCGTGAAAGAGAAGTACTTAGTAATAAAATCTAGTAATCTGTTCTAGATTGCCTTTTTGTATTTTGCTAACAGCCAGAAATATCAGACTTGCCTGTTCTCAGAGAGGAAATGTAGAAATGTTTAAAGCTGCTATAAAGTATGTTGCAATAACCAGAGGCCAAGGTTCTTTTTAAATACTCTTATCTCAACTGCAGGGTAGATGAACTAGAGCAACAGCTACTGCAAATCAAACAGGCAATTGAAATAAATTCTGTACCTGAAGAAGAAGAAGAATCTTACGATGGTGAACTGTCTGCTGAACACAGGTCTTCTCGTTTTAATAATTTATTTGTTTTCTCACGTGGGTACACTTGGTGAATTGTATTTTGCAGCACTGATCAAAGTAATCCTCCTCTTTTGTCAGATTTCTAACTATTGCCTTCCCTAGTATTTGCTTGGGGGACAGTCTCATTCATTATGCCCTATATACCTTACTGGCAATCATAGTATAAAGCAGTGGGGTGGTTCAGACCATTGAAACCATGACTTGGGACCTTAAACTCCCATTTTATTCCTCCTTTTTTTCTCTCTTTGTGTATGAGATGTAGAATGAAAGCTTCTCCTTGTACCTCTAGCCACACTCTGAAAAAGAAATCAGGTTCAACCCATTTTTAAAATAAAAGCAAAAACTTTTCTCTGAGGAAAAACTATTACATTTTGAAGCTTATTAGATTTTTCTTAAGACAACAAAAGTGAGTGAGGAGACAAGATCAACTAGTAGTGCCAGCTGCAGGTTGGGACAGGATGCATACATTGAGCCCCCTTTTCTGGATTCTTGAAGATTCCCTTGAAGAGTGATTGTTCAGGCCTCCCTTACATAAGAAGATCCCTGCTGGATCAAGCCAAAGGCCCATCTAGTCCAGTTCCCTGTATCTCACAGTGGCCCCACTAGATGCTTCTGGGAGCACATGAGACAACTAGATACCTGTCTCCTGATCCCCCTCCCCTGCATTTGGCATTTTGAGGTACCTTCCTTTTACGCCTGGAGATTATACATCCCCATCATGGCTTGTAAACTGCGATGGACTTTTCCTCCAGGGGTCTGTCCAAACCCCTTTTAAAGGCATCTAGGCCAGAGGCCATCACCACATCCTGTGGCAAGGAGTTCCACAGACTAACAACACGCTGGGTAAAGAAATGTCTTCTTTTGTCTGTTCTCACTCTCCCAACACTTGATTTGAGTGGATGTCCCCTGGTTCTAGTATGTGAGAGGGAAAAGAGCTTCCCCCTATCCACTTTATCCATCCCCTGTATAATTTTTATACATCTCAATCATGTCCCTTCTCAGGTGCCTTTTCTCTAGACTAAAGAGCCCCAAACGCTGTAGCCTTTCCTCATAAGGGAGGTGCCCTAGCCCAGTCATCATTTTAGTCGCTCTCTTCTGCACCTTTTCCTTACTACACTTCTCCAACACTATTGCTGTGGCCTTTGCTCTTTTCACTCCAAGCATCTGGGCTGGGTTACTTTCCCCAAACTACTAACAGGGAGAGGGGGGAAAGGAAGACAAGCAATGGGTGGCAGTCAACAATAGGAAGCCCTCTGCCCACACACTGCTCTGCCTCTCATGATAGCACCCTTGGCACTAGGGAAGGCAGAAGAAACTTCAGGGTTTCTCAGAATCCCATCTGGTAACAGTGGTAGGACGTTAGTGCCTACATACATGTGCAAACAGCATAAGGCTAGCACCTTTTCTTCCATTTCCATGCTCTCCCTTTGGAATTTCTTAGCAGTCTCCAGTTTGGAAAACAGTTGGTCTGGGAAGATCTGTTCCAACTTAATATCCTCCAGATAGCCTGGACCACAGCTCCCATCATCCCCAGTTAGCAGGCATGGTAACTGTAGATGATAGAAGTTGTTGTGCTGTAAATCTAGAGGGTAGCTATTTAACAAAGGTTGGCTTAAGATAAATGTTCCTTAAACAGTATTGAGGATTAAATGCTTATTAATGGAATTTTATATTACAGAGCATTTATAGAGAAATTTTCAGTAATTGGTGATGCTATTCCTGACCAGCACCCAGGAGAAAATATATTTCAGATACCACATGCTGGGAAAATTTTCAGTCAACATAACCTTGATTTGAGGAATTCTGGATTTCAACCCCAAAATCCTGTTGAAAAATATCTATTGGGGTAAGGATGGATTTGTAAAACTATCATAGCATGTTTTTTTATGCCCACGTACATTACTTTTGCAAACTGTGTAGGGAGGCAATTTTTTTTCTACGCCTCAAAGTTTCTGATTTGTCAAATTCGGAGAGAGGTGTCCGAGTGCACACAAATGTATCCTTGTATTAGCTGTTAAGTGATTACTTCACTGGTCAACCTTCAACGAGTATTCATGGAACACCTTCCTGCCAGCTTAATTACTATTACATTGGATTGTTTTAGCCAGTGCCCTCTGTTTTTAACTATTCCAGAAGATAACAAGTCTATTGATACAGTATTTTTTTTTTTTATTGTAGTCATTCCCTACTTGAACAAGTGTTTTTCACATGAGGGGATAGTATAACCTAGTTACATTTGAAAGCTTTGTTTTTCGTCTTAATAGGATGTTTGTTGTTCTAGTCTGGGCTCTTTGAATTTCTGGATTTGTTTTTATTAAAATGCTAAAATGTAGCAGACAGGCTAATGTTGAAAGTGCCAAAGTAGTTGATTCTTGACGTTTCTTTTTTCAGATGTGGAATAACACAACAGCTTTTTGTAATCAGTGAAGGCTTACTTATGTCGGCTTACCATAATTTCCCTTGTCCTGTCCCCATTCTAAAGTGGATGTTTCAGGTGAGATGGTTCTTATTAAATGTTGCATTGAACTGATAGCACTTTTAAGGAAAGCCATATTGAATGTGAATTTTAATTTGTTAACTTAATTTTCTAGACTGCCTGTCTCCTCTACCCCCAATCTCATGGCCCATTCCCCTTGCTCCTGGAGTTTGCTCTCTTACTATATTCTTCAAATGTCTGCACTCTCTCCATTTTTAGCATTACAGCATGGTGACACTATGTGCCCAGAAAGACTGAGCCAGTACATAGAATGAGTCTTCAATTCCACTTTGTCATGCAGTGAAATCTGTCAAATTTGGTCAAATGTTATACAATCGTTCAGTGTCCTGCAATCTTTCTTCTCTCCTCTCGCAGAGCAGGCCATTTATTTTTTACCTGTTGGCTGAAGTCCTGTTGCACAGTTACACAAAAGGCGTAATGTTTAGAGGCAGATTGCTGCAAGTTAGGAAATCTCTGTTGGCATTATCTGTTGCACACCAAGTCACACAACTCAGTGTGCAACACCTGTGAACTGCTGGATATCTTAGTGATTGTGAACTGCTGGATAGCTCAGTGATTTAAGTATCTGGCGGTGGATCCAGAGTTTGGGAGTTAGATTCCCCACTGTGCCTTCCTGACAGTGGCTGGACATGATGATCCATAGGCTCCCTTCCAGCTCTGCAGTTCTAAGATTATATATTATATAAATAACTTGCAGTAATTTGCCTCTAAAAGTTATGCCTTTTGCGTAACTGCAACCGGATTTCAGCTATAATATAATTAAGTAAGTAGCAGTAAGGGCCCAATAAGGTGTCAAAATTTTATCCCTTTACTGATTTGGTACTGTCACATGAACATGGCTTTCATAAGGGCAGAAATTGATGAAATAAGCATGAATATAGTTGACTTGCATGTATTGGCAGAGAAAAACAAATGGTGAATCTCTTTGCAAAGGAAAGTTTTCTGATTCGTCTTTCCTGGGCCTTCACAACAGATAGGTTGGAAATCTTTAAGCTGGAGCAGAATATGATGGAGACTATTCTCTCAGGCTACATTCACTTCAGGAAACTTTGTGACACTTAAAAAACTACTTCAGTGCAGTTTTCTATTAAAGAGTTCTGTACCAAACTTCACAAAATAATCTGCAACATGATTTATAACATAGCAACAAATAATCAGTACTGCCAGCAGCAACCACAGTTGCTGTAATCACAGAACAACTAGTGCTTAGAATTGAGTTGTTTCTGGCAAGGAACAGGCATATCAACTGTGTATTATCTTCCTCGGGTATGGTAATTTAGAATAATGTGAAGTCACTATTATTTGCATATTGATTTCAGTCAAGGCTATATTTATCATTAGCTTAATAGGATTGCTTCAGATCTACAATGCATCAAGTGACATTTGTGCTTTATTTCCATATTTCCATATCACAGGAAGAGATGCTAGATTTGTGGGAGGTTTAACTAGATTTTCAATAAGTGTCCTTCAGTTTTCTCATTTTTGTTTCCTTTAAATAGATGATGACAATTCATCCAGACAGCTCAGTTTCAAGAAAGATTTTGAATATGTTGATGACACTAACAATTAAAACTGGTAAGTATTCTAAGATCAAACTTGAGAGATGATTAAGTAAAAATTGAAAACTTTTAATTTATTATATTAATTGGTAGAAATTGTGTTGCTTCGCATAACAAAAGGCATAACATTCACTCGCTTCCAGCCAGCAATTAAAGAGTCCTAGCTGGGATTCTAATTTCAGTGACCCCATTTGTTACACAAAGCAACAAGATTTCAGCCATTCAAAACTAATGTGATTGCATTTTTTAAAATCCATGCAAATTAAGTTAAAAACAAGGTGACTGATAAGGTTGCTAATCCATTATCTGTTAAAATATACATTTGATCTAAGATTTACCATTAAAATAAATGATATTATAATGTAATACTTACTGGCCAAAGAACTACTGCAAAGAAAATAGTAGCATAGCAGATGTGATAAGTTGATATCAAGTATCACTGCAGAAATGTTACTAATATATTTTGCCTTAGAAAATACTATTGCAGTGCCCTGAAGGACATGCCATACTTGTTTCATAACCAGCTGTTCGCTAATTCTTTTCAGTTCTCCTCTCTTATATGCTGAAATTACTTCAGAGCAAAACTCTTATCTACATTAAGTGAATTCCTTATGTTCACACTCTCTCCATTCCTATGATTTGTCAAGTGCTTTCTATCTGCAGCGTCAGTGGCTGATGGTGAACCAAAGCCATGGATTCCATCGTTGTTTGATTTGGCAACTGTGCTAATCAATATGGGTGTTCCCTTCAGTGCACTATTTCCTCTGCAGCATTTCCAGCCTGCTTTTACTGAAAATGATATTATGTAAGTGCTTATTATAATAACTTTTTTTGGCATGCTCTTCCTAGGATTATTATGCAGAACTGTTAAAGTCTTTGGTTTTGTTACTTACATGGTATGCAGATAAGTGTACATTTGAGGTTTTCTATCTCTTACCTCAGCACAGTATATGCAGAAGAGTTCAGGAGCATGGTTGGTAGTTTATTTCTTGCCTCTAGTGTATTTTAAAAGAGGCATCTATCTGTTTCCCAGGAAGATAAGTTTACTTACTTCAGTTTCTGAAAATCATCAGTGGCAGTGAACTGGAGTGACAGTTCAATTGAAGTACATATTGGCTTTCAGTGATGATCCCTTTCCCTTTATACATTTGTGTTAGGATTGGTTTTTGCTGTTTCTGTGGCCAGAATAGCACTGAACTCTCACTTAAAACTGGTATAAATTTTGTTAGTCTGAAACTTCTCATATTTATGGAGATATTTTAATTGTATTGTACAACCCTAACATTCACACATCACTCACCTCATATATGCATGCCTGTAATAAGTATACTTCTCCTTTTCATGAGGCCTCAAGGTGTAGAACATTATGTCTTAACTTTATATTTCATAGGACTAAATCCAGTGTTAGTTGCAGCTAGAAGTAAGCCCATCTGAATCAAAATAATTTGTGTAATTATCACTCATTTTCATGGATCTACCGCAGTTGGATCTAATTGTGAATTTTGCCCACACTATCCTCCGAATGTAATCTAGAATAGATGGAACTACCTTGAATAATGTTGGTTTTGCTGTAATGTGGCAAAATTCATAGAAAACAATCCCTTTTTAAATAGGTGTGAAGTGCGTGTGAAGCAGCAGTCAGGTGGAAACATCACTGGAAACTCCGTTCCTTTCTTTCTTCTAATAAACACCAGCCTTTGCAATATGGCTAAGGTAAGAATGCCTGCACTCTCCTTTTTGAATGTCCTTTTTGTTATGCTTAAGAATACTTTGATTATCTGTGCTAGTAGCTTATGATGCACAGCAAAGTATACTAAAATATATAATATGGAATTGTCAACACAATATACTTTTGCAGTGCTTTAAAAATCAGAAACACAATGTGGTCAAAATTAATCAGGTTTACATCCCACTACTCTCACTGTGAAAACTTAGCCTTGTGCTTAATTTTGCTGTTGAAATAAATGATGTCTAACACTGGTTAACTTTAGCTATACATTAGGACCCCATATCCGTGGAATCAGTACCCGCAGTTTCACTTCTCTGTGGGTACCGTCCTGTATACAGCAAAGAAGGGTGCCCCCTTGTGGCCTTTTCTGTCCCACTTTATGTTGTATATAGGGTTCCCTTGTATTTGTGGTTTCAGACATCCATGGTAAATTGTGGAACCCATCCTCCGTAGATATGGGGGTCCTACTGTATCAGGCAAAAGATGTGTATTGCCTTGCAATATAGTGCCAAAGTTACCTTTTACCTGTATGTGTATATGTATGAATATGAGTATTTGGGAATTAGAGGCGACAATAATTCTTACAGGTATTTACTGCCAGTTCATCTGTAAACAAAATAACAGTTGTCTTTTGACAGCTAATGCTTTAAAAAAATTAACTATGCCTTAATAATTAGTAGAAGTTGACTAGGTACCCTTCTTTGATTAAGAAAGGAAAAAGTACAGGTTCAGAGTGAAAGAAAAACACTGTCTACACTTATATCTGGGATCAGAATAAATATTGCTAAAATCTTTGCAAGTCATTATCTATCCTTTTCTTGTGCCCATAGTTTCTGCGATTATGTATAAGCATAAACCCAGAAGGTTACACAGAAAAAGAAATATTGTTGTTGCTGTTGCTGCTGTTTAAACTGAGTTTGGAAACTCAGCTGAAGCAGTTTCCACTAGTGGATTTGCAGTGCCTCATTATAAAACTGCTGGAAATTATCAGAGAGTGGGATACAAAGGTAATGTAATTCTTCAGTTATTTAGACATATCTGTGTAAATCAGACCTTAATTTTATAAGATTCTCTATAATCAGTTAAAATATGAACTTTTTTAGATTATTTGGCTGTGTTTTGTAGGATGTATGTTTTACTAAGACCTCTGAAGAAATTCAAACTATTTAATGCTGAATGCTGTGTGTATTAGTGCTCTGATTAGCTTTTGGCTGATGAGGTGTACACTTTGAGCAATAAATGTAGTGGCAACTCTTCTAAATGTTAGCCAATTTTATTTCCATATTAGACATATATGTGATAAAAGTACAAAACCCTGTTCTGTAATGTTATGAAATGTTAATGAGTTGGAATACCCTCTTTAAAGATAAAAAAATGACTCTTTTATGTTTTGTATTTTTCTTATGCCTAGTATTTAATGTTTGCAAAGACAATGAAACTGGTTTTAGCAGCTACCCTCATATTCTATTAACAATTTTTATTTATTTATTTTTAAGATATCAGAGTTATGTCTCTCTATAAGTTGCCTGTCCAGCCACCATCATGATCTCCTGTGGCTGGTTCAGTTTGTCCCCAACTGGATATCACGTGGAAAGTAAGTTTACGTTTATTGTAGTACAGTTCAGTATGAATGTCAGTTCAGAGTACGTGCAAAAATATAAAGTTGAAACATATTTTCTTCACTTGAGCTTCACTTTTCCAGGCAATTAAGAAAACATCTTAGCTTGGTGATAATCTCAAAGCTTCTAAAAAATGATGTCAACATACCCAGCAAACATGATGAGCAGGTGAAGTATAAACCCTTTCTTAAACTATTTGTTTCCTTCAGTTAAGTCAGTTAACACTGTTGTTGGGGGGGGGGGGGTTTGGTCACTGATGGTTATTAGATTAGCTGTGATTTGCACAGCTCTCCCAAAGAGGACACAAAATCCCACAAATACACTGTTCAGTCTTTTTAACCGTTTATCCTCTCATTTGTTTTTTCCTCTACTTCCTCTTGTTCTTATGTGCCATCAATTCCCCTCTGACTTATGGCAACTCAGTGAATGAGAGATTTTCAAAATGTCCTGTCCATAACAACTCTGCTCAGCTCTTCTTGCAAACTCAAGTCTGTAGCTTCCTTTAGTGACTTAATCCATCTTGTATTTGGTCTTCCTCTTTTTCTGCTGTCTTTGATTTTTCTTAGTATTCAACATTTTTGTCTCCAGAGACAGTTCAGGCTTGATTTGTTCTAGGCAGGACTCACTTGTGTGTCTTTCTGGCAGTCCAGGATATCCACAAAGCTCTTATCCAGCACCACATTTCAGACAAATCAATCTTTTCCTGTCAGCTTTCTTAACTATCCAGCTTTCACACCCATACACAGTGATCGGGAATACAAGAATATGGATGATTTTTGTCATTTTCTTGAAATCATGGGAAATGGTTGAGGTGCCAGATGATTGGAGAAGGGCTAATGATTTCCCTATCTTCAAAAAAGGCAAAAAGGAGGAACCTGGGAACTACAGTCCAGTCAGCCTGACATCAATCCTAGGGAAAATTTTGGCATAGAGTATAAAGTGGTCACTATGCAAGCACCTTGAAAACAATGCAGTAATAACTAGAAGCCAACATGGATTTATCAAAAACAAATCCTGCCAGACTAATCTGATCCCATTTTTTGATAAAGGGAATGCTGTAGACATATTATATCTTGACTTCAGCAAAGCTTTTGACAAAGTGCCCCATGATATCCTGATTCGCAAGTTAACTAGGTGTGGTCTAGATATAACATCTTTCAGGTGGATACATAGTTGGCTACCGAATCTTACTCAGAAAGTGATGATTAGTGGCTCCTTCTCCAACTGGGAGGAGGTAACAAGTGGGGGTACCCCAAGGCTCAGTCCTGGGCCCAGTGCTTTTCATTAGTTTTATTAATGACCTGCTCCAGGGGATGCAGGGGATGCTAATGAAATTTGTAGATGACACAAAATTGGGTGGAATAGCTAATACCCTGGAATATAGAAACAAAATTCAAAATGATCTAGATAGGCTTGAACACCAGGCTGAAAACAATAGAATGAAATTCAACAGGGAGAAATGCAAAGCACTGCACCTAGGAAAAAGAAACCTAGGTTACAAGATGGGGAATACTTGGCTTAGCAATACTACAAGTGAGAAGGATCTTGGAATTGTTGTAGATCACAGGCTGAATATGAACCAACATGTGATGGGGCTACAAAAAAGGCAAACGTTATTTTAGTCTGCATTAACAGAATTATAGTCTTCAAATCACGCAAGGTACTAGTTCACCTCTTTCTGGCACTGGTTAGGCCTCATCTTGAGTACTGTGTCCAGTTCTGAACAATTGGAGCAAGTTCAGAGGAGGGCAACAAGGATGATCAGGGGGGCTGGAAACCAAGCCCTATGAGGAAAGCCTGAAAGAACTGGACATGTTTAGTTTTGAGAAAAGAAGACTGAGGGGAGACATGAGAGCACTTTTCAAATACATGAAAGGCTGTCATACAGAGGAGGGGCAGGATCTGTTCTCGATTATCCCTCAGTACAAGACACGCAACAATGGGCTCAAGTTACAGAAAGTCAGATTTTGGTTAAATATCAAGAAAAACTTCCTAACTGTTAGAGCAGTACACCAGTGGAACCAATTACCTGGAGAGGTGCTGAGTGCTCCAACACTGGAGGCATTTAAGAGAAATTTAGACAACCACCTGGCAGGTATCCTTTGATTTGTATTCCTGCATTGAGCAGGGGGTTGGGACTCAATGGCCTTATAAGTCACTTCCAACTTTATTATTCTATGATTAAATGCACTCTTGTCTGACACTTTTGCCTATAGGAAACCATTTTATCTCTCCATATTCTGTCCTAATGGTAGTTTCTTATCCACAGTAAACATTACACGTCAGGAACTCATAGTTTCTCATGATCTACATGGTCAAAAGCTTTGCTGTAGTCTATAAAACATTGATCTTCTTCTGAAATTCTTTGGTGCACTTCAGTAGCCACTGATATTTACAATGTGATCTTGAGTGCCTCTTCCTTTTTGGAATTCAGCTTGAACATCAGATATTTTTCACTCCATATAAAGTAAAAGACTTTGTTGCAACACCTTGAGCTTTCTCTACTGCAGAGTCTACAATTTTAAAAATACTTTTTCTAGGGGCAGAGTAAGTTTTACAAATCTGGGCAACATTTTGGAAGATCGGGACAAAAGACAGATGGTAGCAAAATTATTTCTGCAAAACAATTGGGCCGTTTCTAAGGCCAGTTGAGAGTTTGGGGAGGACGGGCCTTCTCCTGGTTTTTTGCAAAAGACATGCTTATATGCTAAAAGCTCTCACCCTCAAAGGTCCACTTTGGAACCCATGAGTTCTGAGCAAGTCTTCATGGATCTTGACCATTTTTGCCCTCACTGTTGCTGCACTCATCTGCCATCACTGCCCTTCTGTCTATCCCTCAATGTCCAGATCTCTAAATTATTGCAGTGTTGTCTGTATTTGCTTAACAACCGATTCCCTCTTTCCTTTAGAAAAGAAATCAGTATCCTCCTTGTTTGAATTCCCATTTATTTGTCCAGTTTGATTCTGCTTGCTTCTATTCTCTGGCTAGTACTTTATGACAAGCAATAAGTGGCTTCCTTTGGTTCCTCGCACGTTTATCCACAGTGAAATTGAGCTAGTCTGAGATTTCTCAAATATCTAATGGAAGTTCATTAACTGAATAGATATTGCAGAGGCTATATGATCAAACATTTTAGAAAATTGTTGAGTTGTATGAGATTTTCTTCCAGATTTTCATCTTTTTAGCTCTTTTTCATGTTACCAAAAACAAGTAAGCAAGTTATGCTCCTCTTATATATCTTTCCTTGGTTTGGATTTAAATAGATGTCACTTCTCTGCGAAGATCTAGTCAAGATTAAACCTTCAAATCTGTTGAAGAGCCTTTCAGAAACACGGGAACAGAATGGTGGTCATAGTAAAGAGCCTTCACTTTCTGAACTTGAACCCCAGGTAATGTCAGATACCATTTCTGCAAAACAATTGGGCAAAGTCTAAGACTACTTGAGAGTTTTGGGCATGTGGGGCTTCTGTCTTGTTTACTTGCAAATCACATCCTTATATGTTAGAAGGGTCTGCAGTTATGTAACATTGAATGCCAGACTAGGTGGGTAGACTAGGTGGGTAGGAGCAACATGAGCAAGCAAGGACAAAGTGAAATAAAATGAGTGGATCAGAAAGAGTAGGAATGAAGTTTTTGGAGGTTGTTCACTGTTTTTTTTCTGATGAATTTCCTTCTACATTTTTGTTACATTTTACACCACTTGAATCCCTTTGTGGGTGAAAAAAAACCTTGTATATTTTAGTGAAATTATGTTGGAGGTTTTTCAGTTGCTCTAACTATGGCCAGTCAATAAAATTCTTACGGGGATTAATAGAGATCATCTACTTTATCTTAACTAAACACAGGTTTGGAATTATTAAGGAGGATATGATCTCAAGGAAACTCCCTTCCTCCTTGTATTAGAATCTGCCTGAAAACATGTCATTGCTTTCAAGATTTAGGAATCTAGGTCCCAACTGATGCATATTTAGAGCCAGAAGTGCAATTCATGTAATTCACACAAGTGCTTCAGTCACCCTTTTTTCCTTTGGCAGTGTTTTCACCTGCTGAAAAGATTGCTTAGTTGAACACTGTCTGTGACCGCACAACTGTATGTAGATCTCTGGCGAGTACAATTGCTAATGTTTCTGATACCTGTGGAAGAGTGCAGGGGTGGAGTCCTCTCTTACCCCACTGTGTAATAGCATTTTGTCAATTTGCTCCTGACCACAATCATTTAGGCTCAAATCTTCTAGTGACCGAAAGGAGCTAGTGTCTAATTCCCTTTTGATTCAATGGAGCAGATTGCTTTGGAAGGTTGTTTTATGGTTAAAAGCTTTGTTTGTTTAGCCTTTTAAAGAAAAGATTTATAAGTCCTGATTTTTTTCTCTCACTTCACCAAATCATGTTAAACACTAAAGTATTCTTGGCAGATTGTTTTTAAAACCAGAAAGAGTTGGTTCATATATCATGTAAGCATGGCAGCAAATGGGAGTGGATGGTAGGGAGTTGTCAGCACACATGGCTGTCTTGTTATGACAGAGTCAATGGTCTTGTTGAGACCCGTGTCTCACTGTGGAATGGGGAGATGCAGAGGGATATAGACACCGTTGCATCCCAGTGTCTTCTGCAGCATGGCTGAGCCCTCTCTTCTCTGTTGTATTATCTCATGACTTGGAAGCAGGCTGGGAAGTGACCAGAGCACTTCTCTGCCTTCTGGATATGAACCAGTTCTTAATGTATCTAGACTTGTAAGTGGTTTAAAGGAGAAAACAGAGATGTTGGACTATGTGGTGATATCCTTGCTGGGGCTCTGAGCCTTACTTTCTGTGAGGGATGAGACAATTCCTGACAGGCTGTTTTCTTTCCCAGTGCAAATATTCCCTTTTTTTTCTTCTCATTTTTGCTGCCACTAGTCTCCTAATTATGTGATTTATTTGCTTAATCACAGATTAATTATCCGGGTGTAAAACCCAGGACTTTGCACATGCTCAAAGAAACCAATTTGCACAGGCAATATGAAATGAGAGACTTGGCTCACTGGACTAGTTTAACCAAGTGTATCTCTGTTTAGATCTTCCACAGCAGGAGAAGTCCATCCTAAAATAATAACTTTATTGAAAAGGTAAAAATACTGAGAAAAGGGTAAAAAGCATTAAAGTTCCAAAGAATACATTTCAGGGTTTCTAACCAAGGCAGTAAAATCAAGCTACAGGCAGTTCAGGAGTAAGAAATGGTGCTATTTCCCTAACTAAGGGAAGACTCCATTCTTGCCAGGCTATATTGCTTACATGTGGGGCACGAGAGTCTGTTCTGTCCATTTGGAGCACCGCTGCCCTCTCTCTTCTAGAAAGGTGCGCGTCTTCCAAATTCCTCCTTCATCTTTCTGTCTCTGAATCTCAGAAGCCCCAAATCTCTCAGCTGCCTGCTTAAAACCATTTCTGCCCTGTGGGCTTGTCCCTCCTTTCTGCAGGTTCGCATGTTGTGTGAGAGCCTGATTGTTTACCGGAGAAGCTGCCCTAAAGGTGTGAAGCGTGTGGCTTCTCATATCCGCGTTTCAAGGCAGCCCCTTGGCGTTTCCTGTGACATCTCTGTGTAACTTTTATGGGTTATCTGGTCTCTGGTGCCCTCCCACCGGGGTGCACCAGGGCCATTTCACCACAGACTGCTCAAAATGCGATGTGTAAAACTCGCGTTATCTTTACACTGGTGACAGTTTAGTAAGTCTTGTGATATACAGAGCTTAGAAAAGTTAATTTCTTGAACTGCAACTGGCAGATCCCCCTGCAAGTTTCCAGCCGTTCAAAAAAGTACTTTTTTGAGTTTTAACCCAATATCAACAGCTTACTTAGA
Organism: Intellagama lesueurii; assembly: GCA_037013535.1. Classification (NCBI taxonomy): domain Eukaryota; kingdom Metazoa; phylum Chordata; class Lepidosauria; order Squamata; family Agamidae; genus Intellagama; species Intellagama lesueurii. The sequence goes on from JBAJHW010000003.1 coordinate 213,644,389, forward strand.
TAAATAGGCTGAGATAGTTCAAGGTTGTTCATCTTTCATTGCAAGCTTGCAATATAAGGTTCTTCCCATCATAGACATTAGTGGCAGCCAACTTATCAATATGTTTATTAAATATTTCCCATTCACTTTCCAGGCATATTATCTGACCTATGTTCTTCTTCACTTGGTCAGGGAAGCTAGCAATTCTGACATTTCAAATCCCAGTCAAAAAGTAAGTAATAGTCTTACGTTACTTGACAACATATACATTGCTTTTTGTGTGTTATCAAGTGTGCTTCAGCACCATGGAAGTAATCTAATTTTTATTGGGATTGCATTCATACTTTAAAGAACAGGTTTGCAGTTTTTGAGTGCTTTTAGGTTCAGGCAAAAATAAAAGAAAAATAAAAAGACAAAATGTTGTGTACCTTAAATACTAACTTTTAGATTCAGCTTTGTGTAAGTATCTTTTATACTGTGAAGTGCATTCTAACAAGTTTGGTTGGTGTGCCTGTTGTGATTCTTTTTGGAAATAGATGATCTGCTTGGCAATTAAAACAGCAACTGCTGTGTTTCTCAATCACTCATCTAGCCAGCATGGACATGAACACTCCTAAGAATCAGATTGGTGACTTTTAATTGCCAGCTAGGAAGAGACTGAAGATAATGCCTTTTGTAATGCTAATCAACAGGATTTCAGCCCATACGTGTGCCATGATAGTATTAGAGTGTGCTTAATAAATCATAGGTAAAGTACATGAAAATATCTAGCAAAAAAATAAGGGAATATGGTAGAACTTTAGGAGCTAAGCCTATTATTCAGTTTCACACTGGGCAAAAAATAGATTGGAAGTAATGGACTAAACATTTTTCTCTAGAAATGGCTATTGAAACTCTGCAGTACCTTGGAAAAACATGTGAAATGTGATATTAGGGAAGATGCCAGGTTGTTCTATAGAACCAAGGTGAGTTGTCTCATGCTTTTGCTTTTCATTTGCAGAAGATGTGAGTCATCTGTCCACACTGTGAAATTTGGGGTGATCATAATCGTGCTTAAAAGGTCCTTACCTTCACTTCAGTGATCCATTTGCCCACACTGGAGCCTCAAAGCTTGCAGGAATTTGGTGTCAGAGAGGCTCGCTCCCTCTCTTCTGCTCCTCTCCACTTCCAAGCCAATCAAAAAGGCTGGGAATCCGGCCTCTCATTCAGATGCTTGCTGCCTCTCATTTGGTTCTTTCTGCTGGACAGCTGATCACCAGAGGCAGAAAACTGGTTGCGGTGCCAGGGTCAGAGGGACTTGCAGCCTCACAGCAGCCTGTCAGCTGTTAATATCAGCTCCCCAGCTGATTGCTGATTGTTGCCACTAAGGTGATCTCTGGCGCTGTGGCAGCAGAGGCAACGCCAGCCTTCAGAGCGTTGTGCAGCCTCCATGCTGTGGCAAGCCTCCATGGCTGCTCTTCCCACTTGTTCTCTGAGCCTGCTGGGCTCTGAATCATGCAAAAAAGAATGCATGCCCTAGGCCAGAGCTAGAAAGGTGCGGGACAACTCTTAAAGGGGAAGGATGAATTGTTCTAAGTACAAACACAAGCAGACATAGTCTTTTTTTCTAGTTCAAATTATGCTATCAGCGAACCACATACCATATCTATATGTCAGTATGGACAGGCCCTTAGTTCCATAAGGAATGAAATGGTTTTGATTTGCATATTGTTGGGTCCTTTTTAGGGAGAAAGGCTGAGTAAAAATATTTTAAATAAATAAATAAAATAAATATTTTTCTAGCTGTACAAATGGTACCTTTCCTGGAGCCGAGTACCGGCTCACTTGAGCTCTAACAATTTACCACAGATCATACCTGTGTTGAATCAGGAAAATTTAATAAATTCAGTACAATCCATTGTACTCCTCCTTTTCCTCAACAGGTCCCAAACAGTTTATGTTTTTCTCTATATAGGTAAAAGACTTAGTTGCTAGAACATACAGTAAATGGCAGCAGATGATACACAGTTCTCAGCTCACTCAGGTACTGTGCCATTAAATTATTTTTAATGCTGTAGTATGCACATACAGAAATAATAAAAATCTTCAGTTGATGGTAATGACCCACATTTATGGAAGCGTGTATTTATGCATGATACAAATAAGCGAGACACTGTTTTGTTTTAAGACAGATTTTTAATTAGTCAATAGAAATCAACTGGTTGGGGATGGTGGTAAAGGGACATATATTTCTCTGTCTTGAAGAGTTATATGCTTACATTATATATGAAGAGTAAAACTGTCACAGAATGGAAAACTCAGAGAATGAAATGTAAGATAAATTAGGCAATGAAAACAATACTGTGTAAGTATGCCTTGCATGATCAAGTATGCCTTGCACACATGCAGCTGAAAAGATTCTTTTCCTGTGTGATTTAAAGCACCTGACTAGCTGAAGAATAGAAAGTAATATGCACAATGAAAATTAAAATGTCTTGTGTCAAGATTAATACAATCTTTCTCAAAAGGAATCTTTGTAGCTCAGTGAGAAATCTTTTTAGAGATAAACACTAAAATAAAATGTAAAAATACTTGCTTAGTAACTTCTTTTTTTATCACCAATTGCATTTCTATACATTTTTACTCTTTCCTCTCTGTCTCAATAATCTTTTTGTTTTAGGGGAAAATTCATGATTTTTGGGACCCAGATTGTTAAAATGGATGGATCGCAATGTCAAAACAGATGGCCGAGAAAACAAGAGGCCAAAGATTACGTATTGTTTGAAGAAGAAGAAGCACTTTATCCAGTTATAATGGATCGATACAATTTTCTGAAACCCCTCCCCACCTACTTAACTAAGCAACTTGATAATGAAAGTGATCTATAATCAGAAAGAGGTTGATAGAACTCACAAACGTCTTGGAAGAAAGTCTTATTGATTCCATGGGGACATCCTTCCAAATAAGTTTGGTGAGCATTGCAGCCTTACCTACATAAAGTTTTCAAGGAAGTTTATCAGATTGATGATGATTCACACTTAAAGTTCAGTGAGCCATAAACATCACAAGACGTCACTGGTAGGCAGTATTCTAGAGAGTTGTTCATATGAAAATGTATACAAATTTCAATTAAGATATGAGTTTATTCTCATGTGCCACTATGGACTGTACATATTGTAAATTGATTTGTCTATTTCATAGGCAGTCTTTGTGTTAATCCTGGTTAATATAATATCCAAGTAACTTAGATGCATATTCACTAATTTAAATAGTATATTTTATTTTTGTGCAATTTTATATTCTGAACATTTGCACTGCCATAACCTGTGAATAAACTGAAATTTTTAGAAGCCATAACAGAAATTAAATATAATAATGTAAAATAATATATGTCTGTAATATTTGTTTTTATGTTAAGATACTTTTAACAATGAGTTAAAATCAAATTGTTACTCATTTTGAGCAGAACTACACAAAACAGATTGGTTAAACCTTTCATGGCTATCAGCACTACTGAAACTGGGTGGGTTTTTTTTTGTTGATTTCATGGGGATGTGTTTGTGGCCCTTGAATACAAAAACATTTCTGTTCTATTCAAAATATATCTTCAGATCATCATACTATAGGATAGGTGGAAAATGCTACCTCAAAGGGAAGGGTAGTCCCTCTCTCTCTTCCCCCCCTCTTTTGTGGAATACTAGAACAGACATGGACTAGATCTTACAGATGCTGCATTCCATGGCTAGCATCCAAAGAATCCTAGAGTGCAAGTGAAAAGCACTTCTGCTCTGATGAGGCAGAAGTGCTTGGGGTTTTTTCCCCCCTGCACCAGCTGTAGCACTTGGCCCTACATGAAAAGTCAGTCTGGAGGGTATGCTGATCTCAAGGCCTAGCTTTTTCGGCAAAGAGCTGCAGTGAGAATGAAGTGTAGAAAAACCCTAATATGCCAGTGCATTGTGAACAGTTCTTTGGATCCTGGCTTGTATTTAGAAGCTTACTTCCAGAATAATATTGTAACAGTTTTTTTTTTTTTTTACAAAAACAAACTCTTGTTTACTTGCATAAACAATGTGGAATATGCCAACTCTAGTGTTATGTTATTGTATTTTATATTGTGTGAAGAGATACTATTTGTACTGCTTTTCAAGCATGCCTGAAATTATGCAGGTCTGTTTAATCACTTTTTAAATGTAATGAAACTTAAATTCAAGAATAAAATATAAAACAATATTATTTGTGTCTCAGTGCACATATATATTGAATCTACAAGATTCTATCATCCAGCAGCATAGTTATAACACAATAAGACATGACACTTTCTGTACTTCAAACATAGGGGCATCAGATGAATGTTGTCTGCTAATCATTACTAGGTTCAGTTTATTCTAGTTTTCTGCAGAGAAGGTAAAAACTACTATTTTTGGACTACAGTTTTCAGAATGCCACTGCCAGCATGACCACTGTCAATTCCAGATGTAAGAGCCTGGGAGATGTAATTCAAAAAAGTAACTTTACCTTTTCTGGCCTTGACTATTTGTGTTTCACAATATAAATACAAACTTGGCATGGTACTATGACTGAATTTGTCGTAAGCAATGGAGTAGAATCCTACAAAAATTGATTGCAATGACTTGAATATTTAATTGTTTAATTTCTTAGATATTCATTCTTTGGAAATATTTCTCACGTCTGTGGTTTCATTCTAAGTAATCCCATTTCTCTGAGAACATTATGCGCATATTAAATAATCCATGATAAGAGATCTATATATAGTTTTCAAATATAGGTCAGCTTTCTAGTATAGCTACTTCACTAAGTACTATAAATTCATGTTTGTTTCTCTTTTGATCACTGTCAATACTAATTATGAAAACATTGAAGTAGTATTGGTTTCAGATTATAGTAGTTGTGCTGTGGATTCTGATACAAAGGTAAGGTTATAATGTCATGCAGTGTTTATGACCCCTATTTTGTGCCTTTGCCAGGATCTGTTTCATTCCCCTACTAGACGTATTGTTGATAAGTGTTGCTAGCATTAAGCATTACGTGAAGGCTGTTCATTGTTCTGAGACTGTGACCAACCCTCAGTATCGAGGTAGCCAGCCCAGCCAGCCTTCCACTCTATCCTTGTTGTTGTTGAATGCCAGGTCTGTGTCTAATAAATCCCAGGTAATTTACGATCTTATCCTGGAGGAGGATGCAGACCTGGCATGCATAACCGAGACGTGGGGAGGGGGGTCCTCCCCTGGCCCTCGTCTGTCCACCCGGTTATGCTGTCCAGCACCAGGGTAGACTGGAGGGGCGGGGGGGGGAGTAGCCATTGTTTATAAATCCAGCTTACAGGTTACTAGGCGCTCCTTTGTGGTGAAGCCAGGTCTAGAGGCACTCCACGTGTCACTTGGGACTAGGGATGGAATTGGGATTTTGCTGTGTTATCGTGCTCCCTGTAACCCAGCCACTTCCCTTCCGGAGCTGGCCGACTTTGTCTCCGCGGCATTGTTGGGATCCCCGAGGCTCTTGGTCTTGGGCGATTTCAACGTGCATGCGGAGGCAGAGGTTACTGGACCAGCTCTTGAGTTCCTGGAAACCATGGCTTCCTTGAACATGTCCCAACATGTCAACGTCCCCACACACGTGGGTGGCCATACGTTGGACTTGGTTTTTTCCACTAATTGGAGCGAGCGTGGTCTGGTGGTGACCGACATTGTATCGCTCCCTTTGTCATGGTCAGATCACCATCTGGTAAAATGTAATGTCTCCGTGGCTCTCCCCCCTCGCAGGGAGCAGGGACCCATTTCTATGGTCCGCCCTCGAAGGCTACTGGATCCGGTTGGATTCCAGGATGCCATGAGAGGTGTTACGGCTGACCTGGCTAGCGCTCCTGTCGACGCTCTGGTTGACAGCTGGTCCACGGCTGCCGCCAGGGCCGTGGACATGATCGCGCCTAAACGCCCTCTCCGTCGCAGAACCCGCCCAGCGCCCTGGTATAACCAGGAGCTCCGAGGGCTGAAGCGACATAGGAGAAGGCTAGAGCGTAGGTGGAGGAAGGACCCGACGGATTATAATTGGATAGCTGTCAGGGTTGCAACTAACCTTTACCTGTCTAAGGTAAAGGCTGCTTGTCGAACTTACTTCGCTAACCGGATAAGCGAAGCGGCCAACCAGCAGGCGGAGTTATTCCGTATAGTGCGCGACCTATCCGGAACTGGTCCGGGTGATAGGCCTCCCCCTAGTTTCTCACCTGACCAGTTTGCAGCCTTTTTTAAATCTAAAGTGGAGGCCATCCGCCGGGACCTCTCTCCTTTTTTGAACACAGTGAGTCGAGCAGAGATGTCCAGCGCTCCGTCTACCCCGGTAACTCTTGACACCTTTCAGCCTGTCACGCCCGATTCTGTGGCCAAGGTCCTTGATCGCTGTCGAGCCACCACCTCCTCCCTTGACCCTTGCCCGGCCTGGCTAATCAAAGCAGCCAGGCCGATAACAACAGAATGGGCCACTGTAATAATAAATGGGTCTTTCCTTGAGGGCAGGTTTCCTTCTGCCCTCAAGGAAACACTCATTAGGCCCATAAGAAAGAAACCTAGTTTGGCGGCGGACGAAATTGGCAATTATAGGCCCGTCGCCAATGTCTCTTTCATGAGCAAAGTGGTGGAGAGGGTGGTGGCCGACCAGCTTCAAGCCCTCTTGGAAGAAGCGGATGCCCTGGATCCGTTTCAGTCGGGCTTCAGGCCGCGCCACGGAACAGAGACGGTATTGGTCGCCCTGTATGATGACCTATTGAGGGAGGCTGACAGGGGAAAAATCTCTCTGTTAGTCCTTCTCGACATCTCAGCGGCCTTTGATACCGTTGACCACGGTATCCTCCTGGGGAGGCTCTCCGATCTGGGAATTGGTGGCTTGGCGCTTGCCTGGCTCCGTTCCTTCTTGGAGGACCGTCCCCAGAGAGTACAGCTTGGGGAGAGTGTCTCGGCCCCGTGGAGTCTCAATTGTGGCATTCCACAGGGGTCGATTATCTCCCCAATGCTGTTCAATATCTTCATGAGGCCGCTGGGTGGGGTCATCAGGGGATGTGGGGCATCGTGTCATCAGTATGCGGATGACACCCAGCTCTACATCTCCTTTTCACCAACTGCAGGTGATGCCGTCCTGTCCCTTCAGCGCTGCCTGGGGACTGTACTGGAATGGATGCAGGAGAATGGGCTGAGGCTGAACCCGGACAAGACGGAGGTCTTGAGGGTGGGTGCCCCCACTGTTGGTGGCTTGGGCGACTCCCTCTCGTTTGGGGGGGTGGCCCTGGCTGCAAAGAGTGGGGTTCGCAGTCTGGGGATCCATCTGGACCCGGCGCTCTCCATGGAGACTCAGGTGGCGTCGGTGGTCCGCACCGCCTTTTTTCATCTCTGGCGGATAGCCCGGCTGCGACCCTATCTCGATGTGGGGGCGCTCACCACCTTGGTCCATGCGCTCGTAATCTCAAGATTAGACCACTGTAACGCGCTCTACGTGGGGCTACCTTTGAGGCTGACGCGGAAACTCCAAGTGGTGCAGAATGCAGCGACCAGACTCCTAAGTGGAGTGAGAAGACACCATCACATCTCCCCTACCCTGGCCGCGTTGCATTGGCTGCCCATTCGGTTCCGCATTGACTTCAAAGTTTTGATGCTTACGTTTAAAGCCCTAAACGGTTTAGGGCCTCGATACTTGTCGGAACGCTTACTCCCACCCAGTTCTACCCGTGTCACTCGCGCGAGTCAGGAGGTGAGGTTGAGGAGCCTGACGCCGAGGGAGGCCCGGAAGGAAAAAACAAGAAGCCGGGCCTTCTCGGCGGTGGCTCCTCGCCTCTGGAACAGCTTACCTCCTGAGATTCGCGCAGCTCCCTCGCTGGGTATTTTCAAGAAACAACTGAAAACATGGATGTTTAGGCAGGCCTTCCCCCTTTCCAGTTAACTCCTATTATTATTTTTTTCTTTCTTTTTTCACTATAATACACTCTGTTTCTTGCCATCTTTGGGAAAATTATGTTATGTTATGTGTATGTTTTTGTTTATTGTTTTTAGTGTATGTTGTAAGCCGCCTAGAGTGGTCATAATTGACCAGATAGGCGGGATATAAATGAAATAAATAAATAAATAAATAAATAAATACGTCTGGAGAACAGAAATGTAGTCCATTAGAAATCATGGTGAAAATTACTCCGGGTTTTCTTTGTCTGCAGCTTTGTTCCATATCAAATCTATTTTGCTTCTAGTTTCCTGGTATGCAGCCATCCCTGTTTGCTTATTTCTGGTTTTCGTTCAGTTATCAAGTCTGTAATTACACAGCCAGGTCTTTTTTCAATTGAGTGCTTGTAGTTACTTGGTCTCTTTTGTTCTTAATTGTTTGTGTTTATGCTTGCACAGGCTAGTTAAAATTTTCTTTTATAAACAAATGCAGTACAAAATCTGACAATTTCATTATGCTGACAATGGCAGCATAATTAAATCAAGAGCCAAGGGAGTATTCTGGACAATTATGTAATAGAATAGAGTAAGGGCCTTTCTAATTTAACACTAACCAATCAATCTTTATTTTATGGTGACAGACCTGACAAATTTAACACAAATAATGTTGCACCATCCCCATGAAAGTAGAGGAGAGTGTAGCTCTTCTTGCTGATGGACATCCGTGCACACAGTGGAACCATGAAGGCTGGACTTGGGAGCAGAATTTGAGAACCTCACTAAGAAGGAATGAGTCCAAACATATACTGATCTACAGTCTGAAGTGTTTAGAGTAGTGCATTTTGCTCACATAAAACCAGAGGTTGATGGACCTTGTTAGTGCTTTAAAATCTACCAGAGCCAAATACAAAGGAATGGCTGAGGAACAGGCAGATTGACACTTAGAATTAAGGAACATGGTATATCTACGTGCACATCAGTCTAGGGACTTTTCAGTCCTCAAATTGAGCTCAGATTTGTTTTTATACAGATTTGTCCCTGACTTCCTCTGAGCTTGCTTGGCTATGTAGTTGTGGGAGGGGAGAAAATAATAATTGCAAAACTTTGGTGATCGATACTGCAAATCTATGTGTGTGTGTGTGTGAGAGAGAGAGAGAGAGAGAGAGAATTAGTAGAAAGAGGGAAAGAAGCTGGTGGAGGGGTGGAAGGACATGGGATAACCTAGTTTGCTTCACTTAAGAAATTGGCTTTGCAAAAGAATTGAGGAAATGGTTGTACTATTTTGTTTTATTTGCCTCTTTACAGAATAACCGAAAATAAAGGTTAATAGGTGGAATTGTGTGAAAGGTTCAGTGGACTTTGAGTAGACGAGAGTAGGAGAGTGGACTTAGTACTGGAATAGGGGAATGCACTGTTTCTCGTAGACAATCGTAACAAGCATTCCATGACAGCAATGAGGTATCGCTGCTGTGGGTGATCTTGCTGCTTGCTGTGGGGTTAAGTATGTCCTGTTATAAAATTAAGAGCCAGACTATTCAGGTTTTAAAAAATTGCCTGGAAATGTCAGTAATTTAGATTTTAATTCCTTCCCCCCCCCCCCCCAAATGTCAAGTACCAAATATCAGAATTCTAATAACAGGTATTACATAAAACAGTGTCAAATATTGTCAGATCACAACCAGTGTATAATATCCACATTATAGGATGCTCAATAATGAAATCTAATTTAATACAGAATATAATCAGATCAAAACAATATCCATGTATTTTACTCTTTTTTTTTACAGCAAAGCGAAATCCTAGCGAAAAGGATTTATGGGGAGCAAATTTATTTTCAGCTCCTGTTTTCATGATTCTTCGATATCTTTAGCTGTGGCCTCTTGCACAGAGGAACTGCAGTCTTAATGAAACGAGATGTGTGCACAGAAAAAGGGTTCAGTGAAATGATAAAAAATGAGGTGTCACGTTGGTTCTGTCTTATGGTGACCCTCCACAAAGGTTTCTTGGTATAAGGTACTCCGAGGTCGTTTAGTCTCCCCTTCTGTTGGTGCCCTGGGACTACATGGCTTGCCTAAGATGGCAGGGTATGTAACACCATCAGCCACATGTGCCTTGGGTGATCTTGACCGAAGCCTCTCTCAGGAGGCACAATTGGGACGGGCACTTCCAGCCCGCAGATGCTTGAATCCACTTGATCTGTACCAGCTCTAGTTTTAGGTACTAGATTCTGTTTGTTCCATACAATGCAAAAGTGATTAATTTGCTTTCAGGCCACTTGGAATTTTTGCAGACTCAGTCTCTGCTTAGAAGACCATTGTGACCCACACACTCACTCCCCCCCACCCCACCCCCACCCCCGCTGGAGTTGAAGATGAAGTGTGTAATTATTAGTGCTTCAACAGCTCAGCAGACTGCTGCTATTCAAAATTGCAGAAGCAGCTAACTCCATCAAGGCAATTAGCAATGTTGGATGGAGAAGGATTAATGGGATTAAAAGAAGTATCAAATGTTCTATAAATAACCCTGCCTTCTATTACCTTGTATGCTGATGAGTGCCTCTATTGTTTAAAACTTCATGGCAAGGCTCGCTTTAATTAGAAAAGATTGCTGCTGCTGCTGCAGTGAAATGGTGCTGAGAGAAAGGACACGCTTGTTAAAGCTAAACGTCAGTAAGCACGTCTGCTTTTGCCTCTTGGCAGTCCTTGGAAAGGAATATAGGATGGCAAAAGGTTTGCTCATTCAGCTTGGCACAGACCCTTTTGGGGGCAGATGGAAGCCAGAGACTAAATGCCAGTTTCCAGGTGTCCATGCAGTGCTGAAGGCAATTTGAGGATTAGATACCTGAGTGAGGTGCAGCTCAGCTTTGGAGTAGCCATGCTGATTGGTGCTGTCCCTATCCAATGCTGTGGTTGCTGCTGATCCAGCAGGCCAGAGACTCTTTATCTAGAAGTGTCATAACTCTCCAGAAGGAAGAGAAAGCAAGCTTGTAACGTCTCAGCATAACGAGTCCAGGCCCAGCTAACCTGACACATTGTTCCCTTATTTTCTGGGTTTGTATTGGGCTAGTAGTTAGTCACCCATGTGACCATCGGCACGCTACTCCTCTTACTTAACCATTCACCTCTTTTTTCCTAAATAATAAATCTGATGGAAATAGTCTTTGCGAACAAAAAAATTAAGTATATATGTAGTATTCTGGATTAGGCACCACCAGGTGGTGCTGTTGCTTACAGTCTCTCCCCTTGATGTGCTGAGGAACTGGGGCAGCGGGGGACAACACTCATATTTCTCATTCTGGCAAAGAGAGATCACTTAATGGACTAATCTTTCTTGTGGCTTTGTCCCAATTGATCAATACTGAATAGTAAATTCTATTTCTAGAAACCATACAATTATGATTTGGCTTTTTAAAGGTCATAATTAACTGGAAGTATGACAGAATTTATCCTTGTTTGTAATACAGTGCTATGCAGACACTGCAGATCACATGGTGTGGAAAGACTGAAGGCGGAGGAAGGAAAGCAGTGTGTAAGACATATATGGAACAAAAAGACAGTTTCCTTGATTGAGTGCCCCATTGCAAAACAACCATAATTCTGTAATAAATCATATATTTTGCATGTAGAGAGACTGGGATTCAATTGCTGGTATCTCCAATTAACAAAATTATTAATACCAAAGCCTACTTGCAACTCTAAAATTGCTTCCTGCCTGTCAGTTCTAGACAATATTGAGATAGATAGACAACTAGTTTATTGTTGTGAGAGCACATTTCAGCAGCACACAGGAAAACCTGCACCTGCTAACATTACCTTTTCTACCTAGATTTTAAGATATAAAGCACAATTTCTCTTTAGCAAGTGGTCACATGATATTATTGATGGTAAAAGAAAAAGCTACTACCAGACTTCTACCACCAACCAGATTTGCACATGATTTCAATTTCTTCTGTTGCTTATAATGTCTGTGAGGTATATGTATGTATATATACCTGTACATACAGCAGATGAGGTACCTTGATGCGAAGCATGTCGTTTAGAAATTCTAACTTGTACTGTTACACAATGTGCTCATATTTGCAATATGCAAACTCTTTGAGGACCAGCCATCATCACCAGAGTGAGCACAGACTGCTATAATATGACTGTAGCCTGATATTTCTTTTAAAGCAGTGGTTCCTAACCTTGGGTAACTGCAACTCCCAGAAACCCCAGCTAGCACAGCTAAAGTTAAAGCATCTGGGAGTTGCAATCCAAGAACACCTGTATTATTCAAGGTTGGGAACTACTTTTCTAAAGCATTGGAAACATTGTGTTGTGCATTTTCAAACTCATGCTGCCAATTTTTTACTGAAGATTTGTGAAGCATGCTCAGGGTTTACATCTCGACTCTATAAATCTGGTTTATATTAGTATATGGCTGGATGATTTAAAAAAAAAACTTGTTATGGTACTTCATGGAACATCATCCTATATATGCATAAAGCTGCCTCCGTGAAGAAAGGAACTAATCTAAAGGCCGGCCAGCTAGCTCTTCTAAATCACTGACATCCTTGCATGTGAATATGAAGCACCCAGTAGCTGTGTAAGGTTGTGACTCTACACTGTACAGCTGCTAATTATTTCATTAGAAGGTGAGGAGATAATGCAGCTGAAGCCATTAAGTGCTTGGCTTCCAAAGCATCTCCTCTGAACGTGCACTGTGGCTTATCTTGGGAAAATTAAGCATTTTTGGGTGGAGCTGAGAGAACTCCCCTGGAGGAGCAACAGAGCAGGCATACCGAGATGGAGAAGGAGGAAGAAGAATGCCAAGTGCAGGAGGGAAGAACATGGAGAAATGTGATACAGAGAAGCATGAATCTTGTCTCTGAAACATCAGAATGGCTATCAAGCCCTCTCCATGAATGGCCCTTTCTAAGCGGCTGGAAGAGGGGCATGAGTCCCAGGTGTTCTCCGCAGATCATGATTTGGAGCAAGGACAACCATCCCAGACCCTCTCTGTGGATGGCCTTTCCAAACTTCTGGAACCAGGGCAGCAGAGATCATAGAAGGAGCCCCAGAGGATGCTGTGAATTGAAGAATTCCTGCGACATGCCAGGGGAGAAGGACATTTGTGGTGGTCATAAGAGATCTACATGTACTTTCCTGCATTTTTGTGCACTGTTCTTGAGGAACATCGTGCTAAGGACCTTATGACTTGTAACAATAAGTCATAACCATCATTATATGCCATCAGTTCCAACTTACACAGACCCTTGCAAAGATTTCCTAGGCATAAAGTATTCAGAAGTGCTTTCCCAGGCCTCTCTTCTGGTGGTGCTCTGGAACTGTGCAGCTTGCTACCCAATCTGGCTCTTCTTTCAGGAAGCACAATGGGAAATTGAACTAACCCCTACCTCTGCAGCCGAGTACTCCAGTTCACTGAGCTATCCGTACAGCTTACATGAGTTGTAGGGTTCTTTAAATAAAGAAAAAAATGCTTGCCTCTGGTATCTTCTTCCTCCCGTTCTTGTAGTTCACAATCTTGGGATTTGCTTTCTAGGGCAAGCTTGCTTGTAAAGATTAGTGAGCTCAGGATGAAATCTCACAGGAAGCTCACCTTGGCTTCTTTCCCTCCAACTCCATCTGAGGTATGGCAACCTAAGTGCCTGCACAGCGATACTTCTGTTATGCAGTAAGCTGATTTCCTTGATATTACTTTATTTTAAAAAGGGAAGGAAGTTAATGGAAGGCCGATTGTCCAGAGAGCTAATTTGTTCCATTTCCATTTTCTGACCTAGCCAAAACAAAACAAAAACAAAACACACAAACAGCCGTACTACCACCACCACCACCTGGTCTCTGAACATGGTGCATCACCCAAAAAACCTGTCACTTATCCACCACCCTTTGCTTCTAGGTGCCTCTAATGTATTTTTAATTTAGGACTAAATTAAACAGGATGGGGAAGCTATGCGTATTCATTCCTATGTTTATATGCCTGTTGAATTCACATAGAAACCACGGGTGGGAAGAAATAGAGACACCTGAAGATTTGAATTTATTTAGTACTATTTTTAATTAATTATTTAAACTTTACATTTCCTCCAGTCATCTCAAGGCAGTCTACATGACAACCCTGTGAAGGAGGTTAGGCTGAAAGAGAATAGATGACCTGAGTTGGGAACTTGAAGCATCATCGCCCAAGCCTCAGACCAGTGTCCTAGTCAGTGCACCACCCTGCTTCCATTCTGCTTCTAATTTGAACTGATCCTGATAGGTGCCTCGCAGGCCAATGTGCAGATTGACACTGCATTGTCCTTTTGTGTTTTCACTTCTCTAACTTTTGTGAGAGAGTCCTCTGCTTACCAAGCAGAGGTGTAACTAGGGCAGGGCAACTGGGTTCCAGTGCCATTGCAACACAGTTTAAAGGGTGCTGAAATCTAGAGGTGAATGTACGGATCAGTGGTACCAAAATCTGACAGCAGCTCCCAGTACTATTCACTTTCTCTTTTTCACAAACATAAACTTTCCCTTTTTAATTTTTAATTGATTAATTAATTTGGCAGAAGATGCCTGTGCCTCAGGTTGGAGTGAATGGGGCCACTTGCCCTGGGTACCAAAAGTGCTGCTAGTTACGGCTCTGATACCGAGAAGCATCTAATAATAAGTTTGTTATGAGAAAATAATTTAAAATGCATATTTTGGGAGAAAATACCTATTTCAATGTCCCAATTTTTCTCATTTAAAAGAAAAATAACAGATTAATGCAGAAAGAGGATAAGGTAAAGGTTCCCCTTGGCATTTAGTCCAGTCGTGTCCGACTCTAGGGGGCGGTGCTCATCCCCGTTTCAAAGCCGTAGAGCAAGCGTTTGTCCGTAGACAGTTTCCGTGGTCACGTGGCCAGCGCAACTAGACACGGAACACCGTTACCTTCCCACCGTGGTGGTACCTATTTATCTACTCGCATTTACATGCTTTCGAACTGCTAGGATGGCAGGAGGATACCATGGCCTAATTAATTAGCTTGTTCAAATTTGTCACAGAGTAAAATCAGGCTGATTTGTCAATCTCTAATGGGATGTCTATTTTTATATGGAATGGAATTGCAAAGGACATAGTTCGAATATGAGGTTATGGAAGCTGTGGCAGGGGTTTTCATTTCTGGTCTGAATTTTGCATTATTGAATAGGCATAGTCATGATTTATCCACAGAGCTGTTGTATGGCATTCCAAAGTTTAAACAAGTGATAAGTTGCCATACCTATGTTAATGAGCCTTCCAACATCTTTCCTACCACCGAAGTGATATAACTCTATAGGTGATTGTAACAGTTTTTTAACCAAGCTGTTTCCACCCACAAATATTGCTTAGACAGCTATTTTAACAATCTCTGTCTCAACAGGGTAGACTCTGGAGATACCTCTATAAAATAATTTGTCCTCAGACAAATGTTAAATATCAGACCCAGACAGGCAAATCTTAACAAAGGCCAGGGAGAAAACAAATAAGAAGCAAGCTTGCAAAGGAGAAGACATGTTTAGAAAAAACATCTATAGGGGACTATAGAGACACTGAGTCATGTCATCCTAGAGTGTAAAATTTATGAGCAGATCCGGGAATGACTCATAAAACCTTGTATACCTCCCTTGGATGGCAGAGATAGAAAGGAATGCCTTCAGAAGCTTTTGGAAGATAGGAATAAGGAGGTAACAAATAGAGTGGCCAAGTTTGGACGGCTGGCGATAAAACTAAGGGATAGCTGGCTGAATGATAAGGATAGAATAGGAAGTACTGGGGATATGGTATAGAATATGGAGCTGATTAGAGGCTATATGGTTATCAGATGTACAACCTTACTGTTGTTGTGTCATTTTGTTGTGCGTTTTAATGTATATGTATATGTTCATGGTTTTAACGGCCAGTGGATATAATAATTTTTTATGCTTTGGGAATACCTCATACCCCATCTGAGGACCCACCTGAAATGACTTGGTTTTTGGAATTGAAATATGTGTACATTTTAATCCTCTTGTATTATGTTTTTAATCCAGCATTTTGTAGAAAGTATGTATATGTATTTGTATTTGTACTTTTTAACTTGCTAGCTCTGTGGATGTTCAGCTGGCTCCAAGCATGTGTATATATTTATATTTATACCTATGTTTTAAATCTGTGGATGTTGGATGACCAAAGTGGTCAAAACAATAAAGACTGAGACTGGACATGTTTAGAAGCAATGTGGTTTAATGGAAGCTGCCCGCCTTCTTTTTCAGCCTGAAACACTGGAAGCTAAATTCTACTCTTTTCCAGGTTTATTTCTTGGTATATTAGAGAAATTGAACTTTAAGTGGCAGAACCAGGCCAAGACAATTTTTTTGCTGGTAGCAAAAAACATGGCGATGCACTGTCCCCACTCTACAATTGACATTTGGAACGTTTTTCAACAAGAGGAATGTATCTACCACTACATCTGAAACCAAAAGCTTGCTTTGGTGGGCCTAGAACAGGTTATGTGGCACAAAAGGTTTGTGCTGCAACAGAGAACAGCTAGAGAGTTTATTGTGACAGAAGGGAAGCTGTCCCACCAGCAACTGCTGCCTGTGACACTATGCCTAATGGTAGGGCCAGTCCTGCTTAGTACAGCTACGTAAATTATTTGCTTTGCTTTAGACTTACTTACCAAGAATGTGGGAAATCCTTATTATTTTATCCTGTCCAAAACATTTTGGGATCAAAATTAGTGCTGCTGCCTGAGCAAGTCTGATTTCTTTCCCATCCTGCAGAGGCCCTTCATCTCCATGTATTGAAAGGTTTATTTGTATCACTTTGGGGTAGAGACCATCATGTCTGCCCACAGAGGGCTACGCTGAGAAAACCATCCCAGTTGTCTGCTTAGGAGCTGAGAAACATTTGGGCCCTTTTAGTACCCAATTGGGATAAAGTTTAGAGTCAAGTCTCCATGGTATCTGCCTCAAGTGCCTTAGAAAACCTTAATTTGATCTTATTAATGGCAGAGCTTGGATGATTACTGTTTTGGATTGCAACTCCCAGAATTCCACAGGTAGTCCAAACAAGTTATTTTTCTAGGTTCTTAAACTTGTGGAGTTGGCTCCTTTAGGCAACTTGTGATGGGTAAATAAGGTTTGGTTTCAGTTTTGATTAAGACTACAGCTCGTCTCTCTGTCTCTATCTCTCATCACATGTTCCTAGTTTTTCTCTCGCTTTCTCCCTTCCAACCTCTCCCACATGTCCTTTATGAGTGCTCTTTATTATTCTGTCAAATCATTTATACTGCTCTTATTGGGAGATTTTGATATATGGCTGGAAGGACTTCAGAACAACCCTCTCCCAAAGTGATGGTTCGGAGTGAATCTTGAGGATGGGAAGCCAGTTTGGCTTCAGATGTTGCACAAGGACGGCAACTCTCTTTGCATAGAAAGCAAGCAGGAATGTCTTATGTAACACATACAAGTTGCTTTGGAGATTTTGATTAGAGATGGGGGTATTTGTATACGAATACGAATATCCCTGCGCAGCTGGAGTTAACGAGGGTCCGGCCCCTGAGGCCGGATCATCCACTCACACATCTGCTGCCCCCGCTGCCGCCCCCGCTCATCCTTCCAATCACTCCCGAGTGCCGAGTGCCGTTCTCTTCCTGGTCGTCTAGCCACTCCTGGCAGAGGGAGGGAGGATGAGTCTCCCTGCAAGGCTGCCGAGTGGTGCTCTGGAGCGATTGGAAGGAAGAGAGGGGCCGCCGCCACTGCTGGATGTATGAGTGGACAGTCCGGCCCCAGGGGCCCGACTCTCGTTAACTCCAGCTAAGTGGGGATATTCATATACGAATATGAATACCCCCATCTCTAATTTTGATCACTAATTGAGGACGGCATGTCAAGATATGAAATTTTATATGTATAGAGTGTTAAAATAATTAACGAGAGTGTAAAAAAAGCAGCCCTGAAAATGTACATTGTATTTTAAAAAATGAGGTGCGAACAGTTTTCTAGAAGTCATTGCAAAACAACGAGCTGGCTCCAGCCAGGCCTGGGAGCAAGGTCACTGTAAAATAACACTGCAAAGAAATATCTTTCATGGCTGAAAGTCAAGCTATGGGAGAGAATTAAAAGTGTGTTGAAATAATTGGCAAATGTTGCAATGTATTAACGTGACTGGCGATGATATTTACAAGTCCTATAACTTGTACTCTCTGTAGCTACTATACTTTGGTTTTACAGTACCTTGGTATACTAGATCTTTTATTTTATGTTCCTTTATTCCTCCAGAATTTGCAAATTTTAGTCAAAATAAAAAGGTTTATCATCACGGCAGCCTGCCAGATTCTGAGTTACAAGCTTAGAACTAAACTTTACAGGAGGTGCAAGAACAACAGAAATTCCTATTATAAAAATTTCCATGGTACATCACACCTCTATAATTTGCAGGCCTTGAGAAATAGAATGTTTACAGTTTAAAAGGAAATTGTGAACATCTGAGTGAAATATTAATATAGGGAGACAGGAGACACACACATGAACACAAGACAGCAATGCAACACCATGCTACATCACACACACCGGATAACAACAACATTGATACTGGGCACCAGACATCAAAGAGTAGCAGTCATGTGGCAGCACAGCAGCAGGCTTCATTTCAGGAAGCTGGCAACATAATCATGGATTCTCCTCCATAAATTCAACTGGCTTAGCTGAATGAGCACTTAGAGTAATTTTGTATGTGTAGTATAATATGCTTAAAAGCTACAGATTCCTGAAAGCTATAATGCTTTTTACCTTATAATGATGTATTTTAGACATGTGTTTTTTGCTTTCCCAATGTGCCTTTTCAGGCTATAAGTTTCTGCATTTTTAGAATTTAAGCTACTGCAATTTTGAAACATGATTATAACGTATACAAGGTTCTGCCTACGACTGAAGTTTCGTTTTTGAATATATTTTTGTTTGCAACTTCTCATAATTGTAAGAATTTTGGATGGCAGTCACACCTGCAGCTTTTCACAAGTTGCAAGGATGGATTTCTGTTTAAGTATTTGTGCCTGCAGGTGGTTTTTTCCCCCATAACCAATGTTTTCAATACATTTTGATTCCTTAGTGTTTGACGTATTTTTGTGCTTATAGAAAATAGAAGCAATGTAGAAATAAAGCTTTTATTTATTTATTTGTGTGTGTGTGTGGTTGTTTGTTTTATAGGCTGCCTTTCTCCTGGTAAGGGGACCGAAGGCAGCTCATAATATTAAAAGAATAAAATTAAAAACATACCATATTTTTCCAAGTATAAAATGACACTTTTTCCTAAAATCATTGAGGGTTGTCTTATACACAGAAGGAGGCAGAGCCGAAGGAGCAACCACGCTCGGCCACCTCTTGCGGCTGCCCATTGACTATTGCCGCCTCCTCCAGTGACAATCGCGGGCTCCCTTCGGGCAGGGGACAAGGCGGTGACGTGAGCTGGAGGTGAGCCCCGGCAGTGGCGCTGACAGAGGCGATTGGGTGGCAGTGGCAGCAGCAGGAGGTGGAGGTGAAGGAGCAACCGTGCTCGGCCACCTCTCATGGCTGCCCATTGACTGCTGCCGCTGCTGCCACCTGATTGCCTCCTCCAGTGCCACTGCCAGGGCTCACCTCCAACTCATGTTGCCACCTTGTCCCCTGCCCGAAGGGAGCCCGCGAGTGGCGCTGGAGGAGGTGATTGTGCAGCGGCGGCAGAAGCAGTCAATGGACAGCCGCGAGGGGCAGCCAAGCGCGGCTGCTCCTTTGCCTCCGCCTCGGGTCAAAATTGGGGGTCATCTTATACATTGGGGGGTCTTATACATGGAAAAATACGGTAATAAGTTAAAAAATTTAACTCTGTGCTAATTAAAATACCATTGAATAATTAAAAGCAAGTGAACATTAAAAACTATCTTAACTTTAAAAAGGCATTCAGGGACTCAATTATGATTGTTAAAATGATTGTTAAAAGCCTGCCTGAAAAGATGGGTCTTCATCTGTCAGTGGAAAGATACAAGGGAGGCAATGATATGGATCCGCACAGAACAGTGCAGTGCTAGGATCCACACAAGCAGATTCTGCAGAGGAGTAAAGTAGGAAAAAAAAATACAGGACCTCTCAGTAGTTGTGTGAACAAACCTGCAAAGGTTTCATTTTTGTCCTCCTTTCATTCAGTTGTTTCTAGTTTCAGCCCTATATAGTGTGGACACCAGGATGCAGCACTAGTGCTATGGATGCAAGGAATGCTCAGTGTGGTTGGTACAGTTGCAGAAATGGACAATAAAGGAAGCCATGGCCCTGAGTTTGCAAGAGCTGAGCAGGGCTATTAAAGGATATACTTTTTGGAGGTCATTTCTATTCAGCCAGTTGCTGTGTTAGAAGTAACTGGATTGCACGTAAAAATAACAACAACAAAATGGACCATAGGAAGTTTGAAAATATTGAAGCAGCTACTGTCAGGAAATGTGATGCAGGTCAGGATCAGTGGCTGTTGCTTGTATATATATACCTGTAGATAACATATACAGTCAAAGATAACCCAAATATAACTATTACTTACTGTCATCCAAAAGAATTTAGAAGCACAATCCTTTGCAAGTCTGATCATAAGTCAGTTGCACAGAGTTCAATGAAATGTCATCAAGGATGGGTTTGTAGCAGACTATGGCCCAAATCTTGCAGCTCTTTCCCTGGACCTCTTACTGCCTGGGGAAGTGGGAGGTGCTTAATGATGCATTTAAAAATGAGAAAAAGCAAGATGAGGTGATATAAATAAAGCCTATTTCTATATCTAACATGACTCAATCTACTCCATATTCAAGATGGTCTGCCTGTGGTGTTTTGGTCTGAAACCAAATAAATAGTTCAGTCTCAGACTTCTTGGAAACAGGCAAGACTTTTTGTATGAGTTCAGTAAAGTCAAAAGTCATTATAAATTAAGTAAAATTAAAGTCTGCCCATGCTTATGTCTTCTGCCCTGTCTTCTGCATCTGTCATCAAAATGCCATCTCTTTATTGAAGGAAAAAGAAGAGTCGGGTATTGTCCGCTTTCTGTATCTCTGGGGAGAAAACAGATGTAGGTGGTTGTCAACTAGGACAGTCAGAGGAAGAAGAACACAATATATGCTTTGGGCGTCTCCTCCTTTGCGTTAAAACCAATTACTCCATTATTTTTCCTCTCCCTTTCCCTCCCGCTCTCATTCTCTATTTTCAAATGCAGAAAGCAGTCCCTCTGCAACCTATAGCAAGAACGGTGGCCCTGCAGGTGTTGCCAGCCTACATACCTGCCATCATCCTTCATTGTGCTTGATGGGGCTGGAGCTGAAGCCACATAACATCTGCTGGGCCACATGTTCCCCCATTCCTTCTTATACAGTTACATTTTAAAAAACAAATTTCACTTTCAGAAAGTTAAATGAATCATACTTTCAGAAAGCTTAGCTTTATATTATAAGTTCATGTGCATGCTACTTTTATCTTGGTAAAGCCACAAGGAGCAGCTGCCTACTTCAAGGCTTTAATGATGAAAATGTTGGTGGGTTGAGACAAAATCCCCCCAGTGATTAGCACAGTTGAAAGATGATGTTTCTTTGCGTTTTGCAGAACCAATGGACAAAAGCATTGCTGATGGGGAGCAAAACAAGCTGAAACTCAGACCTGCCATATAGAAGATTCTACATGTGGATTAAATGGACTTTAGTAAACTACTGGTGAACCAAAATATTGTTTAAAAAGACATTTAAAAAACAGTAGTGTTTTATTTTCTTTTTTAAATACATGAGGATGCATGTCTCATCAGATCAATGAAATGAAGAAGATTATATATAGCTAAAAGTGGTCTACCTAAGTGTGACTGCTGCTTCTAAGGCAGAGGACTGGGTGCAAATATGCTACTGCCCTCTCCTGGCTGCGTTTGGAATTGATTGCTTTTGTGTGTGTGTGTGTGTGTCTCACAACACCTACAAGCAGCATTAAATTTATTGTTACTTATTAACATGTTATTTGAGGGGCACGGGCCTGCTATAGCTTATTTGGATAGGATCGAACTCAGAGAAATCCTGACTAATCAGCCTATGAAATCCAACCCCCAGTACACCATAAGCACAGGGCAGAAAGATGCTGACAGTGCAAGGTGTTTGTGATGACTCGTGTTGTGAAGCAAGCTGCACACTGTCTCTATATGGGAAGGATGTATTTCACAGCCAGGGTCACTGCCCATCTGATTTTACCAAATTTATGTAAATCCTGATCCCAAAGATTAAAATTAGTAAAACTCAGGAAAGAAGCCAAAAGGCATCAAGTGATGCCGAAAATGAATTAAGTTGGGTATATCTCCAACACAGATGCCCTGAAATAAACCCCACGGGATAATGTGATGTATGTAAGGTTCTTACAGTGCCTCAGATATACCTCATATGTTCTCTAAAATCCTGTATCATGTCACCAAATGTGATGCCTGATGTGTGAGTTGTGATCACTGGAGGGTCTTAGCAAGTCAATTTTGTGAAGCCTTTCTACAACTCTATTATGCCACTACAATTGAAATACTGTATAAATTTCTGTATGCAATATTATCATCATCTAGCAACATGAGTATCAAAGTATGATGTTGCTGCTGTATACTGCCAAGTTGGAACTGACTTCCAGTGGCCCTAATAGGGTTTTCAAGGTAAACAAGACATTTAAGGAGTGTTTTACCAGTGCTACCCACCCAACATGAGTTTCCATGGTCTAGCAGGGATTTGAACCCAGTTTCCTGCATCGTACTCTGCCACTCCATCCACCACACTGCACTGGGTGTTATATACTCTTTTAAACACCTGAAACTGTGAAATTGGTTACCCCAAGGGGTAACGATGGCCAAAAATCTATATGGCTTTTTAAAAGGAGTAAACAACTCCATGGAAAGCAAGAGGATCAGTAGCGAATAGCATCAGCTACAGCATGACTGTAAAGCAAGAGTGAGTGACCTCAGCAGAACCAAGTGGGTAATGAGATTTGTAATCCCTCATCATCTCCCCCCGCTGCACACATTTGCTCTTCCTTATTTTAGGAGGTAGATGGTGATGCTGACTTGTTTCTACCGATCTTGTTGCCTCTTCAGTTACACTTGGGTTACTGTGTGCTTCCTCCTTAGAAATGGAACCGGAATGGCCTCGCCATCCCAAAGCAGGGAACGAAGTCTTCCCCACAAAGAATAATGGGTCTGTTTTGACTGCAGCATTAATTCTTTGAACTGTTGCTTTTCCAGTGGAGTGGCCTTTTGTTTTTGTTTTCTCTTTAAAGGCACTGCCAGCTTGGCCGAAAGAAGATGACATTTCAAACGTGTTTTCTTTTGCCTCGAGCACGTCATGGAGCCAGCCACTGGGTCACCCGACTGTCTAAGTTCAGGCCGGGGAGGGGAGAGTTCACAGATGTGATAATTGCTGTGAGGAAGGCTCCTCCTCATGAAACGAATAAGCTCAGCTGAGAAATGCAAGACAGCAGCTCCCCCCTCATCAGCCTGGTGGGATGCGGCTCAGTTGGTGTCATCAGGAGGGCACAATGTGCCTGTTTGTGGAGAAATTACAGGGTGGAGTTTAGAGATGTGCAGATCTGTTTTTTTGACAGCAGCTCCCTAAATCCCTCAGGTAGCATGGTTATCATTCTGGGAGTTGTAGTACAAAAGCACAAACCTGCACACCTCTGAGAGTGGAGGTGGAGGATGCGCTAGAGGTGAACACATTCTCCACTTCCAGAGGCTTGGGAAAGCAGAGTTTGAGACAGGTATAGGATTGGTTGGGGAATCCTGGGTGTTGCAGTTTTTAAAAAAGAACTTAGACACCTTTCCCAGGTTCTGCTTTGCAGTGTTGGAGAAGGAGCTGAACTCACCAACAAACTTCCCAATGAGACTGTCCAGAGGCTCTAATGAGGCTGGGCACACCAGAGCCAAACGCAGGCCTGCTGCAGTGCGACGGGGGTGGGTGGGGAGGGAGTTGACAAGGAAGACACACAGGGGCTGGCAGGAGCAAAGCTGTGTCAGGCTGCCTTGCACAGTTGGAGTTTGACCTGAAGCCTGAGCCAAAATGCTTTAATCCCAAGGGAACAGGAAGAGACTGCTTCTGAGGCAATTCATCTAGAGCTCCTATTGCCTGAAGCAGGTTTGTTCATTCAACAGTCCCCCCCTCAATTCAAGACTCTCCTTGCCTGTTTTTCTTTGTGATTTATAAGCTCATGTCTATCTAATGATCACCAAGATGCAGCCACCTCTGAGATGCCGAAATAAAGGGTTGCTTTTGCTTTGAGCTACTTACTGAACTAACATTAGCACTGCTTTTCCGTTCTTTCCTGATTGAGAACAATCTCCTTTTGTTTAATGCGCAAAGCACATCTCATGAATAAGCAAGCCTCAGAGAGAGGGATGAAAATGAATATCAAATGTTAGGAATGTCAGTCCAGCAAGTCAAGGATGATGGTTAAGCTGGTTTCCCTGCTTGAGACAGTTAATATTTATTGCATTTACATTACAACCACGTGCCAAACTACCTGCAATGTTGTTAGGGTGGCTAGTTACAAATCTTTTTTTTTAAAGGGACATGTATCACCTAAATAAAGTTTTAAATTATATTCAGAATCAGAAATGATTGGTATAATTTAATCAGAATTACATCTCACCATAGTGGGAAAACTGGTGACCAGATTACCTGTACATCTGTGCAGTGTGCTGTCCAGATGTTACCTGTGAATGAGCAATGTTGAAGTCTCTGATCTGTTCCCATTATGCTTCTGTATCTTTAAATCAGGCTGGACAGCCTTTCAGCTAGAAATCCTCTGGCAGCCGTTCAGAGAGAGCACTGTCCTGTGTGTAAAGGGATGTCTCCCACTACATGATTTAGTAGAGCCAGGGCTCACAAGGTCAAAGTAATGGGGCTTTTGGACTGGCAGAGCCTATGATGTCAAATGCCACCCCCATTCTCTCAGGCTTCTTTCTGAGCCTACTTACTATCCTCAATAGTTGGAGGGAAATGTTTTTTTCTCAGGAACAATCATAGAATCCTAAAGTTGGAAGGGGCCCATAAGGCCATCGAATCCAACTCCCTGCTCAATGCAGGAATACAAATCAAAGGATATCTGCCGGGTAGTTGTTCTCTTGAATGCCTGCAGTGTTGGAGCACTCACCACCTCTCCAGGTAATCGGTTCCATTGCTGTACTGCTCTAACAGTCAGGAAGTTTTTCCTGATATTCAACCAAAATCTAGTTTCCTGTAACTTGAGCCCATTGTTGCGTGTCCTGCACTCTGTGGATCTTAGGTCTTGCATCTGTTCCAGGGATAGCACTAATCAACAAAACAATGGACACTTTAAGTTTTAAAAAAACTTGATTTCTGACATAAAAGAGGCAGGAGAGCCAGGCTCAACTAATTCTGGTTTTGTCCTTATCCTCTTATCTAATTACAATACTTAGTCACTGCAGTACATCTTCTAAACATCTAACTGAACTTAAGCTAGTGTTACCTTCAGTTAGCAGGTTAGTACCTGTGGTACTTTACTTCCTCCCTATTCTGCTACCACTTTGCAAATGCTGAAACTGTCAGCTCTACTGTTGCACATGGACGGGTGGTAACCCACAAGCACAGACCCATGCACCAGGGGCCCTTTCCATTGAGTCGTGATATCAGCCAGCCCAGCCCAGTATGAAGCTTGCTCCTGCACACATCCAGCCAATCAGAATGAAGAGGATAGAGTATGATGGCAGTGGGGTGGGAGAAAAGGATGAAATACTGGTGTTGGAGGCACCTGTGGGCACTGGACATTATGGTCATAGCAAATTTGTGGGTGGACAACTTACTTATCTCTGATTTACAGTATAGGGGGAAATGACATAGCCCTTTAGCTTAGCAAAGGGTGGCAGACTAGAAAAATGAGCCTATAGTTGTAATCAGGAGTAATTGCTCTGGATTCCCATTCAAAGATTTAAAGAAAAAGAAACTTTTATTGCTGTGGTAAAACCATTCAAGATAAGCAGGAATAAAAAGAACAAATGTGAGTTGAGATGTCCCTAGAAATGACCTCAATGGGTGAAAATACACTGTAGTCATCATGGAGCCCCCCTCATGTTCCTCCATTACTGGAGAAGGAAAGGGAAGAGGAGAGTGGGGGGAAAAACACTCACACACACAAACTCTTCTAAATACTGCAGCAAGACTTAACCTCAGGAAGTACTCAGTAACTAAAAATCAAGATTCCCAAGCCCATTTGTCTCTTTCTGTCAATCCATCCCTCAACCAGTGGATACAAACATCCCTGGACTTAATTTTTCCATCATGATTAGTTCTAATATGTGCAGTGTTTCCACATCAGAGTTCTTTATTACTACTGCTTCATTGGAATTAATATGCCTAATTCAGCTAATGCTTGGAGGTAAGGCGGTTTTTCAATATTGTACCTTGCAGAGCTCAACAAAGTTACTTTTATGGAGTAAACTGTCATCACTAGTGGTTTCTGGGAGTTGTAGTTCAAAAATGTAACTTCTCTAAACTCTGCCAGTCACTTGGAGTACTGTTGAGAGGGGGGGGGGGAAACATTCCAGGGCAGCATGCAGAAGGTGTTTGAATTACCCTCTGGTTACCCAGATTTGGTCACTAAGAGGAGGTCTTCTTGAGTTGGCACTCACTGTACAGGGCACAGTATCCCAAATCTGCAAAGTTTTGTTTGTGAAACACCAAATTCCATTGCTCTGCAGCACCCAAAGGAATGTGTAAATTAATAGACCCTGCACTCTACCAGACTTGGAGCTGTTCCAAAATAAAGTTTTCTGGTTGTTTTACACATAAGTGTTTTTTTAAAGGGTGGTGTTGGCTCCCTCCTTAAATTGTTGAAGGCTGGAAGTGAAACAGAACAGCAATGAGTGGGACCAGTGAAGTGGTTTCTCAAAGCTTGCTGATTTTAATTGCTTACAGGCAGACAGGTTGGAGAGGGAGAGTTCCTCCTCCCCCATAGATAGTGACATGTGGGCAGCTTGATATTGCAGGGCAAACGTGGGTCAACCACAGAAGGTTGACAGGCAAGAGTATCTGAAACAATCTTTGATTGTTTTAAGCTCTGGAGAAACAGCAAAAGATGAAAGATTTGGGGTATTCTGTCCAAACACCACGGCTGTTCTGAGCAACTGAAGTACTGTACCTTTCTTGTATATCTACTTTTGAACAGCACCTGAGGAACAACAGGTTAGCAGTGGAAGTTGAGAAAGACAGAAAAGGGGTGTGTGAGTTTTAAAGGTTTTTTAAGAAACAGTTTGGGCAGGATCCAACCCTCCTGGTAACAGAGTTCGGGAAAGTTACTTTTTGGCATGACAACTCCCAGAATCGCCAATCAGCATGATCAGAGAAAGATTTAGAGGCTAAAGCTGGAGGATTCTAAGAGATGTAACTTCCCAAAGTAACTTTTCCAGGCACTGCCTGATGGAACCTGTGGGACAATCAGGTGCTGTGTAGTTGAGTCTGTATTAAGGTTCCTACCTGGTTTGATATAACTGTATGTCCCACTACTGTACAAGTAGATCCCTCAGTATAGGAAGAGAAAAAAATCCAGCCCATTCAAAGAGCTTCTTGTGTGTGTAGGAAGCATTCAAGCATTTAGGCTGGACCAGGTGTCTTAATGGTCTAGCGTGGAAGGGAAGGAAACACATCAACAACATGAGATGCTAAATTGAGAGGACTTGCACATCTCAAGAAAAGATAAACAAAACGTAGCCTAGAATATCTTAGGAACAGTATAAATGTGATGTTTAATAATGGTGGGGGAAATGCAAACATGTAAAAGTATGGCATATGTGACTATTAAAAACACCCTCTGAATCCAAATAGTGTGTTCCCTGCCCTTTCCTTGCACTTCTTGAAAATTCTGCCATGTATTATTTTAAAGAAAACTGTTAGCAAATTGTTCATTAAGCTTAACATTCTGCAGTCACTACAAACTTTTCCTTTTGGAGACATCAGAGTAAGGGTCAGTCACAGCCAAATTCTTGTCTGTGGGTTTGACTGAAAATGAAACACATACGTTTTCATCTTATATTAACTTCCATATTTCTGTGAAGCTTTATTTGAGTCTAGGAACCCTGCAGTTTCTTTGTTAGCTGTATTGCATCGCAGATATCCATCCTTGACTAGAGCGGCTGGTGGATCCTTGGAAGAAGCAGAGTAAAATGCCAAGATGCTGATGGGAAAATGATAGAAGACCACAACCTAGGGGCTGACTGTGCAGTGTATCTAATTTGACAAGTTCATAGGATTTGATTTTGTTTCTGGTGGTTGGGAGGTTGAAAGGAATGAGTGGTGCATCTTGCTTTGACAGTCATAATAGCCTTTGATGGACCGTTGAGTTCATCTACATGGCATTCCCCTAACTGCTTTTGAATCCAGTTATACTGGCCTTCTTTGTCATTGAGATCTTGTTTACAAGATTGTGGTGGCAGAGACATATTAAAATTAAGTCTTGGGTTTGGGTTAGTAACTCTGGTTGAATAGTCTTGTCTTACATGTGTTGTGTAAGTGGAAGTTACTGCTTTAAAACAGCAAGGATGGACTACCTATTTTCTGTCAAGGGGCTCATTCCCTTCCAGGTAATCCGTCAAGGCTGCAGGCCAGTGGAGGGGTGAAGTTGAAGCTAGAAGTGGGCAGGAATAGGAAGCTACCTTCTCTCAATAACTTTTTTTTTAAAAAACCATCTCCTTTTATCTCTCCAGAAGGTCTCTCCAGTATCCCCATATTGCATATATCTCCTCGCTTGGGATATATATCTTCCAAATTTTGAATAACACTTCATGCATCTGAAGAATGATTTGTCCCTTGGTTGAGTATAAACAAATCTGAGGTTGAAGTGGGTCTAGTGTTGCTTAG
The DNA here is from genome assembly GCA_037013535.1 of Intellagama lesueurii. Lineage (NCBI taxonomy): Eukaryota > Metazoa > Chordata > Lepidosauria > Squamata > Agamidae > Intellagama > Intellagama lesueurii. The sequence continues at coordinate 213,673,149 of JBAJHW010000003.1, forward strand.
ATGAATTATGGCATAAAGCAGTTTTTTGCTAAATTGTGCTCAGTGTGAAAAATCATTTTATATCTTGAATGTTAACCAAAAAAAGAGAGAGAACACTGAGTCAATCTCAGTGGTTTATGTATCTGGCTGCTGAGCCAGAAGTTGGATGTTTGTTTCCCCACCGTACCTTCTTGACAGGGGCTGGACCCTATGATCCCTTCTAGCTCTGTAGTTGTAAGAGGAAGCTGAGAGGAGTAACCCTGCCTCTGAGTTATGCCAGCTGAGCAGAGTAGGATCACTTTCAAATTCCTTTGTACATGCAGAGAGTAACTCTTCATCAGTGTGTGCAGTAGTGACACTGCTCTGGTGAAAGACTGCAATTGGCCGAAATAATGAACACAAAAGGCAACAAGCATAGAGAGTACTGAGGAAGAAGTGGCACTTAGGTGGAATTCTGTGTTCACTCCTGTCTCTGGCAGTCATATAACATTCTGCTTGCAAAAGATATGAAGTTAACAAATTCCTGTCGAAGTCAATGGATAGCCAACCCTTAATGAATGCTCTCTCTCTCTCTCTTTCAATTCACCAGCTGTAATGGAAAACAGGATTTAGACTAACCCTGCAACTAATCCAAGCATGCCACTAGGAGTGTGTCAGATCTTACTCATTAGGAAGGAGATCAAAAACAACACTGGCAATATCATAATGCCTTTATGCAAATCTGTTGTATGACCATACAGTGCTACTTTCAAACTGTATGGCTGGCAAGGGTGCAGAAAAAAGTCAACCCAAATGATTGGTAGGTTGTAGCAACTGCGCTACGGGAGTCGTTTAGTTTAAGGGGAAGATAATTACAGAAGTATATAATATATAGAAAATCTTGCATGGTGTGGAAAAATGGACAGAGAAGTTTTTGTTGTTGTTTCATTGTTGTTTTCTACTTACATGCTGCCTCAAAATACTAGAATACTCTCTGGGTGGTTTACAACATAATTATGCGAAAAACAACTTGTCTCAAGTGAGCTTGTTATTCACTTTACTGACCTCAGAAGGATGAAAGGCTGAGTCAACCTTGAGCCACCTACCTGAACCTGTCGGGATCAAACTCAGGTCATGAGCAGAGATTTGACTGCAGCACTGCTGTTTAATGATTGCACCATGGGGCTCAAGTTTTTCACTTGCTTTTAGAATAACAGAACCTGGAATGTCTCAGTGAAACTGAGTGGTATGAGGTTCAGAACAGAGGGCAAGACTTGCTTGGTTGGTTGGTACATAGTTAAATGATGGGATTTGCTACCACAAGATACAGTGATGCCCTTCCGTTGGGGCAGTTTTGGAAGGCTAGGAAACAAATTCATAGAGGTTCCGTCTCTTGGCAGCCTGAGAATCATGGCTATGTATTTCCTCCAGGAGTGGAGGCAATGTGCTTCTGACTACCAGTTGCTGAAGAACATAAGTACTGTAGGTGGGTGTAGTTGCATGCACATCCTGCTGGTTGGCTTACCAGAAGCAACTAGTTGGCTACTGCATGAACAGAAAACTGGGCTAGATAGGACTTTGATCTCATCCAGCACAGCTCTTTCTATGTCATTATGTTTACTGGTGCAGTGCCACTAAAGCAGGCAATGGAAAATCCAAGTCTGTCTAAAATACATCCTGTGCTCTAAAATGATTCATCTGTGAATCTTTCGTAAGCTGCTCCTAGAGGAATGGTTAGGCGGTCTTCTGTTTTTCATTTACTGAATTCTGAGCAAATCGTTAACAAATTCATGAATATACTTCCAGCTCAATAGGTAACATGCCAGTTTCTCTTCCTAAAGAACAAAACAGGTGCTTTGGGGCAGTCCCATTCTGTTCTGACCTGAGCAGCAGCCCCACCCATGCAGCAAGCTGGACTCTCACTTCAGGCAAAGGTTTCAGAATGGCAACAGACTGCACCTGCTCTACTGCCCACAGGGCTGCCCACCACTGCCAGCTAGACTCAGTGCCTCCCTCTGAGGTCTTATCAGAGAGGGGGAGATGGGTAGATGGGCCAGCACTGGAAAGCTGGGCTGGTTGTTCTTCTGCCATGCAATGCTGCATGTGGGAAAGCAGCCATCCTGACTCTCCAAAGTGAAGAGTTTGATACCTCACTCTGAGGACATTGGTGCACTAAACTGTGGAGTATGACTTCTCAGGCAACAAAATTATCCAGTATGAGCCAACAATCAGTCTTCTAGGAGTGATTCTTTCATCTACAGAGATACCAACCTGATTCTAATATACCCTGTTTCCCTGAAAATAAGACCTAACCTGAAAATAAGACCTAGTATGATTTTTCAGGATGCTCGTAATATAAGCCCTACCCCAAAAATAAGCCCCAGTTAAGTGAAACCCCGCCCTCCACCATGGTGCAGCAACCAGAAGATGACATGAGTGTATTTGAATAAATGTAGATTGTTGTCCATGAAAAAAATAAAACATCCCCTGAAAATAAGCCCTAATGCATTTTTGGAGCAAAAATTAATATAAGACCCTGTCTTATTTTCAGGGAAACACGGTAGAAATAACTGATCCTTCCTGGAATCATTTCCTAAAGCTGTCAAAGAATGTCTCATCAAATCTTGGCAGTGCAAATGGAAGCCGAATTCATGTCATCCCTAAGGAATATATTTTGCAAGGTTTATAGAAGCAAACTGTTTTATAATCAGTGCTAAGTCCATAGTGCTAAAATTATTGTAAAAGGAAATCTATGGAAATGCTATCTTCTCCAGATGCTCCCCACTTTTATAAATAATCATGTGCCATCAATTTGATTCTGACTTACAGCAACTTTTTTTTGGGGGGGGTTCTAGGTATATAGTACATTACTCAGAAGTAGTCCACCAGTTCCTTCTTCTGGAGGTGCTCAGGGATTGTGTGGCTTGTCCAAGACCACACAAGCTGCACTTCTAGAAAGTGTAGTGTGGCACTGAATTCCTGTCTTTCATCTCACTGAGCTACCCAGCCATCCCACCACTGCCGTCTTTTATGTCAATGAAATCAAGACCTTACAGCACAATTCTATGCATATCTGCTTGAGAAAGAAATATCAATGAGTTCAATGGCACTTATATCCAGAAAAATGTATATACGGTTATAGCCGAAATGTCTCTTTTTCCAATGACAACTTGTGAAAAATGTAAGGAAAGGCTGAAAAACATGTGGCCCTCTACATGCCACTGAGTTGCAACCTCTATTCCTCCTTGTCATGGCCCTGTTGGCTGGGGTTGATGGGAGCTGGAATTCAATATCTGGGAGTCCAGAGGCTACCCATCTCTGCTCTCTCTGACAGGTCCTATAACATGTCGACTCAGACATAAGCCCAGTAAATACAATGGGACTTACTCCTGAGTAGCTTTGTACAGTATTGCATGGCAAGTAATTTTAAACACCATGATTATCAATAGCTGGATTGTGACAAACTAAATCAAAACTATTTTCCTGTGTTGAATTAAAAGTATTTGCCACTGATGAAGGCTTGTCTTGCAGTAATCACCAGTTGTGATTAACTAATTTCCAAGATGCCTAAGTGTCATTTGATTTAGCTAGTGCACAACTGCATCCCAATTATGTTTCTGACAGTAACATCTCTTAATCTTCACTAACCTCTTACATGCTGTCATCCCAGCTATCAAGCTGTTTGAAGTGAAATCTCTAAAACTTCTTGGCTGCCTGTTCCATGTGCTTTTTGGAGTTGTTGCACTTGTCATCAGTACATCCCATCTGAGACTTTGACTGGTGGATTTTAGTAGTCTGTGCAGGGCTTTGCCTGCCTGAGTAGCTGCTGAAAGGTTTCAGAAATAGCGATGTAAGACTTTTTCAGCACCACCAAAGACCTAAGTGCCTGAAGAAGTGGATTGTAATCCATAGACACTCACACTGAAATAAAATGTTTAGTTTTTCAAATGCCACAATTCTTCTGTTCTTGAAACAAAAACTGCTGAAATGAATAATAGGAGACCTGTGACATAGTGGTTAAACTTGTAGTACTGCAGTCAAGACTCTGCTCTCAACCTGAGTTTGATCCCTAGAGGCTCAAGTTTTTGACTCGTCCTCCTATCCTTCCAAGGTCAGTAACATGAGTACCTAGCTTGTTGGGGGGCAAAGTATTCCTTGCATAATTATGTTGTAAACTGCCCAGAGAGTGCTTTAAGTACTATGGGGTTGTATACAAGCAGCACAAATTAAATATTCTCTGCTATGACTGCAGAAAATGTATCCACTTGTAAGAGGCAATCTGCTGAATGTAATTTAATTGTACTATCTAGATATTATGTAATTCTACTTAAGATAGCTTAGTCTCTGTTGCAAAAAGGAGGTTTAGAACATATTCTGTCTTTTGAAACTGGGACAACCGGATCAGCTTCAGCAGATTTGTGACCCCTGCTACCAAATGCTAATAGTTCAAAGCCTTTAAAACAACAGATTGAGTGAACAGTATTGCAAAAGATTGAAAATGTTTTTCAATTACTAGGTAAAGTTGCTTATCTAAATGTTCCCTCTTTTAAAAAATATTACACTTCATTAAAATGTGTGCATTATTCATTTAAATAATATCTATATTATTAAAGAAAGATACCACAACAAATCCATCTGGTTCCAGTCCAGATAACAGATCTTACTAATAAACTCTTAAGTGGAACACAGCCTGGCTGAGGCAGTGAATGAATTTCCTATGCACTGGCTTGTTTATCCGAATCCTTGCTTACACACTTTGGTTACTGACAGTTGGGCTGGATTCAGGAGGGGGCCTTTTTGCATTGTAACACCCAAGCAGTGCTAAGCTTCTTCCTTGCAAGGCCTAAATGGTTTCATCTCCCATTTTTTGGTTTTTTTTTTAGACTATATCACTAAGCTTGTTGTTTAATATGATATTTGGTTTTTCTGCCATTTTTTTCTAATTGGTGCTACTGTTAATATACATAATCCAGTGTTTTGATTACTTACTTACTTACTTACTTACTTACTTACTTACTTTAAAAAAATTAACCCACATTTCTCCTCAGAAAGGACTCAGGTGGCTTACAACAGTTAAAAGACAATATTTAAGTTAGTAACAATGAGTACATGGTACTAAAAGGATCCATGAATACAATACCAAAAAACATAAGCAACACCAAAACGCATTCAATGTATTAAAGTACAACAATCCATGTTAAAAACTCCACTTGGCAGCCATTCATTCAGGGAGAGCTTGCCTAAGAGAAAGGTCTGGCCTGCTTGCAGAAGGACAGTAAAGATGGAACCAGCCTAGTCTCCTGTGGGAAGGAGTTCCACTGGGAGCAGCAACGGAGAACGTCCTCTCCCATGTCCCCCACCAAACACTTGTGAAGGTGACAGGACCAAGAAGGCGGCCTCTGCTGATAATCTTAACACTCGAGCAGGCTCATCAACAGAGATGCGGTTCTTGAGATAGCTTGAGCCCGAGACATTTAGGGCTTGATAGGTTAGAACCATAACTTTAAATTCTGTCCAGGAATAGCTCAGGAGCCAGTGGAGCTGCTGTAACAGGGGAGTTGTGTGATCCCTATGTCCAGCCCCAGTTAAGAATCTGGCTACTGTGTTTTGGACCTGCTGAACTTTTCTGACACTTTCCATAGGCGGCCCCATGTAGAGTGTCTTACAGTATAGTATAGTATAGTATAGTATAGTATAGTATTTACTTATTTGATTAGTCATTTCGACCATATCAAAAAGCAGACAAATCACACAGATCCAAAGTAAACAGCTAAAAAGAGATAAAATACATTTCAATAGTAAAATATAAAACAACATGTACATATTTTAATTGAGTGAGTCACCCCTGCAGGGAACCCCTATTTGATCAATATAGTGAGATCTTATGCCCATCGCCTTAGATATGAATTTTGCTATATCGCGGACAACTTTCGTATTGGCACTCTGAAGAAAATACAAAAGTCTAAAGTCACATTCCAACGGGCTGTTTTCTCCAACAGGACGGATAAATAGTTTTGCCTAGCAGTGGAATATAGCTCACAATCAAATAAAATATGTGCAATATCTTCAAATAAAATATGTGTAATATTTTTGGCCATCTCATGAGAAGAGAAGACTCCCTGGAAAAGACCCTGATGTTGGGAAAGTGTGAAGGCAAGAGGAGAAGGGGACGACAGAGGACGAGATGGTTGGACAGTGTCATCGAAGCTACCAACATGAATTTGACCAAACTCCAGGAGGCAGTGGAAGACAGGAGGGCCTGGCGTGCTCTGGTCCATGGGGTCACGAAGAGTCGGACACGACTTAACGACTAAACAAAAACAATATATTCAATAGCAGGGGCGCCACAGATACAAATTCTTTCGTGATAAGGCAATTGAAGGAAGCGACCATGTTTGGTCATGGAGTCCAGCAGTTCGAATCCGAGTCTGGTAAAAGCCTTTCTAAGAGATTGAGACAACTTTATTTCTAAATATTTATCAAACTGAAAAACAATTTTGTTCTTGGATAACCAACCTAGGGACTTGTTCTTAGAAAGCAGTTCCATATCCATTTGAGCACTAATGTCCTGGACTCTCTCTTTGAATATTTCTTTTGCCTGGGGGCCTTTTGAAAATAAATATTGAATGGAGAATCCATATTGATCAATTAGTTTGGTAAGTTGACCAACCCAAGAATTGGTTGAAGCCAAACCCATCTGTTCTATTAAGCAGAGCTTGTGTCTTACAGTAATCCAGGCGGGATGTAACTGAGGAATGTGTCACTGTGGCCAGATCAGACCTTTCCAGAAATGAGCACAGCTGGTGCACTAGTTTCAACTGTGCAAATGCACTCCTGGTTCTAGCCAAAGCCTGGGCATCTAAGAGATAAATCCAAGAGTACCTCTAGGCTGGGTTTTGAGGGGAAGTGTAACCCCATCCAGCACATGCTGCATCCTGATCTCTGATCTGCCTTTCAACTGACCAGGAGCCCCTCTGTCTTGTCTGGATTAAGTTTCAGTTTATTTTATTCACCCTTATCTAATTAATTACTGGCACTAGACACTGATTTAGAGCCAAAACAACTTATTCAAATTTAGATGGCAAGGAATGTTACTGTATTTTTATTCATTTATGACTAATGTTCTCTAAAGAAATACATCTATTTCCATTCTACTTTGAGAAATCTAGTAACCTTTGGTACACTGTGAAAACCTGAATGTTCAAGCTACACACTTAGGGCCAAATCACATGTTAAAGCAAATGAATAGATCCTTCACTTACAACATTATTCCTCCACGTCTGTAAATCTTTCAGAGATGCATGTCTCAAAAATGCAAACAAAACATCTCCATGACTTCATATAAAACAAAAACAGGCCAGTTTGCTAAATGTGGAGTGAGAAAAGCTCATGTTGTAATAAACAAATGTTCCCCCCCTTCTTAACAGCGCTCTTCTAAAAACATGCTAACTGTATTTCATGTTTGTTCCCCATTTATTGTGAGTCCCACAGACCCCTGCTAGGTCAGTTGGGTTCTCCTCTTCCCTTCTGAGATCCATGAACAAGGACGAGGGAGTTTCAACAAAATTGTGTTTATTAAACTTGAAGAAGGTTTGTTAACATTAGTAACATTAAAAGATTCTGAGCAAGTTCTCTTCACTGGTTAGGTACAAAGTCCTGGGTCTGCCCCCTCTGGGTTCCCAACCCCAAACAGTCAGCACTGCCAATAGGGAGCTCGATCCTGAGCTTGTTGGTGGGCTCACCTTGGTCAGATTGTACAAGGGATAGTGTAGCAGGGATGTCTTATAACCAATACTGAGAGCACACCCTCCGACCTCTGGCTTCTACTCTTCTCCCAGTTGCTCCCGGGTTGAGACTGCAGAGCCTTCTGCTTTGGCCTCTGCCAGGGCCTGCCTTGTAATACTGTTGATACCCCAGGAGATCCCTCCTTGGCTCAATGGCATCTTTCTCTTCTCTCTCACCCCAGTATGAAAGCTTATGTAGTGGGCTCAGGCTCTTCCCAGAGAACCCTCAGCTAAATCAATACCCTGATCCATGGGTCTTCTGTATATATGTATTTCCGGTCCTCAGGAGGTTCAGGTTCTTCTGAGATCTCAGCATCTAGCATGTAGCATTCCATCTTGGGATCTACCACATCATCCCAGGCATCTTCCTCTCTTCCCCAGTTTGAATGGACCAGTCCATCTTCTTCTTCCTCATTTCCCTCCCCCTCTGCTGCCTCTAAGCCTTCTTTCATAGTCCCCAGATCCTAGGGCTCTTCTCCTCCCTCTAATGGCTGATCTCTCATTCTTGGGCTTTTTCCAGTTCCTGGGCTTTGTTCACCTTGACTTGCCTTTTCTGGTATTCCAGGGGATACTCCTGCCTTCTGTTCTTCAGTATGTTCCTGGGCTTCTGGTCCCTGGGTTGGCATAGTCAATAGTGTAACATAGTCTCCTCCAGGTCTACTGAGGAGCTGTAGTAGGGAATTTGGCAGGTCCTGTAGAAAAGTCAGACAGCTCACCAACAGAAGCCTGCATGCCCCTGTCTCCACCCTCACACTTATACAGATTCAAGCCATTGGTTCATCAAAGTTAATGTTGTTGACAGCCCCTTTGTATTATCAGATGAGAAAAACATGCTCATTAATGCAAATCTATAAAGCTAACTAGTTTGCTTCTAAATCAAGGCCAGTTGAAAGGCTTTTTTTTTACCAAGAAATGATGGGGAAACAGCTGGTTTGCACTTAAAAGGATACATGGCCAGCTTGGCCATGAGTGAGAGGATGGCAACTGCTTCAGGAAGCAAATAATGGGAACCCACACTAGCACCAGACCGGCTACTCCTCCTGAGCCGCCAAGACACTCCTCAAGGTTGAAGGCCAAAACTCTATGTGACACACAGCCTGTCCTGCACTCATTAATCATCCTGCTGCCCCCTGGTGTCCTGGATGTCTTGGTGCCAGAGTTAAAGTCTAGTCAGCTTCTCACACAGAACAGAAGGGAGATGCTGCCCTATTTTCTTTTGCCTAAGGCAGCAAGATTTGGGGCTGTTCTGAAACAAAAAACAAAACACAGTTAATTCATTTTACTTAAACAAAGTAAAAAAGCAGTCACGCCAGTGGTGGGCGTGAGAGCTTATGGGTGTGTGTGAGTGGATCTTGGTTGGCCCCTCCCCTATTGCAACAAAAAGCTCTTCAGGTCCTGAGAATTAGTCAGAAAATGTGAAGCACCTGCTCCCACTGTGGGGGTCGGGGGGGGGGGAGGGGAATTGTAAAAAATCAAAATTGAGTGTAGCAGTTGCCCCTCTTCCTGCCACAGCCATGAAGAAAATTGCCACCAAAAATATGGAGGCGGAATGCTGCCTCCAGTTTGCAAACCTTAAAAAAGCTATTTGTTTATACATTTTACAGAGAACAGCAGAAGGAATAGTCATATTGCTCTTCAGGGAAAAATGCAAGTGTAGAAATATGGGCAAAAAGATGCTGTTTCATAGTCATCAAAGTAAGTGTTAGTCAGCTACTTCATTCTTGGTGAGGGGGTGGGGGATGTGATGCTGCAATTGATTCATCCGGTTTCAGTGATCTTGTAGTGTTCTCAAACCTGTTGCTCCAGGTGAGTAGGAGATGGACTACAATTGCCATCATCCCCAGCCAGCCTGGTTATCTGAGAGGAAATGTAATGCAGTATGGTAGGTTTCTGATTGTGATTCTGAGGTGGAGATCTGCTGTAAAGATTAATCCAAAAGTGTAAATCCAGCGTTCGACATATGTGCCCCTCCGGTGCTGTTTTCCTCTTCCTGACAGCTTGCTTTACTGTCCAGCGTTCACACCCTTATTGTGGACGATCTTGGGTGATCACTAAGACCGTAGGGTCTATGGGTATACACCAGTGTTTTTCTGGTGATTTTGTCATAAATTATAGCCCCCTTCCACATAAAGAAGTGTTGCAAAGCAGTGGGTGGAGGCAAATTGCCCTTCTGTCGTTGCTTCATTTGAATATTACATACGTTAAAATATGCTAAGTAGGGGGTTACTAATCTGTTTGAAGTGATCTTAAATCAGCACCACTGAATCACTGGTTGGATTAGATAACCGACTAGGCTAATTGTTCAGCAGACGCTGCATTTTAAGGAGCCCCTCCTGATTTCTGCGCGATCTTCTGTAGAGTCGCGCAAACCGCTTTCCCCTGCGATCCCTGGTGCTTCAAGACACGGAGTCCCAGTCTGTAACTTTCGGTCTTAAAAAGCAGACTTGCCCGTTTAGACGGTTGCTCAATTAATTTAAACGTCTTGCGGTCAGGAGGTATTTTGGAGGCGTGCCGAAGACAAAGCTTCCACGCTCTGCACGTGTTCAGAGGGCTGCTGGTTTTTCTCTAAGATTGTTTGACCTCTCTCCGGTCGGAATCGTGGCCCGCAAAGAGATTCCGAGGCTAATCTTTAATTCGAAGCATTCCACTGCTCCCTTATCCGCGCGCCCCCCCCCCCCCGCCCGAATCTAAGAACCTGTTTTTTTGCTTCTGGACTCAGCTTTCCGAAAAACGCCTTCGCTCAACTTCCTTGCTCGAGCTGCCCTTGCTGCGCTCGGTCGCTAGATGGCGGCCCGGAGTTCTGTGTGCGCGTTGCCCAGCCGCGGCTTCGCCTTTGGTGGCGGCGGCCGCTCGCTCCGCACCGGCTCGAACCGTGAGTGGCAGACGGGGAATCGGAGCCGGGGGAGGACGGACGGACCGACGGAAAAACAGACACGGGACGCCGGAGGAGCGCAGGCTGCGGCCGGGCCACAGGTGACAGAGCCCGGGCTGGCTCCTTTGGCCGGAGCAGGGAGAGACGAGGCGGGTGTGTATGTGTGTGTGTGTCGGTGGGCGGGCCTATAATGGGGGGGGCATTCAGGTGTGGGGTGCGGTGGTGGACGCTGAGGGCCCCCCAAAATACATGGCTATGCAATGAGAGGTGCTGGAGGGTCTGCCAGCTGTGAAAGCAGGCGGTGGGCGGGTTTACACCTGCATCGGAGAGAGGAGCGGCGGCCGTGCTGCGGGGCGGGGGGGGGGGCGCGCGCGCGTCGGGCATGCTGTGAGGATGTGACTATGGGGGTCCGCACTAGTCACGTGTAGGCTTGGGTGACGACGCGGGGGCGCCTCGGAGACGGGCTGGCAAGCGCACAGCAGGCGGTCGTGGCATTTTTAAAAAAAAACTGAAACGTGGCCTGAAGTCTTTGGGGGGTCGGCGCCATTCCGGAGTGTGAACGCAGGGTATGGACGTGAAAGGAAACGGGGGAAAGTCTGGGCGGCTTTAGGATCGGGGCTGTGGGACGTGGTGCCGCAGATGAAGCGGCGCGCGCGTGTGGGGTGTGTGTGTGTCTGTCTGTGTCTGTCTGTGTGTGTGAGTTGGAAGATGCCGAGGGCAAGAAACGGGGCGCTGAGGGGTCACCATCCTGAGTGGGATCTCAGGATGTGCGGTGGCTTGGGGGCTGTCCGGTAAGGAAATCTGGGCAATTGGGGGGCTTAGAAGGCAAAACTAGAAGGGCAAGGTCAGAGGGGTAAGGGAGAGAAAAAAACCTCTCCGGGGCGAGGTGTGGGGCAGCCCTTGGCGAATTGACAACAGGGAGGCACTCAGCTGGTCTGAGGCAGGAAGTCCTGGAGAAGTCTAGGGACCAGAGTAATATAGGGCAACCTCTGGGAAATGGCTTCTGCGGGTCAGATTTAAGGGACAACTGGAAGAAGGGGTAATGGGAGCACCACACAGGGAGGGCTACGAGGGCAGGAGGAACTGGGACCCTGGAATAGAGTGGTAAGTATGCTGTGCGGCAGGATATATGGAAGGAGTGGGCTGCATTTGACAGTGCTGGGAGAGCTGGGGAGGGCACAGATTCACCCTTGATTCCAGCATCAGAGGACCTGTGCTTGGAAACTTCATGTGGTAACATGACTAGTAATAGTCACAGGATAAGGTGACCTAATGATCCAAATGTCAAAGGGGGGGGGGGGGCTGGAATGTCTTGGTTTTGAAATGGCATTGTGAAATCAAGGACACCCCCTCATGTACTGTGTTGCTTTGGGATAAGTTGCAATCTTTTAAAAGTGGCCATGTCACATTGAAAGGAGAGACTTCTGGCAGCCAAGTCATCTTGATTAGAATATGGAAACAATTGTGAGCTGGTATCGTTGAAGGAATTGGCTGAGGTACATGGAGGTGGCTACCCAATGGATGCTGTTTTCCTTACACAGGTGTATATATGTAAGAACCATGCTAGAGCCCGTTTTACAGAGTGTACTCTGTCAACTACAGTGGGGTTCTGTTGAGCGTTCACCCAACAAAATAAACATGTGTGTATTTGTCACATATGACACTGCACATGATTCATTTAAACCAGCAGCAAATAACTTCATAAGAAAATGCTGTGTGTGAATGTTCCTTCTAATACTTCAAGAGTGGGAACTGCTATTGTGTGTACCTAATGTGCTATGAAAATGGATAATAAACCCACCCAGAGTAGTGTGTGCACTAATGGGGCGATATATAAATAAAATAAATAAACAACTGACTTTCTAATTTTTTGTCAGACCCAAAGTGATTTTCAGTGAAGACAAGAGAAATGAATTTCCTATAGCACAATCCAATGGAAGTGTAATTAAACTCATTGAATTCAGTGGGATTTACTCTCAGCATTGACAGATTAAGAGATGCTGAGGTTCTACGTGATGTTAATTTTAAGAGGACCAAGAACATTAGCTTGCTCCATTTTATTTGGAGGCCCCACATGATCTAAAGCCCATTGCTTTTTTCTCTGTACCCCATCCTAAAATCTAAGGTCTGGAGATAAATATTCTATCAGTAATAAATCAGGCCTTATACTGTAGCTAGCCTTGGGCCAACATTTAGTCCCAGGGGAAGTGTGTATGGGACTGCAGCCCTTGTAGGTTTATGTCCATTGTGTTGTCTTTGCCCAAGGACTTTGGAGGTTTTGTTCAAATGATCTGTGGTTCAGAGCTTGGCAGAATATTGTTCCTATCACTTAGCTGTTGGAGTCGTTTTCTTAATCTTAACCCAGATGCTCTTCTGAACTGGGGATGATCAATGGACCAGAATTTCAGATAATGGCAAATCCTTTCCCCAACATCACTTAAAACATGTAAGGCAAAAAAGTGGTCAGAGATGAATGAATAGTGTGTAGATTTCTTTGGGAAGATGAGGAAGAAATAGGAGTATAATACTGATTAATCTACTATATTATGGCCAACTGGGTAAGCAGCTGTTTTTAACTACATACAGTATATGCTAATCCCTTCTCCTCTCCACATTCTTTCTTTGTTAATAACACTGTTTAGAACTGATGCGTTAAATTGGGAATTAAACTTTATGCTAAATTTTTGCCGTGGCATTGCAACATAAATCCCACATTTTGCCAGGCTTGCTGCAGGTTCTTTTCCTTTCTGTGGCTCTTAGTGTGTGTTTTCTGATGCGGTAGATCTTTTTGTCATCTTCTCCTCCTCCTTCTCTCTCTGTTTTATTTCATTAATCTGTGGAAAGGCTGACCCACCTTATTGTGGTAGCATCTTTTTCTCTAGCAATTTGTGAGATGCACAGTGGGAGTCTTGTGCTGCATTATCTTTTTCCCCCCTCTTCTAATCCATCTGAACCTTCCCTTTTGGAAATGCAATGGGTGTCACAGTGGTGTGATTTACTTAGTGACTTTTGGCAGGCAAACTGTAGTAAGGAGAAGCCACCAGAAGCACTCAAAATAATTGATGCCCACCTACTTCAGGCTGTGGAAGGAATAGCTGCATAGGTCACAGTGCCTTATTTTGGAGCAATGCGTTGGGAGCCTATCACAGCAACTTGGCAAGTCTGCTGCTGGCATTAATGGAGCCTTTTAAATTTTCTATATGTGGCATCTACCAGGAAATTGATCATTATGCACCTTGTCTGGTGCATGTACGGTAGCACTCGATAGCAAGGTATGGCTGGTCAGTGGCCTGTTTGATTAATATCATCTACCCAAATCAGTCTTTGCCTCATTTTGGAGAGGTAATGGATTGTTGAGAGATAATTGGAAAGAATGAGAAGTTGACGTGGCAATACTTGCTTTTGAATGAGGAGCCATGCCATGTAGATACAACAGCCTCCATAACATTTATCTTGATAGTTCCTATGATGACTCTGTGAAGTGGTCTGCTGTTATCCCTTCCCCATGACAGAGAAGTGGGGAGGCTGGAGCTTTAGGAGAATTGGATTGGTAGCTGCTCAGCTGGCAGCTGATGGAATACTTGAATGAACAAATTCTGCTATGCCCCAAGAGCTGTGACACAACAGTATTCTCTCTCTCATAATGCAGACATGGATGGCCTAGCAGAGCTATCTCATGCATTTTAGGAAATACTGGTCTTAATTTTCCATATCAACTTCATGGAATATTCTACGGAGCAGTATGATCATCACGAGTAAAATGTATAATGGCAGAGTTATGAATCTCTGCCCTAGTTTGTCCCCCAGGGTCTAATGTCTTAATCCTTCTTGAAGCACTGTCAGGTTGAAAGGTATCCTAGAAAAAAATTCTTGGTGTGTCTCCTGGTTTTTGAAAAAAACAACTAATAACACCTAAATGGTTCTGACACATAGCAGAGGTTTACCTAACATGTGTTTAGAAACCTCTAATGAATGGATAAAACAACTTCTGTGGTAGGCTTGTTCCACTGCCCGCCAATTAATTCTGTTTCTTTCTGATAAATTAATCAGAATCCATCTTCCTGTAATTTAAGTGCATTACCTGTTCTTCTCCTTCTCCTTGTTTCTTTCTTACTGGAGGCTGAACAGCATCATGACTACTATGATTTTGGATATGGCAGCTCTAAACAGGGATGTTGTGGTTGTAGTCAGCTTCTTAATGCAAATGCTATGGAGACCAACTGGTTTGCAGAAAGCTTAAAGCATCTATTAGCCTACTGAAGACTGCTACTATTTTGCACTGGGCTTCTTCACACCTTTCATCTTCTTCCTCTCCTACCCCCTTCTCCCCCTAGGCAACCATTGAAGAGTGTTTGGAAATTGCAGCTGATGCAAAATGCTTTATTCAAATTGCTTTCTGGTGTGAGTTTTATGGACCACCTTACACAGGTCATATTCTTAATTGCAGTGGCTTCCACTTTGTTTCTGGTTCTTGTTCAAGGGCTGATGGTAGTTAATAAGGCCCTGAACAGCTTCAAGATTGGATAACTCTAAAACTACCGCTGCCTGTATAAACTTTTGTGCATATTAAATTTTATTCTAAGTTCCTGCTTTATGTCCCATCACAAAAGAAGTTAGGTTATTGGGCGTGTGGGATTCCCTCCCAGAAGATAAATAATTGGTTCCATTTCTGGTCAGATAGGCAATAGAAATTTTATTTTTCTATAAGGCTTTTGGTAGCTTTTTATTGGAACTAGTGAGAGTGGATTATTCTATTTTCGATATGACAACAATGCTGCTTTTATTCTGGTTTATCATTTATCTTTGGCATTCTGTTTAACTTAAGGAGAATTTATAGGGTTTCCGATAAATAGACAAACATTTGTGATTTCCCCCTTTATCAGGCTTGCTTTCAATCTCCACTGTCATACGTTCTGCAAATATTGGCATGTTCTTTTAGAAAATTGGGCAAAGCATAATTTGCTTTAAGTGTTTTCAGGGAAACAGCTGTGTTAGTCTGTTTGCAGCAAAACTAAGAACACATCTTGTGGCATCTTACAGTCAAGTTATGTGTCATAAGCTTTTGAGTGCTCCATCCCACTTCTTCTGTATTTGAAAAAGTGGGCTGGCACTCACAAATGCTTTGTGTTTAACCACTGGTTGTTTGTCATGCTGGATCCAGCTATTGACTGGCAAGGTTGTACTTCTGATGTAGATTAATTGAGAACTAGGAAAAATGCAAAAGCTGTTATTTTATCTTTGGAAAAATGCAACCCATTCCTTGCTAATCACTTGAGTGGTATGGGAGTTGAGAATGTGTGAAGTTTTCAAGACTGGGGACGTTACCAACAATAAGAAATAAAGTTTGTCCTTTTTTTTTCTTTTTAAAAAAGCAGTGAAATACCAAATGTGATCATGATCCTTCTCTGAAGTGCCACAAGAGTACTAGAGTGCTCAGCATTTTGTTTGTTTGTTTTGATGTAAACACTAATCTCCTCACCATCCCTAAATAGCAGTGCTTTTATTTCAGGAAGTTTTTCTTGAAATTCCAATTATCTTTCTGTTATGACTTTAGTGGATTGTATTAGGGACATGGTGGCGCTGTGGGTTAAACCGCAGAAGCCTCTGTGCTGCAGGGTCGGAAGACCAGCAGTCGTAAGATCGAATCCACGCGACAGAGTGAGCTCCCGTCGCTTGTCCCAGCTCCTGCCCACCTAGCAGTTCAAAAGCATGCAAATGTGAGTAGATAAATAGGTACCACCTCGGTGGGAAGGTAACGGCGTTCCGTGTCTAGTCACGCTGGCCACGTGACCACGGAAACTATCTTCGGACAAACGCTGGCTCTACGGCTTGGAAACGGGGATAAGCACCGCGCCCTAGAGTCGGACATGACTGGACTAAATGTCAAGGGGAACCTTTACCTTTACCTATTAGGGAGGCCATTAGGAAAGTCCACTCTCTGCCACAAGGGCGTAATACTGACTAAAAATTTGCAAGGTGGTCCCGTATAAAACAAGAGAACATGTACACAGAACTTTAATGCTTTAAAACACTGCTGCATTTTTGGGTGACCTAATAATAATAATAATATTACATCAGTATAGGTTCTGGAATACAAGTGCTTGTTGATGATGATGATATTTTATATGTCTAGTGGCTCCGTACTGTGTACAGCACGGACACTATATAGTAATACTTTAGAAGTCATGAAGAGCAGCTACACTGTGCCATCAGCTATTCATATGGAGTACTGTGCTGTGCTGGCATTTGTATATTATTGCAGATGAAATTGAAGGTTTTTGTATGATCTACAAAGGCCTTTAATACCTAGTAAAATGTGTTTACAGACCTGCGTGCTAGTTTTCTGTTTTTATTACACTTTTCATGACCATGCCCAAACTGGATTTCTTGCACTTTTGAAGGCAAGAGGTTAAACTTGGAGCCAGTTCACTCCTGCCTTTAGGCTGCTGTCTGCTACAGTTATCTGGATGTTGCTGGACATCAGTTGCAGAATCAATTGTGGGAGCTGGGGATGATGGGAACCATGCTCCACTTTTATCTGGAGTGCCATGCACTCACTATCCCTGATGGACAAGGTGACTAGAAATATGCCCCTTTGAATTCAGCGAAGCTTACATCTGTGTTAATAGCTATATGAGTGCCCTGTATGTGGAAACCATTCCAGGATAGGTGATTCAGTGGCGGGAGTGACTGTGAGTACAATTAGCTTACCCAAAAAAAAAAAGGTTGAAATGATCTGAAATAACTTAAGGCCCAAGTGGGGGACAACTCTGTGTGCTGCATTGGTAGTTCTCCGAGCTGTTTACTCAGCCTAAGGAGTCCTGAACAATGTTCCTCAATGCCCAGGTATGAGAGGTGGATGGATATGTGTGTGCATGGCAAGGCCTGTTTGAGAACCTGAGTGAAAGTCTGTGTGTCTGAGAGTGAGGAGATTGCCAGTTGTTCCCACACCCTCTGCTGGCATGCAGATTCCAACTCATCACCCAGTCTAGCCCTTAGGGCTAAATGGTTGCACACCCTGGCTTTAGGCTATGTAAACATCTGGGATGCATTTAAATGGAATGAGAGGTAGCGGAGAAGAAATATTCAAGATTAAGTTGGGGAAAAGTAATGCATTTTGAGAGCAATGATGACAGCTAGCTCCATAATAATGAAACGTATGTGAACCAGCATGAATAGTATGTGAGATGCCCTCCTAAGTGGTGCCAGGGGTGAAAGTATCATAGGATGCATTTGAAAGCAAGTAGCTGCAAAACTGAATACACAACTGTTGTATTGGCCTAATGGGATTAGTGGAGTTGGGAGGCAAATGGAGCAAAATTGGATTTCTAAGGGTAGAGTCTGTTTTTTTAATGAATGTGAGAAACTTTGTCAAGGAAGGGAAGGTGTTCTTTTGAATTTTTAAAATATTTCATGTTATTGAAATAGACAGATTGACATAGAAATTCCTGCTTTTCCAGTGGCTACACAGCACTCTGCAGCTCCCAACAACTTAAAGCTCCACTAGAGTATAAAATTGCATCTTCAATAAAAATACAAAGAGCCCATTTACAAAATAACCTTTAAAAAAGAAAAGAAAAGAAATCAGACATTTAGCAGGCAAAAGCTTGTCAGAAAAGAAATTTCTTCACCAACCAGCAAAAGGTATCTAGAGAAAGGGCTGCTCACACTTCATCAGGCAAGCTCTTCTCCAGCTTTCAGGCCTATTAAGAAGGCCCTATCTTTTTTTATTGACTGTGCCTCAGCCCTAGGAGAAACATACATACGGGTAGCTCAGTTGTAAGGGTTACTGATCAAGAAGGGTAGTGTCCCCCCTCCACATACTTCTCACTCCCAGTTTCATGGGCACAAAGGACTGAATCCAGTTGTTAGTCCCAACTAGAGTAAACCCGTTGAATCAATGGAATGTTTGCATAAGTGTTGTTAAAAATACTTATGTATATATCCAATAGGTCTCCTATAAGTGGAGACTAACAATTGGATTTAATGTGCTCTGGGATCAGGTTCAGATGCTTCACACAATCCTTCTTCTCTACATGGAGGAACTGTACATGTTTTGCATTTGCTCTTAACTGTATGCCTGTTGGAATGTAGCTTTAACCAGAGGGATGTGAAACCAGCTTTGACAGAATAAAGCTAGCTTTGAAGCTTTATGCACTGCTCTAGTGAAGGGGAGGAAAGAAGATAATAGAAGCAAGCAAAGTGCATCTAACAGAGGCCGTGACTATTCAGACCTACGGTACTGCCAGCTATTATAGTCGAGTTAGAACTTGCTTGTTGTAAGAGAATCGGCAAGCCTGCTGCTTCTTCTGAAATGCCACTGTGAACTTCAAAGTAATGTTGCCGCTTTGATAATTTGTGTGAAGTTAGAGAGAGTGCTTCAGATGTGTGGCAGTTTTGGGAAGGCAAAGGCAGACAGGTGCTGCTATGGAGAGAGTTTGCCTTTATGCCACAGGTCACTTGCCCAGCTTCCACACAGAGGGATTTCATGTGGTCCTGCCACAAGGTGATTGCTGCTTTCAAATTAATATTTCAAGGAGGAACCAGTAATGCCTCTTGTCTGTCTGTTTCTGAGGTGGGTTAGCTGCATGGAAGATGGTGCTCCTAGCAGGAAGGGCTGGGCACTGATTACCTTAGAATCAAGGTTATTGGCTGATTTTTAGTAGGCTAATAATCCACCTCTTATGGTTAATTTGTTAACTGAATTAACATCTTAATGAAACAGTTTTTTAAATGAGAATGTCAGAACGTACATGGTTACAAACAAAGCTGCCTCTTGGGGTTAAAGGGAATGGTGGTGTCTAGTATTATACACATTGGCATCTGTCAGCATAATCCAATCAAACAACTGTAACTTCATAATAAGTGAAAGTCTGACTGTGCAGTGTGCTTTCTTTCCACACTGCCTATGCAGAGTCTTCATTGGAGTATCTTCCAAAATGCTGTTGACTACGTAGTCGTACGTTCAACTCATTATTTGTATCGAGGTGCTTCTCTGCTCATATGGTTCGTTCACCTAAACATTTTTCTTGATGATCGCTTCTCCCCTACAGCAAGAAGAATGTTAGAAGTAGAAAGTATATTGGCTGGAGGCTGTTTGTCTAGCTCACTAACTAGCCACACTGGCTGGGGATAATAGGAGTGTTTCTAGAGAGTTCCAGGTTGGATAAGTCTGCTCTAGCTGCATGGCATTGCTCAGATCTACCATTTAGCAGGTGCCAATGACCATTGCATCTCTTGCAAAGACTCTTATCTGAAAGATACACAGAGAAACCCAGCCCAAAAGATTTGATTGTATTCTTTATTGACTCAGTTGTGTCTAGGTATGGAGAAGGCAGGAACTCAAGTTAGTCAACTCAAGTTGTATGTTGTTGTTTTTTTCCAAAGAAAGGTCTTCTGTGTCATAAAACACAAATGGCAACCTTTGTGTTCTGGAATTACAAATACCCAGTAGTGAAAACTGAATATTGATTGGGAATGATTCTTCTGAAGTCAGACTTAAATGAGATTCTCATCAGATTGTTGCACAAATAGTTTGAAAAACGTAGTTCTTGGTACACTTCCAGAATCCTTCACTAAGCATGGCGATACTCATGGGAGGATTGTTGGGGATGTAGGACAGTGGTTCCCAACCTTGGGTGACCCAGGTGTTCTTGGACTGCAATTCCCAGAAGCCTTCACCACCAGCTGTGCTGGCTTGAGATTCTGAGAATTGCAGTCCAAGAACGCCTGGGTTGCCCAAGGTTGGGAACTAGTGGTGCAAGAAAAAACCCTTGTTTTCTTTCATGTTGTGACTTGCTCACTGTGTTTTATTCATTTAAAGAGGTGTTGCATTCAAAGGGTTTAGTACTTTAGGCCATCTGTGTCAGTCTTGCTTCAAACCCCTTGCTAATACAGAAGCCTTTATGTGCTAGTCTGCCTCTGCCTTCTCAATTCCTGTCAATGTTGGGTTTTCTAGGATCATGTGCAGGCAGCACTGACACTTATCTAGTGGCACAAATTGGTGGTGGTTCTTTGAACCACTCTGTTCTCTTCTCTGGGTTTCTAGTGGTGAAAGGGTGACATTCTGATAAACAGAAAGGAAATATGCATGCATCTTTCTGTTTCGAATTTTCCTAAAAATTAATAGTGCTTGACATTGTAAACTTTGGATTCAAATGATGTCCAATGTCCACTTAAAAATATAACTTTTGTTTTCTTAAACTCTTTACTTTTTATCATCCTGAATTAAAATAAAATATTCTTTTACTTCTTAAAATTATAGCTCTTCATACATACATTAATGTGTTTTGTTTATGAGTAGTCCTGCATGATCATGGCCATGTGCTTCTTAGCTCTTGAACACTTCAAAGCTGTGGACATTAATCTGAGAGCAGGTAGATCTCCACAAAGCTCAGCCTCAGTTTGTAATGTCTTTTCTACTTTCCTTCAAAGTTTACAGCTGGACTTGGAAAAATTACTTTTTGGGTTTATAATCCCCATATTTCTACTGTAAAAGTAATTTTTCTAAGACCTGATTTATAGAGTGGTCCAAAATAGGCTAGAAAGATAAGTAGGAGTAATCTGTAGGCTAGGTTATAGATCCACTGAATCTCCAGAGTTTGAATTATAAACAAAGTATAGGAGATAGTGCATAATCTGAGCATTCTGCTGGCCTGAATCCATAGTCTCTCCAGATGTTGCTTGGGAAATGCAGACATAATGGGAAAATGCTTAGGTTATGTTATGTGGCCTTTTTCCTAGCCCAGGAATAACCTTAGAGGATGTTCCTTATTGCTTGACAGGCAGAGCTCAGCATCAAAATGTTACGCTGCCTTTCCAATAAGAAAAGAACTAGTATTTTGAGACATGTAGCACTTAGAGTAACATGAAGGGTCTACTTAGTACTGTGTGATAATTGGGTACTGAGGAACCAGTCCCAGTTCAGTGTTGAGTTGGATGGCCATCTATATGTCCAGCTCCATGAAAGTCAAACTTTTTCTGTCACAGTAACATATTGAAGAAGGATGGATTTTTATTTGGGTATGGGAGATGCAGAAGAAGGGATCTGTGCAGACTGACAAGGTGGTCTTTCAGAGCATCTGTAGCCAGACAGTACCCTAGGCATTGGCTAAAGTTTCTTGACTATCTCTATTAAGCAGTGACTCGCTGAAAAATGCATTGAAAATACCCTGTTTCCCCGAAAATAAGACCTAACCTGAAAATAAGCCCTAGTATGATTTTTCAGGATGCTTGTAATACAAGCCCTACCCCAAAAATAAGCCCCAGTTAAGTTAAACCCCGCTCTCCACCATTGTGCAGCATTGTGCAGCAACCAGAAGAAGATGACATGACTGTAAAATAAAACATCCCCTGAAAATAAGTCCTAATGTGTTTTTTGGAGCAAAAATTAATATAAGACCCTGTCTTATTTTCGGGGAAACACTGTATGTACCCTTTACTCCTTCTCCAGGTCAGGCTCAGGTTTGTATTCTTTTCCTTGCTGCTTTCTAGATTTGCAGTGTAGATGTCAATTTTTGTTTCAAATTGATATATGCTACCTATAAAAAGAAAGGCGTATTTGAGTCACTGCAAGACAGTAAAGTTACATTCATGCATACTTTAGATGGCAACATGATTCTGTGTTACAAGTAAACAATTTAATTAAAACAAAAAACAAAACAAAAAAAAACCCCCTATTCACTAACAAAGAGAAACTCCAGCTTGAAAAGATGGCTTTGAATTTTTTAAGTCAAGTTAAAACCTGACAACAGGAAACTTTGAGGGCACTTTGTAACACAGTTCCTGTAAGAAGAAGCTCTCACTTCCTGCAATGAGAAAAGCCCCTCCATACTCTCATTGATCACTGCTTGCTGTCAAGTTGATTCAAACCTACAGCGATTCTTCTCAGGGTCTTCTAGTGTAAAGTAATCAGTAAAGTAATTCCCTTCTTTTGGGGATATTCTGGGACTACATAGCTTGTTCAAGGCTATACAGGGATCCCCCGGGAGGCATAGTGGGGAATCAAACTCACAACCTATGGCTACACTCTAGCAGAACTATTTTCATAGAAAAGCTGCACAGAGAGCAAAACAACAGGCACTCACATTTGGAAGCTTCAAACAGCACCAGGTTTCTTCAGATACCTTGGGGTCAAGCCATCTAGGGTTCAATTACAACAGTCATCAGTGATTGTTCATCAAAAGTTGTGAGGTGAACATTTTGCTTTCTCAAACCCAATATTCCAAACGCAAATTCTAAGAACAGGAGGTAGAGCTGTTTTACCTAAGCAATTGACAGACCACAAGAAAGCAACACTTTGAAAATGCAGAGCAGAAAAACATAACAAAAAGCCATACCAGCTAGAACTCTGTATAGTCCAGCATTATGGCACAGCAGCTTGTGAGGGAAACTCACAACCAAAGAATGAATGCAAGAACACCGCTCCTTCTCATGTTTCCCAGAACCTAGAAGAGAAAGGCACTGGAGGTAACATATAGTGATAATGACTCACACCCATACATTTATCTAAACTCATCTGAAAGCGACATTGATGACCATTACTCCATCTTGTGGTAGCAAATTCTAACTAGCTTCAATCCCCCAAGACGATACACACAAAATAAAATGCAACTGTTAAAAAAAGGTTTACATCTTTCAACGATGGGTTATATCTATCCCTAAGGATCTGAAAACAGCAGACTGGTTTCCCCAGATGTATTGGGTGAACAAGAGAGCTGTCCTTAGCTCCCTTTCATCACATTTGTTCTGGACCAAGAAGCGTAACACTGACCTTACACTCAGAACTGCACAGCCATGCAAGCAGTCTTAAGTCATGAGACCCACTCTGCCACTATCAGCTGAGTTATACAGGAACAAACATATACGGTACATACTTACTTGGAGCTGAGTGTCACTGCATTCAAAAATACGTCCTCCTGAGCAGACTCACAATTGCTGTCATTGTGGTTGTTGTCATTCCCTTGTGCCACTTTCCTGCCAGGCTACTCTAAATATATTCTCATGCAAACCAAGCAGCCCTTTGAATATACTGTCAAAACAACTACTGGTAGATACAGCTAAAACCAGAAACAACATTGTAGGAAGAGTCATGCTTAAAAAAAAGATAAACTCAACACTGATATAATAATCCTTTTAAGAGGAGGACCCATGGAAGTTGGTTTCTTCCATCCAACCCACAATGTCAAGGCTGCTTTCTGGAATATGAAGCAACTTGGCTCCTCTGCCTTCTGTTATTGCTCCAGCTTGAAAAAATCGACTTTCTTGGTTTGTTGCTCTTGCAGTATATTACTGGTTACCTTTGGTGCATTGGCAACTTTCTGCTTGCCCCTGTAGATCTGGCAACAGTGTTTGTGGATCCCCAGCCAAAACACAGATATGCGAGAAGACTTCCACACCCCATATTGGGGAGCACAATCTGTGGCCCTCTGATGTTTTGGGTTTCTTGCCACCAAACATCACTCACCGCTTGCCAGCTCCAGCTGCACTGCTGCTGTACAAACAAATCCTGTATCAGGATGATTGGCAGCGGAGATGGAGAGAGAATCTCAGCAAAGAAACTTACACTGTGTGTTTGCAACATAAGGTCCCTCAGCCTTTCAGCAATAATCAAATGCAACCCTCAGAACTGAAAAATCTCTGCACTCCTGCCTACATAGCATTTTAAAATTTTCATTCTCTAATTACCTATGACACTCAAAGCACCTTTTTACTTACATCAGCTGCAGAGTTGTTGAACACAGATGATGCAAGAATGCTCTTGTGGCACTCTGGGATTTTTCTTTCTTTAGCAGGGTGAAAATACCCTTCAACACCCCAATTTGTCAAGTCAAATTGGTGTTTGTAGGCCAGAAAGTATGTTGTTGAACTATTATAAGATATAAGATCATGTGTTGCCAGTTTAATTCTTTCTGGTGAATTCTCTGTGTGAGACATCTATGAAAACTATATTTCTAGTACCTTTAAAAAAAGTCTCTCATCTAAGATATGGACAATGTCACAGCTTTTTGTTTGGTATGGCGTTGGTTTTAGTTGTGGGGATTCCCTCTTTTCAGTGGGTGGTTATGATCACTTTGCAGCAGTTAACACAATTATTTGCTGCTTATGGTGAAAGTTTCCCTATTGTCCATAATTTTCATAGAACCATTTTGTGAATATATTCCAGATGACATAATTCAACTTCATGTATTTCTTCCAGATCATCCTGTTGTCTAGTGGTACCTAAAGCAAAGTATGGATGGCATTAGTGCTACTCGTACATTCTTTGTGTCAACATCATAATAGATTTTTACAGAATCTCTCATTGATAGTTGCAGCTTTTACTGATTACCTGTTTGTTTGATTTTTTATAATATAAGATGCTGTGAATTTGGAAGCATTCTTTGTTTATTTGATTCATACCCCGCCTTTTCCCCAATCTTGGGACTAAGCTCTGAATCTATTGTGGACTCTGCCCTGATTCTGTATATTTTAATCATATCTCTAAAATGTTTAATATTCGTTTTTAGGAAATGCCTGTGGCAGAAAAAGCTATTGGCCTAGAAATCACCATTTTGTATATTGACATAAATTATTTACAAGTATTTGGCAGCGTAAAACATGTGTTTTAAGTTCAATATAGAATATATTAAGTTCAATATGAAAAAGTATCTTAAGTAGGGAAAGATGGTAGTTTGTTGTTCTCTGAGTGGCTCCTGGTAACTGCTTATATAGAAATTAATTGTGAAATGAAGTTCATTTCACAAAAAATATTTATTTGGCCATTTGTCTTTGATGCCTGATGTGCTAATAGCTAGGCTACTGTAGCTCATACTTAGATAGGAAGCTTCTTTAGATTCATCTCAGTAGCACACTGAAAGCATCTGATATGACCTACTTTCTGGTGACTGTGTCACTGCACCTGTGCAGGTTCTGGTTCCTGAGTTTCAGTAATGTGTGTTGTTATAATTGCCTTTTGCCTTGGAATGCTGCTTTTATCTCCCATACTTTGTTGTTTTGTACTAGACTGGGATATGCTCTTCAGATATACCCCTTGCTTTCTGGATGTTGTGTGTAAAATCTGTCACAAAGCTTGATCACATTAGGATACTGATATTTCCTAATTTTAAGTAAAAGTGAGTTTCTAGTCCTCATGGTTTAAAAACAGAAATGTGCAGATGATGCCACATCAAGCAGGGGGTCCAATGTTTCCAGGCTTATGCTACCGCCTTCTACTATAGATCCTAGTTCTTACATTCCATCCCTCACACTTCTCTGCTGTCTCATGCCTCCCTGTGTCATTACCTCTCTTCCCTAGTTCACAAGATTGTTCGGGCTATAGATGGAATGATTCCATGTCTGCTGTCTTTAAATCCTAGTAAGAAGAGATGTGATGATAAAATAGATGATGCCCTCGTGGCTGAATCTGTAATAAATGCCTGAATAGTAATGGAGTTCTAAATTGCTGCTTGTTGTTGTTTAGTCGTTAAGTCGTGTCCGACTCTTTGTGACCCCATGAACCAGAGCACGCCAGGCCCTCCTGTCTTCCACTGCCTGCCGGAGTTTGGTCAAAAAATTGCTGCTACTTAGATGTAAATTCTGTCAAAACAATGGGACCCTGCTTAAGAGTAAAATGGGACTTTGGGTTTAGAATGTTAGCAATAATGCAGCCATCAGGGCTCTAATGCCAGCTTTTCTGCTGGCAGATGAAAACTGTTCAAATGTATCAGGTTCGAGTTCTCAGGAAAGGCTGCCTGTGGCTGAGAGCAGAAATTGCTATGGTGCAATCTCAAAGACTATAATTGCATATTTTGGATGCATAGAAGTCTGCCCAGTGGAACCTTTTGACACTTCCTGCTCTTGCTTCCACTCCGACGTGATCACTGATATGTGGAGAAGTCAGCTATCAGACTCTGATGCTTCATTCAGGTACAAAAGGCAGTGCTAATGGCTCGAGATGCTACCATGCTGCTTCTTGTCAAGCAGAGAGCAAACGGGGTAGCCTTATGTAAGACTTCTTGAGGAGAAGATAGAATGTATAGAAATGCAGAATTATTAGATTGTTAGGCATACCAGTTCCTTCAAGCTGTGATTTGGCAAATAAAGGACAACATTTTCATAGCTTTCAAGGAAGACAGCTGCTGCAACGTATTCTCTGAGTGGAAGTGAAGGAGATCACTTCAAACCGATAGATCCTTCCTAGTTCCTCAGACGGTTGAAGATTTTCATTTAAATCATGGTGTGGGGAGGTTTTTTGTCCACTCAGATACCTGATGACCATAGTGTTCTTTCTTTTATATCCTGTTGTGTGTGTGTGTTTTGTTTTGTTTTTTGAAGCATTTCCTGATAGCAAAGATTGGAAAAGTCTTTCAACAAGAGAGAAGACTAAAAGAGGAATAAACAATGGAATAAAAACACAAAGACAATAATTGATGAATAATCTCTTCCATTTTGGCTTCCAGTTCGAGTTGGGATGTCAGTGAAGGCATTATAAAATTAAAGCACCAAAACTCTGTTTTGAGTCTTGGCTAATACAGGATAAATGTTGAATTGCAAAAATCAGAAAAGTGGTTTCATTCGGATTAGAGTGGCTGGTGACTGCTTTTGGGAACTAATATGCTACTTAGGTAGATGGTATCCATGCAGTTTCTTTCATCAAGTTCATATAATAAATACATCCATCAGTGCCTGTCTTATGACTTTGTTTTCTGTTTTGCCCCTTTAAAAGAGGCTGTATAAGCAGATTTCAGAGAGGTAGCTTTTAAAGTCTGATTCAACATATACTGTATAACAAAAACAGTACTGTGGCTTAACTTTTAAGGATATCAGATTTATTTCAATGGGAGCTTTTGTGGATTACAGGACACTTCATGTACAATATTTAGGCCCCAGATATTTTACAAAAATGTTCATTGTAGTGCGGTCCAAGTAAGATGGAATACACAAGATGACTTTCACAGTAACAGTGGTGGTATTAACACGGCTAATGAACATGAAATGAACTGTGGAGAGAACCAGCTTATTAATGTAGATAGTGTGCAGGTATCCTCCCCAGTAAGCTGATTTTCTCCCTAGCCTTGTGTTGTTGTTTTGACTTATATACTGCTGTATAGTACTAGATCACCCTCTGTGTAGTGTACAACATAATTCTGCAAGGAATTCTGCAAGCGAGGTGTGTAATCATTGTAGTAACCCCGGAAGGATGGAAGGCTGAGTCAACCTTGAGCCGGCTACCTGAATTTGTCAGGGTTGAATTCAGGTTGTGAGCAGAGGCTTGACTACAGTACTGCAGTTTAAGCACTGCACCATGGGGCAATTATTTTGTTGTTGGTTTAATAATAATAATAATAATAATAATAATAATAATAATAATAATAATAATAATAATAATAATAATAATATGGAAAATCTTAAAATCAAAATTAAATGGGGGAAATACAATCAAAGCCATAAACACATGGGCCGTTCCAGAAATTAGATACCCAGATGGAATAATAGATTGGACTCAAAACGAATTAGAAGAATTGGATTGAAAAACACGGAAACTAATGAACATGCATCATGCACTACATCCAAAAAGTGATGTGGACATATTATATTTACCATGAAAAATCAGAGGCCATGGATTACTGTAAATACAGCAGGTAGTAGAGGAAGAAAAAAGAAGTCTAAATGATAATATCAGTACAAACAGAGAAAAATTACTGAAAGCAGTGAAAATGGAAAATATTTGAAAATAAATTAAACAGGTGTAAAAATAAACCACTACATGGACAACATCTGCAAAATATTAATGCAAAGCATGATCATAATTCAACATGGGCATGGCTAAAACTGGGAATCCTTAAGAAAGAAACCGAAGGCTTGATTTTTGCTGCACAAGAACAAGCACTCCAAACCAACCTGATGAAAGCTAAGATCCAAGGAATTAGTGTTAACAGCAAATGTCGATTCTGCCATGAAAAAGATGAAACTGTGTCACACCTCATCTGTGAATGTCCAAAGATTGCACAAACAGATTACAAAGTTAGACATGATCGAGTGGCAAAGTTAGTGCACCGGTCATTATGCAAAAAATATAACTTGCCGGCCTCAAAAAACCCATGGAAACATCAGGTAGAGAAGGTGTCAGAAAATGACAAAGTCAAGATCTTGTGGGATTTCCGGATCCAAACGGATAGACACCTTGAACAAAACACACCAGACATAGTAGTAATAGAACGAAGAAATGTCTGGATCATTGACATTGCAATTCCAGGGGATGCCAGAGTTGAAAATAAATAATTGGAAAAACTAACAAAGTACAGAGACCTGGCAGTCGAAACATCTCGCCTCTGGAAGAAACACACTTCAGTGGTCCCCATAGTCATTGGGGCTTTGGGAACAATATCAAGAAATTTCACACAGTATAGTACTACAAGCAGTTGCAGATCTCAGAAAACACACCATCAGAGCTACAAAAAACAGCAATATTAGGAACAGCATACATACTGCATTGATATTTAACAGATACTTAGGTTTTTGGTTAAAACTTGTATCTGTTATATAATACCAGTCAATGTTTTTATAATTTTGACTGTGCCTGAAGTTTTTGAATAATAATAATAGTAGTAGTTTTCTTGGCAACAATAGCATTATCAAATGATGAACGAACATTATTTGCAACTATACTTCAAAGGCGACATCCTAATCACTGACTGTACTCTAGCAGAAAAAACTAATGACTTTACGTGATGCCAATATATTTATCTGGGAAACCTTGACATCTGAGCGTTCAGCCTGGAGGCAGGCGGTGCAGCATGGCCTCTCCCAATTTGACGAGACACTTGTTCAGCAGGCCGAGGCAAAGAGTCAGTCCCGAAACCAGCAAAATCAGGGAGCTGCACAGGGGACAGATTGTATCTGTCTTCAGTGTGGAAGGGATTGTTACTCTCGAATTGGCCTTCTCAGCCACACTAGACGCTGTTCCAAGACCTCTATTCAGAGCACATTACCATAGTCTCTCGAGACTGAAGGATGCCTACAGAAATATATTTATGTACTCAGTGACTGAGTGTTCATTACCTGTGTTAACAATGCCAATGTCACTGTGAAAGTTCATTACTGGTGTCATCTTCCGTTTACCATTTCACTTGATCTCCATTCCCACTGCCCCATACACCACGTATATAAACCTGGGGCCTAAATGCTGTACTCTGTGTGTCTGATAAAGAGGAATATAATACACAAAAGCTTTTGAAAGTGCCACAATATTTCTGTTTTGATTTTGTTTCGGTTTGTGAAAGACAGATTAAGAGAAAAACTTTGAAGCAATTGTAGAAGGATTCAGAGCTGTCATTTTGTGGCTAGGCTTGTCTGTGTATAAATTAAAACTAGATCAGGGCATAGAAACCAATTTGCTGGTGTGATTTCACGAGTATGAAAAGAGCATGAAGCTAGGCTAAATTGGTTCAAAAACTTTATCCTATTTCCTCCCCTTCACTCTTCCCAGGAAGTTAGCTCATAAGTAACCTACAGAGAAAATCCAATTTCCTGTGACTTTGACCCTGGTGGGGTGGAGCTGGTGGGCAGTGGCTGTAAACAGCACTGAACTGGATAAGATATTATAACCAGAACCCTCAGAGGAGCTTTTCCTTTGACTGAACTCTGATGGATGACTAATTTACTCCTTTACCTAGTAAGAACATTTATTCTCCACTTCCCTTCACTGGCCTGAAAGGAAAGGTTTTGAAGGGTTAGGCTTGTCATTCTAATAAACCAAGGATGAATGATCTTCCTCAGATTGCAACAGCTCAGTGGTAAAAAATTAATCAGCTTTTTATAGCCAATTGCTTGATCTGAAAAATAAAAATAAAGAAAAGCTACACCCTGATTCCAAGTTAATTAGAAAGTGGTATAATTACAGGTTGACAATACAGCGATTCCATTGCTTTTCTCCTAAGCCCTGGCTTGGGAGGGATAAGCACCATGACTGCCTTATGGTCCCTTGTGGGGGGTCTTGCCTTTCTTTCTCTCAGATACTCTCACAGGAAAGGAGCTTGCTCTGACTCTGCTCTGCTTCTTGGTTAAACTTTAGACAGTGTTTGTTTTGCGATAAGGGAGGGCCTTGGCTGTGGCTTTTTCTCTTCAGGCCAGAACTGGCAGGGAGTTCTCCTCTACAGCCAATCACTTTCTAGACCAGGAAGCAGGTAAAGGAACAAAGGTCAGAGCTTGTTTGCTTTGTAGAAACCCGACTCTCCTCTCCTTGTTTTTAACTAGCAAATTGGTATGATGGTGATTTTTTGTTTTAATTAGAAGGTGTGTGTGTGTGTTTGCACACACCCATGTCTGGGTTGAAGTGCATCTTTTAGCAAACCTGAGTTACATGGCCAACACAATGACAACGTTAATTTCTTGCATCCTTCTAGTTTCCCTTTTTTAGAAGGCTGCTTTGAAATAATCCCTGTTGGACTAGACTAGATTATTTTCGGCTTCCTCCCAGATGGATATTTCTGTGATTCTCCTCTAAGCCAGGGAAGGGAGGTGTAGGTTTTCGGATATTGCTATACTTGGTTCTCTTCACGCTTCATCAATTGCCTGTGGCAGATGGGATTTGCAGTTCAACAATGTCTTGGAGGGCCCTCCATTCCCCACCTTTGCTCTGAGCTTTGTCAGGGCTCTTTAACATGAGTGTTAGGAACCACTTTTTCAAATCTTAATGTTGAGTCGTCATCATAATTTGGGTACATTTGTTGTTCAGTGAACGTTTACTAATGAATCATGTAGCAAAAAAGCATCAAAATAATTCTTACTGTGTCAAATTACACTTATAGTTTGGAGTATAAATGGAGTGATGAACAGGGTGGATTTGATTTAAATCAAATGTAAATCAAAGTCATTTAAGTCAATTTGATTTTTAAAAAATCATTGATTTTTACTCACCCTGCTTGCAAAACATATGATTAGCAGAGAAAGTTATAGTCCTTAATAGGGAAGACAAAAGGCTTAGGTCAAATTTTGAGAAAAAAGAGTAGAGTCATCCTTAAGCAGGAATGGCAGACATGATATTTGCTGAATTTACTTTGGTTTGGTTTTACTAGAATTGAGGGATGTTGGTAAGTCTTTGGGTTTGAGTCCCAAGTCTGAGTCCGAGTCTTTGGTACCATGTTGTGAAGGTTCGATTTGTGCTTTAGCCTCACTACCAAATAAACCAGGAGTCGGTTTCATCTCAAAATTCAAACTGGGATTTATTATATCTTTTAACTGGAAATCATTGATTAACGGTTCAGATCTTAACTTCTCCTGTGACATCAACGGACGCCTCAGGGGTATCCACGATTCTTGGTCAAACGGGTTTAAAGACTTGGTTTCCCAAGGTCCAGGCAGGAATGGGTCAGGAGTCAACGGATGTTGGTCCTCGTCTTGGTCTCCTAACAACGGTAGGGTCTCCTCCCCTCCATCTCGGATCCAAAACGGCTCCTTCTCTCGTCCCAAGGAACCCCACGGTCCTGGTGGCACAATCTCCTCCTCGCTTCCTCCGCTCGCCATAGTCGTCTTTCCTCTGCCTCTCTGGCCACCAGTTCCTTCTCTTCCTTTAACCTCCTTCTCCACTCCCTGGCCTCGGACTCTCCCCAGTACGAGGGTCGTTGTGGTAAACCCCTCCTCCTTCTATAATCCGCCTCCTCTCGAGGTACCTTTACTTTTTCCCATTGTCCCGTCCAAGGGTCCTCTACCCAGATCAGCTCCCAGCCACCTGGTATGTTGTCTCTCTCCCGTTTTATATCCCCCATTCCCGCCTCAATCACGGACCTCCCCCTTTCTTCCTTTCCCGCCAATTCTCCTTCAGTCTGAGTGGCTACTGCCAAACCCCGTAGGTTTTCTTCTAGTTCCCGGGTATCTATTCCCTGATGTACCCTCTCTCGTGGAGTTGGCGGCGGAGTGGTCTGCACTTCTCTGGAAACCTTAGAGATGGACGGCACTCCGATGAGAGCCTCTATACTCTCATCACGCCTCTCACACATGTCCCGAGTACCAAGCCCCAAGTCCAAGTCCCTATTAAAAACAAGCTTTTTCCCCAGAAAAAGAGAGGTGGTAGGTGGTTCCGAGTTGTGAGGAGTCTGAGACATTGGGGGAAAAAACACAAGGTGAAGTTTGAGTCGACTTAAATCTGACTTGACAGGCAATCCCGCAGCTTGAGTCCCTATCCCTGCTAGAATCTGAAGAATCACAAACCAGAGCCTGGGGTGCAAAAGATATACACTTAGAATTGGAGATCAGGATGCTGCTGAATAAATTCTCAGACTAGGAATGAACTAGATTTTCAATATGAGAAAAAAAACGCAACTCACTGTTCTTCCACACTCTTGATTCCTCCAAGCTTTCTTCATTCCAGCAATCCAAGTTTATGTGGGAAAAATATTTTTTTACTGTTATTAAGCAGTTTTCAATCTGCTGCAGATCACCCAGCGACCTTCTGGTAGAACCAAATCTTCCTTCTGCTTATCCTTATCCTGGAGGACCAGTCAGTTGCAGACTGGACAGTTAAAATCCTTGTGCTAATTAAAAACAAACTAAATGAATGCCAGTTTGCCTAAGCATTGCCATATTTTAAACAAGGTTTTTGGTTAGCTGATTTTGCTGCTTGAAATTCTTGGCTAATGCTATTCATCACACTTTATCATGCCAGTCATTTACAATGCATTTTAAAGACGTTTCTCAGTGAAATGCTATTTCTAGCCTGGCTGCTATAAGCAGAAAAAGAAGGTGTCTGACTTGCTTGTGAGAATGCTTAGTTGTACTGCCCTGCAGTTTCTGATATGGATGTCCTTGCATTAGTTATGTTCTATGTCCAGGATGCTGCTTTCCTTATATACTGGCTGGAATCCTATTGTTATTTGTACAAGGTCGGCATAATGTGTCACACCAGTGGCAATTAAGTATTGAAGCACATGTAGGTTGTACAGTCAGCTGCATGATCAGGCACACAACTGAGATATGCCTCAGCACCTGATCAGTGATTTTCAATTAGTTGCAGCATGTTCTGCATATGTCATGTGAACATGAATAGGATTCTGACCAGTGCCACATGGTTTGTCCATTTGATCTTTTACTTCCTCAGACAATACTCAATTTTGGGACAAAAGTATACATTATATGTGTAGTCTGATCTTCCCATGTAGTTTCTACTTGGGAGACTGAATTTGATGATAGTATCACAGTGATTATAACAGTGGTGACAAGGGGAGTTCTAATTCCCATTCAGTTTCTTTTTTTCACAACACATCTGTGGCAGTCTCTCCTAACTCTGAGCCGTTCCCCAAGTGGGGTACCGTGACCAGCACCATTACAGTCAATCTGGGGAAGTCTTGACAGGCGACCTGGTTCACAAACCAAGCCCACTAAGCTCCAAAGACGTGGAATGCCACTCTATTCCTTCTCTATGCTGCCACCATCCATTTTGCTACCGTAACACCATTGGCTCTCTGTGCATTTTCAAAAGCTTCCTGGTAGTTATGGTCAAGTAGTGCCAAGGCTATGAGATTTAGGTAACCAGTGATTTCTCTGAATATGTCAACCAAACAAAGAGCCTATCTAAAAAATTTATTAAAAGAAAGTAAAAGGCAACAGGATCAAATGGAAAAAGGGTGTCTCAAGTGGAGCCAGAGACACATTAGGTTGGAAACACAAGGCGAAGCTACAAAGCAAGGTAATAGGCAACGTAAAGGCAAACAAACTGGGCACATAGAACTTAATATCCTAACTGCCATAGAACAAGTGGATTTGTGGACCAAAATCTTACTGTTTCCTTAAAGCTAGTGTTTCTTTTACAGGCTTGCTTTCATGCCATTTTTAATCTCTCTCCACTTTCTCCTTTCTCCTCCTGCACTAGCTTGCTCCATTTCCTGTCACGTTCTCCTAACTCTCAACTAACTGTCCATCTGTTCATTCACATTGCCCTGGTTTAGCCCGCTTCTCTTAAGTCATCCCCCCTCCTCTGTTCTGAGGATCAAAGAGCCTCAGGTGTGAAAAGAGAGATGTGCATTTGGCCAGAGAAAGTCCTTCCTTATAACTACCTTTAATCCCTCCCTCCTTCTCTCCCTCCCTCCTTTCCCCATCTCTCTCTCTCTCTCCTTGTGTGTGTAAAGTACAATATCTATATTGTAAACATTTTGAGTGCAGTCCCATGACTCCCCCTGCCTAATTTGGCGTGTGGGTGAATTCTGGTATCCTTATGTATGAACCTGGCAGGCAACATTGGAGTATGTTTTAGTACTACTTTTCCTTGCTCATGTTTTTCTTGGGAATAAAATAAATACAATAATATTTTTTGAGATGTAGCATGTTTGCTATGATTTATGTACTGTTTTCCTGTATTGCATAGCAAACTTAGTAGCAAGTTTTGCTCTAGCATTGAAGGTAACTGCTTTGGCACATTAGGATTTTCGAATGAGATTTGCTCTGCTTGTAAAATAGGCACCCTTGCTGAACTAGATGTCTCTCGGATCCTTTCCAGGCAGTTCTAAGACCAATCTTCCACATCCCTAAGCTCTGAAGTACATGGCAACGCCATGGAAGGCATTGTCCTCTCTTTCTCTACTGTGGGTTGGAGAAGTGTGTTACATCTGCAGCAGAGAGCCGTGTACGTGGGGTATGCCATAATCATATGCAAAAAAAGGGGCAAATATATGTGCACACTAGGATCTTATTATTGAGTATATTCAGAGAGTCAGGGGAGACCAGTGCCCTAACATCCCAAGTTAAAATTGGCAGCATACTTCACTTGTATATGCACTTGAACTTAGCTTACCCTGATCTTTCTGCTGCATGCCCTCCAAATGAAATGTAAGCTACCGGTAGTTCTTTGCCTCCTCCTTCTTGAAGACTTATTTTGATGAATTAATAGTTGTCCTCATCAGAAAAATCTCTCTCATTATCTATTGGTGCTGGTACCACAATTCATTTTGCACTCCTTTCCAGATTAAATCCATATGCCTTTATCAAAATCCCCTTCCCGCCCGCCCTCCCACATGCGTGTGCGCACACACACACATGGAGCCATTTTGAAAGTCCAGAAATGCAGAACAGAATGCTTACTGTGTGTCTTATTTCGATGCTCTGTAAAGTTGCTCTTTGCTAAATCTGATCTAGTCGGGTAGTCTTATGGGACAAGCTGCCTTGACTCCTCACTATTGCCAGAAAATGTCATCTCCATTTCTCCTTGCTTTTTTGTGAGCGGCACCATCTACAAATAGGAGAGGCAAGGAAATGCTCACATCCCTTTGCTTTTGTAGCTTATTCTTTAGATCTTGGTGATAGCACTACACTATACTAGCATTAATCACTGCAGTGCTGTAGGTTTAAAAGAACAGCCCAAACCAACAGTCTTCAGTAGCAAAAATGCTTCTTGCAAATATCGTTATTTCTACTGGGAGACAGTTTTATTTTCAGTTCCCTTTCCTAATTTCATCAAGATATTGATTTCCTGAAAGAAGCCTACTTTTCTTTAATAGCTGTTTGGCATTATTCATTAACCAAATCTGTCATCACTTAGGGCTTTGTGGTACCCTTCCTGGTCTGCGGTTTACATTCATGCCAAGCTTCATTTATTGTGGTTTCAAGTAGGAACCAAACCTTTTGGGGAGATTTAACTCTTTGAGCCCTCATTTTTAGTAGTCTCCTAATTCTTTGGATTATCTTGGCAATTTCCCACTTGCATATAAATCAAGACTTGGTAGCACTGTGGACACCATTCAGTTTAGTTAGGGTGCAGTCAGACAAGCATTTAGCCCACTGTTTGGTCTGCTGCAGGGATGGGTTGGTTCACTCCTTTTTCTGACAATCACATTAAATAATCGCTAAAGCAAACCAAATTGTCCCCAAAGCATTCCTACCTGCTCCTTTCTGAGCCCCTGTCAGGGGCTTCTGCTTTTTTTGGTGTGGATAGGATTGCTCTGGCTTGATCCATTTCCAGCATGTGTGATGGCTGAGGATGAACCAAAAGTGAGCCTTCTGCTGTCAAGGCTCCTTCCAGTCTGAATTTCTGATATTGTCAAGTGGCTTCAGGGTATAGACAAATTAAACACTTCCTTTGCTCCTCAGTGGAGAGGCAGTGGAGAGGCAGGGGAAGTGATTTAAAAAAAAAAAACAGACTGTAAGAAGACCTCACTGGTGCACTGCATCATTTGTAAAGGAAAAAAAACCTGCCTCATTTTAAAGGGCTGGTAGAGAAACTGCCAGTAGCCAAATCTGCCACATTGGAAAAATCCTGAATAAGGATGGTAGTGATCAAAGACAACTTGGGAAAACTTGTTTTGACAATACTGTAGTGAACAATAAGCAGCTATCACAACTCAATAATCCCTTTCTTTAAACGTCCTTGCATTATCTGGATAAAATGATTGAAGTAACTAGCCTCTCCCTACTCCCCCCAGTACTACTACTTCTGTAGCTTATTTTCCATCACCCTGGCAAAGAGATGCGATTTGTGGTTGGAAAGAAGCAGGTTTATGCACATAGAAATATTCTTTTCCCCAAGAAAAGCCACTGTCTGCTCCTCAAATTAAATAGTTCTGAATCCACCCACCTTATGCATCAGATCCTGTACTTTGTGGCATCAAATTAGTACAAACACAGCTCCTTACCCAGTTTGAACAAATGTTATATGAGTATAATTCAAAATCAAAAGGACTGAGAACAGAATGCTATAGAGTACTACTGAACTTGGCAAATTATACTGCAACCAGTATAAAGGAAGTATAGGGACAGAATCTAAAATGTACCATTACTGAGGAACAGTGAAAATCAGTAAGGTCACGGAAGGCATCCATATCAGTCTCAGGCAGGTTTAGGAAAACAACCGCCAAGCTTACATACAAATTGAACTTTAGCCTGATGAAATTCATCCATGTAAGCAGGACTTATTCAGGTCAGTCCTGGGTGGGCTGTATCATTTTAGCACATATGGTAGAAATGTCCAATAATATTGAAATTCGGGGTAGGTGTGAGTGCAGAAATCAATAAAACTGACAACCATCCTTTCTCTTTGACCACACCAACAGCTTTACTCAATATTTTCATGGATAATAACATTCTGATCCTATGTAAAGTTTTAGTTACATTTCTCCTAGTAGCTGCCAAACGAATAGTCAATAAGCATTGGAAAGACAGTCATAATCTTAACCTGAAGGACTTGTATTTCAAACTTGGCAATGTAAGAAAAGTTAACACAGGCAGTCCACAGTGTAAGGTGTCATGTGACTATGTAGAGTTTTGGTATCATTTGGTTCCCATTTATTGATGCAGCTGCCTTATATGAAGATAACAGAAGGAGGATGCCAGCCTTGCATGGAGAAACATTAGATTAATCCAATTAATCATCTATTCCCATTGAACATGTTTTCCCAAGGATCTAGAACATTTACTTGTACAATTATGAACATCACTGCTCAACCAGTAATGAGGCTGATGTTTGATTTTATTTGTTTTGTATTTATGAATTATGTGTTATCTACACTTTTGCCTTGTACTGCCTTGTATTGTCATAATGAACAGTTCAGAGGAAGAATCTCCTCTGTTGACATTTTTTCTCTATCCAACACTATTCCATGATTTATGAATAGGATGACATTTTGCCCTTCCCTGTATTCCCTATAGAGTTTCTATCCAGCAATAACCATATTCCCCAGGTCTCTCAATTCCAAATAGCTTCCCAATATGTCCAATGTATTGGTTCCCCTCTTCCTTTGATTAATGTTCACCATCTCCAAGATTTTAGTTCTCTATGTCAACCTCCAAGCTGTCTCCCTCAGAGTGTAACACCACCCTTACGTCCCTGAAAGCTGATGTACACCAATTTTCCTGCTTCTCCGAGTCAGTTACCATAGTGTCAGGAGGAAAAACCCTGTTCTCTGTGAGCAAGGAACTGGTTGCACTGAGCTTGTGCACACAGTATCTGTCTGGCAGGCTGACAGTTGTATATCTGGCACTCAGTAGGTCACTCCACATAGCCCCCACAGCCCTCCCAGCCTCCAAATTGCATAGCTTTTCTTCTTTAATGACTTTGTTTATTATGAGTTTATTATTTGTTTATAACGGCATTCCGTGTCTAGTCGCGCTGGCCACGTGACCACGGAAACTGTCTACGGACAAACGCTGGCTCTACGGCTTGGAGACGGGGATGAGCACCGCGCCCTAGAGTCGGACACGACTGGACTAAATGTCAAGGGGAACCTTTACCTTTATTGTGAGAAGTAATGTTATTTACCGTCAGATGAGGGCAGGCCTGCTTATTTTGTTGTGAAACTTTCTACTGTTCTTAGTGGACTCATTTCTTCTAGTGGAGCTGGGCTCCCTCACAAGCCTCCCCTGCCTACTGTGGACTCCTCGCAGTCTCCCTACACCCCACTCCGGTCTTCTAAACTCAAATGTAAAACTTTCTGCTTGCTGCACCTACTCACTTATTCTGGATTGCAAGCCCTTTGAATATCGGAATAATTATCAGAGCTCATTTATCCCTTGAAAGAAGTCACATCCAGACTAGCAGCTTTCTTATAGCTGGTTGCCACAGTGTCAGAAGAAAGATAAATTAAATCTTTTTAAGCACATAAAAGAAGCAATTGTCTCAAATGTTAAATATATGCTGGGGAGTTTTATTTCTGCATAGTTGCAAATGGGTCAAACTTTGCACTAAAAAACAGTGTCCCAGAAGGGCAGAAAATACTGTAGACCTGTCAAGCAGAACTTCACTATCTCCGAAAATGGAGTTGAGGTATTTTTAAATGGACACTGGTTAGTGTCATGGTGCCCAAATCTTACGAATCTTGGTAGTGAAGACAGGCTATATTCCTCGCGTGTGTGTCCAGAGTTTGGAATGCTACGTTTAAAAAGTTACTTACTCCTTTCTTTAAAAAAGTATTTTATATTATAGTACCTTAAGGATTAACAGATTTATTTAACTGTGAACTTTTGTAGCTAACAATTTACATCCTCAGACACATGCTCACATTTGGACATTTCCAGCTTTAGTTTTGGGGGTGAGACTTGGGTGGCTGTGCATCCCCTCCCATGCAAAAACTACTACTCCTTGAGGCAGGCCTTTAGGAGTAGAAACACCTGGTTTTGCTTTTAGGAAATTTAGTGGGGTATGTGTTCCCGGTCGCCTAAAAGACATATTGGACCTGCATGTAGCTTGTGGGCTGCATTTTGTCCACCCCAGGCTTACATTAACAGATAGGGATAACTTCAGCCTAAGAAAACATTTGGCTGAGAGGACTTTCATTCTGCAATCCCAGACATTGAAGTAGTGCATCAGAGCTCCACTGCCAAACTGTTCCTGCATAAGCTATCAAGCTGGGCTGCTACACAGCTACTGCTTTCCTCTTTGATTCCAAAGGAGAACTCTGGGGTAACCTTATATAATCATCTACTGTACATAGATGGATGTGAATGCTGGACAGTATAGAAAGCTGATAGGGAAAACCGATTCAGGCTGCGATTACTTTGACCAAAAAATACAGGGAAAGCTACAGGATTCACGTTTGTTGTTGATCACATGAAGTATAAGAAAATGCAAATCCACCCAGAATCTCTCCCTCCCCCCATTATTTCTGCCATTGAGGCCTTTACTTTTTTCTGCAGTGCATCCATTGACATCAATTCTGGTGGTGTGCACTGAGCTGATGCAGAAAAGTGTGCACTGTGGTTGATATGATGGTGTGGCAGCTGTGGGGGGCAAAGATCCAACTTGGGAGGGCTAGATCTTTGCAAATAATACCATTTCCTCCTCTAATTTCTTTCTCTTGTTTTCTGATTTTTAAAAAGATCTTAGTGCTGTTGCTGTTGTGCTAGGGCATCTAGACACTGAAAAGAAGGAAGGAAGGAAGGAAGGAAGGAAGGAAATCAGAGAAGGAAATTGACTAAACAGCTTTGTCTACAGCTTATTGGCTTTTCTGTAGTGCTGCAGGAGCTGCAATTACAGGAGAACTACTTTTAACAAGGCTGCTTAACCAATGGCCAGTAACATGAACAGAACTGGTGAAACCCAAGTTCCTCAGTGTAACTTCACAGCAAGTGAATTTCCATTTCTGTTGCTGTGTATTCACACCCTCATTTGAGGTGTTGGAGGAAGCTTTATAGTGGACCAGCAAAAAGGCATATAAGATCATCAGAGGAGGCCCTCCTCTCAGTCCCCGTTGCCAGCACAGGCAGGGCTGATGGGGACATGAGAGAGGAGGACCTTTTCTGTGGGAGCTTCCAGACTGTAGAATGCTCTCTTTGGGGAGATCAGGCTGGCCCCCTCCCTTTTATCCTTCCAGCAAGAGCTGAAGACCTATCTTTTCAGGAAGGCTTTTAGCAATCATGATTGAGTCCCTGAATGCCCTTTTAAAGTTAAAATAGCTTTTAATGTTTACTTGCTTTTAACTATTCCATTGTATTTTAATTAGTGTGTAGTTTGTTTGTAATGTCTAACTTATTAGGGTTTTGATTTAATTTTTTAAATATTGTGAATATTGTGAATTGGATCCCCTTAACAGGAGAAAGGCAGCCTATAAAACAAACAAACAAACAAACAAACAAAACAAGTGCATTGTAGAGCAAATCAAGCTTGAATTCTCTCTGGAAGTAAAAATATCTAAACCATCATACTTTGGTCACATCATGAGAAGACAAAACTAATGGAAAAATATAATAATACTGGGAAAAGTTGAAGAGAACAGAAGAGGAAGACCAAAAAAGAGATGGATTGACTCACTCAATAATGGAAACCCTGACCTTGCAAGACCTTAGCAGGGCTGCTACTGATAGAACTTTTAAAAAAATTCATTAATTCATAGGATCACCATCAGTTGAAAGCGACTTGACTGCACATAACAGTAACAGTAATGTGTATTTTGCTAACTGTAATCTATACTTGGAGAGAGTGTACTGTGCCCATAGAATGAGTGAACAGCAGAGAACTAAGATAGTAAGCAAATCTGGAAGTTGAGTCATGGCAACTGGACTTCTTTCTTATTAGGTTGAAACGTTTCACAACTCATCCAAGCAGCCTCTTCAGTCTGAGGAGAGTTGGTAGGAGATCCCTGATATATCTTCCACTTTGGTTTAACTTCCCCCTGGTCTGAATAGGCTCCTTAGATGGACAAAGGACTGGGGGTGAGTGAAAATCCTGCTTCTGCAGTCCTTCTCCACCCATTGTCATGGGTCGTTAACGGTTGTTAACAGTGGTCTTTCTGGTGAGTGTGGTCCTGATCTTTCTGGGGACGGATGAAAGGGCAGCATGATAAATAGGAGACAGAGTGTATCTAAGGACTCCACCCCTGTTGAGTGTGGGATTTTCTATATGCACATGTATGGCCTCTCTGACCCCTCTCTCCAACCACCTATCTTCTCAGTCCAAAATGAGTACATCTTGGTCATCAAATTAGTGTCCTTTGTCCTTCAAATGAGGGAACACTGCTTACCTTTATGACTGAGAATCTTTACAAACATATAGTAAGCAAATGTTCGTAACCATTATGGAAGATATTAGCTCCTTAGCCATAGAGAAGTTTCACAGAGAAGTGGCAAAAAACTCACAGTGGTTGTAACTGAAGTCAATTTATTGTGCCCAGCATTGTTTCAGAGCTCCCATCCCTGACTTGGATTACTTCTAATACCTTTATTTTCTGAATCTTGTAATTTTCTCTTAATTAGTAAGCATATGTTGTTTATAGGTAAATTATCTGGAGCAAGCATGTCTGAATGTGTTGTTGTTTTTTGTTTTGTTTTATATGTATTTGTTGGTTATGGCTTTTAAAAGTTATTTGAAAGTAGCTAGGCATCTGGCAGATTCACTGTTGTTCCTGAACTCTCCTGAACACCCATTGCAGGGCCTTGTGCCCACTATTGTCAGCTAGAAAACACTGGTGGCAGCTTTCCATCAAGATGGAATACGTTTATGACAAATGGGGGTCTTTACCATAGCAGGAACACCCTATTCCTACACAGTCACTAGTGGAAGGGCCACTAACTATTACAGTCATCAACATTGTGATATGGGGGAGAACTGTGATCTTAGTTTCCTATATTGTAGTCTCTTATACAGAATTCCTGTGTCACTTCTCTTCTTGCTAGTTAGCCAGCAGTTTCTTAGATAGCATTTAAAATTAAACACATTGGAAGAGATAATATATTTTGGGATAAGTCGAAATCAACCATATGGAAACCTGACATCAGCCCTGTATTCCAGTTAAAAGTGTTTAACATCTCCCTTGCTCAGTGTAAGGGCTGTTCTGGAGTGTTTAAGCTAAGTAGAGTTAACCATTCAAGCCATGAGAAGCACTGTAATCTTGGATGATGGCCAAGGAATAAAGCAATCCAAACTTTGGTCCAAGGAGAAGTCCTTGGACCAAAGTTTGGATTGCTTTATTCCTCGTTAGTTCAGGGATCTTTTATAAACTATTATCATATTCAGTACCTTTCTTTTGTCTTTTCTTCTTTATTTGTATCAGAGCATTACACAAGTCAAAATTATGGATGTATGTGAAATAAAGGTAAAAACTAAAAACAAATGAAAATGATAGAAATTAATGTCATCTGTGGTCGTAAAAGGATGGGTTGGCTGTGTGCCAGTGTCGAGGGGACGTCCAAGTGTGCTCACAATGCTTTCCACTTTTCAAGGAGGCGCCTTCTATGAGCTGAGTCTATATAGAGAATATCACACAAATTACTTAATATATTGGTGCTGAATATATTGATTTTTAGCACCAATATATTCAGTGAGCTGGCAATTTGTGTGATCTTCTGAATGGACCCCATGTGCCTTTCTACCTTTATACTCCAGTCTCCTTTACATGAATTTTATGTATGTTGGATATTGCACCTCATCCTCACAAGCTGAACATCAAGTCATCTTTTTCTAGCTTGTGCAGTAGCTTGCCTGAAGAAGAGGTCTGAGGATCTTGAAAGCTTGTGGACATTTTTGTGCCCTTTCACCAGCCTAGTAAAAATAGTTGCCTAATTATGGATTTTGAGATTTTTCTTGTGGCTAACTTTGCTCTTCTACTATTATTATTTCAGCTCTTTATGTAACATCCAGATTTGCTCCTTGCTTTTACTTTGCTTTCTGTTGCCAGATCATATGATCCATATGCACAGTGTTTGACATGCTGAGCCTTTAACCTGATGATGGTGTTTTGATGGGTGTATGCTCTGCTTGGATATGGTACTTTTCTTATGCGAAAATAAGACCTTACCTGGATATATACAGATACAATTTCCATTAGTAATGATGTGGGGGATGAGGCAGAATATGAACCCAAGACAACAGATTATATATAATTTGAAATGTTTGTTTGATATTTGAAATGGACACACAAAAACCTATGTTTTTAAAAAAAGGAACAGCAATGCACCAAATTATCTATGCAATTGAGTTTGGCTGCAGTTAAAAGATGCTTGGCTTTAGTTTCCTGAAATATTGTTAATCAGAAATTGCCATTTGAAGCCACTTCCTTGTCTGTGGCTTTTACAGATGTCACACTATACTTATAAGGAAGTACATTTCCCCCCTCATTATAGGGGTTTTCCTGCTGTAACTGACAAG
Organism: Intellagama lesueurii; assembly: GCA_037013535.1. Classification (NCBI taxonomy): domain Eukaryota; kingdom Metazoa; phylum Chordata; class Lepidosauria; order Squamata; family Agamidae; genus Intellagama; species Intellagama lesueurii. Next base: position 213,717,301 of record JBAJHW010000003.1, read on the forward strand.
ATTAATGACTTAAATTTAATTATTAATCTAACTAGAGCAGAGTCTGAATCAATGGCAACTTGGTAAGTCCATAGTTGTGTATATTTTTGTTATTGGAACCACAGCTGGATTTAGGCCAATATTTGTGGATATGTTTAACATGTGCTGCAGCAGTCATTTTGTATAAGGGAGCATTATAATTTTCTGATAAGTGCTTGTGGTGCATTAAGGGTTCTGTTTTTGCTTTTAGGGAATTTTTTTTGGGATGCCTCTAAAAATGGTTAATGTTAATTGATTATCAGATCCTTTCCTGGTCATCCTATTAATTAATAGCAGAGATTCCTGTTTTTTAAATCTTTTACATTGATCATCAAGCTGTAAAGGGACTTAGTGTTGCCTCTACAGATTCTAAAAGAGAGGGCTTGTGTTCATTTTGGAGTGAGAAAGATAAGAAATGGAATGTAGCATGGGACCAATTATGCAATGTTAGGGGTTCGGCGTATCAAATATTCTTCTAAAGGAGACACAGAAGGCATTCTCCTTTCTGTGGTCTTTATGGGTATACTTTTGTATCTACAGACCAAAGTTAACAACACCCCCTTTAATTTTTTACATAATTAGGATAATCTTACATGCTGTACTTTCTTAAATGGAAGCTTTGTGTTCTAGATCATTCAGGGGCCCAGTGTAAGAAGATGCTATTTTTGGGTTGAAATCATCCTCCCTTTTGTCCCACAGGGACTGGGCCAGAGGAAAGCGAGTTATTAAGTAAAGCCACTGTACCATCCTGAACACATGTGTATGGGACACTGGTACAGTATGTTGATGTTACAGCACATGAAGTCTAAGGCTGCAATTGTGCACCATAATGGGACTTCCTTCAGAGAGTACAGACATGTACAGGACTGTCTTGTAAGGTACTCTATACTAGTTTGGCTACCATTTCACATGCTTGCAGCTGTTAAGACCTGAACTTGTTCTTTAGACTATTTATGTTTTAAGTGCAGGACATGTTATTGCAGATATGAAGCAGAGAGAAACAAAATTATTTTATAACATACAGTGAAGTGGAACTTAGGATCTGGCTAAGCTGTGCTATTAAATGTGCTGTGTATTCTTGGAAGTCTTCTGTCCATCTGTGAAATGGAAGGTATTGATTTAATGTGATGGAAGCTAGGAAGCTGATCCAATTTATATTGCTGATATAGCTTATAGCTCTTCTAGGTTGTTGTTGAAGTTTCTTGTTTTGAAGAACAGAGTACCGGTACATGAATAGTTCCCACTGTATAGCTATGGAGTGGAAGGAGGAGAGTAGTGAGAGAAAGAGAGAGGTGGTGGCATTTGCCTGAGGATACCTGGGGTGTTCACAGGTAACCTGTTCCGCCCCCCCCCCCTTTGCTTTCACAGGTGTTTGCTCAAATTCAGTCACAAGCAGCAATGTGATATTCCAGCAAACAAGGCAAAATGAACTTTGGTACTGCATTGTGTAGGAGGGGTGTGCATCTGCGGGTTAAAGTTACATCCAGACTGGCAGTTTTTCACGCAATCTATGTACAGGTTTTCTGAGATGATTCAGGCCACATCATATCCTAAGATCTGTCACTCTTCAGGACTCTTCTTCATTAACCTTTGTTCCTATTTCTGCCCTGTTAAGGAGGTTTGGATAATTAGCCTAAACAAAAATCTCTTTCTTCTGGTTCTTCCAGATGGGCCAGTTTGCACCACCTGTTGTCTTTTTCCTTTTATTTCTCCAAGGATCTGCTTGCCCTCTAAATGTGCAATTTATTAGTATCCTCTCCCATAAGAGAGTCGAAAAACAGTGAGGAAGCAAAAGTGAGAAGGAATTTCTGATTACCCTCTAGAATGTCCCCACCTTTTAGAGTCAGCCAGGAAGGGAGGAAGGGTGCATGCACATATACACACACATGGATCCTGGGCTGGATCTACACCTTTGCAATAGACTGAATAAAGTGTATTTGTGGCTGGGTAGCTGCAGACAGACGCAGCCTTGCTTGTAACACACACCCAAGTTGCAGTGTTTTTCTTCTTTGTTATAATTCAGTGTGGGTGGTGTGCACATTGTCACTGTGGCTGTCTTGGGGGATGGGTGTGACATAGTATGATGGGAAACATCATGCCCTCACCCACCCCTTTTGATTTTTTTAAAAATGTGTTTATGTGCATCTTTGGATGTGTGGTATTCATTAAAGGTTTTTTTAAAAAAAGGAACCACACATCCACACGTGGGAACGGAGGTGCAAAGGAGAGAAAAAAATGAAAGACACAACGGCTAGGATGTAGGGCAGTCGTGGGAGGAACAAGGGAGTGGCGAATGGGGGCACTGGGGAAGAGGTGGGCAAACAACTGGCAGGAAAAAAAGAGTGATCCCGCACTGCCTGAAATTGCAGCATGAGTAAATAAACCAGAGCAGAAAAGAATGGATTGCATGCCAATTTGAACTTCATTACAGCTTGGCGTTGTGTGCTGTGATAGGAATTGCTGCAGATGCAATCTGCTTTTTCCAGGGAATAGAGTTTCGGCCCTGGAGTTAAGTGATGAGGAGAGAGGGGGACTTCTCCCTGGACACTATTAGTTATTTTAATTTAATTTATATACCCCCCCCATTAGTGCAGAAGCACTATTCTGCCACTTGTCTCTTTCAGCTCACTTTGCCAGGCCAAGCTTTGCCTATGGACAGAAAAACAACAACAAAGCAAGCAAACAAACAAAAGAACACAGAAACAAACAAACAAACAAACAAAACATCAAAAGCTTTGTCCTTGAAAAGTGCCATAGCACTAAACTTTGCCTCTGTCTGATCCAGAAAAAAAAAAGCATTTTGCCATGGTTCTTGTCACTGGTTATCACTGGTTATATTAGTTGTCTGCATAGTTAGCAAAACCCCAGAACATTGAGGACGAATTAGGTACATGTCCTGCAAATCTCCCATCTGGAAGAGTCCTTCATTGCCATTAATGTGCTGGAGTGTTTACATTTCTTCATATTTCAATGTGCTATTGTAACACTATTAATTTCTATGGGGCCATTTGTTTACTTAGATTTCTATTGATGAACCTTACAAACACAATTTCACAAACTGACTCTCTTCTTATTCACATATAACAGACAACATGAGCAATTATAACAACAACAAAATGCTACAGTGTTGTGCACCAGGGCCTCGGCAACAGCACGAATACAGAAGTTGCTTGTAGAAATTGCAAAGTTGGAGTGTCCTTTTGAGTTCAAATTCAGACAAAAATCCAAGATATCTCCCTCAGCTAGGCAGGGTATTTGTAACATAGAAGCTACATATGCAGAGTCTTCAAAACCTTAGAAGAAAATATCAGTTCAATTGCATATGCATGAATTAACTAATACCTGTATGTGGATTCATCCCTCCAACACAAACATATAGGAATTATATCTAGACCAAGTTGGCAAGGGCCTTAGCAGTCTAAGTGGCACCAGCAGCTCTGGCCTCTCCAGCCTCTTTCTGATTCAAATCTCTTACTCACAGCCCCACCTTTGGGCTGAATCAGTATTTCATAAGGTTACACTATCACTGCTCCACAAAATCCCTCTGCCATGTGTAGTGGAACTTCTATTCATTCCTTTAGCTTTCAAAAGGGAGCTAAAAGCTGGGCTAACTAAATGCCGATTAGCTTGTTACTTGGTGTATTCAAAGAAGATGGTGGGAAGAATCTGTTTCCTCCTGTTAATATTCTTGTGTCCCTAAAATTTTACTAAAGGATTATAACTCTCTTCTTTGCCATCTCTGTTCCTCAGTTGTTGACAAAGCCTTATCCTGACAATGGATTAGTTTCTCTTTGGAGTTGCTCAGCATTTTCACTATGGTCTGCAACAATTCTGAAGAGATAGTCCTTCCTTCCTACTTAGGGTTGCCAGATACATGGGTACCAAAAGGAGGACATAGAAAGACAAAAAAGAGGACAGAGGAGGACATATTGAATGTTTCATTTGAATCGTTCCGGATTAAACCCGCAATCAATACAATTTTATTACAATAGCTGCCAATAAATGTCTCTTAGTGAACCGACCAAGAAACAGTCATGTTAAAAAATAAAAATAAATTCAATGGAGGCTTTTTTTCAAAACACCATAAAACGTTATTTAAACAGCCAATTGTACCCACCCTGGCCCGGCTGCAGGATCCCCTGGCCGCTCGCACTCTGCACAGGCTCAGAGGCAACCTTGCTAATCTGGACACCCAAACAAGGCTCCAGCACAGGCAGGGGGGAAGTGGCGCTGGGCAAAACTGAATGAGGCAGCCTCCCCTCCCCCGAGGGTCATAAATTCAAGGCTGGGGAGTGTGGGAGTTTGCACACACACAGTCCGGGCGCTCGCCTTCCCATCGATGCGCTCGGGCGCTGCTTGCTCCTGCCTGGCTCGGCGGGCGGTGCTCCACTCGCGCTGCCTTTCTGGGCCCCACGTGGGCTGGGTGGGCATGGCGGATCGCCGAGCAGCCGCTGCCGTGGTGGGAGGGGGCCAGGGCTGCGCTCCGGCACTGGCAGCAGGTAACGGGGGGCGGGCGGGCGGGTGGGTGGTTGCGGGGAAAGACAGGGGAAGGGGGGTCCTTCCACCTCTTCCCCTCCCATCCAAAATTATAACATAAAATATACAAAAGCCTGACATTTTAAAGGTTTTTATCTTTGCCTGCTGGACGGGGGACATTAGACTAAAAAGGAGGACATGTCCTCCTTTTGCCTGACGTCTGGCAACCCTATTCCTACTCAGCATTTGAGGGATGTGCATTCTCTTTCTCTCTCTCTGCAGGAAGACTAGCAGCGAGATGTCTCCAGCCTGCCTTTCTTGTCTTTAGAGGTTTGCTAGTGTGATGTTGGTGTGTTGTTGACAGACATGTAGCTTCCTTTGCTGCCATGTGATACATAAGCTAAGATGAGCCAGGGAGCTGATAAATAGAACCAGCTTATATTTGTGATGTGAACAACATCCCCGAACGTTTGCTTCATTAAGCACTTGCTGGTGGAACAAACCTCTTGGGTATCTTTGTTCCTTAAATTAGCAAGCTCAAGCTACTGGAACTCATGTGAAAGTATTCCCTCTAGTACAGCCTGAACACAGTTCAAAAAACCTCTGTTTATATTTGATAGTGTTTTTCCTTTCCCTACACATCACATGAGCATACCTCTATTTCTGGGTAAAGACATGGATTCACTTTCACGCTTCACATTTTAGAAAACGATTGGCTGGCCGCCCTCTTTTTGAGACCTTGGGAACTGCTGTGACCAGCTTTCTGAAAGTTTGGTCTTTTATATCCCCTCCTCCATCTGCAGAGAACTGCTTGCAAAATAAGCCATCCCCAGGAGATGAGCTTCATGGCATCAGGACACTGGAGCTGATCAGGACTGCCTGTTGAAAAATCCTCCAGTTTATTTTGATTCACCTCCACATTTTCTAGCCAAAGTGTGAATCATAAGGTATGGACAATATAATTGCAGGGGGAATTAAAATAACTATGTTGGTGATTTAGGAGTAAAAACAATATCAGTTATGGAATACCATGATTGACCACCAGCATGTCACAAATATGGTGAGCTTTAAAGTTTTCAGGAACTAGAATTCATCACCAAACAAGTTGATACAAAAATATTAGAAAGTTATATCGTAGAAAAACATGAATTTGAAACAAAGGATTCTGGGAATGATTAATTTTGTGGGTGACTATGTTCTTAGTAAAGCAAGGAAATATTGAGGCTAAGTATGGAATGAGCCACTGGGTGTAAAGATAGACTGAGATAATGTAAACAAATATTATGCCTTGTTTCTAATAGCAGCGCATAACTAGCTTTCCCCCAATTTCTGACTCAGCATTTTGGACCTTGTAGGAGCCCCCCCCCCCCACATTTGCACTAAGAGAGAAGAAATATGTTTCTATTGAATATGGTAAAGTTGCTTTGAAACTGTATTTGCTGCTCTAAAACATTATATAGCCATAGGCATGGGCCCAGGATATCAAAAGGATACCTATTTGCAGTGACAGCCCCCAGGTTCTGGTAGGCTTCTGGGAAAGTTGCCTTTATATGACCCCTCTCTTCCTCTCTAGATTCACCCTCTTGATCTCTCTCTGTATCTGGGCCCAATCCCCACGGCTGCTCAGAAGGAGACTGGATGAATGGGAAGGCAATGCAGCAGCTATTTATTTTGTTCTTGCTTCTGTACTCCCCCCTCTGAGCCACATAGAGGGTGAAAGTGGTGAAAGGAGTAACTGTGTGATTTAGGAGGGCTAGTAATCAGCAGTAGGCCCCTTTTGGGGGATTGGCCATCAGACAGTGCCCAGTGATACCAGCTCCTGACACCATCCTACTTAATATCTTGTGTAATTTGGGTAGCAAAATGGCATAGAAATATTGACCTATATGGAAAATATGTTAATTATTTTTCAGTACTATGAGAGAGAAAACAAATAAGCTTGGCAAAGGGAAGCCCTAGAATTGACTTAAATAGGGAGACATTTTGCAGAGCTCCTTGTACACTGAGCAGCACTAGAAATAAATAGAGTATGACTCTCTCTCTCTCTCTCTCTCTCTGGGCAGCTACAAAAATAGATACAAATGAATAAAAACACAATTTAAAAGAACAATTAACATAAAGAAAATAAACTAAAATAAAAGCACCATTTAGTGCTTTACAAGTTAATGCTAGCACCTTGAATTTGGCCCAGAAACATACCGGTAGCCAGTGCAAACAGACCAGCGCAGGTGAGATATGGTCAAATGTTGATGTGCCCGTGACCAACCTGGCCACAGCGTTTAGCACTTCCTGGAGCTTCCAAATCACCTTCAAGGGCAGCCCCACGTAGAGATCATTGCAATAGTCAATCATTCAGATTACCAACATGTGAACCAGTGTTATTAGAGATCTCCTGTCGAGAAAGTGGTGAAGGTGTACAATCTGTCTAAGGTGGAAAAAGGCAGATCTGGCCATGGCCAAGATGTGGTTCTCCATTGAGAAGGTCAGGGCCAGAAGCACACCCAGATTACAAACTTGATCCTTCAGGAGAAGTGTGACTCCATCGAGAGCACGTAACAACCCCCCTAACCAATCAGGATGCCCTCCTAACAACAAGATCTTTGTCTTGTCTGGATTCAGATTCAGCCTGTTAGCTCTCATCTAGTCGATAACTGTAGCCAGGCAGTGCTCCAGGGTCTGTACAGCTTCCCCTGCCAAAGAGGAAAATAAGAGATAGAGTTGCATGTCAACAGTGTACTGACTCAGAATCTCCAAATTACTTTTCCCAGCATATTCAACACCTGCATGAGAACACTATTGCACTTATCTCATAGATGTTGAACAGCAGTGGGGAGATGATTGACCCCAATGTGTGATTGATCACATTGTAATACCCACAGGGATGAAACAGCATCCCCAAGCTGAACCATCTGGTGCTGGTTGTCGAAAAAAGAACAAAGCCAGTGTAATGCTGTGCCTTCGATCCCCAACCCCGACAACCAGTCCAGAAGGATAGGGTGGTTGAGTTATCAAAGGCCACTGAGAGATCCGGGAGTACTAGCAGGGTCACATTTCCCCAGTTAGCCTCCCATAACAGGTAATATTCTAGCACACTGTTCAAAGTGTGTCCACACACAGTCTTGTGCAGTGATCATGGCTTAGTTAATATGTGTGCAGGAGGTCCCAGATTCAACTCCTGACCTTGCCAGTTACAGAGGTCAAGTAGCAGGTCCTGGGGAAAACCTCGCCTGAAACTATGAAGAACCACTGCTGGCCAAAGCAGAAATGGTGAATTAATCCAACCTGCTGTAATGCAGCTGCCAGTGGAGACTGGTCTGTTAGGAGGAGTGGAGCACTGCTCTCCAACCTGGTGACTGAAAATGGTAGGAGGGGCCCTGTCTAGCCCTATTCCCTTGCTGAGGACAAGGTGCAGTCGTGTGGAAGCCTTCTGAACCAACATATTATTTAATTACAAGTGGAGTTATGCTGCGATGGCATTGCAAGGAGGATGAGGGGAACAAAACCACAATTAGTTAAGTAGATCTGTTGTTGACATTGACTTCCCTTCTGTTAGCCACCCTGCCTTACCAGCCCCAGTGGGTGCCATCTATCACTCTGTTAGCTTGCTATGTTTCTTAATCAGGGTTGTGAGCACTCTGTAGGGCATACTCTGTTTTTTACTAGAATCCAGCTGATACCTTCCCCTTCATGGATTGCTGCCTTGTCGTGGCGAAGGGGCTTGAGTAATTCAGAGAAGCTATGGGATAGGCCATGCAGGGACACCCAAGATGGACAGGTCATAGTGGAGAGTTCTGACTAAACGCGATCCACCTGGAGCAGGAACTGGCAAGCCACTCCAGTATCTTTGCCAAGAAAACCCCATGAACAGAAACAAAAGGCTAAAAGATATGACGCTGGAAGATGAGCCCCTCAGGTCGGAAGGTGTCCAACATGCTACTGAGGAAGAGCGGAAGACAAGTACAAGTAGCTCCAGTGCTAATGAAGTGGTTGGGCCAAAGCCGAAAGGACGCTCAGCTGCGGACACGCCTGGAAGTGAAAGGAAAGTCTGATGCTGCAAAGAAAAATACTGCATAGGAACCTGGAATGTAAGATCTATGAACCTTGGTAAGTTGGATGTGGTCAAACAGGAGATGGCAAGAATGAACATTGACATCCTGGGCGTCAGTGAACTAAAATGGACGGGAATGGGCGAATTCAATTCAGACGATTATCATATCTACTATTGTGGGCAAGAATCCCGTAGAAGAAATGGAGTAGCCCTCATAGTCAACAAAAGAGTGGGAAAAGCTGTACTGGGATACAATCTCAAAAATGATAGAATGATTTCAATACGAATCCAAGGCAGACCTTTCAACATCACAGTAATCCAAGTTTATGCACCAACCACCGATGCTGAAGAGGCTGAAATTGACCAATTCTATGAAGACTTACAACACCTTCTAGAACTGACACCAAAGAAAGATGTTCTTGTCATTATAGGGGACTGGAATGCTAAAGTAGGGAGTCAAGAGATAAAAGGAACAACAGGTAAGTTTGGCCTTGGAGTTCAAAACGAAGCAGGGCAAAGGCTAATAGAGTTTTGTCAAGAGAAGCTGGTCATCACAAACACTCTTTTCCAATAACACAAGAGGTGACTCTACACATGGACATCACCAGATGGGCAATACCGAAATCAGATTGATTATATTCTCTGCAGCCAAAGATAGAGAAACTCTATACAGTCAGAATAACAAGACATGGAGCTGATTGTGGCTCTGATCATCAGCTTCTTATAGCAAAACTCAAGTTTAAACTGAAGAAAGTAGGAAAAACCACTGGGCTAGTCAGGTATAATCTAAACCAAATCCCTTATGAATACACAGTGGAAGTGAAGAACAGATTTAAGGAACTAGATTTGGTGGACAGAGTGCCTGAAGAACTATGGATGGAGGCTCGTAACATTGTACAGGAGGCAGCAACAAAAACCATCCCAAAGAAAAGGAAATGCAAGAAAGCAAAGTGGCTGTCCAATGAGGCCTTACAAATAGCAGAGAAGAGAAGGGAAACAAAATGCAAGGGAGATAGGGAAAGTTACAGAAAATTGAATGCAGACTTCCAAAGAATAGCAAGGAGAGACAAGAGGGCCTTCTTAAATGAACAGTGCAAAGAAATAGAGGAAAAGAATAGAAAGGGGAAAACCAGAGATCTGTTCAAGAAATTGGAGATATTAAAGGAACATTCTGTGCAAAGATGGACATGATAAAGGACAAAAATGGCAGGGACCTCACAGAAGCAGAAGACATCAAGAAGAGGTGGCAAGAATACACAGAGGAATTATACCAGAAAGATTTGGATGTCCCGGACAACCCAGATAGTGTGGTTGGTGACCTTGAGCCAGACATCCTGGAGAGTGAAGTCAAGTGGGCCTTAGAAAGCATGGCTAACAACAAGGCCAGTAGAGGTGATGGCATTCCAGTTGAACTATTTAAAATCTTAAAAGATGACACTGTTAAGGTGCTACACTCAATATAACAGCAAGTTTGGAAAATTCAGCAGCGGCCAGAGGATTGGAAAAGATCAGTCTACATCCCAGTCCCAAAGATGGGCAGTGCCAAAGAATGCTCCAACTACCGTACAATTGCACTCATTTCACACGCTAGCAAGGTTATGCTCAAAATCCTACAAGGTAGGCTTCAGCAGTATGTGAATCGAGAACTCCCAGAAGTACAAACTGGATTTCGAAGGGGCAGAGGAACTAGAGCCCAAATTGCTAACATGCGCTGGATTATGGAGCAAGCCAGAGAGTTCCAGAAAAACATCTACTTCTGCTTCATTGACTACGCAAAAGCCTTTGACTGTGTGGACCACAACAAACTATGGCAAGTTTTTAAAGAAATGGGAGTGCCTGACCACCTTATCTATCTCCTGAGAAATCTATATGTAGGACAGGAAGCAACAGTTAGAACTGGATATGGAACAACTGATTGGTTCAAAATTGGGAAAGGAGTACGACAAGGTTGTATATTGTCTCCCTGCTTATTTAACTTATATGCAGAACACATCACGCGAAAGGCAGGACTGGATGAATCCCAAGCCGGAATTAAGATTGCCAGAAGAAATATCAACAACCTCCGATATGCAGATAATACCACTCTGATGGCAGAAAGTGAGGAGGAATTAAAGAACCTCTTAATGAGGGTGAAAGAGGAGAGCGCCAAAAATGGTCTGAAGCTCAACATAAAAAAAAACTAAGATCATGGCCACTGGCCCCATCACCTCCTGGCAAATAGAAGGGGAAGATATGGAGGCAGTGACAGATTTTACTTTCTTGGGCTCCATGATCACTGCAGATGGGGACAGCAGCCACGAAATTAGAAGACGCCTGCTTCTTGGGAGGAAAGCGATGACAAACCTAGACGGCATCTTAAAAAGCAGAGACATCACCTTGCCGACAAAGGTCCGCATAGTCAAAGCTATGGTTTTTCCAGTAGCGATGTATGGAAGTGAGAGCGGGACCATAAAGAAGGCTGACCGCCGAAGAATTGATGCTTTTGAATTGTGGTGCTGGAGGAGACTCTTGAGAGTCCCCTGGACTGCAAAGAGAACAAACCTATCCATTTTGAAGGAAATCAACCCTGAGTGCTCACTGGAAGGACAGATCCTGAAGCTGAGGCTCCAATACTTTGGCCATCTCATGAGAAGAGAAGACTCCCTGGAAAAGACCCTGATGTTGGGAAAATGTGAAGGGAAGAGGAGAAGGGGATGACAGAGGACGAGATGGTTGGACAGTGTCACTGAAGCTACCAACATGAATTTGACCAAACTCCGGGAGGCAGTGGAAGACAGGAGGGCCTGGCGTGCTCTGGTCCATGGGGTCACGAAGAGTCGGACACGACTTAACGACTAAACAACAACAAGCTGATACCAGCCTAGACATACACTTAGATGTACATTGCCTCAGACAGCAGGGTTCAGGGGGTAGCCAATTTCACTGCTTCCTGTCCCCTTGCCGTGTGCTATTGTTGACAAGTCTGGATTGTTTTGGAAAGCTGTTACTTTCCTGGAAGGGACATTTTGGAGCTGCTGAAGAGCATGCATGCAGCAGCTGGAGGAACATTAACTTGTGGGTTTCAACCCTTTGAGATTCAGAATTATCACTTGAGCACACTACCCCATTTGTAAAGGAATCATGGCCACACTTCTTTCTAAGAAAATAAGAAAGCTTGTGTTTATTAGAGAAATACACTATTAGAGAAAAAGGAAAGGTGGTAGAAGTCCTAGTTCTAGTTAACTAAGTTGGAGACGTGAAGAGCCATGACTTGCTCTTTCATCTCTAGAGAACAAAAGCAAGATGCCTCCTCCTTGAGAGGAGGGCTGCAAGAAGGCAGGAAATGACATCAGCTCTTCTAAGAATAGCAATCTAAGGTCGAAAGGAAGGCCAGCTCAGGTCAGAGCAGGTAAAGGACAGTCTAGGAAACCTCAGGAGGTCCTCTTCCCCATCCAAGGACATCTTCTCAAGTAAATTGAGTTTCATGCAGTCACTTCCAACAGGAGCAAAGTTTTCCAAAGATAGACAGCTCTGGAAGCTAATGTCTAGTTGCCATCTCCTTGATCTCTTCTGCGAGCCAGTGGGCTGCTGCTGCCACCTTCTGTTCCTACTCCTGCTCCTACTCCTCCCCTCCCACCCAGTGGTGGTATGAGGGAGCAAAGTTTCCTCCAGTGTCAATACTTTCCCCTCTGCTGCCGTCCTTGCAATGTCAAGTTTTAGTGCTTGGATTCCTGCCTCAACTAATGGGAGCTTTGGCTACTGATGAGGAGGATGTTGGAGTTTTTGCAACCTCGCATGCTGCCTCCAGTGGGTTTGGCTGGGAGGGACCTTTCTGGGCTGGGGTGACTGTCAGTCTATCTAGCACTGACCAATCATTCTTTCTCTGTCTCTGAATTCAAAGAAAGCCCCATCTCTATGCTCTGTGTCCTCCCCCCCCCCCCCCCGTTGGCTGTTGGAGTCAGAGTCTGTTGAGGCCTGTTGCTTGAAGTAGTCATGTTTGTCAGTTTGCTGATTGATCTGTTCAATTGTAAGTAATGAAATGTGAAGGAAAGAAGGAGGAAAGTGAGCCGTCCTCACCCATAGAGACACCAGAGGAGAAAGGAAAGATAGAGGTCTGTCTGGTAGAAGGAGAGGGAGGAAAAGGGGAGGAGCTAAAAACATCAGTATGGGAGGAAAGTATAAAAGATCAAGGAGAGAGGAGATTAGGCAGTAGATTCGAGAATGAAGGAGTAGATTCAAAGTATGAGAGGACGCGTGGTCTTTTGAAAGACTTTCCTAACCTAAAGGTCGGTGGGTTGTTACCGGATCCGGAGGTGAAAAGAGAAGGAGAGACGACGTTTGAAACTCAAGAATGGACAGTGATTGTTTTCCCACGGGGACAGGGAGGTGGAAGGAAGGTGATCCGGCTGGATCAGATGCGCAACAAGCCACCGAAAAAGGGAGACGGGGCTCGACACCCATGTTGTGACGCCATTTGCGCGGTACGGAGTGCCCCTCTGTAGAATCCCACGGATCAGGAGCGTTTTGGTCCAGCCCCTCAGTGAGTTACCCTAATTTTCAAGAAGAACTATCCTCATCTAGTTATGGACCTTTGCCTGATTTGTCTTATTACGATCCGATTGCGGTGGTTGTTGAAACACTGAGGGTTAATAAAGTTGAGGTTGTAAACAGTAAGGACAAGTCTCAGTCATTATTTCCCGCCAAAGCTGAGGAACTGCCGCAACTTTCAAATGAACCCAATCACATGAAACTTTTTATTATTTTTCTTACTAATGTTGCAGAGTGAGTTATTGAGACTATAAGTGCCTGTTGATGAGAAGAAGGGTGGACTAATTCCAGGAACTTTAAGCTATTCTGTGAGTCCCTGCACTTCTGCTGCACAGCTAGAGGAATTTAACCAAAAATTCAAAACTCTGAAACAAAGGATGGTTGCTTTCTTCTTGTTGTTAAATGACCAAGAGTCAAAACTTTTGGTCAACTGCAAATCATCTAAACATTTACTACTAAAACCGTTTCGCCCTACCTCAACCCTAATTATGAATGTGACCTCACTGCAGAGGGGATAACTGAGATTTAGGTGGAGCAACAGTGTCATTTTGTGCTCCTGTAGCCTTGTCTTTTTTTAAACATAACTCTAGCTTGTGTATGTTCCACTCTGTTAGAAGGAAGACTTGCCTGGGAGCTGAAAACTGCCTACCTGTCAAGGCCAAGTGTAGCAAATCTTGGCATCCGGTAGAGCTGTGGTGTCAAGGCAACCTCTTAAGGCACAAGGTGTAAACGACAGTGCTTCTCCACTATTTAGTGTGAGAAACTCAGCCTTGGCTTCTCTGCAGGTGCTTCCATTTCAAACTGAACGCTGCTGTTAAGGTCACTATGCAGCCTGCTCGGGTAGAGCGCAGGAAGAATTGTGTCGTTTATCAGTGCCACAGACATTCTCCAGTGATGTCCATTACCCTTGTGCTGCCTTGTTTCCGATGGCTGGTTGGAAATTTATAGTGCTAACTAGCTGGAGAAAGAACATGCTTTCTTAATAATAACATATTATGGGTTGAATGAAGGGAAAAGGTGACATTAAAATGGAAGTGTTTTCCTTAAGGGAAGATATCTGGATACGTGCAATGCATGAGCAACAGCTGCTCATTCATTGTGGGAGAAACCAATCACCAGGATAAATTCGTCTTGAACTGAATCATTATTCAGTGTCATTTACAGTCCTCAGTTGAAAATAACTCCTTTGGAAATAGCTGGAGTTGGATGAGTTGCAGGTAGATGAACTCTACAGGAAATTTTCTGGAGCTGCTTTTTGGAGACTGTTGAATTTTAACCAGTAGTTGATTTGTTTGAAATGGGTGTCTTGTTGTAATGGAAACAGAAGCTTGGATAGTAGTTTGAGAAGAAATCAAAAAGAATAATGGGCAATCCGTCCATGCTCATGTGCATATTCTACTCTTAAAAGTGCTTTGAAATTATGCTTTCATTATGCAAAAGCCCTGCCTCATTCATTGAACTTCACAGGGATCAAAATGAGGTGGTTCTTCATTTTTTACACTTCTGTGCTTTCCTACCGTTTTCCCCATCTTTTCTTCTTTTCACAAAAAAGCAATGAGGATGTTCCGCTGCAGAATTTGACCAGTAACACTAGGAACCCTCTGTCTCAAAGCATTTTGCATCTAGACAAGAGGTTGCTACTTTGCAGAATGCACATGGATTAAAGGGAAGAATGATCTGTGAAGACAGATCTCTTGAGCAGCATCCTTCTGCTTTCCTATGGACACTGAGAACTGCTGAAGTCCTCCTTTTGAGGCTTATAGAAAACACATCCTGTCTGCTTATTCAGACATAAGTTACACATGACTTTAAAGTCACAGTTTGTATCTACATATTTTATTTTTTATTCAGAAGTAACCATGGAAGCAGAAACTGTATTCCAGTTCCCATGGAGCTGTCAGGGGGTACTTAATTTTTGCCTCCTCCCTCATGTAGTGCTGCTGAACCAGTCCATATCTTATATTGGCCAAAAATGATCCATTTGTTTTGGCAGTGTATATGGCAGACACTATCCAAACTAGATTGAGACTGCAGAAGAAGGCAAATAATAAAAAGTGTGCTGTCCAGTCAAATCCAACTTATGATCCTTTCCAGAGTTTTCTAGGTAAAGGTTCCCTTTGACATTTAGTCCAGTCGTGTCCGACTCTAGGGCGCGGTGCTCATCCCCATCTCCAAGCCGTAGAGCCAGCATTTTGTCCGTAGACAGTTTCCGTGGTCATGTGGCCAGCGCGACTAGACACGGAACGCCATTACCTTCCCACCGTGGTGGTACCTATTTATCTACTCGCATTTTTACATGCTTTCAAACTGCTAGGTTGGCAGGAGCTGGGACAAGCGACGGGAACTCACTCCGTCGCGTGGATTCGATCTTACGACTGCTGGTCTTCTGACCTTGCAGCACAGAGGCTTCTGCGGTTTAACCCACAGCGCCACCACGACCCACAGCGCCACCACGACCCACACGCCACCAGAGTTTTCTAGGTATGCAGTTATCAGAAGTGATTTACTATTCCCTTCTTCTTGGGTTACTCTGGGACCATGTACTTGCTCTTCTCCCAGGAGACACTGTGATTTTGCAACTATGGAGAGTGGGGAGGCAGGAATCAGTGGGAGGGGAGGGAGATGTTGCCATCCAGACACCAGCCCACCTTCTTGCAAGGCTTGTGAAATGTAGAGGCAGCAGCAGCTGCCACGGTTTTGTTACCACTACCACCTCTTCTACCCTGCTTTCTCCTCTGGGCTCAGCAATAGGACACTGCATGAGTCAGGGAGAAAGAGAGAGGCAAAGTTTTCCAAGCAGATGAAGTTGGTGCCTTGCATACATGCAGAGACAAAGGCTGGGGCACAGGAAGCCAAGCAGCACCCAAGCCACCCTAAGCAGGCAAGCAGTGAAGCTGCTAGGCAAGAAGAGGACGGGACAGCTTCTTCTGCCTTGGACAGAGCAACGAGGTGGGACAAAATTCCTCCCCGCACCCAAACAGGAAAACAATCTGAAGCAAGGGGGAAAATATGTACCCTATGAGAGGCAAAGGGAGAGTGGTTCTGAAGGAGAGGCCAGTCTGAGGACAAATGAGCTGGCAGACACCTGAGAGGAGGGGATGGAGGGAATGATCTGACAAATCCAATAGGATTTGGGCCCTAACGGTAGAAAAAGTGCCAGCATGGGATGGCATGGCTATACTGCTGTTGTTATCCTGTACTTCCACTAAAAATAGTTTCCAGAATCCTATTGGTGCTGACATAAGGCTTGCATAACTTGCTGGCTAATGGCAGGTAACTGATGAAGTGCCAAGACACGTTTCAGTTGTGTGCCCAGTTGTGCAGCTGAGGTGCACCTTGTTAATTAACCATGGCAATTTACACCAACCTTACACAAACACCAATAGAATTCCAGCCATTGTTCAGATCAGCTAATGAATATTACTAAAAAGCAAAGCAAAATAATATAGCCATTAAAATGATCAAAACAGTTTAAAAGCCCAGATTGAATAAATGTATGGTATATTTAAGATAAAATCTGATATTTTAATACGAGATAAAAATATACTTCTCATACCCAGATCTCCAATCTTGCAGTTAACCTTGCCTGCTGTTAATGAAAGAGAATAGAGAAGCAGTAACTCTGCTTTTCTGTGGTTTAATGATAACCCACTGTTGTTCACTGGTAGGCAATTCCTAACTTAATGAAAACTGGTGGGATGATTAGAGCCTTTTTAGCTAATTGGTATGTGGGAGAGCGTTTCAAAGCTGGCAAAAAAAAAATCAGAAAAACATGGTTTTTATCTGATTTGAAAAATACTCTCTGTTGTCAAATAGAGACATCTGTTCTTTCTTTGCGTGGGTCTTTACCAGCATCTGTTGAACTCAGCATAACTCATGGCTGAATATGTGCAGACGACAAAAACTCATGGGTAGATTACTCCCCTCCCGTGCTCAGCTTTCTAAAAGGAGCGGCAAAACCTAATAAATTGTTTTGTCTGAAAGCAGCCACCTGCACATTTCCTTCTTGCCCGGAATCAAATTTGATGTAAGGTGATTTATACTAATTGGCAAGGGTGTGGTAGAATATACGGCCACATGGAGTGTTTTACCCTCACCCTCACCTTCCGTAGGTTTCTTTTACACAGTTCTTTTTGGAGGCATTTGGGAGTTCTTCCTTGCGAGACAAGAACCAAAATACCTGTGTTCCATGAGAACACAAGAGACCTGCTGGAAGCAAGGCTGAGCCTATCTAGTTCAGCAACTTTATTTCCTATAGCAACTAATCAGGTGCCTATGAGAAACCCTCAAAGAGGGCATCTCCACTGTAGCACCCTGGGTGACAGCTAGTATTGCAAGGAATACTCCCTCTGGTACTGGGGATGTCACCATCTCAGTCATGAATAGTAGTCATTGAGGGCCCTGGCCTTTAAATGGTCATATACTCCTTTAAGACTGTTGGTTGGTGGATACTACTACATCTTTTGGTAGCAAATTCCACATTTAAATTATATACTTTGTGAAGATGCATTTCCTTTTGTCTTGATTCTCCTATTATTATTATTATTGCTGCACAAGAGTGCAGTAATAGATATTGTGCAGCACAGCAAATCAGCATTCTATAAGGGAATTCTAAAAAAGGGGGCAAACCAAACAAAAAATAACTTTGAAACTGGACCTCAGATCAGCATCAACTTTGGTACAGATGTAGCTGACCCTATTGTGCTCACTACCATCCACATTTGTTGAAAAACAGCCCTGAAAATTGCTTTGTGTTTGGCTGAGAAGTAGTTAACTTATGAAAAAAGGAGTCAGCTTCTGGGATTTTTCCCTTGTGTGGTATTACTTTATGAATGGTAGTCAGCATAAGACAGTATCCTGTAGACCATCTTGACTGCTGCCATTGGTGTTGTTAACATTCAGGCTGCCTTTTGCTATGTAAAGCTTGGCGTACTTGATTTTTTAAATCTTAATATATGTTTAATAACTTTTTAAATGTGATATCTCTTGTGAGCTGCCTTGGGTCCCCCATGGGGAGAAAGGTGCCATATAAATAATTAAAATAAAAAAAAATAAAATCCTTTTTCCTGTTGGCAATGTGGACATGATATTGTGTAGCAATATAAATCCATTTCCTGGCTTTTTGAATTGTGGGAACAGAACCACAATATCCCACATTCATAAACCGGAGGGTTTTTCTTTATTTTTTTTTAGGAATTGAGTTTGGATTTATTGGATGAACCCGAATTCTAACTTTATGAAAAGGGGGAAATATCTTCCAATCCACTACCTCTGCACCATACATGCTCCTGTAGCTTACCTTTCCCTCCAGGCTAAAAAGCCCCAACTATTGTAATTTTTTCTCATAGGAGGATTGCTCCAGTGCAACAATCTTTTTGGTTGCCCTTTTCAGTACTTTCTCCAACCCAATAACATTCCTGTTTTCAAGTCTGGTGACCAGAGGAAGTTCCCAGTATCATCACACTATGGACTTGAACAAAGGCATTACAATTGCCACCATGCCTCAGTAATGTAGGGAGTATTGTAGGGAGTATCCTTCCAGAGATACACATTCTGCATGACAGCAGAAGTTGTCACCCTGAATAGGAGCCTGTAACACATCCTGAAAGACCCCAACCTCTCTGTCTCTCTCAGGTCATCTCAGTGAGCACCTTTGGCCTCAAGAGAATGGACTGATTCCTTGAGAACTAAGAGTTAACTGCACCAAGTGTACCCAATCCACAACTTGTCAAATAGTGATAGTGTGTAACACATGTAGTTGGTCCTTACAGCTTTTTTTTTTAGTTTTTTACTTTCATAGCTATTTTTCCTTCCTTTCTTAAATATTTTGTAATGTTTATTAAAAATAAATATTTAAAAATCTAAGAATATATAAAATATGCAACCTATTAAAATCTTTATATTAAAGTATTTAAATCTTAAAGCTGTTTTGCTCAATTGGGTTTATTATGTTCTGTCAAGTGCGGGAAAGGGTAGATTGCCTAGGCGGCCTTGTTCTGTAGCCGAGCTGACGCAGATGCTTAGCTTGCTTGGCTGCTTCACTCCTTTGTCACTAAGGCCAGACTCCTCCACAGCTGTGTACGTGGCAAGCTGCTGGCCTGCATCAAATTCCACTGAGTGGATGTCTCTGCCAGTTGGGCCCTCTGGGAGTGGGGACCGTGGAATATGGCCAGTGGTTGGGGATTAAGGAGAGGGTGTGGCCGGGGCTGATTTGAGAATCTTTGACTTGCCATAAGTCTGCTTCAGTGTATACATCTCTAGACTTACACACTTAGTTGAAAAACTGAACTAAAAACTGAACTGTTTAATTTTAACTGAGATTTGTGACAAAATTTTAGTGTGTGAGGCTTATAGACAAGGTTGCTAGGTCAGCAACATCCCATTGCCCCTCGATTTCAAGACAAAAGTAGGAGAACTAGAAATAGACCCTTGTGATGTCACAAAGGGACTCGGATAGGCCTCCCCCCACCAAAACTGCAAAATGGCTTGTTCAAGATAGAGAAACAATGTGGAGGCTTGAAAATGAATTAGAAGACCAGTGTGTTAATTTCGGTTGCAGCAATAGCTTGATCATGCTATTATAGTGAAAAAGGCAGGGGTGCTTCGGACCATCTATAAACTAAATAGCATGTTCTGACACCATGTGTGAATGAACTTCAAAATTTGTTTGGCAGCATCACATTCCATTTCAGTTCCAGTATATGGAATGTGATGGTGCCAAACTGGAAACCCTAAATTTTTATATAACAAAAATATTTCCCCCCCCAAAAATGGAGAAATTGTGTGTAGTGGCATGATGATCTTCTGAAATGAGAAAATATTTTTTCAAAACATAAACCTTCTGATATTTAACTCCCTTTGTTGTTCCCTTCTTTCTGTTTCACCAGATCATTAATAAACAGTTACCGGTAGTTAAATAGGCACCACATCCTTCTCCTTGTAAGGATACTTAAGTTTCCTACATGCTTAACTTTGTAGTACTTTTGTGTGTGTGTTATGGTACCATGAAGTCACATCTGACTTACAATTTTCACTGAATTAATGAATTTAGCAATGTGATTTGTATGCTGCAAAGCCTTGCCATTTGCTCCATCATGTCCAGACCTGTGACCATTCTGCAAGGTGAAACAGGGAAGAGCCTATGAAAAGTCAGCCATTATTTAAGGAGGTACTGATAACATTGTGTCTTGAGCTAGGGAAACATTTGCTTATGAAAGTACAAATTAATAACTGAAAGAAGGGGTTGCAGGAAATGGCATAGTGGTTATTTGATAGCTTATGGCGGTTAATCAGACAAGTCTTTAGAATGTACTGTAGAACAGGGATTTCAAATAGTGGATTATATGTTTCTTGATGAGTTGCATGAGGGATTTTTTAAAAATCCCTTCCCTTTCTGAGTGCCCCTATCGCTTCCTAAGCAGCATTGTATTCAGTTCTTTAACACTTGGCATTTCATACTTTGGATCACAGATTACCTAGTTTACAACAGCAAGTAAATAACATGATTAGAATAACAGTAACCTTGTACTCCTTCCTTTATAATACTCTAGGCTTTCCCTAGAAATACCCAGAGATCAAGGTGGAAAGCTCCAAGTGAGCACTTTTCATTTCTAAAGGTTGAAGATGAACTGAGAACTTGCACATTATTGCACATGTGAATTGCAACCATGTACCACTGTATCTTAAAGCTGGGCATAAATATTTTACTGAGTGAACTCTGTATTTTACCTCATACATCTGAAGAAGTGGACTTGTTCACGAAAGCTCATATTAAAATATAACAGTCTTTAAGGTGCCACAAAATGTTTGTCTTTTTAATTTTTTTTCCCTTTAGGTTTTTGCCTGATATGCTTGCACAGAATAACACGCTACGTTTTCAAAAACGGAGAACTTGTGAACTCCTTTAGTTTACACCTTCCAAGATTCACTGCCCCTTGTCAGAAGAGTACCTTCTTATGTGAAGTCCCTTGGTCTGCAGGTAAATGCTTCTCTTCCTTTCTGTGATTTAAATCCTCTGGTACTGAGGAGGTAGGGTGAAAGAGGAGATGCTTAAATGAAAAACAGGGTGTAGGCTCAGGTTCTGCAAGCTAATGGTCACTAGCCTTGGGTTCAGGATAAGAAATCTAGCCCAGTTTCTTCAGCTGGGCTCTTGGATTTAACTGGCTCCTCTATCAGTGACTCCTAAGTTTCAGGCCACAATGATTTATTTTGCTGTTTACATTCATAATGCGATGTAAGCTACTGATTGCAATTTGTTTCACATTTAGAATTTAGAATTCACATTTGTTGGGACCAGACCTGTCCTGTTTATGGATGTCTGCAAAATGTAGAAAGCCAGCCCAGTTTTCAAAAACAAGTATGAGAAAAATTAATAAGGCATAGTGAAACCAATAGAGAGCATTAAGTTTTATGTTTTCTGCCTAAATAGAAAGGTCCAAAAGTTCACAGTGACATCTGTCTTTAGCCAATCCCAGAATGAACTCAGCCAGATGGTGCATTTATACTGGCTAGTGCCACCTAGTGCCACTCTAATAACTCTTGTTACCAAGGAGTCTATCTATACCAGAGGTCCCCAACCCCCGGTCCGCGGAGAGAGACCTCCCCACCCCACCCCCGCACGCACTCGCCCCCACAGCCTGTTTGCGCCTGCGTGCGAGCGAGCGCACCTGCACGAGCGCTGCGCCGCCCTTCACGCATGTGCACAAGCCCGCACCCGCATGAGCGCTGCGCCACCCTTCGCACATGCACACGAGCGCGCGTGCCAACCTTTGCGCATGCGCATGAGCGCAGGGGGTACCCCGCCTTCCCCAGCTGGTCCGCGGGGCTAAAAAGGTTGGGGACCGCTGATCTATACTACCCCACTATGGAGAAAACAGAATCTTTGGGTAGCCCAGTTTTCATACAATCAACTGTTTCCCTTAAATTCTTTGTCCATATGTATATAAGATTCTTTAGCTTCTGCATAACTACAGTGTCACAGAAGAGAACTGTTACATTATTGTAGGATCTGGCATATTCTTCTGGCTTCTGCGCTGTGAATAACTTCTCAGCTTTCAGCTTCTTAATTATAAATTCTTCTCTGTTAAAGAATACTTCACTCTGTTCCATTTATGATTTAACAAAATCAGCTGCGGACTGTATGGGAGTCATCTTTGCCTGGCACTACCTCTCTCTTGGTGTAGACACTTTGTGCATTTTTATGTGTCATAATCTTTCGGCTTCTGTCCCTGTCGTCTTCCATCATAATTCACCTGCATAAACATGGAGCTTTCCAAAGCTCTATGTTTATGTTATGTTTATTCTTGGATGACAAGTATGCCCTTCCTTCCATGGGAGGTCCATTTTCTTTGTAAGTATGATATAACTCTTTAGATGGGACAAGAATGCCAAACTACTTGTCTTCCTATTCCAGTTTTGCTTGGTGTGCTTCTACTCTGGTTTTTCCCTATGGTGGAGATTTTCCACATCATGCCTTTAGCCTTTCTTTTGTGGAAATACTGATGAAGAAACTATTTTTAGAATAATTTGAATTTGCCAAACCTTGCAAAACCTAGGGATTATTTTCATTAAACCAATTGGTTTATTTCATATCTACTCTTCTTCAGTAATGTATGTTGGAGGTCTCTTTCCCCCATGGAATTCTGTTAGAAGAAAGTCAGGCCTAGAAAGTGTTAGAAAACTTCAGGTAGAATAGTAGACTGCTCCAATAAAGACTGAAAGAGTGACAGGGGAACAGAGGATAATATTGTGCAATATTTTCTGGAGAAAGCAAATAAGCAAAATTTTGCTGTAAATAAAAAGAAAACAAAACCAACTGTCTCCCTTCTTTTATTGGCACGGAAAGCTTGTTGTCACTCTCTCTTTCTGTAGGGAAGCATTCAAAGTTATGTTATGCTTACCAGAATCATATTGGGTTTATTCATTTTAAACCCAAAATTGTATAACTGGTTTGTTCCATCATTCTGACTACCTGCCATGTGCTTGGACATACTCAGATCAGACAGTAGGTTGTGTGTCCAGGCATGCAAGAGGTAGTCAGAAAATTGAGGAGACTCCCTGCACAATTTCCATTAAACATGATATTTCACAGTAGGATTCTGGACTGTGTTTGCAGTGATGTAGTCAATACCATCACCTTTATTTTACAGCATATTTAAGCCAATCCACCTACTCCTCTTACCTATAACAATCTACATTGCTGATATATATTTTTTCTTATGAAAAACTTTTCAGTTGTACTTTTCTTTCTGGCTTCTTCTATGGCCTTTTAGGACTCAACCTCCCCCCCTCAATTTTTTTATAGCCATATTTGCTTGTTTCATTCAATCCTTTATCTATTTTTCTGGATTAAAACTGGATATACTAACCTTGCAACTATTTGTACAAGGGGGTAGATGAGAACTTCAGCATTTCATCCTGTCTGAAAAGAACTGCACTGTTAGAAGGGGCATAAAAAATACATGTAACATAATTCCTGTTTCAAGGCAGAACATCCACATAATACATTTCAATTTGCTGGATCCTGATCAGTCATCATCATCATCATCATCATCATCATCATCATCATCATCATCATCATAAGTTCCTCAAGAAAAAAATGGAAAAATGGAAAACTGTCTTAATGGCCTATAGCAGTGATGGCGAACCTATGGCACGCGTGCCACAGCTGGCACGCGGAGCCCTTTCTTCTGGCACGCGAGCCATAGGTCGCTACTCCCCCCTGCCCCCCCCTGCGCAGCCAAACCTCATGAGGCGGCTGCAGCCAGTATTCCCCCTTCCGCCGCCACTTCCGGTTCCGGGTCCTCCGCCATGATTCCCCCTTAAACCGCCACTTCCGGTTCTGGTCTTCCAGGTCAAGGTCCGGGTCTGCTGCCGCCACTATCGCGGCGATGGCACGCCTCCCACTGTGTCCCCCCCCCCCCCATTTTGGGCACGCAAGCCCAAAAAGGTTCGCCACCACTGGCCTATAGTGAAGAAATTGGGGAAGTTAGCATCAAAAGAGGAATATTTAAAGGGGATTATTTGTCACCACTATTTAATGTCTCACTAATGCCCATGTCAATAATTTTAAATAATTAAATAAAACTGCTATATTTCAGAATAAGCAGGAAAAATCAATCATCTGTTCTACATGGATGATCTAAAACTACATGCAAAATATTCCACTGAGATAGAATCACTGGTAAACACAGTGTGAACATTTAGTGAAGATATTCAAATGACATTTGGAATTTACAGATATGCAACTCTGTCTATACAATGTGGCAAGACAAAAAAACTAAATGGAATATAGTTTTAAAAATGGTGATATTATAAAATCACTATCAAGTGATGAAAATTACAGATACCTTGGCATACTCGAGTCAGATAACATCCTGCACACAAAAGGTAAAGAACTGACGGAAAAGGAATACAACGAAAGACTGTGGAAAATCTTAAAATCATAATTAAATGGTGGAAATACAATCAAAGCCATAAAAACATGGGCAGTTCCATTAATTAGATACCCAGCTGGAATAATAGATTGGACCCAAAATGAATTAGAAGAATTGGATTGAAAAACATGGAAACTAATGAACATGCATAATTTGCTACAGCCCCAAAGTGATGGAGACAGATTATATTTACCACGAAAAATTGGAGGCTGTGGATTACTGCAAATACAGCAAGTAGTAGATGAAGAAAAAAGAAGCCTAAATTATTGTATCAGTACAAGTAGAGAAAAATACTTAAGGCAGTGAAAATGGATAATATTTTGAAAACAACAGAAACAATGACTCAATAAAAGAAACAACAATTTGAAAATAAATTAAATAATTGGAAAAATAAACGACTACATGGACAGCACCTGAGAAATATTAATGGAAAGCATGGTAATAATTCAACATGGGCATGGCTAAAACTGGGGTCCCTTAAGAAAGAAATCAAAGGCTTGATTTTTGCTGCACAAGAACAAGCACTCCAAACCAAGGATGAAAGCTGAGATCTAAGGAATTAGTGCTAACAGCAAATGTCAACTCTGCCAAGAAAAAGATGAAACTGTGTCACACCTCATCTGTGAATGTCCAAAGATTGCACAAACAGATCACAAAATTAGACATGATTGAGTGGCAAAATTAGTGCACTGGTCATTATGCAAAAAACATAACTTGCGGGCCTCCAAAACCCCATCGGAACGTCAGGTAGAGAAGGTATCAGAAAATGACAAAGTCAAGATCTTGTGGGATTTCCAGATCTAAACTGATAGACACCTTGAACATAACACACCAGACATAGTAGTAACAGAACGAAGAAATGTCTGGATTGTTGACATTGCAATTCCAGGGGATGACAGAGTTGAAAAGAAAGAATTGGAAAAACTAACAAAATACAGAGATCTGGCAAAGCATCTTGCTTGTGGATGAAAAATACTTCAGTGTTCCCCATAGTCATTGGGGTTTTGGAGACGATATCAAGAAATTTCACACATTATTATAAAGCAGTTGCAGATCTCAAAAATAACACCATCAGAGCTACAAACCCTGGCAATATTAGGAACAGCACACATACATAGTGTGCCGATATTTAACAGATACTTTGGTTTTTGGTTAAAACTTGTATCTGTTATATAATATCAGACAATGTTTTAATAATTTTGATTGTGCGTGGTATTTTTGAATAATAATAATAATACCACTGATTTGCTTGGCTTGATGTCTTTTTAACCAAGGAGATGCAATAGGAAGCAGGGTTATTTTATTAGTCTGACGAGAGCCTATCTCCATCAGACTCCTCCCTCAACTGTTACCAGTCACCACTAGCCTGGTCCATTCCAGGAGGTTGTCACAGGGAGAGGTGAAATGGGAAGCTGAACAGTTGCACCAGCTCTACTGAAGAACCACCCTGAAAGCTACCCCCTCAACTGTCACTGCCATAAACCATTCCTGCTTGATGTAACAGTCTCCTTACTGTCCCACCCCTTTCCTCTGTAGCCCCCTTTCCTTTTGAGGCATGTTGTTTTAAACTGTAAGTTGTTGGTGGTGGGGTGACTGTATTTTTTGTTTTAAAAATAGATTGCAAACTGTTTTAAAAGCCTTTTTGGCATTAGAATGGGACAAAAATGTGGTCAGTAATAATAAATGAAAAAGACAGAAGGAGTAAACAAAATCAGCAACCTATCCTTGAGGTGAAAATTTTCCCTGACCCCCATATCACCCAAGCTATAAATATTCCAGGTATCTGTATATGATCAGCACAGTGCTAAACCTGAATCCAGAATTCTGCTAATGCAGAAGGAGACCATTAGACAGAAGGCAGGGTTTTTCTGCTTTTCCTCTCTGGGCTTTTGATTCCTCTGCTGCTCCTCCATGTTTTCACAGTCTTCCATTCCAGAATTTCTTGTTTCAGATTTGGCAATAATACTCTTAACTATAGCAATCAGCATAATTATGCAAAGAGCATTTATAGAATCTTCATATTTCTTCATGTAGAACTTTAATTACTTTTGCAGAGAACTCTGGGTGTGGGCTGAGAGTACTAAATAGCAAAAATCCAGCCAAATAAGATACGCAGACCATGTACTCTGCTCACATCCTGTATTTTAGATAGAGTATTTACATACTAAACTTGCAATTTCTTTCCTAATTGCTACAAGGAATTCATTGACTTTCCTCCACATCTTGTTTATTCTTCAACACACTGTATTAACAAGTTCTAATTGATATGGCATATGAATGACTGCTGTCAAGAAACACTTGCACATTATTTATTCCAGTGATTGCATGTCTGGGTTGATGTGCTTGCTTGCCTTTGTGTTGACTGTGTTAAGTGACGTGATAATGTTGACCTTCAAGGTATTGGCAACCTCTACAAAAACAGCATTATGTTTGCCCTGGATTACTGCCACTTCTCTTAAGGATAACTTCTATTTCTTACACAGAATCAACATTTGGCCTTGGATTTGTAAAATAATAGATTTGGTTTATGAATGACGCAGGCGTTGGGGTTTGACCTGTTGTCTTGTTATTTATTTATTTATTAGCTATATTTATATCCTGCTATCCTCCACCCCACAAGTTTGGGATGGTTTAGGGCTCTGCTTCTCTCCACTTTGTTTTCACAACAACTCTGAGTAGATAAGGCTGAGAGAAGTAGCTGGTCTAAAGTCATCCACTGAATTTCATGGCTAAGTATGGGCTTAAACCCAGATACTGTATCTCAAATCCTAGTCTACCACTTTAACCACTACACCACATTGCCTCTTTTTCTCCTGCTGGATAGCTGTACTTTTAATTATTATTATGGTTTAATTCCTTTTTATTAATGCATAATTTATTTTGTTTTTAATTCTACATGTTTTAACATTGTGAGACACCTTGAGACCCCTCATTGGAAGAAAGGAGGCCTATAAAATAAACTAACTAACTAACTAGCTAGTGTATCCACAGAATAATAATAATAATGATAATGATGATGATGCCTGGTGGAGTACTGAGAGTAGAAGGAATGAAAGAGGGTTGCAGTGGTCCCCAACCTTTTCCCAACCGTGGACCGGTCGGGTGTGTGTGTGTCGTGCTTGCAGGGGGGTGTCGTGCTCGCACGCATGCACAGGGCACGCTCGCGGGGGGGGGGGTAGGAGATCTGTGTCTCCGGCCCGGTCCTGCCTAGGCCGTGGACTGCTGCCAGGTCACAGACCGGGGGTTGGGGACCCCTGGGTTAGAGGGAAAATAGATGCAATTGTATTCAGTGAGGCTGGGGGGGGGGGGAGAGGGGAGGAGAGGAGAGGGGGGTGGAGATTGGGGTGTGAAGGTAGTGAGGTGAAGCTTACAGTGCAAATGAAGGTGCAGTAATGTTGGGCAGCAGAAACTGAGGCTAAGACATGCGTGGAAAAGTCTGTAAGGGAAAGTCAATCAAACTAAGCTGATATGGTTAGCAGTACACTGTTCCATATTCTTATGGATCTGCGTGCTTACCCTGTTTTCCCGAAAATAAGACCTAGCCTGAAAATAAGCCCTAGTATGATTTTTCAGGATGCTCGTAATATAAGCCCTACCCCAAAAATAAGCCCCAGTTAAGTGAAACCCCGCCCTCCACCATTGTGCAGCAACCAGAAGAAGATGACATTACTGTATTTGAATGAATGTAGATTGTTGTACATGAAAAAAATAAAACATCCCCTGAAAATAAGGGGATAAGCCCTAATGCGTTTTTTGGAGCAAAAATTAATATAAGAACCTGTCTTATTTTTGTGGAAACACAGTACAGTAGTTTGTCTTTGCCATTTTGAGATATTTCAGCTTAGTTTTATATTATCATTTTTTACAATGCATAGGTTAGAACGATGTGTACTGAAATGTGTGAGTTCAGGTATGCTGCAAATTCTGAAGATCAGATTAATGATGTTAAATAATCATTTATTGTTTTTCTGAAAAAAAATTATTTGTGTTTCAGGAGTTTCTCTGTGGCCTGTGGTGCCGTGTAGAGAAATCAGCGGAAAAACCTTCCAACAATTTAGAACTTTGTTGTTGAAGAGGGCTGTGTTGCCCAGTGGGCAGCAGCCTTGGTTGACCAAGAAGAATGAAAAGGAATGTACCCTTGTATTTTATGGCTCTGTTAGTAGTTGCAGTAATGGGATACTCTTCCAGACGCTCAGCTATGGATTTGGATGCGACTCCCAGAATAACAGTCACCTATAATGGTAAGGCAACACTCTTTGAATTTCCCTGAACTAAAATTAACGAGACATATCTGAAAGAAAAGTTATCTCTTTATCCTATATATTGTAAGAACATATATGCATCTATGGAAATCCCACACACTCTCTCTTTATTATCTCTGTGGATTTTGTAGGCCTGTTTATGTGTTTGCAACCCTATGTTTAAAACACCCAGTGGCACCACTACGGAGTAAAACCTTTGTTGACTGCAGGAAAACTGTGTGTTGTCAATGTTTTCCTTAAGTAAGGGAACTCCTGTCCATTGTTTTACTCAGTTTTGTCTGCTAGGAATTGGAAAGCTGACATAACTCTTCCTATCCAAAGTCTTGTCTTTGGTATTATTTTCATGGCTCACTATACTGGAGTGGCTAGGGCAGTGACGGCGAACCTATTTGAGCCCGAGTGCCCAAAGTGGGGGGGGGGAAAAAACGGCGGGTGGCAGCGGAAGCGGAAGGGGGAATCCCGGGCATGGAGGTGCCTCCAGACCCCACTCCGGATCTGCCTCCATTTGTGCCCAACGTCTGCAAGCACCAGCTGCTCTGGAACCTGCCTTCCGCCTGTCCGGGCGCTAGGACTGCTGCTGCAGCTGCCTCCTCAGGTTTGGCTGCTGGGGGTAGCAATCTGGCGACTTATGGCTCACGTGCCCGCAGAGAGGGCTCTGCGTGCCTGCTGTGGCACGCGTGCCATAGGTTCACCATTGCTGGGCTAGGGGGAGAGCCCTGGAAAATCCAGGGACTCTTTAGCATTGCTTAAAATTACTTTAGCCTCAGATTAACCTCTTGATCCAGTAAGCAAATCCTTGTGTGATGCAAGTTAAAGGACAAACTCTGTAAACCACCCACAAACGCTGCTCTGACTTGAGTGGTATAACTAGTAATGTGCAGGAAAGCTGCTCTTGTGAAACCTACATACTCATTAAGAGCAGCCGCTCTTAATGAACTCAAAGGAATATATGGCAAAGCAATTGCCGTCTGTTCTCTAATAATAACCTTATTTTATTCTGCTCTGTGAACAGCAATGGCATGTAGGACAGCCAGGATACACAAGCAGTTTTTAATTCTTTGATTGCTTTTTGAATAATGCAGACTTGGAAGAGCTGCTAGTGTTACTTGAAGACCTTTTCTGCATTTATGATTTAATGCTAGAGTGACAATGATTTTGTAGTTTTGTGCCTGTTCTGTCATTTTGCACTGTGACAAAATGATGACAGCAACAAGCTGAGCTATTGGTTTTAAAGATTTATGGGGAGTGATGTAATCCTGAATAGGAGTAATTGAGTGGAGGAAATGCTTGGTTATGTAAGATCCTTTCAATTCTACTTTTTAGGTTGTGGCCATGAATCAAGGCATTAACTCTTTCTTGACTTCCACTTTAAAGATTTTTTAAACTTCCTCCAAATGTGATATGGGCAACACGGCAACACAATTTCTATTAATTTCTGATGTCTAACCACTAGTCTTTCAACTGATATTCTAATGGTAAAATGCTGACTTTCTCCTGTCTCCTCACCTCTGTGATATTTACAAAGGATGGTCCTCCAAAACGACAGACAGGAGACTGGAAAATGCTTTGCATTCACCCATCCATCTCCTTTTCCATGATGAAGAGAATGCTGGAAAGGAAAAGGAAAAAGCACAATGAAGAGATATGTGTATATGCTACTGATGGGTGGCGTGAGGTAGAATAAAACCTGGGGGGGGGGGAAATCACTGCTGTGTTATTGGATGACAGTGATGGCAGTGGTGTGCTGACGGTTTTATCATATGGTATGCTTATGACAACAAAGGAAATATCATTCTTGAGAGTCTTAAGTCAGGCCCCGGCCCTCAGGTTCCACTCTTCTTTCCTTGTCTGTTTAATATAGAAGAAGGATACAGGGAAAACTTGCTTTGAGAGCCGTGTGAGAGCTGCCACTAATTATTATATGCCAGATTGGAGCTGTCAGTACTGCCGTCGTTTGCCTCAACATGCATGTCTGATTACATCAGCTTCTTGGAGAAATCTCTCGTGTTCCAGTTTCTCTAGGAACCCCAAGGCGTTTTGAACACATGATCACAAGTTTATTCAGGAGGGCAAGAGAAAGTGGGGGAGGAGTTGAAGAATTTCCTTCTCTTTGCCTCTGTGATCTTGTACACAGAGCAACTGTCTTGGCTGACTGTGTGCCGCTTCTGGATTCTTAAGATGTATTAGCCAGTCCCACCACCCAGGTTGCTTAGTAATGCTTAGGCTTTGAATCACGCTCCTTCCTCAGTGGGGTTGGAGAGAGAGAACATGAGAACAAAACGTTTCTATAATTTATCCTAATTGCAAGATCAGCATTCTGAGATGCTATTTGAGGAAGCAGGCTGGTGGTCCTGCCAAAGGTACTGAATTAAGGACATGTTTTATGCACAGCATATTTTGGACAGTTTTTGTGCCATTGCCAGAGTTGGAGCTTTGGGCAAGTTCTGGGATAATGGAGGTGACTACGAGAGTGGAGGAATTGGTAGTAAGAACGAAAGTTCACAGAGAAGGAGAAAGAAGTGTGTAAGCCACAGACTTATACCTCTCCTAGCTACTACTGTTTCTGCCTTCTGACTGAGCAGACCATTTCCAGCATACTTTTATGCCTTCATGTGCTTCCATTTTGGCTAGATGATTGTTTGGAAACAATACATTAAAAGAAAAACCCTTGTTCATAAGATTTCAAATTCTGAATAAAAATTGTGCCTGTCTGTGCTGTAGCTCTGTTTGAGGGTAACAAACACAATTTAATAGTTCAGCTTTTAATGGATTGCAAAATTTGCTGTTTTTCAGTTGTTTTTGAGGACTGTGATACATTTTGTAAATGTTTTAACACCGGATTTCATGGGTGAAGGACAACAGCATAATCTGGAGCGACAAATAGATGAATGTAGACAAGGACTAAATGGCCCAAAGTTAAAAGTAGAATAAATATGAACGTTAAGAAAAATGAAATTAAGGAAACGAACCATCAAATTCTCCTATTTTTCCAGTGACTTTTAGTGTCCCACTAAGGAGGGGCCCCTTTTCTGAAAACAACCTCTCATTAGTATGTGATTGCTCTACTGAAGATTTAAGAAGTTTGTTCTGTATCCTTCCTCTGAGCTGTTCAGATTCTTTTGACTTTTCTTAGAGGATTGTGGCACTTAAGGAAACAGTCAGGTTTAGAAGGTTTTTGACATTTTTGTTCAAGGGAATTCTGCTAGTGCCAAAAGCCATTGAAAATAATTCAGAGAATTTACCTTCTCACTGGAGTACCATGGTGTCCATGTAGTATGGCCAATCTTTTGCTCCAACTTAGGCTCTGTATTTGTTGCCAGAATAGAGACTCTACATTTCTTGTCAGACTGTCTGGTTTCCAGGTTGCTCCAATAATTTATTTAAAGGGCAACTGTGTGTTTCAGGCGACAGAAAATCCAGCCATGCAGAGTTAGTAGTCACACAATTCAGATAACACATGAATTAACCCTTCAACTAATTGTGTTCCTGGCAATTATCCATTTTTTATCCTTCCCTCTGTAACTACCCAGAACAATGCAAGCAGGGCCGTAGGCTGTCTTTTAGGTGGCTACTTGAGAGTATTTATGTATTTTAAACCAATATATTATCCAATTTGAATAAATAACATGGTTTCTTAAGATACGTAACATTTGGGCAGGATTTAATGGCGAGGCTTTTCTGTTAAGAAAAATAAGAATGTACAAATGCTGTTGGAGTGTGTTTGGGGTAAATCTCCAAATAATCTTGCTGCATTATGGTGTATCCTGCCAACACTTCAGTGGAGGAAGAGAAAATTTAGAAAAGTTTGTTGTTGTTGCTATTATTAAACTTACGGAAGCCGGAAGCCTTGTTG
The DNA here is from genome assembly GCA_037013535.1 of Intellagama lesueurii. NCBI lineage: Eukaryota > Metazoa > Chordata > Lepidosauria > Squamata > Agamidae > Intellagama > Intellagama lesueurii. Next base: position 213,749,920 of record JBAJHW010000003.1, read on the forward strand.
ATGATCATATAGAAAACTACCAGGAGAGCCCAGCCTGCCTCCAAGTTCACCATGACCACTTTTCTGTCTCAGCCTTCCTATCTGGGTCTGATGCTTGCCAGGTTCCAGGTACGTATGTTAGAATGTGTATATTTGGAAACTTGCATCTCAGTGGAAAATGGATGGGGAAACAGCTTGAGAAATGTAGTGCAATGAAGTCCGGTCTAAACAGTGGTCTGAAGTAATGGTAAGATCTAAGGAAATAAAGAGCTCTGAACATGAAATAATAAGTGAGGATACACCATGGGGTCGGGAGTGGTGGATATGTGCATGCTTAGAATGTACCCTTCTATGAACAGACAAGTGCATAGGTTTATGTAGTTTGTACAGCCACCCTGGAATCTCCATGGGCTTGATCAGTAGAATAGGAGAGACTTTGTGTGAAACTGCATAGACTCCAGAGGCACGTTGTTGGGCTTGAGGCCCAGATAGATCAGGCAGTTGGCCATCTTTTCCTCCTAGCCTAAGACCAGTGCTTGGAAATGATGCTTTTTGGGGTTACATTTTCCAGAATTTCCTGATCACAAGGCCTATCATTCATGCTGGCTGTGGAATTCTGACGGAATCTTAAAAAGTAGATTTCCAAGGTCTGCCTGAGATACGTGCAAGAAATGCTAGTTAGAGGCAATATATACTGAGTGCTAATGTTCTGTTTCAGGAATTTGATGGTGATGGTCACTCATTCTGTCAGCTTGCTATAAATGGATGCTTTCCTTCTGCAGCAAGTGCATGCATGTTACCTATGGCTGCTTGACAGTTGTAGCATTCTTAAGCTAGTGCATACAAGCAAAGAACAGAGCAGAATTTGGAGGAGGTAGTGAATGACCTGTGCCCCTTTGTTTGGAGAACTGTGAAATTCAAACCACAGCTGCCTCAGTGGTAACTTTAAAACAACTTTCTGACTCATTTAAGACAGAGAGGTCCCTGGCAAAATTGATCTTGCCAAGAACTTTACATCTAAGACTAACCTCCTGGCTAACCCCATCTTGCCACAAACGTTTGGACTTTTGGTACTTGCTTTGAAGAAATCTTGCATAGTGAATGATTTATTTTTTTCTTAGTGGTCTATAAAGGTATCACTTATTCTTGCATTGCTGAACAAAGAAGTATCCCTCCAAAACACCACCATAAGCACTGGTATAGCTGGGGTTAAACTGGTTGAGAAGCTCCACATTTTCCATGCTCTCTTCCCCATTTCCAGCTTGTTGTATTTTTTTGAATTGGAGTAGCCCCAGTTCTTTAGCTTCCCCTTGGTTTGCCTTGTGCAACAAGTGAATGTGGGGGGTCTGGCAGATGGTACAAGATCAGTGTATAGGATTTGGAAGGCAGCCTCAAGGCTTTTCTCAGTGATGTTTCCCACAAAGCATCCCTAAATGCATTATGGTGGTTTGGCAGTCTGGCTGAGAAGACCACAATCTTACCTTTTACAGGTGACATAAGGATTAGTGAGTTTAACATTTTGCAAATGTTATCTAAATACCAAGTGGAACAGAATGAAGTTGTCGGTTTATGGGGGGAAACTCCCTTTAGAAAGCAAGCCATACCCTTGCCTAATCCTAGCATTATTTGTTGGGTGCAATTTTAGTTTTTGTTGAGAACATAATGTTGATTTCGATCAATGCCATGCATGTGGTGATTAGACTGTGGTGCTGTTTGTGAGACCCGGGGCGAGAGGGAGAAATCTCTCGCCGGAGTGCCGTCCCTTCCAACCAAAGCAGAAAGGGAAGTACAAACTTCACCCCCACCCACGCCTAGAAGAACTGAACAACGGGGAACAGATACCCAGGACTTAGAGAAAGAATTGTGCGGGTTAACGGTAGCGGTTCAAACCCCGGAGGATTTGGCAGGAATGGGAAGGAGAAAGAGGGTGGAGATTGAGGCGGGGACAGCCGAAATAAAAAGAGGAGAAGACCCATTACCGGGGGGTTGGGAATGGGTCTGGTTGCAGGACCCATGGCCTGGGGAGTGGGAACACCTGCGAGTGCCGAAGGAGGAGGCTGACTACCGTTGCAGGAAAGAGGTTCCCCCCAGATCCTCGTATTGGGGTGAGGCAGAGGCGCGGGTGTGGCGGAGGAGATTGAGAGAGAAAAAGGAGAAGGTGGAAAGGGGGAAGCAGGAAAGGTTGACATGGAGAGTGGAAGAAATGAGGAGGAAAGGTTACCCCGGGGACCGGGGACCCCCTTTTCCCCTTCAAGAGATGCCGAGTGGATCGACCCAACCGAGGACGAGACCGTTCCCTTATTGGAAGAGGTCGGAGAGGTTCTAAAGGAAGACGAGGCAACCGGCTGGTCAGGTCCTTGGACTAGCAACGAGACTAACCCCTTCTTAAAAGATGTTTGGATGCCCTTGCCGGACCCGTTGGCGACAAGAGAACAGTTATGGGACAATTTTTTGGACAATAATTTCTTGTTGAATACTCCAATAAACCTTTCCCTGTTTCAAAGTTAAAAAGACCTCCTGACTTTTTTGTGGAGACCGAAGGTGCAAGACCTGAGCCCTCACACTGTTGTTCAGAATTTTACAATTTGTTAGTTTAGACATCTAGATTGCTGGGATTGTACAGCTAATGGAGTTCATCAGTCAGGGCAGGCAAATATGTTTTTCTGTTTGGGCAAAGGACAGAATGCCACCCCAGAGCCTTCTGAATCTTCAAACTTTTGAATCTTCAAATTTCTGAATCTTCAAACTTTTCAGGATATTTTCAATAGTTAGTAATATCTTTATCCTGTGTTTCCTCCAGAACTTGAGACTGTGTATGTACATGGTTCTTTAATTCCCCCACCCCCTTTTTAAAAAAAATGCCAGGTTAGTAGTTTCAGAGGCAAGCTTACTTTTGTTTCTAGGCTTTTGTCTGTTGTGTTTTTGTTCCTTTTTGTTCCCTTTTATTCAGTGTTAGCCTGCCTAGAGGAGCCCTCTCCCCCTCCTTTGAATTTTGGGAAGGACTACAGGATGGGGACTGTTTCTTCCTTGTTTGATGCAGTTTTGACAACTCTGTTGTGGTTCTTTGCCTGGCAGATTGCATAGAAAGAGGATAAATGACTGGCTGGTTGCTGAATGATGAATTTCAGTAGCTGGAACTGCATCCCTTCCTGAATTAGATTTGATGCAGGGTCTCCCGAGAGCTAAATGAGTGATTGAAAATTAATACACTTTGAATTGAACTCTTTAGGCCTTTTAGTTAAACCCTTAATGGGAGCAGGAATTACAATGGGTTCTACAACAGCATGTCAGCCCAGCACAAAGCCTCTATTAATTGTGTTCCTTGTTTCACAATGGTTGTGACAGGTTTGTGTTGTGTAAAGTAACATTTTTGAGTAATGCATTTCTGCTGGAGTTTGAAGTCATTGGAAGGAAAATCTTGGAACTACAATTTGGGAGGATGCAATACTTTATTTCATTGCCATTTCCCTGTCAATACTGTCCTAAATGTGTGATTTCTAAGTGTAGTGTTAATTACACCCTGAAGAGCATTCACACATTAACTGTATTTCTAAGTGGTCCTTATTGAACCGAAGTAATATAGTGTGTGACTGCAGTAATAAATCACCTACATGTCAAAAATTCATATGATTAATGCACATAATACCATACCCTCTGGTTATTTCTGTACTGGCACAGTGTAGTTTACCATAATATAAGGCAAGCTAGGGGTTTAGGGGAGGGAGAGAAAATATTTTGACAATATATCCCTAAGGGAACTGTGGCATTCCAATGAAGCTGATACTCAGACAAATGGCACTCTGTCTTGTCCTTTCCCTTTTCTGACCACTTGTTAAAAGAGAAAGTGGTGTTTTTTTCTTAAGTACCGCTTAAACATTTATTTCACTTTTTAAAAGACTCCATGATTACTGTTTAAAAGTAGGAACTTTACTCCAGGAAAAAGACAGAACTGGCCACGTGATTTATAAGGGGGCAGTTGCTCAGCATTCTTCATGGCAGGAGTCCTTGTTGCAAACAAGAAGATCCAGTTTCATTTGAAGCTGGTTCTAACCCAAAGGCTGCAAACATGTACAACATTGATTAAATAGGCTTCACCAGCAGATATACCTATTCACTTACATGTGGCCTAAATATATGTTTTCACTCACAATGTAGACATTTACTGAAAGTCTAATCTACTTTGAACAACTCATCTCGATGTTTTCTGTAAGAAGAGGGAGAATTGTAAACTTAATATGTCTTTGGATGATTCATACAGCCAACCCGTAGGAAAAGTATGATATGGTATCTGTAAAAAAAAAGTGTCATCATGTTTATAGTTGTTGTGCAGACTCCAGACAGCTGCCATGAAATGTCTTCTTGCAAGAAGCTCTTTCCCCTCACCCTTTTCTTCCTGATGGAGTTTTAAAGGTCATGAACACCTAAAGAAAACCTGTTCTGTGTTTTCAAAACCAGTTTCTTACCTGAAGGGTTTTTACCCTTTTTTCACTTTGCAAATCCCAGGTTCTTTTAAAAGGTGCAAGCATGTGTCAGAGAGCCTCTGTATGTTTGTGTTTGTGTGTGAGAGGGGGGTATGCCTATTGTACATACATTATATCAGTGGTCCCCAATCTTTTTGGCACTATGGACCGGTTTAGTGTGCGGTGGGGCGTGGGGCATATGTGGGGGGGGGGGCGTGCGTGCGTGCGTGGGGGCATCCGTGTGTGCATGTGGAGGGGTGTGCATGCGTCCATGAGTGCGTGGGGGGTATGCATGCATCCATGTGTGCGTGGGGGACGTGAATGCATCCATGTGGGGGCGTGCGTGTGCATGTGGGGGCCCAGGAGATCTGTCTCTGTGGCCCGGTCCTGCCAAGGCATGGACCGGGGGTTGGGGACTCCTGCATTATATAGATCGAATGGGCTATTTTTTCGTTGTGTACTTGTTTTTAGCCCTCATCAAGGCAGACAGGACATTTTAGCATCCCAGTGTTGCTGAATTCACACAGAACTAAACCTACAAGACAAATATTTGAAGCAATGTTGGGGATAGTTGTAAACACTGTTCCTGATTTTCATCTACTTGTCAGTTGTGCAGTTTATTTCTGTAGGGAAAAAATAGCTGAAACACAAATTGTTGCAACAAATCTGTTGCATTTTGTGAGCTGGGTACTTTTTTGTGCCAACTGATTTATTGGGACAAAAAAAATATGCTATGAGATTTTTTTCAGTGAGCTGTGATGCTGAGAAGTGGAAGTCATTGACCCTTGTTGTTAGTAGGTTGGCCTTGTTAAGATGAGGATGGGGGACATTGATATTTTCAGTGGGTTCAGAAAATACAGAAACTGGTAACCCTAATCCCATCCTTAACCCCAACCTTTCTACTAGATATACTGAAATCTCCTTGTGGTTGAAAAAAAAAATGCCAGAAGTCATTTAGTACTAGTTCTAAAAATCTGCCTAGATCAAATTTAATAAAAATCTGTTTAGATCAATCTAATAAAATTTTTATTAGTTTTCCAACATACAATAAGACTATGTAAGAATGAAACAAGAAAATGATTAATACAGAACCATTCATTAATTTTATACGGTGATTAGACCACAAATACAGAAGAGAAACTAGAAGTTTGTATTGAAAAAACAGCTTTTATAACTCAACATAAAAATAAAAATGACCAGTTATATACATTTACTGAGTAATTTGTAAGGAAAGTCTTAGAATAGTTACAAGTATCAGACCAGTCTTATAAGTCAGCACAGTCTAGCAGCGATGGCGAACCTATGGCACGTGTGTCACAGCTGACACGCAGAGCCCTCTCTGTGGGCACACGAGCCGTAAGTCTAGTGCAACAGGCAAAGGCAGCTGTCTCCTTGAACAAGGAGACACCACAGCAACGCCTCCAGGAGAAACATCTCTTCTGGGCACCGGGGTGCTCATGCAGTTCTGTGGGAGCTCTCACGTGGTCCTTGGAGTAGGCGGGGTCCGCTGAGGATGTAACTTCTGTTCCTCGAGTGGCGTTGGGAATAAGCGAGAGGCAAGCATAAGGGAAGGTAGTGAGAGCTGTGAGTGGAACATGAGTGGGGCTCTTCCTCTCTCCTCTGCTGGGCTGTTTCTTTAAGGGAAGAGGGCAGAGAAGGGGGGCCCTATTGCCCTTGCGACAGGATGTACTCTAGCCAGGGTGTTACGGGTGATAGACTCAGCTTTCTGTCCAGATCTCCTCTTCAATGGCTGGGCAACTTTGCTGCATTATAACTTGGCCAATTGTACCGTAGGATAGGACCTGAAGGGCAAGAAGGTTTTCATCCTATTCTACATAATGGATTCTCAATTTTGTTGTCACATGTGAGATAAGCCTTATAGCACACTTGTCATATGGGAGTCAGAACTACGTTTTGTCTACCTTTCCCATCCAGTGCTGTTTTCTGTGCCCCACAGTTGGGTAAGATTCTGTCCATTAAGCCAAGTGTTTGGCACTTTGAAATAAATAAGTTGGTTTTGTGTTGCAATATGGGCACTCGGGCTCAAAAAGGTTCGCCATCACTGGTCTAGAGATAGCAGTATAATTTTTCTTACGTATTCCATTTTGGCTGTTGTTGGTTCTTAGCCATGGGGGGAGATAAGCTAAGAGGTGACACTTCCACTGAGTCATAACCCATCATAACTAAGTAGCAATTCAATGGTCTAAGCTCAAGTCACTGCATTGTGTTGACTCTATTTGTCTTGACATGTCTCTTCAGAATGGCTCTAACTCTGATGGGCTGTATCTTGATCTGACCAGGATTTAGAGATGGGGGTATTCATATACGAATACGAATATCCCCGCACAGGTGTAGTTAACGAGGGTACAGCCCCATTGGGGCTGGACAGCCCACTCACCGATCTGACGCGGACGGCGTGACTCTACGAATGGCTCCGCAGTGCGTGATCCGCTCGCCACTCCTGGCAGGAGGCGGGAGGACAAGCCTCGCTGCAAGGTCGAAGAGTGGCGAGCGGATCGCGTGCGCGGAGCCATTCGTAGAATAGTGCCGTCCGCGTTGGATCGGTGAGTGGACCGTCTGGCCCCATGGGGCTGGACCCTCGTTAACGCCACCTGTGCGGGGATATTCATATTCGTATATGAATACGAATACCCCCATCTCTACAGGATATACATTTCAGAACATGTAGATAGGACAGCTGAGGTCATTTTGTTCTCATTTTACTAGAATGCTGCATGTTTAACTAACTGGGGAAAGAGAATCATAGATCCAGTGCATCTCACAAGGGGCTGTTTTTCAGTATAAAACTTGGGGAAACAGTTCATGTCATTATCTCAAAGGGGTTGAAGTTTGAGGAGGAATTTGTGCCCAGAAGGAATAATGAGTCTGGAATCATATGAGTCTGAATAAGATGTAAGAGTGCATGTCTCTGAAAGACTAAGTCAGTGGTGCTACTGAGTGGTTTGGAAAGGAGAGGCAGCTGTTTACAATAACATTCTCTGACTCAGCGGCTTGACTTGTAGTTCTTGAATTATGTTTCCCTGAAAGCTCATCTTGTGAGGTACTGAGAGGTTTTAAATCTCTCCAGTGTGAGATTGCTAGACAATAGCTCTGGAGTGAGGATATCTACACAAACCCAGTAAATAAGAAAACATTTCACAATAGAGGGTGATGGATGAGAGGCTAAACTGATAAACATCTGTTATATGGAGCATTTGGCTATTATGTATCATTACTGATTCTTCTTTCTTTTTTAAGGCTTCTTATTTTAGGGTACAGGTGGGACACCTCAACCTTGTAATAGATTACGTCCATTGAATCAGTGGGAATTTGGTGAATCAAGTCCTCCATAAGTTTCATTGATTTGAATCGGCCTACTCTGCCATTTACTATAAGCCTACTCTAGTGTGATTTACCATGCTAAGCAACATGATTTTAGCCTGTGAGTAGGAAGGGAAGAGATGGGATAGAAGCAGTGGGAAATCTATATAAAAATCTAAGATGAAAGCATTAATTTCTCTGTTCTCTGATCCTGAAGCTCTAACAGAGACTCTTGAAAAAGGGGATAGTTACTTGACTCGGCAAAAGCTGTTTTTAAAAATCTGCACTTTTATTTTACAGACTTTTGAAGGACTAGAGTTTTATCCCACTTTGGTACACCTGGTACTATAAATACATTATATGTCTTCTCTATCTAGCTATTCTTAAAAGATGTAACAGAAGATACACTTCGTCATTCCTAATTTGCCAAATTAGGTCTTTGTTGAAATAAAAGTTGTAGGCAAAGTCTGAATAAGTTTCTGACTCTTGACTATGTTTTTAAAAGAATATACTATCGCTGCTCAACTAAGCAGCAAATTGTCTTCTTTGCTCCCCTTCCTTTGGGTGCATACAAATAGAAAGTCTATCTGTTCACCATAGAGATGGTATGCTGTGTTATGCATAAGATTATTGTGAGGAGAAGGCATGGTGTTTCAAACAAGCAGTTGAAAATGAATTTGGGTCAGTGTGTACTTTAAAAGTGTATGGGGTATTCAAATTTCTTCTCTGATGTGGAATATTAGGTTATCTGCCTTGGTGGTATTTTGGATTATTGGATGCTCTCATACAACTTTGCACTTGGTGTTGTGTATTTCTCATTATCTGACCAGTTGTGCTGGCATTGGGCTCAATCACACAATCACTATGGTAGTAGTTGTTGGTGCCATCAGTATATTCCTCTGTGATATGGGTTGTACGCATCAAGAGATGCTCCTGTATGTATCAACAGTGAATGGAAGTCATGAAGCAAGTGGCTGGCTCTAAAACATGAAGGGTGGTTTATGCCACTGTTATTTGAGCATTCATGTATCCAAATCTTTATCTTGGCAAGAAGAACTGATATTGTTCACAGCATGTAAGAACCAAGCTGGCCTTCATGTTGGATTATCTTTAAATTCCAGTTCTTTTCCTAGCCAACATGTAAAATTACTTGCTTGGAATTGCTATTTGGCTGTAATGTGATCTTTAGCTTTGGCCTGGCCAGTGCTTTTGAAACGCAGCAAATTAGATTTGTTCTTTCGCCAAGGATTTGGGACTAAAATTTTTTCTACACAAATTAGATTTTTGTTAAAACAATGTATTTTTTTTGAAAGTTTAAGGTTATTGGTAAATGTAGCCTTTTTGCAAGCAAGTTGTATTGGAAGTACTGAAAAAATATTATCAACAGGGCTAGAACATGGCTTTCAATATTCCTCAGTTACTGTACTATTGAAACTAAGATGAATAACATCTCTTTGTATGTTTTCAGATCATGCAAAAGTAATCCCAACTTGCACCCATAATAGTTTTCTTTCCAGAGCAATGAACTGAGCTAACCTGATTTCAAATTACTCAATTTTTAAAATTTAAATCATGATTTAAATCAAATCCACCTTGACTGGAGGTCATTAATTCATTGTTGTTGTTTAGTCGTTAAGTCGTGTCCGACTCTTCGTGACCCCATGGACCAGAGCACGCCAGGCCCTCCTGTCTTCCACTGCCTCCCGAAGTTTGGTCAAAAATTCATTAGGCTCCCATAAATTGGAAACTACTTGATGCAACATAACGACAGATTGTTTAAATATTATTTAAATAAAAAAAATTGATTGTTTTTATTTAAATTATGATGTAAATCAATTTGATTTTTAAAAAATCATTGTTTTTTATCTACCTTGCCTCATGTTGTTTAGATGTTTGAATTTCTTGATAAATATGCAACAGGCAGGGTTTGAAAAAAAACCCCAGTAGAAGTACAGAAATCAATTTAACATCATAAATGTAATGTTCTTGTGGGTAAACTTAGATTTGTAAAGTTGTCTGTCTGAATATCCAGAGTTATTTCTATTGCAGTTAATTTCATTACTGGAAAAACATTATCTCAGTGTGGTTGTCATGCTACTTCTGTGCCAAACTATGGTTCTAAAACTGGGTCTGTAAATTTGCATGCATTTTCTTGTGTTGACCTTGTGCATGCGTTTCCTCCACCTTTTCCTGGTTTGCTTTAACCATAGTTGGGTGTTATGTCTAATCAAGTATACTATGGGGCAATCTATAAGAGATACAGAAGAAAGCTTGATTTTGCCTCAAGAGCCTAGTATGGAGATTTGTGTGTGTGTAATCCATCCCACACCAGCAAAGTTTCCCTATGCAAATTAGCCCCTCCCTTTGAGGATGTCATTAGCAACAGAAGGGGGCCATAGAACCATTCTCTCCCTATTAAAGGTACTTAGAAAGATTCTCTCTATGTAAAACCAACACCTTCACCCAGGATTCAAAAGTGGATGCTTTAGGCTTTTCCCAATGCACATCTCCCCCATGCAGTCTATGAAATCAGTCCTCCAAAAACGCAAAATTGTTTTACAGAAAATTGCGTTTCTAAAGTCCAAATTATTCTGAATCAGATACTGAAAACACCAAGAAACTAAAAGAAGTTCTATTTGCTGTACATTTGCAGTGCCTCCCTGTGCTATATGTACAGCATATAGAACTTCTTTTAGTTTCTTGGTGTTTTCAGTATCTGACTCAGAAGAATTTGGACTTTAGCCTGTCATGCTTTGCCATCCAAAGTTGTTATCTGATTCTGCCCAACAGTTGGATCCATTCTGTTAGGAGAGACTCCTTCTAGTTAAAAGAAGCAAAATTGACAGGTCCAGACCTGCCATAAACTACAGTGATGCAGTTGCCTCAGGCAACATAGTACTTGAGGCACTGGCAGCTGGAGCTGCTTTCATCCATTAGCTACCACCTGCAATGGTGGTGGCAGTGGTACATTTGCCTTTGGAGCATAGCTGCTGTATGTCTGGGTCTTTTAGGCCAAAGAATTGTGGGAGGGCTGGCCTAGCCCCCCATGATGCCTTGGCCTGTGCTTGCACTCCAGAGGCAACCAGGCATTCAGTGACAAATCAGAACAGCCAGTCACCATGGTGGCATCTATCACTGCTGTTGTCTTCTTCTTCCTTCCCCTCCTTCCATTTGTAAGTGATCCCATGCAGTGTTGGTGGAGGGTATGGGCAGCTGGGGTTGGGGAGGAAGTGAGGGGTGGCAGTAGTTGTGGTGTTTCTCTCACTTCAGATGTCAGGGGAGCTTGTGCCAGCAGTGAAGATGACATTCAAGCATCATATTCTCTTCTAATGTGTAGAATCTTTTTTTTTTTTAGCACAGTAAAATTGATGTTGGTCTTCTGTAATTCTCTGACTGTGCTTGGACACAAGGCTGATCAGATCTCAGGATGAGAATGGGAAAGGCAGAGACTGGTGGAAACAGATTAAAAAACTGGTTTGTGATGCACTGCAAGGACTTTAGAATATAGCACTGCTGTCTTTCCAAAATATTTCATCACAGATGTAAGCAGTGCAAAAGCACTGTTAGAGCCTCATCTAGTACAAGGTTGGTGCTCACAAGCTGAAAGTTGTTGCTAGAGAGAAAGCTACTGGCAGAGAAAAAAAGTTTTCCTTTCCATACCTGATGCTGCAATCAGAGTGTCTGAGAGGCCATGAAACCAGTTTGACAGGAGACTGCAGTAGTGAAATTACTCCTACCTCTGATTGTACAAATATGAGGAAGTACTAACAAATTTTTAACTTAAAACTTGTGATTATGAGCCTGTATCCTCAGCCACAATCGTTGAGTGGAAAATACGCCTAATGTGAGAAGGAAGAGAGAGACAGAGGGAGATTGATTTTGCATAGAAACCATGCAGTAGGTTGGAATTGAACAGTGATAGAATTCTGCCCCAGGTGGGTCTTACAAAAATCATATTTGCAGATTAAGCAATGTGCCTTAATCATTGGTTCCTGTACAGAGACTTGGGAGCCATAAGCAGATGCCAGAGATTTAGTGGGGTGTGAAACAACCAATTGTGAGGAAGAACACACATCACAATTCAAGAAATATTCATGAGTTGGGGTAAAAAAATGGAATGGACAAGTACCGTATTTGCCGGCGTATAAGACGACTGGGCGTATAAGACGACCCCCCAACATTTCCAGTCAAAATATAGAGTTTGTTATATACCCTTTCCCCTTGCCTTCGGTAAGGCTCTGAACGGAAAAAGGGAAAAAAAAAGAAAGCCTTTTTCCGTTCTGAGCCTTACCGAAGGCAAGGGGAAAGGGCCCGATCTTCAAAAATGGTGCTGGGCTAGCCTCTGCAAGCGCCCCTCGCCAGCTTTGGGGGTCCCCCGGGGCTTACCTTGCACCATCCCAGGACTCGCGGGGGTCCCTCCGCGCAGCGATGGGCGTTTGCAAAGGTTTTCCCGGCACCATTTTTGAAGTTCCCACCCTTTCCCCCTGCCTTCGGCAAGCCTCAGAAAGTTAAAAAGAAAAAAAAGAAAGCCTTTTTACCTTCCGAGGCTTGCCGAAGGCAGGGGGAAAGGGCGAGAACTTCAAAAATGGTGCCGGGAAAACCTCTGCAAATGCCCATCGCCGCGCGGAGGGACCCCCGCGAGTCCTGGGATGGTGCAAGGTAAGCCCCGGGGGACCCCCAAAGCCGGCGAGGGGCGCTTGCAGAGGCTAGCCCAGCACCCCCGCGAGTCCTCGGATGGTGCAGGAAAAGCCTCTGAAGTGCTCTGAAGCCGGCGCGCGTGGTTGCAGGGCACCCCCGCCAGTGTTCCGATGGTGCAGAGAAAGCCATCGGAACACTGGCGGGGGTGTCCCGCAACCGCGCGTGCCGGCTTCAGAGCACTTTGGAGGCTTTTCCTGCACCATCCGAGGACTGGCGGGGGACCTCCAAAGCCGGCGAGGGGCGCTTGCAGAGGCTAGCCCAACTGAAGTGCACCCGGCGTATAAGACGACCCCCCCCCCCCACTTGGAGGCATGTTTTTCAGGGCAAAAAAGTCGTCTTATACTCCGGCAAATGGTAGATCACTTAAACCGACTAAACAAATGTAATAGGTAGCCTATAGCAAATATTTGTAATGCTGAGTTTTGCTACAAGCTGTCAAAAATGTTGGGCTAGATACAGATGAAGGGTCAAACTAGACATGCTGCTCAAATTTTTGGCATCAGTTGTGGGAGATTTCAGCTTTCATCTGGACTGTGGTATGTGTGGAAGTGAAGTTTAATCCTGTCTGTTCTGGCTGATGTTTCTGTGAAGATCATCCCTGACTGTGGCCAGCAGGAAGAAAATGCTTGCTGTGGCACCAGTCAAAGCTTCTTTTACTAGTTGTGGGACAAGAGGGAGATAGGATTTATAAATATCTGTAGGGCACAGAAATAGTCTCTTCACAAGTTTTGTACATGCTCCATTCTGACAGAAAGAGTTTACACAAACATGTCTACAGCATTCATTGCTGTAGCTGTTATATGGGTGAAGAATACATCAATACTGGATTTAGCTGCAGAACTCATTGTCATAACTGAGATGCATTGTTCAAGCAGTTAAACCAAGGGTCTCTTCTCTATTTTACTGAAGAAAGCAAACTGTTTAACCTCCTTTCATGACTGGTGATTGTTCTCTGAAAAACTGCCTTTACCAACCACACTGCACAGCCCCAGGTAATCTCTGAATTGCTTTGTTCTGCTCTTCCTGCTATGCCAGGAGCTTTTAACTTGCCTGCAGCCATGTTCCTCCTTTGCTGCAGGTAGAGGGCAGAGCTTGACTTTTTCAACACAAGGTGTGTCACTTCGTAAACACTGGAGACTGATGTTCAGAGAGGACATGTGCATATAGCTTTGTATTTCAGAAGCATATTGGGCAGGTGGAGATCTCAATGCAAGAGCGTATGTGGCAAGGCAGCCTTTTTTTATCCATGTGTAAATAAAAATAAGAACACTCCTTCCTCTGCTACAGAGCCTCAGCATCTTTTTAGCATGGCTGTCTTTTCCAGGTGAGGCATGACAATGACCCATCTCATGAATTTAACTGATGGAACCCTGTCTCCTGTGTGGCGTTGGCCAAGCTGCATGGTCACAGAATGCCATCAGAAGGAGGGACTGGAAAATTACTTCTGAGTACATTATATCTAGAGCAGTGGTCCCCAACCTTTTCTAAACCGTGGACCAGTTGGGGTGGGCGGGGGTCCATGCGTGGAGGGTGGGGCACCCCCTGCGTGGGTGGGTGGGGCATGCTCATGGGTGGGCGGGGCACACTCACACACATGCGTGGGTGGGCAGGGCACCTGTGCATGCGGGTGGGCGGGCTGTGCATGCGGGTGGGTGTGCGTGGGGTTGTCGTGCATGTGGGGGGGCAGGAGATGTGTCTCCGCGGCCCGGTACTGGGCCATGGACCGGGGGGTTGGGGACCCCTGATCTAGAGAACCCTGGTAGTATCACTGTAAGTCAGAATCAGCTTGACGGTGCGTCATTAATTTTAATGCCAATGGTGCTAATGTACATCAACCTTTCAGACAGTTTGACCAACAGTTGGAATCCTTAAATATTTTCTAATTTGCAGAAGTACTCACTGGTTCGTACTGGATATGAATTTATTTATTGCACTTTTATGTTGCCTTGAGTCCCACTGCTGCAAGAAAGACAGTATAAAAGTGTGATAAATAACTAAAGAAGGAAGGAATTCCAGGATGGTGATATATTTGAAGATGTACTGGGTGCTGTTTCCTAGAGGTCTGTGCAGTTGCAATGTTTTCCTTTTAATCTTGCTGCAATACTAAATTCATTTCTTATGTGTTGTTAGAATGTGAAAATCGGATAGGAATGCAGTCAATCTTTGAGTGCAAATATACGTGATAAGCTTTTATTAATCAGACAATGCAGTCAGTTTTCATTTTCATCCTGAGTATTTTATCAGGCAGTTAGTCTGTCTTAAATTAGTGAATCGTATTCCCATATCAAGATTATGTGTTCACAGTATTAGTGAGAGTGAGAACACAAACAACCGATCATGTTTATCTGACACATCTGCTAAACTGCTTTATAAGACTTTTGATTCTTGCCATTTTCAGATGGGAACACAAGGCTCGTGAATGTTCAAGGTCACTTGTTAGTCTGTGGCTAAACTTGAAATTGGATTTCAAGCTTCTGGATGAATGTTGTTGTCCCATCAACTGACATGTGAGCTAATTTCAGCGTTCTGTATCCTCCTGCTGATAGAATAGAATAGGTGTGCAGTTTGGAACGGTGAGGCCTAGTCAAGCACTGATTAGGATAAATGGACCAGTTTATCTGAATTAAGGATTCAGTAATTCTGTAAAACTACATTTGCCACTTCTCCATTAGTCCCTTGCTGCTGCTTTCTGTCATCAGCCCATCAGTAGTTCTTATGGCTATACAGTGGATTTTATCTCTTCCCCACCACCCCCAGCACAGAATGAGAGCTGACTCATGAATCTTTGGTAGTGGTGAAGTAGCAATCTGAGTGGGAAAGCATGGTAGCCCCAGCATGATGTTCTCAGGATAGGGTCTGCAAGCAGAATCTCATGCTTTTTTCACCCCAGCACAGTTTAGGGCCAATTTATCCAATCAGCTGTATAAAATGATAAGGCTTTTCTCAAATGGAACCATTTTGTACAAGGGGAGAGGCTTGGGTGCTTTCCAAGGAAACTTTTTTTTTAATCTTCAGGGGAATTTTTCAGGGGTGGGAACACTGAAACATGAAGCCTCCCACTTGTAACCCCAAATAGTGCTGTGAAGTATTGCTGGGTTTGACTATGTAACCTGGACTTTTGAATATGCTTAATACCCTTCAAGGCATCTGTACTGATTTTCTGATGTCAACACAGATGGTGCAAATCACATGTCTCTTGGTGCAGATCCTTGCATTCCGTCGAGAACTGTAACGGGCACTGTTCCCATAGTCCATCTTCATTACAGGCCTTGAAGTTTGAGTCCTCTCTCTAGAAGTGGGAGATGAAGACTGTTCTCACTATGGAGTTTGACTCTTGCGGCCAAGAGCATGGTTTGCATGCAGATGCAAAGTCTTTCTTGTCCAACCCAAGTCGTTTGGAGAGATCTTGGTGGAACTGATTATCCTGAAGCATGGATTTGATAAGTTCAGGCAACTTTAAAGAGGAGGAATGTATGAAACAATTGAGAAACTGTCAGGAAAGGGTATTCAGCAGAACAGCTCCCAGTTATAGAAAGGTTTGAGTATCACCTTTCCTCATGGCAGCACAGGTGGCCAGTGGGGTTAATTGCTAGCCATATATTGTTTTCTGCATCACAGCTGGAGATAACATTATCTCGAGGGTGGAATGGCTAGTGTTGTGGCTCTCCCCTCATCCTTACCCTGCAGTTCTGCATTGTTGCACAGCAATGACAGCTCAAAGGCAGGCACCTGCCATCTATCACTGAGTCGAGCCCTCTCAGGTAACTCTGTAGCATCAGGAAGGTGACTCTCCAGTACTTAATCTTTGTTCAGGGAATTTATTTGTTCCGCATAGGCAGGTTTAGTCATTAAGGGTTATAACTGCACAAACACCTTCCGTATAACAATTTGGTGTAATTGGACTGTTTTTCCTATCAGTGCCTCATTGATGTACTTTCATCATTGCCATTGTACACGCAAATAAGCAGGGCTGATGTCCTCATACAGTGTATGCTATTCAGCTAAAACAATTGTTGGTATAAAGCTCCAGGATGAGCTACATTGTACAGATTGTTGAATTTACAGATGGCAAATCCAAATTTGACTTATTGCTTTTGTTTGTCACAGTGAGGGAGAAACAAAGCACTGTTTCTTGTCCTTGATCTTTCTTTCTTTAAAAGGGAACCATTTCTGTCTTCCAGGTCATTTGCTATTTCACCCAATTTTGTGTTATGTACAAATTTAATAAGCATTCCCTGCATTCCCTGATCCAAGCCATTAATAAAAGTATTGCGCATCGGGGCCAGGATTAAGACTTGGAGTATCCAAGGCTCCTAGTTTGATAAGCACTGCATCCTTCTCAACCTGGGAGGAAGCAACAAGTGGCAACAAGTTTGGATATGAGCAAAATTGGGTGGAATAGCTATTGCCCTGGAAAAGAGACACAGAAATCACAAAGATCTTGATAGGCTCAAGCACTGGGCTGAAAACAACATAATAAAATTTCATAGGGATATGTACAAAGTTCTACACCAAAGAAAAATAAACCAAATGCACAATTACAAGATGGGGGATACTAGGCTCGGCAATACTGTACACAAGAAGGATCTTGGAACTGTAGACTACAAGCTGAATGTGAGGCAACTGTGTGACATGCCTGCAAAAAACAAGTTCCACAAGTAAGGGGAAGATTATTGTTGATGTAGGTAGGACACAAGTGATGTTGCACTAAGGCCATGTCTGACCTTCCCCAAATTGCTCTCAGCATAAATAGAACACAGTGTTGTTGCACTAAGGGTTCACCTTCTCCAACCTGGTACCTCCCAAATATTTTGGGCTGCAGTTCTTGTCAGCTATGGCTGACATAGCCAATAAAGAAGGATAACTGGAACTCCAAAACATGTGAAAAAATCAAGGGGGGGGGGAAAGAGGCTGATATAGATTGTTCTGTTTTTATAAATCAGGCACATCATTTCTGAGTGATTCTAGCCCCCATAGTTCAGAATTGGGGGGGGGACTTCCATCCATGTCTTGTCGACATAGTGGCATGTTGGCTGGGCATGATGAGTAATGTGGCCCAGCATATCTAAAGAGCATGAGGATGGGGAAGGCCAGACTGG
The DNA here is from genome assembly GCA_037013535.1 of Intellagama lesueurii. Classification (NCBI taxonomy): domain Eukaryota; kingdom Metazoa; phylum Chordata; class Lepidosauria; order Squamata; family Agamidae; genus Intellagama; species Intellagama lesueurii. The sequence continues at coordinate 213,767,477 of JBAJHW010000003.1, forward strand.
AATATAATCAATTCTGACTTAAATTTCAAAGACTGCATTGGTTCTATCCCAGTTCACTAGCTTCTGCTCATAGAAAATCCTTGTTGCTTTCATTTTGAATATAAGATGTAGGAATTCTCATGCAGTGCTGAATGCATTCCTCCAAAGGAACGGGAATGGGAATGTATATTTGCATTTGTTACTCAGTTGACAAACAGAATAATTTTGCCAAGAAGCAGAGCTGAAAAGCCCATGTTTTGCATCAGACTTTTAACTTGGTGGATATCAGGGTGTTATAGAAATTAATAAAACAGGCTTGTTTCCATTGCATTCTTCTGAAGTGCTGGTGGATTGAGTGGAGTAATGACCATAGAACTGTATATCAATAGTTTAAAAGTGATGGTGATAGTCATGTTGAGATATCTCAAGAGATGGAGGATTCCTTAAAATGTGTTTGATTCCTTTCTATCCTACCTTGCACTGGTGAATTCTAGCATTTGTAAGAGAGTCTAAGTTCCTCTCTTTCACTCATCCTCCCTGTTAGGGATCAGATCAAATGGGCTATTGCCAGTTAAAATTTGTGTGGTGAGCCAATCAGTATGAAATGGCCAGTTTACTTGGGTGGTCCTGTCACTTGATAGATCCTGCAACTTGCATGTGTGAATGCACTATCATAGATTTAAAAACACCAGAAATTACTTAAGCATCAGACGTGAAACAGATCAGTAGAATTGATTGACCTGCAAATTATCAAATGATGAAAAATAATTGTATAGCGTACATTAATGTGTGAACATTTTTTATTAGCTTCTGGCAGCCTCATAATAATATAGCTTTTGTCTGGATTTCCTCTCTTCAGTTTTTCAGTTCTCCAGACAAGATTGGGGTGCTGTCATTGACACCTTCCCTTGATCTCTCTTGTATCTGTACACATTCTTCATGAACAACATAAATTCAACAACACTCCATTTTCAGCTGCACCCTGTCAAATGGGTTAACTTGAGTGGTGTTCTTATTTGTTAGGGTCTCTTTTGACCCCAAATGACAGTAGCGCCTTTTTACAACTTCTTTTTAGAACAGACTGTAGTTTAGTGTTTAGTAACCAAGGAGTAAGCAAACTATTGTCATGCAGGAGAGAGGGAATACTAAGAAATTGGCAAAGGCCCTAAGGAAAGGCCTTTTACCTTCTTCTTCTGCCATAGTCATTCAGTGATGATCAGGAGAGAAGAGGAAGCGAAAGCCTGAGGGCTTTGAACTAGTCACTGCCAGACCTCAAGTTGTCTCCCATCCTGCCAACCATGGACCTTGTGGTGACTCAGCCTGCATAGTAATAGGTGGAAGATATAAATAGTGCTTGCTATCAGGACAGTTGTCTGCCTGAGGCGTTTGTGTCCTAGTCAAGCTGATTATTTTTCCCTTTCTGTAAGGACCAAGGGTTTTGGAAATCAGGTCTTTCCTCTCTGAGAGGAACCAGCTAAGATTGATGGTGAGGAGAAGGTGTGACAACAAATCTCTTTCTCTCTCTCATTTTTGTATGTGCTTAAAGGGCAAAATGTATAACGTACCATTTGCTGTGCTAATAATTTTCTCTATTCTTCACTCACAATTTAGAATAAAAGCATAGGGAACTGTCCAAGCAAGGTGATTCTATTTAAAATGTGGCGATCTAATTCTTATTGGAGGAAATGCAGTTGGTTTTACCCTGCAAGATAGACTAGGTCAGGGTTAGGATCCTTTGATCATATTAGTTTTGCCTTAATATATTTATATACGGTCACCTTTTTTAAAACTTCTTCCAGTGCTCTCGGAGGGAATGAAGACTCCGGTTATTAAGTGGAAACTAATTCTGTTTATCCACTTTTCATTCACCCATCTAGTCTGTGTTGTCACTTGCCTAGAGGAAATGTTTTTTTCCCCTTTAGGATGCCCTACCTTCTAGAAATAATGCACGCTGAAGAGGAAAAGACTGCTTATTCAAATGTGAGCATTGCCTCAATGCACATTTGTCAAATTAACTTGCTCTTGTTTTGCAGTTGGTCAATTGGGAGATAGCAGGAATTGGTTTGCATGTCTTATGTCTCAGATTTGCAAGCCTAGAGGGATTGCTTCCTAGGATATGGACAAGAACTATTCCTTTCTGATCCAGTGCAGAAGGCTGTCATTCCGTAGAAATTCATGTTAAACTGAAACATATGGATTGGTCCCTCTGTGAATTCTTCTTAACTGAAGTGAGACTAAGGTTACAGTCCCACACATACTGACAAGAGAGTAAACCCCATTGGACTATGAGATTTATTTTCAAGTAAACGTAGGATCTGTTCCATTGTTTTGGTCTTACAAGCCATTTTGAACATAAATGGACAGAAAAATGAAGGAAAAATAGTACCCTGTGTCCCCGAAAATAAGACCTAACCTGAAAATAAGCCCTAGTATGATTTTTCAGGATGCTTGTAATATAAGCCCTACCCCCAAAATAAGCCCTAGTTAAGTGAAACCCCGCCCTCCACCATTGTGCAGCAACCAGAAGGTGACATGACTGTATTTGAATAAATGTAGATTGTTGTACATGAAAAAAAATAAAACATCCCCTGAAAATAAGCCCTACTGCGTTTTTTGGAGCAAAAATTAATATAAGACCCTGTCTTATTTTCAGGGAAACACGGTAAGTCAAATTACATGGTTGATAATATTCTTATTTAATTGTTTGAGAACCCAGCTTTGTGTTGCTTAAAATTCTAAACTAAATGATGATTTGTGGAAACTATTACAAAATTATTTGACACTTACTATATTTATTTATTTATTTATTTATTTGATTTATATCCCGCCCATCTGGTATATTCTACCACTCTGGGCGGCTCTAATATATATAATATATATATATATATATAATATATATAATATAAATATATATATTTATATATGGAAAAATATAAAAAGTATCATATATTTTGCATGATACTTGAAACATGCTTAGAGAGCAGGCTTAAACCAAACTGGCATGTTCATTTTTTCCTGAATGCTATCTTGGTTTGTACAGTACAACCCCGTACCTGTAGGGGATTGGTTCCACAATCTATTGTGGATACCTGAAACCACAGATATATGAACTCTGTCTCTATAACATTAGCTGGGTGGATAGTGCAGTAGTTTAGGAATCTGACTGCAGAGCCAGAGATTGGGAGTTTGAGTTTGTCTGTGTGGCCTTGAACAAGCTGCACAGTCCCAGGGCGCCCCCAGAAGAAAGGAAGGGTAAACCACATCTGAATATTCTCTATCTAGGAAACCCTGAAGAAGGTCACCGTAAATCAAAATTGACTTGATAGAACATGATTATTATATGTGTAACATAAAAGGTGGTGGGACAAAGGTCACAAGGGGGCACTATTGTATGTTGTATATAGGACTTTGGTAAACCGCAGATACAGGGGTTCTACTGCAATTGCATTTCACAGTTCCCATTCTTCAGATGTGGAAGGACAGAAGAGTGAGCCTTTGGTTCACTTGTAATTCCCAGGGTACTGCTGATGCACCAAGAAGGTCTGGCCTCAAACTTCACTGTGCTTTTGATTTTTAAATGCCTGTGTTTCTTTCTCCAGATTTGACATCTGCAAGACGATTCAACAGTCATGCCCAGAACTACACCACCCTGCTGCTAGAAGATGAGAAAGGAATTCTTTATGTAGGAGCCAGGGGGGCTATATTCTCCTTAAATTCCAGCAATATTGCTGATAGCTCCCATCAAACCGTAAGTGCAACTTTCTCTAACCAGCATTCCCACAGACCCCATTCTCTTTATAAATTGGGTTTCCAGATATGGCTAGAGTTTACCTTCAATGAAGAGAAACTTACCAGTTGTATTGCATTCCCCTCTTCAAATAGCACAGTACAACCTCTATATCAAATGCAGGTGGAGGGAGAGAGAGAAAGAGAGACAGATGGACAGACAGATAGATCTACAAACACACACACTCAGTAGGCTGTCTGCTTCAGTGTGTTTTCAAGAGCCCAACTCATTTGTCTGCTCTAATATTGGTTCAGAACTTTATATTTTGAATTCCCTTTTTAAGGGTTGGTTAATCCTGCTCTGATAGGCAAGTGGTCAAGGTTTCACAGTTTACAAGGACTGGCCAATCAGGTGCTGTGCAGATCCACCTTCTGCTTTGAACTAGGAGAACAGAATCCTTCCACTCTCGCCACCCAACACTTTGAATAAAATTGTACATGGGTAAAATATACACTGATTATAATTTCACAGTGAATTCATAACTGTTGGATTAGGCCATTTTTTAAATATTGCTTTTATGAAGTTGTTAATGTTGATATTATGATGATGTCTTGCTATTATTATTAGTAGTTGGTTTTATTACAGTTTTTTTTAAAAATTGTATTTGTTGCTTTTCATTTGATACTCTTTGATCCACTTTGGTTGCCTTGTGGAAAGGTGGCTTATTAATGCTATTTGCGGTTGCTGTTGAAGTGATGTACTTCTTTGCATTGTCTTGGTAAAAGCAGAGCAGGCTTCCCCAGCTCAGCACCCTCCAGATGTGTCAGAATTCAACTGCCATCATGACCCAGTATCATGAGGGACTTGTGGGACTTGTACACCAGCATATCTGGAAACTGCTGGGCTGGAAAAGGTTGCATTAAAGGATAGAGTTACAACAGGAACAGTTCTAAGAGTGTTCACTTTGGAAAAAAATGGATCTGTGCGTAAAACTGTCACCAAATCTCATTTTGAGTGTAGGACCCATCTTGATTTCTCTACACATGACATTGAGGGGAGAGACCAACCCCATTCTACAGAAAGTTACTTGGAAATGCCAGGAGGTCTATAGTGCTCCCAATACAGATACTGCACCTATTTATTCCCATTTAGTGTCCTTAGGCCCAGTTATGGTACCTTTCCTATGGTCTGTTCTCATGCAAAATTAAAGAAGGAGCTCTTGAGCTGGCAAAAAAACAAAACATCCCTCTTCTTCACTCTGTTGCCTCTTATAAGCTTGCATTTGTAACAGCCAGGTTCTTATAACAGTCAAGGGCTTTTAAGAATTACTCGGCTACAAAACTATTCAGTCTTCCTATCCTGCTTTGCCCTTCAGTAAACCCATTTAGTCTGAAGAAAAGCAAAACATGAACTTTGAAGAGCTCTCGTGAGCTTCATGAGGTTTGCTCTTTTACGTTGTGCTCAGCCACAGGTCCTTGTGCTGGGGTGCCCCATGGAATATTGATCTTCTATTTGGTCTTGTTTTCTTTCTGCAGGTGGACTGGGAGGTCTCTCCAGAGATGCAGGCAACGTGCCTGAAAAAGGGCAAAAACAACAAGGTATGGGTGCATTTTGTACTGCTGACCTATTTGTGCCTGTACAGCATTGTTAGGATGCCTGTGGAAACCACATTCTCCTTTCCTTTTTGCAGACAGAGTGTTACAACCATGTCAAGCTTTTGCAGCGGCTAAATGCAACCCACCTGTATGCCTGTGGCACATATGCTTTCCATCCACTCTGCACATATATTGTGAGTAAAAAGCATAGGGATTTTTCCCATTGCTTTGGGCAGTGGGGGTGGGGTGTTCACACTGATCTTGAGAGAAGGTATTGTGGCAATCAGTCTCAGTCATGCCTTTCATTTTCAGAAACTCTGCTTGAAGATATTAATTAACCTGTCTCTGATTCCCACTAATTATTACATTCTGCATCTGAAACTGGTACTAGATACTGTTTTTCCATAGGCTGGTATCTAGGGGAATAAACAAATTCCTAGTCCTGGCTCTTTTACTGGTAGTTTCTGCCAAGGAGTGGAAAGGTCATGAAGATGTTAACTCATTTATTCTGCCTGCCAGGAGGAAGGAAGATTTTTAGGGAATCTTTCCCTTCTCAATGTTTTACTCTCCAAGGCTGGCTTTAGAATTTCAGGAAGCAAGACAGCTTGGACCAATGCCTTAAAGAGCTTCTCTTTTGGCTTTACTAACTTCCCCCCTAGAGAACTAACAGAGATATAAAACATGAGCATAACCCTTTAGATTCATATTTAGTCTGTTAATTTTCACAGACATTTCTGTTGCACAGTTGTGTGGATAAAGTTTTAGGTTCAGAAACATAATTGTTCTTGAAAATTACTAGATGACCTTGAGCTAATCACCATGTCTCAGCCTAACTGACCCCTCAAGATTGTGCCTGGGAAAAGTGGATTAAATCTACCACATACCACTCAGGGGCCACTGGGGGAAGGGCAGGGAATCATTTAGCATATTAGTGGAAATATAATAATATAGCCAAATATTATGTCAATACAAGGAACTTTATTGATAAAATTATTTAAGAACTTGTCCAAGCAATCTGAGGTGCATATGTGCAACAGCTTCTCAGTTGTATGGGAGCTATTTTCCCTCATGGTAGTCTTGTAGAGGGAAGTGATATTTTCTCTACATTCAAACAGCAATAATTGTCGCTGAGAAAAATCCAGCCCACCCCACTGCACCAGTATAGTTGTCAGCATTGTGTGATGCCATTTTAAATATATATATATATACATATATTTGGAAAGATGACCTGGGAAGTTTAATTTTCTGCTTTACTATTAGGTGACTGGGAAAAAGAAGTCAAAGTGAAAGTAAAGTACTATGCACATTACTCGGCGCGTAAAGACAAAGTTACATTTTAAAAAATACTGATTTCCTCCTGACCTGTTTTGGAAATATGTGATTGATAGCTCCCCACAACTTTTCTTTCTTCCTTTCTTTTTTTGAAGCTTGGAGTGGGATGGGAACTTGGCAAGGATTGCCTATGGTGGGTTAATTTGTACACAAGTCTTTGCTTCTCCTTTTATTGTTAGAAGAAATTGTCACTAATAAAATATAAACAGTAAAAAACAAAAGAGCCAGGAAGAAACAATACTCTTTCATTGATTGTGACTTCTCCTGACTAAAACACGTCATTCTGCTGGCTTAATGCGTGGGGGGAGCTTTGTCCATGTAGGCAAAAAGGAAATGCCTGATTCTGATGACAGGGGACTTTGAACTTATAACTCCTCTGTTGTGTGAGTACTGCAAGTGACTTATTTGAACTTTCCCATTCCACCCAGTTTTCTTCCCTGCATGGTTCTCAGAGTAGCAGAATAACAAAGCCAGTATCAGCCATTCTCAATGGGGCTATATGTCCCCCGGGGGGGGGGGGCAGACACATTTGAAGGGGGCCTCAGACTGGAAACAATGCTTCACACACCATCTTATAAGGTTCGTTATGTAACTTAAACAATCCTGATTTGGCCTATATTTCTTTCATGTTGTGTTTATGCCTGTGGTAAAAAAAAAAGTTGAGAATGACTGGGTTATAGTATTCTGAAGGTTGGAGAACCTTTAGTATCAATTTGACTTTCCAGGACCAGAGCTCAAACAGTATCAGAAGGAAGAAGACATCCAACTTTGGCTTCACTAAGGAGTATTAGAATTTAACTCAGAATTTAATTTTCAGTCACTTACAGGTTTCCATCCTGTGTTAATGCACAATTGTATACAATATTGGCTCAGAAGTAAGCCTCACTGAGCTCAATGCAGCTTGCTCCTAGGAAAGCATGTATATGTAGGATTGCCGCTTTAGAATTCAGTTCTCTCTTTGACCAACAAGTGATGTTTTAGAGGGTGATCCTACAAATGTGGAGGGATCAAGTCTTTGTAAAGCTTCCTCTCTTTGTGTTTTAAATGATAATATGTCTTCAAGGGAAATACACCAAAATCATAGAGCTTGATTCCAAGCATTTGCCACAGAGGTTCTCCAGATTGGCTGATGGAGGTGACTGGTACAGGAAATGGTTGAGACAGTGCCAAATATTGATCAGACATTTGTTAGCAAAGTAAGAGTTCCTCTGAGGCTACAGTAAACCTATTTTAAGGAAGAAAAATTACAAAAAACAACTGTTCCAGGATCAGAGTCATATTTAAGATGAAAGCTTGCTTCAATCTTGCATTTGACATTGCAGCATAAGCTATTGGTTGTGTTGTATACAAAATGTTGAGGTAATAGATGATCTTATTTAGTAGTTTCTACAGAAAACATTCTGTTGCCAGGTGAATCTCATTGGCTGGAGAAATTACCAGTTTGGGAGCTTATTTGTGAAGGCCAAAAACTGGTAATTTCAGTTGTCAAAGATTCACCGGCCCTTTGATATGTTGCTGCAATGCATTGTATACATATTGCTTCCAGGATGATGGGGAAAGGGATTAAGATGCATGCATGAGACATAAACAAGATAGACTTTGTAATATCTTTTGTTGGACTAATATTCTGCACTTGGATTACAGCAATACTGTCTGAACAGTATGTTCTTTGTGTATAGCCTCTAGATGCTGACATCCTGTTTAAACTAGCAGTAATTTAGATGGGCTGTCTTCCATTTTAAACATTTTTCTTGATTCCGGGGCTTACCTCTGGCAGTCTTCTATGTTCTCCTATCTTTCCATATTTCTCCACTTTTTAAGCTTCTCTTCAGCTTCACTCAAACTTCTCGTATTCTTTTGGAAAGTACTACACATCTGTGTGAAAACCAATGGAGCTGAATTGTCATAGCCTTGCCCCAATATGAAATGTACATATCTGTCATAGGTGACTTTTGAGTAGCTCTTTCAAAGCTATTGGATGTTTTGAAATTTGCTCCAGAGTTTGCTCTCCCTCTGTATAAGCTCCCCCTCTTTCTGAGGGAGCTATATAGCAAAGAGCTTTTGAATAGGAACCAAGTTACTTCACTAGCCACTTCTCCAACTGAAATCCATCAGCCAGGATTAACATTCTACACTTCTTACATAAATTTCCTCTTTTTTTATCTGCTATGGGGGCATGCCTTCTAACCACATTCAAAGCCTACTTGTGTTATTTTAGAAAAATAAAATAATGCATGCTTCTCCTTAACACTGGAGGTCTGTGGGGAATATGCTCTGTATGTGCCCCTAAACTTAGAGGGCTTTTCCCCTCCATGCCTCAGAGTCTTTGAACTTTCCTGTTGCTTTGTTAGCCACCTTTCTTCTCCTTTTTTCTGCCCTTGGAAGATAGGTATGAGAAGATATATCTCCACATTATGCATATGAAAGAACAAAGCCATGAACAGTAAATAAAAATGTTTTGTTTGTTTTAGCTCAGAAGCATCCAGACTGATTTTTTTTCCTTTGCCAGGGAGAGAGGTGAGACAGGATAGACCTCTCTATGCTTTTCTCTGCACTAGAAAGAAAATAACCAAATTCCAAGTTCCCCCTCCTCAACATAATATAGTTCTGGAAGGTAACTTTTGGGTCACACATCATTCCTGTAGGAAAGATACCAGAGCAGAGGTTTCTTGGGCTTTGGATCCACCGTCACTAACTTTCCAAACGTTTAGTTTTGTTAAACTGTGGTAGCAAAAACAGTGACATGTATACCATAACAGGAACTTTTTGGGTCTGTAGCCCACTCAGTAGGAAGATGAATTATGATCCAGAATTCACTTGTCTTCGCCTTTGCCATCAGAGTAGTTCCATTATTGTTTTCTTTCATTCCCTGTATCATTGTTGGTTGCATAAATTTGTCTCCTAAGCTAGAGACTTGTCTTTACAGTGCCTCTTCTTTCTCCTCTTTTACAAAGTTCTCTACAGTCTGCTCATGTATTTATATCAGACATATCCTTCATGGGTGTCTGGTTTTCTCTTCTTAGCACCCTCCATTCCATTAAGTCTCCTAGTGGAAATAAGTTGAACGGAACAGAGCCCAGTGTTTCACTGATCTACGGATCAGAGGTCTCATTTGTTATCCAGCAGGAGGTTCTACTACTGTCTGCTGCCGAGTTCCTTCACTACACTCTTGTTAGTTTATTTTGAAACATAGCTGTCTTATTTTTATGCTTTTCAGATATATGCATGGTGACTAACAAAAAAGCAAAAATATCATACAGATTAAATTATAAAATAGATAACTGGCAATACAAAAAGCTAAACAGCAGCAACACATCAAATTTAAAACCCAGTGGGAATAGCAAGAAGAAGACGAAGAAGAATAATAATCGAAAATCAATATCATAAATAGAAAATCAATATCATAAATAGATTTGGTCTGTTTGAACATGGAGTAAGGATAGCTCTTTTAGTTTATAGCAGTGAAAACAGCAAAGACACTTTCCAGACTTTAAAGATTATCATAAGCTTTCATGGAATGAAGTCCACATCAGATGCATACAGTGTCACTTTAGATGACAATATATTTATATCTCCAGGCACAGAGACAGAAATATGAATAGCCCACAGTACACCGGTATCTTTATGGCTGGCTTTTTCCATTTTTGTCTCCAAAATACCTTTTTAGCTTCCATCTCTGTATGAGCTTTATTGATGACACTCTTAACAGTTTGATAATTCCTACCCATCTTCAACTCAAGTAAATAAGTAGAAGTTTGGTGGGTTGGAGATGGTGCAATTAATGAAAGTGTGATCTGGACAGATGATGGGTGAGTGAAACAAGGTGAGAATGAATCAGGCAGAGTTAGTATGGAGATGATAGGCAAAAAGAGAGTGCAGTACAGGCCAGAAAATAAATGTTAGGAAACATTTCAAGTTGGGCTCAGGATGTTTTGGTATATACCAATGGAACCAGCAACAAATGCCCTCATATACCTCGATGCACACTGGGATGATCAGTTCAAAACAGTTCAGTCAACAATGTATGTTCCAGAACAGCACCTTTGTGTGGACAAACTCTACACTGGGAACAGATGGGCAGTGAGTCAGGGCTCAGTATCCAATTGGGACCTTTGGTGTTATTAGGAGGCAGTGGGCAGGGTGGGTTATATCATCCTCATAATCTTCTTTCCTGAAGGTGATCTGTCTCTTCTGCTCATATTCCGCAGGATACCAACAAGTTCACACTGCCCTCTCACTTCGAGGAAGGAAAGGAAAAATGCCCGTATGACCCTGCTCATGGCTACACGGGGCTTATTGTGGGTATGTGCTTGCCTTTTCTCCTGGGATTTTCCATGCTGCAATTCTGTTTGGATTATGATAGACTAAATTGAGCAGGAAATGACTCTCTGGAGTGTGCGGATGCAGATGTTTCAGGTGTCCATTGTCTCAGAGCCTAGTGCATCACTGCCCTTTTTATCCAGCACTTAGCTTTCCTTGTTTGGATGCTAGAACTGCTGCTGTCTCTCTGTCTGAACAGCTCCAGGCCTCACCAGCCATACAACCCAACTGGTTCCTTTCCAGGTGTGGCCAGAGTCCTAATTCAATTAGGAGCCATTTGGTGAAATGACAGAGAAATTATGGGCACATAATGCTCTAGTTCTTCCACTAATCCTCCCTCTGTGCCTGGTTGTACAGGCAAGCAGTCATGGAGTGGTACACATAATTGTCAATAAATTCCCAGGAGAAGGTCTGTGACTGTTAGAAGGATGTGTTGCCTTTCTTCAGGGTAGGTATTGAAAGGTCATTTTAACAAGGAAAGGGGCCTTTCAGCTCCGACGTATCTATTGATAATTCAGTGAGCTAAGCCATTGAGAAAAAATGCCTGCTTTTCTTTATTTCTCTTTTGCTGTGTTTATCTCTCCCAGATGGTAGTTTATATACAGCAACACGCTATGAATTCCGCAGCTTGCCAGACATCAGGCGCAACCGGTACCAGCGGATTCTAAAGACTGAAGAGTCTCCTCTGCACTGGTTAAACGGTAGGGTCTGCAAACCCCAGAACAGCGTCTCATTGCCTCTCCTGCCTTTTCCTTCAAAAGAGATGAAGGGAACCTTTTTTTTTTTTAAGATCTGCAGTACTCCTGTTTCCAGACTCTCACCATTGCCCTAATTTGCTCAAAATTAAATAAACTGCAGCAAGTAACTTATGGGTCAAACTGTACATTTGAGATAAAAGATAATCAGGAGCTGGATGCACAGAAGTGTTTTGGAGAAGTTGTTCTGGGAGACCTTTCTAGACTTGCTCTTACCTCCCAGCAACCCATTAAAAAAAAAAGGAAGCTAATTTGCAAACTGTGGAGGACATGACAAACTCCTACTATGACAACTAGATCTTCCTATATTATCTGCAATGTGTAATTTGGCCTGCCTGTCTGGCTCCAGGAAAGATGCAGATCCGGTTTCAGTATGTGTTGCTCCCTTTTTTTGGTTGGTGGCATAAAGTACACCTGATGCTTCCCCCCCTCCCCCATCCAGGATAGACTCAAAGTCTTGCAGTGCTAGTATTGCCGTGGTGGTGCACTGTCTAGCATTGCAACTGCTTGTTCTTTTTCCATTTGCAGATACAGCAGCCCTAATTGTTTCCCTCCCCTTGGTTTGAGCAGATGCTGATTTTGTGGCCTCCATGCTAGTCCGAGAGAGTGTGAGGAGCCCTGTGGGAGATGATGACAAGATCTACTACTTCTTCACAGAGCGAGCTGGAGAGGAGACCACCTCAATATTTGACAAGGCACAAGTGCCCCGGGTAGCCAGGGTGGCTCGAGTGTGTAAGGTAAAGAGACGAGTGTGACGTAAAGGCCTGAGTCTGCTGCAGGGCATTGGAAGGATTTGTTTAGCCTGCTACGCAAGTGCATAATACTGACAAGGGAGGAGAAGGGAGGGCAGGCAGAGTGCCTCTTCCCTGTGTGTTTTTCCCACTCTGTGGTCAGAAAGTCGTTTGTCTAAAAGGGAGCTAAAGAAGAAGTGAGATATAGCATGGGGAATTGGTGATTGGGTCGCCTGGCTGGCCTTTTTTCCTTTGATTCAGAGGAGCCACCGGAGTTGGGGGAGGGCCGTCTAGTGGGATTGTAGTGCAAGAGGAGCACAACAGGAGCCACTTCTAGTGCTCATCCCGAGCTGCTTTTAGCTGCTAAGGCAGGGTGGAGGTAGATGAAGAGAGGGACCCATTACAGGTTATGTTGCACCCACCTCCCCACCCCCAGCATAAATAAAAAGTTGAAGGGAGGAGGACTTTTAGTCAGGGAAAGGGTGCAAGGGAAAGTGAATTAAAATAGATTTTAGCAAACCAAGGTTCTTGAAATGGCAAACATAGCTGTGGAGGAGCAGGTAGCCTTCCGTTAATGCCTCATCTTCAAAAGGACTGCATGACTGGGACTTTAAGAACAATTCAGTCCTCTACATGGTGGAAATCCCTGTAAGAGTCGTCTCAAAAGGGACAGAAGCACTTTCCGGAGGTGCCCAGAGTTGTGTTACCAAATGTTGAATTTCTTTTTTCAAGGAAAGAAAGAAAGAAAAAAAAGATTACCAGCCTGTTTTCTCTTTTTGATTGGCAGAAAAGTTAAATAAAATCTTTACTCTTGGAGAGTGGCATTGATGCTTTGAAACAGGTTTGTAGGTTGGCAGTACTCTTGAATGGACTCCTAGACCTGGATACCCAGATTGGAGCAGGGGTTGGAACATTTGTGCTTAGCTGTGACTGTTGCACCTACTGTGCCCATGCCTTGAATGTAACTGATCCATCAGAGGTGACACATGGCCTTATATATTTTTTTTTCTGGATCACTACAGATTTACTGTATATGGGTCTGACACTGAAAGCAGGATGAAACGTAGACTGGTTCAAAATGCCACAGATGGATTATTGACTGACTCTGGTAGGGGGGGGGTATGGGCCTTCTAGGGAGGCTGCTAGGAAGGTAATGCCGCTGGGAAACAAGATGCGTGCTGCCAGTGCAGCATGTTTTCCCGAGAGAATGGTGCAATGGTGGGACCAGCGCTGGGAATAGCGTTCCCTGGGGAACAGCTAAAATAGACAAGTGAGTGTTGCCATTCCGTGTAATAGGTAAAGTGGCAAATGGGTCCCAGTGTCTTGATCATCTCACATTCTAGGGATGGGAGCAACCTGCCCTTGACTCCTTTGAAATTAGAGCTCATTCTTTGACTGAAAGGGGTAGGGCCATTTCTCAAAAAGGATTCTGCTTAATCCATAGATTCTGTGTGGAAGTTGGTATGATTCAGGACTCAGAATAGCCTGAGAGCAGGGCAAGTGCCATTTATAGAAGCAGGAATGCCAAGAGGAGGATACTGAACCCCGGACTCTCTGCTTAGCAGTGCCTGTTCTCCTTTCACATGCTCCCAGGCCCTTTGTTCCTTTTCTGCTGAATTGTGAAAGCTTGTTCAAAAGTTAGTTACTTTTATGAAATTACTATCATCATAATGATCTCTTTTCAAAGAGGTAGCCAGCCACCTTAGTCTGTTTCAGCAACAGGGAAAACAAAACAGAAACGAAGCAGCATTGTGGTACCTTTAAGGCTAACAGATTTATTTCAACATGAGCTGCCCTGGGTACAGTCCTCTTCTTCAAACCCCGTGGAGCACTATAGGTGGGCCACAAGTTTATAATACAGTGGACGTAGTGTGAGGATGGGATTGGGACCAAGAACGAGAATAGGCCCAGGTGGAATGAAAATTGCATGTAAAAGCCTAGTAACAAGCTTCCAGGTGACAATGGCATTGTTATCATATTAACACATAATTATCTCTTTTAGCATATTACTGTATTCTTTTGTACTCTTTTGAAATTCTTTTGATTCTGGGGACATATCTGATGTACTTTTGATATAATTCATGTTGAGATCCCTTTAGAATGCCATGACTTTGTTTACTGATATTCATTTGGCAAAACTGGCTATCCTGAACACAGGTGGAGTAGTACTTTGAGGCCATGCAACATCGGTAAAGTACCAGCAAGAGACCATGCAGTGTCTTGAAATGGGATAGACAGTGTGTGGTGGGTTTCTGACAGAGGTCCTTGCAGTGTGATCCTAGCTACATTCACTCAAAAGTAGACCCCATTGAGTTAAGTAAGTCTTATAGCTGAGTGTGGTTAGGGTTGCAGTCTTTGGTTCAAATTCCTGCTCAGTCTGGAACTTTGTAGACCACTTCACCGCTATCTCTTCCCGCAGCTTACCTCTCAAGACTGCTGTGAAGATGATGTCATATTAGAGCTTGGAAAGTTTCTTTTAAGAAGTAATTTGTTCCTGTTACTTGTTAGCGTCAATATTTGTTGCACGGCTTAGAAGGCAACTTGTTATCTCACTTGTTATTTTCTTTTACTGGACGGGAGGAGATCACCATAAGATTATTAAGATAAAAGCACACAACTTGATAATTTACTGGCTAGAATACTTAAAGATGCACTTAAAAGAGTTATTGGAAAATTTTATTCATGATGGCACGGAAGTGACACTTTTCATCACTTTTGAGAGAAAAATGAACTTGCTACAACTGGTGACATATTTATGTAAAATACTTGTGTAACTTACTCCTTTCAAGCTTGGGGTCAGGCAGCCCTCACAGTTCCCTGTGAACAAATGCAAATGGGATAAATGCATAAGAAAGAACCACAGTAACTGCAGTGTCTGCTGCAAGGACAAACACCAAGTCATTTCGGCCTGTGATGCCAGATCAGATGGGGACGATACAAGCTTCTGGCCGTGTTAGTAGCAAGGTGCCCTTGGCTCTTGAATTAGCCATATCGCTCCAGCAACTGCAGCAGTCAGCACTGCCAAGGCTGCTCGCAAGGTCTCCAAGATGGAGGATTGTCAGAGTGCACATCTTTGCACTGAGCCTCCACCAAGTGGGGCCAGCTCTGTTCAGGGCTCGGGAGTTAAGTCCATCTTTCCAGACAGGTTGTAAACGGCAGGTCTTTGTGGCTTGAGACGTCCAAGTGCAGCTGAGCAAGAGCTGGTCAGAGCCAACAAGACTGCATGGGATTCATCTTTCGGCTGATTGAACAGATGGTTCTGGGTCTGAGAGCATCAGGGATGCTGCTTGTGGCTCTGAATTTATGCCTTAGTCCTCACAGGCAGGGCAGCAGTGATAGAAAACCGGAGCAGGCTGGGAAAGGAACCTGGGAGTGAGTGTGGCCACAAGAGATTTAAGGAGCTTGCGCTGTATGCCTGATCACAAGGTTAAGAGGCGATTTGATTACTGCATATAAGTACGTTCCCAGGGAGAAGGCTCCAGGAGGGGGTCGGAGCCAAGGGGCGGGAGGATGTGAAAGCTACAGAGGAGGGATTAGGACTTGGCTCTTTGTGAAGGGAATGTGCACCACTGCACTCAGATTGCTTGTCTTTGGCACTAGGCTTTGTTTGCTTTCTCTAGGGCCTGAGGGTTTGATTGCATCTTGGCTTGTGGAACTGTCAGGGAGACAGAAACTCCCCCATGATGTTGTCCTCTGCTTCACTGACTTTTGTTGCTAAAGGAGAGCCGCCAGGCCCCTCTCAGTCCTTGCAGTGTTTGGGTTCCATCACATGATCAGGCAAATGCATCTTTCCTCCCCTTCCAACATTATCCTTCTAGGGTCACAAATCTCTCAGAGCAATGTGCCTGAGAAATCAGACATTGTACCTAAGGGCACAATGAAAGCAGGTTAATTGGCCAATGCAGACTGAAGCAAAGGTCTGTTAGAATAAATAGACTTTTCCTCTTAAGGGACCTCTGTTTCTAATGGCATGTTAACTGTGTTGCCTCATTCAGACTCACAGGTGGACATAAAAGCTTTTCAGAAAGTGCAAGATTAGCAAGGATAATTCAGGAGGCTTCTTTCAATGTTAGTCAGCACTTTGAGTAGCTACTACATGTCTATCATGGAACAATCAACCCTTGGGTATTGTTTTTGAGGAAAATAGGGAGGCTTTTCTAGAGCCATTCCTGGTTTGCAAATAAGCCGATGATGTTTTCAGACATAGTAAACTGACCTAGCCCCTGTTTGGCCACATGTGAATGTTGATAGGAGTGCCACTGCAAAAGTGTAGAAACTGCTGATCTGCATAGTTATGTTTCAACTGCATATAAATAGAAGCTGTCCTGTAGGAACTCTGTAACCACAGGCCTTGAATATTTCCATTTATATATTCTATGGGTGAAGAACCTTTGGCCGTCCACACATTTTGACCTTCATCTCCCCTTAGCCCAGAGACAAACTGGCCCTGCTGCCAGAGGTGATTTTGGGAGCTGTGGTCTAAAAAGAGTGACTTTCCCAAGCTCTGCTTCACTTGCATCTGCCTTGCTAAGAGTGTTTTAGAAGTGATGCTTTAAACCTTCTGGAGGGCAAAAGATTTTCTGACTCAAAATATGCTATTGTTTCATCTTCTTGGGTCTTTTTATGGATAGTGAGGCTATGCAGATGTCTGAATTGGCCTTGCCATTAATTGTTCCCTACCCATATAAGCTGAACAGGGTCCTTTGTATAGCCTTTCTTTCTTTTTTATGCCAGAATGATGTTGGTGGTAAGAAGATCCTCCAGAGGAAATGGACATCCTTCACGAAAGCAAGGCTGGCCTGTTACATTCCCTACTATGAGGTCCTCAAGGATGTTTACAGTCTGGACAGTGGTGACTGGCGGAGCACAGTCTTCTATGCGGTATTCACCTTATCAGCACAATGGTGAGCCAAGCATACTTACACTGTAGCTGTTCAGGAAAGATGCCATGAAATCTGTTATAAATAACCAAAGCTTGGGAAAAAGAGGTCTGTTGGTTTGGTTTTTGGATTATAACTTCTAGAGTTTCCCAGCTAGCATAGTTCATGACTGTGCTGATCCTTTGGGAGCTGTCATCCAAAGTAATGTTTCGAAGCTCTCTGAATAATGTGACTGAATAACATTGCTCTCAACGTGTTGCCACACACACACACACAAAGCCAATCAAATGCTAGGGATTTTTAGGGAGCGAGACAGAAACAATGCAAGAGGCACCGTGACCCTTCTTTGTGTACTGAGTGTGTTTGTAACTCTGCTTGCTGGATTGCAGAATTGCACCATACTGCTAGCTGAGTAGTAGAGCGATAAAGCAAATGAAGCCAACTTTGGTATTTCGAGGGAGTGTGTGCATGGTGCAGTCTCTGCCCAGAGTCACAATGGTGGGTGTGGATCTAATCCACCTTGGGATGGTTTTGATTTGATTTGTATGTTATTGTTCTTCCCAAAGTGGGATTGAAAGCATCTCACAGCAAGAGCTACAAACAGATACAAATATTGCTTGTAATAGTAAAACATAATTGAATTGAAAGCTATTGAATGCCAGTTTAAAAGCACAGCATCTACTAGCAAAAAAACACACCCTTCTTCAGCACCCAGTCAGCTGCCAAAAGCTCTCCTGGTAGAAAGGCATTTCTCTGCCAGTAGCAGATGGCAAGGAGAGAAGACAGCACAGTCTCCTTTAGAAGGCAGCTCCACAGCCTGGAAGCTGCTACCGAGATATCTAGCTTTCCTAGAGATTTCTTCTGCTCCGCTTCAAGGGTGGACTGGAAGGTTGCTCGTCTCTTTCCAAAGCTGGGCGGCCTGCATTTTCTACTGCAGTGGGAGTCCGGAGATTCTTTCACTCCCTTGACCCACAGCCAACAGCGTATGTCAATGGGTGAGCGGATGGAGCACAGGAGAGACTTGCGTTTGGTTGCTAATAAATCCTCCTTGTCTTGAAAATTTTTTGGCACCTGAAATGGATTCATTGTGCCAGAGCGGTCCTTGCTAAGAGCAAGAAACAGATGGGACACTGAGAGGACTTTATGAGGGGAAGTCCTTTGGGGGAGCATTTGTGAAATAATTTAATAATATCTGTTAATGCAGGAGACAGTTGGTGACTGCAAAGGATGGGGAGAGAATTAATCCATTATTCTGGCCGGCTCATCAGTTTGCCCTCCCTGGGGAAAAAAAAGTCCATACTATTCACTGTATGGGTTGCAACAACAATCACAGTTGTTGTGCTTTTTCTTTCAGCATTGTTGGGCTGAGTCCAGGCAGAAGTCTTAGCCAGCCCTTCGGAATTTTCTATTAGCGATTAGCCTCCGTGTGAGTTTTAATAATGTAGAGTTGCATTGGTTAGCAACTTTGGTGCTTTTGTAATGTTTGTCAGCATAGAAGATCTGCAGTTAAAGCAAAACGACAACCAGAAAGCTATTGTCCAAATAGTAATGGAATTGTACATAAAATATATTTCTTAATTAGCACTAGTCATGGAACCTCAAAAGGCTGTTTTGAACTCATGAGGTATCTTTGTGATCGTAGTCTTGCCAAATTCATCCAGGAAATGGTTATGTCAAGGCTAGGAAAGTTTTTAGCCTGGGCTGTGCATTTTCTTATGGGAAAGCTCTTTAGGGAGTGAGGGCTATATTCTTATATTGCTTCCTTAAGTTAAAATGATGGCATTTTAACTTGATTCCTATCCCCAAAAAAGAAGAAAGAAAGAAAGAAAGAAAAAGCATGTATTTGGCACAACTACAAATTTATTTTTAATTTTTTACCGATTATAGTTCACTTCTTTAAATGGAAGTGAACCATATACTGAAGCAGACTGAAGTAACTACTGCCTTGAAAATTGTGTTTCAGGTAAAACATACACCTATACATTGCATTACTCTAAGCTGCTCCACAGGCAGCTTGCAGAGCTGCAACCAGCACTGAGCCAGCATTTTATCCATGAGGCTGG
Organism: Intellagama lesueurii; assembly: GCA_037013535.1. Taxonomy (NCBI): domain Eukaryota; kingdom Metazoa; phylum Chordata; class Lepidosauria; order Squamata; family Agamidae; genus Intellagama; species Intellagama lesueurii. The sequence continues at coordinate 213,786,859 of JBAJHW010000003.1, forward strand.
ATCACACTAGACCAGCAGTTACCAGACTTTTCAGCCTTCCACCCACACTTTGATTTCTGAGAATGCCTCACCTCTCCTTTACCACCATCAAACCCTCTTTTAATACAATATTCAAGCTGTAATTAAAAATTAAAAATTAATGCAAAACTTGATAGTACATTGTTTAAAATAAAATATCACCGTTAGTCATTTCTCTTGTCACAAAAAAATTAATAAAAATTTGAATGTACTTTAAGAAATAGCAGAAACAATGCAGATTTAATGAGTAGAGTGACTACAGCTTTCCTTAGAATTTCTTCATGCCTTCCTAAGATGATAGGGACACCCCTTCTGTTTGGGAACCAGTGGACTAGACAAATCACTTAGCATATTGTTAGAAACAGAGCTTCCTTTAGGTGCTAAAAAGACATCTGTTTCTCACCATATATGCTTTCACATAGCTCCATATCTTGCCCTTTGTTACGCTGGAAAATAAACACCAGCTTTGTTTGTAAGCCTGATTACCTATGTTTGTATCGCTAAGAAAATCATGGTGTGGGACACTAAAACAGGCTACTGGCAGGTAATATGATTTTCCTGACTGCCTTGACTCCCCATTGTTTTTTATGTCAGCAGCACTGTAGGAAATTAATGTGCTGGAAAACGTGCTTGGTTGGACATAGACACTCAGCAACAAGTCCCAGGAAAACATAAGTGCACCCTGATTTCTGCTTGGGCTCTGGTGGCTCCTGAGGGCCTGGCAGCTGACAGAGGGTTCTGTGTGCCAATGCTGAGCTTGGAAGTCCACAGACAGCATATTGCAAACAAGAATCCTCACATCTTTCTGCTGGTTCTGATGACTGTTCCAAGCCCCATCCTTTGGTGGAGAGTGAAAGGGCTTAAAGTGCATATGGGCAGCCTGCAGCTGTGGGTAGTATGTGGCTGTCGGCAAGAGGTCAAAACTCTCCTAGAAAAAGCAAAAGTCTCCTAGCCATGGGTGGTGAGGGGAGAAAAAGAAAGGAAGAGAGAGAGAGAGAGAACAGGAAGGAGGTGGCAAAGAGTAAGAAATTAGGAATGACCCTGCCCTCTTTTGGGTTTGCTGCTGTCCGCCAACAGTACGTGAAAGGGCATCCAGGGGATTTTGCAAGAAGTGGAAGGCCTTACCCCAGTTTCATGACCGTGTCCATCTGTCTTCCAGGAGGAGCATGGAGGTGTCTGCCGTCTGCCGATACAACATATCTGAGGTGCGGGCAGCTTTCTTAGGGCCTTATATGGAATACCAGGACTCCTCCCGCAAATGGTCCCAGTATACTGGGGACGTCCCAGTGCCTCGGCCAGGATCAGTAAGTTATTTTCTTTTGTCTTCCATTCCATACTAACGAGGCAGAAGTCACACACAAGACTTCCTTCCTCCAAGAAGCAGAATGGCTCAAACAAATGAAAACCAAGATGCAGAAGCCCCATCCTCTAGATTGTCCGATTGATGGATGGATTGATTGATTGAATACATAGCCCTTGTCTTTGTTCAAAATTGGATTCTAGGGTGCACGTGAAAGTTAGATAATACCTGCAGTAATCATACAGTTGTGCTCAAATGTTCCTCTGCATGGGAGGGGGCACATGGCCCTCCAGATGTTGCTGGGCTGTGAATGTCATCAGTCCTAGCAAGCATCATCAGTGGTCAGCGACGATGGGTACTGAAAGCCAGAAACATTTTGGAGGACTGCACTTTGCCTTCCCCTAACATAAAATAATTTTCTTTGGACTACAAGATTCCACATTTGAACATGTTTTTCTACATATAGAAATATTCTTTATGTAGGAGAATATTCAGTCTTCTGCCTTCAGTATGAAGGTAGTATGATCCCATCACAGGGCCTTTGTGGGTTTTAGCTCTTGGGACAGTGCTGACCAACACACAAGTCTTCCCCACAGGCCTCAGTGCCCTTATGTCCATTTCCTGCTAGTGATGAAAGTTAAGGTTGAAAATTGGTGCTGCCACTGCTACAGGGGAGCAAAGGGAAGGAGATGCTCTGCTGTGCAGCCTGACAGGGCTGTTTGAGGCAGGGAAGGCCCTCTGGCACCCTCATGCACCTTAAGAAACCACTCCAGTTCCTACCGCATTTTGTGGGTCATGCAGTAATGAGATTCTGGAGGAGCCAACATGGCCCCCAACTCATGGAAACTCTTAAGCTTTATGCCTCTCCTATAGCCTTGCAGCGGGTGGTGTCAATAATAATCCATCTCTCCTCTGCAGTGCATCACTAATCGTGCTCGCAAAAGTGGCTACAACTCCTCTCAAGACCTGCCCAACAGCGTGCTGGATTTTATCAAGCTCCATCCACTGATGTATGAAGAGGTGAAGCCTGTGGACGGAGCCCCCTTATTGGTGAAGAAAAATGCAATTTATACCCAAGTAGCAGTAGACAGAGTCCGGGGCCTGGATGGGCAGGTGTACAACGTGCTTTTCTTGGGAACAGGTAGGGTGTCTGGATATATCATGCTCATGCATGCTGGCCTTCAGCGACTGTGCTGTCCTCTATGAGGCCTTAGAGAAACATAGGGTGCTGCGGTGTGCACCCTCCAAACATATACCAGTGAATCTCAGGATTTGTTTGTAGGAGAAAGTACTAGGGCTTGGCCGTATAGTGAAAATCTCCCTTGGCTGAAAGACAGCTGTGACAGATAGCTGCTATCCTAATCACTGTTGGTCAGCAAACAAATCACCTGTAAATAGGTGTGGGTGCTGCTTTTTCTGCTACACGGTGTGACTGTGCCCAGCAAACTCCAAATCAGTGGGTGACCTTATCTTCTACTTCTTGCTGTGCTTCCACGCTTCGCTTAGCTGTTGACTTGGTGAAGGTGGGGTTTCCCTTTCTTAAAAACAAAGGCTGTTCACAACAGAGAGATCAAAATTCAACCGGGTTTGGGGGAGGAAAATCATTAGGAAAGTGCTCCTAGGGGAATGTACTTCAGCATCATGACTGAACCCTTTTATAACAAAATTCCACTGCAGACTTTTGGGAATCACAACTATGGGGCAGTATTTAGGATTCTGTTAATTCTTCTCAGAAGTAGAAGTTCTAATTATTCAGTCTATGCTATTTTGGTACCCTTCTGCTCCTTCTAAAAATCAAATAGCATGGACCCTCTCCTTTACCAAGACATCTGACTTCTGCCAGCCAGCTAGATCTCAGCTGCAAACAGGCTCTTCATAGGTTTAGCACACTGAATGCTGCCTGTATGACTGTAGTCTAACATGAGACCATATGGATAACGTTCCTTGCTATTCTTTTTAACTTAATTTCCACCAGGTAATGGCTGGATACACAAGGCAGTAGTCATCAGCTCCATGGTCCATATTATAGAAGAGATCCAGGCCTTCAAAGATCTCCAGCCTGTGGAGAACCTCGTCATTTCTAAACAGCAGGTATAGCTATAATGGTATTAACGTCCTCCCCCCATGCCTTTAAATGCCTTTCCTCATGTGCTGCCCTCTAAGCAAGGCAATTATCTCGTGCTAGCTGGAGGTTTCTGGAGGTGATGACAATACATTTTAGAGGGCACCAGGTGGGGGAAGACAGCCTTAAGATCCCCTTAAAAAGCAGTGCACGGAAAAGACTGGAGGAATCACATCTTGTGTTTTGTCCCATTACCAGTTTGGGAATCAAGGCAGAGAAGTCTCAATTTTGTCCTTAACTCACACCCAGATCTCTACCATAATCTAGCCCAAAACGTCCAGACAAGATTGTAAGATCTGAATGTTCACTTTTTCTACCCTCCACAAAACTGCCCACATTAGCAAACCATGAAATGTACCATCTGTCAAGGTGTGGTTCTCTTCTGAACTATCCTTTTTTGGAGAAAAAAATGGAATGCAAGATGTGAGTGTGATTTTCTTTTTCTACCTTGTGTGATCCAATTCCTGTCATCTCTGTCAATAAGGCGAGGTGAGATAAAGCAGTGCCTTGAGGGTATTTATTTGGCCTTGCCCTAAGCTAAGTGGCTGCCACCCAGTGTGTTAACTCCCACCTGTCCGTGGGCATGCCATATACTCTGCATTTCTGGACGAACTGGTTGGAGCCCTTTGCTCTCTTTAGGCACTGGCTGTTGCAGTTCTTTGTCTACTGTAAGGCCATTCACTTCACATGTGTAGATACATGATAAAAACAAAGCATGAAAGCATAAAAACAAAGTTTAACAGATTTATTTTCATGTGAACTGTTGTGGGTTGCAAGCCGCTTCTTCAGACACATCCAGTGAATTATTTTGCCACAGATTTATATAAAAATATACATTGTGGGGCTGTGGACCCAGCAAAGATGGATACGGGGGGGGGGGGGCATTATTTCAAAGTAGCAGTAGCTTATTTTGGTTCCAGAGGTTCTCCTCCTTCCACTTAGGGCTACCACTTATTGTTTCTATTTTCCTAACAGATCCTTTGTGCCTTTAATGATTTCCCAACAGGCAGAAAATTGATAGGCAGAAAATGGTAGTCACAGAAAACACTGAATTTCTCTATTCTCACCAGGCAAAAAATGCCAAAGCTTATTGTCAGCTCTGTCCCCAGATGGTGGTTAAAGCTTCAGCTGTATGGGATTTGTGCCAGGGCTGCAGAATGAGATGTTGTTTAATCTCTAAAATGGTCTTCTCCAACCTGTAGCCCTCCAAATATGTTGGACAACAACTCCCATTAACCCCATGCTCCCAGAAAGGTGATGGAAATTGAGTACAACACATCTGTGGGGGAGGTGCAAGGTTAACAAAGGTTGCTACAAGACATTGGTATGAGTTGTATAGGTCCTCAGCTGCAGATAGAGTGACAGACAAGGGCACAGGAGAACTGGGTACAAATCCCTGACCAACCCTGGAAATTCACTGGAGGGGGGGGTGTTACTGTTGAAGCTACTCCTTAAATATTTCAATTACCTTGAAAGTCCTGTTAAGATTGCTGTAAATCGGCTGTGAATTGATGGCAAATAGGTTTTTTTCTTTTCTGGGGCTGGCACCCTTTTTTCCTGCCTGGCCAAGGTTCTGTACCTTGCTTTAACTGGCAATCTGAAACTCAGATATTCCATGGGTGATGCTTCTCCTGACTTAACAGAAGGGGAAAGAAATGCATTCCCTGATAAATTCCTGCACATCTGGCTGCTTGTTAAAAGAAAGAATGTAGGTAGGATGCAGGGAGGGCCTGTTGCTCTTTTCTTGGCTTTCTGCTTCCTCTTTCATTTCAGTAATCCCTCACATGGAGACATCAGCAGGGGTTGCAGCCTTGCTCCCAGGCATTTGGGAGTTTTGGAGAGCCATCTCTGTACACCAGGAGGTGGGATATAGAAGAGGAAGACTCTGCTTCACTTTCAGTTTGATGTGGTGCAACACATATGAAGGGCACCAGGCTAGAGAAGGCTGTCCTTGTGCCTCAAGGGACAAATGGCTGCATGAGTAATGCCCACCTCCTGCTGTGTTCTACTGCTTCCCTCTGCTGGACAAACTGGGGTCCTGCAACTCTGTTCGCCAACAACAGCAATTAAGTTGCAGGGTCCCGGTGAGCCCCACTTCTCCAAGAATCTTGGCTCCATCCTGACCTTGGAAAATTTACTTTTAGAGAATACAACTTGTAAAATCTGCCCTTTTCTTGCTGGGAGATTCTAAGAGTTTGTAATCCATAAAATTAACTTTCCCAAGCTTAAAAAAGAAAAGAGGAAGCTGTGTGGTTATTACATAATCTTAGGCATCCTTCAGTCTCGAGAGACTATGGTAACGTGCTCTGTATGAGTGTCCTTTCCAGAGCACGAAGCCTGGGTAAAATAATATGGAGGATAGGCTGTTACCCAAGCAGCAAATCCCCCCTCTCCACGTCGCTGAAATAGTCCAATGGAAAGGCAAGAGCCAATACAACTGGTTCCAGCGACGTCGTAGGAGTTGCCAGAACGACACGAACTGCCTCCGGGACTCCGGCTCCGGATTTTGTCTTGAGGTTTACTCCTGAAGCCTTTTCCATCAGTGGATATAGCCACAAGGCAGTGGAGGTTTGAAATCGGAGTTTTCCTTCTCCTAGATGGGCTGCCTTCCAAGGCTGACGAGCCCCACCTACCCGGTTATTACATAATACAACTGTAGAAAAATGGGGCACCTTTATTAGACCACACAAAAAATTCAAACCATTAATGCAAGCTTTTGTAGATTAAAAATCCCTTCTTCAGGCATGCACCAGTAATTTGTGGCCAGTGCGGAAAAATAATAAATGAATGTCCCAAACATTCATGGCAAAACTTTACCAGGCATCCTCTTAAGATGAGTTTAAAGCTGGTTACAGGCAGGATGTAGGGGTTTGGTTTAATGTTTCACCCCTGGTACCATGTGGTTGGAAAATTCCACTCTGTATTTAGACAGAGGCAGCTCATCACTCTGCATAAGGCTCTCTCCCCCCCCCCCCCATCACTTGTTTTCAGAGCACAGGTTTCCCTTTTGGCTGGGCGTGAGGGAAAGATCACACATGGGACATAACAGTCTTCATCAGATTGCTGAAGCCCCCATCCTGGTAGCTCCTTGAATGAGGACCAGAAGTGAAAAGATCTGTAAGGTTTTAGTGGTGGTCAACTATGCTGGGGTTATAGGCATCTGTCCAGGTGCTGTTCTTTTGGGTATTCTGTCTCTTGATATGAGACTTAATCTATTGTCTGTTGCAATGCCTCCCCCCCCCCCCCATTAAACACTTCAAAATTTCCCTGCCATGCAGCTGAGCAAGGTAAGATTGTTTAGCTCTGTGGCAGGATCAGGGAACATGTGACCTTTTCGATGTTGTTGGATCATAGCTCCCTTTGTCCCTCACCACTAGCTTTGCTAGCTGAGGATGGGAACTGTAGTCCAGCACCTCTGCTCTGCACAAATGGTGTGTAGTGTCTGTGCTAAGGATATGTTACTTCCTTTGCAGAGGAGTCTATACGTGGGGGGCCAGAGTGGAGTCCTGCAGTTGCCACTCTCCACCTGCAAGCGATACCTCTCCTGCTTCGATTGTATCCTGGCCCGGGATCCGTACTGTGGTTGGGATGGTGAGAGCTGTCGAGAACTAACTGAGATGCTGGACAGGTAGGGTATTACAGATGTCTGCGGTGTGTGCAGTGGAGAACATGCAGCTATGCATGTTGTTGCACTTAGGATAGGGAAACCTTTGGTCTCTCAGATCTTGCTGGACTCAAGTTACTCTTCTGTGTCTGTCAGCGTGACTAAGGGTAAGGGATAACAGGAGAATAAGTTCATCAGCATCTGGAAGGTTGGAGCTTCACCTACCTCTGGTGCAGGAAATGAGCATTTTTGTGTGTAGGACCCCTGTATCAGCATCTGCGGTTTCACTTAATCCACAGTCTGAAATTAAAGGAAAAATCCAGTACAGTGGTGCCTCGCAAGACGAATGCCTCGCAGGACAAAAAACTCACAAGACGAAAGGGTCTTGAGAGATTTTGATATTTTTCATCTTGCGAGGCGCGTTTCCCATAGGAATGCATTGAAATTTAATTAATGCGTTCCTATGGGGGGAAAAAAGTCAGAAACCCAAAAAAAGTCAGCAAAAAGTCACTTACCAGGTAGAGTAGACTGAGCCCAGCTCCTCAGTGCCTTTGTAGCCCCAGAACATCCGGAAAAAGAGTGCCAAACAGCGGAGAGTCAGCAACCAGCAGGGAGCTGGCAGCCATTTTGTGTTTGTCTCCGCTCCTGCCCCCCCTCCCCGCCTCTCAGCTGATCGGCGCTGGGTCTAAGAGGCTTTTTCCCTGCTAGGCAAGCCTCGCCGATCAGCTGCCCCCCCTCTCCCCGCCTCTCAGCTGATCCGTGGCACTGGGTCTAAGGCTTCCTGAGGCTTGCCTAGCAGGGAAAAAGCCGCTTAGACCCAGCGCCGATCAGCTGAGAGGCGAGGAGGGGGGGCAGGAGCGGAGACGAACACAAAATGGCTGCCAGCTCCCTGCTGGTTGCTGACTCTCCGCTGTTTGGCACTCTTTTTCCGGATGTTCTGGGGCTACAAAGGCACTGAGGAGCTGGGCTCAGTCTACTCTACCTGGTAAGTGACTTTTCGCTGACTTTTTTTGGGTTTCTGACTTTTTTTCCCCATAGGAACGCATTAATTAAATTTCAATGCATTCCTATGGGAAAACGCGCTTCGCAAGACGAAATTTTCGCTAGACGGCATTAACCGTGGAACGGATTACTTTCGTCTTGCGAGGCACCACTGTAATTTGTATTTTCACTGTGTAATTACCAGAACTGGCCAGTAGAGGGAGCCCAAGACCATGCCATCATCTTTATTGATGAAGAATACATGGCATGGTCTCTGGCTCCCTCTAGTAGCCAGTTCTGGTAATACATGATGAAAATCCTTTTTTCTGAATGTTTTTCTTCTACCATGCTATGCATAGCATTCACTATTCTGCGGATTTCAGCATCCATGGGGGGCTTGGAACCAATCCCCGTGGATATGGGGGTCCTACTGTATACAAGTGTCTACTCGTCTGCACCTTCATGCTTGTAGACTTCTTCTGGGGCGCCCTGCATACTGATGATCTTTAGTCTTTTGCTCCTTCTCAACTGATCAAGGTCCTGCTTTCTTGGCCAGGTCTCTACTGATCCAGGACATGCTGCATGGCAGTGTAGGCTGTGGGAATGACTCTGCCCAGGGTAAGTCTCTGGTTTGGTCTCTTCCTTCTACTTCTTTTTGGGGTGGGGGATAGAGAAGTCTTGGTTCTGCTGCCGGCAACTGGTGGTTTGGCCTGACAGAAGGAACAGGGGCCAGAGAGAGGAATAATCCAAACGTGAACAGCTCACCTCTTTCCAGCCACTTCTAGGAAGATGAACAAGCAATCTGTTTCTCTTCTCCTTCCTGACCAGATTCAAAATTTGCTTTCTTTATATCACCAAATACCTCCAGTTTATTTCCAGTACAATAAGGCTATGTGAGAAAAAGAAATCAAAAAGTCTTCACAAGATTATGCACAAGCTAAATTATTTCTATTAATAAATTTGTATATATTTCTATGTACTGTCAGTGTCCTCTTCTTTCAAAGTTACCTTTTCCTGCATTATTTTTGAAAAATATATATATAAAGAGTGTGGCATAAAAGATAGATCCATGTACATAAGAAGCAGTAGCTATGGAAGGAGGATGTCACAGGCAGCAGTTTTTGATGCTATTTTCCATCCAAATCGTGAGAAAATGTGCCCATCCCAGCACTGCTGAATTTCTCTAGATTCTCAGAAGTCCAAAAAAGGAGGGAGGGAGGGAGGCTAGGCACTTCTTCTTCTTCTTTTTATAAAAAGAAAAATGAAGATTGATGAACTGATGTTCTCAGAAAGCAAACTTTTAAATTCCTCCCCAAAATCTTTGGGAGTTTCACAATGGAAACGGAGGCTATGGATAATCCATCATTATGAGAGGAAAATTCTTGAGGGCCCATTGTTAAGTGTCACTCCAGCAGCTTCTTCCACTCCCTGGAAAATTAGCTTGCCTTGTTTTGTGATTGGTCCTCAGGACCTGAGCATGGAGTTTTTTTGAAAGATTTCTCAGCCACAAATACCTGCGTGAATCACATCTCTCCGACTCTATAAAGTGTTCTCAGGTCTCAGGTCTTCCATTTGGGGAGTTCTACGTGCCTTTTCCTTAAATGATGCTCCTGTCTCTCATTTGCCACTTACTTCATTGCGACCCCTTACCAGTTTGTGCATTTCCTCCTGCAGCCCTGGCCGCACAGAAGAACCGCACAGTGTTGCGTGGTGATGACGTGCTCTTGCCCTGTGAGCAGGCCTCCAACCTAGCACGAGCGACTTGGCTGGTGAATGGGACCCAAGTGCTGGCTGAAGACAGGGAAGGCCACTTCCGCATGGGGGTAGATGGACTGCTGGTGACAGACACACAGATGGAGTACAGTGGGGAGTACCGGTGCTATGCGGAAGAGAATGGCCTCCGAACCCTGGTGGCTGCCTATACCCTCAGCGTGCTGCCAGAGCAGCTGGTGCCCCAGCCACCCCCAAAATTATCATACCCATCTGGGCATGCACCCAGCTATGCTTACGAGGACATGAGAGTTATTTACATCGCTGTCATCACCATGTTGGGGGGCTTGTGCCTGGTGCTCACTGTGGTCCTCCTCTACGTCTCCTGCCTGCAGAAGCGCAAGGGCAAATACAGTCTCGGGGTCCCCAAGGCATCCAGTGTGGAGTTGCAGACAGTCTCCTCCAATTGCATGGGTAAAGGAAGTCAGGAAGAGGAGGAAGGAGAAGATCTGAGCCTCTTTCCTGACGGCTGCCTGCAGATTATCCCTGGGGAAGCCGCCACCCTGGCCTCGCCATCCAAGGAGGCACCTCCAGCTCCACCCCCACCCCCTCCTCCTCTCCCTATGGAGTTCACCAATGGCATCCCCACCTTGCCCAACATGTTACGCAAGATGAATGGCAATAGCTACATGCTGCTGCGGCAGAACGAGGAGCCGTGCACCTCGCCACTCTACAACTCCTTCACCGAGGAGCTGAGCAAGATCCTAGAGAAGCGGAAACACACGCAGCTGGTCGAAAAGCTGGACGAGAGCTCTGTGTAGGGATGGGGAAACGGGGAGCCCCACTTGATGGAACTAAAAATCCCCCTGACCCCTCCTTCTGTGATTCCTTCTCCCTGATCCGACAGAACCAGTGTTACAATTCAGCAACTACCTCCGGAGCGGCCCTCCGGAGCCGCTAGAGACTCCGTGCTCATTTCCTTTGGGGGGTGGGGTTGTTGGGGTTTTTTTGTTGCTGTTGATTGTTTTGTTTTCCAATTGTTGTAAAAATGAGAAAGAAATTTATTTAAATGGGAATTATATTTATATATAAAAGGATGATCGATAAACAGGATCCGCAGAGATCTGTTGGATTTGTCTGAATGACCTCCACCCCATGGAGCATGTCTGAATGTGCTGTTGGCTTGGGCTGGGGATCATACTGTTAAGTTGGCCGCTTGGGCTAGGCTTCCATCTGTAGGCCCAACAGCTTTCTGAAACTGAGGGATGAGATACTTAGCTATGATTTCAAGAGGTAGGTAACCATTTTATTTTCCTGCTAAAATCCAAATTACCTGAAAATTCAGTTCTTAGAATCAGACTACATTTCAAATGAATTTATAACTGGGATGGGCAATGTATCCCCCTGAACCATGCTACTACCCTGAACACACTTGATTTCATCTGATTTGGGAAGCTAATTAGGGTTACGCTTGGATTTCATTGGAGACTAAGTGAGCTCTAGTGGCCTCCAGGTAGAGTTAGTATACAATTGTCTTTGAAGACCCACTGTGGAGCAGAGCTGACAATACTGGGCTAGATGAATCAGTGGCTTCATTAAACATAAAGCAGTATCCTATGGTTCTGTATTGCTGGACTATAACTTCCATAATTCCTCAATGTCAGCTATAATAGCTTGGATTGCTGCAAAATGCAGATTCTAATTTCTGTGAACAACTTTAAACAGAACTATATTCATGAGAATATATTCATGAATAACTTCTGAAACTGTAAGCATGGTTTACAGGCCTTGAATTTTTGAATGACATCATGCCAATGTGAAGCAAAAGTGTAGTTTGAGATGTTGGGAATGAACATCTGTTTGCTACAACCATTCTCCTTTATGTCTTTGAAAACCTAGAGACATTGCTGTCTGTGACAGAATTTGGGTTGCAATCTGATTATCCAGGCTGTGCCTGAGGGGTAACGTGGCCCTCCAGATATTAATTAACTGGCTCTCCTGTAATTCCTCACCACAGACTCTCTTGGTTAGGGCTCATGAGAGATGGTGACCAGCAACCGCTGGAGGGATACACATTCCCCTACACCTTCTCTATGGGAAGAGGCCACCAACAAACACCGTGGCAGAAAAGACTTGCAGATCTTCAGAAATATCGTGCAAGCCTCAGTGTACAAGAGTAGTCGTTTTGCTTCTGGCCTTCCTGCAAGCCTTTTGCTGAAATCTGTGACACGGTTGTTCCAAAGTGGCATTGTAATTCCTTCGGTATGCTGGGAGAAGGAGCAAGACTGAATGTCTTCTAAAGGTCACAAGGCACAGCTGTGCAAAGAAGCAGGATGAAATGTGTCTTGAGAAATCTATCTCGGAGGGCTCAGAAATTCCCCTCCGTGCTGGCTGGCTGTTTGAGGGTAGAAGCAACTAGTAATGCACCAGTATAAACCCAACATCAGCATTCACCTTTCAGAGTGACTTGTAGGTGAAGAATGATAGCTTTGCAATGGGAAAGCAGCCTCAGTGGTAGAAAGCAAAATCCTACAAGGGAGGTGGCCTGGAAGAGAGGTGGTGTCTCAGAGCCCAGTCAGTTGGCCATATATTAGTCAACCTGACATATGAAAAGGATTCATGAGAATCTAGATAGACCACTTAACAAGAGGTCCAGTACCAATACTGAATTATCGTCACTTTTGTCATGGTCTTCTGTGAGCCTTCAGGGAATCAAATGTATGTTCCATTTTACATTGCACTGGTACCTGAAGTTATCTTCTCACACATTTTAGGCTTAGAGGGCTATCTTCTGAAGCTACATCTGGGATTTCATGTTACAGATGTCAAATCATTTTTCATGCCAGCCACTTGAAAATGTTGATGATTTTAGCATGCCACTTAATCAACTTTTTAAAAATTCTACAGATGAAAGCACATGTACAATGCAACTGCAGGACAAAGTAAAGCTATTCCTGACAGTTCTGTAAGCTTTTTGTGGTACACACTTAATAGAGCTGGTACACTATCAGAAACCACAGTTTGAGACCCTCAACTGATCTCAGCCCAAAATATCTACCCAACACACAACACTGCTTTTCTACAGCTTGCATTCTCTGATAAGGGCTAAACCTAGTTCCATTTATGAATCTTGTGAATGCTGGAATAGATCCAATCCTATAGCAACTACAAATAAGTGGAAATATACCATTTTGAGAACTATTCCAGCTTTCAAAACCTCATCATTCTAATCACTAAGGCTGGGTTGGCAGCAGCATGTCAGTCTAAAAGCAAGGTGTGCTGCTTATATACTGCCCCACAGTGCTTAAAGCACACTCTGGGTAAGTTTAGTTATGCCGGCTACACATTGCTCCCCACCCTGCCCTGGTGAGCTGAGTATTCAATGTACCGACCTCTGAAGGATGGAAGGCTGAATCAACCTCAAGCCAGCTACCTGAGCCCATCAGGATCAAACTCAGGTTGTGAGCAGAGTCTTAAGTGCAGTACTGCAATTTAAGCACTGCACCAAGAGACGATACCAGGAAGTAAGCCCTTTGAAGAACAGGACTGGACCACTTAGTCCATCTTATGCAGCATCTTGCTTCTCAGTGGCCAATCAGCTGCCTTCAGAATCCCACAGGTAGAATGAAAAGGCAAGTGTCCTCTCTTGTTTTTGCATCCTATAAACTGATAGTGACATACCGCTTCTGAACTAGACTTCAGAAAAGTTAGCTTTTGAAATTGAATCCCTTGATAGTGGTGAATAGGAGATTGGAAAAAAGGGGGGGGGGAAGGGAACTTTTCCAAGCTCAACATGTCTGTAGACCCTGATAGACCTATTCCCTGTGAATGTCTGATCTTATTTTTAAAGTCAGATTAACCTTCATGAATCCAGGGGCAGAAGCATCTCTAAAAATAATTTTGTGCTATGTCAACTACTTCCTTTTGACTTTCCTGAATCTACTGGCAATTAGTTTTGTTGGATGATCCAGCATTTTAACATTATAAAAGGGGAAAGAACCTTTTTTATACCATGCATAACCTCTGTCATTTCCCCCTTGATCACATCTTGTTTTCCAAACTAAATTTCCCCTCTGCTGCCACTGATCTTTGGGTTTGCCCTTTCCCAGCTCTAAAATATGCCTTTTGATATGATGCAACCAAACTGTACAGAGGACCTGTTATTATGACTAAACTTGACACTTCCATTGTTGCTGTGCAGAGTCGACATTTTCACTGAGTTCTTTACCACAACCTTAAGCACCCTTTCCCTACTTTTCTTTCCTGGTCAACACCAGTACAAACCCCAGTCTGTTTATGTAGCTAGGTTTTTGCCCTAAAGGAGATCAATTTATACCTACAAAAACTATAGTCATAGGTTTTCTGGAGGAGGAAGGTGGGGGTATACATTTTAAACAAAATAAAATAAATGGTGACACCTTGAGGACTAGCAGTCTTTATTGGGTATAAGATATCATAGATTGCAGCCCATGAAACCTAATGCAACTTGTCAGGTCTGAATCCTGTCAGTTTTCCCCACCTGTGGAAGCTCCTGTGACTAACTGGCAAGGTGCTGGTCACATGTTGATCACACAACCAGCACCTCATAAGCTTCCCATGCCAGCTCCCATGATTTCAATTCCACACAAGAAAAAGAACAGTAGGAATCTAGCCCTAGTTTTTAAGGTGCCACAAAAGATTTATTTTCTCCCAAAGCCATAACAACATATGGGCTCCAGGTGTTCTTGGACTTTAAACTCAAGTCCCCACGTGCAGAGCTAATGTTTAGGAACTCTAGAAGTTCAACATTTAGGGACCTAAGACTGGAAACTACTATATAAAGCCTTTATGCTTGCTGGTGATCATAAGGGATGTACTCCAATACCTGCAGGGCACCAACTGGGAAAAGTCTGACCTAAATGGTCATTACTTCCACCAAACTGAAATAGCATCATGCATGTACTGTCACAACACAACCTGGCATACTGCAGAATATGCAAACATCACAATCAACCCCAAAAGTTTCTTCTATGGTAATCAACCATAAAGGATGGGAATGGAATGAAAATAGCAATATGGCCAGGCAGGGTGGTGAAGCCTAAAATACAGTATTGGGGTCGGTGGGTTTGCTGGTTCTGAACAATGGATGAACGAGCTATTTGATATTTTGAGCTGAAGTCTAAGGTAGCTACTTTTTGGTAGTGTGGCAATTATGAGAGGGGTTGTAACAACCGAACACATGTTGTGCACACAAGGAGTCATAAGTTGAATCTTTAGTATCTCCTGTTAGAAACATCTCAAGAAGCAAAGATAAAGTATCTTCCTCCGGCTAGAGAGCTACTCCAAGTCACAACAGACAGCACAGAGTTAAACATATTAATGACCTGACAACTTTGTGCAGTCTCACCCTATAGCAATAAAATGCTGTTTCACATTCAGAAATGCTGCCATGGAGAATCTGGCAACTGTCAGTAATCTACGAAACACCTACTCTCCCAGGAGCTAGAGGAGAACTTGCTTGTGCCAAGACGCTGAATGCAAGCTTTTTTCTACTGCTAGTAGTGCCAATTAATTGATGTAGATTACCCAATGTTTCTCATTTAGAGACAGTAGAGGAACCACAGGACAGAAGAGTTATCTTCAACTGTATCTGATGAGGTGGAGATGTGAAGGCTGTGGAAAGGAGCAACTGAATGCAAATGACTGTGTGTCAGTCTAATTATTCTGGCTTGAACCTTCTGGGCATGTTTTTAAGACAGTCCTATGAACAATTCAAAGGGATGAAATGCATATGCCCTAGCTAATGTGTATGTTGTCTACTCACCTAATATAGCATTCCTAACATCTCCAATGATGAGGAAACAGCACAGGTTTGCAAGACTGTTAAGGCACTGGAGTGCTTAATCTATGACATTCCAGCAGTCTACTCAGAGATGACAGATTTTTCAGAAGCTTGTCCAGTCTCTTGCTTCTTTCTTTGCTGATCTATGATACCTGACACCATTCCTATATACGGAATTCTAGGGCACAGAGGGTAATTCATTGGCAGGAGGCAAATCCTTCTCCTACTGGACAGCATTTCAAATGTCTGTAAGCAGCACTGAAAAAAGTCCCCAGCTGCACATGGCAATTTTCAGCTCTCCCATTATTTTATTTTCACATATTCTAAGGCAGAGGTGAAAACACTTTTATAGACTTTGAACTGCATTTTTTCATGGGCAATCTTCCAGGGCCTCCTTGCCAGGAATGGGAAGGGCTAGATCCACTGTCACTACTTCCCACCTACACACTTCCAGTAATCGAATTTTTTGTCCTCTCAAACGTGCACTTCTCTCTGCCTCTCCCAATTTCTCTCACACTTTGTACTTTTATCTTTCCCTTCCTGTCCCTGCTGCACACATGACACTTTAGGTTGGGCTCCTGCTGGCACTAGAAGGATTTTAAGGCTTAATTTTCTGCATATGTGGGAAGATGTTATGTGGGAAACCTCTGCTTAAAGGATTTAGCTGCATTCTGTTCCAGTGACGTGCATACACTCCTGGTAGGAAGCGGCAGCTGCCAGCAGGCGGGGTAACCCCTTATTCTGCCCTTTCGCTTAGAGGTAGAGCATAAGATCAAAGGGTTATTTTAGCCAATCCTAGTTACAATTAGGTAACTAGTATTCTACCTGTCTCATAACATACTATGTAATCATGCTAAGTAAATAAAAGAGCTCTCGGGGCGTTGTCAGCAGGCTCCGCTGGCTCGGACATCAGCTGTCGACTCCTTTGTTCTCTCTTTAAGGCAATTAGCCTTCCTTTGTTCCGTGATCACCCACAATTGGCGCCCGAACAGGGACATCGCCTGAGGCAATCAAAGCAGCTCACCTCACCAGCAGCTCACCTCACCCGGCACGGGCTTCAGACACGTCCTTGCATCCTCTTTTGGGTCCCGGTGAGTATTAGTTCAAGATGGGAAACACTCTCACAGCGCTTCAAAATCAACATATGAAAGACCTGATTTACCATAAGTCCATGGTGTATCTGCCTCAGTAGAGGATTTAATGAGAGCAATAGGTACTTATTGCTCTTGGTATCTGGAAGAGGGCAGCTTTAAGCTTTCAGATTGGGATAAAATTGGGAATAAACTGCACAAAGACCCTGTTGCTCCAGTTAAAGTCCTCCATACATGGCATCTTTGTTGGGACGCGATTTCAAAGATCGCGAACCCTTTGTTAGCCCAGTCTTTAGCTAACCTTCCAACAGCCCCTCAGATTTTGCCACCTAAGCCACCAGATCTCCATGAAAATAGAAACAATCCTCCTTCCTACGCAGCTCCTGCCGCTCTTCCAACGGCCCCTTCTCCCCTTTCTCCTTCTCCCCCTCCTCGTTCAGCAGTGCAGCAGATGTTATGGCCCAAGGAAGCCTGGAGGATGTTACTGCTGCCCTCCCCCTTATGTCTGTTTGTCCTGTGGTTCGTAACAATCAGGGACAGCGTGTTCATGAGGGTCTTCCCCTTGCCACGTTTAAAGAGTTGAAAAAAAGTGTAGTTAAAAACGGTTTCCATAGCAGTTTTACTCTTGGGCTGGTTGATGAGCTACGAGGAAATGGAAATCTTATTCCAGCTGACTGGAAAGCCTTGGTTAAAGCTATGCTCACTCCTGTGCAATACGTATTGTTTATGCAGGAATGGAAAGACGCCGCTGCGATTCTGGCCATGGATAATTTACAAAACAATATTGCTGTGTCTGCAGATGTGTTAAATGGAGATGGACTCTTTGTCACTATAGCACAGCAGATTACCATCACCAAGGCTATGAAACATGCCATACATCAAATTAATGCAGCCTTGCAACGTACCATGGTTGACTGCATTCCTTCTTTTGGTTTCTTGCAGCTGGTTATCTTGAACACTCTCCAATTGCCTACTGGGTTGTTGTGTAGCCCGAAGTCTGACAAGGCCATTTCTGTAGCAGAATGGCTTTATTTATCTAACACTCCTCCCCAAAATGTTTACTCCACTCTAAATGAGATTAGAGACCTTGTAATCAAAGGACGCCATCGTGCCAAACAACTCACAGGTTGGGATCTTCTGTGTTGTTACTTACCTATTTCCAAAGCTGACCATGATCATTTAATATCTACATCACTAACTTATCAAATTGCTTTTGCAGACTATTTTGGCGACATACATTTTAATCCACCTAAAGACCCTCGCTTAACATTCATTCAGCAAGTACCCCTTCGCTTTTCCTCTCCTTTCACTGCTACTCCTCTCCCTGATGCACTAACTGTTTTTACCGATGGTGCGCCTACCAGAGGCGTGATTACCTTTCAGCAACCTCCCGGAACCTGGAAAACATGTTTTACTTCTATTCAGAGCTCTGCTCAGCGTGCAGAACTGGCTGCTGTCATCCTTGCCTTTCAAATGTTTCAAGATCAACCTTTAAATCTCATTGTAGACACTCAATATGTATTTAACCTTCTCACTCATCTGTCACATGCCTATCTTTCTCCTGCTCTTGACTTTTCCTTACTTTCCCTGTTTTTGACTTTAAAAAACCTCCTTGCTACCAGATCATAATCTTTTTTTTCAGCTCACATCCGATCTCATACTGGATTTCAAGATGCTATCTCGGAGGGAAATCATCGTACAGACTCTGCTCTTCGTTCCTTGTGTCCCCTCTTTTCCAATCCTATTGACAGCCATTCCTTTTTTCATCAGAGTGCTAAACAATTCCATAAGCAATTTTCTATTCCACTTTCTCAAGCTCGAGACATCGTCTCCTCCTGCTCTTCCTGTTCCATGTCTCTCATTTCCTTTCCTTTTGATGCTGTTAACCCACGAGGAACAGATACCAATCAGCTTTGGCAAATGGATGTCACTCATGTTCCTACTCTTGCGCCTCTTTCTTATGTTCATCTAACTACTGATACTTATTCAGGATACATCTCTGCTACCCCTCTTCATGGCGAGACCTCTCGCCATGTCATACAACATTGTTTACGTATGTTTGCAATTATGGGCCGGCCTGCAGCCTTAAAAACAGACAATGGCCCTGCCTATACCTCTCACACCTTTACCACTTTCTGCAATGAATGGGACATTCGACTTTCCCATGGTATTCCTTATAACTGCACAGGACAGGCTATTGTAGAATGAGCACACCACTCTTTTAAATTTCTGCTTTCAAAACAAACAAAAAACAGAGGGATTAAGCCCCAAGATGTTCCAGATGTAGTATCAATAGCATTATTCACATTAAATCATTTAACTGTATCTGCAGGTCAGCATAAGCTGTCGCCAGTAGAGAAACACTTTTGTAAAGAAATCCCCATGGAACAGCCACTGGTGACTTATAAGCAACCTCCTGACCCTCAGTGGGAGGGTCCAGCCCCTTTACTAACATGGGGGTGCGGCTATGCTGCTGTGCTTACTCCCACAGGTCCTTTGTGGATCCTGGCTTGGTGTGTGAGGCCATATCGTGGGAAGAATGAGTTGGCATCGCAACCTGCAGAACCCGATTCCGGAATTCAACCCAGCAATGGCTCTAGAGCAGGACCAGATGACTGCGCATTGCCGGAAGTGCCCGGCCCGACCTGAAGGCACTCAGCCCAAAGTTACTTGGGGGATGATAAAGACGCTGAGTGCTGATGCAAAAAGAACTCTAAATCAGCAGCAGATCCCGGAAACTCCTGAAACTTTTCTAGCAGCCATTATCTCACAGCTGAATGCCAACTCTGTGACACTGTTGTGTTGTGTTCTCATTCTTGGAATTATGCTCCTCATACTCCTTATAAGTTCCTGTTGCTTTATTCAATGTATACCAACGTTCTTTTCCATGATAACTACCTGTCCCAAAGCTTCGCCCTCAGGCCATCGCCGAAGACTATATGTAGTTCGCAAATATATGAAAGACTATGTGCCTTTGCTTAACAAACAAAAAAAAAGGGGAAATGTGGGAAACTTCTGCTTAAAGGATTTAGCTGCATTCTGTTCCAGTGACGTGCATACACTCCTGGCAGGAAGCGGCAGCTGCCAGCAGGCGGGGTAACCCCTTATTCTGCCCTTTCGCTTAGAGGTAGAGCATAAGATCAAAGGGTTATTTTAGCCAATCCTAGTTATGATTAGGTAACTAGTATCCTATCTGTCTCTCTCATAACATACTATGTAATCATTCTAAGTAAACAAAAGAGCTCTCGGGGCGTTGTCAGCAGGCTCCGCTGGCTCGGACATCCGCTGTCGACTCCTTTGTTCTCTTTCTAAGGCAATTAGCCTTCCTTTGTTCCGTGATCACCCACAATGTTACAGCATAAACTCTTATCCCTTCCAATTCTGACTTTCCAAACTGCATTCAATCCCAGTAATTATGCTTTTAAAATTTCCATTAATACCAATGGGGGCTTTTAGAAAGCACAATAGTGGCTTAGTGTCTAACGGAGTACAGGGAAGTGAGGGTTAGGCCTTCTCTCCAAAAGCAATCCTTCAAAACGTCCCCTGCTCAGCAGTATTAGGTTTTAAGAGCCACACCTGGTGCGATGGGAGCCTTCTTTTTCAAGCCTCATTGCTGCACATGTGTAATCTGGATGGGAAAGCCATGCTGCGCTGCACTGTGATGCCTTTGATACAATCTGGAGAGCAGCTAAGGGGAAGTTATCTCCTCAGAAACTCTTGAGCAACTTGGGAAGTAAAAGTGGACAGAATCCTACTACTCATGCTTGCCAGTGTTAAATTCAACAATGTAAATCTCAATGGTGAATTGCCACAAGTTAAGAAGTCAACTCTTGTATTTCTGGTCATGTGCAACACCTCTGTAATGGCAGACACAAGCATAAGTATTAACATTCTGGCCACCAATAACTGGCTTCACTCCTTCCAGCAAAGACAGATACACATTACTAATCCTCCACTGAGCTGCATCATTTGTACATCATCACACATACTCTATAAGGAAAGCTATCAGAATTTTACACGTAGTGTTACTCAATTTATTTTCATTTCCACCAAGAGTGACATAAGGCACTCATCACAAAATATAGTTAACAAAAGCTCAGATGACTATTCCCCCATTAGTTCCCATCGCTCTATCATACCCAAACCTGGGGATAAAAGCAGATCCACGTAGTTCGAGACCTTGCTCGAAGTTATTGTAGACTGCAATTAAGGTGATAAATACAGAAATCAAATTACAGGACTGTTCCACACCAATATCAGATACTTGTTGCCCAACACAGCAAGCTCCACTTCTGTCCCTTCAGTGCCTTTTCATAGAGAAGCAGTTGTCGCCATTGCAAATGAATGACAGATAAGTGATCTTATGCAGGCAAATGAGCTTGTCCTGGGTCTATGAATTCTCCATGTTCACAAATAAGTCTTTTTCCACCAGAGGAGATTTTTTTGTCTGAGGATGGAAGACACTGCTGTCCCACAGCTTTCACATTGAGTGCACTGGGTTTGTTTGTGAATGGGTGCCACTGGCCTTGTACACTGGGGTTATCTGTATGGAATGGCTTTCTAATACGGATTATCTCTAGGCCGGATTGGTTGGTCAGCTTCTGGATGATCTTTGTAATTTCCTCAGGTGTTTTGCTAGTTAACGTTTCCTCTTTTACGGTTCCATTCACTAGAAAGAGAATAAACTAAATGAAAGTTGGACACATTTTCATTTCATCTATGTTTATCCCACACCCAAGATTTTCAGTTGCTAAATCTCTATAAATCCGTTCTAGACCTGCTTACTGCTGTGAACTAACTCCCTATGATTTTTAGCTGATGATTTAAGGCCAAGTTTAGAACTCTGTGATTTTTCTACCAGATAATGGACCCCTTATCACCACTAATAATGGACCCTGTACTTCAGGGCTGCAGAACATGTATACCTCTGGAAGTTACTGAAGCAGAACTCCCATCATGCCTGGCCATACTGGCTGAAGCTGACAGGTAAGGTAAAGGTAAAGGTTCCCCTTGACAATTTTTGTCCAGTCGTGTTCGACTCTAGGGGGCGGTGCTCATCCCCGTTTCCAAGCCATAGAGCCAGCGTTTGTCCGAAGACAATCTTCCGTGGTCACATGGCCAGTGCGACTTAGACACGGAACGCTGTTACCTTCCCACCGAGGTGGTCCCTATTTATCTACTCGCATTTGCATGCTTTCGAACCGCTAGGTTGGCGGGAGCTGGGACAAGCGACGGGAGCTCACTCCGTCACGTGGATTCGATCTTACAGCTGAAGATCTACAGACCTTACAGCACAGAGGCTTCTGCGGTTTAACCTGCAGCGCCACCACGTCCCTTATGAAGCTGACAGGTAGTGGCAATCAAACAACATCAGCAGAGTCACATATCCCAGACTTTCTGTATTTCTACAGACTCATTGAGAAAACAGAGTTGATTATGGGGTGCACATTTTATGGGTACTATCGATAATGTCTGCTACCAGCATCTATCTCTCTACCTGGCTCTACTAAATGGTAGCATTTCCCATACTCACAGTATTCAGCAACCACTGTAGGGACCCGACACTTCTTTGGGGTCACGTAAACCACAATCCCAGGGTTTTGCCTTGCAAAGTCCACCACCTTTTCTTCAATGTATTCTCTAGAACAGAACAAAGGATGCCCCACTCAGGTGTTTTTTGAAAACAAATTTAAAAGAGCTGAAGAAATAGCAACTAATAATAATACTCCCCCACCCCAACTCCAGTATTTAAGAAGGGTTATTGACTTATTGCTTGGAATATTTATGGGTGGGCCTAATCCATTTTCTCAACAAACAGTACTGCAAAAATCTTGCAGGCAGGATATGAAGGTGGCTTCTCCTAGTTTTTTCCAATGGGAGTTCACAAGTATACAGTCTCAAGCCATGGAGTTTCCCCATTTATGAGTTTGTCTACTTCCTGAGAGAACTCAGACAGCATGGCCAGTGGATTCTGGTAGTTATAGTCCAATGAAGTAATTTTCCCCCAAGCTTGCTCCTTGCCACCAATGCCATTTAGTTCTATGGCAAACACATATTATGCCTGGTGTTGGGTTTACGATTGCTGTTTATAAATGAGAATGCAACATTGCTGAGGTCGTCAATATTAATTCTTTGTTAGGCAGCTAGATTTTTGGTAGTCTCAGTGGAAGTCGTCTATGAATCTTTCATGCATGCAATGGCATGGTAAAGTTTGGCAGGTGGCACTTATGGAGAAACTGGCAAAGGACATGCAAGCCCTGAAACTTGAGAACAACTGCTCAGTTTGTTGCAATACAGTTGTCTTTGATTAGCTATAGTAACACAAACAGTTCAGTGCCAAAGCCACCACAAAATCATGTGGAACTGTGGAAAAATGTAACGCGTTAATATAATACTATCAATTATATTGAGCATAGATTTTCCTGATCTGTGAATTTATATTATATAGTTTCTGGTTTATAAGCTGTGATATTGTTGGTTAGCTATATATTGTATACAATTTTTTTATTAATAAAAAAAGAAAAACAATATATTCAGTTCAGTTTGGCTTATTTCCATGGAAGAAGACACAGAATTGCAGGCTACTTTCATAATGTGCAGCTTTTTTTCCTCCATCCTAAAGCTTGCATCTAACAAGCTTTAAACCGGTGCTGGGGAATGTGTGGCTTTCCAGATATTACTGGACTGCATTTTCTATCAGCCTTAACACAGCTAAATGTAAAGGACAGAGATGCAGCTCAAAAAGTCTGAAAGGACACATATTCCTCATCCCTATCTAAAACAGAACAAAAAGCAAGCACCAAACTGTATGTTTTATAAACCCTTTAATCTGCATGAGTAAGAGTAAAAAGCAGGAAAAAATATCCTCCAACTATTATTTATCTGATTGTAAATTTGACTATTTTTCCATGAAATTAACACTTTGAATAAATTAACAAATTTTAAATTTGCATGCTTTGATGTTACAATAACTTCAGTTAAGGCCTGAACAGCAGTTTCTATGCCCAGATGTTCTCTAAATGCCAAATTCTTCATCACTGCACAGAAGAAGAGTTTGTCACATGTCGTATTACAGATGAAGCTAAAAAATTGTAGCTCATTGCCGGTTCAGCCATTTTGGCTCCTTGATATTACTGACAAAAGTAATCAAGATTCCCATCTAGATACAAGCTATCTGGTTTAGAGAGATCTTCTTCTGTGAATGTATTACTGTTTTGCATTGTTTTGTGTTCTTCCCATAAAACTCAAGGAAACACTGAGACTCATCACATAATTTGATTCTGATCTATGATACTGCAATGTCCATAGCTCTTATTTTATTCCTCTCAGTGTATTCCACTTAATGCAATATAATCTAAGTGGTTCACAAAGTACTACAAAACTCCAATAAAATACATTTGACTTGATTAAGGCAATTTAATTTAATTTGCAGAAGGGTTTGTAAGGTTGGTTGTGCTATGGAGTAAGTTATTATTTCCCTTTATTACTGTTAGCTGCCCAGAGTAGTGCTCTGTCACTAAACGGGCAGGATAAAAATGCAATTAATAATAAATAAATAATAATTTAGAGGAGCATCAGTAAACGCCAAAGAAAGCCTATACATACAGGTGGATTTCTCAGCTTTCGTAGCCTAGACAAATAGCTCCCTAATAAAAAGTAATACAACATATGGCTAGTGTTCAAGAGCCAAGAAAACACCAAGCAACATTTATATATTACACATCTTAGGAAGTCAGAAGGACTGTGATCCTGTTTTTTGTTTTGTTTACAACAATTTGCATAATCCTTCACCACTAGCTTTACTGACTGAGGCTGATGGAAGCTAAGGTCTAACATCTGGAGGGCTACATATTCAGTTTCTAGTCTATGTGAACCCTAACCAAAATCTACTCACCCGTCTGCATGTATTCCCATACATGAGAACTTCAAAGAGAAGTTAAGGCCTCAAGACAGAGAACTCAATAACTCTCCTGCCCAGAAACAATTAGGTTGAGATTGCACTGTTACCCTTCCTGACGACTGAGCCGCCTGGATGCAGTACCAAACACTGGATCACGTTGCACACCCGCCCCCCTTCTAAGGCACATGTGGAAAAGGAAAAACAATTACTACAAATTTCTGCTGGAGGGTGGAGAACTAGGCTTCAGTCGAAATTTGGCTACTTCGCTCCAATTTATAAATAAAAATAAAGAACCAAAAGCTGCAATCATGGAATACATATTTAGAAGCACATCCTATTGAAGTCGGTAGGCCTTATTTCCAAGCCGGTCATGGCGGGAAAGGCAACGGACCTCGAGGAAACAACCCCGACGAGGAGAAGCTCCGATGTGCGTGGTCTTGATCACTGAAACCCCACCATTTACACCCAAAGACCCGCGATTTTAGGAGGAGAGGAAATGGGAAAGCCTCCCAGGGGAACTCCCTGAGCCCGGGCCCTTCCCTCGTGGGAGGAGGAGCCCACCTGACGCCCCGTGAGCTCTGCGCGTCCCGACTGACAGTCAAGGTGAGGCGCTGGAGCTGGCACACGTAGCGGCCCACGCCGTTCCTCAGGACGCTGGCCAGGAAACGGCTCGCTGTCCCCCGTCCGGTCATGGCTGCCTGCAGCACGGCGGAAGCAGCTCGAACCGCGACGCTCCTCCTCTAACCCTGGAATAGAAGCTGAGCAGGAAGTGACGCAAAAGGGGGGGCGACGATGTGACGCCAGAAGAGGAGGGCTGGCTGGTTGCGTCGGGCGCCATTTCCTTTCCCCTTTACTGACACCGTAGATATACGCGCGGGTTAGAGTTTTCGAGGGGCAGCGGTTGCATAGCAAGTTGGTCCTGCTCCCTTAAGACAGAAAGAAAAGGAGGAATTGGCTCCCTTTAAATGTCTTTGGAGTTTATAATTTTAAAAATTGGTGTGCGAGTATAATCTCCGCCTCCTTACGTGTGGCCAGGATGGGCCGTGGGTGGGTCGGGAGCTGTCCGGAGTTGCGCCAGCCGACAACGCCGCTGTTCCAGCCTTTGCGTGTTACCGTATGACAGGTCCGACACAACAACTCCGTCCCGGTTTTGCGGACGCAGACCAGCACTGTTGTGTACTTAAGAGTGTGTTTTGAAGAACGGTCATCATTTGTAAGCTGTGTTTCAAAATTGTGCAGTGGAGCTTGTGAATTCAGTTATTACAGTCACATGCCGGCGGAGGCTGTTCTGAATTTCCAGGTTTAAAAAAGCTATTAAAAACATAATAGATTGATTTTTACTATATTCTGCGTTTCAGTCCCTCGAAGATCTCCGTCGCTGACTTACTAAACGGCTTTTGATACTCGCTTAGAAGAAGTGGGATTTACCCACGAAAGCTCCGCTCGCATAGCGTAGGATTTTTTTATTAGTGGTGACTTAAAAGGGTATCGCCTATTCTTGCTTTTGTATTTTGTAACGGCCACATGGCTCGCCCTTTTTATTTCAATATTACCAAGGAGGAAGCTTTAGTGGGGCTTTCTTTTGTGACTAGGCCTGAGTGCTAATTAGAGTACCCTCTCTTCCAACCAGCCATCAACCGATCACAAGGCACGTACCACTCTATTTTTCTATATCTACGGCTTGCAGTTTTTCTCCTCCCCCCCCCGCTCTCTTGTTCTAGACGTTGCCAGACGTGCACACGCGCCAGCTATTTCCGGAAGTGACGTTCTCGTAATGCCTGGGTCACTGGCATGGCGCTATCCTTGCAACTGCACGTGGAGGGGATTATGTTAGAACAGGAGTAAAGGTGAAGCCGAATCGGCTGAGGTGGCTGATTTTTTCGGCAGGTATTAAATATTGGAAGGATCTGAAGTCCCTCCCCGCAAAAGAGGCTGACTTTGGGACGCGGCGACCTCGCGCGGCGACCTCGTTCCTCCCTCGCAAGGGGCTTTTACTTGGGAGAACCTGGTTCGCAAAGAAGAGACAAGGTGGCTAAGATTGGGCAGGTCCCCAATAAATGAAGGGCTTAGCCGGGAGGGGAGGGGAAGATGTTTGAGAGAGAGAGAGGGGTGGCTGTGAAGAAGGAGGTGTTTTGCAAAGCAGGAAGCGGTGGTCTCAGATTGGAGGGGTTTACAGAGTTGGAAAGATCGAGAGTAAGGTTTTTTTAATTTGTGAAGTTAAAGGATTAGTATAGAGGGCATCTTTGTGCCACTTGTATTGAACAAATGTGGTTCACTACGCGCATTCTTTTTGCTCGTTGGTGCTTTGGGCGTCGGTGGATCATTGCAGGAAACCATGCTTGCAGACACTATAAGAAGGATTCAGTTCCATTGCCAGAGGGTCCAGTCTCACCTGCTTCAGTTACAGAGATCCGCCAGTATCTTAAGGCACAGAACATTCCCTTTCACGATGGCTATAGTTGTATTCATGTGCCCAGTATATTTGCTGAAGAACCGCAGCGGGTTCGCCATAACTATAGTCTCTTTATTGACAAAACCACAGGTTTCTTTCTCTGTAGAGCCACATTTGTTGAAGGGAATTGGCAGGACTTCCAGGCCAGTGTAGAGTTGCGACATAAAGGGGTAGTTGTAAGTGACCTGGAAAGGACTGATATGCCAAGAGACCATGCTGCAGAGGATGCTAGGCACATCTGGGAACGAGCCCTCCCTCTTTGGGAACTGCTGGATGAGCAAGAGACACTGGAGGCCAAGGCTGTTTTTGGCATTTCCAGTGTGTCAAACTCCACTCTCAAACGATTTTGTGTACGTTACCTGCGGACTGCTCGAGCCTTGGTCTTTCCATGGTTCAGTCCCAGTGGCACCAGCCTGAAAGGGTTAAAACTTTTGGGAGTCGAGCGCCAAGGAGAAGCAGTGCACTATGTGGAAAATACATTACCTCGCCCAAGTGCCTATCATAACCTTTTTGGGTTGCCGCTGATCAACCAGCGAGATACAGAAGTGGTGCTGACTGGTAGGGAGTTAGATGCCCTGGTAGTGCACCAAGCAACGGGGTTACCCACTCTGGCTTTGCCCCGTGGCATATCCTGTCTCCCTCCAGCTCTTCTTCCCTACCTAGAACAGTTCAAGCGGATCACTTTGTGGTTAGGAGAGGATCTCCGCTCATGGGAAGCTGCAAAACGTTTTGCCCGCAAACTAAATCCTAAGCGTTGTTCTTTGGTGCAACCAAGCGACCAGCAACTCTGTCCCTTAGAAGCTTTCACACACGGCAAGAATGTCTCTAAGATTCTGCGCTCAGCCCTACCAGCTGGCCACAAGTCCATCATTTCATTTCGTCAGCTGCGCGAAGAGGTCTTTGGAGAGCTGGCCAACGCAGAACAGGTAGCTGGAGTCAAATGGACTCGTTTCCCAGAACTAAACAAGCTTCTTAAGGGCCATCGCAAAGGAGAGCTCACAGTCTTCACAGGTATCTAATTTAATAATAATAATAATAACAATAACAATAATAACAATAACAATCTTAGAACAACAGAGGTGGAAGAGACCCTGTGGATCATCAACTCCAGCCCGTCAGGGAGGCCAGTGGAGAATTGAACTCCCAACCTCTAGCTCCGCAGCCAGAGGCCTAAACCAATGAGTTATCTAGCACTTTGTGTGGTGCTTTCCATATCACTGCTGCAGGGTGTTAGGAACCTTCTCTTTCTAGATACTGTTGGACCATAATTCCCATTATTGGTACTTGCTAGCCATGCTGGCTGGTACAATATTTGGAGGATCACAGGATCTGCTTTGTGTATATATTTTTTGCATATGTGTGAGAGAGTGTGAGAGCATTCAACTCTTATCTGGCCTAGTGTTCTTGGGTTTTCCGTTACTGCAAATCCTTGGATCACTTGTCCCTTGTAATATGGAATCATTTCATGTAATCTCATAGTGTGCTGCTCACAAAGCATACTGCTTAATAGTCTAGTAGCCTGTCACTATAGTTTTTACAGTGAATACTAGTGATTTGTTAAGCCGTTGTTAAGAATTGCTAAATTACTTTGCAGCACTCTGTAATTCTTGTTTAGTTTGCCAGCCCAAGGATTTGTTACTTCTGAGTAGACAAATGTTTACTAAAGAGGAACATAGGAGTATTAAGGTATTGAAGTATTACTTACCTCGCATTTCACTCTTCTCTGTTTTGGATCTTTTCTACATCATTGTTTGTTGCCATGCATTATGTCTATCAGTTGCCATACTAAAATGGTGAGTTACGTTCATTATTTCCACTTGAAACACATGAATTTTGTATCAGTTAGAGATTATTTGCCTATGTTGAAATATCTAGTAGGGCGAACAAAGAACACACGTACGCTTCTATGCACAGGTGCACATCCATCCCTATAACGGTATGCATAAGTTGAGAAGTAATTATTTTTTCAATCACACATGGGTGTTTTTTCCTCTCAAAGCCACTGCTTGCCTCCAGAATTGCAAAAACACGGTTGTTGGAACAGCAGCTCTAAGGAGGTGGACACTAGTGGGATTAGAAGAGGTGCTACTTTTCTGTAGTGCTTTCCTCATGAGTTTGGCACTTCTAGCCTACCTTAGCTAAATTTTGGATTCTAGCTTCTACCTCATGTTCTTCTAAGTCTGGTGTCTATTATATTAGTGAATATGAGCTTCAAACCATATAGGACATAGGCACATACAAAGGTACAGATGCATATGGTAAGAATTGCCTGTGAATAGGAAAATGTTATGGTGTTGTGTTGCTTTAAATAGCCTTACATTATTTAACCATATATCTCTGCAGCATATGCTTTTTAGCCATCTAGGTTCCATGTAGGCTGTGAAAAGGGCCTTGTAGCCTGTATGGAACCTGAGAGTTGGTGGTGTAGGTTTGAAAGGCCTGTCTGTTACTATTAATTTTGCCCTTGTTTCTGTGGAACAGGTCCAACTGGCAGTGGGAAGACAACCTTCATAAGTGAATATGCCTTAGACCTTTGTTTACAAGGGGTGAACACTTTGTGGGGTAGCTTTGAAATCAGCAATGTGCGCTTGGCCAAGATCATGCTTACCCAGTTTGCCATGGGGAAGCTGGAAGAACAATTGGACAAGTTTGATGAATGGGCAGACAAGTTTGAGGACCTTCCACTCTACTTCATGACTTTCCATGGCCAGCAAAATATCAAGTAAGGTTTAATGTGTCAGCTACTCTCTTAAAAGTCATATGTTAAATGCTCTTGATATGGTGAAGTAGTAGGAATGGTGTCTTAGTTAGCAGTGATACTAAGGTTGTAATCCTATGTATGTTTGTTTGGGAGTAAGGCACATTGAAACCACAAGAGTTCTTTTAAAGTAGACATGAGTGCCTTGGGAAAAGACATCTCTTCCATTAGAATTGGCACTGGTGCTAAAGGCAAACCAAGGAGTTTTTGCCTTCTTGCTTTCAGCATAGCATCTCCCAATCCATCACCTTAGTGGTTCTCTCTCCACTTGTATTAAGGCAGCATGGTGGAAAAGCTACAGGCCACTTCTAGCATGTATTGTCTGTCATTTCTAGCCTCTTGCAGCTTTGAAATCTGAGAAACACTGCATAGCCTTAAATAGTAGCAATATTTGGACTGTTTTCCTATGAAGTGTTTGGGGAATGTTAAATAAACAATGAATTGAATGTTGTAGGATAAGGTGATTGGCTTTCCACATATCTTTTTTATGCTTTGTTGTGCACGATCCTGTGGTTACCTTGTGGTAGGATGCAGGACTATGTAGCATAATATGTGAATGATCATTTTGAGGGATGAATGGACAGGCAAGTTTGAAGAGCCTTTTTGATAATTTCTTCTGGTTTCATTTCTCCACATACAATTACCTCTAATATTCTGGGTCTTCTGGCATAGTCGTTAGTTTAATAGATGTCTTTATGGCATTGAATTATTTGGAGGCTATTCATGTTGTAGACATTTTCATGAGGAACAGAATATGGAATTTTAATACAGAACAGTGTGAGATTCCTTACTTATGGTTTAGTTTCTTCCATCCTCAGTTGGACTGATGATGAAATTTGGCTGTTGTTTATGTGTAACTTTGGTATCCTGTCGTTCTGTGCAGGATGGTGATCGATACCATGCAGCATGCTGTATACATGTATGATATTACCCATGTCATCATTGACAATCTCCAGTTCATGATGGGTCAGGAGCAGCTCACTGTGGACAGGTAAGTCATTGCCGTTCAGACTACCTTTGATCTAGAATGAAAGGGTGGAATCCAACATCATGGAAACAGAAGTCTGCTTGCGCAATTGACTACCTCCCTCTCTCTGCCTCCCTGCCCTCAATCTTATGGAAACGATGGGGATTGTGCAGAGGGAGAGAGGGAATTGTCATCCTCATTGTTCACTGACAGAAGTAATTCTATCAGCAGAAGAACTTGAATGGATATTCCGTGGTACATTGTCCTGAAATAACTCTTGTTCGTCTTTCGGACTTAAGAGTCCAACCTACATCAAGCTTCTGAGGGCCACATTTGACATCATGCTCTCAGATGCTTAAGCACAGTTAAACAATTGGAAGCAAGCCATGGGGTTATGTGCTTCCTTCCCTGACAGCTTCGATTCTTGAGCATGAATTTGTGATTTAACCATTTAGCTGTGGCAGTAACTGCAGTTCAGCTAAACGAGTTCTTGCCTAACCTGGTTCCAGGCTGGTTTCACATTCCAGTTAGCTTTTCCTTTTAGATTGTTTAATAAATCAAACATTGCAAATTCTGTCTTATTTATTTAAAATATTTACCGTATTTTTCCATGTATAAGACACCTCCCCCACTTTTCTAAGACAAAATTTCTTTCTTTGCAAGAAAGTGGAGGGGGAAGGCAGAGATCAAAGCACTTTGATTTCTGCTTTCCCCCTCCACTTTCTTGCAAAGAAAGTACTTTCCCCCTCCACTTTCTTCGCAAGAAAGTGGAGGGGGAAGGCAGGAATCATCAAAGCGCTTTGATCCCTTCCCCCTCCATACTTCTATGTATAAGACGACCCTCAATTTTTAATCTAAAGATTTTAGACAAAGTATCGTCTTATACATGGAAAAATATGGTACTCTTACCTTTCTCAAAAAAAAAAAAATCTAAGGCAGTTTACATAATTAGAAGACAATATTTGAAACTAAAAACAGTAAATATACAAATCCTAAAAAGGAGCAAACAAATGCCATACTAAAAACTGTAAACAAAAACAACACTGAAACACATTCAAAGCAGTAAATTACAACCATCCGTTTAAAACCACTCAGGCAGCCAGTCACTGAGGGAAAGCTTGCCTGAAGAGAAAGGTTGTTACTTGAGTCATTAAAAGAACTACTATATTAAAATAACTTGTGTAGTCTATTTGCTAACATGACATTATTTTCATCACATATAGTTATTTAAGATTGAAATCTGTGCTATCCCAAAATAATTTACCATAAGTACTTGTTAACCTTATTCTGTCCAAATAATAGTAGACTGAGCACCAGGTTGGAGAAGACTGATAATAGATTTTTTTTAAAGCATGTTGCCAAACTTTTTCATGCATTTTACCATGAAATGAGTTTCCAGGATCTTACAAAAAACTTCTAAGCTTACATATATCTGTTTGAATTGCCTTTTAATAACACATTGGAGAATGACTCTTAGCTGAAATTTTACACACCCTATTCTGTGACATTGTTCCTGTGTAGGTGGGACTTTCTATGCTTCCTAGTATTTCCTTGTTAAACGGCATCATTTACTGTTCTGGAAGGTAGAACTTGGGAAACCTCTTGACTTGTTTTTGGCATAATTGCTAGCCAAATTGGTTTAATTTTCTTACAACACCATATAAAGGAGACATTGGCTTCTTAATTCTGGATAGCTTTATATACAATTAATGTCAGTGCTGACATAACGTTTAGCTACGGTTAAAGAAGTCGTGAAATTGATACTGCAGTAAGGAGGGAAAACAGGAAAAACATATGCAATCCAGCAGCCTCCTTCTAGTCAGCTAGCCATGGTTATGCAATCAGTTGGGAGCATTGTGCCTCAGCTTGCCTTAAGTAAAACCAGGTGCTGGGATGGACATGTTCGGTGCTGGAATTATTCAGGTCCGTCAATGTGTGTTGCATTTATCCTTTGCAGCCTTCTTTAGTTAGCCAGCTTTTTTCCCTTTTTAATCAGAAAAGAACATTCAATCTTTCTTGAATGATTTTTCTTTCTTCTTAACTTCCTTCCTAATGTGCTTGTTGCCCAAGCGTTTTTGCAGCAATGTGTATTCATTCCACCATATGGCCATTTCAGACTTGCTGTCCAAGACTACATTGTGGGTGCCTTCCGAAAGTTTGCTACAGATAACAGCTGCCATGTGACTCTGGTCATTCACCCCCGGAAGGAAGATGAAGAAAAAGAGCTGCAGACCGCTTCAATTTTTGGGTCTGCAAAGGTGAGTATTTAAAAATCTGCAAGGAAGTGAGCAGATACAGAACAATCAGCCCTGCTTTAGCCAAAAGATGTTCATCCTCCCATGTCTCTTTTGCAGGCCAGTCAAGAGGCTGACAATGTGCTGATCCTGCAGGACAGGAAGTTGGTAACAGGCCCAGGAAAGCGCTATTTACAGCTCGCCAAGAATCGCTTTGATGGAGATGTAGGAATCTTCCCCTTAGTGTTCAGCAAAACCTCCCTCATGTTTTCTACCCCTGTCAAAAGCAAAGCAGCCAAGCTGAAGAAGGTAAAAGACAATGACAATGGTGTACCCCCTGAGAAAGCTGCAGCAAGTGATGATGAAGCTTCAAAGAAGAAGCAGACCCAGTCACTGAAAAACACAGTACCTGCTCCAGGGACCTTTCCTAATGAGCCTGTCACATCATGAGGAGTGTTGAAGTATTGTTCAGCAAGGATTGGAAGCCAGCAAAAATCACTGCCTGCCACCCTATCATAGCAGCAGTAATTAGAATGTAAACAGAGACATTGGCTGGATCTGTCCTGTTTCGTTGTGTCTGTTTCCTGTTGGTATCAAGTGTTAGAAATCATGAATGCGTCTGTAACAATATCAGGATTCTTCATATCCAAGCAGCTACCTGGTGAAAATGCTTGGGTTCCTACCCCTCTCCCCATTTTATCCACAAGGAGGCTAGCGGGCATGCTCATGCACCATAGGAAGGAATTTAGTATATGTTGGGGTAGGTGTAAGTCCATGTGACTTATGCCCTTCAGTTTCGCTTTAGGCTGGGCCTCTTTAAAGTGCAGTTGCTGCAAACAATGGAGAATACATCAAAAAGGATCACAGTGGGAGTGTGAACTCCTTTGTATGATTCTTGCATTAATTGGTGAATCAAATATAAAGGTCTGATGCAAACATGTAAACGCTTTGGCACTGGGTTAATGATTCCAGTTGGTCACTGTTATACATGTTTGTATTGCAAAACCACTGGCTAAAACTAAAATTGTGAGAGGAGCTTTGCTTTTCCTCCTGATCCAGAGTTTGAATGACAGAATTGTAGGTTCAGCTGAAGAGGAGTCGGCAGGGTCTGGAACTGAGGCCAAGTATTGAGAAAGCTGAGACACCGAACTGTGGGGCTGGAGAAAATCATTAGCATAAAGGCAATAAACTTAAATTCCACTGTTTTAAATTATTTCTTTATTACATGTCTGTCTGATATTGTCTCTAGGCTGAACACTAAGTCCCAGTGTGGATTCTGTTGAGATGTCTGCTTGAACGAAAAGGTTATAGTACTCGTCTTCAAGAGGAGGTTGAAAAAAATGCCTCTCAGAAAAGTGATGCCATTTCATTCAAAAAGTATTTCCAAACTTAACTAAAGCTTTGGATTGCTTCCCCTAACCTTTTCCCACCACTCTCTGCCTCTGTAGTTCAAGTGCTGCAACTGTGAAAATCCTGAGCAGATATATTTAGGGCACTGGTAGAGAACCTTGGCCCACCAGCTGTCTTGGACTGCACCCTCCCATACCCCTTTGCCATTGGTCATGATAGGTGGGGCTGATCGGTATTGTAGGCCAAGCTATTTGGAAAGCCAGAGGTTCCGCACTCCTGTCTTGAAAGAAAGTGGAAATGAGAGTTTTGAAAGTAGATTCAGTATAGGAAATGCTGCTCTTGGAAAACTGCTCTTAAACATGATGTTGAGATATGCACAAGCTGCAAAGCTCTGATGCAGAAATCAAGTGGATTCCCTCAGCCTTCAGCTTGGGCAGGTGGAGGGGGAATCGAAATTTCCACTGACTGTATTTTGGTGTGGCCCAGGAGGAAGAGCTTCCACCTTTTTTGAGTATTTGAAAGAATTTGTGCAGGCTTTGGAAATTTGTTACTTTGTACTTTTCAGATGTGTCATTAATTTAAAATTTTCATCTCATACTTCCTGTGTGCTGTGCTTCATATTGTCCACAAGAGGTCAGCCTTTGTTTGGGTTTCACCCATCTCTTCAAATGCAAGGGTTTGCATGATGATACTTCCATTGATTTATGTGCTAACCTGCAGTTCCTTCACTGAGTGCCAAGCCCTGACACGTTATTCTAAAAGCTCAGAAACTGCAGGCTATAGTAGACATTAAGACAGACCATGTTTAGTGCTACTGTACCTGCAGGTTACCTAGATTTGAACTTCTGGGTAGATGCATAGCCACTCTTCCCTTTTTTTTTTTTAAAGGGCCTAGCGAAAGAGCTTACATAACCTTCCAGGGCATGTTATTATAATCAATAGGGGCTTTTTTCTCCCTTCATATGTACATTAAGGCATCTTGAGCCTCTGCTTGTCCTCACTGCCTCTGATAAGCTGCTTTTCTCTTTTTGGTTTAGAGCAATGTTTAAGATACTTAAAAGTATTAATATATATCCATCTCAGCTTGTAAATCCTTTGTGGAGATGACAATATTTTCTTCATCCTTTTATACACATATTTTCCTCTCCAGAACCTCACCTTGTAATTAATCAGTCAGTGTGGAATTACCTATATTCAGTAGAATGAAAGGACCTGTAAAATAGTTCAAGAGGCTTGTGGGAGCAAAAGCTTTGACTAGATGGGAACTTAACCTTTTCATTGGAGCATAGACTCCAAGGATTAATTGAACATGATAATTTGAATCAATGGTGAATATGAGACAAAAGAGCAGGAGTCTCACAAACAGTTTACTGGTAGTAGTATATAATGTTGAGCACTCAGAGACCAGCTAATACATGTGCTCATTGACTTTATTCTTCAGCATGCTTTCCTGTGGCTTGCCTATTTGCATGCCTCTTCCCCTGGACCAGTCTCTGCAACCTTGCAGATACAGAGAATGATGTAGAAAGAAATTACTGTGTTGTCTCCTGCTTGCTTGCTGAGAGAGTGCAGGTAAAAGCAGGACTGAGAATAAAGAAGAGCAGCAGGGCTAGGAGTCAGCAGGGGGACCTTGCTTCAACATGGGCCTTGGAGGGTGCCCAATGATGTTGATGTTTGCCACTGATGGTGACTAAGAAATAGTATTTATAAACTAAATGACTTTGGAGGTTGTGAAGTTATCTCTGTTGATCTGGTTGCTTAAATGCTAGCCAGACCTGGGATGTGGAATGGCAGTCTCTAGATACATTATTAAATGAAACAACTAGACTGAGGATGAAAGGACATCTAGTTGCTGATGTGCACAGAGCTGAACTGAGACAAAAGGAAAGTCCCGTGCTGAATGGCACATACACTTAGAACATGGAATGTAGAAAGTGTGAATCAAAGCAAGCTTTAAATTTTAAAACAAGAACATATAGTACATATCGGGTAAGCAAGTAAGGTGGACTAGAATAGGACAATTTCAATTAGGTAATTACAAAGTGTTTACTCTGGAAACAACAAACTCAGAAGAACAGTGCACATGTGATTGACCAAATGTCAATCAGACTTAATGAAAAGCCTGTCAACCACCATTTATGTCTGTGCTTCAACTGTAGATGTTGACAAGAAATTGAAAACTTTGCGCAAAAGTCCAGGAATAAATTGATTATACTTCAAAACGGAATGAGCTGATGATGTATAATTGGAATGCAGAAGTATGAAACAGAAAACCCAAAACCAAGCATTGGTGGGTAATACGGTTTAGAAATGAGAAATAAAGGAGAACAACTCAGAATTCTGTGAAACGAACAAGTTGTTTATTGCAAATATGTGCTTCTGGCAACCTAGCCAGCAATTGTACACATGGATGTGACTAGCGATCACGTTTAGAAGTCAAATAGACTATAATTTGAAGCTGAAGATGGAGACGCTTCAGTGTGGTACAGACCATGAACTATGAATATCAAAAATTAGAGTAAAACTGAAGAAAAATACTTCTTCATTCATGTCAGAAGTGAAAAGATCAGCTGACAGAGCACTGTAATTGCCCAGAGGATGTCGAAAAGTGTTAACACTCCACAAATTCTTTGGTGAGGATCTTTCCGTTTCCTCCAAGAAAACTAAAACACATTGTTCTAAAATATAATTTAGATTTGCATTATTTAACTCCGTTAACCAGAAACCAGAAGAACTGTAGATTGAAACCAGAGATATTACCATGGGCAAATGCAAAAAGACTATTTCTGTAGCTGAAAGAAAAGCCATGATGGACAACGGAGGGATCCTGAAATTGTCAATGACAGATAAGAAGCAAAAGTGAAAGAGAATCCTACATGCAACTTTTTAGCAACTTTCACATAGGAACAAAGAGTTGTATGTTGGCAATGAAGAAACTACCGTACAATTGCACTCATTTCACACGCTAGCAATGTTATGCTCAAAATCCTACAAGGTAGGCTTCAGCAGTATGTGGACCGAGAACTCCCAGAAGTACAAGCTGGATTTCGAAGGGGCAGAGGAACTAGAGACCAAATTGCTAACATGCGCTGGATTATGGAGCAAGCCAGAGAGTTCCAGAAAAACATCTACTTCTGCTTCATTGACTACACAAAAGCCTTTGACTGTGTGGACCACAACAAACTATGACAAGTTCTTAAAGAAATGGGAGTGTCTGACCACCTTATCTATCTCCTGAGAAATCTCTATGTGGGACAGGAAGCAACAGTTAGAACTGGATATGGAACAAGTGATTGGTTCAAAATTGGAAAAGGAGTACGACAAGGCTGCATATTGTCTCCCTGCTTATTTAACTTATATGCAGAATACATCATGCAAAAGGCAGGACTGGATGAATCCCAAGCCGGAATTAAGATTGCCGGAAGAAATATCAACAACCTCAGATATGCAGATGATACCACTCTGATGGCAGAAAGTGAGGAGGAATGAAAGAACCTCTTAATGAGGGTGAAAGAGGAGAGCGCCAAAAATGGTCTGAAGCTCAACATCAAAAAAACTAAGATCATGGCCACTGGTCCCATCACCTCCTGGCAAATAGAAGGGGAAGATATGGAGGCGGTGACAGATTTTACTTTCTTGGGCTCCATGATCACTGCAGATGGTGACAGCAGCCATGAAATTAAAAGACGGCTGCTTCTTGGGAGGAAAGCGATGACAAACCTAGACAGCATCTTAAAAAGCAGAGACATCACCTTGCCGACAAAGGTCCGCATAGTCAAAGCGATGGTTTTTCCAGTAGCGATGTATGGAAGTGAGAGCTGGACCATAAAGAAGGCGGACCGCCGAAGAATTGATGCTTTTGAATTGTGGTGCTGGAGGAGACTCTTGAGAGTCCCCTGGACTGCAAAGAGAACAAACCTATCCATTCTGAAGGAAATAAACCCTGAGTGCTCACTGGAAGGACAGATCCTGAAGCTGAGGCTCCAATACTTTGGCCATCTCATGAGAAGAGAAGACTCCCTGGAAAAGATCCTGATGCTGGGAAAGTGTGAGGACAAGAGGAGAAGGGGACGACAGAGGACGAGAGGGTTGGACAGTGTCATCGAAGCTACCAACATGAATTTGACCCAACTCCGGGAGGCAGTGGAAGACAGGAGGGCCTGGCGTGCTCTGGTCCATGGGGTCACGAAGAGTCGGACACGACTTAACAACTAAACAACAAAAACAAATGAAGAAACAGAAATTTTAAAAAAACCACATTCCTTTATCTAGATTCAATCATCAATTCAAATGTAGACTAGAGCCAAGAAATCAGAAGAATATGCAGGCTTGGATTGGCAACTATGAAGGAACTAGAAAAG
Source organism: Intellagama lesueurii (assembly GCA_037013535.1). NCBI lineage: Eukaryota > Metazoa > Chordata > Lepidosauria > Squamata > Agamidae > Intellagama > Intellagama lesueurii. The sequence goes on from JBAJHW010000003.1 coordinate 213,825,528, forward strand.
ATCCTTAGATGTAAGGATGTGCCACTGGAGACCAAGGCCAAAATCCTCCATGCCATGGTATTCCCTATTATTTTTTTATAGATATGAAAGCTGGCCTATGAACAAAGGTGACAGGAAATAAAATCAACTCATTTGCAATGTGGTGTTGGAAGAGAACTTCACAGATACCATGGACCACCAGAAAGACAAATAAGTGGGTTCTATCTAGATCAAATCAAACCTCAACTCTCAATAAAAATGACTAAGCTGAAGCTATCAGTTCTGAGTGCATAGCTTGCTGGGGAGTGTGTGCAATGTGTAGCCTGCATAATTAAAAATTGTAAACCACCCAGAGAGTGCTTTAAGTGCTATGGGGTGTTATATAAGCAGCACATTTTGCTTTTTGCTTTACTATCATACTTTGGACATATTCTAAGAAGAGAAGACTCGTTGGAAAACACAGTAATGTCAGGAAAAGTGGAAGGCAGCAGGAGGAAAAGGAAGGTGGAACATGAAATGGATTGACTTAGTAAAGGAAGCCAGAGCTTTTAGTTTGTTAGCTCTGAACAGTAATGATTCATGGAGTTGCCATAGGTCAGAAGTAACACGGTGGCACAAAACAACTCCGCTGACCTTAGCAACAGTTCGTTCATCTCCAGAGGGCTAGCTATGTTTGCAGCAAATACGATGTCTTACTAAAACATTCATGAATCAGATATGTGAAATGTTATGCTGAGTTATAAGTTTATATACATGTGTTTTCCTGCGTTAGGTGAGAGTGATTGTCAATGGTGAAATGGGAGGGATTAATGATCACCAGCATCTGTATTTTCTGCATTCACTGTCCATCTGACCTCATTGCCTATAATTTCGCTATCACCCCACCACATCTATATGTACATATAAAGCATCACAACCCTTCACGCATCTGATGAAGTGAGCTGTGCTCCAGTCACCGCTCAAACATTTAAGAAGTACTAGCTTCCCCTCTGCCAATTTTCATGGCTTTCTTCGTCATTGTTTTATGAAAACTATAGAAGGGCTACAGTATTGTTGTCTAAAAGTTGCGGGTTGAACAAGGGTTTGTAGATTGTGTTGTGGCAGTCCTTAGCTTTATTATGTTTCAGAGATTGCTTTATCCCCCTCTTCCCTACTCTACTAGGTGAGGAACTTGTTCTAAGATGAGAGTTCATTCATTCATGTAAAGTTTATTACAGTATTGTTGTTTTCTAAAATACAACAAAGCCCATGTCATCCTTTGATTCCAGGCCATCAGTGTGTCCCCAGCATTTCCCTCCCCGTCTCTTCTTGGCAGCCTGGTACATGTACCTACAGTTACAATTTTATGCTATACAGGTCATTCATGTTTACAACCATACAAAAACAGGCAAGATAAAACACCTAACTGGCAAGGAGAGGGAAGCTGCAGGAAAATCAGTGGAGCAGGGGATGACACAGAAAATGACATTAGTTTAGCAACTATCCCAGTTCTGCCACAAGGATGGGAAAGAGGAGGCCCTGGGCAACGTCTTTGAATGTCTAGACTGGATAAGAAGAAATTGGGCATTGCGTGGTGGGGCCAGGAAGCAGAAGGACGAATGAAGAGCTGATGGAACAAGAGAAGATCACACTCTGAACTGGATCTGAGAATGGAGCCTGAACTGCAGGCTGTTCACATGAGAGGATAACCCGATACTCTGAGTTTACTTAGCCTTGAATTTGGCTTTGTGTGAGATTTTGTGTCCCAACTTCAGACTATTGCTACAATCTCTGTACCAAATAGCATAGCATGTTCCGGGGGTGTTTTGAGACGGTTCTAAATCTCTTATCTGTGGGATGAGTTGGAATCGAGTCTCGAGTCCTGAACTAAAACAGTGCTTATCAGAAGCTGAGCCATGCCTGGAAGCTGTTTCCATTTCTATGGCTAGCTGCTGTAACTGATGCATGATTCAATTGCCAGTTTCCATCCTCTCAAGAGGAAAACAAAATAAGTACTTGTACCTGCAGGGAAAGAAGTTATTTGTGAACCACGTAATTGCAGTGGGATTCATGTATTACATTTTTATCTTGTGTTTTACCCTCACAACAATTTTGGTAAGTTTGACCATGTGGACAGAGCCCAAGGACAACCAGTTTCTTGATTTTTTCTTCTTCAAGAATGTTTGGGGAGAACTCCAGAACCTCAAAAGATCTGCACACAATGGGTGTTAGCTCACTAGAAGACATCAGCTTGATCTGCAAACCAGCTAAACTGGGGTCTTTGGATTAAAGCTGCTTGAGTCCCTTTGATCCCAAGAGGATTACATTAAGTATTCCCCCAACTGACTTGCTAAGTAGGGGGCTTGTTTCCTTAAAGCAATGTTAGCTTTGAGGCTGGAATTTTTAGAATTCTGTTGCAGTCATGAGATGAGGGGGGGGGGAAGGGGGGGTAAAGGTCATAGGACCTGTTAGAAAATAAATTAGAGAAGTAGGAGCATATGAAGGCACACAATGCATTTGTATGTCCAACGTCTTTTGTATAGACTCAAGTATTGGTTGTTTGCCCATTTATGCCTTGATTATATAGAATTTTTTGAAATATGGTGGATTTTGCATTTGATTTTGCATGAGTAGAACTGGCCTTGGATATTTTGATATTTTATACTAGACTATATTAGATTTTTTGCTTCTACACAGAGGTTGGAGAAGCCAGGCTTAGTAGCAGCTGGTCTCCCATCCACACTGACTGACTCAGTGTTAGGTCCAGAAATTGGAATGTTACTACCCAGAGGCCTAACTGGTTAGGATTTTAATTAGAGGACCCAGAAACCTAGTTCAGTTTAGATTAATATGAGAGGGCAAAACCTTGAATTAATTTAAATATTGAATTAACATTGAGTTTTTAGCTTTAAAGGAGATCCTAGGAGAAAATAGCGTATGTCACTGTAGTTGATGCTCTTAGTAGCATTCTGCAATTTATTCCTTCACAATAGTTTTAAAGATTAAATTGGTTTCTCCAGCCTGATAGTTACCAGATATTTTACTTCAATCCTTCTCTTCAATCTGACTATGCAAACTCTTTTTGTGCTTAATTAACTTAAATGTTTAAACCTATTAAAGTTGTGGTACATTTTGGATTAATTAGGATCTAATTAAATTAAATCACCTTCTAATTACATTTGGCCCTTGTTGGGGCAAAATTTTAAATACTAGTGTAATTAACTAAAAAATAATTAGCTTATATCAGCGAGTCGTTAGATCTAGTGTTACAGAGCACCCTTTGTGTGATCCTTGTTCCCACAGGAAAGCACCAGCCCTACCATTAGGTGGAATGAAGTGAGAGATACTGAGGTAAGCAGTGTCAGCCTCTTTTTCTTTATGCTCTGTTCCTCCATTGGAGGACAGACCTATGTATGCCACACAAGGTATCCTGCCTCCAAACTAGTTTCCTAGTGTGATGGAGGATACTATTCCATTGCTAATGTTGGAGTAAAATTCAACTACAGGCCATCGTGCTTCAGTATGTGAGCTAGGGAGCAAATGTCATGTTGTTCTTCACCTCAGGAAAAAAAGAATTGAGCTAACTCTGGCCCAGCACCCCTTTTCCCATTCTCGGATATTAATTCACTACTTTTCTTTACCACTTTCCACTGTGCCTTAGACCAGAGGTGGAGACCTGTGGGCTTCTAGATCAAATTCTTCCAGCTATAATCTCTTGCCACTGGCTATACTGTGGGACTGATGTTGACTGTAGGCCAAAATATCTGGTACGTCAAGGTTCTACACTCTTGCCCCGGACAATACCTCTCCTATACCTCATTCCAGAGCCACAAAGGTAATTGTTCTTCCTCATATGCTTGAAACTCTTTCCTGAGGCCTTTTTTGCTTCCTTGTTTTGGTGGGTCTCTAATGTCAGCATCAGATGCATGAGAATCAAAGCTTTGGGAAGAGAGACAGCATTTTAAATCCCAATTTATTCCTAAATCAAAAGTGCCCTCTACTTCAGGCTGTTACAGGAAGAAATAGTCTGTTCTTACTAGGTGTCTGAAGAACCCATGGCTTGCAAAGGCCTTTGGAAATGAGGCTGAGAGTTTAGTTTGGCCACCCTTGCAAAAGAAGTTCTTTCTTGTTTCCATTTTGGGCAATGTTTATCTTCTTTTGGTTTGCTTGTATCATAACAAAACATTCTACAAAATACACAATTTAATGAGATTTTTCTGAACCGTATCTTTGGCAATTAAAGTAAGTCTTGCAAAAGCTGAGCAATAGAATAAGCAAGAATTCCTTGCAAAAGAGCTCAAGTCCTCTTCATGGGTATTAAGCAATACCTGTTTTGCAAGAGGTCAGATGTGATTCAACTCTCCTTAGCCCTTGGAGTAGAACGTCCAGTAGAACAAACCACATATATCCTACTTCTTGATGCACAGTACAGCCTAATTTTATTCTTCAGAAGTATCTGCCATTGAATTTAATGGGATTTATTTCCTAGTGTGCATGGAATCCAAAATTGTTTAATTTTGGGCAATATGAAAAAAAAACACCCTGCAAAATAATATCTCATTTCAACTAGTGGAAGGTATCTTGTGGCCCTCCAGATGTTGCAGAACTACAGGGCCTAGCAACCTTAGCCAGGATACTCAATGGGAGGAATTATGGGAGTTGCAATACAGCAATACCCGAGAGATGACAAAGCACCTATCAATGATTTAAACAAAAGTATGTAGAAATTGTCCAGCTTGACCCAAACATGTACACCCATAAATAAATCAATTTCTTTTAATGGGATATATTTATATAATGTGTTATATGGAGGTTGCCTTTGGAAAGTGTTCAGGATCTCTAGAAGGTCAAAAATGCTGTGGCCAGGCTGTTACTGCAGAATTGTTATTTACTGTGAAACCAGTCTGTTTCTAACACAGTTCATGGTCTATAAAGCCCAATGCAGATTGGATCTACCTGTCTCTCTCTTTATCATCTTGTCTAGAGTTGTACCTTCAGGAGAGGCTTTTCAGTTCCTACCACACCCTTATTGGGAGAAAGGTGGTATAAATAAAATAAATGGATGAATGGATTTCCAAGTGATTCATAATGGAAATCATGGGTGCCGAGTAAATATATTTGATTAAGCTGTTTGGCAAGTTTCATAGCAGTACTGGGAAGGTATCCATCCTCTTCTCAAGATAGAATGAGTGCAGGCCTGTGGAGCCCAGAACGTAAGACTGAAATATTGTTACTTCCACTGAATCTGTTTCTGGCATCTGAAAAGCATTCAGAAGGACTTTACTAGAAATGTGCTTACAGTATTTCTAATTCCCACAAATTCTTTTTCATTAGTGTTCAGAGTTCAGAATGGGGACATCTACCTACCAGTGAGGATTTATTTATTTATTGCTTGCTTGCTTGTAGTCTGAGAAGCTCCTGTAGAGAGAAAACTGACCCCAGACCCACCAAAGTTGCCCACTTCTGCTGTAATGCCTTGGGTTCAACTAGTCCCTGTATCTTGAAAGTTGTAAAAGTTACTTTTTGGATTTCATTCTCCTTGACCCAGCAATCAACATGGCCAGTGGGAACTGGAGTTCAAAAAAAGTAATATTTCTGAGCACTGCCTCTATTGTGACTAAGCTTGTAGCCGTACCTAAACAAATGTAATTCTCAACATATTTGTATATTCTTTCCCTGTTTATTTTTTGTCTCCACTACCTGTGTTGAAATATAGACTGGAAGTTTATCGGGACACAAATCTGACCTGTTATGCTCTTTGACAGTGCTACAGAGAAATAGCTTCAGACATAGATTTGAATAATGGGACAAAATTTGGTAGTAGGGTTGTATCAAAAGGTTTTGATCTTTGCCCTCCCTTCCCCCATGGCAAATGAGGAATCCCTTTGAACACTCCCCTTGCCCTTCCTTTCTCCTAAGAAAACTTTGCAAGAACCAGAGAGAAGCAAATACAAAGATGCTCCAGGGGAATCAACAGCTGCCTCTTGGCTCACTTGTCCATGCCACAGACATGGGGACCGTTCTCATAGAAAATTGGCAGTTGAGTTTGAAATAGTGTGTTTCTGGGCAGGCAAAAGAGGCAGGCAGACTTAGGAAGATCATATTTCCAGCAGCTGGGCCTGGCTTTCCCCCCCTTCTTCCCCCTTTCCTTTCCCCACTCTCATCCCTTCTCATCCAAATTCCCACATCACTGACATTCTCTTTCTCCCTTGCTCTCTTCCTTTCCTTAAGCACTGACTGAAAGGTTTGGGAAGGGCTGATTTAAAGTCAGCGTGGTCTTCCTTTACTTGAAACCAGCCTCACAGGCGGAGGAGCTTCTCTTGCCAAACCAACCCGTGTGCAAGTTTGGAGCAGGGAGGGAAGCATGTTTGGCCTTTGTGGAAAGTACTGTGTGAATGGATGGTAGAAACAGCAACAAAGAGAGGCTGCTCACTGTTTTCTACACAAGAAACTGTGCCAGCAAAGCCAAACTGCCAAGTGTGAAAAAGGCCAGCAACAAAGAGGCAGCTGATGCCTCCATTTTGACTTCCCAGCACATCCAGTAAGTTACTAGCTTATGACACCTGGTCCAAATTATTTCCTCGGTTTCACCACATCAAGGTGGCACAATTAAAGAGAAAAAGGAGAAGAAAAAAGGATGGAAATGTAGCATTTTAAATTCTGACAGATGTTGAACTTTTGTTAAGTGTCTTCGCCAGCCCCCTTTTTTCTTTTTAGTTTTGCCAACATGCTAAGACAGAGTAACATAGCTGCTTCTCTGGAGCTACCACATCATCTCTGAGGGTGCAGTCAGTCAGCTGGAAAGGCACATGTCCCATCACACCAGAAAGGGTTTTTTGCAGGGTGCAATTTCTCTTTAAGTGGTCCTTCCATCTGTCAGGGCATTGCTCCAGTCCAGCTCCAAAAAGGAGTAGCTCTACAGCTGAGACAAAAAGGTCCAGCTTGGGCACAGATCAAAGTTGGGCTGGACTGCAATTCCCTGTATCTGATTGTGTGATCACCAGGAAATACATTACACTAGACTGCTTCACAAGTCGTCCAAAAGGCAGTCTATTTCCCCATGTGATCAAACCCTGAGCCATTTTTGCCTGTTCTTGTGATTCATTTTGTTCCTACTCGTTTTCCTGACCTTAAGGTAACGTAAAAGACTGCATGAAAATCTGCCACTCAATAGAATGAAAGAAGAAAGTATTGATCCAAAAAACTAGCCCAGGCACTAAATATTGGAGCAGACAGATATGCAATTCAGTGGTTTTTGTTGGTTTTAAAACAGCAGTTTTATGTGCGGTTGTGATGTAATGGAGACTGTAGCACTGGATGGATTCTAGTTGTGAGGCATACGTATCTGCCAGCTCCACCATACTAAATGTCCTCTTTGTACATAGGAAGCAAGCCTTGCTCATAAGCATTGCAGAAAATCTGCATGATGCTTCCTCTCCTCTCTCTTCTCAAATCCCCCTGCCAAACTCACTTCTTTGAATTCCTTGGTCAGTCCACTAATAATTTAAAATATTTTAGATGAACAAACTGTCATCATTGGCTGCAATAAAATGTTATGTTGGCGTAAGTGGATCTATTCCAGAACTTGGAACAGTTACTTTTTCAGGCCTGTAAAAGTGGCCTGTATACATTCCTCTCTTGGTTCTCCTTGCCTCTCTTCTTCTAGAGAGAACATCACTAAATCATGAATCACATCTTAAAATCATGAGAGCAGGGTTCTGTTAGTGATCCTATAAGAAAAATAGGAGAGGTTCTGTCTCCTCTTCACAGCTTTTCCCAAGATGCCCTCCTTTCCTTTGAGCTCTTCAGATTTGTTTTGATTGTTACCTCCATCACTCCTGTACATCTGGCTTGCTCGTCAGAGCTAATCTAGTTTAGAGCATCAGGTGGTCACCACTTAAGGAAGCTATGGATAGTCTGCCTGTCCTGTTGACCGGTTCCTCCTGCCTGCTGCTTTCTATCCCAGATGGTCATATTTAGCTGAAGCTCCATTGCCACAATGTTATATTTCTGATTTGGAAACCAGATCAGTTTGTTGTTTGTATGTTAGGTGTGAGTTGTGTTACAAGTTATGCTATCCCCCTGTCAATCATGTAGCCATTTAAGTCCAGTTGCATCTTGGTTCCCATCTGCTCAATGCCAAATATAGTTGGAGTGTAAAGGTTTCCAGAGTTTCCAAACTGTTGGTCAGCCAGCTTCCTCCCCATCCCCTGGGTGGGCAAAACATATTGGAGGAGGAGTTGCAAGTACAGTTATTGGGACTTGGGAAACATCCACTGCTGCCAACTGTGGTGTACAATCATTTCATCCCGGGTGCAACCTCTCCCCTGCCCCACTCTGATTTTCACTTCATGTTTAGCACTCTTATGAATATGCAAGCACAAAGTACATGTGACTGTGACTAACTGAGGACCACATACATAGATATAAGCAACTACCTTTCTTGTCAAAATTTACTGAGCTGTTTATCTGGAGAAGGTCCCCCTCACTCCATTAGTTAGCTGAAAAAAGCAGCAATTAAAACACATCTGTGCTGTTCTCAGTTGATGGGGTGGCTGTGTGTGTTATGTACTGTGGCATCCATGCTCAAATCCTGAGCCTCTCTGAAATACTATTCTGGAGTGGGATAGCATCACTTGGATTCCTTTCCTTCAACACAACATGCCACGGGTTCTGTCTCTGTTACAGAGAGATAATGCTACCTCATGCTACCTCTCAGGCTATGCCTAGAGCAGCCTTCCAGAAGCTGGTGCCTGCCAGATATCTTGGACTTCAGTTCTCATCAGGCCTAGCCTGCAAGGTCAACAAGTAGGAATGCTGACAATTATAGCCCCAAACCTCTAGAAGGCACCAGACTGGGAAAGGCTGATCTAGAGCAGTTAGTCATTCTCGATTTCCATATTTGTAACCTCTCTTCTTCCTCCTGATCACAGAAAATGGGCCTGCCTGAGGCTCCTCCAACTTCAAACCAGGCTATTCAAGTGGAAATTTCTAACCCCTTTGCAGGCATTCTTGCCAGTGCCATTCAGCTACTTTCTCTTTTTCCTTTTGCCAGCCATAAAGATGGATTTCAAAATCACTTGCTGGAAAGAAAATTATTGTCTCTACAAAATATTTCTTTACCTTGTTCTTCCCTAAGCAGTTACCCACTGGGTTTGCTGTGCACTCATCTAACAGACATTTTTTCTCTTTTTATTTTGATGAAGTTTTTCCCGCTTTAAAATTGATCACGTTCCCGAAATGGTACACAACAAATATGAATGCGATCAAGAACATCTATAATATGGCAACAGAGAAAATGCCATGTGGAATCACTGCAGAGAATGGGGTGGGGTGGGGAACCATGAATGAAACTAGGCAATTAAAAAACAAAACAGCAATTAGAAAAGACCAAGCATTGCAGTTAGAAAGTGATACCATGTTTTTGCTCCCAGGACTGCCATATTTACACAATTCTGTTTGCAAATTGATCCCATGTAAACAAATTAACCTCTAAAGGGAGCTCTGCTTCCAATAATGGGTTCAATATAGAACAGTACATCTTAAGAGGGTAAATCACCATCATTGTCCATTAAGATCTCAGGTGACTATAAAATCTTAGGTTTGCTTCAGAAGCATAACAGACGGCCTGACTGGATCTTTCCAGGATATTCTGTCAGTGGGATGTCACCACCTAAAAGGTCCCCATCCTACTAAATTCACTTCAGAAGGCAGGAACACTTAGGAAAAGTCCTCTGATGATGATTGTGAGGCCCTTATGGGTTCATGTGGGAACATATGATCCTTCAGATACTTAGAACACACACTGTAAACAGCTTCAGAAGTTCAAACCAGTACTTTTATTTGTGTTTGGGGAAAAAATTGCACAAGTGAGACCGTTCTAATGCCGGAGGGTGTTTCCAGACAGAGGGCTCCTACCGCTCGCAGTTGAATGACATTGTGCAGTTACTTAAGCCTTTTTTCCTCAAAAGATGTTCACTGGTAAGAAAGAAACACAGATGAAACTTAGGGAAAATATGGAAGGGACTCTGCAAGAGGGGCTACAAATTGAAGCTGTTAAGCTGTAGATCTTCAGTAAACATCCATCAATGAAGCAGTGTGACTGCCCTGCTCATATGGAAAAAGCAGCACTCATATGGAAACATCTGCGTCATCTGCAGTAATTGAAGTTTCCAAGTAGTCTCCAAAGGACCTCACATATAATGCATAGTCTCGGTTGGTTGGTGCTGGCTGACTGGGGCTGGTTCAGGAAGACTGAATAATTTTGCAAGTCATACCTGACAATTTGAGGGCACATAACACAGAGAATGATTTGTAGCAGTGAACTAGAAGAAATAACAACACAACCATATGAACCAGCTGCTTTGTGATTCTTTGAGAGAGATCACACCAGCTTTCTGGTTTAAATTTTGTGAAATATCACATACTCATTCCACTTTCTTATCCCCTACTATCCATATCATTAATCTTGATCTGATTAATCTCAGCTGTCCATCAATAAGGCAGGAAGCAGGAGGTATGCATTCATTTCAGGACAAAAACTGCATGTCTGATTGCTGAAATCCACTGAATGGGCTATTTCATCTCAATACCCAAACAGGTGCTGGGTGGCAGTGGGCAACAACTGGGCATGACTGAGAATCCCATTCAGGAACTGTGGGGAGGGGGGAGTTGTCTTTTGCTACTTCTTTTTTATATATTACATTTTGTTCCATTGATAATGGCACAAAATGGATTCTGGCTGCCACCATTTTGTTTTCCCAATTATTTATTTCAAGTTCCCACTCAGCCACAAATATCATTAAGTTATCTTATGCCAGTCACTATTCCTTAGTGCTTATCATATTGCAAGAGTTGTGGTAAGTATAAAATGGCAGAACAGAGAACTTTATACATGCTGTGGATTCCCTGAAGGGCTTAAAATAGGATAATAGTATAATCTATTAACATATTTGCTTTAGCATCTGACAATTCTACAAAGATCTATCCAATTCAATTTCTACTTTTTTGGTGTGGGTAGCATCACTTTGTTTGGATCAGTTCCAGCACATGTGATTGTTGAAACCAATCCAAAACAAGTCTTCTAATTTGAATTTGCCAGTATCATGAAGTGGTTTAATAAGTGAGCCATTTCACAATATTGGCAAATTAATCACTTCCTCTGCTCCTCAGCAGAAAGGCAGGGGAAATGTTGTTTTTTTTTAAAAAACACACACGTTATAATGGACTATTGCTGATGTTCTGCACCCATGATAATTTTTTAAAAATTTTTGCCTTTTGTTAAATGGCTGGTCAAAAAACTACTCACAACTGAATCCATGGTTCTGCTAGGTGTAGACCAGCTCTGTTAATTTACTACACTAATGAACTATTATCACATTTCATTGTAATAAGTTATTGATATATTGGAAAATTAATTATAACTTCCTTTTCTCTCTCTTTTTACATTTTGCTAGTTCTAATGGGAACCACAGTGTCACTGATATCTTTACAAACAGGCAAAAGGCCTGTTCTCCTGTTTTCAGTGCAAGAATATTGTTGGTGAGTTGATTAGTTCTATATTTTTGCAGGTAACCATATGAAGTTCCAAGTCAATTACAGGTGCCACTAATGACTAATTATGATTGTCATAACATTTAAGAAATTCCAGACATCAGCCATTTTCTCCACAACCCTTCCTCTAGAACAGGGCACACTTTCAGCTGATGAGGAAAAAGACATAGCTGAGTGGTTAGTTGAATGCAGCCAGTGTCAGGTTCAGTACCATGCCCCACCCCTGGGATCGCTAGATAGAGTTAGGACAGATCCATGCCTGAAACCCTGAGGTGCAGCTGCCAGTCAGAGTCAACAATATTGTGCTAGATGGACCAATGACCTGTCAATTAAGGCTGATCCTCCTTATGTATCCCTGTTACCTTATGCCAACATGAATGACAAAAAATGATAGGAGTACCATCACAGCTGGCTCAGCTACTTTCAGTTTCCACGTGTGAATGCATCCTGTAAAGTAAATCATCTTTCCTCAATATGTTTTACCGAGTTCATAATTATCACAGTACCTTGCATTAAACATGTCTATGGAACACCCGAGGTATTCTTGTAGCTATACAATGTGATTGTTCTGTAGTTACTACTCCATGAATTTTTAACAGGATAAGTGCGTCTAAGGGATGATGGATCTGGTCTTGTACAATGGAAGAGTTTTGCTTTCAGCTAAAAGGCCTTTCACTATAGATGTCCTTAACCAGTGACATGAATCACTTTAGGGAACCAAGGCTTCTGTTTCTTCTTAGACATGTATTTTCTACTAAATTTCCTGCTACATCCTTAGATTTATTTGGAGGAACAGAAACATAAATCAGAAGCTATCTTCTGGCTTGGTCATTTTGTAGGGAGGGCAGCATGAAATTGTCCAGGCCCTCTGAAGAATAAATATAGAAAATTTTCTTCCTATTTTCTGGGTATCATATGTCCACTGTTTAGGAGAGTAATTATATGAGGAGGTACTAAATACCAACCTTGTTGTTGGCCTCTTTCAGGTTTTGTGCTCTGTAGTGAGCAGTAGCATCAGATGGTGTGGTGCAACTTTCCTCAGCCTGACACTCTCCAGATGTGCCAAATTACAGTTCCTTTACTCCCATTAATGGGCTGTGGATGATAGAAGCTGTAATAAGAAACATTCAGAAGGCACCAAGTTAAGGAAGACTGGTGTTGTGTAAGCTCCCTGGGGAGTTCTGGAGATGTAGCTAAAAAACATAAATCTGCATACCTCTATTATAGATATATTTTGCTTCAATTGCAGGCCATGCTTATAACAACTCCTTCCTGTAGTATGAACACTGTACTAGGTATGAGAGAGGTCCAGTTACAGGGGGAAAAATGAAGCTAGTTTTGTGGCATCATTTATCCTTCAATTTCCCACAAGTTTTATTTCTTCTTTTAAAAACATTCTGTTCTTCCATCTAATTCTCAGGGTCCTTTTGAATTTCTTGTGGTGATATTTTTTAGCTTACTCTAACCTGCATAACTAAGGGCACTGCATTTGTTTTTGGTTTCTCTCTTTCTATTGAATTTCTTCATCAGTCTGCAGCTTTACTACCTGCCCGTCCATTCTGATCTGAGAAGGTCCTGTGGGCAGCATTACCTGATGGTATCATTCCATGGGCTTTAACTGAACTGTGGGAAGCTGGGAAGGCTGCCGACTGCCTGAGAGATGATTGTCCAGGGAAAGGCAGGACATTTACATATAGGTATGTCCTGAGCCACCTCATAGTAAAAACAAGAATCCAGAAATTCACCCATTAAAAGTTCTCTGATATTTCTCTTCCTTTCCAGTTCTTTTGTAAAGGAATTAATTTTTGCTGAGATTGAAAGAGAATGATTGAAAGAGAATTTTTCACATGACAGATAAATGTGTAATACATTGCAGATGCTCACTGCTCACTGGAAGGACAGATCCTGAAACTGAGGCTCCAATACTTTGGCCATCTCATGAGAAGAGAAGACTCCCTGGAAAAGACCCTGATGTTGGGAAATTGTGAGGGCGAGAGGAGAAGGGGATGACAGAGGACGAGATGGCTGGACAGTGTCACCGAAGCTACCAACATGACTTTGACCAAACTCCGGGAGGCAGTGGAAGACAGGAGGGCCTGGCGTGCTCTGGTCCATGGGGTCACGAAGAGTCGGACACGACTTAACGACTAAACAACAACAACAACATTGCAGATATGTAGCTGAAACCAAGAATTCAGTATTAGAATGAAGCTCAACATTCTTTTTTATATAAAATTCTTCTTCTTCTTCTTTGTGTTAAAAAGGTGGAAGTCTGAAATCCTTGCCGATCTACTGCAAATCACCATAATCTAACAGCAGATCTGTATCTATTTTCTACTCATCCTGCACTAGAGGATAGAAAAAGGACCATTACTTTGAGCTTGCTGTTTTTTAAATAATCAATTTTAACAAGTCATGTGCAACATTTGTGCTAAAGGATTTTACATCCCAGTGGTATTCTGCAATTCTGTCTATTTTAAGAAGTACAATATAATTTAAAAATAGAAAGAACCATAATTACTCAGGCAGAAAATTCACTTGGGCTCTGTGCCACTTTTTTACTTGTCATAGGGCTATCTCAAGACATTTTGCCGCCTGAGGCAAAGGACAAGATGGCAACCACTTCCTAAAACACATGTTCAATCTTCAGCACAAGTGATGGGATACCATTCTTCACTGCACTGGAGGCCACAGAGCAGGCTGTGTGACATGCATAACTCTGTCTACCAACTGAGGGAAATTGCTGGGAGGCTCAGAATGAAGCCGTCACCTCATGTTGGCTGATGGTGGGGCTGCCCCTGCCACTCAGCTAACATTCTTCAAAGGGTCAAAGTGAGAATAAAATGGAATAACTTAATGTATGCCTTGCTTACTTCCTCAGAGGACTAGCAGGCTACAAGTATATAAAGCATAAGCCAGCCATTTTGAAATGGCCTATAGATTTTGTTCACTGCATTTTTTTAGGTATCACCCAGAAGAAGAAGTGGAAAAAAAGACAGATTCAGAGGTTTATGGGAAGGAATGCATAGATTATACTCCCTCTTAAAGTGGTGATACTGCCTGGGAGACTTGGGCCCAGCGCCCAAGTCTGTTGCTTTACAGACTGCAGGCAATTCACGATTGTTCAGACCACCCTGTTTTAGATGGAGTCCTTCACTTTAAATTCACGGAGGGAAATGACAAAGGCACTGGAAGGAGCCTGACAGCATGCCCTCCCTGCACTGGTGCTGCCTCAGCATTCCCAAAAAAGCAGTACACTGTTTAAATATTAAACATCCAGACTGAAATATTAAACATTCTGACTTTTCAACACTGACTACTAGCCTGGACACAAAGAGAGTGGAGACAAGGCATTGTGCCAGGTGCCATGATAGAACTGCCTGGCTCTTTTGTACACTTACCAGTGGGGGTGGGGGTGGGGGGGTTGAAGCCCTGCCCTAAGGAGGACTGGATGAGGAGGATGAAAGTATTTTTAAAGTAGGTTCAGAAGGAGTATTCAGCCCATTTAAAATATTGATTCTTAACTATTACTGCCAAGAAGAAGAACCATCTATCTGTTCAGTAACAGGAGGTTCTGCAACTTTGTACTGCAAATTTATACAAGCATCAGTCCAAGTGACCACTTGGGACTGGTTTTCTGGTAGTTGTGTGAAAAAGTATGCAATCCAAGTGATATACTTAGGCAAGACTGGAGGGGGAATCAATGCAATAGATTTTGGAATCGGATCAATGGATCTTTTTTCTGCTGTGGTGAGAGAAGCTTAAGGCTCAATTATTCCTTCTCAACCTCCTGCTAGATCCTTCCAGAACAGCTGATCAGGGCTTTGAGAGAACTCTGGAAGATTAGAGGAGTGTTGGTGGTAAGAGGGTATGACCCAAATTATACGGAAAATGCAATGTGTTTGGATGAGGAAGAGCAGGTGGGCAGAGAGTGGCCTTCTCAGGTTTCCAAGATTATCTTTCACCTGCTCAAATGTATGCTGTATGTTAAACAGAACAAGGATTCCTATCATCTTGCCTATCTTAATGACCACAATCCTTTTGGGGATTTATGCCAGTGTTAGTGTAATTGTGTACATCAGGCAGGATAACAAGTTGCCACTCCCATTCCTGGTCATGAGCTTGTCTCATGAGCTTGCCTCATGAGTTGATGCACAACCAGGAATGCAAGCAGCAACCTGTTAATTAGCAGCGATTCACCATCATGATTTATACAATTAAACTTATGCAAGCATAAATCCCTAATAGAATTCTGGGCAGTGTATTCGTACAATAAATACTAGCTTTCTTGCTTTCCTGAATAAAATGTTTGAGTATGATTGATTACTTTTCTGAGTAAAGTGAGCTCTACTAACCATAGAGATGATACCGCTGGATTCATTTGTTCATTTCCTGGTGCCATAATGATGATATGGTCCTCTGTCTATATAATATTCTTGTGAGAGAACAATGACAAACACCTTCTACCCTAACTTTATCGATATTTTCTATATAGGTAAAGCTTGCAATTACATTTTGGTGAAACCATCACTGTGTTAAGTTGTTGCATAGCAGATGAGGCTGTTGTTTTATATTAAAATGTAGAAAGAAAATGTAGAGTGGTATTTTGAGGACTGCATGCTTCCCAACATTTACAGATCTTGAAGAGTTTTTATTTGCTCCGATACCTCCGAATGGCTATTATTTTTTTCTTACACATTCTTCCTTCAAGAAGGTCAAGATGGTCATCCTACTAGTTTAACAATCCTGTCATGTAGGTTAAGATGACTATTGTTCAGTGACACCCCATCAGAGCTGTAATTGGGTGTGCTACTGATTGTGTGAAGGAGAGGGAAGGGAAAAACTATTGTATAATTTCCCTTCCATGGACATTTTTTTCTCAAACTGGATTTGGACTATTGCAAATATCTTAACTGAATTGCATGATAACAGCCAAACAATTGTAAAGGCCTCTGCCTCTTAATGATGCAATTAAGCTTTGTAGGCTTTTGTATGGAACTGGACAGGATAAAAATATAAAAAGATGGACCAAGTAAAATTTTGAATAGAGCTGGAAGCTATAATTAATATAGTAAATTACAACTAAGGATACACATTGTCTTCTTGACCTGGTCAGGCCTCAATAAGGGCACACAGATTGATGTCTTCCTTGTGTCCTTTTGGGTACACTTCAGCCTGATCCCTGTCTAGGTGAGACCATATTTGTACATTTCCAGAACTGGAGAACTCCCATTCCTGTGAATGGGCAAGTACAGAGAGAGGGAGGGAGGGAGGGAGGAGTAAGGAAGACAGGAAGACTTCTGGTGAAGACGCAGCAATGTTCCACTTCCGGAGTGAGGGGGAGCTTTAAAACGACAATGGGCATGGTCCCTCTTCCTTTGCACTACCTTTATTGTCACCCCCTCCCTTTCGCAGCCTCATCATCTGCTGCGAGTGGGTTTATTCAAGAAAAAAAATTAAACATTTCATCCTGTTGAAAAACAAAGGTGGAATAAAATTTCCAGTCTATCTTTACATTTTCCATCCTTTCTCTCTCCCCTTCCCCCTGATCTGAAGGGGTCAACAAGGGGGATTTCTTCTTCTTCTTTTCCTTGAGATGTCTCAAAAGGTCAGGTCAAAATGCCACCTGCAGCCAAATCCAATGCTGATGATGTGTTCCTTAGTTTCTCTGTCACATCACATCTTTTTAATTTTAAAATATTAAACTCTCCAAATGCTGAATTTAACATGAGAGATCTTTGGTGGTGCCACTCCACCCTCTGGGCTCTAGGCTCTATCTCTAGTTGCAATGGTTGTTTTAATTGCAAAGTCATCTCCCCTGAACTCAATTATTGATTAATTGGTAGACTGGCATCAAATAGATGCTAATTGCACACCATTGTTGTGCTGTCTCCATCTGCTCTTTTCACTTTTTTCAGCTATGTACTATCAAGTCACTTCTGATTTGTGGTAACCCTCATAGGGCTTTTCAAAGTACAGGAGATGTTTAAGAAGTGGTTTTACCATTGCTAAGCCCTGTGAGTTTCCATGGTAGAGTGGGCATATTGAACTCAGGTCTCTTGGGTCCTAGTCCAACACTCTTTCCACTACCCTACACTGCCTCTCATGTAGCCCTCTTTAGCAGAAACTTAAGAGGCAGATTTCCCTTCCAAAAATTACAATCATTAAATAAAACTATTAAGCTAGTAGTCTCAATGTGACAATTAACGCTGGATGTACTACAGTAATGGGAAACTCTTCCACAATCAGTGGGCTGTCAGTTTGTTGATTCTGGAAGTCATTTTATCAAGTGTGTTGTATTATTTTAAAACAAAGAAAATAAGTCTTGCCTTTTAGAAAAACATTACTTTTGTTTCTTACAGTTTTAGCTGCCTCGCATGTAAAATAAATAATCTTCCTTTAGTATCATCAGAGATACCCTGAGGTTTCACAATATGTATATCTATTCTGGTATAATTTATTAGTTGCCTTGTTGCTAAAAACTACATTAATCTACCATGAATATTTATTTGGCTTATAATTACTTTCCAAATATGGGGAGATAGATCAGAAATAAGTAGGTATGTCAACAATTTGGCGCATTCATAATTTTTATCTCACCTGCATTTGCTCAGAAGAACGTCTATAGAGTTCAGAACTCAGTGGCAAGTAGGTAGCAAGGAACTGCATCTATAGCTTTCTTGCCATAAAAAAGAGAGACACCATTCAGTGGGCAAGCTACTACCTAAATGTTTTCCAGATACTAATTGCTATATAATAATCAGGCTTTTACGCATTTGTTGTGGGAGATGCAGATATCCTTCCTCATGATAAAATTTTTGTTGTTTGAAGTCTGAATCTTCCTCAGCATTTAAAGCATGGCATTTTTCTGGGAAATGTAAGTATTTTTCCCAGGAGCGGTTCCTTTAATATTGTGAGTGCCAGATAAAAGGTAACAGGATTTCTCAGCTTCAGGAGAACTATAGCTGCTTAGAGTAGGCAACAGTTAACTAGCTCAACAGTGTGAGCAAGTCGAAGACCACTTGCTAGGAAGGCCAGACCCCCTCCTAAGACTAGTACTCTACCTGGGTGTGGCAGAACTGGTAGAGTTGTCCAGGTTGAGTCCACCGCTGCACCTCCCAACACACCTACTGGTGAGCCAGTTGAGCTGAAGTACTCTGTGTAGCCTGCTCAAGGGAAGTGGCTTGGTGGGGCCCAGCTCAACAGACATAGAGTGCATGAGGGGCATGTGGAGGCGTTGAAGGAGACATGTGACAGACATGTGAAAGGGTCAGGAGTGAAAGAAGAACCCAAGAAATGTAGGGCTGTAGATATAAAAGGGGGGGGGAATCCAGAGGAGGACATGGACGACAATGAGGAGCAGGGCAGAGGGACGAAGAGATTGAACTAGGCATACTGGCAAGACCCTCATGGGAACTGGACTTTGCCTTTGCTGATATGCCCAGCTACGTGAACTGTACTGAACTACATAGTGGCTCTGTTACCACAGGAGAAGGGCTGACCCACCCCAACACAGAAGCAGTATTGGAGGCATAAGCACCAGGCGTGGCAAATCCATTACCTGAGAACTGAGGAAAGCCAACTTTTGGGTGACTAGGGTTGGGAGCAAATTGCACAGGTGCAACTGGAAAGACCTGCCTGCAACAAGGACTGAGCAGAGCCTGAGGATGGTGAATGGAACCACTTGTGGGCCTACCCACAAAGACTGGGAAGGACCCAGGGCAGGGGCAACAGGCCAAGCAGGACTAGGAAGTTTATTTATTTATTTATTTAACTTATATGCCGCCCACTCTACCCAAAGGTCTCTGGGCAGCTTACAACAATTTAAATACAATAAAAATACAATAACAAGATAAAACAATTAAAATACAATTAAAATAGATACTCTAAAAATTGCCATCAGGACCCACAGTTGATATTATTTCAATTAAAAGCCTTCTGGAACAGGAAGGTTTTGACCTGGCACCGAAATGTCATCAGCGTCGGCGCCAGATGAATCTCAGTCGGGAGGGCATTCCATAGTCTGGGGGCAGCTGCTGAAAAGGCCCTTTGTCTACAAGCCATCCCTCTTACCTCCTTGAGGGATGGCTCTTTCAAAAGGGCCCCCTGTTGTAGAGCAACGGTTTCCAATCTTGGCTAATCCAGGTGTTCTTGGATTGCAATTCCCAGAAGCCTTTACCACCAGCTGTGCTGGCTGGGATATCTGGGAGTTGCAGTCCAAGAACACCTGGGACCCTTGAACACTCTACAACAGTTGGGAAGGAATAAGCTGAGATCCCATCAGTTGTAAATTCAACTGTGCTACTTCCCCAAAGGCGTTTCCACACACCCCTACCCATGGAGGGCACAGGGTACCACATGGGATAATAGAACTAAAGCACTAAAGGGAAAAAAACCCCCAATATTTTAATAAACTGCAAGGCCTCTGAGAGGGTGTCTTGAAACCCATATGAAACTGTTAGCATATGTAATCACATTGGTTCACTCAAAAAAACTGCTGCTGTTTTGAGGAAGGCTATATATTAAAAAAAAGACAACTACACACACATTGAGTTCATACATCATGAATTTGCCCAATGACTTCTGAATGCGACATAATTAGATAGCTAGACAGCAGTTTTGTGAAAAGCTTTATTTGCTAATTCCTCAAGGCACAGCACCTGCCATTTGCTTCAGGAAAGTTCAGGCAAAGTTCGATATTCTAGAAGTGTTGAGAACTACGGAAAGCAAAGAAAGGTCAGCCAGGCTGTCCTGAAAACGTTTGTGGCGGGGGGGGGGAGGTGGAAGTTAGAGACGGGAAGAAGAGGTGGCTGTAGCTGATTACTACGTCGGATTGAGAAGTGATTAATTGCCTGCCAGTTTCACCATTGATTTGGTGGAGATCTGTATACAAGGATTGTCCCTGGCTGTTGGCCTTTGGGGTCCCTCAGGGTTCTGTTTTGTCATCTATGCTATTTAACATCTGCATGAAACTGCTGGGAGAGATTTCTGGGGTTTGGGGGTTCTGTGTCACCAGTATGCAGATGATACACAACTCTATCTTTCTTTTAAATCTAAATCCAAGGAAGCTTTTCCAGCTCTAGATCAGTGTCTGGTGTCAATGATGGACTGGGTGAGGGTGAATAAACTGAAATGTAATCCAGACAAGACAGAGGTGCTCCTGGTCAGTTGAAAGGCAGAGCAAGGAATAGGGATTCAGCCTGTCCTGAATGAGGTTACACTTTCTCTGAAAACACAGGTCTGCACCTTGGGAGTGCTCCTGAATTTGTCTATGAGCCTAAATGTCCAGGTTTTGGCAGTGGCCAGGAGTGCCTTTGCACAGGTAAAACTAGTGAGCCAGCTGCGCCTGTTCCTGAAGAGGGCTGATCTGGCCAAAGTGACACATGCCATAGTTACATCCTGGCTGGATTGCTCTAATGCACTCTATGTGAGGCTGCCTTTCAAACGTTTTTGGAAACTTTGGTGGGTCGAAAATGCTGCAGCCAGATGCTCACTTGAGCTGGTTACCGGGGTCATATACCACCCCCCACAGTAGTTCCACTGGCTTCCAATCCATTTCCGGGTAAAAGTCAAAGTCCTGGTTTTAACCTATAAAACTCTAAATGGCAAAGGTCCAAGCTGTCTCAAAGACCATGTCTCCCACTGTGAGCTGGTTCATGTGTTAAGATCATCAGGAGAGGTATTTTATTTATTTATTTATTTATTATCCTGCTCCCATTGAGGCACTACTGTGGGTGGGTTACAACACATGTAATAGAAAACAAAAACAAAAATAGAAACATTAAAAGCAGCAACAATAACTCCAAAACTCTTGATCCCACCACCTTCACAGGTGTATTTGATCAGGACATGTGAGAAGGTCCAGCCATCTGAGAAGGATTTTTTAATACATTGTTGTGCCTTGTTGCTTTTAAATGTGTTAGTATCGATTTTATTTACTGTTATATTTGTTTAATTCTTTCTAAATATTTGTATATTTGCTATTTTTAATTTTTAAATATTGCCCTTTTAATGATGCAAGCCACCTTGGGTCCTTTTAGGGAGAAAGACAGGGTAAAATTTTTTTTAAATAATAATTCTGCATCTCGTTTCTTGCATCCTGCTGGCTAATTGCATTAGGCAGGTATAACATTTCCCAGAGCTAGCTAACTAATAACCCCAAATTGGTATTTTTTTTTCCTCTCTGTTTTATTCACTTTTCATGTGTGTATTTGATTTTATATAAGCCACACACAGCACTTTTTGCAGCCTTAAATGCTCCCAGAGTAAAAATTTAAAAGAGGAAACTCGCTGACTCATGGACTCTTTGTTTTGGTTGCTACACCAGCTGAAAGTCTTATGCCAAAATTTCAACATGATCAGCTTTGTAACTGGACCAAATGTTTTCCTCATGGCAATAATGGTTTCTTAAATGGTTTTATCTGAGGTCACCTGACTACTGTATCAGTTGTGCTTTCTGTCTGGATCCTTGGAAGACGCTTAGAGTAGCATCGGTTTCTGGATCTGCAAGTGTTGCAGATCTGCAGCAAGTCATAATAAAGGGTTGGCTGTGGATATTCTTATTGTTCACTAAGCCTGGATTTGATATACTGGAGAGCTATTTCATTCTCTTGGTTTTATTGTTCCTCTTTCTTCTTAAATCCTAATAAACCAAAACAGATTGACTGCAGAGGAGTCCTCAGCTGTCCTCTTTCCTGGGGAATCGTTCCTGAACAGCTGAATATATGCTTTTATTTCAGCAAAGCAAAAGCAGCTTTTTACAAAACATAGCAACATGTGTTTCAAATAAATCAAATAAATCAAATACCTATCACTTCATGATTTTGAGAAATTCAGACACTTGGAGAGTTAGTTCTAAATCATGTAAGGAAAGATTGTAAATTAAAACTGTGCAATAACAGAATATTTCTATGGGAGGCAAAACCTATGTAGAGAACCTTTTATTTAAAATTTTAACTTTCCTATTCCATATAGATCTTATATAACTTCCTGGTGAAATGATGGAATGTATCATTATTCCATATGTTTTTTCAGTCAATAACCTTTGTAGTGTATTCTCCGGTTTCAAATCTGTGTGGTTTTGATTTTCATACAGTGATCATAATCTCCTGCATGAAAATTGTTCTTTTCATTGGCATCTCTCCAAGACCTTGTCTGTACAACTAAATAACACTGTTGTAACTGAATACACTAGTGTGACTTGGTCATGTCTGATCACAGTTATTATTAGAGGCATTCCATATTTTCAGCATACTTCCAGTATTAACTGTGATCAAATGAGAGAAGCTAATTGCATTGCTGACATATTCTTGGTGTACTTAAATCCCCTTTGATCTTACATCTTTGTTCATACATCTTTGTAGATGTGTAGATCTCTGCTGCATAACTGCCAAATGAATATCACAAGCACAGTTTATCACTGTGCAACTCTCATGTACCTACATCTGGAAGTTATCTTTCTGCTACAAATGCATATTACTGTGTTCTTGTGTTATAATACAAGCAGAATAAACGGATTGTTTCCTTTCAGCTGGCAGACAGTCTTGCTCTTCTTGTCCTCCATCTTCCATTTGAGATGTCTCATCATGAGATGTGTGCAAATGTCTCCTGTATATACTAGAATTCAGAAGTAAACACCTAAATACATTGGGTAGACCTGCAAATGTAAAAATGCATTTTGGCACTGTAAAAGATGACAATGAAGAAGCATATCTAACTGAAGACACCTGAACTGTACGGGGTTAGAGGTTCAAGCACTCAAAGCATATACATTTGTACAAAACACTGAAATTATCTCAACAAATTTGAAGGGGGGAATGGGTGAGGGAGTCAGCAACTTCCAAACAGCATAAATTGATATTATTGTACAATGAACAAGTTAGAATGGGATGTGATGAATAAGGGTGGAGGGGCAACTTTTGTGCCTTTCCCTTTAAACTGTTTCCAGAAGTCCTGGGGAACAACAATGCAAACTGCAATTCAGAGGTTTAAATATCTGGGCAATGCATTGAATTGTTTTCAAGTATAACATGTCTTTCTGATGAAAGTGCTACCTAGGTTGAGGAGGGCAATTTCCCTGGTGGCAGGGGCACATTGGACCCCTGGAAGTCATTAGGGGCCACACTACACCACTTCAGTTACTTACTCTTGACATTTGGGAACAATTGTAGCAGCTACTTATGTTGCAGGAAAGTGCCTGCACATCCTGCTCCCTTATAGATCTCTATGGAATGGCAGTGCAGAACATCTCACAGGGCTCCAGAATTTTGAGATATGCAGCTCCATATTTTTGGCAGCAGGTTTGGCTGCCAATTTCAGTGGCTGTACATACTTGCTATAGAAAAGGAATTAAAAGATGCCTAACTGAAGATCCCTGAACCATGTGGGGTTAGAGGTTCAAGCACTCAAAGCATAGGTTGCTTGCTGGCCATGTGCTGATTTTTTGTTTTGTGCCGTACCATGATCTCCCAGCCTTATAAACCACATAGTCTTTGGCTAAGGGTCAGATCTCATGTGATTCTCTTTTACAGCAAGGCTGCCTGTGCCCCATCTAGATATAATGACCTAACTGTTGGGTAGCCTAGCCTATGTTCCTTACAGGCACTGCTGCTGGAACCTACCAACATTTTTTAGCAGATCATTTGAAGCTTCTTCAAACTGCAGCTTATTTACTAATACAGTGGCTGAAATCTTGTTGCACAGTTACACAAATGGCATAAAATGGAAGCAAACTGATATAAGAAATCTTTGTAGACATTAACTGTTGCATACTGAGTCATGCAACTCAATGTGCAACAGATAATTCCTTTGGATTATGGATAAACACGTAAAGCCTATGAATTATTAATTTATGGCAATTCACATCCAAAAGTTACATTGTTTGTGTAACTGTGCAACAGATTTTTGTCAATATCTCTATAAATGTTGTTTTTGGGAAACCGGTGTGATGTTAGACTTGCACATGTTCTTTGTTTGTTTCTGGCACTTGGTACCTAGTCTTCCTTTAGGATGCTTAAAATTGTTTGAACTGGAGCTCTGGACTGAATAGAATGCAACTAATTTAGCGGACAAATTCTAAAGAGCATTCTGCCTACTCAGACTATTTTCTGAACATAACTGATGGCATATTTTTGCCCCATGAAAGAAAGAGAAGAGCATGCCCAGCAACTTCTAAAAACATATATTTCTGGACACTTTTCCAGTTTATTCAGCAGTTAGGGTCATTCCAAAGCCTTTTGCTGACTAAGGCAGAGTAGCAAGTAGACTCCACACCCCACAAGTCAAGGTGCAGAGTACCTAAGCCAACCAATCTGCTGTAATCGTGTCCTGTGAGGATCTAGTTTCTGGCAAGTTATAAGCATGTGAGTTCTGAATAACATGTTTCTGCACTTGGGCTGATGATACTACAGAAGTTTGGGTGAACAGACCCTCTGCATTGGCAGACAGGTGGTTATGTTTCTTCAGGTTTACTTTCTTATTTGCAATTGGTTTCTCAGTACTATTAGTGTTTTTCTCTGCTGGACTATAATTTAAAAGGTTTTCTGGATTCCATTTCTTTGTAGTGATCTGGCTTGAAAGTTTTAATGTTTTTACTTTCCTTCTTGTTAGTGTTTCCCCCTTTAATAGCTTTTTCCTTACATACTTTATTAAATGTCATAGTAGCAGCTCTGATTGTACTGGGACTGCTGTTAGTGTCCTCTTTATCAGATTTTGGCCAAAACGTTTTGCAGATATCTACCAAAGTAGTTAGAAGTTTGTTAGTTTCATTTAAGAACGATTTTATATGCTGGACATCATCCGTTGAATAGAGTAGCCAGCTTTCCAATGTCAAATCGCCTTCACTTGATATTGAAATCCAGTTTGGAGATACTTCCTTAGTTACATCTCCTTTGCCTGGGGTCAGCACTAAAGGCTGCTTCATCTTTGACTCCTCAGAAGAGTTAGTCTTATCAAAATACTGCGTTAACACTTCGGGTGTTGGATTCTCAGCAAGAAAAAGTTCAGTAACCAAATTAACAGAGTCAGAGTTCTCTCTGTAGCTACTGAGGTTCTGTTTAAGATCCAGGGACCAGTCCAAGCTGGAACCAATAGGGTGCAGCTAACTATCTTCCACCCTCATTTAATTCCTCCTTTGAGGGAAAAATTTAATAATTTTTGTTTGCACTGTCTGCCGCCTTAAAGAAGAATTTGCAATTAAGGGGGAGAGTCCGAGAGTTTTATATCCCCTTCTGGTTAATACCATTATCCTATCCACGTGCCAAGACTCCTCCTCTCTGTGTTCAAGGACATCATTTCCAGGAGACAGAATAGTGATATTACGGAATTATTTCTGTTTTCTTCCCAAGCCTTCGGTTGTGTGGTACAGAGACTGCAGGATAGGCCTGGATATTTCTAAATATCTCACAGCAACTCCAGCAGTCATTATCTCAGTTTTGCTGTGTCAGGGCTAAAAGCATGCCTCCAAGCAGGGGAGTACAGCAGCAGCTCCTTCTTCTCAAGTGCTTTGTTAATTTGTCTAAATTAAAAGTCAACCTTAAAACTTTAAAACTATGAAATAGGGTACAACAAATAAATCAGATAAAAGTGGAGTGGCTTTGCTGCAAGTGTCCTGCCGCACCCTACCCCATGCTGTTTCATTTGCTCCAAGCCAACTAAGTTAATTCTAGGCTTCAGATCAAAAAAATCTGTTAAGTACTTTCCCACTTTCTTCACCTTTTAATGAACAAAAACTAACAAATTATTTGCAATCTCTGGTGTTGCCCACCTCTGATGTAGGCAAATTGTAAAAGGATTGTGCTGTTTAGAAACAAAACTGACGGGTCTACCAGACTGAGTATTCTTCCACCTTTTTTTATCAGTTGATGGTGGCAGATCATGGGATTTATCATGACTTGCATCCTTTTAACTGTCTAGCGCTAAACATGTGACTTGAAGATATGTGGTTTCACCAACTTCACAAGCTTATACTGTATTATCCCAGTTGTCCAGCAAGCTTCCACCATTGTTGTGCTTCTGTATACTTTGTTGCCTTGGGAAGCATGATAGTGCTAAACTTTATTTCCAGCATAAAATGGTACAAAAGATAAACCTTGGTGTGGGAAGAACAAAACAGGGTAGGAACTTGCAGAGAAAACATAGGAGAAAGCAAAATAAGGGGAATATCATTTGGATGTAGTGATCATTTCAAAAAAGATCAATGCACTACTTGATCTTTAAGGTGGAACAAATGTCATACCTAGAAGATCCCTAATGTCAGAAAATGTTTTCAGATCAGCATGGAGTTTTGAAACCTATGACTGTGTGATTATTTTCAGGCAAGAATGGGAGGGTGATGTTTATCCTTTTGTCCACTTGCTACTTTCCCTTTCCAACCCCTAGCGATGCCGCTCTGTCTTCCCGTTTGGACACTGGCACTGAAACAATCTGGGGTCTTCATGTGGTCACCTAAACTGAATGCTGTCATAAAAGACACTGCAAATCTAGCCGATGCAAAGCTGAATTGCTCTGATTTGACTTACTATTGTAGTCCAGTCTTTCCTAGGCACTGATGGTTCATCCCCTTGAAATCTGGGTGTGATGCACAATTTCCTTGACTTAGTCCATGAGCCATCCTAGTTTTCTGGCTTGCTGTGAGATTATTGGGTGAAGAGGACAGCCATGTATGGAAAAGGCACAGATGAAATGTACATAATAAGATTGTAATTAAAGGAATGTGTAGAGAGCAGGAGAGGGAAACCATGTGTAAGTATCCTCTCCTATGAATGTTCATTATATGTGGTTCCAGTCCGCATGGGAAGGGCCACTATTGCACATCTTCCTGTCACATCCTTCCATAAGCAGACAAAGGCCTTTCTCTTCAGACGGCCTTTCCCTTAACAATTGGCTATCTGAGAGGGGTTTTAAATGGAGGGTTATGCCTTGTTGCTTTGAATTTGTTTTTGGTCTTGGTTTTGTTTAAAATTCTTAGTGTGGAATTTTTTTTTATCTTTTAAAATATGTGTATACTTACTGTTTTGGGACGTGGTGGCGCTGCAGGTTAAACCGCAGAAGCCTCTGTGCTGCAAGGTCAGAAGACCAGCAGTCATAAGATCGAATCCACGTGACGGAGTGAGCTCCCGTCGCTTGTCCCAGCTCCTGCCAACCTAGCAGTTCGAAAGCATGTAAAAATGAGAGTAGATAAATAGGTACCACTACGGTGGGAAGGTAACGGCATTCCGTGTCTAGTCGCGCTGACCACGTGACCACGGAAACCGTCTACGGACAAATGCTGGCTCTACGGCTTGGAGACGGGGATGAGCACCACGCCCTAGAGTCGGACACGACTGGACTAAATGTCAAGGGGAACCTTTACCTTTACCTTATACTTACTGTTTTTAGGTTTAAAATCTTTTTTTAGTAATGTATGCCACTTTGGTCCTTTTTAAGGAGAAAGGTGGGGTAAATATATTTTAAATAAGTAAATATGTTTGTACATTTATTTGTAGCCTGGTCTAATGCATATTAGGGTTTTTTTTAAAACAGTTGTGCAGAGAATCTCTAGCAGTTTTACATAAGCCTCTGTTGAAAACTAATAGTCTACTGTGTGTATTTTTATATAAATGAGAATTTAGAATCTGATCTAAAACACATTGCACTAGAGAGCAATTACTTAAAATTCTGAATCCATGCAAGTACATTTAAAAAGATTCTGAAAACCTGCAAAGCTAAGGACAGTTGGGCATATTTGGGAATAAAGGTTAATACAACATTCACATTACAAGTTAATATTGACATTTTTTAAAATGTTAAATAATAATTTAATATTGAGTGGTATAAACACTATGTGGTGAGGTGTGTTTGTGTGTAGTAAAACAGGGTAAGCATCATATTTAGTACTGAGTTGGTTAGGCATGTTATATAAAATAAAAATCCATCCAGTAAAATAAAAGATAGATAACATGATTATGAAGCTACTGTGTTTGTATATTTGTTGCATAAGAGAAAATATTTAAAGTATTTGAGTGGATAAACTTCTCTGAGTGGGTGGATACATGGTTTAAGTTTAATAACAGAGATTAGTAAAATTGCTGCCTGATTAAAAATAATAATACACACACAAAACAAAACAAAACACAACACCCTAGCTGTGAGAGCAAAACAGGAAGAGGACTGCCTATGTGCTGTAAAACAATGTACACACCACTTACTCTAGTGCAACCTCTGAGTTCATATGTGCATGTTATACAAACTATATATATTATTCATGTTATACAAACTATATATATATTGAACTGCATCAGTGTCCCCCCCTCCCACAAAGCATATTCTACCAGGAGGGGCTTAAGGAGAAGTTTCTGTCTTTATCTGGAAGACGTTGCTCTGACTCAAGACCACACAGCCATTCAGATACTGTCAGATTGCAACTCTTACCACCCTTTGCGTTGTCTCTTTGCTGACTAGGACTTAAGAGTTCACAATATGGGGGGCAAGGGTACATGGTCTCCATCCCTGCTCTATATGTTTGTCATCCAACCCTATAACTTTGTGGCTCAAAAGTGTGTGATGGGAATTAATAAAAATAAATAAAAAATTTAAAAATATTTTTTTAAGTGTGTGATTTTTGTGATCCACCTATTTTGGAACAGGTGTCTTTGCTATGTTTTTTTTTTCTGAAAAGTTGCATCTCTCTTCAGCAAAAGATGATAAAGTCATTCTTCAAGTGGAGATATGTGAGGGTTAAAAGGAATGTAATGGAGTGGAAAAACAGGCTTCTGCTCCCTGCCCTTGAGAGTAAAGGAAGTTAACTCCTGTCTCACAGGCAACACAGAAAAGTCGCTTGCCTTGAGACGTCTGCATAGCTGATGTCAAATAATGCATGCTCTGTGACAGCTTCTACATGATAATTCCATTGGAAATAATGGTTAATTAATTACATAAGGTTTTACTCTGGTGTGCCTTGCTCAGGGAACTTAAAGTGAGCTGAGGCACTCTGAGGTGCCTCCCCTGTTTGCAGAGTTGTGTTTACTTCCTTGTTCCAGTGCACACTTTGCCAGATGTCCCTTCTTTTTCTAGAAGGTCAAAGCAGCATGGAACGCAATGGCTTTTTCTTTTCAAAATGCAGCAGCTCAGCGGAACTGCAAAGTACACAGTTCATAACTTTGCTCCCCACCCCACCTTCTGAATGTTAATGTCTGGCATCCAAGTTGGATGCACTACAACTGGTTGCATAATGTTTTTAAGGGAAGAAAGTACTTGTGTCCAGTCTCAGCGTTTGGGAAAAAACATTCTTTTTTGGATGACACCTCCAAAACTCTTACAGACAGCATGGCCAGTGGTGATGCTGGCTGGTGTATGTGTGCTGTAGTCCAGAAAATAATAATATGTCCAAGCCCTTTCTCTCTACTTTGTAAGCAAAGTGAGAACAATAGGTATGTTAGCAGTTACACTTTATACTCACAGTGCTGAAAACACCCTCATTTCTTTATTTCTTATAACACAATATCCATTCTTGAACTCTTTTATTCTTGTCAAACGTATCAAAGTATACAGATATTCACCTCCCTGTTTGTTCAGTATGGCCTGGCCTGTGTGTCCACAATAGGCAGCTGAGTGGAAGAGAATTCAGTGACAATAACAACACAATGCTTGACCACAATGAGTCTCCTAGCATTTTTTTAAAAAGGGAAATAAACACTTATATATAAATTATATATGAACCACACATGAATAAAATAATTAGGGAATAATTTTTGGGGAAGCAAACCTACAGAAGGGGGAATACCAACTGTCGTTGTTGTTACACTTCTGATGAGAGCTATGACGAGGCATTTTAGCTCCAGTGGAAGATGACAGCATCTCCCACCCACCCTCCCTTGAGGCATTGAGTGCAATCTCCCCATGAAAAAGGAGGATGAGAATGTGGTGTCCTCCCAAAACAAAGATAAAGTTTATGCTTCCAAAAAAAGGAAAGAGGATCGGGCCGGGGGGTGGGTGGTCCTGTTCATTTTCCTAACACCCATGAGTACATTCACCTTTAGGTTTCAGTGCCCTCTAAATTCTATGGCCCTGGAGCAAAGGCCCGGTTCCATCACCCTAGCTGGTGACTGTATGAAATAATGACCCCCAAAAGGTCCTATCATTGGCAACCCTACCCTGGTCCTGCAGATGAAAGGCCATGACTTCCTAAAGACTGCACTGATGGAAATGTTGCAAAATAATTCACTGAACTCTTTTTTGCACACAGACAAGATACTTTTAGATCAGAAAGGTCTGCCCTTTGTTAACAGCCTCAAGATTGAGTGCAGGAGGTGTTAGGCAGACTTAATCACATTAGACTTTATTTGCACATCAGATTTTAATTAATTAATTAATTAATTAATTTCATTTATTTACTGCCCCTTTAGTGGGAGGCACCATTATGTTGCACATAATTTAGCAACAACAGGCACCCCTCACTCCCAATTACATCTTCTTCCAAATGGGTACAGCCATTCTTGGTTTGTGCCAGCAGCCTTCTGTGTAATCTGATATCTGTTTGCACTTACCAGAGACAGAACAAGTCAAGTCAGTGCCTCACACAGCCCTCCACAGCCTACTATCTTCTGCAGTAGTGTCCTGGAGTCAATTCCACCACCCCACTCCAACATTTGTGGGACAGTGTCATCCTCTGTGACATGCAGTCTTCACCATACATGTGGTGGGGTTGGAAGAAGCAGTTCTGAGCTCTCCCTGTTATAATGAAAGTATCTGGAGGTGGCTTGATCATGAATGGACAATTGTTAGATTTTCGCAAGACTGACATCTTGATGTTGATCAAAAGTGCTGGATTGTTGATATGGATTAATTAATTAATTAATTATCAAGCTTACCTCCCTTTCGAGGCTCTTCTTGGGGAAAAGACTACTAGAAGTATCAGGATGTGCACCTTCACTTCCAGATTTCCCTCTACACCACTGGCCCTTTGGATGTTGGACTAGTTTTTATCATGGAGATGATGAAAAAGCTTAATAGACCTGGAGATCACCAGGTTTGTGGCAGCCTGGCTACATACTCCTTTGTACTCCATCTTAATGCTGTTAATAGACTTCAGACTTGGGGACTTTTAGCACTGTACTTAAATTTCTCTCTCTCCTCTCCTGCCTGTTTTGACTAATATAACCAGCCTCAAGAAGAGATCTGGACAATTTAAGATCTTCAAATATGTGAAACAAAAACAAAACAAGATAAAATGACATGGGGGAGGACAGCCTAGGAAGCCTGCTTTAAGG
Organism: Intellagama lesueurii; assembly: GCA_037013535.1. Classification (NCBI taxonomy): domain Eukaryota; kingdom Metazoa; phylum Chordata; class Lepidosauria; order Squamata; family Agamidae; genus Intellagama; species Intellagama lesueurii. The sequence continues at coordinate 213,857,285 of JBAJHW010000003.1, forward strand.
CACCACCATAAAGTTTAGGTTAACAAAGTGTATGCTCATTTATAAACATTGATGCTGCTGTTTATGTATTGAATACACAAAATGCTTTTTGCTAATCTTTCGGTTTGCTACCAAATTTTGTAGCAACAGATTAACACAGTCATCCCTTCAGTGATTACTATCCCTTTGGAAATGTTGTGACATTTTAATTGTTACTGATAGAGGCACTACTCTCTTGCAGGGGTGAGCAACTAACATCTGATCCTCCAGATGCTATGCTGTTCCCATTATCCCTCACTATTTTATGCTGAGGAAGGATGATGAGAGTCACAGTCCAGCAACATCCCTAAGGCCACAAGTTGCCCACTCTTTCTCTCCTGATACAGGGAGTAAGTAAAAGGCATTCCAAATATCCTCACTAAAGAAACAGCCAAGCTGCATGTCTTTGTTTGAACAATGAATACAGTGCAGAAACAATATGCTGGAACTGAGGCAGACATTTCAGGCTACTTTCCCAGTACTGTCTGTAAATTTTCCATTTCTTCTCCCTTTGACCTCTACAACCATCCCCATATATATTCATATATACTTCATCTGAGGTGGACTGCAATTTGTCAGATATTATGCTGTTTTTTGTTAGGTCTGGGCTGTGGAACCATTAGTTCTCCAGATATTGTTGAGCTATAGCCCCCATCATCCCAAACTCTTGCCAGTGCTATCTGGATTGATGTGAATTGTAGTCCAGTTCTACCTGGAATGATGGGAATAGCAGTCCAATGAGGGAGAAGTGCAGAAGTCTGCGTTTACATGTCGCAGCACAATTGTTTCCTCCCCATTGTTCTAGTTTAAAACTGAAGAGAGCATGACACAGGGAAAACAATCTGTTTTTGACAGGATAATTGCGATGATAATTACGATGACCAGAAAAAGTGATTCAGTCGTCGTTTTGCTAAAGCTGGTGGGGAGGAAGATAGTTCCATCCAAGGCGGAGTGAGATATCGCCCACTGTCTTCCTTGAACACCCACCTTTTTCGGGGTAAGGATGAAGTTCGCCGTTCCTGGGGCGCTCTTTTACTCCCTGTCTGGATTGATCTTCTGGGCCCGACTCTTGCCGCTTGTCGGGACTCCCCCGAGCTTGGCCCCTTCCCGCCGCCGGTTTCTTGGACTGGCAGCTATCGAGGGGGGAGCTTCAGGGGGGTGACGGCCGGGCGGAGTCTGAGACTGGGATCAGGCATGGCGAAGCTGGCGCTGCTGTGGCCTGAGTAGGGCGGTGGGAGCTGGCGGCTCGGAGTGGTCTGCCGTACTACTGCTCGTCCGGACGAGGGTGAGTGGGGTTGTGCGGATCTGTGAGGGATAGATATGGAGACAGCGGGGGAAAGGAGTTTAAAGTGGGCACGGTAGTTAAACAAGCATTAAGTTAAACAAGGAGCGGTGGGACAAATAGAGGGGTAAGTGGGGAAATAGGTGAGGAATTAAGGGAGGTCCTGCGAGAAAGCAATAGGTGTGAACATGTCTTTAAATACAAATAGAATAATCCAGAGCACGGCCAAACAGCCCGGAAAAACCTACAACCATCGGATCCCGGCCGTGAAAGCCTCGAGAATACAAAATAATTTTGCTGCTCTCTCCCCCCCCCCCCCCCGTGTGTAATATATTTTTGTGGTCCCCTCAGCTTAAATACGTGTTGTTGTTTTTTGCCTTGTTTAATAGTGAATACATAAAAGCGCGTATGTTGTAGGGGCTGGGAATCTGTGTAAGGGATGTAGGATCTGATAACTAGGGGGAAAGGATGTGTTGGAGGGAATGCATGTATTTAGCTGATAAAGTTTCAGGAGACTTATGGGTTGTCGTCTGAAGGTGTTTGGGAGGAGAGTTGTGCTCAGTGGAGCAAGAGACTAGAGGATCTGACTGTAATGAAATGTGGGTATCGTTCATTTGGGCTACAGCTGTGGGGCAGGGGTTAAAAAAATCAGAGGAGCGCTAAGGAGTTGGAAGGGGCCGGTGGGGTTCCCAAACCTGGCGCCGTTCACATGTGTTGGACTAAAATGCTGCCTGGGACGATGGGGGTTGTAGTCCAGCAGCCAGCTGAGCAGAGCTGGGAGCCAGAAAGGGGAACTCAGAGGGCCATGTTTGTGTGCTGAGGGGAAAAAATGATGGAGTTCAGTGGGGTTTAATGAGCATGTATAATGAATACGCATGTATAATGGAGCGTGTGGGCCTGATTGAGATGGCCTCCATCAAGATGGTTGTCCTCAATAGGACACATTGAAAGGAGCGCATGGAGGAAGTGTTCTAAAGTGCATATTCAGAGCCTGAAAGTTGGCACTAACTGCGAGGTGTTTGTGGCTTTGCATCTCTGTCTCGCCTCCAGAACAACTTTTTGCTAAGGCTTCATTCCAGTACATGCAGTGACCAGCTTGCCCTGGCAGCCTAACCTTTTCCTTTCATCTTTCCATTTCACAGCCAACTGGGAAGAATCGCTCCATTGCAGTCTGATACATGGGAGGGGGGGGGGTAGGCGACTTCTGGCTAGAAGTATTCAGACCTCTTTACCCATATTCTCTCCCCCCCACCCCCACCCCATTACATCCACCCTTTTGCCATTCCAGCTTTGACTCACCAGGATAGAAACTGGGACTTTGGTGTCTGCAGTGACAATACCTGGAGGCATGGAAGGCTAGTCCTCTTTGTATTAGGGAGACTGTCCCTTCCTCCTGGGTGTTAGCTTTCTTGTTTACTGTAAATGGCTTAACAACTAAGGTACTCCTGCTTAACTGGTTTGGGGAGTACAGCCTCTGTAGTTTGGATAATGTGTTCTACTTTCTGCTTGTAGGCTGTGGATCTCTTAGGATGAATAAGGTTTGAGCATCATTTCTCTGTTTGATGTTACAGACCTGCTACAGCTTTGAAACTCATATTTCCCTTCTGCAAAATAGAACTAGAATTTTTCTATTTCATATTCCATAGTTATTCCACTTGTATGCATGCTTACTCATCAGGAATCCCCATCGAGTATAATGTTGCTTATTTACTTTCCAGTAAGTCTATATAGGGACGTGGTGGCGCTGTGGGTTAAACCGCAGAAACCTCTGTGCTGCAGGGTCAGAAGACCAGCAGTTGTAAGATCGAATCCACGCGACGGAGTGAGCTCCCGTCGCTTGTCCCAGCTCCTGCCAACCTAGCAGTTCGAAAGCATGCAAATGCAAGTAGATAAATAGGGACCACCTCAGTGGGAAGGTAACGGTGTTCCGTGTCTAGTCGCGCTGGCCATGTGACCATGGAAACTGTCTTCGGACAAAACGCTGGCTCTATGGCTTGGAAACGAGGATGAGCACCACGCCCTAGAGTCGGACACGACTGGACTAAATGTCAAGGGGAACCTTTACCTTTACCTAAGTCTATATAGCCCCTTCATCGATTGCTGCCTTGTCTTGGCGAAGGGGCTTGAGTAATTCAGAGAAGCTATGGGCTATGCTGTGCAGGGACACCCAAGACGGACAGGTCATAGTGGAGAGTTCTGACTAAACGTGATCCACCTGGAGCAGGAACTGGCAAGCCACTACAGTATCTTTGCCATGAAAACTCCATGGACAGAAACAAAAGGCTAAAAGATATGACGCTGGAAGATGAGCCCCTCAGGTCAGAAGGCGTCCAACATGCTACTGAGGAAGAGCGGAGGACAAGTACAAGTAGCTCCAGAGCTAATGAAGTGGTTGGGCCAAAGCCGAAAGGACTCTCAGCCGTGGATGCACCTGGAAGTGAAAGGAAAGTCCGATGCTGCAAAGAAAAATACTGCATAGGAACCTGGAATGTAAGATCTATGAACCTTGGTAAGCTGGATGTGGTCAAACAAGAGATGGCAAGAATCAACATTGACATCCTGGGCGTCAGTGAACTAAAATGGACGGGAATGGGCGAATTCAATTCAGACGACTATCATATCTACTACTGTGGGCAAGAATTCCGTAGAAGAAATGGAGTAGCCCTCATAGTCAACAAAAGAGTGGGAAAAGCTGTACTGGGATACAATCTCAAAAATGATAGAATGATTTCAATACGAATCCAAGGCAGACCTTTCAACATCACAGTAATCCAAGTTTATGCTCCAACCAGGGATGCTGAAGAGGCTGAAATTGACCAATTCTATGAAGACTTACAACACCTTCTAGAACTGACACCAAGGAAAGATGTTCTTCTCATTATAGGGGACTGGAATGCTAAATTAGGGAGTCAAGAGATAAAAGGAACAACAGGTAAGTTTGGCCTTGGAGTTCAAAACGAAGCAGGGCAAAGGCTAATAGAGTTTTGTCAAGAGAACAAGCTGGTCATCACAAACACTCTTTTCCAACAACACAAGAGGTGACTCTACACATGGACATCGCCAGATGGGCAATACCGAAATCAGATTGATTATGTTCTCTGCAGCCAAAGATGGAGAAGCTCTATACAGTTAGCAAAAACAAGACCTGGAGCTGATTGTGGCTCTGATCATCAGCTTCTTATAGCAAAATTCAAGCTTAAACTGAAGAAAGTAGGAAAAACCACTGGGCTAGTCAGGTATAATCTAAACCAAATCCCTTATGAATACACAGTGGAAGTGAAGAACAGATTTAAGGAACTAGATTTGGTGGACAGAGTGCCTGAAGAACTATGGATGGAGGCTCGTAACATTGTACAGGAGGCAGCAACAAAAACCATCCCAAAGAAAAAGAAATGCAAGAAAGCAAAGTGGCCGTCCAACGAGGCCTTACAAATAGCAGAGAAGAGAAGGGAAACAAAATGCAAGGGAGACAGGGAAAGTTACAGAAAATTGAATGCAGACTTCCAAAGAATAGCAAGGAGAGACAAGAGGGCCTTCTTAAATGAACAGTGCAAAGAAATAGAGGAAAATAATAGAAAGGGAAAAACCAGAGATCTGTTCAAGAAAATTGGAGATATTAAAGAAACATTCTGTGCAAAGATGGACATGATAAAGGACAAAAATGGTAGGGACCTAACAGAAGCAGAAGACATCAAGAAAAGGTGGCAAGAATACACAGAGGAATTATACCAGAAAGATCTGGATGTCCCGGACAACCCAGATAGTGTGGTTGCTGACCTTGAGCCAGGCATCCTGGAGAGTGAAGTCAAGTGGGCCTTAGAAAGCATGGCTAACAACAAGGCCAGTGGAGGTGATGGCATTCCAATGGAACTATTTAAAATCTTAAAAGATGACGCTGTTAAGGTGCTACACTCAATATGCCAGCAAGTTTGGAAAACTCAGCAGTGGCCAGAGGATTGGAAAAGATCAGTCTACATCCCAATCCCAAAGAAGGGCAGTGCCAAAGAATGCTCCGTACAATTGCACTCATTTCACACGCTAGCAAGGTTATGCTCAAAATCCTACAAGGTACGCTTCAGCAGTATGTGGACCGAGAACTCCCAGAAGTACAAGCTGGATTTCGAAGGGGCAGTGGAACTAGAGACCAAATTGCTAACATGCGTTGGATTATGGAGAAAGCCAGAGAGTTCCAGAAAAACATCTGCTTCATTGACTACGCAAAAGCCTTTGACTGTGTGGACCACAACAAACTATGGCAAGTTCTTAAAGAAATGGGAGTGCCTGACTACCTTATCTGTCTCCTGAGAAATCTATATGTGGGACAGGAAGCAACAGTTAGAACTGGATATGGAACAAGTGATTGGTTCAAAATTGGGAAAGGAGTACGACAAGGCTGTATATTGTCTCTCTGCTTATTTAACTTATATGCAGAATTCATCATGCGAAAGGCTGGACTGGATGAATCCCAAGCCGGAATTAAGATTGCCGGGAGAAATATCAACAACCTCAGATATGCAGATGATACCACTCTGATGGCAGAAAGTGAGGAGGAATGAAAGAACCTCTTAATGAGGGTGAAAGAGGAGAGTGCAAAAAATGGTCTGAAGCTCAACATCAAAAAAACTAAGATCATGGCCACTGGTTGCATCACCTCCTGGCAAATAGAAGGGGAAGATATGGAGGCAGTGACAGAATTTACTTTCTTGGGCTCCATGATCACTGCAGATGGGGACAGCAGCCACGAAATTAAAAGACTCCTGCTTCTTGGGAGGAAAGCGATGACAAACCTAGACAGCATCTTAAAAAGCAGAGACATCACCTTGCCGACAAAGGTCCGCATAGTCAAAGCTATGGTTTTTCCTGTAGTGGATGTATGGAAGTGAGAGCTGGAGCATAAAGAAGGCTGACCGCCGAAGAATTGATGCTTTTGAATTGTGGTGCTGGAGGAGACTCTTGAGAGTCCCCTGGACTGCAAGGTGATCAAACGTATCCATTCTGAAGGAAATCAACCCTGAGTGCTCACTGGAAGGACAGATCCTGAAGCTGAGGCTTCAGTACTTTGGCCATCTCATGAGGAGAGAAGACTCCCTGGAAAAGACCCTGATGTTGGGAAAGTGTGAAGGCAAGAGGAGAAGGGGACGACAGAGGACGAGAGGGTTGGACAGTGTCATCGAAGCTACCAACATGAATCTGACCAAACTCCGGGAGGCAGTGGAAGACAGGAGGGCCTGGCATGCTCTGGTTGTGAGAGGCGTGATGAGAGTATAGAGGCTCTCATCGGAGTGCCGTCCATCCCTAAGGTTTCCCGAGAAGTGCAGACCACTCCGCCGCCAGCTCCACAAGAGAGGGTACACCAGGGAATAGATACCCGGGAACTGGAAGAGAACTTCCGGGGTTTGTCAGTAGCCACTCAGACTGAAGGAGAATTGGCGGGAAAGGAAGAAAAGGGGAGGCCCGTGATTGAGGCGGGAATGGGGGATATAAAAAGGGGAGAGAGGGACAACATACCAGGAGGCTGGGAGCTAATTTGGGTAGAGGATCCCTGGACGAGACAATGGGAAAAAGTAAAGGTGCCTCGAGAGGAGGCAGATTATAGAAGAAGGAGGGGTCTGCCACAACGACCCTCGTATTGGGGAGAGTCCGAGGCCAGGGAGTGGAGAAGGAGGTTAAAGGAAGAAAGGGAACTGGTGGCCAGAGAGGCCGAGGAAAGACGACAATGGCGAGCGGAGGAAGTGAGGAGGAGATTGTGCCACCAGGACCGTGGGGTTCCCTGGGACGAGAGAAGGAGCTGTTTTGGATCCGAGATGGAGGGGAGGAGACCCTACCGTTATTAGAAGATCAAGATGAGGACCAACGTCCGTTGTCTCCGGACCCCTTCTTACCGGGACCTTGGGAAACCAAGTCTTTGAACCCTTTTGAGCAAGAATCGTGGATACCCCTGAGACGTCCGTTGATGTCGCAGGAGAAGTTAAGAACTGAACCATTAATCAATGATTTACAGTTAAAGGATGTAATAAATCCCAGTTTGAATTTTGAGATAAAACCGTCTCCTGGTTTTTTTGGTAATGAGGCTAAAGCACAAATCGAACCTTCACACTGGTCCATGGGGTCATGAAGAGTCGGACACGACTTAATGACTAAACAACAACAACAAAGTCTATATAGATCTGCAGCCTTAGGGTGGAGGAATTTGTCAGTTAGCAGGCATGCTTCTTAAATGTGAGGGACATAGAATATATTTACTTTCACCCTTTTTTGGGGGAAGAACCTTATTTTCCCAATGTAGAACTGATAGCAAGATTCAAAGAACTTGAAAAAACATCTTATGTTTTGGATGATATTTCTTTTGCCTAGGTATTTTGGAAGAGGAGTCAGTAGTGTGATAAACTGATTCCTTTCATCTCTTCTAAATCTGGTCTTATATCCAAACTTCGCAAGATAGAAATGGTTAACATTGCAATTTGTATTGATGCAAAATGTGTTGACAAATATATGCTAGGTTTTCAAGGCTCACAACACTGTTCTTGAGCTCTTGTGGTTTTGCTTGCATAGCAGCCAGTGGTAGATTCCAGCCGACAGCAGCTGCTCAGTGAGTAGTTCACTGTGTGCTACGTAATGCCTTGGTCTCTGCTTGGTGTTTGTAGCATGAAAGGATTTGTAACATGATGCTTAGACTTTTAAGGCTGGAGAGTTGGAAGGAGGGGAGGAAAGAGTGGGGTTTTGTAAGTTGTGTGTGATTTGCTGATTATGCCAGCTGGAAAGAGACAATTCTCTAGGGCTTTCCTTTGGCCCAGATCCACAACATTTTATGCACTCTTGTGCCAGGCGCAAGAAAGAAGCAAAGCTTTACAAATTACTGCCTTCTAGGCCTAATCCTAAATTGGGTGGCTCCTATGCCTTAACTATAAATTGCCCTAGGTTATGTCTTTGAGCTGGTCAGGATAACAAGAAAGGAACTGCATGAAAACAGGGGAACGTGACGTGCATTGCACATGTGGGAACATGCACATACAAACTCCGTTGTTAGCATGGAAGAAATGTGAAGTGATAGGTGGCCCTCCCCTCCTGCTCTCTGATTAGCTGGGGAGGAACGTTTGGCTGTGACGTTGGCCAGTTATTTCCTCCTCTTTCTTTTTTGGAGAGTTGAAATGATTGTGAGAAGAGGGCAAGCAGCAGGAGTCAACTTGAAATCGCAAGTGGTTTAACTCTTTGAGGATGTGGAAGCCAGCCTCATCTGCCATTTTCCTGCATGGACAAGCTGTTCCAGGGGATCATCCTTTGGTTTAGATGAGTGGTTGTTGTTGACTGGGTTGTATCTTTTTGGTTAGTCTCTCTCTCTCTCTGTGTGTGTGTGTGTGTGTGTCTGTCTGTCTGTCTCTCAACCTTTCTACTGCTCTTATATGGGATACAGAGCTGAGTTGATGGTGTTGTTCATTTTTTTCTGACACAATTCAAAATGTAATGTTGCAAAGTGTGTACCCCTCCTTGTCTTCAGCTGATACATTTCTGGAGAGAGGGGAAAAAGATCGCCTCTGTTCAGCTCATTCTAACTTAATTGCTTGTGTCTGTAATTTGGATGCTCAAGATGTCTCTGTGGGAGGGGAAGTCCACTGTGGATGAAGCTGTTGAATGTCTAGTGTAATAAAAATAAATCAAGAAAATGCACTGTTTAATCAGAATGATGAAACAAGAAACTTAAGAATTATCTTTTGGTTTTGTGTTGGGCACAACACAAAAGGGTAAAAGCTGAAAGGGCTTGGCTTATTTTAATCAGAGGGGGGTGCTTTATTTTGCAGTTGTATCACTTTCGATATATAACCTGTAATGGTTTTTTATTTTGTATGTAGATAAGGAATTAATAGTAACATTAAGTCTGAGAATGGTTAGATTATTATGGGAACTTGTTCAATGGCTAATTATGACTAAGATTTAGTGTGTAATATGGGAGCTTCTAAACCACACATTATTTTTTCCTGTGTTTCAGGAGGAAGCTGATGCCAGAAGAGCCTAGTTCATTGTCAAGATTCGGGGCAGGTATGGTACATGAGAAAAGAGCTTTTCACTGATTAAGGTGTACAGGGTTTGCATTCAACACAGGATCTGTGTTGTAGGTTGAGCTGAACTGCCTCGAGGTACAGTTTTGATTAACTTAGGAGGACTTTCTGTTTGCACAAACTGGTTTGATTTAAAGTGTCATTATTTTGTTCATTCTGATAGATAAGAAGAACTTTATGATTAGAAAATGAACAGCAAATTTTGCTGGAGGCAGAGCATGAACCTCACATTAGATGAAGAAAAGAGTTTAGAAAACTTGTGTTTGGATTACAACTCCCAGAATCTCCCAGCCAGAAAAGTCACTGGCTCTGCTGGCAGGAGATTCTGGGAGTTGCAGTGCAAAAAGTTACTACTATAAGAGTCATCCCTTTTTTGACCTCACTTATCTTTCAGTTTCTCTTTGTTCTCGATGCTCCTTAGATTTATGTTTCTTGTGGGACTAATAGTGGGGATGGTTTCCGTCCATGCTAATTTTGGAGAATTTGTAAAAATTGAAAATATTGCTTTTTTTTTTAAACCAAACAACCTGGGTCTTACTTTCCCACACTCCCCTTGACAACCATACTTACGTGTTTGGTAGCCTTCAGCACAATTGTGCACAGGATGAAAACATCATATAATTCACTGAATAAAACCTGTTTGCTCATATTTTCCAAATGAAGCATGCCTTGTTCTTTTCACCAATCCATACCTCCTATACCTGTTAGCTACCTGAACTCAGTCCTAAGGCCATTTCCTTCTATTTTTGTTCTCCTCTAGCCTTTTCTGGACTGCAGCCCCCAGCCAGAATGGCTATTGAATGTGCTGGTTGGGGGATACTGGAGTGTAGGTGCAAGACAGTAAATTTTTCAAGTTCTAGTTGGTGGTTTAATTTGCCTGCTTAATTTGGGGGGCAAAAAAAGTGACATTGGTATCTTTTTGGCAAGGAGAAGCACTGGGATAGCTACTCTGACTTTCCAGAGAGGAATTCATTAGTTATTAAGTTACAGAAGGGTCTTTTTCTATGGAGGCCACAAAGCAATTGAGACAAAGGCTCCCATCAAACCAGATGACCTTCCAGTCATGGGCTTGCAGTTCCCATTTCAAGGCAATGTGAACTAGTGATGCTAAATGTTACTCTGTATTCAGAACATTTGTAGATCATTTTTTGGGAATGTTTCTAATGCTGGCAACAACAGTTATGTGTTTTATTTTATTTTTCAATTTGTTATATTAAAACTTAATTTTAAAAAAGTTTTAAAAACCCACAACGACATTTGTCAATAAAGGACAACCGTGAGCCTCTTTTTGCTGTGTGTTATTACATTAAGCAATAATAGACTTACAATCTATTGATGGGTGCTAGGATTGTGTAATGCTTCTCTCATGTATTTTGTGCTCAACCAGGACAAATCTCAGATGGGAAACTGACAAAGAAGCTCTAATGTTTTAGAAAGTGTTCATATAAGTTTGAGGTAACAGTTCCTTAGCCACCTTGATAATGTAACTCTTCCAAAACTCTGTGCTTGCATTGCCATACTGGCCAGAAGATTCTAAAAGCTGGAGTAGGAAAAAAAGTAACTTTTCTTAGCTCTGCTTACAGATACATATAAATTGTGAACTGGTTGTAGGGACTCCAATCTTATCGGGAAGGCACATGGAGCACTCTCAAAGGAACTGTATCGTTATAACTTCACACATCTGAGAATTTAGCTCTGCTTTTGAAATAAGTCCTGGGACTTTTATTTTTGGGCTCCTTTGGTGGAGGGTCCCCCGCAATACATGTGAGATGCTTTGCTTGTTGTGTTTAATCTCAGTGGTTCTGAAGAGCAAGATTAACACTTGCAGTTCTGTGAGCCCTTGCTCTTCTTCTTGAGGATGCAGCTATCCTTTAATTCTGAATGGAGTATGTAAATCATAATCTAAAACTCACCATTGCTCCAGGGTTGAAAGATGGTTAAAGAGCCTGCTGGATCTTCAGTTCATAAATATATTCATATTTATATGAAAGCCTTACTGATTTTAGGAGGATTTACTTATAAATGAAATTTGCAGAAATTTGCCACCTAATTGAGTACTGTGGGACCTAACTTAGGATAATTCAACTTTCTGTGTTTCATGCAGGGTAGGCACAACATAGATTTTACTTTATTTTATTTGAAAAAGCAGATGTACGTATACATCTATCCTTCCAGATTTCGGGGGAAGAACTGGAAATGATGGGATAAGTAATATGAAATAGGATCCTCCCACTTTGAATTCAGTCAAGGTTTTTGTTTACCGAGTGGCCTTGATGTTTTTTGTTGTTATAGGCCCTCATGTCAGAGCCAGCTTATAATGACCCTAACAGGGCTTTCAAGGTAAGCAAGTGGTTTTATCAGTTCCACCTCTGCCCCTCCATGTGTTTCTATGGTCAAGCGGGGACTCAGATCCAAGTCTCCTGAGTCCTAGTCCATCACTCTGTTCATTAAACTACACTGGGTAACCTAGCCTTGATGTTTACTTGTGCAATATTTAAAATAGCCTTTGGTGTAGTTTAAGGGTTGGCAACTTTGGAAGGTCCAGGCACCCTCCCATTTCCCTGGACTGGACCAACTATACTTGCCTCCGCTTGACAAAACAGCAAGTGACTGGATGGTCATTTCTATTCTTCAATTTTTTCTTTTTACATGAGGCAAAAGGGGGCCTTTCTCCTTCCCCAATATATTTAATAGGAAAATAATCTTCCATGGCGGGGTGTGTGGTTCTGGAGTATGATCTTAATTTTCAGCCTGGCTATGGAAGGGTGCTTGTTGTATTCCCAAGAGGCTGGAAGAAAAGGCAGTGGTAGGATAATACAGTTCCTACCTCTGATCTAAAGGGATCCTGAGAATGAGAATAATTCAAGGGTTTAGAATTCATACTATCATAGAATCATAGAAAAGTGAAGTTGGAAGGGGCCTACAAGGCCATCAAGTCCAACCCCCTGCTCAATGCAGGAATACAATCAAAGCATATCTGCCAGGTGATTATCTAAGTTTTTCTTGAATGCCTCCAATGTTGGAGCTCTCACCAACTCCCGAGGTAACTGGTTCCACTGTCGTTCTGCTCTAGCAGTTAGGAAGTTTTTCCTGACATTCAACCGAAATCTGGCTTCCTTTAACTTGAGCCCATTGTTGCATGTCCTACACTCTGGGATGATCGAGAACAGATCTTGCCCCTCCTCTGTATGACAGCTTTTCAAATATTTGAAAAGTGCTATCATATCACCCCTCAGTCTTCTTTTCTCAAGGCTAAACATGCCCAATTCTTTCAGCCTTTCCTCATAGGGCTTGGTTTCCAGCCCCCTGATCATCCTTGTCGCCCTCCTCTGAACTTGTTCCAATTTGTTAGCATCCTTTTTGTAGTGTAGTGTCCAGAACTGGACACAATACTCAAGGTGAGGCCTAACTGAATAGAGGGGGACTAGCACCTTGTGGGATTTGGAAACTATACTTCTATTAATGCAGCCTAAAATAGCATTTGCCTTTTTTGCAGCCACATCACACTGTTGGCTCATATTTAGCTTGTGATCTATGACAATTCCAAGATCCTTCTCGCTCATTGTTTTGCTGAGCCAGGTATCCCCCATCTTGTAATTGTGCAATTGGTTTCTTTTTCTGAGGTGCAGTACTTTGCACTTATCCCTGTTGAATTTCATTCTGTTGCTTTCGGCCCAGTGCTCCATCCTATCAAGGTCATTTTGAATTTTGTTTCTGTCTTCTAGGGTATTAGCTATTCCACCCAATTTTGTATCACCTGCAGATTTGACAAGCGTTCCCTGTACTCCCTCATCCTAGTCATTAATAAAAATATTGAAGAGCACTGGGCCCAGGACTGAGCCTTGGGGTACCCCACTTGTTACTTCCTCCCAGTTAGAGAAGGACCCATTAATCATCACCATCTGAGTACAATTCTGTAGCCAATTGTGTATCCACCTGAAACTTGATCTATCCAGCCCACACCTAGTTAGCTTGCTAATCAGGATATCATGGGGCACTTTGTCAAAAGCTTTGCTGAAGTCAAGATATACTATGTCTACAGCATTCCCTCTGTCTATCATGGAGGTGACCTGATCAAAAAAACGAGATCAAATTAGTTTGGCAGGATTTGTTCTTGACAAATCCGTGTTGGCTTCTCGTTATTACTGCCTTGTTTTCTAGGTGCTTGCACAATGACCGCTTTATGATCTGTTCCAGAATTTTGCCTGGGATTGATGTCAGGCTGACTGGCCTGTAGTTCCCAGGTTCCTGTTTTTTGCCCTTTTTGAAGATAGGGACAACATTAGCCCCCCTCCAATCCTCTGGCACCTCCCCCGTTTCCCATGATTTCAAGAAAATAATGGATAGCGGTTCTGAGAGTTCTTCAGCCAGTTCCTTCAATACTCTCAGATGCAGTTTATCCGGCCTTGGAGATTTGAACTTGTTCAAGGTGGTAAGGTATTCCAAATTAAATGATTCCATCTTCCTACCTGCATACACACCTTCTGCCTTCCTTGGGCTCTAAGGCCTTGAATAATGGGAGATTAATTATACAATTAATTATTGTAATAAGGATTACTTGCACACCAGTTAAGTTCCACTAAACTCAGCAGGACAAACTTTAACTCTATTAAGTGTAATAGAATTCGCATGTTGAATTCAAATTAGTCATGAGCCAGGGCTGGGAGACCTATGATTTCTCAGACGTTGAACTCTGGATGCCATCTGCCCTAGCCAGGCTGGCCTGTGGTCTGGTAAGAAGGAAGTAGCATTTATCAGTATCAAAAGGGCTGCAAGTTCACGTGTTCTCCTAGAAGCTGTTTTTGGTGGGTGAGGGGCCTAAAACAACTCAGGCAAATCCACAAGCATGGCAAAATTGCCCCCATCCTGTCAAAGCATACAAGGGAACTTTTTGGAGCAAATGTCTTTAATGAAGGGGGCGCCTGGTGGGTGCATGCAGGTTATGTGTTACACTTGGAAGTCTGGTTTAGACCCTGGACTATTGGAGGTTGTCCATCCCTGCTCTTGTAGTACTTTTGTAAGCTGCTGTGTTAGGAAAATCTGGTGCTCTAGAACAGTGGTCCCCAACCTTGGGTCACCCGGGTGTTCTTGGACTGCAGCTCCCAGAAACCATGGGCAGCACAGCTGGTGGGGAAGGCTTCTGGGAATTGCAGTCCAAGAACACTTGGGTGACCGAAGGTTGGGAACCACTGCTCCAGAAGATTATTTACATTTTAGTGTTTAACATCATTTAGCATTTAAACGTGTCATCCCATCTTAGTTGAAAGCTAGTCCTGATTTCATGGATTGGCTGGAAGTGATGTATAACTTACCTTTCTTATGTCAGTGGCCTCGCTGTGTGGGTGGGCCTTGCATGTCAATACAGTCTCTGCAAACAGAACAACAAGCCTATCAGGTTAATTGTGGTTTCCTCCCAAATATAAATAGATGGCAATCAGATGTAACCACACCTCTTGATGGAGACAGGCTGTACAGATGGCTCAGTGCTAAGATACCTGAGCTAACAGTAGGGCTGGATGGTAGGGCAGGGATTATAGGAGGAGGGAAGAGGTGGATCAGTCAATTGCTCCGGCTTGCATCCTGCTTGACGTGCTTTGCTTTTGGCCCCATAAGCCTGGTATGAGCTGCAGTGTGGCTGATCTACTTGCAGAAGAGCGGAAGAGCTCGCCATATGGTAAGCTAAGGCAGAAGTCAGTTTTCTGGCCCTGGGGACACTGCCTGCTCTGTTTCTTGTTAAAGGGATCTAGGTTAATCAGTTTCTGTTGCATCCTATGGAATTTCCTTCCATTAAAGCAGTCTGATGGTTAGTCCCTGTGTCCTCTCACATTTAGTAATGTATCAGCTGTGTCATTGGAGCCTGCCTCTTAGGTTATTGTGTCTGGGAGAAGTTGTCTGCTGGAACTAATTATTTCTTTATGGGTGGGAACAGGATATGGGGGCCCAACATGTGAGAGCCTCTTTCTTATGAATCTCAGCTTTTGTTAACTATCAGAGCATGGAAGTGCTACTTTTTTGGGGACTACAAATCCCAGAATCCCCAGCCCACATGGCCAGTGGCCATGCTGCCTGTGGGATTCTTCTATGCTGTGCTCAATGCAACATTAACAATGTAAGTTTCCCAGCTTTCCTCTGTGGTGCACTGGGGCATTTCATGTATTTTGTGTTGTCCTCCAGATTTACCCCAGGACATACTGGGAGCGATGGGCATTTCTGTACATGTGAAGTCCATTCCCCCTCTTCAACTCTTGCTGCCACTGCCGAGGCTAGCATGCTTGGCATTGTTCCTTCTAAGCCCTTGAATTGTTTTGTTTTTTAAGTCTTGGTTAGGAATTCTGAGTTGGTGCCTAATCTCTGGCCAGCCCTCATGACCCTGACAGCCTCCCACACTTCAGGGTTGCAGTTTTCTCAGCTACATTTGAAAATTACTTAGGCAGGAAGCCACAGCCAGACTACCTACTGGCTCACCCTGAATGCCACTGTGGCCAGTTTTTTCTCAGGTGTTTTGTTGACAACATGAGGTTTGAAGTGGGTTGTAAACTAGCCTTCAAACTGATGCCATCATGGGCGGCAAGCCTTAACAGGTAGGTGTTCTGTGTGTGTACATTTGAGCTGGGTCAGAGCCTGTGTGGCCACTGGGGGGAATCTGGGAGATGTAGTCCAAACAAGTAACTTCTAACATTCTGAACTAGGTAAATAAATTCACAGGATTTAAGGCAGTATATTCTGTTTTGAAGGATGTGTTTATTATCTTGTGGATCCTGAAGGCATGATTGGAATTTTGTTGTTGTTGTTTTCTGGAGGGGGGGGCAGTCCTGGTAGCCGCTTGCATCAAAGCCAACAAAGAAATTTGTGGCACTTTAAAAATTAGTCATTATAGCATTTTTCTTTTTTTCTTTTTGGCATAACCTTTTGGAAACTGCAGCCCATGGCAACTGATGGCAAATCACATTTGTTAGTCCTTCATGTACTACCAGACTCTTTATTGGTTTTTGCTGCCTCACATGTGGCTCGAAATAGCAGGCCCCAGGTTATCTGCTGGTGTCCTCTGGGGTAGCCAGAAGGAACTTTGCAGTGTACATCTCCACCCTTCACTTGTTTGTGTAACTCTATGGAAAATGCTGCTACTTTCCCCTTTAAAAGAGGCTTGTTTTCCTTCATGTCTGGCAGCTATTTTAGTGCAAGCCCAAGCATGCACGTGGTCTGTGCAAAACTCCAGATGGAGTCAGACATGGCCCCACTCCCTTGTCTGCTGGGCAGAAACAGGCTCAACTGCTTTCCTGCTTTATGAGAAGGTAAAATGTTGACAATGGTGCAGGTTTGCTTACTCTGTAGCTTGCTTTGCTCATCCTTTAATCTGACATTTTCCAGAGGAAAGCAGAGAAAGTCTGTTCTTGGGTGCAGAGAAGTGGATCTTGTGAAAGCTGAGAAGCTTTTCTGCCTAACAGAAACTAGACTTGGCAGGATGTGCTTCCGTAAGATGTTTCCTTAATCACCAGGGGAATCTAGTGGAGACACCACACCTCCTGGCTGGCATGGATAAGAAGAAGACTCTTTTTTTTTCTGTTTTGCTGCCTGCTTATGTTTGTGATTACTACTCGAAATGGTATACTTCTTAATATTCTCCCATTATGGTTGATTTCAGAAGAGCAAGGGGGGGGGGGTGAGAAGGTTTCCTGTTGTGCTCTTTTTGCTGGAGGATGGGAACAATTGAGGATTTATCAAAGGAGCCTTGTGGTGCAATGGTTAAACTGCAGTGCTGCGGTCAAGACTCTGCTCATGATCTGAGTTTGATCCCAACAAGCTCAGGTAGTCAGCTCAAGGTTGATTCAACTTTGCATCCTTCCGCGGTTGGTAAATTGAATATCCAGCTTGCTGGAGGCGGGGGCAATGTGTAGCATGCATAGTTAAATTGTATAGCTCCCAGATAGTGCTATAAGTGCTATAGGCAGTATATAAGCAGCACACTTTGCTTTGCTTTACATTTGGTAGTGGATGTACTTCAGGTTTGTTGTACTTTGTTGTGGTTAGCTGTTATTGTGCTCTGTGATATCAGTGGACAAATTCTATTGAGACGACCACCTCCAGTACCAAGTCAGTCAGGGCATGTCCTGAGCCACCTGAAGAAGGCTGATTAATGTTTTTTTCTTTCATACTGGTTTATAGAGGTTTTGTAAAGGTTACTTGAATCTCTGTTACAGTTTTCAATGATGGGGAACCCTAACAATTAAATAGATCAGCAACAGAAGATAAATATTGGTTGTCTTCTCATTATTTTTATTTCTGCTGCTGCTCCTATCTTATTCTTGGTGGCCTACTTGAGATTCCCATTTTATTGAATTTCGATTAGTGGAAGGACAACAAATCCATCTCTCCTCTGTCTTATTTTTCGGTCTGCTGCAAAGTTCTAAAAAAGCCATTAAAACTGCATGCCAATTTGCACTAAATGTCTTTTTCTGTAGTGCAATGTGCTATCCATAAAGCCTGCATATATTTTGAAGGTCATTCAAATGAAAATGAGATCTGCACCTCAGTGTAAACAGGAACATGCATTCATTCTATGCTCCCCTAAGTGTAAATGTACCAGGTCTGCAACCAAATGTCATTTGTCCGACAATGTAGATTTCTTTCCATGCTGAGTTCCAAAGTTGCTTTATACTACTGGTAGAATGGAGGAGAACAAGTGTGGAAGCAAATGGTTGTAAATATGCTAATTAACTTTTATAATGGTAACTTGACATGCAGAACTGTCAAACCTTCCCAAAATCCAGAGATGATGGACATTTGGGTTGTCTTCTTTCTTTAGGCAGTATGGGTTGTACTTTGGTGTGAAAGTGATCGAGTTTTGAATCCAAGGGCAACTTCTTGTGTCTGTGAACAATCTTCAGGATGAAAAACCAAGCTTCCTTGTTCAGCTCCCTCACTTTGCTGGAGGATGAATGGAACTTAATCACACAACTTACTCTTTGCTCCTCAGACTTTTTAACAGGTTAGATATCTGTCAAGCCCTCTGTACAGGGCTGACATTGAAAGCACAAATTACAACTAATAATGCCAAGTACCACTGCCAGATTTTTGGTTAGTGCTAGATCATTACAGTATATCATTCTGATCTTCACCACCTGCCTATTATGACCAAAATTGGATTTCACTTTATTTATTGGTTACATGTATACCTCACCTGTCTTCCAAGAAACTCAAGACAGTGTAGGTGCCTTATCAGCCAGTTAATCTGTATGACTACCATGTGAGGTAGACCAGACTAAAAGAGCACAACTGGTTCAAGTTTACCCATTGATTTTCATATTTTAGTGGCACCTAGGATCTAGATTTCAGAAGTCCCAATTCAGTACCCAAACTATACAGTGGTGCCTCGACTTACGAACGCCCCTACCTACAAACATTTCAACTTACGAACAGCTCCGCTCGCAAAATTTTGCATCGACTTGCGAACGGAGCTTCCACTTACGATCACAAAAAGGCAGGGGGAGAGGGCGGGAAATTTAAATTTACTAACTGTTGTTGGCGAAGAGGCTGCTTCTTTGTAGCTCTTTCGCCCCAACGGTTAGGGAAAGGGATGTGGTGGGGGTGGCCCAGAGCCAGGAGGCTTGAGCCTCCTAGTGCTCTGGCGGCGGCGGCGGCGGGGTGGCGGGGTGACGCAGAGCCAGGAGGCTTGAGCCTCCTGGGTGCTCTGGCGGCGGCGGCGGCAGGGGCGGCGGAGGTAGCGGTCGCCCAGCGCCGGGAGGCTTGAGCTGGCCGTGTTTCTTCGGCCGCTTGCCCCCGGCCGCAGCGGAGGCAGCGGTCGCCCAGCGCCGGGAGGCTTGAGCTGGCCGGGTTTCTTCGGCCGCTTGCCCCCGGCCGCAGCGGAGGCAGCGGTCGCCCAGCGCCGGGAGGCTTGAGCTGGCCGGGTTTCTTCGGCCGCTCGCCTCCCGGCTCGCCTCCCGCTCGCTCCTCGCCGCCCTCCGCCCTTTGAATTTCCCGCCATCAGCCCACGGAGGGTGGCGCGGAGCAAGCGGGAGGCGAGCCGGGAGGCGAGCGGCCGAAGCACCCCCTGGGTGGGTTTTGGAGAGTGGGTTTGGACTGGGGGGGTTGTTATGTTTCTGTGCTGTGTTGTTTTGTTTTTGGATTTGTGTTTTTTTTTTTTTTTTTGCAGTCCCAGCGTTGGACTTGCTCTGTTTATTTTTATTTTTGGTATTTTTTTGAAATGCTGGAACGGATTAATCCCGTTCCCATGCATTACTGTGGGAAATGGTGCTTCGACTTACGAACATTTAGACTTACGAACACCATTCCAATACGGATTAAGTTCATAAATCGAGGCACCACTGCTATAGCATGATATATATACCACACTGACTCTCAAGTTGCTGGTTTTGAAATGTAAAGCTTTGAATGACTTTGGGACATTAAAAGCTAAAAACATCATCTTCTGTTTCTGGCAACATGCATGCTTTGGCTTCTGATTCTTGTGTTGTATGTCATTACTGTTTATATCATGCTATAGCAGTTTCCTGCTGGAAGTAAAAGCTGGGTTAGTTTCTTTTTTGACATCCCTGCATATTGTAATTGTATGTTCTGGTATTTTGTCTGCAACTGTTATCACAGTTGGATGCTTTTTTTTTTACAGGTTATTAAAATAAAATAAAACAAATAATAACAAAGACTGCAAAGGAATGCTCTTAGTCTAAGCAGAAGTCACCTCTCTGCTTTTCTTCAGCTGCAGCAGAAAAGGAGAGGAACAATTCCCTCGGGAAACAGCTTATGTACAGTTGTAAACATAGGCTAAACTGTGTGATTAAAAACACTTGGTGTTATTCATGATTACAGCAGAAGACGTAAACAGTAGCTGAAGTTGTATGTAAAACAAGGCAATGGGGTCACATAAAAGTCAGGTGGATATTTAAATGCCAGCTTCAAAATATGCATCTATCTTTCTTTTCCTTCAATTAGCTGGAGATGGATACATGGGTCTCCTCTCCCCACTTTATCCACACAACAACCCTATGAAGTGGGTCAGAAATCAACCAAATAAAGACTCAGTTTGAATGTGAAAACACAGAGAGTATATTTGGAAGACGGATCTTTGTGGCTATTGTAGAAACAAGGAGATAAGAACTATATTTCTTCATTAATCTGCTAGGATAGTTTATACCCAAAGGGTCAAGGTGTAGCTAGAAATGAAAAAAACTCACCACCTAATTAAGAATCTCAAGATTCTTTATTTTCATTTAAAAGACAGGATTTGCTCATCCTTGCAGTTGGTCAGAAGAAGTTCAAACTGTGTGGACAGACTTATGCTTAAGCAAGGGTGGGAGAACATTTGGTCTTCCAGATGTTTTAGCTTATACCTTTCATCAGATCCACCCAGTATGACTGACTGTGGCAATCATAGTCCAAAACATCTGGAGGTACAAAGATTAATCACTTCTGTGTTTAAAGTTACAAACTTATGCAAGCTCAGCAGAGAACAAGGGTAACAGGCAGAATGTAGATCATGACCTACTGGTCTCTCTCTGTGTAATCTGCACTAGTTTGGCAAAGACTGTTGACTTCCAGGTGTTTAACAGCAGCAGAAGCGAAATTATTGCCCCCTCTCTCTAATAGTTTAGCTGAAATGGAGAAAACTTGGGGCAACCCAGAAGGAATATCTAAACAGAAGGACTGTGAGTTCTATATCAGCCCTGGTATTTGAAACAAATTTCTGAGCTCAATATTCTTTAGTTTGAAGTCTTCAAGTTTTTGAACCAAACTCTGGTTGGTGGATGTCAAGGTTCTATTAAAACACCTGCATGCCATGCACATAGTAGATTCCATAAACCGAGGCTGCCCTGTCTAATAGAACTTCTTGCAGATGGTGAAACCTTCCACCTATCCTCCTTGTTCCTGTCTCTGACCTGACACCTCCATCCTTCCAAACTTTCCTTTACCAATTAGAAAATAATAACAAAATGTTGGCCTTTTGCAATATCTGTGGCAATCTGTTCAAAATCGCACAGCCAAGTTTACATTAAATCACCATTACTTTGAGTGTGACTGAAATTTTAGGCATTATTCATATTGTTGTGAAGTGCTGCCTTTTAGTAAGGGCTCTTACATCTTCCTTTAATCCTGTGAGGTGGTTGCATAGGCGATTTATCTACTTTTTAAGCTTTAAAGGAGGGTCCAGTGCCACACAACCCTGTTCCTCCCCATCACTGCCATTCTATCAATTCACACTAGAGATGGGGGTATTCGAATTTGTATATGAATACGAATCCCCCCGCACAGGTGGAGATAACGAGGGTCCGGCCCCATGGGGCTGGATGGTCCACTCACCGATGCGCTAATGCCGCGGGGTCCGCACTGCCGTCCTGTCACTCCAGACATCGCAATCGCCAAGCCACTCCTGGCAGGAGGTGGGACGACCTCTCTGCCAGGTCAAAGAGTGGCTCAGCAATTACAATCTCCAGAGCGATAGGACGGCAGCACATTAGTGCATTGGTGAGTGGACGGTCCGGACCCATGGGGCTGGACCCTCGTTATCACCTGTGCAGGGGGATTCGTATTCATATACGATTACGAATACTCCCATCTCTAATTCACACTATGGGGAAAACAGCAGGTAATGGAGTAGTGAGACTTTCTGGACTGGCTAAGTGTCACAGGACAGTCCAGAAAGTATGGATGGTGCAGCATTTTGCTCTCCAATATTTTGAACTGGAAGGAATGGAAGTGCAGACAAGCAGAGTCTTTACTGAGCGATGGCTAATGTAACAAGTGGTGTAATACATTTATACATGCAGAGAAGCTGGAGTAAATGGAATGTTGTGTGAACTGGTAATAGTGAACGGAATGAAAGAGTATTTGGATGAAGTGACCTTTAAATCTCTTCCAGCTGCTTGATTCTATGAAATCAGCTCAGTGACTGTAGGCGTGCTGTCACCGTGGGAGGTTGTGGTCTTTGGGATTGTCATTTGGAAAAGGAGACACTATACTTTGGGGCTGCTAAGCAGAGAACAAAAAGAGCAGTTCTTGTGCATGAATAAGGCCCACGTGCAGCAAGAACAAACTTGGTTTTGAAGGTTTCTTAAAAACATTTACAAACTGAGAGAGAAACTTCATGTAGCACAGGCATAATCAACTGTGGCCTTACAAATGTTCTTGGCCTACGAATCCCAGCAGCCGAAGTCACCATAGGCAATGATTAGGGATTATGGGAGACGTTATCCTATAACAAATGGAGAGCCACAGTTACCCATCTCTGGTGTAGAAAAACTTCCCCAACCTAGTTGCCTCCAGGTGTGGGTCACAACTCTCATAATCCCTTGCCAACATGACCAGTTTTAAAAAAGGTGAACACATCTAAACCTGGAGCAGTCTCTCAAGACAGAGATGCTTCTGTGTGGCTGGAGGATGATGGGAGCTGTAGTTGGACACAGATGGAGAGTGTCCAGTTGAGGAAGCTAATGCAGAAAATTCCATGGGCAAGATAGCAGATGGGAAGATGGTATTGGCTCCCCAGCAGTTTCTGCTTCATCACAAGGGATTTTATTAATCTGTTTTTCACCACCACCAGTTACCACAGCATGTATCTTGGCAAGTCTGAATATAGTTTGAAGAAGTACATTGCACAGTTCCTTTGCATAACTAATGTGGCTTGCTTTCCCCCCCATGCCACCGCAGTCTTACTTTTCATAACCACTTCCCCAAGTGTCCCCTCAACACACATTTCTGTAATTTTCTGTGTTCTATGAATGGGCTGATCATTTCAAATTTAGATTCCACCTTGGAGTCCATATTTAGGGGGAGGATTTCTATGACATTTCACATTTTCTCTGCAACCTACATTTGAACCCATAAACAAGTTCAAACATGTTTATGAGTAGTCTGGCCTTTCTCACCAGATTACACATAAACATGTTCAAACCTACCCATAAACTCAAACATAGGTTGCAGAAAAAAATATGACATGTCATAGAAATCCTCCCCCTACCACTGTTTCACCCACTTGTGAGCTGTGGAGTTATGGATAGGTGGGCACTTCCATATCACAAAGAGAGAGAGAGGAAAAGAGAGAAAGAGAGGCCATGCATAACTATGAAAGAAAACAACAAACTATATAAAACTATGTACTAATTTAAGTGCAGAGATGCAAAATCAAAAAAGATCCATGAATTTTAATTAGAATTACAGTACATCTTTCTCAACCCTGTGATACAGGCAACCTTTGTGTTTGCTGAGTCTGCTCTTCAGGTGCTAACTGTGGGTGGGTAACTTCACGGTCCTCAATCTCCCTCCTTATGGTTCTTCATCGTGAAATCAGACTTGGATTGAACAGCTGTTCAGACAGAGGACCATCATCTATGTGGATACCCTACTTATTCATTGTCTCAGGCTATCAAGTTCACTCTTTTTCAAGCGGGAAGTACCTCATACTGTATCTCAGACAAACTTTCCTTGTCCTATTGGGTTCCTCCCATGTTTGCTATTTCCAAACAATCAGATCCCTTCATATACAATCTTTACGGAAATGAACAGCCTCCACCTATTACTGTCCACAGTACTCTGGCCTTGTCTTCTGTGAGACAATAAATCTATGTCTAGTTGTCCCTATTCACTTGGTACGTGAAAGTGCTGATGCACTTCAGTAGTGATCCACTGAGGGAAAATCTCTCCACACTGAAAACACATATGTCACAGAGAAAGCTAAAGTAATTTTTCCTCAAGCTGAAGGATCCTTTGTGTGTTGGAATGTTTACAGATGTGAGCTTCTACTTAGGGTTTAAAATGATACAACCCAGATAATAGGACCCCATTATTAAAGTGAAATACAAGTCAGCATGTAGGCCTTACTTTTTGCTGCGTTTTTTTCTCCCTGTCAAGTGATACGATAACACTGATATATGTTTTCTATACATTATTTGACAGACCAGTGGCTTTTCAGGGAATGAAATTGTTATTCATGGTGTACCAAGTAATTCACTTGTGCTTTGTCAGTGATGTCATGCTAGAGCCAAAAACAAACGAACTTGCATGTGTTACAAGATGCGGAAGTTAATAATTTGAATGGTATAGAATCCCTAGAAGAATGTGTCCAGTGTGCATTATTATGTTTCACCATTTGTAAACTGGACTGAAGAGAATTAAAAAGGTGATTAAAGGTGTAGAAGGAATTCTGCACTCTGTAAAGCTTGATTCACACCTGTGATGTTATATTAAAAAAAGGCCAAAATGTATAGATCTGTGCAAGAAGCAGCACAAGCACATAGAGATTTCTGAAGCCTTTCTTAAGGAAACTTCAGGATTAACTTGTTATACAGAAAAAGGAGCTCTTGTATAGGGGAGAAGCAGCAGCAGCAACAGCAGCAACCTCAAGGGAAAACAGGCTAGCTGAATCCTGGCAAACCTGAACGGCTGCAGGATAGGATGTTTACCAATTTTGGAATAATGTCAGCAAGCAGTACTTTTGTAATCTTTCATTTGGTAGCCACAAGGAGAAAAGAGATCAAAACAGCAAGATTTTATGTTTGGTTTAGATACTGTAGAAGTGTTTTAACCTGAGAAATTGTTGGCAAGGCTCATCCTTTCTCAGTTCTAGAGACGGTTTCTAGCCAGGCCTCAAGAGTATGAAGATGGAATTAGGTTGGTGCTTCTGAGGTTGCAGAAAATGCATTTTCCTTCATTACTGAACAGTTGTAACTCACCATCACATGGGGGAGACTACAGAGCATGTGGCTACAGGGAGTTGAGTCGGAGGATCCCCTTTCTTAGTAATAACACCCCTCCCACACACACACATGATTGGGCATTTGAACTGACAGTGGACATTGAAGATCTTGATAGATAATCCTGTGTTAGACAGTTGTGGTTTGTGCCTAGCAAATCTCCTGCCGCATCAGGCAATATAAGAGTTTATGACTCCAAAAATTCTAATTGTATCACCAGAAGATCCTTCAGTATCAGAATAAAGCTAAGAAGTGGCTGTGTTTCTGTCTTCATAGTCTTCTGTTGTGAGGAACCTACACCTGTATTCAGGTGTGAATTCACAGGAATCTGAGAGACTATGGTTAGTATATGGGACAGTAACAAAGCACTGCCACCACTATGCGTGCTAGGTTTACTTACTAAGAAGTAAGTCCCACCTTTTGTAATGAACCTTGCTTCCAGACAGACAGACATAAGATTGCAGACACATGTTTTTTTGTTCTGGGCTATATGCCCACAGCTGTTGGCTCTTGTTCATAGTTCGGGGTGCATTATGAAGATCATTTAAGAGGCTTCCTTGTTCCAAAGTCAAGGCACATGGCATGCAAGGCCAATTGTTATTTTGGCTGCTGACACCAAAAAACTCACAAGTCTTTGTCCACATTCCTAGCAGTAAAAATATAATAATGATGAATGGAAAAATAATTCATTAGCTTGTCATTGCATCCATACTCGCTTCCTGAGGCACCCGCCTCCCTGGTCCAAGTGGTTAAGACTGATGAAAGCCATCCCACCAGTGCATGGTCAGAGAACAAAGAACCTAAGCTGAAACTTCTAGAAATATAGTCATATTAGCCTGTTGCAGGAAAAAATGACAGAGTCCAGGAGCACTGTACATCAAGCAAATTTATTATGGCATAAGCTTTCATCTGCTAGAGTTTTCTGGGTCAAGCATATGAAATTTTATCCTCAAATGGCCTCTATAGGTAGGTGTGTGTGTGTATAGTATATACAACTGTTTCAACAACTGTCAGACTGTACCCTTCTTATTTTATGCCATTTTACCCGTTGAAACAATTTCCAGGGACACAGTCATCTGTTAAAGTAAAAATAACACAGTCTTATGGCACCTATAAGACTAACAAGGTATATTTGACAAGAGCTTTTGTGGGCATTGTGCCTCCTGGCAGAGGAAGTGGCTAAGCTCATGCAGAGCATGTGTGGATGATGGGGTATGTGCCCTACCACTAGTGCAGCTTTGGACAAGCTGCATGGTCCCAGGAGGAACTGGTAAACCACTTCTGAGGCCATTATGCTTAGATAATGAAGATATGACCCTTGGAGTAAAGCCAGGAAATGGAAAAAGCGCTTTCCTTCCATTTCTGAAGGTGAGAGTAGGGATGGATTTTTCTCTTTTTCCCAGTTCTTAGGAGACTTCTTATTCTGTATTAATGACTTGTTGAACTAGTCTTCATTTACATATCTGGTATTGAAGATATCTGAAACCATGCCTTAGGTATGCCGTGATCTGAGTGCAGGAAAGTGCTTGTCTCAAAGCTTTGGGGAGAAGCTCCTGCTTGGACCGCAATGCCTAACTTTAGGGTTCAGATTGAGATTAGTATATTTTGACCAAAGATAGAGACAGGATGACTTTGGGAGCTGGTGGGGAAGAGTTGCTGTGAAGTCTCTGGCTGAGAGTGCTGGGTTTTTAGGATTGTTGGGTCATCGATTGTTGCTACTTTGGAATTGGTGCTGCTTTTGTTCCTCCTCCTTGTTGGTAAAAGAGAAGAAAAAGGGAGTGGAGGGTGAACCCCCCCCAACACACTGTACTGTAAACCATTCTATCTTTTTTCTTTTCTTTTGCCAACACTTCTTTGAATATGTTCCTGTTTGCTTCCCATCTGCTCAATCTGTATATCTCTAAATGAATGGCTGTTAGAAATACCTTCTCTTCAGTTAACCGTAATATCCTATTCTCTGGAAAGAAATTGACTTATAGAGCTGCCTTGAAGCTTTCTGTTTTTCAAGAAAATGGAGAGGACAAAAGAGGGCACTTAAGAAACAAGCAATTCATTTTAAGTGATCTTGTCTTGTTCTTGAGACAGAGAGAGTGAGAGTGAGCAGCTGAAGACTTCATAGGAGTATGTGTCAATGTTTTGAACTAGTCCTTCCCTTGCTTGTCTCTCCAGCTAGTGACTGTGCTGCATTCTAGATTTTGCTCAGCTCTTGACAGGTGGTTGCTATTTATTACCCACTTTTCCCAACAGCAACATGTCATTCTTCCTTAAGAGGGTTTCCCCTTTGAGGAAAGTGAAAGTATTACACCTGGTTTTGGACCTAAGAAACAGCCTTCTGTGAAGTCAGATGTATAGTACTTGTTAGCTGAGCTTTCTAGCTGAGATTCCAAACCTTTTTGTCTGGCTGGCAAAAGTTGCAGCAGTTGGGTTTCAGCAAAAATATTTTGCCTCCTCCCACCCCATCTGGCAGCCTCCTGCCTGCCAAGAGAGCTTGCTTACTTCCTTTCCTCTTTTTTATCCCAGACGGACAACATGGAATGAAGGAATGCACCTTTCTGGAAGCAGCAAGTCTTAAGCCAGGCACTTCCTCTGCTCCATCCAGTCCTGCCTCAGGGGACATTAGTGCAACTCTTGCTTGCTGACTGTGTCACAGAGGGCATGGATGTTATCCATATGGTGCGATATAGTGCATTTTGATTTCAGCTAGGCTGTTGACAAAGCCCTTCATGCTATTTTAGCAGCCAAGCAGATAAAAAGTAGACCAGGAGATGCTACTGTTAGGTGGATATGCAGTTGGGTGACAGGGTGACAGGTGGTATCAAAAGGGGGCTCACCAATGGTTCCTCCTCATCCTGGAGAGGATCGATAAATGGTATGCCACAATGTTTTTGTCTTGGGCTCAGTGTTGTTCGACATTTTTATAAATGACTTGGGTGAGGGTGTGGAGGGGTTGCTCATCAAATGTGTACATGACCCCAAATGGGGAGGAGTAGCAAACACTCCAGAAGATAGAACTAGAGTTCAAGACGATCTAAAAAGTATTGGAGAGATGGGACAAAACAAACAGAGTAAGTTTCAAGAGGGAAAAATACAAACTTCTACATTTAGGCAGAAAATCTAGATGCACCTATGTAACATGGGTGACAGTTGACTTGGCAATAGTATGTATAAAAAAGGATTTAGGGGTCTTTATAAATCCCAGGCTCAACATGAGTCTGCAGTGTGATGCAGCAGTGGCAAAAAAGAAGCAAATATAGTGCTTGGTTGCTTCAACAGAAATATAGTGTCCAGATCAAGGACAATAATGATACCACTCTATTCTGCTTTGGTCAGACCTCAGCTGAAATACAGCCTCCAGTTCTGACACCACAGTTTAAGAAGGATATTGACAAGCTGAAATGTGTCCTAAGGAAGGCAGTCAGGATAGTTAATGGTCTGGAAACAAAGCCCAATGAGTAGCATCTGAGGGAGCTGGTTTTTTAGGCTGGAGAAGAGAAGCCAAAGACGTGAATATGATAGCCATCTTCGAATATTTGTTGTCATGTGGAAGAAAGCTTCTTTTATGTAGTTGCAGAGGGTAGGGCTTGAAGTAATGGATTCAAAATGTGAGATCCATGAAGGAGGGGAAGAACATGCTTATCTTGTAGGCTGTTTCCCCCAGAACAGGCCTGACTAGTGCATATACTGTATGTGTGTGCTGGAGGATTGTTGAGCATTGTCCCTCTATGTCTGCTGGCTGGGGGATTCTGGGACTTGAATGAATATAACACCCCAGCTCCTCAAACAAAGAAGCTCAGGCATTATGCATATACCCTCCCACATCGCCTTCTTTTGAAACTACAAGTTTCTGTTCAGCTGGGGGACAGGGCAGCACAAAAAACCAAGAGTCCTCCATGCGAAAAGCTAGCAGATTATATGGTTCATTTAAGTGGTTTAATAAAGGTGTCACCTATTCCTGCATTTAAATCTGGAGATGTTTAGGGCCGTCTATTTCTGCACTTACTGAAAAAACCCTTTGCCCAAACATCCCCAAATTTGGCACAGAAAATGGGCAGATTTTTGCCAAATGTAGTGCTAATCTGAACTGCAGTTTCCAAGTTATAGATTTTTGTTTGGACTGCTCTCAGTTTTAGAATTGCCTTTTAGATTTACTCTGCTGCACAATAACAGAGTTGTACTATTGTGCAGCTATAATAAACAGCCAAGGCCTGGAGCAGCCTCGTGACAGAAGGGGTGGGCAGGCCTGTCTTCTCAGATTGGCAAGCAGGCCACAGAAATGTCTTCTTTGAGAGCCAGCATCAGAAACGGCCTAGCATTCCTGAGGGGGTGAGGGGGTGGCAGCATCGGGGACTCACTGCAGACCATCTAGTGGTGCCAGAATGTTGTTGGCAGTCAGTGTGGGTGTGTTCAGGAACAAAGAACACCCAAAGGGCTTTTGATCTTCCAGTGAACTTCTGTCTCTGCCCATAGCCCTTTTCTGAACCACAGCCTTCCACTAAGCCAGAGTTCTTTCTTTGATCTCCTTGGCCTTTGCTTGTGTGCCTTGTGATGACAGGATGATGAGCCTACCGGCTTCCCTTCTCATTCACTATCCTCCCATTGGTGTTATATTTACAGCTACTGCTGTCCGGGAACTAGGATCTGATCTGTCTTTGAATGCTAATCATGCCTAGGATTCTTAGTTGGTTGTGGATGTACTATTCTGATTAGAGCTTGGAAATATTTTCAGCTACAAGTCTCAAAATCCACCAGTCAGCATGGCTACAGCATAACTTTCTATTGATTTTGTAATGCAAAAAACTAACTTTTTAAAGTTCTGCTTCTAATACATCTGATTGTCTGTGTGCATGGTCCACTCTTTCCAAGAGTCTTTATAGATCTGTTTTCTGAGGGAACCACACTTTCAGTCTACAGTTTTTCAGGAGAAAAGTAAGACACAGATGCCATATCTTAGTGGTGTAGAGAACGAAACCCAGTATGTACTCTGGTTTTACAGTACTGTACTAGGCTGAAGAGATGGGATGGAGACAGTAAGGCCAGGTCATAATCTGATGACAACCACGGTTTCAGAAAAAGGCTGGCTTTCTACCTTCTGTTCTTCCAGATCAGGCCAAAGATGTCGGGGAGATAGCTTAGTATAGCCTAATTCTTAGAATGTAGGACTGGGTTTAAGAACCTATGTCCATCACAAACACACTCAAATACCCAGTCTGTTTATGTCTACAGTGCTAGGAGTTGGTAGACTCAGCCTAACCTTCCTCACAGGGTTGCTCTCAGTAGAAAAAGGCTGTGAGGATAAAGAGGAAGGAGAAAAAAAATGAGGGGAAGAGTGCCACCTTGAGTTTCTTGGAGAAAAGGTAGGGTGAATAAATAACATTATCTGGCTGTCAAATGGCAAAAGGTTTGCATAGAAACAGATTAAGGTTCATTTATGTTGTACTGCAGTGGCCCCAGCCACAGAAAATGGCTTCCCTATAGCTGGGCCATGTGTTACACTCGCAATATATAGAAGTAGTAAGGAAATTCTGTGGGTTAGCCATTTGGGAACAGCATGCTACCCGTACTGCTGGACCTCCAAATTTACTGCTATGCCACAAAGCCTAGCAAGGCAGAGAGTGAACACCTTGTTTTCAAACTGAATCCAGGAGCAGTATGTGCTTACCACATACAGTTTCATTGGGTAGAGGGGTACCCTGGCAAAATCAGAGGACAGTCATTTAGAACGAGTATCATCAATGCCATTATCAAATTAAATGATTGGTCACCAAAATTGGAAAGAGACTGCAAATAATTAAAGATGTGATCGACAGTGCCGTCCCTGATGAAGGTCGAATAAGTCCCTGGCCATACGGGAAGCATGATGGGTCAGTTATTCCAAAGTTCCATGTGCCCTCTCCTCCCAGGGTGGCCATTGATTCATCAAGCTGTACTTGCCCTGCTTTTAGGCATATTTATTTCCCGATGGAGGATGTGGAGCTGACTGTGTCATCTGGATGTAGTGCATTTGCAAGTATTGTGGCTCACCTACTTTTTATGTAAATGTGCTGGACACCTCCATTATACTCTGGCACCTCCGTTACACTCAGACAAGGAGCCTGGTCACTCCTGCATCTGCCTAGAGATGGGTGACAGTGAAAAATGTGATTCCTCCAAGGCATTGTTATGTGCTGATGGTTCTTACCAGACTATATTCCCAAGTTTAAAACATTTGGAAGCAACGGCCTGAGAGGCTTTATTCACCCACCCGACAGATTTCTGAAAAAGCAAAGACAGCCATGCTGGACCCACAGTAGGACATTACATTCATTAGAAAGAAACCAAAATTCTTCATCACAAAATAGTGACAAAGCATTCACGTTCTCCAGAATTCTTTGTCAGGCTGCTGCTGCGACATGGAGAAGAGTGAGCAAATTGTTTTAGAAAATGGTTTAGGGTCTGCATTGGTCACTGTCTTAACACAAAGTGTTGGAAAGACTAAAAATGTAGTTGGTTTAGACTCTGCAGTGATATACAAACTTCAGCTTACAGCTGGGGATGCCGACACACAGCAACATATGCAACAGCTGCTTCCCCATTTTTAAAACATAAAACCTAGTAGGTATCCAAAATTATTTACTACCTAAAGTGAAACAAATAGCTTCCTTGATTGGCAGGGAACAGAAGAAGAAACAAACATGACAGTGTCTGTGTTAGCATAGCTGGAAATTAATTTTAGGCCATACATTAAGTTACAAAAAGGCAATACCTATGGGTTTTTTAAATGGATTGTTGTGCTCTCTTGTGTTTTTAGTATTGATTTTATTTACTGTTTTCAATATAATACTTTTAAAATATTTGTATGTTTTGGATGGGTTACACTTCCCCTGAAAACCCAGGTGTGCAGCCTGGGGGTACTCCTGGATTTGTCTGAGTCTGGATACCCAGGGTTTGGCTGTAGCTAGGAGTGCATTTACACAGTTAAAACAGTACCAGCTGGATTACTGTAACACACTCTAAGTAAGGCTGCCTATGGAAATTGTCAGAAAACTTTAGTGGTCCAAAATGCAGCGACCAGATTGCTAACTGGGGATGGTTACAGGGATCACCCACCCCCGTGTTACAGCAGCTCCAGTGGCTGCAGATCCATTTTCCGGGAGAATTCAAAGTGCTGGTTCTAACCTATAAAGTCTTCGTCTCAGTCCTGCCACCTTCACAGGTGGGGATGTGAAAGACAGCCTTCTCTGTTGCTGCTCCCAGATTTTGGAACTCCCTCCCACAGGAAGCCAGACTGGCCCCATCTTTACAGTCTTTCCACAAACATATAATGACCTTTCTCTTCAGGCAAGTGTTCCCTGAGTGAATGGCGGCCGAGTAGGTTTTTTAAAAACCTTACTGCATTGAATGTGTTTTGGTGTTGCTTATGTTTTTTTGATATTGTATTCATTGATCCTTTTAGTACTGTTACTAAGTTAAATACTGCCTTTCAATTGTTGTAAGCCGCCTTGGGTCCTTTTTCAGGAGAAAGGCATGTTAAAAACATTTTAAATAAATAAATAATGTTAACAGGATTTTTTTTTAAATGCCAACCTGTCTAGGTTTCTGTCTAGGAGGCTACAAATGGAACATTTCTTAACTAACCTTTTCTCTGATATCTTCATTTTCTGGGGGTAGAAATAATGGTTGTTCCTTAACAATGGTGACATCCACTAACCTGAGCCCCCACCTCAGACTGAAGTGATGAAATCACAACCCAGGCACACTGCTACAGTAAGAAGCAAGCTGTAGAGCAGGACTGGGCAATGGTGGCCTTCCATGTTTCTCCTGTTTTGGTTTGCAGATCTTTTAATTCCTCACCACTGGCAATGCTGACCAGATCTGATGGGACCTGAAGGCAAGAAAACGAATGGAAGGTCATAATTGCCCACCTCTGCCTTAGGAAACACGTGGAAATCTCTCTCAGAAAGATAGCTTCAAAAAGTAGCATTGCTGCTTAGCTTTTTGGCATAAGCTTTGGTGTACTACAGTATGTACTTAATAATTTTACTCATTTTACTCATCTCCCTTCTTTATTTGCAGGAGGCTTTCCCTTGCGCATTATCAGAGAAGCGTGGACTATTTTAGCCTGCCTGGAGCGGATGAGCAGGAGATACTGTGGTGAGGAGAGAGTTTTGCACCTCTTGCCATGAGAGGGGAGGGAATCAAAGCAGTTTATATATGGGATGCCACAGAGGGTCACAGCAGGTCCTAAAGTGTTTTGACAATGGACAGATCATCACAGAGCCATAGAGTTGGATGGAAAGTTTGAGACTGTCTAGTCTAATCTCTGGGTATACGGAGTGGTGAAGTTTTTCTTTCTGTGAGGGCCTTGTTTGTGGAAAAACTTCTTCTGATGAATAACAAGAGGGGGGGAAAACCCATCTCCATCTGATTATGTACAAATGTTTAGAGTTACCTTCCAAGGTTGTGTTAAATCACCCGTTGCCCCACCAACAATCAAGAGGCTCAAGTGGAACAGGAGAATTGTATGCCCGAATTATACCTTTTGCTGAACCCCCACAGAACACCCTACTAGCTGTGACTATAACTGTGTGAATGTAGTTTGGCTGAATGAGCAGTTTTAGGACCACAGTAAGTGAAAAGAGTGATGTTTGGCATTACTACCATGTGGCACCACCACCACAAAAAAATATTCCCAATGTTTCCTGTTCAATGCAAAGAGCTGTTTGGGTGGGTGATGGGAAAGCGACCTTCATTGGGCTCACAGAGGAAGAGGAAAACTTAATTCTGTATCCCATGGGCAAATTCCAATGTTGAGGTGCCCCCAGGGCTGCTTTATGTAAGAAAACCCCCTTGCATGTTAAATTCCCACCATGCTATTGGTAAATTGTTTAGTTTCCTTCTGTGTTTGCAGGCTTACAGGGGACCACCTGTAAGGCCACTCATGCAGACCAACTCCTTTACTAAGCCGTCCGCTTAGTAAGGATCCTAAAGCTTTGGGTTTTTCTACCTCACAGATGGAAAGCTTCAGGAGGTTGGGAGCCCAGTTCGTGGTCCTGGCCTCCTCCATAGGAAGCAAAAAGGCACTTCTGGGCCATTAAAAAAAAAGAAAGAAAAGGAAACTTATAGAAAGTATCTGGATGAGCATTTCTAGACTGATTTACTTTTTTAATTTGGGGGAGAGATACAGGATTCCTCACAAAACCATACAATGAACCTGGATGCCCTCAAGAGCAGAAGAATTACTGTTTGGGGTTTTAAAAACTTGGAGAGGTATATGTGGGAGCTCTTGGGGTCCCCCAGGGGTTACAAAAATGCCCCTGGGAACTGCATGCAGAACTGTTTGCCTCCTCTAAACCTACTTCTGGCTGTTCAAGAAAGCTTGAAAAGATGAGAGAAAGTTTACTAGTGAGCTTCAAGGATGGCCAAAGATCTAGAGGACAAGTCCTATGAGACAAGAGGGAAAGAACTGGATATTGTTCAGCTCA
The DNA here is from genome assembly GCA_037013535.1 of Intellagama lesueurii. NCBI lineage: Eukaryota > Metazoa > Chordata > Lepidosauria > Squamata > Agamidae > Intellagama > Intellagama lesueurii. The sequence continues at coordinate 213,891,801 of JBAJHW010000003.1, forward strand.
GGGAAAAGGAAATGAAGAGAAGTTTTGACAGCTGCCAAACATTGAAGAAGATGCCAGAAATAAGAGAACAGTTTTCTATAATCTGTTGAGCTGAGCCGAACTTTCATGATGGTAGACTTAAATTATAGGTGAGGAATATTTTTCTAATTATTGAAGTCAGCTTAGTAATGGAATATTTTGCCAGTGGGTTAACCTTATGTTGGGAGATTCAAGGAAGGGTAAAAAACCACCCATGAAGTATTGCTTTATAAAACTGATTCATATCCACAGTGACTTAATACTAAAGCATTCTAGTGTACACCTCCACATGTTTAATAAGGTACTTAAAATATTTAAAATTAATTAACGTAAGAGGACTTGTCTTCCAGCATGGCTAGACAGATAATGAGGAATGTGAGATTGTCTCACCTACAGGTATAACGTTTGTTGAATATAGTCACATAAAGCAAATTGCTAGTCCCAGCTGAGTAAATGGGATTTATCTAAATGTTGACTTACCATTCTATAATTGATTCAGTGGGTCCACTGTAGTTGAGGTTATCAGTGGAATTTCAACCAAAGCTTGGAAAAATCAATTTTTTGGACTCCAACTCCAACATCCAGATTCTGGAACAGTCTAAAATTTCTCCAAGCTCTGGTAAAATATTAGCCATGGGGTATTTAAAATACTTTAAATATTATTTATTAACACAATGGGCCCTTTAAAGGACCTTAAATATTATTTGTTCTAAAATACTAGGTTTAAGACAAGTTAAAAATCCACTCTTCCTAGAATGGCTGGGACAGGTAACAGTCCACAGAGAAAATATTGAGTTAATGCTGCCCCGTAGTGGCAGAAGGGGGAAGAGATACATGGGAATTAAATATCACAGGCCATCCCTCTTGAATGAACAAGATTGTGTGTTCAGAATGATTCATTAGGAGTTGAGGATGGGGACAGTTGCGGGGAGGATCACCATCTAGGAGCAAGCTAGCCTGTACCTATACTCTGCTTGTCGCCTATGAGAGTTCTAGTTTGTCTTCAGATGGACAGCAGCTGGTATTGCAAGTGGCCATTTTTCCAGGTTCTTCCTTAATGCACCCAGTGCCATGGGTGCCTCTGTTGTGCTTGTACAAAATGAGATTAGGCAGAGGGCTGAAAGCAGTAGTTGGGCCTGGGATACTTGGGACAGGCAGAGCAGATGTAGCTCTGCTAAAATACCAGCTTCGGGAAGAGAAGCATTCTTGTTTCTTGAAATCTGCCCTCTTCCCTTCCCCTGCCTCTCTTGCTCTCTGCTATGACTCGGAGCATTTAATAACATACTCCAGTGCTTGGAAATGTTATATTTTAGTATTAAGACTCCTAGAATCATAGCCAGCACATTCACTGAGTAGGCATATATACCGTTTCCCCGAAAATAAGACCTAACCTGAAAATAAGACCTAGTATGATTTTTCAGGATGCTCATAATATAAGCCCTACCCCAAAAATAAGCCCCAGTTAAGTGAAACCCCACCCTCCACCATTGTGCAGCAACCAGAAGAAGATGACATGACTGTATTTGAATAAATGTAGATTGTTGTACCCCCTTCACGGATTGCTGCCTTGTCATGGCGAAGGGGCTTGAGTAATTCAGAGAAGCTATGGGCTATGCCGTGCAGGGACACCCAAGATGGACAGGTCATAGTGGAGAGTTCTGACTAAACACGATCCACCTGGAGAGGGAACTGGCAAGCCACTCCAGTATATTTGCCAAGAAAACTCCATGGACAGAAACAAAAGGCTAAAAGATATGACGCTGGAAGATGAGCCCCTCAGGTCGGAAGGCATCCAACATGCTACTGAGGAAGAGTGGAGGACAAGTACAAGTAGCTCCAGAGCTAATGAAGTGGTTGGGCCAAAGCCGAAAGGACCCTCAGCTGCGGACGTGCCTGGAAGTGAAAGGAAAGTCCGAATGCAGACTTCCAAAGAATAGCAAGGAGAGACAGGAGGGCCTTCTTAAATGAACAGTGCAAAGATATAGAGGAAAATAATAGAAAGGGAAAAACCAGAGATCTGTTCAAGAAAATTGGAGATATTAAAGGAACATTTTGTGCAAAGATGGACATGATAAAGGACAAAGGGGCAGAGGAACTAGAGACCAAATTGCTAACATGTGCTGGATTATGGAGAAAACCAGAGAGTTCCAGAAAAATATCTACTTCTGCTTCATTGACTACGCAAAAGCATTCGACTGTGTGGACCACAGCAAACTATGGCAAGTTCTTAAAGAAATGGTAGTGCCTGACCACCTTATCTATCTCCTGAGAAATCTATATGTGGGACAGGAAGCAACAGTTAGAACTGGATATGGAACAACTGATTGGTTCAAAATTGGAAAAGGAGGACGACAAGGCTGTATATTGTCTCCCTGCTTATTTAACTTATATGCAGAATACATCATGCAAAAGGCTGGACTGGATGAATCCCAAGACGGAATTAAGACTGCCAGAAGAAATATCAACAACCTCAGATATGCAGATAATACCACTCTGATGGCAGAAAGTGAGGAGGAATTAAAGAATGAGGGTGAAAGAGGAGAGCGCCAAAAATGGTCTGAAGCTCAACATCAAAAAAACTAAGATCATGGCCACTGGTCCCATCACCTCCTGGCAAATAGAAGGGGAAGATATAGAGGCGGTGACAGTTTTTACTTTCTTGGGCTCCATGATCACTGCATATGGGGACAGCAGCCATGAAATTAAAAGACGCCTGCTTCTTGGGAGGAAAGCGATGACAAACCTAGACAGCATCTTAAAAAGCAGAGACATCACCTTGCCGACAAAGGTCCGCATAGTCAAAGCTATGGTTTTTCCAGTAGCGATGTATGGAAGTGAGAGCTGGACCATAAAGAAGGCTGACCGCCGAAGAATTGATGCTTTTGAATTGTGGTGCTGGAGGAGACTCTTGAGAGTCCCCTGGACTGCAAGGAGATCAGACGTATCCATTCTGAAGAAAATCAACCCTGAGTGCTCACTGGAAGGACAGATCCTGAAGCTGAGGCTCAAATACTTTGGCCATCTCATGAGAAGAGAAGACTCCCTGGAAAAGACCCTGATGTTGGGAAAGTGTGAAGGCAAGAGGGGAAGGGGACGACAGAGGACGAGATGGTTGGACAGTGTCATCGAAGCTACCAATCTGACTTTGACCAAACTCCGGGAGGCAGTGGAAGACAGGAGGGCCTGGCATGCTCTGGTCCATGGGGTCACGAAGAGTCGGACACGACTTAACGACTAAAGAACAACAGATTGTTGTACGTACATGAAAAAAATAAAATATCACCTGAAAATAAGACCTAATGCGTTTTTTTGGAGCAAAAATTAATATAAGACCCTGTCTTATTTTCGGGGAAACAGGGTAGTTTTCTTTACTGGTACATGGACTAAGCTGTCTAGGAGTCCTGTATGGCTATTCATAGCCACTATGGTTGTACATTTTCTATGTGATGGTGTAAACACATGATTCTGGTAACCTTTGTGCTTCTTGGCTTCAAACCACATTTGTAGCTTCAAGGAGAAAAGGTAGGCTGTATCAAAAATTTCTACTCAAAGATGTAAGTACTGGGGCTGGGGGGGCCTTTCTGCAGCTAGGGGTCTGCTGTCTTCATACATGGCCCACCCCTAAGATGCTTCAAAGATCTTTCTCCCTCAGACACTATTCCAATTCCTGATTTTTTTATTTTAAAAAATGCAAAAACAACAACAACACCCTACCCCATCCTGCCAAATTAATCAATACACAACATACACATTAAATGGTTACAATTTTATATAGTAGTTAGGACATCCAGTGTGGCTTTGAGAACAGTACTGTAAGGAGGGGCAAGCTTATCCCCATTTTACAGATGGAAAACGGAGGCTGCAAATGAAAGAAGTCACTGAGTGAACATAGCAAAGGTCTTTGATGGATGAGGCAGAGTATCAGAGTTGTTCTTTGGCACTGGGGAGAGAATAGGGAGAATTATGGAGAGTGGGTATACACGAAGGTTGCAGGTACATATATATTTACTTCTGAGAACTCCTATCTGCCACTTTTTTGGACAGTTCCCAGAATTGCTCAGCTAGCATGGTTTTGGTCCCTAGGGTGATGAGATGAAAGGGAGGCCAGATTTCCTGTACTTCCAGATCTTCCTGTAGAGTACTTCCTTGGGCACCATCCATCAGTATTGTATTTTACGCATCTAATTCATTGTGAGGTAGGGGTGTCTCTGACATGCAGAGAGAAACTGGTGTGTGAGCAAAGGAGGCTGCTATGTCTTGCCCTGCACAGCAGGGATGGGCTGACTTCAGGCTTGCAGGATTGTTTTAAATGACAAGTCAGAGAACTACCAACTGAACCTGGTGCAAAAGCTTAGATGCAAGAATTCTGCCTTGGGGATATGTTGTGAACAGCAGAATTGAACAGAGCTTCCTGTCCTTCCACACACAAATCTATTATCCCAACCTTCCTTAATTTTAGCAGGACTTCAATTTTAAGGGAGAAGAATCATTTTGTTTCTGCCCTTGTTAGATAACAGGGAATCAGCAATCCTTCCCGATCTGCAAGTCATTCAGAGATTTACCAGCAGATGTAGATCAAGATCTGTCTTCTGCACGCTTTTGCTCTGTTGGCTGAAATACACCGATGGCGCTTTGAAGTCAAATAGTATTGAATAGCGCTCCCGCGCTGCATCTCTCTCTCTCTCTCTCTCTCTCTCCATGTTTGCGTGCGTGAGAGATAGGTCTGTGTATTGCGGAGGGACAAATCATTACCCTGCGTTTTCACCGCGCGGTATATTCTCAGCTTCGCCCGTAGGCAAGGAAGCAGGGATGTGTCCAAAGCGGGCCTGGGACGTGCTGCGCCACGGAGTTACGGCGCCTGAACTGTTGTGTTTATCTGCGCCCAGACCTTTTCCCGGGGAAACGGAGGCGGAGGAAGGAAAAAAAGTGGGACCGGGCAAGCGAAGGGGGGAGGCGGGTCCGAGACGGCCGAGTCCCGGGTTGTGGAGAGGGCGGAGCTTGGTCAAACTTGTCCAGACGCGGCGACGCGCGGAGCCGGCCGGCGGCCCGGGCTGGCCCCTTCCCGAGCAGCGGAGCCGTGTGGACTGGCACCATGGAGGAGGGCAGGCCAGGTGCGGGGCTGGAGGGCATGGAGGGGGGGGGGGCTCCGGTCGCGATCCGCTTTCTGGGGGGAGGGTGGATGGGCAGCAAGTAGGCTCTGGGCCCAGGAAGAGCACCCCCTCTCCTCGACTTTGGCCGCCGGAGAGCAACCTCCCCCCCCCCCCATTTGTCTCGCTCGCCAGCTCAGAGCGGTGAACGGAGTCTTTTGCAGGGCGCAGAGTTGGAGTTGGCCACTAGGAAGCTTCTTTGGGGCGTCCTGCGTGGAGGGGGGGGGTCGTCGGTGCCCTTTCGGATGGCTCTCCTTCCACAACTCCCAACTCGCTGTTTATACAGCCTCCCTGACGGAGGGGAGGGGCCCTTCCCCGAAACGTTGGGGCGAGCCTCCCCCCGTGTCCCGCTCCGCGCGCTCTTTGTTTTGCGCGGGGTTCCCCGTCTCTTCCGCCACTCCTCCGAGTCCCGCCCGTCCCCCTCTCCCGGTCCGGGCGGCTTTGAACGCTGTTGACCGATTTCTCCCCCGCTCTCCGCCCGGCCCCCCCCCCGGCCCCAGTCGTCGGCTTAAGGCCCCCGAGCAAAAAAGGAGAGTCGCTTCCCCTCATCATGCTCTGAGCTGTTCAACGCTTAACTTTCTCTCTCTGAGGCTTCTTGCTCGGTTTCCGACGCGCAAACGGTGCCCTCTTTTCCCCTGGGCCTCGTGGCCGCTTGCCAGCCGGTGACCTCGCCATTCTGGCCTAGTGGGCTTCCTCCTTTTCATGCGTGGTGAAAGTTTGGAAATGGTGTCGTGTGCATCCTTGGTGCTGGAGGGATGTGCCAGGTGGATGGATTAATGGAAGGCCCACCAGACGCTGCGCCAGAGCCTTCCCTTGGCATCAGATGGGCACTTAGGCTGCTCCACAGTCCCACATGAAGGAGGAGGGGAGGGGAGGTGCTTGCTGCCTGTGGAGCTGGTCGTATAAAGAGGAGCTTTTGGCCTTGGTTGTGTTTGCCCTGTTGGTTATCTTTGCCAAGTGGTGTACATGCCCACCATCAGCATCAACAGCCATGAATGTCGTAAATCAACCAGAGTCAAGTTCCTCATGATGTAGTAGAAGGGCATGAGCTAGCCTCATGTAAGCCCCAAGGAGGAGAGACCTGTGAATGATGTATTGAAAAAAGAGGCAGTTGCAGGAATTATGAATGAATATGATTTAAAGTTATGCAGAAGAGAAATGGTGTATACATGAGGAGGTCAATGAGAAATTTACACAAAACACACAGACCATGTCAAACTTTATTTGCTTACCCTTATATTCTCATTTTTCTTCTTATAGACAGATTTTACGAGTTGCTCTTTCTGTGTTTAGCTCTGGTGTCTGCAATGGGGCCAGAGATATTGGAATATGAGATAGTGTACTTTTCTCCAGCCTCATGGCTGTTCAGTGTTCTGGCCTACCACTTCCAGCAGCCCCAGGCATCAGGACCAGTAGTTAAAATTTGGGGGAGGTGTACTTCAGAATGTCAGGAGGTTTTCAGATTGAGGAGGTCTAGACTAGTGGGCGTTATGGGCTAATTTTCAATAGCATTGACTGAGATATGAAAAGGATCTCTTAAAACAGTAATAAAAACTTATAAAAATATAGTAATAATTTACAGTAATTATAGTAATAATTTACAGTAATTATAGTAATAATTTACAGTTATACTGTACTTTTATCTCTAAGGATCTCAAAGTAACATACATGACCATCACCCACATTTTATCTATGCAACAGCAATTTGAGGGAGTTTAGGCAGGGATACTTGTTTACCTCATTACATTATTTTGAGATCCTTGTCGGTAAAAGTACAGTATAACTGTAAATTATTACTATAATTTTTATTATTAAGTTTTTATTGCTGCCTTGTAAGCAAGTCTTTTCCAAGAACCTGACTGCTTGAGGTGAGCTGAACACACCTCCCCCTACATTGAAATGCATACAACCCAACCCCAACAGAGTTATTTTGGCACCTGAAGCAGAAAATACCACAATAACTTATTTTCATTCTGGGCAACAAAAATGCAGTAACTAGCAATTTTATGCCTTTTCATGACACCAGGAATCTGCTTCCTGAGGCAGTGCTTCATCCTACCTATTAGTGGGGTCAATCCTGACTGTTAGCTTCACAGTTAGTTGTTTAGGAATATGAACTTCAGTCTCCTCAGTTGAGTGCCATGAGCCACACTCCATTATTCTATGGCTGCTTCTCCTACCTGTATATGTTTCTCTATTGAGGGTATATATAATGTGAGCTGGGGACCCTTCTGTGAGTTAATTAGCTTGCTAAGAGCAGTGAGGAGGCAGGGGTCAGGAGGACTGAGAACAGGAAATGGACATCTCAACTCACTGAGTTTGGGTTCTTGACTCCAGTGTATTTTCTGTCTGAAGGTTGTGCACAGCTCTCATGATCCTGCCCAAGTCTTAGAATTATTTGGCAGAAGCTGTGTTGTGATGGTCAGCTTGCTGTCCTGTGGAATGTGTTTGTAAATCAGTGCTTTATTTTCTGAATACACTGCAGTAACAGTAGAAAGATTCTTGCTGCTGGCAGTTTGGTCCTGCAGGAATCAGAGGAGACTGAGAAAGCTGTGCCATTTGTAACTTCCTCCTGAGGCCATATGCCGGTCAGCTAAGGACTGCGGGAGCAAAAAAACGTTGAAAAGCTAGGAAGGCTCTATACTGCTCAAACTGCCAGGGTTGGGATGTAGGGAAACATTGGTGATTGGTGCATCCGTGCATGCAAAGAGCAAAGCAGACCTGTTCCTCGGGTACACACTCTGCTAGCAGTGCTGAGAGGAGCAGAAGGATTGTAGAAGGGTGCTGGTCTGCCTGCTCTAATCTAGTTCTTTGTTCCCTTGCTTTCAAGCAGGGCAGGCTTGATTGCTTCAGCAGATGCCTCCCCTTCTCTGCTTTGAACTGAATCTGTTGGGGGAAGGGTGGACAGATCCGTCACCCAGCTCTCCTCTTCTTCCCTTTCTTGCAGTGCCTTGCCACCAGGACTGTTATTGTGCAGGCACAGGGCTTAAGATTGGTGCTAAGAAGTGAAGGCAAAAGTCAGTCTTTCTCGCCCTCTCCCTCCTTCTTTCTCTGCTCTGCTAAACCTTCACTCAAGTATTACATACAAGTATTATATACTTTATCTCCAAGGCATTATGGGAATACAAGCTTCTGAATATTAAGATTGATACATGAGGGAAACAGGCTGGAACTGAGGCACTGTGGTGGGGCCTTTAAAAGTGTATGTGTGACCCTGATGTTATGAAGGGAATAATTTTGGAAGCTTGCTAGCATATGGAAGACTGTGTTTTTTATGCTGCAAGTGTCCTGCAGGCAAGATATTACTCTCTCAAGCCTTAATTTTCCATTTGCAGTATTGGTGTAATGAGGCCAACCTTGCTTTCTGGGAGCAACTCTAGAGTGACCAGACTTCTGTAGTTTCTTTATCAGCCAGTCCATCTTTTGACTGCTTGCTCTTTAAATCTGCGCAATAGTGAGCAGGGTGGCCTAAGCTTTTTTTTTTTTTTTTTGTCTTCGGGCAGGGTGGATAAAAATCAGTGATTTTTTTAAAAAAATTAAATTGATTTAAATAAAACAATCATTTTTTATTTAAATCCTAAAAAAATATCAGTTTTTAAAAATTTAAATAATACTTTAAATTGTGATTTAAACCAACTTGATTTAAATGAAATCCACCCTGCCTTCAGCTTGCTAAAATTTACCCCATGTCTTACCATCTGCTGGTGGTGCATAATGAACACTTTAAATGATGAAAAATTTTCAGATTTTTTTCAGATCATTTTTTATGTTCTTCCCCTTAACAACAACAACATCTGTGTCGCAAACACAGGTTGATGATTATATTGTGTCCCTTGAAATACCAAAAGTATTGCCCAGTTCATGAGCTGCCAAGTTGGCGTTGCACTGCTTCCTCCAAGAAATGCAGACATATTTCTAATTCTTTGTCTTTACTTAGCTAAGACAGGTGCCTCTGGAATTTTGGCACCTCAGATGGTTGCCTCTTTTGCCACTCTGGTTTGTCTAGCCCAGGTGCTGTGTAGTAGCACTATGATTATTGCCAGTTGCTGGCTTTTTGGATCTGATATGAACATGCTGGAATTCCAGAGGACTAGGTAGCTGGGTTGTTCTTGTGTCTGTTTTTCTGTGTGTCTAAAGATCTGCTTATGCTGCAAAATTGTGATATAGCAGGTGGGGTGGTTAGCTTTTAAGTATGCTAACAAAGCCACATGCTTAGCCCCCCCCCCCATCTTGTCTGAGGGATATCTGTGCTTATGTTAATTTTCCTGGTGCTGGGACATTGGCCAGCAGCTGCTGGCTCTCTAGTGTTAGTACAAGTCATCATGGGGGTTAAATCCCTAGCAGCCAGGCTCAGTAAAATGGCGAAGTTGGTTGTTCCCATAGCTTACCTGGAGTGTGTCTGGAGGCTGACTTGTGGATTGAACCGGCCTCTTCTGGGAGTGGTTCCTGATAGGCATGCCAGGCTGCTCTTCTGGGTGGCCTGTCGCTCTGTATCAATCCAGCACTCAGGGGTTCACAGTGATGATAACATGAACTCAGCGTGTGTGCAGCTATCACATGGCCAGTGTGTATGATGTGCAAAGTGGAGCTGCCCTTAAAGGGATAGGATGTAGTCCTGCAGCTTGATTCAGTCCTGGGGATTTAAGGTTTGTGGTTTGGTGTGCTCTTTGTGGCCTTCTTCTCGCTCTGTATGCAATCTTACATGTACCAGTTGCCTTATTTTCCTTTATGCACTAGCATCCCATCATGACAGTAGGGCCAATGTCTATGTGCTGCCATATTTTTTAAACTTCTTTGAGAAGTAAGAAGAGCACATCCTCTTTGCTAAAGACAGCAAGTGGTTCTAAATTAGACATGGGCACTTCGTATTTGTATCTTGGGATATGAAATATGACCCACGGCACCACAGATGCAGTGGTGGCCCAATTCCTACTCCCAGAACTGGCTGGGCCGCTCACCGGGCTCCGTGTGGTGCTGGGATTCGTCTTTGGCAGCGGTACAGCAATCCCGGTAGGAGCCCGGCTGGCCCTTCCCCACCCCCCTGCTCAGCCGACTACTCATCAGCTGAGTGGGGAGACTCCCTCTCCTGCCTCAGCACTGAAGTAGTTGAGATATGAATACAAAGTGCCTGTGTCTACTCTAAATAAAGCAGAACTTGAAGAAGTTACTTCTTTTTTGATAATAGCTGTCAGAATCGCCCAGCAGCAAGGCTGCTGGCCACACTGGTTGGGGTTGGGGGATTCTAGTCCAAAAAAGGTAAATTTTTCAAACTATAAGGCAAACAAAAATAAGCAAATCAGCCCATGCTCTTCAGCAAATTATCAGGGTTGCTGTAAGTTTGCCTTGGGTGACATAAATGTTGTAGTCAATTAGATGCCTTTATCTGCTGAATTTTCTAAAAGAACAGGAGAGGTGATAAGATTATGGTCTTGCAGATTCTTTCTGCTTGTGATTGTTCCTAATGTTCAGAACAAAGGTTGTCCTGGTGGTTGGTGTTTTAGAATCTGTGTGGCCTTGTTAATAGCCTTTAAAGGTATTTTAGCTAACTGTGCATCCAGCTTCACCATTCTAAGGGTGTTGAATCTACAAAACATCATTGCATAAAGCAATATGAAAATACAATAAATAAATAATTACTAAGGAGTCTTGTCTGACATTTGCTAGTATACCTGAATACTTAGCTAATTTGGAATAAAGATCCAGACGGGCATTTTGACTTAATAAGATGAGTGAAATTAACCTTTTAGAAATCTGGCTGGAAGTGGAAGTCACAATAAATGACAACACTTAGTAACTTTTAGTTACTTGCTCCTTTTTTTGGATGAGAAATTGAAGCGGAAAGATTATGTCATTTTCTAAAAGGATGAATTATATAAGGTAGAATCACATATAGCATAGTGACTGCAGAAGCCACCAAACACCTGGAATTAGTGTGATTCCGTTGAGTTTATTTATAAGGTAATATTTGTAGCTCTCGTGATGAAATACAACCCAGGCCATGTCTTTAGCTATGGTTTCTAAACTAGAAACATGTCTCTTCTGGATTGTCAGTTTTTGGGTTTCAGGTTTGTTTTTGTAACATTTTGAAATTTGCTCACTGAAATATTACTGACTCCCTCCTTGGCAAAAAAAGAAATATTCCCTCAAAATCCTTGTTTCCTCTGAATTAACTGCTTGTGGTGCTTTTCTTTCTTGGATAATGGGTTTCCCAGGTGTCAGGCCTGAGTGGCACAATCTGCAACTTTCAGAGGCTGTGGTCTGTAAGAATGGCCCAGCTGTGAGGTCAAACTCAGGACCTCCCTGGAGTTCCAAGCTCATTGGTTCAGGCCTACATTTGCATTAAAATGGGAGCTTTTGTTCCCCCTGCATCAGTTTCTACTGCTGGTGGATTATTTCTCCCATAATCCCTTTGCCTGTCAGTTGCTGGGAGAGGTTGATTATACTACAGACAAGAGGACCATGACATCAAACAGGGCCTAAAGCAGCAGGAACTTGCTTGGAAACAAAGATCGGGTTTCCAGGCAGATGCCTATCCTGGATAAAGAGGAGCAGCAAATGTGAGGGTGGAATGAAGGCACGGTTCTCCCAGAAGGATGAGTGCTGGAAATTGTGGTCCCTTTTTTTGGATGTATGTGTCAGTCTCTAACACGTAGCTATTAATGCTGGTTTTATCCAGCTCTGTTTACTGTAATGCACTCTGCCTGGAACTACCCTTAGAGACTGTTTAGAAACTTCAATTGGGACAGAATGTGGTGGCAAGAATGTTGTGGAAACCAAATAACTAGAATATATTTCATCTTAAATGTTGGGCTGCCTATTTGCCTTTGGCTTAATTCAAAGCACTAGATGGATTCAAACAAAATTGTTCCAGGAATCACCTACAAAGGTATGAATCTCCAAGGCTTCAATCACCCTCTGGGCCCTGATTTCTGGCTCTGCTGAAAAAAGATGCCATGTTGATGGACACTAGAGGTGGATCTTGCCTTGATGGTGACTCTTCCTTTGTGGAATGTCCTCCCTAGGAAGCATATATGGTCTTAAAGCTGGTGATTTTGAAACAAACTCTTCAGATGTTTCTAACTTGCTTTTTAATGTATATGTTTTGATTAAATTTCATTGCTCACTGCTCACATTAAGAGATGTAATGAGAATTTGTACTTGCTGCTTTTGTTTTGATGGAGGCTCGTAACATTGTACAGGAGGCAGCAACAAAAACCATCCCAAAGAAAAGGAAATGCAAGAAAGCAAAGTGGCTGTCCAACGAGGCCTTACAAATAGCAGAGAAGGGCAGTGCCAAAGAATGCTCCAACTACTGTACAATTGCACTCATTTCACACGCTAGCAAGGTTATGCTCAAAATCCTACAAGGTAGGCTTCAGCAGTATGTGGACTGAGAACTCCCAGAGGTACAAGCGGGATTTCGAAGGGGCAGAGGAACTAGAGACCAAATTGCTAACATGCGCTGGATTATGGAGAAAACCAGAGAGTTCCAGAAAAATATCTACTTCTGCTTCATTGACTACGCAAAAGCATTCGACTGTGTGGACCACAGCAAACTATGGCAAGTTCTTAAAGAAATGGTAGTGCCTGACTACCTTATCTATCTCCTGAGAAATCTCTATGTGGGACAGGAAGCAACAGTTAGAACTGGATATGGAACAACTGATTGGTTCAAAATTGGGAAAGGATTACGACAAGGCTGTATATTGTCTCCCTGCTTATTTAACTTATATGCAGAATACATCATGTGAAAGGCTGGACTGGATGAATCCCAAGCCGGAATTAAGATTTCCGGAAGAAATATCAACAACCTCAGATATGCAGATGATACCACTCTGATGGCAGAAAGTGAGGAGGAATTAAAGAACCTCTTAATGAAGGTGAAAGAGGAGAGCGCCAAAAATGGTCCGAAGCTCAACATCAAAAAAACTAAGATCATGGCCACTGGCCCCATCACCTCCTGGCAAATAGAAGGGGAAGATATGGAGGCAGTGACAGATTTGACTTTCTTGGGCTCCATGATCACTGCAGATGGTGACAGCAGCCATGAAATTAAAAGACTCCTGCTTCTTGGGAGGAAAGCGATGACAAACCTAGACAGCATCTTAAAAAGCAGAGACATCACCTTGCTGACAAAGGTCCGCATAGTCAAAGCTATGGTTTTTCCAGTAGCGATGTATGGAAGTGAGAGCTGGCCCATAAAGAAGGCTGACCGCCGAAGAATTGATGCTTTTGAATTGTGCTGGAGGAGACTCTTGAGAGTCTCCTGGACTGCAAGGAGATCAAACATATCCATTTTGAAGGAAATCAACCCTGAGTGCTCACTGGAAGGACAGATCCTGAAGCTGAGGCTCCAATACTTTGGCCATCTCATGAGAAGAGAGGACTCCCTGGAAAAGACCCTGATGTTGGGAAAGTGTGAGGGCAAGAGGAGAAGGGGATGAAAGAGGACGAGATGGTTGGACAGTGTCATCAAAGCTACCAACCTGACTTTAACCAAACTCCGGGAGGCAGTGGAAGACAGGAGGGCCTGGCGTGCTCTGGTCCATGGGGTCACGAAGAGTCTGACACGACTTAACGACTAAACAACCACAACTGTTCTGAAGTTTGCCTTTGTGGGTCATGATGATTCAGCAGCTGATGGGGATATGTGATAAGTGACTATAGTCTGGATTCATGGTTGTGATTCTCTAGTTTACCATTTTGTGCTGATAAGTTGAAATAATAAATAAATAAAGACAGGAACTGCAAATTTGATGAGAGGAATGAACTCCCAGAATAGAACAGCATGCTGCCCTGCACCTTTATGAAAATAGAGCTGTGTTCACTTGTTTTTGTGGGGCAGCAGGGAGATAAATGTTTTGAATGTAGCCAGAATCAGAGGGTGGTACATGGTGAGTGCAAGGTAAACCTAAAGTTATTTCATAACATAAAGCTTAAAGGGAAAGAAATTCTTCATATGCTTTGGATTCAGCCACCAAGTTGAAATCATCAGTTTACTTATTTATTGAATTGGGTGAATCTCCTATCATTCACCCAAATTGGGATTCAAGGCAGCTCACAACAAGATTAATGAAAAAAGTACAGGGAAAAACCCCTCAAAAAGTGATCCTGTTAAAACACAAATAAATCAAAACATGATTGAGTTGTAAGCAGTTTAAATGCAGTTTAAATGCAATAAAGCCTTATTCCATGACCACCAAATGTGCCTTTGGGGGTGGTAAGACTTCCCCCCCCAAAAGCACAGACTGGCTTATAGGGAAGAATCTGGTCCTTTAAATCAGTGGTTCTCAAACTGAGGTCCCCAGGTGTTCTTGGACTGCAATTCTCAGAAGCCTTCACCACTTGCTGTGCTGGCTAGGGTTTCTGAGAGTTGTAGTCCAAGAACATCTGGGGACCCCAGTTTGAGAACCACTGCTTAAATAACCCTGGACCCAACCTGGATTTACATTACTAAGAGTTCAGATATGGGGTAGAGTTTGGCAATATAAGCAGACATCTGCCCAAGAGCAACCTTGTACAAGCTGAGCAGCACCTTACATGAGGCATTAAACGCCAATATTTAAAAGTTAAAAACAGTAAATACAGATGATTAAAAAGAATGAAGTAAATATTATTTAAAAACAATAAATCAAATCAATACTAAAAACACATTTAAAAGCACACAACAATCTATTAAAAAAACCCACACCAGACAGCTAGTCACTAAGGGAAAACCTTCCAGAAGAGAAAGGTCTTCATCTGCTTGCGGAAGGACAGCAAAGATGGGGCCAGCCTGGCCTCCCATGGAAGGGAGTTTCAGAGTCTGGGAGCAGCAACAGAGAAAGCCCTCTCCTGTGCCCCTGGCAAATGCACCTGTGAAGGTGGTGGGACTGAGAGAAAGGCTGGAATGATAGAATAAAGGTATGGTGCAGGAAAAGATCAAAAGAAAGTAGCTTGTTGGCTTGCCTTTTGTAAATGGGGAAACTTCTTTTGATCCTTTTTTTGTAGGAGTGTGAGTGCAGTTATTGAGCATAGGTCACATTCCTCTGATTCTGTGGTCTGAAACGATGGCTGTTTGCGGGAAAAGGGTTGTTGGTTATGTCAAAATCAATGTGTGTGGGAGGCAGTAACATCCTCTTCTCCCCCTTATGATGCCCCATATAGTTATGTTAGAGTCTCTCCCCACCCTCCATACAAGTGAAGGAAGACAGCCAGGTGTGGCAGGGCAAAGCAGGGAGGAGGACTAGTTTTGCTCTCCAACCCTGAGCTTTCACTTTCATATGAAATGTAGGTGCTCTCTCTCAGTTTATAAAGTATATAATATTGTTCACCCAAGTGCTTTGAGGGAGCAGCTTCTAACTCCAGGTTGAGGCTTCAGGCATGCATCTTTAGTCTGGTCTTATTCCTTGTTTGCCATTTAAATGATGAAAAATATGTCTTTAAACAAATACCAGGTTGCCCCAACAATACAGGATTAGTGTGGCAAAGTTGGTCTGCTTTAGCAACGAAATAGAGAAGTGGACTGGAGAATATGATAGCTAAATTTTAGCCTATTTTAAAAATTCTGATTAGTCACAAACAAACATCCAGATACTAGACACCCTGTTGCTGGAAGTTCCAGGACTTCAATCTAGGACCATCTGTAGTTATGGGCTTTTCAAATTTCTTGGACTAAATCCTATAATTCTCTGTTCTAGGAGTTCCACCTGATTTATACATGCTTTACAGATACCTAATTATGTGGCTCATCTGAGACAAAGGGACTAACCTGGAAAGCTTTGAGGCTCAGCTGGGCCTGACTCGGCCTACCTTTTTGCTCAGAAAGAAAGCTCCCAGCTAACACCGGGGCAGGAACAAGAACCTTTGGTGGAGCTATGTTTTGGTAAGCCTCAAAGCTTCCAGTTTAGGCCTTTCTCCCAGATGAGCCACATTTAGGTGTCTGTAGGACGTGTGTAAGTCAGGTGGAACTCCCAGAATTGGGAATTACATGATTTGCAGTGCAAACCCCCCCAAAAAAAAACTTTTGAAAGAATATGTTTGTATTTTCTATTTTCTTAGCTTTAAAGGCTAAGCTTTCTGAAACAGAGTGCTTTATATTGCCAAACTCTACCGACCATTTTCTGTCTTAATTCCCGCTTTTGCAAGGTTGGCATAATTATTAAGTGGAAGCTTTTTAAAAAAAGAAATCTTTTTTTAGATTTTAGAATCTTGTTAAGTGCTAAATATCCTACTTCATTGTTTCTTGCGGTGGGGAGTTCACAGACTTATAGCCTGTGGAGCAAAAAAATTGATTTACCTGGCTAGTGATTAAGTTTATGCTATTAATAGGATACTTCCTCTAATTCTTTGACTGTGGTTTAGTAGAAATCAAATGGTGCATCATCTCTGATTTAGCCCTTATGGTTAGCTTTTTGGCTACCCTGCCACAGGCTCTCTGGGTTACTTTGTTCTTTAAAATTGTTTATTCCTTTGAATAGCTTCTTGCAACAAACTGTGGCTAACACATACTGACTACAGCTAACTGTACTTACTATACAGCCACCTTTGAGTTAAAATTTGTTAGCTTTATTAAAAATAGTCAGTGCAAACTGTAGGCAACAGCCTAAAGTAGGAAATGAAGAAACCTTTAACCACAAATTGGAACCCTAGGCTCACCAGACAGGATTTTGATGAGGTCTTAGTGCTCTCTGCAACAAATATAAATTGTGTTCATGTGGTTTTCATATGCCCTTAACTCCTCATCTGCCTGAGCAATTTACTGTGGGCACTTGGGAATTCTTACTCCTATGCTAGATCCTGCAACTTAATTATTTGCTGACATTATTTATACCACCTGAGATTAGGGTGAAGCTGCTTCCTCCAGTGCGATTTACTCACAGACAGGATAAAAGGTTGTGGCTTTCCACTTTTTCAAATCACATTTATAGGAAATAGGAGATTCTGTTCGTTTTGTGGTAGAGACTTTGTTTAAGCAACCAAAGCATAGATACCTAGCTTTTATCAGGTCAGACTGTTTGTTTGTGTAACTCAGTGTTGATGCTAATTGACTACCAAAGATTCCATGATCTCTGCAGAGTTCATTCTTGTCACTTTCTATCTGATCTGAGGCTCAAATCTGGGATCTTCTGTGTTCCAAGCAGGTGCTCAGTGCTGGTCCTTCTTTGTGGTGCACACACCTATTGTGTGAATTCATTCTGTAGGAATTTAAAAACCTATCAATTGTGACTTCATTGTGTTTCTTAAATCCTACCTGCACTTCCTGTTCTTTTTTCATACAGAGATAAAAGAATTGTTTAAATATTGAGTTGGAAGACTTAACCAGACTTAACTTCTTAGTGATTCTACTTAATAAATGCTTTTATACACATTTCTCCAAAACCCATTCATATGCATTAAGACACACACTTTGAGTTGTGCATTGATCTGTGTATAATTGGTATTTATTTGCATATAATTTATTTGTATATACTGTAGTATGAAATGGGGAAAAAAACAGACACAAAAAAGGACATAAACAAATTTGCCGCTTGCAGTTCCTTCCCAATGAGTTGGAACCAAAAGGAATATGCACATTTTTGTTAATAGTTTTGCAGACCACAAACTGGATAAATTTATTTTTGAAAAGAAAATTAATACATCTTTATTTTTCTTTCCTGATTCTGCATTTATTAATCTGAAATAACAACTGGTCTGTTCTTTCAGTCCCTAATGCAAAGCTAAAGCCTTACGGTACCCATAATTTCTATCACTGGTGGCATAGAAATAACGAAATAATCTTCCAGTACTTCTGTCAGTAAAAAATTATTGTCAAAGCAAACTAATCTGAATGATTTATACTTGAGTTTGTGTACCCTAGCATTTAGATTAGAACAGTTATGGCTATCCGAATATTGCAAGACTGCTGTCAACCTAGCCAGCTTTACTAATGATGAACGTTAATGGGAGTTGCATTGCAGAGATATCTGAAAGGCCACACACACTCCATCCCTGTTTGAGAGAAATTGAGTAGGAGTAAACTAGTACTTGGAATCTGTGGAGTTTTTGTGTTTGAGTTTTGCTGAACTGTGATTTTTAGCAGGCTTATCTACTATTCCACCCCACCTGTTGTGTATATCAGTGCTTTACTCCTAAAAAGCTTTTGCTTGTTGTGCACAATGTGAACCAAAATGGATGTGGAAGAGAATAGAAGGTTGTTTATTACCCTGTCCTTCTAGTTCTTTTTAAGAATCCCTCAAATTCCTCTTGGTATGTCATACAAGGATATAGCAGTCCAGAGGTTCTCCAGAGAACTGGGTTACTTGGGAGTCACATAGGCTGTGGACTAGAGTTGGCAGAACCAAGGTGAACCTAGGAGAATGCTGGTTTTGCTCCAATATAATCCTTGGTGAGTGTGGAGAAGAACAGGCAACTTCACATGTCAGTGTACTCTATACCCCTCAATATTCCTTTATTCACATTGAGGGGGAGAGAGTACACTGAAATAGGTGTGAAGTTGCCTATTTTAACATAAAAACTGTGATTCCTAGGGCAGTTAACTTCTCCTGATGACTGATCAGGTTTCTGCCATCCTCTGAGCCTTGCCAAGTCATTTTAACAAGTATTTGGTCAGTATTACTTTTTGATTATAGTTACCTGAATCCTGCCATGGTCATAATGGCTGGGGAATTCTGGGAATTGTAGTCCAAAAACTTGAGAGTTCCTGACTGCTTTCTTGCAACTGAAATTAAGAGTTATACTTTTAAAGAAGGTGTTTACCAGTTATGTGACCCTGTGTTTTGAAAGCAATTGCTTACCTTATACCCTGTTTTTCCCTGCCACCAAAGATTTCTGGTACAATCCTTTATTATACAGTAACTGGATTAGGCTGAAGGTAAGGGACAGACAAAAAAAAATTATTTTGAATTCAAACCAAAAAAGTAACATTTATTTAAAACCATTTTACAAGGTAATATAAATTACTTAGCATATTGGATGATAAAACTCAATACTTTTTAGTGCTGGCTTAAAATTGTTGCTGTATTTTAAAGATATAACCACCTACAAAGGTTAATTCCCTTCCCAAACCAATCTTGTTATAAAACTACTCTTATCCTAACTTCTTTCCACTTAGCACTCATAGATTGTGTCAAGAGTTTTAATTGTGAAGTCTTCTGTCTCATTCAAGAATCAGTGGTAAGGGTGCAGAATGGAAGGATCTTTCACTTACTAGTCTTCATTAGAGAAGGTTGTGAGTCTTCACTACCTGATGACTCACAAGCTGCTCAAATGTTTATCTGATGAAACTGGTTTCAGTGGTAGGACTGCTTAACTTCTGTGAATTCAGATTTGTTTTTCTTTTTGTGCTTTCTTCCCTTGGAAAGCCAGTGTTTGCTGCTGCTCTGTCTGACCTTTCAGCTCTAGCTTCTTTCAGTTTTCATCATCTTTTTCCAGCTCTGTTTCTGGCCCCAGTACACCTAACCTCAGATGTATTCTACTAAGACTGAGACTGGCCTTCTACAGGTATTTCCTCCAGGCAGAACTCTCCATTAAAGATGCTGGTTCATTTAATGGCTGAATAGGTGTTTGGCACTTCAAAGCCCCACCTCCTCAGCCAGGTACCCACTAGGAGACAGCAGTCTGGCTTTCCTGCCCTGCCTCCTCTGGATGCTGCTCTGAGCGGGCGCCTGCCGGTGGAGGCAGGGCTTTGAAATGCCGAATACTGCTAAATGAATCAGCATAAACTGATGGCTCATGCCCATCTTTACTCTCCATCCAATCACATGATAGTCTTTAGCAAACTTCCAGTCCATAGCTTCAAAAGTTGATGAATGCAGATAGGTTGAGGAGTGAATGTTCCATCAATACCTAACCTTTGCTTCTTGACCTTTTTGAATTTCATTGTTCAGTATAAAAGCAGGGGGGTTCTGTTGTCAAAATAGCATTAATATAAATCTTAAGGCTATAAGTACTTCTCTTTTCATAGACGTTCTATCAGCGATGCTGTTTTTAGCTGTATGCCAAATGTAAGCTACATGTACAACCTATCTTAATATAGGTTAGAAGCAAAATGTCAACTTTTTAACCTCACACTGTTAATTATACACTGTGTAACCTACTCTTATAGAAAATATGATTACTCGTGTATTTAAATAACCTGTTCTGTCTGTAAAATATTCTCTTTATGTTCCCTTATGCCTTATTTCTCCTAGCCTTCAGTAAAATCCTGGGAATTCCAGGAGGGTATGTATGTGTGCTACATGAGAGGATGCTGGACCAACCATGTCAGGAATTAACAACTAGGGTTGCATCACAGGGATTTGTTATTCTTTGGATTTAAGTATGTAGCCCTCTCGTTTTGGTTGTCAATAACAGTACAGTTCACAGCCTGAGCTGATGCCTTTTTGCTTGGAAATGCCCTACTAAATAGAATTTAGTTCCAAGTAGTGAGCACAGGATTACAACTTGATTGTTTAATATTACAGTCTTGAGCTTATATAGGGCACAGCACTGCTGAGTTTTCACATGCACACAAGAGGAGTCACAGAAGCTGCAGCTATTAATTAACAAGGTACCAGTCTCCTGTCAGTTGTGTACTTCATCACACACCTGTCCAACTCATATTTGACAACTTGTCAGTTAGTCTCAATGACTTCTGCAGTTTGTCTTCTGCATGCTTAAAAAACTAATAGGATTCTCCCCTTCACTGGGAAAAGATTACATGAAATCATTGAGACTTAGCTTCTTAATAAAATAGTGTAGGCCTCGAGTGCAGTTTTTTTCATTGATATAATTTCCTATTTGGTGTAAGGGAACTAGCCAATCTCAGTTTTGTTTTATGTTGTTTTCAGTCTTGGTCTATTTTGCATTTCCATTTTCAAAACTAAAAATTTGTTTTTAGAAATATGTGCTCTAAAACAAAAATAAAATTGCTGAATTTCAAACTTGTCCTTGGTTTTGAGAAGTTTTTTTTTTGGAGGGGGGTTGTTGAGTTTTTTTGGTCATCACTTCAAGGGTCTTTCTTTCTCTCCCTCTCCCTCCCTTCCTCTCTCTCTCTCTCTTTATCTCTCTCTCTCTCTCCCTCGCTCCCTCCCTCCCTGAATATGTTTCCAGACTTCATTGTTATGGAAAAATGTTGAGTAATATAAATTCAGTATTTCTGACCTCTGTTTCCCATATCTTTGCTTTTGCCCAAACATCCACATTCTCTGAATGCTCAAGTCTTATATAATCCATTTCATGTTCACATTGTCGGCAGAAACTGGATCTGGAATTTGTAGTTTGAGATCAAAGGAACATCTCATGATTCAGTGTAATGTCTTTTACAATCATAGAAATGGTTAGGAAGCTCACTTGAATGGCACATATTGGAAATTAACTTTGCTCTTTGGAAAGATTTTATGGGAACAGCCATTCTCCTGCTTTGATCTCACTATTATTTATGTCACCACTGTTTTTCCGAAGCAGAACATGTCCCAAGTCACTTGAAATGAGCACAAACCTCCCTTCCCACACCTCCCTGGCCAATGCCCCACTCGCCAGCTGGAGTGCGCTCCTCTTCAACTGTTCAGGCAGTCCCTGGCAGGAGCACGGGCTTGCCTGTCCCACCTCCTTGTCTGAGTGGGCAATCAGCCAAGAAAGAGGGGCAGGGGAAGCCCTTGCTCCTGCCGGAGACTGGCTGAACAGCCAAAGAAGAGGAGGAGAGGAGCGTGTGCCAGCTGCTGAGTGGGGGATTCCAGTGGGGGAAGGGAATGCACAGGTGCCGTGCTTGTGAACTGACATGAACGTCTGAACCTTGGTTCATGCCCATCTCTACTTACAAATAACTTAAATCATAGTAGTATGAAGACTCTGGAATTCCCTTCCATGGGAGGCCAGTCTGGCCCCATCTTTGATGTCCTTCTGCAAGCAGAATAAGACCTTGCTCTTCAGACAGGCTTTCCCTTAGTGATTGGCTGTCTAAGAGGGTTTTTTAAAATGGATTGTTGTGTTTTGTTGCTTTGAATGTGTTTTTTTGGTCTTGATTTTGTTTACCATTTTTAGTGTGGTATTTATTTGATTCTTTTTAAAGTTAGAGACAATTAATCTCATATGATTCCATACTGCATCAGAGTCCTAAATAAATCCTATTCCTGATATTGTCATGGCAATTTCTTGTTGTTTTCTGTTGTGAGGAACTATGAGTAACATGATGGTGTGGTTTTCACTTGTTAGTCAAGAGCACCTGCGGCCACCATTCATTCGTTCTCTCTCCTTTTTCATGTGTTAACAGTATTCAAGGAGAACAAAAGTTACAACACTGCTTCCAGGGCACTCTCTGTCCCCTTTCTTCCTCCACCTACCATTTCAGAAGTTTTTCTATGTCAGATATGCTTCAGTGGAAGTATATGTCCTACTCTTCCCCCCAGCTGTTCATGATTGTTTTTTGGCCTTTGTATTTCCAATTTATTTGCAGATTTTTCATTTAGAGTCCCAACCTAGGGATTCTTCTCAGCAGTCCATTCTAAATTCATGAACCAAGGGTCTCTCTCACTTCGATAGTCTTAGAAACAGTTCAATGAAGTGTAAATCCCCTTGACTCTAAGAAGTAATAGGGGAGCTATGTTTCATTAGACAC
The DNA here is from genome assembly GCA_037013535.1 of Intellagama lesueurii. Classification (NCBI taxonomy): domain Eukaryota; kingdom Metazoa; phylum Chordata; class Lepidosauria; order Squamata; family Agamidae; genus Intellagama; species Intellagama lesueurii. Next base: position 213,914,541 of record JBAJHW010000003.1, read on the forward strand.
ACAAGCACTGGTACAAGGGGAACTTGTTTGCAAGATGAAAGAAGCAGATCCAGGACGGTACTTCCGAGGCTCTAAATGTTAATCTCCCCAGCTCTCTCTGCCCCATAGCTGCACCCTGTTGCATAGCCAGGGCCCGTGTAAATCCCCACCTCTGTTTTGTGCTCTCCTTGTTGCATTTTGCACTGGCCAAGATGGAAGCTGAGCAGAGACTGGTTCTAATGCTTAGGGATGGAATAAAATGCAAGTTAGTTCCACTCAGTGATCCTGAACTGCTGGCAGGAGCGGGAGAGACAGGCATTTTCTATTTAAAGCACAGCACAGAGGGCAGGTTATAAAAAGGAAATCTGCTCTGTGGACAGCAGTAAATGGAGAGGGAAGCAGGCTTCACGATGGGGTGGGTGGGGGAATTTTGCTGCTGTTTGGGCCTCTCCTCCCCTCCCCCATTGTTTTCTCTGTTGGTGGCAGGGCAGAGAAAAAAGCCTCCTGGAACATTTTGGCTTCCCACCCTTAGCCCAGTATCAGCAGCTCCTCTGTGGTTTGAGAGCTTCCTAATCTGAACAGGAATTAACAGTGTGATGCTCTTCAGAAGGAGGAAGCAGCCATTCCAAGAGGGATTAGCAGAAGCAGTGTATAATAAAGACAGGGCAATCATTTCTCTCTGCACAGCATAATATGGTTTCTTGTTTGCTTTGAGTTCTGGGCTGCAGCTGCAGAAAGGAAAAAGGCTTGCCATATGTCAAAACAAGCTGGACAACAGGCTTCTTAAAAGAGTTTTGTGGGGCATGGCTAGCCATTGTCCCAGCTTCCTGTCCTGCCTTTTTAAAGCAAAGGAAAGTAGCCAGGATATCCCTCCTGATGGGAGTTAAAGTCATCCCAAGTACCCTTCTGATACTGCCTCTTTCCAGCAGTGCAAGAGCAGGAGCATGTCCTTGGCCCTTGTGACTTCCATGGAGGACCGAACACATTGCACCTCTGAAATAAAGCCTGGGAGTACGAACGCCTAAGGAAATAGTTGGTGCTCCCTCAAGTTCCCTCCCAGATTTATGGGTCCGTGAGAGTCTCTGAACACAGCCTGATAATGCCTTTCAAATGGATGTGGTTATTTTCACATTGCTGTGACATGAGAAGGCCGTGTGTCAGGGATGTTCCCAGAACTCTGATCCCTTCTGTCGTTTGTTAGCTCCTTTCAGCATTAATTAATTCTGGGTTTCACATGCTCCATAGGAAAGGAAAGGAGGCAAGCTGTGCTGGGCAGGGGGAGGGTCTCTCCCTGCTTTAGCCAGTTTCTTCCTCCCATGGGCATATGCACTCACAAGCAGGGAAAAAATCCTATTTCTATGGGGTTAGGTATCTTGAGGAGGAACTGTAAGCCAGAGTTCAGAAAATTATTTGTCAAGACTACAACTCCCGGAATCTCTAAGCCACCATAGCAAATGCTGATTCTCAGAGTAGAAGTCCAGAAAGTAACTTTTCCAAGCCCTGTTCTAAAATATGGGATCTGTTGGTTCTTGCCTCACATGTATTAAACTTGTTTGGTTGTATACAAGTACTTGGGGTGAGTAAGGTGGTAATGTGAGAGCCAGTGTGGTGTATTGAATAGAATGACAGACTAGAATTTGGGAGACCTGGGTTCAAATCCCTGCACAGCCATAGAAATTCATTGAGGAGTTGTTCTATTAAATATTGCACATACCTTGAAAACCTTGTTAGGGTTGACATAAGTCAGGTGTGGGTTGATGGCACATAACAGCAATAAGGAGGTTGTAGTAATGACTTTTCCAGAACTAGTAGTTAGTGAACTGGCTGGAATCCTGATGGCTCAGCTATGGCCTTTTATCACTAAGCTCTTTGGGGCCTTGGGATGGGGGAAGGACATTAAACAATTTTTAATGTTTAAAAATTGCTGGTGCTGGTCCTTAGGCTTCACAAGGTCAAAAGGGATCTCTAGTGAGCCTTGGAACCTAAGGGTGGAGTAGTAGGAAACTTTTAATTAAAGATAAAAGGCCAATGGCTGACAACATCATCATGCTTATGCCCACGGAACTGGGCCAACAGGATTCTGTCCAATATCACTTCTATAAAACTAGTCTAGACATATGGCCAAACACAAGGACCTTGGGAGCATTCCCAGCAGAAAACTCTGCAATAAAATCAACTGAAGCTCTCCGTGCAAATACACTGTTCATGTTACAGTTGAGAGAGGCATGTGAGGATTTGTAAACACCACTGTTCTTGTTCCCACTGCCTTATTTAGTGTGCCTGCCCAGGTTGGTGGATTCAAGGGAACAAAACCTTCTCTGCTGTAACAACAAGTGGAAGACAAACTCTGTTCATGCTCTTCTAGAGAGATCTTCCCGCTTCTGTGGTTGGAAAACACTAAGTTCCAATCTCATTCCTTTGCTCTATTAATTGGGAGCTTAGACAGGAATTCTGTGGTTGGAAACCATTATTTCTCTGTCAAAAGGGAGAAAGCAAGAGACTTGCTTAGCTTTTCTAGCATAAATGTGGAAGACCAGCTTTTTTGCTTCCTAGCTTGTTTTCTGCTTTGCTTACCCCTTTGCACTGCTGAGGCATCTCTGTCTCTCTAAGCTGCTTGTGTTCATTGCTCCCACTAAGAACTTCAAAACACCCTTCTTTTGACCTCTGGCCTGGCAGAGGATGGAGTTGGGAACTGGTGGGCTCCTTTGTTAGTCAATAGTATCAGGCCAAGACCAGGATTCTGTTATCTCATGAAAGACTGTCTTTGAGGTTTGGATATTAAAGAGAGATGCTGCTTATGTTGTCTGTTGTAGTTGGGTTGACCAAGGCCTTGCTGTCTGAGTGTCCCATTTTTCTGCAGGAGAGCCCTAGTGTGGGTCTTTGCAAATAGGAGACCCCTCTCTACTCTGCAGTCACCACGTCTCTTAAAAGAAAATGTGTGTTTGTGGGTCATGTACTGTTTATTAGGCATGGAACTGAATTAGTTATGTGAACGGATATGGAAAAAGTTGGTTTCTGCTAAGTAATTATGGGGGGCAAGTGTGTGTGTGTGTGTGTGTGTGTGTGTGTGTGTGTGTGTGTGTGAGAGAGAGAGAGAGAGAGAGAGAGAAGTTGCCCAATTGCAGTAGTTAGCAAGACAAGTCTGATGTTCCCTATTTCTTCTTGAGTAAATTTCTTGCTCATAGGATTGCAGCATTAAACTTGGAAAGTGTGATTTACCAGATCCATTTCTCCTAAATGCATAGCAGTGTAAAGTTTACACACCAGATAGTAAAATATATTCAGTGAGTTTAGCCTTCTGCTCGTGCTTTTTCTATAGCAGTACTTTAGGTATCAGTCTACAATTTTTTTTTCATGAGAAATAAAATTGACAAGAAAAAGCAGGCAAGAAAAGTAAGGGTGCTGGTTTCAGTCACAGTTAGCATTTTTTGTTGAGTTGCAGTCTGACCTCTTACTAGACTTAATGAATTAAACATTTGTGTCTTCACTAGTTCCAGAGCACCTTTCAGCAAGATAAACAGTACCACAGTTGACATTGCCTGTCTCAAATATATTTTGATATATTTATTTATTATTTGTTCATTACACTTATACCATACCTTTCCATTACAAAAATAGCACTGAAGGCAGGTCTGGTAACTTGTGTAGGTAGCAGTAAGTCTTTAAGATGCCACATTTTTGTCTCCTTTATTTTATTTTATTTTATTTTTTCCTTATATGCTAGCACAGACTAACACTGCTACCTCTTCTAAAACTACTACTACGGGAGTGTACAAATTAGCAGCCTAGCTGCTGCATGTTGCACCGACTGAAGATCCCAGCCCCTCTTCAAGGGTCCCCCAAGTAGAGCATATAACTAAGGCATGGATGATTGTAGCTAAGACAAGTTGACTCAGGAAAGGTCATAGCTGGCATGTTGTGCAAAGGCCCACTTCATCACCACTGCCACCTGGGAATCCGGCAACAGTGCAAAGTCAGGGAGCACTCCCAGACTACAAACCTGACATGTTAGGGGGAGTGAAACCCCTTCTAGAACAAGTTGGATTTTAATTCCTGAATCTGACTTTGTACTGACCAGCACCTCTGTCTTGTCAGGATCTAGTTTCAGCTTGTTTACCATCATCAAGCTCAGGCAACGTTCAGGAGTTCTGACTGCTTTCTCAGTGTTGGAGGACAAGGAGCATTAGAGCTGGGTGTCATTAGCATATTGGTGGCACCTCATTGCAAAGCTGTGAATAATCTGTCCCACATAAGCATTCCAGAACTTGGCATCTTGATTCCGCTTCACTGGAATAGAAAGTTGCATGCAGTACATAAATGTAGCCCCCAAACAAAAGTCAGGAATTACCTTCAGATTTTCAGTTGTTATCCCTTCTCTTTTCCAGACCATTTGCAGCACTTCTACTGGGAACATCATGGCCATAGTGCAGACCCTACCAGTTTCCATTGAGTCTGCCTCGGAAGGAGCTGCCCAGCTTCACAACAGTGCCTGCTCCTCCCCTGCAGCCATGGGCAGTGTCAGCAGTCTCATTTCAGGCCGGCCTTGCCACAAGGCCACAACTGAGTTTGGCCCTTTCCGTCTGCCAGGTGGTGCAGGTTCCCAAGAGCCCCTGTGCCACGGACTTCCCACCAAGAAGAATAGCTACGCTTATGCTAGAGAAGAAGACTGGGCTGAAGCTGTATCTCCCATCAGCCCCTGCAGTGATGCAGAGGAGCTGCAAGATGACAAGCCCCGTGTCGGCACTATCCGTGGACCACCCCCCAAGTTGGTTCCTGTCTCGGGAAAACTTGAGAAGGTAAGAAGAGGTGGTACCTGTACATAACAACTTGCACATATATTCATCTATTTAGATCTGCGATGGGCCACTTATGACTTGCTGGATGTTGTTGGATTACTACTCTTGTTATTGTCTCAGTATTCACTGGACTTGCTAGGAACAAACTGAGTTGCATTCTAGTAACATCTTGAGAGTTACAAGTGATGTAGACAAGGAATGCAAAGAACACCACTTCTTCCTTCTCCAGTAACTTGGTTGCCCTGTTGTTCAGCTGTTTCCTGATTATACCTTAGATTGACTTTAGAGCACAAATTCTTTATTCTGTCTGTAGAGAGATATATAGGGGTTCTGCTTTAAGGAGGGCTCTTCCCAGGAGCAGATTAACACATACCAGTGGCATACTGTGCCTTGGGAGTGCAGAATCAGGACTGATAGGTATAGAGTGTAAGTCTGACAAACAGAGTCCTAGAGAGTCAGATAAACTGTATCCACTTCTGGGCATCACAGTTTAAGAAGGACATTGAAAAGCTGGAACATGGCCAGAGAAGAGTGACGAGAATGATAAAAGATTTGGAAATAAAACTCTGCAAGGAACAGTCGAAGGAGTTGGGCATGTTTAGTCTGGAGAAGAGAAGACTAAGAGTCAATATGATAGCCAGCTTCAAATATTTGATGGTCTTCAATGTGGAAGATGGGACTAGCTTGTTTTCTGCAACTACAGAAGGTAGGATTTAAATTTATAGGAAAGTTGATTTGAATTCCGTGTTAGGAAAAAGTTTCTATCAGTGAAAGCTGTTTGACGGTGGAATGGACTGACTATGAGGGTGGTGAATTCTTCAACACTAAGGATGATTGAACTGTTGTTGGATAACCATCTGTCAGGGAAGGCTTATGTGAGGGTTTCCTGCTTTGGCATGGGGCTGAACTCAGTGACCTCTGTAGTTCCTTCCAGCTGTAGTCCTCTATGATTTCTTTGAGCTCAGCTGTAGGATTTGGCCTACTGCTCTCATTGAGAGGAAGAGCTTTTTGACAGGAAGGCCACCAACTCCTGAAGAAGTCTCTTCTTCCAAGGCATCTTTTTCTGCAGTTGAATATTTCACACGAGGGATTTTAGCTGGGCTTGTGCCCTTATTTTGCAGCATTCTCATAGGCTGGGAGGGGCCCAGCCTCTTCCTTCATTGTAGACCCAGCTTCATCCAGGGATCCAGTCTCCAGGATTGGACACAGCAATGCAGTCATCTAGGGGTTCAGACTCCTGGATCCTTAAGCATCCAGGGTGGCAAGGCATGGCAGAATTTGCCCAGCGAGGGCCATGCCAGGTGCAGGTATTGCTAAATATTTCTTGATGGTAGGGTTGGGGGGAGAGGTAAAAGTCTCCAGCAGTTTTAGTTGGGATGAATCTCTCCTGAGAAATGTTACTTCATTTGATGTTGAATGATGCTGCCTTGTTAGTTCATGCTGGTGGATAAAGGAAGTAGTCGACTAAGAGAAAAGGACTGTAGAGAGTAGGGACCATGCCTGTTGCTTTCTTCAACAGTATTGAACAGTATTAAAATTGGATCCACAGTTGCTCCTGAAATTCTGCACCCTGATCAGGGAGGGTGAGCTTGGGCAGGCTGTGTTCTGTAGGGAAGGTCAGAGATATTCAACAGTTCAAAGAGGGATTTAAACCTCCTCCCCCCACTTAAAATAGCCTACTGAAAGCAAACAGTTCATCTTTATGGAATACACATAATATCAATGAAAAATTATCATTTTCCTTCAATATTGTGCATGTTCCAGGAAACCATGGAAGACTCTTCTGCCTTGACTAAAAGGTGCTGCTGATTTGCCTATGATAGCTATAAAAGGCTAGTTGTAAGTGCACCAGCCTTTCCTAAGCTGGGAAAGTGTTGTGAAAGGAGGAAGAAGCTTACTTTTTTAAAAAAAGTATTCATTGCAGTTGTTTATTACAGTATTTTTTTTTTTAAATGTTGCTTTGCTCCCTATCTTTTATGTTACTTTTGATAATTAAAAAAAACATATTTGGGGACTAATGGCATAAAATACGAACATTTCCTTTTAAAAAGCATTTAACCTTAACTGTAAAAACTAGTTAGGAAAAATACTAATTACATGAGTGAAGTATCTTTGTTACCATTCATTCTGTTACTTTGAAATGTCAGTTCATTATGCCCTTCTCATCTACCCGCCAAACAAATACATTGCTTGTAACCTGTTACTTCCAAGTTCTGGGATGGAAAACCCCCAGTTCCTCATCTGTTGACCATAGAAAATGTGTTAACTGGAATATAATCAAATGTGTATTAAAGGGAAGAGGTTTCTGCTTCTCTGATTTCTCTCTCTGCTGTTCAGACCTGCTCCTACAATCTAGTTCCTCTGTGTTGTTTTTTTAGAACGTGGAGAAGACGTTAATCCGCCCCACAGCCTTCAAACCCGTCATGCCCAAGAATCGTAACCCCCCACTGCAGGGGCACTTGGCACTGCGTCCAGGTACCTCTGTGCTTTCTGAAAGCCAAGCTAGTCTTGCCCAGCTTTTTGGCGGCACTCCTGCAGGCAACCCAGAGAAGCACAATTCCATGAGCTGCCGTACCAGTTCTCACTCGGGAACAATGTCTGATTCGGGGCGCAACTCCCTCTCCAGTCTACCCACGTACAGTACAGGTTGCAGCCAGCAGATGGAGCCAGTCAGCATCTCCATGGGCCACATCAAGCTTGACAGCCATGGCAGTAGCAGTTCCCGGGGCCTCACGGGCCCTTCCAACTCTGATAGCGGGCGCTCGTCATCGAGCAAGAGCACAGGCTCCCTGAGCGGCCGTGGGCATCATTCCTCTGACAGTGGCTCCTGCGGTGGGCACTCACCTGTACATGGTGGCGGCGCTGAGGAAGCCTTGCTTGTTCACGAACTGGAGGAGAAGCTGCGGGAGCGAGAAGCTGAGCTGCAGCATCTGAGGGAGAGCTTGGATGAGAACGAGGTGGCCATTTGCCAGGTGAGAAGCATGGGGAGGCTTTTTGGGCTCTGAATGCAGGAGGGTTTAGCAGAGCAGGGAAAACACTTGTGTTTCTGTTTCTGTCTCTTCTGTTGTGTTTCTGGTCTTTGTCACCACACTTTTGATACTTAAGGCAGCAGTAGCTTTTCGTTTCGCTAGCTAGCTAGTTTTCCATGGCAGGTGTTGTGGGACAGAATTTGGTAGATTGATAACTAATAACATACCACAACTCTGATCTCCTTTTAGGCCCAGGTAGGCTAAAGTTGGAGCTGGGAAATTCTGGGAGCTGTAATCTGAAATATAACTCTTCCATGTTCTAAAATAGTGGTTTCCAACCTTGGGTAACCCAGGTGTTCTGGGACTGCAATTCACCACCAGCTGTGTTGGCCAAGTTTTCTGGGAGTTCCAGTCCAACACCACTACCTGTGTTACCCAAGGGTGGGAACCATTGTTCTAAGACACAGTGTCATTCTTCTCTGTGCACTATTCCATCAGGGCAGAAAGGAATGAACTGCTTATCCAAAGTATAGTATACTGTTGATGTTGATTAGGCTGATGACACTGCATGCTGAGAACCATAGTTCTTGTAAACATTAGCATCATTAACTTTGTACTTAGTTTTCACATTGGCTATTCTGTTTTTGGCAGCATCCATGCTTTATTACTCATAAATCCCACAACTGCTTCATTCAACTCCCTCTATTACCTGCCGTCTTGTATAAGAAGGAATAATAATTAGAAATTACACAGAGCTAATAAAAGAGCATTGTTGCACATGTTGTCACCATAGCTATCATTACATGAATGTTTCCAGCCTGTTGCCTTGCTCTTCCCCCAGAATAGTGATGCATTCATGGAATCTCAGTGATGTAGCAGCAATTTGGATACTCAGAAATTACTAACATTAGAATTGTCCTTCTGAGGCTTGATATAGCAGCTTATGTGTGGTTATATCCCCAACCACGCTGACTAATAAATCTGTTGCTGCTTAGAATACCCTGGGTGGATCCAGTCAAAAGTCTTTGTAGTTTGGCATCCTGTTTCACACAATGGCCTGGTAAGATTCCTCGGAAAAAACTACAAGCAGGACATGAGTGCTATAGCTTTCTCCTAAAGACTAGCGCATGGTCTGGAGGTACTATATAATTTTCCATACTAGAAGTCTTTAGTAGTTTTCTCCTCTGTTAATTTGTTTTATCATTTAAACTCATCTGAGGTGGTAGGCAATAGAAGTCAGTTACGTAGGCTAAACTATGTGCTGCATAAAGAAACGTTTTCCTTCCACTCATTCCAAATCTCCTACCATTGTTTCATCAGATGGCCCTAGTTTCTAGTTTTCTCTATACATCTCTGTCATGTTACTCCTCTTTTATTTTTCTTCTAAACTGAAATAACCTAAAGCATTGTCTTCATAGCACAGTTGTTCCTTCCTCTGACTCAATATGGTTTTACCCCACTCTGCACCTTTTCCAGCTGCAGCTTGTGCCATTCAGCTTCTCCACATATGCCATCTGTCATCCCCAGGAAGTGTAGCACTTTCAGAAATGAGCTCTTTGCCTCCGCTCCTGCTTTAGCTCCCCCACCCCAGCCCACCATCTAGCCTCTCTTCTGAGAGTTTTCTTGTGGCTCCTTATCTTTTCCAAACGCCATGCTGTGGAAACCTAGGAGCAGAAACGCACTGGGTTACAGAAAGATGTGGTTGCCTTCCCATCTAAGGCAGCTTCCTTAAATGAAGCATCCTGGAGGGAAGAAGGTTGACATCTTCCGTGCCTCTCCTCTGCAAGGCAGAAAGCACAGTTCTGGGGCAGTGCTCCCGTGTCAGGCTCAGACTGCTCACAGGGTCTCTGCAACCAGCTGTATAATGGTAACTAACTACCAGGGGTCTGGGGAGATGTTTCCCAACAGGTTGTTTTCTGCTCCCTTCAGGTGTATGAGGAGAAGCAGCGGCGCTGTGAGGAGGAAATGGAAGGGCTGCGGCAGGGCTATGCGGCCAAGCTGCAGCAGTCAGCACAGAAGGCCCAGCGCAGCCAGCAGGTGCTACAACTCCAGATCTTCCAGCTGCAACAGGAGAAGAAGAAACTACAGGAGGATTTTGCACAGCTGCTGGCTGAGCGTGAGCTTCTGGAGAAGCGCTGTGCCTCCTTTGAGCGGGAGCATACTGAGTTGGGGCCCCGGCTGGAGGAGACCAAGTGGGAGGTGAGTCTGACCCAGGAATACAGCAGCTTGTGGACTCGCCTCCCTCCCTCCCTCCTTCCTTCCCTCAGGTTTAAAAGTCACATAGTTAGACTGGGGTGTTATCACCCGTCTTGTTTTTTCCCTTTTGTATTTCCCCCCCTTTGAGTATTTGTGAGTGTATCTTACACATGACCTTAATCTGTCTCTAGCACTTTGTCTGTCTCCATTATGATCTATCTGTTTTCTGGAAATACTGGGTGGCAGTCTAAAATAGTCTTCTCTAACTTGCCCCTTCCCGTGTTTTGGATGACGTTTCCCATCATTCCACCCATTGGGAATGATGGTTGAAGTTAGTGGAAGTTGTAGCCCAAAATGTTGTGGTGTGTGGGTGGGCTCAATCCCCAGGCAGGGAGAGGCTGGTTTAGTGGGTGGAACTGTTAGAACTGCCAGGCTGTTCTAAACCTATTGAAAATCTTTGAAATACATACTTGTGCATTAGAATGTCATATGGGGGAATGATGGTAAGGCAGGAAGGGTATTGTGGCCTTTTTAAGAGAGGGGGGCGATCTTCCTTTGGTGCCCCGTAAATCTGTGTAGTATACAGTGGGATCAGGACTCATCTCGCTGAGATTTTGGGACATCTAAATGCCCATTTTGGACTTGTCCACCTTTACCTTGTGCTTGTGATTTCTCTGGCTCCAGTTCTGCATCCCCCCTTTTTCCTGGGCTAGACAATAGTGAACAGCACTACCATGTGTCTTGTAAGATATCTGGGTCTTAGCTCTGCCAGATTATAAATGGACATCCCTGGCACCTTCCCATTCAACTGATGCATCTGTTTTTTTCCTATCAGGTGTGCCAGAAGTCAGGTGAGATCTCACTACTAAAACAGCAGCTGAAGGAGTCCCAGGCAGAGGTGGTTCAGCGGGGAAATGAGCTGGTCCTGTTGAGGGCCCAGTTGAGGGAAGCCCGGGCTGAGCTGCAAGGCAGTGAAGAGCAGGCCCTGAGCTTGCAGGAAGTGGCTCGTACTAAGGCCTTAGAGCTAGAAGTGTGTGCCAATGAGCTGGCCAGACGCAAGAGTGAAGCAGAGCTGCTGCGTGAGAAGGTGGGGCGCTTGGAGTGTGAATTAGAAGGACTGCGTAGCACAAGTGAGGATTTCTGCCCCCTCCTGGCTGAGTGCGATGAGGCAAAAGCCCAGCGCCAGGCGGCTGATACTCTGCAGGGCTTGCGGGCCCAGGCGGAACGGCTGCGTGCGGAGCTTCTGTGTGAGCGGCGCCGTGGTGAAGAGCAACGGGAGGCTTTCCATGCTGAACGTATCACCTGGCAGAGTGAGAAGGACAGAGTCATCCGTTACCAGAAGCAGCTGCAGCACAATTATATCCAAATGTACCGGCACAATCGTGACTTGGAGTGCCAGCTGCGCCACCTCAGCCTTGAACTCGAGGCCCGGGACATAGATGACTATGAGATGCATGGTGGGGAAGGCATCTGCTTTGAGGAGATAGCAGCCACTGAGATCTGAGCATGTCTGATGAATGGGCCACACTGCCACTTAAAAGATGCTGTGGGCACGGTGGCTGGTGCATGCGCACTCAGGACTCCCTCTGACTTCAAGGGATGCAAATGGAGTGAGCCCTGGACCGGTGATGAAGGGAGCCACCTACTGTAGAGCGCACTCATGAATCCCAGCGGGTAGCGCTTGCATCTCCCATTAATATGGCTGGGGACCCGGGAGGGGGGAGGATTCCAGTGCCACCAGCTCAACAGATTTCACTGCCATTGAGATTAGATAAGGAACTGAAGTGGAGTTTGTTTCCTGGGGGGTGTAAGAGCTACTGAGGATTTCCACCAATGCCTTCCAATCCTGCCTTAGAGGAAGGCGGAGCCAACCTCTCCTAAACCTTTATTTGGAAAGTCCGCAGCAGCTGCTGCTTTGTTCCACCAGAGCTTGGAAAGGTTTCTTGTTTAGACTACAACTCCCAGAAGTGCCCAGCCTGCATAGCCAGTGGCTATGTTGGCTGAGAGATTGTGGGAGTTGTGGTCCCAAAATGGATTTTGTTTTCCTAAGCTCTGGCCTTAGGGGAGCTTGTGTTAGTGCTGTTTTCTGTCACTACCTTTGCAAAGTGACCTGATTGGCTCTCGGCCACTATTAGGTGGAAATTAGGTTGAGCTGGCTACATTTACAGCCAGTTAGCTGCTGATCCACTTAGACAGTGGGAGGGCATTAGCACCACCTGTTTATAGGCTGTCTGGAGAAGCTTTAAAGAAAAAAAGATTTAGGATGCTCGTCTCTGACCTTTATCAGAGTCCTGTGCCGTGTGTACTCTGCATTAAGTATATCTTTTTAAAATAACATATATCCAGTCTTTGGTACCAGGAAAAACTAAATTGTGAAAAAAAAATTAAATGGGCATATGTTTGCTTACTTTGAATAATATTACTCTTTCCCATAGTCAGGAGCTTCCCTGCACTATGCCTGACAGAAGAGTTGTTTGACCTTTGGCACAGCCATTTATTTTTTGTAGCCAAGAAAGGGCAAGAAATAATATATAGTAACAAGACCAAAATTAATTCTCAGGATACGGCTAGTCCCCAAATTCTGTGGTGTTTTTTCTTGTTGTTGTGCTTGTGTGGAATTACAGAGTATGTGCAGTCCTGGCTCAGTCTCACCTAAAGTGTTGTGAGAGAATGGTATCCTAAACCCTCTAAAGCAACTTTTTTCCAATCTAGTCTTACAGAGGTAAACCTGTCCAGGCATCTGTGTTGCCTGTAGGATACCATTGTGATGTATTCTTATTTTTAGGGGCCCTACACATCCTGCTGAAGAGATTGTGTCCAGTGGCAACTGTTCGATAGCATCTGTGCATACATGGGGTGCTTGGGATCTGGCCCCACACTAATTTCCATGATACCTCAGTGGTCATTGTTATAGGGTCTTCCCACACATTCCCCTTATTTCCTAGAGTCTGGAGAATCTTTGACCTTGGGAAACTGCCAGGACCTACCTATTTTTTAAGGCAGGTGGTGGGAACCTTTGGCTCTCCAGATGTTTTGGATCACAAGTCCTGCAGTCCCTTACCATTGGCCAGGCTGGTGGGGCTCATAAGAGATTTTATGCTGAAACATTTGGCAGCCCAAAGGTTACCCAATCCTTGCTATAGAGATTGCTGAATCAGTAGCAGGGTTCCGAGGGCCAGCCCCACCTCTGCCCCTACCCTGAGGATGCCCTGTCACAAGAGGATCTGGGATGCACCTTCCTTATTTGTCTTGACCACTCCTGGTGGGGACCCTTCTGAATTGAGAGTGCCTTTTCCTTGGCTTTGATGCCTGGGTCTGATGGTTTCTCCACCAGGATGTGCTCTTTGGCCCAACCGTATCCATCTCCTACCGGTGACATGGTGTATCTCACTTCACGTCTGCTTGCAGCACCCTCAGTCATGATCTCCCCATTGTATTCCTTTCAGGCCTGCCTAGTGAAAGCCTCTGCCAACTGGGGGTGTGGGCTTCCTTCTCCCATAGCTTTTGTTCATTAACTCCAGGAATCCTCATTCTCCAGGCACTTTCCCCCCCATTCCCTCCAATACGTTCCTTGCCAGATTAGATTTAGTTTGAAACAACATGCTTTTGAATAGCACCTTCCTCTTTTCAATCCAGCTTTAGAGGTCACCGTGCCTCACTGTATACCTTTGTGTGTGTGTTATTGGCTCAAAGGTAGTTTAACACCAGAGTCCTCTCATCCCGTGCACTCGCCATAACCCTACCTGCTTAGGAGCAGGCCATTTCTGAGGAGGCTTACCGGCTCATTTCAGAAGTGAGAAAAACCCAGGAGGTGCCTGGTTCAGTCCAACCACTCATCTCCTTCCCGCACCTTCAAGTGGCCATTAAAGTGCTCTGCAGATGGGCTCCTATCCAGAAGGCTCCTTTCCAAAGGGCAGGAGAATGGTGCTAATCTTTGCCCTCCTCTCAGAGTTCAGCAGACATGCTGACTGAGAACTGTAGTCCAAAAAGGTAATTTTTCTGTTCTGCCTTCTCTCTTGCTGTGGGAACGATGACGGCCTATGGTGCCCATTAGCTTCCTGAGGCATGTCGGAGATGATGTATCTCAAATAAGAGCATCCATGCCAGTATTCCTCTTTCTGCTGCACAGTCTGTGCCTAAGGAGAGAAAAGGTGAGCAAGCCAAAGGTCTTCCTAGTTGTTTTCTGGAGAGCAGAATAGCCAGCTCCAGAGAAACCTGATTGGTGAGGATTGGATAACCAGCCATCTCCCTTCAAAGGAGGAAAGCACTCTCTTTTGAAGAGATGTAGCCCTTCTTTTCAGGCTGCACAATACAGCTGTTTTGATACTACGTGATTTGTCACAGCTCCGTCCTATGGAATCCTGAGATTTGCAGCTTATTGAGGTATTTAGAATTCTGAAAGCCCTCATGCATCTCTTCCATCTCTAGCAGAAATTTCTAAATTGCCTCATCAAACTACAAATCCCACAATTTTATAGGATGGAGTCATTAAGCAGTATCAAACTGCTACAACTCTTCTATCTGGGCTTTAAATGAGGAGAGTGCATGCATATTCCTGTGGTTGCCAAAAGGCTAAGGGCAGAGTTGCCCTGAGTCACAATTGGATAAACTATGGGGCTGCAGAATTGAGTTTTTAATCCAGCTAATGCAAGATAAACTTGCTCACTCAGCAGTCTTGGCTTTGTTGTCCATGCGATCTTACTTTGCACCACCACCCATTCCCCAATGTATAGCTACAACATGATGCACCCACTGTGCCACAAGGGTAGATGCCCATTCCCCCTGGCTGTGTAAGCTCAGAACAAGGAAACATCTAAAGTTGGAGCCAAAGTCCAATACACTCTGACATCCTGTTTAGGCCACTCTGGGAATGGCTGCTCCATTGCTAGAATCAGGATCACCTACCAATCTAGACTAACCTTAGCGTCAGTTTCTCCTATTTTTCAGCATGCAAAAAAAGTTTGGATTTGATATTCTGGTTCAAGATGCATTCCAACTGTCTAGCTTGCAGCAGGGAATTTATTGCTTCCATTCTCACTTAAGAGATTCTGTGTCCTAAGAAAAGAAGGATTATCCACCCAACTGTAATAATTCTTAGTTGCCATACTGCTCCTGGCTGTGGGAGTGGATGGGATGGGTGGGATGAGGGACGTACATCACTAAACCAAAGGAAAGCTTGGTGCATGTCATTTTCTTGACTGTTGCTAACCAGCCCCTCTTTCTTTACCCTTCTCTCCCTTAGCACTGCTTTGTGTTTTTATTTTCTTTTTTAAAAACTTTTATTTCTGAAATTATATATTTTCCAAGCTGTGTAAATTTCTTGTACAGACCAAAAGAAAAGTGTGAATAAAAAAAAAAAACATGAAGACACGTCTGTGTTTTTAAGAAAAGCCACATGGAGGTTTGATGGGTGGGGACAGCAGAGAGTGGAAGGTTGGGGAGAAGGTGGAATTGTTCTGATGGTGGATGATGAGAGGCAGGGAGGCTCAGTGCCTGCTCCACAATGAAGGACCCTTTGCATTCAAAAACACACACACCCCCCCCACTTCTCTATGCTGTATGAAAAGTGTCCAGATGCACCTTATATCCATGCTGCTTCCTTCACCCACAGGTAGCATCTTGTACAATGCCTGTGAATGGTTTCAGAGGTGAAGATATTGAACTGCCCTTTGGGAAATGGATGACTTCTGGTCCAAAACTGCTGCAGTTCAAGACAGAATGGTTTCTTTCCTTAAGCAGAGCTTCTCTTTTTAAGTGAGAGCTGACACATGCTTGGAAGCAATTACTAATACACTGGTGGTGCCAGGCGACAGATCCATCATCAGCTTGAGTTCAGAGAAGACCACATTGCAGGCCCGTCCTTCTGTTCTAGCTATGCTCCCTCATGACTTGTATCATCATGAACATAGTGAAGTGGCTCCTGAGGCTGGATGGAAAAAGCCTGCTTGTTTTTCTGTATGTCACTTCCAGGATTGCTGCCAGTTTGTTCGTCATGGACTGGATTTATCATTCAAGAGTTTCAGTCAAAGAAAGTGTTGTGAAAATATTAAGCCCAGTTTCCTGCATTTATGATCTTCTGAGACTTTGGATTATTGTCTCTTGGAAAGCATCACAACCCATTTGCAGATGTGTATCTTTGAGTCTGAAACCATGCCACTTCTCGTTTTGTGCTTTAAACTTTAAAACCATGCTGGTGCCTGCCACTGAACCTGAGTTAATCATACGTCAAAAAAGTGATCAGGCTAGTTTAAACCTGGCCATGTGCCAGTTCTATGTACTGATACCTCTGAGCTACCCTTTCCTTCTGGCTCCTTACAGTTGGAGGTGACCTTGTTACTACCAAAACTTTCAATAATAAGAGAGTCATTTCAAGAACAACATGTCAAGAACAATGTTTTTCTCTCTGCTGTGTTTACATGCTTGCCTTGGCAGTATGTTGTGAAACAGCTGGTCTTGGTAACAGCTGACCATGTACAGCTAGCTTTTCATTCATATCTGTTGTGCTTTCTGAAGACAACACGTGATACTTGGACTACGGCACATTTGCCTGCTCTTTCTCATGGCTGCCTCAAACATACCTTCCTAAAACTGGGAAGCTGTAACTTCCTCCACAGAGCCCCCAGTTTGCTGGGTGGCTGTCATTTTATCAACCTAGCCAGCAGTTTGCTTCATTGTACACTACTACCTTTCTGAGTGATAAGTAGGCATAGTAAATGGGCCCTTTGCTGACCCCTTGGAGCTTTTTCTCATGTCTCAGCGGGCCATGTTCTTCAGGCCAGGTTGCTTCATCTGCAGCATTTACTTGGTTTTCTTCGGCACCTTCACCACGATTTCCATGGGCTCCTTGGCTTTGTTGCGGTAGGCCTGGCGGATTATGTCCACGGCTCGCTGGTGTGTTACATTCTGTAGGCTTTCTCCCTCCACAGCAACTAGCTCATAGCCAGCCTAGCAGAGACCAAGAAAAAGATGAGTGAGGAAGCTGTAGCCAGGTATACCAAGTGTACAATACTGACAACAAGCAATTTTACAGTGTCATAGTATATCTTCCTCAAATGATATTATCCCCTTGGTAGATGCTTATAGCTCTAACCTTTTCCATTGGCTGGCAATGGACCCCTTTGTTCCATATGAGCCATGGCAGTTGCTCAGCTTAGGCCCATTCTCCATGGATTTTCCAGTCATAGAATTGCTGTGCACAGTAGGTTGCATCTAGATGTACAGCTGACCGCTGGAAGCAGGCCTCTCCCTCTCAACAGCCCTTTTGGCCTCTTGAAAATACTATACAGTTGTGAGTGTGAGGGCAGGGGTCAGTTGTGGTGTGTAGGTGGATCCTTAAAAATCAGGCAGAGGCATCTTTCATGAGCACAAAAGACACTGAATTTCTAATTTGTTCTAAACCAGAGTAAAGCAAAAGCCAAATGAGGGAAAGAGTATGGAACTTGTAAGTAATGAGTTGTGTATATTTGGGCATAAAGAGATCACATCAGGATTAAAACAAAAACAAAAACCAAAACAATCTACCGACAACTGGTTTTGGGGGTGGGAGTGTAAAACGTAAAGTGTATTCCTACTGTATTCCTCAGGGGCAATGGGGGAATTTTTTTTCTTTTAGAAAAGCAAAATAACTAAAACATGTTTCTAAAATAATGTTAATGGAATACTGTTGAACCAGGAGATAGCAAGTAACAAATTACTTTTAGCAAATGATGTTCCAGGTTCTGACAGGAAGGAGATGGCAAGAGCAGGCATGGGAAATATTTGGTTTTTGGACTACAACTCCTAGAGTTCCTCATCCAGCTGGGATTCTGGGAATTGTAGTAAAAAACCCAAGTATTAAAATATTTCCCATCTCCATTTTTTCCTGATCCATCCTTTCCCTTTGTCTTAGCTACTGGGCATAGAGTAGCCTTTAGGCCAGGCCTTTCCTTGCTGATGTGAGAGGAGAGGTTTCCCCTCACCTGTAGCTTGAACCATCCCTGTCTCATTTCTTTCAGCCACTCTAACATGGGACAATTACGTGGTGTTTTTTTTTAATTGAGCCACCTCGCAAAATGAGCCCATGCAACCCCCTACAGGAAGAGGCCACCAAAGGGGAAATCTAATTACAGCTGCTCCTGGGGACAGATGAAAAGTTGCATGGTGGGCAGGCAGGCTGGCCAAGGCCTACAATGGCTCTTTGTCAATGCCCAGCCTCATTACAGAGCCTTTGTGAAATGCTGCACAGTGCCCTGAGCCATGGGGGACCCTGAATGGCATGATGTGTGTTTGTGTGTGTGTGTCTGTCTGTCTCTCTCTCTCTGTGTATGGCTTCATTATAGCACAATAAGATTGGTTGTATGTGTATGTGTGTTTGTGGTGTGAGTATGTGCAATCATTTTAAAAGAGTAGCACTACAGAGGGAGGCTTGTCTGTGGTGTCAAATGGGTGATGTGACATTTCCATAGTGGCAGAAATGATGCAGCTGTGCTTATCCCATTCAGAAAGGAAAGGAGAAAGGATTCCTGACTTGGCGGCTGCTGTGTTAGCCTGCTTTTTGTGTCTCTGTGATTGTGTAGAACATTTTGATTGATGATTTATAAGTGTGATGATCAGTGTGAGTAATCCTGCACCATGTCCTCATGCTAGTCTAGTGATCCCCTTCTCACAATGTAGTGTGAGAAGTAGCAAACCAAATAGCTGTGTATTGTAGAGTTGCATTAATTTCTGCCTGCATATAGAGTAGCTCAAAAGTGCAATAATCATTCCAGGTTGCTCATCTGGCATTGCTACCACCCATATTCCAAAATGGAAGAAAAGGTTACTTTTCTTTCTAAAAGAGGGATGGGCAAAGTGCACATTATTGGATTCCAACACCCAGATGCCCTGGCGAGCAGAGACAAGGTTGAGGACTGATGGGAGCTAGGCTTCAACAGTATTTGAAGGGCACACTTCGCTTACTCTTCCTTTAAAACACAACCACAATTGAGCTTCTAAATATTAAATGGAGACCCAGAGTACTTTGGGCAATTTTTGAGAAGACAAGACTCCTGGAAAGGACAATAATGCTAGGAAAAGTTGAAGGCAGCAAGAAAAGAGGAAGATGGAGCATGATATGGGTTGACCCAATAAAGTTTGCAAGACTTGAGCAGGGCTGTTAATGCCAGGACCTTTTAGAAGAAAGTAATTCATAGGATCACCGACATCAGAACTGACTTGATAGCACTTAACAGCATTTTAGGATTAATATTGTGAGCAAATAAATGGGCAGGCTGGCAGGCAGAAGGAAAAATGTTTTGAAATGAATAAGCAGATTCAGGCTGGGCTAGTGAAGCCCTGTCCTCTAGGTAGAAGGAGAAATCGTCATATGCTTGCAGGGTTAACATGGTACTTTCCTGAGCACAGATTTAACCAGCTGAAGTCTCTCTTTCCCTCTTCATTCTCTGTGCTCCAAAATAAAACAATTTTTTTCTTCCCCAAGGAAAACCAGCATCTCTTATATGTATAAAGATAAAGGGATATCCTTCAAATTGCAACAGTTTCACATGATTAAATTTTAGTTTGTGTAGTAAAATCACAAGTGCAATGAAGGCTGTGTGTTATGGTGACGGGAATGCAACGGGAGATTTAGTGGACAATAATGTTCTGTTGCATAATTTCAAGTGTGGGCTGGAATCTTACGCATGTGCTATTTGAGTGGGAGCTCCCACTAATTAAGTAGGGTTCACTTCTGTGTACACTTGTACAGGATTATGCCACTCAAACAGTGGTGCACAGAACCAGATTGTTTTGACAGGAGGAGAGGGGAGGAGCAGGCTCTGGAAAGCCAAACAAGAATGAGGGGATTAGGAGAGAGCAGAAGGATTGTTGTCTGCTCTAATGCAAGCTCCCCGTGTGACCTTGGACAAGTTGCTTTCCTGCCAGGATGGGGAAAAGGTGGGAGGATGCTGCCCTATTCTAGTGTGTGTATGTGTGCGTATGTGTGGATCCAGCTGTGCAAATCCCAATGGCACTTCAGAAGCAATTGCTTTATGCTTTAGCTGTCACAAATCCTTCTGAAAGAGGATAGAGTAAATGGTGCAATATTGTTTGCTTTCTTCTGCAAAAGCTTTGTAGGCAGCTGCAAGCAAATTGAGAAACGAGACAGCATTATTATGCAAAAATGAAAATATAAATATAATATGGACCATTTCATTTCAGGCTATCTTTTCCTTCAAAGGCTGAACTGGGAGAAAAAAAGTTGGGTGGGGAGGAGGGTTTGGCCCCTGTGGCAGCCACTGATGTAGTCCTGCAACCCTGCTAAGGGCTTGAAGCACCAGTATGTCTCCTGAACTCAGGATCCTGCAGGGTCTCTTCCTATTGGCTTTGTTAGTTCTCTCCCTGTATCCCCTCCCCTCAAGCAGCCACTGCCTGCCTTTGCGTCTCATAGGAATCTCTCCCTCCCCGGCCCCCAATTTCCTCTCTGGGTAGGGGAGGAGTCTTGTGCTCTGTCCAAGGTGGAGGGAGCCGGCTCACCCTTTTCCTTGCCTGGCTGCCTGCTTCGGATGGCTTGAGTGCTGCTTGGCTTGCTGTGCCCCAGTCTTTGTCTCTATGTGTATGCAAGGAGCCATTCTGCAACTGCCTGGTTGGGCTGCTTGGAAAAGTCACTTCTCCTTCTCTCTCACCCAACTCCCCTTGTGTGTATGTGTTTTGCAGAGCTTGGAAGGAGGGGGTGGGTGGGATAGAAGAGGGGGAGGGAAGAAGGAAAGCCTCAGCAACTGCAGCTGCCCTGCATTTCACAAGCTTTGAAAGAAGATTGGGCAGGGGGTTGGTTAGTCGCTGAATATCAGATTTGCCCTTCCATCCTCATGGATCCCTGTCTCCCCTACCCCCTGCTATCTAATAATTTGCATTGTGTGCACTCAGAAAGGAAAGGGGCATCAACATAGAAAGAATGTGTGCGCGTGTGTTTCAGTCTCATGGAGAAACCCTGAATTCGCAACTTCACTAACAGTATGGGGCAGTTACTGGTGAACATTGTCCTGCTTCCCCTCTGTGCTGCTGCAACTACCTCCAGCTTTCCACTTAGAGATGCTGCTCCCCCCGGAAAGATCTTCTCAATCTTCACCATTGGCTGCAGTTTGGATTCTATTCCACCTGAAATACTGATCCCTGGAAAACAAAATGGTACTGTGATGGACAAATCTAATGGCTTTGCTTTCACTTACATAAGGCTAAAAACACACACACAAACCACGCTTGGCACTCTTTTTAGGTGCATGTTCATCCTTTCCCATTTCTACATCAGCATTTTGTAACAAATGGAAAAGCATTTATATGCAATTATGTATGCATTTTTCATAAATATATGATATTTTGTAGGTACTTTCTAATGTATACCTTTTTACATTAAATTGTTAATTTGCACATATTGGGATGATGAGGATTGGAGAATTTAAAGATAAAAGGGCATGTGTATTTCATTTTGCCTGTTAGTCTATGCAGCATGGATTAGTTATTTCATACTAAAATGCTGAGCAAAATAATTTGGCCTCCATTCTTACTGTGACTGCTTGCAAACCAGTAGGAAAAATAGTGAAGCCAATGTAATCATTGTCACACCCATGTCATCTTCTCCATTTTCAAGATATTTGATGACAATCTTCATTCACAACTATGTTTTTATTTATATTAAAATGTTTCTAACCCATCTTATATCTGCTGGTCTCAAGGCACAGTACAATTAGTGAGGTCACTTTAAACAATCTGAAACCATTTAAATAATGTTAAACAATTAAAACAATTTGGAACAACTTAAACAGAATAAAACTTGCAAACCAACAGATCAGAAAGCAAGCCATGACTGACTTCAACAGATCTCAGATACTAGCGTAAATAACCAGACTTTTAAGTTGCCACCTAAATAAGGACAATATCAGCAGAAAGTTGGATCTCCAAGGGAAAGACCTTCCATAACTGGGTGCTGCATCAGAGAAAGCTGCCTTCTGCTTCTCTGCTCGTTTAATTATTTAAAATATGTTTACCTCACCTTTCTCCTTAAAAGGACCCAAGGCAGTTTACATTAATAAAACACAATATAAAAGCTAACACCTCAAATTTTCAGTGCATGCATATTCCTATTCAGGTCAGAGTCCTGTTGCAGCCTGTACTTACCTAAAGATTGTTTATTCTTAGGCAGACTGACAGTCAACAGCTCATATTCCTCTTTCTTCACATCACTGGGACCATTTGGGAGCAGACCATCCAAGACTCCATCCCCTGTCTCTCCTTGTGCAGTCCTGCTAGTCACTGGGACCTCCTGGAAGAGCTGTGAGAGCAAGGGCCTAGCCCTGCGAGGCCTATTGATCACAGAGTACAGGGTATTCTTGGCTGTGTGGGCTTCTCCATCTGGACTCCATGCAGTGGCTTTGCTGTGGGTTGACTTGGGTGTACGTGGCCTCCCTCTGCCAGGTTGTCCATCCCCTTGCTTTGTTGGTTTCCCTGATGCTTCCAGAGTGCCTGCAGTATGTTGGGAACTCCCAGACATTCTTGTGGGCTTACTGAGAAACCAGCGGGGTTCCCTGCCATCAGCAGCTGGGGAGGAGATGCTGGGGGAGGTCACGTAGGCATCCACTGGCACATCAGGGAGAGGAGTGTAGTTTCTGGGGTGAGTCCGCCTGGGGCTGGCAGAGACCTGCAGCCCTTTCATCCCATCCTTCAGCGCTGTCTCTGCCTCCTCTTGCTCCCCCTTCTCATTGGTCACCGGCTTGAGAAGGAAGCTGCCTCTAAAATCTGTAACCAAAGTCCACAGGATTTGAGGGTTACCATCCTACCCTCTTCTCCCCAGACCTGGTCTAGCTCTCCTCAGAAGTGGGGGAATTAACCATTAAAAATGTGTCCAAAAATGTTTGTACCCTTAACTTGAAGTAATGGCTGAACATGTAGGGTTTTGCAGAGATTGGAATAGTTACTTTTTTGGGTTACAGCTGCCAGAATCCTACAGCTAACATGGCCATGGCATGTGTGGGTATGTTTATTCATTCTGCCCATACATCCTTCTCCACTGGCCACCAGTCATCAGCTCTGGTACTCTGTGCTGTTCTTGGTCTCTAATATCAGGAGGAGCCACTTCCCACAAGTCAGCCCAGTGGTCCTCTACTCAGCATGACTCCCTTCAAGAATGGTGGCTTTCCAGGACATTAAGCAGAGATCTTCTACTGTCCTACCAACACAGTTCTTTCACCTGGAAGTACTAGACTTACACAGGCCTACCATTCTCCTTTACTCCTGAACAGGTTTGCCCAGCAAAGTATTCCAGAATCAGTATAACTAACCTCAGAACAGAAATTCAAAGTCTTTTGTCACACCTGCCCCAAAATGCTAAAAATGTTTTAATTTTTTTAAAAGGCAGAGCTTGCTAGATTAAAGTGTGGCTGCGGTAAATCCATTCAAATACAATGACTCACCAGGCACGGGGGTGATAAGATGTCTCTTTGGAGGTGTGTCATGCTGTGCTGGGCGGAGAGCAGGTGACCTCACTGTGAACAAGGGGAAGTCAGTAAGTGATATCTATCCTACATTGTCATTTATGCACTGATTTGCGGCAGTCCTACAACAAACTTTCCCTTTCAGTGTTCAATTGTAGGTCTTAGAATTGTTATTTCTGGACAGCAGCTCACAAAACACCCCACACAGCTTGGCTGGATGATTGTGGGACTTAAAGTCAAAACTTATCCAAGCTTTGCTTCATTTCTTGAGCAAAAAACAGTTCCCGAGAGTCAAAGCTACATGGTCACTGTATGCCTCCTTCCCTGCTAAAACTCTGTCCCCACAGAAGCCACCTTGGGTTTCATTTATGGACAAAAGGCAACACATATCTCCAGAAGTATTGCCCACTCTTAGAGAATGCAGAAGTATGTGCAGAGATGTCAGGGAAGGAGGAGAGAAAGCTCACACTCTGGAATAAAGAGAAATGCACTTTGTATATGTTCAGAAACACCTCTTTTCTAACTTTACATTGTTGTCAATCTCAGTTGTGATAATTCAGGAGAGATGGCAGGCAAGCCTGGCTGCAGAGACTGGCAAATCTGGGCACCTGATGAGGCTGTTAGGTAAGCCAAAAGCCTACCACCACTCTTCTGACATTGCAAAGAGCATTTAGAAAGCCCTATGTGAGTTGCTGTTGGCCTAAGAGTGGGGCCACATCAGTACAGAGGTCAAGGGTGGGGAAGGAGTGGCATGTGAGAACATTCATATTTCTATACTTCCATTTCCCAGGCCTTCTAGATCAAGACGATACTGAATGAAATCCTTACACCTGTTCTCACAATTAATCATGTCTAGTTTGTATAGTTAGGGCCTTAATTTGTTTGCTAGCAAGCACCAAATATAAATATAAACATGTAATTTACATGTTTCATTTAAATGTCGATATTCCAACATTTGATAAGAAATATTGATTTAGCTGATTTTTTTTTTGAAATTTGTCCAGATTTTTCTTTTCTGGATAAGGAACTGATAGAAATATTCTTTTCTTGATGGCAATTCCTTTGGATAGGATTTGTTCCCTCCCAGCTGTATAGAAAGAGGTTATTGACAAGATCTGCAAATCCATAAGGAAACTGTAGGCTAGGTAATGGAACATAGCATCGCCCTTCCATCTGCAATTGGTACTGATTCCTTTCTTACCTGTTCTGCTTTTCAGCGCGTCATAGGCTTCTAGTTCCACAGGCACAACCATACTGTCAAATCGACCTAGATCTGTGGAGGCAATCACACTCCTAGAAAAAGTGTAAGAGGACATGATCAGTGCCACTTAACTGGTCCTATAATGTAATCGAACATGTCAGCCATGGCAATTTTTCATAAATTAAAAACTTCCAATTGCACCCCCCAAAGTCCTGAGGCTCCTTGAGATCTCTTTAATCAAGAGGGCCATTGAAAGAAGTTCCCAATATTCCTAGTGACTGATTGGAGATAGAAGGGATTTATTTACTGGCTTTCCTTCTTCATTTTCCCCTCATGGGAAAGAGACGGCAAAATGAACAAGTGACACTGGCCACACTTTTGGGTAGAGTTTCCAAACATTGCTGATACAATCTGGCCCATGGGGGCTAGAAGTGAGAAGATTCAGTTCCCAGGGATAGGTCATGGACTGAACAGGAAGAATGTCTTACTCCAGCATTTCAGAAGCAGTAACATCCTTCTGTGATCATGAGCCATGTGTGACAGCTTCCTAGTCTACAGTAGCATTTCTCCAGTGGGATAAAGCTATACTATACCACACAGAGTCACAGTAATGCTTCTGTCCCAAATACAGCTATCATCTCTCTTGCCTCTTGTTCCTACCTGACATCTCTGAGAAGAAGTAACTTCTCAGGGCGGTCGAGAATTGCCAGCAATGGTCTCACCAAATCTTCCACACCACCTTCTTGGATGTACTGTTGGCAGGGGAAAGTAACCATCAGCAGATATCAAATGGGAGCCACATTCTGTCATCCAGTTTGGACAGCCTGCCTATTGAATTCCAACCCAACCGAAAACATGTTACCTGAGGCAAAGGGCAAGGGTATGTTTCACATACAGAAGCCAAGTGAACTGGCAGTAGAACCTTCCTTCAACATTAGCATATTTAAGGGCAACTGACTAGACAGTATCTAGAGCACACGCTGCTCCTTCGTCTAGGAGAGGGGACTGTCTGGTGGACTGAGGAGAAACATCTGAGAACTCTATATCTCATTCTGCCTTATTCTATATAATGGTAGGGCTGGCCTTGACTCCCATTACTATACTGCTACTATTACTGTGCCCAGACAGTCACCTATGAACACAGTTGCTATATCTCTTGCTGCTCAAGTCTTGCCATCTTTCAGCAGTGTGGCTTTGGCTTCAGAATCTAAGGCAGCCTTCCTCAAGAACTGGAGAACATCTGGTTCTCTCCAAATATCTTGGACTACAATTTGGTCATGCCCAGCTTGCCTGGTTATGGAATGATGGGGATTGTAGTCCAACTAAACTTGAGGGAATCAGGTGGGGGAAGGTTTGTTTAATGAGATAGAGACAATGAGTTATTGTGACTTCATCAAAGGCTGAGAAGTTAAATTAGAATATTATGCATGAAAACTAAAAGAAAATTCAAGCAAGCATTTAAAAGTACCGATTCTAAACCATTTACTTCCCAGAGAGTATGCTGCACTGCTCCACAATAGGACTTAATTATATGTAATTATACATATAAGACACACATTGTGAGTTTACAAGGGGAACTCTTTATTAGGGTACATGATGATTTTAAATTCCAGGCATATGAGCACAAAGATGGTAAAATCCAGCTCTCATAGAAAATGAAATGCTTTAAATGAAAATGAACCAGACTCAGGGCTGCTAGTAGTGTCACCAGCCTGTGTCCTAGTTTTATTTGACTATCCACAAAACCCTCCCTCCCATTCACTAGTAAAAGCATCTCAAGATTAGTGCCCCCTCTCTGTTCTTCTCAGTAGCATTCTTGGCAATGATGGCTGGTGGTCCAGTCAAGTGTTGGTTCAGAGCACCCTCTGGTGGGCAGTAGGGAGGCACTAAAAAGTGGCATGAATGGCGAGAAGAGGCAGTTTAAAGGGGAGGGAGTGGGGGGAAATAACCATGCTGCAATGACTGTCAGACTGTGGGTCATGCTGGTCTAAACTAGTCTGAGGCTAATCGTTGCTCTACACTACCCTATTTTCTCCTACCTTAAACCACTGGCATAAGGGCATACTGCAAATAAAGGCAAGCCAACTGACCAATACTTTGCTGTTAAGAAAATATACAGAGCATATCAGACATGGTTATAGAGCTTTACCAAACCGGTTTCCAAAGGGGAAGTCAGATTAGAGCAAAACCAACACAGAATTCTGTGGCTAAAAACTAATAAATGTATTATACTATAAACTACCAGGCACTATAATCCCCAGTGTCCAGAGACGGACAAAAGCAAAAAATGGTCAGGAGGGACAAAAAAGAAAAGAAGCTGGAAGGATATAAAATCAAGAGCAAAGCATACAGTATATATTAACATATATAAAATGTAATCAGCTTAGGCATACATATTAATGTAATTTTTCGTCTTTAAAGGAGCCACAAGCTTTTTGTTTTCATCAAACCAAAAAGCTAGCAAGAAACAAAATAAGGAAAACCATGGTCAGCATTTAGAGATGATGGGAGCTGTATTTCAATGACACCTGCAGGACTGCAGGCTCCCCACCCCACACAGTGGCCTATCAAATTCCTCTTGTTGCAGGGGGGGGGGGGAGAAAGGTTTAGACCACAAATTTGGTGCAGAGGTGTGCAAATGGAACTTATGACAGAATGGAGGCAATTTTAATTTTTTAAAGACGTTGCTTGAAGAAAAGTCAACTTATTAAGACTTAGTGGCAGGCAGAAGTAGTCTACTTACCCGGTTGCAGTGTCTCAGCACGGCAGCTACCTCATCCTCCATCAAGAGCTTCCTGGCCATGTCCTCAATCAGCAACAAATGACTCTCAAGAACTTTTCTATGTTCACTGCCATTGTGCTGTGGAGATGAGAGTACAGAAGCCTTCGAGCTCAGGGAGGTGAATGGGCGGCCTTTTTCTGGGGAACAAGCACCAAAGAAAGTCAGCACACACAACTTACATCACGGAGTAACAAAGTGAGGAGAAGAGCAACTGCCACCCGGAACCACAATTCTGCAACGCATGCACATGCAGTAATACATACCTGAGCCCTGCTCCCAGAATTGTACACACAAAAATTCTCTATCTACAAATGTTCCTCTCATAATTTTTTAAAAACAAAAATACAATCTGATCTTGGAAAAGGTACTTTTTTGGACCACAATTACTAGTAGGTCCTTCGAGCCCTGAGAAATCCAATATGGCACAGTGGTAAGATGTGGAGAATTCTCTCGCACAGCTTGGAGAAGGGTGCGAAAGGCACCCTTTGCTCAGCCTAATGCAGAGTGTTTTTGTTCTTCCTTCCAACAGATTTTTCTGGTTAAAGAAAAGAAGCAGCAATGGGGGGGACTTCAGATGGCCTATCTGTCCCTTTAGCAAAATTCAATGAATGAAGGAAGCAAAGTGATTGCACAATCTATTGATATCCTTGGGGGAGCAAGTAGGGAGTTGCTCCCCCAAATCCCAAATATGTTTATTGTTTTGAGGTACGCAGACAGACACACTGCCTTTTAACGGAATGCACATTGTAGGCAAACTGTCTTAACATACTACTGTGCTAGCTTTGAGCTCCTCCCTCCAAATTCCTGTGGAGACACTCTTGGCACAGTGACCACTTCATCTGAATGAATCACCACTATTTGGCTCATAATTCAGGAAAAGAAGGCCACATTCCTTGTGTTCAAGAAATCACAAATATACTAAATAAAGCTTGGGGAAGTTACATTTTTGTACTATAAAACTGGGAGTTCTAGGAATTTTAACCCCAAAGAATAACCTTTCCAAACCCTGTTAATCATCAAATATCTGAAGGGGCAGCCTTTTATGAAAACTTGTTACCACAAAACCAACCAACAGTCTTGTGGCATCTTAAAGAGGAATATATTTATCATGGCACAAACCTTTAAGTGAACTGCAGTCACACTTGTTATGGCATAATAAATGTGCTAGTCTTAAGGGGACAGGAGAGTCTTTGGCATATGAACCTTTTTGTTCAATGAACCTCCTTGAACGTTTGTCAATAGGCAGTAGGTTACAACAATACGATATGTTTTGTACATGTCCTCCTCCCAAACACCACGGCATGGAGTATTCAGCCTCTCACATTGAGTCAGGGCTAGGCTGGACACAACAGAGCAGATATCTGTGTGTCTGCCCAGTCCACTAACCTACAATGCATGCATGTGTCAGTGTTTACTTGAAGAGGAGGAGAACTTGTAGAAGAGTACAACCCAGTTCCCTGCCTCGTTTCACTTTCCTAAGCTATGTTACTTTAGGAAACCTGCCCCAGCTCAAATACTAGGAGTCAACTGAGCTGGGATGAAATTGTGTATAACAAGATGGGCATAACATATGGTCCTCCAGATGTTACTTTCCCTTCAGTTCCTATCATCCTTCAGTGTAAGCAACACTGCCTAGGGCTCATGGAAGATGCAGTGCTGGTTGTCCAAAGTGGGTCCTTCTTTCAATGTTACACCAGCAGTCAAAATTGGCTGCTGTGGTCTAAGAGAGGGTTCCCCCATTCCCCTTTTCCCCTCATGAGTCACAAGGCCTGCATTGGTCCCCAGGTGAGTGAGGATCAGGCTTCTGTGGCAAAATTACCTCACAGTTAATTCCGCCTTAACAACAACAAGAATAACAACAATTTATATTGTACTCTACACCAGGGTGCATTCCAATAAAATCACAGAAGGTTGGCTTGGTGGTTAGAAATGTGAGTCACTGACTTTTCCCTAGCATCATCAGTAAGTATGATGGTTAAGTGGGGTTTAGATTTGGAATAATCTCCCTTCCTGCCCTGCTTTATCCAGCCATGGGCAACTCCCATGATTCTGTTTACTATGCTGCCTAAGACTGATGGGAGTTGTAGTCCAAATCCATCTTTCATGTTATCTCTTTTACTACAGTGGTTGTTCAACACAATTGGAGGCATGCTGGACAACTTTTCCTCCTAGAATGTTCTAAGTTCACAGATAAGAAGGCAATGTTTGGAAGAAGTAGTCATTGGTATTATGATACAACTATACACACACACATGCACAAACTCTGAAAACAGGCTCACGTCAAGCTACACTCTGCTGGGAAAGGCCCAGCCTACATTCCAACTCAGTTACCCCATTTCAGAGTCCGGCTGACAAACCTCTGTACAACATTAACTGCAGACGTGGGGGTGGGGAGGGGAGACAGCACAAAGATGAAATAATCAGGAATCTGCTGTGAAGCAGGATGGATGAGAGGAAAATGGCAGCCATTTTAGACTGGCCTCTAGGAAGCACACTTATCTTAAAGTGCATGGCTCCTATGTGCTTTGGATTGAAATAAACATTTACAAAGAAGCTTAATTTAATTTAAAAAATTAAGTTTGTTTAGTTTTGGGCTGTTTTGGGAGATAAGCTGGATACAAATAAAATAACTAATACATGAGGTATTTTGAAACTGGAAGTGGACTTTTGGTGCTTCTAATTTCATTGGGAAGAGGGTTTCTGATGATGAGTGTCAGAATATAGGTGGGTCTGGGTAGTGGAAAATTCCTCTTCTCCAAAGCCACCTAGCCCCGTTCTACAGGTGCTGGAAAGAAGTCATGTCTGGATACCTTTCTCCCCCTCAGACTGTGCTGGTAACTTGGACCACTTCTGTGTCTCTGGTGACCCCACTGCTGAGCTCGGCTTCCCTGATCGGGAACTCTTGAAAAACAGATTCATGAGAGTTTTGGAGCGCTGGAGAGTGACCTTCTTCTCTGAGGATATTGGCTTCTCCTTCTTCCTCTGCTTTTTCTCTTCTGGAGCAAGAATTCAAGAAGTCATATCAAGAGATCACAATTACAGGATAACATGAAGACTGGTCTTTTCTGCAAAGCTACTGTTCCTGAACTGGTTGTGGATACCATTTTAGAAAGTATAGAGTTGGTCCAAGATGTATTCCTGCCCAGGGCAAAGGACAAGATAATGCTCCACCCTATCCCACTGCACCCAGAAGTGACTGGGCTTATTTCATAGCTGGCAACAGAATGTCATCCTTTAGTACACCTGAGAGCAATGGGCTGGTTTAGGAGGTGCAGGTTAGGCTATGTGACATACACACCTCTGTCTGCCTAGGAAGGGGAATGGCTGCAGGCTACCACTGTTGCCCCTCAGCATCTGCCACCTGAGGTAGTTATGTCACTCTGCCTAGAAAAGGGATCAGGAAGGTCTTTGGTTACAGCTCTTTGATTCTATCTTTCAAATGAGGGCCGAAAGTCCTCTACGTGAAGTACAAATAAAGGCAAGTGGGGGAGGGGGATGGAGGAGGGCAAGAGAAAGTTCTGTATTTCTTGAAATGAAATAATAATATTTGATATAAAATTATGTGAGCTGACTGAATAGCCCGGTGGTTTAGGTATCTGGCTTTGCAGCCAGAGGTTGGGAGTTTAATTCCCCACTGTGCCTCTTTTGAGTACATTCAGCCTGTGTGGCCTTGGGCAAGCTGCACAGTCCAGGGCGCCCCCAGAAACAGGGAATGGTAAACCACTTATGAGTATTGTCTTACTGGAAAACCCCGAAAAGAGTTGCCATAAGTGACTTGACAGCGCATAATTATTATTAATAGAAAATCATAAGATTTTGCCTGAACAAGCTGTCCACAATGGTATTATGGTTGTTCTGAAATAAGGTACTGTGGCGAAATGCCTACAGGTGACGTCATTCCTGCCTGTCAGTCACAGGAGCTCTAGAGGGAGGAGCCAAGGATAGAGCAGGAGGGGCGGAACCAGGGGGACAGTTAGAGGGACAGAGAGACAGTTGGAACCTGAGAGAGTTGAGAAGTTGGAGCTTAGAGAGAAGAGAAGAATTAGAGTGATCTGAGGAGAGAGTTAGGAAAGTGAATTACGACCAAGGTTATTAGAGTGAACAAGCAGGAATGAGAACACCTAGAATAATAGAGATATTAAGTGATTGAAAGTATATAACACAAGCCTGAATATATGTCCAGTCCTACCCAAACTTAATCAGACCCCTGTTACAGTGACTACATGATTTACTTTGTGAAATGATTAATAATAAAAGGTTATCTGTTATTCAAACCAACTGATTCTGTAGTTCAATAAACCTGGCAATTGGCAGCACATGTGTCTAACACTCAGAGGTGGTATTAAGATAATAATACCTGGTGACAAGTGAGAAGAAACAAGAGGGAGAGAACCTTTGTGAGGGCCACAACCAACACAGCCACAAGGGCGATCCCCACAGGTACATTTCTTGAACTGTAGTTACCATCTAGTAGGAAAATGTCCTCTTTCACTGTATGCATCCCCATTTTGCTTATCTGTGGAGAGCACCCCTTGGTCCCCATCTTTGCTAGGACCTGTTGTGTTTAAAAGCTCCAGCAACAGCAGAGCACTCTTGAGGGTTGAATGCTATATGAGCCCTGGGCAGAGAGGCCAGAACTATTTTCATGGATGGGGAAAATAAGGATGGCGTATTAATCAAAGTATACAAAAAGCTGAGATTACAGTATTTAGTCAGTAGGAGTCGTCACAGATGTACAGGTTCTCTTGTAGCCCAGGAGTACACAGACTTTTGTATGGGGACAGATAATAGCTTTCACTTTGAGAAGCAAGTGTTCTCGCAATGAAGATTTATCAAGAGCCTAGAAGTAAGGTAGCTGCTTATAATTAAGGTTTTACCACATTGTACTGCAATTGTAACATTATGAGATATGAGCGGATAATACTAACTCTAGTAATGTCTCAGCACTTACCACAGACGGTCAGATAACTCTGTGACCTTTTGATGGGCTGTCGCGGTCGGCTGAGTGCCAGAAGGAGAGCAGTTTTGGGGGAGGGCCCTGTTGTTTCCTTGGTAGCTGATGGCTGGCTCTTCCTCAGGTGGAATGAGTCTTTGAAGCTCTCAGTGCGTATGGCTGTGTCTTTTAGGATTTCCATAGGTCGCACAATTCGAAGGGTCTCAGTTACCAGGCTCCCTGAAAAGGAGGCTCCGTCAGGCAAAGGATCAGTCTGCATAGCAGTCTCTGCTTTCTCTAAGGGGTGACTCCGGACTGGCATCTCAGTGGAAATGCCAACATCTACCATGCCACTTGAAGGTGAGCTGGGGATTGGAGCCATGAACAGACCATTCATGGAGTTGTAGGGGGTCCCTGAGGAGTAGGATGACACGGAGGAAGAGCTGGATTCAGAGTTTTGAGACAGCTGCTGCAACTGGCCATTGGTCACTGCACAGAAAGAGAAAAACAGCCTTTTAGGAGTTTCCAGACCATTAGCAGCATAAATGCACAAAGGCTGTTCATTGC
Source organism: Intellagama lesueurii (assembly GCA_037013535.1). Taxonomy (NCBI): domain Eukaryota; kingdom Metazoa; phylum Chordata; class Lepidosauria; order Squamata; family Agamidae; genus Intellagama; species Intellagama lesueurii. The sequence goes on from JBAJHW010000003.1 coordinate 213,947,406, forward strand.
TGCATTGTCCAGATGTCTTCCCTGGACTCTACTTTTGTTTTGAGGTCATTGAATTTTCCCAGTGCTCAATGTGTTACATTTTGTAACCAGAGCTTGTAAAATGTACTTTTTTGAACAAAATCTCCTAGTTGATATGGCCGACAGCCATGATGACTGAGGGATTGTGAGAGTTGCAGTAAACAAACAAACCCTAACTCTTCCAAGTGCTGCCTGCAAGTAAGAAAAGAGCTGAGATGGGAAATGTTTGGTCCTCCAGATGTTGGTATTGTATTTTGGTATGTATTCATTGATCCTTTTAGTATTGTATACATGCTGTTATTATCTTAAATACTGTATTTTAATTGTTGTAAGCCACCCTGGGTCCTTTTTAAGGAGGAACGTGCGTTAAAAATAGTTTAAAAAAATAAATAAAAACAAATGTTTGGACCTACAACTCCAATAGGCCAAGGGGTTCTGGGAGTTGTAGGTCAAAACAGCTGGTAGACCAAATGTCTTCCACAGCTGTCTTAGCTAGTACAGGTTTTGCTATTACCTTTGCTTTGTTTAATGAGGTTGTGTATATGGCATGAACATCTGCATGATATTGGAAAGCATTTTTTGTGTGTGATTTATTCTATTTGCTCTGCAGTTTTAGATGCTACCTGCTTATTGGGATATTTCCTTTATAGATTACAGTGATATTGGCTAGCAAGGAATAATGTGACTTCCTTCATCCATGCACCTGATGTTTCATGACCTTATAAATTATTTGATGATAGGTTGATTCACATTTCCCCACACATTAGAGGTGAAATGTTTGCCTCTTGAATGTCTTCCACACGGGTAAGACTCATCCACCTATTGAAATCTATTACTGTGTAACAGACTCACAGTCCTGAGCTATTGCCCTCTACAAACATGTGCACAGTATGGAGAAAGTGGACAGGGAGGTGGATGTTAGATAATCTTAGATAATCTTTGAACTGCAGAGCTGGAAGGGACCCTATGGATCGAGTCCAGACTCTGTCAAGGAGGTAGAGTGGGAAATTGAACTCCCAGTCTCTGGCTCTACAGCCAGATGCCTAAACCGCTGAGCTATCCAGCAGTTATTCTCTTTCTCTTGTAATACTAGAACTAGATCTGTGTTCAGGTCCCTGCTTTGGTCTGAAAGCCAATTCAAGGCTTCAGAATGTATCCCAGTTTGGTCTGGAGTTCTTTGTGCTTCATTTGATTTGATTTGTGCCCTTGATTTGAGTCAATTGTAAACTTATGAAGTCAATGCATTGGAAAACTGAACTGGCTACACTGTTTTTATTTTTGTGGTGGTGGACATGGAATTTGGATACTTGATAGCTCCTAAAGAGGGGAGTAAACCTTAGGATTTCAGAGAGCAAGCTTTATGGGTTTGCACAATAGTCACCTTTAAAGTTTGCTCTTAAAAATCCAGCAGGCTAAAGTGATTTACACCCTGGATCTCAATCAGCGTGTATATTTGCTGTGTCCCAGAAAGGAATGTGGCCATATAAGTCACTCTGTATCAGGCCTATTTAGTTCAGAATTTGAAATTTGTCTGAATCTGGTGCATGGCCCTAATTAGAACTTATAACCATCCAATAAAGCCAAATACTGGGAGATTCTGAATAACAAAAGGAAATACTTCTTAACACACTATTGAGCTTTGCTACAGACCAGTGCAATGATACCTATCAAATTGGAAAACATTAAAAGACAATTAGACTAATTGATGGAGGATGTGGTTATCAATGGCTGCTAGTGAGAATGACCCCATACATCCTCCACTATCAGATGCAGTTTGCTTATAAGTAGCAGTGGTTGGGCAACACAAGCGGAAAAATGCTACCACATTCATGTCCTCCTTGTGGGCTTCCCAGAGGCATCTGATCACCCACCGGGGGAATGTAGTGGTTTGATCTATCGCACACAAGAGTCCACGTTCCATCAATATTTGTCTGTGTAGCATAGCATCTGCTCTTGAGCTACTGTGTGTATTTGTGAACATACATGTTTTGTATTGTTTTGGATGACATAGCATCTCTCATGCAATGGCCAAAGGCATGAAAGGGATAGGCAGCAGGGCCAATTTCTGAAATAGCGGAAGCTGGTGGATCCTGTATCAGTAGGGCAGTGAATCTGCTGTGGGTTTTGGTTGAAACTTTATGAAAGCTATCCAAGGTGTAAATCTGTTTTGGAGAAAGGGTTCAGATCCTTGGATACCTCCTGCAAAGTTTGAAGTAAAGCCCAGAGTGGACTCATTACTCCAGCGTCAAAGGTCATACATGCCTTTACTGATAAGATGCTTGCTTTAGAATCATGCTCTAGTATTTCTGATTGCTCTTTAGTAAAGCAGTATCTAGCATACCAGCAGAAGATGAAAAATATTCAGGAGTGTCTTACTTCTGTTGAGCCAGCAGTACTCGGCCACCATTTCCTTGTAAGCTGGGAACCTCCCCGTTTCCTAGACGGAAGGTGACAGAAGAGACAACATGTCATGGATTGTTTGCTGCCTACCCAGTATTGTGCTGTGTCTTCAGAGACTAATCTGATCCCAGGCGGAGAAACACTTTGATAAATAATGCATCCCCCACCGCCAGGTCTCTTCCCAGCTGAAACTGTATCTCCTAAGTCTCAAGAGTCTGGGTCCCATGGTATCTTGGGGGAATGAAATTACTGGGCACTTGGATGATGGAAAGAAAAGTAATTTTTCTCAGACTATAACTATCAGAATCCCCCAGCTGGCAAGAGCACTGGCCATGCTGGCCAGGGGGCTCAGGTTGTCTAAAAAGGTAAGATTTCCATGCTGTGCCTTTTCATTGATAAAGTCTCACTTTCTCAGACCAATGTGTCTTGCTCTGCCCAGTTGTAGATAGGATTTTACATGGGGGGAGGCATTAGGAAAATGGATTGGACCTATAATAAGGCTGATTATGGGAAGTTGAAAGAATTTTGATGGCCTGAAAGGATTCTGCAATCTGCATATCAGTGCCTCTCATGGCTCTAACTTCCTGTCATGATGGGGCTATTATATCATTCTCTCCCACAGTAAACAACAGTTCCTTTCTCTGTCTCTGCCCCATACTTGGCAAGGTGCACATGCCTCACCTTCATGGTCAGCATGATATGGGTTTGCCCTTTTAGCACTTCGACTGCCTTGCTATGGCTGATGTCATCAAACTGGACTCCATTGGCTGCAAGGACTTGGTCGCCAACCTTGATCCCATGTTGCTCAGCCAGCCCACCACGATCTACTCTGGAAATGATATAACAAGGGCATTTTTTCCCAAACTAGCATAATATGGAGCTTTAGCAGAGAAACTGGCTTTCTAGAACAAGTGAAGGAGGACAAGAAAATCTGTTTTCTTGGGCATAATACATAGTAGTGGGACTTTTATATTTCTTGAACTTCAGCCCACAGAATTCTCCAGAAGTTTTAACAGGCAGAATTCTTGGAGCTTTAATCAAGAAATCAAAGTCTTGACAGGTGTTTTCCATTTTTACAGCTGGTGAATTAAGGCTTTGGGAACTACTGTATTTTTCCATGTATAAGACACTACTTTTTCCTAAAATCATTACACTAAAAATTGAGGGGTGTCTTATACACAGAAGTAAGCCGAGGAGAGAGCAAAACAGCCCATACCTTGCCTCTGCAAACAGGCTTCCTTCAATCACGAGGCTTAGCTTCCTACAGTCAGGAGACTTAGCTCCCTCCAATCATGAGCCTTATGGAACTGATGTCAGCTGATGCTGAACAAACCAATTGGAACACACCTCATTGGAGGTGGAGCCTGTAGGCTCAGATACAACAGGGACTCGTAATGTCCGAGTGTTCTGAGCCCAGAGGCTGAATACTCAAAGCTAAGTTAAGATTTCTTAATTTTTGATTTAGAAAAGTGGGGGGAGGGCGTCTTATAAACGGGGGCATCTTATAAATGAAAAAATACGGTATATTCCTGTGGAGATGGCAGAGGAAATAGGTGGGTGGGGCAAAGCTCCATGGGAGCCACAAGGAATTAGGGGTCTAGTAGTTTTTTTGAGAGGAACTATGTGGATAGCCTAATAGGAAGAGACTACCAGACCCCTAATTCTTTGCAGCTTCTACGGAGCTTAGCCATGTCTACCCATTTCCTCTATCTTCTTCACAGGATGAACATGGCTGCTGGAGCCTCAATTCACCAGCTGTAAGAACTTGAAAATACCTGTCAGGACTTTAATTTCTTGATTAAAGCCTCAAGAATTCTGACTGGGGGAATTTCTGGGGGCTAAAGTCGAAGAAATACAAATGTCTTATGCCTAGGTACAAATATACACCCTCACAACCTTGAAAAGAATATAGTCAATCTACAAAAGGCACAGACAGCACCTCCCAGTGGGCATTTGTCTTTTCTGAGTTGGTAGTTTTGGATAGAACACATGGGATTGAAAGAAGCCCCCCCCCCAAATGAGAGACTAGTATAGTTGGAACAGCCCCAAATAAATAAAAGGGGAATGTAATGTTGTGATGAAAGATAATACAATTTTACTCTAAGTTAATTAACCTCAAAGAAAGAACAGGATTAGAGATGGGCACAAATTGGAAAAACGACCAATTGAGTCGGTTCGTGGTTTGTGGCTAAGAACGAACCAGAAACCACCACGAACTGCCAGAAAAATGAACTGATTTGCAATTTGTTTTTCTGGTTTGTCCTGGGGGGGAGGGGAACCTACCACCTCTGCCCCCTCTGCAGCCTGTCCACCCCCTTCCCACTGCCCCCATCCCCTCCCTCCCTGGTCCTGCTGCCTCTGCCACCCCTCCTCCTCCTCTGCTGTGGCCGCCATATTCAGAGACAGCGGCCTGGCCTCCTTTCCAGGCCTACTGTCTCAGCACATGCGCAGGCCTGCAAGGGAGGTTGGGCTGGTGTCTCTGAAGATGGCAATGGACATGGTGGAGGTGGCAGGGACCAGGTAGGGAGATGATGAGGGCAGCATGCAGGGAGTGGGCAGGCATCCATTTTGCCGAATCAAAATGAAATGCTGAGCAGAAAAAAGTTCAGCACTTCATTTTGTTTTGGCAAAACAGATTGCACAAACCGAGCCATGAACCAGCCCAGTTCATGGTTTTTTCCCCAGTTCATAGTTCAATTGGTGCCCATCTCCAATCAGGGGTGGAGCTGGTCACAAAATGGTGCGTAAGTGGAATTTGGCATAATTAGGTGACAGTTACTGGTATTTTCTGTTGTTGCTTACTCTCTTTTTGGGAATTGTCATATTCTTTTCCCACAAACATTCCTTTGCTTTAGGGCGTTTCATATTTCAGATTTCCTCAAATTAAGAGCACAAATTAGCTCTGAAAGTATTATGATTCAGAGTCCCCATTTCAGACAGAAACTCTAATTATAGATATCTCCCCCCCATCTTCCCACAAGTCTCTCAAATTTTTCTTCCATTTTCTCCAATGGAGATTTTGTTTTTGTTTTTAGCCTCTGCAAGTTGGGAGGTATATTTAAAGGGGGGGGGGGGGGAAAGGCTTCAGAGGGCAGATTTTAGCGTTTGCTACCTGCTCACAGTGGTACTGCCTAGACCTGGACTTCACATGCCTTGGGTGCAAGAAAGAAAATAAGGCTTAGCAGCATGCTTGCATGTAGTTTAGCCCTAAGTGACCTGATCCAAATTAGGACCATGCTGTGTGGGGCAGGATTTTTTTAATGCTTTGCTCCCACTGTGACTGCAGGTGGCTGACTCACTCCTTCCATGCTTGCTGTATGCATGGGAAAAGAGCTCCCACTGAAGCTAATGAGAACCCTCACCTAAGGCAAATAGTACCCTGTTTCCCTGAAAATAAGACTTAACCTGAAAATAAGCCCTAGTATGATTTTTCAGGATGCTCGTAATATAAGCCCTACTCCGAAAATAAGCCCCAGTTAAGTTAAACCCTGCTCTCCATCATTGTGCAGCATTGTGCAGCGACCAGAAGAAGATGACATGACTGTAAAATAAAACATCCCCTGAAAATAAGCCCTAATGTGTTTTTTGGAGCAAAAATTAATATAAGACCCTGTCTTATTTTCGGGGAAACACGGTAGGTACTCCCCCTCCTCCATAGAGTAAAGGATTAATACCCTCAGGCCCCTCCCACCAGGGCCCTGAGTTGGATCTGGTCCACTGTGTTGGTCTTTTTGTGAAATAAAAAATTTGCACTCAAGAGAAAACTATATGAGTAACAACACATTTGGTTTGACCCTAGGCTGATGTGCCATCATGTCCAAATTAGTCAAGAGCACAGAGCTTGAGGCTGAGCAAGACTTACTTGGAGACATAGATCCCAAGGCCATACTCCTTTCCACCCCGGATATTGAAACCCAAGCAGTAGTCATCAGATGTGGTGTAGAGGTGGACTATCCGCCGTCTTCCTATCTCAGAACTGGTGTCTGATGGAGTAGAACCACTCTTCTCCACAACCAGGCGTCTGTTGACCACATCAACCCTGGGACAAAATTAATTATTGGCCCAGGATTTAAAACTGTAAGAATCTCATCCAGTCCATCCATCTATCGCTGAAAAATGCCTGCTATATTTTTCAATGGGTCTCCAGTCTGCCCCAAGAATAGTGGAATATCATGGACAGTCATGTTTTGCAGGCTGGCTTGCAGCAACAGAGCTCATTGAGTCCAAACTCATCACTGGGGCTGAGACATGACATATAAGAAGTGACCTGCTAGATCAGACTGAAGGTCTATCTAGTCCAGTTTTCCATTCCCACAGTGGCTAACCAATTGCCTACAGGAAGCCCACAAGCTGGACAGGAGTGCAAAAGCAGTATCTGTTCCTCAGATACTGGAGGCAACAGATAGTCACCACATAACATAGCCTCAGAACTTCCTTATAAAAGGTTGGTTGAAAATGTTGTCTTTCTTCTCCTCCACTTTATGTTATCACAACCCACCTGTCTACATGTGAGATTATGCTTTAAAATCAGACACTTCCAGTCATATATGATATCCCTGCTTCCAAAAATAGTCAACCCAAGATATTTTGTTAACTATGGTGGGAAAGCAAATGCTAGTGCCTTCTTTAATAGCTTATGTACATACCTATTCGGGTTCTTTAAAGTAAGCCAGAAACGTAGGGCTTGGCTATGTAGGCTGGTTAGAGGAGGCTCGTGCAGGCTAAATAGTGTCACTTAAGGTCAGGTAGAGATCCAGTATACGCCATTTGGGGCTATATTTGCATCCACATGCACCTCAAGCGACCTTACTTGGTCCTCCTCCTTAGCAAAGCAAAGCAAAGCAAACTATACTACAGAGCTGCTAGAGCTGTTAGACTCTGTTGTCCTGACACTGCAAATTGAGGGGACTGTCAGGCCAGTCTCTGTCTCACATCAAGCCGCCCAGAGTAGACATTGTCTAAATGGGCGGGGTGTAAATTTAATAAATAAATAAATAAATAAAATAAATTTTGTTTTTCTCCTTTCCTTCCTGAATTGCTGCTCCAGCCTCTTCCTGTATCCTCCTGTTCCTAAGAGGAAGATCTCTGTTTTTTTAAAAAAATCTTTAAAAGCTATGGCATATCTGCACTGCCCTAATTGGCTTAAAAATTTTTTTTTTGCTTCATACCTCTACTCTGAAGAGGAATTTTCTACAGAGTAGAATTTTTAATTTTCCAATTTCCTCAAATCATTAACTGGTTAAGCTGTCTGTTTAAGCCACTTTTGATTTGGGGAAATTGAAACGAGCTGGCAAATTGGTTTGATCTCTGTGATTGCACACACTGGAGAGGAACCAAAATGGAGTGATCCTACCAGCACTTTTAAAAGAGTAGACCATGACAGGGACCCAGAATGATGTGAGTAGGGACACTTTGGGGGCAGGCTGGTTTGCTCTAGCAAATATGCCATCTGGTCACCAGCAAAAATAGTGAAACAGCCCATCCTTGCATTGGATCAAACAGACAGTGAGCCAAATGTAGCCATCCTGTTAATCTGGCCCCTGAGCACAAAGTCCCATGAGTTCCTCTCCTTTGTAGCAAAAATAATTTGCTTGGCAAACACAAAGATCTTCACCTAGTGACCGAAAGACAGATCTTCCTAAAGAAGCATTGCAAAATCTGGGGATCACACTATGAAGACAGTGTTGTAGGTCATCATTCACCTCACCTCCGAAGCTAAGGAACATAAAGATCTCTGAAGCCAATTCAGGTAAATGAACAGATTTTTGTGGGAGAAAATGGTGCTTAAGCTACCCTGACCCCAAATATTTCAGGGTGTTGAGAGTTAAAGGAAGCACTTGGAACTGAGCCTGGAAACAGAAGAAGAGCTGTGCAGTTCTCATAAGTAATATTCTGGATGCCCAGTCCCAAGGAGTTATCTAAATATGCTAACTGAAAATTTTCAACTATCCTTAAGGACTGTCCCTACATATTTATGTATTATGTATGTACTATGTGCCAACAAATTGATTTTGACTTATAGTGACCCTTTCCAGGCTTTTCGAGATACAGAATACACAGAAGGGGTTTACCATTCCTGTCTTCTGTGGGGCACCCTGGGACTGTGAAGCTTGCCTATGACTACACAGGCTGCTTTTATCACAGAAGGCGTAGTGGGGAATCGAACTCTCAAGCTCCGGCTCCACATACAATGTATTAAGTAATCCAAGTGTGAAGCGATTAAAGTTTAAATTATTTCAGTCCGGTACAAATGAATGTATGTAAATTTTCAATTTTCAGACATTTTTATCACATTGTCAGTCAAATTCTAAATAAAATTTTTTGAATTCAAATGTGAGTTCACATTTTTAATATGAATTTTTTTCTCAGATCTTACATTCTAGTTTTTATATATGCTTTAGATTTCTTCATTGTTTGCAAGCTTCAGATATGCAATTTCAGAAATTGTGAACAGTCAGATACTGAAGATCATTCCATGTTACCTATGAAATGCTGCTGCATACTAAATATCACCACATGCTGTCTGTCAAGAGCAGTCTCACAAAAAGCATTGTGACACAGTACAGTCTTGTTGGATATTTGAATTTAAGGCATACTCTGAGTTTACAGTGGGCAAAGGGGTTGCCCAGTCACCACTTTGCAAACTGAGTCTGTGTTCTAGATTACGTGATCCAGAACCCTATGTAATTTACATAGCTTGCAAGTAGACATGGGATATTGGTATTCGTATCCCTGGGGATAGGAATATGAATATCGGCACCACAGATGCTGCGGAAATCCAGTCCCTTCCCCCGAACCGACCAGTCCACTCATGGGTTGCCACACGGCGTCCTCATCATTGCACCAATTGCAGAAGCAGCCTCGCTGGCTCTTCCCCACCTCCCTATGCAGCCAACTGCTCAAGAGCTGAGCGAGGAGATTCCCCACTGGAGTGGTTGGATGCACAGGGAGGTATGGAAGAGCTGGCTGGTTTGCTTCTGCAATTGGCATGATACCGAGGAGAACGGCCACATGTGCCACACACAACCATGAGTGGACTGGCTGGTTTGGGGTGGAGGGACTGGATTTCCGCAGCACCTGTGGTGCCAAAATATGAATACAAATACCCCATGTCTAATTGCAGGTATAAGTATTGATAACAGAAAGTATCACTATAAGGTAAGAAATTTGAAAATTGGGTGATAATTTTTATTCGATTTCTGCATTGACCCTATTATGATCAACTATCAAACAATGGCAAAGATAAATAGTCAGCTATCAGACATTGAAACTATGGGCCCAAATCCTGTTGCTTAGCATAGTAAATTGTACTAGAGTAGGCCAATTGAAGCAACTGAAGTTACAGAGGAGTTGACTCACCGATTCTCCATTGGTTCAATGGGCCTACTCTTGTGCAATTTACTATGCTAAACAATAGTAGTTTGGCCATGGTGTACCATGTCTTGATGTCAAATACTGAGGAATATTCATGCTCCTGTTCATACTGAGGTGTGTTTGTGGAAGTAACTTCATTTCATCTTTATATTGACAGTATATTATATCTGGCTTGGAGTTTTTGCTGTGCCACTCCCTAGTTCAGCTATGGGTTCCTCAACAGAAGTTGAGTGTGGGCTTTAGGCACATGATATCGCTAACTACTGAAGCCAGTGAATGCCTAGCTGGGAGACTATCTGAAGCTTCATGCATGCAGTCTTGAGTTTCCTGAGGGAGGCAAGTGGGATACAAATCAGCTGTGTGTATGTTTTTTTAAAATCTGCTCTGGGACCCCTAACGAGCCCTGTTTGTTCCCTTTTAGACCACCTCCTTCCCGCCCTCCATTTTATCAAAACAGATGTTTATTCCTGCTGCTTACCACTATTCATGTTCAATCAGCATATTATGCAAATGAAGCCTGTTTCCAATCAGAGTTCCCATATGATTTAAGTCGGAGGAAAGAGTTTAGCCCAGTAACCCCATGTTACCCTCCCTCCTCCCTCCCCTGTTCCCTGGTCAGAGTTCACTCTGATACCATCGCCTTGCATCTCACGAAACCTGATCATTCTGTCTCTGCTCCACTGAGCCCAGCACATTGCCTTGGTCCATACAAACAACACATTGTGATTTTTGGTTACCCAAGGCCTGCTGACAATAGGGTGTCACCGTAGTAGGCAGTTCCGCTTACCATGTGGTCTTTTCTTTGGAGAACTTTATCCCTGGCACTTTGCCCATGCGTCTCACGACCATCCGTAGCCGGTTATTCCCTGTCAGGACTTTGACTGCACTTCCCATTGTAATGTTCTCCAAGCTCACACTGTTCACTTCTGTGATTTTGTCTCCAACACACAGTCCAGCCTGTTCTGTTGGTATAAAATACAGGTACCTTAACTTGCTCTAGAGACCAGTGAGCTTTTCCTTTTCCTTAACATTTTTTTTATTACAATAAAATATTGTTTTAGAAGCCCTTGACTTTTACTGGCACACTTTGTATTTATTAGTAATATTGAAACTGTCAAAACTCTGAATTCATTGAACAAGAAGTAGTGAAAAAAACCAACAAGAAAAAAAATATGCTGGAGTTGCTGGGGCAAGGGAAGCTGCCCAGAACAGCTGTGCAGACAAACCGTCAAACTGCATTTCTTGCCCATCTGTAACTCCCATAAATCAGGTGACTTGAGAACACAAGGCAGCAACAATCGGCTCAGGGAGCACCTTCCATCTCTATTTGTTACAGTCAGAGCAGGTGAAATATCAAAGTGTTTGATTTTCATATACATGTGTGCATCTGGTAAGTCAAGAGTGTCTGAAAATCTTTTGGGATGGTACATAGTGGTTTCTAAGGCCATGATTAAAATGCTGCTTGTTCACTGCAGCACTAAGTAAACATATGAAAAGTTCTCTGAGCATCTGGCATTTTGTGACACAGTTTATTGATATTTTTTCCAAAGCTATTGAACAAAACAGCATGCATACAGAAAAGTTTTGATAATATTATTTCACCAATACATTGGCTATATTTTGCAGGGAAAGAGATAAGCGATGATTCTAGATGCCCCTTTGCAAGAAAAGAGTAAATCTGGAAGATCCTGTGAATGCCACATCTAGTAGAATGCCTTATGCCTAGAAATTATGAGGAACTTGTTTGTTTTTCAGGTTGTGGGGATGGGAATAACATTTTTTTCTTACCTGCACTGCTGCCTTCCTCCACCTTGCTGACAAAGATACCGAGGCCATGCTCTGACCCCCCGCGTACGCTGAAGCCCAGCTTCCCATCTGTGCTCTTTTCCACAGTAATGGCATGGATCGCATCGCTCTCATCGCTGTTAGCTATGACAGAGATACAGCAAAGTTGAGAACTATGAAATTAAATGGAATTTTTCAAGAAGTGCAAAATTTCTGTTTCTATAGATCCCATGCTTGAAGTTGGCTGTAGCTTCTGACCAGAATTTTTTGAGACTCTTCAGATTCTATGGTGGTAAGAAATGCCTAGAGTTTTTTCAGCCACCTTTGCCCTTATTTTCTTGTCTCTGCCCTAGAATCTCAATTTTTTTCACCAATCACTTCCATATCCCCCCCATAATCTATTTTTAATTTGATAAAACAACTGCTGCCTCCTGCAGTTTTACAGGTTACAAATGAAGAAAGCGAATGATTTCTTATTGTAGAATGTTGTGGCCTGCTTTACTGGAATATCAACACTGTTGGGCTATCAGACAGATTATACTGGCTCTTGCATCATTACTCCCTCTGCCTAAAATGCTAGCAAATATTCTCATAACAAAAAGGTATATGGCAGCATTGCTTCAAGCTCTGGCTCAAACCTTGAATGAAAACAATGGCGTTTTCAACAATATGGGAAAGGCAAAGGGCTTTACTCACAACACAGCTGCTAAATCTAGGAGCAGGCTTGAAGCAGCCATGTTGAATTTAGAGTGAAAAGTTAAAAAAAAAGTACTGTCAGACTCAGCTGAAGACAAATGAGGCACTAGTGGGATACAGAGGCACCAGGACCAAACTAGATGTTACCTTCAGTGCCTGGTTAAAAACCACCATATAATGATGGTCTGCTGTAGCAATCATAATAAAGAGAAAAGACTGACGCCAACAGAATCTCCCCCCTTTAATGTTAATTGAATCACTGTGTTTGTGTGTGTGTGCATGCAAAGATTTTTGTTGGAATTGTGGAATTTGTTGGAAGTTTACGTTTAAATCTTCCTCTTGCAGTCTTCATGAAAATCACTACCCCTCCTGATTACATTAATTGTTAATTAATACAAATCAGCCATGATTGCACACCATGCAAATACATCTAGGGCAGTGGTGGCGAACCTTTTTGGGCTCGCGTGCCCAAACTGGAAAAACAAAACAAAACAGGGGGCAGTGTGCTGTGGCAGCGGCGGAACTGGAAGTGGCAGCGGAAGGGGGAATCCTGGGCACGGAGGTGCCTCGAAACCCCACTCCGGATCCGCCGCCAGCACCAGCTGCTCCGGATCCTGACCCGCCACCTGTCCGGGCACCAGCACTGTGGTTGCAGCCGCCTGCTCAGGTTTGGCTGCGGGGGGGAGGGGGGGAGTAGCGATCCGGCGACTTATGGCTCGCGTGCCGGCAGAGAGGGCTCCACGTGCCAGCTGTGGCATGCGTGCCATAGGTTCGCCATCGCTGATCTAGGGCAAGCAGCGTCAACAGGCAGAATGTGGCACGTAGCACAGCTTGGCAAGTCAACTTTCAAGAAAAGTGAATATAATGAGATGCTGAAGCCCCTCACAATTGAATGGTTGTTCAGTGACATTCAGGGCTTCAGAACATCATCTTTCGAAAACTCATTTATGGAGGACTTTAACAGATCATCATGATTTTTCTTAAAAATACCTTTCCAGATTCTGTACTTCAGATTGCAAATGCCAGGTGGCAGCAACAAGATGTTAGAGAACAAAATTGTCTGTTCCCTGCAACTTGTCCTGCAACCCATCATGTACATTGGAGGATGCTTCTCTGTCATGAGTGCTTAAGACTGAACTGCCATTCCAATCAACTTTTGTATGGAGAATGGGAGACTCTATGTTGTCCCCTTTCACCCCAACTGTACCTTCAAGTGGTGTGTTGATGAGGATAACTCTTCCCATAGGGGATGAAGTGCGAAAGCCTCGATGGTTTCCATTCATCAGCCGGTTCTGCCTACTCAGTAGGAAACGGTTAGCAGTGCTGATGTCACTGCTGGAGCCCCGAGAGTGAGTGGGGTAAACAATATCCTTTGGGAATGAATCAGGAGCATGTGCCATGGCAGGTGAGGATGCTGGTTGCTCATGGAGAGACTTCCACAGATGGATGGTGTCTATGGATCGTTTGGAGTATCTAGTTCTGGACGGTGGAGATGTCCAGTTCCTTCAGGAAGATTGGCGAAGTGTGTTACATTTTGGCCCCTTAGGTTGCTTCCCACCAATGGAAAGAGTTGCTGGACATATTCCAATGTATCATAGTGTAACCTTTTGTGGACTCATTTTGTTCATGATATTAGCACTGAGGTTTTTCCTCAGGAAAATCAGCAAAACACCCCTGTGTTTAAAATGCAGAACTTGGTGAAAACATCTTACTTTTCATGGATTCAGATGCATGTTCCTTCTCTTACATCCAGAATGGTGTGCTAGATCAACAACAATAACAATGACAATAAATACTATTCCCAAATTAAACCATGCAGCCTTCAGTCAGGTTTATACGGGAGTTCTATGAGCACAAGATGTTGGATGACAAATCCCTTCTGAGTTTGTGGTTGAACACAAATTTACTTTCTTCTTATACAACTCCTGAAATCTCTTGCCGCTCCTTCCTCTGATTTTGAACTGCTAAGAAAGTCATAATACAGAATGTTTATATGCATGAAAACATTTACATTTATATAGTAGGGAGATTCCATTTCATATTAAAATAGTCTAGTGAGACAAATTTAGCTTGACAGTAGTTTGAGGTCTTTACAAAAGAAAAGTCTCAAGTACATGCAGCATAATAGCAGAGATATGAAAATAAGAAGTGTGACTCTATGGCAAGAAACATAGATAAGAGGAGTGGAGGTTAAAATGGAAGGTACATGACACCTATGAACACAGGAAGATGGAAACATCAGGGTTTCTCTGGCCAGGCAGTGCCAAGGCAGTTAAGAAACACAAGAATGGCTTGTTTAAAAAAAGTGGACATTGGGTGCAAAAATGAAACCTACTAGGGAGGCTGTCCACCAAGGACCCAGAATTTCTGAAATAACCAAAATTGGTACTAGTTTTCATAGGACTGTTTGGAGCATCAGTCACCCTGAGTGTGGGCGATTCTACTGGTCCTAACCTTCTATTTGCAGAATGTATGAGTTCTTCTTTTAAACTTGGATGTCTTATTTCTGTTTCTGCTCCACATTTTGCCACAAAGTCATAGTACCTATTCTTTACATTTTTCTTTATGTCATCTGAGTAAACCAAATGCATTTCTAGTTGTAAGGTATCTCTGGTGGTAGTTAATTCTGTGAATGGTGGGAAACCATGAGTCTGGTGTTTCCCTGTGGGATAGGGGCTGTAGGAAGCCATCTGAAGCAGGGCCTGGGTATATTAATGCGGCCTTGGCAGGGAAAATGAAACTTCAGCTAAAAATAAATCCTGCATTAATATTCTAAACCGTATTTTTCCATTCACAAGCTTGAGAAAATGAAAATTGTGCCTGTCAGAATTTTAACAAAATGACTAACACCTGCCACACTGTTTGTTGGGCCCCTCTTTGATGTAAGGGGATCTAATGTCTAATCCAGTAGTTTTAGACCTTGGGGCATTTTCTGTTATCTTAAGCAATATGATGAGAGACTATATTTTCACACTGATAGGAGTAAATGTATTTGACAGGCAGACATTATCACCTTGGTGGAACTATAAAACACCATGGAATTTATATGGAACAAAAAGCAGATTTTTTTTTTTACTTTGAATAAGCTGACTTAGCAAAATAGGAAGTTACACCGAGAGTGGGTCTGACTTTCTAATGTCACAGTGTGAGTATGTATGAGGAATTTATGGCTCGAAACATCTATTGAATTTAGTGACCTATCTCAAGGCTTATAGCCTCGCAGTCAAGTTTTTCTGCTTTGTACAGAATGATAGGATAGAATACACTGAAACAAGAAGCAAATTCTAAAGTGAAATGCTGGAATTTCTCAAGAATTGCATTATATTGGCTTCAGTTGTCTATGTTAATTTACTGTGTTCAGTGCCACGGTGAAAGGATGTAGAGACAATAAGAAAAGGACTGTTCTCTAGTCTTCCTTTTTTATTTGGAAATTATACTCCAGGACATACATAGACACTAGACATCAGGAATATATTTTAAAAAATGATAATACTTTGTGGAAAAAGCAAAACAATACAAAGGCTGTGTGTGGTTCAGTGAAATTAAGCACTTTAGAGCAGCCATTCCCAACAGGGGCCATATGACTCCCTTGTGGGCCCTGGAACATCTGAAGGGGGCCACAGACTGGATACAATCCTTCACACACCAGCTTATAATATTTGTTATGTGACTTACACAATTCTGATTCAGCCTATGTTTCTTTTCTATTGCATACATGGTCATGGCAGAAAAAGAAAAGAAAGGTTGAGAATGGCTGCTTTAGTGGTTAAGGTTGCACTTCTATACACCAATATAGATAATGAAAATAGGGTAAAATAGATAAATAATACATATTTATCTATTTATGTCATACTAGGAGATAGATTACAGATAACAAAGGATAAAATTAAAGTTACAGATTTTAAAAATTGTTCAGTTTATATAAATCCATGCAGTTGTGTTATCTTATGATAAAAATATACAATGGTGAGTTTATCCTAAGATATTATTTTACATGAGATAATCTAGAAATATGGCTGGCAAGCAAATCTCTCCTACACAACTCTTTTATTGGACTATAGCTCTTCTAAAACTCTGAACATCAGACAGGGGCACATGGACACTAATCAACTCAGAGTCAGAAACCGACAAAAATAAAACAATAGAACTTGCAGGCATACAGTGAGAACATAACAACTCCCTAATTGCAGCATACTTAATAGAATGAGTCTCACTTTTGAAATGTCTCTTTAAAGTTATTATATTCAATAGTTACTTCTCATTTACCCGAGAAATACTGAGAAATGAGTCTGGTCTCACTTCCACTGATTTCTCTGCAAGTTTATTTTCCAGTTGGATCTCACTCTGTTTTAATCTAGGATTTATTTGCATTCCTGCTTTTGAATAATGGAGAATACACTGTGATCTCTCAACATTTTCCATGGTCTCATCTTCCATTAAATTCCAGATAATATAGGATGACAGTATAAATAATAGCCACTACAAAATGCAAAGACAATTTTTAAGTGCTATTATATTCTAAACAGGGAGCATCGATGTTGCTTCCTTCTGCGTGATAAAATTGACAAGGGTGCTGCATATGAGAATCTGGAGAGCTCTGGAAAGTCCTGGAGAGCTCTCTTGTTCTGCTGTGTAATCACACAGTGGAGCAGGGGGGAGACGTGGGGGATTTTCCAAGCTATTCAGCATCAATGATACGCAATCCTCATTTCCCCTCCTCTGTCTCCTTTCCTGCACATTAGCTGGAATGCAGCCTGCTTACTGCGTGACCTGACCTTAATAAATAAGTGATGTCATCCCTTCCATTAGAGATACAGCACGGGGGCGGAGAACTTACAAACACCTGTGAGTGAGGACGAGATATGTAGCATGTCCCACTGAAAGATGGGAGGCCATTGGTAAAGAACTTAGCAATTGTCCCTTCTGTCTGAGAAAAGCAGGAATTTTCAGCACCCTGGAGAGCTCCCCGGAAAGCACCTGAATAAAACTGCAGGTAAATTTTCTCTTGCGTTACTCTCCTGTTAAACCTGGCAATTTTTCCTGATCAAGCACAAAGGAATCTACAGGTACTTGAGAGAAAAAAAAGGGTAGGATGAACCATCAAAGAACCTTACATAATCCTTAATTTGTCAACCCCTTCCAAGCCCTCTCACCTGTCTCCATGTTGCTCTGCAAACTTCCTCACCTGGACAGACACACAATTGTGCCTGCAAACCTGGTGGTTGCAGAAGGCACCTCCCACCAGTCAATTCATGTCACATGAATTGGCTGGGCAAAGCAGGAACAAGAACCCTCATAGGTCAGAATGGATGTCAGTTATTTTTAGTACTTCCTCGTTGTATCTGTTGTACATGAAAGGAAGACAGCCCGGCAGGTGAGTGTTTGAAATGGAAATTCTAGCAAGCAGATAATATTGAGATGAACACAGGTAATTTTATGTGCTGTTTACTTTTAAAGTTGGATCACCTGTTTAGTCATATATGTTCTGAAGTCAAATACAGCAGGCAAAGGCACTATGAGCCAAACGGTATGTGTGTTCATTCATATGCCATGGCTATTTTTTGTTAATTCCTTGAACTCATTATTTAAATATCAAAATACTTGACTGAGATTATTTTCTATATTTTGATCATGTTGCTGACATTGTATCCCACCCATATGTATTACATATTTATGAAAATTTAAAAAAGAGCTATATTATTTGGTTCAAAGGTTCAGCAAAATAATCTCAAATCTATGCATGGATAGGGAGAGTGTGTGCATGCACAAACACAAATAACATATAATTACAAATTCTAGACTTTACCATACTTTCTGTACTTAGCACTTTCAAAGCTTTTGTCAGTCAGAGCATATTCTACTTTATAAAAAAGAACCAGTCACAACATGAGGGAATCAGTGATCTGGTAAAGCAAGTGAAAGCTGGAATTCTTATGCTAGCTTATTTATTAGATTTACGTCCAGCTTTTCCCTCAAAACTGGGACTCAAGGCCAATCAACACTATGTTTTAAAAAGTGGAAATTAAAAAAACACATCAAGTTATAGACATTGGTGATCCCACGTGACTTGCTGCTCATTAGTGGTAACATTTATGGATGGTGTAATTCTACAGTGAACATGTTAGCATTAAATTCTCTTAATTCTTGGACAAATCCATAATTTTCTTTACAGGCCTCAGCACCTCTTAAAGACTAGGAAAAATCTTTTACAAAGAGAAGCTGTAAAATCAAAGATTTAAGAAAATTAACACACTCTGGCTCTAGATGACTGGAAAAGTTAAGAATCACACAGCTGATTCTTGGATGAAGCAGAGCAGATCCAGGAATATTGAAGACAAAGAATGCCAAAGCAGAAAGCAGGAGATGGTAATCACAGCTCTGCACCCAACCCCAAAAAGCACTGCAACTTGTACCAATAATAACAGATGTGCCTAATAATTAGGTTCTGGCCTTTATGTTGTTTTTGCCTTAAGAGCAGCACTTGCTGGCTCCTTTCATGGTTGGTAGAGAAGGAAGCAAAGGAACCAGTACAGGTTGGCACAAAGAGTGACTGGCAAAGCCTGGAATAAAAGTGAGCATTCACACATGCAGGAATTTACTCTCTCACACAGGCAGCTGTTCACTCAGATGTGGCTGCAACCCATTCATTCATCCTGCAATTCAGCTACGGAGCAGAAAAATATAGCCTTGAATAAAAAATGATCCCAACTGCAGCTCTTATTTTCCCTACACACAGACGTAAACAAATTTTCACAGAATTGAGCAGGAAGGGACCTGCTGCCTCTAGTAGGGGGCAGGTAGGAGCGTACTTGCTGGAGTTAGCCGTGAGCCTGATGTGGGGTTGTGCTGCACTTGGCCTAATGGTTCAGCCTCTACTTGTTCAGTAGAATGGCTACAATACTGTCAGTGTTGAGATAAATAGTTCTGGTGTTGAGGGTCGCTTCATCATCTGAGGCTAACTGTGGTTTACTTAGCCTGTAGATAAACCTAGAACTGGATGAATATATAAAGCCTCATTGCTTCCCCTATTATGGCATGAATCACCTGAGGCTTTGGGGTTGAATCCAGCTCTCCTGAGGGGTTGAATCTGGCCTTCTAGGTTTCCCCAGATGGCTATCCTCCCTTTCTCATGACATAGTGTATTGTAGTTTACCAGCATTTGTTAGGTTTCCCCTTATAAATGGTTGCAATGGCTCTTCTAAAGCTTAATTATTGGCAATGAGATCTTTAAGTTAAAATACATTGGCATTTTATATCCTACCCTTTCTCTTTGGACCCTCCCACCACTGGTATGTGGTCCTCAAGAACTCCTGTGACAGAGAATTTGGAGGTTTTCCCACCTTTGCCCTAGTAGCTACTGGGTAAGATAGTCAATACGAGATTAAAAAAGAGAAGCAACCTCCGAGTATAGAGTAGCAATTTGAGAGTTCTTAAAAACAAAGTTTATAAATGATTGGCTAAGGTCTGCCAGGGCTATGACAGGCCAGATAAAATTAGTTCATGTGCCATATATCTTGCATGTAGGTTGCTAGTTGTCCAGCTGTGACAGAATGGGCTTTCACAGTTGATGACACAGATGCCTCTCAGACATTTGAGGTATTTTTTGAGGCAGGTTCAATTAGTGCTGTTCAATTTGATCTTCCCAAATAGCATCTTTCAAAAGTACCTCATAAGCAACACTGCGTTCTCACAGAGGTATGGGTGAGACAATATATTCTTTGTTTGATTTGCTGGTGTACAGTTAAATACTAAAGCAGGTTTCTCTTTAGAAAGAAGAGGTCCTTTTGGTTTCCCTTATAGGTCCACTCATGCTCTTCTCTCTAAGGTGCTATGGTTTCTCAGTTGCCCCAAGGGCCATGCTCATTCAGCAAGTCTTACAATAGACTTCAAAGAGACTGGCCACTGAGTGCATGCGGTAAAAGATGCCCAGTGGCAGGGAGATCTTGACTACAATGGCCCAGAGTGTGAAGCCGTAGAAAGACTGCTCGATCTGACTGACCAGGTGTGGGCGAGTCCCATAGGCGTACAGAATCCATACCTACACAAACAAAGGAGACAGGGTAATGGAATCAAACAATCTCAAACTTGTTTTAAATTTTATAATACTCATTCTACAATTGGTGATATGTTCTTTAAGAGAAAGGGAAGCTTCCTTTGTTCACTTTGTGTGGTTGGCAGACAAGCATCACAACAATCCTGATAACTATGTCCAGCCAGCAGAGTTCCAAAATGGACACAACTGTGTGAATCCAGAGCAACAAACAGAGTGGGGGGAGACCAATTTAGACAAAGTGCTTCCTCATGTAAGCATTTAGAAGGTGCTATATAGCTATTATATCTTTTAAGTTATCCATTGGAAGGAAAATGATGGAAAAACTAGGGGAAAAATAAGGGAGTTACATTAAGACTACAGTGGCTGAAAAATTTAGTGAATGAATTAGGCCAACAGCATGATAAAAGTCTCATAAGTAACACATTTGCCACTAATCAGATCCAGGAAAAAAGAGCATTTAGTCACAACAAAGCTCACCTTTGGGCATTAAAATAAATGGGACAAGTTAGTGAAGACCTGAGCGAGTCTAATGTAGCTGGGACTAAAGTGAAAAGTAGATACTGAGATTCTCAGTACTGTATCTCAAAGTACCAAATGCACTTTATAAGGTAAGTAATGTCAAAACTTAAGTAACAAAATAAAATATAAACTTGGCAACTTCCTACCATTGGGTCACTTCTGCCCTCTACTGGCCACTAGTTTTTTCTCTGTTGGAACATACTTTTGCAGACGTTGTTACATGCCATCGTATTGCCTCTGACTTATGGCAACCCTATGAATGAGAGTTCTCCAAAATGAGCTGTCCTCAACAGTCCTGATCACTTCTTGTAGCCTCAAGCTTGTGGCTTCCTTTAGTGAGTGAACCCATCTCATATTTGGTCTTCCTCTTTTCCTGTTGCCTTCAGCCTTTCCCAGCATTACTGTCTTTTCCAGAGAATCTTGCCTTCTCAAGATTTGCCCAAAGTAGGACGGCCTCAGTTTCATCATTTTAATTCAGGCTTGATTTGATATAGAAACCACCTGTTTGTCTTTCTGGCAGTCCAGAATATCTGCAAAGCGCTCCCCCAGCACCATACTTCAAATGAATCAACTTTTTCCTGTCAACTTTCTTTACTGTCCAGCTTTTACACCCATACATGGTGATTTGGAATACAAGAGTGTGGGCGATCTTGATCTTGATCTCCCGTGACACCTCCCTGCACTTGATGATCTTTTCTAATTCCTTCATTGCTGCCCTTCCAAGTCTCAGTCTTCTTCTGATTTCCTGGCCGCAGTCTCCATTTTCCAACAACATTTAGTTCTGCTTTGTTCCATACTTTTGTGTTCCATTCACCTATGATTATAAGCATGTCTGGTTTTGGTGTGTGATCAATTTCTTCCTGGATGGTTGCATAAAAACTTTCCATTTCATCTGCTTTGGCATCAGCAGTTGGAACATAGATTTGAATGATGGTTATGTTGATAGGTTTTGCACAGTCTGATTGATATTATTTGGTCAGACTCTGCATTATAACCCCTAACTGCCTGTGCTACACCTTGCCTCAGTATTAGAGTCACTCCATTTCTTCTGGATTTATAATTTTATAATACTCATTCTATGGGTAGAACACTTTATAGTTGTATGACTTTAAATATCCTGTTCCAGTGCACTTTAGTTCACTAATAGAGATGGTGGTATTCGTATACGAATATGAATACCCCCCCCCCCACAGGTGCAGATAATGAGGGTTTGGCACAGACCAACCACTCACGATTTCGCTGCTGCTGCGAGCTCCACAGAGCCTTCCTATCTCTCCATTGCTCATGATGGATTAGCCACTCTGCGACCTGGCAGAGAGGCTCGTCATCCCGCCTTCTGCCAGGACTGGCTAATCTAATCTGGTTTATCTGTACCTGTGGGGGTATATTCATATACAAATACAAATACCCCCATCTCTATTCACTAACCCCAAGCACTGCAGTGTTATACATTCAATGTCTTGTTCTACAGTTTCCAGTTTACCTTGATTCTATCTTCTTATTTTCCATGTTCCCGTTGTATGTGTTGTGCAGCACTGGGCTTTCCTTTCACTTCTGTTCACATTAGCCACTAGATGTTCATTCAGCTTTAATCTAGTTGACAGAGTGACAGAGCTATTCATACTTGTCCTTTGCTCTTCCCCAGTAGCTGACCGTGTGCTTTCCGACATGGGAGTCTCATCTTCCAGCACTATCTTGTTTCATTTTGGACTATCTCATCATAAAATTTTCATGGTAAGGAAAGTTCAGCAGGGGTTTACCACTGCCACCTTCTGTACAGTACTAACAAAAGTTAGCTTGATTGTCACTGCCATTGCCTCCTCTGTCAGTGTCACCTTCAGCTACCGCTGCTGCCCAGTAGCTACCTTGAAAAGAATAGATGCTTCTTAGTCTGATGTCTCAGTGTGGCTATTCCACCTCGGGTAACCCTGCTACGAATCCTGACTTGTAATGGAATCAGGCCTCCTGATGGTATTGCTCTCAGCTTCACTGGCACAGTCAAACCCCTTCACCACATTAATCTGAAGCAAAAAGCATGATGGTAATAGACATTGCCTGATATGGTCTCCATGTCTAACAGTATTTGCAATAACTACATCTACAGTATTTCCATATATGGTTACTGCAAATACTGTTAGACATGGAGACCATATCAGACAATGTCTATCATTATCATGTTTTTTCCTTCAGATTTGACAGGCTTGTTAAATATGGTCTTTTGCAGATTATCTTTACCATGAAACTCCAAAGATGGAGATATCGCTGTATCGGGTTTTCTGGAATGCTCTACAAATGTTGTTGCTGCTTCCGGGAAGGAAAGAAGGATAGATTCACTTTCCCTCCTGTTAATGGCGGTCCTTTCCAAGGTTGGGTTGGGCTGGGCTGAGCAGCCCACAGGTCCATAAGCCAGCCAGAAGGTGTAGCATTCAGTGACTTCTCCCAGGAAGCACCTTGCTTGACAACGGCCAGAACTGCATTGAGGCTTCTTATGTTGCAAGGTCAGCGCTGCTCCTTCTAGACACCACCTCCTTTTGCTCCAACTAGGAAATCTTAAACTTTAACTCATAAAAGGACAAGGTCCTGAGTTGCAGCTGACACAGGTGTACTGGCTCCTGGGAATGTGGGGCTCTTGTAAGTGGGTGGACTTCCCAGCACTGGGACCAGGCCCTAGAGGTGCCATGGCTTTGCCATCTGGGTATGGAGACATCTGCTTCAGTGGTGTCCAAGCTGAGTCTGATATCTCAGGCCTGGGGATTCCAAGGGTTTCCTTCACTGGCTCCTCAGCCTCTGAGTGTGTAGTGTATTGAGGCACCTGCTGGACCCCTCGGACATGACAGTAAGGGTGGCAGGAAGTAGCAACCATGTGCTTGGCCTAGACCTGGAGATGTACGTCAGGTCTGCACACAAGTCAATGAGATAATCACAGCAGGGTTAGCTTATATGATATACCAAAAAGAAAAAAAAGGAATTTCTTTGGTAATAAATTTATTACATCAAACAGCGATAGAATGTAATGATGAATAAAAATCACCATGTATTCAGGTTGATGAAGTAAAAAATATATTCAAAGAAAGGCGGAGTGTTGCTTGGAATATTTTGGTATACCAGACTGTGGCTAGGAGTAACACCTTTCCTTGGTTTAGGACTGTCTCATGGAATCTCTTAATAAATAGTATGTTTCTAAGGCTACCTTATATACCTTTTAGAATATTGAGTTATGGGCAGACTGAAGTTTTAATCTATTTTAATCTATTCTTTTCTTTGAATGCTTAATTTTAAATTTTATTTCTACAATGGATTCATTGATATATGACAGTTCTAATATAATAGAAAGTTAATATATTAAACCCTTTAAAAAATGGCATCATCAATCTATACTGGTTTAGAATTCCTCGGGTGGGATCTAGTGAATCTGAGCTATTGATAACCTATGCCTAGAATGCTCTGTAGGGATAAGACTGATATGATGAAATAGACTGCTATGATCCCAATTACATCAGAGAAAAAGTATCATATCTTCATAGAAGTGAATGGAACCCATTTCCACATCTTGGTATTCTTTCTATACCTGAGTGCAGCTCAGTCCACTCACCGAGATGTTGTAGAAGATAAGGAGAATCGAGACGTTCTGTAGGATCTTTCTTCTAATGCTTGGTCTTTTAGGTTCTTCTTCAGTTTGCAGAATTTGGAAGAGGGATGGGTCACTGCCGTAGTCTGCCAGTTGTCTAGGTGTCTGATTCTCTAGATTGGCCATGATGTTGGTCAATGTGTGGGTTTTGGAGAAAGTTCCATTGCTACCTTGCTCCACAGGACCTCTGGAAATTGAAAAGACCCAGCTGGAACCAGCAAGGTTCACACTATTGTGAGCATTTGCCTTATGAGAAGAGCTGGAGTACAATGCTTCTGTAATAAATAGATTCTGGCCCAGAATTTGGATGGTCTTGCAAAGGGAGAAGCAGAAGTCCAGGAGGTGGAGACTGCCACTGGCATGAAGAAAGAAGATGGCAACCAAGGAGAAGATGGATACCATGAGGGGACCACAGGAGCTGCCCAGAAGCAAAGTAACATCTAAACTTCTTACCACACTTTTGCCAGAAGAAAAAACTGCTGTTTTCTTCTTCTTCACCCTATAGGTGGCAATGCCAATCAAAGTTGCCAAGAACATCACAGATAATAAAACAGAGTTAAAGATGTAATATGTTCTAAGGGCTTCAGGAGTAGTTTCAGGCAACTTGGCAAGCACTCCAAAGGAAATCATCACCCCAAAGGTTGCTGAAATGGCCAACGATCCTAGTACCAGACCTACAAATGCCCCACTGAGGTGGAAGTGTGCTCTGTGAGTGAAGTGAGGCTTCTGGTGATCACCTTCCCGCCCAGTATTCTTCCAGATGATGTATAACATTGTGGAGGAGAAGAGACTGAACTCAATATTGAAAGGGTGCAGGTATGCAGCACCTTCTGAAAAGATGTGGCAAAGACTGGTCATGCAACTGCAGCTGTTAGTGTATGAACTACCTGTAGGAAAAGCAAGAAGAGTGTGTTGGCCGGTGTGCTGGCTTTTGGCACAATAACAACAGTAGCAACAACAGCAACATGGCTTCTAGACATCTAGCTCAAAATCCTATTAATTTTATCTTATTAACTTTGTAGGGTGCACACAGTTCTTTTTGGCTTCTTCTTCTAAGCACTCTCCCTGTGCCTTTGAATAATTTTTTACTTTTCAAAATTGATGTGAGAGAGGGAACTGCATGCCAAGTGTAGTTGCAAAGCTGGAGATGTGATGAACTTCAAATTACCATTTTTGAACGTTGGGGGCAGAGGAATGATAAGAAAGGGCACAGAAGGGGCAGGAGGCCTGATGACTATCAGTTTGCATGGGTGAGAAGGAATCTGTGTGCATAAAGCAAGGGTGGAAAGCAGGTTAAATTCAGGGGCAGTGCAGAAGCAGTAGTGTATCAGAGACTAACAACAGGAAGGGGATGCAGAGGACGAAAATGTGGTGCAGGCAAGGGGCAATGCCTACTGTAGCTGGAGTGTATATTATCATAGGTGTAAGGCCATGTTTCTTCCTGGTGTGCAGAGTAAAACTGTCTCCTATAAACTTCTAGCAGGAAACCTGGTGTAAGATTCAGCAATTATTCCTTTTTACCTAATGTCAGAAACTTAAGCAGGGTGGCTAAGTAGCACAGCTAATTAGATGGCTGATAGGGAGCATGCCTGCCTGCTAGACATATTGTATGCACGCTGGACATTGGGTTTGATTCCTGGCTTTAGTCATTTTTTAAAAACTCATCCAGCCTTATGGTTGTATCCAAGTCATTTACAGAGATCCTCACTTTGTTTGTTAGCTCTGACCCCACCCCATGTCCAAAGGCAACATTTGTACCATGTGGAGTCTGGGTGCTCTCTCCCCTGTGAGCATCATAAAATTCTTCCAGCTGCTTCATGGACTCATCCAGCACCACACTCATCCACAGAAGCACATTAGTTGCCAGTGTGTGCATCAGCCCAAACCTAAAGGAAAGATGAAAGAGTTCCTGGAATCATTTGTGAGATCATTACAGTTTGCCGTTTTCCACTTCCAAATAACCAGCTCAGCTATATTACTATTCTCTTAGCTATTCTGAGAATTTTCACGTCCTTTACATGCACTGGCATCCTGTTAGCAAGGCCAGTTCTGTCACAAGGCAAAAGAAGGTAATTGTCTCAGGGAGCAAATAATGGACTGGAGCGGTGATGGCCTTCAGGCTGTTCCTGCTGGACTTCCTCGCTTTCCCCCTCTTTTACAGGACAGAGGTGTGTGCTTTTGGAGGGAAGCTTGAAGAAAAAAAAGAAAACTCGTTCATCAATTGCATTACAGGAAATTGCACTGCTTTCAGGACTTGATATTAAGCCAGTGTGCATTCCCAATAGATGGCTGAATTGTCTTCATTGCATGACTCGGTTGAATAGTCCTACCTGTTTAGATGTTGGTATTCCTGAATGCAAACCTTAGCATTAAACAACAGCAAAGAGACCTGTAAGAAGGGAAAGTGAAGAGGCAGATTTGAAATTAAAAGTAATACTACATCACTGTTTGCCATTCATCATATACATTTAAGTCAGCGGGAGGCTTTTTCAAGCCTAATAATCTCTCTCTCTCTCTCTCTCTCTGTGTGTGTGTGTGTGATAAGGGTTTGCAGTACTTAGGGAGGGTTAACAGACCCTCCTGTAGCTGTGACCCATGTCTGTCTTCCTCCACAATAGATTTTTTTTTAAAAGCTTCTTTTTGGCTCCAGTGGTAGCAGGGAGGAGTTTAAGGAGGGGTTCAATACACTCATAAAGGGCTAACTCTTTCTCTCTCAGCCACAACCCTTATTATTATTTCAACCTGCTATTAGACTTGAATAAATATTTCCAGTGCACATTCTAGGTTCTTTCTGCAAGAAGATGGAGTTTGTGGGCCAGGCAAGGAGGCCTTTTACTGTATCCAAGCCTCCTATTTTACACCCCATTGTCAAATCTTTTTTCAGTCTTTCTGGAACTGACTCTCTGAACTAGTATGAGCAGTGGCCATGCTAGCTGGGGGATTCTGGAAGCTGTAGAGCAAAAAGGTAGCATTTCAGAATTCCAGAGGGAACCACATAGTAGAGGGAAGCAGAATGGGCTCAGACATGGAGTAGAGGTAGGCAGAAGGTAATACAGAAACACTAATTTCTCTGAGGCAGAGTCAGGCAGTACGGGAGGTTTCCATGGGTCCCCACTACATATCAGAAACCAATATAACCTCACCTGTATGATGGTGAAAACAGCTTGCACAACAGGGAACGTGGTGATGAGCATGGAGACACAGTGCTGCAGCTCATAGTAATATCCCAAGGAGAGGCAGTCCAGAACCAGTGTGGCTAGTGCAAAGAGAGACAGACCACCTGTCACAAGAAGAGAGCACTGTCAGCCCAAACCTTGCACAAGTGACAGTCACTTGATTCCTTCCCTTATTATTTTGTCAGGGTGTAGCCCCAGGGGTAGGAGGACAATTAATATGTCAGCTACTAATGCCATGATACTATCCATCTGGAGAGTAGCTGTTTTCTAAAACGGAAGTGGACACAACATTCTTGCAGAAGAAGAGGTTGCCTCCTGATACCCATCCAAGTGAAATCTAACCTTTGTCTTCCCCAATCTGTTGTACTCCTGATGTGTTCCCCCAGTCGTTATCCATTGCTGGAGTTGAGGTCTGTTGCAACTGGAGGACAACAGGCTGGTGAGAGCATAGTTGAGTCCCTTTCTTTACCTCCCTGCATAACAAGTGTGCAGCTGGTGATCTGAATTTGCATTTCAGGGCACATTGTAGGCTCATGCACTCTTACAGAAATCACCCAGAGGTTGCAGTTTCAAATCTTCCAAAGCTATTGATGGGTCAGTTTGAATTTCCCTGTTTATGCTACAGGAAACTAAAGACATAGGCCTCATCCTTCTCTGATGCCTGTAACCGGCTTCTGTGAGTTATTCTTAGGATTTTGATAAATTTATTATAATATATTCTTGTTTACTTTGACTTTAAAAGAAATTCACTTCTGAACTTCTGTGTGTTTTCAACTCCTGGAATCTGGACTTGTTCTGGTTTTGTTTGTTAACTTCAAGGCTGGCTTTACTTGTGCCTTAGACCTCTTGGCAGAAATAGACTTAACATGATTGATAAGTAATTCAAATGAAGCTCTGAAAGCCCAATTGACATACTCTGTGTAAGTCTTGATTCATGCATACCTGCAACTCTAGTCTACCTGCAGAATATACAACACCATCAAATACTAGTCATCAGTTGGTTGGACTCACATAACAGGCTCTCAGGTCATGTGTGCAGAAGTGGGAGCCAGTACATAGCTATTTTAGTAGACCTGGAGGGCTCAAGCTTAAAATGACCAAACATCTTTGCACTGAATCAGATAGATCAGAGCCCAACATTTTCTCTGCACAATTGAACTGGAATATTGTATGGTCTGTTAAAGCCCATTTAACCTCTCTCTCTCTTTGATTTCCCTTTTATAAAAATGCTTGGATTTTGGAAGAAGAGAAGGTTGTCATGGTTAGTGACATTCTTCAGTGTGAGAACCAAAACATCATTATATTGCAAGTATGGGGAATCTACAGCTTCCCACATGTTATTGAACTCCAATTTTGATCAGTCCTAACCATCCTGGTCAATTGTGAGGCATGATGGGAATTGCAGTTCCTTAATACCTGGGTAGTCAGATTTCCCTCCCATGTATTGCAACACATCATGTTTTTGTACAGTCTCTCTCTCAAGTGTCTGCATTTTAATGTTATATCTGATCTAACCGTATTTTCAATTTTTAAATTGGGTACATTAGTTCCAATATTGTAATCCACTTTGGGACCCACTTCTAATAGGAGTTAAAAACCACATCAAATAAAGAAATAAATTCATTTTTTAACCTTTGAGCCAGCTTGCTCCTGCCTGGTGATCCTGATGCATTTTCAGCTGCTTGTTGCCAGCAGAGCGCCAGCTAAACCAGAGCATCCAGATGCAGGAAGAAATCATGAGCACTGCCAGGAAAGCATGGATGTTGTAATTCAGCAAGTTGTGTTGGTGTATCTCAGCGAGGAGCACAGCACTGCCCACAAATGTCAGGAGAGCCAGATAGAGCAGGGAGAGTAGGGAACTGGACTGTGTGGTGGATGCCATGAGTGAGCATGTGCTGTCTCTTGGGCATATGCAGTCTGGTAATGTTCAGCTCTGTGGACAGAAGCAGCCCAGGCAGCAGAAGATCAGCTATGTAGACACGTGTCAGCTGCTATTTAGATAATCCCAGAGCTTCAAAAAGAAACTTTTTTTGCCTTCCAATGTTTAGACTCCAACCCCCCAGGTCCCCCCAGCCAGCTTCCAATGACCATGCTGGTTGGGGGAATCTGGGGGTCCAAACAAACCACCTTACCCAGTTCTGAAAAAGTTTACACCATGTAATGTTAAGTTTAAAGAAGTGGCCATGTTAGTCTGTCTCAGCACGTTGGCAAAATGAAATGGGAAAAAGAAAAGAACAAAAGAGAGAGAGGGAGAGACGGAGAGGCAAAATATTGTGGCATCTCAAAGACTAACATATTTATTTCAGTGTGAGCTCTCATGGGTCAAAATCCACTTCTTCAATGTGATGTACATTCTGTCTCATATAGATATATATACATACACCTACAGCGGGGTTACTGTCAGGGCAGGGGAGAAAATAGTACCTGCTTCTTATTCCATATTGAACACGTAGATGTTTCTATAACGTGCTTCTACCTTTTGCTCCTTGTAAGCCATACTCACGCTCCACATTTTTGTTCCATAATTTCATTATTTCTGACGAGTCCAGATTCTCTTCAGGCTCAGCTCATAAAAAATGCTTTCTTGAACTGTAATTCCCAGAATCCCCCGAAAGTACACTTCCCAAGTTCTTTCTTTAGGTTATGTACCTCACCAGCCTCACTTCCAGTTATTCACATTTACCACATTTACTTATCCCAATCTGCTTTGTTCCCTAGAGGCACAAGGCTGATGGAGGAACCTTCACATATTGAAAGAAAAGAATGTGTGGATTGAAGTGTCATGTTGTATAATGAGCAAAGTTAGATTCACACCAATTATTCTAACCATTTTTACTCCGGCTCCTCCAAATACTACAATGAAAGGACTGACAGGTTTTCACTGACCCCCAACAGGAAAAAAAGAGTCACCATTCTTATGGTAGCCATGTAATAAGTTGCACTTTAGCACAGTAAGTCACAACTAGAGTAGGCCCATTGAATCAATGGAATTTCCAGCAGAAATTACTCACCAAATTCCCACTGATTTAATGGGCCTACTCAAGTTGCAACTTAATTGAGCAACAGGAGGCTTGTCTATATGGGCGCAGTTGGAGCGGGCTAACTAGGGTCACTTAAGGTTGGGTAGAGGTCCAGTATGCCAGTTGTGGCTATCCTTGCATTCAAATGGCATATGCACCTCAAGTGACCTTACTTGGTCCACCTCCCTGTTGAAAACAAAACAAAATAACAAATCCCCCTCCTTGCCCCCTCCCCTCTCTCCTTGCTTTTGGGAGAAAGTTTTAACTTTTTTTCTAAGTTGTATAGCAGATCAGCACTGTTGTAGACTTAAAAACATTTTTGCTACCTTCCTCTGCCTCTCTATGAAGCTATGGACCTCTCTATGAAGCTCCATGACAGCTAAGCTGTTGTCTTAAGCCACTTAACAATAATTATTGGAAAACTGAAAGTGGAAGGCAAATTTAAAGCCACAAGCTCTACTTTGGTTCTTATTCAATGATCACATATGTTGAAAATTAACCAAAACAGAGTAGTCCTACCTGCACACACACACAAAATCAAAATCAAAAACAAACAAACAAAACAAAAAACCCCAAAACCCAAAACCAGTGGCTCCTGATTAGAAATTTGCAGATAGGAACACTGTGGGGACATGCTGGTTTGCTCTAGCAATTACACCATCTGATCACCAGAAAAAGGAGGGAACCAGCCCGTCCCCACAGTGGATAAAACAGTGGGACAAATGCTGTCTGATCTCACTCAAGATTTCAGTCAATGTCTTTTCCCACCAGTAAAACTGGGGCAAAAAACTTGACAGAAAATGTACTTTCCACTATATTTTTCTGTGGGAAAAGTCCATTTCTAAGCATGCATTATTTCATAGAAATAATTACAGTATAAGGAACTGATGACATTTATACAGTAAGGTACTCCATATTCTCTGTTATAGTTAAAGAAGAGGGCATTCATTGCATCATCAGCCGCTACTCTTCCCCAGCTTCACCCCTATAGTCCTATATATGTCCAAAATGCAGAGTGAGAAGCACACAACTATTAGTAAACACTGGGAGGAGGGTTGACTTCTTCTTTTTTCAACCCTTCCATGTGTCCCCTCTGCTTTCCTTCACTGCATGTTAAGGGGTTCAAATCTCCTGCTCCCTAAAAGACTGATCTCCTTCGTATTTCCAGCCTGTGTGGGATTTTCATATCCGCACATTCTATGCACAAAGCAGCAAGCTCATTTCTGCATTTGGGACAAGGAACAGAAAATGCTGCAGAACACACTGGTTGCCTGTGAGAGCTGGATCAAAGAACTGGGGGAACTGGTATTTCAAAATAACAATGGAGCCTCATGATCTAAAAACCTTGCATCCTACCACACTAGTTTATTTTTTGGGAGCATGTTCAAAGTCTAGTGGGAGTCACACAGTTCCAAGCAATCTAGTCTACTAATAATTGATTCAAAAGACTGTTTTTATTTAGAGGGTGGCTGATGGTAGAAACCCAAACTGCAGTAGGAATAGGTAAGTGATGCTATAACCCCACAAATGCTGCTTGTCACTCAACTTCCAAAAATATATTTTGAACTACTACACAGACATTCCTGGAGTAAAAAAAAAATTCTGAACAAGACCCTGGAGAGAAACACTGGGAAAGTCACAATCACCCCATGTAAATGTTGGGATACAGTGCCAATGTCTTTCATTGAGCAGAACAACACTGATCACTCCATAGTCCTTGTAAATTAC
This sequence comes from Intellagama lesueurii, assembly GCA_037013535.1. Classification (NCBI taxonomy): domain Eukaryota; kingdom Metazoa; phylum Chordata; class Lepidosauria; order Squamata; family Agamidae; genus Intellagama; species Intellagama lesueurii. The sequence continues at coordinate 213,979,803 of JBAJHW010000003.1, forward strand.
ATACTTATAATAAGACTGGATCTCAAAGCCTACACTCTGTTGCTCCAAGTTCTTGCAAAAACACACTCACCTGGTGCTGTCACGCTGCTACTGCTGAAACTCCATTTCTCACAGTCATTCTCTCTCTCTCGGAAATGGCAGAATGAGGCATTAATATAGCAGGGCTAGTGGCCCCAGGGAGCCAACTCATGACCACTCCCACCACCAAAATCGGGGGAGGGAGAGCAGGACCTCCACACATACCTTTTCTCAACTTTTCCTACACCCTGCCTAGTTCTCAAGAGTCTCCTTCAGAAATGATGGGATTCTGGCAGCACTGCTGCTATAGGGCATTAGTGGAGCTTTAATAATGCATATCTTCCAAGACTAGAAATTGGTGCACTTGTTTTATAGAAAGGGCCTAAATCCAACTGCTGGTGCCAACTAGAGGAGATCCACTGAATCAATGGAATTTACATAGTGTTAACTTACCATTCAACGATTGATTCAGTGTGCTTACTTTAGGGACTAGCGACTGAATGTTTTTTGAACATGTAAGCAATTTCTGGGAGGTGTGGTGAAAGAAATGTTGCATTCAAAACATTTACTTATTTGCACTCAAGAGGAAAAAATGTAAACATTTTAATTGATTTTTAAAACAAAAGTAATATTCCAAAAATAATGTAATTATCCAACATGTTATTCAGGACTGCATCCTCAATCGTATTAGATTATAATATCTGCAGAGAAATAAACCATTTACTCAAATGAAATGTTAACAAAAATGTGCTCCACTTTAAATGCAATAATAATCCATACACTCACTATCTTATGTTTTAAAGTAATTCATATTTCATAAACCAACAGTGACATTCAAATTTATATTCAAAAGTAAAGCATGAAGTACTCTTGGGTAGGTGTGCATAGAGTTTCACTCTCACAAAACATTTTGATTAATACAGACAAAAAATTTAACAGGTAAATATAACAAATGCATACATTTTTTGTCACATAACATCTTTAAGCTCTGCATTTAAGTACAAATGTTTTCATAAATTCATTGTCATAAATACAGCATGAAATGAGATATATTTTCCCAAATGGGTAGAAACCATTGAATCAGTTCAAGAAGTACATAGAAGAAATGCTGCAGCATTACACACATTTAAGTAGACAGCAAGAGCTGGCAGCCAGCATTTTGTTCAGCTGGGTCACCCCTACAAAATACTTTCTATATGAAACCATTCCATTTCTCTGTGCATGTAGGATTATTTTTCCAGAGACCAGTCCATCACCTAAGAAAGCTCTCCCAGGATTCTAGATCAAGGGCTTGGTGGCATCTTTTCAGTGTCCTTTAAACTGCATATGCTATTAAAACCACAACAGAAGTACCATTACAATTGATTGTCTGAGTGTAACTGACTAGGTTCTAAGGGCTGCATTCTACTGCTGACCAGAGCTTGAAAAAGTTACAACTCTGGACTACAACTTGCAGAATCCACCAGCCAGAATGGCTTCATAATGATCACCTCCCTGCTTTCCTTCCTCTGGGGTGGGGAGAAGATGCTTGAGTTCCCGAAGCCCGTGCTTTGTTCTCATTCCTTTTGCTGCAATGTTCGTAGTGGAATCTAACTCTCGTTTTGAAAAGCCACTGGACGTGCCAGTTGGGGATTCTGGGAGTTGTCGTCCCAAAAGGTTAACCTTTCCAAACTCTGCTGCTGGGACAACTCTCCTCGACGCATTCTCTTGCTACGGGCACTCTTCCCGATCAGACTGAGCAGCGTGGGCACTCCATGCATGCTCAACAGGACTTTTCCTAAGGATCTCGCGCATCCCAAGCAGAAGCTGCGCTGACCTACAGACAAATACATCTCGGCCGGGCTGAACCACGGCGTGAAAGCCCAGCCCTGTAGTAGTAGAACAGCTTCTACCGGCAGGCTCCGAATCGCTGCGGCGGATTATCTCGGCCAGAGCATCACCGGGTTCGCCCACTCGCCTGCCCGCTCTGTGTGTCTGCCGGCACGTAGCCCGGAGGGGGGTTACCGGACGAGCGCCCTTCTGGGTCTGAGCACGGGAGGAGCGGCGCCCGTAAGCCCCGCGGAGGCGGCCTGCCGGAGCAGCTTAATCGGATCCAGGCCGGCAACGGAGGGAGCGCCCCAGCCACCGGCCAAGGGCCGCTGAGGACAAGCGGCCCACCCGCCAGGCTCCACCCAGCGCGAAGCCGCCCGCCTCCTCCTCCTCCCACCGCTCACAGCAACTTGCTAGGCCGCCGCCCTGCCTTGCGGATCGGCTCCCGCTCCGTTTGATTGGCTCCCGCTGGGCCACAGACCGCGGTGCGCTCGCTTGCCCGGACAAGGCGGGGAAGGGAGCGGCGCTGTCTACAGAGCCGCTGCCGGGCGATCGGGTTGGTCCTGCCGCCGCCGCCGCCGCCGCCGCTCCAAACAAGTGAGTCGCGAGCTCCAGAGGGATCGCGCCCGCTTTTCCCTTCTCAAAGGCGGGAAGGGACGGAGGCGCCCGCTGATCCCGCGATCCCGTCCCCCTCCTTCCCGTGACAGCGCGCTTCGTAGGGGATCCAGCGACCTCCGTACGGTTTCGCCACTGCCCAGTGGGTTGCTTGCTTATGGGTTTCTCCTTCTTGGTCCCGATCCATCCCGCCCGCTCGCTCGCTCGCTCGCTCGCTCACATTCTTCATCCTTTCCCGTCTGAGTCAGTGCTTTTGGGTAGGGGCCAATCGCGTCACGAGCTTCGGCATGCGCCGGCGGGTGCCTCCCTTTGCCGGCGAGCCACGTCCAAGCGCGTGGTGCTGTTGAGCTCCGGGTTCGAGTCCCGGGGCGCCGGGAGGGGGAAGAGGAAGCAGGTGTGAGATACCCCATCAGCTGTAGTCGCGGCGGCACATAACGGGATCCCCCCCCTCCCCCCCATTCTTAACCTGCCTGAGTTTGTGGCAGTTGTCTTGTCCTCATAACTTGTGGATAGGGAAGATGGTGGCTTAGGATGTATTGGATGCCCAATCATGATGCCCAGAGCCTCCTAGGGATGGCGCTAGGTGTCTATAGTTGGCCTACTTCGCTAGGTTGTTGTGAGGAGGAGGAATACGGCAATGCATGCCACCTGGAGCTCCTTGGAGAGAGGTGTGCTATACAAGGTGACAGATAAAATAAGAATGAAATGCATATGGCATTTCCTTTTAATTCTTTCCTCCCCACAGAATGAAGGGTTGTAAGAGATGCCAAACAGAATGCCAGTTTGATTTTGGTAAGCCCTGTTTATTTAAGAGAGGCCCCTGCTTTGTTTGAAGGCTGTGACCTGTACCACAACAGATCCATAAAACAGGTGCTGTTCTTTCAGCAGAGATCCGTTGTGCATTTTTGGGAGGAGATGTTAATCTTCTTTCCAAGTCATGTAGATTTCAGGTCTTCTAGTCATTGAAACAATGTATATACTGTATGTGTTAGTGTTTCCCCTGCCCTCACTCAAAGGGGACCACCAAACTTTCTTTTATTTTCACAACAATCCTATGAGATACGTTTTTATTTTATTTCTTACATTCATATCCCAACCTTCTGATGCATTTATGGGAGTTACATGCCTTATACTCACAACAACCAAGTGAGGTAGAAGGACTAGTATAAACTGATGATCACATGGTCTTTGTAGTTGAGCAGAAGTCTGAGCTTGAGAATGCCTGAGGCTCTGTCCATCACACAGCACAGTCGTGGTGTCAGGTCAGAGTGAGCAGTGTAGGTGAGGATCTAGACCTAGGAGTGAAACTAGTGATGTGGCCATAAATGAAAACTAGAAGTGTGTGAGAGAGTATGAGTGGATGGATGGGGTAGTGTATGTATGTGTATGTGTTTGAGAAAGTATGTGAGGTGGCCACAGCAGCTTTTATCTCTCGCTCCTCTCACTATTGGCATACAGCTTCAGTACCCAAGGACTATAGCCCTTTGGATTAAGGGGGCTCTCCATCCTTGACTTCTTGGATCAAATACGGTCTTTCAGTTGTCTAGTCTCAGCAGCACTTGTGTGGATGCTGCTTCACAGTGGATGCTGCTCGCTGTCCATCCTAGACCACTATTGGCTAACTGTGAATTCTCACTTTCAGCTTGGGCCCCTCCTGGGGCAGAGAGGGCAGCTCCTCAGGTTGTTCAGATGTTTTGGTCCTGTGGTTCCTTGGAAGGGATGTGCATGCTGGCCCATGCCTGAATAAGGGCATGCAGATGGTTATCCAACTTGCCATCTACTCTTTGAGTGATACTCTGACCCAGTTCTTATCCAAACCCATGGTGGTATTTGTGCATTCCCAGATTTAAAAACCCATTCCCATGAATGGGGAAATGCAGATGGCTGTGACCTGGAGTGGAAGTGGGGCTACTCAGTGCCTTCAGTGTTGAGGATAAGATGGACCATAAATATGTGGGAAGAGGTACGTAGGAGGATTGTACTTCTGCCCCCCCCCCCCAGCCAACCTTCTGGCAATGGTGTAAAGGCTATCGGACAGTGTGTTTGAGCACCACCATATAAAAAGAAGGGATTTTTTTTGTTAAAAAAAAAAGGGGAGGGAAGAGAAAGACAGAACCTAGTGCACTAATTCTGACCTAACCACTCAAAGCCTATATAGGAAGAAAGTAGGTATTCATCCATAGACACTCACCCACACTCCCAATCCTAGTAGTGTAAATTTTTAAAAAAGAAAAAGAGAGAGAAAATTCTAGGGTTCAAATCCTCACTATGCAAAATGGGTAGCCCCTGCACAGTGATACATACTACTTGGTGACCTCACTTTTAGCCCTCTCTAAGTGCTTCAGTAGCAAGAGTGGCCAGGAGAGATCTCAGACTTTATTGTGGGTTCAACTGTCACTCTCCTCCTTTGGACTGAGTTTTCTTGGATACCTTGTTATTGCTTCTAATTTCCCCTTCTTTGCTTGGAATCTCTGCACAGCTTCTTTGTAATTGAAAATTAATCCCACAAATGCTGGGTTAAACATGAACAGTCCATGGGGTGGGAGTGGGGTAGTGGAGGTCTACTTGTTCCAGCCCCCAAATTTCACACCTATCCTTGATTGGGTCCCTTTTCACACATTTGTCCACATTCCTATTCCTTCCTAGTGGCCATGTTGGATAGAGCTGGTAGAATTGTAGAGATCGCTAAAGCCTCACCAAGTCCTTGGAGAAAAGTAGCTGCTGGTGAAATAGACGTCATATACTTTGGTTGTGCAGTGACAGGTTGGGAAGTTACTAAAAGGATGTCCCAATTGACATGGAAGCAGCTGTAAATTCTTACTCCAACCCAAATTAACATGCTTGGTCCTAATTCAGAAACTGTGGTGATTTACTAAGCTGGTGTGGTGTAGTGGTTAAAGTGCTGGACTTGGACCTAGAAGATGTGGGTTCACACCTCCAGTCTGTCATGAACATAATTGGGTGACCCTGCGCCAATCACACTCTCAGCTTGACCTTCCTCACAAGCTTGTTGTGAAGATAAAAGAGGGAAGAGAATCATGCATATTATATTGTCTTGAGCTCTAGAGAAGAAAGTCAAGCTATGACTGTAACACATGATTAAATTAAATTCATTTAAGCAGCTCTGTCACCTTAGGCCCAGAAGTTCTAAGGAAGAAGTACAGAATGTATAGATTTCTCACTCTGAACTTTGCCACTAATACAGTGTGTTTTAACTTGTTGTATTCATTTCTAACATACTGCATTTTTACATGGAACTCAGTCTCTTTCCTCTCCCCCAGTCTGTCCCTTTAGTCTGGATCAGGAAAAGGTGTAGAAATGATCCATCTTGCGTGTGAAAATGTCTAGGTTAACAAGGACAGAGGAGGTCACTTTTTAGTGCCTTGCTGAACTTTTCTTCCCTCCCCTTACCAGAAACTGACTAATTTCCCAGTTCATACTACGTATTTTTGTTCACTAATGAGAACAAATTTAAATCTTCAGAATTTCATTAGTTTCACTCTTTATCTCTACATAGCCTTTGTATGCAATCTCTAGAGGAAAGCCTAAAATCTTTATTGGCTTTTTGCTTCTTCTTTTTGTTTCTTCCTTCCTTTTTTTTTTTTTTTTTTTTTGCTGACTCTCTCAGGGTTTTGGTTTGGAGGCATATTGGCGGTTGGCATTTTACTTCAGTGCAGGAAGGAGGATGTTTATATATATTTTTCTTATTGCCAGGGTAACAGTCTGGACATGGAAAATGTGATTTAAAGGGCAAGCAATGCTTCTTTAGAAAGCGAAAAGACCACTGAAGGAGATGGCTTGTTCTTTCATGCCAATATAAGCCTTGTCGGTCTTAATCATTTGAAATGAAATAAGCTCTAATAAGAATATTAAAATCTAATTTGGAGTCTCAGCAGCAGCAAAAATTAATTTCTCATGCACATGGCTGGCAATGGGCAACTCCCACAGTTAGCTAAGATCTGGAAAATTGCTGAAAGGGCAGAATTTAGCTCAAGAAGGAAATAAAGCTTAGTTTTGTTATGGTTTATTTTATTTATTTATTTATTACATTTATAGCCCGCCCATCTAGTCATATAGACTACTCTGGGCGGGTAACAACATATCATGTAACAATTTAAAACAATTTAACAATTTAAAATCATAACAATATATTACTAAATAAATAATGATCCAAGATGGGAGAAAACACAAAATAACAAAATTCAGATGGTGGGTGGAGGGAAGGCTTGCTTAAACAGCCAGGTTTTCAGTTGGCATTTAAAGATGCCCAATGACGGGGCCATGCGAATCTCAGGAGGGAGGCTGTTCCAAAGACGAGGAGCCACTGCCGAGAAGGCCCGGTTTCTTGTTTTTTCCTTCCGGGCCTCCCTCGGCGTTAGGCTCCTCAGCCTCACCTCCTGGCTAGATCGGGTGATACAGGTAGATCTAGGTGGAAGAAGGCGTTCCGTCAGGTAACGAGGCCCTAAACCGTTTAGGGCTTTATACGTAAGCATTAAAACTTTGAAATCTACTCAGAACCGAATGGGCAGCCGATGCAAGGCGGCCAGAGTGGGAGTAATATGTTGATGTTTCCTTACCCCACTGAGAAGTCTGGCCGCCGCATTCTGCACCATCTGGAGTTTCCGCATAGATCTCAAAGGCAGCCCCACGTAGAGAGCATTACAGTGGTCTAATCTCGAGATTACGAGCGCATGGACCAAAGTGGTGAGCGACCCAACATCTAGATAGGGACGCAGCTGGGCTATCCGCCAGAGATGGAAATAGGCGGTGCGGACCACTGACGCTACCTGGGATTCCATGGCAAGCGCCTGGTCCAGATAGACCCCCAAGCTGCGCACCTCACTCTTCGCGGTGAGAGTCACCCCCCCAAAAGAGATGGAGTTTCCCAAACCGCTGATGGTAGGTCCCCCGACCCTCAGGACCTCCGTCTTGTCCGGGTTCAGCCTCAGCCCATTTTCCTGCATCCATTGCAATACAGACCCCAGGCAGCGCTGCAGGGACAGAATGGCATCCACTGTAGTTGGCAAAAAGGAGATGTAGAGCTGCGTGTCATCGGCATATTGATGGCACGATGCTCCACACCCCCTGATAACCTCGCCCAGCGGCCTCATATAGATGTTAAACAGCATTGGAGAGATGGTCGAACCCTATGGAACCCCACAATTGAGGCTCCACGGGGCCGACTCATGCTCCCCAAGCTGAACTCTCTGAGGACGGTCCCCCAGGAAGGACCGGAGCCAGGCCAACGCCTGACCACCGATTCCCAACTCGGAGACCCTCCTCAGGAGGATACCGTGGTCGACGGTATCAAAGGCGGCTGAGATATCGAGGAGGACCAACAGAGAAGTTTTTCCCCTGTCGGCCTCCCTCAAGAGGTCATCTAACAGGGCGACCAATGCCGTTTCCATACCATGGCGTGGCCTGAAGCCCGACTGGAACGGATCCAGGGCATTTGTTTCATCCAAGTGCGCCTGAAGCTGATCGGCCACTACCCTCTCAACCACTTTACTCATGAAAGAAACATTGGCGACGGGCCTATAATTGCCAATATCGTCCGTCGCCAAATTAAGTTTCTTTCGAATGGGCCTAATGAGTGTCTCCTTGAGGGCAGGGGGAAACCTGCCCTCCTGGAGAGACCCATTAATTATCGCAGTGGCCCATTCGGTTGTTATAGGCCTGGCTGCTTTGATTAGCCAGGCCGGGCAAGGGTCAAGGGAGGAGGAGGTGGCCCGACAGCGAACTAGCGCCTTGTCCACAATGTCAGGCGTCACAGGCTGAAAGAATTCAAGTCTCACCGGGCAAGACGGAGTGCTGGACATCTCTGCTCGATCCACTGTATTTAAAAAAGGAGCAAGGTCCCGGCGGATGGCCTCCACTTTAGTTTTTAAAAATGCTGCAAATTGGTCAGGGGAGATGCTAGGGGGAGGCCCTTCACCCCAACCAATTCTGGATAGGTCGCGAACTATACGGAAAATTTCCGCCTGCTGATTTGAAGCCTCACTTATCCGGTTAGCGAGGTGAGCTCGACTAGCAGCCCTTATCTTGGCCAGATAAAGGTTAGTTGCGGCCCTAACAGCTTCTTTATTATACTCCGTCGGTTTCCTTCTCCATTTGCTCTCTAGCCTTCTCCTAGTTTGCTTCATTGCTCGTAGCTCCTGGTTATACCAGGGCGCTGGACGAGCTCTGCATTGGAGAGGGCGTTTAGGAGCGATCGTGTCTACAGCCCTAGTGGCGGCCGTAGCCCAACCATCCACCAGAGCCTCTACAGGAGCGCCAACCAGATCTGCCGGTATCCCTCTCATGGTATCCTGGAATCCTATAGGATCCAGTAACCTTCGAGGGCGGACCATTAAAATAGGTCCTTGCTCCCTGCGAGGTGGGAGGGCCATTAAGAGGTTACATTGTATTAGGTGGTGATCCGACCATGACAAGGGAACCGACACAAGGTCAGTCACCATCAGATCACGCTTGCTCCAGTTGGTGGAAAAAACCAGGTCTAGCATATGGCCACCCATGTGGGTGGGGCTGTTAACATGTTGGGACATGTTCAAGGAAGCCATGGTTTCCAGGAACTCAAGAGCTGGACCAGATACCTCAGCCTCCGCATGGATGTTGAAATCCCCCAAGACTAAAAGCCTCGGGGATTCCAACAGAGCCGTGGAGACGAAGCTCACCAGCTCTGGTAGGGAGATGGCTGGGTCGCGGGGAGCATGGTAACCCAGCAAAATCCCAATACCATCCCTAGCCCCTATCGACAAGTGGAGGGCCTCCAAACCCGGCTTCACCACCTCGGAGTGCCTAGTAACCTCTAGGGTGTTTTTATATATAATGGCTACTCCCCCCCCCCCGTCCCTCCAGTCTACCCTGGTGCTGGATCGCATAGCTGGGAGGACAGGCGAGGGCAATAGGTGGACCCCCCTCCCCACCAATCCAGGTTTCGGTTATGCATGCCAGGTCTGCATCCTCTTCCAGAATAAGATCGTAAATAATCTGGACTTTATTGGATACAGACCTGGCATTCAACAGCACCAGTTTTAGAGTGGAGGGTCGGCTAATCTGGTTACCTCGGTCCTGACAGTTGGTCAGGGTCCCAGAACAGTGAACAGCTTTCAAGCATCTGCTCACCGTTCTTCTGACACGAGTAGGGGCCCTGCCAACGCCATATCTCCCTCTACCTGTAATCACCCGGATGTTCAGTGGCCCCTCACTGGGAGGGCAAGCCTTCCACTCCATAGAGTTAACCAAAGTAACTTAAAGTGCAGATAGTTCAAATAAAAAAACATAAAACAATTACTAATCAAGTAACCTGAAAGAACAGAAAGCAAATTCAGCAAATAAAATGACCTACAGTGAAATAAAAATAAATATAAAAAAACATTAAATAGGCCTTAATAATATAAACAATATATAATCAATAAACTAAATAGTGTATAAAAGTATCTACAACGAAAAATATCCCCAAGCTCCCCCTCACATACTATAAGCTAACTAAAGAATAAATAAAATAATATAAATAAAGAAAAAGAAGAATTTAAACTCCCCCCCCCCACTCACTGTCCTGTTCCTTCGAGTTGGAATGCTTGTGGGGCTGATTTTATAGCTGTAAAATGCTTCTGTGGTGGAGATTGAGAGCAGCGCAGGCAGCAGTAGTGAAAAACTGGGAGGGATAATAGAAGCAGCACAGGCAACAGTAGCAAAGAAAGCTGGAAAGAAAAATGGCGCCACTGTTGCCGTTTTCCAGTCCCGGCATGTAGTTCCCAAGACCTCGCTGGTCCCCGTAGATAGCAAAACAGGGGGGGCGGCTCCAGATAGAGTTTTCAGCATGGCAATACACAAGGGAGCAGCTGGCAGGAACCCACAACATGCGGGACCCCTCCGTCCAACTCCCTGCTCCGCACACCCCGCAGCAAACATTCGGCACCTCCAGATCTCCCAGCGGCTTGTCGAGCCCTCCGCGTTGGGTCCCGTCGACATCACCGGAGCCCCGTCTGTGTCCCCCCGGATTCACCTCCAGGCGGAACCTTTTGAGACTCCAGACTCTCGACCCCCCAGATGCTTCTCCTCCGGGCTCAGCCGATCTGCCGCAGCAGCTCCCACAGCTCCCACAGCTCCCGCAGCTCCCACAGCTCCCACAGCTCCCACAGCTCCCGCAGCTCAATCTCCGGTGCCAGTTCCCAGCGCTTTCTGCCTCGTCTCTCCACGCCTCGCCTCTCTCCCTCCACTGCTCAGGCTTCGGCTCCAAACAGCCCCAAAACGGTCTCCCCACTCGACCCCCGAAGCTCAAACCACCACAGAACAACAGGACAGGACAGGTCATAATAACATCCAAGGGGAAGGAAGGGGAAGGAAGGGAAAAAGAAAGTAAAGAAAGAAAAAAACAGACCGGTGTGGTGGAGAGCAATGTTACCAACCGCTACCGGCCCGCCATCTTTATTAAATGCTGTAGGCATTGTTATACACAGACACAGTTGTTTTGCATTGCTGTTATTATGTGCTATTAAGTCCCTTTTGACATCTGGCGAGTCTAACAATTTTTGAGGTAAGCAAAATGTTCAAGCTTGGTTTCACCAGTCCCACTATCATCCCATGAGTTTCCACAGCTGTCGTGAGAACATCATAACATGCACGAGTGATGCTGCTTCACGTAAGTCAGAGGTTGGCTGGTTGGACACTGGTAGATCTAAGGATAGGGATGCAGAACAACTCTGTGATCTCTGACCATTGGCCATGCTAGGCCAGGGCTTCTAGGAATTGAATTCCAAACAATCTGGAAGGCCAAACATCCTGCCCTGCTGGCTTAAGGAGGTGGAGAGGGCTACAAGCAAAGCTGTCTTGAGCTGCATTCAGCCTTTGGGTCACCTAGTAAATTCTGCCAGATCGAATGATGAAGGACATACAGTATATTTTCCACAGGCACTTTGTTATCTCTCTCTTTTTCTATGTATCAACTGATCTAAGTTGCATGGTAAGTACAATGTTACCATCTGCTTCACCTAGAGAAAATTAGCAAAATACATTTTCCTCTTGTTGTGGTAGAGGCAGGGCTATTTGTTGCTTTCCTTGGAAATCTCTAGACCTGCATGAGAATCTAGAGTTGTAGCTGATGGGCAATGCAAAATGGCAGCAGTTTACTAAAAGGGAACATGCAATTTCAGCATCCTTCTCAGTCACAGATAGAGGTATGCATTCTTGCACTTACTTTCAGTGCCTTGATTGTTTTGCTTTCTTTCCATATGTTTCAGAGAATGTCAGGGGAAGTGCCCTTGCACATCAACATCAAGGAGCCACGATGGGATCAGGGCACCTTTATGGGGAGAGCAAAGCATTTCTTCACAGTGACAGATCCTCGCAACCTTCTGCTCTCAAGCAAGACTCTGGAAGATGCACGGAGGGTGATTGAGGATTACAGGTTCTCTTGTTAGTCTGGGGATTGCGTTGGTTCTTCAGGGAGGGGGTAGTGGCAATGCTGAGGGAGATTTAGCCATAGCTGACCCCAAAAGAGATAATTTATCATGGTGAAGCATTTCAGGCATCTGGTATAACTGTGACTCCCCAAGTATCACATCTCTTGCCCAATTTCTGGAAGAGAAAAATCCTTGTCTTTATTGGTTCTCTGGGCTTTTTAAAAGTGGTTTTCTGCCACCCGGTACGGTTGCTGTGTTATTTAGAATATTCACACTGAAGCCAGTGGGGTGGGGAAATCAATTCCTAGAGGAAGCTGGTCATTCAGACGGGCTGGGAAGCTGAAGCTTGCAGAAGGCTGGAGGAAGGCAGCACTGAATTCTTCCAACGTGAGTTTTGGCATAGCTCAAGAGTGTTGCACATCTGGTTCCAAATCAGATGTTTTGAGTCAATCAGGACATGCACAAGGAACCTATCCTGGGCTGTCCATAACAGAGCCTCAGGACAATCGATGAATATGTGTATTGAAAGAGCAATGAAGCACACAAAGGCTGGAACTACACCTTCACCAAGATCTGGATAAAATGTAGCTACTCTGGGTTAGCTGCAAACAGGTGTGCAATTACTGGTAACAGGTGCACACATTTAATCTGGCCTGAGTGGGGATGTGTTCTGCTGCTGTGGACATGCCGGGGGCTGGGTGTGACATCACGTGATGTGGATGTCATGCCCCACTCCCAGCCCTTTTTATTTTTTAAAGAAAAAGATGTTTATGTCCATCTTTAGATGTGCAATTTAATTACAGATTTTAAAAAAGAATGCAGTGGTAGCAAACAGGGGAGATGGGGAAGGGGCATTTAAGGGTGAATTCACAGCCTTGGATCCTGAGGTCCCTGGAACGTCTGCAGGCTGCCTCCCAAACAGCAAAGGGCTCCTTCTGTTTTATCTTAAGGAACCACCCACATTAAAAAATAACCCCCCAAAACAGACATGAGCGAAAGGGTGGCAAATGGGAGATATGGGGAAGGGGTGATCAGATGTCTGGCAGGAAAAGGGCAGTCTTGGCCTGCCTGGAACTACAGAATATTTGTAAAGTCTGGAGCAGAAAAGAATGACTTCGTTTCTGAGTGCTATTGAGTACCATTTTGAGCTGCAGAAGGGCTGGACGTCATGCACTATGACAGGAGTTGCTGCATATTCAGTCTGGTTCTCCTGACAATGTGGTTGCTGCCCAAGCTGTCCACCTTTTGGGTTATCTTGTTGCTCTCCATATCTGAGGAAGCTGTAAATGCAAGTCACCCTGTCTTCCAGACTGTATTCTTTGGTGCAATGAATTGATCCCTCTCCTCCGGTGAGCTTCACAACTTCATAGTTCTTTTCCCGAAGCTGCTTCCCATTTTTGTTTCTCTTGGTACTCATTCCAGGATTGGAAAGGTGTCACCAGGATTGACTGAGGACAAGCTATGGCAAGCAAAATACATCTATGACTCAGCTTTTCATCCAGATACTGGTGAGAAGATGATTCTGATTGGGCGAATGTCTGCTCAGGTGCCTATGAATATGACCATCACCGGATGCATGCTCACCTTCTACAGGTATGCACAGAACTCTGAAGTTGCACTCTGTTGCAAGGGCCGTCTTGCATGGGGGTCAGGCAGGTGAGACAGCTGATTCCTCGGGGACTCATATACATGCAGCAGTTTCATTCTTGGATCTTTAGGCATTCTTTTCTTTTTCTTTAATGAGAGAAAAGAAGGGTGTTACAAAGGTCTGATTTTGATCAGACAGCAGTGCTGGAGAATGGTGGATAACATTCTGTCTGCCTCCCCTGTGGCATGTCCAAGATGCTATGAGATAAATCTCATATTTTTTGATACATCTCCTTTTTTCCAACAACAGTGGATGCTGTCTCGTCCCTTGAGCACTGCCTGGGGGCTGTTCAGCAATGGATGCAGGAGAACGGACTGAGGCTGAATCCGGGCAAGACGGAGGTCCTTCGGGTGGGTGCCCCAGACATCAGTGGTCTGGGAAACTCCCTCTCTTTTGGGGGGGGTGACTCTTACCACCAAGAGTGAGGTTCGCAGCTTGGGTGTACATCTGGACCCGGCGCTCACCATGGGGACCCAGGTGTCGTCAGTGGTCCGTTCCGCACACTTCCACCTTCAGCGGATTGCCCAGCTGCGTCCCTATCTTGATGTGGGGGCGCTCACCACTTTGGTCCATGCACTCGTAGTCTCAAGATTAGACTACTGTAATGCGCTCTACGTGGGGCTGCCTTTGAGATTGACGTGGAAACTTCAGATGGTACAAAATGCCGCGGCCAGACTTCTAACTGGGGTGAAGAGGTACCAACATATTTCCCCCACGCTGGCCGCCTTGCATTGGTTGCCCATTCGTTTCCGCGTTGATTTCAAAGTTCGTACGATTGCTTATAAAGCCCTAAACGGTTTAGGACCTTGATATCTGGCAGAACGCCTTCTCCCACCCAGTTCCGCCAGAGACACTCGTTCTAGCCAGGCTGGGCGACTGAGGGGCCTAACGCCGAGGGAGGCCTGGAAGGAAAGAACGAGGAACCGGGCCTTCTCGGCAGTGGCCCCTCGCCTCTGGAACAACTTGCCCGTTGAGATCCGCCTGGCTCCCTCTCTGGGTGTCTTTAAAAATAAACTTAAGACATGGTTATTTAGGCAGGCTTTCCCTCCTGCTGTATCTTAATATTTACATTTTTTACATCTTGGATTCTTGCATGTTTATTGGTGCTATTGTTTTTTTTTAAATTTTGTAATGCTGCCCAGAGTAGACCATTGGTCTAGATGGGCGGGGTATAAATCGAATAAATAAATAAATAAAGCAGTGGTAGGGAAAGACATGATAAATACAATATGGATACCTGTCTTTCCCCACTCTGAGCTACATAATGACTTCAGAGTAGATTTTAAGTCAGACAAACTATGTGGGTAATGAAAAGACCCATAGATCTGACCCAGACTTCCACTCCTGAAGCATGGCTAGTTTTAAAGAGAGGGAAAATATATGTTGGAAGATCAGCTCTCTCTATGTCGAGAGATACAGAAGATTGCTCTATAGTGGGTGGGAAGCTGGGTGGTGTCTGGTCATTTACCTTGGCATCCATGGAAAAGCCTGCTTAGGTTGTAGGATTTTAAATGTTGCAGCATTCCCTCTGGGTGCACGTCTCTGTAATTAGGTCTGGATTATTGTGTAAACTATGGAGCAGTGACTTTGTGTGTATGGTATTTGCAAGCACAGGAGTAGGATTGTGGCCAACAGTGATATGAACAATGATTGTTCATATGCAGAACTGTAATATGGCATTTTTGAATGTGAATTGCTGCATATATTCAAAACTGCGGATATATGTCTGTGTGCAAAAGTCAACAAAGTTCTGAGTGTCTGTAGCAATAAGCATGCATGTAAAGCTGCTTGCATATTTTTAAGTACATGAATGCCACCTTACCTGTAGAGTATGCAAAATCCTCTAGACCGAGTGCATGAATTATGTGTGGGACAATGACCACATGCAAGTATAGGCAAGATTGTACATGGCAGTGTGCCTGAAAGCATGTGGTTAAGAGTGTCTGTAACTGAAGTGAATCTGGGGAAATCACAAGAATGCCTCATTGAGTGAATGTGTGCACAGTGAGTGGATTAATAGGTGTCTCCTGCTACCCCTTTGAGAGTTACCATGGCACTCTGGTTTCCATGATGTTTGCTTTTTATTTTGTCTGCTCAGTGGTCTGTTGGAATTCTGACTGTCTCTTTTCCTGCAGGACAACCCCTGCCGTGCTGTTCTGGCAGTGGGTGAACCAGTCATTCAATGCCATTGTCAACTACACCAACCGCAGTGGGGACGCTCCCATCACTGTCAAGTAAGGAGGCACTGTGTGATCCACTCTGATGAACTGCACCAGAGTCCATGTGTTTGGCTGATGCCACCCCAGCAGAAAGCCTTAGCAGTTTCTAAGAAGTCATGTTTTAGGATTCAAACCTGCCCTGGGAAGCAGCCATTCAGACCCAGAAAGTTCTGCTTTTAGAAGGCTATGAATGTGAGCTGCAAATATTCCTGATATGCTGAGGGACATCTTAACAATGGTGTCCCTAGTAGGACTTACAACGGAATGTTGCGGTTTAGACACTTTCTGATCAGCATTTCAACCAGCCCGCCAGCCAGATAGTCACTCATGCATTTTCCAGGATATCCCATTCCTTATTTCCACCTGGTTTTCCACATGCACCATTTGCAGTAAGCAGGCTCAGACCTGATTGGGCTATCTTGGGGGGAGAGAATCCCCTCCCTGATTTTTTTTAAAAATAGTATGTTTGCACTTTTGCAAACATCAGTGTTTCCCCATGCTGGATGATCTCTCCCTCTTGTGTGTGAATGGTGATGGAAGGGTCTACATTTGGAGAACTCATTTGCCTCTAATACAAACAGAGGATGAAATATTACAGGGCCAAATCATGGTACTGAAAATATATAATTGGATTTAGCAGATATAGCAAGATGCTTGATAAACCAACAAGGTAATGGTTTCCAGATCTGAGTCCTAAACAAAGATGATATTTTAAGAGTGTGGTCAAAAGAAGGGATGGCTTAGCCTTGCCTGTAAATGGCATGGTGGATAGTAGAGAATTGCAGAAGTTGTTGGGAATCCTAGAAGGGAAGCAAGGGAGGGAGTGGTGTGGCAACAGTGCTGCAGCTGAGACCCGATGTATAGAAGCAGGAAGCAAAGAGGAAAGAGCAACTGTTGGCTGGGCTAGGAATGGTGAGAAGAGATCTAGATATTGTTCCTCATTTCCTTTATTGTGGCAGATCTGAGTGACAGGCATGTTCTTCCATGCCTCACTTACCAAGTGCTGTTCCTTATGTTAAGAGTCACAGCTGTGATTAAACAGGAAGAAATTAAGAGTTTCTCCATCTCACAGAGGTTGCTTCTTTCCTTTGCAGCCAGCTGGGTGCAGCCTACATCAGTGCCACCACTGGAGCTGTAGTAACGGCACTGGGACTCAAGTCTCTGACTAAGGTAAGGAAGGAGCTGATTCTGTCTGTCTTGCCACAGAGGGGAGTTGCTCCCAGAGAAAGATCCCACTGCAGGCTAGAGAGGAACTCCTTATAGCTGGGAGGGAATTCCTGCTCTCTGACATTAACCCAAGCTTCTGCTGGTGGGAAATGACAGTAGCTGTCATCTAGTACCTCTGCAGGGTATTAGGTATTAGGCTGGAGAAAGCTAGCTTAGGTTGTCAAACTTGTATATTACTAATATGACCTTCATTATAGGGAGCTTCTCTTTCTCTTTGATTAGTGCACGATCTGCCAGTTTCAATAGGCATAGATGGAGCCTTTGTTTAATGAACACATTTCATTTTTGAACAGTCAGTGTGTGGAGATACCATATAGAATCATGCTGTGGTTTTTTAAAAAAGTTGAGTTGTGTATTTTCACAATCCAGGCTGTCTACCCTTTTGTCCTGCACCTAAGCTTTTGCACAGATGAACCCGTTGACACAGGGCCTGGCATTTCATTATGTCTGTGGGGGAAACTACAGTCAAAAACAGTGAAGAGACCCATCCAGGGTTACACAGGGAATTAGTGGCAAAGATAAAACTTCATTTTCCATTACCTGGGCCTTTGTGCTGTGGAATGTTTATCCTGTTACAAAATTAATCAATCTTGCGTCTTCTCTTTGGTAGCGTTTGCCACCCATCATCGGACGCTATGTGCCTTTTGCGGCTGTGGCGGCTGCAAACTGCATCAACATCCCATTAATGAGACAAAGGTAAGATGGTCTGGTGTGTGTTAAGTGGAGAGGGTACTGGGGGTATTGTTTTTGAAGTCCAACTCCTGGTCATTTATTACAGCCTTTGTGTATTCTAATCACCCGCACTGTTGGGTGTCCTTCTTTACCCTCCTGTCCTTGTCAGTGTAGCAGACACAATCCAATTGATCTGTAATAATAGGTGCTTAGTTAACAACCTTGGAAAACACTTTAGCATTCCAGAGCTGCCAAGAGCAAATAAGTATAGAGCGGGGGTGGGGTGAGTGGGAATAAAAGATCACTTCTTATTCAAACTCTTTAAATAGAGATATTTCTGCTTTCTTTGACGCTTTTGTAATAGTAATTTTTAAAAAAGTTAGTTTGCTTATATCCTGCCTTATATCACAGCCCTCAAGGCAACATATTTTGGGTGACCATGCAGTCTCCCATCCACATAGTGACCAGAACTAGGCCTGCTTAGGTTCAGCAAGATTGCTGCACCATTTGTCCTCAGACCAGAAGCTAAGGTCAACGTGTGAGGGTCTTGACCCAAGGATTGCATGTAGTGATGGGGAGCAGGCAGAGCACTGTATGCCAGTTGTGGATGAAACCATGATTCACGTGCAACCCCCATCACATGCCACTCCTGCCTCCCAGTATCACACACACATTGCATCTCATTCTGTCACTCTCGTAGTTTCTCATAATTGTTTCTAGCACTAATCAAGTGGGTAGCAGGGAGAAAAACAGGATAGGGAAGTGTGGAGAAGGTGAAATGGAATGAAGCTGCACTACCTTGTCAGGTCATCCTATACCACCTCATTCTCAGTTATCTTCTTCCTGAGAACCGAAAGGGCAGACATCATCTACTATTTCTGTCCCTAATGTGGGAAGGGTGGGTGTACGTAGCAGAATCACAGCACTTCTGATGGCAACAGAAAGACTGCAAATTGCTATACATTGCACAAATAATTTTTGTCTCTGCAGGGAGCTGAAGTTTGGTATCCCCATTACAGACGAGAAAGGGAATCGGCTGGGTGAGTCGAAAAAGGCAGCTGAGCAAGCAATCGCTCAGGTGGTGGTGTCTCGCATTGGCATGGCTGCACCTGCCATGGGTAAGTAGTACTCCATGGGCAGCTATTTGTTTCAAGAACTGGAAGAAACATCTGAAATGCAGTTCCACCAGTTGTGTCTTTGTTTTGTTTTTGTGGCTGTGAAATATTTGCGGCTGGGGGGGGGGAAGAAATGATAACTCAGTATTAACGTGTTAACTTGGTATTGGGAATCACAGTGCTTTAGGCTTGGTGCTTTTCAGCTGTTTTGTTTCTGGGAGGTTTTGATGTGAAATCTTGTTAGCCGAGCATTGTT
This sequence comes from Intellagama lesueurii, assembly GCA_037013535.1. Lineage (NCBI taxonomy): Eukaryota > Metazoa > Chordata > Lepidosauria > Squamata > Agamidae > Intellagama > Intellagama lesueurii. The sequence goes on from JBAJHW010000003.1 coordinate 213,998,786, forward strand.
GGATTACCATAGCATGCCAAATCCTATAATTTTTAAAAAAATTACACGTAGATGGTGAAATGCAATTTGACTGTGTTATTACATGCCAGCTATCAGGTATTTTGTCTATATTTTGGATATAGTTTTGTCTTTATTTTTTTTTATTTTTTTATTTGTGGCCTCAATACTTAGGGAAGATCTGCATGCTGGGAGAACATGGAGTTTATTCAGTATCAGAGTTTGCAAAGCAGAATTTTGAGGAACGTGCTCACTTCAACTCTGATTTTGAACCTGAAACAACAGAAACTTTTGTCATTGTGTCCTGGAAATTCTAGGTTACTCTTTGCTAGCTAAAAGAGAGCTGCAAATCTGAGAACTATTCACTGTAATATTAGGTCAGATTAACTTTAGCCAATTCTAGGAGATCTTAGAACAACTTTCCCCAACATGGTGTCCTCAGTGTATTTTGGACTACAACTCTTAGTATCCTTAACCATTGTCTGTGCTGTTTGGGACTGATGGAGGGTGTTGTCCAAAACATCTGGAGGGTACCAACTTGGGGAAGGCTGTTGGAGTAAGCCAACCATTTGGAAGAGTTCCCTGCATTCCTTCCGTTGGGAGACTTCCAGTTGGGTAGGTGTAACTTCCATCTTTCTATTGTGTTTTTTCTCATCATAGCGATTCCTCCTGTGATCATGAATGCACTAGAGAAGAGAGCATTTTTAAAGGTAAGTTTTGTGGATCTTGCTTGATTTCACAGGTCTCCGTGTGGAGAAGGATGTGTTTCATTTCTTGACATGGGAACACCCCACTCCCACATTTGAAAAAAAGTGTTATACAGAAGGTGGCTGGCACGCAATGAGGAATAGAAGTTGTTACTTGTTAACTAGCACGATTTGCTGCTGTGATTTCTACCATTGCCCTTACAGGAGCACAAATAACCCATAGGATTCTGGCCGTTATTTTATCATTTTGTCACTATGATGTGCACCCTAAGAAATATTTTCGTGAACAGTCTTCCATTATATTTCAGTTTCCTGTGGATCACTAGTGGCACATACCTTCCTCAGATTCCAGTACTTCATGTATGAACTTGTAATGACCTTTAACCTTTCCTTGGTTCTTGCCATTGGTCTTCATCATTTACTCTCCTCCTCTGTAGGCAGGTTTTCCCAACCTGTTGCTCTCCAGAACTGTAGGATTGGAATCCCCATCATTCTCAGCCAAAATAGCACACTGGTTGAAACTGATGGGTGGGTTGCGGTCCACCAGTACTGGAGAGCACCAGGTTGGAGAAAGCTGACTAACAAAATCATCTGAAATAGCACAGCACTGCAACATGGACCCCCTAATTAAAGAACATCTGAGCAACTAAACAAAGGAAACATAGGTTTTGGGAATAACATAAGGCAATTTAAGAGTACGTAGTTTGCCATGTCAGTGACATCTGAAAATATGTAATTCTTCAGTCCTAAAGGCCTGTGAGTGTTGACCGGGAAGTGATTTATTTCTGCTTCAGCAAGACCTACGTCTAGTTCAAGTGTGTACAGAAGAGGTGTTTGGTGGAGCAGTTTCTCAAGTTGTCTGACTGCATGCTTGAAGGAAAGCTGATTATAAAAAATTCAAAACAAAAAAATGGCTGAACCCACTTCTCCACTGTCTTGCTTGTGTGTGTGTGTGTCTGTCTGTCTGTATGCATGCAATATTTCATTTCATATTTTAAATTTACCTTTGTTGTCATTAAAATCATCTCATCACAGTCAGTTAATTAGAACTTGGAAAGAGTTTAATTGAATTTTAAAATAATTTATTTAAAATTCATTATGCATAAACATTAAATGTTGTTCATTTTCTTTAATTTCACCCAACATTTAAAAAATCATATATATTCAACTACATCAGTTTTTATTTGGATTAATTTATTATCATAAAGGCAGGGAGGATGCCGGGTACAGGGTCCCCTAGGAAGGTCTACCAGGAAGCCATACAAGCTGCAGGACACTAGAACATGCTGATGATGATTAGAACAAGGGTCTTCATTTTTACCACTAACAGTAAAAGTTTTCATTGTAAAAAGGAGCTTGGAGCGAGACTAACTATTTACCAGTGATTTTGGGTGCTGTGAATGTTTACATGATTTTTTTTCCTGGGATGGTGAGGAGTTGCAAAGAAGGACTTGGGGGCTGCATGAGGCCCATAGGTGCCATTTCCCCCTATCTGGTGTATAAGTTTAGAACTGGCAAGATTTCCCCTCATCATGCAAATGTAATTCCAAATGCAAGAATAGGTGATTCCATCATGCAGTTTGTCTGTGGCAGATGAGGGAACTGAACTCATATCACTTGACCCCAAACCCTGATGCTATTATTTTTTATTTTTTATTTTATTGGTTTAAACGTATACCTCGCCCATTTAGTGGACAAGGGCGGCTTCCAGGAAATAACAAAAGTGTACAATACAACAAGGGCCAGCATAAACGCAGTACAAAATTAATGCTACAAAGGGGTGAGGTTTGTAAAGGCCTGGGTAAAAAGCCTGGTTTTCAGTTGCTTATGGAAGCGCAGGAGGGTGGAGGCCAATCACACCTCCACAGGGAGGGAGTTCCAGACTAGAGTGGCCACTGCTGAGAAGGCCCAGCCTCTAGTTGACGATTCACATTGGCTAGAATCCTACTGATGGGGTTTGTGTAAGTTGACACAAATGTTTCCAGTTAATTGATAAGGTACCAGGTCACATCTTGGTGATCCAGTTGGCTATATGGCCTGGCACACAATCAGGACATGCCTTGGTACCTTACCAGCTGCAGTTTGCTGCAGTAAGTTTTGCAAAACTTGCAGGAATACTTACAGGATTCTGGCTGCTGTCCCTTTGTTGACCTGTGCTATAGATGAGGCTTAGGATATGTCCCACAGAACTCTTTCTGAGAAGAGAAGGGCATCTTTGTAAACTACAAATGAGAACAGTTGCTTGAACAATAATGAAGATAACTGAGCATAACATCCTTTTTTCTCCTCTCTTCAGCGGTACCCCTGGATGAATGCCCCTCTGCAGGTTGGACTGGTAGGCCTGTGGTAAGTGAGCTTTGTGTAGATAGAACTGTTGGCTCTTTGTCACACAGAAAGAAGAGGCTATTAGTGTTTCTCTCCGTAGCCCCTACAGTTGACTGAGAAGACTACCAATATCAGAGGTTACTGGGGGCGGGGGGGGGGTATATTTCTCAGAATCACCCAGCCAACCATTGGCCTGCTCAGTGGAGAGTTCAGGAAGTTCTTGTCCAAAAAAGGCACGTTTCAAAGCCCTGGCCACTACAGAGCAGTGTGGTACAGTGAGCGGTAGACCAGAGCTGGCAAAATGCAGGTACAGTTCCACCTCAGCCATGAAAATTTTAATAAGTAACTGAGGGCCAGTTCCTCTCTCTCTCTCTCTCTCTATCTTGCAGGGTTGTTAGGAGGGTGAAATGCAAAAAAGGAAAGAACCATGAACATGTACACCATTTTGAACATGTTGGAGAAAAGGCAGGATACGAGTAATAATTCAGCATGGTTTGGGTTTTTTTTGAGTAGCACCAAATAATACTCAGCTTGCGGAAGCTGACAAAATGATATTCTGTGGTGGTGGAAAGAATGTGGGAATCATCCTACATGCCAGGATGCATACACACACACACACACATGAACACACACACATTCTGCAGAGATTCTGGAATTTCTGTACTGAGACTGCAGTACTGTGAGTTGACCTTTAAAGCTGGCACCGATTTTTAACAAAAGAGGCTGCATCTGTCTGTGTCATTAGGAGACACTGGATTTGTCGTGCTGCATTCTGGTCTTGCCTGTTCCATTTTTTATATCTTGGCATACAGCTCTTCTGTATGATCAGCCAAATGCATTTTATGTGATGATCCCAGATGACTTATTGTAATTAAAATGACATACTGTTCCTACACCCTTCCATTTCTGGGCCCTTTTTCTTTCTTTCTTTGATTGGAGGAATGGGACCTTGGCAGGTCATGGAATTCCCACCCTAGCCTTTTTTAATGGGAGGGACAGAATAGCATTACGTCAGCAAGGGTAACTGCACCAGTTCTTCTCCAGTCTGATGCCCTCCAGATGTTTTGAACTATAACCTTTGGTAATACCAGTGATGCTGCTGGGACTTAGTCAAAAACATCTAGAGAGCACCAGATTGGAGAAGGATGGGTGCAGTTTTCCATGCTAATATGAATTTAACCTTTCCCTTTTAAAGAAATTGGAATGATGGGAATTCTGCAGCCATTTAATTGCTCCCAGAGTACCCACAGCCCCTCTCCATCATTAATAAAAAGAATTAGGCCTTAAAACAGGGAATCAGGCACCCCAAAGCCTCTTGGGGTACAATACTCCATTTTAATGTTCTTTCCCTGCTGCAACTTTTTGGGCCCTAAATAACCTGCTCCCCCTGCATCCTGCCACCCAGAAGTTGCCTTCTGGCCACTTGGTTTTGAAAAAAAAGTATGGGTGCCACCCTTCTTGGTCTGGAGTGGAGATGGGCACGAACCTCAGTTTGGAGGTTTGTGCAGGTTCGTACACGTAGCACCACAGGTCCCACATATTCCGTTCCCCTGCCTTCCCAACCAATGCCCCACTCACCAGTTGGAGTGCTTTCCTCTCCTCCTCCTCTTTGGCTATTTGACCAGACCCTGGCAGGAGCACAGGCTTGCCTGTGCTGCCTCCTTGGCTGAGTATGCAATCAGCCAAGGAGGAGGAGCAGGGAAGCCTGTGCTCCTGCCAGAGACTGGTCCACTAGCCAAAGAGGAGAAGGAGAGGAGTGTGTGTTGGCTGTTGAGTGGGGTAATCTAGCCAGGGAGGTGGGAGAAAGGAACATGCTGCGCTTATGAACTGGCACAAACCTCCAAACTGAGGTTCATGCCCATCCGTAGTCTTGAGTTTGGTGGAAAATGGGACAGGGCAGGGCAGCCCCTGGCCCCTCCACAGTTGTCTACTTGTGAATGAGATATGTATCCAGGATGTGTTATTATAGAATCATAGAATAATTTTGTTGGAAGGGGCCTATAAAGCCATTGAACCCAACTCCTTGCTTAGTGCAGGAATCCAAATCAAAGCAAATCTGACAGATGGTTGTCCAGTGTTCTCTTGAATGCTTCCAGTGCTGGCGTGCTCACCACCTCCTAAGGTAATTGGTTCCATTGTTGCTCACTCAGCATTCTGAGTGAATACAAGAAAGCAGTCCTATATTCAGAAAAACACAGATATATTGTGTATACCTTGGATTTGTTCCTCTCTTGATTTGTGGGAAGGCTTGTTACTTTCCTTGAGAGAATCATGAGCCACTGAAGATAGACATAATAATGGGAATCACCTCTGTTGTCTCTGTCTTTCCTCCTGCAGTTTGGTGTTTGCTACACCCTTGTGCTGTGCGTTGTTCCCACAGAAAAGGTAAGTGCTACTGTGGCATTCAGTTGTGTTCTTATGTCATGTGAGGGTTTCAAGTAGGTTTTGATCTACTGTGAGGATGGGCAGTAGGTGTGTGTATTTTTATCAGATCTATTCAGGGCTGCAAATACGCTTAGAAGGTGAAGCCCAAATCTGGGCTGTATGAATTCTGTACAAAGTGGTACCAATGGGATCCAAATCATTTCTCTTGATTTTGACTTTATTATATATAATGGTATTTATTCACGTGTGCTTTGTTAGCCTTTAGTCTTCTATCTTTTTCTTCTGTCTGTTCTCTTTTGACCTCACATTTTAGACTATAAGCACCTGGGAGTGGAAATCTGTAAAACACAACAAGTGGAGGGAAAATAATAATGGTGGTGCTGGTGGGGTGTGCTTAGAATCAGACTGCTACTGGTGAAGATGTTTGGTAGAAAACTTTAAACCAGCCTCCTGGCACTTGCCAGTTGTGTTGGATGGTCTTCCCATCATCCCCAGCAAGCATACCCAATGGCGGAAGTGGTATCCCAGAACATTTAGTGGGCATTGGGTTGGGGGAAGCTACTCTAAAGGATCTCGGTCCTATAAGGTCATTATCCAGTAAGCCTTCACATCACACGCTATGACTGACAATCCTTCCCTTCCTCTTCCTCCTGGCAATCTGAGCCCAAATTTTCTACCCTCCCCTCAATGCTGCTTCTGTAAAAATTGTGCTGCTGAGGAGCTTTAGGGTTTTGCTTTGTTTTTTAAACATGTTATCTACCTCTACAGCTCAATGCGAGTGAGTCGCCTGGAATCTGAGGTTCAAGCTGCGATCAGAGAGAAGAACCCCAGCGTTGAGGTTGTCTATTTTAATAAGGGGCTTTGAGAGAAAGAGAGAAAGAGAGATTTCCTCGTGCTGACCCTGGTGTGTGGTGGAATGGACAGAAGAGGAACCAGGGATCTGGTGCTCACAAGGAGGAAGTTACATTTTGTAATAGTATAAATCCCTTTTAAATGCTGCTTTCCTATTGGCTGCCAAGTTTTGGCAGTTTTACATTTATAAAAAAAACCTTCCTGAATCAGGTGAACCCTTGGGTTAGATTGTAATGTGTGAACAAAGTAGAAACATTCCATTCCGGGCACAGTTATATGTCGGAACCAAAGGATTCAAGCATCCTTAAGCAAGCCTGACTCCATGTACAGTGGAACCTCTACTTACGAACTTAATCCGTATTGGAATGGTGTTCTTAGGTTGAAACATTCTTAAGTTGAAGCAAAATTTCCCATAGGAATGCATTGAAAACCATTTAATCCGTTCTGGCTGTTTTTCGTTCTTATCTAGAGGCGCCATTCTCAAGTAGAGGCATTAGTTCCCATAGGAACTAATGCAAAGCCAGTTAATCCGTACTCTACCACTAGGGGGAGAATTTTTTTTTTTAACCTAAGATGACCTAAGGTTAAAAAAAGGGCAGGAAAGTTTTTTTTCCCCATTCTTATCTTGGAGCTCCGTTCTCAAGTAGAAGCAAAATTTAGCGAACGGAGCTGTTCTTAAGTTGGATCGTTCTTAAGTAGGGACGTTCTTAAGTAGAGGTTCCACTGTATTAGGCATAATTCCACAGTGATATGTGTGTGTGTGTGTGTGTGATGTGTTGATGTATAATCCCCTGTGAAATGTTGTTTAAAAAATAATAGTAATCTTGGGATCATTTGGGTAACAGGAGAAACAAACACCTTGAATCCTTTCAGTTCCATTGAGGAAGGCCTCTTGCTTTGCATTTCAGTTTACATTTCATGAATTTAGTGCTAAGGAGAAATACTATGCTTTCGTGAGTGAACTATGTGTATTTTTTTTGCAGTATCTATGTTATTGAGATAGTAAAATGTCTATTTTTGCAAGCAAAACATATTTGCATAAGAATGTCTGTATTCTCTTGCTGTGTTTGTTCTTTTGGAGGAAAAGTGAGAAAGAAATAACAGTGACAGTTTATGCAGCCTTAAAACTACAAAATCAATCATCATCAGCCTGATATGCAGAGAAGAGAATATCCAAAGCCTTTAATGGAAGCAAGTAATTGACCGTATTGTGAGAATGTCTGTGCAAATAGAAAAGCAGTTAAAATGTAAACAGTTGAAGAAGTCTGGGTTTTCCATCAGATCTGCTCTTTAGGGTTGCTTACATGCTTAGAAGAGGAAGAAAGGTTTGAAATTTGCATAATTCTGTTCTGTAGGCAGAACCAAACCAAGTCATGTTGTTGGCCAAGGCAGAGTATTCAAAGCCAGCCAAGCAGTCTTCCTAAATTAAATAATGATCAATTTGCTGCCCTTTCATGACACCTCAAAACCTGCTGTCTGAGGTGGCTGCCTTGCTTTGCCTCTGCCCTACATGTGGGCATCACAAAGGCACATGGATATCAGTAGTTGTAAATATACACTGAATCTGCCTCTTGGAGACTGTAACATTTCAAGATGTCAAGCAGGAAAGGATCTAGTCTAGCTTTGTAGCAGCCTCATACGAACACGTGAAGCTACTTTGTACTCAGTCAGACTACTGGTCCATCTAGCTCAATGTTGTCAATTCTGGCTGGCAGCAGTGGCTCTCCAGGTTTTGAGGCATGAGATCTTTCAGCCCTGATTGAATTTTGGACCTTCTCTATGCACAGCACGTTGTCCTAGCACTATACAGTATTATGGTCTCATTCCCACCTCTTCTGCTTAGCTATATTTGCATAACCGTGGCATCATTTGTATGCTAGGTTAGTGATGCTTTGTTTTTGAAAGGGGGGGAAGGTCAAGGGACAGGCGGCAGGGATGGCAGGATCTCTGCTGTTGGCTTACCATGTTCCTTTGCCTTTTCATTTGATGAGGCAAGTCTTATGATGGCAGCCCCCAAAAGGCCAGACTGCACGGTGCCCTCTTCTCAAAATGACAACAAAAAAACCCCGTGTTCTACATAATGTTTCCTTCCCCCATCCATTGCCCCTAATCCTTCTGAGCATAGATCCTTTTCTAGTCCAAAGTCAAAATTTCCTGGGGCAAACCTGATCCCATGTATCTGTATGTCATGTGCAATGTGTATCACTTCTAGCTTAGAGCGTAAAGGACAATCTTTCATACATGTAGTTGCAGTCAACTAGTGGTGTCTGCAGTGCTGAGACATCTCTGCTAGGAAGGGAACAGCATATCTGAATTGGAGCTGGTTTGAAGCCTTACTGCAAAACCAGCACTAAGTACTTACTAAAGGAGATAATATGCACACAAAAAGGTTTTTTGTTTAGTTGGTTTTGGTGGAAAAAAATCTCTGCATTGATTAAACAACTGCATTGTAACCCCCAGTTCTTTCTGTCTGCTGTGTAGACTTTAATGAGTGAATGGAAGGGTCAGGAGATCTGCATGTGGTGATCGGATGCACTGAATCAGTGCATCTTTACCCTGTTAGAATCTTTGGGTGGATGTGTCCCACAGCATGTACTTTAGGGGTTTTGAAAAATCAAAATCAAAAGAGGGTAGACAAAGAATCCCCTCTGCTGATGGCTCAATGGGATAAAACTCTTAAGCTAAAGCCATACCTATTCCTTTGATTCATTCAGTTCTGTGTTCTGTACAGACTAGCATCAAATGACTTAGTTGTTGCTAAAGCCCAGAACCTTTCATTGAAGGTCATGTTTGCCATTGACTTCATCATCATCAGAGTCTAAAGGAATTAGTTAGCTTTAGCATCACACAGAAAAAATGAAATTGGAAGTGATGTGTGTAGTGACACATTTTTTGCTTGCAGGGTGGGATAAATAACATAAATGGCTGGGATTGCCACAGACCTTCAGCCAAAGTGGTTGAAGGTCAGTGGCGTAATCCAGTTTTCTGCTATTTTAATTCGTGGAGCAAATCACTTCTTTTAATCTGAACAGAACAGCCAGGGGTTGTTTATTTGGCTCTTTATAAATGTCATTGCTGCTGGAGGTTCTTGAGTTCTGTCTGAGGTTGCTTTGTGCTTTTTATTGTGTGTACTCCTAATGAGACCTCATATAATCATGCAATGAATTGCTGGATCATGCTTTTTCTTTTATTATGCTGGTTCATGTTTGAAGCTTGTTTTACCAAACCTGAAACAATTATTTTGTGCAACGATCCATATGGATTTGTGTCTTGCCTCCTGTATAGCTTTAAATAAGACAACTGTTTCTAAATAAAGAATATACTCTCTGTCTCTTGCTGCTTTCTTGGGGTGATAGAACTGGACAGAGCCAATGAATTTATTTCCATGTTGCTTCTTCAAATATAGCAGACTTAAATCTTCCTTTAGGTGGCAGGCCTTAAAGGGAAGGAGCCATAATACTGGAGCAGTCTGATAACAGTGCCTCCAACCTATTCACAGGCTCATGCTTTTGGTAGCAAGGTGGAAGTAATGATGAAATTGTTTCTTGGTCTTTTCTGCTTCTCAAATAATGGAAGAGAATTCATTTAGATTGTGGTAGGTGACTGGCCCTGCTGAGATTTTTGGCCTGCAACTCCCAACAATCCTGCCCAGCATCTGTGATGAGAGATTATGGGGGCTGCAGTTCAGAAAAATCTGAAGGGCCACATGGTTGGCCTAAATTGGGGGTATAAAACTGGTCTAAATCTCTTGTCTTCCCCCACCCCCATGTTTGTGTGGGGAAACTGGAAGAGGGCTCAGGATTGAGCACCTCTCCTTTCCCACTCACTGCCACACACCCCAAGACACCTGTCCCTCCTTTTATGAGTTTGAAGTTCTGGTTTTGTAGAGGTGACCATTGTGGAATCTCCATGGTAGCTAAGAAGGTGGCCGGATGGGGTGACTGGGTCAGCCTCTGAGATTAGAGCTTTGTCTAGCACTTTGGATGGTGGTTTCTGCTCATTCCTCTGGCAAAATTGACAGGCTCTCTTGGTGTCTTGAACAAATGTGCCCTGTGGCAGATTGCTTCCTTGCAGGTGGTAATGGCAAAAGGTGTTGGAAGATACATCCTGTTGGGTGTCCCATATATCCCACAGGTATTTTTCAGAGGTTCATTTCTTTTAAATGCTTTTGTTTTTTTGTTTGAGAATGCAGTTAACCTGTTGTATGAAGATTCTCTTCTTTCATGCATATATTTTCAACCCAACCCATGATATAAGGAACCATCTCTGTTTGAGAAGAGGCTACACAAAGATGTGTACAACCAAACCATCATGGTCTTCAAGACGTAGCCCATAGGTGTGTGTGTTGGGGAGGAATGGGAGCAGCCATAGGAAGGTAAGCATTTTCAAGGAAGGACTAGGAAAAGGTTTACCTTTTCTGGCCTACCTAGATATTGGATATATTTGGGGTTTGGACTACAACTCTAAGAAGGCATAACTAACATTGCCAGTGGCCATGCTGTTTGTGGCATTCTGGGAACCCAAGTGTTTTCTGTGCCTGGGTCTGTTTTACTGCTACTCCCCACCCCCACCCCAGTCTGGTATTTGTTAAGTGGAACAAAGACACTTGTAGCACCTTAAGGTTTTATTACAACTAAGCTTTTATGAATTGTAGCCCATTATGTCATACTTCTGATGAAGCGAGCTGTGGTCCTGAAAGCTTATGGCACATAACACCTGTTAGTCTTTAAAGTGCCAGAACTGAGTCTGTTACTTTGGCTGCATGGCTGTGCCCCTGGTGATCTTCACAAATGGAGTTGTTAACAGGTTTTTGCTAAAGAAATGGGTGATATCCCACACTATCCCACTGAAGCTAGTGAGGTGCTCATTCACATTTACATTCACAAATACTATATATCTGAATAGAAACATTTGTACTGTGTTTTGTTTTCTTGGCTTCCAGAGTAATAAGTCAGGAATAAGAGGAAGCTGTCCCTCTTGATAGTTCTTTTGCCAAAAATTGCAAAATGCACGGACAAAACTGGTTAACACCCTTCCTTGTCTAATAGGTTATTCAGTGTCATCTTCTGTTATTTCTGCTTCTGCATTGAAGTTCTCTTCTGATAAGATGCATTATTGTGAGACATGTTGTACAGTAACTGGTGCTGTAGAAATGTTAAACTAAATAAAAAGGATTGAGATTCCATAATATTTAGTGACTTGTTGAAGTCAATGCAGCCTTAGTGACTCATGACTAATCAGTCACATTGCTTCCAATGGGCTTCCTCTTGGCATTGGTACGGTGTGGCTCATGCATGGCATGTAGCTCCAAGCCCTTTTGTGGCACTCAGTGTCTCCCAGGGGAAAAGTAATAATAATAATAATAAAAAGTTGCCATTTCCTTTTGAAATGCAGAAACCTCCATTACACTTTTTCTTGGAGTTTCCCAAAAGTTTCTGTTCCTTAAGTTTCTGTTGTTATTCAAAGAAACTGAAGCTTTAATTGTTAAAGTAGCTTAATAGTTTATCTGGAGAATAAAACTTTAATTCATAGGCAATGTACTGTGGCTTGGGTGGAAAAAGAACCAAGCCCCCGACTAAGGGCAGAGAGACAGGTGGTGCCTGAGTGTGCTTGTTGTCCCCATCTGCTTGCCATGTGAGCATCCTCTCCCAGCGTCTCCAGCTTAGCATATTTCATGGATGGATCCGGGATTCGCCATCAATCAATGGCTGATAAATAATGTAGGAGTCCACGGTGCAATAAGACTTGTCACTTGCAATTCTGCCTTCATACATTAAAGATGAAAAAGAACAAGACTCTTGCCAGAAAAACAAAGACAAGTTTTTAATAGCTTGCCAAGATGTTGCAAGATGGAATATACAGGAAAAATGAATTACTTTTTTATTATATGTTTTATTATGCTGTAATGAACAGGATTAGTGGAGAGTGCAATGCATTTCTAATGCAGCTGAGCAGAGGGAGAAATACACACATGGATTTTCCTCTGCGCATTAATGATCAGAGTGTATGGTGTGGAAGGTTCAGAAATAGGGAAACCTGCTCTGGGAGGAGAGAGCACCCCATGGTTGCAGTGAGTTGCAAAACCCATTACAACTTAGAGCATTCAAATAAAAAAAAAATCTGAAGAAGCTGCATTGCACATTATGAATAAAACTTTTTGTAATCACAACTGATAATTTACATTGAAGGTGCCTTGCACCCAGTGAGTGATTGTAATGCCCAATGCGTTTTGTTCTAGTAAAATATGCCTGCTTACTCACTCACCTTAGTCATCTCTTCCCAACGCTAAAGGAAACCTTTGCTTCTTTGTTGTTGCACATCTCTTCCTCCATCCTTTATGAACAGGATGGTTGCATGCATTGAAAGAAGCAAAGGTTTCAATATGTCCCTTTTGGACACAAAAATCCATCTCCGGTGTTCTGCTATGCAGCATCAGATGGACTATTTGCTAGAGTAAGATGGTCACTTTGAGCACTTTGAATGTTACTGTCATCCAGTCACCATTGCCTGGAAACCCTGCTGCTCAAGCCCCCCTCCCTGTGATTCAGGAACAGTTATTGGGGAGACAGGGTGAAGAAGAAGAGGGCAGTGCCAGCAGTGGCAGGTTGTTTTGAATGGTCACATTGAGAGCATGGCCACTGCATGTCCAGTTGTTTGCCTAAGGGCTGGCTCTCAAAAACCAGGGTGTTGGTGGCACAGGCACGAGATGGCAGGTGAGGGCAGTGCTGCTGCTGCTTCTACCTAAGAAGGTGAGAGAACTTGCATCTGGGTTGCTTATCACATTCATGATGTTCCTGAAGAATCCCTTTTTGAAGCAACTGGTATTCAGACCTGTTTTGTTTTGGGAGAATTTGGAAAGCCTCTCTGAAGTATGAAGCTGATAAAACTGTCCTAGGAAGAAGGTCTGATACACTGGGCCTGCTTAGGAGGAGAGCTTCCTTCCTTCCTTTATTCTTATCAGAAGCAAGTTTGCCATTGTCCAGGGGATGCCCCAGTGTACTCTCAACGCTTTCCCACTCTTCAGGGAGTCTTCTTCTATGTCCCCCAAAAGGAGAGAGACGAATACTGTTTTAAAGTAGTTAGTTATAAATACAGTTTCAAAGTACCATAATCTTTGCATATTTTATAAAAGGTAACACTATGATTTCTCAGAAGTCACAAAAATAAATGCTTATTTTTTAATGTATTTTTTTTTAAAAAAACAAATACAAAAATACAAATAATAATGCTTACTATACACTAAATTCTACCGTGCACCCCATACCCACGGGACCCCATTGAACAATATTTTTATTACAAACTTCCTTTCCAAAATTGTATAGATTATTGTTTAGAGGCTTTCCCCTTTCCTTTCACTAATACAAATTCAACAAATCTACCCCAAATAGCATAAAAAATATTGATCCCCTCTTTTCATCTTGAGTTCAATAGTCAATTTATCATTCAATGCAATGTCCCATACTTCACCATACCAATCTTCTAATTTAATATCATTTTTGTCTTTCCAAAACCTAGCTATTAATATATAAATATAATATATTAATAATGAATAAATGCTTCTAATAAGGGGAGAACGTGGTCCAGCTGAATGGTGCTAGACATGACTTTTAGCCTTCCTCTCTTCCTCTTTTGAAGAAATGGACCATTTGTTATTAAATCAAATTGGGCAAGTGGTTTCTAAGGAAGAAGAGTTTCAACTGTCCAATCAGACAAGACACAAACACAATATTATTACTGTAAAGTGAAAAATGTAAACCAAAACTCAAGAAATGAATAAAAGTGCAACAAATGGAAGCATACAATACTGCAACTGTATGAGCCCATGAGGAACATCTGTGAAGAAAAACAAGAAACCACATGTTCAGAGACTAAAAGAATGCTTAAGTCAAACACACACACATGAAATTAAGTGGCACAGCACACCCAGCATATTTACATGCTAAGGTGTTTAAAGACAGTGTAGGGTAGTTCCACAAGCACCCTAAGTATATTTTGAAGGTGAGAATTCCACAAATTCTCTAGGAATCTCCCAAAATTCTTCTTGTGTACACCTAGTGCCACTGCAGGGGAAAAAACATACCAGTCTTTTCTTCCTGCTTGCCCCACCACCCCACCCTCTGACAGACATATTACCATTTTCTGTTTTCCCCATTTTCTAGCCTCATTAGTGGGTTATCTCTCTCACCTGCTGTAATCTATTACCTCCTTTTCCTCACATCTCTCAGGGATCCCAGCACATGGTTATGATTAAGCAGGCCATTAAGTGGAGAGTGTTTTTACCTTTAGGGCTGGATCGTCTGTTATCTTATTTCTCAATTAGTATTTTGGAAAACGTCAACCAAGATTAATAGTTGCGTTGCTCCAGGACAGGGTAAATGAAGACTGGGAAAGGCGAGTTGCAACTGGCAGAAATATGGCTAGCATGGAAGTAAGCACCTGCCAGAATGAGCAAAGGGTTCAGGTTTGGCAAGCTAGAATCAGTTCAGCAAGGGCCCAAGGACTTCTTGGTTTATGGGAGATGAACATTTGAGGGTAGAGAACAAGCAGGAAGGGAAAACAACTTCTAGGAATTTGAGCCAACTGATATTCCCTTGCTGTGGGAAGATTTCCACATACACAACAAACAAACAAACAAACCTGTTTATGAATATTATGCTATTTCTTTTATTTTAAAAAGCTAACCCACCTAAACCTCCATTTCAGGCTAGGATGGAAAAACCATACAAAGATTTATTGTACCTTGTAGAATATCATTAAAAAAGATTGAGTTACAACTAAGACATGAGGAAAACTGTATTTACCTTCTCCAGGGACATAAATCCTCATTTGATGTATCCTCAATGAGGTGAGGAAAGTGTGGAATTTCCTTGCACGTTCAGTAGAATTCTTGCAACAGCGAGAATGGTATTTTGTGCAAAAATTGTCCAATTCCCCCATAAACTGTGTGGTTGGCAAAATTCATAAATTCAGTGAAAACTGGGCTGAATGTTAGACCCTAGATGGGTTGTGCCCATCTTTCTTAACTAGGTGGGAGTCCTTCTGTGCTTGCTGTATGTGTATAAATGCTTTGTGTCCCAAACTGAAAGAACAAGAGATGCTTTACACAAGTCATAGGGACCTTGAGGGAGGAAAATAGCTCTTTGTCTTGCTTTTGCCTGCCTTTAAAATTCCTTGTCAAGGTGTCTGGCCCTGTTGAGGCAGCCTAATCTGGTGAGAAAGAGGAATTTAGTAAGCATTCCTTCCACCCCTAACCTGCCTTAACTCTATGAAGACTCACTAAGAGGAAGCTGCTTATTAACCTCCAATTCTAGGCTTGATGTAACATTAAAAAGAGTGAGCTAAATGAGCTTGCCTGGCCTGAGACATTCCACTACCTCTGAGGTGAAAAAGAGGAGGACACCCAGTTCCATGTATAAAAGACAGCTGAACTAGCAGTTGGATTTTGATTCAGCCCTAACAAGGGGGCAGCATCCTTCATTGCAACTGGAGGAAGCAGTGTAACTTAATGGGAAAAAGGGGAGGCTCTGTGTGGCACAAAGTTCTCCTCTCCAATACCTTGTTGCCATCTCCCAGCAACTACTGCCTGAAGGAACTGATTTATTGTACCTAGCGGTAGGGTCAGCTCTGTAGAAGAGTATTTAAAAAATCATGGGCTTCCACAGAAAAGGCACTCTATAGGCTTCTGCTCAAGTAACTGAGAAGCCTCTTTGACTGACCTCAGAGCTAGGACAGTTCTGGTTCATATAGGAGAAAGTGGGTGACCAGCTACCTCTTGGAGAAAAAGGATTACAAATTTGTGCAAAATTTGCACACTGTACATTTATACTTTATGTGTAGGGAAGCAGAAATAACAGCTATGATTTAAATAGAAATACAACACTTCTTGTCATAGAGAAGAAGATTGTAACTGGATAGCCTATGAACCTGTTCAATATCATTCACTGCTGAGAAGCTTTGAGACTTCTCTTCTTTCAGTTCTTTATTTGTAAAACAAACTTGGATAGACAACTCTTCAAAGACAGGATGTCATAAAATAGAGGACTGCCCTGTGTAATGCTGGTCCCATGGATGCACCAGGAAGAATATCCCTAAGATAAACTGGATCTGGACCATTTGGGCCTTTGTTCATCACACCATGAACTGATCCCATAAACAACTGGCAGCCAAGGCAGCTATGTTAAAAAAAAACAAAGAATCATACAATGTTCGTAGTTC
The DNA here is from genome assembly GCA_037013535.1 of Intellagama lesueurii. Classification (NCBI taxonomy): domain Eukaryota; kingdom Metazoa; phylum Chordata; class Lepidosauria; order Squamata; family Agamidae; genus Intellagama; species Intellagama lesueurii. The sequence continues at coordinate 214,015,267 of JBAJHW010000003.1, forward strand.
TACTGGTCTTACATGAATCCATACCGTACTAAGGTATAGTGTAGAATTTTCAGATATGTCATGTCCTCTTCTGGTATCTTACTATTATTCATACAAGCCCCTGAAACAGTGATAAAATTTAAAAAATGTTGTCAAAATAGTAAATCATGTAGGACTGTCAAGCAGGAGGGATCTCCAGGTTCCAGGGCGAATCCAGCCAACAAGAGGCTCCAGATTCAGCAAACAGAATATTCTGTTCCTTTTCTGGCCAACAGAGGGAGACAAACATCTGCTGTCTCTGATCAGTGACTGGTGACAGCCAAAAGTACCTTTCCCTCTCAGAGTGGCCACTTCCAGGAGCCAGCAGAAACTCTATCAGGGCTCAGTTGGCTTCATGAAGTACTGCCTGAGACCATTTCATTTTTCCTTTTCTTAACCTAGTGTTGCTAATACCTGCAAACAGCAGCTGAAAGTACTTTTCTCCTCTGTCTTCTTCCCTCTGTGGTGTGTGTGTGTGGACAAGGAGCAAACTTGGTTCTTATCTTAATAGTTAAATAGAAATATTCTATCACTTTACCCAAAGATCCAGCGATGCCAGGGCTTGTGACTAAACACACTGACATAATCCATGGAGGGCTGTGGGTGGCATCTGTCCCCTAATCTAAAGGCCAACTGTAGAACATTTTATAAATGAGCTTTATAGCAATGTTCCCCAACTCAGCACTTTTCAGATGATTTACATCTGATTTGCACAATACCCATAGCTTCTAGTCCAACAGACACCAAACTGAGTGAAGGTTATCTTATCATGTTTTTAGATATGGGGAAACATACAGGAGTAAATTGAATTCTTATACCCAACAGGAGTTGACTGACTGAGTAAACTGAACTTGGTTAAGCCAGTACTTATGTATGTTTCATTGATTCAATGGGTGGGACAAATAACTAAATTTAGCTCATAATGTCTGCCACAAAAATGGAGTAGAAACATATATAAAATGATTTTTCCCTCAAATCCACTAAACTATATGTAACTGGTTCTAAATAAACTTTGACATAATGTTATAAGTAATATAGGCACTACTGACTGATTAAAGAAAACAAGCATAATTCTCAGTTCTTTTATTATTGTTGTATTAATACATTTATAATATTGTATCTATCATGCTTTGAGAATAGTGATTATGGAAGATAACAAACATAATTAAAAATGAAATTGGAAAAGAAAAAAATTAGGCATAATTAATCAAAATATTAAAATCATCACATCATTCAGTAAAAATCAAAAGATCAGTTTGACAATATGTATCTTTATACTCTTAGTAACAGAAGCAAGTGGAAACTAATTGTAGCTTTCAAGAGCATCCATTTTGAAATCAAAGAGCATATTGGACAATACAATTAGTATAGGTACATAAATCCACATAATATTTATAAAATAGAGTCAGATTTGAGATTCAGTTGCAGTTGGACTGCCTAAATTCCTATTAAAAGTTGAGTCTGGGTTGATCCCTATAACATGAGGGCGGAGTTTCATTTGCTGTCATAAAATGTATATGGGGTGGGATATAGATTAGCCTAAGAATCAGCTTCAGCTTTCAGATAACCATGGTTTGTATCCAGGGCTGGAAAACTAGGACCCTATGCATCAATTGACTCACTTCAGAGCAGACCAGGACATGGTCAAAATTTGAGCTGGCGGAGGAATCACTTTGGGGGAGTGCTTTGTTTCCCCTGTGGAAGAAGCTATGGCTTCTCCTAGTGGAGTCTTGCCGAGTTTTGCGCAACCATAAACCTGGTGGCAGCTGGTTGGGTGGAAGGAAAGCAAAGAGAGAGCCAAGAAAACTCTCCCATTCTAACATTTTAGCTCAATTACTGAAAGACCCCACGGGCCAGGAAGGGGAGGGGCATGGATCGATTAATCTCTGGGATATTTAATGAGGAGCCCCCAACCGCAGACTTTAACCTTGCAGATAATGGGGTTAGCTCTGGTAATTCCTATCGACAGAGTCGGCTCCTCCGCCCTTAATGAGCTAATCAATACTTGTTCTCAGCTTAATTTCCATCTAATTGCTCTTTAACGACGCCTGATAATGGCCAGTCTCCTGTGAGTGCATGGGGGGAGGGAGATGGTTTGGGTTAAAGTTGTCATGGGAGGAAGGTAAATTCTCCTATCCGCCCCACCCCCCAGTTATAATCAAAAGAAGGCAATAGGGTCCCTTGCCAGCACTGGGAGCTGATATGTTTTCTCTCTTGCCTTTCGTCTCCTCCTGTCTTTGGCTGAAGAGGTACTCTACTGTTGGATCTATACAGGTGGATGATTAGGTGGATTTGGACTTTATGCCATAAGCCAACATGAGTTTCTTCGTGTATCCCCATGATTTCCAAGCCTTGTAGACCACGCATCCCTAAGTAAAGAATATGACCTGATCTGCTTCTTTGATTCAGCAAATGCTGCCCTAGCAAGTAAAACTTTTGCCCCATCCAGGCAAGACATAATCTTAGTTCCTGCTGGCAGCTCAGCAGCATGCCATTCCCGAAAGTTTCAAAGTCAAAGCTGGAGATCTGAGAGCAACTCTTTGTGAGTCATACAGTGGATGGTCCTTGTGATGCAACATGGGATAAGGAAAATGCTATATGTGTGTCTCCACACAGAATGTAGAGACTTTATGATGAATTTAAAAGCCTCTGTGTGAATCCTATCAGCAGCAGCGATAGGTCGTGTGAGATAATGAAAAAGGCAAGATTGCTTTTGAGCATGCCTAAATAGCATGTCTGAACAGGAGAACGAACCCCTAAATTTAGGGCTCCTGGGCTAGCATCATTCCATTCCCTGAAAATTATGGCCCAGACCTTGAGAGCTGGAGAATAGACTATAAAACCTGTATCTCAGGTCCAAAGTTTGAGACCTGGCAACCCCACCTTGTGTAGCTTACTTTTGGTTCCTGTGAGCCATTGCTGCTGAAATCTGTAAGGATCTTTCAGTTGGGGTCACACAAAACACCCTCAAATTGCAATTTATTTAGGATACCTCCATAGATAAATGCAATTTATTTATGACACCTTGATGAAAATGGCACAATGATGGTGTGCACATTTTGTATTGTATTTATTTTATTTTGTTTTATTTGTTTCATTTATAGACTACCTTTCTCCCAATAAGGGGACCATTGCATGTAGTCTGTGGTTTGATTGGTTTGAGTGATTGGGCTGGAGTGATTGTCTATCCAGCATTAACCAATATTTCCTCCCTGACTCTGAATTCAGAGAAAGTCCTGCCTCTCTGCTGCGTGTTCCTTTCCCTCTCTTTCCTTGTTTGGTGGCAATTGTTTTGTTTGCTGTTGATCTGCTCAGTTGGTTGCTAAGTATATATGCACTAAAGAAGCAGCACACACAACTCTGTAACTTCAAGGAACTGTAAGTAAAGAAATGCTTTTTATTTTCTTCTGCAAACATCTCAGAGTGACTTATTGAGACTTTGTGCCAGTTAATGAGAAAGGGGTGGATTCTGGAGAACTTGTAGCTATTCTCCTCTGTGGATCTCTGTACTTTTACTACATAGCAAAAAGGAATTTTACCAGAAATTCAAAACTCTGAAACATTTTGTTCGTTCATTTGCTACACTTCAGACCCGGCCCTCCTTTAAAATGCTCAGAGTGGCTTGAACTGGTATTGTTGTTGTTGTTCTGTGCTGTCAAGTCACCTCTGGCTTATGGTGACTCAATGAATAAGGGATCTCCATAATGCCTTGTCCTCAACAGTCCTGCTCAGCTCTTGTAAACCCGAGTCTGTGTTGTCCTTTATGGAGTCAATCCAACTCATATTTGATCTTCCTGTTTTCCTGTTGCCTTGAATTGGGGACTTGCCCTTAAAAAAAATCTGATATTATGGTTTGACTAGTTTCACAATGATATTATGTTGCATCTAAACCTTTCACTATGCTTTTTAAGCCAAGAAACTCTTCTTTTTCCAATATTTTATTGTTTAGACTTGCTTCATCTAAAGTCAGAATTGATATCCTATAGGTCAGGAGATAAATGAGAAAAAGAACATTTGTCCTCTAGATGGCAGTAGAGGGTACATGTTTTCTTGATTGCTTCAAATACTGTAACTTCCATGATGACTTTTGTTAATCTGAGGTGAAGTGGATTGAATAAAATGGAATCCCAAACCCCTCCAGTCATGACAGAAAAAGCTTTAGCCACCATGGGGGGCCATCATATCCTCACATACTTTAGAGAAGGATGCTGAGAGTTATGCGAAGATTGGAAGAGAATTTAGGGGTCACTGCATTTTACTTTTTGGGTTTTTATTATACTTCCTCTCTTTAAATTAAAGAAGTAATTTATCAGATTGAAGTAGGTGATTCTAGATATAAATCTTCAATTAATATTTAAGCAGAAGACTTATACATTATACTCCTAAAGCTATGTAAAGATTGGCTTGAATTCTTTCATGTTTGTGTTTTCAGTATTGGATTTGGTTGATCTCATATGTGTTATCACTTTCTCAAGTTCAAGGAATTCTGGGATATATAATTTCCAGGGTTTATGTTATTTATATTGAGGAGTACTAAGGTTTTCTGAAACCATTACATTTCCTGGAATCCTTGATGAACAGGAAACAGTTGTAGCAACCTTCATGCTTATTTCCCAGTCTGCAAAGTACAATCTTCTGCACGCCCACTTGGGAAGTGTTTGTTATGTTTATATTACAGAAAACTCGCAGAAAAAACCCATAGTTTCACGGCATTCTAGGAAGAAGTGAGAAGTGGGGGTACCTCAAGATTCTGTCCCAGGTCTGGTGTTCTTCAATGTCTTTAGAAATGGCATGGATGAAGGAGTAGAGGGGATGCTGGTTACATCCGCAGATGATACCAAATTGGAAGGGGTTGTTCATGTTGTCGTTTCAAAATTCAAGGTATATAATATTTGTTTAATTCTTTTAAAATATTTATATACTTACTGTTTTTAGCTTTTAAATATTGCTTTTTTAAAAATGATATAAGTCACCTGGAGTCCTTTTTGAGGAGAAAGTTGGGGTAAAAATATTTTAAATAAATAAATAATCAGCCCCTCCTCATCGTTGAAATTTCTACATGCAGTGGGAAAACCGAAACAATGGAGGATCCTTGAAAATCAAGTGGAGCTTTTGTCTCCATGGAAGTTTGTGGCTGGAGCCAAGAACCCAGTGTTTCCACATTCTTAAATGAAACTGCAGCACAAGCCTTTCTTATGGCAGAATACAAAAAATACAAGCAGCGACTCATGAACAATTTGCCACTGTGATTTATGCCATTGCACTTATGTCAACAAATAACCAATAGCATTCTGGCAGATGTAATGGGGCTTGGGAGTCATTGCTCCCCACCCCACCCCACCCCACCCAAAATGCATTACTCATTAGTCATTGCTTTTCCAAGAGTAATCCATTATTTGTTACTCATGTGTAGTGAGTAGCATAATGCATTATAAAATGTGTTTTAACTCCCCAGATCACTAAGGAAGTCCCAAAAAGTTTTTAAAAATGACTGAATAAACCTTATTCCTTGTGCAAAAATTCTGACAATAATGTTGTTATGCCTAATAGTGTTAGAACAATTAAAAGTAATGACTTTGAATGTTACTAAAAAAGAGGTACCAATTAATGAATAATAGTGCTACTTTTAAAACTTCCAAGCTTTGGTCTGTAAGAAATGTGCTTGTACAGGAGGATGAATCAAATGAATTTCATTAGAGACTCATAACATCCCAGAGTAAATATGTAAGCCAGACTCCAAAGAACTAGAATTAAAGCGGATTTCACAGGACAAATATGCAAGTCCTAAAGCAACATTATTGCAGGAATAGTTGCCTTGAACTAGGGGTTTCCTGACTGGTCTTTGAGGCCAGAGTACAAGAGTGCATAGCCTCCTCTCCTTTTTCAGAGTGGGCTGTTTCTACCTCAGTGCAACTAGCATTTCAGAGAAATAATTAACAACAGGAATAGTGAGGGACCTCCTCCTCACACCCTGTCCTTCTTCCACGAAGCTACAGAGTAGGCTTTGCGTCCTTGTTCATGTTTGGAAACCAGATGTTTGATTATCAGAGACCCTGCAGCAGTTCTCCTTGGGAGCCAAGCACACAGCTCTGCCAGATGCCGGGACTGAGTCCAAGTCTGATGTCTTTCTGTTCTGGGTGATTCTGGCGGGTGCATTTCTTGTCTGGTTAAGCAATCAGGTTTTTTTTTTGTTTTCTGCTTTTTTTTTCTTTTTTCATTTTTGCAGTGAAATAAGTGTCTGGTGAAGTTGTGTGACAGCCTCTGATCAGCTAAGCTGCTCAGAAATGGGACTGGATCTGAAGCTTAGATGTGACTAATTATTAATAATTGTTTATTATCTGAACTGGCTTAGGAGAGGTTGGGAGTTTGATTCCCCACTGCGCCTCCCTGAAAGAAGCTGGACTCAATGATCCATAGGGCCCCTTCCAGCTTTGCAGTTCTAAAATTTCTTCTTCTTCTTCTTCTTCTTCTTCTTCTTCTTCTTCTTCTTCTTCTTCTTCTTCTTCTTCTTCTTCTTCAACAACAACAACAACAACAACAACCAGGCACAGTCAATCAAAATTATAAAAACATTGACTGGTATCATATAACAGATACAAGTTTTAACCAAAAACCCAAGTATCTGTTAAATATCGGCACAGTTTGTATGCTGTTCCTAAAATTGCTATTTTTTGTAGCTCTGATAGTGTGATTTCTGAGATCTGCACCTGTTTATAGTACTGTGTGAAATTTCTTGATATTGTTCCGAAAGCCCCAACAACCACAGGGACCACCGAAGTGTGTTTTTATTTCTGTTGTTATGATGACGACGATGATGATGATTTTCCTTTCCTAAGAACAAAGGTAGAACTAAATTATATTATAATCATAACTTTAGCAAAGATAATGTCACTCTTTTGGTGGCATAAGCTAGTTTTTAGTTACTGTTTAATTATGAGGATGTTGCTCATTAGATGGTAGAGGAGGAAATCACATGGTTCAACTGCTGGCCTGTTATTAGCTCCTGCTATTCCCTCACGCTCCATTGTGAGTATTGATGTAGCAACTGGATGGATGGGAAGGGAGTTCATTCTGTACTACTGGCCTGTGACTTGAAGCATTCAAAATAGTCACTTTTGAGAACCACAAAATAGATTAACAATGATATTCATAATAGTAATTAACTACTTGTGGGGAACTGTAATTATAACTCTTTATCCTTAAAAAGCAACTTTGCAAGCTGTGCTGTCTCCTAGCAGGTTGAAACATCTCTTTGAGAGGGGGCTCTCCACTTGTTTGAGTTATGTAATTATTTAACATTTAACCTTAGAATTAGACAGGGGACAGTAACATTTGGACTAGCCTGCTTGTGGATGTGGTGCTAATACAGGACAGGATGCTGACACTGAATATCAGTGGAGATATGGATTGTCAAGGGCAGAGCTACTGCTCATTGCAACAGAGCTACCTTCTTCGAACACAGTACAGCACAGATGAACTTGCCTGTTGTCTAAACATGTTTCCCACACATTCAGACACATGCCTCAAAAGTCAGGCAAATCCCAAACAGTTTTGCAGGTCCTAGGAGGAAGCCTGGGTCAGCAGAAGTGCTGTTGCTTTCCAGGATGTTCAGGTGCTCTGGCTGTGTAAGAATGATGGACCTCACAAGATCCTATGTATTGCTCTTGGCAATTTCTTCCCAGACACTGCTGAGCAGGATGGAAAAGCACTAACCACAATGCAACCACATATCTCAGGAGAGAATCTGGGCTCAAGATTTTTTATGAGATTTTCATGTCTCTCTCTTCACTAAGTAGGTATTTTGTAACTCTGGAGAAGCTGCTAATATGCACAGCAGATGCAAAACAAGGGTAGCTCTTCATCCCTTATACTCAGTTCCAGGCATTTAAGGGACCAAGAGGGGCAGGAAATGAGATTCCAGAGCTGCTATTGCCTGTTTGAGGCCCCTCTGATATTTCCACTCACCAAACTATCTTTGCTCTGACTTAGGTAACAAAGCCGTTTAAAACTAGAGACATTTTAATGCATGAGTAAACTGTGGCCCTATGGACGTTGTTCGTCTGCAACATCCTTGCTTCTTGACCATCAACCATTTGCTGTTGCTGCTGCCATAGTTGACAAAACCCGGATTTCAAAGTAATCTATTATGACATATCACAGTGACAGAGGAAGGAGAATTCCAGGTAGAATGAAGCAAGGGGAGATAACAGCTATGGTTACTATTGAACCCGGGGGTCACATAAGGCATTGGAGAAGGCTAATGCCGCCCCCCAGGGCAGTTAGTAGGGAGCCTGGGTTTGTTCTTCATGCCAGTCAGTGGTAGATGGTCATCCACAAAGTTCCGATTCTCTCTTGCCTGTGGTTGCCCAAAAGAAAGAAAACCTGTCACACCAAAAGAGGACATGATTTGCAAAAAAAATATGCAAATATAATTTTATATGCCTTGGTGCAGATATAGAAATAGCTTCTATAATCCATGTAGACCTGAAATACATCTCCTTGTGGTGAAAACGATGACATGTGTTTCCTTTGCCTGTTATCTCAGTCCCATTCATGGGTAACCTCACCTCTACTTCCTTCTTTGAATTTAAAACTAGGCTTGGAATGGACAAATAGCCCTGCAAATTGAGGACTTCTTCAATCAGAGGATTGCCCTGACAGTCTTTCAAATAGAGGACTGCCTTGTGTAAGGGTTAGAAAAATATATTGATCCCCCTTTTCATTCCAACATGTATCCAATGTACAATTTTCACTTTATTTCTCATCACCAGCTTCAGAGCATAAGGCCTGAAGCTAACATTACAGAAGGTCAACCTTCATGAGACACAGTTGCTTTGGAAAGTCCCCCTTTTCACCTCCACAGCAGATAAGGGCCATAGCTTACATCGAAGTCCCCTTACATTAGAGTCTGTCCAGCCTCAGAGGCTGAAGCGGAATACACAAAGGATAAACAAGCTGACAGCCTTGTCAGCATCCCATCCTGAACGTTGCCATATATGGACTGCAACATTAAATGTAACATGTGAAAGCTATATGATCATGTTTACACAATATGCTTTTTGTCTCTATCTGGTCATCATTGTCCAGAAGGTGACTAGAATGTATCAAGGCTAACTTTAAAGCATCATGGAAATAGTAACATCAAGACACGTGTGTGGCTTGCAGGTCAAGTTGCCTATGGGAAACCGAATTCATTATTCTGTTGACAAAGCACTATTGTTCAGTTTTATTGTGAGTTAATTCCTATAAAGCATATGCATGTATCTCTGTATCCTTTGAGATTCTTTGATCAGGGTTGGATCCCAAGCTCTCTGTCTTGCAAGACGCTATATTTCTTTAATCAACTTGTTTTCCATATTTGCCAAATTATTTTGTGTGTTGGGTCGATGTTCTCCCCTATTTTTTTATTTTTCTAATAGATATTTGGTTGAAACCTACCAGAGGAAAAAGAACATTAAAATATTTTTACAACATAAGCTGGGACCAGAACTTGGAAAAGTTGCCTTCTGGATTTCAGCTCCCATTTGCCCTGGGCATTATAGTTCAAAAAGTAACTTCTCTAAGCTCTGACTAGAACATATGGCTATTGTACTCCTGCCTCTTCCCCCCTCCCAGCCTGAAGGTGATGATGCTGACCCCTATGGTCAGAAGCCATAGTCCTCCCTTTTCTGGCACCATTAGCCTACCCTTCTGTAACCCTTATCCCCAAATTCCTACAGGCTGCATATGGGAGACCAAGACAACTCAATGCTGGTGTTATCACCACTCTTGCCATGCTGCTGTAGTGAGGGCCAAATTGGGGTTGGTCCACTGGTTGCTGAAGAATGTCCACCTGTGCAGTGTTGCTTCCTAATCCAGAGCTAGATGCGGCTGATCCTCTTTGTGCTGTTAGAAAGATCCAGGTGCTTTTAAAAAGAAGTAGTGTAAGGGTTTTGGGAGCATATGACAAATTCAGCCTCAGCACATGTGAAGGGGTTTAGATTTGCACATTCATGGCTTACCCAACTCCAGCATTCAGGATAGAGTATGAATGTATTAGAATCAGCCCATTTAATGTTTAATGTCTGTGAGGGATTAACAATGACCTCTACTTGAAACAAGTGGATGAAGCAAAAAAGAAAAAGAAAAAGAAAAAAACACATTCCTGTTCAGTGTTCCACTCAGTCAGCAATGCTCTTGTCCAAAAAATGTCATTCCATTCAGCCTTCCCTTCTGGTTCCTCTCCTTTCACCAGTAGGGAGCTAGTATCTATTGGCCACTGAGCATACTTAAACCATTATTGAGAGGTTCTCCCCAACACCCTAAATTGCATTCTGCAAATTTGAGGGGTACCCCTAGGGCAGTTGCTGCTTTCCTCTAACAGTTGGGTGAGGCAAGACCTGCTTTCAAGCACCACAAACCCTCTGAGCCAAAAATCCAGTCAACTGTATGGAAAAAAATTATATTTTATTAAAGACAGTGGAAAAGGCAAACATTTTGAAGGGTTTCAAAAAGGCATCAAACTATTCTGTAGCAACCAATCAATTAAAGACTAAGGCAGGAGCAATACAGAGCAAACACACAAGAAAATAAGAAGCTAACTAAACTCTTTAATATTTATTTATTTTTATTTATTTATTCCATTTGTATACCGCTCCCGTTAGTGTCACAGCACTACTCTGGGCGGGTAATACTTAGACACTAGTGTAGCATCAGCATAGTCTCAGAGCATGCAGAGTGCATCCTTCCCTGCAGGACAGCAACTGAGCATAGTGTCTCATAAGAGATAACTAAGCCAACTAAAGTAACTTCTGAACTTCTTTTTATACTATTCATTGACTTCTAGACCTTTCAAGATGATTTGCCAATCAGGCTTCAAGTTTTCTCAAATGTTCTGAGAAGAAAAGTAGTATCAGCTCACCTCCCTTCATACATAGCTGAAATAACTTCCTAATTATCACAATACCAGGAAACAAGCTGACTTGACTTTGAAGTCTTTGCCCAAAAGATAACCCACAGGTGGTACTTCCATTCTTTTGTGGGCAAAGCTGCCTTCACCTTTCTCTCAGCCAGCTGTTCCCAGGCACTGAGAAAGCCTGTATTTTCCATAAATGTTCCCAATCTAATTTCTCAGTTTCTTCACACTCACTGTGGTGACTATCCCATGTAACAGTGAGTTCAGAAGGATTCATCCCCAGATTTTATACTAGATTTGTGAGATTTATTTATATTAATATTTATTAATAATATTTGCACTACACTTTTCCTCTGGCAATTGCTAGGCAGCATACATTGTTCTCCCCAAATTTGTACATTCACAAGAACCTTGTAAGGTTGCATAGCCTTGGGAGTAAACCATTAGTTTCACAGCCAAATGAGGATACGAACTTGAGTTTTAATGAACCTGTTCTAACTATCCCTGCAACCAGCAGAGAAGAAGATCAAAACTAGATTTTTAATACAAGCTGGGGATAAATCAAGAACCAGCTAGGCTGAAATATCATCTGAACAGAATAGTCCTCACTGGCGATGAAATACAGTTGAGAAGGAGTCAGGTGATTCTCTTAGGGAAGGGAATGTATTCCATAACATTGATACTGCCAAGGAGAAGTCTCTTTCCCTTGTTCCTGCCAACTCAAGGGTGTCTACCCATCCAACCCATTCTTCTCAGGCTGCACTATTGAAGGCTCCTACGCCAGGGCAAATAAGCCAAAACAATACTAGGCCCCAGGCTTTTTCTGTAGTGGCACCCTCACTGTGGAATACACTTCCACCAGAAATTAGACAGGGCTCCGCCCTACAGACCTTTAGAAGATGAGTAAAAACTGAATTATTTAAGGAGGCCTTTGGTAACATTCTAGGTTACTTTTTGAGACCTATATTCTATTCCAGTTATTAATTTTTTTAAAAATTCTAATACTAGACATTTTGTTATTATGTTATGGTTTCTATAATTTGGTTCACCTGAGCCACCAGGTGGCAATCCTCAGTCATCTTCCTGTTTTTGTTTTTGTTTTTGGTATTATCTCTGCATTCTTTTAGTTTTTGAGTTTGTATGTTTTGCTTAATGATGTAAACCACCCTGAGTGGTATTTCTTCTCAGAAGAAATGCACTCATTTCACACGCTAGCAAGGTTATGCTCAAAATCCTACAAGGTAGGCTTCAGCAGTATGTGGACAGAGAAATCCCAGAAGTACAAGCTGGATTTCAAAGGGGCAGAGGAACTAGAGACCAAATTGCTAACATGCGCTGGATTATGGAGAAAGCCAGAGAGTTCCAGAAAAACATCTACTTCTGCTTCATTGACTACGCAAAAGCCTTTGACTGTGTCGACCACAACAAACTATGGCAAGTTCTTAAAGAAATGGGAGTGCCTGACCACCTTATCTATCTCCTGAGAAACCTATATGTGGGACAGGAAGCAACAGTTAGAACTGGATATGGAACAACTGATTGGTTCCAAATTGGGAAAGGAGTACGACAAGGCTGTATATTGTCCCCCTGCTTATTTAACTTATATGCAGAATACATCACGAGAAAGGCTGGAATGGAGGAATCCCAAAATGGAATTAAGACTGCCGGAAGAAATATCAACAACCTCAGATATGCAGATGATACCACTCTGGTGGCAGAAAGTGAGGAAGTAAAGAACCTCTTAATGAGGGTGAAAGAGGAGAGCGCAAAAAATGGTCGGAAGCTCAATATCAAAAAACTAAGATCATGGCCACTGGTCCCATCACCTCCTGGCAAATAGAAGGGGAAGATATGGAGGCAGTGACAGACTTTACTTTCTTGGGCTCCATGGTCACTGCAGATGGTGACAGCAGTCACAAAATTAAAAGACGGCTGCTTCTTGGGAGGAAAGCGATGAGAAACCTAGGCAGCATCTTAAAAAGCAGAGACATCACCTTGCTGACAAAGGTCCGCATAGTCAAAGCTATGGTTTTTCCAGTAGCGATGTATGGAAGTGAGAGCTGGACCATAAAGAAGGCTGACCGCCGAAGAATTGATGCTTTTGAATTGTGGTGCTGGAGGAGACTCTTGAGAGTCCCCTGGACTGCAAAGAGAACAAACCTATCCATTTTGAAGGAGATCAACTCTGAGTGCTCACTGGAATGACAGATCCTGAAGTTGAGGCTCCAATACTTTGGCCATCTCATGAGGAGAGAAGACTCCCTGGAAAAGACCCTGATGTTGGGAAAGTGTGTAGGCAAGAGGAGAAGGGGACGACAGAGGACGAGATGGTTGGACAGTGTCACCGAAGCTACCAACATGAATTCGACCAAACTCCAAGAGGCAGTAGAAGACAGGAGGGCCTGGCGTGCTCTGGTCCATGGGGTCACAAAGAGTCGGACACGACTTAACGACTAAACAACAACATGTTTTGCTTAATGATGTAAACCGCCCTGAGTGGTATTTCATCAAGTGTGGCAGTCTAGAAGCTTAACAAACAAACAAACAAACAAACAAACAAACAAACAAACAAACAAACAAAACTCCCCTTCTGTTGGAGGTAGAACACATTGCAGGCCCTATACAGGATATTTTTGTGAATCCCAGATTTTGGGCTGCAGATTTTGTTGGACTCCTCCTAAAAGCTCTAAGTAATACAGCTGGTTCTCGGGGCTTCTGGGAGTTGTAGTCCAACACCCCTGGGGCCACAAATCTGAGGAAACATTTTTTTTTAGTATTCTGAGGCCAAATCAAAATAATATTGGTTCAAAAAATAGTGGTGGTGCCAAAAGGAAGTAGTCCTTGTTTAAAACATTTTAATACAGTGTGTTATAATGACATGTCAGGATAGGATAGAGTGTGGGAGCATATGTTAAAAAATGGAAATCTGATGAGATCACCACCTCTTCTTTTTAGAATTTGCAAAAATATGTCTCTGCTCAAGCAGCGTATTTCTCAGCACCACTCTTCTTTCACTTCCTGTACAAGTTTTATGTGAATGCTTTTGGAAAGAGCCTGTGGAAAAATCCAGGCTCTGGCAGTGGAATATCATGTGGAGTTTAAATCAATAGTAGTAATTTTTTTAAATGGCTAGGTTGCCTATAGACACATACCCTGCCAACACTGGAAAGTGGAGGGGCCTTTTTGTCTTGCATAGCTAGTTTTCATGACTTCAGTTTTTTTAAAATCCCTCATTTTAATGGTGACTACCTTTTAAGGAAGAGTTTCAGCGCAAGAACAGAATCTGAGCACTCTACTGCAGCTGCTATTACAACCATATAAATGAGCTTTTCTGGTTACCATGGGGTTTTGCAGTATGAAGCATATCTATTTGTTGTGGTAAAAATATCCTAATTAACCATCTCATCAACTGGTTAAAGGAAATACAGTGTCATTATGTGCAGAATGTAATAGTCTCTAAAAAGATGTAAGACTAAAGAATGAAGAGTTGGTGGAGGAGAAGCATTTTAAAACAAACAGAATCTACTTTTATCAGCAGGATGAGGCTAAGGATAGAAACAAATGGTTGGGACTTAGAAGTGCCTTTTGGCACTTGGTTGCTTCTTTCATAAGTAAGCAATCAAGTCACCTCCAGGGGGCACTGAACAGTCTATGCCACTAATATTTTTTCCTAAACATAATGTTCTGTAGGGCTGTAATATTCTATAATAATAAGGAATCATTCAAATTAGGAACATCTGGCAATTCAAATGTGTAGGATGCTTTTGCTTTTAACAACTCTTCCTACTGTTACATAGGTTATGATTTATTTATTTATTTATTTGCTAGAGTTCTTTTTGTTTGTTTCTTGATCTCAAGTTCATTTGGAGAAAAGACAGCCCAATGGCAGGCATGTTCTGGATCTGGAAATTTGAATCTCACTTTATTTATTTATTTATTTATTTGACTTGTATGCCACCCGCACTCTGCAAGAGTCTCCGGGCGGCTTCCAACATCAATTAAAACAGTTCAGTTAAAAACAGACACTAAAAACTAATACGGCCACATCCATTCTACCAAAGCAAAAACAAAAACAAAAACAAACACAATCTACAAAAACAATCTAGATCCATGACTCTATCAATTAAAATTAAAACATTCAATTAAAAACTTCAATTAAAAAACTTCCGGAACAGGAAGGTTTTAACCTGGCACCGAAATGTCAGTAACGTCGGCGCCAGTCGGAAGTTGTTTGGGAGGGCATTCCAAAGACCGGGGGCAGCTGCCGAAAAGGCCCTCTGCCTACAGGCCATCCCTCTCACCTCACTGAGGGACGGCTGTTTCAGGAGGGCCTTCTGGCTAGATCTCAGTTGCCGGGTAGGTTCGTATGGAAGGAGGCGGTCCTTCAGGTATCCATATACTTTAGCCTTTGACATCCCAATCTTTTTGCATCCCTCGTTCAGCCTTCTACAAGCTGATGCCTTCCAGATGCATTGGGCTACAACTCCTCTTATCCTCCATTGGCATGGCAGGATGATGGGAGTTATAGTTAAAAATTTCTGGAGGGCAGAAGCCTGGCCTAAATCAATGCCCAGGCTGTGAAATGGGAACAGAAATTTATTATTCTCCCAAGACTGTGAGGGAAATTGAATAGGCAAGGATTCTGAGGGAAGTGTCACACTGAAAGCACTACAATATAAATAAACAAATGAGAGTAGGAGTCTTATTCAGCTGGCAAAGGAAAAAAAGTCAGGAATAGGCTTCCTTCATAATG
Organism: Intellagama lesueurii; assembly: GCA_037013535.1. Classification (NCBI taxonomy): domain Eukaryota; kingdom Metazoa; phylum Chordata; class Lepidosauria; order Squamata; family Agamidae; genus Intellagama; species Intellagama lesueurii. The sequence goes on from JBAJHW010000003.1 coordinate 214,030,932, forward strand.
ACAGAGTGAGACTCCACTCAAGGATGTCCGTATGCAGAATGTGGCTTTAAACCAGCAATTGTGTAAGTGCTAAAAATAGGCATACTACTTAAAAAGTAGCAGGATACACAACCCAGAATTTTCCGCATCTCTGTCCTAGCTTTCTGTTCCATTCCTAAGGGAGCCTACAGCTCTGACAGCCCCAAAGAAGCCAATATGTTCTTCAAGAGACCATGTGCCACTTAAGGATCAGTTACACCCTTGGGGTGCATTGCCCTTTATGAAGCAAGAAGGATGGTCCAGGGCAAAAGGTGTAAGCCAAGGAAATGGAAATGCTGGGTTCAGTTCCCCATCAGTCAGCAGGTCTCCTGAAGAGCCCAGTTGCCAAAGAAGAACGATACAAGGACAGCTTTTGGGGTGGGCAAGTGGGGCCATTGCCTTAGACAGCAACAGAGGAAAGAGGCTTGATGTTTTTGGACAGGTCTGACTGCTGCAAACTAAAACAGCAAACAAGATAACAGGTGTCTTCAACACCCAACCACCCCCACATATGACAGGTTTTTTAAAAAGTCTAGAGTTCAAAAAAGATGAAAGGCCAGTCTGTATTTTTTTTTAAAAACCCCCCAACAAAACTGAGGTGGACTTTGAAAACAACAACAACAACAAAGGAATTTGTATAGTGTATAGTTGTTGCGTACTTGTTAGCTGTCATTTGTATCTGGTTTGTTTGTTTATTTATTTATTTATTTTGGATTTTTTAAAAAAATTCTTTGAGCTGTCCTGAGCCTGAAAGATGAGATAAGTGACCAAATAAATGAGTGAACATCGTAAAAGACAAAGAATGAAATTGTGCCAAGAGAAACATTGAAATAATGCAAATGTGTTCTTAAGAAGAAGATGCTGGAAGCCACCAAAACCAGGGAACAAAAAGCAACGGCTAGTTCTCTAGGCCACAAATGGAGCAACAGTGTGGTCCATGCTTTAATTTTACAAGGTGGGTGTGGGATCCTGCAAGCAAGTTAACAGGCAGTCCACATGTATTGATGTTTTTATGACTGTATGATTTTGTTTAATAAAATCTTTAAAAAAGCAGGCAGCCCATTGGAGAACTGAGCTGTAGGACTGCACAGGGCACTGCACGGATGTTTTGTCTAGACCCAGCCCAGAGAAGGAGCATACCTCTCCTCAGCAGCGTGTGGTGAAAGTCTGCAAAACTCCACTGTGAATACATTCCTCATATCTCAATAGCTTTCCTGTTGTGCACAATTCCCAGCCCGTTGCACTGGATGGATTAATGCCCTTCCCTCAGGGGTTTGCTGCCTCTGTCTCCTCCCTCCCTCACTCCTCCACTTCAATGACATTCCCTTCTCAGCAAAAAGCCCTTGCAATGAAAACAAAGTTCCATTCAGTCATTTCACAAGTGGAACAGGTTTAACTCATTCATCCCAGCAGACTGGACTTTCCCAGCTCTTAGATGAAGCTGTGGCTCAGATGGCTGGGTTTTCAATAAGCTTTTATAGAACTGCAGAGCAGTAGGGACAGGAAGAGGCCACAAGAATTCCCAAGATACTATGAATACATCCTACATTTATCAAGGATATTGAAAAAAAGATGAGCCATTTACAGAGAAAAACTTCTGCTGGCAATTTAATCAGCTTCTTTTGCCCTTTTGTGGAGCTGCAATACATGGTTCTGTGGAAAGCTTGGAAGTAACTAATGTAATCTATCCAGTTACATTTTGGATAATAAGTAATATAACCAGTAGTCCCTTAGTTCCTTTTTAGGTGTAACGTGTTAACATCTAAATTACTAAAATGAAATGAGTACCTTTTCGTTACTTTCCAAAGTTACTTTTAAATGGCATTTTGCACATCCCCTCCCCCCACTTTTATGCCAATCACTTATCAATCCTACATAACAAGGGAAGAATCCTTTTGATTTTGTCTTTCTATGGTAGAGAGAACGAGAGAGCATTTCTCTATATTTTTCTGGGATGGACATCTCAGTGAGTGGAACTACTTGGTGATGGGAGTTTCATTCCTCAATGTACCTTCCCTAGAGCCAGCCAGTGTAGCTTTGGGCATGCTGCAGAGTCCTAGAGTGATGCCAGAAGAAGGAACTGATAAAACAGCTCTGAGTACTTCAGACACAGGAAACCTTGCCTTGAGTTGCCATAAGTCATAACTGACTTGAGGGTACATAAGTATTATAATTACATATATAAGATATAATTATCTTATTAAATAAGATGGTGCAACACACTCTAAATATGTACTGGCATGAATTACTTGGATGATCAGAGCAATGAATATGGTAAGAGATGTCACGAGTTAAATGATAATAAGATAAGTAAAGAATTCCATTTTAAAATGTAACATTCAAAGCTCTGGTTATGGTCCTCTTATTATATACTCAAAACATTCCTTGATGTCCACACTGCATCAGAATTTTAGTGCAGGAAGGGGAAAAAACTCAATGCCTTGCAGCCCAATGCAAAACCAGATAAAGGAGGAAATGCCAGTGGGATTTGGAGAAACACAGTGAAACCGAGACATTTTCACATCTTTAATGAGAAGGTGGAAATGAGATAAAAGGCACCTGAGATATGGAAACTGCACATGGAAGATGATAGGGCTGAGAACATGAAGCCATTCCAAGGCTTGCGGAAGGAAGAAACTGTCCAGTTCCGAGTCATTCCTCCTCCACCCCCAAAGGCTTTTCTTCAACAGTCTATGGTCCCTCAATGATTGGAGTGGTGGTAGATGTGTTAACATTCCAGCCAGTGGCCATGGGATTCTTGGAGTTGTGAAAAAGGAACTGTTCTAAACTCTTTCAAGACTAAGGTGGTTACCTACGTTCAGCTTTATCTACTGTCAGTGGACTTGGGGTAGGGATGAGTAGATCGATCTGTTTCCTGTCTCTGTCAGTTTCATGTGTGTATGTTCATAAATCCGTTTGCCTTATTTTTTTCATCCATCTTTAGGAAAATTTATGTATAAATACATATTTTGTCAGTAAATGACATGTGTATGACTATATTTCTTTTAAAGTGTATAGTATTTTGGACTTAGTACACTAACTGAGCTAAGAGCTGCAGGGTAAAATCCAGAGATTTTATGTAGACTCATTAATTCCTTTATGTCATCAGGACAGATGGTGCCACATGCTCTGGAAGCCTACTGCAGTAGTTTGGAGTAGAGTATTTAGCATGGTGGCACCTACCACATGGAAAACTCTTCCTTCCTGGTGTTAAAGATGCACTATTCTTGCAAGTATTCCTTGTGTAGTTCAGCTTACCAGGTATTTTATTCTTACAAATAATATACATATTATTTTATGGCTCTGGGCATTGGATAATTATGGTTGATGAGAGATTCTTTTATGTGTTATCTCTCTCACAGAAATGAATGGTGGGAATGATGTGTAAACACAGGTGGTGAACATTGGCATTATCCTGAATTTCCTCTTGGCATCCTTCCTATTAAAGCTATTCACTATTGATGCTGCAATTCTACTCATACCTACTGAAAACTTGACAGCTCTACTTGTGCCATTTATCCTCATGGATCATGTAATCTCGCAATTTTGGGGTACAGGTTGTGGTTTTCTAACTCCTTCCTTGGGTAGCACTAGCTTTTGACGCAACATGTCTGATTGTAGAATGTATTTATTGGAGAAAAGCTCTGAGCAGCATTCCAACTGTTTGCAACCCTGTGGGTCATGGTACAGCACTTAAACGTGACAGATATACATCAGAATATTCAAGTAAATATTTGTGAGTAACATATAGGACCTGTCTCTCTAAGAGGCATGACTGAATGACGACTCCCTCTCCTTTGTGAATGGATATGGTTTTCTAATGGTTTGGAGGAAGGTGGTAAGTCTGAACTGCTTTGTTGCTGTTGGCCGTTTGCCTTGTTTATTTATATGGTGGCTTTAGAAATTGTCTTACTTTAAGTTGTATGGTAAAGACACACAGTCTTTAGTTTTACCAGCACTGAGATCTATGTCTCCTATGGTTTAAAATACAGAAAAATTCCCAAAGGAGGAAGCACAAGGAGGAAAAACAGCACAAGGCAAAATGTTATGACTAACATTGCATCCCCCTCTACAAGTGTGTTTTCAGAGTGGTGGCCCTGTCAGTCAGTTTCAGTGAGAACAAAAAGAAAAACAGAAGTATTTCAGCACCTTTAAAACACATTTATTTCAGTGTGAGCTTTCTTCAGATGATGGAACACAAATCTGGGCCACAGGTCTGGGTGGGGATGGGATCAGATGGAATGACAATAATATCAGGTAATGAGTTTCCAAGGTAACAGTCATCATCATCTTAGAACCTGCAGAGCTGGAAGGGACCCTATGGATCATCAAGTCCAGCTCTTGTCAAGGAGGCACAGAGGGGAATCGAACTCCCAACCTCTGCAGCCAGAGACCTAAACCACTCAGCAGTTCTCTTGTAAATACAGGTGGTGAACATTGGCATTATCCTGAATTCGACACAATCTGCTCTTCCTGAAAACTCAAGTCCTAAAATGTTAGCCCTGAAAACTCACATCATTTAACTTCCTATTGACAGAATTGCCACAATGTCGATGTTATCAACAGTTTGCATGCTCACTACCCGTGAAGGCTGTTCATGCAGGAATATTAAATGAGCTACCATCATATCAGTACCTCTTGTCAGTGCTCTTGGGTGATAAGCTGTATGATCCCATTTATTCCACTGCCACTGACTGTGGCTGAGGACGCTAGCCAGAAATTCAAATAAAATGAATTCTGGTACTGATATCCATTCATAGCTTGGAAAAGTTACTTTTTGTTTGGACTACAACTCCTATAATGTCCAGTCAGCATGGCCAATTGCTTAGGCTTATGGGAACTATAGTTCAGAAGAGTCACTTTCCCAGGCTTTGCACCTTTTTACTTTAGGTTTGTCACATGACTAAATCACTTTATGTGCCTAAACCTCCCTGTCTCTCTGTTCAGGCATCTAATTCTGTTGTATGCCCTTTGACAAAGAGGGGCCTCTCAGTATGTGCACATTACTGTCTACCCTGAGAGTGTTCCTGGGGCCTCCATGTGTCCTCTTTATACTGAAAATAGCAGTGGGACATTGATCCGACCACATTTGCTTGCAGGCCCCCTGCCTACTCTGTATGCTGCAGAGGTAGTCACGAGGGTAGAAATGCATGGCAAACCTTCTCCTTGTTTTTCCATACTCACAAACAGTTCCTGATGTGATCTGTTCATTTCAAATAGCATCTGTGTGTAAGCAATGCCTCAGCTGCCTATAGCATTTACAATCAAGGCCAGGCTGCCTTTCCCAGCCAGACATTATGTGAAGCTGAGCTCTCTCCATTTCCCTTAATGCTTTTGGAGCTGCTTCTTGAAGGTGAGAATACTACTCAAACAAGATGTATAATGGAGAAAACATGTATTGTAACTGGATGCCTCAGGGAACCTTGGAAAGTTGTGTGAGGAGGGGGAAGTAAAACACCAGGTGCTCCCCTGTTTAGTCTGGAGCCTCCAGATTCCCACTTCCTCTGATTTAACTCAAAGTGAAGAATAACATAACATTACTGGAATGGGATCTAGTGTATTAGGCCAACTTCACTACATGTACAGTATGAAGAAAGTTGTTGCTACAATATGGAAGCTTCCAGGACAGGGGATAGAAGAGAGAGAGAGAAGGAAAGTGTCAGTGGGTGAGGGAATAATAAAGTGAGGGTCTATGGGGTGGAGTGGGGCAGCTGGACATGAAACCTTATTTTGAAATATGTCAACTCAATTTACAGATTCAGGGAAAGCAGTACGATTTTGTCACAGTTCTCCATCTCTTAAATGGTAATACGGTAGTTGTTTTTGTGACTGCTGGATATGGTTTATATTGAGGAGAGCAGGAATGACCCCCTTTCTACTCCTCATCTCTGCTTTCTAAGCAATATATGAAAGGCTCCTGTAATTTCGGCAACAGGTTTCTTTGCTACATCCAAACAGGGCCAATCTAACCTTTGGGCAGAGTGGGGCAGTTATCTCAGGTAGCAGATTGATTGATTGATTGAAAATATTTTAAACCCACATTTCTCCTTACAAACGACCCAAGGCGGTTTACAGCAATTAAAAGACAGTACTTAAGTTAGTAACAATGAGGATATAATACTATCAGGATCAATGGATACAGTACCAAAAAACATAAGCAACACCAAAATACATTAAATACAATAAGGTACAACAATCCATTTTAAAAAACCCACTTGATATCCATTTACTCAAGGAGAGCTTGCCAGAAGAGAAAGGTCTTTGCCTGCTTGTGGAAGGACTGTAAAGATGGGGCTAGTCTAGCCTCCTACGGGAGGGAGATCCAGAGTCTGAGAGGAGCAGCAGCAGAGAAGGCTCTTGCACCTGGTAAACCAGGCAGTCAGTTTGGTTCTCCTTTGTGGGAGGAGATGTTTAGGAGTAATCGTATCAATGGGGTTTGCTATTTTCCTATTCCAGAGATCACCCAGGGCTTCAACAGAAACCCCTGCCAACTCTCCAAGAGCTGTCAAGAAACCATTTGGATCCATCAGCCTTCTGGGATGGACCATCTTAGTCTGTCCCCTGTGCTTGCAAAGACTCTGAGCTCCTGTGAGTCTAAACCCAACAGATAATGGTCAGTCCATGACAATGGCACTGCAGAAAGTTCCTGCACACCCAGATCACCAGCATCTACTCCAGTACACAAAAACAGGTCTAAAGTGTACCCTGCAGCCTGGGTAGGGGCAGATACCATTTGGGCTAGGTCTGTGTACACCTTCTCTCCCACTGAGTATTAGAAAGAGTTATTTTTCTCATGGCAGACCAGCTTTATTCAAGTTACATGAATAATCTAATTTCTTTGTTTTTTGTGGCATAGTAGAATTTAAGGTATGGATGGAGGGTCTCTAAGTTGTGTCTTGAGTAGCTTGTGTTTTTGCCAGTGCAGACTCCCACAGAGGCAGCATGAGATATGCATTTCCTTCCAGTGGTGTTCAGCATAGGGCTGCATTTTCAAGTATGATTCTGCCTCCAGTCCTCTTACACACACAGATGTACACAGGTCTTTAGGGCTCCCTGTTTTCTGTGTGCATAAGAACAAAAAACAGGCCATCCCCTGCAGTACCCTTTCTTCTTGTGCCCTGGTACAAGCCGAGACAGGTGCTACTGAAGTCGCAGTTCACAGCAGGATGCAGTGGCTTGGATTGCTCAGTGCTCTCTGTGATGTTCTCGGCTCCTCTTCACCTAGAACTGAGTCTCTGTTAATCCCACGATTACAAACATTGGGAAATCAAATAGGGTTTCCATAGAATAGAGACCCTTCAAACACACAGAAAGGCTGAGGGGAGGCTGCTGCCAATGTTAGCTTGGTTACCTTTGATGTAAAGTATATTGTCTCCTACACTGATGGCGTAAGAGACTGATGAAAATATATTGACCTGGATAAAAATCAGGCATTAGCTTGGAAAGGGAAAATGTCTGAAACGCAGGTTTCTTGGTATGAAAAAGGGTGGAATTGTGAAGGATTAGGGCTGGCCAATCCTAACCAGCTTTTGAATATTGGCAGCTCTCCTTACTCCTCTGAGAGGAAGCCTGGGAAATTTGGTGTGGTTAGCGGCAGCAGGCAGAATGGTTTCTGAAAGAATTTGCTGAGAGGGGAATTTTCACTGGGAAGTCGGCTCAGAGAGTGCCCAGAGAAAGGCAGCAAGCCAAAGGCCTCTTGCTTGCAGCTTCTGCAGAGATGAGGAAAATGTGTTGCTAAGTGAGATGAGAGCAATCACCCAGCCTGGTTCTTGTTGGCAAGAGGCAAAGATGTTCTGAGAACAGCAGGGACCATCATGAGCTTGTGCGAAGGATATCTACACAAGAGAATTAAGCGTGAGGGCCAAATTAGGCATTAAAGAAAGTACCTATTACCTTCAATTAGTCTGTTTCTTTTCCCTCAGCATGCTTTTCTCAAAAGGAGACTTGAAAATGAAACATGTTTATTTTCCAGTTACTAATCACAAAACAAAGTTTGCTGGCATGCAATAGCTGATTGAAAGCATGTGCTATGACAATCAGATATCTTTTAGCAATTTAGGAAGCACCACTTCTCATCCTAATCATATCATCTAGCTAACCTTTGAAGAGGTTCAACTGTTGTTCCATCTTGTGTAGACCCCAGAGAACAGAGACTTCTCAGCATTTCCTGTGACTCAGCTATCTCATTTTTAGGGATGGGATAGAGAAGAAAATTGTTTGGCTCACATTTTAATGTGAATGTATATACATTTGCACTGCCAATCCAATACAAAAAGTGAAAATGCACTTCTGTGAACTTGCTAGTGGAGTCTTCCAACCAAAAAAGGATAGGCAAATGTGACTATTTGGAAGACACATAAACAAAACTGTGCATATTCATGCAGTTGCCATTAAAATGCACCTGTATAAGAGGAATTACTTGCAAAAGTGTATGTATTAGGCAAAATTGTAGATCTTGATAGTCTTGAGCATTGGACTAAAAACAACAGAATGAAATTTAACAAGGATAAGTGTAAAGTTCTAGCCGGGGGGGGGGGGGGGAACCAAACACATAGTTACAAGATGGGAGATACTTGGCTCACTAATGCTACATGAGAGAAGGATCTTGGAATTGTTGTAGATTGCAAGCTGAATATGAGCTAACAGTATAATGCAGCTGCAAAAAAGGCAAATGCTATTTTCGGCTACAGTAACAGATGTATAGTCTCCAAATCCCATGAAGTACTAGTTCCTCTCTATTCAACACTGGTTAGGCCTCATCTAAAGTACTTTAAGAAGGATGCAGATAAACTGGAACAAGTTCAGAGAAGAGCAGCAAGGATGATCAGGGAACTGGCAACAAGGCTTATGAGGAAAGGCTGAAAGAACTGGATATATTTAGTATTGAGAAAAGAAAACTGAGGGGAAATATGATAACACTCATCACATACTTGAAGGGTTATTATACAAAGAAGGGGCAGGATCTGTTTTCAATCATCCCAGACTGTAGGACATGTAATACAGGGCTCAAGGTACAGAAAACTGGATTTTGCTTGAATATCAGGAAAAAGTTTCTTACTGTTAGAGCAGTATGACAATTGAACCAATTATCTCGGGAAGTGGTGAACGCTCCAACACTGGAGGCATTCAAGTGAAAATTAGACAACCATCTGTCAGATATAATTTAATTTGGATTTCTGCATTGAGCAGGAAGTTGGACTCGATGGCCTTATAGACCCCTTCCAACTCCATTATTCTGTGATTCTATGAAATGCACAAATGTTTACAAATTTTCATAGGAGGTTTAAAAACTTATTCTCAAAGTTCAGATTAATTGAATTTACAACTGAAAAATTCTCAAAATTTGGGATGAATTGAAGATTAGAAAAAGAGAAATAAAAGTTAACAGATTTGTTTATCTCTAGATATGGCTAATCAAAATGTTTTTTTCAGAGCCTCATCTCAGGGAAAACCCTTTCTTTGAAACATGCCAGTTTTCAGCTATTTTCCTCTTTCCTACATTCTTTTCTTTTGCTTCATATGTCAAGGGCAGCTAAAGCTTACCAAATATATATGATTCTGATATCTTTATCTATTTTGGCATATATTATTATAACATTATTATGGTAATAGTAAATTATCACTGTCGCTCACATAATTCTAAGTATGATCAATAAGCATAAGATGCATTTTTAAAAAATGCATTTAATGATTCCCCCGCTCTGAAGCTTCTTCTGATCCATGCCACCACTTGTGCAAAAATGATTTCTAAGAGAAAAAAGAAAATGCTCCTCTAACACAGAAATACAGGGCAACAGGAGTCAAATGGTCTCCTGTATGGCAAAGGTAAAAAGTATTATCTTGATGCAATATTCTATAAGCCCAATACAATATTGTTTATGCCCTTGGTTCATCCGTAGTCCAGTCCATTATCCTTCTTGCACAAAAGGACTTTCCGTTTGTGGTTATCTTGTGGTTAGCCATTCCTTAACTTTGAGGAACTGGGTGCTGCCACTCCTAATATTTTCCCATATATCTCTTTGGTAGTTACCACCTCCTTGCTGGTGACATCAGAAAGGTCACTAAGACCTACCTGAACATGAATGAAAATTTTCACACTACAAAGGAATAAGCCTTAATTTAAGTTTCCAAGCACTGCACGACAGCAGCAATGTGATTCTGTTAGGTGACAGAGCACTAAAATTATTGTTTCTATATTGTGGATCAAAGGTAGTTTCATCTGGAGTCCACACCAGCAATCTAATATAGGTATAACTAAGCCATGCTTTGATCTAGGCTGGGCAAAAGTGCTCTTGGTTATAGCTACTACCTGAGCTTCTAAGTGCAATGCCACATCCTGAGACATGTCCAAAATGCAAACTTCCTTCTTCAAGGCCACACCGATGGGCAAGAGGTCGAATAAGAGTAAACTAGCATCATCTTTTGACATTGACCGTTGAGAAAGATTTGAAATAATTCTAGAGCTGTCCAATCTCCCCATAGGAATTGCTTGAACAACTAAAACTAACAATGGATCAAAAGTCTGTGTTTGATTTTCTTGGCTCAAAGCCCTGGGATTTCTCTGTGTTTGCATAGGAAATGCTTCCAAACCAGGTGCCTGCAGGAGGCTGGCTTGTTGGCTCATTTCCTCCGTTCCCTGGGCTTTTGCCAAGGAAACCTATAGTGCAACTCCTGCTTTAGAGAGCAGTAAGTGAAAGCTGGTGAGATGGCACAGAGACTGGAAGGATTTATGAATTGGCCAGCAGTGCTTCAGCTTATGATGGCTGACAGTGCAACTCCTTGGCTTGTTCTAAGAATGATAGACTTTGCACACACTTCTTTAGCCATCTGGCCTCGCAGCAGATGAGAACTGCAGCCAAAGCAGATTCCCTTGAGTTTGGAATTATGCTGAATCTATTGATGCAGAAGATGTTATTCGGAGTGGGGGGAAGGATTCTTTTAGTTAATGGCAACAGAAAGTTTGAAGAAGAGACAGTGTTCACCACTTGTCCCAAGAAGTGACTTGTTAGGTAGAGGCCACCAAGATGATTGCCAAGGGAAGAAAACAGTTGGCATAATCTGAACGGGGTGGACATTTCTAGTACCAATGCTGGCCACACCATAAGGCAGAGTGAGACACTTGCTTCAGGCAGCAAATTTTGGATACCCAGAAAAGGCAGCAATAATCTGTTGATTAATTATGGTCTTTTTATTGTCATGGATATGGAGAAAGGTACTTGTGGGATTTTCTGCCTCAGTGCTGAAATATCATGACAGGCTGTGCGTGCGTGCTATTTGGTGCTCTGTCTCAGGCAGCAAAGTGTCCTGGGCCAGTCCTGCTTAACACATATTTCTTGTTGTTTATTCTCTGCTCCCATTATCCTGGAGTACAGCATGATTTGACACTGCCTTCTTTACACCTTCAGATTGTCAACAAAACAGGTGCTAGTTCAAATCCAAATAGTCCTTTGGTGAACCGGACATTCAGATCTGCAAAGCAATTTTTAAGTGTGGCTTGCTATCTGCCATGCAGTATGTTGTAAACTTCTGAAATCATTAGCACATGAAAACACCAGCTGATTAAAAGAATATACTGAGTGCACAACAGCTTGTTGATCCATGCTTGGTCCATCTATGCCTGCCGAGAGAAGTACAGATGGAAGAAAATATGCATTACGCTTGCAAGAGATTTGTTTATTCATAATAGTCCAGGGAAAAGTTTAATTTGGCCCTTTCTCCTTCCATTCAAACCAGTTCTAACATTGACATGCCTGATAAGATCAACTATATACTATATGAAAAAAAGTTTAGTGTATCCACATATTTCAACATGAACTAAATAGGATGAATGTAAATAAAATGAAAATGTTGAAAGTTTAATTCTGCAGAATGATGGGAGCTGTAGTACAACTATATCTGGCAGGACAAAGGGACATAATTATTTTAATATACTGCAGTAGTTCTTTCAACAGGGAAGAATATTTGAAAGGATAATGACACCTAGCTGCCACAGTTTTATTGCTTTACTAATTGTTGTTCAAGAAATGGTCATTGACAGTCCTTCTGAAGAGTTTTGTCATCCTGTAGGCATCCTTCAGTCTTGAGAGACTGCGGTAACGTGCTCTGAATAGAGGTCTTGGAACAGCGTCTAGTGTGGCTGAGAAGGCCAATACGAGAGTGACAATCCCTTCCACACTGAAGACAAATACAATCTGTCCCCTGTCCAGCTCCCTGATTTTGCTGGTTTCGGGCTGCCTCTTTGCCTTGGCCTGCTGAACAAGTGCCTCTTCAAACTGGGAGAGGCCATGCTGCACCACCTGCCTCCAGGCTGAACGCTCAGATGTCAAGGTTTCCCATCTGTTGAGGTCCATTTGTCATCCATAAATCCCCAAAAGATCTAGTTTCAAAGGTTTAACAACCATTCAACACATAATTTACCCCCACCTACAACTTCCTAACCCTAAATGAATGCAGGAGGCCTGGAATAGGCTTTTAGCCCACTAAAAGCCTATTTAGTCGTATTAACATAGCAGGACAGAATTTTGTTGTTAAATGCTATCAAGTCACTTTTGACACATGACGGCAGAATTTTAATAAGTGATAATTACAGCTAGATGCATACGAGTTTGTAAATAGGGGGAAAATTTTAGCTGGGCAAAAATCTGGATGTCCAGGGTTTGAAAACTTTTCACATACCTCTATCCCTATTTCATATTTCTCCCCAAAAGGACCCAAGGCGGCTTACATCACTAAAACAGTATTTAAAAGTTAAAACAGTAAGTATACAAATATTAAAAAAGAATTAAACAAGTACTATATTAAAATGGTAACTAAGATCAATATTTCCAAGGAAGTTAGTTGAAAATTGATTGAGCTGCTGCTTTCTCAAATGTAAGCAAGTACATCTTGCCTGCAGTTTAAGCACAAATGATGACCTATGGGTAGGTGGGTGGGGTAGATGCTTACAGAGATAACAACTTAAGGACTTTTGTGCATATGTCCCCAAAGGGAGAAGTGCTTTGAGTATTTCAAGAGGGAAGAACAGCACAGGAGAGATTGGTTCTTTCTAAAAGGGACTGAAAAAGACAATAGGAAGCATAAAACACCAGCAATCCAGGATTATCTGTCTCCCCTACTGCTTAATTGTGGTTTCATTGCAGGGCAGAGCTCTGCCTTCTAAAGGTTTGCATAAAAGACTTCTTTTCACCGATTATCTTCTTCTCACAAGGCTCAGAGTGGACTTGTCCACAAAAACTCACATTAAAATATAACAGTCTTTAAGGTGCCACATGTTTTTGTCTTTTGTTTTGTTTTGTTTCTTTGGATTTTGCCTGACAGTAAGCCTTCACAGTCACTGTTGGCCCATCAACATGCTTCTAGCTCCTGGATTATGCATCGTTGTTGTTGTTGTTTAGTCGTTTAGTCGTGTCCGACTCTTCGTGACCCCATGGACCAGAGCACGCCAGGCCCTCCTGTCTTCCACTGCCTCCCGGAGTTTGGTCAGATTCATGTTCGTAGCTTCGATGACACTGTCCAACCATCTCATCCTGAAAAGCCACTCGCTTCCCCTTTGCCAGAATTTCCTTCCCCTCTTTTTAACTGTATTTCTGGCTTCAGACCTTTTGCTGGCTGACATCATGATTAATCTTTCCTGCCTGTCACTGAGGATCCCGTCTTGGATGAACCTTAGAGTAACCCTTTCCTTCCTATTCCTCACAATAACTTGCCTGTAATGGGAATCCAGGAGTTAGCACAAGACTGTATTATTATTATTATTATTATTATTATTATTATTATTATTATTATTATTATTATTATTATTATTATTATTATTATTATTATTAGTAGTAGTAGTAGTAGTAGTAGTAGTAGTAGTAGTACCACTCTGCCTCTCACCAGTTTTATCTCCTTGGCACCTTTTTCTCTTAACTTCTGTATCCCCAAACAGAAGCTGCTGCTGCCAGACTGGATAGAACAGCAAGTGCCACAACTGTGCAGATGAACCAAGTGATACACGAGATCAAAGCTATTGTTACTAAAAGGAGGTGGCATCTTTGAAGGTAGCAATGCTGATGAATACTGAAGGCATTATGAGAATCTTAGATACGTCAAAGCCACTCACTGACCAGAGCCAAAAAAGTTCTTATTTCAACTTACAAGAATCTAAAGTGAGCAAGGTCAGATGATTCTCTTACTAATTTTTACATTTTCTCATTTCCCATCCAAAATTAAAAGACACAGCTCAGTTTTATGCATGTCTACTCAGGTTCTATGCAAATCCTTACACAATGGCTTTTCTGCCTTTAAAATACAGCTCAATTTCATGCTGGAGCTTTCCTTTCTTAAAACCACAGCTTGGTTTTATAATCCGTATTTAAAAGGAAGATACCTTTTAAAAAACACCTCTTCATCTCCAATCACCAATCAGAGATGGCAGAAGACGCCTGCTGTGGGACAAGGAACAACTCTACGGTCAAGTCCACGGTGACTTGAATTTTCAGCACGGCTACTTATGCATCATCAAAGAAAAAGAACACATTGCCCAAAAAAGAGGATGATAATGTACATGTAACTTGTTATATGCTAATTAATGATATGCTAATTTATATGTTGCTTTAATCATTACTTTTTGTGGGTAGCACTATGAGTAAAGTAAGCTATGGACCTGCTCACTCTGTTATCCAGGTGGCAACTGCTGGTGGGCAATGCCAAGGCCCTTGGTGTCCTTTCTTGAGTCTCTTTAACTTACAGTTGGACATAGATTGGACAGTCACTCAAATCACAGGCAACATGTGAGGCTGTAAAAACTCCAACAGGCCCTGCTTCTGCTTTGGTCTCCCTCTCCCTGTTATAGTTGGCTTACTTGACTTTCTTGTTGTTCAGTCTAGGCTTTGCTGTCCACCCTTGTGTGGCCTTGAACCTGTTGCTACACAGTTCAATTGTTGTTCCCAAAGGACCCACACCCCTAACTTGGCTTTGCTAGGTTCTGGATTCTGTCTCAAACTGAGCTGTGGTTTGATTAAGCTTTACCTCTGTGTTGGCAGCAAAATTTTGGCATTTGATCTCTGACGAGTCCATTGAAAATGCCCCAGCCATGGGGTATACTATCATCCATGTAAGAAGTAGAAAATCAAAGACCCACAAGGCACTATTCTGGATTTTTCTCCAACTTTGTACTCCCTGGAGTTTTTGCAAGATTTTAAAAATTCTGTGTTCTTTTAACTCCTTATTTAATCACTAGGCATGAATAAAGCATATGCTTATTTTAGCAATGTATTCTTAAAATGTATGGTTTTGAACATTTAATACTTTCATTGATATTTCATTTTCAGAATTTTCTAATTTATCCTGACTCCTGAGTATTTGTGGGTAAGGTGGGCTGAACTTTTTGTGAAAGCCAATTTTCGAGGGTAAACTCAGGCCATTTGTAACAAGGGACGTACTGCCAGGCCATCCGCCACTGCTTCTGCCACTTGGTTTCTTCCTTTCTTATACAGTAGTTTTTTTCAGAATTGGCTTTACAAATTCATTTTCACCACTCTTCTTGACAGTAAGCTGAAGGGGGCATCTGGGGAGCTTTCAGGGTAATCTTTGCTTCAGAATGACCTTGGTTTGCAAGATCAGACACAGGTGCCCCCCAAGAAACCCCAGCTGCCTAGTAGACATGTTGAGTTCATATTAATACCTTCAATTGACCTCCCACCCTTGCTTTTTAGAGGCTTCTTTCTAAGCAAAGCAGTGGAAAAGGTGTCTAGTTACAGCTGTAAAGTTTCAGTGGAGCACAGAGAGTCAGGAGCAGAGAAGGAGGTTGCAGCTGGGCTTCACTTATAGCCATTCAGCATGAAAATAAGTTTCGTGGCTAATCAGGCAGGCTTCTGTGGTAGCGGCACAGTATATGGCTGGCTGCGTGTGTGTTGGTTGGGCAGGAAAGTGAAGAGGGCTGGGGTAAAGGGATCACATTTCATTGTGACATCACTGGTCCTTGTTCCAAGCAGAGATGCAGACAAACTAAGCCAGTGGAAAAGGCAAAAATCATCCAACACAACCTGGCTGAAGGCACTGTTCAGCCAAGACGGCACTGGAGCGACGGGTCAGCAGAATTTCGAATCAGCCACAGACTCTGTCATACCTGAGATGAGGTAGGTACCTCCACCACTGCATCAAAGCATTGGGAGCAAAAGAAGTGCCAGATTTTAAATGTGGGGTGTTTTAGAGCTGCAATGTCTCATGTGTACAGTATGCTAAGAAACTAGAGAAGGGATATTGAATGTATGACTTTAAGGCAACTCAAGACTGATTTATGAATTAAAAGAAAGGAGGGCATGTAATTGCATGGGAATACGTTTTCAAATGCTGGTGCTCCCAGAAGTGTTTCCTTGAAAATTCCTGGCACCTCAAAGTGTACATCAGGTCTGAAAACTCTTAGAGTCATTTCTGGAAAAAGCTGAGTTTTTTAGACATCTCTCCCCCAACCCCCCATTTTCACATGCAGGAGACACATGCATTTAACATCCGTTAGATATACCTTTGTCAGGGATGGGGCAGTTCCAAGGAATCCTGTGGACAATTGAACCATAGAACAGTGGTCTGAAGTCCTTGTGTGCATATTTTTAAAATTGCTATTATAATTGCCTACCGCTATTCACCTTGAATCCCAGCAGCAAGTTCCTCGAAAGCTGAAAGTCCACTACTGAAATTAATCACTAGTTAACTGCTTTCCTTCTCTGCTTGAATATTTGAAGCAGAGCTCTGTCACTAAACTGAATCTGTTCCTAGTCTAGGAAAGTTCTCAAGTAACACAATGAGAATAACCTTGGTCAAGAAGATTCCTAAGAGTCTTTTTCTGGAACAGAGAAAATGCACCCCATTCACTTTGATCTAAATTTAGATTCATTCTCGGTTTTAACCTTGCAACAAATGAGCCCTCTAAGACCAAAACAAAACAAAACAAAACCCATTCTCCCAAATCACAGAGTTCTTTTGCATCCTATATTATTATCTTCACTATCACACTAGGAGAGCTGTCATTGCCAGCTTGCAGATAGCAGCTATTCCTATCATGGTTAGTCAACTGGATGTTTGGGATGAAGTGTGCATGTCTGTGGTTTGGAGATGGGTGGGGGAACTGAAGAGAACAATTCTGGGAAGGCTTTTCTGTCACAAAATAGTCTTTAGTGCCCAGGGCTGTGTGGTGTATGTTTTCTATAAAACAATAGAACCCCTGCTGGTACGGATTAGTTTGATTTGAAATCCAATGGAATTCTTTCTATATTGCTGGACTGTAACTCCATGCTATTTGCTAACATTATTTACTCCAAGAAGCTGGGTTCTCCTATTTATGTGTGACAATATCTCTATTTGTCAGTTAAGACAGAGGAAGGGGATGGACCTGGAATGTGAGAGTTCTGTCCCCAGTTTCTGGATGCAGAAGCCATAAAGTGGACACCAGAATGGAAGGCTAGAGGGAGTTAAAGTTCATCATGACTCTAAGAGAAGAAGTGCTTTTGGAGATGACCAAAAAGGAAATGCACTATGTGACAGTGCTGCACTCCAGTCACAGAGCAGTAAAAGCTCAAGAGTCTGTCTAATCTGGGATGCAGAACATGCAGCTGGGTTGCTATATGTGCCCGCTCCAATTCCTTAAGTGCAGCCCAAGCCTCTTTCTCATTCACCTCCTGCTGATTTTTGGCCAATTTATATATATAGTACTCTTGCCCTGCTGCTGCTAGTCAGGAAAGAACAATCCATATTGGGCTCACTGTGAGGGGTGGTCCACTCCATTCTAGCGCAGAAGGGAAATCAATGGGAAGGATGTGTATCTGTGTGCACACGCACGCTTGTGCACATGTGCATGTACATGCAAACACATGCTTGTGTGGCCTCAACTCCAGAGCCAGAATCACATGCAGGTCTCAGGGCCGGAAAGTTGTGCAGTCCATCCTTTGTCATAACAGACCCCCCCCTCCCAGCAGCCCTTTCCAGTCTGGATGACGAGTGGGCTGCTGTAAGATGCACAGCAAGTGCCCCGATTAATCCAAGTGGGCAAGTCAACGTTCATATCATGAAGAAGGAAACCCAGGGTCACTAGCTAACTGTATCAGGCTAACTGGAATAGCTAATTGTATATATGGAAACATCCTTAATAACCTCAAACTCATCCACCTTCCAAGCAAAATCCTTTCCTTTTTTTCCTCCTCTTCCACCCTCAAACATTTTGACATTTAGCCTGATGAAGAGTTGAACAGAAGTTGAACCCTTGTATATTTTGTGCAGTTTCCCAAAAAGTATCCGTGTTAGTCTGTCTCAACATATTTGGGGAGAGTGGGGAGGAATAAAGGGGGGGGGGGGAGAAAGGAAAAATACAGTAGTGCTTCAAAGACTAACAGATTTATTTGAGTGTAAGCTTTTGTGGATCAATATCCACTTCTTCAGACATAAGGATTATAAATTCATGTCCCCTCTATTTAATCCATGGTGGTTAGATTCATGTATAGGTGAGGATAAAGCAAAACAAAGTATGCTGTTTATATACCACTCTATAGCACTAAAGCACTCGATGGGTGGTTTACAATTTAATCATTACCCACCCAGCAAACTGGGTATACAATTTACCAACCTCGGAAGGATGGAAGACTGAATCAACCTTGAGCTGGCTACCTCAGCCCATTGCAATCACACTCAGATCGTGAGCACAGTCTTGACTGCAGTACTACAGTTTAGCCACTGTGCCAAGAGGCTCCCTTTCATGAATACACGGTAAAGATAGTAGATAAACTTAATAATAATAATAATAATAATAATAATAATAATAATAATAATAATAATAATAATAATAATAATAATAATAATAATAAATAATAATAATAAGCAGTAAAGTTAATTTTATTGACTTGAGTGCACATGATAATTGTTTTAATGTAATACTTGTTTAATCCTTTTTGTACATTTGTATACTTATTGTTTTTGACTTTTAAATATTGTCTTTTTAATAATGTAAGCCACCTTGGGTCCTTTTAAGAAGAAAGGCAAGGTAAAAATATTTTAAATCAATCAATCAATCAATAATATTTATGACTGATGGCAATTGTTTTCAGGGTTTTCCAGGTAGAGAATACTCAGAAGTGTTTTATCATTACCTTCTCCTGGGTGTACCCTGGGACTGTGCAGCTTACCCAAAGCCACACAGGCTAGCTCAATAGACCTTTTATAAAAAACTTTTCTTCTTTTCCTTTATTTTGCAAACGTATTTTCTACATTTACAGTTGATCCTAATAAATGTATTGCCCCAGCTGTTGATTTGGAATTTTGTTTTATTCCTGTGGGTCAACATGACCTCCTTCTTTTGTCCAAGCCAAATCGTTACGGTAGCATAATTCTATGCCAGCTAGGGCTATTTTATTAAATGTGGTGGTGGTCACACCAGTAAAATGTTTTGGGTTCAATGTATGAACCACTATCACAGGATATATGCCACATGACCACCATGTGTGACTATACAGGAAGCAGAAGACGTGAGAAAGAAGTGGGGGGCATTTCTCTTGTGTGACTGTGGCCTCAGTTGAGGTAGTGGCGAATCATGCTGGTGATAATGGTAAGAAATAAGAATCAGAGCCCCACTGGCTGCAGGAATCTGGTAGTGGTCACCCAAAAAAGTAATATTTCCAAACTCCACCAAAGATGCAGAAAGAGGATTCACCTAAGGATGAGAAAGGAATAGACCAGAGAGAGGAACAGAAACTTTCCTGACACATATTGGTTGCAAGCGAGACACAAAAATAGCAGCCACACTTCCTTGCCCTTCCCAAAGAACTTTCTTGGACAACTGCTAGATATCGGATAGAATGCAACAGATGTCCCTGTGCCAGTGGGAGCGGCATGAATGAAGCCAAACAACCGGCGAGATCAACATAATCGGGGACAAGAATAATTTAGCACTGAGTGAATATTTCCCCCAGCATGACTGCTCTCTCGCTGACTTCTCAGTCTTTGTTCTAAAAAGAAGCCTCCATAAAATACTTGAAAGACAAGCCTGGGAATTAACATTCATACACTTAAGGCAGATGGCTTAAATAGATGGAGATCTTGAATTCCTAGCTTGTTACAACAACAGTCCATAACCACCTGCTGGTTATTATATTTTTCTATGCTAATCGTCCTGAAATGTCAGGATCTGAAGTGATGGAAGCTTTCACGTACTATTGCCGTGTCCTTGGCATAAAACCTAACTTTAATTGGCTTTCTATTTGCTGAATGAAGCATATCATACTTAAAAATATAGTATAGCTTATTTTGAATTGCATCCTTTTGGCTTTGTTTGGTTACATTAAAAACAAACAAATAAACAAATGAATAAATTTGGTTATTTGGTTATTTACTATTTTTTTAAAAAACTGCTTTAATCTATATGGATACCAAGGTGGTGTCCAAATATTTTCAAGAAAACAAATGAATATTTATTCTCAATTACATGTCTATCTCACCTTTCCTCCAGTGAGATCCAGGTGACACATATGGCTTCCCTCCTGCACACTTTACCTTTACAACAACAATCTTGTGAGGTAGGTCACTCACTGAGTTTCACAGCTGAATGGGGACTAACATTTGGATCTCCCAAGTCTGAGTCTACACTCTGACTAGTATCCATCTGGCTGTCTCATGAAGACCATTAAAAACTCCAAATATGAAAAGACAAAAGCAGCAGCAGCAGCAGCAGCAACAAACAAACAAACAAACAAACAAACAAACAAACAAATAAAGGTCAGTTTATGTGCACACATATTGTATCTGAAATATCTACTTATCTAGGTTGGTGGTCACAATGGCCAGCACACTTTCTGTGTTAGAACTATCATCATGGAACTCTCTCCTGCAGGAATGTGCCTGACTCCCTCATTGGCTGGTTTTAAATAGACTCTAAAGATCAAGGCCAGAATCCTGTTGACAAAAACCAAGTATGCAAGGGTGACCCCATAAACAGTTTACAATTTCTTTTGCAGTCTCACACAACTGGTTACATCTTGGTTGCAAAAGTGGTTGTGCAGCTCATCATGTGACAAGTAGCCTACACAAGGGTACAACATATTTGTGTAATTAGTGTTGCAAACATTTTTTCCTCAACAGAGTTTTAGCCCTAGTTGTTTAAAGCTGTTTTTAATTGATTACTTGGAGGTTGGCCCATGCTTTTAAGTGGTAATTCTGAACTACTGCTACCTTAACTGGTGTTTTTTTTAAACAAAATCACACGATTTTTGCTTTCAGTCTGAATATTCTTATTTTTAATTTGTGTCATGGTGACTTCTAACAAATAGCGTGAACTGCCTGGGGAGTCCCCTATAGCCCTGGACATAGATGAGTGGAAATTATATATTTTGTCTACAAATCCCAGAATATGCCGCCATACATGTATGTGTACTTTGAGCCATCAAGTTAATTATGACTTATGGTGAATGTCGTAGGGTATCTGAGATATGTGAGATATTTAAGGAGTGGTTTTGCCCGTTTCACCCCCTCCACCCCCGTTTCCATGGCTGAAGGAAGATTTAAATACAGGTCTCCTGAATCCTAGTCTGATGCTCTATCCACCACCACCTGCACATACATATTAAATCAGCTGAGGAACAGAATTCAAGTGAATAAGAAAATTCTCCTTTCTCAAGTGATGAACACAATTTTCAAAGATTACCTTTAGTTTAATTCTGATATATCCATCTGAATCTCAATGAACATCATCATTGACATTTTATGGGAGCTAAACTCCAGTGTGTTAAAAATTCTGTTTAGTTCGGTCTGACTAAGGAAAAATAAAGCCCAACGGGGAGAAATATTCCAAAGCAAGGTACTACAGAGTGTTGGAGTGTTATTTGCAGTCTCTCATGCTGTCTGTAGTTTGTGTGACTGGGAGGGACTTTTCTGGGCTAGAGTGATTGTCTATCCAGCACTAAACAATTGTTCCTTCCACCCTTCGAATTTAAAGAAAGCCCTGCCTCTCTGCTGAGTGTTTCCCCCCTCTCTTTAGTCTGTTGTTGGCCGTGTTGTTTGTTTGCTGTTGATCTGTTTGGTTGGTTTCTAATTATATGTACAGTAAATAAAGCAGCATGCACAAGTCTGTAACTGTAAATAAGAAATATTTTTATTATTTCATCTACATATATTTCAGAATGAATTATTGAGAATGTAAGCGCAGTTAATGAGAAAGGAGAAGACTCTGGGGAACCTGTAGTTCTCCTCCTCTGTGGATCTATATACTTCTACTGCATAGCAAAAAGGAATTTTATCCGAAATTCAAAACTCTGCAAGACAGAGTTCATACTGGGTCATATAAGTCTTCAAAGAACAGGATTAACAAGAAGAATGAACAATCGTTCCCATAATGCACTCTGGGTCTATTTTGGAATGAACAAAACTACAGCAAGTGTAAGCTAGCTGGCATGCCAGCCCTTCATCTTGATACAGAAAGGTTAACATCATGATTTTGGATTAATTGACAGGAGCAGTGATGAAATTTCATTTCCTCAGACAGTGATCTGTGTATTAATTTGTTTAATTTGTCTTTGTGATTAATCATTTCCTTCCCTCCCTCCTTTCTTCCTTGCAGGCAGTGATGGCTCCAAAGCTTTGAAGAAAAGCCTATGATATTTGTTGCTGACGGCGCCAGTTGTCCAAGGGATGGTTCCAAGCAAGGGTGATGAATGGATGCCAAGAGCCATGGCGCTTGTGAGAATGTCTCGACTAGCTAACTTTGTCTCCTTTCAAGTCACCTTTTTTTTGGTGTTTTTGTGCTGGGATGTCCTTAGTCGGGCTCTACCCATTGCTCCTGATTATTTGCAGCGTGGCTGGCAGAGGCTTCTGGAGGAAGGAGAGAGCTGCATGGAATGCAGATTGGAGGAATGTCCCACGCCACGTGGCTGCCTTGCTGGGGTGGTGCTGGATGCTTGTGACTGCTGTTGGGAGTGTGCCAACCTGGAAGGACAGATCTGTGATCTGGACAATACCAACCACTTCTATGGCAAGTGTGGGGATCACTTAGAATGCCGCCTTGAATCCGGGGAGCTGCAACATGGTGAGGTGCCCGAGCCCCAGTGTACTTGCATTTCCAGCCAGGCTGTCTGCGGGTCTGACGGCAAAACCTATGCCCAAATCTGCAAATTCCAAGAGATGCGTAACTCCCACCCAGAGACTAATCTCACCGTGGCCCATGAAGGCCCCTGTGAATCAGGTAAGGTCCAATGGAGGTTGTCTCTAAATGGCTACATGAACATGCAACCGAAGAACAGCTACTGTTTTGAAAATACAATACAGTTATTTCTCCATTTTCATATCCCAAGAACAAGAGGCATCAAGTGAAGTATACAGATTAGCAGCTGTGATTTGGAAGAAAGAAGTGGGATATAAAGAACCTGCCTTCCACCATACATTAGTGCAGAGATGCGGAAAGTTATTTTTTAAGATATTTAAGTCCTGGAATATTATGGCCAGCATGTCAACGGTCAACAGAGAGTTTCTGCATGCCAAAAACATTCTCTGGTACTGAGTTATGATTCCTCCCTGCAAAAGAAGTATATATTCCTTTGCAGT
Source organism: Intellagama lesueurii (assembly GCA_037013535.1). Classification (NCBI taxonomy): domain Eukaryota; kingdom Metazoa; phylum Chordata; class Lepidosauria; order Squamata; family Agamidae; genus Intellagama; species Intellagama lesueurii. Next base: position 214,054,503 of record JBAJHW010000003.1, read on the forward strand.
GCACAGCTGGCTTGTTTGATTTCCTCTGGAACGAGGTGAAGACAAAGATTGTCAGGATTTTTTTAAAAAATACATCATTGTAGGTATCTGTGGCAATTAATAATAATAATTGCATGCCATCAAGTCCATTCTGACTTATGGCAACCCTTTCCAGGGGTTTGTAGGTAGATAATACACAGAAGTGTATTCCCTTCTTCTGGGGACTGTGCAGCTTGCCCAAGGCCACACAAACTGGCTCTTCTCCCTGGAGCCACAGTGGGGAATCGAACTCCCAACCTCTGGCTCGTCAGCCAGATACCTAAACCACTGAGGTATCCAGCCAGCTCCATGGCAATTAGTGGAGCAATATCTATGTGAGGCAATCTTCTGTGTTTAGAGCAGAGATTGGCAACCTGGGCTGGTTCTGAGGCAGTCTCTCTGACCTGCCATGGGCCACACCACTCCTTTCCAATGAAAACAGGCTTAAAAAAAAATGAAAACAAGGCACACAGGGCTGTACACCTCATTTTGAAGATGAGTTATGATTCCTAGAGCTTTCTGAAATACAATTCTGTTTTTAAAAACCACCCTGTTGTTCTTGCTGTTTAGCATTAGGGGCTGCTTGCATGAGCTGCATGTTGTCCACCAGGGCTTAGAGAGACCCTACATACCTAGGATTTTTCAAAGACAACAGTTTAATTTTTTTACAAGCCAATTTTCAGAGAGGCAGAAGTGTTAATCTGCTTTATCAAAAACCAAAACAAAAGTATTGTGGCAGTGTTAAAACTAATAACTTTATTTCAGTGTGTGCTTTCATGGATTATAACATGTTTCTTCAGATGCAGGAAGATGTGGACACTTTTGTTTGAAGAACTGGATTGTAATACAGTACTTATGATTCTGTATTTTTAGAAGCCAGTGGCTCTGAAATATACATCCTCAGGAACTTTCTAGATCAGAGGTGGGCAATATCAGTATGGCTAAAATCCTGTTGCACAGTTGTGCAAATGGTGTAACTTTAGATGTAAATTGCCATAAGTTAAGTTGTCAGCTTGCATTATCTGTTGCATGCTGAACTGCACCACTTAGTATGCAACAGATAATGTCTGTGTCAATGCAATTCCAAAAGTTACACCATTTGTGTAACTACAAAACAGGATTTCAGCCAATGTTTGAGAGTCAATTGTCTGCCCCCAGGACCTATGAGAGCAACACCAGCCCTGATCAGGAGTAAAATTTAATTTGATTTTGGAGGGATGGGTGAGAACAACCAGGACTTCCAAAAATGGCTTTGGAGGGTGGCATGCAGTCTGTGGGTCCCACTTTGCCCTGCCCTGTTCTATCTGATAGCACAGTTGCAAAGTATAGCCAAAGGAGAGAGACAAAGGTGGAAAGATACTCTTGTTTATACGTAGGAACCAGTGCTATCTAGGCACACTGGAATACACCAGGAAGCATTAAAAGGCAATGAGAGGCACTGGTAGTAAGAATCTGGGCACTGTGAGTCTAGCTGGCATTACCTTCATTCAGATTTTCTACAACCCATTAAACCAGTTTGGTGGAAGATAGGAAGCAAGCCAAAATGGCACTACTTAAGAGTAGTACTGTACTATGAGATCAATAGGAAAGAAGCAAGAAAAGAGGGAAGACACAGCACTTGTTTCTTGGTGAATTTCCTGTGATGGATTGCTGTGGTTGTCTGTGCCCCTCTGGACCACCACCACCATTTGGGACCATTTTGAACAATTGCTTCATGGAAGAGTTGTCAGCAAAACGCATTAGTGGCTCATTTCAACAATGGCTTTTAATAATTTCCCACTGTGTCTCACCTTTTGTTCCTGAAGTTTTCTCACTGTCCTCCTCTGTCAATAAATAACTAAATAAAATGAGGCAAAAGTTGCATTTGCCCAAGAGTGCAAGAAAGCAAATGTGCTAGATCTCTTAGTTTATTACTTACTACCAATATGCGTGCTGGTTTCAATCCTGCACAAAAGCTCTTCCTGGTTATGTTAGGGATACATTCAGATGTCAGGATGTGGTTGCTTGCTATTATTCAACTGCTGGGCAGGTACATTGTGCTCACCTAGTTCAAGCTATTGTCAGCATGACAGGGTTTGACACAGCTAATGGAAGCAGATGGGACTCTAAATCACAGCTGGAGACTGTGTGGCCCTCGAGATGTTGTTGGACTCAACTCCCATGATTCCTCACTACTGCTTATAATGGCTAAGGCTGATGGGGGATCTTCACCACCGGTGGAGTGAGATCAGGGAGATACACAACAGTGGCAGCAGCTGAGTCACACAACTTAGTATGCAATCACTGAATCTCCTCTACCTAATGTCTACTAGAACACACTTTGTGGCATGCCCTGCCATGTACCTGATTCCACTGGCATTTGCCAATGATATGGAGTGAGGTGAGATCAGGGAGATACACAACAGATGACACCACTATTACACATTTTAGTAGACATGGCAGGTGGCAAAGAGAGAACCAGATAAGCAACTGCTGTTCATAGTAAAGATCAGTTTGGATACATGGATGGATACTGATAGATCTTTGGAGGAGTAGAAGGAATGTTGGGGAGCATGATTGAGGCAGTGGAAGACATTGAAGAAGGCATCCTGAATGTGTGGCTGACTAATAGGGCTGGTTCTGGCATTAAACCCAGTAAGGTGGTTGCCTCAAATGGCTGAAGAGCAAAAGTGATTCTCCCCCCCCCCCCCCCCGATTCCACAATGATACTTCATGTCCTTCTCTAGGCGGCAGGAGAGCTTGTGGCCAGTGCCCTGCTCTCTAGATGTTGTTAGCCTGTGACTCTTTTCAACCCAGCCAGCACAACCAATGGTGAGGGATGATGGGAACTGTGATCCAACAACATCCAGAGGTCCCTTCCCTGCGTTAAATAAATCCATAATGTTTGGCCTCACAATCTTTGGCAAGAGTTAGAAAACCACACTGTAAGATAAGAGCTTGCCTCATATTAGATCAGAGACTATTTATCTACTGAGCCAACTCTTATCTGTTCTGATTGGCAGCTCTTCCACAAGGTTTCAGGCAAAAAGCCGATCCCACCATCTGCTTCTTGGTGCCTTTTTTTTTTCTATAGATGCCAAGGATCAAACCTGTGCTTTATCACTGACCCATGATCCCTCCTTTCTTAAATATCAGCCCAGAAAAAGGAGGAAAAAGGGGGAACTAATAACCTTAAAACCAAACCAAACCATTTGACTGATTAGCAGTTGCCATAAAGATAAAATGTTTTCCCCAAAACTGAAAGTAGCAGCAACTTCCCTGGAAAGCATTTCACAAAAATGACTGTGACAAAGCACCAGACCACCACTTTGGGCCACTGGGCCTTGGCTTACAGATGGGCCATGATGATGCAGACACATTCCTAACTAACAGCTATTGGTAAGTATGGCAAAGGAGGACCACTCAGGTCAATCTGTTGAAATGAACGATGCAGCAGATGTGCTGAACAAACCATTCCTTTTTTAAAAAGTTGTTGATATTATTTCTAGACTCCAAATTGATAAATGCTACACAAAAGTTAAATATAGCACAGGCTTTGCTTTAGGCTTACAATCTAAGTATTATATTGCATGATTAAATGATTACTTGGGAGAGGCACAGCATGAGAACTCACCTACGCCAAACCAGGAGGGCTCATCTGTAAAAAAAAATCTAGCATGAAAAATGAAGACCAGTGTCTTCACACACAAGCAAGGCAGAGGTCTCAATTCTCTTTGGTCTTTCTCAGAGCCCCACATTGTATCTCCTCCTTATGACATCTGGAACGTCACTGGGCAAGATGTAATCTTTGGCTGTGAGGTCTTTGCCTACCCCATGGCATCTATTGAATGGAGGAAGGAGGGATTGGATATGCTGCTTCCTGGAGATGACCCCCACATTTCAGTTCAGGTAAGCTGAAAGTCTAGTGAGCAATCAAAATGGTGGTGGTTTGTGCATATGAAGCTCAGAAGATGGATTTTTCTTCATCAGCCTCAGATACTGTAAACTTGCTTTAGCAATACCTCTCATTATGTAGATCCTCATTAGTATGGTCTATCCGGTATGCTGGTTGTGTTATGGTTTTTGTCTCTCTAACCATAGAGGTGTTGTTGTGTTTCCTATCAGAGTGTCTACTTTAGATGCAATTAGCCAATTTCTCCAGATGAGCTTCTGCTTTGTTCAGATGACCTTTTACTGCTGCTGGATTTTCAGTTTATCCTTATGATCTATTCTGTTTCCCACAAATTATTTCCACTGTTACTGAGAGATTTAATTATTTTCTAACTTTCTATGCTTCATCATTCTGCTTTGCAAAGTGTAATCACATACAGTATATTCACAACAGCATTAGTGACTGTTGTGTGCATTGTGGATAAAATGTAACACATAAACCTCTCCAGATTATCTTCAGAAGGGTTAACAGACTGTCAGATCCAGCCTAAAATAGAACTTGAAAGGCTGTAGGGTAGCCACTCTTATACCCTTTTATTTAGAGGGTGTGTAAGGAAGTCCTGCAACACTTTTATAGAAATTATAAATCTGTAGTATTAAAGGGAGTGTTTGGGTAGGGCAAAATATATGTGTCACTACCAGCTTAAGAACCATGTTACCGGCAAGGGGAAAATGCAGTGAAATGCCTGAGACAGTGTCCTATACAGTATTGGAACTGAATGCCAATAACTTTATTTGCCTGCTTCCTTCCACCCTCCAAGCATATACCAATTATCCCTTTGACAACAGATTCTACAAGATGGCTGAAGCTGGTTCATAAAAGCAGATGAAGATGAAATTGAACAAATTAAAGCAGGCACCAAGAATAGTTTTCTTACAACTAAAACAATGGAATAATCTCTAGAGGGAAACTCAATTGCTGGAAGTTAATTAAAAATAGTTTGGACAGAACACTAGAGAACGTATTGCATAGAAGAATCTTCTTTGGGGAGATAGAAAAGCAAGGAGATGAGGCTAATAAGACCCTAATGCACTGTTAAATCTCAAGGCATCTGGAGAATGTAGGGATTCTGTCAAAAAAAAAAAAAAAAAAAAAAAAAAGGGATTTGCATGATCCCGTGCATGCTTACCTACAGAATAGAGTTTGGTCTCCTTTCTCAAAACATTCACAGGATTGGTTGCAAATCAGTCACTTTCACTACTGGTTTCTCTATTTAAAGTTTGGCTTCACCACTGATTCTGAAAAACTGCCTGTTGGTGACTTCACTATTACATGGAATGCCATTGCATGAATCTGAGGCATCTAGATGACACCAAGTTGGGGTAGCTATTTTAAAGGATACCAGTTGTTTATTTAGAAAATGGCACACCTATAATGCAAAGGTTAGTACCTGATCTACCTGCCTTTAAGCTGGGTGAATTATGCTAAGTAGGCAATCTGATCTCAGTAGCTTTCTTAGGCAGAATTTTAAACTATGCATCTCAAGACTATATTTTTTTTCCATAACACTGTCCTCTTAGAGTTTCCATCCCTTCCCTCTTTTGTTAATCCCTGTGGTCACACCAAGTAGCTAGCAGCCTTCTCTCATATTTGGAAGCTGTTAGTTGGGTTCCACCCTATTGTTTGTTCTTAGTTTAGGCTGAGATTTTAACTATTCTCTTTTATGTGTTTCCATACACAGACATCTGTAAGACTTGTGGCCTACTTTGGGTTTTTAAAAGAGGCACACACCTAATTCTATTTGCAGATGCACTTGACACAGAGTTTATGTTGTACCTGGGTATGCTCTATATATCTCAGCCTGTTGTGAAATACCATTCTGTCTTGTTGATTTTCCACGCTGGAAAACTATCCAAATTCCTAGCAGATGTAACAAGCTGTGGTACACTCTGTCAGCTCTTTTGAAGCATAAATCAGGGAGGACTAGAAATTGACCATAAATTGCCTTCTCTCTCTGCTTCCTAAAAGGAAAGTGAAAAAATAGCCTCTGTTTTCTTCTTTCTGTATCAGCTCAGAGTACTGAACCATATTCAAATATGCTGTTACTTAATCAATGGGCAGGAACTTATGAAGCACAACTTTGAAAAGAACTGCTTTGAAGTAATTATTGGCTTATTTAACAGCAATGCAAAACTGAAAAGGATTCCAGAATTTGTAATGTCTTGGCAGGCTGTGGACTAGATGACAGTACAGAAAAAGGATTTGGGGAGTTGGCAGATGAGAGACAAGAAGATATATAAAATCCCTCTTGGTTGCTCAAAGTCCCACCCATATCCCCCTTTGGTTTCTGAGCTTTTAGACAATGACATTTGTATAGTTTTGTGGTTCAACATGATGTCTAGAATCAGGAAAGGGGTATACTTCAGTAGCAGAGGACATATTTCACATGCTAAAGATCCCAGAGGAAGTGCTAACTCTCCACCATCTCTTGCTAAAATTGGGAAGGACTTCTGTCTAAAGAAGGGACGTGGTGGCGCTGCGGGTTAAACTAGAGAAGCCTCTGTGCTGCAGGGTCGGAAGACCAGCAGTCATAAGATCGAATCCACGCAACGGAGTGAGCTTCCGTCGCTTGTCCCAGCTCCTGCCCACCTAGCAGTTCGAAAGCATGCAAATGCGAGTAGATAAATAGGTACCACCTCGGTGGGAAGGTAACGGCGTTCCGTGTCTAGTCGCGCTGGCCACGTGACCACGACTGTCTTCGGACAAACGCTGGCTCTACGGCTTGGAAACGGGGATGAGCACCGCCCCCTAGAGTCGGACACGACTGGACTAAATGTCAAAGGGAACCTTTACCTTTACCTTTACTCTGTCTAAAACCCTGGACAGCTGCTGCCAGTCAGTTTAGGTAAAACTGAGATAAATGTACAAATTGTCTAATGTTATCTTTTGAAAAAGTGAGGACCAAACTTCATGTAATGCAAACAACAGAATTAGCAATTACCTTTTTTTTTAAAGTGTGAGGTTTGACATCATCACCATGGTGCAGAGAGTGGAGGTTTAAGTCTATTGTTCCTAACCACAATCTCAATCATCCAGCCACTCATATGTGGCAAGAAAATTAAGCAGACCTTGGAAAACGTACTGTTTTGGACTACAAAATTCTAGTGTTGCCAGATCATAGTGTTGTACTCCAAGAAGTAACTTTAAATAAAACCCTTTTGTTGGGAGCCATGGCAGTATTTTTCCTGGTGCTACTGACTATCACATATCTTCTTCTCCCCTTGTCCAGTATTTATGTGACTTTTAAAAGTACATGATTGGAAATAATGTTGTTAGCATCAGATGTAGTCATGCTCTGGGGAAAGCTATTTTAGAGATCATATTTATGAAAGGCATGTTTCTGCACTAAGTGAGAGGATACTATGGTGCAATCAATATTCAAATACCACATTAACACTTCATTTAAATAGATAGGGATAGAGGAGAATGCTTAAGTTGAGAGCTGATTCTGGTTTTGTAATCTCTTAGACTTCAGCAATTGATCTGTACTAGGAAGAGATTATCCCAATGACTCCCATGCAACTTGGAGTCCTAGATCAAAGTATATGAGTATAACCCCACTGAACTTAATAGGACTTATGTGGCATTTGACATATGGCTTGGCTAGATGGTCAAATTGGAGCATGCTGGAGTAGGCTAAATAGGGTTGCTTAAGGTTGGATGAGGTCACATAGAGGTGTGTGGTGCAATCCTTATGTCCACATGTAAGGTTAGGGTGGTTTCAAGTCAAACCACACCACACTTCAAGTGACTGTTTAGCATGATCAAGATCCTCTTTGCCTTTAAAAGGAAAAATTCCTTACCTTTAATGTGAAATATTTCTCTAGCTCATTAAGTGGTTGTCTGACTGTCCCTTTGGAGAGGCCTTTTAACAATCTTTATGATCTTGCCTCTTAACAATCTTGAGAAATGAAAAACTACTCAGCTCTCCTTTGTGGGGAAGAGAGACAAAGCTTTCCATTTCTTTTTAATGGCTGCTGACACACACATCAGCAATGTCTTGATGGGGCTTGAATAGATCCTTTCAAAGTATCATTGATACATTAGCAACAATTAAAAATAAATGCAACACTTCTTCTCCCCTGCCCTCCAAAGGAGAGCTAAGTGGAAGTTTTCCATTTCTCAAGATCATTAAGAGGGAAGAGTGTTAAGATTGTTAAGACAATTCTCCAAAGGAACAGATAGACTGCCACTTTGGTTTGATCCCAGTGATCACACACACTGGAATTGAACCAAACAGAGCAATCCTACCTGCACCTAAAAAACAATAGTCCCTGACAGGGAGCCAGAAAGAAGCAGGTAGGAACTCTTTGATGGTGAGCTGGTCTGTTTCTGCACATATGTGGTCTGGTTGCTGGCAAAAGGAACAAAGCAGTCCATCCCCAGAGCAGACCAAACAGCAGGAAAAATGCATGTGTAGTCAGGTATATATTTAGGACTACACAATAAGCAGTTTCCAAGAAGCAGCCAAGTAGTAGAAAGTGTGTGTGTACTTGTCCATGAAAGCTTACATTAAAATTTAACAGTTAGTCTTTAAAGTGCCACAATTTTTTTGTCTTTTTAATTTTTAATTATTTTTTTCCTTTGGATTTTGCCTGATATGCTTGCACAGACTAACGTGGCCACCTCTTCTAAAACTACCTATATATAGTCTTCCAGCAGCTACATCATTCATCTATAATTCCCTTTAGTTTAGAGGAGGCCCTCAGAAGTATGAAGTGACCAGCTGGCTCCAGATCCAAGCTGTGCGGATGACCGATGAGGGAACTTACCAGTGCTTTGCAAGAAATAACATTGGGCATGTGGCAGCTCCTGCCAACCTCATAGTTCTCACTCCTGGTAAGTTTTCTTCAAATAAATCCTTTGTGCTGATAATTTGTGTGACCAGCACACCATGTTCTTTCCTGTGCTCTCCAGTGCCAGCAGATTCCCATAATTATTTTTTGGGGGGGGGTCTCCTTCACCTTTTCCTCTTTTATACTTTGCTATTCCGCTGGCTGCCAATATCAGTACTACTCAGTTGATGCATAGTTTTTGGAGTATGATATGAAGGGAAATGTTTTCTGATCAAATGACAATAAATTCCAATGTTTTATCCTTCACTAGTCATACTATTGAAATAATTTACTCCATGTGTCCTGTAAATTTGAATTTGCAAATAATCTTTTGCAAATAAATGGAACATTATTTTGGTATCCTGATGCTGGAATATCAAGTTAGGTTGAACAGCATATTAGATAGGAGGAGGAAGGAACCCAACATGAATCTGTCATTTTCAGTGGAAAGAATGCATTTCTTTGTAATATTTAGTTCCATAATGTTTAGTCTTTTTCTAAGGCCATAATCCAGCATAGAGTTCAGTAGACATCTTCCAAACCTTCTATATGACAATTCTACTCTCTTTCTATCAGAATCTAGTGGACCACTATACAAACAGAATAGTGGACTGGAGAGGTCATGCATTTGATCTAGCAAAGGTGTTTTAAATTTCTTCCACAATGAAGGACAAGAGGTGAACTTCTTTTGTGCCCTGTTTTTTTGCAGATCAGCTGAACATGACGAAGTTAGCCTTACCCTTACCCAACCTAGGATTGGAGGATGGTATGGAGAGTGATGAGTCTTATGACTATTACTGATAGCATCTATGGGGGTGGGGTCGGGAGCTGTCAGAATGCTGAAAGTTTTGCATCCTTTCCCACTTGATCATGTGTATGCTCACCAACTGTAGTCCTAGATGTCTAAGAAAACCAGTACTAAACATTTGTGATGTATTTAAAGAAGTGAGCTGAAGATCTATGATTAGTTTTGATATAAATTCATTTTGGAAGGGGAAAAATAAATGTATTTAATCTTTTGATCCACTTGTTTGCTGGATAAAGGAGACAGAAAGGTAATGGGATGGGGAAAATACTGCATTTAACTGAGTTTAGAACAAATGGACATTAAAAGGCATTTTGACCACCTCCAGAGAAATATCATTTCTTTCATCTAATGCATCACACTCACGTACACCTTCCCTTTTCTAGTTTACCAGCACCTCACAAACTTGAGTCTTATTGGTAATTCAGTGGTGGGGAGGCGGGGTACAGTATACCAGAGAAGAAAACTTCTGGAAATGTTTGGAAATAGGGTCACCCAGGGTGGCAAAATACATATGAATTGGACAAATAATACTGAGTGCTTGGTCAATAGAGAAGTACCTCCTGTATGGTGATAATCTGCAGACTCCCAGCTTGGTGTCTATATATTTCACTCAAGCTTGCCTGTTTTATTCCTTTATTCTAGTTCTTCCCAATACTCCATCCACTTTTTCCTTGTTTTTCATTACTTCAAGTGGTCGTCATAGATACCATGTTTTACTTATTAGATTGTTTTCTCAGGTGACTCAGATCTCCCCCTCCACATCAAGTGCAGTGACCCTATATCAGAAATCATTTAACATAAAATGAGGGGGTGGGGTAATCTCTGGACTGGTCTTGATCCTGAAGAAACAAGTGTCAGTCCATGAAACTTATTCCATCCCCAACTTAATGTGTTTCATCAGTTGGAACTGACAAAGCCAATTTAGATGGTACCACCTTTGGTTTAGCTAAACACAAAGACTGGTCTGGAGTCTTGCATTTATAATCAGATACAGACTTGTTCTGTACCAGCCCGGCAACCGCAATAGGAATCCTAAATTCCTGACAGTGGTAATGCAAGAGCATGCCCCCTTTTACAGGAAATAGCTCCAGCTTACTTACCCTGTGCTAACAAAGGCATGGGTGGAGCTGAGTAGAGTAGAGCAGCAGGAACGTAGTGTGGAAGGCCCAATTCTTAGCTGTAGAATTTGTAGGTTTTGCTCCCACAGTAGATCATAAAAATATAAGAGACTGGTTGTGATAAACTTGCTCTGTGAAGTCCTGGGAACGTTGACAGGAATTGTCAAGATCACCTCTTCCTTGGGCAAAGTAGGCATTGAGAATGTCTGTTGGTGAAAGGGATTTCCTGCCCAACACTAGCACATTTCTTAAACAATGACTTTGATTCCAGAAGCATGCAAAAACATAAGTTTAAGAAAAGTTAAGTTTAACTAAAGAGAGATTGATATATAGAAGGAAAGAGAAAAGAATGAAAGAAAATAAAGACAATGCACAGTATCTTGTTCAATTTACTACATGTGTAGTTGCAAATATGGAAGCAGCTGTAGCAATGCAGAGTAGAGTGGACTGGTCTCCTCCTTGCTCACATGGCTGGTTGTGCAACTGGCCATGAGATCAGCCATGCAAGCAGGCAGGTGAAAGAAACAAAATTCAAAAAGGTCTTGATAGTTTTAAGCACTGGGCTGAAAACAACAGAATGACATTTAACAGGGATAAATGCAAAGTTCTATACCTAAGGAAAACAAACAAACACACAATTACAAGAGGAGGGATACTTGGCTCAGTATGTGCGAGAAGGATCTTGGAATTGTTGTAGATCACAAGCTGAATATGGGACAACAGTGCAATGTGGCTGCGGGGGGGGGGGGGGGGGAAGGCCAATGCTATTTTAGGCTGCATTAACAGAAATATAGTTTCCAGCTCCCAAATGAAGTATTCTGCTCAGCACTGGTTAGGACTCAGGTTGAGTATTGCATTCAGTTCTGGACACCACATTTTAAGAAGGAGGCAGACAAACTGGAACAAGTTCAGAGGAGGGCAACAAGGGGAATGGAAACCAAGGTCTATGAGGAAAGACTGAAAAAGCTGGCCATGTTTAGTCTTGAGAAAAGAAGACTGAGAGAAGATATAATCATGAGCAGTCAAATCAATTCTAACTTATGGCTACCCTTTCCAGGATTTTCCAGTAGAGAATACTCAGAAGTGGTTTACCAGTCCTTTCCTCTGTGGGCATCCTGGGACTGTACAGCTTGCCCAAGGCTACACAGGCTGATAGCACTCTTCAAATATTTGAAAAGATTGTCATACAGAGAGTGGGCAGATCTGTTCTCAATCATCCCAGAGTGCAAGATACACAATAATGGGTGCAAGTTAAAGGAATCCAGATTTTGGTTGAATGTCAGGGAAACGTTCCTAACTGTTAGAGCAGTATGACAATGGAACCAATTACCTAGGGACAACTATCTGTCAGATATAGTTTGATTTAGATTCCTGTATTGAGCAGGTAGTTGGACTCAATGGTCTTATAAGCCCTTTCAACTTCACTATTGTATGATTCTATGAAAATCTCTGAGGCTGGAAAATATTCCTAGCACTATTGTGGCAGCAGATGGAAAGGAATTAGCAGGAATAGCAGGAGGTACACCCTTTAAGTGTGTATAGTAGTGAAGTGGGGGCAATTTCTGCCAAAGTTTGCTCCTTACTGGAATCTTGTTCTGCACAAATTCATGCATTTGAGTCACAGATATTGCAAAGTGATAATTTCTCATTCATAGTGTATAATAGATGCATAGTAAAGCCCCCTACAAGGTATCTGAGTCTTCCGTGTGTTGCCTATAGAACACTGCCTAGGATGAGCAGCAAGTTAAGCAGGGAAGCCCGCTCTCTCTTTGCCAAAGTTTGCTCCTTACTGGAATCTTGTTCTGCACAAATTCATGCATTTGAGTCACAGATATTGCAAAGTGATAATTTCTCATTCATAGTGTAAAATAGATGATCTCATGCATAGTAAAGCCCCCTACAAGGTCTCTGAGTCTTCCGTGTGTTGCCTATAGAACACTGCCTAGGATGAGCAGCAAGTTAAGCAGGGAAGCCCGCTCTCTCTTTGTATTATCTATTTCCATAGTTCATCACAGCCACATAACAGCACAGTTGGAGTCCTTGGTTTCACAGGCATGGCAGTTTCTCCCAAGATTATTGTGCAAACACACCAGTTCTCCCATGGGGAAATCCAACAGGGATTTTATGATTCTCTCAAATGGCAGATAGAGACAGCACACACTGCTAGCTATGTCCATCTTTGAAATGATACATACCTTACCTATTACATGAAATTCCATGAGGATGTGAGGATTCTTCATGCCTACCTCCAAACCAAGGAAGATCCAGAGCTGAAGAGGGATGCATGTTGTTTCTCAGCCTTTTTAAAATCTCTCTCAAAATGTAATGGGGTAGCAATGAGTGTGTGTCCAATCAGGGCAATAAAGGGCATGCTCCTTTTTTCTACTGCAAGTGGATTTCCACTTAACCTTCCTGGTTCAAGGGGAAGAGCGCCAATCAGTCTAGAAGCCAAAAGTGAGAGGATACAGCAGGAAATGTCATGTTTAGGAAAGGACCTATAATGGACTCCAGTGTGACAGATAAGAGTGCTGTCTGTTGCTGACTTCTCCCTCTCAAAGCTTCACCAACATCTGTCAGTCCTGAACTGCATTGTATATAGTATAGTGTTCTTACTCATGTCTGAGTATATCATGGAGCGCTTTGTCAAGCCTTCTGTTGTCTAGCCAACTTGAAAGTTTCAATGCTGTTACAAGGCAGAAAGAACAAATAGCATTTTCTAATGTACTACTTAACCAAAATATGGGATAATAATCTTATTTTCCCTGCTATATTTTGTTTTCAAAGGTCTCTTCAGGTCTCATTAAAGTCTTGAAGAAATTCCAAAGGATGCATATACTTCTGTTTTGACTTTTGTGGCTTAGCTATTTAGATGAAACTAGAGTTTCTGGATGTTTTCATCAGGGATAAAATCATATGCACATTCAGAAGGAGTGTGGGTAGCTTTATTTTTTCTTTCTTTTTTGGCCAAGCTAAGGTTTGCAGCAACCAAAAGAAGAGAATTGTTTCCTGATAGGATCCATATGGGCTGTTGATGATTCTTAGAAGTGAGTTGTTTTTCAAATCTGGGAGCAATTAATCAATTTATAAATGCGTCTCAAAGCATCTGACACATAAACACTCTGTAAGCAGACCAGGAGGCAGGGCGATTTAGACTGAAACCATATACTCACCCCCTAATGGGAAATAATATGGAAAATGAGGATATTACGATGTATGTCAGTGAGAATAAAAGAAAATTTCTATAAAATAATTTTAAGATGGTACTTAACACCGGTTAAATTGAGTAAAGTAAATACTAAATATTCGAATGTTTGTTGGAAATGTGGTAACGAAATTGATACATATTTTCACCTGTGGTGGGAGTGTGAGAGGATACAAAAAATTTGGAAACTAATTACTAAGGAATTAAGAGATATTTTTGATAGAGATATAAAGCTGAATCCAGAAATGGCTGTGTTATCAATATTTGTTACTGAAGATTATGATTTTACAACTAGACAATTGCTTACTAATGTATTGTTTGCTGCGAAATTAATTATAGCTAGGAATTGGAAATCTAAACTTGAATTTCAACTGGAAGAATGGTACAATGAAGTTTGGAATCTTGCTGTAAATGAATTGACTTGTATTCTAAAAGTTAAGAAAGGGGAGATAAAAAAAGATACTTATTATGATATATGGGGCAGATTTATTGAATTTGTGTTAATAAGAGGAAGAGGTAAAGTCCCAATACAAGGATCAATGCAGTTCTGGAAAGGAGAACAATGAGAAGAAGAGCTCTGCAGAAGGTCCCGATGGTGGTGGGGATCATGATTATTTTAGTTTGTATCTTGTATTTTGCATCTTGTATTTTGTGAAATATTTAGTAAAAATATTTTTAAAAAGAAAAGAAAAGAAAAGAAACCATATACTCACTTACTATGGAGTAGGTCCCATTGTACTCAGTGGGACCCACTTCTGAGGAGACAGGTATAAGATTTAACTTTAAAGATTAAGTCTGATGGACTCAGTGCTCTTGTGTGCATGTGTGCAGGCAATGCCTTGATCGCAGCAAACAAAATTTCTGTTTGCACAATATGCGGTCCATATTGATGACATGAAGGAGGTGGGATATTGTTGGCTGCTGTTTCCTTTACTCAGATTTTATATATTCAGTTGATCTTGTAGACAGATCCTATGCACATACAGTCCAGAGATGGAAAATACTTGTTTCTTGGACTACAGCTCACAGAATCTTACAGTCTGCATGACAACTGACGGTAGGATATTGGAAGTTGTAGCTATCTTGTGTTGGACCTTCTGAGTCAGTCAGCAATGTTTGGGAACCACCACTTTAATTTTCCAGAATGCCTTGGAACAACAGTGCAGCAGAAGCATTGTGGGAAATTGAAATGGTGGTTCATATCTGGTGCTGATGATAGTGCAGTTGCACCAGCAGGAAAATTCATCTAGCCAATGAAAGGCACTGTGCCCTCACACCTTGAGTTAGTCCTAGCAGTTGCAGATCAAACACTGTAAGTAAAAGTATTCTGGGGCTTTCAGGTTAGTTTGAGGAGAGGAACAGATTTGCGAGGTTGAAGGTGAAAATGTGTCAAAGCAGATGATTCTTCTTCATTAAAGATTTTATCAAGTACAAATACTGATTACAACTCTATATTGGCTGAAGCAATTAAATTTGATAATAAAACTGCTTAGAAGTTCACATAGTATTGAGCCTGTGAAATGACATTTGGGCACTGCTTTTCAATATATTCAGGCTACTAAAGCTGGGGTTATCTGCCATACCTTGGGTTTCATGAAGCATCAGGTTCTGTCTCACATAAAGACCTAGAGGGAAAATGAAGTGGCCTGTGCACAGATTCTGATTCAATTTCAGGCCTGATCCAGCCCCTCTGGACTGGATTTGCCTGATGGTGTCACTGCTCCCTTTGCCTTGAAACAGACCTGGGTTCATTGCAAATATTTGGGTTCCCAAATATTTGGAATATCCCTATGTATTTGAATAGAGACAAGCATGTAACTATAACATGGGGCAATTTGACATACTAAAATAAAACTTGGTGAAATGGTAGACATCAAAGAGAGGATCTGCCAAACCAAATTGCAGGCACACAGCTTTCCAGGTTTGGAGGCCAGCCTTCCTCTCTTTCTTTTAAGCTGCTGCTGCTGCTGTTTATTGCTCAACACAGGAGGCGGCATCTTTTCTATTGCAGGTCAGGTTCTTTGGGAGAAGGAGTTCTGTTTACACACCAGCAGATGGAAAGGAGTCGATTGAAGTATAGAAAAATATCATATCCTCCACTTTCCCTTTGCCATAGGAATAATTTGTTAGGATGTGAATCACAAGGACAACATGACAATTAAGTCTTTCAGGGTGTGCAAGGAAGCTGGTTTCTAATTTTTGGACTGATCATAACTTCATCTATACAGATGAGATGTATTTGTGAATTCCAGATTTCTTTTCTGTGCTAAACTGCAATTTCCTAAAGCAAGAGTGGGCAGCATGTACTCTGTGGGCTACACTCCATCCATGACGTTTCCCTTAAAATCCTTTCCTCAGAAGCAGTTCACATATTATAAGCCTGCCTGAAATGGAAGATCTTAGCTTGCTGGTAGAAGAACAGCAGGGAGGGGGTCTGCTGGGTCCATCATAGGAGGGAGCTCCACAGTCTAGCAGCAGGTACTGGAAAGGCCCTCTCCTGTTTCCTCACCAAGTACACCTATGAAGGCAGTGGGATTGAGACAAAAGTCTTCTCTGAAGATCTTAAAACCCAGGCGGACTGATTTGGAAAGAAACAGTCCCTTCACAATACATAATTGCTGCATTTTTTAAAATATGCAAATTAGACGCTTTAGCTACACTCCTCCTGTTGGCTCTACCCCTTGGGAGTGCAGCCCTTGGGCTGATGACATATTTGAAAAATGGCTATCGACCCTGCTGAGAATGGCATATCTGCAAAGTGATGGCTATTGGTCTCCTGGAAAACAGTGCTTGACAGCTGATAAATAGTAAGGAGTGGCAGAAGAGGAAACATGGAGAGACTCTACTGTGCTAAAACTTAACTAATCCCTTAAAGCCTGTACAAGAAGACAAACACCCCGTACATACGATCCTAAAAGTCAATGCACTCTGAAGCATCTATCCTATAGTAAATGAGCAACAAAGGCAAGTCTGGGAAAACACAGTAAGCAAGAGAATATAAACCCCAAGTGAACTCTGTCTGGGGCCTTCTTCACATGCTGAGTGATTGCAAGGTACAGGAGATGTCCTTGGTCTTCACCAAGCACCAAGGATGAAGCTTTCCATTGCCTTTGTTTTTATCATAATTAGATCAACATCTGCTTTATATGGTATTGTTACTTTCCCTTTCGCTTTCCCATTTCAGCTTAACTTTCTTTTAGAACTTTTAAAAAATCCTTTGGACACCTCATTTTTCATGTGTGATCTGGGAGGATGTCAATTTGCAGTAGAACTCAGTTGTGGCTACTTGCTTCAATGTGGGGGCACCCTCAAATACGCGTTTTACATTTGTGCAGAGGCAGTATTTAACCCTAACCATTACTCAGTTGCAGAGCACTTGTCATGTTTGCAGGGTTCAGTCTTTGGCATTTCTAGGCAGGGCTGAAAAAAACCCTGCCTCAAACCCTGGAGTTCATTGTTAGCCAAAGGTCACAGCACTCAGCTACGTGAATCAAGAGTGTGTCTCAATATCAGGCTGCTTCCTATCTTCTTGTTCATACCATTATACCTGTTTTCATTTCTTTCTTTCTGCTGCATGTGGATATTCCATGATTTTTGTGGCCCATATAGATTTCTCGCCCCCCCCCCCATTTGCAACCACAATAATTTATAGCCGTGTCTCAACATCAGCAAGTGACCCAAATTTTCACTTTTTTCATTCTACCATCACATTCTGACAACCAGGGAGATAATACAGGATGCTGAGTACTGCTCTGCCTGTTCTCTCACATGGAAAAGTCTCATGGGCCCCAACTCTTCCTTGTTTCAACACCACTTAAAAATTAAAAGAAAATAACCTGCTTCTCTGCACCAGGCCTAAGGTTAATTGTTTGGAATCTGTCACTGCCAAAGAAGTTAATTAAAGTTATTTGTTGTTACTTTAAAATATGCTGGTTTAGGCGACACTGCTGCTTTTTGAGAGGTGGCTTGGAAGCTTCTATTAACCCTACTGTGCCTGGTCTTAGCTTAGTCTCCATGCTCCTTTTGTTGGCCACCAGTTCCAACTATTTCACCAGACTTTTCTTTTCTTTTCTTTTTATTGGCAAGACACCTGTGTGTGACAGACAGAAGTGGTACAGGGAAAGTATTTCACATAATTATACCACCATGCTTCTTCTGTTGAATTTAACCGTGCCTTGATGCTCTTAAAGGCTCAAAAGAAGTCCAAGGAAAAAAGGAGGCAAATTGAATGCCACTTCTCTCTACCTTACTATTTCCCTTCCAGTTTATTGTAATAACTGTGCAGTGCTCTTGTCTTGATATTGTCTTGTCTTGCATTGGGCGCCAAGCAGTAAACAGTCTACTACTGTCCCCTGCTCTAGACCCAATCAAGCCTGCTGTGAACTGATGAGTGCTTTGCTCCCTGCCCTTTATTTGAGTTAGTTTCCCTCTGGGCGGTGGACCAAAACAAGCAGTACCATAATAACTGTCTGTTTTGTCTTAGTTACAGTTGGAGAAGCTTGCAAAGTTTTAATCATGCCCTAGGGAGGCACACTGTGGCAAGAATGTTTAAGAGAATCGTTGTTCGAGTGAAACAAAGGCTTTAATGTATTTTCTTCATTTCTAGTATTTAATGTAATAACTGCTACAGGGAAGGAAAAAGAGAGAGGAATGAACACCCAGAGACTCTAAACCCATGATGCAGTTCAGGCTTTGGATAAGTCACTAAGAAGGAAAGGAAAGGAAAGAGCATCATTTAGTGTGTCTAGAGCAGGGAGCCTTGTGGAGCTGTTCTCTCATTGACACGTCCACTATAAATGGGAGGCATATATCACAGATTGCTGGTCTGGATTTCATCACTTATCCAACCACACAATGTTTTGTCCCAAAAAGAGGGGAGGGGGAGAAAGGAAGAAAGGAAGAAAGGAAGAAAAAAGCAGCCAAGAATTCCCAGAGCATCTCAAGAAACAGATTTATGTCTCTCTGTGTATAGATCAGCCTCTGAAGAAAGGCAGTGATTGTGTGCTATGAAAAATCATAGTTTCAGTTTTGCTGAGGAACAGGAAGAAGCAAGCAATGAGTGCATTGCTCCATTAAGAGAAACCAGGCAACAACCCCTGGTTTTCTTCAGGTCACAAGGGTCCTTTTGAAGAGGATCAACAAGGGGGAAAACAAAAATCAAACATCTAATAACCAGTTAGATGCGTTCACTGATAAATATTAATAACATTTTTCTCCCACTTTATTTATTTATTTATTTATTTATTTATTTATTTATTTACCACCTGGCAGCCAAGGTCACACTTATAAACTGCAAGAGTACAGCTCTCTTGGAGAATCAGAATATGGTTCTGCTGTTGGGGCAAATTGATGCAATGAGATCAAGTACTTCTGAAGAGATTTTGGAATCCTCATTCCTTGTTTTTTGTGGAACTTGTGATAGAGGGAAGCAGCTCCTCAAGTGAGCCAGCAAAAGCCACACATGGTCAGGGATTCTTGCTGAAATGTCTATAAAAGGCTAGATGAAAATGCAGGGCATGTCATTGTCAGGAGGCTGGTGCTCAACTGGAGTGGGGAGCAAGAGGAATGAGAAAACTGGGAGCACTAAAACCATGATGTTGTGCAGACTTGGACCAACCACTTGAAAAAGCAACCATTTATATGTGATCCAGGGCAGCTCTTTTCCAACTCTTCTTTCCTCTGCAAATGGGGAAACTTCATTTCTATAGGCATGCTCCTGATTCTTAAAACACTACATGAATAGAGATATATAATAAGAAGTATTTTTTTTGCCAACTAAATTACACAAGGCTTTGTATAGTTAGCTTTTTGTTCCACGTTTACTTTCCCCCCCCCAGTGGTCCAAAATAACGATCTATTATAATAATAATTATAATATTGCAAACTACCCCCTAAGTATAGTTTGTTATGGGCACTACTCAGTTTGATTTCTTCCTTCACCACATGAAATGGACAGTGATCTACACAGTTCTGCTCCCCTGCATAGGTTGGGGACAAGAGGTTGGGTGAATTGTTGGTACAAGAGGAGGTGAGAGCTTGGTGACTCTATCACAATTATGGCTTGTAAATTGTGTGAAGATGAGGGAATACCATCTGGTTTTCCTTCCCCCCAGTCCAGTGATTTCTGAGAATGGTTGTTCGATGAAGTAAAAAGACTTTTAGAGGCTGGAAATCTCTAACTATGGTTTGTAACTGGTAGAATAACACCAAACTGGCTTACTTTTGTATCTTGAACAAGAGGTTAAGATGTGGAATAAGCATGGAAGCATGGAGCTAAGCACTGTTGTTGTCTAAATGCTATAGATTAAACTGTTGTGAAAAGGACAGTTACAAAGAACTGGTTCCAAAGTAGGTAATTTTGAGGGTGACTACATGGGCTGTTTAGCTAGCTGTTTGGAGTGCTGCAGGGGTGGGATGGTGCACTCTTAACGACAGCAATCAGACAACATATTTGCTAAAGTGCACCACACACACACCCAGAGCATTCCTACCCACACCTTTCTGGCTCCTGTCAAGGTGTGATAGATCTGGTTTGGATTGGTTCCAATGTGTGTGATTGCTGGAACCGATCCAAAGCAAGCCTTCCTCTTTCAATTTGCCAATATTGTGAAGTGGCTTAATAAGCAAGCCACTTCAGGATATTGGCAAACAGGGAAAGTGAAAACAATTTTTTGACTGTATGTAGACTATTGTTGATATGCTATATCAGTTATAAAAACAATTTTAAAAATATTTTCTTTGCCTTGCCTTAAAGGGCCAGTCAAAAAACTGCCCACAGTTGAATTCACAGTGGAATAATTTGCCAATGTCCCTTCTCTTAAAGAGCCAGTTGAAAAACTGCCTGCAGCCGAAGCCACTACCATGGATTCAACTGTGGGCAGTTTTTCGATTGGCTCCTTAAGGTGAAGGAAAGAAAAGATTTTTTTTTCATAACTGATGTAGCACATCAGTGATAGTCTACAGTCAAAAAAGAATTTCCCACTTCCCCAGCCCTCTACCAAGCAGGGGAAGTGATTAATTTATCAATATTGGCAGAAGCCATTTCCGTGTGAATCATCAGGCTTGATTAGACTGTTCTAATCAAGCCTGACCATTCACAAGCAGCCCACATTAGCTCACTCCCTGCTGTTAGTATAGTTGTACTCTGTATCTGGGGATGTGGTGGCACTGCGGGTTAAACCGCTGAAGCCTCTGTGCTGCAAGGTCAGAAGACCTGCAGTTGTAAGATCGAATCCACGCGACGGAGTGAGCCCCCGTCGCTTGTCCCAGCTCCCGCCAACCTAGCGGTTCGAAAGCATGCAAAATGCAAAAATGCGAGTAGATAAATAGGTACCACCTCGGTGGGAAGGTAAACGGCGTTCTGTGTCTAGTCATGCTGGCCACGTGACCATGGAGGATTGTCTGCGGACAAACGCTAGCTCTATGGGTTGGAAACGGAGATGAGCACCGCCGCCTAGAGTCGGACACGACTGGACAAATTGTCAAGGGGAACCTTTACCTTTTTAAACTCTGTATTGTAATCTGAAAACAAGAAGAAACATTTGAGAGCTCAAGTTCCCAAGATTCTTGGGGCATGCATATTGGTTAAATTTGTAGTATAGTTATACTACAGAGGTCGCCAAAATGCAGCTCACTCAAATGTTTCCCAGACTGTGACTCTAGTAAGTCCTAATCAGAATAGTGATTGGTGACTGAACAATGTTGGCAGTTGTAATCCAACAACTCCCTGAGAGCTGCACTTTACCCACTTCTACCCCAAGATATACTCTGTAGGTTTCCCTTTGGACTTGATACCTGTATTTTCCTTCAATCTGGGTTAAACAGAAACGTGCAAGAATGCCAGCACTCAAACTAATTGTGTGAATGTATCCACATTCCATTTAATGTGGCCCAAACAGTCCTTGCCCCCACTTGACAAGGAGGCTGCCTACGACAAACTGCGAAGTCCTCTCTAATACAAACAGGAATCCCTTTATTTTATTCAAGTTGTAAAGTACAGACATTGCATAGAATTTAGACTTATTTTATTGCTGCAAAAGTAAGCAGCAAGAGAAGGTATAGTGAATGGGAGTATTAGCATATCAGGTAGAGATACTATGTCAGACTATTTGTTAAAAAGAGAAGCTGCTTCATATGACAGTAGTACATTGACCTGTGCTATGTCAATTGGCTGTGGCTGCCAATGTTTCAGACAAGGATCTTCCTGACACCTACCCAAAGATGTCAAGAAATGAACACATTTTTGCATGTGAAACATGTGCCTTACCATTACATCTCATCATAGTCCAATCTACTCTTATGACTATAGAAAACTGCCTTGTACAAAGGCATAGTATTTGCCCATCTGAGAGCTTGGAAAAATTACTTTTGTGTATCAGTGGTCTCTGTATCCCTCAACCGACATGACCAATATCCACCCTTGCCGGCTGGGAGATTCTGGAAGTTGTACTTCCACAGAAGTAACTTTGTAGGATCTGACCCTTTAAGACCCATATTGTCTATGTGACTTGTAGCAGTTTTCAGTATCTCAGGAAGATGTTTTCTCCCACCATCTGCTTCCTGACCTTACAGCTAGAGATGCTGAAGCTAGAATGTGGGATTATGCTGTTCTTTCTGGTTGTAATTTTCTAGGTTCCTTTCCACTCCACCCCCATTTTGAGACCTTTCCAGTTCTGGGGATTTGACCTAAGAGCTTCTGCATGAAAGACATGCTTCCCAGACTACTGGAGACACTAGGCATGATGGGAACAGAAAATGGGAATAAAGGAGGAGGGAGCAGTTGCCGAGCCTACTAAATTAAAGGAAGCTGTCACCCAATTCTCTTCTGATTTTTGACTCTTGGGAAGGAATATTCATTTCTTGGAGATAGTGCTTTAAGGTGTTGTGGCACCTTTAAGACTAAGAGAGTGGGCTGAAATCCATGAAAATGTATGCCGACGATCACTTCTTTAAAGTGACACAAGACACTTGGCTGTGTAAATTTTAAGAATCAGGAATGCTAACTTCGAAAAAGAAGCAAAAGAAGATTGTGCTGGTTTTAAAAAGATTCATTTTATGCACAGATGCTAGACTTGTCTCTCATCCTTCTTGCTGGTTATTTCATGATTGGCCATTAACTAGTGCCACCTACTGGCAAATTCTTCTTTTATATGGAAATCTCCTACGGATATTGCTTAAAACCTGGTACTTTTTCTGAATTGATGAGTAAGGAGTTTCATCCTTCTGGATGGAGACGTGTGTGATGCAAACACGTCTTTCTATTTCTCACCTGCAGAAATCTGCCTTTTTTTCTGGAAAACTAATACTTTAGAAGGTTCTTGATGAAAAAACACATAAGACAAGGAATCATGTTGCCTGGCTCCTATCTTTCCCACTCAATTCCTAGCCTTTCAGATGAATAATATGAATAAATATTGTCCAAGATGTCCCTGGAAGCAGTTGTACTTGTGCTTCCTCTAGCAACTTCCTGTTACTTCCTTGTGCAGCCTGCACTGTACATTTAAATGCTTGTGTTCCATGGATCTGACAACTTTATGAAGACCAGGAATGCTATGATTCTTCTTGTCTCTGTTCTGTTCAAGATGGCCATAGGCAGGATGAATTCATTGACCATATCTAGAACCTGGTCTCTCCCCCACCCCACCCCTCATTTTGGTCACTGAAACTCATTTTTGATATAATAGGATTCTGTATGAGAAATTTCTGCCTTGGCTTGTTATTTCCTGTTGGATACAAGTTTCCATATTTTGCCTGTTATGGCTAGCTCATGCTGCATATTTTCCAATCCCCAAGGGCTTGTTAAAAACACATTTCATAGGAATGATGTAAAATGTCTCCAGACACTCTGCCTTTAAGGGTTCCTTGGATTTCATTACATTTTGGAGAAAAACAAGTAAGATATTGCATCGTATATGTGAATATCAGAGCTTGGAAAGTTACTTCAAAATGTAATTAGTTATTATTCCAAACCCCAAAGTGGTTAATTACCATTAGAGTTACAATTTTAAAAAAGGAACCATTTAATTTTTCACTTCTCAAAGTAACTGAAATACTTGCTTTTGGTTACTTTAAATATCAGAATGATACAAGCCCCTGATACAAGTGGGTACAACACACATTCTCATTCTGTTCACTTGTTTTTACATTAACACCCTTAAACAGCATGAGCCAGAAACACAAGGCACAGCATGATGCAGCACATTAACTATATGACATTTCTTCCCTGCCAGTCAGTATGGCCAGACCACCTTCAAAGTAACTAAACATTACTGGCCATGAGATTTTGATACTATCAACTGTGATATCCTTCTCTGATATGAGACTTGGAGGCACTGTATTGCAGTGATACCACTCCTTCCTGGGCAGGTGAACCTAGGAGGCAGTTCTGGGGGGGCACCGGTTTTGTTTCTCACTGTTGGCCTGTGGGGCCCTATCAGGATTCAGTTTTATCCCCTAAGCTATTTATTATCTACACGAAACCTCTGGGAGATGTAGTCTGGAGTTCTGGGGTTCAATGTCACCAGTATGTTAATGACAGTCAATTCTGTATCTGATGGTTGTTGTAGGTTTTCCGGGCTGTTTGGCCGTGTTCTGGAGGTCCCACCACTTTTACAAGTACACCTAGTGAGGACCTGAGAGAAAGCCTTTGAGAATAAATTCTGTATTTCCTTTCCACCTTGATCTGAGGAGGCTGTCTCTGTCCTAATTTATTGCCTGGAGTCGGTAATGAACTGGATGAGGATGAACAAATTGAAACTTTATCCGGACAAGACAGAGCTGTTCCTGGTCAGTCGAAAGGCAGAGCAGGGAATAGGGATTCAATCTGTGCAGGAGGGAGTTACACTCCCCCTGAAAACTCAGGTGCATAGCTTCTGGATTCCTCTCTGAACCTGGATGCCCCGGTTCTGGCAGTGCCCAGAAGAGTGTTTATACATTTAAAACTACTGTGCCAGCTCTGTCTGTTCCTTGAAAAGCCTGGTTGGACTATGGTGACACATGCTTTAGCTACCTCCTGTTTGGGTTACTGCAAGGTGTTTTACATGGGGCTGCCTCTGAAGACAGTTAAAATGTCAACTGGTGCAAAATGCTGTAGCCAGATTGTTGACTTGGGCTGGTTATCGTGATCGTGTGACTCCCCCTGTTACAACAGCTTCTTTGACTGGTGGTTTGTTTCAGGGCCTTATTTAAAGTGGTGGTCATTACCTTTAAAGACCTTTAAGGATTAGGTCCAGGCTATCTGAAAGACCATATCTCCTTATAAGAGCCCCATATGTATTAAGATCTTCAGGGGAGTGCTTTCTCTTAGTCCCACCACTTTCACAAGGACACCTAGTGAGGACCTGAGAGAAAGTTTTTTCTGTGGCTGCTCTCAAATTACAGAACCCCCTTCTCTTGGGAGATGCGTCTAAGCCCCTTCCCTCCTTTCGTTCCACCAGCAGTTGAAAACATACTTCTTTTTGGTGAGTCAGCAGGTAAATGAGATGGGAAGGTCTTTAAAAATTTATAGTTTTTAAATAGTGTTTCAAAATATTTGTATAATATAGTCTTACATTTTAATCCATTTGTTTTAATTAATTGTTAATTTTAATTATTATTTTTTGTACACTGCCTTGGATGCCCACCAGAAGAGGAAAAAAATCAAATAAATAAAAGTTGCAGTTTCACTGCAAAAGGAGAGATGTCATCCCTCAACAAGTTAGAATCACCATGTAACTTAGACTTTTGCTATTGGGGAAATAAATCCATTACAATTGATAACTACTTTTTTGTAATTTGTTACTTTCAAGTTCCAAAGGATATTATAGTTTATATAAGCTAAATTTAAATGCAAATAGTTCATGAAAGGAAGTGCAGGATTTTATCACCTTCCCCATCGTCAGGTGATTTTTGTACATTCAAAAATGGTGGGCAAATCATTGCTTGTATCTTCACTCCTACGGATCACAGCATCTAGTCAATTCTACTTTGAATGTCTTTTACCTCCTCCCAGATTCCACCTTAAAACTGTGCTTTTTGCCCCCCCTGCCCTTTATATTTGCCATGTAGCCTGATGAAGACATCTTGAAAATCTGAAAGACTGAAAGTTATTTTGTGACATCTGGGCTTCTCTAGTACAGGTATTTGCTCTAACACGTATCTTCAAATATGCAGAGGGTCTTACCTAATGGATGTGGCTCAACCAATCAGCACTCTTTATCACTGATATCACAGACCATTTGACGTCTTCCTCTTGCATTTGGTCTCAAAGATTTTTCTCAAGACTACCTATTAACTTTAAATGGAGGCCCTGCTTTGTAGGATAAGCCACATTCTCTAGTAGTGACATTCTCATCCTCCACTTGAATGCTCATTTTCTAATTTCAGTTAAAAGAACAGCCCACTTTATCTCTGTCTCTTGCTAGTACTTATTCTGTCTGGCAAATAAAAAGGGGAAGGGGGAAACACCTTTTGCTGCCATAGCAAATAGGCCTCGTGGGTGGGTGGGTGGGGGCTGCGGGGGGGGGGGGCCTTCAATAATTCACAAGGCTGCAGCATATTGAGCGAGCAAGCGCTGGTGGGTTTTAATAAATGCAGCTATAATGTGACATCCAATTTATTATTAAACTTTAAAAAGGAGAGGAAATGGCAGAGTTTAATAAAAACATTCAAATGCCTGATATTAGTCATGGCAAATGGATGAAGGCTGTGGATTTGGCTGAGGGTTTTAATGAATAATATCTAAGTTGGTCCCCTGATACATGCAGGGAAAGGAGGATATACTGGCAAGCATGCTGGAGGTGGGGATAGGCAGACTGGGCTCTAGTATCTTTCCCCTCCATTCTCTAAGCCATGTGTTTCAAATTATATTTGTTGCTGCTCCAGCTCCTCCCATGTTAGGGTGATTTGACAATGTGTGAGTGCACATTTCAGAATGGAATTATACATCCAGCTTGATTATGGGACCTTAAGTCAGATGATATGACTGCCAGTCCACCTATTGAAGAGACACTGAGAAAATTAGCCCTTTGCCTCCTATGGTTTAGAACAAGGACTCCTCACCATTTCTTCCATGACTCCTCAGGAGAAACTGAATCCTTGTAATGTTAAAAAAAAAAAAAGTAGTGCAACGAGAATACTGAGATAGGAGGAAGAAGGTCTGAGTGGGGAACATGGCGGGCAGGGAAGAGAATGTGGAAGTTATTTATTTGAGGGCACTTATTGAGAGATTAATGAGTTCCATATAAATTCTTGTTGTTTTTCTTTATCACCATCAAGAAAAATAGCTTGTGGAAGCTGTAGTAAAAGGATATGCTCAACTTTTTTTGCTGCCAGTTTTTCACCTGCCTAACAATTATTTAATAATACTAATAATCAGGTGCCATCAAGTCAATTTGGACTTATGGTGACCCTTTTCAAGGTTTTCTAGGTAGAGAATAGACATGGTTTAGCATTTTCGTCTTCTGGGAGCAGCCTGGGATTGTGCTGCTTGCCCAATGCAACTCAGGCTGACTCTTCTCCCAGAAGGCAGAGGGAGAAATCAAACTCCCAACCTCTGGTTCTGCAGTCAGATGCCTAACTCACTGAGCTATCTATCAGTCCAACAATTACTTGGGACTCCATATATTTGGCTGATCTGAAGAATACTCTGGATCTTTTTTTGAGCAAAATAATAGGGAGATCTTCTAGCATGTTGTTAGTCTGTGGAACTCCTTGCCACAGGATGTGGTGATGACATCTGGCTTAGATGCCTTTAAAAGAGGATTGGACAGATTCCTGGAGGAAAAGTCTATCACAGGTTACAAGCCATGATGGGGATGTATAATCTCCAGGCTTAAAAGGAAGGTACCTCAAAATGCCAGATGCAGGGGAGGGGCATCAGGAGACAGGTATTTAGTTGTCTCGTGTGCTGCCAGAGGCATCTAGTGGGGCCACTGTGAGATACAGGAAGCTGGACTAGATGGGCCTTTGGCCTGATCCAGCAGGGCTGCTCTTATGCTCTTACGTTCTCCTACCTTATTGTTACAATTCCTTGCCTGCAACCTGTCGCAGCTCAAAATCACTGGACACTTTAAACATGGTTCATGGTTGAGCAATACTTTTATAGGATCACTAGAAAGCTAGAACTAAAATGAACTTTTGAATTGTCCCAAACTTTTCGTCAGGTAAATATGTTCTAAAACTTGAGGTAAAGGTTCAAAAACTGTGCCGAATGTTCCACCCCATGGCTCAGGAAGCCAAAGTGCCAGCAAGAAAAAATGGAGTTTGGAGTCCACTCACATGTGACAGAGGTGGCAAAGCAATAATTTTTCAGTCTTTCCCTGTCTTCAGCGAAAAGTGTTGTGCCCCTGCCCATATATCTACCAGAAGCTTTCGGGCAAGGCAAGACCTCTTTGTGGGGTTGCAGCATAAAAATGACACACAAAGTCTTAGTCTTTACATCACCAAATTTGGGATCGAAGGAGAAAGAAACCTCACTGAGGCCCGATCTCATGGAAAAGCCTCTTCTCATGGTAGCAACATTTCTGTTGTCCTTTAAATGATGAAGTGTCTTTCGGGGCATAACTTCCACATTCTGTTCCTTGCCCGCCATGTTCCCCACTCAGACCTTGAGCTGCAAAGTCTAGTTCAAACAATGACTTTAAAGTTTCTTGACAAATGTGCTAGCTTGGATAGCAAATTTCAAAGGAGGTAGGGAGAGGTCTTACATATGAAACAACACTGAAAGCCTCATTACTGCATGAATCTGGCACATAGATGATCACATTAACAGATGATGATCCTTATGCGTCTTGGGCAAGAGCGGCAATTTTTGATCCTCCACATATGATTGAAATCAAGCTCCCATCGTACAATACCATGGGCTTTGATGGCTTGGTGTAACAGGAGTTAATGTGGAAAGTCACAAGTTCCCACCCCTATTTTAGAGATGGAGAATAATAGAAGCAGCAATCAAGCTGTTGCAGTTTTTATAGATCAAAATGAAATGGAAATGAAGTCTCTATGTAGAGTGGTATTAACTTCTTAAAATTACAATCCCTAGCCATGCTGGCTGAAAGGTTTTGAGAGTTATAGTCTAAAAAAAAATAAAAAATTCCAGGCTCTGCCAGAGATGGTATATAGTTTATTATCAAATGAAATTGTTTCCATACAGAGAATATTTCTCTTGAAGAGTTGTGTTATCTTCTGACCCTAAGTGATGCTGTGGATGAATGCTGTGGAAAGGATTTTTGTCTTCCCCAGGGAGAAAAAAAGAGAATTGTAAATGATGATGTGGTATGAAACAATAAATTGTCAGTGGAGAATGGTAAGAAGCTTGTGTGTATGTAGTTTAACCTAAGAGCCAGCTAAGGACACAGCCATTCATAAAACCAGTAGTAGTTCTGGCTTCCATCATTTTTGACATTCAGCTCTAGGTTATCTCCTTGAGTAATGTGCTATTTCATGGAGAAAAGCTTATCAGAGATCAGCTTTGCTGTTTGTTGTCTTTCCTCACATTCATTTCCACCCTAGCCATTATTGCCCTGGTCTGTAGTTGCTATTGCCTATGAACTGTAATTTTGTTAAAATATAGGCAGTTCTTTTGCTCCTGCAGTTGGTTGAAGTGCACAGAAGAGGCCAGGGCAGGTGACATACATATAATATATATTATGATTACTTTCCAATGATTTTTTTTAAAAGTTGCATCTTGTGGCTTCCGCACAAATGGCCAAATGAGGAAAAGAAACAAAAGTAGACTGATACGTCTACTCATGGACTATAACAACATTATTCTTCACAGGTAGTTTTAGAGCCAGGATATTGCCTAGGATAAAGGGAGTTCTTAACACTAAGAACTGCACAATGTGCTAGCTTGGATAGCAAATCTCAAAGTAGGTAGGGAGAGGTCTTACATGTGAAACAACCCTGAAGCCCTCATTACTGCCTGAATCTGGCACATAAATGGCTTCATTAATGGATGGTCCTGATGCATCTTGGACAAGAATGGCAATTTTAGATCCTCCACATATGGTTGAAATCAAGCTCCTATTGTACAATGCACAGTTCCTAAATAGTTCAACCAGTGCAATTCTGTTTTCCATCCCGAGAAGGACTGTCCACATCTTGTCTATCTCAAGCTTTTTCATTACTAATTTGCAATTCTTAATGGGTTAAAAAATACTGTTTTTAAAATGCTGTTTGTATAGTATGGGGAGGAATGTTAGGAGTTATTCTTATAATATGTGCTTTGAAGTAATCATTTCCTGAACCTAAACATTTGTAAATGATGACGACGACAATGACGATCAGCTAAAGATGTCTAATTAGAAAATAAGAGATCAGAAAAAACTAGAGTGTACAAATGAATGCTCTGACCAAACTTTCTACATGGACGTTGAAGCAAATTTCAATGAAATGAATTTGGGTAAGATATATAGATGGAGCTTGGATACACCAAAGAGAAATGAAGCCAGTAAAATCCTGAACCTGTTCTTCATATCCTGGTGACTCCTTCCATTTATCAAGACATCTAAAAAACCTTCCAACTGTGAAAAGGAGGAAAACTCAGCCACTTCCCCTTGTTAACAACTGACAAGGAACAGAGCCAGCACCAGGCGGAAATCGGTCATGATTGTGTGCAGTGATGGGAACAAGCGGTGGCCATATCAGACAGTTCAGACAACAAGGTAATAGATGCAAGAAGGAACATGTACCACCTTTGGGACACTATTTCTCAGCAAGTGTGGGAAGGACTGCACAGTGATTGCTTCAGAGTGGTAAGTAATTTATGACCCTCTAGTTGTTATTGGACTGCAATTCCCATGGTCCTTCACCACTGCCTGAGGTGGCTAGTGATGATGGGAGTTGTAGCCCCACAGCACATGCACTATAGAGTCTTTGGAAGCTTTTGATGGAGCTTTCATCACTTCACTGTACCCCCACCCTGAAAGTCTGGCATATATCACTAAATGGAGGTACACACACTCACAAAAATATCCTGAAAGCACGGCAGCAAAAAAAGAGAAGTGCTGATTTGAAGTAATGTATCAAAATATGTTAAGAAATATGTTTATGGAAAGTAGTCAGGCTCAAAAAGTAACTTATACCATATTAATTATTTGATAATCAAGTTTGTAGCCATGCCAGGACCACAATCAGATTGCTAACAGACAGTTGCATAATCTCTAAAGTGTTTTGACATTTCTATAGGAGATTATTCCCTCAAACTTTGTAAAATCATTCTGTCATGTAAACCATCCTCCTGCATGTCAACAATAAGGAAAGTGATTCATCCTGAAATTACCAGTTTCCTCCATAAAAAGAAATAAAAATGCAACTGTTCACTGAAATCACAAGTTTGTTCCCAGCCCTTGGGGAAACATATGTGTTTGACTACAAGTCCCAGATTTCCCCAGTCAACTAGTTACATGATCTTCATCTGTTAATATTTGCATTATGACAGAAAAAAAATACACAACTGGTGTATTTTCATTTTGTCCCTTAACTTATTTATTTTTATTTCTTTTTGTACTGTAATTTACTTTATTTATTTTTAAATATAATGACAGAAGTACAAACACTGCCACTGAAGAAACATCTGCCTCTCTCCCTGCCAGATCTATCTGCCTTTCAGTGGGTAGGAGGAGGGAACGTAATCAGACATGGCCCTCACTTTGAGGCCTGAGGGAAGAGAAACCAGATAGGTCTGAGCATTGTGGTAGAGAAGGCCCATGCCTTGAGGCAGAATCCTGTGGGAGTTGATGGGAGAGAGACTGAGAGCCTTCAAGGTTAAAACTCACTATTCTCTCACAATGGCTATGTTGGTCCCCCATGACCTAGTCTCCAGATTATGAAACAGTCTTTAGGTTGATCTTGTTTAATTAAACTTTGAAGAGCCTCACTTATGATGGTAGCATATGTGTCCCTTGAAATGGAAGGTTTATGAGAATTTTGTTTCTGGCCAAATCTGAAGTGGAAATGCATCTGTTCTTGTACCAGTGAAAGGAGGACAGGAATGAATGGTGTTCAGTAGCAAAGTTCTTACTGTTTTTGAAAGTATGGGTTGTAACTGTTTAAAAAGAAGAGTTTTAACTCTTCTTTGCCCAAAGCAACTTTAGACATGTTTTCTACATGTCTGGTGTTTTATTTTCTTAACACAACTGTAACTTTTACCACAGGGTAAACCTTAAAATTGGGAAGTGTCCAATATTTTTTGAACCTTAGTCCTTAGAGGAGAAAAGTTTAGTAGTGGTGAGGTTTTGCACAAGAAATATAAACGAACCACAGACGTTTCGGACTTAAGAGACCTGGGACTGCAAACACTGCAGGAAGCCAGTTAAACCATGTCATAAGTTACCTGTTCTTCAGTTGCACAACCTCAACTACCATGCCAAGTTTTAAGAGCTCATGTATTCAGATGTGTTGGGTAAAAAGTAGACAGATTCCTGCAGCTTGCTAAATTATTTGCTGCTTTTGTGGTGGCCACAGAGATTACAGTTCCATTGTTACCTTGTTATTTATTTATTTATTTTAAGACACATATGTGGTCATGGGAGAGGATGACAAGGTGGCAGTGCATCATGCACCATTTAGATTGTGGAGGTAGAAAAGTTGTGCTTTTGTGGAAGTGAGGTGGGTAATCCAGATGCATCAGTTGTGTGGGCTTGCTGCTGGCATTGTGTAAAATATGTGATGAATAGACGCTTTCAAATAGGAGTTAAACAAGGCAACACTCTCCTCAAAACTTTTTGTCGGTTAATCCACCAATCGGAATACATTCCAGAACCAAAAGAGTTAATATTTCTGAACACCCACCCCCTCCTGTGTTTCACTTCCTCTTGAATGATATAGCCAGGCCTGGAGTTCATGGGAGCTGTACCTGTGCTTTGTCTTAATCTGTCACCTCTACTGACAGTCAGATCCATCTTAAATTGGGAGAGAGTTGGGGTGGAGGGAAGCAATAATTAGCCGCTGTGCAGTTTGCTGTTCTGAAATACCGTAGCCCAGTGATGCACAAGGAGACAGTCCTGACACTTTTATTGCTGCCTGGATGTCCTTATTCATCCTGTGTGTGGGAGGGGATTATTCAGAGCTGTGCTGCCTGCTATATAGACCCAGAAAAAGTTTCAGTTTGTTAAAGGAGAGGTTGCTCTTGATTCACTACCACTAGTGGATTCAGACCTCCATACCCAAACACTTTAAAGTTCTGTAGTGGTACAATTTAACTTTCTGTGATTAGAATAATTCATAGAATCTTAGAATCATAGAATAATCAAGTTGGAAAAGGCCTATAAGACCACTGAGTCCAACCCTCTGTTCAAAGCAGAAATCCAAATCAAACTATATCTGTCAGATAGCTTTCTAACCTTCTCTTGAATGCCTCCTGAAATAATTGGTTCCATTGTTGTACTGTTTTAACAATTAGGAACTTTTTTTGGAGATTCAGTTGAAATCTGGCTTCCTGTAACTTGAGCCCATTATTATGTGCCCAGCACTCTGGAATGACTGAGAACAGATTACACAAACCATTATGATGCTGACCTGATTTTGTCTTCCTGCATCCATCTGAAAGGAAAAAACACACATTTGGTAACAACAGGATTGCTGCATGTATTTTCCATGGGGGAAAAAAAAAGGGGGTGGGGAGAATGGGATTGCTGATGTTAAGTTTTCTGGTAGGGACTACACTGGGAAAGAATAAAAAGGAAACCAAATAGTGGGTGATGATGAAATTCAGGAAATGAAAGGCTCTCTTTCTGAACCCTGGAAAGTCCACTGAGAGCAAAAATCCTGTTTGTGTAAGTTATGTTGCATATGGCTGATAATGTCATTAGCCAGGACAATTTTTTGGAAGTTAAATATTTCCTACTTCTTTCCCAAGGCATTCATGACTCCTGTGTAATTCTTCCCATTGTTGGGAATCTGTGGGGACTGTGGGATGGGAAGAGAAAGGGGAAGCCTTCAGTTGCTGAAATTGTCTCCAGCATGCTTTTTTGTTTGTGCCAGATGATTATGTCATCATTATCAGCAAATCACCTCTGATAAAGGGTAAATTGCTACTGGTTAAAGGTGATTTTGGACTGCATGTAAGCTGTGCACAATGCAACAAAGTTGCATGGATCCCAAAATTGCAAAAGGAAACCTTTAATTATAAGCAATTTGCTGCTGTTGCTGATATCATCACCGTTGTACATACACAGCTGCTCAACAGGATTTCAGGGCGTATATTTATACCTAGGACTAAGGTGCATTACACATGGGATTGACTTTTGACTAGACATTCTTCTTTTCAACCATAGACATTTTTAAAATTATTTTATAGTACTTTTGTCCCAAACCAGTTTTCTGTATCACTTTTTCAGATTGTATATCAGAGTAAAGATCACAGAACAAGAGTTCACTTCTGTTGTCACTTACAGTATAAAGATGTCTAAGTTTAGAGTGTGTTTAGATTCAGAAGAATTACAGCTGGACTGTATAACATACAGCATACAAGCCCCTTCTTGGATTACATAGTTTAATCACAATTGCTTTGAGTCAAACTCTAATCCACTTACTCTCACCTAATTAAATTATATTGTGCATGTTTATTTATATAGTTGTCCTGCTTTGCGTAAGAGATGTGTTGAAAGGAACATTCTTTCCTTAGTTGTCTTGACAGTTAAGAAACCCTTCCTTATTGAAATATATACTTTTCCCAGTTTGTGTTCTGTCTCTATCATGTTTATTGTTGTTGTTATTTGCTGTCAAGTCACTACCGATTTATGGTGATCCTATGAATGAGTGATCTCCAAAATGTCTTATCATTAGCAGCACAACTCAACTCTTGCAAACCCAAGCCTGAGGCTTCCTTTATGGAGTCAATCCATCTTATATTTGGTCATCCACTTTTCCTGCTGCTTTCAGTCAGGTCTTCCTCTACTCTTTCTCTAAAGTGATTCGTTAACAATCAGCCATTTAGTTATATTACTTCATTGTCTGCAAAACCCTGCTATTAAGCTGGACACTTTTGATGGGAAGACATAAAGGAAAGGAAATGAAGTCTCTCTTTCTCTCTTTCTCTGTTGGGTGCAGAAGATAGAAGTGAATTCATGATTTGAAAAATAGATTCCAAATGCATGGTGAAGCATAATTGCCAGCAGAAGTCCAGTAGCATCAAAAGTGCAAATGGTCATGTTTCCAATAATTTTTGTTAAAATCAAGGTTTGCAGGAATGTTATGGCTACCTTTACTAAAATATGTCTCTTGTTGCACCTCTGTTTCATCATGGAAGGATAAAGTTAATTGTTCCCAGTTATTTTTGCACTTGAATTAAGCTGTATTCCTTGATATTTGGGCACTTAATTGTATGGCAGCAAAACTTATTTTACTAAATATTGTGTTTTGTAGAAGATGCTTGATGCCAAATGTCTGTTTGTATGCATACATGAATTTGCATGCGTATATGTGTACTTAACAAATCGATAAATGTTGGGATCTTTTTCAAAAATCTTTAAAAAAATTTTAATATGTTTAAAATAGCATAACGGAACAAAACCTATTATATTACAACAATAGTCACTCATAGACTCTTATACCTTCATATATACATAGTGTTTACATTATCTCTTTCTCTTTTCACGTAGTCTCTTCAGTGGCTCATTATTGCATTTTTATGTCTAGCTGATCCTGCTTAAACTAACCAACAGTCCAACCCATTGTTGAATTTGTTTACTCTATATTTGACTCAATATCAGATTTCAACAGGGGTTGCCATATCTTCCTAAAGTTATCTTGTTTAATCTTGTTGTTGTTGTTTAGTCGTTAGGTCGTGTCCGACTCTTCGTGACCCCATGGACCAGAGCGCACCAGGCCCTCCTGTCTTCCACTGCCTCCCGGAGTTTGGTCAAAGTCATGTTGGTAGCTTCGATGACACTGTCCAACCATCTCGTCCTCTGTCATCCCCTTCACCTCTTGCCTTCACATTTTCCCAACATCAGGGTCTTTTCCAGGGAGTCTTCACTTCTCATGAGATGGCCAAAGTATTGGAGCCTCAGTTTCAGGATCTGTCCTTCCAGTGAGCACTCAGGGTTGATTTCCTTCAAAATGGATAGGTTTGTTCTCTTTGCAGTCCAGGGGACTCTCAAGAGTCTCCTCCAGCACCACAATTCAAAAGCATCAATTCTTCGGCGGTCAGCCTTCTTTATGGTCCAGCTCTCACTTCCATACATCGCTACTGGAAAAACCATAGCTTTGACTATGCGGACCTTTGTCAGTAAGGTGATGTCTCTGCTTTTTAAGATGTTGTCTAGGTTTGTCATCGCTTTCCTCCCAAGAAGCAGGTGTCTTTTAATTTCGTGGCTGCTGTCACCATCTGCAGTGATCATGGAGCCCAAGAAAGTAAAATCTGTCACTGCCTCCATATCTTCCCCTTCTATTTGCCAGGAGGTGATGGGACCAGTGGCCATGATCTTAGTTTTTTTGATGTTGAGCTTCAGACCATGTTTTGCGCTCTCCTTTTTCACCCTCATTACGAGGTTCTTTAATTCCTCCTCACTTTCTGCCATCAGTGTGGTATCATCTGCATATCTGAGGTTACTGATATTTCTTCCAGCAATCTTAATTCCGGCTTGGGATTCATCCAGTCCAGCCTTTCACATGATGTATCCTGCATATAAGTTAAATAAACAGGGAGACAATATACAGCCTTGTCGTACTCCTTTCCCAATTTTGAACCAATCAGTTGTTCCATATCCAGTTCTAACTGTTGCTTACTGTCCCACATATAGATTTCTCAGGAGATAGATAAGGTGGTCAAGCACTCCCATTTCTTTAAGAACTTGCCATAGTTTGCTGTGGTCCACACAGTCAAAGGTTGTTTAATCTACCCCCTGTATAATCTGACCCCATTAGTCAGTTTCTCCATGAGTGCCGCTGCCCATATTTTATTCATATATCTTGCAAACTAAGATCCTGAGCAGCACCAGACCATTTCATTCCATGCTGCCCCTATAAGAGTTGCCACCAATTCTTTATTTGATAAATTTTCATTTCCTCTTTCTTAAAAAATCCGACTTACATTTTTCTCTGCACAGTATCCCTTTGTAAAATGAAACTGCCCTAGTAGCTGTCCATGGTTCTGAATCATGAATTCCACAAAGGATGTTGACAAAATTAAAGAGGGGGGGGGGGAAATATTGTGACACTTTGGAGACTAGCAGATGAAAACTCAGAATGAAATAGTTCTATTATTCTCTAAAGTGTTACAATATTTTGGCCTTTCCCCTTCTTTTCTCCCCTCTTTCTGGTTCCCCCTCTTTAATTTTGCCAACACCCTGAGACAGACTAACACAACTACGTCTTTGGAAATTCCTAGCATGGCAAACTTCCATTGGATGTCTCTTAAGAAAGATATCTTGATACATCTGAAGAAGCTACTTGGAAGAGTAGCGAAACGTTTCAACCTAACAAGAAAGAAGTCCAGTTGCCATGACTCAGCTTCCAGACACTCTTGATACAGTGTGTTCAAAATACACACTGATATTTTTGTTTCTGAAAGAAGGGCTATCTTGATCAACACTGAACCAAAAGGGGGAGGATGTGCTCTTTGCGAAGGTTTTAGCATGCTGTAAGAACTTTCTTTTTTTTGAGAGCTTGTGGCAGGGGACATAGAAAAATGGGCATCTTTAGCAAGTAATTTGGTTTCTTTCTGGGTACATTTGCCTACTTCATAGTCATCTGTTCAACGCAATTAGTCTCTGATACAGCTGAAGTGGATTTTTGTCTCTAAATTGAGATGTGATACCTCGAATGTTACTGGATCCATCACGATTCCAGGATACCATGAGAGGGATTCCAGCTGATATGTCTGGCGCTCCTGTCGAGGCTCTGGTGGATGGATGGCTTGCTGCCGCCACTAGAGCTGTAGACACGATCGCTCCTAAACGCCCTCTCTGGCGCAGAGCTCGGCCAGGGCCCTGGTTTAACCAGGAGCTGCGAGCTATGAAGCGAAACAGGAGATGGCTAGAGTGCAATTGGAGACAGGAACCGACGGATTATAATAAGAAAGCTGTCAGGATCGCGACTAACCACTACCTGGCTAAGTTGAGGGCTGCTAGTCAATCACACTTCGCTAACTGGATAAGCGAAGCTTCAAATCAGCAGGCGGAACTTTTCCGTATAGTTCGCGATCTATCCGGGATTGGTCTAGGTGATGGGCCTCCTACTAATATCTCACCTGGCCAATTTGCAGCATTTTTAAAATCTAAAGTGGAGGCCATCCGCCGGGACCTCGCTCCTTTTTTAAATACAGTGGATCGAGCAGAGATGTCCAGCACTCCGTCTTGCCCGGTGAGACTTGAATTCTTTCAGCCTGTGACACCAGATTTGGTGGACAAAGCGCTTGATCGCTGCCGGGCCACCACTTCCTCTCTTGACCCTTGCCCGGCCTGGCTAATCAAAGCAGCCAGGCCTATAACAACGGAATGGGCCACAGTGATAATTAATGGGTCTCTCCAGGAGGGCAAAGTCCCTCTTGCCCTCAAGGAGACACTCATTAGGCCCATTAAGAAGAAACCAAATTTGGCGGCGGACGATATTGGCAATTATAGGCCCGTCGCCAATGTTTCCTTCCTCAGTAAAGTGGTGGAGAGGGTGGTGGCTGATCAGCTTCAGGCTCTTTTGGATGAAACCAATGCCCTGGATCCGTTCCAGTCGGCCTTCAGGCTGTGCCATGGTACAGAAACGGCACTGGTCGCACTGTTGGATGACCTGTTGAGGGAGGCTGACAGGGGCAAAATGTCCTTGTTGGTCCTCCTCGATATCTCAGCCGCCTTTGATACCGTCGACCACGGTATCCTCCTGGGGAGGCTCTCCGAGTTGGGAATCGGTGGCCTGGTGCTTGCCTGGCTCCGATCCTTCTTGGAGAACCGCCCTCAGAGAGTTCAGCTTAGGGAGAGCGTTTCGGCCCCGTGGAGTCTCAATTGTGGGGTTCCGCAGGGTTCGATCATCTCCCCAATGCTGTTTAATATCTATATGAGGCCGCTGGGTGGGGTCATCAGGGGGTGTGGGGCCTCGTGCCATCAGTATGCTGATGACACGCAGCTCTACATCTCCTTTTCACCTACTTCAGTGGATGCCGTTCTGTCCCTTCAGCGCTGTCTGGAGGCTGTACTGCAATGGATGCAGGAGAATGGGTTGAGGCTGAACCCGGACAAGACGGAGGTCCTGAGGGTCGGTGGCCCCTCCATCGGCAGCTTGGGAAACTCCCTCTCTTTTGGGGGGGTGACTCTCGCCGCAAAGAGTAAGGTTTGCAGCTTGGGAGTACATCTGGACCCGGCACTTACCATGGAAACCCAGGTGGCATCAGTGGTCCGTTCCGCCTATTACCATCTGTGGCGGATTGCCCAGCTGCGTCCCTATCTTGATGGCAGGGCCCTCACCACTCTGGTCCATGCACTTGTAATCTCGAGATTAGACCACTGTAATGCGCTCTACGTGGGGCTACCTTTGAGATTGATGCGGAAGCTTCAGATGGTGCAGAATGCGGCAGCCAGACTACTTAGTGGAACGAGAAAACACCAGCATATCTCTCCCACTCTGGCTGCCTTGCATTGGCTGCCCATTCGTTTCCGCATTGATTTCAAAGTGTTAATGATGACATATAAAGCCCTAAACGGTTTAGGACCTCGATACCTAGCAGAACGCCTTCTCCCAACTAGATCTACTCGAGTCACTTGCTATAGCCAGGAAAGACGGCTGAGGGGCCTAACGCCGAGAGAGGCCCGGAAAGAAAGAACAAGAAACCGGGCCTTCTCGGCAGTGGCCCCTCGACTTTGGAATAGCCTGCCGTCAGAGATCTGCCTGGCACCCTCGCTGGGTGTTTTTAAGAGCCAATTAAAGACTTGGCTCTTTAGGCAGGCCTTCCCTCCTGTCAATACTTGACTTTTACTTTCTACTTAATCTTTTGTTTCATATTTTCCATCTTGATTAATACTAATATTGTCAATGTAAATCATTGTTTTAATTGTTTGTATGAATAATTTTATTGTGAGCTGCCCTGAGTAGACATATGTCTAGAAGGGCGGGATAAAAATCTAATAAATAAATAAATAAATAAATAAATACATTTTTTGAAAATTATATACAGTACATATGGCATTTTTTTCTGTTTTAAAAAATGTGAATATTAAACTAAAGAATTTCTTAATTCGTATACAGGGTTATGTAAGCTTGTTTGGCTAAGCTGTATAACCACACAAATCTCTAAGAAAAAAAAGTTCATTGTAAAAAATACCCTTTTCACAAGAATATCTCATGTAAAGACGTGTTTCCTGACAAAACACTAAAACAT
This sequence comes from Intellagama lesueurii, assembly GCA_037013535.1. Taxonomy (NCBI): domain Eukaryota; kingdom Metazoa; phylum Chordata; class Lepidosauria; order Squamata; family Agamidae; genus Intellagama; species Intellagama lesueurii. The sequence continues at coordinate 214,094,702 of JBAJHW010000003.1, forward strand.
CACATGCACAGCATCATGCAACACTGCCAAAATGTACCAGTAAGGGTTATATATACTGTACTGTAGAAGAGGCAAGGAAGTTGTTTCAGTTTTGTATGCCTGAAACAGGGCACCTGATAAACCAAACTTTTTGGACCTTTTTAAAAAAATGTGTATTATCAAGAGATTGGAGGAATGAGGGATCATGGACTTTGTTGCTCTTCTAGAAAATCAGGCTTTGTCGTTTAGGACTAGCTGGGTGAAAGAGGGGGGAATGCCCACTGGTAATTGGAAGGCAGTAACATATGAGAAAGAGATCTTCAAGTCTGGGATGAGCTCACTCCTTGATACAGAATAATTAAGAGAATGGTTTCAGCTATGTGAGGGGGAATAAGTTATTATCTTCTTCGGGGAAACTCTATTGGCAGATCTTCTGGAAGAATCTGGAAACTGGAACTTTGGGTTTAAAACTGGGGAAATAAGTTGCTTTGCTTAGCCTAGTTGTCTCTCTTAGGAGAATGCTGTGCTTGTTTGCTGCCTGCTATAAGAGGTGCACTTCGCTTATACTCTGAAACTATGCTGAAGCTATGCCAGGATGTATGTATTAGCACAGGGTAGCTAACTTTCTTATTTTGGGTGTGTGTGTGTGTTATTCTGTAATTGCTCTTGCTTCACCTTTTTGATTGGTTATTTTGCTCCACAACATTTTGACTGTTTCTGTAACTGTTGGCACTGGTTTTGAAGTTTTGCTCTTTTTGACATTTGTCACCATCTTTAATAAAATATAAAAGTTTTGCAATTATTTGTTTCTTTTTTAGTAAGAGAGTTGTTGGTACTTAAAATCAGTCCTTACCTTGACCATCTACCAGTAGTCTGTGTGTTTGTGGGTGCATTAGTGTTCTTACCTTACAGCAGGGGTGGGCAATTAATTTCTATAGGGGGCCACATGAAAAATCTGAACTGTGTTCGGGGGCCGAACCAACTTTACTTAAAAATAAAATGAAACAGTGATGTTATGATTGTTTTTATTTTAAACTTGTTAATCTTCACAAATACTAAAGAGGTTTTTTGCGGTATGTTAAAGATAAGCAACTGATCAACTTTAGACAAAAAGCTATAAATGGTTTTGATGTCTGGCGGGCTGGACAGGAGCAGCTCGCGGGCCGTATGTGGCCCTCAGGCCGCACTTTGCCTAGGTCTGCCTTACAGGGTTGATGGAAGAATCAATGTGCTTAACTTTGGAGATTTTTGATAACTCCCTAGAAGCACTGCTAAGTCAGGGTGGACTAAGGTGTTGGGAGGGAACTGGCAGGACAGTTTTCCCCAGCCATCAGCATATTTGGCCCTCCTGGACTTCACCCACACTGGGGCAAGCAGGGTGTTGTTGTTGAGTGGTTAGTGTGGGTCTCTCTGACCCAGGGAACCTTGACACTATGCCTTTGCATTTTCAATGGGAACTGTATTACTTTTTAAAAAACTTATTGGACCTTATTTTACTCCAGCTCAACTATATTGAGTTTGTACTTAAAGCACTCATATCAGAGATTCTTGTTCAAGATTATTTTAAGGTATTATGACAAAGCCAGGAACCCATAACTTGCTAGGCCCCTAGAGAGCCACTTGATAACCTATCAGAAATTGCCTTTTTCATTTTTCAGTTAAGCTGCCATAAATATTTGCAAGAATGGAAATTCCACTACTTTGTAATTTTATAGATCCCCCACTTGCAGTGAATACAACACATTCTGAAAATTCTTTGAACTCTACTGACCTCTTCCATTATGTCCTGATGCACTGAATTTCTGTGCTAGTTGCTTGTTTAAATAACTTCTCATCAGAAGCAGGAAAAACTTCCATAATTTTGAAAGAAATTGGAAAGAAAGACTGAAATTCTTAAGGGTGACAAAGTGGAGCAACAATCCTACTTTTTAAACAAAGCTGAGAACTACTTAGCACAATATTTGCTCTGGCAAATTAAAAATGAATTGCCCATAAGAGACATTAATAAGTTGAATGTATTAATAATAGACTTTATTATATGCTCCCCCACAACATATACAAGCAGTTCCAAAACACTAGTCACAATAAACCTTTCAAATCTCAGGACTGCACAGATGGGAGTTTAATCAAGCCCAGTCTCAGCACATGGGTGCTCCAGTTAATCTAATTCCAGGCAGTTCATTAGGAAAGATATAAATCACCTAGTGATTGACAAAAGGCTGTAAGTCAAAGTGGATTCTGAGGAGTTGTGTCAGCAACAGAACTTACCAGATAAGACAAAAAACAAACTTCCAGTGTCCACTTTCTGCCACAGAAATCTTTAGATAACGCACAGTTCAGATGCAGGATTATTTTTTATTTAATTTTTAATAACTGGTTAGGTATGACCCTCTGATTTTTCTAACCATGACTTTGTACTTTTGGGGAATTTCTAATCAATTACTCTGTAAAATTCTTCAGGTGTTGATGTCAGCATGGTTTGGTTGTTGCCAAGGGCTCATGGGCTCAGAATGGCCTATCCTTATTCCTACCAATATATGCTGCTTGGTGGGAACTTAATTCTCATCTGCAGTGGCCACCTATCACCTTAAGTTACTCCAAATGGCCCAACTTGACCAAAAAACTGCCAGCTGAGAGGCTATAGGATTTGACAAGTATAACCCTACTACACTTACAGAACAACTATAGAACCATATTGCTGGGAGAGGTATGCCAGGAGTATTAGAAATAAGGGAAGCTGGAATTGGAATAAATCAACTAAAGGCTTATAATAATTAACTAAAGAAGGTTTTATTAAAATGATCTGTCTGGGAGAAAAAATAATATCTGCTATGTTTGAGAGACTGAGGGGGGGGGAGCAAGTGGTCACATCTGAGATTTACAGTTTATGACATAAGGAATAACAGAGGAAAGAGAAAATACCTCAGGAAACTTGGTCACTTGTGGAAGTGCAGTTGTACCTTGTTTCATTTCTCATGGACAGAATGGCTCAAATGGGATTGATTTATGAGTGGGCATAGGAAGGAGCACACGTGTCATATTCTATACAGTTGACAGCCATGCTCCTATTGATGACACTACATTATCTCTGAATCTGGGGAAGGAAATTTTCCTCCCATTTAATTCACTGGGATGGAGAAATTTTTCAAAAATACAGCCTCAGTGTTAATGTCCTCCCCAACCATGTCACCTGGATAGAGTGTCATTATATTTTGTAACTCAGCACCCAACTATTGTGTATTACCCCACACAGGGAGACCATAACACAGATGACAGTTTACATGGCATGGTGCTGTATATACCCTTGGCCTCATGTTGTGCACATGCTAAATTCACAGGGGCAGATTCTGGTGATGGGAAACTATGGATAGATAACATTTTGCAAACAAAGGAAGCACTAAAACCACCCGGTTTTGGAACATACTTAGGAACCTGAACACGAAGTAACATATCTGTGCCACTCTGCATGCTATTTCACATTGTTATTCCAGACACAAACACCTAACAAACAACTCCATTCCAACAACTAGTCTCCAAATCAAGTGAAGTACTAATTCCCTTCTATTCAAGCACCCTCAACGAGTAACCATCTAACCTCTGTCTTAAAACTTCCAATGAAGTTGAGTCCACCACCTTGTGAGGCAAACCATTCCATCATTGAACAGCTCTTCTGTCAAAAAGTTCTTCTCAATGTTTAGTCAAAATCTTCTGCCTCATAGTTTGAGTCCATTACTGCTGTCTGGAGCTGCAGAAAACAAGTGTGCTCTATTTTCCACATGACAGCCCACATGACAGCCATTGAAATATTTGAAGACAGCTATCATATTGTTTGATAATAATAAAAACCTTAGAGCTGCAGAGCTGGAAGAGACTCCATGGATCATCAAGTCCAGCCCCTGTCAAGGAGGCACAGTGGGAAATTAAACTCCCAAACACCTAAACCACAGAGCTACCCAGCAGCTATCCAGCAGTTTCTCAGGCTTCTTTTTTCCAGGTGACACACAGTTCTCTCAGCCAGTCCATGCAGGATTTGTTTCCAGACCTTTTAGCATTGTGGTTGTCTTCCTTTGGACACACTGCAGCCTGCCTGTATTGTTCTCAAAATGTGATGCCAAGAACTGACACAGTATTCCAGGTGAGGTCTGACCAAAGCAGAATAGAGTTATACTTCCTTTGATCTGGGCACTATACATTTGTTGATGAGCCCAAGCACTGTATTCCCACCCCCCACCCCCGTTACATCATACTGTTGGCTCATGGTCTCCTAACACCCCTAAATCCTTTTCACATATACTATTGCTAAGGCAGCTGTCATCCATTTTATATTTGTACATCTGATTTTTCATGATTAAATGTAGAACTTTACATTTTTCACTGTTGAAATTAATTTTATTTCTATTGGCCCAGTTCTTCAATTCTGATTCTGCCTTTGGAATTATTAGCTATACCTTGTTTGGTGGCATTTACAAATTTGACATCCACATCCAAGTTGTTTATTAAGATGGTGAACAACACTCGGCCCAGGACAGTAGCCTGTTGCACCCTGTTTGTCACTTCTCTCAGGGATGATGAGGAACTATTGGCAAGCACCTTTTGGGTACAGCCTATCAACCAGCTACAAATCCACCTAACAGCAATAGCATCCACCCTACATTTTACCGGCTTGGCCATAAGAATATTAGGAGGGATTTGCAAAATCCTTGATACGCTATAAGGTAAGTCTGTCTCAGCATGTTGGCAAAAGAAGGGGTAAATACCCTGTTTCCCTGAAAATAAGACAGGGTCTTATATTAATTTTTGCTCCAAAAATGCATTAGGGCTTATTTTCAGGGGATGTCTTTTTTTTTTTCATGTACAGCAATCTACATTGATTCAAATACAGTCCTGTCATCTTCTTCTGGTTGCTGCACAATGGTGGAGGCCGGGGTTTCACTAAACTGGGGCTTATTTTTGGGGTAGGGCTTATATTACGAGCATCCTGAAAAATCATACTAGGGCTTATTTTCAGGTTAGGTCTTATTTTCAGGGAAACAGGGTAGTGGGGGGAAAAAGCAGAATATTGTGGCACTTTAAAGGCTAACAGATGTATTTCAGTGTGAATTTTGATGATCAAAATCCATGTTTGTTTTGATCAATGAATGTTCACACTGAAATAAGTCTTTAAAGTGCCACAACATGTCTTTTTTCTCTCCCCCCCCCCTTTTTTCTTCTTCTTCCAATTTTGCTAATATGGTTGGAATGGAAGGTTTTAGCATTTAACTTGAAGTTCTAGAGTTTTAGCCTTCTTACAGAATTGAGCAGACTTTTTTTTTCTTTTTCTTTTTTTTTTGCTTTGAGAATGCCCACCATTTGCTCTTCCTCCATGATGGTAAGCTACATCATGCTCTTTCTCTGTGGCTCAAAATGCAGTGAGGTGTAGCCAGGGCCAATAGGGTCAGAATGCTGAAAATGGTTTAATTAGGAATAGAACATAATCTGGAATTCCTAGTGTGGTGTAGTGGAAAACAGGTGGTGTAGTAGATAGTGATCGATTAGGACTCTAGAAACCAGGGTTCAAATCCTTGCTCAGACATAGAAACTCACTGGGGGAGTGGAACTGGTAAGGTCACTCCTTAAATATCTCACTTAACTTGAAAGCCCTGTTAGGGTCACTCTAAGTCAGTTCTGACTTGATGGCACACACCAACCACCAGGACATAATCTATCGCCTCGGTTGAGTTTCCCTGTTCCTTCTGGATCTGGCTGCAGGACTCAACAGTAAGTAGTTCAAGCAGAATGAGTGAGATGCTCCCTTGCTGGTGTCTCATAGTAATTGGGGACTAATAGGAATGGATTTCCCCAGGAACAATATACTGTATTATTGGAAGCTATTCCTACTGTAATGCAAAGGTGGCTTGGTCTTGAATGGACAATTCAGATTTATTGGCTTTACAAAATACTGTTCCTGGTGGAAATAAAAACTACTTGAACTCATTTCTTGATAAGAAACAACGCATCTGCCTACATTTTTGGACTCTCCTCAGCTGTGTGGTTACCAGGACTGTCCTGATGAATGCCTGCATTTCAGAGTTTACTACTACAGCACTGGCTATGCATGAGGTTCCACCCCATTCTACCAGGCATAGTCCCAGATCCACAGCTCCTATGCCCCACATCGGCACTTGAGTCTCAAGACCCATGACAACACTCCGTTACTTAACAAGCAACCAATTCATGAACCAACCTTGTCCATCATTATTTGTGTTCACTTTTCTTTGCCAGTAAGGTTTCACTTTTCATTCTAAACTCCTCTATCATCAGTACTTCATTCCTCCTCTTCTCTCCATTTTTATATATAATCAACATTAACAAAATAGTTAATCCTGTAGAGTTTCTATGGATTTCACTGAATCTGCTTAAAAGTATTCTTTTCCTCTCATCAACTCTTGTCTTTCTTGTGTGTGCGCCTTTCTGATTGCTGAAAGAGTGGAGATCTCAAAGGCAAGCCAAGTAGAAACCTTAGCATCAGGAAATCCCACTATTTGAATGGGAATGGCAGGAACACTTTGATAGGAGTAATCTATCTCCATCACTGTAATGACCATTCCCATTAATCGGCCATAAACTAATAAAGTAAGCACTTTCCCCTCTGCCATCCCCCATCCCTCCAAACTTCATTAAGTCTTTAGTACATTAATATGTCTTACTTAGTGTCTGTTAAGCCTCTTTTTCTCTGCGTACCTGATGAAACACCTCCCGGGGGACCGCAGAAGCCTTGACAGCTCAGGCCTCAAGTTAGAAGCCATCTCTAGGCCTCGTTGTTAGGGCAACACCACACTTTCTACATACAAGGTGGGGGAGGGGAGATAGAGGAGGGAAGGGGGAGAACCATAAAAGAGCTGCTACACCTCCAAATTAAATTTGCGATGCCAGGCATCAGATGGGCCCACAGCCAGAGATTAATTCGCCTGATCAAGTTATAAAGAGTGCTGAGGCTGGTAATCAATCTTGTAGCTGTCAGGGAGATAGGCAGTGGTATTAACCTGGCAGGACTCACGAAAACATAGGCCTCTTTAATTCTTTTCACAATGACGATTCTTTTTTCCCCTGGCCTGTTTTATCTGGCTGTAATGTCAATGTCAGGATGGGGTGTGTTTGATGGTTTGTGTCTCTTGTTTTGTGAAGAAAAAATAATTTTAGACTTTGGTTCCAGTTTTATTCAAACTGTTTGTCTTCCACTCACAGATCTGCCCATGATGGGAAGGGGCAGGGAAGATGGGCATCAGACCCTGCTACGTATTACTTCACCATTTGTGCCCCTCTCTGCAATCTAGTGTTCCCAATCACTTAGTGCTGATTTGCCACAGCATTAGTGTGCTTTCACTGCCCAGATTTTGAGAAATTGACTGGTGGCCAAAGAATAATAAAGGCTGAGCTTGTCCTCTTCTTTTAACTTATGTGCAAGAGGGGGTGAATGGTGTTTGATCTGTGACTGTGAATACAAAACAGGATAGTCCCAGTTGATTAAACTGGTGTAAATGTGTGAATAATCCAGAGATAGTGGTTACTTGCCAAAAGATGGGAATGGATGGTTGTGGTGATAATGCAAAGGTTAATTAGGAATCAGAAATAATTAATAAGTTGTTTGATGCTGACTCAGGCAGAGGTATTGAATTGGGGGTAGCTATGGGACTGAGCAGCAGTGAGAGTCTCTACCCAAACTAGCTAAGGCTATGAATATTGTAGAACTTCCCTCCTAATCATCAGGTTGCTCCATGTTGTACAGGATTTCAGCCCATATGGGGAATGATACAGAGGCATCCCAAGGGAAGAGCAGCTTTGGATGGTCTCATTTTTCTTTGATAAATCCATTTGCTTATGTTTTGTATAACATTCACTCATTAAAATAAATAGCTAAAAATTACTAAGGGGAAAAAAAAGCTGAGGGGCAAGTGTGCTCTATCCTTTGTCCTTATGCTGCTTTCTACCCCTCAAAGTCACCTGTAGCTGCTTTGTCCTTGGCATGGCCCTGTGTCTTTCCCAGTATGGGCTGAAATCCCATACAAGTCAGAGCAATGTAAAGTTACAACTGAGATACTGAGCAAGATATCACAACCAGGCAGTCTGCATTGTGCAATTTGACTGCACAATCAACCACACAACTCATATCATAACTATTTTGCAACACATCTGTGGAATAGCTTCATGAATAGCACTTCTGCTTCAGTGCAATTAAAGCAACCACTTGTGCAACTTCAAGTTACACAAACATAGCACTGCAACACAATTTCAGCCATGGAGAGGAAATTAGGGGAGATTTTAAGAAGAAAAACATTATTGGAGTCAAACACAGAGGAAGGTAGGAAGAGAGAGTTGGGGGAACAGTTACAAGAAAGCTGAATAATTATCCCCTTATCCTTGTGAACAAGATAGTAAAGCCCTGATCTGGTGCAGGCCACAACTATATTGTCAGTTTTGTTCAATGAATGTCATAGAGAGTTTTGCCAAAAGCTAAACAATTCTAGGGCCTTTTGGTACAGATGTACAACATGTCTTGCTTATAAGTAGTATTATAAGTCCTGAGTTGCTCACCTGACCAAACATTTCTAGACAGGATTTTGTAATTCCAAGAGAGCTGGGATGGGTGTTGTCAAATGAGTTATAGTCTGTTAGCTGTTCCTCCTCCTCCATGCACATTCTTCTGCTCAGAAGTAGTAGGAGCTGATCTGAAGCCATAAATACATTGAGAGGCAAACTGAGGACTGACATATGAGGTAAATAGCAGAAGCTCAGTAGTACCAGAAAGCAACAGGATTCTCCAGATGACTTCAAGAAGCTGCAGAGATTCACAGCAAATGCTTTAGGAAAAACAAAATTGAGCTTCCTGCATCTTCATGGCTAACAGAAATGTTGTTGTTTAGTCGTTAAGTCATGTCCGACTCTTCGTGACCCCATGGACCAGAGCACGCCAGGCCCTCCTGTCTTCCACTGCCTCCCGGAGTTGGGTCAAATTCATGTTGGTAGCTTCAATGACACTGTCCAACCATCTCGTCCTCTGTAGTCCCCTTCTCCTCTTGCCTTCACACTTTCCCAACATCAGGGTCTTTTCCAGGGAGTCTTCTCTTCTCACGAGATGGCCAAAGTATTGGAGCCTCAGCTTCAGGATCTGTCCTTCCAGTGAGCACTCAGGGTTGATTTCCTTCAGAATGGATAGGTTTGTTCTCCTTGCAGTCCAGGGGACTCTCAAGAGTCTCCTCCAGCACCACAATTCAAAAGCATCAATTCTTTGGTGGTCAGCCTTCTTTATGGTCCAGCTCTCACTTCCATACATTGCTACTTGAAAAACCATAGCTTTGACTATGCGGACCTTTGTCGGCAAGGTGATGTCTCTGCTTTTTAAGGTGCTGACTAGGTTTGTCATCGCTTTCCTCCCAAGAAGAAGCCGTCTTTTAATTTCATGGCTGTTGTCACCATCTGCAGTGATCATGGAGCCCAAGAAGGTAAAATCTGTCACTGCCTCCATATCTTCCCCTTCTATTTGCCAGGAGGTGATGGGACCAGTGACCATGATCTTCGTTTTTTTGATGTTGAGCTTCAGACCATTTTTGGCGCTCTCCTCTTTCACCCTCATTCTTTAATTCCTCCTCACTGTCTGCCATCAGAGTGGTATCATCTGCATATCTGAGGTTGTTGATATTTCTTCCGGCAATCTTAATTCCGGCTTGGGATTCATCCAGTCCTGCCTTTTTCATTATGTATTCTGCATATAAGTTAAATAAGCAGGGGGACAATATACAGCCTTGTCGTACTCCTTTCCCAATTTTGAACCAATCAGTTGTTCCATATCCAGTTCTAACTGTTGCTTCCTGTCCCACATATAGATTTCTCAGGAGATAGATAAGGAGCTCAGGCACTCCCATTTCTTCAAGAACTTGCCATAGTTTGTTGTGGTCCACACAGTCAAAGGCTTTTGCGTAGTCAATGAAGCAGAAGTAGATGTTTTTCTGGAACTCTCTGGCTTTCTCCATAATCCAGCGCATGTTAGCAATTTGGTCTCTAGTTCCTCTGCCCCTTTGAAATCCAGCTTGTACTTCTGGGAGTTCTCAGTCCACATACTGCTGAAGCCTACCTTGCAGGATTTTGAGCATAACCTTGCTAGCGTGTGAAATGAGTGCAATTGTACGGTAGTTGGAGCATTCTTTGGCACTGCCCTTCTTTGGGATTGGGATGTAGATTGATCTTTTCCAGTCCTCTGGCCACTGCTGAGTTTTCCAAACTTGCTGGCATATGGAGTGTAGCACCTTAACAGCATCATCTTTTAAGATTTTTAATAGTTCAACTGGAATGCCATCACCTCCACTGGCCTTGTTGTTAGCCATGCTTTCTAAGGCCCACTTGACTTCACTCTCCAGGATGTCTGGCTCAAGGTCAGCAACCACACTATCAGGGTTCCTTTAATATCTCCAGTTTTCTTGAACAGATCTCTGGTTTTTCCCTTTCTATTCTTTTCCTCTATTTCTTTGCACTGTTCATTTAAGAAGACCCTCTTGTCCCTCCTTGCTATTCTTTGGAAGTCTGCATTCAATTTTCTGTAACTTTCCCTATCTCCCTTGCATTTTCTTTCCCTTTTCTTCTCTGCTATTTGTAAGGCCTCATTGGACAGCCACTTCGCTTTCTTGCATTTCCTTTTCTTTGGGATGGTTTTTGTTGCTGCCTCCTGTACAATGTTACGAGCCTCCAGCCATAGTTCTTCAGGCACTCTGTCCACCAAATTGAGTTCCTTAAATCTGTTCTTCACTTCCACTGTGTCTTCATAAGGGATTTGGTTTAGATTATACCTGACTAGCCCAGTGGTTTTCCCTACTTTCTTCAGTTTAAGCTTGAATTTTGCTATAAGAAGCTGATGATCAGAGCCACAATCAGCTCCAGGTCTTGTTTTTGCTGACTGTATAGAGCTTCTCCATCTTTGGCTGCAGAGAATACAGTGGAACCTCTACTTACGAACGTCCCTACCTACGAACATTTCAACTTACGAACAGCTCCGTCCGCAAAATTTTGCTTCTACTTGTAAACGGAGCTTCAACTTACGAACCGAAAAAAAAGGTGTTCTGTTTAAAAGGTGTTCCCTCCCTCCCTCCTTTCCTGCTTTTTTTAAAACCTAAGTCATCTTAGGTTAAAAGAAAAAAAGTTCTCCCCCTAGTGGTAGAGGACCGATTAACCGGCTTTGCATTAGTTCCTATGGGAACTAATGCTTCAACGTAAGAACGGCGCCTCTACATAAGAACCAAAAACAGCCGGAACGGATTAATCGGTTTTCAATGCATTCCTATGGGAAATTTTGCTTCAACTTACGAACGTTTCAACTTAAGAACATCTTCTGGGACGGATTAAGTTCGTAAGTAGAGGTTCCACTGTATAATCAATCTGATTTCGGTATTGCCCATCTAGTGATGTCCATGTGTAGAGTCACCTCTTGTGTTGTTGGAAAAGAGTGTTTATGATGACCAGCTTGTTCTCTTGACAAAACTCTATTAGCCTTTGCCCTGCTTCGTTTTGAACTCCAAGGCCAAGGAGAGGCCATAGGAGAGGGTTAACAGTTCCCAAGCAATGTCAAATCTTTTAAATGCTTTCCATTTCCTGCTTTTGATCTCTTAGATCAAGTTTTACACAGAATTACAGTATTTCATCTTTTATAAAAGAACCTAAATAAGCTCAATGTTAGGATATGGGAACTTCCTTTTGAAGAGTATAGCATGTGAATGCAAAATTGCAGCATTGTTATGCTCCTCCCTGACTCCCAAACTGTAGGTATGGAGGGAAAAAGTAACTTTTAGGTAGTTTTGAGATGTTTTTATCTGTTTGGAAACAGTGCTGAAGTCAGTGGACATGCATTGGCCTGGTCCAACAAGATAGTTTTTCTGTTCTTATGAGCACCCTGCTACAGTGCACTTTCTACAATCCTCTGGGAAGGATCTTTTACTTCACTTATTACTAATGTGCTGTCAAGTTAATTCTGACTTATGGTGACACGTTCTTCCTTTAAGGACTTATCCAGATGGGGCATAATTTCTGTCCCAACTGGTCACACTTTGTCATAGTTTAAGGAGAGTACGACATACCTGGATTTTCATCCAAATGGTGAAAAGTCATGTCTTTGAAAACGGCTTTTCTTATGGAACTTGGAAATTCTGAAAATTCACTTCCCCACTGTAGCTTCATGAGCCATTTTATTATTATGTTTCCCAAATGAGAGCTATATAAAAGTTTCTGAGAGGGAACCTCTGATATGAAAATGAATTTCCCATTGAAAGAATCATACTACTAAACTTTGTCCATGATGAAATCCGTGAAACAAAATAGCTATTCTCTTTGAAGTGACAAAAAGGCATGGAAAGGCAGGAGAAAAGATGAAGATGTCACGTAAAGCCTGTGTGTTATGGACAGAGGGAAGAGTACCCGGACCAAGCATGCAGAATGCAGTGCTTTTACAGGAGCTTGTGTCCTTTCTGGAAGAGCCCTAAGTTAAAAAGACAGTGGATCCACAAATATCTTATATTCATCTGGCTCTAAAGGCAACATCTTGGAGTATCAGTTATGCAGTGTCATGCATAATCCTTCAGCCATCACCATTGTCTACCACCTTCTGGCAAACTTAGGTGTCTGTGTGACACTCTTTATACCTCTAATAAGGAGATACAGGCCTATTCTGCAAGCACTTTTGAGACTCTGTTCTTTATTGGCATTCTCTCAGAGCTTTAACTTCCCACCACCAAACCTTGTCCAGAAGAGATCTGAGCCCATTGAGCCAAGCAGAGATGGGCTCATGTGGATTTCCTGCACTACCTCCTAAATAAATAATGGCTGGAATCCTGTTGCTTAGCATAGTAATTTGCACTAGAGTGGGACATTGAATCAGTAGAGATTCGGTGAGTCAACTCCTCTGTAAGCTCAATTGATTCAAATGGGCCTCCTTTAATTGTTACTTACTGTGCTAGTTGCAACTAGAGCAGGCCCATTTGAATCAATGGAATTTATGGAGAAGTTGACTCGTCAAATCCTTTCTGATTCACTGGGCCTACTGTAGTGTGACTTACTGTGCTGTGCAACAGAATTTCAAGCATTGTGTGTATAACACATACACAAACTCCCAGTTACTTTTGCACTGAATCTTCTGGAAATGGGGAGGTGATGGGCACCACCCAGGCATTAAAACTACCATGAGAAATAAAACAAAACATTCTCCTCCAGCATTGCTTGCCCTGAGAACTGCCTCCTGGCTGAAGACCAGAGGAGGACAGAAATAGAGAAACTTCAGAAGCATTTTGAGAGACTTGGAAACCAAGGGCTGTTTGTGTGTTTTTGTGCATACACCAATGTGTTAGCACTAGTGTTTCTTGTGAGGGAGTATAGATACCAAAAATTGCTTCTATGTGGCCCAGCAAGGAAAAAGCAATACAGCAACTATCACATGTGTTATAAAATGTGCATGGTCTCTCCTGTAGTAACTATTGTTACAAGAGGAGAAAAGCTATCACTAGAAGGATGCAGATTTGTGGTTTTGGGCTACAGTTCTGGGAATTGCGCAGGCAGTATGGCCATTGCAGTCCAAAGACATAAATCTGTGCACCTCTGTTATCACTATCTATATGCAAGCTATTAACAGCCACTAGAGGGGGTTATGTTCTGTCATTGCTCTGTGGGCCCTTTTTTGTTAAGGGTGGGATGGGAGAAGGGGTGCATTTAAAAATAACTCTCAAAGTCATCTGGCTATTTGGAATTCCCATAATAATGACAATTCACATAAGTATGCACTGGAATGGATGGAGAACACCCTGCTTCTGAAACACCCTGATGACAGGGTGGTTAAAAGCATCTGCAATAACTATTTATTTATTTATTTATTTATTTATTTCCCGCCCATCTAGACTGAAGTCTACTCTGGGCAGCTAACAACAAATTCATAAAACAATAACAGTATAAAATAAAACAACAACATTAATATAATTCAAGATAGCAAAAATAAATTAAATAATGTTAGGAGGGAAGGCCTGCCTAAGAGCCAGGTCTTAAGCTTGCTCTTAAAAACACCCAGTGAGGGAGCCAGACAAATTTCTGGGGGTAGACTGTTCCAGAGACGAGGAGCCACTGCCGAGAAGGCCCGGTTTCTTGTTCTTTCTCTCCGGGCCTCCCTCGGCGTTAGGCCCCTCAGCCGCCCCTCCTGGCTAGAGTGAGTGATACGGGTAGATCTAGGTGGGAGGAGGCGTTCCACCAGATATTGTGGTCCTAAACTGTTTAGGGCTTTATATGTCATTGTTAATACTTTGAAATCAAAGCGGAAACGAACAGGCAGCCAGTACAGAGCATCCAGAGTAGGGCAGATATGTTGAGGTTTTCTTACCCCGGTGAGAAGTCTGGCCACCGCGTTCTGCACCATTTGAAGTTTCTGCATCAATCTCAAAGGTAGCTCCACATAGAGTGCATTATAGTAGTCTAATCTCGAGACTACAAGCTCATGGACCGGAGTGGTGAGTGCCACACCATCAAGATAGTGACGCAGCTGGGCAATCCGCTAAAGATGGAAGTAGGTGGTGCGGACCACTGACGCTACCTGGGTTTCCATGGTAAGCGCTGGATCCAGATGGGCCCCCAAGCTGCGAACCTCAGTCTTCGAGGTGAGAGTCACTCCCCCAAAAGAGAGGGAGTTTCCCAAGCCGCCGATGGAGGGGCCACCGACCCTCAGGACCTCCGTCTTGTCCGGGTTCAGCCTCAACCCATTCTCCTGCATCCATTGCAGTACAGCCTCCAGACAGCGCTGAAGGGACAGAACGGCATCCACTGAAGTAGGTGAAAAGGAGATGTAGAGCTGCGTGTCATCAGCATACTGATGGCACGAGGCCCCACACCCCCTGATGACCTGACCTAGCTGCCTCATATAGATATTAAACAGCATTAGGGAGATAATCAAGCCCTGCGGAACCCCATATTTGAGACTCCATGGGGCCAATACATTCTCACCGAGCTGTACTCTCTGAGGACGGTCCTCCAAGAAGGATTGGAGCCAGGCAAGCGCCAGACCACCAATTCCCAGCTCGGAGAGCCTCCCCAGGAGGATACCGTGGTCGATGGTATCGAAGGCTGCTGAGATATCGAGAAGGACCAACAGAGACCTATTGGCCTCCCTCAACAGGTCATTAAACAGGGTAACCAATGCCATTTCCACACCATGGCATGGCCTGAAGCCCAACTGAAATGGATCCAGGGCATTGGTTTCATCCAGAAGGGCCTGGAGCTGGTCAGCCACCACCCTCTCCACCACTTTGCTGAGGAAAGAAACATTGGCAATGGGCCTATAATTGCCAATGTCGTCTGCCGCCAAACTTAGTTTCTTCCTAATGGGCCTAATGAGTGTCTTCTCGAGGGCAAGGGGAACTTTGCCCTCCCGGAGAGACCCATTAATTATTGCAGTGGCCCATTTGGTTGTTATAGGCCTGGCTGCTTGGATTAGCTAGGCCGGGCAAGGGTCAAGGGAGGAGGTGGTGGCATGACAGCGATCAAGCACTTTGGCCACCATATCTGGCGTCACAGGCTGAAAGAGATTAAGTCTCATCAGGCAAGGCGGAGCACTGGACATCTCTGCTCGATCTACTGTATTCAAAAAAGGAGAAAGATCCCGGTGGATGGCCTCCACTTTAGATTTAAAAATTCAAATTAAGTGGTCTTGAGTATAAGTTGTGAATCTTAAACAGCATAAAGAAATTATCTAAATTTACTATAACCAGGGCTGCTACAAGTAGAAGAAGTGGATTCACATCTCATGATTCTCATTGCAGATAATATTATCATAAATATGCTAATGGTGATACCATAGAGGTACATTTCAGCCAAATAGCATTGGAGGAGACCACTACTTTTTCTCATCCATTAATAAAGTTCAATCTCTGCTTAATAGCTGAACTTTTCTTCTAAAGTACTCTGCAACTCATCAAACACCTGTTTTTCCACACGTGCCCTACATGGTATGCTAACTCCTCCATCCTCCAAAGCCAAGGGCTGCCATGGAATGTGGAGGCTGGGCATTGCTCCATCTCAAAGTGCTAAATGCATATTGTTTGGACAGGCTCCAGTGTGTTTGGAAGTAGACTGTTGCCAGCATGTTTGCTGATTAATTTCTTCCTCCCTCTCAATCTTTGCTAGGCTTCATGTCTCTTAGAATTGTTCAACATGGTGTCCACAGCAAAAGTAACATATTTTTCTCTTGTATCTTCTCCCCCGCTAAAGGACTGTGAATGGTTTATTTTTATTATGTTGGTTACGATTACTAAAGAAGAACATTGTAACTGAGGTGGTAAGAAGAATTGCTTCCTCTGGCTTTATGAGTTAGGGCATTAAAGGATGGGAATATTGAAAGATCTTGCAGCTTCCAGACTGTTACATATATCTGACAAGGCAGGATCTTCAAGCTGGTCTGATAGCTGATCTTCTTGCTTGATAAATCTTGCTGGTCTTTTAAAATTATTAATTAATAGCAATACATGTCATAGGGGGAAAAGGGGGAGGGGAGAAGAAAAAAGGGGAACAAATACACAAAGCAGGTACTATCATTTATAGAAACAAAACCTTGCTTGCATGAAGACATAGTACGTGAGTGAGACAGGAGCCTAGTCTTTGAAAGAAACAAAGGACAACTATCAGAAGTCATGCTTCCAGAACTGGAATTTCATATGATGTGAAGATTTGCCATGCTCAAAGTCAGAATAGCCGTGGTGACATCTAAACTCCAGTAGAAGAACAAAAAGCAGCAGCAATTTTGAGACATGAGGTCGTCAGCAGGAGTGAGATCAATTATCGTGTAGTAGGCTTTTTTTAAAAAAAACATCACCAGGAAAGATGGAGAGTAGTAACACTTCATTGCAGCACTTTACTCATTGACCTGTTATCAATGTGGGTACATTGTGAATTTGTTTCTAGAAGTAGGATGCTGTTGTAAGCTACAAATGGAACAGGAATCCTCATCATCATATCCTTTCCAACAGAAGGGTGACAGGTGCTTGTTATATTCCATAGCTGAGGCAATGAAGTACTTTTAAAATACATTTCTTCAACTTTAAAGAGATGGGTTTAAATATTGGAGAAGCCCAGATTTTTATTCTACTGAGAATCTGAGGACATACTTAGGTCTTCTTCCTAAGCCACCTTGGACTCAAACATCTTGTAATATGTTTCTTATATGAATAACTGTATATTTCAGAAACCTGACCTTTTGCAAAATTTATGGGGACAAGCTGTAGTGACTCAAATTTAGTGAGAGGTACCTGTAAAATCTTATTATATAACATAATTGTTAGTCTTTAAAGTATTGGTTTTGTGGAAGCTAATGAAACTTCAAGATGTGTATGGTTGGAGCTGCATTATTAATCTTATTCTAGTAGCTGAAAGCACCTAGTTTATATGCTACTCACACAAGCATATTTTTTTAGTGATAAAGAATGATTTACCCAAGGACTGCATCTTCCTTTATAAGGCCATCAGGAAAGGCCTTTTTCTCACTCCCACCACTTTCACAGGTACGTTTGGGGGGTACAGGGGAGAGGGCCTTCTCTGTTGATGCTCCCAGATTTTTGAATTCCCTCCTACAGGAGGTTAGGCTGGCCCCATCTTTGCTGTCCTTCTGCAAGCAGGCAAAGACCTTTCTCTTCAGGCAAACTTTCCCTGAGTGACTGGCTGCCTGAGTGGGGTTTTAAATTGATTGTTGTACCTTACTGCTTTGGATGTGTTTTGGTGTTGCTAATGTTTTTTGTATGGTATTTGTTTGATCCTTTTGTATTTATATACTCACCATTGTTAGCATTAAATACTGTATTTTAATGATGTAAGCTGCTTTGGGTCCTTTTTAAGGAGAAAGGCAGGGTAAAAATATTTTAAATAAATAAATGGATCAATAAAATACTCCTGATAGTACTAGTTTTATGGGGGGAAGTTGCTCTTAGCATTTTAGCACTTTTGTGAGTATTAGTCTCATCTCTTGCATGTACCAACTGTAGATTTTTATTCTAACAGTTTGCACTTCCTCGGGGAAAAGCAGATAGCTCAGTGGAACAGCCCATGTTTTGTGGGTAGAAAATGACAGATACACTTCCTGACATCTCCAGGGAAGGTGGAAACAGGGAATCTTTGCCCCACCAAATGTTGATGGCTTACAACTTCCATCCTCTCTGACTTTAGCTGTAGTTGCTGGAGCTGATTAATGCTGGAATCCAACAACATCTGGAGACTGAATGTTCCCATTCTTATTCAAAGGATCTGGTTGCAGATGATGTGGATGATCATTGCCTGAAACCTCAGAGGACTGCTGCCTGTTAAAGTAGATATTGCTTGACAAGCAAATAGTCCAACCTCTTATAAGGCAGCTACTTAAGACGTTATGCAAATGCAACTCAGAAAAGAGCTACAGGAAACCAACTCGGATTTAAACGTTTATTGTGGCATGTGTCACATCTTTTTGCATTTTGCTGATCTGAGCTTGAAGGGAGCTGTTGTTCCAAACATAAATCTGAAAAGACCATTTTAAAATATTTTCTCCTGAGAGCAGTCCTTGTAGTGAAACTTGACGTCTGATATGGCAAGAGCAGTTTGGTCTGGCAGCCCAAATGATCTGCCATCCTTCCTGTACATTCATATTTCAATAGTATTGTTTGCTGTCCATAACCTCCTTTAGTTCTTCACCATTTTCAAAAATAAATAATTCTTTGTTTGCATGTCAGAATGATGGGTGCACAAGAGTCTAGCTAAGTTTCTACGCACAGGTAGAAGAAAATATAGGTCATCTCTTGTGTGTTGCTTGTACCTCTAGTTCTTATTAATGTACCAGAAAAACCTAATATAAAGCAGATTTGTGTTTTTTGGCCTGTAAGTCTCAGAGATCCCCAGGCAGCTGGAACTGCAGTCCAGGAAATACAAATCTGCCTATCTCCAGTAACAGCCTATTCGAATTTGTGTTTGGCTACCTTTTGTCCAATTGTTTCTGCTTAGTTATTTATTTTGCAAATATTCACAAATATGTAATGGTTTTCACAGCCTGCAAAATCACAGCAGACCACTTTACCATTTTATTCCTGCTGGCCTACCAGATACAAGAGCTGTGCTCCCCTATGTGGCTTCCTTGAGATTTGCTCAATTCTCAGTCACGCCAATCACAAATGCAAATTTCACCTTGAAGACTGCATTCAGTTTTATTTAAGCACTTTATCAGAAGGCCTTAACAGCCCTTGCATATGTCAGCTCCTAGCTTGCAGCGGGAAGACGAGACCCTTGGTGCCTGACTCACAAGGTGATCTCTCTCACTAAAGAAAAAAAAATTATCTCAGTAAACACAATTGTCAGAAGAAGGTAGGGGGAAAGCTACATTCTGAGGTCAGGGGTTAATGCTGATAAAGCTACTAGTACAAGCAACTAGGAAAACAAGGATTTCAGCTGCTGATAAATGAAACCACTAGGGAACTGATCACAGCAAGGTAGGGGAAAGGGAGGCCCAGGAAGAGAGAGCGGCAAAGCAAACAAACTCATTTGTGCAGCCTGGGCAATTCACCCAAGGCCTCAATGGTGGCCTGTGACAGGAATGTGTAGTAAGCGGTGGATAGGAAGTATATTACCAACGACAGCACAATTTCCTTCCCATCTTGATGGCTAATAGAGGCTCTCGGCTTTTAAAGCAGCTATGGAGAAAGCAGAATTCAAGGAATTCCACAGTAACATATTTCCCATCACTGTATGTACGATGGAGTTGCAGTCCAACAGCACATGGAGATCTCCAGGATCTGCAGTTCTATTTTAACTGGCGCAAACACTTTATTTCTTCTCTTTTTCAACTGAAATGGATTTTGTTTTTGTGGAGTTGTTTTTATATTTTAATTATGATTTTGTATTTTATATTATATTTTAAAGTCTCATAAATACTATTTACTGTTTGTAGTAAATTTAATGTAATATGCAACATGTAACAGCTATGATTTGTATGATTCCTGTTCTTTACTTCAAAATAGAAAATAGAGTATACAAACAAGGGGAATTGATTAGCTCCCTCCCTGTCTTCTGAATAGCTGACGACATGAGGTGATAACAAACTTTCTGGTGTCACATAGCGTCACTGAAAAAAGGACAACATTGTCACCCCTACCATACTTTTGCTTCTTTTCTCTGCATTCGTTTTTCAAATATAGATCTCTTAAAAAACTTATTGAATGTACACCTTAACATGGTGAAAGAGTCTGAGTATGTCAGTGAAGCTGAGTGCAATGCCATTAGCTTGAACTTATATCAGGGTGAGACACCAGACTAAGAGCCTGTCTAGAGGGATATATAGATCGCTGTTTGGATCACTGTTGGCATGGTTTGGTTCAAACCAAATTATGACATCCACACATGTTTCTACTTAGATTGATCCATCCTGTTGCTTAAGAGCTATCCGCTCCTTTCTGGCACAGTGATAAGGGCTTCTGTTTTTTGGCTCAATTCAGCACACTCCTAATTATCCTGTCATGTAGCTTGTGTAGATGGTTATTTCACATCCAAATGGAGCTCTGGATGGTGGAGGAGGAGACAACCTTGTGACAAGTTAGGTGGGTTGTGACATTAATGTGATATGTGACATCTTTTAATTTCCTAGCTGACACAGTGCAATTCTAACACCATGCTAGGCTGATACATTGCTTCTTGAATATGCCACTTACTTTATTTAACTACAACAACAAAAGGAAAATCACTGCAGCCCACTGAATGATGGCCATGAGAAAAGGTGGGGAAAGGGGCTATGTGAACTCCGTGGGGTCTAGCCCCACAAGGCAGCACTGCCCCAGCAGCACTCTGGCTGAGGAGAAAGAGGTGGGGGGGGGAGGGAAAGGGAGGTATATGCTTTCCATCTCCCCAACCTTCACTCCAATGTTTTCACCTCATGCTGCCACCATCCTTGGCTGCTGTTGCTGCTGCCTCCTTACACATGAGTAAATCAGGTAAACTGGCAGAGTAAGCAGCATTGGTGACACTCAAGCTAAAGCTTGTTAGTACTGTGCAGAAGGTGGCAATGGTAAATCCCTGCTGAATTTTCCTTACCATGAAAACCCTATGATGAGAGAGTCCAAAAAGAAATACGAGATACTGCTGGAAGATGAAACTCCCAGGTCGGAAAGCACTTAATCAGCTACTGGGGAATAGCAAAAGAAAAAAAAAAGAGAAAAAATGAAGTAGAAATAGCTCTGCTGCTACTGAGAGAACTAAATTAAAAGTTAGCAGCTAATGTGCACAGAGGTGAAAGGAAAGTCCAATGCTGCACAACACATATAGTTGGAACTTGGAACATAAGAAGTATGAATCAAGGTCAACTGGAAACTGTAAAGCAAGAAATGGAACATGTAAACTTTGCAGTGGTTGGAGTCAGTGAACTAAAGTGGACTGGACTGGGATATTTTCAGTCAGACAACTACAAAGTGTTCTACTCTGGAAATGACAAACCCAAAAGAAATTGAGTGGCTCTAATACAGAGCAAGATGTAGCAGAGGTAGTTAGGGGTTATAGTGCAAGTTCTGACCAAATAATATTAGTCAGACTCCATGGAAAACCTATCAACATAACCATCATTCAAGTCTATGATGCTGGAGAAGATGAAATTGAAAACTTTTATAGAAGCATCCAGGAGGAAATCGACCACACACCAAAACAAGACATGCTTATAATCATAGGCAACTGGAACGCAAAAGTAGGAAACAAAGCAGAACCAAATGTGGTTAGAAATGTTGGTCTAGGGGTCAGAGATGAAGCAGGAAAATGACTCATAGGGTTCTGCAGAGCCAACCATCTGTTTATTGCAAATACATGCTTCAAGCAACTGAACAGATGACTGTATACATGGATATCACCAGATGGTCAATACAGAAAGCAAATAGATAATGCAGTTGGAAGCAGGAGATGGAGAAGCTGTATTCTCTCAGTCAAAACAAGACTAGGATTGTGTTTAAAATAAACACAATCTATATATCTTATATTTACCAATTTGTTGACAGAGCATAAAGTGGAAGTCAACAACAGGCTTATTAGAATACAGAGATTTTAAGCTGTCTCCTAGAAATCGATGAACTTACCCCATTTTGGGTTCACACTCTGTTTCTTAGAGGGAGATCTAAGTGGATGTACAACCATGCACACATTTCAGAATCCACAGTCACTTGGACACAAACATGTATTGCTTATTGCTGCCTGAATATTAATGTCCTGTGATACAAAATATTCTTGCCTAATCATAAAGGTATAGCTATAGAAGCAGACACATCATATAGGAAAAGTCACAACATGTCAGAAGCCCAAGTAGGTAAGATATATAGATAAGTGATAGAAGAGTTCCAGGTTTAATTATGGCCCTGGATACCAAATTTATTTGTTTGTTTTATTTTATTTATGTTTCCCATTTGGAAGCCTCGTGAAATGTGAAAACCTAACTAGGCTGCAAACCTGGTGAAGCATAAAGACAAGGTATGATCTTGCAAGGACCTTAAAGGCTTTGTGATGGAATGAAAAGTGATTTCCGAACATAGGAGTCAGTGCCTGGGCAGGCAGCACTGAATACATTCCAAGGCATTATCTAACCAAACTAGTACCATTCCCCCGCCCCCTTCACCAATCTGCCTCTTGTTTGTGTTAGCTTTGCATGCCCCACAGCTGGAGCAGTTCACCCCAGACTAATTGCAGGCGTGTACTCTCTAAGGTGACCATGGCAGGGAAAGAGTTAACTTGTTTTGTTGTTAGCAGGATAATAGCATTCCTTAATGGGGTTTGGAGGAGATGCAGAGAATAAACAAAGCAAACAGGGCATTAAGGGGATGAATTACTGCCCTGCTGTCTACAGCTCCTAATCCTTCCTGGGCTGCCATGGCAGCCTGAGGTTACAGGATTAGTGGCACTTAGGAAAGGAAACCCACAGAGTCTGGGCCTCAGTTCTGTGGAGGCTGAGCATCCTACTTGTGTTCTCTGAAAGTGCATGCCAAGGAATGGCTGCTGATGTTTGTCATGGAAGAATCTGGACTCTCAGTAGTTAACCAGAGGAATGACTCACAGTCTTGATGGACTATGTTATGTTATATGCCATCATGTCAAAACCAACTAAAAGTGATCCTAATTGGGCTTTCAAGATATGTGAGACATTTAAGGAGTATTTTTATCACTTCTACTCCCTGAGTGAGTTTCCATGGCTACAAGTTAAATCCAGTGTTATTTTCTACTAGAGTAGACCCATTACAATCAATGGGGTTCATTACCCTCATTTACACAAGTCCCACTTAGTACAATGGTTATTCTCTGCTTGGAACTAACATTAGATTTAGCCCTACACCCAGACAAGTTAGGGAAACCTGAAGCAGGAGATAGATGATCATCATAGTCCCTGCAAGGAAAAGAAAAAGAAAAGAGCATTCTAGGATGTTAAAAAGTGCAGGGAATCCTCGATGCCTACTTAAAATATGAATTGCTACTCTTGGGGGCTTCTAGGAGCTTCAAGTCACTTTTTCTTTGCTGGAAAAAGAGGAGGCTAAGGAAGGCTTGGAAAGCCTTGTGCAACCCCAGGTCCACAATTTGCTGGCCCCTGTTTATCTGAAGGCAGGTAGTAGCATGCGGTAGTGGTGTGAAGTCTTCAGTTGTGTCACTGAAACCTGGTCCTATTTCCTTGTACAGGAATGTTTTGGCCCTATTGGTGCAGCATTCCCATGTGGAATTTCACATAATGGTGATAGTATACTATGAAGTGAAATTACACCATATCCTATGCTCTGTCATGGTAATGTGCAGGGCAGAAGTTGATTAGAAGTCAGAAGAATAAACTTTTGGATTATAACTTCCACAATATCCCTCATCTAGCATGGGCAAATGGCAACAATGTTGGCTTTTGGTTGGGAAATTTTTGGGAGATGTAGTCCAGAAAATAAAGTTTGCAAGATCTTATGCTGATGCGTCCCCACTCCATCTCTTGCTGATTAGGGGGTGGTTGTCGTGGTGGAAATCCTGTAGTAGAATTTGGTAGAAACATACTATTCCTCAAGCATATCTCCACCCCATTTTGAATGTTCCACTGGCACATTTTTTGCTGGCAGAATGGCTATACTACCAGTAAATTGCAGAAGTTCTGCCAATATAATAATTATGTCATAAGCATATTTGTCCTCCATAACAGTACTTCCACTAAACCATAAGACCTCTTAGGAAGCATGTGTCCACTATAGGATTGTCCTCTTAATTTTAAGAGTGTGAAGTAAGAATTTTGGATGGATACTCTAAAACCACTTTAAAAATTATGTCCCCAAAATGAGAACAAGTGTTTTCATTAAAAATAAAATTCTAAGCAATTATATAGGGAGGATTGAGTAATAAAATGGACTATCTGCAGCTGCTACTGCTCGAATACAATTTCTTAAGGCAAAGGAATATAGACTAAAATATTTATCAAGGAGTATGTGCTGATAGGCTTTATTTATTTCCATTTGTGAATAAGATATATATCTTCTAAAGAAATCGAAAAGTGATAGCTTGAGTGGGAAAGAATTGTCTAGAAACAGAACTGCTGTTCGACTCTCAGATCCACAACATGGTCCAGCTGTTTCCTAGCACACATACTATGAGGGTACAAATAGTTCAGTGGCCCTTCCCGCTGGAGGAAGCCGTGGGTCTTAGATAGCTTTGTGTGGAGATTGATTTCTACTTATTGCTTCCTTTTGACCCAGAAATGCAAGGTCTGGGCTTTTTGGGAACTCAGCACGTTGCTGACATTGAAGGATGCTTCTGTGGAATGAGGAGAGCTTGGGGTACAACTTAGTGTCACTTGGTATATGGCATGTCCCTCCCTCCCACTCACCCACAGCCTCTTTTTCTCAGAGGAAAGGAGTTGGTATTTCATCCTCCCCACTTTCTACTGTTTCCTGTTATTGAGATACACTCTTCTTCTCACTCCACTTAACTGGATGTCTATACTTTGTACATTATTCTCAAGGCAACACGTCTCCTCTAGCCCTTATTTCATGGAACATGCTTTCCTGGCAAACCAGTGACTGGATTGTCTTTCCTTTGGCCTATTTTAGGCTGCATTAATAGAAGTATAGTTTCCAAATCCCACGAGGTGCTAGTCCCCCTCTATTCAGCACTGGTTAGGCCTCACCTTGAGTATTGTGTCCAGTTCTGGACACCACACTTCAAGAAGGATGTTAACAAATTGGAACAAGTTCAGAGGAGGGCGACAAGGATGATCAGGGGGCTGGAAACCAAGCCTTATGAGGAAAGGCTGAAAGAATTGGGCATGTTTAGCCTTGAGAAAAGAAGACTGAAGGGTGATATGATAGCACTTTTCAAATATTTGAAAAGCTGTCATACAGAGGAGGGGCAAGATCTGTTCTTGATCATCCCAGAGAGTAGGACATGCAACAATGGGCTCAAGTTAAAGGAAGCCAGATTTTGCTTGAATATAACTGTTAGAGCAGTACGACAGTGGAACCAGTTACCTCGGGAGTTGGTGAGTGCTCCAACACTGGAAGCATTCAAGAAAAACTTAGATAATCACCTGGCAGATATGCTTTGATTGTATTCTTGCATTGAGCAGGGGGTTGGACTTGATGGCCTTGTAGGCCCATTCCAACTTCACTTTTCTATGATTCTAAACACCAAACATAGACTTGTTGAAAAAAAGGCATATTGGTTCCAAACCAATTATGCAGTATATTAGACATATGTTTGAGCATCAGCAGTATCAGCAGATATATCATGCATGTCTCCCTTTAACCAACACTGAATCAAAGAAAGAGTGACCTTCTCAGAGTCTTCAAGCAGTATTCCAGTGGAAGCTGGTGCCCATTGTGGTTTCTGGGGCAGAAGGTACAACACTCAATGGTGGGCAGTACCCTGGATGCAGGCAGAGCTGGAGGGGGGCATGCATATAAACACACTTAGAGGTCAACAAGCAACCAAGCATTCACACACACTCTGAGGCAGGGATTCATTCAGACATTGCCTTATCCCTGCCCATTACCTCATGAGTCAGCCAATAAGCATAAAAACAAAACTTTTTCCCAAAATTAGATGTGCCCCTTAGCTGTCAGTGCTTCTCTCTCTGCTTGGTCTGAAAAGCTGGACAGTTGACTTATTTACTCACATTCATTTGCTCATTCTTTTCCCATTTCCACTCATACTTAATGCGAGGAGACTTGGAATTCAGTATGAGGGGAACGAAGGCAGAGCCCTGATCTGCTTCCCACAATATGAAGAGAGGCAGAAATGAACTGGCTGCAGCGGAAGGTATCCTGAACCTGAGGAGGGACACTGCTCTATTTGTCTTTATGGACCTGGCTTGATAAAAGTGGTGCTTTGCATTTCAATTGAGATTTCCACTATCCAAGATTTTTCCTCCTATTAATGTCATATTAAATACAATTCCAGACAGACCCTCTGTCATCCAAAGTGGCACCTACCTCACAGGTTTGCCATGTGAATAATATGGGTTAAGTTTGTGTAAAGCAACTGGAACTCCTTGAAGAAGCATGGGATATGAAGTAATGAAACAAAATAAATATTTCTTTTAGTCTCTTATCTTTTACAGAGCAGCTGTTCTTCTGTTCTCTGCTCTCTGTATACCCCCGTACAAACGTTTATGCTTATATTATCTAGAGAAAACCACAATTTATATATTTTGAGGACAGCTGTGATTTAGATAACCACCATGCTGAATGGCCTGCTGAAATTCTGTATATTAAACACCAGCATTTTGAAGGCTAGCTTTCTGCATCTGCTTGCATTAAAAAGGCAAGAATATTGCTTTCTGTCTGCAAGGGAGTGGCAATGAAGCACTGGTGTGTGATGTGAACCCGGGTATATAGAATGTTACAATGAGTCTGTGTTCTGCATGGTACTAAGGACAAATTCAATGTGCAGAGCAATTGCGTATCTCTTAACCACACATATTTGCACAGTTTACCACTCTTTATACAAAACTGATCATGTGGGGGCAAGTGGGAGGTTGGAGAGAGGAAGAAAACACACAGTTTCTTCCTCTGTCTTGTCCTACTGCATTCCTTCTCTTCAAAGACATTTTTCTGTAGCCTGGCTCTGATATTGGAAGTGAGCTGGGAAGGGAATAAATACTTATGATATATAAGAAGTTTGAGAAAAGTTTGGTTTTGCTCGTCTGCTGTTATTCCATTTTATTGACGCATGATAACGTCTGGTATGTGTATTTATTTATTTATTAGTTCCATTTTTACCCTGCCCATCTAGATTCGGGAATCTACTCTGGGTGGCTTACAGAATATAAAGATAAAAACAGCATTAAAATAACTTTGATCATAAGAGCAGAAAGATCAATAAAGAAAACAGGATCCAAGATGGGATAAAGAAGCTATGTAATGGGAGGGGGGAAGGCCTGCCGGAAGAACCAAGTCTTCAACTTGTTTTAAAAAATTCCCAGCGCGGGTGCCTGTCAAATCTCAGGGGCTAAGGTGTTCCAAAGGTGAGGGGCCACTGCTGAGAAGGCCCGGTTTCTTGTTCTCTCCTTCCGGGCCTCTCTCGGGGTTAAGCCCCTCAACCTTTCGGTCTGGCTTGATCGAGTGACACGAGTACAGCTAGGTGGGGACAGGCGCTCTGCCAGGTATCGAGGCCCTAAACCGTTTAGGGCTTTATATATAAGCATTAGTACCTTGAAATTAATGCGGAAGCAAATGGGTAACCAGTGTAAGGCCGCCAGAGTGGGGGAAATACGTTGGTGTCTTTTCACCCCGGTTAATAATCTGGCGGCCGTGTTCTGGAAAAAGGTGTAATGGAAAAAGGTGAGTTTGACATATATGGAAGTTGCTCCATATGTCTAATTATCTCTGATATAAGTCCAGTTGTCTTTAGATTATTACACAAATCCTGTACTCTAAAAGGCAGAACTGTAGACAGCCAGCTGTTAGATCATTGGCCTTGATTATAAGAATCAAAATGTCACACATGTATTTATTTTCATTGTGGAGGATTTACTTTACAGATATACTTTTACAAGTATACATTTGCAAATATATTCCAGACTTTCCTAACAATGGAACGTGGGACTCAATTAAGATAATAAGAATTCACCTGGAATCTCCTGCTGTGATGGCTGAAAGACTTTTCTGTTTCGGTTGCCCTTCCAGACTGTGTTGTAAACTCTTCCTGAGCAAGAGTGGATCAAAGCATATAATTTTTTCAGCAGGCTTCTCTGTGCAGTGCAAGCAGAGTTGCATTTATCAGCTGCAACCCTGTGGCAATAGATCTTCCTAGCTCATAAAATAACTCATGTTAATCATAGCAGCTGATTTATTGTCTCCTTTGTCTTGTACATAAATAATTCATGGCATTAGAGAGAATGAGCAAAGGGAGTGAATGGAACTGCTCCATTCTGCCTATGCGATGTTCCACTCTGTGTACATATTCAGGACCCTCCCTTCTCAAGGCATTTCCCACAGTACTAGAGATATACTAGAACAGTGGATGGCAGCTTCTTAAGGTCCAGAAGCATTTTTGACCTCCCCCACATTTTGGAAGGCTGCATCTACCTTCAGGCCTTGGAGGGAAAAAATGCCCTCATAATGAAAAAATCGCATCCCCAGAAGCCTGGGAAATAAGGTTGCCATTTAAATATATTTTTGACCATGGCTATGTTTTAGAGGGGGGGAAAGGCTTATTAAGAAAGAAATACCAGAAATAACTGACTGAATTTAAATGCAATGTACCCGTGCTGCTTCTTTTTCCATTTGGGGGAGATACTTCCTTCCTTCAGAGTTTAGGAGGTTCAAGGGTATCTGGGAGCCCTGGGAGCTGCCCTGGGGGCACTGACTCGAACTATAGGTTGCACTTTGCCTACCCCTACACTGCGCTCATGATCGGGGTGCAGGTTTGTTTGTTTTTTAATATGCAAGCAAACACAACATTTGCAATTTTGTGTGTGTGTGTGCGTGTGTACAGTTGTGAAACAACACATGTGCACTTGAAAAATATAAGTCATGCAAATGTTTTATTGTATTAGTTCATAAGTTCTTAACCTGTGGTCTGCAGAGGGCTGCGATGTCTTCACGGGGGGGGGGGGGGGAGTTGCGAAGGCTCGAAGAAATTTTATGGTCTTTTGCAGTTAAAATAGAATGAATGAATGAATGAATGAATGAATGAAAAGGAAATGTTGAACAAAATCTTAATTTCCCTTTCTTCTTTGTGTAAAACTTGGCTTTTCTAACCTACTGCCTCCAGTAGAAACAAGCAAAAGTAAAAATTGGTTATGAAAATAACTGTTTGATAGCAAATAACTGTTTGATATTTCTGCACATGGTGAGAACATGCAAGTGAATTATGCTGAGTAGCTAAGAGACAGCACGTGACATTTCTTGCTACTGCACAGACAATCAGAAACCATGAGAAGAGAGTTGGAGTCAGTCAATGTCAGTGTGAGTGAGTGTTTGGAAGGACTTTGTGATCGTGTTTCTTCTTTGATTTCTGCTAATAAAATTGTTTGGTTATTGTCGGGTAAAGTGACTTTTCGATATTATCACAGTGAATTTCATAACAATACATTTTGGCTGAGCCTCAGAATAGCTGAATTTGATACATAAAAGAACTGATGCTGTTCATGAGGGTGAATCCTGTTTAAAGCAAAATGAATCTTCTTCTAGTCATCTTAAAAAGTGTCACCATTATAGCAAGGAATACGTGTTGATGAGACCCTTCATGAGAAATATTAAATAAATATTTGATGCACTCTAGGGTTTTAAATCTTGAGTTAAGTCTTGGTGGTCCATGGCAACAAAAGATATTTAAAAGGGGTCCATGGTAAAGAAAAGGTTAAGAACTGCTGTATTAGTTGATGTACGAGGTGACTGATAAACATGGAGAAAGTAATAGGTAAAAGTGTGGAGATTTGTAATTTGTGACTACAATTCTCAGAATTCCCCAAGCAGCAGAGCGATCTTGAGAATTCTGGGAACTGTAGTCCAAAATCACAAATCTGCACACAACAATAGGTTGTTCTAGAACCCTAGATGTTTTTCAGGCAGGCTTTTAAGCAATACTTGGGCAGGGAGAGTTCAGGAATGCTTTATTTATTAAATTTTTAAATTGAGATTTTTAAATTTTAAAAAACGTTTCAAAAATTGTTTTTAATCATTGGTTTTAATATTGGATAGCTCAGTGGTTTAAGTATTTGGCTGTGGAGCCAAAGATTAGGAGTTCCATTCCCCACTGTGCCTCCCAGGAGAAGAGTCAGCCTGAGTAATCATGGGCCAGCTACACAGTCCCAGGGCATCTTTAGAAGAGAATGGTAAACCACTTCTGTGTATTATCTATGTAGAAACCCCTGAAAAGGGTTGCCATAAGACAGAATTGGCTTGATGGCACATAATTATTAAGTATTTAATAGTGATAAATGTTTAATTATTTTTAATATGATTTCTTTGGTATTTTAAAACTGTTGGTTATTTTATAGTTTTAATTGCTGTGAGCTGCCTTGGGTCCCCTAGGGAGAGAAAAGTGGCATACAATGCAATGCAATGCAATGCAATACAATGCAATGCAATGCAAATTCTGATCAAGCATGTCTCACCACCACATTGCCATATATTCTCTTTGTAGATTCTACTGTTATCTTCTATGGCAGGAGTGGGGAATCTCAGGCTCTGCCACTACATCACGGTGTATTGCTTTCACAGTTTAGTATTAATTCCCCACCCCATTCAATAGGGTTGAAATGCCTTTTCTAAGGCACAGTTACCAACAATAAGAGATCTGATGTAAAACATACTATTACCCTTTCCCCACCGGGTTGGCTTTCCACTGCAGTGCAGCCCCTGAGATCTTCCTTGAAGTTGAAGCCATACCTTGGGCTGAAAGAGGTTCCATGCTCTTGCCTCTTGCTTGGGGAATTCTGGGAATTGTAGTCCACCAATTTTTTTCAAAAATGAAGCAAAGACTTTTAGAACCTTGGGACTTCTTTCCTGGCAGGTGATGTGAAGTTGACAAAGTCCTGATAAGGGCTGTGATATCAGAATATATCAGTAAGACCTTCTTATTGGTGACCTTATGATGGCAAAATAATGTCAAATATTTGTGCCTGAAAATGTCACCATGATACAAAGTTCAGTTTGTTCCCTGATGAAAAAAGGCTCTTTGAATCTATTTTAAGATTCTGCCAAATACAACACAGGATGTTCAGGGACAATTTTATTCAACTTGACAAAATGTTGTATCTAGCTTTATCACTGTAATGGGAAGTGGGCCATATCCATTAAAAAGGCACATGGGAAATATGACTTTGCAGCTGTTCCAAGATCCCTCTTCATTCTAAATGGAAATTTGTTCTCTACCTCCTAACATATGATAAATCAAAATTCAGCTCCTGATCTGGAATACATACAAATTCTCTCTCTCTCTCTTTTTTCTTCCTTGTCTGTCTCACACATGTATGCACTGCTTCCCCACCACTACCATCTTAGGGTTGCCACTATGTATATCTCATAATGTAGCATCCCATTCCCTCAAATGTCAAGACCAAAACCTGGAACTAGGGGTTAGATCCTTCTGATGTCACTGGAATCTGGCAGGTAAGGTTGGGGGATGGACTTAAAGTCCTTCTGGGCCAACTGGTTCTGGAAACAGCCACAAAAAGAATCTAGGCAGACATTCTCAGAATATGTTTAATACTGATTAACTAGGCAAGAAAGCATCTGTGTAAAACCTGGCTGAGCACGTGACACACTATGGTTAGAACCTGTGGAAGGAGACTCATTGCCGATCCACAGGGAGATTTTTACCCATGCTCTTTGCCAATGCTGCCAGGTCAGCACCCTGACTTCTGTACTGACAAAGTAGAGAAGTCAGGGTGCTGATGCTTCCCTCCATGTTTTTCTCCAAATAGCATTATGAGCCCACATACATATACTGTTGCTTCTGTCTTTTGAGGCACTGATTTGTACAACTGCAATAGACAGTGAGCCTTGGTGCCAGCCGGGAATTGATTGGAGATGGGTGTCCAGATGCTTAAGCTGCTAGGCACAGCAAAATCAAATATTCTTCTCCTTTAGTACCACTTGTCTGAGATTCAACTCCCTTCTTAGAGACACAGGAAAATATAGCCATCCTCTGAGACTCAACTGGTCCCCGAGACCTATTTTAGAAGACAGTTGCACAGAAGAGAAAATTTTGACATATTTTGTGGCTTATTCTGAAATTTCAAATCTAGGTAAGTTGAAGAGTGAGATGATGAATGTCCTGTACTGATCCTGGGGTGTCAGCAATTGAATATAGCTAACATCACAGGCAAGAGTGTCTCTAGAACTTTTGGGGGAAATGGGACAAACCTGCATAACTGTGTAAGCTAAATTCACATGCATATTACCTGCTATTACAAAACAGTGCATCTTGTCTGCATACATTAAACTAATAAATACATTTGGGATTTGAGGGGCACACCATGATTTCCCCATAAAGACCCATGCTCATAGGGAATCAAATGTCTCAGTTGGTCATTCTCCCATATAGCTGCCTAAATTTCAGAGACATTCATGGAAAGAGAACCATTAGCTAATGTCTAGGAAAACTCTACAAATATGGTTAGTACTCTTTAGAATGCTGTTTATTTGATGCTGCAAATTCACATACACTCACAGTGGTTGAATGTGTTCACTGACTTGTTTGAAAAGGATTGAGTTGGATCCAGATGGAGTAACTGACATTTTAGTCCCATTGATTTCAGTGGGACGAGTTGTCATGCCTAACCTTTGTACTACTGATTTGCACGGGACTAATGACTAACCTGTCTAGGATCCAACCCAATGCACCCAAAGTGATTAACAGTCATTAATTTCACACATTTACTGTGTGTGCATGGTCTTCAGTGACACATTTATACATGTAAGCCACTACTGCCATTGAATAATTGTGTAAATGCAAATCTTGGCCTACATTGAAACAGATGCAGGACAGTAGCAGTAAGAGAGGCATCAGCAGTTTTAGGCATGTGAGTTATGTGATGCCTCAGAACAGATCATTACCAGGTTGATTATCCAGGTGCCCCTCTCCCTGCTTTTTGGAAAAACATCCCAACTTTTTAGAACAAAAGGATGATGTTCAATTCGTAACAGCTAGCTCATTATTCAAATTTTTGCTCCTCAGTTCTCTTTCATATTTCTTCTCTTAAGTCTTGAACTAGTTGATTAAAATTAAATACTGATGAATGGGGCTTACTTCTGGGATCCTTTATCAGAAGGACGACTGCAGGATGCCATGGGCAAGCAAGCTGAGGAGCTCTTCCCCCTCTAAGGCCAGTCAGCTTTGCATTTCTGGACAGTCTCTCTCTGCATACTGTCCTTCAGGGATGTGTCCATCACTGTTGGGCCTTTCCCATCCCACAGACAAGATTTGTTTTCTTTTGAGCCTCAATTAAGCTGAAACACACACCAAAACAAACACCTTCCAGGCCTCTGAGGTACATGTCAAGCTCAGACTGCCTGGTGCCGTGGCTCGTCTGGCCTGAGGGAGTGATAAAAGAATTTGAGGATCCCCTGGACAAGGAAGTCAGGGCCTGCAAGCAAGTTGCAAAGTTTCTCTTGACAATTTGCCACAAGGGAGCAAGAAATACCTCTCTAGAAGACCTGGCATTTTTTCCCAAGCTGATTTTTAATTTTGTCAAGGCCAAGGGATGCAGTGAAAATGGCTTCCTAAAACTCTACACAATTATCTTCTGAGAACTTTTGTCTGAGCTTCAGCAAAGCCTAACTTTTCATACTAGAAACATACCTTGCAAATAGGTCTGCTGTCTTTCCAGGAGGAAACCATGTTCATCTGTTGCAGCAAAACCAAGAGAATCTTGTGGCACCTTTAAAGACAATTTTAACTAATTTCATTTGGTACAAGCTTTTGTTGATTATAACTCACTTCTTCAGAGGAATGGCACAAAGCTACTATAGACAAACATTTACATAAAAATGTGTAAATGCATCTCTTTGCCCTACTTTCCAAACCATGTTGCTGTCACCAGAAGTAATAAAAAGAAAAAAATGACTCAAAAACAAACCAACCTGGATTCAAGGTAAAGGGTTTATTCAAAACACACAAAAACTCAAATCCTGCTTTATAGCAGTGAATATCAATGCATCTCTGTAAAATGATAATGACATAATATTAAGAACTCCATCAATGTGTTTAATAAGTGCTATACAGTATGCAGCAACTATGGAAATCAAATGATTTTAACACAGATTGTGCACATTCACTTGGAAATAGGGTGTAATGAAAAGGAAGGAAAGCATCATACATACAGTGTAATTGTTTGTGGAGGTCACACAACAGAGAAGTAGCTCCCACACCACTGCATGAAGGTTTGGATGGAGCATTTGTCATGCTGGACGTTGTTGGCACAATGTGACAAAATACTGGAAGTATGCTTTTAGGTGAATCCGCTTGTGAAGGCAGCAGTCTTTGTACATCAGAGAGTCATACAAAAACAGTCCTTTAACGGAGGTGCTGCCTAGTCTCACAACAGTTGGCAGAGTCCAATAGAATAGCATCCTGTCTCCTATCATGACAAACAGTGCTGTAGGTCATTGTAACCAACAGCAGACATCAGCATAGGAGTCACTGTGTGCAAATAGTCAGTAATAAAGCCAAGGCCATTGTTATGGTGCTGTATCCTGTTGATCAACCAACTGCAAGAGTGCTAGGATATTTGCAATTATTTAGCCTTTCCAAGGCTTCAGTCTGTGTTTTGCCTCTATAAACCATTGGCAACATGTATCTTGCATTCATGCACCATCCATTGTTGCCAACAATAACATTGGCTAACTAGTCAGTCACTCTACCACCCAGGGGATATCTCCTTGACTAGGATTTCATTCTCCTTTGTACAAGGGCAATCTAAAGTTAGAGACAAGGCACTTATTTCCTGGCTAACCATATTGTTCTCGGTAAATGTTTTTAGCTTTTGAATGCCTGAACAAACAATGAAGGGAAGGTGGGAGAAGGTAGGGAGGTGGATGAGAAGTGGAGGGAGGGAGAGAAAGAGAGAGAGAGAGAAAGAGAGAGAGAGCAATATGTCTTGAAGCTGTAGGCAGAAGTTTCCTCTCTTTCATCAACTGCGGATATTTTCTGCTTAGGGGGTATGACATTTTAAAACAATAAAGTAAAGACTAAGAAGCTTTTTAGAAGCCTCTTCAAACAGTAATACACACTTTCAGTTCATTTTTTTTTTAAAAAAAGAAAGATGCATGACTGTGAGTGCAAATCTTGTTAGGAAGTGTTGTGAGTTTCTCATGAGTATGAAATATGTATCTGTGCAAGACACCAAATACAGACGTGGTATTAATCTCATGTGAAAAGGAAAAACTGAAGAACAGAGTAATGAACTCATTGCTCTTTATCTAAATTTTCACATAGAACCAGCGTTGTATCTAAGGCCTTAATTCAGATCCATCTGGCCATGTGGCCAGGGGATTTTGGAACATGTAGGCAAAAAATGATGTCTTTCAGCTTTACCACAAACACTCATAATTTCCCCCTTTCCTCTGAGGTTAATAAGATATTCAGAGGTTTCACATTCATAAAATAAACAAAATCTTCTGGCTGTTGCATGGCTCTGTAAAGAAGAAATTCTGGTTCATGGACAAATAAAAATGCCGCAATATGGGATTATTTTAACATGTGCCTAACTTGCAGCAGAAACTTGTCCAAAGAGGCTTTTTATATCTTTCTAGTATAGCTTTAAGAGCATACTGCTGTTTTGAGAGGCAGCTGCTGCTTAATAGCAGAGAAGGATCAGGTGTCAGCCAGTTGCCCTGTTTTGAATGTGAAGTGATTTTGGCAGAGAAGAAAATTGTTTCCTATATAGCTAAATGCTGAAATGGACATGGATGAACAGGAGACATTAGGACCAAAGTAAATCAACAGATGACCTTCTGTCTTCAGGGTCAAAGATCAAATGCAAAATGACTGGCTCTGAGCTGGGAGGGATGCATTTGCTCTGGTTTTGCATGTGTAATCTATGGGGGTGCAAGAAGGTTTTTTTGGTCCAGAAATTAGACTGTCATTTGCATAACTTCCAGATGCACTGTTGTTCAGGCCATCTGCAAAATTGTGCTAGTAAAGCTTACATGCTGTGGTACTCAGCACTCCAAAGGGATCAGTGTTGTTGTTGTTTTCTAAGACAACTGCTAGTCTTATTAGGGAGTCCTGGTGAGCTTTGTGAGGCTTAGTTCTGAGGACTGTATGGTAAGACATATGCTAGGAAAATACAGATAAAGATGTACATAATATCAATTATGTGTAATATTGGCTTCACTGAACATTCCATTTCCTTCACATGTACGCAAGTGACATTATTTTGGGGTTTGGTTTACTGTCTAATGTTTGATTCAGTTGTTCTTCCTTTGCTATCTTGAGATATAGGGATGTTTGTTAGACAGGTGGCTTTAGTGTGGGTTTTGTTTGTATGTTTTGTTTTAATTCAGGTTGTACATTTATGTTACTTTCCTTGTAGCTGCCCAAAGTAGTAGCTTCCCACGATTTATTTTATTTTATTTATTTATTTGATTTCTATACCGTCCATCTGGTAACCCAGGTCACTCTGGGCGGTTTACATAGTATAACAGAACAGAGTATAAAACAAAACAATACAATAACAGGTCAAAGTATAAATTAATCAATACAATATTAAACAAATAAAATAATATCAGTAAACATTAAAATGAAAATAGGAAAAGGAAAAACATAGCGGGGTTGAGCATTAACTGTTGAATCAAGATAAAGTAGAGTCTGGAAAGGCTTGTCTGAATAAAAATGTTATAATCACTTAGATGGACAGGGTATGTCCAATCTATCTGTCTGTCTGTCTGTCTGTCTATCTATCTATCTTTTGCACAGCAAATTTTACAAGCAAGCCTTTTCTCTCTCTCCAAAGCTATATTTTAAAAAGCATGACACCTCTGCCCTTTCCTGGCAAGGAAAATGCATGGAAACCAACATACACAGCACAATTTTCAATATGAGTTAATTTTTATCAGAGCAAGAAAAGAATAATCAATCTTCTTCTATGAGGAAAGAGCATGAAAAGGATGACAAAAATGCTTGCAGCAGGGAATGAAGAGAAATGCAAAATCTGCACTCTGTAGCAATGCAGCCAGCCCATAGCTAAGGTGCGAATCAGCTATGGTGATCTGTACTGCAGCACTGTGTCACTCATTTAAGAAAGAATTCACCTTTTGTCTGCAAATAGTAGCGTCAATTCATTTCTTGTCTAAGAGCAGAGTTGGCCCTAGTAGGAGGAGGAATGAATCAGCTACCTCACGTAAGGGATCTGGGTGCCATGAAAAGGCAACAAATAGTTGTTTTGTCATTGGTGGGTTGTAACAGTCAAGGAATGGGGAGAAGCACCATGGGGATTCTCTGCCTCAGATACCAGAATAAGTTGGCCAGGCTTTAGTACTATGTGACTTCAGTGAGGCAGCAAAATGTCTCAAGCTGACACTACCCAGAATCCAATTGGCCATTTATGTGTGCCTAAGTGAAGCCATGTAAGTCATAGTAATACATTTCTGCAAATTAATGGGGTGCCATTAGGTGCCTGTTGCTCAACCAGGAATGCAAGCAGTGGCTCATCAATTAGCAGCAATTTGTTACTGTGACTTACATGGGTTCACTTAATGCATGTGTAAATTGTCAGTGTGTTATAGTGGATAGAACAACAGACTAGGATTCAGGAGTCCAGTATTCAAATCCTAACCTGATCATGGAAGCTGACCCGGGCCTGGCAATGTTAAAATCACTGCTTAAATCTCACATACCTTGAAAACCCTTTTAAGGTTTGGTGTGACTTGATGTCACATCAATTGTCAATAGGATTCTGAACATATCCTTATTTATGCAACACAAGCACAATCAATGGGCTTTATCACATATATTGGACTGTGATGCTAGCCTTACAATAGGATGTGATTCTGGGGTTGCTCATTCCAGTGCACTGCTTTGCTCTTCAGTTCTTCAGCTGAGTTTGTGAAATGATTTGTCCTGCTGTCCTCAGCCCCAGTATTACGCAGCTGTATATCTTCCTATCAGTTTACATTATCCATTTTATTACTACCTGTCTACACACTGCTCCCAACATATAACTACTGCAGAAACATGGGTAGATACAGTACATAGAGAATGGTAGCTGCAGTGTTTTGGAAGTTGTAGTCCAAAAGATTAATTAAAAAAAAAGAATTTAGTGTAATCATCATGATCAGCACATAAGGATGCTATTTATTTTCTTTCTTCTCACTCAATCTGTGCTGTTGCTTTTTAAAGCTGCAAGCTGTACCTCACCGTGTACCTCTTAAGCAGTACTATTTGAAGCCATAGAACTCTGGTGATGGTTTAATGGGCAGCCCCTTTTTCCTCTTTAGGTATTTAACAGCCACCATGAAATCTCCAGCCTCCTATCACGACCTGCAAAACCTAAGCATCTCATTGAGCTGTTATTAATAGGGAGTTTGTCTAGTGTCAGAACACACACATAAAACACATTAACATTATCACATAATCTTATTTAGCAAACACTCAGCACTGCTTCGCCTTTGGTAATTGCATTTGGTAGATGCAATATTTATGAAAGGAGAAACGGAAGTGTCACATCTCATCTCCATGGAGCAGTAAAAGTCCTGAAACAAAATTGCATTAGGCAGGATTTTATAGGAGCCTCAGAAGACGCCAAGGCTGCAGCAGCAGTGGCTAGGTGGTTATACTCTAGCAGAGTATGCCTCTGAACACTCTGGCCACAAACTCTAATCTTCTGGAGTTTGGAGAATCCACAATACAGGATTCCAAATAAGAGACCAAGGCATTTTAATCCTCCATCTTAATTTTCAAAAACAAAAAAAACAAAAAAAAAAACCATATCCTTCTTAGTGACTATTTACCTTTGCTCAATTTGTCTTTATTACTTGCATTTGCATTTGCCCTGGGATCAAGCAGTGCTGTAGCGACAGGACAGGAGCCTGGGTTCTGCTATATTTTAAAATGACAGTGTTCCTTTTGAAGGCTTATTGATTTATAGGAAAAACTGAACTCTCAAGAGTTCAAACTGAATCTCTAAGACACAGCTGCAGAACTTGTGGCTTTTTTAAATTCTGTTGGGCTCCCCTTTATATCAACTAGCCAGCTTTGAGCAGTGATGATGAATGATGGCAACAGTAGTGCATGAAAGTCTGATTCCTCACTCCTGGTCCAACCTGTGATGTAGAATACATCCATTTCACACACAAAAGGATGAAGACTGACCACATAGCTGTTCTTTTCTTTTTTTAAAATTTATTTTTTATTTTTAACAACTAGGGATAAGGTAAGGAGTTCAAAAGGTAGAGGGGGATATGGGGGAAAAAAGAGGGGGAAGGAGAACACAAAATGTACTTTCATCCAATCTGTTCATGTTGCGATATCAAGTCGACTTTTCGCCTTTCTACAATTTTTACCACATAGCTGTTCTTGAAGTGATGTTTGGGACCACAGGTCCCCATAAATATATATACCACATTAAAAATATATCCAACATACAACAAAAGTTCTCCTTGTCTCTTCTAGAATACATCAGAAGGGGAGGTGCTCTACCACGTGTTGCTGGGAGTACTAGAGTCATTTGTGACCGGTGCTCATCCAGACCAAAAACAAAATTAAAATTAAAATTAAAGAAACAAAAACATTGTGGCATCTTAAAGAAAAACTACTGTATTTTAATGTGAGCTTTTATGGACAAGTCTCTTCCAGTGTCCTAGCTGGCCCTTTTTTCTACTTATACCATCCTCTTTATTGAGCTGATTGCCATACATTCACAGGAGGTTTTGAGACAGTCTTATGTGTGTGCTAAGATGTTCTTCCTATAACCTCTGATCTCCAGAAGTTAATTTTGGATTTTAAGTTCACCCCTTCAGTGTACACCAATTGTTTTGTGTGCTAATTAACCTCCATAAAAATTAAAAGATATACCAGTGAGAATTGTATGATCCAGCTGTAAGTGTGCAATAATTAAAACAACAGGCTTTGATTTGCTGGGTAATTAGGAAAATGCTACCTTGACAGTAGGAGAAGTAACCCCACCCTGGATTCAGCCATTCCTTTGATCTCCTAAGTTGCTGTTTGGGAGCACAGTTCTGTTGACAAAACAAGGGGTTGCCTGACTCAGAAAACAAGCAAAGATGGGAGGGTCATCCGTCTCCTACACGGATCAGGATGGGTTGGTGCAAAGACAATGAAAACAAACAAGGAGGCTAATGAGTCAATAGAAAGGCCTGTTGGACAGGCGGGATGAGGTCTAGGAGTCTGAAAGGTGTCCAATTTCAAGTCATCCTAAATCCTGTAGAGAGAGATGTTTAACAGATTAGAAGGTCTTGCTTGAAGGGGGAATCTAAGTAGGGTTGCCAACGACTTCAGGAGTTCCCTGGCTTTAAGTGGGCTGGGTGGGGCTGATATGTAGAGCACCAACCTTTGATAAAGGGGTTCTACATAGTATCACTTTTAATATCTGGTGAAATTTAACCCAAACTGTCCCAGGATGCCACCAGAAGAAGGACATGGTAAACCTTTTCTGAGTATTCTCTAGCTAGAAAGCTCTGGAAAGGGTCACCATAAGTCATAACTGACTTGACTGCATGTAATTATTATTATTGTACCATGGGTACATTCTCCTTTCATGGAGTTTCCATCTAATTCTCTGCATAAAACACTCAGTTAAAAGGTTGGCATCCTGGGTCATTCTCACCATGTTTAATTTAGCATGCTCCTATTTTGTTTGCTGGGTTCATCATCAGATCTTGCAAGAACAACCAGTTTTTGGTAACAGAAAATATTTTATTCATTTGTTCGTTCGTTCATTCGTTCATTTTGTCCTAAGCAGTGAAAGCACTACTCTGGGCAATTGACAAGATTAAAACTTAAAAACCTCAGAACCCCATAATAACAAAAAATACATTTAAAAAGAATAAAGCGATACACAGACAATAATTAAATCATAAATATAAGTAATCCTATAAATCTAAAATTATTTTAAAAATCACAGCATCCGGGAGATCCAGTTATTAAAGGCAGCTTTAAATAATTCCCTCTTTACCAACCTCCGAAAGAGAAGGAGGGAAGGAGCCTGGCATATATCTGTTGGCATTTTGTTCCAGGGACTAGGTGCCAAAAAAGGAGGGGACACAATTCTTTGTATTCACCCCTTTGGCCTCCCTTGGTGTGGCTGTTGGAAGGCATTTCTTATCCAGAGAAGGGTGCAATTGGGCAATCAGCCAAAGTCAATAGAAAAAACTCTTTGCCATGGCAGATATTTGAGCCTCCATAGAGAGTGCTGGGTCCAAGAGTATCCCCAAGCTGTGGATCAGATCCTTCAGGGGGAATGTAACCCCACTGAGGCCATGTAAATTTCTCTCTAAGTGATCCAATGATCCTCCTAACATAGGATCTCCATCTTATTGGCCCTCGTCCATTTCATTATCGAAATTAGGTAATACTCAAAGACCTGTACAGCCTTACCTGCATTTGAAGAAAAGGAGAGATAGAGCTGAATGCCATTCACATACTGGTGACAGTGAACCCCAAATCCCCATATGATTTCTTCCAATGGTTTCATGTAGATGTTAGAAAGCATTGGGAAGATGGTCCCCATAATAGAGGTCCCTAGAGGTGGAGATGGCATCCCCAAACTGTGCCATCTGGGATCAGCCATAAAGAAAGAACTGGAACCACTGAAGAATGAAGCTCCCAATCCCTAAACTTGATAGCTGTCCCAAGGATATCATGGTCAATGACATTAAAGGCTGCAGAAAGATCTAGGAAGACCGGCAGAGTTATGAGGCTGCCTCCCTTAGGAGACTGTCTTGCAGGGCAACCAGTGCTGTTTCAGTTCCATGACCTGTCCTAAACTCTAATTGAGACAGATCCAAACTGTCAGTTTCTTCCAAGAATGCCTGAATATTTCTCAGCATGCAGTAGTTTCTGCATAGTGAGTAGGATCCAGACATGCACATATTTGGAGTAGATGCATTATCTTGAAGTTTAGACACAACTGAAATCCTATTGACTTCAGTGGACCTAGCGTAAGCATGAAGGAGGTAGATCTAACTCAGTGGCTGAAAGCCATTAGTAAGTCACAACTAGAGTAGGATCACTGAATCAGTGGACATTTGGTGAGTCAGCTCCTCTGTACGTTCCCCTGGTTCAATGGGGCTGCTTTAAAAGATTTCAGCCAATGTGCTCCTTAGTGTAAAATTAAACAGTGGATGGGATGCTTGAATCCATTCTCATCCCCTGGCTCAAAATCCACTAGCTTCTACGTCAGATGGGCCCCTTTGTCCAAAGTCAGGAAAAGGGCAGGATGGAACTAAGCCTTTCTG
The DNA here is from genome assembly GCA_037013535.1 of Intellagama lesueurii. Taxonomy (NCBI): domain Eukaryota; kingdom Metazoa; phylum Chordata; class Lepidosauria; order Squamata; family Agamidae; genus Intellagama; species Intellagama lesueurii. The sequence goes on from JBAJHW010000003.1 coordinate 214,137,085, forward strand.
TATTACTCCCGTGTCAGTACGCAGATACATTTTGACTCTCTTCATTTTTGTCCAGTTGAATTTCCATCCTGCTGCGTTTTTAACTTTGAAGATGGGCTTGATTTTCTGAACGACATGTTCCTGTCGTGAGATCTACAGCAGGAGAGAGAAACGTTTAAAAAAAAAAAAACAGAGGGAAAGAATGAATGGATGTATCTCATTACTCCATTCCAGTTACTGATACCGGAAAGCTAAAACACAGTCTGGAACGCCTTGAGGCTGTTCGGTAAACAGCATGAGCGCTTCTGCCTTGTACAGTATTAAAAAGAAAAGAAAAGCATTTCCCACAAATATGTGTTCTACTGGAGTATGAGCGCATCCTCGAGAGAAAATGTCGGGAGGGCGGGAAGGCTAGTAAAAAGGCGTCCCGAGCCTATGGTGGCCAGATGCCAAAGAGAAGCGGGCTTTTGCACCTGTAATAGTTGCACAGAAGAGGGAATTTTAGCAGGTGTAAGAGGCTACTGATGCTGCACCTGTTGAAATACTGACATTCCTCAACGTTTGGCACCGGAGCCTTCCTCCAATGACTCTCTGAGGTTAATCACAAGCTCCCATGCTGGTTTTGGCAAGAGAGGCGTTTTAAAAACAAATTGTCCTCGAAGCCTTGCAGAACACCCAGGGTAGCCCTGCTGGCCACAAGGCGAGTGCCGACCTACTGAAGCGGCAATGCCTTTCTAGAAATGGTTCTGCGTGCTCATGAGAGGCGCACGTTTGTTTGCATTTCCAAAGGAGCGAATCCCAATTCACTGCCCTTTTGACGTTTTTCCTGTTCCCAACAAGCCTGGCGACTGTTCAACGCGAAACCTGATGAACCCGAACGGCACCGCAAACCTTTTCTCGCCGCTAGATCGTGAAACAACATCCAGGCTGAGCTGTTTTCACATCCAGCTCCCTCCCTCCCGTTACCGTAACCTCACGCCTGCAAAGAGATCTACCACCTCGAAAGCTTGCGCGCCTTTTTGTGCCTTTGCCGGTTAATCTGACAAAACTACTAGGGCGATATGGAATTTGGAATGTCAAAATAGGGGGGCTTCCTTGTCGGACGTCTGTAATGTGCGCACGACTTTCCACACATGCCAGCCGAACCTATCAGAGCCTCTCCTCAATAACTTTCTTGCTGCCACCTCAGCTCCAGCACACGCGCCCTTCCTGCCCTCGTAAATGAGACTTCTTCGCGAAAGCGCGCCAGGCCCTTCCTCGTCTTGCCCACCCCTGAGACGATACCCTCCTCTCCTTGGGCTCTTTGATGCATGCCTGTTTTGAATGCATTTTTAGCTTGCTCTTGTTTTTGTTGCTACACGTGAATTGCCCAGAGAGATCTTTGGACACCCGTGGATGAGCGCACGGATTCCACTCCGGGACTGGTAGCTGTGTCCTGTCCAATATAAATACAAAGACGGGGCTTTTATGTGTGTTTTAAGCAGAGACAGAGAAGTTAACTTTTTTTAAAACTGCTTTTCCCAGAATCCCACAACAAGCATGGCCATCCACAGCCACCACATGGGATTCTGGGAACTCTAGTAAAACTGAAGTAACATTACACATATATGCCTTTGACGATGAAGATAAAGGCCGGAAAAGGGGGGGGGGGATTAAACCTTAGGGCTACGGTGTTACTGAACATTTTAGATCTGTATATGTATCCTCAGTTGATTATTCTATATTTAATTTGCAAAATTATTAGTTGAGCCATGGAAAAGGCGACTGCCAGTTCAGGCTTCTCTAAATCTTCCTACAAAGAAAAAAAGACAGGATAAGAACGTATCCATTACGCATAGGCGTCAAAACGACTGCTAACGATAATAAAATAGAAGATACGTTGCAAGAGATATAAGGAAAACGAGTGAATCAAGAACGCATCCGTATAAGTCTAGTGCAAAACACTCGCCTCCAGGAGCAGAGTTACATCTAAGTTATCCTGTGAATTCTCCTAATACTTCTGCAGATTAAGGATAAGTGAGACACTGCATGTTTAGTGTGGTCTATTGTTTTAAACTATATTTTAAGCCGCCGCGAGTCCTACTTCGGGTAGAATGGCGACCGAGAAGGAAAAGAAAAAGGGCCGGGGGACGTGGACCATGTAAGTACCAGCAGCTCTTGTTTTGGGGTTATTTGGCCACTTCCCGACTTCGACTGAGCTGAGGTGTCTCTGAGATTCTCGGTGTTCAGAGAAGCCCTTTAGGGGCCCTTCCTGTTTCGTTTTAACCTGCGAGGATCTGATAATCCCGGGGAGGAGACGATCTCTTTGCCTTCATATTTAACCTAAACATTGGAACTGTCGCACGATCCGCTTTCATTTCCAGAGGGGTGTGCTTTTCCCAGCTCTGCCCCTTTTTAAAAACCAGGTTATTTACAAAACTCGTAAAGAATAGCTGGCAACAGATCCTGGAAATATCCACCTCCCAGTCTATATATATAGTGAGAGAGAGAATAAATAAAGCATTTTTGCCTCTTCAAGGCAATCCGAAACGCATGTATTCAGACTCGAGACCGGTTGAGTTTAATAGGACTTACTCACAAGCAAATGGGGTTGAGAAGAAAGCTTTACGAGAAAGAAGGCAGTTTTTTATTCAGCGGTGGAAAGAAGCCTAGCACCTGGGCCGTTTTATGCAATAGAGGGGAAAAATCAGATATCCTGTAGACAGATTTCCTCATATTGTCCTGTTGGTATTCATCTAGTCTTATTTGCATGCAAAAATAGGTTTGTGTGCCCTTAAGACCAGTTTTGTTTGCACTTTCTCTGGGTTCTTCTTGGTATTTCATCCAGATCTCCTGCACGTTGTCCAGCTGTTGAAGGAGAAAGGGTGGAAGATGGTGGCTTCTCTGCTCCATCATGCATACTTTTTAATAAATCCCCAATGTATTCCAGAGTCCAGATCTCATTCCCCCACCCACTCACCCATCCCTGGAGAGACCACTCTCGGGATATCCTTTAGGCCTTGTAGGAACCTTCCAATCAGGCTGACAGTGCGGATCTTGCCTCCTGTCAAATCCAACTGGAACATTTTCTCCCCAAAGACGCAGGTAGCAATTGATAGGAGAAATGCCAAGTGGGCGTTTAGCAGTTGCTCCGATTGAAACTCTGCTCATCGAGGGTCCTGTAATTACAGCAAGGGGAACGGTGTTGTTTTATTTTTAGTGTACCCATAAGCATATCTTGAAGGGAAAGGAAAAAAACAAGAGCCAAAAGAAAAGGAAAGGAAATGTGGCTAATTTTCTGGTCAGCGTAGGTTGTGTAGTGAGTATAAACAATATTTTGTTGGTTATAGCCATGGCGATTCTGTTGCTAGAGTTCTTCAGACAGTGATTTGTGTTCATGGATTCACTTTTCTGCAGAAACAGGCACAATTATTTCTAATAATTGAACGAGGGGAGGAAAGAAAAGTTTGCAGACAGTAACTCTCCAAATTTCCCAGCAGCCCTAGTACCAGGGGCATCAAAGATAAAACTATCTGTATCACCTTGAAGACCTGTCTGCAGAGAAGCCACATGAAACACAATGGGGCTTCTTTCTAGACCAGAAAAAAAGGTATAATAAACACCTGTTTATTATATCATAAATGTTCATGGGTCCAAAACCCTATAGCTGTTCACCTAAAGTTTGCATAACTTATCTGCTTATTGCAGCTAACTGATGAGGTGCTGGTGCATCTCCCTTGCACAAGTGTAATCAGTTATGCAAGGGAGACAGGCCCCAGTACCTCATCACTTATGTGCAATTAGCCATGACAACTTACGCAAAACCTAGGTGAACCTAATATGATTCTGTATGTGTTCTGGACTGTCAAGTTACCACTTTATAGTGACCTTAATACGGCTTCCAAGGTAAGTAAGATATTTAAAGAGTGGTTTTACCAGTTCCATTCCCCTAGTGAGTTTACATGGCCAAGTGGGGATTTGAACCTTGTTCTCCAGATTCCTAGTCTGTCACCCTATCCACTACACCACATTGGAAATTCCAATATAATTCTAGCCAAGTACTAAAAGCTCTCAAAATACTAACAGTTAAAAGTCAGATCCTATATAAATCACACTATTTGTTGTAAGTCATACTACATATGCAAGGCCTAGTTTTTATTTTGAGTCGTTTCAGAAAAACTTTCATACAGCTGGTTTATACTCATACTCACTAAATCTAAATACTATGCATTCATGCTTGGAAGCAAGTCCTTGTAACTGCAACTAAACTCATGCAAAACTGGTTTAGGATTGTAATTTCTTTTTCATTCTCGTAATGGATCTCTCAGTGGTTTAGGGATCTGACTGGAGAACCAAAGGCTGGGAGTTTGATTCCCTGCTGTGCCTCTTTGACAACGGCTGGACTGGATGATCCATAGGGTTCCTTCCTGCTCTGCCTTTCTAAGATTATTGTTATTAATAATTATAATAATAAACCTTTGAGATGATGTGTACACTTACTTGAGTCTGATTCAGCGCACATGACTCTGAACACAGCCTTGATCTTCACGGAGGACTGCTCCTCCATGGGGCTGAAAGAAGAAATGGCTTTGTGATGGAACATCTTACTTGAAAAGAAGTTTCAGATGAAAAGATTCGAAACGCATTCACTAGCGGAAGAAGTCACATTGAACACAGATGGAACTGACAAGCGAGCGAGTGAGCAGGTGGGGCTGCGAAGCAGTCTATCCAGATGCAAAAGAAGAGAGGACTGCTCTACCTTAAACAGAAGAGGGGATTTCCTTACTACGCCTGTTCGGCACAGCTGTCAAAGGCACATGAGCCTCGTCCTCTTTTGCGTCAGTCGCACTACCCTAGAATCAAGTCATCGCAACGTTAGCTTTAAACGATCCTATTGACCCATGGACGGCTCACCCCAAAATTTCGGGGACAGGCGTTCCCTCTTGGCCCTTTCCAGTTAAAGCCATTTCCTGGGAAGGAAGCCCCGGTGCTTTCTTGCTCCCCATTCATCGTACTTCTGATGATCTGCGCATCTAGCTGCGGATTAAACGATCTCCTTAAAATTGCGCCGCGTCATTAATTAAAGGGACACCACAGATTTCGTGTTGGCCTAAGTCTCATCTGTCTCCCTTGTTCTCAGTAATAATTACACCCTGACCGTTCCTCATCGCAACATTTTAAAAGAGGCCATTTCTGCGGGAATATTAACATTCTAATTTCCTTGTAAAATGTGCCAGGGTGCCAGCAAGTAAAGGCTCATAACTTATCAAGGGGGCTGGGCAGGAACTGCGCGGCTGCCTCCGCTGAAAAACCTCGGAGCCGCGGCAAGTGACGGATGGGAAGAAGCGCGTCGTCCGTCGGTGAAGGGCGGCCGGCCGGCCGGCCCGCCTTGTTTAAAGAGGAAATGGCGCAGAGTGTGATGAATGGCCTAATATGCCGTCCTCCATCGGCCAGCCTTTAAACGCAGAGGGGTCTAAGTTCTGCCGCCGCAATATTAATCTCCTCCGTCCCGCTCAGTTCTGTGGAGCGAACGGCGAGGGTGTTGCCTTTTTAAATTCCGCGAAGGGGGGGGGGACGCTGAGTGAGCAGAGAAGGCTGGTGGCTTTTCCCGCATCTATAATGCTAGGCGTGGACTAGGGCGCATTAAGCACGGGTTGCCCTTTCTTGCCGACCATGAACCCGTGCAGAAAGGTAATGCTGCCCCAACAACGGTGCAGCTTGAGTTAGAAGGTTTGGGGGGGGGGGGGTCTGTTGCAGCCTCTTGGAGGCATGGTTCTTACTCTAAGATGAATCGCTCTGTCCTATATCATGGCCAAGTTTTGGAGAACGGAAGGGATGGTAACTACCAGGGACGGGATAATTTTATTTGGGTTGAAATTCTTGAATGAATTATCAATTTTGTTCCGCCCAAGATTTGTTCTAAGGCAAAGCGCATCTTGCCTCTGCAATATGTACAGTTGCCAAGCTTGAAGTGTATTTTGGGGAACTAGAATACACACAGACCTTGACCGCTTGTACATTTTGAAACGGTGAATAGCTACAGCTATATACAGGTGAAATGTACATGTACTAGGGAGTGGGAAGCATGTGTACAAACATGCCTATAAATATGCAAAAAAGGCAAAAGAAAAAAAATCCCACTGCTTCCCTTGCAATAAGAAAAAAATGAAGTGTTAAAGCCTGATATGAACTAGAGGTGAGACAAGAATGTAGGTGGGATTTGGAGAAATGCATGAAAATCAGGACTGAGATTTTCCCATAGTAAACTCTATTCTTTGCAGGTTTGAATGGCAGTAAATAGGCATGTCAGGGTGTGGTTGTGTCTTTGCTTCATTATCAGTGAAGAGGGGAAAAACTCACATTGCATTCTCCTTCACTCTGCCTTTAAATACAATACTGTGGACCTCCCTTGCAGCTTTTTCTGCTAGAAATGGATGTGTGAATCAATTCTCATTCTTTGGCAAAATCAGAAAAAGAACTCAAGGGTCCAAAATCCAATTAGTAGCCCCAAGTAGAAAATATCTTTTTATTCCCTATTTTGCTTTATCTGCAACTGACAATTGGATTTTGGCCTTAAACAGAAAAGAACATGAAGGCCTGAATTTTAGAGTGTTCCTTATTTTCATAGGTTCCCATTCTGTACAGCAGCAGTGAAGCAGCTGAGGTCTACAATATATTTGGGAGAACTGGGAACAAAAAAATCGACATGTCTGACATAAGACCATGGGGAGAACATGGAGTAATTTAAGCAGAAAGTTAATATCAAGAGTCAGAGTCATCAATCTCTGTTTCTCTGAAATAGTGAGAATGAGGAAAATAAAAGTTTGGCACCTGATGCAGGCCAGCAGCTGAAAAGCTTGTTGGCTTCCCCTTCCTTTCTCCTCTTTCTGTGTCATTCTGCTTGGTGCCTCCATTCATCACACTGTCACTGTCCATTTGGGCTTCCCCTTGTGCCTAAGTTGTCTTGGAGCGGATGGCACAAATTTAATTTGTTACAGGCAAAGAAGGGGCGAGGCGAGAGCTTTGCCTGGGGCACCTTGCTGTAAGCAGTGTCAGGCAGACTTATTGTTCCTTAATGGTGACTGGCTGGTGTTGCTGAAGGGTGGCACAGGAACCAAACAAACTCAATTCAATTAAACCAAGTGGCTTTTCTCTTCTGCTCCCCCCTTTACCCTGGAAGGAGGTGGCTTAGTCAGAAACAATAACTTTGGAGGCAGATGCTCCTTGGAAGTGCAGAAGCTATTAATATTTATTAGAAAGCTCCATGACTGGAGCTTAACATCCTTGTAACCTTGTGGTTGAGAATGCCCACCCTCCTCTCTGGGTAGGAGGGGAGCTTTGCAAACATTGCTGACAGTGCAATCCTTTCCATGTTTGCTCAGAAGTAAGTCCCACTGTATTCTTTGAGCTAATTCTGCCAATAAAAGTCAATGGAAATTACAGCCTCATTGGTTGTTTCTGTGCTTTTAGCCTGTGGCTTCAGATTTTTGGTGGCGCTGGATGTTCCCGATGCTACTAAGTTTTATGTCACACATTTGAGCATTCAGACTACAACTATGAGGATTCAGCCATCACGACCTGTGAGTCCTGGGATTTGTAGGGTTTTTTTTGTAATACATTTTTAAAGTTCTGCATACCTTATTCAGCTTCCCAGTGGGATGTTGGCCTTTGGTTGTCCCAAAAAGGGTACCTGTCAAAATAAACAGTGGAAGGATTGTTGAGAGGAAAGCAAACATCAGTGAGAGGGTATCTGACGTTGACTGAGAAAACTGATGAAAGGTCAGATGATTCCACCCTTTACTTTAGCCCTTTTCAGGTCCTGAGGGTCAGTGTGGTGCAGGATATATTTCATTGGATTAGGAGACCAGGATTCAGATCCATGCTGAGTCCAGAAAACTTGCTGGGGGTGGCAATGGTGAACCTCCTTAAACATTTCCCATATGTCAAACCATGTTAGAGCTGTTATAAGTTGAAATTGACTTGATGACACATAACAACAATATCCATCATTATACAAGCACTGCCTCACCCTCTCCATGAACCCATTGTTCATGGTTTCAGCACTAGGGCTGTGTAATCTCCACCCAGAGGACCGTTCTTCTCTTCAGACTCCATGCTGAAACAACGAACAATTCAATGATGGAGGAGAGCATGGCTAGGTACTCCCATTTAAGCATGTGCTCCTTGCAGAGTTGTCTAACACCTACTCTCTATATCAGCCAGAGGGCAGCTACTGGACAGTGTTGGACTTCCCATCCCACTCATAGCATTCCAGAGATAAGATTCTGCACATAGTCTTAATAGGGAACTTGAGTGGGCTCTTCCCCTTCAAGCAATGGAAGCAGAGGGAAGTTCCCCACCCTCCAATTTTATTTTTTGTTTTCTGGCTATTCATAAAATATCCACAGTCCTGCAGCTCTGCCCTGGTTTTCACTTCTGGGCTGTAAGTGCACAGGTGAAAGTGATACTTCAGCTTCAGGAGCACTTTCATCATACTTTGGAAGTCCTTACAACAGAAGGGATGTTGTTCTGAGCTTTTCTTTTCTTTAACTTATCTTCTGCATCCATTGGTTACCAATATACTTAATAGAAGCTATACCAGAAATGGTTGGATTCCTTCTCAATTACTCTTGGAAGCTGGTTGATGAGGCCCCAGGTGAATCACACTTTAGATTAAAACAATAACCTAAAAGTTGCAGTTACAACACAGAAGGAATGAAATTATCTCTAGTTGTTAACAATCAAACTGTAACTTAGTTACTGCAGAATTATTTACATCTACCTCCTGCTACTGTTCCTGCTATTGCCATCTGTTTACAGCTACTGAGGAAGAATTATTGACATCTATCTACAATTGCTGGGGAAGAGCAAAGGACAAGTACAAATAGCTCTGTCACTAATGGCACAACTACATTAAAGCCAAAAGGGCATCTAGTGGCTGATGTGCACAGAGATGAAAGGAAAATCTGATGCTGTACAACACACAATTGGAATGTGAGGAGTATGAATCAAGGTAAACTGGAAACTATAAAGCAACATCAATAAGCTATGCAAATGACACCATTTTACTGGCAGAAAATAGCAATTATTTGAAACAACTGTTAGGGAAAGTGAAAGAAGAAAGTGCCAGAGCAGGACAGCAATTGAGTGTTATGAAGACAAAAATCATGACTACAGAAGAACTACACAACTTTAATGTTGACAATGAAAACACTGAAATTGTTAAAGATTTTATATACTTTGGTTCTATCATCAATACAAATAGAGTATGCAGCCAAGAAATAAGAACACTAAGAAGGGCAGCAATGAAGGAATGAGAAAAGTTAATCAAGTGTCAGTACATGTTACTGGAGACCAAGGCCAAGGTAATCTACACTCTTGTATTTTGATCACCATGTATGGGTGTGAAAGCTGGATAGTAAAGAAAGCTGACATGAAAAAATAATTGGTTTGTTTGAAATATGGTGCTAGAGGAGAGCTTTGTGGATACCCTAGACTAAAAGAAAGACAAACAAGTGGATCCTAGATCAATTCAAGCCTGAACTATCTCTGGCAGCAAAAATGATGAAACTGAGGCTGTCCTGCTTAATGTGTATCATGAGAAGGTAAGATTTGCTGGAAAAAGCATTTATGTTTGGAAAAGTTGAGGGCAGCAGCAAAAGAAAAAGACCCAGTATGAGATGGATTGACTTCATCAAGGAATCCACAAGCTTGAGTTTACAAGAGTTGAGCAGTGCTGTTGAGGACAGGAGATTTTGGAGATCACTCATTTATAGGGTCATCATAGGTCGGAGGCCGCTTGATGGCACAAAACAGCAATCTACTTATTTTGTAGCTAGTTCATTCCAAGCTTTAGAAATAATTTCATATATGAATTAAGCCACACCATACTAAAATAATAATGTATTGTCAGACTACTTCCCCACAAGATCTTGATCATTTAATTGGCTGCATAGCTGCTCAACAATTTGTAACTATAACAAGAGAAAAAATGGTGTTTGATCAAGTTCATAAAATCTTGCAGTTTTTTTCCTTTCCCCTGTGCACAGGGCTCTTTATACTCATTAAGGGCACCAGAGTGCTAAGTCATTATCGTAATAAGGATATATGCTGAATAAAAAGAGTCATGTTTCAGGGCCCATAAATTACAACTGTCAGTTCAAGGGATCCACAGGGTTGGGAATAATTATTTACAAGATGCTTTGCAGAGCAATTAAAAATTCCCCAAATGGTGTTAATTGCTTTTAATGTGCAGAAAGTGCTTTCTGGATTTCACGCATGCATTTAGCAGAAATGTTGCTCTTTATATATTTCTTAAACCTGTTTATTTACCATAAAGAAAATATTTACTTCATACCCCTTTCCAATTTCTGTCCCTATTATGCAAGCCAGAACTTTAAAAACATGAGATCACTGATGTGATGCTCTTCAATTAATGCTGGAGCTCTTTGCAGACACACAAATTGATTTTTGAAAGTGTTTCACTACTGAAAAGTGAAACAATCTCGAACTCTAATTGGAATTACAACTAGTGGGAACACTGAACCATAGGTACGAAAGAAAGATCCTGTCACGTGTTGGTGCAGCATTCACAACTCGCAAAGGACACGTTTAATTTGACTCCTCCTTCCCAGCCACTTCACAGTCTACAACAGTGATTCTCAACCTTTGGTTCTCCAAATGGACTTAAAATCCCAGAATCTTTGACAAATGGCCATGTTGAATGGTCTTCTTGGGAACTGAATTTGAAGTCCAGAATGTCTGAAGGATCTGTGGTTGAGAACTAGTGCTCTAAAACAGAAATGACATTTCACGCAAATTTGAAATGTGGCAATGTATCATCATCTGCATTCTAATAGATCAGCTTTCAGCAAAGGAAGGAAAGACACAGATCTATCTTTATATCAGAAATATGGAAGAGATGAGATAACAGGCTGCTGCCTTGGAAGAACTCAACTAAGCAATGAAATCAAGTTTTTTTTAATCACCTCCTAATGTCTGTTACATGACCACTGTTGAGATCGTCCCAATGTTGGTACCCTTTACATTTCTACTGCCCCACATTCTGTTGCACACCAGAACAGATCTTTCGTTGTGAGAATACCACAGTTACAAAACTTCTTCCCCAGAGATATTTACCTTGTGTGAAACCTCTTAAATTTCAGGTACAAAGTCAATGTGATTTATTGCACATACCTTTAACTGATTTTTGCTGCAGATTTTATTTTAAATAAACAAATCACCACTCTTTTCTTTCTTTTGGTAATTCTGATGATTTTGTGAAATGAAGAGTTCAACAGGATTACCATCTGGTCAAAATGCAGTCCTATTCAGTCCTATTGCTTTCACTGAGTAAATTAAGTGTATGCCTTATTCAGGTTCCCCCAGTCTAATACCTATGTTCCTATAATCCTCTTGGAATTAGGCAGGACCCACCAGAAACACCTTTCTTAATGAAGATCATGACATGCACTTCAAACCTCCAAACATATCCTTGGAGGAAGATAAACTAGGAAGATGATTGTTCACCATGAAAGTGGGGGGAAATCAATTTTCCCCCACCACCCAATATCAGGTTGACACCATTGTGGTAAGTTGGTTGTTTTGTTCTAGGGAGAGCCTAGACCAAAAAGAGTGAGGAATCTCTTTCGTCTTGAGAGCTCACTTCATTGTAAGAGGTCTTCTAGGGGGCTGTATTCCAGCAGTTGTTGGGGCCAAGGGCAAAAGAGTGGGACCATTGCTCAGCTTTAGCTTAAAGGTCTTATTACAAGTAACCAATAGTTACTGTAAAGCTGGATGGATAGCTCAGTGGCTTAGATATCTGGCTGCAGAGCCAGAGGTTGGGAGTTGTGGTCTTGGATAAGCCGTAGAATCCCAGGTTGCCCCCAGAAGAAGGGAATGTTAAACCACTTCTGAGTAATCTCTACCTAGAAAACCCTCAAAAAGGTCACCATAAGTCAGAATAGACTGCACATAATTATTAATAGTTATTTCATTGCAGCAGGAAATGAAGGCTTGAAGAAGGCCCCAGCCTTGTTCAGGTGAGTGAAATGAAGGTGACTGTAGGTATGTTTGTGAGCCAGTACCCCCAGAACCCTGAATGGGAAATTCTTGTGAATTCTTGGAGTTGGACTCTTTAAAAAAATGGCACACCCCTAGTAACTAAGTCTTGTTGTTGTTCTTGCCATTAAGTCACCTCCAACTTTTGGTGGCCATAATAAGGTATGTGAGATGTTGAAGGAGTTGTTTTACCAGTCTCTATCCCTCCTCTCACCAATTTTCCATAGCCAAGTGAGGATTTCAACCCAGGTCTTTTGAGTCCTTGTCTGTCACTGTATCTCCTACACCTCTTTGGCTCACAACTAAGCCTTAGGAAGGATGTTTCATTCTTTTAAAGGGGTAAAAGTCCTACAAAAACTGAGGAGCCACCAATGATGAGGAAGGGGGCATAACTATCTAGAGAACCACAGACAGCTGGACTGGGACTCCTAGAAGGCCAGATTTAATTACAATGCCTGAGTTTCCCCCTCCTCAGCTTAGACAGAGAGCTTAGATGGAGTTCTAGAAGTACCATTAGGATGAAAGGGCCCTTTAGAAAGTTAAATACTTGGTGGGAGAACAATTCTTGGAGTGTTATTGTTGTGAATCTCTTGTTATGTGCAACCTGCATATGTGCAACCTGCATGTCTAAATAAACCATATATATAAAAAAGTCATATGTAGCCAGCAGCTCATTTCAAGAAACTGAAATTGTGGATGGAATTCTTGCCATTCAAAGAACTGAGCAGTAAATTATGAAGAAACTATGTTAATTAAAATAAATTTATGCAGGAAACCTGTGATCTAGAAACAGCTGCCATAAAACAATCACTGGCTGCTTTTGAATTTAACACCACTATTCTTCCCAACAGATTTAAGGAACTAGATATGGTGGACAGAGTGCCTGAAGAACTATGGATGGAGGCTCGTAACATTGTACAGGAGGCAGCAACAAAAACCATCCCAAAGAAAAGGAAATGAAAGAAAGCAAAGTGGCTGTCCAACGAGGCCTTACAAATAGCAGAGAAGAGAAGGGAAACCAAATGCAAGGGAGATAGGGAAAGTTACAGAAAATTGAATGCAGACTTCCAAAGAGTAGCAAGGAGAGACAAGAGGGCCTTAAATGTTCTTAAATGAACAGTGCAAAGAAATAGAGGAAAATAATAGAAAGGGAAAAACCAGAGATCTGTTCAAGAAAATTGGAGATATTAAAGGAACATTTTGTGCAAAGATGGACATGATAAAGGACAAAAATGGTAGGGACCTCACAGAAGCAGAAGACATCAAGAAGAGGTGGCAAGAATACACAGAGGAATTATACCAGAAAGATCTGGATGTCCTGGACAACCCAGATAGTGTGGTTGCTGACCTTGAGCCAGACATCCTGGAGAGTGAAGTCAAATGGGCCTTAGAAAGCATGGCTAACAACAAGGCCAGTGGAGGTGATGGCATTCCAGTTGAACTATTTAAAATCTTAAAAGATGACGCTGTTAAGGTGCTACACTCAATATGCCAGCAAGTTTGGAAAACTCAGCAGTGGCCAGAGGATTGGAAAAGATCAATCTACATCCCAATCCCAAAGAAGGGCAGTGCCAAAGAATGCTCCAACTACCGTACAATTGCACTCATTTCACACGCTAGCAAGGTTATGCTCAAAATCCTACAAGGTAGGCTTCAGCAGTATGTGGACTGAGAACTCCCAGAAGTACAAGCTGGATTTCGAAGGGGCATGGAACTAGAGACCAAATTGCTAACATGCGCTGGATTATGGAGAAAGCCAGAGAGTTCCAGAAAAACATCTACTTCTGCTTCATTGATTACGGAAAAGCCTTTGACTGTGTGGACCACAACAAACTATGGCAAGTTCTTAAAGAAATGGGAGTGCCTGACCACCTTATCTATCTCCTGAGAAATCTCTATGTGGGACAGGAAGCAACAGTTAGAACTGGATATGGAACAACTGATTGGTTCAAAATTGGGAAAGGAGTATGACAAGGCTGTATATTGTCTCCCTGCTTATTTAACTTATATGCAGAATACATCATGCAAAAGGCAGGACTGGATGAATCCCAAGCCGGAATTAAGATTGCCGGAAGAAATATCAACAACCTCAGATATCAAAAAAACTAAGATCATGGCCACTGGTCCCATCACCTCCTGGCAAATAGAAGGGGAAGATATGGAGGCAGTGACAGATTTTACTTTCTTGGGCTCCATGATCACTGCAGATGGGGACAGCAGCCACGAAATTAAAAGACGCCTGCTTCTTGGGATGAAAGCGATGACAAACCTAGACAGCAGCTTAAAAAGCAGAGACATCACAAAGGTCCGCATGGTCAAAGCTATGGTTTTTCCAGTAGCGATGTATGGAAGTGAGAGCTGGACCATAAAGAAGGCTGACTGCTGAAGAATTGATGCTTTTGAATTGTGGTGCTGGAGGAGACTCTTGAGAGTCCCCTGGACTGCAAAGAGAACAAACCTATCCATTTTGCAGGAAATCAACCCTGAGTGCTCACTGGAAGGACAGATCCTGAAGCTGAGGCTTCAGTACTTTGGCCATCTCATGAGGAGAGAAGACTCCCTGGAAAAGACCCTGATGTTGGGAAAGAGTGAAGGCAAGAGGAGAAGGGGACGACAGAGGACGAGATGGTTGGACAGTGTCATCGAAGCTTCCAACATGAATTTGACCCAACTCCGGGAGGCAGTGGAAGACAGGAGGGCCTGGCGTGCTCTGGTCCATGGGGTCATGAAGAGTCGGACATGACTTAACGACTAAACAACAACAACAATTCTTCCCAATACCCCTCTCTCCCCCCCCCCCATCACACCTTATACAGTAAGCAAGTGCATGTGCATGATGGTAGTTCAAGGGGACTTGTTTGTCCATGGCTTCATTATCATTTTTTGGAAATAAATTGGTCCTACTCTGCAGTGTTTGTCGGCAGTGGAAAATTCATGGAAAGCCCTTTCAGGGTTGCCTTAATCAAACTGACAGATTCCTCTCCAGTGACTTTATTAATCCAGATTGAAGGAGGGACTCTAAACACCCCCTCAGGAGCTTGGAGGGGGGTGTTGAGATATAGAGAACTAGGATCTTATCTGTTGATGGACTTCCGAGAGCTCAATAGAAGCTAATAAATAAACAGGAGTATGGAAAATGGATTGCTAGCTCTTTGCAAAGGCACACTCTCAGAGAAGAAGGCAATATGCTGACGGGAGCCTCTGCCAAGCCAACCTGATGCCTTCTCATTTAATAAAAACAACAAGGCACAGCAATTACTAGAATTTCAAATACCTGACACACTCAGATTGCCTTATTGCCCTCTGGCTCTCTCATACTCAAATTCCCAATTATACGTACAACATTGCTTGCAGATCCATCCTTGCTCAAAATTTAATGGAAATAGATTATTGGTTGGTGGTTTGTAATCTAATGCTGTACGGAACTGACTGACCTACCTGCCAGTGGGAGCAGATGTAAATTACATTTCCCAATGGCAGTTTGCTTGTTTTCACTAATGTTGACCATCTATTTGATGATCTGAGCTGCCCGTATAGGGATATAACTCCCACAAAAGGTCTCCAGGGGAGTATACATGATGACTTAATACATGCTTAGAAGTTTTATTTTTAAAAGCAAATTTGTGTGTCTGCTAAACACATTCAAATCTTCCTGCAGGGAGACAAGGACGTATTTATTACCCCTGCGGAACTAGCCTATGCAAAGGAAGCATGAAGATGCATAGAAATACAGAATGTTGTTACTCCCACCTTAAATTCAATGGATTTCAGTGAATTTGTCCTAAATATGGGTAAATCTAGAACTATCTTTGTATCTTTAATGAAGCTTAGTTAATCAGGGTGACAATATGGCTGTTGGATTAGTCCTAGATATAGGGGTGTGAAAAACTGTAACCACAATATGAGCATCAAGGTCAGGTATAAAGTGTTTCTCAGACTTGACCCTCAAATCTGTATAAACAAGAATTAGGTAGCTAAAGAGGATCCCCCTGCCTTTATTATTATTATTATTATTATTATTATTATTATTATTATTATTATTATTATTATTATTATTATTATTATTATTATTATTATTATTATTATTATTATCGTTGTCATCATCATCATCATCATCATCATCATCATCACTACTCTTCAGTAGGCTTGCTATTTAACCTATGTTTATTACCAGGTCAGTGAGTTAGGTTTCTGGCTGTGGAGCCAGAGGTTGGGAATTTGATTCCCCACTGTGCTTCCTGGTTGTAGAGCCAGCCTCTGTGGCCTTGGGCAAGCTGCACAATACCAAGGCACCCACAGAAGAAAGGAATGGTAAACTACTTATGAGTATTATCTACTTGGAATACTCTGAAAAGAGTCACCCTAAGTCAGCATTGACTTGCTGCCACCTTATTATTATTATTATTATTATTATTATTATTATTATTATTATTATTATTATTATTATTATTATTATTATTATTGCCAGGAGTTGGTTTCATGCAATGCTAAACAAGAAATACTATGGTCTTTTTCCTCCACAGAAGGATTATGCATTCTACACTGGAAGCAGAAGACAGAGACATCAGAGATTGATCAGTGGCTAGTAGTGAATGGAAAAGGTAAGCAAGACTGAGAGGAAAGTGGGGGTCAGGGAAGATAAATCAAGTCTAGAAAGATTTGGGAAATGTTTATTTTTCAAGAAAGAGAAGATAAAATTAACCAAGAAAATGGAAGGAACAGGGGGCAATCGGCTTTTCCAGATATCCAAAGTAAGGGCTAAGAAGTGGGGAGAAGAGATGATTAAGGAAGACATGACAATCACAATCTACAAGCATCTGAAAGGCTGTCATGCAGAAAATTGAGCAATATGTTTTCAGGAGGCAGAACTACAAGCAGAGGGTGGAAAGTGAATGGAAGCAGAGTTTAGCACAGCATTAAGAGAAACATACCAGTGTCCTGAGCAGATAGACAGCCTCAAGTAGTGGCAGATTCTTCTTTGCTGAAGCTATTGAAGCAGAGCCAAGGCAGGCTTCAGGCAGGGGTACCACATGTCCATCATAAATTGCACAATTCGTATTGAGCAGACCATTGGACATGATCAGACCAGATATGCCAGATTACAGGCCTCATCATCCACCAACCATCATGGTTTGACCTTATTGGTTAGGGATAATGAGAAATGTAGTCCAACATATCAGGAAGGCATCTGGTTTGCAAAGCCTGGACCAGCTGATCTCCAAAGTCTTTTCTGTCTCAATGATTCTATAGTAAAGGGGATGGGAAAAGAAAATTGGAGGAAACAGACAAAGAAGGCTGTCAGTGGTAGGGATATGAATTTAGCAGCCTCTTGCTTTCAGTGAGAAACCAAGATAACACCCTGCTCCTTTTTTTACTTCTCGAGAGATCTCTGTGCAGGATCCCTACCCCACCCGAGAAACCACACAAGATTTCTAGGATGTTTCAGGTCATTTATTCCCAAGAGAAACACCATAATTCCTGTGCAAAGTTACATCTTTTCTGTGGGAATCTTGTACATCTTTTCTGTGCACAATTCCCCAGAAAGGGCATTGAACTCTACATAATCTGACTGCTTCTTACACAAATGAAAAGGCAAAACTTGTGTGTGTGATCTCATTTTCACAAGAAGCTAAGAAATCTGATTGGTGCAGGAGAAGTCTCAGCAACAGGTCTTGGCATGGTGAGACTTAGAAAACTGCCTAAAATGAGATTTTTTTTCTTCTTCAGTGTAATCAGCAACAGGGGCAGAAATTTGTGAAGTAAGGGGTGACACAGAAGGTTATTTAGTCAAAGATTAGTAAGTAGCAATAGGAAACCTGCAGGTCTCCAAGTGTTAATGAATATCTTTTGCTACCTCACCATTGGCTACATTGTCAGAGGCTGATGAAAAATTGGGTCCACCAACATCTGGAAGACCAGAGATTCTCCAGCCATGATGAAGAGATTCAAAAGCAAGGGCTAGAGAGGTTTGAAGTAAATGAAAAATAGAGTAAGGAGACACTAAAAGAATCTAAGGAAAGGAATGATGTGACCTGTGATAGAAGAGAAAAACATGACATTAAGAGAGCCATGTCAGATTTACTGGGAAGAGAGAGTATATAGTAGGAAAGAAGGTCCATTACTAATAGTAATCTAGGGGGCATTAATTGCACGCATAACCCATTGTTGAAATATCTTTATATTGAACTGTTAAATCTTTTAGAAGTTCATACAGTTGGAGCAGTTCCCGAGTAAATGAGCAAAGAAATATTAATTTATCAGAGAAGAAAAGGGATTCTTGAATGGAGGAAAAATCAGCTGCCTTGTTTGTCTAATGGGAAGCTGTAATGGACAATAGCATGGGCAATGTTAGCTATGTCAGAGTTTTATAAAAAGGCAAACATTGGCAACCTGGAAAATGCTAGACATGGTAGATCTGTGTATGGCTGATCAAATGTTTTGTGAGCATCATCAATGGAATACAGAAATCTGTCTCTTGTGATTTTTGTGATTGTTTCAAAAGTGGTCACCTGTCCAGGAAATGTTGTCCTCAGGCTGAATTAGGTTTGCTTATATGTGTGATAATTGTATAGCCAAATGTGATTGCTCTTGTAAGATAATTATCCCCATCCTCTTCACAAAGTCTGTAGTGCTCAGCCATGCAGAGAGGTACAATATCTAGCACTTCAGGAAGGAGAAATGATTGATCAAACCAGGTTACCTATTGTTATCTCCCCCCCACCCCTGAGATAGATAACGCTGCCATTAAAGGGACTGGCAACATCTAGAAGACTACAGATCAAATAATTAAAGCTGTATTAAGAAACTTCTGTATTCAAAATAGAAAAGCCTAAACTGTAATCCTAACTAGATAGTCATATGGGGCACACGGAGAGGAGGGACAGCCTCTCTGCTCCTTAGAGAACCATGAAAGGAAGTGGAAGGTAAAGATGGGACTTATAGGTAGACCCTAAGAGTGTCGGTCTAAGAATAGGTTCAGGAAGAAGTAGAGATCAGAGAAAGGGTATACAAGCCTTTCCCTGACATCTACTCCCAAATTCCCTTTTGGGTTATTTGTGCTGGATAAATTGGAGGATGCCAGGGGAACATTTTCTTGCTAGTATGGTTGTGTCAAATGCCACACTTCATAATAGCTATTCTCAGCTTGTCTTTTTCTTGTGTTGGCTGAGGAGGAGATAGACAAATAATTCTGCCATAAATAATTTTGATGGTGCAATGTAGCCTCTTAAGTCACAGCCATTTGCGTCTCCCCATTTGCAGGGCTGACAGCCCTGCCCCACCTCCCAAATCCAGGAACACACAAATACTGGCACAGACCCAGACAAGAGTCAGAGAGTTTCCAAAAGGGTAACCGCAGAAGCCTCTGTGCTGCAAGGTCGGAAGACCAGCAGTCGTAAGATCGAATCCACGCAACGGAGTGAGCTCCCGTCACTTGTCCCAGCTCCTGCCAACCTAGCAGTTCGAAAGCATGCAAATGCGAGTAGATAAATAGGTACCACCACGGTGGGAAGGTAACGGTGTTCCGTGTCTAGTCGCGCTGGCCACGTGACCACGGAAATTGTCTACGGACAAACGCTGGCTCTACGGCTTGGAAACGGGAATGAGCACCGCCCCCTAGAGTCGGACACGACTGGACATTTGTCAAGGGAAACCTTTACCTTTACCTTACAGACATCAATCTGTGAGCCCTTATTTGGGCACAGACCAATTGAGGGGGCAGTGCACATCCCTAGGCACAACCTTTTATGCCTGTGTAGACTATAGTTCCACTATGAATCATGGGATGTTGGAGGCTTTGTGGTCTGGGCATACTTCCTTTAATAAGGAATGATGGCCAGGGACAAACTACCATATATGTCTTGAAACTGGGGCATGGGTGGCTTTCCTAAGGCATTGATCACTGGTGGTCTGGCTTGACCCTACAGAGACCACCCATCTTCTAGTTCTCCTATGGATCTCCTGTAAATAGTTATAAAGCAACCGTTAGTTAACCCAGTGTTATGTGTCTTGCCTTTTCTTTTCCTATGATTGATTGATTGATTGATTCAATTTGATGTACAGCACCCGCAACACTACTCTGGGCAGTTCACATAAATAAGACAGTTAAATAGTTAATATGATAAAACCATAAACATCTAATCATGTAAAAACAGAGGGTGCCAGAGCATTAATAAAAACTGCATAAAAAAACACACAGAGATATGGACAGCCAATAACTGAACGGAGATGTAAAAGTACTTTGGCTCAATTAGGGTTGGAGTGGAAAGCCTCCCTAAAGAGCCATGCCTTTAGTTGCCTCTTAAATGTTGCCAGGGAGGAGGCCAGGTGAAGCTCCTCTGGGAGCTGATTCCACAAAGATGGAGCCACTGAGAAGAAGGCCCTACCTCTTGTAGAGGATTTATGGGCCTCCCTCAGGGTAGCTACCCAGAGGAGCATTGTCTGCAATTACCTCGTGGGTCAGGCAGTTGACATTGGGGGAAGACACTTGACAAATAATGTGGGCCCAAACCATGGAGGGCTTTGTACATGAGAGTCAAGACCTTGAACCTGATCCAGGACTTCATGAGTAACCAGTGGAGGCAAGCCAGAACTGGGGTGATGCGATCATATCTGCCTACCCCAACCACCAGTCTGACCGCTGCATTCTGGACCCGCTGGAATCTCCAGACTGGTCTAAAGGGAAGCCTCACATAGAGAGCTTGCAGTAGTCAATCCGGGAAATGATCAATGCCTGCACCAGAATCCTGAGGGAGTCATTGTCCAGGTAGGGGTGGAGTTGGGTAATCAGCCTAAGTTGGTCCTTTCCCTTGTAGGTGAGTATTAGATGTTTGGTCTCCCTTAAATTATGTGGTAACTTGGCTCCCACCTGCAAATCAGAAAGGAGGTTCTACATGTCTTGAAAAAAAAGTATTCAGATATCAACTCCCCCAAAGGCCGGGGTGCCCCTAGTACACTGCAAGGTCTTTGAAAATAACAGTTGCTTTGCCCCTCTGGATCCCCACCTGTACAAAGCAGATTCTTGCTTAGTGAGTATGAAATACAAGGCCATTATAAGGATTACAGCTCTATTACTATACCCCAGTCATACTGCATCCAGATATGGGGAATGTTAATATTCTGAAATACATTTCCCAGAATATTCTGGCCCGTATGGTGTGTGGGTACTCTAAAAGATTTAATGTTTCCCATGTGTGCAAAACAATTGTGTCATCATATCTGCAATGCTGCATACAGCTCTGGTAATTATAATCTCAGAAATAATGTCATGGAGGTGGAAAAGGAACAGAGGAAGGAAGCCAGTGTTGTGAAGCAGTTAGAACACCTCCCAGTGTTCAAAAGGTTCAAGCATGAGAGAGAGAGAGAGAGAGAGAGAGAGAGAGAGAGAGAGAGAGAGAGAGAGAGAGAGAGAGAGAGAATAAACTAAGGAGATAAGTGAGGAGGGGGGATTCTTACAATCTGACAGGCTAAACTTGGTACCAATGATCTGACAGTGAAAAGCTGCATTATGGTATTCACCACCTTGCCTGCAGAAATCCAGTTATCTTTCTCAGCAATTTTTATGGACTTGCAGAGGCTCTGACCAGCTATCAACAGGTGTATGGGGCTGTTAAAGGGACCTCAAATGCACTCAGGCTTAGCAGGGTGAGAATGGATGAGGCTTTGTAGTTGAACTCTGACAGGCATAGTGGAAGCATTAATTACACAGAGATTGAGTCATGGCTGGATTTTTAATGGTCTTTTAAATCCCCTCTCCCCATGTCATCTGCTAAAAATAAAGGATTTAGCCATGAAGCACCAACTGAACAATTGGAATTAATACCTTGTCTGCAACTTTAAGCATTCATATTTGGCACTAAGTTCCACTGAACTCAGTGGGTCTCATTTCTGGTTCTGCTAAACACAGAGAAGATTGTACAGGTATAAACCCCTTAAGAAAAACATAAATGAATTGCTAGTGTACAGCATTATAGACAAAGGCCCACAGCATATCTAAAAGGTCTGTGATCTATAAAACATAAATTAATGTATAGGGTTTTGGGGAAAAAATAGCTTTGTAATATTATTCTTGCATGCTGCAAGAGCAGCAGCAGGAGGAACAGCAGGATCAGCAGGAAAGGTACTGGATATTTTTTGTTACCTAAAACTTTGCTGTAAAAAGCCAAGCCACAAAGCACTAAGTTAGCCACAGGCAGGAAAAAAAAGGTGTCTCAGGAGTTTCATGCTTCTGGAGTTGAATCAGTTAGGATACAATTAAGAGGAAATTCTATTCTGACATAAAATTGTTATTTATCTTTTCTGTTAGTGCTCCTGTGCCTTTAATCACTGCTAGATACATATTGGAAATTTTGTAGCAGATAAAATTTCCCCATCAGTTCAGTTCCATACATGGAAAAAGTTTTATTTCTGTCTGTCATATAGCAATTAAAGCACAGGAGTACCAGAAAGAAAAAAAGTTGGCAGCCCTGTTGCAACTAGTTACAGAGATCAGATGCAAAAGACAGTAGGGTTCCTTTGTCTTGGAAAGCAAATGCTGAGGACTGGATGTTGGCAGTCATCATGTGTCATGCAAGGAGCAGCTGTTTTACACAATTACCAGATGAATAGGAAGACTATTGATTTTTGCATATGACCACCTTACACCTATCGCTCTGCTTTTCTGCCATGGGATAGAGGGATATCCATGGGATAGAGGGAGGAGGACTGTGCATGCACAAGCACTGTCCAGAATCTTATTGTCAATTTCCACTTAAGCAAGGGGAATCATAAAAGTCTTGGTGGCAGATTGCTGCTCATTAACAAGGAGCTGATAGTGTTCCTGGACAACACACCCAGGAATGCAATCAGCACCTTGTTGATGGGCAGCAGTTTGCTGCCAGGACTTACATGCTCTCCCATAGGTAAGGGTGAATCATCAATAGGATATTGGCTGTGTAATAATAGACTGCCTGCATCTGCTCCTGAGATCAGCATCACCGTAACAATAAACAATACACATACCACATTTGTCGTAATATAACTTAATGAGCTTAATGTCTTATAAAAAAGTATACATGAAAATACACACTTTCTACCCATCTGTTTGTCACTGACACATTTCAGCTTTGAGCCAAACTAGAATTTGTTATCCTGGGTCTTGGGTTTCTGGCAAACAGCTGAAAAGTTGGGACTCTATTAGCTCTCTGTCTTTAGGAGGCATACTCCCAAAGTTAGAATGTCTTGTACTTTAATCTGCTATTGCATTAAAAAACATATATTGATAAATGTTCATTTTAGAATAGAATAATTTTGATAGTGAGCACATCTAGAAATGACCTTAGCATCAGTGCTGGAAACAGAGGAGCCAAAGGCCATGTTACCAAATGTTGAGGATGAAAGTACTTATACCACCACTTCAGTCAATCCAGATTCAAATCTCCACCCATTAATGAAGTTCATTATGTGATCTTAGTCAGGTCATGTGTACAACCTCTGTCTTTCAGTCTGCTTCACTCTCATTGTGAAGGTAAAATGAAGGGAATGGAAATGCTCTTACTGAGTGAATGAATGAATGAATGAATGAATGAATGAATGAATGAATGAATGAATGGCTTTAATGGAAAGCTTCTTCCATAGTCTGAGAGTTTCAGTACTGTGTGTGTGTGTGTCTGTGTATGTACATGCTCTCCCTTTATGTTCAGGCATTTTCCCATTGAAACATAACCCCCAAATTGTTCTTGCTCCCATTGAGAAAGGAGCAGAATCTCTTCCCTGCTGTGTTCTCTAAACAGCAGCTTTGGGGTGTCATTTTCAGTTTTGATAACAATCAAGCACCTGGAAGTGTGGACTATCATTTATGATTTAGAAGTCAGAAATAGACATGTTGGCTGAGGGATTCTGGAAGTTGTAGTCCAAAAAAGTAGTTTTTCCAAGCTCTGCCCATCTTTCATCCCTCGCCACCTTTTGTGAAGCACTTCTGGTTACAGGCTTCAGAAGTTGCTTTCATTTTTTAAAAAGAGAGTGCCAGAAAAATGAGAAAGACAGCTGCATTATATGCAGCACATATTTTAGCCTGAAGCCAGATAGTGAGCATGATTCTCTTTAAACCCTTCCTGTGCTCCAAATCCTAATCTAAAGATACAATATAAATAATGATAAGGAAATGTTCTGCTGGAAGTGCAGCCATTATTAACCAATCAGTTTGCTATTTGGTTTTGAGCCAGTTTAAAGAGCTCTGCACTCAAACAAGACAATTGTGTTATTAGGAAAGGTCAATCATATTGGCACAAATTTGTCAACAATCATGTTAGTTTTCCTTCCGTGATGAGGAGTTACCCAGTCCCAAACCTTTCTTCTAAAGCACTTTGAATTGATGTCATAATTCAACAATCAACCCAGACCAGCCTCTAGTGATACAACCTTGGCTGAAATAGTTAGTTTAAGGTAATGAAAAGAGGGGTGGGGGGGTGAGGAAGGTAGTGGTAGAATACAGAGGATCTCTGTTTAAAAACACTTATGGAAATATTACCTCACAGTCTAAACACTATTATCATTTACAATAATTTCAAAATCTGCCCAAATTAATACATGGAAGCTCAGATCTAAAGGCAAATCAAAATGTCGGTTGAATCAGGAAGCCAATAAGCCAAACAGATGTGCTGACAAGATGTGGAACAATAGGCTGACTGGGTTTTTATCTTATTTCTTCCCATTCTATTTGGAGATTGCTATGGATCGTTGCTTTAATTTCCCATGTAAGCAAAGTGATTCTCAAGGTGTTGCAAGAAAGGCTTTTGCTTTATATGGAGTGAGAAATGCCTGATGCTCAAGCTGGATTCTGAAAAAGGAGAGACACTTGAGATAATATCCCAGATATCCACTGGCTCATATGAGCCTTGTGGCACAGTGGTTAAACTGCTGTACTGCAGCCCAAACTCTGTTCATGGCCTTGGTTCCATTGGAAGTAGCTGGCTCAAGGTTCACTCAGCCTTCTATCCTTCCGAGGTCAGTAAATTGACTACCCAGCTTGCTGCAAGGGGGGTGGGGAGGGCAATGTGTAGCTTACATAATTAAATTGTAGACCATCCAGAGAGTGCTTTAAGTGCTATAGGACGGTATATAAGCAGCATGCTTTTTTACTAGACTGCAACAAACAATTTCAGAAGAAGATCAGTCCGGCTTGTTCTGAATGAAATGGGTGTAATCTGTATGCATAATCTGTATTGGACAGCATATGGCGAGACAAAATGGTTTGGGTGCATTTTATCCATGCAGTTCTTCAATCTGTATATAGAACATACCATATGGAAAGCCAGACTTGATTCAGATGAAGGAGGAGTGAAAACTGGTGGTAGAATCATCAATAATTTAAGATATTCTACCATCTTACCGGCAGAAAGCAGCAATGACTTGAAACGATTTTTAGTGAAAGTGAAAGAAGAAAGTGCCAAAGCAGGACTGCAGTTGGACATGAAGAAGACAAAAATCATGAATACAGAAAAACTATGTAACTTTAAAGTTCACAATGAAGAAACTGAAGTAGTGAGCAACCTACTCTCTAATTTTCAACCCCACTGGGTGGGGCTCCACCTCTCTCGTGCGTGACTTCTCCCCTGCATGTGCACGTGATTCTGCCCCGCAGACCAGAACCAAAGGAGCTGTGCAGAGGAGGAGGAAAACTGCACAGAGGGAGGCAGAGTTGCACGCGCGTAGCCATGTACCTTAGAGGGATCCGTGGTAGTGAGAGATACTGTATACCTTGGTTCAATCAATCCAAATGGAGAGTGCAGCCATGAAATCAAAAGAGGGTTGAGACTCAGAGAAGCAGTGATGAAGGGATAAGAAAAGATCATCAAGTATGAGGATGTGTCACTGGAGACTAAGACCAAAATCATTCACACTCTGGTATTTCCGATCACCATGTATGGATGTGAAAACTGGACAGTAAAGAAAGCTGACAGGGAAAAAAGGGATTCATTTGAAACGTAGTGCTGGAGGAAAGCTTTGTGGATACCCTGGACTGCCAGAAAGATGAACAAGTGGATCCTAGATCAAATCAAGCCTAAGCTATCTCTGGAGGCAAAAATAATGAAAAATGCTCTTACTGGATGTGCTACACCAGTTGTCAGGAAAACCAATATAGTCCCTGATCAGTAGTGAGGCAAAGAGTGAGGCTGGTTGTGGTTGTGTTCCAACAAGTTGAAACCAGCTTATAACAACCCTAGAAGGGCTCCCAAGGTCAATGAGATATTTAAGGGGTGGCTTTACCAGTTTAATATTCCCAGTGAGCTGCCATGATTGAGCAGGGATATGAACCCAGGCCTGAGTCCTAGTTCAATTAAAAATTATATGTGGGATTGCTCTCTTAAGAGATCCCTTTGTTTAACATTTAGTTTTCTGTAGGCATTTAAACCCACCTTTGTTGTCTGTTCCATGGAGCAACAAACCAGTCAGAGGTTGGGCTTAAAGGAAAGCAAAAGTTACTAAGATTTATTTAGAAAATATATTTTATAGAAAAGACTGTCCTGAGCTAGATGCCTAAGCTTGGGCCAGGATGAAGCACATTGTTGGAAAAAGACAGGGTGGTGTGGCAGCATGAGCCACATTTGAAAAAGAGATGTTGACAACAAAAAAAGGACTGAGGTAAGGTAAGAAAGGACTGAGGAGAGAAGACAGGGAGTGAACTTCCGGGGAAGGTGAGAGAAACAGCCCACTCTACCATTCAAACACCCCATGGGACATTTATGATGGAGAGGCACTGAAAAATGGGATTCTTCCAGAAGATTCTTCCAACATCACTCTAAGAAGGAAAGAACTTTTAAAAGTATATATATGGGGAGGGGTGGTGGTTTAACTCCTTTAGATTTTATTTATTTATTTATTTATTTATTTATTTATTTATTTATTTATTTATTTATCTATCTATCTATCTATCTATCTATCTATCTATCTATCTATTTATTTATTGGTGCTTTGTTTTGTGATATTCCACATGCACTGAAGATTAAAAGCTGGTTACAATAGAAAACACTTCCAGTGTGCTGAGGTGAATAGGTTGCTGGACTGTGATTCAGGAGGCCTGGGTTCAAGCCTCCATTTGGCCATTGAAACTCACTAGGGGATGGTGACCGTAAAGTACTCCTTGAATATCTTGCATACCTGGAAAGCTCTGCTAGGGTCACCATGAATGGGACAGGACAATGATGACATATATAGACAACAATAGAAAAAAAGCAATTGAGAGACAATTCCCCAAAGGAAGGCATCAAGTACACATATGAAGTACTCAGCCAAAAAGAGGGGACATGCATTTTGAGAGCTAGTATAACGTTCATGCTACGAAACTGAGTGACAACTCAGTTTGTATCTCCTCCCTATTGTCATGCCATGAATTATCTGGATGTTCACCTGTAGCCCTCCCAGCTACAATCTGTGGGAAAGGAATGATGTCTTAACCTACAGGGTCTCAGCAAGTTAATGCATGTAAAATTGTCTGATAACTACAAAGCACTATACCAATACAGTACAAAATATTTACTACATTTGTTGTTATGAGTATTTATCCCCCTCCCTCATGAAGTGTGCTTGTTTTTCCATAATCTTTGCATCTTTTTGAAAAGGATGTCTGAAACTGTTAATGGGGTGGGTGGG
This sequence comes from Intellagama lesueurii, assembly GCA_037013535.1. Classification (NCBI taxonomy): domain Eukaryota; kingdom Metazoa; phylum Chordata; class Lepidosauria; order Squamata; family Agamidae; genus Intellagama; species Intellagama lesueurii. The sequence continues at coordinate 214,164,730 of JBAJHW010000003.1, forward strand.
TGAGGTGGAAATCCTGGAGAAGAGAGAAGGTCTCTCCTTTACTTTGGCAAGGGTCTTACGCCACCGCCACACCATTCTGGTTGTCCATATTGATTAGCTGTGGAAGAATAAGGATAGGAATGTGAGTTCAGATGCACATGCCATGGAAACTAACTCAGACATGCTTCTGAATATATGGATGTCATCTATTTCCACTCCATTTATTTCAGTAAGTTAATTGAGGTACAGTCCCCACCCTGTTCATTCTTAACTGGAGATGTCTAGGAGTGGATCAAGGCAAAGGTCTCAAAGTCTTCCCCCTCCCATACCTGTCCAAAATGGGGGTGCGTTCACCCTCGCCCACCTACCCATTGACCCCAGTTCAGAATGAGGGGATTTGAGACCATTGTGTGTCCAGTGTATCAGAACTGTGAACAGGTCTCAAAAGACCATTAAAATCAATGTGTTATAAACGGTATTTTGTGTGTATGGGGTGGGTACCGTTTGAAAGCACACTTTTTAACATCAAATTTTGGACCTTGCTAAAGGGTCTACAAGGAGTTTCTGCAGAGTAGGCCCTCCTCCCACAACATCTCTCAAGATGAAGTATGAAGCCTGAGATGAAGTCCCATGAGAGAAAAGCTGCCTTTTCATGTAGCATGTCCTTCTGGTACTGGTCAGGGTTACAACAATGAGTAGAAACCCCTCTCTCCTGGTCAAGACCCACAGAATTGAACATGACCAAATTATTCTGGAATCTGAGGCAGAACATCCCATAAGTGCCTCTCTTAGTTGGTAGTAGTAGCAGCAGTAGTAAGAGAAGGAGAAGGGGAAGGAGGATTGGACTCAGGTTTGTGATACTTGCAGTAGACTCACTGACATTGATGAACACTACTTATGGCTAACTGAAGTTCTATTGGTTGTAGTAGGTCATTCACAGTGTCCAGTCTGGATCAAACCAATAGTTGAATGATACACTAAATACAGTATGCTTCTCTGCTATAGCACTCCAAGTCCAGCTGTGGGGCTGTCCCTCTTTGGGCACCCTCTTTTCACTTGGAGGGAGTTCTAGTTCAAAGCTTGGACAAGTTCCTTTTTTGGATCTTGATTCTCAGAGCGCCTTATCCAGCATAGCCAGGGCAGCAGATTAAAAAGTCCCAAAGGAAACTTCCAAAATTCTGCTCTGACTGCACTTTTGAGGGGCCATGGAGTGCCTGTTTATCTGCCTTTCCGGAGATCCTCAGCATCCCCTTACAATATGCAGAGAGAGAGAGAGAGAGAGAGAGAAAGGGAGGGAGAGCCCCCACCCCCACAAACTGCAGCCTCTGGGAGGGCAATTAAGCCCTGGAGCGGACAGAACTGGGGCCGAGGGTGGGGGCGGTCTTTCTTTTCCTTGGAGCGAGCAGCCCGTCATCCTCTCCTTCCTCTCCCTCCAAACGCTTCTGCTCGCCCAAACCACAAGGACTTTGGATGATGGAACTGGCGCCGGCAGGTTCCCTAAAGAGTTCAGAAGTCAAGAACTTTAGGCAGGTAGGGCGGGGGCAGCGGGGGAAACCCGATCGCCTGTGGAGACGCGGCACGGAAGGAAGGAAGGAAGGAAGGGACGGGACCGGAAGATCCTGGTAGACGAGGAAAGGGAATCAGGCCCCTTTTCTTTAAGGAGGAGTTGAGGAAATGCCACTGCCAGAGCTGAGGTGGTGTAAGCGGGCCCCGCCGTGTTTCGGTTAGAGAAGAACGCCAGCTGTTCTCTTCTGTGCTGCAAGGCAGAAATTCAACAGGCTGGACTTTTCCCTACTTGGAAAAACCATCGCGTGAAAAAGCGGACCCTGTTGAACTTCTGCTCTCGAGTCCTGCGTGAAGGGAAAGGGCGATCTGACTAAAGCAGGAGTGTCCTGAAAAATCTGCTCCTGCTGCAGAAACGCTTTACTCCTACAGGATTTAGTCCTCAAATGTATTTCCTGGCAGTCACAAGCCCACAAAGGTTGTGCTCCTTAAGCTGTGCTGGCTGGAGTATTGGGGAAGTTGTAGTCGGAGAAAGGAAATTTCCCCGGATCTCGATGAGCGATTTGGGGAAACTTAGTGTCGAGACTCAGCTCACGATGCCTTTGAAATGCAGATTTTTGAGGAACACGTGAAACACCTGGGCCCATCCAGGCTCCCCAGTCCCGCAACCTTTAGCGAAAATGTGGTGTAGTAGATAGAGTGACGGACTAGGACTCAAGAGGCCTGGGTTCGAATCCATAGAAGATCACGGGGTGTGGAACTAGTAAAACATCTCACCTCGAAAACCTTTTTAGGGTCGCTATAAGTCGGTTCCGATTTGACGGCACATAATAACAACAAAACGTGACTTATTGCTCAGGCCAGAACCCCTGTTTGCTTGCAGTCGTTATCTGTATTTATATCTTAATCAAGACCCGGTGTATGGTGACTCCAGTAGGGTTTCCAAGATATATGAGACATTTAAGGAGTGGCTTTATGAGTGCCACCCGCCCCGATTGAGTTCCCATGGCTGAATAGGGATCTGAAGCGAAGTTCCCCCGAGTCTTACCAGGGAAATACTTTTATTAGACTACTCCCTTCTCTGAAATTGCATATGATTTGGTGTATTTTTCTTTTCTTTTGCCTGACGGAAGTATCACCCTGATATGAAACGTGGATTTTGGACGGCGTCTCCCTTCTCCCTTGCGTCTTTCTTCCATGTAAATATCCAGAGGATTGAACTTCAGACAGAAATGTTTGCCTAGTGAACAGCCACGTGGAACTTGAAGCACGTATTATTTCCATCACGATAGAAATATCTCACCTGATCTAGTCATACTCCGAAAATTCTTATCCTGCTGCGGTCAAGTGAAGGCGCCTAAGAAGGCAAAAATGGACAATCTCCCACCTGATGTGGGAGAACTCGTCCACTGGTGGAAACATGTATGTATGTAAACCGCCCGCCATCCTCCAGCCCGTTTTCTAAATCATCCAACCCCTTTCGTTATGTGACAAATTTAGCGCTCAAAATTAAATACTTTTAAAAAGACAAGTGAAAATGGGTGGGATTGCCTGTGATGAAATAGAGAAAACAGAGCACAGAGATTTATTGGACTTTTTTTTTGTTTTTGTTTGTTTGTTGTTGTTGTTGTTTTGCTCTGCCACGTTTCCTCCTGCTCCCGCCGTCGGACTCATCTGGCCGCTTGGACGAGACAAGCTGTGAGAAGTCTACAAAGAGCGGTTTGAGGGTCGTTTCTTTTAAATTGGAATTGACACGGACCACAACATCGTTGCAAATATTTATTTGGCACTTAAGACCTGGTTGGCAGTGGGGGGGGGGGGGTTATTCTTTGGGACACTTGAGGATACTCCGAAGGGGGTTTTGGATTCGGGTGGGAGGGGATGCTCTGTTTCCCAAGTGAGAGGGGTGGGGAAGATTTGAAGCCTGAACAGATGCTGGCTTCCCAGTAATATGCTCTCTCTATCACTTAGCAGCGGCAAAGCGAAAGACCATCTGGTGAAGGCCTGTTATTCTATATAGCCTGGGGGGAGGGGAGGAAAAATGGGAGTAGGGGGTCCCATGACCAACTGGGAATAAAAGCATCGTTATAAATAGAACATATTTATAGTGGAGTAGGTTTCTCTTTTTAAAAACTGCTATGCATTTTGAAAGATGCATAACTTAAATGTTCGTATTTTGAAAATCTTCTAAAATGGATTTCAGACAACTGTGTGGGTGCAGAATAATGGACTATAGATCTCTTTTTGACATATTGGAATTCTCTTTAGTAATTATGATGATAATAATCGTAGTTTTCGGATAATGATGTAAAACTTTTTGTCAGAATAGTTTTAGTCGAAATCTGTTTCTGCTCTGACTAGCTGGAGCTAACCAATTTAACTTACTTATTCATTTAGTATGTTTATTGCTTTAAATCGATAAAATGATCTCAACATCAAGGACACTTTTAAGAACTATTTTAATGAAGATTGCAGTGTGGAAAATCCTTAGAAACGTATTTTTTAAAAAATCATTTACTGTACATGCAAACCTATATCCACTTACCTGGAGATATGTTCTATTCAACTCAATGAGCTCTCCTCTGAGAAACACACATTTTCACTGTAGAAATCCTTTGGCTACATGAAGATGTACATAATGTTGTACTAAGAGACCTTCATCTCTCAGCACGCTTTCAAAGGAGCACAATCCATATATATATTCATACTGGATTTGTAGTCTGCATTCCACACATTCAACCAGCTAATCCATTAGCCCTACTGATCCACTGATTCATCCTATCAGTCCCAATAACGTTGTAGTGATAATAAAACAACAACAACAACAATCAAAGTTTGTGCATGAATGTAAACAATAGCACTACCTGTTCACAAAAAAAGGAGAACCTTTGGCGCGCTTTTACCTCCGTTGCCTATCTCTGTCCCTCTGAACTCATTGTATTCCTTTGAATAAACTTCCATGGAATCTAATTTCCAAAGATGCTATAGAACGATCGGAACCTACATTATGGAGAAGTTCGCAAGTTAGTTCAAAGATTACTACGAAACACAGACATAAATATAAAATATATCATATATACACTAGTCACATATTTCTTTTCTTTTCTTTATAAAAAATGATCTTTTCTTTCCTCTCTAGATTTTATCTCACGATTTCCAAAATAAGTAAATGAAGGAAGAATTCGAAGTTATTTGGCAGCACAAAACAAACTTGACTCTCGCTTCCTACTGTAAAGGCGGAGGTGGAAGAAGAAAGACGGCTTTGCCTGCGCTGGCATTTTACACTCGCGTGGAATTAATTCCTGCCCGACGATTTCCCTCAACAAATCTTTCTTCAAAAAGATACCGTGCAGTTTGGAAGTGAGCGCTGTGGGTGCGCTTCTCTCCCTCCCCCCCCCCGCCCCCGCCAGGGTTGCATTTTTATGTCTGCATGGTAATGGCTCCCGGCTCTAAATAATCCCCCTGACCTGGTAGGCTAGCATTTCTTTTTAATTATTTACCTGTTAGGGAAAGTGCTACTTTTATCTCCCTCCTTGTGTCCCCTCCCTTCACTTTGGTGCTAATGGTTGCTGCTCCTTTGGGCTGAGAAGCCTTCTAAAGCTGGCCAGCAGATCTTTTCATTAAAGTTTCATGTCCGTCAATTGCCCGACATAAAAAATATAGACTCGGATCCCATCTAAAATATTAATACTTTAATGCTTGCTGTTAAATAAGCCAGGCCCCCGGGCGTCCCAAATCAATTCGCCATAATGCACTCCTCATTTGGCCACCAGCTCGGAGACATTTTTCTTACACCGTTATTAACTTATGTCAATTGCTCGTCCAATTAGTGCTCGCGAGAGGAGGAAAAGGCTTTGGAGAGAGAGAGAGAGAGAGAGAGAGAGAGAGAGAGAGAACCCAGGGTTCCGCTGAAAGCCAACACCTAAAGTGAGGAATGCTGTGAATTGTCTGGGACGCTGAATAGTAACAGGCAATAAATCACTGGAAGCAACCATAACACCGATGGATGGCGTGGGTGAATGGAAGGGCCAAGAAGAGGCTGGATCGTGAAAGCAGGCTTCTGATTTCTGGTTTGCTCTGGCACAAACTCTTCATCAAAGCACCTTGCGCCCTGACCCACACCTGCAAAAGGGTGAGGTGGGAGAATCCCAACTACGGTAGTGGTATGGACGATACCACTTCATGCAATATGCCAGGTTTAAAGGTCTTACTTGTGTGTGTATGTGTATGCCTGATTAACTATTAAGCCCAAAGTTGTTACAGGAGTTTTTTAACCTGCAGGTGTGTGTTTGTTCGTAATTTTTTTTCAAGTCTAGCATTGTTAAAGAAGGGGATCTTCTGTTCCCCCACTTCAAGATTCTACCACCTTCCACTTTGATTGACTGCATGTATAAAGTGGGAAAGGAAAGCTGTAGAAAGAGAAAGATAATCTTCCCAAGGAAAAGCAAAACACAGTTTAATCCTGCATAGAAGCAAGGGGGTGTGGTGCTGGTTAGGGCGATGAAACGGAACTTGAGAGATCGAGGATCAAGTCCCTGCTGAGCCATGAACCTCACTGGTTAACCTTGGGCTGCTCACTTTCTTCCTCTCACACTGCCTAATAAACAAATTAATAACACGTCTACTCGGAAATAAACCCTACTGAGCTCATTCCAAAACATTTCCCTCTAAACAATTAACGTCGTTAAGTTAGTTTAAAATTGTAGCCTTGAAATTCAGCCTAGGCTCCTTTTCGCCGTCATGTGGATACGCGGTGAGGCCGTCGACGGATCTACCTTCGCCATAAATTCCTCCGTTAATTCGATGGTACCGTGCAATGGCAGAAAACGAACAAGCCGGCGCACAGGCGTTTGGTTAACATTTGCCCTTGACGATTAATCGCGCGAGATTTATGGCGGCCTATCCCTTCCGGGACATCCTGACAACTTCAGAGCTGGCTCGTCAAGAAAGGAGAAGAGAACAGAAACAATCTTCGCCTGCAGAATTATGGACCCCAAAGGGTAAGGGTGCGAGTCGAGTACCACTACTTCAGCTCCAGAAGGAAAAGGGTGGGATAAAAAACAGCCACCCTGACAATGTTATTGGGTCCTTTTTAAAGAAGCCGAAATGGGATGAAAACGCGGTCGAATTGGAGGTGCAGTTGTGGATTTCAAGGAGGCTCGGAGGGCAGGAGGGGAAAATGCCACACATGGACCCATGGAGTGTTTGTGGGTTACAGAGGCCTCCGTCTGTCGTTTACATGCACATACACACGCGCGCCTTCTCTTCACTGAGGGCACATTTCTGCCTCCCGCCTACTCTGTCTCTCCAGGACACGCACAACCCCAGCCCCGTTTCAGCGAGAAGGAAACTATTGAGATATTTTATCTCACAAACCGTAATCAGATAACGCTCTGATTGTGCCAGTTTGGTATTCCGAAAGTAAATCTTTCCTTTATAGCTGTCTTATCTTCTCAGTCATTCACTTGTTGACGTGCTAATTTAGCAGACGAAATGGGCCGTTTCATTCAATCATTTCAATCTGAAATCCTTTAGCTCCTTGAAACTGCCACCGGGTCTGGTCAATTTCAAACAGCCAAAAGTTCTGGGGGGGGGGGAAAGGGGGGGAAAATGAAAAAAAGAAGAAGAAGGGAGGACAAGGGAGACAGATGAATGTTTTATACGTAGTTCTTTTGGTATGATGGAACTTAACTCCGCCCCCCCAGAGTAATACTGAATACATCATGGCTTACATTTTGCTTAAAAAATTAAAATTGGAACACGCGGAGAATTTACTCCCCATCATTCATTTTAGGACTGCCTTTTAGCCTATGACAGCCGCTCTACTGTCTGTTATGTATTGATTGTCATAAAGATTGAAAAGGGAGAGGTTGCTCCAGGCTCTAAGTTTTAGAAAAAGGAAGAGCTGCTAGCCTGCTGTAAAATTAATTAGAATTAGTTTTATTACATGAGTATCTCAAAACACATTCTTGGGAAAAGATTACACTTTTAACATGACAGGACATTCTGTTTCAACAAATAACAAATACGTGGATTTAAATGTATGCTGATTTTCGAGATAGGACTTGACTCTGTTTAAATGCAGCAAAATATTTATAACTCAAAGTGGTTGCATCAATGACTTTTAAAAGCTGATATAAATAGAGGAGGAAAAGTTACGTTTCCTTAAGAACAAGCCCGCTGAACACAGCGGGGCTTCTGCCCCAGCAAACATGGATGGGATCAGACTGGACAAATACAGTTAATGTTCACAAATTAATTTCAGCTAAAATATAAATAGATCAAACTGATTGGTAATTGAATCCCTTGGGCTACGATCAAAATCTGTTCTCTCCTTCTGCTCTCACTGAGGCGGCGTTAAAGAACAGGTCTCCACAGGGGAATTCGGTGTAAACTAGGTTCCAACTACTCCACTTAACCCCGAGTTCATAGTCTTGCTGCTCTGGAAATTTTGTCATTCAAGTTGAGCCGCCTTGTATACTTTACCAAACTATCTAAATTGTTGTTGGTGATATCATGGTCACCATCATTATCACCATCATGACCATCACCAGCATCATTATCATCAATTACCTAAAGAATTTTTCGACCTGTGGCAAGGAATCACTTTCCGTCGTGGCTTAAAAATGATTGCTTGCTTCTGTGACAAGTAGTTCATGAATAGTACCATTCCATACATGTCTACTCAGAAGAAAATCCCGTTGGGTTCAACGGGGATTATTCTCAGGAAGGTGGGACAGGACCGCTGCTTTATAAAGCAGGATCCCCTATGACAACACAATCCACGTTGATTACTTAATACCAAAGGTATAAGCCGACGGGCTTATACGTTTTCAAAAGCCGGGCAGTTATTTCCTGAGGGAAATGTATTCCCAACTGATGGGAAAGGGACACCCAGCCCCCAGTCCATAAACGGGCAAAATGGAAGAAGGATGAACAAACACGCTCGGGAATGAGATTCTGCTTCTAATGGACCACAGCAAACAGGTGTAGAAGAAGAAGAAGTTCAGGCAAGATTTCCTCCCTCCTCAATGAAGGGAAATGGAATAGTCTATACTACTACTACTACTACTACTACTACTACGTCCGAAATAATAATAATAATAATAATAATAATAATAATAATAATAATAATAATAATAATAATAATAATAATAATAATTATTATTATTATTATTAGTAGTAGTAGTAGTAGTAGTAGTAGTAGTAGTAGTAGTAGTAGTAGTATTGTGCTAAAAAAGTCAATTCCGACTTATGGCGACCCTTCTCAGGGTTTTCTACATAGAGAACAGACAGAAGTGTGTTCTGGGGCGTCCTCGGACTATTCATCTTGCCAAAGGCCTCACAGAAGCAATCCCGTGTATTCTGAGCTGGGGGCAAGGGAAACCGAACTCAGTGGGGCAGTTTCTGACGTAGAGTACCCAACATTTAGCTGTTTGTTGCCTTTTGGAGTCCACGATGTCTTTTGGAAATGTTCAGCAGTGTTTAACAATCTGAAGTACATTCAAAATTGCTCAGAGGCCCTTGTGAGACGAAAACGTTCTGAAGTGTGCGTGTTTAAAAGACGAATCTTCATTTCTTCACAGTTTGTGAGTAGGTTGTAGCCGTTTCCGGACCAGAGTCTATTTTCTTCCAAAACTAATCTAAAGGGCTCGTGAAATTCAGAGCTGCTCTGTTCTTTACTGGAGGTACCAACGACTTTGACTTCTGACGCGTTCTGATTTAAACGAAATTTCTCCAAATTTGTGTTGTTACCACAGTCCCTTCGGGGAACGCCAGATGATCGCCCCCGGGGAGGGTGGCTGGGAATTCTAGAACTCACATCTTAAAACGGGAAATTCCGTCTCAATCTTGCAACGTCAATCCTGCAATGAGACAATCTCATAAACGTGACTACCTTCATAATTGTTGGGACAGGGAAAAGCCTTGGAAAGTGGAGTTTGAGGTCTGATTTTTGCTCTCTTTCGTTTGGAATCAGGCTCCAACGGTTTTTGCCTCGACACTTGGAGAGAGTGCGAAGTTAGCAGTGGAGTTCTGAAGACATTTCCTTCGCTGGTTCGGAGTTTTCGCCTGGTTCAGCCAAAGACTTCTGCACAAATGTCCCGGAAGTGACGCGGCCTCCTCGCGCCGCCAACCAGTCCTTGCCCAAAGCTCAAGGGAGCCCAGCTCAATCACAAGCCCATCCGTTGAAAATGCTACATCAGCATACGATATTAATAGATAGGGATGAACAAATGTGAGTCCCTTCGGGTCCAGAGCGTAAACCTCCAGGATTGCTGGAGTTAGTGGAACAGAGGGAGGATGAAGGGGAGGGGTATTCCTGAACCTGCAGCCCCATGAGACTGGCTAAAAGGTGTGAGGACGAGGAGGAGGAGGAGGAGAGGAATTGCTTGCATAAGATCATCAACGACAAGAGCGTTTCATTGGCCCCAATTCCAGCATCCGCTGCCGGGGCACAGAAAGAAATGCGAGCAAACCAAACTCTCTAGTGACAAGTGAAGCAAAAGATAGAGAGCTTACCGCCGCCACCCTAAATACATATATTGCATGGAATTATGTCTTGCTGAAATCAGCAGAAGTCATTTATCAATTTAAATAAATAGGCAGAGATCCATATTTTCCAGTGGGACTGTGCAGCGGATTGGAAAAACAACGTGACCTTTGCCACTGTCTGGAGGTTTAAGGCTCGCAGGATTGCGGTGCCGATACGTGGAAGGTTTAACAGTTCAGCTCAGATGATATCCCTGAGATTATGTAAGTGCAGGAACTGAACCTGAATGGGTTTACTTTCTCCCTCTTTCCTCCGCACTCCTTTCCTCTCATATATGTTGTCTGTTAGATTGCAATCCAGAGGGCAGGGACGGTCTCGTTGCCTTTTAATCCCTGTATGCGGTTTGGAGGGCCGAGGGAAAGAGCTTTGTAAGGGAACGATGATAAATTTTGACTCTAGTTGCCCATACATTTTGGTGGAATAAAGGCAATCTGAAATTTCTCTCTGTTATAAACAGTGTGAAGATGCATCCTTTAGAATGCTCAGCTGTTGTTGTTTTCCTTCCATCTGATTTACCGAAGAAGCACAAGCAGAAAATCGGTGTTTGAACTGCAAACCCCAACCAGCCAGTTTTAAAGGCATATTAATGTTAAATTAAAATGTAGGGCGCAGGACATGTGGAAGAGAAATGCAGTACTGTATCCTTAAGTGAGACTGTATCCCCCTCCCCCAGAGATCCAAGATAAATTTAGGATGGTAGGATCCCAATCTTTCACGTGATTTCCCATTCCTTAAATCATCATTATATCCCTTGGTAAGTTTTACAATGGATCCACTGGAAATATTTTATCAACTTAAAAAAGAGTGAGCCCTCCTGTCCTCCACATCATCACGCTTTCCACTCCTTCCTTGCTCGTTACGGAGGCGCGTTTAGTGCTAACTTCGTCTGAGTCTCATTTGGAGACCATGAACTGGGTCAACAGAGATCATTTGGGTAATTGCACTTTAGCCTTCACTCTGCCCACAGTTTGTGGAACAGCATTTTAGAAGGGACCGGGAAGCGCCTCTTTATGTTCCCTATGTGGCTGGAGAAGCTCCTTTATTTTCCTCCATGGATCCAGAACGCAGAGCCATAACAATGCGCAGCATTAGAATTACTTAGTTTTCCTCGGGGACTGAAACAGATCAAAGAGTTCGAGGCGCTAGTCAGTTTCAGGGCCGCCAACTGGAGCAGCCCGGCTCTGCCTCCCTCGCGTGGATGACTTGACTTTATAAGGTCCCCGGGTGCCTGGCAGGGCTCCCCGTTCGGGTTTAACTGGGAGAGAAACTCCTGTGCTGCTCACTCGCTGGCTCTCTCTCTCTTTCCTCGGCTGTCATTCATCCTCCTTCTCAGGGCTCCAGCCAATGGAGGAGCAGGGCCTAGTAGCGCCGGGCTCTTGGCTAACATGATTGATGCCCTTGCAGCAAGGCGAGAGAGGGAGCCCACGGGCGCGCTCGCTCCCCCCCCCCCGCTTCCCCTCCCCCAGTTTTTCCTTCCTCCGCTTGCATCCTCCTTTCCCCCCTCTTTGGGATCAAGTGAAGCGAGACCAGCAAAGCGGAGCGTATTTTAAAAAAAGTCTCTAGCTTGGAATAAGGAGGTGGTGGTGGTGGTGGAGGGGGGGGGGGAAGTCACCCTTTTTGGGGTGGCTCTCGGCCCACCATGGATCACTTAGGGGCGCACCACCTCCACCAGAGCCACGCGGAGCCCATCAGCTTCGGCATCGACCAGATCCTCAACAACCCGGACCAAGGCAGCTGCATGATCTCCAACGCGCGGCTGCAGGACGCGGCGGTGGACTACGGCCTGGGAGGATGCGTGGTGAGCAGCGCTTACAACACCATGGCCGGCCACTACGGCACGGCCACCGGAGGCGGCGGCGGCGGCGGCGGCGGCGGGGGGTCCTCCTCAGCCGCGGGTTACAACAACGGCGGGGCTTGCAGCATGGCTTCGCTAGCGGGCTCTTACAACATGAACCTGGGGGTCGGGGCCATGAACGGAAATAACCTCAATTCGGCCGGGGGCGTGATCCGGGTCCCGGCGCACCGACCGCTGGCCGGAACCGTCCACCAGCCTCTCTCCACCGCCATGCCCACCGTGCCCTCCGTGAACAACCTCACGGGGCTGACTTTTCCCTGGATGGAGAGCAACAGGCGGTACACGAAGGACAGGTTCACAGGTGAGTGAGAGAGACTGGGGAGCGGGGCTCGCCTTCCCTCCTGCTTTACATCTCGCAAGCCATCGGCTCCCTCCGGCGCTTCCTCTTCTGGCCCATTTCTCTCTCTCTCTCTCTCTCTCTCCCCTTCTCTCTCTCTCTATCCCAAACCGAGCTACCGGCTTGGTGTGGAGCGTCCCTTTCCTGCCCTGAGGCAACAGGACTCCCGGGCGGGCCAGGGGTACGATGTGTAACTGGTTGAACTGCATCGATTGGCTTAATTTATAAATAGGATTGATGGATGGATCTTTGATTTATGGCCTACTGGAGCTGTTATGCTTGAGAGCGGGGATTTAAAAGGAAAAAAACTATTGCAGAGGTTTAATCGAATTCATTATCTTTATTTAAAGTGACGATATTTTGTGGTATTGTTAACAGGAGGTTCTAATTTTTTTAAAAAAAACTTATTCGAATTTCGCCCCATTGAGCTATAAAATTTATCCTGAAAACTAAACTGGCATACAGATAACATGCTATTTATCCGGTCTCCTAGTTGGTCATTCCTAAAAAGCTTGGATCTCGAATCTAGGTTAAAGAGGAACATTTACTATTTTAAAGTTGATTAAGTGGTTCAGCCTGGCCCCTACACAGTACGATTCCTTAAATGATTCATTCATGACCAATGGCCTGACTTCAAAACAGTATGTGGTCAGTCTTACTTGTTAAAGACTGTAATAAATTCTACTACAAATAATAGTCATCACAACAATAAAATACAGCCATGCGATTTTAATAGCAATAGTTAATCAATATTTCTAATACCCACCGCAGTTTAGCTGTGTAACTAAAAAGGAATAAGTCAACTGTTACTGGAAAAATAGTGCATACCAAGGTTCAGCAAGCTTTTTTCCTCTAAAACTGATTTTTAAAAAATATTATGAAGTATACATATTATGTAAGCACTTGTATGTGTGTGTGTGTGTGTGTGTGTTCATGTACACGAGCATGTATTGTGTACACATATTTCCATGTATCCATGTATAAAGATACACACATATGCATGCATAAATATGCATATCTATAGCTATATCTATATATCTTTAACTTTCTGCCAGTGGGAGGGTATTACATGATACTGATCTATAACATAAATAATGAAAACGCAGAATCCAGATGCGGCTGGCAAGGATGAGAGGCCGATCAATAATTTGGTCCTGGGAAGGAAAAGCTCCCTGTTGTATTGTTTTTGGATCTAACCGTGCCTAGGGTCTCTGGCATGCAAATAGAGGATCTGAGCTGTTATGCACGTAATAAATAGAAAATGTTAATCGATGTGAATGACAATTTATAGCTTAGTGGCAAATGCACTGGACGAAAAACCACAAGAAACCCCTGCCCTGTTAGAAAAGTCTGGGATGTCCCCCCTCTCTCCCCCACCGCCAAACAACGAGGTCAATAAGATTTCCATTTTGATTTAAGCAGTGAATCTTGAGTGTCATCAATAAAGTTCCCATTATCTTACACACGGAGAAGGATCTGATATATCTTCAGAGCAGGAATCCTACCTACCTCCCGAGAGGCGGTAAAGTTCAAACTAATGACTATGCAGAGAGAGGCCCAAACAAGACAGATGAGCAGATAGACGTCGGGACAGTTGGAGCGCCCTCCTGCCCAACTATCACTGTAGGTAGAAGGAAGATGCCATTGAGCTCAATGGGAATTACTCCATGGCCGCAATCCTGCATACTCCTACTTGTTAGTAATTCACGCTGAACTCAGTGGAGACTATTTCAGACTAAACATGTATAAACATCTTTTCTCCGTAACCGAGTCCATGATCTGAAGCCTTGAGGCCTACAATCCGGTTTGCGTTTAAGATCGCCTTCTTAAGTCCGCTTCATTTTCCTGAGACATTGATACTGTGGCTCAAACCGAGAAGGAAAACAGTAAATAGGAACAGAAACTGGGTCCATATGAGAAAAGGGGCCTTTCACTGGACGAATGGAGAGTCCTAGGAGAAACGACGCCCCTGAAGTTGTGCATTTATTGCCAGAGGCCCACAAAGACAGACGGAACATTTTTCTGGGAGTCGAGATTTTCCACTCCCGGTCGAGAAAACTCGGCGAGAATCGCTTTCTTATGGCCAAGCCCGCGTGAGCCTCCGAAACTACCTCCTCTTTGCAGAAGTGCCTGGCGGCAGCGCGGTTTAAATATAGTTTTTTTTAAAAAAAAATCCCAATAAACTACTTCTTTTCTTTCTTTCTTGATTTTCTTTTCTTTTCTTTTGGAAGATACCATTTTCCCCCCACAATTTTCATTTGTATTCCAGATTTGCCTCTCATTTTTTCTCCTTCCTTGTTCCACCACCGGAGGCCAGTGGTGCCAAAATTAAACATTATAAAATTATTATTATTATTATTATTAAAGATTTGGACTGGGCTATGTACAGAGAAGCAGGGTTAGGGGAGAGATAACTGTGATTTTTTTTAAAAAAAACTCTCTAATATACAGAACATGTGGACTTTGCAAAATATAGTTCTTCCTGTCCACTATGGAACACTTCTGCCAAGTGTATGAAATTGAACAGAACTGTACACATTTATTCAGAAGTAAGTACTCATAGTTTACTCTCTGTAGGCCACTATATTCAACACTATATTCACTACATATCTCACTCCCTGGTATAAATGTAGAGGATTGCAGCTGCATAAAGTTAAAGGCATCATAAAGTATTCAGAAGATCTTTTCTGTATTTCAAACGAATCTCTTAGGAGTGGGACAATATGTAAGCACCCAAATAAAATCTGGTCACATTTTTCAAGTTTATGGTTTTCTCCTTATCTACCACTCCCCTTTTATATTTGTTATCATATAACAGCCATATTCCTTTGCTAAATTAGAGGTGTGTGTGCGCGCGAGAGGAATAAAAAGAGAGAAGGTAGTTTAATATTTCATTCAACACAATTCTGCTCAGTCACTTCTCACCAAGGCTACTCAGACTCACAAGTGACTTAAATTGTTCGGTTGGTGGTGGTGGTAGGTTTCGTTTTCCACCTCAGACATTCTAATGTTTTCTAAAAAAATCAATGTAATTTAATTACATTTTTAAAAATAGCTCCCTTGTAAAACAATCATTGCAAATTAGAGGAAGGCAGATCAAAATACATTTTCCCCTCAGCAAAAAGAAAAACGAAACAAAAACAAAATAACCTCAAAATCTCTATTAGGACAATACCTTTATTAGATGAAACAAAATACGAGGAAGTGGCATGCATGTTGTTTAGACCTGCATTTTGTGACATTATGGCCTTAATAAAGATTGTGCTGAATCTTTTCTGAGAGGTACTTGGGGAAAGTGCTTGTTTAGTTTAAATCCATAAACGCATGGGTTTTAAAAAGAATTTCCTTCAAGTCAATGTAACTCCATCCAGGTTGGAACCAGTTTCCTCAAACACAGGCCCACACCATTTCTTTTACTTAAGAATTGACTTCTTGTATTGTTAATAATGGTTTTATCAGCCTTCTTATTTAAATATAGACCTGATATTTTTATTGGGGGAGAGAAGGAGCCCTTTGGTTTTTTAAAAAAGTAAGCAAATATTTTATGTGTTGCAAGCAAGTCTGAATCAGGTTTGGAATTCATATTAAGAAACAAAATCTATAAAATGTTATGTGGAGGTTTGGAAGGTATAAGGCAGTGGAGAAAAAAAGATGGAAAACTATTCTTTACATCTTTATTCAAAATTGTCCCATTGTGGCTGCAATCCAAAATATGCTATTCCAGTGTGATGCCATTGAATGCATTTGGATCTGAGTAAAATATGAATAGCCTCATATCGGACAGGTGTTTTATGTTTCCTCATACCTCATCCTATGGATGTTTAATCAGAAATAGTTCTCTATAAATTCAGTAAGACTTCCTTATTCTATGTTTAAATTTGCAGTCTTAGTAATGTATATTTCCACATCACTTTATCTGCTCTAAACCTTTCTTCTGAAGAAAATGATTTAGTAAAAATCCAAAATTTATGAAACAGTCTTCTAAGACAGGTTTATTTTGAAGCAAATCCCATATATTTCTGTGGGATTTACTTCAAGGTATGTGTTTCTAGTGCTTTACTCCTGGTGCTGCACTTCAGCATACAAACAAAAATTTAACAAATAATCCAAAAACCTTGCCTGGAAGTAAGAATTATAGAAATCTTTACAAAATCAAAGCTGGGAGAAGTAGGGGTGTGAGGAAACAAATTCTGGTTAATACATTTGATTGGCATTTTGTGATTCTTGCCAGGTCCTGGTGTTTTGCTCATGTACATGCATGGAGGTACTTTCCCCCCTAGCTTTTAGCCAGCCAGGCAACTCTCCACCTTTGCGTGCAGGATTAGTAAATGCAAGGAGCATATAAAAACCAGTGTGGAGCCATGGATAGAGTGTCAGAATAGGGTGCAAGAAGCTGGGGTTCAAACCTCTGCTGGATCATGGAAACTCACAGGGGGCTGGCACTGATAAAACCGCTCATTCAACACCTCAGGTGTCTCAAAAGGTCTGCCTGGGTCACCCTAAATTGGAAATGACTTCAGCGCAGATAATAATTGTATGAGGAATTAAGCATGCATTTTATGAGTAAAAATCACACCCCTGCCTTCAAAGCAAGGAAGCAAACCCAATTGAACTCTTCCCTTTGTTTCCTCTTAAGAGAATGGGAATTTTAAAGTGGAACCAGAAAGCTGAGCCTAGAGCAAAATGGTTGCGTTGCCCAACACACGAAGTCCTGACTGTGCCGCTCGGCAGCCTGAAAAGTCTGCCCTTCCCAAGTTTGTTTCTGTCAACTGACAGAAGGGGACAAGTTGGATGACTTTGGGGGGCGGGGGGTCAGTTTACTGCAAATTTCCGAAAGGGCCCTCCCCCTTGCTGTGATCACAAGCCTCTCTCATCGTGCCTTGTTCCAAAGACTGCAAAGAAAGCCTCTATAAAGGTGCCGAATCGACCTCATGTGAAGGTACAGGAAGGAATCCTGCTTTCAAACTTCACGCACCTCCCCCCTCCCCCCTCCCCCCCTCCCCTTACTTTGGAGCGATCAGAAGGTTAACTGGGTTCTCTTGCTAGATCTGTGGGCAATTTGCAGTAGATTCACAAGGTTTTTGTTTGTCGATTACTCAACAACTGAAAAGATTTCCTACCATGCAAAACAACGTTTTAGAAAGCTGCTGATACAAAAAGGCGGGCAGCGTCGCTGGGAGTGAAACCAGGCGCAGATTCTACCTATGGAAGGACAGCAAGGGCTGTTATTAAAATAATTCCAGATAGAGCATCATCTCAATGATAGTGTCCTGCCTTATATCCAAGGCCGCAGTCTGTAACCTCTACGGACCTGCTTCCAAACAGCCATTTACTGGGTTTTAACACACCTCTACGGCTTACCCCTTCTAGACATGACCCAGAAGCTAAGTCTGCCCATCGTCCCTACCACTTAAAATACCCCACCGCTCGTGGTCTTTTTTCCTCTCTTCCAAAAAGCTGCCAGGTTGGGCCTGAAGCCGGCTTGGATCCGTGAGATGTTGGGCTTGTGGATGGTTTGTCTGGTATCCAGAGCTGTTGTGTTGCCAGTGTCTCCTTACCCTGCCAGAGGCTCCGAAGTGGGGAGAGCTAATTTATCCGTAGCACCTACACACAGAAAACACGGGAGGTTCTCCACAGGAGAGTCTGATTTTTCGGAACTGGAACAACGTGGAGACGTTTCCACTTTCCCTTCCTAGGCCAAGCTTGTTCCCTGAGGAGTGGAGCGGAGGGTTGGCGGGTTGTGTGTGTGTGGGGGGGGTGTCCTGCGACTGAGCCCCTGAGGCTCTCCTCTCCCCTTCCCTCCCACCCGGGCGCCCGGGTCTGCCTTTCCGACTGTCTCTCGCTCTCTGTGTGTGTCTGTCTCGCCTCTGCTGACGCTCCTGGAAGCCCCTCCTGATCATGTCGCCGCTTGCTTCTTTGCCCCCCACCCCCACCCGCTCTGTCTCCCCCTCCAGTGGCCCTCTCACCGTTCACTGTAACACGCCGTATAGGTCATCCCTACCAGAACCGGACGCCCCCCAAGAAGAAGAAGCCGCGCACCTCCTTCACCCGCCTGCAGATCTGCGAGCTGGAGAAACGCTTCCACCGGCAGAAGTACCTGGCCTCGGCCGAGAGGGCGGCTTTAGCCAAGGCCCTGAAGATGACCGATGCCCAGGTCAAGACGTGGTTCCAGAACCGGCGGACAAAGTGGAGGTGAGCGGCGGGGGCGCGGGGGGCGCGGGGCGGGGGCGGCGGTGCCAAGGCTGCGTCTGCTTGAACCGAGCCTGGGGCTTCGACTGCTGGCCGGGGAGCAACCGGGCTGAGCCCTCTGGGGACGTCGAGGCCCGCCATCTTAGGCGAGCTTTCCGAAACCTGCGGCTGAATTTGAGTAGGATCGGCCTCCCAATGAGCTCTTGAATGAGGATCGAGAGGTAACTGTGGGTCGTGGTCCGCCCATAAGTTTCCTGCAAGTGGTCTCGATTGTTGGGGCAGAGACTTTGTCCCTAGAGGTTGTCTGGATCTGACCCGCTTCCTAGAATGTGTGCCCACCCTGACTCCTGGGCCTGGGCTTGAGTCGTGTCAGTCAGTCATCGTGGCCGATATGTGCCCCTTGCATGGGCGCCGGTGGCACCGAGGGTTTGATTTCCGGCGTCATGCTGTGAATGGAACGAATTCACTTCTGTTTAACAGCAGATGGTCTGTATCATCTTTTGTGCAGCGCAGTAGCGCGTACTTTTGTGCTGTTTAAGCCATTGTTACCCTTTTTTTCAATGCCCCAAACGATCTCTGTTAATTATAGTCGTTTACCTATAGGAATATAGGACACGTCTATAGCATCCATCAATTCACGGAACCTTTATTTCTAGTGCTACATTCATGTATTATAGCTGTAACTGAAATCTCCGATGCTTACCCTCCCGCCCATCAACCGTTCCTTCTCGCCCGTCCTTTGAAGATGCTGTCGCCCTCTGTCGCGTCCAGTTTGTGGGCTTCTCTTGGGTAGTTTTTGGAGGGGCAGGATTCCGGCCTTGGTAGTTCGTTGGCCTTATCTAGCACGTCGATCTTTTTATCTAACATGAACGAGTTCTTTCCGGATGTGGACAAGAGGGTCCGCAGGACTTTTTTCAGGGGAGAGGGCTCACCTGTATAGCGGCCTGCTTCCATAATTCGCTCCTAGCCCGTGCCACTTACCACATGCCGGACTGGTCTGTGTGCCTGCAGCCACTTAGGACTGGGGAGGCAGACGCCCCTCTTGCTCCCTCCGCCATCATCCACGGATGTGGGAGTTGCCTGGCGTCCAGTGTTGAGAGGATGGATGATATTACCCCCCCCCCCCCCGCAATAAGTAGGTATCAGTCTCCAGTCAGGCTCCTGTTGCTAGTCTCGGCTAGAGAGCAGACCCGTTGAATCAATTTTTGAATGGTAAATCAGCGCTCCTGTAAATCCCACGGAGTCACCGAGTCTACCTTGGTTGCCACCAGCGCCCTGCGTGCTGCCCGTTTAAGCTGTTCTGACAGGCTGCCGTTTCCGCTGAACGTGGTGCCTCCGCGTGAACGTCGAGGAGGACACCACGTGCGGGGGGACCCGAGGGCCCCTCCGTGCGGTCGCTGCCTGCCTGCGTCCTAATCGTCACCTGTCACTCCTCCTTAGACGCTGCCTCACCACGGCCTGGCCTCCTCAAACCAGAAAGCGTCTAGAGAGTAAAGGCGGCCTATTTTCAGCTTGCGGCAGGCAGATCGATTGGGGAAAAGATGACCGGGATGCCCGCCCTGTCGGGGATGGATTAAGACAGGCTAACCCCTCAACGATGCCAAGTTTACGAGGAAACATCGCCTCATTTTAGAAATCGGTTTACACTACCCCAACTGGTATGTGTGTGAGTAGTAGTGTGTATGTGTGTGTGTGTGTATGTATGTTTGTGTTTGTTTAGGCGCCTTTCTTAATCTGAAGCCCTAATACAAGACAAACCCTTGTATTGAAAGGACTGGAAATTCACAGGACATCCGGCCTTAGGAATGTCTCTCTTATTTATTCTGAGCATAAATCGGGCACCAACCCCAACCTACTGGCCACTTTACCCGAAGAATGGGCGGCGGGGTGTGTGTGTGTCTTCTGATTTGTCTAAAAATTGGGGGGGGGGAGTTATAGAGGGTCAGGTTGGTTGCTATGACAACAGCAGAAACAAACCAAGACAAGCCCTTGTATTGAAAGGGTTGGAAATTCACAGGACATCCGGCCTTAGGAAGTGAGCGAAGTTTTTCCGAACAACTGCAGGCTCTCCGGGGGAGGGTCTGGGCTCACCTTTGTCGGCCAGGAGAGAACCGAGCCAAGGCGGAGCCGATCCAGCTATGCTCGGAAGTTCGGACTTCTCCGCTTTCTAAGGTCGGTGGAGAAAGACAGTGCCGTTTTCCAACAGTCTCTCTCTCTCAACCGGGCGCTTTGCAGGTGTCTGGGTCTGCAGTTTCCATCATCCCCAGCCACTATCCTCACCCTGGCAGACGGGAAGCGAAGACCCAGCATAGGGACAGGTCTCCAGATCGGGTTCAGTTGTTCACTTCTATCCTAGCAGGGAGAAAGAGAGGGCCTGGAAGTGGAACGATACCGCCTTTGGGTAGAGTGAGGGGGCGAGCTACACAGGAAGAACAGGCCATTTTCTGTGCGATCCTATGTACCGATCCTGACTTCCGTGAGGCTCCCGTAGACCAGAGCAAGACCGACGTCTCAGTTTTATCGTATATATACGATAAAACAGAATCTTGTAGCAACTTTTAAGATTGTAACTAGATTTTATTTTTCACAAGCTTCCTAGTCTCTAAACCCTCTTCTTCAGGTGAATGAAGAGTGTGCTTGGACACACCAGAGCTTATAAAATATAAAAACCAGTTATTCTTGAAGCTGCTACAAGATTCTGTTTTCTCTTGTGCTACAACAGATCAACACCGCTACGGCCTAGGTGAGTTGGACTATACTGTTTACGCGGCCAGGACGCGAGAGAAAAGCCAGGATAAGGGTGAAAAAAAAATCCAGAGTAGATGATGTATTGACAAGGGAGCGCTAGCAGGGCTCCCAGAGGCCTAACGGAGTATTTCAAAGCAACCTCTGAGAAACCAGAATAACCAGAATTAACCTTTAGTTTCGTTTTGGAAAAATAGTTCAGGAAAAGTCTGGATACCCAGTTTTAATAGAGGAAGGGGTATTTTATTACATAGCGTCTCTCAAAGACTGTCTCCCTCTGCAGTTGTAGACCACGTGCCCGAGAGTAAGTCCTGTATAACTCAGTAGAACTTGCTTCTAAGCAGATATGCTGCGCGGTCACAATAGAAGTCAAGAACATCTGCCAGTGATCATGAGCTCATGTTCTTCTTGGAATGGACCAGGAAGGCGAGCAAGATTCAACCCAAGTCCCTAGGAGGTGCTCTTGAAATTTACTGATTGCGCATTTAAATCCGAAAGGAAGTGGTTTCCTGGTCTTAAAAGCAAGTAGAAGATACGATGCTGAAGTTGTCGCGTCTTTGTTGGTACGAAACTTCGATGTACGATTCAACCAGAAGGAACTGGAAACTGGGAAGAAGGAAACAACCAGCGTTAAATAGAAGAGACAGTAAAGAGAGAGTCCGCGGAGAGTAGAAAACACAGTTAGCTCCTAAGCAGACAATCGCTGATCTTCTTGGCCGTTCATTTTCTCTTGCGGCGCCGAGTTTTCATCACAGCCCGAAGGACTCGGCCCTAACACCCATTTATGGAAGGTTTCTTCGAATGTTTGGCGCGGGGGTTGAAGACCTTCGGATCAAACAGCGAGATGGGAGTGGGGAGTGATAAACAATTTCAACTTTCCTTTTTCTAAAGGAGTTCTAGGACGAGACAACATTTATCAAAGTAAATTGGAAGCATTTGCTCGAAATACAGGTTTTCGGGAAGGGGCGATTTATCAAATTCCATAAAAAAACGACAACTCTCTCGTCCTTACAGTGAGTCAACGTTATTAGTCGTGAATCCTATAGATACTTACCTGGGAATGAATCCTATTTCTCTGCAGGGAAGGAGGCAAGGTTGAAAATACGCAAGTAACTAAAGTAATCTAAACTCATTGGGCTTTTACCTTTGAGTAAACATACGTTTGTAGGAAAATGGGGATTCAGAAGCCACTGTGAAACAGAAGGTTAAGAAATGGGTTTGTGTTCAGGATTGCAGCCCCCCCCCCCCAACTTGCATAGAGTAGAAACTCCTGCTCTTGGACTAGGCTGGAATCAATAGGCTGGCTTTGGAAGCCTGCTGACCGGAAGTTATTTCACGAAGCCAGCTTCTTCTCTTGTGCAATGGAGAGAGATCCAGGATTGCAAAACGTTACACTGGTCAGTGTTCGGATGGATTCATTTAATTCCCTCCTGCCTAAGGGAGACCAGAAGCATCCTTTTAAAAAAAAAGTAGAACAGCTCCTTAACCAGGACAACAACCTAGGTAAAAGTGGAATAAATACATCAGTCAAAAATGCATTGCTGCGAATTAATCACAAAACTAATTTTAAAAAAGAATTACGGAACACATTTCTAGGGATGCATTTACTGGGAGCAATAAATGAGTTGTCTGTGGTATTTAGTGGAGAGAAGAGGAGAAAAGCCTCAAGGGTCTTTATTTTAACTTCATTCTGTACCAGCAGCTCCACGATGCAACCTGTGGTGATAGGAGCTGTCATATTTTATTGGTCCTGACACAATGATCAATTTATTAGAGCATTGATGAGGAATGTGTGGATCGCTGAATGTCATTGGACTCCCACCGCGCCAAGTGATGCTATGAATGTTTATTCTGAAGTAAGCCCCACTGAATTCAGCTGGTCTTATACTGAAGAGTTGCAGTGTCTTTCTATCAACGAGCAATGGAATGAGGGTGGAAGCTTAGTCTTGATTCTCTTAAAGTCCCATAGATTTCAGTGGGACATAGGCAGCAATCCTATATGCACTTACTTAGGAGTTTAGGATTGCTTCATTAAATTCCACTGAAGGTAATAGGATGTATCATATGTGCATAGGCGTGTACTGTGTATATATTATGCTAATGTACATAGGCTTGCATTGTTAGTTGCAAGTAAAGTTTGCTGGGCTGTGTATAGGGGAACTTATACTAGTGTACCTCAGTGGGCTGGAGTGCCTGGCTGTGGTGCCAGGGGCTGGAAAATCCTCTCTGTATTCCTGGGAGAGGGGCCAGCCAAGATCACCCAAAGTATGTATGGCTGATGGTGTTCCCCTGCCCTGCCACCTGTGCCCTTGAACAAACTATGGGGTCCCAGAGGAGCATCAGAAGAAAAGACGCTTAAACATTTCTGAGCAATTCATGCTTAGAAAACCCTCTGAAGAGTAGCCTTGAATCTGGGCACTTGATTATATTTGAAGGGAACGGTAGGAGAGTGTGTGATCACACACTGGATGAAATTCCTCCCGTGAGATGTCTAATATTTGTGGCACTATTTGCATATTTGCAATTAAGGTGCAAGAAGTTCTGAGAGATAATTGAGCCTGTTAACTAAGCTTGTTTGCTTTTTTTGTTGCAATCTTGAAACAAATTGTGCTGGGAACCGTGGTGCCTGCTCTTTATTTTTTATTATTTTCTAGCAGGCAAAGTTGTGTTTCTCTATTTATTTGACAAATTACTACTTATGCCTGCCCAGCGATGCTGCTAACTGAGAAAAATGCTGCTCACCAAAATTAATAATCTGTTTTCACTAATTATTAAGAAAGAAAAGCAGGGGGGCTGGTGGGCTGCATTTTTCTCCCAAGTCAAAACAATATTAAATATGTATCAGGGGTAAATTTGCAGCAGAAGGAAAACCAGTGCATTATTCATGCAATTCTTACTAGAAAACTAGAAAACTGCTCTGGTATCTTCTGCCCACAACCCTTCTATACAGAGATTCATTCATATGTGAGTTGGTCATAGGAACACTATGAGCACCATTTCACCCAAATTAAACTTTTTAAGGTAGTGGCCCAATACCCTTTATGTTGAAATAAGTCTCACTGAACTCAGCTGGACTTTCTGAGTAGAAAAGTTTAGTAGGTGAAGGAAACATGCAGCTCTCCAGATGTTGCCAAGACAGCAATTGCCACTGTCCCTCATTTTGCCTAAGCAGGAAGGGAGCTGCAGTCTAGGAAGACCTAGAAGGTTGCAACCCTGATGTGTGGGATCACAGCTTTAACAGTACAGTCTTCCATATGTTTAGTCAGAAAGAAGACCTGCTGGGTTCAGGGAGAGTTTGTCTCGGGTAACTGGCTATGTAGGATTGCAGCCTAAGAATCCTATACTGGCCAGAATCCTATACATTCGGTGATTGAGAAACGATGTACAGTAATTTGGGTGGGAAATTGCCACTCATTAAAGGGCATGCTGGTTACTTTCTTGGGTTTGAGCTTAGGAACGCAAGCAGCACCTTGCTAATGAGTGACAATTTGTCCCCACAATGTAAGTGATTTTATCTAGGCAAGAGTAAAAATCCCCAACGGGATTCTGGACATAGATTTCTGTAGGAGAGTTTAGAGAGGGTAAATTAACCACAAGGCTGCCAAATGCTTCTCCCCATGTCTCTTCCTCTCTATAGTGTGACTGGAGATGGATTTCCAGAAAACAAGTCTCTGAGTTTATTATTTAAACTCATAGTTTCTTCCTTGTGTTATCTTAAGGTAAGAACAGCACTGTTAATTGTTATTGGAGACAGTGCAATTAAAAACAATCTACTAGTTACAGTAGGACAAGCATCAGATGCTAGGGTTGGGTGTTTTTTTTTTTGTTTTTTTTTAAAACACACAGATAGGTCTTGGGTCAAGTGGAGTGTGAGCCCCTGAATGTATTATTAAAGAGAAGCCTGGGATGATTCATGGGAAACTATTTCCCCTTCCAAAGTTACTTCAACTGCTGTAATAGCTTTTAAGCTCATACAAAAGACAGAGTTAGGCAACATCTGTATGAGAGTAATGCCTTTATTAGGTCAACCAAAAGGGCACAAGGTGTGAGCAAGCCCTTGAGATTTCTTCATCATCATTTTGGTTGGCCTTAGAAAAATATTGTTCTTACAGAAATATTAAACTATATATGAAACAATAGTAGGGTTGTTATAAATCAGAATTGACTTGGCATGACAGAATACACACATGATGCCTGTAGCTGCTCACATGGCAAGGTGCTTATAGGCAGATCATATTTATTGCAATTTTGACATCGCACTGATTTTCAGTGGCAAGAATCCTGCACATGCTTACTTGGGAATAAGATCCCCCGAATACAGTAAATTCACAATATTTGAGCTGCACACTTCTCACTGAGATTATTGGACATAAATGTACTCTGGGCTATAGATGGATTGTACACATTTGTACTTAAATTTATTGTACCTTTTTGAGCAGTCTCCCATAAGTCCAGTGGGACTTACTTTCTACTGTATTTTTTTTAGTTTAAAGAGTAATTTGAAATGTAATAATAGTCATAAATCATGACAACTACTTCACTTTTGCTAAATTGTGTCCTTCTCATCAATTTAGTGAGAAAGAAGTATTTTTCAAAGAGAATCCTAAATGCATAGCATCTCTTCTCTGGCTCTAATCTTCATAAAGAAGACTGTCAGGATTTTCAGATTAATTCAGCGGAACTGGTAATTTTCTAAAATATGTGCTCTCAATGAGCCATTGTCAATTTCATTTCCCTTCTTTTTGACAGCAGTAACTGGGAGTATTTGAGATTTGGCTGGATGTCACTCAAGAGGAAGCAACCCCACAGACATCAACTGTTTCATATTCTTACTAAAACTCTAATGGTTTATGAGCTGAAACACTGTGAAGAAGATCAATACCAATGAAGATAATAAAAAGGAATCTGCTATGGCTCCATTTGAAACTGATTCTCAAAACCACTGATTACCAAGTGAGACAGTACAAAGGGAATTGATAGATTGACAGAGAGTAAATCTGCTCACATTTTAATCCTGGCCAAAGGGCTTTGATAAAAGACGGGAAAGAAAATCTTAGATTTTTCATTTATATGTGTGTGTGGGAGAGAGAGAGATTCCTACTGAGAATGAATGAGCAATGGGTTTGGGTGTGCTCTAACATCTCTTCTGCAGACTTGCTAACTTCAGATTTTAGTAAATTTGGATTAACATGGTAAGTCCCTAGATTCAGGATTGGCCTCATCATTAGGTAGAAGGAGACAGCTACCTCAGGTGGTAAATGTTGGAAGGTGGCAGGAAGGAGATGGGAGGCCTATCCAGTGCGCTTCACATGTGGGGGAAGATACTGACATCACCAATAAAGGCAGAAGACTCAGCAATCATCTAGTTTGCTTTTGTGCATGTAATAGGAACGGATACCCCTTGGTTTGGTCCAACAAATGCTTTGGTCCAGTCATCCCTGGGCTACTGGATCCTGGAGAGCTTAGCTCTAGTTATTCAACAGAATATGACATTTTGTGCATTTGAAGCAGTAGATGACAGTCCACGAAATCTTACGCCACAATAAACATGCTAGTCTTTAAGATGCCACAAGACTATTTGTTGTTTCTGCTGCAACACACTAACATGTCTGCTCTTTCTGCAAATGGGAAAAATATTCAAGCTGAAAAAGAGATAGAATGAAGCTGAGTCTTGTCAGCAGAGCAGCAACTGGGGCATTTTAGACACTCAATGAAATATTTTTTACTTAATTTTTAACAAGCTTACTTATTTCTATCCGCTGTCTGGATATTTCAGTGAGTTGGGTACCTGGCTGCAGAGCCACAAGATTGGGCAAGCTGCACTTTTCTCGAATGACCCTGAAAGAAGAGAAAAATAAAACACTTTTGACTATTTTATGCCTAAACAACCCTAGAAAAGGTTGCCATAAGTTGGAATTGACTTGACAGTATATTGTTGTTGTTGTTGATCTTTATTCATCTTAACATTATTTATGAGGAAATCATCTTTGACAATGCAGAATCTATTTCTTATAAATATAATTTATATAACCTTAATAATAACATTTGAATGAAGAGCTGGAAGGGACCCTATGGATCATCAAGTCCAGACCCTCTCAAGGAGGCACAGTGGGGAACTGATCTTCCAACCTCTGGCTCTGCAACCAGAGACCTAAGCCACTGAGCTATCCAGCAGTTTTGCTGAGTAGCGTGTGATTGCTTGGGAATGGGTTGTGCAAGGGTGGGGACAAGGAATTTGGAAACTATAAAAGATGAGCATCAATTTTAGCTTCTGAGCAGTCAGCAAATTTGTCCAGAATTTGCAGAATCACAGGGCAAGGTCTTGCTTGGACTCAGACTTCAATTTCCTAAAACTGTTGCTACCAGTACTGATCCTGGTGGTAGCAGTTTTCAGATATGAAAGGCTCCCTCCCCTTCAAGGCTCCCAAAAAGTTCCCCAGGTTGAAATGGATCTCTAGGGAGCCTCAGAATCTGGGAGAGAGGAATAAGAAATGTTACATTAAGGATTAAAACCCACAATTGATTACAACACCAGCTTTTATGCATGTAGAGTTGTGCAACAGGATTTTGGCCAATGTGTATTTTAAATAAGGCCATAATAAATTGATGTTCATGCTACAGGCTTTTCATTCAGCTCAGATAGTGCTGTTTGAATGTCTTTATGGGTAACACTACAGCAGCATTTTAAAAAGAGATTTTCATGAACACTTTGACTATATCTTCAAACGTACTTAGAAATCACTGTCACTCCAGCCCATCTGCAAGTTCTCCGTTTGGAGAACCTCTCCTCCAAAGATCCCCTCTGACCATTTATTTAGGTGACATCACTCATTTGCTGAGTCCTGAATGCAGGTAGTTGTCTGACTAAGCATACTGATGTGCTTTCAGTACAGCTAATCTGCTCACAGGTCATGCCAGTTTCCTGCAACACCTGGTGTTGTAATTGCAAATCCACCTTTGGCATCTCCTTAGATCACAACTGTTCATATTTTTGGTGAGCTAACTGTGACATAAACACAAAGATTTGTTTCTTTATTTTATTTTCTAACCATTTTGCATTTATTGACTATGCACAAGCCTCAATAATCTTGTTTTAATCCTCATTCAGATGGGGGGGGGATTACATTAAAGGTGTGCTGGAGTATTTTCTGACGCCTTGGGAATTCCAATGTATTGAAGATTAGCAGTAGAGTTAGGTTTAAGGTCCCTGGGAAAGCTATGATTACATGTCTTGTGTTTCTTGAGCCTATTTAGAACTTCGGTCATCCCCCTCCCCACCCACCCCATGTTTCAGCCTACCGAAAAACAGAGTGGCTGAAATCCTATTGCTTAGTGTAGCAAGTCTCACTAAAGCAGGCCAGTTTAATCAGTGGAGATCTGGCAAATCAACTCCTCCATATGTTCTATTGATTCAAATAGGCCTACTCTAGTTGCAACTTAATTTTGCATAATAAGTCACAGCTAGAGTAGGCACATTTGAATCAATAGAACTTATGTAGGAGTTGACACCACATTTGCATTGATTCAGTGGGCCCACTCTAGGGCAACTTATTACACTAAGCAACAGGATTTCAGCCAATGTACTATGATTACTGAATTGCAAGAATACTTCCCAAAAGTCATGCAAAATGGATTGTATCGCTGCAGTACTTTGGGTTGAGCCCAGAATTTGCCTTCCATTTACAGCAGGGCTCTGCTCCTGCAAGGTGCCTTGGCATAGATTTTGAGGTATCCCCTTGCTCACTGCACCACATCTTACCCAATTCAGCACTCCCCTTTCTAAAAATTGTAAAAAATAGCCTTTTAAAAAAAAAAAATACCCACAGATTTCAGAGGATGGGGAAGTTCTCTTTTGGCAGCCCAAATGCATGTGCTAAACCTGGATCCAACACACACACAATAGGGACTAAAGGTGAGTACATTACAAATCCTATGACTAACATGCACTGCTCGGCAGCTCAGTGGCTTAAGTCCCCGGGTGCAGAGCCAAAGGTTGGGAGTTTGATTCCTCATGGAGCCTCCTTGACAGGAACTGGACTCAGTGATCCATAGGGTCCCTTCTAGCTCTGCAGTTCTAAGATGATGATGATGATTAAAAAAACCCAGGCACAGTCAGAATTATAAAAACATTGTCTGGTATTATATAACAGATACAAGTTTTAACCAAAAACCTAAGTATCTGTTAAATATCGACGCAGTATGTATGCTGTTCCTAATATTGCCGTTTCTTGCAGCTCTGATGGTGATGATGATGATGATGATGATGACTACTACTACTACTTTGTTTGCCTTCATCTACAATGTTATGTACAATTAGCTTGGAAGACCCATTCAGTCCTATGGAATGTACTTCCAAGGAAAAATAAATAGCCTTAGTTTATAACCCAGTAGCCCCCACTATATTTATTGGAAGGAAATCTCATCAAAATTTACACTTGGTATCAGAGTATTAATTTGGATTTCAATTGATATGTTTCTTTCATTGACTTAACGACTGGAATCCTATTCATGATTTATGCATGTGTAAGTGAAGTCACGTAAGTTGTGGTGAATTCCTGCTAATTAATTGGAGAACTGTTCTCCACTTTAGAGGCTATCCACATTTCTGGTTGCTCACCTAGTTGTTCAACAAATGCATGATCAAGAATGTGATTGCTGTATGTTAATTAGTGGTAATTCACTGCTACAACTCACTTGATTTCACTTGCACATGCATAAATCACTAAAAGATTCTGGCCTATATTACCTAAATGAAGGTTGTGAATATGCACAGGATGCAGTTATATCATAGACTATATACAATATAAATGAATAGGCTGACAGCGAGGGAGGGAGAGGTTTGTGTGTGTTGCGTGTGTAGTAGACTATGAGATATTTCGCCAGTTGTTCTCCAGTTAAGAGACTCTTTAAATCTCTATGTGGAGTACCCTCAATGCAGAGGAAATGTTGAACCTGGTATGATGAGCTTTCCTGATAGTTAATATGAGCTTGGCAGGTCAAAGAAAGAAAAAGAAACAGAGCTGTTGTTCTGATGCAATATGCTATCAGGAAGCAATACCTACATGGGCAAACCTTTCTATAATTCCCACGGACTGCTTTGAACTGTTTAACCTGGGCCTAACAGTGATATCTTCCCTGTACCATGGCTACTTAGGAACAAAACCTGGAAACGTTAATTTTTGGCTACAGTTCCCAGAATCCCCCCAGCCAGAAAAGACCCTAGCATTGTAGTCCAGAATGATAATGACCAAGTTTTCAGCAAGAGCAGTGTTAATGTCTTTATTTGGCTGAGGTGAACTGGCATAATATTCTGGATTAGATGTAGAAATTTGAACATTGCTTCTATATGCTGGTTTTTAGCATTGTCTGCAACATGAAGCAGCTGTATAATGTGGTTTTTGAGCAGCTACATAGAAACCCGGTGTAGTATAATGGACTGAATTATGGACTAGGATTTAGGAGATATGGGTTCAAATCCCTCCTCAGCCATGGAAACTCACTAGGGGGTGAAACTGAAAAAAACACCCCTTAAACGTGTCACTTGCCTTGGAAATCCTATTACGGTTGCTATAAAATGGTTCTGACTTGATGGCACATAACACACACACACAATATACAATGGACATTCTATATGGTCCCATCCATGAAATTCCATCACCAGATGTAATCTTACTTCCAACCCTATATCACATGCATATCCTATAGACCTGTGGCCCAGATGTGATGGTTTCTGTGTCTGAAGAAGCAGATTATGGCCCATGAAAGCTTGTGCTGAACTAAAGGTACTGTAAGATTTTTTTGTTTTTGTTTTTGTCTTGGTATTTTTTTCTGCAGAAACAGACCAACATGGCTGCCTCTCTGGAAGCTGCTTTTCCTGGGATCAGTGTGTATTTCGCATGAAGGAAGGGGGTTATTTCTCCATGTGCACATGAACATGTATATGTATGGGTTTTAAAGTACATTTTGTAGTGAAATGTGTTAATTGCTTGTGTTTTACCTTTTAAAAAGTACACTTTGAGACATGCTTCATTGTTGTGGCAGGTTCTTTATGAGTTCTTTGACACTGTCATTATTTTTTCTAGATGGTTTGCTAGTTTATTGTTCAATGCCGTTCAGCTGTTGTTTTGTTGCTTTCTACAGCTTGATGTTGTTTTCTTTAAGCATTCTTCTTATAACCTGTGAAGGAGTACTTCACTTTGAAATATAACAACTTTTAATAAACTTTAATCGGTTCTATTTTCTTCTGCCTGGGACTTGCTGTCCTGTTCTTGTTGCAGAGCATCCTAGGCCGGCAAAATTTCTTTTTCACTTGATGTACTACATCTCACAGGCACCCCTCTTCCTTCCTGGCACTAAAAATACAATCTTAATTATGCAAGAGGTGGTCACCTCTCTCTGCCTGACAGTAGGGTCAGCCCTGTCCTTGTGGCTTTCTTTCTTGGCACTAAAGCACATTCAACCAGATCTCATTTGAAGCTGTTGGGTCCCTGGTTTTGAGTCTCACTCACGTGGCATGTTTCTTGAAGTGTTTCTCTAGCCTGTTGCAGATTTACCTTGAGCATTCTTAGCTCCCTGGGGGTGGAGGTGCAAGAACCAAAAACTGCCCACAATCTGAAGTGTGCATGGGTGTTTGGTGTGTAGATGTTCCCCCCCC
Organism: Intellagama lesueurii; assembly: GCA_037013535.1. Classification (NCBI taxonomy): domain Eukaryota; kingdom Metazoa; phylum Chordata; class Lepidosauria; order Squamata; family Agamidae; genus Intellagama; species Intellagama lesueurii. Next base: position 214,196,543 of record JBAJHW010000003.1, read on the forward strand.
CCCATCTTAAATGTATCTATTATTTTAATATGGACATTCCAGAGCTTGGAAACTTTTTTTTTTGGACTATAATTTTTAGACATCTCTGGAAAACATTGTTGGATGTTGTAGTACAAAACGAAAGGAATGATTTCACTACAGATGGTACTTTTGTATTTAATGAGCTTCCACCCCTGTAAGTCAGTGGAGACCCTCCAAGCCAAATTATGGGGATGCAAGCCCCAAAGCAGCAGAAATTAGAATAGACCATCTACCTCTATTTAGTTCCCAGCCATTCCTCTGGTAAGTGGGGAGAAGAGCACTCCACGGAGCTCTGAGAACCAGGAGCTTTCCTGAGACTCTCAAGGGAGCCTGGGAGAGGGAGTTCAGACACAGGCTGCCAGGGCTGGGAATGGAATAGAGGCAGAGAGGCTATTTTACTTTCTGCTTTTTGGGGGCTCAAATTACCATAATTTGCTTGAGGAGTTCCCACTGACTTATGGGAAGTCAGTGGGAACTCCATTTATTTAATGGATGTCCATTAAATAAAAAAGTGCCAGTTTCTGTACTATGGAACAGACAGACACACTGTGTTGTATGGATGCAACTTATGCAAACAGATGGCTATGTCCCTCTTTGCAAAGATTCCTGCAGACACTCCTGTGTGCAGGGGTGTGATGTAGTTTCCCAATAGCACAAGGCACTTTGAGTCATTGCTGCCTTCATGGAATATGGAAAGTTTCTAAAATTCAACCCTGGTTACTTTTAAAGAAGATAATTAATGCTCTTATTCTGAAATAAGACACCTTACAGATGTTTGTGGACTTTGTGGCCTAAAAGCTGTACTTTGTCCAACTCTGGACTAGAATGTGTGCCATAAAACCTACGTGCTGTCCTATTCATCCTGACCTACTTCACAAGGGTGTTGTGAAGAATGAATGAATGAATGAATGAATGGATGGATGGATGGATAAATAAATAAATAAATAAATAAATAAATAAATAAATAAATGGAATACAGTTGATTATGTCTTTCACTGCTGAAAGCAAGAGGGCTGGTCCTACCATGAGACAAGATGAAGCAGCCATTTCAGACAGATTTTGGGTGTCATTAAAAGGCAACAAAGCATTATTTTAGTTGTCATTCTGCATTTTTATAGCTGGGAATAGGGATAGCTGCTTGAGGATCAGGTGTTAGTATAACTCACTGGCTTTGGATACTTTTCAGAATATCTGTGGCCATACCTAGAGAGCAAAATCTGGGACAGAGCTGGTAAATTTGTGCTCTGTATATGGACATCCTGGTGGTGGCTCATTCCTCCCATTGGAAACACGAGCATGGATTGGATGTTGTGATGGAGTAGGGGAAATAGCAAACACACAAAAGGATAGATGCACAGGAATGGGCTACTGGCTGCTGCTGTCAAACAACCTTTAAGTTTGTATTCAGACAATCTTTGCCTTACTTCTACCTTGAGGGTTACAGAGGGAAAGGACTGACTCCCATTCCTCTCAACTCCTGATTTTGTCTCTCCTGACACCACCATCATCAGTGTGTTCTATCAAGTCAATTCTGACTTATGGTGAAGCTTTTCAGTGTTTTCTAGGTAGAGAGTACTCAGAAGTGGTTTATCATTCCCTTCCTCTGGAGGCTCCCTGGGACAGTGCAAGTTGCTCAAGGCCACACAGGCTGGCTCATCTCCCTGGAGGCACAGTGGGGAATTGAACTCCCAACCACTACCTGTAGCAAAACATTTCAGAAAGATGCTGACAGATTTGTTTGTATGTTCTGACAAAGCACACAGCCTGGGAATATTACGCAGGCTAAGATGGTTCTGGGAATTATAGTAGCCCAAAGTAACTTTTCCATGTTCTGAAGAAGAGATACTGAGCATTCTATCTTTGTTTGTTATCTGTCATATGACATGATGTACCTATTTCTCCCAGGCGGCAAACTGCGGAGGAGCGGGAAGCGGAGAGGCAGCAAGCCAATCGCATCCTCATGCAGCTCCAGCAAGAGGCCTTTCAGAAAACCATCAACCAGCCCATCCAAGCAGACCCCATCTGCGTCCATAACTCTTCCCTCTTTGCTCTCCAGAACCTCCAGCCATGGTCAGATGACTCTTCTAAGATTACCAGCGTGACTTCTGTAGCTTCTGCCTGTGAGTGAAGCCTGGATTTTTGCCTATGCATGGACTGTTGTGTTACAAAATGGCTGGCCTTCTTCAACACCATTGGTGGAAGATAGAATTGCCTATAAAGGGGATGAACCAGCAACCAGATGATGCCCATGGCAAATGAATGCTCTCTTGGTGAACAAAATGCCCACACAGTGACCTGTTGGAGTACTTTAATTAAGGCCATCACTTTCACCTCTTTGTCATCATCCTCATTATCATCTTCTTCTCTGAACTTGTAACAGGTTATGAACATCCAAGCAGGGTTCTTTTAAGACTCTTTTAGGAATAAAGTAACCCTGTTGTTGTGTTTCAGATGTTTCCAAGATGCAAAATAATAAATATACATATTTTAGACTGATAATTTTAAAGTAAAATAACTAACTAACTACAGTCTGACAGAAGAGTTGGAAATAACAGTTCTTAAATCTCCAGCTGGAGGCCTTTGAAGAAAACACATTTAGATCCTTCCAACAAACAAAAACTTGCCACCTTTTTTAAAAACACATTTTTCAAAGATGAAATTCTTTGGACCTCTCATATTTTTGTTTTTTGTTTTAAACTCATTTTCTCTCTGCCGAAGGAATGAAACCAGAATTATTGTTGAATGTAAACATCACATTGCAAACCATTGTGTGAAAAATCTAAGATCAGTTTCTCTGGCTACCACAGACTCTGCATCGATCAACTTATATTTTAATAACTCTGAGGCATCTGTGGCATTTTTGCAGGAGTAATGCAGTTTCACTTGATGGATTATTTTGGTATTGTTTATGATATTGTTCAATATTTTATTTACTCTTGCTTGAGAAGTCAGCTTTGTAATGGGAGGGGGCATCTCTCTCCTTCCATTTCCTGACCAGCAATTCCATAACATTCTTTTCATTGCATTGAGGAAAAGCTTGTGATTAATTTAAGTACCTCTTATAGCAAACTCCAAGAATATATAAAGATATCTACAATATATAGTTTCCATTTACTTTTTAACCATCACTGCCACTTAAAATCTGATAGTATTCATAGCCAATCAGACAACTGATTAGAAAAGAGTATTTTCCTTGAGTTTTTGAAACACATTCATCAGTCTGTTTTTAAGTTATGCACTTATAAGATGCTTTCCTTTTTTTGTGTGTACTCCTTTTCTAAAGTGTTTGTGTAATTTATGTGGAAAAAATAAATAAAAGGGGAAAAAACAGTCCCTGTTACTGGAAAGGTAAAAATCAATACCTCTCCCTGTGGTTTTTCTTTTGATTTTTTTTTCCAAATCAGAGATTACGTAATGGCTTTCTAGAAGACCTGGTTTTGGAATCCAAAAGCAGCTGGAGAGTTCTAACTTCCCATTCCAATAAAACCCATGCATTCTGGTCAATGTATTGGTGGTCAAAACATATTTCAATGGGAAATAATGAATGTGAAGCAGCTATAGCAATATGCTAGACACTCAGGTCTTCATTATATCTGAGTTTTAAAATGGTTCTTAACCAATCCTGTTTGTGATACCAATGTAAAGGCTGAATGGACCAGAATATTCTTCCTATTACAAATAAATGCCTCACTTTCACTGTCCTTCAGTCTGAACAAGGGCCACATAATAGTTTAAGAAGCAAAATTTCAGCAGAAGGCTTGCGTATTAAAAGCAAACTGATTGCCTACACGTGCTAATGGCACATTACTAGGGAAGCTTTGTTTGTATGAAGTGGTGGTGAGTGGGCTCATGTGATTACCTGTGCATCAGAAATGCCTTGGAATATCATTTGCTATCATCATTTCCAGCAGAGCAATTACTAGATAGAAACTGCTGAAGAGAAATTACTTACCAGGGCACAGGGGATGATTAGTTTTATGAAAGAAGGATACCAACTGCAGCATGCATCATCAGTTGAAAACCTTGGGATTTTATTATTTCCAAAGGATTCCAGGACCGAAATTGGAAAGGTTTGTATATGACCTGTTGTGATTGCATTTTGGAGTGTATGTATGCATGTGTGCATTAATTGTGCCTTCTGCCTATATTTTTCAGCTTTTTATCCACAGCACCAGATATTAGAATAAAGGTTTTGTTGTCTATGTGATTTCTCCCCTCTTAATTGCAGATAGAATTTTTACAGCTATATCTTAAGAAGTGAGATCTGGTTACTGAAGATTCAGCTTGTGCATCACCAGATATCTGGGACCTTACCTGAAGACGGAAGAGCCATCTCATGCTTTCCATCTCATGCACCAGCTTTGGCTTGCTGGTGGAGGATTCTGGCAGTTGCAGACTTTAAAAGTAACATTTTGAAGCTCTGAAGAGAATATCAGCTTAAAAGCACCCTTACGTGTGCCTGATGGCTGGCTGCTGACATCTAGCCAATGGGTCTGAATATTTTTAGCCCTGGAATGGAAATGGTGTGGAATATTTCACCTGGAATTGAACAGTTGCATCATTTCAATGACTATAATAAACTCATATCTATTGCTAATGTTAAAAGTGTTCAAAATTATACAGTTCACACATCCAAATGCATCCTGTATTTATAATGAGTTGTAATATTTATCCATTACCAGGTCAAACAATCTCAGTGCCATCATTTTGTGAACAACACAAAATCCTGAAAGCTTTTTGCTGATTCTAACATCATGTTTTGAATGAAAGCTTGCTTCATTTTGGAAAGAAGGTTCAGAACTTAAAAGTTTTATGGGGCAAAGTTCAACTGTGTATGCTTTTGCAATCCATAGGGCAAAGGTGTATGAAAAGGAGTGCAAGACATTTCAGGTGTTTGAATGAGCTAAAGAAGGCTAGAAGTATATGGAAGGGAGGAGCCATGTCCACTGGCCCCAGTGCAAATGTCCTCAAGAGTGCTGGGCTCCACCTGCTCTGGTCCTGAACTTGTTATGCTCAGTAACAAGGTCAAAGGAGGATTTTTATGTGTTTCTAAACAAATATGTGTAGAAGTCTTCCTTCGATCTTGCCATTCCACATAGAGGCTGACTACACAGTCATTTAGCCTGTTGTTTGGTCCGCGTGGTGGCGCTGCGGGTTAAACCGCAGAAGCCTCTGTGCTGCAAGGTCAGAAGACTAGCAGTCGTAAGATCGAATCCACGCGATGGAGTGAGCTCCCGTCGCATATCCCAGCTCCTGCCAGCCTAGCAGTTTGAAAGCATGTAAAAATGCAAGTAGATAAATAGGTACCACCATGGTGGGAAGGTAACGGCGTTCCGTGTCTAGTCGCGCTGGCCACATGACCACGGAAACTGTCTTTGGACAAACGCTGGCTCTACGGCTTGGAAACAGGGATGAGCACCGCCCCCTAGAGTCGGACACAACTGGACTAAATATCAAGGGGAACCTTTACCTTTACCTTTACCTTGGTCTGCTGAAGGACTGGCTGGTTCACTCCTTTTTTTTTTTTTAATATTTATTTTTTAACAACTAAGAATAGGGTAGGGAATACAAAAGGTAAAAGGAAGTGGGGGGAAAGGGAAAGGGTTAGGGGGATAGGAGAACACAAAATATGCAATCATCCAATCTATTCATGTTTCAATAACAAATCAACTTTCTGCTTTTTTTTTTTTACTATTTGTTTACCCTCCAGCTATCAACTTACAGTTATGTTTTAGTTTAAGTCTAAGTTACTCCAACACTATCAGGGAACCGAAGCCATTTGTAAAATAAATCCCATCGTTCAATTTCCTTTTGATTTGGACAGTCATTCAGCACGTCTGAAGGAGTATCCATTTCTAACGCTTCCCATATTTTCCCAGTAAGCTCCTCTTGTTTCCGTAACTCTGCTTTCTTCCAATTTTTGGAAGGGAAGGATAAATCCAGGACAGCAGTCCAATTTTTAATATAACATTTTCTGACTGTAGTAGCTAAATAGCTCACTGGGTAACTCTTTATCCCATCTATGTTACCTGGTATCGTACTCAATAAAGGCAGTTCTGGAGTTAGTACAGCTTCATTTAACTGTTGTTTAACATCTGATAATTTTTCTTTCATCAGATCTTCTATCTGGCTAAGACGTTCATTTACTTGCTGAAATCCTGCTGTTATTATCTTTTGCATGGTAGTCTGCCATTTTTTGTCTGATTTTTGTGCCACTATTCCCAAATTTTGAGATTGGGCAGACAAAGTCCCCAACATTTGATATTTTAATTTTTCTGAGGCCATTTCGATCTTTCCAATGAGTAGGGTCTGTATAAATAATACTATACCCTTCACCAAAAATCATAAACCTCCCCTAGGTTCTTCCTCCCATCCTTACACAGATATTATAATATATAAATCAACTTTTAGCCCAACAATTTAAAATACAACCGTGACAAAAATATCCCTTTTTCTCCAGAAACCTAACAAATTTCTATTATCAGAGTCCCACACAGCCCAGCCAAAGAAAATCCAGACTAGACAGCAGTCACAGGGAGTCAGTCTCTCCAATAGATATCAGTCTATCTAGTGTTCTTTCCATTAATCCAGAGATTCAATTAAGAAAAAAAACTCCAGTCCTGGTTTTCCTAGCTGCTCAGTCCAGTCCCCACGTCATCTCGATGATGATTCTCCGTCTGTTTTCTTGCTTCTAAAAGCTTATTCCTTCTTCTCCCAAAAACCTAACAAGATTCTATTATCAGAGTCCCACACAGTCTAGGGAAAAAGGTCCAGGCTAAACAGCATTCACAAAATTTCAGTCTCTTAGATCCTGTCCAGTGGCATTTCACTCTGGGATTTTTTCCAGAAACAAATTTTTTTTCTGTCTCACTGTCTCTCTTTCGGCCTTGAACCAGCCTGCTGTTTAAGAGTCAGTTTCATTTTTGAAGAAGCAGGCTGGTAAGCAAAACTCGCCGCTCCTTATCTTCTTTCGGCCAAATATTTTCACTCTGATTTCTTTTTCAGCTTAATGGGGTTGTTCATAAATCAAAAGCTTCAACTTACTTTGTTATTATATATTTTCAACGCCGTATTGCTTGTTCTCCCTCCTCCGGGGGGTGGGTGGGTGGGTTGCTCACAGCTCTCTGCCAAGATGGCTCCCGCATCCGATCTGTGCTCGGGTGAATTTTCAGAGGGAAGAAATACAGGGTTGCTGCCCAATCTCCCTCCTTCTGTTGCTCGCCAACTGCTTCAGAGAGACCTCTCCTGGTCTCCCCTTCGATCCCCCATTTCTAGAGGGACCCCAGACCGGGCGGTTCCAGCTTTTCCAGGGAGCTATTCCCCGGAGCTGCTGGCTGCACCGTGACGAAGCCCCGCCTTCGTTGGTTCACTCCTAAAGACGGAATCAGATGACATTTTTGCTGGAGTGAACCAGAGTGGTCCTACCTGCACCTTTCAGGACCCTATCAGGAGCTTCTACTTTTTGTGTGTGGGTAGGATCACTCAGGTTTGCATCATTTCCATCATGTGTGACCATTGGAAATGATCCAAAGCAAGGCTTCCTCTTTCAATTTGTCAATAATGAGAAGTGCCTTAATAAGAGATCCACTTCAGGATATTCACAAATTGAACACTTCCTCAGCTCTGTGGAGGGGCGAGGAAGTGATTTCTTTCTCTTAAAAGAGTGGATTAGAACAGTACATATGTGCTACATTTAACAAAGATAAACGCCAAAACAGGAGGAGATGGGAGGGTGCAAGGAGGGGAACCTTTCTTTGCTTTTATCTTACAGGAAATAATGAAAGGAACTGGTACATCCAATAAAATCTTAGGTCAAAAAGAGGAAATTATAGTTGCAGGATTTAGAAAACATAATGTTCTTTATTTCAGTGTAAAATGCCCAACATGTTTCGGCATATCAGACTTCTTCAAGGGCTATATAACATTTTAAAAATTACAATTACAACATTATAACTTATTGGGGACAACATCATACAAATAAATTCATATAAACATTATAGTTTCTCTTAAAGGGCTGGTTGAAAACCTGCTCTATTCAGTAAGGCTGAGGGAGCTGGGTCTGGCACATACGACGACACGAAAAGCTGTGTGCGGCCCCATACTTAAACACATTTAGCCTTATATAAGTTTTTCAGTGCTTTAACTGGGCTACAATGGGTTAGCTTTGCTTTGTTTTCTAGAAACATTTTCTATGTGCAGTGTACTACTTGGTTTTTCATTCCTTTGGTTGATATGACTGGTAACTGTTTTTGTCCATTGCAAAGCCCACTTCTGTAATATTTCTGTTTAAAGCAGCAGTGGATAATGGTGGTCCTCCACATGTTTTTTTAACTACAACTCTCATAAACCCCCCACCTCACCGCATTGGCTATATTGGTAAGCAATTGTGGGAATTGTGTGGCCAAACCAATAAAATCACCCATCCCAGCCTTGGTATAATAGATAGAAAAAGCAAAAACCAAAGTGTGCTGCTTATATAGTGCCCCATAGTTCTTAAAACACTCTATTGGGGTGGGTGGGTTAATTTTTTTAAAAAAATTATATAGGTTACACATCCCCCCCCCCCCCACCACAAGCTGGTTACTCATTTTACTGACCATGGAAGGATGGAAGGCTGAGTCAACCTCGAGCCAGCTGTCACATCCATTGGCATTGAATGCTGACTGTGAGCAGGGTTTTGCCTGCAACACTACAGTTTTACCTCTGTGCCATGAGGCTCACACACAATTGCCAGTGAACAGTCCCATCGGGCTCTAGTTGGATGGGAAAGAATGAACATTGCCTGCAAAAATTCTTGGGCTCAATCTCCAAGATCTCCAAATTTGGAAAAAAAACAATTCTCTCCTGAAACTCCGTAGAACTGCCAGAACTGACACTCAGTGTAAACTGAGCTGGAGGAATGTGTGGCGTTGGATTACAACTCTCATTGTCTCTTACCATTGTCCAGGCCTGCTGTGGCTGTTGGAAGCCAGAATCCAACAACAGCTGGAGCACCACAGGATCCCTTGCCCTGGGTTAAACAATACTGATTTAGAAACATGGAATGGCCCGACTTGGTACAAATCAGCTTCCTACGTATATATTGAGTTCCCAAGAGTAAGGCGCATAGGGAGTTAATGAATATCTGGAGTAAGTCATGCTAAGGATCCACTACTAACTAAGTAAAGATGGTAAAATAGTTAAAATAAAATTCTACTGGCAAGGAACAATGACAAACTGAAAGAGTGCCTGAAATTGTATTCCACTCAATACAGACTGAGTTGGTCAACAGCAGTGTGTATATGATTTTAAGGCTGAAAAAGAATGAAATGGGAAATAAAACATTCTAGATACCACTATAAAATCTGCCTGGAATTCCACAGCATTCAAAAAAAGAAAAATTCAAAGCAGCAACCTAATGAAATTGTTGGTACACAAAGGTCTTAATTTAATAAATATTCATATAATTGGCAACATCTACTGGTAAGAAGGTAGTATGAGGAACTTGTAGCCTTTTATCATTGCTTTTCAACTTGTACCCCAGGACCATTTTTAGAGAAGCACTTGTTAAAATAACAGTATCATGGACAATGTGAAGATTATCAACAGCATCCAATATGTATGTGATACAGTATTTGTTGCTGACCATAAATAGTCTGCATGGGTTTATTGACAAAGTAACTTGGTTTAAACATGAATGGTAAGAAAACCAAGTTCACTGTACTCAGTAAAAAGCAAACAGATGAAAAAATGCAGTTAAAAGTTGCCAAAGGGATTGATTGATTGATTGATTGATTGATTGATTGATTGAGTGAGTGAGTGAGTGAGTGAGTGAGTGAGTGAGTGAGCGAGTGAGTGAGTGAGTGAGCGAGCGAGTGAGTGAGTGATATACCAGTCATCTGGCCTGAGGCCACACTGAGCAGTGTATAGAAACGAACAAAAACAAAATCAGTAATAATAAAACATCAATATAATAAAATAAAATGAACAAAACAAAACAACTACAGTAAATTGTAGAAGTGTAGAGTATGTTGAAAAATGTAAGTGGCTTAGAATTTGGTTGCATGGGCAATAGGATCATAGCATGCAAAAGATATCAGAATAAAGATGGCCTGGAGCAGCTTCATTAAGATGAAGACTGCCATATGGAACAACATCAACACCAAAAATTAATATTGGCTTTGAGAATGTACATTATGCATGGTATGTACTTTCAGTTTTTTGTATGGCATGGAATGATGGATATTTACACAGGCTACCAAAAGGAAGGAAGGAAGGAAGGAAGGAAGGAAGGAAGGAAGGAAGGAAGGAAGGAAGGAAGGAAGGAAGGAAGGAAGGAAGGAAGGAAGGAAGATCTTTTGTAAGATATTAAGAATTTAGTGACATGAGAAGGTAACTAACAAAGGAGTTCTAAGGCAAATTAGTAAAAGATCAAGAAACCATTAAAAACATAAAATGAAGAAAGTTAGAATACTTACTGAAAAATGAAAATAACAGATTGTCAGGGCTGATAGTTCGAGTTAAAAATAGATTGGAAATTACATATGAGAATACGAACTTCCTGGCTAATAAGTTAATATAGCCATGATGCTGTCTAACCACCAGTAGGGGAGGAAAGAGGAGAAGAAACCCTAATATCCAAGAGTTTTGTATATGAGAGGGTGATTGAAAAAATGGATGAAGAAATCAGCCTGCAGTTACAGGTTCTGTATTTATTTATTATATTTCGGATCTCCTAATAACAGGAGGATGCAGGGTAACAGCCTGATGGGATGCAGCTGAAACGAAATTACAACATAGACCATTTTAACACATGCAAGGAACCCAGTATCTTATTGCTCAGATCTCGTAGCTTGGTGCATCACCACAATTTATTACTTCTACTACTAAAAATTATTTAGTTCTTCCAAGAATTCCACAGGCTTCATTTCATTGCAATCCTTAGCTCTGGTACTTTATCCGCATGTAAGAGGTAGGGAAGATTAAGGCTGAGAGATAACAGGGGACATATTTAAGTAGTTTAAGATAAAGGACACTGTAATTCATTGTTCAGAATCAACCACTAGACTACACTATTACAGTGTAGACTACAATATTATAACTGCAACTATAATTAAGGAGATATCTCATCTATAAAATGATTCTTTTAGACTTTTAATATATCGTCTTATGTAACAGAAAGGTTTATGATTAAAACCTCCACCAAAGTTCAGCAGAACAAAATTTTGGGAGGAACATCAGGTTATCCATTTATGGAGACATGGATTTGGAAATTAGGAAGAATCCCAGTTCTGGATGCTGAATGATTGGTTCCTAGCATCTGGCCCCCAATTAGCCCTTTGCAGAATGGATTGGTACAGCAGTACAGACAACATGATAATGGTAGTGCAAGTCATATTGGGTAGAGACAGAAGCATCTCAAGAAGCAGGACTGGCCCTACCATTAGGCAGTTGCCTCATGGAGTGGGTGATCAGTGATGTGGAAGAGGTGGTCTCAGTAGCCTCCTAGCCAATTCTTTCCATTGGAGGAAAGAACTCTGTGTTCCAATGATAAGGTGAAGAATACTGTCTCATTACTTCTGTTAATTGTTGGAATGCAATGGTAACACGTGTAGTATCTGTATGAATGTGGTGAAGGGGAATAGGCACATAGCCAAGTGTTCCACCTGTTGTCTAGGTCTCCCTACACATTGGTACTTTTTAGGCTTCCTTTCTTCTTTCTCTGAGGTAATTTCCTGGCTCTTCTTGCTCCACCACCTTAGCTAGACAGAGAGGCAAACCTGTTGACATCTGCTTTAGAGGTTTCTGTATCCCACTAAATGGATTTTCTAAGTAAATAAACATTCACTTCCCCCCCTGCTTTGCCTCATTACCATTTTCCATCCTCAGCGTTTTTTTTTTTAAATAGCCACAAGTTTACCATGAAGGTACTGCACTGTGGCAGTAATATCAAACAATCCTAACAGGAGTAAATTCCCTCTGCCTGTCTGTTCCATAGGAGTAATATAAGGGCAACCCTCTCATCCTTCAGTTCACAGAACAAAATGCCTGGGGTTAGTTCTATCAAATAAGATGGTATACCTGTCTTTTTTTTTTAAATGCATGGTTAACTCTGAGCTGCTGCACCAGAGGGAGAAGAGAACTGCACAAACCATACAGCTCTGTGTGGTACCCGACACCATTCAGCCCAAGACTCTGTTCTAAAGAAGCTCAGAGAATTCTGAACTAGGAACGATGCCTGCCCTCCATAATTCCTTATGCTAGGTGTTGTTTACCTTTTCATTTTTAAAGAAAAAGTGTTTTCTCCCTCCTCCCTCCCATTCTTGGCCACTTAGGTTTTTTTGTAACAATTACCATCTCCCACCCAGATGATAGGTCTAAATGTAAGTCTCTTCACACTTTTTTTGAGAAACTATCGAACAAGCAGAAGACAACAGCAACCGAACCAGCTCTGGCCTGCAGCCTTGCATTGCTTCAGGTTTGCAAGGTGACAGCTACTGCTTGAGACAACTTGCTCAAACTGGCCTTCCCAAGAATGTGTCAATCCCTTGTCACTTGAACACAGTTGCTTTTATCTTGCTCTGTCTCTCAGAGGCTGCTCCAGATGCGATAATAATAACCAAGAGATTTCAAAGATTTGAGGGGGGGGGGGAATCCGGGGGGGGGGGAGACACTGACTGGTATGACAGAGTTAAAGACAGGCAATCATTGAAATATGGAAGAAAGTGCAATAACCTCAGGATAAACAATTTTGAAGAGATGTTTTTAAAAAAGAAATTTTGTAAATATACTTACCAATGAGTTTTTAATATACGTCTTCAGACTGTGGTAGCACTTTCAGTTTTAGGGCTGTTTTCTTCAGACTGCTTTCAAAATCTGTGGACAAGCGATCAATTTAGCTCTTGATAAGAGAATTCTGCCTGTTGCTTATCAGCCCACCAGGCATAGAGAAAGGGAGGGAAAAGTGGGGCGGGGCAGGGGGGAGTGGAAGAGGGAGAGAGGAAGAGAGAAAAGAGAGAGAGAGAAAATAAAAAGGGTACTGAGAGGCACAGCTTGAAAGTAAGGATGAGTAGATGATGTGGTTTCCTGTAAAACATTGTTTTTCTCCTAAGAAGGGTATAACAAATTTAACATTTCAGAAATAAGGGAATGAATACAAATACATTTACTTTATTGGTAATATTTTTTTTTAATTCAAATTTTATACCACCCATTTGGCTGCAAAGCTACTTTGGGCAGTTTACAATATAGTAAAACAATATTATAATAAGTAACAAGTTCCAGTGATATATTAAAGCTACTGTTAAATTATATCTTTTATAGCCAATTGACAGGAATTTTTCAAGTTTTGTGTTGTTCACTGTTCGCATGGCTGGCAACTCATCAGATCACTGCAGCAGCTTTCATAGGTGGAGTTGCATGCAGATCAATATTGAACAGAATAAAATCCAAAGAATGCACTTTGATAAGTTTTTCTCTAGCTAAGGGAGAAAAATCAAAGCCAATGAAAACCTCGAGGAAAACAATGACAGCAGTAGATTGACTCTCCTTGAGTTGGAAATATTTGTTCAGTATTCTATACAATAAAGGGGCTCAGAGATCGGGACTGAACTCCCTGTAGGAGACACTAGACCAGGTCCATCCTCACGTCCATAATACTATCTGTGCATTTCCAGATCTCCATTTAAAGAAGAAAAAAAACAAAAATGTTTTGCTCTCATAAATGGGGAGAGCAACACAAATGGCTATAACCTGGAGGGAGTGCAAATTGTGTGACCTACCCATTCAGAGTCCATTCAATATCATCCTTCCACAATCACACATACACTCCACCTTAATACAGTAATAAAACTCCATTAAAGTTTAATTAATTAAGCTGAGTGAGAGAGAAAAGAAAAGAAAAATTAGACCACAAAAGAGCTATACAAACAGACTCAAACAGACAAATCTTTCTTTCTTGGTATTCTCGAAGGCTTTCACGGCCGGGATCTGATGGTTGTTGTGGGTTTTTCGGGCTCTTTGGCCGTGTTCTGAAGGTTGTTCTTCCTAACGTTTCGCCAGTCTCTGTGGCCGGCATCTTCAGAGGACAGGAGTCAGAACTCTGAAGACTCGTTCTTTCTTTCTTTCTTTCTTTCTTTCTTTCTTTCTTTCTTTCTTTCTTTCTTTCTTTCTTTCTTTCTTTCTTTCTTTCTTTCTTTCTTTCTTTCAAATAGATGGGCCTTGTGTTTTCTTGGAGGAGATTAGGAGAATAGGGATGGGGTTGTGCTTCTTCTGAAAGTATCCTTGAAGTGCCAAACGCTTTCTGGCAAAGCTTCTTTCTGCTTCTTGGGTTCAGTCTCACAGATCTTCTGGACATGACCTGCTTCTCCACTTCTCACCCAGAAATATTCCTCCACAACAGCTTGGCCTCACACCACTCCTATAGCTTTCCATGTCATAATTTCCACAGAAAACAACTCTCCCATGGTACCTTCCTGGAAATCTTAGATGGCATTAATGCTCTAAGTCTGTGACTACACGATCAAATACCACACCATTTGTTGCAGTTATAGTATGGGTCAAGTTGACCTTTTCTTCTTCTTCTGATCACACAATGCAAAGGCTAATTTGAATCAGTCTGGTCCTTTTGGCTCGCAGCATGGCTCCCCCCCCCCCCACCGCCACTGGGGGCTTCTACTTTTTTCAAGCCAGAATGATTTTTCCCATGTGATCAGTTGATTTGTTCTTGTAGAAATGGGAGGGATTCTGTGGGTGATGTTTCAGCGCTGAAAGCAGTTGGAGCATAATGTTGATGGCTGTGGGAACAATTGTCCCTGCATTCTTTCCCCCTGGGCATCCTCCAATTTTTTAATTTTTAAAAGAAGATTGAGATTAGCCCTAGACCCCCCCTGATAATCTTTGATATTGATATATTAGGTTAGCACTAGATCACCTCTGGACAAGAAATATATTTTTAAAAAAATTATGTACAAACAGAAACAACCCAGACAAAATAAAAGATGTTCCTATGGTATGTGGTATTTTTGTACACGTTAAGAAAAACTTTGGAATGCTGCCACCTTTTCCAGAACACTGTACCATTCTTTCAGAACCAAGTGACCTGCCAACCCAGTGATCAACAGAGGCAGGGCCGGACAAAGGAAGGAAAGATGGGGGTGCTGTGGGCTGAAATGCAAATTGAATCACATCGAGTGTGAACACGGAACCCCTGAATGAATCCACGGCCCCTGTGTGATCACTGACTCTGAATTCAACTGTAATACAGACTGAGAATCAAACAGGAGTGATTTGGTTTGCCAGTGCCATTGCAGCCTAAGTCACACAGATGTTTACTGCCTTGCAGTTCTCTCTGTGACAAGATCAGGTTGCCTGTTCTGCCATACATTCCCTTCTCTTCTCACAGCAAGCTCTGTATTCGGTATACCTGGCCTGGACCAGTTATAAGCCTGCCAGACCTATTGCTGTCTATACTGGTTGGTTTAGATAGGGGGTGCGCAATCAGTGGGGTCAAGGGCTCCACTCCCAAGAGAGGGCGGCACTAATTCTCATGTTGTGCTTTTTGTTGTTGCTAATTTTTAAAAAGTGACTATGTACTGCAAAGGTTGTCACAATGATTTTTTTTTCTTAATGAAAACATGGGTTTAACGAAGAGAATGAATTTTAAAAAGGCCTATGTCCACTCTTTAGCAGCCGAAAATAAAATTCTTTCAAAAATATAAAATTAGGCTGTTTGGGGGGAGAGGCTCTGAAAACACGACAAAATTGCTCTCTATGCCCCCTAGAAGGCACAAAAAGGGACCTTCTGGACTCTCCCCTGGCAGTATTTAATTTTAGGAGGATATGGGGAACAGGACGCTGTTAAAAGGGCACTGGGGGAATGTATGCAGCCCACTCTAGTTTAGCCTGTCTAACACTTGGGCAACAATCTGATATAATAGGAAGTCTTCCTATTACAGTCTTCTGAACAGACATTTTATAAGCAGGTTAAATTTGACCAAAGGAACAAAAATAATCCATTTCGTCTGTTCTCCAGCAGAGGAATTGCACACATGCTGTTTTAAACAATAATTTTAACTAATTAGCATTTATTCCATTTCACATACAACAATTGTCTCCTTTTACCCTTATACACTATTTCCAGTTTTGTGAAACAACACCAAGAATTATGAGGATTCCTGTGATGGGGTCATGGCAGGAGCCAAAGACACACATGGGACTTTGAGGTGCAGGGAGGGGTCTGCTTTGACGAGGCCTGGAGAAATTTGTCCTAGTTCAGTGGTTCCCAGCCTTGGGTCCCCAGATGTTCTTGGTCTACAACTCCCAGAAATCCTGGACAGCACAAGCTAGTGGTGAAAACTTTGGGGAGTTGTAGTCCAAGAACATCTGGGGACCCAAGGTTGGGGACCACTGTTCTCATTGTTCCCTGTCTCTACCCCAGGAGTCCTGCAGCTCTGCTGTTCTATCAAGTTGTACAGTTTCTGCAGGAATGCAAAGTATAGGAGTGTAGGAAGCTTTGCTGTTCCTAGACTTACCCCACAACTATTTTATTATTATTTATTCAGTGTGTATAGTATTTGTGTATTGGAAGTGATTAAGAGCTTGGTAACATTGCCCCAAATCAAATCTGTGTCCCCCTGATGTGTTCCTAGCAGAAGTGACATTAAAGTGGAAACTGAAAGGGGGGGAAATACTTTTATGCTAATGATGTGAGATAATTTTTGACGTCAACTTCAGTTCACTTCGTGTCATGTAGTTCAGGAAAATTAAGGAGGCAAAAACCACTCTATAGCCAAGGTGAATCTCATCCCAAACTCATACAATTTTTCTACATAGAAAACTGATAGGAAACAAAATTGCATTCTCATCTAATTAGTTGATTGTGAAACAATTTTAGATATTTAAAATGAAAAGCAATCACCAAAAATATCTTCTTGGGACTATTTTAGCAAGGGATAGCCACCTGCGTAGGTTCATCCAGAAGCATTTCAGTTTCAAGGAAATGACTCATAAGCCTCCCTTCAAACACCTCTGTTTGCAAAGAAATGCTATAGCATGGCTTTTCGATTACATAAATTTTTATACCTTTCGTGTAACTATCTGTTTCTTCCAGGTAATTGCCAAGCAGGAATGAGAGGTTAGCTGTTTTATTCCCTTGGGGGGGGGGGGGGGGGGGGGGGACAAGAAGTAGGCTCAGGGCTCCCTCTAGTGGCCAATGACCGGGTGAGAGGATGGTAG
Organism: Intellagama lesueurii; assembly: GCA_037013535.1. Classification (NCBI taxonomy): domain Eukaryota; kingdom Metazoa; phylum Chordata; class Lepidosauria; order Squamata; family Agamidae; genus Intellagama; species Intellagama lesueurii. The sequence continues at coordinate 214,213,778 of JBAJHW010000003.1, forward strand.
GGCCTACAGGAACGGCACCAGACATTCCCAGCCAGCCTCACTGTAGGAGAGCCTGCCAGATCTGTAGTCTCAAAATAGGTTGATAGTCCTCACTAAGAACAAAAGCGAGCAACACACATTGCTCTTCACCAACAAGATGGAAATGAAAACAAGGTGTCCACAAAAGCTCACATTAAAATGTAATAGTCTTTAAGGTGCCACAAAGTTTTTGACTTTTTAAATTTGTATTATTATTGTTTTCCTTGGGTTTTGTCTGATATGCTTGCAGAGACAAAGGTAGCTCTCTTCTCTAAAGGGACTATACTGTTCTTTGTGACAAAGCTAGTGCCCACTGAGGTGGTAGTCCTGTGCCGAGGTGCAACTGCTTCCTTTCGTAGGTGTGTTTGCAAAACAATGCCTCTCCAAACGTGGGTGGCAGAGTGATTCTCACACAGAGGTAGCGTGGCAAAGAGGAGTTCATTTATTCCACTTTTCATCTGACAAACTCGAGGGGAGAAGCATGGTTCTTCATCCCCTTCCCCCCTGTTTTATTTCCACAAGAACCTCTGAGGGAGTTTAGGCTGAGGGTCAAATGCACTGAGAGTCATGCCATTTGTTAACAAAACAGAACGAAACAGAAGGACAACCACTGAGTGACAGGTTGGGTTGTGAGCACAGGCTAGAGTGGGAGTGAGCCATTTGCCCCTCACTCCAGATCCCATTTGGAATCAGGCTTCCTCCTCACACTTAACTCTTCGCATGAGGAAGAAAACTCCTACCAGTGTCAGAGATTGGGACCATGGCAGGGACCAAGGATAAAAAAAAGCTTTAACCCATGCCATGTTATGGCTCAGCCCACACTTCCCCATTGTTTGTCTTTTCAAAAAGCTCTTGCCCAGAAGAGTACAATGTCCAGCTGGAACATCTGTGTTGCATTTCCATTCTAGCTAATGCAAAGATTGCATTTGAAAGACAGACAGAGGAAGCACAAAGATGGATTTCAGTCTTCTGTAGGAAGACAGCCATCCTCCATACTCCTCAGTGTCTTCGGCCTCACAGAACCCTGGACATATTTATTATTTTAAGGTATGTGCACAGATGCAATATGTTGAAGAGGTGTCTGCTATGTGTGCAAATTATTGCTAATGCACTACTGTGCAGCTTTGCCCCCCTGCCACCAGAAACATTTTTGCAGACTCTTTTCTGCAGCTTAACCTTGTATAATCAGGGTAGAAACATCTTAATTTCACCTCAAATAAGAGTTCAGCCTAACTTGCAAAATATGTTATCCAACTATTTTTTTATCACTGTTTTATTTATTTTTATGGAAAGGATTAGTTCCTTTTTTAAATGGGCAAAAACTTCTTCATTTACATTTTTGGCTATAAAGATCACATGCCAGAACAACAATAAAATCATCGTATCCCATCCCATGACTCATGACCATGCTGCAATTATCTGTTTACAAATTAAGGAACCTGAGTCATTTTTATTATTTTAAACTTCAATCTTGGAGCCATTCCCTTGGTGAAAATCACCTGATGTTCAGGACATATCGGGACCATTTTATTTTAATAGGCTGGCAAAAACATACTCTCTCTTTTTGTGACTTGTTTCATTTTTGTCTACTTGTGGGTGGTGCATTCCTACTTTTTTTTGGTACTATGTGTTTTCTATGCTGTATCTTTGTTTTTAAAGCGTACGTCATCTAGAGCAGTGGTCCCCAACCTTGGGCCTCCAGATGTTCTTGGACTTCAACTCCCAGAAATCCTGGCCAGCAGAGGTGGTGGTGAAGGCTTCTGGGAGCTGTAGTCCAAGAACATCTGGAGGCCCAACATTGGGGACCACTGATCTAGAGGATGAGAAGTGACCTGCCTCCTGGGAGGAAGAAATGTTTCAGTTGAGTGGAATTTGCTTGGAATCAGTGGAATCTGATGGCTGTTAGCTGAGACAACATCAGAAGTGAATCTAACAAATTAATGGAGGACAAGGCCATCCATGGTTATTGGTCACAACAGATTACCTTCCAGCTTTAGATCCAGCATGGTGTCCAAATGGACAGCTCCTAAAGCTACCAGTCAGAAGCCATTGTGGAGCCATTGGTTCTTCCTCTCCTTGACAGCCTTTTTTTTTTTTTTTTTTTTGGTGCTAAGAGGAAAGGCAGAATGGAAAAATATAAGGGATGGATTTCAACAAATGGGGGAACAACATGATGTGGAACCAAAAATCATGTGAACATTGTACACTATTTCAGAGCTTAGAAGACTACTTTTGAAAAGCAACATGTTACAGTTTTTTTCCCAAGGCCTCAAAAATACTCAGCCATTCTTATAATAGGGATTTTGAAAAAGGTAATTCTTTATGCTTTTTTTTGCTTTGCTGTTTCTCAAAATAACTACAATAATTATAATTGGATTCATCTTGGATGAATCTTGGATTCATAGTATACATTTATTGGTTTCACTGTTTTTAAAAATTTGTAATGCTGCCCATAGTAGACCTTTGGTCTAGATGGGCAGGGTAGAAGTCTAAAAAATAAATAAAAAATAAATAAATAAGTAAAAAATAATTTATTTGCTTTAAGCAACAACATCTGAATACTACAAGCCTGTGATGCAAAGTGTACTCCCTTCCAATTTACCTTATTGTTGTCTCAACAACCTCACAGAGCAAAAAATAGGATCATAAGGCAAGGCATGAGTCAGCACTTGAACCATGTGATAATCCTCATCTACCATTTAGCGAAGCCGTGCCTTATAGTAATTAAGGTAATTAAAGGCTATAGTTAGACTGCAAATGTCATAAAATTATCCCTAGTTAAGTTGCCTGCAAGGTCTCTACATGTACTGATGTCAGGCTGCCCTCAACTCAGGATGATGACTTACCTGGGCCCTGAAGGGGTTTATTGACTCCTAGAAGTCAGTGACTCTACCCAATAGCATCTAAGGAAGTGGGCAGCTCCTGCTGAGGGGCTTCCTGGTTCTAGCCCTAAACCTTTATGCAAAATCCTGAGAATGAACTCTTTCTTGCACCCTCTGAGCTCAACAGTGAATTAGCTACTGGTGTCTTCATACTGCTAGCCCTTCACTGCTGTTTGCCCATTGATCTGGTCAGCCTGCCAGAACTGGAAACCCATGTGAGTACAAATCTCCAAGCCCCAGGTGAACTTCCATCATGCAGTGGGGAAGAGAAGGGTGAACATGGATATCAAATACTCTAAACCTTGGGCACCCAGATATTGTTGGACTACATATCCCATCATCCCCAACTAGCAGGGTCGATAGTCTGAGATTCTAGGCACTGTATTCCAATAACATATGGGGACCCAAAGTTGGAACAGACTGGGCTTCACATAAGCAATGCTAAACAAACACTTTTCTCTGCTCTTTGGTTTGTTGCAGGCGAACAGCGAAGGAGCAAGCAGCAAATCAAACCATGACTGGACAGGAGACAGATGTCGAGGACACAATCTTCCTTGTGAAGGGTGAATAAACGAATGATACCAGGAATAGATTCAGGAAGCATACATTCAGTGAGAGGACCGCTGATGCTGCTGTTGTGTGACAGCTTTGGGGGAGGAACACCAGAGCTGAGCCCAGAACAAAATAAAACCCTCAGCAAAGAATTTCCAAGAGAGGCAGCATTGTTTCTGTTTTCTAAAGAAAAGTAGGGAGAGTCACTGTGTTGTAATAATCATTTGGGAGACCCAGGTTTAATGTTCCACTCTGCTCTGTTGGTCCTCAAACCTTGCTTGGGAACAGAGGGACCCAAACACATCTTACATCATCCCCATTATCCTTGGCAATTCTCCCACAACCTACTGAGTCTGCTCAGTTGCTTAGCAGACAAATGGTCCTGCTAGCTTAGTATTGGCCCCAATGACTGGCAACAGAGCTGCACAGACTGAGACAGGAGTTTTTCCCAGCCCTACCTGGAGATGACGAGGACTGAACACAGGATTTCTACAAAGCATATGCTGTCATGAGCATCCAAATTGGAGAAGTATGATGGATGAATTCTAATCCCTAAATTCCTAGCTTTATTTGAAAAAATTTAGTCCCTAGCCCTTGTAGAAGCAAAGATGAGAAGCAAAATGTGCAGCTGCTATTCTGCACATTGTTCTGTAAGCAAGGAGCGTGCTCCCGCAATGCTTCGGTATTTTTGGCTAAAATGTTGAGCGACAATAATGATTACCACATGCTATCTCTGGAGAAGCAACGTCTTGGTTCATATTAAAGCCATTGTTTTCAGTCTTATCAGATAGGAAGTGATTGCTTCCCCATTAAAATATATAGAAATATGAGAGTTTTGTGTAGGTGAGATTGTGTATGACCTCCTCATGTGACAACAAAGACAGTTCACTGTATTTCCCATTTAGGTGTAGCTTTAAAATATGTATCCCTTCCCTTTCCCCCAAATTAAAATCATTTTTAAAATTGCCTTGTCAATTCATGTAGTTAAAGGCTGTCATTATTGTATGCATATTTTTGGCTGCAGCCCTGTGGTTGTGAGACTATGGATTATTCCAGACCTGTGACATAGACCAGTGTTGCTTTGTTGTGATCTTCAGAGCAATGTGCAGCAGCCCTGCAGTGTACTGAGTCCAGTTATTATCCTGTTTTCTGGTTTGTTGTTTTTTAAAAAGGAAATGTGGTAGCATTTTTTAAAAGTTGATTTTTAATTTTAGTGCAGTTTATTAAGAGATGCTGTTATGCATAAACATATGCATATAACTTGAAGGGAGACTGCAACTCCTTCCTTCCACATTTCACTGTAGACTGACAGTGTAAGGATGCACTGTGATGAAAGCAGACCCAGGCACCAATTGTGGACTGCTGTAGCTAACTGAAACAAATAGCTGCAAAACCCTCCACATTGGCTCAATTGATTACACTGCTTGAAGTGATGCAAAAGCATTCAATTCCAAAAAAGTAGAAGCCCCAGGAGTGGAGGAAAAAACTATAGATGGGGTGGGAGGCGTAATTTCCAAGCTGATTCACATTGAATCAGTTAGATGATTTAAAAAGAAAAAAGAGTGAGGGTTCAGTAGAGAGAAAGGAGAAAGTTTTAAAGCAGCTCTGCTCTAACCATGCTGTAGCGTTCACCCCTTGTTATGCTAAATAAGTCATGTATTATTCATGTTCTAGGCAAATGTGGTGGAGAGGCGGAGCTGAGAGAGAGGTTAAAAGGCGGAGCCTGAGAGGAGGAGAGGGGTCAGTCAAGAGTCAGTCAGGAGAGAGTCAGTGAGTTAGTCGGAGTCAGAGAGGCAGAAGAGATAGAGATTGAGTTAGAGACTGGTTAAGATAAATAGATAGAGAAGGTGGAAATTATATGGCATGAGAATAGTATGTACTTCTGAAGAACTTTTGTGATTATTTAATTGACTTCGCTTTAATAAATAAGTTTTGTTTGCATTCACAATACAAGTGTCTGATCAAACGTCATTTATTTTGTGGATTGAGGTAATCCACTGGTGGCAGTGAAAGGAAAACTCGACTGGAACCTTTGTGAGGGCACAAAACGTAGGTGCTTCAAGGAGGTGATCGTCACACATGCCTTCTGCAAATGTGGACAGACAGAGCAAAATAAAGCTTCTTAACAAACTGGAAACTCTGCTGAAGGGAAAACTTCCTCCTATTTCTCTGCCAATTCCTCACTTTTTCCCCTCCCTCTTTGGTGTCCTAATTATCCTCATGCAAAGACAGTATGCCTTTAAAAGAAAAAAGGGAAAGAAAGAAAGAAACAGAACAAAACAGGAAAGGAAGAGGGAAACAAGCAGACCCAGGCATCAGGTATGGAGAGGATTCAAATAACAACTTGCAAACAAGGCTCATTTCCTCTGCTCTCTCTGTTGACTTCTGTGTGGTTGGCTGAAGCGAATTAACCCAGGGAAACCTGACTTCTCAGGTGCGACTTTACAGTGGATCCATTCACATTTTTCCTGCTTCATTATTGCACCCATGGTCAATAGAAAATAATGTGAATCCGGCTGTTCCAATCCTATAGCATTTCTCACATGATTTGCCAATGTAGTTGCATCCTAAGTTTCAACATCAAATCTGCTCTGCACTGCCACTTTGCTGCACTCTCTGATATATGTGAAATCTTTGCTGATGATCCTGAATGCTTGCTCATTGTTTGTGACTAGAGATGGGGGTATTCATATTCGTATACGAATACCTCCCCACAGGTGGAGATAACAAGGGTCCGGCCCCCTGGGGCCAGACCATCCAATCACCATTCCTTTGCTGCCATGGGCTCCATGCTCCCTTCCTATCGCTCTGGAGCTCATGGTGGATTAGGCACTCTTTGACCTGGCAGAGAGGCTCGTCATCCTGCCTCCTGCCAGGAGTGGCTAATTCACCACGAGCTCCAGACTAATAGGAAGGGAGCATGGAGCCCACAGCAGCAGTGGAATGGTGAGTGGACAGTCTGGCCCCAGGGGGGTGGACCCTCATTATCTCCTTTGTGACCTTTCAGATTGCTCAATAATTGCATTCCTTCTATGAAGTTTGCGATTTTAATCTTATGTGTATTGCCTACAAAGCAGAGCCTAATGGGGACTGCAGGCTGAACAGGTAAATTCACCTCTCCTATTGATTTAGATAGATCAGTGAGTTAAACATCTGAGCCACAGGTGCCAGGAGTTTGATTCCCCAATATGCTCTTCAGATGAAGAGCCAGCTTGCATAGCCTTGGGCAAGCTGAACACTCCCAGAAGTGCCTTCAGAAGGAAGAATTGGAAACCCTGGAAAGAGTTGCCATAAATTGGGATTGACCTGAAGGCTTGTTTGCAGCTTGTTGACCATTTGAATCCTCTCCTGGAACACACATAATAATGATGGTGATGATAAACATATTCATGTGGGCCTTTCCCTTTTTTTAAAAAAAAGGATTTATTTTAACACCCATCACCCTACAAATTTTGTTGCAGTTTATGATGCCTCTTGTGTTCCATGTTAGTGCAGTCAGGTTCTAAATGCTGAAGATTTTGTCTCACAGTGTGTAGCTTTTAAAATGTGGTGTCATGTGACACTGAAGAATAAAACAAGTTCACCCATATGAATTACATTCACAACTGTTCGGCAGTGGCATGTGCTATGTGAACATATTTTGTTCACATGCTACTACAGAGTTTTACTCCCTGCTCTGGAAAAAAAACTCCTGCAGACACCCATGGTTGCCATAGTGACTCCATTCATGTTTGTTTCCTTTTCTCAGTGAAGAATATACTCTTTAAAAGCATTGTGATCTCCATTGAGAGTAGCTGGACTGAATAAGACAAGTTAAATGTAAATGCTTAGCCTGGGATGTTCTGGATCAAGTTCTTCATGTTGTTATTGTTGAACAAAGCTGGGCTGGTGGAGGGTTTTTTTGTTGTTGTTGTTTCTTTTTTAAGGGTGCTGGGATGTTTTATATAAGAGAATGACAAGGTTCTGGGACTCTTTTTACAAGTTGCTTTCTGTTTCCTTTACGTCAGCAGTTCTTTTGTGCTGTAATACTTGCCAAACAACATACTATACAACGCCTAGTTCATGGCTTAGTGTTAAACATAAAATAGTACAAGTATAATAGTAGGTGCTGAGAGACATGTGAAGACACTGCCTCCTTTTTCTCAGGTGGCTCAAAACCCATTTGATTCCTTTTCAATTAACATGCTGCCTCCGGCCTAATTTAAAATGAAACGATTTCACTTCCTTCCCTCCTACCTTCCACTTTGAGCATAGGATGGAGAAGATTTAGAGAACAGAAGAAGGATTTGAGTCTGCTGGATGTTTGGGGTGATGTGCTTGTGGCATACAATACACAGCAAAATGAGTAATGCTACCATTAGGCAAAGTGGAACAACTGCCTAAGGTAGCAGTAGTAGTGGCTGGTGAGTCCAGTTGAAGGGGAGCCATGACTCCACTTCAGGTTTGTGTCTGCACTTTGCAAAAGCTATCCAAAGTGCTGAATCCTATCCCCCAAACAGAGTAAAACCTGGAGTGGATTCACAACACTCTGAAACTGGAGTCACCAGCCTCCACTGGGTGGCAGATGCTGGGACAGGGTCAATGGTGGCAGATTGCAGGATGATTCTCTTGAGCCCCATAATTATTCCCCTCTGTTGAGAGACAGAGCTGTGTGTACCATGAATTCTGTCCTGATCCTCTAAACTTGCCTGATGTGGTGAAGGAAGCTGTCCTGTTAGTGATGTAACGAAGTAAGATAGATTGAGGAGGGGATATGATAGTGTGATTTGCCCCAGGCAACAAAATTACTTGAGTGGCCCTTGATTCCTCCAATTAAGTATAAGACTTAATTGATGGGGTGTTGAGGGAGGTTGCTCTGTGACTGACTTGACTCTTTTGATTCAATGTCTTGGTTCTCTTGACTCAAATCTCTGTGCCAGAGCTTGAAAAATCACTTTTTAAAACTACAGAAACCTTACCTCCAAATCCAACAGGCAGCATAGTCACTTGGCTGGAGAGTTCTAGGAGCACAGAATGGAGATGATTTAGAGAACAGAAGAAGGGCTGGTGTCCACTGGATATTTGGGGTGCTGTGCTTCTGGCATACAATGCATAGCAGTTGGGAAAAACAATGTGTCCAAGCTCTGGATGTGGCTTGTGCTGCTGTCTTGCTCCTGGGTTACTCTTCTGTTTTATCTTCTCCTTGTGCTCAACAGCACCAAACAGCTCAATGCAAAATTATTTGCAGACAAGTGCACAGGCGGGAGATATATCACTGAGAGAGGTGTAGAGCTGTCATTGTATATAACAGGCTGGGATCTGTATTTATAGAGCTACACAGGGTACAAATCATAGCTGCAAATCCTTCCTGAAGTAGAGGAGTGGGTATAAACTCTGGAACTATTGCAAGCAATCTTTTAGCAGGAGCTGCCCAACAGCTCCTCTGGCAGTAAATTACACTGTAATGCTATCAGCGTCTGGACATGGTGCTGGAGTAGTTCAAATGTTAGCAGTAAGCTCCTATTTCATTACTTCTGGCCTGTGATTCAAGGCTATTGAGGCTCATTCAGAGCCATATTTGATGGACTTGTCCAGGCTAGAAAACATCTGATTATTCATCCCACAAGCGCCTCCATTTCAAATAACTGGGTTCAAAGGGATCAAAGAAATCCAATAAAACCTTTTTCCCTGCAATATCTCGAGTAGATTTCCAATGACCACAAAAATATCTACAGAAATTGTTAATGTACTGGTCTCGAGTTTGGCTCTTTATGCCATTTTTTTTTTGCAAAATCCTCCCTGTTGTTCCCAAATGTTTAACCCATGAGATCTACACACCCAAAAGAAGGGGAGGTATGATTATCAACACATTGTTGTTGTTGATATTATATGCCATCCAATTGCTTCCAAAATTGGGTGACCCTGACCAGGATTTTGAGGTATATAAGTGTGGCGGAATGCCCATGTCCCACCTGTCCGTCATGTATAGCTCTAGAGCTGGAGCCTATGAGAGGACAGGAGGGCGGGGTCAGAGAGGGAGTTGGAAACTGAGAGAGCAAGAGATAAGAGGTTTTAAGGAGAGTTTTATGTGAGAGATTGGAAAGTTGGTGTGGTATAGTTGGTGTATGAATTAAAGAATAGATAAAAGATAGAAGTGAAATAAATAGACAGTCATCTAATAGTATTCCAGTGATTCACAGTGATTTATATGAAAAGTACTACCAATAAAGAAGCGTGTCTAATGTCCAAGTAATGAGTACAACACAATACAACATCTATTAAAATACTTATGTGATTCTACAACTAAACAATAAATAATCAGTTATATTTGACAACACGTGTCCAGACAACATTATTGGTAAAGTGTGGATAAAGAACCACTGGTGGCAGTTGGTGTATGAAGAATTAAAAACGTCGTGCCCAAAGGTGGGACCTGGGTTTGAGGGAAACAAACTAGGGACACTGGGGGTGCGCGGCAATAAGATGTTCAAGGAGTGGTTTACCATTGCTATCCCTCCAATGAGTTTCCATGGCCTAGCAGGAATTTGAACCCAGGTCCCCTGAGTCATAGTTCAACAATCTGTCTACTACACACACTGATTTTAATCAAAACAGTGTCCATAAAGAATCCAAATAATTGTCATTAAAAATGCTCTAATATGCTGCAAATTCATTGTACATTGTAGGGAAGTCATCTGGACATGAACTAATCCTGATTTGAATCACAATGATTTCGACAGATTTAGTAATCTAAATGTGGAGCATGTCTCTTCTGAAGCAGACCAAATCCAAATCTGAACACTCCTGAAGACTGTTTAGCAGTTTAGATTAAGAAGAACATTGTGTGTCTCCAAAAACTGACATATTTATCCCCTAGTTCTTCATATAGGGAAGGAACACCAGGTTGGAGAGGGGGAAGAAAAAGAGGTTTTCCCATGATCAGCTATTCCTAACACTTGGAGAAAGAACATGTAAGTAATATATTGCAGTACTAATCTAGTGTTCAGTGCTTTTTGCTAATTTCCCCTCCCAGGAGAAAGAATGTTGTCTCTCTTTCAGTGGAGTCTGTTAGGTGTAGGAGAGTGTAGCACTGGGCGCCTGCTTTTAAACTATGTGTTCAAGGCCTTCTGTCTCCTTCTGACACTGACCATCCTCCACGTCCTATTGCACTTTCTCTGAATTTAGTTCCAACTAAGTAGAAAACAAAACTGTCTAGTTTATACTGTTTTTCATTCATCAGAATTAATTCCTAGCCCAAGCAGTTACCCTTCTGAAATTCTGTAGGTTTCTGGGTGTACCTCTACGGCATAGCTGTTTTTATACAAATTGTGAATCAAATAAACAAACATGAAGGAGGCTAAAGGGAAGTCAAGCACCCACCCCAAATGTGAACATTTCCTTCCTGCAAAAAGAAAATCCATCCATCTGAAGTTCTGAAGTATGATAAGGTGTCCCATGTGTCTGCTGAGTCTGCTGTCTAGCTGCTAGCTGTTGATGGACAACTTCGAGGCTCTTGCCTTCCAATTTAAAGGTACTTTAAAGTAACTGGACTCAGACTGGATGGTCTCTCAAACAGAAAAAAACTTTAGAAATGACTGTACTTTGTTAACCTTTCAAATAAGGATTGGCCAGAACTTGGAAATAAATTGTTAAAAATAACAAGGGTGAATGGTGTTTTTTTTTGGAGGAGGGGTTGGTAATAAATGTGTCTTCTTTGCAGTGACAAAGTCACAACTAAATATCTCTGAGGATTCTCAGTCATCCAGGTGAGGTTATCTGGAAGTTGAATTATGGCAACTGGACTTCTTTCTCTAACAAGAAAGAAGTCCAGTTGCCATGACTCAACTTCCAGATCATAACAAAGTATTTTATGATTATAATGTAACAAGGAATAACGTCAGTTCTTTCAGTGAAGTCTAAACAATCCAAAGTCAATACAAGCAGGACTGAAAACAGTGAGTAGACGCAAGGAGGAAAGGGAAGCAGAGTGAGATTGCAATGCACAGGTCAAACTAAAATAGTCCAGAGAGACATTTATTTTCTTGGCTCTTCTGCATTTGGAGGCCTAGTCCCATCTTCTGGCATTCTTAGGCAGCTGGTGGTACCCTAGGAACTCAAAAAGAGCTCTGATGTCTTCTCAGCATCCTGTGTTAAGAAAAGTTGCCAGTGCAACCATTAGCACTGGGCAACTGGTCCTGGATCATTGTGAGATATTTAAATAGAGACTCCAGGACAGGTGCCTTCTAAACTAAGGAATGTTTTTGTCAGCTCCAAAATATCAAATTCACAATTTAGGGCAGCCATGTCTGTGTCAGTCAACATGGTCAACAATCAGCACTAATAGCAGTTGTAACGTAGCAATAATGGAGGGGACCTATGCTTCCCACTCAGATTTAGGTGCCAGGAATGAATACTTGACTCCATTTCTGAAGTTTGGCAGAAGCCCCTCAGAGATTTTCAGTGTCATCTCATCTCCTCTTCTTCCACTTCCCAGAAAGCTCTGTTCTCAGTCAAAGATGTTGCAACCCCCTATGCCTGTTAGCATTAAGTAACACTTTCACTGGGCTGGGTTTGGGATTTGCAGCAACAGCTCAGCAGGGGTGTGCATGTTAATGCCAGTTTGAGCTTGTGGTGGAATTAAGCTTTTTAGAAGACTTTGTGATAAAGAGAAGCCCTTAAAATAACAATTGAATTAAGCTTAATTAATTTCACTTAATTCCCTAATAATGCTTTAAGCAAAATTAGACTATCGGTACTTTCAAGAAAAGGGCAGGAAATTGCAGTAGCTAACTGGTTGCATTGGCAAAGTCCTGCAGAAAATGGGGCTCATGTGCAAATGGAGAAAGTATATAAACAGCAGGGGGTAGTCTATCCTTGGGGGTGCACCACCTCTCAAGTGGTAGCGTGATGTACTTCCCCACTTCAGCCATGGGCTATTTGGTAACAAGCAAAAATCCTCTAGCTCTGGGCTTGTGTTTTAGTCCAAATCTCCTCCAGAATTTTTTTTTTAAGTTGTTAAACTATTAACCCGCTAGATCACAACATCAAAGGGAGTCTCATGTCTAAATATGGGTAAAAGTATGATCTGTACATTGCTTAGAGAGCTTTGGAGAATCTGCTACTCTTTCATTGACCGGGAAGAATGGGTGTTTGTGTGAGTGCCTGTAGACTCATACTGTGGGGCCTCCTTGGTGCTAGGCTGGAGGGAGTTACTTTTTTGGTTTAAAATTCCCAGAAAAACCAAGCCAGTGGGTGAGTCACTGCTGGGTCAGAGATTCTAGGAACGATAATTCCAAAAGTGCTTGATTCTATGCCCATGTCAGACTTGTGCAGAATTGTCATCTGTGTGAGATCGATATATTCCAGCTAGGACTGCTACTTCTGCACAGTTCTGGCAGATGGTTTGTGACTCAGAAGCTGCAGCTGCAATGATATAGCTTATGTACAAAATTAATGTACATTTTATATCAGGACAGAATATTTTTAAAATGAAAAGTTCAGTTAAGTGGAAATATCCTACATAGTGATGCCATTTGTTTTACTCGATGCCTGTTTTTTTTTAATGTTATTGTGAAGAGTGAACTATCTAATTAAGATTAGTAATTAGGATTACTAACATGATGGGACTGAAAATTTATAATAATATAGTTGCAATAAAGAAGTGCTAATAAGCTTCTAATTGTTTTCTCCAATTGATGCAGTGGTGAATAATTGCTAGAATGTCCCTAATTTGTCTTATTGAAGGATGGTAAGCACTCAAGCCAAGGATCCATGCTGTAGATGTAGAGACAAGAACAATTGATGGAGGACCAAGTCCCAGCTGCTCAATGGGAAAACTGAAGTCCAGGGGTCAGAGGATCTTTATCAGCTGGACCTTCATCAGATCTAGTGCTCAAATAAAGAGGATAGCAGCCTTTGAATGGAACCCTGTCTAGGCCATTGGCTGTATATAGAATTCTCTATTACACACAAAATCTGTGTGTTCCATGATATGGAATGTAATTTCTATTCTCGCTCATTAGCTAGAGAAATGTTGGCTTCATTTTATGAACGAAATATCATGTTTTGTTGATTAACAAAACCTTCAGAAACTATGCTAGGTAGATGCTTATGTTCCTATAAACTGAATAGTCCTATTCTCTCATGTTGCACTATGAATGCCTCATATCGTCCAGCTTGTGTAACAATCCCCAGAGGAGGGATGGAGAGAATGGTCACTAAATTCCTGCTTTTCTTTGATTTAGAGTATTTCAGCATAAAGAGACACTTGTACATAATATTTATGTGAAGCATCTGTAGTGTCCTTTCCTTTTGAAAAGCAAAGCACAAGCCCACACAGCAAGGAGAGAAGAGCTGGCTGATCGTCAAGAAAGGTATAAACAACCCATATCTAGTGTTTCCTACTAAGAAAAAAGAGAAGCGATTTTGCAAAATAATTGGGTGTTTTTGCCAATTGAGAACTCGATCAAGAGTGGCAGAAAATTCCTTGCCATTCTCACCAGTGAGGACAGAACAAGGCAAATGGGGATTTCTATCCCTACCCAGAGTAGCAAATTAATATTTCTCCTTTTTTAGTAACAAATGTTTCTCTTGTTCTGAGCATGCATATTTTCTTATACAGTACGCCACAACTGGAAACACTTTTTATTTATTTAACATAAATGTAATAAATAAATAAATAAAATAAACATAACAAACCAGTTTTCTTATCTGAGTTTCATCTCTATTCTATAGAAAGAAAGGGGCCGTTTTCCATGTCGGCCTCCCTTTGTCTGCCCCAAGGAACTCAACATGCACTAGTGCTTCTGGCTTTTCACCTTTCTATCTGTTCTAGCATTTCAGAAGAAGTATCACTTTGTTTACATGCTTTATTCTATTTTTATGGGGCTTAATTGGCTTCTATATTCTGTTAATGTTTGTTGGTTGTTTTTGTTATGTTGTGTTCATGTGAATACTTTTATTTACACTTTTGTGTGTCACCACATAATTGTTTTGGTGAATGATGGGCAAGAAACATTTAAAATAAATAAGCCAGAAAATGGTAAATTACTATAGAATGGAGCAAGGGCACTGGACTTTTCTAGAAAATTCTTATTGTTTGCACATGCTTGATGGCCCTGACAATGGCTTTACCAAAGGATTTTCACTTTGAAACATGCATATGGCTTGCTTTTATACTGAACCTTCACTGCCACCCTGTGCTAAAAAGCTTACAACAGGCATAATTGAACACTGAACTTGATTGCATGTAAACAAATCATACATTTATTGCAAATTCAAGTAGGCAGTGCCAAAGGGCTATTGAGCAATTAACCCCACATGAAATCCATGCAATATTGAACAGTAAAGAGCACTAAGTGAATGTATATTTTTAAAAGAACTAAGACATTGCCATAAGCACAACTAGAGAAAGTAGAGCTCTTACGACACAAAGCAAGACAATGCCAGATTACTTTTGCATATGCTGGGTTAAGAAAGTGCTTTAAGAAGACTTGAGCTTCTGGGCAATGGATGGGCTGTTTCTGAGAAAAAACTGGTTCAAGTGCAAGTAGAGGTTTGAGGACTTCAGGGCAGCTTCTTATGCAGTTCTTTAAAATGGGGTCTGATTATGTGCTTGCTGTGGTGTCATTTGTCTTCAGCTGTTCTGGTTGCATGTTTAAGTGCCCTCCATTTTCTAGCCATGCTTCTAGTGGTGTGCTATATATTTAAATAACCTACCTCCAGGCATCTCCCCCCACCCCAAACAATGCCAATTTGGAGATGGGATGCTTATTCTCCCTCTGGTGTCAGTGGGACAGAATATTTAAAAGGCCAAAGAGTGGCAGGGAGTAGGGTTCACAGGGACATTCCGGTCCCACTTGCACAAGAGATGACATGGAAATGACAGTTTCCTTCCATAGAATGTCCCTGTTGCCACATTAGGAATGCTCTGTTAATATCTCTACCAAGGAAAGTGTTACTCTTGACAGAATGTTTGTGATGAGGAAACACACCAAAGAGTTTTGTGGCACTTTGAAGACTATAATAAATTTGATTTGACATAAACATTCATGGACTCTTTGTCTAAGTCAAAATCATAGAAGAGTATGGCCTACCATTGGTCCACAGTTAAAATCAGAATAAGAATGCAAAAAATTACTAGTAGAGAAAATTGTCTGGATGATTGTCAAGAAAAAACTTTTCTTGCTACCTTGTGTGTTTGTTTGTTTCTTTGCTTGCTTTATTTTTGTGTAATATGTCATGTGTTGCTCTTCATCTGAATTTGTATTTATCTAATTTTCAGACCTGCTAAGGACCAGATGATTTTTATTATGTCCTGATAGATAATTCATAGAATTCAAAGAGGGTGTACTTCTTTTTTCACATGACTGTATGTTTAAAATCAAAATAAATTAATTGATTAATATAACAATGCAAATCCAGCCTAAACACAATCATTCATCTGGATGTTGTAGTTGATTGCTCTTCCACAGCTGGGAAAATGTATGACATACATCCAGGTCAGTGTTTGTCCAATAGAGAGGCTTGGTCTACCCAAAATTCAGGTAGACCAGCTGTTTGTCTGGACACTATAAACCATACTAGAGACCCTGTCTACCAATGCAGGACAGACTGGCCCTATGCTGCCTCACCAAGGCCTGGTCTACCAATAATCTTTCTGCCCTCAGTGCCTCCCAATTTATCCTGGAGGCCTCGTTTACCCTGTGTTTTCTTATGGAGATAGACCAGGCACCAGACCAACTGCTGGTGTCTGGGTAAGGAGTGTGCCCTCTAAATGTGCTGCCCTAGGACAAAGCTACTTTTGCTCCTCTCTAACTATGGCCCTGTACTTGCCATTCACTAATGACCTTTGAAAGACACTTAATTACCCTTATTAAGATTTTTGTCTGTCACCCCCAAGGACTTCTAATAACCCATGATGTCTACTGATTAAACCATTTATTTATTTATTTATTTATTTATTTATTTATTTATTTATTTAGATTTTATTTTATTTTATTTTATTTTATTTCTGTACCACCCATCTGGCAACCCAAGCCACTCTGGGCGGTTTACACAGTACAGTACAATAAAACAAAAATATAAAGGCAGAACAATACAATAACAGGACAATAATATAGAATAATCAATACAGTATAAACAGATGAAAATAATATCAATAGAACATTAAAATAAAATAGTGAAAGCATGGTGGAGGGTTCAACATTAGCAAATATCTGCTTGTTTAAGCGCTATTGTATCAGGGTATAATAGAGCCCACGAAGGCCTGTCTGAATAACCATGGTTTTAGTGGTCGCTTGAAAGTTCCCAGTGAAGGGGCCAGGCAGATTTCAGACGGGAGACCATTCCACAATTGCGGGGCTACCACCGAGAAGGCCCGGTTTCTAGTCACTGTTTTCCGAGCCTCTCTTGGGGTCAGAACTCTCAACCACCCAGCCTAGACCTCGTTGGATCTTTTTGCATTTCTATTAGATTTCAAATTCCCTTCTTTTTTGTGTCTGTATAACTATCTGCTTATGGAGTCAGTACTCCATGCGTCTGAAGCTGTGGGCTGCAATCTGTGGAAACTTATGCGTAATGAAACTTGTTAGTCTTTTGGGAGACTTAATGCAAGATTCTTTGTTGCTTTTGCTGCAACTAACACAGATGAAGTTCTTGGATGTTTCTGCAAATAGGAAATCAGTCCAACTGCCTATTGGGATTTGCTTTTTGTTTCTTGACCAGTGCCCAATTATACTCTCCACTTACCACTGAAAGAACAGAATTGTTCCATGAGAATGTTATTTGGACTCCTCTGACTCAACATGTATTTTACATCTTCTTGAAATATGTCTTATTTCTTATATTGCCCCCCCCCCTCACAAAGCTTCATATGTAAAGTTGCATGAGTGCAACCAGTTTTTCAAAGTATACAGAAAAATTGTGTTATGGTTGTTTTTTAAAGGCTTCTGTGGTTTTGGAAGTTCACCCAGGGCGGTAACCAAAATTTAGAGGACACTGAAATCTAAAACTAAACATACTGGTTAATGCTAGAAAAATAAATGGCGATACATCCTAGCCTTGAAAATCTGTCTCTAGAAACTTTGAGGAATGAGGAAAATGGCCTCAGACCAGGTTAGATTCTTGGTCTATCAGGCCCAGTACCTGCCAATACTGATCAGCAGTGGCTCTCCCAAGTTTTAAGCAAGAATTTTTCCCTCCTTACATGTGATTTCAGCTTTTTTGTCTTACTGCAGGAGTTGCGAAGCTATGGAAATCTGAGAAGAGAAACAATTATAATTAAATTAAGAACAGGTGTGCAGTGACACAGGGAAAAAGGAAGCTATCAAGGTAAGAAGTTAATTGACATATAAAATCCAGCAGAAGATAAGGGGAGGGGGGGAAAGGAGGGGGGGAACCATCCACCATCCATATGGCTTTGTTTCATATGAACCTGTGGTGGCTATTCCAAGTTGCCACCCTGTTTTCTATAAGAGGCGACATATTTAATTTTTCAAGGTTTCTCTCCAATCACAAAATGGCATCTCTTCAGACAAATTCTGGATCTTACTTCTGCTTTAAATTTAGAAAGAAATATAAAGGCATACACTTAAAAATAAATAAACAAACCATCAGTGTTCTGTATGGCATTCATCAGTAAGGGATGGTGGCCAGAGTAATCACATTCTGTTGTTCTTGATATGTCTTTTACACAGCATACACCAGGTTATTCATTCATTTGAATGTCAGAGAGCACATCAGGGCTCTGTGTGTCAGTTTCTCGGGTTCACACTCCATGGATTAATTAGCTGTTTTTAAAATTATGTAGCTTTTTCTACATGTCTTGTACGTATGTATAGCATCTGCACATTGTACCTAGGATAGAACTTACAAACTATTGTCCCATGTATATAGCCTGAAGATCTGAGTAGCATGTTAATTCCACCAGTGCAACTTTTTATTATTGTCCATCATTCTGGCAAAAGAGCTTCACTATTTATGTATATACCATGTCCTTGGGAAATATCTTCAACTTAATCTGTGATGGGGTCTCTCTAGAAGGGCAGCTATGGGAATCCTATATGTGGCTGGACCAAGGTGAAAATCTCTCTTCTCTCTGAAGATCTGTCTGAAAATTAAAGCTCTTACAGACAGCTTGTAAGCAGAAATGTTATGGAGAGGGAGCCTGAAAAATATGGATGGTTTGTTCTGTTAGTCCAGATTTTTCAAGCATCTGAATTTCTTAAGATCTCAAGTCCTTTTTTTGTTTGTTTGTTTAGGAAGAAATGTCAGAATAAATTTCTACATGTCTGCATTAGATAAGATCACAGCAGAATAGAGAATCATTTTATATTTACCTGCCATGTTGCTGTTGAAGGTGAGGAGCCTGTCAAGACAATAGAGATTGTAGTCTTAACTCAATATTAGAAATAGCTGCACGTCCAGGGACTCAAATGTCAACTTTCAAAAGCGAAATACTAAAAGCCCTCTGACAGTATGGACAAATCTGCCTCTGTTTCTTGCATATTTTATTGGACTGTGATTGTTAATACTTAAATGGTCTTTGTCTAATTTATATAGAATGTGCATGTTTAAGTAAGTTCTTATTTAAAAGAATGAAGCAAGCAAAATCATCACTATACCTACTAAAGATACACTGCAGAGAAGGGAGCAGGGCAGCCTCTGACAGTCAAAATGATTATGTTGAGTAAATAGCTCAATGTAAACATAATAACTCTGCCATGTAGTGGTTAGATTGCCAGATATGAACCAAGAAAGGCCAGCTTCTGTTCAGCTTTAGGAAGCATGCAGACAAATCAGTGAGGCGTTATTAAGGGTCAGCTTGAGAAGTAAGATCTAAAAGCAATCCAGGGCCAATATGGTATCAAGGTCAAAATCCAAACACAGGATCAATATGAGAAATATAGCTGGAAGGCAGCTGAAAGGTCAAAACATGAGCAGAGAGGCAGTAGAACACTAGGTTACTGATGCCCAGACTGGAGGTGTGCTCCTCTAAAGGGTGTGAAAAGATGCCAGAGGATGGAGTGCTCCATAGAAATTTTCACATATAATTTTTGCAGGGCTCAGTTTTAACATGTTTTTGTGACAGATATTATCAGAAATGAAAATTTTGTAAGAAAAACAAGTTGTGCTTATCTTAATTTTAAATAATGTTTATTTCTTGTGTGTATTTTAAAATCTTAAATTACGAACTGAATTTTTCTTGTTAAAAGGCGGTTAGATTTTAGTAAATATGGGGAGCTATCTGACTTTCTCACACACACCCCAAAAAAACCCCAAAAGGAGGCATGATACTGAGATATTTGGGAAATGTTCAGGTAGGTAGAGTAAGGACAACCTACGAGTAGATACAAATACAGAGATTCTGCCTAGAACTGGAGAATTTTAAGCCCATTACTTCACCTTCCCCACCCAGAATAGGGTTGCAGGTTACCTAAGAAATGCTCTGCTCATGACGGGCACCTTGCTTATATGCAACCCTTTACCCCTAGAGGAGTCCATATATTCCTTAGGTGAATACTACTGTATGTGGCAGCTGTTCCTATGCCTTTAAGTATCTGCATGCTTTAAGAGTAAGTGGTTATTAGTGTTCTGCATCTCTCACCAACCTCACAGGGTTGTTCTGAATAAAAATACCATCAGGGACAGGGAGAATTTGGACTTATTTTATTTGTGTCCTAGCTTTTCAGTTTAAAGTGAGTGCTACCAACATCACGAAAAGCTAGCTGAGCAATAGAACTGTTAAGGTAAAGGTTCCCCTTGACATTTAGTCCAGTCGTGTCCGACTCTAGGGCGCGGTGCTCATCCCCGTCTCCAAGCTGTAGAGCCAGCGTTTGTCCGTAGACAGTTTCCGTGGTCACGTGGCCAGCGCGACTAGACACGGAACGCCGTTACCTTCCCACCGTGGTGGTACCTATTTATCTACTCGCATTTTTACATGCTTTCGAACTGCTAGGTTGGCAGGAGCTGGGACAAGCAACGGGAGCTCACTCCGTCGCGTGGATTCGATCTTACAACTGCTGGTCTTCTGACCTTGCAGCACAGAGGCTTCTGCGGTTTAACCTGCAGTGCCACCACGTAAATCAACAACTTTTTTAAAAAAAGAAAAAGCCATTAAAATTAGTAATCAATAAACATCAAAACAGCTTAAAAAGCTAGTTAGAAGCCATGAGTTTCCATGCCCTTCCTAAAAACAATGAGAGTGAAAACTGATTGCAGTTCAGAGACTGTTAGCAACTGTTAGCCTAGCTAGACCATTCAATGCTGGAATGTACAATTCCAATCCTTTGCACCAGTTAGCTGCTTGCCTGCCATATTTTGCACCAACTGAATATCCTGGACACTCTTCAAGGGTGAACCCCACGGACTGCACAAATGGAATAAAATGTGGGTCTGGTTGTTTAACTTATTAATATAATTTAGTTCCAAGGTGGCAATAACACTCACATCCTGGGAAATCTGTGTGTACAGATGTGTTCACAAGATGGGACCCAGAAACAGTGATCCATCTCTTTAGTCTACAAAACACTTGTGAAACATTTCTTTTCCCTTTCAGCTTTGGAAACCTTCCCCAGATGTGTGTGGGATAGTTCTGTCACTTTTCAGTTCCACAGACCTGACACGAGGGAGAGAAAGATGGATAGAAATGAATAAGGTACATTCCAACCATTCAACTTCTGCACAGAAATACTCCCCCACCCCACTTTTTTAAAGGCAACACTGAAGAGTCCATTTAAAAGCTACTGAACTGAAATGCAGCCATTTCCTTTCCCGCTACTTTCTTTCATATTTGTAATACCATCTCCTGACCAGGAGAGTGCACTTTTGAGAAGCAAATGGGCTGTAACATTATTTCTAACAGTTTATTCACTTGACTAAATGCCTTATTCACAGTCCACTAGCACTCTGTATTTCACTCCCCTTGAAAGCTGGGAAGAAAAAGAAAGAACTAAGCAAGTCGTTAGCTTGAAGCTTGAGCTTTACAGTGCAATCACTTCCACAACATCCTAAAAAAGGAGAGGGCGGGGAAGCTGCAAAAAGGGCAACCCAAATGACAGAGAGCTTAAGCAACTCCCTCGTGAGGAAAGGTATGGCTATTGGGGAAGGGAAGGGAATGTGGAGGACATGACAGAGATTTATAAGATCCCAGATGGTGTGCCCAACATGGATATAAAGTGGTGCCTCAACTTACGAACGTCCCGACATACGACCATTTTGAGTTACGACCAGCTCCGGCCGCAAAATTTTGCTTCTACTTGCGACCGGAGCTTCGAGCTACAACCAGAAAAAGGCAGGGGGAAAAGGCGGGGAATTCAAATTGCTAACCGTTGATAGGCGAAGAGGCTGCTTCTTTGTAGCTCTGTGAGTGCAATCGGAGGAGGCTTCGGACTGCCTGGTAAGGTAAGGTGCTGCTTTTTGCTTTAAAAAAACTGTTCTGGGTGGGTTTTGCAGCGTGGTTTTGGGCTGGGTGGTGCGATTATGTTTCTATGCTGTGATGGGTCTTGCAGGGTTTGTTTGTTTTTTGGTGTTTTCTTTCCCCATTTCCGATGGGTCTTGCAGGGTTTGTTTGATTTTTTTCCCCCCATTTCCAATGGGTCTTGCGGGGTTTGTTTGCTTTTTGGTGGTTTTTTCCCCATTTCCGATGGGTCTTGCGCAGTTTGTTTGCTTTCTGCTTTGCTTTTTTTGCATTTCCGAAGGGTCTTGCATGGTTTGTTTGCTTTCTGCTTTGCTTTTTTTGCATTTCCAAAGGGTCTTGCACAGTTTGTTTGCTTTCTGCTTTGCTTTTTCTGCATTTCCGAAGGGTCTTGCATGGTTTGTTTGCTTTCTGCTTTGCTTTTTTTGCATTTCCAAAGGGTCTTGCACGGTTTGTTTGCTTTCTGCTTTGCTTTTTTTTTTTTTTTTTTTGCATTTCCGAAGGGTCTTGCATGGTTTGTTTGCTTTCTGCTTTGCTTTTTTTGCATTTCCAAAGGGTCTTGCGGGGTTTGTTTGGTTTCTGCTTTGCTTTTTTTGCATTTCCGAAGGGTCTTGCGGGGTTTGTTTGCTTTCTGCTTTGCTTTTTTTGCATTTCCGAAGGATCTTGCATGGTTTGTTTGCTTTCTGCTTTGCTTTTTTTGCATTTCCGAAGGGTCTTGCATGGTTTGTTTGCTTTCTGCTTTGCTTTTTTTGCATTTCCGAAGGGTCTTGCGGGGTTTGTTTGCTTTCTGCTTTGCTTTTTTTGCATTTCCGAAGGATCTTGCATGGTTCGTTTGCTTTCTGCTTTGCTTTTTTTGCATTTCCGAAGGGTCTTGCGGGGTTTGTTTGCTTTCTGCTTTGCTTTTTTTGCATTTCCGAAGGGTCTTGCAAGGTTTTTTTGCTTTTCTTTCTTTCCCCCCCCCCCCCCTTCGGCCAGAACGGATTAATCGCGTTTCCAATGGGTCTTGCAGTGTTTTGGGGGGTTTTTTTGTGTGTGATTTTTTTCTTTGCCTGGAATGGATTAATTGCATTTCAATGCATTCCTATGGGAAATGGTGCTTCGACTTATGACCATTTTGAGTTACGACCGGAGTTCCGGAACCAATTAAGTTCGTAAGTCGAGGCACCACTGTAAAGGACTGTTTCCCACCTCCTTTTCTCAAAATATTAGAGATCACAGTGATCCAATAAGGCTGAAGGGTAGGAGGCTGAGGACAAAAGGAAGCATTTCTTCATAATTCACACAGTGGATAGTTGAATGATAGCATTTACCTCCTCAAGACCTAGAGATAGCCACTGACAACTGTGGAGTTAAAAGGGGATCAGACAGATTCTTGGAGAAGAAGGAGAAGAGTGACTATTTATCATGATGGCTAGGCCAGTGATTCTGGTTTTGGAAGAGCAGTGAATCTCCTCTAGGCTTTATTTTGTACTTTATAGGAGCTATCGAAGAGACTGAACTCATTCTAGGAACAGGGTTCAGGACTTTGGAGAGCTCACACTATGTTCAGACTACAATCCAGAGTGGACCCACCATCCCATGAACTCAGAATCATATCTTATTGATATGTTACTACTACACACCAGCATGCTACTATGCATCAACATGATGGCATTCAGATTTTGCATGTGGGCTTCCCAGGGGCGTCCAGGAAACCACTGTGGGAAAGAGCAGGCTGGAGGAGACTGGTTTTTGGGCCTATCAGCCAAAGCTTTCTTATGTTATTATGCTGATCTAGCCAGATAGAAGTCTCAATGGAATCCATGGGACTTACTCCTATGTAAATGTAAAAGAGCTGGCTGGATTGCTCAGTGAGTTAGATATCCGGCTGGGGAGCTGGAGGTTGGAAGTTTGATTCCCCATTCTGCCTCCCAGAAGAGCCAGCCTATGTGGCCTTGGGCAAGCTGCATAGTGCCAGTATGCCCCCAGAAGAAAGGAATGGTAAACCATTTCTCAGTTCTCCCTATCTATAAAATCCTGAAAAGGGTTACCATAAATCAAAATTGACTTGAGGGCACATCATCATTATAATAAATATGCAAGGGCTTGGTGATGTTAAAAAGTTGCTATTAGAATATTTTTACTCAGGCTATCTTTTGCTCATTCAAAAATCTACAGTATCAAACTTTGAACTCCAGCTGCAGAATGATAGAATTCATATTTGCTAGTTAGACAATGCTGCTATAAAGAACCCACAGGGGCAGTAAAGCCATACTGTTGAGTGATGGAAGGCAAAGTTATGATAGGCAAAAAGACGTGCTTCTTCACAGAACACTGAGTTCAGCCACGGAGGCTGCTGTTCTTTGAAAGGGACCAAATATTTATATGGCTTGAAAAGAAGATTAGACAAATTTGTGAAGGGAAAGATCCATTAGTAGCTATATAGTATTACCACCACTACTAGAAGCAGCACCAACAATTTTAAAGACTGCTTTATCATACAACTGTGCATATTGCAATTTTCCTTTTTTTAAAAAAAAAAAAGGCTGATGCTATGCTATTTACTTATTTAAAACATTTCTACCCTGCCTTTCTCCTAAAGAAGGACCCAAGGCAGCTCATATGATTAAAAGACAATATTTAAAGTGAAAAATGACAAGTATACAAATAATAAAAAGGATCAAACAAATACCACAGTGAAGATGGTAAACAGAAGCGACAGCAAAACACATTCAAAGGAGTAAGGCACAACCATCCATTTAATGATCATGCTTAGTATACCTTGTGAAACTGATATATCCCCAGGCTTCTAAATAGGGAGCTCCAGAGTTCCTAGTGAGTGGAAGCAGATACTGGCGTGGAGAGATTAAAAGACTTGTGTTAAAAAATATTTGGGGGGAGAAAAAGAGTGGGAAGTGGAACGAGCAGGTTTTAAGATGGCAAAGCCAGGTGCCTTTTCTCATTTTATAACTAACAAGACACAGAGACTCCGTTTTTATTATGGATTTCTGTTTTTATTCCCAACCAAGGAGCAAAGCAATGTGATGTGAAAAAAGAAACAGTCACTTGAAGCATTAAGCTGGTGCCAGCAGAGGGCCCTCTTGCATAAGGTTTCAAGATGCAAAATCCACCCTCTGAACAAAGTTGAAATTAGGAGCAAGGAGAAAAGAAGCAAACCATAAACGTTTCCATTTATATTTAAGATACAAGTGATCATTAATTTGAGTGAAATTTGCCAATTATTTCGGATTTCTGTGAGAAATTGTACAAACGGACAATGCCTCCCCTAACGTACCTTTGGAGCTTCCATAGCTTTCAAGTAACGAGGTGTTCAGGATAATTGAAATCTCCTCTTTTTTTCAATAAGTTTTATTTATCTTTCTGAAAAGCTTCATGCTGGAGACAGGAGGTACATTTGTACAAAGATACAAGCATTTATAGTAACTTTGTACATTTTTAAAGTTTGGCATGTGCATTATCTTCAGAAACCCCTTGTTACAGCAGCTCCCCTGTCTGCAATCCCTTTCTGGACTGAATTTAAAATACTGGTTCTAACCTATAAAGCCCTAAACAGCTTGGGCCCAAGCTGTCTGAAGGACTGCATCTCCCTTTATGAGCCTGTTCGAAGGTTAAGATCATCAGGAGAGGGCTCTCTCTTGGCCCCATCACCTTCGTAGGTACACTTGTTGGGGACAGAGGAGAGGGTCTTCTCTTTTGCTGCTCCCAGACTTTGGAACTCCCTCCCACAGGAGGTTAGATCTTTGCTCCATCTTTGCTGTCCTTCCACAAGCAGGAAAGACCTTTCTCTTCAGGTAAGCTTTCCCTGAGTGACTGGCTGCCTGAGTGGGGGTTTTAAACGGATGGTTGTCCCTTACTGCTTTGAATGTATTTTTGGTGTTGCTTATGGTTTTTTTTAGTATGTTATTTGTTTGATTCTTTTTGTATTTGTATACTCACTGTTATTAGCTTTAAATGCTGTCTTTTAATGATGTGAGCCGCCTTGGGTCCCTTTTAAAGAAAAAGGTGGGATATTTTAAATAAATACATAAAATAATAAATATGGAAAGAATGGGCCAAATCAGGAGGTTTGTATGACTTCACAGGGTGACCACAGAGTAGAGCATGAAGCTACTCTTCATCCTGGAGTGCAGCTACACCTCAACAGGCCCCGTGCATCTTATTAATGTTAAAAATGATAAGGAACTGAGGAAAGGGAAAATTGAAAGCAACACAATAGATGGTTCTGTTGGCACCAAAGGAGAACTAAAGTGCCAGCTGAAGCACCCAATAAAGCCCAAGATCTCCTCTGGACAGTCCAATGACTGAGACCTGGAAAGGGCTCAGGCTGAGGACACTGTGCAATACTGTGTATCTCCTTGGAGCCATTTTACCAGTTATTTCATGGATCTATAGAGTGAAGAGAAGGATTTGTTGCACTGTTTAGACAGCCTTTTTTTCTTCTGAAATATTCTTCTTTTTCCTTATTCTCTCACTAAGCTAAACTTCCTAAAATTTACGGAAATATTATTACACTCTTAGGATTGAGTGTGCTTGTGACTGTGAGAGGATGATGGTTGCATGGGCTTTATGTGAGGAGGTCACACCATTGGGTGCTATGTCATAGCCCTTTGCATCCTCCCTTCAGAGGATTTTTTAAAAACAGAGATCGAGAAGTAAAGAGATCATGCCACAGAACCTGGGACAGAGTGGGCTGCTGTGTCTCCTAAAGGTTATCGGAAAGGGGTCAACACTGATCTGCATGCCCTTCATTTGGGTACAACTGGGGAGGGAGGGAACTTCGACACTTTCCTATTTAATAAGATCAAACCGATATCCTTACTTCGTATTAAAGGCGTGCAGATTTGTGTTTGGAGCTGTTGTCCAAAAAAACATAGAGCTGCACATCTCTACTTCTCACAACCTGTCCTACTTTGCAGGTTTGGAAGCAGAGACTCCTCTTTGTCACAGAGTCAGCAATGCAAATTACATCTCCTGTTTGGAAATTGCAATTGGAAGTTACAAAAAATGATTACTGGTCATTAATTCCTTAACGAGGTATAATGAAAAGTAACTTAAGGAATAAAAAGGAATAAATTAATTCATTTTGCATTCAAACTGTAAATTTTTATACTTGTGGATATTGTCTCACTAAAGGATAAAACAGGAATAATGCTTCAATATGCTTCAAATGCTGGCTTGTGCTATGTCTCATGCTGCTGCAATGTGGATGTTAGGATTACAGATGTGTATAGTGAGAATGTTGTGTTTCTTTCAGGTTCTTGTGGGGTGTGCCTCTTTCAGGTTCATATTTTTCACAAACCAGTCCTTTGTTTGACATGAAAGGGAAGGCCTGTTTCATGTTTCCCATGCATGTTTCAGCATTTGTGTTTGGGGCATTCCAAAAGCCCTAAAGAATGCTTTAAAAAGACTCCAAAAAAGCAGAGGCAAAGTAACAGAGAATCAATCTACTCCAAAAGTATGGAACAGTATATGAGAAGGAAGAATTGTCGTTAGATATATGCAGCCACTAATTTATAGAGAAAGCCTCTGAAAATGCCATGGAAAGGCTGAATGAAAGAGGGAGCACAAAAGAAACACAAACATTCCATGTACCCTTCTTTCATCATCACAGATAATTTGTGTTTAAGAGGCTCTCTTTTGTCAATTGCTGAAATAACAGAAATTACATGAACGAGAACCTCTTTTGTGTTTTGAATCTTTCATTTAGACATGAAAGGCCCATCATTAGTTTGGGATGACAAAAAAGTAGATGGATATGTAGTCTGTTTTGTATGACAGGCCAGGAGTTTGTAGGATTCATATTTTATTTAAAGCAACTGCAATAATAGCTATGTTAGTTACCTGGGAAGTGGAAACGTAAAGAGCTTTTTTAAAATAAATGGTAATATAGCAGCAACTAACTGCTTTCTGGTCTTTGGAACTACAACTGTAACTACCTATTTTGTAAAGCAATGTTCCAAATTCTAACTGTATATTTATTTTATTTATTTATTTATTTGATTTTTATCCCGCCCTTTTAGACAAAGTCTACTCATGAGTATATATAGTTGGAGGAAGCAGAAGCAGAACCTCATGGCTTGTGGGAGCAAGTGAATACCCTAGTTTTTATCCAATCCTCCAAATAAATGTTGTGTGCAAATGTGAGCAAATGGGCTCTGTGTTGCCATCAAGGTTATTGAAGCCAATAGCTTTCACTAGCAATTAAATTCACAGCTTCTGAACTAAAAATAGATCCATTGTCCTGAAGAAAACTGTGACCTTGATGGTTACAAGAAAAGAAAGTACTTTGCTCCAAGAGTGCTTGTTTACGTGAGCATGGGTTCAAGGATAACTGCAGAGCAGCATCAGATTTATTTAAATGATCCAGAGCAAAGGAAAAGAAAAGAAGCCATAGAAAAAGAGGGTATGACACTCATTCTTGGTTTTTGTTTTGTTTTGTTTTGTTAGTTGTGGAAGAAAACAGGCAGTGCTGACTAAAATAATACGGTGGTGGGCAATGCTGCATGGCATTCTGCTCTTCCAAGTCTGCTACCTACTTTTCTTGAGACAGTCCTTTATCTATAGAGGCAGGAACACAACAAAGCACATGAAATCATACAGAGGTTAGGCTCCCTTCCTCTGCTAAGCCTGCATCCTGTCCCAATAAGTACAGAATAGAAGATCATCCTGAGCTCCTGAGTTTCTTACCTGAAAGGATCCCAGTACGGGCAGTTGGTGCCCATTGTAATTCATGGGGTGAAAGACACAGCAGTCAATGGTGGGTAGATCCAGGTTTAAGAGGCTGAGCTGGAGCATACATATATTGATGTGAGCATGTGCATGCGCGCGCACACAAAGTCTGTTAGGCAAGCACTCAAGCATTTGCGTATACTCTGAGTAAATGGAGGCAAGAATGAATGGGCAAAATAAAGGTAGGGTCTCTTTGTTATGTAGGTGAATGATAGTGGATGAGCAGGTGCTCCTCCAGCTTGATGTTGATCCCAATGGAAGGTTGCCGTAGGTTGATTGTGACACAACGTTGGTGTGAAGAACATAGCTTCTCTGTAATAGTTGTAGTTCTTGCTGTCAACTGTTGTGATTTTGTTAATTGTTTTATGAATAGTTTGTTTTAAATTTTAATTTTATTGCCTCATTTAGATTGTATCGAGTCATTTAAGACTTTAAAATTGCAATAAAAATATTTCTTAAAAGGAGTGGTGTGCACTGCTACACAACGCTTCATTATCCTCCTTTTGTGTCCTTCCACCCAAATGTCTCAAGAAAAAATCATGTGAGAGAGACTCTATTTTTAAAAATTCACTTTTTGGGGGGCTAAATCTTGAAAGAGCAAGAAAAAATCTAGAGCATACAAGTAAACATCTCCAAATGAATAGCTAGAAACAATTTATCCAAAAGTGGGGGCTGAGGGCCAGCGATAGAAGAACAATCATAGCAGTTTCATTAAAACAAAACAAAACAAAAACTCCAGAGTCCAAAAAAGAATCTAGGCATAAATTTCAATGAAAACTGGCCAGCAGCTATCCATGGTGTTAGTATGCTGTATATTCAAACACTGAAAAACAGGAAAGGTCCCATTCCATTGATTAATGAGGGGTGGGCATTTGCCTCTCCACTGTAACCATTTGCCTTTTCAATAGTTTAGCCTCCATAAGTGCATGGTGAGTCCATGTATTGTAACCATTAATTAATTTCCATGAGACAGGTAAATATATGCATCTGCAAAATTCAAAGACTGTTCCAATGAAAAATTAATTTATATAGTAACTTCCCCCTTGAATGAGGGTGATGCTTAAACTTCACCTGTGCACATACTACTTGGTCATCATCCCCATCCACAACAAATGCCACAGCCAGCCCTACCATGGCAATATAGTCAGAAACACCAATACAGCCCTGTGAGATCAGAAGGCTGCTGTACAGGGCCCTTATCCAGCCTGGCATCCTCCGTGTATGTTGGACTATCTTCTGTCACCCCAGCCATAGATCATCCTGGCTGGGAAATTATGGGAATTGCAGTCTAACACATACAGAGGATTTCAGGTTGGAAAAAAAAATTCTGTAAAGCAACTCTCTGAAACACTGCAAGGTTCCTGAGGTATGCATTTCACAACACATGGTACAGCTACTTGGGGTAGTTACAACATTGCCTCAAGTAGCCATATATGCAGAAAGGTACACTTTTCCTTTTGCAAATCTATAGAGGTCACCTGGAGGATCATATAATGCCCTGGATCCAGGACCTGCCTCCCAGGGACAAAAGGGTTTCACTTATAAAAGACAGTTCCATCAGTTCTCCCATACCACTGCTCATTACATTCAGAGAAAAGGAAGCACTTCTTCACATTGTAATGCAAGGCTGATATATGGAATTGTCTCTCATGAGAGATTATAAAGCTCTTCTGGCTGAAATGTTTTTAAAATGGCAGAGACAAATGCATGGGGGACGAGACTAGGCATGGGTAGTAATCAAGAAAGCTAAATAGACTCTGGTTTAAATCCAGTTGTTAGTTCCAACTTGAGTAGACCCACTCGATGAACTGAATCTTTGTAAGTCAACAATTATGCAAGTTCCTTTAATTCCATTAATTCAACGGGTCATCTTGAGTTGATAATGTTCATGCAGAGAACAAGGGTCATACAAGTATTAAGCAAAAGGAACAAAAAAGCAGTGGGCATTCTGACGTTTTTGGAGAGAGCTAATACACAGAGAATAGGTTCAACACATAACTTGTGGGTGTGGGTGAGTGGGTGCCATTCATAGGTTATGGGAGCTGTCTATAAACACAAGATCATCATGCCAAATAGCAGCCGTTTGAAAAGATGAGTTATCGGTGTGACAATAAGTGTGTTTTCCCTAGGGATGAGAACCATTTCCTAAGGTAATGCAGACACATCTTTATTTGTACTCATATATGTTCTGATGCTGGTATCCTTACAGATTACAACTGCAGGTAGTACCTAGCAGAGTTCAGTAGGTGGCGCCCCATCCTTACTTGAGGGGCCCATATTAAGTCAGGTATCTGACTATCTGACTAGGATTGGGGATAGCATCTGATAGAAAAGCCTGTTCCTCACAATAGGACAAAACTAGAGATTAGCCTTTTGCAAAAGGAAATGCAAATACAAGGTAAATGTTCTATTTGACTGCAGTTTCTGAGAGATGAAAAACGATAAGAAGTTGGAATGTTCTTGAGCTTTCTATCTTCTGTACCTCTTGCCTCTTCTTCCTCTTCCTCTTCCTCCTGTGGTTGCTTTGCTTTATTTTGCATAGGTCCTTTAAGGGGCCAGGTGATTTGCAGCTACGTTCATGTTAATTCATATGACATCCTTGTGAGGTTAAGTTATGAATGCTCATCCCAGTTTACAAATGACAAAGTATAGTAAAGAGACTGAGAGAGCTTCATGGTGACTTGCCCAGAAACGTAATGACAACATCATATTTTCATCCTGGACAGAAGTCCAGTGTCCTCTGGGCTCTGTGAACATCAAAGCCTATTGTATGGGGGAAAGACTGTAAAAGAAAAGAAGATGGATTTATTGTCAGTTAGTCTAGAGGAGAGGGCAAATGGTGACCTTCCAGATGTTACTGGACTGCAACTCCCATCATCCCCTGCCACTGACTGCTGGCTTGGACAGATTGAAGATTGATTGCAGTCCAGCAACATATGGAAGGTCATGCCTTCCCCCTTTCTGGGCTAGGGACTACTATGTGGTGGGGACTATCAAGACAAACCCCATGATGAGACTGGAATTTCCCATTATAGCTGAATGGAGTTAAGGAATGGGTAAGTGTTCTCACTCCTCCTGAAACACCCTTCTTAAAGGCATCAGACATCTTGGCTGCACTGAACTACTAGCAGTGGTTCCCCACCTTGGGTCCCCAGATGTTCTTGGACTACAACTCCCAGAAAGCCTGGCCAGCACAGTTTATTCTGGGAGTTTTAGTCCAAGAACAACTGGGGACCCAAGGTTGGGAACCACTGTGCTAGAGAGAGGAGACAATGCATCCGGGAGGTTCATCATCCTCTCCCATGGATTCCTGCCACCCCTTACATCCAAAAAGGATGCCCAGGGAAGTATTCCACACATCATTTTCTTCACAGGTATTTAGTATTTTGTAGTATTTGATACCTGACATACAATGGCATTTAGTATTTAACAGCAATTAAGAACTGAGTTTTAAAAATTCAATGCCTGTCAAAATCATCATCATCATCTTAGAACTGCAGAGCTGGAAGGGATCCTATGGATCAGCTATTCCAGCTCCTGTCAAGGAGGCACAGTGGGGAATCAAACTCCCAACCTCTGGCTCCTAAACCATTCAGTTATCCATAAGAACACGGATAAGAAACACCAGGAAGTCCAAAGCACCCAAAGTCTAAAGAAGTCTAAAGGACTGAATGTGGAATAAAACCATAATGTGAAGCATTCAGGTTTCAATGTCAAATTGGAAATGTCACATTTGGATTTTTTTTCTTTAAAAAGAAAGAAATAAATCATATTTGTGAATGTGATTTTCAGCTGGCCCTGAGTTGGACAGATGGTGTGTAGGTGACTGAGAGGCCTGGACAGTTGTTACCTACCCATCACCTCAGCCCAGGATTAGAGAAAGTATCAATGGGCTTTAGCTCCTTGCTTCTCAGTTTTTCTATGATTTTATGCAACAGTAGCTATTTTGGGGAAGTGGGGCTTTCTTTCCAAGTGCAGGTATTACTTTACTACATGCCAGAAATGTTAGGCTTTAAATGTAAGTTTCTTGATTCCCCATTATTAAACAGACGCTTCTTCCCCCAGATTGAGAACAGAGGAAGGGGGAAAAAATCCCAACCCATCAGCAATAACAAAGAAATGTGGTCTCTTGTCTCTAAATTGCTATTTGGATGCAGAGCAGGCTGGGAGAACAGTTGTTTCTGAATTTTCATTGCTACTTGATGGCTTTTTAATCTGGTAGCTTAGCTAGCAGGGTGGCTTGCAATCCTTCCCAGCCTCCCTTCAGAAGGCGTCTGCCCAAATCCTGGCAAAGCACAAAGCCAAAGCCCCCTTTGCTCACGTTTGGCTGTAAATCAGGCCTCGATGGGCCTGCAGTGTGTGTACCTGGTAAATTGTGGAGAGAAGCCGTCACTCACAAATCCATCCTCCCTGACGCAGCGCCCCATGAATCACAGCAGCCATAAGAAGGAAGTTATTTGTGAGTTATAAATTAGAGCTCATGCAAGCTGCAGACAGTTGATGCTGTATTACTAGGGTCTGGAGAAAGGGGTGTTTTTGAGTCCCCCATCCCTGTTACTCAGCCTTTGGGTTAGTATTTCCATCAGATTGTCACCTCCTCTTTTTCCTTAGGATATCACTCAGGATAATACATTTGTTTAGAGGCCATTAAGGCAAAAGGTCTTTTTCATGAAAGGAACAGTCCATCATTTTCTTTTGGAGCCTGATTCACACTTGCTTCTCCTGAATGGGTCTGCATCAGAGGCTAGCTCTCAAAGAGAGTTACTGCCTCAGACAGAAGCAGACGCAGCCCTGGAAGGGTGAGGCAGCCATCCCAGATGGATAATTAGGTGAGTTTCAGAGGCAGCAAATGGTCAATTATTCACTTATATTTCTTCACCTTCAGAACTAAAAGAACATGGACATACAATCTTGCTTATAAGCCCTGTTTATGGAACTTAAATATATATGGGCATATTATGAACATTTCAATGGTTAGGGGGAAGCATTCTGCACATGGTCAGGAACAATTCCTCTTTCTGACTGCTTCATACATGCAAGGGCCTTGGGGGTAAAAACAGGTTATAGAGCTCAAGCTAATATGTACTCTGCTTGAAGACATGCTAGATAATGGAAATTATCTACTTGTCTTTCCAATGTCTGAATCATGCCTCTTCCTCCTTTCTTTGTGGGAACAGTTGGATAAATAAATAATAAATACCCCATGTTCCTTTGTAATCTACTGTTGTTAAGAAGGAGAGTAAGGCCACAATCTTATAGACCCTTGACTGGGAGTAAATCCCAATCAATTCAGTGGGGCTTACTTGTGAGTTGACATGCCTAGGATTGCCCTTTGAAAGTGGTGAAGCCAATACAGATATTGCTGAGCTGACTTCTGTGAGATATAAAAATAAACTCGCTGCAAGAGCACACATTTTAACCCATTTACTAAGCCTTCCCTTCAATTTGGCAGGCATCTCTGGCATGAAACTCCTTGTTTGCTCCTGCGCTCTGCTTGTGGCACACTTTAAGCTGGAAAAGTGTTAATGCATATTGAATCCTGGCTCAGGGCACAAGATCAGAGGAGCAGATCTTTGGGTCTCTTCCAGATCCAGGATTATAGAACAGAAAATGACACAGAGGACAGATCCATCTATAATTGCAGGATTTACACAAGCAGAGAGATGAATGCCTGGGTTGATCAGCCTCTTGTATGACTTAGCTCAAGTATTATTTATTTGATCTTACTTCCTTCTCATAAGGGTTTTAAATGGCAAAATGACCATTAAGATGTAACTTCTTCTAACACAGGCTGCAGCATTATTTTCAGCTGCCATATCATTAGATCCCCATGTCCTCAGCCAGGCTTACCCTAACCTGATGATTGTTTCTCATGTTGGACTACAGTTTCTATCACACCCAGACTGAGGGGATGGGAGTCCGATGCTTTGGGAAAGCACCAGGTTAGGGAAGGCTATTCTAAAGATGTTAATTCAAGAGATAAACATCCCTCCACTCAAGTTGCATGAATTCATCATGATGAGCAAGAACTTCAGATGAATTTGATTGGAATCACTCTTTTAATGAAGTTTATTATTCTTACTAACACTTACAAGGGCTTTTTAGTGTGTATGCAAAATAAGTCAAAATGGTACACTCATACCAAGCAGGGAGTTCTCAGCAGACTTGGAGTGATTATGGAGTTTGTAAGGATGTACACAATTAAAGAAAAAGTTTAGCGGGATCCCTAATAAACCAATGTTAGCTCATTCACTAGTTAAATGACACAGAGAAAACAGCTGATAAATCTGCACAGGGAAGAAATGAACCGCCGCCCAGAGTAGTCAGTTGACTAGATGGGCGGGGTATAAATGCAATGAATAAAGAAAGAAAGAAGGAAAGAAATAGCTTGGAATAACTTGTGAAAAAACAACAACATGATCAGAAAAAGGTCATGAAATGGAGTGGCTGAAGAAGGAAGAGGCAGCAAGAGACTCTAAGAGATAAAGACAGGGACCGGTGGGACCGGTGCTTTTCAACCTGTTCATAAATGACCTGGAGACAGGAATAAGCAGTGACGTGGCCAAATTTGCAGATGACACAAAACTTTTCCGGGTGGTGAAGACCAGAAGGGATTGTGAAGACCAGAAGGGATTGTGAAGAGCTCCAGAAGGATCTCTCCAAACTGGAAGAATGGGCAGCAAAATGGCAAATGTGTTTCAATATAAGAAAATGTAAAGTAATGAACACTGGGGCAAAAAATCGAAACTTTATTTATCAGATAATGGGTTCTGAGCTGTCCGTGACGGATCAGGAAAGAGATCTTGGATGGCTCGATGAAAGTGTCAATCCAGTACGTGGCAGCAGTGAAGAAGGCACTGGAGTATTGTATACAGTTCTGGTCACCACACCTCAAAAAAGACATAGTAGAACTGGAAAAGGTGCAGAAGAGAGCGGCTAAAATGATTACTGGGCTGGTGCACCTCCCTTATGAGGAAAAGCTACAGCGTTTGGGGCTCTTTAGTCTAGAGAAAAGGCGCCTGAGGGGGGACATGATTGAGACATATAAAATTATTCAGGGGATGGATAAAGTGGATAGAGGGAAGCTCTTTTCCCTCTCACGCAATACCAGAACCAGGGGACATCCACTCAAATTGAGTGTTGGGAGAGTGAGAACAGACAAAAGAAAATATTTCTTTACCCAGCGTGTTGTTAGTCTGTGGAACTCCTTGCCACAGGATGTGGTGATGGCATCTGGCCTAGATGCCTTTAAAAGGGGATTGGACAGATTCCTGGAGGAAAAGTCCATCGCAGGTTACAAGCCATGATGGGGATGTATAATCTCCAGGCTTAAAAGGAAGGTACCTCAAAATGCAGATGCAGGGGAGGGGTATCAGGATACAGGTATTTGGTTGTCTCATGTGCTCCCAAAGGCATCTGGTGGGGCCACTGTGAGATACAGGAAGCTGGACTGGATGGGCCCTTGGCCTGATCCAGCAGGGCTCTTCTTATGTTCTTAAAAAGAGTAGACTGAACTACTTAATTGTCTGGATGGATTATTTACTAATTAACCCTGAGAAGCTATTTCAAAATGTCCCCAGCTATAGGTGAGGACATTTTAAGCCTTTAGACATCAATAGAACAAATTAACAAAGTAATGCAAACTGAAAAGAAGTCAAGTGAACCATGAGTACAAACAAACATCAGAGGTAATACATTTCTCAGATCATTAAAATGTCACAGATATGGCAAACTGTCAGGTTCTCCAGAAAAGTTTCACAATCTGCATGGTATAAAATTTATGGTTTGTGGGAAATCCAAAAATATGGCCATATGTCATAGCCGTGTGGATTGGACAGAAGTGTCAAGCTTGGAGGAAAAAAGGGGGGGGGCGGGAACAAATTCAAGAAAAAAACCTGACTGGCTAGAATCCTGAATGAAACAAGAGATACTGCTGGAAGATGAAACTCCCATGTCAGAAAACACTAAATCAGCTGCTGGAGAAGAGTAAAGAACAAGTATGAGTAGTGCTGTCACTAATGACACAACTAGGTTAAAGCTAAAAGGATGTCTAGTGGCTGACATGCACAGAAATGAAATGAAAGTCTGGTGCTGAACAACACATACAATTGGAACATGGAACACGAGAAGTATGAGTCAAGGTTAACTGGAAACTGAAGAGCAAGAACTGGAATGTATAAAGATTGCAGTGCTTGGTCTCAATGAACTAAAGTGGACTGGAGGAGGAGATTTTCAGTCAGACAGCTACAAAGTGTTGGAAAGGACAAACCCAGAAAAAAATGGTGTGGCTCTAATGCAGAAGCAAGATGGAACACAAGCAGTTAGTGGTCATAATATAAGGTGTGACCAAATAATATCCATCAGACTCCCGGGAAAACCCATCAACAAAAACATTATTCAAGTCTATGCTCTAACTACAGATGCTAAAGAAGATGAAACTGAAATCTTTAGTGCAAGCATACAGAAAGAAATTGATCACACACCAAAACAAGACATGGTTAAAATAATAGGTGACTGGAACACAAAAGTAGGAAACAAAGCAGAACAAAATGTTGTTGGAAAATTTGGTCTGTTATCAGAAACGAAGCAGGAGAATTATTTATAGAGTTGTATGAAGCCAACAATCTGTTTATAACAAATACTTAAGCAACCAAACAGATGACTGCATGTGTGGTCACAACCACATGGCCAGTATAGAAATCAAATAGACTACGTCATTGGAAACAGGAGATGGAGAACCTGCATTCTCTCTGCCAGAACACGAGCAGAAGCACATTATGGTACTGATAATAAATCCAACACCGAGTAAAGCTGGAAAAAAAAAACAACCCAAAAATTGTAGTGTTGAAATATTATTTAAACAACATTCCTGATGAATTTGAAGTCTACATAAAGAACAGCTTTGTATTACTAAACTCAGTTGACTGAATCAGAAGAACTATTTATTCAAACCAGAGATATTATGAGGGAAGAATGCAAAAAAGGCAATTCTTGTAGTAAAAAGAAAAGAAAAACTTAGATGGACAATAGAAGAAAAATTTAAAATTGTAAAGGACAGGATGGAAGTAAAAGTAAAAGGGGGCAGAAATAGACTCAGAATGCTGGATGCACCTTTTCAGTGACTGTCACATAGAGACAAAGAGGACTATTACAGTAACCAATGCAAAGAAACAGAGCAGAACAAATATGAAAAACAAAAGATCTCTTCCAGAAGACCCAAGAAATCAAAGGGAAACTCAAGCCTAGATTAGGAATACTGAAAGACTAATGGTGATGAACACTATCTGACCAGGAAAAAATAAAGAGAAAATAAAAACAGTATAAGGAAGACCTACGCAGAAGAGGTAAAAGGATGACACACTCCTTTAAACAGGAATCATATGACAAAGAACCTGCAAATCTAAAAGTGAATTGAAAACTGCTCTGAAAGCACTGGGGAAACATAAATCACCAAGGTAGATGGGATACTGATATAACTGTTTCAAGCCACAGAGACTGGATCTGTCAAAATTCTAACAATATGCCAATAAATATGGAAAACAAAACAATGGCCCACAGACTGGATATGTTCAATTTACATTCCAATCCCCAAGAAACAAGATGCCAAGGAGTGCAGTATCTGTATTTCCCATGCAAGTAAACTGATGCTCAAGGTGTATAACACAGGCTTTTACCTTATAAGGGGTGAGAAATGTCTGATGTATATGCTGGATTCTGAAAAAGAAGAGGCACTCAAGATCATATTTCAAATATCTGCTGGCTGCTGGAGTCCACCAAAGAATTTCAGAAGAAGACCAGTCTACATTTTATAGACTACAGCAAAGCCTTTGACTTTGTAGATTATGAGAAATTATTAATTGTTCCAAAAGAAATGGGCGTGCCTCAGCACTTGATTGTCCTGATGTGTAATCTATATTGTGGAGAAGACACTATTGTTAGTTCAGAATATGAAGAGACAGAATGGTTTCTTACAGGCAAAGATCTCAGGCAAGGGTGCATTTTACCTCCTTACCTGTTCAATCTGTGTGTCAAACATATCATATGAAAAGCCAGACTAGATTCAGATGAAGGAGGAATGAAAATTGACAGAAGAAACATCAATAATTTAAGACATGCAGATGATAACCTATTGGAAGAAAGCTGCAATTACTTGAAATGATTTTTAGTGAACAGGAAAGAAGTGCCAAAGCAGAATTGCAGTTGAACATGAAGAAGGTGCTCACAATGAAGAAACTGAAATAGAGATTTTGTATACCTTGGTTTAACCATCAATCCAAATGGAGAATGCAGCCAAGAAATTAGAGGAAGGCAGAGACTAGGAAGGGCAGCAATGATAGAAAATATCATCAGGTGTAAGAATATGTCACTGGGGACCAAGACCAAGATCATCCACGCTATTGTATTCCTAATCACTATGTAAGAGTGTGAAAGCTAAACAAGAAAAAAAATTGGTTTATTTGAAATGTGATGCTGGAGGAGAGCTTTGCAGATACCTTGGACTGCCAGAAAAAAAAAGGGGGGGGGAGCTTGATCTCTCTTATCTAATATATATCCCTAGCCAAACAAGGAGGCACCATATGGAATGAAAGAGTGCACCCACTGTCTAACCCACAACTGGTGAAAGGGCTTAGAAGAATTGTCCTGCAGGAAACAGGTGGGGAATTCCAAAAGACACAATGTTCCTATCTGTAAAAATGTACTAAGAAAATGAACAAAATGATGTCAACGGAACAATCCACTAAAGACAGTCCAGAAGATACTGGGAAAGTGGTTGATGGATTCTGGGAGTTACAGTCCATAAATCAAGGCTCACCTGGCCTTGAGGACTGAAGAACCATGAAACAATCATGTACCGACCTTGCCCTAGTGCTTCTGGAGCAACCTGTCCCCATCATCCTTGTTCTCATTTCCTGTTGAAAGAGCCAGATCAATGTTGTGAAAGAGGTGGGGGGTTCCTTTCCAGCTTGGGTTATTGCTTTACTCCATTATTGGATGGTTACTCTTTCTTTTTATAAACATGTAGAAAAGAAGACAAACAAAAATAAACTGTGTAATGGCTTCTGATTTCCATCCCAGCTTCTTGACGTGATCCTAGCACTGTGAAATGACTGCTTGTGTCTCTGTCAGAGCAATCTACTGCTTCATTCATCAATTCCAAACACTTTGTGGGAGAGCGTCATATTCAAAACAAAGCGACTGCATTGAAAAAGCTCATCTTTGGAGATAGAATGCCTCCTGTTGGAAGCACATGCACTTGATCTACACACATAGCATTTAATTCTGCCTGTACGTAGCTGATTTACATTTCAAGTGCTTCATACAAAGACTTGCAATTAATGAATAACAGTTGCAGTGTTTATGTTAATAATGAACTGGATGGATGGGTGGGTGGACGAATGGATGGATTAAAAAAACTTTACAGAGTCAGATCAAGGGGTCTGTTTAGTCCAGCAGCCTGTGTTTTATAATGTCTTTTATAATGGCTAGCCTCTAGTACCTTAGGGAAGTACTCAATAGCAAAGCTCCTAGGTAGAGTTGCTCAGCTACTACTAATTGTTTTCCATTTCTGGGAGCTGTACATTTTAGAACAACCCCTCTCCCTGGCAAAATAATGTAAGTCCTGGCAATAGTCAGGAAGAACTTTTATAACCCCAATACATCCATTATTTTCTCTGGAGAAGTCCCAGCTAATCCAGTGAGAATAACTGCAGACTAGTTACAGCAGAACTGTTAATAGACCAAGCAATCTCTCAGCAAAAATAATAGTAGATTTACTGTTTGATCTTACAATGACATTATGTGGTGGGAAGGCCTTTAGATTTCTCTTTCCTTCCTTCCTTCCTTCCTTCCTTCCTTCCTTCCTTCCTTCCTTCCTTCCTTCCTTCCTTCCTTCCTTCCTTCCTTCCTTCCTTCCTTCCTTCCTTCCTTCCTTCCTTCCTTCCTTCCTTAGTTTTGTGGTTAAATATTTGTGGCATATATGACATTGTTCTAAAATTTTAAAAAAGACTTAAAATTTACATGCATTTATTTTAAAATGCATGCATTTAAAATATTTAAAAGTTTGTACTTTTAAATATTTCTTCCTTCTAATCTTTTTCCTTAAGCTGCTCATTCTGTTGGTTTTGAATAGGTTAAAATTTGGAAAGGGACAATTTTTACTTTGTTTTCTCAAACATTTATTAATCTTAATTTTATGTTTATATTCTACAAGTACACATCAAAATGCAGAAAATCTTACCAATATTGTTGTAGCAGTCAGAAGAAATCAACAAGAAATAAGATCATATAAAGCCAAGGATGCAGCCCTATGCCTACATATTAGGAATTAAACTCCATTGACCACAAAATCGGACATGTTTCTGAGCAGACATGTATGAGACTGCAGTGTTAATGGTCAATAGAGATTACAATATGGAACACAAAGAGATGTGATTGAAGGACAGTGTGTTCTGCTCAGCTGGAGTAGCCATGTATGTAAGAGCTTTCAAATAAGTTATCCAACAGACTTTGGTTGTATTGTGAGTTTGTTTACACAAGATATATATAGAAAAGATATTAAAACAGGCCTGGCTCTACTACATTAAAATAAAATAAAGAGAAGGTGGAAACAGTATACTGAAGACTTACACAGAGGAGATAAAAGGATGACAGACTCCTTTGAAGAGGAATACTATGATGAAGAACCTACAGCTCTAGAACATGAAGTGAATGCTACTCTGAAAGCACTAAGAAGAAATAAAACACCACAGGTAGATGGAATACTGATAGAACTATTTCAAGCCACAGAGAATGCATCTGTCAAAATTCTAACAAGAATATGCCAACAAATATGGAAAACAAAACACAGACTGAATATGTTCCATATGCATTCCAATTCCTAAGAAAGGAGATGCCAAGGAGTGCAGTAATTAATTATAGGACCATTGCTTTAATTTCCCATGAAAGCAAAATGATGGTAAAGGTGTTACAACAAAGCTTTTTACCTCATATGGAACAAGAAATGCCTGCTGTTCAAGCTGGATTTTGAAAAGGGAGAGGCATTTGATATAATATTGCAAATATCTGCTGGCTACTGGAGTGCACCAAAGAATTTCAGAAGATCAGTCTTTGCTTTATAGACTACAGCAACCCCTTTGACTCGTATGTAGATCATGAGAAATGATTGGTTGTTCTGAAAGGAATGGTTGTTCCTCGGCACTTGATCATCATGAAGTATAACTTGTATTGAGGACTAGAAGCTACTGTTATGACAGAAGAAGAGACAGAATAGTTTCTTAGAAGCAAAGGCCTCAGACAAGGGTGCCTTTCATCCCCTTACTTGTTCAATCTATATGCAGAAAATATCATATGGAAAGCTGGACTAGATTCAGATGAAGGAGGAGTTAAAACTATGTTAGAAAGATCAATAATTTAAGATATGCAGAGGACACTATCTTCCTGCCAAAAAACAGCAATGACTTCAAACAACTTTTTGTTAAAGGGAAAGAAGAAAGTGCCAAAGCAGGACTGCAGCTGAACATGAAGAAGACCTAAATCATGACTACAGAAGAACTACACAACTGTAATGTTGACAATGAAGAAACTGAAATAGTGAGAGATGTTGTATACCTTGGATCAATCATCAATTCAAATGGAGAGTGCAGCCAAGAAAC
Source organism: Intellagama lesueurii (assembly GCA_037013535.1). Taxonomy (NCBI): domain Eukaryota; kingdom Metazoa; phylum Chordata; class Lepidosauria; order Squamata; family Agamidae; genus Intellagama; species Intellagama lesueurii. The sequence goes on from JBAJHW010000003.1 coordinate 214,256,005, forward strand.
AAGAAGACTGAGACTCCAAAGGGCAACAGTGAGGGACTGAGAAAAGATCATCAAGTGTAAGGATGTTTCACTGGAGACCAAGACCAAGATCACCCACACTATTGTATTCCCAATCACGATGTAATGGTATGAAAGCTGGACAGTAAAGAAAGCTGACGGGGGGAAAATGATTCATTTGAAATATGGTGCTGAAGGAGAGCTTTGCAGAGACCCTGGACTGCCAAAAAAACCCCAAACAAATGGGTCCTAGATCAAATCAAGCCTGAACTATCTCTGGAGGCAAAAATGATGAAACTGAGGCTGTCTTACTTTGGCACATCATGAGAATGCAGGATTCTCTGAAGAAGACAATGATGCTGGGAAAGGTAGAAGACAGCAGGGAAATGGGAAGTTCTAATATGAGATAGATTGACTCCCTAAAGGAAGCCACATACATGAGTTTGCAGTAGTTGAGCAGACGTATTGGGAACAGGACATTTGGAAGATCTCTCATTCATAGGTTTGCCATAGGTTGGAGGTGATTTGATTATTCGTATATGTGTGGGTGCATGTTTTTTGCATATATTTAGGAAGCTTATATTCTGCTTCCTGTCCCTCCAGAGGTTCTCACAACACTCACCATTTAAAAAAACACACACACCATGAAATTCAGTACAGTACAATAAATTACCCAGGGGCCATCTGGTTCTGAGGAAGTTTGATGATGGCCATTTTTCTCCTTCCTGATGAATATAACATCATCTTGCTGGAACGGCTTGTGTGTGAAGATGAAGAGACAGGTTCCCCTTGACATTTAGTCCAGTCGTGTCCGACTCTAGAGCACGGTGCTCATCCCCGTTTCCAAGTCATAGAGCCAGCGTTTTGTCCGAAGACAGTTTCCATGGTCACGTAGCCAGCACGACTAGACACGGAACGCCGTTTCCTTCCCACCGAGGTGGTACCTATTCATCTACTTGCATTTGCATGCTTTCGGAATGCTAGGTTGGCAGGAGCTGGGACAAGCGACGGGAGCTCACTCCATCGCGTGGATTCGATCTTACGACTGCTGGTCTTCTGACCCTGCAGCACAGAGGCTTCTGCGGTTTAACCCACAGCGCCACCACGTCCCATCTAAGATGAAGAGAAGCAGAGCCTAATGGAGCTGCCTTCCAAGTAGGGCTAATGGTCCTGCTTACTTCTTGTCTTTCTCTCTCCCTGATACATGTGTGCATGGAGTAAAAAACTGATCACATGGTACCTGTGTGGTGATAAAATTCAAGGGAGGATTTGGGAATATCTGGTACTGAGCACCTGGGACTATGACAAAAAGAATGTGTGAGCTTGAAACTTTACATATTGAAGGGGCTGAGAAAGGTGACCTTGGGTTGGTGCTCCATGCCAGCCATGGTGTACCTTAGAGACATTTCCCAGAAGTGCTGGATAGTTCTGTGGTTTAGGTATTTGGCTGCAGAGCCAGAGGTTGGGAGTTTGATTCCCCAGGGTGCCTCCTTGACAGGAGCTGGATTTGATGATCCATAGGGTCCCTTCCAGCTCTGCAGTTTTAAGATATTATTGGATTATACTTACCATATTCTCAAGCAGCATAGCTACATTAGGAATGATGTTGCCTGACCCATTCTGGACACACAAGGTCAGGAAATGCTACCTTAGAGAATGGAGGAGCACTAAAAATGAACATATTTTCTTTCCATTTCTGGCAACTGTCCCCACTTCCTTATAGAAGCACTTAACTTTGCACTAAGAGAACCATTGCTTTAAACTAATTAATTAATTGAGAGTTTAAATGCTATGGCATGTTATAACAGGTTATAATTAGAAACTATTTAGCATAGCAATTTATCTTGATCAAGTAACAAGAAAAAAATCATTTGTCATCTGGTGCAGCCTGTTCAATGCATTTTGAATAGAGGAGCACACATGGGTTGTTTACAACAGTGACAGCCATGCTAAAACACTTTCACAAAAGCCCCAGCCAGCTCAGCCATCATCATTAAAATCAAATTTTAAGATCCAACATTTTAACATCTGATTAATAAACTAGGGTGCAATCTATATTGTGCTGAAACAAATGCCTAAACTATTGATTTTAATGGTTGCAGATACTATCTTAATCAAAGCCACCCCTACCCCCAACTACATTATTGCTTTGAATCACAGGACAGTAAAGTTGGATTCATCAACCCGTGTTTGCATATAGGCAATCAAGTGATGTTGACCTCTATATCCCTCCAATGATCTTCTATTTTCCCTTCTAGTGTTGTTTTGTTAATATCTATACCTACCCTTTGCTTTCTTTTTTCTTTTTCTTTGATTCCTTTTCTTTTTCCTTTTTTAAAACTATCTATAGAGACCCCATGTTTAAGAATATACTTGAAGTCCTCTTTTTCTTTTTTAGGAAGAGAAACGTTCTCTTTCAAGGTGGCTTTGACTGGGCATCTGCCTGTTTTTAATCACTTCATTTACCCAGGTAAAATCTTCTGCTTTCAAGAACCTTTTCAATTCCTTACGGTCATCACCCCACTTGTTAAAGATTCTTGTTTAACCTTCTACTCTCTGCATGTGTGTGCGTGCGCGCGCGCGTGTGTGTGGTGAAGAACTTGCCAGTGGGAATCAATACCATGTGAAAAGTAATTATTGAGGCATAAATTTATCATAACAGTGATCGCCGATAAAACATTCTTTTGGCGACATTTTAATTTAAAATCAAATTCAAAAGCTAGAAAAAGGGGGAAAATCCTTAACAAGCAGAAAAATAACTGCAGCCTCTGGAACACTTCATTATATGTTCAAAGAGAGCTCCATCATCTTCCCAGGGCTCCCTTCTCTGCTGGACCCAATGCCTCTGATTTATGGAAATGACTTGCAGATCCATAGATGTGCTTGGCAATGACAGCCTTGCACAACACTGGTAATTCTTTTAAAGTATGCAAAGAAAAATGATTCATGTCTGGTTGAAGCTGGAGGACCCTGCCTTTTTTCCAAGGGTCACTACTCAGAGTCTGTTTGGGTGTGTTGGTTTCCATAGTGATATTTTTATTATTATTAATGATGGTTTGGGCTAAGAGGTATGTAGAGGCGGGAGACACAGCTCGCTGCTCCTGAGATCTACTTCATAAAAGAGTGAAATAGGAGTTAAACCACCAAAAGGAAACTCGCCTTCGTTCAGTTTATGGAAAAATGGGATTTGTAGTAGCATCAGGAATGCTTTTAGTTCCTCTTTATTGCTCAACAGAAGACCAGTAGCTTAGGAGTTAGAATTAAACTGCAAGTTTCCAAACCCAACCCCCCCTCCCCACTGCATTGACCATCGCAAATAATCACTCAGACACCTATGTAAGTTAAAAAGAGAAAAAACACATGTATTTACTCACGGTCACCTGTAGATTTAACAAAAGCTCCAGAGGTTAGTAGGAGGAATAAGGAAAATTAAAAGAAGAAAAGAAAAAAGAAAACAAATCTCTCTCTCTCAGCTTCCATGGCTGAGGAAAATGGTGGACATGGCACTTAGGAAGCATCTGTGCCCTTAGGTATCCTGGTTGCAAGAGAACTAAAAACTCAGAAACAAATAAGAAGGAAGTATTCTAGGCAGACGAAGCAAGATAAGGGGCCTTCTGTCCCAGAAATGAAGGTGTTTGCTAATTGGTTAATAAGGGACAAATAAGCATGCAAGCAGGTTAGTTAGATGGAAGGTTCTTTCCTCCCATGTCACCATGTGATATATTTGCATGTGGGGTTGTAAACATTTCCAACACCCTTTCTCAAGACGGCATGCAATCTTTTTCAACAAGTCCCATCTTGCTTTGCAGCTTCTGGTGCAAACTCTCAGTAGGGGGTTGGTCAGGATGTCTGCTGTCATCTCTGCTGTAGGCATAGAGGTCATCTGGATAACACCATCCTTGGTCAGGTCAAACACCAGCTGGCATCTCATGCTGATGTGCTTGGTGTATAAGTTCATTTTCTCACTCTGTGACAGCTTGATGCAAATCTGGTTGTCTTCCATAATCTGGAAATACTTCCCTTCCTTTATTCTGAAGTCTTTCAGCAGTTTCTCCAGCCATAGCAGTTATTTGCATGCTTCTGCTGCTGCAACAAACTCTGATTCTGTGGAAGACAAAGCTGCAATACCTTGTTTACAACTGGCCCATGAAATAGGACCATCACCATACAAAAACAGGAAACTACTGGTAGACTTATAGTCTGTGATATACTCTGCCCAGTCTGCATCTGTGTACCTCACAGGCTTTGGGTTCTTGCTGGCTGGCAGTCTTAGCTTAAAGTCCATTGTTTCCTTCAAGTATGTAGCTACTCTTTTGACAGCTATCCAGTCCCTCTGTTTTTGTGAACTAACCTTTCTGCTCAATATTCCTACAACAGTAGCTATGTCCGGTCTGGTAGTGGTTGTCAGGTGCAAAAGCTTTCCTATAGCTGTTCTGTACTGGCTATTGTTTCACAGAGGTTCCCTTTCCTCTCTACTTTTCATGTGCTCATAGTCTGGGATCCTCTAGCACTGGGTAATTCTACATGAAGAAAGTTGCTGTTGGAATTTGTGTGTAGTTTATGTGTACTTAAACTTCTGTTTTAAAAAGCCAGGAAATTCAATTGTTGTTGGGTTTTTTGCCCTCTGGTTTAAGAAAGTGGGAGATTGTATTTCTCTATCCATGATTCAAAACACAAGGAAATGGCCTGATATTGCTGAATAATATTGTGCCCACGTTGCCAGCAGGAAAAAGGATACCAAACTTTACATAGCAAAGGGTAGCCTGAACGTTGACAATATCCATGTGAGCAGTCAAGATGGCCTACAGCAGTGGTTCCCAGTCTTGAGTCCCCAGTTGCTCTTGGACTACAATTCCCAGAAATCTTGTCCAGCATAGCTAGTGATGAAGGCTTCTGGGAGTTTTAGTCCAAGAACACTTGGGGACTCAAGGTTGGGAACCACTGGACAGGATACCCTCTTGTGCTTACTGCCACTCCCAAAGAGACACCAAGGAGGGGGAAATCCCAGAAGCTGACTACTTTTTTCATCAGTTAACCAATTGTTTCCTGAACAAAAAGCAATTGTCGGGGCTGGTTTTTGACAAGTTCTCTAGGTATCCAAATGTCTGGAAGAAATGGTAGTGAGCACAAGAGGATATCCTATAAATGATAGCATTTGTGAACCAGCACCTATGCAGGACACCATGTTCAGGAAGGCAGGTTCAGGGGGCACAATGTTCAGAGTCAGTCTGAGAGGACAGAGTCGGGAGAGAAGGAAATGACAACCGAGAGGTCATAAGCCTTTTTTTTTTTTTTTTTTTTTTGGTGGCTGAATGGCTGGATAGCTCAGTGGTTTAGGTATCTGGCTGTGGAGCTGGAGGTAGAGAATTTGATTCCCCACTGTGCTTCCTGTGAGTAGAACTGTCCTGTGTGGATTTTACACAGTTCCAGGGCAACCCCAGAAGAAGGGAATGGTAAACCATTTCTGAGTATTGTCTACCTGGAAAACCCTAGAAAGGGTAGTCATAACTCAGAATTGACTTAACGGCATATTATTATTTCTCTTGGAAGACTACTTACTTCTCGTAGCAATTTGCCTGGTTGGCTGGGCAAATGAAAAGGAAAGATTAGTAGTGCCCTCAAATTCTGGAGACAAGTCTTCACAAAACAAGAGATTTCTAATGGATCTTATAAGAAAAACTGATCCAAAGGAGTACAAACCTGTTTTTTTTTTAAAAAATAACCTGCAGACTTGACTTTATCCATATGAAATTAATTTCATACAACTCCTTCTCTCTCCTACCCCCGTTTTAGCTATTAAGTTTTTCTGCATAGACTGAGCATGCCCAGTGTGGACCAGGTTGTATGTCATACAGGCCAATGGAGAACAAACCTGGTACTTGGATGGAGTAAAAATGAGCCTTCAGATTCACCATGAGTGCCAGCCCTTCATGTTAGCAGATTTGAAGCACCTACAAAAAGCAATGGTCATGCTGCAGGTCTTGCACGAATGTTCACCTCCTTGACTAATTGTCCTTGCCTTTTGAGAAGGGGGTGGCTGGCAAAGCTGATCTCAAGTTCTGCTGTTGGTGCATCTGAATGTGTACAAGTCTCCCCTTCCTAACTCAATATGGTCCTGTAAGGTAAGTTAAGCAGAACCACTCAGTATACTTTGTGGCTGATTTTAACCCAGGTCTTCCTGTTCTAATTCCACACTATTCCATACCGTGACTCTGAAGAATCTGCTTTTTTAAAAAAACAGTTTTCCCCCACTTCATTCTGCAACACTCTTTGAACCAAAGAGAGGATGAGCCAACATCTGTATATTCCAGAAGATGCTATAGACATACGCTGTTTAGACCCTTGTCTTTTGGCAACACCAAGTTACTCAGAGATTTGCTCATCCTTGTGTTCTGCAAATAGAGCTCTTCTCCCAGATTTCCCCAACCTGGTGTCCTTCAGATGTCTTGGACTACAGGTTCCACTGGCCATCCACCAGCTGGGTGGGACATGATAGGACCTATGTTCGATTACCTGTGGAAATCATCAGGTTAGGGAGGTCTCTTCTCTCTCTCTCTCTCTCTCTCTCTCTGGTGTGTTGTTCAGAAGAGGCTGACATGACACTTTGAAAACAGCTGTTTGTGTAAAAATGCCTGCCTTAGTGGTGCATGACCAAATCTAATTTCCAGCTCCTAAGAAAACAGAAGACCGTTTGAATAAGACAAGGACGCTGCCTCCTAAGCCTGTTTAATTAGGAGTTTTGCCTGCCCCTGGTTAGAGCAAAGACATCCACATGTTAGGACTCCCCGAGCCAAGTTGGTGGTGGTTCTCACGGAGCAGAGGCCTGGGTTCAGCCCACATTTTGTTTCCAGCCCGTTAACGTGGCATATCTGGTGGAAGCTTGTTTTTCCTTTTTGAAATGGAGGGGATTAAAAATCCAGGTGAACTGGGACGCGGATGGTGCTGGAACGTAATGTGCATTTGGTAGATGTATAACCGGGCTCCTGAATAAGATTCTAGTCCTCAGGACCTCGACGAGAGTGCTGGAAAGCTTCGGAACCAGGCAATAGCTGGGAGTGGGGTGGAGTTTAGCTGCCTTGTCTCTCTGCACCTCCAGTTGTTGTGCCCCCCCCCCCCAAGCCCGTGCTTTGCCCCAGCTTGCCTTCCGGCACCCACATCGGTACATGTTACTCACATTAAGAATTAAAACAAAGAGACAAATAGACAGCTGCTGGCCAAATAGCTGTGCATGTGAAGCATGCCTGATTTATTCGGCTCAAGTCATATCTTTTATCACCGGAAAATAGGGCAAAAACCCACACCCGGCTACATCCTTCAGGCTCGCCTCACTCCGGGATTTCTTTTTGAACAGCCTCTGGGTCAGGCCTTCCCCTGGAATTCTTGCACGCAGGCAGCTCTGGTTCAAATCCACACTTTAACCAGCGAACAATTAATTGATTCGCCGGCTCCATCAATCAGTGGACTCCTCTCAAACGCCAGCCTGGGCAGCCGCCGCCCCCGCCGCCCCCGCTTCCCAAGCCCTCCCTCTTAAGTTTCTTTCTCGTCTGTTCCGATCCGAAATCCCCGTTCGGATGCGTCGGCCTCGCCTCGTTGTATCTTTGGCTCTTAAAATTAATGGATCTTGGCATGTCTTGAAAGGACGCGAGCTATTTCCCAGGTGCGCGCGTCCGGATTCCCCACCGCCGACCCTGCGTCGCTGGCGCGCTCGTAGCTTTCGTTTACGCCCGAAGAAAAGCGCTTTCTTCCTGCTCTTAGCCAATCCTCCCTCCCTCCCTCCCAGAGTATTTAGTTTAATTCTTTAACAACAGCCACATAATTAGAATTTGGATTTCCATTAATTTTCCTTGGGCCTGCCTGCAACCATTTGAAAATCACATTGGTAATTAACGTGATACATCACTAATTTTGCCAAGCGCTCGCGACGAGCATGCGCGTTGACTGGCTTTCCTGCCTATTAGAATGGAGAAGGAGGAGGGTGAACTTTAGACAAATTGTTGAGGAAAAGGGGTGCTCTCGGGGAGGCCTCCCCCCCAGCTCTCTTCTACCTTGTCCCAGCAGCCTAGATCGGGTGCCATCTCGTTACTCCACAGCAAGCCTGGGATACTGACTCGCGGGTAGCAGAGCAGGTCCTTCCAGACACGCGGGCAGATCGATCACTCGCTTCTTCCTATCTTTCAATGGGGCTTGCTCCGAATTAAGCGCTCCGAATTAAGGTTGGCAAAGTCCCTCCGGCGGACCGCCCTTCCTCGCCACGAGCGCCAGTTTTGCCACTTCTTCTCCCTCTCCCTCCCTCTCCCTCTCCCCCTCCTATCGCTTTGTCACGTCACGTGGGCTGGCCAAGGCAAATAAAACTTTCTTTCCAGTAAATTTAACAATTAAAAATATTTATCGGCAGCAGATTTACGTTTGTTGGTGTCTCCAGTCTTGGGGCATACTGGTAGACTATTAAGACTAATTAGCATCCTTTTCTGCATGCAGATTTACTAAGTTGATTGCAATATAACTCATCCCTAAAAGCCCCGTTCCCTCCCCGCCACGTTTTGCGCTGGATTGCTGAAGGCAACGTCCCTCCTCCCGCCTCTCTCCCTCGCCCCCCCCCCGCCCGAATCCTTTCTGGAGCTTGCCAAAGCCGCCTGCGTTAGCCGAGCCTTTTGCTAAGTAAACTTTAAAAATGGGAAGCAATAATCGTTGAGTTAGAAGCTGGCGATGTACTAAAAAGGAAATATTACCGAGGGATCCTTCACTGGGGGAAAGGGAGAAGGGTGCACAAGAAAAGCCCATATCTTGGGGCCGTGTGGACCAAACCCGGAGACGCAGGCCGTATATTTGCGGTCGTTCTACCGAAAGCTCTCTGTGTGGGTTTTTTTCTTCTTCTTCTCATGACCAGATACTCGGGTGGGAACAAAGGGCGCCTGCCCGCCAAGGGGAAGCGGCGAGCGAGGAGGACAAAGCCAGGCGGCCAAGGTGCCAGAGAGGAGGAGGGGGCCGGAAAGTTTGCGCCCGCCCTAGCCCGGGCCGGGGCTGCCGCCGCCGCTCATCCTGCATCTTTGGAAGGCCTGGATGTCGAACGGGGTTTTGAATTGCGCGCCGGAGGTTTGGTAGAAAGCGTTCCTGGACAAAGGGCTCCCCTTCGTCGTTCCTCTGCGGACGGCGCTGGTGTCCGGCTGAGGATTCCGCGCGCGTTCCTTGGCGCTGGACCCCTTTCAGCCCTCGCGAGCGCAGAGCAGAACCCCGGCGAGGCCGCGCCCGGCGCCTTTTTCCAAGGAGCCGGGAGGCCCCCAGCTCTACTGCCTGGTTAAAGCATGCACTCGCTGGGTTATTATTAACACACTGGGAAGTATATAAGCCTCGCAACTTTATTCTCTTTAATGAGCCTGGAAGAGCACACTGCCCTGAAGGGTTTTGTTCATTAAAGATGTAAGCTGGAGGAATATTGTCTCATTAATTATCTGGTTTTAATTACACTGTTACCCTTTGAATCCATAGATATGAAAAGAGGAGGAGGAAAGTTTACATCGCCTAGATCCGCTCACGCTCTTTAGAAAAGAGAGAGAGAGAGAGAGAGGTGTCTCATTTCCCTCTTTCTAAAGGTGTGCACAGTAGTTTGCAGAGATGCGGAGGCACCATCTTCTTGCATCTCACCCACGAGGAAGGTCCCTTTGGGGCTTTGTTGTTGTTTAGTCGTTAAGTCGTGTCCGACTCTTCGTGACCCCATGGACCAGAGCACGCCAGGCCCTCCTGTCTTCCACTGCCTCCCGGAGTTGGGTCAAATTCGTGTTGGTTGCTTCGATGACACTGTCCAACCATCTCGTCCTCTGTCGTCCCCTTCTCCTCTTGCCTTCACACTTTCCCAACATCAGGGTCTTTTCCAGGGAGTCTTCTCTTCTCATGAGATGGCCAAAGTACTGGAGCCTCAGCTTCAGGATCTGTCCTTCCAGTGAGGGTTGATTTCCTTCAAAATGGATAGGTTTGATCTCCTTGCAGTCCAGGGGACTCTCAAGAGTCTCCTCCAGCACCACAATTCAAAAGCATCAATTCTTCGGCGGTCAGCCTTCTTTATGGTCCAGCTCTCACTTCCATACATCGGTACTTGAAAAACCATAGCTTTGACTATGCGGACCTTTGTCGGCAAGGTGATGTCTCTGCTTTTTAAGATGCTGTCTAGGTGTGCCATCGCTTTCCTCCCCAGAAGCAGCTTTCCTCTCCAGAAGCAGCTTTGGGGCTTATTCCCCGGTAAATGGGTATAGGATCGCTGCCGCCACAATCCTGTGACTGACTGGTGGGAATAGGTCTCTTTGAACTCAGTGGGAATGGCTTTTGGATGGGCAGGCAGAAGACTGACTTTTAAGACCTGTCGAGAATGATGGTGGGAAGTTCGGGGGATAAAGGAGGAAGTCAGTGACGGAGATCTCTTTTTTCAAAAATTAAAAAGCAAACTAACATATTTTAAAATTAAAGTGCAGGGTGGGTGCTGAGTGAGGAGAAAAGTAAGATGGTGAACAGTAACCCAGTTAGTTCATTTTAGAGACTGGATTTAATGGCCTAAAGGCCACCTGTCTGGATGGGAACATGCCTCATTCCACATTTCCCCAACCAAAGAAAAGTGTTTGGAAGTCTTTTTGCTCATTCTGTTGGCTGGGGCTCTGGACGTCTGCCCCAAAGCCCCATTCTGATGGGACCAAGGTCATCCAGACTGACTTTTTAGCCCAACTCTTCCGTACTCTGATAATAGAGAAGAAACGGTTTGGGGCTCAAACCACCTGACTGAACTAAATGGATCGATCTCCTTGATTTTTTTCCAGAAAAAGGGAATTCGGTTTGTCAAACGAAAGCTGCTTGTTGGTGAGGTAGAGTGTCCCTTCCTGTCATTTGCAGCTCTGAGTAAATCTCCTAGACCCACTTTTTCCCAAGCAAGAAGCTGTCTTAACAGTGTCTATTGTGCCTCAGTCTTTTTAGCAGCCAAGGCACACTTTACGAATTCCCTTCCTAGTTATAGTTTTTCAGGTCATTGCAAGCCCGGCTTTTCTCCAGTTAATTTTATTTTACTGTTCATGTGCTCTCCATTTAGGAACACGGACCCATATAGACAACTCACTCTCACACACAACTGCAAAGAAATATATTGCTATTCAGGAGAATGCGTAAAGTTGGAGGCGGGGCGGGGAGGGGGAGAGAGCCGCCAAACACGTAATCACCTTTTTACTCAGTGCTGTGAGGAGTAGGGGAAATAAACTAGATTTTTCCAATCTAAGAGGGACTCTCCCCCTCCCCTCCACATTGACATATCTATACAGATACTTGGTAGCACTCTGGGGCAAACGCAGGTGTTGCTACAATTCTAACTACCTAGGTAGTTTGTCATTAATTACTCAGCGCTAAATTGTGCAGTTTTCCCTTTAAATCCCAGACATTTTGACAGGATGCATTAAAGTGCAGCCTGCTCAGGCTGAGAACATCATAAAAACTGGACAGGCAATTTCTGTTTTCACCAAATAGCCAGGCTAACGCGTTCTGCATCTTTGATTTTAATGCACTAAACTGGCAGCTAAGCAGTGAGGGACCAAAACAGGAGAGAGGGAGGGGGGGGGGGTGTTGGGAGGGGGGGGAAGTTTACACTCAACCAGAGGCTGGCTTAGATCAATGCATTTAAACGCCTTCTCCCCACATCGCTCCCCATCCTCACCCCCCTCTGAAATCCATTGCACCAACTGAATTATCAACTAGAATTTGATTAATATGCAAATCCGAGGCAAACAGCTCCATATAATTCTTTCAGTGGAGAGTAATTAATCAACAGTTAAAGCAAATTAATACATATATCAATTTTGTCAGGAACATGCTTAGTTCAATAGCCCGTAAAATTGAAGTTTGAAGTATTAAGGGGCTCTACAGAAACGTTATGACTAAAACTTTCAAATTGATCCTATTTAGTAATCAATCAAGCTCTCCCCTCGGGTTAATCTGTCTAATTTTTCATCTCAAATCATACACTTTAGTGGCATGCCATCTAGCAAACAGTCGATAAAAAGTTAACAAAAATGATAACGACTCCTGCACACAGTGTGCTGTGTATGTGTGTGCGCAGGAGAGAGAGAATGAATGTGTATGTGTCTGCATACATAACGCACAGCACATGCACGTGTGCACGGTACACATACACACCGGCCAGCCCTCTCCTGAGCTTTACTCAGGCCATTTCCAGTTTGAACGTGGGAGGCTACACTTCAGCAAGCCACTCGTTTTGCAAAGCATCTAATTAAATATGCAATTATTTCCCTCGTCTCCCTTCTCAACCTCCGCCAAAGTGGCTGTGATTTAAAACACTGACCCATCGCACAGAAAAGGAAAACAAAAATTGACTGGATGGAATTCAATCTTCCTCTTTTTTCCCTTCCCCTCTTAGGAAACTGGGTCTGTACGTGACACGCACGCCCCCAACCTGGGAGGGAGGAGGGTGAGAGTAAAAGAAGCGAGAAAGCCTTCCTTGATGAAGTGGGACAGTTAATCGATGACGTCATTAATCGCCTCTTCAAAGAACCATTTTTAACCAGACCTGTCCCGCGTGGAAGGGTTGCAAACAGGGACCATCGCTTTCACACACCTTCTCAATCCGGGCTAGACATATCCAGCTGCGATCTTGAAAGACACTGGTATGCATGCAACTCCTCAGTCCTAACAAGAGTAGACCCATTGACTCAATGGTATTTGCATAAGTGTTGACTTCCATTCCACCAATGAGTCAATGAGCCTATTCTAGTTGGACCAGAAACTGCGTTTAGACCACTGGGAATAACATGGGGAGGAATGGACAGATTTATTTATTTTTAAAGCCCAGCAGTTGCTTTCTTTCTTTATACATCCCCCCTTTCGGCCGAAGCGCTCGAGGGCGCTCTCACCTCTTTTGCCATCTAGACGACATGCCCTGTGAGGTAGGATCCGAAAGACTGGCCTAAGGTGGCGGGGATTTGAATCCCGGACGAACTGGACGAATCTTACCGCTGCTCAGTTTGTATTCATCCTCAAACCAGTACCTCTTATTTGTACATCAAGTTACAACTTAAATGTTCTGATAGATTAAAAGGAGACTGGTTCTCATCTTGTGTTTTTAACGGGCGTTTGGTAGGAGAAATCTGGCCCATGTAACCTTTCCTGTTAGAAGGGCAAAAGCGACTGGAAAATAAAGATACATCTGCTGTATTTCTACATACCGGAAAGTTGCGGCTGAAGGCTGAGGAGCAGGACTATCTTTAAACATGGCAACCCCAAATTTGACCATCCCGGAAGTAAAGCCAGTTTAATGATGTACTCTTCATAGTTATGAAGTTATATAGGATGGTGTTTTCTTTCCCTGCGGCAGTGTCAGTTGATGACAGCGACTATAAACATATTCCCGTCATATCTGATACATGCGGTTTTTTGTAACTCAACAGTTCTAGCACTGAGCAAAGTGCCATTGTTCATCCTTCGTCTATGATATGGGCATATTGACGCCACCTTACTAGAAGATTAAATAAGGCCATTAATTGAAAAACAGAAAACAATGCTGCAAGAAAGAAGAGTACAAACGAAATGACAGTGGTTTTTCAATTTTTATTGCTTTAAACATAATCAGTTGATCCAGGTTTGCTCTGAGTAGACTCATTTAAACCAATAGGGCTGAAAAAGGCACTTCAGTTAAATTATTTCAGTGGGTCTACTGTATGTAGGACTAAATCTGGATCCAACCCCATATTATGTAAATCTCCATCCGTGCAAACCATGACTGCATCTCCATAGACTAGAAAAAGGGGAAGGGGGGGGGGGAATGAAGGAGAAATTTGTAGCTGGTATACAGACATATCACACGTTTTTTAAATATAAAATTATTTTTGATGCAAGCACATATGAGAAGATATGCTCCATTTATATGAAATAACTATGGATGCAGTGGTATTTACATCAAAACTGGGCAGAAAATATATCATGATAAATGTCTGAATGATGTACAGCAGCCTTGCAAGAGTTACTGACTTTCACTTGTTAAATTCCCACTTAATAATGCCAGTATCAAAAGACCCCGCCTCCTCTCCAAATATTTCATCCCTTAATCTGTAACAAGTCGCTCAGTCAGAGACTGAAATCTTGTTGCTTAGTGTAGTAATTTGCAGCTAAAGTAGACCTATTTGAATCAATGGAACTTACAAAGGAGTTGATTCACCCAATTCCCAGAGGGATTCAATGGGCTTATTCTAGTGCAATTTACTACACCAAGCAACAGCATTTCAGCCACTGTCTTGTGAGAAGGTGGCCCCACTCCAAAACTCATGGGCATACTCCATCTGGCCATGATTGGTGGACCTCAGGGTTCTATGTCAAAAGAAAAACTATGTCCTAGAAGTGTTGTGTCTGTCTGTCCGTGGCAGATTTACATTAGACAGTCCTAAAGTGGGATGAACTCTATACTCACCTGTCCAGCTCTGGCAGTAAAATAGAGGAAATATATTTACAGATTACTTTTCTCCTTCTTTCTCACCTTCCTTAAAGGGCCCTTTCTGGATCTCTTCATTGCATTGGCTTCTACTCTTATGCTACTTACAACCCACTATCTGATACTGTTTCTAGGATATTAATACATAAGGGAAAGAATGCATTCAGAGACACTGAAATGAAAAGAGAGGATTCTACAATCTGCAGCTTAATAGGAAGACTTGACTTTCATCTCTAAACCTCTCGGCTGCTTATCACAGGACTAGGCACACAGAATGCTGATGCCCAGATGGATCTTTTCCTCCCCTGGTCCAGTTTCCACAGGTTCCAACTCCCTGGGAATGAAAACCAGACAAGTTCATTGAAACTCAATCTTTCAATGTGTTAATCAGGATAGTGAGAGATGTTGATTCCCATATGCTAGGGGGACAGGACTAGCAGCCTGCCCTTCTTCTGAGGTTCCAGGAGAATCCAGAAGGCTGACCTTTTTGGAAATAGGCCCCACACATAGACAGTTTGTGACCAGAGCAAGTTTACCCTGAAATTTTGGGGTTAGGTGCCACCTGGTTGGTCCATCCAGGGGTGAAAAGATCAAGCAAGCCACTTTATTAAACCAAGGTGGGCTGATTATCTCAGGCTTCAGAGCTCCTTTTAAATATCTGGACTGAGGGGAAATCAAGCATGGAAGTCCTTTATCCTATTTGAAAAATATGTGCTGTTATTTGTGATTAGCCAATAGTAATGGAAAGATACTCTTCATATATGCTTACAGGTGTTGTTATTGCTTCACACATGCCAGGGCTATGTTTCTAATACTCAGAAAAATAGGATCTCAGGCCAAGTCAGATTTATTTTATGTCTGTATTATTAAATGCTTGTTATGCCTTTCCATCTGGCAGCTCAAGTTGGCATACTCGGCTTCTTCTTTCCACTCCCATTCTAACCTCAGAACAGCCATGACAGGCAGTGACTTGCCAGGCTCAACCAATGATCTTCATAGCTGGTTGATTATTTGAATATGGATCTCCCAAAGCCCAGGAGATACTCTGATCACTAAGATTCAGTAGACTATCTTATTTATTTATTTATTTATTTAACTTATATGCCACCCACACTACCCAAAGGTCTTCTGACTCATCCACTTGTTTTCTGCATTCTTAACTTGAATTGAAACTTCATAAAGTACAGAAGACTTTCTATCTTATCCTCATTTCAGGACTTGGTCCAGTTTAAGAATGCCACCACTTCCTCCCTACATTTGGTGTGCAGTCTACTACTACAATCTACTGTTGTTACTCTAGCTAGAAATTCTTCACTTGAAGAATTTGATCAAACACAACCCAGAAGGACATCAAAACTAGGGCAAGTTTTTTTTGTTTTTTGTTGTTTTGTTGTTTTGTTTGTTTGTTTGTTTGTTTTTGTTTGTTTGTTTGTTTGTTTGCTTGCTTTGCAAGGGAAACACTGACCACATAATCACAGGATATTAGTGAGAATGTTCTAAAGGATAACCCATACGGTTGCATTTGGTTTAAATGTATTCATAGATATTTAGCTATTTGCTTCTCTTTCAGCACATTGTGGTTTAGGTAAGCCTTTACATTTTTCAGACTTCCCTGATCCAAGGGTGTTGGACTACAACTCCCATCCTCTACAGCTAACACATCTCCAGAGACCCAGATTAGGTATTGGCTGGGGAAGGGAAGGGCACACATTATTCAAAGTCTGAGTATTTAAAACTGCATGTTTGGAGTGAAGATTAGTTGATTGCAGTTATTATTTATTATATACATTCTGTACCTATATGCACACCTTATTTACTGTAAGGAACAAAAGTACTTTTCCTTGGATCCTGGAGTTGACTTTAGAGATACTGTAATTTAGTGTACATTAGCTAAGAGTCAAGAACTCATTAGTATTGCCATTATTCAGGGTGGGCATATCTCTTGTTTTCTGACATCCACAAGAAAGTAGAAGTCTACCCCACATTACCGGGTGGGAAAGAACCCATGTAAGTCCAACAAATAGAATATGGACCTGGAAAAGCCAGGTTTAATAACAGCCTGTGCTCCTGACTAGTTGTTTGGCCTTGGGCAAGACACTTCACCAATCTGAGGTCCCTGTGGGAACAAGCAGGAAACTGTGAAGCAGCCCGCCCCCCCAGAAAAAGTTGCCCTAAGTGTCCCTTTCTTCTGTAGTAAGAATCCTGCCTGGGATGAAGGTTGAATGCAGGTTGAACCATTGAAAATACACCAGATGGTATTTCTTCAATCCTCAGCAGGAGGGGAGGGGACTTTGCACACATCTGAAAAGTAAGTGAGGCTGAAAGATAAGTGAAGAGCAAGCCTTAACTAATTATTCATAGTTAGAAAGCTGGACAAGGTGCAGAAGGTCGTAGCTAAAGAAACGTGCAACTTACCGACTTCGGGGGTAGAGGGAAGAGAAATTTCTGCGCACATTGAGGTTTTTGCTCCGTCCATCAACAAAACCAAGGATGCATCTTTCACAGCAAATTAAGATGTAGAATTCTTCGTCGCAAATGTCCATGGGAAAGGAATGTTCCAATCTGAAAGTATTGTTACAGCAACTGTTTTCTGGCATTTTTTTTTTAAAAAATAAACAGTCCCCTCACTGAATTTTCACCCATCATTCGCAGTAAATGCAACCTTCCCCAATCTGATGCTTTTTAGGTGCACTGAGTTACACAGCCAATCATCCCCCACCAGCACTGAGCTATGCAGGACCTGGACTATGTGAATTTTCGAAGTAAATATAGTGGTGTCCGCTGTTTGGAAAAAAACCAACCTAATCTATCAGTTAGTAGGCTGGAATCAAGACAAGTTCATCCCTTAACTTTCCGGTTTATCCCAATAAAAGTTTACTCCAGATGAGCAGATGGCTAAAATCCGATAATCTATTGAAACAAGTGTAATTAACTTGTTTCCAGCTTGTTTAGCATTAGTATACTAGAGGCATAACCACACCAGAAATTCGTCTAAATGCCCTCAGATCAACTTGGCTTTTTTGTACTTACCAGAAATACTTAAGGTGTTCCTCTCAATGTTGCATTTTCTCCGTGTCTGTAACCGCCCTCATCTGGATTTCAGACAGTGGCAAAGCTGTTGTAAGCACAGGAGCTCTGACCAAACAAATGTTGGCAGGTCTGCCCTGCTTTGAATACGGTCGTTCTTGTCTTGATGCAAGGACAAAGGGACTTTACAAACATTCCCGGTTCTAATCTTTCCACACTTGTCACCGGCTTTACTGGGAAGGAAAGTATACCAAGCCAGAACCATGCACCTTCCTTCAGTTCTTTTGCTCTGTTCCGTGGACTAGATTTGCTGCGCAGCTTGCTGTGAATTCGAATGACATCCTGTCCTGCTCAAGATTAGAATGTGTTTTGATTATGAATATGATGCTGAGGAGCTCGTAATTTCGTCTAGCCCAATAAATCTTCTTCCCCAGGTATATTAGCATGGGTAAATGCTCTTTGACTGGTCCGAGAAGTCTCAATAGTTCAAGTTACATTGTGTCTGAATTGTGTTCTTCTTTATTTATATTATTGTGAAACGCCTTGAGTCCAAACTCTCGGAGAAAGCAGGGATATAAATCCAATAAATAAGCAAACAAAAGGGAAGTGGGGGTAGAATCATCCAACCATCAAGGGCTCTGTGCTCTTAGTAACTTCAGGCATAGCGTGCGTCTGCTCTGTTTCAACGAGCTTCCCCCCCAACCCCCGGGAGCTGAAAGTGCAGTTTTCCTTCTCCCCCTCCTTGTAAGGTAGGCCAGGCTGAGAGGGCGTGGCTGACTCAAAGTCACCCGACGTGTGGGGAGGCTCGAACCTGCATCTCCTAAGTCCCAATTCAAACGCTGCACACGCTACACTACCAGCTTCCAAAGCACTCTATGGTGCGGTTTCTTACGCATCCTGACAGTTAGGAGAAGACCTATCTACCGGGTTTGTTCTTGAGGCTATGGAAATCTCAGAGTCACAGGAGCCACATTTGGATGGGGAGTTGGCTGCCACGGTCCATCTGGAAGCCTGGTTATCATCTCTTTTCTGGCTCTCTTTCTGGGCCTTGAAAAGCACGCCTGACCGTCAGAAATGGAGTCAGTGAAGCTGTTGCCTGGCTCGGCATCAAGACAAAGTGTTGGGGAAAACTCGGCTGATTTGACATTGTGATTCTGCTGCTGCTGAAGGCGCAGGATGAGCGCCAAAATATACGCAGTGCTACTCTGGAAGCGGCCCTTTCCAAAGATATTCCTTCCCTCCCCCCCACCCCGGCTTTTATTTATTTATTTATTTTGCCAGCCAAAACGTTTACCCAAATTCCTTGATGGTGAGGATTTCCGGAAATACTGTTCTTGGAAATCCGCTAATCATCAAAAAGAGGAGTTAAACGAGGGAGCGCGCATGCGTACGTGTGTCAACCCATGATGGGGATGATGCAACG
This sequence comes from Intellagama lesueurii, assembly GCA_037013535.1. Lineage (NCBI taxonomy): Eukaryota > Metazoa > Chordata > Lepidosauria > Squamata > Agamidae > Intellagama > Intellagama lesueurii. The sequence goes on from JBAJHW010000003.1 coordinate 214,274,919, forward strand.
AATTGTAGAAACATCGGATATATTTTGTTTTTAGAAAGCAAAAGCCCTAACATTTATAGAGGTTTCCGCCCATGATCACAACCCGGGGGTATCTTAATGGCAAAGATAACGGTTGCTATAACCTTTTCCTGTTGTGTTATGTGTTCTGCAGGGAGATGGTATTTAAACCGATTATAAGGGTTTCTAGACACACCGAAAATATAATACCCAGACAGCTACGATTAACATCTCAGGATTGTTACCATCATCATCATCATCATCATCATTAGCCAGTTAATCCTAAGAATGATCGCTGGCTGTTTTCACGCAGATGCGCCAAGAATTCGCTCGGCAATCTCAAATGTTGCCCTAGGACAGAACCACGTTCTGCTCCTGCTCAGTGCAGTGTATCAACAACTCCTCTTGAGTTCACTACAGAAACTGGCATCTCTCTTTTGCAAATTCGCGCAAGTTTTCCCACCCTTGCGCCTCTGGCAAATATACTTCGCAGCATACCATTTTTTTTCTTTCTCGAAACAGGCCCCTCCGCAAACGGTGGGGCTTCCTGTTAGGTCCAGGCATCTGTTTAGGATGGGATCGTCCAGGCGTTGAGGGGCTCAACTTTTTGAAACGGGAAAACCAGCCGTGAAATCCCTCGAAGCTCGTTTAGGACAGCAGGCGAGAGGAGCCAAAGACACATGGAGTGGCCAGAGTCACTCCTGGCCTCCTTCCCTGATCGGCTAGGCGAGCCTTCCCCAAGAAGGCATCCTTCGGGTGGTGGCACAACTTCCCTTCCTCCAGCTAGCATGGCCCATAGTCAGGGGCAGTGAGAATTACAGAGGAACAGCACACGGGGGGGGCGGGGGGCGGGGACATGTTGCCCATCCCCAGGAAGGAATACTGCCCGCTGTGAGAACTTGTGCCTGCGCTGCTGTACCTCCTGTTGAGGAGGTGGTGTCGGTGGTGGGACACTCCCGGATCTGGGCGCTTCTCTGAGAAAAGAATTCCCTCCAGGCAGAAGAACTGAATTTCAGGAAGAGTGGTTTTAATCAAGACTGAGACACAATCCCTGCGTGCAGGAATTTTCGTTGTTGCCATTTTTATCCCATATGGAATTTTCGTTGTTGGCCTTCCCCCCCCCCCCCCCGGCATGAGAGCCCACTTCCTCAAACGGAAGTGTTAACAGTCCAGATTCAGGTTTCCTGATTGCGGAGCATGCGCAGTGGAAATTACTTCCAAGCAAACATGCATAGGCTGCAGTCCTGACCCTAAGACTATATTGTGTGCATGTTTCTGACGAAACATGCACACAATATGGACGGACTGCACAAGGGTAGATAATCTGGGCTGGATGAATATACAGTCTGCAGCTGAGGGAGCACAATGGCTACTCCAAATAGGGAAGCGCTCCACTCTCATCCCCAGGAAAGCGAGGCGAAGTCGTCCATAGGAAGCCGAGTTCTTATTAGAGAATTCCGGGACTGTCAGTGTAAAACGTCGTCGTCGTCGTCATCCTCCTCCACAACATAAACTACTGTTAGCATGTAGCACACAAAAACAAAACAAAACTTTGCAATATTTATTATGTCTAACCTCTCCACTAATTAGGCTCAATGTAAACATTTATCAGATCAAGTGTTTAATAACTGACGGAGAATCATTTACGAGGCAAGAATCTGTGCACCGGGTGCCTTTCCACAAACACAGAACATGCACAATCTCTGGGAAAAGGCTGGACAGAACTTATTTCAATGAGATGGCAGGGGAGTTCATTCCCCCCCCTTTTTTTTTAACATATTGGAAGATGGGGAGGGGAGCTAGGAAGTGTACAAGCTCACCTCCATGTTGAAGTGGTACAGCCCACTGAGCTAAAGGAAATCTTAATTATCAAATCTTAATTATCACTGGATTATGTGCTGCATCTACAGAGTGTTCCCGCCCCGGCCGTGTTTTGTAGTGTGAAACTGAGCTAGGGGGAAATGTCTCACTCAACTCTTTGCACAGGTAACATCCGAACTCCTGTCTCTATCCTGAACTGCTGAACCCGATCAGTGGGACCAAAACCGTCAGCTTCCCTAGCCACAGTGACGTCGGCCTGAGGAAAAGGGCTGCACCGAGCTGATCCAGGACGACTTTTACCTGCCTGGTAAATTTCTGTGCGTGGCGACTCCCCTTCCAGACACAAAAGGCATTCCTACATAGGCGCACACTCGCCCCCTGCGCCCAAAGCACAAACGACCAAGCCCATCTATCAAAAAAGGAGAGAAGGCAAGGATTAAGGAGCCGGGGGTAACTTGATTCCTGCGCGGTCTACTCTGGTTCTTGCAGCCCAATAGCAACAGCAGGCACGCCAAATATCTACATCTCAATAAAAGGATACCTTTGATGTATTGGGACAGATGTAAAAGGTTATGCCGCGGAACCTGTGCATCTGCTTGCAGGCGTCAGCTATAGGGGAGAAAGGTCGGGGGTCAGGCTTATGTAACTATCATAAGGAAGTGTCTGATATTGGCCATTAAGAGCCAAGTTTGGAGTCGCGGATCTATGTATCTGTATGGGCGTGTCGTGCATACCCTATGAGCATGGCTGAGGTTTCCAAATACGACGGCAGTTTGCCCTAGCTGATATCCTAATAATGTGCTTTATTGCAGATGGGTAATGGTAGCTGGTGACGTTGTTTTGTCACTGCGTGCGTGATGGTGGCGACAGTGAGAGAGAGGAAATAGAAAGGGACTGAAGTGGTTGGGGAGGGTTAGGCAAGCTCTACGGGTTAGATATGCGACGGTGTATGTCAGTTCGTTTGTGCCAGTGGATGTGTATAGCCATACATTTAAGCCACACATATATGCATGCAGGTACATTTGGCGCACACAATCCGAGTTAATTCAGGAGCAAGCATCTCTGGGTTGTGCACTGGCGCTGTTTCCAAGTACGTGTACCTAGGATTGCAGCCGTGCAATTGAAGTCCAAATACATTAATTCCGAAATGAAATCGGGATGAGGGACAGTTACTCCCACGTACAGTGGTCGACGGATGGCAACGCCAAACTAGGATTCCATAGACACTTAGCAGGAGTAAGTCCTACCTAATACCAGGAGGCTTTCTTCCCGGTAGACGTGTCTAGGGCTACACTGTTCTAGTGTGTGATCCGGCTGCCTGCGTGTGAATTAAGCGGTGTGTGATTTAGTGGGCGTGTGTGTGCACGCACACTGATGCGACCAGAGCAAGAACGAAAAGAGATGCGACTGCAGCCTCAACCCCAGAATCCGAATGAGGGAAGGGAGGGCGGGTGGGGGTGGGGAGAGCGCCTTCCCTTTCAACAGGGACTCATGCATCAAACTTCAATTTTCCGGACGATTGAATTAGTGATTTTTTTTTCCTCCTGAACTAAAATACACTTAAGTCTTTGGGATTAATTACCACGTTCTGGTCTCTCAGACGGTAGTATTAGTTATCGTTGCCACGTCTGACATCAACCCTGACACCTCATAAAATAAGGAACTGAATTTCACTGACTCAACCGTCTCCGTCAGACCCTCCAGGAAAGGCGGGGCTGGGGGGGGGACTGGGGTCCCTTGCTGTGGTTACCTTTGGGAGCCCGGAGGGAAGCCTGGCAACAAAGGCCAGACTCTCCCTCTCTCGGGAGAGAGCAGGGGGGAAGAGTCGGTCTTCCCTCGGCTCCCCCGAAGTGTAGAAGGAGGGAAAGGGGCGCGGAATGGCTAAGAGCGACTCCAAGTATAAGCTGGTGGGGGGAGAGAGAGAGAGAGAGAGAGAGAGGAGAGAGAGAGAGAGAGAGAGGGAGGAGGTACAAGGGAGTAGCCCAGTCACCGCCCTTTTATCCCGAAGGAATGGAGTGCCGCGTCCGGGATCTGACCTGCGCTCATCCGGGGCCAGGAAAGGATTGGACACTGTGAGAAAACACACTGGAATTTTCGGCGAACCTTTGTGGCGCCCCCGCGCCCTCACCCCCAGTTGAAATAAGAAGGAAAATTTTAGAGCAATTCTGGCCGAACACGCGCGGGCCCCCTTAGCTATCCGAATCAGAATAAAAGGACGGCAGGAGAAGGCAGGCTTTGTTTGACCCTCTTTCTCTGAACCTCCGGATGCGCCCGAAGCTGAGCGGATTCGCACCCACCACCCCAAAGGCCCAGAGCACAGCCCCGACGCCGGCTCGGAGCGCACCTGCTGGTGCCGAACAACACCCAGCGCTGATTCCGTTGGCTAAACATGCGCTCCCAACACGGAATCGGAAGCTAATCTAGCGCGTCCTACAAGCGCAAATGATCCCCGCCTGCCGCTTCGCCGGGCGCCGAGAGGCAATGGGGGTGGGGTGGGGGAACCAGCAACGCCAGATGACGCCTCGTCAAACAGGCCTCCCTGGGCTCCCTCCCCAAGCCGGGGTTCGAGCCGGGCCAGGTCCGCTAGAAGAAGAAATCGCGAGAGGAAGGGGTGTGTGTGTGGTGCTGAAATGACAACAGTGCAAATGACAACCAGAGCTCAGCTGCACTGTTCCACAAACTTCACAATACAACAGGGACAGCAACCCTGAGGTCATCCTCTGCTCATGTGGAAGAAGGAAGGAAAATAAGCCCCCCTGGAATTACTTTTAAAAAAGGCTTCCTCACCACTACTGGGCGCAGAGTTATTTCAGGCCATGCAACACCTCATATGAAAAAGCCTACTATACAGCTTTAATCGTTCGGCCCTAATGATTATCCCTTTGAATACAGCAGGATTTACTGCTGTGTTAACCAGGCCTACGGAAGATGTGGCTGCCCGGCTGCCCTTCTGAACAGCCTTATTTGGGAATAAGCATCTTAAAGATATCAACCTGCCATTTAAGGTCTAAGATCCTGACATGAAACTTGCTGAATTGTTTGGAAGTTGCTCCAGTGAAAGGTGTGGCCTCAATGCCTCTGTTTTCCGGGCTCAAGTGTGCAGCTCTGTCCCTGCCTCTCTATGACTAATCAAAAGGAAACCCAGATGATTGTATTGGGACATTCAGCCTCATACGGGTACCTACGCTGACAGCGCAAAAACCCTTCAGCGACCCTAGACCTATTTAAAATAAGGGGGGGGGGGTTCCCTCGCTTTCCTTTCCTTTGCACAGACTGAAGAATGCAGTGCTGTAAGGTTGTCCTAGTGCCAGAAAGGTGAGCGGCAGTGAGAGAAATTCCATTCGGTTCTGATCAGGGTTCCCCACTCTTGCTCAATCAGAGAAATGCATATTCAGGGAGACCCGCGCGATTGCTTTGAGAAACACGTATCCAGCATCATATGGTTGGGTTTAAAAAAAATGCCAGATCGTCCGCCCTCCTCCCGTCCCCGCTGTCCCTCTTTTGGCGAGAGATAAAAGTCTCCCTTGCTCGGGGCTTTGTGTCGAGTGGTGATTTCATCAAATGTCCACTCCGCTTTGGCACGTCTGAGTGTCAAGATGTCTCTTGTTTCGCCTGAAACGGCCCTTTTCACAAATCTCCGTCTGTCTCGGAAAATATATAACCCGCCAGCTTCAAGTTGGGGCTGCGAGAGAGAGACAGAGAGAGAGAGAGAGAGAGAGACTGAGAGAGAGAGAGAGAGAGACTATACCCTGAGCTTGAAAGATGCATGGTCGTGGGAGTTGGACGGGGGTGGGGGTGGCATAATTCTGTTTCTAATGTTCCTGGTTCGTTTGATGCCTCTGGAACTAAGTGCTAGAGGACCAGGCAGGCGGAGCAGTTTCGAATTTACTCCCAGAAAATGAAAAATAAAAACCGTTCATTCAAAGTCTGGATGTCCTCAGACCCCTCTCGCACTTTTCGGCATTTCTCTGCCTTCGACAAAAAACAGAACTGCTGCGTGGGAAACCCGTCCTTTTCGCACTGACAGGAAAAAAAGATTGCCGGGCTCTTTTAAGTCCTGCCTGATCCAAGCCTTGCCTCCAGAGTAGAATAGCCCTCTAAAAAAGCTGAGCGTCGCCGCCAGAAAGTGTGGGGGAGTGAGAGAGAGCCCTCCCTTCCCTACATCTGGAAGGTCTGGGGTAGGAGTATGCCCCACGGAAGGAAGGCATGGGGCCTCCCAAGAGCCGGTGTTGCTCTTTGAAATCTTGTTGACAAACTGCGCAAGTGATCCGCGGAGGCCCGGTCCTCAACGTCTTGAAGGCCCACCCAGTTGAACACAGTGAGAACGTGAGCCACAAAAGGCGCCCCGGTTAGCCACGTGTGGCTCACTTGCGCGTGGAGCTCCCGGCTCCATCCATCTCTTGTGTTTGCACACCGAAGTCAATAGCCCGGGAGTCCAAATGAACTCCGGCTCTGTTCTCTCCCGCCCAGCCCCCCCCCCCCGCCGCCGCCCCAGCCTCCCACCTCCCTTCCTCTCCGTCCTTGCTTTCTTTTCTTTAAAAACAAAACAAAAACACGTCTCTTGCTCAGGTTTGCATGGTAGCTTTTTTGTAGCCTCATTAAATCCATTGGAAGACAAAAGGATAAAAGCTTCCGGGGTGGGGTGAGGCGGGGGGGGGGGGAGGATGGCAGAGAAAGACAGTCTGGGAGGAGGGGAGGGAAAGAACAGATAAAGAAAACAAATAAAGCCCTTTAACTAGATCTTCACATAAATGTCACAGTTTCTCAGCCTTTACGATTTGCCTGCTTAGCATAAAAACACTTAAGGACAAGATTGAAGGCTTCGCGTGATATCTGGACAGAAGTCAAACAAATCCATTGGAAACAGACCCCCACCTCCCCTTAAAAGGGAAGCGGGGAGGGAGGGGATGGGGGGGGCGGGCGAGAAAGACAAGTGGCCTCCAACTATCACTAAAGAAAGTGCCTTTCATTGTAATTCATATACTTGTTCCAAATGCCAAGAGAGAGAAAAGGAGAAGAATGGGAGCCCCATCTAAAGGCACAGATGCCCCAGTGCGGCGGCGGCGGCGGCGGCGGGGGCGGGCGGGAAGAGAGAGAGAGAGAGATGGAGGTGGAGGCGGGCGGAGGGAGAGAGGGAGCCAGCTCCACTCCCATTATTGTGGAGTTAAACAGTGGAAGGGAGGGTTAACCTAATCCATCAAATTGTCTGGAAATTGTGAGGAAAATTCAAAAACCATATGGTCTCCAAGCGGTTTGGTCCTTTTCGCGACGGAGGCGCACGCTTGTTTCAGCACGGCGAGCCGCAGGAGGCCGAGCATGCTCCATTGTCGCTTGTCACTTCGCAGAAGAGGCCTCATTTGTCCCCAGTTTTCATGCTTTACGCTAAAAATTACAACCCCATCCATTTTCAAAGGGGAGAAAGATTGATTTCGCCTCAGAGAAACTGGCCCCCCAAAAACCCTCCTCCTCCCTCCCCACAACTCCAGGCCACACGGTCCCCCCCCCCCCGACTTGGCACCCAGCTCTTTCTCTTCCTACCCTTTCTTTCTTTCTTTCTTAAAAAAAACAACAACAAAAAACTCGTTCACTACGAACGCCAGATTTGCGTTTCTCACATAAATTTTACCAAGAATAGGGAAACACACGTTGGTAGGTCAAAAAGGCAAAGGGCGAAATTATTGAGGGGGGGGGGGGAGATACAGGTTTAGAAGAACATTAAAAGTGGGTGTACATTTAATTGGTAGATATGAGGTCATGAGGAACCCAATATATTCCTGATGGTTTTGTTTGTATTTGGTTTGATAGCCCTGCGGGGGGGGGGGGGAGGGATTCATTATTGATTTGTGTTTTCTGTATTTCTCCTTGAACTCTACCCTCCTTCGCCTTACCAAAACAAGAGTTTTTCACATTTTTCTCATCTCTGTTATTAACACTGCCATAATTTCGGAACCGAAAACTCTGTTTGAAAAATAATATGTTGTCAGATGCCAATTAGGAGTGGGATACAAGTGTGCAAACGCGGTAACCCGGAAGAAATGCTGCTGTTTTACAAAACACGGGTGCGCGGACACCATTTCTATAATCTGTAATTTGAAACAGATGTGAGCACACTCCCACGCACACGCATTCCGTCTAGCACTCTTTTTGTATCCACAGACGCTTCCGCGTTGGGTAGCACACACACCGCTACCCTCACCAGTCCTGGGGCAATCTTACTTTAGGAGGCACCCTAAACGAAACAGCGTTGGCTAGAGTCGAATTCTACATTCAGTTCGGTGCGAAATTCAGGCTCCTTGCTGGTCGGTGACACCCGGCAAATGCAGCTAACCTGCTAAGACACCCCCCCTCCCGTAGGCGCCAGCATAAAGTGCTCCGCAAATGATGAAAGCAACTTACTCCGTAGCCTCGGACAAACAGGCGACCTGAGGACTGTCATTCCCAAAGAAAACCTTTAAAAGTACGTATTAAAACTGTAAAGGTTTTATTGTATTGGAAAAAGTCTTGTCTGTACAACTCTAAGAGACAGGTTATAAAGGAACATTGTCCCTATACGCACTTAAATAAGCAGGCCTTTAAATTTTTTTACACATCAAAGAAAAACATATTTACTTCTGTACATATGTATTCATAGCGTTAATAGTCCATCTGCGGACGGCTGAATTTGTTCTTTATTATTATTTATCATCAGTAGTATTAGTCTTGTTATTTCCCTAGCATGCAAAACAATTCTAAAAAAGAGTAAAAAATAAGTCTAGATTCTTTTCTTAAAACCACCTTCATATAAAAATACGAAAGGCAGCTTTTTTTTAATAAAATCACAACAATAGCAGTAAATGGTAAAAATAGCTTTTAATTGGTAAAACGAGGCAGAATTCCCTTGGAGACAAAGTCCTAGGCGCTGAGGGTGGAAAAAGAAAGTATATATTTAAACTTGCATTAGAACTCATCCCCTCCCACAGTATCCTAGAAAAATGAAATGGAATAATAAGGAATTAAACAACCAAACCAACAAAATAAAATAGAATAAAATAAAATAAAATAACAAAGATCGTGCATATAGGCAACATGCAAGAAAAGGAAACCAACTGCTACTCACAATCTAACTTAAATCTCACATGAAGTGGTATAATTTTTTTTAGAAAAAAGAAAAAGATATTCTCAGTACGACTAACAAAGACTTGAAGATGTGGCATTTATTCCAAGGTCATGAGTTCTTTTATGAACAAAAAAACTATATCATTTTTTTTAAAAAAAAACCTCAACAAATGGAAGTCCCCATTAGATATGTTTAAATATTTATACAGAAGCTATTCATAATTGCACCGTTCCAAAAAGAAAATGACCGCTACCTGCTTTGGCAGCCGTTGGGATATTGATTCTTATTCTAATAATAATAATAATAATTATCACTGTGATTATTTTATATTGCTTATTGCTTTTGTTAAAAAGAAAAAAAGAAAGGAACAACAACACACTGCCTGTATAAAGATGCCAGGGAAGCCGAGCTTCAGTTCTCCCTAAAGTCCGGCGTCTTTTCGGGTGTTGATGTGGCGGGTGGAGGAGGGACAGTTCTCTCCTGGTGAACGCGTGGAAAGGCGTGGGAGGCAAAAGGTGTGTGTGTGTGTGTGATGCGGGAGATTCGTCAATTACTTCGTTTGTTTTTGTTTGCGGGGCAGAAGAAGGGCGGGGGAGAGGGGGTGGAGGAGGAGGAGGAAGAGGAGGAGGAAGAGGAAGAGGAAGCAACCACCGCCACCTCCTCCGCTCAGTCGTCAACGTCAATTTCCACGTCTTCGTCTTCCGAGCAGTCCTTGCTGCTGCCCGGCTGGTCCGTGAGAGGAGAGGCCGGGGAGAGCTGGAGGTGGCCGCTGCCTTCCAGTCCATGTTTGGGGTGGTGGTGGTGGTGGGCGGTGGGCGAAAGGGAGCGGGACTTCGCTCTCCCTTCGGGAGCTGCCTCCAGGTCAGCAATGGCTACCAGATCCACCTGGGTGTTGGGTCCCAGTTTCTTGGCAGACTCCACGTCTGCTTTCATCTCTTCTAGGTCCCTCTTGAGCTTGGCCCTGCGATTCTGAAACCACGTTATGACCTGGGCATTGGTCAGGCCCAGCTGCTGGGCGATCTGGTCTCGGTCAGCGGGGGACAAGTATTTCTGATACAAAAAACGCTTTTCCAGTTCGTAGATCTGGTGGTTTGTAAAGGCTGTTCTAGACTTTCTCCTTTTCTTGGGAGTCTGTCTCTGGCCAAATATAGTCATCCCATCCCTTCCTGAAAATAGGCAGAATAATTCTTTTCAGTCTCTCTTCCTTCCTCCCTGTTTCTCATACACACTCACCCAACTAACCACCCACTCACCCACTAACTTACACGGAGCCGCACAGTCTCGCCTCCACGTAGCCAACGCTACCCCTCTCTCGGTATCTCAAGAGGAGGGCAAAACCAGTCTCAGACTTGTCTTAAACCATTAGGCATCTCTGCCCCCCCCCCCCCAGCAACATCAGACTCCCGAAACCAACATTTGAGACCCCACCTCCACCCTTCCTCCACCCCTCGGATTCCAGTAAGCACGCTTCAGGGAGATTTGAATGGTGCTTTCCCCAAACAAAAACAAACAAACTAGGGATACTCGCAGGCCTTTTCAAATTCCTCAAGTACTTTCGGATTCAGAAAACAGGCCTCACATCTGCCCGGTGTCTTGGCGGTCAACGGGGAGTTTGATACGTTGTCTATGTGTTGCGGGGATGGGGGAGACAGAGGTACATTGAGGCCAGGAGGGTAGGAGAAGTCGACTGGGTACGTCCACGAGGCTGCAAAAGTCACCCAGATTTTCACGCGTGGAGGCTTACCCGGCAAATACACGGGGTTTGGGAGGAAGTTGGGGTGTTGGCGGAAACTGGGAGAGAAATTGTGGGTGGCCTCATCCCACATTCCTCTAAAACGTAATTCCACCAAGGTGGAGTCTTGGCTAAGATGGACCTGCTAAGTCTTTAGTTAGAACCCCGTTGGCAGGTCTGTCCTAAGCCAGCCGCCGCCCCTGGATCTTACTGCTTACCGCGGGCAGGTGAAGTTCTCAACTGACGCTCTGCACAACCACCTCTCTCTCTACCCCCCCCCCCCATCACTACCTCCCCCACGACCACACTCACCAGCAGCCAGAGGGAAGGAAGGGGAAGCCAACCATCCAGCAAGCCAGCAAGCCAGCGAGCGAGCGAGCGAAAAAGAGGAGCCAGAGCCGGCCAGAGTAGGGTCTTACCTTCGGCCGCCTGCAAGACGCTGACTTCGAGTCCCTTGAAGGTTTTGCTGGCCAGCTCCTCGAGGGCGCAGAGCGGGGAGGTCTGGGAGAGGAGCGCCCGGCTGGAGAGGGGCAAGGCTGCCGGCGGGTGCTTCTCGGCGGCGGCCGAAAGCAGGTGGGCAGTCCCGCAGATGGTGTAACTTCTCCTCACCGAGGGCTTGTTGAGGATGTCCTCGATGCTGAAGGGCGTCAAGGGCTTGTTGGAGTTGGCCGGGGGAGGCAAGTGGTCCAGCGGGCTTCGCCGCCGCTCCTCCACCGAGGCCGCTTTGCCGTCGTCTTTGGAAGTCATGCTTGGCGGGCGTTGGGGATTCCTTCGCCTTCCCCACCACCGCAGCACCCCCTTGCTCGCTCTCTCGCTCCCCTGCGCGCTCTCTCTCTCTCTCCCTCTCTCTCTCCCTCTCTCTCTCTCTCTCTGGTGCTCGCTCACTCTCTTTGCCTCGCGTGACCCCCCCTCTCCTTTCTGCAACCAGCAACGCAGAAAAAAAAGGGGAGGCGGGAGGGGAAAAAGAGGAGAGAAAAGAAAACCAGGGGGAAGAGGGGAGAAAAAAAGCCCAACTTCACCCCAACAACTTCCAGCCTCCCCCAAGTCCACCGGAAGGCAGGTCTGCTGGACGCGGAGAAAGAAGAGCGGGCGGCGGCGGCGGCGGCGGCGGGGCCAAAAAGTGCCGGGGAAAGCCGTCCTTGGGCGGCAAAAGGCTCTGCAAGCTGGCCGGGCGGAGAGGTGACGGAGGCTCTCCTGTCCCACTTTATTTCTCGCTGGCTGGCTGGCTGGCCGGCTGGCTGCTCTTCCCAGCGGCTATTTTAGGATACACCCCCAAATTGTCCCAGATCTGTCCTTCACACCCCCACCGCACCCCCCTCTCTGTTTCTCGCTTCCCCCAGTGCAAAGTCCAAGGGGGTTCTTCCTGAGTGAGGAAAGAGCCGAGAGAGGCGCCGGAGCCTCTTCCTCCGGCTTGGGGGAGGAAAAAAAAAAAAGAGGGCGAAGAGGCAGAGGCGAGGTAATTGACTCTTGCTAACAAGTTATTGTTGATTGGGAGGCGATCCCTTCGCCTCAATGACACTTTTTCGCCCCCTCTCCCTCTGCCTGTCTCTTTCTCGCTCCCTCTCAACTCTGGCCAATGCAGGCTCTTGCAACTTGGTTAGGCCATTAATTGGGAGGCGGATGGTAGGTGGAGCCCACTTGAATTATAATGTCGAAATACACTTGTCATATTCTGTCCCCTCGATTTGCTTGGACGTATATATTTTAAAATTACATTACAGCCCGGCTTTATTGCATCAGGATAATACAGTGTGGTTGGAGGAAAAATTAAATAACTCTCCAAATCCTCATCAATATTTCCTTTCCCGATTCTCCCCCGCCCCGTCTTTGATTATGATTATTATTAGTCTTTTTAATTTTTTTATTATTTCCAGCTAGAAGCAGAAGGACTGAACATATCACCAGGTAAGGGGAATTATTCGTTGAAAAGGTTATTTCAGTCTTGTGGGTGTGTGATTTCATTTCTTTTCCTCCAGAATGATTTTTTTTCCCTCCCAAAGTTCTCATATTGTACTCCTTATTCGGCACTTGCTTTTTTTAAATAGATAGATGAGAAATAGATAAACAGATTAGAAGATTTATAGAACAAGTATGGTTTTTAACATTAGAAGACTGCAAACAACAACAAAAAAACCCCAAAAGAAATACACTTTTGTAGTGCATTGTAATTTTTTAAAAAAATACTCTTTAAAAGAACATTATTGTGTGTATTTATCCACAGGGATAGGGGAGAGGTAGCTTGTGAGCTTGTTTGTATCAGCTACTGGGCTGTTTCTATAACAAACTGACACCAGGTCTTAGTTTATATATTTCTAAAACTTTTCTGAATTGACATCTTTTATGCCTTTTTTTTAACTGACATATTTGTACCCTGATCTAAACGACATGGCAAATTTCTGCTTATTAAATTGCTATCTTGGGTAGCTGTTATTGGTGCCTACTGTTCATCTCTGGTATTTGTAGCATGTGTGGTCAGATTGTTGTTGTTGTTGTTGTTGCTAATTTCTTTGCATGTCATATAAGAGAGTACTTTCAGAGGGCTGGGCACGAGCTTTAGAAAAATATATCATCGCTGGTAATACCTTGAGGACAGCAGAGGGAGAACGAACGACAAGGCACAGTCCCCCTACAGCTCTAGCTAAATCCTTCTTTGCTATAATTCAAGAGCAAAAGGCCACCGAAGAACGGAAGGGACATATTTCATTTCCCTTAAAAACTCCAGATGATCCTGACAAGGAAGTCCCTCCGCCTTCTTTCTCTCTCCCTCCTTCCTCCTCTGTCCCCCACCTTCTTCTTCTTCTTTTCTTCCTATGGCTTTGCAGAAAAGCTTAAATAGAAATATTGCTCTTTGGAGGGGAGGATTCGGAGACCAGCAAGGCTGAGACATTTCTTGTTTTTCTTAAAAGCTCCCTGAATGACTGGAGTAGACTAGAAGGTCGCCAAAAATCCAGTAGGATGAGGGGCACTATCTTGAAAGCATTTTTTTTAAGGAGGGGCAGAAAGAAAGACACTTGTTTTGGAAGGGGGGAAATGGCAAAATCAAGTTCAAAATTGCAAGCGCTGCTGTTGCAGGACCTTCCTCCTAAATTTATGTCCCTTTCTTATTAAATCTGCAAGGAGAACAATTGCTTTTAAGATAGGGATGTTGTGGGGGAGACAGGAGATCGGCCTCCTTTCCAAGGCTCTTTGTTTATAATTATAAGCACCGCCTGCAGTAATTTCAATGAAACCCCGTTGTAGCAACGAGGAGGACGTTGGTCCTTGCCGACTTGTAGCGACCTTCCGATCGCTCCTTTGAAATTCGGAGCCAGGATGAATTCCGCTTCAGTAAAGTCGGGCGTTGGTGGTGGTGGTGATATATATTGAGGGGACGGGCAGGTGCCCTCCAAGACGAACCATTTGGGAATGAAATTATTCTACTTACCTGTCCCAGCGTTCGTAGCTCTTGGGAGCTCTTCCACTAATGGTGGCCGGGATCACACCTCCCCTGCCTTCTCTTCAGCCTCCCCACTTCTAGGCTGGAGTGAGTGGAAATATACAATTCCTCGATTTCTTCCCCCCCCCCTCCGCCTCGCCTTTTATTTATTGTCTGTCCCTGAAACTTCATGTCTGTGAGACTAAAATTCCATAAATCTCGCCAAGACCTCCTCTCGCAAACAGGAGCAAAAGTAGAAGCGCAATATTTTAACGCCGCTCTTCGGAATCGGGGGTGTCTCTGATCTCTCTGTGCATTGGACACCCACAGCAAATATTTAACTGCTTCTATAAAACATGGCATCGTTCCAGAGGGAACAAAGAAGCGAACGAAAAAAGGGGGGAAAGAAAAGGAAGGCCCCGTTGCTGTGAAATTCAAGCCGGTCCTATGCTGATAACGCTTAACCCGGATTACTTACTCCGCAACACGGTTTAACCCAGTTCAACTCCCGCGAGATCCCAAAGTAGTAAAACAGAAGGATTTTCCACACCGGCTGTTCCTTTTTGAGGATGAGATGCGGATTATGTCGGTGATTGTGTCTACAAAATACTTTGGCCTAAGAGGTCTAGAGTTCGGTTTCCCACCGTGCCTGTGGCCTTGGGACAAGCTGTACCATCTCCTAGATGAAGAAAGGAATGGTAAAACACTTCTGAGTAGACTGTAACTAGAAAACCCTGGAAAGAGTCGCCATAAATGGGAATCAACTTGATGGCGTGTGGTTATTACCACTAGCCTCAACTAGAGCAGACCTACTGAATCAATTCCTGAATAGCAAATCAGCACAGATTCAATGGGTCTCCTTTAGTTGGGACTAGGATTTAGATTCGTACCCCTGTTTTAGTTATTACGGATTAAGTAATGCGGATTAAATCTTGTCCGTGGAGATCTCTGCAGTGAAGACTAATCATCATACCCCGTTACTCATGTAAAGGCGGTATTGGGGGACCCCGCTTCTTTACTCCCTTCTCCCGTTCGGCCTATTCTGTCCTATGACAGAACTCTTCGGTCCAGCTCATTCGGGGGTGCTGTGTGTCTGTCCGGTACTGATTATGCTCTCTGTCAAAGAAGAAACCTCCAGAAAGTCCAAGGATTTCTCTCCTTAAACCCTCTCGCCCACCTTTTTTTATGGCTCTCTGGGAGTCTCTTTATGCGGTGACCTATTTTTAAAGGCCTATATTGGGTTATTCATCATCCCAAATACTGCGAGGAGATTAGGGGGAGGGGAGAAATTACCCTGAATCTAAATCGTTAGGCTCCTTTCTTGGCTTTGCCTATAGGGGTTGTTTCCTTTCTTTTCGTTTTCCTCTGCTTTGATAAATGATTGGACCCTCGATCAAAACGCGGGCGCGCGGGCGCGCACCCACACGCGCAGCCTGAGCAGAGCCCGCTGTTCTGGCAGATGGATTCCCCTCCTCCAGACGCAACCGTCTTAAAAGCAACCGCACGTTGACACCGCGGCTCAGTGGGCCGGGTGTCGCCGACTGAAAGATCATCTGTCGCGGTTTGATGGACCCGCGAGCTGGGCTCGGGCCTTACATTGAAAATATTACAAGAACTGAAGCCCTGTTCTTGCAGGAGGACGGGAATCGTCTCTCTGTGCCCCAAGCGACAAGACCAAGTGTATCTTCTGAATCCTACCAGCCTAAGTGCGATGGAAAGAGGCTGGGGATCGGGTCTTGACAATCCAATCCTGAAGGTCTCTGGGGAATTCGCTCCCACTTAAGTGTGCTTAGGATGAGAGTGCCGGATCGTTTGTACGTTTGAAAGAGAGAGATCAACTTTTCAGGCCATGGCCCGCAAAATGATGGAAAATGCTTCCACACTTTTAAAAATAACTCAGAGAGATTAAAATAAATGAATAAATTATGCAGAGTATGGTTTAAATACTGAATATTCAAATTTCATTCTTGCCAGACCTCGTTCAGGATATGGACACTAAGTACTATCAGAATACTATTTTGCAGATCAGATATAAAGTAGGTCCAGATAATCTGCTCTGGGTGGTTCTTTCCTATAGACACACTGTTAATTGTACAAGCAAGACTGACTTATTGTAATTACTGATATTTCATTCAACATTTCATTCTGTTTCCATATGTCTGATGAAGTGGACATGTCCACGAAAGCTCACATTAAAATATAATGGTTAGTCTTTAAGGTGCCACGTGTTTTTGTCTTGTCTTGTCTTGTTTCTTCGGATTTTGCCTGATAATAACTTAACTTACCAAACAAGCCAGATTCCACTCCTCCTCCCCCAATGATTGGAAAGCCCCTGGATTTTGGAAGCCATATTCACCATCCTTATCTGTTTCTGCATAGCTGTGTTCAGGTGGAAGTGTGAGCTAAGGTCCCACCCTGGGGCAACAAGAGGAAAAAGAAGATTTTGGGGATGAAAAGTTCCTCCATTTCTTTTGCCAAGTTTAAATTAATATAGGGAGTTCCCTTGGTTTTAACTCTTGAAAATCAGAAAGGTGTGTGTCTGTTTAAACCAAGACCCTTGCCGGGACTGATATCTCTGGGTTTGTAAGGGATTATAGGATGGCCTCAACATTGTCATTTTCCACTGTATGTTGCTCAAAAAAAGGATAATGGGAGTTTAAAAGGCTTATTATAGCAGAAGTGAGGTAGACTGCATTGAAGCCACCTTGGAATGGGAATCAGGCGTGAAGGGGGTTCAAAAGTAATTATATGTGAATTGGGATCTATTATCAACTATTTATCTTGAAATTATCAATTCTAAACCAGTGACAATGTGATGCTGGATTTCCACCATGGAGATCCAAAAGCCTATAGATATACAGTTGCACCCAATTGAAATCAATGGTAAAATTGATTTTTTTAAAAATTGATTTTAGTGGCTTGGATTTCAGTAAGTGGCTTGTGAAAGCAACAAAGGCTACAATTCTATGCAACCATACTTGAGACTGTGCTGTAGGATTATGGTTCCAAGAATAATTCTGGTTAAATCAATAGGATTTCAAAGTAAAAATACTACATTTGATGTTACCCACTGTCTTCTTTCCTACTGAAGCCAACAGTGAAAGTCGATTGTGCATGGGTCAGAATGGTAATCGTGAGTTGTTTCATGTATAATAAGGCAGAAGAAGGGTATTCTATCAGAAGGAATCAAGAAGAACGAAATCAATGGGCGCCAAGTAGAATGTGTTCAAAGATCAGGAATTTCAAAGTGTTTGAAACATATGCTCTTTATCTTGGCACATTTAATTCTGGGGAATGAATGAAAGAAGCTTGCATATTTTGTACTCATGTTCCAAGCGTATGCTTACTTAGAAGAGTATGTAAGTATTATTAAGCTCCATCAACCTTACTTAGGTTAACTGGAACTGCATTTTTACTGTTCCAATGGGTGTTCGTCTGGGGTGTGTGTGCAAGGGGGCACTTATTCCCCTCTCTTTGCAATCCGAAATTTATTATTTTGGTACTCTGAGACAGTTGCACTGGGTTGTACTTGGCGTGTGCTATATGTGTGAATTACATAGCCGTTCTCCGTCCTCACAAAAAATCTTACAGATACTCGAGTTACTGCGACGCGTTAGAATAAACTTGCTATGACTTTGTCTTTTCCACCACCATCGGTCTGCCATGTGATGCTTGGGCTGCTTTGGAATTGATGGCATTATGCTTCTCCTTTCAGTTCTTCCAATAGTAATGTAGTGCTGTGCTTCTCTTATCTGGCCAGTGAGGGAGACAGGTCCACCCTTTAGCCATTCCTCATGCACTATCAACTAGGTGTTGAGATCTTGAGTTTAGTCTCTCCCATCTGGAACGTCTTGACAGGGATGGTTCTGGTGCCCCCCTCAAGTTGTGTCGTCTTCCCCAATGTGGTGAAAGAACTGAGATTCTAAAAGCAATGGGTGTAAGAAACAACCCAACAACCAGACTGCTTGTGGATGAAGTCCTGAAAACCAGGATGTCTCTGTGCATGGAAGACTCTGGAAGACTTTCTTCTTATCTATAACTTCAGTGTTGTGATCACTCCTTATCACACAATGATAAAGAGTTCTTTTGTTTGCAAGAATTAAAATAGGTGGCAAGCAGAGGAGAAACCAGAGGGCAAAGCCTGTGTAGGAGAGATTGACAAACCACGTGGCCCAATCAGAGAGTTAGGAGTCAGGAATCCAAGTGTGGACGTCCAGATGTCTGGGCATTGTATTCTTAGGAACATCGTGGGTGTTCCCCTCTGCTCCAAAAAGCTTTCCCAGTTTGCTGGAGCAATGGCATTAATTGCCAAGGCATGTGCTCTGAAATGATCCTGCTGACTTTGGTGCAGAGCTTCAGTGGCATCTCTCTTGAGTTTAAGAATCACCAAGAAATCTAATCACCAGCGTTTTGATAAGAAGCATGAAAGGCAAGACGCTTAAAGCCCCCATTCCCTGCCCCCACCTCCACTTACTTTTCAGCAAAGCAGCTGCTTCCAAAGCCCAGCCGTCCTGGTCTAGATTTATTCAGCTTGATTTTCAGATGGTGATACAAATGCTGAACCAAGATTTGAGAAAAGTGTCAGAAGCCTAACTTGACGACCTTTGTAAGAGGAGTAAGGCATTGATGGGAAGTGATATTGGATGGGTAGGAGACAAGCATGACAGAAATGAGAGAGGTTTCTTGTTTTGCACTACAGTTCTCAGGATTCCCCACCAGCGAGCAAAGCCACTAGTTACACCAGCTGGGTATTCTGGGAAGTGTAGGCCAATAAAAAAACATTTCCCATTTCTGCCTTGCAGTCCTTAGGAGTTCTGGAGAGTGTCCAGAATGATCTAATAGGGACAACTCTACTGGATCCAAAGCTAATTCCTACCCCCATTGATTTCCATGGGCCTTACTCTGACAAATGTATTAATTATATGCATGTTTATTTAGAAGAAAGTCCTGACCTATTCAATGGGACCGTCTCACTGGTCACTATTTCTGGCTACAACTGCAGCTGAAACACTTCTACCCCAACATAGTCAATAGGGAAAGGTCATGGGAGTTGCAGTCCAGCAACATCTGGAAGACCACAAGTTACCCATCCTTTAAGAAGTCTGGAGAGCAGACCTCTTCTTCCAGAAAAGATATCCTTTCTTTTGAACTCAAGTTAACAAACATTAAAGGCCCCAAGTTAGTTTTCTTTCACTACCTAAAGATTTGCTTTCCAAATCTTTCTTTGCAACTGTAATTTTGCCTCCTATTAACTCTGCAAGGACATTGAAGGGATGCGATAAGGCTTCAGAGGGGCTCCTTTGGGTTTGAGAAGAGGTGTTCCATTTGGGCTTGTTTTTGTCCATCCTGAGTCCTGGGTCACTATAAGTAATGGGGGCTGGGGTGGAGATGAAAGGGGAAATGAATGTTGTGTGCAGCCTGGACCTTGCAGCAAGTGTCTGCTGTATTTCAGGATTGATAAACGGACATTTCATCTTGGCTGACCTCTGCTAACTTTTGTCCAGAGGAGTGCCACCTGTCACAGAAATATAATTAAAGTCGAAGGCATAAATCATTCAAGTGTTGATCACCAAAGTGACTGTGTACAAGTGACACCTCCGTTCCCAGCCCAGCTGATCCCTTGCTGTCTGTCTCTCAGTTAGTTAGGTCTGCCTAGTTGAGCCACCCAAACACGTTCTGACTTCTCCCCTCAGGACAGGAGACATAAACACAACTGGTCTCAGCTCAGGGGCTAAACAAGAAACTCTCCACAATGCACTGCACTGCAACTCCAAGGCCAAGTTGACAAGGGAGAGCCAAGGGAAAAGAGCCAGGAGCTTGGAATACACTGATCACCCCTGCCCCTGCCTCGCTAAAAGGCAGCCCATTCCAGAAGCCCTAAGGATCAGCAGTTGAGCGGCATGAGAAGGGCAGAAAGAATACATTGCAACAGGATGCTTGGCAAGGAAGTAGAGAGAACGAGTATACTCAGGTCATTTCCAAGATATTTATTTAATATACAACTTTTTTAAAAAACTGCCAGTGCAGTTTTCCAAAGCTTGGAAAATTTACCCTTTGAATGGGGATTTTGGGAACTGTAGTCCAAGCACTGGATCATTCTCCATGTTGCAGGTTGGATAGGGCTTTTGGGCTACAAGAGGATGGCCTATGGCAGCCCTGCAGTGTGCTTCACATTAAATATTACTGGCCAGATGCTGAAAGCCTCCACAACAATCCTGCAGGGGTGGGGAATAATATTTAGATCTCTGTTTCATTGAATGGAAGCCGAGAAAGCTTAGTGACTCTGCAGTGTTCTCTACTGATTTTATTCTCACACTTCATGTTGGGTTGAAAGAGTAGCATATAAAATCCTGGAGAACACTGTGTAGTTGCTCCCCTTTTGCAAATTGGAAAGGTGTGCTAGAAGAAAGAGGCAAGACATCTTACAGCAGCCCTGCAGTGTAGACTATTGTTAGTATTGCACACTTGCCTGGGGCTGAAAATGATGTGGGTCAAATATTCCTGTATACCTTTTAGGTTGCAATAAATTTCAGTCTAAATCAAGCAGTCAGTTCCACTTCATAATCCATTGACATCCATGAAGACTAGTGGTCACAATTTTGAATATTTAGAACTACACAAATAAATGCAAATCACATTTCTGAGCAGGAAGTAAGACCTTGTTAGATCAAGGACTGCTGCCCTCAGTGCTAGCTTTTGTCTTTTCAACACCTGCACCTGTAGGCACAGGTAACAAACACACCACCCCAGAGATGCAATGTTCTCCTTCTGACCTTCATTATAGTGTGAGGCTCAGCCTGAAGCACATCATCTAGTAGATGTTCTTGACCATGTACAAAGTGTTTCTGCTCATGTTGGCAGTCAATACTTGCTCAAAATACTGTATAATCATTTCCAGACTAGATAGCTTGGAACCCAGCCAGGTTCAAGTTCTCACATTCTTATCTTGCAAATTAAGCATGATTTATATAAGACATGTGGCTGTTTATTAATAAGTTGTCATTTTTGAAAAATCCTTTTATTCTACTGATCTGTTTTAGGCGATATCCATGCATCCTAATTTCTCCATTCCCCTCTGATATGTAGGGTGAGTTGTTGTTGTTGTTGTAATACCCAGTTTTGCAATCTATGTAATACAAGGCAGTTTACAATAATGGACTTAAACCACAGCAATACAATTTAACCTCATGGAATTATAACCAATATATTGGTTTGATCCCTATAATCAAAAGGAGAATGTCTAGCTAAAGAAACTGTAGTTAGCTGTGGATTGAATTAGGTGATTCGGGGTGATTTCATGGGGAATATTAAAGGGAAATCAAGTCCAGATTGACTCAGGAATAAGCCCCATTATTTTCAATGGAACTTCTTTACAAATACATACGCATAGGTTTACACCAGCACATCCCAATCCTACAGATGATTATTCAGAAGTAAACCCCACTGTGTTCAGTGGTGCATACTCCCAGATAATATACAGTCTTGTATCTGTTTACTTGGGATTCCTGCTTGAGTAAACATATCTAAAACTCTTGTAAGTGTGCCTGGGATTAGAGATTGGAGCAAAGTAGGACAACAGTTGTCTTCTGCTTTGAGCCCGGGAGGAAGATCCTCCTTTTGAAAGAATCACTCTTATGATACTCCTCCCCCTGCCCTGACCCCAATGTTAGTAAGTTATGAAAAAGGAGAAATCTTTTACACACACACAGGTTTTGTCTCTTTTGTTTTTGCTGTGTTTTTTAAATGAAGTAGTTCACTGGTTGTGTTTGAATTTGAATGTTTTTTTTTTTCCACATATACACCTGTTAATCATCCCTTGAAGGAGATGAAAACCTTCTGCAGGTTCTTTTGCAATGAGTATGTTGTTTACATGCAATAATGCCACAGTACTTGAGGAAGTACAGGTGGGAAGAAGCCCAGCCCATAAACTTGCTGGCCCAGGCTTTGCTGAACTGAATGAGAACTACACAAAAGCATCTGGTTACTCTTTCATTGCAAGAGGATCTGTGCACCAGAAGTTACCTGTGGTTCCTATCCAAGGCATATTCAGTATGAATTAAGAACAGATGGAAATGGGAGCTCCCAGGCATTGCTTTGGGGTTTTGTTGTAAGTCAACAACTTTTGTAGGAAACCATTTCTGTGCTGCTGAATATAAAAGCAAACTAGGAGGAAATGTTTTCGCATCACAACTTTTTCAAATGCACAGGATCAGCTTATAGCTAGGCCCGATATAAACCCAAACAACAAAAAAAGTGGCTGCCCTATTCTTCCTCTCACCATCATGGTGATTTTATTTTTAAAATGAACATATAGGTCTACTCCAAAGGTGTCATCTCCTCCTTCATTCTAGCAGGAACACAGATCCTATAAAATGCCAAAGGAAGTCAATTGTTTGGCTAGAAGTTCACATCTGAATTCTGTCACAGCACTGTTTGCTATAAAACCTGTAACCCATCTAATTTCTGTAGTAGAAAAAGCTACTTGGTGGTGACTTGTGTATCACCATGCATGCTTAGCAATCTAAAAGGAGGTACACAAGAGGGTGGGAGAGTGGGAACATTGGCCAAGCTGCTAATGACTAATACCCCATCAGAAGAGAAAAGGAGAGGTAGAATCAATCATCACCCATGTGCCCTCTGTTAATCTTGCATGTTTGCAATGGTTTTCTGAATTTTCAGATATTTGTGATAAATGTTATTGCATAAAGGGAGCCATGTTTTAAATGGATATAAAATACAGGTGTGTCTAAAACTGCCATCTTATTTCCAGTTACCCAGAAGTAAGTCCTAGTGTTTCTGTGTTCAATTATTTAAATGGGATACTTGTTTGACAGAACTTCTGAGGCTCCTACCCTCACTCCCTGAGTAAGCTCTACTGAACTAAGTGGAATGTTTCCCTACTTCCGTGTCACCAAGCATGAGAATGCATTTGGTTCATGTGGGATTTTCTTGTTTCGTTTTTAGTAAATTTTTTGGTGGAAAGGGTCTGGTCTCTGAACATATTATTCTTGGGAGGGGAAGGGGTTCTCTTCTGTGATGCCTTTGTGCTGTGAGTCCAGCACATCATTTAAAAGGAGGGGCCTCAAAAGTCACACAGACCCCTTCTCCTCTAGCTTGGCCCTCCAGACGGTGGGGTGGGAGCAGCAGTTAATGGCAAATCCACCAGAACCAACATCTCTTTGGAATGTTAACATCCAGGGATCTGCTAATTTTCAGGCCAAGAAAGGAAAAACCTTGTTCACAGAAGTGGTTCAGTCTTTTCTGGCCTGCTCATGCTGCCATTTTCACCAGTGAAGGATAGGCACTTATCACTAGTCTGAAAAGCAAATCCCATCAAACACAGTAAGGCATTGTGGGCGCTCATGTTTCTAAATGGGGAAAGGAGGCCTCTTTCGCTGCCTCACCCTTATATAATTTGTGGGTAGGAGAGAGAAACGGAAGGTCACCGGTGGATTGCTTCCCACTGTTTGTTAGACCAAGCTTATTAAGCGGGTCAGGTCTGCAAAATTTTCTCTTTAGTCAAGGATGCGTGTACGGAAGGTTTCTTCATAGGAAATCTGATCTGTATTAAGAGGGCCACGCATTTGTGTCGCTGAAACATGGGGGCAACAATAGCAGCAGCGACAATACCAATACCGATAAGAATCAGCAAGGCTTCTGATGTAGGACTCTTCCCAGACTTTAGCTCCCCGCAGTCGAAGGAGCCAGGAATACTCCCAAGGGAAGTTTTGCACACCCGTTTCAGCGGCTTCTCCCAGGACGGAGCGTCTATGGGAAGGTGGCGGGTGTGGGTGGGGGAGAGATAACTGCTTTTATTTATTTATTTATTTATTTATTTATTTATTTATTTATTTATTTATCTAAAGGGTGTGTGTGTGTGTGTGTGTGTGCAAGCGAGACAATTAAGTAAGCCTGAACGGGTTTCCACTTCTAGGGGAAAGGGCCGGATTGTCTTCATAAGGACCCGCCAGGTGACCCGTTTCCGCTTTCTGTTTCAGAACGCCGGCGCCTCCCAGTTTCTCTCTCCAAGCGGACAAGTCTTGCGGCCGAAGAGGCGACGCGTGGGCCGGACGACATGGGACAACAGGAGCGGCTGCTTTCAATGAACCGATTTGTTCGGTTTTTAAGAAACTCGTTTAGGAGACCTGCCGACTTCAGGGAGGAAGGAAGGGCCGAGGAAAACTCTCGATCGGACTGGAAGCGGCCTCGCATCACGTTGTGAGCGTTTCCAGTGCTCCCGGTCGCTGAATCGAAGCCAGATATCAGCACCAGGCTGGATCACTTTGGGGAGGCTGCGTCTTCGATTTCATGTGAAGGACAACTTTTCAGAAGGTGGCTCACTATGAATGTTGGGAGTTCGGCTCAACAGAGTCCAAGAAAAGCGGGGACTAGACACATCATGTGTGTACCTGGACTGAATTATTACCAATGGGGAGGAAATGTCTGGTTTCATCTTGGGGTAGAGACGGCCTCTCTGATTTCTGACCTTTGAGGACTTCGCTCCTTTGCTTTGTTCCCACGATCCACACTCAAGCTCCGCAGAAGCGCATTTGTAGGTTGTTGCCAAAGAAGCATAAAGAAGAAAGTTAGTTACTCAAGATACAGAGACCAGGAGTGGATGAATCTTTTTAGCTTCCAAACTTCGGGACCGCTCGCTCTCTCGCTCTCTCGCTCTCTGTTTAAAATCCTTTTTAAAAGAAAATCTGATTTTTGTCCCAAATAAATTTAGAATTTTTTCACAACATGCTAAACATTGACAAAGAAATCCCGGAATGGCGTCCCCCCCCCCCCCCCATTTTCCTTTTGCCTGACTAGAGAGAAGAGAAACTTTTTCTTCCTCTTCTTCTTTCACTTCCCATTCCTTCCTTCTTTCCTTCCTTTTGTCTTTTCAGATAGTTTTGTCTCGCCTGATTCAGCTCTTAGAGTGACTGGTTGACATTCTGCAGGCACTTAATTTTTATGAATTTTATTCATTCTTCCTTCCCCCACACAACATAATATTTTTTTAAAAATGCTAACATTATAGCCATAGACACATTACTAGGTGGCCCTATTGTATGCATTTTTACTCCAATGTCAGTCTAGGAAATTTAGTCACATTTACTTTCCAATAATTATAAAGTCTGAAAGTAAATGCCCCTGGGCTGTCCAATAGCATTTTGGATTTTGCTCTATCAAAAAGGGTTTCTTCTCCGCTCCAAATTACAGATTGAGAAACCCTCATCCTTCTGAAGAAGCAAATTTGAAGTGACTTGAAAATTACTCAGTACTGAAACTACACTTTTGTATCAGTGGAATTTACACACAGCTAAATATGTTTAAGTTTAGGAGTGGAAGCCCAGGGAGCTGAAAGCTAAACCAGTGGTACTATTGACTTCATCAGTAGCATCTGATGAAACAGGCTTCAATTTGCCAAAGCTCAACCCCCAGTAAATTTTGTTAGACTTGGAGGTGTCAAGTGATTCTCATTGCCTTTGCTTAAACAGGTTGGTAAGGGTATCCTTAACATCCCACCCCTTAAAATGCATCTTTCTCATCTGCCTGCCACTTTTCAAGCATTCAGAATGCTCCCTGCGCATTGCTGTACTCTTCAACTTAGAGTTCCCCTCCAGAATGTTGTGCTACGTACAGCTCCCAGCAGGGCCAATACTTGTAGATGATCGAAGTTATTATCCAAAATATTTGAGGGGGGCCCATGTCAGGGAAGCCTGCCTTACACTAACCGCCTAAAGTAAGCCAGCATTACTATCTCCATTGCCCATATTGCAGTTTTGAGGGACTGCAGCTGACAGAGAATAGCTCACCTAAATCCTCTTGACCAGTGAATTCATGTCATAAGCCAGATTTTTGTTCTGGATCCTATTTGTAACTACAGCTCTGGGTCAATAGTGGCCAGAATTTGCCAGGAGTTTATACCAGCTGTGTAAAGCTGAAAGCTTAGGCTTTTCCAAAGCTGGTGCCACCCACCCAGATGTATTTGACTACAGTGCCTATCATCCCCAACTAGTATGACCAACATGACCTACAGAGAAGGCCTTCCCTGTGTGTTCTCTTGAAATAATTGCAAGTGGAGCCTTAATCTATTAAGTGATGTGAATACACCACTGCAACACTTTAAAAGTTCATTACCTGTTTTAATAATGCCATTGCTGCTGTAAAAGTTCATTACCAGTGTTTATAATGCAGTTGCCATCTTCTGCATCCCATTTCACTCAGTCCCCACCCCCACTATATAGACTCCATAGCCTATACTTGCTAAATATTGCACTGCATGTGTGACAAGAAGTGGCTTGTAATCTACAAAAACTCACACTAAAATGTCCACTGGTATTTAAGGTGTCACAATGCTGTTGGTTTGTTGGTTTGTTTTGGATTTGTTGCATATGTTGAAATAATTAATAGGGTGATATCTCTAAAAACTGAACAAAGCTAGATCTCCTCACTGACATTAGTTGCGGTGGTATAGATGTAAGCAGCTGGCCTGTATCTCTTAATTCAGGCAAAGAATTAAACTTTTTTGTCCCAGCTACAAAGGATGTGTGAGCTGCTTGGTTCAAATTACAGTAATGATACATCTTGAAATACTGTTTTATGCCATGTGTGGCACTTCGGAGATTTGATAAACAAAGAGGAAGGCAGAGGGAGGGACAACCACCACCTTTAAGCAGATTATAATCTAAATTGATGCTGTATTTATCAAACATTTTGAAATACATTGAATTCTGAAAAGAAATACTAATCCTTTGATCAGCTAGTCAAGCACAAGACATCTAATCAGTTAAAAAGGCTTGAGTCTGTCCTAAAACAGTATTTATTTGCAGTATTTCAGAAGAACAGATGGAATTATCTGTGTACTCTGTGGCAGCAAAACTACCGGAGTGCCTTGCTCTGACACCTTAAAAAACTAAGAAATTTTCTGTGGCACAAACCTTTATGGAGTTCAGCCCAGGTGCTTTCAGTATAAAGTTTTGTTACAGAAAAGAACCTTCTACAATATGAATGATCAGGGTTTCCACAATCCAACCTAGTGTTGAGCAGTTCCAAGTATTGGCTTTGAGATCAGAGGAACTTAAATCTATTCTAACTTGGATGGAATCATGCTCTTAACAGATCATGATATCTTAAAATGTTTTTGTGTTTTGTTTAAATAGTAGGTTTCATTGTTTAGAAATCTGATGACTTCTTTATAATTCCCCATGGCTCCTAAATTGTAAATAAAGTATTTTTAGGAAGCAAACACACACACACACACACCAGTTTCTGTCCCGTAACACAGTGTTACATTTCCAAAACCAGGAATGGCAAACTCTTCCACTGAAGGTCTTTTTGAGCAGCAACGAACAGCGCAATCCCATACATGTCTACTCAGAAGCAGGTCCAGCCTGGGATCTATGGGTTTTTCATGCCAAATAAAGTGGCATACATTGCAGCCCAGAGGGTTTTGTTTTGTTTTTAGAATTACTGTAGTTTGAAAGAATCAAAGTAGTTTTACTCATTGGAATACATCTGCCCAGGACATGGTTTCAGCATCTGTATTTTAAGATTGTGCCGCTGATATCCTGATCCCACAGATGACGCTCCATCACTCTTTAGAACAACAGCTGCAAGAGAATAATATGTGGGATTGTTTTGAGTGTTGTTTACATTTTGGGGGCTCTCCCACTTTTGTACCTTTTAACATACTTCATCACATTTACAACTTTATCTTGACCGTCTTTATTAGAAAAATGTCTCTATTATTTCAATACAACTTAATTACAAAAATGCTTGTATACGTGCTTGGGACTAGATCCTAACATGCTTAAATTAATTCCAGAAGAACAAAAAAGTCCCCCATCAATGTGCTTAAGCATAAATTGTTTAAAAGTTGCATTCATAAACTGAAGACCTGAATCTTAGTTTGAACATTCCTTCCTTCCCAATAATAGGCAAATAGTCATTGGATGTCCTATATAATGCTTTATCTATACAATGTTGGACTCAGACATAGTTAGAAGATACCTATTGCAATCAATGGCACTTGAGGTCGTCATGAGCAACTTAGGTCCGTTTATTTTCAATGGGTCTTCTTTAAGTCTGGGCTGAATCCTCTTAAATCTGGCCCGTTTGGACCTTTCAGTAACGTTTTGATTTTATTTTATTCTTTTTAAAGGTGATCATTGGGTCGAAGGATGCAGTATGAAAGGATACCGAAGGATAGATACTTGCCTCCAGCACTTTATTCTGCTCAGTCCCGGCTTTTGAAGTAACTGGTATTTCTACTTCTAACTTGGTTCAAAGAGAGGAAACCATTCCCTCCACCCCTGAAGGAATACACACCCAAGGAAGGCGTTTGTGGTACAGTTAGGTAATTTTAGACGCCGGGTTTAATATTCTTAAACACACGGAGCCAGCCAGGCCCACTGCGTTCGGGGGCCGTCCTAAGTAGGGCCCTGCTCCAAACTCCTGTCTTAAAACTTCGATAGAGATCTTGCGGGAGTAAGAGCTTCTGGTAGACTCGCATCCAATGCCTTTGCAAGCAGCCATCTACCGCCACGCAAATGCGGGAAAGCTGCGAATGAGCTGAGGACGTCCCCTGTCTTTCTCTCAACAGTCCTCGAGTCAGACAAAGATTCTGGTCCTTTCTGGTTTCAAAATCCTTTTTTTTTTTTTAAAGCAATGGTCATACTTTATTTTAGATCATGAAACATAAAACCACTAAAGGTATGAACTTTTTAAGGACGACGATTCTCCAGCCGAAGCGCTAGGCAGTGTGTGTCTTGCGGGGTGCTGGCGGCTGGGTTGCTGTAGATTCTGGAAATAAGATTCTTTAATATTTTCCTGACAGTACAAACTCTTCTACCCCTATGAAAATAGACTTCGGGTGGCCACTCATAAATTTCTATGGAAATTAAAGCAGTGGCGGGACCAAAATGAAACCAGATAGAAATGTCACCTTTACTTGGGTGAGTTTATTTCTTGATTTTACGGAGCGGGTGTGTGTGTGTGTGTGCCATCCTGGCTTTTAAAAAATTCTGTTGAGGGGAAGGGATGCTGCCGCCGCCGCCTTCGGCATGGTTATTCAAATACAGATCGAAATGTACAATGAGCATTTCATTGCTGAGACCTTTAATATCTCCTTCCTTCGGCGGCTGAGAACGGGCGTGAATAATTTATTCCGGGTGCCACATGCAACTAGCATTTCTTGAAGAAATTAAGGAGTTTGGTGGATGGAATGCTCTAGTTTTTATTCATTTTCATGCATTTTAGAGGGAAGGAAGATGTGTTTGAAATCAATGGAAACTTAATAAACAGGAGAGGGGGGTGGGAAATCAAAGAAATAATCCCGCCAACCCTTCTTATAATAAAACAGAAGGCGTTAATAATTCAGAACTCCCAAATAAACAAATCATTGGATTATATCGCAATATGAGAATTGATGCATTTCAGTGGCAATCTGGACAGACAGGGCAATAATATTTTATTTCACCTTCCAATAAATTATCCCAGCAAAAGTTCTCACTTGGATTTCTCACTTTTCAGGCGAGGGGCTGTCTCCCTCCCCCACCGCATTAATTTTCTTTCTGTAGTTCTAAAAATTGCAATGATGAAATTAATTAAAAAGCAATATTTCCCCCCACGGGCTGAAATAAAAAAAAAGAGATGGTAGAAATAGAATTAACTGTCAACATTTGCTCCAGATTTAATAATAACATTAATAAAAACAATGAAAACTTCGTTGATTCTAAGCCAGGAAAAGCTTAACTTTGGTCCTTTCCCCTTCTTGCCTCCTTTTCAGCCTGTTTCTCCTTTCTTCAATAACACATTTTTGAAGCCAAGGGGAAACAGGATTTATCTATATTACTTATATATATTACCAATTTTCACCAGTAAAATAATAACTTGAAAATACACACATTGTCTTTTACTTGTGAAGTATTTAGGGGAGGGGCACTGGCTGCAACCAAAGAAAAGAAAAGAAAAGAAAAGAAAAGGGGTTTTTGGATCCAGACTAAGTTGGTCAAGCTGTAGTGACTTGTTGCTGAATTAAGTGCATTGCTCATTTCCTTGTAGAAAAGGTCCCTTAAGGTTAAAGGCCCTTGAGTATGTGCATATAATTAAAAGCCATGTGATAAGTAATTAGCACACAAATAAAAAAACATTGAACCCTATTACTATTTATCCTTCAGGAGTATTCCCTTTGGGCAAGAAAGTGAATTCATTGGAAGACAGAACCGGTGTATTGTCTCTGTTCTGATAAACCCAAAACAACCGTGACTGGCAGGCATCAGAGCTTTCACTACTTTCAGGGGAAATGCTGACATTAAAACAAAAAGGTGTATGGGGTGTGGAGGGACAGAGGCTATTTTTCCAATTGCAATCCCATGTTATTCTTCAAATCTATTATATCCTTTTAGTGTATGACTCTATTTACAGGAATCAAAGGATGCAATACAGGTCAGTTTTGGGCAGCCTTTGCCTGAAAATATTTATTAAGAAGACTGCATGTTCAGGACAAGGATAAACCTCAAAGGCTGCAGTTGCCTGACAGTTTTCACAGAAAGTAGTTAGGAATGTCCTGATAGTTCCCTGGGTGATTTGTAGGAGATGAGCAAGGATTTATGAGCCTATTTGTTTAAACAATTCTAGCAAGAAACACAAGTGACCCACCCTTCCCTATTATGCTGCTGAAATGGATAAATCTTGGGGATCTGGGTAATCACTGGTGGGTTTGGGTACAGTGGGCTCTATTCAGTTCTAGACTCAAATTACATTCCTGGGCTCAGGATGCTTTAATTCTAAATGTATGTTTTTTTGCCTTTGATTCTGGATAAAGGATCTTGGGGTCCTAGTGAAAATCAAATAGGTCTCCCCACTCTAGACCTGCACTCATTGTTACGTCTGCCTCACACACAATTCGTGGAAAAGCAAAGGGAGGTCTATGGCGACCATTTTCATAATAATAAGATACACAATCAGATTACATGAGTACCTGATACATATCAGATACTGTGACTCCTTGGTTCTAGAGTCCAAACAATTTGTCTTTTTAAAATGTGGAAAAAAAAAGACAAATAGTTCTTACAGAAAATAAGTGAAAGCATTTTATCAGTCTCAGAGAGAAATTCTTATCTAGGACAAATGCAATCTATTTATCACATTCAATATGGGGGGGGGGGGGATGACCCTAAAGTTTTAGAATGATTTCTTAGAATCTATAGTTTTACTATTTCAAAAAGTTGGCTACTCTTTGAATTAATATTTTAAAAACAGGGTATTCAAAATCAGAAGAATGTTTAATTGTATGCTCAAAAGCCATTTTTGAAACCTCAAAATGTGAGCATGGGAATACAGGAATAGCCAATCCAACAGATAAGAATTTATATGTCTTTCTGACTCTTTCTTCCTTTATCCTAACTTTAAGGGGAAAACAAAATAATCCTGGATTTTTTGTAATAGGGAAGAAAAACGAGGCCACATTTCTGACTACAGAGGTTCAGAGAAGGGTCTAGTTTTGCCCCTTAAAAATGTTAGTGAAAAGATTACCTCTTCTCTTTCCTTTGATAAAGTTACTCCTTTAAAGGGAAATCCAGCTGTTGCTAATCTCCTCTTGAACCAATGTGCCCACTGTTATTTACTTTAGACACAGTTAATGTTGACAGAGATTTGGAGTTAAGAAGGGCAGACAGACCAAGAATGCATGCAAATAAGTCCCTCTCCCCCGACTCCCACAAATGGGGCCATCTCAGGAGAGCTCAAAGTGGGTCCACTTTGAGGATTCTTCACAGATCCAATGCTGGAAGGAAATTAAAGTGATTTTCAGTGTGCCTGCAAAACCTCTCATTTAGAAGACTGCATGTTCCCTAAACTGTTTCTAAACTTCTAGTTTTGAAGTGCCCAACCTATTGAAAGAACGTGTATGGATTCTAGCTGTGCTTTTAGAATCTGGTGGTAGATCATTATTTACATCATTTTCTTTTCATGCTAGGAAGATAATTTCATTCTAGATTGTTTCATGTTCTGGCTATCTAGAACGTGGAAACTATGGAACTTTTTGGAACTATGTCTCCAACAAATCCTTAGCTGGCATGGCCTGTGCTGAAGGACTCTGGAGCTGTGGTCCAAAAGAGTAAGATTTTCCACATTCTGTGAGCTACCATCCACTTCAGAGAAGAAGGATGCTGTTTCACAAATGTGTTGCCTGAGCATGCTTCTGTGACAGCTGGATCTCAGAAATGACAGGTCTGGCCAAGAAAACGGTGCCTCTTGCAGGTAGATCCAGCCTGCATTGCCTTCCAGTTTACTGCAATAAAGTCATTTTTAACCTAACTTTTCTCCAAGGACCTCAGTTCAGAAGGATGTAAAACTAAATATCCTGCTCAAAACCTATGATGTTGTCAATATTTTGATTCTTCAAACACTCCCTTGCTCTGCTCCTTCTTCATGCTTTCTCCAGTTCTTCTGCTGGTTGCGAACAGCTAGCACAGCAGTTATGCTGGCAGATCCTTATGTTGGCAGACCTCTGAGAATTAGTCAGCACAAGCAGGATCTACTGGGCCGAGCACAGTTGTACCAGGCAAGAGGCTTTTGTTCATTTCAAGCCTCCAAGAGCCAGTAAGTCAGGCAGATAGGATTGCACTGCCACTTTTGAACTAATATTCATAGAATCATACTGCATATTTTTAATTGATCCAAGGGGACAGTCCAAGTGATATCAACTTAAAAGACTCTGTCATGACCAGCTTCCAAGTGAAAGGAGGTTCTGACTTCCTGCTCATAAATACAGTTCTTTTATGTGAGCTGTGATGCATGTTGTGAGATCAGCGGAGAAACCTGCTCCATTATTTTCTGTTGGAATCATATCATAGAATCATCATAGAGTTGGAGACCTTGGAGGTCCTCTAGTCCAACCCCCTGCCCAAGGCAGGAGACCTCATACCATCCTGGACCTCATACCATCCCGGACAGATGGCTGTCCAATCTTTTCTTGAAAACCTCCAGCCACCCACAACGTCGGGTGGCAAGCTATTCCACTGCTTAATGGTTCTCACCGTCAGGAAATTCCTCCTTATTTCCAGGTTGGATCTCCCTCTGATGACTTTCCACCCATTGGTTCTTGTCCTACCCTCAGGTGCAATGGAGAATAAATCGATGCCCTCTTCCCTGTGGCAACCCTTCAGATATTAGAAGACTGCTATCATGTCTCCCCTCAGTCTGGAGAGGGGTTAGGGTAGGAATGGAGTAGCTTTCCCCCATCTGAAGCCTTTTATATGTTTGGAACTGCTACTGCTACTATCACTCACCACTATTCGTGCTGGTTTGGCCTGTTATCAGTTCAAAACATGTGGAGGACACCAGACTGAGGAAGGCTGGGATATGGCCTTCTCTGCTGTGGCCCAGTTCTTTCAAAGATTTTTCCCCAATAAAGTCTGCAATTTCAGAAGTGTTTCAGAGGATAGTCCAACTTCTCTCCTTGCCTTTTAGCAAAGTGAGGTGTAGATGCTAATTAGAGCTTGGAAGTAACTTTAAAAACAACAAATTTACTTTAAACTAATTCCTTTTCTAATAAAGGAGATATACATTGCATTGAAGCACAATTGTTACCTTAGCAAGGGTAAGAGTGTCCCGCTAGATCACCCTCTTGTGTTATAACCAACATTTAAAAGTTAGTATTATAAAAAACTCACTAAGTGAGCTAGGAATCTGGCTGTGGAGCCAGAGGTTGGGAATTTGATTCCCCACAGTGCATCCCAGAAGAGCCAGCCTGTGTGGCCTTGGGCAAGCTGCACAGTCCCACAGCAGTCCCAGAAGAAGGAAATGGTAAACCACTTCTGAATGCTCTCTGCCCAGAAAATCCTGCTGGAATAGCCATAAGTCAGAATTGACTTGACAGCACACAATTAAATGGTGAAGGAGAAATATCACATGGTTCAAAGACTGGCTCATACTTCACTTTGTGTTTGTGCCTTGTGGTCTGTTGTGAGTGTTCAGGGAATGATAAGGTATATGAGAGGAGAGTGTGCTTTGTACCACAGCCAGCAATTATTATCATTCTTTAAAAAGTCACTAAATGCATCCATTTAATTACTTTTGAGCAGCATGATAGTAGGGAGCTTTTTCTTAAAATGTTGCTATAATGGCAGCTAGCTACTCTGGGGGTCTTGGAACTATTACCACTGAAAAGTAACTTTCTAATCACTGGTGTGATTATTTTCTATTGAAACATCAATGCATTTTTTAAAACTTGAGAAGCCACAATTCCACACAAGATTACAGGAACATAAACTCATTGAAATAAATTGGCTTAAATCTGTCTGAATCTCTGGGATTATTATTATTATTATTATTATTATTATTATTATTATTATTATTATTATTATTATTATTATTATTATTATTAAAAAACACCAGTCACAGTCAATCAAAACTATAAAAACATTGACTGGTATTATATAACAGATACAAGTTTTAACCAAAAACCTAAATATCTGTTAAATATTGGCACAATATGTATGTATGTATTGATGATGATGATGATGCATATTTGGAATTGGGACTACAATCTAAGTGCACTTACTAGGAAATAAGTCCATTGAACCCAATGTGCTTGATGTCTGAGAAAGCATACCACTATAAGCAAAAGTAATAATGTTTTTGAATTTGCCTTCTGTTGAAAAAGGTTTTAATACTGTAAATTCATTGGAATGTTTTTTTAAAAGCAGTACAGAATTCAAGAGATAAGCAGATACATAGTGCAATTATACCCATTCCAGACACAACCAACAGCATGCTCAGTCTCTGTTTCCTTTCCTTTCCTCCATTAGTTGATAGATGGATGAAAAGGCATCATAACTTTACAGTTAAATGTAGGCTTTTGTGGTTACTCTCTTTTGTGCACATCTAGCTTATTATTCATTCCTTTTTAAGCAGTCCAATAATGAGTCTGCCCGGCATCCCTCTGCTGCTTGTCCTCCTTATATTGACATCTAATTACCTGCAGGATTTAGCTTTGACCTTAATTTGCACAGTTTTGCTCTCCCACAGGCATTTGAGTTGAACCCTCATACTTTCTGGTTTAATGGCAGGGAAGAAGATAAACTGAAGGAGAAGTTCTCTTGTTTTGTGATAGTGAGAGCTCTATTTCAAGTTTTTAAAAAATCTATCCAAGCCTCCCAAGAGATAACAAAGGCAAATTAAAGATGGAGAGCTTATTTGGCAGCAATCACTTTGATCCTGCTTCTGGGAACCAAAAAGGAACAGGTCCATCTGCATGTAGATACAGTATGTGCCCTGTTGGTCTGATCTCCTTTGAGAGGTACTGGCATTGCATTCTCCTTTGTAACATCAGAAGTCCTAGAACTGCACCATCAACAAGATGATGAAAGAAGATACAGATTTGTGTAAAATTTGCATATTGGTGGATGCAGATGCCAATTTATAAATCATGACAATAATTTAAATAGAAACACAAAACAGAGATCACTGTGACCAAATGACTGGTCTAGTTCCTCACTCTGCAAGCACATGGACATTAACTCTTCCTGGGTAACATCAAGGTTGTGGCCTCCCTTCTTGTGGTTCCTTCTTACAGTTCTTAAACTGAACATCCTTTCAAACATGCCGTAGCCATTGCCCTCTGAAAATACCCCCATCATATTGTGCTTAGGTTTTTTTAGAGGTTCCATTAATATCAGTGGAAGAAAAGGTCTAATTGCAGTGACTCCAGACCCAGATAATTACAGCAGTAGGAGGTTACTTTCTCAGCTCCTCCCTCCACCATGCTCTCCCGGTAATTAGGGACATCAATGGAACCTTTTTAAGAAGTTCTCTAACAGCGTTTCAAATACATGATTTTTTTTTTTTTTTTTGGTGAAGTAGAACAAATGGTTCTTCTGCCGTTTTGTTGCAGAAGTCTATGACAGATCACTGACTTCTTAATGGAAGACTTTAGAATCTGAATTATGATGTTCATTAATCACTTATTCTTGCAGCACCTTTAAGGATAACAAACGTATTTCAGTAAAAGCTTTTATGGACACAATCTCCTTCTTCAGACACATCATTGTAATTAATTAAACAGCACATACACTGCATTTATGACACAGGCATTCAAATGATACCTTGATCAGTCATCTGCAGATGTGGAAAGTGATTAAAGCATGTGGCTGGAAAAATGGAAGATAATTAGTACTATTCTAGTCTGTACACAACTTTGTTTGCACTTGTTTTTGACTTGGTAGCTCAACATCTTCTCTGAAGTCTGTGCTCTTGGGAGCAGCATGCATTGTTTCAGCAACATTACAGGTGACAGATCAGTTTGTCCTTGAGAGTCTTTGATTTGAATCCTGCACTATAATGTTGACTTCATTCTCTGAGTGTGGACCTTATATCAACAAAATGATTCCACAACATTACAGGCAGGTAACAGCAGGCTCAAAGAAACCTCATACACAGAAGTTAAGGGGAGGGCAGGGAATGGGAGTGAGCAGAGCTCAACATTGAATGACCATGCCTGGATAATGGACCAATGGTCAGTGTTGTTGAGTGAGAGGCAATGGAACATTTGGGGGATGGAATGAAGTACCCAGAGAAAGGGCTCAGTTCAGTAAGAGAACCATGAAAAGCAGCTTCCATTATGGAAGGCCTCAGCTGCACCCAAGGATTAAGCAATGGAAGGTCCTGTATGCAGTACTGCATTCTCATAAAAGCCATTCTATATAGGTAGGATAATATCTTCCACATCGAGTAGCATTCTTAGCTTCCATTGTATGCCTGCCAACCTGTTTTCCCATTGAACAGCATCCACAGCTTTCACTGTGTGATGCCAACCTGGTTGCTTCAGATCAGGGATAGGCAACTTTGTTGAAGCTGTGGACACATTTTCATTCCTAGTACCAGCCACAAGGTACACTTGGTTCATAAATGGCCACAAAACAAAATGTGGTGGGGAATCCACTTCCAGTTGTGATGTTTCTTTCTTTGAAATCATGTTCTAGGCCCTTCAGGTATGGACGCTAAGTAAGAAAGTCCCAGGAAATGGCTTTCCACAATTTCTCTACATTTGACTCTGTGGAAAGCTTTGTGCTTTGAAACTATTGCTCCCAAGCCAGTGGAGGGGATGTCATTCAAATTTTGGTGGTGAGGTGCTCCTCCCACCTGATCCTCCAGCTGCTCTACATCTCAAGATTCTTATATGCTGTTCCCTTCTCCTTTTTTTGAATCTTCACACAACAACAAATCATGAGATACTACATACCAGAGTTCTCATCAGTGCTTTTCCAAGCCCACACACAGTTCAATCTTTAATTTCTAGTCACTCAAAAAGGAAGTGAACACATCATATTCATTTCCCTAGGAACCTTTTCTTGAAGCCATGGATGGATAGAGACCGTACTTCTTAAAATGGCACCCCTATCTCTCCAGGAACAAGGGCTGTTTGCAAAACTAATCATGATCATAAATAATAATTAATAAGGAGAAATAATGAATAATAAATACAAGACACCCCATGGCCACAAGCCCCTTGGGACGTCACACTAGTCTAATTAGCAATATGGACAATTTACTGCACAAATAAACTACAGAGTTCAAGAGTTGTTGAGGAAAATGACAAATGGGAGAGGTGAAAGTGTAAACAGTTGTCACGTTCCCAAGATGAAGGCATTTTTAGCACTTTCAGTCTTCCTGTTGAAACCAAGCTATGGTTATATTTGCTTTCTTCTAAATGAAGTGCCTGCGTTTGCAAATGCATTCTCTCTCCACCACCATCACTACCAGACATGCTGTTTGCAACAAGGCAAACTAGAAAAGCTGACATGAAGTCAAAAAAAGTGAGGGCACCTTGATGGAATACTATAGAATGGATGGCAGTTTCCTGAAATGCCTTGTTAAAGAAATATTTATTACACACTACTATAGCAGAGGAGGACTCTGATGCTACAATGCTGATGTGTGCAATAAGAGATCACTGGGCATCGCATCAGAGCTGGGTCTAACACCGAGCTGAGGAAGTTTACTTTTTCAGGCTACATATATCAGAATCATATAAGCAGAATAGCCAATGGCTGTGTTGGCTGGGGGATTCTAGGAGTTGTAGTCTAATAAAAGGAACTTTTCCCAGCTTGGTCTAACTATAGTTCAGCAGTCAAAATATCATGTACCAATTCATCCTATCCGAGCCTTACATTGGGTGCACAGAGCTTTATCCAAGGCAAATGTCAGGCCCTTCAGAAAGGTGCTAAGTGCTTGATACAACCCACTGAAATTTATGGGATCCCCCTGCCCAAGTGGACATTTAGTTTTGAATGTCATTTTATTCTACTTGTATTCCAAAAGAGTTCAGAGTAACACATGAACTGCTTTCACTGTTCCCTAACCACTGTTAGGCTAAGATACTTCACTGGCTATAAGTCACTAAGCTTCATGGCCAACTGGTACCAGAAGTTGTGGTCCACATAGAAGAAGTGCCTCACCTCACCACTCTATTTGGACAACGGACCATCACTGGAACATGGGGTCTGTTATCCACAGTGCATCTCCTACTATTTCTTCTAACATCATCATGGTCAATTTCTGCCACATGGAACCTTCCAGTTCAACAGTCATAAATGCATTGTGGGTTGTTCACTGCACCTGAGACCATACTCACAATTCTCTGTGTGGGCTAGAGGCCCAGAAGCTTGGGGAAACAGGCAAACCATAGCTAGCGATTGCTTTTTGTGACAATGACTCAGCAGAAGGAAAGGAATGTGCTCTTCAGGAATAATTTGCAAGTCATCCCTTGTGCTCACAACAGACTCGTTAGGGTACCAATACTGATTGCTTTCAGTGGAGTTTGGGGGAGAAAAGTTGAGCTACTAAACATTCTTCTTTGCAGAAACTCATGTTTACGTTCACAAGGCAGATGTTATATAGTCAGCTCAGTTCACCACTGCAGTCATTATGTTCTATTTATGTTTCACTTTATTGTTTGTTTGTGCTTTTTTTATATTCTTATTATTGTTCCACTCTGGGAAAGAAGGTGGATATAATATATTCATCTTTATTATGCAAAGGTTTTTTTTTCCTTGAAGCATATAATAAAATGCTGCTTCTTCGCAGCCTGGAATAGTACAGTTCACTATTCTTAAGTTAATATTGCTGTTAAAAATGGCTGATGGTGGCTGCGCCGGCCAGAGCTAGCATGGGCCAAGGAAAGACACAATGTTAAATAAAGCCATGTGCACCATTTCACAGACTATAGGTTTCCTGAGGCCTTCTGGTAAAAACCATCAGCCTGGATAAATGCTCTACTCTGTCAGGGATGCCCCTTTGTGTTCTCCTTCTCATTTTTGACAGACTATACTAGAGTAAATGTTGTGCACTGACTACTAGACAGGAGTTTTCAACCTTTCTGTGCTAGCAGACACCATTGGAATTTTGTGTGAGGTTTGTAGTTGCTTTTTTAAAACAAAATGGCTACCATGGTGGGAGTCAACTGTCCCAGAACACCCATTTGCTAGAAGGAAAATTAGTAAGTCTAAAAGCCAAGTTTCCCCAAAATGTAAGTAGTGGTGCCTTGACTTACGAACTTAATCCGTCCCAGAAGATGTTTGTAAGTCAAAACGTTCGTAAGTCAAATCAGCATTTCCCATAGGAATGCACTGAAAACCGATTAATCCGTTCCGGCTGTTTTTTGTTCTTATGTTGAGGCGCCGTTTGTAAGTCAAAGCATTAGTTCCCATAGGAACTAATGCAAAACCGGTTAATCCATCCTCTACCACTAGGGGGAGAAATTTTTTTTAACCTAAGATGACTTAGGTTAAAAAAAAGGGCAGGAAAGGAGGGAGGGAGGGAGGGAACACCTTTTAAACAGAACACCTTTAAAACCAAGCAGCTTTAAACCAAACCAAGCACCTTTTAAACCAATTTTTACATTTTAAAATTACAATACCAGGCAGTACCAGGCAGTACCAGGCAGTCCAAAGTCCATTTCCCGCTTTCCCCATGTTTTTTTTTTGTTCGTAAGTCAAAGCTCCGTTCGCAAGTCAAAGCAAAATTTTGCGAACGGAGCTGTTCGTAAGTCAAAATGTTTGTACGTCGGGGCGTTCGTAAGGCAAGGCACCACTGTAAAGACAGAAGATAGGACAACTCTTCTGAGCCCACAGTGTTCTCCTCTAACACAATCTCCCAGAAAGCAAACTGATAAGGCTCACAGCCAGATAGCCCAGCCAAAGAAAAGGCTGAGCTTAGGCAGCAACTTGTATACTTTGTCCTGCAAAACACAAAGATTGCCATTTCAAAGAGGGCACACTGGCGATGCTCAAACAAAACCCAGCTAACAAACACTCTAACACTCTTTTTAAACAGGCAACGTACAAATAAGCACAGCTCACTCTCCTCACATTGTTGAGGTACCCTCTACCAGACACTCAGCTATATCAGCACCCTACCTATTTTACCCTCAGTGTGCTTTAAAATGAAATGAATGGCTGCAGCATTCTGCCATTTTTTTTTAAATTAAGAGTGCCTCTGAGGGCCATGAGGTATTCTTGCAAATGAAGTTGGTCCTGGAGGCTGGCACTTTACATTACAGTATACCAGTCTCTCAGTTGGTTTTTTAAAAAATCTACATGGACAAAAATTTAAGGGCACTGCAGGCACAGTGCACTGCAGGCACAGTGGTATCTTATCAAAACCATGTTGGGGATTCTAGAGTTAAAAATGAGCAGGAATATTGAAAACCCATTATGTGGCCTTGGATAAGTTACTGTCTGTCAGAACTGGGAAGGTAAACCTCTGCTGTGAGCTCCTTGGAAAAAGCAGGAGGTACAAATTAAAACAGGAAAAGAGGAAGACCAAATATGAGATGGATTGACTCTTTAAAGAAACCCAAAGCCTTGAACTTACAAGAGCTGAGCAGGACTGTTAAGGGCAGGACATTTTGGAGATTCCTCATTCAGAAGGTTGCCATAAGTCGGAGATGACTTGATGATACATAACAGCAACAACAACAACAACAACAAAACATATTAAGTACATGTCTTTTAAGGACTCTATAACATATATGTTACATCATTAAGTTGAAATATCTAAGTAGCAGCTTTGTGGTCTTATTGGGATATTTTTACTATTGGATGCCTCTGAGAATACGGTTCATTTTCATGCCAAGCTCTCCTTCGCAACCCACTCATAATGTGTCCTTTCGATATTTGCCAAATGGTGTGTAAGCGTGCATATATGTGTGTATGTTATGGGGAGAGAGAAAATATATGGAGACATGGCCCTTGCTGTTGCTTGAAGTATTCTGAAAACACTGGTGTTATTTGTTGTGTACTCTTGTTACATTCCCACTGGAACTAAATCCAGAAAAAGTAGTATATGCCACTATCTGTGAAGTAGTGCTAGTTAAGCAGGAACATTGTAGCTGGTGATCATCCACTCTAGATGATCTGTGTTCCTGGGTACTCATCACAGTGCAAATGAAACAACATAATCTTGCCATTGTGCAGCACAATGCAAATCAAACAAGTTCAGTGAGTGCTGGATCTGTGTTCAAATCCATAGGAGCAGAGACACCAGATTGTTAAAATGCATGATTCAAAGCTACAAGCTTTTCTTCCAAATGACTGGAAGTGGAAAAAGATTTTTCTTCATTTTTAAAGGGAAGTGTCACATCTTTTAAAAATTGGGCAATCATATTATTCATCATGACAATTCTGGGATGCAGACCCACCAGAATGTTGTGATGTGGACCATCATTTTACCAATGTAGAAATGAGATGTAACAATAATGACTTACTCAAGGCTTCCCAGCTTAGCTAGGGTTTGAGTCCAGGTTCTCTGGGTCCACATCCAAAACAGTGTCATCTGTCTACAAGAGGACCACACTGTAAGTGTGCATTCTGTACAATCTGAATATGTCATTCAAAACTCCTGGAAAAGAACCAAGCCACTAACACAGTTAGATATACAGGCATGCTGCAAGCAAGAGCACAGATTAAATAACAAAAGGCACTAAACATGCTACGAAAAATGGAGGAGCTGTAAGCAGCAAAAGACAAAGAGGCCCAAACAGAGATGAGAGCCCACTGGCATCGCGGTTGGCATAAGAACAAGAAATGGCCAGACAAAAATTGCAGAAGCAGTAATAAAAGTCTATCTCCTTTGAAAAATGTGCAGGGAAGAAATGGGAAGTGTGTGTGTGTAATGCTTGAATAGTGGCTTTATTCAAGAGAAAGGGGCGAGCTGCCTAGGACAAGAGAGAGAATAAAATAAGCAAGTGCTATTGTTGCTTACTAGAATTTAGACCAATGGCCTTCCCCCCTGTGACCTATAGCAGCACACGTGAAACAGAAGTAAAGTAGCTCAAAGAAAATGCGACACACGGGAAGCAAAAAGGTGAGATTGAAATCCTACTGCAGATGCCTGGGCCAGTCTGTGTAGCTGTCATTCAAATACAATAGTCAAGAAATCACAGAAAGAAAGAAAGAAACATATGTGTGAACATCCACCCGAAAGCAATTAGCCTTGGACATATATATATTGCTTGGGTTCATGACCTAGTTGTGCAGTTGCTATATATTGTATAGAACTTGGAGACAAAAGCTTGTATTTAAGGAGGAAATTTGGGGCTGGTGTCGCCATAGAAATAACTTGGACATCTTTTATGCACCCATTCTTTTTAAGACTGGAAGACTTTGACAGCAACTATGCAAACAGAAAAGTTATGGTTCTTCCAGATACTGGAAAGTATGAGCCTGGGAAGCTGTGGAATGGATCTTGTTATTAGATCACAGAAGGACCAATATTCTAGTGGAAACAAAAAACTGAAGGCTCCATGAAGCTGCCATGGGGCTTCTGCTTGGGCTGAAAGGGGAAGCAAAGCACCCTGATTTCTGTGTCCCACTGTTGGCAGAGGCCATGTGCTTTGACAAAAGGTAAGGAATCATCCACTGGGTGAATGGCATCCCTTTGTCTACAGCAGTGGTCCCCAACCTTGGGCCTCCAGATGTTCTTGGACTACAACTCCCAGAAGCCTTCACCACCACCTCTGCTGGCCAGGGTTTCTGGGAGTTGAAGTCCAAGAACATCTGGAGGCCCAAAGTTGGGGACCACTGGTCTACAGGACTGAAAAATCACAACATGCCTTGAAGCTTCAACACCCAGCCAACATGATTTTTGGACTTTTCTGTTTCTTCTTTCCCTCATCCAGCCCAAGCTCCACAATGCCCAACCTGAAGAAGACACCTGCAATATCTGTTCTGATGTTTACAAAGGTGGTAACACTTGCTATTGCTTTTGGTGCCTTTGAGTGAGCAATTCTGTAAGGCATCAATTCTATATACATTTCTGTAGCAATCTAGAAACATGGTTTATTGTTCAAGTGAAAATTATGTGGTATAAAATTAATAATCAATGGTTGGATATTGGAATATTTAGCAATGAAAATATCTCCCAATATATCTGTCTAGCAATCATTATATTTTTCAAAACCATCACTATTAACAGGAATTCATCCATTCCAGGTAATGAACACCCAACCAACAACTTGGGTTCTTCAAACAAAACAATTCAACTTGATTTTTGGAACTAAATGTCATAGGTTATGATGTATCAATGACAAAGATTTTGCAGGGCACAGAAGTTCTCTCCCTTTCTCTGAATTTCACAAATTATGGGACTTCCTTACAGGCTCAGCAGCATGTGTTCTAATTTACAAAGACCTCTCTTTGAAGTCCCTTTACATGGAAAGCTGTCCAGTTCAAATCAAATTTAAAGATAAACACCATAAGAAGGGAGAACAAGGGCCTTGAAGGTGTGTGTCAACAGTTGCCACCTAAGCAAGCAGAGTGAGGGTCAGATCTCACATTAAGGCAAATGCAAATTTCCTTCAGGAGTCTTGTGGTGCAGTGGTTATACTGCTACACCGCAGCGAAAACTCTGCTCATGACCCTGGTTCAATCCTGGCTAGCCGGCTGAAGGTTCACTCAGCCTTCCATCTTTCTGAGGTCAGTAAACAGAGTACCTAGTTATAGCCTGTGTAATTAGATTGTAAACCACCCAGAGAGTGTTTGAAGTGCTATGGGGCAGTATATAAGGAGCACACTTTGGTTTGCTTTTTCTTTCAATGTTATCTCTCCTGGCATGCAAATATTTCAGTACTACATGCCTGAGACATGCAAATGAAGCCCTGCTATCTCTTGGTTGATAATTACAAAATAAAAGCATGCTAATTTGCCAAATACAGATTGAGGCATTCTCATGTTTCTCTTAAGGGAGTTCTGATTTTAATGACGTCTTTACTGTCTTGTCCAATTTGACCATGAGCGGGTGTGCAAGAGACCAGTCACAGTTCTCCCTGAAATAACCTATTGTAAATGTTTATAGCATATCACTTGTCCGAGTATTTGCATTTGTGTGCTGTGCAGGACATGGTAACTGTAAAAAAGGGATCACAATAGGAAAATCCTTTATGAATTTATTGAACTAAAATGCTTTTTAGTTTTGTTTTTTTCTATTTGGCAGTGATAAACCTCTGGAACATAGAAGATTTCTAATGTCTTCATATGAGAAATCAAAATTTGTTACAACACGTTCAGCAGGAGTACAGGACCATGGGAGTGAACAGAACAAGAAATAGATCTACTTTTTGATTTCTTACTATCTGAATTCAGGAAAAACCGCATAAGATAAATAACAGATTTCAAAAGTATTGATCTTATATCTGATATATAAGGATATACAGTTCAAAATTTGGTATGAAATGTGATTTTCACTAGTAAGCTTTAGGCACAAATAGTTAAATATGGTAAACATATTCAATATTTGAAGAAACTGAAGATTTCCACCAC
Organism: Intellagama lesueurii; assembly: GCA_037013535.1. Taxonomy (NCBI): domain Eukaryota; kingdom Metazoa; phylum Chordata; class Lepidosauria; order Squamata; family Agamidae; genus Intellagama; species Intellagama lesueurii. The sequence continues at coordinate 214,319,792 of JBAJHW010000003.1, forward strand.
CACCCCTGAAATTTCAATCTGAATTCCACAGGGCTAAATGCAGCATTACAACCAACTAAAGTAGACCTATTGAATCAATGGGAGTTGTATAACTATTGGCTTAGCAAGTGCCATGGCTTTACTACAGTTGGCACTTGGAATTTGATTTAGCCCACAATCTTAAACATGAGAAATTTAGTAGAATTGGACATATAAGTGACAGTTCACTTCATCACTAAAACAGGAAATATTTTAGCCACATATACTGTAGTGAAGAGCTATAGCACTAAAGGGAAGGAATAAAGCCCATGGACCTGATTGCTTGGCAACTTTCCAATGCTAATGTCAATCCTTACTATTCCTCATCAGCTGCTCCCCTGTCTAATTTGTTTCTGTAGTCAGCAGTTAAATTTCCAGTTCTTCATAGACCAGAAGAAGAAGATATATAAAACACAAGAGCATTAACAGAAGGATCAATCACCTTTTTTGTAGATTATCAACAAAGTGTAATTAACATTGTGTGTGTTCCAAGCAGAAACAATGCAGAATTTAATAATAAACACAGAATAACATCCTGAGAATCACAATATTCATTTTATTAAAATAGAAGGGGAGTCATGATCATTTTGAAATGAAGAATGCCAAAGTCCCACAAATTTAAGAACTTCTTCACATTTATCCAGTCGAAGACCATTTTTAATCTTAAAGTTTCAGATTGATCATTCCCCAAGTCTCAAGCCTTTATGGTGACAATTGGCAAAGGTAAACTTCAGTAGCTGAGGCTCCAATACTTTGGCCATCTCATGAGAAGAGAAGACTCCCTGGAAAAGACCCTGATGTTGGGAAAGTGTGAAGGCAAGAGGAGAAGGGGACGACAGAGGATGAAATGGTTGGACAGTGTCATCGAAGCTACCAACATGAATTTGACCAAACTCCGGGAGGCAGTGGAAGACAGGAGGGCCTGGTGTGCTCTGGTCCATGGGGTCACGAAGAGTCGGACATGACTTAACGACTAAACAACAACAAAAAACTTCAGTAGACCTGGGCAATCTCTCTAAAGTAACAGACAGTGATTTCTGTAATATTTCTGGAGCTCAGAAGTGGAACACTCATGCTCTGGATAGCTTTCTGCATTCTCTCAGTGAACAGCAGAAATGGGATAAATATAGATGTACATTTAAGCAGATAGATGCACATTTTCATAATGACATGTCTAATTAAATGATGCAATTCATTATACATTATACTGGTTGCAATTGAACTTTCCCTGTTGCAGAATGTGGGAAATGCAGATGCAGAAAGTTTGTTCAGTACCAGTTATGCAGATACATAACTGGTACTGAACAAATAAGCAAGCAAGTATATATAAATATATATATAAATATATAATATATATATTTAGGGTCAGCCTAAGCAACCTTAAACAATGGTTTGCAGTGCTTTTGTTTATGCGTCAAAAAGAAAGCAGGGAATACAGTAGCGCTTGGCTAAGTCCCAAGCTGCAGAGGACTCCCAAATGATAGACCTCACTCAAGTGATAACTGGCTTCACCCTACCCATTCCCCATTGCTTGGGCCTGTCAGTGGCACAGATCGGAGTGAAACAAGCAATGGTTGATTTATGTGCTGGAGTTGTTGTTCTGCCTGATTCCAGCAGAGCTGAAGTGCCGGTTTTCCTGTACTGGGCCCCATCATGGTGTGAGATTCTGCCAAAGTGCGAGTGAGATGTGCGGTGGGGAGTGTATCAGGGGTGGTATTGTCTACACGCAAATGCTCAACTTTATGTACTTTTAACTAGAGGTGTAACAGATGGTTCCGTTTCAGTCCAAGCAGTGGAGAAGCGTGCCCATTCTGCCTGTAGCCAATCAATCCCGCCACTCTGGGGGAAAACGGCAAGCTGGGCTTGGAAGCCTGGCTGCCAGCAATCCAGAGGAAAAGGAGCTTTTACACCAGGCTAATGTGGTCGGCTGCCATGTGAAAACAGGGGAAACGAGGAGGATGGGATTAAAAATACATCAAGGCAAACAACCTCATGCTGGGCTTTGGTCAGGAATAACGGCTGGGTGAGGTGGGGGAGAGCAGCCACTGTTCGGAAAATTAAAAAAATCTGTGTTGGCCTGAACCATTAACACCCGATCATTTTAAACTGGCAGGCATAAGGGGAAAGGGGAAATTAACTATTTTATGAGAAGGGAAGCTGCCAACGGAGGAGTAAAAATTTGATGTTGCACAAAATGGCTGTAGCAGGTTGTCCTGGCCTTTTAAACGTTTAAGCATCTGCACAGTGCTGTTGGAGCCAGCCTTCCCAGTTAATTGGCAGTGCTGAGCTCTACCCTTCGCATTTCTTTGTCTGCCTGTCTGCACTATAATAAGTTATTGGAGCCTGATCAAATTCATTCAAATATTTCAGCAGATGCCTTGAACATCAATGGAGAGAGCCCTACCTCCCTCTTCATTCTGAGAAAGCTTTTGAAACAATATTGTAGCAATGAAATGCTTTCATCTGTTTGCATTACGACTTTGGTGGTGCTTGAAAAATTCAGGGAGGACTGAATCATCACAGTTCCCAAGGGTGACAGTGAAGGAAGGCCAGTAACAACAGATGAAACCAGGCTTGTCTTTTCTACAGCCTTGCAGGCTTCTCACCCACAAGCAGAATACAGTCCATTTTAGCGCTTTGCAATGTCTTGATCACTTAGAATGTGAGACTATGACTGGCATATTTGTACATAACACCATGACCAATTGAGGATAGAGATAATGGACAAAATGACAATGATTTGTTAGTACAGGAAGAGGACTATCAAGTTGTAAATAACTGCAGGTACTGGCTATGATTCTGCAAGCTAACAGTATCATTACTGACACAACTGGTAAACTGCGGGAATCAATGTAAGGTCTCACAGTTGGTAAGGAGCTAGGAATCCTTAATCAATGTTTAATGCTTTGGCCATGGCATGTAGCTTGTGTATGTATCGTATCGTAGATGTTTCTACTTCATGTCTGGTTCTGTAGCCATTTTTTTTCCTGATAATCACTTTCAGATCATTCAAAGAGGGTCCCAGCAGACTGAAATTTTGTGAAACAGCTGTGTGTGTGTTGCCGTTTCTGAAGGCTGATTTTTGTCCATTAATTCTCTTGTGTAAAAATTGTTCTGTCTGCCATATGCATAGTGCAGATGAGCACTGTTGGCAAAGGATGACATAGATTATATTAGCAAAGGAACAAGTAAATGAGCCACTGCTATTACAGACACCTGGTGAGATTAGAGAGTAAATCCTGGCCATGGGACTGTGTATAAACATGCTAGTCATTTAGTCTCACTCCAATGTCTGAGGAAGTGGGCTTGATCAATGAAAGCTCACATTAAAATATAACAGTTATTAAGGTGCCACATTTGTGTCTTTTTTTTTTTTTTTTTTTTGGTTTACTAAATTTTGTCTCAGCTCTGTAATCTGACTCTAAATTTGATGGTGTTGGAGTTTGTGCCACATGCTATGCAATCTCTCAGAAGCAATTTGACACAGCTCCTCAATTTCACAAGTGCATGCAAATGCTTTGAAATCAGTCACTGATGGGCCCCTGTGAGGTCACCTTTCCTCTGAGTTTTAATGATAAATGTATGCCTTTCATTCATAAACAATTATTTTAGGTACCTATTATTCTTCAGAGGTATGCATCAATCAAGACTTCATTCCTCTTGCTTAGACAATTCTCACCAGTCGCAAGACTTCATCCTGCATGGTGAAGACGCAGGGTTTCCTATAGTGTCCCATTTCTCAATCTGCTCCATTTGCAATACAGTACAATTCAAATCCTTGTTCTTTTTTGTGGTCTCTGTGAATGCACATTAATGGCTTAATCTGCACCTGTACAGAACAGCTTCGGAACATTCCAGAGCTCAAGCACAGGGTGCCTGGACCTCCCACATGCTGCCCTTAACCCCGCCCCCCAGCACCGAGTGCCTCAGTTCCTTTCTTACCGCCACTGCAGCAGCACCTCGTTAGGAACTTCTGTACTTCTTTCAGTTACTTACCTTACCTTATTTCATTGGACCTCCCTGGCTTCTGATTCGGACCGCTCGACATATCTTCTTCACTGTGAGTTAAAGAAAAAGAATATAACCGGACTGTTATTTTTCGTGTGTTAGTGGCGTTTATGGCCGCTCCAGGCCTCTTCAAGAGGTGCGAGACCTGCCCCAACAAAATTGCTCTCTCCGATGGACACTCAAGTTTTTTGTTTTGTCTGGGAGAGGAGCATCAGCCATCTCTGTGTGGAGTTTGTAAAAACTTTACTAAACCTTCTCTCAAGTTAAGGCTTCAATGCCTCTGCTCCTTGTTGTGGGAAAAGTCCTTACCTCCAATCCAGGGGACTCCAATGCAATCGCCCCACATTGAGCGGCATTCCCCGGTCTCGGGCTCTTCGCCGCCTTCTAAAGCCCCGAAAGGGCCTAAAATGGCACCCAAGCCCCAGGCATCCTCTTCGAGCTAGAGGTCGACGGCTACAGTATCGACCCCGAAGCCTCCCACAGTATCGGCCCCAAAGAAGAAGAAGAAGACTCAAAAGCCTGGGCGCCCAGCTGAGGAAACAGTGCAGTCGGCACCGATACTGGATGCATCCCGGCTACAATCTGTATGCCTGAGCATACCGTCGGGGGACGAAGAGGGTCTGCCCCCAATACTGGAGACCTTGCCATCCCCGTGTGTCAGCTATTCTCCTGACTGGGGGAACACCTCGGTTGAGGTCGTTCAGTTGGCGCAGGCTAGCCCGCGGTCTCCCCCGGGCTCAATTGCTGAGCTGGTGTACATCTTGCCGCCGGACTCGGTGCCTGCGGAGATGCCTAGGAAAAGAATGCATAAGCTTCAGCATTTGGAGCTACCTGCTGAGCCTGAAACTCCCTGGCACCGGCTTGCTCCCGGACACGACTATCAGGATTATCGGAGATTACGATATTATGACCACTCTGCATACTTCAGCCCCGAGGACTTCGAGCCCGACCCGCGCTCCTACCCGGGATTCTGCAGATTCAACCCCTATTATCGGCATTGCTACTATTCTTGGTATTCGCCTCCCCATCGCCCTCTGACCCCCGATACTTTTCACCAAGGGGCCTTGGTACCGGCCCTTCAAGCTCAGTGAATGCTCGGCCTCATGGCATCCACTACGGTCGTAGTCCAGCACACCTGTTTGAAAATGAGGTTGCTTCAGGCATGGTACCTCTCCCTGTTCAGTGTAATGCTTGATCCTCCGTCCAAGCTCCTGGAGGTCATGGCCGAACTGGCCTCCCTGTTGTCCTGGTGGGACCAACCATCCAACTTGATGGTGGGGAGATCCTTTGGCCCGTTGTCCCCATCTGTCCAGCTGACCACGGACGCCAGTCCAACTGGCTGGGGCACACATCTAGGTTCTCTGATGACCCACGGCCTCTGGTCTTCAACCGAGGTGAGACTACACATCAATCGCCTCGAGCTCCTGGCATAATCAAGGCCCTTCGGGCGTTTGAGCAACTTCTAGTTGGGCAAGTAGTCCAGGTTGCAACGGACAACATGACTGCCATGTTCTACATCAACAAGCAGGGGGGCACCCACTCCCTTCCCCTGCTTTACTTAGGTGTCGATCTGTGGGAGTGGTGTTATGTTTGCCACATCTACCTGGCGGCAGTCCATGTTGCTGCCCAAGGGAATGTCCTGGTGGACTACCTGAGCAGACTCCAAGCTTGCTCCCATGAGTGGGCACTCGACAACACTATTTTTCATTGCCTATGTCGTCGTTGGGGCACTCCACAGGTAGACATCTTTGCGACGCAGGTCAACAGAAAGTGCCTACTGCTCCCGGGCGAGGGTAGGTCATCACTCCCGGGGGGATGCCTTCATGATCAGCTGGTCAGTGGGTCTTCCCTATATGTTCCCACCAATTCCGCTGGTGCAGAAGACGGTGTTCAAAATCCTTCAAGACAACACAGATGTCATCCTCATCGCCCCTTGGTGACCGCACCAGCCGTGGTTCTCTGCCCTTCGGGAGAGAGCGACAGAGTACATCCGGCTGCCATAACTTCCCCATCTATTTACCAGGTATCATGGCAAAATCTTTCACCCAGACCTGGACTCTCTCTACCTGATGGTGTGGAGGATTCCCCCTCTATAGCTCAGGTTCTCAGCTCGACTACTTTGACTTATTCCTACAAATGGAAGGCTTTCTGTAAGTTTGCGTCTTCACTTCACTTACCTGTCAGCCCGACGTCCCCCGACGCAGTCCTCCAGTTCCTGCTTCACCTGTTTCAGCGTGGCCTCTCCCACTCCACTTTGAAGGTGTATATGGCGGCCATAGTGGCCCATCAGCTGCACTGCTCTGATGCAGCATCTCTTTTTCGCCACCCTACTCTGAAACAGTATAAGAATATGCACCCAGCATACAGACCTCTTACTCCACAATGGTCCCTCCAGCTGGTCCTGAGTTGCCTTATGAAGCCTCCATTTGAGCCCTTAGCCACGGCACTGGAGTGACTCCTGACCCTGAAGACCGCCTTTCTCCTTGCCATCACTTCAGCACATTGGGCAGGGGAGATGGCGGCCCTCAGAATGGACCCTCCCTTTCTCCATTTCCATCCGAACAAAGTGACTCTCTTCCCAGACCTCTCCTTTCTTCCTAAAGTGTCATCTCATTTTCATTTAAGCCAGCCAATTGTGCTTCCCACTTTTTTCCAGCACCTACCTCACCGTTGGAGGGGGCGTTACACTCCCTGGACATTAAACGGGCTCTCTCCTATTATGTTGCTCGCACCTCACCTTTTCGTGCTTCGAAGAGACCCTTTGTAGCCTTCCAAGGCAATTCTAAGAGAGCACCAGTCGGCTCCCAGCCCATCTCCAGATGGATCGTTTCTACCATTCGTCTAGCGTATGAACTGGCTCAGGTACCACTACCAGACACGGTAAAAGCCCACTTGACGAGGGCCATGGTCTCTTCGATGGCATTCCTCAGAGGAGTGGACCTCGCTAACATCTGTAGAGCCGCCACCTGGGCTATGCTGTCAACCTTTGTGTCCCACTACCATCTTGATGTCCGAGCCTAGGTTGAAGCTCTGTGCTCTCGTGACGTCCCTCCTCTGGATAAGTCAGCTTGCTAGTCACCCATTCGTGTGCATTCACAGAGACCATGAAGAAGAAAAAGAGGTTACTTACCTGTAACTCTGGTTCTTCGAGTGATCATCTGTGAATTCACACTCCCCGCCCTTCGTCCCCGCTATCCGTCACGTGTGCTATTCACATGCTGTGCAGCAGCGGATGGTTCTACTGAACTGAGGCACTCAGTGCTGGGGGCAGGGTTAAGGGCAGCATGTGGGAGGTCCCGGCACCATGTGCTTGAGCTCTGGAATGTTCCGAGGCTGCTCTGCGCAGGCACAGATTAACCCATTAGTGTGAATTCACAGATGACCACTCAAAGAACCAGAGTTACAGGTAAGTAACCTCTTTTTTCCACCTTCTCCAGTTCTGTGCAACATTCCATTTCAAAGGGAGACCCTCTTGAAGGCTTTAGCAGGTCCATTTTCATTTTGTGCTTTATTTTTCTCCTTCAAATATTTGCTTTCAGTTTCTCTTCTGGTGATATGTAACATTTGCTACTTCAGCAGGTTTAGTGAAACAATGCAGTTAAGATCCTGAGTTTCTCCTGCATCATGAAAAAAAACATGGATGGGCTTCACACAGGACATGAGAAAATAAGCCTCACTTCCAAAAAACTGCTGACTTCAGATTAAGCCTTTGTTCAGTAAGGTAACTAATTTAGACACTTTAATCTTCTGGACAAGGTACCCAATGTGGTGTAGTGGACAGAGACCTGGGTTTGAATCACTGCTCTGCCATAAAAACTCACTGGGAGTAGGGGCTAAAGGTGGTAAAGCCACTCCTTAAATATTTCACTTGCCTTCAAAATCCTGCTAGGGCACTATAAGTGGGTTCTGACTTGACAGCACAAGGAAATAGGAAACTACAGCCACCTCTCTGTTCAAAATGAACAGAACTCAGAATGTAGTTGCTTACTGTCTGTGTCTACTAGTTTAACAGGAGACCTGTACCACAGCTTCAGTAAGAGCCCCTACTTACATGGTTTGCACAAATGGCCTGCAGGAGGCAACATGTGGCGCACAAGCTCATGTACACACAGTCATCATGAGCTTTGGTACTAAAATTTACCACTATGTCACTGGTTAAAACCCATTTAAATCTGTCATCACATGGATCCTTTTCAAAGTTGCTACTTGTTTCTTTCTGTTTACAATCCACCACCCACCCCATTTCATTATATTCTCCTTATAGTGTAATAAGATCACGGGTGCAGACATGACATATCTTTATATAATGGGATTATGACCATGTATGTATACGTTTTTTATGATATTTTTATACAGTAGTAGTTTTAGAAGAGGTAGTCATGTTGGTCTGTGCTAGCATATCAGCCAAAATCAAAAGGAAAATAAAAATAAAGAAGACAAAAACTTTGTGGCACCTTAAAGACTAACTACTGTATTTTAAGGTGAACATTAAAATTAAAATATTAAAATATAGCGATTAGTCTTTAAGGTGCCACGATGTTTTTGTATTTTTTAATTTTCTTTTGGTTTTGCCTGATTTTTATGTGGCTACATCTTATCAGTGGGATTTCCCCCCCCCCCCGCCCCCAATTTCCTCAAAGGCTCCAGGCCCCCTTTCCGCAATATTCTCAATATTACCTGTCTATTGTTTTAAAATGCACCACACTAAGTACTTGGTAAGGGCAACATTTAATCCAAAATGTATGTCCACATAACAGCCTATAAGATCTATATGCTGATTCACACTGTTGTAAATAATATTGAACTTATACATTTAAATGTCTCTTGACATTGATACTTTTAATCACCTCGCTTCCATGATGTTTGATTTTCTAAAAAAAATTAGCTGAATAAAGCAATGGTGACATTATTAAGTAGGTTAGCGAAACTGCCACAAAAGCAATGGAGCCTGAGTGCATGGCATCCCATTGAGTGTGGGACATTTGAGAAGCATGTCCCCTAATTTCTAAGCTTCCCCCAGATTGCTCCCAAATTCAACATGGCTGTCAGGCCATTCCTGACCTCATTTATCAGCCAGCTGAATAATGCTTTGCTGATAGGAGAGAAAAGAAAGAGAGAGGGCGTAAGTGGAGACGGAGTGTCTCTGAAAACTGAGAGGAGGGTGGGAGGGGTGGAGAGCAATGGAGACATCTGACCTGGACTCTGGGGCATCAGATAAATTAGAAAGAGCATAACCTCGTGGAGATGCATGCTCCGGCTCATGCAGCCGGCATTAAGGATGAAATATTTTCAGAGTAACAATTCACCTCTAACTGGAAGGACAGGGACTTGCTGACATTTTTGGCAACGATCACAGCCTGCCAGTGTCCATCTCCTGCACACATAGAGGGATAAGACATGAGGGTAAAAAAGAGGAACAAAAGCCAAACATTGATGAAATTTTATTTGGGCCACAGAACCTTCTTGATTTCAGTTCCTTAAAGTCCAGCATAAACTCTTCTTCCTCTTCCGAGACAATATTCAGATTAGTGGTTCAGAAATTTGGACCCTTATGTGTTATTGGACTAAAACTCCCAGTGGCCTTGAACTTGGAGTGTTGAAGTCCAACAATGCCTGGAGACCAAGTCTGGGAATCACTTGGTTTAAGTAAATTAGTTCTATAAAGTCACAGGATGGAAGCAATGGGACCAAAGTCTCAGTTCAATTTTGCTCAACTGGGCAAGCCTCTGGATGTGTTAGACTACAGGATATGCTGTGGGTTGCACTCCGAAACATTGGGCATGCATCTGCTTGAGAAAGTCTGCTCTGGTTTATGAAAAACTCCTATTTGGAAGTCAGAAGCACAGGCAATATGATCTGGGTCATGTGTTAGTAGATATCCTAATTTCATTTTTAAAAATTTATTTTAAAACAAAATGGTAGAATCCCTGATTTAGATTGAACAATGGTGTTTGGAGCAAGATGCTGTTTAATAAATCCCCCTCTATGGTTTCCTAAACCAAAATCACATTGATCGAAAACTGGTGTATAACTTCTTGGGAGTGGAGATAGGTGAAGAATTGTCCACATAACAACCTCTAAGGACCAACATGCTGATTTGTACTGTTGTACATAATATTGAACTTACACATATAAATATCTCTTTTTCTTACTACTTTTAATCACCTCACTTCCATTATGCTTGATTTTCTAACAAAAAATTAGCTGCAAAAAGTTTTGATGATGTTATTAAATAGGCAAGGGAAACTGCCATGAAAGCAATGGAGCCCAAGCACATGACGTCCCATTCAGTGAGGGACATTTGAGAAGCTTGTCCACTAATTTCCAAGCTTCTCTGCAGATTGCTCCCAAATTCAACATGACTGCCATTCAAATAGGAAATTTGCAGCTACTTCTGTGGAGAAGAATCCTATTCCCTGAGATTTCTAGGACAAAGAAGGGCACAGATGCAGGGCAAGGCCAGCATTGGGAGGGGGAGGTGATGTGTGTGTGTGTGTGTGTGTGTGTGTGTGTGTGTGTGTGTGTGTGCAGGCGTTGTGCCACTGTTCCCTGGGAACTTGTGCCTTGAGACTTGGCAACCCTAATGGGAAGCTGGGAACAGCATTGTCTCATTGTTTCAGTGCTCAGTCAGGGTGAAGTCTGCCCAAATATTGTGCTTTCACCATGAAAAATTAGGCAAGGTACATGTGTATTCACACAGTGGAGTATGGTGACTATGCAGTATGGATAAACAAGAATGGCATGATGGATAGAGAGGCCAGTTTTGTATCCTGGGGCAGAATCATGCTGCCAGCAACTGTGTGTGTATACACAGGTGCATACATATTCTGTACATATACACAATGCACATATAAACACATACACACATCTATCCCTATGAAATGGGGTTAAAGCTTCTGATGAAATGAAACATATGCCTAGTACAGCTTTGAGACAACAACTGTGTTTTATAATTTCAAGAAGAGAATAATTTTTTCTGCCTCTCTTGACTGCAGTGTTACTAAAAGAAGACTCCCAGCAAAAATGAAAGCCATCGCACTGCTAGACCCTCATTTTAATTTTTGCAGGCCTGTTCTCTTTTGTTTAATGTGTGGACATCATGCTGACACCATGACTTCAACTTTCCCCTTACCTCCTGTCACTTGATTTTCCTTTCCTGGTGAAAAGATCTGGAGGTATGGAAACTTTACACACATTTGTGTCCTTTGGGTTGACTTGGTAGCAATATTATACAGAGATTTTAAATTTTGCATTCCTTGTTGTGCATGCAGCTATTTTTGCTTTTTAAAAATATATATATACCCTGTTTCCCCGAAAATAAGACCTAACCTGAAAATAAGCCCTAGTATGATTTTTAGGATGCTCGTAATATAAGCCCTACCTGAAAATTAAGCCCCAGTTAAGTGAAACCCTGCCCTCCACCATTGTGCAGCAACCAGAAGATGACATGACTGTATTTGAATAAATGTAGATTGTTGTACATGAAAAAAATAAAACATCCCCTGAAAATAAGCCCTAATGCGTTTTCTGGAGCAAAAATTAATATAAGACCCTGTCTTATTTTCGGGGAAACACGGTATATCTATCTTAGAAGGCCCACAAATCTCCTCCTTGTATTTTGAAGGGCATGAGATATATTTTGTGAGAACATATCCACACCGTAATCACGTGCAATGTGTTGCTGGCTGGCATGCCAAAAACCGCCTGGCAAACTTGCCTGTTTGACCTTAGGCAAAATATCTTCTCATTCCCAGCTATTATGGCTAACAACTATTTGTGTTGCACTGATTGAGTTACTCAGAGGATGAACCAGCCAACATCCTACCCCCAGGCCGTATAAGAGCAAACATGAAACCTGGGATATGAGAGAAGGATGTGCACCTGCTGGTGGCTACATCTTCCCAAGGAAGGAAGCTTTCAGAATAGGTTGGGAAAAATCAACCCAGATAGATGCTGAGTGAACGCTGTTCAAGTGTGGTAATCTCTCTGCCTCAAAACAAGTCTTGCTTTCCTTTAAGATTGGAAACAAAGGAAAAGTCCTAGCTGTTGAACCAGAGAGCAAAGAACAAGCAAACACAAAACAAAGGGCATATCTTCTATATTACACAGGGCTGGCCCAAGACATTTGGCTGATGTGAGGCAAAGAACAAGATGGCACACCCTCACATTCCATGTACAAAAAGAAATGGGAATAATACTTGAATTTTTCTGCAACATAGACAATGACAAGCAATCCTCCATCATACCTGAAGACACCCAACTAACTTACTGGGCACAGAGCAAGCTATGTGTCCCACAGGTCTATCTTCTCACACTTTGTTGCCACCTCCTAGTATCTGCCACTTGAGACAATGGACTCAGAATGTAGTCACACAGAAAAACAGATTGTGTTTTGGACCACCTGTGGAGCAGTCAGGTGCATTCTGTTTCTGGTAATCACACAACATATGGGAAATTGCACTCCAACCTGACCTTGATCCATGCCCTAGCTGGACCTTTTTGGGGGTGGCTGCAGTGATTTTGGGAGGCAGGCTGGAGTGATTTCCAAATAGACTGAAGGGTCACTTCAAGGGAGATTGTTCCCTGCAAAGCAACCCTTTCCAGTGCTATTGAACATGCACCTTTCCTGCCATCTGACCACTCCCTCACTTTGTTTAATGCTAGGGCCAGTCATGATGTAATAAGGCAGAGGTTTCCAAACTATGGCCAGCAGGCCACATCCGGCCCATCTTGCCTTTTTATCTAGCTTGGTGAATGCCGCAGGCTCAGGTCCATTCCCTTCAGTCTGTGCATGCACGTGTGTGTTCCTTCGGCCCTCAAAAATGTGTAAAATATATGATGTGGCCCTCGTGCTGAAAAGTTTGGAGACCCCTGTGGTAAGGCATAAGCAAAGTTTGTAGTAATTCCTCTTCTCTGAGGAGTCTTGGATTCTGTAGCTCCATAAAGCTGCTAGAGAACCGCTAGATGGAATTTTTGACATCTATAGCAACATCTAGAATTCCAATGAATCAAAAAGGAACACCAACAACACTTATTATAAAACAAATGTAAATTCTTGTGTGGATGACAGGAGTTTGATGGATGCTACCCACTTCCTACTACTGATGACTACTCATTCAAAGCTTGCACACATTGCTTCTAAGCATGTAATCTATTTCCATATTAATTGATAATTTCCGAATGAAACTGGGCGTCTTCCCACATAAGTCCAAATGAAACCTGATTACGGGATCTCAGTGCTTCTCAAACCCAGCACAGTCCATCATCTTGAGAAAGCATGGCAAATCCATACTATCTACATGGCTACTCTGTCCCTTTGAAGTATTTTTGGAAAACAGTAGCATTTTAACTGTTCATCACAGAAGAATGAGGGAATTGTATTACATGGTTACTATTTCTGGAGATTGATATCACCTTTGGATCAGGGAAATATGCAGAAATGCACAGAAAACAGGGACAGAATACTACGGATGTGGACCAAACTATATGTTTCAGCACTTAACATTCCTTTTAATTGATTAATTAACTGGCTCAGAAAAACACTACTTTCTCTCAAGGACACGTGATATAGTCTCAAGTTCTTTAAAGAAAACGGTTTCAAAGATAAGCTATTTATTATACAACAAATTATTATCTGATTCAATAGATGTACATCACTTGTTTACAGCAAAATGCTATCCACAATAAACATAGTCTCATGAGAGAAAAAAAGCTGAAGCCCACTTAAAAATGCAGATATTAATATTTAAATGTTTGTGATAAACAAGTCCATTATTTAATCATATTGATTAACTAGCAAAGGCTCTAGCCATTGTTCAAGAGGGAAATAGATGCAGGGAGACAAAAGGAAGGATGACACAGGAAGGCTGTGATCACTGTGTAAAACTATCCCCATTGAAGCCATAGGAGAGGAGTATGTCAAAGTATTTTCTGGACAAAGGAGATGCTGACAAGTAAGTATTTTAGCTGATGGCTGGCAGCCTTTCCTCTACACAGGTATCCTAAACTGAGTAGCAATGTTGTACGGTCAGGATTAGGGTGGGAATTTCCCCGAGGGCAGCAGAATCAGGACTGGTAAATTAGTAAATGCTGTAAGTGCCTCCCAGTCTTAAAGATGCCTTCTCAGCAGTACCTGGAAGACTGCTTTGCTTCAGGGTAAAAGGCTATGATTTTGAACTTTCTATTTTTAACTTTCACTTTTTATTTAGGTACTTTTTGAAAAAAAAATTACACACTCATTTACAGGGCAGATAACAATATGAGGCTACAATAAATCAACAGAACAAAGATAACAGAGCAAATAACAGACAGCAAAAGAAGAGAACTGTGACAAAATGAGGTTTTAGAGAAGAGCTTTTTAAAACTTCTTTCAAATGATCCTCAGAGATGAAGCTGAAAAAAACAGAGCTGGAAAGAGTATCTCAGAGACAGGGTGCCAGGACTAGGAAGACCTCCTCCTCTTCACAAGGACATTCTGTATGGAGACTATGAAGTGGGAGGTTAACCCTTTCCCTCTATTCTCCTTTACTACAAAGAATTGCCTTTTTGCCATAGACCTCAATTAGCAAACTTTACATGGCCTAAACAAATCTAGCATGTGTAAAATGACATGAGTCCTAATATACAGGTCAGAACTGTTCCTGATTTTGGTACACTGAGAGAAAAATGTGGATTGACTTTCTAAAACACATCACTTAAGGAAGAGGTGAGGATTCCAGTGCTAAGAATTCTCTGTTTGCTTATAAAAAAAAATCTATATTCCCCCTTCCGACCTTTTTGAGATTTAGGATGGCTGATTTGTGATGCAGTTTGTGTTAGCTTGTTCAGGCCAAGGCCACTAGTGGAGGAAAAGCCAGACTTCCCCTTGAGAAGAGCCAGTGGCTGGATTTATTTCCTTGCCCCATTGTCGAGACCTGGAAAAAGATTTGGTTAGCTTGAGGGCTCACATAGTCGAGATAATCCATGCATATAGAAGACATCAATGATGAAAGCTATTCTGAATTACACCAGAATAGGTTTTGGGCGGTGGTAGGATTCCGCAGCTGTTGTTAAACTGGTATTGAGCGTCAATATATCCACAGGAATTTTTATCCCATTTGGTTCATTCTATTCTATTTTTCTATTTTGTTAACGTTATCCTATTGATTCAAATGTGTTTTCATTCCCCCAGATGGTCCCTTTTTGCATTTGCTTTTTTCCCTCTGAAAAACCTTGTGCTAGAAGCAGTATTTAACAAGTCTTCACTCTGAAATCCAGCAGGGCTCTGCTCCCCTCCCCAACTTTTTATGCATTTGGATTCTCTTTTTCCTTTTAAGACCATGTTTTGAATGCAGAATGGAACAAATAAATGAGAACATAACTCCTGAATGCACAAAGAAACCCCAAAGGTCAGTGGGTTATAGGTATGCAGATGACAAGCTATATGATTCTGTTGATACAATTTCTGTTCCTGGCCCATTCCACACCTGCTGTTTGCTTTGAAACATTAATAAAAGCTGTTAAAATGCCACCATATTGACATTCCAGTGCTTGTTTCCTGAGCTGCAGCTCTTTGGAAGCCTTGCTAAAGTTTCTGCTGTAAACCATTTTACATCTGTGCTTCCTTTTAAAAAATTCTATAAAGATGCCACAATTTCAACTCACATGCCAGAACTTACCTTGACATTTCACCATCCACCAGACTTTAGACTGCACAACACAACATTCAATTAATTACTTACAGTGCAATTCTATTTGTAGCATAAGCCCTATGGAGTTCAAAGGTGCTTACTCATAGGTTAAGTATGCATAGGATTGCACCCTTAATTAATTAGCTATATTAATTGCTTTGCAGTCCTAAGGTGTCCACCCTCGGTTTATTTATTTATTTTATTTATTTATTTATTCGATTTTTATCCCGCCCTTTTAGACAAAGTCTACTCACTATCTAGGTTTAGATAGTGCACAATATTTTAAAATGTAGCTAGATTTTTAAAAGTACTGAGATCACTACTTCAATAATTTAAGAAAAGATAACCTGACCCCAGGGATATATATCTTAATCACCTTTGATCTGAAGTGCTATAACACACTCTGCATAGGACTGCCTTTGAAAACTGTTCAAAAACTAAAGTTACCGCAAAATGCAGCAGCCAGATGGCTGTCAAGGTGGTTTTCATGGATCATGTAACGCTTACATTGACCAATTCCACTGGTCCCAGTTTATTTCCAAACATAATCCAAGGCACTGACTTAACTATATAGCCCTAAGTGGCCCCACACCTATGGAATATACTTCCATTGGGGGTACACCAGGTCCCATCCCTCTGAGTTTTCAGAAAACTAGTAATAGCAAGATGGCCTTTAAGCATGTAATTCCATAGGCAGGAATTCTGTAACCCTGTAATACTTTGCACTTTAATCTCTTTCTTTCTTTCTTTCTTTCTTTCTTTCTTTCTTTCTTTCTTTCTTTCTTTCTTTTCTTTTCTTTTCTTTTTTGGGGGGGTCATTGCCATGTGAGTTTTTTTATTATTGTGGTTATCTTTTAAAATTATGGACAATTGAAATTGATATCAAGGGAGGGGAGGAGGGGATTCTGCTGTCGTATTATGTATACTGCCCGAAGCAGTGTTTTTCACTAATTGGACAGTATGGAAATTAAATAAATGAATAAATGAATGAATGAATGAATGAATGAATGTGAGGAAACCAGTACATCCTTCTATAAGAAACTGCTTACCCACATAGCACTGGTTGTATTTTATATGTCCCACTAGCTAGAGAGGCCAGACTGGTGAATACTTGAAACACAATCTTCTTATGGATGTTCCTCCCTGGTTGTGTAACTCCCTCAAGGAAAGTTGGATTTGCTCCTCGTTTTAATGTACTTTCAGATGAACAGTGAAGACTGTTGCCTATTTTGTTTCATTTAGTTTTCAGTGGCTTTTAATCTTTGCTTTCTAACGTATATATTTTGTGTTTCATTGGTAGTGTCATCCAGCAGGGAGGAATTGTTGGTAATTATAGAGTTTCTGCTCCCATTTCAGGACTCACCAACTAATATGCAGTGAGAATGATTACACATGAATTGGATGAGGTGAGGGACAGAAGCAGGAACTCTTTAATTACTCAAAATCTCTCCTTGAAGGTGACATCATCATCTTTATGCAGATGTCATTTATGGTACAGGATTTTGGTCACTAAAGGAATGAATCAGGATGTGCTGATGAGTTTTAAGCTTGAACAGCATCGAAAAAAAGGAGAAAGAATTATATAAATTCATGGACGAACAGTCTATCAAGTCAAAACTGTTGAATAGAAGTTCCTTATGCAGGATGAGCATGCTTCACAATCTTAGATGCTTAGATTCTGAGGACAAACAATAATAAAAATATCTCATCTTCCTCCCCTGCTCTGAACTGTCCAGTGCATCTAGTTGGTCTCTGTTTAGAACTTTAAGTTTGAAAATCCCGTGTCATTATACAGTAGAAATGGGAAATTTTATTTGTTGCTATCAGTGTTTCAAACTGAAAAGTTTAATTTGTTGAATTAGGGTTATGAATTTGTTAATTTAATCGGTATTTTTAAAATAGCAAGTAAGGGTGTGACTAGATAGTCAAGATAGCCTGAGCTGGTTTGGGCTAAACAGGATTGCTTCCAAGGGTGGTAGGCCATTGGAGGTGATCCTTGCATTTACATGCAAGGATCAAGTGGTTTCAGTACAGGAAGCTGCACTGAATCTCAGAGTGACCCTATTTAGCCCATTCTTCCCTTTCTGCAGTACAACATGAGCCTCATGCCAAATGGTGCATACAGGCAAGTGACAGCAAGCAATTCCTACCATATTCCCCACTTGCTGGAAATATCCACAACATTCGATAAAACTTCTCTGGTGTTCGCTAAAGAAGTGCATTAGCAAGGGGGCAAAGAATCAATGGTAAATCAGCAGCTCCCAACTATGTGATTCCTGATACTGCTGGGCCCTAGCTTCCAGAAACTCTCCCCATCGGCTGTGCTGGCTAGGGATTCCAGGAGTTTTAGTCCAGAAACATCTGAAATGCTAGTGTTAGGAAGCACTTGCATAGAGTAAGTTCTCATGGGGAGGTGTACAGGTGCCTTCTCTCTAAGGAGCAGGAAGGTGGACACACAGGGATAGCACTAGCAATGCTTTTAATGCACAGAACATGTGTTAATGTTACTTTTAAATTGTTTTTAAAGTGAGTTATTTCTCCTGTTTTATGGGCAAAGTAATGAAAGCAATGAACGTAAAGTAATGAATGAGATGGTTGGACAGTGTCACCGAAGCTACCAACATGAATTTGACCCAACTCCGGGAGGCTGTGGAAGACAGGAGGGCCTGGCGTGCTCTGGTCCATGGGGTCACGAAGAGTCGGACACGACTAAACGACTAAACAACAACAATGAACGTAATGCAAACTCATTCAGTGTAGGCTGTTGAAACACATCTGCTGTACTTTGCTCTAATCTGGATAGAATCAAAGCTGTGCCTACAGTTAGTGCAAAATGCAACAGTCAGACTGTTGTGGGATATTCACTTTAGAGATTGTATGACACCAGTCTTCAGTCAACTGCACTTGAACTGGATTCCAATTGACTTTCAAAGTTCAACTCAAGATCCTGGTTCTGATCTCTAAACCACTAAATAGCTTGGGGCCAGAATATCTGAAATATCACCTGCTTCTGTACATACCTCCTTGGAGTCTGTTGTGGTGTGTGTGTCACCATCCTAGAAGCTAGCTATCTTTGTAGCAGTGCTTTGATGCTGGAACTCCCACCCAAAGGAAGTTATGCTGGCCCTATCTTTGTTGGGGCAATACAGCCAGAACTATATGGTTCTAAGGTTTCTAAGATTGTGTAGGTTCCTTTGGAATGAGTTGTTATAGAATGTCTAGATCTGTTTTTAGTGTATGTTTTAACTTTATTGTTCTTTTAAAAAACAGTTTTGATAACTGTAATATAAATTGCTTTGGGAAACTTGCTAAGCAAAAAGGTGATAAACAAATGTAACAGATTAGATAGATAGATGATAGATAGATAGATAGATAGATAGATAGATAGATAGATAGATAGATAGATAGATAGATAGATAGATAGATAGATAGATAGATAGATCGATCGATCGATCGATCGATCGATCGATCGATCGATAAGGCAGCTGTTAGAGAGATTTGTTCTAGGTTTTTGACAGTGCTTTGAACAGTTACTTTTTGGAGTACAATTCCAAGAATTTCCAAGCCAATATGGCCACTGGACATGCTGACGGGCATGATGGGGACTACAGTCCAAAAAAATAACTTCCCAAGTCCTGTTTTTTTAAACTGGATTTTACCCTTTCATGGTCAGAAACGTGTGGGGAAGGAGATTCTTTGGTATTAAGCGAAATGGCTGAGTTCTCACACTGAAAATATGGGCTCACTGGACGCAAGCTTTGTAGAAGCATGAAAAGTTTGGCCTGTGTCCAAAGGATCTGGCCCATGATCGACATGGCCAGTGAGTGTTTTACTGATTTGACTTGTGTTTACCATGTTAGATTTTTGGGGAGACCTGATGGCTCAGTGAGAGAATGAAGGCTTTGCATACAGAAAAACACGCCACTGGCCTTTAAAAGGGATCAGGTAGCAGCTGATGGGGAGGACTTTGCTTGATACCTGAAGACCCGCTAGCAATCAGAACAGATACTTCTAGCTGAGATACACAAAGAGTCTGACCTTGGATATGACAAATTATTCTGTGTATACATGTATGTGTATCTGTGTGAGAGTGAGAAAGGGTGTGTATGTGTGAAAAAGTCTTTGCCCTCACACTCTACACCCCCACGCCTCACCACCTCAATTCTTCATTATTGCTAAGAAAGAAAAAGTCCAAAGCAAAAGGAAGAAGAGGGAATCAAGCATTCTGGGAAATGTAGTTGTTTTGTGGCAGTCATGTCCATGTGTTCATTTGGGAGAGAAATGGCACCTAAATAAAGTTTGGACAAGTTACATTTTTTAGAACAGTGACTCTCAGAGTCTGGGGATTTCTAAGAGCTCTAATTAAAAACAAACAAACATATTTTGACAGACCCACAAGAGTTTGAGAAAACTGGTTAAGAATTCTGATCTATCTATCTATCTATCTATCTATCTATCTATCTATCTATCTATCTATCTATCTATCTATCTATCTATCTATCTATCTATCTATCTATCTATCTATTTGCTATTATGAAAGAGCATTTCATTTAGAGATAAATGCATAAAGACATTGTTTGTTTGTTTTGAAATGGCTGCTTAACTACTGTTGCATAGGTGTGATGAAGTGCAACCCCTCATGCCATAACAAGGTCTGCCAGAGAAGAGAAGAATTGCAGTACCCAAAGTAGGCAGTGGCACCATCTGCCCACCCGCCTCGCCCAGAGATGAGAGCTAAATACCAAGGGCATGTACTGTAGGTCTCATGATGATCAGGAACTTGATCTATATCCCTAGTTCTTGGTTTGTTTTTAACCTGGGAAGAATGCAGCAAAGATGGCATCATTGTATAGTACCTGTACTGCCACGAAGTCATCCAAGACACAAGAACACTTTTCAAGGCTAAATCAGGCTTTTGTGCTCAGTGCAAGCCAATATGGTGTAGGGGTTAGAGAGTTTGAAGTATAGATTTGGAATTTCAGGTTCAAGTCCCTATTGGGTTGTAATGACCATGAGGTAGTCACTCGGTTCTAACTCACAGAATCATTGTGAAGATAAAAAGGGAGGAAAGGTATGATAAAAAAATGTATGATAAACAAACAAATTCTAAACCCTGCAAACAGAAAGACAATGCATACCTGAGTTTGGAATTGTCTGGATCTTGAAGGACTATAAGTTTGGATATGTCTTGGGACATATAAATTGGAAGCATCACTCAACTAGAATCAATCAGGTCAGGGCTTTACTCTTAGACTGATTGGAGATAAGAAGGAAGTGTTTCTAGTTTGATGAATTAGGTGCATAAAATCCATGAAAAGATCATGAGTGAAGATACGTCTTCCTTTTTTCATGGGGATCATATTTCATGGTTTGGGGAGGGAGGATGAAAAGGGGGGAAATAATTAGCCACTTGTGATTAGCTCTTTTCACGGGTATTTTGTTTCTTTGTTCTGTGATGCTGCCTGGAGCCAATTTTTAAAAAATGATCTAACAACAACAACAGAAATAAGTCCTCTGAATAACTAATGGCTTATGTCAAAATGTAGAAAACAAACCAGTGTTGACAAAAGCAAAATGCAGATTGAGAATTCCTTCAGTGGTGACAGATGAATGTTCACAAAGGAAGGGACAAAGATCTGCATGATATAAAGCAAGTTTCATTAACCCCTTTGCCATTGCTATAAAACTGTCTCTTATGCAGTTTTAGGTGTCACAAAATAGATTGTATGATATGCATCTCACTTCCTCCTGATGCTGTAAAAATGGTTGTATTCAGTCATGGTCATTTGGTCCTTGAACTAAAAATGTTGACCTTGATCCTTTCTTCAGCTGATACTATAGTAAGTTCATTGAGAAGTTCACCTCAGATCTTTGTCAGGACTGAGTATGAATCACCCAACATTGCATCAATCAAACCATGTGGTGTGTTGCATTTTGAACTTCAAGACTTTTGGCCTTGTAGGCTGCTGGCCTCACCTACCTAGAATTATCCACCCTAGGGTTAGGCAGGGCAAGTCTCAGAGTGCCCCCCCCATTTTTATTTTTATTTTTTTTGATGGCCAGTTTTGATGTGACCTTTGGCAGATTCATCCCCAGAATCAGTGGAAACATGAACACAAAAGAATGCCAGTACACTCTATTTATTTGTGTGAATGTACACTTTATTAGCTGGATAGCTCAGTGGTTTAGGTATCTGGCTATGGAGCCAGAGGTTGGGGGTTAGATTCCTCACTGAGCCTCCTGTGAGTAGAGCCAGTCTGTGTGGCCTTCGGAAAGCTGCACAGTCCTAGGGTGGCCGCAGAAGAAGGGAATGGTAAACCACATCTGAGTACTCTCTACCTAGAAAACCCTGGAAAGGGTCACCATAAGTCGGAATTGACTTGATAGCACATGATTATTATCATTTATTATGAAGTTATTCCAAAAGGAGGGGGGGAATCATGTTCTCTAGCTTGGAAAGCATCACTGGATGCATCCACTGATTAAAACAGAAAATGCCCATCATTTTTGAAAATCCATTAAGGTATTCTCTCATGTGTAATACTGGTTATATACACACTAGACACTATAGCAGTTTGCTACTTCTTTTATTGCCATGGCTTCATCTTAGTGCATTCTAGAATTTATAATTTGGTGCAATGTATAATTCTCTGCCACAGTGGTCTAGTACTATCTTCAGAACATCAGCATCAGAGCTCTTTAGCACAGAATTCTAAGTAATCCCAATCTATGAATCATAGGAATCCACAGGATGGAGCTGTGAAAGTTAAACTGGTACCAAATTGTTGTAACTGTTTCATATAGATAGACTCAGAATCTTATGGATAGATTACCATGAAGATGTCCAAATGTATATCTTATACTCATACATTTTGACAAAGCTGTTAACTATTTTACAAAAAATAATCATGATATACTGTTACACACGATCAGATATCAGAACTACCTCTTAATACAGAGACAATATTTTGTCCTGTTAAATTAAGCACACACTTATTTTACCCTTTTAGCTGGCTACTTCTTCAACCCCAAATAGCCACTTCCTTCTCTTACCCTCAGTTAGATATGGGCAAGAATTTAACTGGAATGGAGATTCTAGATGAAAGTATACATTTCATATTTCATAAAACTCACTGCAAGAAAAAACAAACCTTACCTTGAAAATCAGCATACATGCAAAGGTTGCAAAGTTTTCCAGAAGAATAAATATGCACAAAACAGCCATATTTTTAAAATAATGTGAAGATCTAAAAATGTGAACTGCTCAAAAATACAAGTAATTGAAATGAAAGCAGGTTTAATCAATGGACAAATGTTTAAAAATGCATACATTGGAATACGGAAAAAAAAACAGTTGAGAAAAATGGGTACAGAAAATGCATACAAATGTTTGTGTGAGAAGAAAAGTCTCAGAACCCAGTACAAAATAAAAAGTGTGCTGAGAGTATAAGTGGAATTCAGAGGAAAGCAATGAAATTGAGACAGTGTGTTTATCTGCAGCCTCCTACATTAGACCCTGAGAAAATCATGGAGAAAAATAAATGAGAAACAAGGAATTTGGCCATCCTGAATTATAAGATTCCTTCTGGGGGTAGCAAAGATATGTATTGGGAAGCACATGGAGTATGGTTGCTTCTTAGTCCAGATCTTGAAGTTAATGTGTTAAAAATGTGTTTCTGAGCAGCAAGCAATGACAGTGTTCCTTTTTTAAATAAACCAATAATGCAACAAACCTTAGTCTGTTGTTATTATTTTTAATGTTCAAAGCACTTTCAAACTGCAAATTAAAAATTGACTTCTGGAAGAAGTGGGAAATATTTGTATCCTTCTTCTGGTATGGGCAGTAATGCTAACAGGCTGCAGCAACACACAACATACACAGCTTCCTGAGAAACTGACAGAAATCACAATCCTCTGCTAATCCAACCCCCACTAAATAAATAGTGAATAATATAACGAGTTCCTTTTCACAAGTTCCAAGCTCTGTACTACTCCTGCAGACCTTGTATTTGCCAGTTGAGGACTTTTTACACTAGGACTTTTACCATCTTGTCCCTTAACAATGCACGTGGGGACCTGTAGCCCCTTTCAAGAACCACTGCAAGCAACTAAACAGTTTAGATGAAGTCGCTACAAAAATAAGGAACTGAACAATGAAGACAATATGGTTGCCATTTTCATGCTTTCTGAATTCCATTTTGTTTTTTTATATATACAGGTAGAAGCTTTAATTTCAAATAATGGGGACAGAGGACTAATTCTTAACACAATTATGCACTTCAAACAAAACATCTTGCTTCCCACCTCCTTACCCCCATTTGTTTTTTCACTGGTTATTGTTTAAAATACAGAGATGATGAGGTCAAAACATTCACAGCCAATATTTCGCCTAATGAAAAATGTAGTCAGGCATAAGTCAATGATCAAATCCATATGCTGAGTGTTCTATGCTACAGTGATTTCCACCAGACAGGACTTCAATAAATCTAATTTTGAAAGAAATTATATGCATCTGATGCTGCTGTCTTACCAGTTGCCACCTCTGTGCTACCTTTTTTTTCCAGATTTAAGTCTTTGTGCCAAATGAACTGGTGCCATGCTGATGGGCATGATAAAAGAGGTAAGACAAGCAGAACTATGATTGGACATAAAATCCACTAAGAGCTGCATCTGGCATCTTATAGGGATCCCCAAGCCTGTACCACTCAGTAAATGATATTACATAAGCTCATAAACAGTGTGAACCAAATTAGCCTGGCCATATTATGCTCTTGCTTTCCAAATTGATGAATTAGGAATTATTTGATTAAATGAAAACAAGAAACCAAAAACTCAACATGCATCACTTCAAGCTATCCTGGAGAACACATTGCTATGAAGAGAAACATTGTGAAGATCAGTACAGTAACAACAGTTAACTAATTGTTGTACAAAGGCAAAACTCTATGCCAGTACTACTCATTAGAGTGAGCAGGGAATAAAATACCAGGGTTTAGCAATTGGACAGAATTTTTGGACCATATAAGATAAGGGTGAGCAACCTGAAGCCCTGGAGCTGTGTGCAGGCCTTGCATTTATGATCCTTAATCAAGTTCCAGAAGCTCTCTGCAAAGGACCAATTCAGGCCTCGAGAAAATGATCTGTCTCTTTCTCAGCAGCCTGTTCAGTGTGGAAGGAGAGAGAAACTAAAAGAAGTGCCAGGGAAGCTGGCTCAGACAGAGCTGGAGGAAGTTATATTTTTTGACTGCAGCACCCAGAGGAGTAGATGGAAGATGTAATCTGAAGAAGTATATTTTTGTTTGTTTGTTTGTTTGTTTGTTTGTTTGTTTGTTTGTTTGTTTGTTTGTTTGTTTGTTTGTTTGTTTGTTTATTTATTTAACTTAAAATTTTGTGAGTTCTGGGCAAAAAAAATCCTTTGGCTGTAGCTCACTTCACCACAGGTTTTAGCCCTCAGCACAAAAGTCCAGAAGGCAATGTGGCCCACAGAAGAAGAAGAAAGTTGCTTATTCCTAAGATATGTGTTGGAAAATCTAGGCTGAGAACCTGCAATGTTTTGATGTTCTGTCTGGTAAATCTAAAGCTGAACTGGGTAGTCAGAAATGAACAGTAGAGGTGTTATAGGAGAGGCATAAAATTGCCCCTTTTGAAATTTTAGTGCACATGTCTTACAAACTCTTACTATTGGCCATATTGGCTGGCACCTCTGAGACCTAGTCCAAAACATCTGGAGGTTCCTCTACTTCTCCTTTAGAATCTGGCTGGGAATAGAGAAATGCTCTCCTGGGAAGGGAAGGACTTTGAGTGTTGGCCCACTGACTCTTCCACTGCTCTCCATAAATGTTTAGTAAATTCTGTAACAGGCCATCTATGACAGTATTTCATGTCTTGTCTGTGTAATCGATCGAACACTTCCATCTGCCATTAAATATATCCTTTCTCCCTTTGCCTGCCATATATCATCCTTTCAAATGCTGCTGCCAGGAGAGAGGACTCAGCCTAGAGTTGGCTAGCTGCAGAACTGTTCTTCAAAAATTGCAAAATAATTTGGTTTGTTAATGATAATGATGTCCTTGCTGACAGAATCTAGCATCAATACATAAAACACCACAGCGTGTCACATTTCCATTTGGAAGTTCCACATTACTATAAATTCCCTATGAATAAGCCTGTACACAGCAGAGCCAGGTCAGATAGCTTATGAAAGCAAATGTCAAGCTTGGTAAACTCACTCTTCAGGCTCCAATGCCCACAGTCCCCAGCCAGTACAGCCAAATGGCCATGCTTGCTAGGAGGATCTAGGTGTTGTAGTCCCCCCCCCCCCCAAAAAAAAAGAGTTTTATCAGACTCTGAGTTTTGGGGGATGCTCCATGCGATAGGTTACAGGAGGAGATATGGAACAACTTATTTCCACATGTCAGTTATTGTACCTTCTGAAAGCTGCTGTCCCAGTTCTGCTGAAAAAGACCCAACATTTGGCCAGCTTCATAGGAAAGAAGTAAAGTTTTGGAAGACTCAGAATTAAGATCTGAGCTTTCATCCAGAGGCTGTAGTTTAGACTTAAATTTGTTACTGCAGATGTCAACAGTCTTCAGATTTTTACCGTTGGGTTTTTTGTTTTTGTCGTAATGAGATCCATAAAGCAATTCAAATGTGAAAAAAGTCCATGGGAAAATAATGAAGACAGACAGATATGCAGACAGGCACATTCTCCAGCTTCCTTCCAAACCTAAAAGCTGAAGTCACAGCCAAAGGTAGCTCTGAGCTGAAAGACTTTAAGAACAAAATAATAAACATACTTAACATGATATGAGTCATTCATACTCTATGGTCATGTCCAATCATAGGCTCATTTGGGGGAGAAATTATTACTCGTATTAATTTTGTTTTAGACCACTCTGTGATCTTTGTTGATGCTTCTGTACTCTTAAATTATTTGCCTGTTTCTTGGAGATTAACAATCAGCCAGCATAAATGAACTCTCTGTGCCCTTAATTATTGCCAAAGTATTTATTTTACAACACTGGAAAGATAGATGTCCAGCCCTAATAACTCAATGAATAGAAGGCATTATAACATTATTGACATATGAACACATGGCATATAGATGAGAACTATGCATGAATATATTTTTAGATATTTGGAAGCCTTTTCTTGAAGCCTGTGTAGAGATACTTTTCTCTCATCCCTGCCCCTTTTTTTCTCTTCCCCTTTTCCTTTTTTTTTCTTTATTTCTCCCTCCCCCTTTTGGAAAACATCATCATTGTGTTTTTACTCCTACAATATTATCTTTTTCAATTTTTAATTTTATTTGTTTGTTTATTTATTGTGATTTAAAAAACAAGCCAAAGTGAACAAAATGAGACTTATTTTTGTGCAAAACATGTATGATGGAAGAATGAGTATTCCATGATTTAGGATTAGTGTCAGTTCTGGGACAATGAAGGGAGTCAGTACCATGGTCTGGTCTGACCTTAGTTCTGCTTCTCACTTAGAAGAGCAGGATCTCTATTGCACCTGCTGGCACCTTTTTGACATTCCTTTTGGCATGATTCAGAGTTAGACTAGAGACTGTAATTATGCAGATAGAAACTGAACACAGCAAATCAATGACATTTCTAGGAATTGCTAGGAAAATGGTCGGACCACGTGAATGAAGCAACTTGATCCATTTGTGGATAGTTGTGGAGCTAGAATGGACACATCCCAGTTTTGGAAAACTTCCAACTTTATAGGCAACCTTAGAAACCAAGGGTTCAAGTGGGATTCTGCTCCAGACGTCACTGCCTTGAAGCCAACTGGCTGAACTTCCTTGCGTGTACAGTCCCCCTTGGAACTTTTAACTGCAATTCACTGCATTTCTTCTTCAGTTTTTACCCACCACTGCCTCACCTCATCACAACAGACTATAAGCATTTGTTTTCAATATGCTTGACCCTGAACAAGTGCTGGGAATGGTGTGATTGTTCCAACTGCAGCACCTGTTAACACTGTTGTGCTCTAGTGGCCATAATGGATGGGTGATGCTGGGAGTTGTAGTCAAAAGAAGAAGAAAATAAACTTTTGCAACCTCTAGCTATTAGCCTTTTATTCCCTCTCACTAGTCTCTTTCACTGGATAGATCTGAACCAAGGATCATCAGTTGCTGATTTATAAGTTAGGGGCCTTAAAAGGAAACAATACCTTCCTTATTCCTCCCTGTCCTTTAAGCTAGACAGCTATGTTTCCGCAATCGCATATCGCTCCCCCTCATCCTGCATGTTTGCAGTCTCTTGAGAACTTGTTGTCTGCCTCTTTCTCCTTTCTTACTGCAATTCTATGCCCCCACCCCCATTCCACCAGCTGCAAAGCAATTTTGAAATCAATATTTTTCTCCTCCAGATTGTAATTGTGTTTTAGGTGAATTAGGCTATAGATCAGGGTGGGATTAGTTTATAGATCAGCTTCTGGGCTAGATGCAGCTGATGTACACACATTAGCTCCCCCTTCCATCTGTTTGGCCAGTGACAGTATATGGAAGTTTATACAGTTGCATTGGGTGGGGAGGGAGGAAAGAGGGGATAGAGCAAGTCAAGTTCACAGGAAGACAACCCCCCCCTAACATAAGAACACAACAATCCTGAAATAAGGACATTCCCTCAAAATAAGTGACATCTAATAGTCCTGCGAGTGAAACTAAGAAGACTAGAGATATGTAAAGCTGTGGGGAGCTAGGTACACTAGAGGGAGGAGTGAGTGGCTACTGCCTTTATAGCACACTAAGAAGGGGGGATTTTATCTTGTCTTCATTTCCTGCTACTGTTGCTGCTGTATATAGCTATCTACCCCATTGTCATTTTCTCCATC
This sequence comes from Intellagama lesueurii, assembly GCA_037013535.1. Lineage (NCBI taxonomy): Eukaryota > Metazoa > Chordata > Lepidosauria > Squamata > Agamidae > Intellagama > Intellagama lesueurii. The sequence goes on from JBAJHW010000003.1 coordinate 214,348,330, forward strand.
TGTCTCAAACAGCAGCTGGAATATATCTGTTGGCAGGAGTCATTATGAAGTTCTGCAAGCATAGTCAACAACCTATGAGTATCAAGAGAAGGCAGAGCTATGAAATCCAGTAAATGGCTAGAGAGGTATGTGTTAAAAAGTTGGTCAGTATAGACACAAATACAGAAATAACTATTACAACTTAAATAGAGGTATAACACATTTTTCCCACAGTAGGGCTAAAAAGTGTTTCAAGCAGATGACACCTTGCATCCGAAAATGGTCTTCTTCCCATCCATCAGACAGAAGACTATCTTCCTTAAGATTAGACATGAGGCTACTGGAATTCACTATCCCACTATGTAGTAGTGATGGCAGCTTTGAAAGGGAAACGATTAGATGAATTCACAGATAATATCACTGTTGGTGGCTTCTCACCATATTGGTTATTGTACTTCCAGTGCTGGAAGATATTGCAATACCAGTTGCCATCAAGCATGAATTGGAGGCTGCTTTTATGCTTGTTTGTTGCTTGTGGGCCATCATGCAAACAGAATGCTGAACTAGATGGGTCTTTGGAGTGATTCTTCTTACATTCATAAGTATAACATTTTAAGAGATACAATGGCCAACCCCTATTTCCAGAAAAGTAATTTGCAAGGTGTTTCCTGAAACAACTATCATGACTTTGCCATGTCTATTAAACACAGAATGGTCACCCATAGGCTTATGGCATGCTGTGAGGCAGGCCTCCTCCAGCTTTCCTCCAGCCCCATCCCATGCTCACCCATCCACCCCCCTTCCATGATCTCTTCCTTATTTTGGCACCAGGGCAACACAGGCTGATTTACTCTAATTAATGATGCCACCTGGGTTGGTTTTCATTAGCTTCAATTTACATAACTGACTGGCTCTTCTCAGCCCAAGGCCTTGGGCTCTCCATGAATCTGCCATTCTGACGGTGATGAAGGATGATTTCCCCTAGGCCTGGCTCCTATCTCAACATGGCCAACCCTCTACATTTCCATCAGGCTTTGCATCACGGAAATGAGGCACTCCCTTCACAAAACACCAGTCCAGACTACTAGCTGCGAAAAGCCATTTCCCTGCTTTAGCTTGAATGCACCTTCTGCTTTCTATAATTAGTAGTGTTCAGGTCTGCCACTTCAGGGGTTTCCCTTTAAATAATCCTTTTCCTCTCCCTTTATTCTGGAGTGGCACGCTGAGAAAACAAACTGCAGCTAAAATAAGCCACTCTGTTTAAATCTGAGTAGCCATGCATGATGCGTCAGAAGTCAGGCGGCTTCTGTGTAACAGAGGCCGTAAATTCACTCATTTCCCACTGATGCTCTCTTTCAATGTCTCTCAGTTTTATTTTTTGTTTTTTTAAACAACCGTCCAATAATTTCAAGGAGAGAGAAGTTACTTCCAACAATTTCTTTGGGAATTCTACAGTTTTGGGGGAGTGGGCAGAAGATATGAGATACTAAATGTTAAATAGTGGTGCCATATTTCTTCCCACCACTGCTTAGAAAAGTCACCTTTTTGGACTACAACTCCCTGAATCCTCCAGTCAGCATGCCACTAGTGGTTTGGAATAAAAAAAGTATCTTTTCCAAGCTCTGTTCTTCAGCACTAAACAGTTATTTCCTGAAGAACATGTTTCATATGGAGTGGTGGTTATGTGATGAAATAAAATATAGATGGAGCTGAGAAAAACGCTGCCCCCTTGGTAAATGGATAGTGAGGCAATGACATGACTTGTTCCTGGCACTCTGCTCCAAGTTTCCTAAGCTAGCCCATCTCCTTTTCCCATTCTCCATATGCAGCTAGGAAAGATACCAGGCCAGGATTTCAGATATCGGTTACACCCGTAAATCAGTCAAGGCAGATAGCAAGCTCGGTTTCACCCCTCATAAATCCAGAGTGATTCCAAAGGAGTCAGTAGAGTTATTTTGGATTTACACCTGGCGTAACAAGGATTGGAATCTAAGATCCTGGACCAAAAGTTCCGATAGGTAGGACACTCTGAATCTACATGTGGTGTGTTGGAGAACAGAATCTGAGAGTTGTGTCCTTTTGATATGGGTCCAGACTGGCAGAGCTTGTAACAAATCAAAAGCTTGGTATCACATCCACTGCTGTCCATTTGTAACAAGAAATTAGAAAGAAAGAGTTCCAACAACATCCGTTGTTTTTTCTTCTTGCTTAGACTTAGTATGCCTAAAAGGCAGAATCTGGTGATCATAAAGCTTATTGATTCCAATGGATTTAATTCACTTTTTACTTTTTTTTTTTATTCCAACCTACAAATACCCCAGCTAGCATGGCCACTCTCTGTGCTGTTTGGGAAACTCTGGGACTGGTAGTCCATATAATATCATGTCAAGTTCTCATAGGAAGATAAAAAGCTGCTTTGTTCTCTGTTAGGCCAATGGTCCATCTGGTTTTGTATCATCTGCTGACTGGCAGTAGCTCTCTAGGGTTCCCTACTCATGTTTTAGCCACTACGAGCCCTGCCACTGAGTGGTAGCTTTTAACAAATTATTATGGTTTGATATGGTAGGCTAGCATATAGTGAACCAGTGTGATCCAGATGAAGTGGAGAAAATCCTGGTCTTTGAGCCTACCTGCAAAATGTGTCTGATAAGGTCCTTTTAAAGATAATTGCTATGAGGCAAATGAGATTTTTTAAACCATGTATTGTATGCCCTGAGAATACAGTTGGCGAAAATCAAAACAAATACATGTATGGATAGGAGATGACAGTTCCTTACGAGCCACCACCACCACAGACATGATGATCGGGTCCCCCACTTCCTGTGGGACCATTCCATTTCCATGCATGGGACTTGTATCTCCTCAGAAGGATATGTGTATGAATATATGCATGTGAGCATGCTGATGGTTATGCTATTACGAAAATTATCCGAGCAAGCGGCCTGTTATTATTTAGTGTAATTTACTCTTCTCCCATTGGGTTCTTTCATCCATACCCAATGAAACCATGTGGAACTAAACCAAATAGAGGATTACAGAACTTCAAAAGGCAATGGAGAGCGAGGAGGCAGTTGAGCGAGGCAAAAGGCTCTGCAAAGAGGAGAAACCAGGGGATGACAAATGTGGCAGTGTGCTTGTACTTAAAACGCTGATGATGGATGAATGCTCCCTTACAGTGCAGTGGGAGAGTGAAGGAGAACAGAAAGGAAGAAGAGAAAAGAGAAAATCCAAACACAGAAGCAGTGCCTCTGTTGCATTCAACATCTGCACGGATCCTCTTCCATTTGTAAAAATTCATTGAGGGGAGAAAATAGAGTTCAGCCTGATAGTATGGAAAGGATCTGTGATTGCAGGATGCAGTAAGAAGAGAGAGAACAACATTTTCTCTGTTTCCTGGACATATAATTTGAACCTGGGTATGCAATCTGATCTAATATTTACAGTATGTTGGATTTCTCTTGCTCCCTATGCCCCCATCATACCATTTCATTAGAAAGTGTCCCTGAGCCTTCTCTCTATGCACCAATAATTTGATGTGGGGTGGGCAAAATTCAGTTTTTGGAGGCCTCTGAACACTCCTTGCCTCCTCCAGACCCCTAACTGGAAATGACTGCAGTGAAAAGGTCATTTTCTTAGAAGAATATAGGAGCATTAGTTTTTTCAGAAAATGGTGTGCTGGCCCCCCCAAACCATCCCCAATAAAAACAAAAAAGAACAGAACCGCCAGAAACACAAAATTGAAAGTGATATTCTGGAAAGCAGACAAACCCTTGCCCATTTGTAATAGGCCAGATATAGCCCATGGGGGTTACTAGGAACAGAAAAAATAGAGGCCACAGACCCTCTGAAGTTGTTCATCTCTACTCTGTTCAGCTACCTTCCTTACCAAAATATCAAGTGCTTGTTCCATCAGCACTGGAAAAGGTGCTCTTTCCACTTGTCACCTGCTTGTTCTTGGTGAAAGCATGAAAATTACCTTGTTCTTAAAAAGCCACCATCTCAAAAGCACAGGTTGTTTTTTTTCAAACAGTGCTTCTTTGATGTCTAAAAATTGACTGTTAAGTGAACTGGATACATAGGGTAGTGATTCTCAAATTGTATGCCTCAAGAGAGCACAAAGTGGGCTTTTAAAAATATATTAACTAAAATATTGCTAGATGCCTCCACCATTTTATGCGTCTTGAAGCAGAAAGGTCTCAAATCACATTGACTCCTCCTTTGACTGCCAATATATCAGCAGTGACATCACCTCAAGAGACAGAGTTAAGGACACACCTGAATTCGGTGGTACAGCTTGTAAAACAGCTGAGGGAACTGGGTTTTCCCTCTCCCCACCACCCCATACCACCTACCACAGCCCAATCCCAGAAAACAGATTATTTGAACAAAGGAGTTGGAAAAAATCCTGGGAGGGTGGTGCCAAAATGTCCACTCCCATTTATTCACTCCTTTTGAAAGTGCCAGGTCAAGTCAAGAGAGCCAAAATCCCACCTAACCAGCTACTCTAGAAACCCATAACAATAAAAATAAAAGTTCATTCTTTTTGAGTCTGCTTCTGTCATTTTCCCCACCTCCTTTCCCACTGCTTAAGCACCATTTTTGATTACTGTATGGCTACCTTCTCCTCCTCCCCTCTTCACATCACTATCATCACACAGATGGCCCAAGCTATTGCACATTAGGATCTCCATTCAGGGTCAGTATTTGGGGAACTCTAAGATCTGTGCTGGATCAGGTATTAAAGCATATTTGCTCTATCATCCCCTTCCTTTGGTTAAGCCCACAAGCAGGGCGTGAATTCTCTTATGATGCTCTCTCAGTCTGGCTATTTAGAAGCCTACTACCAGTGTTAACTGGAGAATCAATGCTAATTTGGTTGGGATTTATCTTTGACTCATTTTTCCAGATATTTGAAAGGTGACAGTTTCCTTTACAAGATCTGTCTTTGGTAGGAAAGATCCCTGAGCATTTGTGTTTTTGTTTAAAATGTTTCTTTGGGGAGGGGGGAGCTCTGGAACTGCCAGTGATACATATCCTTAGGGATTCTCAGTAGAGGTTTCATAATCCACAAGGTGTGAGTCTCTCACATTCAGAAGAATCACGTGCTCCACATGTTGTTCTATGCAGCCTGGTTTACTCTGCCATGGTGAGACAATAGTCCCAAAGGGTTACAAACAGGTCTAGCTAAAAGAGCAGGGGGCAGGTCACTTAATCAACTCAAGTACATTAGCCATCAACTCCAGGAAATATCTTCAAAGCTCTGTGGTTGGTGTCCATGGTAATTGCACCAATTAGTGTAATAAAAAGTTGGCGAGAAGGAGACCCAGCAACTTCAATAGATTGTTCACCTTGCAATTATGAAACCTATTGATGCTAATAAATTCCTAGGAAGAATAACATGTTGGGGTACAGCTCCTAGATTCCCCTCAGCCAGAATGGCTACTATTTAGGGGTCCTGTTGAATTCTTCTGTGGTATAGCTGGCTGGACAGCTCAGTGGTTTAGATATCTGCCTGCAGAGTCAGTGGCTGGGAATTCAGTTCCCCACTGTGCCTCCTGCAAGAAGAGCCAGCCTGTGTAGTCATGGGCAAGATGCACAGTCCCAGCATGCCCACAGAAGAAGGGAATGGTAAACCACGTCTGTGCATTCTCTACCTAGAAAACTCTGAAAAGGGTCACCATGTCAGAATTGGCTTGACGGCACATCATCATCATCATTATTAGGTTCTTCTCTACCTCTCCTTCTACACTTACGAGTCTTTGATATGAAAGATATTTAGCCTGGCTAATATAAAAGATGGTCAAAGACTGCACATTTCTGATATGTCTAGTTACTAGCAGTGGAAAATGAAAAAAGCAACCTGGATATGATTTAAGTAAAATGTTTTAAATGTTTTACAGTCCTTTCCTTTCATTCATTCCAAGACAGATTATTTTCCTGTTGTAATAGAGGTGCTTAGCTAATCAGCTGGTCTTAATTTAGTCCAAGTTAGATTATTTTCCTAGTTTGTAAACAAAAAACTGAAAGAATCTGCATCATATTAAGTAATAACTTAACTCTAAACTGAGTCTTAAACGGAGTCCCCATATATATGAAACATTTCTACCCAGTGGATAATAGAAGAATTCACTCATCTTTTCCTCACAGTTGTGGAACTGCGAATCCTCTTCTTATACAGTAGACATCATTGAACACTCCTTTGGTTTATGACTACTGAAGGATTAAATACTCTGAGTATTTATTTATATATACAGGGAAAAACCACATATGCATTATTGTTTCTCGAAACCCATTCAGAGACTGGGGAGTGGGGGAATCTTTAATTTAGCTACGTGTGCCCCAGAGCTTGTTACCATGCATGTGGACATTCTAGCAGCCAGCATGAAAAGTCCATGTGTACCTGCCTTCCTCTAACGAAGGAAAACTAGAGCTATTTGATTTACTTTTATATTTATAAAGCAAAAAGCAAAGTGTGCTGCTTATAAACTGCCTCATAGTGCAGGCTACACATTGCCCCCCTCCCCGTAAGCAGGGTACTCAATTTACCAATCTCGGAAGGATGGAAGGTTAAGTCAGCCTTGAGTCAGCTACCTCTACCCAAGATCTAACTCAGGTTATAAACAGAGTGTTCACTGCAGTACTGCAGTTTAACCATGGTGCTGTGAGCTCATGTACAGTAGTTCCCCCGTATCCACAGATGACCTATTCCAGGACCAACCAAGGATACCTGAAACCACAGATATGAGGGGACCCATTAAAGAGATTTGGTTACAGCAAGAGGAGAGAGGAAGGAAGAGAGGAGAAAGTGAGTGCACATGTGCAGTGCAGGTTCGGTTGCAGCAGCAGCAACTGCAGGTAACTGAAATAATGGATGTTGACTCCATGGATATGTGGGGACTACTGTATGTATTTATATATTTCCATTTTCTTTCGTGTGAATCCCAAGTCAGCTTGCAATAGATGTTTTAAAACAATGCAGGTAAAAAAGCACAATAAAATGCAATGTTGAGGGCACAACCACACAGAAATATGTTCTTGGTTGATGCAAACTTTGCTATACCACACTCTGGAATTTAAATCACTGCTGCAGTTCATCCAGAAATAATTTATTATCCAAGAAAGGTGCATTTCAAGCATCTACATATCACACAGCTCCTCTTCTCTGCCATTATCACCACCCTGTTATCTAGTCCTTTTGCCAAAATTCAAATTCTTCCTTTTTAAAAAAATGTTTAGCAAATACAAGTGAAATAGCACTGAACTGACAAAGCATGGTACATATCACCATTAGTGCTGCATCAGTTTTGTGCTATATCTATAGTACTGAACCAGATTTTTCAAAAAACTACAATTTACAGATTACATCACAGTTGCAGTCTTTACCAGTTCAAGCACAAAACAGGCAGAGACAGTACAGTTCATTCCTATCTCACCACACCACTCTGTACACCATCAGTGATGGCATATAGTCAAGCCCAACAATAGCCCTAAAGAACTGATACAGGCAATCACACAAGCCAAAAGCAAGATGGGATAATGTGGATTGTAATGATGTTAAAAAAAACACACAAAAACCCTACAAACCATGCCGTCAAATAGAATATACCACATACTTCTCCCAGAAGAGCTGATCTACTTGCGATATGCAGAAATGTCATGTAGTAAATTGAATAAATATTGAAAGGAACAGTGAGAAACATGAGGCACTCCTATCCCCCACAAATAGTGGGACAAATACCTGTGTAGTCACTCCCACAGAAGGCCCTCTCTCATATGTTTAACAAGTGTGCCTTTGAGGCTGATAGGACATTGAGAAGATCTTAAGACCCAGGCAGGTTCAAATGTATAGGGCTTTAGAGGTCACTGCCCACACTTTGAATTTGCCCAGAGATTGACTAGTACCCAGTGAAACTGTTGTAGCAGAAAATTTCTACAGCCTGGCTGCAGCATTTGGACCTGCTGGAGATTCTGAACACTTTCCAAAGGCAGTAACTGCTACTAAACTTTAGAGAAGGAAGAAGAGAGTCTAAGCAATTACTTAGACAAGATCAGGGGAGACAAGGAGGGTGAACCACTGGCTCAGGGTACTTGTGTTACATGTGTTCGTGTTCAGTTTCCAACAAGCTTGCTATAAATAAGACTGCATGAAAAAAGTGTTTCTAATTTGAATTGAATTGATCGAGTTTTCATTCCTACACACTGCTTCTTTTTCACCCTCTCCTAGGAAATCATGTCAATCATCTCATCATCTTTTTAATGATAAACAGATCAATGTCCTCCAGTGTCACTCTGTCATGCTTATCCTTCTGTACCACCATCACATGCTTGTAGTTCTTGGCATTCACTGCAGTATTTCAGATCCTGTTTCAGAAATGGCAAACCAGACCATAATACTCAGCAGTGCTTTCATGACACAACATTTAGCAGAGTCAACAAACAGTGCTGCATCACATAATAGCTGAAATCCTGTTCATTTAAGTTACACCACATTTAGATGATGATGTTATCAGGCAGGACCATTTTTTTGGAGATTAAAAATTTCCTACATCTGTCCCAAGGCACTCATGGCACCCATGTAATCTCTTTCGTTGTCAGGGTGACTTTACTGGTGCTAATTCAAAAGTAGGTGATCCTTGGATTTTTATTTTGTATTGACCGTGTGGCTCTTTTATTTCAATGATTCTACTGGTGCCAGTGGTTTTTAGTGGTTATAGAATTCATCCCTCTGTTCTGCACACACACATACATACGAGTTTCCATGATTAAAGGGATTACACAGGAGCCAGGCATGCTTGGGACAGAATTAGGAAATATTTAATTTCCAAAAATGTATCCTGGCTAATGACACAATCAAATTGGCAAAACATAATTTACACAAACAGAATTTCAGCCAAAGAGTGCTGTAGCATTAATACGTTTATCACGGCATAAGCTTTTATGGACTGCATACCACTTCAACTGATGCATGAAGGCTGGAGGGATTGTAGACACAAAGGAAAGTCAGAAGGAAAACAAAGTACAGGGAGTAACTGTGTCATCATTAATACTGATAATTCATCCTTGCTCCTGATCATACAAACATTCTGGTAAGGCAATTAACACATGTAGAGTAATAAGAAACCTTGATCATGATTCAAGTCTGCCACTTTTTTGTGAACCCTTTTTTTGCTCTGTTACTTTAGTGCCATCCGGTTTTATTGATTAGTTGTTATAGCTTTAGTTTTATCTTGGTTTGTTTTGTTTATTATTGTGAACTGCCCAGAGTAGTACTTTGTCACTAATGGGGAGTGATATACAAATACGTCTGCAGAGACAGACGTCTGATGAATGGTAACTCATTGGTCTCTCACTCATCTTCCTCTGAAATTTCTCTGTTAAAAAATGGTTGCATTAAGGACAGGGACAGAGAGTCCTGGTGAGATGTTGTCACTTCTGACATTTGATTTGGTCTGATGTTCATTTATTCTTTTGTGTAGAGCTTGCCCTGTTTGTCTCAGGTAGAATGGAGGCAGTGCCAAAAGAAGGACATTGTGTTGCACGTGTTTATCAGAACAAGAAAATCCACTTCACTCTTCCTTGGATAATACGGTTATTTTCCATATTATAAAATAAGGTTATTTTCCCAAGTGTAACCAATGTAAACCTTACCTTTCTTTTAGTGGTACACAACATCTACTGCTGATGCATTTTTTGCTGGAAGCTGTGCTAATGACAAGTAGGACATCCATTCTGCACATCTAACATGGTCACCTTAAGCCCACAACGCAGCACATCTGAATGCATTTGTTGGATCTGGTCAATATTGGCACTGTGTAAAGGCATGATGGACAATGGTACTGACAAATCAGCAGGTGACACACATCCAAGTCCTTAGGAAGTCCCACAGTTCCAGCAACTCTTTGCTCTCCTTACTTCTGATGGCAGCTGTTTTATAAATCACAAAAACCCTGTGGAACAGTTGGAAGAAGTAGAGGGAAGAAGGCTGCTTCCAATTTAAACTGTAGGGGGTAGTCAGGGAGGCAGAAGGTAATTTCCCAAGCTGGAAGGTATCCAGGAAGCCAGGACTTCCACACATGAGCTGTCTGATAGCTCAAGAGACAAAAACTCTCTAGCTGCACTCTTCCCCTGCTCTGCTACCACTCACACAGCAATAATCAGCAACACCAGTTTGTTGGGAGCCAGCTTGAAGAAAACCTAGCCTTCCTGGGGCAGGAGCAGCTGGACTGGCCTTATTATGAAGCAGAGTGGTGCAGCTGTCTCAAGCAGGAATTGCTGGGCCTGCAGAATAGTGACAAAGTGCTGAATGGAATACTTTGTTGAGAGGCCCCTAACCTAGCCTATTAGGTAAAGGTAAAGGTTCCCCTTGACATTTAGTCCAGTCGTGTCCGACTCTAGGGTGCGGTGCTCATCCCCGTTTCCAAGCCATAGAGCCAGCGTTTGTCCGAAGACAGTTTCTGTGGTCACGTGGCCAGCATGACTAGACACGGAACGCCGTTACCTTCCCACCGAGGTGGTACCTATTTATCTACTCGCATTTTTACATGCTTTTGAACTGCTAGATTGGCAGGAGCTGGGACAAATGATGGGAGCTCACTCCATCGCGTGGATTCGATCTTACGACTCCTGGTCTTCTGACCTTGCAGCACAGAGGCTTCTGCGGTTTAACCCACAGCGCCACCACGTAACCTAGCCTATTACCCTTTGTCAAGTATATTGTCCAGACACCAGTGCTGAAGTAAGATTCAGCTCCCAGTTTGGTTAGCTTCTCTGAGTGAAGTGTAAGGAGGGGGGGTCTTTAATGGTAATAATACTTACATGCCATCAAGTTGAATCAATTTATAGCAACCTTTTCTAGGTTTTCTAGGCACAGAGTACTCAGGAATGATTTATCAGTCCCTTCTTCTGTGGGTGCTCTGTAACTATGCAGCTTGCCCAAAGCTATACAGGCTGCTTTTCTCAAACATGGCACAGTGGGTAACTGAACTCCTGACATCTGGTTCCAGAGCCAGGCACTCAGCTCACTAAGCTATCCAGCCAACTCCCTTGTCCTTTACCCCAGAAAAAGGTTTTAGGTTGACCCTAAGGGACAGAGCTCATGAAAGCTACTTTTGGGGAGGATCTCATGTCTCCGCCAGTCAACATATGAGGAGACATAGAATTTGTGTACTGCATCTCTAGCAGCAGGATATGGTGGACAAATTTCACATAAGAAGAAGAAAATAAATCCTTTTGAAGAGGGGGTCTTTCTCAGATATGACCTGCTCATATTCTCTATAGCAGTCCAAAGAAGACAGCACTGGAGGTGAACTGCATGTCATGGAACCATATCAGGAGCACACCATGAAAACAAATAATTACTCATGTTTTCTTGGAACTACTGGAAAGAGCCATAGCTACTGGTTCAGAGTTCCTGATGTCCCAAGGCATAGAAGTTCTCACCAAGAAAAGAGAATTATCAGTCTAATCATTACTAGCTTATTTCAATAAAAGACTGCCTTTTTAAAAAGTCTAGAAGACTATGCCCAAACATTCTAGAAAGGTGAAAGAATATGGTTATGTCCAGTTTATGAGAAGTGGGGCATTTGGGTCACAATTTTACCCTTGTATGTTTTTATATTCACCCATATGTCTTGAGAATTTAGCCTGTCAGGACTTGAACAAAGGAACAACCCCTTGTTTTGGGTATATGACATCGTGTGCCACACCAGCACCTCACCAGCAGAACCAGGGCTCTTTGTCAATAACTCCATGGGCTCCAGCTCAGCTTCCTGACTCATATCAGCTTTTATTAGAGTTACAACAGCAGTTCCCCCTGCCTTTTCCTCTACAGTCCCATAGGGTTTCATTACAGTCTCTAAATTACTTGTCAACTTGGGGGTGCAGTTAGTTTCACTGGAATTCCCCCAGAGTCCAGGTTCTGGAAGCAGGAAGGAGGAGAGAGTTCAGGGCCAGAACACACCCCATTTAGAGATGGCTTGCATAAATGAGTACAGGAACTTACTCTCTGCAGCTTGTTCTCCCAGTCCCTTATCTCACTTGCCTCTCCAGAGCTGTGGCAGCTTCCAGGCCAATGTAGCCTTGTCCAGTCACATGGCTGGAGTCTCTGGTGCCTTGTTCCTGTCACAAGTCCATAAACCTGGTGAGGGTAGAGAGCTTCTGGCATACTCTCACATGTCTTCTTTTTCCAAGATAGGCAGTGACTAGAGATGGGCACAAAGCACTTTGTGTCAGGTCATCTTAGGTCATTGGTGTGTTCCCTTCCCCTACCCACCCCCACCGGCTCCCCCACTCACCAGCCAGTACACACTCCTCATTCCCTCCCTGTCACACAATCTTTCAGTCCTGGCAGAAGCATGGACTTCCCTTCTCTACCTCCTCCAGCAGCTGCCCACTCAGACAGGACAAGGATTCCTGCTGTGCTGCCTTTGAGTGGGCAGCTGCTGGAGGAGGCCGACCCAGCACAAAGCACTTTGTACCCATCTCTAGCAGTGACCCCTTAGTTTTCACTTCTCCTCTCTTTTTCCCTTTGACCCTGCCTCTTCCAGCTGTCTCTCATTCAGGACACTGTCTCCCCTGCAGTTGCAGAAACCCCCATCCTGATTCTGCGGCAACTCGCTCTCTTCCTGGATGCTTGCTATCTGTGGTCTGTGGCCAGACAGCTCACTAGGGGTGGGCACCTGCACCCCCTCACAGCCATATACTGTTAGAGGAACTGTACTTAGATCATTGCCTTGTGCTATAAGAGTTCAATGCCTCCTCTAACTGTAACAATGGCACCTGTTTTATGTTGCAAAAATATCCATCTCTGTTTTCAGCAAAACAATGCATTGGTCACAGCACCCTCCAAAGGAGGTTTATTAAACTCAAAGACCAAGCTCCTATTCAGGGTTTCATAGCATAAATCTCCATTTATTTATTTATTTATTTATTTATTTATTTATTTATTTATTTAACTTATATGCCGCCCACTCTACCCAAAGGTCTCTGGGCGGCTTACAACAATTAAAATACAATTAAAGTACAATAAAAAGATAAAACAATTAAAATACAAATAAAATAAATTTACAAAGTTATGCTGCAGGATCACACCATTATGCAAGTGACTGCTCTGTGGATACTGCAAGCTTGCTATCCCTAATATGCAATCTCATTGTGGAACATTAGAGTTCATACTTATGCACAGTTAGAGAAAGTGCAAAAGGCTAAGCACTCTTCCACACAGAGAACAACTGCTTGTGCACAAGTTTTTAGGATACTGCCCTTTCATGGTAGGCAAAAAAGTGCAACAACTTGCTCAATAGGAGTTGCATGGATGTAATTACACAATAAGATCCTAATCAAAATAGCTAAAATAAACTCCAAATCATTGCATTGTTATAGAGAATAAAAAGTTTGTGGGAAAGTACCAGACTTTTGCTTTGCCAGAAATGAAATCAATTGAATCAGAGATTTGCATATAATGACCAAATGTACACATCTGGCAATTGCTGAGAAGCCATGGTTGAAATTTGTCTTAGCTCATCCATTGGAATGATATGCCATTTGTCCCATGTGTTTTGCCTTCATGGGGCTCTGAGCAGCCGTCTCACTTAGGCCATGAATCTTCTCAGCTTACCATTTTCCCAGCTGTGGGGTGGTCGTATTGGAGCTGCTGCATTATTGACAATTGGCTTGGAGAAATAGTTGGTGAGTGTTTTGCCTTAGCCTAACAATAGCTACTCCTTTGCTTCCCTCTAAAGAAGAAGAAGAAGAAGAAATAAAAACAAGCAAAATAACCAGAGGTAAGAGGGGAAGGTTGCTGGCATAGCTGAGACATGGGAGGATAAGGCACAGTTGGAACAAGGAACAGCCAGCATTCTTCAGAGCAAATGGATGTTTGAAACTTTGAAAAAACAACAAAGTGTGAGGTGTGGAACAGAGCTGGTCCTTCCTGCAGTACAGAGCTTGGGGAAGCTCCTTTTTGGGACTACAACTCCCAGAATCCTCCAGCAAGTGTGGACATTGGTCATACTAACTGGGTTGGGGGAAGGTTCAGGATTTGTGTTCTAAATAAGTACTTTTCCTGGTGCAGGATCTCGAAATGCTTTGGACTACCTCTTCTCATAGCTTCCATATTTTGTTGTTAGCAGAAGGGACAAATGAATATTTATGTTAAAGATGGTGTCATTCCAGAAAAGTGTACTTGTCTAGAAATAAACAGTCCTTCATATTACAGAGTGGCTGGCAACTCTTGTTACTATTTACAGTATTATGACGACTTAGGTAGTTGAGGAATCTGCATATATAACTTGATTTCTTTGTTTGCTGGCATCCACAAGAACTTGACATTTTGTTTGATTAAATATTTTTATAGCAGGTTTGAAGCATTTGATTGGCTTTAGCTAATTAGGAGCATCACCCTTCTTCCTTTTAGCACTTCCATATCTGATTTGCACACACTGGTTAGCATTATTCCAGCTTACTCCCCGGAAGGAAGGAAGAGCGCGAGAGAGAAGGAGGGAAAAGAGAGAGAAAGAAGAAAAAAGAATAGGGCTAATCCAAGACATTTTGAAACTGGCTGGATAGCTCAGTGTTTTAGGTATCTGGTTGTGGAGCCAGAGGTTGGGAGTTTGATTCCTTACTGTGCCTCCTGGGAAGAGCCTATGTGGCCTTGGGCAAGCTGCACAGTTGCAAGATACACCCAGAAGAAGGGAATGGTAAACTACTTCTGGATACTGTCTATCTAGAAAACCTTGAAAAGGGTCACCATAAGTCAGAATTGACTTAATAGCACACAAGTATTATTATTAAGACATTTTGCTGCTGAAGCACCAATGGTGGCAGTGGTGGCCCATCTGTTAGGGAAAGTAGGGTACTGTCCCACCTCTGGCTCAGGCCACTTCTAGCCAACAGACTTCTTTCTGCCTCCTTACCAGAAGCAGAGGTCCTCTCTGTGTGCATATGTGTGAATTGTTGCCTGCCTCTGTGTGTGTGTGCATGTGTGAATAATCTTTTTTAGCTGCTGGCTCCACTGACTGCTGGTTAGAGTCACCGACCTGGTTAGAAACTCCACCAACCACAATGGGCACCAGCTGCCACTGAATCGTACTCAGAATCCATCTCATAATATCCAATATCAGCATAGTTACTATGGCACATGAGTGAATTTTCTTAAATTACATCTTCCAAGAATCTGCAAGCCATTTCTTCTCCAAACTCTGCCCCCAAACATACTATCTGAGTTGACTGCTTAGTGAGTCCAACACTGAAAGAGACCAAGATTAAAATTGATCTGTGTCATGAAGTTAAAGTTAGGACAATGGTGGACTGTACACATAAAGAACTAAGAAATTCTGCCAGATGTGTTGGAATTGATCAAAGTTGTCTTTTCACAAAAGGTCACATGCTCACATACTAGGTAAAGGTTAAGGTAAAGGTTCCCCTTGACATTTAGTCCAGTTGTGTCCGACTCTAGGGCGCGGTGCTCATCCCCGTTTCCAAGCCATAGAGACAGCGTTTGTCCGAAGACAGTTTCCGTGGTCACGTGGCCAGCGCAACTAGACATGGAACGCCATTACCTTCCCACCGAGGTGGTACCTATTTATCTACTCGCATTTACATGCTTTCAAACTGCTAGTTTGGCAGGAGCTGGGACAAGCGACGGGAGCTCACTCCATCGCGTGGATTCGATCTTACGACTGCTGGTCCTCTGACCTTGCAGCACAGAGGCTTCTGCGGTTTAACCCACAGCGCCACCACGTCCCTTTGCTCACATACTACCCGGTCCCAAAAGGAGTAAACAACTTAAAAGTCAGTTCTTATATGTTGACACATAAAGCCCTAAATGGTTTAGGACCTCGATACCTAGCAGAACGCCTTCTCCCACCTAGATCTACTCGAGTCACTCGCTATAGCCAGGAAAGACGGCTGAGGGGCCTAACGCCGAGAGAGGCCCGGAAAGAAAGAACTAGAAACCGGGCCTTCTCGGCAGTGGCCCCTCGATTTTGGAACAGCCTGCCGTCAGAGATCTGCCTGGCACCCTCTCTGGGTGTTTTTAAGAGCCAATTAAAGACTTGGCTCTTCAGGCAGGCCTTCCCTCCTGTCAATACTTGACTTTTATTTTTTACTTAGTCTTTTGTTTATATTTTCCCATCTTGATTAATACTATTATTGTCAATTTAATTGTTGTTTTAACTGTTTTATGAATAATTTTATTGTAAGCCACCCTGAGTAGACATTGTCTAGAAGGGCGGGATAAAAATCTAATAAATAAATAAAATAAATAAAATTCTTCTCTTTAAACGTCTGAGAAAACATCTCAGACCAGGACTACTACTGTTTTCTTGCTATTGTCATTTCTCGCTTTAGTGTCTGCTTCTATGACTGGTAGCAATCCACTGCATCATCCTCTTGTCGAGCGTCAAGGCAGGGCAGGGGATAACGAGCAGCCAGAATCATCTGGTGACTATCCATCATAGCTTGAGCTCTTTGTTCTGACAGCTACATTTTGTCTCCTAATTTTAGAGCAACGCTCCATCAAGAAACCAGAAGGAGAAAGGATCCTGAGCTTTTGATTGAAGAGATAGGGCAAGAAGACTTATCCTCCAAACCACCTCGGAATACAAGACTGTGTTGAGTCAGCAAACTCCTAATACCTATCAGGAGCTCTTGAGAAGTCTCAGGATCATCATTCTCTATGACCCCATGGCTTGCCTTCCACTTCTCTTAAAGAGTATTTTCCCCAGTGGATTAACAGCCATGAATAAAGCAATTACGCTTTACAATCTTATAGTTCAATTTTGTTTTCTCAAATATATCTATTTCAAAATATTGGTTACATTTTTGATCTTCAAACACAAGGTTTACCACTGCTGTCTTGAAATGAGGTACATCAGCCAATCTTAATGAAAGCAACCTGGGCAAAAACATTTGTTGTGGGCAGTTAGGGCAATGGAATGCTGCCACCACAAAGAAATCAAAGCAAACTTATTCCAGGTACCTTCCACCACAGACAAAAAGCAGAAACCATGCTGGGTGTTGTGCATACTGATCACTCAATTCTTTGTTGATCTTGTTGCTGTTGTTACAATAGCAGGAGCAGAAACAGCAATCATGGTAGACAAGATAACGCAAGACACTTTTATCTGTATATCAGCATTCAATCACCATTTTAAAAAAAACCCCAAAAGAAATGTATTTTAAATAAGGACTGAAACTACATGCTCTGGAAAAACCAGATCAAATCTGCAGTGATTCCTGTCATATAGAATCATAGAACAATGGAGTTGAAAGGGGCTTTTCAGACCATCAAGTCCAACCCCCTGCTCAATGCACAGATCCAAATCAAACTCTATTTGACAGATGGCTGACTAACTTTCTCTTGAATGCCTCCCGTGTTGAAGAGCTCACCATTTCTGAAGATAATTGATTTCATCATCATACTGCTCTAACAGTTAGGAAGCTTTTCCTGATATTCAGCTGAAATTTGGCTTCCTGTAACTTGAGCCTATCATTATGTAATGGACTCCATCTTTGCGGTCCATCTGCAAACAAGCAAAGACCTTTCTGTTCAGACAAGCTTTCCCTCAGTGACTGGCTGCCTAAGTGGGGTTTTTAAACAGATTGTTGTGCCTTACTGCTTTACTGTGTTGTAGTATGGTATTTGGCCCTTTCTAGTATTTGTGTACTTACTGTTTTTAGCTTTAAATATTGTCTTTTAATGATGTGAGCTGCCTTGGGTCTTTTTAAGGAGGAAGGTGGGATAAAAATATTTTAAATAAATAAAATAAATATGTGTCCTGCACTCTGTGAGGATTGAGAACATATCTTCCCTTCTTCTGTATGAGCATCTTTCAAATATTAAAAGAGTGTTATCATATCCCCCCTCAGTCTTCTTTTCTCAAGGCTAATCATGCTCAGTTTTTTCAGTTTTCCTCACAGGGTTTGGTTTTCAGTCCTGTGATCGTCCCTGTTGCCTTTCTCTGAACTTGTTTCAGTTTGTCAGCATCCTGCTTCACGTGCAGTGTCCAGTACTAGACAGAGTACTCAAGATGAGGCCTAACCAATGCTGAATAGAGGAAGACTAGTACCCTGCAGGGTTTGGAGACTGTACCTCTATTAATGCAGCCTAAAATGTTTTTTGCCTTTTTTGCAGCCACATGGCACTGTTAGCTCAGATTCAGCTTGATAAACATTCCCTGGACCCCCTTGTCATTAATAAAAATGTTGAGGAGAACTGCGTCCAGGACTGAGCCTTTTGGTACCCCACTTATTACTTCCTCCCAGTTTAAGAAGGAGCCACTGATAATCTCTGAGTATGATTCTGTAACCAACTGTGCATTCATCTGATAGTTATTCTTTCCAGCCCACACCTAGTTATCTTGCTAATCAGAATATCACGGAGCACTTTTGGGGGAGAAAGGTGGCATAGAAATATTTTAAATAAATAATATAAATAAATAAATAAATAAAACCTTTGCTGAAGTCAAGATATATTACATTTGTAGCATTCCCGCCATTTACCAGGGAGGTTACCTAATCAAAAAATAACATTAGTCTAGCAGGATTTGTTCTTGACAAACCTATGTTGGCTTCTAGTTATTACTATATATTTTTTCAAGATGCCTGCAGAGTGACTACTTTATAATCTGCTCTAGAATTTTCATACAACATTAAGCCCTACTGTGGTTTGGAACAGCTCCAGTCTAATTCTTTTCTCCTCCTGTTTTTACAGATACTCTGCAATATCAGCTGATAGGCATGAGGACCATCCTTTTTTCCCACCAGATGTTTCCCCTTTAACCTGTAATTAAAGCTACGCATTGAAAGATGGGTATGAACACCTTTAAAAAAAAAGATTAAAAAATAAAAATGGGGGCAAGAGCACGGTGTGACATTCCCATCATGTAAAGCTGCTCCCAGTGCCTGACACACCTATAGCTACAATGTGCATGCCCAACCACACCAAATTAAAACAAAGTGTTGCAATTTGGACATTTGTTACAATCAAGGTTGTGCCTGTTTGTAGCTAACCCACAGCAAATTCATCTTCTCTCGTTTATCACAAATTTGTAATTCCATACAAAGGTAGACTAATCAAATTTCATAAATCAGGGTCATCAGGTTGACATGTACTAGTACCTTTCAAATGCTTTTGTCTAGAAAAAGAAAAGAACTGGGTTGTCTTTGAAGCCATTGTCTTATCCCATCCTTTTAGTAGATTAATGAGCAGGTCTTCATTGAGTCTCACTCTTATGTCTGAGGAAGAGCACTTGTCCATGAAAGCTCACATTAAAATATAGCAGTTCACATTTAAGGTGCCACAACCTTTTTGTCTTTATTTTTAATTTTTCTTTTTCTTTTTCGCCTGATAATGCTAGCAGAGATTAACACGGCTATCTCTTCTAAAACTACTTCATGGAGGAAAAGTTGGCTTTCTGGTGAGGATTTGGCCCAACTATTTTTCCCTTGTGTTTGAATAAACCAGGCAGTTTAACAGAATGTATTGCAGATCATGTATTCTGTTATGTTGCAGATCATGTCAAATACCATGACTGCACAGGATCTCAGTAATAGTCTTTTCTCATATCTTCCATCCAAGGCTGCTGAGGATTGATTAAATGAGGTTCTTGTGATTGTATACTCTTAGCTCTAATCAAAATGGTGACTATAATAGAAATGCTATAATATTACTACTACTACTACTACTACTACTACTACTACTACTACTACTATTACTACTGTTACTACTACTGTACTAGTAGTTGTTTCAAGTCCTGAAGAACCCAGAGTTTAAAGGGTTTGTATGTTTGTTTGTTTATTTGTTTGTTTGTTGGACTACAAATGCCTGAATCCCTCAGCTAGCATCTAGTCTCTCTGGGAGATTATGTGGGCTGTTGTCCCCCCCCCCCCAAAAAAAAAACTTTTCAAAGCTCTGACAGTTAAACTAGTTGATTGTCTATGATGTGTTCTGATACACAACTGTTTTGAAACATTGTTAATAAATCCCATTCGAAGCTTTTCGGTGTTGATTCACTGACTCTTATAAAGGAAATAAGAAGATTCACTCTAAAAGCTTTCAGTTTTCTCTTACGGATTTGATCACATCTTTTGTGTGCGTCTTCTTCTTTTTTCCTTTTTTAGCTGAACTAACAGCATATGCAGCTCCTAATTCTCACTTCTTGACTTCCAGATGATTTGTTTAGATACTGCCCTGAACCCTATCCTGTTTTATTTTATTTTATTTCATTTTATTTCATTTTATTTTACTTTATTTTATTTTATTTCTGGTATCTTCAGAACTTCCCACCATGGTGCAGCATGGAAGGTGTTCATAAAAGGATCAAAATCCATAGATTTCGCTACACAAAGGGGTACAGCAGAGGACAAATTAGCCATATTGCCAGGGATCAAATGGCCAAACTGCAGGCATTCATGTCGGATCCAATAACAAGTGTCAGGCGTGAGAGAGGTTGCAGGCATGAGCCAATTCCCACAGAAACAAAGGGCAAGTGGGATTTTGTCACTTTCCCTGTGAAAAGTCACGTTTGCCAAGGGAAGTCATGAAACCTAAGCCTCGGATCAGGTTCTCAAACACTCTTCAGAAATATTCAAGGGATGAGGTTTTATGCCTTGTCATGGATAGTCTAGAAAAATGGTTCTTTTTTGTCTTTTCTTCATTATCCTGACCCAGCAAGATTCAAAGGACAGGAATTAAGGGTTAATATAGATAACATCAAAGATGTATTTCTTCCCTCACCTCTTTGCTTCTTGACTTCCTTCCATCAACAGGACTTTTTGCATCCACAAAAATGTTTCTGTGTTCTCTCATCCCTGAAAACATCCATATTTACAGCTCTAGGAAGAGACCCTTAGCATGGAGAAGAAACCAGATGTCTCTCTCAGGCTGACAAAAAGCAGAGGAGGTAGGTCTGAAATATTTTCTTTCAATGAGATATATGCAAAAAAAAAAAAATCCTACCTTCATGAGAGATTGGGGCAGCTTAGGGTTTGGGAACAAGGTACGTGACCACCAAATTTTGGTGCAGTGGTAGAGAGCTAGTCCCTTCTCTCTCAAACCAGAGTGGTAGCTAAATCTAACTTCAATAGTGCCCGAAGTGGTAGTACTTGAAGGAGCACTTCTAAAAATGGGCCTAAGCATATTGTCTAGTGTGAGCTGATGTGGGGAAATCTCTTTCTCTCTTTCTCTCTTTCCTGAATGGTGTGAAGGCATAGTTCTTCACTGTGTTGAGCACATTTACCTAACACCACCAGCAGTGGACATTGCCTAGCAGTGGGTTGGACCCTTGGTTCCCTCAGATTTCCTTGGACTAGAGTTCTCATTATTCCTGGCGTTAGCCATGCTGCCTGGAGATGGGAGCTTCAGTGGAAGAACATCTGGGGAAGTAAGCCAAGGACCTGCTGCTCTAATACATTTCTAATGGGATTAGTCAGAGCAGTCAATGGTTCCCAACCTATTGTGTGGGGGAACGTGAGTAGCCCATAATCTCATTTGGTGGTGAGGCGCCCCCCTCTTCGACTACGCACTGCTCTTTGAAGGAATAATTATAATTATGTATTGTCAAGATTCCAACATATGGTGACCTTCTCAAGGGTTTTTTTGGTGCAAAACATTCAGAAATGGTTTTCCATTCCCTTCTTCTGGAGGCAACCAGGGACCGTGCAGCTTGCACAAGGCCACATAGGGTGGCTTCTCTCCTATAAGGCACAGTGGAGAAATGAACTTCCGACCTCTAGCTCTGCAATCAGATGTTCTATCTTACAAATGCTCTGTCTCCCTCACAGAAGATATCCAGCAAGCCTCTGTGGGAAAACAAATATTGAATTCTAAATTCCAAAACTCTCACTGGATTACAAAAGTTGGGTTCTCAATACACATTCTAGATTTGAAAATTTTATGTGGAATACTTCTAAAGCATAAAGCCCTGAGATGTGCTTTTTATTTGACTCTCTCCCCCCACTGCTACCAGTCATCAGCACCTCTGGCCCTGGACACCGTGCAGCCTCACAAGTTCTACTCTGAGAGAGTAGGAGGGAAAATAAAGGAGATGTTTACTCTTTGAAGTTAATGGAGTGGCTCGGTGTGTTAATGGGCTATTTACCAACACTGCCTCCTCTGTCTCTTGTTTTACAAGTGAAAATACTTCATGGCTAGACTTTGCCATCAGGTTGGCCCCAAAGAGGTAACTCTGGCTCTCCTCCACTTTTCATTCAAGTACAAGTGAACTTTAAAAAGGGAGAGGATTGTAAAAATGAATGATGAAAAACAGGGTCCCACTTTCTAAAAATGTCACTAAAACAAATATATATGCCCCCTTTGGCTTAAAACAT
This sequence comes from Intellagama lesueurii, assembly GCA_037013535.1. Taxonomy (NCBI): domain Eukaryota; kingdom Metazoa; phylum Chordata; class Lepidosauria; order Squamata; family Agamidae; genus Intellagama; species Intellagama lesueurii. The sequence goes on from JBAJHW010000003.1 coordinate 214,370,638, forward strand.
CTTAAAATTAGCCAACACAAGAGTAAACCTCATTTTCTTTTCCTTTCCTTTCCTTTTGGAAATACATAGTGACTGTAAGTGGGGGAAAAAGTGAAAACATCTAGAGCCTCTAAATTCCAGCTAAGAATTTTGCCCTAGAAATTTGTTATTTTGCGGGTTTCAACAATGGAACAGTTGGTGAGATTGTTGAACATGGCTTCTCAGAGGAAGTACTAGAATGCATTTCCTACTGAGAAACACTTCGTAGGCAAAAGATCACAGATTCTGTCTCTGAGCATCTCCAGATAACACATAGGAGAAGATGAGCAAGGCCCTTGCCTGAGATTCTGAAGAGCTGCTCCCCGTATTGGGGAAGATGCATAGATAGTCTGACTTTGTATAAGCACAGGTTAGAAAAAGTTCCTTTTTTCAGCTACAACTCCCAGAATCCCCTAGCCAGCATAGTCACACTGGTAGAAGGCCCGTTCTTATGAGGAAGGAACCTCTATAAATAAACCACCCACCATTCTGGGTCCACCATTCACATCCCCCAAGATGCCTTTTCACTCTGTCCTCCTCCATACAAATCATGCATATCTTACAGCTGTTCTCAGGTAAGCCGGTAGTGCTGCAGATTGATGGGCATGCATTTGGCAAGTGTATCCTTCCTTTCAGTAGGCAGATGCTACATGCAAAATCTCATTGCAGCCTTTTGGATTACAGCAAAATGGATTACCGCAAAAATCCATAGGGTTACACAGCCTGTTATCGCAAAGCTGTCCACCTGTGTCTTGTCACAGATGGGAGATTGTAAAACACCATGTGAGAGATTTAAGCATGTTTCCCTTCTTGATAACGCCACCTGCCAGAGGAAGGGAAGAATAGGAGAGTGTAAAATGTTACACAGTGGTGGAATTTCACGTGCACCATAAAGTACTCAATGGAGGAAGAGAAATGGAAATGAGATGGTGCCCCTTGAACCCACTGCTGGCGTGTCACTAAGAAGGATAAAAGGATGAGGAGGAGACCAGGGAGATCATGGAATACAGCCCACATGCAGGTGGAAATAAAGAGGAAGTTGCCTCTTTAGCCTATTGTTCAGGCCATTGCTGGCAGAGCTTGGAATGTTTACTTGTTTTGGACTACAGAGGTCAGAATTCCATGTTACCCATGCTTTGGTCACTGGGCAGCATGAGGAACAGGCAAGAAAAGATGCCAGAGTGAATAGAGGCAGGAGTCTTGTTTGTTTAATTCATGCAACCCACCATTCATATATCTCACCTTTCCATTAAACCTGCACTCAAGGTAGCTAATGATAAAATACAGGAGAAGTAACAAAATTATAATTAAAGCATTAAAACAAAAGTCTAATGAAGAACACATCGTTAAGAAAGAAACAATCATGCTCACCAAATTAAAACCTATTCCAGCAGCAAATTAGCTCTTAGGTGTCAAAAACCTAGTTAAATAAAAATGCCTTTGCCTTCTGGCACAAAGATGGAGGAGATGGAGTGAGCATGGACTTCCTTGGAAGAAGGCTGCAGAGTCTGGGAGTGGCCACCAAGAAGGCCCTTTCTCGTGTTCCCACCAAATGGGCCTCTGATACTGATCTAGAGACATGGGAAAGTCCTCTCCTGAGGATCTTACAGCCACAGCAGGCTTATATGGGTCTTTTGCCTAGCCTGGTCCCAAGACTTGGAAAGCTTGGTAGCTCATCACCATCCAGAATATCAAAATTGGACAACAGAGATACATTTCTCATCTAACAGTCTTTCAATAGTCCACTGATGTCAATAGTCTATTAGCAACTGGATACTGAATAGTCTGCATAATATTTCATCAATAGTCTGGGATCTTCAAAACATTTTCAGAGTCTGCCCCGTATACAACATGTTGCAGCAGTCCAAACAGGATATAACCAAGATATGCAGCAAATCTGATTTAGAATCCAATACTTCTAACTGGGATGAAGATGAGGGGGGGCTGCAGTAGGAATGTAGAAGTCTGCTTCTTTTGTAAATTGGGAAATTCTGGGACTTCAAGTCTGCTTGGAAATGATGCTTTCTTCTAACTGAAGTGCTTATCCCAGTTGTGGGGCTGATTTTGCTCACTCCTTATCAGAGTTTGAAATGTTGCTTTTCTGGACCACAGCTCCCTGCAAACCCCAGCCAGTGTGGTCAAGGGCCATACTGGCCAGGAAATTCTAGGAGCTATCACTCAAGAAAACAACTTTGTCTAGCTTTCCTACTTGGTTTATCAGTGGTTCCCAACTTGAGATCCCCAGATGTTCTTGGACTAAAACTCCCAGAAGCCTTTACCCCAGTTTTGCTGGCCAGGATTTCTGGGAGGTGTAGTCCAAGAACATCTGGGGATTCTAGGTTGGGAGCACTGTGGTAGAAGAAAGGGAAAAGGCAGTTTCCTTGTTATGTCTTTCTGCGGCTTAATGGCTTAGTGTTACCACTGAAAACAGGCTGCTGGGTTAAGTCATTGTAGTGAAATCCCTAAAATGGCTCCAGATTCCTACCAGCCCATGAAGCTCCCTGGGTAGTCCTAGATGTGACCATTTCTGTTTTGCCAATCACCAACTTACTTCTACATTTGTGGGATTTGGAGCATCCTCCTGAAGACCCAATGCCTCATGAAATACAGAACAATATTCATGTTGCTTGTTCTACAATTTATGGACTATCTCTTGCTCCTACAAGCAGCAAATTTTGTCTTTCAAGGGTTGTATTTGGCAGACCTATCCTTGCTGACAAAATAAGGCAAATAGAACAGAGAGATTAGCCAATAGCAGCCAAACTTCCAAAGGTTCTTGAAGGACAGCCCTGCCTCCCATTTCTCAGACTATTATCCTGGGTGGCATTCCATCCTGCCTTCCCATTGTATCCAACTGGAACTAGCCTTTCATTGATTCTTGGGCTGACAAGGAATTTGGGGTTTGCTTTAATGATTGGCTGGATGGAAGCATTGATTTTTGCTTACTTTAAGCTGTCATGTTGAGAGAAGGCTATATCGGCTGATCAATTTTACCTTTTTGTGACGTGGCATGGGCTATACAATTCCCCCCCCCCCCGTCTTCTAGGGACTTTTACAGTCATGGTGCCCTGAGATTACTAATCTCCCCCAGGCTCATCATTAAGTGACCAAGTGAGGGGACAAAGAGAAGAGATCAGTTAGCACCCACTGGATGCTTAGTGCCAGGATGGCTCATACTGGGTTACCAACAGAAATGGGCCTGAAGCTGAACTGTTTCCTCACTGCAGCTTACCTATAGTTTTCCCTTTAAACCATGAGGTCTTACATATTGTTTTTCCTAGAAGAAGGCAATGGTGGCAGAGAAAAATCTCCAAAAACAAAGTAGCATATCTAGGATGAACATGATGATTATGAAGATGATGATTGTGATGATGACTTGATGGTGGTGGTGATTTTCCAGGTGTTTTATAACATCTGTCAGCTTGATTTAAAACACAATCATCAGAAGAGTCCCATCGAACTTTCTCTATCTGTTTAAGATTGTGGGCTACCTGAAACGTTCAAATCATGAATTTGAACTATCATCTACTGAAAGAGGTGTGGCTGCTTGTTAACACATTTTATGTCACTGTTGTCTCCAGATATACCTATCTTTCTAATACAAACAAAAACATGCAAGTTAATAAATACTGCTAAAGACATTCTGTTTCTTGAAATAGCTATTCTCTATATGTAATTCAATATTCATGTTGAGACCCCGAAAATTCCTTTTACAGTGCTTTGCGATGATTCTTTCTTCCTGAGAGCTCTTTAGGAATAAGCCTTCATTACAGATAAGCAGTAACTAATTAGATGTGGAGTTGATAATGTAGGTGACCTTTTCAAATGGCTTGCTTGGCCTTCCTATGCAGAAAGCACTCTCTTAATATTAGCTGAAGTTTATTTACAAATATGTGGTACGTGCTGCTGCAGTTAAAGTGCACCACATCCCAGGTTCTTGGGATGAGAAGGAAGCAACATATCTAGAATGCTGTCTATGGGACTTTCGGAGCCCCAGTCAGGCAGAAAAGTCACTTTCCCAGCTTCTGAATGTGAGCTGAAAACGACTGGAGAAGGAAGGGGTAAATAATTCACCTAGCTTTATCATTCCTTCCTTCAACTCCTAGACTCCTGGTAGGTGCCTTTGAATTGCTGTTTTTAAGGAAGGGAAATATGCCAGGATTGTGCAGAAGCTCCCTGACCCATTCTGTACCAGGATAAAGGGCATAAAGATCAGGCCAACCTGCCTTGTACTCTTAAAGAAGATATTTTGACTCCTTCTGTTCCTGGGTCTGTGCCATTCTCTGAGCTTCTTCAGATCTGTTTTTAAAAATTCCTACCACTAGGGGGAAACACATACAATTATGGCCAAATCTGTTATTCAACACTCTAATTGTGTCATCTACCCAGTCAAAGCCCATACAAGTTCAAAGTGTCCACAGTAATCAACTCCATGGAATGGGCTCCAGATAGCTAGTATAAACAGGATTTAACTTTATTGGCTGCTGGTTTGTTTAGAAAGGCAGGTAAACAATCTGCAGAAGGGCTCAGTTCCCAGCACTAGATCCTCTGGTACAGTCTCTCCAGCCCATCTCCTAATTAGGTCCATGGGGGAAAGGGATATTCCCAGCTGGGTTGCCCCAACAGCTGGGTTGCCCCAATATTCTGCCCAGCTCTTCTCAAGAATGGTCAGTATAGGCTGCTGGGTGGTATCTGCTGGCATTCCTTGACTCCTCCTAAAGCTGCTGTCATCTCTCTTTCTGGCATTTGTGATGCCAAAGCCAGCACAGGGTAAGTATCAACACAGTGAGATCCATTAACTTTTGTGGTTACCATACCCTTTGGCAACCATCAGTTCTCCTTCCAGCATGTCTTCCTGGGGCCCATGAGTTGTCTCCCTTTCTAAGGGGCATGGGGCAAGGGTAGATGGCTCACTAGGGCCACCAGCAGTGAACCCCTCACATCCTATGAATGCTGAATGGCTTTTAAAAGATGCATTGTGATGTTGCTCCACCCTGAGGGTGAATGGCAGCTCCTTGCTTTGTCTAGAAGTCACCTTGTAATTGCTCAAATTTCCCATTTATTTTCCATATGGCTAATATATAATGGCCATGTGTCACATATGATTTCTGTCTGAGATATACATACTTTCATAGTCTAGACTCACACAGGTGGACACAGAAGCTGACTCAGCCATATTTCCCATGTGATTGATACACTCACACATCTTAAAAGCAGAACATGAAAATGTCACCTTTTTTGGACTACAACCCCCAGAATCCCAGGGAGCATGAGCTGTAGTCCAACAAAAGTAGCATTTCCAGGCTCTGTTTCAAATATATATATACAACCTATTTGTCAGGCATATATGTGCAGGTTTTAAAATAAATAAAATTACATGTGCAGAGATGGAGAGGCACAGGCAACCGGGTGACAGTTCAGGCCACAGAGAGTGCAAGGTTTTGGTTTGCTGGCTGTCAGTCAATAGATTGAATGTCATGGGCATCAGGGCTGGGAGATGGGGGAGAGCAGTGGCTGTCACAGAGCAGATGTTGATGCTCATCCGATGAAGCTGTTAATTTAACTGGAGTTTACTGAATGGCAATTAGGCGGGGCCTCATTACCAGCAACGATCAGTGGAAAGACACATTATAAAAAACCCAGGGAAGGAGAAGGCAGAACATCAGGGAAATGGTGCCAAAGTGTCATTTAGGATCTGGAGTTATGCCTCTGAACGCCCTCTGATAGGCTGGCCGCCCAACTGCTCCCAGCTGGAGACAGGCATCCCAGGCTGACAGGCTTGCAGAAGGTCTAGAGATAAGAGACAAAAGGAGGGTTCTCCATGGAGGATAGCAGGTTGTGGCGGGCGGGGGAAGGGATGAGAGTCTGCATAAAGGCAATGCTCAGTGGCAGTGCACAGAGGCAAGTGCCACATTAATTGAAAGGAGGCACAGGGTTTCCTCTCCATCCCTTCCAGACTCTGTGCAAAATGCTCCAGGCTGCCAGTGGCTGGAGGTACATTTCATTTCAGACATCTATTATGCATATATTTTAGGGCTCATCAAGGGCAGATCCAAGGGTGTCTTGCCCTTACAATGGATAATTGGTATCTTATCCCTGATTGGCTAACACACCCTTCATCAGACCCATAACCAGATGGAAGAGGAATGGAGCTGATCCATTTTGTAGGTCTCAACATGAAGTTTAGAGAGAAGTTACATTTTGGACTACAACTCTCAGAATCCATAGCAAGTCTTGAGAGATGCTGGATGTTGTCTTCCAAACAAATAACTGTACTTCTATGCACTTATCTTTCTGGTTGCATTTTAAAAAATCCAAATTCTGGGCTTTTTCAAAATTAAATAATGAACTATAAAAAAATTTATAAAGGCCACCAGCCAAGGGTACACTCACAACAGAGAGAGAGAGAGAGAGAATCAAGCCTTGAAAATTTGCTGCTTCATTTGCTGCAACACTTCAGATGACAGCTTCCACTGAGTCAAGTCAAGGTATATATTGCTGATAGTTATTTTATTTATTTATTTATTTGATTTATATCCCACCCATCTGGTATATTCTACCACTCTGGGCGGCTACCAACATACATATATAACACAGACATAATCAATAATAAAAACAGTGAAAAAATATAATAAATAATAAATAGCAAAAGAAAAAGAGTTAAGTGCTGACAGGAGGGAAGGCCTGGATGTACATCCATGTTTTTAGTTGGATTTTAAATGTACCCAGCGTAGGGGCCTCACGAATCTCCGGAGGAAGGTTATTCCAGAGGCGAGGAGCCACCGCCGAGAAGGCCCGGTTTCGTGTCTTTTCCCTCCGGGCCTCCCTCGGCGTTAGGCTCCTCAACCTCACCTCCTGACTCGCATGGGTGATCCGGGTAGATCTCGGTGGGAGCAGGCGTTCTGCCAAGTATCGAGGTCCCAAACCGTTTAGGGCCTTATAGGTAAGCATCAGAACTTTGAAGTCAATGCGGTAATGAATGGGCAGCCAGTGCAGCATGGCCAGAATAGGAGAAATATGCTGGTGTTTTCTCACTCCAGTAAGGAGTCTGGCCGCTGCATTCTGCACCATCTGAAGTTTCTGCATCAGCCTCAAAGGCAGTCCCACGTAGAGTGCGTTACAATGGTCTAATCTTGAGATTACGAGCACATGCACCAAGGTAGTGAGCGCCCCCGTGTTTTGCCACATGATATTTAAAAAATAAACCACAAGAAGGAAAAGTTATATTAAAAAGTATATAGTTAGCAGTCTGCTTCCCTTTCTTGCTATTCTAAGTGGTGCACACAGTACACAAAATTGGCTGCCCCGGACACATAGACTTCTTCACCACCATTCCCTTTGTCCTGTCCTGCTCATCCAACTTCCATAAGTAGTATATTGTTGTCATGCTGGCCAAGGTATTTTCCATATGACAGTTTACAGCGTGCTAATCTGGCTGCTTCTGTGATCACTTGTTCCATGAAAAGGAATTAGCCATCATGCTTTGAGGTGTGTTATAATTTTTCTTTTTAGATGCCAGGATGTAATTTTATAAGATGCTTTCATCGTAAGGAAAAGGTAAAGGTTCCCCTTGACATTTAGTCCAGTCGTGTCAGACTCTAGGGGACGGTGCTCATCCCCGTTTCCAGGCCGTAGAGCTAGTGTTTGTCCGAAGACAGTTTCCATGGTCACGTGGCCAGCGCGACTAGACACAAAATGCCGTTACCTTCCCACCGAGGTGGTACCTATTTATCTACTCATATTTTTTTACATGCTTTCGAACTGCTAGGCTGGCAGGAGCTGGGACAAGCGACGGGAGCTCACTCCATCGCGTGGATTCGATCTTACGACTGCTGGTCTTCTGACCTTGCAGCACAGAGGCTTCAGTGGTTTAACCCTCAGCGCCACTAGATCCCTGCAAAACAAACATAAAAAGCATTGACAATACTATCCTGTTTGTAAATGTCTCCACTGTTGTTGTTGGTTTGCTACACAAGCTGAAGTATTTTCCCCCATGCTTTTAGTGGCAATCAAATATTCTCAGGTTGGGGGGGGGGGGACAGCAATGTTGTCCAGAAATGGCATGAAATACATACTTTCTTAACTGGACACAGAATCCTTAATAAAATAGATAATATGGAAGATCCTCAGTTTGACCTGATCCATTCAAAGACAAAGGTTGGATTCATAGTCCATTCTTATGTACTTCCCTTCCAGAATGGTTGTGGGCATAGCTGAAACTATACAACAGCAGAGGACTGCTTTCTATAGCAAAGATTAAAAGCCATTTTCACAGCTGTAGGTGGATTTCATGTGGCTTATGGCCATTGTGAAAACATAGTAGTCATTTATAATTGCGATTGTGAGCGAGCATCTTGGCTCCTACATGGAGGAAGAATTTGCTTTGGGGATAGCTGACTAACCAAGTGATTAAAAAAAATAGAGGACTAGAAATAACCACAAATACATTGTAGCCTCAAATGCACACAGACAGTGGTGTGTGGGTCTGTGTTTGTGTGTGGACACTGTTTCTTTAGTCCCAGACATGGCAATAACTACATTCTATATCCTATGACGTAACCATATGCCATAGAATGATAGGACACAGTCCCACTGTTTTAGATCTTCAGAACTCAAGTTGGTTTGCAAATGCTGCAGGCCTACAGCTTTCCACAGCTGGTTGCCATTTCCCTTTGCTTTCTGACATCTGTGTGCTGTGCCTCATTTCAGAGTCAAACCATTGGGGCACAAAACAGTCCACATCCACAGGAGGAAGTTCTACAGAACAGAAAACAGATTCTTTTAAGAAATGGTGATAGAAGAAGGAGAAAGTAAAAAAAAAAGCAAAGGGTGTTGCTTATATACTGCCCCATAGCACTTCAAGCACTCTCTGGGCAGTTTACAAGTTAATTATGCAGGCTACAAATTGCCAAAAAAAAAAAAAAAACCCCAGCTGAGTACTCATTTTACTGACCTTGGAAGGACTGAAGGCTGAGTCAACCTTGAGGCGGCTACCTGGGATTCAACCCCAGATCGTGAGCACAGTTTTGGCTGCAGTACCACAGTTTAACCACTGCGCCATGAGGCTCATACTCAAAGTAGCAATAAACCCAGAAGCACCTTGTGGACCAGGGGTGGGGCACTTCACCTCCAAATTCCACTTCTTTACTGGGTAAAGAGGCAACCAAACAGCAGATGAGGTTCAGGATGCTTCCAGTGCAGTTGCTCTGCTTCAGTCATAGGATTTGATGGGCCTCAAGATGCTGCCAAGTTCTTCCAGATCTTGATATTACTATGCAGCCACATTGCTGCATCCATGGAAATCTACAGGAGCTCCAGATTATGTCATCTTCAATGTGCAGTTCTACTGTGTTTTCTCTTTGTTTCTTCTGCCAAAACTGCTAAGAAGAAGAGAACAACGTCTGCTTTTGGTTTTTAGGTGCTTTTCTTTGGGGGGGGGGGGGTATTTTGATGTTTGAAAAAGTAAATTTTAAGGTGCCTGATACACAACTCTTGAAGTTAACTGTCTCAGATTTGGTAGGTGTATTCCCTAATTCTACATAATTCATTTATGCCAACAGAAAAAGTTACTGCCATTTTGATTTTCCAGTAAAGTCAATAGGAATATTTGCTAGTCAGATCTGGGATATACATTGAATGGAGCACTATATGCCCTGAACTGACCTTCATATCAGGCCATGATATACTTGTGAATGACAGATAGGATGGATAGATTTTCTCCGCTGTAATACTAGAACTAAGGATCCCCCAAGAAACTGATGGGTAATATATTTAAGATAGCTAAAAGGAAGTCCCTGTTTCACGGTACATGTAGTTATCTAATGCAATTAACTTGTACAAAATGTAGGGATGGCCACTAGCTTAAGTTTTTTTTTCTTTAAGGCAAATTCATGGATAATATATAAAGCTTGGAAAAGTTACCTTTTGACTATAATTCCTAGTATCCCGTATAGTCAGTGACTATGCTGCCAGAGGATTCTGCAAGTTATGATAAAAGAAAAGCAACTTTTACAGGCTCAGAATATAAGTCTTCCAATAATAATAATTCATAATAACAAAAGGACGTATACTGGTCCTATAAAATTGGAAAAGGCCATTGCTTTCCTGTCCAGCTCATAGGTTTCTAGGAGATGGCTTATAGTTTGGAAATGCTGTTTTTTGCTCTAGAGCTCAGAGAATTTCCTAGCCAGCCAGCATGGCCACTGGCTATGGTGACTGTGGAATTCTGGGAATGGTAGTCCAAAAACCATAAACTCATCCACGTTCTGAACAGGATGCTGAACCAAATGAGCTCTAAGCCTGCTTCAGCAGGCTCTTGTTATGTTCTTATGATGTTCCCAGTGGCAAATGCATTATGAAAAAGACCACAATCTCCCTGTGGCCCCATTTGTGGTTTCTGGCAGCTGCTATCATGACATACATTTGGCATGTATGTTCCTGCCCTTTGTTGGGTAGAAAGTGTGGGATTAATTAATTCCTTAATTAGCTACCCCTTTCCACTTCATCATTCTGTTAGATAAGAGGCACAAAATGGGGAGAAGCTAAAGAAGGACATTCAGATTTTGGAAGAATACATCAGGTAAATAAGTTTGTTCACTTTTGCTGGAGCTGTGAACACATGAATTGGGAATATTTGTTTCATCAGCAGAGGGAGGCACCTGGTAATATTAACATTCTAACAAGTTTTAAGATGAAGACACATTTCTTTACAACTGTACATCATCTGGCTTTGTTCATTGGCACTCACTTCCATAGGATGAGGTCAGGGTTAAAGAAAAGACAAGACAGATATATAAAGGCAGGACTATCAATGGCTGTTTATTAATCGCTAGGTTTGGCATAATTCTCTGTATTTGTCTCAAGGTAGTCACTTCCAGGCACCACTAGAAAAGTAGACACAGATTGGCACATTTCCATATGCTCACACATCAATTTAGAAATTATAGCTAAAATTTATATACCGATATATATGAAAAACATATCTCTATAGTGGGGAGGAGTGACCAGGTGACTCTTATGCCTGCTCAGTCAACATTCCAGGTGCTAACTCGGAAAACAAGCATGGACATGGCGGGTATTTAAATACAATATTCCTTCAGATAATGGACTGCCTGGTGTAAAGTCAGACATATAGCCACCCTGCATTGTATGCTAGTCTAGTGTTCTGCATACTACTGCAGTCATGAGACTTCCTTTGAGGTTAACGTGTAGGATCAAGCTGCATACTGCTCAGTGGCTCCATTCCCCCTTTCAGAAACTAGTATAAGATTGCCAATCTATTTACCATGCAATGATTTATTTTCTTAAGTTAAATCATCCTCCTATCTTATAAAACTTCTTAAGACTTAGGAATTTATTTTGAGTAGAGCCATGTTAATTCTTTTTTCCTTTTAACATGTGTTTCAAACGTTAATGAATATTTTCATCTTGAGTGTTTTTTTTTCTTCTTTCTTTTCGGGACAAGGTGAGCTGTTCAGCTACATGAGATCAGGTACCCATGCAACAGGTTCTTTTCTGTTCAAAGAATTAAATGACATGCAACCAATATCTTGTTTTCCTCATGTGACTTTATCTATTGCCAATGTAGCTAATCACCAGCCATTCTCCACCAACTACATCAAAGCTGAAAACATTACTCAAAAAAGGAAGTCTCTGTTATTTGTTATCTTGTGCAATGTTTAGGTCATTATCATTAACCTTCCAGGAGCTGTGGTAGTAACTCATTGTGTTATGTATTAATAATGTGTTGATGTTAACATTTTCCCTTACTCCTTTCTGGAGGTCATGACCTACCACTCTAGAGCCCCCTTCAGAACTTCAAAGAGGGGGAGCAGCCAGCCATCTTTTAATGCCACTAAAAATGGAAGTGCTAGTGGCTGGATTTTAGGGAGTGCTCTACAGTTATTACATTTGAATACTCCAGTGTTCTACTGCTAAAGTTGTAGCAACCTAGAGTGCTCCTGGAAATCCCACCATTAGCATTTCCAGGAGGCTCCCATGACAATCACCAAGAAGCTATGTTGGTCCTCTGTCACATGGATTTTGGTTTAAGAAAGGGGATGGTAATGAGTCAGTATTCAGTATGGGTGGATGAGTGACTTGACTTGGGAATAATATTTTCATTGGTATTTCTTTCTTCACCAGTCAACTCCACCAGCTTGCTTTCTCCACCTGCACAATGAGTAGTGGTTGAAACCCCAATTCTCACATCAGGAAAAAGGAATATCTTAAGACTCCATTGCTTCAAGCAGATATGTGATGTCATTAAGCAGCCATGTTATATTTAAATGGCTTACTTCCGTGCTCTCATTTAGATTCTAGAAGAGTACTTCACAAGGTTGCGAACCCTGCAGGTTCCAGTCCAGAAATTCACAAGCTATTTGTGGACTAGAATTGCTGGACTTTGCCAGATTAAGCTTGGATTATTAAGAGTACTGTGTTTAGACTTGGAGCTGAGTCTAAACCTAGTGAGACCATTACCACTTTCACCACTGCTGCTGCGAAGTGAAAGGATGTCAGATCCACAGGGCCAGTGTTATCATTAGCCAAATGGAGGTAGTCACCCCAGGTAGTGGAACTGGGTGTGTGTGAAGCTGCACAACAGAGTTTCTGCCATTCCCCATCACACTACCAAAATAAGTCCTGGCTTTGCTACCCTGTTTTATGCTGCTCCATTGGGCTCCAGTCATGCTGGTGGGCTTCTTCAGTGAGACGTGACTGAAACAGGCCCTGCAGGCAGGGTTGTTATCGTTGTCGTTGTTTTCCCATCTCTGCCACTGTGCCCTGTCTTATCTTCATCAGCCTACCTAGCATAAATCTTCCCAGGGTCCACTGAGACCTGTTGTCAAGATGGAGGTAAGGGTCAATGCTCACATCTGCTTTGTTAGCCACAAAACTAGGCAATGCTAGGACTGGGCCCATGCCTGGCATGCTCATAGGCCATCAGCTCCCTACGTTTTGGGACATATCTTATTAGGACCTCTGTAGGGAGGGGAGTGGGAAGCTCCTCCAGGCCAGTAATGCCCCTTCAGGAGCCCTCATACAATTGCATGAGGGGACGTATTTCAGTCTGGTTTACGGCCATTTCAGGAAGAACCAGCAATCCTAGTTTTGATTAACAGGTGGGTGTCAGGAATCTTTTTAGTTGTACAGTCAAGGTGCCAGCAGTATTTTATTTTATTGTTTTTAAGTTGGCACATTGAAACCTAGGAATGCCAGGTATTGTTTTCTGGCATCTGATCTAACTGGAGCATATTGGCAACTAGATTAATTCTTGGCACCGATGATCACCCTAATGGGTCTGCACATCCATTCCAGCTTCAAAATACTAGTGAACCACCCAGCTCTCACAGTTCACCGCCCAATGATCAAGAAAACCCTTCTAGCTTAGCATTTTGTCCATTTCTTTATATTTGACCCAGCTGCACAGAGGACTGAGGGCAGGAAAACAGCACACGTCCAATTCAGAAAGCCAGCTTCACAGAACAATGGCAGACTCCTGTGGCAATCTGAGTCAAAGGATGGGAACAAAGAAGACTGTTCTGAAATGGACTGTGAAAAATCTGTCAGTTTCTTCTTTCTCTTTCTCTTTTTTCTTCTTTTCTTTTCTTTTCTTTCCTTTTTTCTCATTTCTCTGAATCTCAGTGGTATTGTCATCCTTTCCCAATTCAATGCTGGGTTGTGAGATTGACCATCTCCTATCCATCACGGATATTTGAGAAAATTCTGTACATATTCTTCCTAAAACAGGGCCTGGGAATCATAAAGCCCACAGCTATATATAGCCCCATAGCCATTCATGTGGACCCTGACCCCCTCCTGGCTCCTCCCAGACTCCACCACCAAAATGTGTGTTTTTTTACAAAATCAGAAGTGAAGGGCTAGTTACTTCCGTTTTCAGTTTAGTCGTGTTGCGAGGCCATTGCGGGTCTGGTGGCAAAAATAGGCATGTGCCCAGCCCTGCCCTAAAGTATATTTGTTTTCCCTCACTGAGGTGTTTGTGTGCTTTTCTTAAAGGAATAGACATCTATGTCTTTTGATTACATAGAATTTTCAAAGGTACTTATGGGTTTATGCATATTTGTTTTCCTTCGTTTCCAAACATGTGCCACGACGAGCCTTCGAAATGGGGCGAGGTGTGCTCTGTGGCAACGCCAATTGCCAAAGTCACAAAGGGGATATTTCTACAGGACGACACGCAAAGCTCACCATTTTCCGTCTCGTCCCGAGCGACTCCCCCTCGCGCAGAGTGGACGGGTCGCCGGACTGCGGTCTTGCAGTCGGTTCCCTTTCCATTTGCCTGGTGGGGCTGCGCGAGAGACAGCACCCCCCCCCTGCCCTTTCTCTTTTTAGTGCCAGAAAGACCCATTCAAAGGATCCGTCAAGGAAAATGAAGTCCTGTGTGGCTGAATCGATGCTGCTCTTCCTAGTCGGCGAATCCCCAGAAGGGCTCGGCTGGCTATTGTCCCAGCTCCCCCTCGCACCAATTAGCTTAATTCATTTTTCCTCTTGCCCATTCAGGGCCCGGGAAGGGGGGGGGAGGGTTTAAATAAAAGGAGGAGAATAGTCCCTACTTGACCTCTCTTCTCCCTGAGGACTTGGCAGGGGGAGAGGAGAGGAAGCCATGAATAAAAAGGAACTCGTGTTTACAGGAGTGATTCTCCCATTAATGGCAGCATATGTTTGCATTTATTTAAACCTGCAGGGAAGAGGGTTGTGTGTGTGTGTGTGTGTGTGCGTGCCGGATAAAGTGTGCGTTGGGGGGGATGGAAGGGGAGAGACTTAGCTGCCACCGCCACCGCGGCGGCAGCAATATTGTGCTCAGCATGCCAGGTGCTTGCTGTCAGCTGAAACAAAAAGGAAATGTCAGCATTCTGTGTGCTGGGAGGCAGGGCGAGGGGTGCCGGCAGATTCCTGTCACCATTGCCTTCTGCTTCCCTGCTCAACATCCCCTCTTCCTCCACAGACACGGAGAGTCTAGACCAGACCAGACAAGAGCCCACCAACGCCCCCCCCCCACACCATCAGGGGATAGGGGGGAAGAGGGTGAGCAGGCAGGTAGCCCAGTGCCTTGCTTTTCTTTTTTTAATTAAATGTATTTTTATCATGCAAAAGACAATAAAAAGAATAGAAAAGACAACACACAGGGAAAAGTACAATAATAATTTTTTTAAAAAAAAAATCCATACATAAGCTTCTAGGGAAGGCTTCCCAGTGTCTAAAAATGTATCCCTGTGGGGTTGTTATCTCTATGCCCTATCTCCCAAGACTGACAGAGTTGCCAGGTCTTCAAGCCACTGAATAACAGAAGATCTGAATGACAGATCACTTAATGCAGAGAAAGCACTCATACAATACTTACTTTCTTTTTGAAACCATCCGTAGCTTGAATATTAGCTTACACACGTTATAAATGTTTCTGCTAATATTAAAATTCTATTTAAAACGTTAAGAACTTAGAATGTTAAAAGGCCTGAGAAGATTTTAAAAGAGGCAGGGACTTAGAAATTGTATTCCACAATTTGTTTCTCACACTCCATCCTTCAGAGTAAGAAGACGTTTGAGGAAAGGCCTTTACTGAAGGTCCTAGGAAGTGCCTTTATGCATTGGAAAACCAAGCTGTGATGGGCTTTCTAGGCCAAAACCTGCAAGGTGAATTGAGCCTGGAAATGAACTGGAATTCAGTAATGGTCAGAAAGGAACAGGATAATATAGCACTCGAGATCAGCCCAAGCCATTTTGCTGCCTGAGGCTAAGAACACAATTATGCCTCTCCAATGCACATAGGACGAAACAGTGCCCACCTGGCAGTCCAATCTTCGTTCAGCATTGATGATGGACCAGTATCTCCCACAGGGTAGCAGCCTAGTTGAGGGGATGCAAGAAGCTTGTACGGCCCACACAGGGCTATTCGTCCAACAGCGAGATATGACCAGGAGATGATAGGAACAGGTGCAGAGACTGCTGTTGTTGCCCCCAGCATATGCTACTTGAAGCATTGCCATAAGATCAGCCCTTGGCGAGCACTTAGAACCTTTCTTCAAACTCTCCCACTCAATACACAAACGTTTAGGATGCAGGGAGCTGGGATAGGGATGTAGGGGACATTTTTGGATATGTGGGAAAATAACACCTGAGTAGGAATAAAGAGAACACAGGAACACAACTTTTATCCACCATGAGTTTGCCATATTTTTCAGGAATAGAAAGGAAGCCATTGTAATTTGCAGGTGGTGATTCATCTAATAAGATGCAGATATAGAATCGTTCAGTACCATGTCTGAGCTTTTGTCTTTAAATAGTTTAGGATGGTTCTTACTGTGAGCAGTTTCCAGACAAAAAAAATACAGGGATTCTATCTCGGAGTCTCAAAAAGTCATTTGCATCTGTGATTGAGCCATGATCTAAAAGAGAATCTGGGGACATCACAAGTAATCAGATGAATTCACAGGAGACTGACAAAATCAACCAGCTGACCTCCAGGAGCATGACAGGGGAGCTTTGCAGGGGAAGAGAGGGAGGCTGGATATAAGGTATAATGTGGGGGAAATTGCATTGCGTTGGGAATGAGTCACAGCTGTGGATGCTGACGTGGCTGTGAGTAAAGGGCAAGGAAGGAGCCAGCAAGACAATAAATAGACCCTTATTCTGAACCACAGGGCTGGCCCTGCCACTAAGCAGGGAGACAGCACAGGATTGGCAGGTCAACAGCATCCCATTTCCCAGGAATTTCAGGACCTAAACCAAAGATGAGGAGAAGGGCCTCTTAGAGGTCATAGAGGCAGGGGATGCAATGGTTGGAGGATGCTAGATTTGCTTCTGGGCCAACTGACTGTGGAAATGGACCCCAGGGAAATCCAGGTCCCAAAATTCCCCAGCCAAGCTCCTTAAAAAGAAATTAGAAAAGAGCATCATAAAGCCCCATTTCTGCTCCTACAGGACTCCAGGAATAGGTGGTTTTTGCACTGGAGAACTTTTTCAAATCCCCTAAAAACCCCTCAACACCCATAAAATGAAGGCAGAAGTGGCTGTATAGGGATTCTTACATTCAATTGTTTTTAAAAAACATATTTCTGGTGCAGAAATATGGCCAGATCTGGGGTCAAAAATGTGGTCCTGTTTGATGAACCTTTTGAAAATTAGGATTATTTCCATAGCAACTTGCTACCTGCCCATGAACACTAATAAATGTTTTCTAAAAATGTTTCCCGCACCCCAAAGAGTAGTGAGTAGTTTTATTCCATGACTACTTATTTGCCACATGTTCTCTCACTGCATTGTGTTGGTTGTTCCCACATCAAGAGAAATCCGATTTATGGAATGGCAACTTGCCAGCACTCAGTAAAACGGAGCACATTCCCTGCTAGCATATCAGAACAAACATAAACACAGAACTGCCTGGCAGCCAAGATTTGCTAATATTTATCTGTGATTGAGGAAATCAATCATGCTTAATTGATAGCTGATTACTTTCATACTCCACTTTGTGTGCATTGATCTATGCCACCATCTCTTTGGCTAATTCTCTGTGTGTGACAAAATATGGCAGAGCAAGAGTGACTCGTGGTCATTCTTGCTGTGGATATAATTAGGGAGAAAGCCAATTGCTTATTTCTTTCCTTAGTCACACACTTTTTCAGTGCACATAGCTGGAAATGTTAAGCTCAAACTCTTAATGTACACATGTGCTGGCCCTGCTATTAGGCAAAGTAAGGTAACTGCTTCAGGCAGCAGGGCTACAGATTGATAGTTATTAGTTCCTTAATTTATTGACAGGCAAGGGGAATTATTAGTTGACAGGGATGGGGAAAAGGTCTTCTGGGGGAATCTGCCTCATTTGCCAAAATGAAATCCTTGGTTTGAGGTCCTAGTCCCCTTTTAGCAGGATGTGAGACTGGCTTGTTTCCAGGACAAAGAGGGCACTTCCTCCTGAAAGGCTGTGGTGAAGCACCACTCCCCCATTCTGGTCCATGAGTTCTCCTTGCCAAGATGGGTAAGGAACACCATTTACCACAATGCCTCAGGCAGCAAAATGTTTTAGGCTGGCCCTGAATTAATGTAGAACATGGGGCTAAATATCCTCAATCAAAGCAATATTGCAGAAGTTAATATTCCCCCACCTTTTCTCTTGTTTTGCCTCTTCTTTCTTAGTTAACCATGTTTTTAAAAGTCCAGTCAAGCATTTTCTTTTATATGGAAATACAAAAACACCCATAGTAACAGCTGTTCATTAGTCACACACAATCCATCTTGGTATTTTTGCATTACTAGGTTAGTTTGTGATTTGATCTATTTGTTACATGAAGGTAGAAATTATGCCTCATAGTTCCAAAATGTGGGCTGTATTTATATGAATATCTTAGTGGAGTAACACTTTGCTAGAAGGTCTGTCAACCTTCTACCAGCCTCAATAGCATCAATTTATCCTTCATGCTGGGAGAGCTAGAGCTGATCATGTATATTATATACCTCCTGTAGATGTTCTTCTGACCAGTTTGATATTTAGGCCTGGGATGATTGGTGTGCAGTGTTTCCAAGATATAGACCTCAGTACAATTGCTTGTCCTTTGCTAGATTAGACCCACAGAAAGGACAGGATTTACTTGTGTGATAGCTCACTGTTTAACAACTGATTCAGTAAGTCTGCTCTAATTGGAACTAATTATTGGGTTAAGGCCATGATTAATCATTTTATTAACCCATATTCTGATATTAATTCCAAGGTCTTACTGATATTTTGCAAAGACCAACCATGCAAAATCAGGACCACCCACACATCAGCCACACACATTAGCCCACACGGTCCTGACTCTTTCATGCCAAGAAAGGTTGTTCAGGTGGTACCCTTAAGGGGAGGATGTTAGCTTTGGTGATGGAGGACAACTTTTGCATGAGACGTTCCCCAACCTATCCAGTCAGGACATAAAGTAGCAGATGGTTAAAAAAAAAATCTGCCCAAGGCCTTGGAGAGCTAGTGCTGGGCAGAACATAAAAGTAGAGAACCTCATACCCTCAAGAGGTCTTATATCAGAACTCCTATTATTCCTGGCTATTGACCATGTTGGCTATGTCTGATGGTTGTAGGCAAAAAAATTGGGATACTCCAAAAATCTGAAGGACCACAGGTTGCCTTCTCTTGCAGTAGAGGTACACCACAGACTATGATTGTCTGCTACCTGGGCAAACCATTTGATCTCATAAATAGTATCACCTGGTTGCAAGGCACTGGCTGAACTCTCAGGAAATTTCTGTGCTTCCCCAGGTCTACAGGCAAGGAGATACATCTAAGTTCCTTTTTAAAAGCAACATGATGAGCCCTGTCTCAGCCCATTGTGTTATTTGGAGCAAGACAGAGAAGATAGCACCGGCACTATGATTTGTGACCTTTCCTCTTGCTGAATCCCTGGCAGACACAGAACAGAGTTTGGGGATTAAAAAGAAAACTCCCAATGGGCTGATGGTGAGCCTTCCACAAGCCCCAGCAGCATAGCAGGACTTGGAAAAACAATCCATGAGCTATGAATGCAATAGGTCAAATTCTGTATGATGCAAGTCTAGTTGGAAAGGCAGCAATCAGTACAACTGTTAGACACATCTAGCTGCCTGCCTAGCCTCTGAAGACCGTTCTTTTTTCCAGGCTCTGCATTCCCTTCATTCCTGTTTCCACAACCAGCTGGCCGAGAAGGAGATCCAATCCACCACCAACCCGTTTCCTGGCTCTGCCTCTTGGACATGTCAAGGATCCATTCCCAGTTTCAGGTCTGGGCTGTGGAATCTGCAGGAATGGGCTGCTGTTGACCTGGCAACCCTAGGTATAAAATCAGCTTCTTACATTCCTAGTGGAGGCTAGTGGCTCTGATTTCACAGGGATGGTGAATCAGTTTAGTCTCAGTTTTACAGGAGCTACCGAAAGTACTGGGTTTTATCCTCCAAACAGGTTCAGCACCTTGGACAAATCCTGTAAAGGTTGGACTAAAACCCAGCATGGATCCACCATTCTCACAAAATGAAGGTCACCAGCTTTTAATGTATGCTCCCTTTGTTATTATGTTCATTGACTCCTAGCTGTGTGAAGAACAGAGAGTGATTTTAGATAATCCAAACGAGAGAGGCAAGCCACACCTTGCAAGGACAGGTAAAAAGTAAACACAACCCTTCATATAAGGTGGCATGCACACGGATTTAATACTTGTATCAGCTCTCCAATACAAAACAGAACACATAAAGATCATGTGACTTTATAGTTACAACTAATTAAGTATTCTTTCCATTAAAGAAGAGAAGTTAGACCGATATTTTAGCAATTTATGGGTAATTCATTTAAAATTGTCTGCATTTAAAAATATCCAGTTCTCTTGAAAACCTTTAACTAGTTGAAAGGCCAGGCCAGTAAGACAAAAAGCAGCAAATGGCACCCCCTCGCCCACACAGATAAAGACGCAAAATACCCCAAACCAAGTAAGTTATTTTTGTTATGAGAGGCAGGCATTCCCACAAGTATCTCTCCCCATCTTTGACAGTAAAAGCAGCATAATAAGAACTGAAAACAATGTGCTGCTTTTTTTGTCACACCGTGTGCCACACTCTGCCTCATTATTGGGCCTGTCTTGCTGGCAACTTGCTCCAGAGCTGCTTCTGGTCAGGAAGAGTCTGCCATGTAGGATCCAGATGGAAAGTTTGTCCCCTGTTTCCCACATACAGTTGCTTGAAAAATTGTTGCATGTTCCGGCTATTATCATGGGATAAATTGGGTGGGGAAATTTTGGCCTTCCTGATGTTTTGGACTTCACCTCCCAGGATCTGTGGTAAAAGACTACAGGGCTATAGTGCAAAACATCTGCAGAGCCAAGTGCTGTGATAACTCCTTTCTGTGGCATAGCTCTCCACTCCATTGGTACGATTTTCTCTGGGACAGCAAAAACCTCCAGACTGAAATGCCTGTGCAGGGAAATTCTCTTCCAGGGCCACTGCACAGAAACTGCCCCACCACCACCACACCACCATGCACAAGCAACTTCTGACACATGGTAACAAATGCCACAAGGGGTCATTTAACGCTGTCTTCACTTAGGTACCTCTGGGCTCATCCAGCTTATAAAACCTTCGAAAATATCATGTGCTTGTCGAGGCTGATCTGTAACTTGCATTGGGTTTGCTACTTGCTTTTGTTTCATCACACCGTGGCTCAAATGCACAGGCATACACAGCTCTGCTTTTCCTATTTTATGCAGACTTTTCAAAAAATCAACATTGCAAAAATGATTCCTTTTTTCCCCTCTCCTCTATATCCGCTACATTCGTAGCCTTCTCTCTCTCTCTCTCTCCCCCCCCCCCCTGCTTTTTCCCTTCTTGCAAAGCTCAGAGAAAAAAGCACTGGGGCAGCGCTGCCCTTGTCATATAAATCCCACCATAATTCTCTCTTTCCTGTTAAGCGAAAGAAAATAAACGTGTACGGCTGTTACTGGAAGCCAAGCTGTGGGACTGCTTTAAATTCTCTTCTTATTGAGTCTGGGCTGAAAATCATTCAATTCTGCTGAGGACACAGATATGCGTCTGTGCGCGTGCATGCACACACACACACACACACACACACACACACACACGGGTGGGTGGGGGGAGAAGAGAGCAAGAGGAGGCAGGCGTGTATAAATATCTCCAGCTCTCCAGATATCCGTCAGATTTATTCCTCTGCCAAGCCTGCAGAAAATTGACTTGTTTCATGGAGGCAGGCTATTGACACATTACCGCAAGGAGGGTTAGGAGAGAAAGCAGTGAGACCGGGCGCCCCCTCTATTAGACGATAATGTAATCAGCAGTGTGGGAAATGAGTGTGGGTAAAATGGCATCGCTGACATTTATATTAGAGGATATTGATGGTGGGAGCTGTGACCGCATCTATCCTACCTCCCGTTTGCTGGGATTGACACAGACGGCTCTTGTTTGGCTGGATTCTCTCTCTCTCTCTCTCTCTCTCTCTCTTTCCCTCTCCTTTCTTCTTAGCTGGGTGGCTGGCTGCTGTCACAGCAGATAGATAATTGAAAAATGGATCTCACCTTTCCAGCAAACAGGAGTGGTTCAGGCAATTACTGTAGAGGTTACCTACTCAGTCTGAAGGCTTCGTCTCTGAGAGAGATTCAGAGGAAATTGGATTTTACATGGATGTTTTATTCTGGCACCAGTTTTAGTATAAATAAAGGCAAGAAGACAGAGAATAGGTGTAAGGATGAGTGAGAACTGCACAAAAGGAACTTGACAGAGAGACAGTCTGTGTGCATGTGTGTGTGCCTGCGCGTGCGCTTGGGTGAGATTAATATACCAGCTTCCAGCCCTCTGGGGAATTTCTGGTTTGTTGTGCATTGTGTGTGCGCACCTCTTCTCTTTGCTTTTGCCTGTTTCTTTTCTTTCTTCCTTTTTTTTAAAAAAAACAGAGGCTAAAAGAGGTTAACTTCCTCAAGGCCGCACAACTAAACCTACCCTTGGAATTAAAAGAAAAAACATGGTGAGGGGGGGCATTCCCAGAGGAAATAAAAAGAGGTGGGTGGGAGGGAGGGAGGGAGGAAAGAAAATAAGAAAGGAGCCACGGGAGCCTTCATCAAAGGCCAATGAATATTGCCTATCTTTTTCTCTCTTTTTCTCTGCTCTCTCTCTCTCCATCCAGAACAGGGGGTCACAAAACATTTTAGATGGAATATTAAGAAGTCTTAATCTGGGAAATGCCTTGTCCGGCGTACTAGGTCCACCTCCTACATAGCAATACCTACATGTCTGAGAGCGAGTAAATGACAAAGCAAGCAAGCTAAGAGGACATTCCGGTGCTTGGCCTCCCCTCGAAGATTCCAGTGCCTCCAGGTTCTTGAATTCTGGACTTAACACTTGTCCTCAGTGCTGGATACATCCCTTGGCTATTGGAACACTGTTGTTGTCACTGTGTGCCATCAAGTCAAAAGCAATCTATAGTAACCCTGACAGGGCTTTCAAGGGAGGTATGGTATTTAAGGTGATTTTTTTTTTACCAGTTCCACTCCCCCAATGAGGTTCCATGGCTGAGCAGGGAATCGAACCCTGTTCTCCAGAGTCCTAGTCCATCGCTCTATCCACTACACCACACTGGGTACATGAATCCTATAAACAAACCGTCATGGAACTCAGCAAGATTTTCTCTTGAATAGAGATATACAGTATACAGTTATTCTGCTTGCCCTTAGCTCTTGAAAGAGGTTTTTTGTTTCATTGGGGGAGCACATGTTTTGTATTCAGAACACTGGGGATGGTGAATTCCCAGAATCTTCAGGGAGGTTGGTCAAATGGCAATGCTTGCCAATCCTGGAAAGCTACTGGCAGTCAGTCAAAACATGATCTATATTGGTTCAAGGTTGCTTCTTGCATTTGCTTCTTTCTTTGGGGACCAACTTGGACAAGTTATTTTTTGGAATACAACTCAAAGAATATCCCAGCTAGCATATGAAGAGATGCAGCTGGCTAGAGAATTCTAGGAGTTTAGCCCCCGAAAAGTAACTTGTCTAGGCTTTATTTGAACAAAGCCCATGCCCTGTGGCAGGAATTGGTGTTATAGAACCAAGAGTACTGAGCTACACTTGTTGATTGGAATCTCCTCAATATTACTAAAAAACACAGACTGAATTTCTGCATATTGTTGCGGAATGAACCATTTCCATATTTAAAGGTAAAGGTTAAATATTTAAATATTTCAAAGAGAAACTGTGCTGATTGAAAAGATAAAAGTTCCAACATGTTGTGTGAATAGATTTTGACAGAGAGGTCTTGGGCCCTCTGATCATAGTCATGCATGTACTGTATGTAGAATCCTTGACATTCACACCCAGCTTACAATTAAGAAAGAACGAAGGTAGCATAGGTGTGTAATTGGGCATTTTGAAACTAAATGTGTATTGCAAGGTGGATTTATATCAGATGGAGGTATAGGTTTCCATCCATACCTCTATCCACCACTATCACCAACATTAGTCCCCACCATGGTCCTTGACTCAGCAAGAGATCTGAGCAAAGAAGCTGTCTCCATATGTTGATTTTATTTATCCATTATGACAGTAGTAGCTAAGATACTTTCGTGGAAGAGATGCATGAAATTTTATTTGTCAAATATGGTTTATTTCCAGAGTTCATATTTATAAACATAAATATTTATTTTGCACTATATTAAAAAAAATCCCATAAGCATACACCTTCTACTTTCTTAGCTAAAGAATTACAATCTGAGATAACTTCTAAGTCTTTTTACTTGGCCATGCTTTTTAAGTACATATTCATCTATGTATTTTTCACTAAGCAAATACATATTTTTCCTATTGAAGAAGGCAAGACCAGAATTGATGCATATTCTGATATGATGTTATCTTTTTCTTAATAATTCTGGATAGTCCATTTCCAATGCTAACAGTATTGGTGTAGCAGTGGTACAGTAAGATAATGTTTTCTGTTCCGTGACTATGTGGATGACATTCTATGTATGTTTACCCCAGTAGATCTCAGTAAGTTCAATGATGCTTACTCCCAGGTGAGAAACTATGTGACTGCACATTGTGATTAGCATCTCTAATAACTAAGTAATATGTACATATTGCTCCTCTTGTATTTTTGTAGAAAGTAGAGAGTGCTACATGCAAGAGAGTGAAAGAGAAAACAATTCAGAGATTCTACAGATTTCATTTTAATTACTTATGCTTCTGAGTACAACCAAAATGGATTCAAGATAGGACAGCCACTTCACACATCATGAAAAGGGAGGACACACATCACCTCAAAGGAGGACAAAAAGATACTGGATTTGCATAGAAACCACCTACTTCCTGTTGTTTCTTTCCTGCCAGACGTCATCATGGCTATTTAGAATTTGGATTGCAAGAGCACTAAAACAGGATATTACATTGCATCTTTACAATTCTCTAATGGGTTTCAGCCCTCTTCTCTTTTCTGCCTTTCATTTCTCATTCATTTTTACCTTGGACAACCTGAACTTTTCATTTCTCATGACAAGATGAATGTTTTCTTGCTTTCTGCATTTTATGTGTTTTACAATTTCTTCACCTTTGTTCATTTTCTTTAGTACTTCTTCACTGGCCACCCTCTTGATCCATGAAATTGTTAGTGATAAATTCATAGATCAAAAGCTTCTATGCTTTTTTTAAGCAGACATCACAATTCCATGTAATAAAGCAGAACTGAGAATACACAGCACTGTACAACATGCATCCTCGTGGCCAGTTTTAAATGTTGTTGCATACTACATTCTTCATCTTAAAGAAGCTAATTTAATCTATGTGTTCTGTTTTTTGTTGCATGGCTATGTTTCACTGTTCATTTGTTCAGCCAAGTTCCAGGATATTTATATTTGTCAAATATTCCACACTCATCCAGAATTTTTATCTACATTTCTTCGGCTGATTGTTACCATGAACATGCTTTTCCTAACATTCATTTTTAGTGTTCATCATTCACTTCATACTGTGTAACCTTTGTGAGCCATCTAATTTGTCAGCTAGAAAGCTATATTGTGCACATGAAATGTTGCTGATAATCTCTCCATTCGACATGATGCCATCATTTGAATCAGCATGTGCTTCTCTAAAATTATTCTCAGTAAACAAATTGTAATGCAGAAACGAGAATATAAACCTTTGCTGGACTTCTCTTCATTTTTCTATGCTCTCTGCCATCTAATCTTCAACTTTCACTGTAGCTTTTTGTTTGCAAGTAGAGGTTGCCAATTATACAAATATCTCTTGAATCAAGAGCTTGTTTACCAACAAGTCCACAAACTGGCAGCATTGGATTTTGTTCTTCACCATATACGTGGATAATTTGCACATGGATACATTTGTATATACTGATATTTACAAATGAAAAATATGAAATTGTTTATATAACTTAAACAGAATTATAATGCATCTTGCTCAAATAGGTAATAATCAGGTGGTTTATGTGCGTGCAGAGTCTTGACTGCATCTTTCTGGTTCTTCATACAGTATTTAAATCAACTGAACTAGACAACCCTTCAAATGATCAACTCCCTTAAACAGAGAATTGCCCTTTGGTAGGCCTTCAAATGATGAAACATTGCCCCTAAAAAGAGGACACGTGGGCACTCTGATTCGTGATGCTTGGCCTGGCTTTGAGCCATTGTACACACCCTTATTTACATCATTTCAAATCTCTTCATGTATGTCTCCAACTTAATTCTCATCTCTCTGACAGAATCCACACCAGCTTTTTGCAACTTGGGCTTCTCCAAACGTGCTAGATTACAACTCTCATCACCCCCACTGATCATGGCTTATTGGCTGGGCATGAAAGGATCTGCAAACCAACACATCTGGAGGGGATTAGGTTCGGGAAGGCTGGTCTATACCTTTATCTCATATCACACACTTTTTCACTCTCCTCTGCCTGTCCCCTAATGTCAGTACTGGAGGTTTCCATATCTCTCTTGCTGATTAAATCATTGCTGACATGCACTGTGGCAGCCTCAGCCTCATGGGGAGAGACAGTCTCTAGGTGACTCTCACCACACTCTGCTTGTCCATGGTGAAAAACAAAGATCGGTATAAATGAAATAAAAGTAGGGCACACACCAGCAACAATTCGAGACAAAAAGCTACATTAAGACTTCTGCAGCAAAACTAGCAAAGACCTACAACCAACAAATTTATCATGGCATATGCTTTCAGAATCAACTTGCACAGAAGCATAAAGTGGCCAGTAAAACGCTTGTATATATAGGAGAGTGGTGCTAGATTTTTGCCCTTCAATGCTGTCTTGGTGGGAAGTGTGCTGAAATCACCCTGCTTTAAAACCCTGCTTTCTGGCTAATTTGGTGGTGTTTCAATCTGCTCCCAAGCTGCTGCCATTTCAGCATTATTTTAAAATATTAACAGCAACTCTTCTTTTGCCTTCATTACAAGATCCCAGCCAATAAGATATCATTTTGAGACTATGATGACATCACAGAGCCATATAGCCTATCAGATATGAGGAGGCTAGAAAGTCAACTTTGTCATCATGCTGAAGCCTAAATCCTGGTCTAATTTTGCCAGAATATGCATTGGGTTGTGCATCAGAATGTGCATTCAAGCAAGTATTCCTTTCAGAGCACTATAGTGCAGATTGACAATATGTGCACTCAGCTGTGTGTTCTGATGTGCATCCAGACTGATAATCCCTTACTTGCCTTACTGTTTTGTGTTGCCACACTCTCATTTGCCTTAATGCAACATGGCAATGCAGGAATCAGTAGCTCTGTTGACTAATGCAACAGAAATGCATTCCTTCTCCCTTCTATGAACATACAGTATTCAGCTGTTCAAAGTCTTCCCCTGCCATCACCAAAATGGCTACGTTTTCAAGGAGCATGAAAAGATTGACATATCTCCCTCCTCTAGTGTGTTTTGTATGTTCAAATCACAAACATATATACACAGCCTTCACTCACCATACCCCTAAGATGACCCATAGTTGTACAAATTACAAGCTCATGAGCCTTTGATATGAATAGAGATGAATAGAACTGTTGGGTTTAAATGGAACTACAGTTTAAGAGAATATGAGATAGAGATCATAGTCTGCTGAACTTTCTGGGTTGAACTGTGGAAGATGGGCATTCTCAAAGGAACATGCAGATTCTGATATGGCCCCTGGAATAACCACTAGACTTTGGGCAACAGTGCAATGAAGCTGCTAAACTATAGAATGCAGCAGATGCTTCTATACATGTATCAACACATAGTGTAACCCATATGGAGTAACTTATTTAGTCCAAACTCCATGCAGGCATTCATACATGGGTGAATTCAAAAGTGTGAGCAGAGACAAAGCTATCGCCCCTCCTTCCCCTGCGTCCAGGAGGAAAGGAGCTGTCTGAAGGCAAAAGCTTCTGCTACAGGTGGAGTCTTGCCATGTAGTTGGAGACTCTGAAAAAACTGAGCTTTCAGATTGTCCTTCGTGTGAAGAGAGCAACGGGCAGGTCATGAGACCAGAAACTTCTCTGTTCACACTTTCAACCATTGAATGCCTGGAGAGGGGTGTTAGGCAGGTGTCATGAGTTACAGAGCAGAAAATCCTACTTTGGGTTTGGAGGCAGAGAAACATGGAGCTGCTATTCTCCCAAGAAGCAGGCATGAAGGCCCTAATTACCATAATTTAGTTCATGGAATTCAATTAATATGTTTGGGGGTGGGAGAGCAAATTATTTGTAGTGGGCAATGTGCATTATTTTTGTATTTTATTCAAGACATTTTTAAGTTTTTACCTGTTTGAATTACCTGTTTTTAACATACAAATCCTTGGAGCATTTCTAATTGTATTTGCCCAAGACATTTAAAATGTAAACCCTGGAACCCAGGATGGCCGTACCAAATTTGGTGCCTCGTGAATATGTGGCCTTGAAGTGAAATTGCAGCGCAATGGCATGTGAATAAATGAAGCTCAATAATCAAAACATTAATAATAAAAAATATTTATTTGCATAATAAATAACTGTATGCCATCAAGTCAATTCTGACTTACGGAGACCCTTTCCAAAATTTTATAGGTATTGAGTACTGAAAAGTGGTTTTCCATTTCCTTCTTCTGTTGGAGCCCTGGACTGTGCAACTTGCCCAAGGCTGCACAAACAGATTCTTCTCCTGGGATGCACAGGAGAGACTCAAACTCCCAATCTCTGGCTCTATAGCCCGGTACTTAGGAATAAAATACATGAGTGGTGTATAATATCCCCTACAAAGAATTTGCCCTTCCTTCATCTAACCTTGAAGTCCATGTCCTAAATCATAATGAATAGGGCCTAAATTCCTACAGCTCCATGCCTCTTCTGCTGTCTTTCTTTCTAAACCCCTGTTATGGCAGTTCCTCTGGCTGCCAATCCATTTCCAGGAACAATTCAAAGTACTGGTCTTAATTAGAAATGGGCACGAAGCAAACCATAAAGCTAAAAAAAACACACCCATGAATTGGGCCGTTTCATGGTTTGTTTCAGGGTGATTTGGGGAAATGTGCCTGCCCAGAATGAAACAAAACACCCAACCTTTATCAATGTTGGCAATTCATATGCTTTGTGGTTTGTGCAATTCGGGAATTCTGGGAGTGCTAGAAGAGCCCCCACACAAGTTAGAGATGCCAAACTTGCAGGGAGTCTTCAGCTGACTCTCCTCAGCATCCCCTCCAAGTTTGGTGAACATTGGATTTGGGACAGCTGAGTTAAAGCAGGTCCCCCCAGGAAAGTGCTCTTTAGCCAGCTGGGTCCCCCCACCACCACATTTTGCCACCAAAATCCAGCAGCTCGGTAAGGATGTTGCCTGCAGTAGGTCCCAGGTAGAAAAATACTTGCAAAAGATGTGCAGCTATGGATCAGTCATAGCTCATAAAATAAGGATCATACTCCATTGAGAGAATGCATGCTTCACTAGAAGGTTCAGGGGAGGCAGAGATGGAGTAATCTGATCTGGTATTCAGCAGCTTCCTATATTTCTAAGCTTTAGCGACTTCTCACACTTCTCTCTTTTTTCCAATAGGCAGAACCTATGTCTCCTTCATGCATCTGAACAAGCACGCTGCAGTCTATAGAAGTTTATGCCAAATACAATTTATTAGTCTTTAAGGTGTCACAAGATTCCTTCTTGGCTTTGCTACAACAAACAGAGCTATACCCTGGAAATAAGAGCAAAGCTGGCTTTCATAATACACTTCAGTCTAATAATGAATACAGAGGGGGCTTTCTTAATGGTACTATATCATACATAATACAATTCAGCACAAAAGGCATGGAGGTTTTCTGAGTTGAGTTCATCACCTTTCCACAAGATGGCACTGTAGTGGCATAGGTATCATGCTGTGGGGCACAATGTAGGCTCCTTGGGAGGTCTTAGTATGCCACTGCTACCACCTACTGGAAGGAATCAGATTTGCACTGCCTTCTATATTTAAAAAAATACCTCAACAAGCTTAGTTAAATATCTAATGTTGGGAACAATATAGAAGATCAGACAAAATCTAACAGACAGAAAGCCTTACCCCCATGAATCCCACTTCAAACTAATTCCTTTAGTAAATAAACAGAGGTGTAATTACTGATTGTCAGCACAAAGTCATGTCTCTTGTGCTGGCCACTGAATTCAAGAATACATTATTTTATCACAATCATACTCATGTTTACTTGAAAGCATGTTGTCTTCTGTTAAATGGGACTTAATCCCAGACATTTGCAAAGCACTGCGGCCTTACTTTAATTCTACTCTTAATGCAATTTCTTTGGCATTTGATTTTTAAAATAATTTTAGAAATACTATAAACATCTCTTGCTCCATTTTCCTTCTTTTCATTGCGATTCTCTTTCCATACCATTTAGAAATCTCTTTATAGTTGCTCCTCATTATTAATGTAGAAGACAAGTACTTTTCTCTCCTTTCCCTAAACATTTATGTTTCTTTGTTTCAGCATTCAGTACATTCTATATAGAATGTTGACACTTTAAGATAATACACATTTGGGAAGAAGGTTAGAAGTGCAGTATATGCTGAAAAGTTAATATTATTATCCAGGATAACAATGTTCATTACAGCCAGCTAAGGTAGGCCGGGCTAACAGCCAGACCAAAGTCTTTGTGACTGCCTCTCTGCCAGTTTGTGCCTTCTCAGGGCTCCTGTTAGGTTGGAACAGTAGATAATAACTATTCTAAATGAACAAAACACAATGAAACATTAAGGCATGAGCATGGAAGCAAAAGGGATTGTGGAGAATATCTCCCAGATCAACTCGGCCATCCTAGAATGGAACTCATCTTTAGAGGAACCCACGAGTCATCTTGGCCCTTGGGCAGGAAACTGGAGGCCACCGTATCCCTCACATGTCGAGTGGTCTACATTAACACTGAGGTACAGTCAGGAATGGCCCGTGGAGAGCATGGGAAGGTCCCTCAGCCTGAAGTGTTCAGACTGCAAGCCACATGTGCATACAAGTCATTCTGAGAAGGGAATTGCAGAGGGCCTGAATGAACATTCAGCTCCCAGGTTTCTTGTGTAACCTTATATCCATCCTTTCAGAAGTACAGTAAGTCCTATTTATTGTACATGCAATATGCATGCATGTATTGATGCAATATGCATGCATGTATTGATTTATTTCTGGAATGAGAAGAGTGGAGTCCTCCAGTTTTGTTGAGTTGCAACTCTTGTCGGCCCTAATGGTAAGGAAACCTGGGAATAGCAGTCCAGCAACAGCTGGAATGCTGAATTTTGGCTGATTTGTTTGTTTATTGCACTTACATATTTTCAGTGCACAGCATATGTGGCTTCCTTCCTCCTCACAAAAATCTTGTGAGGTAGGCCAGATTAAGAAAGCGTGTCCACTTCACAAATTCTATAGCACAGATGAGGGCTTAGACCTGGTTCTCCCAAGTTCACTCTCAATACTTGAATCATGAACCACACAATAGCTCCCCAGTGTTCAGTTGAGTGGGTATAGAATTGCAGCCTTAGAGTGTTTAAAAGGTCCCGGAATTCCCAAAATATTTGTTCAGATGTTAGATTTGAAGTGGTCTCCAAAGAAAGGATAGGTACCATCTTTCATCACATCTCCTGTCCTTTGCTGTTTCTTATCCAGCCCTTCAGTAATCTATGCTTCGTAAAAGTTTGTGTTTGAGTTCGTTAATTCCTTTGTCTTGTTCTACTGTAGGCTTAAAACAGATCAGGGAAAACAGCTGGCATTATGTACACTGGGCAGCTGTGAAATCAGCTGACACTGAAGGTCAAAGCTCAGAAATTCTAAAAGGGTGGAACTGGAGGCACATGTAGACAATACTCCCCTAACAATCCAAAGTAATTTAAGATGCAACACACAGAATTTGGCATGGAATAGCTGTGTTTTCATAGAAAATTAAGGAGAAGTGGGAGGATTTTTCATTTTTAAAATTGTTTATCTCTCAAAAACTTGCACTTTCTCTGCTAGGTGTACCAAGTGCATTCTAATAGTATGAGTAATTAACTGGATTTGAAGTCTTCTGCTTACATAGTCCTGGTTGTACGAAAGCAAATACTTTCTTAAGGCTGATTGCCAGATTCCTCCATGGTCACATGCTATGGAGAAACTGGAGTCGCCCAAGACATACTGCTGCCTGAGTGAGCCAAAGGAAAAGAAATAGTATCCCTAACTACTTTCCATGTACAGGAATTGAGTGCATTTTCAGCTGACTCGAACGTCAGTCCTAGCAATGGGAGACCTTTCTCCAGCACACTTGTGCAGGTAGTAGGCTAGCTTTAGGAGGCACAGAACAGGCTGTATGACAAGCACAGCTCCAACACCTTGCTGACTCCCAGTGTCTACTGCCTGAGGCAACTGCCTCCCCTGTCTTATAGCAGGGCAAGATCTGTGAAGTAAGTTAATGTGAACTGCCATCATCCTTCAAAATGGATGCATTTCACAATCTACCCAATTCCAATTATGTTACACCCTGTTCCAGTAAAATTATCTGCACAATATTGTGTCCCCTGGCACTTGACTGATTTTCCATTGTCTGTACTTTTTTCCTCAAAGGTACTCTGAGGATATTTGAAGCTGTTCAAACAAACATTGGCAGACCCCCTACCCTCAGATTTATTCATACTTAGAGGTCTTTTCATGGAGCCTCACATAAGTCAATTAAGTGGTAGCTGGATAGTGCTGACAAAGTAGGAGAGAGATTTCCAGTTCCCCATGATTTTATTGCTTTTGAATGCAGGATCTAGTGAACTTAAATGGGTGTGGAAGTCCTGCTTGCCTGATCACTTCAAAAACTAACACTTCAGAGCTATGCTCATGGGGTCTATGCATAGCTGACTATGAATCAAGCTTTCTTACGGCTCTTCTTGCTTGTGTGTGTCAGCTTTATCAATTTAGCTTGTAGAATGGAGTGTTGGACTTGGATTCGGGTTGAAATCTGATGGAAATTATTAATTTTCTTACTGATGTTGAGTAAGACAGAACCTGTTTTAGTCCCCTGTCTATAAAGTGGGAATAATAAAGTCCTGCCATGTAAAGTTATAGTTGCAATTAGGATCAATGAGATAAGGACTGAAAATCATTTTGCATGTTAATATTATGAGTTTAGAATTTTTACGCAAAAGTGAATTAGTATGCTTAGGATTGTTACTGTACTACAATCAATCATATAAGTATTTATGAAGTTTGTTGTTGTTGTTCTCAGACACCCAGAGAAATAGAACCATGAAATTTTATATGAGTGTTACTGATTTTATAGCTTAAATAACTGAGTTGGCTCTATTTTGACATTGAGGCTTCCCCGAGAGCCTCAATTGCCCACACTGCTAATTAACTTTCAGTAGCCCTTCCCATAGATCTTTTCTGGACTCTTCAGGAAAACTTAAATGACAAGATTATTTCCCTCTGACTATGAACTAAGTAGTGTTATAAATATTTTTGAAAGTTTGTTTCATGGTGCTTTCTGAAGATCTCCAAAACTAAAACAGCTAGAAACACATGACATTATGGACTTCCCAGTTTAAACAGCCATATTGGTTATACCCCAACATCAATTCTCTCAGTGGCAACTGTTTCCCAATTGGTCCTATTGATAATTAGCTTTCAGTAGCACCTGATTATTTGTTGGATTCTTCTCCTAAGTGCATCTCATAAAATACAGCTCCGAAATCCTTCCCCTTTGGTCATAAGCAACTCATTTGTTGTCCACAGGGCTTCTGACAATTCTCTTTCTTTTAATTTATCACATAGCAAGTGTGTATTGCAATCAATATTTCAAAAAACTGTCTTGGATGATGATATACTCTGACACACAAGAAAACTTACAAACAAAATCAACTGAAAATAACCGTTCTGTTAACTGTAGTAATTGAATGACGATAGTTGCAAAATCAGTATCCCAAATTTTTAAATAAGCAGTCCCATGTCTCTGTTATTGGGTGTTAGTACTGGTAAATATCAGTGACTATGTACTGGAAGGAAGGAA
Source organism: Intellagama lesueurii (assembly GCA_037013535.1). Classification (NCBI taxonomy): domain Eukaryota; kingdom Metazoa; phylum Chordata; class Lepidosauria; order Squamata; family Agamidae; genus Intellagama; species Intellagama lesueurii. Next base: position 214,404,644 of record JBAJHW010000003.1, read on the forward strand.
AACCACCAATGGCAGGGAGTGGAGTTTGGTCAAAGAAGAAGAGAAATAGAGTACGGGGGGGGGCAGAACTAATGGGTTATTAACCCAGCTGAAGTCAAATACATTATCTAGTTATAAATATGTTGTGCTTCCCTTGATTGACATACTTTTTTCCTCCCTCTTACACTGAATATATACCAGTTGAGCACAGTAACTGAGCTCTCCTATCACATGGACAGACTGTTTTGGCTTTTAGTTTTGGTAAGCTGTCTTTTCTCTCACTTATCTCAGATGCATAATGAAAGAAAGCAAAGTTGTACATCATCCCGTTTCTGAAACATCTCAACAAATTTATAATTGATTGTGGAAGTTAAACATCTCTGTAATGATCAACCACCACCACAAACAACAGTGAAGGCAGAAATTGTTATTATAGTCTTTGGTTAGATCTGAAAGCACATTAGTGTTGGAGAGATCTGACTGAAGGGCACCTTTCCGGTTGAGAAATCAGACTTAAAAGGAATATCATGCATGCTTAGCTGTATGTCATGTAGTTGGATTTTTTAAAATCAATTTCAAGCGTGGTAAACCTAACGCAAAAACAGGAGTATTATGACATGTAGTTGAGCCCTAAGGTTAAGAAATAAGGCTTTTTGTGCATCTCCCCATCAACAAGAGCTGTAACAAAAGAGGCCTAGGTACTCATGCAAAGACCACACTCATCATAGATTCCTCATGTGAAATCCAGCATTTTGTGGGATTTAGTACGATAAAATAAAAAAGATGTGACACAATTAAAAGTGGGGAAAGGGAAATAGAAAATATCAAGGAAGATGTTTTACAGGCACCAACAGAAAAGGAAACTTGGCAGCTTGGCCTCCAATGAAGTTCAAGTGCTGCTCCAGTCACTGAAGTGCTGGAGGGATTGTCTGAGTGAACTTACCAAGGTATACATTCTCTTTCAGCCACTGTCTGTGGCATCTGGATTAGCTGCAGGATTTGCACCTGTGCAGCATGTATGGCCTGACACTGCATCTTCAAATATCATTCCCCCACCCCTTTTTGAACTGATTACAATGTATTACATTACTCATACTGAGTGTGCATGTAAATATGGATGAATGTCTGTGCCCTTGTATGGGTTTTCGGTGATTAGGTCAAAACTTCACTTGGGACATTAGAGTCTGTGTTACACACACACACACCTTAGTTTTTCTTTTCTTGCTGTTGACATGGTGTCACTGCCAAAGTAGCTGTTCCCTGATTCTCTTTTTCTTGTGTTCTCTGGACAACAAGTGGGCAAATAATTCTGCTACAAGCAATTCTGAAGATACACTATAGCCCACTCAACGCTCCATTATAGCTTTTTGCATTTCCCCATTCACAGGAATGGGCTTTTCCCCAGAAATACAGTAATACACAATACTGACAAGGACCCAGCCATGAACCAAGTAAACATGTTTCCAAAATGGCCCAGGACAAATTGGGTCCTGATCTCTGTGACCTTATTTGGACACAAACCAAATCAAGGGGCCAGTGCATAGTTCTGCCAGAGACTGTTGTTCTGTTTCCCCTTCCAAGGTCAAACAGCTTTGTGTCATGTTGCAATCTTCCATCTACCAGCTCCAGTTCTATGGGAATCATATACTAACATGTGACTGGTGGCTGTCGCGCAGTTGGGGGTGCCAGCTGCCTGAGCAACCAAGAATGATGGCTGTCATTCAGCCTGTTCATCCAGCCTAGCTTCTATTTCTGAGCGCGCCTAGTTGGCGGTCCAGGTCCTTCCGTATAGGGCAACAAGGCTGCTCTGAGACATCGGTATGCAGCTGGGCCTCAGGAAAGTGAAGCTGTTATGACATTGATCGCTGCGGGGTGCAATGGTTTTGTAAAGACACGAATAAAGGCTTGGCGTGATGACATTTCCTGCTGGACTTAACTTCCTATAGGTAAAGGCAAGCAGCTGTTGCCTCCACAGTTAGGGAACTGGTGGAAAAGCTCAGAACAAGGAATGGTTCCAGAGAAAAGATAAGATTAATGCATACACTACACTATAACTTATGCAGATAGGAAAACTTGCTTTGCTGTATATTTATTTTTACAAGCCACCCACCCTGATAAAATCTTTTAAGACCCAACACTGACACCTGTCAAGATGTCAAATATCCAGATAAAACCTGACTGATCCTTCTCAAAGCAGTGGAGAAACTTGTAGAAGGTAAGCCATGCACAGATCAAAACATTCATCTGGAGTAGAGCAGGGAGGCCTAAGAGAATTCCAGGTGCAAGCATCCTAGGTCAAGGGGGTCAGTCACTCATCCCTAGGGCCGATGTCTGTGCAAGGCCTACTGTATGATGTTCAAGTAGCCAGAGCTGTCAAATCCTTGGTCTTGGCCCAACTGGCCCCAGACTTGAGAAGCATGACCAAAGGGATTAAGCTGTTTGTAAGGTGACACTTGGCTTCAACAATTGATCGGCAGGCAGGGGAGGTGGACCTCAGGCATCTTTAACATCTTTTTCCTTGTATTAATGACCAGCTGTCAAGACCTACTAGTAAATATCTTATGTCAGTCAAATGTTCTGTGGTGAATACCCATTTTGAAAGAGAAACAAGGCCATTATTTCGACATCCAGTCTCTCGTTCTTCTACAACCGTCTTCCAAAGGGTTGGCACCACACTCTCTTTTCTTTCCCAGGTGCCTCTCAAAGTTGCCTCTTCAACTTTGAATTATGGGCGGATAAAACTAAAGTTACCACCAAAACTTGGAAAAGTCACTTTTTTTTAATGCGGCTTCCAGAATCTCTAGCTAGCATGGCCTCTTCATTGTCCAAATTGTCTGTTAGAAACGTGAACGTCTCACATTCAGTCATGTCTTCTGCAATGTCCTTATTTCCAGATGGCATATTGTTTTCCCTTCCTCAGACCTGTGACAGCCAGTTATCCAGTGTGAGTAAGAGGAATAGTATAATTATATCCTGTTAAGATATGGATACATTACTGTCTGTTACAAATGGGAGAAGAACTTAAAATAAAATCACCGGGCTTTGGTGGCAAGTATGAAAGTATCATTATACCTAACTTGCCTCCAAAGGTGTTTAAAAAAAAAAAAAAAGGGGTGCCACCATTGAGGAGGAATGTATAGTTCAAACCCTGAAAGTCATCCGCTTTTAATCAGACTGATTCAAAACCAATTTCATTTGACTTAGCTTCCAAACCTGATTTGGAAATCTCAAAGCCAGGCCTCCCATGACTATAACTGAAGATTCCCAAATGGCTGTAACATTTGCTCTCTTTGTCAAACTGAACGGACTTAGAAGTCACTGTAGGAGGGGATTGTGCCAAATGGGAGGCAAACAGATGAATGGGGTTGTGTGCATGTGTATGTACATGCATGTGAGTTCACACACTGTGATTCCAAACCTTAAAAAAAAAAAAAAAAAAAAAAAAAGACTGCCAACCACCTTTTGTTTTCTTATTGGAACCGGATGAAATTTGCAGTGATATTCCTCTCCTTCTAAGGTGTTCAGGATTTACTTTACGTAAGACCACCTTTTAAAATAGATGAGTTTCTTAAAAGGGATATATTCATCCCTCTAGTTCTCTATTGATCATTGTTTGAAAATAAAAGACATAGAGGTGTCTCTTGGTAACAAACATGGAGTCTTTTAGTGGGATAGCTGTGGAAGTCCTTTTTTTTTAATGGTGACTGATTTGATTCCTCTTTCCTCCTCAGGTTTGTGAAGAAATTTGTATGGAAATGGCACAAATCATAGATGTGTCTAAAAGTAAATAGGATACAACACTTCAAAAGGATAGGTGCAAGGACTAAGGAGCTATGGTGCTTGAAAATTAGCTTTGCTGTTTTTAAATAGTACGGCATAGTAATGTTGGATGAGTTACTGGCTATCTCATGGTTCCCTCCTTGCCCCATACTAAAACCCAGAGATCAGAAAGTCCCATACATAATCTGTCCTAGGATTAGAAGGTGGACCTATCAGTTACCCAGCCTGTGCATTCCCTTTTACCCATTTAAAAAGGGGAGAAACAAAACCCAAACAAATATGCTATGTTTTTTCCCCCATCCCATCCAACCCACTTTTCTGAAACCAAGGCTTGCATGGAATTTTGGCTTGAGGCCAGCCTCTGTTCTGTTACCTTCAGAGTGAAGCCTGCTTTGCCTCAGGAAGGATCGAAATTCTTCCAAAGTAGTCTGATTTTAGCTTGGATTTTAGGCTTTGTCTGAACCCAATACATATTCCTACTTGTCAGTAAGCTATGCCTATGACAGACTGGATTCCGAATGGAGAAGTTAGCACCCCCACTTTCAAAATTCATACGGCGAAGAAATGTTCTGAAAAGCTTGTTTTCCTGAAAGCTACTTGTTGAGTTTTAGCTTGCAGGGTAATTCATTTTGTTATTCTCATTCATTACATGGGGATAGGATATTGCAGAATTGCTAAACTGGGGCTTGCAGACGTATCGCTCTAGGAAATACATGTAGGCGGGCATATTTTCTTTCTTCCTCTTTTTTTAATAGTAAAGCAAGGCATGATTCTACCCCCAGCCCCTTAGGTGAGTGTTAACATGTTTGTTGCCTCTAAACTGATGAGCTGCAATGCCCCTATAGAAGAAAGCTGTGCCTTGGTGCCCAAGGAGCTATTAGCAAGGAGAGATCTTCCTCCATAATCCATCACAGGAATACGGGAGTGGCACAGCCCTTTCCTTCCAATACACCTCTCCTTCACCATGCAGAGCAACACACACACTCTGCACCGCGAGGATGCATTGGCAGGTAATTCCAAACAGCCCCAGCGGGAAGGAAGTAATCAGCAATTTTCTGGTTCTTGTAGCCACTGCTAGCTCCAGCAGGCTTATCAAGGTAACACACTGCTATGTCGGTAAGTGCTCTAATAGCCGTTCCCTCCCTAGGGCACAACAATGATCACATCCAGTGGCATTCTCCTTATTTATGGGTGCTGTGTGCACACCTTGAGATCTGCCTGGGCAGGGCTACATCTGTCTAACCTTCAGCCAGTATTCTGGCCTTTCAACAATGCAAACTGCAGACAGAAGCAAGAGGGGGAGAGAATACCAATAAAAGAGTAAAGGAAGAGCTCTGTGGGTGTCCAATTAATAGCATGGGAGCTTCCCAGACTAAACACCTGGATTCTATTCCTGGCTTTGCCACCTGTCTGTTGTGGGACCTTCTTTACCTCTGATTACCCCCTTAGTCTTTGTCTGTTCTGATTAAAAATGCACAACCATTTCTTTTAATTATAATACTTTGATTATTTCACATCCTATCTTTGATTTTTTTTTAAGGGCTATATATTCTTGTCTTACTTTTCAACAATTCAGTTTTTGCACTGCCCCTGAGACAAGGTGGCTAGTAACCCCAGACTCTGGGATGAATCCAGCCTTCCTGATATCCCAGTCTAGTCATCTGGGCTTCCCCAGATGGGTACCCCTCTTTTCTTATGACACAGTAATTGGTAGGTCCTCAACTTTTATATAGGCGTTTTCCCATTTTATAAAAGCTGGAAAACCTCTCCCAAGGTTTTGTTGTTGGCTGTAAACGTTATAAACTAAACTACATAGTCTCATCCTGTTGCCTTTGTCTCTCTCCCCTCCCCCATCACTGGCATGTGGGTCCTGAGAAACTTTCCTAAGATTAAATTCAAATCTTTGGCTGAAGGCCTCCCCACCCACTGCTGACAAGGAACACTAACTGATTTCCTTACATTCTGCCAACAAGAAGTAAGAAACAAAAAGCAGACCAAAATAAAATGGTTGGAACAGACGCATCCACTAAGCCATTGATCCTGAGCAGGTATTATGGCGCCCTAATTGGACAAGCAGCCAAACAGAGCTCTCTGAGAGAGAGAGAGAGACCTCATATATGGCCACATATTCATGAAGAAAACACTGTGTACAGATGATGCCCATAGGTAAAGGTAAAGGTTCCTCTTGACATTTAGTCCAGTCGTGTCTGACTCTAGGGCGCGGTGCTCATCCCCGTTTCCAAGCCGTAGAGCCAGCGTTTGTCCGAAGACAGTTTCCGTGGTCACGTGGCCAGCGCAACTAGACAGGGAACACCGTTACCTTCCCACCGTGGTGGTACCTATTTATCTACTTGCATTTGCATGCTTTTGGACTGCTAGGTTGGCAGGAGCTGGGACAAGCGACGGGAGCTCACTCCGTCGCGTGGATTCGATCTTACGACTGCTGGTCTTCTAACCTCGCAGCACAGAGGCTTCTGCGGTTTAACCCACAGCGCCACCACTGATGCCCATAAGATTCTGCTAAATATTGTCCTCAGAGTTTTGGTTTTTGAAATCGTATTGGCTGGTCATTTGGGGACAGTGAAAGAAAAAGAAACACAACATGAAAACTGTGGAGCATTTATATAAGCAGAATTAGTTGCTCAAAACACTTTGTCAAAGGGGATTTGATTAAGGTTTAGAAGAGCCTGGGGGCAAGGGAAGCACTTGGCGCTAGAATACTCAAACAGAATGAAACAAGATCTGGAAGTTAGAAGGGGGAATATTTTAAAATGAAACACAGCATGAGTCTGATAATATTCCCAGAAAATCTCATGAGACTCCACAATTACAAAAACTCAAGCCAAGAGAATTTTCCCGAATAAGTGGCACTGCCTACCCTTCTTTTTTTCTCCCACGTTCAGGGCTGTTGCTTAACAAGTTGCTCATCAACAGAATAGAATCTCTGTCTCTTGCCCCTTGCAAACCAATGCTAAAAGATGTGATTTAGTTTAATGGGCCTGACCTAGAATGTGTGTGTCCTCCAAGAGTCAGTTGCAATATTTCTGGGCATAAGCTGGCCTATTCATCTCCATAATAGGGTGAATACAGATGCCCAGAGATTATGATGATGCTGAGGCTGACATTATTAACAGCTTTACTCCTTACGCAAGGATGGGGGTAACAGAATAACACATCTTTACAGTACCTTGTCAGCAGTACCCTGCTTTGACAATTCAGAGGAAAATAGCTTTTTACTAATATAATTTTCTTCATTCATCTCATTCTCCTTCATGACACCCAGCAGCCCTTCCCCCAAATTTAGATTCAGCAAACCAAAAATCCAAATTTGTAATTCAAAATCATACTCTGCAAATCAAGTACATTTGAATGGATTATTTAATGTTGCATTATTTATGCTGCCCCTTTGATTATTATCCCATACAACATAATTTTCTTTTTCTCTTGCTTTTTTCCCCTTTTTTTCTGTCTGGGATGGAAACAAGTGAGAAAAGGACTGTCTGCAGAAAAGTTTTTGTCCCCAGATATGACAACTAGAAAAAGAAACAAATGATTCCTATGGTGCCCTCAGCCCACATTTATTGGCAAAACTGGAGACACAGAATAATGCCGAGCATTTGAATATGGGACTTCATTTGGAGACACTGTCTTTAAATAAAGTCTTTCTAAACACTAGATGTATGTTTTACAAGCTGTCACACTGCATCTGACTTATGCCAAGCCTAATAGGACTTTCAAGGTAAGTGAGATATTTAAGGAGTGGTTTTACTAGTGCTGTCCATGCCAATGAGTTGCCATGGCCGAATGCAGATACGAATGGAGTCACTGTATCTGTTACAGCACACTAGAGACAAACAACTGGATAAAGCTACCTAATTTAACTACTGCAGAATTGTTTTTCATCTAGCACATTATCTAAAAATAATTTTAAGGCTCTGATTTATGCAGACTTTATAACAGGAATGGTGACTTTATGGCAAGGCTGTGTCGTCCTCCAGTTGGTAGACTGCCAATCTCATCATCTGTCACTATTGGCTGTGCTAATTAGGGCTGACAGACGTTGCTGTTTGGTACATCTGAATAGCTGTACTTTCCCACCCCTCCTTTATAGTTCTAACACTACCAAACGCGTGGAGAAAGCAAATCAGATGCCTAAAAGCAATTAGGGCCAAAAGGAACTGGAAGAGAGAGAATAAGTTTTACTTTCTAAAACACACACAGCTATAGCCACAGCAAATATATCAGCAAACACAGAATTAGGCAAAACTACTCTAATTGACAAGAAGAAGTATTGGGAAGTGAGGGAAGGTAGCAACTCAGAGCAATGAACAACTATCAACAGTTTTATTATCTGTAAGTATTGCACTAGCCGCTAAACTAAGGAAAAGATATGTAAGATACTTGAATATCAAAATTCAATCACTTAACATAATCCATTCCCACAAGCAATGCACCCAGAGAGAGCCTCAGACAGCATGTTATACCTGCCAATGAGCAAATTGCAAGTGCCTTCCTTCCCCTCCCTATCACACCACCATCTTGTATTCAAATAATCTCTCCCCATAGTCTGGATCTCTCCCACTTATTTCAGATATCTCAACTGTTGAATACACCTGAATTGTCTCTAATCATTTTACTTCACCCCAGAACTGAACCTGATCATTCTACTTTGATCTTGACTTCCTTTAAAGTAACCTAAATAGGGCTGATTCAGTCTGGGATTTGGCAGAAACCAATGGGTTGCCCTAATCTCAAGCACAGGATGCTTGGAAAACAAGTCATCCTTCCTGAGCCAAAAAGTAACTTTTTCTGAGCTCTCAGTGGGAGAGAGGCAAACAGTGGGAACACCAGCAGATGTTCAATGCCAGTTGGTAAATCCATGTAAAGGGGAAGCCTCATTTCTTAGCTTCATTGCTGGCCTGTTCAGTGAAGTGCTTACCAATAAACGTATTGCCTTTAGGGGCTGCTGTGGCAGTTCTGTCGTGAGATATAAAGTCTTCATCAGTTTCCATGAACGAACATAATAAGGCAACCACTCCAGTGCCTAGGACACCACTTCAGTTCGGTATTTTCATTCCAACCACTCCTGTGTGTTTAATACAGTGGTGTAGAATTCCAGGCTTTAACTAATCCTCAGTGGCCACTGCTGCAAATTCAGCACTTGCAATGGAAAAACCGTTCTTAAAAACTATGCCTGTAATATCACGGAAACATACAGAAAACATGCAGAATCAGTAGCAAGAAAGTAAAGGATTGGTGAGAAAACAAAATGCTAGATAATCAGAGATTAAAAAAATTACCTTTTTTGACTTACAGGTCACAGAATTCCATTGTCATCATGGTCAAATTTCCCCCACTTTGGCCAGAATTTAATTGTAAGCTCAGATTCTCGTTTGTGGCCTAAATAAAACCAGGGAGGTAGTTCAGGGGTTAACTACATGTTACAGACAAATTATGTGTAGCTAAATTTCAACTATAACAGTTTCAGTGGTACAGAATGTCTGTGGCATGGGTGGGTGGGTGTGAGGTGATATCAACTTACTTCTAGCTTCCGTCAGTCTTCTGATTTATTGTCTTGTTAAAGGTTGGGGCATTACCAGCCTATTTCACCAATATGGTACTTGAAAGGTATGGAGCATATTGGGGAAGGCTGTGAAAGGAAGTTTATAAACTCACCCCTAGTTCTGTGAAACTTCCATGCAGAAAAGTACTGCAAGGTTTGATCCCAGTGTTTTCTCTGCCATAATTTTTAAATCTCCTAACCTGAGCTGAAATTTTTCCAATAGTATGTTTTGGAAAAAGGAACAAGATTTCATTCATCACTTTCTTGTCATCTCAGGAGAAAAGGTATACTATCCTCACAATGATCCCGTGAGGTAGTTCAAGCAGAGGGGCAAGTGGTTCACTTCAAGCTGGGCAGGAATTTGAAATCAACAAAAGTTAAGACCTGTGGCCACAGCATCATACTGGCCTCCAGTAATAAACCAGTTTGTCCTGAGACACACAGAGCTCAGAAAAACTTCCTTTGTGGACTACAACACTCAGAATCCCCCAACTAGTTATAAAAAAAGTAACTTATCTGAGATCTGTTTTCACCAGATGTGAATCTACTGAGACAGGACTGAACCTGGTACAGGAGGCAAAAGTCTCTTACATTCCAGAAAGTGAGAACCGAACTGAAGTCAGGAAAGTTTTGCCATCTTACACCACTTCTGCATTTAGCCCTCAGAACCCTCTTCCCTTCATGTTCTTTCTCAATAAGGCCTTTTCATTTAAGGGGCAGATTGCAGATAGAAGGGGAAAGCAGCAGGACCATAGGAGCCGGGGGGGGGGGCTGGGGAGCCTCAGTGGTGCGAGTCCTTTGATCAAAGTCAGAGTATGATGCATCCTTAGTTCCCTCCCAATGCCTTTTTTGCTTTCCCCTCTTCAGTGTACCAGTTAATAGAGTTGTTATCCCTGTTAGTTTAAGGGCTGCTCAAATTCTATTAGAATATTAAATTATCCAGCTTTGTGCTGCCGGCTATAACTGCAACACAAGGTCGTATGTTAGCCTGACAGATAAGCTGTCATTCTCCGTCTAAGTTAGCTACATTTAAGAGCCAACATCTTTGTTTTATCGGAGAAAAGAGAGAGGAATGTGAGACTAGGAGGACCAGAGGGAGCCTGAGCTCTCTTTTCTTCCTCTTCCAATCGCTGGCACAAATCATGGCTGTTCTGACAGTCTCATCCAACCTTTCCTCTGCTGCAGGTGGGTGAATGTGTCTTCCGTCTGTTAGATCATCAAATGGCTCTCTTTATTGCATTTGTCAAGTCCAAGATTAAAATCCCTCCCAGTTTGCCAGCCTTGCAAATCAGGAGATGGTGCGGTGACTCAGAGGAGCTGGCTTTCTCCCTAGGAAAGGTAAGGTTACTGCTTTGTGCAGAGAATGACTGGACAGAGATGGGCAAAGTTACTTTTTTGGACTATAACTCCCAGAATCCCCTAGGCTGGATGTCCAGAGACCATGCTGACTGGAGGGTTCTGGGAACTGTTGTCTAAAAACTAGCATTTCCAAACAGAATGGCTAGTTGGAAGCTAAGATCTTATACAGCTGTCTTCCCCCACCTGGTGCGCTCCAGATTTCTTGGACTACAACTCCAGTCACCCCCAACCTTGAAAATCTTTAGCTTTTACTTTGGAATGGCCTATTTCTCTCATAAAATGCTTTCTTAGTAATCAGGATATCCTGTGTGATTCCTAACCCATCCCATTTGATTTGTATCTTGGATCTAAACTGGCCTCTCGTTGACTTTCTTTGGAAAACCAAAACATCTATAACAGGTATCTAGCTGTAGAGCCAGAGGTTGGGAGTTTGTTTCCCCAGTGTGCCTCCTTGACAGGGGCTAGACTCAATGATCCATGGGGTCCCTTGCAGCTCTGAAGTTCTAAGATTATTTTATGACTTTGCTCTCATAGGTATGACATTTGGAGATATGATAGACCCTAAAGAGAGAAGTACACCTGCCTAATTTCAGATAGCTAGCTTCAAAGGCTTGTGTAGTAGGCACCTTCCAATATTGTGTTTAAAAAGAGAGAGAGAAAGACTTGAAAGAATTTGTGGCCCCATCCAATTAATGGGTTCTGGACACAAACTAATTTGTAAATCTGCTTTGTTTTGCCTCAAACCTGAATCTGGCTGCTTTGCTTCAATCCTGATCTCATACAAATCTGAATCAGACCAATTCAGTTCAGAATTTGTCTCAGTTCAGAACACAGCCCTAGTTCTCACTATTATTTATTTGTTTATTTTATATGCTGTCCTTTCCCCAAAACTGGGATCCAAGAGATCATACAATGTATTATAAAACAAAGAAACAAACCACACCATGAGAAATGCACGTTATTTGCTGTTCTCCTGCTTTGTCTACATATACACATATATTTGCTGCCCAAAAAGAGAGCCAGCCTGTGTATCCTTGGGCAAGCTGTACAGTCCCAGGATGTCTCAGAAGAAAGGAATGGAAAACCACTTCTGGGTGTTCTATATATAACTCCACCCCCCCCCCCATAAAAAGGTTCACAGTAAGTCAGAATTGGCTTGATGTCACATTTTTATTAATAATAACTGGATATTATTATATTTTAAAACAACTAATTATTCCTGAATTTCTCCCTGCTTTTGATTCTTAGTAAATGTATGTGCTGAGTATGTATGTTCAAAATGTATGTTCAAGTCAGAACTAACTTACAGCATTCCTAAAAGGGTTTTCAAGGTCAGTGAGATATTCAAGGTGGTTTTATTACCTTTAACCACCACCACCCATATACGTTTCCATGGCTGATTTGAAAGTAGGTGTCCTCCTGAGTCCTAGACTGTTACTCTACCCACAAGACCACACTGGATATAAAAATAGTAAATAGGAATTTGGAGTTGGTCTTATTTTCTTGACTAGCCCCAAAGTTAGCCTTACCCAGAGCCTAGAATAGTTACCTTTTTTTACTACCGCTCCCAAAATCCTCCAGTCAGCATGGGCACAGGGACCAGTTGTCCAAAAAAGTAATGCATCCAAACTCTGGTCTTACCCATGAACTGTACTGCTTGGCAGAAACACACCTACCTAGCCAGATACTCTGAAAATGGAGTCTCCCACGTAGAGTATATAAGAGTTGGTGTCGTTCACAAAAAAGAATGGTTACTTACCTGTAACTATGGTTCTTCTAGTGGTCCTCTGTGAATCCACACAAATGGGTTTAATCAGCGCCTGCGCTGGATCTCCGGAATATTCTAGAGCTTAAAAAAGAAACATTAGTAGTACGCTGCCCCTATTGCGCATGCTCCAACCGCCCAATACCTCAGTTCCAACTGTCCGCCGTCGCCCGAGCTCTAAAGCCGAGAACATGAGTGACGGACAGTGGGGAGGACGGGCGGGATGTGTGGATTCACAGAGGACCACTAGAAGAACCATAGTTACAGGTAAGTAACCATTCTTTCTTCTACGTGGCCTCTGTGAATCCACACAAATGGGTGACTAGCAAGCTCACTTACAGGAAGGTGGGCCGTCACTCCAGAACAGATGTAAGCACAGCTCTCCCAAAAGCAGCATCCTTTTTGGCCCTGAGGTCCAATCGATAATGAGTTACAAAGGTGGATGGTGTGGACCATGTGGCGGCTTTGCAGATTTCAGAAATGTCAATGCCACGCAACAGGGCCATTGAGGTCGCCACAGACCTGGTCGAATGTGCCTTCAAAGCCTCCGGAGGGGTTTTGCCGGATAGCTCATAGGCTAAAGTAATCGTAGATACGATCCACCTTGAAATAGACTGTGGTGTCGCAGGAGAACCCTTGTGGGGACCATGAAAGCAAACGAATAACCTGGGAGAGGTACGAAAGTCCTTGGACCTGGACGTATAAAAAGCCAAAGCACGGCGAACATCTAACGAGTGGAGCATGCGCTCAACATCAGAAGAAGGATTTGGAAACAACGTAGGCAAAGTCAACGGTTGATTAACATGAAAATGCGAAACAACTTTAGGGAGAAAGGAGATATCAGGGTACAAAATTACTTTGTCCGGGAAGAATTGAAGGTAAGGCTGGTCAGCTCGAAGCGCAGCCAGTTCACTCGCTCTCCTTGCAGAAGTAATTGCCACCAAAAATAGTGCTTTAAATGATAGGAGCCGAAGATCAGAAGAAGCCATAGGCTCAAAAGGCGGACGTGTGAGAGCGTGGAGCACAACACGTAAGGACCATTGAGGCATAGGAGGACGAGTAGGAGGGCGCATATTTTGTAGACCCTTCAAGAACATCTTGAGAGTAGGATGCGAAAAAAGCCGAGAAGCTTCAGACCCCGGTGGCTGGTTGAAGACAATTGCAGAGATATAGACTTTTAGAGTAGAAAAGGCCAAGCCTTGGTCAAACAAGTGGCGTAGATATGTGAGTAGGGTATCAAGAGATACGGGTACCACTTGGAAATTTCGTGATTCTGCGAATCTCCTGAAGTTGGACCATTTGTATGTATACAGGAGCTTTGTGGACGGCTTCCTGGCCTTGTCTAGGACTTCTCGGATCATGGGAGAATCCTCCAAGCCGTTAGGTGTAGGGAATCTATGTCCGGATGGCAGATTGTGCCTGCGTCCTGTGTCAGTAGGTGAGGTAACGGAGGGAGTCTGATGAAGTCCGAGGCCATCATTTTGAGAGTGGTAAACCATGGTTGTCGAGGCCACCATGGTGCAATTAGAATGGCATCGGCGTGAACCTGATGGATTTTGACTAAAGTCCTCCGGATTAGTGGAATGGGCGGAAAAAGGTAAAGTAGACAGCCCAGCCACTTCACCATGAAAGCATCCCCGAGAGATGCTTTCCCCACACCTGCCCTGGAGCAGAACATGTCGCATTTGCTGTTGAGTTGATTCGCGAACATGTCCACAACTGGAAACCCCCACCTGTTGCAGATCATAGTGAAGATGGTCCAGTCGAGTTGCCATTCGTGTGTCTGTGTGCACATCCGGCTGAGGGAGTCCACAACTTTGTTGTCTTCGGTGGACACATGGATGGCTATTGGAAATACATGGTGGGTATAACACCACTCCCATAGGTGGACTGCTAGGTAGAGGAGGGACATCGAGTGTGTGCCCCCCTGTTTGTTGATGTAATACATGGTCGTGGTGTTGTCGGTGACTACCTGGACACCACGACCTTGTATCAGAGGGCGAAACGCACGAAAGGCTTTGATGACAGCCCACATTTCCAGATGGTTTATGTGCAATAGTCTGTCCTTCCGTGACCACAGGGCATGAATCCTGTGCGGACCACAGTGCGCTCCCCACCCGGCGGGACTTGCATCCGTTGTTACTTGAATTGTGAGTTGCAATGGGCGGAATGGTCGTCCCATTAGGAGGTTCGGGACAAACGTCCACCACTTTAATTGTTCCGCTAACTCCGGCGTAACTTGGAGGCATTTGGAAGGATTGTCTGTCACCGGTGTAAAAAGGGACAGGTACCAAGCCTGTAGGGCACGCATCTTTAGTCTTGCGTAAGGGATAGCGGATGTGGTCGATGCCATCAAGCCTAAAAGATGCTGAGTGTGATGTGCAGATACTTTGGCGTGCGGACGAAAGGGATGAATGGCGCGCTTTAGTTTGGTGATGCGCTCGGGAGGAAGAAACGCCCTTGCCCTGATAGAGTTCAGACGCGCACCTATGTAGTCTACAACTTGAGTAGGATGAAGATGAGACTTCTCTCTGTTGATTCTTAGTCCTAGGTGTGTGAGAGTCTGTATAACATAATCGGTGTCCCGACTGGCCTTTTGACGAGAATTGGACACTATCAGCCAATCGTCTATGTATGGAAAGATCGCGATATCGTGAAGACGAAGGTAAGCTGCTACAGGTGCCATACACTTTGTAAAAGTCCGCGGAGCGGTGGACAAGCCGAATGGAAGGGCGCAGAATTGATAGGCAGTATCTTTGAAGAAAAAACGTAGGTATTTTTGATGATGTGGGTGAATGGAAATATGAAAGTAGGCGTCCTTTAGGTCTATAACGACAAACCAGTCTTTCCTCTTGAGCAGGTGGATGATGGATTCTAGGGTGACCATACGAAAGCGTTTTGGACAAAGGTAAGTATTTAGCAGTCTGAGATCTAGAATAGGTCTGATGCCTCCATCTTTTTTGGGTACTGCGAAATAGCGGGAGTAAAAACCGTTGGGAATGTACTGAGAGGGAACTCTTAGAATAGCTTGTTTTTCTAAGAGAGAGTCTATTTCCTCTTCTAGGACCTGAGAGTGGGATGTAATCTTGACAAGTCCGACGGGAGGAAACTCCATGAATTCCAGTCGATAACCGGATCGGATGATGGACAGGACCCAGTTGTCCTTGGTGATGAGGTTCCAGTTTTTGAAATATGGGAAAAGTCTGGGCATGGGAGAAAGTAACAATCTTGGTAGAGGGGAGGTGAATACTTTTCTTATAATGATCATGTGGCTTGTAACGAAGTCAAAGGAACTGTTTGTTTTTCTTTGCAGGTTGCCTGTAGGATTGGCGTCGTTGAAAGGGTTGTGATCGGAAGGCAGTGTTGGCAGGAGATGACTTCGGTGCCTTGCCTTGGGACGCGGAGGCATATGGACGGTAAGGCTGGCGGTACTGGTGTTGGTAGTTTTGTTGGCCAAATTGTTTGCGCCATTGGTATCTTTGAAATTTAGGTTGCTGCTGCTGGATGGTATAGGACCTAGCTGTTTTCTTCATTTTGTGGAAACTTTCCATTATGTCATCAGTTTTCTCGTTAAACAAGCCAGTCCCGTCAAAAGCCAATTCCTCTATGCGTGCCTTTGCATCTTCCGCGATTCCAGAAGATCTTAACCAGGCATGTCGCCGCAATGAAATAGCAGATGCAAGAGATTTTGAAGCGACTTCGGCCGCATGCCGAGCCGCAAGCCTTTGGTGCTTAGCAACCGTCGATGCTTCCGCATGGGCATTAAGTAGGTCCGTTTTGGTGTCTTCTGGGGCGGCCTGAAGGACGGGTAGTACCTTGGCCCACAGTTGCCTCTGGTAGGCTCCTAAGGCAGCCTGGTAATTAGAGACCCTCAGGAGGAAGGAAGCGAAGGAGTACATTCTGCGCCCCAACACATCCCTTCACGATTGGTGGGAGTTACCTTGGCTCTACCTCCAGTTTTGGAAATATTGGTCTGTACAATTATGGAGTTGGGTGGTGGGTGTTTAGAAAGAAACAAGGCGTCGGTCCCATGCGTCCTATAATGGCCCTCCATCCTCCTTGAAATCTGCAAAGTCGCAGGCTGAAGATCCCAAGCTTCTTTAATGTTCTCCATCAGAGCTGGGATAAAGGCCAAGCTTAAGGGGTGAGATTTTTCTTGGTTAATGTCATCAAACACTAAGTCTTCCTTAGGGGGTGGAGGTTGTTCAACATCTAATTTCAACGCCTTGGCCATACGTGCCACCATTTGTGAATAAGACGTAAAGTCCCGCGATGGAGAGGGAGGCCGTAAGTCCCCTACATCAGAATCTGGAGTATTGATGTTTGGAGGAGTTTCGTCAGAAACTTCAGAGGGGACGTCTTCTTCCTGGTCAGAAGCAGAAGAGGCCGACAAATTGTCTAAAAGGGAAGGCGATGGTGAAGGTGACCGACGGTGTCTCTTAGGATGTTGCTTTGTTGCGAGGTCCTCAGAGATTCGACTGCTCGGTGCTGTTCCCACTTGACGGCTCTTGGTTGGGACGAGAGTCGATGTCGAAGTAGTGAGAGCTGAATGGGCTCTCTTCGATGTCGAAGCAGTGGGTGCTGCATGCTTCTTTTGCGGTGAACGACACCTAAGAGTCTTCGGTGTCGGAGCTTCGACCTCGTAACGAGATTGATGTCGACAGCGGGGTGGGGAGGATGACGGCGATGACGAGGAGGCATATACATATCTAACCCTCCTACGCTTGCCACGGTCATCGATGTCATAATAATCGGAGTCACAGTCCTCCTCCCTATAACGACGTCGACCCCTTCTGCTCTCGACCTCGACATACATAGGCTCATCTGAATCATGAAGTACTCGACGTCGAGAGCCTCTCGAGACTACCACCACTTCCCGGTGCGATGAACGACGGGGGGATGGTGAAACGTACCTCCTTTTAGCAGTTCTCTTTCTGGGAGATACCTGCTGCACAGATTCCTCCGAGTCCGAACGATGTATAATTACAGCCCGCCCGGTATTCACAGGGCTATAATGGGCAGGAGCCTGGCTGGATGCATTCTCAGCCGGAAAATGGCCTGGACTCGGGGATCAGCTCGGAAGCGAAAGCTGAGCCCGGGTGGTATGGTGACGAGCAGGAACTCCGTCCTCCGACGCCGAGTCGGTGTCGGGCACATCCCTGGATGACTCTTCCAGTATCGGGGATGGTAGAGATTCGGAAATTGGAGTCAAATCACGCTGACGATCTTTTGTAGTAGTCTTGGTCTTTTTAATTTTAATTGTCTTCTTCTTTTTAACCCCTTCAGTAGTCGATTGCCTTGGAGGAGGCGCGGAAGCACCTGAGATTGACGACTTAGAAACTTTTAAAGCCGAACCGGACGCCTTCTTGAGAGGTGCTGTTGGAGATTTCGCAGCAGAGGCCGACGTCGCTACAGGTTCCTGAAGCGATGGTGTTGGAGTCGCGCCCGATTCCATTTGTAAATTGGCGGGAGAAAGAGACTTGTTCCACAGGTAAGCCTTGAGTCTCTGTTCACGCGACTTTAGCGCGGGTTTAGATAAATTTTTACAGTGAGTGCAGGAATGGGGTTGATGTTCTTCCCCCAGGCAGAACAAACACTTGTTGTGTCCGTCAGAGAACGGTACCTTGGCGGTACAGGACACACAACGTTTAAAAAGACCCGCGGAGGCCATAAACGAACGGCCGTGCAGTAGACGGAAACAAAGTTCGACCGTACCCAGTCCGAATTAGTTAGTAGGATGAACAGCCCAATGCCAAGTCCGAATCGTAAATCAAGAGAATAGTCAAGTCCAGAATCAATAACAATACCGTTGTATCAGTCCAAAAAGAGCGGGAAAACCGTAATCGAAGTCCGAAGCAGTCCGTGTCAAACCGAGGGAAGTCGTGAGTAGGGGACAACGTACAAACAAATAGAAGGAGGGAAATCTCAAAAGAGAGATTATAGCAATTATTTAGAATAGCTCTATCCGAGAGTGTTCCAGTCGCGACGGCGGTAAAAAGGAACTGAGGTATTGGGCGGTTGGAGCATGCGCAATAGGGGCAGCGTACTACTAATGTTTCTTTTTTAAGCTCTAGAATATTCCGGAGATCCAGCGCAGGCGCTGATTAAACCCATTTGTGTGGATTCACAGAGGCCACGTAGAAGAACCTATAATATAATAAATTAGACTCTAAGGGGTCACAGGAGAGCAGGGGGATTGGGGTGCTAAAGGGACTAAGTGAGTTTCATTGCTGAGTGGAGATTTAAACTGTGAATTTTCCCAGTATTGGTCTGATAGTATTTATCCACTGCAGCTCACAGTTTTTCCAGCAACGACATGGAGCTTCTTAAATACTTGCCGACACTATCAGATAAGATAATATGTGAGGCGAAGGCTTGAAGAATGGTTAGTTATTTATGGTAATATTTCTAAGCCATACTCTGTCACTTATGTGGATATCATTATGGTGTACAAATGTAATTAAAACAAAATAAATCCTTGAGTTTTTCCTCTCTAGCTAAGAGCATTTAGTCATTTGGGAACATAACCTTGTATATCTCATAATCAGATCCCTCTGTTTCCATTTCAGGAATTGGGTTTTCAATGGGAATATTTTGTGTCCCCTCAAAAATCAGTGAGTCCAAAGTGTCTTTCTTTCTATATGATGTCCTCAGTTTATTGCAGATTTAATTAAGGGGAAAATTGCAGGACCAGATAGACCATACTGTGATGCAAAGCAGCACCCTAGAAAAGTTGCCCTATCAATACGGTCAAGCAACACAAGTAGGTCACACGGTCTACAGCACTGCCAGGAATATACTGAGTGGAATGCGGAGAGATATGTCGAAGGTTGAAAGTCTGCCTCTTGATGCATTTGGGACAGGGCTTGGAAAAGTTACTTTTGGATTATAACCCCCAGAATTCCACAAATTTGGAAGCTATAATCCAAAAATGTAGGCTTTGAGTGTGAGTATTTGCAAGAACTCATCTGACAGCAGTGGAAAAAAAACTTTGGGGGATTAGTATCTATTTTTTCAGAGGGAGATTTATCATAAATGTGGAGAACGTGGGCTGTATTTGAACTTGTATCTAGTATTAAGAGTTCCTGGGCAGAGCTCCAATAGAGAAGCAGAGAATAAGGCTGTCCCAAGCAGCCATGCCACAATATAATGTGTGCCAATTAACCCCTCTCCCTCACATCCATTTGTATGGTACAGCTGAATGCATGAAGATCCCATTATAATTAACTGTCTTAAATAAGGTGGCTTCTGTTTCCCACAAAAGGGAGCATCTATAGTTACTAGTTTTCTTTAATTCCTTTCCCCCTTTATCCTTATGGTAAAAAGAATAGAAAATAAGAAAATAGGAGAAAGCTGCAGGGGAAAAAACTTTTAATTAATATTGCGGGGACCTATATTAAATTCAGATCCTGCAAGCGGGATCTGAAGGCCTTAGGAATGGACCTCAACAGATGGGAAACCCTGACATCTGAGCGTTCAGCCTGGAGGCAGGCGTTGCATCACGGCCTCTCCCAATTTGAAGAGACCCTTGTCCAGCAGACCGAGGCAAAGAGGCAGTCACGGAAGCAGCAAAATCAGGGAGCTGGACAGGGGACAGATTGTATTTGTCTTCAGTGTGGAAGGGATTGTCACTCTCGAATTGGCCTTCTCAGCCACACTAGACGCTGTTCCAAGTCCTCCATACAGAGCACGTTACCATAGTCTTTCGAGACTGAAGGATGCCTAATAATAATAATATTAAATGGGATTTGCTTGTTAATAAACTTTATACAAGTATCTTGGCTACAGGGAAGGATGTTGCTAAATAACAGATATAGCACTGGGAACTTCCATTTCAATTCCATTTCCAGTTTTGTTTGGTTGTAGAAAAGCAGCATCTCTGTAGCACAAAGAGATCTACTTTAGAAGCAGTTGTATATATGGCAAAAAAAATCCCCTCCTATCTAACAGCAAAGCAGATTTATTTTTAAAAGTTCATATCCTTATTGATTTCATAGTTAAATATCTGAACCCAAGAGCCCTGGACAGTTATTCTCATGGGACTGTCCTTGGTGCTAACTTCTAATAATCTCTTTGGCTCATGAAGCAAGAGTTTCTGTAAGTTTACAAAACAAGATACTCAAATTATTGTGAATGGAAAAGCTTGATTACGTGACTACAGTTAATTTATCAAGCCAGATATACTTACGTTTATTCACACATTTAAACAGATGTATTCACACATATAAGGTTTATTCCCTTAGCAATTGTTGGGTAACTCTTGATATCTTACACTGTTACTCATCTGAAAGAAAACAAAAAGAAGAATATAGCAAAGGAATTAGCAGATGAGTTTCAGCAGGTGAAATCTACATATGCATGTGCACATGCACATAAACATGCATACATATTGACTATCATTGCCTCCCCCTTCACGGATTGCTGCCTTGTCGTGGTGAAGGGGCTTGAGTAATTCAGAGAAGCTATGGGCTATGCCGTGCAGGGACACCCAAGACGGACAGGTCATAGTGGAGAGTTCTGACTAAACGTGATCCACCTGGAGCAGGAACTGGCAAGCCACTCCAGTATCTTTGCCAAGAAAACTCCATGGACAGAAACAAAAGGCTAAAAGATATGACGCTGGAAGATGAGCCCCTCAGGTCAGAAGGCGTCCAACATGCTACTGAGGAAGAGCGGAGGACAAGGACAAGTAGCTCCAGAGCTAATGAAATGGTTGGGCCAAAACCGAAAGGACGCTCAGTTGTGGACGTGCCTGGAAGTGAAAGGAAAGTCCGATGCTGCAAAGAAAAATACTGCATAGGAACCTGGAATGTAAGACTTATGAACCTTGGTAAGCTGGATGTGGTCAAACAGGAGATGGCAAGAATAAACATTGACATCCTGGGTGTCAGTGAACCAAAATGGATGGGAATGGGCGAATTCAACTCAGATGATTATCATATCTACTATTGTGGGCAAGAATCCCATAGAAAAAATGGAGTAGCCCTCACAGTCAACAAAAAAGTGGGAAAAGCTGTACTGGGATACAATCTCAAAAATGATAGAATGATTTCAATATGAATCCAAGGCAGAACTTTCAACATCACAGTAATCCAGGTTTATGCACCAACCACGGATGCTGAAGAGGCTGAAATTGACCAATTCAATGAAGACTTACAACGCCTTCTAGAACTGACACCAAAGAAAGATGTTCTTCTCATTCTAGGAGATTGGAATGCTAAAGTAGGGAGTCAAGAGATAAAAGGAACAACAGGTAAGTTTGGCCTTGGAGTTCAAAACGAAGCAGGGCAAAGGCTAATAGAGTTTTGTCAAGAGAACAAGCTGGTCATCACAAACACTCTTTTCCAACAACACAAGAGGCGACTCTACACATGGACATCACCAGATGGGCAATACCGAAATCAGATTGATTATATTCTCTGCAGCCAAAGATGGAGAAGCTCTATACAGTCAGCAAAAACAAGACCTGGAGCTGATTGTGGCTCTGATCATCAGCTTCTTATAGCAAAATTCAAGCTTAAAATGAAGAAAGTAGGAAAAACCACGGGGCTGGTCATGTATAATCTAAACCAAATCCCTTCTGAATACACAGTGGAAGTGAAGAACAGATTTAAGGAACTAGATTTGGTGGACAGAGTGCCTGAAGAACTATGGATGGAGGCTCGTAACATTGTACAGGAGGTAGCAACAAAAACCATCCCAAAGAAAAGGAAATGCAAGAAAGCAAAGTGGCTGTCCAACGAGGCCTTACAAATAGCAGAGAAGAGAAGGGAGACAAAATGCAAGGGAGATAGGGAAAGTTACAGAAAATTGAATGCAGACTTCCAAAGAATAGCAAGGAGAGACAAGAGGGCCTTCTTAAATGAACAGTGCAAAGATATAGAGGAAAATAATAGAAAGGGAAAAACCAGAGATCTGTTCAAGAAAATTGGAGATATTAAAGGAACATTTTGTGCAAAGATGGACATGATAAAGGACAAAAATGGTAGGGACCTTACAGGAGCAGAAGACATCAAGAAGAGGTGGCAAGAATACACAGAGGAGTTATACCAGAACGATCTGGATGTCCTGGACAACCCAGATAGTGTGATTGCTGACCTTGAGCCAGACATCCTGGAGAGCCAAGTCAATTGGGCCATAGAAAGCATGGCTAAAAACAAGGCCAGTGGAGGTGATGGCATTCCAGTTGAACTATTAAAAATCTTAAAAGATGACGCTGTTAAGGTGCTACACTCAATATGCCAGCAAGTTTGGAAAACTCAGCAGTGGCCAGAGGATTGGAAAAGATCAGTCTACATCCCAATCCCAAAGAAGGGCAGTGCCAAAGAATGCTCCAACTACCGTACAATTGCACTCATTTCACACGCTAGCAAGGTTATGCTCAAAATCCTACAAGGTAGGCTTCAGCAGTATGTGGACCGAGAACTCCCAGAAGTACAAACTGGATTTCGAAGGGACACGGAACTAGAGACCCAATTGCTAACATGCGCTGGATTATGGAGAAAGCCAGAGAGTTCCAGAAAAACATCTACTTCTGCTTCATTGACTACGCAAAAGCCTTTGACTGTGTGGACCACAGCAAATTATGGCAAGTTCTTAAAGAAATGGGAGTGCCTGACCCCCTTATTTATCTCCTGAGAAATCTATATGTGGGACAGGAAGCAACAGTTAGAACTGGATATGGAACAACTGATTGGTTCAAAATCGGGAAAGGAGTACGACAAGGCTGTATATTGTTTCCCTGCTTATTTAATTTATATGCAGAATACATCATGCGAAAGGCAGGACTGAATGAATCCCAAACCGGAATTAAGATTGCCGGAAGAAATATCAACAACCTCAGATATGCAGATGATACCACTCTGATGGCAGAAAGTGAGGAGGAATTAAAGAACCTCTTAATGAGGGTGAAAGAGGAGAGCGCAAAAAATGGTCTGAAGCTCAACATCAAAAAAACTAAGATCATGGCCACTGGTCCCATCACCTCCTGGCAAATAGAAGGAGAAGATATGGAGGCAGTGAGAGATTTTACTTTCCTGGGCTCCATGATCACTGCAGATGGTGACAGCAGCCACGAAATTAAAAGACGCCTGCTTCTTGGGAGGAAAGCGATGACAAACCTAGACAGCATCTTAAAAAGCAGAGACATCACCTTGCCGACAAAGGTCTGCATAGTCAAAGCTACTGTTTTTCCAGTAGCGATGTATGGAAGTGAGAGCTGGACCATAAAGAAGGCTGACCGCCGAAGAATTGATGCTTTTGAATTGTGGTGCTGGAGGAGACTCTTGAGAGTCCCCTGGACTGCAAGGAGAACAAACCTATCCATTTTGAAGGAAATCAACCCTGAGTGCTCACTGGAAGGACAGATCCTGAAGCTGAGGCTCCAATACTTTGGCCATCTCATGAGAAGAGAAGACTCCCTGGAAAAGACCCTGATGTTGGGAAAATGTGAAGGCAAGAGGAGAAGGGGACGACAGAGGACGAGATGGTTGGACAGTGTCACCGAAGCCACCAACATGAATTTGACCAAACTCTGGGAGGCAGTGGAAGACAGGAGGGTCTGGCATGCTGTGGTCCATGGGGTCACGAAGAGTCAGACACGACTTAACAACTAAACAACAACAACATCATTGCCTCCTTTGGATTTCCAATTGGCCTGTGCACTTTCTTCTTTGAACATGAGCAGAATTTAGAATGTCATTTTTTGCCATAACAACTTCCAGTATCCTCCAGCCAGCATGGCCGGCATTGTGCATTATAGCCCCCGAAAAGTAACTTTTCAAGCTCTGCTCATTAGCCCATCCTTTCTTCAGTCCATTCTCTCTCTCTCTCTCTCTCTCTCTGCTACCTTTCCCTCAAGTCTAATTTCCTTCTCCTGCCTCCTATCCTTCTCTCAGCATCCTCTTTTCAATTCATATTGTCTGCACTGGAGACTTTTACAGTCACTTTGCCTCTGGCTTTCCTGTCTGTTACCTTATCTGCTCGCTGTGACCTCTTCTTAAGTCTCCAGCTTGCCTATCAAGCCATGCTTGTCCCTTGGGCCTGTGTGAGGCTTTAACATCAGACGGTCTGACAACAATCCCTTCTAGGTCGGAAGAACCATGTCAGCTATCTTTCTAAACATTCCGTCCCAGCTCAAGTCAAACAGCATCAGAGGCTTTACTTCTATTCATTTATTTTGATATAAATAGTTTGCCTTCACAACACGATTGTTCCAAAGTGTCATAAAAACACTGCATATTAAAAATAAAATATGTGGGTTAGGGTTTTTTTTTTTTAATAAACAGTGTGTTCTGATAGTCTTTGCTTACTGCTTAATTGCTGTTTGTTTTTTGGAGGGTTTTGCTTGTTTGTTTGTTTGTTTTTACAAGAACTGTAGTGTTGAGATAAAATTTATAGAACATTTTTCCAGGGCTCGACCATTGACAAAATACAATTTTACCGTTGTGACTATTCAAAGCAATTATACCATAAGAACTTGATTTTCAAGTAAATGTCCAGGGTATGGTTCAACAGCATAAGGGTGCCCAAATGCAGGCAGCCACAAAATATCTGGTAAGGAAAGAAAAGAAAAGTTTACCATATGTTAAAGTTAATAAAGCAATAAATACTACAATCTAAAAGAGTCTCGAATTGCCTAGGTCTACCACTGTTCAAAAGCAAGCCCAGCTACATTAGGATTAGCAGTTATATGGTTCAGTGTCAAGCTACAACCTTTGGTGTGCTTTACTTACAATAAACCACACTGAATAAACATCTCAGTGGGGCTTATACCTCAGTGAACATAGATTGCACAACAGTTCAGCAATGAAAAACACTAGCCATTAGGTCATATGGTGCAAATCCCTGGAAAGAAATTCCCTTCTGGTGAGCCAAAGGCAAAGGTGCATGATTGGATCCTGTAGAATGACCATGTGGGGTTCCCACACACACACACTAGTGAAAGTCTCTTTCTACTAACTGAAGTTACTTGATGTTCTGCAGGTTTTGGCAAACTAAAATATCAAAAGCTTTTAAGAGCAAGAATGAGAATTATCTATCTTATCACCTTAGCAATGGGTCAATGACTACAAGGCCCATCTTTATCCTCCTTTATGCTTTGTCTTTGAACCATCTATGAACATCTTCTGGCTGACTATTAAAAAGGGCCTATTCAGTGGTGCCTCGACTTACGACCGTCCCTACTTACGACCATTTCGAGTTACGACCAGCTCTGGCCGCAAAATTTTGCTTCGACTTGGAGCCGGAGCTTCAACTTGCGACCAGGAAAAGGCAGGAAATTCAAACCGTTGGTGGCAAAGAGGCTGCTTCTTTGTAGCTCTTTCGCCCCAACGGTTAGGGAAAGGGATGCAGTGGTGGGGGGAGGCGGCGGCAGCTGTCCGGCGCCGGGAGGCTGAGCCTGGCCGGGATGCTCCGGCCGCTCGCCTCCCCACGGGCTCCAACAAGGACGGGGACGACGGCAGTGGCGGCCCGGCACTGGGAGGCTGAGCCTGGCCGGGATGCTCTAGCCGCTCGTCTCCCGACGGGCTCCAACAAGGACGGGGACGACGGCAGTGGCAGCGGTGGCGGCGGCGGCCCAGCACCGGGAGGCTGAGCCTGGCCGGGCCACTCGCCCCGGCCTCGCCCTCCGCCATGGCCGGCCCTGCCGCCGCCACCTGGGCAGAGGAGGCTTCGGACTGGTAAGGTGCTGCTTTTTGCTTTTTAAAAACTGTTCTGGGTGGCTTTTGCAGGGTGGGTTTGAGCTGGGGGGGTTATGTTTCTGTGATGTTTTGTTGTTTTGTTTTTTGGTGATTTTTTTTTTTTTTGCAGTCCCAGCGTGGGACTTGCTCCGATGTTTATTTTTGGGTTTTGTTTTGTTTTTTGCAGCCCCAGCGCGTTCCTATGGGGCTTGCAGTGTTTTATTTTTATTTTATTTTATTTTATTGGTATTTTTTTAAAATGCTGGAACGGATTAATCCCGTTCCCATGCATTTCAATGGGAAATGGTGCTTCGACTTACGACCATTTCGACTTACGTCCATCTTCTGGAACGGATTATGGTCGTAAGTCGAGGCACCACTGTATGCAGAAACCAATTCCCAGTGTGGTGTAGTGGATAGAGTGGTGGACTAGGACCCTGGAAAACAGGGTTCAAATCTCCACTCAGCCATGGAAACACACATTGGGAGAGTGGAACTAGCAAAACTACTCCTTAAAGATCTCACTTACCTTGAAAGTCCTACTAGGGTCACTATAAGTTGGTTCCAATTGACGGCACATAGCACGCGCGCACACATACTGTATGCAGAAACTAACTTTAAGGAGTGCATTTTGGTAACAGAGGAAGATCACAGCACAGGAGGTTTTTTGGTGGCTTCTCCATTCTCTTCTTAATGTCTCTATGTAAATTCTGAAATACAGTCCTTCTTTACTATTCAGTTGTGAGGTGAGTTTCCTTCCTGCCTCTACTATCTGTCTTACTCATACACATTCATAACATTCAAATTTATAATGTAATCTTACTTGCCGTTCCATATTTATGAGAGGTTTTGATGGGTGTTTCTTTATGTGATAATATCAGGCGGAATGCTAACCCATTGCCTCAAACCACTGTAAAGTCGTTTTCGTACATAATTGACATCGGCATATTCTTTCATTATACAAGATTTAGCACGCATCTGCTCCACCATTGCACGGCAATAGATGACTTTTTCCAGAGCTTCCTATTATCAATTCAAATTACCCCCATTTCCCGAAGCTACTGTATGGATTTTACAGTTGACAGTAAGGGAAAAACACAGGAGCATAATAACTCTCTTAAATTATTCAGGCCTAGTTAAACCCAGTTTGGTCTCAACTGGAAGTGGATGCAGGCGGGGAAAGAGAGAAGGAGGCAGGGAAGAAGAGAGAAAGGGAGAAGAGAACAAACCCAGTCTATCATTGGTTATAAAACTCAGCTATCTCCACCGTGAATTATGAGATGTGCCACCTGCAAAAGAGGCTGGGGGTCTTTAATCAAAGTGAAAACTCTGTCGTATTACAACACGTTCCTTTCAGTTAAGGTAATTGGGTTCAGCAAGAGGCTAAGAGGAAAAGTTGGTGATGACACCAGCGTCTATAATTTTCTACCTTCACAGTGTCCCTGCCCTTTACAGTGGCAGCACCACTATCGTCACGTCTAAGCTTCTTGTCATCACACCTGTCATTTTACCCATAGTCCTATGAGTCAGGAAGGTCATCAGTCACTCTGCCTGTAATCTCCTGCCCTCACATACTATCGGTAGTAAAATCTACAAATAAATGTTAGTGTGATTGCATCATGAAACATGTAATCAATCTTCCACTACAGTACACCAAGAATGACTTAATTTCATTCTTTTGAAAAGCACTTTTCCTGCATCCTTCTTGGATACAGGAGACAACCCCCAAAACCGTGAAGACACAATCTGCTAAATGCTAAGACACTTGGGTGGGTCGGAGGTGCTGTTCATCAAGTTTTGAGTGTGTAATAATGAAGGTCTCATTACATCCCCTAAATTCTAATCCTTTGCCATAGCTTGATGGATGGATTGATTGCATATACATTTCCCACAATAGGATCCTTAACAACAAAACATAAAAGCAAGAAGGCCAGAATTCTGTTGAGAAAAAAAAATGTGCAAAATGGCATTCACCTTTGGCAGCCTGTCATTTGAGCAACCATTTACACAACCAGTACACTACTGGTTATAAAACAGAACACCACACACACATACTAAACCACTTGTGCGATTACTGTTGCATGTGCGGTTTTTCTAAAACAGATTCATTTAAAATGCAGAACAAATTAATTAAATCAAACAAGTTTAAAACTGAAAATCACTTCATAAAGGAAAAAAAAAAGCATCCACCTGAACTAAAGCAAACCAGTTTCACTCCTAAAAAGGCCTGCCTGAATATAAATGTCATTGTCAGCCTGCCAAAAGATAACAGGAAAGAGTACTTTCTTTCTTTCTGATCTTCTTGTCTCTGTAATACTCCGCAGTTCCTGAGAGGAGGAAAAGCCCTTAGATTACAGGATGGCGTCCAGTGTATCAGCAACAATCTTATGCGATGCACTTCAAACTGAAATTAGACATATACCTACTCATTCTGATTTAAGCATTTCTGAATACTTTTTTTCTTAAAGAGTATGAGTACACTCCGAATTACCCAGTGGTTTGTGCCGAATTTGGCAAAGTTAAATTCAATATATTTTCCATTGATTATACAACGTACAGCTAAGCGAATAAGTCTGGTCCTTTTTCATGGAAATTTAGTGCATTTTGTTCAGCCATCAAGGATTTGTGGGTTTTTTTGTAGCAATTCTACTTTCATTGCCATTTTTAATATTTCTTGCATGCATGATCACCTATATTGAACCAGAGGGTCAGTGGCAGGTGTGTCCTAGGGTTATATTGGCAGTGGGCATCTTTTTAAAAAAAATTGCAAGGGACATAGCACTGATTTGATATAATAACTTGTAAAACTGCAGTGCTTATCTGATACCTAAATTGAATAAGTATAATTTTAAAAATTGTTCAAAGGAGAGACAGGAAGGCCTCACTTGAAGGGGATATTCCCACTATATTGGAATATTACACTGCACGGAAGGGTATGCCAGCTCAGGCAATGGAGGATGAATTGTTTTTCTCCTTCTCCAGTTGATACATCATCCACTGCCTTGTACTGAAGCATTTTGCTCCTGGATGGTTGGGAGTAGAGGCACACAGACATATTGGAAGAGTTGGAGATGAATTTATTTATGCATTTGTTTCTGCATGGTGTTTTGTACATGTTGTATACCACTTTGAAAGTTATTTCACGTGGAACAGTTTATAAATTCTACAAGAAATTAAATAAAAACAAAACAAACTGTTCTGGACACATTGTACGTATTTTTGCAAAACAAAAATGAAATCCAACAAATCTAATTCTGACACCAACCTTTGGTCCATACTTTTCAAATCAAAGTCAGCATAGTAGCAGCATAAATGAGCTCATTGTAAATTTCCCATCAAAATAAATTGAATGCCATCTGTCTGTTAATTAGCTTGCAGGACTCCCTGACACAGGATGTATTCAAAGATAATCATTAGTATAAGTCTAGAAGGGACAAATCATGTCTACAGATCATAGGTTTGGAACTCAAAGAAACCCTTCCTCTGTTAATTAAAAACTGTCTCTGCTGATCTTTGAATTGGATTAGATCATAACACTGTTATCTCCTTTTGTACAGCATCTACTGACTGTACATGATTAATATATAACTATTAGTGTTAACATTACTGATTCCAGTAGATTTTACAGCTAATGGAAGTAGCCAGAATCACCCCAGGATAGGTTGCACCCTGTGACAGTGAGCAAATGGTGCTTCCCACCATGCTGGATGAGCAAGATACTCTTGGAACTGTCATCCAAAAAAGGACTGTCTAATATTGATACACCTGGGCCAACAATTCAGCTGCTTATACTTCCAGTTATAAGTATCTGTTCCTTGAGTTTTGTGGTCATATAAGTATACTTGTTAAGCACATGTAAACAGTGACAGAAAAAAATATCCTGTGTTACATGCCAATTACAGAGGTATGGCAAGCTGCCACCTATTTCTGTGAGCTTTTTTGCTTTCTTAAAATCCCTCTCCTGTTTATTTACAGAAAGCAACAAAGCCTCTTTCTGCCCTTATCCTTCTGTAATACCTATATGGGGAATGGTTGCCAAATGAACCATTTTTACTTTATCTTAAGGTTCTTCAGAATTATGTTAATATTATTTAACATAATAATTTGCTCTCATAGCAGCTCCTAGAGCTAAGTCTAGTTTTATTAAAGTTTACAAGCCATTGTTACTGGCTATTACTATTATTCCTTTCATGTACTTTATACTTTGCATTTTGTAGCATGTATTCTTTGGTCTTCTAATGCTATAACCTTTGGCTGATGCAGTAAACTAGTAATATGATGTTAATTCACACTTATTAGAGTTACCTCAAATGTCACAAATTTTTACTGCATGTTCTCAAGCACATGTATGTGCAAATGCACACATATAATCACTAACATCTAAAATGTTAGCTCTTGGCCCAAAAATTGGCTAAAACATATACTCTATGCTTGTATCAAGGAGCTATTGATAACTGAATGCATTGCAGTGCTCAGAGAAATTACACTTTTGAACCACAGCTCCAAGAAAGTCTCATCTAGAATGACCACCAGCCATGCTGGCTGATGCATCCTGGGAGCTTAATCCCCAAAAAGCAGCTTGTCCAAACTCCGATACAGATCAAGACTTAAATCAAAAGAAAATATGTTTTATTACAGAATATAAGGAACTACTTAAAGTGGAGCGTTAATACAGAATAGTGAATGTAAAAAAACAAACACAATTAGGCTTTGGACTGCATCCCTAGAATATGGAAGGAAAGCAGAGAAAAAGAGAGGGATTACTGTTCCCAAATATAATCACGAATATAGCCACTAGGGGTTTGGCAGGTGTGCTGGATGCCTAGAAATAATGAGACCAGAGCCTGGAAAAGTTATTCTTTGGTGTATAGCTTCCAGAATCCAAGAAACTCCATGTCCCCTGGGAGTTGTAATCCAAATAACAAGTACTTTTTCCAAGGTCTGGATGGAACAGACTTAACCTGCACATGACATGGGACTAGGCAACAAATATAGAGGGCAAGAAAGCAAGCAAGAGAGATGGGCCCATTTCTAATTAATGGCATTCTCCATTTGTTGTCCATCCTCCTGACAGCTGTAATACTCTTGCTCATTGCTCTCAACCCACTCAGCTTCTCAACATTTCAAGGTTAGGTATAACTTTGCTAAATGTTTGGTACACTTCTCAGTGAGGAATGGAAGAGATCCCTGAGGGGGCTGGAGAGGATAACTTACAAAGAGATTTTTAAAGTGCTGTTTATGGGAACAATGAGTCAGTGCAGGATATGATAGTAGGCTACAAATATCATGTAGTGTATTTAGCAACCAAGAACAGGAAGGATTATCTTGTGAGCTGAATGGGGGTGTAAATAGGATGGATTTCAGGAAATCATACCTGCCATAGAGCGAAACGCCCTGTCAATGAAAGTATGATGGTGTATATGAAGTGAGGAAATCGCATCAGCTTACAAAAAGAATTGGCCAACGTAGGAGACCTGGTTCTGTCCCTCACAGTGTGGCTGAATCACCCCAAATACAAAATGCATAGAAACTCATCGGCATAGATGCGGAAGCAGGAGAAAACAAACGAGGGGAAAAGAGAACAAATGGTGGGGATTTGGAAACATTTGAGCCAGAAAAAGGTGTACTGACACCTGGGAATGTGTGGCCCTTTGGATGTCACTGGACTACATCTCCCATCTTCTCTGAGCATTGGCAAGCTGTCTAGGGCTGGTGAGAGCTGGACCTCTGGGCTATAAACAAACATTCATAGAAAAGTGGTAGCATGAGCAGCAGATTGCACTGCTGCTTCCATGTATGTGTAGTTCTACCAGCAGGCTAGTTTCCTCAAACAGCATCACATAAGAAAAGGCTAATGTAGTATGTGTTAGGTGGCATATATATGGGCTTGTGCAACAGGAGGTTCCTAGTTCTAATCTTACCCAACAGCTTTGCTCTGCTTCATTACTCCCCTGTAGATTTTGATCACAGTTCTACAGGGAGAGTGAGTTGTTGTTCCTGCCACCAGAATTAGAGAGACTGACAGAGGCCTATATGATTCCATGATTTCAGCTCAAGTAACCACTGGCATTGCAGTTTCACTCACATGCGCTCTTGCTTTTGACGGCCAACGTTCCATGATCGTGACAACAGGACCACTTGTTATATAAACCCTGGATTCTTTTGGTGCTTCTCAGGCCATTGGAAGAATATGCCATCATGCCACTCACTGTCAGGTACGTATGTTTAGAGATGGAAGAAGGATCAGTGACAATATAAGAGACACAGATACCACCGTATATCTAATGTGGCTGTCAAACTGCTAATTCACACAGTAGCTTTCACAGTTTCCTCCATGCAATACTCCATGGTATTAAATGTCTGGTGCAAAGACCTGTGCCATGGTGTAATGTCATCACTGTAATTATGTGTTCCATGTTTGTTTTCTCCCCATTTATATTTGCTTTGATCACCTGAAAAAAGTTCTTTGTGGCTCAAAATCTTGCCTCTGTCATTTTGAACATTCATGCTTTCAAATTGCTGAAATCTTGAGCAGGCAGAGAGGAAGAAAGGTGGAAGACCCATCTCAAGACTGGAAAGACAGCATGTTGAGAAGCAAGGTAGATGAATTAGTATCTCACTTGAGGGGAGGGAGCTCCCCTCCTCCCCCTGGTTGGGCTTATGCAAAGTAATAGGCACCTGCCTTCGGCTGTGGGAGGGGGGCTGGATTGGTTTGCAGCAACAGCTGGTAAGAGGCCTAAATATGATTAATTAATGCTGCAGGGGGGAATCACAGATGCAATTAAGATTTATGGTAGGGTGGGAAGATGCAGGACAGAGGAGAAGAAACAAGGAGGAAGATTAGACAGCTTAATAACTTTCCATAATAAAAGGCATAAGCAAGAGGGCACCTGAAGCTGGTAGAATTTGAAGGACTTTGTTATGCGCCCTCACAAGGATTATGCGGAGAAGCTTCTAGTACAGTAATGTGAGGCCTGACAGTAATGTGACAGCTGTTTGTCAGGGGCCCTTGCATACTTTCTAGGTAGAATATAGACCTTCGATGCTGCCGCCAGGGCAAATACACTCAGAGAGCATCACCAAATCAGTTTTTGAAATATACCTCCAATGATAATGTGAAAGATTTAATTTTTTGAAATTAAGTGAAATCAAAAAAGGAAGGAGTTGTCTGAGCCTCTGAAGTAGGCCCTACTATAGCATCTGCCAGCTATCATGCCCTTTCTCAAAAGAGGCTAGCATAGAATTTGTGAGTGGAGATGGGGGTATTCGTATACGACTACGAATACCCCCGCAAAGGTGGCGTTAACGAGGGTCCAGCCCCATGGGGCCGGACGGTCCACTCACTGATCTGCCACGGACGTGGACCACGTGATTCTACCAATGGATCCGCAGTGCGCAATCCGCTCGCCACTCTTCGACCTTGCAGCGAGGCTTGTCCTCCCGCCTCCTGCCAGGAGTGGCGAGCAGATCGCGTGCCGCGGAGCCATTGGTAGAATCATGCGGTCCGCGTCCGTGGTGGATCGGTGAGTGGACCGTCCGGCCCCATGGGGCTGGACCCTCGTTAACGCCACCTGTGCGTGGGTACTCGTAGTCGTATACGAATATGAATACCTCCATCTCTATTTGTGAGCCTAGAATCACCCCAATTAAATATTATTTATTTATTTAATTAAAAAAAACTAAATACCATCATTGAGGCTGCTTAGAAAGAATGCAAGGGAACATGACAAACAATGAACAAAGCAACATGACATTACTGCAGCTAGTGCAGAGGATAGAGAGACAGATTAGGACAACGTGGTTTGAGTTTCCGCTCAGCCATGGAAACTCATGGGGTGGGTGGGATGAAACTGGCAAAACCGCTCCTTAAATATCTCACTTACCTTGAAAGCCCTATTAGGATCAACTATAACTTGGCTCTGACTTGATAGCATATAACACAGAACCACACCAAGGGGAATCCCAGCCCCTAAAACATCTATTGCTGAATTCAGATACAGAACACAATTTGAACTTTGCGAGTTACCTTTGCTAATGGGGAAAGAGGCCAGTTCCAAACACTGTTATGTAGAAACTACTCTTGACTCCAATGGGACATATTTCCTAATGAGTGATCCTGAGCTGACCACCACAGCACAGCTACCCAAGTGAGTTCTCCATTACACACAGGACACTCCACTGAACTGTAATGCCTCAGATCATCCTGTGTCAATACACAAAGACATGATACCTTTTTATATGCTGAGCTGTTTAACACCTTATTCTTTAATAACTCTCCTCCCTCATTTCCTCTCTTCCCAAATCCCCTAGTGATCATATCAGCCTGTGAGGAAAGCACTGGGAAAATCTTACTCCAGCTGTGTACCTTGTTTCACAACAAAAGGGACCCTCTCACTGGCATTTCTCCACTAAACTTCCCTTTTTTTGCATTTAATCACACGCTCACATCTGTGAACTCCAGCAGAGTCAGCGATGCAAGTAGCAGCAGGTGTAAGAAGCTGCTGAGTCTGGTTACACCATGGAAACAGGAAAGAACTTAGAAGGGAAACAGAGTAGGGAGACCCTGCTGAGAAAAGTGGAAGGGATATGGTAGGCAACTGTGAAAGGCAAAGCAAAGTCTGAGGCTGGGGTCCAAGTACATCTGGACCCTCCAAGTTCACACAGCTATGTGGGAATTCCTCCTTCAGAATTCAGGGGCAAAACATTTGGATGAGGCTGCCTTAAA
Source organism: Intellagama lesueurii (assembly GCA_037013535.1). Classification (NCBI taxonomy): domain Eukaryota; kingdom Metazoa; phylum Chordata; class Lepidosauria; order Squamata; family Agamidae; genus Intellagama; species Intellagama lesueurii. The sequence continues at coordinate 214,439,494 of JBAJHW010000003.1, forward strand.
AATACATCCCAATGTGGCACAGAAGGAATCCCATGCTTACGCTTCACCTCATGTTATATGAGCAGAGTGGAGTGTGCTGGCATCTTCTTAGCTCTAAAGCAAAAGCCCTAGGTTGAAAACAAAGTAAAAATACAAAAAATGTCCCTAGTTCAGGGAATCCCCATCATGTCCACATCAGGCTCCTGAAACATTATTTGCAGTTGCTGCAAGAGACTAATACGACTGACCCCTGGAATGGATCAAAACTAGCCATTTTAGAAGTGTGGTATGTGCCATTCAGTATCATAACCACCCATTTCTGATCCTTCAGTTTTATTTCTCATTTACTCCCCTTTCTCCTTCCACTGTGACTACGAAAGTCCCTCAACACTATGGTAGTGTTAGCCATGGGATAACATAGGATGACAAAACTTAGGGCAAAGGCAGTTTAAATTAACATTGCCAAAAAGACAGCCAAATAATGGTGGGAAAGCGGAAGCATTTTTCAGCATTGACAAAATATTCTTAAAACCAGTCAGTAGTAAAAGTAAAGGTCTCCCTTTTAAGAGAGTTGCAGATTTGTTCCTCTATGTTAGTTCTTTGAAAATATTAACATTTAAATTGCCCTTAGCCTAGTCATCATGTAGTAGTTTTGTTTTTTAAAAGTCTGATTACAAAATAAGAAGGGGGGGGGACCAGTCACGCTATTCTAAAACCAGCCAGGTGGCAACCATATACTCCAAGGGACAAAGGGAGTGAAGGCAGATGAGATAATGGTTGTAAAGTGCTTTGTGGTTTTTAAACTCTGTGTAAAATGTTTCCATTTGTGCTTTAATATTATAGATGACTGCTCAGAAAGGTAAGCTGGGAAAAGGAAGAGCCACCAAACTATGCTGTATCTTGTCACTTCAGTCTAGCACCTTTTTTAAAATTATACGTATGGCATCTCTGTACTCAGTTAAGGTATAATGTTCAAGACTGCTTGGCACACAACAAGCATATGCAGACAGCAGATCCATGCAGAAATTACATGTGTACAAACACAATTCCTGTGTGGATAGATTCTTCTTGTCCTGTATCAAGAAGAAGCTGAATGTCCTTGCAATGTTGTCGTTAAGTGCCATCAAGACACCTCTGACGTATGATAATCCTATGAATGAGTAACCTCCAGAATGTCCTATAACCAACAGCCCTACTAAGCTCTTGCAAACTCAAGGTCATGGCTTCCTTTATGGAGTCAATCCATCTTATATTGAGAGTGCAACTACATAGTCAAATAATTCACGATTTGCTCTGCTTATTAAATGGGTGAATTCAAAGTATTTTTTACTGACCACATGATGCAAAGGAGAATACAAATTGGTCCAACCCTTTTTGCTCCCAAAGTGGCTTTTTTTTCTCTCTGTCACTTCAGGGCTTCTATTTTTTCAAGCTAGAAAGATTAGAGCAAGCATTTCCCCATGCAGTTAGTTGTGATATGTCTTGTAAAGATGGATGTGTGACTGTAGATGGTGTTTTGGTGATGTAGGCCGTTAGGGCATGATGTTCACACCTGTGGGAGACATGCAAAAACAAAGGACTGTGATTTTAATGTGGGGAATCGTATGCTAGTCCTGAATCCTGCCAAATGCAGTAGGTTTCAGATCATGGGAAATGTGGGAACGCCCTTTCATTGTGAAGCAAAAGCTTAGAGCTGCTAATTACTTAAGTGACAGGTCTGAAAGCACACATAGAAGCTCATCATGCTAACAGTTAAAAACCATATGTGAGCAGAGATGAGTTAATTCCTGCATGTGTTACTTGAAAGTAGGGGGAAAGAGTAACAGATGGGAAGATGAAGGTTGTGATGCCTGTTAAAGAAATCTGTCATGTGAATGATGATGTATTTTGAAAAATTACTGTTCAAAGTTTCAGTGGTTTGTACTCTTAGACTGTTAAGTATCTTTCCATGTTATTTTTCTATAGAAAGGTTTTTGAGACATGTAGTGGTCTGAACTTTTAAATGAGAAAGCGGCTTCACAGCGAACCATAAAAAGATCAGCAGAAGCAGGGCTAGAGGAAGGAAGAACGGGCAGAGGCAGGACCAGAGGAAGGAAGGAAAGAAGGGAGGCCATGGGTTGGAATGTGAATCATCTTGCATCCAGTATGAAGGGTGAACTCCCAAATCAATCTGCAGCCCCTGTATATAGCAATTTCAAACATAATACAAGCTGCAAATCAAATTGCTACAAAACCAAATTGTTCCAATTCAGCTTTCCAATGTAGTCACATCTTTAGACTTCCTCTTTTTCTGCTTCCTCCAGGCATTTCCAGGTCTTGTGCTCTCATGACACTGGCACAGACTGTTTGTTGTTCACATTTATTCCCATCTATGTGCAAGCTAGAATTGACACCCTGTAGGGGAGGAGGGAATGTGAAGAAGTATTTAGCCATGTCTAATTTTCATATATTTCTACACGTTTATTCATGCAGATTTCCCATTTTTGCCTGTGCATACCAAACAAAACCTTTTCTGTTCCTGATTTAAGATATGTGCCACTGGGCAAATGAAAATTCCATAGAATAAAGTGAAGGGCAGGGACACTGTAAAGGTTAAAGTTAAAGCATACGTTCCAGAAAGGAACAATACATGAAACATATCTAAGTGTGTGTACTTGTGCTAGATAGCTCAGTGTTTGAGGTATCCAGCTGTGGAGCCAGAAACTGGGTGTCCAATTCCCCACTGTGCCTTCTTGACAGAGGCTAGGCTTGGTGATCCATAGGATCCCTTCCAGCTCTGCAGTTCTAAGATTGTTGTTGTTGTTGTTGTTGCTGTTATTATTATCATTATTGTTATCATTATCATTATAATAATTATTATTATTGTGAAAACCTTTTACTTTATAAAGGAACAGTTAATATTTTGTGTTTTCTATTAGCTGGAAGAGAAAACCAAAACAAGCTCTCATACATATTTATCTTCTAGGTGTTTCTGAGCTCCTGTTCCCATCATCACAGGCCAGCATGATTAATGTTCAACAAAGATGAGAGTTGGAATCCAACAACATCCGGACTGCCACGGGTTCTTACCATACTGTCGCGGCTCCGTCTTTGAGGCTTTAATTTTATTCTTGGCCCTCACAAAGACCCAAGCTGCTTCTTCCTCCTCACGCTGCCACCAGATGTTTTTGGATTAAACATCAATCAATTCCGGGACACACAAGTTATTAAACACATTCAGTTTATTGATCAGGGTAGGGTTAATGATTGGTTGGAAATAACAGTGTCAATCACAGGAAGTAACTCACTTATATTGACTTGGGTTTATTTAATTCCTTCTATTAATTCAATCTATTTCCCAATCTCTGATCTCTCATCTATCTCAATCAATCCCCTTCTCAAACCTCTGATCTCAATCACTCTTTTTCTCAAACCTCTCTCTGAACTTTAGCTCTCCCCTCAGACTCCTCCCTCCGTACCCCTCCTTCTTTCCTGACTCCGCCTTCCGTCTTCCTCATTGGCTCTCCTGCCAAGGTTCCACTGAGACGGACAGGTGACGACTGGGGTAACCGCTACATACCTCCCTCCTTAAAAAGTTGTTTCCTGGGGTGAAACCTACAGTGGTTAGCCCTAGGAACAACGCAGAGCTTAAAGGCATGTTATCATCAAACATAAATTAACATATTACATTTTAATCTTATTACTTTCTGCATCTCATCTTATTACTTTATGCATATACACTTTTTACTTTTTGCATTTAAACATTTAGATAACCTTTGCATCTCCAATTGCATTTAAACTTAATCAACATTTTTATTACATACAAACCACTTCAGTCACTTTTATCCTTACCTATCATTAGTTCATCTATAAATTGCATTTTATTTTATTTCATATACCTATACACTTAGAATATTTATTTAGAACAATTTTAATACCATTAAAAGTTACATTTTCTTCGTTTCCCTCAGTCATTCTTCTGGTCTTCTGGATAAGGCGTCCTCGGCTACTACAGTTTGAGTTCCTTAGACTCTGGATCCCCAAAGTCACAGTCTTGTGGGGTATGGCCCACCTCATCAACTTCTTATTGTTCGCTCTGACAGTCCACAACCACAGCCGTGGGGAATGGTCTGTGCCTGGAACAAAATGTTTTCCCCATATGTACGGTCCTAGCTTTCGCAAAGACCATACAATCGCCAGACACTCACGGTATATGATGGAAATGTGTCTCTCGCCAGCCTGCAGCTTCTCGCTCAGGAACGTCACCGGATGAAGGTCCCCGTTGTCATCCTCCTGGCTCAGCATGGCTCGTAGTCTGATGTGGGATGCCTCTGTGAAGACGGTGCACCCTCGCTGGAAATCTGGTTCTCTCAGGGCAGGACCGGTCATCAGCACAGTCTCCAACCTCTCGAAGGTCTCTTCACAGTTGCTCGACCACAGGATCTCGCCAGCTTTTCTTTTAGGGGTTAGGTCCGATAAAGGGGCCTCTATTTCGCTGAAGTTCTGGATAGAGCGCATCTCATAGCTAGCTAACCCTAAGAAAGATCTGATCTTCTTTGCTGTTGTTCTAGGCCAGCTACTGATTTCTTTCATCTTCAGTGTTAGGGTTTTGATTATGGCTTCCCCAACAATATGGCCTAATTCTTTTAATTTGGAGTTACCCAGCTGGCATTTGCTAACATTCACTGTTAATCCAGCCTCATGTATTCTTAGTATCACTATATCATTATGGTCTAGAGGATCTGTCCATGTCTGACTATAGGTTCTTATCTCATTTTTGTATACTACTGAGAATTCTCTACACTTGATCCAGTTCACATGGACCACTCTCTGACCTTCCTTTTTTTCCTCCTGAATTATGTAATTTATTTCATTCATCTTGGATTTTATTCTAACAGGATTTGCCCAGTTTATTTGCATCTTACTTCCTTTTACAGACCTCAGCCTCAGGGCTTCATCTCCAGGACTGAATGATCTTTCTCTGGCCTTTTTGTCAAAACCTAGTTTCTGCTTGCCTTGCTGTCTTTGCAAGTTTTCTGAAGTTAACTTCAGAGATAGTTTCAAGGGTTTCATTAACCTATTTATGTACTGGATCACTGACTCTGGGTATTCTCCTTGTTGTTTCTCCCAATTTTGTCTGCTTAAATCCCAGGGTCTCCGCACTTTCCCTCCAAATAGCAGTTCAAATGGACTGAACTCAGTGCTTTCCTGGAGTACAGACCGGCATGCATATACCCAGGGTTGTATCTCGTGATCCCAGTCATTGTGTTTTTCGGCTGTATAAGCTCTGATCATTCGCATTAGGGTCCCATTAAATTTTTCCATGCTAGTAACTGTAGGGAATGGTCCCACAATGTCCAGGCCTATGCGTTGAGATGGGGTAGATATGATTGGTAACGGGCCCAATTTTGCTTTAGCTTTATCCTTGCCCGTACCCTGCCTTTGCCATACATCACCTCTTAGACAGTATGATTGTATTTGCTTCCCCATTCCTGGCCAGTAGAAATTCTGAGCGATTCTCTGCTTTGTGTGTGTGATTCCTAAATGAGCATTATGTCCTTTCTCCATAATCCTTTCCCTGTATTTAAAAGGGATCACCAGTTGTTGTTGAACATTTTCCCCTCCCCTCTGAGGATTAATTAAGACCTTTCTGTATAACCGGTCTTTCTCCACACAGAACTCTTTAGGGCTTTCCGGGGTTAGTGTTCCTTCTCTGGCTGACTCAAAGCATTGTTGTAGCTTAGAATCCTGTCTTTGCTCTTGTTTAAATGCATTTTCCTGAGGATTTCTTATAGCTATCACCTCAGATGTTTTATTGTCTTCATCTCCTCCTATAGTTCCATTAGGGATCTCACAATTTTCTGCAGGTTTTTCTCTTTTTTCTATCTGGGAGCGAGTAGTGATTAAAACACTCTTTACATGCTCAGATAGATCTAACCCAATCAAACATGGAGTAGGAATTTGATCTGGTTCTCTGCTCTCAGCTTGGGTAGTAAGATTAGCTTGGGTTGCCATGGTGCCCAGTTCCACAGTCCCGGTGGTAACTTTGTTCTGCTGTACGCAGTATACAGCTTTAGGCTTAGGCAAATTTCCTTTTTGTGGCCCAAACTCTCTGTTCTTATTACAATGGGCTAAGAAGTGTCCCTTCTCCCCACAACCAAAGCAAGTTTTAAAGTTCTTTTGATCATAACTAGGGGCTTTCCCCCCCTTTTCTTCCCAATTCTTGTTTCTGATTTGGTTATGTTCTGAGGGCTTGCCTACAAAATGGCCGCCACTTGCCTGCAGGTTCTTGACGTAACCGTGGGGCTCCTTTTTACTGTCATCCCAGTTTTTCCTTTCCACTTTTACCTCAGAAAAATTTGGGTTTCGAGTGTGGGAAATAAAATCAGCGACTTCTCCTGGTTCCTGAACAATTTTGGGCTTAATATTTCTTTCAGAATCATTAAACTTTTCCGCCTCAGCTTTGAGCTGTAAAGCTTTTTTCTCAGCCCCTGCCCCTATTTTCCATTTCTCCTTAAGGTATAGCTCCATCTGTCTAAACTGGGATATCTTTTCCGATTTCCATTTTTCCAACTCTATTTGTCTTTTTCTCAGCTCACAGGACATTTGACTGGTCTCCTGCTTATCTTCGATCACTAATGTTTTCAATTTCAATTCCATTTGTAATTTCCATTTTTGGAATTTTTGAAATTCTAGGAGTCTTTTCCCCCTCGAGGTCTCCATTTCCCCCTCTGAGGTAATTCCTCCTTGAATTTCTTCCCCCTCCTGATCTGAGGCGTCTGAAACCTCAGGAGGCAACTCTGCCGCCTTTTTCCCTCGTGTGGAAGGCATGTTTATTTATTTATTGTCTTGTTTCAAAAGACAAACCTCAGTTTTAAAAGAGCACTTTTTTTTTCTTTGAGTCAGAGCGTATCTGTAAAACTGTAGCTTCCCTTGCTGCTACCAGCCTGCGTTATGCATTACTTTGTTTTTCTCTCTGGCACCCAGCCAGTGCCAGTTCCTTGGTTTGAGACAAATTATCTGCTGCCTCTAGCCACCAACAGTAACCTTAAATATTTGTTTTCAAGTGTCCCAGCTTTTATGGCTTAAAGGTTCCTCAGCTTATTCTGACCCTGGCCTTCGCTTTGTCCCTTCAGTGCTCTCCACCTGGAGCTTCTGGACAGCTAGCCCACTGATCTTTCTTCAGCTTGAGGCAAACTATTGCCAGAAATGGTCCCCTCAGAGTTGTCCCTATCTTAGTCCCCGATCTGCGCTCAGGAGCCTCTCCACTAAGCCTTTCCCCTTGAAAAGCTCTGGAAAGTTACCCACTCCATTCACGTCAGATCACCCTGACTAATAAAGACTTTTTCAACTCTGGACCTTTCGTTTATTTGGCGTCACTGGATTATATTCGGTTCCCGCCGCTGGTCACCACTTTGTCGCGGCTCCGTCTTTGAGGCTTTAATTTTATTCTTGGCCCTCACAAAGACCCAAGCTGCTTCTTCCTCCTCACGCTGCCACCAGATGTTTTTGGATTAAACATCAATCAATTCCGGGACACACAAGTTATTAAACACATTCAGTTTATTGATCAGGGTAGGGTTAATGATTGGTTGGAAATAACAGTGTCAATCACAGGAAGTAACTCACTTATATTGACTTGGGTTTATTTAATTCCTTCTATTAATTCAATCTATTTCCCAATCTCTGATCTCTCATCTATCTCAATCAATCCCCTTCTCAAACCTCTGATCTCAATCACTCTTTTTCTCAAACCTCTCTCTGAACTTTAGCTCTCCCCTCAGACTCCTCCCTCCGTACCCCTCCTTCTTTCCTGACTCCGCCTTCCGTCTTCCTCATTGGCTCTCCTGCCAAGGTTCCACTGAGACGGACAGGTTACGACTGGGGTAACCGCTACACATACTTTATGGGATATGATCCAAGGTAAAGAAGGAAGAAGTAGAAATATAGCTGCCAATGGGGAGAAATAGGAAAGGCAGAAATTTAGCAAACAGAGATGACAAAGAAGGCTCTTTATTAATGCTATCCCTTCCACCTTGCTTTGGGACATTAATTGTTGTTGTTTAGTCGTTAAGTCTAAATAAATAAATAAATAAGTCGTGTCCGACTCTTCGTGACCCCATGGACCAGAACACGCCAGGCCCTCCTGTCTTCCACTGCCTCCCGGAGTTGGGTCAAATTCATCTTGGTAGCTTCGGTGACACTGTCCAACCATCTCATCCTCTGTCGTCCCCTTCTCCTCTTGCCTTCACACTTTCCCAACATCAGGGTCTTTTCCAGGGAGTCTTCTCTTCTCATGGGATGGCCAAAGTATTGGAGTCTCAGCTTCAGGATCTGTCCTTCCAGTGAGCACTCAGGGTTGATTTCCTTTAAAATTGATAGGTTTGTTCTCTTTGCAGTCCAGGGGACTCTCAAGAGTCTCCTCCAGCACCACAATTCAAAAGCATCAATTCTTCGGCGGTCAGCCTTCTTTATGGTCCAGCTCTCACTTCCATACATCGCTACTGGAAAAAACCATAGCTTTGACTATGTGGACCTTTGTCGGCAAGGTGATGTCTCTGCTTTTTAAGATGCTGTCTAGGTTTTGGGACATTCATAGCTGTGTTGTATATTCTAGAATTCTTTCCCCTGCTAAAATACCATAGATCAATAAGAGAAGATAAACAGTACATCCTTCTTGTTTAGTTGATTAAAAGCTCATCACATAATTGCTGAAGTATCTTCTAGAGCAGAAATTTTAACAGTTCTATAGTACATGGAATAAGTGGGCTTTGGGAGAAGAACCCACACAAATAAAGAACAGAAAATAAAAGTCTGCTCCTTCTTGCATAGGAAAACAGCTTTCTGCATGGGCTCAAACTTTTTGCTATGTAGTAGAAGTACAAAGATTTACAGAGAATAGCTACAAGTTCCCCAAAGTCCACTCCTTTCTGTGGCACTTAAAATCCAATAACTCACTCGTATTAAGCCAGGAGGGAGTTCTACTCACGTATAAAGACCTGTTAACTAAAGATCAAACTCTGAAAAATAAACAAGAATTAGAGAGATTGGATCTATCAACAGATTGGTGGTCAATGTTGAAATTAGAATCAAGATATAAAAAGGATTAAAATATGGGCTTTTTTGAGGGGAAAGTTCAGGTGGATGAACTATGGATCTATACAAAAGAGAAAATAATTTTAAAAATGTATACATATCTATTAGAGTATGACCTGGAAGATGAGAGGGTGAAGGAGGTGATGGTCAAATAAGCACAAAACTTTGGTTATAATATTGATATTGATGACTGGACAAAAATGTGGAAAGATAATTATAAGTTGATTAAACCAGTTAATCTTAGAGAAAAACATCCTTAAAATGTTTTACAGATGGCATTTTACTCCGGTAAGATTAGCAAAAATGTCAGAAGGGATCAGCAATGTTTGTTGGAAATGTAAAAAAAATCCAGGGACTTATTATCATGTATGGTGGTCATGTGAAAAAGCAAAAAAAAAAAAAAAAAAAAAAAAACTTTGGTTAAAGGTTTGGGAAATGTCACAAGAAATTGTCCAGCAAAAACTAAGTTTTAAACCTGAAATATAGTCTACTGTACACAGCAGCCAGGTTACTCTGGGCCCAAAAATGGAAGAATGGAGAAACACCAATGATGGAGGAGCTATTAAAGAAGCTACTGGATATTGCAGAACTAGATATGCTTTCAGAGACAATACAGGATCAACCGAGACACTTTGTAAAGGAAAGCTGGAAGCTGATGTACAATTGGGTCCAGAAACAGAGAGTAACTTACGGGAAGAAATGATTGTGGCGAACTAGTACTTACAAGAACCCTTTGATGATATTAGATGACCTAGATGATGGCAAAATCTCTGATCGATATATGTAGTATGGATGTTTAGTTTTTTGTTGTCTTTTGTTGTTTTTGTTATGTCTTACTTTGTTGTTTTGTATGTATGAGTAATAATAAAATAGTTTAAAATTAAAAAAATCCAATAACTCACTCTGTGACATTTATAGGAGAAAGAATTTTTTTAAAAAAATTCCTTACTTACAATTGTTTGAAATTACAAACTTGTATATGCTGCTTTCTTTACACACATAGCAACCAACTCAACAGATCAACAGCAAACAAACAACTGCCACCAACAGACTAAAGGGAAGGAAAAGCACTCAGCAGAAAACCAGGGCTCTCTTTGAAATCAAAAGCTAGAAGGAAGTATTGGTTTGTGCTGGATAAATAAATAATTAGCCCAGCCCAGAAAAGTCCCTCTCAGTCACACAAATTAGAGACAGCATGTGAAATTGCAAATAAAACCCCAACACAACCTGTGCTCAGTCAAAGCAGGAGCTGCATCAGCAGATCAAACAGGAGTAGTTTTCATTTAGTGCTTGTGAACATGTTCTCAACCAGGGAAAAGCAGAGACTCTTTTCCTAGAGTGAAATACTAGCTGTGCAGTGATTATTACCTGGAAGGGCAGGTACCCTTAGGGAAACATCCAAAGCTGTGATGTAAGTAATGGTGTTACAGTGCAAATCTAAGCACAAATTCTGCTCATAAGATGGAGACAGGATCACTACTATGTTACCTTCTATGTTCAGAATCCAAAGATATACCATTGTAAGGCATTTACAATAAAACTTCATTACTCTGGTGCCAGGATAATGCTATAAACAGAAAGGGCAACAATGGGTTAAATTAATGGCATGTCAGAGCAGAGGAAGGAGCAAACCTCCTACAGGTCCTCAAAGGCATTGGTCTGGCGGTAAATTTGGAAGTGTAGATATGCATCATAAACGCCTTGTAACCACGTCCCCAAGGAAGGCAAAAAATGCAGGCAACAGTGTTCATCCATATGCATCCATATGCACACAAACAGCAATAGACATACACAGTGAAAGAGCAGCAATACACAGCATAATAATCACTGGCCAGTATCTTCTTGCAGAGCTACAGCAGTGTACTGGAAATTATATCACTGGCAGTGGCAGATTACTGTTAATTAAAGAGTTCCTTCTTTTATTCAGGGGGGGGGGGATTGCAACTTTGCCTCATTGTGTGCAATTCTTGCACTTCCCAGAATCAAAAAAGAAACTATTTCATTAGTTTTTGAAGTGGTAGCCGTGTTAGTTTGTACAAGCATATCAGACAAGAAACAAAAGAAAAGAAAAACAATGAATAAATAAATAAGATATAAACACTGTGGTACCTTAAAGACTAACTGCTGTAATTTAATGTGAGCTTTCATAGATCAAGTACACTTCCTCAGACAATGTCTGTTTGTTTTGTTTTGTTTCTTGTCTGATATATTTCATTAGTGGTACTCCTCAGGCTTGATCCATGAAAGCTCACATTAAAATGGAGCAGCTAGTCTTTAAGGTGACACAATGTTTCTGTCTTCTTTAATTTTGGTTTGTTTGTTTGTTTTTGTCTTATTTTGTTTCTTGTCTGATAGATTTCATTAGTGGTATTCAGCCATTGCCAATGATGTCAGTCCTGCTAGGCTGGCAGAACGCCACAGGAGAATACTATATCAGCCTAGCAAGCAGTCAGAGAGAGCTGGCAAAGGGCAGTGCAAGGATCAGCGTATTGAACTTGCTCTGGAGAAATCTGAGATTGCATGAGAAAAGGGAAGGACACAACAGATCTCCAGTGCAAGACTGCTAGCTCTTTATTTTTCTGACATTTCTTTTCCTAGCATTGAAAAGGAAGGTCTTATCGCAAAGCCAATCATCTGATTCTACAGTTTTCATCTTTTGTAAATTTAACGGGTCTTGTTTGGTCATTGAAGGCCCACACAGAGGAACAGTTCCCAACAATATATATATATTTTTGTTGCTGGAAAAATCCCTCATTGACAATGCTCTGAGGACCATAACAAAACCCAAGGAAGGAAAAGAAACTCTGAGCGGAGAGTTTGTAGATCACATCACAGCTGCAACCTTTTCCCACCATCCAAAGAAATCATGGTGCTTCAACCCTGCGAACCCGCCTGGCCCTACAGGCCTGCTCAGAGGCTGATTCTACTGCTATCTCTAGCATTATTAAAATGCTATGTCTCTAGAAGAAGTGAAATTATGACTTGTTTTTGTGGGTTATTTTAAGTTCATAATGTTTATAAGTGGTTTATAAATGTTTAGTGTATGTTTATTTTTCTTTACTATTTGAAGTTATTTTATTTTGGTTTGTTGATGTAGATTATGGTCTTATTTTCTGTTGTGAATCACCCAGAGTGGCCTTGGTAGGTGGATGGTGATACAGAAATCAAATAAGTAATAAATACATGCTCAAAATCCTACAAGGTAGGCTTCAGCAGTATGTGGACCGAGAACTCCCAGAAGTACAAGCTGGATTTCGAAGGGGCAGAGGAACTAGAGACCAAATTGCTAACATGCACTGGATTATGGAGAAAGCCAGAGAGTTCCAGAAAAACATCTACTTCTGCTTCATTGACTACGCAAAAGCCTTTGACTGTGTGGACCACAACAAACTATGGCAAATTCTTAAAGAAATGAGAGTGCCTGACCACCTTATCTATCTCCTGAGAAATCTCTATGTGGGACAGGAAGCAACAGTTAGAACTGGATATGGAACAACTGATTGGTTCAAAATTGGGAAAGGAGTACAACAAGGCTGTATATTGTCTCCCTGCTTATTTAACTTATATGCAGGATACATCATGCAAAAGGCAGGACTGGAGGAATCCCAAACCGGAATTAAGATTGCCGGAAGAAATATCAACAACCTCAGATATGCAGATGATACCACTCTGATGGCAGAAAGTGAGGAGGAATTAAAGAACCTCTTAATGAGGGTGAAAGAGGAGAGCGCCAAAAATGGTCTGAAGCTCAACATCAAAAAAACTAAGATCATGGCCACTGGTCCCATCACCTCCTGGCAAATAGAAGGGGAAGATATGGAGGCAGTGACAGATTTTACCTTCTTGGGCTCCATGATCACTGCAGATGGTGACAGCAGCCACAAAATTAAAAGACGCCTGCTTCTTGGGAGGAAAGCGATGACAAACCTAGACACCATCTTAAAAAGCAGAGACATCACCTTGCCTACAAAGGTCCACATAGTCAAAGCTATGGTTTTTCCTGTAGCGATGTATGGAAGTGAGAGCTGGACCATAAAGAAGGCTGACCGCCGAAGAATTGATGCTTTTGAATTGTGGTGCTGGAGGAGACTCTTGAGAGTCCCCTGGACTGCAAAGAGAACAAACCTATCCATTCTGAAGGAAATCAATCCTGAGTGCTCACTGGAAGGACAGATCCTGAAGCTGAGACTCCAGTACTTTGGCCATCTCATGAGAAGAGAAGACTCCCTGGAAAAGACCCTGATGTTGGGAAAGTGTGAAGGCAAGAGGAGAAGGGGACGACAGAGGATGAGATGGTTGGACAGCGTCATCAAAGCTACCAACATGACTTTGACCAAACTCCGGGAGGCAGTGGAAGACAGGAGGGCCTGGCGTGCTCTGGTCCATGGCGTCACGAAGAGTCGGACATGACTTAACGACTAAACAACAACAACAATAAATACATAATAATGAAATGAAGTCACATAAAATAAGAACACAGCCAAACAGCCTGAAAAACCTACAACAACCATCACATAAAATACTTCTACCAAAGTCCTTTAGGACACCCACAAAGTTGCCCCTCTTCTTCACCATCATTGCCACAGCAAAGGGCAGATTTCTGATGAATTCACCTGTCTTTATGGCACACTAAATTCCACTTCGGGAGCACCGATCTCATTTATCCAATACAATGCACATAGGCATATTGCCCTGTACTCATGGTTATAGAGCTTACAGCAAGAGTGGAAAAATACATCTTCCAGAAACTGGTGACTCCCATCCTCTCCATCCACTGGCCATGTGGGCTAGGGCTTATGGGAGCTAAAATCCAGGAACATCTCAAAGATGACAGGTTTTCCTCACCTCCAGCTTAGAGTGCACGGGAACCTGGACAATAAGGATTCTAAGGAAAACATGCTTTGCACAAAAAGGGAACACAGACCATAAACAACAAAGAACAAACAGTGTATAGTTAGTATACAGAATCATTACAGCAGCAATCTGCCTCAATGGTTGGATCCTCCAGATGTTTAGGCTACAAATTCCATCAATCCCAAGTGTAACGGATTAGACTTTTTTTAAAAAAATATTAAAATGATGTGATGCAAACATCTCAAGGGCACAAAGGTTAGGGAAGAGTGCCTCAATGGGCATTTTATCCAGAGCTTGGAACAGTTACTGTTTTGAAAAAAAACAACCTCTCAGAACCTGCTCCCCTCCTGCCCACCACAAGCTAGCATGGTCACAGGGCACTGGCAAGGCTGCCTGAGAAATGTTGGGCATTGTCATCCTAAGAAGGAGCTGTTTCAAGCTTTGGTTAGGCAGCTTAATCACAGAGTTCCTACCATCACTGCATTTTAAAAAATGGTAACATGCAGTGGTGGTACATTTGGTAGCTGACAAACTGTATCCACTGAAGCTGCCTAGTGGCAGACAGCAAAAACTATGTTGTGTAATGTGCCAGCATTGCATGTGGCCTAAGCAAGCAACTATATTTCCAGTCTGCACTGTTGTCACTCATATACCTCATGCTGTTCCCTCTTTGCTACCTCTAATTAGGGGTTGGATAGGACCACACCCTGGCTACCTAGTGCCACAGTGCCCTCTCCTGGACATAAGTCAAAGCTGCTTCTTTGGGTTGCTCATGGAACACCATTCATGTAGACTGACACCAATATAGAGATTTATTTGAAGAATTATTCTATACACTTCTATTAAATGACTCTCACAGTGATTTGTTATACTAAAGTAACTTTTCCCACATATGTGCCAACACAACCCAGCAGCCACTAGCCTCCAACCTGATGGATCACCTTCCCTTCAGTTCTTCAGTTCCATGGCAACTGGTAGCTGGCGATGAGGTAAGCAGCTTCTTTCCAGCTTGTCCTTCCCTGGCCAATGGAGAGGGCTATACTAGCCTTGTTATGTGATCCTTTGGGAGGTAAGAGGTTCAACTGCTCAGTGGATCTTGGCCTTGGACAATGACAGAGGCATGGCTGTACTTCCCTTCAGTTTTCTGGTCCCACTGGAACCAGCAGTAGGAGCCAAGTATTTTTCTTTTCCTGGCAGTGAAGGAAAAAGTAAGCTCTTTCCAGCAGTTCCTCCTCTGGTTCTTTATTTATTTATTTATTTATTTGTTTGTTTGTTTGTTTGTTTGTTTGTTTGTATCAGAATGTTGCACAATTGAAATTATGGATGTATATGAAATATAGGTAAAATTAAAAACAAATGAACATGTTAAGATGATTAGACTCTCTTTGAACAGAAATGGACTACTTCAATATTGTTATCTCAGCCATTTGCTAGATCTTCTTTTGTACAGATGGTGGGGCATAAATTGCATGCACACAAGTGCTACATTGATTGAATTTTTCCACAGTCACAGAAAATTTGTCCTGTATTCAGGTAGCCCCATTTTACTTGATTATTCTTTGATCTTCCTACTTCATTTCGAAGGCTATTAAGTGACTTCCAGATGGTCCAGCTAGAGCTAGAGCCCAATCCCGATGGGAGACATTCTTCAGCATTTATCCATTTGGCAAGGTGTGTTGTTTTTGTTCTCCATAGGTTCAGCCTAGCCTCTTCTGGTTTAATATTTAGAACCTGAAATGTGTGCAACAATCTAAACAAAATGTATGCAAATATAACCCCTGATCAAATACCACACCAGCTGCTCCTGGCAAGGAAGACCAACCAACACATAATAAAAATAAAACATCAAAGGGATATTCAGAGTGAATCCAATGAACATTCTAATGTCTTCAACTTGGTGAAACTAGAAGAACCTTAAGGTGAGGTAGGAACAGCAAAGTGGTGGGACTTGATGATATCCAAATCGAGCAAATTAAGCATTTTGGGCAAAATACAATGGCTCTTCAACTCTTTAATAACTGCTGGATTAGCAAACCTTCTCTGGTTAATAGATGGACCATGTTGATCTTCCTTTTACCATGTTCCTCCTAGGCGACAGGGGATATACCACACACCCAACCATCTCGGACCCTAGGTCTCCTCACTAGGTGTTAGTTAAACTTGACGGCCTACAGGAGAGAGCAGAGAAGACTCAATGAGGTCTCTGAGGCATCTTGAAATATTGATAGCCAACGTGACAGATCAGTTGTTAAAGCCTCTGCAGGTGAAGAGTGAATTGAGGGTGGTCACAACTTGCATTAGGAACTCAGAGTTTTATCTGTTGTTGTTTTCAAACCTCTTCTCCATGATTTCTGAATTATAGTCTTTTGTTCAGTATTTCTCCCTCATCAGCTGCAGGTAAAACTGAGCTGTATATTTGCCACTCTGGTCCTGTTTCTTAGTAGATTTGTTTGGTTAAAAGAAAAAGGGGAAAAGAAAGAGCAGTGAATCTCCTTGATTACACCTGAATTGGGGTAGCTGGAGATGGGATGGGGTGGGGAGAGGGAGGGAGGGACTCACCAGGCATTCTCAAAGTCCGCCCCCCCCCCCATGCCTGGTTAAGCACTTACACGCTTCCTCTCTCTTCCAGTCTTTTCCCTGCTGAAGAATTATGTAGCATGAAGGAAGCAGGCGCCACCATCTTGAACTGAGAGTGAACTTTGCTTTCTACATATAAATACAGATAGCAATCACACCCCAATCAGCGTGCAGGCTTCAGGGCATCGTCTCAGCAACTCTAACTTTCCCATTACGATAATGTGATTTTCACTCAGTCTGTAATATCACCAGCCATGAATAAAACAACTGCCTTTCTCTCTCTCTCTCTCTCTCTCTGTCTGTCTCTCTCACACACACACTTTCTCTGTCTTTCACTCCCCTCACATTCTTTGCATACTAATGACAACTCAGCAGCACTCAGACACCAGAGAGTTGTTCCAGCTTTACCTGCCCCAGATGGAGAGAAGGGCATCATCTGCCAGCACTGCACATCTCACCTGGAGTCAGCTTAGAGATGACAGAAGAGCAGCAGGGCAGAGTGGATGCACCCAACTGTGAAACTCCCCTCCCCACCTTAAATGATTACTTTTAGTTTCTTCCCCACCCCCACCCAAGTGCTGGCTTCTGCTGTCTCTTTCGTATTTGTATCCAGCCTTTCCTAAGAGATCAAGATGGCATACACAGGGATAATTCTGTCTTCCTCAATACAATCTGTGAGGAAGATGGCACACAGTTGTTCTGCCAGGGTGTCTCTTCAATTAAGCAGGAGAAACTGTCCACCTCAGAGGACATCATTTGTGGTAATGCTATTAAATAGCAGCAGTTAGTCTATTAGTCACATCTTTTTATTATTATTATTGTTCTTATTTAGCCACCACAAGCTTAAATCTGCTGCTTCAGGAACAGGGTGGTATCTTTGCTCAAGGTCAACCCACAGGGATGTTTCTAGGCCTAGGCCATGACACCCCAGCCCCAAATTTATTTCCAAGGGCCACAAATCTCTTCCAACATGCATTACCATATGCAACATCTGTGCAAATTTATGTCCCATACGCCTGCAATCCTACGTCATTTAAGAGCTTAGTCATTTAAGAGCTACTGCCACCCAGTGTGGTATTTGAACTGCACTCTCTCCAGTCCAAAACACCTTGTCCATAATACTGAATTGGTTCTCAAGTAGGGAATATGGATTTTTCGTTCAGTATCATATTCCTTGAAATGTAGAGCAATACTGTCAGGGTAGCCAGTAGGGCCCAAACTTAATTTGGAAGTATCTACTCCTACACACCATACCATTATCGCCTTCCATCTGTATAACGTTGTCAGTCATGAGAAGAAGTTTCTATTAAACTTTTCTATGTTGCTAAAAGTGCCATGCATTTGACTCCATTTCATGAAAGCTTATGCTATAATAAATCAGCTTTTAAGGTTAATCATAATCATAATCATAATAATTCATCTTAGAACTGCAGAGCTGGTAGGCACCCTACGAGTCATCGAGCCTAGCCCCTGTCAAGGAGGCACAGTGGGAAAGTGGACTCTCAACTTCTAGCTCCACAGCCAGATACCTAAACCACTGAGCTATCATACCCAAAAGACAATTCGCTGTTTTTACTGTAATAGATTAACATAGATATTCCATGAACTTGCTTGTTGGAATGCTTTTTCCCTCCCACCTGTGGTTCCTCCTTTTGCACAAGGAATTCTAACAGCTCTTCTGTGTGATTGGGTTCGTTACAAATTTGAAGCAGCTCCTCTCTTTTGGCGGGAAATGACGACTGAGCCTCTTTTGAAATATTAACAGATTTATTTGGTTTAACATTTGGTGATTCCACAACAACTTCTATGGGTTCAAAACAAGTGAGATCTGGCAACTGTCCAAAGTGTGAAGATGAGAACTCCGTCTGTAAATTGGCAAGGTTCATTGAGGGGCTGGTCCAAAACGTTCCCGGTCGGAGCACTCCGAACCCCGCAAATTGTCCCGCAACAACGGCGTCTGGCCCAATCTCCCTCCAGTGGTGGTTGGCTGAAGGATTGGTCTGGTCGGATCACCTTCCTCAAGTGACCTGGTCCCCGCGGAAAGACCACAACTGTCCATTCTAGTGCCTCTGTTGATGTTCCCTTTCCCTTTGACAAGTCAGGGTCAGGTAGTAATCCTCCTACCTTCAAATTAGGAACATCTTCTAATAACCCGCACACTCTTTCATATCTCTGTTCACCTTTTTTTCTCTCTCTACTTTTTTCCTCTTTCCTTCTCTCTCCCCTGGATATACTGAAAACTCCCCCTCTCCTCTGATCTTTTATATCCTCCTCCCACATTGGTAGAGTTAACTCCTCCTCCTCTTTCCCTTTCCCTTCCTCTACTAAACAGACTTCTATTTGAGGGGACGGCTCACTCTCATCTTTCTCTCTCTTTCCTATTTCTCTTTCACATTCTGCCACACACAGAAGCACATATCTGTCTCTCTCTCAAGCAAGAAGTCCTACTTAAACTACCCAAGTACATTCCCACAGTCTATAGAAGGATGTCCCTGGAAACCAAGTGTTCAGGATGTTGTTTATTCTACTTTAGCACTGCTTGTGAATAGCTCCAATAAATGTCACAAGATCTGGGCAAGTGGTACCATGTTGTCCGCATGTTCTGATTTAAAGGCAGCACTCCTTAGGTTAAAAGTTATCAAAGTACAGTTCCCTGTTGAAAGCTTCCTCTATTTAAGGGCTATCTACTTTAGAGATTTTTTAAAAAACTTAAGAAGGCAAAACAGGGAAGTTGTGAATTGACATTTAGCACCCGAACAGCAGCCCGAGCAGACACACAGGCCACCTGGCCATAGTTTTCCCTCCTATGATGAGCTGTACGTATTTTTATGCAAATGATAATTTTTTAAAATCAATTTACATTTTTCTATATAAATTAGTGCACACAGTTGTTTTGAACATCTCCGTCTTCATTTTAAACAATGTAAATCCTTCCTCTTTCGGGGGGGGGGGGGATTTCAATGTGGCCACCTTAATAGGTTTTGTTGTTTAGTCATTAAGTCGTGTCCGACTCTTCGTGACCCCATGGACCAGAGCACGCCAGGCCCTCCTATCTTCCACTGCCTCCCAGAGTTTTGTCAAAGTCATGTTGGTAGCTTCGGTGACGCTGTCCAACCATCTCGTCCTCTGTCGTCCCCCTCTCCTCTTGACTTCACATTTTCCCAACATCAGGGTCTTTTCCAGGGAGTCTTCTTTTCTCATGAGATGGCCAAAGTATTGGAGCCTCAGCTTCAGGATCTGTCCTTCCAGTGAGCACTCAGGGTTGATTTCTTTCAAAATGGATAGGTTTGATCTCCTTGCAGTCCAGGGGACTCTCAAGAGTCTCCTCCAGCACCACAATTCAAAAGCATCAATTCTTCGGCGGTCAGCCTTCTTTATGGTCCAGTTTTCACTTCCATACATCGCTACTGGAAAAACCATAGCTTTGACTATGCGGACCTTTGTTGGTAAGGTGATGTCTCTGCTTTTTAAGATGCTGTCTAGGTTTGTCATCGCTTTCCTCCCAAGAAGCAGGCGTCTTTTAATTTCGTGGCTGCTGTCACCATCTGCAGTGATCATGGAGCCCAAGAAAGTAAAATCTGTCACTGCCTCCATATCTTCCCCTTCTATTTGCCAGGAGGTGATGGGACCAGAGGCCATGATCTTAGTTTTTTTGATGTTGAGCTTCAGACCGTTTTTTGCGCTCTCCTCTTTCACCCTCATTAAGAGGTTCTTTAATTCCTCCTCACTTTCTGCCATCAGAGTGGTATCATCTGCATATCTGAGGTTGTTGATATTTCTTCCGGCAATCTTAATTCCGTCTTGGGATTCATCCAGTCCTGCCTTTCGCATGATGTATTCTGAATATAAGTTAAATAAGCAGGGAAACAATATACAGCCTTGTCATACTCCTTTCCCAATTTTGAACCAATCAGTTGTTCCATATCCAGTTCTAACTGTTGCTTCCTGTCCTACATATAGATTTATCAGGAGATAGATAAGGTGGTCAGGGACTCCCATTTCTTTAAGAACTTGCCATAGTTTGTTGTGGTCCACACAGTCAAAGGCTTTTGCGTAGTCAATGAAACAGAAGTAGATGTTTTTCTGGAACTCTCTGGCTTTCTCCATAATCCAGCACATGTTAGCAATTTGGTCTCTAGTTCCTCTGCCCCTTCGAAATCCAGCTTGTACTTCTGGGAGTTCTTGGTCCACCTACTGCTGAAGCCTACCTTGTAGGATTTTGAGCATAACCTTGCTAGCGTGTGAAATGAGTGCAATTGTACGGTAGTTGGAGCATTCTTTGTCACTGCCCTTCTTTGGGATTGGGATGTAGATTGATCTTTTCCAATCCTCTGGCCACTGCTGAGTTTTCCAAACTTGCTGGCATATTGAGTGTAGCACCTTAACAGCGTCATCTTTTAATATTTTAAATAGTTCAACTGGAATGCCATCACCTCCACTGGCCTTGTTGTTAGCCATGTTTTCTAAGGCCCACTTGACTTCACTCTCCAGGATATCTGGCTCAAGGTCACCAACCACACTATCTGGGTAGTCCGGGACATCCAAATCTTTCTGGTATAATTCCTCTGTGTATTCTTGCCACCTCTTCTTGATGTCTTCTGCTTCTGTGAGGTCCCTACCATTTTTGTCCTTTATCATGTCCATCTTTGCACAAAAGGTTCCTTTCATATCTCCAATTTTCTTGAAACAGATCTCTGGTTTTTCCCTTTCTATTCTTTTCCTCTATTTCTTTGCACTGTTCATTTAAGAAGGCCCTCTTGTCTCTCCTTGCTATTCTTTGGAAGTCTGCATTCCATTTTCTGTAACTTTCCCTATCTCCCTTGCATTTGGTTTCCCTTCTCTTCTCTGCTATTTGTAAGGCCTCGTTGGACAGCCACTTTGCTTTCTTGCATTTCCTTTTCTTTGGGATGGTTTTTGTTGCTGCTTCCTGTACAATGTTACGGGCCTCCATCCATAGTTCTTCAGGCAATCTGTCCACCAAATCTAGTTCCTTAAATCTGTTCTTCACTTCCACTGTGTATTCAGAAGGGATTTGGTTTAGATTATACATGACCAGCCCCGTGGTTTTTCCTACTTTCTTCAGTTTAAGCTTGAATTTTGCTATAAGAAGCTGATGATCAGAGCCACAATCAGCTCCAGGTCTTGTTTTTGCTGACTGTCTAGAGCTTCTCCATCTTTGGCTGCAGAGAATATAATCAATCTGATTTCGGTATTGCCCATCTGGTGATGTCCATGTGTACAGTTGCCTCTTGTGTTGTTGGAAAAGAGTGTTTGTGATGACCAGCTTGTTCTCTTGACAAAACTCTATTAGCCTTTGCCCTGCTTCATTTTGAACTCCAAGGCCAAACTTACCTGTTGTTCCTTTTATCTCTTGACTCCCTACTTTAGCATTCCAGTCCCCTATAATGACAAGAACATCTTTCTTTGGTGTCAGTTCTAGAAGGTGTTGTAAGTCTTCATAGAATTGGTCAATTTCAGCCTCTTCAGCATCCGTGGTTGGTGCATAAACCTGGATTACTGTGATGTTGAAAGGTCTGCCTTGGATTCATATTGAAATCATTCTATCATTTTTGAGATTATATCCCAGTACAGCTTTTCCCACTCTTTTGTTGACTATGAGGGCTACTCCATTTCTTCTATGGGATTCTTGCCCACAATAGTAGATATGATAATCGTCTGAATTGAATTCGCCCATTCCCGTCCATTTTAGTTCACTGACGCCTAGAATGTCAATGTTTATTCTTGCCATCTCCTGTTTGACCACATCCAACTTACCAAGGTTCATAGATCTTACATTCCAGGTTCCTATGCAGTATTTTTCTTTGCAGCATCCGACTTTCCTTTCACTTCCAGGTGTGTCTGCAGCTGAGCATCCTTTCGGCTTTGGCCCAACCACTTCATTAGCACTGGAGCTACTTGTACTTGTCTTCCGCTCTTCCTCAGTAGCATGTTGGACGCCTTCCGACCTGAGGGGCTCATCTTCCAGCGTCATATCTTTTAGCCTTTTGTTTCTGTTCATGGGGTTTTCTTGGCAAAGATACTGGAGTGGCTTGCCAGTTCCTGCTCCAGGTGGATCGCATTTAGTCAGAACTCTCCAATATGACCTGTCCGTCTTGGGTGTCCCTGCACGGCATAGCCCATACCTTCTCTGAATTACTCAAGCCCCTTCGCCACGACAAGGCAGCAATCCATGAAGGGGCCTTAATAGGTACCTGTTGTTTTGTGCAGTCAAGTTGTTTCCAATTTATGATAACCCTATGAATGAGTGACCTCCAAAATGTTTTATCACTAACATCTCTGCTCAGCACCTGCAAACTCAGGGCTGTGGTTTTCTTCATGGAATCAACTCATCTCATTGCCCTTTCCTGTTTTCCTGCTGCCTTCAACTTCTCGCATTATTCTGTTTTCCAGCCAGCCTGTTTTCCCATGATGTGTCCAAAGTATGATAGCCCCAGTTTCATTATTTTTGTTTCTGGAAAGTGTTCATCCTTTATTTGATTTACGACTGACTTCCTTTCTGGCAGTCCAGAATATCTGCAAAGCAATCCTCCAGTACTGTATTTCAAATTAGTTAAATATCTTCCTCTATGCTTTCTTCACTGTCCAGCTTTCACACCTGTAAATAGTGAATACAGTATTGTGGATGATCTTACCCTTCCAATTTCCAGTCCAGTTGTGTAGTCTTTGATTTTTGTCTTCAACTTCAGTCCTGTTTTTGAGTTTTCTTATTTCACTTTCATCAGAAATCATTTCAAGTATTCTGCTTTCTGTCAGTAATATAATGTCACCTGCATATATTAAAATATTGGTATTTCTTCCACTGATTTTTTACTCCTCCATCATCTGGATTTACCCAGCTTTCCATATTATATATTCTAGTGTGGATTGAAAAAACAGGGATATAAAATACATCCCTGACACCTTTGCATATGGAAAACCATTTTGTTTCTCTATATTCTGTTCTAACAGTAGCTTCTTGTCCACAATATAGGTTATGTCTCAGGACAATAGAGTGATGAGGCACACAGATTTCTTTTAATTTTTCCTTTTAGAATAATCCATCGTTTCTCATGATTTACACAGTCAAAGGCTTTACTGTAGTCTATAAAGCATATACTGACCTTCTTCCAAATGTCTTTAGTATGTTCCAATAACCAATACATATTTTTGATAGTATCTCTACTGTCTCTTCCTTTTCAGAATCCAGATTGAGTATTAGGCATTTCTCAGTCCATATAAGGTAAAAGTTTTTATTGCAACACCGCAAGCATCACACTGCTTGCATGGGAAACTAATACAATGTTCCTAATAGTTACTGAACTCCTTGCATCTCCTTTCTAGGTCACTGAAATACTGTATATAATGACCATTTCCAGTCTGTGGGGCATTGTTCTCCATACTTGTTGGTTTACTCTTGCTAGGATTTTGACTGATTTCATCTCTATAGCTTGGAATAGTTCTATTGTTTTCCATCTACCCTAGAGATTTACCATATTTCTTCCAAGTGTTTTCAGAGCAGTTTCACTTCATTTATAAAAGTTCAGGTTCTTCATCATAGGATTCTTCTTCAAAGGAATCTGTCATCTATTTATCTCTCTGTATTGTTCTTCAATTTATAGTTTCCATCTTCTTTTTTTATTATCCTGGTCATCTGATTTGTTATCCTGTTGGTTTTCAGCATCCCTAATTTAATTTTAATTTTGCTTTGATTTCTTGGAACAGATCTCTTGTTTTTTTCCTCTTTTGTTGAACTCTTCTATTTCAATGTAATAGTCATTGTAGTAGTTCTCTTTGTCTCTAACTGATAGTTGCTGATAAGTTGCATTCACAATTCTAACCCTATTTCTGTGACCTTTTGCTTCTCACCTGCCCCTAATAATTTTAAGAGGGTTTTTTTTTCCTGTTATTCATCTAGGCTTTTCTTTTCTTTTTAGTACTGGAATAGTCCTTTTGCATTTTATTCTAATGAGATCTCTGGTTTCATTCCACAGTTCTTCTGGTTCATAGTCAATTAGTTTGATAATGCAAATCTGTTCTTCATGTGAACTTTAAGTTCATCAGAAATGTTATCCAAATTATATTTAGGCACTATGATTTTTTTTCATGTTTGTTTTCAGCTTTACTCTAATTTTTGATATTACCTGTTTGTGGTCCGGACCAAAGTCCGCTCCTGCTCTTGTTTTGGCAGAGAGAATACAGCTGTTCCATCTCCTACTTCCAATTATATAGTCTATTTGATTTATATATTGGCCATTTGGTGATGTCCATGTGTACAGTCATTGGTTCAGTCATCTGAAGCATGTATAGTAATACCTTGCATAGTGCTGCCTTGTTGAGCATTGCTTTGCTACTGTGTCCATGCTTGGGCAGCCATTTTGGTGTAATCTGCCATCTCCCTTGGCCCTTCTTTTTACTTTCTGAACTTAGGTGCAATCCTAACAGCAGTTGGGTATGTGTGAGAGGGGGTGGGATTTTCTATATACTGAGATACCATTTTTAGCTATATTTGTTCTTTAAAGATGTTCTTCGTTGCCTTGGGCAACAAGCCTTTCTGTATTGGCAGAAAGGCTTGCTGCCTGGTGTTATTTCACTTAGGGTTGGTTTGTGGTCTGAAGTGGAGAGGTGGAACCATTCACTGCACATCCTCTGGAGTCACAAGCTGCCTGTGCCTTCAGCGAAACTATCCAAAGTGGCCTCATTATAGGATCCAATACCTTTAGTGCTAAGGTGTGTTTCATTCTTCAATCTGGAATTTGTCCAGCTTATGAATCTTATTCCTCCATGTGGAAGAATTTGGCCAATATTGACCTCCTTGTCTGATTGTTGGCAGGCTTGCTGTTTTTCCTCTTAACCATTGAAACTACAATTGTGTAGATATGCATATATCCCTTTCAGCTGAATTGAAAGTGGCTTTCTCCTATGTAACTGTGGAAAGTCTGTAGCTTTCGGGCTACTTCATACATTATCACAGTGGCATTCGTGCCCCTGACAGACACTTGACACAGTATCAAGAATCCCACTGTGGTTCGTTACTGTTATGTGGAAAGTCCCCAAGATTACATCACACCAACTTTGGGGGGAATTCTGTCTGCTGATATGAGAACTTCCATTATATAGCACTGATCCATATGGAAAGTTAATTACACATATTACAGTAGACAAAGAGAACCCACCACACAGCTGCATTAAAAGACTTTGCATGTTGCAGTCATGTGCAGTGTAATATACTGTACGTAAGCTATTAGCTATAGTGCGTTGTTTATGAATTCTTGAATATTGCTCTCACTGGGGGGGGGGGGGTTTGCCCCACCAATTATGTCATAAATGAAAGCAAACCAATAGAGTACGTAACCTCAGTACCCTCTCCAATATGTTTATGCTCACAAGTACAAGCACTGTATCTTTCCTGACCACCATTTCCTTTTACAAATGCAATTTGTTAGCTTTACTGATATGTCTGCTATAATTGATAAATAGTTTCTGGGATCATGACTTAGTAAAAGAAGGCTAGCTATCCTGGATTGTAAAGATATGTGTTTTTGGTGGAGGGGGATTAGGCTAGATGAGAGCCAGGATAGATCTAGAATGGTTTCTTGGAGAATGTGGCAAGGAATCAATAAATTCCTTGGCTTTAGACCTCTTTCACATGTCACAGAACAGTGACCGACCATTGCTGGCTGAGGAATTCTGGGAGCTGCAATCCAAAAAAGTATTGATTTCAAACTGTGGGAGAGACAGGGTTTATATAACTAAACTACATGGTGAGCAGAGTAGACCCTTTTGAAACAGACATGTGCCCCATATATAGGCTACACAGATGCCATGGCTTCAGTAGGCACAAAAGGCACAATCTGAGCTGAACTGCTGGATAGCTCTGTAAGCTTAGGTATCTGGCTGTGGAGCCAGAGGTTGAGATTTCGATTTCCCACTGTGACTCTCTTGACAGGGGCTGGACTTACCAATCCATAGAGTCCCTTCCAGCTCTGCAGTTCTAAGATTATTATTATTATTAAATCAAGTGGAGGAATCAGAAATTATGAGGCATCTCTGTCTAGGTACTTCCAGAGTGGGAACAAAGCAGAGAGCCATGAGATCCTGATTGAGATACTTTTCCCTGTGATCCAAAAACTTCTGAGGAAACAAACATGCAAAGTAAGATCAAATAATGGATAGATGGATCCAAACAAGCAACCGGATAATAGTTCTGTCCCTTTCCCATATGAGCTGGGAGGAATATAGGAGGAATATAGGAAAAGAGCATATGGTAAGTGAGGGGCTACCTAGGAAAGCCTCTGCAAATTACACAGTGGGAAGATTGACAAAGAATAGGATGGGAAATTCACAGCCTAAGAATATATGCTTTGTGGACTTTGCATGCTTTGTTCCAGATGTTGCTTATCACAGCTTCATGATATAAATTAGCTGAGGCTGTTTGGGAATGTATATAGCTTGGGTATAGGTGAGGTGGTATGGTTATCTCCCTGTGAATGCTGTCCCAGTCTCAGAGCAGCCCCAGAAGAAAGGAAGGATAAACTACCTCTGAATACTCATACTTGGAAAGCCCTGAAAACGATCCCCATAAGTCTGAGATGACATGACAACACATAATTCAGCTTAATTAATTCAACTTCTAGCCTGGGGGAGTAACTTGCCCTTTGCCTCGAATTTTGGCTTGCCCTGAAAGGGAGTCAAAGGGAAGTCTGCCTTCCTGCTCAGGATGCGACACCTGGCTATGTCCATCAACCAGCCCAGGAGAGAAAGGATTGTTTTGAGCTGCTACCTTCTTACCCCAGTAGAAACAATTCCTCAACTCATAATTAGTGATGCCCTTGCAGCATCTGCGGGGCAGCTTCACATGAACAGACAGGGAGACAGGAGTCCCTCTCCCCCCCCCCATTACCTCAGTTCTCCAAATGAAGCCAAACTGACTTCCTTCTCTCCTTCCCCTTACCTGTCCTGCTTCACCCCTCTCCTTCAACAACTGGAAACTTCCGTTTCCAAGAACAGGGGGAATGTAATTGTGTGTATGTGTGAGTCTATATGCCTCTGATAAAAGTTTGGAGTGGGGACAGGAGAAGTTAGTGTGGCCATCTCAATGTTCTGAGGGACTTAACTTCTCTTTCCAATCTTAGCATTTGGAGCAAAATTACCATGCTGGGCCCAAGGTGTAAATGAGAAACAATCAAGGAAGTGGAAAGAGTTTCCAGAGCTGAAGAGTGGAAGCGCAAGGTAGAGGAGCCACGGACATAATGCACCCCCACAGGGAGCAATTACTCCTGTCTAGGCCCTGACCATTTCTCATGGAGGGGCTCCATTTCCCCTTCCATTACGGCGCAACCAGGCGGGAGCAGGGGGGTAGATATAAAACCTCACCTCCCCCCTCCCCAAGAAAAGGCGCAACGATCAAAATGGCTGGGGAACCGGGGTCACTCGGCAGCGCTCCCCGCCAGAACTGGAATCCATTCAGCTCCCCAGTAAACCCCTAGTGAAAGGCAATCAGGCTCACCGCCGCCCGGCTAATTCCGAGGGTATAAAAGCGGTAATGAAATTCACGGCAGGATTAGCCTCTCCATCCAATGGGCCGGCGCGGCGGTGACATCGCTTGCTTCTCGCCCGAATGTAACACACCAATCTAATTTACGTCGTGTAGCGAGCGGGAATGAAATGTTCATAAAGAATGGCTGCATCTTGTCACCTTAACTGCGGCCCCGGGCTCTGAGGCATCTGTCAGGCAGAGGAGAGCTGAGGAAGCGGGGCCTGCTTTGCCGAGCAGGG
The DNA here is from genome assembly GCA_037013535.1 of Intellagama lesueurii. NCBI lineage: Eukaryota > Metazoa > Chordata > Lepidosauria > Squamata > Agamidae > Intellagama > Intellagama lesueurii. Next base: position 214,467,754 of record JBAJHW010000003.1, read on the forward strand.
GACGGGCGCGCGTGTATGTGGGGAGGCGGGGCGGGGCGGGGGGAAGAGTTGGGCGAGTGAGCGGGGCGCGGACGGGAGGACTCTCCGGATTGTGTCGAGGCCACTGGAAGGCCGGAGGATGGGAAAATTCAGCACGGGCGATGGAGGAAAGAAGTGCACGGACAGGCCGGCCGGGCCAGGGAAGGTGTTGGCGTATGTGTAGATCCATGGCGGAGACCACGTCGGATTTATGCACGAGAAAAGTGAACTACAGGTCTCGGCTTCAGACTAGGAAGTGCTTTTAAAAAAGAAAAGCACACGCACCCAAACTACGTTTCTGTCAGAATTCTACGCAGTTTTGTCTCATGTGAAGAGGCTCTTAAACTTTCACCTCTTAGAGCCTCAAAGTATGAACAGTTTTCCCCGCCCCCTCTAACATATTGTGATTTTGTGCAATGAGGTTGCTTCCAATTCGTGGCTGCCCCCATGGATTAGTGATCACCAAACGATCCTATCCTGAACAGCAACCCAAAGGCTGTGGTTTCATTTACCGATTTAAATCATGTCATGTTTTAGTCTTTTTCTCCTAGTGCCTCAAACTTTTCCAGGTCTTACTGTGTTTTCCAGTGAGGCCTGCAGATGTTGGAGGAGGAGGAACAGTAGCATAAGATGTGTTGAGGAAGTGTCCGTAGGACTGAGCAGTTTGTAAGCTGAGAGGTGGGTACCTCACCTCGGAAGTTGAGGGTGGAGCACCCTGTCCCTGCTCTGGTCACAATTCTCCCTAAGAGAAGATGTAGCTCACCTTCCCTGCTCTCAGGGACATTTTGAATCTGGACCTAATTATCTTACCTGGAGTAGAAATTTCACCTTCAGATGTTGTAAACCAATCCTGCTGCCTTTGTTGGCCCTTCTGCCTGTCCTGTTAGAAGTTAGATGGCATCCTGGACACCTGCCTTGCTGGCGCCAATGGCTGTGAAGGAATTTTCTCAGGCAAACAGACATGACTTGTTTATCCATTATCAATTAGAAAGGAAAGAGACAGCAGTGGCGGCATTCTGCTTATTGCTCTGAAATTTTCCTTGGCATGAAGGTGCAGTTTATACAGTTTTAAAATAAATACATTTATTCCAGCCGGGCGGTATTGGGCTGCAGTGGAGAACAGAGACTGATGAAGTGGTGCATGTTAGTTATCAAACTCCAAAGAGACTTTAACACTCTGTTGACAAAGAGCTGTACTTCAGTATTTTTTCATTCCGATGAAATACCTTTGTAGTAAGTTCACTTCAGTGGCTGCATCCTGGAACATGACATTGTTGCAGGAAGAAATGTTTGTGTGCATTTTGGAGTATATGTCATTCTCTGGCTGTGCATTTTCATCATTGTCTGTGCATGTGGGTATCTCTGCCTTTGCAGCAGTACCCTTCTGCCCTCTGGCTCACTCCTGCAGCCTCCTGCACATTTCCTTGCCGTTAATTTCCCTGGATCCAAATGGCTTGCAGCCTGCTGTGGGATGGGAGTTTCTCTTCCCTGACTCTTCAGTCAGAAAGTTTGCAGCAGTAAAATAGCCCTTCCCGTCGCGTTAGGAGTAATAGCATTTTGGTGTCCGGAGGCGAGTTGGCAAGACAACAATAAACTTTATTAAGAGCAGGAGATTAAATTCTGCAGTGCTTAATTGAAATAGCATGAGTGAGCTGAGAGGGGGTGGAAGAGGGTCCTGCTAACTTCCTCTAAAAACCCTCACCCACTGCCCCATTTCCTCCATGGGAGGCTAAGTTGCAAGAAATCTAAGTGGAAGAGAGTGAGACACAATATGTCTAGTGGGTTTGGGCCTGTTGCGATAGCCCATTGCCTGAATTATTAAAGTCAGTGCAGTTCATTGACAGGGCAATGTACAGAAAAAGGAAGAAGTACCTTTCAGATACCTCCTAGGGGGCAGCTGTGTCAGTCCTGGTAGCTTCAGGACCTATGACTGCATATTTAAAGTGCTCTAAACATTTTAATCACAGCAAAATGCTTTACAATGGGTCCTCCATTCATTCTTGCAACATTAGTGTCAATGCTAAGGGCCATTTCATATAATCATGGAATGCCACAAACACATTCTAGCCAGAGCAAATGGGCTGGCCTGATTCAATGGACAAATGGGCTCTCTTGCCTTTAATACTTGCATAGGAGAAGCCTTGCAAAAACAACAACAACAAAAACTGGCATGGTTTTTTCACCTTTGCACAACAAATGCACTTGGCAAAATTCTCTCTTCTGTTTAGCTATTACATCTAATCTCCCTAATAAATGAAAACTTCTCAAAGGCCTTGTCAGTGGCAATAACACGTTCACCTTGCCTTTAACAAACTTTGTCACCTAAAAAGAATATCTAGAGGCAAGGCTGTAGCTAAGGGAAATTAAGCTCCCTCAAGGATATTCCTTCATTCCATTTTCCTGAATTTTCAGCTGGCATTAAAAAAAAGAAAGAAAGAAACCAAGTTTCTAGCTCTTTTTATAGAGTTATGCGGAAAACAAATGAACTAATCAATAGTTCAATACATAAATTTGCTCCCTGCTTCTGTATTGTTTTACCAATCGGCGAAAAGTTGCTGCTGGAATTGATTAGCACTAGGGAATTAGTGATGGATCATATTAGAAGCATTTAATTAATTAATTCAAAAAAGAACAGACTGCTTCCAATTAGTTGCATTTTATTTCACATTGATTTACAATGTGATTTGCAATACTCTCCCCGGTGTACCAAATCCACTGACTAGGGTCTATCTATATATGTGACTTCCAGCAGAAGCTGTAGAGGAAAGAAATGAATAGTACTTAAATAATTATAGGTAGAATAAACTACATGTTCATGCAACATCTCAGGGAATGATATCCTTGCTGCTGTTCATCTTTTAAATATATGGTTGATATTGAAATCCTATATAGATTTACTCAGAATTGAGGCCTACTGAGTATAGTGAGGCTTATTCTTAAGTACACGTGCATAGGGTGCCTTAATTAATATTCCCCCATATGAATTGTACAGTGGAGGCATGAACAATTATCCACCTAAATGATTTGTTTTTAAATTAAAATATCACACACACATCTGAGAGACATGTAGAGTTGAGAGAGATGAATCACTGACCTGGCAGACATGTAGAGATGAATCATTTGTTAGAGTTATTTCAACCTCTTATGCTGCCTTTAATAGCTTAGGCTTGGAGGGACCTTTCTCTGCTGGGATGACAGTCAATCAATCTAGCAGTAACCAATTGTTCCTTCCCTGCCTCTGATTTCAAAGAGAGCCACGCCTCTCTTCTTAAGTGTCTTCCCCTCTCTCTTTTAGTCTGCGGGCAGTTAACAGCTGTGCAGTTAGCGTGTGGTTAGTGAATGTACTCTGCAGGAGTCTTTTGAGGCCTGTTGCTGTAAGCAGTCATTTTTTGTACAGTATGCTGTTTTTGATCTGTTCAATTGTGAATAAATGAAAACTTTTATTCTTTCTCTTACTAATGTCTCAGAGTGAGTTACTGAGACTGTACATATCAGTTAATGATGAGAAAAAGGGTGAAACTTGAAGCTATCCTGCTCTGTGAATCCTTGTACTTATGCTGCACAGCTAGAGGTTTTGATCCAAAATTCATAACTCTGCAACAGGTTATAGGCCCAGTCTTCTCTGAATTTCTGTCAGTGGAAACAGAGGCCGCACTTTAACCTCAGAACCTCAGAGTGCACGGGGTTGTTTACAGAGACAAAGACCAGCAGATGCACAGGACAAAACTGATTGGGAAGATGAAGATTCTATAGGAAAAATAGTAATTTCACAAAGCCTCTCAGATAAACAGATGATATATATAAAAGACTGTGAAACTACTAAAGAGATGCTAGAAGCACTTGAGAGATCCTATGGGTTTTCTAGCTCTAAATGAGAAGCAGTTTTTATTACAGAACTGGTATGGATCCATCTTCACTGGAAACAAGATTGTGAAAAGCTTCCCCAGCAAAATGTCTAGGACAATTCATAACCTTTTAAATGAATATTGTCATTTGCCCTTGGTATTTAGGATGCTGTTGTTGTTGTACAGTAACCCTAATAGGGTTGCAAATCCAAGGGTAACTAGAGTAACTTTCCTGGCAAAATTCATCTTGCCATGAACTTTTGGACTTTCAAGTTCTTCACACTGGTTAAAGCCTGACAAAGTGGTCTGGATCCGCAAAAAATCGCATATTGTGTGATTATTTTTTTAGTAGTCTATAAAAGTATTGCCTACTCTTGGATTTGTATTTTGCATTGACCGCATGGCCTTTTTATTTCATCCGAATAGGGTTGTTGAGATATGTGAGATAACCATGGCCAAGCAGCAATTTGAACCCATGTTTCCTGAGTCCTAGTCCAACACTCTATAAACTACACCACTCTGGCTCCCAGGATAGGATATACCACTATATAATTAAAAAATAAAAAAGATTGCTCCTGAGCTATAATTTCCTGAAATATAAGGGACAGCATATTTTATACATCTTTATGTAACAACAGCTATAATCCTGTTGCTTAGCACAGCAAGTTCCACTAAAATAAGCCCATTAAATCAGTAGGGATTTGGTGAGTCAGTTCGTAAGTTTCATTCATTAAAATGGGCCTACTCTAGTTGCAACTTACTACACTAATATAAAACATCATAAAAACATCATAAAAACTAAGATCATGGCCACTGGTCCCATCACCTCCTGGCAAATAAAAGGGGAAGATATGGAGGCAGTGACAGATTTTACTTTCCTGGGCTCCATGATCACTGCAGATGGTGACAGCAGCCACGAAATTAAAAGACGCCTGCTTCTTGGGAGGAAAGTGATGACAAACCTAGACAACATCTTAAAAAGCAGAGACATCACCTTGCCGACAAAGGTCCGCATAGTCAAAGCTATGGTTTTTCCAGTAGCGATGTATGGAAGTGAGAGCTGGACCATAAAGAAGGCTGACCGCCGAAGAATTGATGCTTTTGAATTGTGGTGCTGGAAGAGACTCTTGAGAGTCCCCTGGACTACAAGGAAATCAAACCTATCTGTTCTGAAGGAAATCAACCCTGAGTGCTCACTGGAAGGACAGATCCTGAAGTTGAGGCTCCAATACTTTGGCCATCTCATGAGAAGAGAAGACTCCCTGGAAAAGACCCTGATGTTGGGAAAATGTGAAGTCAAGAGGAGAAGGGGACGACAGAGGACAAGACAGTTGGACAGTGTCATCAAAGCTACCAACATGAATTTGACCAAACTCCGGGAGGCAGTGGAAGACAGGAGGGCCTGGCGTGCTCTGATCCATGGGGTCACGAAGAGTCGGACACGACTTAACGACTAAACAACAACAACACACTAATATATGACTAAACAAATCCCCACTGATTCAGTGTGCCTACCCTAAGCAACAGGATTTCAGCCATAAGGTAACTGAATATGCTCATTTTCTTTGTTACTCTCTCATCTTTCTTGTGTATCATGCCTATTAAACTATATACCACTATTTTAAATTGCCACCCACTGTGCAACTGTTGGAAGAAAGTTGGTATACAAAGGTAGAGAGTAAATAAAATAATACAACTATCTGTCAATTGTTTGGTTTAAATTATTTTTCCTTTTATCCTCTCATCTGCATCAGAGCTGCACAGTGAGCTTTTTAAAGTGAAAAGGTGTGTTTTGTGTAATAACTTGCACTACTATTTCATCTTCCTTGGAATTTGTTAAGTTCCTTTGGTGGAGGAAAAAAAGTAAATAAAATAGATACAGCTCACCTAATACATTTATAAGTGAATGAGGCATGGAACAAAAATGTCTAAGACTAAGAGGCAAACCACTGGTCAAGAAGGCGCCTTTATTTGTTGGGGCTTCCCTGTTTGCTTCAATTCTTCATCACAGCACATTGCGTATCTGGAAAATTATCATCCACCTCTTCTTTCCACGATCTGGCACGTATTTTCCTCATTGCTTTTTGTTGGTACATCCTGTACATACCCTAATGCAGAGGTCGTCAACCCCGGTCCGCGGCCCATTGCCGGTCCGTGGCTTGACCCTGACCGGGCCGCGAAGACAGACCTCCCGCTGCCCCTCTCGCACGCACTCGGAGGCGGCGGCAGCAGGGGGTAGCCAAGAGCCGGGAGGCAAGAGCATGGCCGGGTGCTCCGGCCGCTCGCCTCCCGGCGGGCTCCAACGAGGCCACGGTCGGTGCTCCTCGCTGCCCTCAGCAGGCCGCTGCCGCCGCTGGTGCCTCCAGCTCCAGAACCAGCGGCTGCATTTGAATTTCCAGCGGAGGGCGGCGAGGAGCCCCGCCCCCAGCCTCGTTGGAGCCCGTCGGGAGGCGAGCGGCCAGAGGGAGCCCCCCGGCCATGCTCAGACTCCCAGGCTGCTGCTGCCGCCGCTGCCGCCACTGGCACGCACTCCCTCACCCCTTCAAGCATGCGCCCGCGCGCAGGGGGTGGGGTGGATGCGCGGGTGGGCAGGCGCTCCTGCGCATGCGCGAAGCGGTGGGGGAACGCGCGCGCGCGCCTTATGTGCACACGCTCCCCAACCACTTCACACATGCGTCGGAGAGCGCAAGCGCGAGGGCCCGCCCCACCTCCCTCAGAGGCTCGGCCGGTCCGCAATACAGAAAAGGTTGGGGAACACTGCCCTAATGAACTGAGGGGGGCATTTCCCCCTTTTTTCATTCCTATGCAATGACAGCTTTGTGATTGAGAAATTTTTTAGATGCTTTCAGCTTGAATGCAGTATTTCAAATTATCTAATGATGCTTTCCATTAACAGTGAACAACATGTTAAAACCAGTGCAAGGGCAAGGTGATACCTTTATTGTACCACTAAAATCATACATATGGCAAGCTTTAATGAGTAAAATCTAGAGTTCCTTCTACTGCTTTTAGTGAATAAAAGACTGGACCATTTCAAGTTTTAAAAATGCATTTCTGGTAAATTTCATAGAAAAGTGAAGTTGGAAGGGACCTACAAGGCCATCAAGTCCAAATTTATTTTGTTCTGTTTTGTTTTTCTGTCTCTAATATTTTGACAAGAACAGGAAAATCTAGACTCTAAACTCTGCAAGAAGATTAAATCGACCTGAGGAAAGTGACCTGCTAAAACTTTAGAGAGGTTTATTTCAAGTGTAATGGATACAGTAAGCATCCTGCCCCTACCATCCTACATTTTGAGGGACATGGATTTGATTACTTTTTAAATGCCATCTGTTCATCCTGAATTGGCAACTGCAAAGGTCTTTGTACTGATCAGTTTTATAATCATAAATAAACTTGCAACCTGTTCTGAACCATGTTTACTGTGAACTAAGTCACTCTAGTTTATTGCAGAGTTTGGAAAAGCTACTTCTTTGGACTTTTAACTCCCAGAATTGCCTAGACAGTTGTGGCCAGTGCCCATGCTGCTACCATGGAGTAAATTTAAAGTGAAGGTTGCTGCATCAGTTATGGTTTTTTTAAATATATTCTTTTTGTTCCCTTGCCTTAAAGGGCTAGTCAAGGAAGTGCCTACAGATGAATCCACTGTTATAGCAGTTTCTTGGCCAGCATTTTAAGGCAAGGGTAAAGAAATGTATTTGTGTATTAGGTTGTGGCAAGCTCTCAGCCAGACTTCTCTTAAAGATCACTTGTAATACTCATAACACATTTAAAAAGTGGACTAAATAGGATCACTTGAGGTCTGTATGCCATTTGAATGTGAGTCCGAACGTTTGAATATGGTTTTCTCCATACTCAGATGGTGGAAAAGTAAGACAACAATATGCTGCATGTTCAGGAACTGTGAAGATTAGGCTAGTGTTGGATTTGTTCTTGGATAGTTTGAGGTACCTTGTTTTGTTCTTGCCCCGTGCTCTCGCTCTCTCTTATTATTGGTGCCTTCTGAATGGTTGAGAGCCTTGCTAGGGGTTCTGAAAGGGGAGGAATAATTGATGAGCAGAATATAGTCATTATAAGGGCAGTGGCCAGAAAAAGGAATGGCAGAGGCAAGCAGAACAGCTGTTACAAGACAAAGGGGAAATGATCAAAGGTTCAGCTAGGGTTGTGGAGTTCTAGTGGCAAATGCCCAGATCTAACAACAGTGTTCTTGAATGCCATGTCAGTAAATGGTAAAAGCATGACTATCCCAGATTTGATCCTGGATAGCACTATAAAGAAGACCAAGTGGGATGGACAAGATGGGGTGAGGTTGTCCCAGCTGTACTCATCAACATTTTCTAGACAACACAAATCACTTCTGGAGGGGTAGGGAGAAGGTCAGAGGTAGTGACCCCATGGTTGACTATAGATCTATCGCTCTGACTAGACACCTTGTGTACAGCATATGGTTGCATTTAAACTTGCAAGAACTTCTGTCTTCAGTAAGAGAGTTTGGAAGTAAGATGTTACTTTTTGCAGTTACTAGGTGGAACAGTGAGCCTGTAACGAACATGCTGTAATTCATTACTTTTCAATGTAATGAAAATGCATCTCCAATTTCTCATTTTTGGGCAAGGTCCTTATGCATACAGTGGCATCCTAGCTCCAAGTGTTCTACTGCAAACTGTTTCCATTTCAATCAGACTATGTCTTAACAAAACTGCCTTGGATTCTTGCTGTCCTGGTTAACTTGCAAAGTTTCCACCTTTAAAAATCTCAGCTTGTCTCCTCCCTCACTGCAAGCTGCTGTTTGGCTATTGTCTCTGGAGATTACCAGAGACTACACTGCTTCCACTATCTCTGAATTGCTCCAATGGCTTTAAAGGATTATAGTAGAGAGTGTCACCTTCTATGCCATCCAGTCTGTGACTTGAGATATGAAGACCTCTCCTCTATGTCCCAAATGTGGTGGAGACTTGGTGAATGTGGTCAAAAGAAAATCTAATCTGCACAGGAAACTAAGCTGTCACCCACTCTTATAGTTTCTTGCCAGATGTCAAAATATTTTCTGTTTAGGGAAGCTTGTGTTTCATCCATTGGAAGAAGTTTTATCCAGTGTTTTTGTTTAATTTGCTATACCTTTTTCTGTTTTTGTTGGCCTTGTTGAATGGTGCATCAGCAGCTGAAGAATAGGATATTCACATATAAACAAACAAATCAAATGAATTCTGAAATCTTAATACACCTGGATTAGGTGATGTGTCTGTATTCTGTCACTTCATATTAGTTTTATGTATATTAAGATGCAAATATGATTCTTAAAGAGATTACTTGCATTGTTAAAAAATTAATCAGACACTGTCGAGCAACTACTGAGAATAGTGTATTTATTTGAAAGCAGATCCCGTTGAACTGAGCGGGAATTATTTCCAAGTGAACATGCTTAGAATTGTGTTGTTGCTGTCCTTGCACTGCCACATTGTTGTTAATCCCCATCTTCCTCCGGCACAGCTGTACAACTCTGATGTTGCATCTATTCAAAGGACACAGATAGTACAGTTATGACTTCTTGCATAGCTCAGAAGTAGGTGTGGAAGTGGCAACATAAGCAGTATCTGGATTAGGATTCATCCCTGCAGCAATGCAATATACAACACATGAATATTAGAATGCAATTCTGCTGTCAATCAATGAAAGAAATAGGCCACACGCTCCACAACTACATTCACAAGTGCCAAAAATATGACATATTGCAGTCACACAGGGCAAACATGTCATAGGTGTGTTAAAGAAGTGCTAGACTGCTTCTAAGAATAAGAGACGAGGATCAGTTCACAGAAAAGACTAGGGAAGTATAAAAGGCTTGTGGTAAATACATGAATGACAACTCCTACAGTAGTGCAGAGAATTCCTTCACAGAGTGAGGAGCAAGATTGGTCCTATGTACCAGGCATAAATAGGACACAGTGCTCTTGCCCAGTAACCAATTATGTCAGAGTCCCAGGCACATACAGTATATACTGTCGGTGTTAATCAGAGGATCCTATAGGATTGTCATTTTTATTTTTGAATAACTGTATCAGAAGAAATCAGAGTCGTCTGAGATAATATATATTCTAATAGTAAAAGCAAGGAGGTATTGCCGTATGTTGCCGCTTTTCAAGGCCCAACCAGTATGCAACAGTGTAGGGAAAGCACTTGGCTATAATCTAAAAAGTATGAATAAATGAGCTATTTCAATCTTTGGCTTGCTTTGTAACTCTGAAGCAAATCAAGATTTGAGAAGCCTTCTGATACTTTTCTGTAAGTAAGCTTCACCACATAAAAAGGGGTCTCCTCCCCCCAAAATTTACGTAGGATCAGAGTAATCACACATATTATTGATAAACATCTTGCTTCTGCCAGATTCCTACTTATTGGAATTTCAGCCTTTTATAATGATTACAAATTTGTTCATAAAATGTATCTTTTTTGTTATTTACTTTACTTATTAACTGTCTATTCCTTTGACTCATCCTGTTTGTGTTCACCCCTCCGCGTTGTGCAAATCAGTAGCTATACAATGGGCAAGACAGTCAACCTGTGTTCATATGGAGAGATAAAGAGGAAAAAAAATACCACTGTATCTGAATATCTTCCAGAGCCTCAGAGGAAACTTTAAATTGGGTCTGTAGAAGATACGTTTTGGGCTACAGTTTCCATCATCCCTTCCCATTATTTATACCAACTAAACTTGATAGGAGTTGTAGTCCAACAACATCTGGAGGGAAATTGGTCCCTCATTCCTGCTTTAAATGGACAGCCCTTTGGTGGGCAAGCCACAGTGCAGCAATAAATCAGATGAGCCTATACTCAGTGGAAGAAGATTGCATGATACAGTTGTGGGCTTCCAAATGTCATACATGAGAAACTGCCTTTGATCTGGTCTTCCCTAAATTGTTAGGGAAAGGAATAAGAGCATACAAGGAAAGTCTCCAATCTTATTTTATCCAGCCATCAGTCAAAGGAACCTCCCTTTCCATTTGCAAAGCACCAGTCAACACTTTATTTATAAATCAAATAAACAAACACTTAATATGCAACTCCTTTCCTGATTCCCTTTCAGCAACATCAGCTATTTATCTTTTTGTGGGTGAAGTTCTAAGGATATCTTTTTCATGTCATTACTGACCCTTTAACTAGCTGCTGTTCCTTTCTGTAGCTGCCACTGTGAAGATATTGATCAAGGGGCTTGCCTTCAACTGAGTGGAAAGAACATAGTGGAATATATTTTCAGCCCACATTTTTGTATACATTAGTACCTGTTCATTTATGGTTTAAGAATGAGGATGCCTTCTCTACTAAGCATCCACCAAGTCAATAAGGTAACCAAGCAAGGACTACTTGCATATCCAGCCCTTGAGTATATTTGGTTGAAACCATAGGAACAGCTTTCTTGGTATCTATACCTCAATTACTTTGGAAGTCCTTCCTGAGGAAAGCTCAACCTTGATCTTTCTTTAATTGCCTTGTGTTGTGTAGCAAATATATTCCTTTTATGGCTGATTCTGTTTATAGTTTTTACTCAGTTGTAGGATTTTGTTCTTTACGATGATGTTCAATTCTGATGCTATCTTTGCCTATTTTGTTTGCTGTTCCTTTTATTTTTATGCTTCATGTTGCTGCTCTAGCTTTTAATTCTGTTTTTAGATGTTATGTTGTAATTTTTCACTATTATTACTTTTGAAACTTTTCCAAGCTACTGTGCACAGAACTGCAGGCTACAACCTACATTTCACAATTCAGGTGTGTGTATACATAATTTGAAAAATCATAATACTTTATGGGAGTTCTAAGTCCCAGCAGAGGCTAATACATAGATGAAGTCCTTTTATAGATTGCTACTGTCTGCTGAGCAAACCCAGAATAATAACTTAATATGTAAGTCAAGAGTATTTACAGGAGATCTTAGCATCTGTAACTGAAAGCATTCATGAAACAAATTGGAGTTGCCTTCTGGAGGCCATTGTTATAAATTACAGCCTTAACATCTGCCCACATCTGCAATGTCTAGACAGTCTGTAACAAACACAAGAGTAAGGAAGGAGGTGGGGTTGCACTAATGAGAAGGGCTAATGTGTGGGTATATTACAAACACAAAACTACAACCTGACTCCCCATGAAATAAACATTCACTTTTTATCTTAAGTCTGAAATTAAAATCTGTGCCTGTTCATCTAGTCAGGGTCAGCTTTGCTGCCTTGTATAAAGAACAAAACTGTCTGAGGCTTCAAAGACAGTGACTAAACAGTATACTCCACTACACAGGAAGACAGCTTGCTAGCTTAGAAGGCACAGGTCACATCACATGATCAGTGGCTCTCTGTTCCTGTAGTCTGCTGCTGCCTCCGATTATCTGCTGCTTGAGTCAACTGCCTCAGTCTGCTCCATTTATATGCTATTTGTATCTACAATCCAAAATGGGTCACAAAGGCAACTGGAAAGGTCTCAAAGAACGATGCTGAGACATTTTGATCTGTACACTAATTGTAGGCCCCAGTGCAACCAACTGTTAATTACAAATGGTTAGTCCTCAAATACAGGCTTGTCCACACACTATGCCCAGAATATCCCTGCAGTATTCGAAACAATTTCCCTACCATAAGTCATCTCCACATTATCTTTCTTTCCTCCTCCTATTTTGTTCCTCTTCTTATTAAATGAGCTCAGGGTGGCATACATTTTACCTTCTTCATCCTCACCACAACTCTGAGGTGTGTTAGGTAAGTGAGAGTGACTGGACCAAGGTCACCGCTGAACAGGGATTTTAACACAGGTTTCCTCAACCAACACCAAACATTATTTTAACACTACACTGTCCAGGCTCTCAATATTCTGTTATCCATTGCTACATTCCCTCCATCCTCACTCCATTATTTCCTTTGTGAATATAGTTAGACCTACTCACCTGCAAGTAGAGGAATTCCTGCAGTCTATGAATTATCTGAACCATTCAGTTGGCAAGTTTGGCTCCAGTTGGTTGTGACTCCTCTCTTAGTGGTGGTTGCTGTCGCTTCTATGTAGAGTAGAAAAAGAATTTGGTAGTTCTGTTTTCCTCTGGGCTGATAAGGCTGAATCTATACCAACATGAATTTGACCCAACTCCGGGAGGCAGTGGAAGACAGGAGGGCCTGGCGTGCTCTGGTCCATTGGGTTACGAAGAGTCGGACACGACTAAACGACTAAACAACAACAACAACTGCAACAAGGCCATCCATTGCTAGTTGAACATCTTCAGAAGTGCAGTGCCAAAGGGGTGACGGGTTTAGCTCCTGGTTTCCAAGCATTCATTAACAGCATGCTAGGTTGTGATGAGGCCAGGCAAGATTTAGTCCCTCTTTCCTCCAGGCCCCAGTACTTTCCTCAAACTGAAGAGGCCAGGCCTTGGTGAGTGAGAGAGACTGTATTTTTTTTAGCAGTTCCTAGCACAAACCTTCTCATTTATATGTAAAGTAGCCATTAGTCATAGCTCCATTCCCTCAGACTGCCTGATGTACAATCACATTTTGCAGTGGATGAATCTTTCCACACAGCTGCTCTGCTATGAATAATCCGTCACTGGGCCCATAAATCAGAAAAAAATCATGCACCTCCTTTGCCTGATCCTTACACAAAGTCATATATTTTACATGAGGACAAGCTAAATATTCATGAGGCTTTAAAAAGCCTCTTCTGGCTCTAAGGGACTTGTTGGGGTTGTTTTTGTGCTGTTGGAGTGAGCTGGCATTTCCTCCGCCCTCCTCCATTTTAAAATAAAGGAAAGCATTTTACTCTTTCCTGTATCCTGTTGCATCTGCTCCAATTCGTTTTTCTGTATGTTAACTACATCGTTTTGTGTTTTTTTTAATTTGATCAAAATGTATGTGTGTGTTGGGTGGGCCAGACTTGACACCTAAGGTCACCTCTGTTCTTCACATTTACTGTTCCTACAGGATACCAGTTCTACAATGCAACGGAAATATTTATGCAGTGCTGATCATTATCATTAATGAACAATGTAAAACAAAGAAAGAGTAGCACTGGATGGAGAAAAGTGTATCTCATCATAAAGAATCCTTTACAGTACATTACTTGGGGGAAACATGGCTGCTTCCACCGCCTTATTGTACGGTGCACTAAGCCCTTCCCTCTTGTAAAAAGTGCTGGGTTTGACTTAGCGTTCTTTGTCAGATATATTGTGGGTGAAAATGGCCCTGACTTAGGGGGAGTGGGACTGTTGCTTTTCAGGAACAATGAAGCCTAGATTTTTATAAAAAGTGATAAGTGTATAAAAAGGCAAAGGGCTCCATCCACACTGTGGTATTGGTTCCTGGTTGTTTAGGATTATTTTGGTATTTTTTGTTGCAGATTTAAATAGATCATCATAATATTGTCACCCACACATGGGGTGGATCCTCCCAATACTGCTTATCTGCACACATCCAGAATTGCTCCCTGAGGTCTCACACCCAGCACAAATTGTTGTCTCTTTTTCCGTATCTTTTCTGCCCTCTCCCCACCTACTTCACTCTCTCTTCCCTTCCCTCCTTGTTTCCCCCACTCATCATTCCTAAAACTTCACCTTTTGACCCCAATGCTTTATAATTAGAGATGGGGGTATTTGTATACGAATATGAATATCCCCGCACAGGTGGCATTAACGAGGGTCCGGCCAGCGATCTGTTGCAGATGCGGACAGCGCGATTCTACCAATGGCTCCGTCAGGAGGCGGGAGGACAAGCCTTGCTGCAAGGTAAAAGAGTGGCGAGCGGATTGCGCATTGCGGAGCCATTGGTAGAATCGCGCTGTCCGCGTCCGATCGGTGAGTGGACCGTCCCATGGGGGCAGACCCTCATTAATGCCACCTGTGCAGGGATATTCGTATACGAATACCCTCAACTCTATTTATAATCTTATTTTTAGTCATCACTTTTGTACTGTACTAAAAATGGTAACATTTTTTTTAAGGTGACACCTTCTCTACCCTCCCGTTACCAGTGTCACCTTTTTCTCTCCTTGTTTTATCAGTCTGTCATTCTGGTTCTAATGCTTTCAATTTTTTTTTTATTATTATTTTTTGTAATTTAGTTTTTATTTTTGTTCTGTAGTGCAGAAGTGGGAACATTTTTTTAAAAAGCAGATTGCAGTCTCCCCAGCTATTTCACTCTTTCCCCCCTTCCCCTTTCCCAGTCTGTCAGATTTTTGCCCCAATGTTTTCTAACGTATTTTTGTTTTTAGTTTTCACTTTAGTGATATGGTGCAAATATAGTACATTTAAAAGAAAAGGTGTGGGAAGCTCCTGCCCAAGGCCATTAGCTGTTATCTGTTTTCAGTGATGAGCAAACTCTCCTGGCAAAGAGCAGCGGCTCCTGACGGGCGGGGTGACCTCTCATTCTGCCTTTTCCCTTAGAGTTAGGGCATAGGTTCAAAGACTTTCTCTGGCCAATCCTAGTGGTGATTAGGTAACCAGTATCCTATCTGAATTCTTTCAACATTCTGTGTAATCGTGCTATGTTAATAAAAAGAGTTCTCAGGGCATCGCCTTAAGACTCCGCTGGCTCGGACATCTGCTTGTCGACTTGTTTGCAATTGCCTTCCTATTGTTCTGTGATCACCCCCATCATTAGTTTTCCTTTTGCTCCATGATCACCTACAAAAAGGCAGAACTCAGGAATGCCTGATCCCTTCTCCACCTTCTCACCACCTACTACACTCTTCTCTTCCTTCCCTCCTTATTTCTACCTGCCCACCATTTTCAAACCTTCACATTTTTGCTTTAAAAAAAAATTAGTTTTCAGTCTTGCACTATGTTGTGGTAACATTTTTTTAAAATAAGAAATGATAACACAGGAACAGCTGATATTTCAAGAAAACTTAACGGAAGTGGCAGTAAGGCCTGAAAGGATGGACACTGATCAGCAGGAAAACACCCATAAGGAAGCATTATCAAGTGGCATATATCCACAAAATGCACAGATCAACACTTTTCAGCATGGTACAGTGGTCCATGTGAGCAAATCCTGCACTGAAGCAAAGTGAAGCAAAACAGAACAAGAATACACTGCCACCTGGCAGTAGTGTAAACTCCCCTCCCCCCAAAAGCAAGGTGTTTTTTCTTTTGGTCATCCTTGGACTCTGTTGACACCTTTGACCCAACCTAGCCAACATGGCTGATACCCTGCTGAGCTGACACTAGGCCAGCTGAAGCTGTGCTGAATTCAAAGCCTTCCTAGGCAAGGACACTGGAAATTACTTAGGTCTACCCTCACTTTGGCTTAAATGTGTGTGGGTATAATGACTGGTCTTTGTTCTGGAGGAAGGTTGGATGTGGCATAAATCATCTTGTCCCTTTTCCACCCCGTCTTCTGTCCCTTTTGGCTTTTTCTGCTGCTAGATCCTAGACAGCAGAAGAGTTCAGCTTCCACATCTTTAAGATTAGCCAACAGAGGAATGTTCTGCTGCACAGTGCAGCCCCTGAAGCAGGCATATCTTTCAGTTTGTAGTACCTTAATTGTACTCAGGATTGCAGCTACAGTTCACCTTCACACTGGGATACACAGCCTGTTGTCCTTCATTTTGGCTATGTTGTGCCCTTGGAGAGTTGACTCAGTAGTGAGTGGGATGAATGAAATTATTTAACTCATAGCAATTATTAGCACTTTTCTAGTGTTGTTGAATGTTCAAAGTACCTCCTATACAGGATTAGCTCTACACTAATAAATCCCCTAGGTGAGGAACTCTTTGTGATCCTCTCAATCCCCAATGACACTTTACAGTATTCTTTTATTACTATTTCTAGTGTTCATAGAATTTGTAGTGATATAATGCTTAGTAACATCACCTCAAAATAAAGTTACGTTCCATCAGCTTTTAATCTAGAACACATGATAACAAAATGGAAAGGGGAAAGGCACATACTTTAAAGAGAATTGTTGGACATGTATTCTGACAGTAAGTACCTGGGTGGCCAGGCGTCCTCTTTTAAACAAGTCAGCCCTCTCTTTGAGAGACTTTCATAGGACAGTCCTCTTTTTGAGGATGCCCTCTATTTGAAACACTGTCCAGTTGGAGCTTCATTTAAGATAAAGAAGCTGGATCAGTTAAAGAACCTTGGACATGCCCACCTGGACAGCAGATTCAGCAAGCACAGGCCACTTGGTCACAGTCTTCTCTTCTTGTGTAAGAGATGTTATTTTGCTGAATTAAAAACATTAATTAAAAATTTAATTTAACATTTAAAATGTAAAAAATTACTGATTTTGCAGCTATACATATGAATCAACAGATGCAAATTTATGCAAATTGTTGGTTTTTTTATCCTGTCTTTTGGTGATGCTTTTTTTGTATGATGTGTGGCCATTGTAGTTAGTATTGAAACAACCTGCAGATAGTTCACTGAATAAAAATGAAGTCATCAACTTCTGTTCAGTATCCCTTTCAACTTCACACCCATTATTTGACCCTGCTCCTAAGGCTGGCCCTGCCTAACATTATTTTAGTAATCTCTGAAAATCTTGCAATGCAGGTATTATTACTTCTGGTGGGGAAGGGGGAGTTTAACAGAGAGTTGTATGCCTACAGCCATCTCCTGAGTTCATGACAGACAGATGTGGCATTTGAATTTAGGATTTTCTAGGGCTTACAACTCAAATTGCTTAGCCTCTCTGTTTCTTACCTACACTTTTTCAAAGGATTCTAGGACATGTAGATATTTAATATGATTTTGTAAAAGAAACACATGAAAAACACACAGGATTATAAGAGCAAGACCTTTACAAAAAGTAAAGTACAAAGTAGAACATGTCCAAGAATCTATGATAAAATTGGGTCACCTCCTGACACCCTACCTTGCTTTAAGTTGCTTAGGTATCTGACTGCAGAGCCAGACGTTGGAAGTTTGATTCCCCATTGTGTCTCCTTGACAGGGGCTGGACTTGATGATCCACAGTTTTAAGATGATTATGATGATGAAGTCTTGATTACAAAGTCTTTTTAATTCAGCAAACCTTATGTTAGTAAAATAACTGCCCCTGCAAATTTAAGTTTTGCAAGAAACTCTTTTCCTCTTGCTAACACATATTCCAAAAATCTGCCCCATATATCATAAAATTATTCTTTTTCAACTCTCCTTTCTTAACCTTTAAATTACAAGTTAGCTTATCATTTATAGCTATATTCCATATTTCATTATACCAACCATCCATTCGAAATTCAGATTTTGATTTCCATTGCCTAGCTATTATTAATCTAGCTGCTGTTAATAAATTGGTAATCAATTCTTTAGTCATCTTATCATATTCCACATTCTCAAATATTGATAACAAAGCTATCTCAGGATTAAATTCTATATCTTTTTCACATATGTCATTTAGTTCTTTAAAGATTAGTTTCCAAAATCTTTGTACTTTTGCACATTCCCACCACATATGAAAGTATGTACCAATTTCCTTCTCACATTTCCAACAGACATTCAGATAACTAGCGTTAATTTTATTTAATTTTGTCGGTGTCAAATACCATCTTAAGATGGTATTTAACATATAACATTTTTCTGTATGTCAGTGTGAAGGACAAAGGGCTAGTGTGCCGTCCTCGGCAGGGGATAGACAAGAGGAGACATGCGGATGTGTAGAGGGGGAGCTCATAAAGACAGAGGAAGAGGAGGTGAAGGACGGAAAGGGAATAGAGGTATGCTTAGCGGAAGACAAGGAGGGAAGCAAAGGGGAGGAGCAAGATCTAATAGTGTGGGAGGAGGTTATAAAAGAGGGGAACGAAGCGCGGGAATTTAGAGTGAAAACTGACAAGGAAAGGGAGAACAGGAAAGACAGAGCGGTGTAGACAGATGGAGTGGACGAAACAGCTAGTAAGGTCGGTGAGCTGTTGAGAGAGTTTCCCAACCTTAAGACAGGAGGAGGATTGCTCCCAGATCCTGCCCCTCCCAGAAGTGATGAGAAGGTGGCGAAACCTTTAGAATGGACAGTCGTGGTTTACCCCCGCAATCTAGGTGGAGGGAGGAAAGTGATCCGTCCCAGTTCCTTCTGCAACATCCCACCCCAAAAGGGGGATTGGGTGAGACACCCATGTTGTGGGACGGTGTGTGCTGTGAGGAGTACTCCAATGAGACCAATGACCGACCGGGAGCGCTTTGGTCCAGCCCCAATGTGAGGAGTGAAATATACACGCCAGAAGCGAAGATATTGAGTTATAGAACGATTCCAGAATTAAGCAGTTTTGATCCGTTTAATCGTGTTAATCCAGAAGTTGATAAAAATAAAGTTAAAGTGGTTGAGCAGTTCAAATCGCCTCGTCTCTCATTCCCGCCAAAATGAAGGAACCGTCACCAATTTTAGAAGAACCCAATCACAGTCAGTCATAAGCACTTGCATCCCCACATTAATCCATGGATATCTCTATAGTGTCACAGATATTCCATTCATTTCAGTGTTAAAATGCCTGATCAATCTGATCCTAGGCAGCTACAAGGCAGATGGTCCTGCCTAGTGCCTGAACTAGGATTCTGGAAAAGAGAGAGCACTCAGTAGAGTTTTTGTTTTGTGTACACATCAAAAGAAAAGCCTCTTCTTTAAAAATAATAATAGATTTTATCGTTGGGTCCAAGCTACTTGAAAGACTGCATCTCCCTTTATGAGTCTGCCCAGGTTTCAGAATCATCAGTGGAGACCTTTCTGTCAGTCCTGTCTCCCTCACAAGTGCATTTGGTGAGGACAAAGGAAAGGGTCTTCTCTATCAATGCTCCCAGCTGTGGAACTCCCTCCAATGGTAGGCTGGAGTGGTCCCCTCTTTGGTGTCCTTCTGTAAGCAGGCAAAGACCTTCCTCTGCAGGAAGGCCTTTTCTCAGTCTGCTTACAGTCCTGTCTTGTTCTCTTGCTTTTGCCATCCCTGCTTTCTCTATATTATTTGGTTTAAATAGTACCCCTTTCTTCCTCTCGCCTGTCTTGTCCCCAGCTACTGAAATTTAACAATGTAATCACCTTGGGGCCAGGGTGGGATTTTTTTGTTTGTTTTTTATAGTCTATCCTGTTCTGCCAACTGATAGTGCAAAATGAGCAATAATAATATCATAATTTAAAAACTCATATAAAATCCAATATTCTGATGGCACTATTGATACTAATAAAAGAACCTAATTGCTACAAGAGTATTCCACACTTTCTACAATCTGTACAACAAAACATTCTTATATCTGGGGTGGAACCCAGAACCACAGAGGAGCAGGGCAGAATCCCAGTTGCTTCTGGCTGTTCTTTGCAGACAGTCAAACTCAAAACCTGTATATACTATATATGTAATAAATAACTTTTTAAACGAAGGTCTTACTTTACAGGCAACATGCCAAAAAACAAACCAATTTATGCCATTCCTATACAGAGAGCATCTCAAGACATGCTGAATCAGTTTCAAAGGCACCAGTTCTAATGTTCGGAGATTTAATATTCTGAACTTTGTTTCACCAGGAAGTAAGCCCCACTGAATTGAATGGGTCCTGCTGCTGATAAATATGCATGGAACTGTACTCCTGCTCTTTGGTGCCACCGCTTGCTTGGGTTCTCTGAATGGTGCAGCTGGGCTCAATCCCCACTACTCTTCAGAGGAAGACGGGAGGTGAATAAGCAGAAGTGGCTGCCTTGCCACTCCTCTGCTTCAGGAGGTTGAGAAGGGGGAAGTATTAGCGCTGTCTCCTGGTGGAGGCCAAGACTAACAATGGCTCCTAGTCATGAAGGCTACTCTCAGTATTAAAGCTATTTTGCTTCTTAATACCACCTGCAGGGAATATGAGGAAGAAGGTGCTAGTATGGTCAGCACTCCTGCTTGTGACATCCAGTTAACCACTGCAGGAACAAAATACTAGACTAGATAGACTTGCCTTGTCTTACATTGCTGGCGCTACTGGCAAGAAGACTACCAAGGGGTGGGAAGGGCTCCCACCTCCCAGCTGTGCAGCTGTTTCTCTGTGGTAATTATCATTGGTAATTATTAGTTGACTTTGTGATTGCCAACATTTTCACTGACATCAGTGTGCGCACAATTGCCACTCTCACAGCCTGAGGGCAGGAGCAACTCTATCCACTGGCATCAGGCGGCTATCCAGGCTTGGTGAAATGTAATGTCGTCAGTCAAAAGTTTAACTCCTCCTTTCTCTGACAAGCTACAATGGTTGCATTATGGCTTTGTACATATGTGCCTGACGCGGGAATCTGAAGGCCTCCATGTCGAAGATCATTGCACCGTCTGAATACCCGGCACTATCCCACTATCTCTGGGATACCGGGCTACAAGCCTGAGCTTGTGTGTTCTCACTAAATCTAGACTCACAGCAGGGAATGCAGCGGCTCTCCAAAGCAATTGTTGGCCAGCGCGGATTTAGGAAACGACAACTTCCATCGGTCATTTCGCAACTCTACTCCCCGCCTCCTCTTAATACAGCCAAACCCAGCCCTTTCTAACATACGTCTACTTCCGTCAGCGGTGACACAGGGTAGCGGCTCTCCGTTCCCAAGGTTTATCGGGAACTGTAGTCCGCCGTGCCTCCTTGGCGCCTTGTTGAGAGAGGGGCGTAGGACTACATTTCCCATTTACCTGAGCAGGAGGAGAACGGAGGTTTCCTGTTTGCCTCTGTGCTGGTTGCGGCCTTCCATTGAGGGAGAACGAAAGAGTGAGAGTTGAAGGGGGGGTGGGTGGCCTAGGCCTCGACCCTGGCTTGAAGCCCGGAACTGGCGGGGGAACAGGAGCCACAGGAGAGGCTGATTGGGGGGGCTATGGACCCCACCGAAGCGGTGGTGCAGGAGAAGGCTCTCAAGTTCATGGTGAGAAGGGAGAGAGTGAGGAGGGAAACCGCGGAGCGGGGGGTGGGGAGGGCGAGGGAGGTCGGGAGTAAGCGTTTGCCGATGCTGGTGATGGTGATGGAAGGCTGATGGGGTGGAATTAAGGAGAGAGGGAGATCCGGCGAGAGTGTGTGAGCCACCCGGTTCCCCCCGGCAACCCTACGATGTGGGTACAGGGGAGCTTAGGTCCCCCTGGGGAGGACCAGTTTTGGTGAGCTGAGGTTCCCGCGGGGCTCGGAGGAAAGAAGGGTGGCCAAGTCATACGCCTCCGTATTGGTGTCTTTAGGATGCTCGAAAGGGCGATGCTTTCTCTTCCACTGTGTTTTCTTTGGAAAGAGGATTTGTTGTTATTTTTGTTCTAAACAAGGGACTACTTTCAAGTCTGAACTGGAGGTGTAAATTTAATGGTTTTAGTGGCGGGATGATGGTTCTTCTGAGGAAAAGGAGAAGGCTTTGCAGCACTCTGAAGGAAAGCTGGAGGTGGCTTACTTAGAGGGAACGGTGACTGAAGTGAAAGGAATTTAGGAATGACTGAACTTTCTTTAGAGAGTTTGTGGTGATAATTGGCCACCCCAGCACCATTAAAAGTGAATGGGGGTAAGATTGTTTTTTTTTAATTTCATTTTTATGTTGTTTGCTGACAAAGTTAAGAGTGGCCTGTAGTTATTCTTGAAGGTTGCAAGTCTTCTGCTTGGATTACAGCAGTGTACAGTGGGCTGGGACATAGTGAAAAAGGACCTTCAGGAACCTATAGCAATCCATTAGGTGGAGGAAGGAAGACTGTTGAGATTAATTGATGGGTACCTACTGGATATGAGAGTGTTTGAAAGGTTGTGTTGCACTAGAGTTTTCAAAGGGGTTGCAGGAGGGATTTCAGATTAACACTACATCTGTTATACAATTTGAAGAGTGATCCAACTTTACATCTTAGGGCTGATATATTTACTAAGTTAAGATAACACCCAAACTCCCAAGTATAACTGCTAACTTTTCTTATTGTACTATAGGACTGTCTGGTAGCAAAGGCAGAATGGAAGGCATTCTTCCTGTAGCTCTGCATGAATCAGGGTGTCTTTCAAGAAATCTTCTCTCTATCACTTGGCATAGCCTCTTAACCAATTCGTGTACAGTACTGTAATGTCAGCCTCCTCTAAATAGAAATGGTGACACAGGAGTCAGAAAGAAAATGTAAAGTCATCAGACTGGCACAGGCCTAGGTTTCGTAATTAGCCAGAGTTCTGCTGTATTGCTCAGTTACAGTAGTTTGAGGATGCAAAGGTGTAAAAGATTCCATTCATGTTATAAATCCTTTCTCTTGTCAGTGGAAACATATATACACTGTGTTGCTTTGTACAAGTTCTGTCATTAGAAACAGTGAAAGTGGCTAATTTTATGTTGCACTGAGTATTTGGCTAGACTGTGGGAAAATTTTGTGGCTTGTGGCTTAGAAGATCCAGACTTATGTCCCCAGTGAGCCAACTTTTTCTCTGGACAACTTTTTGCCACCCACTCTCTGCCTAACCTATCTCACAGTGTTGTTGAGAGGCAGGAGAAATAGCCACATGTGCAACTGTAAATTCACTGGAGAGAAGGTGGGTTATAAATGCATTTAGTATGTAACAAGCAAACAAATAATTGCCAATTCCAGATAGACCCAAAGTTTTCCTCCTCAGTTGAATGACTGCTTGCCCCCTGCAAATAGAAAGCACAGAGCCTACATACTGCATAGGTAAGCAAGTGAAGGCTGCAACACAGCTTATCAGTTTCTTCTATCCTGTGTAGGCCAGGAAACATTCCTTGAACATCTATTATTTTCTGAAATGCTTATTTCCTCTTGGGCTGGGAGATTTAGGGGAAGCCCACAGAGGTATTTAGCTCTAATTTCAAGATTGTTTGCATATTAAAGATGGCATAATTCACAAATGCCCACAAAGTCGAGTACGTTTGTGGTGGGAAAGAGTGATCTATGCATGTGCTGTAAAACCTCTGAGAGGAATTGGAGGTTTTGTTTGGAAGACTGTAGTTTTGTGTTTAGTATTATTTTCTGCATTCTTTAACTCTTCTTCCTTTTAAGTGATGTCATTTAAAGGTGTATGTAACAATATGGATAGCGAAGAAGGCTGACAGCAAAAACAAAAAACAAAAACTGATTCATTTGAAATGTGGTGCTGGAGGAGAGCCTTGCAGATACCCTGGACCACTAGAAAGACAAATAAGTGAGCCCTAGAGCAAATCAACTGTGAACTATTTCTGCAGGTAAAAATGATGAAACTCAGGCTTTCATACTTTGGACATATCATGAGAAGGCAAGATTATCTGAAAAAGACAATAATGCTAGGAAGAGTTGAGGGCAGCAGGAAAACATGAGATGGATTGACTTCATAAAGGAAGCCACAGGCTTGAGTTTGCAGGAGCTGAGCAGGGCTGTGGAGGACAGGACATTTTGGATATTGCTCAGTCGGTAGGGTTCCCATAAGTTGGAGGTGACTCAACAGCACGTAATAACAACATTAGTGTAAAAATAACCAAAATCTACCTTGTTAGTTATGTGCCATCAAGTTGGAACTGACTTATAGAAACCCTGTTGGGCCCTTCAAGGTTAGTGAGACATTTAAAGAGTAATTTTACCAGTTCAGCTCCCCCAGTAAGTTTCCTTTGTCAGTGAGGATTTGAACCCTGGTCTCCAGAGTCCATCACTCTAAACTA
Source organism: Intellagama lesueurii (assembly GCA_037013535.1). Classification (NCBI taxonomy): domain Eukaryota; kingdom Metazoa; phylum Chordata; class Lepidosauria; order Squamata; family Agamidae; genus Intellagama; species Intellagama lesueurii. The sequence goes on from JBAJHW010000003.1 coordinate 214,492,163, forward strand.
CACTTCTTTCTTTCTTTCTTTCTTTCTTTCTTTCTTTCTTTCTTTCTTTCTTTCTTTCTTTCTTTCTTTCTTTCTTTCTTTCTTCATATCAGAGTAATGCACATTTTAAAATTATGTGAAATATAGGTAACAATAAAAACAAATTAAACTGTTAAGATAATTAGACTAATTTTGATCAGAAGTGGACTATTTGATCGCCATTATCTTGGCCATTTTGTACATAAATTGCATGCACATAAGTGCTGGGTTGATTGAATTTCTCCACAGCCACAGAAAATTTGTCCTGTATCCAAGTAGCCCTATTTTACTTGATTATTCTTTGATCTTCCTACTTCACTTCAAAGTCTGTTAAGTGACTTCCAGATGATCCAGCTGGAATCTTGTTTTGGTGGGTGACAATCTTCAGCATGCATCCATTTAGAAAGGTGTGTTGTTGTTGTTTTTTCTCCATAGGTTTAGCCTAGTCTTTTTGGTTTAATATTTGGAGCTTGAGATGTATACAGAAAACTTTTCCTTGATTTTAGCCATTGTCTCGGGGGTTGGTGTCCATGAAGTGAATGGGTTCAGTGCTGTGCTACCTTACTTAGTTCATTATTTGCTAGTACCTCTCAATGTACTTCTGGAGGGACAGTGCCAGCCAAATAATAAACTTTCAATGAAGTAGGTTTCAGGCAGCCAATAATAATTCTGCATGATTCATTAAGGGCTACATCCATTTGCTTGTCATGTGCTGATTTATACCATATGGCAGTAGCATATTCTGCTGTGGAGTACCACAGGGATAAAACTCTTGTTCTTATTGTTTGTGGGTGTGCACCCAAGTCTGACCCAGCCAGTTTCCTAAGTATGTTATTTTTATGGCAGCTTTCTGTTTAGTGTTTAGACAATGTTTTTTGTAGGTCAAGGTTTAATCCAGAGTGATTCCCAGTTCCTTTGGGGTAGGGCAATGTTCAAAAATCTTGCCTTCTCAGATAACTCGGAGCAGTCTCTCTGCTTCTCTATTCTTTTAGTGGAAGACAGAGACCTGTGTTCTTGAAGGGTTTGGTTTCAGCTAGTTGTGGGCTGCCTTTGAGGTTGATGCGGAAACTTCAGGTGGTGCAGAATGCGGCGGCCAGACTCCTTAGTGGAGTGAGAAAATACCAGCATATCTCTCCTATTCTGGCCGCATTGCATTGGCTGCCCATTCGGTTCCGCATTGACTTCAGAGTTTTAATGCTTACTTATAAGGCCCTAAACGGTTTAGGACCTCGATATTTGGCGGAACGCCTACTCCCACCAAGGTCTACCCGGATCACCCGTGCGAGTCAGGAGGTGAGGCTGAGGAGCTTGACGCCGGGGGAGGCCCGTAGGGAAAGAACAAGAAATCAGGCCTTCTCAGCGGTGGCTCCTCGCCTTTGGAATAATCTTCTTCCGGAGATTCGTGCCACCCCTACGCTGGGTATCTTTAAAAATCAATTAAAAACATGGATGTTTATACAGGCCTTCCCTCCAGTCAATACCTGATCTTTTTATCTTTTCTATTTATCTTTATTTTTTGTTTTATAATTGTTATGGAAATTGTTTTTGTAATAATTTTGTGATTTTATCTGTTGTTTTATGTTGTTTGGAAGCCGCCTAGAGTGGTCGCAAGACCAGATAGGCGGGGTATAAATGAAATAAATAATAATAATAATAATAATAATAATAATATAATATAAGAAAACATCTAATACGGAGGTTAGTTGGTGCTTGATGGCCACACCTGGACTGTCAAGGCAAGGTCATCAGCATAGATGAGACTCCTGAGGTAAGGGAATGTTGGTTGATCATTTGAATAAATGTTAAAAAGTAATGGTACCAGGGCACTCCTTGTGGGAGACCGTCCCCTTGATTTTTCTAGCAATTGTGCCTTATTTGAAGTTCAACACAGACTCTTTAATTTTGAAGTAGTGACTGTTTCTGTTAGTCCATGATCTTTAATAAGGAAGTAGAGCTTTTTGAGCAGCAATTGATGGTGGACAGTATCATATGCCACTGTAATGTCAACAAATGCTGCTCCGGTTATTTTATGTGTTTCAAAAACATCTTCTATATGTTGAATTAGATTTAAATTTGTACCATACAGCTGTTGCCTATTCTGGAATAAGAAGATATTCAATTTTAGGAGCTAGATATTTTAATATCATTCATTCAAACATTTTGTCTAAGTGGCACAGTAGGGAGATTGACCAGGAACTTTGGGGGTCTGATAGTTCTTTGCCTAGTTACAGTATAGTGATTATTTCATCTTCTGCCATATTTTTGGAATTTTTGTGCTTGTCTAGCAGTCATTAAAGAGTTGAAGGAGCTGTCCCTTTGTGTTTTGCCCAAAATGTTTAATTTGCTCGATTTGGGTATCGTTGAGTCCCACCACTTTGCCATTCCTACATCTTCTTGTGGCTTCCTCTAGTTTTGCCAATACAAAGGATTCACTCTGAATATCCCTTTGATATTTTATTTATCAATAAAGAAAACTACTTAACAGAATCTGGAATCCTCACTATGCCAGCACTGAAGTTTTGTGCTGCTCCAAAAGTAGAGTAATATTTATGTGGTTGGATTTAAGTGTCTGTGATTTGGCTACTTGTCTGATTTGTACATGGTCCCTTGTTAAGATTTGCTGTCAATAACTGTCAGTTAATGTATTATTGATCAGTAGTCTTCAGGCAAGCAGGCAGCAAAGTGTTAACTCCTTCAATAGAAGATAGATGTAGCAAAATCTGACCTATCAAAACAGGAGAACCTTCTCCATTTTAGTTTTTGGGGTTTTCATTTAAATTGAAAGTAGGGTCTGTTTCTATTTCTCAAGTGCAAGCTCAGTGAGCTAGTATCTGACTGCAGAGCCAGAGGTTGGGTATTTGATTCCCTAGTATGTCTCCAGGAGCAAGAGCCAGCCTGTATAGTCTTGGGCAAGTTGCACAGTCCCAGGGTGCCCCCCAAAAGAACGGAATGGTAAACCACTTCAGAGTACACTGTACCTAGGAAACCACATGAAAGGGGTCACCATAAGTAATTGATTTGACACACACAATTAAATGAATTAGCTGGGAATACAGAAAGTGCTCCAACCTTTGCCTCTGATGTTCAAAACATCACCCTTTTCTTTCTCTCCTTTATCAAAATGCTCTGATTGAAGCAGTGGATGACTTTTTTTCTTCTCTGACAGGAGGAGAAAGGATAATTGGGGACAAGAGTCTCCCAAGTATCACCACAGGCAACCCTGCTTATATTGGTTGCTTGTGTGATGATTGGGGGCTCACTGAATCTTCCTGTCTTCCCATTTACTTCTTATTATGGGCAAAGGTCTTCAACTGGTTTTATTCTGGTGGAGTAGCAGGTCACTAGTCAAGGATGTGACAGACATTTTTGTTGACCGGAGAGAGAGAGAAAAGAGAGGAGACGAGGTGGTGTCATATAAATATTTTAAATGAAATAAATAAAGAAAAAGTTCCTACTTGGATACCAACTCCTTGTTTGGTTGCTGCTGCTGCTTGTAGTCTATGCAGCATGGAAAAGCATGTGAAGATGGTGGCAGACCTGTGAGTGCTTTCATTAACTTCCAGAGGGGCCCCCAGAATGGAGCATCTAGCTGGCATGAGATACCACTCATATTGTTTTCCCTATTAATTCTCATTTTTCCAATGTTGTCCTAGGCTATTCCCTTACAGCCTCTGAGGATGCTGGGAAGTGGTAAGCTTGAAGTTTTTGGGGAGGAGGGAGGATAAATACTTCAAGCTCTGCTCAGATCTTGATCTGGTGCTGTTACTTCTGGAGTTGGCTTCTTCTAGAGCAATGGTTCCCAATCTTAGGTCCCCAGATGTTCTTGGACTAAAACTTCCAGAATCCTTCACCACTAGCTGTCCTGCCCAGGATTTCTGGGAGTTGTAGTCCAAGAACATCTGGGAACCCAAGGTTGGGAACAACTGTTTTAAACCACTGTTTTAATCAGTAGGTCTGATTAATGCTTAGAATACAGAAGAGTCCCACTTAGAATTGGCAAGGGAGGAGAGCTGCCTGAGGGAGATGCCCCCTTCTCTCCAAAGCATATGTGATGCTGACTATTTATCTGTTGTCCTGTGCAAAGCAGTGCATGTAATACAATATTAACCATGTTGTCAAAGCCCAGGGATCATCTGAGGTGTTTTCCAAGGCTAACTAGAAGAATATTATAGCCTTCTCTGGACACTTTTCGTTATATTCTTCAAAACAGTTGAAAAAAATCAGAATGCCTGGTAATCTGATAAAGAAACAAAATCTAGATTCTACCCTCTGATATTATGGACAGCCTTGTGTGTTATGGGCATCATGTTGAGTCCAACTATTGGCAGCCCTAATAGTTTTCCAAAGTATGGGAGATATTTAAGGAATGTTCTGTCATTGCCATATGCCAATCAGTGTCCGTAGCCAAGCAAGGATTTGAACCCAGGTATCCTGAGCCCTAGTCTAACACTGTGCACTACATTGGACTGGTTCATGAACAACCTTAGAGGATCTCTATTTTGGTGGTACCCAGCAGTAGTGAATAATCTCTATTAGATGCTACAGAAGGAAAGAGCAATTGTATTGTGTGCAGTAATCATGAGTCATTATCTATCAAGGTGACTATGGTAATTCTGTCTTGGATGCAAGGTCTTCTGTACTGTAGGCTTCATGTTTATTCTCTAAATCTCCTTCAGATGCCAGACATAGGAGGGACTCAAATGGTGGTCAGTAAGGTAGAATGAATGGGCAGATAGCTCCAAGGAATCCTTGCAGTTCTTTGTGAGGGCTGTGTTGCCTTTGTTTAAAATCTATAGAAATATGTTGTTAAAGCACAAAGGTTTATGGTAAACTCTGCAATGAATGTTCTACCTGGTCCTGTTCAAAACCAAAAGGTAAAAAGATAGTTTTCCCTGCTGTCCATCAAAAGGAGGTAATAAATCCAGATTCCTCCCCCCCCCCCCAATTCTGAGTGGGACCCTCCTTTTTTAAAAATGTAGAAGTACTTTTAATACACCTGTGATTTTGTTTTTAAGATTCAGAGCTTGGAAGATTTGGCTCCCACAGAGGACCCTACAATCAGATTTGTTGGAAATGCAAGTGTCCCCAGAGAAACAGGGTAACATTCTGCCAACTGTTTCATTGGTGCAACTTTTTCAGAATAGTAGCAGGAGATGGTGGCCCCAAAGAACCCCAGTCCTTTTGGGCTGCTGCTTATTTGAGTACTTAGTTAGCTGGCAGGAGTAATATTTGCCCAAGAAATTCTGCAGTAAGCAAGTGGATCTATGCTGTGTTCTGTTGTGAGCAGAGGATGCATTTGCAAAGAACTTTATCTAATGCTTCCAGAATTCTTTTGTGGATTCCTTGAAGCTGGAAGACCTTGAAACAGGGTGAAAGGTTTTCTTACTATGCGCCTGCAATGAAGAATGTCAATTGCTGTTTTATTTGCAACCAAATCCAGTACCCAGATGACTAGTTTTTCTTTGGGTTCTAGAGATAAGGCATAGAGGCAGGTGATGCATTATTGGTCAAGTATCTGTATGGCATTGCCTGTGCTTTATCATTTCCCTTCTAGGATGTGTTGTGGAACCTGAGAGCTTTGCGGGCAGAAGTTGTAATAGTGGCATTTTTTCTTGTCCCACAGGCCATAGTCACTGGCCCCTATGGATACAAAGCTCCTTGACTTGTGACCCCGCAAAACTTGTCCATATGTCATTTTTTAAGGAGCCAAGCCTTTATCCGGACTCAGCATGGATACAGTTGTGTGCATGGAAACTGCATGATAGCATCCTATAAGCAACGGTTTGTCTGTTGCCACAATCTGGATAATTCTGACTTCGTATCAGTCTTTTGCCAATAAGATCTATCAGAAGGCATAAAAGGTTTTTCAAAATTGTGGCACAGATGTAGGGTCATCTCTTTTTCTTTGATTCTGGAGGGGTTTAATCTTTTCCCTTTTTGGGGCCTTGATGGTTTCAATCATTTTTTTGAAACCTCAGAGAGAAGCTGCAGTGTTAAGATAGTACTATAGGAGACCATATGACTCTTCTCCATCCCTTCTCTGCATTTCAAATACTTGTTAAAGAGACTATTTCATCAATCATCCCACTGTTCAAATGTTCCTGATCTGGATCGATCTCTAGCATTAAAAGTCCTTATCACTACCACCTCCCTTTTGCATCTTTGAAGACTATAACCCAATTAGAGAACCCATTTGAAAAGTAGCTTTTCTGGTGATCTTTGCCAGAGGTGAAGACTGCTTTATTAGATAGCAACTTGGGCTACTTTGATTACCAGAGCTTCATGGAAGACCTTTGTGAGGTTGCCACCAATGGTCCTAATCCTGGTGGTGGTGATCGATTGATATTTGACTCTTAAAGGCTTCCCTGCCTCCCACTTCTCAGGCCTTCCAAAGGCTTTCTCATAGCAAAAAGAACACTTTGAGAGCCTTAGAATATGAAATGGAGGGTGGGGGAGAGAAAGGAATAGGAAGCTTTAAATTAATTTCAATTAATTATTTCTGATACTTTAATCCAGTTCATGCACCTACAACCACACCAACAGGATTTTGCCCAGTATGCGGATCTTGTGCAAATTCTATCTTGAGTGATAACAACTATTCAGACACATGCTTCCTTGACAGGGGCTGGACTTGATGATCCATAGGGTCCCTCCCAGCCCTGCAGTTCTAAGATAATGATGATGATGATTGGCTCTCGTTTTGCTGGCAGAAGGAAAATGGATAGATGGGCCTTTTATAAGCAGGAGAACTGACATTAAGTTATACAAGATTTTTTCTTGATTGGGGAGCAAAACCACATTTATACATATTCAAAAGTACAAGTATTAATCAGGGTCCCCTAATATATCTCTTCTATCACCTCTTCAAGCTTTTCCTGTCTTTTTTTTTTTTTTTTAAAGATGTCTTCTAGACTTATCTGCAGAGAGTGTTGAAGTTGGGAACCTTTGTCCCTATGAATGAAAGTGAGATTTACCATCTCTACCCTCTCTTGCTATTGAGGTTAGCCCTTTGTTGCCTCTGTTATTTACTAGCCATTAGCAAAAGGGTAGTCTGCAGCACAGGTTCTTAACCTGTGGTCCGCAGACCCCCGGGGGACTACGATGTCCTCACAGGGGATCCGCGAAGGCTTGAAGAAATGTTATGACCTTTTGCAGTTACAATAGAATGAAAGAAAGAAAGAAAGAAAGAAAGAAAGAAAGAGAGCAAGAAATAAAAGGAAACGTAAAACAAAATCTTAATTGTCCTTGCTTGTTTGTGTCAAACTTGGCTTTTCTTGCCTATGACCTTCATTAAAAACAAACAAAACTAAGAACTGGTTATGAAAATAACAGTTTGATAATAAATAACTGTTTGATATTTCTGCACATGGTGAGAACATGCAAGTGAATGATGCTGACTGGCCGAGGGACAGTCAGCATCTTGCTACTGTGCGGGTAGTCTCGGAAGCCACAGGAAGAGAGAGTTGGAGTCAGTCAGTGTGAGTGAGTGTTCGGACGTACTTCGTGATCGTGTTTCTTTTATTTCTGCTTATAAAACCATTTGATTCTTGTTGGGTAAAGGGACTTTTTGCTATTATTGCAATGAATTTCATAACAATATATTTTGGCTGAGACTCAGACTGGATTGCTGGCTGAATTTTAAACATAAAAGTACTGATGCTTTTGATGAGGGTGCATCCTGGTCAAAGCAAAATGAAGCTTCTTCCAGTCATTTTAAAAAGTGTCACCATTGTGGCAAGGAATATCTGTCAATGAGACCCTTCATGAGAAACTTTAAATAAATATTTGATGCACTTTCGGGTTTTAAATCTAGATTTAAGTCTTGGTGGTCCGTGACAAGAAAATATATTTAAAAGGGGTCCGTGGTAAAGAAATGAGGTAAGAACCACTGGTCTACAGTAAAGCATTGCATTTTTAATGGATCATAGTATGTAGAAAGCTCCTAGACAGTATTTTTAGCACTCTGAAATGAAGAACAGCACTCAGATTACGTCAGGCCTTTTTGAATGCTGTACTTGATTCAGCCTGTTTGATTCCCTAATAGCATGGCTTATATTGCTGATTTGTGTGGAGAGTAGTGACACAAATTCCCACAAATGCTTGATACCAACTTAATTGGCATTGAACGGTAATCAGAAATGTCTTGCTGGTTAGAAATGTCTTACTTGTCTCCTTGAAATAATATTAGAAGTGACTGGCCATGTTTGTTGAACTCTGGCTATTATGGATTAAAGGCTTTTATAATGCAGAAGTCCTCTTTCTGCACCATTGTTGAATTTGATTAATACTGAAGTCTTTAAATATGTGTATCATGAAATGTCTGTGACGGCAAGCATAAATCTTGAGCCTAGTTGGATTTTAAAAGATAGTAAATAATGCCTTTAGTAAGGAATACATAAAATGGCATGTAAACAGAGTAAAATTAGATATACTTTCTAACAGCATTGTTTCATTGGTTTTAATAAAATAATGATATCAGAATAGAACAGAAACAGTAAGATAGGCTTTCCCAAAGAGGCTAATTACTTATTTTATGGATGAAAATCCAAAGGCCTTCCTTGTCTGTGTGGAAGAAATCAGGGAAGTTGCATGGTGAGGCTAGGTGGAGGAATTTCAAAGAGAATTCTGTGCAGAAACTATTCTCAGCTAAGTAAAAGAGGAAGCAGGAAATGGAGATTCATCCTCTAATGTAAAGTAGAAACATGTATGCAGTTGAAACAATAATCAATTAAAGGGATGTCTGCCAGTTGAACGGATGCATAGGCCAGGCAATTTAGGACATTAACTGCACAACCCTTTTCATATTTCTTTGGGGGGGGTTTTTTGTTTCATTTCTAGGCCACTTTCTCCTGGTGTGTAAGCCCCAGGCAGCTCACAATGATTACAAGGAGTCACACTAAAAACACAATACCTTACAAGGTTAAAAAACAATTGAACATACAATAATAATTGAAAAGCAATTTATTAATTATACAGTAATACTTTTATAACTTGTTTAAAAACTTTTAAAAGACACCTAAATGAACAAAAACTGAGTACAGAGTAGGGACTCAGTTATTAAAAGTCTGCCTGCAGAGTCAGGTCTTGAACTGTCAGTGAAAGTATAAAAGGGAGGATGCTGAGCTGACTTCGCAAGGGAGAGTATTCTACAACCCAGGACCATTCACAGAGAAGGTACTCTCATGTTTCTGTCAGACATGCCTGTGATGGCAGTGGGACTGGGAGAATGCCCCCTTCTGAAGATCTTAAGAGCTGAGAAAGCTCACATGGGAAGATATGGTCCTTAAGATAGTGTAGGCCTATACGGCTTTATTAGGTTCATATCCAGCACTTTGAATTGAACTGAGCTGGGAAGGGAGTCAGTGCAACTGTTGTAACTTGCTCCAGTCCACATTCTGGCAGCTGCAAGTTACAAAAGTTACACTTAACCAGCTGAAGTTTCCTAACCATCTTCAAAGACAGCCCCACATATAGCATGTTACAATAATCCAAGTGGGATATAAGTAAGGCATGTGTCACTATAGCCAGCTCAGTCATCGCAAGGAATCGTTGCAGCTGGCACACTAATTTTAAATGTGTAAAGGCTCTTGTGGCCACTGCTGAAACCTGAGTGTCCAGAAGTACATCCAAGCTGCAGACCTGAGTTTTCAGGGGGAGTGTAATCCCATCCGTCACAGTTGAATCTCTATTCCATAACCTGCCTTTTGATTGACGCAGAGTACTTTTTTCTCATTTGGATTAAGTCTCAATTGGTTTGTTCTCATCAATAGATGAGATACCAAACTCTAGTTCAGAAACTATATAGCTTCCTTGGAATTCAATGGAAAGGAGTGAGAGTTAGGTGTAATCAGCATATTTCTGGCACCAAACTCCAAAGCTTTGGACATCCTCTCCCAGTGGTTTCATATATGTATTAAATAATTTTTCTGGAATTTTCCCTAATTCCACTACAGCTGTTAAAGGAATCCATATTTGCGGCATGTTTTTCAAAAAGAAAATTTCCAACTCTTGTACAATTCTTATTGTTTTTTCTAAACATAATATTCTTCTATATTGCCCTTTAATTCTTGCATTTCCAAGTTAAACCAAATCAAAGTATCTGTGAAAGATGTGTGTTGCAGAATTTCTGTCTGTGTAGGCATTAGTATTGCACCTCCCACCTTCTTGAATTACCATTCATAGTTATGTGAGAAGACTTGTAGAGTAGCCAGTAATGTCAACTATTACCTTGACCTGCTCCCTAATAAATACATTTTTGAATTGTTACCTTGTTGAGCACACTGAGGGCATTTTAAATTCAAAATGAGAGCACCAGCAGCAGCAGCAGCTACTGAAGTCAGGTTCTATTGCTACCTATGATCATCAGAGAGAAGAAAGCTTGTTTATGGAGATGGAAAGAAGGAAACAAGATTTCTGTCCTCTGAATCCACAAAGTCCAGAAACTGAAATCTGAAGTCAAAGCCACTCCATACAAACCTGCAGTTAGATTAAAGGCAAGTTGACACATAAATATGATTGATCATGTGGGTGAATGAGCCACTGAAATTCTATCACAGTGTCTGATAATGTCAGATGGTCATATTTGAAAAGAGAATTTCTTCTAAGCATTTGGATTTTTTATGCCCCAGCAATAAATACTTAGAGAGCTTGTTGAAAAACAACTATGGCAGTTGCTTTGTGTGTGGATAAGCTGATGAAAGAAGTCCGGTTCTGGGATTTTCCCTTGCTTGATGTTTGTTTGTGAATGGTAGTGGATACAAGAGGGGATCCTATATACAGTCTTGATGGTTGATATCAACGCTGTGAACAGGGTGGATAAAAATACATGTTTTTTAAAAAATCAAATTTAAAAATTGTTTTTTGATTTAAATTGTCAAAAATCCATTTTTTGGGGGGATTTAAATCATGATTTAAATCAAATTGATTTAAATCAAATTCACCCTGGTTGTGAGCATTCATGGTGGCCAGTGTTACATAAAGCTTGGCTTCCTTTTTCCACTCACATTGTGTGCATGACATTGCAAGATAACATATGACCATTTCCTGTTGTTTTAAATCATTGATTGAAGCAATATCATGCATTTATAAACCAGGGTTTTTTGATGGATTGAACTTCCTGACTTTTTAAAAGAGACGTTTAACACCATACAATGCACCTGAATTTACAGTGGAAGAAATCCTTCGGAGGTTTATGCTATAGAACTATAGATCCCTTGATAGAAGGATATATACTGAATTCAATAGGGTTTACTTCTGAGTTGGCTCACACAGTATTGCAGTGAAAGTGTTTTTGACACATATGTTCCAGAATGTTTCTCGATACAATGCCTGCAAGCAATCCTGCCTGCCAACATACTCAGAAGGAAGTCTGGCTGAGTTCAGTAACACTTAAGTAGCCCCATGGTGCAGTGGTTAAGCCTCTGCTCATGACCTGAGTTTGATCCCGATGGGTTCAGATAGGTGGCTCAAGGTTGACTCAGCCTTCCAGCCTTCTGATGGTAAAATAAATACGTACCCAGCTTTCTGAGAGGGGAGAGTTGTTGTTTGCATAATTATGTTGTAAACTGCCCAGAGAATGCTCCAAGCATTATGGAGTGGTATATATTAGTTACTCTTAATTGTGACTTGCTACTGCATTTCAACCACTGTTCCTCTTCTTCTGATTATGGTCTCCATTTAAAAACCTGTCCAAAATGTATTAACGTTTGTTTGAATGGTCCCATCCCATCAGTAATGGCTTATAGAATGAGTTTTGACCGTCATGCAGTATCAGATGTGTACTCTTGTGTACCTCTAGTAAATCTATTTTAATAATAAAACTGCTGAGCAACAGTCTGTGTAAGTGAGCTTCTTTTATGGAACCAAACCAGAATAGTTGAAGTTATACAACAAATACATTTATGAATTTGTAGATAAATGAGTAAGACTGGTTAGAAAAAGGGTACATCTTGTCTGGCTGAAAGCCTAATGTTGGTGCTCATTATGATATGAAATTAGAAGTCTCAAAATAAGTCTCTTATAGAGTCTTCAAGGTTTTCTTCCCCATAGTATACGGCCCTTCAACATCCTGAGTCTTTTTCGGACCTGCGCTCCTCAGATTCCTACAAACAGCTCTTTCTTGCCCCTCTAAGTCAGTCACCTGGTTCGAACTGTTATAATGTTTTACGAGCTTCACATTGGCAGCAGTTGCCCATTCTGGATATTTTATAGATTGATAATGTTTGCTGTTACATGGCTACTGAATGTCAAGCACTTAACAGATACTTGCTAGTGGTGCATAGACTAATCCTCAGCAAGTGATCTCTAAAACGTCTTAGATAAGGTACAGTTAGGTCTGGAAATAATTGGACACTGACATAAGATATGTTATTTCAGCTGTTTACCAAAAATAAATTCAAGTTACAGTTAACTAATAAATATGGACTTAAAGTGCAGTTTCTCAGTTTTAATTTGAGGGTATTCACATCCAAATAAGAGGAAGGGTTTAGGAATTACAACTCTTTAATATGTAGCCCTCTGTGTTTCAGGAGACCAAAAGTAATTGAACATTGACTCAAAAACTGTTTCATGGACAGGTAGGTGCAAGCTATTCCTTTGTTATTTCATAATCAGTTAAACAGGTAAAAGGTCTGGAGTTGATTCCACGTGTGGCACACTCCAGAAGATAGGCATATCATTATCCAAGGCTACCATAAAGAGTAGACTTCACAAGAGGGAATACATAGGGTTCACCACAAGGTGCAAACCATTCATAAGCCTCAAGAATAGAAAGTCCAGACTAGTCTTTGCCAAAAAAAATCTTAAAAAGCCAGCCCAGTTCTGGAACAGCATTCTTTGGACAGATGAAACTAAAACCAACTTGTACCAGAATGATGGGAAGGAAAAAGTATGGAGAAGGCTTGGAACGGCTCATGATCCAAACTATACCACATCATCTGTAAAGCATGGTGGAGGCAATGGGGTGGCATGAGCATGCACGGCTTTCAGTGGCACTGGGTCACTAGTGTTTGTTGATGATTTGTCAGAAGACAGAAGCAGCTGGATGAATTCTGAAGTGTATAGAAATATATTATCTGCTCAGATTCAGCCAAATTCAGTGAAGTTGGTCGCTTCACTTTACAGATGGACAGTAATCCAAAACATACTCTGAAAGCAATCCAGGAGTTTTTTAATGCAAAGTAGTGGAATTTTGTGCAATGGCTGAGTCAATCATTTGATCTCAACCTGATTGAGCATGCATTTCACTTGCTGAAGGCAGAAAAAACCCACAAACAACTGAAGACAACTGCAGTAAAGGCCTGTCAAAGCATTACAAAGGAGGAAATCCAGCGTTTGGTGATGTTCATTCAGATTTCAAGCAGTCATTGCCTGCAAAGGATTCTCAACAAAGTATTTAAAATGAACATTTTATTTATGATTGTGTTAATTTGTCCAATTACATTCAAGCCCCTGAAATAAGGAGATTGTGTATGAAAATGGTTGCAATTGCTAAAGGTTTCATACAATATTTTTGTTCAACTTCTTGAATTAAAGATCAAAATCTGCACTTCAATTGCATCTCAGTTGTTTCCTTTCAAATCCATTGTGGTTGCATACAGAGCCAGAGTTATGAAAATTGTGTCAGTGTCCAGTCCAGTTATTTTCAGACCTAACTGTATATTTGTTTCTTATCCTGTTTAGTGAAGAAAATCACATTTGAAGTTTCTCCATGCTACATAAAGTGCAGTTTATACATTTAAGTTTGTGTGATTTGTGGATATTTCTTGTGTTACAAAGGAATATTTTTGTGTGTTGAGGAAAGGGAATCTTTGGTGTTGCTAAGTCTGGGGGTATGATACATAGGAAAGGTTGCCTTGGTCTGTAGGTTAATATTTCCATGTATCAAAGGAATATTTCACACCTGCATGATTAGTACATGCATTTTCAAACTAGAAAGTATGCAGCATATACTGATCAGTATTTGAATGGACCAATTTAACTTGTATAACTTCCATATTGACTAGACAGTGCATCCAATTCTAAGTTCATTCTTTTAATATGTACCCATTTCCTGCAGTGCCCATGAAAGTGAACCATAGTCAGGCTTTATATACACTGATCAGCCACTACATTAAAACCACTGACAGGTGAAGTAATAGCATTGATTATATTGTTACAATGGCACCTGTCAAGGAATGGGGTATATTAGGTAGCAAGTGAACAGTCAGTTCTTGAATTTCATGTGTTGGAAGCAGGAAATATGGGCAAGCGAAAAGATCTGCGTGACTTTGACAAGGGCCAAATAGTGATGGCCAGACAACTGAGTCAAAGCATCTCCAAAACAGCATACCAGGTATGCGGTGGTTATTATCTACCAAAAGTTGTGCAAGGAAGGACAGCTGATGAACCAATGTCAGGGTCGCAGGCACCCAAGGCTCATTGATGCACATGGGGAGCAAAGGCTAGCCTGTCTGGTCTGATCACACACAAGAGCTACTGTAGCTCAAATTGCTGAGAAACGTAATGCTGGCCATGATAGAAAGGTGTCAGAAAACACAGTGCATTACAGTTTGCTGCATATGGGGCTGCGTAGCTAGTCAGAGTGCCCCTGATGACCCCTGTCCACCGCTGAAAATGCTTACAGTAGGGATGTGAGTGTCAGAACTGGACCATGGAGCAATGGAAGAAGGTTGCCTGGTCTGATGAATCACATTTTTCCCTGATTAGGTGGATGGCTGGGTGCATATGTGTCGTTTACCTGGGGAAGAGATGGCAGCAGGATGAACTTTGGGAAGAAGGCAAGCCAGTGGAGGCAGTGTTATGCTCTGGGCAATATTCTGCTGGGAAACTTTGGGTCCTGGCATTCATGTAGATGTTATTTTGACACATACCATTTACCTAGAGATTGTTGCAGACCACGTATACTCCTTCATGTCAGTGGTGTTCCCTGATGGCAGTGGCCACTTTCAGCATAATAATGCACCCTGTCGCATTGCAGCAATTGTTCAGGAATGGTTTGAGGAATATAACAAAGAGTTCAAGCTGTTGTCTTGGCCTCTTAATTCCCCAGATCTCAATCCAGTGGAGCATCTATGGGATGTGCAGGAACACCAAATCTGATCCATGGAGGCCCCACTTCGCAACTTGCAGGACTTAAAGGATCTACTGCTAATGTCTTGGTGCTGTATACCACAAGACACATTCAGAGGCCTTGTGGAATCCATGCCTCAATACATCAGAGCTGTTTTGGCAGCACAACAGGGACTTGCACAATATTAGGCAGGCGGTTTTAATGTTGTGGCTCATCAGTGTATAGTATCACATTATCTTACATCCCTTTTTTTGTCATTCAAAGCATATATAAGATACAGTACATTGGTTTGAATCCATTTGGTAGTCTCAACTACAGTAGATCCATTTAATCAACTGGGTTTACATAAATATAAACATAACGATTCAACACCTGACTCACCTGAACTGAATGAATTTACTGTGGTTGAAACCACTAACTGGATTTAGGCTGACACCCTTCAAATATGCTATGTATTCTCAGGTTATTGTTACATTTCTGGGAGTTTGAACTACTAGAGTGGATGTATGAATTACAGGTAGGCCACAGACTACAATGGAATACCGGGCTATATAATCTGTTTATCTCATCTAGTGCAGATATTGTTACATTTGTCCACTCTGTTAGCAGCCCTTTGAAAGAAAAAAACATGTATACAGGTTCCTTTGTAATTTACTATTGACCTAACTTTGTACGATATGTTGTTGTTGATACTTACTAGGAGAAATTCAGAGTACTGTTTTTGCTGTGTGCAATTCTAAAATATGGGAGATACAAATGCCCACAATCCAATACTGATTTAGTGATGCTTCTTTCAGTGTGAATGTGTAAGAATTATGCATACTTTAGTTGCCTAAACATATGTTGGCTTGCATCTGATGGATGTTTACCAGCACCATTGCATGAAAGCAATGGATGCTGATCAGCTTAGAACAACAACATTCATGGTGTAGTTTGTAAACCCAGCTGGTGGGATGCATGGTGATTCTGATATACAGGAATCAAATGTTCTCTTTTTAAGTCTTTAATTTAGGAAATCCGTACAACCCAAGATAATTCTTTAAATTGGCTTTAGAATATGTTACAACCATTTGTAAGCATATTATAGATGAGTTTAATAAGAAATGTGTATATTTGACAAAACTACCAAAATTGCAGTATACCTCTTAAAAATACAACAGAATAGACTTGGCTGGGACTTTGATTAAATTTAATCTAAACTTCACTACATATGCCTACATCAAAAAGGAGCTTTTTTCCCCCTTCGAAGTTGCTTCAAATGATTCTGTTAAATGTAGGAATGTTCTGATGATTATCTTTTTAATTAAAATGAGAAATCTTTGTTTAAAGTGGCATTCTTTTTTTACAGCCTCTTACAGTCTCTGCAACAATCATTTCTTAAGTCTGAACGTTTTTAATTCCGGGAATCCATTTATATAAAACTATGCTTAGACTTAATTAAAGAACAATTTCTTACAAAGCTTGTAAATAGCCAGGAAAAAAAGGGGACAGAAAATAAAACTGACATTCACACTTAACAAACTGATTCTTACAAGGTATGTAATATGCTATAAAAATACAATAAAGCCCTTTTTATAAGAGTTCATATTTTCTGATCCTTGTTTTCAAAGGTATTTAAGAAAGATATCAAGGTTCTGTGAAGCAACATCTGTTTTCATGAATGGACTAGCAACCACTTCAGTTTCATCTAATTACCAATGCATAGAGCTAAACCTTATTAGTTTTGAATTCTAATTAAATACTTTTGAAACTGACTTCTGGTTATCTTTTCTACCTATACTGTAATACTTTTAGTTTGGCTTATTTGAATATTCTACATTTTGTTGAGGTGAGGGCGTATGGTGGAGATACATAAATAAATGGGAATCTATTAGCTTTGTCTGGAGCAAAGGTGGATGATAAACGTTGTTAGAACACTGGGGAAAAAAATCACAGAAGCTCAACCCCATAGAGGTCTCCATGAGGCTGGTCACCACAGAGCAGTGGACGGTGCAGAAAAAGCATAGAGGTTCAGAGGTATAGGTTTCAGACTCAAGTGAGAGGTGTAGGTTTCAGATTCTACCTCTGATAGTGCTGATTGGAATCTTTCTCCCATCTTGTTAGAAAGAGGATTGCCAGTCATTCAGCATTCCACCTCTTCTGTTAAGTTTGTATGATCCTTTCTGTACTATACCTCTGGAAAAAGTGTATCCTTTTTAAGACTTGAATTTTATAAGATAGCAGATGAAGTATTGCCTCCCACTTTTACCTTTCCTTCTTATGAGTAAAAAGTAAGCAAATGATGAATAAGTGAAGGATTTGGTTTCCCTTCTGGGCTTTTCCTCTGCTCTGTGCCTGGCACAGAAGCACAGGGGCTATTGAAGTGCTGTCTCTGCATCACCCTCTGATAGCTGGCAACCATCTCTTCTATATGTAATTCATTGCTACCTGTGGCAAACATGTTAATGGTTAATTGCAAGCCTGGCTTAAGCTATATGAAAATCCTGTATGCTACCTTGACATGTTGTAGTGATCTCAGTAATTCCATTGGTATAAATAACATCTGGCTTTTCCCTGAGTTTCGTTTTAAAATTTTGAGCAATACTATTTTAGATTTACAGATTAAAGTTGTGGTTTGGATTTTTTAAAAAACTTTTTTACTACTTTATTTTGTTACATACTTCTAATGGCAATTGGTTTTCTAATTCTTTATTCATCCAAGTATTTCAGTAAAGAATGGGCTGTAAATACCAGTTTTAATAGTTTGATGATAATAAATACCACATTTTTATCATTATATATTTACAAATAAACTGAAGAAACTGTGGTACTCTATCCTAAAAAGATGTTTGTTTTTTGGAAAGCCAGCATGAACAGATCCCTCAATCTATATCCCTATGCATTGTCTAGTACACATGGATCTCTTACACACACAGGGAATCCTGTTCATTTGAAAGAAACAAGCTATTTTGCATGTATATCAAACTCTCTCTACTAATCTATTCCGTAGTAGCAAAATTCTCCAAGGGAAGTGCTCCTTGTGCCTCAAGATGCTAATGCCAGCATCATGAGGTTTGTACATTGTCTGAGTTGTACATTGTATGATCCCATAGCGTAACAGTTGGAATCCTATTGATGTTTATATAAGGTGTGCATAATTTACCATGGCTAAGTGATGAAGTGCCACTATGCATGTCAGTTGCATGGTTAGGTGCCTTGGCGTGTCATCGGTTAGCTGCAATTGAAAGTTAGCTGCAAACCATAGAAAGTTACACAAACCTTACATGAAAACCAGTAAGATTATGGCCAGTAAGAAGAAATGAGGGGTATGTATCAAATAGTTGAAGCCTGTGAATTTGTGCAAGATAAGCAATGAATGTTTTGCATTCTCATGTTAGAGTTTACAAACTGGCTCTCTTCTTTAGTTGCTTTAGGTGCAGTGCAACAGAAGTGCAGGGTTCAAGTTAACAGTATTTTGTGTGCTTCATTAAGTGTATGCAATTAGTAAAAGCAAATAGTAAATTTGCTAATGCATCAATGAAGTATTTAGCTTTATGGATTTAGAAAAGTGGAATTTGATGCTCTGTGCCCTTTCTTTTAGCAAGTATACCATAGACGTTGGGAAAGAATAGAGTGACCTTAATATTTGCTTTCTACTAAATCGCTGCCTTGCAGCAGTTATTTTCTACTGAATAAAAAGTTTAATTTCACGCCCTGATTAGTGCTAGTATATGCAGGTGGATATTTATTTTATGTAGCCAAACTGGTTTCTTTGGCAAATTACTCACCAGCCAGCCCCATTATAATTCCTCATGAGTGGTTAAAGCTAAATTATATTTCTTGTTAGTGGAGTGAATCAAAACAATACTAGATGCTAACCTTTAGGTGGGAATTATGGAAAGATAGGGATAAAATAGACATATTGCACCATTGGAATTGGAAAGTAATAGAAATCATAGCCCATTGGGTCTTAGATTGTGGGAAGGTTTCTCTTCTTTCTACAAGAAGCAGGTGTATCTGTGACTCACCACAGATTGAACTGAAAATGTTTCAGAGAATTATTATTTAAAATATTTTATCTTGCCTTTCTGCTTAAGAAAGACCCAAGGTGGCTTACATCATTAAAAGACAATATTAAAAGTTAAAAACAGTAAGTATACAAATACTGACAAGAATCAGATACCACCACTAAAAGACAATAAACAAAAGCAACACCAAAAACACATTCAAAGCAGTAAGGCACAACCATCTATTTAAAAATGCTGCTCAGACAGCCAGTCATCAAGGAAACGCTTGCCTGAAGAGAAAGGTCTTCGCCTACTTGTGGAAGAACAGCAAAGATGTGGCCAGCCTGGCCTTCTATGATAGGAAGTTTGGGAGCAGCAATAGAGAAGGCCCTCTCCTCTGTTCTTAAATACCCCAATCTTGGCAGTTTGGTCCTCATCATTATGTTTGAGAAGTACAATATGCACAATTCTGAAAAGCAGGAGGAAATGAAGCTTTGGGTCCTTTTAAGGAGAAAGGGGTAAAATATTTTAAATAAATAAATAAAATAAAAAGTCTTGGTAATAGGTGACTGCAGAGTTAGCATATGGATATGGACAGTATTCTGTTGCATGTTTCTGCTGACATAGCTGGAGTGATACCACTGGCAGTGTCAGTTTGCCACGGATTAAAGAATTCTTGCTTCAGTTTTAGTTTTTGCACAACTGTGCAATGAGTTGAAGTCACATGTAAGCCAAAATCAAAGGAGGGAACCCTTTAATTAGTGACTGTTTGCCACTGTCTGTGACATCACTCCTGTTGTGTAAAAAAAAAAAATCATCAAGATTTCCGCCATTAGAATTATGTGTGTCATTGTTGACATTGTGGTTTCTGACAAAGTGGATTTGACTTAAATCACAATTTAAATTTTAAAAATCAGATTTTTTTATTATTTAAATTTTTAAAATTGATTTTTTGATTTAAATTGTGATTTAAATCAATTTGATTTCTTTAAAGAATTGATTTTTATCTGCCTCTGACGTCACTTGCATGTGCTGTTCCATCTTCAATGTTTCTTGAATTTTGTTAATTCTGTCACAGTATCTTGGTTTGTTTGTTTGTTTGTTTTTAGATGGGCCTTGTCTGGAGCTATTCATTATATGGAGCTGTTTATTGTATGTCTTTGCTTGTGTGTTTTTGCCACTTATCCATAATTACAGTTGATTCATTCCCTATATAGCAGTGTTCTCTTTGTAGAGTTTGACAGAAACATCTGTTTAAGGCAATCTTCTTGGAGCTTTTTTTGTGAATATTTCTGAATGCTTCAGATCTTGCTACGGTGTCATCTGCATATCTTGAAGAATCAGACTGTCTCCTTTCATCCAGCTCCTATCCTGTGTGGTATGAGAAGTGCTTTTCTAACTAACATTTGGCCCATGAATATGCTGTACTTCAGATGTGGCACCCATTCTGTAGTAAGATAGACTGATAAATTTTTCTGACTTAATAGATCAGGGTGACATGGAGCAGCTACTTTGTGAGGCAGGGATCATCTTTTAAAACAAATGTATGTCTTCTCTCTCAGTCAAACTCATATAAATAAAAGTACAGTACAAACAAATTTAGTCAAAACACTGTTTCTCTCCAGAGATAATGCAGGTCAGAACTACAATGCAGTACTTCTGTTTCAGCGGTGTGAGTTGGTTGATAGAAGTTACTGGCTAGTTTCAAGTTAGAAGTAATTGCTGTTACTGCATTACTTTTTGATGAATTTAAATGTTTTGTATGAATATATTCACAATCATACACATTGCAATGAGAAGTGAACTGCATGTTGAAAAGTGATGTGCGGCTTTTAGTGGCGTCATGAGGTACCATATTGCAACTCTGGCAACTTAAAATGACTATAACTTCTTCACCTCCTTTGTGAATGTAGACAACAAGGTATTGAAAAGTGTCAGTATTTCCATAAAGCCATACAGTAAACTGAGAGCAAGAACATTATTGTATTTGTTCTTCTCACATTCTTCTGTTCCTTTAACTATGTTTTGGTTAATTTTACAATTGGCTACCCACCTGTTATAACATATTTTATCATTAAACAAAATTAATTTTAAAAATGGTCTGGAGCTGTCTGCTTTTAATGGGATCTGAGTTTCTTTCGTCCTATAATCTGCCTCATGAGGCTTGTCTGTCTTCTAGGAAGTGTAGCATTGCATCATTAAAATATCACCCCCTGCTGAGAGAAACATCAGTCCTATTCACTAAATGGAAAGACTGAAGCAGTGACAAGTGTTTCTAAAAACTGTATTAAAAATTCATTTATTCTTATCTAAGCATTTAGCTAAGAATAAATGAATTTACCAAATAGGAGATAATAATAAATTATGCTGTTCTTGTTGTTAACAAATACATCTGTCTAAAGGACTGCATAAAAATAATAAATCCTCTGCCATCCTAGCAGCAGTTTTGTGGCTCCAGAAGGGACCTGCTGTTTTGATATCTCTCATTTCAGAATAGACTAGCTTGAAGGAGAGTGACTTGCTGGGAATAGGCTTGTATCCTTAAAGAATAGTGTGATCAATTCACACTGCAGTACTAACTCAGCATTATTCACCTAAAGCAGGACATTTTTAAAAATAATCTATAGCACTTTGACTGCTACAGAAGGAATAACACTGGAGGTAATGCCAGCTTCTTTCTTTCTTTCTTTCTTTCTTTCTTTCTTTCTTTCTTTCTTTCTTTCTTTCTTTCTTTCTTTCTTTCTTTCTTTCTTTCTTTCTTGTGTTTCATGCTAGTTATGGCCTATGATTTTCTAGCTAGTATTATTTATCTTTTCTTACAAGCATAGGGAGGCAGATACTTAAGAACCTTTCTTGCACAGAAAGTCTTATTCTTGCTTGCTACTTAATGAGTACTTGTTTATGACACAGCTCTGATTTGATTTTTTAAAACAAATTGCACAGTAAAGAAGCTGATATTTAAACTGTGTGGTAACCATGGCTCCAGCTGTGATTCAAATATCGTAAGCCTTCAGGGGTTGCATTAGGCTTAGAAAATAGGAACCGAGGCCTGTAATTTAATGTCTGTTTTTTAAAGGCTCTTTTTATTTATTTAATTTTTAGGGGATAAAATAAATGCCTTCCATAGAAATTTAAAATATCGAGTCATTCTGAGAAAACAGCCTTTTCAAACCTCACCAGAGACTACTCAGATCCATTAAGTTAAAAATGGAAGAAGGGGTAAAGGAAAGTAATAAAACAAAAAGTCAGTTAATGATTGCGGGAAAAAGATGGACAGAATGAAATTGGAATGAGCTAATAATGGCTTTGGCACGTTGGGAGAGGGAGACTATAGAGAAGGCAGAACTGGAAATAGGTTGCACATTACAAGCAATATTTGAGTTACAGTGTGTTACAGAAGTATAATTTCGTAGGTGTTAGGTTAGCAAAACCTGGGATTGTGCTTGCAAAACTTCTGTGGAATGGTGTATCACAAAAGCTATTTTGTTGACTATTGTTAATAGGGGTCCTTTGAGAGCCGACTTGATAGCTGCATGTATCTGTGAAGCCTCTCAGTCATCCAGGTGAGGTTATCTGGAAGTTGAGTCATGGCAACTGGACTTGTTTCTTAGATTGAAACGTTTCACTACTCATCCAAGTAGCTTCTTCAGTCTGAAGAGAGTTGGTAGGAGATCCCTGATATATCCTCCGCTTTGGTTTCGCTTCCCCCTGGTCTGAATAGGCTCATTGATAGCTGTATGAATACACAATGCTCACAACCATGTTCTGGGTTATAGCCGTATTTGATTCAGGTCAGGATAACAGAGTTAGGGTATCTTGGAATTTCCAGCCAGCATCTGTGAGCAGGACGTACCTTGTGTCAGAATGTATTCTTTAAAACAATTACTTGAGATTTATGTTCTAACAGAGGCCTGAAGTTTCACAAGCTCAAAAAATGGGAGGACATGTAAAATTCCTTTCCATAAACTGTTTTAAGTTAAGTTATCACTGCTTCAAATGAAGCGGCACTTAGATGTTGACATTATAGTTATGGCAAATCATCTCTAATGTATTGCTGATGCTTGCAAATGTAAATAGGATGAGAGGGAGCAGATTGGTAATTTATGGGTAGAAATGTTATTTGGTTCACAGGTTTATTCAAGAATATGTAGCAGTTATTGACTATAGGAAGGTAAATACAGTGGTGCCTCGACTTACGACCATAATCCATTCCAGAAGATGGTCGTAAGTCGAAATGGTTGTAAGTCGAATCAGCATTTCCCATTGAAATGCATTGAAACCAGTTTAATCCATTCCGGCTGTTTTTTGGTTGTATGTAGAGGCGCCGGTTGCAAGTCGAAGTATTCGTTCCCATAGGAACTAATGCAAAAGTGGTTAATCCGTCCTCTACTACTAGGGGGAGAAGTTTTCTTCTTTTAACCTAAGATGACTTAGGTTAAAAAAAGGGCAGGAAAGGAGGGAGGGAAGGAACAATGGGGAAAAGAGGAAAGAAAGAAGGTCGTCACTGGGGCACACAGACCCCTCAGACAAAGGTTTGTGCTGTTAAGCACAAAAAGAGAGTAGAGAGAGAGAAGACAATGGGGGGGGGGGGAAAGAGAGTTTGGAGTCTAAAACACCTTTTAAACAAAACACCTTTTAAACAAAACACTTTTTAAACCAAACACATTTTAAACCAAGCACATTTTAAACCGAACCAAGCACCTTTTAAACAAAACACTTTTAAACCAAACACATTTTAAACCAAGCACCTTTTAAACCAAACCAAACACCTTTTAAACAAAACACATTTTAAACCAAACCAAGCACCTTTTAAACAAAACACATTTTAAACCAAACCAAGCACCTTTTAAACCAAACACATTTTAAACCAAACACATTTTAAACCAAGCACCTTTTAAACCAAACCAAGCACCTTTTAAACAAAACACATTTTAAATCAAACCAAGCACCTTTTAAACAAAACACATTTTAAACCAAACCAAGCACCTTTTAAACCAAACACTTTTTAAACCAAACACATTTTAAACCAAGCACCTTTTAAACAAAATACATTTTAAACCAAACCAAGCACCTTTTAAACAAAACACATTTTAAAACCAAACACCATTTAAAACCAAACACATTTTAAACCCACCCACCAACATCTTGTTCCAGCAAACAGACCCCCTCAGCACAAAAAGAGAGCACACAGAGAGAGAGAAGACAATGGGGGGGGGGAGACTTGAGTCTAAACCCCATTTTACACCATGATTTTAAAACAAAAAGACTTTGGAGTCTAAACTCCATTTTACAGCATGCCAGCCACCACAGACCCTCGCAGAAAATTTTCTGATTTTAAAACAAAAAGACTTTGGAGTCACATTTTAAACCCACACATTTTAAAACAAAAGAGAGGCCACAGTACACAAACCCTAGGAGCCACAGAATGCAAAAATAAATAAATAAATTTTACATTTTAAAATTACAGTCTAATTTTCACATTTAATTTAAATTTAATATTACAGTCTACTTTTCACATTTTAAATCCACACTGCAAGACCCATCAGAGCACAGAAACATAACCCCCCAGCTCAAAGCCATGCTGCAAAAACACCCAGAACAGTTTTTAAAAAGCAGAAAACAGCACCTTACCTCCCTGCAAACACACACACGCTCACTCCGAAGCAGAAGGAGGCAGTTCCGAAGCCTCCGATGATGACGCACACTCTCTAACTGCTGGGGCGAAAGAGCTACAAAGAAGCAGCCTCGTCGCCACCTATAGTTAGAAATTTGAATTTCGTGCCTTTTTCCCCTGCCTTTTTCTGTTCGTAAGTGGAAGCTCCGGTCGCAAGTAGAAGCAAAATTTTGCAACCGGAGCTGGTCGTAACTCGAAATGGTCGTAAGTAGGGACGTTCGTAAGTTGAGGCACCACTGTAGATGAAAAATTGAAGAGAAAGAACTCTATTGGCTTGTATCTTTTTTGTGACTCTGCCCTAATTGATAACTGTCTCATTGTGAAATGCTACAATACTGTAGAACAGAGGCTGCAGCCTTTAAACGAAGAGTTGTTAGCTGCTGCTATGTTCAGAGAACACAGTTATAATTAATTAAATTATATCATGTTTTTAAGGGGCTAAAGTCACTTAATATAAATTCTTTCAGCAGTCTTCATTACAGTCTTAAGGACTAGGCTGCTTCTGTGAGCCTGACGTTACAGATACACACCTTAAGCTGAAAGAATGAGAAGTTCATCAAATGACTTTAAAGCAGCTTGGAGATTTGAAGGAACTCAGACCTTATTCTCTAGATCAGTGTCTTTCAGATACTTGTTTTCAGTGAAGCATTTCACTTTGGCCAGTTTGCTGCACAACCTTTGAGCAATGTAGCCGATTCCAGGTTGATATTCCAGTATTTTCAGCAAGTTCATATGAATCTCCAGTTGCGCCTTACTGTTGCCCTAGTCTATGGTGCCTGAATTTTGAAGAGTAGTAGGCTGACTTATGTATATAACATGAGCTGAAAATCAGAATTCTACATTGAAAAAAAGTATCAGATATATTCAACATTGCCAAATCAACTGCATAGTAATTGAAACTTCCTTTCTAGCCCATGTGACTGTTAGCCAGTCATCTTGATACCAGAGGGTCCACATCAAGTACACCAAAACTGAAAGCCCTCACATTTTTATCTTTTTGTGCTGTATCTAAAGGTGTTTTCTGTAGTAGATCCTAGATGTGCCTGATAGGTTTAGTCCTGGTATAGATAATGGAGTAAAATAGTTCAATCTTGAGTGTAAACAGAGTCAGACCTGACAATTCCTGAATGGGAGATTTCTTTGTTTCTTGGAAGAACAGAATACAGGTGCAACTCAGAAATAGTAGAGTGAATGAGATAGAACAGTGGTTCCCAATCTTGGGTAACCCAGGTGTTCTTGGATTGCAACTCCCAAAAACCCTGGGAAGCACATTTAGTGGTGAAGGCTTTTGAGAGTTGCACTCCAAGAACACCTGGATTACACAAGGTTGAGAACCACTAAGATAGAATATTGGTCTACACGTGGGAAGGAAAAGATTTCTCCAGGCTGCACACCTAAGAGCATTTTGCCATCCCGTATAGCAGTGGTTCCCCACCTTGGATCTCCAGATGTTGTTTGTCTGTAACTCCCATAAATCCTGGTCTGCACAGCTAGTGGTGAAGACTTCTGGGAATTTTAGTCCAAGAACATCTGGGGATACAAGGTTGAGAACCACTGCCTTATAGTATGAAAAAAAGCTTGTTTTTTTGCCAAATGTATATGGCTTTTCTAAAGATGTTTTTATCTGCAAGATGAACTTGTACCTTCTCCTTTCATGTTCTGTACTATGACTTAACTACAGAACTACTTTACACTAACCTGGATGGTCAGAACATTCTATTATCCTTGTCATTTGTTGATTTTGGGGGTTCGAGTATTTGTACATCGTAGGTAGATGGTTGTTATTCTTGTATTTAACTTACAAATATTTCAATATTGTAAACCTCTTGAATCTTTTTTTTTTTAAGAAAAAAGTATCTGATAAATTGAATTAGTTGTAACACACTTGCTTGGAAAAAAATATATCGGATACCTAAGCACAAGATCAATCTTCCATGGGTCTGATACAGTGTTCTAAATCTCTAGATAGAAGTATCACTACTTCTCCCTGGTCTCTTTAGGTTACACAAATGAGTTTGTGCATGTGCAGAGTCACATTCCAGAACATTCCCCAGCTAGGCTTTTTGGTGATATAACCCTGCCCTACCCACTCTTACACATATAAAGATGCACCTCAGCCGGAAGCCTGCATTTCCTTTTCTCTGCCTCAGATCTTCAGCTAGTGTAAGTTCTTAATGTCTTTATTTCTCCCTTACCTTTCTCCTGTGTGAGAGACTTGTGGAGCAGTGGTTAAACTGCAGTACAGCAGCCAATGTTGGTCCAGTTGTTTGGCCACTAAAGCCTTATTTTAAAAATGTACAGCCTGTGGAGGGAGCATTGCCCCAACTGATAAACATTCTAAGTGACTTTTTTGCTTGAGAAAAACTCATCTCTTCCAACCGTGTATGTTGGAAGCTGTTATAAAGGCTTAACTAAGCTGGGGCTATGCTTTAGAAAATCCAAATTAAGGCTATTTTTGTGGGAGTAACTTTACCATCTATTTACATCTACAATAGATCCTGTGGATATCCTGTCTGGTTTGGAGGGAGAAGTCTCTAATTCATTCTTTATACATCAGCCTTTTCCCTCTACTTCACATTGTCACCGGTTTCCTGCTCAAATCTGTCATTCTCAATACTACCATGGCAGATCCTGTGCACTAATATCAGATGTCTCTGACTACTCTGGCTGTACTGGTTCCTCACACTCCAGATCTTGTGCTTCTCAATATCAATGAAGTTTCTCACCTTGATACTCACCTGATAGCTGTTCTAAGTTCTGCTGCTCCACTTGGCACCAGTCAGCTTGATATCAGTCACCTCAGCGTCATACCTCATACTGTTTTCTTATCTCATAGTCACATTTGGAACCTGTATTGACAAGATACCTGTCCAGCTTTGTCTCCTCACCATGCTCTTCCACTTCGACCATCACAAGTTGCTCAAAAAGTTCAGTCTAGGTGATCATAACTTTATCTGCCTATCAGATCACCTTGCACACCCCACCTGTTTCTTTGCTTATCACTATGGCTCTTGAGGCCCTGTTACAACATTTCCTAATGGAGCAATCACACCATGTTGACATATAAAAGCCTTCAGACCCACCTCCTTGCTCTGAATCTGAAGAGGAAGAGCTGTTTGAGCCCCACTCAATCCCCTTCTCCTTTGCCAGGGTCTCATCTTCAGACCCTGTTGTTGTGGACTCAACTGCATTCTCTCCATCAGAGGATCTTCACCTCTATGCCAATCAAATTCTTTGACTTGCATGATCCTTTGGGATCAACATGAATGAACCGCCTCTGACCATAGATGATCCTTCTTTTTGCAAGGGAACAACCATGAGTCTCTATGCCAGTACTCTTGCCACTCTTACCAGCCCTTTCAACTCTAATTAAGAAGTCTTTGGCCTTCTATCCATCCCACCATCATTGTGAAGGATAGATAATTTCTATTGCATTTAAGAAGATGGAGCTTCCTCCTTCTTTCAACATGCCAAGCCCAACTCGATTATGGTTGGGGCAGCCCAAACAAAAGGAAAACAGAAACGTCACTCCTCACTGGTGGATAGAGAAGAAACTTAATTACCAGGCAGCATACAGTATCTACTCGTACAACTCCTTTTGGAAAAATTAGAGCCTCTCTTCGATCAGTTGTCAGAAGGTCAAAAGCTCCTAGCTCTTTCTTTCTATCAAGAATTGCATAGACTGATTGGTCACCAAATCAAAACTGCATGACACTCAGCTAACCTTGCATCAGATATCATTGCAGGCACAGTAGCTGTTCGCAGGCAGACATTTGTGGCTCTGTACACTAATATACAAGAAAACTTATGGAGCCTAGGTAGAGGGCCTCATGTTTGATGGAAATAGCCTCTTTAATGCCACCATGGATTATGTCATGGGCCACCTGGTCAAGTCCCATACCACGGCCAGGTAAATAGGCCTTTCACACCACCCCCATAGACAGATCTGATGTCACATGTGTTATTCGGCTCAGAGACATTGTTTTTCTCCTCAACTGTCCTGTTCTTCAGTTCCATAACAAACACAGTGACAGTCCTACAAACAGTCCAAAACATGTTTTCAACCTCCAGAGCCAAACAACTTTCATTTGCATCTTAAATTCCGATTTTGATCAGTCCTCTTTTCTCCCACTGTCAGTCCTACCTACCAGCCCACCCTGTCTCTCTTGCACCATTTAACACCTTGGTGGACCATCACCACCAACCAATGGGTGCTCACCATTGATCACAAAGGCTATGCCATCAAGTATTTTACCTCTTCCCAGCGTATTTTGTTCCAGCATTGCATTGGTTCCTCTCCAAGAGGAGATTTCATCTCTCCTCGTGTTCTTTGGCAGTGTTTCACAACAGGTTTTTTCCTACTGTTACTTCATGGTTCCCAAACACCATGGAGGCTTCAGACTCATTTTGGATCTTCAGCACCTAAACTCCTTCATTAATCCAAAATATCTTATGAATGGTAACCCTTGCCAACATCACCCCTCTGCTCCATCACGGAGATTGGTTTGCAGTAGTAGATTTATTTTCACATTACCATCAGACCAGCCCACAAGCAATACCTCCATTTCACTCTGGGACAACAGTTATTCCAGTTTGGTCTGGCCACAGTGTCCAGGATTTTTACTAAATGGATGGCCCCTGTGGTGGCTTTCCTATGAACTTGTATTATCATCTCCCCCTGTCTGGATGATTGGTTGCTCGAAGCAAGGTCACAAAACCCTCTGAAGTGTCATGTTTTCTACATCCTCTCATTTCTCCCCAAGCTTGGACTGTGAGTCAAAGAGAAGTCCCACCTTGTTCCGTCACTTACACTGGAGCTCTCTTGGACTCCCATGTAAGCCGGACTATTCTTCCCCTGGACAAGGCATTCAAGATTGGCTATGAAAGTCATTCAGAACTCCACATTTTCTATCTTTATAATACAGAAACTGCTCAGCTGTATGGCATCAATGATGTCTATCACACCATTTGCCCATCTTCACATGTGAGTTCTGCAATGCTGGTTCTTAACTAACTTCAACTTCACACTGTCCCTTTGGTGTTGATGCATTTGCAGTGCTATCCATCCTGTAGCTATCCACTGGGTTGGCTCCTCAAACATCCTAGACAACGCCTTGTTGATCAGCCTGCATGATCCACATGTGGGAATTCAGACAAGAGGTTTTCACTTACCTGACAAGCATATGGAGCTCCTCCACGATAGACATTTTTGCATCTACCCAGAATGCCGAGTGTCCCATTTTTTGTACCATAGTAGGAGTGGGTGGGTACTCTCAAGGATGAAACACTTCCATTATTTCTTGGAAGGAGGGCCTCCTGTACATGTTCTCTCCTTTCCTGTTGATCCTCTTTCTCTCCTTGCCTGTTGATCCTCCTGTAGCTCATATTGCCAGGTTCAAGACCAAGGCCACTATCATCACTCCCTAGTGGCTTAGGCAACCATGGTTTGTGACCCTTCTTTGTCCGTCCTGCAACAGGTTTATTCATGTTTTGAGCAGAACAGACCTATTGCCTCAGGCCCATAGATGGATCTCACCAATTAATAGCCTCTAGATATAACCCCTCAATCCCTACAATCTGAAATTAAGGAAGTGATTCAAGCTGCCAAGAAACCTTATACCCATAAGTTCTGTGATGACAAATGGACAGCTTTTGCAAAGTTTGCTCAAGAGCAATTTCTCACCATTTTCCTGAGACATTTCTGACATTCTTCATTTTCTTCTATTTCTAAAATACAAGGGACTTTCATACTTGTCTATTAAAGTTTATCTCACCGCTATATCAGCTAAGAGATCTAGTTCCATGGATTCCTGTTCCTTATTCACCTACCCTGTTGTACAGAGATTTTTAAAAGGACTTAATGTGATTCCTCAAGTTTGACATCCATTACCATCTTGTTCTCTCCAGCTTGTTTGGTCTCGACTCATGAAACCTCAATTTGAGCCTCTAGCAAACTATGCTTTCTACGTACTCCTTTTAAGTGGCTAACATTCACCCAGCACGCATCTGAACTTTGTGTATTCTGAATTAATCTGCCTTACCTGTCTTTCATGCAGGTAAAGTTGTACTCCATCCTGACATATCTTTTGTCCCAAAGGAGGTTTCAACATTCCATTCCAAACAAGACATAATGCTAGCTTTCTTCCATTATCCTACCTTGCCTCTGGAGCATGCCTTTACACATGTAGGATGTTAGATAGCATTTGCATTCTATCTGTCATGAACTGCTCCTTTTTGTAAATCAGGCCATCTTTTTGTTTGTAATGGAGGTTCGAGAAAAGGCATCCAGCTTTCATCACAGTGCTTAGCACATTGGGTCACAGAGTGTATCGCTCTGACTTATCAATTAGCAGGCCTTCAAACACCTTTATGTCTGAAGGTACATTCAACTAGAGCTTTTGCTTCTTCTTCTGCAGCTCTCAGGGGTATTACCCTGCACAGTTTCTGTAAAGCTGTCACCTGGTCTCAACCATCTACCTTCATCAAGCATTATTGATTGGATGTGAGAGCCAGAGATGGCACTCATTTCAGGAGAACTGTGCTCTTATCTGTCTTACAATGACTCTCCCGCCTCTAGTAAGTTAGCTTGCAGTCTACCTATTTGTATGATCCACAGAGACCACAAAGAAGAACAACGTTGCTTACCTGTAACTGTTCTTTAAGTAGTTATCTGTGGATTCACACATCCTGCCCTCCTCCCCTCAGTATCTTGTTATGTTTTTCTTCAGCAGATGGAATTGAGGGCTGCCGGCTGGGGCACACTTATATATGCAGAGGGTAGATATGGTGGGATTACCGCCAGAAAGCCTAGCTGGTGAATGTTCCGGAACGTGACTCTACACATATGCAAACCCATTTGTGTGGATCTGTGGATGACCACTCACAGAGCAACAGTTACAGGTAAGCAACCAGTTATTTTTTATGCTTCAGCATTTTATTTTTTTAGAATCCTTCATATGGAATTCTCACATTGTTTTGTTGGGCCTTTAAATCAGATCTGTGAAAGGCATAAGACTGCTTTCATGTGTCCTTTACTTTGCAAATGTAAATGGGAAGCAATCAGATACCAAGTTTGTTTTAAATGAAATGATCTGGATCAGAACTTTCGATCCCAGTAATTGTAGACATAGTATATATAAGGAGATGCTCAGGTTTTGCTTAATGTTCACTACTGTCTTTTTAAAGTCTTCAAATTTACTGTTACATGATATTAGTTAAACCTGTGGAGATGTTTAGCTCTGCAGAATCCTGTGTACTAAATTATCTTCACAGTTCTTCTGAACCTACAGTTCTGTTGCTCTGAAAATTCTTGAGTAATAACCTTCCTCAATATGCCTTAAGGACAAATCATTATATGTATAAAATTGTGTTTGGTGTTTACCATGACCTGGAAAGAATGGTTAGGTTAGCCAGGTCACAATGTAAAAGGAGGTCTCTTATGTCTATTCTCTCCTAGCCCAGAATACACATGCCTAAAGATGGATTTCAGCTTACATCTTCTGGATACCAAGCATGGCTAAAGCAGGTTGGACTGTATTACTGTTTCTCATCTCTTTTGGGGGCTTGCATCAGAAATTTGTGCTTGTTTCATTAGTGAAGTACACATAAGTTCAACACCCTCATGGTGCTGTGTGATCAGATACTCACTGCATCTCTTTATTTGTATGTATTGTGTGTCTGCATGTTATGTGTATGTCTTCTTTGCACTCCTTGTGAGTAAAAGTTCAAACAAGGCTCATCAGAAGGGAGAGTGGGACAATGTGTAGAAAGCTCTGTAGCAGAAACTCAAATTGCTAAATTAAAATTAGCCTTCAAGTGTGAAGGTCTGTGGTAGTGGTAATAACAGGAAGGCCAATGGGTTAATACACAGGAGACATGCATCTAGAGCCTAATTCAGATTTGATTGGGTAAAACAAGTGTGGACATTTGCTCACATCCCATAACAATCCTGCAGTTTGACACACTGTGACACTATTGGGAGTCCCTGCTCAGATGTGGTCTGGCGCTATATTACTTTGGTGATTATTAAAGGCCAAGCTTTAGATGTTTCGGCAGCCTGGCTATAGCAATTGCTGTCAGCATCTCAAAACAAATCTAGTATAACAATTCTCCCCAAAGAATCTTGTTTTAAACTTTGCATGTATGAGACATGCACATTCACAACATGTATGTGTCTTTATGGGAAAATGCAACATCCTTTCAGTAAAGATGGAAAGTTGTTGCATGGTAGAATGTGGAAATGATTGTTGCAGCACTTGAAAGAGAAAATAATGTTGATAAGCTGCATTATGTTGTTCTGTCAGCTACAGTTGTGAAGATTATGATAGACTGAAGGTCTTTTTGGTGTTTTGAGCTTAAAGAAACAAATGAATAAAAACCTTGAGATTAAATGGAAGGGAATAAGATAATCAAGCATGAACTGTGTGGTTTTAAGTGGAGGGACGGAATCTTGATGTCTCTTCATCCTTTTCTGATTACATGCTAATTAATGTATGGGTCATACTCTGCAAACAGAAAGGCAGGCAGGGTTGTAAAGCACTGTTCTCTAAGACTTCACCCTAATAAATTTGATTGTAGTAGATACTGAGTGACATTGCATACCATCTCTAATGAGCTGGTGATGTACAAACAGTGTGGTTTTGATTTAAATTATAATTTAAATCACTAATCAGACTCAATTTAATCTTGTAATCTCCACCTCTCAAAAGTGCACTCTTGCTTGCTATATCCTTAATGCATATTTTCCAAAGTATGCTATTTTTCGCACTCTCCTTGCCCTGATTTATTCCATTTCCAATAGTCCTCTGTTCATCGACACTCCCAATATCTGAAAATATGCATTTTCATTGGTTCAGATAAGAGCTTAATTTCATTGACACAGAGTTGCAGAGGAATAATAGCTAGGTTTGCTACCTTAAAGGAATCAGCATCACTCAAGGAAACTATTGAAAGCAATTCTGGAGAATTTAATAAGAATTTCCTACCTCACATTGTGTTAAAGCAGGTAGAAGGTCCAGAAATAACATCAGCGTGAAAACAGAGCTAATAGGTTTATATGTAATTGTAAGACAAACCCTGTGCGAGAACTGCAACATTTTCTCATGGGGTTTTCCAGTCTGAATACTAGACTAAGAGGAGATAGACAGATTACCCTATATAATCTCTACAAAAACCTATGGAACCCTTTAAAACAGACACAATCCAAGAGAAGTTGGACCCTATTTACAAAAGTTTTTTGAAAAAAACTATGTGAATGAATAGACTCGTAATAATAGAATTAGAATTTATAATCCCTATTCCATACTGAGATTTTTGATCTACAGTGCATTTTAAATTGCTGCTGTTATCACAAAGGGCTTTAAAATAAAAACCAGTTTAACTGTAAGTACACAAAATCCAATTTTTTTAAACCATTTTTTTTGGGTCCAGGCTTTGTATAAGGCTCAGGGTGGTAGAATCTGCTCTCAGTGTTACTGATCAATCGGCTATTTTCCTTGTCTGCTCAGCAGCCAGGCTCGTAGGACTGTTCAGAAATGGATTGCCACACCACCCCTTAAATCAGTCTTATCTATACATTAATTTGTTCATTAATGTTTATGTTAATTAAAGCAAAACTAGCTATTACAATTGTGGTTTTATAATCACACTACTTGACCAGGCAATTCATATCTGTTGATAAATATGAAACTGGGAAAGCCAATGTCAACCATTCATATCTATCATATCTGTTGAAAGATATGAATGAGTGATATTGGCTTTCCCTGTTTACTTTCCAAGATAGATTTAGATACCCATTTAGTTCTATGCTATCAGTAAATACTCCCCTGTGTGGATGTGCCAACGTCTTCCTGAAAACTTAAACTTTGGAGTAAAATCCTTTTGCTTACACAGTTACGTAAGGGCAATTATGCAAGTTATGCGAGTTGTTTACTAGACTGTCATATGCCTGCTATCAGTTGGTTCTGTAGCCTGATAGGCAGCCCAGAAAATGCAGCAGCCATTTGTTCAGATGTTCTTATATGTGCAACAAAGTCAAAATGTTTTTGACCTTTCCCATTGCAAATGTATTACACATATATTGTGGATTCTTTGATGATAAATATGTATAAAAACTGTGATGCAGTCTTTAATTCATAGTTGAGAACAGAAAGTGACTCTTTCCAAACTTTTAAAAAAGGGGTTTGTCACTGAGTCAGTAGAGACATTGTTTTATGTACTCTCCTCACATATTAAAAGTAATTTTACTGAGAAATTATTTTACCAAGTCGACAGATAGTTATGCCCTTAGGACCTGCACAGAATTTTGTATTGATTCAAAATAAGACAGTAAATATGGCTGAGCTGAAGCTAATCACTATATTTCAGGAACATTCTTAGCGTTCAAAAATTCCCTGCGTTTAAAAACGTTGTTTTTCATGAGTGCTTCAAAAGGTATTCTTATTTGTGGTTTTGTTGCCTCCTATGTGCCTACCCTCTTTCTTTGTTTCGGTTTACATTGTTCACCCTCAGTTATTTTTGTCATATAGCCAAATATGATCAGCTACTTAGCACTGTCATGTAATCCCATTCATAATCCCTGTTAGATGAAATCACTCATGTAACTAATCCAGGAAGAAGAAAGAACCAATAGCAAGAGAGGTAAAAGAGGAGAGAACAATGGAACCACAACACTGGAGAAGATGGACTATACTTATAATTAAGGGACTAGTCCAGACTAAAATGGACGGGAATGGGCGAATTCAATTCAGAAGATTGTCATATCTACTATTATGGGCAAGAATCCCGTAGAAGAAATGGAGTAGCCCTCATAGTCAACAAAAGAGTGGGAAAAGCTGTACTGCGGATACAATCTAGAAAATGATAGAATGATTTCAATACGAATCCAAGGCAGTCCTTTCAACATCACAGTAATCCAGGTTTATTTACCAACCACCGATGCTGAAGAGGCTGAAATTGACCAATTCTATGAAGACTTACAACACCTTCTAGAACTGACACCAAGGAAATATGTTCTTGTCATTATAGGGGACTGGAATGCTAAAGTAGGGAGTCAAGAGATAAAAGGAACAACAGGTAAGTTTGGCCTTGGAGTTCAAAACGAAGCAGGGCAAAGGCTAATAGAGTTTTGTCAAGAGAACAAGCTGGTCATCACAAACACTCTTTTCCAACAACACAAGAGGCGACTGTACACATGGACATCACCAGATGGGCAATACCGAAATCAGATTGATTATATTCTCTGCAGCCAAAGATGGAGAAGCTCTAGACAGTCAGCAAAAACAAGACCTGGAGCTGATTGTGGCTCTGATCATCAGCTTCTTATAGCAAAACTCAAGCTTAAACTGAAGAAAGTAGGAAAATCCACTGGGCTAGTCAGGTATAATCTAAACCAAATCCCTTATGAATACACAGTGGAAGTGAAGAAGAGAGTTAAGGAACTCGATTTGGTGGACAGAGTGCCTGAAGAACTATGGATGGAGGCTCGTAACATTGTACAGGAGGCAGCAACAAAAACCATCCCAAAGTAAAGGAAATGCAAGAAAGCAAAGTGGCTGTCCAATGAGGCCTTACAAATAGCAGAGAAGAGAAGGGAAACCAAATGCAAGGGAGATAGGGAAAGTTACAGAAAATGGAATGCAGATTTCCAAAGAATAGCAAGGAGAGACAAGAGGGCCTTCTTAAATGAACAGTGCAAAGATATAGAGGAAAATAATAGAAAGGGAAAAACCAGAGATCTATTCAGGAAAATTGGAGATATGAAAGGAACCTTTTGTGCAAAGATGGACATGATAAAGGACAAAAATGGTAGGGACCTCACAGAAGTAGAAGACATCAAGAAGAGGTGGCAAGAATACACAGAGGAATTATACCAGAAAGATCTGGATGTCCCGGACAATCCAGATAGTGTGGTTGCTGACCTTGAGCCAGATATCCTGGGGAGTGAAGTCAAGTGGGCTTTAGAAAGCATGGCTAACAACAAGGCCAGTGGAGGTGATGGCATTCCAGTGGAACTATTTAAAATCTTAAAAGATGACGCTGTTAAGGTGCTCCACTCTATGCCAGCAAGTTTGGAAAACTCAGCAGTGGCCAGAGGATTGGAGAAGATCAGTCTACATCCCAATCCCAAAGAAGGGCAGAGCCAAACAATGCTCCAACTACCGTACAATTGCACTCATTTCACACGCTAGCAAGGTTATGCTCAAAATCCTACAAGGTAGGCTTCAGCAGTATGTGGACCGAGAACTCCCAGAAGTACAAGCTGGATTTCAAAGGGGCAGAGGAACTAGAGACCAAATTGCTAACATGCGCTGGATTATGGAGAAAGCCAGAGAGTTCCAGAAAAACATCTACTTCTGCTTCATTGACTATGCAAAAGCCTTTGACTGTGTGGACCACAACAAACTATGGCAAGTTCTTAAAGAAATGGGAGTGCCTGACCACCTTATCTATCTCCTGAGAAATCTGTATGTGGGACAGGAAGCAATAGTTAGAACTGGATATGGAACAACTGATTGGTTCAAAATTGGGAAAGGAGTACGACAAGGCTGTATATTGTTTCCCTGCTTATTTAACTTATATGCAGGATACATCATGCAAAAGGCAGGACTGGAGGAATCCCAAACCGGAATTAAGATTGCCGGAAGAAATATCAACAACCTCAGATATGCAGATGATACCACTCTGATGGCAGAAAGTGAGGAGGAATTAAAGAACCTCTTAATGAGGGTGAAAGAGGAGAGCGCCAAAAATGGTCTGAAGCTCAACCTCAAAAAAACTAAGATCATGGCCACTGGTTCCATCACCTCCTGGTAAATAGAAGGGGAAGATATGGAGGCAGTGACAGATTTTACTTTCTTGGGCTCCATGATCACTGCAGATGGTGACAGCAGCCACGAAATTAAAAGACGCCTGCTTCTTGGGAGGAAAGCGATGACAAACCTAGACAGCATCTTAAAAAGCAGAGACATCACCTTGCCGACAAAGGTCCGCATAGTCAAAGCGATGGTTTTTCCAGTAGCGATGTATGGAAGTGAGAGCTGGACCATAAAGAAGGCTGACCGCCGAAGAATTGATGCTTTTGAATTGTGGTGCTGGAGGAGACTCTTGAGAGTCCCCTGGACTGCAAAGAGAACAAACCTATCCATTTTGAAGGAAATCAACCCTGAGTGCTCACTGGAAGGACAGATCCTGAAGCTGAGGCTCCAATACTTTGGCCATCTCATGAGAAGAGAAGACTCCCTGGAAAAGACCCTAATTTTGGGAAAGTGTGAGGGCGGGAGGAGAAGGGGACGACAGAGGACAAGATGGTTGGACAGTGTCACCGACGCTACCAACATGAATTTGACCAAACTCCGGTAGGCAGTGGAAGACAGGAGGGTCTGGCGTGCTCTGGTCCATGGGGTCACGAAGAGTCGGACACAACTTAACAACTAAACAACAACAAAAGTCCAGAATACATTTCTGCCCATTCACCCTTGCTCTTACAGTTTAAAAATTGAAATAATTTAATATTTGACATAATTTAGGAGGAAGAGGTTAACTCTGTTGCTTATATCATCAACACTGTTTTAATACAGTGGCTACCTCTTCCAGCTAATGTGGTTATACAGTGGTGCCTCGACTTACGAACGTCCCTACTTACAACCATTTCGAGTTACGACCAGCTCCGTCCGCAAAATTTTGCTTCTACTTGCGACCGGAGCTTCCACTTACGAACAGAAAAAGGCCTGGGAAAAAGGCGGGAAATTCAAATTTCTAACTGTAGGTGGCGACGAGGCTGCTTCTTTGTAGCTTTTTCGCCCCAGCAGTTAGAGAGTGTGCGTCGGAGGAGGAGGCTTGGGATTGCCTCCTTCTGAGAGAGAGTGTGTGTGTTTGCAGGGAGGCCTTGTAAGGTAAGGTGCTGTTTTCTGCTTTTTAAAAACTGTTCTGGGTGTTTTTGCAGCGTGGTTTTGAGCTGGGGAGGTTATGTTTCTGTGCTGTGATGGGTCTTGGGGGGTTTGTTTTTTGGGTTTTTTTCCCCGTTTCTGATGGTCTTGGGGTTTTTTGTTGCTTTTTGGAGTGTTTTTTCCCATTTCCGATGGGTCTTGGGGGTTTTTTTGGTTCCCCCCCATTTCCGATGGGTCTTGGGGGGTTTGGTTGCTTTTTGGGGTTTTTTTCCCCATTTCCGATGGGTCTTGGGGGGTTTGTTTGTTTTTTGGCTCCCCCCCCCCCATTTCCGATGGGTCTTGGGGGGTTTGGTTGCTTTTTTGGTTTTTTTTCCCCATTTCCCATGGGTCCTGCATGCTTCTCTTGCTTTTTCCTTTGTTTTCTTTGCATTTCCGATCTGCTCCGTTTGTTTTCTGTGCATTTCCAATGGGTCTTGCACGCTTGATTGCTTTTCTCCCCCCCGGAAGTTTCGGAAGGGCCGGAAGGGATTAATCGCGTTTCCAATGAGTCTTGCAGTGATTTATTTATTTATTTATTTTGTGATTTTTTTCTTCGGCCGGAATGGATTAATTGCATTTCAATGCATTCCTATGGGAAATGGTGCTTCGACTTACGACCATTTTGAGTTACGTCCATCTTCTGGAACGGATTATGGTCGTAAGTCGAGGCACCACTGTAACACTAATGTCAAGTGTTTATCATTATGAAACTTAGCACAGTTTTGTAAGTGAATTGCTAAACTGTACAACTGAATAATATTGTTCTTACACATCTTGCTATCTATGAAAACTTTAACTTTAAATGAAGATGTATCACCCCTCTTTAAGCCTCTTGGGTGACATTTTAGCTTTAGGCTAAATATAGAAAATTATTATAATTTGCATATTACTACCTATCAATGCCTATTATTGTTTATTTTGATCCATCTTGTAGAACAGATTTAAGTTAACATTTATTTTTGCAAAGCCTTTAGTCATTGAAAAATTTCATTTGTTGCAGATTTCTGTGTCACCTAAATAATCACTTCCATTGAGACTTGTTTTTTATTTCTGTAGCACAATATTGTCTTGTACTACAGAAATAAAAAAGAGCAGTCCCAATGACAGAGAATGCATAGTGGCCCAGTAGAATTGTATTAATTTGATCTCTAACCAGTTTATTTTTAACACAGTGGAAACTGGAAGGTTCTGCAAGGTTGTAAACATGCAGTGAATTATCAGTAACACTGTCAGTTTTATTTAAAAACAAAGTAGGGTAGAGTTGCATAATTTTAGTCATTTAAATTGGGAAGAGCAGTTGAACAGAACCTGTGTGGTGTCACTCAGTTTAATATTATCCTGTACTCTTAATAGCAAGCTTTTACATACAGAGTTGCTCTGGTATAGCAGAGAATATTCAGAGGATCTTTGAGAACAAGTTTCAAAATGATTTTTAAAGCTTTGTTTTTCTCAGTTTCTTGCAATTAGAGCCATTTGGAGAAGAATGGGCACCTGTAGTCTTGACTGTGATTTAATCCTCTTCTTTCAGATGGAATGTTGTTTCCATCACTAACATTCCATCTAGGAAGCGGATGTCTTTTTTTAACAGTGAGCTTTCATACAAAAAGGTTTTCTTATACATATTTAGAAGGCAATATTACAAATACTTGCTTTTCCCCTTCCTGATTTAAAGATTTGATTACTCAAGCTGAGTTCTGAAGTCATTGGATTCATTAAGACGATTCATTAATGCAATGCCCTGGATCCTTTCCAGTCAGGCTTCAGGCCGCACCACGGCACAGAAACAGCATTGGTCGCCCTGTTTGATGACCTGCTGAGGGAGGCCAACAGGGGCAAAATGTCTCTGCTGGTCCTCCTCGATATCTCAGCTGCCTTTGATACCGTTGACCACGGTATTCTCCTGGGGAGGCTCTCCGAGTTGGGAATCAGTGGCCTGGCTCTTGCCTGGCTCCGTTCCTTCTTGGAGGACCGTCCCCAGAGAGTGCAGATTGGAGAGAGTTTCTCGGCCCCGTGGATCCTCAATTGTGGGGTTCCGCAGGGCTCGATTATCTCTCCAATGCTGTTTAACATCTATATGAGGCCGCTGGGAGGGGTCATCAGGGGATGTGGGGCTTCTTGTCATCAGTATGGTGATGATACTCAGCTCTACATCTCCTTTTTTCCAACAACAGTGGATGCTATCTCGTCCCTTGAGCGCTGCCTGGGGGCTGTTCAGCAATGGATGCAGGTGAACGGACTGAGGTTGAATCCGGGCAAGACGGAGGTCCTTCGGGTGGGTGCCCCAGACATCAGTGGTCTGGGAAACTCCCTTTCCTTTGGGGGGGGGTGACTCTTACCACCAAGAGTGAGGTTCGCAGCTTGGGTGTACATCTGGACCCGGCGCTCACCATGGAGACCCAGGTGTCGTCAGTGGTCCGTTCTGCACATTTCCACCTTCGGCGGATTGCCCAGCTGCATCCCTATCTTGATGTGGGGGCGCTCACCACTTTGGTCCATGCGCTCGTAGTCTCAAGATTAGACTACTGTAATGAGCTCTACGTGGGGCTGCCTTTGAGACTGACGCGGAAACTTCAGATGGTACAAAATGCAGCGGCCAGACTTCTAACTGGGGTGAAAAGGTACCAACATATTTCCCCCACGCTGGCCGCCTTGCATTGGTTGCCCATTTGTTTCCGCGTTGATTTCAAAGTTCTTATGATTACATATAAATCCCTAAATGGTTTAGGACCTCGATATCTGGCAGAGCGCTTTCTCCCACCCAGTTCTGCCAGAGACACTCGTTCCAGCCAGGCTGGGCGGCTGAGGGGCCTAAAGCCGAGGGAGGTCCGGAAGGAAAGAACGAGGAACCGGGCCTTCTCGGCAGTGGCCCCTCGCCTCTGGAACAACTTGCCCGTGGAGATCCGCCTGGCTCCCTCTCTGGGTGTCTTCAGAAGTAAACTTAAGACATGGCTATTTGGGCAGGCTTTCCCTCCTGCTGTATCTTAAATTCACATTTTAACATCTTGGATTTATTGCATGTTTATTGGTTTTACTGTTTTTAAATTTGTAATGCCGCCCAGAGTAGACCTTTGGTCTAGATGGGCGGGGTATAAATCTAATAAAATAAAAAAAATAAAAAAAATTAAGCAAACAATGTTTAAGGACTCTTAATTATAATTTTCAGTGATATTTGAATTGACAGATTGGCACTGACTAGCAATATAGCATAAAAACTATGGTTTGTGCTACCCAGGATTACGCCATTTGTGGTTATCATTCTGTCTGAGTCGACAGAACTCAACTACAACGACTGTTCCACCTTTATAGGTCACTATATAATAGAGACAGAAGCAGACTTAAGAATCTGAATTCTGAGAGAATGGAAGCAGATAGGCAGCTTTAAAATGTAATATTCTGCTGTATGATTGGAAGCTTAAACCACGATTTGGCTTCTAAAGTAGGTTCAGGCAAACCATGGCTTTATATGTTGTATTAAATCCCTTATAATGTCTGTAATACTCCTGACAGCCATTTCAACCTGAAATATTATTCACACAACTTGCTGTCGTGATCTTAAAGTCCAGCAGTGACCTGGACACAGCCTCAGAGCCTGTAGAATTTGTGGCACTAACAGAGGAAGTATCTAGCCCATCAATGTTATAGAAAAAGAGATAAAGGTCAGAGGTCTTTGAACCAACGAGTTTTGAGCCTTGACCCCCAAGCTTGGCTCCAGAGTAGGGCTAAGACACTCATCTTCAAGAGTAGTGCAGTCCATGGAGATGTTACCCCAGTGCTATTTGCATCCTAGACATTAGCTGTTGGAGAGATGGAGTCTGAGAGGGAACTTCAGGGTTAGGGCTGGAGATGTGAAGGCCAGGAAAGAAATGATAATAAAAGTAAGACATAAAGCCAATTGGACTGATCTCAGAGCTTGTCAGAGCAGGTTTTCACTTGGAGCCTCTTCGGTGCTGTTAACTTCTATTCTGGGGTTTCTGCTTCAGGCCTGAACACAGCCAGGCAGTTTAAAGTAAAAACTGGGTAAGTATGAACCTACATAATTAGACTTTGATTCTGTTTATATCATACTGTACACCTTGGATAATTTCCCAGTTTCTTCTTCCAGGAATATTCCTTACCTCACTTATCACCATATTTTCAAAAGAATATAATTGGTTTGCTATGCCTATCTCATGGTACTATGCTAGGCTGCTAATACTCAACACTTTGAGTATACAAAGTGGTATACACAGAGATTCGAAAAATCATTCTTTTTCATTTTTCTCAAGGGAAAAACATCCAGCAACACATTTTATCTTATTTTTAAAACACAGATCTCGATAACCACTTGTATGCAAACTTTCACTGGTGTCTTGGAGCAAATCCTATTTGTGTAGCTTCTCTAGGGAGGAACATACTGCAAAATGCTAGTTCAAAAATTCTTTCTTGTCACATTTTGTCATGTAAATCATAGGATGTAATGAAGAGGCTGTAACTTATCTAACTCTATATAATAGCTGAGTTGTGTTTTTGAACTCGGGTATTATAGGTATTCA
The DNA here is from genome assembly GCA_037013535.1 of Intellagama lesueurii. Classification (NCBI taxonomy): domain Eukaryota; kingdom Metazoa; phylum Chordata; class Lepidosauria; order Squamata; family Agamidae; genus Intellagama; species Intellagama lesueurii. The sequence continues at coordinate 214,535,368 of JBAJHW010000003.1, forward strand.
CTATCTGTTAAAACATAATTTATTCCTGCTATAATTGATAACAATGTTATCAGATGCAAATATTACTGGAGAGAGCCTCAAATTCAAGGGATTACTCCGCTGACATCTCTTTCCATCTCTGGATCTGGAGAACAACAGCTCCCTCTCCTCACTGTAGTTCTCCATGCACCCCCAAGACTACAGGTGCCCATTCTTCTCCAAATGGCTCTAATCGCAAAATCTGTTGTGCAGAACTGAGAAATCCTCAGTAGTCATTTTTTCAATGCTGTGGAAGGTTGCAGCAGGAACAGAGGAGAGGGGAAAAAACTGTCATATTTGCAGCAGACCACTACTGGCATGTTTATTTTAGACTGCAACATTTCAGTGTACTTGATCTAGGTCAGGGGTCTCCAACCCCCGGTCCGCGGCCCTGTACTGGGCCGTGGCCTTAGCAGGACTGGGCCGCGGAGACAGATCTCCCACCCCCCCACATGCACTCCCCCCCACGCCTACACGCATGCATGGCCCACCCACCTGCACACACGGGTGCCCCCCGCGCATGCCTGCGAGCGCACCCCGCCCACCTGCAAGCGTGCCCCACCCACCCATGCATGCACGAGTGAGCGCCCCACCTACCCGCGAGCGCAGGGGGTGCCCCACCCCCACGCACGGACCCCCCCACCACCGGTCCACGGTTTGGAAAAGGTTGGGGACCACTGACTAGGTCATTTGGAGAACTGAAAGAAAGCTATGTAGTACACTGGAAACCATATCTTTTTCAGATAATTTTCCTATAAAGCTACTCCACCCCCTTTTTTTACTTCAAGTGTATAGGTTGCCCCCTCCCCCTCATTTCCACTTTGATATTGAGGAAGTGTGCATTGTAGAAAACAGTGTCCGAGCAGCTCTTAATTCCTGCCATCTTAGACTGAATTCTTTTCTAAGAAGCATTGAGAATAGAGAGCTCTCCAAGTTTAAAAAAAAATGTGTCAGGCCTTAATCATTCAACTATATTCTTTTTCTATCACTTTGTTGCACCCTCAGTCTAAGATTTTAGATTGTTAATTTCTTGAGCAGCAATATATTTTTATCTTCTGGTTTCTTGCTCAGGACGTTGTGAACCTCCATTGGTAGGTCTAAGCAATAAAATTGCATTGTTAGTTATAACTAATATATTTGTCACCTATACTCATGTGTTTTCCCCAGCCTTTTAACTATCTTCAAAAGAGATAAAAGGTGGTAACTTCCTGAGCCTGTATAGTTTCTGTGATAAATTTATGATTAGGTGTTCTTCAGAGGATGTATTCTTGAGTATATGTAACTGCTTCATTCTCTGTGTTCATGTACCTACAAATTATTTTTCAGATTTGTTTATCTTTGTATGATTATTGATATGCCCATTTAGCAAAATGCTAAATAGGTTGCCTGACACGCAGCAAAGATATCCAATGTCTTCATAGTGGATCACCAAACTCATTGAAACTTGTCAGGGCCCCTTTTAGTTAAGATTCCAATCTGCTGTAGGGACACACTTTGCCCTGGTGATTTGGTTGGATCATTTTTGCTAGCCAGTGAGCAATACAATTGCAATTATTGTGATTCTCTTGGAATTCATGACAATGTTTGATAGTGATGAGAACTACCAGGATAGGTGGTTACACTATACTACTGTAGTTTCACTTATTCCAAAAACTGCAGCTAAGAAAGATTCAGCCATCTACCTTTATTGGTTGGATGTGTGAGCTAATCACTTACACTGTTCAAAAATCATTGGAAGAGATGCTTGAGCCCTTAATAGAAATGGGGGTATTCGTATACGAATATCCCCGCACAGGTGGTCCATTCACCGATCTGACACGGACGGCGTGATTCTCCGAATAGCTCCGCAGCGCGTGATCCACTCGCCACTCCTGGCAGGAGGTGGGAGGACAAGCCTCACTGCAAGGTCGAAGAGTGGCGAGCGGATCGCGCGGTGCGGAGCCATTCGTAGAATCACGGCGGATCGGTGAGTGGACCGTCCGGCCCCATGGGGCTGGACCCTCGTTAACACCACCTGTGTGGGGATATTCGTATATGAATATGAATACCCCCATCTCTAGCTCTTAAGCTTATGATGCCCATCTTTATTTTTTCCTCCTTGAAATTCCAGTGATGCAAAACGTATTCTGAACATGAGCTTGTTTGGAGTTCGACAACAGCAAATAAACTGAAGCTCAGCCCATATAGGATGGAGAAATTTATAGTAGATAGTCCTGCTAACTGGGTAGTAAGGGAATGATTAAATCAGGTGCAGGTAGAAACAGATAAAACAATATAAGCAAAGTTGTAAAACTAAAACAATGATAGTATTAAGATGGTATTGTGATTTTAAAAAACTTTAAAGCCACTTAAAATATATACAGTGTCAGTTCATTAAAATCTGTCTCCATAGCCAGTGAGCTACCAAAAGCCTACCTGAATAAAAGGCCTTTGTCTGCATGCAGAAGGAAAACATGGAGGGAAGGCAAGCTAATGTTTCTTGAAAGAGAGTTTTGCAATCTGGGAACAGTCACTGAGAATACCCTTTCTTGCATTCCCCTCTAAATGTGTCTGTGAGGGTGACAGACAGAGAGAAGGGCTTCTTGAGCAGTTTTATAGGGGAGAAAGCAATCCTTTAGATAGTCTGAGCCCAAACAATATGGAATATGGCAGCTATTAACAAGAACTAATGGAGGGAAAACATGGTATGAGGATTTAGGAATTGCATTGGCTTCTCGTAGTTAGTCTGAGCACAATTCAGTGCTGTTTTTGACAGTGAGAGAGCTCCATGAGAGTCATTGTACAATGTTCTATTCCCATCGCATCAGAGGTCAAGAAGTGGCTACAAAGAAATCTTTCCCATGTTGTGCCCCTTTTGTGGTGTTTCATGTTATTTTGAGAAGCTAGAGAACTTTTACAGGTCTGCACAGTATGAAATGTCTGCTAGAATGTGACTGGTTTTGTATGTTATAATTTCTTGTTGGCACTTACTATATTTTAGTTTCACGTTAGCTACCTTGAGGACAATCGGATTACCAAGAGATGGGATAATGACCATTCTTCTGAATTACTTGAAGACTTGGAGGTGTTTCTTGTTCCATAAAAGGATGAAGTAACCAAATAAATGTAGCTGGATATAAGTATTTGAAGACTCAAAAGCATCCTGCGCTGGAGCAAGAAGGAGAGTGGTGATGAAATGGCTAAATAATGTCTCAGAATAAGGAAATTTGGTCCTGGTTTTGAGTCCAGTGTTAACTTGCTGGATGACATACAGAAAAGCAATTAACCTTTGTAAGTCTGTAAAGGGAAAGACATAAGAGAGAGATAGCCATGGAGTAAAAGTAATTCTTTGTAGAAAGCCTAGATAGGAATGCTTTTTAAAAACTGTTTAGCATTGTTCATTTGAGCTCCTTAATCATTTCCGGTTCCCGCCTTTATTCTTATTAACATACAGAGTTTGGGGTTTTTTTTCCCTATTAAAATGTACTCTATTTTTTAAGATAGTAAAGATTTTACAAGTTATTATGAGAAGGATTCTCTTTTGTATCACGGAAGTGTTACGGAGTATAAACAATGTGTTTGGCTATGAATAATAGCATAGGGAACAAAATGAGAGTGTGATTTCTTTGGTAAGGACAAAGAAAAATGTGGTACCTCATGGTTGTGGCAACTTTCCTTGATAAAATGTTCAAAAACATTGTTTAATGTAACTGTCAGTTAGTACTAATCAGAAAACAACACCTTGGTATTCTGCACTATATCCTGTTTACCTTGTTACAGCCCCTGTAATAACATAGCAGCTGTTGCTCCTCCCAAACCTGTCTATACAGGGTTTTTTTTAATGATTTTAATCTTTAGATGCTTGTTTCTAAAACCCATAATCTTTATTTTCTATTTAGATGTCACGTTTTAAAGGGTTGATAAACCTCTCTCAATGGGATTCCCCATGTATCTGGAATTCCCCTCTCACCAGTTCTTATATTTTGTAAGATTACCTATAGTAACACTGATGATAATACAGTTTGGCTGGAATCCTGATATTTGTTATGAATGCAGACGGCAAACAGCCTAGCATTCTGTTGTTTCTCATTGGCAATTAATGAATTACTGCTGGAATTCTTAGGGGCAAGCTGGCTTGGCACATGCTTGAGAATCCCAGTGGGGACTCATTAACTGCCAGCTAGAAATGGCTGAATGTTAAGCTGCTTGCCTTCCACATGCATAAAAAAGTAACAGAATTTCAGATTTTGATTCAATGCCATCTTTAAATATAATTAACATAGCAGCAGTAAAATCAGAAGTATCTAATCATCCAAGTACCAAACACTTAATTTTGGTGATGCTGAAGAATTACAAGTATTTTTTTTACCTCTGCATTCAAGGCTGCTAAAATGCAAGTAGATAAATTCATGCTCTGCTGGTCTTTAAAGAGTTGTGCTTTATGCTGTCTTTCACTGAAACTTGTCCGCTGTGTCTTTATCATTCTATTCCGGAACTATAATTTTTACATCAGTTATTTAAATTTGAAGGTTGTGTTTTAAAAAGGACAATGTCTTCCTGAGGTATCTTAAATACAGCTGTGCAAAACTGACTTAACCAATATATTCATTTTTCTCTTTTATTAAGATGGTTCAAACTTTAACATTGTGACTGTAGTCTAGTCTGCAAGATTGCACATTTTTCAGGGGGACTGGAAAAGCAATCTTGTATGTGTTTACCCTAAATACGTCCCACTGTATTCAGTGGGGATTATTCCCTTGTGTATTTAGGATAGCAGCCTTATTATATATGTAAGGCAGTGGCATCAGTACATCCGTGGTTTGGATTATGCATCATAGTTACACAGTAAGATTCTCTTGGAAATGCTTTTATATGTATATGTGGTTTCATACAGTTCACACTTCAGACCTTCAAAGTATTATTACTAAATTATATTTTGAAATATTTAAAACATGATAGACATGCTGAAATAATTTCTTTTTATTAAACTGAAACTGAAAGTGACAGATTATTTTTATCTATTTAGACAAAGCCTGGAGGGGGAGGAGGGGAGAGAGTGAGTAGTAAAGTTGAACATTGGGAAGGCAATCTGAACTCCTTGGTTCAAGAAGGTAGACAGCCTGGTGGGTGAATGAATGTTACTTGACATTCAGGCAGTTTGAAATACATCTTTAGTGGTACCTTACAAAAAGATGATGTTAACTCGATTTTGCACATTAGATGGATTCAGAATAATTGGTAGAAACTGTCTTACATGGCACTGTGATGATCAAGAGAAATATTTTCCCTGAAATGGCTGTCATTGTATGAACAGAACTGATGACGTGGAAAATCATATCTGTGCCATATGAATGCTGTTCTACCTTGTGTTATTATGCACATTGTGAGTTTTGAATCCATCACATTTAGGATCTTTGGGTTGGGGGTGGAAAGTTCTTACGGAAGATTGAAAATTCAGCGGATGTCGGATTTATTCTTCAACCTTATTCCTGAACTTGAGATAGCTCAGTGGTTTAGGCAGATGGCCTAGGAGCCAGATATTGGGAATTTGACACCATACTGCGCCTCCTTTATAGGGGCTGGACTTGATCCATAGGGTCCCTTCCAACTCTGCAGTTCTAGGAGGATAATGGTGAGGGTGGTGGTGATGATATATAAATTATTATAATGGGGGAGGGGAAGAGAAGACAATGAGAAGGAGCGTGCTGATTAATGCATTACATAAAAGAAAAAGTCTTAAAAGGTGAGAGTGCACTGAGGAAGTATTTCAAAAGGACTCAAGAAAGCACTGTTTCAAGTTCTATACAGTAATATGTCATTATTCTTATATCTTGTCGCTTTCAGAAGCATTATTCTGATTTGCTTCTTTTCTAGAGATATATACTCTTTACCAAATATGTAAGAGGTTACTTCAAATGCTTTCAAATTAAAATCTAGCTCCAACTTAATACTAGTGCAGTTGTATTAAAAAAACTCTGAATTCCTTGATTAAAAAGAAAGATGAGTCATTATTAGGTTGTGGTTAGGTGTTGCGTGTCCTCAGTAGGGGTGGGATATTTGGATTTTTTGGACTATTATTTATTTATTTAAAATATTTTTACACTGCCTTCCTCCTTAAAAAGTACCAAAGGCAGCTTACATCCTTGAAAGACAATATTTTAAGTGGAAAACGGTGAGTATGCAGCAGTGGTTTATGTCATTAAAAGACAGTATTTAAAGCTAAGAACAATGAGTATAAGGAGGCAGTTTGCATAATTAAAAGGCAATATTAAAGCTAAAACAATAGGTATGCAAATACTAAAAGGGAATAAACAAACACCACTCTGAGAGAGGGTAAACACAAGCAGTCAGAGCAGTAATGCTTAACAATCCATCTAAAGGTTACTAATGTAGCCAGCCATGATGTGGCCAGTCACTCATGTAGGCAGTCACTGAGGGAAAGCTTGCCTGAAGAGAAAGGTCTTTGCTTCCTTTCAGAAGGACAGCAAAGATGGGGCTAGTCTGGCCTCCTGAGGGAGGTCCAAAGTCTGGGAGCAACAACAGAGAAGGCTCTCACCTTTGTCCCTATCAGAAGTACCTGTATAGATGGTGGGACCTAGAGAAAAGCTTCACCTGATGATCTTAACACCCAAGCCAACTCATAGTGGGAGACACGGTCTTTGAGGTAGCCATTTAGAGCTTTATAGGTTAAAACCAACACTTTGAATTTTGCCCAGAAACTAATTGGCAGCCAGCGGAGCTGCCAATTAGTAGCCAGCCCCGGTCAACAATCTGGCTGCTGCATTTTGGACTGGCTGAAGTTTCCTGACACTTTCCATTGGCAGCTCTATGTAGAGCGAGTTGCAGTAATCCAGCTGGGAGGTAACTAGGGTGTGTATGACATGGCCAGATCAGATCTCTCCAAAAATGGACTACAAATCTCGTAGTTCTCCATTATGCCTAGCTTAGCTTCAGAACCTTCCATTTGAGGCCTTTCTCCAGGTGAACCACATTTAGGCATCTGTGAGTTGGTCTGTCCCTCAGGTGGAACTCTCACAATTGAGAATTGTGAAATCTGTAGTCCAACCCCCCATCTCATTTCTACTACAACAACAAACAAAGAAAGATTAAAAGAGGTTGCTCTGTTTTCTTTTGAATCTGCTAAGACTCCAAAGACAGGTTTATGGGTGTGGATCACAAGATTGCTCCCCCTTTACTGCGTAAGAAAACGTTCTGCAGGAGGGAGGGCTTACAGCCTAATTTCTCTATTTTGTACTTGTTTGTGTGCCAGAAATTATATATATGTTCCATCAAATGAGTGAACCGTAGACATGAAATTAAGTTTTCTCTTAATTTCACTTTTTGAGAGCTTGGTTTCCAACACTGATCAGTTATTTCCTTTATTTAAGCAGTTTCCCTCAAGTGATACTCTGTGAAATACCACACCTTTCTTTCTTGATTGACAACTCTGGCTTCACTTCTGTTTGCATTATATGTTGTGGCTTAAAACATATCTGCAGCTGATGGCAGTACAAGGAGATTCTGTCAGTCACTTTTCCAGTGATAAACAATGTGGTCCTTATTTGTGGAGGTGTCAATGCCATAGTGAGTATTTGAAACATACAGCTTGACCAGTCATTTCGACCAGGGCCTATTGAGTTTTCCTAGTGCTCAGCAGCAAATGAAGGTGTCCTGTTGGGTTGCTCCTCTGATTTACTCATGTTGTGTTTCTATTGAAACACCAGAGGCCTTTTGTTTGAGTTTGTGAATAAGCTTCTTTCAGACACAAGTACCAATTTAAAGCCTCTGCTTTCTTTGGGCAGAATGCAAGAACACCAATGACATTTTCTGTTCATATATGGTCTTTTAAAGGCAATTAATGTTGTTTTCTTTAAAAGAGAAGAGAAAGCAATAACAATGAAGGTAAATATAAATCTTGTTAAATGCAGCACGTGATGGTATTCCAGGTGATTACATCAAATGTGAGAATATGAATTAGTTTAGTTCTTCCATATCAGTGACCACAGTGAGGTATTGTAGTGATACTGATAAATAATTGGTGTCTTATAGCATAGGTAGGACTTAGTATTATTCAAGGATTGATCCAAACATTGTAACTTTTTAACATATTCAGGTTTTAGTGAATAAACATAAACCTATTGCATGAATGGAAGAAAGATTTGTATTACGTAGGTTTATGTGAAAGGGCATTCAGATTGATTGCTGTTTCCCATCACATGACCATGCAATAGTAAATTTGTGTTGTACATGTTATAAGGCTTAGAGGCATGAGTAATATTTGAGCAAGTGCATACTGCGAGATTAACATAACAATAGGCCATAACAATTTAAGAATGTGTTGAGAAGAATCAGAGAGGCGTTAGTGCTTTTATTTTGCCTAGCATATGCACATGTTGCCAGACAATGTCCATCTGTTTATCCACTCTTCACAGATCTATTCATAATCTAGATCACAGATCTACTTTCATTATTTCTGTGCTTTACAGAGAATATGGGAATAAATCCCTACCTGAAAGTAATTATATTGCCAAAACAGACACATAGAAGCCCATAGAGAAAAGGCAGGGAAAATGAGTCAACAGTTAAAAAAGGGAAGCATACTGAACTATTGCCATTTCATATACTTAGGATTAGTTACAGTATGGTATTACCAACAAGTAGTCATGACTGAGGCATCTTAAAATTTATTATGGCAAAAGCTTTTGTGGACTAGTGGCATTTCATCCAGGTCTCACAGTGGTTGACAAACTTTCATAGGGTTTATCCATGTGTTGACACAATTTTTCATTGATATAGAGAAAATTTGTGAGTATTTGTCACATCTTGAGGTATGGCTATGTTATAAGACTAGAGAAATAAGGAGAGACAGAAGCCATGGGGAGTTTTGAAGGCAAGTAGTTTGTTGGCAGATTAGCAGTAGACTGGAAAGCACTGTAAGGATTTTAATGAGGGATGTTATGTGACAGTGGTAGAGATGAATCATTTTAACAGCATAGTGCTGAACAAATAAGAATGGATCTAATTGTCAATGGGACATCAGAGAAGAGGTGAGTTTGGTAATCAGGTGATGTTGCGAACCCATGTTTTTGTGGAGGTGTTAGAGAGAAGAAGATATATTTCTGGGATGTTGTGAAGACAGAAGTAACATGATTTCCACAACTGCCTGAAAATAGGGTGGGCAGGGGGAAGGGATTTGTGAGAAAATGCATATTAGAGTACAGTGGCTAAAATCATGTTGTTTGGAGTAAGCCAAATCATAATGTTCAGCCCGTTTCTTCCTGGTAAAAAAAGAACCTTGCCACAATTCTCAGTGTGCACACTCAGCGAGACAGCGTGTGTGCACGCCTCCAAGAATCATGGGAGGGATAGTTTGTTTATCAGAGAGAAATTGGCTGAAAGTTACAATTCAGCTTATACTAAGCAACAGGATTTCTGCCATTATGTGTGCAGTGCACAGTGATTCGACTGACTGCACCATGTGCAGAAGTATTTACCTAATGTGAAATACTGTAGATGGGAAAGCACAGCACAGGACGTTTGTTGTGTTCGCAGAAACGTTTACCTTAATTAAATATCCTTTAAAATACTAACTGAATTAATATAGTGGATACTATTGGTGTGCATCCTTGAGCCATGGTTAAACAATCACAGTTAGGCCATGAAATGTATACAGTATTTTCTTTTGCTTAAATCCATAAAATCACAGATTTAGATAGTGCTTTGCAGAGTCTGTAACAGTGGTTCTTAAACATGGAGTGTGAGATACTTTGGGGCTGCAATCTTGAAAGCCCTAGCCACCATAGCCAATAGTCAGGGCTTCTGGGAGTTGTAATCCAGGAATTTGGAGCCCCACATTTGAGAACGACCTGTCTATTTAGATACCCCAATGTCCCTCCACTGATTTTAACCTGTTAAGGTTTCCTACTAATCAAACTCTAAATCAATTTTTTTTTAAGAAAAGCTTTTTATTTGTTGTTCAAACAGTTTCAAATCCAGATGAATAATCGGTCCCATGTTTAAAGTAGTTACAGATATGACTATAGCTAGTTATGATTAAGAGCTATCAGAAAGAATAGGGTGAATTTGTACAGAAGAAGAGAGCACATAATAGTTCAGGCAGTGATAACCTTTACATTCCTGGTGTTTGAGAGAATAACCATCACAATTGGCTATGCTGGTTGTGGTTCCTAAGAGATGGTCCAAAACATCTGGAGGGTCAGATGCTCTCTACCTCTTGATTAAAGGATTAGCATGGTGATGTCTGCACTGGCTAATGCCAGATTTGTTTTAGTTAGTAGTCTAACTGGGTAAAAAATAAGTGATTTTAATCCATTAAAGGCACTGTGGATTAAATTCCTTGTGCTAGACTACTTCTGTGAAAAACTTTATCAAAAGTCAGAGGTATTTCACTGGTGTTGTATATATGTTGGCTCCTAGCCTCTCCCCTCCCTTTCTGCCCCCCCCCCCGAGAATAGATAGGTCAGTAGTATGTGCTGGAGTGTGGAAGCTACTCCAGCATCATATGGTCATATATAATTTTGCAGAGAACTTAAATCCAACCTTAGAATTTCCTATAATCTGTGCCATCCTGTTTCATACAGTCCCATCTCATAGTTGTCCTTTCTCTGCAGTGCTCTATGCCCCGGTCTCTGTGGCTGGGCTGCTCCAGCCTGGCGGACAGTATGCCCTCGCTTCGATGCCTCTATAACCCAGGGACTGGCGCACTCACAGCTTTCCAGGTACTCTCTCACTCTGTCTCTCTTGGGTGTGTCTGCTGCTTGTGCTTGTGCCTGCTTTCATTAACACCCTATTATGATGATTATGTTATTGTTTGTTCAATAATTGTGCTTCCTTCATGTCATTCAAGCTATTAGATACCATCTTCATCTTGCATATATCCAGAGCTGACCACTAAAACAAAACCATCACACATAATTGGATACTACTTGCTCAAGCCTGTTGAGAATGCTTGACCAAAAACGCAATGCAATTTTGATCTGGATGTACTTACAGTAACATATAGTACTTACAGTAACTAACAGATCTGGATGTACTTAAGGTAACACTGCCCTTGCCTTTAATGTTCTGGAATTGCTAAAGGGAATGTATTTGATTGTTAAAGTGGGACAGTGATGCTGTGAGAGCTAGTGCCTTGCCTTTAAACCATTTGGGCCCTTGGCTTATTGCTATATGCTATTGCTTTTCACTTTTTGAAGCTAGCTGCATGAAAAAGTGGTAACATTGTGGAAGAAAGTAGGGAAAGGTCAGAAATGTGAGCATAGCAGTGCTGCATGTTGTGCTTTTTATTTCCTGCTATTTGCCACCCCTATTGCACCTTGTGAATTGTTCCAGGACTTTCGTACTTCTTGGGTCTGTCTGAGACTCAGGGGGCTTCTCCTTGCTAAGGAGCCAAAAGTCTGTAATACCAGCTTGCCTTTGCTTTATTACCATTGTATTATTCTGAAAACAGCAGTTGGAAACTTTATAGTCTTACTAAAATACTGAGCAAGTACTGATGGAAAGTGTGAACTTCACATTTAATCTTAAAATCCTGGTTTTTATCTGCCCAGAGAAGGGAATCCTGCAGATGAAGCATTGGTTGTCGTGCTAGTCATGAAGTATGTCACTTGTTCACTTGGTCATTATTAGATGGATTAGAGCCAATTTCCCCAAATTGTCATATGATGTCAATTCTTATTATCCCACACAGCATGACCACTTTCTGTGTTGATGGTAATGAAGGGAGTTTTAGTCAGCACTTTGAGGGAGCAGCTTGTGAGAGATGGTATTAGCAATATGATTGTATTAAAAAGCAAGCAGTCCTAGAATTGAGCTATCTTTGGTCCAGAACTATAAGATGAAATCTGCAAATAAATCCCCCCTCCCAATCCGGCAGCTTTCTTGTCTGCTTATTTATTCAGAGTATTTGTGTCTAGATTCCTTATCCAATAGCTAATAATTAATACATTTGCACCATCTCACCAAACTGAAGTAACCCTGAAAATCGCAACAGAATATTAGCATATTAAATATAACAGCAGGTAATCAAAAATATCAACATCGGTTGCAGAAACATCCATTAAAACCCACTTTCAGATCAGCAGACCTAAGTGCTCAGTGGAACAGTATAAGTTTTCACTGCCTGCTAAAAAAACATGCAGTGATGGGAGTTACATAGGTCTTCATTAGGAGGATGTTTCCAGAAGTCTGGCACAACTGAAAAGGTACTCTCTTTCTCACATCCAGTTCACATATTCTTGTGATACACAGAAAACTGTTGGAATTCATAGGAACAGTGGTGACCATCATTTGTTCAAGGAAAAAGCGAGTAAGTTGTGGTTCTTTCACTGTTGCTGAACTGAAACTGCCATCATCCTTGAGGAGTGGTTGTGCTGGCTGGAACCTATAAGAGTTGCAGTCCAAGAAGAGCTGGAGGTCCACAAATTTAACTTTCTTGGTTTAGGTTTATAAACTCCCAGCCCAAACTCCTTAGGGGTCTGGCTTTATAGATAAAGGGAGACAGACTGGAGCAAATACGCCTGATGTTTTGTGACAGTGTCAGTTCATAAATCTTTCCTGTTATGATTAATTTAGATTTCTAGGCTGATCATATTTCTGCCTTACTAGTGGGTTTTGACACTTGCTGGGATTTTATAATCCCCTAAATAGCATATGTCAGCAGCAAGTGAACTGCCGTCTTGGAGAACAGGGTTTGTTCTAGGGAAGTGCCCATTCAAGATGTCCATGTTAGAAAGAGAGGTATATGTTTAACTGAAGAGTTTTTTAAAAAAATAAATAAAATGAATGTTTATTATGAATCAGTATTAAGTGGCTCCCCCCCCCCCCCCGAAAAATGGTTTTGCCATATCACTGGGACAATTTTACTAAAATCCATAACCTATGTGTATCTAAAATCTTTTCAATATTTAATTAATATAGGGAAACAATAGCTTGGCCTAATTTCCACAAACCTAACTCGCCTTTTTGAAATCACTGAATTAAAGGTATGTGTGAAGTATCTTGATGACTGTTTAGGGATAGCTAAAAGGAGGATTTTCCAAACGTACGCAGTGTGAAGACCTGAATGACTGTATATATACATGCCCACAGTAAAAACAAGTGTGGTTTGCTGCTTCAAAACAATAGAGAAACTTCATAGCTAATCCAACATGTTCCTGAGTTTCATGATCATTGTGACTGTCGATAGTACACAGTTTTTTGGTCAAGAACACATGATTTGACTTAATTTCAAATCTGGCTTCTTGCCTAAACTGATGTGAAAATAGTACTGATGCATCTTGGAACCTTTTTGCATCAATTCTTCTAGTTGGCTATTCTTTGATGTTGATGGCTTGGGACCCATTGGAAACTTTTGCTAAATGCTCTTTGCTCTCAGCTTGGCTGCACGACAGACAAATAATTTCATTGTAAGCCAGCAACTCAGAATAGTACTTCAAATATAGTATATTGTCCTCCTTGTAGCTTTGTGAGTGCTGGTTCAAAAATGGACACAACCCCAGTGTTGTAGCTGCTCACATAGAAAGTCCCTCCAGGTATCTCAGCCACATGATCTGGCTCACGGTCTTGGTTGTGGTGCATCACTGTGATGAAAACAGCCACAATAATTGCTTCACATGGAGTGAGGTCTTTTTTGGGTAGGGTTGGGCAATCAAAGAAAATGCTTGGAATCTAGAAGGTGGGGTTGGCCCAGAGCAAGTGCTACTGGTAGGATCAAATCATGAGGAACAAGCAGTATGCCAAAGAGACCCTGGGAAAATCATTTGCTGCCACAAAAGGACGTCTGTGTGCAGCCATACTGAGAGCTTGGCTCAAGCATAGGCAAAGAGTACAGAGGAGTCCCAATTCTGGGCATGCTTGTGGGAGGGGTCAGATAAAAGTTTAAAGTATCTCAGGTTCTGCGCTGAATAGAAATTCTTCTTTGATTTCCAGTTATGTAGCTGAATTTATGTTGGCCAGTTAAGTTATTACAAAGCTATGCTCCCAGATTATGATCTGGTGATGTCTTAAGATAATGTTAAACACTGTGTATAGATGTATAAGAGAGGATATTTTCAGATTGGTCTGTTCAAGTTATCCTTTGTGTGTGGTCACCGGTGGTGACTTGGCAATTAGGAAGACATCAGCTCATGTTTGAAATTTCCTTGCTTTGTTTACTGGCATGAAAGTACTTTTTCATTCATTCATAGATTCAGTTGGAATTGAGGACACATAGGTGATAAACTTTTGATTACATCAGGTACTGTTCATCCATTCATTGAATTTCTCCACAGTCACAGAAAATTTGTCTTATATCCAAGTAGCCCCATTCCACTTATTATTTGATCTTCGTACTTTGCTTCAAGTGACTTCCAGATGGTCCAGCTAGTCTTGTCTTCTTCAACATTCATCCATTCAACAAGATGAGTTGTTTTAATTCTCTATAGGTTTAGCCTAGCCTCTTCTGGTTTAATATTTAGAGCTTGAGATGTGTAAGGAAAACTTTTTGATTTTAGCTATCATCTGGATGGTTGGTGTCCATGAAGTGAATGGGTTTGGTGCTGTATGACCGTATGTGCATGCAATTTATGCCACACCACGTGTACAAAAGATCTAGCAAATGACCACAACAATGCTATTGAAGTAACCCACATCTTGTCAAAAATAGTCTAATTATCTTAACATTTCAATTTGTTTTAATTTTCTCTATATAAAATTACATTTTATTCATACATGTCCATAATTTTAAATTGTACAAATCTCTGATACAAATAAAGAAAGATTCATTCATTCATTCTATTTATTTTTCACCTTTTTTCCAATAAAGGGACTCAAGCAGCTTATTAAATATTTTTAAAATAAACAACAGCTAAAAAGCCAATAAATCACAGCATTAAAAAGCAATTAAACATATTATCATATTAAAACAACCATTGAATAAAAAAAACATTTTAAACTATTTAAAAGCACGTTAGAAGAAGTTAAGAAAGTACAGTACCCCCCATTAAAGATTCTTCCTTGGCAGCCAGTCAGTTACTAAAAGCCTGCATGAACAGAAACTACATTTAGAAATCTTTTGTTCTTGGCTGCAGTCATCATGGCAGAGCTTCTCTTACTATCAGGGAAGTGAAGTTTACAGAGTTCCTTATGCTGTTTTATTTGTGACATGCTAGCAGTCCCCGGAGAGCCTAGGTCTTTCTACAATTTATGGGATCTCCACTCATTATCTAATGGAATTGTTGTATGGCCCAAACTGTTAGTTAGTTAGTTAGTTAGTTAGTTAGTTAGTTACTACAAGCACTATTCTGGGCAGTTTAGTGCAAACATTTTTCTGAGCATTTTACAGATTAAAATTTAGAACCCAGCAAGACCCCCTATAACAATATATTCAGTATGACAGTTCACAGATAGAGATCCAAAATTCATTAAATGAAAAAGAAAAAACAAGGGAAAAATAAAATTAATATTAACTAGTGTCAATTCAGCCAACCCTCAGCCATTTTGGCTAGTAAGGATTGCACCATCAATTATGTATTTTCTCTGGTAAATTGAAAGACATAAAGAAGAATACCAATAGAATACCACTGCTTATGAAAATGAAGTGATGAAGAATCTAGGGCTAGATTCCAAAAATACGCTGACTTGTCAAGTCATTTACATCATTGCCCACAATGCTTATCTAGAAAGTGACATTTTTAGAATAGCATGCAATGTTTAGCTAGTAACCTGGTGAACGAATGAGCTGGTCTAGTAATACAAAAATTTTTCCCCCTCTATAACTGATAGCAAGGTGCACTCCATGGTCAGAAGATCTATTTGCACAACAGAAGAGATGGCTGTCTTTTACTGAAATCCATATAGTATTGCTCACTCTGGCTCTACTTTGGTGGTTCTGGTAAAGTACCTGCAGGTTATTTACTGTGGGATTATAAAGCCAAATCTGAGTTTGGGGGTATAGCAGTCAAAATGCATGGTTTCAGCCTCACTAGCTGGGGCCTGGCTTGTCCTCCATTTATGAATGTACTTAGGTGGCTTCCAACTGTTTACAAGACAGCAGAGGTGAGATCTTTGATTGACAAGTTAGAAATGCATTCGATCATTCCCTCTGCCAGTCTCTGGTTCATGCTGTTAAAAATGTCAGCCTCTCCAAGTTTGAATGGCAGCCTGAGGGCCTCCAAAGCTTTTTGTTTTCTGAGATGGAAACACAAATTGGATATGTGCCTGAGCGCACCATTCTGGGCTGTAATTTCATCTTTTAGCTAAGAACCACAAGGTACATGAACAAAGCACCCTGTAAACAATAATACTGGAAGAAAAAAAATAAACAAGGTCGTGTTTCTGATACGTTGATCCACTGGTGTCCTGACCTCTATCACGTTGAACATCTCCTTTCTGATTGCTGCTCCCTCTGGCATTTCAATGAGAGGGAGAGGCTGACATAGAGGATTTACCAAGATTTAAAGTTTCTGTAGTGTTGCTCATTCCTTGTATTGCCTATGAAATATTGAAGTGCCATGGTGTGTGACATTCAGTTTTAAGCAATGATCCTCATTTGGAAGAGACTATGTCCAAGCTATGTGATTCTCTGTTTTCTTCTCCTTTAGAACTTTCCAAAAAGCCCACCCCCCTCTCTCACTGAGAAAACAAAAAATAGCAACTGTGAAGGGCAAAAACAAAATCAGCAGTTTGATATTCCCACCCAAACACATCTGTGGTAGATAAAGATTAGCTGTACAAGAGTTTATAGAGGAAAATGAGTGAGTTTACTGCCTGAGGAAATGTATAGTGGAGATGTGTATGCTATGCTATTTAAAGAATAATAAAAAGGGGGTGGTTTATACCCTGCATTTTTACTGTTTTCAAAATGTGCAAGGCAGACATGAAACATGGGAAAGGTAGATTCAAAGCAAGCTGTTATCTAGCACTTCCATGACAAAAATTGGAGCCATCCTTCTTTTCTTTTTTCCTTGCTCCCTTTTCTTTTTATATAAAAGTTGCAAAAAACATTGTGGTGTCTGTTGCCATACCTCAGGTGTGATGCAAGAAACACTGGCTGAAATCCTATTCCTGTAAGTGCTGCAGCGTAAGACTAATGATGTCATCAGCCAGGGCAATTTTTTGAAAATTAAACATTTCCCCCTCCTATCATAAACCTCTGTAGGTCTCAAACAATCCTTTTCATTGTCAGGAATCTGAGAGGGCCAAGGATGGGAAGAGGAAGTATTTAATTACTGAAAATTGCTACTTCTGGTTAAGTTATCCCAGCTGTGGTGACTTTTCGCAATTAAAAACTTTGCCTCCTGTTCCTCAGCCCCCACAGATTCCTGATGATGAAAAAGACCTGTAGGGACTTTGTGATGGGAGGGGGAAATGTTTAATTTTCAAAAAAATTGCCCATTCTGAATATTGTGTTGTAAAGGGGAACCTCATATACTTATCAAGTGTGAATGTTCCTCTTTCCCTTGTTAGAAGTTAGAAAGGTATGCACGTCTATTATGTCAAATGATACATGTAGCACTGATGGCATGGGATACAGGTACTCTTAAAGCTAGCTCCAAGTTCCTGAGTATTGTGAACATCTGCTTAGAGGTATTGCAGAGTCCCACAATGCACTAATTGAATCACTGTTTTTCTAGAGTTGCACTCTGCACTAATTGAATTAGCATGTGTGTGTGTGCGTCTGCGCACGCATTGAAATTAGCAAAACCAAAGCTGTATGATAAAAAGAAGGAGAGATCATGCGTACTGTGCTGCTACCTCATGGTTGTTTGTGGTACTGTATCAGTACCAGAAACCATTTCCCCCTTAGTTTAAACAGAATCAAGGCTAATAATTCTAGTTTGAATGTTTTAACTATACACGTCAGTAATGAGCAGGCTATAGTGACTAAATCCCACTCATTGATGTTAAACTCTTCAGAAGAGCCTCACAACATGTACTTTTTGGGACAATAAATTAACTTACTCACACCAGTATTTTTTCACTTATTTATTCGAAGATCTTTTACATTTCATAAGAAGTAGTAGTTTTGGCGTGTAGTATGTGGAAAACTCCAGTTTAACACTGAATAGGCAAATTGTCCTCTCTTTGACCAGTAAAATCAATGCCAGGGTCTTTTATATGGCTTAAAGACATATCTTAAAAGAGTAGCTTTTCTTTATGCAGATGCAGATAATTCAAATAATTAATTTTATTCCAAACATGGGAGGAAATTTAGTTTTGTTAAAGGTTTGTTATCTCACCTTTCAAGTCAGCATCAGTCATGTGTATTGTTTTTACATATGCAGTGTTTGTGACCTTGACAGGTATAGATTTACAGATTCATATAGAAATAGCATCCTACCTCATTTCAAAGTTCAGAAAAATTGATATGATCATAGCTTTCTTCTTGCAAATATAGTAGTCAATGAAAAGCTTCATAGAGTATTTCCCTCAGCCTTTCAACATCACCTTCAAAGTTCTTACTTTTTATTACAAAAATAGCTAAATATATTTATATATTTACTTACCTCTAGTAATTGCAGTAACAAATGGGAAACTGTTAATTTTCATAATGCTATTTCTCAGATTCAGGGTTCTCATGTAATGTGCCTTTGGCTCTAATTCTTCTTATAGCAGAACTGTGTCTGGGCTATAGGACCTCAGATTGCAAGTGGGGAATCTCATGATTGAATGTTCCTCACAGGTGTAGTTCTGCATGTTACCCAAAACCTAACTGTGGAGAACTTCCCACACCACCAAGGCAGGTTTTCAAGATTTACAAGGAAGTGCTGGGTGCAGGGTATCGCCATCTCCTAGTTCAGCTGACAGAAGTAATTCCATCAGTACAACCACCACATTGGATCCTGGCCTAGAAGTTTCTTTTCACTACCAGAACCAAACTGAACTTTCAGTATTCTTACATACAGCACCACTCCTGGTTAGTCTATATTCTCTGCATGTCGGCAGTCTAATTTGAGTGGGAAAGACATTTTGTTGCTGCTGTTGTGAACAGTTGGGAGGCAGAGACCATTACTCATCTACTGCAGAATATCCAGAGATCTACTGATAGATTCTGTTCTCACTTCTAGTCATTCCTGTTTAAACTCCCTCATTGCTGCTCTCACCCTAATATCTTCGCATAGGAAGATGGAAGCCTGTAAGGGATGCAGGAATCTTTCTTTCTGACTTATGGTTTGCTTTGTGTGGGAAATTTTTACATGGAACACTATGTATTTATGCCTACTTGCAATCTGAAATAATACGATTTCTGGTTCACCAATAGAGTGATAACCTATTGTGCACACTGCTTTGGGTGTAACATCACAGAAATCAGTCCAGCTAATGATTATGCTCAACCATTATTAAATATTTGTCAGATGGTGCTATTAATGTGTGGTCAGACCTTTGTTTTCAAATATTCAGAAGCTTCTCAAGGTGGGAAAGCTGTCATGTTTCAGAAGGGCTTAAATATGTCAGGTTTATAAACAGATCTAATTTTTAAGTGCCTCTGTGGTGTTATGTCTAGAAAGAGAAACCCAGATTCTTTGGCATTCTCAAATTTAATTTAAATAGATTGCTATTGTTTTAATGTTCAACTTCCAAATGTTGCTATAGTTGCATATAATTTTTTTCTGTAATTTTTGCATCAGTAACGATAGTATTTCTGAATGCGATTTGCATAGAGCTTTGAAGAAGAGAATCCTCTGAACATTTGTAAATGGGCTGAAACACATTTCAGTAATCTGAAATGGCAGTCATACTATGCCAAAGTGATAGCAAGAAGCAGCTTTTAAAATAGAAGGTGGAGGGGGTATTTATAGTGTTATCCTTCAATAATGCACTTTTTAATTCTATGGAACCTACAGGTGAAACATGTAGACTCACAGGATTTCCCTACGTCATCATTCAGGAGAACAATAGATCAGTAAAAGTTCATTTTCTTCAAAGAGCCTTGCTGTCTCCTGCTGGTTGGATTTTATGGAAATCAGAGTATGTTTTTATTTTTAGTTAGTCCCAGGTCTTCTTAATGCCTGTAGGGGAGGTTTTAAGTTGTAATTGGTAAAGAATCCATTTCATACACTGTACAAAAAGCTTTTTAAAATAATCTGTTTCTGAACCCAAGGTGTCCTGGGACCAGCTCTTGATATAAAAATTCATAGAAACCTGTTTTTTTTCCCTGAGTCTGGCAATGCTTTGCCTTAGTGCTGTAGTGTTAGAATTCACATTGGCCAGGTTGTTCTGTAAATTAAACACTGACAGCTCCCCTCAGGGGAACAGCCAATGTATTTATGATGATGTGCTGATTACACAAAATACACTGCAAGCAGAAAACAGCTGCAGAGAACAAACCTCTTAAAAGAATACCATTACAAATAGCACCCTTAGTATTTCTAGTGGTGAGGGTAAAATACAGCATGTTAATGCAACTTGTTCTTTTAACTGCCTTTGCAAGAGATGGAAGATCTGAAGGGAGAAAGCTCAAACTGATATTGTATTTACATGTGATTCCAATACAGCTTGCAAATGTAACTATTATTAGCGGCTAGGAAGGAGTAACCTGTGCCTATGTCACACTTTTTTCATTAGGTATCCTACTAGTTTTAAGTAGTTTTGAGACAGAAGTTCAGTTTTTGATTTTGTACTTTGATTCTAGGGCTGTTTTTTGATGCGCGTGGTTCCTCTTAGGTTTAGAGTGGCTTTCCTTGCAGTTGTTGGTAGTTGAAACTGTTATAAAGGCAAGGATGCTTCTGTAGCGCCTTCTCCCACCCAGTTCTTCCAGAGACACTCGTTCTAGCCAGGCCGGGCAATTGAGGGGCCTAACGCCGAGGGAGGCCCGGAAGGAAAGAACAAGGAACCGGGCCTTCTCGGCAGTGGCCCCTCGCCTCTGGAACAACTTGCCCGTAGAGATCTGCCTGGCTCCCTCTCTGGGTGTCTTTAGAAATAAACTTATGACATGGCTATTTAGGCAGGCTTTCCCTCCTGCTGTATTTTAATATTTACATTTTTACATTTTGGATTTTGTTTGTTCATTGTTTCTATTGTTTTTAAATTTTGTAATGCCGCCCAGAGTAGACTATCTGTCTAGATGGGCGGGGTATAAATCTAATAAAATAAATAAATAAATAAATAGATGGAACTGTTGCTAGCCTCGGATGACTTGACTGGATGTCTTGGCTTTCAGCTTTGATGCAGAATAGATATTATTATATGTGTATGCACACACAGAGAAGAAATCTAGGAAAATAGCACCTGTTTTGGAATGTGCTGTCTGATGGTATATTTCATATCACTACATAGGAGGCCTTATCTTTACAGCATTGATTTGAACATTCTCAACATTCAACATTCTGAGCATACCAGAAAGAATATTCATTTTTAAAAATATAAACAAAAATAATACGAACATAAAAACGTCTAATAACACATAACAAAAAAACTATGCAAATCGTGCTCCCCACCCCACCCCGGGACGATTTGGGAGTTACGACATTTTCTTTTTCCTCTGTGGATCCTCATTCCCCGTTCAAAATTGTATTAACTCTTGCAAAAGTCTATGTCGCTTCCCCTTTATTAACACCAAATAAATGACATCTCTCCATATATCTGTAAATATATTATTATTTATCAAGAGTATTCTTATAAATAGTTTTGTATTTTTAAAATCATTCTAGGAGAGATCCAGCCATGTGCCTATTCTACTCCTTTTCTACCTTTTCCAAAATTTTTGTGAATATATACTGTACAGTGTTGAGGTGGCAAATAAGTACTTGTTAAAAAGATCAGTAATTAAACAAAACTAAATACATTCTGGACTCAAGTCTTCTAAAATTCTTGAAGGGAATAGTAACTTAGGGTGCCTTTTGATATGGCTAAAATGAACCCTTACTGTGACATGAACCTACAGTTTAGTTGAAATGCATTACGTTTTCTCACAATGAATTCCACTAATGAAAAAGACTGGAGTGCACAAAAGCTTGTGTCACATATACTCAGTTTCACACAGTAGCCAGGAAACTTCATGCATTTGAAATAACCTATTGCCTATATAAGATTATGTCACATTAAATGTATAGATTTTTAAGGTGCTGCACAATTCTTTGTCATTTCTGCTGTGACTTTTCTAGACTTTTCCAATTTTATTTTTGTACATGACAAATCAAGATACTCATCTGAAGCAGCTCTGTGGAAGCTAATTCCTATTTATGCATAAAATTTAGAGACTGAAATTTTGAGATTTTGAATTAAAAGATTAAGAAAAGGAAACATGCTTGAAAAGAATGAATCTGGCTCAACTAAGTTGGCTATGGTAAGGACAAAGGGTCTGGCTTGATGTCCTCTTACAAGTGGCAAGAGTCAGCCCATATTTCTTTAGGTGAACTAAGGTTTAGTGATTCATGATGTGAAGTTTCTTGAAATTTTAATTCCATAAACATTGATGAGGACAGGGCAAAGAGTAAGGCAGTAAATGTTGTGCTAATAAGGTGAAATGAGTAACGCATAAATTAGGTTGCATATTATATCATTCTTTTACCATTTTTAGAAACTGAAACAACAATTACATATATAAGTAGTATTAGAGTCCCCAGTTCTTATACTCTAAAGGCATTTTAAGTAGGATTTTCTTGCTGTTCACAAAGTAGTGGAAAAGTGAAGTTCAGAATTAAACCAACAGTGCAGAATAACTCTTTGACAGAACAAAAGGAGGATTATGTGTCTTTGTTTCTAGAAATAGAATGTAGACCTCGGCCCCATTTTTCTGAAGTGAAGTAAATTCATATTAATAGAAACAGAAAATGATTAGTAGACCATGTAACCTGAATATTTAACCAAATATTGTAACAGTGTTATTAGTATATTAGTATCAGATTTTAAATATAACATATAGTCATATACTAAGTCATGTTAAATGCAGACAAATTTTAGCCACCATGGTCAAATCTATCACTTAAACAGGAAGTGGTGGCTTATATCCATTGGTGGCTTTGCTTTTGTTGTGATGCAGAATTTTTGCTGGATCCCCTTCCCAGTACACATATACCGCAGCTCTCAGCTTTATATTCCATTCTGTTCTGGAGTTTTACTTAGACCTTGAGAGCATCTTTTAGGGAGGCTTGACTAGATTGGAGAAAAATTAGAAAAAATTAGTTGCTTTTGACTTTTGCAAGTCAGATGTCTTTTCTGCTGAGACAAAGAAGCCACTGAACACAACCAGTGAAATGTACTTAACACAAAGAAAGAAAAATTGAATAGATGCACATATTGCAGGGACGTGGTGGCGCTGCAGGTTAAACTGCAGAAGCCTCTGTGCTGCAAGGTCAGAAGACCAGCAGTCGTAAGATCGAATCCATGCGACGGAGTGAGCTCCCGTCGCTTGTCCCAGCTCCTGCCAACCTAGCAGTTCGAAAGCATGTAAAAATGCAAGTAGATAAATAGGTACCACCTGGGTGGGAAGGTAACGGCGTTCCGTGTCTAGTCGCGCTGGCCACGTGACCACGTAAACTGTCTTCGGACAAACGCTGGCTCTATGGCTTGGAAATGGGGATGAGCACCGTGCCCTAGAGTCGGACACGACTGGACTAAATGTCAAAGGGAACCTTTACCTTTACCTTTACCTACATATTCTGATGATAATCGATACTGGGGCTTTCATGTTTTCATTTCTTTCCCATACAGGACTCAGAAAAAATAGATGGGTTAACCTCTTTTCCTAAATTTCTTTGTACCTTTATCTCTGTTAAGTCTGTACCACGGTGACTCTGGCTCTCCTACTATTTTTACATAAATATGCCCATACATGCAGGACACCTCAGCAGCTTTCAATATCATCAACCATGGTATCCTTCTGGGCTGTCTCTCAGGCACTGTTTTATGGTGGCTCCGGTCCTTTGTGGAGAGGAGAACTCAGAAAGTGGTGCAGGGGGACTTCTGTTTGACACCCTGGCTGTTGGTCTGTTGTGTCCCTCAGGGTTCTGTTTTGTCCCCTATGATATTTAACATCTACACGAAACCGCTGGGAGAGGTTGTCTGGAGTTTTGGGGTTTCATGACACCAGTATGCGGATGATACCCAACTCTATCTCGCTTTTCCATTAAGATCCAAGGAAGTTGTTTCAGTTCTACATCAGTATCTGGTAATAATAATGGACTGGATAAGGGTGGATGAACTGAAACTTAACCCAGACAACACAGAGGTACTCCTGGTCAGTCAAAAGGCAGGTCAAGGAATAGGGGTTCAGCCTATGCTGGACGGGGTTACACTCCCTCTGAAAACACAGGTGCACAGTTTGGGCATGCTCCTGGATTTGTCTTTGAGTCTGGATGCCCAGGTTTTGATGGTGGCCAGGAGTGCCTTTGCACAGTTAAAACTAGTGCACCAGCTGTGGCAGTTTCTGGAGAAGTCTGATCTGGCCACAATGACACATGCTTAGTTACATCCTGGACGGGTTACTGTAAAGCACTGTATATGGGCCTGCTTTTGGAAACTGTTTGAAAGTTTCAAAGGGTTCAAAACGCTGGAACCAGTTTGTTAACTGGGGCTGGATACAATGATAATGTAACTCCCCTGTTACAGTCGCTGTTCTTGCTGCTGATCCATTTCTGGGCCCAATTCAAAGTGTTGGTTTTAACTTATAAAGCTCCAAATCGCTTGGGTCCAAGCTGTCTCAAGGACCACATCTTGTTAAGATCATCAGGGAAGCCTTTCTCTCGGCCCCATCATCCTTCACAGGCCTGCTTGGTGGTAACACAGGAGAGGGCCTTCTCTGTCGCTGCTCCCAGACTCTGGAACTTCCTCTCATGGGCTGACCCCATCCGTGATGTCCTTCCGCAATCAAGCTGAGAACTATCCTTAGTGACTGGCTAAGAGAGGTTTTAAAATGGGATGTTTTGTATTTTTGTTGTTTTTAAATCTGTTTTAGTAATGCTTTTACCTAACATTTTAAATGTAATGTTCATTTAATTCTTTTTTAAAATTTGAATAATTAATTTAACTTTTATTATTGTGTTTTAATTATGTAAACTGCCTTGGGTCCCTTTTTAGGAGGAAGACAAGGTAAAAATATTTTGAATGAATGAATGAATGAATGAATGAATGAATTAAAATGCATGCATGCATGCATGCATGCATACATGCATACATACATACATACATCTTCTGATAATGAATTATACATCTTTACTAAGATCAGGTTAATTTTAAGGTGTTTTCTCAAATTATGAGACATGTTGTTTTTTACCTGAGATACTGTTGCTGAGAAGCTTAATGACATAGTTGTCCTTTGAACATATTTGGTTAGTTAATACATAAGTGCTGTAAGATAATTAAGTAATTGGGTTCCAGTACACAACATAGTATTCCCTCATTGCAGTGTCAAACCAGAATTTATAAATCGAGCACTGCTTTCCTGCTTGAAATGTAGAAAAACAAACTTAAATTCCATGCCATGCAGATACATATACATTCAAGAGAGATAACCATAGTGTCATATTTTGATCAGGAACTTCTGTTATCCTGAATCAAACAAGCAAGCAGGCGAACAAACAAAAAAGAAATCAATTTTCCCATCTGTGTGTCTCAAGTGAGTGGTTCTGAGCTGATATCGGCCTCTTAATTTTCCAAGACTCTTTTGGCCCTCCTGAGTTTGACTTGCTCTAATGTTTATCCCATGTGGCAAAACAGAGTCTTGCATAATCACCCCACTTTAATCAATAGAATAATTGATAAACCAGCTAAGAGTTAAACTGATTATCTCCCCAGTGGAACTCCCCACGGGGCCTAGAACGTGCTAAAATTTTGACGTGTATTGTGTACCTTGTATATGAAATGTGGTTCGAATTATCTGTTTTTATTTGCTTAATGATGGGAGGGTGTTAAAGTCAAATGTTTAATTAACCCAGCAATGGGCTGCAGTGTCACTTACACACGCACACAGCTGATTGAGATATCTCACAGAGAATACTGAATAGGAAGGATAATGTGGCACTCAGACGGAAGATTGCTTTTTCAATCCATTTGCTGGGTCACTGCTTTGAATGTCTTGCTGGATGAAAGGCATTCAGCCCAAGGGGGAGCCCTCCCCCCCCCCAGTATTTAAGTACATTTAGTTTCTCTCTTGGTCCCCTCCCCACCCTGAAGTTAACTAAAACAGATATTTTGTAGGTTTAATAGGCCATTCATGTACAAGCAAGAGAGTGTGAACAGTGGCTTTCAATATACCCTACTTTAAAGCTGCGGACTTCGTTTTAGAAACTTAAAATCTGCCTGGCTTTCAGGTATGGAATCAGGAGCTATTATGTAGACATATTCCTTTCTTCTATGATGAAGTTGCTTGATACTATCATGCCTTGTCCCCGGCAGTGAGGAAATGTGTATTGCCTGAATCAAAAGACTGTGTTCTAATGTCAGAGTTTTTAAAACTGAAATACATATAGACATCAGTACAATAATTGGCTTATATAGCACAGTGATAACAGTGGTATAACAATAATAATCCAACAATGATGTTGGTTAAGTCTGGAAATCAAGTTGGCATCGTTGTCCTATTCACATTAAATCTTCTATGCTGGATGAATTATATTGGATTCTTTTATAACTATTCATTTTCTTCAGTCCCATTGGCCTGTAGCAGAGAAAGATAGAGGAGCTGTTGTATATTTATTTGAATATAAGTATGAGCTTGTATAATTCTGTATCTCCACCATTAATCTTTGCCACATCTGGCTTAGCTGCATTAGTTTCTGTCTACTGTCTTGGTAACTGGGCTTGAGGGCCAGCTGTCTCCTTAATCTAATGCACTAGCCTCTCTGGATCACTCTACAGTTGTATTACAGTGGCATAAATTGGATCCAGCACCAGAAATAATTAATTTAAACAAATTGAAAGCTTCCTATGCACCACTTTCAGGTTATGAGGCTCCCTAGGAATCCCTTTTGTCCCACAGAAGCCTTTGGGAGCTTCAGGATGGGGTGGGGGTGGGGGAACCTTTAATAGTTACAAAAAAAAATATCCACTGGATCGCCAACAGTGGAATCAAGACTGCTGACAACAATCTGGCAGCAGTTTTTGACTATTAAAGTGTGCTTCCTCCCCACCCCCCGGCCATCCAAAGGCTACCCAAAGATGAAAGAGACGCACAGCAAAACTGATTTCTAGACCTCTAAGTATGGCGCATCTAGAACACTGATTTCTAAGCCACAAAAAGGTGTTTATTGTTGGACTTTATTGTACAATTACCTCTCCTATATGTTTGGTGAAGAAACATATAGATATGACTCAGTAGGATAATAGGGTTAAACAAGAATATGGGGAGACGATTGGACTACCACTTAAACTATCAAAAGCTGTGAAATGGAAGGAATGGAAGCAATTGCTGAAAATCATGAAGTGGGTGTTTATGTTTTCATGCTGATGGCCTACACAGAAGGAATTTGCAGCATAGTAATCTGAAGAGCTGTGTCATCCAAAGCTAATTATTTCTAGAGAAAGTCAAAGGACAGAACTGACCCTAGAGGCTCAGCTTTGAAGGTACTGTGAAAGGAGAGACATTAAAATAGAACTGTCTACAACACAAGAAATTTAATATGGAGGGTAATAGAAATGTCAGAATATTCTAATAGATCAGAAGACTTCCTCTTTAAAGAAAAAATTGTGGAAGAAATAAAGAGAATAACTAATCTGTTTTTGAAGATAGATATATACTAAGTCCACTTATTTCCCCATTACAGCAAGTAGTGGAGACTCAGAACTTCCCCAAAATTATTAAAATTAAACTTAAAGAAGTATTAGTAGAGAAAGGGTTAAATACAGTAATGAGTTGGATGAAAAAGATGAAAGATAAAATACTATAAAGGAAATTTTAGGGCAAGAAGAAGGTTAAACATACTCCAAATGGAAAGTTGGACAAAGAAGTTGATCAGAAAAGTAGGAGAAATTAGAAAGTTGACAAAATTTGAGGAGATTATTGAGCAAAGACAAACTCAAGAGGAAGGAAACAAAAGAAAGGGTACAGTTAGTGTAATCTATAAGATTTTAACACAAGCAGGATCTGAAAAAACTATGATGAAAAATCAGTGGCAAGAAGATTTAGAGGAGGAGGTCAAAGTGAGGATTGGAATAAAATATGGTCACAAAGAATAATGAAGAATATGTCTATAAGGGTAAAAGAAAATTGTCACAAGTTTGCATGGAGATGGTACTTTACTCCAGCAAGACTGAATATAATAAATAAAAAAGTACCATCTCAATGCTGGAGATGTAAAAAAGAAAAGGGGACCTATATGCATATGTGGTGGACTTGTGAAACAAGAAAGAAATAATGAGCACTGATTTTTAAAGAAATTAGAGAAATTGTTGGATATAATATTCAAATATCACCAATTATTGCCTTATTAAATATAATTAAAAATGACCACATTAAAAAAGAACAGAAAGAGTTAATTATTATAATGGTCACAGCAGCAAGACTTATATTTGCAAATAATTGAAATAGTGATAAGCAAATTAATCTTGAAGATTGGTACAAAGAAATGTGGAGTTTAGCAATTAATGAGAAACTAACATGTGAAATGAAAGTAAGAAGGGGAATGTCAAAATATAATGATTTTAAAGAGGTATGGAATTTATATTTGAAATATGTCGTTGAAAGGGAAAGGTCATAAGCCAGCAGAAGAATCAATGTATTTTTGGAGTGGAATGGGGTGAAAAGGGATTAAAAGGATATTTTGGTTACCTAGTCCCGAGAGTGAGGGTGACACAGGAGGGGAATTATAGGTGTGTTGTATTGTATGTATACACATTTTATGTTAAGTGATATTATTAACTTTCTTTAATTAAAAAAAAGAACTGTCTACAACAGGACATTTGCAGTTGCACTGTGAAAGTTCATGCACTTTCAGCACTCAGTTTTTCTCATTTATTTATTTCATTTCATTTAAATCCTTCTCTTCTCCCAGTTTAGCTCTGAAGCCGCTACAAGCTTTACATCTGAACTCTCATTCTCACTGACATGGCCATCCCAGGATAAAGCTGTTTGCTGTTTTCAAAAGATTCACTTCGCTAATGTCAATTACAGTGGTACCTCGACTTACGAACTTAATCCGTATTGGAACGGCGTTCGTACGTCGAAAGGTTCGTAAATTGAGGCAAACTTTTCCATAGGAATGCATTGAAAATCATTTAATCCGTACCGGCTGTTTTTCGTTCTTAAGTCGAGGCGCTGTTCTTAAGTCGAAGCATTAGTTCCCATAGGAACTAATGCAAAGCCGGTTAATCCGTATCTACCACTAGGGGGTGAATTTTTAATTTTTTTCTTCTTTTGACCTAAGATGAACTTAGGTCAAAAAAAGGGCAGGAAAGGTTTTTTGTTTTGGTTCGTAAGTCGAGGCTCCGTTCTCAAGTCGAAGCAACTTTTTGCGAACGGAGCCGTTCGTAACTTGAATCGTTCGCAAGTGGAGACGTTCGTAAGTCGAGGTACCACTGTATTTCCTGTGAGGCTTTTGTGGTGAGGGGTGTGTATGACATCAGAACATAAAGCAGAGAAGCAAATTTGCTTGGGAATGGCCAGTTTAGGGACCCTAAAGATTTTGAGAGTTGCCAAAAGAATGATACAATGTTTCAGTGGGGAGAATGGTGTTGGGGACAGTCCAGTTAATTTTAAGGACATTGGGTTCAGCATCATGTTCTGCTAGTGATATTGGAATAGAAGTTAGAAAGTAGCATATGATGATGCAGAATGTGCAGTAGTAAGACTAGCCAATTTCACAATCTGTTTACCAAGTGCTTTTAAATTCGCCTACAGGTGAATCCATAATAAATACTGAAAGGAGAAGTGACTCCATGTCTAGAAAATTATAATAAAACGTTTCCTTCAAACCCCACCCCAGATGTATTGGCTCTTACTACTACTTCTTAATAGCAAAAATATGTTTTTGCTGCCACTTTGACATGTCACTATGGGTTCATAGTCTGATTTTATGCTGTTCTTTCCTTCAGTTTAAATTTCACCAGTACTTAGAAAAATCTTGAACTGACACTGCAGAAAGTAGAATGAAAGGGACTAATTCTTAATGTAGTGCTTCTGTGTTCTGCAATCCAACATTTTAAATGTGTTAAGTAGTCTAAACAATGGAATGGAAGCATAGCAAGGAAGCAAAAAAAATTATTACAGTTGCAAGTATACTGCTCTCCCCCCCTCTCTTTTTGTTTAATATACTGTTTTTCCAAGTTAAAACTAAGCCCACAAATAGTTTGTTACACACTTCTAGCACTTTATTTAAAATTGGATTCAGCTTTGATAGGTCTAAAGGTGACTATGAAAGAACAGCATAGTAGGCAAGAAAATGCAGACAATATCAGTTCAGAATTAGATGTATCACATGGCACTTTTATTTTTATGTATGTCGGATAGCTGATTAAAAGGAATTGAATAATCATAGTAGTAAATCCAATTTAATGATAAATTCTTTTGTTTGGCATTGTGGCCTTTCTTATATGATTCTAAGAAAATCTATTGGGCCATTTTCAACCATCAAAATCTTGTGTCCAGAAAGTGAACAAAATGGTCTGGTCATTTTGAAAATCCACAAATAATTCCTTACAGTCCTTAAGGTTTTTATAGCTCTAATGTAACCTCTTGTTAAGAAAAATTAAGAAACAGCTCTGCTGAATGCAGATGTCTCAGTTACAAAAATAACCAGATGTCCTGATTATGAGAAGCAAATGTTCTTTGCTTAATATGTGGAAAATTATATTCAAAGGATCTTGGCTGTATATGTGTGTAAATAAGATTTTATACACATAAACTTGAAAGACCAGTGACCAGCTAGCTTGTGAGGTTAGAAAACTTGAATATTTATGAAATGTACTACTTAACATTCTGTCTAAATTCCTGGAACATAAAAATAATGTAGGACTTGTTCTCAAAAGGTACTGTATTTAGTGGGCATATTGTCTTACACATAATGCTATCTAGGATTCTTTTTAAGGGTTGTGCACATCTTAGACTATTTTGAAAATACTGTTTTTACACATAGGGAAGATTTTACATATGCGGCTATAGAAGACTGAAGTCTAAAGTATTTTAACAATCATAGTTGCAAGAAATGTAACTAGGAATGAACAAGAAATGACATGATTGTGCTTTGTGAATTTGTGGGATTTTGATACGCCTTGTAACAGTGAAACATGCTAATGTGGTATTTCTGGAAATGCCACAAAATAAGAAAAACGTCATAATGATTGCATAAGATATCTTGTGATTCAGTGCAGTATGAAGGGGATAGAATCTAAAAACTGACCCTGTCTTCATCTCTTCAAACATGAATTGCTGATTTGGTTTGCAGAAGCTTGTCTTAAAAGTTAAATAGTTAGACTCTGTGAGTTTTTACACAGTTTCTTTAGTCAACAAACCCATGTCCTAAGACAGTGTATCAGTTGCGCAGAGAGAGTAGTGAAGACTGTTAACTTTTCCAGGCTCTTCCCGTAACCAGTTACAGCTTAAACTGGATCCAAGTTGTCTTAAATATCATCATGCCTTTACTTACATGAAGTTCCAAAGAGCTAGGAATTGCAACCTGCTGTAGGTTAGTAGCAGTGGATTTAAGCAGTCTGTACATAAATCTCTTAATCAGAAATTTAGACACAATTACTGTGATCCATATCACAATGTCCCTTTTGTTGAGGATAATTCCTGGGGGATAGGGCAACTCTCAGTAGTCTATTAGCTTTGGTTTGTTTCAGTTTGGCCTTGCATCCTCATTCTACTTTCCAAAGTACAGTAGAATTGCTTTTGGGGCATAAGTATCTAATTCCTCATGGAGTGGGTAAAGGAAGTCTTCTAAATGATTTAATTAGATATTGAACCCATAAGTTTTATAAGCTGTTTACATTTTCTTTCACATAAGCTCTATCAGTTTTCAGACTCAAGCTTTTTGAAATAGCTGAGATTTATAAACTGCCAAACTGCATTTATGAAATCGGGATGCTGACGGTCCCTTTACAGTAGCAGGGCTCTTGGATTCATCTATCACTTACAAAGGTTATTGGAAAGGGACTACAGGAGTTTTACTCTCCTGCAACCATTAGACTGGCATTTATTTTCCCCCTCCTCTTTAATCTATGTGTGGCAGAGTCACAAGGTAATTCAAATGAATTTTTCCAGCCTGCTTACGTTCATCCTTTGTGCTATCCCATAAGATGCTGAAATTGTACTGGAAACACACAGAAATCTCACTCCTGGAATACTGGGAAGCCAAACATTTGAAACTCCCCCCCCCCCCCCATTGTTGGGAATGTCATGTTTGACCTTTAGAGTGTCCTTGGGCTGCTTATGAAATTAGTTGAGAACTGACTGAGCTACTACTGTGTCTCAGTTCTGTAGGCCAGACATGTTGGTGTCAGGCTCTATGCATTTAATCCTTACTAATATACTTCATTCCCTCCCCATCCACATATTCCTGTCTCTGAAATAATGTACATTCATACATGGTGGTTTGCATTAAGTCCTACTTGTTTGGAAGAGATTTGTTTGTCACCAGGAGCTCTGCCAAAATAAGAGACTATATGACAAGATATGTGTAACTGGTTTTCTCCCCCTCAAAGCAGCATGCATCTTCCTTATTGGATGTAGGTTTTTAAAGGCAACAACATATTTTAAAGACCAATTCTATACAAATTCTGGCCTCTGGGATAATGACAAGTGTCTTGCCTGCATAAACAATATATATATATATATATATATATATATATATATATATATATATATATATATATATATATCCTTTTGAGGTCTCCACACACCTAGTTTCCCTCAAGCTCATCATCTCTGTCAGGTTAATCAATAGGCACCGTATGGCAGAGGGTCAGTAATCAGTGTCATCATGCCTTTAAATCGTGTTGAAAATTTGCTTAAAGCCTGGGCCAATTAACATCGAGATGATGAATGGATGGGTAGATGGGAAGAGCCTTGTGCTTGGGGGCTTTGTGCAAAGGAGATGCTCAGCTGTTGAGCAGCCGACACCAGCGAATAAAATCAGCCATTCATGTGAGCTCAGTCCACCCACTCTTAATGATAATGTCAATCTAGCAAAATATATACACATTGGAGTTGTCATGAGTTCATAAATCAAAGGAGTTTGTCAAAGGCATTCAGATTAACGAGGCAGCAGCAATAACAAGTCAAATTTGCATAGAGAATTGCCCGAATCTCAGTAAATTATGATCCTGTTTTTCATTTGATTATTTGCTAATGTCTCAAGAGGGAGAATGATTATATTAGCATGCAAAATCTACTCCAGAAGTAGGAATCGGAGGTACAGCCGACCAGCTCACTACGACAATTAATCAGTTTCTGCATACTAGCATGAACGCACAAGGCCCAGAAATGAACTCCTTTTATTATTATTTCTCCTTGCTACTGATCCAAATGGTTCAGCTTGACAGCGAGTTTATATTGCTTTAACAGTGTTCTGAATTGTGCCTGCAGGCAAGACATAGTTATGCAGCTATAACCAACCTATCCATCTGCCAACCAGATTGGAATTCTCCTATCCAAAGCTTCCATTAACCCCCACTGACAGCTCCAAACAGGATTAAGGATTTGAAAGCAGAAAAAAAATATGTTCTCTGCATAGACATGGTTTCTTTCTTTCTCCATCTCTCTTTCTCACATATAGATATTTGAAAAATTGTTGCATCAGTATGGTTTTATAATTAGTGTTGGCAAACAAAGTCCTCTGCTCCCTTCCTGTGAAAAGCATCTCCCCAGTTGGCATGGTGATTGTAATTCCTGCTGTGAGATAAAGGTTGTCTTAAAGGGGGTTCCCGTCAGTTGATGGTCCCTATGGAATGTTTTTCTCCCACCCACTGCATTTGATTCCAAAATTTGTTTGAGAGGTTTATGAGGAAGAAATTCGTGGTATTACAGTTTAGATCCTTGTGTAATTGTGGTGATGTTAGAAGGAAGGGAGAAGCTGTCGAGTTTCATGACACATGGCACTTTCTTAAGAAACTGTGAGTTGGGAGAGCTATGTCATTCACATATTCTCTGTTAATTAGAGAGTAAAGCCCTCCCACACAGATTGGATTTGCCAAGAATCCCTTAATAGACAATTATTATCTAAGAATAAAGAACTGTCTTGAAACATGCTCCTCTCATATCGGTATTGGAAAATATAAGCAATCTTTTCCTCCCTGCTGACAATTAAATTATTGCCTACAATTAAGATAAAATTGAGGATTTCAGACCCAGTTCATATATTTAGCTGTTCTAAACATTCTGATTGTTTCTTGTTTTTCAGTCTGCATGGCAACCTTCCCTAATATGGTACCCTGATAATGTGTTAATCTGCAACTCTAACCCTACAGTTATACCAACATATCTAAAGACATCAAGATGGGGAAGTCTGTGTTTTGTGTGCTAGAAAGGTAATTAAATGTAATATAAGATTTCCATGGACAAAGGCTAAGGAAGTTTACACTTACTGTGTTCCTTACGGTCCTTTTACATACCAAAAAGTTTGATGCAAGCATTGTTAATTTGGGATATTTGTATCCGGTATCCTACCTACATCATCCCATTGTTCTTCTGAGGATCATTTTGTGAACTTGGGATCTTTGTGATAGTCCAAGTACTGTTCATTCACTGATAACGTATGTGTTGAATTTAAGATATTCGATTTCTACTTGCAGTCCAAAAAATGCTAGATGTGGAGGAAGATTACTGGATTACTGGTACTGTTCAAACCCCATTGTTTATAGGAGGGGAGAAGAAGGTACATGGGATTTTCTGATAGATTTCTTGGTGATTTATAGTGGACTGGTGAGTTTTTGGTTTTTAGTTGTTTAGCAATAGCAAGAACAATATGAATTAGCTTATCTAAATTAGGCTTCAGTCTTAGAAATGCAGAGCTAGAAGGGACCCTATGGATCATCAAGTCTAGCCTTTGTCAGGGAGGCACAGTGGGGAATCAAACTCCGAACTTCTTGCTCCACAGCCAGATACCTAACTTAGTGAGGCAACCAGACAGTGGTTGATATGATAGCCATTTGAAGGGCTGTGATATGCAAGATGGAGCAAGCTTGTTTTCTTTAGCTCAAAAAGGTAGTACCCAAAGGAGTGGATTCAAATTCTGAAAAAGGAGAATTTGCCTAAACATTGGGAAGAACGTCTTGATAGTAAGAACTGTTTGACAGTGGAATAGACTGCCTTGAAAAGTGGTAAACTTGCCTTCCTTGAAAATTTTTAAGTAGAAATTAGATGGCTGTGTGTCTGGGTTGCTTTGACTGTGGATTTGCTGCTTTGGCAGTAGGTTGGAAACAATGACCCTTGGGGTCTCTCCCCCTTTATAATTCTTTGATTCTAGTCTCACTGCTTGTGCAATAACAATGTTTGTAGAAATAGTGCAATCTCACATTACTACACTGGTGTGACTTTCTGCTCTATACTATACTGATCAGCAGGATTCTCAGCAGGATATGGAAGCTCAATAGAATATTAACCTATGTCTTTTGCACCTGACTCTGTTTAGTGGACTTCATGGTTTCAGTAAAAAAGTAGATCTAACAAGCTTGCAACTTGCAACAAGGTCTGCTTGCAAATTCTATAGAAGTGGTGAGAAGGAAACTGCATGTGTTAGAACATAAGCCTACTTGTTTCTTCTTATTTAATAAAGACTTTCATTAAAGGAGAACAGTTTCATTCAGTGGCAAAAATAAACAAAGTTTGGTCAATAAAGAGTTGTTTGGATTTTCAACTATATCTGCTGTATTCATTTCCTTGATGTGTACCTTCTCCTTGCTGCTGAACACTACAGTCACTGTTCTTGAATTTCATTGCAAAATATCCTTCTGTTTATCAATATATTAGTGGGTCATTCCTAACTTTTGTTCTTAAGGGAACATCTTCTTGTTAAAGAAAACATTCACAAAACTGTAGGAACTAAGTGGGCAAGTTAGTGAGGAGCAGTACCTAGACATATGCATATCTGCTAGCTGTTTAAGACTATTAAAAGAGGCTTACCATTGAGAATAATTTTCTGTCTCTTCCTCAGAAATGTTCAAAAAGTTGTTGTCTACCTGAAAGCAAGACTTTTGGTTTCTAAGCAGTTGGTTCCATCTTTGCTGCTTCTTAAGAAGCATAATGTTTTCCAGTCTTTCAGTATTTGCCAAGCGTAACTTAACTTGCTGACAAAAGTGCAGGAACAGCGCTCCTCTTTAATAGTCTGCTGTGTTGGAGCAGTAGAATGGGGCGACAGCAAGCTGTGAGCCACCATATGCACTTGGCAGTCATTGTCTGGTCTTTGTTCAGCCAACCTCTTAGTCTTGCCACCTATAAAGATAATGAATAAAACAAATGCTTCAAATTAGCTGTTTAGTTTCAAGAAAGAAATTGGTAAACTTGAAGCATGTTGGGACAGGCAACATAAAGGCAATAGAATTCTGTGGCTTTGGGTGATGCATTTCACTCAGGATGAAGGCCAAGGAACAGTAAGAGTGATGAACTCTGAAAAGATAAATCTCTTCAGCGTGCTGTTACCTCTTATACTTGGTTGTTAGCCTAAAAATACAATGTGTCTACTTGCTTTATGTTTACTCATGTCCACTATTTTTTGTGATTTAATATTTCTCCCAATTTGTTATTTATTAAAGGTTTTTGTTGTTATTGTTTGTTTTGTTTTTGGTCATTCAAGTGCAGAGGCTTTCTTAGAAACTTACGTATACAATGAGTGGTAATGTATTTTTGTCTACTCCTTCCTGTTCACTCCCTTCATGGAGTCTCTTTGCCTTCTCTCTATTTGGATTAGTCCAAAAGCCTGTTGGGTAGAAATCCTATCTCTAAAACATTCATTCACTCATTCACAAAGCTACTGCCTTCCTCTTGAACTCTAAAAGAGCTTCCAGAATACCTAGTACCACTGCTAGTATTTGTTGTCAAAATATTAGACTATATTGTCATATGGCCATGGTGCTTTGAAGTTCTCTTTTGGCCATCTTTATATTAGTCTACTATTCAAACTTGTGTTTTCCCACAATCAAGGTTACTATTTTTATAGTTGTTTCCATGCTATATTTCTAAATCCTTTGGTACATGCTTTTCACTCTTATAATAAGATTTGGGAAGGTACCAAACAATATAAATCAATCCCCATTTTCTACATTACGTCTGTAAATATAACTCTGTGACATCTACTTAAAGTGGTACCAGCTCATCTCAGGTACTCAGATACATTTGGATGTCCATACATGTTTTTGGGCTGCAACTTCCATAACCTCCAGTTAGCATATACAGTGACAAAGGATGATGAGAATTGTAGTTCAGCAAGATATAGGGACTTAAAGTTGGGAACTACAAAGTGCTAGATAATGTTGTGTAAGTCAACAATGCAATTTTACTGGTGAAGTTGCATAGATCTGATTCAATGCACTGCCCTAACAGGAGACTATATGAGGAGCACATCTAAGCCCTTCTCATTGAATAGGAGAAGTAGAGAAGGGTTACAAGAAAAGAATTTTGGGACCTTAAAAATAAGAAAATGCATTTCATTGTAAGTTTTTGTGGATTACAACCTACTTCCTCATGGAATGAAATATTTTGCCATATGTTTATATACTGTATGCTTTGTGGGGCTGTAGAGCCCCTGTTTATACTCTATATAGACTTGTGGCTAACTATTTCATTCCTTGTGTCTTGGGAAGTAAATTGTAATCCATGAAAACTCAAACTGAAAAAAATATATTAATCTTTAAGGAGACAGTACTTACTATTTTTATTTTTTACTATGTTTTTGTTCTACCTACTGAAACAGACTTACATGGCTATCTGTTCTAAAATTACCCATGTGGGTAATCAGATACTCTTGTTGGTAGAGAGAGGTGGATATGGGGATTATATGATTTCCACCCTGATATGATGTCTTGTTCAGAAGGCTTCAAAGCTTAGTGACAGAGCAAATTATGTACTTCTGTTCTACTCCTGGCATTTCAAATTGAAGGATCCTAGTTAGCAGAACTGGGAAAAGATCTCTGCCTGAAACCGTGATGATCTGATGCCATTCAGAATAAGTTGTACTAGATGAATGAACCAGTTGTCAAACCTAATATAAAGGTGGTTGTTCATAGCAGCTTGTTGATGTTTAAAAGTTAATCTGAGTCCATGGATATGTTAACTAAACAAGTACCTGAATTCATTTAGAACTGACTAGAGAAGATAATAGTACTTCTGTATTTAATAATTTATATATATGTTACCATTGTAACACCAAGAGTAGACTGTTAGTCTTGTCCAAACTTTAAGATCGACACACAATCAACAATGATAGTCATTATGATTAGCAGTTTTCTTATTATTATTTATGAAGTTGTATTTAAGGAGACTGTTTATATCCTGCCCTGTTATCACACGGTCTCAGGGTGAGTACAAGAACAAGCAGGTAAAATAATTTAAGCAATTTACACTAATACACATTACAAAAAATGATTCATGGTTGAATGACTGTAATGCACAGGAAGTGTTTTAGAATCTTTTTTATTGTGCAGTACGAGTGAATGTTTGGTTAAAGCCCCATTGAACATGTCGAACCAGTAGTAGATCCTGTTTCTCTATGTGTCCCTACTTTAAACCGTGTTTCCTTCATCAATTTCATCTTCTTCCGATAGGCAAAGCAGTCCTAGTCATTGTTGTTGTTAACCATGTATTGTTATCTTTTGCTATTAGAAAAGGGAATTTACTTCTGGTAGCTAAACATTTAAAATATTTAGCTGCTATACAATGAGATGGCTATCTTGGAACAATATTAGTCTAAAATGTAAAGCAATAGTCCTAATGTATCAAACCCTATTATGGTTAGTAGTACATGCATCCCAATTTAGCAGTGTAAAATAATGAAGATCCAGCAATAGAGAAGTGTCCGATCACATGCTAGGACTACAAAGTCTCCAACTTCACTGTGTTTTGAAAGTTGCTTTGTATCAAGTAACTGTCATAACGGATTATATCTAGAATCCATTTTCAGTGACTTGTTGCTTTCAACAGTACTGAATATACCCAGACACTTAATGCACTTTACCTATCCAAATTCATGTTAGGAAAAAAAATATTTACCACTCTTAAGAAGAAACAAGAGGATTAAAGTGTATTTAAATATCTTTTTGAAATTTCCAG
Source organism: Intellagama lesueurii (assembly GCA_037013535.1). Taxonomy (NCBI): domain Eukaryota; kingdom Metazoa; phylum Chordata; class Lepidosauria; order Squamata; family Agamidae; genus Intellagama; species Intellagama lesueurii. The sequence goes on from JBAJHW010000003.1 coordinate 214,574,498, forward strand.
CCTTTTTTTTTTTTTTTTGCTTTCTCAGATTAGTGTCAAACCTGTATTATATTTTCTTTCTTTTGCTCCCTCTCTTTTGCACAGAATTCCTCTGACAGAGAAGATTGTAATAATGATGAGCCCCCGAGGAAGATCATTCCTGAGAAGAATGCACTCAGGCAGGTATGCATTTCATTCAGGTCTGCAAGATCTGGCCTGCTTCTTAATGTAGAGTTCCCTGACCTGTGTTTAAACCTTGAAAAATCCAACTTATATAAATACCATATCTCATTGGTTCTGTCTGTTCCTCTCCCCCCCCCCCCCCCAACCTTGTTTAAACCGGCTTTGCTGGAAAGGTATGCAGTGTTTCAAGTTACACAGCACCCATTGGAAGCAACAAACGTGGGACAAACTCATATCTTTGCATAGCTGCATGGGAGCTGCCTTGTTGTGAATCCTGCATGTTCCAGTGATGGTTGGACAGATGTTGCAGTTATTTTCCTTGCCAGTATCACCTTTCTATTGGATTCCTCATCATATGTTAGCAAACATTAATGACTTTCACAACCTGCTTGATCCTCTTAGGCAGTAGCAAGGTTGCACCACCATTGAGCAGAAGTTTAATATATTGGTAGGCCTTCAGTCTTAATTTGTCTGTGTAACCATAATAAACCCAAACTGAACAAATATTCACTTATATTCCTGGTCCCAACTAGTCTTGGACCAGAACAGAAGGAAACTCAGTTGTGCATTTGAGCTCTTTAGTTAATACAGAAATGGCTGCTAATTTCATAGCTGATTCTGGTAAACTCTGTGCATTTGCAAACTGGTGTTAACTACAGCTATGCCATGCTCTTACCCTTCAGTGGCTATGTTACTGATTACTCACATAATAACAAGATGTTTGGTGAAGCAGTGTAGTTAGCATCAGTAATGTGCAAGTGAGAGTTGAGAGAGAGAGTGGGGAAGGAAAAGCTGTGACTTGGGTGAGCTTTTTGTAAAAGTGACCTAATTTGACTTACAGGCTATTTCTTTAAGATGCAGTGAGCTTGGAAGAATGAACAGGAGAAAGCAGCATACTTCTCTTTTAAAAAAAAAAGTTCAATTTTTTAGGATGTGCATGGAATGTCTTTCTGTTCCAGAGAGAGCAGATATAAAGCAAAAGTCAAATCAACATAGAAGAAAGGAGAGGGCATCCCATTTCTATTTAAAATCTGTATTAAAAGACAATCTTTGTGGATCTTGAAAAATTATACTTTCTATTCTCCTCTGATTTAGTAAATTGACCCTAGAACTCCTAGAAGTCCTTACCGGCTTATTTTTTCACATGTTGACAGCTTCTGCAGTGGCCTTTCCCAACTCTGTGCCCTCCATTTATATTACACTAATCCCTCAGCTGCACACTGACCTTTCTGGCTGAGGATGGTGAGAACTGTGGTCCAACACATTTGGAGGGGCCACTGGTTTGGTAAAGGTAAAATTTTGTGGATACTGAGATTTGAGCATTGTGCAAATGGGGCTTTCTTTACCATATTTTCCTGCTAATCAAAGTCAGTTTTCATGGTGATCCACAAAATCCTGCCAGTCCTGTGTAAATGGTGAGTAGCATTTTATAACTGCCTATACTTAAGTTAGTTCAGCACTGCATTTCTAAAGCAGAAACATCATTTGAGGAAAATATATAGCTGTAGTTATTAATGAAGGCCAGCACCAGTATCTTCCACTGCAAGTATGTGGGCCAATAATGGCTACAATTCGTACCTGCCTAAATTGTGAATGTATGAAAGGTGTACAGCCTTGATCACTATTCAGTACAAAATAAACAAGTTTCCCAATTTGGCCTTTATTTTGACCATTTTCCATTACTATTTGATAAAAGAAATAAGTAGTGAGAATTGTTTAAAAACAGAAGTGTTTTATAGAAGTATAAGTAGGTCTTATTGGCAGCTCTTATGCAGGGGAGGAGGGATAATTTGAGATAAAAATAAAATGAGGGAGGTGCGTGGAGATATATGCACGAACGTATGAAGTCTGGGAAAATCATGAGGTGACAAAGTTTTTGGCAACAATGTTTAAGCTAACAACGAATTTTCTCACTGCTAAGTTATAAATTAATTTTAATAGGCTGATCCAGATGGTCCATTTGGAAAATGGATAGCTTGATCATTTGAAAATTAAACTAAATTTATCTGCCTCATACTTCAAGTTGAAGCTGGTGTGAAAAGAGTGCCCATTAAGGCCAGTGAATACAGATGGACTGGCAGGTCACACATGGGACTAATCTGATTCATTTTAAAAGTAAATCTGTGAATTATTGAATCAGATTCCCAGTTTGCATCCTGTTTGGTGCGTGTGTGCAGCCTTTTTCAAAGCAATTCTCAAATGCTTCCTTGCCTTTTTAACCTGTATGTTTCCATTTGGAATACAGCTTTCTTGCCAAAGCCTATAATTAGTTTTCAGTAGCCATCATTTAGCTTTGGATCTGAATGGTAGATTGATTAGGTCGGCATTTGTTATTTTAAGAGATTCATCTCCATTTCTGAGGAGCTGGGACTTAGTAGCAGAGAGAGAGAGAGAGAGAGAGAGATCGCACACGCAGGCCTCAGAAACCAATGAGGGGGAAGCTCTCCAGGGATCTTTGAGCCTTTTGGCTTTTGGGTGTATTAAACAGAGCCATGAATGCAGATTTGTAAATTTATTGCAGTGCCATCTGGGTTTCCCCTTCTCTTTGCAGGAGCCATATTATTGTTGGCTTGTGTCTGACTATTGTGGCAGTCACTCCCCAGGAGCTTGCCCTCCTTCTCCAAAGGAAAGTGATGAATAGCAAGGGTCAGCAGGCATAGGTCACAGGGCAGCTGTCCAGGGCTGCCCTGAACTTGATTACCCTACTGTCTTTTTAAAAAGATTGGCACAATGTAGGTTGTTTAAAGAAAGTTTATCTCCTCTGCTTAAATGGCACAATAATGAAGTGCCTTTTTGCTGTCAGTATTTGCATTGTGGGTTGGGGAGGGGGAATCTCTTTGGAGAGGAAATCATGTCAAAAGGTGCTGTGTGGGGAAGTGCTGACAACAGCAAGATGGGGATGATGCACATTGCACTTTTTTGTTCTGAGGTACAGAGGTTCCAGATGGCATTGAAGTGGGCAGCCACCAGTCTCCCCCATCATCAAAATTCCTTATTCTCAAAAAACTAACAAAGTAGTTGTACCCTTGTTAGCTTGTTCCTCCTTTTCCTCTTCACCACCATAACATTTTCGTGAACTCTTACTTCAGTAGTTAGGCATAGATTTCTATGACTGCAGTGCTAAGAAGTCTTGGAGGAGTGACCAGGCCTGACAGTTTGTGGAGCTGTGTGCAAATTTCAAAGTCCTTATTATAGAATGCATTGTTGTAAGTATTGCCAGACCATTAACAAGCAAGAGGCAAGATAAAAGATAACACCAACTCACAGTTACTGTAAAAATCAGGAGTGTGTATTGGCATGCAAGAGAAGATTTGTAGAATCTGTAGATTTATCCATACTTAATACTTTTTAGGAAAAACAGCACATGTGCTTAGAATTTTGTTGTGCTTTTTTTCTGTTAACAGTTAAAGTCCTGCTCTATTTATTTCCTTTGTAGCCAAGGTATTATCCTAAATATTAATTGAACAGAAATTCAAGACTGCTCAGCAGAGATGTTTTCTTGCAGCATAAAACCCGCTGGTTTGCTTCTACCCCTGCCCCTGCTGTAATGCTAATCAGGTCTGTCAGAAGTGCTGCATTTCTACATTCCTCTGTAAGGGAGTACATTGCAAGAGTTATCTGTTCTCCTCACCTTTTGTCTCCATGTCCACTTATAGCCCAGTGAATGTGGGTAGTGATAAATAAAGCTTTGAACAGGACTCTCAACTCTTTGAAAACAGCATGTTGCCATCTCCCTAGTTATATTTCTTTCATGTTTACGTGTATGCTGAATTCTTTTCTCTTGTGTGGCTGGAACCCCGGGGCTTCAGAGCCATGAGAGAGGCCAAGAAGCTAACAAAGTAGCTGTCCCCTTGTTAGCTTGTTCCTTTCTTTTAAAAAAGAAGAAGCAAAAACAAAACCACAAAATGAAACCCATCTGGCTTAGGGCATTACATTTTCCTCCCCCATGCACCTCTATAGATGAAGAGTTTCACCTGCAGTGAGGGTTTAACATTGATTAGGGAGGGTGCAGTAATTCAACTCTGGCCATCCACCTCAGTGATACTTTGCAGTCTTTAAAGGTGCTGACCCATTGAGTTAAACTGTCAAGAGGAGGATAAAAAAGGAGCTCCATCCCAGGAGGTAACAGCTGCCAGATTTTCAACACCTTGTGCCGCTGCTGGAAAAATGTCACCAATTGTCAATGGGAAGAAAAATGACTGCCTTGGCTGCCATCTTCTCTTTTAATGACTTGCCTTGTAAAATGAAGGATTTAAACCTCTGAAGAGTGACATACACAAGGCAAGCTGTCATTGGGAGGAAGAAAATCCAGAAGAATTTACATAGGTATTTGAAATACATCCTTAGGGGAAGTTACATTCAGGCCTAGTAGCTGAGGGTGCTGTTTGAATTACAAGGCAGAGCAGTAAAAGTTGCTGCAGCTGAACAAGACAACATTAGGCTATCTACTTTGAAAGGAAAGTAGAATGTAAGGAAAGCTAGATTCATAAGCCAGTGAACTGAGAGAAAACATACTGTATTTCTGCTCTTTAGAGGACAATTTGTTTTCAAGCTGCTACCAGATGGCTAAATACCATGGCATTTCTTTTTTGTTCAGGGTTGTTTGTTTGTGTGTGTTTTAAATTGTTAAAGATTTTGTTTTACAAGCAATCCAGTCCTCCTTACTTTTGTCAATATTGCTTCCCCCATAACTTCCAGGGGTGTGATAGGGAAAGAATGGGGTGGGAAATGACATTGTCCTTTGCCCCATCCATTTGATTGATAAGGAAGGACAAACAGAATGGTTAAGATAATGAAGTCTTGAAAATGGGCTGAGTATTCCCCTACCCTTGTTTTTTAGATTAGTCATTTTAATTGTACTGAGTAATTAGAAGGTACATATAGCCAAGGGAACATTGTTATGGAAATTGCTCAGGAAAACCCATTCCCCATCTACCAGTGTCATGTGTTGAGACAATTCTTCCCTCTAGTGGCAAAATCAGGAATCCTAGCTCCACAGTAGGCAAGGTGTAATTGCAATATGACAAACTGGGCTTTGGGGACATTTCTGTAAATGTTCTTGGCTTTGGCTTAGTTAGTCTATATTTTGTCGTACTGAGTTCCTGCAGAGATCTTTCTCCTTCCCCACAAGCATTCTGAGCTATGGAAATTGTATATTTAGCCTTGAATTTTGAAATACTAACCATTATAGATTCTGGGCAATGCTTTCCAGCTTGACTTAATACCCATCTTCTTTTTTAAATTGCCTATTTATAAAAAAAAACTTTCAAATTTGCAAACATCATTTAATACATTCAAAAGAAGCATCTCACTGGAAATGACTAGTCTTTTTAAAAAATAGCTTGTGTGAAAAAGTTTAACGGTAATTAATGGCGCTTTCTCGAGGCCCCAGAAGTAAGTTGAAAGTGATATTTTTTGAATCTGCAGAAGTAATTTTTTTTAGAGTCAATAGCAATTTTCTCAGCATTTGGCAATTAGTGCTTTTTTACAGAAGCCTTTATTTGAACAATGAGAAAAAGAGTTTAATAATCTTCTCTCTGAAAATGACTTGGAGAAAATTCTTTTGGATATTGTTTTCTTACTACAACATTTTTCTGATAAAACATATAATTATTAAGAGTACACAACTTATTGAGCACTTAGTTTGTGGTATCTGCTGCAGAGTTGGAGATCTCTTGGATGAATACACATATAATCAGCTTTCTGCATCGTCTATATAATGGCAAAAGTAGCTGTCGCTTTGGGTGAGGAGCTTAAAAACCCTTAGAGATTCAGACTAGATTATTCTCTTACAATTAGGTTTAATTGACACTGATGCTGAAGATTTCTAACGTAAGAGCCATTTGACACATTATGCAGCAAGACCAACCTGGCCTTGCTTGCCGCAGAGAACTGCAGCTAATCTTCACCCTACTGATTCAGTGAGAGCATGTATTTATGCTTCATATTTTCTGAGATGCCCTTACCTTAAGATGCTTGTACATCAAAAAGAGGCAGGATGAAACCTGGACCATGATGCAATATCTTGCATCTAAAGCAGATTTTGCTAGTTTATAAAGGGAAGAAAAAGTTTCTAGCCCTTCCAAGTGCAGGAAAAATGTTGGCCAACTATGCTAATAATATTTACTGCAAACTGAAGCCATACAGAAAGAAAGATGCATTTCATCATTTTCTAATTCTTTTGGTCTCTCCCTCCTTTTGTTTACTACATCAGTCTATACCTCTGTCTCTGTGTGTGTAATAATAATTTTGTTTGCAATCCGTATATAGCCTAACTATAGGCAATGAAAATTCATTCTGAGTTTTCAAGTTACATAGTTTTGAGTGGTAGAGCAGTTTGTTCTTTTTTTCCTAATATGCAGATGGTAGTTTTATCCTTGTCTAGAGATGGAAACACCTTTGTACTTTCTGGTTCTTCTCATTGCATTCCTTCTGTTGACAGGATTCGAAGTGACTGTATTATGCTTTTCTATTAGTGTGTGTTTTGCTATAGGCTGCTTAACACTCATCTCAAATAGCTTTTGCAAGGTTAAAGGAATGCAGCTTGGTAACAAGTTTGTGTCATTTTAAATATATACCTTCCAGTAAATAAGGAGGAGCCTAGCAATCAATCCCTTTTAGTGTGTTATATGTTTCACCTGACAACTAAACCCTCTATTGATTAGCCATTACTTTGTTAGATAATCCTGTGTCATTGAAGCCACTGTAAAAATTAAACTCTTTAAAATGCTTTACCCTAGCAGCAGTGTGAAATTGAAAACTTGTTCAGAATTATAGCCTGCTTTCACCAAAAGGGTAGTTTTCAACAAACTGGTTTATGCTTGTATTCTTTATATGCAGTATAAAACTGTATTAAAACACTCCAACACAAAGCTCTTTGCCTCTGGCACAGAATCAAGTTGCCATTTCAAACAGTGCTACCCATGGCCTTAAAGAATCATCTTTTGGTGACTGGAGAGTTGATGCTTGGACACTTCAGGTTTCTGAGTTGGGACTGAATTAGAAATTTTTAATAGTTAAAACATGAAATTTGAACATGGACAATTAGAAGTGTGTCCAACCTCTGTGAACCCACAAAGAAGAAATGACAAGTTAGAATATTAGGAGTTTGTTACTTAGTACTGTACTGTTTAGCTCATTGTTAATTAATACCTTTTAATCAATTAAAAGTTATTCCTAATTTGAAAGGACAGTAGATTTAAGGAAAGTATTTTATTTTTTAAATTCCGTGCCTAGGAGCTAGGGTGTTACCTTAGGAGAAGCACTCTCCCCACATCATTCATGATGATGGGAATATCTCTTAGATGATGCCTATCACAGTAAGTGTTGGTGTAATTGAAGAGAAAAATACCTGGTTTCTTCATCAGAACACTTGGTTGACCATATGCAGAATTAATTCTTCAAAAGTTGTGAAGTTTGATTAACTCAGATATTTATAACTGAGTGATAGCTCTGTTTTTCACTTTTCAGAAGGGGCTGTTTAGGGGAAGAATTCTTTTATCAATGATTGACAGGCTTTGAAGATAGAATGTCCCAGGTCAGATCCCTGGTATACTCTAGTAGAGTGGTTCTTCATCTTGGATAACCAAGGTGTTCGTGGACTGCAATTCCCAGAAGCCTTCACCACCAGCTATGCTGGTTGGGGCTTCTGGGATTTGCAGTCCAAGAACACCTGGGTTACCCAAGGTTAAGAACCACTGCGGGTAGTGAGCTGAAGATGGCAAGGACCTTTGCCCAAAGTCCTAGAAAGCCATTCCCAATCAGTAGGCAGGATTGTTTTAGACAGGCAAGTAATCCAACTGGCTCTAAATATTCAAGTAGGTCTGTGTAAATTCTATTGATACACAATTTATCTTCACGTTAAAACTATCTTCAAAATTTCTTCCTTGAAAGTAAGAAGATAATATATGAATGCCCAGAAATCAGAATTGCAAATATCAGTCTCTACACAGGTTTATATAGACGTGCAAAATCTCCTGTATCTCTCTGTACTTTCAATACTTTTATGGAACAAATTGAGCTTGGTGGAATGAGACTTTATACTTATGTGACTGACCCGTCTGAAAACTCAACATTGTCCATGTCACAAACCGTCAGTTTCTCAAACTTTATCATTGTAGTAGCAGTGCCACCCTAAATCAAGAAAGCAATTGTTCAAACTCCTCAAGGATAGTTAAACCAGCAGCTACAACAGATGGTTTGTGCGGCTGTGCTTTTTATTGTCCAGAATGAAATAGGAAGAACTTAAGCCTATCATAGGATATCCTTCCATGAGCTGTGCATGTTTCAGAAAATGAGGCTTTTGTTTTCTGTCACTGTTGAATTTTGTTATTTTCCAACTATTCTGCCTTTATTTAGATATGTATTACATTTTTTATTTAGTTTTCTTTAAATCTTGACATCTTTTCAAAGTGGAAAAACTAGATTAATTTAGCAAATAATGGTAGTTTAGATAATTAGGGGGGAAATAAATCTTCTGGAAAATAGAGAGCTATATTCTTGCTTTCCTCACTATATTGTGCACTGAGATTGAGTGGATATTACATGTGATGGTCAATGAAAATGCTCATGCTTCTGCACAAATGAAATAAAGAATATACTGTGTTTCAGGTTTAAACCTCTGTGCTGAAGTTTGGGTAGAGGAGTGATGCTGTAGTTTTGCTTAAATATTTGCTTTTTAAAAAATACATTATAATTCCAAAAGGGTATAATAATAATTGTGTGCCGCCAAGTCAATTCTGGCTTATGGCAGTCCTTTTCAGGCTTTCCTAGGTAGAGAGTACTCAGAAGTGGTTGATCATTCCTTCTTCTGTGGATATCCTGGGACTGTGCAGCTTGCCCAAGGCCACATAGGCTGACTTTTGGGATACATAGTGGGGAATCAAACTCCCAACCTCTGACTCCATAGCCAGATGTCTACTGAGCTATCCATCCAGCTTCTGAAAGGATATATCTTCCTTAAATACCTCCAGCAGAAACTCAGTTTTTACTTGGGAGCAGATGTAGATTTATTAAGAAATCTTATCTTCAACACTGAATGCCTTGTGCTGCATTACCAAACAACTGAACAGTTCCTAACCTGATCACAAAGACTATAGGAACATGCTCTTGTATTTTGTCTTCATCTCTATAACCTTAGAGAAATTCAATCAACAAAGTACAATTACAAGATGGAAATCCATGTCTCTGTTTTGTATGTAAGTTTGGATTATTATAACACAATATAACTGGGGCTGCCTTTAGAAAGTGTCTGGAAAGTTCAGGGGATCCAAAATGCTGCATCCAGATTGTTAACTATAACTCCCGTTACAAGAGCTCCACTGGTTGCTGGTTTCCGGCACAATTCAGAGTTCTGGTTTTGCCCTATAAAGCTCTTAATTACTTAGGTCCAAGGTATCTGAAAGACCACGTCTCCCTTTATGAGCTTGTCTGGGTTTTAAAATCATCACTGGAGGCCTTTGCATGAGTGGAAGTTGTCCAAAGTACAACATTACCTAATTTTGTTCTCAAATTCTTCTTTCCACCCATGTTTTTGCTTTCAGACTTTTTTGCCCCTGTTCTGGTCCTTTCTCTTTTAACCTACCTTCCATATCCAATTTATCATAACTTCAAGAATAATTAGCTATTACACAGAGTAATTACCTATTTTGGGTGTTGCTCCTCTTGTTTCTCTTTTAAAATTGAGAATTTAGAGATGCAAATATTTATTTTTATGATGTTTAAAGTGTGAGGCCCTTACATTAAAAAACACAAGTCCCTTTAAGGAAGACCCATCGTGTTCCATATATCTAGATAGCTTATATAATGCAGGCTTTCATTTTCTGCTTGTCAGGTAACAGTGTAAGAATGCAGTTAATGTGGAATATCTTAAAGCAAAATAAATCTGTATCCAAAATCACTTATTCCCTCTCTTCACAGACCTATAACAGCTGCGCCAGGCTCTGCTTAAACCAGGAAGCAGTATGTTTAGGGAACACCAATATGAAGACTGAAAATTCCGTGGCCAAAGTAAGTATCTGTGGCTATCGCCCATGGGCTGTCTAAGTAAATTGTAAGATCTATCTTGTAGAGTGAAATATTCTTATATTTTAAAATTGTCCTTTCTGAATGTATTAGAATAAATCTAATTAAACCTTTAGGGGCCTATGGGGCCTCGACTGTTGTTTCTAGTATGTGATGAACATGTTTATTGTGTTAATCCTGAGAAGCCCTGCTCTTTTATAATGCTCATTAATTTTTGAAACTGTAATAATAAAGAGTAAACTTATTAACTTTAATAAGTTAAAAGTCCAATTTTTAAAGAAATACAATTTCTGGGCTTTTTTTAACAGAATATAGATGCCCATTGAGTTTGCTTAACAGTAGCCATATTAATATGAAAATGCAGCATTTGGCTGTTGCTTGTCCAACCATTGATTATTTATTCTATGGAACATGTTGTCCAACCTTAATTTCAGCAGAGGGAGGGCCTGGAGTGGCTATTAAAACCTTCTTTCTCTTCTGAAGGCAAAGTGCATTTTAGCTCCTGCCTCTTCAAACACAGAATTATGGTAAACAGTGAACATGTGATATGCTTATACCTCCTCTGCTAGCCAGTTGCACAGTAAGAATGCAGACTCATTGTGGTATGAAGATTTTTGTCACTGGGATGGATAAACAGTGCTAAAGATGCCTCTAATTTTGAAACAAAACACTTGCCAAGGGATTGCAAATCGGGAATGTTCCATTTTATATTGCTACATCAAAAGAAGCATTCTTGGGGAAATGTGCATCCTGTCTTAGCTTTCTCTGCAACTAAATATAACTCCTATAAAACAAGAACTGTGTCTGAGGGATTTTGAATGACTGGAAAACATTCCAGTCATGATGCTGTCTGTATAAAAAGGGCATGTTTAGCCTTGCTTAAGCTTCATGTTTCCATTGGAAGGAAGTTCAGGATAACCCTGCAGGACAGATCAGTGGATGTAGCCATCTGTTAGCAAAACCAGCTGGCACTTTTGCTGCATTTCCCCACCTCCTCCTTTTCTCACCCCCAACAAAATGGTTGGTAGGAAAATTGGCATTCCCTTCACATTGGTCCTTCATGTAGTTTCTGTTTTCCAGATTGTGGATGCTGAATCTATGGAGACACCATATCCAAATACCCTTGTTGTAGACATTTTCTCTCATCTTTTAGTTAACAACAGCAGCAAAAAAAAGCCCCTTTAACTGAATGTGTTGCCATAAATGTATCTGTCTGCAGAATGCCATGTATAATATTCCGTTTAGGGTGGGTGCCAGAGTATGAGCGCCTGGGCAGTTGCTAATTGTTGATACGTCTGCAGGAAACCTGTCCAGTCACAGTCAGATAAAATATCAGTAAAGCAGGATAAATGTTTTAGCATGAATTTTATAATAGGAGCATAATGTGCTGAAGGCCCAAGCTGTTTGTAGTCAGAGCTCCTGTACAAGCATGATCACCCCATGTATTGTTGCCAGTTTACAATTCAGTATGACAGGAACTTCAGCAAGTAGAGCGGATACATTGCAGCTTAGGCTGCAGCTGGGCAATTTAATGCTATGTAAAGCCAGAATGGTGAGTCTGTTGCCGTAGGGGTCGTGTATTATCAGCTAGGCCCTGCCTCGGCAGTCCCAGTTCTCTATGTTCTTGAATCCAGTGGAACTCATGTTGTGGCAGTATGGATCAGACTCTGTGCAGCTCATGAACCAACTGGGGTGGACTTACCTCCAAATTCATCCCAACAGTTACATGTTGTCTGTAGTTAGGGCTTATATATTGAAGCAGGATGGGCCTGTACATGTCTTTTCTGTGATGCTCTCAAAAATCTGGATATGTGTCATCACATGGAAAGCAGGAAACGTCACTGCATAGTTTCTATAGTGTGGATACAGTTTGGTTGTGTAGCCAGAGTGCAGCCACTGTCTAACAGCTGTCTTTATTACTTACGTCTACTTTGTTTCTATACAAATGAGGATTTTCTCCCTTTAGTTGCTAGCATATAGACTCATTTTGGAAAATCCCTTTGAGTTTTTGGCTTGCATTTCTTACCCTGAGATTATAAAGTGGCTTGGCAGCATTTTCTCAATATGCAGCTCCCTAATCAATAAGGTCTTGGGAATTTTTTTTGTTGCTCTGTTTAGAGTGTGTTGGTTTGACCAGAACTTACATGTAGCTTCCAGGAAACTGTGAGGGAGATAATAAGATAATACTAAAAGTAGTTTCTAGCACCTTTAATTAAAGGTGTGCCCTCAAAATGACTGCCCACAAAAATTAGAACTCTGTTAATTTCCCCTGGGATCTTGATAAACATCTATGAGAAGAAAGCCAAAGACAAAAAAATTAGGTAATGAATCCTGGTCTGAGCCAAATACATGTTCCATCCAAGCACCGCTCCTCCAGGGTGTTTATTCTTGGGTATATGTTTTGCATATTTATAGACTTGCTTGTGTGTGAGAGAGAGAGAGAGAGAGAGAAAGAAAGAGAGAGAGAGTCACTGGCTCAAAACATTTCTGCATTTGAGATAATATTTCAACAGCAGAATTTTTTTGGCATGGCAGGTTTTGGCCACTGACACACACAAGAAATAGATGGACCAGGAGTCGGAGCCAGTCTTCTGTTTGCTTGGATTCTAAGACAGATGAGGGATATGTGTGCATTTTAGACTGTAGTCTTGTCTGTCGTTTTTCAGACTTGCTTGATTTAACTCATTTTTATAATCTTACTATTTAACCATCCTTCACAGTCTTCACTGAGTGCCATAGAAAGGCTTGTTGAAGTTTTCGTTCCTGTTCCAGTGCTACAGATGGGTGGCCTCTCGGGGGACTGGCAAAACTTGCTTAGATAAGGCATCCTCACAACTCTTACTGAAGCTCAAGGACAAACAAGGTGTTACTTTAATGAGGATTATTGAAAGCCAGCCAAGCAAGCAGCTGTTCTACCATTCGTAAATTTGGCTTTCCAAGCTGTGTGTTGGTGATTGTGGGCTTAAATGTCCACTTAGAATGATGCAAAGCTAAAAAAAATCCAGTTAGTGCCTTGTCCCCCTCTCACCTTTGAAGGTGCAGAACACATAGAAGGGGGTGGAAAGTTCCATGAAGGCATAGAATCTTGAAATACAGTCAACCCTCGATTTACGAACTTAATCCGTTCCGGAAGGACGTTCTTAAGTCGAAAAGTTCGTAAGTCAAATCAGCATTTCCCATAGGAATGCATTGAAAACCAATTAATCCGTTCCGGCTGTTTTTGGTTCTTAGGTCGAGGGGCGGTTTGTAAGTCGAAGCATTAGTTCCCATAGGAACTAATGCAAAGCCGGTTAATCCGTTCCTACCACTAGGGGCAGAATTTTTTTCTTTTTTTTCCTTTTAACCTAAGATGACTTAGGTTTTAAAAAAAGGAAAGAAAAGAGGGAGGGAAGGAGGGAACAGACACCTTTTCAACAGAACACCTTGAAAGTTCAAATTTTGCGCTTTCCCCGCCTCCCGCGCGTTTTTTTTTCGGTTCGTAACTCAAAGCAAAGTTCGCAAGTCGAGGCTATATTTTTCTATCAGAGCGGTTCGTAAGTCGAAATGTTCGTAACTAGGGCCGTTCGTAAGTCGAGGGTTGACTGTAAATAAAACTTTTCTTCCCCTTTAAATTGCTTTGGGGGTGGCATCACTTCTTGCTTATTTGTTCCATCATCCCATTCTGAGATTTGGAAAGAGCTGTTTTCTTTCAAATAGTTTTGAGTTACCTCTTTTAAGAAATGGTAGGGATGTCTTCTCCTTCTCTTTCTAACGCCAAGCATTGGATTTGTTTCCCCAGTCCAAAGGTCTTTGAACACTATTAGGCAATTTCACGCCCCTAATTACACATAAAGATCACTGCAAGCTCTGCTGTAAGAAGATAGTTGGCCTGATGAGGGAAGGAACAGAAGGAGGAAAAAGGAGTACCCAACAGTTTGAACTGTATTAGTGATCTTGGGATCAAAATGTACACCTGAGGTATATCTTGACTACCGCTGACCTTGTGGGGGATCTTGCTAAAAGCAGGCACCTCTTCTGTGAAGAACCATTTATACACTAACCTTTTCATATCCAGTATTATTTCTAGTTCCCTTTTCTGTCAGAGTAGCTGAGTTTATGTATTGCCCAGGTTCATGTTTTCTTTTTAATGATGGTTGAATAAACTGTTAAATACTACATCACAGGGATTGTTGCATTTCTGTCTCGGGGATGAGACACTTTGCTCAGATTTTTTTTTTTCTGTTGGGGGAATTAGAATGCAATCTCCTCTGCACAGCCCTCCTCCTGAATAGGAATCGTAGTAAGTAATGTGTATCTTTGAGTTGAGAGTACACAGTTGTTAAATGGAAGTAAAAGACATTAAGAACAAAGTAGTGGTATGAGGTTTCCTTAATATTCATAGTATTCTGTCTACATAACATATAATTAAAATCCTCAGAGCAGTAGCCTTTCAGTCTTTTTTACTATAGCCCAAATCTGATCATGAGATTATGCTGCTTTAATTTGGAATATTTTATACTTCTCTCTCTTTTCTCTCTTCTCCCCACCCCACCACTTGTCAAAGTTATTTGCGAAGGGATTGAAGCAAGAATGTGCAAGTTCTTCCCTCCCTTCACCCTTCCCACATTCCCCAGATTTTGATAGTAGAGTTGTTTTATTTATTTCCAAAATTATATCCGCAGGAAACAAGCCGTTTAAATTCAGATTATGCTGAATCAAAATGATGCTGGTATGAGAAGCAACGTGCTGTTTTATGAGCACGGAGTCCCTTTTCTCATAACTGATTGATAGTAAATATTTTCCTGAAGAGTTATTGCCAGCCATGAACAGTGCAACTGTTTCACTGTTTTTTTCCATAGTACTTGCTGTACCAGCCATTGTCTGTAATTAAGATCTACAATTCACAATGCAGACGTTTGCACTTCCTCTGGGTCTGAGCTATTTACAAGGTATTTCAGCTGTTCAGAGTTTCTTTTGAGTGTTAAACTACGTGTTAACAGACATGTTTAGTCACTGATGTGCACACACCATATATCATTTGCCTTTATTTTAGCAGCTTTCCATCTTCAAAACTACTTTATATATTGGGCCCATCATTAATTTAAAAAGGATATGTCTTTTTTTCCCCAGCAGTGTCTGATATCTTCACAAAACATTGCAGCTTACATCAGCCAGTTTTCAACCAAGGATCTTTTAAATACTCTACAGATAAAAAGCCACTCTTGACAGTTAATGTTTGCCTTGAATTAATTGAAGCTAAGCATGCTAAGCATTTCAAACCTCTCGAATTGCATGTATAAGCCAGAAATCCTGGGGATTTAATATTCTTACCTTCTACCTTATTGCCTCACAAATATGCTCCCTGTTTTTAAGGTAATAATACCTTTTTTTCCTGTTTCAGTGTAGGGCAAGATATAATACTCAGATATCTTATAATCAAACAAATTTCTA
This sequence comes from Intellagama lesueurii, assembly GCA_037013535.1. Classification (NCBI taxonomy): domain Eukaryota; kingdom Metazoa; phylum Chordata; class Lepidosauria; order Squamata; family Agamidae; genus Intellagama; species Intellagama lesueurii. Next base: position 214,590,113 of record JBAJHW010000003.1, read on the forward strand.
TTTTACAACATAAACTTGGAAGCAAATGTAATGAGAAAGTGTATGTTTTAAAACTGCATATTTCAGCGATACTATACACTTTTGGTCTTGTGAACAGGACGTTGGCTATTTACCTTAAAGAGGTGGGTTTAAATCCCCACTCAACAGTGGCATCACTGAATAACAGCAGGTGAGTTGTTAATTTTTTGGTTTTGTTTTCCCATCTGTGAAGTGGGAAGAATAATGGCATACTTCAAGAGATGGTGATTAAAATTCACTTCCTGATTGTAATGCAAGAAAGCTGAAACATCAGAGTGACCTTTCTAGATAACTGCCTAGTATTCTGCAGGAGCACCCAGGACATAGTTATCTGGGTGAAGCATTTTGGGAATGCAACCCCTTTCTAGCCTTACTGGCCCTTTTAAACTCAATTACGAATGAATTTACATTGGCCTAGGTCAGCTTAGAAAGGCTTTTCTATCTTTTTCCCTAGGAAGGGTAATAATGAGGAGCAAGTTCCTCATCAGGCATGCACTGCAGCATTGCCTGCTGATGCATGCCGGATCACCCGCACACAGGGATCACGTGACCACTCCAAAAGTCAAACGATCAATTCGCCTCGTTTTGGCTCTGTAGTTAATGCACAAACAGTGCGATCTGCAGGGCTGTAATTGCATTGTTAGGGCCAAGGAACAAGCCTGTGCCTTTTCAGCAGACAGCTGGCAGGGAGAGAGGCATGTTGTTAGGAAAGAGAGAGGCAAGGCAAATAAAATTACTGCTAACGCTCAGAGATCGGCAGGAGTCCTACTTGCCTAATCTTACCGGTGGGAGCAAGCGGCTGTTGTAATCCAATTATAGCAGCATAAGCAATTTGTTAGACACTCCGCATAATGTAACAATTTCCCAATAAACTCTGACTTGTAATAACGTCGGCAAGAGCCCACATAAATCTGCCCGAATGGTGGGGGCTGAAGTATTCGGCTGGGGGCTTGTAATTTGTGCCAACAGCATGTTTCTCTGACTGTGGTATGGTGCATCGTTTTCCAAGTAGGAATTCTGAGGAACAGTGTTTTGCAAAGCCTCTCCAAAGAGAAGACTGTTGAGTGGGGCACTTGCCCATCAGTATAGAGAATCACAGTCTTGATTTACTCAGAAAACGCAAAAAAACACACACAAAAATCAAAAACCCACAAAACCCTCTCACCCTTTGACTTTAAAAGCAAATAGTAAAAGACAACAAAGAAATGTGGGATACTGTTCCTTTCTTATTTCTTAGAATTAAAGATTAATGGACAGAAAGGTAGCTTGCTGTGTTCTATCAAAGGCATTAAAAAGTACTGAGACTCTGCTCTGAACAACTCAAAACTGACTAAGGGACAGAAGTAGATTTTTCTTGTATCTGCCAGCTGTTTCCTTCATTGTTTGTTGCCATGCATAAATCTGAAAGTATTAAGTTCAAATATTCCTCACCGGATTTTAACTCCCTCCCCTTTTTGTAGCTCAGTGCCACATTGTTCTGCCTAGGTCTCTGCAAAGAACTAACTGAATTTAGAATTCTTCTTGTCTGTCACGGTGAGAATAGGACTGCTACTGAAATTGTTATGCTTGGTTTATAAGAATTCTCATTCAGTTTCATCATCAATATTTAATTTAATGATTTAGTTGTGGAAGCTATTGAATAATGGTACAGAATATTATTTTCTGTCACATTATAACAGCACAGCAGATTACAGCAGGACTGTAGTTTCTTCTGATCTCTAAGAATGTCCATTTCTGAGGCATCAGTAGTGTTTTTCCTTAACCAGGTAGTATAGAAATCCAATAAACAAACAAACAAATGCACTGTTCCATTTTTACAGAGGTTCCTAGTTGGACCTGCTCCCTTATTGATCTAATGAAGCTGTACAGTCTTTTGACCTTCCGAGAATCTGCAGACTCATGGGTATTCTGAACAAAATGTCTGACCTTGTGAGCTATCCCTGGCAATGTTGTCCACTATTGATGTTTCCTACATCCATTGCTGTGCTGTATAGTACTTAATATAATACTTTGAGCTGAAGAAGTGTAGTTTCTCTCTCCATCCCCCTAGCCTGTTTCTTGTACTGATTCTCATACTTCGATGAAATCTGGCCACATAAACAGCTTTCAAGTTTGTGTGTAGATTTATACCCAGATCAGAAATTAGTCTAATAAATGTATCCTTTCAACTGAAGACACGGTCTTTCTCCTTGAAAATAAAAGGCTGTCTTACTTTAACAAAGGTACACGTCAATAAGCTCTAGTTCCCTAATAAACCCACTCAGTGTCTAGATTTAACTAATGACTGATTTTCTTGGCTTTGACAGTGAGCTGTGTGTGTTATTTTCTCCTGATATTGTAGAAATAATGAGAGCAAATTAGAACAATCAGTTTACACAGATAGCTCCTGATTGGAGACGATGGGCAATATGGCAGCAGGTAATTCATCTTTGGACTCCTGTCAGATTAACTTCAACCACATGGAAAAGATCAGGCGGAGCAAATGGGGATCCTGCCCAATCGGAACACTGAAATTAATGAGAAGAGCATTGTTCTGTGATCAACCTTTTAATTAGCAAGACAGGAGACAGAGGGAGTGATGACGCCAGCAGCACAGCTGTGCAGTGACAGCCATGCTTCCTGTAAAGGAAAAAGAAAAAAAAACATGTTTTTAAAATTACCCTGCTCTGTGCTCCTTGCCCACCAGCAGTGTATCTCCATCTTGAAACCTTTCCTCAGAGCTCTGGAAACAATGCTTCCATTCACTAAAACACTGTAAACAAGGCACTTTCTGACATGCACATCAGCATTTGCTCTTTTTGTTGGTCATTCAAGGAAAGTGTGCTTTGATTTGAAAGTTTTGCTATATTTCAAATCTGAAGAAGGTAATTGTGCTGTAGTTGCCTGACCCACGTGCTCCTTTGGCTTTGCAGCAGCTGTTTGTACTAAATCTTTTTGATTCAAAGGAGTGGCATATCTTTTGTTTATGTAATGTGGGGGTGGGGGGCAGAATAGGGGCACTATTGTTGTCCAGCCTGCCAACTAAATTTTCTTTTCTCACTGCAACAGTCTTTGCTTTCTAGTATTAAAGAGTGCCACATAAATATAGGCTTTGGGTGAAAAGTTCAGCTTTTTGTACTATGTACAAGATACTTTTGTATATTGAAGTTAACAATTTCCTGTCCCAGGGACTCTTTCAGGAGTAATATCTGAAAGAGGCCAAAAGTGCAACAAAATGCTGATGTGTAGATTTGGTCAATAACAGAAAATCAATAAACATTTGATGCTCTGAAAACTCAAGCCAAATATATGAAAAAAAACTCTACCATTAAGCTTTGCCTTTCTGCTTCTACTAAAATTCCTATTCTTTTTCTGTCTTGGGATTCTGAAGGACTCAAAAGCCATGCTTTATTGATGCTTTTTTCTTGCATCTGTAGTAATTATGAACAGTGGACTGAAACATGCAATAGCATACATGTTTCTGTGTCTTCTCAGATTTGCATGCATGTTTGATTTTTTTCAGTATTTTGAAGTATTTGGTACAGTGGAACTGTTTCCTCACAAAGTTCTTTGAAACCTAACACCTATGTGCTCTGTTCTGATGTTTTTCATTGTGCAGCTGAAATATTTCTCCATAAGCAGGAGACATTTACAACAGCTGTTTTCTAAAAGTCAAAGTATATCCTTAAGGATGCCTTGGCTTCAGATGTACATCATATAGCTCAACGGTAGGCAACGTGTTTAATTTCCAGAGGCCAAAATCTGGCCTCCAGCTCTCCCAACGTTTTAAAAACTTTTAATTTTTAAAAAAATTCACTCGGTGTCCCCTTGTGCCCCTCCAGGTGGTTTGGAAGGTAATTTTTTGCCCTTTTAAAAAATTTAGCCACATTAGGGGCTTTCTCAATAGGATGGTCTTTTTAAAAACAATATATGTTGGGGATGGGTTAGGGTATAGGAGCAGATGCCCTTCTTCAAGTCGTAGGGCTGGCCCTGTGCAGCCCTCCAAACCTACCCTGTTCCTCCTCTACAAAAACTGCTTCATGAACAGCTTTAGAAAAAAAATGTGTTTTTTAAAAAGTATAACTTAACTGTTCATCACTAAACTCTTTGCAAAGAGTTATCCATGACTAATTGAAGAGTTCTCTGTCCATAGATAACTTTATTTTGGAAAAGCTACAGGTACAGAGAATAAAAGTCATCAGACTGTGTAGATCCTGACACTTTCCACTTGCTCTTGGAATTCTGTAATAAATATGTATGATTAAAGGATGTTATTATTTATCTTGTGACTACTTTAGAAGACTGAGAAGGAATCTGTTTACAGTGTGAATTTTACATATACTGTACTAAACTTTCAATATGCAGTTCTCCTTTTCCCTTTTGTGTTAGGGTTTTTTAGTTGTTTGTGACTCACATATAGTTCAGAGCCTGCGCAGAGGCTGAATTGTAGCATACAAGACCTGAGCAAAGCCTTTTGGTGGGACCTCATCCCCACCATGCATACTTAAAGGTTGTGGGTCTCATTGTTCCATCTCAGTTTCTTGTGGTATGTCTCAGCAGCAATGCTATGAACATTGGCTGACTTCTGGAGATCTTTTCAATCCTCACAAATGTTTCTGAGCGTTAGCTCTCTCTTATAATTTTGTTTTTATTCTCCCCCCTCCAACATCTCTATTAATTGTTACTTTTTAGTAATGTTTTATGTACTACCTACAGAAATATACGGTTAACGCAGATAAAAAATATTCTGTTTTCATTTTTTCACAAAGGGGGAAGTTATGCACATTTTTAGTTTTGTCTGTATATCTCTAGATCAACATTCCCTCTAAGCTGCATGTGCGCACCCAGAGCTGTATCACAGCTGCGCACGGACAGCCAGCAGTCAGTTTACTTCCCATTTCGAATGAAGCCCAGCCCACCCCTGTGCATATGGAGCGAGGCTCCCGCGTACTGGGACAGAAAATTAGAGGGAACGTTGCTTCAGATGCCATCAGCATATCTTGAGGTTTCCAGTCCCCTCTTTAAAAACTGCTGTAAGTAGGAGGCTGGTGTCTTCCATCAACAGTCATCTCTAGTGCCCAGGATTTATGAAGTATGCACACACACAAACCCCCCCCCTCAACAGATTGTGCCTTTGATTGCTCATCTAGGACTAGGTTTCAAAGATTACACAACTCAAAATTATCTTCTCTGTGCTTTGTACAACATTTTTAGCATTTCATACAGTTGAATTATTATATGGTACATTTGAATTATCATATTGTACTGTAGGAAATGCTTTAAATGTTGTCCCTAGAAAGAAAAAAAATAATGCTATGTTTTTTTCCCCTGTTCTATTTCATGTGATACAGCCCTTGAAGAAAGTTGAAAAGGCTAATTTGAAATGTGTCAGGCTTTTAATTTGGAATAAAGTGCATACTATAATTTTTTACATCCTGGGACCAGTGTCTCTTCTTGCCTAACAGCTTTGGTGGATGTACCAGTTCCTTTTCATTATTGTTCAAGAGTGCCTTTTGTCAACTTCAGTTGATTGCCAGTCTGTACCCCTATCTGGATAAGAAATCCCTAACAACAGTAGTCCATGTGCTGGTTATCTTTAAAATAGACTACTGTAATATTCTCTACATAGGGCCACATAAGTCAGTTCAGAAACTTGAGCAGGTCCAAAATGCGGTAGCCAGACTGATTATAGGTACCAGTAGATATGAACAAATATCCCCAGTCTTGGCCTGCCTTCATTAGCTTCCCATTAGTTTCCATGCTCAATTTAAGAGCAGGGAAACTAATGGGAAGCCAATGATCATAACCTCTAAAGCCGTTAATGGTTTAGGACCTCTGTTTCTGGTAGAATGTCTCTCCTACAAAATAGTTACCTGTCCCACACGCTCCTCACAGTCCTTGATTTTGAGAATTGTGACACTCAAGGAAGCAAAAAAAGCCAGCATTAGGAACCACATTTTCTCAGTTGTGGCCCCTTCCCTCTGAAACAAGTTTCCTGCAGAGGTTCACTAGGCACCACCCCTCTCTGCTTTTAGGAAGCTAATTAAGACCTAATGCCACAAAACTGGCTTGTACTAGTGTGAATATTGCCCTGAGCTGTTCAAATAGTTTTTAATTTATGTATTTTTATTTAAAGGTAGTTTTAGTTAGCAACAAGTTTTATTTTATCTTGTATTTATTATATAGTGTTTTAGTGTATGGTTTTATTGTATATTGTGAACCACCCAGAGAATGGCAACACTAATGGTGTGGTATAGAAATGGAATTAATTAATTAATAGAACGTTACTCAAAATAGGCTTCTATTGCCTGCTGACACCTTCTGAGGCCTAGTTGACATATAGAGCAGCTTCTATGGCATTTCTTAATTTAATTCCCTTAGCAAGCCTCTGCAGAATAGGAAACACATCCTCAGCCTTCTGTGTTTCTCAAATATTAATGGCTGGACAAGAGAGTTGAGAGCAACTGTTGCCTGTGGTTAGCGTATTCTTTCACCTGTGACATAAGAGCCAACCTCCAGTAGTTTAGCTTCTAATCTGCCCATATGTGTAAGTCAGAGACCATGAGGAAATATGACAAGTTACTTTATATATAACATCTAGTTCTCTGAGTAGTTATCTGTTTACTCACAAAACCTATTCCCGACATCTCAGCTGATTTGTTAATTCTTTTTTAAAATATTGGGCCACAACAATAGACTTGAGAGGATGTAGTGAGAAACAGGCCCACTGAGCATGTGTAGTAGAGACAGGACCCCAAATACATTTCTGAGCTCTTAAAATGTTCTGAACCAGATTCTTTTCATGTGCAATACCCATATTTGTGAATACACAACTACTACATAACCTGTCATCCTGCGTTATCATTTTGCACAATCTCTTGCTTCAAAACATTGTTTTTGAGAAATTCAGTATGACTGCTGCTTGCCATGTTCTTTTCAAACTGTTTTTGTTAGAGCATGTATTGGGGCTAAAGCTTGCATTATGTACATATATGCTCATCCATGCAGATGTTCGTGTAGGTTCTCTTTAGGATCAGTGCAGATGCAACTTCTTCCCCCATGCGATTCAGTTTGAGAAGGAAAGAATTCCTCCGGCTTTCCAGTAAAAGTTTAAATACATTTTTACTGTGTTTATTTTTAGTGAGGTAACCATGTTAGTCTATTTCAGCAAAACAAAAATAGAAGTGTTGTAATGTCTTTAAGACTAATATATTTATTTCTGTGTGAGCACTTGTGTATGCAATCCACTTCTTCAGACTTTGTACAGTGATACCTCGGTTTACGAATGCCTCGGTTAACGTAATTTTCGGTTTACAAAGCAAAATCCATTGAAAATAATATCTCTGTTTAGGGTTTTTTTTCGGAGTATGAAGAAAGTTTCCCCAGGATGCATTGCGCCTGGAGGTTTATAGCGCCGACCCCGTTCCTATGGCAATCAGCGTTTTGGTTTACAAATTTTTCGCATTACGTAACGTCGCGTAGAATGCATTAAATTCGTAAACCGAGGTTCGCCTGTACTAGTATGAAGAAGTGGAGTAGGTCCATGAAAGCTCACATAGAAATATATTGATTAGTCTTAAAGGTGCTGCAAAGTTTTGTTAAAGGTGCTGTTTTGTTTTGTTTTTATTGCTTCTGTGATTAGTTAAATATTTCATAGATTACTTTTAATTTTAGGTGCCTTTCAGTGCACAAATGTTCTGATTAGGCAAGAAATCAAAATTTTTCTCATTCATCAGAAATAAGTAGCAAAAAGAACATACACAGCTTTATAGGCTGCAAAGGAGGGAACTGTCAATTTAATCAGTATAATTGATTTCATCATCTCTTTTTCCCCTTTTCAACATAATGTGCTTTTTATATAAAAACAGTGTGAGCTAACATTTTCAGTGGTTTTATCTCAATTTAGAAAAGCTGGATTAACCCCGTACCTGAAAGATGACAAAATTTACATAAATGAGAAAAGCTCCCCACCATTAGAGCCCAAGAAGAAAATGCACCTGCTTTATTTAAAAGTGCAGCTTAAAATGTAATTGTCTAAAGTTACTTTTCCCTCTTATTTCACATCATTATGCACTGGTAGTGTAGTGGCTCTGTCTTACAAAGGCTGCTTCACAACAGTAGGCCATCTTGATAGCTTCAACATACAGGCACAACAGGGTGAATTTAGCAGTTTCATTTCTTAATTTCTTGCTTTTGTAGGTTTGAATCAGCCCCATAGTATGTTCATAAAGAGGGAGGAAGGAGTTCAATTTATACTGGTCATTAAGGATCCCTTGATGCTTATCGCAAGAGTGAGGTTATTAACCCTGATGTTCTTCTGGCCAAATTCAACTCTGATGATTACATTCTGCGACCTAAATTACTTTTGTAGTTTCCACTGGAGAGATTGACTTTTGTAGTTTTCTCCTGGAGAGAATGAGTTTTGCTTTTAAAAATCTTCTGTAACGAAGTGGCTGTGTTCTGTCCCAGAAATGGCTGCACCTTAATTATAGTGATATTGTTCTTGATATTGTTCTTGATTCAGCATTTTTTATGTATTTGACAATTCAGACCTCATTTTCATTATAACGCAGTGTGTTAGACTGTTACTACCCTGTTTCCCCGAAAATAAGACCTAACCTGAAAATAAGCCCTAGTATGATTTTTCAGGATGCTCGTAATATAAGCCCCACCCCAAAAATAAGCCCCAGTTAAGTGAAACCCTGCCCTCCACCATTGTGCAGCAACCAGAAGAAGATGACATGACTGTATTTGAATAAATGTAGATTGTTGTACATGAAAAAAAATAAAACATCCCCTGAAAATCAGCCCTAATGCGTTTTTTGGAGCAAAAATTAATATAAGACCCTGTCTTATTTTCGGGGAAACATGGTATGGTTCTCCATCTGTAAATACTGTAATTGTAAGTCACAAAACAAGTCCATGTTGAACTGAAACATGAATCTTGATGTTCATGTTATGCATTACACCATATTCATTTTTAAATAACTTGTATAATCCATAGGTAATACTGTTTTAAACCTGTTCAAGTTGATTAAATAGCTACTGATTGATTATTCAATTACATTTAAATAAGCTTGCATATTATCGAATTCTCTAGGTGGATAGTTTTTTTTAAAAATAGTGAAGGCATTTTGAGACCTCAGTTTAATAAAAATAAAAATACCTGCTATACATTTTTTTTGTTTTCAGTCTAAAATAATCAGAGAAAACAGGTGTGTCCTTGTTTCATCGTCACAACCAAATATTTGCCTTCCTTTGTTAAAATAAAACTGTAATCATTTTATGTATTAATATATTATTTTGAGAGAAATATATCTGGAAACAAAAATGCAGGCAGAAGTATAAAGAAAGTAAATGTTTGGCTTTTAAAATGTGGCAAGGAAAAGATGAAACAACTTGCCATGTGAAACACCGGATCAAAAAACTGGTCATGGTTAGAGGGAAGATAATCTTTACTGCTACCATCACCTCCTGGCAAATAGAAGGAGAAGATATGGAGGCAGTGACAGAGTTTACTTTCTTGGGCTCCATGATCACTGCAGATGGTGACAGCAGCCACGAAATTAAAAGACGCCTGCTTCTTGGGAGGAAAGCGATGACAAACCTAGACAGCATCTTAAAAAGCAGAGACATCACCTTGCCGACAAAGGTCCGCATAGTCAAAGCGATGGTTTTTCCAGTAGCGATGTATGGAAGTGAGAGCTGGACCATAAAGAAGGCTGACCGCCGAAGAATTGATGCTTTTGAATTGTGGTGCTGGAGGAGACTCTTGAGAGTCCCCTGGACTGCAAGGAGATCAAACCTATCCATTTTGTAGGAAATCAACCCTGAGTGCTCACTGGAAGGACAGATCCTGAAGCTGAGGCTTCAATACTTTGGCCATCTCATGAGAAGAGAAATCTCCCTGGAAAAGACCCTAATGTTGGGAAAGAGTGAAGGCAAGAGGAGAAGGGGACGACAGAGGACGAGATGGTTGGACAGTGTCATCGAAGCGACCAACATGAATTTGACCCAACTCCGGGAGGCAGTGGAAGACAGGAGGGCCTGGTGTGCTCTGCTCCATGGGGTCACGAAGAGTAGGAAACGACTTAACAACTAAGCAACAACAAATCTTGAGAAAGTAGTTTCCAAATTGACAGTATTGTTTTAGAAAACATACCTGTAATCCTTCTGTATACTACTACTTAAGTATTTTATTATTGTGGGACACACTTATTGAAAAGAGCCATATTGCCATCTCAACATACAATCTTGGTGGCTATGTGATATTGCAAATTACTACCATCATTACTATACTATAGTGTTAAAAGGGGTGAACTGATTGAGGTGTCACAATTAGCAATGGCACCAGTGACTTTTTCCAAAGTAAACAGTGTGACAGTTATCTGGTCAGGTCTCCCTCTCTATAACTACTTAGCCACATTGCCCTTCTTATCCTTGAGTGAATGAACCCAGGGGAGAGCCGGTTCTGGTGATGACTATGGAGCTGGCCTGGCACTGGATTACTCCTAAACACTCCGGTCTACTCAGATATGGCTCAAGGCTAGGCACTTAGAACCAATGTGCTCACCTTGTGAGGTACAGCTGCCACCACACCCACACAAACACTACAATTTTCCAGTAGCTGATTGAGGCAAGACCTGGTTTTAATACCACAAACCATCTAGGCCAAAAATCCAGACACTTGCTTGAAAAGTAAATGTTGTAAACAGGTTGTAAATCACATCCAGGAGCATAGTCTACTTAGTCTAGTGAGGTCCTTCAACGCAGTATTAGTGCTTAGATATTCCTAAGGAGATGGGCCAGGTGTCTCTGTCCTAAAGCTCTTGATAAAACCTTGTATATATAATTTACTAAAAGAAAGAAAAAGGTAAAAAGAAAAAGAGGAAAAAGTTACAAAAATGGTTCAAAACCATTCCTGAAGCAAAATGCAGAGATAGTCTAAGGCAATTTCAAGACTTCACACCAGACAATAACAAAGCTAAACTAGTCTACCTGCTACTCACACCTTAGTGCAGAGTCAGCATATAACTTAGGCATGTACAGAATACATCTTTCCCAGGCATCATAGACATCAGCTGGACAAAACCTTCTTCTCCTTACAGACGGGCTAAGCCCCCTTTTCTTTGAGAGAGACTGAGCCTTCTAACCTGATTTCTGAATCCTCTTTATACCTTAAATGACCTATTCCAGACTTTCCCAATCAACACATGAATTTACTTTAATGTTTACCAATACAAAAAACACCTTCCTCTCTTCCACATTACACAGCTGTAAAGCTCCCTCAGTTTACATGACTCTGGGGAAGGAAGTGGACTGGCTTTTGATGACAAGAGATAAGATGGAAGTGTTAGATCCCCTTGCCACTGCTTTGATGTCCTTTCTAACAGGAGATCACTTCCCCGTTTTTTTCTCTGTCAATAGTAACCCCTGCCTTTTCAGCCAGCTTTCCCAGACACTCACAAAAAAGCCTTGAAGGTTCTAAATGGATTTCGTGTTCTATGTCCCCCTGATTTCTCAGTTTCTTCACACACTTCCGTGGAAGCAGCTCAGAGCCAGCAGAAGGCTTACCATGATGCAAAAGTAAGGTACTGTGACTTTAATGTGGGGGATCAAGTGCTTGTTCTGAATCCTGTAAAACATAGTAAGCTTCAGATCATGTGGGAAGATCCTTTTGTGGTGAAGCAAACCATTGTTTAACAATTTACTTAAAAACTTAGTCCTTGTCTTGGCCCATGTTGCACACAACTTTGAACAGTGGCCCAATGACCTCATAATCTGCAGCTGGTCTCTCTGCAGCACATTCAAGTCACAGCACACATTCTGAAACACTAACAAAAACAACCAGACGTCCTGACCATCTCTGTAGATAAGAAACAGACGTCTGTCAATTCGGGCTGCGGCTCCCCTGCAATGCATTTGCCTTGAACAACCCTATTTGGAGCTGAAGCATCCTTATCTGATTTCCCATGTTCCCCCTCTTCAGCCAGGTCTGATTTTCTAGAAATATCTGATAGTCTTTGTCACGTTCCCACCTGTCCCTTGGTTGTTTCACCAATCACAGGGCACAAGCTATATGTTGTGTTGCTGCCACCAGTTGATTACATCAACATTGTTTATTATTAATCACAGAAGTCCAGGCAATGTGTCATTTTAAAAAGAACCAAATAGAAGTTGTTTAATATTACAGATGATGAAAGTACAATCAATGTTGTTAACTCTTAACAGAACATCCTACTTCATCCACTCTCAACTGCCAACCCTCTCTCTCTACTCCAAACTCCAAAACCTCTCAATCTCAAACTTCCAATCTCCCTCTCCTCCCGCTGCAGAGACTCTTATATCTCATGACTCCGCCTCTCCAGCACTCTCATTGGTCCATGCAGATAGCACATTAATATTCATGACCTGGGCGGATGCCACAGCCATCTCCCATCCAGCCCCTTCATGTGGTGGAGGAGAGAAACTGACCCTGGAGTCCTCACTCACCACTTCCAGCTCCTCTTCCTTCACAACACCCTCTCAGACTCCTTGAAAAGTAAAACAGTGTTCACCAGCCCACCCTTTTAAAGCAGGTGCAATCAGGGTGGAGAGTGGCAGTGAAGAATAATCCAGATGAGAACCCAGTACAGTACTTGTTATATGCATTGAGTGGGGAAGCCTTCCAGTAGTGCAAATTTGCATTTATATTTTTCCAGTAATTATAGCAGGCGGAGAGAGCGGCTAATCAAGAATGGGGCGGGGGGGGGCAAAGGATCAAAGCCTCCCTATCCCATCTGAGTCCTGTTCCAAATCAAGTACCCTTGTGCCTCCTATTTACTTTTTTCAAAGTCACTCAAAAAATTGTTTACTGTGTGAATGACAGCTTGTTTAGCTTGACTCTTAAAGGTAAGGAACATCTATCTAAACTCATCTAAGAACTGGGAAATTGATTCCCTTGGCCTTGGCTTCATTTTTCTAAATTACATGAAAATTGCAGCAGTCATTTAAAGTTGTACACTGGAGATAGTTCAGAAACATTTTATAATTACAGAACGTAATGGGCTATGTGAGCATTTTGAGTGTATTTTGAGAAATCTGCAGAGTATGGGTCTGTATTATGCATTGTCTATGTTTCAGCAAACCATTATTGAAATTGGTCAATTTAAAATGATACTGTATTAGTTACAGTAAGAAGTGGTATCTGATGAAGTGTATTTTGATCCACAAAAACGTACACTGAAATAAATCTGGGCATCTTTAAGTTTCCACATTCTGTCTTTTGTTTTTTCTCTCTCTTTCTCTCATTCTTTCCCCTTAATTTTTCATAAGAAGTATATTGACAGAATGAATTGTAGTATAACTGGTCATTCTGCAAGAGGACTTCTGCTCATGCAATAAAACTTCTTTTCCCCTCTTCCCCACCTGCCATGCCCATCCCCATGCCCATATCTGGCCCAGTCGCTGATGAAAGGATACCATAGTTTTCATGTTCTCATATAGTAAAAATCTAACTTCATTTAAGTGCGCAATTTGTGTGGATTTCTCTTCTTTCCTTAACATTCTGCACAAACTAATAATTATGTGCTGACAACTTGATTCCAAATTATGACAATCCTTTCCAGGGTTTTGTACATATTGAGTACCCAGAAGTGCTTTGACATTTCCATCTTCTGGAAGCACCGTGGGGCTGTGCAGCTCGATCAAGTCTGCACGGGCTAGGTCTTCTCTTGGGAGGCACAACGGGGCATCAAACCCCCGACCTGTGCCTCTGCAGTCAGGTCCCTAACTCACTGAGCTTCCAGCCAAGTTTTCCACATATGCCTAGTATCAAATAACTCTTGTATCTACTGTCAGTCTTTTGAGAAATTGCAGTGCTGATTTTTTAGTTGTGCTGAAGAACAGATTCACAGTTCAAATTTCAAATTTTAAAATGTAAACATACCTGTTGACCTAGGATCTTCCCATTATAAGTTAAAGTAAAACCTTATTTCATAATGCCAGCATCTTTTAAAATTAGTTAATGACTAAAATACCTAACTGTTAATTCTTCTGACCTCAACATTCATGTTGATTCCTCTGATTGCCTATGTGTGTGGACTGAGCACACATATATTGCATTAATTTAGGAGATATAAAAATGAAAAATATCTCAATTACCAATCACAACACAAAAAAGTTAGATTATTAATTGAGTAAAGCTTGTAATTCCTTGGTGGAGATGACGGGTAAGCCTTCCTTGGAATACTTTGATAGTAGGTAATAAAAATGTTGCTCAATTAATGCCAGTGTGTGTTTTTTCTGAGACTTTGCATTTTACAGAACTGTGTAAAATGTGTAAATCAAGGAACTCAACCAGAATACTTCTCTGTGATGTTAATTTAAGACTGTCACTTCCATTCAAAGTCATGATTTATATTCCTCAATATTGATTAGGTGAATGCTATGTTCAGACACAAGAGGCGACTCTACACATGAACATCACCAGATGGGCAATACCGAAATCAGATTGATTATATTCTCTGCAGCCAAAGATGGAGAAGCTCTATACAGTCAGCAAAAACAAGATCTGGAGCTGATTGTGGCTCTGATGATCGGCTTCTTAACGCAAGCTTAAACTGAAGAAAGTAGGAAAAACCACTGGGCTAGTCAGGTACAGTGGTGCCTTGACTTACGAACTTAATTGGTTCCGGAACTCCGGTCGTAACTCAAAATGGTCGTAAGTCGAAGCACCATTTCCCATAGGAATGCATTGAAATGCAATTAATCTGTTCCAGCCGAAGAACAAAATCACAACACCCCCCCCCCCAAAAAAAACCACTGCAAGACCCATCGGAAACGTGATTAATCCGTTCCGGCCGAAGGGGGGGGGGAGAAAAACAAACAAACCGTACAAGACCCATCAGAAATGCAAAAAAAGCAAAGCAAAAAGCAAGTAAACCGTGCAAGACCCAACGGAAATGCAAAAAAAAAAGCAAAGCAGAAAGCAAGCAAACCATGCAAGACCCATCGGAAATGCAAAAAAAGCAAAGCAGAAAGCAAGCAAACCATGCAAGACCCATCGGAAATGCAAAAAAGCAAAGCAGAAAGCAAGCAAACCGTGCAAGACCCATCGGAAATGCAAAAAAGCAAAGCAAAAAGTAAGCAAACCGTGCAAGACCCATCGGAAATGCAAAAAAAGCAAAGCAAAAAGCAAACAAACCCCGCAAGACCCATCAGAAATGGGAAGAAAAAAACTCAAAAAGCAAACAAACCCCGCAAGACCCATCGGAAATGGGGGGGGAAAAAACCAAAGAGCAAACAAACCCCCCAAGACCCATCGGAAATGGGGAAAAAACCCCAAAAAACAAACAAACCCTGCAAGACCCATCACAGCATAGAAACATAATCCCACCACCCAGCCCAAAACCATGCTGCAAAACCCACCCAGAACAGTTTTTTAAAAGCAGTAATCAGCGCCTTACCTTACCAGGCAGTCCGAAGCCTCCTCCGATCGCACTCACTCTAACTGTTGGGGCGAAAGAGCTACAAAGAAGCAGCCTCTTCGCCTACCAACGGTTAGCAATTTGAATTCCCCACCTTTTTTCTCTGCCTTTTTCTGTTCGTAACTGGAAGCTCCAGCCACAAGTTGAAGCAAAATTTTGCAGCCAGAGCTGGTCGTAACTCGAAATGGTCGTAAGTCGGGACGTTCGTAAGTCGAGGCACCACTGTATAATCTAAACCAAATCCCTTATGAATACACAGTGGAAGTGAAGAACAGATTTAAGGAACTAGATTTGGTGGACAGAGTGCCTGAAGAACTATGGATGGAGGCTCGTAACATTGTACAGGAGGCAGCAACAAAAACCATTCCAAAGAAAAGGAAATGCAAGAAAGCAAAGTGGCTGTCCAACGAGGCCTTACAAATAGCAGAGAAGAGAAGGGAAACAAAATGCAAGGGAGATAGGGAAAGTTACAGAAAATGGAATGCAGACTTCCAAATAACAGCAAGGAGAGACAAGAGGGCCTTCTTAAATGAAGAGTGCAAAGAAATAGAGGAAAATAATAGAAAGGGAAAAACCAGGGATCTGTTCAAGAAAATTGGAGATGTTAAAGGAACATTTCGTGCAAAGTTGGACATGATAAAGGACAAAAATGGTAGGGACCTAACAGAAGCAGAAGACATCAAGAAGAGGTGGCAAGAATACACAGAGGAATTATACCAGAAAGATCTGGATGTCCCGGACAACCCAGAGAGTGTGGTTGCTGACCTTGAGCCAGACATCCTGGAGAGTGAAGTCAAGTGGCCTTAGAAAGCATGGCTAACAACAAGGCCAGTGGAGGTGATGGCATTCCAGCTGAACTATTTAAAATCTTAAAAGATGACGCTGTTAAGGTGCTACACTCAATATGCCAGCAAGTTTGGAAAACTCAGCAGTGGCCAGAGGATTGGAAAAGATCAGTCTACATCCCAATCCCAAAGAAGGGCAGCGCCAAAGAATGCTCCAACTACCGTACAATTGCACTCATTTCACACGCTAGCAAGGTTATGCTCAAAATCCTACAAGGTAGGCTTCAGCAGTATGTGGACCGAGAACTCCCAGAAGTACAAACTGGATTTCGAAGGGACAGAGGAACTAGAGACCAATATGCTAACATGTGCTGGATTATGGAGAAAGCCAGAGAGTTCCAGAAAAACATCTACTTCTGCTTCATTGACTACGCAAAAGCCTTTGACTGTGTGGACCACAACAAACTATGGCAAGTTCTTAGTGCCTGACCACCTTATCTATCTCCTGAGAAATCTATATGCGGGACAGGAAGCAACAGTTAGAACTGGATATGGAACAAGTGATTGGTTCAAAATCGGGAAAGGAGTACGACAAGGCTTTATATTGTCTCCCTGCTTATTTAACTTATATGCAGAATACATCATGCGAAAGGCTGGACTGGAGGAATCCCAAGCCGGAATTAAGATTGCCGGAAGAAATATCAACAACCTCAGATATGCAGATGATACCACTCTGATGGCAGAAAGTGAGGAGGAATTAAAGAACCTCTTAATGAGGGTGAAAGAGGAGAGCGCAAAAAATGGTCTGAAGCTCAACAACGAAAAAACTAAGATCATGGCCACTGGTCCCATCACCTCCTGGCAAATAGAAGGGGAAGATATGGAGGCAGTGACAGATTTTACTTTCTTGGGCTCCATGATCACTGCAGATGGTGACAGCAGCCACGAAATTAAAAGACGCCTGCTTCTTGGGAGGAAAGCGATGACATACCTAGACAGCATCTTAAAAAAGCAGAGACATCACACAAAGGTCCGCATAGTCAAAGCTATGGTTTTTCCAGTAGTGATGTATGGAAGTGAGAGCTGGACCATAAAGAAGGCTGACCGCCGAAGAATTGATGCTTTTGAATTGTGGTGCTGGAGGAGACTCTTGAGAGTCCCCTGGACTGCAAAGAGAACATTTTGAAGGAAATCAACCCTGAGTGCTCACTGGAAGGACAAATCCTGAAGCTGAGGCTCCAATACTTTGGCCATCTCATGAGAAGAGAAGACTCCCTGGAAAAGACCCTGATGTTGGGAAAGTGTGAAGGCAAGAGGAGAAGGGGACGACAGAGGACGAGATGGGTGGACAGTGTCACCGAAGCTACCGGACCCTACTCCGGGAGGCAGTGGAAGACAGGAGGGCCTGGCGTGCTCTGGTCCATGGGGTCACGAAGAGTCGGACACGACTTAACGACTAAACAACAACAATGTTCAGACAAAATATAATTAAACCACAGTAAGTGGATGCATCATAGCTAGAGATGGGGGTATTCGAATGTGAATATCCCCACACAGGTGGCAATAACGAGGGTCCAGCCCCATGGGGCCGGATGGTCCACTCACAATTCCGCCACTGCCGCGACCTCTGTGCTCCCGTCTTATCACTCCAGAGATCATGATCGGCGAGCCACTCTTCGACCTGGCAGCAGGAGTGGCGAGCCAATCGTGATCTCTGGAGTGATAGGACGGGAGCATGGAGGTCGCAACAGTGGCGGAATTGTGAGTGGACCGTCCGGCCCCATGGGGCTGGACCCTCGTTATCGCCACCTGTGTGGGGGTATTCGCATACGAATTCGAATACTACCCCCATCTCTAATCATAGCCTGTGAACTGATTTTCTAAATTGTCCTGTATCTTAGCCAAAGTGTGGTGTGGTTTGCTCAATTGTGAAGTAGGATGGCCTTCTCAAATCTGTTGCTGTACAGATGTGTTGGAATACAATTGCAGTAATTCCTAGCTGGAGTATTATCTTATGGAAGGATCGGTTTTGACTGGTCTTCTCTGTCACTTGTATTTTCACCATTTTGGAAGAGGTGGGATATAGGCAGTAAGAAAAATGTAATTATGGTTATCCTCACACAGTCTGTTGTGCTTATCTCTTCCTCTCTGTCTATAGATGACAGAAAAATTAATCATTAGTTTGAAAAATCTTAGCAAAGTTTGAAAATCCCCTGCTGGTTAAATATTGAACTTGCTGTGATAAGTAAGGTAACTTTACTAAAGTGCTGCCTCTCTAGGGCACTTCTTTGAACTCCACAAATTTGTTCACTGGTTTCATATTGGTATTGATTTAAGGCAGCTGTCAGAATGTAGCATGTCTATCAGGAAGAATCATGGAACTTCAGCAATGAAAAACACATAGTGTCATTTGCTTTTGGAGTTCAAGTCTTACTTGTTCAAGTGTCCCTAGGAAATTGGTTGACATAGTTTAAATAACACACGCAGGTAGGTCCTTATACAGGATGCTATTTCAAGTTGAGGCTTGGAGCTATTACTGTTGGTTCTCTGTCTGAGAAATGTCAGTGTTCCTCTTGAATGAAGAGTGGGAAAATATATTATTATGCTGTGCCATTTATGGTCATAACGCCTTTTACAGAGATAAGACTTTCTATATGTGAGGTCCCTATGTCATTATTTTCCATTCAAAAGATTAAACATGAAGGAAGTAATGGATTGAGAGAAAAGATATATATAGAGAAATGACAATGTTGCATATTAAGATAATGAGGAGAATTGTGGATATATACTGAGAGTAGGAGGTTGGGGTAGGAGATAATGATTTAGGAAAGTAGAAAGATAATTATTTTTAAATACGTATGTATGAGGAAATAGATATGTTGGAATGGAATGCCAAGATACAGGAGACAGCAGTGGAAATGTGGAACAGAAAATACTAGAATAAGTCTGGGTGGTTGATGATAAGTGACATGACAGCGTATGGCAATAATAATAGGAATAAGAATAATAGTCATATAGGCTTTGGGAACAATATCAAGAAATTTCACACAGTATTATAAACGGTTGCAGATCTCAGAAATAACACTCAGATCTACAAAAAGCAGCAATATTAGGATCATACTGCGCTGATATTTAACAGATACTTAGGTTTTTGGTAAAAACTTATTTCTGTTGTATAATACCACTCTGTTTTAATTTTGATTGACTGTGACTGGTATTTTATTATAACAACAACAACAATGATATTGTAATAACAACTGGAACAACTGAAATGATTAAGAGACAAGTAAAGGATGTGAAAAATTGGTGTGCACCTGGTCCAGATGAGCTGCACGGATTTTTGTTAAAGCATCTAACAAGTCTCCATCAACGTATAGCAGTGCAATTTAACCACTTACTTCAAAATTCTACAACTGAAGACTGGATGACAACAGGCCGCACATTTCTGATAATAAAAGATCATCAAAAAGGCAATGAACACAATAATTATCAACCTATTACATGCCTTCCAACAATGTTCAAGCTCCTCACAGGAGTACTGGCAAGATCAATATATAATTACTTAACTGAAAACTCGCTATACCCAACTGAACAGAAAGGGAACTTTAAAAAGTCAAGAGGCACAAAAGATCAGCTGCTTATTGATAAAATGATCCTGAAGAATGCAAAAAGACGAAAAACAAACCTTAACATGGCCTGGATAGACTATAAAAAGGCATTTGATTCATTGCCACACAGCTAGATTAACACCTGCCTAAAAATGTTTGGGAGTAGTAAAAACATTCAGAAGTTCCTCAAGAAAAACATGGAAAAATGGAAAACCGTCTTAATGGCCCATGTTGAAGAAATTGGAGAAGTTAAAATCAAAAGAGGAATATTTCGGGGGATTCTTTGTCACCACTGCTGTTTAACATCTCATTAACTGCCATGTCAATAATTTTAAATAAAACTGGATTGGGCTACCATATTTCACAACAAGCTGGAAAAATCAATCATCTCTTATACATGGATGACCTAAACCTATATTCAAAAAGTTCCACAGAGTGAAGATATCCAAATGAAATTTGGAATTGACAAATGTGCAGCTCTGTCTATACACCGTGGCAAGATCCAAAAACTATATGTGTGGGTGATCACGAAACAAAGGAAGGCTAATTGCCTTAGAGAAAGAACAAAGGAGTCGACAATGGATGTCCGAGCCAGCGGAGCCTACAGGCAACACCCTGAGAGCTCTTTTATTTACTTAGCATGATTTACATAGTATGTTGTGAGAGAGACAGATAGGATACTAGTTACCTAATCGTAACCAGGATTGGCTGAAAAAACCCTTTGATCTTATGCTCTATCTCTAAGCGAAAGGGCAGAATAAGGGGTTACCCCGCCTGCTGGCAGCTGCCACTTCCTGCCAGGAGTGTATGCACGTCACTGGAACAGAATGCAGCTACAACCGTCAAGCAGAAGTTTCCCACATATATGGAATCGAGTTTAAAAATGGCAATATAAAATCACTCTCAAGTGATGAAATTATAAATACCTTGGAATACTAGAAGCAGACAACATCGTGCACACAAAAGTTAAAGAACTGACAGAAAGAGACCATATCAAAAGACTGTGGAAAATCTTAAAATCAAAATTAAATGTGGGAAATACAATCAAAGCCATAAACACATGGGCCATTCCAGTGATAAGATACCCAGCTGGAATAATAGATTGGACTCAAAACGAACTAGAAGAATTTGATTGAAAAACACGGAAACTAATGAACATGCATCACACACTACATCCAAAAAGCGATGTGGACAGATTATATTTACCACAAAAAATCAGAGGTCATGGATTACTGCAAATACAGGAGGTAGTAGAGGAAGAAAAAAGAAGCCTAAATGATTATATCAGCACAAGCAGAAAAAAATTACTGAAAGCAGTGAAAATGGGGAATATTTTGAAAACAACAGAAACAAAGGCTCAATATAAGAAACAACAATTTGAAAAGAAATAAAACAGCTGGAAAAATAAACCACTACATGGACAACACCTGAGAAATATTAATGGAAAGCATGATCATAATTCAACATGGGCATGGCTAAAACTGGGGACCCTTCAGAAAGAAACCAAAGTCTTTATTTTTGCTGCCCAAGAACAAGCACTCCAAACCAACGTGATGAAAGCTGAGATCCAAGGAATTAGTGCTAACAGCAAATGTCGACTCTGCCAAGAAAAAGTTGAAACTGTGCCACACCTCATCTGCGAATGTCCAAAGATTGCACAGATTACAAAGTTAGACATGATTGAGTGGCAAAGTTAGTGTACTGGTCATTATGCAAAAAATATAACTTGCCAGCCTCCAAAAACCAATGGGAACATCAAGTAGAGAAGGTGTCAGAAAATGAGGAAATCAAGATCTTGTGGGATTTCCGGATCCAAACAGACAGACACCTTGAACATAACACACCAGACATAGTAGTAATAGAGTGAAGAAATGTCTGGATCATTGACATTGCAATTCCAGGGGATGCCAGAGTTGAAAATAAAGAATTGGAAAAACTAACAAAGTACAGAGACCTGGCAATCGAAACATCTCGCCTCTGGAAGAATCACACTTCAGTGGTCCCCGTAGTCATTGGGGCTTTGGGAACAATATCAAGAAATTTCACACAGTACTACAAGCAGTTGCAGATTTCAGAAATCACACCATCAGAGCTACAAAACGGCAATATTAGGAACAGCATACATACTGCGTCGATATTTAACAGATACTTAGGTTTTTTGGTTAAAACTTGTATCTGTTATATAATACCAGTCAATGTTTTTATAATTTTGACTGTGCCTGGAGTTTTTGGATATTATTATTATTATTATTATTATTATTATTATTATTATTATTATTATTATTATTATTATTATTATTATTATTATTATTATTATTATTATTATTCTGCACATAGTAGGGAACAGGGCTACAGAGGTCTTCTGCCATGAGGATTGATCTGGGGGCAATCATCCTATTGGAAATTTTACATCATATTTACATTTTATGCTCCTGAAATTCACAGTAACAAGTTATTTTGCCACTACTAAATGAACAACACAAAACTAGTTCCTGCTAAGATTACATCATTTATGGTTTTGTGACTTGTACTTGGAGGCAACTTGTTTCTGTTCACATATAGCAGGAAAAAATGTTGGCATGTTAACATTGATAAATCATTTTAGCAAAGCAGATTTTGTTGATTTGGGGAATGTGCATGCTTCCAATTTTACTGAAATTCTGCAGTAATACTGGAAGAATATTTAGAGTAGGTTGACCATAAAATTAAGATTATGATAGACAAATCCTTGAAAAGATTTTACTTTTTTTGTTCTTTTAACCTGTCTAGATGATTACATAGGGATAATGAGAACAGGTACTGAAAGAATTCTTGCAGTATTTTGCCAGTTGCCATTGATTGATTAATTGATTATTTATGACATTTTATTCCACCCCTCTTAGTGAAAATTCGCTACTCTGTGCAGTCATACAAACAGAATTAGGCCCTCACAGATCACCCTACAGACACCAAAAACAAAAAGAGAAGCAAGAAAATAACGAACTCAAACTAATAACTAAATAATGGCATCTGTCTTTTGTGATAAAACTAAAGCATGGGTCATAACTACTACCTAAGGAGAAGAATGTCCTTAAAGGCTTCTTTAAACAGTGCTGTTTTTAATAATTTCTTGAAAGTTGGAGGGAGGGGGCCTGATGTATCTTCAATGGGAGACTGTTCCAGACTGAAAGGGGCACCACTGAGAAGACTCAGTTCCTTGTTGAAATTGTCCTCACTTCTCTTGGTATGGCCACCTGCAACAACAAGGCCTGGGAGGACCAGGTGGAATGAACAGCAGATCTTTTGGAGAGATGCTCTGACAGGTAGGTTCCACCTCTAGAAGCAATTCCTGCTTCTACAGTGATACCAGTTGTCCCAAGAGGCAGATGTTGTATCTGTGGAGAGAATCAAATTTATAGGAACCATTGTCCACATAATACGGAGGGCACTTGGACTTAAGCCCATGAGCCCTATCTAATTTACCGTATTTTTCGCTCCATAAGACGCACCTGACCATAAGACGCAGCTAATTATGGAGCGAAAAATAAGGTACTTTGGAGGTATTTGCCTTTTTGCCTTCGGAGGTCTGCAAGGGCTCCCTCCGATGTCGGGGGAAAGCCCTTGGAGACCTCCTGGGTGTCCGATCGCGGCGGCGGGGGACCCCCAGGAGGTCTCCGATGGCTTGGAGGAAGCCCTTGGAGACCTCCTGGGGGTCCCCCGCCACCGCGATTGGACCCCAAAGAGGTATCCAAGGGCTTTCCCCCGACATCGGAGGGAGCCCTTGCAGACCTCCGAAGGCAAAAAGGCAGGGGGAAATGACGGGAGATTCGAATCTCCCGTCCTTTCCCCCTGCCTTTTTGCCTTCGCGGCGGCGGGGGACCCCCAGGAGGTTTCCGATGGCTTCCTCCAAGCCATCGGAGACCTCCTGGGGGTCCCCCGCCGCCGCGATCGGACCCCCAGGAGGTCTCCAAGGGCTTTCCCCCGACATCGGAGGGAGCCCTTGCAGAAGTGTATTCGCTCCATAAGACGCACACACTTCCCCCCCCACTTTTTTTTGGGGGGGAAGTGCGTCTTATGGAGCGAAAAATACGGTATGTCACGTGGTGGCTGAAATCTGTTGCTTAGTGTAATATAGGCCACGTGAATCAATGGGGTTTTGCTGAGTCAACTTCTCCTGTAAGCTCTGTTGATTCAAATGCAACTTACTATGCTAAGCAACAGGATTTCAACCAATGTGTGTTTTTAAAAAGGTAATTCACAGAAAATCTCAACAAATTAAATTAGCATGTTTTCTAGATTTTTGCAAAGTCATTTGATCTAGTGATGCTCCCCCAAAACATTTTTCACGCTTCTCATTGCTAAAAGATAATTCAATTTCAATTCAGCCTTTACAGATGCACTTGAAATTAGATGTTGGCAAAGTCTGTTCAATTCTTCTGTCCCAACATCACAGAAATTTTATTTCAGTAGTTTCACCAACATTTAAAATTCAAATGGGAGACCTACATATATCAAAGGAAAGTTATACACTAAGAATCACCAGATTCCAGACAAGTAAACTTTACTAGTCTGTCTCAAACAAAAAGCAGTAATTCTTAAAAGAACATTTTTTCATCTCCTCTCCCAGTTGCTGTTTACTGTTCAGCAGTGTGGGAGAGGCAATGTTCTTCTGTTTTAGGCAGACACATTCAGTGAAGAAACTCTACCATTCTTATACTACATGCTGCCAACAGAATACAATGAAAATTCATTTCTAAATACGATAATTCTAAAGCTCTGAGGAAAGTGCTTTGTATGTCCTTCAGGTTATTATTGTTATGTGCCATCAAGTCAATCCCGCTTATGGCAACCTCATGAATGAGCAATCTCCAAAATGCCCTGCCCTCAACAGCCCTGCTTAGCTCTTAAACCTAAGCCTGTGGTTTCCTTTAGGGAGTCAATCTCATATTTGGTCTTCTCTTTTCCTGCTGCCTTCAACCTTTCCCAGCCTTATTGTCTTTTCCAGAGAATCCTATCTTCTTATGATATACCCAAAGTAGGACGGACTCAATTTAATCATTTTTTACTGTAGAGATAGTTGAAGCTTGATTTTATCTGGGAGTCACTTGTTCGTCTTTTTAGCAGTCTGGGGTATCCACAAAGCTCTCCTCCAGCACCACATTTCAAATGATATTTTTTTTCATGTCAGCGTTCTTTATTGTCCAGCTTTCACACCAATACATGGTGATTGGAAATTCTATAGTATGGATGATCTTGGTCTTCATCTCCATTGACACATCCTTACCCTTGATGATCTTTTCCAGTTTCTTCATTACTGCCCTTCCAAGTCTTAGTTTTCTTCTGATTTTTTTTGGCTACAGACTCCATTTAGATTGATAATTGAACAAAGATATACAAAATCTCTAACCATTTCAATTTCTTCATTGTCAACGTCAAAGTTGTGCATTTCCCCTGTAGTCATGATTTTGGTCCTCTTGATTTTCAACTGCAGTCCTGCTTTGGCACTTTCTTTCACTTTCCCAAAAGTTGTTTCAAGTCACTGCTGCTTTCTGCCAGTAAGATGTTGTCATTTGCATAGCTTGGACCCAAGTTATCTCAAAAACTGCATCTCCCTTTATCTTCAGGCAAGCTTTCCCTGAGTGAATGACTGCCGAGGGTTTTTTTTAAAATGTATTGTTGTACTTTGGGTCCTTTTTAAGCAGAAGAGTTAAAATTGTTTAAATAAACAAAAATAAATTTATTAAATTTTTGATGTTTCTTTCACCAATTTTCACTCCTTCATCTGAATCTAGTCTGGCTTTCCATATGATATGTTCTGCATACATATTGAACAGATAAGGGGATCCAGTGCACCCTTGTCTAACACCTTTGCCTATAGGAAACCATTCTGTCTCTCCATATTCTGGCCCAACGGTAGCTTCTTGTCCACAATAAAAGTTGTACATTAGGACAATCAAGTGCTGACGCACACCTATTTCTTTCAGAACCAACCCATAGTTTCCTGTGATACACACAGTCAAAAGCTTTGGTGTAGTCTATGACTGATCTTCTGAATCTCTTTGGTATGCTCCAGTAGCCAGCGGATATTTGCAGTATGATCTCAAGTGCCCCTTCCTTTTCAAAATCCATCTGGAACATCAGGCATTTCATATTCCATATAAGGTAAAAGCCTTTGTTGCAACACCTTGAGCCTCATTTTGGTTGCATGTGAAATTAAAGCAATGGTCCTTAGCATCTCCCTTTTTGAGAATTGGAATGTATATTGAGCATTTCCAGTCTGTGGGCCGTTGTTTTATTTTCCATATTTATTGGCATATTTCTTGTTAGAATTTTGACAGATCCAGTTCCTCTGTCTTGAAACAGTTATATCAGTATCCCATCTACCCTTGGTGATTTATGTCTTCCCAGTGCTTTCCGAGCAGCTTTCACTTTACTTTCTAGAACTCAATCAATCAATCAATCTGCAGGATCTTCATCATAGGATTCCTCTTTCAAGGAGTCATCCTTTTATCACTTCTGTATAGATCTTCAGTATATTGTTTCCATCTTCTCTTTATTTTCTCCTGGTCAGATAATGTGCTTTCCTGTTGGCCATTCATTATTCCTAATCTAGGTTTACATTTTCCTTTGATTTCTTGGATCTTAAGCTACATATGTAATATACAGACTGCATCCAGCCCAAGAGACATATTCATGGCCACTTGGTAGAACTGCATAAATTCTACTCAGTCTCAAATGCAACAAGTCTTTCTAGTCCTCATTTTATTTTGAGATATTTATCTGAATATGTCACAGCAAAAGTTTCATAGAAAAGGCCTAGGACAAATACACTTAATTCATTTTCAACTCTTTTTGATCTATAAGAGAGAAGAGGAGGATAGCCTGTGAAGTGTATGGAAGCAACTCTGCCCCCTCTCTAAAGCTCTGATTGTTCCACATTGGGAGGGGTGCATTCTTCCCCTTCTCAATGAGAAGGATGAAGGTTGAGGAATCTGCTTCGTTTTTCCTCTCTGGTAAGAAAGCAAGTGAGTTAGTGAGGAGGGAATCTGTATGTTATCGTTGATGAATGATTGGGATAACTAGGGGGTTCCTCTCTGCTGTGTTTCTCCTCACTTTTGTTAGTGGGATTCCCTTTATTACCTGTCATTACCAGTCATTGTCCAGTTGGATGGCAAGGGCAGACAAAGGAACTTGCTCTGTGCAGAGAATAAAGTGGAATCCAATGCCTCTGCCTGCACGGGGGGGGGGGGGGGGGATGGATATAGGCATGAGGAAAAGAGGTAAGGCCAACTGCTAGGGCTGGAACATTTCCCCTCTACTTTTCTGTATCAAGATATTAAAAAATAGTGTGGTTTTCTTTTTAGACATTTAGACATTCTGACCTGAAGCTTTAGCTTACAAGAGAATAAAACTATAAACCTAAACACATATATGTGGTAGTAATCCCCATTCTAGCTAGTGGGCTTCAGTTCTGAACAGACATTTATAGCTTTGCACTCTAAATAAATAGCATTATCCAAGATGTTCATCCTGTGCATAGGGGAGCTGTGCTTTGAATGCTGAATGTAGTATAATCTGCTTCTCTTTCCATTTGAGTGAAATGCAAGGTCTGTGTTTTAGGGATGGGGTAAGGAAAGGAAACTGTTGTAAAATAAGTTGAATGAGAAATTACCCTACTAATTTATTAAAATTTTGCAAAAGTCAATA
This sequence comes from Intellagama lesueurii, assembly GCA_037013535.1. Taxonomy (NCBI): domain Eukaryota; kingdom Metazoa; phylum Chordata; class Lepidosauria; order Squamata; family Agamidae; genus Intellagama; species Intellagama lesueurii. The sequence continues at coordinate 214,617,656 of JBAJHW010000003.1, forward strand.
GTCTGAACAAAAAGAGTGAGTTGGTATTGTGCATGTTTTCTGTCAAAAATAAGACTTTAAAACTTTAAAAAATATATTTAAATTAATGCCTAAGCTTTCAGTTTGCCCAGGTTTTTTTTTAGCTTTTTTATCTCTGTGGCTTAAAGCAACTAGAATTTTACCCATGTAGGCTCTTTCATTGAGGTGCATGTTTTGTGAATTTGCTTATTGCATGATTAGAAAAAGCATGTGGATGTGAAATAACTAGGTGTAAATAGTAATGAAATCCTTGGCATTCTTTCATAAGGATTGTTATGACACTCTGGGATGATTTACTTTTAAGTTGCTCAGGATTTTTAGATGTTTTCATGATCTTGCAGGGTGGAAAGAGTGATTCAGCGTTAGTTGAACAGGTCCTGCATCACTTTACCTCCTGGAATGAATTTGTCCAAACTGGAATAATAGAGGGAGGTTGATAGAAATTGGTAGTTTCCAAGCAGAGCTTTTGAAATAAAAGGAAATTGACAGAACGTTTTGAAGAGGAAGTGTTTTTACTTTGATTCTTCAGCTGACATGTTACTAAAATAGGTTCATTCAGTGAAATAGAAACTTGAGAGTATATTTTCATCCTAAACATTTTAAGGTAGGGGAGTACGAAGCTGAATCTATTTCACATGGTGTAGCGTGTCCAGATTACAGTGCTAATTGCTGTCAAACTCTACCTCACTAAGCCTTCCCAAGTCAGAACCAAAACTGTTCAGGCTTTCTTGTATATAACAGAAAGGTAAGAGACGACTACTTCCTTTGATATTACATTTTATAAAAATTCTTAAAATACAAGTTGTGAAAATAACAGTGTAGAAGCTTCTGAACAAAGGGAAGTGCATTTGACCCCTAATACAAAAGGAATGCTACTGTGGGATACACTGTCGCTCTGGCTTCTGACAGTTAAGAAACAGAAACCAGGAAGAGGGAGAAAGACTATTATCTAATGTAAAACCCTTCCCAACATTTTCTCTTTCTTTTGCTTACATTTAAAAATGTTTCCTAGATTCTGTCATAACAGCACAATAGCAAGGAATAAATTTCAACATGTATTAAATATGGATGTGGAAGAATTGTTTTTAAAAACAAATCAAAATACAAATTATCTGTTGAAAACAGATTGGGGTGGAAAAGTTAAGCATTCCTTTAAATTGCCTGGTTTCAAATGACAATTGCACATGAATAATAGCAATATATTAAAGTCAACGTTCATATTCTCTTAAAAGTTTACTATAAAACAGTGGGTATGATCCAGTCAAGTGAAGCAGTTCTTGAGTCCCATTGGCTTCAGTGTGAAATTCTTTCTGTTGAAACAAGTGAGACTGGAGCATACCCATGGAATTCACACTTGCTTTTCTGTTTAAATGAATGGCTGAAAATATGACTCCTGAACTCAAAACGTCATATAGTAAAAGCAAGAGACATTTAAATGGTCTAGTGAGCAGTATAAACACTGTCCTTGTGATGAAGAGACGCTGTCCTGCCCAGAAATATCCAGCTCTTGCTTCATGAAAGGTCTGGAAAATTTGCTGTCAAGTGAGTGGTCTTGCTCAGTATCCTTACATGAGTATTGTTGTTGTTTAGTCGTTTAGTCGTGTCCGACTCTTCGTGACCCCATGGACCAGAGCACGCCAGGCCCTCCTGTCTTCCACTGCCTCCCGAAGTTGGGTCAAATTCATGTTGGTTGCTTCGATGACACTGTCCAACCATCTCATCCTCTGTCGTCCCCTTCTCCTCTTGCCTTCACACTTTCCCAACATCAGGGTCTTTTCCAGGGAGTCTTCTCTTCTCATGAGATGGCCAAAGTATTGGAGCCTCAGCTTCAGGATCTGTCCCTAGTGAGCACTCAGGGTTGATTTCCTTTAGAATGGATAGGTTTGTTCTCTTTGCAGTCCAGGGGACTCTCAAGAGCCTCCTCCAGCACCATAGTTCAAAAGCATCAATTCTTCGGCGGTCAGCCTTCTTTATGGTCCAGCTCTCACTTCCATACATCACTACTGGAAAAACCATCGCTTTGACTATGCGGACCTTTGTCGGCAAGGTGATGTCTCTGCTTTTTAAGATGCTGTCTAGGTTTGTCATCGCTTTCCTCCCAAGAAGCAGGATTCTTTTAATTTCGTGGCTGCTGTCACCATCTGCAGTGATCATGGAGCCCAGGAAGGTAAACTCTGTCACTGCCTCCATATCTTCCCCTTCTATTTGCCAGGAGGTGATGGGGCCCGTGGCCATGATCTTAGTTTTTTTGATGTTGAGCTTCAGACCATTTTTTGCGCTCTCCTCTTTCACTCTCATTAAGAGGTTCTTTAATTCCTCCTCACTTTCTGCCATCAGAGTGGTATCATCTGCATATCTGAGGTTGTTGATATTTCTTCCGGCAATCTTAATTCCGGCTTGGGATTCCTCCAGTCCAGCCTTCCGCATGATGTATTCTGCATATAAGTTAAATAAGCAGGGAGACAATATAAAGCCTTGTCGTACTCCTTTCCCAATTTTGAACCAATCAGTTGTTCCATATCCAGTTCTAACTGTTGCTTCCTGTCCCACATATAGATTTCTCAGGAGATAGATAAGGTGGTCAGGCACTCCCATTTCTTTAAGAACTTGCCATAGTTTGCTGTGGTCCACACAGTCAAAGGCTTTGAGTATGAGTACATGAGTATAGAGGATAGCAAATATATCCCAGATTTTACAATTTTAGCAGATAGAAATGCTGTAGTGGAAAAAACATATGGGATGCATGACCATGTTCCTGGGCAGCTTAAATCTTTAGAAAAGATTTGCCCAGTGCTTCATTGTATTTGCAGTTGGTGTAGTTCATAACGTTTAGAAGGCATATTGAAATATTACTTCTTAGAGAGGCCTTCCATAGCGACCCTGCCTGATCTCATGTCTTACGTCCTACCTGTTACCGGAATAATCCGCCTCTTGTTGTTGTTTATTTTATTTTTCTGACCATTTAATTTATAATTTCATTGTGCTTGTGGTGTTCTATTTTATTACGTTGTAAACTGCCCAGAATAGTGGATTACACTAATGGAGCAGTATACTAAGTAAGTAAGTTGAATCTGGATCCTATCCAGTCAGAACATAATGAGGCTATTTTGGTGTAGCTGCTGCTGATACTGCTTTGAAAGAACATGTTTCAAAATGTTACTAAAGCAGCTGAAATGCTTCTAAAGCAATGATGTTATGGCAGCATTTCAAATGCTGGGGGGGAAGGTGGAATGAGAATGACTTCCCTCCTTTTCTGCTGCAGGGCAGTAAGCGAAGGGGATGGGCAAGAGGGAAGAGATAATTTTCTGGTTTAGATTACAGTTGAAAACACAGAGAATTCTTGGGTGATGTGAAGGGGAATTGCGCTATTGGAATATTGGTGAGTTTTACAAGCATGTCAGATTTGTGCTCCAGGAGATGATTGCCTCCTTGCTGAAGAAACATATAAATTAGAAAATTGGAAACATAATTTATATGTGTGTTTTCTCTTTTTATTCATTTAAAATTAAAGAATTTAAATCATATTCTCATAAATTGTTTCCTTCTTAAGGAAAGAATTTGCAGGTTCAGCAGGGAGTTTGCAGATTCTCAATAGCTCCCATTGAATTGGATTAAGCAAAATAAATCAGAGTTTCATACACACATGAAAAGTGGTCAAAACTTGCTCTCCAATTCCAGACACTGGAATCATATTGTTTAGTGGTCACCACAGCAGTGTATCTGTTGGCATGCTTACTTTCTCCTTTATAAGTGAGCGGGAGCCATCCTTTCCTAGAGGAAAATAATATTCTACCCCAATGCAGGAGTTTCAGGATTGTTACTATGGATCTTTGCTACAATTCCCTATCTACTAGCAATTTGTTTGCTGTGGTCCATCACACTATATGTTGCTTCTCATCTAAGTGACCACTGTTAGCTTATTTGATGTTCTGCTCAAAAAAATTATAGGAGCAGACTGGGCTGAGAGTAGTTTTTAAAGGTCTTATAGTGACAGGAGCATATGATCCTCAACACATAGAACTGAATCATTTTATTCAGAAGCTAATTATTGTTGCATCTGCTTAGTACTTGGATGGGAAACCACTAGAGATGGGGGTATTCATATAGGAATACAAATACCCCCGCCCAGGTGGAGATAACGAGGGTCCAGCCCCCTGGGGCCAGACCGTCCACTCACTGTTCCACTGCTGCCACAGGCTCCGCCCTCCCTTCCTATCGCTCCGGAGCTCGCGATGGATTAGCCACTCTTCGACCTGGCAGAGAGGCTCGTCATCCCGCCTTCTGCCAGGAGTGACTAATCCACCGCAAGCTCTGGAGCGATAGGAAGGGAGGGCGGAGCCTGTGGCAGCAGCAGAACAGTGAGTGGACAGTCTGACCCCAGGGGGCCGGACCCTTGTTATCTCCACCTGTGCGGGGGTATTCGTATACGAATACCCCCATCTCTAGAAACCACCATATAATGCCAGATCTCCACAATAGGCTGGGAAGAATTCTGCATAAAACCCTAGAGGCTGCTGCCAGTCAGTGTTGACAATACTGGGACTGACAGAGCAGTAATCTGACTCTGTAAGGCAGCATCTTATGTTCCTGTGCCTTCTCATTAATGTGAATCCAGGCTGCTATCATGTGATACTGACAACGTTGTGAATGAATGTGAAAGGCTCTGGCCTCAAATATGTGGAACCTGCTCATATCAAAGGCCAAAATATAGCTTATGTTTACATCTTGTACCACTGAGTCCCCTTTTCTTGCTCAGTTGTTCACGTTGCACCCAATTAGGTGAACTATATCTTATGCTTGAATGGCCAGTTAGTCTACTTGGCTGTTGGTTATTGATTCCCAAACTGCAAAGCAGTGCTAAGCAGACAGATTTGACTGTGAGTTCCCTTTCCATGTGTAGCTACTCTTCCTCTCACCCCACTCCACCCACAGTCTTTCTGCCCTTATGTATTCTTCTACTGCTTGTACTTTAGTAATTGTCCCCAGTGTCTTTCATCTTCCCAGCAAAGTTTGAACAGTACACAGAAAGTTAACTGCCTGGAGTCTTTTAAATATAAGTAACACGCACCCAATAATAAGCTATTGGTTGGGTTTTTTTGTTTGTTTTGCCTTTGTTTTGCTGGTGGATTTTTTTTTCCCTGCCTGCAAAGAAACATAAACACAGCACTCATTTCTGGCAGGTTTTTACTGTCAGAGTTTTTCCTATTATATTTATCTTACAATTTGCCAGGGGGTGAAGTTATTAAGTTTTAGCAGCAGCCATCGATCAAGTTCACAAGTTAACACGATAAAGGCTCTGTGCCGCTCCGATCCGGGAAAATGATGATCCTCACTCGGTAATTAACTAAATGAGAAAGTTAAATCTTACTTGAGAGCTGGGAGAGATGCAAGAGAGGTGTTTGTCAGTTTCTCAGTGGAAATTAGAAGCGGTTTTTTTGCAATTCCCTAAGCTGCTGCTCTGTCATATTTTACATAAGCACTGGGAAAACGTCTTGTAATTAGTGCTGTCATGGAAGGGTTTTTTTTCCTGAAGGATGTTGGAATAATTCATTAGATTATCAAGAAAGCCTTGTGTCCTGAAATGATTAGCACAGTGAAATTTAAACCATTAACGATAACAAGTTTAGAGCTTGCTGCAGTGCAGAGGCACCCAGGGTATGTCTGTGCCTATTTCAATCATTTCTTATAATTAAACATTATGTCTTTCCCATCCCCCCTCCATTCCCTTCACTTGGACCCAACCAAAAATACTGTTAAGGTGGCTCTGAAAAGATCAGCATGTTTACCAGCAAGGGATAAAAGCTTTGATAGACAAGAAATGGTGGGAAAGACTGAAATGTTCTTTTTGACCCTGATGCTGACATTGAGCGTAGAAGACTACTGTTGCCTTACTTGGTTGTCAAAACTAGCACTCAGTGCTGTTTGCTTCCTCAGGATGATAGTGATAGTTAATGGTGGTGTTGGTGGCAGTGATGATGATAATGGTCATAGTAATATTATGATAATACTTCATACTAATACAGATTTCTGTTCTACACTAGTGTTTTATAAGAGCCTAACAAGAAGGGGCTCTCAGTAGACCACCTGGACCCCTGTCTTTTTGGTCCTCTACCATTTCTGCACAACCATGTAGATGCTACAGTGTGTAACAAAATAAAAGTATGTTTATAGAGGTTTGACCTTGCCTAGTTAAATACTATGGCTGTAGAGCTTACTGGGGAATGGAAGACAAGCAGATGGTGTGCAGTGGGGAGGCAGGTGATTAGCTAAATGCCAGAATGCATGCTTTACATGTGGAAGGTTTCGTGCTCAGACTTTGGCATCTGCATTTAAAACCATAAGGTGGGAAAGACCTCATTGCCTTAGATTTTAGACAGCCATTATCAGAGTAAGGAACACTGAGCTTATTGGACCAGTGATGTTAATTAGTGTAGCACATCAGCCAGAATACTATTGGTGTTTCCATAATGTTTGCATAGCTTGCTGTGATTAGTTGGTGAAATGCTGGGACACATCCCATTGTCTGGTTGGGCATGTGAGCAAACGTGGCTGAGAAACACCAGGGCACCTTGGCAATTAATTAGCTGTGGGATGTTATCCAAAACTTACACAAACATGAGTAGGATTTTGGCCATCATCATGCATTCAGTGGCAAATCCTTTTATCCATCTCAAACAAGCAAATTTGGATAGCATACCTTTTACTGCTTGGTTTTCCTGTGAAGAAAAAACAAGCAAATGTAATTTTTTTGTGGTTTCTCTGAACGCACACCAATGAGCTATTCTGCAGATATGCAGATGAATAGAGAACACTCTATTCTTCAGCAACACTTTCTCTTAAGATCACTAATTACACTAAGTGTATGGGAACATTCCAGTGGTATCTGTGGGAGGAGATCACACCACTCTTAGATCATCTCCCTGCGACTCATCAAACCAAGGCCTTCATTTCCCAAGCAGAGCCTCACTGTCTAGCAGTCAGCAAATCACTACAGTAAGACATTCAACTAACTGTGCTCCCAAGCCTCTCACCACTTCCAAAGCGCTCAGGAGACATGCCTGGCTTAGATTTGGTCTTCCTCCTGATGCCTGCTTTACTATAGAGGAGCTGCCATTCAATAAAATTAGGCCTGTTTAGTAAAATAAAATGGATGATAAGTTGTAAAATTACAAACCAGAGCCAAAAGACTGGATATTCACTCAAAACGTACCAACTCCAGATCCTTTCAGTTTTCCACCAACTACAAATCACCTGTTTACAGGTCCTTTCACCACCCAGCCAATCTACCTCCAGATCATTCCAGACCTTCACAAGATCCCTCATTCCCAAAGAAAAAAACCTTCCAACCACTCCACCCCCTGAATCTGACTACCCTACATCTTTTGAAGATTGCTTCGCCCATTTCTACCAGCACTGGCAAGCCATCACTACCCACCATTGGATCCTCATCATCATCTGCTGTGGCTATGCCATAGAATTTACCTCCTTACCACCAACTGATGCATGTGCTGTCACCTGGCCATCTTCATCTTTCATGCAGAAATTAACATTCGGCTTATTTATTTTTATTTTATTTTATTTATTATACTTATACCCCGCCCATCTAGTCTTCGACTACTCTGGGCGGCTTACAACGATTGAAATAAAACAATTTTTAAGGAGTTCCCCCTGAATACGCCAACTTAGGGTTCCTTTCATGCTACTTCACCATTCTCAAATGAGATGATGAGTTGAGAACCATCTTGGATCTAGGAGAATTAAATTCTTCCATACTCCCCAAACTATTCTGCATGATTACCATACAGTTCATTATCCAGCTTTTCCACAGGGGAGATTACTTCATGACAATCAACTTAATAGGATGCCTGTTTTCACAGGTCAATTCTCAGATTCATGATTGACAACCACATCAACTACTTCCCAATACTAACCTTTGCTTGACCTTGCTACTGTCCCAAGGGTATTCACAAAGTGCATAGCTATCATAGCAGCATACCTCAGACTCCAGGGCATCATAATGTACCCATACATAGTTGACTGGGTGCTCGTTGCAGCCTCTGATGCAATGCTTCAGGAAGGCCTCACAGCAGCCGTGTCTCCATTACAAACAAGTTGGGTCTCAAAATCAATACCACAAAATCTCATCTCGTTCCATTACCTGTGATAGACTTCATTGATGTTCAACTAGATTCAAGGACAGCTATGGTATCGCTTTGGTTCAGGAGAGCAAGGATGATTATTGCACACAGTCAAGTTCTCATCTCTATCAAAGCATGCATGGGAAGGAAAGTGCAGGTGCTCCTGGGCCTTTTTGCCTCCACAACAACAGTCACCCCAACAGCCCGGCTTCACATGCACTTCTTACAATAATGTTTCCTCCATGCCTTCATACAGGTAGAAGAGAACCCAACAGCTTGTCTCTACCTCCTCTTACACATATGACACACTCTGAGATGGTGGACTTCCAATTTCCACATCTGCAGAGGGATTCCATTTGCCCCCCTCCATCCCATCCATTGTTGTGATCACAGATGCCTTGATTCAAGGATGGGGAACACACTGCAAGGACTACAGTATCCATAGCATATTGCAGATCACCAGATAAAACGATAACAGCATGACCTTGAATAACAGCTGTGGTTGTAAATGTGTATATACAGGCTTTTTTTCCTTCTGTAGTTGACTTGATTTAATGGAGCTTGTCACAGACCAAATAAACAGAAAGAACTAATTACAGTTAAATAAATATGGTATGTATAGATAATATTTATGACTACAGATTTAATGAAATATTCTTTTCATGTCCACCTATCCTAATTTTAACATATTGATTCAGTAATTTAGATAAGAATATTATTAATTAGCATAAGAATACAGTAAAAAAATATGGATGTGCTGTAGAATTATAGATACATGAATTTATTTACATTATACTGTTCCCAGTAAGTTATAATTGTGTAATTGTAATTTTTTTTTTTTAATGTTATATAGCCCTTGAAGAAAGCTGACAGGCTGAAACCCGTCAAGCATTTTACACTGGAATAAAGAGTTTATATTTTCTACATCCTGGCACTACAGTTCCCCCTCTTTTTTGACCTAATATTTCAGTGAATGTACCAGTTACTTTCGTTACTTTCCACTCTTGTGCAAGAACAAAAAACTCCCAGTGACAGACAGTTCTTTTAGTACAGTGTCTCACTCTGTCAAGATCCTTTTTTTCATTGAACAAGAAAATGTGCAAATATTAATTGAATACTTATTTCTAGTCAACTCTGAAGTGTCAGCAGACTGTGAGTGGTTACAGAAAACTTCATGGTGTGAAAAAACCCCCACCCACTACCCCTTCCTTTAATTGCTCTCACTGTGAGCTTATCATTATATGCAATACATTGTATTATTCTTTCCTTTATCTGTTTTGTACTCTTCGCAGATAGATTTCATGACCACAGTGTGGTGTTCTGTTATTTTTATGTTGTGGTTGGCAACGTTTTAAAAATGGAATTGTTTGTTTTTTGCTTGCTTGCTGAGGATAGTTTCTCTCTCACACAGTTTATTTCTTGGTATGTAGTGGGCTTATTTCTGCAAGCTGCGTATATATAACTAGTATTACAATAATTCCTTTTACACTGCCTATACATCCTGTACGGATAGCAAGGAAGCATTTGGTCTTAACCTTTCCCTCCAGGTGCTGGTTAATAGCCAGCTGGTAGAGCTAATGGTTACAGTTGGGCAGTTCTGTTAAGTTCATGCGGCTGCTTGAAGACATCCACAAAGCTACAAGATACATATTTCATGCTGACCAAATGATAATTTAAGGCTACCTGACCTTTTTTTTTTTTTAAGCAACTTATAAATCAGGTGGGACAGGGACTGCTTATGTAGCAAAGGAGCCATTTGGAGAATAAAAAATTACATACTACTCTGGATTCTGACCAGTATGCAGTAAGCCAAGGGCAATTATTTGGTTCTATTTAATCATAGCTTATGATATTAAGATAGGAAGTCATTGTGGTATTTACTGCTAGGGAAGTTGATTATCTTCTCGGTGATAACATTGGTAAGAATAGCCAGTGTTGAGACATTAATGTCTCTTTCTAAATTACTGACTGGTTAGTTCCATACTTCTTTTTTAAGCCACTAGTTCTCTGTACAGATAATATGACGTCCACATTAACTATTGTACCTAAAGAATTTTTCAAAATAAACCTCAGCAAAAATATCTTGTGTCCTTCATGAGATCAATAGAATGTCCTTGTGTTCAGGACTGCTAAATTTGTCTCTGGAAGACACTGTTGAGACAAACTTCAGCAATACAAAACTGCATTTTGTAAGTTCAGATTTTTAAAAGGTGGGTGGGAGAAGTTGTTGCAAAGTGTTGCTTATTGTTCTGCTTCTTTGAAACTGAAACAGGAAAGGGCTACACAAACAATTAAAGAATTTGCCTTTGTTGGATTATGGGGATATTTACCTTTGCAGGATTATTTATTTATTTAAAATATTTTTATCTTACCTTTTTCCTTAAAAAGGACCCAAGGCAGCTTACATCCCTAAAAGAAATTAAAAGCATTAAAAGCTAACAACAGTGAGTATACAAGTACTAAAAGGATCAAACAAATACCATACTAAAAAACATAAGCAACACCAAAACCCATTCAAAGCAGGAAGGTACAACCATTCATTAAAAAACACCAATCAGACAGCCAGTCACTTAGGGAAAGCTTGCCTGAAGAGAAAGGTCTTTGCCTGCTTGCAGAAGGAGAACAAAGTTGGGGCCAGTCTAGCATCCTGTGGGAGGGAGTTCCAAAGTCTGAGGAGCAACAGAAAAGGCCCTCTTCCATCTACCTGTGAAAGACTAGGACTGAAAGAAAGGCATCTCTTAACACCCAGACAGGCTCATAAAGGGAGATATGGCCCCAGCCGTTTACAGTTTTCTAGGTTAGAACTAATACTTTGAATTCTCCCCAAAATGGATTAGCTGTCAGTGGAACTGCTGTAACAGGAGGGTTATGTGATCTTTGTTACCTGCTCTAGTAGGCAATCTGGCTTCTCTGTTTTGGACATTTTCCATAGGCAGCCCCACATAGAGTGTGTTACAGTAATCCATCCAGGATGTAATTTAGGAATGTGTCACCATGGCCAGATCATGGGGTCCTTGATACTCAGTCAAATGATCTATGATCATGCGGAAGAGTGCCAGAACGAATTTCTGGCACATTAACACGTCTCTGATGTATGTTCAATTAACCAAGGACAAGGAGATCCTATATATATATATATTTGTTTATTTTCAGCTGAAAAGAAGCAAAGATAATGGGCGCAACTCCGTCCGCCAAAACATGCGGAGAAGAGCGCCACACACTTATTACAGATTATACATTTTATTAGTTTTGAAAAGAGGGAGGCAGAAGGGGGTGTGGAGAAGGAGGGGAAAGGAGGGGTTGCAGGTGCCTGGGCTTTTGGTAATAATTCATCTCTCCCAGCGCAGGTCTCTTATCACTAACCAAGGACGAATTCCCAATTAGACTATCTAGTTGCAGGCGAAAGGAATTCAGGCAGCCTCCCTCCTTTGTCTATTCTTGTCTGCTAAGCAGAAACCCTTTATGTAATAGGTTTACACATTTATATAGCAAAGCGAATTACAGAAGCAAGATGGCGGCAGTTAGGCTAAGTTATTCGTGTGTGTGTGTGTGTGTGTTGATTTGACTCCTTCAATGCCAACAGAGTTCCAGAATTTCAAGCTAGGAGTTGCAGTGCACTAACTAGGGATGTGCACCAGCACAAAAAAATTGGATTCAGAATTCAAATTTGGAATTACAGCCATTCAGATTTGGAATTCCAAGTTTAAAAAAAATTTGAATTTGTGGATATCCAGAAATCCATTACAGTCCACATGAATACTATATAACCATTATTTTCCCTTTTAAAAAATCAGGCAAAGCATTTTTAAAGTATTTCCAGATGTCCTTTGACACTTTCCCAGTGATTATATCAAACCAAAAAAAAAAAAAAGTGCACGCCAACCACCATTAGTGCCTAGATGTTAGGAAATGAGTGTAATGAGCATACTGATTGAACCGTGAACAATGCGAATGCCAGCAGCATTGGGAAAGCAAAGGACAGGTCACACTGGGTGTGAGCAAATGCCCTAGGCAACACTGGCAGACAGACTGAAGCAGCAGATAGCCTGCGGTGGGTTGACACTGTGCCAGTAGCAAGGGGCACAGCACTGGTGAGTGAGTGAGCACAATCTTGAAGTAACAGTTGGAAGAAAGAAAGAGGCAAAAGGAGGGAGCAATAGACTGAAGCATGGCATATCTAGTACTGTGTGTAGTGTATGCTATTCTCTTTTACTTAAAGGGGACTTCAGGAAAGCCCAGCAATGGTAGGTTGAACTTAAGGAAAGTAAGTTTTTCTACAGATCCAGGTTCCAGGAATGAATGGTGTGGACTGACATTGTCCTCTGCCTGAGAGAACAGTCTCTCACTAGTCTCACTAGTCAGTGGGCAAGACAGCACTTCCACTGCTACCTTGGCCAGACCTCCTCAGACTCCTTCTCAGCCCAGTAAAATAAGGGATCAGTCTCTTTTGTCTTGCAGGGCTCCTGCATGTACATCTCTACTCTTCCTCTAGACCGTGTCCTTCCTCTGGGGTGGTGTCTGTGGAGGACAGGCTTCTGCCATGTTTCCAAGTCAATTTCCCATAAAGTTTGCCCTGTTGTTGCAACGATGAGGGACTTGGACTCTAGAACACAGCTGCTGATATTGCTGTTTGGGTTGCTATGAATATTGGTGGTTTCTTACTGCTCTTTGCCCCCTCAGTGCTAGCTGGACCTTCTTCATTCAGCAAATGCTCAGGGGATTTCTAAGCTGCTATGTCTATCTTTCAGTTGGAAAGAACCAATGAGAAAAAAAAAATCTTCTGGTGTCTGTGCCTGCTTCTAGACTACATTGGTGCAGGCAGGCATTATTTACAGGTTTTGCTCTCATCCCAGTCCCCCCTCCCTTGGGAAAGCCATGGCAACCCCAGTCAGGAGTTCTCTACCATCACTACCCTTGGTGCCAGAATATTTCCATTTTTGTTTCTCACAAAATCACTCTCAGATACCTAAGAAATAGGTTTCACTTTCACTTCTTCCTCTAGCAAGCAGAAACCTAGCCTTTTGCTTTCTAATGCATATATAGGAGAAATTGGGACTCCATATAGTAGTAGGAATTATTATTACAGATATTCAGAATTATCAAATTCTGATTCGGATACATTTGGAACTATTTGAATATGGCACTATTCAGTTAATTCTGAATATTTCCAAATGCATATCCTTAACTTTAACTGCTGTTTCTGAGGCTTATAATAGCTTATATCCTGCAAGATGCCTGCTTCGTTTATTTATGAAGTTTGGGGAAGTCCATATGGGTTCACAGACTGTAAGTGCTAAATCCCCATTCTTACTGTCGTTGCAGTTAGTTTGCTCTCTTCCTTCCAGTCTCTCTTTCATGGTACATGAACTGGGGCATGAACTGAAGTTGGGAAAAGTGCCCCCTGACCAGTGGCAACAGGCACAAAAAAGCAAGAGGCTGAACAGGTCTCTGGCTATCTCCACATCTACTGACACATGACTCTTTCCTGCTCTGGCTTTCTTAAGTTAAAATTGCCTCTTTCTACTTTGCACCACTCTATCTGCTGTCACTACTTGGTGGGAGAAGCTGTGGGGAGAGGGAATAATGCAGGTAGATGGGCTACCAAGCTCATTTGGTCATTCTGCCTCTTCCAACACCTTCCTTTACACATGAATGAGTTAACCTGGTGTTGAAACACATGTTTCTTATTGACATGCATAGTTTAGACCTGACAAGTTATCCTCTTTCTCTTTCCTTCATATTAGATGGAGGTGTTAGTATACACACAATGCTGCAGCAGTTACTTTCTCCTATCAGTATTTATCGAAAGGTGTTATCAAAACAGTTGGAGACAGTTAGTCACTGATGGGTTTCTCAGAAATCCAGTCAGTTCTTCTACTGCTGTCTGCCTCAAGACAAAATAAGGGCTTTATTTTTTCTTTTTGTTGTGTTTTTTCAGTAAACGGTAACAGATGCTTAGAATATTTGTCAAGTGAATGTTTCAGAGGCGGAAAATCTGTACTTTACAGCCTCATTAGAGATTAAAGGACAGGCATTGAGGTCTGTATATATAGGGGTAAAGATGATTTTTTTGTAGTCATAAAAAGTTATACTGCCTAGAAATTATATAGCACCTTACATAAACTGAGTCAGAGAGGTTTGAAATGACTTGCCTAGAGCCAGAAACTGAACAGCCTGTAACTGAGTGGGGCGTTTCCAGTTCCAGGCCTCTCTTCCAATCGCTGCCAGCCCCGTTCATATGCACACTTTCTTGCTCTCATAACAATAATTATACTCTCCCTTCATCCTCAGTACCAAGCAGTAGTGTTTGCTATTGTTTAAAAGATGAATTTTATTTGATGAAATTACACCTGAGGAAAGGAGGACAACTATGGAAAACACTGGAAGAGACTTGTATGGGTTGTTGAGTGTAGCGCAAGATACACTCATAGGGTGTTATGAACATGAACTCACAGTTTCTCATCCATAGGAAATCCTTACTCTTTCTTGTTTTTAAGTGGCAATCTCAGGCTGACTGTTTTGGCTTATTCTGTTGTTTTCTTGGTATCTTATCCTGGAATGGTAAAAAGAAAATAAGACAAACTCCCAGATGTTGCCATGATTGTGGGAGAGTGGTGACGATTAAGTTTTGAAACCTCTAGACCACAACAGGCAACCTGGTACCCTCCAGGTGTATTGGATTGCAACTTCTGTAAGCACCAGACAGCATAGCCAGTAGTGAAGCGTTATGGGAGCCGTCATTTAAAACATGTAGAAGATACCTGGCAGCCCACCTCTGTTCCATATACATAAATAATGACTCAATATCACAAAAGATTGTACAGTGCCAGGTTAAGACATGTCTCTCTTTCTTTTATGGGATACTACTGACTGATTTTTTTAAATGATGAGTTTCAGCAAACTGGTTATTCCTATAATTTTCTACTTTTGTGTTTTGTATATTTTATCTTTAAGAGACATGAAGTTTTTTATTTTTACAGATTTTTTATTTATAGAAAAATGCATTAAAACATTGAATTAATGATCAAAGAATTCCTTAGTCTTCAGAATTAGAGCTTTTTCAGTGTATCTGATCTTTACCTTAATTTCTAAATTATTCTTCCTTGAGCTAGTGCCCTCCAGATGTGTTGGACTACAGTATCCACAACTTTCAGCCAGCATGCATTGGGAATTATGCAATTTATGGTTCGCCATATCCAGAAGGCACCAGATTAAAGAAGGCAAAACATCAAGACTAACATAGATAATGCAGATGTTAACAAATGAATGTCTCAAAAAATAGAAACATTTCTGTTTCTCAGGATCGCAGGGCTTTCCCTTCCTCACTTTTGAGAATACAGATGTGAACATTGCTGTTTCATAAAGTCTTATGGGAAGGGAAACAGCCACATCCTCTCCTTATAACGGTCCTATGCTACAAAATGATGAAGCATTCACTCACAAGGGCATTATTGCAGGTAGGGATGGGTGGCTGCCAAGAAGAGGCCTTCTGTACCACCTGTTGTGAAAAGATCTCTGACGTATCCCAAGCAACCTAGAATTAAACAATTCTGATAAATCTTAAATCATATACATTTAAAAAGAATATCAATGGCCTGTAACCCAAATCCAAACAAGTACCAAGTAAAACAAATAGATTATGGAACTACAAAATCAGCTAAGCACCAAAAGCCGAAGTAAACAAGTCATATTCCTGGTTTCTATAATATTCCATTTAGAAGGTTGGCAGAGAGTGCTATATACAGAACAGAACCATGAAAACACTGCCTATTTGTGAGCCTAATATATTGTGAGCCACCCTGAGTAGACTCCTGTCTAGAAGGGCGGGATAAAAATCTAATAATAAATAAATAAATAAATATTTAACCTCTATCAGTGGATGTGCCTGAAATAAAGCCCCTAATTATTATTTCAGTTGCCAGGCTGGTTCTCATGAGAGCTGTTCAAGTACGTTAATCCCAGACTACCCAACACTTGAAAGGGCAAGACCAGTACTTCGAAGTTCACCCAAACAAACTCTCAGATAAAGTAAATCTAAAAATAGGTATAACGTACTTATATCATCAAGCTCTGATCCACCAATCTGCTATATTCTGGATCAGTTTGTACTTCTGAAGATTTCTCAAAAGCTTCCTCACTTATAAAGTATTTCAGTGATCAGTTATGGATGCTGCTAATGCACAGATGACTGTAGTAAAGCTATTCCTTCCCAGAAAGCATAGCTTAAGTGTCAGCCAAGATTAGAAAAAGCACTCCAAGATAGAAACATAACATTGGTCATTTATCAGTCTGTGGTATGGATAAAAATCAAAGGTGAGAGAAACAATAGTTACATCACGGTGGGAGGTCTACTGCAGACCTTCAAGCCAGACTGAACACTGGCATAATAATTCTTCTAGATCAGTTTACCAAACATTATAAAAAGAGATTGGATAACCTGGTAGATGGCAGGAATGCTATAGATGTAATATATCTTTACTTCAGTAAAGCTTTTGACAAAGTGCCCCAAGATACTCTGATTAGCAAGCTTAATTAGGTGTGGGCTGGATGGAACATCTGCTAGATGGATGCAGAGTTGGCTACAGAATTGTACTCGGAAAGTGCTTATCAATGGCTCCTCCTCAAACTGGGAGGAGGTTACAAGTGGGATACCACAAGGCTTAGTCCAGGGCCTGGTAGTCTTCAATTTCTATTAATAACTTGGATGAAGGAGTTCAGGGAATATTTATCAGATTTGCAGATGACACAAAATTGGGAGGAATAGCTAATATCTTGGGAGACAGGAACAAAATTCAAAAAGATCTTAATAGACTCAAGCACTGAGCTGAAAATAACAGAATGAAATTTAACATGGATAAGTACAAAATTCTACATCCGGGGAAAAAACAATTGCACAATTAGAAGATGGGGGATACTTGCCTTAGCAATACTATGAACTAGAAGGATCTTGAGATTGTTGTAGATCACAAGCTGAATATGAGCCAACAGTGTGGCTGCAAAAAAGGCAAATGCTATTTTAGGCTGCATTAACAGTAGCATAGTGTCCAAATCCTGTGAAGTACTAGTTCCCCTCTGTTCAGCACTGGTTAGACCTCATCTTGAGTACTGTGTCCAGTTTTGGACACTGCACTTTAAGAAGGATGCTGACAAACTGGAATAAGTTCAGAGGAGGGCAACAAGAATGATCAGGGGACTGGAAACCAAGTCTTGTGAGGAAGATTGAAAGAACTCAGCATGTTTAGCCTTGAGAAAAGAAGACTGAGGGAAGATCTGATAGCACTCTTCAAGTACTTGAAGATAGTCATAAATAAGGAGGAGCTAGATCTGTTCTCAATTTTCCCAGAGTACAAGACACATAATAATGGGCTTGAGTTACAGGAAGCCAGATTTCGTTTGAATATCAGAAAAAAAACTCCTAACTGTTTGAGCAGTACACCAATGGAACCAGTTACCTTGGGAGGTGGTAAGCACTGCAGTGCTGGAGGTATTCAAGAGAAAATTAGACAACCATCTGTCAGATATACAGTAATTTAATTTGGATTCCTGCACTGAGCAGGGGATTGGTCTCTATTGTCTTATAGGCACCTTCCAACTCCATTACTCTGTGGTTCTTAAAGATATATACCAGTAATGTGAGACCTGAATTTCTCCAGTATCTTTGGAAGTCCAGTTCTGCTAAGAATGTAAGAATCAACAAATTCCTTACTCATCGTGCTAACTATTTCATCTTCCAGAAGGCAAAAGAAACAACAAGGGAATCAGCTGTCTTGGATTTGATCCTCGCAAATAGGAAAGAAGTAGTCAGTGAGATAGAAACTGTGAACTTTTGGTTGGAAGTGACCATACCCTCTTGGAATTCATTATACTAGGAAAGTGGAAAGCTGAGTATAGTACAACATATACTCAGAGAAAAGGGAGTACATGAAGAATGGAGTTTTTCGATGACACAAATCACAAACATTGCCCTTAAGAAAAAAAGTGATAGACATTTAAAGAAACCAGAATGGCTGCATACATTGTTTTTAGATGAGTTTAGATTAAAAGGATAATATATTGGAAATGGAAGGAGGGACAAATTGCCATGGAAGAGAACAAAAGAATAGCCAGTATTTGTAACAAGAAGGTGGGTGGGTGGGGCTAAAAAGCAGAAGGAACTTACATTTGCCAGAGGTTAAAAAGCTGTGCTGTGTGCAAAAGAAAGAGCAAGGAAGTAGTATGCCCACTGTGTGGAAAAGGTGATTAATGCTAATGGGTTTGAGAGAGAAGGTGAAACTGCTGAACGCTTACTTTGCCTTAGTCTTCTCCTAAAAGAAAAACAGTGCTCTGTCTGGCACAAGCAGAATAAAAGACATGGACAGGATGTGTGAGCTGCTGCATAAGGTAGCTAAAGAAGCTATATAGGAACACTCCAGCTGCTTTAAGTGAATTCACATCTCCAGGGACAGATGAAGTGTGTCAGAGAGTATTAAAGGAACTTGAAGATGTAATCTCATGACTTCTGTCCATAATCTTTGAGAATTCTGAGAGTACAAGTGAAATCCATGAAGATTGAATGTGGGCAAATGTTGCTGTTTTCAGAAGGGGAGAAAGGTGCATCTGGGCAGCAACTGAGTAGCGAGCTTGACATCAGTATTAGTGCTTTTTATCAGTTTTAGAACAGATAAATAGTTGGCCTGTGAGCTCTTAGAAAAAATATGGTGATCCCTAAGAATCAGTGTGCCTTTCTTGAGAGTGAATCATGTCGGGCTAATCATGCATCTTCTTTTAATAGAGTCACAAGCTTTGTAGATTGGACAATACTTTAAATATAGTGTATTATAATTGTAGCAAGGATTTTCACAAAGTCTTCCATGAAATTCTTAGGGCCAAGCTGGTAAAATGTGGGCTAAACATAGCTACTCTGAGGTGGATTTGTAACCAGCTGATTGGCTGTATCTAAAGAGTGACAAGTAGGATATGGATGCTGCAGAGTTCTGTCTTTGTTCAAATTCTGTGTAAATGACCTGGATGAGGAGGTAGGGAAGGGCATGCTCATCAAATTTGCAGATGACACCCAGCTGGGAGATGTACCCTGTTTCCCTGAAAATAAGACCTAACCTGAAAATAAGCCCTAGTATGATTTTTCAGGATGCTTGTAATATAAACCCTACCCCAAAAATAAGCCCCAGTTGAGCGAAACCCCGGCCTCCACCATTGTGCAGCAACCAGAAGAAGATGACAGGACTGTATTTGAATAAATGTAGATTGCCGTACATGAAAAAAATAAGACATCCCCTGAAAATAAGATCTAATGCGTTTTTTGAAGCAAAAATTAATATAAGACCCTGTCTTATTTTCGGGGAAACAGGATAGCTAATACTCCAGAAAATTGAATCTGGATTCAAGATGAATTTAAGAGATTAGAGAACAGGATAATTAGAGAACAGCAAAATAAATAGGATAAAATGTAAAGTTCTATGTTTAAGCAGAAAAAAATCAGATTCATATATACAGGATGGGTGACACCTGGCTTGTTGTTAGTAGGCCACAGAGTAAACGTGAGTCAGTGGTATAATGTGGTGACAAAAAAAAGCAAAAAACTTAATGCAGTACTAGGCAGCTTCAACAGAAATACAGTGTCTAAGTTAAGGGAAGTAATAATACCATGCTATTCATTTTTAGTCAGACCCTATTGTGAGTATGTGTCCAGTTCTAAGGACATCAACAAACTAGAACATGTCCAGGGGGTGCAACCAAAATGGTAAAAGATCTGGAAATCAGGTCCATTTCTTGGAGTTTGCTCTGACCACTGTCCAGAGGGAGAGACTAGGTATCTGATGTGATTCTACTTCCTTACACTTCTCATTGTTTGCTTACATGCTTGCTGTTAAGAGAGCATTGTACAGGCAGTAACATCAAGGAGCATGAGTTAACAGACCTTCAGTTGCTGGATAGGCTGCAGCATGTGCTCAATGTTTCTGACCCCTAATATTAGCCCTACCCAATGATGTCCAGGAAAATCAACAAGGGCACAGTCCTGCTGACTGTCTTCTGGTTAATGTCACCATGGGCTAGAAAGGTAACTTCATGTCCTGAACTGCGTCAAAAACCAAATAAAAATGGACAGACAGTCTGCACTATCTAGTTATGCTGTGGAAGTGAGTAGTCACTGCCACCTCTCTCATGATGGAAGAAGGGTAATCAGTTTATAGCTGGAAAAGGATACCTGGTTTTCCTTATGCTGAAAGGGGACTTCTTTAGGTATAGGCTTACAGTCCTTTTTTGTTTTTTTACTTAGCAGCAAAACAGCTCAGAAAGCCCAAATGCATGGTAAGAAATCAATATGTTATTTTCAGGGATGGGGACTCGTGACTTGCTGTCAAGTCCAACTTAAGTCACACCAGCGACTTGACTCGGACTCAGCTTAGGGGTTTTTGGGGAAACTCATGACAATTTGTCCGAGGCATGATGTTGAGTCCCTGTAGGCCTCCCTACCTGTTGCTGTCGCCACCTGCCATCACCATCTTCAGAGGCAGCAAGCCCGGCTTCCCTTCTAGGAGCCAGCTCCTACCTCTGCCCATGCATCTGCTGCCCAGCTGAAATGCCAGCACATGCACAGAGACAGCAGGCAGCTTCCTTTCCCAGAGCCGGCTGCTGCCTGCCCAGCACATGTGCCGGAGAGACAGCAGCTAGCTCCAGAAAGAGAAGGTGGCCCACTGTCTCTGTGCATGCACGTGCATACACCAGCCCAACTTCCCTTCCAGGCCCACTGTCTCAATGTCCCCTCCCCTGGGAGAGACCAGTGACTCAAGACTCAGACTTGAGGCTTGGGACTCAGGACTCAGTTCCAAAGACTCAGACTCAGACTTGGAACTCAGTCCTGAAGACTTGCCAGCATCCCTTGTTATTTTGATGAAATAAAATCTTGCCCTATGTATTCATTGAAAAGTAAATAAATCACTTGAAATGCACTGGATTCTTTTGAGTTCCAATAGTTTAAGCGGTCATTCTCACTGAGATACTTTGCTTTTTTACATTTATATATAAAATACTTACTCTGAATCCATGTTAAAGAGCTACCAATGGTTGTAAACTCCTATGTGTCAGACCCTCATTTAGCACTGCAGCATGGAAAGAGATCAGAGGTGATCTGCTCTGAGTTTGGAGATTATCTTCCTAGGGTGGTTGATGATACAGAGTGGACATACAAGAGGGGTCATTCCTGTGTGCTGAACAGTAACACTACATCTTATGCAGATTTTTTTTATTATTTGATTCACTTGTGTCCACATTTTAAAAGCATACGATTCTTAGAGTGTAATAGACAGCAGTGATTTCTGGTATGTTGACTGAAGACAGCCTGCTGTAAGAAGATGGCCTGCTGTAAGATTGGCTGTGCAGCAAATGAAATGGGAAATGAAATGAGGTCAGGCTTATAAAATACACCATTTATCAACTATCTAAACTTTAATCCAGCGTTTCATTGGTTTTCCTGTACTGCAAACAACTGAACTGCTAAGAAAACAGTCACAGAAACCCTGTAGGCCATTGTTTAGTGAGTCCAACCTCCTTGCTTTAATAGTAGGCTATCACCACAACATTTGAGTATAGAGAAATCCAGTTTTTCTTTATCATGGAACCATGTTTTATTATTTCCATAAAGATGGTGAGGCCTTGACACAGAGAAAGTCTATTATGTTTATTATGGTTTTTGTTTTGCCACCTAAACATTTTGTTTTGACAATCAATTACTACTTGAAACTATATAAGGAAACAATCTTCAGTATATTTTGTGTATAGTGTAGACGCTGCCTGTATTGTATGCAACTCCTGGTAGGGCATGAGAAATGTTGCTAATGTGTCATCAGGTTGCTTCTGATATGGCAACCCCATGAATTAATGACCTCTGAAAGGCATTATCATTAATAGTTCTGCTCAGCTCTTGTAGACTAAGTACGAATCATGGCTTCCTTTACCGAGTCAATCCATTTCATATTCAATCTTCCTCTTTTTCTACTGGCTTCAACTTTTTTTTGACGTTAATGTCTCTTCCAGGGAGTTTTCTCTTCTCATTATATGTCTGAAGTGTGATGACCCAAGTTCAGTCATTTCAGTTTTTATGAGAAATGTGTATCATGTTTTCATTCTTAACCCCTTATGTTTCACTTCAAGTAATGCAGAAGAATACAAATTGTCTGCAGATGAGCTATGTCTGAGGCTTCTAGCTGTCAGGGTACACAAGGATTCTGGACATTATGTTCATCTATAAGAACATCTGAGACTGTTACTCTACGTCCCGTTGATAGTTCCACTTTGTCCCATTGAATCAGTTCAGGCTTCCAAGGTTGGGCTGCTGAATTATTTATTTTCTCACCTGTGACCGAAATCCTGTTGCAAAGCTACACTGGCAGAAGGGAATAGTATAGCTTGCAATGGCAAGATGCCTCTGATTAACAATTCCCTGCTTGGAGTGCTCATTGCATTCCAGTTGGGTAGCTTGTTGTACAACCAGGAATCCAAGCAGGGAGTCTCTAATAGGGATTTGCCTCTGGGAGCCACACCATTTCCCTTGCATGGACGTAACTACACAACAGAATATTGGTAATAGTTTTTTTGTAGCATTTTACTAAACTACTCTTCTAAGGATGATGATGATGATGATTGTCTGTTAATAGTTGTGGAATGCCTGAACCTCTAGTTGCCCTAATATGTTGGATACAAGCTTCCCTGCCCAGAAAATCAGGAAAAGCATTGGACCATAATTCACTTAGTTGCAGAACTGTGAATGTCCTTGTAGCAGCAAGATACCCATGTACTGAAATCTGTTTGAATATTTTATCAGGAACTTAACAGTGGTCATCCTTCTCATACAGGAGAAGAGGCTTGTAACTTAACTGGGTCCCTGAACTGCTACTTCTGCAGCCTTCCTCCTGTTGAGTATCTGAAACTATAAAACTATAAACACATTTTTTTATAGAACTCCCACATTTTTCTGTTTAGGTGGCTTTAAATTCATAATCGTTGGATTAGCTGTGCATGATACTGAATAGCATCAGTGGGAAGCTTGTCTTTTTTTAAATCTTGTGATATTT
Organism: Intellagama lesueurii; assembly: GCA_037013535.1. NCBI lineage: Eukaryota > Metazoa > Chordata > Lepidosauria > Squamata > Agamidae > Intellagama > Intellagama lesueurii. Next base: position 214,640,883 of record JBAJHW010000003.1, read on the forward strand.
TCTATTAATTTTAGCAGCAATCCAGTATGATCCTAAGATAAATATTTTAAGAGCAAAGTTAGGCAGGCAAACAGTTAGATGGTAACATAGGTAATGATGGCAAAATAGGAAGCTGGCAGCAATTTAGTCAATGTAATATATAATTAAGATTTGGATAAATTTGCTTTTCCTATCACCCATGTGGGTATATGTGTGCTATATTGTCTTCTAGGGATATAAAATCTCTGTTATTAAAAATATATATTTTCCCTCATTTTCTTATTCTCTTGTTTAGACTAAACTTGCCAATGGCACTTCAAGCATGATTGTCCCCAAGCAAAGGAAGCTGTCTGCAAGCTATGAAAAGGAAAAGGAGCTCTGCATCAAGTATTTTGAACAATGGTCAGAGTCTGACCAAGTAGAATTTGTGGAACATCTCATATCCCAGATGTGTCACTACCAGCATGGGCACATCAACTCGTACCTCAAACCTATGTTACAGAGAGATTTCATCACAGCACTACCAGGTATTTCCATGGGATCATAGAAAGAAGTGGCCTGTCTTCACTTTCTATGTTTGGCCATTTCCCTCCAGAATTTTAAATCCTGTAAATTGGATTAAGCTGTATTGCAAAAGGCCACAAATGTTTTTCACAATTTATTTATTTAATTTTTTATCTATTAAAAAATTATTATCTATTGCCGCCTAGAGTGGTCACAATTGACCAGATAGGCGGGGTATAAATGAAATAAATAAAATAAATAAATAAATAAATAAATATTAGATTTATATACCGCCCATCTAGAACGGGTCTACTCTAATAACAGGTACTTTTTGACTGCCAGACTACAAGTGGGGTTTTAGATCCATGCAACATCAGAAATTTACTGGTAATTAGATATAGGGATAGCTAATCTGTTAATTTTGACTTTCCTGTTTTCAATTTTCAGGGCTTAGAAATATCATTATGGACCTTGAGATTTATTTTCCAGTTGGCTGAAATCTAGTAGTAACTTGCAACTAGAGTAGGTATATTGAATCAGTGGATATTTGAGGAGTCAACTGTTCTGTAAGTTCAACTTACTCTAGTTGCAGCTTACTAGTGAATTTTAGTAAGTATTTGTGCATAGTAAATACAGTCTATCCATGTACAAATAAATACATTTTTGTGCATGATTTTGCCTGATCTGGGCTTCCTTAACATAATACATTCTGAATGTTATTTTCCCCAATATACACATTTTTGTGTGCACTAGTCCCCAATAGAGGCATTTTGTGTACATGTATTAATTGGAGAACTATTGCAGAAATCATAGGCACATTTTGAAGAATGACAGTGTATGGATTTGTGTGGCAGTCTAGAAGTGCTTAATTTGGTAATTTCACTTTAAAATATGAACAAAACACATTTGTCCTCTGTCACTACTTAGGCTTGGTGTTGATTGTCTCTCTCTGTGCAGTGGACCACATCATATGGCCAGTTTGCTTCCTCAGTTTGAAGGGATCTAGCTTAGTCATTGCAGCAGCATTATTGCTTCTGGTATTACCCTTAAAATTACTCTAGAATTTTTTTTGTCCTACTTTTCTTACAATGCCATATCTCTCAAACAGCCTTGCAATGTATGTTCTATGTCTGTGGAGTCTCAGATGTTCTATGTCTGTGGAGTCTCAAAAAGAAGTCCTCATTTTGAAGTATTTTGGCTTGTCACAATGCCCAAAATCCAGTTTTTGTAAAGTTGCATGGCAGAAACTGATGATGTCATGAGCTGGCACTGGTAACAATTAAAACTAATTAAAAGCTTCCTATGCCCCCATTTTAGATTCCGAGGCTCTCTAAGACTCCCTTTTGCCTTTGGGAAGTCTTTGGAGACTTAGAGATGGGGGTATTCGTATTCATATATGAATACGAATACCCCTGCATAGGTGGACATAATGAGGGTCCAGCCCCCTGGGGTCGGACGGTCCACTCACCATTCCACCACTGCTGCGACCTCCGCAGAGCCTTCCAATGGCTCCGGAGATCGCATTCGGTGAGCCACTCTTCGACCTAGCAGAGAGGTTTGCCATCCCACCTCCTGCCAGGAGTGCCGAGCCGAACACAATCTCCGGAGCCATTGGAAGGCTCTATGGAGGTTGCGGCAGCAGCGGAATGGTGAGTGGACCGTCCAGCCCCAGAGGGCTGGACCCTCATTATGTCCACCTGTGCAGAGGTATTTGTATATAAATACAAATACCCCCATCTCTAGTCTTGAGATGCAGGGGGGGAGAAGTTTAAAACTCAAAAATTGCTGCTGGTAGGAATGGGACAAGTAGCCGTGATCCAGCAATGATTTTTGACTTTTAAAATCTCCTGCCCTCTTCCTGAGGTTCCAAAAGTCTTCCCCAAGACAAGAGGGAGCCCTAGGGAGCCTTGGAACCTAAAACAGGAGGTGCGTAGAAAGCTTTTAATTAGTTTTAATTAACTGTTAGCTGTGCCAGTTGATAATCTCATCAGCTTCCGCCACATAACTTTATACAAACAGGATTTTGGTCATTGTTTGTGTTTTGTTGGAGTTTTTACCTTTGTGAGCTTGTTTTTCTTTCAATTACAGAATTCATGCTTCTGTATCATACAGTAGAGCAGGGTTTTTTTTTTGGGGGGGGGCATCAGGACCTATACATAAAAGCATGCTAGGTTCATTTTTTAATAAAGGCTGTGAATGAATGAAGCAGAACCTAGAGATGCCTCTTTCTGCCAAAAAATTATAAGGTATAACCGCCCAGAGTAGACCTTTGGTCTAGATGGGCGGGATAGAAATCCAATAAATAAATAAATAAATAATAAATAAGGTACAGAATGAAGGCTGGTCATTGTCCTGCTGTGCAACCATTCTATATCTGCTTATTTCAGCATGTGGTGAAAGTTAGGACTCATATTTGCTTGCCATTTTGTTATTTTCTTTATTTAGCTCTAGTGTAGAGAGTGATCAAATTCCAAAGTATTGGTACCATTGTTTTCTGTGGTAAGCATACTCTTCAAGTGCCCTTTGTGCTAAAGGAGAAATAAGCCATTTTTAACTCAGCTTTTGAAATATTTTACACATCTGTCAAGTATGCCATCTCGTTTGCCAAGGAGTGATACAGAATTGTATTTATCTCCATTAGTTTGTCTTTTGATTTTAAGAATTGCTGTCCCACATCTTGTAGAGGCAGGATTGAGAAAATTATCTTTTAACATTAGTTCCACCCCACCCTCACACCTATGCTTAATGAATTTGGAAACAATGGAAGAAAGGAATGAAAGCAACTTCAATGCATAAGAAATTGATTAGGGGGCCTTTTGCTTCTCTTATCATCAGCAACAAAGACTGGCATAAACCCTAATAAGAATCATGTGAGAGGTGCCTCTAATTATCCATGTCTGATCTAAGAAGGCCCAGAGTGCATTTACTATTCCCTACAATCACTCTCTGCTGCTGACAAACAAAACTCAGTCTTTGGGGCAGTTGTAATAAGAGGAAGAAATGAAGCATTTGATCGCTGTGGATGTACAGTAGCTTTTTTTTTTTAAGGGTAAGAAAGTCAGCTACAGTGTTAATCTGCCATGTTTGCCTCTTTCCTAAATGAAACTGAAGGATAGACTTAGCTAGAGAGCTAAAGTATCTGTGCACATGGTTTAAAGAATAACCCATTCATTCAAACAAGCCAGGCACTCATATGTGTTACGTGCTCAAAAGAAGCTGTGTATTGGCCACAACTCCAATTGATGAACCTCTGCTGCTCTTAACAGAGCAGCCTATTTACATATTTGTCCAAATCAGTTGGCAGAAATGGCCTCTTGACTGCCTCCATACCTCTTCTGCATTACAAGGGCAATCAGGTGAAGCTTTATTAGTGAGACATATTAGGGGCCTCTTACTCTTCATAGCCCTTTGCATACATTAGGCTCAAGTAGAAGGCAATAATTTAATGGAGGAATCCACCCAGTTCAAGTGCCTCAGGATAATTCCTTATTGGTCTATGTGAAATTAACCACTTTATTACTGCAATACCCTTGTTATGTTTTTGTCAATGTTATCTTGTCTCTTATTTTACACCAGCCATGTTGAGGCACTTACAGCCAGTTCCAATTGCCATTGTTGGAAGATGTTTGTAACTTGTAGCATTCAGTTGCATGCTTTTTTTTCCTTCCTGGCAAAATAAATGGCATCAGTAAAATTGTTTTTTGCTTCCTCTTCTTTTTGTGAGAGTTTCATCACAGATTTTTGTTTTCACGCATGTGTGTACGCACACATATGCTCATGCAGAGTGCATATTAAAAATATATGTGTTCAATTCTTCATGACATCAAAAAGCTTCTCTTTTAGCTAAAAAGCAGCATTTGAGCTGTTGGACTAAAAGAACAGCTGTAGTAGCAAAATGAGAAATGGTCCTAATATAGCAAGATTTGGGGGATGCATCATCAAGCGAGAATAGCCTTCCATAGAACATCCCTCTAGTGCTAAAACCCATAGAAATAGATTAGAATGACTTTCGGGACTCTTCATCATCTTTAAAGCTTTCCTGTTTCTTACTTAGAAGAAGCTGCTGGTTTCTCAACTTCACAGACTATTTTCTGCCCAATAATCCCAGCTCTATAATACAGAAAAGGAAACAAGCAATGATGGGGAAGAAAGTGTGTTCTCAACAGTTGTAGACTCCTAGGGAGCTCCCCAGCATTCACTGTCTGGCTTCACTTTTCTTCCAGCTCGAGGCCTGGACCACATTGCAGAGAATATCCTGTCATATTTGGATGCTAAATCTTTGTGTGCTGTTGAGCTGGTATGCAAGGAGTGGTACCGGGTGACCTCTGATGGCATGCTGTGGAAGAAGTTGATTGAGAGGATGGTCCAAACAGATTCATTGTGGAGAGGGTTGGCAGAGCGAAGAGGATGGTGAGAGTATCGTTCATGCATAATTTTCTTATTCATTAAGAGAAACAGATGCCAATGATTTAACTTCAACACACAGTTGAAGAGTCTCCAGTATGACTGTTCATTCTATCTGAAAATTAGAGGATGTCTTATAAATTCTGACATGCATTTCTCACTTTCTTTTACTGTTCTTTGGAACTGTAATTCTCTCCCCGCCCCCCCCCCGCCCCCATTTCCAAAAGGTTTTTTAGGAGGATTTATGTACTGAGATCTCTCTTTAAGATCTCTAAGAAGCAGCATACCACAAGTTACCTGATCTTTCAATTAGTTACTATTCAAACTTACCTCACCTCACTGGACAGCTCTGTCTACTGGTGGTGAGGCAGAGTTTAAATAGCGCTATTAAGAACTCAGCATGATTGTTTTAAATCTGCTGTGGCTCTTTCTCCTCACCTGAAGTAGCTTAATCAGAGAAGCAGCATCTCAGTACTGAAAACATGCAGACAGCAAGTGGTGGCTTCACCTCCCTGTTTTCTTAGGGATTGTTGGCTGCAGTACCACCTTATATTTGGACAGCAGTGTTGCAGGCATAGGATATGTTAATCGACAACATTTTGGGAAGAGGCAGGGACTCTGACAACTTACAACATGGTTCCCTAGTAGACATGAGTGCTTTGTTTTCATATCCAGAGGATAAGAATATGAAGTACAGCACCACAGGTGCCATGGCGCTCCATTCTCACCCCCTAGAACAAGCCCAGTCCACTCACTGGGCTCGCATGGTGCACGCATTTGTCAGCATCGTGGTCGCAACAATTGCAGAAATAGTCTGGCTGGTGCTTCCCCACCTCTCCCCACTGCTGACCGCTCAGCTGTGGGGAGAGGCGGGAAAGCGCTGGCTACTTCCACGATTGGCACATGATGATGCTGACAGACATGCCCTCTGTGCAAGCACAGTTAGTGGACGGGGATGGTTCTGGGGGGCAGGAATGGACTGCCATGGCACCTGTGGTGCCACGCTTCGTATTTGTATCCCCTGGATACGAATACAAAGCGCCCATGTCTATTGCCTACCATTGTATCACAACACCTTACATGTTACTGAGTCAAGAGAGATGAATTAACTGTGTCCCACTCCCACTGTTTCTTGGTTTGGAGTTGGGAAATGCATCTGCTCTTCTGCTCCAGTCCAGGAGGGTAGAAGGAAGCCTCTTCACAAGCAACTGAGTTAACAGACCTTGCTTCCTAATCAAGGAGAGATGCCTAGTTTGAGAAGTCCACTCAGTTATTATCTGTATTAGAAAAACAAACATGTCACTGGCAGCTGATAAACTCTTTAAACTAACCTTCTATACCTCTTGGCCTTTACTGCAAACACAAATTCATATTTTCATGGGCTCATTTTAAGTACTTGACCTATACTATCCCTCAACAGAGTCCATGTTTTGCATCTCAGAATGCTGTGTAACTGATTTAAATGTGAGCATTTAGTCTTATTGTTAATATGAGGAACAGGAAAGAGGCTTGAATGTGCATTCTTGGAAAGAATGCTTCAGCATTATCTTTTAGCCTCAGATTCGTTTGTTAATTAAATTAATTGGCTGTCCTCAAAATGGCCTCTATTTCAGTCAATACTGCTTAGGAAGATAGAGCACAAAGGAGTGCACCCCAGGATGTTCACAATCTATTTCACGTTACAGTTCTCACATTATGTTGTGGAAGGCAGTGCTCCAAATAAGGTAGAGTAAGTGTAAGTATTTTCTGGTTTGTGAGTTGTGTGAGGTGCAGTATTTTTCCTGCCCATTGGTTTATTTATTTATTTACCTGTTTATTTTAGGTCTCCTACTGTTCTCCCCAAAAGGGAACTAAGTTGGCTTACAGATGTGTAACAGGGCATATATCTAGTGGATGTTAAAAATTCATTAGTACTTTAGAAAGCAGGTAGTTTTCTAGAAGTTAAAAGCAGGTTTTCCTTATTCTTATGCATAGATAGGTACCCATGTTTTCCCCAGCAGATTTTTGCAATTAGAAATCTGTTTAGTCTTTAGTCATAAAGCTTAGAACACAGACCACTGAGAATAAGCCTGCAGAAATTCAGATAGGTTAGTTAATCAACTGGAATAATCTTTCTATTATGTTGGACTCACCCAGATCTAGAGATGGTCTATTAACATTTTATTACATGCTTCCCTCTCTTGGGTAATCCCCCTAAAACATAATTTTATATTCAAGTGGCTTCAGTAGTATGTTATCTGTGAGATAGTAGGGTATGAATATTTCATAAACAAGACAAAAGTGACAGCTAAAGCATTCTAGCTGATATTAAATTCTTTAGGAAAAATAATAAGGCCACACACTTCCAAGTGCAAATTCTATTCAGTACTTTGACACTGTAGGAACATTATAATTTAGCCAATTAAATACTTTTATGGCTATTAAAATATCTAAAATGCAGTTTTGTTCCTGATATTTATTTATTTATTTATTTATTTATAAATATTTTTACAAATTTATAAATATTTATTTATTTATTCATTTAACTTATATGCCGCCCACACTACCCAAAGGTCTCTGGGCGGCTCACAACAATTAAAATACAGTTAAAAAAAATAAAACAATTAAAATACAATTAAAATATATACTCTAAAAATTGCCATCAGGACCCACAGTTGATATTATTTCAATTAAAAGCCTTCTGGAACAGGAAGGTTTTGACCTGGCGCTGAAATGTCATCAGCGTCGGCGCCAGACAAATCTCAATTGGGATGGCGTTCAATAGTCTGGGGGCAGCTGCCGAAAAGGCCCTTTGTCTACAAGCCATCCCTCTTACCTCGTTGACGGACGGCTCTTTCGAAAGGGGCCCCTGGCTAGATCTTAACTGCTGGGTAGGTTCATATGGAAGGAGGCGGTCCTTCAGGTATCCAGAGCCCAAGCCGTTTAGGGCTTTATATGTCAAAACAAGCACTTTGAATTGGGCCCGGGCAGCAACTGGTAGCCAATGTAATTTAAACAGAATCGGCTTGATGTGTCCCCTAGCGGCCCCATCACTCACCAGCCGCGCAGCTCGATTCTGGACCAGCTGCAGTTGCCGGACTGTCTTCAAAGGCAGCCCCATGTAGAGCGCATTGCAGTAATCTATACGAGATGTTACCAGTGCGTGTGTAACTGTCATGAGACTCCGCTCATCCAGGTAGGGCTGTAGCTGGTATAATTTCCGCAGCTGAAGGAAGGTGCCCCTGACCACCATGTCCACCTGGGCTTCCAGAGTTAAACTGGGGTCCAGGAGCACCCCCAGACTGCGGACCTTGTCCCTTAGGGGGAGTGTAACCCCATTCAGGGCAGGGAAATGGCCCTCCAGCCTGTCTGGCGAAGCACCCACTAACAGCACTTCCGTCTTGTCTGGATTGAGTTTCAATTTATTAACCCTCATCCAGTCCATTATCAGGTCCAGACACGAGTTCAGCACAGAAACCGCCTCACCTGGATTGGTGGAAAACGAGAGGTAGAGCTGAGTGTCGTCAGCATATTGCTGACTCCTCAGCCCAAACCTCCTGATGACCTCTCCCAGCGGTTCCATGTAGATGGGAAACAGCATGGGGGACAGTATCGAGCCCTGAAGAACTCCATGACATAAACGCCATGGGACAGAGCAACTGTCCCCCAGCACCACCCTCTGGACACGGTCAGCCAGGAAGGAGCGGAACCACCATAAAGCGGTGCTCCCAACCCAGCCAGCCTATCCAGAAGGACACCATGGTCGATGTTGTCGAAAGCCGCTGAGAGGTCCAGGAGTATCAACAGGGTCACACTCCCCCTGTCTCTCTCCCGGCAAAGGTCCTCGTACAGGGCGACCAAGGTAGTCTCCGTACCAAAACCCGGCCTGAAACCCGATTGAAATGGATCCAGAAAATCCGTTTCATCCAGCAGCGCCTGGAGTTGCCTGGCCACAACCCACTCCAACACTTTGCCCAAATAAGGGAGGTTCGCCACTGGTCGGTAGTTAACCACCAGCCTTGGGTCCAGGTTAGGCTTTTTTAGGAGTGGCCAAATTACCGCCTCTTTCAAGGTGGTAGGGACCACTCCCTCTCTCAAAGAGGCGTTCACGGCCTCCTGGACCCAGGTGCGAACCCCCCTGGCAGATCTTCCAATTAGCCAAGATGGGCAAGGGTCGAGCGGAGTGGTGGTAGAATGGACAGATCCAAGCACCCTGTCCACATCCTCAGGTCTCAACAATTGAAACTCATCCATTAATACTTGACCTAAGCATGGCACACTGGATACATCCTCTGATTCTGCAGTAACGGTGGAGTCCAACCCATTGTGAATCTGAGTGATTTTTCCCTCAAAATGAATGGCAAACTCATCACAGCGAGCTGATGAGCAGTCCAGGACCTCCACCAGATTTCCCGGTTGAAGAAGATCCCGGACCACCTGAAACAACTCTGCTGGATGACATTCTGAGGAAGCAATACGGCTGGAGAAATATTGCTGTTTCGCCAGCCGTATTGCCACAAAATAGGCCCGATAATGGGCTCTAAGTCGTGTTCAATTGGACTCCCAGCGGGATTTCCTCCACCTGCGCTCCAGCCGTCTCCCCTCTCGCTTCATCACCCGCAGTTCAGAAGTATACCAAGGAGCTGTCTGGGCTCTGCATGCAGGGAGAGGGCGCTTAGGCGCAATCATGTCAACCGCCCGGGTCATCTCCCTATTCCATAGGGTGACCTGAGCTTCGACAGGAGCGCTGACCATATCAGATGGATAATCCCCCACAGCATTCAGGAAACCATCCGGATCCATTAGTCTCCGAGGGCGGATCATCTTAATAGATCCCCCACCCTTGCAGAGGGGAGAAGAAGCTAATAGACTAAACTTGACCAGGAAGTGGTCTGACCATGACAATGGGGTCACAACCAGCCCCTCCACATCCTAACCACCATCTTCCAGTCCCGTTGAGAAAACCAGGTCCAAGGTATGGCCCTTCTCATGTGTCGGGCCGATGACACATTGAGACAGCCCCATGGTTGTCATGGCCATGAAGTCCTGAGCCGCCCCAGTCAAGGCAGCCTCGGCATGGATGTTGAGGTCCCCCAGCACCAACAGCATGGGAGTCCTCAACACCAGGTCCAAGACTACCTCTGTCAGCTCAGGCAGGGAGACTGTTGGTACGCAACAGGGTGGGCGGTACACCAACAGAATCCCCAATCTGTCCCGTAAGCCCAACACACAATACACGCCCTCAAGACCTCCTCTCAAAGGGATAGGAAGCCTGGTCAAAGAGATAGAACTCCTATAGACTATAGCAACTCCCCCTCCTCGACCCTCCGAGCGACATTGGTGCTGGACTGAGTACCCAGGCGGACACAGCTGGGAGAGGGGAATACCAGTCAATAATATTGATTATTACACATACCTGGTCTTAGACAGAAGGGCAAGAAGTGATGATATTGATTACTAGAAGTTCCCAGACTATCTTCCTCTCTCACTCATAATACCATTAAGAGCAAAGAAGACATAGTGACCCATTTCTCTAAATCAAGTACTCAGTAAACAATAATCTGTGGTCTAGATTAAGCTATTTTCCTACCATGGAGACCTTGATGGATCATAGATAACACATAATATAACACACTGACAAAATTTAAAGTAATTGGAATGTGTTGCTTCTACCACCTTCAAAATATTAATAGAATTTTCTTTCCTAGAGTTATCTTCCCAAGTGTAGAGAAATGACACTTCGTAAGGTTTTAGAGAGTGGCTTATAAGTTACTTGCTTGGATAACAGTTCATTATCTGATCTCTGATTCTCATTAGGGACAAAAATAAGTTCAGTAACAGGAGTACCTCTGTCACTAAGCAATATGTTAGATTGCTTGTTTACAAGATGTTTCTGAGCTACATGGGACAATTTGAGAACTCAGATTGTCAGAACTCAGTCTTTTTTCCACAAATGTATGCTTAAATTTTTTTTAAATCAAATATTTTCCTTTGTCTCATTGTCTCATTGTTCACTACTTTTAGTGATGAATCAGTGGATCCAACAAGACTGATCCATTATGCTTACAAAGAAATAATGAAATAACATAATAGCCTACAGTGTCCTCTTCTGTTTCTCTGCACCAAAAAAGACAGTAAATTAATAATAGGCTATCAAATGCCTATGATGTTAAGATGTTGTATTTCAAAGTAATGACTCATAAATAAGCTGCTGTTGAATCACTTAGTTAGCTATTTAGCCGAATGTTTTCTGCACCAATATATTTTCTAGAATTCTAAGATAATGTCAACATTTATATTTTAGAAGTATCTATTCTTTGCAGTAATAAAAAGCTTGTGATTCTATTGCCAACATCCTGTTTCTTAGCATAGTAAATCACATTAGAGAAGACCCTGTGAATTATTTGGAATTTAGCAAGTCAACTCTATGTAAGCTCCATAGCTCCAAATGGGTCTATTTTAGCTGTGATTTATTATGCTAAAGTAAGACACAGAGTGGGCTCATTTGAATCAATAGAACTTACAGAGTAGTTGACTGAATAAATCCCCATGGATTCAATGGGCCTACTCTAGTGTAATTTACTATTCTAAGCAACAGGATTTGGGCCAATATAATGAGATCTAAAAACTCTAAAAGTAAAGTTTCTAATGAATTGTAAAAATAAATAAGTCCTTGGTTTTTATTCTGGAGTAATTATATAAGGTTCAGATCATCATATAATTGCTGAACCATCATTCACCTTACATACAAAGGAACATGTCAGTATGGCTTCAAAGTTTATTACAAGGGAAGGATCTGTAGGAGGAAAGTATTAGTGAAATGCAACAATAAAAAAGAGAACAGAATGCTGGCCTAGGCTAAGCACTATGCCTGAGATGCCAGGATTACATTCTAGGGCATTTATGCTCATCTCTACTTCATGAGAAGTGCTGCCAGATAAATGAGTGGTTAGTATGCCCGCGGTGGGTTTTTTAGCATCTACACGGTGTTTGGTGGCTCCTTAACTTTCAGATGAGGAATTTAAAAATTTTAACACAGTTGGAAGGGACTGCCATTCACAGTATTTTCCCCCAATACATACACACACACCTAATTTTCTAAAAATCTGGCACAAGGTATGTGCTTTCCATAACCAGGCTGTGTTGAAGAAGAAGCTGATGCAATTTATTAGAAACTAGGAATACCAATAACATGCATTTGTTCATACTGTGCTTTGCTTAATTATTTTTGTCTTTGATTTGGTACAGTCACATTGTGGAGAACTTGGCAGACCTGAGATATTCTCCTACTGTCATTTTCATTTCAGGACGCCCTGTCTAATGGTCATCACTTGCAACTTTGAAGGCTTCACTTCCCCATTTGAAAAAAATAACAAAGGACTCTAGATTTCATTAACCACTTACTAGTCTATAAATATGCCACATATCTAAAGGCAATAGCATTGCCAAAGGAGACAACATTTCTTATAAATCTAGTCTAATTAGCCTTTTCTTTTAACTAGGCAATCAGAGTGCTACAAGTCTTTTACAAATCCTTGAACAGAATAGCTGAGGCCAGACAGCTTAATGAGTAATGCTACCTTTCTTTGTTTCTTTCTTTCTCGCTTGCTGGCTTTCTTGCTTTCTTTCTTTCTTTTAGGGGACAATATCTTTTTAAAAACAAGCCTCCTGATGGGATAGCCCCACCCAACTCCTTCTACAGAGCACTTTATCCCAAAATTATACAGGATATAGAGGTAAGAGCGAGAAAATGTTGTATAGGAGTAGGAGATGGGTGATTATGGGAGAAATCCATCACTTGAGCTTTCTAGGGTTGTTTCATTTCTTTTACACATACCACCCAGTTGTGGTTTCCTACTATTTGTACACAAAAATAAAATAGAAACATGTTATCCTTGCATATGAAAGTGCAGTTTCATGTTTTTTCTGGATATTACACCCCTGTTAGAAATAATTATTTATTACTCAGTCGTTAAAGTATCTTGTATACCAGGTTGCTTCATAGTATATCTTGCTGCTATGCCTTCATAGAAAGGGAAAGGTACTTTGGAGATATGAACTGTTCTATCTAGAAGTTTGGATGAAAAGAAGAAATAAGTAATCTGGTACAATCTTATGTTCACAGTTAAAATCTCATTATGCTATACATCAAAAACTTTGTTCATGCACAGGATGAATTAAATACATCAACTTTTCCATATAAATATTTATTCCATAGTATCTCAGTGGATTTTCTGATGTCAAATAACTATTTGAGCTTCTTCTTGTGTAGTTAGGACCAAATAAAAGCAGATGACTTTTTTGACAGTAGGCACTGTTCAACTAATTGTGGAGATATTGGGAAGTTATTCTCAAACAAGTGGGGAGGACTAGTTCCTGGTGAAGTAGTAGTATGTGTGGATGAATCAGTTGTGGGGAAAGAGGAAGATGTTCAGTAAGGTACAGCCAGGATTGGCAATCAGCAAAAGAGGAATGAGTGTGTAGAATAGAATAGAAAGGGATCAGGAGGCATTCTACCTTGTCCTCAATCAAGAAAGGACAAGAAGGTTTGGAAGAAGTCACACCTCCCCTGACAATTGTCCATTTTCTAGACCAAAACTGCCTCCCATTGTTGATTAACCATATTCTAGATAGCTGGCACTTTTGCTTTCTTTATGGTGACAGGAATGTATTGAGCAAAACTTGAAATATAAGGGAAACGGAAGGAACAGGCTTCCCTTCTTCCTCCTAGCACACTCGAGGACTTTCTGATGAAAAATGGTTTCTGCATTAGTGCTGCTTCTGTTATCTCAGGAGTCTATCAGACTTGATAGTTGCAAAATTTCCATAATGTTTGTTTCATACTTTAAATTTGTTTTTATCTTTCCCCTAGACAATAGAATCAAACTGGCGATGTGGAAGGCACAGCTTACAGCGAATCCACTGCAGAAGCGAAACGAGCAAAGGGGTTTATTGTTTACAATATGATGATCAGAAGATAGTGTGTGGCCTCCGAGACAACACTATAAAGGTGAGAGTCCCTCAGTGGGTAACAAATGGAACACAAAATCCATCTCCAAAAAGAATGCAGTTACAGCTTTAGAAGGGGCACAATAAAGAGAGAAACTGAGACAGATGAGGTTAATCCTTCTCTCCCCTTTTTCCCTACTCCCTCCCCCATCAAGTTTGACTTTGAAACGCACTGGTTTCCTCCCACTCTTCTGTACAAGGAAGATAAATCTATCTTATCTGCTCCATTTTCTTGTGCTCTGTTCATTGCTAGTTGTGTTATTGGTCCTGCAGTAATTAAAGTCTTCTGTTCCCTAATGAGAAGGGTAAACACTATCTTCATATTAAAAACAGAGATATTAAGGATAGTTTATATTGCTCCAAGTGTCTGTGGAATATAAAGTGCATTGTGTGCCACTTAAAGAAGTACTGCTTAGTAAATAAAATGCTGTGTTGTAGAAAACAAAAGAGCCAGTCTAGCAATACAGTTCATTTACATTGTGACAACGTCCAAATGTATGCCCCTTTGGCTTCCTAGATCTGGGACAAGAATACATTAGAGTGCAAGAGGATTCTGACTGGACATACAGGGTCAGTGCTTTGCCTCCAGTATGATGAGCGGGTGATCATCACTGGATCATCGGATTCCACAGTGAGGTAATTATTTTATTTATTTATCCATTTGTTTATTGAAAATACTTACCTCACTATTTTAACAAATAATGGCTGAAATCCAATAGTAAGTTGCAACTAGAGTAGGTCTGTTGAATCAGTGGAAGTTACAGAGGACTCACCGCATCCTCACTGATTCAGTGGGTCTACTCTACTGCAACTTACTACAATAAGTAACAAGGTATCAGCCAAAGCCTCCAAGGCAGCCTGCACATGATTAAAACAACTAGTAACAGTACAAAAATTATAAAAGCAGGAAATAGAACCAGCAACCAACAAAGATTGTATTTTTTAATATAAATTTGAATCTTCGACAAAGACATACAAACAAAGGCAGCTGCACACTCCACCCAAAGAGTGCTAGGCCCACATCCAGAAAAAAACATGAGAAGCAGTGTGAGTCTCTGAGAAACTGCAAGCCTTTATGTGTTTATGAAAGCATATTCTAACAGTTTCTGCAAAGACAAATGTTGGGAAATCCTGATTTGAACATTGACATAGGCAAATGCTCTTAAATCCTCAGAGCGCATAGCTTGAACTTGCCAATCTCCAGTTGATTCTCTCTGCTGAAAACTTCCTCTTTTGATGAACCCGGTCTGCCCGACATCATCAACTCCATCAGCACTAACATCAGCACTGGCTACGGCTAGTTGGAAATGTTGCAAAACCAGTGCTGAGCACTGGTCTACAGTCACTAAATGCAAGTATCCTAACTCTCATTCCCTATGTTCTAAAAAGAGAAGGAAGACAGATAAGGAGAACATCCAAAAGCCAAAGTCTGCCCCTTCTTAGAAGACTACAGCCCCAATGGTACTGTAGAGATAGTCATTCTTGTGGTTTTCTTCCCATCCCCCTGAGAGTCACTGTAACCACCAGTCCTGACCTCACCTGCCTCCCTTCAGGAACAGGCTCCTTATGAGTTTCTTGAAACCAAACCAGCTGAGGAAGTCCAGTTTATGGATTCCTATTCAAATACCAAGAGTCTTCACAGGCCTCAAGACCGAGATTCTAGACAAGATAAAAAGATCATCATTATTTTACTGAAACCAAGCAGGCTCAGGTGATCGATTGCTTTCCCAGTACTGCTCCCACCAATGACACTGATGTGTTTATTCAAGAGACAGGCCAGTTTCAAGGCTGTTCTTGAGATTGTCATTGGCAGCAGTCTTGATCCAGATCACTTCAACAGTGATATCTAAAATGGGCCTTTAACAAGGCAATGTCCCGACCCAGGAGGACAATGGAACAGTCTGAGACCCAGAGCCGACAGAAGAACCTGGTCATTCCTTACATGGTGAGTGTGTCTGAAAAGTTTGAAAGGATTTTTGGTAAACACCACATACCCATGCACTTCAAATCCACAAACACACTAAGGCAGAGACTCGTCCACCCAAAAGACCGGATACCAAAACACAACAGGAACAATATAGTATATGCGGTCCGGTGCAAGAGGAGTGTTCGGAGCTCTATATTGGAGAAACCAAAGCCACTAAAGAGGAGAATGGCCCTGCACAGGAGGGGCAACGGCTCAGGAACACAATCAGCAGTGTTCCTTTGTTTGAAGGACAAAGGACACTCATTTGATGACCAAGATGTACTTATTTTGAACCGAGAAGATAAGTGGTTTGAGAGGGGTCAGGGAGACCATACATCTGCATATAGAAAATCCCTCACTCAACGGGGTGGAGGCCTTAGATACAATCTGTCTCCTACGTTCTAGATGGGCGGTATATAAGTCTAATAAAATAAATAAATAAATAAATAAATAAATAATATTTATGCTGTCCTTTCATCCGTCCCCAGAAAGATTAGGACCACACACACCAGAAAGACTACTGTTAATGACCCATGACAGTGGGTGGAGAAGGACTGCAGAAGTGGGATTATCCCTCACCCCCCAGTCCTTTGTCCTTCTAACAAGCCTATTCAGACCAGGGGAAAGTGAAACCAACATAGAGGATATATCAGGGATCTCCTACCAACTCTCCTCAGACTGAAGAAGCTACTTGGATGAGTTGCGAAACATTTCAACCTAACAAAAAAGAAGTCCAGTTGCCAGGACTCAACTTCCAGATAACCACACCTGGATGACTGAGAATCTTCACAGATATATCACTTAAACAGATTCTGTTATCAATATCTGTTACATTCCCAATCTCCCTCAGGGTCAAAGCATCACCATCTTTGGTTAACCACACCAGTGTCCACCTACTTTGGAGTGTTGATTGCATCTGGACATCATTATTTCCCATGTGGCACCATTCCGGGATGACTTGCATGCATGTAGCCACCTCTGCTGGGTCCCTACTCCTTCTTACCCTTGAAAGCCAGATTCCTGCATTTCTTATTAATCGCAACTTCCACAGTAGGCAGTAATGTTTATTTTTTTAAAAGACAGAAATGTATTCCAGAAATGAAGAGAGACAATGGGTCACTTAGGGTTCTTCAGCGATGAAAAAATACAGCAGTATACTGCTAACCAAAAATTAATTTGAAAAAGAGAAAGGAAGAGATATGTGAGGCTGAAACTTGGCACTCCATACTACCTTCTTTGTGTGCATAAAAACCCAGCCTTAAGGCCCATCCCCAAGCAAACAGAAGCAGGCTGTTTCCCAACTGACTGATAGCTGTTGCAAAAAAAAAAAAAAAAAAAAAAGGCAGGAGGCAAGCAGCAAGAAGGGGAGGAGCACATTGTGACCAAACAGAGCAAAATGGAGTGATCTAACACCAACATGTGGTTAACTAGATTTCAAATATAGGGCTATAGGTGCTATTTCCATAAAAATGGAACTAGTGATCTAATCAAGCCCCACATTCCAAAGCAGGACAGACTAGATCACTCCCTGTCGCTAATGTAACCATACCTTCAGTTACTGTCCAGGTAGCTGCAAACTCCACAGACTGTCCCATCTATCTGGAGCATTCTGGTTCATCTGCCTCAAGTAAAGAAGTTCTAAAAATATTTTTAGTGTGTATTCCTTCCCAGTATATTTCCAGCTCCAGCATGGAGTCTCTCCTGGATATTTCATCAGTTAGACCAGCCATTCTCAACCCCCCCTTTTTCTTTTCTTTTTTTGGCCACAGCCATAAACAATATGAAAGAAATATAGGCTAAATCAAGGTTGTATAAACCACATAACGAACATTATAAAGTGGTATTTCCAGTCTGTGCCCCCCTTCAAATGTGCCAGGAGCCCCCAGGGGGGCATATACCTCCTGTTGAGAATGGCTGGGGTAGACCATTTGAATCTATGATGACTTGTATTTTCTGACTTATCACAATGAATTGTCTTTCTCATGAGAATCACCTCAGCTGATTGGGTGGAAGAACAGACAGCTATTTAGAGATACTCACCTTTCCTGCTATTCCACAGAGACAAAGTGATACTCCACACTGACATATCCTTTCTTTCTATGGTGATATCATAATTCTACCTGATGCATATACTGTCCCTCCTGTATTCTCTCCATTCTCCACTTCTCAAGTGTAAGAAGTGCTGTATGCCCTTGACGTAAAAAAGTGTTTTTACATTTTATATCAACAGGATGAAACCTTTCTACTGTTCACCATGTCTCTTCCTCTCTCATTCAAGTCCCAGAAAGGGAAAGCCTGTCTGTACACAAAGACTATCCAAGTTGGTGGCAACCATCATCAACGTAGTCTGTAAAATCCCTCCAGTTCCACTTCTAGCAATATGATGTGCCAGGAAGCAATGCAGTCTCAGTTATCCACCATCATAAGACACTATTATCTGGGCATGAGAGCAAGACAAGATAGTATTTGGCCATATCCACAGCTAAGTGGTAACAGCATAACCAACCTTCTCAGCTGTTCAGTCACACATATGTGTGAATTGCAGAGACCACAAAGAAGAATTACCTATAACGGTGGTTCTTCAAGTGGCCATCTGTGAGCTCACACAACCTGCTCACTAGCATAGTCTCCACTTGCTCTGGTCTCCACAGCGTTCTGCTGCTTGTTTGGCAGACACTGTAGTGAGGAGAAGATAGGAGCCCTAATAGGTATGCTTGTTGGTGTTGGAGCAGGGCTCCCACCAAAATTCTATACCTAGCTCTAGAAGGTTCCCAATGAAACTATTTGTGTGTATGTTCATAGGTGACCACTGAAAGAACCACAGTTACAGTAAGCAACCTGTTCTTCTAATCTCAAAGAGTTGCTATAAACAAAGAATGAATTTTTAAAATTGAAATGCTTTTTTAAATACAAAAAATGGTATCTATATCACTGCTGTCGAACTAAGCTTTAAAGGATTGGTTTGTTTCATACATCATTCAAAAGCATTTTAACAGTTTATGTACTAACAATATTAATTTTATTCCTTATACATTTCACCAGATATTGGAGGTATTCTTTTATCATTTCATCATATCTTTCTTCTGTCTTCTTTCTTTTGTTATGAATTCCAGGGTATGGGATGTAAATACGGGCGAGATGCTAAACACACTGATCCATCATTGTGAAGCAGTACTTCACCTGCGGTTCAATAATGGCATGATGGTGACATGCTCCAAAGATCGTTCCATTGCTGTGTGGGACATGGCCTCCCCAACAGACATTACCCTACGAAGGGTTTTGGTTGGACACAGGGCAGCTGTCAATGTTGTTGACTTTGATGACAAGTACATTGTGTCAGCGTCAGGTGATAGAACTATAAAGGTATAAACCTTAACTTTGTTATCACTTTAGACAATTATATCTTCGTTATTGTATTTCTAGCTTTTATATATCGAGCAGCATAAATATTCCTCCCTCCTTTTATCCTCACAACCTGTCTGTAAGATAGGTTGAGAAAGAATGACAGGGCCAGCATCAACCAGTGAGATTAATGGCCAAGTGGAATTTGATCTGTGGTCTCCCCAGTCCCAAACCAATATTCAAGACACCGTTAGCTCTCATTAAGTATATATGGCTTTTTCATACAAATTTATGTGTGTTACTTCTGGAATAATCCATTTCCTTTGGTTTTCCTCTTGTTCAGGTGTGGAACACAAGTACCTGTGAGTTTGTGCGTACCTTAAATGGCCACAAGCGAGGCATTGCATGTCTACAGTACAGAGACAGACTTGTAGTCAGTGGTTCATCAGATAATACCATCAGGTGAGAAGCACAGCACATGTCTGGATCACGCAGCAGGCAACATGGTCTTTTTGGACTAAAGTGTTTATGGCACACAAGTGTGTGGAATTGGTGTCCAAATAGCCATTTGTTACATAAGCCACATGGTTTGTATGTCTGCATATGTGTGTGTATTTAACCCTTTCCCTGTTCACCATGTCCATACTACAGCTTCTCTGGTCTACTCTCCTGTTACTCAAAAGAGGGAAAGAGTACTGGGCTACTGTTAAATGTATTAGGTGTAACTGTGATACACAATGCTTTCCAACCATTTAATTAAACTAAGATTGGCTGAAATCCAGCAGTAACTCTCAAGTAGAGTAAGCCCAATGAATCAGTGGGAATTTCGTACCTTTTATGAATTCAATGCTCCTAACGTACTTGTGACTTACTACTGGAATTCAACCACTGTAATGCAGATAGAGGACACTGCTGAACATTGTTTTGCATTTTTAAAAGGTTGTATGTAAAAAACCAAGTATATCAGGGAGAGGCTCATTCTAGAACTGAATGTGCAAGCCTAATGCATGAAGTGAGGGATGATGACACAGGACCATGACACAGTGGGCAGAAGGTTATGTAAAACATGGGATTTGAATGTCCTTAGGAGGGGAAGCCTGACAAAAGTAATTGGAAGCAGTGGCTTCTGAAGACCATCCTTATGATTGATAAGCAGTCGTCATGGTTTTAAAAGGAACTCTATGATGGTGAGCTACCTCTAGCCCTACAAATTGCTCTCCTATCCAGTCTTCTTGTTAGTGTAAATGTTGCTCTTGCTTAAAAGCTATATTCTGTTCTTTCCTTCAAGAAGTATAGTGTCAGCCCAAACATTATACTCTTCAGTTAAAACCTTATTCTGGTCAGCTGAAGCAGCCTTCATGAAAATGTCTTGATATCCTAGTTTCAATTATTGGTTAAGATTGATTTAAGAAGCTAACAGCAAAACATGGTAAACAGTTAGTGAATCTGCAAAATTGGTAAAGGATTTCTTTCAAGTGGACCAACAGCAGTCACTCCAGTTAATAGTACTCTTTCCTCTTTTGTGTACAATTCTCTGGATTCAAGGTCAAATACACCAAACCACTGACTGCTCAAATAAATATATGGCAACAGAGAAACAAATCCTTTCATTAAGGAACTTTAGAGGCTAATTGACTAGTGTAGCTTTTAGAGAAAGCTAGTTACTGAAGGTAATTGCAGTAACATGAGTAATGAAAACAAACAGATCAGAGAGCTGTAGCAGACAATTTAAATGAGAGACATGGGGAATCTGAACGGGAAAGTTAAAGACATTAACCAATTATCACCTTCACTCACCAGTTGCATTCTATTTAATGCCATTCTATTTAATGCCTTGTAAAGATCAACGGATTCGTAAATAGTGACATCCTTTTTATTGAGAAGGGTTGTGATGGCTTCATGGTATGAGTCAACAAAAGACAGAGAAGATCAACCATTGTTTTGAGAGAGAAAAATGGAATTTAGTTAATACCACGAACTTGCAGCCAGGAAGGGAGTCTCTCTGTCATTTCAGTCAAAAGCAAAACAAATGTGCAAGACAGACCTATAGTCTTAACATTGGGAAGCACAGATCTCAACAGTAATCAAAGGAGGAAACAGTTAAATATTGCAGAGCTTGGAAAAGCAACTATAAATGTCAATATGATAATAAATTCCAAGAGGAATACAATTACTTTTATGCTTACACAGAAAAAAATCTTGTGCTGGAATTTTGCAGCAGTTAGCAGTGTATCTCAGCAGAATCCAGGTTGGGTGCATAGTTGGCCTGGATTTGGTATTTAAAACTTGAAGTGAACGTTTCTGTCATCCTTCTCTTCTATTTCAAATGTAGATTGAAAACTCTACATTTAAAGGCTGCATGATGACCTCACTATTCTGTAGAGCCCTCGATAACTAGGTATTTTTGTTGTTGTTTAGTCGTTAAGTCGTGTCCGACTCTTCGTGACCCCATGGACCAGAGCACGCCAGGCCCTCCTGTCTTCCACTGCCTCCCGGAGTTGGGTCAAATTCATGTTGGTAGCTTCGGTGACACTGTCCACCCATCTCGTCCTCTGTCGTCCCCTTCTCCTCTTGCCTTCACACTTTCCCAACATCAGGGTCTTTTCCAGGGAGTCTTCTCTTCTCATGAGATGGCCAAAGTATTGGAGCCACAGCTTCAGGATCTCTCCTTCCAGTGAGCACTCAGGGTTGATTTCCTTCAGAATGGATAGGTTTGTTCTCCTTGCAGTCCAAGGGACTCTCAAGAGCCTCCTCCAGCACCACAATTCAAAAGCATCAATTCTTCGGAGGTCAGCCCTCTTTATGGTCCAGCTCTCACTTCCATACATCGCTACTGGAAAAACCATAGCTTTGACTATGCGGACCTTTGTCGGCAAGGTGATGTCTCTGCTTTTTAAGATGCTGTCTAGGTTTGTCATTGCTTTCCTCCCAAGAAGCAGGCGTCTTTTAATTTCGTGGTTGCTGTCACCATCTGCAGTGATCATGGAGCACAGGAAAGTAAAATCTGTCACTGCCTCCATATCTTCCCCTTCTATTTGCCAGGAGGTGATGGGACCAGTGGCCATGATCTTAGTTTTTTTGATGTTGAGCTTCAGACCATATTTTGCGCTCTCCTCTTCCACCCTCATTAAGAGGTTCTTTAATTCCTCCTCACCTTCTGCCATCAGAGTGGTATCATCTACATATCTGAGGTTGTTGATATTTCTTCCGGCAATCTTAATTCCGGTTTGGGATTCATCCAGTCCTGCCTTTCGCATGATGTATTCTGCATATAAGTTAAATAAGCAGGGAGACAATATACAGCCTTGTCATACTCCTTTCCCAATTTTGAACCAATCAGTTGTTCCATATCCAGTTCTAACTGTTGCTTCCTGTCCCACATATAGATTTCTCAGGAGATAGATAAGGTGGTCAGGCACTCCCATTTCTTTAAGAACTTGCCATAGTTTGCTGTGGTCCACACAGTCAAAGGCTTTTGCATAGTCAATGAAGCAGAAGTAGATGTTTTTCTGGAACTCTCTGGCTTTCTCCATAATCCAGCGCATGTTAGCAATTTGGTCTCTAGTTCCTCTGCCCCTTCGAAATCCAGCTTGTACTTCTGGGAGTTCTCGGTCCACCTACTGCTGAAGCCTACCTTGTAGGATTTTGAGCATAACCTTGCTAGCGTGTGAAATGAGTGCAATTGTACTGTAGTTGGAGCATTCTTTGGCACTGCCCTTCTTTGGGATTGGGATATAGACTGATCTTTTCCAATCCTCTGGCCACTGCTGAGTTTTCCAAACTTGCTGGCATATTGAGTGTAGCACCTTAACAGCGTCATCTTTTAAGATTTTAAATAGTTCAACTGGAATGCCATCACCTCCACTGGCCTTGTTGTTAGCCATGCTTTCTAAGACCCACTTGACTTCACTCTCCAGGATGTCTGGCTCAAGGTCAGCAACCACACTATCTGGGTTGTCCGGGACATCCAGATCATTCTGGTATAATTCCTCTGTGTATTCTTGCTACCTCTTCTTGATGTCTTCTGCTTCTGTTAGGTCCCTACCATTTTTGTCCTTTATCATGTCCATCTTTGCACAAAATGTTCCTTTCATATCTCCAATTTTTTTGAACAGATCTCTGGTTTTTCCCTTTCTATTATTTTCCTCTATTTCTTTGCACTGTTCATTTAAGAAGGCCCTCTTGTCTCTCCTTGCTATTCTTTGGAAGTCTGCATTCCATTTTCTGTAACTTTCCCTACCTCCCTTGCATTTTGTTTCCCTTCTCTTCTCTGCTATTTGTAAGGCCTTGTTAGACAGCCACTTTTCTTTCTTGCATTTCCTTTTCTTTGGGATGGTTTTTGTTGCTGCCTCCTGTACAATGTTACGAGCCTTCATCCATAGTTCTTCAGGCACTCTGTCCACCAAATCTAGTTCCTTAAATCTGTTCTTCACTTCCACTGTGTATTCATAAGGGATTTGGTTTAGATTATACCTGACTAGCCCAGTAGTTTTTCCTACTTTCTTCAGTTTAAGCTTGAATTTTGCTGTAAGAAGCAAAGATTTAAAACTTCAGAATCTGTACTGAAGTGGAGTGAACTGGAATCTTCTAAAATTCTGCATATCTGGCCAAGTGTGAAAAGTATCTAGAAGCTATGGGTCTTGATTTTGTAATTTTATAAAGAGAAATTTAGAATGAACAAGGCATAGGGCTATTTGTAAGTTATTATGAAGTCATTGGCATCTAAAAAATATTGATGCAGCTTAGGTTGGCTTCACAAATTACCCTTCTAGTGTCACTTTTGGTGGAAGTAGCTTGTTCAGTGATACTGTTACAATTTTCCTGTACAATATAACCAGTGGTCCCCAACCTTTTCAGAACTGCGGACCGGTTGGGGGGGCGGGGTCCTTGTGCGGAGGGAGTGGGGGGTACCCTCACACTCTCGCGGGTGGGCATGGCATGTTCCCGGGGGTGGGCATGGTGCGCTCACGTGCATGCGTGGATGGGCGTGGTGCACTTGCGGGTGAGTGGGGTGCCAACCCGCAAGCACGCCACGCCCACCATGCATGCATGCGGGGGGCGGGAGATCTGTCTCTGCGGCCTGGTCCTGCGAAGCCCACGGACCGGCACTGGGCCACAGACCGGGGGGGGGGGGGGTTGGGGACCCCTGATATAAGCAACTCTTACCCAAACACTTTCCAGCATGGAAAGGTGAGGATATAGTGCACCTTACTGGCCACTGCCTCATCAGTATAATACAAAAGTACCTTAATAGGTTGAGAAACAGCATTCTCTGTTTTTTACAAACACTGCTATCTGTGGGCCAAAGGAACTGGTGCATGCGTTAAAGAGTTATTTTGTTACTAAATTCATATGGGGCAGCCATATTTAAAATGCAGCATGGATCAAGGGGTTCAGGGAAAGTAAATCTACCACCTGCCTAGGCTTCTCTCTCCCACCCCTCCACCCATTTAATTCCACTTGATTTTCTTTTGGTGGGACTCCAAGCCTAGAAGTAAACGCCTGTGGAAGAAATGTGGTTTGGGCATAAGCAACTTCAAGGACAAGCATTAAGGGACGGGACTGCTCAGTGCACCTGCCCACTATGCTGCATTTCCAATTGCCACTACCTCTGTATTTGATAAGAATTTAGCACAACTCTCTAAATTACACTGGAGTAACTTTAGCATTACCCCTTGGCTAAGAAAGAACATTTATCTACCCTAGCCAAAAATATGGATAGCAAAATGTCTTAATACTGAAAATAAGCTTAATAATGTAGTATTTATTTTAAACATAAAATTGATTTTTAAATTTGTTTAAAAGTATAAACAGAGATTGTTCAAGGCGGTGTGCAATGTGTAGAACCAATACTAATTCAATCAGTAAGAAGAAACATGCATAATAACTAGATGGGAATACAGCAACATAAAACAAAACCAGTGAGCATTAGAAATGTGTAAAGTTAAAGGCCTGAGAGAAGAAGAAAATGCTTTTGTCCAGTACTGAAAACTGTATCATAATGTAACCTTGGAGCAGCCTCTTTGGTGAGTGGGTTCCAAAAATTCAGTGTTACCATAGTGTTTTCCATTTTTTTTCTTTCTTTTTTTTTGGTGGATAGGCTTTCCATGAATGGCAGGGTTGTCAAAGGAAAAAATGTTTACATTGTGGCCTTTGAGGTTGCTAGATACTTTACTGAATTCCATTTTTATAAAGAGCCGCACACATATAGACATAAGGACAAAGGTCTCTGCAGTAAACAGTCAAAAGGATGCTACATCACATCACCATGAGGGACGCTATATCATCTCACAGTGTAGCACCTTTCCTTAAATGCATTGCAGGTAAAATGCCCTGTATCAGGAGAGCTTGCTGTCATTGGCTTTGTACAATAGTAAAATTTATTTCAAGGAAAAAAGGTGTCAAATACAGAAAAGCACCACCAGTCACTCACAGACCAGTAGAATTGTAGTACACCTCTCCAGAAAAACATAAGAACATAAGAAGAGCCCTGCTGGATCAGGCCAAGGGCCCATCTAGTCCAGCTCCCTGTTTCTCACAGTGGCCCCACCAGATGCCTCTGGGAGCACACGAGACAACCAAATACCTGTATCCTGATACCCCTCCCCTGCATCTGGCATTTTGAGGACCCTTCCTTTTAAACCTGGAGATGATACATCCCCATCATGGCTTGTAACCTGCGATGGACTTTTCCTCCAGAAATCTGTCCAGTCCCCTTTTAAAGGCATCTAGGCCAGATGCCATCACCACATTCTGTGGCAAGGAGTTCCACAGACTAACAACACGCTGGGTAAAGAAATATTATCTTTTGTCTGTTCTCACTCTCCCAACACTCAATTTGAGCGGATGCCCCCTGGTTCTAGTATTGCATGAGAGGGAAAAGAGCTTCCCTCTATCCACTTTATCAGTCCCCTTTGTAAAAAACGATCAGAAAGTTTAGAGAAATTCACACACCCAGCAGATACCCATACATTTTTCACCTTTTCCAACCCTTCATGAACAGACTGAATATATTTTTATAAGAATGTTCAGCACAACCCCTAAATTAAAGTGATTGGTATTTCTCACTGATCTTCAACTCAGAAAGCAGAAATGACATAAAGATGATTCATTGTTCACAAAACCATGGAAGCCAGTTTTTCCAAGTTACACAGCAGTGTGCTTCATGGGTCATAAAATGTGTAACAACTGTCTTTTTATCCGTAGGTCATAAAGTGTATAATACCACCTGTTCCCCTGGGGCAACCTTGCAAACATCTTGCAGACTCCAACTACAAATCTTTGTTACTGACCAGCTTTTGTTTTTGTTGAGGAAAGGTTATGTTGGCAACATGTACATTTTGTTTTGTATTACGATTGATGGATATTAGATGCTAAGACACAATGAGCCTAGTCTGATTGGGGATTTATACAACAAGCATCTTCATCTGGGCTAGAATTGGTGTAATATATGTCTTGTTCTCTGTTCCAACCACAGTCGAGGCTGGTTTCTGCATAGGTGAAGCAGCTAAACAGTCTCCAGGTGGTCTCACATAGATTGAGTTATGGTAACCAGTCAAGCCAGACATGGTTGATAGTGGCCAGTTTCCTCTAACAAGCTAACGTTACAGATGTTCCCTCTAAAAGGGGTCGGGGGCATTTCCTGCAACCACATGAATCTTCCTTCAGTAGCAAAATTAGCTTCTGACAAAGGTGTAGTCTTGTCTGGAACAGGCAGTATCTCTTCATGTTCATGGGGATTCATTGTTACCATTTTAGATATACTTTCTTGTTCCCCCATATAACCCTAACAAGATTCAGGCAGTGATTCAGGGATATTACTGTTACTCCTGGATTTGTTAGAAATGAAAAATGGTAGGGTTTGACATGAAAAACTGTAGTTTTCTGAATCAAATATGAAATACTTCTAGCTTAAATAGGCAAGTTCAATTCACATTCTGTATTTCTAGTATAGGATTTTAAAACAAATACATAACAATTATTGCTTATCTTGTGTTTCCCCAGGTTATGGGACATTGAGTGTGGGGCATGCTTGAGGGTCTTGGAAGGCCACGAGGAGCTGGTGAGATGCATTCGTTTTGATAGCAAGAGGATAGTCAGTGGAGCCTATGATGGGTGAGGATTTACTGCTGAAGTACAAATGCCTAGTTTCCTTTCTGTACACCCCAAAGTGACTTCTATCCTGAACATCAGAAAACTACCAAACCTTTACTCTGACAAATCCAACACTCCCTTTCTCCGACAATTCTCACTGTTTGTCTAGTGCAGACTGCAATGCTCTGAATAGCTCAGACTGCTAGGACCCTCTTCAGCTTCATAGAGCCTCCTGGCTGCAATCTGATAACCCTTTCTATGGCATCTCTTCTTTGATTTTAGATCTCTTGGTTGCTTTTGTATGTCTTCTTGCTTATCTGGAGTTTTTGTGACCATTAAAGGCTCACTACCAAAACTGCTTCTGAATTCCTGATTCAGCTTTATTAGGGTTCCCTGGCCCAGAATCAGTTATTATAGCAAGTGACTTACTATCTTGCCATTCTGCTGTAAGTTGTCTTCCAAAATTATAGATCACTAAAACCTGCTGCTGTAGAATGGTGCATCACAATTTCATATTAGGGGACCAGTTAGTCATGTAGTTGCATTGCTGTAGACCAGTTCCAACTCTCACACAGCTTTCATTATACCACATCCACCCTCCTTTGAAAAACTGGAGCTCTATCCAGGCATAATTAAACAAGCTTATTGTGGAGCATCTCACCTGCCCCACGTGGCTCTTCTGTTGTCACATTTTCAGTTCCCAGTGTGATGAAGAGAGATTCCTGCTCATGTAGGCCTAGAAAATCTAAAATTGTGTTCCATTGCATAGCCTAGCATAGCATTGCACTGTGTTGCATTTCTTCCTATTGGGGTCTCACGTCAGCGTACAGTTAACTAAAATCATACAGTGATTGCTATTTAAAAACACTATAAAGAATACATTAAAAACAAATGCGTACAAATATTTTTAAAAACTGTTTAAAATAAGTAGACCTACATATGAGCAGGAACAGTTCCTGTTTAGACTGGCTACTGATAGTGTGAAAAATGGAACACCAAGGGAAGCAGGAGGCAGGCACTCCCTTCAAGCATGGTCACAAAATGTGTTCTACTAATGCTTGAATAGGGTTTGCATTTCATCTAGACAATTAGAATTCTTCCTTCTAGAGCACCATCTACAACCTTGATTTGCTATTGAATTGTGGTGAGCAAGGGAGAAGAGAATTGTCTTTTGTAGATCATCTACCCCAAGATGAGCAAGAATGGATCACCAAGTTACATAAGCTTCTCTTCCCCACCCTCATAAACTTCCTTTATCATTTAAATTTTGTTCAGTGGCTCATTTGTTTTGATTTCAACCAGTGCTGGGCTGAGGAACCTTTGAATGTCTAAATGTTTTGACTTCCAACTCCTCTCAGCCCATCTACCTTCTGATGGTTAGGAAAGGTTTGGCCAAAATATCTGGAGGGTCAGAAGTTTCCCATCTCTGAAAAAGTGTGTAGGTTTTCTCTTTAATGAATACTTGTTCTTTATTTTCTTTCTTACTATCAGGAAGATTAAAGTGTGGGATCTGGTGGCTGCCCTGGATCCTCGTGCCCCTGCTGGAACCCTATGTCTGCGCACTCTTGTGGTAAGAGGGATCAGCCACTCAGTTTGAGATGGGAGGGAGGGCTATTCAGCTCCTACTGTGTACTGAAATCTCATCTGATCTGGTGAATAATAGTCACAAAATAATGTGCCCCTCCAGGCCCATTGGAAGTTAGGTTTAAGGATGGAGTTCACAAAGGTTTAGAATGCAGTTTGGCTGTACTGCAAGAATCATTTTGTGATGGAGTTTTTAATAGTAGTGTCGTATACAAATGAGAGAGAACATAATATTGAACTGCTTGGATTTCTTTAGCATTTATTAGCACATATTTTAAAAGACTGCAGAAAATGAGAACGTGCAAAACCAGAAATGATGGCATCAGGCAGTTGACAGTAACCTCTATACTGAAAAGAGAGTTATCTATAGCTGAAAAGAGAATGTTTGGGCTTGCATTCTCCAGGCCCTACATATCAATTGTTATAAGACACAGACCTGTTTTTTTCCTCAGTGCAGTGCAGGCTAACTCAACAGCTACTGTCTGATATCATAAAACATAGTTTTCTTTAATCATAGAGAATGTGAAGTAAAAAAAAGTTTATCTTGTTTCTGATCCTACAGGGCGAAATGTGGGAAGCAGTGTAGAATTCATTGAGCATTAATGAGATGCTAAGGCAGTCTGTGTCCATTGCCTCTGAGGGAATCTGTTCACACTTCAGCTGAGACTGGGCTATGAACCTTGCAGCTCATGGCTAACCTGCCAATGTAAACAAACCTAAAGTTTTTACTGCCTCATTAAAGCTGTCTCATACCCTTCTCCAGAAAGGGTGGGCAGAAATATTTTAAGTTTGAGATGCTTGCCCAGCTGGGAAGATACCCTGTGTGCTGTTTCTGCTTCTCTTCTGTGGCTGAAACTGAATCTGGGTGTGCAGTGAACACAGCATATATTGTGTGGTTTGATGTTTAATTTTCAGTAGAGGAAAGGTCTGTGTAACATATACTGGTTACAAATTAATAAGAAATAAATGCTTGGCTGGATCAGACCAAGGATCTACCTAGTCCAGCATACTGTTACAGCAGCGGCTAGCTGGGTGACTATGGAGTGTTGAGCAATAGATTACACAGGCAATGCTAACCTTTATGTACCTTGTCTTTCATTTGTTATTTCTTGTAGTCTGTGTGATCACACTAATACAGT
Organism: Intellagama lesueurii; assembly: GCA_037013535.1. Taxonomy (NCBI): domain Eukaryota; kingdom Metazoa; phylum Chordata; class Lepidosauria; order Squamata; family Agamidae; genus Intellagama; species Intellagama lesueurii. The sequence continues at coordinate 214,670,883 of JBAJHW010000003.1, forward strand.
TCTCCTGTGCCTGTGCAGACATCCTCAGAATCTTGCAGAGTCCAGCAAGCTGTAAGCTGCACCCTCATATATAGCTCATGCTCCTCAACCCAGTGGTTACCTCTCAGTTCCATTCTGACTGCCGCCCAAGCAGCACCTCAGTGGTCATCCAGAGCCTATTCTAGGATAGAATCTGTAAATCGTTCTACAATCTTACCTCTCCTTCAATATTCCTCTTTAGTTAGCCTCTTGTTCCTGCTAAACCTAAAAAAAATTGTATATTTGTCATAAATTTTGTTCCCACTGTTCATGTCCTCTACAGTCCCTTTTAAGAAGTGTGTCATTTGTACAAACAAAATCCATCTCACAAATGGAAACTCCAAATGTCTCTATTGCTTAGAGGAGAGACATCAAATGCAGGGAAGGGACATCATGTCAAATTTGTAAAAAAAATAATCACCACAGTTACTATAAGAAATAGACAGTCAAGACTTAAGCGATGTCTTTGGCTAAGATCTCTTCAGGCAGTTGACATGATCTCAAAGCAGACTTTGACATCAGCAGTTATGATTTGTAAAACACCTTCTAAGGTAGTACTCATAGAGTCTATTCAAATTGACTTGAATCTAAATACCCAGGAAGAATCAGTTCCAGAAGCATAAAAAACATCACAGTAATCACCATCGAAAGAACCTGTTTCAATACCATCTATTTTAAAACTATCACCATCAGTATCAAAGAAGAGGAACAGACCTCTCTGAGACTGACATCAGACAAAAAAGTCAAAACTAAAAAAGAAAACAATTATCATCTGTAATAGTATAGCGTCCAACTCCAGTCATCTACCTCACAAAACAAGGAGCAGGATGAACTTCCTCAGTGTCAGAGGAAGACAGAGCTCCACATCTGTCTCCTCGTGTCTCCCCACCTCTGACACACACATTAGTGTGGGGTGTCGGAGAGTGAGCCTGCATTTGAAAGATAATGGAAAGGAGAGTGGGATGTTGAAAACAAGTTACTACCCACTCAGGATCATCATCGGAATTGGAGTCACCTTAACCCTTGGTATCAGGAAACCCTTAGGGTAAAAGGACACCCCTTTTCCCTTATGGGCAATTCTCAATGGGGAAGAGTCTCTATCCAACTTCATTCTATTTTGGAGCACTGCCACAGTTTTATATGGGTGCAGAATGGTCATATGCATCGCCCTATCTCGATTTCCAAAAGGCACAAGGAATTGCACACTCAGCCACATACTGTGGATTGATGTCAAGTCTCCCATATTAGGATCACCAATGGACTCAGCATGATAAATGGAGGCAATCCATTTCAAAATTTCTGCAGCCTTGTAAGCATATGGCCTGGGACCGTTCAGGCTCGACATCAAGGTCCTCGACATCAGACTATGATTCCAAGCAACCATCTACAGTACTGGTTCCAAGTCTTGGGTTCCCATGTTTTTGGCCTGCAACTCCCAGAAATCCTGGCCGGCACAGCTAGTGGTGAAGTTGTAACAGATTTCCATATTAACCAGCCTTTGGTGCTTCTGGCTTTTTCCCCATCTCCATTTATGGATCCTTGCATATGTTAGATGTCCTCAGAGCCTTAGCTGTTTATGTGTCAAGGACAAAGACATTTTGGAAAACTAAAATATTGTTCATTTGTTACCAAGGCAAAGTACAGGACAGCCAACTATCCTCCCAAAGAATATCCAAGTGGCTGGTAAATGTTATTACCTTGTCTTACCAATTGGCAAGGAAGCCATTGTCCGAGTCCTTAAAGGAACTTTCTACTAGGGTCCTTGCTGCCTCCCCAATCTTCTTGAAAGGAGTTCAGATGACAGAGATTTGTAAAGCAGCTTCCTGATCCCAGCCCATGATATTTTTTAAGCATTACAGACTAGATGTCAGAGTTAAGCTAGATGTGATGTTGAGTTAAGCAGTAATATCTTCAGTGTTGTTGTGATGTCCCACTGGCCAGTAAGTGAGTTTGGTAGTCACTCATTAGTGTGAATCACAGAAACCATGAAGAAGAAGGACAGATTACTTACCTGTAACTGTGGTGCTTTGAGTGGTCATCTGTGCATTCACACAACCCGCACAACTTCCCCTCTGTCTGCCATGCATTGTGTTTTTCTCAGTGGCAGACGTGAGAACTGAGAGGTAACCATTCGGTGGATGAGCATGTGCTATGTGTGAGGGTGGGGCTAACAGCTTTTCTGAAAGATTCCAAGAATGTCTATGCAACTGTAGGAGAACCCCATTAATGTGTATTCACTAAAAAAACTACAGTTACAGGTAAGTAACCTGTCCTTTCCAGTCTCTGAATATGAATCTATATTTTCTTGAGTTTACATGTTACATCTGTAGTTTGTTTAATTTGAAAAACAGCCTCTTGAATATTTCCTTGTATATTTTTAGTTAGTTCTGTATTTCCAATCTAAAACCATATACTTTTCTGCAATTAGAATGGCCAGTTTCCAAGATTTCAGTAAACATGGAAGTTAAATGTGGAAATTATCTATTGTGTCTCAAATTCTTGCTAATATAATCTGTTCCCAAAATGCTGAAGATGTGGAACTTATAGCAGAACAGTGCTGCTAAAAGAACGACCGTGAACAGTGTGGTCTTGGTAATGGGAAGAACCTGTGAAAATGGCCTTTCATAGTAGATATAGTATAGTGTCTTTCACTCTAACTATTACAAGGCACCCCAGATTTCTGAGGCTTCTGAAGATTGTCTATGTGTTATTTTTTACCTTAAATGTCTGTGGGTTGGAAATTTGCTAACATATGCATATAGACACATGGACATAGAAACAGAAATTCTCAACGTATCAACATTCAAAGGAAACAGATGGGTTCTGTGCCATGTAGACATGGCAGCCATGCTTCTAGTTTTATGAGTTGCTCATAGAAGCATAGAAAAAAATTGCTGAAGATGGAAACAGCCAATGCATAGGCCAACTGCTGAACAATCTTTTAACACGTGTTCTAAGCAGGATAAATATAAAATATGACTTACCTGATAAAGCCTCCAGTAACTCTTGGGGATTAAAGTCTGAATTTGGATTCTTGCTTCTCCCATTCAGGAACACTCTGGCAGAGTTTTCCGTCTCCAGTTCGATGAATTTCAAATTGTAAGCAGCTCGCATGATGACACCATTCTTATCTGGGACTTCCTGAATGATCCAGCTACTCAAGCAGAATCAAATTGCTCCCCATCCAGAACATATACGTACATCTCCAGATAAATAGTACTACACTGTACCTCACACTTGCACAGGTAAATATAGAAGAGGCCTTGAAGGGAATAGGTAGGCTGCATAGTCAAGAGGCAAGAGTCATAAATGGTAAAGTGGTTAAGAGCAGCCTTGGAAGCCTTTCTGATCCTTAAATTGAGGGTGGTCCCTTAATGGCAGGCCCCAATAAGATCATAAGGCTCCACTCTTGCCAATACTTCCAATCATTTGCTTACTTTATCACATGTAAGGTTTGTTGAACTTACCATCAGAAGGAAAAAAGATCAATAATGCAAGCTTAAAAGACATATAATGACTTTCTGAACCTGGGGTAACTATTTGTTTTTCAGTTCAAGGAGTCATTTGTAAAAATACTGCTGGTACTTAGCAAGTGGTGCTCTGGTTTACACATAAATAAACTTACTGTGTTCAGTGGGGCTTGCACAGTATATACTCTCTGGAATAGTTGCAACCCTGCCTGTACAAGTAAACCAGCTGTATAGAGGTGCTTTTGATTTTGTCAGAATTTTTTTTATAAACATGGGTAACAAATAGCTATCTTCTTGTCTTTTCTCACCAGGACTCATTTAAACTGCGATATTTAAATTATCTGCCAATCCCAGGGCAAAAGAATTATCCACATAACAGATATTAACTGGAGAGAAGCTTTCAGACACACTTCTGGAACCAAGTTGGCATGCAGTTGATCTCGGACAAGGTCTACTCAGCACAGCTGACTGCTCAAGTGCTGCTATCAGAAGATTTCTTTTATCTCCTGAATGACTGATGTGTTAAACCTCACCTCTTCACTCTCTTCTCCCCCACCCCGTATCTCCTCTTTTTCGAAGTGCAGATGTCCTATAAATATATTTAACATGATGCCAGGATTTCTTGCTTTGCTCTTAAGCAGAAAAAGCATTGCCACCATTTATGTATCTGGCAGAATCACTGTGTGATGTGTTGTAGGAGGGGAACAGCAGGCTGATGCCTCTGCCTTGGGACTTATAAAAAAAAGCAACGTCTCTGCCTAGTTATAGAAGGGCTTCAAACTTTATAGAAGGGCAAAATTCATGCTAAATGAGGGCCCTGGTGGCTAGAAACCAGTTAGGTCATGATAGAAGTAATTTCAGCTTAAGCCCTTTGCAGTTATTAATCTGTATGAAATGTTTATCCAGCAGATGCATTAAATGGAAAGTTTGCTTTTGAGAGGCTTATTGGAGATGACATCAGGTTCCTGGTTGTAGTATGCCGTATTTCACTATCAAAGTAAGGGGGATGGTCTACAGAAAGATAACCCTTCATCTTGCAATTTGTGGAGTGTGGCACTTGTTCTCTTTCTCCATAGCAAACACATTACATTCACATTGGAAGCCATCTTACTTGGACTTCCTTCAGTGTTGAACAAGTGGCTTAGTGATGCAGACTCTTCTTGCTAACTTGGTTGCATTGTTGCTCCTGGGCAGACGGTTATGAATTGCCAACATACTCAATTGGAAGGAACTACTGAATCAGTGGGTGCTTATGATGACTCACATCTCTGTCTGAAAACTGTCAACTGATTTGTAGTGGAGGGGAGAAAAGAAAAATAGAGGTAAATAGAGGAGCAGGAAAGATCAAAAGCAAACCTGTCCTTATGGTACTTAGTAATTACTCTAGGAAAGTCTCAGATAACCACTGTCCTCTAGGGAGAATATCACAAGTTTTGTCTCCTGACAAAGAGAAGTTAACTTTTTGAGCAGAGGTCTGTTTTAGGCTTTGAAGCTCAGAAACAAGAATTTCATTTTATGCTTCAGGACAGACAGATTCCTTCAGTGGCCTTTCTGTTTGTTCCCCTTGGGAATAGGTCTTTTCTCATAGTCTATGATGTTTAGCGTTTGCTGTGTCATTCTTTGCGGGTCAGTATTTGATGGGAACTAAAAATAATTGGGCAGCCGGTTCTGTCTCTGTGGTTCTCAACAATGATTCAAAAGGAAGGCCCTGTCTTGTCCATGGATTTTAACCCTACATATAATCCATACCCATTTCATCATCAAAAGCATAGTCAGAAGCATTTGTTTGCAGGGGGGTGGGATCATGTTGATCTGTGTGTGTGCATTGTTGCATGTGTCTTAAATAGGCCCCTCAGATAGCAGCGTTTTGCCTTGCACACAGTGGGGTGGGGTGGGGACATTTACCACATACTAAGTTATCATTGTGTTCAGAAACTCACAACTGCCCTTAACACTGTTAAATCACTTTATTGTCCTACGCTTACAAAATTTACAGGGTTGAGTATATACAAGACTGCAGATCTGCTGCAGCTGGAGCATTGACAGGTTATTCCCATTCTATTGCTTGAAGGCAGAGTTGTAAGATTAGTGCAATTTTTCCTTGTAATTTTGTGGAGGGGGGGCTATGGCCATGTCAAGCACATTTTTCTGTTTTACTGAGTTATGAAGAGTTGGAGATCAGATAAGAAATAGCTGGTGCAGCAACCCTTCTTTCCAGCTACTCTTCCCAAACATTTCTAACATGCTTGTTGTTTTTCTCAACAAACATGGTACTAAACAGTTTATCATAATGAGTAAAATCTGTGCTTAAGGATAAGGTAGTGAGATTTCCCAATAAACCATTTCAGAGAAAGAAATTGAAATGGTGTAGTCCTGATACAATGAGCGTCCACCATGTATTGGCATAGTGAAAAGCTATTGCAAAAGGGAGACTGTCCCTGTCCAACTTGTAGCCATTTAGGTTGCATGAACTCAGCAGATGTATTGACACTTACAAGCTTCAGATTAATGCGTCCCCAACCATTTACCTGTTAATCTTGAGAGGAAGGCTTGAAATCTTCTACGTGACCATCTTGTACATGGATACTTAATAAACTGAGTAGTTAATTTGCAAATGCATCTGAAAATGAAGTTCAGGAGGGGGTTTTTTTGTTTGTTTGTTTTTTGTTTTTGGAAGGAGGTTGAGTTCTACCTGCTTGCTTTTTGAATGAAATGTTAATGTGGAATTGATAGCAACAAATAGTCTTGCTTTTACACCAAAGTGAAGAATAATGTGGGCAAGTATTCACAGGAGGCAAAACCGCATATAACTGGCTGTTAGTCATGAGAAAGATTCCTGCCGTAAAGATGTGTATTTCTAATACTAGGACAGCTGATTACAGTAAGGTCAGAGGTACTTGAGAATCCCCTGCAAGTACCTCTGAGCCACTTCTTGTATTATTTATTAAACATCTGGGCAAACTGAACATTTTGGTAATTCTTCTAAGGTTTTATGCTTGTTTACAAAATTGGAGAACAATAGAGATATCCCACAATCGCGGGGGGGGAGGGCAAAGGAAAGCTTCATCTTCATTAAAGGAAAACAAAGCATTGCATGTCTCCTGACCTCCTTTCTGGGCTCACATAATTTAATCTGTCTATTTGAGCCTATATAAGTGGTGGGATGATTGGCATCTCTCAAAATTAAGCTTTCTGGTCCTGTGGGTTTCCTTCCTTCTAGATCAAGGTCAGCAGGGGTTGAAATGAAATATGTTACCACAAAAAATAGCTGTTCATGTGTTATTTTCTGCTATTGCAACATATTGGGAAGAGAATATTCAGGAGGGTGATAGATTTAGTTGGTTTCAGTAATGAAGGTGTATCCCAAATGTGTGCTTCCTCTTTAGTATATCCTCTTGGATCTAGGGAGGAAGGAAGAACTAGAGAAACTGGAGTATAGAACATGTTCCTTACATGGCCTGTGTGATACATTTTCACAAGACTGAATTGTGCCCCAATTCATTCCCCTCTCTCAACCAAGTGGTCAGCTAGTAATCTTCCTGGAACAGGTAACTTTCCAAACACTATTCTTAACTCCTCAAAGTATACTTATGGACGATCATCCTTTCATATGAAATCAGTGTCACATATCCAGCTAGGTGTGAGTCAGCCGTGGTCATAGAAGCACAATCCTCACTGTGGTCCACCTTGACCCAAGCAACCTTCACTTGACTTTAAATGCTGCATGTTAGGAACTGCATGTTCTGGGAGGAGCACCTCTATTTATAAAACACTCCTTACTTCCTTTTTGATCAATAATTTAGCTAATGGAATAAAACACAGGACATCCATCCTTTATTGGGTTCTCCAGTAAAATTGCTGTTGCAATCCATCTCCTGCAAGGCTCTCCAGCCTCTTTCCTCAAAAGTATTGTTGTAAATAGGAAGGATGACCTAGGTCTACAGAATGCACTTGGGTTGTAGTTCAGTTGCATTCAGATCCTCTCAAGTGACAGCAGTCACACCAGGATTTGTTAATTTTTGTTCATAATCTTTCAGTGATGAAAAGTATGCTCAGGAAGGAATTCTTTGAACAAATCCATACTAGCCCTGTCACTTAATCATAACCCTAAATCCATGTAAAAGCTATTAGCCGGCTTATGCCTGTAGAGCTCCTGCAAATTTTTTTATCTAAAATCACCTTTTTAGATGCAGATATTAGTTGCCTTAAAAGTGCTACACAGCTTTTCTGGAAAAAATAGAAGTGGTCTACTCTGATGATCTACTGATGTGCATAGAAAACTCAAAATTCAGTGTTCACAGTAAATGATGCAAATCAATAAAATGTATCCACATTTGCTTATTTTGTATTAATTTGCATGGTTTGTTGTTTGTTCTGAATTCTGCACATGAGTTCTTGCATAGTAGCCACACATAGGGCAGGGAGAGGTAGACTGGCAAGAGGAAACCAATAGCTATGCTACATTGGCCAGAGCAGAACTGGAGGCCATGAAGAAAGGCTGCAAAAACTGAAGCTGTGCTCCTTGGCCAGGGCATTTTACAATTATTCCTGCATGCTTTCTGCTGTACTTCCACTATACTTCAGTCTAGAAACTTAACTCCATGAAAAAAGATTCTCAAGGATCTGATGTGCATAAATTAATACTGTGCATGCAGAATTGGAGAAAACATATCTTTCATATGGTACCTAAAGCAAATGGTTTATTGGAGAGGTGCAGAGGGTCCTTTTTAAAAAAAACACCTGGTTTTGTTTTCTACTTGTCAGAGTGTAATCCTACTGCTCACATTTATTGGTTATCACATAATATCAATCTCTAGCTCTGAGGAACTAAAGAAATGGGGTAAATTTCCTTTATCAGACTGTAAGTATTGGTTGACAAGGGAAAGAGAAGGTAACAGTTGGTCCACACAGTGACATGCTGCTCAGATATGTTCTTTGTTTATGCCTTCATTCCAAAAAGGAAATTACCTGTTCTGCTTTTGTGTGAGAAGGGGGGTACCACTTCAAAGTCTGACAAAATAGAAGTGGCAGTGATGACAGTTTCGCTAATCTACTAGGTTGTTGCTCCTTTGAAAGTAAACACTCGGAAGACCAATACATGCCTGTTTCAACTGCAGGAAGTTCAAAGAATTGTGGACACAGGAGATTAGAAAAGAAGCATATGGTCATATTTGTAACTCTGCTCTCTTTGTTCTCTAGATACTAAAAGTAATGAATGCTTTGGAATTTTTGTGATTATGTTCCGGTGATGTGTAGCTAATGTACTAGTGTTCACTTGAGCTAGGGTCATGGTAACAAGTGTGTTTTTTTTTTTTAAAGAAATATTTTAACTGTTCAGAAAATAACTTAAATACAAATATAAGATTAAGCTGTGAACCTGCTAAGTGTTTTTATTTCTTGAACCTTAAATGAAAGGCTTGCTTCCCAGGCACTGTTGCAAGGAACTAACTAGTACAGAAATGCAACATCATGTAATATATTGGCTGTCATTCATTGACACTAGGACAGCTTATTCATAAAATCTCAGCTCTTTAAGCGTTCTTTCATTAACAATGGCTTCCAGCTAAAACACCAAATTACTCAAGTGTATGACAGTGGAGGGGACGTATTTAAAGAAAAAAAGTTTATATTTATTAAATGGGTCCTACAGGATATTTTAATGAAAAATATTTTGCTTTAGAAGGTGCTTAAAATGTAGCTGCATTGATTAATATTATTGATCTAAACAAGGCCAAATACATAATTATTCGGATTATACATCTCATTGGATCCACTGCTCCGTCAACTGCATAATGTTTAGCTATTGTATGAATGCATCCCCTCCAAAGGTTAGTGGCTTGAATTTGCACCATTTCAACAGGTAAAGACATCCTAGGCTAGAAACATCCTTTTTTACAATCCTATGTATGATGTAAAATGACCTAGTTGTCATAATGCTGTAGTTTGGAATATCCCCTGCCTACTACCTTTTCTTCAGGATTTTCTTGGAGAAAGTTAACCTTTAAAATACAAAGTAGTGATGGAAAATGTTTTAGGGAACTTGGAGGCACACTCTGTGGCAGCAGTGCCTTAAGTATGTACCATCTGTTGTGCTTCTCATAATGTTGATTCTTCTTCGTGGTGTCCATGTATGCACACAAAAAAGGGTTTGTGTGTGTGCGAAGGCTGTTTTGGAAAGTTCCAGAGCCTCAAAAATGAAAGTGCCTCTCCGCCTATATCACACAAGCATGGCCCCACTTTCCTCAGTCCGTTTTTGTCTGCCACTGCAATAGCACATGAAGGACTGCTCCAGAGCCTCTGCTTACTTACCTGCTTTTTTGTAGATAAGTCAACTGCCTTTCATTCTTACTGCCTTTTTCCCTTATCCTTTCTTCTCAACAACAACTGTAAGGGTAGGGGGAGTTAGTTTCAACAACCTTCCCTCTCCCCCCCCCCCCCCCATGGCTTCTAGCCATCCCCTTTTTCAACAATTTATGGCCTCAGCCGTGATAAAGAAATGTGCCACTTGTGGCAAAAAGATTCCCCGATCTGATGGGCGACCAAGAAACTGGAGCACAGAAGCAAAAAGCATCCAGCAACCTCAGGCGCCCGAGCGTAAGAAAAAACAGCAAGCTCACATAAGCATAAGAAGAGCCCTGCTGGATCAGGCCAAGGGCCCATCCAGTCCAGCTTCCTGTATCTCACAGTGGCCCCACAAGATGCCTCTGGGAGCACACGAGACAACTAGATACCTGTCTCCTGATACCCCCTTCCCTGCATCTGGCCTTTGGAGGCCCCTTCCTTTTAAACCTGGAGATTATACATCCCCATCATGGCTTGTAACCTGCGATGGACTTTTCCTCCAGAAATCTGTCCAATCCCCTTTTAAAGGCATCTAGGCCAGATGCCATCACCACATCCTGTGGCAAGGAGTTCCACAGACTAACAACACGCTAGGTAAAAATATATTTTATTTTGTCTGTTCTCACTCTCCCAACACTCGATTTGAGTGGATGATCCCTGGTTCTAGTATTGCGTGAGAGGGAAAAGAGCTTCCCTCTATCCACTTTATCCATCTCCTGCATAATTTTATACATCTCAATCATGTCCCCCCTCATGTGCCTTTTCTCTAGACTAAAGAGCCTCAAACTCTGTAGCCTTTCCTCATAAGGGAGGTGCCCCAGCCCAGTAATCATTTTAGTTGCTGTCTTCTGCACCTTTTCTAGTTCCACTATGTCTTTTTTGAGGTGGCGACCAGAACCGTATGCAGTACACCAGGTTCGGCCTTACCAGCGTTTTGTACAATGGCATTATAATGTTGGCTGTTTTATTTTCAATCCCCTTTTTAATGATACCTAGCATGGAATTGGCCTTCTTCACAGCCACCACACACTGGGTTGACACGTTCATCAAGCTGTCCACCAGCACACCAAGATCTCTTTCCTGATCCATCATGGACAGCTCAGAACCCATTAGCCGATAAATAAAGTTTTGATTTTTTTGCCCCAATGTGCATTACTTTACATTTTCTTATATTGAAACGCATTTGCCATCTTGCCGCCCATTCTCCCAGTTTGGAGAGATCCACGATGCTGACCACACTGCGGCTACCTCAGATCTTCAGTAACCTATCCGGAGCCAAGCTCTACCACCAGCAAAAGACTCCATTTTTGCCAGTTCCACAAGAAAACCAATATCCCCATAGAAATGGCAATGCTTGAAACTTCATTGACCTTATTAACCAATCATGGCATAAACTTTCCTCAGTCCCACCAACATATCACAGGATTGAGAACTTCTACAGGGTCCAACAGGACAAAGCTAAATTTCTGTTTAAGCACTCTACACCTAACTGTCATTGTCCAGACAGCTCAGATGAGATCCAAGGGCTCCCCCTTGATACTCCAAACAATAGTGAAAGCCGTAGGCTGGCCCTCTTAGCCCACAAGGTCTACTCCTCTGCAGCACTCCACATTCACGTAGCCAACTACCAGGCTATAATGGTTATATACCATCAATTTATCTGGGAAAAATTCCAGACTATAATTGTGGCTCCACCAGCAGACAAGAAGTTGCTAGCCATCTCCTTTCAACAAGAGGCTTACACCCTGGCAGGACAGCAGATCCACTCTGCCCGGCATGTGGCTGACTGTGCGGCTAAGAGCATGACAGCAAGCATCACCCTGAGTCTGCATGCCTGGTTGCAGTCAATGGACCTCCCTGAAGACTCCAAGTCCTGCATTGAGGACCTCCCCTTTGACGGAAAGGGCTGTTTCAACACTAAAACCGATGAATTCATGCAGGGCCTCCACAAAAAGAAAGCAGATGCCATGAAAATGGGCATACATACATACCACTTGATACCTCAACACTTCTGCCCTCACTGGAAGTGATCTCTCCCATACACCAATTACAAGTCACCGTCTGAAAGATTTAGAGCATCAGATAAGTCCACACAACAGTGTTTCAACCCTGCCTCCTCTGCTAAGTACAAACCGGCAACCTTCACCAAGAAGGCAGAGAGGAAACCAAACCAACAGTTTTGACACGCCCCAGCCCTAGCTCCACACACACATCTCTCTACCTCTGCCACCTCTTAACCCCACGGCTGCAGACATATGTTTGGAGCATATCAGGCTCACTCCACCTTCCCCCATCCTTCAGGAGGAAATAGACAGCCTGCTCAGAAAAGGAGCCATATCAAGAATTCCTCCACATTGCATCTTCGATGGCTTATTTTCCTGTTATTTTACCATCCCCAAAAAGGATGGTGCTCTGTGTCCTTTCCTAGACCTCTGCACATCACCCACAAATGTTTCCAGATGGTCATGTTAGGGTCTATTCTCCCTCTGCTCCAATAAGGGGATTGGTTCGCATCCATACGGCGCATATTTTCATATATCAATCCACCCAAAGCATTGTTGATTCCTCAGCTTCTTCATCAACCACCAAGCCTATCAATTCCGCACACTTCCCTTCGGACTTTCAACGGCTCCAAGAGTCTTTACAAAGTACATGGCGCTGGTAGTAGTCTTTCTCAGAACTCAGGGCATCACCATATTCCCTTACATCAATGATTGGCTTCTGGTGGCACATGACCGAAGAACTCTGCAAGTCAACATCAGTTTTAAAAGGTAAAAGGTAAAGGTTCCCCTTGACATTTAGTCCAGTCGTGTCCAACTCTAGGGGGCGGTGCTCATCCCTGATTCCAAGCCGTAGAGCCAGTGTTTGTCCGTAGACAGTTTCCGTGGTCATGTGGCCAGCGCGACTAGACATGGAACGCCGTTACCTTCCCACTGAGGTGGTACCTATTTATCTACTTGCATTTTGCATGCTTTCGAACTGCTAGGTTGGCAGGAGCTGGGACAAGTGACAGGAGCTCACTCCGTTGCGTGGATTCGATCTTACGACTGCTGGTCTTCCGACCTTGCAGCACAGAGGCTTCTGCGGTTTAACCCACAGCGCCACCACGTCCCTACATCAGTTTTACCCTATGCCTATTGTTGAGTCTCAGGCTACAAGTAAAAATTGCAAAATTCTATCTCATCCCATCACATTCACTACATTGGGGCACTTCTTGACACCACTTGCACTCGAGCTTTTCTCCCTCAACTAAGAGTGCACACTGTTATAGACTCTGTCCAAAGACATATTCAGACTCGACACACATCAGTCCACTCCATCTAATGAGTGTTGGGACTCATGGCATCCACCACAGCCGTTCTGCCCCACTCCAGGCTCAGGATTCTCCCACTCCAGTCTTTCTATCTACTTGCTTACAATGACAGATGAGACCCTCCCAACAAAATACTGTCTCTTTTGCCATTACTCAAATGCTAACCCTTTGGCACCACCTCCAGCAGGGAGTCCCTTTCCACCAGCCGCATCCTTCCTGTCTCATAGTCACCCATATGTGCATGATGGGATGGAGAACACGCTGTCACCAGAGAAGTATAGGCACAACGGTCCACTCATCACATCAATTTTCTCGAACTTCTGGCCATTTTCAAGGCCCTTTGGGGGCCTTGAAAATGATCCAAGGCCAGACCATCCAAATTGCCACAGACAATACAATGGCAATGTATTATCTAAACAAACAGGGAGGCACAATGTCTCTAAGCATCTTCGATCTGTCAAGTCTTCTATGGGAGTGGTGCATCGCCCACAGGATCTTTGCAATAGTGACTCATGTCTCAGGCACAGACAACGAGGCAGCAGATCGCCTCAGTTGGATAATGACCCAGACACACAAGTGGGAACACTCCCACAAAGTTTACAATCCGCTCATCTCCCATTAGGGCGAAACTGCTGTTGATATTTTTCCCACCGCCAGCAATTTGAAATGTGCTCTCTACTGCTCTCGGGCAGCTGGGGCAAACGCTCCCTAGGGGACTCCTTCACTGTAGACTGGACTCACAACCTTCTCTTCATGTTTCCTCCTTTCCCGCTTATCCAGTGGACAGTCATGAAGATCCTGCATGACCCTTCTGATGTGATCCTGTTCACACTGTGGTGGCCACACCACCAGTGGTTTACAACTCTCCTCCTGACGGCAACAGACAGAAGGAGACTGCCTCTTCACCATGACGTCTCTCTCACCACCACAGCATAGTCCTTCATCCCAACATCACTTACCTGAAGCTCACTGCTTGGAGGATATCCCCCTCCTCGCCAATATCCTAAAACAAGCGAGATGCCCTTCCAGTATAAATGGAGGAAATTCCAGCTTTACGTGTCCTCTCAAAATCTACTGGATTCTCCAACTCGTTTATCTACTGTATTAATCTTCCTGCTACAACAGGGACTTAAGCAACAGGGACTTTCCATCTCCTCTATCAAGGTCTATCTCGCAGCCATTGTGTCACACCAGCCGGCTGGCCACCCATCTTCCCAGCTCTTCAAACATCCAACCGTCAAAAAGTTTTAAAGGGCCTTCAGAACTCATTTTCGGATCCTGCATGATCCTTGGTCTCTCTCCCTGGCTCTCTCTCATCTTACCAAGCACCCATTTGAGCCCCTGGCAATGGTGGATCATCAACTACTAACTCTTAAGATGGCGCTCCTGGTGGCCCTTACATCTCCCCGCCTGGCCACTGAACTGACTGCCTTACACTGCAATCTTCCATATGTGATCTTTTCCCAGGATAAAGTGGCCCTCCACACAGACATTACTTTCCTTCCCAAAGTGGCTTCCCATTTCCACATGTCACAACCTATTTTTCCTACCTTTTATCCTTCACCGCAGAACGACTTGGAAAGCTCAATCCATTCCCTGGACATCAGGAGAGCCTTGGCCTTCTACCTGGACAGGACAAAAGACTTTAGACACACCAACAGGCTTTTTGTGTGCTACCAGGACAGGACAGGACAGAAAAGGGGACACCCTGTCTTCTCTCAACGCTTCTCTAAATGGATCTCTCATGCTATTGCTCTGACCTACAAACCAGCAAATAAACCCTTGTCTCTGGCTTTCCATATCGATTCCGCAAGGGGAATCTCCTCCTCCGCTGTATTTTTACATGGAATGGACATACAGGAAATCTGCCATGGGGCAACATGGTCTAGACCAGTGGTTCTTAACCTTTGTTACTCAGGTGTTTTTGGACTGCAACTCCCA
This sequence comes from Intellagama lesueurii, assembly GCA_037013535.1. NCBI lineage: Eukaryota > Metazoa > Chordata > Lepidosauria > Squamata > Agamidae > Intellagama > Intellagama lesueurii. The sequence goes on from JBAJHW010000003.1 coordinate 214,685,967, forward strand.
GAAGCCTTCACCACCAGCTGTGCTGGCTGGGGTTTCTGGGAGTTGCAGTTCAAAAACACCTGAGTAACAAAGGTTAAGAACCACTGGTCTAGACCATTGACATTTGTCACCCATTATAGACTAGACCTCAGAGCCTAGAAAGGTGCTGCCTTTGGATGGGCTGTTCTATCCTCTGTTCTGGTGTAACTCCCACCTCCGAACCTTAGCTTGCCAGTCACCCCTTTTTGTGTGCATACATGGACACCATGAAGAAGAAGACTTAGTTACTTGCCGTAACTATGGTTCTTTGAGTGGTGATCCATGTATCGACACAACCCACCCACCTCCTCTCTTGTTTCTCCCTTCTTTTCTTGCAGCAGACAACTGGGACCGAGGAGAGCAGGGCTGCACTTGTGTGACATAGGCAGAGGTACTTTCGTTTTTGAGGCCCTAGAACTTTCCAAAACAGTGTTCATGCAGGCGCAAACCCTTTTTTGTGTGGATACATGGATCACCATTCAAAGAACCATAGTTACAGTAAGTAACCAAGTCCTTCCACCTCTGGAAATTTCTGCAAATTATGCATGGGTTTTCTGTGACTAAAGGAAATATGATGCATTGTTTCGATGCAAAACCAAGGAAGTTAAGTAGAAAGTGGGAGAATGAATACATCCCAGTGAGATTTTAAACCAGTAATTATTAACAGATTTAGCACTAAACCATTTCCCAGAATCCAAAGGACCTGTCATGTGGTCTGCAGTTCCATTTAGGATGTGATCAGTCAGTGATATAAAGATTACACTGGATTATGCTAGGAGGAGTCAATTCACTGGGAGCAATCTTTAAAGCAACCCTTTTGTCCAAATGTGATCTGGTCCTGATTCAAAAAAAAGAGCACTGCCCAGCTGCTGGACCAAAAATAACTGGATGGCATGGAGTACGGTTGGGCTGGTTCCCAAACCTGTGTTTGTTATCTGGTTGCTGACAAAAAATCAAAACAGATCAGGCTGTATGTACATCAAAAAATTTTAAATCACCATCTGAGTGCACCCTTAACAGGGTGAATCATCAAGTGAGGAAACCCTTAGAAACATTGCCTGTTAGCTTGGACAGTGTCTCCATTTCTACACTTACGTCAGGGGCCTAGAGTTGAGGCAAAAGGGTAGGCAAGATACAGGCAACTCTGATTTTATCCTGATGGCTTATCTGAGGAGCCATTAGCTCCTCACCATCACCACCAAACAAAGAATCATCTTGCTCTTTTGACAGCCTTCCAAATCTCTTCTGAACAATCCACCAGCATGCAGTTGGGTGACCTTTGCAGTTATATTGCACTTCCAATACCGTGAACATCTCCAAGCCGTAACAGTGCATAGCTGTAGGAAGTCCCATATTAGGCTGCTTCCATCAGCTGTTGTTCAGAATAGCTTTCTCCATGAGACAGTTTGTGTTACTCAACACAGGGAAGAAAGGCCATGAACAGTAAGTTCTTTAGAAATAGCTGTGTAATACAATTTGCATAGATACATACAATCATGGTCATGTGGAGAAATGATGTATCGGGGATTAACAATCTGTTCCTCAGTGACGGCAGCGATACTGGCATGAAATATTACTTTTAAGCCTGCATAGTTCAGTTTAGTATGATGCAGTGTCATCACACTGCAGAAATTAACATTAGAAAAGTTAAATGCAACTTCCAAAATTGAACAAAGATGAAAGAATCATGTAGTTTGGGAACAGAGGTATTGTACAAGATGATGCCTGAACTGAACAGTGGTCAGTTACCTGTGTGGGCCTGAAGAGAAAGAATAGTTTCTTCACCAGTAATATGGAAGACAAACTCCTGTCAAAATATAAAGCCATGCCCCCTTTCCAGAATGGTTGCTGCGTCTTTTCTTTGTCAACAGTATAGTTTATAAATATATCAGTTGTTGTCCAACAACAGGCAACTTCAAGAACATTTGGGGCAGCTAGCATCATATCCTTCATAATACATGTTAAAAGGGCACAAAGTACACTGACATAGGTGAAAAAGAAGTCCATTATTTGCCCCAGTGGGTGAAAGGTACAACCAGAGATGATCTAAGGCTATTCACAGGTGCAATTAATTTGAAAAAAAAAATTTAAATCAGAGCAAATAAATAGGGAATAAGATCCATGAAATAAAGGCACAGTATAAAAGGAATCAGAGGAAAATCAATGAATTTCTAACAATACAATGCAATGATGAAATGAAAAATGTAAATCAGAACAACCTGTATTAAAATATCAGATGAAATTATAATTATGCAAAAAATTAGCCACAGTGCGCTTTTTCTGAAACAGTATATTTGTCCCTAACCTTCCACAACCCCCTAATTGAAGCTCATTATGTTCACCAGATTTTGGTCTAAAGATTAAGAAAGACATATAGCTACTTATCCCCCAAAAAATCAGTCATCAGGAATTGCAGTACACAGATTATAAATTAAATCATTATAATTTACCTGGACATTATAATTTACCTCTGCACAAGATCTGAAAGTTGCCATTCTGGAGAAGAAAAATTATAGAGGAAGAATTCAGAGAGAGACAGACAGCTGAGCTGACATAAAATATATACATATGTTTAAAACTCATCTTAATGGACTCAATATAAACCAAGGTTTCTTAGGCCATTATCAAATGTAAAACACTGCAATAATTGTGTTGTATCTGCTGTAATTCCCAGCTATATTTTCGTCTGAACTGATGAGTGGCAATGTTATCTATAGCCTGGGATTTATTTGGCCACCAATCGTTGTCATTGTTTACAGAAAAGTGCTTCCTGGGAGGGGAACTGAATATTTGCAGAGGTTTTAAAGGTCATTGCCAGGTGTGCAATGTCACACTATCAACAACATGTGCCCAGGAAACTATCTATTCCAAGGAATAAGTTCTTGAAGACTCAGGAAAATGTGCAGGAAAATTGATCCAGGAAAATCCAAATGGGGAAAAAATGAAGTCACATCTATATGGGGCAGGGGCGTTGAATAAAAGACAGTAAAGGAGGTGTAGAAATTTTTATTGTAAAAATTGAAGATTATCTCAAAATCAAGACAAACTAAGGCCCAAACTCTCCAAAGCAGTTGAGATCTGCAAAAGTAAAAATTAAGTGAAAAATGTGAACTGAAAATCATCTGCATATGAGTGTTACTCAGTCCCTTTCTTCCAAGCAGCAATTGATTTTTATTCCAGTTACCACCCCCTAATTTTCCTGCATTCTGGTTGGCTTCCTTACTTTCACCCCTAAAATTAAGTTCTTTATTGGTAGATGGCAAAATTGGAGAAGTGCATTAAACCACCTTTCTTTGTTCCCAGAAACTAAATCATCCTTTTGTCCTGCAGCACCACATGATGTGATTATAGCATCTTATCAGATTTCACTCTTGGCCTGGAGCCACTGAAAGGATCCAGCCTTGTAGCTTGTCCATACTGTTCCATTGTCTTCCAGCTCATCCAGAGCCTTGTTGCCCTAGTAATCTGATATCTATCTTTTTGCTTATTCCATCTTGCAAAGGTTCAGGCTGGGAGAAATCCTCTGCCTTTTTTGCCAACAGGAAATACTAAATCGTGTTGTTTATGAAACAAATCAAAGATTTCTTCTATGCCATTCAATAGGCAGGCTATTCCACAGGTTGGTAGTCCATTCCATAAGCCATATATCTGCAGGCCATTCCAATCCACGTGACCACATGCCTTTTGTTCATTGTACTCCTACGCCCTAAAAATAGAACCTGATTAACGATAGGAGTGATGCTTCTTGTTCTTCTCCACACTCGTAAAGAACTGTGTCTGTTTTATAATTCCTCTTTCTTCAGCAGCCTCTTACAGTCTTCTTTAGAAACTATCAGCCAACTCTGAAGATCCTGCCTGAGATGCAACGCGTCAAGACCCCTAATATGGCTCCCAGAGCACTCCCCATGAAAAAGCCAACACATGGAGAACTGCACCCCCAGAAGCTTGCAGGGGTGTGATTGTGCACATTCCTGCAAAAGCTGGCGCACGGGGGGAGGAGCTTTTTATAAAAAAGAAGTTACTTGGTTACTGACCGCCTGGTTTGAAGAGAAAAAAAAAGGAATGGTGGCTGTGGCCCATGGAAGTCCAGCAGGGTGGAAATAGCATGGTCGTGTGCCCCAGATACATAATGCACCCCAGCCTAGCATTTTTACAAGTTTTTGCATCTTTCCTACCCGTGGCCACTCTGAAGGATGCTAGGAAATCATCTTCCAGAGGCCGGGCCTTCTTCGCTGTGGCAACTACACTCTGGAACCAGCTCCCTGTGGAGCTGCACCTGGCCCCCTCCCTCCCTCCCTCCCTCCCTACATTTAAACGCCTCCTGAAAACATTGCTTTCCAGAGAGGCCTTTCATGACATCCCTGCTTGATTTCATGCCATGGTTCCATCTTTTAGCTAGAATTTATGCCTCTTGGGATTGCTGTACCGTTTTAATGTTGTATTTTTAATTGCCTTATTTATAACCCTGCCACTGTTGGGTGTTATTTTAGTATGCTGTAAACCACCCAGAAGCATTCATTGCAGTAATAGGGTGACATACATACATACATACATACATACATACATACATACATACATACATACATACATACATACATACATACCAGGTACCTGTTACAAATTGGAGTGATAGGGTCAATAAACTGGTATGAAACCGATTGATTTCATGGCAATCTTCCAGCTAGGCACAATTCCTACTTTCTGCACACTCACTTCCCTCCTCCACCTTCTGACAAGACAGAACTATTCTGCTTATGACTGTTACAAGTGTTGTTGCTGTGCAGTTTCAGTCTTGCATCCCATGAATTCAAGCATCTGACCCAGTCACAGTTCCCCAAGAGGAAGCAGCCTTAGCCTTGAAGCACAAAGTAAATGCCTGTGGGCTCATCATTGCTCACCCTACAGCCCTCTGACTCTTCTAGCACACTTGGAAAGGGTGGTGAGGAATTTTATCCTGAAAAAAAGTGGGTCTGCTAAATCAAATACATTTCCTTCCTGCTCCATAGTTCTTATCTTTCCCCTATGCCTTCTTCTTCTTTTCCTAAAGTAGCTCAGTCTAAGACTCAGGGGGATGAAAAGATTGGAAGTCAGTCACCTCCTCAATTCCCAAACATCACTTGGGCATCAGCAAGAAAATCATTTTTAAAGATGCCAAAGAATACTCCATACACTATAATCCCGTGTAATGTGAGAAAAGTGAAAGAGAATTTGGTTTTCTTCTGGAACTAGCGGGTAATGCTACTGGCTGAACACAGAGTGGCACACCCTGCATGAAACACAGATTTACATGCCAAAGGTTTAGTGAGACAAGAGCTCCCTTGTCAAATACTTGCATAAGCACCAAATCTTCCACAAATATTACACAAACACCCTGTTCTTGTTGTTTAGTCGTTAAATCGTGTCCTACTCTTCGTGACCCCATGGACCAGAGCACGCCAGGCCCTCCTGTCTTCCACTGCCTCCCAGAGTTTGGTCACATTCATGTTGGTAGCTTCGATGACACTGTCCAACCATCTCGTCCTCTGTTGTCCCCTTCTCCTCTTGCCTTCACATTTTCCCAACATCAGGGTCTTTTCCAGGAAGTCTTCTCTTCTCATGAGATGGCCAAAGTATTGGAGCCTCAACTTCAGGATCTGTCCTTCCAGTGAGCACTCAGGGTTGATTTCCTTCAGAATGGATAGGTTTGATCTCCTTGCAGTCCAGGGGACTCTCAAGAGTCTCCTCCAGCACCACAATTCAAAAGCATCAATTCTTCGGCGGTCAGCCTTCTTTATGGTCCAGCTCTCACTTCCATACATCGCTACTGGAAAAACCATAGCTTTGACTATGCGGACCTTTGTCGGCAGGGTGATGTCTCTGCTTTTTAAGATGCTGTCTAGGTTTGTCATTGCTTTCCTCCCAAGAAGCAGACGTCTTTTAATTTCGTGGCTGCTGTCACCATCTGCAGTGATCATGGAGCCCAGGAAAGTAAAATCTGTCACTGCCTCCATATCTTCCCCTTCTATTTGCCAGGAGGTGATGGGACCAGTGGCCATGATCTTAGTTTGTTTGATGTTGAGCTTCAGACCATATTTTGCGCTCTCCTCTTTCACCCTCATTAAGAGGTTCTTTAATTCCTCCTCACTTTCTGCCATCAGAGTGGTATCATCTGCATATCTGAGGTTGTTGATATTTCTTCCGGCAATCTTAATTCCGGCTTGGGATTCATCCAGTCCTGCCTTTCGCATGATGTATTCTGCATATAAGTTAAATAAGCAGGGAGACAATATACAGCCTTGTCGTACTCCTTTCCCAATTTTGAACCAATCAGTTGTTCCATATCCAGTTCTAACTGTTGCTTCCTGTCCCACATATAGATTTCTCAGGAGATAGATAAGGTGGTCAGGCACTCCCATTTCTTTAAGAACTTGCCATAGTTTGCTGTGGTCCACACAGTCAAAGGCTTTTGCGTAGTCAATGAAGCAGAAGTAGATGTTTTTCTGGAACTCTCTGGCTTTCTCCATAATCCAGCGCATGTTAGCAATTTGGTCTCTAGTTCCTCTGCCCCTTCGAAATCCAGCTTGTACTTCTGGGAGTTCTCGGTCCACATACTGCTGAAGCCTACCTTGTAGGATTTTGAGCATAACCTTGCTAGTGTGTGAAATGAGTGTAATTGTACGGTAGTTGGAGCATTCTTTGGCACTGCCCTTCTTTGGGATTGGGATGTAGACTGATCTTTTCCAATCCTCTGGCCACTGCTGAGTTTTCCAAACTTGCTGGCATATTGAGTGTAGCACCTTAACAGCATCATCTTTTAAGATTTTAAATAGTTCAACTGGAATGCCATCACCTCTACTGGTCTTGTTGTTAGCCATGCTTTCTAAGACCCACTTGACTTCACTCTCCAGGATGTCTGGCTCAAGGTCAGCAACCACACTATCTGGGTTGTCCGGGACATACAGATCGTTCTGGTATAATTCCTCTGTGTATTCTTGCTACCTCTTCTTGATGTCTTCTGCTTCTGTGAGGTCCCTGCCATTTTTGTCCTTTATCATGTCCATCTTTGCACAAAATGTTCCTTTAATATCTCCAATTTTCTTGAACAGATCTCTGGTTTTTCCCTTTCTATTATTTTCCTCTATTTCTATTTTCTATTTTCTTTTATTTTCCTCTATTATAAGAAGGCCCTCTTGTCTCTCCTTGCTATTCTTTGGAAGTCTGCATTCAATTTTCTGTAACTTTCCCTATCTCCCTTGCATTTTGTTTCCCTTCTCTTCTCTGCTATTTGTAAGGCCTCGTTGGACAGCCACCTTGCTTTCTTGCATTTCCTTTTCTTTGGGATGGTTTTTGTTGCTGTCTCCTGTACAGTGTTACGAGCCTCCATCCATAGTTCTTCAGGCACTCTGTCCACCAAATCTAGTTCCTTAAATCTGTTCTTCACTTCCACTGTGTATTCATAAGGGATTTGGTTTAGATGATACCTGACTAGCCCAGTGGTTTTTCCTACTTTCTTCAGTTTAAGCTTGAGTTTTGCTATAAGAAGCTGATGATCAGAGCCACAATCAGCTCCAGGTCTTGTTTTTGCTGACTGTATAGAGCTTCTCCATCTTTGGCTGCAGAGAATATAATCAATCTGATTTCGGTCTTGCCTATCTGGTGATGTCCATGTGTAGAGTCGCCTCTTGTGTTGTTGGAAAAGAGTGTTTGTGATGACCAGCTTGTTCTCTTGACAAAACTCTATTAGCCTTTGCCCTGCTTCGTTTTGAACTCCAAGGCCAAACTTACCCGTTGTTCCTTTTATCTCTTGACTCCCTACTTTAGCATTCCAGTCCCCTATAATGAGAAGAACATTTTTCTTTGGTGTCAGTTCTAGAAGGTGTTGTAAGTCTTCATAGAATTGGTCAATTTCAGCCTCTTCAGCATCGGTGGTTGGTGCATAAACTTGGATTACTGTGATGTTGAAAGGTCTGCCTTGGATTCATATTGAAATCATTCTATCATTTTTGAGATTGTATCCCAGTACAGCTTTTCCCACTCTTTTGTTGACTATGAGGGCTACTCCATTTCTTCTACGGGATTCTTGCCCACAATAGTAGATATGATAATCGTCTGAATTGAATTCGCCCATTCCCGTCCATTTTAGTTCACTGACACCCAGGATGTCAATGTTTATTCTTGCCATCTCCTGTTTGACCACATCCAGCTTACCAAGGTTCATAGATCTTACATTCCAGGTTCCTATGCAGTATTTTTCTTTGCAGCATCAGACTTTCCTTTCACTTCCAGGCGCATCCGCAGCTGAGCGTCCTTTCAGCTTTGGCTCAACCACTTCATTAGCTCTGGAGCTACTTGTACTTGTCCTCCGCTCTTCCTCAGTAGCATGTTGGACGCCTTCCGACCTGAGGGGCTCATCTTCCAGCGTCATATCTTTTAGCCTTTTGTTTCTGTCCATGGAGTTTTCTTGGCAAAGATACTGGAGTGGCTTGCCAGTCCCTGCTCCAGGTGGATCGCGTTTAGTCAGAACTCTCCACTATGACCTGTCCGTCTTGGGTGTCCCTGCACGGCATAGCCCATAGTTTCTCTGAATTACTCAAGCCCCTTCGCCACGACAAGGCAGCAATCCGTGAAGGGGACCCTGCAGAGTGTTAGTTGTTAAAAAAAGAAATACACTCCACACATCTTTTGCATATAAGAAAAGTTTAATTCTTCCTTCTTGGTAATTGTCTACTCGTGTTACTCATACATACACAGCTTATTCAGACTTTTCCCACAGATACAGTAAATACACGGAGAGGTCGTGAGAGTGCAGGGTGATGACAACTTTATTCTTGCCCCCTTCACACAGGCAATGGATTCAGGTGTGGCTAATTTTTGTTGCCTGAGGCAGAACAGCAAATGCTGTCTTCTGGCATTCCTCCATGTCAAGGTGCCTAATACTCCAAAGCCAAGTCATTTGGGCACCTGGGACAGAAAACCCCACATACACCTGTCCCACAAACACAGCAATAAATGCCTAACAAATTGTTGCTTTTTCATGGGGCTCAAAATCAGCTGCCTCACAGGGGCAGCAGTGGTGGTAACCTGCAGAGAAGGTCTGAAGAGGGCTAATCTCTCCCTCTGTCAGAAACTATCCACACATAATTTGGCTGGTTTTCAGAGCTGGGTAATATTATCTTGGCTTTAGTGACAGAAGTTGACAGGCTTTTATGTTTGCTTTGTGGGCTTTAATAGTCAAACCTCACCACCACTGTTAATATTTATGGTTAGCTATGGCAGCTACGGGCCTCTCTCAGTTTTATCTCTGATGAAATAGCCGAAAGTCACTTGCAAATATCAGAGTGATTAGGTCCAGGTAAACTTCAACTGATTGCTCTGAATATCATACCTCAAAAAGACTTCTGTGTATTTTTAAGTGTGCTTCTCATGTTTCAAAGATTAAATGCCAGGAAATCTTGAGACACAACAGAGAAAGCCCACAAATGCAGGCAGATGCAAAGCTGTGACGGGGGGGGGGGGGGGGGAGGAAAGAGGAAATGGCTTTCTGGGTAAGAAAACGGATGGAAATGATGGAAGGATCTACCCTGGAGTTTATACCTCCTCTGCCTCCCAACCTTTCTAATAAATGTGCTTCCAAGGTATCATATACTAGAAGAGAAACAAAGAGAAAAGGCATCACCTCACACTCCCAAAAAGGGAACTGACAGCTTTAAAAGATGGAGAATTTACTCACCATATATATTTATAAAGTCTAATACAGTTCTTCCATCAGCTTTGTCAGTTCTGCTGGTTCTCCAAATCACTGAGTGATGCTGCCTGTGGACTGCTTTAGTTCACATCAGTAAATCTCCACCTGACACCAATTTGAAGTTTGCCAATGTTTGAAATAGTAAACCTTCCCCCCTCCCCCCGGATTTTGCAGCTAATCCTTAAAAAACGTCAAGAGCGGCTGTGGCCACTAAATCCCTCCCACCACAACCCAAAGACGACTTCACCCATTTCCTTCATGGGATAATTGCTGTTAGCAACACAAAAAGCGTACATAGGTGGCTGCCCAGTTACAAGAAAGCATTGTGTGCATGAAGATGATTTAGTCACACCAAGGAAAAAGGCCTTGCACTTCCATGTAATGACAAGAACCTCCATGTTTGGTTAAATACAGTGTGATTTGATTCTGAGAGGAGACAGAGTAGCAAAAGAGGGATGCCAAGAACAGGAGAGACAGTATTGTATTATGGAGATTGTTTATAGGAGCTAATTCCGCCTTCAGCATAGACAGCATGGCACATTTTTGGGAATTCTGGCTAATTGTGAATCATAGAACCATAGAATAATGGAGTTGAAAGGGGCCTATAAGGCCATCAAGTCCAACCCCATGAATGGTACGTATGTGCTGCATGATTATGCTAGTATGTGCTGCATGATTATTTCCTTTACAAGTAACATCAGCTCAGGAAACCAAACACCATCCATCGATGGTGATGTCTGAATCCAGCAGCCTGTCTCTCCTCGAAAATCAGACTGCAATGACTGTGTGTGCAGAAGGTCTGTGGTTTATTTAGCAGCACTCTGCTCATGAGCAATAACCAAACTTCACCTAGCACCCTGGTCTATTGTGGTGTGTGGACTACTATCGCATCTTCCTTTGACAGCCTGATGGGATCCAAAGGAAACTGGAAAGGTTTTAAGAATTATCAAACACCTCCAAAAGAATTGTTAGAAATAATCTTCCCAAAAGGGTTGAGAGGAGACAGATTATCCAGATGAATGCACTGGGAGAAGGGCCGAAGGTTTGGAAATGGTGTAATTAGTGGAATTAATCCAGATTATGATAAAGTGCATTAGGCTTTACCAGGGTTTTTTTGCTTCAGACATTTTTTATGACGTTGCTATACGTACACCAAGAGCCAAAACAATTCTGGACAGATCTAACATTATGGATACAGATCCAGAAAGTTTCACCCAGGAGTAGCTGACTGGACATATCCTTCACCCCAGTTCTCCAGTGGATTCAGTGCAGCAAGAACTCCAGATTCACATCTACACCTTGGCTTATCTCAGATTTGGCAGCAGCACAGTTTTACACATGCCTGCCACTTCTATGTGCAGGAGCTCAGCACAAAGGGGAGGTGCAAGCAGCAAGCGCATGCTCAGCCTCTGAACACCAGTGGAAGGGAGAGCAGGACAAATCACACAAATCAGAGCCTGTAAGGCTTCCTCTGGCCTTTGCCTAAGCCCCACCTGTTAAAGCAGAAGTCTGATTCTCCAGCTGTTTAGAAACACTTTGGCTCCACAGTGGTCTCTATTTTCATACAACCGCAGGCGGCTTATGCCTGCTGCCCCACATTGCTATCCAAGCATGGACGGGGTTAATAATGCCCTGGGCAGCTGCCAGTTTAAGAGGGTCCTAGCAGCTCCAGCTTCTTGTCCATGAATCCGTTCCTCAAACAAGCAAAGCGTATCACATTAACCATCATGTGATTGCATGCTGCCTCTAAGGGCTTAACTAAGGAGAGCTTTTATTTCGCATTTTGCATCTCTCTCACCAACACACTCTCCCTTTGCCTTAACCCCAGTGTTGGTGGATTTTTCTGCTGCCTGTCATTTGGCAAAGGGTCTTTTTTTTTCTGCCAGGGGAGGGGGAGAACCTTCCTAATCTCTGGTTGAGATCTGCCAGAAGAACACTGTGGTCATAGCACCCAGTTTCGTCCCTTTCTCTCTGTGTGTCTCTCTCTCCCTCCCTCCCTCCCTCCCTCTCTTGCTCTCTCTTCTCTAACTCAAACTTTTTTATTTTTTCCTGGATAATCTTGTCCATCATCATGGGTCACTGAAATGAGCACGTGTTTCGTAACCAAGCTTCTTCGCTTCCCTTTGCCAAGGCTGTATTGTACTGTCTGGACATTAAACGGTGGGGCTACCTTGCCCAAATGGACAACAGCCCCCCCTTTGTCTTCCACAGGAAGATCACTGGGGTAAGTAACTTGTCAAGCCTTCTGTATGTAACAAATTGAGAGGTATCTCCCTCAAGCTTGGTCTGCTGCAGTGCCTTACATTCCTCAAGTGATTAGCTGGGATTTTAATTGCATCCGACTTGTGAACGCCAGCCAGGGCTCTATTCCTGGCTACTGTGCTCTGGCCTGTGTAGAGGGACAAGTCCCCACTTTCCTGGGTCTCTGACTTGCATGCTGGCCTAACGAATGAGAGGCAAAAGGTGTGGGCATTTGGACCAAATGAGTATTTCCAAGATTCCTAGCTCATAATATTTCCAGAAGCAGATGCCATGAAATTGAGAGAAGGGCATAGGTTGTTGTTGGTGCTTTCTATTTCCTTTGGAGACAAAATCTTCAGCCGTAGTAATTTTCAAATCTAATTTCATTGTTTCACAGTTGTGTTGCAATGAAGCTCAGTGATGGCTATTCATTCCTGTTCTGCATTTTTGTTGTTGTTGTGATATGTCATCAAGTCACTTCTTACTTATGGTGACTATGAATGAGAGCTCTCCAGAATGTCCTGTGCTCAACAGCCCTGCTCAGCTCTTGTAAACTCAAGCCTGAGGCTCCTTTTGTGCAGTCAATCAGTCTTCCTCTTTTCCTGCTGTCTTCAGTCTTTCCCAGCATTATTGTCTTTTCCAGAGAATCTTGCCTTCTCATGATGTGCCCAAAGTAGAACAGCCTCAGCTTCAAAATTTTTGCCTCCAGAGAAAGTTCAGGCTTTAGTTGCTCTCTTGCCCACTTGTTCATCTTTCTGGCAGTCCAGGGTATCCACAAAGCTCTGCTCCAGCACCATATTTGAAACTAATCAATTTTTTTCCTGTCAGCTTTCTTTACAGTCAAGCTTTCACACCCATACATGGTGAGCAGAAATACAAGAGTGTGGATGATCTTGGTCTTGGTCTCTAGAGACACATTCTTATACTTGATTATCTTTTCTCATTTCTTCATTGCTGCCCTTTTGAGTCTCAGTCTTCTTCTGATTTCTTGGCTGCAGTCTCCATTTGGATTGATGATTGAACCAAGGTCTACAAAATCTTTAACAACTTCTTCATTGTCAACCTTAAAGTTGTGTAGTTCTTCTGTAGTCTTTTATTTATTTATTTATTTATTTATTTTGGTCTTCTTAAATATTCAGCTGGAGTCCTGCTTTTGCACTTTCTTTTTTCACTTTCCCTGACTGCCCTCTGGCCATGTAGTTTCTGTTTTGCTTACTGATGGTTTTCTAGGCAGTGGGTGATTTTTAGTTTGCATATATCATTATGGATCAGGAATTGCCATATCCTCATGAGCTCACCTCCAAAGTTTAGGAAAGCAATCCTAGTTATTTTCCTCTAGGGTTGAATGAACATATATTTCTGAAGTAAAAGTACTGGACTTGAAAGAAGTCTCCTAAGCTGCTAGAAGGAGTTAGAGAAGAAGCAATGACTGAGAGTAAATGTTAGACCAGTTCCAGTTTAGCAACTGGGCTCCATTTGGCCTGGACTGTTGATAAGTCTTGAGTGTCACAATTTTACCTTTTTGAAGTGCACCTTCCAGAATCTCCAACAAGGATGGCCAGCAAGAGGGAGAAAACAGATGGTTCTTGTCCCACTCTTGACGAAGCCATGTGCTATACTGTGGAGACCAGCCATGTTGCTCTCATGTTGCTGTATCTGTACATCCTTTGAAGGGCCACTGGCAACTGGTAACCTCACTGCCCATTAGAGGGCTGGACTTTGACACATTAAAGCCACCCAGGACTGGTAGCATGCAGGTGTATTGGACAGGGCACTGTGGCTACAGATACATATTTTCTTGCAAACAATGCTTTTACACTCAACATATTCACCTAATGCCCTGGTTTCTTCCAGATCCGGATGATCTCTTTTTCTTTATGTCCAGAGAGGAATCCATATGTTGGCCCACTCTGAATATATGTTGAATGTTGTCCTTTGACCCAGGTCTGAAAAGGGCAGTGGCTAGCTGTCCATGAGGGCAAATGAGGCATTTCCACTGTGTGCTCCCTCAATCCAGGCTCCCTTTGCCAGATAACTCCTCCCTTCCTCCTTTCCTGAAGCAGAAGATTGAGGGCCCCACATGCGTTGCCCTCACGTTTACTGGCAAGTCTGTCATGATTGGGATGAGAGAATCAAGATGCTTGAATAAGTCCACTGACGAGCTTTGGTCATAAAGAGTATCACCAGCTGCAGAAGAAATTAGAAACATCTCTAATGTGGGAACAGGATGTATTTTTCTCCTCCTCAGCTGTGATTTAATAGGATGGGAGTAAGAGACTGTCTCAGTCAGTGCTTGCCGCTCTCTCCCTTCTGTGTGTTTCTATGTGAGTGCTTTTGTACCTGCATGGGTGTGCATGGGTGTATGAATACTGACTTCTACCTCCTGCTCATAGCTGAGTTCCACCTACGACTGGCTGCTACCAACCACAATGGGCACCAGCCTCCACTGGAGGAGAGGGACACCATCACCAATAGGTTTCTCTGACTCACAGGCTAGAAGCATTCCTTTTGGGACCCATAGTTTCCCTCTGCCAGCATGGCTACTGGCCACGGTGACTGGAGAATTATGGAATCTATAGTCCAAAAAAGGAACTTTTCCAGCTTCTGCTCTGATCGAAGTAGCATTTTGCCTTTCATCTAGTAACAACTACAGGCTTCTAGCCATTTCTTCATCCTTAATTGGACAGGCTGCTTGATTTTTTTAAAGGAGTGCTGCAACCATCTGCCTGGTCTGTCTTGGGTAAGCTATGCTAGATACTCTCGTCCAGTTATGTGTGTGCGTGTGTGCGTGTGTAAACCTATTTCAGCAACCCATCTATATATGAAAGAAAAAAAACCTAGTCTGAGGCTGCAGTGTCTGAATATTGTGGGATTCATTTCTTCCTAAGTTAGACTGTTAGAATTAGGACTGCCACTTTACCTGGTTGGTTGGGTTTTCCCTAGATTCTGCACATGCCACGCAGGGTCTGTTTGAAGCATTCTCTGGCCTGGATCTCCAGCTTATTTTTTTTATTTTATTTTTTTCTTTCTAGTAAGTCTCTGGCCTTTGTGAAATCAGAGATAGAAGACAAGAGGCTGTCACTGTTTTATCCCATTGTCTCTAAGAAAATAACATTTCTTTGGGTTCACCAGTGATTTTCCTCTCCTAGTTCCCGGATAAATATTGCAACTTGGAGAATATCTGTTTCTAGCTTGTTTTCAAACAAATGAGGCACTTTTGCAGAGCTGCCTGCAAACAGAGTGTACAACATAACAATTGTACAAAAAAGGACCAAAACTTATTGTATCTTGGTACAGTTTAGTATTTGTGGATTTCTGGAAGGGAGTTTCAGATGATGACAAGAAAACAATAAAATTATTTTGGAAATATTGACTGTCTTGGAAGAATGGTAAGGCCATTTAAAATGTTTACTGAAATGTATGTCTTATTAAGTTTAATGGGCAATTTATATATTTGTATTTACTGTATTAGGAATCAAGACTAGGGAAGTTACTTTCTTGGACTATACCTCCCAGACTTTCCCACGACCATGTTGTCTAGGGGATTCTGGATGTTGTAGTCCTTCAAAAAGTAACTTTTCCAAGCACTTTTGGGTATCTCATTCTGTACTACAGTGTAGCTCATAGCAGTGAAACTAAACAACACCTATTGGATATGGGGTGGGGCTAGAAATTATTTTTTTGCCCCTAAACAGAAACTACTTCCTTCCCTTCTCATATTCCTTGGTAGCTAATTGTTGTCCTGTTGCCTTTAATTTACTATAAACTGGTCTAAAAGATTTCCTTCATATTCTGAGATTTGCTCAGAGGCATAATAACTGAATTGTATCCAACAGCCATTAATCTACATGAAGTATGAGGCATTTGTCTTATCAAAATTGGTGTTTTTATGTGTCCTTCCTCTGTCATATTGATTGATTCCAATTTTCAAGGGGTTGGACATCTTTTGTCAATTGTGTATAGTCCTATGTACAATGTCCTCATTTCAATTAACATTTAAGCATCCTCCTCTGCTTTTCTCACATGGAAAGAGGAGAGGCTTCTGTTAGCTGTAAACTTTCCACACAAAGAAAGATCCCTGATTCTCCAGGCCACAGGCTTATGTGGAAATCCTACACATGAACAAGGCCCTCTTTCCATCAGATGTGTCACTTTCCACATGAGGAAAAACATCAAGGAGTTGGCAAGATGAGGCTGGGCATTCCCTTGATGTTCATATGTAGATTAAAATAGGGACAGAAATGCCTGAATAGGTCTTTTTGTTGTCCTGGAAGTCCAGTTTTCTCTCCTGGTGATTCTCTGTTCCTAAGGGATGCTTACAGCCAGAGAACACATATTTAATGTTCCCCTGTTTAATTACATGGCTTAACCAAAGATACCTACAGAGTTGTTAAGTACCAAAGTATAGCTTCTTGCTTTTGTTCCATAATGAAAAAAAGAGTTGTTTCCCCTTTTTCTTTTCATACTTTGTGTGGCATGCAATTCTGATTTCCGTAAAATAGCATGAGGGTTTTTAACACCATGCAGATAGTTGACTGTTGAATAGCAGCACCTAGCATGGCTTGCTGATGATACAAACCTACATCTGCTCTGGGCGTAGTTTTGGCCTGTGACTATTCAAAGGATAATAGCTTCTATGTTGGGCCAATAAGTCCTATGCTGTCCTTTAGAAGTGCAGAATCCACTTTACCATCTAGTATCCTCCACCACAGTACCTGACAAGCTGTCACTGGTATTAAAGGTTGTTAGTTCCTCCTACACTTCACCTCCAGGTTGGTTCTGCTCATAAGAGATGTGTATATGACTGAGGCCTTCACATTACGAAGAAATGCTTCCATAAATCTTACTAAGTGCACATTCCTTAACATTAGAGGAAAGTTCATTTTAAACAAAGAGGCTTAGAACTGGACTGCAGGTTGCTTTAGTTTTCCAGTCCTCTAACTATTCTTGTAATGACCCTGTTGCTGCTTCTGGAATTATACATTGGTTCACCGCAAGAAAATATTTTTACCCTGCTTTTCTCCTTAAAAGGACCCAAGGTGGCTTACATCATATTATATATGATAATAATTATATATCATATAATATGATGTAAGCCACCTTGGGTCCTTTTAAGGAGAAAAGCAGGGTAAAAATATTTTAAATAAATGAATAAATTTTAAAATCAAAATGTAGAATGGAAAAAGATTTCAGTGGCTTCAAGATTCTCTTCAAAATGGTCAGTTTTGGAAGAAAAATATGTATATTTGCAATGCATAGGGTATGTTTCATATATATGAAATTGTACATATGTTTTAAATATGTAGTTAGGTAGAGTGTATACTATTGCAAAATACAAACAAACAAGCCTTAGTCAATGGGGAAAATCTGTATTTTAGGGAAATCGTGTAAAAAATGCATAGATTGGAGGAAATGCAGGAAAATTTCCATGAGAGAGCACAAACCCCAAATCTTCCAAACTGATACAAACAAGAGATGAGATGGGAATGCAGATGGAACTGGAAGAAACACAATTAAGTGAGGATGGAGAGTTCTTCTCATTTGTATCGAAATGAGATTTTTGTGATTCCTTCTGATGGATTTTCATATGCCCTTGTTTGACATGCATTTTCATCCCTCTTAGCACCTCACGTTCCCTCTGCTTGCTGTCACAATCCTGGCATCATTTGGATCCTCCATGCTCTATGGCTACAATCTGGCTGTGGTGAATTCTCCAGCCATGGTAAGATGAGGATGGGAAGTGCATGCTCACACAATCCCTCACCTCCAAAATTAATGTGCCCCAACATTCCCAAGAGAAGGGCTCTGTCTTCACTTTCTGGCCTGGTATGCCTTATTGACCTGACCTGCTCCTGTTCCTCCCTAGTACCTAACTTTGGTTGCCATGCTCCATTCCAAAGATTTGTTAAGGCTCCAGCTATGGATAGAATCTGATCATGATAAATGTGGACCTAGAAGACTCACCCCCTCACTCTGCTGTGTATCTTTCTCCTTTGCAGCATATCAAATCCTTTTATAATGCAACATGGTATCAGCGATATGGAAGAGGCTTGGCTCAAGGGCCACTAACGCTCATGTACTCACTGACTGTCTCAGTTTTTGCCTTGGGAGGCCTGGTGGGGTCATTCCCAGTTGGAATTCTGGTCACTTTGTATGGAAGGTAAGAAGAGCCCTAAGAAGGCAGGTGATTCTCCAGGTTTTAGCATAGAAGGGGAAGCTTTGACATCCATCTGAGATTCATGTTATACACGGAAGGTATACACATGTTATACCTAGAATCTGGGGCAGGAGGAGCAAGCAGACTGGCATCAGGACTGCAATCAAGGTTCACCATAAATGGGCTCATGCCAAAGTTCACTGGGAACCTTTAAAGCAGCCTTCCCCAACCTAATGCCCTCCAGTGGCATTAAATGGCAATTACTGTATTATAATCCTCACCCAACGTGCTAACGACCATCACATAGTCAAAATGACTGGAGTTGTAGTCCAGCACTTCTGAAGGCCATCAGAGTGGGAAAATCTACCCAAGATCCTCCTGGACTGAGCACTCTTGAGCCTGGCTGCTGCCCCATATTCACTTATTTAATCTAAGCAAATGACCAGTAACAGGAGAAAAGAGAAGTAGCCGGGAGGTAGAAGTAGAGGGAGTGCCCTCTCCCTTTTGGTAGCTGTATGGATTGGGTCCAATGGGAGAAAGCAATGAAGTAGAAAGTTGCAACAGTAGTGAGGAAGGTCAGCAGTGAGGGTCTACTAAGAAGGGGGCCAATAAGGCATCTTTTAGCCAAAATATTTGGAGACCATTCTACAAGCAAGAATATCCATGGATTAAGACAGGAATGGGTGTGGAGTTGTAAGACTTAAAGAGCAAAGGGAAAGGAAAAATGGGTCTCCCTCAGACAAGTACTGGCTAGATAGCTAGTTGTCCATTGAATGTTCAGCAACCCTTTCTGTGACAGCCCACAGTGGTAATACTGGTGCCTCACCCTCTCAGCTGCTGATAGTTGGTATGTATCAACATCTAATGTTAATTTACATTCCTCTTTGGTCTGTCTTTCGACACATGTAGGAAAGATATACGTGTTTTTTCTGCCAGAGCATTGGGCAGAAAGAGGAAGAGAGTTTGGGGTTAGTTGGGATTTTTTTGTCTCTCTTGATTTATTTTATTTTTAGTAACATTTGCTTCTTCTGTCTCTTACTTTTTTCTAATTGTTTCTCTTAATATTTGTCAGAAATAAGACAGTAACATTCTTATTGTTTCTGAACTGCTTGGGGAACTTTTATTCTGCTTTTATTTTGTAAAATAGTGGTGAATATAAGTAATGGACATAGGTAAATACAGCTGGATCAGTCAGTCAGTTAGGATGAACTTATGTTTCTCATAACTCATCCACCCTTCAATTCATGTCTAGAAGTTAATTTGACTTGGTGGCTACTTGGCAAATCTGGATTGTACCATTAACAGTAATTTTCTGTATACTCAAGCAAGCAGGTCCATCTCAGTTGAAACACAAGACATTATAGAGACCCAACCAGCTATGTAGCTGCTTAATGAGCTATGTCCCATTTGGCTAATCAATTCATCTCTGATTTACATGCACTAGGATGACCTTCCCTAAATTCATTGTCTATACTGGATGGAGAAAATGGGACTAGTAGTCAACACATCTGGAGAGAGGCTGTGTTAGGATACAATAAAGCACTTCTAATGAGAATCAAGAGAGGCAGTAACTCAATGCACTACTATAGCAAAGAAAGAAACACTTATTTGACTTGACACTGTGGTGAATTGGTACCTAAGTACTAGAATTAACTAGAAAAGAGAGTGCTTGGGCCACAAGGAAGGAGATTTGGAATGATCTGAAATCCAAACATCTGTGTTTATTAACAGGAATGGCACCTTGGTCCGTAGCAATCTCCTTGTCCTCCTGGCTGGCATCTTAATGGGATTCAGTCGCTACCTGGAATCACCTGAAATGGTCATCTTTGGACGTTTCATCACTGGTGTTCATTCTGGTAGGAGATACCATTATACCCTGACCTTCTTTCTCACGCTGTGTAGGGCCTTGATGAATCGATGTGAGGCATGAGATGGTGTCAATGTATAATTTTCACAAAAAATGATGAGGTGACAAATCTGTTTCTGGTTTTTACCCTCAGACTGCAAATGGGGGCTTACATGACCGCTCAGTCATAGGCATGTCTATTCAGAGACAAGGCCTTCTAACTCTACTGTGAAACTCTACTCTGAAACTGTACAATACAGTTAGGACATCATTTGAAATGTAGCTAACCTTCAGAGGTGAAAGAAGCATATTTCCAATTCTGAGCATGTTGCACATTTGCTTACTTTGGTTTTATGATTGGCTATCAGGAGGCTTCATTTGCAAGTTCATTCTTCAAGCACAGGGCTTTGAAGGAATTACATTCCTGGGGGAAAATATGCTAACAACATGCTAATTGTATTATATCATTTTATCCTTACTCTATGTCTAGTATGGTGACGACTTAAGTCTGAACATTCTTCCACCACACTAAATAAAAAAATAAATACTTGAATATAGAAAAAAAAATAGAGATTAATATACTATGTTTTTCTCCCTAGTATCTTTCTCTATTTCTCTCTCTCTCACACACACACACATACACACACACACACCATGCTCCAGGTCTTGTGTATGTCCAGAAGTTTGTTCCTGGTTTTAAAGCATACGAAATCTTGCAAAATTGGTCTGGATGAAAATAGTCAGTTCTTTTTGGTTTTGTATTCTCGAAGGCTTTTGAACTGAAGAAGAAAAACAGCCACCCACAAATAAAGTATTTCTGCCATACATCAAAGGGGTCACGGACCGCATGAGGAAACTTTTGAAAAAACAGAACCTACAAACAGTATTCAGGTCCACCACAAAAATACAACAAATGTTACAGTCAGCAAAAGACAAAAGGGACCCCCTCACTATTGCAGGAGTATACCGGATACCTTGCAGTTGTGGCCAGGTATATATTGGGACCACAAAACACAGCATCCACACCAGAATCAAAGAATGTGAAAGACACTGTAGACTAAAACAACCGGAAAAATCGGCAGTAGCTGAACATGCCCTGAAACAAGCTGTACATGAAATCCTATTTCAAAACACAGAAGTACTGGACAGCACCAGCAATCATTATGTTAGACTACACAGGGAAGCCATTGAAATCCACAAACACCAGCAGAGTTTCAACAAAAAAGAAGAAAGTCTAAAACTCAACAAAGCCTGGCTCCCAGCACTGAAAAATACAGCCTGCAAAAAGGTCAACGAACTCTACCCAGCCACAAGGACCGGTGCACACAAAAGACTAGCTAACAACACCCATCAATCACAGTGACAGATCATCTCTCCCCCCTTATAACAACAATACACCCATAACAAAAACCACACTAATCACCATAATCACCCAATCTCCTGAAAAGGACAAAAAGCTGATCCCACAGCTACAAATACTCAACTATCCCACACACTACACCAGAACACAGACAGAGTTCTAACTCCTGTCCTCTGAAGATGCCAGTCACAGAGACTGGCGAAATGTTAGGAAGAAAAACCTCCAGAACACGGCCAAACAGCCCGAAAAAGCTACAACAACCATCTTTTGGGTTTTCTTTCCCTTTACTGCGAATGCATGCCATGGCCCACATAACTTTTATGCATGCTCTCAACAAAGCAATTTACCACAATATGAAATGCTACAATGGGCTAATTATTAAGATATTAAGCCTGTCCTCGGTTCTGAGGATGCTATGCCAGAGCATTTCCCTGACCTTCTGGAATTCTGAACCGACCAGGCCATATGGACTGCTGTTGATTTTTTAATCCTTTCTTTCCTTCTTCCTGTTAGGCATCTGTCTTAGTGTGGTGCCCATGTATCTGGGAGAAATTGCTCCCAAGAACCTGCGTGGATTCCTGGGCCTTGTACCAAGTATCTTCATCTGCCTGGGGGTCTTCTCTGCACAAGTCTTGGGCCTTCCAGAACTGCTGGGGGAGGTAAGTGTTCATGCCTCTGCTTCCTACACAGAATGGCCTGGGACCCTGTAAGGGTAAGAGGGGTACCTCTTTGTATCCAATTTGGTTGGAAAAGGCAGGTGGACTAGTTTGAACCCCAACATGCTGTCAAATCCTTCATGCTTCCCTGAGTGAAGAAAAGCTCTGGAGGCCATGCTTTTTGCCCAGTTTTGGTTCTTCTGGAAGAAGTGGCTGAAAATGGAAGATGCTTCTCCAATACTTTACTTTATTTTCCTATATACACATTGAACATAAATGGAGGCAAATGGTGTCATTTCCACAAAACACCAAAAAAGCTGTATTGGAGCTTCAGAGAAAGGCACTCTGCACATTCAGGTGCTTTTAGCTGATTGTTCCTAGCTGTTTCTCAAACAATCGATTCTCTGGTTTAGTGTCCTCAAAATGGCAGCTTCTATAGTTATTTTATTTACTAATTTAAAGCATTTATTTCTTGCCTTTCTGCCTGGCAGATCTGCTAAAACAATTTACAGTAGATTAAACTGATTTTAAATGGATCTAAAATGTTAAAAATAGATTTAAAACATTCCATAAAAGCAGATCCAAGCATTCCCTAAAAAACTGTTTTTGCTTTGTTTTGTTTTTGTTTTGTTTTTTAAAAAAAACCAGTCATAGAAGTCAAAGGCACAGCTGCCCATGGGAAGCTCAATTTAACTTCCCTTGGAAAGTAGTTCCACAACTGAGGTACTGCTACAGGGAAAGTTTCTTCATTTGTCTCCTGTCACACACCCTCAGTCACTCACATAAAACACACTCCCTCTTTCCTTCTCTCTTTCCCTCCCCCTCCAAATCACAAACACACAGGCACACACGCAATTACTTTAATCAGCTCCTCAGCTAGGGAGGAAGGGAGGATGACTCATTTCCCCCAGAATTAAGTTTTACTATCCAAATGAGTTTTCTGTTCTTTTGATTCATTTTCTCCCTGTGCCTCTGTTTGCCCTAACAAAATTGTTTCTGATAGGTTTCAGTTCTGACATTTAAGGAACTGTTAGCACTCACTGAAGTCATCTTAACCTTCTGTTCTCCAAATCTCAAACTTCTTAGTTGAAATTAGATAGGAAACGCATACCAGTCATGAGACACATACTGTACAGCAATTATTTTTAACTAAGGGAGAGAGGAAAAAAACTATACCATCAAGGATCTTGCTGGAGGAAGAAGGAGGGCAAAAAATTTAAAGTAGGGATGGAGCTTGTTACTGAGGTCACTCCCGTATCTATCCATTCACTCTGCCCTGCTACTAATTCTGGGATACCCAAATAGCCATATTCCTTTCCCACATTTGTGTTTAGAAGTGCTTCCATAGGGAAGCCTTGGCTTGAGCAGCAGGGTGGGGTAAGAACACACCCTGACATTTTGAAGTTATGCACCCTGCACTTGGACCATAAACCACCCTTTTACAAATTATCTTCCTGTTTCTGTAGCTTGGGTCTCAGTATCTGACTTCTCAGAAGCCTCAAGGATAAAGATAGGGGCTATAGAAAAAATATAATGATAACATGATTATTTTATTATTTCCTTACTTATGTATTTCTTTTTCATGATGATGATGATGATTTACATTTATATCTCACCTTTCCTCCAATGACCTCAAGGCGCTATACAGAAGCAATCATCTCCTTACTTTATCCTCACCATGTTGAAAAAGTGTGACTAGCCTAAGGTCACCCAATCAGTCTAAATGGGCATTTGAACCTGGGTCTCCTGAGCCGTAGTCCAACAGCCTAACTCCTACACTACATTGGCTATCTTGTGTTTCCATGCCTGCCTAGTGCATGTAACCCTTTTGTCAGGAACTGTCTACAAAAACATGGTTGCTGCCTTTTGGGACTCTCTCTTTCTAGGATTCCTACTGGCCTCTTTCCCTCTCAGTGGTGGTTGTACCTTCCTTTGTGCAGCTCTTGCTGCTGCACTGGTTTCCAGAAAGCCCCCGTTATTTACTTATTGAGAAGAATGATGTCCATGGAGCTACTGATGGTGAGTACAATGCAGCTTGCTACATAGGCCCAACAGTAATAAGAAGGGTTCTTAGTAAGCCACATCGGTCTGATCATGCCCAAATCCAGGACAAAGTGAGTTCCCACAGTCTCCAAAGGACTCCCAATTTTCAGCTCAAGAAATAAGGACAAAAACCTGTCTGTATGGCCAACCCTAATGCCCAACTGGTTAAAATAAATAAATAAATAAATAAATCAGCAGCTTTTGCTTCCTTCACTCAGACATTTCAGGGTAATCTTACAGACAATGCTTAAGACTGACCTGACCAGTTTTCCCTCCCACTTCCTAATTTTCTCAGCAAGGCATGCGCAATTTAAGTCCTTTTTACCTGCCAATAAACAATTACAAAACAAATTACACTAAAGCTATCTGAAGGACCACATCTCCCTTTAGGAGCCTGCTCAAGTGTTACCATAAGGAGGGGCCTTTCTCTTGGTTCTGCCGCCTTCACAGGTGTACCTGGTGGGGACAGTGGGGTTGCGCTTGCAGGGGGGTGTCGCACTCGCACTGGGGCATGTTGCACTCGCGTGCATGCGTGCATGCACGACACCCCCCGCACACAGAGCCCGGCCCCCCCAACCGGTCCGCGGTCCCAAAAGGTTGGGGACTGCTGCTCTAGATTGATCAGTTGGCCAGTGGAGACCAAAGAAGTCTAGGTCTTGAGTAACTCAGAAACGTTGGACATAAGCAATAGAGGCTCATCTATTAGGGCACCTATCCAATCTCAGGCTCATAGTCATGCTACCAGCCCACTCCTGCCTGGGCAAAAGGTCAGGGCCTTGTCTATGTCCCTCTCCTGCTGTATGTGTGAATACTTACTTGACTGTATGTTTATGTTTGTGTGCCTGAATCTGAATACACACTTTTGCCTCTGGGTCTTCCTGCTGCCTCTGGCTCTGCTCACCTGTGTTCTGTCTTGCACTCCATCAGCCACAGTGGGCACCAGCTACCACTGTTCATAGGAATATGCATATCTGCATGCTCCAAGGATCACTTTTTCATACTTGTCTGAGGGTAACTAGCCTGAACATGGGTCACCCATTTTAGTGATTTGTTATCATACTTGGAGTTATATGAACATGAATGGGACTCCCGGGCACTAATAATTTTGAAAACATTATAGGATAGCAAGTGCACCCATCAGTTAAAAGCAGCTATAATTTGGCTTCATTTCCTGCTTTTGCCTTTGAGGTTCCCTCTGCTCCTATTTAAACCATCACCATGCAATTCAAAGTGCACCAAAGTTAATTGAGCAACACTAAAGCAAATCAAAGCATGTCTTATTCTTGCCTGGTTTTCAGCAGGTGGGCCTCTTCCTCGACTAAAGTCAGCTATAGCTTGGTTGACAAATTTGGTCATTGTGGTCAAGTAGTGCTGGAATACCTTAGCATTTTTAATGAGGGGGAGGTCTCTCAAGCAAAGCCCTAAAGTCATCCCTTCAGAGGTCATTATTTGTCTCAGTGGCTTAGTGGAATGAAGCTAGCTCTGACACAGTTAGTACCACCTGGAAGTAAAAATGTCACCTGGTAGAACACATGTTTTTAACCACAAAATTCTACGCAGATCTGCACACTTGCTCCTTACATCCAAAATCTAAAGAGAGGTGACATTGCAGTATAGAAATTTTGCATTTGACCACTTGAAGATATTTCTGGTAAGGTAACTAGAATATGGTCACACATATTGCTTATGAGTTGCAGCTGCCCATCCCTGACTGGAGTGTTTTTCCTACCCTCTACAGCACTGCGCTGGTTTCTTGGGAAATATGATGTTCAGGATGTGATTGAAGAAATGCAGGAGGAGAAGCACTCACTTGCTTCGGTGGAAACTGTGTCTGTATGGCAACTGTTGCTAGATCGCTCTGTGCGTTGGCAAGTGGTCTCCGTCGTGGTGATCAACATGGGCATGCAGCTCTCAGGAATTGATGCAGTAAGGACTGCTATGTTGGGTCATAATCTCCAGGGTCATTAGCCTAGCTAGACTAGTTCTGTGCTATTCCCCATCTTCCACATTGCCAGGCACACTGGGTGGGCATCAAAAGTGTTATGGAACCATTCTTCCCTTGCTCTTCTGTTTACACTCAGAGCTGTTATTTCCCCCCCCCCCCCCGCATTCTGTGGCATCTTCCATATGTGGAACGAAAGGAATCAGAGCCACCAAAAGGCATGAGTTGCAAGAGGGAAGGTTTATGCATATCCACACTAATGCATCGTATGTCATAAATTAAAGAGGCTTGGTATTTTCCCAATGACCCTATGTGGTAGGTCATTATTCTTATTTGACAATCTAATTCTGTATGGAACTCAGACTTTCAAACTATATTGATTAGGTCCCACTGGTCTATACTGAGAGTTGGCAGACAGAATCTATGGGCCATATACACACAAACTCTGTATCAGCCCCACAGGTTCTGTAACACTTTTTTGATGTTCAGAGTTGTGGGGATTTATTAAGTCCCTGATAAAATGCACAGCGGAAGCCCAGCTATTTAATGTTAGAATTAGCTAGAGAAATCTCCCTCTATAGTTCTACTGTAATTCTACCCCTCTCCCCAGGCCAGCACTTTATAGAAATAACACTCAGGAGGCTATCTTTAGGTTAAAAAAAAGAGAAAAAAGTGTTTACTCACAAAATTTGATAGATACAGAAGGCACAGAGCAACTCCAAAGTTATGAGAAGAAAAATAGGAGATGAAAAGCAGCAAAAAGTTGGTTTTCTCAGCCCACGTGACATGAGAAGATCTGCAGGTTGCAAGAATGCAACCTGTCTCTCAGACATCTTGGGAGGTAATAGATCAAACATGTGGGAAAAGAATGAGGAAGAAAGGAGGGTTTCTCCTAGCCCCAGGAAAATAAAACCCTTTGATCGATTAGTATTCAAGCAAACAAGCAAGAAGGCTAGTCCGTGAAAAAGGCTTCCTCCTTCCACAATTCCATGTGTATAAATTTGCATGTGACATTGCTGATGGGCCAACATTTAATAGCCATCTAGTATAAAAATACAAATACAGAAACAGGAGATACTTTTAATCGACCATTAAGAACATTAAAAAAACAGAAAACAAAAAATAAACAGTGAGCTTTTGATGATAAAACATCTTCTTCAAGGCTGTGCATCAAGTTCTTGTGGGTAGTTCAAATTTATATGCTGTTATTAATGTCCCAAATCTACATGGCTGATGATGTTGAAGCCAGGTTTGCTTCTTAGCTGGAGACAGTGCAATATGCAAGTTGTTTTGGCTAGCAATTTGAAATGTATGGCCCATCTCTTAAAACAGAGGATAGTATGGCAATCTGGGCTTCATTTCCTGCTTTTCACAATCACGACCATGCGGCCTTTTCCTTATTTTTCTTGAACTAGTATAAATGTCTCCTGAATGGACCTCAAAAGAGATAGGAAAGGTGTACAAGCTAAGGTGACTTATTTTCATGACTTCTCTTCTTCCTTGACAGATCTGGTTCTACACAAATGCCATTTTTGAGAATGCTGGGATCCCTGACCCCGAGATACCCTACACTACAGTGGGCACTGGTGCAATTGAGGTCATTGCTGGTTTAATAGGTGTAAGTGCAGACAGTTCTGGATTGGGCATGTCCTGTCCTGAATGGGTGGTTCTGCTGCTCCACTTTTGGCTACGGCAGTGAACTTTTCGAGAGATGGCCAGTAACCTCCTGCCTTAGGACCAGGTGCCAAAAGCATACCCTGGGCTTCTTCACGGTACTCTCTACCATTCTCTAATGAAAAGGAAAGGATCCACAATTAGGTGGAGGTTTTGGGGGTCTCTATGCGTAATGTTTATCGAAACAGGATGGAGAAAGAGAGTAGCTGTGAAGTCAGGAACCCACTCCATCTTTGCTCAGTTTCCGTCTCAATGAGATTTTCAGCCAAAAAGATTTCCACTGGCCAGAAAGGATTCATGGTTGATTAGGGGTGTGTAGAAATCTTGGGGTTAGTATGGTAGCAAAGCATGAACTGACAGCCACAGAGAACAGTAGACTAAAAAAGAAGAAAAAATCCTTTAGCTTAAAGCATTTACTAATTGGCTGAAACCCTGTTCGTGCAGCTAAACCCTGATCAGCCACAGTGATTTTTTTTTTGGAAATGAAACATTTCCAATCCCTCCTCCAACAGAATCCCAAGGCATCCGTGAAATCCTTTCTGTCAGGGGGAAGCTGTGGAATGGGGGAAGGGATAATTAATTCCTGAAGACTGCCACCACTAACATCATCCAGGCAGCAGCAATTTTCAGACATTAAAGACTTCTCCTGTGCCCCCCACCACCACCACGTCTTCCCCACGAGGAAAAGGATTCTGTGGGATCCTCAGGATCTTTGCATGGGTGGGTGAGTCAGAAATGTTTTATTTCCAAAAAAAACCAAAAATCAGTGCAGCAGCTAATGCCATCAGCTTTATGGAGGACTCAAGCTTTATAACTCAAATCCCACCCTCCACAAAAGGAAGATATAAGCAAAGGCATATATCTTGCAAAAGCAGTAAATGCTTTCTATTGCCTCATTTATTGTGTTGGTCTGCAATTTGGTCTGCATGGATACTTTTCCTTGGTCTTTTGTCTCCTGAAGGCTGGGGAAATGTTTAAGCTTGGGTCAGTCAGTTAAGAATTCCCAGTGTGGAATAGTAGATAGTGTGACAGTCTAGGACTCAGGAGACCTGGGTTCAAATCCCTACGTGACCATGAACACCAGCTGGTAAAACCGCTCCTTCAATATCTCACTTACCTTGAAAGCCCTGTTAGGGTCGCTATAGGTAGCTTCTGAGTTGGCATCACATAATATACACAGAGAGTAAGTGTTATGACAACATTTCCTAAGACGCATGCTTTTAAGGTTTGAAAACATACTTGATAGCTAATGCATACTTGACAGGGTAGCATACTTGACAGGGTCATCTCTGATGCCATCTCCATCCCCCCCAGTGAAGGTCGATCTGTCAGCAATCGTGCGCTGGTGCCTGTGACCCAACCTCCCAAAAACACCTCCCCTGCTCACCCTGTGAAAATATAATACGACCTTTGTTGCCCTGTTGTGACACCCCAGATCTGCTCACGTTGTCCAGTGGTATGGATGTGATCTGTCATGTTTGTCTGTCTGTGTGGAGAGGGAGGTTTGGGAAGGGACGTGTGCATGTTTGTAAGCTATGGTGGAGAGAATATGCTTTGGTTTGAGCTTGGAACGAAGGTGCGTAACGGCCACATAAAATGCTTCAAGGAACAGTTGACCCAAATGAAGATGACACTCACCCAAAACGCTGCTTGCCTGGGTGGTCTGGTGACCAGTTCACAGTCAGTAGGAGCTTTGCAGAGAACAAGAAGGTTGCTTCAAAAAACAGGACGTCTATTTGCATGCCTTTCAAGCAGCAGCCTTTGGGCATGATGCATGAAGAGAGTCTCATTTTGAAACAAACAAGAAAAGAGGGCTTGTTCCTTAACACAGCTGAGCATTACAAGACAGACAAACTGACAGCTAGTATTTCATTAGGAAGCACCCATGACTGAGAAGAGGGATGCTTTGGGGGGGAATTGCAGCTGCGATCATTTCTCACCTTGGACTAGGGTGACTGGAAAGGCCACACCTGTCTTCCCTACCTCCACCTATGGAGTTGCTTGTTACTACCACCTGATCCTAGCACCATCCTCCTCCCCTCCCTTGCCTTCCCTCACTATGCCCTTGAAGAAAATGTTTCATTTGCTTTCAGCACCCATCATATTACAGGCAAAAGGTACCTTCCTTCCCGCCCTAGTCTTTTTCCTTCTGGGCTTCTCCTGAAGAATGAGCAGATGGCAGGGCTCTCCTAGCCCAGCAACAGAAAAGGCAAAGAGAGAACGGAAGCAGCCAAGAGCTGAGCTGTATACATTATGGATAACATGTTGCTATAACAAGCCAATCCTTAACAACTGAAAGCATCTGATTGTCACAGGAAGATATTTTTTCATCTCAAGAGTTTTCAGATGAGCTTGCTTTGTTTTGTGAATAGTCTTATAGAGTTGAACATGGAATTCATTTGCAATTCTAATTTCTCAGATATGAAAATCTGCTTAAATTACATTTCTGGAACACTAATATGATTTCAAACTTCATGATAATTATCTGTAACATACAGTTTGACCATTCTCTGCTAGAAGAAGGTGAAGAGGAGAGAAGAGGACAAGAAAGAGACACCAAGTAGGATAATAGGCAGGACAGAGCTTTGTTCCATATGGTTCCTCCTCAAGTGGGTCACATGTGACTTAGCCTTCAAGGTTATCCAGAACAACAATAACAACAAAAAACAATAAAGTTGTGACATCTTTAATACTGTTATATTTCACTGTGAGCTTTCATGGAGACGTCCACTTCTTCAGACATACTAGACTGAAGCAAACCTACAAGTTATGTACAGGATAGGCACGGGAAATGGATCAGCCCTGTTACCTGTGGTTTTGCTTCATTCTAATACATCTAAAGAAGTAGATGTATCCACAGAAGCTCACATTGAAATATAACAGTTCGTTTTGAAGCTGTCACAATGGTTTTGCTGTTGTTGTTTATTTCTTGTTTGTTTTGGGGTTTTTTTTTGTCTAGACAAGCTTGAAGGCTGGGGTTTTTGAGGGGGGCTTGTTTGTTTGTTTGTTTGTTTGTTGTTTTGGTTTGGATATGCTTGCACAGTTACTTCAGTCTGCAATCTTATAAATGCTAAACAGGCACTTTTTATTTTATTTTTATCCCACCCAATCAAGTGGCTTGGCCACTCTTCCTATGGGACACAGTGGGATCACCTTCTAAGTAGACATAGGAGAGTGTTCTTAGAATGAATCTCCATATTCAAAAGAAATACAGTATATGTAAAATAGTGGGATGTTTCTATATGGAACTGGGAACCCCAACAATCATAGAAGCAATTTCAGAATTTTCTTTTAAATTCAGGGAATATACTCAATAATTACCAATCACCTCTCCATCCCTGAAGGCATGTGCCTTATCATTAAAAGAATAGAAGGCACCCCCTATCTGAGGGAGAGTGGCTTGTCAGTAACACAGAAGGACCAGTATCTTCAGTGTCACTGACAAGCAAACAGCTTGCTTCCTACTACAAAGCAGGTCTGTGTTACATTGCTGATTTGCCTCGAGAGATTATTCCAAAGGGCTCTTCTGTATTGGTGCCCAAAGTCAGGAGTGGAAGACTCTCACATGGACCACAGACCACCACCACCCCACTCTTCTGACTAGCCCATTCATGGAGCTAGCCTCAGAAATCTCACAGCCTGAGGAATAATGCTGTTCCCCCTCTCCCCCACAAATAAGTTGGTTGGGTGGAGGGAGTTCAGTTTTATTTCAGCTATGGAAAGAACCGAACAATACAACTGAGGCACCAGGTTAATTTAAGGAATTCCAGGGCAAGTTGCATGGCAGAGAAGAGCAGGCATGGAGGCCAGGAATAACATCTGGCATGTAGCATCCTGAGGCGGTTGTCTCATTCTTCCTCATTGTAGAGCCTGGCCTGCCCCATGTGTTTGCACAGGCCACAGACAGGTTAATCAAAAGCTTCTGAGAGGTACAAGAGTTGTCAAGAACTTCATCAGCAACAGGTTTGCTGGCATGGCCAATATGGAATTTTGCTGTTTGTTTTGTGGGTGTTTTTTTTGGAGACCCACAATGTGCCTTATAGAAAAATCCTGTCCTTAATGCATCTTGAAACTACCTTCTTGTAACAGGTGTTCACTCCACACATCACAGTCTTTTTAGTTCCAAATTTCTGCACAGCTGGGTCAACTTCCCAGCCAGAGATCAGCCTAGGCTGTCCATGTCAGACCTGTGCCTCTCCCGATTACACAGACACATAGCTCTCCGCCCACTAAATGCCTCTGCTGCCCATCAGCAATGCCTAACTCCGGTAAGCTCATCACTCCATCAACCTGATTGCTCCTGAGTGCCGACAAAAACGGCCCCCAATGGATGCACTGTGGTTGGTTATAAAATTACAGGCATTTGTTCTGCTGTCAGAAATCTTGCTGCTTTGGTTTCCTTCTGGCAGCTTCTTTTCCCCCCCATCCTGCCAATGGCAGACTCCTGGGTCCCAGAACACCCTCTCCCTTCCTCCAGCTCCCCTCACTGTGTTTCCATAGCCAAAGCAAAGCTAGAGTCCTCAGCCACATCTAACCTGTTGGAATTAATTCCTTATCCAAGGATAATTCTCTGAACGATGGGATCTGGATCACCTTCCATCAGCTTTCAAGAAACAGTTTTCCATCCCTCCCTCTCTGTTCCCAGAGCTGAGCAGAGCCATTCTATTTCTTGATATCCCATCTCTAACGCATTACATGAAAGCCTTTTCCAGAAGCAAAGAGTAAAACCTGAGTGTGTGCTCCTAGGACTAATCCCTTACATCTAGGCATATGTAATTCAGGAAAGGTGATGCTCATTGCCTGTTCACTCTCTTCTTCACTTGGGAGACAAATCTCAGCATTTTTAGATGACACATTACAGCCCCATTGTAATGGCAATGGAAAGAGGTTAGCCTGCCTCACTCTGCTCTTCTGTGTCACTGATGTCTTTCTATGGCATAGATATTTGGTGGCAGAAATATAAAACCCACATTTCCTGTTTGTTTGTTTGTTTTAAAGGCCCCCAAATGGCACTTTCCTCCCATTTCTGAAGTAAAGAGAAGCACACACTGATTTTCCATATTTTAATCAAGGAGGAAGCCTGGTTTTTGAAAAGGAAGTTTGATGGCAAGGATCATTATGTGATACTCCACTCCATACTTTATGCATTATAGCCTAATAAACGTGTGGGGGTGGGGTGGGGGGGTGAGGGGGTGTCTGCCTGCCTGTCTGCCTGTCTATTTATTCATAGCACATGCATTAACATTCAGTCCCTTGTGTAACACCTTTCCTTGGTCACTTCTCATTTGCAGTGTTTCACCATTGAGAAGCTGGGACGTCGTCCTCTCATCATAGTTGGTTTCTGCTTCATGGGCATTTGCTCTTCAGGCATCACCCTCTCCCTGTTGTTGCAGGTAGGAAGAACATGGGTAGGGTGGGTAACAACCTCTTGGCAGTGTCCCTCCCCACAGATTATTGGATTTTGTGCATTAGCTTCAGGCTACGGCATCAGCAATGGAACAGCAGTTTCTTTATGGGGGGTTTATCCATCCCACCTTCACCCAGGGTAATGTAGTGCAGTGGCACACAGAACTGGTTCAGATGGGACATAGGGAGTTCATAGCAATTTTTTAAAACTCTGTCTCCCTCAAGCCACATGCCCTCCTGCGACTGGGATATACCAGCTCTTACCGATCTTAACTGCCACACATGATTCATCTGTAACCTTTTGGCATGTAAATAATAACTTTGGATGCTCAGGCTTTCTCCAACGTACCAAATTACCATAAATGAGCAATAGGATAGGAGAAGGCCCATAAGCCAGGGATGAGTAAAATGCAGCTCACATGTTGCATTCAGCCCCCAACTCTTTCCTTGTGCCTCCCAACATCCCTCCAGTGCTCCCCAGAAAAAAATGGTTTTAAAAAATCACACTTTGCCCCAAGAAATCAGTGGCAAACTGCTAATTCAATAGAGCCCAGGAGGGCAACTAATGTCCCTTAGGATGCAAGCAGCCCCCAGGACCATTTTTGTGCCCCCATCACTTCTGTCTCCTCCAAGCATGTGAGTATGCACACACGCACACACTTTTTTTTTCTCAGGGGGAAAAAACCCTTTGGATAGTAGGCAGGAACCTCAATAAGGTTTTATTTTTGAAAGTGCGAAGGTACGGTGATCCATTAGAAAAATCTACCTCTCTCCAAAGAAAATTTAATAATTAGCCATTTTGAGCAATCACCCTTTGGAAGTGTGGCTCTGAGCAGCCAGCCCATATGAACAAGGATTCTTGGGCCCTCTGAAGTTGCCCACACCTGCTATGAATCACGTGAATTTGAATAGAGATGGATATTTTCTTCAGACAGAGGCATATATACAAACTGAATCAGGAGTTCTTATGCATTTCTGGGGCAACCACATGGCCAAACAAAGATGTCAGAAGCATTAAATGGGGTGGAGCAGCACCACTCCATGGATCTCCCCTGTTAACATTAATGCATTGCAACTGTAAGTGGGGAAAGAGAAACAGAAATCAAGGAAGATGAGGAGTTGGTGGCAATGGGTAAGAAGAGTATGCTCTTCATCTTACAAATGAACCTTCCTCACACTTTCCTTGCCTACAGATTCTGTGTCTTGCCCTAGAAAGTATCAAAAGAACCGTGCCCATAACTCTTTTAAAGTGATTCACATGTTCCCTTCCCTGTAGCCTTAGGAAGTGGATCTCCTTATTTGCAAGATCTGGGCTTTCTCCTGGTATCCGGAAAAAAGGAGGGAAAATTAGAAGTCAAACAGGGCACCCAGCTCTGCAGACTGCCATTGCCTTGGCCTGAGGGCCTTCTGTCCTGACTGTATCTTGGGAATCTCCCAAAATTCTGGAGCCCGGTGCAATGGTACCATCCAATCTGTGACCTGGCCTTCCCAATTATCTCCCCTCCTTTCCACGAAACTTTTTCGTGGGGAACTGGAGACACACAGATACTCTAATGGATCCAGAAAAGGATGATTGGAGCATCTCTAAAAGGGCACAGAGCACAGAAGGCTGCAGTCTTTGTGCCATTATTCAGGCATGGGTTGGGAGGCCAATGCACATCCCTAAACATCCTTCTTAGAAAAGGTTGACTTTTCCTCCATTATGATAGGACTTGGATTCTTTGGTAGAGCAGTAAGAATTAAGATCCAACAAGATGACAACCAATGGTATAGGGAAAAAGAGCTTGAAGCACTGGGGCTCTGAGAGAAGCAGGGACTAAGGTGTCATCTGTCATCACCAGTCCTGGCTGACCACCAGTCCTCACTACCATCATCTTAGAACAGCAGAGGTGGAAGGGACCCTATGGATCATTGAATCCAGCCCCTGTCAAGGAAGCACAGTGGGGAATCAAACTTCCAATACCTAAATCATTGAGCTATCCAGCAGTCCTGGTGAGATGTATTCTTACTTTAGGAGATGAAAGAGAATCCTTCCTTCTCTGAAATACCAATCAAACTGTGTGAAAATGAAATTAACTAGCTGTTAAGAAGCAGGATAAGAGAACAGAGAAGGCCATCACTGGGGCAACTGACTGCTGTGTATGGTCACTCCTTGAAATGGAGGTGCACAATCAAAGGAGGAGGCTAGGATTTGGAGAGTTAGCAGTCTGCAGACGGAGTTGTAAGGTGCAGGTATGAGTAGTGGTGGAATTTGGGTGTTGAACATGAGAATAATCTATTACGATTTGTAGTAACTTTCTCCACAACCTAAATGTCCTTCCCACAGGGAACTGTGACCTGGATGCGCTATGTCAGTGTGGCATGTGTTATTGGGATCATCGCAGGATTCTGCATGGGACCAGGTGGGTTTCATTTGGGAGAAATTCGGGAAATAACAGTAACAAAGCTCCAGTTCAGGATTACTGGACACTAGCAGAACAGTGCAAGGACTGAAACTGCAACTATCTGGTCAAAGTCCTATAGTGGTTCAGTATCCCAAGAATAGGATCTTGGCGGAGGGCGCATGGTGAAGTGAGCTGACAAGCTACAGGATTATTTGAGCTGTAATAGATACAGTGAAAGGTGTTGAGTCTTCTTGCAGTAAATTGCCCTCAGAATTCTTGCTTTTTTACATGGTTGTTGAAGTTACGAAAATGTATTTCCTTATTTGTACCTCCTGCCTTTCTTCCTATGAGATCAAGTATATACAGGTTCCCCCCTCCCCATTTTATCTTATCAACAACCTGTATGGTCAGGCTGAGAAATTCTGGCCCAAGAGAACCCAATCAGTTTTATGGCTTAGTGGGGACGTCAGCCTCAACTCCAGCGCTCTAAGCACTACACCATATAGTGCCATAGACTTGGCTGCAAAGTTTTTGAGCACCCAAAATGTTGTGATAAGAGGGCTCATAGGAGAAAGCTGAATCTCGGGCCATCCATCCTACCTTAAACGTGGTGAGATGTAAACTGCTTTTTTGGAATCCTGAAGTTCTTCCAATGTCTTACTCTGGGTTGCAGAGGCAATTCCTCTGCCTGCTGCTAACGGAGAGGTGAAAGCACAGCTCTCTAAATATGATGGACGAGGCGGCTGCTGGTTTACCCAATTGATGTATTAGTGCAGCCGCCAACAGATCCATAACTCATTGTCGGCCCAGAATTTATTCGCTGTAATTACATCTTTAATTAGGATTTTAATGGCTCATTGTTCACAAACAATGATGAATCTCACTTTTAAAATAAAAATCTCTCTCTTCCCACTCCTGGTGATCTGTGAGCAATGTTCAGTCAGAGGAGGGGTGTCCTTGGGTGGTTTTTTAAAAAAAACAATTTCTAAAAAATAGTTTTAGGAAGCAGTTTGGCATACTCCTGGAAGAATGATGTGCTACTTAAACTACCACATCAGAAAGAGGGCATATGTTGGGGCACTAGGGCAAATAGTATCATTCAGAGTGAAAAATCCCTATTCCGGAGACACAGGTCTTGGGTCCTGTGTAGGACAGGTTCTTCCATGAAAGAAATCTCCATTATCAGCATGATGTTATACGCATTTAAGTGGAGCAGAGCTGAACAGGGGGATTTTGCGTTCACTGCCCCTGGAAGACTTTTCAACAGTTTGGAGAAAGGACTCAAAGGGTGTGAAAATTTCAGAGCAAGAATGCATGCTCAAGTGTGCATCCTACTCAGAACAGTATACTACAGAGGGACAATGTTCATATTTGGATGTGTATTCTGGAATGCATTCAAAGGCACACTACAGTGTGCATGTGCAAGTGCTGTCTACCGACACCACATTTGACTTAATGGGATGTGTGCTTGAATAAACATGTGCATTGTAGAGCACCTAGAGCTTGGTTAGAGGAGTCCACTTTTACATGATCTTGCTGACATCAGCATGTAGCCAAATCTGGTGTGTTCTGTGTCAGTATCATCTCCACTATGTTATCTTGATTTGCTTGAACCACAGAGATAGAAGAAATCCTGTTCAGAACTTGAAAAAAAACGTTGAGAAAGCAACAGCAGATTGAGGGCTAGCCAAACTGTAAGTTACAGATCGTCCATCACTAGAAGCTGGAAATCCATTAGTGTTTTAAAGATATACTTCAGGTAGACCTTCATGACTGAGCACACCTACTTGCAACCAAAGCCCTTGTTTATATCTGAAACCCAATTGCAAAACAAAGCAAGCTACTTTGCAAACTACGTGAAAAGCTCTCTATCTGACAATCAGACAATTGTTGGCATGCAAGGAGTTCTCTTTTATAAATTTTAGCCTGAACTATATAGGAGTTATTCAAGCCATACCTTTCAAATAGTTCAGCCCTTTGGATAATGCCATTAAAGTTCAGGGTACAACTCAGAATGGATTCACTGCCCCCACAAAATCAAGAGTTAGCAGCCTAGAGTGAACTGAACAACTACTGTCAGCATGCAGCTTTGATTGTATATACCAACAGTCTCCCCACACCCATGACAGGAACTCCCACAAAAAGCCTGGCTTGACCCCTGTGGTTCTAAGCACTGTCTTTCTCCTACAGCTGGGGTCCCATTTTTGATGACAGCAGAGCTCTTCAAGCAGTCCCATCGACCACCTGCATACATTGTGGGTGGGTCCCTCAATTGGCTCTCAAACTTCACGGTCGGCTTTGTATTTCCCTTCCTGCAGGTATGATGGGTTCTTTCTTTCAGAGGGTGGTAGAGTTGAGGACCCCTCAAGAGGGATGAAGGTTTCTTGCAACATACATATCATTTTATAGGCCTACACTTACTCATCACAAAAAAAGGAAGGAAAAGGAGGGCATGGGCTGCATAAAACTCCATATGCTAATAGATAGGAACAGATACAAAATCAGAAATGATGTTTACAATTTAAGCAACATTAAAATGCTTCTCACTTTGTAAGGTACGATTGTGATCATGTGGTCTTTGCACCCGCTGGGTCTGCTGCTCAGGTTCTCGCCGTAGAAGGGCAACTTCAGAGCCCCTGAGCGCCATCCTTAGGGTCCATTATCTATTAAGACTTTGGCTGGATAGCTTCAAATGGAGGACACCATTAAAAAAGAGAGAGAAATGTCTCTGATGGGCCTTCAAAAGCAGGACTGTTCTCCCTAAAAGACAATGTATGGCCATTCTAGGTCTCCACCGCAGTATAGCCTCTCAGGGTGGTGTTGGGCACAACACAGAGGAAAGATGGATTTTCCTGGGTATTTTTGTATTTTCCTGGGTAATCTAGAAATAAACTACCACTAGAAGAAAGGAAATAGGTTCTCAGGTACTGAATGAGTTATTTCTTTCTGTGGAGTAATCATGTCCTAGCCTTGTGAATGGGAACAACCACAACAACCACAACACAGGACTGGCAATCTGGTGTCTTCCAGCGTTATTAGATTAGAACTCTTGCCATCCCTGGTTGATGACTATCCTGGCTGGAGCTGTGTGGAGCTGGAATCCTGTAATACCTGGAAAGCATCACATTGCATGTCCTACCGAAAAACTCAAGATGTTTATATACCAGCATCAACATTCATATAGAAAGAAGCCATAGCACTGAATGGGGATATGTGTGTGTGTGTGTGTGTGTGTACCTTTGTGTGTCTGTATTTTATTCCAAACCTGCTACTCTAACTTGTATCAGGCCTTGAAGCTTTAGAGTCCAAGTTCTGTTAGCGATCCTCAAATTGCAGTGGAGAGAATTTGCAGCAAAACCCAGCTGGTCTTGACAGAAGAGTCCCTAATCACATCACAAGGCTATACCAAATAGCAAACTGGTTCCATCAAGCAACCTGTTTGGGACTGACTTTCACAGCCTCAAGACATGGAAGTGACACATTTAAAAAATATTGGGCTTTCTCTCTGATAAACTGTGTTTGCAAAGCCATCCTGGATGAGGCGAAGGCTGCAGGTGTCCTCCTGCCGGGCCAGAAGAGACAGCTAGTACTCCCCAAAGGACCTCTCCACAGTACAGGCCTGTGTTTGGGTGCATGTCTGTAAAACTAGATTCATTTCCAGAGCTTTGAAAATGTACTTGTTTCAACGACAACTCTCTGAATTTCTCAGCCAGAATGACTGGAAGCTTCTGAGAGTTACAATTCAAACAAAATAACTTTTCTCTGCTCATTCCAGGCATAGAATGAGTTTTCTCATTCTGCCTTTTGGGATTATGTAATTCCCTCACTGCCAGAGGGGAAACACATGAAGACCAAGGATGAAAGGCCATAACTCCATGGCAAGTCAAGGTGTGTTGCTTGCAAAAGGTACCAACCTGTACCATCTCCTGGTTGGGCTAGAATAACAGGTCCCTGTCTAAAACCCTGCAATATTATGGAACAGTCTCTGTAGATAATCCTAGAGGGTTCAGTATTTTGACTCACTATGAGGCAGCCTTTGAAATACTGAGCATGTTTCTTTCTGGTTCTCTCAACACTATTCTGTTTCTATCCTCAGATGTCCGCAGGTGCCTTCTGCTACCTGGTCTTCAGTGGTGTTTGCCTTTTGGTCGCATTGTATGTCTATTTCATCATCCCTGAGACCAAAAACAAAACATTTATGGAAATCAGCCAGATCTTTGCTTCTCGCCACACCTTCCTCTCTCAGCTGCCCGATTCTGTCAAGATGATCAAGTTCAATGGCTACGGTGCTCTGGAGAACAGCTCCCTGGAACTGTCAGGGTCAGAATCCAACCCATGATTACTCTTCCATGCACAGTATTATGATGCCTTTCCCCACTGCACCCTCCTGTCATGAATTCTTCTGTCTGGGCAAAGGGAGAAAGAAAATATTGATTCTCTTTTCTTGATGCCTTTTGTTTGTTTGTTTTGGTACAGCCAACAGTACAAAAGGTACTAGTGGGAAACTTGGGGAAGAGCCATATGATTCAGTCCTACAGGGGCCACCCTCTTCTTACCAGCTACCTACTGTTCCAGGTATTTGTGGGGGCCTTCCATCCTAAATCTCTCTCTCTCAAACACACACGCACGCACACACACACACACACACACACACACACACACACACACACACACACACACACACACACACACACACACCACTGCCTTCTTCTGAAGCCTACCAATCAAACATACAACCAGGCAAGCAGACAGACAGACACTCTGTCTGACAACTATCTCAGGAAACTGGTCAATGCAAACCAAACTATTTATAATGCATGTCATGGATAGACCTTATTCTCTTTACAGCAAGGTATTTTTCTAAGGTTCTGGTGAGATCTACCAAATGTCTTCTAGACTGTCTATGCTTGCAGCTAGGCCAGCACTGGGCTTTAGACCCCATTCAGAGATCAAAAATAACAAAATGCACTGTAACCAAACAGTACAATCACAGTATAGACAACACAGAATCTGCACCGTATTTTAGGAAGAGTGCAGTGACACGCATAAATCCTACATAGAATTATGCCAAATTTGCCCTTTAAAAAAAAGGAAAGGAAATGGAGATGTCAGTAAAATCTAAAAATAAAATAAATGCTCATTCTGTCATGGAATTATTTGCTGAATGAGCAAGAAGATTGAAATATGCAGCTGTGGCATTGCACTCAGCAACATTTATGCATGCACAACAAAGTACTGTTTCAAACAGGCAACAAAGAAAATGGCATTTACATCTGCTTCTGCCTGCAAAATATTTGTATCTACACCCATTCTCAAGGTGAAGAAAACTATACATTTGTATGTGTGCACACCTAGCAGCTAAGGAAGGACACAGCAGAAATCTCTATTGTACTTACTCTATACTTTGGCTGAAGGCAGCTATGGACTGAGCAGGGGCAGCTTCACCCCCAGATGTCAGGGCTACATCCTCCCTAACCCAATCACAAGCTGCTTAGGGATCTATCTATATTTGGGAAACAAGAATATGGTAGAATGTTATTCAACAAGATTGTTATTTGACAATTTATCATCTGCACTTATGGAGGAGCTATAGATGGTAGAACCCAAGCTTGGTGTGCAGCAAGTCCCCAGTTCAATCCTTGGAATCTCCATATCAGACTGGAAGTGGGGAGAGACTACTGCTAGAAACCACATGGAGAGGCACTACCATATATACAATAATGAGTTAGTTTAGTCTTCCCCAAACTGGTGCTGTGCAGAATTTTGAGTAAGAACTCCCAACATCTCACAGCCACATGTACACATTATAATTGCACCCAAGCATCGGTGCAATGAAACCTGAGGATGGGTAACACAACGGTGTGCATGCAAGCAATTTTTACAAATGCACATCATAGTTGGTGTGTACAAGAAGTACCAGAAGTACAAAAAAAAAGACCCAGCCATATGATGCCCACCATGATCTCTAGTTTGGCCCCAAAACACAAGCCAAAGGAGGAAAAATAGCATCTATCCAACATGGTTTACAGTTTAGAGAAGAATGCACATTTATAGGCACATTTGCATCCTAAGTCAGACAATGAGTTGTATACTCAAATCAAAATTTATTTTGAAGTCTTAAGTGGTTTTTGGGAAGCTGATTATTTGAAGGACCTCCTGCAATCATAGGAATCCTTGTAGATCTTGAGATTGGTATCCAGTGACCTCCTTGTCGCCCTGCCATCAAGACTGGTAGATATGAGCAGCAGGGCCTTGTTGGCAGTGGCCACAGGTTCCTTGAAGATTCTCCCGATAGAAGAAAATATATTAACACCTAACTTTACTGGCTTTTAAATACACTCAGAAAAAGATCTTTTTTAAAAAATAAATTAAATTACTGCTTTTTGATATGACATGCTTTATCTTGCTTTAACAATTGTTCTTTAACTTCATATTATTTTATATGTATATATTCCATGTTACGTATCATTTGTTTTAATGCTAGGAGACATGAAAATGTTTTTACCCTGAAAAATGTTGTGGAAAACTTTTAAAATTTATAAATGGCCAAAATAGGCATCATATTCATATGACAGACTTGCTTAAGAACAAACAGATTTAGGCTTTACATCAGGTAGAACAAATAAAATTTGAATCTTTGGAGGGGAAAAGAGAGGGGTAGAAAGAGAAATTCTGTGATTTGTTTTTTGACAGGAAAGTGTTCTAATGAGTGACCACTAGATGTCCCTGTTGGTCAGTAATCTCAAGTGGATGTTTATATTAAAACTGGGCAGCATAAATCTGAACAGTTTGGGCTGCAATCCTAACCTTAAAATTTGCCTGCAGGAAGCAAATACCACTAAATTCTCTGGGCTTTTAAACTTTTGAGTTAAGATAATTAGAGTCAGAACATGTGACCAGCTGCTGAATGATAGGTTTTGTTGTAAGCGTACATTTGTCATTGGCGCTCTTGAACATAGGAATAGTTGACAGTGGGTTTGGGACCTAATGCCTGACTTCGTAATCCTAAAATGCTTTCCAGCCACATCAGGTACTGATACTGATCAGACTTCCAAGCAGCAACATAACCTATCAGGTGGGATTGTCCATAGCCCAGGGCTGTTCAAGACGTGTTACTGCCTGTACAAAAGCTAATATGGTGCCTCCTTCCATAATTTCAACAAATGCTGAAGGAGCAGGCCTCTGAGTCTTGCTTTAACACCAGCAGGATGATAAACCTCCATCACCACAATCAGTCTACTTTAGGGAATGGAGGACAGACTATGTGGCTCATGCTGTTAGGTCCTTGATGACAAAGAAAAGGCCAGAGGTCTCAAGAGTAACACCATGGAAGGGAGGGGGGGAGAAGCGCTCCTGCAGCTTGCCACAGCATCTGTCACATGACACAGTAGCCACAATCTGCCTGTTGGTACAGCTGAAGCTGTCATGGCTTAAAGGACAACGTGAGATGTCTTGTAGTCATACTTATGCGCTATTGCCATCTGGCTGGATCTCGGCAGGTTTTGCATTATCTCATGCATGACCACACCTGTGCTTTTTCAAATATATTGATGAACGAGGGCAT
This sequence comes from Intellagama lesueurii, assembly GCA_037013535.1. NCBI lineage: Eukaryota > Metazoa > Chordata > Lepidosauria > Squamata > Agamidae > Intellagama > Intellagama lesueurii. The sequence goes on from JBAJHW010000003.1 coordinate 214,728,982, forward strand.
AAAGTTGTAACTAACTTGCTACACAGATGACACCAGAATTCTTATACATTGGTTGAGATTGGGGCCCCATGTGTGGCTGTGGTGGGCTGGGGATTCTGGGAGTTCCCCCCTTCCAAAAATGTAATTTACCCAAGCTTTGCCAAGTGGTGCATGTTATCACCCTCCACCTTCCTACAACAATACATATATCAAGGATATGCATTACTAGTGACACTGCCTTGCAATAAATTCAGACACAGTCATAACACAGGTAAGTCTAGGATCATGTTTACTTAGTTTCGTACACCAAGGCCTTCAAGGAAAGTTACACACCTTTCAGAATTGGGCACACTGTGTCTACTCCATGTGAGTCAAGCCAAGGCTGTTGGCATTAATAGTCATGAAACTTCCCATGATGCAACTGTAGATAGCTGGGAGGAAGCAATCTGCCCACACCATTCATGTGCGGGAAAGGAGGACAAGCATATAATCAGAACTTGGAAAAGTTACTTTTTGAGCTACAAAATCAAAGCATCTCCCAACTGTTACGACTCCTATAGTCTCCAAAAATGACATTTCCAAGCTCTATGTATAACTCCATGCTTCAGACACTCTCTTCTTGTCTTTATATGGCATAAAGCATAAACCTATGTGCTAGTTAGGGACAAAGTGTGAAGGCAAGAGGAGAAGGGGACGACAGAGGACGAGATGGTTGGACAGTGTCACCGAAGCTACCAACATGAATTTGACCCAACTCCGGGAGGCAGTGGAAGACAGGAGGGCCTGGCGTGCTCTGGTCCATGGGGTCACGAAGAGTTGGACACGACTTAACGACTAAACAACAACAAAAGTTAGGGACATTTGCCACCTAGTGACTGAAAATGGTACCCCTTGTTTAGAACACACAGGCATATTTAATTAATTCAAATTAATTAATATATTAAAAATAATTCAGCAGTACACCTCCCCACCATCCCCTTAGTCTACGTGCCCTGTTTTAGACATCTAAGGTTTGGCTGTGACAGAAATACTTATTCATTCATTCATTTTTAACAGTAGTAGATAACTGCCCCTTATAGGATGTGCTTGATTTTTCAATCAAGTTTTGACTTCTTCCACGTCTATATATTCAGTGTCTGTGACAATTCCATCACGCCTCTTGAAGTCAAAAACCAAATGATTAGATGGGAGAAGGAGAACATACACTTCAGAGCCAACTGTTTGGAGAATGGCACAGGCTATACTGGGGTCTAGCCAGGTTGCCTGCTTCCTATTTATATAGACTTAGAAAGTAGTCCAAGAGCATTTCTTGCTGCATACTTCCTTGAAGGTCTGGCCTTCCTCTTTGGAACATAATCACTCAAAGAAGAAGGGGTGGGGCAACAGAGGTTTCCCCCCCCCCCTCCAAATTTCTCTGTTCACCACCAAGCGGTAAATATGTGCAACATTATGTATGTATAATGGAGTGTAAATAATCCCAAAAAGTGCCTTGTAAATAGACTCCAAGTTTATCCTTTATTAATGAGCCGCTGAGCGTCCTGCTGCTTTAGAGCAGCAAGGCTTTCATAATATCAAACCCTAAATTACACTTGGTGTCTCTCATTCTCAGCAAACGAGAATCATTTCAGGCCTCTTTGCTGCCTGTATTTATTTATTCATTTATTGATTTTTGCCAGAGTGAGCCCAGCATTCTCTCTGCTGCCGTTTAGTAACACGGAAACCCCTATGAATGGGAAACTCTGCCCCCAAAGTGAGCACAATGAAAGATGCCAAGGGAGGGGGAAGAGATGTAGGCTCCTGGTGGCCTTCTGACTGCTTCATCCTCTGTTTACTCAATCATACACTCTATGCTTCTGTTGATGCAGGCAGAAGAGGGAAGGTGCAAGGTCCTAAGAGACCTAGAACTGTAAAAATCAGGAATAATAATCTGGTTAGGATTAACTCACTACGATCATCACCCCCACCCCCGACATGAGCCACCACAGTACCAGCTTTATCCAGTTGCAGTGAGTTAGGTAGCTTTAAAGCAGGTTAAATTTTTGGCAAAATTTTGTTGGGCAATTTTACACGGTTTAAAGCTGATAATGTCATCAGCCATGATAGTTCCCCCCCCCCCCAAGAAATTAAATGTTTCCAATCATGTCTGAAGTTTACAAGGCTCTTTTGGGATCCCTTTAGTCATGGGGAAGCCATGGGGGCACCATGGGATGGGTGGAAATCTTTCCTTTAAAAAAAAAAAAATGATAGCAGTGACTTTCAGAAATTGAAGAATTTACACCTGTCCTGCAGACTCCAATGGCTTGCCTAGGGCAAAAGCGATCCCATGGGAGTCTTGGAACCTTTGGGGAAGAAATCAGAAATTTTTAATTTCCAAAAACCACTGTGGCTGACACTGTCATCAGCTTTATGTGGAGTAAAGTTGTGCTACAGGATTTCAGCCATTCTGTATTTAATCTGTTAAATCAGTACATTTTGATGGGGGGGAGGGTTGGGACTGTTTTGTTTGCTTCTGTGGGGGGCTGTGACTTTGATGATGATTATGATAAAGATGAGAATAATGATGAATGTGGTAACTAGTGCCTTTATAGGTCTGATGATGATTTTTCTTTCACATATACTGTTGCCTGCTTTTAGAGTAGATTGGTTTTCTGTTGCCCTGCATCTGATTTTTTGGAGTCATTTTAAGGGTTCTTTAGGGCTTTGGAAGTGAAAGAAAACATAAGTGGGGAAATACAAAGGAGGATCATGAAAGAGGCTTTCCCTTTTCTGTAAAATGAAAGGCTCAGCACACGAAAAATATGAAAATGGAAAAGGAAACCCCCAAAAGAAGCTGAAATGAAAGAAGTAGGGAAAAAGTTTTGCCATGAAGATTCCTAGCAGTCATTTAAGCCTTTCTGTTAAGGAGGCAGGTCAGCTAGGTATTATTCAGTGTGCTGCTTGAATCTTTGTCTCAGAAAACACAAGGAAAATCTATCCAAGGAGCAAGGAGAGAAAGCCACAATTTTCACTGTATAATTGTAACACTAGATTGTCCAGTTATGCAAAAAGACACAAGTAGTGACTCAAGCTTTCAGAAGGTGGCAGGATTGACAGGTGGAACTGCAATATCAATTAACAATCATCGTAATAAAAAGGTTGCCAACAGAGATGGGCTCGAACAGCTGGTTTGGAAGTTCAAGCTGGTTCATCCTTTGGACAAACAGGTGTTTGGCACTTCCCAGCTTCACCTCCTATGCCGGGTCTCCACTCAGAGGCAGTGCCTGGAGGACACAGGGCAAGGAAACTGGGATGCTGTGTCTGAGTGAGCACCCACCTCCAGAGGCGGGGTGGGGAAGTGATGAACAGCTATTCATTCAAAGAACAAACTGGCATAAACCATTGAACTGGTGGTTCATGTCCATCTTTAGTTGCCAAAAGATGGAGAGGGGAGACAGATCCCACCACTAATTTCTGTAAAGGAGACACCATGGAGAATTCCCATCTCCCCTCCATCTAGAACAGGGGTCTCCAAACTTTTCAGAGTGAGGGCCACAACATATATGTTCCAGATTTTCAAGGGTCGAAGGAAGATGCACATGCACGCCTGCGCGCCTGCGCGCACACACGTCGGGCTGGATAAAAAGGCAAGGCGGGCCGGATGTTGCCTGTGGGCTGTAGTTTAGAGACCCCTGATCTAGAGAAACAAGTAAGGTTTACCCAGTTTACTTGTGAGTAAGGAGGCATCCCTGTCAGTATTTGAAATTTTGTATGTATAAGGTATTAAAATACAATTAAGGGAGTATAGGAAAAGTTGCCCTGAAAATGAATGTGTGTTCAAAATTGAGGCTTGGAAATAGTTCACTATAGTCATTGCAAAACATTTTTAAGTGTACAAAAAAAAAAATTAGCTAGCTACAGCTAAACAAGGTCACTCAGTCATAAACATCCTGGAAGCTGAATGATGTTTTGGTTACAGCTTGTAGACACAGAGGTGACATATGAGTGTCTGATAGTTTGCGCTTTTTGTAGTTCCACTTTTTATACTGCAGTATTCACCTTTTCCAGGATTCTGGGTTTTCAAATTTTTGATGCTACAGGATTATGCTGATACAGGTTCTGCAAAAATTGTTAATGGAAACAAAAATCATCAGCAAAATGGCAGCTTGTTGGATTGTAGATTGCAAACCATTAGAGTTATCATATATGCAAGAACAATACAATTTCCGATTGAAGATTTTTTTCCCTAGATTTTTAAGCATTTTGACTTCCAAGATTTGTAGATAAGGTTTGAATTGGTAAGAATTATAAATATAGGGAAATAAGATTCATTCATTCATTCATTCAACTTATCATCATAACTCCATGCCACTTTGGGCACCAGATATCAAGCAACAATAATCATGGATGTCCCTCCACAGAATCAAACTGGCACAATGCTGGTTTGGCTAGGTGAGCACTTAAAGTAATTTTCTGTGTGCTCTTAATAAAAGGTAAAGATTACTTAAATTTGTAATGATTTTTCATTTTGAAGGATGTTCTCTCTGTCTTTTATTTTTCAATATGCCGTATTGGGCTATAAGGTCTTGCATTTTTTAGAATGTAACTTGAAACATTCTTTTGATATTTTATTTTACTTTTGTCCCGTATTTTGGATTCAAACATGATTTAAGTTCTGCCTGTAACTTGAGTTTTAATATCTGCATCTTTTTACAAGTTGCAAGGAAGGATAATTTTAAGTATTGTGACTACAAGTTTTTTTCATAGTTGTAAGGCTTCTGTATTTTACAACAAATTTGAAGTATTTTGTATATACAGAACACAGAAGCAATGTAGACAAATAAAGCTTGCAAAATTAGACAAGCTGATGTTGTCTGGAATTATTGCAACAATGAAACGACATACCTTGATATTCAAATTAATTTTGATATGATTGTCTATGATTGTTTGATTTCATTCTGTAATTGACCTTTTTTTAAAAAAATATGCCAGTTGTAATGAACACAGGCTTTTGGTTTTTCCCCCTGGGAGGTTTACAAGATTCTATAAGACTCTTAGGGAGGGTTTGGTTTCAGTTATCTCTGCAGCAGATAGCAGTGGTGCAGCAAGCTCACGCTGGCGGTATTGGCACAAAGGGAAAACATCGGGGTTAAGGTTGGGGAGACGAAAGGGAAGTAACTCCCGCTTTTTCCTGCCTTTCTCTTCAACCAGTGCTCTGCTGGGGCTGCATTGCCTTGTGGGGGGCAGGACTCATGGAGCTGGTCGGTCAGTTCCTCTCCCTCTTACTGAGGTGGCAGTGAGGAAGAGGTGGTGGCACCATTGGTGGGTTCTTAAAGTCTGAGCAGGTGAGCTAAAGATAGTGTTTGCTTTTATTTACTTTCCAAACATCTTCTACCTCCAGCAACCACTAAGGCCTTTTCCCTGCCTGTTCCTGCTGCCATCATTCAGGGGGCCGTGGCGACTTCCCTTTTTTTTTTTTTTTTTGTTCTATAAAGTAAGTGACATAGCGAAACAGCAATGCATCTACCTAGTATGGTACATATAATACCACCAATGTATCTCATTTGTCTCTAGAATAGCACTGCATCAATAGGGAGTTTAAAAAAAATAAAGCAGTAGAGAAAATGGAAATAAAGGACGGGGCTTCCAGTCATCCATTAAAATGTCACAACTCTCCTGATATATCATAGGGTTGTCATTTCAGATGATACCACCAACAGTTCTATTTGGGTGTGAACTAACCATCCACACAGACTACATAACAAACTAGGAGCACACTGAATCATGCCAAAAACCAGAAGCCATAGTCCGGTGCTAGAAAGGAGCAAGACAGCTGTAAAAATGAAAGGATCGAGCAATCTAAGTCAAAATGCATGTGGACACCATAATTTGATTGGAACCAAACTGCAACAAAAGCTATCCAAATAACAAGCTTATATACCCATTTGGGCAGGCCCTAAGACTCATGGCATCTTGACAACTTACATGTGTTATTTGGCATAAATTTGGCAGGCCACTTCTTCAGAACTTACTACTGTTATAATTGAAAGGATCTAGCCCACAACACTGATTTTCCAGGGAGTTCTGCTCAGAGCTCAAAGACTGGGGCTAAATCTCCTAGTACCCAGAACCAGCATTGAAGGATTTTGGAAGTTGTAATTTAATGAGATACCCTTTCCAAGTTCAGGTCCTGCTTGGAAGATGGCATACAATTAATGCCAGGGGAAAAAAAGGAAAGTTCTGGTGAAGGCTCTGCTCTGCTATACATACACAATTGGAAGTATATTCTGTTGGAGATTAGAATGAACCATCCCAAGACTGTAGTTTAAGTGTAACCATGATCCCTCAGATATCTTCATATTGTCTGATTTAAAAAATGGACATGAACCCAGAATGCTAACTAACTCTGGGTCTCCTTACACCATATGTCTTGCTTAGATATATCAGGTACAATATTTGTTATGCCACTTTTTTCAAACTGGGAAGCTCTGTCTATTATACTTAAAGAGTTACAGAGGATTTCCTGGTGTCATCAAATGATATTTAAAAGTCAGTTTGGGCCACAAAGTAGAAGGTAAAGTGTTTGTAGAAGTTTCTGTAATGGGGTGGAATCACCAATGAAAGCACTACACAATTTTGGACCCTGATAAGTAGGGATACTTTAAAAAAATAAATGACATGTAGTATAATTTCCTAATTTTCAGATTCTGCACTCTCCCCACCCCCACCCCAGACACTTTGGCTATTGTTAAGCATTTCAAACACAAAATTCAGGTAAAGTTTAATTCAATATCTGTAAAACCTAAAAGCTTTGCAGCAAATGTTAAAGGGAGAGATGCAGAAGTTGTTCAGTGCTGACATGAAAGAGCCTTTTGAGAAACCTAAATAGATTCTTCCCCCCTTTGTTTTGATAAGAAAACAAAATGGAAACCTCTGCATGAACATAGATCTCAGGCATGTAAAATCCAAAACAGCAGCAGACTGCCATAATTCACCCAACATCAATGAAATATTGCTCTATTTTATAGGACGCCTTAGTCGTTACTGCTCTGAATATTTCTTCTGCATATCACCAGGCTCCTTTGGTTACAATTTCTCACAACTACATGGCCCTTATCACCCCCAGAATATTTGTTTCTGTTTAAAAGGATGCCATTTGGATTGTCTTCACTGCTTCACTATTTCAATAAATAATACATGTGTTTTTGGCTATACGTCAAGCATTGCATACGCAAAATGATAATTAATATAGATCAAAACTGTTGCCGCACGTGATGGTGGTATCAGGAACATTTCAACAACATACAACATCTGTGTACAGAAGTTCCAGTTCTCCCTCTCCCCCCGCCCACCCATAGGATAAATGTGCAAAGACAGTTTTAAAGAATCAAATTCCCACATCTGCTGATGGAGTGTTGCCTCTTTCTGAACAGAGAGAGTCCAGAAATGTGAACCTATTAACCACAATGCTTATATAATAAAAGCATGGTCATGCATGACGATAACACTTGAGCACCATCTCCCTTGAAGACAAGTAGCCAGTGAATTTTATCTCATTGATGAAAGGATAATGGAGATGGATGACTTGGTTATTCCAACACTGCTACAAATAACATTGATCCATTTAGCCCATGGAGGTCATCTGAAAATGAGTCTGCAATAACAATAGAGTTAGGCAAAGTTTTACCTATGTTCTTAAAATCAAGGAAGTTATTAGGACATGCGGCGCTTGTACTACACAAGTGATGAATTCCAGAAGGTCTTCTCTACTCCATGAATTCCAATAAACTATTCATAGGATCGGTGGTGGGAAATTATAGTGAAAGTTGTAGGTCTTCATGAAGATCAAAGAAGCAAGCAAGCAAGCAAGCAAATATGTGTTATAGTAATGGTAAACTATTCTTCCATATGCCTGGAACTTTCATTTTCTGGCAAAGTGACCAAAGGCAAAGTTATCCAATTCATGTCATCTGTGTTTGGAAGCCAAGGTCTTCCTAAGAAAATAATGACTGCAAAAGGGCAGAACTGAAATTTGTAGAAACAGAGCAATATTTCAACAATAAAGGGATTAAAACATAAAGACACTGTGCTGTTCACCCTTCCTGGTGGACAAAATGAATATTCTAGTGAAGAAGAGTTTGTAATTTGCTAGTTTATGATGACAGATTTGGAATGAAGGAATTTGGGGAACTCTCAGACCCCACTTCTCAATCTTCTATAAGAGTTTCATGTTTTGAATTGTAGCGAGGACGCAGAATTACACTAAACATCCAAGGCAGAAGAATGTTTTGGGGTCTTTTATCAGATCCAAAGAATAAGGATTCACAATCTTGTAAGGGAAAACATAAAAATACAAACTATATATTCATTCACTGAGTGCAGCTGCCCTTCAGAGTTAAAAAAAAAAAGGCCCATCCAAATACTTTGAAGTGAAACAAATTAAAAGGATTTTTTCTACAATAAAAAGGCATGGGGACTGTGCTGCTCCCTGTTTGACTTTGAGTTTTGAGACCTTGTTCTATGAGAAGGTTGATGTATGGCAGTGAATGTTGCAGGAGATGATCAAGAAACCATTATTCAAGAAGCACTAGAATTTCTTTCTGGTACAAAAACAGGCACATACAAAAAATGGAACACTTCTTCCTCTCCCCCTCAGGAAAAAAAAAAGGATATTTCACACATTATAGGAAAACTCACTCTTTGTGTGCACCAGATAGGTGTGACCCTCTGCCCTCAGATGCTGTGGAGGGTGTTAAAATTAGAGCCAGCTGTTAATGCAACATGGGGATTGGGGAAGGGGCACCATTTTGGCTGTCACCAAAATACCTTTGGCCAGGCCAAGCTGGACTAAATGGGACTTCGGTCTCATCCACCAAGCATCTTCTTTTATTCTTATCAATGGCAGGGGGCAGTATTAGCCCTATGTTGTTGTTACATGCCATCAAATCAGAACCAACCTACGGTGGACCTAATAGGACATTCAATGCAAGAGTGGTTTCAAGGAGTGGTTTTACCAGTTCCAGCCGACTGGATAGTTCAGTGAATTAGTTATCTGGCTGCAGAGCCAGAGGCTGGGAGTTCAAGTCCCCACTGTGCGCCCAGAAGGCACAGTCTGTGTGGCCTTGTGCAAGCTTCACAGTCACAGGGTGCCCCCAGAAGAAGGGAATGGCAAACCACTTCTGAGCACTCTCTACCTAGAAAAACCTGGAAAAGGTCACCATAACTCAGAACTGACTTGAGGGCAGACTATTATTATTATTATTATTATTATTATTATTATTATTATTATTATTATTATTATTATTATTATTATTATTATTATTATTATTATTATTATTATTATTATTATTATTACTACTACTACTACTACTACTACTACTACTACTACTATTATTATTATTATTATTATTATTATTATTATTATTATTATTATTATTATTATTATTATTAACCAGTTCCACATCCCCAGTGAATTTCCATGGCTGAGCAGGGATTTAAACGCTTAATTCCTAATCCATCACTGTCCACTACACCACTCCATATACTACACAAACACAGACATCTTAGACTATCTTGGACTATTATTCCCAGAATCCCCTCAACAACAAACCTTGCATGTGGTCTAAAACACTGACCATAAAACATGTCAAGCTGTGAATGACAGTAACCATATCCTCTGCCTAACAGCTGTATCTATTACTATTTTACTGGTCTATGTTGTGCAGTTTAATCACACATTATTAGCTTAAGCAGAACTTTTCATTTTTATAACAGCAAAATATAAATAAGCATGGGAGGTCAGCACAACAGCAACAGCTAGTTAATTTCTCGTCAGTGTGGGAAACCGGGGGCTCTCCAAATTTTTGTAGACTATTATTCCCATCATTCCAGGATGGCTGCAGCTGATGGGAATTGTTCTCCAGCAACATCTGGGGAGTCACCAATTCCCCAGCCATGGTCTAAATCCTAGGGCCTAGAAGCTGGATGTGAAATAAGTCTTTAGTCTGTCAGTTGTATCTGAATATTCCCAACAATACTGGCAATCAAGCACTGACCTGGGGTGCTCACCACTGAGGGCTAGGAGTCTTTTTCAGGCACCTTTGAACAGAGAAAGAATTGTTGATGATGTTGCTTGAGCAGAAACTGGGACAGTGCCAAGTTTTGGTAAGCAAGAGATAAAGAGCTGGACCTTATAAACTGTACCTCAGTCACTGTTTTTGTTTACTGAGCATTTTGAAACCCCTGCTGCTGCTTTTTTGGTTTCGGGCCTGGGATTTTTGTGACACTCTTTATGTTGATGCTAGGCAGGCAATGGAAACCTGCAGCTAGAGAAAGCTCCATGCAGGCTCAAGGTAGACCCGTTCCAACTTCCAAGAACATCTGGAACCATCTCATTTTTGAGTCATTACCTGTGAGCTGTCTCAGGATTTGTAATGCTGAAGAGATTCTCTTCCTCTATTCCAGTGGATGGGCAGAGCTGAAGGCACTTTCCTCTGGACCTCCTGTGGTGGAAGAAGGTGTATTTACCTCATGATCTTTTGCTGCTCCCCCCACAGTTGTGTTCCGGGCAGACAACACTAAAAGGATTTATTGCTACACCAAGCTGCCTCTTGGAGCTCAGTCATGTAGGAGATGTCCCATTATATGGGCAGTTGACTTTAATAGTCCTTGTGTGCTTAAAGCACAGCAAAACAACAGTGGGGTGGGGGGGAATCCCCACTCCACTTAGACGGCCCTTCCCCCTTCCCCCAAGCCCTGCTAGTCTATTTGCACAGTAAATTAAAAATATGAATCACTTTTCTGTACTGCCTCCCCAAACACTCATCCTGTCAGGCTCTGGGTTGTCTTCATTTGTATTACCTTAATTTAATGTTAATTATGTTCTTCATTTACAAAGAACAAGCATTTACACTCCCCATCTGGGGATATGCAGCACTTACTATCTCTATGGATTTGGTTGTGGGGGAAGGGAAGGGGGGAGGACTCATTAGCAACCAGGCAAGGTAGAGGAGGGGACTAAGGCTGCTTCCCTCCCAGCTCTGGAACTCTCCCCCTCTGCTTTTCCACAGATGGACTTTGCTGAGGAGATGCACAATTACCTTTCAATTTATGAATTGGTGTGTTACTCTGTCTCTTATACTAAATTGTGAAGATCAAACAGTCAATGAGAAGAGACAGATTGATTATTCTGGGAGTTTGGGGGTCAAGAACAGGGCTTTGGTCTGAATACTGAGGAAACAAACAAAATGGCTGAGGTTGTTAATTGAAGACCTAGCATTGCCCGACATACACTATGGTCTCTCAAAAGGCAGAAATGCACAACTCTTTTGCTTTTAAAACATTAATAGTGAAGGTTAACATTTCCCCCCCATCTCTATCACCAACAGAGAAAAGAGAGACGTTGCTGGGAGACCACCAAAAATTGTTAACATGTGGATGCAGAACATACATTTTGTGATATTTTGCACCACTTGTCCATGTTATTTGGCTGACTGGGGTGAAGAAACCACCCTGGTACCAACAGCCTGCAAGACTGCACAATACTGATGTGTTCACTTAAATATTTGAGAACTACTTTAACATGCCATGACAGGCCCACAAGGCAATGATAAGGAAACTATGGATGCTCAGATATTTGGACTTCAGTTTCAACTGTCCTGATCAATTTAGCCCAGAGTCACACATGAAGTGGGCTGTAGTTCAGCAACATTCGGAGGGCCACACATTCACCATTCCTCTTGCTAAGACAACTGAAAGAAAGGCATTGGTTTGCAAACTAGTGGAAACATACAGAAAAGGCACACTGCAAAGTCCTTTCAAGATTCTGTCAGTGCGAGAAATAGGATACAGCTCCACTAAGTACAATCTGTGCCCTCAGTTGCACCTTTGCAGTCTTATGTGCACCATGTGCATGATTTGGTAGTGTTTAACACACCTCTATAGTTAACAGTAAAATTGTAAATATGTTAAGTGCACTTAAAAGTGCACTTGAGATAAATGTGGTGTTTCTATGAGGTTAGATCCAGAATTTGTTCTGTTTCAAGTCAACCTACAAGTTAATAATTACTAACTTAAACCTTAATGATTTCAGTGTGTCTACTCTAGATTGATTATCTCTGGGTCAAACCTTTTATTTCCAGATCCTGATGTCCTTGGCAGCCATTCCTATATCTGCGTGCGTGCGTGCGTGTGTGCGTGCGTGCGTGCGTGCGTGCGTGCGTGCGTGCGTCCGTCTGTCTGTCTGTCTGTCTATCTATCTATCTATCTATCTATCTATCTATCTATCTATCAACAAGTATAACCACTCCATAGTAAACACACACACTCTGGGCAATTCTCAATACATTAAAATCACATATGGTAAAAGAAACAAAATCCCATACAATAAATATGATAAAACGGATAAAACCCTGTCCCTAGCTAAAACCTATATTCAAATAAGAAATTAAAACAGATTTGAACATTTCTGGTAGTAAAGCACTAATAAAAGGTGGCTTTAAATAATACTGTTATTACTTTTCTTTCAACAAAATGCCTTCATTGTATTTGCATCATCTGTTCTAATAAAATTGATCTTTTTGTGAACCTTTTGGCTAAACTGCCTTTCTACAATTCATTAATCCTTTCACATCATAATACTAACTCCTGAAAGTGAAACACACGAAGTCTGGCTCTGCTGCCTCCTCACAGAGATGACCCTCTTTTCTTGAAGACTGTGTCAAGAGGTTGTCAGCCTGGCATGTTCTATCAAGCTAGTAGGACTTTGAGAACCATCCCAATGGCAAACTGAACACCTGCAGTCCAAGCACCAACATACTTTGGTGCAGAAAAGCCCATCAACATAAGATTGGCCACCAGGTGATAATTTGGCTGCACCAAGTATGAGAATGACCATGGGAACACTTGTGATCTGCATCAGTGACTATCTGCATTGATCAAATAGTGGACCTTCAAGGTATGTTCAAGGTGGTTTAAGTGAAACACACATATAAGAATAGTATAGCATCCACACCCATTATCCCCACCTCTCCTTTATACAATGAGGCAAATTTACAGAAGACCTCTGTGGAGATTCATGGGACTCTGTCTCACTTATCTCAGGTCAAGTAGGGCTCACATATCTTGCTGTTTGGTTTCCAGCTGTGGGTAGCCTCATGTTTCTGCACACCACACAATCAGGACATGATTCCCTTTTAGTCCCTCACAAAAAGTATCCAGGGCCGCACTGCTTCTGGACCAGAGACTGGAAATATTAATCTCTTTTTTTTCAGACCTCAGCTCCCAAAATCCCCTTGCCAGCACTGCAAACAAACCCAGAAGTGCAACTCAGAAGGCATCACTGCTGAGAGTGCCTACCCCGAGGGAGATCCAGAAAACCTCTACTAGCAACCAGGGCTTCTTGGTGGGTATTCTAAGAGGCTTTGAAGAACATCCTTCCCCTGCAATAGAATTTTTTTGGCCCACGGTGCTTAATTTTGCAGTCTTTGTTTTGCTGTCGCCATAGGAAATATTGTAATTTTTTTAAAAAAATCTATTTAAGCTTGTTATCTCTTTGGTCAGGGTTGGGTGGTTGGGTTATCCCCTTCTTGCTGTAAACCACCCAGAGTAGTGGTTTCCACTAGATGGGTGGTATAAAAATGTAATAAATAAACAAACAAACTAGTACTGTAGGTTCAATACAAGCTTCTATCTATTTTTTCAATAGCCGAGAAACACTTTAGGTAATGAGAGCAGCATCTAAGAGAAACCAACTCATATTATGAGTTAATGTGATGGTTCATGAGATCATAAGGTTGCCAGAGAAGACTGAAGTGTCATAACATTAGGGGGGAAATGGCCTAGCATCTTTCTTACAGCCTGAGCTCTCATTGGCAGTCGCCTACTCGATCAGAAGTGTGTCTTTCCCATAATCCATATAATCCAAATTGGGCTTTCTGCACTATAAACCTTGTTCCTCAGATCTGGCAGTAGAAAACAGTTCCTGAGCATCTCCAGCTAATCTTGATTTGGCTTCAGTTAAGCCAACCTAAGCTATTTTACCACCTATCTTCTTCAAGTGTCTCAAGTGGTTATGGGCTTGCCATATAGATTGGAGTAGTGTTCCAAAGAGACCTTCATGGAGTGCTAATATTAAATAGTGATTCACTAACAAAACATTTATAGGGGAGAGATCCTGGTGCTGTTTTTCATCTCCTCACCAGGACCACCCAGCTGCAGGCTCAGGGAAGACCTTTCTTTGTGAGATGTGGCAAAGGCTCCAAAGACCTACTTCTAATTCATTGATAAGGATTGATTCAGCTGCTTGAATTTTCTTGCTCTCTCCTTGGGGGATGGGGCAGCTGGCTAGGAAAGATGTCATGATTAGCACTTCCACTTCCAAATATACCACTACACCACTGGTCTGCCACCCTCACAGCAGTCCAAAAAACAGGTGTAGAGATGTTTGCACCTCTGCAAAGAGGGCTGGGGGCATTGCAGCAGGCAGAGGGATAACCCCACCCCCATACATTTACAATGGATTCTATTCAAGAGTGGCATTAAATAACTTCCTGTGATGCCAGGAAGAGCTGACCTGACCACTGGGGAGGTGAGGCAGATGCCGGATAGCAAAAAGCCGTGAAGGACAGAAAGTGCTGAAGGACAGACCAGGGTGTGCCATGCAATCATCTAAGCAAGCCTGGTGTCCTCTGGTGTGCTGCAGTCCTATTCCTAGTGTTGAAGTAGGATTTCAATTTCCAGGCCATTCAAGCTTCTGGATATGGGGGGTGGGGTGTTTCCTTGGGGCAATAAATTCTCTCTTGCCTCATTTTTGTTTAGAGAATTTTCCTCCTAAGAGAAAGTTAAATACAGTAATGTGAAAAAGAAAATACCCCCTCTTTGAATTCTATGGTTTTATATATCAGGATATAATAAAAAATCATCTGCTCCTTATGATTAGGCATCCTTCAGTCGCGACAGACTATGGTAACGTGCTCTGTATGGAGGACTTGGAACAGCATCTAGTGTGGCTGAGAAGGCCAATTCGAGAGTGACAATCCCTTCCACACCCTAGTCTGCTACACCCTGGTTTTAATTTTATAGTCTATCCATTATATTCACTGAAGTCTCTCTGTCACCTGCTTTATCTGATACACTAGCCTATTTTACTGAATTGTTGTTAGGGCTATTGAGATAATAAATGTGAAATTCTTTGAGCAGTTAACAGCAAGGCTGCATCGTTTGCAATTCACCTGGTCTAGTCTACCTAGGGCTTGCAGAACCAAAGCACCTGCACTTTTTGATTGGCAGGGTTGATGATGTCATCTGCCTCTTCCCTTCAGGCTTTCCGGTTCCCTATAAGTTTAGGTGCAGTGTTCCCACTAGGGGGAGGGGAGAAACATTCCCAGAAACAATATATTGGTACAAACTTTCTCCAGTTATTATTGGGGGGGGGGGGGGGTGTTTGATCTCACATAAGCAATGAGTATGTGGGGTTGATCTTGAATGGGCAGTTGAAATCCATCAGCATTTCAAAAAAAACAAACAACAACAACACTTCTGGTGCAAATAAAAAACACTGCCTGCATTTTTTTAATCTCTGGGCAGGTGACTTGGGGTCAGTCATAATGAGGGCCTGCATTGTAAAATTACCACTTTACCTACCATAGAGCAGCTCCGTGAGTCTTTGCTTGGACAGAATAGCTATTCCTTCAGTACATTTCTCAGAGTGCACCCATCCCTTTCATACAGCTGTTCTACTGAAATATCCCCTCTTGAACCTCAGACTTACCTTGCTTCGGGCTGAGATGACACCCATATTCCAACTTCCTGGTATACAAGTCTTTTTTGCCCTGAAAATTAGGCAAGGCCTGAAAATTAGGTAAATACAACCCCAGATGAACAACAGCACATGACATATTACACTGTGTCGTGATTTATTTAATAAAAATTAAGCCAAAATGGAGAAGCCATGTGTGAAGAACTAAGGACACCCTTACTGCTTCCATAGGAATTAAGAGGCTAAGTAGCAGCCAGGTGCTGCTAACCAAATGCCCTTGAGTAACTGATCATCAGCAAATGTGACTAAATCTATAAAAGCAGAAGTTTTAGCAGTTTGCTGGTATGGAGCATTAAGGTGTGTATAATTTCAATCTTTTTTATGTTTTCATGTTTTAATCTTTTAATTGTATTTTAAATCATATATTGTTTAATTTATCTTTTAATATTTAACTTATTGTGTTTTTAAATTGTGTGAATTTTAATGTTGTGAGCCACTTTGGGTCCCTTGTTGGGAGAAATGTGGCATATAAATAAAACTAATAAAGAAATAAACACAATGCCAAGGAGGAAACACATCAGCAATGATCATAGAGAAGCAATTGTTACTGCCCATCAGTCTGGGAAGGGTTATCAGGCCATTTCCAAACAATTTAAAGTCCATCATTCTACAGTGAGGTCAATTATTTACAAGTGGAAAACGTTCAAGACAGTTGCCAATCTTCCTAGGAGTGGACGTCCAAGAAAATTTACCCCAAGGTTAGACCATCTAATGCGCAGAGAAACTGCCAAAAACCCAAGAGCTACATCTCAGATCCCATAGGCCTCAGTTAGCATATAAAATGTTAAAGTTCATGACAGTACAATTAGAAAAAGACTGAAGAAGTATGGTTGGCTTGGAAGGGTTGCCAGAAGAAAGCCTCTTCTCTCCAAAAAGAAGATGGCAGCATGGCTTAGGTTTGCAACGTTGCATCTGGACAAACCACAAGCCATCTGGAACAATGTCCTTTGGACAGACAAGACCAAAGTGGAGATGTCGCACAGCACCACATTTGGCAAAGACCAAAAACAGCATATCAGCACAGCCACTTCATACCAGCTGTCAAGCATGGTGGTGGAGAGGTGATGATTTGGGCTTGTTTTGCAGCCTCAGGACCTGAGCACCTTGCAGTCATTGAGCTGACCATGAACTCCTCTGTATATCAAAGTATTCTAGAGTCAGATGTGAGGCCATCTGTCCAATAGCTAAAGCTTGGCTGAAATTGGGTTATGCAACAGGACCATGCTGGAAGAAATATCAACAACCTCAGATATGCAGATGATACCACTCTGATGGCAGAAAGTGAGGAGGAATTAAAGAACCTCTTAATGAGGGTGAAAGAGGAGAGCGCCAAAAATGGTCTGAAGCTCAACATCAAAAAAACTAAGATCATGGCCACTGGCCCCATCACCTCCTGGCAAATAGAAGGGGAAGATATGGAGGCAGTGACAGATTTTACTTTCCTGGGCTCCATGATCACTGCAGATGGTGACAGCAGCCACAAAATTAAAAGACACCTCCTTCTTGGGAGGAAAGTGATGACAAACCTAGACAGCATCTTAAAAAACAGAGACATCACCTTGCCGACAAAGGTCTGCATAGTCAAAGCTATGGTTTTTCCAGTAGCGATGTATGGAAGTGAGAGCTGGACCATAAAGAAGGCTGACCGCCGAAGAATTGATGCTTTTGAATTGTGGTGCTGGAGGAGACTCTTGAGAGTCCCCTGAACTGCAAGGAGAACAAACCTATCCATTCTGAAGGAAATCAACCCTGAGTGCTCACTGGAAGGACAGATCCTGAAGCTGAGGCTCCAATACTTTGGCCATCTCATGAGAAGAGAAGACTCCCTGGAAAAGACCCTGATGTTGGGAAAGTGTGAAGGCAAGAGGAGAAGGGGATGACAGAGGACGAGATGGTTGGACAGTGTCATCGAAGCTACCAACATGAATTTGACCAAACTCTGGGAGGCAGTGGAAGACAGAAGGGCCTGGCGTGCTCTGGTCCATAGGGTCACGAAGAGTCGGACACGACTTAATGACTAAACAACAACAACAACAAAATCAGGACCATGATCCCAAGCACACCAGCAAATCTACAACAGAATGACTGAAAAAGAAAACAATCAAGGTGTGGCAACGGCCCAATCAAAGTCTAGACTTCTAACCAATTGGAATGGTGTGGCAGGACCTTAAGAGAGCTGTGCATAAACAAATGCCCACAAACCTCAATGAATTGAAGCAATGTTGTAAAGAAGAGTGGGCCAAAATTCCTCCACAACGATGTGAGAGACTGATAAAATCATACAGAAAACAATCACTTCAAGTTATTGCTGCTAAACATAGTTCTACAAGCTATTGAATCATAAGGTGTACTTAGTTTTTCACACATGGATTCTCTACTTGTGGCTTTATTTTTGTAAAATAAATCATGACACAGCGTAATATGTCATGTGTTGCTCTTCATCTGAATTTGTATTTATCTAATTTTCAGACCTGCTAAGGACCAGATGATTTTTATTATGTCCTGAAATGTAAAACCATAGAATTCAAAGAGAATGTACTTTCTTTTTCACATGACTGTGTTTTCTGAGAGTCTGAACTAGAGTTTTTAGGGTTTAATTTAATTTAATTTATAGTTTCAATGTTTTAAAAATTAAAAACATTGGATGGGTTTTTTGGATCTTTTTGAGCAATCAGCCAGTCTTCCTCTGCATGTGCTCTCTCTGTATGTGGGTATGTGTTCTCAGCTTCAGAAAGCAGGAAGAAGCTAGTTTTGTGCAGCAATACTGTACAGATTGCAGAAACCTCAAGGAAAAAGCATTTGTTCCTTTGTTCTCATTTTGAAGGTGAATAATCTTGCTGAGCTTCGGAATGGCTTATTGCGTTGAGATAACCTAAACCAGCGAGAGTGGAGAATTCAATAAGCATTCCTCACGTCCATAGGCTGCCATCTTGTCCTTTGGCTCAAGCAACAAAATGTCTTGGGCAGGCCCTGGTGCTAAGAGAAAACACAGGCACTCACCATATTGCACCAACCAGCCCTCAGATCAGCTTCTCAGCCATGGCAAGTCTGGCCAGTTTTAAGGAGACTTGGTCTTTCTCACTCACTTCGTTAAAGCTTAGCTCTAAACTAAAGGTTACAGACCATTTATATTTCATTTTAAATGACTGAAATTGATTAGTGTATACAAAGATTCTGTGGCCTTAGGCAGGGTCCTGTACTTTATTGTTGGACCAGATGACAGAACTGGCAGCACAGAGTAAAAAATACAAGATGCCCAGTTGGTAAAGGAAATTTCTTCCATGACAAATGATCACTCCTGAGAACGTGGCAGCTCTGTTGTTGTCCCTCAGCACCTCTGGCTCTATCCTGCTAGAGCAAGCTTTACATACCTCTCATGTACATCTGCTTTTGAGAGCCACTGTTGATGTCTGTTTTGTAAATGTCTCCTTTGTCCTTGGTTTGCCCTAAGTTCATCTGCATTTGTTTCCAGCTGTATCTAATAAGCATTACATGGTGCCCCCTGAAATAATAGTGAGTGGCAATTTCCATACTCTGATTTAATGAGGTAGCAGGAAACAGGACAACTGGTTATAAATGAACCATCTGGAAAATGGCCCAATTTCTGTATAGCCATCTTTCTAGTGCTACACTCCAGCTTCTTTGTGTCCCATTTTGGGGAGAAACTCAGGATATGAATCTAATCAATCAAATTAAATTTCACTGCCCTCATTTCAGGACTCTTTTAACCCTGACTATCTCTAATTTTAGGGACGTGGTGGCACTGCGGGTTAAACCGCAGAAGCCTCTCTGCTGCAAGGTCAGAAGACCAGCAGTTGTAAGATCGAATCCACGCAACGGAGTGAGCTCCCGTCGCTTGTCCCAGCTCCTGCCAACCTAGAAGTTCGAAAACATGTAAAAATGCGAATAGATAAATAGGTACCACCTCAGTGGGAAGGTAACGGCGTTCCGTGTCTAGTCGCACTGGCCACGTGACCACGGAAACTGTCTTCGGACAAACGCTGGCTCTATGGCTTGGAAACGGGGATGAGCACCGTGCCCTAGAGTCGGACATGACTGGACTAAATGTCAAGGGGAACCTTTACCTATCTCTAATTTTGACAGCATACTTCCCCCAGCTTGGAAAGTTACTATTTAAAATAATCCTTTTCCATTACTCATTACAGTGTTTATTATTCACTGCAACATTAGCAAAGAAGTTTTTACTTGTTGTGCTGCTTGTTACTTTTCTATTGTTTTGCATTAAGGAGGTGGGCTTACAATTAAGATAATGGTATGAAACTTTAAACATTCCTGTCAAAATGCCATATAATGCTCTTTGAAAATAACTTTTGAAAGTAATTACAAACATTACTTCCTAATAAAGTGAACTTTATTAGCCCAACTTGTACATATACAATCCACAGAAGTAACTAGAGTCACTGCATTACTTGTAATTCATTATTCCCAGTCTCTTACCCAGATCCTATTTAAGATGATTTATTCAGCCTTGCTGTTAACTGCTCAAAGAATTTCACATTTATTATCTCAATAGCCCTAACAACAATTCAGTAAAATAGACTAGTGTATCAGATAAAGCAGGTGACAGAGAGACTTCAGTGAATATAATGAATGGACTATAAAATTAAAACCAGGGTGTAGCAGACTGCATCATTTGCAATTCACCTGTCTAGTCTACCTAGGGCTTGCAGGACCAAAGCACCTGCACTTTTTGATTGGCAGGGTTGATGATGTCATCTGCCTCTTCCCTTCAGGCTTTCCAGTTCCCTATAAGCTTAGGTGCAGTGTTCCCACTAGGGGGAGGGGGAAGGGAGAAACATTCCCAGAAACAATATATTGCTGCAAACCTCTCCAGTTATTATGGGGGGGGGGGGGGGTTTGATCTCACATAAGCAATGAGTATGTAGGGTTGATCTTGAATGGGCAGTTGAAATCCATCAGCATTTCAAAAAAAACACTTCTGGTGCAAATAAAAACCACTGCCTGCATTTTTTTAATCTCTGGGCAGGTGACTTGGGGTCAGTCATAATGAGGGCCTGCATTGTAAAATTACCACTTTACCTACCATAGAGCAGCTCCGTGAGTCTTTGCTTGGACAGAATAGCTATTCCTTCAGTACATTCCTCAGAGTGCACCCATCCCTTTCATACAGCTGTTCTACTGAAATATCCCCTCTTGAACCTCAGACTTACCTTGCTTCGGGCTGAGATGACACCCATATCCCAACTTCCTGGTATACAAGTCTTTTTTGCCCTGTACTCACCCCAAATCTCACTGGTAGTCTCCAGTCAGCGGTGGGTATGAACGAAGTCAAGGCTATGAAATGCCTGACACAAGACTGTCTGTGAATGACCGACAGTAACATGCTGGAGGAACAAACACACTCCAGGGAGGGAGAGGAAAGGCACACATGCTCTGACTTGCTTACAGCCTTCCTTCTCTCTCCTTCCCTCACTTATTAACAATGACCTCCTTACTCACCATGCTCTGGATTCCCCAATTCCAAATAGCTTTTAAATGCACTTCATGATCTGAGTTGGTGCTGGTTAATGTGGGGGGGGGGGGGGCGGGACACTTGCAACCATAAGCCAGCATGCACCCACCCACCGACGGCATTACCGTCATACTCACTGTGGCACACTCAAGCTGACAGCAAGAGACACCCACATCTGCACATCCACCCTAACATTTTAATTAATGACAATGGCGCTTTCTGTCTCTCGTCCTCTCTCCTCGGTGCTTTAATGTGTGTCCATGGCTCGCCCGGTCCCCACAGCCATGGAAATATTAGCTTGACGGATGTGCTGTGTCGCCGGTGCTCCCTCGACGGGCCTAGCTGTCAGCTCGCCGATGATGACATTAACACAGGCAGAAAGTGATGACAAATGCCCGTTATCAGCGAACGAGGCCTGTGACAAATCGAACGCCGCCTCGCGAGCAGCCCCATTACGCTGTAATAAAAAAAGATGGATGGCTTTGCGTGCCGGGGCCTGGTGCTAATGCGATTTTGCCTGGTCTCAGAGGGTTCCAATTAAGGCAGAAAAGAGAGAGTGAAGAGGAGACCCAGAAAGCTTTCTCTCACGTGCACACACGTGCCCAGCCTTCCCTGCCAAGATGGCACTAATCGAGTCAGATCACCTTGAAGGAACAGGATCAGACACCCCCACACACACACCAGACTTATCAGAAACACAGGCTGGAGAGATTCCCAGTTCCAGGTGGGCTTCTGAACTGCAGGGTGCCTGTGGGAAGCAGAGAATCAGCAAAGTGGACAGAAGGATGGCACAGATGGGCCTGGGAAATGTATTTGTCTAATATGCCCCTGCCTCAGCCTTGTTCTGGCAGCTCCCACTGCATCTGGCTCACTCTGCCTCCATCAGGTGAAGGGCTTAATCAAATCATGGTCTCTCTACCATCCATTGCAATGGGTGGGGTGGGGTGGATGGGGAACAGCAGGAGGGTGTTTACAGGTACAAAAGGCAAGAAGAAGTAGCCATGAAGAATCGTATGTTGGGATCTGAAGAGAAACATGGGAAGGGAAAGGATCATCTGGGCTAGCTGACAATTGGGTGTTTGCGATATACACACAGGCCTGACACTGTTTCTGTTATCTCCTGGGCCCTGTAGACAAACAAACACACCACTGAGATCAGATGTTTATTGGTTGCATTCTTTAAGGTAATCAATCCAACTATATATTTAAAGCAGAGAGACAAAAAGCCTTTCAAACTGACATTTCTTTTCTGACCAAGAATATGCTGGTGGGGGGAGTGTTGTTACATTTAGATGGCAAATTGTGTCTTTCAGTACTTCTGGGTGTGTAGTTTGAAATATTTTAGACTAAACATTTTGATGGGTTTTAGGGATGGGTTGGGGGGTTGGAGGGAGTCAAAATGTGCTAGGTGCACACTGGAGACTGAGCAGCCACATCTGGTCATAGGTTTGGCACTGCCTTCTCCACAGTATCACCAGTGAACTTCAAGGAACCGCCTGGTACAAAACACAGATAAAATCTGTATTGGAATGTCATTTTGTTCTACGTACATATTGTTGACCACTGTTTTTTGTATAATGCCCTACAGGTCTAATAGCAGCCAGGTGCAGTGCGGGTGTTTACAGAGGAAAGGATATTGGGATGAACCATTAAATAAACCCACCTTTCTTAACAGTGTGGCTTCAGTCAGATCGTTAGCAGCAAGCAACCAATGATGCAAAGTACATATAACATTTTTTCTGCATGTGTTTGTGGAATAGTTATAATGTATATAAGAACAGTTTGTTTAAATTCATTAAAGCTCTAGACAAAAAATAGCAAAAAGGAGAAGGAAGAAATATCCTATTTTCACAGTGAAAACATTTGATGTGAAAATTTGTTGTGGTACTAAAAGTATTTCCATTAGAGGTTTTTGCTTAGACTTATCCTCTTCTCTCTCATTCATAGAATTTGTGGGGCCAATAGGTAGTTAAAGATGGAGAGGGAAGTAACAGGGATTCATCTGTTTTTATGATTTGGCCTGTCAAAATCTAAAAGCCTTGCCATGGGCTAGTCATACACATTCATGATGCTGGAGACCTCAGCTGGCTAGGTCACTTGTTCATACTTTACATGGATTGTTCTTCTTTTAGAAACTTTTCTCCCAAATTGTAGAAAGGCTTATTAATGATGGATAGACAGAAATGTGCCATCACCGTGTACAATAAGCCTTTACTGAGTTTGAGAGCCAATTTGGTACTGTGGCCAGAGCAGGGTTTAGTAACATGCAGCTCAAGGAGGGTATGCTTCCTGTCCCCTCACCTTCCCCCCGCCCCGAGTGCACAGTTAGTGGCTGATGCCAAATACACCACCACATTTCAGTGGTGGTATAGCAGGAAGATAGCAGAAATGATAAAAACCCATGCATTTTCCTTGAAAACAAGGTGTGCAGAAGCACTTGCCTACCTTACAGTAGAATCTCATGTTTGTTTGAAAGTTAGAGACAGAGAAGTATGCATACAAAGGACAATCATTTTAAGACAACAATATCCACATATAAAAGAGGGTTGGGCAACATGCAGCCCACAGGCTGTATGCCCACACTCCAGGATCAAAGATCTCCTCAGGAACCCTGACATCCTTAGCATGCCAACCAGTACCCAAACTTTGTTTAATTAATTCAAAAAGTCCTCACACCCTCTAGGTGGTGTGGGGGCAGTTTTGCCTTGTTTTAAGTCCTCCTCCCCCATGCCTCTTGGGCTCTTCATACCTTTTTTTTTAATGACAATTAAAAGGCACAAGGCGGTTTTTCAAGCAAACAACAATATGTTTTGTAAGAAATGTTTTTGGGGTGGGGGTTCTGAGAGCAGGTGTGGGCCTCCAAGGTCCAAGAATCTGCTTGTGGAGCCTCTGCACCTCTGGAGGTTGCCCACCCATCCTGACTTAAGATAATAAAGGGTACAGTATATCACATGCCAGATTAGCCATCCAATCTTAGGTTCAAAAAAGAAACGTTAAAAGCAAGGAGCAATAGCAATATTAGGTTATACTTTAGAAACACTATCATAAAAAGAATTTTTCAAAACCCACTTAAAACAAACTAGAAGGTATGTTTGGACTGAAGCCAAACAAACTATTGAGAGTGAGAGGGTTCGGTGGAGGGGGCCACCCTGAAAAGGCCCTGTCTGTCATGCCTAGCAGTTTCCAGTTATCCTACCAAGGTCTGATCTCAGGGCTTTGGCAGATTCTTATCAGTATAGGGAGTCCTTCAAGAACATAAACCACAATGACCATA
Organism: Intellagama lesueurii; assembly: GCA_037013535.1. NCBI lineage: Eukaryota > Metazoa > Chordata > Lepidosauria > Squamata > Agamidae > Intellagama > Intellagama lesueurii. The sequence goes on from JBAJHW010000003.1 coordinate 214,753,522, forward strand.
CCAAAGATACAGTCTCCCTCCTGCAAAGAAAGGGAGTCTAAAGTGAAAGGGAGGCAATCTCCAAAGATCCCAGGGCCACACACACCAGACCTTGGGAGGCCACATATGCGCCTGTGCCCTGCACACCACAGTGGCCACCTCCTAGTGGCAACCTCTTTCAGATTCAGGGCTGACTCCACCAGTCTAGTTTGGACAATGGATACTCTTGGGCAGGAAGTCATGTAAGCACATTTCCATTTCACCTCTGCTTCATGTCGTTTGAAATAAATTGGTTTTCGCAGAACTTGGAAGTAATGCATAAAAATAACAACATTATTTGTAATATGTTACCTTTTTTGGTCATGAGGAACTAATGACAGTTTAAAAATATAAGGTCACATCATAGTAATTTATTTTATTTTGCCATCTTGTGTAACTTTTATTTATTATTTTACACCTTGGATAATCCAGGTGTTCTTGGATTGCAACTCCCAGAAACTCCAGCCAGCACAGCTGGTGGTGAAGGCTTCTGGGAACTGCAGTCCAAGAACACCTGGGTGACCCAAAGTTGGAAACCACTGCTTGAAAACATTGCTGGTGGAGAGATATGTTTCTAGTGCCATGGAAGCCCTTGGGCCAATTATTCCATTTTTAAATTGTAAAACGTGTTTTAAAAAGCAATTACAATGGCATGTGCTATGCAATTAATACATTATCACCCGAGATTGGGGGCAGGGGAGGATGAGAGATGAGTAACACTTAATGGGTTACTTTTCATAAGTAGTAGCCAATTTAGTTTTAATTCGCCTCAGCCTCTGGACCTCTGGTACATTCCTCCATCTTTGGTTGTTCTTTGGTCCTGATCTTTCCGTTGCCTCCTGGTTTGTCCTTTACTCCTAACTACTGTCATGTCCTGGTTCCCAATTCCTTCCTCACATCAGAATGCTGCCCAAGGCTCAGCCTAATCATAAGAGCCAGAATCCTATTCACATACATGATCATATAAGGGAAATCATGTAGATGTTGCCCCACCTTCAGGCAGGCTTCCCTTTGCATGGTTGGTCTCATGTTGGTTTCAAAATCAGACACCGAACTGATTGTGTGGGTGTGCCAGTGAAGGCAGGAAACCACTGTGCGACTGTCCTTAGTTGTGCAGAAGATATCAACAGGATTTCTACCTAAGTTATGCTTCTGGATGGCACAGGTGAATCATCCACTTCCATCTCTGCTGAGTGATGAATGAGTTAGAACAGCCCTCTCTCTCTAGATGCATCAGATTGCGTTTTCTGCACTGACTATTATGCTGCTGGTTTGTTTATTATATTTGCATCCATGTTTCTTCTAAGGAGCTCAAAGCAGCATATGTGGCTGTCCTCCTGTCCATTTTATCCTTGGAGTGACCCTGTGAAAGAGATCACGCTGAGCAAATGGGACTGACCTGACCTGTGGTATCCAGTGAATTTCATGGCAAACTAAGGATTTGAACCTAGGTCTCCTGAGTCATAGCCTAACACTCTACATCATGCTGTTTGCCACAGATTCGCTGGTTCTAGTAATAATAGAGCATGCCCTCTTTCGATGACTGATGCAGGTTTCCCACCAGTTTAGAGGAGACCTGCTGAAGCAAGAACATTGATTGGTAGAACGCCAATGATATTCAGGTGACAGTGAACCAAACCAAAATAATTTTTAAGAACTATACTGAGGGCCAGGTATCTGGCTATGGAGACAGACATTGGGAGTTCAATTCCCCTCTGTGCCTGCTAGGACAAAAGCCAGTCTGTGTAGTCATGGGCAAGCTGCAGAGTCCCAGGACACCCCCCAGAAGAAGGGAATGACAAACCACTTCTCAGTACTCTGTCTAGAAAACCCTGAAAAGTGTTGCCATGAGTTAGAATTGATTTGTCAACACACAATTATTATTATTATACTGTGGCTTTGCTGCCAGTGCATCTGAAAAATGCCACCTACCAGAATTGCTATATGATCTGGTGAATCCAGGCAGAGCAATTGCCAGTTCATTGTCATGGTTTTGCCACCAATTTGCAGAAGGAGTTGTTCATATTCAGTAGCTGACTTGGAAACCACCGCTTCAAAGAAACAGCCAAAATTTAACACATCAGCATTCTCATCTCATTTGTTTGCATCCATTTCAATTGATGCCACTCATCTTCAACTGCAGGTAATTAGCTTACTATTGATAATGAGCCTCTGCAGATAGGTATTGTATTATGCCTCTATTAGTATTAAATCTGCAAAAGCATATTTCTTTTTTACAGTCAATATTCACCATCTTTTAACACCTTGTTATCCTGTGGTGTAGCATCCGGAGCTCAGAAATACAAGTAACAGCATTACTTGTGTCAAGGTTGTGCTTATGCTAATGAGACTATAGTAATGTTCCTTTGCTGCTAATGAAATGACTGCCAAGCAATGGGTGCCTTTTCTTACATGGAATGAGCAGCATTTTTACTCATTACTCATATGGTGGGGGGAGAGAATGTGTATTGCTTCTTATCTTAATTATATGAATGGCTGGAGGGTTTGTTGCCTTGGGGTGGGGTCTTTTTTCTCAGCTTTTGAACAAAGAGCCATGCAGCTTATACCAGCACTGGACTCTGTTTGTTACTTGCTTCCTTCTCATACTCTGGAAAGCACAACACAACAGCAGGAAAAAGGAGGTGTGGCTGTGCACTTGCCACAGTTCCTGGAGTGGTTGAACAATCAAAGGTCTGTATTCTGTATCCAGCTGTTTGCCCCACTTCCTGAACATGCATGGAATCACTGGCCTGGATGTTAGGAAGTCTACATAAATTCAACGTCCTTTCAAACCACAGCTATCTGGCCTTCAATGCATAGTCAGAGATGACAGAAATTACAGAGTGTGTTAACATGTGATTAAAAAAAGAATCAAAAGAGTTACACAGAACACCTTATAAAAAGAGAGTTTCATTTCTTTTGATGCTACCAATCCAATTTCTCTTCCCCCCCCTCCCCCCGGTTTTAATCTAAATAGCTATTCTTCATTTGAAACCTGGGATTGCATTATACACTTTTGACAACCAGGCAATCTCACTTCATGTGCCAGACTGTTCCTTTTTCCTACATATTTTGAGCAAGTGAAGGCAAGGTAGACATAAGCTGAACTTGCTTAGTGCTGCTTGGAGAACTAGGTGGCAATTGTCCCTTCCTAGAGAAAAACCCAGTGATTGGTGTTCCGCTCACTAATAATCTTAGAACTGCAAATCTGGAAGGAAACCTAGACCTAGGGATTTTAAATCCATCTTGAAGGCATAAGGGAAGAGCACGGAATTATGCGACAAAGCTCCCTTTCCTGATCACATTTATTTATTTCATTTATTTTTATTTATTTTTAGATTTCTACCCCGCCCCCCTAGACAACGTCTACTCGGGGCGGCTTACAAATGTCATTAAATATATAAAACATTAAAAACATTAAACAATTAAACAATTGAAACAATAATATAAAGTATTCAAGATGGGAATAATAAAAATTAAAAGACTAGAATTTAAGAATTGACAGAAGGGAAGGCCTGCCTAAATAGCCAAGTTTTTAAATGGCTCTTAAAAACACCCAGCGAGGGTGCCAGGCGGATCTCTGTTGGGAGGCTGTTCCATAGTCGAGGGGCCACTGCCGAGAAGGCCCGGTTTCTAGTTCTTTCTTTCCGGACCTCTCTCGGCGTTAGGCCCCTCAGCCGTCCCTCCTGGCTATGCCGAGTAATTCGGGTAGATCTAGGTGGGAGAAGGCGATCTGCCAAATACCGAGGTCCCAAACCGTTTAGGGCTTTGTAAGTCATCATCAACACTTTGAAATCGATGCGGAAGCGAATGGGCAGCCAATGCAATGCGGCCAGAGTGGGAGAGATGTGTTGGTATTTTCTCACCCCACTGAGCAGTCTGGCCGCTGCATTCTGCACCATTTGAAGCTTCCGCAACAATCTCAAAGGTAGAGAAACATACATCTCACTGCATCTTCCTTGGGCTTCATGGATTTCACCAGCCATGGCTGCCACACTTTCAAGTCTCTTTGCAACCATAAAGACTCAGATTATAGCATGTGCCACTCAGGAATGCTTTGGCATGGTTTCTTTTTTCTGTTTGAAGACCTGAGCCCTGGATAGATCCCAGCCAAACAAAGTAATGCCATGTCCCCTTTGTCCTGTGCTTAGGAAGATGATTGTGTTGAAAGCTGGCCAACAATAAGACTTGGAAAGAGAGGCTACTGCCTGCTGAGAAATGGAAAGAGAAAGGGATATAATATAATTATGTCTGGAATGGGCAAAGAAAATCTAATTTGTTCCCAAGCTAATCTTGTCTTAGCACTAAGTCTGAGTGAGCATCATGAGGAATGACACAAAAAGAAAGATAGGTACTAGAGAGACTTCTAATTAGTCACTACAGGCCAACATCTCATAGCAGCCAGATTTTAAAAAATAATAATAATTTTCTTTATGTAATTAGTAACAATAGTACCTAAACTATGACGGTACTAAGATGACATCAGATGGCCATTGTAGCTGCCAACATAGCACACACATACACACAACCTGCATTTATCCTGGGCTACAACAAGAATTTAAAATGCTAGCCAGCAATCACGATGGTCAGAGAATTCTGGGACTTGTAGTTTAAAAAGTCATCTTCAAATTAAATAAAGAATACTAAAAATAAAATCTCATAAAATACTCTGGATGAACAAGCGTTGTCCACAAACCAGCATTGCCTCCATAAGCCTAGCAGGCTGGGAAATATTCGCTCCTCCTGATGCTTTGGATCACACACACATGCATGACCAGCATATGTAGTCAGTGTCAAGAAAGGGTGTTTCTGCAGAAACATGGACAGGAACACGCATGCGCCTGCACACTTTCTTTATATCCTTTCAGCTCCTATTGACCCCAAATTCACCTGCAGGCTGACCTTCATTATTATACATCAGCTAGAGTGCAAGGTCACTGCAGATCAGCACCTATCACAGAAGGTGTGTGAGAGAGAGGGGGAAGGGGGGGAGAGGGGGGGAGAGAGAGAGAGAGAGAGAGAGGGTCAGATAAACACAGAGAAAGGGCACAAGATGACGCTATTCTTGCCTCCATCTTGGGCACTTCCGTTGCTGCTGCCCCTCCCTCACCACCATCTGGGGATGATCACATTGCGTTTCCCATTCATTGATATGCAGAGCTGATCAATTTCTGGCTATGGTGTTGCAGTGTAGTTAGAGGATTGCCTAAGACATGGGTTGCCTAGTGGTACCACTTCATTGCAAGAATGGAGGATAAGTGCAAGACATGATTGCCATTCATTACATCGAACTGTCACATGAAAAAGCAAGTGGAGTTCACAGAAGGTGGAGCTCAAAAAAAAGAAGGGCATATTCACTGCTTGTGAATTTCACAGCCCAGCTGTCAAATATGGGGTTGAAGGAAGCTGAGGATATGGATCTAACAAATTATCTTGCCTTCTTTTTTGAGTTAAAAGCACATCTACTCAAGAACAGATCCTGATCTGGCAGTGCAGTGCTAAACTGGAAATACAGGCTGTATCCACACTATAGAGACAGATAGGTTAAGTTATGGGGGATAAAATCTGCTTTAATTCTAAGAGTAGGATGAAGGCATTGTAAGGGTATCCCTGAGCTCACAAAAAATAAATGCCTGACTGGTTAAGCCCTAGACCAAAGCTGGCCAGCCGGAAAGCTGCAGGAAACCTGAAAGCTATGACCAGCAGATGGTTTCCCTATCTCAGCTTTGACTATTCTATCAGGTTTGAAGTGTCCAGGGAGATGATGCAGGCATGGAGTGCCTGTTGGTTCCTTTAACTAATTTCAGCTGCAATTATATAAATAATATAAAAGATTGACTTCTTTCATTGCTTCATCCATTTCTTCAAGTGCACAAATGGCAGACGGTAGAGAGGTATCTGTGTTGAGTCTCTTTCAGCAACAACAAAAGCAATCAAGAGTATTGGGGCACCTGAAACCAATGTACACTTCTCCCTTGAACTGCATGGATCTGAGCAGTACAGTTTTGATTACACATGGGGTTTTTTGATAAATAAATATGTAATAAATACTGTGCTTCCATTTGTCTTGAGGAAGTGGCTGAGAAAGATGGGTCTCGGGTTTACCAAGGGCCCTGAGGTTGGCAGTGAGGCTCCCTCTGGTCCGATGGCCGCCTCTTGGCCAGCACCCTCTCCTGTCATAGCAGCTCCATGAGAGAGATGAGGAGGGTGCTGGGACATGCTGGGAGGCTGGCACAGGTCAGGAGAAAGGGCCGAGTGTGTTAATCAATGGCTTATTCTTTGTGGTTATGTTTTGGGGGACATAAGGATTATACACAGATTTTAAACCACATGGGACTCCGGCGCCCCTAACTCCTGTGTTGTTGAAGGGAGAAGTGCATTTCATTTCAGCATCTGCTTTGATGGATCACAATCCCCTTCTTTAGATATGTCAGATAGCTGTCATGTTCATAGCAGGGGAAGACAGCAAGGTTACTTCTAGGGAAAGTGAGAGAAATTACTTATTGGGGCTACAGTTCCCAGAATCCCCCAGCTGAATACTTTTCTGTTCTCATTTTAATAAGCTGGAAGATGCCAAACAGGCTGGAATAATCTTTGCTTCCTCCCATACCATCAGCAGCCCTTACAGCCTTCAGGACTAGCTTTTGTCAAGACTGGCATTACACTGACTAAAGCAATGGGCAAGATGGTTCCCACCCACTTTTATTCCCTCTCCCAGGTACATAAGCCATCTGGATTGGCAGTTCATTCTTAACTTCTGTCCTGGCAGTGGGACAAGGCTATCTACCATGCTCGAGGGCAGGTTAGAGGGTGCAGGATAGGCAATGTGGCACACACAGCTCTATCCTCCAAGGCATGGAAACGGCCAAGGGACTGTCACTAAGTCTCCCTCAGCACCTTGTCCTCTGGGGCAGTCACTTCACTTACACCACGGGCAGGGTCTTCCCAGAGAGCAAGCTAGGACTGACCGTGTAGTAGGCTGTAAACCCGACAAAAACAGTAAGGCTAAGAAGCGTCTGAACCTCTAGGTTTAAGAATTGCATATATCCTTGCCTTAGACTAAACCATGCCTGTGGAACCCTTGAATTTCTTGATGTTTTGGCATAACATCAGCCCCATCCCACATGGCCAATGGTAAGGGATAGTAGATGCTGGGAGCCCAAAACATCTGGAAGGCTGAAGGTTCCTCAACCCTGGGCTAAATTAATCTTTAAATCTGAGAAATTGTGCATGCGTTCTTCCCTTCACATTCCTAAAATGCACAGTAGAAAGAACAAAGAAATCGATGCATTAATCTAACCCTGTGCGTGGTGTTTTCTCTTTCTCACCTCAACCTGTTTCTCATCTAAACAATGGCCCTCGGGTTCTATAATATGGAACACTGAAGGATAATCAGGATTTGTTCTCACAATGGGATGGACAGGTTGCTGACATTGCCGGCTGCTGGCTCAGTGTTGCCTTGTCCTCTAGTTCCCTCTGGTGGCCATCCAAGCTGGAAAAAAAAACTCTTTGGCAGCACATGCAGGCAGAGTGGTTTCTGGTTGTTTTCTGCAATCATTAGACACCGAGACCAGTGTCCTATGGCTAGTCTCAAGTAGAGTAGACCACGGAATCAGGGGGAACTGAGACTTACTATTCAACAATTGATTCAATGGGTCTCTTCTAAATTGGGATTAGCAATAGGATTCTGTCTTAAGCATTTCAGGATTCAGTTCTCGAGGAAGGAAATAGGGCATCCGTACATCTGGTTTGAGAGGCAATAACCTCAAGATTGCATTGTGTCTTTCCAGAGAGGGGTCAGCAAGCAGCTTTGAGGTTCTCCTCTAAGGGAGGAGACTATGTGGCTCCCTGGATGTTGAACTACAGTTCCCCTCACCCCTCACCATTGCCTACACCAGCTAGAGTTGAAGGAAATTGCAGTGCAGTGATGTCCGAAGGCAGTCACACATTTCTTAGAGGCCTCAGTCTTCTTGCTATTGGAGCAGGTAGGATGGCAGTTCTGTCGAGTCCATGTCCAGCCAGGTTGTTGGATGTATGCATGTAAATCCATTCAGTCTCATTTCTACACTGACATGCAAATTACTGGAAAAGAAATCCACACCAAAACGGGCACATTTTTATGCACATTTTGGAACTGCACACTCCTATGCATTTGCTTTTGTGGGATGTATGCATTTCTTTCCATAGGATAAAGTGATGTTACTTTTCTCTATTAGGAGTGTTTCAGTGCAAATTTTAAAGTACCTTCTTCTTACACATTTCTGGAATTTCAGTCACTTCTGCCATGTTGTCTGAGAGATTCAGAGAGCAGTACTTCAAAAAGTAACTTTTGCAAGTTCTGTTTTAAAGGCAGCCCCATGTGGAGAATATCACTATAATATGAGTATCAGACTTGTGGGTGGGGGGTGAGCTTTTTGTGGTGCCTGGTGGCCACCCCTCAGAGTTCTCCATCACTGGGGTGGGGTGGAGGGAAATGCTAGATTAAAATGGAGAAATACTTTCAAAGGCCAAGCAGAGATGAGTCTCCATTTAATTGCTACCACCCTCAAATCATTTAGGCAAAAAAAAAAAAAAAAACAAAAAAAAAACAGTTTTGAAAAAACTGGAGGGAGTGACAAATGGGCTCATGGAGGATATGTCTTGGAAGTCACCTAGCTCCTGCTGTAATTCTCTCTCAGTTGAACTAGTTCATTGGGTTGCAAGTAGGGATGTAACTTAAGTAACTGAGGCTAAGAAGAAGCCATAACTAGTGAACCAGCCAATGGTGGTTAAAAGCATTCCTGCTTTTTCCTCCACCAGAATATCTAAGGCAATTCACCTGCTGGATTAACATATCCCCCACCCCCAACCCCAGTAGGGTACCTGGTCCATTCAGTCCACATGATTCACTAATGTCCAGGTCAATGTCATCCACATCCTGTAGTGTTTCTGTTTCATCTAAATGAAAAGTTAGTTTGTTCAGCCCTATAGAGGCTTCTGGGATGGGCTCAAACACTAGTTTTGGACGTCCACTGCCTCTGTAGGCTCAGAAGATGGAAATAAATGGAACAGCATAATGTCATCCATATATGGCTGATGTTTCAACCCAAACCTCCAGAGGAACTCAATAAGCAATTGCACGTAAATATTAAACAGCATAGAACACAAGATGACCTGCCACAAAGGCCCCAAATTGCAACAGCAGTCCCCCAAAATCACCTTCTGAGACTGATCCTCCAGAAGTAGCCAAACAACATCCCTAGCAGCCTCAAGTTCACCAAAAAGGGTTCCATTCTCAGCAACACTGCAGGAGTCTGAGAGACAGGGGTTAATAAAGAGAGCTGCATCTCTTTCCTTCCACCTCTTAGCAAAGAGCATCCTCCTTGATGACCAAGGCGGTTGCAGTTCCACAACCACTCCAGAATCCCGACTGGAATGGATCAAAGTAATTGCTTCCATCCAGGAATACCTGGAGTTGAAATACACCAGCCTAAATAGAGTACATTTGGCAGAGGATGATAATCATTTATTGTGCTAGAATCAAAAGTGGGTTTCTCAAGAGGAGCATCACTACGGCCTCTTTTATGGCTGCAACAGGAACCCACATTCTCTCAGAGACAGTGCCTCCAAGATTCCCAAGCCCCTGGTTTTCTAAGAACATGAAATTAATAAAGAAGCATTAAATTAAAGGAGGGCAACTTGAATGTTTGACCTAATTCATCTACTACAAATTAGGAGTTGGTCTGAATTTCATTAGAGGAAAGAAATAATTGACCTTGATCCACCAATTTAGAAGGAAGGGGAAGAAACAAAAAGGAAGAAGGAAGGAAACATCTTTTCCATTTCTGCTTTCTTCTAGACCAAACAATTCAAATTGATTCAGTGTTACTTTTACAGGCAGCTGTAAATTTGGTGGAATAAATTAGAGGCAGGAGGGCTCTGTTTATGAACGTTCAAATTGTAACAGGAAGAAAAACCACTTAGAGCTTACTTTATGTGAGGTGGTTTGTTGCTAGTCATCTGCCCTTCCAGATGCGGACATGTGAATGCAGACACACTCACACACGCACAGAGAGTTGGCAGATGCATAAAGCTGTTCGGCTTTATTATTGAGCCATGGCCTAAATAGGTGAATTATACCCCAGTAACAGATTTGCTATGAGACAGGGGAATCATAGGAAATATTGCGGCAGCCATCATCAGCGCCCGCATCATGGCCCCCATTTCCTGTGATGACAAAGCACTGAGTTATTGTCTGGACTGGAAAGGCAACGAGTTTGTTAAACTCTGTTGTTTCTGCCACTTTCCCAGCAAAATGAAAAATCATTGATCATTAGGGCAGGTGCACTGTCAGAGCCAGGAACAGAAAGCAGAAGGGCTGGAGAGACAGAGGAAAGTTCTTGGGTACGAGCCAAATGCAAAACAAGCAAGTGTCTGAAACAGATTGCAGGACTGAATTATTATGCCTCCTTGGCACACCCCAAAGATAGGAAACTTCCCCACACAACCTCCCCCGCCCTTAGATGCAGAAACATGGAGGATGTGCCACTCTCCGTACTCGTTCTATAAGTTCACAACTTATTATTGGTTTGAAAATTTGCTGTGTAAAAGACATTTATTCACAATTTCATGAATGCCATGTCAACAGTTTAGTGGGAGCCGGGAGCCATGAGCATAGAAAGAAACGATACCTTTATGTCCTGCACTAGCAAGCCTTCTGTTCTAAGATCAGCTGATCTTATCAAAATGATAACATGCTGAACAGGTCACAGGAGTTTCTGCTGCTCGGCACGTAACACCTTTCTTTCCCTGAAAGGGTGTGGATGGCTATTCCATTCTTCCTTCTGCCAGTTTCCGCTTAGAAAAGCTAGGGCATCAACACACTTAGGTTGTCCAGGTTGCAGTAGCCCCTCTGCCATGGGAGGGAAGGCCAATCACCCATGTCTCAATAGGGACCACACCCAGGGAGACTTGGAGGGTGAGGCTTCCCAGCCTGTGACTGGATCTGCACTCTCACCTTCTGTTGTATCATAGCCTGGTGCATCTCTGTCAACCATCTGTACAATAAACCTTCTAAAGCACCAGTGGCATTCCGTCTTCTTCAGGACTCAACGACTGCAAGCTCACTGGGATTCTGGATGGTCCCCAAATCACCAATTAACACACCTTATCTCAGGGCGTCTGATTTGACTGAAAAACAATTGGTGTTTTAGCACATATTCTGAGCATATGGAAAATTTAGGTTGCTACAAGGCATGAAGCAAGATGGGCTGAAGCTACCAGGAAACAAATGTTTGAAAATATTAAAGTTTTTGAGGAAGCTCCCATGCTGGTCTATTTCAGCAGATATAATTTATACATGCTAAAATACGAACAGTCCCCTAAAATTATGAATGGCTGGCAATCCTAACCTAGTTCCACATTTGCTCAGTGGTAAATGGCCTGGAAGCAAGGTTGATCCAGTTCAGTCCCTGATTAGAAGTGCCTGGTAGCAAAAGATAAATAAAACCTCTGCTTGTCTTCCTGGAAAGCTTCTTCCAGTCAGAGGAGACAATTCTGGCAGATGGACAAATAATTTGACCTGGTATGAAGCAACTCATTATGCTTCATAACACTTATGCTCCATGAACACCATACTTACCAAGGTAGCCCCTCCTAATGTGGCTGGCACCTTCCCTCCCGATGCATTGTGGAGTGCAAGGCCTATCATTCCTAGCAAGCCAACCAGGTTGAAGCCCTGGTACTTTCCAATCCACAGGCTCCATTATATCATCTCCCCTCTGAGTTGCGCTTGATGCTCTCGGAAGCTGGGAGAGAAACTGATTTCTGCAGAAGCCGGTTATTGTTGCAGATTGTCCCTCTTCTACTGCAAAGTATTTGAGGGTAGTTTAGCCTCGAACGAGCCATTAACAGCCATTCGCTTTACAAAAGACCCGCTCCTTGTTTGTTGACTAATGGCCTGTATTCACGCACTCTGCTTATCCCAAGGAGGCTGGATATGATCAGCACCAAGTTGGAGAAGGCCTAGGTTTGCAAACGAGTCAGTCTATTCGCCCAGCGCAAAGCAGCCCTTTCCTCTCCACTGCCAGGGGCTCCAGGCTCGGCCGGCCACCAGCCTGGGCTCCGGGACGCCTCGCTCGCTCGCTCGCCTCCTCCCCAGCCGGCCACTTCCGGGCCCAGCAGCTTCGGAGGCCCTCCGCCTCGCGCAAGCTCTCTCGCTTCGCTGTGTCAAGAGTCCCTCGCTGGGGCTCAGTTTTTAATTACAAGTGCTCCGATAGGCAGAAGGGATGGTGTCCGCTGGTTTTGCATGTTAATGAGGGTGCTTAATATTCATGAGTCAATATTTTAAAGCAGCGAATGGCTGTGCAGGAGGCGCACATATGAAGCGGAGTTTATCATGATTAGGCAAATCAGGAGGGAGAGGAAACGGCAGGGGAAGGGAAGATGGATTTCTCCAATAAAATTAACTAAGGCCGCCGCGGCGCGCGGCTCCCCCCGCCTCGCCTCTTGCCCGCCTGCTTTGCTGAGCTCTCTCTTTCCTCAAATTTATGAGGCCAATTACAGAGATGAGCTTGGAAGTTTTCTGGGAACTTCACTAAGTGCAAACGGCGCTCCCCGCTGTTCCCATCAAATTAATTAACCGAACGCTATTGATGGCTGTCCGGCTCCGGCGAGAGATGTAGCTGCGGCGAAGAAGCGCCCGCGCTGGATTCGTGGCGAAAGTCGGCGCCGCTTGAAAACGGGACGACCCCGAGTCGAGTCGCTGGCCGTCGCGGCTCCTGGAAGCCCAGATGAGCCCACCCGGGCGTGGCAGAACTGCTGAAGGACTAGCGGTTGCCGCGCCCAAGGACGGTGAGGGTCTCTGCCCCGCAGAGCCTCCAGTCAGTCTACAGTCGTCGAGGGCAGTCGTTGCCAACCCGGCGCCCTCCAGGGAGGCTGGACTACAGCCCCATAATGCTGGGTGGGCTGATGGGAGTGTGGTCCATTGGAGGCTGCCGGCCTTCGGGAAGGCAGACGGCCCTCTGGATGGGGTGGAGGGATGCTTAGCAAAAGTGTCCTAGGACTACCAAAAAAAAGAGAGGAAGGTAGGGTGGGTGGAAAGAAGGAAGATTGTCATTTACTAAGTGGAACCTTGTGGTATGCAGATAAAATGAACACACGTGTTTAGTTAAGCATATCCAGATTTGGTTGCATAGTGTGAGCAAAATAAAGGGTTGTGTGGCACCTTTAAATCTTACAGATTTGTTCCTATGTTTTGTGAACACTCAATCCACTTCCTCCAGTGCATAGTTAGTGTAAGGGTACTTAAGATGCAAGCAAAATCTTGATGAATGTCTAGACAGGAGGAAGCAGAAGTGTTATTTGGAACTAGTGACCTAAGAATGGCTAATCTACTCCAATTCCCATTTTCTTTGGCAGTTTCTTCCATTTAGCTGAATTTTAATTTTCAGGATCATCAGACTCCAGTCAGTTGGAGCTTCATGGGGAGGAAAAGGAAAAAGAAATAAAAAAAGAACCCAGCCTAGGAGGCTGTCCAGTGAGCATCTTAAGCCCGTGTCTTGCTGAATCCACAGGCAGACCAGCGAATTCTCAGCCTCTGGCTCCAAAGGCCCAAGGGGCAATTAGCCATGGGCCCGTGCAAAGCTGTACTTTCCCTGCCACAGAGATTGACACAGCATACTTGCCACCCACCACACCATTTATCAGAACTGCCCCACCATGCATCTTTGTGTGAAGGGGCAATGAAAGGGTCTCCAACATCTTCCCCAGGTCCCATCTAGCCATCTGTCCTCACTACTGTCCAACAGCTGTTTAAGTGCTCAAGTCTTCTATCTTCTTATCCTCACAGATTCTGATAGCCCTACTGTAGAGAAAGACCAGGCTGAACTTTTAAGGGTGGTGGGGATGGGCAGTCACCTAATAACTTCTTTTCCCTTACAGCTTTCAATTCAGGCCATTGAAGTCTACGTCTTCATCAGTACTATTACTGTTGTTCCAAGCTGTCCGGTTGCCTTTGACTCATGGCAGCCCTATGAATGAGTGACGGCCAAAATGTCATATTAGCCACAGTGCTCAGCAATTGCAAACTCAAGGCCACTGCTTCCATTGTTGAATCAATCCATCTCATATCTAGTCTTCCTCTTTTTTGGCTGCCTTCAGTTTTTCCAAGCGTCATTGCCTAGTCTTAAAATTAGTCATTATTACTAGTCTGCTCCAAAATCAAAGGGCAAACAAAGAATCTCCAGAGGATTTTTTTTCTCGGCAAGGGCAAAGTTGCATGGTGTTATTGTTGTTAAATGCCATTAATTCACTTCTGACATGTGGCAGCCCTATGAATGACCTCCAAAAGGACCTGTCATTAAGACTGTTGTTCAAGTCTTGCAAACTGAAGGTTGTGGCTTCCTTTATTGAGTCAATCCATACTGGTATGGTACCATAATTCTCACACAACAGTGTGTGCCATTCCAATATAGTACATCTGTCTGTGTATATTAAATAATAAACATATGTGTCATTCCACCTGTGGGCGAGGAAACATGTGGACACCCAAGTAGGCCAGCATCAGAGGTACGTACATCTCCATTTGAGCTAGAAAGCATGTCACTGATTTAGACACAGCCTCCTCATGCACAGAGACATAGTTCACGGGATGATGAATTAAGACATGTGGAAATCCTAAACTATCCCAGGTTCAAGAGACTTCATGGCATTAGCAAAAATATGAGTCGTTTTTTTTTCTTTTATTGTCTTGATATAAAATCATTTCCTTGGTATGAAAACATTTTCTTGGTGTGAGATAATCTAAATACAGCAGCCATGCCTGGCTACACTGTGTATTACCACGTCCTGTTCCTAGGATGTTTTCCTGACTATCAACTGTGTCTCGGATGTGATATTTTGCTCGTCTAGCTTTATCTCAGCAGAAGGGGATGTTGTACAAGATGAACTGATTACAAGAAGGGGCAGGGAATCTGGGGGCTATAGAAAGTCATAAAGTGAACATGAGTCAGCCAGGCATTACTGCTACCAGAAAGGCAAATGCTGTTTGGAGGATGCTTTAGGAGCAACAGTGTACTGGAGGCACAGGAAGTTATAGCTCTGCTTTATAGCACTAAACACCCTCAGATGGAAAGGCAGGGTGGAGGGCAGAAGCATCCAATGAACAGATATGGGCCCAAATGAGTGGATTCACAGGCAAAAAACAGCGAGATGAAAGATGTGGGAAGAGGGTAAAGAGTTCCTGTGTTAAAGATGAGGCCAAATTAAGTTGAAACATGTTTAAGAATCCATTTAAGTAGAGGGAACACAACTGTATTCTGTTGTGACTGCAGAAAGGACAAGAAAAACAATGTTTTGGTGGAGAAGTAATAAAGGTTTAGAGAAAGTCAGAGACTCCAACAGTTGCAAGATTAACTGCCCAGGGAAGGCTGAGCATGTTTTGCAGGAGGAGGTTCTCAGAGGAGGCTGAATTGACACTGGAATCCTTGCCCTGTAGTTAGTGGGCTAGAATGAGGTACAACGAGAGGTCACTCAGACTAGGGCTGTGTGTGGGTTCCATAGGAATTCCAGGAGAAGATCCTTGAGAAGGATATGGGCAAACTGGAATGTGTCCAGAGTAGGGCAACCAGGACAGTAACAGGTCTGGAAACCAATCCCTACGAGAAGTGGCTGAGGAAACTGGCCGTTTGTCAGCCTGGATGAAAGAAGCCTGAAAGGCAATATGATGGCCATCTTCAAATATCTGAAGGTCTATCATGGGCAAGACAGAGCAAGTTTCTTTTCTGTAGCTCCAGAGGATAGTGTTGTAATTTTTTATTCAAATTATTAAGTCTATGAAAGAGTTCTGTTAAGAGGTTCCTTTGTTTAACAGAGAAAAGAAGCTGTGATGTTCCCTGTGCACATTTAAACCCACTTTTATTTAGTCTCTTCTCTGGAGCAATAAACTAGGCAGAAGCAGAGCTTAAAGTGATTATTAAGATTTATTTAGAAAATATACCTCATGGAAAAAGCCGATCCTAAACTAGATCGTTGGCTATCCTGGGATAATAGCCAACATGACCCTGGGGTGCAGGAAGCCCAACTCTCTGAAGAGAAATTAACAGTTTGAAAACGAGGAGAAGACGGATCCTGAAGAGCTGTTGCTGCTCTTTGAGGTCTGTTGCCCTGTATCAGTGTTGTTGGTGTGCAGGGTGTCCTCTTGTGTGTCTCTTTCTCTCCTTGTAGTTATATTTCTCTCAGTTGTTTATATTTTCCTTCAACTGTAAACAACTGAATTTTCCTCGTGCAGCACATTACTGGTCTCTATAAACAGACTTTTAATTTCAATTGAAATTTCTGTTGCTTTTACCAGGGTGGCAAAATACGATTCTCGTAATTTATGAGACTGGCAAGTTGCCCCTATAGCAGGTAACAGCTGTTATTTTGACTAAATGGGTCTCTGCACTTGGGGGAACAGTAAATTGCTTGAGGAGCATTTTACTGGGCAGGCAAAATGCTATGGATATAAGGTACTGGTGGGCTAAGTTGGTCAGCTACTAATTTGTTCTCTCCACACTTCAGGACTCTAGGAGTTGTTTTCTTCTCAATTGTCTTTCTGTTTCTTATCATTTGTTTACATGTTCAGCTGTCAGCCATGAAAGAGATTCTTTTGCAAGGCAACGTTATTGTATATTGAACCTGGTCCCAAGTTTTTTTTTCAGTAAACTGCTGTTCAAACCTCATTTTTAAAGCACATTGTACACTTTCTGAATTGCTTTTTTTCCCTACATCCCTTTGATAATTTTAACACTCTATAAGTAGAAAATTTCACATCTTGGCAATGCACTAAGAGACATAAGTGCAGTTACAGAATCAAAACGTGGCAGACTGTATTGGTAAAAATTAACACTTTGGCTGAAAAACAGCAGGATCATAGCCATGCAATAGAAGTCACAACAGAGATCATCCAGGGCATTTCCATTCTTAAGATGAAAAATGCCATATGCAAAGAAAAATACACCATCCATTAAGCCACCCAATCCATTAGATGCGCCACTGGCAGACTTATGTCACTCGGATGCTCCTGGTAATAGAAGAAAGGGTGCCATTTTCACCAGTTTCCTCTTCCTCCGCAGTCTCATACTGTATGCCCCTTGAAAAGTTGCTCCAGAAGCCTCTTTGAGCTGAGAATAGGAGGCACTGCTGAAGAAATTGGCAAAAAGTGCCCAGCTTCTGTCACCAGGATTCCCCCACTGGATTTGGGTTTAAGACCAGAAGTGTAGATTAAGCCAGGTTTAATTCAACTCTTCTGCTTCTTTAACTATTTCCAATTCTAGTTCCAGTATATACCTGCTGAGATGAGCATTGTTTTCAGCTGACTTTTCTGGAACGACATGTGGGCCACATAAGCCCCCTTCAAACTAAACCAGCTTATTCAAACTAAGTACAAAAGGCATTGGGAAGGATCAGCTATAGTCATCCCTGCATTTAGAAGCGAAAACACACACACGAAAACTCTACTGCAAAGTGTTCCAGAGGAAGGTGCATGCCTCTTTGCCTTTTGTTCTCTACAGTGCCCTCAAAAAACCTTTTATTTGTTTAATATCTTTGCCCATCATTTAAATCATGCTCATTCAAGTCTTTATATGAAGATTTGTGCTGACAGAGTAAAGATTCCAAGGATCATAGGGAAATTAGAGCAAAAAGAGGCGCATAAAATATTAGAAAGAAAGCACAAGAACCCTAAGACAAAGAAAAGCAAGATAGGAAGCCTGTGAAAATAAAATAAAAAATCTAATGTGAGCCAGATGTTGAATTTAAAACAAGGCTTAAACCCAGGTCATGTTTAATATTTGCTTAGATACACATCAAAGATGAAGATTCTGAACAGCCAAAAGGAGAACCTCATTCAGGCTTGCAGTTAAAAAGGTATGCCTGACAATTGCCAAGACTGAGTCTGAAAAAATCTGCCATCTTTTCATCAGTCATTGGTGAAGAAAACATTTCAAGCACTAAGTGAAGAATCTGGACTGTATTATTTGTATTATACACATACTTCACATATACATATACAATTGTTTACATTTATTGTATCACTTTTGTTTTCATACTGCCTTAAGACAAATACCATACAAAGTGGTTTGGAACTGTTCAGAGTTTTTTACAACCGCGCATGCTGTCTTTAGTAGGTTTGGCTGGGATTGACCTTTCTGTACTGGGGTGACTGTTGATCTGTCCAGCATTAACAATAGTTTCTTCCCTGCCTGCCTCTAATTTAAAGAGTGCTACACCTCTCTGCTGTGCTTTTTCCTTCTCTAGAGTCTGTTGAAGTCTGTGACTGAAAGCAGTCATGTTTGTCAGTTTGCCGTTTTGATTTGTTCAATTGCAAGTAATGAAACCTTTTATTCTTTCTCTTACTAATGTGTCAGTGAGTTATTGAGAAATGTGGTGGACAAATTTAGGGAACTTGAAGCTATTCTGTTCTGTGAATCCATGCACTTCTGCTGTGCAGCTAGAGGAATGTAACCAAAAATTCAAAACTCTGCAACAGTAACTAGGGTTGTTCGTAGATCTTCAGTTGAGTTTTGTAGACCAGTTTGGGGCTTCTGAACATATCCAGATTTTATCTGGAGTGATGTGTTCATCATCTGATCCCCTAATGGCTTAGTTCCAAATTGAGTCATAAACTTGTGATATCAATGCATCAGAAAACCAAAATGGTTGTTAATTTTTTTTGCTTTTGCACTGATGTACATACACTTTGGAGACACAATAGACAAAAAAAGGGAGGAAACTGGCTTAACTTCAGACAGGGGTTTGTGTCCTAGTCACCTATGGAAAATGTTTTCTTTTTTCACTCATAAAAACTAGGCTGAATTTATCTGTGCCCATCCAATTTGATTTGTGCCCCTGGTCCCAAATCAATTTATAAATTTGGTTTGCTTGACCCTGGAACTGAATCTGTTCATTCCACTTCAACTGGAACCTCATCCAAAATGAGGTTAATCAAGACCAGACTGCCTAGCTTCAGAATTTATGATTTGCTTCAACCCACCGCTCAGTCCTATTTGCAACATAAAAATAGAATACAATAAAATGTAAACTGAATCAACAGCATAAAACATATAAACTAATAACAATCTTAAAAGTTTAAATTTATAAAATAGCAATTCCTATCTTATAGAAAAACAGACTTGAATAATGGGATGCAGGAATGATTATTTCTTTATTTATCAGAGCACTGCACAATTCAAAATTATGAATGTATATGAAATATAGGCAAAATTAAAAATGAATTAAAGTGTTAAGATAATTAGACTGTTTTTGACCAGAAGTAGGCTATTTCAATAGTGTTATCTCAGCTATTTGTTAGATCTTCTTTTGTACACGTGGTGGGGCATAAATTATACCATTCCATAAGAGATATAATTTCCAAAAAGCCAACTGGAAAAAGTTTACAACAATGCTAGATGCAACTGTGCAGGAGTGATAAATACGTCCATATTCCAAAGCCAAGGGCCCAGGGAAGTTGGCTTCAACATCACTGGGTACATTTTTCTCCATTGTCTGCTTAAGTCTAATCAGCTCACCCACTCACTGCCCCTTCAGCACACTACCTAAGCAGAAGAAGTAAGAAATCAAAAGAAGAGTTGGTTACGGACCAGAATTTAGATGCCTCCTTCAAAAAATCTCTGTACAGGCTCATTGATGGGGATTCCTATGAGTTTGTAAGCAATGGTCATTATCCTACTCTCAGACTTTCTGGCTCCACAGGAGCAAAGCATCACATAAACTCCCACTAGACCTTGCTTTGGGAATGAGATAGAAAGTGGTTTCTGATGAGACTTTCATCTTGCAATTGGCATTCATCATATATGACATTTTATTCATTCATTCATTCAGTTTGTATCCCACTCCCATTAGTGTCACAGCACTACTCTGGGTGGGTTACAACTCGTAAAATAGCAAAACAAAAATGAAAATAGAAATATTAAAACTGATAACAATAACCCTAAAAAAAACAACAGATGGCACCGACTAATTTCAGAGTGGATGGAGGAAAAGAGGGGAGGGAAGAAGGGGGGAGAAAAAGAAAGGGGAGGAAGGTGGTCAGCTGGCTTTGGTGTGGAAAGCTTCCCTGAAAAACAGTGTCTTTAATTGCTTCCTAAAAGTCCACAGGGAGGGGGCTAGGCGGAGCTCCCCTGGAAGCTGTTCCATAAAGTTGGAGCCACTGCAAAGAAAGCCCTACCTCTTGTAGAGGATTTATGGGCCTCCCTGGGGTGGCCACCTGGAGGAGCCTCGACTGGGATGATCTTGTGGGTCGGGCAGATGACATTAAGGAGCAACCAGTGGAGGCGAGCCAGAACTGGAGTGATGTGGTCAAATTTACTTGCACCAATCACCAGTCTGGCTGCCACATTCTGGACCTGCTGAAGTCTCTGGATCAGGTTCAAGGGGAGCCCCACGTAGAGGGCATTGCAGTAGTCGATCCGGGAGATGACCAGGGCCTGCTCCAAAGTCCTGAGGGAGTCCTCCTCTAAGTAGGGGCGAAGTTGGGCAATTAGCTTAAGCTGGTTATAGGCTGATTTGGACATGGCTGCAATCTGGGACTCCCAAGAAAGAGCTGGGTCCAGAAGAATGCCCAAATTACGCACTTGGTCTCTAAACTGGAGGGGAGTACCATCTAGCCTAGGGACCATCCCCCCCCTAACCTATCAGAGGTCCCCCCCCCCCAGGAGCAAAATCTCTGTTTTGCCTGGGTTCAGTTTGAGCTTGTTAGCCCTAGTCCATTCCAGTATTGCAACTAGGCAACGCTCCAGCGTCCGGACAGCATCCACTGCAGAAGTGGTAATGGGTAGAGTTGATGACACCTTGATATTAGGAGAGATTCAGGCAGTATATTCAACTTGTACCCTTTCCTTGTTTTCCAACTAATATTTCTGTTGTTTTTCTACAAAAAAATTAATTGAGAGGAAAAGGTGGAATAGACACATAACAGTTTTTGATTGGTCACTCTAGCACAGATGTCCCATCATTAAAAGAACTACTTTTTGTGACATGACTGCTGTCATTACAGATTCTGCCCACAAGAGGACTCCCTTACACCATGTGTAATGTAAACAGTGGCACAAAGGGAACCTGACAGCAGCCAAGGGTAAAGGGGAAGATACAGGCGTTCACAAAGCCCTGGGTAATACTGTGATGTCACTGTAAGAAGCTATTGGCATAAAGTACAATGTACAGATGCAATTCACTCGGCATTTCCTGCTCCCAACATAACATCATAGTGATACAAATTAGTTTAGCTTGTTGTTACAACTTTTTTAAACTGTAGATTTTAAATTCACAATTTATAGAACTGCTATGCGGATTTATACCCTGAATGTTCCTTTCCCATTGATTCTTCGTTTATCCATGAACTAGCTGGATGACCTCAGAAATGTGTAAGATTATGACACGTATAATAAACTGAGATGATAATACTAATTTGTCTTACAACACATTGTAGTAATCTCTTTACTGCAGTGAAGGCCTTGAGAAGAAAAGCACTATTGGAAATATTAAAACTACAGCATTTATCAATGCCTTTAAAAAATCTGTTGTCAGTGGTGATGTGCAAAATGAAAAAAATACAGCTATGCCTTCCTTTCATTTTTTAAAAAAACTAGTTTACTATAAGGCTTTTAATATGATTAAACATGTATTAAACTCTACACTGTTTAATTAGAGATGCAGTTTGAGAACATTCAAGCTTATGCTTCAAAGTTATTTATGGGGGCCCAGAGATCAAAGGCTTCTGTTTCAATGGATTATTTTCTGCTAGGGAAACTGGGAAGAAAAAGATCCTTAAAGTTCTTCCCTCTGCCTGCAGTCTCCTATCCTCAGCCCAGCACAACATCTGCTGTAAAGTTAATATAGCATACAGAATAGCGTAGGTGGTCTGGCTAGCTCAGTGACGTTGGCATCAAGGTTAGGAGTTCAATTCCCCACTGTGACTCTTGGGAGAACAGCCAGCCTATGTAGGCTTGGGCAAGCTGCAGAGTCCCGGAATGCTCCCAGAAGGGAATGGTAGACCACTTCTGAGTACCCTCTACCTAGAAAACCCTGAGAATGGTTGATGTAAGTCAGAATCTACTCGATGGCACATAATATAACTGAACAAAGTGTGAGGTGAGATTGGAGGAGGTAGAGGGAAGGGCCTTGCTTGGAAAAGTTACTTTTTGAACTACAACTTGTAGACTCTCCCAGATGGCATTTTTTCTTCCCACATCCATGCATATGCTGCTATTTCTTTATGAGGGAGATGGCTGCTAAGCAAGTGAGGAAGAACTCACTGTTCCTATCTATCATCATCACTGTTAGTTCACTTATCATCTCTAAGCCAGGGGAAGAAAGGAGAAGGGAAGCAGGCAACGCCAAAGAGCAGTGGCAAGAACCAATGCTCTTGGTGGTGGAGGTAAAGCAAATGTCTAATCATGCCAACTCTGACACAGGACAATAGTCCACTACTTAACTGGGTAGAATTATTAGTTAAAGGTACAATAATATTTTGTTTTTGCTGTACTCAGTGAGCCAGGGCTTTTTACAACAGCAATAGAACTTCAGAAATGTTGTCAGGCCAGAGAATCTGATGCCTGAACATCCCCCTAAGAGCCCTACAGAACTTTATGTCTTTGATGTCTGCTCTAGGGAAAAATCAGAAGCCTGTGTTCATCAAATCTGGCACTTATCCCAGAAAAAAGGGTAGAATGAAACTAGATAACCATTTCCAATCATATCAAAATTCATCTGGGCATCAAGGTATATGTTTTTTCATTGCTACAATGATTCCAGGCAACATCAGCTTGTCTAAATCTACAAGCTTTATTCATCTGCATTGCTTCTATGTTCCATATGCGCAAAAATACATCAAAGCTGTTGAGAAAATCTGTAGGCACAAATGTTTAAACATAAATCCATCCTTGCAAATTGTGAAAAGCTGCAGCTTTGATTGCCATCCAAAAATTTTTACAACTATGAGAAGTTGGAAATAAAAGTACACTCAAAAGCAAAATTTAAGTTGTAGGCAGAATTTATATTACAATGTTTCAAAACTGCAGGACCATACATTCTAAAAATACAGGAACTTACAGCCTAAAAAGGCACACTGAAAAGCAGAAAATACCTCTCTTAAAATATCAAAGTTCTTAAAAGAATATATTATGTAAAATACATATCTTAGCCTTTAAGCATATTATAAGGACACACACAGAAAAATATTCTAAATGCTCACCCACCCAAGCCAGTTTGAATCTATGGAGGAAAAGTCATCTTGTTCTTGTCTGCTGTTAAGTGCTGCTGAGAGCTGTTGCTGCTACATGTTGCTGCTCTTTGATGTCTGTTGCCCCATATCAGTGTTGTTGGTATCTAGTGCATGTGGCATCTCTTTCCCTCCCTGTATTTATATTTTTCTCAGCTGTTTATATTTTCAACTGTAAACAACTGAATTTTCCTAGTGCAGCAAGTTACTGATCCCTATAAATAATCCAATTTTTTTCAATGGAAATCTCTGTTGCTTTTACCAGGGTTGCAAAATACAGTTCTCGTAATTTATGAGACTGGCAAGTTGCTCCTATAGCAGGTAACAGCTGTTATTTTGACTAAATGGGTCTCTGCGCTTGTGGGAACAGTAAATTGCCCGAGTAGCATTTTACTGGGTAGGCAAAATACTATGGGTGTAAAGTGCTGGTGAACTAAATTGGCCAGGTACCAATTTGCTCTCTCCACACTTCAAAACTCTAGGAGTTGTTTTCTTCTCAATTGTCTTTCTATTTCTTATCATTTGTTTACGTGTTCAGCTGCCAGCCATGAAAGAGATTCTTTTGCAAGGCAATGTTATTGTACATTGAACCTATGCAATAGAAGTCACAACAGAGATCATCCAGGGCATTTCCATTCTTAAGAGTAAAAATGTCATATGCAAAGAAAAATACACCATCCATTAAGCCACCCAATCCATTAGATGCTCCACTAGTAGAGTTGTGTCACTCGGATGCTCCTGCTAACAGAAGGCAGCAATTTTCACCAATTTCCTCTTCCTCCGCAGCCTCATACTGTATGCCCCTTGAAAATCTGCTCCAGATGTCTTTTTGAGATGAGAATAGGAGAAACCGCAGAAGGAAGTGGCAAAAAATGCCCATCTTTTACTGCCAGGATCTCCCACTGGATTTGGCCTGAACAAAAGGATATGGGCTTTCTGAGACTACCCTGTAACAGGGATAATGAGAGTTCAGCTTCTGGGATCTTCTTTGTTTTTTCATTTCTGTGTTGTTGTTTTGTGTTTTGTTTTTTTTTTTTGAAAAAATAGAACCCTAAGGTCTGCTAACAATAGCCAGATGCCAAAGTGCTGGTGCTGTATTTCATGAATTGTACATTGTATATACAAATGGAAATTTATATTTGACCAGTGGTTCTAACACAGTAACAGGAAACTTCAAAAGTGGATGATGAAAACTAAAGAAACACCTGGTGAAAGACCTAGGCAAGAGCCACTCATATTTAACAGGTAAGGAAATAACAGGTGAGGTGGAGATTTATATGATCAGCATCAAATGAGACATGGTAGAGGTATTTTTAAACATTCAATTTTAAGTTTAAAATAGTTTTTATTTTAAAACTATTGGCAGTCAGATACAGTCAATCAACTTCAAATTACCCAGGGGCTAAACAGTAGGTCCAATATATCTTCTACCTGCTCTGTAGAGTATTATTACATTTGCTTCCCCCTACCCTTCTTCCAAGATGCTCAGGATAACCTATGGTGGCCCCTCTCTCCCACAAGACCGGTTCAACCATAGGATGGCACTGAACTAAACCACATATAGTGTACTTCATGGCTGAGCAATGAATCTAAGCTCTAGTCTAATTTCTCCAATTTGAGTATTCTTTCACTTGTATGTAGTACCATGTTCCACCACAGAAAAATGCTAAACCTCTCAGGACAAACTTAGCCCCTTTGTCTCGATGTAATTTAATGCAGAACCAATGTGGTGTAATGGATAGAATGTTGGAAAGAGACTCAAGAGGCCTGGGTTCAAATCCACATGCAGCCTCCCAGGGGGAAGGAAATGGTAAATCTTGAACATCCCATACACCTCTAAAAACCTATTAGGGTCATGAAATGTCAGAAACAATTTGACAGCACATAACAGTAATGCAGTGTAATGTAAATGTTACATCAGGGCTGAGGAAGGTGTAGCCCTCCAAATTCCCATCAGCCCCTGCCAACCTGGCCAATGGTGAAGGATGATGGGAGTGATCATTCACAAATATTTGAAGAGCCATAGGTTATCCACCCTTGTTCTACATTTTAGGATTAAATTAAATGCATTAATATTATCTTGGAATAAGTGGTTTGTCATTAGATTTAACTCAACAGGGATTTTCTAGAGCAGGATACACACACTTCCATTCCTTCTTGACTAATATCAACAGAACTACTTTGGAGCAAGCATCTAATGCCGAAGCTCCAATGTAGGTTTCTGCTAGCTGGACATCTGGGGTGCTCCCAGCTTACTTTCTGTTTTGAAGGGGAAACAGCTGGGGAGTAAAGCAAAGCTTAGCTATAACATAACCTGCTATGATATCAAAACTGGTTTATGGGCAATATTGAATGGTAATTTTTAATCTCTCATCTCATAACTTGGTGATTAACCCCATAAAGTATTCTCCAACTTTCTTAATAAGAACCAAAGACAGATGGTCTACTGGAAATGAAGAACAGAAGAGGATGGATTAATAGGTGGCCTTGCTGAGAAACCTTGCTGCTGAAGTGGCTTTTGGTTCCATGTTCCACACTTGTCATGTTCTTCTGGTAGTTCAAGAAGAGTTGGAGGTACACAATAGGCAGTGACATTCTAGGCACTACAGAACCCTGATGGCAGAGATGTTGAGCTCAGAAGGGGCTACAGCAAGCACTGATCATAGGAATCAAACTGTTAAATGTAGAGTGTATTAAAAAAAGAGACGAAAGGTGTCCTCCTCACCTACAACACCTCCTCTGCAACCAGTTCAGCCAGTAAGATACCCCTTGGGCTACTCTAGTATGCACAAGGAACTGCCCATTGAAGGGCTGGAGAAGAGAGGCTGATGATACAAAAATACAGCTAGTGGCTAATGACTTGACAACTATGTGTGATCTGGCACTGTGAATTTTCTCACAGAGAGCAGATCTCCCTTCTTCCTTCATCATAGGCCAAATCTCTTGGAGTCCATTATAAAAGAGGATTACAACCATCAAAGATGAATTGATGCCCCTCATAAAATAGAGGGGCAGAGGCTCTATGGAGGTCTAGGGAAGCTTCGGGCACACCATTGCCCCCATCATCACTTGACTTGACACCTGGTCACCCAACTGCCCATCCCAGTCACTTGTAAAAATCCCTTCTCTGCAGGCGCTGGAGGCTTTGATGGTTTAGAGCTGTAGTTAGTGCCTAGGTGTGAATTGTGGCTCCCTGCCACCAACACAGAATTACTGACAAAGAGCAGAGAAAGACTTGTCCCTTCTGAACTCAGATGAAGGGGAAAGGGGGTGGATGGAGCAAAGAGGGTTAAAAAGTCAGTGAGATCATCTAGTCTTAGATTTTGATAGGGCAGGAAATTGCCTTCCAATTCCCATTGCAACCAATGTTTTCAGTGGAGACTGTCTTCTAAAACCACTGCAGCAGCTAAGATAGCATGCAATTCAAAATACAGGCAATATTTCCAAGTGATTGTTCACATTAAAAGTAATGATGGGGTGAATATTACACAATTCAGTATCCTCAACCCCCAAAAGACTCACCCACAGAATCAAACTGCAAACCAGTACTAAGTTTGATTAGTCTAATTACAACACACACAAAAAGCCCTTGTTTTCCATCTCCTTGACAGATCAAAGAAACTCCTCAGTAGCCTTTTCCCTGGGAAAATAGCTCTTCAGAGCCAGGCCAGGCCATTTTTCTAAATGGTTCCATCAGGTTCTTCTCAACACCTGCCTTTTCAAAAACCCTTTAAAAGATGGCAGCATGACATAGCATCCAGAGAGTACTAGTCATAGTTAATATGGAGACTGGTGCAATCGCCCCCATCATTACACCTGTTAAGGACCTTATTCATAAAAGACATTAAAACAAGTTAGCAGGTGTTACTGTCTTTTAGAGATCATAATAGTATTTATTTCCAAAGGACACAGAGCACAAAGAATTTTTTTGTCACTTAGATCCCCAGCTGATATATAGCAGACATGTCCAAGATGGTATAAGGAACCTATGTGGCTGTGGGGAAGCAACAACTACTTAATGTAAGTAGCACATTATTGCCATGCCATTCAGTGTTTAATGCTTCAACAATATTTCTAGTTGTCATGTTTTTTGTAGGGGCAAAGTATAGCCCAAATTATTAAAATATCCAGGAAATAAAGAGAGAACCTGGGTTTCTCAGAGTATCAGAAGTGAAACACAAGGAAATGAAGAGCTGCTACAGCTCAAATAGCAAAGGACACATGTGGCATGGAGAAAGTCCCAGGCCTTAAATCCTCAGCCTTTCTGGTTCATGGGATTAGTTTGCATAGGATGCAGAAGCTGGTCTCTGCTTTTGCATTCAGATGCTGGACAGCCATTAACAAGCAGACTAGACCAGTCATTCTCAACCTTTTTTTGGCCATGCCCCTTTTAGGAGTTCTTCTCAGGTTCCAGGGCCCTCTGTCAACGAGTATACAACATAAATATATATCTTTCAGAAAATTCTCGCTTTTTTCAATCTGTGACTCCTTTCAAATGTGCCAAGGCCCCAGGGGGCCATATGGCTCATGTAGAGAATGGCTGAACTAGACAATATGGGGTGTGCTGGCAAACAGTTGGGTCTGGTATAAGATGCCATCTCTCATTCCCATGTTTACCACCCATTTCCATTATCTGCATACTAATTATACCACACACATATGAAGAATGAGGTACTAAAGGCTACAAGCCATGATGGGGATGTATCATCTCCAGGCTTAAAAGGAAGGGACCTCCAAAGGCCAGATGCAGGGGAGGGGTATCAGGAGACAGGTATTTGGTTGTCTCGTGTGCTCCCAGAGGCATCTGGTGGGGCCACTGTGAGGTACAGGAAGCTGGACTAGATGGGCCCTTGGCCTGATCCCACAGGGCTCTTCTTATGTTCTTCTGTTCTAAAGCAGCATCCAGAATCCTAAGAACTACAGCTTCATTTAAAAATACTGTAAATCAACAAGCACATTTCTAACCTCATGAAGATAAGAGTTAGCTCTGTGAAAGCTGTGAGCCATAGGCTTGACGTGTACAGGTATTACCTGAGGAATCTCAATATGACACATGTGTCTGAGCAGAATCTGAAAAGAGTGTGTCAGTGTCCAGTTAATATATGTAACTACTTAGTACCGGATGGCATCTGCACTGGCATAGAATTTTGAAATTTCCTGCAAACTATATCAGAAGCAGTTTGGACAAATGCCTTTCAATCTCTTTTCTACAGTCAGAAAAACAGACTTCTCCATTTTTTATCATAGTCCAATTCTCCCAAGTGTTAGGAAAGCATCCAAAACCTGCTCTGCTGTAGTGTGCCCACCTCGTAAAGTTATTTGAAGAGCTTGGAAAAGTTACTCTATGGGGACTATAACTCCCAGAATCCCTCAGCCAAAATGGCTAGGCAGGTGGCAGGAATCTGGGAGCTGTAATCCAAAAGTTTAACTTCCCAGTCTCTGGTTATTTGTCCCTACTAGCTGCTGAGTTTAAAGGTATCTTCTCCTGTAACCTCCTCATGGACGTATTTATAGGAAGTCCCAGACCCAGAACCTATACCAATCTTTATGGCTAATACATATTTTGCATATAAATAAATCTATGCCATTGGTACTCTGTAGCATATTAATAATAAATAGTATGCCATCAAGTCAGTTCTGACATGGCAACCCTTTTCAGGGTTTTCCAGGTAGAGAATACTCAGAAGTGGTTTACCATTTCTTCTGGGGGTGCCCTGAGAATGTGCAGCATGCCCAAGGCCACACAGACTGTTTCTATTCACAAGAGGCACAGTGGGGAATCAAACTCTCAACCTCTTTATCATATTTGAGGGCTTTTTAATTAGAAATGCTAAGCCAGTAGTGGGCAAGCTCCTAGGGTCTGGGACCCAAGGAGCCCTATCAAAGGAAACTAGAATTCACTGCAAGTCACTTCTAATTCAAAAAACAAGTTCTGTTCTGTCTTTTTGCTAAAAGCTGTGTGGTTCGAAAGGACCCTGTTTTTCTTTTGAGACTAGCATCATATCCCCAACAGAATGATGTTCCTGTTTTATACACACATTAACTGCAAGATTCTTTTTTTCTAAGGGAGCCAGAAAAATGGCCTGGGGGCCACATGCAGCTTGTAGTCAAAAGCTCCCTGTAAGTGATGAGTTCAGATCTCTGGGGAAAATCATCTCCCATTCCCCAGTAGCCCTACAGACAAGAAAGAAAGAGGCAGTAAATGGGGAGAGTAGAAAGAAGACAGGAAAAGAGAGAAAAGGGAGGGTTCCAGACCCCTTTTTTTTCTCTCTGTCTCTTCCACAGTCAGCCTGGAGAGGGTACCCCTGAGGGTATCTGGCTTTCAGCAGAAAGAATGTTCTCAACCCCTGCAGCAGGTCTTGAGGTAGCAAAGGTACAGCCTTTAAAGGAGAAGCACTAATTTCCACTGGGAGGTGTCTGCAGCCTTCACAGTACCATAAGGATAATGTTTTTGTAAAAGGGTTTTTTAAAACTCATTCTTTTAAAAACTCATCCTTCAACATCTGCATTTCACACTCTCCCTCCTGTTAGAGCTTTGAATGGGATTTTCAATGTGCAAAATGCATTACAATCACATGCTCATTTGTTCTTCTAACTAACGACTGAAGTAGGTTAGTCGTCCTTAGTGCTCCCCTCATCACGACACGTCAAACCCCATAAAATACATTCAAGATCTTGGACTTCTTGCAGTCACGGAACCCAGCAACACAGAAAATAACCATATGCTCAAAAAAGCAGCTGCTCCTTCCCAGTCTTGTCACCAGTCCCTCTCATGAGGTTCCCGGTAAGGCAAGCCCAGATGCATGAAGACATCCTTCTCGGTGGGAGTGGATAAAGCGAGGCCAGGCACTACTTTGAGGCCACCAGCTCCACGCACCACACCACTGCTGAGGGCATGCTCAGACAGACTCATGCCCTTGGTCTTGGCAAGGGCTCTCATGGAGCGATTGAAATGGGCTGAGCCTGTGAAGTAAAGCAGGGCACAAGCAAACTCGCTATAAGGTACCACAATGATGTCAAGGCGTCGGTGGCGTCGTTCTGGACCTGGCAGATGGCACACCCCCAGGTATTTCTTCTGGTTCCCATTATCTTCTTGACTTACCAAGTCATCTGTGAGAAAGCCTGGATATAACAAGGAAAGGCATCAAGTCACAAGAGGGGAGAGAGAGATCTCAGTATAACTGATTGGCTTTCTCCAGCGAGATATCACCAGGATATTTTTTTTAAAATCATATTTTATATTTAGATCAGATTTTTAAAATCTGCATAGTTGAAATATTTCTTTTAAAAAGCCTCAGATGAAGATAGTTTAATTTAAAATGTGTTATGGCTTAAACATCACAGTATGTTATATAGATTCTAATTTCTAATTCTATATAGTGAGTCTTCTATGGATTTTTATTTCTGCTATTTCACATCATTCCTAAGGATGAAAGTATTCAGGAATACAAACCCTACCCCATCCTTATTCGGATCCCTATTTTGCAGCCTCACAGATACCTACATACCCTTTTTCCGAAGGACATCAAGCAGCTTTCCAAATACTCCTTGGTGGGAGTGTCCATCAGGGTGAGTCACCAGCACATCCACGTCCCCACAGGTGGCCTTTCCCCGCCGGTATGAGCCACATGCCACACAAACTAATCCAGGCTGGATAGAATGGGCTGCATCTCTGACCTCCAAAACAAAGAGAGAGCAGAGGACTGAATGGAGACATAGTTTTTAATAGGAAGTTGTTTTAAGAAGAGGAGCTTTATTGGATCAAAGGCCTATCTAGTCCAATGTTCTATTCACACAGTGCCCAACCGTCATCCCTGGAAAATCTGCCAGCAGAATATGATCAGTTTCATTTGTGTTGCTGCCTCTGACACAGAGGTGATACACAACCATCATGACTAGGAGTCCGTTGCAATGTAGTGTGATAATTCAATTGCTCAGCACTGTGTACATTTGGTGCTATAGATAAATATACATTTTGAAAACCAGTGAAACCAAATTCTGAAGGCTAAATTCCACTGCATGCATCAGTCATGCAAATAAAACTGAATTCTATTACATTTATTGTTTATCCTAGTCATATGCATGAAGGGCAAAGAGCTCAGAGGTCTGTCCCCTGCTCAGAGACAATTCTACTGAACCCCACTCTGGTTTGGTGAGTTCACAAAAAATACACCCATGCCTACAAGCCTATCTTCAGATCCACAGGCGATCTATGTAAATGCTAAGATTCTTAGGAGTGCCCAATTGCAAGAGTCATAGTCCTGGCTTTACCTATCTCGGTGGTATGCCACCTGGACACATCCAGTCTCATCTCAGTTTGTAAACTAAGTGAGATTGCCTTCATTAGTACTTTGATGAGAGACCAGGGATCTCCATGGCAGGCTAGAAAAGAATCCTGCCCGAAATGAGAGCTGCTTATTTCAGAGTCAGCGATGCTGGGCAGATGGACTAATGCTCTGACTCAGAGTAAGGCAGCTTCCTATGTTCCCTTCTGAGAATTCATCTGCTTTCTTGGTGACTTGCAGCCTGATGAGAACAGTCTTCTTAAAACATGGGAGAGTACTATCCTGTGTAACTGGGGGGGGGGGGGGGGAGTATGTCCTATCCCCTGTTGGAGCAGGAAATCTGTGAGGAGGCTGGAGTTAGAGCAGGTGATTATTCTCTAGACAGGAGCAGAAGATCAGGGCAGTAGCAACATGAATGGCACAACAGCACAGGATAAGTCCCCTGGATGATCAGGACTCTTCAAACTAATCAGGAAGGAATCAATAATTTGGACTCTCTTTTCGAGAACTTGGGATCACTACTCTGGTAAACTACAACTCCTAGAATTTCTGCATGGCTACCTGGAGGAATTCTGGGAGTCGTAGATTTTTTTTAAAAAAGGAAACATTTCCAAGCTGTTGTTGTGCCTAAGTTTGGCTGGCAGCTCTGACCCTCTTCTGCTGCAATCTGAGCAACAAGCCCCAGCAGTGGAGAGAGGCCAAGAACTGGAACTCGTAACCCACTGGCTAGAAGACAAAGAAGAGTCCCTCATTCATCTATTTCCCTACATTGACAAACCTCTTATGGCTTCATTAAAGTCTCAACTGAAGGTGATTTTGGTATGCAGGATTATGGGTATTATGGTGCCAATCATCCACATTACTAAACAAAGATGTGATTGTTAGTTTAGAACATAGAGGTGGCACAGTGGGTGGGGTGGGAAGGCACTTTGGAGGGCAAGGACCCCCTTGTCAGTTTCCAGGATCATCCTTCATTAGTGAGGGATAAGCCCATTAACCTTTGCCCTGCAACATTTGAGAATAGCCCTCATGGTTTTTTCTAATGCAGATCTGCTCTTTTTGCATCCTCAATTAAGTTTTCCTCAAAGCAGCACAGTGTCTTGGATCTTGGACAGACAGCAGCTAATCCCCTCATTCTGTTGCCTCTTCCCAGTCACTCCACCCCACCCCAGCCCTAAATGGGCAAGAGATGGGTAATCCCATCAAACCCACAAAAAGGCCCACCCCCCAACGGCAGGGGCTCCCAAAAGAAGTTTAATCCCATGTAAGGGGCAATGCCCTACCTGGCAACCAGGCATTCTTCGGGGGCAGGCACTGTGACTGAATGACAGTGTCATGCTGCCCAGTGCTACCATGGCAATCAATGTCAGCACACAGGAGAAGCAATGAAAAAGCTTTATGTGACTTGGGTCCATGAGACTGCAACTCAAACTTTTCTTACTAACCTGTCAGCCTGAGGCACAATGTTGGCCATAAAGGGAAGGGGGAAAGACTTCTTTGGAAAGCTACCAAAACCTCCTTTCCCCTCCACAAGGGGCAATGCTGAGATTCACATATTTGCTCACGTCAAATATATAAAGGAAAAGGATGCCACTTAGAAAATCTTAGAAAAACTGAAGAGTTTTAATTCATGAACACAACAAGATTGGTTTTTTTTTCAGACCAGTAAATCCCTACTGAGATTGATGAGGATTATCACTAACTTTCTCAGCCAGGGATAAACAACCAGTGGGATGAGAGGGCCAGTTTCTCTACCTTACCTCCAGCATGGCGTATGCTACTGAGCTACCAAAAATATTTGCAGGGCAAACTCTGTATGATTTAGCTTTAAAAGAAGGCATGGGGGAAGATGGGGAAGTCCAGAACTTGTTTTCAAGCTGAATTGCACTTCTGGGAGTCCAATTCAGCTGGAAAAATAAGGCACACTCCATGTATCCTGTTTTAAATTTTATTGTCCCAAATCACCCATCCCTGTTCAAAACCAGAACAACACCCTGTCCATAGTTCTCAGAGGATACTCACAATCTGCTCTATTTCAGCAGCTTCCTCCCTTGGCATGCGTTCCATGAAGTCCTTGTAGTGCTTCAAACCAATGGCCTGCTGGTTTGTGAGAGAGGCCTTAGTGCGGATGTCATCCAGAGTTCGAAAGCCCTGCCCAGAACACACAAGACACTCAGAGAGAGGAATCCTTTTTTCAGTAGACCTTGCTAAGGAACACCATTACGTCTACTATGCCAAGTGTTTTTCCACTAGTACTGTGGGACAAGAGGAAGGAATCATGACAAATTCCTTGGATTATTATCCCATCTTCAGCCGAGTCATTGCAGATTACTTCTAGCGGTGGCAGAGAAATAATGCCTTCACTGGGAAACCACAGAAATGCTGCAAAGCCTACAAAAACAGGTAATGACGATGTTGCTAGAAGAGAATGGCACAAGTGAACCAAATAGTGTCATGGAACAGCTCTTTGCAAGAAAATCTGAAGGGGCCAAAGGTGAGTCAATTGGCAGTGACACAAAGCAATTATTGAGAATGAAAAACAAAACAAAATGAAATGAAACAAAGCAGATTTGAGTGCTGATTGCACATTACATCATTATCCATGTTATAATTCTGTTACAGGTTTGTCATAGACCTTGTAAGTACTGCAGTTATTTTCATAACTAATAAAACAGCACAGTAGCCTTAAGATACAACTGGTTTTATGAACTTGTAGTCAAGGTATGGTGGCTATCAGATTTAATATCACTCCCTTCCCCAAACAAGCACCACAATTATCACTCTGCCTGCCATCTCTTTCACTCCACCCTGAGATTTGCTGCTTAATCCCAATTTATTTAAATATTCTGACCTCACTGGTGAGATAACTCTAAGTAACTAAGTAGCAATTCAAAGAACATCTATAAAGTTCCCATTTCTTTTCCTTGCCAGATTCAGTAACCCAAACTATATAAAGTATAAACACACATTAGCTATCTTGTAGCACTGCTACAGTACAAACCATACAGTACTAAGAAATTGCAGTGCCAACACCGCAGCATTCATTGCTAAAATTACCTGCTGGTACCATATCTGAGCAGTCTTTACTCCTGCTCCCCAAATATTGCAGAATGTTTCCAGCACTGACACATTGTTGCTCATGTGGTCAAGCTTTCGGAGGTGCCCACTCTCCAGGATCTCCACAATTTTTTCTGCCATCTTCTTCCCAATTCCAGGAATCTTACAGGCTTCCTTTTTAAAAAGCACCAACACAAAAGCTGGTTAGAAGAAAAGTAGGAAGGCTGAGTTATTCTGGAAAATTTCTGTATTTTTTACTTTGGACACCTCTAGTTTCAGTTTCCAGATGACGCCTTTCTTTATTCCTGGGCTGCTGCCAGGTTTTTCTGAGACAGACACTATCTGAAGAAGCTTCATTCCTAACGTGGATTTAATATCCTATTAGATTTATGCATATAAAATCTTGTGCCCTGTACTCTCTATGATGACAAATCTTTTGCCTTGCCTTGAAAGCAGTTTGTGAGCACTCTCGTCTTTAAAAACCAGGTGTTGCACAAGCGTTTGCTAATTCTGCACTCATAGACTCCATCTGGAAAGGAGTCCAAATAACAAGGGAATCACAGTGGTAAGCAAGTGACAAGTAACTTTGTTCCCATAACAAGCTGGTCCAATGGAAGTACCAGCCACTCCCAAAGGGTGTGATACAACAATCAGGAGATAGTAATGTGAGGCAGAGGAGAAGATCAACTGCTCCACAAACTGGCAAATCCCAAATAATTTACAGAAGATGGAAATGTAACAGGAAAAGGAGTTGCTTGAGAAGAAACCTTTTGAATTTACCTGATAAGAGGTGACTGGTTTGGAATAGCTCTTGAGTGCATTGATAGCTTTGGAGTAACTTAGAGCCCGCCATTTGTCCCCTTGGACAGAGTAGGCTTTTTCCAGCAGTCCCAACTTCTCTGTGAGGCACTGATTATGATTCACTTTCTTGCTTTCAGAGGACTGAGCACAAACCCACTTGCCAATGGGACACACCACGGACGAACTTCCTGGCAAAGTGTTCAGGTCTTGGCCTGATTGCAGTGCTTCTAGCTCTCCCAGGGCAACCACATGTTCTTCGCCTTCACTTCCTTCATCATCTGAGATCCCCTTTGGAGAGAGGCAGGACAGGACAAATGAAATACAGCCATCATTTATCTAAGCAATTCCCAGGCACAGGCTTATTATGCACCAAGATGGGAGACTTTAAATGCTAAACATTTAGGGAGCCTTGTGGCGCATTGGTTAAACTGCTGTACTGCAGCCAAAATTGTGCTCACGACCCGGGGTTCAATCCCAGGTAGCTAGCTCAAGGTTGACTCAGCCTTCTATCTTTCCGAGGTCGGTAAAATGAGTACCCAGCTTGCTGGGGGGCAGGGGCAACATGTAGCCTGCACAATTAACTTGTAAACCACCCAGAGAGTGCTTTAAGCACTATGGGGTGGTATATAAGCAGCACACTTTGCTTTTTGCTTTGCCTTAAACAGTCCACATAATCCTTAAATTACTCACAGCAAGATGGACCCAGATTTAAAGACAAGTATCACTACATTGTTTGTAGCATCATCATCATCATTACATGCCATCAAGTCAATTCGACTTATGGTGACTCTTTCTATACTTTCCACGTACAGCATATTCAGACATGAATAGTATACCCACCTTTTCGCCTCTCAAAATACAGTTGTAATCTATAACACACATGAGCCACACAGAGCTTGCAGGATGTTTTTATGTACAGATAGCCTACAGAAACCTGGGGAAGCCCCAACTGTATTTCCTCACAGTCAATCTGATCAAGGTAATGGGAGGATTTAGGTTTTCTTCCCTTCCTCAGTGTCCCCAAAACAAATGGAATCATTGCTTCCATGCTCCTAATGATAATGGGAAAGCAATTATTCTAACCAGGGTTGCTGGGGGCGGGGCGGAAGCAAAGCTCCTCCTAGAAAAGCAATCTTGAGTAGCACCTTGCCATCAACTCATTGGTCCT
Source organism: Intellagama lesueurii (assembly GCA_037013535.1). Lineage (NCBI taxonomy): Eukaryota > Metazoa > Chordata > Lepidosauria > Squamata > Agamidae > Intellagama > Intellagama lesueurii. Next base: position 214,790,108 of record JBAJHW010000003.1, read on the forward strand.
GAAGAGGACCACAGCATGAAGGTGAGATCAGACTCCTCTGCTCCCAACCCTGTATCTAGGCATGTGTGCGCGCATCTATATATGTAGCTTCTAACTCACCCCCATCTGGCACCCAAGAATAAGGAAACATAGCTAGCAATTCCGGGTGATCCAAATGCTATCCAAACTATCCAAATCCAAACTATCACAACCTATGTGTACATGAGTTTGAATGGTGGTGAAGAGGAGTGCAATGACACTGGTTTTTTTTCCTTCTGGATCTCATAGAAGCAAGAAGGCAACAATGTACCAGAACGGACACACCATGCATTATACTGATCAACAGAGAACATAAAGTATGGAAAACCTAAAGAGTTAAACAACAGCTTAGGCCCATTGCATGGTGGGATCAATATGCTGGAGTTAAAGAGACTTTGAGACACTGACACAGTGTAACATTGATATTTTCCTATTTGATTTTTATAATGTTTCAAAATGAGAAGGAATGAAATTTGAAGTAACTGGATGTGGCAACCTCTTAGGGAGTGTACATTTCTACCAGAACCTTAAGATTCTATGGAAGGAGATAGTAATGAATTATTAATTGACAGATTTTGGGAAAGTTAAAGAAGATACATGCTATGAGTCCAGCTCCTAAAATGACACCCAAATTTTTGTTTAATGTAGAGAAATGCACCGCTTTCAAAAGAAGGAAAAAAATAGCTGTATCTATAGAGTTAAACAGCCACAGTGGTTCTCACCAGTCTCAAGTACTGATGGTGTTTTTTAGCTTGGTAATGGTAAACTTCATCAGTAGATCTTGACATAACATTAAACAAAATGCTCAAAAGTGGGATACCACTAACCGAGCACACTCCTTTGGCTTCCTGCTGTCCTGAGGAGTTTCCTGCCCTGCTGGGAGAGTTGGTCCCTGCCTGTGATTCAGCCTCCAGCTCCGCGATAGGACTCCCTTTTTGAAGTTGAACCTTCTCTTCATCCACATATTGTGACTGCCTTTTTGAAAGGTCTGCATCCAAATACCTGTGAAGGATCAACAAATCATAATCACTGATTTGAAAGCATGCCCTCCATCCTACCCTATCAACAATCTGGAAAAAACAGGACAAGAGGATGGCAGAGTTCATACATTGAATCTCTGGCTCGATATCATTACTGTCCAACTCTCAATTTCAGGAAGAACAGCACATTTTTGAGTAACTGTCCTGGGGAAAATCCTATCTCCAAATCATTAAAGACAGACAAAGTAGGCTGCAGAAAAGATCTCACTTTGTTTGCCATAGTTATTTTTACCAAGTTAGGTAGTCTGTTCTAGTTGCCAATTTATACAAAAGTTTAATAGCAAATGGCTCTCATAGTTTGATGGTGGGATTCAGTCCCAATGGCACATGAGGCTATTGGGGAGGGCTATCTTGCAAGTCAAGGGATCTCTGCCTCAGTTTTGTGCATACTATTGGCTCCTGCCCCAATTCTGCCCCTGCCCAGAGCTTGGAAATGGTACTCCTTTAGATAAAACGTGTAGTTCAAAAACATGTATTTTCAAGTTCTGGCCCTGCCACATGGATCACAAGAGCTACACACAGGTCACAGGGCAGTGGCAGGACCAGCATCATCACATCTACCCTAGGGTCCACATACCTTACTTCTGCAGTTCTAGTGAACCGTTCTTTAAATGGACCGTTCTCTCCCCATCACTTTGCCCATTCTTACTACAGATTTTAAAGCCCTTTCTTCAAGTTGAGAAATGTAAGCTTTGCCAACAGGGATGGGAAACCACTTTGCCTCCTTTATGACAGAAGTCTCTACCTCTCTGGGACGAAGAGGCTATAGCCAGTAGTGTCCAATATCTGCTGTGATGAAATACACAAACTCATCCAAGATGCCTTCACCAGTTGCAGTCCATGGGGTAATTTGGACAGTCTGAGGATTCGGAAGGCCCGGTCACAGTCCATGCCTTCATCCACTATAATATGTGTCACATCTGGAGAAAGTTGGTTGCAGACACTTCCCCCGTTCTGGATTATTTGCTTGTGGAAGATCTCAGCCCTGGCCCGGCCAATTCCAGCTTGCAGAATATAGGCTGTGATGGGCTCCAACCACCCTGCGAATGAAAGACATCAAAGACAAATGCTCAATGAAGCAGGGGCTGGTGTTCCCTGCTTGTAACCACAGCAAGTGTGAAGGAGTATACCTGTTTTTTAGTACACAGTCAAGGTATGAAAGCAGAAAATTTCCATATGATTGGACTCTCCCAGGATTTGACTTGGGTTTTTTTTTTTTCAGGACTTTCAGAACAAAAGGAACCTCAAGGGTAATTGAGTTCGACCCCCTGTTGAATCAGGAAATCCACAGCTGAAGGATCCCTGACAGACAACCATCCAATCTATTTGAAAGTATCCAGTGAAGCAGTCTACCACCTTTGGAGTAACTCATTTCAGTGTCAAATAGCTCTTACTGGATTAAGCATGTTGTCCCAGGCAAATTACCTATAGTAAAATAGCTCATAGTAACCTGTGGTCACAGGGCTAAGGAATGAAATCAGAAACTCACCTTTCTTGTCCCTGGCTTCTTCTTTCAATACCTTTGGAGGCACTTTCTTCTGTGAATCATCTCCTAGCTTTTTTCTTTTGGGGAAAGCTTTCACAATTCCATGGAGCTCCATGAAACATGGATGCCTCCTCCCTGGGCAGAAGCAAGCAGCCGTTCTGGAGAAGACAGTAGAAAGAGCAAGAATTTAGTTACTTATTTAAAACAATTATTTCCTACATTTCACTTCCACAATCCAGGCACCATAATGGAGAAGGCTCTCAGCCTTGTTTTCATATACAGTGGTGCCTTGACTTATGAACGTCCTGACTTACGACCATTTTGAGTTACGACCAGCTCCGGCCGCAAAATTTTGCTTTGACTTGCGACCGGAGTTTCGAGTTACGATCGGAAAAAAGGGAGGGAAAAAGGCGGGGAATTGAAACTGCTAACCGTTGGTGGTGAAGAGGCTGCTTCTTTGTAGCTCTTTCGCCCCAGCGTTTAGAGAGTGTGCGATCGGAGGAGGCTTCGAACTGCCTGGCTTCTGGTTCTGAGTGAGAGTGTGTGCGTTTGCAGGGAGGCTTCGGACTGCCTGACTTCTGCTTCTGAGTGAGAGTGTGTGAGTTTGCAGGGAGGCTTCAGACTGCCTGGTAAGGTAAGGTGCTGCTTTCTGCTTTTTAAAAACTGCCTGTTCTGGGTGGGTTTTGCAGCGTGGTTTTGGGCTGTGAGGGTTATGTTTCTGTGCTCTGATGGGTCTTGCAGTGTGGGTTTAAAATGTGAAAATTAGACTGTAATATTAAATTTAAATTAAATGTGAAAATTAGACTGTAATTTTAAAATGTAAAATTAGACTGAGAGGTCTGTTTGCTGGAATAATGGCTGCTGGATTTATTTATTTATTTTTGCATTCTGTGGCTCCTAGGGTTTGTGTACTGTGACCTCTCTTTTGTTTTAAAATGTGTGGGTTTAAAATGTGACTCCAAAGTCTTTTTGTTTTAAAATCAGAAACCTTTCTCTGAGGGGCTCTGGTTGCTGGAATGGTGTAAAATGTGGTTTAGACTCAAGTCTCTCCCCCCCCCCCCCCCATTGTCTTCTCTCTGTCTTCTCTCTTTTTGTGCTTAACAGCACAAACTTTTGTCTGAGGGGTCTGTGTACCCCAGCGATGACCTTCTTTCTTTCCTCTTTTCCCCATTGTTCCCTCCCTCCTTTCCTGCCCTTTTTTTAACCTAAGTCACCTTAGGTTAAAAGAAGAAAAATTCTCCCCCTAGTGGTAGTGGATGGATTAACCGCTTTTGCATTAGTTCCTATGGGAACGAATGCTTCGACTTGCAACCAGCGCCTCGAGGTACAATCAAAAAACAGCCAGAACGGATTAATCGCGTTTCAATGCATTTCAATGGGAAATTTTGCTTCGACTTATGACCATTTCGAGTTACGACCATCTTCTGGAATGGATTAAGTTCGTAAGTCGAGGCACCACTGTACTGTACTTCTTGGTTCCCAAGCTATTTAGAGCTTTAAAGGGAAGCACTGGCATTCTGAATTGGGTTCTGAAGAGGCAGCCAGTGAAGTCAGAATTTGTGTGATATGGCTTCATCTGGCTATCCCTGTAAAAATCCTGTCCACACCATTCTGCAGTATCTGAAGCTTTTGTGTGAAATTCAAGGGCAACCCCATGTACAACACAATGTTCCAATCCAAGTTCACATTTACCAGGGTATGGAGTGCTATAGCAAAATTATCTTGTTCCAGGAAATGGCATTGTTGGCAAACCAGACAAAGCTGATAAAAGGCACTACTGACCATTCAGTCCACCAGGGGGTTCAAGAGGTAACACTGCACTATGGGGTACTTCCAAGTTACACATTGTACCAGTTCAGAGGGAGTGTAGCCTCACCTAGAACAGGCTGAACACTGAGTTCACAGACAAAAGACCAAACAGGTCACAGGCAGACCTCTGCCTTATTAGGAGTCACTCTTACTCTATTGAACCTCTTCGAGGCATTTACTGAATCCAGTCACTGGTTCTCCAGTTAGCACAACATCAGATAAGTCTCAGATGAAATGCAGAAATAAAGATGAGTGTTGCCATCATACTCCCGAGAACTCACTGAAAATTCCCAGATTCTCTCATCTAGCAGCTTAAGAAGCAAGGAGGATAAAATGGAACCTTGCAGGACTCCACCGTGCAACTGTCATGGGACTAAACAGAATTCTCCCAGTATCACTTTCTGAAGCCACTCATGCCTATAGAAGTGGAAACCACTGTGCCTCCTTTATCCAACCCACAGAGAGAGAGATTGAGAGAGAGATAAAGGCTGGCAAGACCACAAAGAGCTTTGAAGGTAAAATAAAAGAGCCTCTGCTGGATACAGCAGACAGAAAACTAGTCTAGAGATCTAAGTAGTATAATGTTATTAGAGTGACAAGAGATGTGAATCATTTCAGAAGATGGACAAATGTGAGTTAACCAAAATAAGACAACTGAAGATCAGAGAAGAGAAGGCTGCAATAGTATACATGAGGGAACACCAAATTATGAGTTACAGTTTTTGCTGAGGAGACAGAGTGCTCTATTTTTACAATGCTGTCTAGGTAGAAGTGTCCAACAAGCTCTTGATCCAGAGATCCCCAGGAGCCAGGCATTATTCACACAGGCAGCCAGAAGGAGCCATAATAGAAAGGCAAGCAGGGAGCAAGTTTGAGAAAGAAGGCAACAACCATTGGTTGCCCTCCTCTTTTCCAACTACTGTTATGTGGCAGCCAAGAGCGTGGGGGAGGGGCATAGATGCCGCTTCCTTCTGTGCTTGTGATGGGAGATCTTGCACTAGCACTGGAAAGAAAGAGAGAGAGAGAGAGAGAGAGTGCCTTATCTAGTATAGCAAAAGTTATCACAAAAAAGTCCTTCTTGCCTCCTAACCAGAGGCAGAGTCAGGGGCCTCCTTATAGTCTCTTCCCGCTGTATTCCCAGTCTCACACACTGTGTGCGTGTAGGAGTGGGAGGAAAGAATGAAGACAAGACATGCAACTATGTAAGTCTATGTCCCACATTCAAAACAAGGTACAAAGAGCTGGAGCAGCATTTAGGAATACTTTTAACTTGGGGGGAGGTATATTTTTCCAGTCCTCATCTGAGTTGTGGAATGAACAGGATGGGGATACAGCACCATCTGAGAGGACAATTGTTTGTCTGCCTCCCTGTTTGTATGTATCAAAGCCCACTTTTGGCCCTGATCCTGCCACTCACCCCAGCTCCCAGTTCCACATGCTCCTGGAACAGCATCCACCCTAAGGGGAGCCACCAGTCACCACACAGGCAGGTGAACTCAAGGCTCCTCACACCTGTTGGCCAGCCAAAAAGGAGAAGGCAGGCCAGGCAAGCGAGTAGCGGCAGGAGCCACCTCCACGCTCACTGCTGTCAGCTCCGACCCACCCAGTTGCGCTTCCTCTTTGGGGCCTCCTCAGCAGCTGCGATGAACCCCAAGGTGGTGGGGAAAGAGGCTGGAAAGCGAAACGCCAGCCACGTACTCGCCGCCTTACGCAAAGCCTGAGATGAGGGGAGATGGCTGGGCACAGGGCAGGGGGACGGCTCTGTTTGGTGTTACAGTATTTCCACTTACCGGGGAAGGGAAACGCGTGGGCTCAACAACGGAGCGGCAAGAGGCGCATGCGCGCGTGTTTTTCTTCCTTGTCAGGTCGGAAAAGCCGGAAGTGTAAAGCGGTAGCCTTGGAGATGAGTTCAGGGATAACATGGCCGGGCAGAGCTGGCCGGAAAAGTTACGCGCGGCGCGCAAAACCGCGCTCATCGGCGACGGTAATTGGGAAGCGAGCGGGGCACCCAAGTCGGGAACGACTCTGATCCGGAGGACGAGCGAGGGAGGCTGGATTCGTGACGAATTGGGGAGAGGAGGACGCCGGGCCGGGGAGGGCCTGAGATGGGGGCAGAGGGCTGGTCCTTTCGGTGCTTCAAAGCGGGCAGCGGTGAAAGTGCTTCAGGGCAGCGCCGCTTTCCTGGACGATTGAGGCTGCCTCCAAAAACGGTCGAATGGGGGGGGGGGGTGGCAATCGCCTTAATAAATCGGCGTGGAAGGCTTTGGTTCTTAATGGAAAGCGCATTTGCCTAGGCTTGGAATGTGTCAACCTCCAATCTTATGTACATTTACGAGTCAGACTTCCTGAAATAGGTTTCAGAAGAGGTAGCCTTAAGCAAGATGTTAGCCTGCGCAAAAGTGTCAGGCATGGGTGTTTCCTTCCGGCAAGGCAGTGTTGGTTGAAAGCTATGAAGGAGGGGGAGAAGGGGAGGGCTGCGAAAGTTACAAGTAACGGGTGCCGTGGTCCACATTTATTGTGATCTGCCAAGTACAGGGTGTGTGCAGTTGGGGGCAAGGGGATGGTATGGGTTGCGGTTCATCTCAGTGTTTTGTTTTGTTTTAATCCGGACTCGCTCACTCTGTGCTCTATTTAGGTAAACGAAAAGTCCATTACTTATTCGACGATGGGAAGGAGATGGCAGAGGAGTATGACATGAAGACTAACCAGCTGCTTTGTAAGCCACTCCACTTTTCTCTGATTAGAGTTTAAAATTGGTCATAGAATCATAGAATAGTGAAGTTGGAAGGGGCCTATAAGGCCATCAAGTCCAACCCCCTGCTTGATGCAGGAATGGGGTTAAATGGAAATGGTCTAAACAGTACACAAGGAGGATTAGCACCTTTATTAACTGTTGCACATAGTGCAGATGAGTAGGTGTTTTGTGTTGGTCATGGCAAATCTAAATCCTTTTAATTACAGTGTGGTTCACTTTAGGGTGGTTGAGACATATTGCCCAACAGTAATATTTCTACTGCAAGACAGGCAGAGTAGAATTGTCACTCAAGTGAGGAAGTAAATGTACACTTGAGAAAATATCCTTTTCTATAATGTTTTTGTGGGTCCTATTTGAGTGATCATGTGGGCAGAAGATCATCACACTGCTTTACATATTGTTGTTGAAAAATTCCCTTCTGAAGAGCCATTGTTTAATGAAATGTATTTATGGCATAATGGTTAAAATCCTGCGCAAAGGATGTTTTTGTACCTATATTTCCATGCAGCTTGGAACCCTAATTATGTTGGCCTCACTCCTAGGATCCATATGGCTCTCTGGTTCTACACCTCCCCACCCTTGAAATCAGATTTATGAGCCAGAAAAACCTTTGTGTCTGTGGGAGTTGGAACCTGTTTCACACTGACTGCATTTGAAGTGTATGTGGTTGCCATGTTCCTTGTGGGTATTTGAGATAGGATTGGGGAGCTGTGCAACCTTGAGGAAGCCAGTGGTACAGCCAGCTGCTCCTTTCACCCTTTGGTTGCTCTTTCATGGGATTAGTGCACAGAGAGGGCTTAGGATAAACTTTGCTTTACAAACAGGGGAGAGACATAATGGGGGAAATGTAAATTTAGACCAAAATACAAGTAGTCTGAACTTGCTAAATCATGTATTAGAGTATTTGGGGGACTGGAAATTTTTCTGATTTAAAATTTTCAATGAAACCGACTTCACTACCCAATAAAGTTCTGGTTCATTACTTAGATGTGAAAATTTCTAGCCATACAGCATCTGCTGTTGCTTCTTGATGTGTTAAGAAATACGCTAGCAAAAAATTCAGTCTCACAAAAATTTGTTGAGTATGTTTTTCTGAAAGAACCATTTAAAGTGTTACTGCTGTCTCTCTCTTCCTTTCTCTACAGTAAGAAAATGGAGAGAGAAGAATACCCTGGGTGCTTATGGTCATTGGCAGTTAGAAGTGGGAGAGCCAAACTTGCATGCATCAGAAGCACTAGATCGTGACCTGATAAAGGAGAGTAGTACAAATGTAAGTGAGGCTTGGCCCTGCTTAGATTAGGCACATCTAGAATGTGGGGTAGGTCTCATTTTCTGGAGTACACTGTTGTGTGTTAGAACACAGCAGTTTGGTTTCTTAAGTGAGAGAAGTTCCAGGTAGCATGCTGTAACTCATTCATGCTTTGGGATATCATAATTTCTGTAGCAGGGGAAAAAGGAACCACACAAATGTTATTTCTTTGAGAATATTCCCGGGTTACAAAACTTTATGTTGCACTCTGTTAGACTAATGACTCTTTGGCAAGTCTGTGCAATGACTTGAGTACTATGAATATATGAAGCTGTCTTATACCAAATCAAACAGAGTATTCTTCCTGTCCTAATACTGTTTGTTTATTTGAAAATTACATCCTTTGGTTCTAGTAATTCAAAATGACTAGAGATTTAAAATGTGACCATGTTGGCTGGGGTATTCTGAGAGATTTAATTCAGAAGATTAACATTCCCCTCTCTGAGAATGTTTGCTTTACAATAATTTAAAATTATAATTTAAAATTATAATTCAATATAAAACTATGCATTCAGTAAAAATATAAAGGCAAAAATAAAACAATATTTAAATGGAACAAACATGGTTGGTAAAAGCTGCTGGAACAAGGTATCTTTACAAACTACCAAAAGGCTTCCAAGGCAATAGACATTATATTTGTAGATCAAGGTGTTGTGCAATGTTGTGCTGGCATGTGCTTGCTCAGTGTGGAGCCTTTCTCAGCATTTCTGAGATCATTTAATAAAAAGAGCCATACAAGGCTTCTGCTGTACCACTCTATGGTGGCCCTTCCCTAGTACATACAGCTTTCTCTGATAAGTAGACTTTGGGAAATTCTGGAGGTACTCTGTACTAGCCTTACCGCTCAGCATGAAGTAAGCAATGCCCTGGCACAGTGTTGAAGTTTAAGAACCAGCATCTTGATTGTCATCTCTTGTTGAAAAGGCCTTTCTGTGAGAGACCGGTTTTGTTCATATCACCGCTTTTGCTTCAATTTAAATTTTTCCCTTCTGCCAAATTCTTGTTATTGTCTTCTCTTTTCCCATTCTTGTACTTCAGCATTCCCTTTGTGTACCCTGAATGGCTTGAAATGATTGAAATGGAAGGTACCAATACTGGCAAACATAGTAATTGTGATAAACATGGATAGATAATAGTATGCACATGGTAGGGGCTGAACCCAAGGTGATTCCCACATTCATTTTTAGATAAAAACTTTGATTCCATAGCTTGAACATGAATCATCCCTGCTTTTGCTTTTTAAAAAAATGTTTATAATCTTGCCTAAAGAAGAATCCTCAGAAGATTGCATACTTATTTTATGAATGGACTTAATAAATGTGTAGCTGGCTGAACAGTTCACTGAGTTGGAGTGCCTGGCTGTGGAGCCGGGGATTGGGAGTTCAGTCCCCCACTATGCCTCCCAGGAGAAAAGCCAGCCTCTGTAAGCCTTGGGCAAACTGTAAATCACTTCTGAGTACTTTATATGTAGGAAATCCTGGAAAGGGTCACCATTAGTTGGTATCAACTTGATGGCACATAATCACAATAAAGGTACAGCACCAGTACAGATTTTGGAACTCAACCTCAATATTGTTATTTAAACCTAACAAAGGAGATCAAGTGTTTTGTTGTGTAAAGCCAGGCATCCCCACTTATGCTACTGTAAGAAAGCATGTTGAATTGATGAATTAAAGCCAAGAATCCTCAATCATGCTGTTTACAGTTGCTCTCTATTCCACCTAAGTAGAAGCATACTGACTTAACATGTGATTTCCTCTAGCCCATCTTTATACGAAAAGATACCAAGAGCAGTTTCCAGTGGCGGATCCGGAACTTGCCATATCCCAAGGATGTATACAGTGTTTCAGTGGAAAAGGATCAGCGCTACTGTGTTATCCACACAACAAATAAGAAGTCAGTAAGCACAGAGTTTACTCAGGGTGGATGAAGTTGGTGCAGTCTGTGAGTTCAAATAAGTAGTGTCCGGAGACAACAGTGTGTGCTTCTCCTTACAAAATCCTACCACTCCTGTCTTTCCTAGTTGATCACAGTTATAAACTGAAGTAAACACATTCCCAGCTCTCAATTTATGATGAAGAAATAGAGAAATACCGTCTTGTGGTATTTTTTTAGTATTTGTTTTTCCTTTCAGATCTTAACTGATTTTTGTGCAATCCCTAATAGTTACCTAGAGATGGTGCTGTTGGCAAAGAGCTGCTCATTTCTGTTTGGCCATTTATTTTAAGGCTAGCTAAAGTTCTTCTGAGGGCAAAGAGCACTATTAATCAGTGACAGTAAAAAAAACCAAGGATGTGGTCAGGACTTGTCAGACACTTCACAATGAAGGCCAGACTACATTAACCCTGTGGGCCCATCCACTTAACATCTTTGCTATCTCCCTGCTATTGGCAGGTGCAGGATCAGGTTCCTGTGGCTCAGTGGCCTCCTCTTGATAGGTATGGAGATGCTTAAGTACTTGTTGATTTGAGCAGCCCTTGAATATCCTCGGCTTTTTGCAGAATCTCATAACACTAGAATTCAGGGTCAGTCACCCAGTGAAATTGATTAGCAGTAGATTTAGGACACACAAAAGAAAGTTGTACTTCACACAACACATAAATAGCTTGTGGAATTTGCTACCAGAAAATAGGTTGATGGGCATTGGCCTGGGTGGCTTTCAAAGAGGATTAGACACATTCATGGAGAATAGATCTATCAGTAGTTATTGCACACGATAGCTGAACAGAATATCTGTGTTTAAAAGCAAAGTGTCTCTGAATACAATGCAGAAAACCAAGGAGAGCTGTTTCCTTCATGCCCTGCTTGTGGGCTGCTAGAAAAATGGGTGCTGGTTTAGTTTGGGGCAGATACAGTAGAGCTGTTTTTATGTCACAACCCAGGCCTGTGCAGTGTTGGGGATGCTGTGAACATTTCAAGCACTGAGTTTAAGAGGATAACTCTGCATAGGATTAGGTTGTTTATTTTGTCCAGTTTCTAGAGTGTCCCCTGACTACTTAAGCAAGGTGGGGATGGTGGAAAAACTATGTATCCCCCTTTTCAAAGATATACAAAGAATATGTAAGATAGTACCTTGAGCCTTCTCCAGAAAGCAAGTCTGACAAAGCTACCCAGTAGTATTTTGTAACTCGAACAAAAATATCACAAACCTTAGAACCTGTGAAACTTAACAAGGCAGAGATCTGCAGTGCTCTCTCCTTTACCATTGTTGTTTCTTATTGTGAATACAGTGGTGCCTCGACTTACGAACGTCCCTACTTACGACCATTTCGAGTTAAAATTTTGCTTCTACTTGCGACCGGAGCTTCCACTTACGAACAAAAAAAGGCAGGGGGAAAAGGCGGGAAATTCAAATTGCTAACTGTAGGTGGCGACAAGGCTGCTTCTTTGTAGCTCTTTCACCCCAGCAGTTAGAGAGTGTGCTTGGGACTGCCTCCTTCTGCTTCTGAGAGTGTGTGTGTGTGCTTGCAGGGAGGCTTCGGGCTGCCTTGTAAGGTAAGGTGCTGTTTTCTGCTTTTTAAAAACTGTTCTGGGTGTTTTTGCAGCATGGTTTTGAGCTGGGGGGTTATGTTTCTGTGTTGTGATGGGTCTTGGGGGGGTTTGTTTGTTTTTTGGTTTTTCCCCCCCATTTCCGATGGGTCTTGGGGGTTTTTGTAGCTTTTTGGAGTGTTTTTCCCATTTCCGATGGGTCTTGGGGGGTTTGTTTGTTTTTTGGCTTCCCCCCCCATTTCCGATGGGTCTTGGGGGGTTTAGTTGCTTTTTGGGGTTTTTTTCCCCATTTCCGATGGGTCCTGCATGCTTCCCTTGCTTTTTCTTTTGTTTTCTTTGCATTTCCGACCTGCCCCGTTTGTTCTCTGTGCATTTCCGATCTGCTCCGTTTTTTTCCTGTGGATTTCCAATGGGTCTTGCACGCTTGATTGCTTTTCTTCCCCCCCCCCCCCCTTCGGCCGGAAGGGATTAATCGTGTTTCCAATGAGTCTTGCAGTGATTTTTGTGTGTGTGTGTGTGTGTGTGTGTGATTTTTTTTCTTCGTCCAAAACGGATTAATTGCATTTTAATGTATTCCTATGGGAAATGGTGCTTCGACTTACGACCATTTCGAGTTACGTCCATCTTCTGGAATGGATTATGGTCGTAAGTGGAGGCACCACTGTATTCCAATTGTTCTTGGATGTTTTTGATGTGTGTTTTTTAAATTTCTGGGCTTATGCTGTTTGTTACGTGGCATGTACATCATTCATTACAAGTCTTATTACATATGCTGTTTTTAAACTACTTGGTTGTTCTCTATTGTGTATGAGAAAATATAGGTGTAAGATGTGATTCCATTGCTCAGTGGGAGTAGCATGTCGTCTTAAACAAGATTTCTAAAGTAGATTTCATTCATTTACTTTGCAAAAGAAAGAAAAGTTGAGCTGCTGCTGCTGCAACACCTATTGCTCTTATGTACCTGTATTCTGGCTACATAATTAGAAACATAATGCTGTAATAGATAGAAAGTTGTTCCGATTTTGCGGCTTAAGGTAGGAGGTAAAATCTGAGAAGCAGTTCCAAGGCTAAAGCAACAGTAGTCTGAGACATGATATTCAGCAACATATTCCAATTACAGTGCAGTTCAGCAAGGAAACTGTCATGGATCTTGCATCTGTAATGCAGTTAAGAACAAAACAATGAAGCAAGATATACAGTAGGAGTGCCTGAACTGAATTATCCACGAGTGAATGCCCCAGTTTAACATGCAAGGCATTATTGGGAGAGTAAAAGATGAATTGGTCCAGCATCCACATCATGAACTAAGGGGTGGCCTGTTCTAAATATAGTTAGCTCCAGAAATGGGATTGGAAGCCATTCTCTTTGGCACCTTTTTTTACGTAAGATCTTCTCCAGGAAGTTCTACCAACTACATCCCCCCACACACTTCTTTTTAGAATGCAGGTAAAGCTATTTCCAAAGCTTCTAGAATTACATATAGCTGCCACTGTGGTCTCTTCCTGCTCTTTAACATATCATTTTGATATTTCTGTTTTTACTACCTGCTGTAACTTTATTGCAGCTATGTAGGTGTCACAATTCCTTGGACTGAATAGTTGGAAGGAAGTAAAATAAATGGCAATGAAATTTGTCTTTCTTTAGCTAGCAGTGTAGTTCTCACATAGAAGGGCCGAAGTGTTGCCAGTATGTAATTAGCCTTTCATACTGTTTTTCTGCTTTTGGTACTTTAACAGAAAGTGTACTTTTGTTTAGGCTAGATATAAACTCTTGTATGGCCCATGCCAGTCCTTGTGGCCATATTAAATAATGTTTCTTTGCATTGACTTAAAGTGAAATCTTAAGGGACTACAGTTAAAAGTTTGGAGGAAGATAGGAAATGCATTTTATAGCTGTATGACATATAGCTGTATGACAGGCTGAAACTCAACAGATGAAACCACTGCCATTGAGATGCAGTAAGGGAGAAAGCTGGACTTATTGAATGTCTCCTACACAGCTGTTAAAGGCACAAGAGCCCAGCCAGCACAAAGCTGCCGCAAGGGATGTTAAAAAGAAAATATTGCAGCCCCTTCCAACTCATTCATTGTTGTCCCCTTCAGTCACAGCAAAAGGCTGCTCAAGTGGAATTTGCTCCAGTCCTCTTGCTGTAAAACAAATCCATTAAAGCAAACTTTCCAAACAAACAGGCAAAGCCTCTTTGGCCACAGCCAATTCAATTATTGCAGGGCGAGGTAGCAGTTAACATTACACTGGAAGGGCGCAGAGTAGTAGATTGTTTTCCTTTGATCTTTCACAGATTTTAGTTGGAGACCCGACCAGGTATTTTCCCACTGCTTCAGCCCTGGGGAAAGGGGGGGGGGGGGAGTTGGTGTTCTCTGGGAGGGCTTCCTAGGCTCTTTGAAACACTGGGCTTTTTTGGGACCTGCTTTTTTTATTGTCTCAATCAGTAAGAAGTTAACACTTCCTTAACATGTCTTTGTGTTCATCTAATCTTTGCTGTTTAACCTTTGACACCCCCATTATTATCCATGTCTGCCACCTTTCCCAAATACATGCAGAAGCCTCCAAGCCCTGCGGTAACAAACATTCCTAGCTAGCAAGCCAAACAGCCAGGCCTAGTTGGCCTTTGTATGCATTTTCGTTAAGGCTTGGAAAATAAAGTTTTGTGCTGCACTGGTTCAAGCAGTCAACCTCCAAGAACAACTAGCTTAATGAGAAAGACTGCTCATGGGACTGTTACAAGGAAATAAATTCTCCTTTGGAGCATGAGAAACATGTCAGTGAGTGAGGGAATTTCACAGGGGAAGAATTCTAAGTAACAAAGGGGCTAAATGGTGGCAATGCTGAAGTAGGGAAATAAGAATAATGTTCTTCCAGTGTGGTTAGATTGTGTTTGGCAGAAGACCATTTCCTTGGGTGTCTGATAACTGATGAAGGTATATGAGACAATGGAAACCCAGGATGCCCAATGTTAAGCTGGCATTCACGTTGTTATGGTACTTGTCTTGCCCTTTTCCTTTATGAGTAAAAAACCTTGACTACAGTCAGGTTTGGAAATGAGAGCTATCCCTTGATTAAGTCCATGAATTTTGATTGATACTGCTATAAACTGTTGATGATTTATCAAAATAAAATAAAGTGTGTATGAGAAATTCTAAATAAATGCATGGTTTCTACACATTGAGATGCTGAACATACGATGTTGCAGGTGTCATCTTTCACTCGACAGGGAATGACACTACAGTTATTCTCTGTACAGTGGTGCCTCGACTTACGAACTTAATTGGTTCCGGAACTCCGGTCGTAACTCGAAATGGTCATAAGTCGATGCACCATTTCCCATTGAAATGCAATTAATCCGTTCCAGCCGAAGAAAAAAATCACCCCCCCAAAAAATCACTGCAAGACCCATCGGAAATGTGATTAATCCGTTCCGGCCAAAGGGGGGGGGGGGGGAGAAAAGCAAGCGAAGCGTGAAAGACCCATCGCAAATGCAAAAAAAGCAAAGCAGAAAGCAAGTGAAGCATGCAAGACCCATTGGAAATGCAAAAAAAGCAAAGCAAAAAGCAAGCGAAGCGTGCAAGACCCATCGGAAATGGGGGGAAAAACCCCCAAAAAGGAAGCAAACTCCCCAAGACCCATCGGAAATGGGGGGGAACCCAAAAAGTAAACAAACCCCCCAAGACCCATCGGAAATGGGGGAAAAAAACCCCAAAAGCAAACAAACCCCCCAAGACCCATCGGAAATGGGGAAAAATACCAAAAAACAAACAAACCCCCCAAGACCCATCACAGCACAGAAACATAACCCCCCCGAGCCCAAAACCACGCTGCAAAACCCACCCAGAACAGTTTTTAAAAAGTAGAAAGCAGCACCTTACCTTACCAGGCAGTCCGAAGCCTCCTCCAATTGCACTCACTCTAACTGTTGGGTCGAAAGAGCTACAAAGAAGCAGCCTCTTCGTCTACCAACAGTTAGCAATTTGAATTTCCTGCCTTTTTCCCCTGCCTTTTTCTGTTCGTAACTGGAAGCTCCGGCCGCAAGTCGAAGCAAAATTTTGCGGCCAGAGCTGGTCGTAACTCGAAATGGTCATAAGTCAGGACGTTCGTAAGTCGAGGCACCACTGTACTCACATTCAGTACTAAAATAAAATTAAAATATTTTGCCCACTTTAGCCAGGAGCATCCTTTAGTTCAGTGAAAATGTTCTTTTAAACAGTTAACAGTTTTGGAAAGTGCAAAAATGGGCATCATAAACTTCCTAAAAATTTGGTTTATACTGTTTTTTAAACTTACAATTAAAATTTATTATCAGAACTTACAACAGAAATTGATCTTGCCATTACATTCCTCTCTTGCATGCAGGTATTATAAGAAGTTCTCCATTCCTGATCTTGACAGGTTCCAGCTGCCCTTGGATACTGCTGCTCTGAGTTTTACTCATTCCAACAACACATTGATCATCACGGTAGGTGCCCTTAAGACAATTCCGTCAATATTAACACATCCCTTCTTCCAGCCTTCTTTTTAGGCATTGCTACCTTTGCCAAGAAGAAAGATCGCTGACCTGTAGTTGTATTTGTTGAGTGGTTATCCGTGTACTCGCGCATGGAGGTCATGTGTGTGCAGAGTGTCAGTCTGAATATTCTAGAGCGAACTGCACTTTAGGTGAGAACACCCCCCCCCCCCCGGTCTTACAGCACATGTTCAAGAGTGTGGCTCCTGCCTTTCTTTCTAAATGCCTTGACTGCCACAGCAGTGGAGCAACCAAATATGGGACATCATCAATGGAGAGGAATGTGAGTTGTGTGGGTACACAAATGACCACTCAGAGAACCATAGTTACATGTAAAAAAGCCTGGACATTCTCTTCTGTGGAAAACTATCAAGCTAATTTATTGGAGGAAGGTAAATGTCATTAAAGTAAAGAAGAAGTCCTTATAGGTTGGCTTGTAGGAAAGCCATATGACTAGTTTCTTGGCAGCTTCTAAGATCTTGTGGACTTTGGGGGAGGGAATGTATTGCAAGTGAATTCACCATGCTATTAGATGAAGGGTCTCTAGATCCAGGTAGCATATGTCTCCCTTGATCAACATGAGATCTGGATCAGCAGGGAACTGGAGAAGCTCTTACTTCTACAGCAGACCTGGGCAAAGTGCGGCCCGAGGGCCACATACGGCCCGCGAGCCGCTCCTGTCCGGCCCGCCAGACATCAAAACCATTTATAGCTTTTTGTCTAAAGTTGATCAGTTGCTTATCTTTAACATACCGCAAAAAACCTCTTTAGTATTTGTGAAGATTAACAAGTTTAAAATAAAAACAATCATAACATCACTGTTTCATTTTATTTTTAAGTAAAGTTGGTTCGGCCCCCAAACACAGTTCAGATTTTTCATGTGGCCCCCTATAGAAATTAATTGCCCACCCCTGTTCTACAGGAATATTACTGTGATGAGCTATGCCTAGCGAGGCCACCAAGAGATTATGAGAATGCAGTCTGCGTTGTCTGTTTGCATTTTGGCCACTATTTGCATGAGCAGTGGTAAAGCAGGAAAACTCACATAGCTATGGTCCTGTCCAGTCATGAAGAAATACATCTCTAGAGAAGATGGAAGATACCCTAGCCTGCTGCAGTACTGTGGCTACTGCATGTTCAACAAGAAAATACAGGGGGTACTCCAACTACTTAACAGGCAACAAAGTATTTAAGGGGATAGACGTCATTCTTCAGACACCCTAGTTCAGTGGTGAGAAAAGTAAGGTCCTGCACTTAGGCAGGAAAAACCAGATGCACAGGTACAGGATAGGTGGTACCTGGCTCGACAGTAGTACTTGTGAGAGGGATTTAGGTGCCCTGGTGGACCACCGCCTAAGGATGAGTTAGCAGTTGCTGCAGCTGCCGAGAAAGCCAACACAGTCCTAGGCTGCATCAACAGGGGGATAGCATCAAGATCACGGGAAGTGATAGTACCACTCTATACCACGCTGGTGAGGCCGCACTTGTTGTGTCCAGTTCTGGTCACCACAATAAAAAAAAGATGCTGAGGCCCTGGAAGGGGTGCAGAGAAGAGCAGCAAAGATGATAAGGGGACTGGAGGCTAAATCCTATGAAGAATGACTAAAAGAACTCGGTATGTTTAGCTTAACGAAGAGAAGACTGAGGGGAGACATGATAGCACTCTTCAAGAGGGCATCGATTTATTCTCCATTGCGCCTAAGGGCAGGACAAGAACCAATGGGTGAAAACTCGTAAGAGGGAGATCCAACCTGGAAATGAGGAATTTCCTGATGGTGAGAACCATTAAGCAGTGGAACAGCTTGCCTCCTGATGTGGTGGATGCCCCATCACTGAAGGTTTTCAAGAAAAGATTGGACAGCCATCTGTCCGGGATGGTATGAGGTCCAGGATGGTATGAGGTCTCCTGCCTTGGGCAGGGGGTTGGACTAGAAGACCCCCAACGTCCCTTCCAACCCTACAACGATTCTATGATTCTATGACTAAAAGCATCTGTGACTGAATTTGACCTCTTGTCACATGGCTAGCAATAGAAAGTATTCTCTGGATGATTCACTGGTCCTGAAAAGGTATGATCAGGCTGAGCACTTTAAGTATATTTGAACCATGTGTTTGTGCAAAGCGCTTTTGAAGTCATTACAAGTTTTAATGACTGGTAGTAGTTCCAGAACATTTATGTACAGCTAGAGTCAGCCAGTTGGTATGAATGAGGAGATAGTTGCCCACTAAAGTACAGTCCCCTCTTCGTGCACTCTGTACAAGTTCTCCATTTGCAAGGGGTGGCCCATGGTGGAAATTTTTTGCTATGACTATTTCATAACAGAGTACTCATAGTAACATAGGGAAAGACACCAGTGCAGAAAGGACTAGACCCTTTGAAAATCTGGGTCTGTGACAGAAGCCAGTGGTAGTTTAATATTAAAGCACAAGGATTTTGCTGTCAGAGGAAACTAGTCAGCATATGGTTGCACATCATTTTACTTCAGAGTTTGAATAATAGAACCCCATAGGCTGCACACACATTCCTCCCCATCAGTTACCTCTTTTTAGAACGTCAAATCTGTCATGAAGCCATGGTTTTTAGTGTAGAAATCCTTAGAACATGTCAAGTTCTGGGTATGGGGAGACACAATGCATCTAAACAGCCAACAAAATTTAAGTGTGTGGTTTGCCATTGACTACTGTAACGTCCAGTACTCTACCTAAGCTTAAACAATAAGGCAAGTTCCAAAACTAAGATTCAGAAATAATAATGTATTTAAATACATACAATTGAGAGAGGGACCATTTGATCAATGTGTCATTACATTTTATGTGGTCAAAAAAATAATGTACTTATTTTTTAGTATAAAAAATGTACTTCTGAGAATTTCATGGCATTCATGGCTTTACCTTGGTTACTGCCTGCTTTAGCAGACAAGGCACTGCATATTAATGACAACTCTGATTGTACTAAAAATAAATATAGGTATTTTCCCCCTTCCATAGTATCAGAAACCAACAGAGATTATGACAGCAGAAGAGGAGCTACAGAAAGAGCTAAAGAAGATCAAAGCAGCAAATGATGAAGACGGGGACTGCAAGACGCAATAGCCAACAGTTGCAGAATATTTTGTCCATCCATATTTTATGACTTCCATTATTTATGTTTAATGTGTTTGGGAAAGATTTGGTGAGCTTAGTGTATTTTGGAAAAGCAACATTCCTAGATATTTTAAAGCTCTCCAGAAGCCTTATGACAGCCCAACTCAGGAGCATCAGTCTCTTAGGAATCATGCTTTCTGCCCTTCTAGGTGAAAAAAATCTCTCATTTATCTATATGATCCACAAGCACCTTTCTATCTGAATTACTTCAAGGATCTGAAAACTTGATGTTTATCAGATTTCTTGTTTTCAATTATAATATGGTAGCTTGCAGAAAAAAGATGGGTCAAAACTTTATCTCAGAGCATTTCAAGATAATCTTATGGCAAGTCCAAAAGCCAAAGAAAAACTCCACAACTATCGTAAGGATGTTTAGAATTTTAATGTCCTAAGTGGTCTAAAATGCAGTATCAATTTCCCATGTTGCCTGAAAGAGCTTCACTGGCCCTCCTATTTCAGACAAAGCATAATGGATTTTATTCCTGTTACTCCCTTTGCTCTAGAGAAGGATTTTCTGAGGAGTCATTCTTCATTTTCATATCTTACTGTCATCTGCATCACATTTTGGGGTGGCCTGTTTATTTTTAAATAATAAAACATTTCCTGCATTTTGTGCCAATTTCCCTATTCCACATATATGGAAAATACACAAAACATATATGCATGTTTGCCTATTTCCACTAGAAATATTCTTAAAGTGTCCATCATGCAACTTCATGTTTGAGTAGTAGCTAAGAAGACTTTTTTTTTTTAAAAAAAGGAGATGCACCAGAATGCAAAAAGTATACATACCTACAATTTGCTGCCAGACACTAATGCATATAGATGTATTTAGTGTTCTCCTATTCAATTTTTAAAGGACAGTCATTTCCTATCTTTATGGAATTCACTGTTACACAATATTATAGTGGTGAATGTGCTAAACACATAGAACCTATGACAAAATGTTGCAGTGTAGAGTGTTCCTGTGGAGGATTCTTGCCATTGGAGTATGTTGTTTTCCAGAATATTCCAGTTCATTCCCTGCCCCGAACAGAAACCATTCTATGGCTACTAAGTTAGTTTGGTTCTATTTTATTTCATTGGTACTTCTGCAAACCTTGGGCTCCCCAAGTACACTAATGCCTTCAACTTCTTTCTTACTGGCCGTGGGTTTTCTATAATGTCATACAGTAAATGCTTACCAGCTGAATTTGTTGTGAGAAGAAATGATAGCTTTAAGAAAGACTGTATGCCTTTATGGAAGGCAGTGCCCAGTTAACAGAAGGTATAGGACATATACATAGAGATGTTTGGTGTGAGTGGCTGACGTGGGTCTGCATACAGTGCTGATGCCCATACTGTCACAAGTAGAGATGGGGGTATTCGTATATGAATATCCCCGGACAGGTGGCGTTAACGAGGGTCCAGCCCCATGGGGCTGGATGGCACGATTCTATGAATGGCTCCACAGCGCGTGATCCGCTCGCCACTCCTGGCAGGAGGCGGGAGGACAAGCCTCGCTGCAAGGTCGAAGAGTGGCGAGCGGATCGCGTGCGCGGAGCCATTCATAGAATCGCACTGTCTGCGGCAGATCAGTGAGTAGACCGTCGTTAACGCCACCTGTGCGGGGATATTTGTATTCATATATGAATACGGATACCCCCATCTCTAGTCACAAGCTCTCTTAGAAGCATCTATGCCTGAATATTGCACTGAGTACTAGGGAGAGATTATCTACTGGTCTGATCCTTCATCACTACTTGTAGGTTATGTTAACCATATTCTCCGCTTGCAATGTGTATCAAATGTTTGTTTTCAGTTTATTAAAGGAGTTATTTCAACAGTTACCTGAATGCCACAATTATATGAGGAGTGTTTTGCCTTTGTGGATAAACAACTCATTTGATATAATATACTACCACTAGTCAAGTACTGATTTTGAAATTGAGGGGACTGACACCACAGGCATCGTACATCCCTGTTCAAAATTTTATTCAGCACATTGATCTGTCAGTAGCTGTCCAGTGAAGGACTCTTTGTATGTTGCCAGATCCCAATTGTACAATTTGGTACAACTTGCACAGATTCAGCTGAAACTGCCATCTTCTGGCCAACATTCATTTATAAGGCAGTGATAAGCATCAGTAAAGCTGAAGTAAAAGGCTATTCCATGCTTCCCTGTCCCAGGTACAGTCACTTGCTGTTAAACCACATCCAGCACAGTTGGATTTGCTGCATGTAGAGGCGAAAATAGAATCTACAGTAGTATCGAAAAGGAATACAGATCTTCTCAAGTTTATGGAATTATGCCTTCACAGAAATTGAAAAGGTACCACAGAACCCCAAAATGAAGAGTTGGAATCAAACAATGGCTTTAACTGAAACCAGAAGGATGATGAATTCCTCTAGATGGGGTAGTTCTTAGCACTTTGTGACTTTCAGGCTGCTACTTATCTCAAGGACGTTATTCTTGATATTTCCTGAGCTAGGTACCACAGCTGCAATCCAAGCCAACTGTCAAGATGTGGTGAAATCAAGAGCATACAGTGCAGATGCCAAGGTAGCATACAGATGAGTGGTGCTGAAGCGTAGGCAATACACAGGACTGCTTACAGGCGATGACAGGGAGAAATTCTGCAAAATAATATAATTTGTCTAAATAAGCGATTTATGCTGTTCAGTAGTAAAAGCCTGTGACCGGATACCAGTCATACAGCACCCCACTGGACATCTGTCAGCTCCATAAATTTAAATGTATCACTGCAATGGGGTAACAGAACTGAACTAAGACAACAGACAGGGCACTACTAGGTTCCTAATGAACAAGATTAACTTATTGTACCAGCAACAGCTTGACAAATCTCTGCTACATAGATCAGTGGTGGTGAAAGTGGCCCTTCAGATGTTTTGGCTTACATCTCTCATTGGCCCAGCCCACACAGCCAACTGGCAAAAAAATGGGAGAAGTCAAAACATCTGGAGTTTCCCATCCCCACATACCCAAAGCTTTCATATGAAGTTCTCATTGGGCAATAACTCCTATTCATCTGGTCTCATAAAATTACAGGCAGAGATAATTCTTTATCATGGAACCACAACAATAAGGTACATCCAAAACCTTGTTTTGGCCCTGTAAGGATAGGAACCAGGTGGTGCTTACATTTGTATTTCACCCTTCTGGAGCTGAAGTAGCATGTATTCATCCCTTCCCAAAAATGTGTCTTTTCAACAACCTAAATTAGGTTAGGGTTTGTAATTGCAAGGTCTCCAGCCAAAATAGGAAGCCCTACCCATTTCTTTCCATATGAAGCAAGTAATCAGCAATAAGCAAGTCTCTCTCTCTCTCTCTCTCTCTCACACACACACCCATCACTCTTTGTGGACTAACTTGTTAGGGTTCATATTTCAACCAACATGTGGGATATAATGATGATGCCTCACCTGCAAGCACCTGGTTTGCCGTTTATCCCAGAGACGGACCACGCCATAGTAAGAAGAGCCACTGGCAACCATGTGATTTCCATCACTCCTAATGCAGTACAGGGCACTGTCATGTGGCTCTTCCCATTTCTTGACACATTCCCTTGAGGGTGGGGGAAAAGAAAGTAACAAGAAAGCTTTAAAAAACTGTTCATCAGGTACTGGTTCACTAGCTCTTACAGCCAGTATTGATTATCAAAACAAACCATCCAGAAAGCTAGCAAGAGACATTTTCCAGCCAACTTAAAAAAACAAGCAAGCTCCAGGACTAACCTTGTGCTTGTCCTTAAGTCCCAGTATCGGATATAGGTATCATACCCACAAGACAGCAAGGTGAAAGGTGTTTCATAGAAAACATCCAGGACTCCAGCTCCTCGATGGAAATCTGTTCCAAGGCAAGTGACCAGCTGTCCACTGAAAAAGAGATCAAGCACAGACTTACATAATGATGTTTAATATTCACAATCACACAGTATCATATTAGGCTTCATTTTTTAACATAAGAACAGAACAGTGAAAAACATGCTGAAGGACTGACCAAATGCAAATTAGTTTGTGTCCATTAACAAAAATATCACAGCTTTCACAAAAACATACCAAGAGAAACATGCAGAGGCCACTTTCCCTCTGAAAGTATAAAAGCCATTACTCAGATCTCTCTCTCTAGCATTAATCAGAATTCATGTGTCCTCTGTAAAGCAGATGTAACTTATCCTTACATTACATATAAATCATATACTAGGTACAGAAGCCACATGAACTACTACTGAAGATTATAGTTGTTGTAACTTTAAAAATGAGAAGAAGGGACAAATACATTGGTTGGAGTATAGTTCTCTCTTTGAGATAAAATACTATTTTCTAAGTATTCTGCTGCTATGTTCAGCTACAATGTGCTAAACCACTGCCATAGAACAGTAGGCTATGTAAAAACATCCAAAATTAATTTGGATGACAGAGCTCTTAGCTAACAAGTAGCTCAGAAGGTTGCAGCACTACTCACTGCATTTAGTACTGAAAACCGTGTACCTTTGCCTGCTTAGCTGTGAGTTCCATGCATTACAAAATGATCAATCATGTTCAAGAGAACTATTCAGACCTTCCTTGCACTGCAAGAGATCCCATAGTTCCCTATCTTTCAAGCCAGCTTCCTTAGCTACTAGGACGGAGAGGGAAAATGGTATACCTACATCTTGAAAGGAGTCTTAGAGGTATATTTAAGCTCCATCTCTTGCCCCACATAACCAAGACTGAAAGAGAAACTGAATTCCTTCCCATTGTTTGAACCAGACTACACAGTAGTTAACTCTAGAACGGGGTGGACAATCTCCAGATATTCTTAGACACTCAGCTCCTCTCTCAATTGACTACACTGGCTCAGACGGACAGAAGTTGCAGTACATCAACATCTGCATGGCTCTAGAGTGACAATCTAGCCTGCTTTTGCAGACACCCAATCACAATGGTTGTAGAAATTTCCGGACTCTTCCCCAAACCCCATCCCACCTTACATCTACAGAAAAATACCATTAACTGCAGGAATGGAGAGAGCCATGGCTTCCAGAAAGATTATAAACAGTTACCCTATGGAACAGGAGTGTGCAACCTAAGGCACATAGCTGCTACCTAAGGCTGGCAGGAGCCCACCCAATTTTCCCCACAGCCCAGTTGATGAGTAGGAAGGATGGTCCCTGGCTTCCTCGACTGCTGTTTATCCAACCAGTAGAACCAGGTGATCTCAGTGGGGACTCCAGTGGGATGGGAGTGCACTAAGATTGAGTGTGCATCCACAAACATACATGTATATGTACAGCCCCAGCTGACATAAGATGTGACCTCCATATCCAAAAAGGCTGTGAACTCCTGCATAGAGGACACAAATAGGCATGGAATGAGAAAGAAACTTTATCAAAAGACAGTGGGCACGAAAAGCAAAAGAATCTAATGAATAAAAGACTGTGAATAAAGAGAATTAAGCAGTCCCCTTCCTTCATTACAACTACAAGGTTGTCTAGCCCAGAGCTCTCTGATTAATTAATACATGCTCCTAATTGAGGGTCAACATACCCCATCTGTCCTCCCTCCCCCCCAACTCCCTTACAAGAGAACGCCAGGCTGCCACAGTTCTCACTACCACTCAGACAACAGCAACCAATGAAGCCCATTCAGCCACTAAAGACCCACATGTTCCCAGCCCTTCTCCTCCTCCCTAACGGTCTAATCAGAACTGGACACAAAGCACTGAACGCCTGCTTTTCAGACTCTTGCACTGGCTCTCGCTTCATGGGACGACAATACAGCTTCCACTCCCTAAAGCAACTAGCACCTCCCCCCTGCCTTCCAGTTATTTTGTTACTTTCTGCTCCTTGATCCCGTATCAGTCTTTCTGGGGCACCCGAGCCAGAGGCCTTAATTCCATCTGTAATCTGGGCTAAAGCCCCATGGGGGTGGGGAGGATAAAGACCACACAATAGGCAAAATAGAGTCTCGGGAGATGTTCAAACAAGTAAACACCGTTGTGTCAGAGGAACAAAATTGCTGAGAAAGCAGATTAGCACCAGCATCACTGGTGTCCCCCAGATCTGAAGGTGAGCCCTGCCCCACTGGCCAGAGCCAACACGCTTCCATGATCACAGCACCGGCGGCATGCTGGGGCCGGCCCATCTCCCCCAGTCACTCTCCAAAGAGCAGATTACGGAGAATAACAATTTCTTTGTGGCTGTGTAATTCCCTCCGTGACCGTGACTGTGGGCCACTCCATTGGGCCACAATGCCAGGGCCTTAGCAACCATTTAACAAGACCAGTCGGCCCTAGCAATGCTCCCCCCAAGGCAAACTCCTCGGACAAGCTTTAACATCAAGTGCGGGAATTAATCCTCATCCCTGCCCCCAAAACCTGAATCCAGGGGTGCTGTGTTATTGCACTTACATTGTGTTTCTCAAAGCAGGAATTGCTAGACAAGCTCTTAACACATTAACCCTTAGGAGGAAAGAGTGTGACAGTCTGCCTGCTTCATAAAACCCTGCGCGAGAAGGTGAAGACATTTATAGGATCAGAACAGAAGTGAGAGGGAGGACTCCCACACAGCTAGAGAAAGCAGGACTCCTTGCCAAGAAAAAGAACTAGGCCCTCAAATGGCTAGTAGTTACTGGAAGGGGCTGGAATCAGTAGAAGCAATAAGTGCCATGCCTAGTAATGCTGGCCGGATATGCATACACTTGGTACTATCAGTATCAGCACCGACTGAGGGTTTCAATGTGGCTCTTCAAAGATCCGGATTTGGTTTTCCAAAGATCATGATTCGTTCTTCTGCAATCATTACAATCTCCAGCTTAATCCATGAAATGCTGACTCTCATTGACCTGCTTGCAAAGATGCGAAGAGCACTTTGCTCCTCCAAAAGTAGGAACTGAAAAGTTGTTTCCTTAAGTATGAGTAAGGACATCCTGACAAGTCCTGGATGTTTTTCTACCTGCTCAAATTGACCCAAGTGAATTAACTGCACTGCAGCTGCAGAAAGAGCCCCATGACATCCTGATTAGCAAGCTAACTAGGTGTGGGCTGGATAGATCAAGTGTCAGGTGGATACACAATTGGCTACAGAATCATACTCAGAGGGTGATGATTAATGGGTCCTTCTCAGACTGGGAGGAGGTAACTAGTGTACCCCAAAGTTCAGTCCTGGGCCCGGTGCTCTTCAATATTTTTATTAATGACTTGGATGAGGGAGTGCAGAGAATGCTTGTCAAATTTGCAGATGATACAAAATTGGGCGGAATAGCTAATATCCTAGAAGACAGAAACAAAATTAAAAATGGCCTTGATAGGATGGAGCACTGGGCCGAAAGCAACAGAATGAAATTCAACAGGGATAAGTGCAAAGTCCTGCACCTCGGAAAAAGAAACCAATTGCACAGTTACAAGATGGGGGATACCTGACTCAGCAAAACAACAAAGGAGAAGAATCTTGGAATTGTCATAGATCACAAGCTAAATATGAGCCAACAGTGTGATGTGGCTATCAAAAAGGCAAATGCTATTTTAGGCTGCATTGATAGAAGTATAGTTTCCAAATCCGGCGAGGTGCTAGTCCCCCTCTATTCAGCACTGGTTAGGCCTTACCTTGAGTATTGTGTCCAGTTCTGGACACCAGACTTCAAGAAGGATGCTAACAAATTGGAACAAGTTCAGAGGAGGGCGACAAGGATGATCAGGGGGCTGGAAACCAAGCCCTATGAGGAAAGGCTGAAAGAACTGGGCATGTTTAGCCTTGAGAAAAGAAGACTGAGGGGTGATATGATAGCACTTATCAAATATCTGAAAGGCTGTCATACAGAGGAGGGGCAAGATCTGTTCTCGATCATCCCAGCGTGCAGGACACGCAACAATGGGCTCAAGTTAAAGGAAGCCAGATTTCGGTTGAATATCAGGAAAAGCTTCCTAACTGTTACAGCAGTACGACAGTGGAACCAGTTACCTCGGGAGTTGGTGAGTGCTCCAACACTGGAAGCATTCAAGAAAAACTTAGATAATCACCTGGCAGATATGCTTTGATTGTATTCCTGCACTGAGCAGGGGGTTGGACTTGATGGCCTTGTAGGCCCCTTCCAACTTCACTTTTCTATGATTCTATGATAGGAAACAGTTGTTTCAGAAATGTTTCCAGAATCATAACTGGCCTGCATCAAAGTTATGTTCTCTTAGGAATACAATCAGGAAACTTTCCCACTCGCATAAACTAAAACAAATAGTTGACAAATGTGAATAACAGAGTAAACCCCATACAGTATGACCAATAAAGACAATTCTATAGCAGGGTGAAGCTGTAGGACAATGTACAGGACAATGGTGGAGAGCCCATCGTCCTCCAGATGTTGAATTACAATGTCCATCATCCCTGATCATCTGTTGTGTTGGCTGTGGATGATAGGACATAGAGTTCAGCAACAGCAAAAAGACTACAGCTTCACCCTGCTATAGAATTGTCTTTATTGATCATATTGTATGGGGTTTACTCTGCTATTCACATTTGTCAACTATTTGTTTTTATATATATATATATATATTTGTTGTTGTTGTTTAGTCCTTAAGTCGTGTCCGACTCTTCATGACCCCATGGACCAGAGCACGCCAGGACCTCCTGTCTTCCACTGCCTCCCGGAGTTGGGTCAAATGCATCTTGGTAGCTTCCATGACACTGTCCAACCATCTCGTCCTCTGTCGTCCCCTTCTCCTCTTGCCCTCACACTTTCCCAACATCAGGCTCTTTTCCAGGGAGTCTTCTCTTCGCATGAGAGAGAGAGAGAGAGAGAGAGAGAGAGAGAGAGAGAGAGAGAATTCTGTTTCAAGAATGCATGTAGACTTGCTGCTTCATGTAGCAATTGATTTGCATATAGATACTACAGAAAGGTGTTGCTTTCAGTCAATGCGTCGCCATAGAGGTAGAAATGGTGGATGCATGGAGATTCCTCCAGCAAGAATATCAGTGTCCCAATATAACCACTACATACAAAAAAAAGGCCTCTGGCCTCTATATGAGATGAAAAGTTACAATTCTATAATCCCTCTCTTTGCACTGAAGACAAGCCATGCCTGACCTTTTAAATAATTATACCCCTTTCCCACCTGTGAGTCAGCTAGTAATGTAGGCTTCTGGCTAAGTCCTGGTTTCAAATTCAGCACTGATAACCACTCTCATCTTTTGAAAAAACATGATTTTTTTCAAAAGATGAAAGAATTACGTTTAAGAACTTTGAAAATGATAAAATGAAGGATTAACAACAACACCATCTCTGATTATTAATTGGCCAGCACCAGAAGGCACCTTTTCTTCAGACTTCTTATCCATTTGTCATACAAGATCTTAAGATATTGTAGAGCAAAAACAAACTCTGGGTATAGGAGCCAATATTACTGGGGCTGATTTACTTAAAAATAAATTAATTCTGTGAAGGATCATAGACTCATGAAGTTGGAAGGGACCTATAAGGCCATTGAGTCCGACCCTCTGCTCAGTGCAGGAATACATATCAAAGGATATCTGCCAGGTGGTTGTCTAAGTTTCTCTTGAATGCCTTCAGTGTTGGAGCACTCATCACCTCCCAAGGTAATTGGTTCCATTGCCGTACTGCTCTAACAATAAGGGGTTTTTTTTCCTGATATTCAACCAAAATCTGGCTTCCTGTAACTTGAGCCCATTGTTGCATGTCCTGCACTCTGGGTTGACTGAGAAAAAATGAGGCCTAAACAGTGCCATATAGAGGGGAATGAGTACCTCGTGGGATTTGGAAACTATACTTCTACTAATACAGCCTAAAATAGCATTTGCCTTTTTTGTAGCCACATCACACTGTTGGCTCATATTCAGCTTATAATCTATGACTCCAAGATCCTTCTCACCTGTAGTATTGCTGAGCCAGATATAACTGCAACTGTGTGTTTAGTTTCTTTTTCCTAGGTGCAGTACTTTGCATTTATCCCTGTTGAATTTAATTCTGTTGTTTTCAGCCCAGTGCTCAAGCATATCTAGATCATTTTTTTAAAAAAATGCTGTCTTCTAGAGTATTAGCTATTCCACCCAATTTTGTGTCAGCTACAAATTTGATAAGCATTCCCAGCACCTCCTGATCCCGTTCATTAATAAAAATGTTGAAGAGCACTGGGCCTAGGACTGAGCCCTGGGGTACTCCACTTGTTACCTCCTCCCAGTCTGAGAAGGACCCATTAATCATCACCCTCTGAGTACGATTCTGTAGCCAATCGTGTATCCACAGTTCTTCTATTCAATCCACACCTAGTTAGCTTGCTAATCAAAATATCATGGGGTACTTTGTCAAAAGCGTTGCTGAAGTCAAGATATACTATGTCTACAGCATTCCCTCTGTCTATTAGGGAGGTTACTCAATCAAAAAATGAAATCATATTAGTCTGGCAGGATTTGTTCTTGACAAATCCATGTTGGCTTCTAGTTATTACTGCATTGTTTTCTAGATACTTGCATAGTGACCATGTTATAATCTGTTCCAGAATTTTCCCTGGAATTGTTGTCAGGCTGACTGGTCTGTAGTTCCCAGGTTCCACCTTTTTGCTCTTTTTGAAGATAGGGACAATATTAGCCCTCATCCAATCATCTGGTACCTCACCCATGTCCCATGATTTCAAGAAAATAATGGACAGTGGTTCTGACAGTTCTTCAGCCAGTTCCTTCAACACTCTTGGATGTAGTTCAGCTGGCCCTGGAGATGTGAACTCGTTCAAGGTAATAAGGTATTCCCTAACTATTTGTTTATTTGAGTAATCCATTCAAGTAAGAACCCTTACTCACAGGTATGCATGCGGCAGCAACTTTTCCCTGGTTCAAGTAATTCATCCATTCCATCATCACCTCCCTTTCCCATCTAGCTGTCCTATCAACTCTATAGATGATGAAGAGGTGCTGCACAGTCCTATTTGGCTATTACCAAATCTCGGGTACGTAGCAAGGAGTCTAGGATTCAATCTGCTACAAACTCTTCATTAAAAGGTTCTTTCTGTTCATAGCTCTACATAAGGACATTTGGACACCAACCAACAAGTTGAAAAAAGGCTCCTGTACCTCTCGCTACCACCCAAGGCTCTTTCAAGTGCACAGTCATCATCTTGTTAAACTGAAGACTGCCTGCTCAACAGTTTGGAATGCTGAATACACATAGTGATCTGAGAGGAAAGATTTTGCCAGCTGTTTTACTCCACCAAAGGAAGAAATCCAGAGTTAAAGGTTGGCATCCAACCTCTGTTCAAAAACCTATGAAGGAGAGTGCACCACCTTCCCAGCTAGTCCCTTCCACTGTTAAATAGCTCTTACTGTTAAGATATTATTCCTAATTTTTAGGCAAAATCTTCTTTCTTGTAATTTGAATCTATTATATCAGGTCCTACTCTCTGAAAAAAAGTTTGCTCTATCTTCCACATGACAGCACTTCAGATATTTGAAGATGGGTATTTTACCACTTGTCAGTCATAGGCAACTCTGCACAAATAAAAGTAATTGATGATTACTAGCTCATCTTTTGCTTATAACCAGCATGCAAATTATATGGGATCATCTCACTTTTTACCTTAAAATATGGATAGCTATAAACAATTATGAAAATATGAGTTTGAACAGTCAATTTGCCTTTTTTTCTTCTCTTCCCAGACAGCAACAATGTAAAAGTATTTTTATTCTGACATACCAGGCTCACAGAAACCATTTTTTATTTGTCTCTTAAATACAGTGGTGCCTCGACTTACGAACGTCCCGACATACGACCATTTTGAGTTACGACCAGCTCCGGCTGCAAAATTTTGCTTCAACTTGCAGCCGGAACTTCCAGGTACGAACAGAAAAAGGCGGGGAATTCAAATTGCTAACCGTTGGTAGACGAAGAGGCTGCTTCTTTGTAGCTCTTTCGCCCCAGCAGTTAGAGAATGTGCGATCGGAAGAGGCTTCGGACTGCCTGGTAAGGTAAGGTGCTGCTTTCTACTTTTTAAAAACTGTTCTGGGTGGGTTTTGCAGCGTGGTTTTGGGCTGGGTGGTGGGATTATGTTTCTATGCTGTGATGGGTCTTGCAGGGTTTGTTTGTTTTTTGGTTGTTGTTTTTCCCCATTTCCGATGGGTCTTGCGGAGTTTGCTTTTGGGTTTTTTTTTTCCCATTTCCGATGGGTCTTGTGGGGTTTGTTTGCTTTTTTGGGGGGTTTTCCCCCATTTCTGATGGGTCTTGCGGGGTTTGTTTGCTTTTTGGTTCCCCCTCCCCATCTCCGATGGGTCTTGCGGGGTTTGTTTGCTTTTTGCTTTGCTTTTTTTGCATTTCCGATGGGTCTTGCACGGTTTGTTTGCTTTCTGCTTTGCTTTCTTTGCATTTCCGATGGGTCTTGCACGGTTTGTTTGCTCTCTGCTTTGCTTTTTTTGCATTTCCGATGGGTCTTGCACGGTTTGTTTGCTCTCTGCTTTGCTTTTTTGCATTTCCGATGGGTCTTGCACAGTTTGTTTGCTTTCTGCTTTGCTTTTTTTGCATTTCCGAAGGGTCTTGCATGGTTTGTTTGCTTTCTGCTTTGCTTTTTTTGCATTTCCGATGGGTCTTGCACGGTTTGTTTGCTCTCTGCTTTGCTTTTTTGCATTTCCGATGGGTCTTGCACGGTTTGTTTGCTTTCTGCTTTGCTTTTTTTGCATTTCCGATGGATCTTGCATGGTTTGTTTGCTTTCTGCTTTGCTTTTTTTGCATTTCCGATGGGTCTTGCACGGTTTGTTTGCTCTCTGCTTTGCTTTTTTGCATTTCCGATGGGTCTTGCACAGTTTGTTTGCTTTCTGCTTTGCTTTTTTTGCATTTCCGAAGGGTCTTGCACGGTTTCTTTTCTTTTCTTTTTTTTCCCCCTTCGGCTGGAACGGATTAATCCCGTTTCCGATGGGTCTTGCAGTGTTTGTTTGTGTTTTTTGGTGATTTTTTTCTTCGGCCGGAACGGATTAATTGCATTTCAATGCATTCCTATGGGAAATGGTGCTTTGACTTACGACCCTTTTGAGTTACAACCGGAGTTCCGGAACCAATTAAGTTCATAAGTCGAGGCACCACTGTATCTTGTAAGTGGCCTTGTGTTCCTTCACTGAAAGATAAAATGACTGGATGAATGAAAGTCTTCAAGCTTCCTTGTAGTTCTCCCTCAGCCAGGTTTCACAAGAAGATGCTTCGCTGTCCTAAGCTGTTTCTACATGAAAATCAAACATACCTCTATTTATTTATTTATTTATTTATTTATTTATTTATTTAACTTATATGCCGCCCACACTACCCAGAGGTCTCTGGGCGGCTTACAACATTTAAAATACAATAAAAAGACAAAACAATTAAAATGCAATTAAAATATATACTCTAAAAATTGCCATCGGACCCACAGCTGATATCATTTCAATTAAAAGCCTTCTGGAACAGGAAGGTTTTGACCTGGCGCCGAAATGTCATCAGCGTCGGCGCCAGACGAATCTCAGTCGGGAGGGCATTCCATAGTCTGGGGGCAGCTGCCGAAAAGGCCCTTTGTCTACAAGCCATCCCTCTTACCTCCTTGAGGGACGGCTCTTTCAAAAGGGCCCCCTGGCTAGATCTTAACTGCCGGGTAGGTTCATATGGAAGGAGGCGGTCCTTCAGGTATCCAGGGCCCAAGCCGTTTAGGGCTTTATATGTCAAAACAAGCACTTTGAATTGGGCCCGGGCAGCAACTGGTAGCCAATGTAACTTAAATAGAATCGGCTTGATATGGTCCCTAGCGGCCCCACCACTCACCAGCCGCGCAGCTCGATTCTGGACCAGTTGCAGTCGCCGGACCGTCTTCAAAGGCAGCCCCACGTAGAGCGCATTACAGTAATCTATGCGAGATGTTACCAGTGCGTGTGTAACTGTCATGAGACTCCGCTCGTCCAGGTAGGGCCGTAGCTGGTATAATTTCCGCAGCTGAAGGAAGGCGCCTCTGGCCACCGAGTCCACCTGGGCTTCCAGTGTTAGACTGGGGTCCAGGAGCACCCCCAAGCTGCGGACCCTGTCCCTTAGGGGGAGTGTAACCCCATTCAGGGCAGGGAAATGGCCCTCCAGCCTGTCCAGTGAAGCACCCACTAACAGCACTTCCGTCTTGTCTGGATTGAGTTTCAATTTATTAACCCTCATCCAGTCCATTATCAGGTCCAGACACGAGTTCAGCACAGAAACCGCCTCACCTGGATTGGTGGAAAACGAGAGGTAGAGCTGAGTATCGTCAGCATATTGCTGACTCCTCAGCCCAAACCTCCTGATGACCTCTCCCAGCGGTTTCATGTAGATGTTAAACAGCATGGGGGACAGTATTGAGCCCTGAGGAACCCCATGTCATAAACGCCATGGGACAGAGCAACTGTCCCCCAGCACCACCCTCTGGACACGGTCAGCCAGGAAGGAGCGGAACCACCGTAAAGCGGTGCCCCCAACTCCCAACCCAGCCAGCCTATCCAGAAGGACACCATGGTCGATGGTGTCGAAAGCCGCTGAGAGGTCCAGGAGTATCAACAGGGTCACACTCCCCCTGTCTCTCTCCCGGCAAAGGTCATCGTACAGGGCGACCAAGGCAGTCTCCGTACCAAAACCCGGCCTGAAACCCGATTGAAATGGATCCAGAAAATCCGTTTCATCCAGCAGCGCCTGGAGTTGCCCGGCCACAACCCGCTCCAACACTTTGCCCAAATAAGGGAGGTTCGCCACTGGTCGGTAGTTAACCACCAGCCTTGGGTCCAGGTTAGGCTTTTTAAGGAGTGGACGAATTACCGCCTCTTTCAAGGTGGTAGGGACCACTCCCTCTCTCAAAGAGGCGTTCACGGCCTCCTGAACCCAGGTGCGAACCCCCCTGGCAGATCTTCCAATTAGCCAAGATGGGCAAGGGTCGAGCGGAGTGGTGGTAGAACGGACAGATCCAAGCACCCTGTCCACATCCTCAGGTCTCAACAATTGAAACTCATCCATTAATACTTGACCTAAGCACGGCACACTGGACACATCCTCTGATTCTGCAGTAACGGTGGAGTCCAACCCACTGCGAATCTGAGCGATTTTTCCCTCAAAATGAATAGCAAACTCATCACAGCGAGCTGATGAGCAGTCCGGGACCTCCACCGGATTTCCCGGTTGAAGAAGATCCCGGACCACCCGAAACAGCTCTGCTGGACGACATTCTGAGGAAGCAATACGGCTGGAGAAATATTGCCGTTTCGCCAGCCGTATTGCCACGAAATAGGCCCGATAATGGGCTCTAAGTCGTGTTCGATCGGACTCCCAGCGGGATTTCCTCCACCTGCGCTCCAGCCGTCTCCCCTCTCGCTTCATCGCCCGCAGTTCAGAAGTATACCAAGGAGCTGTCTGGGCTCTGCATGCAGGGAGAGGGCGCTTAGGCGCAATCGTGTCAACTGCCCGGGTCATCTCCCTATTCCATAGGGTGACCTGAGCTTCGACAGGAGCGCCGACCATATCAGACGGATAATCCCCCAGAGCGTTCAGGAAACCATCTGGATCCATTAGTATACGAGGGCGGATCATCTTAATAGATCCCCCACCCTTGCAGAGGGAAGAAGAAGCTAATAGACTAAACTTGACCAGGAAGTGGTCTGACCATGACAATGGGGTCACAACCAGCCCCTCCACATCCAAACCACCATCTTCCAGTCCCGTTGAGAAAACCAGGTCCAGGGTATGGCCCTTCTCATTTACATGGACACATGTTAAAACAAAGTCATTCATAATATCACATGTGTATATCATCCACTTGCAATCATCCACAATGACAGGGGGGGAAATTAACACAGACCGAACCTAATCATTGAAATCCATCCTTATTGATGAACACTGCCTTCCCAATTAGGGAAGCAAAAGTAAATGTGTAGTTTTAATTTTAACCAAAATTAAATTCACAAGGTTCCTTCCCCAAGACAGTTTAGAACATAAAGATAATGATGCTTAACATTGAAATGAGACTACAATTAACAAGATATCAATAAAAACCATACAAAACCGCATCTATAGTCACCAGGGTATCCAAAGTTTGGTTCAAAGCTATGTCTCTAGCTTGATACACACCAATGTGTAAAGCGGAGTGATCATTTGTTCATAATGCTATAATAAATATAACAGGAATAAAGCATGTGCCAGGCAAGAAGCAAATGCAAATATATAAGCAGTCTGTTCATTTGATGAATTCACAGCTACGAGTTTATCAATAAAGAACCAGGAAGTATTATTGGGCCACATACAAATAAACTAGAATGAAAGTCACTCTGGGGTGCAACAATAACAAGTTTCGTCTGACAGATTTGTTTTCTTAAAAACCCTGGACTGCCCCTTATTTAAAATGCTCCTTTGCCAGCTGGAGCCGGGTGGCAATGAGAGTGGTGGCAGCAATGGAAAAAGGGTTTGCCCTCTTGTTTTGTGTGTGACTCTGAATTAGCCCACACACACTTTGAAGGGCCCAATAAAGAGATACAATTTCTTTACCTTTCCTGGCCCTGGGACCCTGAAAGTTTTTGTTGTCTGGGTTGTCATAAGGTTAAGTTCAGAGGATAAACTGACATGCAGCTATGGGAAAAAGCCAGTTTCCTCAAATAAATCCACAACGGTGCAAAAGAGACCCCTCGGGGGCTTTTATTTGGGAAAACAAACAGAAATGGCACCAAGCCCTTCTGCTTTACGGGCCAATTTAACTATCAAACCAAATCTCTCTCTCCCAGAGGCAAAGAGGGGAGAGAGACACGACAATATGACAATGGCACATAACATTCGGGGGAGAAAGGACAAAGCAAGCTGTCTGTCTCCTTGTCTTTCTTGTTCGGGGTTCTTTTTCTTAGCACACGTGTGTTCTTGTAAAAACGATTAGATTGCAATTTGTATAACATGGTGACCCCCAAATTCAGACGTTTAACCCCCTTTCTCTGCAAAGAATGTGAAGAATGTCTTGAAGGTGGGAGACATTCTCTCAAATTGGGGGGGGAGCAGCAAGGAGAACCGGCAGGGAGTTGTGTGGGAATAAGCCACTGTATAGCTTCTTTTTGAACAGACAGCACTTTGGAGGTCTCCTTCAGCCATCAGACAAAAAAAGAGGAAGAAGAAAGAGAGGAGAAAAAGGGAGATTCTTAATCAAAACAAAGCCATCTGTTTAAATGAGCTAGCCCAAACGAGAGGAAGAGAGCACGCTGTGTGTGTCCCCATCCCAAATTTAGGTATTTTAATTCTTTATCGTGTCTTCTGATTCTTGCCACCTAGAGGAAAATAAAACTGTCTCACAGCACATGAGCTTGAAACTGATCAGAGCAGAAGATATACTGGAGGATTTTGTTACTGAACGTTGCAGAGATACCATGCAAACAGATGGAAGGGAGTCCAAAAGAGGTCAAAAGTCATGAGTTCAAGAAAGAGGCAAAGGTAAATGCTGTGCTTTACCTGTATCAGAAGAATACCTAATGCTGTAAGAACAGCTAAGGACACAGGAAGCTCAGGTCCACCCAGAACACATTAAAGCTCTGGTCTTAACCACATTTACTTGGAAATACGTTCTATTGAAATCAGTACAATCTGCATCTCAATGAAGGTGCTTGGGACTGAGGTATAAATTGCACTTAAATTGCACAGCATGAACGTTGCACAATGTGTGCAATCTGCACACTCATCCACATGCAGTATACAATCTGGAATGCTTTGAGCACTAAACA
Organism: Intellagama lesueurii; assembly: GCA_037013535.1. Taxonomy (NCBI): domain Eukaryota; kingdom Metazoa; phylum Chordata; class Lepidosauria; order Squamata; family Agamidae; genus Intellagama; species Intellagama lesueurii. Next base: position 214,827,370 of record JBAJHW010000003.1, read on the forward strand.
TGATTAGCTGAGAATTGCAATTTGTACAGTTCTGGTCCATATGGAAGGGGGTAACGCTTTTAGTAACTATGGCTTTAGGTACAGTTTCAGTAATTGGTCCGAAAACACTTTTAATTCTCTTTTTCCTTCTGCTGCCTCCTATTCCCTGTCTCCCCTTCAGAATTAATCCTTCTTACTTTCTCTGTGGCCACACACTACTAGACAGTTTCAAAAACAGTGGTAATATAAATTCTGTTTTCAGGTTAAATGTTTAAAAAAGTGTTATGAAATGTATGGATTATGAAATGACCAAGACAACATAAAACACATAAAACTGAAATATTTCAGTCACGTAAGTAAAAACAAAAAGTACAGATTCATAGAGCTGATCATTCGGAGAAAAATAAGTGATGGAAAGGAGGTATAGGAAGAAGAACCTCCTGGCTGAAGAACTGTGAAGACTGTTTTGGATGCAACACAAGATCATTATTTAGAGATGCTGCAGCTACAGTAAAGTATAGCCAGGATGATGTCCAGCCTCCATTAGGAGAAGAGGAGGAGGAGATAACCATACAGTAAGAGGATAATTAAGAAGCAGTTAACAAAGGGAACAAGAAAAGTTTGGCAAACAGTTCATCAGTATACAACAGTATAAACTGTATTCAAATTATGAGAGTCTGACAACACAACAAATGCTTGCACACTGTTTCCTCACAAACGTAAAACAAAGACAACAAAACTGATGATTCATCTACCTCTAAAAAGCATATCCAACATTAATGTTAGACCAATCTCTCCAGATATAACCAGAGAAAGGGAAGTGACTAGATATGGGATATTCATATTCATATCCTGAGGGATATGAATACAAATATCAGCACCACAGGTACCTGGGGAAAACAGATCCTCCCCCCAGAACCAGCTGGTCCACTTACTGCTCCCTGCACAGCATACACAGCCATCATAGTTTATGTCACACCAATTGTGGAAGTAGCCCAGCCGATGCTTCCCCGCCTCACAACACAGGGACACAAGAATATCCCATCTCTAATAGTGACCTTTGTGGACCACTTGATGTACCATTATTAGGAAAAATAGATATATTCTTTGTGAATGATTTTATGTCACCTATCTACTGAAGAAGAAGAAGAGTGAGGTACATAAGATGCTCAAGAGGTACACTGAATTTGCATGCTTGCAGATGCAGAACTGCCCAGCAGCCAATGGGCCAATGCAATCATGGCTGAAATGTATCTCAAGAATAGGTTGCCAACCAAGGGCATCTTAAGGACCCCATTTCTGTTATGGTACGGCAGCTTGCCAAATATGAAGCACATTAGAATTTTTGGAAGCATAGTCTATGCCATATACCAAAGGAAGAAGAGATTCTAGAACAGCAGACTATTTTGATTGCCTCTGCCTCTGCAAGCAAGCTGATTTAAATTAATGAACTTGAGAACAGATCAAGTCAGCACGAGACAAGTGGTCCACTTCAGTGAACAAAGCAAAAATGACAAAAAAGGGACTGTGTTAGATAGCTTAGAGGTGCAAAGACAATACGTTGAGTTCCTCTTAGACACAGCAGAGCCAAGGCCTTCACAAGCTGAGAGAAGGAACAAGATGATACAGAAGAATAAAGTGGTGCACCATAAAAAGGGGAAAGAGATGGAGATGTTGAGGCTATTGGGCTTGAAGGAGCATCAATGCCACACCAAATTACAGATCCAGTCCCCAGACATTCATCACAATCCAGCAAAATTTTATAATCTGGATACCTGTCCTACCTCACAAGCTCAACACTAATGAATGAGTCAGCAACCTTCAAGGAGATATAACAGATGCCAACAGTTGAAACTACCAGATGGAAAGGAGCTACAGAGAAAGAGACAAAAGCAGTACAAAAGAATGAAATGTGGACCCTTACCAGGCTATCATCAGGCAAGAAAGCCTTCAGACACAAGTTGGTCTTTGAGGTGAAGCAGGGTGAAGATGAGGAAGTCGAACACCACAATACTAATGATCTAAGGGTTTTTGCAGAAGCACAGAGAAGCCTTCAATGAAATCTTCACCTCTGTCAGCAACCCAAACAGGTTGCTTGACTCCCCCAGGAGTCCTACAGAGATACATAGACTCACTGGGAAAAGATAAGAAGCCTACTGTTGGTTACAGTTGGCATTTAGCCCCATTAAGGGTTAATCCCAGAATGAAATCAAAGAATCACAGATAATCATATCAGTGTTCATCTGAATATCAATATATAAGTCTTTTCATTGTTGCAACAATCCCAGGCAACTCAGATTCTCCATATATCCAGCTTTATTTATCTATGTAGATTCTAGGTTCAAAAATCCAAAAGTTACTGAAAACTTGTAACTTTCTGAGAAGTCACGGGTATGTTACTTAAAAAACCATCCTTACAACTATGAACAAAGCTGTAGGCACAAATGCTTAGACATATGAAAATTGAACTTAAATTATACTTGAATGTTAAAATACATGAGCTAAATACAGCCAAAACCATGGGAGCATAAATACAATAAAATATCAAAAAGAATATTTTAGATTACATTCGTAAAATACAAAAGCCTGTAGTCTATAAAGGCAGCTTTAAAGAGCAAAAGACAAAGAATGGATCTCTCAAAATATTAAAGTTCTTGAAATTAAAAATCTATGAAACTAAAACACATTAATCAGCCTTTTGGCATACTTAGACACACAGAGAGAAAAAATATTAAATAAAGCTCTCATCCAACCTGACTGTTAAAGTCTGTGTAAAAAAATCCATTGTTGATTTTCTGGTATTGTTGCTGCTCTGCCCCGTGATACCAGCACTGTTGATATTCAGCTTGTGCAGCATAACACAGAACCATCTTGTTATGAATGAATACCCTGATGCATGTTTTTGTGTGTCCTACATCTACATATTTATAACTCTTACCAATTGTTCATTTCCTCTTATCGCTGTTTCACTAATTTAGGATTTTCAGTTATAGAAATTTCAATGTATTCTAGCCCAATACAAATCTCCATTCATTTTGTTCCTGTTCAGTTTCCATAAGATGGCAATCATTCATTCACATAACATCTTTATTTTGACTATCCCTAAACTTTACAAAACTGCTACCTTTTTTTTTTTGGTCTCTATCAAAAACACTAAGTTTTAAAACCTATATATTGAGGATTTTTCATTTCTCAAATGATGGTGCTCAAGTTCAATGAAAGATATATAAACATTTAGTCGGCAGAAAACTGTTTACAAATTTTGTAACCTTGATCTGCCCTATAGCCAGTCAATTGTTTTGGTACACTTTAGATTAGATTAGGCATCCTTCAGTCTTGAGAGGCTATGGTAAAGTGCTCTGTATGGAGGACTTGGAACAGCGTCTAGTGTGGCTGAGAAGGCCAATTTGAGAGTGACAATCCCTTCCACACTGAAGACAAATACAATCTGTCCCCAGTCCAGCTCCCTGATTTTGCTGGTTTCGGGACTGCCTGTTTGCCTCAGCCTGCTGGACAAGTGTCTCTTCAAATTGGGAGAGGCCGTGATGCACCGCCTGCCTTTGGTACACTTAAAGAGCTATGAAATGACTCCTAATAGCAGTTCCAAGCTATAGTTTTAAACTAGACTTCACTTTTAAGGTTTTCCCCCCCTGCACCTCCCATAATCCTTTTAAATTCCTATAAAATACAAAATTTCAAATACTGACAGTCCTACTACTGCAGAAATGACAGCAAATATCCTGACCAAGCTATTAGTGAAGGACTACACTGCAAGACAACATGGGACTTCAGGCTTCCTGAATGCATGTTTGAGAAAGGATGTTAGAAAATACAACCTTGCATGTTTCTCATTTCATTGAGTGTCAGTGGAGATCATGCTCTGAATAATAATATTATAATAAACATGTGCCATCAAGTCAGTTCTGACCTATGGTGACCATTTTGAGAATTTTCTAGGTAGAGAAACTCAGAAGTGGTTTACCACTGCCTTCTTTTGGAGGCAACCTGGGACTTGGACAGCTTGCCCAAGGACACACGGGGATTTGAACTCCCAACCTCTGGCTCTGCAACCAATTCACTGAGCTATCTAGCCAGCTCTGGAGCTGCTATTAACTGAGAGGATTTTCCCATGCCTCAAGAGCTTTTGAGAACATTCTTTACTTTCTGTTGCTTTCGTTTCTTGTCACCTTTCCTTCTTCCTTTAAAGAAGACAGGCATGGACATCTGGATGCAGTTCTACACTATATGTAATTACACATAAAAGAGCAAAGCAATGAACTGTAAGCAAAAAAAAATTCATTTCATCCAGCCTGATAATTTTTCCTTTTTCCAGGTATGGTGGTGAGACTGGGCAAATCTCTCCATACCTTTTTCTCTGCACTAAAAAGAAAATATTTATTTTAAATATATATTTATGCCCAGCCTTTCTCCTCAAGAAGATCCAAGGTGGCTCACATTATTAAAAACATTTTTAAAGCAGCCTCCAATTCTTAGGCAGCCAGTTACTGAGAAAAAGCCTGTCTGAGGAGGTGGAAAAAAAGAGAAATAGTAGTAATCTCAGGTTTGTTTGTTTTTAAATGGGGATTGTATTTGAGGAAGGCTAAATAGAGGCACTTTTAAAGGGAATCCTAAACTGATCAGAGCAGAAATCAAAAATAGAAAGAAGCAGCTGAAGACACAAGGTTCCCACCAAACGTTATGAGATCAAAAGGGTCAGAACCAAGAAACTAGTCTTGTTCACATAAAGAAATGTACCTTATTGTCTTATATAAGCGACACTGGAAGCTTGCCTAAGAACACCTTTGCATTTTACACCACATGGTGATAAATTACATGATCCATACAACATCTTTTCATGCTTTTGACATGGCATGGAAAAGACAAACATGTACATCTTCTGCTACAGAGATGTGCAAAATTCCCACATTCATGTGTAGCATGCAGATCTCTTACAGCAGAGATGTCTCTACTGTTACATATTTTCAAGAATTCTCCTTTGTGAAAGTGCATACAACATCCAACTGCAGTCGCATATGCATTTAACATGTTAGCATTTTTGTCTTGTGTGTTGCTCATACTTAATGCATGTATGTGCGTGCACATACACAAAACGTAGAGAGATTTTCTAACTACTTATGTGAACTAGATCAATTTCCTAAAGACAGCAAAAGGGACTTTCCCAAAATATCTATCTGGAGGAGAAAGAAAAGATACCAAAGTGAAAAGGGAGAAAATACTGAGAAGATGAGAGGCAAAAGTCTGTGGCTTTCTCATCCTATGTTGATCCCTACCCCCATCTTCCTCCTTTGACAAAGAAAAAGAGCACGCACACACCCAAAAAAGAAGTCACAATCTTTATCCACCCACCCACCACTATTACCTAAAGGGGAAGAGACTTTTTCAAACAGCCCGAAACCACATGTGTTCAGTCACAATAGCTCAAAAGGCAGGGCAGGTAGCAGATCAGCCCACTTTGTACTGCTAACAAGGGGAACCTAATTACAGGAAGAGGTTAAAAAGGGGCAGATAAAAGGGATACAAAATTTCAACATCTGTTGCTATAAAGGAATAAGAAGTGGGGAAAGGCAAAGGTGTAGGTTTGGTGTCAGAAATGGCATGAAGCCAATTTCAAAGAGTTAAGATGGAGAACTAAAGAAGAAAAATTAGAGGGCTCGCTCTTTTTTTTAAAAAAAGTGGTCAAAAACACTTTTAAGATAAAGCTAGAAAGGAGGAAGAGAATGACTGTTTATCTAAATACAGCTAATTTACAATAATTTACCTAAAAACCTTGGGTTCACAGAGTCTATCTTGAGTTATGGGGTCAAGGTGCATGTTAGAACATATGACATTCCTCCAAGGATCAGAAAAATAGTCTATCCAGTCCAGTGATCAGGAAAAGCCAGCTCTGCCATCACAGAATACTTGAAAGAAGAAAAAACACAAAACTCAATCATTAATATGTCTATTCTTATTTTACTTTATTGTATTTTATACTTCTTGATATAATGCTAGGTGTTATTATATCACACGCAACAAGATCCACAAACTCTATTCTCTTCCAGCTACATTTTTTATAACTGACACTCTTATTAGTTTGTTTTCTTCCAGAATACATTGTGTGTACCCAATAATTGTTGTTCTCCTTTTCAGGGTTTTTCTGTCTATAACATAATTAGAACTTTCTTAATCTCGTGTAGACATGCTAAACTTGCTGCAGTATCTGGAAATCTCATAGCAATGGATTGGCTGGATGTAAACAGAGCTGATACAAATAACACAAACAGCTATCTAAACACATTTTCCAAAACTGGGTGGGTGGGGTGAATTCCCTGTTTTCTATTTCTTTTGAACAGACAAGAAACAGTGAAGTAAATTATAATGGACTCTGATCAAGCAACAATAGCAAAGGTTTTGCTAAGATGATAGTGGCAAAATAGTGGCAGAGTAACGCTTGAGCAAAGCTCCACATTTCTCCAAAGATGGTAAAGTGTACACGGAGGGAAATAGCAATTTTCAGAAAAAGCATCTGTTTCCCATCCCCCAGGAGTCCATGTAAGTTCACTTAAGATTCTTTGGTGTTTGGTGTTCAAACAGTGTAACACAGCTTTTCACACATCCAAAGTGATAGAAACAGAAGGTATGAGAAGCAAAGGTCATTCCACTATTAACCAAGTAAAGTCACAAAGTTTGCTGCAATTCCGCAGCATGCTTCAGTTTCCGGAACCAATGGATCAGAAGGAGAGGGACACTCAATGTCTGTCTGGGAAAATAGCACCTAAAGGACCACCATGATTCAACTGAAAGGTAAATAGCAAAAGGAATAACGGAATTAGTGAGACATCACTCTATCTGACCAATTGTACATCCAACATTTGACCAAAGGAGGAAGAGAGAAAATATGGAGATGATACAAGTATGTATGTGTGCATGCATACATGTATATTGGCCTATTGATGCCTCAAATATGCCTTTCTTACAGTTCTTGGATTTCTCCAATGTTCTGCATTTGGATCACACTGCACAACCTGCAAGCCTCTGCAGGGAAAGTAGAATAATGTATGTTCTGAATAGAGCAACTGATATGGTCAAAATTACTTTCGTAGCAGGAATATAAAACTGCTAAAGCATAGAAGGTGGGTACAATAAACTGATCTCCACAAAGGAAATGCCCATGTTCCATGTGAGAGTTGTCATTTACCAATGCCACTTTAATATGCAAAGATGACTACGTATCTGGCATATGACAAAAAGTAAATAAGGAGAAATGTGTTAAAAGGTGACAGAGCTTAAGAGCTAAAGGAGTAGAAGAAAAAAGGAAGGGAAAGTTTGGGAGTTGAAGGATAGGATGTGTGGGAAAGATTAGCTAAGTAAGAAAGAAGGGAGAACCAGAAAATACCTGGCACATGAGCCAGAAGAATGAAGTCTTGAAATAAAACACTGAAGAGTCTACTCCAGGACATACACAAAATACTTTGGTCTAAATGTTCCCCAGATATGTAAGTGGTCAGATAATACTCCCCTTTGATTCTGCAAATGCTTTAATTCTGGGAATTGCTAAGTTAGTTAGGACTTAGTTCCTGTCTCATCCACTGCATGATAAAACAATTGAAAGGCAAGGAGATAAAATTACCCATTGTTACCTTGCCATAGCTGCCAGAGTTCAGTAACTGAGTTTAGAGCTGTATCGGGCGAATGCTTACTGCTATTCACAGGGGTGACATCTCTGGACAATATGAAGACTGAAAGGTGGTCTCATAAGAGAACACAAAATGTGCATTAACTCTTGAGTGAAGAAAGCAACACAGGAAGAATTTTGAAAAGTATAAACAGTATATGGTGTAGACAGGTGAGTGTATGTGCACAGGCACACACACAAACACACTTCTTTCTAATCCTTTATTTCTGTAACTGCCCAATTATCTGCAATCCCTACTTCTCATCTGAAAGTGCCCCATCAAGTACAGACTTCCAGTTCACATGTTTCTGTAAGTCACCTGAACAGTGTAATGCCCACTCCTGCCCACGCATGAGGCCTGAGAGGGGCAGCCCAGTGGCACACTGCATTCCACTCCGACAAGTGAAAAGGGAGGAATCCGTGACACTCAGCAGCCACTGTAGGTAGCATCTCATTGGTTGCATGGCTCCAGGCTTTAGCTTTGCCTGTCAGTCAGGCTTTTGCCTTATTGAAAGATCAAACTCCATCCTGCCTGTTCATTACCTTAATCCTATTTTATACATAGCTTTATTATCTGTGGAGGCTTCCTTGGGAAAGGCAGAAAAGGTGATACAGCCACACCCACTTGCTCCTGAGAGCTACTTCTCTTTGAGGTAATCCAGGACAAGTTCACTGACAAGAAGGGGTGTGTCTGTAAGAGAGGTGGATCCAAACTGAGTATCATTCAGCTTTTAGTCTAAAGGCAGGAACCACATTACATGTAATCTTCCAAACTCTGAGACTGTCAATTAGCTAACCATTTTGTCAAATCATGTTATTACAAGACATTATAAAAATCTCATATATGAACACTGCTATGCAGAAAGCTTTCTGTGGACATCCAAGTACTGCTGCAAAATTTCCTGGCAGAATACAGAAATTTTGTAAGTTATTAAAACTCAAAATGTAGTTCACTATACAAAGGGATTCACTGTGTGGTGCAATGGATAGAATGATGGGCTAGGACTCTGGAAAACAGGGTTTGAATCCCTAGCTGGCCACAGAAACTCACTGGGGGAGTGGAACTGATAAATTTCACTTACCTTGAAAATCCTATTAGGGTTGCTGTAAGTCAGTTCTGACTTGATGGCACAGAACACACACACACACATACAAATTGTAATATTACACAGACAGCATCAGACTCCAACCTACACATCCCAGTCCATTCACACTTTACAAAGAAATGTAACTCTGACAGAAGGAAAAAGTCCCCAAAACATCTGAATTATTTATTAATTACAATTTAAACAGCCCAGTAACTAAACAATATAACAGATGAAATCCTGCTGGTTAGCATAGTTAGTCACAATTAGAGTAGGCCTATTGAATCAATGGAACTTACAAAGAAATTGACTCACCAAATTCCCCATTGAATGAATGGTCTTTCTCTAGTTGCAACTTATTATGCTAAGCAAGAGAATTTCAGCCAATACAGTATATTCAAAATATGCAGAGTTACCAAGTAAAGATGAGAAGCTGGTGCATGTAGGCTCTAGTCTTATTTCAAGGAGAAAAAATTCAGAACATTGGCTAATGAAATTATTCCAACAGCCTTGTACTTTGGCAGGAACAGAAAGTAAAGGATGGCAACCCTATACATATCAGTAATTACAGAGAAGGAGACAAGCCAATAGCTGGGAAAGAGTGAGGAGACATAGATAGATTATAGCTGTTCAAAAACAACTGAAGGTAAGCAAGTCTCCTTAGAAAAAGAAAGCTTTCACAAAATTACACACATTCTCAGGAAAATAAACACAGGTCAAAATCTGCTTTCATAGTTATGCCATCCTAACTAAATGGCATAACTTTAGGAAGTAAATTGCCTCAAGGTAAAAACAACAACACTGTAGATATTATCTGTTGTGTACTGAGTTGTGTGACTCAACACCAAACAGGGAACGCCTATGGTGATTTCTTCGCTTGAGAGAATTAGCCTCCCAAAATTATGCCATTTGTGTTACGCTGGTGTAACTACACAAGAGGATTTTGACCTCTATACAATAATGAATCATGCCCTATATATGGAAAGGTTTTGTAAGATATAATGGTCTCCTTGGAATTTCCTTTCTTATAAGTCTCATTGGATAACAGGCTTAAAGATGAACCATGTTTCTTTTAATTATCACTCCGTTGGCCCTATTTCTTTGATGTCAGGATAATTTTGTACATGATATTTATGTATGCACAAGGCATGTAACAGAAATAGTAACAACGGATCAGAGTTCAATCAACGTTGTTGCTCTAACTTTGTAGGCCTCTGTAATGCTACAAAACTCTCCCACAGAGAGTTTCAAGTCCTTCCACCATCTAAAATAGGACAAGCAATAACCAAACACAAGGCCTTTTAATCTGTGATCCTTACTTTTGGTATTTTTACCCCAAAGAAAGTCACCAGGCAGTCTTCATTCTCTTTTCAATACCAGTTGAAAAACTTTTATTTGTCCAAGCCTTTTCAACAATCTAGTTTGCCCCCAAATTATGTTACACTAGACCATTATTACCACCAATGACTGATAGAACCATCAGGTTCTCACATATATCAAAAGAGGAACAATCACCTCACATCTCCAGCTAAGAAAATCCATGACTAGATTATATGATCTTTGAGAGGAAGACAAAGACACCCATGAGGTCATTTGGCCTTCCTTCCCATTAGAGCAAAAGAGAAAATAGGCTTGTTGTGAGAAGATGTATTTGAGTCAAATTTAGGAAACATATTGAAATTACAAAGAACACCTAGTCAATGGAGGAAACTGCCCAGGAAGATATAGACATTTATTCAGTAAATTAGGTGGATATGTTAAGAGCACCTCAGTAATTAAGGATTTACATTGGGCATTCCATTTAAAGAATTGAACTAGATTATTTCAGGTCTCATCTACTTTTATTTTGCAAACATTGACTGCCAAGTCACAGGGTTTCCACAGGCATTCTTTTCATTCACAGATTTTCTTATTTATCACTCTCTACTACATCTGTTGGGACGCTTACCTTGCAAAATCCCAGATTCTCAAGGGTGAGGTATGTCCACAGCATGCTGTTCCTGTCACAAATGAACTGTCAAAGGAGAAAACAAACATTAGACTTCTTTCTTGTATCATTAGTAAAGGAGATGAACTAGGTAGAGGGCAGTTGCTGGGACTTGTGAGAGATCATTACACAGAGTTTCTATGTCCTCTTTCCCCAGCACAACAGGCAAGCAAAAGTACCCAGCCTGAGTTATGTCTCTGATGGTTCAGCAATCTAAGCCAAGGCACTGGAACACATGTGCTCTGTTTACATAGGCTCTAGTATAACAACACAAATATCATAAAATCAGTTGTTCACACAAAATTTTGATATACAGATTGTCACAAAAGGGCCAACAGGAACATTTGATCATTATATCCCTTTTTTTCTTTAGATGAAGCAATGGATCAAGCAAGTGCCTGCAAAATCCATCATGATTATCCATGCACCCACATACAATATTGAAACTTCCTCTAATTTGCATCATTGTTTAAAATGGTTTATACTGCTTCAATAGTAAGATTTATAATATTAGCATAAGTATTGGACAATCAAGCTCATTCAATAATCTTTAAATTACCAGCAGAAAATTCCTGTCTCTCTCTCTTGGCAACTGGCCTTAAAGTAGACAAGGGCCAGGGAGGGGGGGATCTTTTAAGATACGTATGCCATATGGATGTAAGGATCAGAACACATGGCATACCAGACATCCTAGTGACCCTATTTAGTCCAATCCAGCCTGCTCTAAAATGAGCGTATAAACAAACCCAGAGAGAGAAAGAGAGAGCCAGTTAATTGCTACAAGTTAAGAAGTCATGTTGTCACGCACCAAGTCACACAAAGATTGTGCAGCTCCAAATACCTATACCGACTTCTTAACATGCTGCTATTTTCAGCTAGAATTTATTCCAATGGCATAATTCTAGTGTAACTAATAAAATTCTAGCTAATGGAAAATTTCTTAACACAATATGCTGTTTATTTTCATTTGTGTCGATTTAAAACTGAGGAACAGCAAAACTGGTGGTGGTTGATTTCTCTCTGTGACTATGCATTTACCAGCAACATGTTCTCTTACCCAAACAAACTGGATGCTGAGGTTCCCTACCTGATACTAGAGACAAGGATCCACTCCATACCTCATGAACTATATGAAATATGAGATGTCAGAATATGGAGGAGCTCTTAAGTATAGAGCGGCACATCAAGTGACTCCCAAGTCAGCAAGTAGTCTTGCAGTCAATGGAGCCCAGAACTACAAAGGTTGATGCTGGGTTTTGTCTCTCCCCACCCCCCTTCACTTTACCATAAGCCATTAATAAATGGTAAAGCCAATTACCGTGGTTAGAAACATAATAGCAGCTTGGAAATCACTGAAGTGGGCAATTGGGTTTTTAAGATTTTTCTCTCTTTCTTTCTTTCTCTCTGCCCCCACTCCCTTGTTCTACACAGACACACACATCTTTCAGAAGAAGGTATGCAGCATCCCTCCAGAGACTGCACAGGTTTAAATTAGCATCAAGGTATGTCAATAGGAAAAGAGAAGTAGGTGGAGACCACCAGCACTAATCCCTGCCATTCTGCCTGTACAGCCTCCAAGTCAGTCTGTGGTAGGGATTAGAAATTTCTCTGCAGTCAGCTTCCAAATTCTTCCTTAGCTTAGCATCAGTTCCCTCCAGCTACGTAGATCCTAACTCACCAATTCAAACTGCCATCTTACTCCAGAAGAGAATCTGTAGTTCTCATAATTGGAATATTTCTAATGCTGACAGCAAACAGAGTGAAGTCTTTTTATGTCATTTCAATATTAAAATGATTTTACTGCTATTGTTGTGGGGAATAAAGGGAATATCTATAGGGTTAAATTTCTGAAACATCATTCCAGAGTAGCAGTCTGGTGCACCTCCATTATGAAGCTCCATTTTCTAACAAAGGAGTGTGGTGCCTCTTTGTAGAAGAAACCTACAGGATAAAGAACTAGTAGAAAAAGGAATTATAACTTTGTGCAGCACAATAGCTCAGTGGTCTAGGTATCTGCCTGTGGAGCCAGAGGTTGGGAGTTCAATTCCCCACTGTGCCTCCTGGGTGAAGAGCCAGCCTGTGTAGTCATGAGCAAGTTGCAGAGTCCCAGGATGCCCCCAGAAAAAAGGAATGGTAAACCACTTCTGTGTATTCTCTACTTGGAAAACCCTAGAAAAGGGTACAAAACCCCTCTCAGACAGCCAGTCCCTAAGGGAAAGCCTGCCTGAAGAGAAAGGTCTTCATCTGCTTGTGGAGGGACAGCAGATTAAGGCTAGCCTGGCCTTCTATAGGAGGAAGTTCCAGAATCTGGGAGCAGTGACAGAGAAGGCCCTCTCCTGTGTCCCCACCAGACTCACCTCATAAAGGCAGATACATTCCTTGAGATAGCTTGGACCCAAGCTATTTAGGACTTTATAAGTTAAACACAGCACTCTGAATTGTGCCTGGAAATGGATTGGCAGCCAGTCAGCTGCCATCTGCTTTTGCTCACTAACAATTCATGCTCTTTTCTACTGAAATACTTGTCATGATGATGTGGATTCTTATGTTTGTCTAACAGTTAGTAATCCATATATCTCTTCTTGAAGAAAAGCTATGACTCAAAAGATTTCTCGGCTTCTGCACAGAAGAGCTATGCGGGCATAATGTTATATGTGTGAAGTCTTTGATGAAGCAGAAGATCCAAGATTCTAATAGCCAGAATTTGTTAGCAACGTCCAATAGATTATGTTCCCCTGCAACATTATGTAACTAACCATCCCTCCTAGTAATTTATGTGCTCTCTACTTGAGTAAATTGTCAATGGCTACATATTGAAGAGACGTCTTCCTAACAAGGGTTAATGCTGTACTCTCTGAAGCACTGGAAGGGCAATTCAGTGGCATAACCTGTGGTCAGAGGTTATGCCAATGTGGCACTGGAGCTGTTCAGATGATAGCACATATGCTTCTGTACTGTAATTTTTACAGGTGCCTGAGAAACAGAGCGTTGTATCTCATATTTTGATGCTTCCTAGGCAGGATTGATACTAATCTACTAAAAGTATGTTAAAATAAGAACAGTCCTTATTGTTGTTTTAATTTATTATGCTATTTTTATTGTTAGCCACCCAGAGTAGACTTGGTCTAAATGGGCGGGGTATAAATTTAATAAATAAATAAATAAATAAAATAAATAGAAAGGGTCACCATAAGTCAGTATTGACTTGACAGCACACTATCATCATCATCATCGTTATTGGTTACCAAAACTCAGTACAGGGAAGGTCTGTTACAACCATTCTTAAACATCTCCATTACCTTGAAAGCCCTATTAGGATCACTATAGGCCGATCCAACTTGACAGCATATGCCATAACATTAAATAGCAGCTATCTATCTTTGGTAAGCTACTTTTCTCAGCCACAACCTGCTCCCGCCCTGTCTACAATGTGATGAAACAATAGTGACCTATTACACAGGACTATGATAGGAATGGAACAAAATTAAGTTTTTGAAGTGTTTAAATGGTATGAAAAGAAAAATGTGTTGTTAAATGAATAGTATATAAGGCACTTAACATCGACCAAAAGAAAGCAAATAGGTCTGGACATAAGCTGCACATCTATATGATTATCATACATGTGGATAATCTCATAAATTTGATAACTAAAACAAGAAATCACAGGAATCTGCTCATTTTTAGAAACCTCAGTGTAGTTGTATCCCAACAGTTGACAAAGTTTTATTACATATTTGGCACAGCCTAAAAACTGAATATAGAAATCTTCAAATGGTGAAAGTAGTGTTTGTCATATTCCTACGGCTACTTCTCTTTGTCCCTGAGGGGCATCTCTCTCTCTCTCTCTCTCTCTCTCTCTCTCCATCCCTCCATTGTCCTCCAGCACATGACAAACAATTACAAATTCTCTGAAGATCTAAATTTGAATTTTATAAAAAAACATACTGAAATTTCAACTTCCAATCTTAATTTTGAGCACAGAATTTGGACTACCTTGATACACTGGTGAGACATTTTGACACAGTAGCCAGTATCCTACTGGTATTCACATAAGGTTCGTGGAATTTGCAGCTAATTTATGAAGTGTCTGGTTATGCACCCAACAGCAACGAGAGCACCAATGGATTCTGGTCCGTATATATAGTCCTAGATATGCAATATACTACAAGTATGCAGGATTTGTCACACACACAAAAAAGACAGGCAAAATGTTTTCAGCATTTGCTAGAAGGGGAAATAGAGTTGCTACATCCATTTCTTCTAAGATATTGATGTATTGATGTCTATGAACCGTAACTTCCATGATCCTTCACCCACTGGCTCTGATTACTATAGCTGATGGAAGCTGCAACCCAACACCATCTGGAGGGCCACACACTCCCCACTCTTGTTCTAAGCATTAATGCAGACAAAGCCCAGAAGTGTGGAAACTCCTATCTTGTGCCAGGCTATTCACATGAAGCAGCTGCTACATGCCATATGTCTTTGCATACTACACCTCAACCACACTTTTAAATCACTTTGGAATGGCACTAAAATAATCCAGTTTGGTACGTAGCAGCTTTATCAAGTGAAGGTATTCCTCACCTTCTGGAAGGTACAACACAACTAAATTTAAAGCATAGCAACATGAAAAATTTCACTGACTCAATCTCGTATCAAAATCAAGTTAAACCAAAGCAACGTCAAAAGAGTATGTTCACAGCAGATAATCACACCTGATTTCCAGACTGACACTTATTTCAGAACTAGTGTATATTGTGCTATTATGTCTCTTCCCTACAGATTTACCAAATTAAACATTTTTCTCTATCCTTTCCATGTTACCCAGATTTACTCTATAAACCAATAGCTTCCTTTGAGACCAACACCACTGTTTACATGCTGGACTCCAGAATCTGACTGACAAATACAAGCTTCCATCTCTGTCTTTCCTCCCATTCCTATACCCTTTGAACTGGATGTTATTACCACATTTTGGAAATTATTCTACATGGAGAATCATCAAACCAAGAAACAAAGACACCACTCCTTGGCAAAAGCTCTGCAAGTGGGAAATTACAGGATATAGCAGAGGAGCTGGGGGCAGTCTGGTTGAGACAAAAAGTCTGGAGATGAGGGAAGAATGAGCCCAAGTGTCATGAAGGAAAAACGAGATGGGCTGAGCACATAGAGAAGACAGACCAAAGAGAAGGTCATTTTGCCTGAGCTTCTTTCAACCACAGAGCTGTGCTAGCCACATAGACCCAAACTTGTGCAGCTTTTGAGTCCACACCAACACGCTCTGGCAAGGGCGGCCACCAAAGCTGTCAAATCCTTCACCAATGTGCCCATCAACTGCATTCAGCTCTTCCCGACCCACATTGGCATTTTAATTACTGTTGGGTAAACTAATTTGTCCAAATGAAGGCAACTCCGCCTAATAGAATATGCAAGCTCCCTGACCTCTGACAGGCAATGACACAGGATACAAAAGGAGGCAGAGGAAAGCTTTTTTTTAATCAGAGCCTTATTACTCTCTATTACTCCAATTAGTCAAGCTCCAGCGCTCCAAATTGGGGGGGAAATTGCAATTAAATCAATTTTTGATGGTCTGGAAGTGGGTTACCGAACCGCCTGGCCTGTGAAACACTGATATTATAGCAGCAAAGGTCAAAGTCTTTGTCGGCACCTATGGGCCCCCTGCTTTTCCTGCCTCTTCCTCCTCACTGCTCCTGTGCCCCTGTTAAAGTGAATCATTAGAACATGTCACGTCTTATCGTGGCTGCACCAGCCCCTCTAACCTAATCAGTTGACATCATTATAGAAAGTAAATCCTGCTGTCTGAATTTAGTGCTAAGGTCACACAAACTTGCAGCGTCCCCCTTGCTGGAGCGTGATGGGAGGAGGGCCCCCAACAGTAGCAACATTGCAAAGAGCAGGAGAAAGGTGGGCACTTCACAGCAGATGGTCTCAAGCCGTGTCTACAATCATGAAGCATTTCCAACTATGTACACATACCCAAAGATGGTTGACCAGTGAGAAAACTAAGCTCTTTTTCCAGAAAATACTTCTTTACACATGTGACAAATGAAACTGTCAGCAATCTAGCCACCTTTGACCAAGTCCAGCTTTCCACATTCTCACATAAGAGCATGAACTGAAGAAAAAAAACAGTAAGAGAGGGCAAGAAGGCATGAGACATGGGCTCTGAAGGATTACAGTAAACACAGAAACAGAGTGTTATTTATAAAATAACAATTAAGGTTTAACCAGCTACAACAAACAACACCCTCCCAAAATACAGACATGTCAGAATTAGCAGGGATAGAATGGACATGCTGCCAGTAGAGAATAAAGGTTGTTTTTTTAAAATGCTGTCCTTTTTTAAAACACACATACACTACCAACAAATATAAACAAAGGACACAGCATGTCAGAATGGACGTTTTCCCACATGTAAGGAATTTGAAGTATTTAGAAATGTAATCCCTACCCTGTTTCAAACCTAAACTACTGTAGTCCATTCTACTGCTCCTGGGTCTATATCACCTCACTCTGCTATATGCGTAAACATTACATAAGAGTCCAATAGGATTCAAACAAATACTGTAGTCAAACTAGACACTAGGAGGCAATCATGGTATTCCCAACCCCATGGAATGATAATACAAAGAGGGAGAACAGCAGGCAAACTTTGGAACAAGGGAGCTAAAGCATTTGCACTCACCAGCTATTTTTATTTTATTTTAGTTATACAGCAAATCTATCAAACACCTGTTTTGGATACACTAGCATACTATGCTACCAAATTAAAAACTAATGGATACACATGTGATATTTACACTCCATCAATTTGTGGACTAAGCAGGAAGAGCTCTGGTATACAGCCCTTTCACATGCTTAAGACAGTTCACGAAGCAAGTTTTAAATGAGACACTGGTCACTATATGGGGAAGTGCTTTTTGTGACACTCACTAACTTTAAACTGTATCATCGCAAAGTACACTTCTACCTTGAATTGCACGTGTCCGAGCAGCACATTTTTCATTAAACACAGATTTTTCTCAATAAATAAATAAATACATACATACATACCGTTTCCCCTAAAATAAGACCTAACCTGAAAATAAGCCCTAGTATGATTTTTCAAGATGTTCGTAATATAAGCCCTACCCCAAAAATAAGCCCCAGTTAAGTGAAACACCACCCTCCACCATTGTGCAGCCACCAGAAGATGACATGACTGTATTTGAATAAATGTAGATTGTTGTACATGGAAAAAAATAAAACATCCCCTAAAAATAAGCCCTACTGCATTTTTTGGAGCAAAAATTAATATAAGACCCTGTCTTATTTTCCGGGAAACACTGTACATACATACATACATACATACATACATACATACATACATACATACATACATACTGTGTTGCTATTTGTCTCCAGGAAGTGGCCTGAGAAAGGTGGGTATCAGACTTACTGAGGCCCCTGTTGGTGGTGGTGTTGCAGCGCCCGATCCAATGGCGGTAGCCCAGCCAGCCACCTCTTCTGGCATGGTAGTGTCACATGGCAGCTCGGGAGGGTACTGGGGCATGCTGCACAGTTAATATGGTAAACTAATCTGTTCTCTCTCTCTCTCTCCCTCTCTCTCTGTGAATCAATTGTTTAAGCATTGTAGTTATGTTTTGAAGGGCATAAGAATTATACATGGATTTTGAACTACACGGGGGTCTGCTGCCCTTAACCCCGGTGCTTATTTCATCTTCTTTTCATCATCATCATCATCATCATTTTAGAATTGCAGAGACAGAAGGGGCCCTATGGATCATCGGGTCCAGCCCCTGTCAAGGAGGCCCAATGGGGAATCGAACTCCCAACCTCTGGCTCTGCAGCTGGAGACCTAGACCTCTGAGCTATCCAGCACTTGAAAAATATGGAACACTTCACAAATTTGCATGTCATCCTTGTACAGGGGCCATGCTAATCTTCTCTGTATCATTCCAATTTTAGTATATGTGCTGCCAAAGCATTGTTGTTGCTGAAGGGAGAACTGTAATAGAATACAAGATTGCATACTGAAGATCCCAGGCTGATTCCTGGCATGTCCAATTAGAATAGTGAGGTGGCAAATGATCCAAGAACCAGGATAATAAACTAATGCCAGTCAGGATAGATAAGAAGGGGTTTATTGTGCAAGAAATCCAACCTTTTATGAAATAAAGCAGTAACCTATAACCAAAAGTCAAGACTCCCTAGGTAGAATGTTCCTGTAGGACACAGATGGTGGCACAAGAGGTACCTCACGTAACAGCAAACCATTTTACCATTTTCCCTAATGATAAATGCAGGATGATTATGCTGTCCATACTAGCTCCAGACAGCCACAAGAAATGATGGAGCATAGGTGAGGTACCCCACATCCTGAATTAAGGCTGCTGGAAATGCTGAAATAAGTCTCCCAACCCCTGAGTGAAATGTATGAAACAGTCCTTAGAATTTTCACACCAGGATGTACAGAATACCCGACACCTCCTTTCTAAACTGCCCTGATATTAATAAATACTGAAATCCCTAGAGAGTGATTCTGAAATCCCTAGAATCACTTTCAAAATGCATGCTCTTTCAGAATGCAGATCCATATCTTTTGCTGGCTGAAGATGGACTTTTCCCCCAAATAAAATAAAATGCAAATTCTCCACTACAAAATGGTAATTTTCATACATGCAAAATCTGTCTTCCCCACCCACATAAAATAAACATCAGATCAAAATATCAACACATCACAACACACCTGAATGAAAATGACATGTTCCTTCAAAGCCTGATGAAATAAAACACTGTGGGACTCCTTTTTAAAAACCAGCAACAGAACAAGAGCTGGCCCTTTGGACATCACAAGAAAGAAGATTCCAAACAAACCAAGAAAGCCTCATTCCAACTAGACATCAGCCTTGTTTCTAACAAGGAAACAAGCAAGATCTTTATGCATAGTAAAGATCTTAATATACTTTATAAGATAGCCTAGACCCACACCATACCAACACTACTGATCATCCATATAAGGAAGTCCAAACAGTGGTGCAGCCATGGTGCTGAATTTCTAACCAATTGAGTTTTCTCCAGATTCAGTCTGACATGGAGCAACCAGCCATTTGATCTGGAAGTTCGTTGCCAGTGCATATATGGCAGCAGTGTATACTACCTAACATATCACTTTGAATTCCTAAGAGGAAGACGGAGATACAGTACAAATTTAACAAACAGAAATTGAGTGCAATCATTGACTCATGAACATAAGGTAACATCATGCCAATACTCATGGCCAGATGTTACCTTATGTTTACAACATCAGTGAATCATTCAGACTGCAATTCCCATCTTCGGACTATTTTCCTATAGAACCAGATTTCCTATAGGCCAGATTTTTGGACTTTTCTGTTTCCTTCCCCAGATCATAGTTTTCATACCTAGCCTGTTGAGTTCTGGAGAACTCAAAAGCCTGCACACTTTTGTGGAATGTTGGTTGCCCCCAATAAAGGTACTAACTAACTGAGACCAGCAGGGCTAATTCTTGGTTTTAATTTAATCCTTACTGCTTTCCCAGCTCTGTTCCAGAATCTTTCAACTCTGCCTGTAGCCCTCAATCTGTTTAACTCACTCTTGCTCCAAATCCTCTTTCTCTGCTATTCTGCCAACATTTTCCAATTGAAGCCCTTTGCTAAAGGACGAATAACCTTTAGCCCTCAAGATACTGTTTGACTACCACTACCATCATCCTTCACTGCTGGTTTTGCTGGCTATAGCTGATGAGAAGATGCTGCCCCCCCCCCCTTGCCTTGGCTCTTCCCTTTCGTGCAATTCTTCATCTTCCCCAGCTTTGCTAGTGAACTCTATAATCCAAACTACATCTCCTTTTACTATCTAGTGAAGACGAACTGGGCTCTGCAGCTTCACCTGCCGAGGGTTTTTAAATGTTAATTTATTTCTCAAAAGAGGAGGCAAATGGGCAAGTCCATTGCATTAGTAGAGCTATGGACAATGAGCCACTGCTCTCTGAAAGTCTTTACACACAGAGATCTAAATAGCACTATGGTGCTATTTTCATAGACCTCAGTCAGCCTAAAAGTAAATTGCTCTTCAGGCATGCATCATAAATTGTACACAGAGAAGCTACAGAAGGACTTTGCCTGGTCCCCCTAGGTGCTGTCATGGATACATTCAATGCAAGGAGAGAACAAATGTTGGTCACGGAGATAGTCTGTTTCTAGGATTTACAGTATTTCCCCTCCCAGAAGGACCTGGTATGGAGTACCAACAACAGTGGCACAGAAGGATACCAATAATTCATGTATGTGCTGTCTCCCACCCTGGTTGAAAAATTAGCCCATAGGAAGTGGATATTTGCATTTCACACTGAGAAGAGCATTGTGAGATGTAGGAAAAGCCATATTTCTGAAGAGAGGTTAGAACAGAGATGCCTCACACTGAGGGCTGAGGTTCAGGCCCCAGCTGCCTCACTCTTTCAAAGTATGAGTTACCGGTCCAAATAATCACCTTCCGCCTCTGACACAAATATTGGTATGTGCTGAATTTGTCCCACTAGAACTTTTAAAACAGAGTTTGGGGAGGGGGACTCTCAGGAGACCAAGTACTCTAATGCTTAAAAATTAGACCTGACTTCTAGAGATTCGGGGAAAAAATCAGAAGGTAAAAGTTATGGAACGTTTGTCTAGCCTTATTTTAAACAGATCAGAGCAGAATCCAGGGTCAGAAAAACTGCTCACATTTATCAAGCAGACCGCATTATGTTTTTATTTATGTGGGTCCAAAGGTGAGCAATGTGTGATGATCATTCCATGGCTGGATTTTTTTTGTTTTGTTAAATCTATTTTCTGTTGTGCAGATTTTAAGTATCACAGAATCAATTCCTGAGGAACAGAAATCACAGTAATTAAATGCAGAAGTAAATTCCCAGTTCTGAACTTATTTAAAAATCCAGCAAGTTCTAAATGCCATATCTTCTACTAAGCCAAGAACTGTTTTCTGAATATAAAATACAACCCAAACAGACAGAAATGGTTCATATAAGCATCCACATAATGTTTTCAAATTAGTCCTCCAAAGTATTTTCCCTTCTCCATTATTTAGTCTGGTAAGAAATGCAGGAGGTCAAGTTCTAGTCTGTTTTTGTATACAAAATCCCAGGCAGTACAGCTAGAATACTTAAAACATTTCCAGGCAGCCATTTCTATAACTATCTTTCCTATCACCTTTACCCACTTCAGCATTTTATGGAAGAGGATGCCTGCATGCTGGACAGGTATAACATTTGCTACATAACAAGAGAATTTGTTATGTCAACTGAATATGTCATCAATACCAATAGTTCTCAAGCAATCCTTTTAATTCTAACACTTGTAGTTAGCTGTGAGGCCAAAATAGTTCAAGATGGGGTCATGGAGGCCAAAGTATCCAGATGTCTATGTTACAACAGTTGGGTTATTTTATTTGTTTGTTTTTTAATTGCAAGGGATAGACAACAAGCCATTTCAGTCATAATGCCAAACCATGGTTTGGGACAACATGTACATATAGCATTATCTGCTGCTATTCCTTCCCGGAATCTTTTTGATCCTCTATAATATATATTTTTATTTAATTGGCAAACCACAGTTTGTCAGACTAGGAAAACTATAATTGGGCTACATATCTGGCATTCATGGTTTCAATTGCATTTGCAATCCTGTTTTACCCTATTTAGTTATAATGGCAATCTATGGTTAGCTATTACATCCAAAGGAAGGCAGAGCATGCAAAAAACAAGGATTGGAGCAGGCATAGGAATCTTTGACTTAGCACTAAACTATGGTTTAGTGTTACTTCTGAACCAAGTCTTTCCATGCAGCTGCTTTAGTACAGTAGGACATCCATATCCACAGAGGATCCATTTCATGATCTACTGCAACCGCCTCAAACCACTGATTGTAGCAAACCCTATATACAACATACAAGGAGGTGGGACAAAGTCCACAAGGCCCATCTCCTTGTATGTTGTATAGAGAGCTATGGTAAATCACAGGTAAGTGAAACCAAGGATACAGATCCTGCGGCTATGGGGATCCTACTGTATTCCCAAACAACCTAAGTTTAAATCTTGGTAAAGGCCACTGTGGGACCTTGCATAAAAACTGTCATTTTACATAAGCACATTTCTACAACCATTTTTGTTACAGACCTTTTACTTAGTAATAAAGTATTAAGAAACTATAGGTGGTTTGTTGTGCAAGGGCCAGCAACCTACCGCTTGGCTAAAGAAAATATTTTAAATACATTTCCAATGAATTAATGGATGGGAGAAGTATCATGAAACTAGGCTTTTACTCAGTATCTTGAAGACTTGAGCATTCAAATCTGAGACTAGGTTTGAATTCTATGCAGTGAAATGATATAAATGAGGTGGAAAACCAGAACAAACTGGCCTTACACATTCTGATGCATGCATACATCTCCTAAAAACCACCCTAGCTTATTGCCTGTTGAACTTATGACTTTTAAAAAAATAACATATAAAAGACTCAGAAATTGTTGCTGGAAAGCCATATTTCAATTGCCAAAATAAAAAGAAGAAGAAAAAAGATAAATCACAGTAAACTGCACAGTGCTCTTGCATTTACTCTTGAGTTGTAGGATTAAACGTACTGGTCTATTTTTCCATACATGCCTACAGAAATTCATTCTAGTCCTGTGATACAAAACTATGCGCTATAGTAACCACAATTAAGAATCCACACTTTAGTTTAAACTTTCATACACGTAAGAAAGCTATAATTGGAAACAGCTTGTCTGCTTTTCTTTCACATCTGTTTAGAATTCAGTTTCATAAACTCACTTCCATTTCTATAGTGCAGCAACGTCTTGAGTGAACTAATGGCCCTAAATTTGGTCTGTGAGTTCAGAAACAACAGTAAACCACAGTTAGCGGAAACACTGGTTTGTAAACCAGTTTAAACCACAGCTCTCAATCCTAGTTTGACAGGCTTCAAAAAGCCATTGTTTGTAGGCCGGTTTGGGTTCAGACACTGACTTAATTAAATGTAGCTAGGACTGATCTTAGGTTCAAAATCCTGCTTTCCTCCTTCATCTAATGCAGACAGAAAGCCATCCGTAGGATCTGTTTATGTTTTTTTAACAGTTGTTTGTCCAAATTGGTACAGTCACTTAGAAGCCATGTTTTAATTTGTTCAAATAAGCAATGGCTTAAACCTACTAACAATTACTCTGGTTCAAATGAAATTAAAAACAGTTTGTTTAAAACAAAAGCTGATAATAACATTTCCTCATGGCTGCACCAGAGGAGGAGACGAAAGGGGTATGCATGAACTTGAGGTCCATTCATGTAGCACTGGAGTAAAATATTATTTAATGATGCCTTCAAATACAGTCATTTCCAGAAGCAAAGCAGCTCAATATGAACACAATTATGGTAAGATGAGGAAGGAATACATAGAAGTGTTTGCACCTTGCTCATATCAAAACAGAGATAAAATATGTTAAAAGCCTGATTGCTGAAAGGGAGGCCAGTGGTATAATTCCCCTTTATAAGAATGACTGTTCAAAATTGTTAGAATATTCTAAATACTGACAGTCCAGTATCTCATCTTATCTGCTACAGAAATTTCAAACTATGGTCCAAGATACTACTCTTATAGTAGTCTGTCTGTCTGCATGCTAGTTTCTGAAAAACAGGGCATTAGAGTCTACAATACCGAATAGTCTTCATTATAGCCTTAATTACAAAGACTGAGTTGTCATCTTTTTTTTTTTTACTACACATGTCCTCTCCAACCCCCCCAACCCCAAAAAACCAACTCCTCCATACAAGGTTTGTAAGGAAACCTGAAGGAAAGGAATGTCTGGATAAAATATAGACTGCCTGACATGCTCTCCACTCAGTGGCAAAAGTTACAGAAAAGTTCATTCTGGCCATTAGGTAGGATTGAATATGTCACACAAAAAATCCTTTGTCTCCACTCACATTTACAGCAGTTCCAGCAGCTACCCAGTAGACAAGAGAGGGGAATGCGAATTGTTCCAAGGCTTCAATGGTTTTATGGACAAAGAACACAATTCCCGTTCTACTGCTCAGATGGGTCCCACTGCCCACACACACACATGCACCTTACAGAGGCAATGAATAGCATGGTTAGTTTTTTTCAAAGCTTGCTCAGGTGTAAAGCTCCAACGATTCCTTTTTTGTGGCTTATTTGTTCTCTCTTTCCCTAGCTCCCTGCTAGGTACATTCAAGCCATTAACAAGAAGGGAGGTTAGGGTCTATATGTGGGAATCTTCCCTCCCTACTCAATGAAGGCATTTTTGTTTCCCTACCCAATGACAAACAAGGGAGAGAGAAAAGCCACAATTCCTAAGCAGCAGCTCACTACTCCCTTCACTGGGAGAAATTATTTTCCCTTAATTGCCTGGGGGGGAATCGTTTATTTGGGTAGAGGGATTCTCCCCTATTCCACACCCCAGGCTATACTGGGCTATTGAAGTTTAATGGGGCTTTCACCTGGAGACATTGGTAATTACCCCCTTTATTTTAAGCTTCTACCTGTAGCTTCACACTTGGGTCTGGACTTGCTCAGCGGGGGGGGGGGGGGAGCTTTGTTCCCACTAAACACAGCTCATGAACAAACAGACCCAGCAGCAGGAGCACACAGCAAAGTGGTAATTTCCAGCCCTGCATAATTAGCCCAGGTTCTTTCAGCCACCATTGCTGAATGGTGGGACTTTGCCAAGGGAGAGTGCCCCATGTGGGAATAGCAGGCCCAGACGTGCATGGAGTATGCAGACAAAAGCTTCTTGGGGGTCCAGTTTGAGAAAGGGAGTGAGGAGAAGCGGCACCTTTACCCAGAGAGCTCTCTCTGCAGAGGCCAAAGCACAGGTAGCACCACAGTCTCTCCTGGCTTTTATGCTGAGCTCCAGACACTCCCCTTACCCACCACTCCAAAAGATTAAAAGGAATGAAACTGGGCTCTGCTGGGAATTCTTGGGTCTCCACTATGAAGGTGCATTAATTACCTGGTCCTTCCAAGGCAAGATTTAGGATAAACTAATTCTATTGGGGGGAGGGGACCACTCTTTCCAGTTGCAAGTCAACATGGATCAAATTAATTAATTCATTCATTCATATCTTGCACTCCAAGCAGAAGTCAATTTACACAGAAGAATATTTTGACTATTTAAAAAAAATGCAATACACCCACAAGTTCAATCTGAAATTTTGGATTTATATTCCCTTGAATATAAATATATGAATATATGAAAGTGTAACACAGCAATCTAATTTGGTAGTTTGCCTCTGTTTTGGGCATATGTAATTTATAGCTTATAGCCAATATACAGGAACAAAATGAGGGAATTAAACATACTGAGACTCCCAATTTTGACATGATTTTAAAAGAAATGTTTCTCCTATTCATGATTGGCAGGGATACTAAAGAAACATACAGGCAATTCTTTAAAAAAATTCAAATACTCAGAGCAAGATTTCCAGTAATGAGACGAAAGAATGTCAAGTGTTCTGCTCAGCTTTGTCCCCCTTCCTCTTGGTTTCAATCCCCCTTCTTGCCCCTACTCTTAATAATCACCTTGCCATAACTTCTTTTAACACTGGCCCATCCCCTTCTCTTTTGTCATACTAATCCTTGTTCTCAAAGTTCTTTGTAAAACCTAAATATTAAAAAAACACTCCTCATATACAAGATACATATATAATTATGCTTTGCACTATCAAGTTACATCTGATTTATGGTGATCCTAAAAACTGAACTAAACGCAATAGGGTTTTTAAACTATTGGTTATGATAGTATGATAGAAACTATGATATTTAAGAAGATAGTTTTACCATTACCACTATTACCACCTTTTGAATTTTCATGGCTAAATAGGGATTTGAACCCATATCTCCAAAGTCCACTTCTCTATTCACTACACCACACTGGTTCTCACATATACATTTAGTATGAATAATTTAATTTGTACTGAGCTATCTTTCCTAGGGACGTGGTGGCGCTGCGGGTTAAACCGCAGAAGCCTCTGTGCTGCAAGGTCAGAAGACCAGCAGTTGTAAGATCGAATCCATGCAACGGAGTGAGCTCCCATCGCTTGTCCCAGCTCCTGCCAACCTAGCAGTTCGAAAGCATGTAAAAATGCGAGTAGATAAATAGGTACCACCTCGGTGGGAAGGTAACGGCATTCCGTGTCTAGTCGCGCTGGCCACGTGACCACGGAAACTGTCTTCAGACAAACGCTGGCTCTATGGCTTGGAAACGGAGATGAGCACCGCGCCCTAGAGTCGGACACGACTGGACTAAATGCCAAGGGGAACCTTTACCTTTACCTATCTTTCCTAGGCAAAATGGCTCATACAACTGACTGAAGTGAAAGGAACACTCCATCAATGGTGTTCAGTTCAGCTAGTGATTTCTTCCCAGTATTGAGATACTCCTCACAAGGTCAGGATTTAACAGTCATTAAGCCACTGAAAGTGGAATGGAACATACAAGTTATTAAACACTGGCCAAAATCCTGCTGTTTAAAGTAATAAAATGCACTAAAGTAGGCCCACTGAAGCAATAGGGATTTGGTGAGTCAACTCCTCTGTAAGTTCCATTCATTCGTAGAGGGCCTGCTCTAGCATTAACTTGTAAATCACAGTAAGAGCCGGCTAATTTGAATCAATGGAACAGAGGAGATGACTCACCAAATCTCCTCTGAATCAACTGACCTACTCTAGTGTGATTTACTAAGCTACAGGATCTTGACCAGTGTGGTATTGCCATTATATAGCATAACCATTACATTCATTGTTATGTGCTGTCATGTCCAAACTGACTTAGGGCTTTCAAGGTAAGTGAGATATTTAAGGAGTAGTTTTACCAATTTCATACCTCCAGTGAGTTTCCATGGCTGAGCAGGGATTCAAACCCAGGCCTCCTGAGTTCCAGTCGATCATTCTATCCACTATACCGCACTGGTTATTGTTATATTCAAAAGGGTACATAAACTAGGTAGACAGTGTAAGAGGTTCTAATTTTATCTGCAGGTTCTAAAAAAAAAAAACCCTACTCTGCCTTTACCCATCTAAATGTATGTGCACTTTTTCTGTACCTCTTGGAGGTGGGGGGAGCATAAGACAGCTGTGGATCAGATTCAACACTGTTTTGTTTTCAAAGGACAAACACCAGGTGAGTTTTCAAATTACAAAAGTGCAACTGGCTCCATTTTAGTGCAGCAGAAGGAGGAAGAAAACCAGAGATTAACAGATCCAAAAGGTTTGTATCTTTCAGGCCAAGTATATTATTAGGTGAGGATCCAAGGCCCCTTAAGCCACAAACATTACTTCAACCTCTTTGGGGCAACAGTTTAACCAAAATAAACATGCATTTGGTTAGATTCCCAATCCCAAAGAAGTTATTTTATTTTTACATTTTAAAAATATCTTTCTCGCTTCATCTTATCTTTCAGATAACCTTGTCTAGTAAGAATTCAGATAAAACTGTGCATTGAGATAAAATTCTCACTGTATTAAGGATTTGCTTACCGAGTAAGGAAAAACTCCTTGTTGAAGTTTTTTTAAACTAAAGCACTAATTGCGGCAATAAATTACTACAGTATTACCATAATTTTAAAAATGGATATAGTCATGCCACAGTGCCCTAGCTACTCATTGATAATAATAATTGTGTGCCGTCAAGTCAGTTCTGACTTCTGGTGACCCTTTTCAGAGTTTTCTAGGTAGAGAATACTCAGAAGTGGTTTACTATTCCCTTCTTTTGGAGGTATCCTGGGATACTGCAGCTTGCCCAAGGCCACACAGGATGGCTCTTCTCTCTGGAAGCACAGTGGAGAATTGAACCCCCAACCAGATACTTAACTAACTGAGCTAACCAGCCAACTAGCTCCATATTACACCAATGCAAGATCTGCTACCATGTGTAGTACTGATGGTCACTTACTTTATATACCTTAAAAGATTTGGGGGGGAGTAGAGGACCATTCCTGAAATAATGTTAAGTAAGCTGGCTACAGGGATCACATAACTCCCATTATACCTGCTCCACTGGCTGCTGGTCCATTTCTGGGCACAATTCAAAGTGTTGGTTATGACTTATAAAGCCCAAATGGCTTCAGTCCAAGCTATTTCAAAGACTGCATCTTCCTGGGTTTTAAGATCATAAGAGAGACCTTTGTCTTGATCCCACCAGCCTCACAGGCACATTTGGTAGGGACAAGAAAAAGAGTCTTTTCTATTGCTTCTCCCACATTCTGGAACTCCCTAACTATGGGAGGCCAGGCTGGCTCCATCTTTGCTGCCTTTCTGCAAGCAGGACAAGACCTTTGACTTCAGGAAGGCTTTTTCTTAGTGACTAGCTGCCTAGGAGGAGGTTCTTAAAATGGGACTGTTGTATTTTTATTGTTTTAAATATGTTTTTAGAACTGTTTTTATCTACTAGTTTTAATGGTATAGTTGGTTAATTCTTTTAAAATAGTCCAATAAGTTATTCTTCTTAGCTTTTAATATTGTTTAATTTTTTTAATTTTATTTTTATTTTTTTGCAAGCTGCCTTGGGTCCTTTTCAGGAGAAAGGTGGTGTATAAATATTATCAGTCAGTCAGTCAGTCAGTCAATCAATAAACAAAACTGTCACAAAAGAATGTCACACAGTTTTATGAGCAGCACGTTCCAACAAACTGCTTAGAAATTCTGTTTTTGCAGTGAGAGTGGCTAAAATTCTATCACTGATTTTTGCTTTCATAAGGAAAACTGTGTAGGTTTTGGTGGCAAATTCCTACTCATTAATGAAATGCTGGTTTGCATTCCTTGGTGTGTGCACGATTGCATTTAATTCTGGCACATGATGGAAATTTGTTCCCATATCATGTAATGAAACTTTAATATTCTGCATGTCTGATCAGAGATGTGAACAGAAAAATCATGAGGAACAGTAGGCTACAGGAATTGCCTTGAATGTAGAGCATTCTGGCTACAACATTTTAGACCCACTGAAGTTTCCAAACACTTTCCACATGGAGTGTGTTACAGTAATCCAACAACGATGTAACTAAGGCGTGTATCACTGTGGCCAGATCAGGCATCTCCAAGAACGGGTGCAACTGGAGCACTGGTTTTAACTGTGCAAATTACTCCTTGCCACTGCCAAAGCCTGGGCATCCAGAGCCACACCCAAGCTACACACCTGTGTTTTCTGGAGGAATGTAACCCTCATCCAGCATAGGCTGAATCCCTATTTTCTGTTCTGATCACGAGCATCTCTTTCTTGTCTGGATTAAGTTTCAGTTTGTTTACCCTCATGAAGGCCATTACTGACACAAGACGCTGATTTAGAACCAAAACAGCTTCCTTGGATTTAGATGGAAAGAAGAGATAAAGTTGGATATCATCTACATACTGATGGCATTGAACCCCCAAACTCCCCCAGTGGTTTCATGTGGATGTTAAACAGCATGGGGGACAAAACAGAACATTGAGGAACACTGAATGCCAACATTCATGATGTAAAATAGGACTCCCTAGCACCACCTTCTCCCCTCCAGGAAGGACTGAAGCCACTGTAAAATAGTGCCTCCAAGTCCCATTCTAGAGAGACAGACCAGATGGATACCATGGTTGATGGTATCAGAAGCAGATGAGAGGTTTAGCAGAACCAACAGGAATACACTCCCCTGTCAAGTTCCCGGCATAGGTCATCCATCAAGACAACCAAAGCAGTCTCAGTCCCATAACCAGGGCTGAGGCAAGATTGAAATGAATTTTTCAGTTCCAGTCAGCCAGGAACCCCTGGAGCTGAGAAGCCACAACACACTCCAATACATTACCCAAGAATGGAACACTAAATACTGGCTGGTAATTATTCAGGACCATGGGATTCAAGGAGGGCTTTTTCAACAAGTCTTACTACTGCCTTCTTTAAGCATGCCAGGATCATTCTGTGCTGCAAGGAGGCACTCACAAGTCCTCCTACTCACTTAGCCAGTCCTTCTCTGGCGGCTTTTATATGCCAAAAAAGTCCAAATATGGTGTGTGCAGCTCTCACTTCACCAAGGGTCATGTCTACATCTTCAGGTTGTAAAAAGTGGAACTTATCCATTAACACAAGACAAGTAGAGGCCAAAGTAACATTCACAGGACATGTATCAACTACACAGTATCCATGTCAGAGCAGACATGAGCCTGCAAAGTGCCATGCAAATTATTTACAATGAAGAATTGAAACATAATGAACCCTTCTAAACTAAAATGCTATGTGAGGTGTGATACAAAAATCTGCAGCAGTTCAAGCAGGCAGTGATAACCAAAATTCTCTATGTGCCTGAATCTTGGCAGGAAAATATAGTGTTCAGCACCATTCAATCTATGCTAATCAACTTATTATTTTCTTTCCTAATACAGAAATCTGACAATCTACTAACAAATAAACTAGATCCAATTATAACAAGTAGCAACACATCATTACAAGTATCACTCAAAAGTAGACAACACAGCAATTTTAATGAAGCCAAACAGATTTGGATCCTCACAGTGTCTTGCTGTGTGTACTGCCAAGGTCCATGGCTGAAGAAACACAAGATATAAACGCAATGTATAGAAGTGTGCAAAGATGAATGATATCTTTCTAGTTCCTTGTGAATTCTGAATGAACTGCTTTTCTCTGGAGGAAAAGCTATATAAGAAATAAGTAAAGAAAAAGAACTCCATATC
Organism: Intellagama lesueurii; assembly: GCA_037013535.1. NCBI lineage: Eukaryota > Metazoa > Chordata > Lepidosauria > Squamata > Agamidae > Intellagama > Intellagama lesueurii. The sequence continues at coordinate 214,858,864 of JBAJHW010000003.1, forward strand.
CTTCTACAGCCAGTCTCCAGAAAATCTATTCTGCATAAGACAAGAGTTTCAGAACAAGGAGCAAAAGATTGGTGCACCACAATATAAAGTTTATGAAACTGCTTCCCTTCCTAGAAGAGTAACAGAATGGCCTGCTGCAATCCCATAATTACTGGTATAGTCAAATGATTTGGAGACATGTGAAAAGCACTGACATTCCATTCAGTCATAGAACAAACTTTTCTAAACACATCATGATTTAGTGTGATGTTGGTCTATGAAGAGAGAAGAAAAAAAATCACAAAAACACAGATTGAAAGCTGGAGGCAGATGCTTGCTTCTTTTACTGCTACTAGATGGTTGGGCTTTCGGAAACAAACTATAATGCAAGCAACCAGATGCCCTTCACTTTGAAATTTCAGAATCAGTCTCACAATACAAGAGTCCAAGAATTAAAGTAACCTTGCAGTTATGTTCAAACAAACAGCTCCTTCCAATTATCCCCTTTTCTTTCTTCACCCTCTTTTTAGAATAAAGGAGGGGCAACAGGCACTGGATCCTGCTTCTTTTCTGAAGGAAACAAGCTGCTGGTGCTGGTTTTTAAGTCTCCAACCATATACTAATAAATCTCCAACCCATTCATCACCCTTGCACAGCCTGTGCTCCTTAGAGGAAATGGGCTCTCTCTTTCCAATTAGGCAGCCTGTGTCCATCAACCATGGAACAATCTTCCTTTACCTATCTTCTAACAAGTGGAAAAGCTAAATAAATATATATAAGGTGGCAATGGCTCCATATATATATCTATGGAGTCTGTAAGGTGGCAATGTAAGGTGGCAATGGCTCCATAGATATATATATGGAGCCATTGCCACCTTACAGAACAGTGAAGGGGGGAAGAGTTTGTTAACTAGACAAAGGGGATGCTAAGACATATTTATATACATGTATGCGCACACATATACATCTGGCCACCACAATTTCTACATAAAAAGAGGGAAATGAACTGGAGAAAAACTGGCTTTGCTTCTCTAGGTGTCTGATTTTAACAGATCAAGATATCTCAATGCAAGCTCCTCAGCACATGAAAAGGCAAACTGAAGATATACCAAAATGATATTGTGGCAGTGCCAGTAAAAGAGAAACTGACAAGACATACAGGAGCTACACTGCTTGAGGTGTAGTTTTCCCATCAAAAATTTTGGTCGGCTCTGGAATGTCCTGAATAAGCCTCTGCAAAGGACCAAAACCCATCTCTGTGATACAGAGAGGCCACAAGGGAGAATTTCATAGTCTCCATTGTCCTTCTCCATTCTGGTATCCAACATGCAGGTGGGCTGTGCAATGCAAAGAGCTCCTGCTGATAATCTCTTTGCTTGGTCCTTTTCCTGACGGCTAGTATTGCTAGCTACCTTCAGTTATTTTTGGATTACAAGCTAAATCCAATGTTATGGTGACCATTGCAATAGAACATCTTTCTTTCTTCTCTTCCTCCTAGCAGCCCTCATTATCACCTGAAAATTCAGTCCAGTGGGTTTCTCAGACCCTGTAAATCAGTTTTGGGGGCTAGGAAAGGGCTGCAGTGGGGAGGCAGACTGCTTAATTCTACCATTCCACCATCAGTAGTCCAGTGTTGGATCCTACCCTGCATTATATAATTGTTTTCACTTATTACTTTTACTTCAATGTATTTTGATGTTATCTTATGAACCTGTTTGGTTGTTCCTAATGAACAGCAGGATACACATTCATTGAAATTATAAACAACAAACTCTATGAACTGAACTACAGACTCACCATTCAATAGTGTTTTTTAATGGCCAATTTCTCAGGTTTATGCATGACTTTTAAAACTTCCACAACATGTCTAAATAATAGTTACAGTTCTAGAGTAATACAATTCGACAGTAAGCTAGTATTATTGCTCCCATACTGTCACTGGGAAGTTGAGGGAATAGTAGTTTGGCTTAATCCACCTAGCAAGTTAATAGCTGAGGTAAGATTTGAACTGAAGACTTTCTGGCTCACAGAGTAAACATTAACTGTATTTTACCACCTCTCATCTAAGTCAGAATCAAGTATTCTCTTATTATACTAAACCAGTACAGAAGGAACTCTGCTTACTTGACTTTTAGTGGGTCCTTTTCAGTCACAATTTAAAAATAGGAATTAAAAAAGCAGTTTTTGTGACCCATTCATTGTATCTGTATATGCAACTAATCCTGAGCTTGCCCTTGGAACTTTTTATTTTCTGTCTCAAACACTGAACCACTACCATGAAGGTACAGAAAAAGACAGCAAGAGACAACGTTGGGAGAAGGGAAAAAATGGATTTTACAGATTATACAATTTCTATTGATAAAATGGAACATGGTAGAACAAGATTACTAGATGTTTTTATGTTACATTGATTTTATTGTTTTTGCTGCTGATAAAGACCAAGCGGAGATGTTACCCAACACCACAAATGGGCAACCTGATACCCTCTAAATGTTTTAAAGTATAACACCCATAAACCCAAACAGTATGCCTAGGGTTCAGGAAGTATGGGGGTCCTGCTACAAAATAGCTGAAGGGCACCAGGTTTCTGCTCCCTGCCCCAATCTATAGCTTGGCATAACAAGAATAAGCCAAAGCGAGACTTGGGTGTCCTGTGACAGAATTGTGAGAAAAAGTTCAAACATTTTCACTGATTTTGGTTAACTGCAATTTGTTATTTTTATTTATTTAAAATATTTATAACTGTTATTAATCTTAACGGTGGTTTGTTTCTGCAAGCCAATATTAGACCATTAGTTATGAAGCTTTTTTTTTTTCAAACAATCAATTCATTAAGACTAAGATTAACAACACTTTGGGGTTTTAATGCCACACCAAGTTGTGGTTAGTCAAAATCAGAGCTTCTAATTCCCTTCCCTTAGCTGTGCTAGAAAAGAAGAAGGAATGGGAATACAAGACATTTTCAATTGTGTCACATCCTAACATGTGCTAGCATATATAACCCACACAACATCTTCCTGATGAAAAAGTGTACCAGTACAGGAAACTGACCATCCACTCTGCATTGTAAAGCTTAAAATGTACACTTAGAACAGTTTTGCACAATGGATATTTGCAATCAATAACTCTGCTGGACTTCAGATATATGATAACTGTATTTAGACAGGTGGAAGATACAAGACCATTCTAAATACATAGCAGATTTGGCAGCAAACATTTTCATACTTGCTATTCGTTACCTGTTAAAATGCCCTTTACTTAACAAGCAGCTGTCACTCAAAGGTAATCTAGTGTCAATAAGGGATGCTGAGGAATTTTCTTCTGTTTGCCTTTTTAAATGACCTGACCTAATTTGTGCTTTCCCACACTAATATTCAGGTTGGAAAGTTAGTTATCCCTAGCACTGTGCACTTCTCCAAATTGTTCAGGGCTACTCTCTGCTCAAAAATGCATACTAAAATGAATATTTGGAGAAAATCATACAAAACCAAGTATTTAAGGGGAAAATGCATAAAGTATTCTATATTCACTTGAACATACAGAAGAGGAACATAGACATATATAGAACCAAATACATATAAAACTGATTTGGACCACAAATAGACAACTATACTAATGTGGACACCTATCCATCTATACAAGTAGAATGAGAAGCTATATGTGAAAAATACATAAGTATCTCCTTTCCACACTTATAGAAGGTTCAGATCTGTCTCCATAGATGAAAACATCTATGAACACAGGACAGACATCATCTCTGTAGCTCTCTAGCCATCATTTTAAAACATTTATAGATATATAAACAAAAAAGGGTGGGTTTTCTTTTCCTTTTTGTTTTAAAAGCCATTCTGTGAAGAGGCCGAGCACCTCTCCCCCTGGTAATGAATCCATGTAATGGAATGCCCTGCACTCCAATTAGGAAGAAATGCTAATTTTCTCCAGTTGAGCACCCCCTATAGATGTATCTAATTTGTTTCAATGCTTTCATCTCTCCCCTCCATTGCATTTTCATTTAAAGGTTATGATCTGTTTGTGCCCTTCATGCTGTGCCCTGACAAGACACCCCTATGAGAGGGCTATGTGCCCCCTGCAACCTTTCTAACCTCTGTCCTGAACAAAACCCAAAGCTATTTTTCTCCTGCCTGATGGAGGGGCAGAGGGGAGAGTATGCAGAAAATGGGAAGAAAAATCATAATTATCATTAAGAATAACAATAACAATAAAATGTTGCTACTCTAGAGTTTCTCTACTTTTCAGAGCAGAAAAGACAGTATGATTCAGTTGACCAGTCACATGAAAACATACATATTTCCAAATATTATGGGATCTTCCTTCAGGAAAAAGTCAGCCTTTCTGTTTTATGATATATGCATATCAGTACTAAAACCTTAACTCTGGGGAAGCCTAACCCTGAATATTAGATTTAAAAAAAAAAACACTTTCAATGATGTACAGAGTTTTCATCATCTTCCATCAAATAATCACATTTTGGGGGAAAGAAAACTAAATTCTGCACACACAATAGACTGTGCTAATTTGCTTGCTCAATTTTTTTCCTTTTTTAAGATGTGAAGTTTCAAGCATGCCTATGTTTTTCAAGAGTTAGAGTGTCAAGGTAAGTACACAAATTAGAGATATATGGTTATATGTCCTTCTTACACTTACAAATTGGAATAAGCTTAAGAAGAACACACACACAAGGGATGATGACACACAGTTATTCACTGCACTGCAAAATGATATGACAGACAGTGGGATTGCTTAATATAATACCACCTGAACAAGAAACTGACATGGCAACATATTAACCCTCACACAAAAGAATGCTAAGGAGGTCTCATGGAAACTCCTCATGGTCAAGAAGTCCTGTCACGGTCTCAGGCTTCGATGTAGAATTTATGTGCTGCATCACTTTTCCACTACAGCCTAGGGTAGCGATGGCGAACCTATGGCACACATGCCACAGATGGCACACAGAGCCCTCCCTGTGGGCACGCGAGCCATAAGTCACTGGATCGCTACCCCCGGCAGCCAAACCTGAGGAGGCAGCTGCAGCCACAGTGCTAGCGCCTCGACAGGCGGCGGGCCAGGATGCAGAGCAGCTGGCGCTGGCGGCAGCGGGCCGGCTGAACTATACGCAGTGGCGGGGTTGGGCACGACTGGAGGCAGATCCAGAGCGGGGTATGGAGGCACCTCCATGCCCGGGATTCCCCCTTCTGCCGCCACTTCCACCGCCGCCACCTGCTGGGTTGGGTTTTTTTTTTTTTCCCAGTTTGGGCACTCGGGATCAAAAAGGTTCGCCACCACTGGCCTAGGGCTACGTATTTTTTTTAAAAAAATGTACTTATTGAAAGAAAAAGAAACCACATCTATACCCTTTTATAGAAGTTTCTAAATTACGATCCTGTTTTCCTTTCTGCAAAAGTGTTTCTCTTCAAGGTCCAAAGAAAGTTAAATACAGTCCTGTGCCAATAGCCTTACTCACCCCAAACTGTTTCTCTTCAGCCAGCAAAAACATGGTGAGCGAATTAGGAACAAGCAAGCAGTGTTCGCTCTAATTTTCGCTCTGTCAACTAAGCAGTCTCTCGAGAGGAACACCCACATCTACATAAGGCAAATAGCTGAATCTACTCAGGTCTAAAAGCAAATACTTCCAGTGCCATATTAAGTTGATTTTATTTAAGATGTTTAGGAAGTCCCATATAAGGACTGGTTCTAGAAAAAACCCACTAACATTATTTGGCTTTTTTGAAAACTACCATGTTTCCCCGAAAATAAGACAGGGTCTTCTATTAATTTTTGCTCCAAAAAACGCATTAGTGCTTATTTTCAGGAGATGTTTTATGTTTTTCATGTACAACAATCTACATTTATTCAAATACAGTCATGTCACCCTCTTCTGGTTGGTGCACAATGCTGCACAATGGTGGAAGGCGGGGTTTCACTTAACTGGGGCTTATTTTTGGGGTAGGGCTTATATTACGAGTATCCTAAAAAATCATACTAGGGCTTATTTTCAGGTTAGGTCTTATTTTTGGGAAAACAGGGTAATTTCAGCTGTGCTATATTTCCCTTAAAAATCACTTTGTATAAAATGATGTCTAAAGATATCAGAAACATATATAAGTCTATGTTCATATCTGAAATCTGAATCCAGGTAGCTCAAAAAGTTCATTGTGAGCAGGTATATTTTAATTATTATAGCAACCAATACATATGCATGATTTTTACGTATTTGTGGATACACTCTGCATAAACCATCCAGGAACAGTTATGAAGGGTATGGAAAGGTCTGAGCAGATTTTCTGTCCTATTAATATGCACTGGACTATCAAAAGTTATCCAGGTTCAAGAACTCCACCATAAGATATATCAAACTGTCTTAGTACTAGACAGTTGTGTCCATCAAATGATAGTTTTATGAACTGTTTTAACTATTTTGATTTGCCTTTTCCTCTTGCCCAAAAGGAAATTCATCAAAGCAATGAAGATTATCTCTTTCCCAAAGCCCAATGTAGACTTTCCCCTAAATCATGGGGAATGGATAGGAAACATAAAGGGTCGCTCTTTTCAGAGGAAATCCACCCACCCCCTTTGCTATCTAGTCCATGCGAACAAGCACCCGAGTGGGAACAAGCGTTCCAATGGGGCCCACCGCCTTTCATCGAAGAAATGCCTTTTCCCACTGGAAAATGCATGCATTGTGTGAAACTATTTTAATATATTCATTTGCATTCCTATGGTTAACAGGCACAGAGACTCGGAGGGTGCCAGCCCAAGATATGCTAGAATAAGAATGCCACCTGTTCTCCCGGATGCCCATAAGCAAGTAAATGGTGGGAATATACAGGATGGGCGCTGTGGACTTATTGTGCCGCAGGAAGATTTTACTAATTACTTGCCTAAAGTCCAAAGCCTCACCCCTGTTCTGTCCCTGCCCCCCCAACAAAGCAAGAGAAAAAGGGGGCAGAGAAGAGTGAAGGGACAGAGAGAGAAAGCAAGGGATGCATTTCAAAGTTTCTCCAAGAACTGGAAGGGAAAAGAAAAGCTGGGTCTGATGTGAAATCATAGAGGTCAAAGGTGGGCCTCCCTCCCTTGTGAGAAAGCGGTAAATCAGGCCGGTTTATCAAACGATCATTTTCTTTTGAAACTGGGAGGCAGCAGCTGGGACAATTCTGCAGATGTGCTTGATGAGTTTGGGACAAAAATGGGCCACTCCTCTCCCCCTCCCCTCTCGAAGAGCTCCCAACAGGGGCTGCTTCTCCCTTCACTGACTCTAGGACACTCCCCTCCCTTCTTTGGCGGTCAGCTGAGACCCCCACCCACTGATCGCTTTTGTCTTCTTGGCCTTTAGACACACTGGCAAGGCCCTTTATGAGACCCCAATCAAGACCCCCATGTCACAGGTACCTAGTAGAGATACCAGGCTGTTTTCAAAGAAGGAACAACAAGGAAAATATGCTGAGGCCGTTGTCTCTAAGCAACACTAGAGGAGATGAAAGGGATGGGCCGCCCTTTCTGCCAAGGCTATCTGTCAATCATCCCCACTTACTAAGGTCACTATGTAGAAAATTTTGACCTACATCTAATCAAAGATTCACTGGACCTTCATAAACCATTTAAGGAAGTGGGGGCATGCCACAAACAGAGTGGAGCAGATGTTACAGCAATACTGCCTTTCCCAGGAGCAGGATCAGCTTCACGGATGATAAAGTCCACAGCAAAGTGCCACCTCATGTCCCTCCCCCTTCCCACATGATCGTGGGCCATCCATGGCTGCAGACCTGCCTAGAAGCAATAGCATGTAAGCCTGGGAAAACTGCTACAAACATGCAGTTGATATAAGCCAACCCCAGTTTTCTATTGCTAAAGGTGGGGAACAAATACTACACAAATGCAGCAAGAGCCAAATGAAGACAAAGATCTTCATCAAGACTTACTCAGGAAGACAAATATTTGGTACTCTGAAAAGAGCAGAAATATTCTGAGATTTGCAAGACCGATTTAGCCTCTCAGTATAGCTTTTCACAATACTAGAATAATAAAGTGTGTGCCCTGTGTCCTACATTAATCACCAGACAGGATAGTTTTAATGGCAGACCTGCAACTCAATCCAGTTTGCACCTGCAGGGACACAGGCTGGCAGCTTTCACCTCCTTGTTACTGTAAGTGTCTGCACGTCTGATCAGGTTTCCTGGAACTGACACAACATGTGGGTTACCAAAACAGTACGGCCACATTACACTGCTTACTAAATGATGCTACTTTAAAAGGCAATTGGTATTAGCCACAAAAGCCTGGAAGAGTACCTAGGATGTGTTTAAAAACAAGTCAGATGCTAGATCTTATAGAGCTGCATCATGCCTTCCACTAGAATCAGTTCCATATTCAAGGTTTAGCATTCAACTATTTCTGCAATTTTCTACCATATTTCTGCTGTAAATCCACATGGGGGATGTGCATACAGTTATCTCCCCTCAAGCAGCTTCTGGCCCTGTCAATATACTGCTACTTCTATTACAGCAGTGATGAGGAATCTCACCTAGACCAAATTCCACTCTGATTAGCAACCCAAGGGCTGCATCCCTGCCCTACCGCCTCTAAAAAGAAAGACACAGGGGGGAAAACATGTCAAAATCCACCACCGAAACAATAAAAAAACTACATGGCTGTCACTGTGTTTAAACATATTTGGTGGTCAACGTCTGTTCATAGACTTTCTTTTTATGTAAAACTGAGGGAATATTTTTTTTACCTTAAATGATTTAACTGATGTCTTCACTTGGACTAAGATTTCTTGGCTTCCATCTGGATCAACTGGCAGTCAGAAACCAGGAAATACTTTGTTCAAGTGAAAACCTCCTGAATCAATCTGCAATACCTGCAGATAACACAAGAAAGTGCTGGGAGCCATGTCACCATATATATATATATAACAGAGGAAAGCATACCACCCTGGGAGGTGACGGATAAAGGAGCATTTTGGGAGTCTTTGGACATAAAAATATGGCCTGGGGAGCCACATATGGCATCATTTGATTTGTATTCATGCATCGAGCAGGGGGTTGGACTTGATGGCCTTGTAGGCCCCTTCCAACTTCACTATTCTATGATTCTATACGGACCCCTTGATTTTCACCACTGTATTATAAAATGTGAAATGGCTCTGAGATGCTTATAAGACATGTAAAATCCAAAGTCTCTTCAAAGAACAGGATTTTTCTTTTTAAAGTCTTCTAAAATAATCAGTTATGTAGCATTTGAAATGTGTAAACTTTTAAGGAGCTCTTAGCCTATGAGGGAGCAATTCTTACTTTACAGGTGCAAGAGCTAGGCAGACAGATAGCTAGCTACTTGCTGTAGGGCATGATGTGAACCCACTGATGAAATGGGATCCATACCTCAATCTTCTGGGATCCATGTTACACACACAATCATCTGGACAAGACCTTACTTCTAAAATGATCCCAATGTAAACCCTTGAGCCTTTGAGTTCCTTTTCACCAGCCATAACAATTTTTGTCCTCTCCTGGAAATAAACTAAAGAATTACTAAAATATCATTCATTTCTTCATCTCACTTTAATAGACAATGCCCTCCTACCTTCACAAGTTCATTGTCACAACAGTTTCAACACAATAATTTCGAAGTAGCACTATTGACAGAGAGAAGAGAGACAGAGACAGGTCGGTAGTATTGTTGAAAAATATTAAGACTTGTTTTTCACTTTCTTTAAACACCCTTCATCGCCACAGATACTTGTTTAAAGGACAAGTAGTGTCCAGTGCTGGTTGCACCTGAGGCAATCACATATCAAGAGGGCTCCAAAGAAGTCTTTGAAGGGAGTGGAAGGGAGAGGCAAAAGAGACCAAAAAAACCACAAAAAAACCAACAAATCAGAGAACTCTCTAATTGTAGGAAACAAGTTTGCATCCTGCTGCCTCAGTACCTGTGCAGAGACTGGTGGCGGATTCTCTTTGAACATTTGTCAGGTCACTGCCCTCCCCAGAAAAAGATGAAGAAAAAAGCAGTGATTATCATTGTAGCCGACTTGGTACAGCAGCTTGCACGAGTCAGGCCATGAAAGGCCTAGTCCCTGAAAAACAAACCCTTAATTTAAATGTTAATGAAAGTGCTCTAGGGACATCAGAGAGTTACTTTTTTTTTCTTTTGGAAGAAGCAGATATACCATCACTAGAATTTATGGCCCTGTTGCCTCCCCTCTTGCTGTCCCTGCTTCATCAGTTAGAAGTTTTTTAAAAAAAACTAATTTTAACATTAACTCCACACTTCCATCCTGGGATGCAATTGCTAAATTATCTGCTGGCAGGACACTGATCAAAGGTGGAAAAACAAAGGCATACTGCACAGCCAGGCAAAAGTAAACAGTGGCCATGGCCCAGGAAAATTACCTTCTTCATCTCTCTCTCTTTGGAAGTTTGAAAAATGGAGGAAAAAGATCAGTGACTGGAAATGGAAACCCACAGTCCTATGACAGTGGGACCCCTGAACTGTAATCAAGGTGACACAAGAAACTACATGGGCATTTTCTCCTTCCCTATGTAAAAGGATACAAGAGGTAGGTTTTTCACTTGCATAGTTAAGAAGTCCCTTTGCTTGTGCAAATAACTAAAATCCTTTATTCCAGATAAACTTATGGAACTGAAAAGAAGAACTTAATAGAGCAGCTAGTTTCCAGACTAAGGTCTTTTAAAAAGCAATCTCCTCTTTAAAATTCTCCAACAACATTAACCAAGAGAGGGAATTTTACTTAAAGAAACCTCCCCCTCTGACTTGCCAAATTTGTTGCTATAATTAAAAGTGCATGTATTTGTACTGATTTTGTTTTAAAAAAAGGAGAATCAGTGTCATGAAGTGTTTAAGACTCAACAATGCCAAAATTCTAAAGCTACTGCTTGAAATAAACAGTGGAAAAGCAAAAATCTATAACTATCTTGTTCCTTTCATGGAAAAAAATACGCTATGTCAGAGACAATAAATAGTTAAACAAGGTTCTGCAGAAAACAGGCCTGCAAAGTTCCACAGGTCCATTCTGGGGGAAAGTAAAAACTATGAACTGAACCTCAGCCCTGCAAATCAGGCTGGGATCTTGACAATGCATTTGCCACCATCAGTGACAAGTTAAACCTCCCTTCATATAACACATGCACCACTTCAAGTTCCTTCACTAGAGAAGCAGAGGAAGCAGGTAGAAACATTTCTATCATCACAGTGACATTATGTATTCAGCAATGCCACAGAAACATGGGGCGGGCTACAAAGGATTAAAAGAACAGCCACTTCTACTTGCTGTATATGGCAGCCCTCGCCATGATGCAAAACAGTCTTCACAGATTAACCCACATAACAGAAAAATGCACCTTGTCATCAGTTGGATAACGGGTTATCATAAGCAGGCCAAGGAACAAGCAAAGATGATCCTGTACAGGACTTGGAAGGTCAGATGTACATATAATCCCATCACATTCAGTGCCTGGATCTCCAGCCTCAGCTGAGTGGCCAGTGCGGTATAGTAGTTACGGAGCTGGATTGGGACAACAGAGATCTAAGTTCTAGTAGCCAACTGAGCCATGCAATTCAATGACTATTCCTAAGCCACTGCTCTCGCACTACCTAACTTACCTCACAGGTCTATTTTGAAGATAAAGTGGATAGGAGTCATTTAACTCAGTGGAGGAAAGGGCTTAACATAAAGGAAACTAATTTTCAGAGGAGGCAGTGCTGGTATCAGTGCAGAACGCATGACCGAAAACACTTTTGTCTTAAACCTTTCATGATTTTAAGGACACACTCCTGCTTTCACAATTCCTGTATACAAATACTAGACCTCCTAACAGAGCAGAGAGAGGCAGCTGTTTCACAAGCCCTAAAACCTCAAGAAGACTGTAAAAGAAAAGCCTGATGGACCAAACATATATTTTATTGTGGAGTGAAGGAAAAACTAGGAATCTTGCTAGCAAATATTACTGAACTGCAGCGCTCTGCTCCATTAGAAAGGCAACAATGAAGTCTCCTAAAACTGTCTGCTAAGAACAAAAGGAGAACAGGATCCTAACATTGGCAATACTGAGCCACCTTGAAGCTAACTCTGCTCAAAGAGATCAAACTATCAGTTTTGCTTGATGTGGGTGGAGAATCTCATCCTGCACTTGCAAATGCCCCCTCTTGCCCTCAGACCATTTCTTCTAGGTTCGCAGCAACATTTTCTTGGAAGCGACAGGTTTATAGGTTAGCTGACACCTTCACTCTGTGGAATTTTAATTAACTTCTCCCATCATTAATATGTTAAGGAGCTGAAGTTCTATTATATGGGGTCAGCAGCGTGTTTCAGGCCTTGCTATATCAGCCGTCAAATTGAAGAATTAATGACGTGGCTAATCGGCTCTAATACTTGGGGGTGGGGAAGAAAGAGAGATGCAGTGGGATCAGCAGTCTCATAAAACAGGCAAATGATACAAACCTGGTTGCTGATGGAGAAGCCACTCTGCAAGCTTCCATTTATCACCCAGTGGGGGGAAAAGACGCTAGGTAAATATTGTGACAGAGAGTGTGCATTCACTCCAGGGAGAGAAGTCAGTGTTCTGACAAGAGGCCAGCCCTGCAGGTCATCACTTAGAAGGACAAAACAGTGTATTAAACAAGGGCTCTCCTAGTCACTGCAGCACATCCAGTGCATATCTCCAAAACCTCAAGGGGAAGAGCTCTAAGCAAGCAGCCTGAAGGTCCTTTCATATTGGTTAAACAAATGCAAAAGTGTTTTCAAACAGCTGTGCCCACTGGTTAGCACTAGCAAGAAAAGAAACTCAGATGATGCACACTGAGTAGGTGGAAGGCCAAAAAGCTTCTCTCTTGTGCCCACTAATTCAAACCACTGATGTAATTTGGGAAAAGACAACAAGGCCAAGATAGAGGAGAACCAGGACCAGTCACTGCAACAGGCCAAATGTATAACCTAAGGTACTTAAACTCTTGAATTTTCACCATCAATCTATTGTAAGGTTGCAAAAACTTCTTAAAAGTTAGGACTTGCTCCAAATTTTGAGGCAAGTCTGTTACAGGAAAATTCATCATTTAAAGCTTGCTAAAATTCAGAACTGAAAATAAGTATACTCAAAGTACAATTATCTTATTACAATGTGCTATAACTCATTAAACATACTGAAATAAATATTCAGTATGTTCATTAAACATACTAAATATAAGACTATCTAGAATCCTTCAACATACTGCTCAAAATTAGATAATTTAGTTTTAATGCATCTATAAGAGTAATAAATTTGTAAACTTTCAATTCTTAATACTGGCAGAACAATAATGTGCTCACGCACGTCATAACTCAATCAGGACAGTTAAAGTTTCTCCAGGTACCATCCCTTTTCAATAACTGTGCATCTAAATACACGAACATGGATTCCCAAGAGCCCAAAATACATTCCTGTGTGTTTTGGCAACTCTTCTCAGCATATTTAAAGAAACTGAGTGCTCCACAGAATGCAGAAATGTAATTTTAATTTTACACCAACTGCAAGAAAGGTTATGTAATATTCTAAAAGAGAACCAAACACTGAGTTTCAGCACAGTATAAACAAAATATCCTTTTATTTATCCTTTGGGGTCTGCCAGGGGACAGACACTGCAGTTCTCTTAGCCAAATAATTCTTATACAGGAGATGCATCAACATGGAATGACTTTTCAGGTAATCTCTGGATCTATAATAGTCAGAGGTCAAATGCTATGAGGATAGTCTCAAGTTTTTAAAAACCGGGTCTCTTTGTTACAACTTTGAGATATGAGTACATGGCACTAAAAGGGGCAAATTTCTCCTACGCCACTAGCCCTCCATAAGTTGATGGCTAGACAGCTCAGTGAGTTAGCGCAGTGAGCTGGCTGTATAACTCAATGTGTTATGTATCTGGCTGTGAAGCCATAGGTTGGGAGTTCAGTTCCCCACTGTGCATCTCCGAAAAGCCAGCCTGTGTAGCCTTGGGCAAGTTGCACAGACCCAGGGTGCCCCCAGAAAAAGAGAATGGTAAATCACTTCTGAGTACTCTCTTCCTAGAAAAGCCTGAAAGGGGGTACCATAAGCCAGAACTGACTTGACAGCACAATATTATTATTATTAATTAAATTGCTGGAATTTAACTAGAAGGTTTCACTTATCTACAGATTTTCTATATTAATACTGGAGTTGTTATGCACATACTTTGCTGTTGGTTGTATCTTTGTTTTTATTCACATACTGGATTTTTTTACATTCACATAAGCAATCACACATACTAACTTCACAACAGGAAGTGGCTTGCATGAGGTCTTATTAGCACTTATTTGCAATTTTCTTGTTACTAGAACTTTGAAATGACCAACCTGAGAGGGTTAAACTTCATTGTAAGCCTTATCTAATCTACATTTTCTGAGCAAAGCACAATATTTTGTAGTTCAGAAAATGTAAGATCCTACAGACTGCAACTGCAATGTGGTTGCACAAGTAGCACTAACTGGATGCACTCTGCGATGTAGTTAGTGATGAGTGACACAACTCTTCCTAAATTCAATCATGGGCCATTAATTGCAGTTAAGTAGCTTTGAGGTGTGCAATGCCCTACTGCAAAATTCTATGCAGAAGATCAAGCAGCAGATTCAAAGTCAATGAACAGGAAGAAAACTGACACACACACCCATAAGAATATACCTTTTTACATTTAGATCTGCTACATATGCATACATATATTTATCATAACATCTTTCTTCCAAACTGCAAGAATGGACCTTATTCTAAAATATACAAACTCTTTGCTCCTATAATTACATAGTTTTTTAAAAAATCAATACAAGACAGCTCCTGAAATAGGCTTAAAAACCAGAGATGGTTCTGAATAGTTTCCAGTGAGAAGAAAGACTGAACGTTGAGTTTGGTACAATATTTTTAAGATTTGCAATACTTTATCTAATCCTCACACAGCTCACAATGCACCACAAATTCAAAAGTTTCCTTTTTAGATTCAGAATGCTTGCCAACTTGTAGTAGTGGATCATGGACTGAGTAGAGCAGATTACTGTCTCAATTGCTCCTATACGCTGCTAGTGCCAGCATGCATAACAGGAAATTTTACATTTTTTTAAAAAAATTAATTTAGAAAATATTTTTTTTTAAATTACAAATTATAAAAAGATAAATTGAACACGAAATGTCCACATCAAACACAATTTTAAGATGACATTTGTTACCTTGATAATGGACTAATGGCAATGGACCAAACCCGGTCTTCAGTCTGTATTGTGTGCAGACACTGCCCAGCTCTACCTGCTGACAGGGTCCAAACCTAGGAGAGAAAGAGAAGGAAAAGAATGAAAACAGTATTAAACGTACAAAATGGAGATATTAATAGCAGTTGTAAATAATCCTCCCATAATACCTTTCGTGCACAATCTAACATCAACAGAATGACTGCAAATCACACACCCTGGGTACAGTGTTTTTTGCAAGGTTTTTATATGGGTTGCAATATATATATATATATCCATAGCAATAGATATATATATCCATAGCAATGACACAAAGAGGCAAGATTACTAATAGTGTCTGTCCAAATTAGTTGCAGTTCACACACTGGGGCAGAGAATACCCATTTGAAATGTATCTTTTCAAGTTATATTGAGCATGCACGTGTCAGAAGAAACACATATTTTATCTCTGCTTGACTCTGTGCATCTTTATTTGAGGAGACACTCCTAAACCCTTCTTCCACAATTTGAAACAACAGAACCACATAAAGAATGGGGCTTGTTTCCTGTGCAGTGTAACTTTTCACACCAAAAGTTAAAATATGCATCAGTCCCTTAATACAGATTCATCCTCCAATAGCACTTACTCTAACACAATACATATTGCTTACTATCAGCCTAAAGTGGCTTGCCTGTGTGTTTTCAGAAATCTGTTACCAAACTAATGACTATGTTTAAGCTCATGTTGCTGAAGCCTTTTGAGATTCCAACACTTCTTTCATCCACACATACACCACCATGAATTAATCTCCCATTTTGTGAACCTTAAGATGCAAGCCTCTAGTTCCCTCCTGAGCTATCAACCAATGACTTAAGGGAATTCAAAGCTGGGAGGGTTGCATTTGTTTGTTTGTTGATAATGCTCAGGATTGCCAGCTATTCAGTGTCAGTGGGGAATGTGGCACCTTGTGTCAGCAAAAGCAACAGAAAAGCTGAGCTCTTTTAATGCACCCCTATCTCATACAGGTTAAAAATATTGCTGGGAGCATGCTATCTGTTGCCTATCAATGAGGAATGTGCATTAGCAGCTACTCAAAGCTCAGCTGTAATCAACACTCACTATCCTTCCAAAGCACCCAATGCACTTATAGCTCCCATTAAAGACCTACTAGGGATTCCCTTCCACCTAGGAGTCAACACAAGGAAAATGTCACTTGGTAAAAATAAAAGCAATTCCCTGCTCATAAGGATCAGACTGGAAAAGTGTTATGTGAGCCAGACTCCATTTCTGCTTTAAAAAAAAAAAAAAAAACCCGTTGTAACACTGCACTCAATTAAAGCACAATTTACTTTGACTTTGAGGCATTTGTTTTCAAGGTCATGAGATGCCTCCAATACTGTCTGTGGCAGGACAGATACACCTATTATAGGCCCCCAGAAGCTAGCATTCAAAGCAGCAGCCATCAAAAAGGGACTTTCCAACAATTTAAGGAATCGTTGGAAAGTAATATCTGCTATTCTTGTATTTCACAGCTTTCACCAGGAATCTCACCTAGTGACCTACAAGTGTCCACAACAAACCATTATATCCATAGTTTGCATGGATAGAATTCTGGAGAGTCAATGTGGTGTAGTGAATGGTTTGTCTGACTAGGACTCAAGAGACCTGGGTTCAAATGCCTGCTTGGGCATGAAAATTTGCTGGAGGTAGTAGCAATGGTAAACCACTCCTTGACCATCTCACATACCTTGAAATCCCTATTAGGTTGACCACTAATCAGATGTGATGTGGTAGCACTTAACAACAATGGAATATGGGGGGAGGGGCACAGATTTTGCTCTACAAACAAACATGGAGTGATGTTGTCAAGCCAGTCACCAGTAGAAAATAAATTTATTTATGAAATCACTGTTTACTTATATCAAAAGATTAAAAGCAGTTTATGCACATATGATGCATCATAAAGCAAACAGACTGGACAGATTTCTGTTACTAGTTAACTATGTAAGAAATCCATGTTTTTGTGAGTTGGAACATGTCTTGTTTGTGCATTTCTTCTTTCACTGACTCTGCCTCCAAGCTCACTTGTAGTTCTATATTATCCCCAGAAATTCAAATTCCAGTCTTTAAAAAAGCATCTGAAGATATTATGGTTTGAAAGGGATTCTGCTAAAAGTCAGTTAACAGTAGAAAGAAGAAATGTATCTTTTGCAAAATGTTATCCCAAGAGACAGAGGATCCTTTGGTCAACATCCCAAAAGAAATCTGTCAAGGAGCCGTTACTGGTCTGGCTGGTTGGGAGGCAACTGTTACATTAAAAAACACTCAACTCCTTCGGAAGGGGAGGAGCAACGGGCAGCGAGAACAGGGGAATTCTCAGGGCTCTGAGAACCCCTGGGTTTTATTCTGAGTCAGCGGACCCCCCGAGAAAGGGAGGGCAAGTTTTCCACAGGAGAAGTGGGCTTGCAGCAGGGAAGCTGGAGACGCCGGAGAATTCAGACTTGCAATCTGCTTTTTTCGGGAGTTTCTTTTCCTTATCGCATCTGACTCATGAAGTCGCCATGATGAATTGGTGAGTAGCTGCCCGGAGAAGGGGGAGATATAAAGATTTATGATCCGACTACATGAACAGAAGTTGAACGGCTATTTTTTATGGCAAGTAACAGATTAGATGTTGTTGTTTTTTCTTGGAAGCTAATTGTGAAGATAGATCTCTAAGCAGCAGAGAATCTTTGGCAATGTTGGAGTCTTTTTTTACTGCGTCACAACTGAGAGACTTGAGAAAAGTGAAACTAACTTTTCCACCTTAACCCTCCCTCCCTAAGAATCTGGCTTTTTATAAATTAGAAGCATGAGAACCTTGAATATCTCTGAATAATTTAATCTATGGAACTTTGCTCTGAGCCATAAAGGTGGATTATAAATCAAATAGTCATTTTTATGACCAGAGTGTCCTCCGCAAGACTTTGAATTTCGGGCTGACCAAGGATCCATGAGGGGAATTTGAGCAATTGGTCTGTTTGACTTTTATGGTTACGGATGGAAGATTGAGGGTGAGACTCATTATTGGAAAATGGAGGCCTATCTTCAGGAGTTTCAATCCGATCTCATCAATCATCTCGGAACTCAGATTTTAGAAATGAAAGCAGAAATTCAGACAACATTTCTTGGCTTGGATATTAAGACAGAGATAGGAGACAAACCGACCAATTTCACTGAACTTACTGAACTGCCGTCATCGGAGACAGATGGACAGACTATTGTTCTTGGGAAGCAGGAGATGGGAGACAAACTGACTGATTACATTGAATTCACTGAACGTCCGATATCGCCAGAGAGGGAGAGAAAGACTGTTTTCCTTGATGACATCTTTAAAGATGGGAAAAGGAGGGGTGGAGATAAGGGGGGAAAGCATGTTGACATAATTTCGATTGAAAATAATGTAAAAGGGAAGGCATGGGTGAATTTAGGGGCAGAAATTTATGATCAGAGATCGGATAGATTTGCGTTGCTTCAAAATCAAGATATCGATTATATTGGGAGGAAATTAGTAAATCGGATAGAAAATGCTTTAAAGAGATTTCATAGATGGCATTTTAAAACTGGCAAAAAGGGAGCAAGAGACGAATCTTGGAAATATGATACTGGAGCTGAGAAGCAAAAATAAAAAGGGAGAAAGTAACCTGCTGATTAAATGATTAAAAAAAAAAAAAAAAGGGAGAAAGTAACCTGTTGATTAAATGATAAAAAAATTTTGGTTTGAGAGATATATAGTCACACATAAAGCAATATGAGTAATTATATTATGAGCAATTCTGGCCAGGTGGGAATCTCAACGGTAGACAAGCATATGCAATTATGAATTTTAGAAAGGTTGATGAAGAATAATAATACTAGATGTTTTTGTGTCCATGGTACATATATAGAGATTAAATATGTGTGAATTATTATGGTGATTATATAGACAAGATTAGGTATACAATATCTTTTTATCTGCAAGAGTGGAGAGCTCTGAGAAATGTTTGACCTGGCTTGGAGTTTTTTGGTGGACAAGTAATCCTTAAAATGAAATTAGGAATGCTTATGATGAGTATTGGATAGAGGGGTATGCAGGTGAAAGAATTTATAGAGATTTCATAGATGGCACTTCAAAGCTGGTAAAAAGAATGCAGGAAATGAATTCTAGATTTTCAAGGCTATAAGTAATCAGAAATCCCTGGTCTATACATGGAGCTGAGAAATATAACAAAAATTGGAAAGTTACTTGCTGAATGTCTCAAATGGTTGATAAGTACATATAACGCTTAAATTAGAATACATATTTTGATTATAATTGTTTAGAAGTTATTGATGATAAGTTAGAAACATAAAGACACCAAGTAATATATGAATCATAGTCTGTCTATGCAGTTAAGAATGGTTTGAATATAAGATCAATATAGATTTAAGTTTATATATTAGATAATGCATGTATGTTAATTATTATAAAGCTAGGAAGTCATTTTTTGATCTTAATAATGGTTTAAATATGTTTAGTAGGGTAATATGGTTTATGTAGTCAGAATTATATACCAGATAGATAAGGCCTAAATATGTTAGTAGGGTAATATGGTTTATGTAGTCAGAATTATATACCAGATGGATATATGGAAATTATCTCCCCGCGTATATGTTTGTGTTTGTTTTGTATGTCTGTTTGAGTTATAATAAAAAAAAAAAAAAAAAATAAGAAATACTCCTCTGTATCAGAACCAGCTAAAGTAAATGAATGCTGTAGGTTTGTCCTGAACTTACTCTAACTCTTTTTTTTTTTAAAGGGCACTTGGGAGTTTAGGACTACACTGAAGATAAACTTTTTCATATTTTACAATAATTAAATACTGTGAGTTTAAAATCTGGATATTAAGTGAAACAATCGAAATAAAATCTTTTTGCACTAAAAAAAAAAAAAAAAAAAAACACTCAACTCCTTCCAGGAGAGCAGCCCTAAAGGTATGGCTGCACCAAACTTTAAATCAAGATTAGGGAGGGCTACAAGATGATCAGTGGAAGCAGTTAGTTCTCCGAAGCGGGAATAATCCTATCATCACACTAAATATTTCAGGAGAACCTTTCATATTTCCAAGTGTGGCCTTAGACATATACATACACATAAACTTAGATACACAGACAGAGAGAGACACAGACACAAATATAAAAGCTTGTGAAAAATATTTTTTTCTCCATGTCTGTTTTACTGCGCTGCAAGTCCAACTGATTCATGTGCATATGAACACTCTGCAGAAGAGGCAAGTTGGTACTCCATCTCTGAGCTGAATCACACATGAATTGACATGTCTGGAACAACTTCACATCTTCCTTTTGACATTCTTAAGAAAAGATGCCTCCCATAATGAAAGCTATGACTCTAACTTGAGCATGCATATTCTTTTGGTCTTTCTTCAGAGATTAAAGTCACAGTCCACTACCAGCTCTGACCCTATCATTGAACAGCCTCTTGTCACTAAGGGGACAGCTGTGGCCCAGGTTAGCTCTGATATGCTGAAAACACCACTCATCACTTGTGGCAGAAAAGCAACTGAACAATTATTCATTAAGTACTGAAAACAATTAAATGGAAGTGAGAAATCATTCATGAGTAGACAAGCCTGAAACTCAGAACTTGTTGGTCTTTGGTGCCTATGTCTGATCTTGCACTGGTCAAGAAATATCTGGTCTGAGCACTGCTTCCTATACATTTTTCTTCCACATAAGCATTGTAAACTACCAGTGTTCTTTGAGAAGTACGGTGGCTGTAAATGCAGCTATGAGAGGCCAACAGCTTGAGGAATGGAGAATAGCTCTTCACATGCTTAAGGTTCTGAAAACACCCAGAGCTATAAGAGTTAGCTGCCCGCCTGAATGCAATGTTAAGCGTCCCCAAAGGTGACGTGCTGCTGGCATTTGAAACATTCCAGTAACAATAAGCCATCTAAAAGTTTAGAAGGAAGAGGGAATGGAGCAGCCACACAAATACTCAACCTCCCTATGGGTTTTTGGCTCACATTACAGTATATGCAGCTGAAGAGCCAAAGAACATCCATGTCTACAATCCTTAATGGATAATGTCAACAGGCTCTTACAGAGTACTATGATTTTGCTATGTCCTAAATTTCCCAGCCCAATGGTAAATCAATAAAAAAACCAAAAAAAGTGACTCATCAAATCCTCACTGATTCAATAAGCCTAATCTAGTTGTGACTTGCTACTAGATTTCAGCCTATATCACATCTGCATCACAACAGAAATGCAACTAGTCCATGGGCAGTCAGTTTTGTGATACATAACTGAAACATTTGGGATTAATTTGAATAAAACAGAATTTGAATAATCCAGAATTTGGCATATAGTTGAACAGTTTTTTCTTTTGATTTGTTATGTCTGTCTGTTTGTCTGTCAGTCTACAGGCCACATTTCTCCTGATAAGAGAAAACTAACCAAAAATGGGGAATGAGAACAGTGCTCTCCTTGTCCATCTTCCACATTTCTTTCTGCATCTAGACTTTTAATCATAGTTGTGAAGCAAGACATGAGCTCACCTTTGCTGTTCTATCTCGGGAACCACTCACAACAATGCCTCCTTGATAGTCCACACAGTTTACTTCCTGTTCGTGCCCCAGGAACTTGAAGCTGAAGGAGCCATTGAGTTTATGAAGAGCAATAACACCGTCTCTGGAAAGTAAACCCAACGCATAAAAGTGCATATCTTCTGAACAACAACATAAGACACATAATGCACCAGCACATAGCAGGGTAACTAGTCATATCTGAACAGGACATGCTCTGTTATGGAACAGCCAAATTACATAATTCCACTTCAGATTATTCCAATCAAGGATTGTGCAACTATGGCCCTCTAAATGTTAAGATTACAGCTCCAAGCATCCTTTGCCAGTGGTTATGGTGGCATGGACTTATACAACCTATAGTTCAACAATACATGAAAAGCCCTCTTTGTTTTAAATTTGCTATGTTATTATACTAGTACAGTAGTAATTTCCATTTTTAAACATAGTTAATTATCCACACTTCACCATCATTCAATAGAGCACATACAACCAGGACAACTTTTATCTGTGAAAACAAATGAAAACTAATAAACCTTGAGAAAACCTAGCCACAGCAACAGTAATAGAAACTCACACATAGATGAAACTTGCCATTTATTTCCTATGTCAAAGACATTAATAATTAAGGACTTCTCCAAGTTCAATGCAAATTTTACAATAAATTTCCCAATGAAGATTGTGCAAAACAGAGCATGTGCAGCTTCTTTCAAAAGTTATATTTCAACAGGAAGAATGGATTCAAAGCATCAGATCCTGGCAAATGCATGCATCTGGTTTGACAGCCTTGAGGATGATCTTGAAATTGGGTGAACATGGAGAGGACCATATATATTCCATGATGAAAAAAAGAGAAAAAAAAATCTGTGTGTTCAGATAATCCAAATTCTACACCTAGAAAAGCAGATTCTACTATCTGGGTAAGTTATGTAAATTCACCAAACTTGAAGAATGTTTATTTTTGCATAATTTATTTTACATTTTATTATTCTGCATAAATGATTATGCTTTGCTAACAACAAAAAGAGCTAAGGAGCTATGAAGGTCACTTAACCTGTATTTCCAGGCTCTGAAAATCTGTTTCAGCCATCTGTGAATTAGGGGACTGTAGTACTCATTGCTTTCCACTGTCAAGCTAAGCTATGCAGCCATGAAACCTATTCTTTTTGCAAATCAAAGTTCAAGTTCACAGGAAGCTGGATTTTGTGCCAAGACACATTTCGGACACAGAGGAATGCAACCCTGACCACAAGGGACCAATTCACCCTATTTCCAAAGAATTAGCCATGTTTGTTTGACCTAGCACATTGGCAAAAATTAAAAGAGAAACAAGAAAAAAAGGAGAAGGAACTAACAGATTTATTTCAATGTGAGCTGTTGTGGATTGAAATCCTCTCCATCAAGCATAACATCTGCACTCCTTGTGCCTTAAGAAATGGATTTTGATTCATAAAAGTTCATGCTGAAAGAAATCAGCTAACGTACCACAATATTTCGACTTTTTTTCATTTCTCTTTTCTTCATTTTCTTTTTCCCCTTTCATTTTGCCAACAATTTACTCTATGATCCTCAAGCAGAAACCTACTAACATAAAGGCAAATCACACAATGTCTGAGTTCCAGAAAGTCACTTCTCCCATCTCTTGTTCAAGGGCACCTATAAACCAGCTCATCCATCCCCATTCACTACAACAAAAGCTTACCCTCCTCCACTGACAACATGGCCATTAGCAATCACAAAGCGGCACACATCCTCTTGATGGCCAGAAAAAACTGTCCGAGGACTGCGTTGCAAGCTGGTACCACTGGAATGGAGCCAATATACATGGATGTCTTCTGCCTGGGACAGGTAGAGGTAGCCGCCATCTAATTGCATCCAAGGCATTAAACTGGAAAATAAAATATTTTTACACTTTAGAAATAGGAATTGGTAAATCAATCTATTTCAGCTCTGTGTCACTTTCCCAAGTGTTTATTCAAAAATCTATTTCATCAAATTAATTGACTTTTTTCTAATGTGTGAAAACTCTTATTTAAATACATATTTTGATCTACTGTTGCACAAAACATATATTTCGAAATGTATTTTCTTTCAAAGTATTACATTCTAAACATATACATTTATGATTTTGCAAGGCAGTTCATTTTATGTGAAAAGGCCATATCTTTTGGGTCATTTTGTTTTTCCCTATTCATGTTTTTTGGCACTAGCCCAAAAAAAGCCCTAAAAACATGCAAAAACAAACCCAAAGAGTAGAGGCAGAGCAATAGAGAATTAGCCTTCTCCAAAAGCAGGCAACAGTACAAGCAATAACCACCATCACCAAACAAAACAGTTCCCTAAAAGACCACTAAAATATACAATCTTAACAAATTAAATACATTGTAAATTAACCAAATTTTAAAAACTTAAAGATCAATTAAACAGGGAAATCTCTCTCTCTCTCTTTCTCTCTCTCATACACACACACACATACACACAGCAAAATAAAACACTCAGACATAAACAGCCCCCTCTCTTAAAAACTAAGAAAAGCAAGCAAGCAAATAAAGACAAAAAATACCATCAAACTCCCTCCCCAAAACCAAAATGACTAGAAGATATCCCACTTGAGATCTTCCTCTTTCTCTCTTGAACAGCACAGCAGCAAGCAGGCAGCAAAAATAATCCAAAAAATGGAAAGAACAAAAATGCCCCCCCTCCAAAAAATCCTGAAAGAAATCGTTGGGAGGAAGTAAAAAAAAATAATAATCCCAAGAAGGCATACTGACATAGGCAGGCTGCCCAGTGACAGCAGCAAAAATAACCTGAAGGAATGGGTTAAATAATTGGCAAAAATCAATGGGGGAAAGGAAGGGAATTCCAAGATAGAAAGGCACAAGCAGCTAAGAGCAGAATATGGAGGGTACTAGGAGACCACACCCTCACAAGGAAAGAGCAAAACTAAGAAAGAGCACTCCAACTGGGTTCCAACAACTCAGGCCATCTTACAGCTTCAAATTTCCCACTCATTCCCTCCTGGCTGGCTGTTGACAGCAGTCCTTGCAATGCTATTAGAAAAATCTCCTAGGCAATTTGACAAACAAGGCATGAAAGAAAAGTTAAACAAAAGGGAAATGGGGGGGGGGACAATTTTGTTTGTACCTCTCTTCTCTTAACATCAATCATTCATGTTTGTGAGGCTTTGTTTTGAGAATCAACAAAAGAACATCAAAATGAAAAAAAGAGAGCCTCTTACGTGTTTTTCTCATTTGTTAAAACATGGAAGTCTCATCCCTAACACACATTAGACAAAGATGTTCAGATCAAAACGTGAGTCAGACTAAATCCTGAGCATCCCTAGTTGGATACTGGAGGTCCTAACCCTGCATTCTTGGTTGTTTTGAACGTCCCATCTTCCCTTTTTACCTTTTTGTAAACTGCATGCTATGCTTATACTAATGCCTATCCAATCAATGCATGATAGGGGGGCAGTCTTCCTGTAGGCAGGTACTTGTGCCCTTGTTTGGCACATTTAAACAGAATATTTTAGAGAGTGAGCATGCCTACCTTTGCTAGAGATGTGGAAGAAAATGAGTCTCAATGGACTAGATTTGTAAAATACTGTAGTAAGATGTGATCCACACAAAAGCAGGCACTGCTAAAGGGGAAGCTAGGAGCCTTGCTGGTGTTCATATTTTTGCAAATTAAACTTAGAATCAAATGGAGGACAATAAAGCAGTATTGTGGAAAAGCACAGAATAAGAAGAATAAGAATGAAAACACTATTCTTTTTTTTAAAAAAAATCATAAAATAATTTAGTCTTTACGAGGGACCGCTCATTATTAGCAGTATCCAACAGCTCTCTCAGCTGTCATGCTGTACGCAATCTGAGGGGGGAAACAGTCCGTTTTACAGGACTGGCAGATGTTAACAGGGTACAAATAACATCATCCAAAATGTCCTCCACAGACGTTACAGTCCAACAGAGACCAAGAATAGGATAAACTCAAGCAGAAAAACAGCTTCAGTTGGGAGACCCAGGAGCTAAAGGAAAGAGAAAGGGCTACTTGCTTGCGCTTCCATCTGAGGAGTGGGATTATCCGACAGCGTCCATGCCTCCAGTTCTGAGAAACCTTTACCCTCTCCTTCACCGGGATGCCAACCACTCTGCAGACAAAAAGTGAACAGAGAAAAATGAGTTGGGAAGAACTCCATGAGGCATGACAAATAGGAATCCTGTGATTCCATCAGTGTCCCATAACCTAAAAGAAGAAGAAAGATAGTACCTGCCCCCTTTGTAGTCCCCAAAACATTCTGCTTATATTTGCTGCATCTATAGCTCAAGAACACTAGCACACATAGTACTCATGTGCACGCTGCGGTGCTTCAGACAAAGAGTTCCTAGTGATACCAATCATTAGATTTTCACTGCAAGCTAAAATCAGAAATTCCCTACTAAATGCCCACTTTTCAGGCAGTCCAGTACTTTACAGATATGCAATCTTGTTATATTCCACTCATATGATAAGTGTGCCATAGCTGGGTGAGCACTGAATGCTTCACCTCCCCTTTCACAAGCCTGCATGCTCACCATATCCTCCTTTCTCCTGACATTTTGAAGCAAGAACATATCTGCATCCTTTGAGCACCCTGTTTTGCATGTGTAAGGTTCCCCTTGACAAATGTCCAGTCGTGTCCGACTCTAGGAGGCGGTGCTCATCCCCGTTTCCAAGCCGTAGAGCCAGCGTTCGTCCGTAGACAGTTTCCGTGGTCACGTGGCCAGCGCACCTAGACACGGAATGTCGTTACCTTCCCACCGTGGTGGTACCTATTTATCTACTCGCATTTTTATATGCTTTCAAACTGCTAGGTTGGCAGGAGCTGGGACAAGTGACGGGAGCTCACTCTGCTCCATGGATTCGAATTGCTGATCTTTCGACCTTGCAGCCCAGAGGCTTTGCGGTTTAACCCACAGCGCCACCACGCTCCCTTTTTGCATGTGTACCAAAGGGATTTTTTTAAGGCAGCCCTAGTTCTGAGTAAACAGGGTAACAATTCACTTTTTCCAGTCAGTCTTACTATTTAGCAAACAAACTGAGCTCAATTTCAAAACTGGGATATCTTATACAGGTGTAACTGTATTTGTTCAAATTCCCACTTTTGTTACCTTTTCTTTATCCTGTCCTCTCTGCTAATTGTGGTCTCCTCTACTGTTTGAATTTTAATTGTAAGCTACATGCTGCAGAGACTTCAGTTTTCCCTTATGTCACTCTGTACCATA
Organism: Intellagama lesueurii; assembly: GCA_037013535.1. NCBI lineage: Eukaryota > Metazoa > Chordata > Lepidosauria > Squamata > Agamidae > Intellagama > Intellagama lesueurii. The sequence goes on from JBAJHW010000003.1 coordinate 214,885,957, forward strand.
TATTTGGTGCTGCTATAAAAAATATATCAGATTTTTCACCATGAAGTTGGCTTTGGAGAGAGAAAAATATTAGAGGTAACCAAAGCATTTTTACTGCCAAGTCTTCTAGATTAGCAACATTAAGGAAATATTATTCTAAACCAATTCTGATACACATCCAGGTTAAGTTAAAAAAAAATAAACTCTCTTTGTTAAAATCCTTCTGGTCTATTTCTTCCTTGAAGCAAGGGCACAGTAGCAAACAGCATGTCCAAGCCCTGTGCACTTAACTGAAGTGCATTCCAGGCCAACTATGCGCACTCAAGTCGCATCAAAGCCTATGGCACTGAAGTACACCTAACTCTTTGACTTTGACAGTGTTTGATTATCTGCAAAAGGAAAAATGCCTATATGAACTGTCTTTCTATTGCATAACATTGTATTTCTTCTCACACTGGAAATGCAAGACTGTGGCTAGTTCTGTCTCTACCAAAAAACAAGGGTAATGATAGTAAGCTGATCCTTACAGACAGCAATGGAGAACATGAACAGGATGTTATTCCTAAACAAGAAAGTGTCAGGTGAATGGAAGAAGTCTGCCATTTGCTAACAAATCCATCCATCAAACATGAGAGTGAATAGAAGATGGTTTGGTTCCCATTAGCTGTGATGGCTGACAAAGAAGAAAACTCCTTTCATAAGACCGTAGATGGAACTAAGAAACCACGAGGCACAGAAGATATTTAAAACAATGGGCAGAGACCTCCAGTAAGGGGCTGATTTGAAACAAGCAGTGCTAAAAGAAATTATACCAGAGGGGTATCACTGGCCAGTAGTGGACGTGAAACTCTTCATTTTTCAAACCAGAATGATTAGCCCAGGACAGTCTTGCAAATAATCAGTTTTTAAAAAGAAAATAATAATAATTTTACATTATAGGATTTCAGACAAGCCAATTAACCCCCATCATAATACTGTCGACTAGAAAAGTTTTAACATTCATTTTGTTTTGACACATTAATTAGGTTTTGACACTTGTTGCACAATTCAATGGACGTTGACTGAGAAATTAAGCCTCAGAGCATTCAGTGGGGTTTCTTCCTTACAATATGTTTATTTAGAACTACAGTTTTTGGGGAGGAAGGTTTGCTCTGCTAAGTGAGACAGTAATTCCAAAATCTTATTCTCTGATTAAAGGCAGAACTGGGATTTCCCTGGCAAGGTAAAATGTACAACTATAAAAACGCAAAGCAACCTGAAAACATATACAGCGGAGAAAGGAGAAACAAGTGAATCCAGGAAAATAAGCATCCGTCTTACCCATCCATCTCTTCTCTCAAGAACAATCATTGTTTTTTCAAAATTGACAAAGGACAGCAAAGGAGAAAATATATCCCTCTTTAAACAAAGGTCTCTTGTGGCTGTTAACGCATGGCAGAACCCTGAGGCCTAGCCAGACTCTAATGCTTCCAGCTCTCTTTCCATTGCCTGGGGCTCTCTCTCTTTTTTTTTTTTTTTTGCTTCACAGTTGCCCTCCCTTTCCGGCACTTTGTCACCATTATAAGTTGACTGCATTCCTGGGCATGTGACCCACTTTAAACAAAAACACACATTTCCCATCAACTAGAAATCTCTTCCCCATACAAATACACAATCAGAAGAGTGCCTTGAGAATTATTTTGTGGTCTCTGTGCTTTACGTCCTATTCCTGCTGTATACTGGAGATGGGAATACATCTAATGAAAGTAGGAGGCAGAATTTCTCCTTTAAATATTGAGTTTCAGAAGACCATCTTGGGCCAATGATTAATTTCTAGTTTAACTCAAAAAGCCATAGAGTCAGCTTAAATATTATTCTACATACTCTGCTACAAGAATTGATTTGTATCTTTATATCCCATCCTTCCTTATATCCCACAGTCAGGGTGAACCATCGGATCAGGCAATACTAAAATACATAGCATCCTGAATCCTCTTGCTGATTTGTGCTTGTGTAAGAGAAGTTGACCAAATTGCTAACATGCGCTGGATTATGGAGAAAGCCAGAGAGTTCCAGAAAAACATCTACTTCTGCTTCATTGACTATGCAAAAGCCTTTGACTGTGTGGACCACAGCAAACTATGGCAAGTTCTTAAAGAAATGGGAGTGCCTGACCACCTTATCTATCTCCTCAGAAATCTATATGTGGGACAGGAAGCAACAGTTAGAACTGGATATGGAACAACTGATTGGTTCAAAATTGGGAAAGGAGTACGACAAGGATGTATATTGTCCCCCTGCTTATTTAACTTATATGCAGAATACATCATGCGAAAGGCTGGACTGGATGAATCCCAAACCGGAATTAAGATTGCCGGAAGAAATATCAACAACCTCAGATATGCAGATGATCCCACTCTGATGGCAGAAAGTGAGGAGGAATTAAAGAACCTCTTAATGAGAGTGAAAGAGGAGAGCGCAAAAAATGGTCTGAAGCTCAACATCAAAAAAACTAAGATCATGGCCACGGGCCCCATCACCTCCTGGCAAATAGAAGGGGAAGATATGAAGCAGTGACAGTTTACCTTCCTGGGCTCCACGATCACTGCAGATGGTGACAGGAGCCACGAAATTAAAAGACACCTGCTTCTTGGGAGGAAAGCGATGAGAAACCTAGACAGCATCTTAAAAAGCAGAGACATCACCTTGCCGACAAAGGTCCGCATAGTCAAAGCTATGGTTTTTCCAGTAGCGATGTATGGAAGTAAGAGCTGGACCATAAAGAAGGCTGACCACCGAAGAATCGATACTTTTGAATTGTGGTGCTGGAGGAGACTCTTGAGAGTTCCCTGGACTGCAAGGAGAACAAACCTATCCATTTTGAAGGAAATCAACCCCGAATGTTCACTGGAAGGACAGATCCTGAAGCTGAGGCTCCAATACTTTGGCCATCTCATGAGAAGAGAAGACTCCCTGGAAAAGACCCTGATGTTGGGAAAGTGTGAAGGCAAGAGGAGAAGGGGACGACAGAGGATGAGATGGTTGGACAGTGTCATCGAAGCTACCAACATGAATTTGACCCAACTTCAGGAGGCAGTGGAAGACAGGAGGGCCTGGCGTGCTCTGGTCCATGGGGTCACGAAGAGTCGGACACGACTAAACGACTAAACAACAACAAAGAGAAGTTTTCCTAATTCTTGGTGGTAAATTGCTACTCATTAATTAGGTCCTGGATGTGTTTGTGGAATGTCCAGGAATGCAACCAACATCTTATTAAAGACCTCTCTTTAAAAGATCATCTACCAGTGTCACCTTCCACTACTGCTGCTGGCTGGCAGTTATCCGTCAAGAGTTTCTCCACAGTGCATTATCACCACAACTATGAATTTTCTTCTGCTGAATGTGAGCATTAATTCCTAAATAGGTTGGGTGCTGTTTTAACTTCCACCATTCCATGCAATATTCGCTCTAAGCTGCATGGGTGGACAGGAGCGTGCTGCTCCTTCAGGCACGTGCAGCCAAGCCAACGCATCCACCCATTTGCTGCTGGAACTCTACGCGCAGGAGGCAGAGCCTCCACAGAGAGCTACGGAGAACTAGAGGGAATGTTGATTCCATGGCTGGCTCTCCTTAGAGTCTAAACTCATAATGGAGTCTCACCATTAGATCTCAGTACTGTACTGTATAGATCTCAGCTTTCCTGACACAAACCCTTTCACCAAGTTGTGCATCCAAGAGGGGGCATGTGTTTTTACTGATGGCCAATTTACTCAGCTCCAAGAGGCATACCCCCTAAGTCAAAGTTACTGTAGCTAAACTGAAATGTATTTGATGGAACATAGCTATTATTATTATATAAATAGTACATAATCTGTACGATTAGTGAGTAACACCTCTGTTTCTACATATATTCTGTACGAGTCTTAAATCAGCTTCTTGGATAGTCCAACATAGCCCTAAAAGGGTTTGAGGGCAAAGTGGGAGATTTATTTTCATTTATTTTATTATTTCCAAGCCAATCACCAGATACTATCATCACATAATGGAAATACTCTCCCAATCATTTCTTTACTTTATAAATCTTTACTTTTAAATCTTACTTCATAGCTATTACTTAAACTCTGGAATATTGAGATTTCATAAGGGTTCATGGATAATACTAAGAGGAATTTACACCATATGCAGCCTGGTAATTGAATGCTAGATACTTTGGTTACACCTCTTTCTCTTTCAGGCAAGTCTCATCAAAATAACAAAACTTACATACAGAAAAGCACGTTAGTATTAAGGCATTCACTTTCAAACTTGGGCTAAGATGGCAAATTCCAGGCTTCTGGCATTTTCCCACTAGGCTCCAAAGCTGTGGAGTTCTCTGCCCCTGCACCTTCATGTGGAACCAGAACTGGACAAATTTAGATCAGATTTGAAAACCTCTCTGTTCAACTTAGAGCCATAGGTGCTAGGTATAGGGAGAGGTGGGCAACTAGTATATTTTTACTTGAACTTTTTAATTAGTTTGTTGGAACACTGCCATTCCAAGGAGTTTTATGCTGATGTACACATATAGAGAGCCTTCTTGGACACACCCCTTAACAGGGTGAAGGTGGTTGAGTGTATCAGTTAAGCTGAGAGCAACACAGTCAGGAGACTAGACTTAGTCTTCTTTTCTCAAGGCTAAACATGTCCAGTTCTTTCAGTCTTTCCTCATAGGCCTTGGCTTCCAGTCCCTTGATCATCTTTGTTACCCTCCAGTGTGGTGGCATTCTTCTTAAAGCGCGGTGTCCAGAACTGGATATAGTACTCTAGATGAGGCCTAACCAGTGTCGAATAGAGGGAGGCTAGTACCCCACAGGATCTGGAGACTATACTTCTGTTAATGCAGACTTAAATAGCATTGGCCTTTTTTGCAGCCATGTGGCATTGCTGGTTCATATTTAGCTTGTGATTTACAATTCCAAGATCCTTCTCATTTATAGTATTACTGAGCCACGTATCCCCCATCTTATAACTCTGCAATTGGTTTTTTTTCTAGGTGTGGAACTTATCCCTGTTAAATTTCATTCTGTTGTTTTCAGTCCAGCACTCAAGCCTATCAAGATTTTTTTGAACTTTGTTCCTGTCTTCCAAGGCACTAGCTATTCCACCTAGTTTTGTGTCATCTCCAAATCTGGTAAGTATTCCCTACGCTTATCCAAGTCTTAATAAAAATGTTGAAGAGCACCGGGCCCAGGTCTGAGCCTTGTGACACTTCCTAAGGCATAGTATAGAAAAATTATAAAAGAATTTCCCAAAATTGTAATGGCAGAGGTCTGCCAGGCATATTTCTCAGGTGAGCCTAGAATTGGTTTCAACCAGTTTGGTTCCCAAACAGACTCCTATAAGTTAGCTGAGTAAATAAACCCAAATAGTCCATTTGTTTTTCACTGTTCATAACTAATTAAAGTAGGCTTGTAAAGAACCTGATACTCTTAACTTGTTGCTTAAGAAACAGAAAACTCCATGCTTCTAGCCTCTTCGGTTGCATTACACAGGAGATGGAAGCAATTTTTAACTACATTTAGGTGGGAATAGCTTATGATTGAGACGTATAAAATTATACAGGGGATGGATAAAGTGGACAGAAGGAAGCTGTTTTCCCTCTCACACAATACTAGTACCAGGGGACATCCACTCAAACTGAGTGTTGGGAGAGTGAGAACAAACAAAAGAAAATATTTCTTTACCCAGTGTGTTTCTGTGGAACTCCTTGCCACAGGATGTGGTGATGGCATCTGGCCTAGATGCCTTGAAAAGGAGATTTGGCAGATTCCTGGAGGAAAAGTCCATCTCAGGTTACAAGCCATGATGGCGATGTATCATCTCCAGGCTTAAAAGGAAGGGACCTCCAAAGGCCAGATGCAGGGGAGGGGTATCAGGAGACAGGTGTCTAGTTGTCTCGTGTGCTCCCAGAGGCATCTGGTGGGGCTACTGTGAGATACAGGAAGCTGGACTAGATGGGTCCTTGACCTGATCCAGCAGGGCTCTTATGTTCTTATAACAACGGTTTTCTATGGAGTACATGGTATATTTTATTTTGGAACACACCCATTTAAAAGAGAGGGATTTGGCCAGATGGAAGACAACAAGAAACTTTACAATGGATAAAACAGAGTTTAAGTTAACCACCACATCGCTGGTCATTAAATCCCGAAAACAAAGACTGTGTTGGCCTTCATGGAAGAAAGAGATCTTGTCGCTAGTGACAGCAAGAGAAAGAACTTTAAAGAGTACAAGATCTGAAAAGAGTTTTTTCTTACTTTACTGGAGGACAACTTTTTTTTTCAAAACAGAAATTGCATGCACACACAAACCACATATGGTAAGATAAGGCTTTTTCGTCTGCTGCAAATTACATTTGGGCAAATTATATTAACATCAAATGACCATTTCCTATTCCTACAGGTGATCAACCTTTCCTGCGCTTTTAAAAGGGAAACTAAACTCTGTTTTTATCATCTCACAAAACCCACAGAACAAACTATTTTGCTAACTTCTGAAGACAAAAACAAATATTCCAAAACTTGGCCTTAAACATAGTGGTGATCACAGGTACTCTTAAGTCAAACACTGTAAAACTCACATTTAATAGAAAATTCAAAACTAGTATGAACATTAAAAGATTTGTACCCCGTTTTTCTGAGCATTTTGTGGTTCATGGAAGATGATGCTAAAGATATAATACCTTGACTGATGTAGCCCATCATCAATACACAGCTGCACACAGCACACAAGCCCATTCTATATCAATGCCAAAGGAATTCAAAGGATAAGGAGAATAGAAAACTTCTTTCTTTGACATTTTTAAAAACTCAGAAGCCATCAATGCATGACCACAAAAAAGACAACCTTCAACCACAAAAGGACAATGGTTATACAAAAATTCTTCAGTAGGAAAAGAAAGTTTTAATTGTTATATAAAGGGTAGGAAGAAGGAATGGAAAACCACTTCTGAGTACTCTCTACCTAGAAAACCCTGAAAAGGATCACCATAAATCAGAACTGATTTGACAGAACACAATTAATTTCAATTTTAAAGGGCAGGAAACCACAGGCATATTGCTCATGCTTTAACCCAGTACTATGAAATCATTTTTCATCTTTGCAAATACATTGAGTAGACCCCAAAAGGCCTGCAGCCACTGTGCACTTCTCCAAGACTTTCAGGGGAAAAAGCATATTTAGGCAGGTGTTTGAAATTTTCTAAGTTCCTAGTCTTATTGAATATGATAGCTTGACTCTTCATATTTCAGAGAGTTCAAATAGCTTAATATGACTTTTCAAATTCTTGTTTTTACTTCTTTCAACACTTCTTTTATTTAATATAAATAAAAATATCTACTACTGAGATCAATTTGTTTTATTCATCCACCTAACTAGTCTATAAAATTATAAGGAGTTATAATTCTCATTTCAAAAGACAATAAATAGTTAAACAACTCTTTAGTCAAGGACACTTTGAAGTCCTTGGCTAAGCTAGACTCTAAATTCCTAGTCAAATATACTGTTTAATTATTTTGTATATCACCATTCCACCAAATGGTGCTCAAGGCAACTAACAACAGTAAATACCCTGTTTCCCTGAAAATAAGACCTAACCTGAAAATAAGCCCTAGTATGATTTTTCAGGATGCTCGTAATATAAGCCCTACCCCCAAAAATAAGCCCCAGTTAAGTGAAGCCCTGCCCACTGTCGATTCAGTGGTTCACGCCGGTTCGTTTATCAGTGCTTCAAACTCTGAGTCGGCACCCACTGAAGGAGGCGGGACTTTGAAGCACAGAACACGTGTTCAGCCAATAACACAAACCACCAAAACAATGGTTAGAGCTCATCCCTAATCAGAAGCACAGTTAATCAACAGTGTACACAATAAATATAAAACTGTGATCTCAACACTGTACTGCACACACTGGAGAACTATAATCCATGAAAGCTCACAGTGAAATAAATCTCCTAGTCCTAAAGAAACCACAAGCCTTTCATTTTTGTTGTACACAGTAAAACAGCCTAACACACTACTTCTTTGCAAACTGAAGCAATGTAAATTAAGCCACTAAGGAGAAGGGTTCCTTCAGAAAAATTGTAGTCCTGACCAAAGAAGAAAAACAAAAATGTATGTAAAAATGCAGGAAACAAAAACAAAGAAATAATAAAGGATTAAGAAGATATTTTGAAGAGGATATTGCTAGCAATGTCAATGCCAACAACACATCAGAAATAAGAAATAGCTAAACAAACTGGTTCTTCCATGCAAATTAGTAAAATGCAATGAACACTTCTAAGAGAAGGAATGAGAAGTCCTACTGAAGAAGAGTCAACATGGCTTCTCAACAGTAAGTCCTGTCTCACTAATCTTTGTTCTCTTAAATGAACCTTAGAGTTCTGTTGGCAAGCTAGTGGACAGAGAAGATACAGTACACACTGCATACATGGGCTCTCATAAATTGTGTTGACAAAGTTCCTTACCAAAGACACATGAACTAATTTAGCATTTGTAGCATAATGTGAGAAAACCACGTATTATCAATAAACAGTTAAAGAACAGAAAGCAAAAAGAAATGGTTCTCAGAATGGAGGGAAACAGCTCAGTACTACAAAGAACTGTTTGGGGACCAGTGATGATTAACTTTTTCATAAAAGTAATATTGTACACTACTTTAGGATTTTTTTAAAAAATGAGAAGTGATATAAAAATATCTTAAATAAATGATCAATAAATAATAAATGTTCTGGTGTTGGAGATGAGCACTCATGTACACCGAGGTTTGCTGACATCAAGTTATTTAGTGTGGCTAAAACAAAAAAGCTTATGATCTCTCCAATCTGCAAGAAAAAACACACAATTAAAATGCAGTTCAATGTAAGTGTAAAGTTATGCCCACTAGGACAAATGAACCCATCTCCACATATACTTAGTGATGGTAACTGGCCAGAAAAAATATCATTTGGTTAGGACAGATAGTTTAATAAGAATTCCAACCCAGTGTGTAGCTGCTGTGAAAAGTGTGAATTTCTTTGGGGATTAGTAGCTTTTCACCATCCATTTAATGAACAGGACAACAAGCAGTCATGTAACCTGGATCCAAGTTATATAAGGCTTAAATCAAAACCAACACATTGAACTGTGCCCATAAATGGACAGTGAAAGTTATTTTGTAACATGCAAATCACATGAGCTAAGTAAGTGGCCCTGGCTACAGCACTTGGAACCCTCTTGTTACTATGAAGCTCAGCCATGACGCTTATAGTTCACATTTCATATCACTGTTAGAATCACCCTGATAACTTATCTAGTAAGTAATACCACTAAATAATCTCCAAGAACAGATGTGCCAACAAGAGATTCATAACCAGTAGTGAGAAGATCCAGAAGTTAATGCATGACTTTATGTAATCTGTAGTTCCTTGACCAATGTAACTTAATCAAAGCACTTCCCTTTAGTCCCGTCAAACAGCCATTAAACTCCTTAAGGTTCTCTTTCATCCATCAGGGTGATTCTGTTGATCCCTTTCTTCTACTCTAAACCTGAGTCTTACTCAACATCATAGCCCTTTTCTTTGAAGCCTATAGATGCCACTGAATTTGGACACTGCATTCTTTATTTGTGGCACACATGGTGGACAGATTCTTGATACACGACTCCATGAATCACCCAGAATTTGTTTGATTCACAGCTCACTCCTCACTATTATTCCCTGCTCTCCTTCTCATCCACCTTGGTTTCTAAATCACATTTCCAGGGCCAAAATTACTTCCCCCACTTTCTGTTTGAAGCCTTGTATACCTAGAGAGAACTTAATCAACAAGCTTCCAATTATACTGGAAGCCAATCACACTCTGAATTCAACATTCCTACCTGGGACACCTACATACCTCCTTGTTGTTTGTATGTGATCACAAGCTTGGGACCACTGATTGTTCACTTGTACCCCTGAAACCTAGGTCTATATAATGGAAGAAAAAGTTCAGTTGAAGGCCAGTGGCAAGCACATTGATAGAAAAGTCAACAGCTTATGGCATGTTGCATAGTTTTTTCAGGTTTTTCAGCCAAGCCAGGGTGGACAAAAATCACTGATTCTGTCACAATGAAAATCAATTATTTTATCAAGATTTAATTCTTAAAAAAATCATTCTAATTTAAATAATAAAAAAAGTTTTACTTAAATTGTGATTTAAATCAAATCCATCTCCATCTGTTTACCACCCCTTCCATTCCTCCTTTTACTTTGTGCCTCTATTTTGCCTTGTTTTAGTTTTTAATTGACAGAATAGCCACAACATGTCCAGAAGCCAAGGAGTAGTTTCTCCATTAGGTTCTCCATTATAAATTCTATTTTTCAATCACCCTGTTTGGTTCTAGAGTCCCCAACAGAGAGTGAGGTCAGGGAAAAAGTATTGCTGGGAAAATGGCAGGCCATAAGAGGCTGTAAATGATAGCTGTTTTCTAGGTTTTGTTGGCACAGAGTATGCTATGGAAAGAAGAGTAGATAGATTGAATTTAATGAGAAAGGGGAAAAAAGAATCAAAGGGGGTATCTTTACCTTTGTTCAGAGTAAGGGGAGCACACATGATCCTGGTTAGTCATAGATCTTTGGAAACATAGAAGGCACAAGTAACCTTATGATCTCAAATCCCAAGCAGAGTAATCACCCTGGATCACTGGTCAGATGAGTTTGAACACCAGACTTTCCATGGACAGTCAAGATGATTCTGATACATTAAGTTGCAGAGAAGCTCAAACAGGTGGCCATGGTGTTTTCTGGGCACTCAGAAAGAATCAATGTACCAGCAAGGGGGTTCAAGACGCCATGTTATATGCCAAGCAAAATGAAGCCAAGCCATCTCCTATACCTTTCACATTGTCATTCACATACTATGTATATAAGATATTTCAAAAAGACGCCACACAGAGATAGTTTAAGAGTGGATCATACCTTAGCAAAACGCAATCAAAGAAAATCCTCAAACAAAATCCATAAAAATTTTAAGTAACCTCCAGTAATTTTTATATGCTTCATCCAACATTTGTATACTTCAGTCTCAGCTGGCTAAACTGCTGCTATATTGTTATGCCTTTGACTCTGGAAATAACAGTAGAGGCCCTGCCAACCACTACACCTGTTGGTACACCTGACCCCCTTCTGCATACAGTATAGAGCTTATTTTTAACGAAAAATACAAAAATTAATTTCCTCAGAGGGAAAGACAATATAGCACATCAAGCAGATTGCAGGTATTGAAATGTATAACAATCCTAAGCCTTCACTTCTGCCAATTTCAATGCAACTTGGACTAAGATCCCCTTCTTAGATGCACACCTTAATATGGTGAGAGGATTTGAGTGTGTCAGAGAAACTAGGAGCAATGCCATCAGGAGCACAGACTCCCATTAAGAGCCTGGACTCCTAGCAGGGTCATGCAAGGCAGAATGTTCACAGTTGAGCCACCAGACTAAGATGCATCCACTCTCTTCAGAAATAACAGCTACATCAGCAGAAGAGAATCAACAATTCCAATGCCAATGGGGGCAGAGAAACATCTGGAGCAGCTGTGATGACACTGGTGGAGGATCTTTTACAGACAACATCAGTGACACTCAAGCTAAGTTCGGTTACAACTGCACAGAAGAAGGCAATGATAAATCACTGCTAAACCCTTATTAGCTTGAAAACCCTACGGTGAAACAGTCAAAAAATAAAATGAGAGATAGTGCTGGAAAATGAGACTCCTAGGTTGGAAAGCTCTCAATTTGCTACTGGGGAAGAGCAAAGAACAAGTACACTATTGCTAATGATGCAACTAGATTGAAATTGAAAAAATGTCTAGTGGCTGACATGCACAGCACTGAAAAAAAGCCTGACACTGCACAGCACATACAACTGGAGAAGCATGAATCAAGGCAAACTGGAAACTGTAAAGCAAGAAATGGAACATTTACACATCACAGTGCTTGATATCAGCACATTAATGTGGACTGGAAAAGGCAATAGTCAGTCAGACAACTGCAGAGTATTTTACTCTGGCAATGACAAACCCAGAAGAAATGGAGTGGCTCTAATACTGAGGCAAGGTGAAACACAGGCAGTTACAGGCTGCAAAATCTCACTAAATGATCAAGCTCCATGGAAAACTATCAACATGACCATTATTCAAGTCTAGACTCCAACTACAAATGATGAAGAAGATGAAACTGAAAACTGAAAGCTTTTATGCACGCATTCATAGAATCATAGAAAAGTGAAGTTGGAAGGGGCCTACAAGGCCATCAAGTCCAACCCCCTGCTCAATGCAGGAATACAATCAAAGCATATCTGCCAGGTGATTATCTAAGTTTTTCTTGAATGCCTCCAGGTTTGGAGCACTCACCAACTCCCGAGGTAACTGGTTCCACTGTCGTACTGCTCAAACAGTTAGGAAGCTTTTCCTGATATTCAACCGAAATCTGGCTTCCTTTAACTTGAGCCCATTGTTCCATGTCCTGCACGCTGGGATGATCGAGAACAGATCTTGCCCCTCCTCTGTATGACAGCCTTTCAAATATTTGAAAAATGCTTTCATATCACCCCTCAGTTTTCTTTTCTCAAGGCTAAACATGCCCAGTTCTTTCAGCCTTTCCTCATAGGGCTTGGTTTCCAGCCCCCTGATCATCCTTGTCGCCCTCCTCTGAACTTGTTCCAATTTGTTAGCATCCTTCTTGAAGTCTGGTGTCCAGAACTGGACACAATACTCAAGGTAAGGCCTAACCAGTGCTGAATAGAGGGGGACTAGCACCTCACGGGATTTGGAAACTATACTTCTATTAATGCAGCCTAAAATAGCATTTGCCTTTTTGATAGCCACATCACACTGTTGGCTCATATTTAGCTTGTGATCTATGACAATTCCAAGATTCTTCTCCTTTGTTGTTTTGCTGAGTCAGGTATCCCCCATCTTGTAACTGTGCAATTGGTTTCTTTTTCCGAGGTGCAGGACTTTGCACTTATCCCTGCTGAATTTCATTCTGTTGCTTTCGGCCCAGTGCTCCATCCTATCAAGGCCATTTTTAATTTTGTTTCTGTCTTCTAGGGTATTAGCTATTCCGCCCAATTTGGTATCGTCTGCAAATTTGACAAGCATTCCCTGAACTCCCTCATCCTAGTCATTAATAAAAATATTGAAGAGCACCGGGCCCAGGACTGAGCCTTGGGGTTCCCCACTTGTTAACTCCTCCCAGTTAGAGAAGGACCCATTAATCATCACCCTCTGAGTACGATTCTGTAGTCAATTGTGTATCCACCTGACACTTGATCTATCCAGCCCACACCTAGTTAGCTTGCTAATCAGGATATCATGGGGCACTTTGTCAAAAGCTTTGCTGAAGTCAAGATATACTATGTCTACAGCATTCCCTCTGTCTATCAGGGAGGTGACCTTTTCAAAAAGCGAGATCAAAATAGTTTGGCAGGATTTGTTCTTGACAAATCCGTGTTGGCTTCTAGTTATTACTGCATTGTTTTCTAGGTGCTTGCACAATGACCGCTTTATGATCTGTTCCAGAATTTTGCCTGGGATTGATGTCAGGCTGACTGGCCTGTAGTTCCCAGGTTCCTCTTTTTTGCCCTTTTGGAAGATAGGGACAACATTAGCCCTCCTCCAATCCTCTGGCACCTCACCCGTTTCCCATGATTTCAAGAAAATAATGGATAGCGGTTCTGAGAGTTCTTCAGCCAGTTTCTTCAGTACTCTCAGATGCAGTTCATCCAGCATTGAGAAGGAAATATATCACACACCAAAACAAGACAGGCTTATAACAACAGGTGACTGGAATGCAAAACCAGGAAACAAAGCAGAACCAAATGTTAGAAAATTTGCACTCGGGGTCAGAAACAAAATTGAGGAATAACTCACAGAGTTCTGTAAAGCCAACAATCTGTTTTTTTCACAAATACATGCTTCAAGCCACCATACAGATGACTGTACTCATGGACATCACCAGACGGCCAATATAGAAATGAAATAGACAACATAACTGGAAGCAGGAGATGGAGGAGCTGTAATTTCTCTATCAAAACAAGTCTAGGAACAGACTGTGGTACTAATCATGAACTGTTCATATTCAGTGTTTGGGTAAATCTGAAGAAGAGCACCAAAAGAATCCTAGTGTAAAAATATATTTTAAACAACATATCTGATGAATTTAAAGTCTACATAAAATCACAGATTTGCATTACTAAACTGAATTAACCAAAAACCAGAAGAACTGTGGATTGAAACTGAAATATTATTAGGGAAGAATGGAAAAAGTAATTCCTGTAGTAAATGGATGATGGGAAAAAGGCCTGAAATTGTGAAGGATAGGTGAGAAGGGAAAGTACAAGGAGACAGAAACAGGCTCAGAATCTTGAATGCAGGTTTTCAGCATCTGTCACACAGAGATGAAGAGAACTACAGTGGTGCCTCGACTTACGAACTTAATTGGTTCCGGAACTCCAGTCGTAACTCGAAATGGTCATAAGTCGAAGCACCATTTCCCATAGGAATGCACTGAAATGCAATTAATCCGTTCCGGCCGAAGAAAAAAATCACCAAAAAAAACCACACACACACCTCAAGAAACGCGATTAATCCGTTCCGGCCGAAGGGGGGGGGGAAGCAAACAAACCATGCAAGACCCATCGGAAATGCAAAAAAAGCAAAGCAGAAAGCAAGCAAACCGTGTAAGACCCATCGGAAATGCAAAAAAAGCAAAGCAGAAAGCAAGCAAACTGTGCAAGACCTATCGGAAATGCAAAAAAAGCAAAGCAGAAAGCAAGCAAACCGTGCAAGACCCATCGGGAATGCAGAAAAAAGCAAAGCAAAAAGCAAGCAAACCGTGCAAGACCCATCGGAAATGCAAAGAAAGCAAAGCAAAAAGCAAACAAACCCTGCAAGACCCATCAGAAATGGGGGGGGGGACCCCAAAAAGCAAACAAACCTCGCAAGACCCATCGGAAATGGGAAAGAAAAGAAAAAACCAAAAAACAAACAAACCCCACAAGACCCATCACAGCATAGAAACATAATCCCACCACCCAGCCCAAAACCACGCTGCAAAACCCACCCAGAACAGTTTTTAAAAAGCAGAAAGCAGCACCTTACCTTACCAGGCAGTCCGAAGCCTCCTCCGATCGCACTCACTCTAACCGTTGGGGCGAAAGAGCTACAAAGAAGCAGCCTCTTCGCCTACCAACTGTTAGCAATTTGAATTCCCCGCCTTTTTCTGGTTGTAACTCGAAGCTCCGGCCACAAGTCGAAGCAAAATTTTGTTGCCGGAGCTGGTCGTAACTCGAAATGGTCGTATGTCAGGACGTTCGTAAGTCGAGACACCACTGTATTATAATGACCAGTGCAAACAAATAGGAGAGAACTACAAAAGAGGAAAAACAAGAGATCTCTTCCAGAAGATCCATGAAATTTTGGGTGTGCGTTAGCACACAAGAAGCTACTGCTAGGACAGAATATGGAGAGACAGAGTAGTTTGCTATAGGCAAAAGTGTCAGACAAAGGTGCATTTTATCTCTCTAGCTGTTCAGTCTACACACAGAACATATCATACAGAAAGCTGGACCAGATTTAGATGAAGGATTGAAAATTGGTGGAACAAATCTCAATAATTTAAGATATGCAAATGACACTGTCTTACTGGCAGAAAGCAGCAATGACTTGAAACAACTTCTGATGAAAATGAAAGAAAAAAGTGACAAAGGTTCATGCAGTTGAACATTAAAAAGACAAAAATTATGAGTACTGAAACTACACTTTAATGCTGACAATGAAGAAACTGAAATTGTTACAGATTTTATATACCTTGATTCAATCATCAGTCCAAATGGAGATTGCAGCCAAGAAATCAGAAGACTGAGACTCAGAAGGGCAGCAATGAAGGAATTAGAAAAGATCATCAAGTGTAAGGTTGTGTCACTGGAGACCAAGGCGAAGATCATTCTTGTATTCCCAATTACTACTGTGTTTCCCCGAAAATAAGACAGGGTCTTATATTAATTTTTTTTCCAGAAACTCATTAGGGCTTTTTTGCAGGGGATGTTTTATTTTTTTCATGTACAACAATCTACATTGATTCAAATACAGTCATGTCATCTTCTGGTTGCTGCACAATACTGCACAATGGTGGAGGGTGGGGTTTCGCTTAACTGGGGCTTATTTTGGGGGGTAGGGCTTATATTACGAGCATCCTGAAAAATCATACTAGGGCTTATTTTCAGGTTAGGTCTGATTTTCGGGGAAACAGGGTATGTACCAGTGTGAAAGATGGAGAGTGAAAAAGGCTGATAGGAAGAAAATTGATTTATTTGAAATATGGTGCTGGAGGAGAGCTTTACAGATACCCTGGTTATCCTGTTAAGGACAGCACAATATTTTGATATTGTGTTCTCTTCCCCATTAAACAACAAAGCCTTCCTACTTGTGATTTCTCTCATAAAAGCAAATAATTCACATTCAGCAGTTTCAGATGACACATATCACACCCACTCCCTACCAGATACCCTGGACTGCCAGAAAGACTTATATGCAGATGAGGCTTGATCCACCTGTGGTACCACCAGTTATAAGATCTCATAGGGGAGTACAATTGGAAAAGACTGCTGCTTGCAACCTACCTTGGATTAATGGTGTCAGTCCTTATGATTCTGGTTTAGACCAGCAGCTAAGTAGTTTTCTCCATTAAGAATATTCATAACCAGTTTTGAATCCTGATTAAGTGAGAAGCTGTTTAAATTGATTAAGTGGACATTTTTGTGAGACAATGGCTGAAATCCTGTCCATGCAACCAGTGGAATCAGCAGGAAGTAATTTTCAGAAATTAAACACTTCCCACTACTTGCACAGCTCCCGACTAATCCTTTTTATTATTTGGATGCCATGGGAACTGAATTAAAGAAAATCACTTTCACCAGTTATGACATTCCAGTAGCTGTAATTTTCTTCCTCCTATCCCCTGGCTCCCACAACTTCTAAACTATGAAACAGATTATAGGAGAGCTAGAGGAGCTGCAGGACAAAAGGAGGAAGTATTTAATTTCCAAAAATGGCCCTCTGCTGATGACATCATAGACATCCTGAAGGGGTAGTTGTGCAACAGGATTTCAGCTATTTCATCAGGAACCAAAAAAACCCCCAGGGTTGGGACAAAATTCACCTCACCACATGTGCCAGATGCTACAAATAATTAATATCTCACCACAGTACAAATGCGACCATTCATGCACATGAAGGACCAACACCAACAAAAGCAACTCCATCTTCTAGCTTATTTTCTTTGCAACTACATTCCACAGTTCAAGTTATACAATTAATATGTAAACCAAGAGTCCAGCACGTTTTATGATGGGATATACTAAATGTGGTAAGGCCAACTGGTACAGAGGACATGGGTAAAACATTATCATTGCCCTGCTGACTACTCAAAACTAACTCACACTCAGTTCAATCAAACTTTGACATACACGTGCATAGGGTTGCACAAGAATACAGCATCCTGTGGTTACAAGATGAATGTTCACACGTTGGCTCTGGGAACCGAAGCAGGGAGTGAGAGAACACATGCGGGTTTTTTTTTTTAAAGCAAAAAATGGCCCTCTCTTTTTAATCGAAGGAGAGGAGAAAACCAATATGAAGTAACAAGGCAGCACAGACAACCCCCATGCTGAATGCCTGGTCCAAAGCTGTGGACTAACACTGGAAGACACACAGGTCGCTCTGATGCTAGTTTATCGGGTCATGGGTCTCTTTCTCAACCCCTAGATAACAATGTGCCGGGAGAGACGAACTGGGCATCATTCAGGTCCTGGAACTAACTGGGTACCCTAGGCTGCGATCTCCGCCCTCCGCCAGGCCCTGCATACTCCTCCGGGGGGGGGGGGAGAAGGGGCTGAGGGGGGGGGGGGGTCAACAGGGATCCTTCCCTCTCTTCCTCCCTCCCTTCCTCCTCGCCGCCGCCGCCGCCGCCTCCTTCCTGGGCAGAGGCGGGTGTGACGTTACTCTTAACGTCCGGCTAGGCCGCGAAGCCCCGTGTTTTCCCCAACCGCGCCTTCCCGGAGCGCTTACAGGTCGGCGCCGAGCGCGCTGAAGCCTGCATTGAGGCAGGAACGGGCGAAGCGCCTCCAGAGCACATCCCGGGAGGTGAAGCGGCAAAGGCGGCGGCAGGTCTGGCCCAAGCGGCCCAAGGCCCGCGCGTCCAGGTACGAGCAGATGAGCAGCAGCAGTTCCTCCGGCAGCGCCCACAGCGGGCAGCGTGTCTCGGCCTGCGGGGGGCTGCCCGGCCTCCCCATGGAGAGGCAGCCTCCCTCCCTTTCTACCCCTCCTGGCCTGCCCGGGCCCGGTAGCGACAAACTCAACAACAGAGCCGCCGCCACTGGGCCCGGGTAGGCCGCCGCTACGCAGGGGCAGTCGTTCTTCCTGCCCGCCGACCTGCGCACCCGCCCGGTCGGTCAGTCACATGGGTGCGTCCCGCCCTCCGGAGAGCGGCCTTTGGGAATGGATGCATCGGTTCTGCGAGGAGATCAGGATGCGGGAAAGAAACCGTCCCCACTGGAGGGACGCCGGTTTCTCTCCACAGAGGACATCTCAGCAAGTTACGATCCGCAAACGTTCCTTTGAAGGCAACACTCAATGCAAAACATCAAATCTGTATAACTAGCTACTATTTAACTGCTATTTTTTTAAAAAATGTATGTACTTTGAAGTGTCAAATACTTATAGGTATTTATTAATTTATATCACACCTTTTCTCTGGTTAGTTCAGGACAATTCATGGCTCCTCCTCTTTATTTTCCTAACAATTCTTTGTAATATCGGTCAGACTAAAAGAGTATGTCAATGAGTAAATTGTGTGGTCCAGAGGCGACTTGAATCTGATTCTCCCCAGTCCGAGTCCAGTACTCTAATCATTTTGATACCTTGCCTCCAGGTCTGATACTTTAACAGCATAATCCTTTCCATGTTTACTTTCATTGAAGCAACTGCTCAGTAAGGTTTTCAGACCACAGGCTCTTTATAGTTGGATCTGAAAATTATTTTATTAAAGGCAGATCACTAAAGGACAGAAAACCCAACAGATGAAACTTTTGTTAGGATGAAGGTGTTGACTTTTGCTGCTACTGCTACAAAAAGCATCAGTTGACAAAGTGGTGACCTGACATTACATTTTTTTTACCTTTCTGAAATTCTGACAGTCTGAAACATGAGACTCTTCTGTGAAATAAAGATGTATTCTCTCTCCATTAGAGGAAGAATAACCCATTGCATTTTAAAGTTTAAGACAATTGCCAGGTGAAAGAAGCTATGCCCTCTGTCACACTCACAGCCTTACTCATATCTGAACAAAGCAACCAGTAGAATAGATACTATTATTTCCACAGATCACATGAGTCCACAGAGTGCAGATTCCCAGTTCCATTTAGTGGGGAGTTTTTTAAAATGATAGCCTACAATAATGTATGGCCTACGTTTTAGTTGATGTATAGTCAAAACACTACACATTCATAATAAACAAACAAACTTAGCAGACATCACAAATTTGTGATGCGAATGCTTCAACAATGAAACTTACCCACCTAGATCAAAGGCATCATTTTATGAACACTGAGGCCAGTAACCTGTTAAAAGATTTTTGTTGGCACAACTGATGTTGCACTATTTGCAAGATGTCTTGCACAGCAGGTTGTGGAACAAGGATGCTCAATCATTTGCACAACCAGTCATGCAACAGATATTAAATATCACAACCACTTGTACATCATTAGTTGAACATGCCAGAATCCTCAACAGGATACTGGACAATGGGTTAAATCCAGTCGCTGAATCAATGAGACTTAACATACTGTATGTGTTCACTTAGCCAGTTCTAGCAATTGAATGTATTTGAATTGCAGCTGTGGAAAATACTTTTTATTTAACTAATTAATTCAATATTACAGAAGAGTTAATGTGGAATGAGAAGAGAATTAACCTGTGTGGTATATATATAAATTCACAACAAATGGAGTCAATAAACATAGTAGTAATGGAGCCCAGTACCACACAGGTTAATTCTCTTCTCTGTATATTTAGGGAACATGGTCTGCTCAAACACAAACATCCAAGAAATGCAAATGCTTATATAGAGCAAGTGAAAAAATGATGAATTTGTTTCCATCCATGAGGTCTCCATGAAAATCAAAATATTTGTACATCATGGAAAAAAATTATGGCAAAATGGGTGTACATATGAGATAAATATTAGTTATAAGATCATGTGGTACCTGTCACTTAGCCCCATGAGAAATCTAAGCTAAAGATTGATATTCCGACTTGCTTCCTACTGAAATATAGCACATAAACTCACAAGCACATGATGTGGTGCAAACATGCCTAAATACATTAATACATGGCTCTTCATAGATCCTGCCAGTCATTTCTATAAGATCTTCCACTGTCAAAGACTTTGAATGGTGTTTTTTTTTCCTAGCAAACAAACATAGTTCCACATATTCCTTTGCACTCATATATTAGGTTCTAATCAATCCTCTTAATATCTCGTACATATGTGAGAATCATCTTATGTTAGCTACATAAGGACTGGCATAAAGAGAACAGGTTTGCAGTATATATGCTTTTGCTGCCACGATACCAACCTAGTGAAATTACTGTTCAGAAACCAATAATAATAAATAATAATCATGTGCCATAAAGTTGATTGTAACTTTCCAGGATTTTCTAGGTAGAGGATGCACAACACTGGTTTACCATTCCCCTCTTCTGGGGGCATCCTGGTACTGTGCAGCTTGCCCATGACTGTACTGGCTGGCTGTTCTCCCAGGAGGCACAATCTCTGTGGCTCTGCAGCCAGATACCTAAACCACTGAGCTATCCAGCCAGCTTTCACAAATCAAAAGCAAGTATATCTGTGAAGATTCTGAGTCATCCAGGTGAGGTTATCTGGAAGTTGAGTCATGGCAACTGGACTTCTTCCTTATTAGGTTGAAATGTTTTGCTACTCATCCAAGTAGCAAGTATGTTCCAACTTATTATTATGCAAAGATTTACAAAGTACTCATCAACATGGCATGGTATTGATTTATTGAAATCATTGGCTGCTATTGGCTTCTCTGCAGAGAGCAAAGGCACTAATATTATAGATATAAGTGAGAGCAAGAATCAAATTTTGCTACACCTAGACACAAGGACAGCTAAACTATTTCTACAAAGAGAGAAATGGATTCGTATCAGTTAAGATGGACACCAAAGGTACCCCTGGCTTATGTACTGATTACCCCAATTTCAAGGGAGAAAGGCACAGTTTGCCTCTGATGGTCTGCCTGATTGCAATATTGTATTTCCAGAGAGGCAAAGAATGTTTCACATGCAGGATTCATATGACAGAAGGCAATGCGCAGCTAAATACATTTTTGCTCCTTAAAGGGTTTTCCGCAGTAAGCAAAAGAAGAACAGCAGCAGCAGTGGAAAAATGTAGAAGAGTTGAAAGCAGAGGATAATGATTGTAAAATTAAATGAGAATTCAGGTAGGGAGTGGGTGTGATATGTGTCATCTGAAACTGCTGAATGTGAATTATTTGCTTTTATGAGAGAAATCACAAGTAGGAAGGCTTTGTTGTTTAATGGGGAAGAGAACACAATATCAAAATATTGTGCTGGCCTTAACAGGATATAAACATAGAAGAATGGACACTTTTATTAGACCACTAAAAAATTAACAATTAATGCAAGTGTTTGTGGATTAAAAATACCTTCTTCAAGCATGCACCAGTAACTTGTGGACAGTGCAGAAAAATTACAAATGAATGTCCGAAAACTCTATGGCAAAGGTTTGCTAGGCATCCTCTTAAGGTAAGTTTTAAGCTGGTTACAGGGAAGCTTTGGGGGTGTGGCTTAATGCTTCATCATGAATTTTTGGGACATTCAATTAAAATTTTCTGCACTGTCCACAATTTATTGGTGCATGCCTGAAGAAAGGATTTTTAATCCACGAAAAATTGCATTAATGGTTTACTTCTTTTAGTGGTCTAATAAAGATCTCACATTCTTCTACTTGTGTATTGTGTAATGACCACATGGCTTCCTTTGGGTTTTCTTAACAGGAGTGCACCTGTTAAGGATTCCAGCCAGAAGTAAGGGACTTGAGTAGTCCAAATTCTTTTCTTCCTGCACCTGTTATTTTCCACTTTTCTTTCACAAGGAAATTCAACACTCCATGGATCTTAGAAGACACTGAACATTCCCAGATTTTGTTGAGCTCCTGAAGGGTCATGCTGAGATGTTTTTTTAGAGTCATCTCATGAGAATATCACCAGAAGTCCATATGACTGGCAAAATGTTGTTATTCCTTATTTTTATGTACCAGCAATATATGTGGCTGCTTTACCTGGTTCCCCTCTCCCCAATTTATTCCAGAATCAACTCTGTATAGTAGGTTTCCCTGAGAAACATTGAATATAGGTTTTCCTGTTCAAAGTCCAGCCATCTAAGCATTACACTAAACTGGTTCTCTGAAATCAGCTGCTACTGTGTACATGATGCCACATTTGAAACAAATTAATAGGAAAACAATGCAACAATGTGTTTAATATGCATCGTATGGAAATATATTTCAATTTGTATGGTGTATAGATTTACATTTTAAGACAGATATTTTTATTTATGTGCTTTCAGGTTGCCTCTGAATTACGGTGACCACATGAATGAGTGACCTCTGAAATGTCATTAACAGCCCTGCCCAGCTCTTACAAACTTAAGGTTGTGGCTTCCTTTAGAGTTAAATATCTGGATGCCAAAAAGGCTGACTTGATATGCAAATAAAGTTGCCTGGATTTTTGAGAACTAGCTTATGGCACCCATAGGAAAAGATAAATTTCCTCATGCTTTTTAAGTGCTTGTTGCTTCATTTTGAAACACTTTATTAAAGTGTTTTCATAGCTATATTCTTGAAACATCATTAAGTTTTTCTAGTTACAATTTTTGGATATTCAATAGATGGAAACATTATTACACACATATATGTGTAATAGTGCATCTATCTATCTGCTTGCATCTGCTTGTTAAATAAAAGAAGAGAAAATAAAGGTTCTTCTGGACATTCAGTTTGTCTACATGGGGCAAGAAACTAAAACAAATATTCAGAAGAAGAGAGTTAATTGTACAACGTGCAAAATATTTATCTGGATCACTCAAAAAGAAACCTAGCAGGTATAATATCAGTTGTGACCAACACAGGCTTCTTATTTTTCCTGGAGGTCTATAAAGGCCTATAGGACTCTTATGAAAGGTCTTCAAGTGTCAGGCTTTGTGACCTAACACAGCAACAGGATATGCAGGGTAGGTGGGAACTACACAGCCTGTCATGATATGCCCTGACATGCTGAGCTCTCCCTGCAACACTCTCATCCCTTGTTGCCTCCTCCGCTCTTAGCCAATGCGTGGGGTTGTGGCAGTGTGTGTCTTGTTGCATTACTTTGCTCCCTTCCTTTCAGAAATTGCCTTCCCACTCCTGCAAAACTAAATTGAAAACCTCTGGCTTCTGTGTCTTTGTCTTACTCTGAGCATTATATTCTCATCCTCGTGTAGCTTGATAGCTCTCATTGCCTAATACATATTGCAAAGAGATTTGAGATCTTAACAAGCCCCACTGTGGGAAGCTAAGGCGTGCTATAAATCAGATTCTTTTGTAGGCACAAATGTCCCATTTATTTTACAATGCAGGGACCAGTGCTCAGAAGAGAGTATAGAAACTGGTGGCAAGAAATACAGAAAGATCACTATATATATATATATCACACACATATATATATCACACATCTGTGGTCTAGTTACATGGATATAGGGCTTAGAAAGTTACTTTTAACAAATAATTGTTGCTGTGTGTTGCTAATTCAGAACTGGGTTACAGCAACCCTAATAGGTCTTTCAAGGTAAATTAGATATTTAAGGAGTAGTTTATTAGTTCCATACACATTAGTTCAGTTTCCATGGCTGAATGGGGATTCAAACCCAAGTCTCCTGAATCCTAGTCTGTTACTCTGTTCAGTACACCACATTGTTGTTGTTGTTTAGTCGTTAAGTCGTGTCCGACTCTTTGTGACCCCATGGACCAGAGCACGCCAGGCCCTCCTCTCTTCCACTGCCTCCCGGAGTTGGGTCAAATTCATGTTGGTAGCTTTGATGACGCTGTCCAACCATCTCGTCCTCTGTCGTCCCCTTCTCCTCTTGCCTTCACACTTTCCCAACATTGGGTTCTTTTCCAGGGAGTCTTCTCTTCTCATGAGATGGCCAAAGTATTGGAGCCTCAGCTTCAGGATCTGTCCTTCCAGTGAGCACTCAGGGTTGATTTCCTTCAGAATGGATAGGTTTGATCTCCTTGCAGTCCAGGGGACTCTCAAGAGTCTCCTCCAGCACCACAATTCAAAAGGATCAATTTTTCGGCGGTCAGCTTTCTTTATGGTCCAGCTCTCGCTTCCATACATCGCTACTGGAAAAACCATAGCTATAACTATGCGGACCTTTGTCGGCAAGGTGATGTCTCTGCTTTTTAAGATGCTGTCTAGGTTTGTCATTGCTTTCCTCCCAAGAAGCAGACGTCTTTTAATTTCGTGGCTGAGGTCACCATCTGCAGTGATCATGGAGCCCAAGAAAGTAAAATCTGTCACTGCCTCCATATCTTCCCCTTCTATTTGCCAGGAGGTGATGGGGCCAGTGGCCATGATCTTAGTTTGTTTGATGTTGAGCTTCAGACCATTTTTGGCGCTCTCCTCTTTCACCCTCATTAAGAGGTCCTTTAATTCCTCCCCACTTTCTGCCATCAGAGTGGTATCATCTGCATATCTGAGGTTGTTGATATTTCTTCCGGCAATCTTAATTCCGCCTTGGGATTCCTCCAGTCCAGCCTTTCGCATGATGTATTCTGCATATAAGTTAAATAAGCAGGGAGACAATATACAGCCTTGTCGTACTCCTTTCCCAATTTTGAACCAATCACTTGTTCCATATCCAGTTCTAACTGTTGCTTCCTATTCCACATATAGATTTCTCAGGAGATAGATAAGGTGGTCAGGCACTCCCATTTCTTTAAGAACTTGCCATAGTTTGTTGTGGTCGACACAGTCAAAGGCTTTTGCGTAGTCAATGAAGCAGAAGTAGATGTTTTTCTGGAACTCTCTGGCTTTCTCCATAATCCAGCGCATGTTAGCAATTTGGTCTCTAGTTCCTCTGCCCCTTCGAAATCCAGCTTGTACTTCTGGGAGTTCTCAGTCCACATACTGCTGAAGCCTACCTTGTAGGATTTTGAGCATAACCTTGCTAGCGTGTGAAATGAGTGCAATTGTACGGTAGTTGGAGCATTCTTTGGCTCTGCCCTTCTTTGGGATTGGGATGTAGACTGATCTTTTCCAATCCTCTGGCCACTGCTGAGTTTTCCAAACTTGCTGGCATATTGAGTGTAGCACCTTAACAGCGTCATCTTTTAAGATTTTAAATAGTTCAACTGGAATGCCATCACCTCCACTGGCCTTGTTGTTAGCCAAGCTTTCTAAGGCCCACTTGACTTCACTCTCCAGGATGTCTGGCTCAAGGTCAGCAACCGCACTATCTGGGTTGTCCGGGACATCTAGATCTTTCTGGTATAATTCCTCTGTGTATTCTTGCCACCTCTTCTTGATGTCTTCTGCTTCTGTTAGGTCCCTACCATTTTTGTCCTTTATCATGTCCATCTTTGCACAAAACGTTCCTTTAATATCTCCAATTTTCTTGAACAGATCTCTGGTTTTTCCCTTTCTATTATTTTCCTCTATTTCTTTGCACTGTTCATTTAAGAAGGCCCTCTTGTCTCTCCTTGCTATTCTTTGGAAGTCTGCATTCCATTTTCTGTAACTTTTCCTATCTCCCTTGCATTTTGTTTCTCTTCTCTTCTCTGCTATTTGTAAGGCCTCGTTGGACAGCCACTTTGCTTTCTTGCGTTTCCTTTTCTTTGGGATGGTTTTTGTTGCTGCCTCCTGTACAATGTTACGAGCCTCCATCCATAGTTCTTCAGGCACTCTGTCCACCAAATCTAGTTCCTTAAATCTGTTCTTCACTTCCACTGTGTATTCATAAGGGATTAGGTTTAGATTATACCCGACTAGCCCAGTGGTTTTTCCTACTTTCTTCAGTTTAAGCTTACGTTTTGCTATAAGAAGCTGATGATCAGAGCCACAATCAGCTCCAGGTCTTGTTTTTGCTGACTGTATAGAGCTTCTCCATCTTTGGCTGCAGTGAACATAATCAATCTGATTTCGGTATTGCCCATCTGGTGATGTCCATGTGTAGAGTCGCCTCTTGTGTTGTTGGAAAAGAGTGTTTGTGATGACCAGCTTGTTCTCTTGACAAAACTCTATTAGCCTTTGCCCTGCTGTACACCACATTAGGTATCTAATAAATAATTACTTTTAGAAGAGGTAGATGTATTTTTTCTGGCACATCAGGCAAATAAATAAGTAAAATTAAATAAAAATTTAAAAATAAGACAAAAACATTGTGGTACCTTAAAGACTAACTGCTATATTTTAATGTGAGCTTTCGTGGACAAGTCCATGCAAACCTCACATTAAATTAAGATGCCACAATGTTTTTGTCTTCTTCTTCTTTGTTTTGTTTTTGCTTTGCAAATAATTAGTTGGCTTTATAAGACTCAGAAAAATAGTTACTGTTATAATCCTAATGTTTAAATGTGACTAATTTCCCATTTTCCAAAAGCAACAGGCAGCACAATCCAAGCTCAAAGATATACTAGCTGTGTTGGATTTGGAATGGGCAGAAGCCTTTCAGAAAACTCTCAGTTTCACAACCACTATATATCAATCAGCACAGGGTAGTCCTGAGTCATTTCCAGTATGCCTTGACTGAGAGAGGTTTAGATTCAACACAGCCTCAGGTGATTTAATGTCTGTTCTGCCTGCCCTCAGCCATCTTGTCTAATTAGGATTGTGTCTGAAAATGGTTATATTATAATTCCATTTTTTAAAAAAATTCTATATGCAATAGCTTATGGAATAGTGCTTGAAACATTATGTCTGTTTTTCAGCATTACTGAGGCTGTAACCACTACCTAGAAAAATAATTACAAACTATCATTATTTGTTAAATTTATTGATTGGTTACATTTGAATCCCTTCTTTCCAGTAACAATGACACTCAAGATGGCTAAAAACATCATAAAAAACAATGAAACCATTAGAAACAACAGTGGAAAAGTACCAAAGTTACTCCACACCAAGGCACAATAATAAGGTAATAGTTTTGTTATTATTCATACCCAGTATGGTGTAGTGGATAGTGTGATGGACTGGGATTCAGGAGACCAGAATTTGAATCCCCAGTTGGCCATGGAAGCTCACTGGGGGAGCAGAACTAGTAAAAACCATTCTTTAAATATCTCATTTATCTTGAAAACCCTACTAGGGTCATTATAAGTCAGTTCCAACTTGACAGCACATAACTATCTAACTCTGTTATTATATCATTGGGACATGGTGGTGCTGTGGGTTAAACCGCAGAAGCCTCTGTGCTGCAGGGTCAGAAGACCAGCAGTCGTAAGTTCGAATCCACGCAACGGAGTGGGATAAGAACTGCAAGTAGCTTATTCTCTGTGATGAGTTAATTCCAAATTCTGGAATACGCTCCTTGACTTTGTTTGTTTGTTTCTGTTATTTATATGATGCCCTTTCCCCCATGGGGGAACCCAAGGCAGCTCACAACAGATAAAGCTATAAAGCAATCAACAATGTTAAAAATATTATATAAATAACATATTAAAAGACATTATCTTTACATTCTTTGTTATCTATTTCCTGCCTCTCCAGTCTCTGTCTTTAGATACTTCTGTGATGTTTCCTTTGTGTTTTTTTCATTCTGCTTGTTATGTTGTGCAATCAAGTAAAGACTACGCCATGTTCAAGGAGTCTTTTTCTTCAAAATTCTAAATACAGTGTACATGAAAAGGCACACATAATAGTATTTCTCTGTTATGTAGACAGAGATTTATAAATACACTTGCTTAGTACACTGCACAACATGACCTGCAAAGCATGTGAAATACCAGGGTGTTCAAGAACAACCTATTCTCTTTTTTTGCTCAACTGCAAGTTTTTATCTCCATTCCCCTTTTCAAAAGCTTCCTTTTTATGTTGCTAGAGCTTTGTACCTTTTCAGCAAAAGACACAGGTCATGCGGATGAGATTGTTCTATTTTGTTTTCCTTTCCAGCTAACACTTTTGTGTATTTCTGAAATTCAAGACACCTCTGATACTAGCAAGGTACTTATCTGTAACGCCATCACTTTGAGGGATTAAAGCCAGTTACTTGTTACACACTTAGATCAAGAGTTATCTGAGTAGAGAGGCTGTCCCGTTAGGGTTGGGGGAATCTGGTTTTGATCTTGAGTTGTTTTGATTTTCTCTGAGAGCAAAACCATGTTATTTTAACTCCTGAATAAGGTGGGCTACCTGGCCGAGTCTCTCTCTCTCTCTCTCTCTCTTCTTTGGCAGAAAGGATTAGAAACTTCCACAGAATCAGCTCTCTATTAAAGTAAAGGGCTCTCCATTGAGTGGCAAGGAATGGAATTGTTTTCAGATTATGTGTATGCGCGCGCGCATGCACATGTGTGTGTGTGTGTGTGTCTTTCCCACATCAAAGACTTTGATGGAAGTTGTTCACGCTATTGTCAGGAATGTAGGCATTGGCACAAAGGTGATTAGCAAAATTGCTTTTCTAGAAGAGAAGCACAAAAAATTATCAAGGGATTAAGGGGGATCAAAAAGGTTTCATTCAGTTTGGGGTGCAGTCTTCTCCAAATCATGCTTCATAGGTTTTATTTCTTCACAGAAGTAAACCAAGACAAAGCAGAGTATCAAAGCTGTTTGGCACATCTGATATTGGAAATAATTATTTATTGCTACCAAAAAAAAGTGGAGTGGATGTTGAAACTGATCTGCAGAGATCCTGCACAACTGCACAGAAATGTAAAGGTTTTAATAGGGCAAGACATATATTATTTACTTATACTGTGTTTCATTGCTTCAAGAATAAAAGGCTGTAGAAGTCTGGCCATGTGATGAAAAATGCACAAAATCTGTAATCTGGAATATTCCTGCAGCGACAGCATTTAGATTAACAAAATATATTGCTAGTTTTTTTCTGTTTGCCTTGTACACGAGTCTATATGAAATAAGCTTCAGTAATACTACTCGCATCCCAGGACCTTAAGCTGCCCAGTTACTCAGATCGTTTCCCCATATACCTCTTTTTGATAATAGGGAAGTGGCATTCACTTCTTTTGAAGGTGAGGAGCAAAGAGGAGACACAGTTTAAGGGCATGAGCTTGGATTGTCAGTGGTCTGATGCTCCTTGTCTGCCAAATACAATGCACTCAAAACAGTGTTCAAAATGACCGTACAAGTAAAACCATATGAATGATTCTGACTTCTGAGATGCAGACTCTCCAGCCAGTTTAATTGATAGGGTACCAAGCAGAGCAAGGATGAGCCAGACATATCTACACCATTGGTAAGTGTGGTCCTGGGTAAGTGTGCATGGCATTGCAACCTAACTGTTGTTATTTAGGGCTACAATCCTATATAGACTTACCTGGGAGTAAATGTAAGAGATCGTAACAGTACCTATGTCTGATTAAGCAAATTTGCACAGGAAACGGTCTATGTTATTAACATTGGCTTCGATTCAAGTCTTCCAGCTTAATTTGTTCCTAGATTGGGCACCTTAATTACAACACAAACCTAAATTCTGCCCATTAATTGAATTTTGCTTTATTGTTTCTTTTTACCAAAATGTTCTTAAGTATCTATTCACAGGGGGATCATTTTAACTTTAATCCAAGCCATGTCATCTCTCTCTCTCCCTGCCCCAGGCTATATCAGGCTGTCACTCACCAGCCAGCTGTGGAATTCTGAAAGATTCCATTTAAAATGCTTTACAATTCCAAATGCACAATTTCTAATGCCACAGTGTGACTGCCACACAGACTGCGAAACGCCCCAACCCTTCAGGCTTCAAAGGCCGGACATCCTTGATCTCCAGAAGGAATGTGTTTGAATCCTGGGTCTTTTTAGTGGGCTCTTACAAAGATATTTATTTTGGGAGAAGGTTTTTTTCCCCCTTTCACACTTGAAGCCTGACCTTGCTTTTCTAGAAATCAATAGCAAAACTCCCATCTACTCCTTTAGTAGCAGAATTGGGGCCCATTTCAGTGAAACATTCTTTATGGGTTCTTTTTTCTTTGGCTTTTTTTTCCCTTGGGGTTTGCCGAAAGCTTTTGTCATGAACAATTAGAACTTCATAGAAAGACTGTTTGAGCCTACCTCTTATTTATTACAGAGGCAAGAGTCAAAGAAACAGTCCACAGTCTGATTTTGTTCTGTCTTTCCGAAAGCTACTGCCCTTTCACTGTTATTCGT
Organism: Intellagama lesueurii; assembly: GCA_037013535.1. Lineage (NCBI taxonomy): Eukaryota > Metazoa > Chordata > Lepidosauria > Squamata > Agamidae > Intellagama > Intellagama lesueurii. The sequence goes on from JBAJHW010000003.1 coordinate 214,916,426, forward strand.
TTGGGATACTTTTGTTGGGTGCTACTTCTTCAAACACAGAAGTATAATTGTAAGCAACAACCTTGTGGGTTGCAGGATTTATTGACAAATACTTGTAGGAGGAACAAAGAATTGATTTGGCACTGAAAGCTAGCATTTTCTGTATTTTCTCAGCTCAGTGCACTTGTGTCTATTCTTCAAGATAACTTTTACTGATGAAGGAGGCTGACACGTGTTCCTTTCACTAAAATTCATTTGGGAGAGGGGGACAGACAGATAGGCTGGGAGTTTCCAACAGTACAGTCCTATGCATAGCTACTCTGAAAAAAATCCCAGTTAGTCAATTGTGACTTACTACTAGTAAATGTATATAGTGCAATCTCTGTCTTTTATAAACTGATTGATTCAATATATGAACTCAAAATTTTATTTTACTCTCTCTCCATTGGAAGCTAGCTCTTAACTTGAACCCTGATTCTATAACACATGGTTTCCAATTTGAACATTCATTAATCTTGCATTTAACTTTATCTAGATTTGATTGTTTATTGTTTGTTCAAATTGTTTACCATCATAAGCAAGTCCTTATAGTTCAGAAAATCAGATAGGATACACGTGCAATATGTAAAATAATAATAATAAGGTACATAATTCCAGCACTGGGGGGGGGGAGAACCTATACCTGTTAATTGAACAATACTTGAGCACAGCAACTTTGGGTTTTCTCTGATGAAGAAAACTGGGATATAAATGAACAGCAACCTGTCTGTACAAGTGATGTTCAGATGCCAGGTGTCAAAAAAGGAGCTTGGTTTAGCCATGTTCCTTGGTAGTTTGACGAACTGAAGTTTGTTTTTTTATGGAAAACAATATATTCTTAGACATGTTATAATTTTGGAATGGGGAGTAGCAAAATCAACTACATTTCTTCTCTATGATTAGCTGAATTCATTGTGGAATCTACTTAATATAGCCTTTGTCTTTGGCATTTGTTCAAGCTAGTTTCTGATTTTTCAGTAATTGCCTGTATATATTACTAGCATATTAAATAGCATATATATATATTACTAGCAGTCCTTATCCAGCTTTCTTCTTCCCATGGAAGAAATAATCAGTGTTTGTGTGTGTTTGTTTGCTTAGATCAGATCAGAAAAGAACCTCAATCCCTAAATGGAGTATGTTTTCCTTGGGGACTATGAGTACTCTAAACATTCCTGATGGCTTTAACGTCTGCTGTCCAGAGTATGGACAGGCAGTTCCTGCAACCTGTGGACATGCACGTGTGTGCAGCATGTCAGATTACAAATTCTGGAAGAGGCTGATGAGGCCCCTTTCCCATGCCCATCCACAACTACGTGAAGTCTCTCTGCTGGAACAGAGATGTTCATATAAGAGAGAAAGTGCCAAATTCTTGAAGGCTCTGTAAAGCTCTCCTACACGACTTCAAACAGTCAAGTGGCCTACGGTCTCTTTCTTACCTGAATCTCTGGAACATTCTGGAGTTTCTACTCTTGTGTTCAACATGTTTCCAGATAAACTGTACATTCTGGTGTTGACTGAATAAAAATTAGAGTTTGCTCATTACTTTTGATCCCACCTTAATACATTATATTAGAGAGAGAGAGAGAGAGAGAGAGAGAGATACAGACAGACAGAGAGACAGATGAATTCTAGCATACATAATATTTGTTTGATTTTTTTACATTTTTAGCCTGCCTTTAAAAAAAATACTTAAGATGAGCAAAAGAATGGTGTTTAAAACAATAACTTAATTGATACGACATTCATACCAACATATGTGATAATCTGTATTCAACGTTTTCCTGTTCCAGTGTCCCAGTACACTGCTAGCAGTAAATAAATATTAAAGAATGTTAGCAACAACAACAAAATGGGATAGGCACATGCCTGCATAATTCTTTTACCAGGACAATTCAATTTAATTTAGTAAGAAGGTTGTAGTAGTCAAGACTGGAATATCTTCCAGTAGAAACAGCATGGGCAAACTGACAGGAAGAAAAGAATGAGGCAACAGAGCTATGAAAATCTAAGAGGATGAGAAACTTAAAGGATGAGAAGATTATTATCCTTATTAAAGGCATCGGACAAGATAGGAAGGACAACGACAGAACAGAGATCTTTTAATCTGGTAGCAAGAAGATTAACTGAAATTTTAGCAAAGGCAGAATCAGTGCAGGATAGAGGGTAAAAGCCAGTTTTAAATAACATTTGGAAGAGAGAGATTCAGCACTGCAGGATGGTCCAGTAATTTGATGGCAAGGAGCAAGAGCAGGCAGACAGGAAGGTTTTCTGAAACTGGAGGAGACAGTATATTTCAACACAGCGGGGAATGAGAAAGATGGGATGAGAAGATGATGCCAAAGTGGCAGTAGGGGAAATGGTAGTCTGGAGGGGGTAGGATCAAGAGGACTAGTGGAAGGGTTAGCAGAGGACAACAGAATATAATCACCTCATCAAAGTACTGTATATTGAGGATAAGAAATAAAGGAATGAGATGTGTGGAGGAGGTATAGGGAAAGGGAGGTTCCTCAAGATTAACAATGTATGAACTAGCATTATCAGGGACTTCCAAACTAGACAAGGCTGCAGATTTGCAATCTGCCTAAGGTGGAAGAAGGCAGACCTGGCCACAGCTGAGATCTGTTTCTCCATCAAAAGGGCCAGGTCCAGAAGCACACCCAAATCACAAACCTGATTTTCAGGGAGAGTGTAACCCCATCTCGAACAAGTCAAAGGCTCCCCTCCAGACAACCAAGGCCCCCTTCTAACAACAAGATCTCCATATTGTCAGGATTCAACCTCAGCTGTTTGCCGTCATTCAGTCCATAACCAAGTCCAGGCAGTGTTCTGGGGTCTGCACAGCTTCCCCTGCCAAAGAGGAAAAGGAGAGATACACCTGTGTGTCATCAGCATATTGATGACAATGCACTCCAAATCTCCAGATACCTCTCCCAGAGAACTAATAAACTAGATGTTGAACAGCATTGGGGAGATGATTGACCCCTGTGGGACGCCACGTTGTAGAATCCATGGAGTTGAAACAGCATCCCCAAGCTGTACCATCTGGAGACAGTTCTCAAGGAAGGACCGGAGATAGCATAACACTAACTTCCAGTCTCCAACCTTGCTAGCTGATCCAGAAGGATACCATGGTCAATTGTATCAAAGGCCACTGAGCAATCCAGGAAGACCAACAGGGTTACACTCTCCCAGTCATCCTCCCTTAACAGGTCATTTAACAGGGGGCCCAGAACTGTCTCAGTCCCATGGTGCAGCCTAAGCTCCAACTGAAATGGATCAAGAATATCGGTGTCCTCCAAGAATGTATGCAGCTGGTCAGCTACTACCCTCTCAATCAGTTTCTCCATGAACAGTATGTTGGTGACAGGACAAAAGTTGTTTAAATTGTCCATTGCCAAGTTGGACTTTTAAAGAATCAGCCGGATGATTGTGTCCTTCAAATGGGGGGGCATATATCCCTCTCACAAGGAGGAGTTTATGATCTGACTGGTCCATTCTACCATTATCTCCTTGGCTGATTACAAAAGGCAGGAGGGACATGGGTCTAACTGAGAGGTGGTGGCCTTACAACTCATCCAACTTACAACTCTTCCAACTTACAACCCTTACGACTCATCCACATCATCAGGCAACACATATTGAAATTAATCCTGTACAACCAGACAAGATGGTGCATTGGACATCTTGATGTGACTCGTCCCTATGCGGTCCCTATGAATGCCCTCAATCTTGGATCGAAAAAAGGCTGCAAACTAGTTACAGGTCACCACATCTGGTTGAGGCCCCAGATGATGTCCAGCACCTGTGAGGTCGCAGAACATCAAATAAAACACCACCTGAGGGTTACCTGCCTCACTTATCAACCTGGTATTGTCAACTTTTTTTGCATATTGAATTGCAATACAATATTTGCTGGACATCTTTTTTACTGAAGCCAAGTAAAATCTGTGAGAGCTTTCCTCCAGCTGTTCTCAAGCCTTCTCTTCACTTGTTTCATGGACCACAGCTCATCTGTGAACCAAAGTGAGGAGTGAGCCCTGAAATGAAGAAGGCTTTTGGGTGAGATTCTGTCAATTGCCCAGGCTGTTGGTGAATGCCATTTTGTGACCTAGGTTTCAACACAAGCAATGAGCCATGTCAGCCAGAAACCCACCCAAGGCATCTTGGAATCTCACTGGATCCAATAGCCTCCATGGGCATACCATCCTAGAAGGTCCCATCTCCCCAGATTAGGGGGTGGGGATGTTCATTATTGTAAGGCCATATTTCAGCAAATAATGATCTGACCATGACAGAGCAGAATATGTTAAACCTGAAACCCTCAGATCTTCCTCACCTCAGCCAGCTAGAAATATCAGATCATGTGTATGACCCGCATCATGTGTAGGACCAGTTACAAATTGAGATAGCCCCATGGAAGTCATAGTATCCATGAAGTCTGAGGCTGGACCACCAGCGTGCATGTATGTTGAAGTCCCCCAGGAGTACAAGCTTAGAGAAGCACAACAGGGCAGCAGAGACGAACTCCATCAGCCTCAGTAGGGAGAGCATGGGGTTGTGGGGAGAATGGTACACAAGTGCTATCCCCATTCTGTTCCCTTGGCCCACAGACTGGTAGAGGCACTCCAACCCACCACAAGCCAAAGTGGCAATTCTGCTAGCCTTGATGGAATTTTGGAACACAGTGGTGACACCTCCTCCCTGACCTTCCGGTCTGCCCTGATGTTGGATGGAATATGTTGGGGCAAATTTGAGAGAGAGCAACCTCACCTTCAACCCATACAGATCTCCGTTATACACACCAGGTCAGGTCTTGCATCCACAATTAGATTATAGATCAGTTGGGATTTATTCTGGACCAACCTGGCATTCAACAACAAAAGGGTCAGAGCAGAAGGAATTAGACTGCACTTGTTACCTCATACATGATGGGAGGAGGGAAAGCTAGAGCTCAGAATCGATACCAGATATTGAGGGTGGGCTGTTCAATAATGCCAGCTACCCCCCAGCACTCTATTTCCCTCTCCCCATTACTACATCCAACAAGGAGCAAGTCTAGTCCTCAAAAAAACAAACAAAACAACAACAACCAGCCCCTGAGAAGCGGAAGAAGCACTACAAAATAGAAAGGCCCCTAAGTGAAACAGTTACAAAACTCCTTTACAATCTTACAATAAAAATATAATGAATATAAATAACATATTACAGAATACTAACATAGATGAAGCAAAAAGACTCTCTACACTAATATAACCCATATTCAAGTTTAAACTAAACAATAAACCCTAGTGTCAGCTCAGTGTTATGTGGACACCTGGATGCAGTACCAGTATCATGGCTACAAGGAATGTTGAACAAATGCTCACAGTAGATGGACTCTAGATAGCTTCATACATAACCTTCAACGAAGAAGCAAGGGTTGAGGTGGGAAATGAGGAAGGAGGAAAACAGAAGGGCAAGTTGTAAAGCTTCACCAAAGAAGAGAAGGAACTGTAGGAATTATTACCATGGGATGGAATTCCACAATACTAATGTTGTGTCTCCTTGAAACTAATGTTTCTTCTATAATTATTGAAGAAAGCTTTTTACTGAGCGTTGGACTTTTCTGGATGAACAAAACTTGTACATTTTCCATAGTTCTGTGTTTGTGATTATACAAATCCAGCACCAGTAGCATTACATCCAGGTACAAGTACAAATATTGTTGGCAGTATTGCACTGCCAACAATAACCAACTTTTCACCCTTTGAACAAAAAGACAAAAGAAATACAATTGTAAAGAGAAACAAAGGAAATAGAGGCATTGTAATTGGAGACAAGTGTACAGGCTCAAGACAAAACTTAATTACTGATCCAAAAATTGCCTTCACAATCCACCCCACCCGCCCCCACCTGCATATGTCCTGCATATCCATGGCCACAATTATAGGACTCTAATGGGTCAAGGTAACTTTGATCACAGGCATCAGATCTTGACAAAGATGTATGCACTACGTGTAAAAAGAAAAAATGGAGATCTTTGTTTACCCTGCCCCCTGCTGAATTACAACCTGGGGCAGCACCTTTAATGTTAGGGAGCACTAATGTAAATGTGCCTTTCCAGAAGAAAGGTATGACTTTCCGTCTAGGAGGTACACCTCTCTCTCTCTCTCTCCCTCTCTCTCCCTCTCTCTCTCATCTCTCTTGCACCATCCCTCCCCATTCCACTTCAAACCCTGGGAAAAAACTCACTAAAGAGACTTGCCGATCAAGGGACCGTTTCACTGCATTGTGTTTTCCAGCTAGACCTGAACAGACTGAAATCAATGCAGCTCCCTTTTTCGGTCCCCTTCCCTTGTGTCTTTTGTTGTTGTTGTTGTTCCTCTTAGTTTATGCCCTCTGCCTTAAACAAGCCCAGTTTAGTTATATCCCCATAGCAATGAAGTGTCCAGCAGCTTCTGTTTCTTGTAAAAACACGGGGTCTTTTTCATGGGGTTCAAGTGCCCCATCAGTTCAAAATGCCCAGAGTGTGCATGGATGGGTGCCATTTGCAGAATCAGAATGCAGCTGTTTTAAGGATTTCTAATGTACTCATCACCATGGTATCTAGGTGCTTTTGTATCAATATAATACATGACACCAGGCACCTATTGTGGTATGGGACCCACACATCACAGTTACCAGAAAATTAGTTTCAGAGTTACTACAAAAAAAAAACACAAAAAAAAAACAGAGAATGCAACTGGGTGTTGTGTTGCAGTCTAACAGCCCAGTTCAAACAATACTTAATAGGGAGTACAGCCCCAATGAGGGTTTGTCATTGGCATAAACATGCTTAAGAGTCCACTACACAACTAATATTTGGTATTACCATAGTTGCTGAAACATCCTTGGCTTAATGGGGGGGGCGGGCGGTTGGGATCTAAATTTTGACTTAAGTGGTTTGGTACTGCCAACATTTAAACTCACATGTATTGTTATTGTGGCTCATGCCATTATTTGAGTTCACTTAACCACCGCAACGACATACCACCACATAAAGTAAACAGTTTAACATGTTGCATTAAGGGCTTTCCACGGTCACTCAAAATGCTAGGAAAATGCAACTGTTAACGACCACATCTTTAAAAGACACATTGTTTGGACAATATGGATGCAATATGATATCCTACACTGTGGTTAGTTCCAGATTAACCACTACTGTGAGGACAGTTGACTCTCAGTGAAAGAGTCATGAAGTTTAGTTCCAGCTTTATTTGTTCATTGGAATAAACAAATGGAATCTATGCCACTGCATGGAATCATGCAACTGCAGCCACCACCTTATAACAACTCCCAGAATCCCCCAGCCATCACGGGCACTACTCCTACAATCCCCCCACCAGCTAAGGAATCCTGGGAGCTGTAATCCAAAAAAGCAGCTTTCTGATCTCTGCATAAAATGCTATGAGGTTACAGAAGATACAGTAAAATCACAAAATCATGGTATAGTTAAACCAAATCAGTATAAACAAGCATCAGTTGAATTCATGCTACAAGGAAGGTCTTTGCCATGCAGCAAAATGTTGTCAAAGAAGGTGCTACTCTACCCAGCTGGGCAAAGATATGGACAGTTTAGGTGTGGTTACTGAGAAGCCCCTTGCTTTGATCCCCATGCATTATGTTTCTGCCGTAACTGCAAGACAGAGAAGGATCTCTTTCAGATCTTAGAGCATGACCTTGCTGATAGAGGAGGAAGACATTCCTAAAGTGTCCTTCAGTCTAAGCTACATAGTGTTTTAAAAATCACCATCAATATTTTGAATTTGAAAACAGATCAGTAACCAGACCAGCCTTTGTATAGTGAATACTGCCACTTTCTGGATGAACTGCAGTTTCTAAAGTCTCTGCAAAGATACTTCCAAGCCGACCTCATTGCAGTAATCCAATCTGAATAGACTATAACTAAGGTGTTTATCACCATGGCCAGATATAATATCAAAAATAAATGCAATTGGTGCACTGCTCTAAGGGACCTGGTTATAGCTGTCACCTGAACATCCAGGTGCAAAGTTGAGCTGACTGTCATTCTGATTTTTCTACAGGAATATTTCCCTACCCAGCACAAGTTGAATTGCTATTCCAGAATTTGTCTCTCTCAGCCAGGAGAACCTGCCTCATGTGTAGCTTAAATCTCAATTTATTAACCTTTAGTCTCTAAGCATAATTTAAAGACATCAACAGATGGCCCTAGTAATAGATGAAAAGAAAACACAGAACTGCAGGGCAGGTGCATATTAGTGAGGTGACAACAGACTTCAGATCTCCTGGTGGTTTTTTTTCCCAGTGGTTTCATGTTATGTTAAATAGCATGAACATGATCAAACACTGAGGTATGCCAGATTCCAGCAGCTAGGAATGGCACAAGAATCTCTTGTGTTATCTCCTTCTAGAATTGAACCTCAAGGAGGGATCAGAACAATTCTCAAAGATGATCTGCCAAGCTCATCCGCATCATGTCATCCAGAAGAATAGCATGGTTAGTGGTATCAAAGGTCACGTAGAGTTCCAATGAAACCAAGAAGGTTATGCTTCCCTGTTTAATTCATAGAATATATTCTCTACCAGAGTGACCAAAGCTGTCTCAGTTTCAAACCCAGACTTGAAGCAGGATTGAAATGGGCCTAGATGACCCATTTTGTACAAGAACCCCTGGAGCTCTCATTGCAAGAACTTTGCCCAAGAATGGCATCTTGGAGCTTAGTGGGAAATTATTCATCATGGTGAGATCTAGAGAGGGCTTCTTTACTTAAGGCTTCACAAAATCACCCTTAGGGCTGCGTGGTATAACACCATGTTGTCAAAGATGCATTTACCACTCTGCAACCACTTCATCAGACCTCTCCTGGCTGCCTTAATCAGCTAGGAAGGGCAAAAATCCAACATGCACATGGTTGACCTTCTGCTGTTAAGGATCTTGTATACATCCTCAGGCTGTAGAAACTGAAACACAACCATTGTCATTATGTCTGTGCTAATTTGGAAATGAAGGAATTTGTCCGCCTGCAGCTAGGTATAACTTAGTAACATGATACCTGTGATGCTAGTCATTTCTTTTTGCTAATCTCTTCTTTTAACATGCAAAGAAAAGTTTTGTTACAGTTCACAGCAGGTAAGTATGATTTGGACCCTTCTCCTTTTGATAAGGACCTTGGACAGTCTTTGAAGTAAGACTGTCTTAAAATGGTTTGTCTTGTTATTTTCTATTCACCCAATACTTCCTAGTCTGCCACATTCTAAAATCTTAGGACTGTAACCACAACCACCATACAACATCCAGTTACAGTCCAGTTACATCAGTAGTGCTAAAGAACCAATAACTTACTATGAAAACAGCTCCCCCCACAAAAATCTCCAATTTAAAATGTTTCATTAATCCAGATAGGTGGGTCTTCATTGGATAAACATTCTACAATCATGAGACAGCTCTAAGAAATATTTTTGCACATCTTCACTATCTTAGCACTGCATGGATAGTAAAGAAATGGCAGCATACATTGATAGATGTAGGAATCATAGTAGAATGTAAGGGAGAAAGAAGCTTCACAGGTATGTGAGGCCCAAGAAAAGGATGCCATGAGGAGTGTAGATACTGGGACAAAATAAGACATTGCTTTGTATTAGACCTTCAGATGTTCATCCATGTAGCCCAGACTGTCAGATCCTTAAGAGGATACCTGAGTCCTACAGAGATATATAGACCTCCTGATGCATCCACTTAAGGATCTGACAAGAGTACTCTGACTGAGAGAAGTTCTTCAAGGTCTGCCATAGAAGTATTTCTCATCACCAGCTACCTGATACTTTTAATGGAGAAGAGAAGCCAGAGTATGAATCTTCTTCATACAAAGCATATGTTCTGCTGCTGAGCTACCATAATCTCTCCTCTATATGCTTTAAGTGGTGCAAACTTTGTTGGAAGCTTAGATAAGTTACATTTTGAACTATATCTCCCAGAATCCCCCAGCCAGCATGACCTACTTTTCCGAGCTGGGAACAGGCCACTACATGTTACCACCTGAGGCAGTCCTCTAAACGGTCCAGTTCTGATAATCTAGCTTCAAGGTGACAGCATGTGTCAAGATTCTATTTCATCCTCTATTTCATCCCAAGCATTTATCATCAATACTGTACCAGAAAGAGTTTTTCAATAAATGCAGAAGGTACACCTTTTATTGGTATGATTCAGAACGGTTCATCCTGCTATCATCAGGCAGGATAAAACTGCCCTTTTCAGCTGTCAAATGTTATCCTTATACTTTTACCTCTGGAATTGGAGAAGTGAGGGAGATAATCATTCTACTCCAAGCATCAGTCTTTGTTAGACTAGTTCTGATCTTCATGCTAATTTTGTAGGAAAAATATTTGTTGTTCATGCATAGCTAAATTACATTCCTAAAATGTGGAGTATAATAAAGAGATAGTGTAAAGAGATTTTCCTGAGCCCTTGTACGTGCAAAGTGACTTATGCTTCATAAGCTTGGAAAGGTACGCGAGTATTCTTCAGCTATCATTCAAGGAGATCTCACTGTTCTATCTACATTAGACTACATATCCTATAGAATGTTCTTCCCCATGTGGACACTTCTTGGACACTTGCTTCAGTCTATAAATTTAATTCATGATTGTTCAGGCCTCATTAATGTCATCAGGTACTGGCTTTTTCTTCTTCTTCCATTCTCCCCCCCCCCTTCTTTTTCTCTCTTTCTTGTATTTGCAAAAAAAAAAAAAAAAGTTTTAAAAGTTAAAAAGAGAATTGAATTGACCTCTGTGATTATGCTGGCCAAGGGAAACCATGCAATTAGAATGTGACAAGGTAACAAATATGTCTTTGCTTTAAAGGGAAGAACAAACTGTCTTCATAGCCACAAGATTTTGAATTATAACCACCAGATACCGTACAAAGCGCAAAAAGCAATATCTGTAACCAATAGGTTTACATGGTCACTCACAACTTGTTCTAATTAATTTCTACCCTCTATTGCCATCTAACTTACATTGTTTAAAGATTCCTGCAATGGAGCTTCCAAGGCTTCCTACCCACTTGTTTGCTTCACTATCCACTTGTTTTTTTCTAATATTTAATTTTATTCATTTGTATTTAATAGTGGCCTTTGAAATATTTGTAGACTTTTTATCCTAGGCAATACACATTCTTCCTTATGTGGATTTCTGCTTTTTTTCCTCTTTTCTCAGTCTCCACTCTTTTTCTCACTCTTTTCTCATCTTTTCTCATTGTTCCCTTTTGAACGCTGGTTACTGGATTTGCGAACATCCAGAGTTTAAAAATCAGGGTGGGGCAGGCCTGCTGGGCCCGTTGACCTTTTCCCCATCCAGCAATTTCTTCTGTCCCGGTGCAGAATGACAATGGAATCCCAAGGACAGAGCCACTGGGATCTTGCATTTACACCAAGGCAAATTTGGTAGGACTGTTGAGGTGCTTCCCACAATCCTCAAGAGCACCTTGCAGCAAAACCATCAGGACACGGCTTCCCAACCCATTCCTTTTTTCTCTTGTTGTTGTTGCCGCTGCCTCCGATGCTGCAGTTGCTGTTACTATTTGTTTCCACTCACTCCCCTTTTATTCTCTGTTTCTTTTCCCCCTTTTCTTGACTCTGACAGGGGCTCCCTTTTGTCCACAACAAGCCCTTCTGATCTCCATGAAAGGCGAGCCCATGTCATTCTTCCAGATCATCATTGTATGACATGTTTTTATATCAGGCTGACAAAGGAGCTATTTGATCAGGGGGTATGGTGTGTGATTGTAAGAAATTCAGCTTGCCGGTGGTAACCATTGTTCCCCAAAGCGGCTCCCTGACCCCATTCTATTCAAGGGAAAACTCCCTTGGAGTGGCCCCTATTCATTGAGGAACACCAGTCCACAGTCTCACTCCAGGAGCATGCTCAATTCAGAAGCATGTCACTGATATTGCCCATTGGCCAGCATTTAACTCTTTCCTTGGCATTAGATTTCCAGCACAACAGCTGTTATCACTATGATGGACTCAAGAGGTTAGTGAGGCATTCCAGCTCACTTCAGCTCATCTTATCTTGAAGAAAGTGAACCTCCCTTTCAAAAGTCAGGATGGAAAATTATCCGTCTGCCGCTTTCCATACTGCCTGGCTGAATTTCACGCCTTTGTAATAATGACTAGTAGTAGCCTTACATGGTTAATCAGCACATGGGACTATTAATTCATTAACTTCGGGCTAAAAAATGATATCAAAATGTTTGCATTCCATAATTAAAATGAAGCTGTTTGATTACTGTCTTGTAAAAAGCACATGTTTGCATCATAGTTATCCTGAATTAGCAGCGAGAAATCATAGGCAGAAGGCAGCAGAAAGGTCTTAGATGCAAACACAAAGCTTTTCTACAGAGAAGGGCTTCATAGTTCATTTAAATGGAGCATGGATAGGCCAAGACACCTTGCTACCTGGGGCAAAGGACAAGATGTGACATCTCCCACCTCAAGTTTTACATACAGAAATGAACTGGAATTGAAGTATGAAAAAAATATCTCCTAAGAATAACACAGCATAACTAATCTTAATTGTGGAGTAAAATTTGGGATGGATGAGATTATTATCTCTTAAGGCACTTCTGTCTATCCTTGCGGGTCTGTGATTCCAGCAATACTTTCTATCTTCCTCTTTAATGACAGAATTGCTTCTAAAACATATAATAAAATGTGAGAAACATTCAGTGTATAAATAGGGGAAGAAAAAAAGAAAACAGATAACAGAGAAAGTTTGGTGAGCATCTCTCATCCGGCACTTACTCTTTGTCTATCTCACAGATCACACATACCTTCCAGAGATAGTTTTTCCTGTATTTGAAATAAGAGGCAGGCCATGTCATCAAATGGCATATTGTCTTATAGTACACAAAGAGGACTTATTTTTATTATTTATTTATTAGCAAATTAATGAAGTAACATGTTGATGCCACTTTTTGTTTTTAAAAATCTGAATATATTGGTACTTTTAGTCTTTGTTTTTAGCATTTCAGACTGAACTATCTGTTATTCTAAAAAGTAATTGTTCTTGACTAAGAGTTTCAATAGACTCAGTGTAAGTGTAGTGAATAGAGAGTTAAATTGGGACTCAGGAGCCTTAGATTCAAATCAATACTTGGCCATGGGAACTCACTGGGCAGTGGGGGTGATAAAAGCACCTCTAAAATGGTTGTCTCACATACCTCTGAAACCCTACTGGACATGCTTTAAGTTGGAACTGATTTGATGGCACTTAAGAAGAGTTTCAAAGAGTTATTTTGTTTTGGATTATAACTCACAGATTCCATGACCATGCAGCATAGCCATTCATTATGCAGGTGCAATTTCTGAGAATTTTAGCCCTAACAACCTTTCCACATTCTGCCTTGGTTTTCCCATACTGCTATCTTCAGGACAAACCAATATTATGAAATCATAAACCACATTCATAGTAGTTGAGAAACTATGAAGGTCTAGCCTATCAGAGTCAAACAGGCAGGATTGTCCCTTTGAGTGACTGTATCTTGTTGATATTTATTTACATATTTAGGGGGAGAGTGATCAGGAAACAAGTGTCAAATGATATGCTGATGTGACTAAACATAGTAGGTTCCCAATCAACACTCATCATAGGTGGCTCCAAGGTTTAGTCCAAACTTTAAAGAAACTATCCAAGGTGCTGAACATGTTCTGAGGATACAGTTCAGCAATTGGGTTGAAACTCAAAATGGATTCCCTGCCACCACAAGATCAGAGTCACCAGCTCCCAGTGCCCTTCACACAGCATATTTTCCCTAGGAAAGCCCAAACCAATTAACAATACAAACCCTCTCCATATCCCAACAATCCAATATAACAACAAGTCTAGTAATAATATAAAAAATACCAACAAAAATAGATCAGTAAATATTGCAGTTCTATAATAAGAACACAGCAACACACAAGATCTTAACAGTTAATATACACAATAAGCCATGTATGTTTCCAATTTGAACATCAGTATATGGGAGGTGGGACAGACTATATTGCTCCAAAGACTGAGATACTGTAATTAAAGCTGGTGTATGTGATCAGTTGATGATCAAATCCAAGCGCTCAGTCCCCGTACCTATTTTCACATTGAACAATATGGTATCATGATGGAACTTGGAATGTGACTAGACAGCAAAATTCTTCTCTTCTAATTTGAGCACCAATACAGCCCCTGTGCCTGTTTTACAGAGAAGGGAGGAAAATACAAAAGAGACTGCACTGTGCTATCAGGAGATAAGCCAGTCCAAAACAGCGCTGTACCAGTTGTTGAGGACCTAGAAGACAAATGGCTGAAGGCACAAACTGGGAGACTATCCACTCTGAACACACACACACACACACACGCGCGCGCGCGCACACACACACACACACACACACACACACACACACACACCAATATTTGATGATATTTCGGTATACACATTTTTATGCTGACCAGTCTCCACCCCACCATGCTGTGTGGACTAATAAAACAAGGAGGAAAGGTACGAGAGAATGAAGTAGGCAGAGGAAGGGAAGGAAAGACAGGCAAAAGGGAAGAGCAATCCATGTTGAGAGTGAGACATCAGGGAGCAATTCCAGGTGTGTGGACAGATGGTACCATAGCAAACTAGTGCCTCTCAGTACATCATCTGTGTGTGGGCACAAATATCAAGATGATCTTTTCAAATCTGCAACAACAACAATCACCAAAATGACTCAGAAGAACACAAGAACAACTAGATACCATCCTGCTGTGTGGATGAGCCCTGTCAGCACAACTCAAGACACTGAAGGACAGAGTTTGGGAAATATTTTTTAATTACAACTCCCAGTATCTCATAAGCAGTACAGCCCATGAGAAGCCTGAGTAGGCAGTATGCACCCCTGCGTGGCTTTTGTTTGTCTGTTTTAATTTCTAAAATTGAGTTTAAGTCTGAAGTAGCAAAATGGAATAACATCAGACTTGTAATAAATCCAGAATTGCTCAGCCCTCCACTCTAGTCTAAAACAACCCTAAATTTGGCACAAGAATACACCAAATTCAAACCTGAGAGGATGTGGGAACATAATAGGGGGCAAAGCCATCCAGATTGGTTTCTAACAGCGTTGGTCTTTAATCTCGTCATTCTGGATACTTAGGTAAGATATGGTCTATACAGTTCAAAAATAGCGGTGGTGGAAGGGGTGACTGCTAATAATGTGTACCAAAGGCTGTTGGACAGCACTACCCTAAAGCAATGGAAATTAATCTGCATCTGTTATTGCTTTGCTGTTGCTTTTTCCCTTTTCCACAATGTTTGTTTGTGTCTTTTTAAATGACCCATTGATCTTTGAACTTGGTCGTTTCTTGGAAGTCTCTATGGAGTTAGGGCACTTTAGGGTTATTCTAAGGCAAATGCAGGAACTGATGATGGATTGGCTTTCTGTCCTATTGATTGTGGTTCACACTCTTCATATTACTTCTTTGTGCATATTCAACCTTGTGCCCCATCGTTCTTCAGTTCAATACTGCACAGTACAAACCCAAGGGTTTTTACGGCTTTCTTCTACTAACAGTCTAGGTGTTCTGTTGTCAGCTTTTACTTTCCAGTTTTATCATAAGCTTTGGTTTGGATAATGAGGTTTGTCAATGATGCAGTGCTCCCTCTGCTGGCAAAGAACACAAAGTACGAATATGATTGGCTCCTCTTTTTATCCAATGCTTTCATTTCCCATGTATGATTCGCCGCCACCTTCCAATTCTGTGTATAATAATGAAAGCTTGAAAAAGTCACTTTTAGGGGCTTCTGGGATTGTCCATGCTGGCTAAGGGGTTCAGGGAGTTGTAGTCCAAAACAGTAAATTTTCCAAACTGTGGTTAATCCCTTAATTCTAAGGATGCCTGCAGCTGATACTTCTGATTATTTGCCATAGGAATGAGTTCCTTGCCTCACTGAATTCCTTATCTACAGGTGCATCCAAAATGGAAGTTTCCAGCATATACAGGCAGCGAGAGAAGAAACAGGAGCATGAGGGTGTGTACAACATGGCATGGGGTTTGAAGAAAGAGGAAAAACAGCTTTAGCATCAAATCTTCTGCCATGTGCATAAAAACAGGCAATGATTCCCCAAATAAATTTTAAAACTCAAGATGGATTGGCTTCAAAGAAAGATGGATTTTTATTTATGCATTCATTTAATATAATTTCATTCTTTGCCCACCTTTCACCTTCTGCAGGGATCCAAGGCAACTTATAAAATGATTGTAGTGCAACTGAAAACACAGGAAATTTTGAAATGTAATTAAAGAATACTAGCAATCAATACTATTGTTACTATTAATGTTAAGATTACTAGCTTAAAACTATTTTAAACGTTTAAAAACACACCAAGAGTAGAAAGAGAGAGCATCATCCCCCATTCAAATCTCTGTTGTCTGCAGCCTTTGTCAAAGGCCAGTCTGAAGGGAAAGGTATTTGCAACATCAGAGAGGGAAGCAGCCTAGCCTCCCATATAAGGAAGTTCCACATTCAATAAAAAGTAGTCCTTCCAAAGTGTAGGTGAAATAAGTGGGGGTGGAGGAAACACCTCAAAAATACATTTCCATTCAAAAACTTATCCCGATGTTCACAATAGATAGCGAACCTTCCTATTATCCAAAATAAAATGAGAGCTGTGTTTCTAGGAGTATATAAAAGCCTTCAAGTGAGGGGGGAGTGTTACAACACAAAGATGAGCAAAACAAACACATCCAATATTGTTCCCTCCACCCCTCAAGCTTTTTCTGTAGTGAGATGAAAGATGAAGAAAAACACATGAAGGTTGCAAATGGAAGATGACAATGATGTCTAGACCCCCTGTCAAATTCTGTCAATGGGTAAGGGCCATTGTGTAACATCCGAAAGCACTCCACATATAGAGAATAATAGGCTAAGACAGCTTAGAAGAGATGCAGAAAAATATTTTGGCTCCACAAGAAAGTTTTTGAAAATGTCCTTTAAAATATCTGTCTGTCTGTCTGTTTGTTTTATAGGCCACCTTTCTCCTGACAAGTGGGACCCAAGACGGCTGAATTGTACAAGCTTTTCCCCACCAAAAAATTACCTCTGCAAAGTGTAGTCTTATATGGTGAAGAAAGCTATTCATATTACGCACCCGTAGACCTGGGATGGGGAACAGGGTCCTTTTTTTAAAAAAGCAGTAACTTCAGAAAACACACAGCAAAGGGACAAGCACAAAGCAGTATTAGTGCCTCAGAAATTAGACCTACAGATAGCCACCTACTCATCAGCAGATTGCTATCTTTTTTTTTACTAGGCAAACTAATGACAAAGTCCCCTTGGATGCCAGAGCACAAGTGAAGTGGACAAACCCATTGTCCTTGTTATTCCTTAGTGGGTTAGATTCACTATTGGGGTTTGAAGAAAGAGGGGGAACAAAGCCTTCATCCACTTAGTAGTACGTTCCCTTCACCCATAGCCTCCTGGTGGCAAATTCCAAGAACCTCTGAGCTTCAAGGATGTTGATGCTGATTCCTAATTTCTATCTTCAGATTGTTCCTAAAGAGCCCCACTAGAGGCATCTAGTTTTCAGTAGCTCAACCTCCAGGTTTATCACTTACAGGAATTTGCAAACTACCAGGAGAGTTTAGCCCAGTTTCTGTTCTTTGAGCTGAATTTTTCATGCTGTGCTTGCTCCCCACTATTTCACCCCAGCTGCATATACAGAAAATGGTTTTTAGTTAAAAGTCACCAGGGTCACTAGGCCCTTTTTGTTGCTTCTTAGCACCAGTGAAAAGTGAGGAACTCTGGTTAGACTGCATGTGTACTGTATATGCTTGCTCACTTTCTCCCTCACACACATACATTCTGAAGAAATCAATTATTTCTTGCTATAAAGAACCGCCATGAAGCCTATTTTATTTTCTAGATAGACATAAATAGGTATATATAAAATTTAAATATAATCTGTTCTTGAGGGGCCTGTCTGGCCTGAAGTTATTACTCTGTTGTTTGTTGAGATTATAAATATGTTAGACGCCAGTAAAGAGAACTTGATACTAATTTCTATACTGGTGGGCAAAGTTTGAATGTGCATGCATTTAAATAAATTGACACACTGATCTTAAGAGTGGCTCACACATTCTTAGGGAGAACTCCACCCTTCCTCTGTAGGATTCCTGTATCCTTCACAGATATGTGACAAGGAGAAATTCAACAGGTGAAAGACGGCCCACTCTCCACCCCAGTATGTTACTGCATTTCTATGCTGGGGGAAACCATTGTCCTTTGATTTTCTCCTTTTTGCAGAGTATTCAGAGGCACAACAGCCTTAAAATAAAATAAAATAAAAAATAAAATTCACAATTTGGCACCCTGAAAAAAATGAACATGTGTATATGGTGTGGTTTTTTAAATACGAATACTTTATTGCTTTGTAATCAGGCTATACGCATGAACATAGGTTAAACCAATGATAAAATAGTATTTGGCATCTCAGGTAAGAAGATACAAACAAGCATAAAAAGCACAAAATAATAGTAATAGAAGCATTATTTTAAAAAATCAAGATGTGAGATTAACTTGAAGAACTTACGAAGCAGGCAATAAGTTCCATATTTCCATAGCTCATTTAATAAATTTAGCAGTCCTATAGGATATATGTTAATTTAAATATATTCATATAGAGGCATCAGAACCTCATCTACATAGCAAGGAAAGTTTGCAAGTGTGCAGCTTGGGAACACAGGACTCCAGATATAGGACAGACATAGGACAAGTCAGAAAAAGGTTGCCATAATTGAAAGGGTGCTTCTACGTGGACACCTCCTAGCATCACCCATCAAAATACATGGCACAGCTATTCTGTATTTCCTCTTATAACAGATTTTCTATGATTTGCTGGGGTAGGGAAGAGGGCCGAAAATACAATTTGAATTCGTCTGGCTCCCCCTACTTAAAATTTGGTTATTAAGTTTGGCTGATTGCACATTAAGCCCAGTCTGAAACAAAGTTCCTAGGTACCTCTGAATTCAATGAGACCTTTGTCACAAATAAGCATCATCCTGTTACTTTCAATAGGAATCAACTTTGACTTCCTGTGGCTGATAAATGCCTCCAGGATCAACACAGATGGTGTAACCAGGAAGAAATAGAGTGCTGAACTGCAAAGAAGGGCAAGGCTCCTTGTTAAGGCTACTTTTTAATAGCTAGTGCTGCTTGTAGCAGGTGCAGCATTTCTCACTGCACCCTGCCATGTCATGCCAATATTCCCTGAGTTACGCAGGTGTAAAATCCAGAGCTTGAAAAGTTGTGGTTTTTTTAAGGATTTGTTTGCAAGTATTCTTTGCAGGTTTTAAATAAGTAACTAATTAAATTACTTGTTGTTTTACTCTAGGGATGGGCAACATATAGCCTTCCACATGTTGTTGAACTGCAACCCACATCATCCATCACAGTTAGGTACAAGTAAAGCAGCCGTAGACAACTTGTGGCC
The DNA here is from genome assembly GCA_037013535.1 of Intellagama lesueurii. NCBI lineage: Eukaryota > Metazoa > Chordata > Lepidosauria > Squamata > Agamidae > Intellagama > Intellagama lesueurii. Next base: position 214,935,952 of record JBAJHW010000003.1, read on the forward strand.
TTCCAATGCAGCCTCCCCACTCCCAATAATGGCAGTTGTAGAAAAACAAATGCAGAGAGGCAGAGATTGCCCACCTTTGCTTTATATTCTCTATTTGGGCAGTTTTTACTTTCTTTTTACATCAAAGATCCATCTAAAGTAGTACAAAAATAGCATAGAATTAAAAATAACTAATCTCAAAAGCACTTTTGACTCTCCCAAAGCAATGCATAAGATTGATAGGTAAACATTAATATAATGGAGGGGGAAAATAACAAGGTTACCAGTTATCACATGACTTTAAAAAGAAGGTCATTGTTCCTGCATAGTCTCAACATGAAATAAATGTCAGATACTTTTATGTTATTTTATTTCCAAATTTGAATGTAATTAGCTTGATGTAGCTACGAACTTGAAGGCTGCCTAGCCTCTTGAAGCCAGGTTTGCTAGTTCTGTCTCCCCTCTTTCTTGAACTATCCTCTGTCGTTCAGGGTGCTTCCACTTGGTCAGTGGAACTGTAAGATACAAAGCATGGAAAGCGATACTTTTTATTGGACAGACTACTATGGCGAGGGTTTGCATTCTTTGCTGGTTCACAGATCTCTTTGAAACTAAGACGCCTGCAAACTCTTACCTGCAGAGGTCATATCATCTTACCCATGCTGTCTCTCTCATTCTCTGGAATTTGTGCCAGTGGTACAGTATTTAACAACCGCTGCTAGAGGATGCTAACTTCCCCGTCCTGAATGGCACCCAGATCCCTTATTAGATCAGTTAATCACGGAGGGGGTTGAAAACTGATGTCCAGTCTTTGGAAATTAGTTCAGCTCGTCCCAAGATTCTTGTCTTCTTTACAGCACCTACATTCCCTGCTTTTACTGCTGTTTCTTGTGCAGTGGACCTCTGTAAACCATTGCATTCACTTTAGTGCATTCTACAAACTGATAAAAAGACCACTGAAGCCAAACAATTGCAGACTCAGGCTAGCAGAACAGTGCAAAAGCCTAGCAATATGCGTTGTAAACCAACTATGTGTTGAATAAAATGGTGACATCTCTTAAGACTAAGATGAGAGCCAGAACAACCCCAGTATCCCTGTTTTCTCTTGTTGGAAATTATACAACATCCAGATTGAAGTGCTATCAAAAGCAGCCTAGTTTACTGTGATTGTACTCTGACATCTTATTGCATTTTACAATAGACAACTTCATTATAGAACTACTGCTTACAGGCAATTTTGCAGTGCCTGGATTCTGTTTTATGCTCTGCTTTCAGGCAGTTGGAAATGTTACCTCATCATTTCAATATGAGTTAGGATGAAGACAAGGAAGCCAGAATCCTGTTGCATAGCAACACAAGTGTAACTCAGTATTATGACCCTGGTAGCTACAAGAGTCCCAAGGTGGAAGTGCTAACCATGAATCCATTTAACAGGAACTGCATGGCCAATTGTACAGTCAAATTGGGTGATCTGGTTTGCCTGGTCATCACACCCAGCAATGCTATGCCAGCACAATTGTACAATATGCTGCAACAAACTGGATTCCAGCTGGTGTGATGAGTTATTGTAGATTGTACTGATCTGCATTTTGATTCAGGTGCGTTTTTTTGGGGGGGGGGGACAAATAAATTGTTCCTAGTTGAGCAGCTACATAGGCATATTGTTTCCACAATCCAATATGACAAATGGTGCAATTATAATGGCTAACATCCAACAACACAAGAGCAGAATTCCATATACAGAGTGGGACTTCCCCTTCCATTCCTTCCTTTTGCATGGGCTCCAAATTTGTTCTGGAGGGTCTTCCAATTCTTTGAAGCAGATTTGGGGGGAGACCAAGAGACTACATGAAAGATAGGAAATCATTCCACCAGCAGGGGGAATTCAATTGCCGAGTAGGCAGACAAAACTTTGGATATACAGTACCCCAAAATATGTAAAAGATCTTCAAAAGTATCCACATTTTGTATTCCAGATTATTATAAATCTATTTAATTCTTACAGATGAAGTGAGAGGGCACAACTGGAAAAGGCATCAGAAAGACTGGAAATATTGAGCATAGATTAGATATAATGTTATTCAAGGACAAACCTACAAAATTTACTTCTGTTTATTCTAAATTCAGTTATCTTTTTCTCTGTGTCCCATACTAGTTCTAACAATTAGTACAAGCACACATATTGAAAGATTCTCTCAGATGAACTTTACTAAATTTATTTAAAAAGAGAAAAAGAAAGCTGGTCATTTCAGTTTTTTTAAAAATAATTTTTATTCAAAAGAAAAAAAAGCTGGTCATTTCAGTTCACAGAAGACAGAATTCTCACAACTGTGATCTCCAGGTTTACATAAATGTAAGAGGCTCTGGAACACAAGACTCTGTTGATTTTGCTGCCATAAACTAATGTGACTAAATTTTAGGAAGTTATTCCAAACGTATCAGCTGGAATCTGAATGCATTGTCACACCAGTTTAAAGCAATGAGATACATCCCAGTAGTAAATTGCTGCAAATTAAAAAGTGAGCATAGGCATTTGCTCTTTGTGCCACAACAAATGCCTACATTGACCCCTTAATTTGCTACATTTGCCACTGAGATTTACCTCAGTTTTGTTACAACAGTGACCATAAATAACATGACTCTAGCCATCAATTCCCTGCAGTTAACACTTGTTTTCTATTTTTAATCCATAAGTGTTAATGTCTAATTTTTAGATATCAGTTCTTGTACTATAGCCCTTTCTGATCTAAATAACTAAATGCTCTTTTGTATTACTCTAATAATATAATGCTAACATCTTATCTTCTTGTTTAATTTCAGCAGGTGGGAATTGTAATTTCATGGGCTACCTAAGATCAAGGGATCTCTCTGCACTGAACTGAGAAGAAAGATGAGCGGAGGAGAATACTGTCTTTAATGTGATTAGAAAGTTGTGTTGGAACAGGTGTTTTTAGTCTGGATAGTAGAGGTGTACAAATTCCAACAGGGTAGCCATGTTAGCACGTGGTAGCAAAACCAAGGAAGACTCTTGCAGCAACTTAAAGGCTAACAAGCTTTATTTGATAATAAGCATTTATAGAATCTGACCAACTTCTTCAGATGTGCTCCATGGCCTGCATACTACTATATTTACACAACTGCATTGTGCAAGTGGAGAGGAGTTGTTATTTCCCCCACACAGATCACTGCTTCCACAATGGCAACAACTCATGCAAGCAACACATTCCCAAGGTCTCTCTCTGGAGGTACTTCCCACTCAGCAGAAGTTCAATGGGAGATATTTGCCCATGCTTTGGAAAAGATGTACTGCAAGTTGTGAAAGCTTATGCCAAATAAATCTTGCTAGCCTTTAAGGTGCCTAGGACACTCTAGGGGAGCTACCGATAAGCCACAGAATGTGGTTCAGGCATGCAACAGACAATGCCTACAGAGATATCTAAACTTGAGGCAATTCCCCTCCAAAAGTTACACCTTTTGCCTGGCAGCACAACAGAATCCCAGCCACTGAATTTTTGTATCCTATTTTGGACAGGAAAGAAGAATCATAAGAGTAAAAGGTGTTTTTTTTTTTAAAAAAGCAACTAACATTCTTCTTATGAGGTATTGACTTCCCCTTGTTTGCTCATTGAATTCATCCTTTATAACCAAAAGGACTCCATAGACCCCAAAAGGAATCTGGTCTGTCCCTTTTGCAGCCATGCTTGACTCTTCACAGCAATCATCTGGACAACTAGTGCCCACAAAATTATTTTTCTCCTCCACCATTTTTAGCTGATGCACCACCACCACCACCAGGTATTGACACCTGGCTCTTTTTTTCCCCTACTGGCATTCCATTTTTGTTTCTCCAGTTCCATGAGATCATCTGATCCATACTGCATAATTTCCTGATCTTCCCCTGCATGCATAGCAAAGCTTTCTAGTTATCTGCAGATTTCATCAACCCACTTTCCTCCCCCAGAATATTATTACTGACTATAACAGACCCAAAGACTGATCCCTCAAGAGACTCAGCTGATTACTTATACTAGAAAGTTTGCCTGTTAGCAAAACATTTTTTTTAAATTGAGCAATATTTTCTGTTGCACTATCAAGTATTTTGCCGAAATCCAAATGGATACCATCCAGTAGTACATTCCCTTTTTCTAGGAAGCCAGTTCTTAGAAGAGGAGCAGGGGAAGAGATTAGTTCGATACAGAGCTTGGAAAATTGCTGTTGTGGACTATAGCTCGCAAGGATCCTGGGGGTTGTAGTCCAAAAAAGTAACTCTGCCAAGCTCTAGTTCAATAGTATCAATTTTTGGAAACCTGTAGATTTCTCATGTTGTTTTCTGATTATGCATTCCTTTCACATTTGTTACACTGCATAATTTATCAGGACTGATATGTGACCATGACATTAATTCACACAAAAGCTGCTTTTTTGAATGACAAACTATGGGCACAATGTTCATGTGAGACTGTCTGTAAATGGCTCTAATTAGACATTGTAGAAGATATACAGTTCTTATTAGTCCATCCTGATATCAAACAGGTGTACTTAGAGGCAAGTCCAATTCAACTAAAAGGAATTTGTTCCCAGTAATTCCATTTAGCAGCAAGTTTCTCAGCCATATTGTTGCAGTCAAGACACAGCTTTCTGAGCACAAGTTGAAAATTGGAATCCAATAGGATCAGCTGTGGATTGAATTCCATTTAGTATCCAGAACATCAAATACATTGCATTAGAAATACAGAAAGTTGGAGTCGCTTTACACATACCAATTTATTAGTTGCATATCTACGAGGATTTACATACTGACTTAACAATACAACATGTGAATGTGCTAGCACATGTTTGGAACATGTTGTTTATACAGTGGACTTTTAAGGGAGCCAGGACTGGCTGTAAGTCTCTTGTTGAATTTACACCTGGGTTTGTTGCCATGTAATGTGTAAAACAGCCCTCAGATATGCAACGTTTCTGACCCCAAAATAAAGCCACTAACTGTATAACAGCTTTATCCCTGCTCCCCCTCTCCCAGACAGAGTTCTGGATCTTGACATTTTACTCACAAAAACAGTATTTGGGAAATGCAATGCTTGAGACAAGACAAAATTGTTGGATTTGTCCAGATCACCCTAAGCATCTTTTATCTCTTAGAATTTCTCTGTTCGAGTTTGTGTGCTGATACGCACAAAGTTGAGGATATTTCACCAATGTAGTGCATCCCCCTGAGTCTTCTAAATGTTTTCAAGCAGGTGTCAGCTTCATTCCTCTCTTTTACATGCTACAGCTTGAACCAACAGCTTTGATCATATGTGTAAGGGAAAGCCTTTAAGTCCCAGAAACAATGCTGGAGAGCTAAGCAGTCACTCTGTAAAATACAATGTGGAGCTTGAGACCAGGAAAAAGAAACAGGTTTGGACAGATTAACTGCTGACCAGAAGACTTGCCGCTACCTTCATCCACCTTCTTTTGTTTTGGAGTGTTAAAAGAAGCATTGTATGTTTAAATACAGAATATAACTCATTTCTGCCAATATCTCTGTATCACTTGGATCAAGACATGCTTTGGAATATAAATAACCTTATCCTACAAACACGTTTATTCTTAAGATCTGCAAGAATCTTTGCCTGTTTTCAGTCACAATGTTGTATTCCCTCACCCCTCCCGTAGCATGTCCAAGTATGAACAATGCAAGGCTGAAGCTGTAGCTTTCATACAAGGAATAGTCTGAGACATACAGTATATTTATTGTTTGCTAAACCGTTGCTCAGTCTTCTTCCATGTTTTCAGTGGTTGACAAAGTTTGGGCAAATTCAATCTAATTTTTTTTTAAGTTAAGGCAAGTTTATTGATAGACCCCTTTTATGCAATCACTGTATAAAAAGTGAGACCTCAAAATGGAAAAAAAAGTATTTATTTATTTAAAACATTTTTACCCCACCTTTCTCCTTAAAAAGGACCCAAGGCAGCTTACATAGTTAAAAAGACAATTTTTAAGGCCAAAAACAATAAGTATGCAAATTCCAAAAAGGATCAAAGAAACACCACAGTAAAAAACCATAAACAAAAGCAACACCAAAAAAACATTCAAAGCAGTAAGGCACAACAATTTGTTTAAAAATCCCACTCAGGCGGCCAGTGGCTGAGGGAAAGTACCAGTGGAAGTCGTTACAAAACCAAATCAACAAAATCTTCAATTAGTGTGTAGGTGTAGGGCTGTATGTGTAAGCGTTAGACTGTCATATTGTTGTGTATTGTTTCATATTGTTTCTCAGAGGTTAGAAAGCTACATGACCACTACAGCTTTTAAGAGCACTGCCTAGTTTTGCAGATCCCAGAAGTACAAACACTGGAGAAACATTCACGCTTCATCAGCATTCAGCTGAACCAGACATCTGACCATTTCCAGGTTTTTCTAAATGTATGTAGAAACCGTATGCCTTGCAAAACTGGAGGGATTTTTTTTAACCCCACAACAGTCCAACATCACACTGCAATGTAAATGGAGAGCCAGTATGGCACAATGATGATTAGATTGTTGGATGTGGATTGGGGAAACCTGGGTTCAAACCTCTAATCATCCATGGACCTCACCAAAGGACCCTATTTTATCCCAGTCTTTCTCTCAGTCTCTCCCGGAGCTTGAAAACACTACTGCTTTGGAGTGCAGTGCCCAGAATTCCCCAGCCAGTACTGCACTCTGGTCTAATTGAACCCACAGACGTTTTCATGGGGATAAAAGAGGGTGAGGAATCATACGCTATCTTGTGGTTCTGGAAGGAAAGGGGGTAAATGAGCATAATAAATGAATCAATGAAATGGTATCTTCCTTCTGGGGTTTCTGTGCCAGCACACAGCAGTGGGTCATTCCAGTCTCCAGTCTCTTTGGCCCTGTCCAGTGTAATGTTCATTCAACAGAACTAACCATTGCATGCCCAAGCTCGTGTTTTACTGACTTGCAGGATTTTTCTGTTACAGAGAGATGTTGAATTTTGATTGTAATTTTTTCAAAATGCACAAGTTGCTTTTCTCACTCAACAACAGCACTCCCTATAACATGCAACCAACAGTTCAAATGATTTTAAACAATAATTGAGCCATTGAAATGCCCCGAATAGTAGAAGCATGAAAGGCTTACACGAGTACAGTGAGCAGAAATCACTGAACAGCAGCAATAGCTGGGGGGAGCAGAGGGAGGAGTTGTTAACTAGTGGTAAAAATCATGAGGGAAAAAGGTGACAGAATGAAAACTCGTAAAAGGATGTCTCCAAAGTTGTGCAGTAGAGTGGGTGGTGGGGAGCCCTGGACAGCCAGAAACTGCAACAGAAGATTTACAAATTTTTCTGGGTTTACCCAAGGTGATTTTGGATGGTCAGGTAACATTTTGATCCTCATGTAATCGCTTATGCCCCAGCCCCCAAGCCCTGCAATGTTTATCTTTGAGCCAACTGCCCTTCACAGAGGAGCAGCCTAAAGTAGTTTCATGTCCCAGGTCTTTGGCCTGCAAGTGCTGAGGAATCAATCATTACCAGCTCTTGATGGCCTGATAGTTAACAGGCCGAACTGAAGCCAAACTGGTTGTTAATTGTGGTAACTACTGATTTTAAGCGGTTGCTTCACAGAGACCCGGGTGCTCCAGCAATTCACCTTGTGTTGAAATTAGCAGGCAAGGCATTGATAAGGGGCAATAAAGGGAAGTTCACAAGCTATTAGCAAACGGTCTCTCTCTCCCAGTTGGGTGTCACTTTATGTGGACTGTAAGCTGCAAACCCATGCCTTAAAGATGAAAGATGAATCCCTGTATGTGATTGCTTTACTGTGGATTGTTAAAAGAGTGGTAAAGAATGCCTCTCTCCTCTTCTGGGTCCCGTACTTGTCCCCAGAATCACCTCAAATAATTTCCAGTTACTGTGTGTGTAACTTTGCCTAAAGTTCAAAATAAAATTTATGAAAATGTATTGGGCACTTTTTCATCATTGGCCAGAGGTTGGAGAAATTACTCTGAGGACTATAATTCTCAGATTCCTGGCTCAGGGGTTAAGGGAGTCACCCAAAAATGTAACTCTCTCCAGCTCTGGTGTTATGCCTGGCCTAGGCATCTGGATGGGGAATGTTCTAGGTATTCTACCTCTGCTGGTTTCACCTCTTTGCCAGGTGGCTGACAAATACGACATATATCCAGTGTCCAAACAGCTCATAAATTAACATGATCTTCACACAGATCTCAAACACATTAAGCTGTGATGACCAGCATGTACTTTCAAATATAGGGAATGGAGAAAGTGGATCACAATCCATTGATGTTCCTGCTAAAATAAATCTGGCCATCTCAAAGCGACTACAGAATTACTTTTTTCCCTTTTTCATTATTGCTCACAGAAGTCTGTAATTGATAGTGATTGATTAAGATATTCGGGAATACAAAGCAACATCTGACTTTAAAGAAACTTTACAATTTAAATAAAAAAGTTTTTATCTGCTTACTAGTACAGCTATCTAGGCCTCTATAGAGGTGATACAGCCCTTACCTCCTCCTACCGCTAGCTTCTGCCTAAACCAAAAGCGTCCTCTTTAATACTGGAAGCTAGCATCCTCTGCTTGCCCTCAGGCCTTTTGCCCTTGCTTCCCAGGGAAGCAGTGCAAAATACTCGCAACACTCTTTGTACGTCACTAGAGCACCATTTGAAAACAAGTTGCTGCCTGAGGTGATACAGCAAATGGCATTCTAAACATCCAATTTAAGCTGCATACTAACTGAAACCAGCCAAATTATTTTGGCATATTGGGCTGAAAATTCCACAAGGGCTCTTCCTATTCCTGGAAAGAAAAAGCACAACAACAAATATAACCACAATTATAAGTAAATTGTTATCAATTTGCCACCCTTCCATGTCACTCAAAACCTGCTACCTGGAGTGCTCGCCTTTCATCTGCCTGAGGATATGCTTAGTAGGAAAACCTACTGGGACATACTGACAAACCCCGTGTAGGACATGATTTGTCATGAGAGAATCTCTTGAGAGCCACTTCCAATGTAAGTCTTTGGGACTGCATTCAGCAATTGATTCAATAGAAACCCAATCGGTTATAGCTGACAGAGTGTTGGACAAGGACTCAGCAGGCCTGAGTTCAAATTCCCACTCTGCCATTAAAACTTACTTGTGGGCCGTCAATGGCAAACCACTCCTTGAACATCGCACATACCTCAAAAGCTCTGTTAGGGCGGCCATAACCTGGAAGCAAGTTGATGGCACATAACAATTGATTCAATAGTTCTACTCTTAGTTTGGACTAGCTATAGGATTGTCTATCAGTGTTGCTAATTCATGTTGGGTTGTGACGCATAGTTCTGCATGAAGGAAGGTGAAGAAGTGGTAATTCTTTCTTGAAACTACAGAAGGTAAAGAACCTTCATCTCTCACTTGTTTAAATGGAGCAGGACCATTCTTACTGATGATATAATGTAGACCAGCATTCCTGAACGTCAGGCATTCTCCAGATGTGTGGGACTACAACCCCCATCATTCCCAAGTTGCAGGACCAATAGTCATACTGAATGGGGCAGTAGAAATGGTAGTCCAACATAGGCGGAGAATACCAGCGAGGAATGACTACATTTGAAGGGGAACACAACACTACGCTGGGAAACACTACCAAGAGCACAGGTCTGCAGCACTCCTGAAACAGTGAGTCACTGTGGCAACTGAGGCACTAGTTGGAGTTGCGGAGGGGAAGAAATCATTTTCCAGGATAAAGTACAAAGTCCTGTTATGGAAGTGCAACCTGGAGGAAGGACCTCTGGACTCTGTATAACAAAGAAGTGGAAATTGCAAATCTATTGCACGACAAGCAAATTGATTGCCTGGAAAGGAGGAAGCCCAGCTTCCTCTCACTTCATCTTAGCCTTTATCACAGTGAGAAGAAGGTGTGATTCATGCTAATTAATTAGATTATGGTGGCATGGCACTTTTAATTTGCACTGGAAGCATGTTACAAAGTGGCTGTGAAAACACCCACATGTTTCACATCCCCCCATCAGTCAAACCCCCAGTTTTGAATAGCTCCTCCTGCAAAAAGGGGGAAGGGATCTAAATATATATCAGGTCATTTTTGCTTTGAAGGAGCTAAGCAGGCGAGAAAGGCTGAAGGACAGAGGAAGGAAGAACAATACACTAGGCTATGAAGTGGGAAAAGCAGAAAAGGCAAAGTGGAAAACAACAACCTTGTGTAGTCTGACACAAGCATTTCCAATGTGTAGTGTCCGGTCCCGTGGGCTGCTGAGTGTTGCAGCCTGGCCAGGTGGTCCAAACCCTTCCAGAGAAGAACCAAGGTGCATCCCAAATGCCTCCAGGCATCCTGTTGCTACTTGCTCTTTCTTTTCGTTTGTGTATACCAAGGAACAGACCTTGAGAGTGATTGTGAGCATAAAAATGACTAGCCTTGGTTACACCGTTCATTTTTTTTTTACATCTTGTGGCTCCAGAATAGCTACAACCCCAAGGGTCCTGTTGGCTGGTAGGATTCTGACAGCTTCAGCACAACAAATGAACTTCTCTAAGTGCTGACTTGGATTCACCCATTGGGATACCTTTTCTCCCACTGATCTAAATTTTCACTACTTGACTCACTAGGACACCATGAAGCAGACCAGGCTTGTCACAGCTGTCCTAGTAACCTCTCACTCCACCCCTGGGGACAGCAACACACCAATGATACAGTGTTCAGCCACAGAATGCATCTCCCTAATGTTCCTTGCAGTATATTGGTAACAGAATATTGTTTTCTGAGACTACAACTCCCAAAATCCTCTGGCCAGAATGGCCCCTAGCCAGGATGATGGGGGGTTCTGGCAGTTGTAGTGCACAATAGTATTTCCAGATGTTGAATCCAAAGGACATGGGGGAATTTGGACTGAGTTATGAAATTACAGTAATAGCAGGGGATCTTGGACTGGGCTAGTCAGGGCTTAAGTGAAGCTTTACAGGGGTTCAGCTTCTCAAAAATAAAAATGTGAGGTAGAGAACAGAGAAATCTCATGTATGTCAGTCAGCACAGATTCAATCTGTCTGTTAGTTTGCACTGATTGCAAACCAATTTGAAGGGATGGTGTCTGTTTTCCCATTGGTACCATATGATGAGGGGATTTAAGATAATCTATCTGTGTATTGGGAGTTCATCTCCACACTGCGTAGTCCCAGGGTGCCCCCAGAAGAAGGAAATGGGAAACCCTTCTGAGTATTGTATATCTAGAAAACCCTGGAAAGAATTGCCAGAAGTCAAAATTGACTTGACAGCATGCTATTATCCCATGTTATCTATATATTTCCCCTGAGACAAAGAGACATTGTTTGCATGACTACAGTACATGTGGGCATCCAGATGTTGCTGAACTACAATTCCCACAATGCCTGTGCTGTGATGGCTGGGTTGATGGGAACTGTAGCTTACCAACATCTGGAAGGACATAGATTATCCAGCCCTAGGTTAAAAAATTTAATATTTTAGAGAGTGAAAAGATACTTCCAGGTGGAAACCTGTTAACACAACAGTCAAAATACATTGTAAGCCTACTCTTCCTTTTCATCCTCAATGTTTCTTTTTTCCTTAGAGGTAAAAAGACAGAAGGGTTGGTGGGGAAATATAGGAGAATTTCAAATGGACAATGATGCCACCCGGACTTTCTTCACAAAATTCCACATTTGTGGATAAATGTCCACATGTGGATAAAAGTCTAATCTGGATGCAATCATGTGGGGTATTAAAAGTTTGATGGAGTCCCTTTAAAGCTGCATTTAGAGCTTGAAAATGTTCCCTTTCTGAATGACATCTCCAAGCATTCTTTAGTCAGCACAGCCATTGACCATGCTGGCTAGGAAATTCAGTACCTACTGGTCCAAAAAAGGTAACATTTCCAGGTTTTGACCCAATTCCTTTCTTTTCCCTGAAAGTGACTTCTTAAAAGAAATGTATGGGTTTCCACACACACACACACACACACACACACACACACACACACACACACACACACACCTTGGAGCCATCCTGAAAAAGTAGGTGCCATTGGAGGTGGCTTGTGGTTCATCAGCTGTTGTCCATTTCAGGCGGAGTGGCTTGCTCCCTCTGCCTACATTTCCAGAGCAGCCATTGTAATGGCAGTGGAGATCATTTGTGAGAAGAACAGGTTGGTGGCCCCGTCTTGACAGGTGCTGAGAGCACGTATTGGGAGCATTCAGCAGCTGCCAATGTAAGGACCAGGATCCATGAGCTGGGCCACTTTGATGCAGGTTAATGGAGAGAGAGAATTAATATTTGGCCTTTCTATTAGGTTTTTTTTTGCAGAGTCCCGTCTTAGCTTCAAAAAGGGTGTGTGAGAGGAGGGTCTTCAGAAAACCCAGCCGAAACCATCAGCAAAGTCGAGGACTTCCCTCCCTCGCTTGCCCTCCCACCCCCAACTGGCATTGCTCTCAAACAAATGAAACGTGTGTAATTAATGGGCCAGTGGGCTGGACAGGTCCCACATGAAAGCGTTTCCTGGACTTCTCCTTCATTTGCATGGTATCAGAAGCTGTTCAGGAGGTGTGACTTTTCCCACGGGGGGGAGCCCTCGGCTCCATGGTACAATAAAGGCAGTACTTTGTAACTAGAATTAATTGAAGGTGTGGGGAGGGCCAATGGAGCGGGAGGAGGGTACAAGGCACGAAGGGAACGTTTGAAAGCTGAGCCCTTGCCATAAACAAGCAAGTGGAGACCATCCTTGGAGAGTCAAAGTTTCCTGCAGATCGTCACACCACCGTCCCTCTTTGACGGGTGGCACTGGCATCACGACCTGTTTGCTCCCAGAGCGAGGCTGCTGGGGGGCGGCGGGGTTGTATTCTGGGAGTCGTAGTCCCAAAAAGTAACATTCCCAAGCGTATTATAACCCATCTCCCTTCACAGAGTACGCAACCTGGGGCGGACATTTGAAGTTGGGAGCGAGCTCCTGATTTTGTCTGGCAAGAGCGTTTCCGGAAGCTTGCATAGCCTTGCTGCTTCCCCGACAGAAGTGGATGACGCTGTTGGTTTTGGCTTGCTTTCACCTACCTGATGGCAGCGATCTGTTTTAAACCGGCCAAGATGCTAAGAAGGAAAAGAGACAAGATATATTCCCTGGAAGGAAAGGGGACCTTCAAAGAGCCCTTCCAAGCAGACATGGGCGAACAGAAAGCAAAGCAAGAGGAAACAGTGCATATGTCTTCAGCTGACCCCTATCTTAAAACTAAAGGCATTGTGCGTATTAATAAAGCTTCTGTTTATAAAAGTAGTGGAATTATAAAATCTCAATTACTTTTGGATCTGCACCAATTTTTGCAGGCAATGTAATCATTTGAATACATTTCATCCATTTTCTTTGTACCTTTCTCCCAACAAAACGACCCAAGACAGCTTTCAAAACATATCAGGATGCTTAAAAACACAATAAATCACAATATTGAAAAGGAAAAAAGTAACTTTTCCAAGTACTGGTGTGAGAAAATGAATAGGCAAAGATATGTAACTCACCTCATTAATCTGAAAGCCGTCCTAAAGTATGATCATTCTAATTAGTGACTATAGGGGGGAGGGGAGGATGGAGGTGTTTATACCAGACTACAGCTGCAGTTCTATGTATACATTTATCTATGGTACCTCCAGATAAAGCTTTTATTATGCATTCATTCTGTCTCATTCACAGACTTTTGCAGGGGACTCACACATTCTAGGTTTTCCCACAATTTTTTTGCATTTTTTTTGTAGCACAAAATATTGAATAAGGAGGAAAAGGTACAATATATCCTCCGCAATGCCTTTTGATTAGTAATATTGTCCCCTGTGGCTGGACCATTATAGGATTAAGTTTTATCTTATCCATTAAAGTTTAGTTTTGAACATATAATTTATCTCAAAACAAATGTTTCTGAGCAGTAGACATCCCAAAAAAAGCACAAGCCATTATATGAACTTAGACGTCAGTCTGATGCACAGTTTCCCTTATCTTTTTTAGCAACCCTCACAGAACACATACTGTTATAAATGGTTTGTTTGTTTGTTTGTTTACTTACTTACTTACTTACTTACTACAAAATAAGGCTTTCTTTTATGTTGAAGCATTGCACAACTTAGTGTTTGATATGGAATACTTTTTATCATCCATATGAATACTAGTGTTAGAATTGTACAAGTAATTGTGGAATTATACAAGGTGTTTAAACAAATAAATGCAGATAGGGAGATGAAGAGTCTCAGTAAAGGTGGTGTAGCAACTGCTACAGCATTCTAATGCAGGTTATACAGGAGGGGAGGTGGCTGTAATATAATGAAAGAGTTCTGTGTACAGTGCAGTCTTTTTCATCAATGAAACACTTTGCAAAGAGGCTATTAATTATGCCTAACCAACAGCCACATCCCAAGAATGGGGAATTCAATCACAAGTAGAGCATAAAGCTAGATGTTAAAAATAAAAAACAGCTGTCATTGTCCTTTATGTTACTGTCTGGACAGTACTATCTGTAACAAAAGACAAAAGAATTTGGTATTCGAGTGACTGAAGGTGAGAAAGAAGTTTTCTTTCTTTCTTTCTTTCTTTCTATGCTGGCTTTTTGCTGGTGAAGAGAACCAAGGCAACTCACAGAACATATTTCCATTGTGTAAAGCAGAAGAGATTTGCCTACAGAAGCCTTTGTACCTCATCCCAGTTCCTACTAGCAATCAAGATTCGTGTGAACACTTTGTCAGTGTATTGTGGTCTAGTGCAGTGGTTCTCAAACTGGGGTCCCCAGATGTTCTTGGGCTGCAAAAGCCTTCACCACTAGCTGTGCTGGCCAGGATTTCTGGGAGTTGCAGTTGAAGAACATCTGGGGACCCAAGTTTGAGAATCACTGGTCTAGTGTGAGATCATCAGGGATATGACATCAAAACACTTGCAGGGTTCTCACTCCACTTGAACCAAAAACTTAAGGATGCTTCCAGGTGAGATTTTTAGAAGGCAAGTATCCTGTTGCCTCATTTGTGGAAATTTACTGAAAGTCCGAATGACCTTGTCTTCAAATTAGAACCCTCTCATGTTTTCTCACTGCTATTTACTTCTTAACCAGAAAAAAAAAACTATTATGGCGGAAAATACAGAGCAGCTGGACAATATCTTTAGTGTGATAGTGCTAAAAGGCCTGTTTCCAGAGGCACTCTAAGCCAGTAAGAACAACTGGGCCCCCAAGATCCTCACTATTCTGGGTTGTGATCACAAGATATTCACACTCAGCAAAAGAAGATGGAACAGATAATCTTTGCCTTCCTTCTTCCTAAGAACTGTCCACAGGGCAATCAATAATAAGAATTTATATTCCAACAAGTATTTATACAGCTGCCACAGCAAACTGGGAAATAAAATAAAAACATGTATCTTAATATGTGTGATAGTTCAATCTTGTAGGAATTGATAATGCAAACCAATCAATTATTCATCTCAACATAACCAAAGTGATTGATAGATGAATATCATAACACAACCAAATGTGTTGAAACAAAGTCTTCATCATGAGTTCAGCAGACGCAGGGGCTCTACCTGTATGTACCCCAGTACCCTTTGAAGTTGACCAGAACTGCTCTTTTAAAAGTGCTAGCTGTTAAAGCTGTTCAGAAAATAAAAGTCTCTTGGGGTTGCTGTCTGCATGCACTGGAACTCTCTTCCTGAATCCCTCTGAAGGATGACATATGGGCAGGCATCCAGTTGGGGACATAAGGCAGAATTGTTTCAATGAACCTTCAAACTTTGTTAAATTGCTATTTCATTATGTATTGAATAATTATGCAGTTAAACATTATTTGGTAAAGTATATAAATTGGAACTGTTCAGTGTATTTGTGGTTGTTTTTTATTCCAGTTATGTTCTTACTGCTTCTGTGGTGTATTATTTTGGTATTAGATTGCTATATTTTATACTATGTGTAAAAGTTGTTGAATTAAACTGTACACTATGCTGAGTGCCTTTGGTCAGAGGAATGGCATATAAATGGAAACAATCAATTGTTAAACATACACTCAATGATCAGTGGTGTAAAATACATTTTACACACACACACACAATATAATTAATGAAGCTTCCTGTCAGATGCATGCACATTTGCTTTTAAAAAAATCTGTACCATTGGAATGGATACTATAGCAATTTCTACAACATTAAATGATCCTAGTTGTTTATACTAGGACATTGTTCTTTTTTTTTTGGATCCCAGTTTCTAGTGGTAGGTGAGCAGGAGTGGAGAACTGTTGGCCTTGCAGATGTTTTATCCTGCAATTGCCACCAGCCCCACTAAAGCTGGACAATAGAAGGGATTGTTGGAGCTGTAGACAGCCTGTCGTCCAAAATTCTAAACAACCAGATGTCTTGCCCTCAC
This sequence comes from Intellagama lesueurii, assembly GCA_037013535.1. Classification (NCBI taxonomy): domain Eukaryota; kingdom Metazoa; phylum Chordata; class Lepidosauria; order Squamata; family Agamidae; genus Intellagama; species Intellagama lesueurii. The sequence continues at coordinate 214,952,328 of JBAJHW010000003.1, forward strand.
CCTTCATGTACAGAATCTAATTCATTTTCATGTGCTGTCAATTTCAGACTTCCATAGGTGGCTGCATTGGCTGCCAGTCATGGGCATCTCTCTGTCTTACTGCTGTTCCTATTACAGTAGCTGTTTTCACCTGCTCTTCATCTGCCTTTACTGAACCAACAGGCAGATAGCATGATGAGCAAGAACAATAGGAATCTTCACACAGCTCTAACGTTCAGGAGGTAATGTGTCCAGGGCCCTAAACAAAGAGACAAGCAAATAGTTATTGTTCACCCTGGTAAGGAGAGAGCAATGAAAGTGAGTCTAATGTAATAAAACCAGCATCACATCTGAGTATGTCACATTGCTGTGACATGGCTGTGCTTGATCAACTGGAGCCATACCAAAAAATATTAAACTTTTAAAAATGTTTAAAAAGCCTTCACAGATTTCTCCACTATGCTTAGTGCCTGAGTAATTCATAGATCTTTCTGACAGTGTTAGTGGGAGAGGTTAAAAATGGAAGTCGAACACCATTGATTTATGTTTGAACTTTAGTCATCATGGTATCTTAAAATTGTTGAAAGGCGTAAGCAGGGTGCTACCCCTTCCATCTCAACCACAGGCCAATCGTTGATAGTTTTCTCCCGTCTTTGTTGGCCACTCTTAGTCTTAATAATTTAAGGAATAGCACTGTAGGAAATAGTAGCAAAAATAATGTCTGCATATACGCATGGATGCCATCGTGACCAACCAGAGTGACCATTTGGCCAGATCGGTGAACTAGAAGTGTAAAAAATAAAATAAATACATCCTGCCCTTTGTTCCGTGGGCAAGAGCAAATGTAGTAGATTGGACTGAAAAACAGGCTAGGAAGTTCCAGACTCAAATCACCTTTCAGTTATGAATGAGATAAGTGTCTTTCAGCAAGATGCTGCCTTTCAGCCTCAGCCTTCTTCTATTGGTCTGTAATATGGGGATAATAGCAATGACATGTTGTAGAGGTTTGTTTTAATGATTAATTAGATAATGGATATAAATTACAGTAGTCTGCTTAAAGGCCTAAAAGTAATTTGTTGGCTGCTCTTTACATTTCTCGCCTGCTTCTGATGGAGAAAAGCCTCTTAAAGCAGAACGTTCTGGATGGATTTGCCATCAGGAGGCACCTGTTTTAGACAGCAACTGGGGCCTAAAATGTTACTAAGGGAGGGAGAGAGATAATTATATGCATAATTATATGCTGCATTTCTCCTCACAGAGGACCTAAGGCGGCTCACAACAACTAAAATGATAAAACAAACAATATCATATTTCAAACAATTAAACATATATTACATACAAGATTGAAAACCAAGATTAGGCCAGTTTTGTTAGGAACTTCAAGCAGGATGATGAAGAATCTTTACAATACTCTTGGGTTCCTTCCATTTACTGGTCTTAAATGAAGACAACTTCAGTTGTTCTGCTTGCACATGGATCATTGCATGAGAAGAGCAACAATCATGGTGCTTCTGCAAGGAAGGATCCAGTATGTGCTTACACCAACAGAGGTCCTATTGTTGTCCATGGGCATGCTCTGCAATCTGACAGATTCGGCAGAACTAAGCATAATTGCACAATTATGCTCCACTGATAGAAGGATTCTAGCTGTGTTTAGTAACAGGTTGCAGCTCTATAGAGTACAGGATGATTCAAAGAGATCTACTGTAGATTAGACACAATGGAACACTGGGTCAGAACTTACAAGGTGCAAAAGTGAAGGTAAATGTTGGGTCTTTCATTTAGGTCCATGAGAGGTGGAAGAAAAAGTGCAGGATGAAAAGAGATCTAGCTTAGCAACAATACATGTAAAAATGTTTTTGTTAGGAAAAAGTGGATCGCAAAATCAATAAGGTTCTCCTGTGCTGCATAGCACTTAGGAAAACAAATGCAATTGTGGGCTGCATTTTAAAAAATTACAGCATCCAGAACATAGGAAGTCATAGTTCCACTATATTCTGCACAATTGAAGATATCAATGGGTTAAAAAGCACTTCTAGGCAAGAGCACTAAAGAAGGCAAAGAATTGCGAAAGCAGGTCCTGTGAGGAGAAGCGGAAACACCTTGGGGTCCTTTTGCCTAGAATAAAGAAGATAAACAGAAGACATAATTAGAGTCTTCAAATATTTGAAAGACTGTCCTGTCGAAGGCGGAGAGGATGTAGTCTCTGTTGCTCCAGAAGGCATGAGTGAAAACTGGAAGAAAGAAGACTTTCTCCAATGTAAGAAGAAGATTCCTGAGAGCAGAGCTGTTCAGCGGTAGAACAGAATGACTTGAACGTTGGTGAATTCTTCTTGGTGGAGGTATAGAAGTACAGTACAAATTAGATGACAGTCCGTCAAGGATACTGCAGTGAGTATGAGGTTAGGCTAGAGCATCTCAAAGGTCCCTTCAAGTTCTTAAAATGTTCTTATAATAACACTTGTTCTTGCTTGCCTAAGATGTACTCCAGCCCTGGATTTCTTCCTCCCCTCCAGGGCCAAAACAATTTCTATTGAGAACTGCCAGGTCCTTGGGTGCTGGTTAAAGTCTCATAGAACTGCTAGGTTTCTCTGGGTTTCCAGGCAGGGAGAGAATGTTAGAGTGAATGGTGTTGGAGGAGGAGAGAGAAGAAGAAAAAACTGTTTGTTTGTTTGTTTATGTCTGAGAGGTGTCTTTGAAGCCTGAATGCCTGTCACCACCCATTCCAAGCTGCCCCCAGGATTGACTGGCTCAATGCAAAGATGGTTGTACATGTGCTGCTTTTGTTCCGGTGTGGCATGCCAGAAAACAAGGAGCAGGAAGAAAGGACTTGGGAGTGAGTTGGCATGGGGTTCAGTGGGATAACTGTACTTGAACCCACTGTGCCATGTGGAGCAAGGAAGGTAATACAGTGCTAGTGTCATGATTTGTGAATCTCCTCTTTGTAGATGCCTTGATGGCAACAGTGCATGATCTGGGAAAAATTGAGGCAACCTGGCTCTGGGGTTGCTGTATTACTTGGCTAGTGGATTTTACCCACACACTGGGCCATTTATCTGGATAATCTTCTCACCTGGTTCCAGAGTCAGCTGGTCCAAAAGCAGCTCCTGCCCCTCTCCCAACTCTTGCCTGCTCTGCCTCCGTGACATCACTGGAGCCAACTCCTTAGTCAGAAGTTTTGGCCCTAAGATCTCAGAGACTCCTGCTAGAGTTGGTCAACCTATATCTATTCCAGTACCAAGATATTCTGCCATCTGAAGTGAACAAGATGGTGCTGCTTTTCCATTCCATATATAAAAGACAGCTGACGGGTGGGTCATGTGTTAAGGCAAGTGCCTATTTTGAGACATGCAAATCTTTTAGTGCCGTGTACCTGAGAATCAGATGTGACAACAAAGCTGTGCTTTCTCTCATTTAACCAAATAGAAACCAAAAGCAAACTACATGTTCCAGATGGGGATGGAGACAAGTTCCTTTTGGAATAAATGAGACATTCCCTTTCTCATACGGGCACACTGCTTCCTGATAGAGGATCAGCATATTTTCTAGTGAGGTCTTGAACCGACAGCTGGATCTTTCTTCAACATGGTCAATGGGACAATGTCCTTCATTACACATGAATGACAGCAAGCCAGCTTAGGATAGACAGAACAGGCAGCGTGATACGCAGCTGTTTCCACCAGTATCTCTCAGCATCTGCCTCCTGAAGCAACTGCCTTGTTTTGCCCAATGATTTGGTAATTAAATTGATTATGGCTTGGTGTTCAGTCTTTCAGTCTGTTTTGATCTTATCTTACCTTGAAAATGTTTCAAATGATTTAAAACTGTTGTAAAGTATTCATCCCTGAACCTGGATGCCCTACTCTTGGCGGTGGCCAGGAGTGTATTTGCATAATAAAAACTAGTGCACCAGCAACATCCATTTCTTGAGATCTCTGATCTGGCCACTGTGTAAGCAACACGGCCCTAGTTACTTCCCAACTGGATTACTGTAATGCGCTCTATGTGGGGCTGCTGATGGAAAGTGTCAGGAAACATCAATGGGTCCAAAATGCAGCAGCCAGATTGCTGACTAGGGCTAGTTACAGGGATCACATAACTTCCCTGTTACAGCAGCTCCACTGACTGCTGATCAGTTACCAGGCACAATTTAAAGTGCTGGTTTTATAGCCCTAAAAAGCCCTAAATGGCCTTGGTCGAAACTATCTCAAAGACCATATCTCCCATTATGAGCTGGCTTGGGTGTTAAGATCATCAGGAGAGGCCTTTCTCTCAGTCCCCTACCTTCACAGGTACATCTGATGGAGACACAGGAGAGTCTTCTTTGTTGTTACTCCCAGACTTCAGAATTCCCTCCCACAGGAGGCCAGACTGGCCCCATCTTTGCTATCCTTCCTCAAACAGGCAAAGACCTTTCTCTTCATGCAAGCCTTCCCTCACTAACCAGCTACTGGTGTGTGATTTTTAGATAGATTGTTATCCATTACTGCTTTGACTGGATTTTTAGCATTACTTGTGTTTTCCATTTCTTAGAGTGACATTTTTAAAATTTTTGTATACTTATTGATCTTTGCCTTAACATTGCCTGTTAATGTAAGATGCCTCCTTATTCATTATTCGTAGTTTTTAAATATCATTTTTCAATTATGTTAACCACCATTGTATACTCATTGTATTCAACTTTAAATATTGTCTTTCATTGTTATAAGCTGCCTGGGGTCCTTTTCAAGGAGAAAGGCAGGGTATAAATAAATAAATAAATAAATAAATAAATAAATAAATAAATAAATAAATAAATAAATAAATATTTCTACTGATTGTACTATGCACCAAGATCTATCAGTATAGGGCAGCTTTGAAAGTGTACTTATAAGGAAATAGATAAATAATAGTGGGGCTCACCTTGATCCTACTTCCCATACTAGCCAGCCAGATGTTCCTGGGGAATCTACAGGTAAGATATGCAAGAGCCCTCCTCCACCGTTTTCCTACCACCAGCTGGTATTCAGTGCTGTGCTTACTCTGCAACATGCATTCTAATAGCCAGGGCTACCCAGATTGAAGGGAAAAACAGGGTCCATTTGCCCTGGCCCCTACAAAGCTAGGGATGTTGTTCTTCAGCTTCTGGGTATATCCTGCCATAATACTCATGAAAGCACCAGCACCACCCGAGATGAATAGATCCTTGCAGGAAGCAGTGTTCTTAGCATCAAATTTATCTTGAGCTCCATAAGCCATGTGGGCTGGTCTGACAACAGCCATTAGTAGACTCATCTTTTCACATTCTAATCCCCACTGAAAACAATCTCAGTTTGTGTCTCCACAATCCCATCTATGCTGTGAACTCCACAAGTTAATCATGCATTGTGGCAACATTGAACAGCTTGTATCACAGAAGTATTGACCCCTTTAACAGCAAATTCCTATGCATGTGTAATTGGTTTTGTGGATGGAACAGAAAAGTTCTTCTGAACTTAATGGGATCCATTACCAGGCATGGAGCCATTGAGACTGCAGTCTGTACTCTGTTGATATCAGCGAACAGGATTTTGCAAAAAAATTAAAAAATGTGTGAAATAAAGTGATTGGCCTCTTTCAATTACTGGAGATGAAGTGCTTTTTACTCGAAATTACCAAAATATTATTAAAATCATTTCAGTCAGATTCCGTTTGAACTGGTGGCAGATGAGTCTCCCATCCATAATTCCATGGGCTCCAGGTTGAGAGAATGTGCAAGAACAGGCTTTATTGTAATGGAGAAACCAACAGAAACATGAACACTGTCCTAAACTCCCACTGGGAGCTTCCTTGGAGGTAGAGCTCCCTGCAGTAACCCCCTCCCCCCCGTGAATGTCCTTTCAAGAGGGTCCCCTGTTAAAGCCACAGGGTGCCCTTAGAGTCCTGGTCTCTGAAAGAGAGAGGGGAGGAGGAGTCCCAGTCCTGGTTGGAAACTTTTCAAGGATAGCTAGTAGAACTGGGTGGGTGATGTTGGGGCCAGCTCCTCTGCTGCTCCTGGAGCCTCCTCTGTCTCTCACACTGGCACTTTTGTCACCAGCACTGCAGCTGGGTCAGAGTGGGCACTACTGCTTCTGTTGGACAATGTGGCACCAAGGCCATGTCAGAGGTGCAGTAGACTCCTGGAGTCCTGGCCCCAGGGCTCTCTTGTTCATGGCCCCTTCCTTACCCAACATGTTGAGTTTGGGGACTTCGGCCTCGGATCTCTCTTCCACCTCAGCTGAGGCACAGAACTGGGGATCCCCAGCCTCAATGGCCTCTCCTCACGTCTCCTCTACCTTTGAAGTCTTTGTCTCTCCTTCTCCCTCAATTTCCCTGAAGGAAGCCCCTAGATTCTCCCGGTTTTCCTCCTTTATCCCAGCCTCTGCTTCCCCTTCTCTCCCACACAGGTGGCCCTCATCAGCCAGCTCCCTTGTTGGCACCTCTTGTCCCTCCCCCTTGTCTACTTGTACCCCAGGAGCTATGACCTCAGATGGGCCACCCAGGGCATCAATAGTGACCCCCCCTTGCAACACTGTTACAATGTCCTCAAGAATCACAACTTCAAAGTTCCAAACAGCTGTTGGGATGACCTGTCCCTGGAGAACCAACCCGAGGTGCCAATCCTTAAAGGATTCACAGCCAGGAAGGGTTTTTCCCTCACCCCTGTTTGCAGATTTTCTCCTCTCAATCCTAATTTTCCACTCCTGGAGAATTCCTGTCCCTACTGGAAATCACATAGCCAGAGCACAAGCCTCATTTGGACTATCGGGGGGAGGGGGGGAATTAATGCATATATTAAATATTACCAACCATGTCATATTTAATTTTGTATACAGTAAAAGTATACAAAGGAGACAAAGACTCCTAGAAGATAATGTGTCCTGTGATAGCAAGCCAGCTCAAAGTTTTAATACACTGAATTGTTAGGAAGGAAAGGAAGGAAGGAATCAAGCAAGCAAGCAAGCTGGCCATATGGTCCATGTGCAAAATCCAAAACTAGTAACACTTTTACTAGACCACTAAACTGCACTAAAAAGTGAGTTTTCAAGTTCCATAAAGGTGCTACCCAACCTTTTATTTGCTTTCAGTACTGTTATTTTAAATACTCCTTTGAAAACAAATCCTTTCCAATCAAGTGCCCAATGCAGGATCTTTCACTTCCTCCTCTCTCACTCTTAGGAGTATTAGTCAAGCCTTCTGCAGTTCTCGTTTTGACAGTCCATTATCAGCTTGTGTTGCTGGATCTATTCTAGCACATGCACACCCGGCAGAGAAGCAGACTGAGATGGAATGAGTAAGCAAACAATAGTTTCAGTGGGATTAAAAGCCAATATCAGAACTCTGTATTGAACCATAAAGAACAAAATAAGGTAGTGGCAATTTGCCTGGTAAGAGTAAGGCAACAGAAGATGATTACTGACTGGCCCTTTGCGCTGGTCAGTAGTGATTTTTCCTGAAAAAGTCATAACAACAAAGGGTTATCTGTAAGCAAGGTTGCAATCTTTATGCTGGTAGGGTCACCAGCTGCATCTCTTGTCAGATGGATTTGGACTACAGTGTTCCCAACTGCCAGCATCTAGACCAGTGGGAGCATCAGGGGCAGCCCTAACATTGGGCAAGGTGAGGCAGCAGGCTGACATGAAGGGGCAGCAAGTTGTCAGTTATATAATGTATTATGACTTGATTCTTGTACTCCATTGAAAAAGGGAAGTGCTTGTGGGGTTTTATGCTCTAGCCGTCAGAATTATTTGGCTCGTCCAGAATGCTATGAACCCTGACTTTAGGAGTGAGGGACATAACTGGCTTTTCTGCTTCAAACAGCAAAATGTCTGAAGTCAGACCACAAAGCATGGCTTCCTTTCTTAAACTCTTAGCGAAAAAAGAACATTTTAGCTTCTCTGCATTTAGGGTGTGCTCAGGAATTCTACTTGGTTTCATGGAAATCTTCATGGGGGAAAATAAGTACTTTAGAAACTGAGGTGTAATGGGGAAAATGTCAGTGTGAATTCAGTGGCACTTTATTGTCAAAACAAATGATACAAAAAAGGTCTACAGCAATTAAAGAAAAATGCAGATCTCTGGACACATGATTACCTTTGATAGGACAAACAAATCAAAACTAATGGCCCTCATCTTAGTACCACCCAGAGCTTGGAAAAGTTACTTTTAGAATTAAACTTCCAGAATTCCACAGCCAGCCATGGCTGACTATATGTTTCTATGAATCAGGGTGGCAAAATTTAATGTTTCCATGCTGTGGTACCACCTTGATAGCGGTAGTCATTCTTTCTTCTTTCTTAATCCCAAATGGAAACAATACCTGCAAATTGCAACCAGTGAGTGCCTAGAAGTCTCATTGGTTTCAAAAGGACTCGAACAAATCCAATTTTAACCAACTTTGAAGTCTGAAAATATTGGGAAGAGATCCACAGAAATAAAGAGGAGTTGCACAAAAACTCTTGATGCATTGTATTCCATTAAATTATTTGTTTTATCTGAGGTAGACACTTGGTCCCAAATTGATTTATACATTTGGAGAGGGCACAGTCTATGTTTACCCCTAGGTCAACTACCTCCTACCCACCCCCTCCCCCTATTAAAAGCAATCTATTAAAAACATAACACATGCCCCCCTCCCAATGGACTCAAAATATTTCTAAGTGAAGAGCATTCCTCCACGAGTCATTGAACATTACATTGCTTATTTTTTAAAAAGCAATAACGTTGGAATACAAAAATAGAGCCTCTTTTATGTTTTTTAAAAAACACAGAACAAACAATTATAAACAACTAGGTCAAGTTTCTTTTCCTTCCCCTTCTCTTCTTCCATTCCCCCTTTTAATTATCACAGGTAAGTCTCTAGTCATTGTCCATCATTTAAGTCTCTACACAATGTCCTCCAAGGAAGAGAAAGGAGGGCGGGAGTGGCACTAGTAGGGCGTGGGCAGGCAGGTCAAGGGGTTGGTTTAGGGCTAGAGTTCCGAGTCCTTTTACTCCTCCGGTTGAAAGGGTAATTGAGAAATTCAAAGCGTCTGTGAGGCTCTGTCGTTTGGTGGCCCTTGGGCAGCCTCTTCATGAAGTGCACCTCGCGTTGATGCTGACGGGTCTTGGACCCCTTGCGGGGGCGCCCCTTTCGGGTGAAGGCCATGTACCATCCTTCATACTTGGCATTCTGCAATGCTGTGTAGTTGTTCTCTAACACAATTTCTGTAAAGACACAGTCCTTGCCTTTGCCATTGCTCTGCAGATTGGAACAAGAGGAGAGAAGCAAATGTGTTTTAAAATGGGATATGTAGACAATTTGTAAGATCAAACTTAACATAGATATTTAAGATATGCCTCTCTCTTTTTCCATTGGTTGCAATCCATTAACAGTTGAGAAATCAAATTCAAAGTTTGTAGGAATATGACTTAACATTGGGGAACGTATGTACCAGCAGTGTAACATAACAGTCCAATATAAGATGAGATATGTAAGTCCCGTTTGGCTTTCTGAACATTCTGTTCAACAAAAAATCTTTCCAGAAATCTCTGATTCCATGCAAGCTGAGAAAGACATCTCATCTGGTACCTGTTCCTCCACACACTGCATAGCCCACATCTATCTATTTTCTCTGGCTGTTTATCAGCTGATAAAGTTGTGTCAGGCTGGAGTAGGTTTTACTGTCCTAATGAGTAGACCTGAAGTGATAGAGAAGATAGCACCTCCTGAAGGTGCAAAGTATCCTTAGCATTTATGAGAAAACCTGCCAGACGTGGGATATTGCTAATAAGTGTCACTTTGTTTGAATGCAGCCCAGCTCATTAGAGATTCAAATGGGAGTCCATCTTCAACTCCATCCTGCCACTTTGCACCAACTAGCAAAGTCACAGGGAATCCAAGAGGAAATGTGAACTCCTAGGTTCCCACTTTCTACCACAATAAAGAGTGTAAGACAAACTACTAAGCGGATGTGGCAACAAATACTGTAGCAAAGAATATTGGTTGGTTTAAATGAAAATGTCCCCTTGGAAGCATAGCATGGATCCATTCAGGAGGCAACAGAGAAGCCTAGGATCAGTCACTGTTATGGTGTAATGAAGATATTTTACATTCCTAAGTGGATACCTGAAGTACAAGGCCATCCATTCTCATCAGTAGCTGAGGAATGAAAGCAAAACCAGTTTATATTTAAATAGGCATCAACACAGAATGAACCCATTCCGCTGTCCCCTACTGGTTCTGATTCAGAACAAACCAAAGATTTAGCACTCAATGTAAAATCAAAAGAAATTAGAAGGCACCTGGAATGAAAAAGATTGCTCGGTTTGTGGATGGCCATATAACTAATTATTCACTGGTAACCTGGTAATTCTAGAGAAAACAGCAGCAATTTGCTGCTCAGCATGAATACACCCAATTTCATCTGATTTTAGAAACTAAGGGTGGCCAGGCCTGGTTAGGACTTGGATAGGAAACTACCAGGGATCTACGGGTGGGACCAGGACAGAATCCTGCCTGAAACCATGAAAAGACATTGCCACTGAGTATTCAAATGACAGATAGGCCAATGGCCTGACTCAGTATAAAACAACTTCCTGTGTTATTATGTAAAACAAGATTAATGTTTCCACATACACAGAGAATCTTAGACTGAGTCAGGCTATTCATCCATATAACTCAGTATTATCTCTAGCAGCCTTCCCAAGCTAGCACTCTCTGGATGCATGGAATGCAATGGCTACTGGTCATGTTGACTGGGGATAATGGGATCTAAAGCTCAACATATTGAGGAGGTGCCAGGTTGCCTGCAAAATATCTCCCATTGAACTATGCCCTTTCCCCTCCTTTGTGACTTGGCTTTCTCCAAGGGAGGTAAGTGAATATTTTGTGCAGTTGTGCTACAGATTTAAAAGTCTACAGACTTGGTGCAAGTTTCAACTCACAGAATGAAATGAACGCTACGCATGCATCGGTCTAGGCTATTGGGGGCGGGTGGGTAACAGCACGCCTTTTTTTGGTGTTAGGAGAAAGACTGTAGGGCCACAGGGTTGATAAAGAAATGTGGAAGGTGCAGACAAAACATGACACAAAGGTCTGTCTTGTTTCTGACACAACTGAGTGCTATCCAAGACTTTTAAGTTTCTTAACACAGAAAATAGGGTTAATGCAGTAAAAGACTGCCCTCCTCTCGGAGACAGAAATGCGGTGCATGAAATGCACACAGGCTCAGCGTAATTCTTCCTCTTCTAAAACCAAAAGGTTGTTCAGATACACTAAAGACACGTCCTACTAGGAGAAAAGAAGGCAGGGCACTAACCAAGAGAACTATACGTTTACCAGGACAGATTTTGCAGGAGAAACAATGACCTCACACGCCGGGGGTTAAAGGGTCACAAGAGGCACCCAGCGTTATAGCACCACAATGAAAATTATGCCTCTGCTTTGGTGACAAACATGGGCAGCACTTGGGAGTCTCTTCTGGAGTGAAGGAGGAACACACTCCTCCTTATGAAAAACAGCTGCTACTCAGCCACTGGAAGTTAGCAAAGCACAGGAAGGACAGAGACCTGTATATGGCACAGAAAGTAAGCAAATGTGCATAGATCTGCTCATTTAGTTCAACTCCTCTTAGGGTGAGGAGTGGGGGGACATCCTTGATCAAGAACTCCTACTTTAAGGAGACCTTGGAAGCTGGGGACTGATTGGAGTGAACAGTGCTGGCGAACAGGATTCAAAACTTTTTGCCCTACCTTGTCAGATTTCAAAATTGCCTATTGCCCTGATATACTAGAATTGGGAAGCTGGTATAGGGGAAAGAGTTAAACCTCCCCTGAGTGCCAATTTATTTATCTATTTAGGTGATATTTCATTAGATCTCTATCCAGAATTTTGTTCCACCAGCACAAGGCAGTGTACATGGCTCTTGCCTCCCCATTTTATCCTTTCAACAGCCCTCTGAGGTTGCTCAAGCTGAGGGTAGATGGACAGCCCAAGGTCACCCAGTAAGTTTCATGACTGAGTAGGGATTTGAACCCAGTCCTCCTGAGTCCTAGTCCAGCTCCCTAACTATTAAACCACACTGGCCACACATTTGCCACTGTGGGGCCATTGGGATGAAAGAGGTGATTGTCCTGAGCAGCAGACTCAGCTCATCATGAAAGGGAAAAAAGTAATTTTAAAAGGTTAGTAATTTAACTTACTGTTTTGGTATTTTTACTCCCAGAAAGACGCATCTGCAGGATTTTCTGCAGGAGTCATTTCAATTCTGCATTCTTAGATAAGAGGGACAAAATACTAGAGGCTGTGCCCTGAATCCTATTCTTGGCCCCATCTATTCTGGCTGCTTTTACAGGTTAGAAACACAACAGGAGATCCTGAGCACTGATCAGCTGTTTCATGTCTAGCTTGAGTTGTTGTTCTAAGGTGGATCAAGGACCACAACTTAGAAATTTTACTTCTTCGGGCCGCAGTACTCAGAGTCCCCTAGCTAGAACTTGCTGGGGAATTCTGAATGTTGTGGTCAAAAAAAAAAGAGTAATATATCTAAGCTCTGCCAAGGACTTATATGAGACATGGACCTTTGTCTCCTCCTGAACAATGGAATCCCAACATGGGTCCCCTGTACTCATCATCCCCACACCAGGTTCTGACATTTCACCAAAAACTGCCTAGAAAATTTCAATTTCTTTTTTGTAGATATTATTACTCAGTACTTACCACTCTGCTATTCTGATGGTGCCCACCCTAAGATACTTCATATTACTGTATTAGAAGCAGGTGTAAGTACCATGTGACCCTCCAGATGTTGCTGGACCTGCATCATCCATCTGCCAACTAGCCATTACAGGTAGCTGCTGGGGAGGTTTGCAGTTCTGGAGAGCCCAACATTCCCCATCCCTCTACTAAGGCTAAACCAAAGCCCATTATTACACTCTGTAAAGTCAAGCATGCCTTGTTTCTCTTGGTGGCAAAGAAACTTGCAGGATTTTGCAGTGTCCGCTGGCAAGAAACCATTGATCTATGACTTTTCAAAGCCAGTTTATACAAAATGTGTAAAATCAAATTCCAAAACTGTATTCTGTTTGCCTGGAAGTAGAAAACAGTGTGCTTTGAATGTTCTTTAACTGTCAGAAAATTCCCCAAGCAGTATGTCACGGAGAGGGCTAACAGTGAAATTGTAAAAATGGGCTAAATCTAGCACTAGCAGTGCTTAGAACCCCTGAAATGAATGGAACTTTTTGATCACAATTAACTTAAGTCCTATTTCTTTCAATTCCCATACTGTAGGTACAACAAACATTGGATTCAGCTCTATGTTTACTCTGATGCATGTGTCATCATGTTTAGAAAAACTTATATTCTCTAGAAAGGCTGCTTAGGATCTCAGCCTTAGGTGCCGGACGTTTTTTTTAATGTAATTGGAAGGAAAATAATCCCCTTAATGCCATGTCTGGGATCATTCTGATAGTCCTAGTGCTGCTAAGAACAGCATACAATAACCCATAGAGGAATATATTTTAACCAATAACATGTTCAGGGATTAGTAGGGTAGTATTGAGACAATACCTTGAGACAATATCCCACCCCCCAATTTAAAACAGCCCTTTAAAAAAGTTTAAATGCCGGTTGGAAGGCTCCAAGCAGCTGAACACTGAAGGCTGAACTATGTGACAGACAAAACAAATGTTTGTGGACAGCTGTATTTATGCAAGGTGGAAGTGGTAAGGAGATTTTCCACGCCAGTTTCCTATGTTTTCTCCCTCACTCACAACATCCCCCTCAGTATATCAGTGTACAATTAACAACATGCAATCCTGCATGGCAGTAAGTGGGAGAGTTTATTATGGTGCGTTCTGGTATCCTTAATGTCACAATACTAAGCATTTGTGGCGGCCTCACAACCAACCTTGTTTTTGAATATTTTAGTGGCCTAATAATAGTATTACCCATCCTTGCTTTTGGATAATATATACTGTGTGACCTCAGTAGGTGGAATGAGAGTGTGTGGTGGTCATTGCCCAGAATTTCTGCTCTCTTTGGGATCTTATATTTTCCCCACATAGGAGACAAGAAGAGAGCCTCGGCCCTCAAAATTTTATGCCATATAAAACTTATTAATTTTCAAGATGCCACAAGACTCTTAGTTTTAAAGATAACAGATTTGGAAAGTCTTTCTTTCTTCCTTTTGCTACAGGCCATCCTGGCTGGTGGATTCAGGGAGCTGTGGTCCAAAAAGAGGATTTTTCCAAGCAGATAGTGCTAAGAACATTCCACAGATTTATACCCACTATGATAACAGGCTACTATGGGAAATGGGAGAAAAGAGCTGATTGAGTGATTCATTGATTGATCAATTGTATTTATGTTTTCACTCCTTCAGTTTTGGAGTTATTTATTTCCTTGTCTATATTCCTTAGTATCTTATGTTCCTTTGAGAAACATGCAAAATATTCTGTGCATGTTTAACTTAGAAACAAACCTGATTTGGTTCAATGGCTGCAGTCTTTGATACGCTGCCAGAGTGGAGGCAGGAAGACATAGAGTGCCTGAGATCCTAGTTCAGCCAATAGCAGGGTTGGCCCAAGACGCTTTGCTGCTGGAGGCGTATCAACAAATGGTGCTTCCACTCATTTGTTAAGGTGCATAGCATCCAAGGCTAGCCAAGCTGTTTTGCAACACGAGACAGAAAATCCCATATGCACCTCTCCCCAACTCTAGGAGCTGTTTGGAAAATTTACCTTTGTGACTATAGTTTCCAGCATTCCTGAGCCAGAATGGTGGATTGTGAGGAATATATTTCAAGCAACAGAAGTCTCCAAAATCCGCCCTAAATGTGCTGCCTGAGGCAGTTGCATGAGCTCCATGTAATCGTATGGCTGGTCCTGGCCAGTATCTGTGCTGGAGTTTGCAGTGGGGAGATGTGTCATGGCAAATTGTGCATATATTGTGAATATTCCTTTAATCTACTAATATAATCCTTCCAGTTTTTGAGTTATTAAAGCAAAAACTGTCCACAGTATTAAAGTTTTCTTTCCTTACAATAATGACAAGAAAGCTTTCTTTACATGCTTTCTTACCAATAAAGGTAGCAATCAGTATTCCAGTCAAAAGCCTGGCAGAGTCTGCTGTAGGAGGCTGGCACTGAAAAATCACACTGTGAGAGTGTCTCACTCTAAAACTTCTCCCCATCTTTAGAGCTGTTTGGATTTTACTGCATGTACGGCTTTAATTGTCTAGTGGTGGGAGTTGCCATGAGCAAATGGCAAGCATGTTATATGAAAAACATGCAACGTGAAGGTAAGGGTGTGAATGGGCTAACTTGTGGCTCAGCTTGTATACTCTTCTGCCCTTCCATCATCAGCTTTCACTCTTGCAAGGGGTTTGCTCTGCTCCTCCTTGTCTCACAACAAACCAGCTGAGCCACACTCAGCATGCCCAAGGAGCTATGCAAACCTCATTTTCTTATCTTCTCACCTTGCCAATCAGCTTTCCTTTCTTGTTCATGCAGATATAGAAGCCAGTTTCAGCCCCCTTGATCCTTACCCGGCTCCCGAAAGTGTCGGTCTCCACAATGAGCTTGGCTGGAGAGAAGATGGCAACAAAAGAAGAGATGAGAATTAGTACTGTTTATTGAGCAGTGGCTGATCAGGCTTTTTGCAGAAGCACCAAAAAAAAAGGGGGCGGGCGGGTGGGGAGACAAAGAATTGGGTAATGAAATAATAATTAACAATAAATAAGAGAAGACAAGATATGCAAGACATGCTACAATGCTACAGGAAGGAATTATTCAGTTAAATAATAATTATTAGTTAAAATAGTTCTGGGAACATGTATTCTCATTGGGGGGCACAAAAGGTTTCCTGCTCTCTAAGGCTAATCTAACATATTCAGAAACCCTAAATATCACATAATAAACTGTTCCTGCCAATGCAAACATAGTTTTATTTGAGAAAATATTATCTCCAGTACCAGGACAAAGGGGATCAGGAAACTGAGATATAAAGGGCAGTCTAAAAAGAAACGAAGTCCTCTACCTCCAAGCTGGTGATGTTGAAAATTACAATGCCTAAATCATTACATTAGGAAATTGCCCCAAATTTTCTTGTTTTCCTTTTCCTTGTCTATCCTGTTTTCCTTTTGTGTCAAGTCTTTTTGGATTGCAAGTTAAGGCCAGGAATTGTTTTGTCTCTCCAACTGCTATATGAGCAACTCCAATAACTATGGCAGTTACAGAAACAGCACATGTAATCAATCAATCATACAAGGGCATCACACCAGATTTCCAAGAGGAAACACTGTCTTCCTGAATTAGCAGCTCAAGCCTTGTACATCCAAAAGGGAAACATGCTGTGTACAGGAGTGGCAGTGGTGGTCTGTGCAATCAGGAGCTGAACAAAAGAAGCCCAACCAGATTCAGGTGGGGGAGTCTTACAAGCTTTCTGATGAAGAGCAAAAATTTGAAACCAAGAGCATGCAACATAGGTTGATAGCTTTGAGCAACAGGTAGCTTCTGGTCCCTGCCCATCTCTTTCTTGCATCCTCTGATCCAATCATCACCTCTCCTTACCTTTAAACATCACAACATACTAACTTTTTTAAAAAAATCAAGAATCCCTATAAATTGATGGAGAGGGGAATTACATTAAATTGAATGAACGGGTGTTCGCTTTTATTTGAGAGTGAAGATGCACTTGCAATCCAATTTGTCTTACAGTACAGGGAACAACTTGTATGCTGAACTAAAGCAAAGATATCTAGTTTCAAATACCACACAGGAAGCAAAGGCATGTAGAAAGATGTTTTGCAGGGACCGGAGGACCACTTTACAGATTTTTGTTTTGAATATTTTTTTCTCTCTGACATGGACAAAAGTTAAGAGTCTGTAGACAGCACAAATGGCAACATGAGGTGCCTAGAGCTGATGTAAAAGGGGGGAGTCGCTATATGTAAAAATACAAACACACAGAGAGAACAACTGTGCTTCCATTCAAATGTTATGTGCAAGAAACAAAACTTCTAAATGCAAGTAAGACCCAAAATCAGAGCTATTTTCAACCAGTGGCCAAAATGGTGAGTATCACAGCAGGTCCTGTCATTATATGGAGCAATCAATCATGAAAAGGCAGCAAATAATTGTTTTATTTTGATAGCATTCCTTTTATTATTATATTTTTTAAAGGAGCATTGAGAAGTAGGAACATTGAGAAGAGGATTTTCAACTCCGCTGCCTTTGGTACTGTTGCTCCTTGACTCTCTCTCTCTCTCTCTCTCTCTCTCTCTCTCTCTGTGTGTGTGTGTGTGGTGTGAGAGAGAGAGAGAGAGAGAGAGAGAGAGAGAGAGAGATTTTCTTTTCTGCTTCAGACAGTAACACATATTGGGGGCCCTCTCCATGGTTTCCCTCTCTTGGCACTTCAGTAACTAGAAGCAAGGGGACCAGGTTGCAGTTTACTCTGAAAGAGTCTCATAGTCCCCAAATAATGGAAAAAGAACTGGACCTATGACTAAAACACGAAAGTCCCAGACTGTGGTGCTGTTCCAAACTCAGAAGAACACATTTAATGAAGAGCCTTAAGAACTTTCTGTTTAAAAGGAAGCAGTATGATTTGGGTGGAAGGGGGAGAATCCTTGTCTAATTTGGCACTGTTCCATATGGCCCCCTTTGCTCTCCTTGCCTCTCAGCCATACAGAGGGCAGGAAGACCTGCAAGACAGCTTGAGTGCCCTCTCCTCCTCCTCTCTCTCTCTCTCTCCCCCTTCACTGATGCTGACTTTGCAGCTGGTAAAGGAAGCCATGAAGGGTAAGACTGGGCCCCTTAATGCATTTCACCTTTGTGAGAGTTGAGAGGGCATATTGATTTAGTCTCAGTTTTTTTAAATAGAGGAATTGATTGATTTGCAAAGAAGCTATGCAAATTACAGATCAATGGCTTCTCCCCCGTCTTGCTGCTGGAGGAACCCCAAAGAACTGAAGGCAACCAGCCCTAAAGGGCCACCGCATGCATCCTGGGCCTTGCCTCTGTCCATGAAATAGACAAAGGAATCTGAGAAACTGACTTCCATGCAGGATCCTTGATGCTGTCCTTCTTTAGGACTCAAGTTGTCCAAGCCATCTATAAAAGACTGAAAAACTGTTTTTGGTCCTTGTGACTTTAGGATGTGGATGTATTCCTGTTCCTAAACTAGGAACTGTTGCCTTTTCCCCTCAGGATGTATGGCCCATCACAAAGCTTGCTTCCTTTTACCAAAACAGTGTAATCCATTATGGACATTTAAATTCTAATAATAATGGTGCATTGCTAAGTCAATTATGAGTCATGGTGATCCTTCTAGGGTTTTCTAGGTACAGAATACTCAGAAGTGGCTTGCAGTTCCCTTCTTCTGGGAGCTCATTGGGACTGTGACACTTGCCCAAGGCCATACAGGCTGGCTTTTCTACAAGACACCATGGGGAATTGGACTTTTGACCACTGGCCATGGTGCTTCATCTCACTGAGCTACCCAGCCAGCTATTAATATGGTAACCCTATAACCGCTGCAGTACAGAGACTTAAGGACACAGGACAGCAGCTGACCATTCTGTTCAAGTCCAGCCTCGCAGACACACGTATAAAGCAAGGTTGGGAGTAACTTTAAGGACAAAAATGATTCACCCCAGTATCAGAGTCTGGTTGTATTTGTGGAGAGGGGGAAAATTCAGTTCTTCTCAGTCCCATACCTATTTTGCTTTTTCATTTGCCATTTACCAGCCCCACTTTCTACCCTGTTGGAGCAGGCCTAGCTTTAAGCAAAGGTATTTGTTGCCGTCATCCCCAGGATGTCTGCTGGGTGAAGTCTGCAGACTGAGCTGGAAGCCTTCTTATACAGGGAAATTGTACGGGATAGCCTAGGTACAACAAGTGGTGTGATAACAGAGTATGGGATGGACAGGATAAAAAGCAGATAAGCTGTGGACAAAACAAGAGTGAGGATAAGCTGGAATGAAGGGGGGGAAAGGCAGATGCCTGGGGGAACTATGGGAGGGGATGAGATTTCATAAGCAAACCATTTAAGAGTTTACTATTTGAAGATATATAGGTTGCACGTACTTAGATATAGTAGGGTAGCTACCATATATTACAATTCATAAGTAATATAAATGTTATGTCATGTTATGTCACGTTATGGAGCTCAGCACTTTGGTTTCAGGTCATGTCCTCACAACAAGTTGATCGGATTGAACAATGGAAGAGATCCAGTTACACAGTGTCACTGGAAAGAATGACATGTTATTGGAGCTGCTGTGAGGCCCAACTCAGCTCAGAAGATCTCTATCTTAAAGTCTCCAGGTGCAGCCAGTATTTGCAAAGGCTTCAATCAATGCATGGAGCAGTGAGCCTGTGTCTCTTTCCTAGAGTCCAGAGATCAAGACCAACTGTGCCTGAAGAGTATGGAATGAAACATTTGGGGACTAGGAGGCCATAAGGAAGAGCTCACATGGACATTTGCACACCAGTGTTATACCTTCTCACATTCTTTGTGGTTTGCAGTACTCATCCCTCTAAGCATCCCTCTAAGCTCTACTATGTGCACCTGCAAGCATTCCCAAGAAAGAAGGGAAGAAACTATGAAGACTGCAGAGAAGTTGTTCTGGAGCGTCACCTTTGTTCTTGGTGGAGTCCCTCTTCATTCAAATGCAAAACCTGTTTCATTGACTTCTCATCGTATTAGTACAGCAAACAAAAACACAAACTGCTCAGCCCCACTTTTCATCTTCAGCCAATCAAGGTGCAGCTAAACAGGGAAGCTATCCAGAGTTGATTCAGGTCAGTCTGAAGTTTCCTAAGGCAGTTAAGTCACTGTTGTTCACACAGAATGTTTAATTACCCCAGGCAATATTGGAGCAAGAGTCCACATCAGACTTCAAATCACAACAATTCTCACCAGGATAACAGGTCACTCACACTGTTTTGTTATTAATAACATCTTATTCTCTGTGTCTTTTTTTAAAATTATTTGTCAAGTGCTACTTGTGAAACTGTAGTGCTTATCTGACATAGCACTGAAGTGGAAAGCATCACAAATTGCTTAATAGAGAGACAAGAGGTGCTCACTTGGTTAGGATGTTTCTCCTGTACTGGCACACTGTGTCACATTGAAAAGTATGCCAGCAAAGCAGGAACATCCTACTCAAGTGAGCACCATCTTGTCTTTCCTCTGAACCATTTTTTATTATACTTTGCCACTCTGGTGCTATATCACATAAGCACTGCACTTGCACAAGTTGTTATATCAGTTGAGCACTATGTCACTTGCCAAACAATTAGGAAACAAAGATGTCCTACTGTCAATGTCTCCCCCAAACACACTGCCCCTTTAGACTGATGCAGGTGACCACATGCCAGAAACTGGAAAAAAGTGATGCAAGCAGAATTGCTGCAAAGTAACACTAGTCCCTGCCAGCTGAGCAAAAGCAATAAATGCCCATGAGAAGAGACTGGAGTTACCCATGATTAGCTGTATGTCATGTAGTCAAAGGAAAATACATCAAATTTAACCATGCCAAATTCAGCACAAACTAGAGGGTGTAGTTTTACCTGGAGATGAGCACTTCTAGGCAGAAATGGGAAAGGCATTAGGAAAGGGTTAACATGTTACAATAATCATTAGTTAGCAAAAATTATATTTACATTACATTAATAATTATGTTTACATGAAAAGGCAGAATTTTTAACAATAAAGCTCATTTTAAATTGGTATTTAAACTCATATTACTACTGTTGCTGCTGCTGTACATACCAGAATGAAAGTGAAAAATTTCATCCACTGATTAGCTCCCAGATCAAAGTTAGTGGTTTGCATATGTGTCTATGCATTTTTATTTGACTGGAGTTTGCATGGATATTTATTTACTACTATGTAATTATAGTCTGTCTTTATACTCCACCTTTTCTGCAATATGCTCAGGCATTATACATACTCATACATCTTCCCCATTTCATCCTAAAAACAACTAGGTCAGGTTGAGAGAGAGCAACTTGCCCAAGGTCACTCAATGAATTTCAGAGCTCTGTGGATATTCAAACCTGGATTTGCTGTTCAGCTACTTCTGAGTAATCTGTGCACAATCCTCCCTGCTGCCAACTTTTTCACTTAAGTTTCCATGACTTGAAAACACTGAAATGCTAATGTTCACTAAAAGTTGGTGGAGAAATACACACTTTTAAAACTTGTGTTTTTAAACAAAAAATTACATTGCTCCTTTCCATGTCCAACCTAATTCACAATTCAATTGAACGGAATAGGTTAGTTCTCATCACTGCCTTTAGGGCACTCTAGCCTTTGTGGGGGAATTCTGCAAGTCCCCTTTTCAAGGTGATTGTACAGCTTGGAAAAGTTCAGAGAATTTCAGAAATCCTCCAGTCAGCATAGCCCTGGTCAGAGCATCTGGGGGAAAGAATAGCTTTGCAACAGGGAGAAGGCATGCTGCTCCCCACTGCCACCTCTTCATGAAAGGCACTCAGAAAAAACTGCTTCTTTGAATGATGGATCCTTCCAAGAACCTCCCAGCAATGACTGGTGACAAGGCTGATAGAGGGATTCTGGGAATTGTAATCCCCCAAAGTAACTTCTTGTTGAATGATGGAGGTGGGGACTTTTGATTTGTGGGGATGATGGCATCATATGCATCTACTCCCTGTTTTTCCTGTTTCTTCTTAGCAAACCAGCCATCTTCATGGTAGTTACGGAGGAAATTGATTTTTTTCAGAACACTATGTTGTTGCAAGCTGTCCCTATTGCAGTGCAAACTATTTTGAGATGGCTTGGTCTTAAACTGGCAATTAAGGTCAATTAGCTTTACAAAACATCTGCTTCTGATAAACACTGCTAGATCTGATATGATATGGGTCAACAGAGGGACTTTCATTTTTTAAGCTTTCCTTATAAGTGCAGCCATAGGGACTAATATGCTGAGTGTCTGCAATTTGGAATTTATTACTATACCACTGCTCAAATCAGAAATACACATTAGGAGACAAATATGGGTTTCTACATCTCACAGTTGCCCCAAAATACTGATGGAGGGAGTGTATTTATTTATTTATTTATTTATTTATTTATTTATTTATTTATTTATTTATTGCTTGCTTGCTTTAATCTGAATACCACTCCCATTAGTGCCGAAGCACTACTACTCTGGGCGGTTTACAATAAAATACAGGGTAACCGGCACAGAGTGAAAAGAAGGAATTGTGGGGGGTTATTGCTGGCTGGCTATCGATCACTTCTGAGTTATGGTGACCCTTTTCAGAATTCTCCAAGTGGAGAATACTCAGGAGTGGTTTACCATTCCCTTCTTCTGGAGGAAACCTAGGACTGTGCAGCTTGCCCAGGGGCCACACAGACTGGTTCTTCTCCCTGGAGGCACAGTGGGGAATTGAATTCCCAACCTCTGGCTCTGCAGCTAGATACTAAACTCACTGAGCTAGCCATTCATTATTTATTCCCTGCAAATGTCGTATATTCCCCCACAGCTATTTCAGCTAAATTTTCCCCAGTTCATCTCCAATTGAAAGTATTGGGGAAGGGCGGGGGTGTGGAGAGAGAAAAGATGAGCGCCAGTGTGATATAATGGATAGTGTTGGATTCCAGACACCTGCAGGGCCATGGAAACTCACTGGATATCTCATACACTTCAAAAACCCAATTAGGGTTGTCATAAGTCTGAGGTGATTTGATAATCCGTAAAAACAACAATGAAAGATGGAGAAAAAGTCACTTATTTGCAAGGAGAGTACAAATAGATGGTAGTAGGGTAAAATCTATTTCTCATCCTGCCACCTCCCATCCTCGCACCGCCTGCCTGTGCATTTATATTGCCTTAGCAAATGCTGGTTCAGAAATGCACATTTGCAGTGGTAACACACAGTTCTCCCCTATTATAACATTCCTCATCTGAAATGTTATCTCTTGTGAATAATGTTAATGTGGGTTAAAAAAAAGAGAGACCGGTCTTTAAACAGAAGACACATTTTTAGGCGAATGAAAGATTTTTCATTTGAGCTTCCTATACGGGAAACAAATTAATGATTGAACTATCAGTGGACAAAGCATAAAAGCATGCTACCAAGGAAGAAGACATCTGATATAAACAGATAAGGGATTCTTTCCTGCTTTGTCTTGGTACTAAGTTGCAGTCCAAAAGCACAAATTTGCACAACTGCAGACAAATAATGATGCTACTTACTTTTTGCAATGGTAGCTTGTTTCAGAATAACAAAAAGATTGAACTTTGGGAGAGGGAGTAAGAAGTATTGTTTATTCATAACTTCCAAAATATTTCTGGGGCGAGAACTTTTCTGTTTATGTGGTTTGTTTTTAATTTACAGATTTAAAAAAATACAAAGTAACCCTTTAAACATAATGACTAATGCATTATTTTAAAAGATAAAGTAACTTTAAAGAATACTGTTCCAAACTTGCTTAACTATGCACTGTGCGAAAGAAGGCTTACTTTGGATTTGGCTGGATGACCTTGTGTTCAAATATTGTGAGGAGGGGGCAAACCGTTGGTATGTTCACTTTGTCATACAACACATATTTTCATAGATTGTCTCTCACGGCTTCTCTTATTTAGGCTCACTCCAGTTAGACCCAGTTATGGTACAACTGTGAACAAGATTGATTAAGTCAGCACATCTGTAAGCTTCATTGAACTCAATGGGTCTACTCTAGTTGGGAGGGACTAACAACTGGATTTAGCCCCTCAAACACAAAGTCTTGGTACTAATCAGTTTTAGTCCTTATGCGAGCCTGTTTATGGCAAACTGAGCACCAGTGTTCAGGTCACCACATGGCTCAGCCATCTCATGCATGACGACATTAGCGTCCAGCCTGCCTCATGCATTATCAATGATGTGTATACATGAGGTGGGGGGGATGGTTGGGATGGTTGAGGGAAAAGGCCTGTCATTATCTGATAGCCATCTAGGACACACATCCCCATTTCAGACAGCAGCACACGAAATCAAAATGAAATTTGCTGCTAAACAGGGAAGAAATACATTGCATGCTGTTCCATGTGCACTAGAAAACATGTGATATTCTAAACGAAGAAGGATTTCCTTAAGGCAAAATGTTTTAATCCCACGCAGGCAGAGAAGCAAAGCAAGCATGTTATAAACTGATTGTCTGAAACAGTCCTAGAGGAGACTTTTAATTTATCTATACAAAGTATTTATAAATCACTTTTCTGCCCACCAACCTCTCTCCCAAACCAATGGGCAATTTAAAAAAATCACAAGATGAAGCCTGAACAAAAGCAAAATATTATTTAAAAACACACTCAAGACATTTTTTTAAAGCCAGCATCCCAACAAAACAAGTTTTCCATGTTTGTCAGACACTGATGATGGATGGAATCAGCCTGATGTCCACAAGGAAGAGGTACCACAATCAGGGTGCTGCTCTGGAAAAAGCCCTCTTGTATATTAACTCAGGATGTGGGAAACACATTTTATATCTGCTTCAGGCTTGATTCAGCAATGCACCTTCTCCATCAACCAGCATACACTTCAAAAAGGGCTGCAATTTACCATTGTCTCATTTATAAAATCCTTTATACTATGCCCCTTGGCTCTCAACGAGCATTTTCAGCCCTTGACTTTGGCTTTGGCCCTTCACCCCGGGAGTTTGATTTCCTTGGCAAAGGGATAGGATGCACCCTATCTAAATAAGGGTGTATACAATCTTTTGAATGCCTGGGTTGCAAAGTCAGTGCTTAAAGGGCCACTACATTCTCCAGTTAGTGCTTCCCAATTACTAAAATTCCTTGTTAGTAGTTAGAGAAGAGGGTGATACCTTTATGAAACCATGCTCTTGCCCTTTTGCCCTATCCATCTTGCCTTGCAAAGGCAGGAACTTGTTTATTCAATTTCCACCATGCCTTTTGGGTCTACAGTTGACTAACTAGCCTGTGCCATGCCTGGCTTTTGGCTTTGAGCTCACTGATGAATAATGAAATCCAAGATTCAACAGTTACCGAAAAGAGGATAAGAATAAGATCTGAAACCTGCAGCTACATAAGCCCAAGAGTTGTATGTCATACAAATGATCAGAGGCAAGTTAAGACATTTCGAGGGTATGCTCTTCCCCCACTCACCACACAACAAAGCAGTAGCCCTGGAATCGACTTTCAGAGAGATTACACAGGCCAATAATCTCTTCTCTGAATAAGAATTGGGATGAGAACCTGGATGTCAGGAGGCATATAGATAGCTACTTGCCGTTAATTCCTTTTTGCAAGTAATGTAGGTATAATTACGTGGCACTTGGATTGCAGTTTAAATATCTTCTTTTTGCAGTGCATTAAAAATTTTTTTAGTTACTTTCATGGTTACAGAGGTGTGGCTTGATAAATGATGGAAGAAGAATACCCCCATGGTATTGTGGTTTGGCTTGTGCTGTTGCCGCTTGCTCTTTTGTGGGTGTTGAGGCCACAGCAAGATGGACAGCTGGAGACCATTTTAACAATAGCTTATGAAGTTCAGGGTTTAAACAAAAAACTACTTGAGTTATTATTGAGAAATCTGGAAGAAAGTAGTTACTTTTAGAAACTGCTGCTTTAATGTTAACTACTTCTGGGGTCTTCAGCATGATAAAGGTACCTTTTTATAAAAAAAAGTAAGCTCTGATTGGAGTAGTAAGCATTCAACAGACATAACTGTAGAGAGTCATGGCTGGATATCTCAATGGCTGAGGTATCTGGCTGAGGAGCCAGGAGTTGAGAGTTCGATTCCCCACTGTGTCTCCTGTGAGTACAGCCAGCCTGTGTGGCCTTGAGCAACCCGCACAGTCTCAGGGAGCCCCTAGAAGAAGGGACTGGTAAGCCACTTCTGAGTATTCTCTACCTGGAAAGCCCTGAAAAGGGTCGCCGTAAGTCAGAATTTACTTGACGGCATATGATGATGATGATGATGATTAACAGTACCGAGGGGTTTAAAGAAAGCTAAGCCTGACTAATTGAATCCTAAAGCAATCTGCCCTGCAGATTCGGCCCAGAGATAGAGATAGATGGAAGTCCCAAGGGAGTTGTAAGGTTTCCACACAGAAACACAGGCAGCTGCTTATCCAGGATCAGTACATTCTTCTTCTCTCAGTTTAGTGAAAGCATAGCAGCAGTTCTCAGACCAAAGGCCTATTTTAGTCCAGCAACCTGTTTTCCACAGTGGCCAATCAAATGCCAGCAAACAAGATAGACTCCCGAGACTACCCCCTTGTTCTTGCCTTTGACTTGCTGATAATTCAGAAGCATATCACCTTTTAATTTGGAGGTAGCATACAATCCCCATAGCTGGTAGTCATGGATAGCCTTATCATTCATGAATTTATTTTAATATACTTTTAAAGCCATCTAGCTAGGTATCCAACTTCACAACTTGTGGCAATCAGTTCCCAGAGCATGGGAAACAATGCCTTATAAGTAGAGGTGTGCAGATTTCTGGTTTTGTAGAGTACAATTCCCAGAATTCTCTGGACAGTTATACTGCCTAAGGAATTCTGGAAGCTGCAGCCCAAAAGCACAAATTTGCACACCTGCAGACAAATAATGATGCTACTTACTTTTTGCAATGGTAGCTTGTTTCAGAATAACAAAATTACAGAACTTTGGGAGAGGGAGTAAGAAGTCATGTTTATTCATAGCTTCCAAAATATTTCAGGGAGGAGAACTTTTCTGCTTATATGGTTTGTTTTTAATTTACAGATTAAACAAAATATAAAGTAACCCTTCAAACATAATGACTAATGCATTATTTTAAAAGATAAAGTAACTTTAAAGAATACTGTTCCAAACTTGCTTAACTATGCACTGTACGAAAGAAGGCTTACTTTGGGTTTGGCTGGATGACCTTGTGTTCAAATATTGTAAGGAGGGGGCAAACCGTTGGTATGTTCACTTTGTCGTACAATGCATATTTTCATAGATGTCTCTCAAAGCTTCTCTTATTTAGGCTCACTCCAGTTAGACCCAGTTATGGTACAACTGTGAACAGGATTGATTAAGTCAGCACATCTGTAAGCTTCATTGAACTCAATGGGTCTACTCTAGTTGGCAGGGACTAACAATTGGATTTAGCCCCTCAAACAAAAAGTCTCAAAACGGTTGTAATTCTTCTCATAGAGGAGGTACTTCCTGAGATTATTTGGGAAGCCCTCTTCTTCTCTTGGGAGATAGTCCCCAAACTCCCAAATAAGCATGTTGTGCCTGCAGAAAACCCAGGCCTACAGAATACTCCTTCCCTTTTTTTTTTTTTTTTTTTGCCTCTCAGCATTCGTAACACCACAAGACTTCGTGTCATGCATAGAAGAGGAAGAGGAATGCCATCACTAGCAAGGAGCTCACCTTTAGTAATGAGTTCACATGAGTTTGGAAATTGTACTGTTTTGGACTACATTGCCCAGAATCCCCCAACCAACATAACTAATTAGCATGCTACATGAGGATTACGAGGGATGTAGTCCAAAAAAAGTATATCCAGCTCAGGTTGTCACAGACTCTGGTAACAGAGCTACGCAGCTTATGCTTTTAGATGAGGTCAGGAGCCTTTACACAACACTTTCAGCTGTTGGTACCCCAAACTCTAGAAGACCATCTCTCTTTCTCTCTCTCTCTCTCTCCCCCCCCCCCATGCATGTTGAGCTATTTATGAATTACAACATCACATCACGTCTTCCGATCCATTACAACCCCTTTAATTTTAGCACTTTTTCTGCCTATAAAATATTAACATCTGTTTTTTAAAAAAACCTCCTGCCAAACAGCAATTGGACCCCCGACTCCCCTTCATTGAGCCACATAGACAAGGTCCTCTTATTTATCTGTCTTTGGGGGACACGAGCAAGGGAGGTCGATCAAGAGAGCAGTAAAAGGTTTAAAGAGCATCAATTTTCATGCTTTCCCTCTGCTGACTGATGGAGAGACACCAAAAAGCGGCCCTGCACAGAGGCAGAACAACACATGCTTTCCCCCACACACACTCTCTTTCCACCTTTTCAAAGGGTCTTCCTGATTTATTGCCTGTTGGTGGGCTTTGCACTGCCACACAAGCCTCTTTGGTGACCAGCCTCCAGCACTGAATCACTGCTGCTCGCTTGGCAGGCTCCACTGGTCTGAAGCTCTGCTCAGGACCAGAGACACAGGTTAACAGTGGGCCAGAACAGGCAAACAGGAAAGAGAACCTGCCTCCAGAAAAGCATACTAGTGTAAGGTGCATCAAGGTGACACAGATACAGAGTTTAGAGATGTGGTCTACAACCCCCAGAATCATATTATGCTAGCAGGGAGATATGGGGGGGGGGGGGGTGTTTTATAGTCCCATATTTTCAAGCCCTGCAAAAATATATGACAACAGCTTGCCTCCACTAGCAAACTTGTATCCTGAATCTCCCAAAAGGCACAATCAGAAAAATACTAAGACCACAATTATCATAAACCTCCAAAACAACTTTCCTCTCATGCAGATAAAGGCTGTTCTAATCCAGATTAGGCCACTAAACAATTATCTGAGCTGGACCACACCTTAGGATCCATGGGGCTTTGGTCCTAATTAGAAAACTGAGTCAGATATTGACAAACAAGACAGATAACTAAGAAAAATGGACCTGACGTTAAGTCAGCCATAAACATGTCACAGCAGAGAAAGCGATCATTGGTGAAAATAAATCACTTTAAAAAAAAAAAATTAACATGCACATGCCAAATCAATATATTTTTTAAAAAAGCGAAAACAAAAATTTTAAATTTTAATATAAGATGTTAATGGTGTGAAAGGTTGATTTTGTTTGGTGTAGTGGGGGGGAGGGAAGTATAACATTTTCAACTCTATTCTTTCACTTCAGTGACAGATTTATCCCAGTAAAATTATGTTTCATGCTCAAGCTTTGAAGGGAAAGTGGCTACGTAGATGCAGAAAAAATGCAGCGAGGCACACTTGATCCCCTAACTGGACTGCGAAGAGGAGAAAGTATTCAGGAAATGTTAAAAAAGGTGAAAGTAAGAAGAGTTTTAATAGCTCTTCCAGACATGGGGGTCTCTCCAGAGATTCATATAGAACAATCCTGAACCTCTATTTTAACATTTACAGACTTGCAACTCTTTTAAAACTTTACATCTGAAAAACTGCTTGTGTTCTCTTTCTGTTTTAGATCATTGCTCAGTTTGCGTCTTAGCTCTTCAAATGCTTAACCTTTTTATTATGTTTTAATAGAGGTCTTTTCTTTTTCAAGCCGCTCCCCTCATCTCACTCATGGCTTTAAATAACATTGTTATTTAAATCTAAAGTAACCTCTCTTTTTATATCAGGCATTTAAAAGAGGGAGGGAAACAAGAAGAACCTCCTTTAAATTATGGCTAGTTTATGGCAAGGATATTTTGCTTGAAAGGTTAAAATATACGTATATACACGTGGAATCTCCCCAGCTATTAAAACTCATCATGGAATCTTCAGCCAGGCCAAAACCTGTGAAAGATGGTGTATTTCTGGCATAATGGTTCTAAGGGAAGAAGGGGAATTACGGCTCATGTAGAAGACGAGGAATTCTAACCAGGATGTGTACAAATATGAACATGTAGCCCAAAAATCACATTATTTTGAACCAGCAAACTGAAAGCAAAACAAGAACAAGCATATAGCATCTCATCTAAGTTATACACCATCTCATGCATACGGATGAAGTTACAAAGAAGCCCAAAGTCTCTTTATTGTACCCGTGGTTTACTAACATCTCTCCCCTTTGTACCTAGTTTGACCATTGAAAGGGCAGTTAACACATCAAATAAAAGTGTGCAAAATGCTCACACTGCCCAGGGTTTCCCTCTCACACCCCTTTCCCTGCAAGAGAGCAATCCGTAACCAGATCCTGTCATAGATTCCAAGGGGCTTCTGTTGCTAGACCTTGGAAAAGTTACTTTCTGGGACTAACTACCAGAATCCCTTCCTCACATGAGGGATTGTATGAGATGAAGCCCAGAATAATTACCTTTCCCATGCTGTATCCAGGTTGCACTCAGAACACAGCTGAGAAGACGCTTTGCCTAAGGGTTTGCAAAACTCTTAAGTTTTTATATCTGGCGGAGAAAACATCTTCTCTTTTTCCTTGTTTCTATACGCCTGAGATTCTGGAGCTGCAGTGCAGCAACAAACCAACCAGCCAGCCCTTCTAAACAGCTAAGGAATCTCTTCTTCTTCCTCCTCACCCCTGCACAAAACGGACATTTTTAAAAAAAAATGCAATTCACAATTCACGCTATCATTGGAGTGGTGGTGAAAGATCAGGTGTAACTCCCCCACCCCACCCTGTGATAAGGAGAGCTATCCTCCTGATCCCCAGAGGAAAAGCAATGTACTATTATTACAAATATTGATCACCACATTCTTCCATCACAGACCCCTGACTTCAAAATGCTTGTAATGATTTCTGGCTAACAAAGGGGACGGAAATCATCAATTACTGTGCTGCATGCACCCCCTCCTCCCACAGCCCTGCTGCTACTGCTGCTGCACATGGAGGGCCTTACCGTGTGCATCTCCATCCTCTGCCATGGCATTGATTTTCTTGTTGTCCAGAATTTGCACGTGCTTCCCACTGGTCCGACTGTACAGCTGATAGGTGCGGACGAGGCGGCGGCTTAGCTGGTCGGTCACCAGGCTCTGCTCCCTCACATGCTGTGTAAAATTAGGTGGGGACTGAACAGTTACCTTTAGGAAATTAAAAAATATACAACACACCATTATAATCTCTACTCCTCCGAGAAAGGCTATCTTGGCACGTTCCTGGTGTGTTTTGAAAGTGTACCAGATTAGTGCAGTTTAGAAGCCAGGAATGTCCCTCTGGGGTCACTATAAAGAAATCCTGGCATTCTAGCTAGGACTGAGAAAGTACAAGGCTGCCCAGGCACTTATTTTTGGGAAGCACATTATGGGATAAAGGAAACCCAAGGTTGTCCTCAACCTCTGGGCTTAGGGCTCCTTTTACAACCAGATTTCAAAAAGACCTCTCTAAATGCAGACAGAGTGAAACCAGGCACAGGGGACTCAGATCAGGCATGGCCCCAACCTTGTCTGTGCCACTTAAAGCTTGGGCAGATTCAGCAGGAATTGCTGGGATTGTGTTAGATCACCATGGGGCAAAGAAGAGCAGAAACAAAGTTGCTCCATCATTCATATTCCTCTGATTCAAAGCACTCCCATAAATACAAGAGTTATAAGGCACATCTCGGGTCAGACCACACTCCTAGCAGTTTCAAGGATTGTTCCTGTTTCTGTGGTATTTGCTTTCGTGCTATTTGAACTGGCCCATTTCAAAGTTTTGCCCCATGGGTTACTACTAGCCTCCTCTCCATCCCATGGATCAGAGTAACTGGTGGTCAAAGCTGTTGTTGGGGGGGGGGGGGGGGGAAGAGAAGCAGCCATATTTTATCCTCCTTAAACAGGGATCAGTTGTGTCAGCAGCAGAGGCAGTTCGGAATTGTCTTTCCAGCTAATATTTATGAGCCCTTCCATGCACAGAGGCTGGCTACGGGTTTCCCACCCACCCACATTCAGGCTAATCGTAAGCCTGCGAGCAGTAGATTCACTTATGGAATGGTTTGAACTGCCTCACTGCAAGCATACAATGATTTTGCCACAACCCAAATCTGTTTCTCTCCTCTTGCAGCCTAGTCTTAGGAGAATTCTTCCACTCGCACCCCCCCCCCCCCCGCCTTACCTCTCCGATTCCTCTTTTAAGTCTGAAGGGGTTTAGTTTGCCCCCGACATTTATAAAGATGTATTCTGAGCAAATGTTGAGGAGATTTGTTCCTTTCAATCTTGTGGGGTGGCAGGGCATGAAATAACTCCCCCCACCATGTCAAATGCTAAGGTCCTTCCATATAAATGGGAAAGCAACCTCCTTCCCCCCCCCCCCCGCCCCAAAAGCTGGAGTTTATAGAGGGTTTCCCTTGACAATTTAGCTCTCTTTTCCTTTGTGTGTGCCTGCATGTGAGTGTGCACACAGGCGTTTCCTATAGACAGTTCTTTTGATAATATCTCTGGATCCCCTTGTTAGGTCTGATGAGAGGACCATGTGGACAAAATCCTACCGTTCTGTTCTTTGATTTCCATCTGATACCCACAGATATTACAACACTGCTTTTACACAATTCCCTCACATTCAGAATGATCTTTGTTACTCAGGCTTACAGAATTAGGGAATGATTGTATTTTAACTCAAAACCTTACACCTGTTCTCTGTCTCTGTCTCTCTCTCTCTCTTATGAGGGAATTTTTCTGCATGCATTTGTCTTTTGCTCTCTGGATTTGCAATCAATACTGCAGCAGAAGGGTTAGAGATTCCACAGTAACAAGACTGGCATTTAATATAATGGCATTCCTAATTTCTAGTAAACAAGACTATAAAACTGAGGTCTTGAATATAATTTAATTGTTCTTGAAATCAGCATCTCCTGAATATTTTTAAACCTCATATTTCTAGCAGCTGAACAAAAGTGCTTACAATTTTAAAATGCACATTGGTTTGGGAAGTATTTCAGAAGAGTTTTAAATCAGCACCCATTGTTTATCTTGGATTCTACATCAGTATATCCAGCATTTCTCTGGTATCTGCAACCCTAATTTTCTGCAAAGTTTGCAACATAGTACTTCCCCAACGTTTTGCACTTCATTCTCTGCTGCGTGTGTCTGATTGCTCAAACACTTCCGATCAGACTGGTTACCTATACTTTTCATAACACTGTTCCGATGCTCACTCCTCTCTCTCTCACCTTTATAAGATTAGGCTCTAAACGACAAACAAAACCTAAAAAAGATATTTCGAAAAAGAAATAAAAGCAGTTCCTTACCTGTGCCTGCAAGCAGAAAGCAAACAAGTGCAGTAGCCTAGAATAATGGGAAAGGGAGGGAAAGGAGAAAAAACAAAACACAAAGTAGATGGTGAGATGATTTTGCCTTTGAAATGGAGCAGAAATAAAGATGGAAAATGAAGGGAGCTTTTTTTTTTTCCGGGGCGGGGAAAAAGCAATCCGGGACACCCAAAATAAATAAGCAGGGGCTACTTACAAATAGCTAAATATGGAAGAGAAGAGGTTCATCCTGAGCGGGTTTACACGGTAACTTGATCGGTCACCGGAGCAGAAAGTGGCGCTGGAGGCTCCGGGGGCGGCGCGGGGTTTGCGCCGCCTCGCCTTTTGTTGATTTTCACGGGCGGGATGCGGGGCCGCGGGCGGCTCTCCCCGTCGCGCGTGTCTGCTCCCTTCCCGGCGCGAGGCTCGCCTTTCCCCCGGAGCGGCTCCTCAGGGCGCGGGGGGCGCTTCTGCGCGGCCAGCCCATGGCCTGCCGGGGAGCCCCGCAGCCGCCTCGGGGGACGCGGAGGGGAGCCGAGAGGCGGCTGGGCTCGGGGGGCCCCACGCCGGCGGGGGCCGGAGCGGAGACCGGGCTAGGAAGCCGGGGCGGGGGGCTCGCTTCGCCTCGGCCGCCCGCCCGTCCCGGCTGGCTGGCTGGCTGGCTGGCTGGCTGTCCGACGGGGCGCTTCCCCTGGCAGGCAAAGGCAACGCTCCGGCGGCAGGCGAGGACGGCAGAGAAGGGAGAAGCCCGAGAGTCCTCCTGGTGCTGCTGCTTCCCAGGCTGCACTGACAGCTCCCGGCGCGGGGGCGAGGCGACAGGCGAGGGCGCGAACAGGGCAGCGGTTCGAGCCTCACGCCGTCTGGTCGCGGGCATGCGCCGGCGCTTGGCAGGGCGGGCGGCTGGGTGGGGTGTGTGCGCGCCTCGCTCGCAGCGCCCGAAGGGCAGTGCAGTCCGGCCAGGCCTAGCCCAGCCCAGGTCCCTCCTCTTGGGCGCTGCTCGCCAATGTGCCAGCCCCTTCTCATCTGTCCGGGAAGGGCCCCCGACCACCCTGTCCCCCCCCCGCCGCCCGCCCCGCCCGCCCGCCTCGCCCCGCCCCGCCTTACACTCGCCCTCCTACGGCACCGGCAGGCAGCGCTGGAAGGTATCCCGCCTGCCAAAGATGCGCCTTCTGGGGATACACACGCACGTAGCTGGGCAGGGACGAGCGTGTGAATAGGCGGCTGCCTTCAACACCCCCCCCCCCCGACGTGTGCAGGTGTACCTGCGTTAGCGCGGCATCGCCTAGCAGAGACGAATTCGCGAGTGGTGCCAAGTCAGTTCACTGGGGTGCCAAAAAGAGAGAGAGGCGTCTTTCAAAGAACCCGGGGGCTCCCCTGGCCCACTTCTGCGCGCCTCGGGGGAACGCCGCCAGCCAAGGTGCCGAGACGCCCGGAAAGAGGCCGCGGATTGAACACCAGGGGTGGGGTTGCGCCGGGAGCCGGTGAGACTCGCGGCCCTTCTAAGCCCTCAAGTCGCGGTGCGGGTTGTCCCCGCACCTGCCCGGCCGGCCGGCCGCCCTCCGCCCCGCCAGCACGCAGGGAGGTGTGCAACTGCTGAACATCCCAGAAAGCGGGTGATTAAAGGGTGGACTCCGTGTCGCGGTGGGCTTTCACGCAAACCACGAGAACGCCTTGCGTATTTCTTGCGTGTATCAACAGTACGTTATTTCTCCAAGGCAAACACACATGTTGGTAGGCTCCTTGCCCTTCTTCCAGGGAACCCGGGACTGCATGGATGAAATGGGGAAGGCTAAAGGGAGTGAGCCTTAAAGAGGGAGGAAGTCTGAAGGTAAATGGAGACTCCGGGGGAAATGGACGACCAGGTTTAACAATGAAATAGATCCAGGGCATCTACTTGGTGTGCGGAAAATACTGATGCAGCATGAGCATGAACAGTTCAAGGTGAATTTTATATCCCACTTTGCTAGAGAGGCTACTCAAAGCAGCAAATAAACCACTTTAATCATCCTCCTGTGCCGTCAAGTCAATTCTGACTTATGGCAACCCTTTTTTGGGGTGTTCCGGGTAAAAGATACTTACTCAGAAGTGCTTCACCATTTCCTTCCTCGGAGGGGCCTCCTGGGACTGTGCAGCTGGCCCAAGGCCACACAGGCTGGCTCTACTGGCAGGAGGCACAGGGAGGAGTCAAACCCCTGACCTCTTTCTAAAAACACTGAGCTGTCCAACCAGCAAACTTCTTTAGCCAACACTTAAATGTTTCTAAGTCATTCAAGTGTTTAAGGCAATATATGCTTTCTGGTAACTTGGCAGGCCGGGGTACTTGCAGGAGCAACTGAGAATGCTTTGTTAATTGGGAAGGTAGGTGATAGAGGCAGGAGGTAATGCAGTGCAAGGCACACTAAGACGTTGAGTGGCTGCCCTAGCCGCAAAGGTCTCTTGGAGGCCACAGCTGGTGCTTAGCCCTAGAACTTTGTCTTTTTGGCTCTGTAGGCCAAACCGTTCAGTCCTGGCATGTTTCTGTTCAGGCACAAACTTCCTTTCTACAGGGAGTCAGGGAGATAGCTGCTTGTCTCCAGCTGGAGCCCTACCCTCAGAGCTTGGAGCCATTACTTGGTTCACCAGCAACTCCCACAGTACAGGTAGTAACTGTACTAATTGGGGGATGGTGGCAGTTGTCATCAAAAAAAGTAAATCTCCATAGCTCTGCCTAGCAGACAGGAACCATTTTAAGGGGAAGACATAACAGGACAAAAACTAAATCCTCCATGTCATGAAGGCCTCCAGAGCAGATGGGGGTGAAGGGGAGTCCAAGGGAGAAAGTGCTACTGAAAACTATCTGGAATCCAGGTGGACAATTCTACTGAGCAATTCAGAAACAATGTGCTTCTTCCTTCATGGGTTCATTGTGCAGGACTGACTCAAGTCATTTTTATTGCCTGCGGAATAGCAATGGTGCCTTCCCCACCCCTGCTCAACACCGTCCAAATTATTTTGGTCAACAGAGCAGGAAATCCTAGAAGCATCTCTCCTCAATCGTGGTGGTAAAAATGGAGTAACACCACCGGAAGTACAGGGAGTTTGCTGCCCTTTCACAACACCCAAAAGTTGCTCCTTGACGGAACCACCTTGCTCTGCCTAAGGCTAGGGGTAGTCCTTGCCATTATGGCTTGAAATGACTGATAACAAAAGAGTAGGAGGGGGGAAAAGTAAAGTTCTTTTTCCTGACAATGCAAGATTAATTGGTGGATTTCACTGCCACAAATACAATGATAACGGTAGCTGATGAGATAGGTCTTATCAATAGTCATTAAGCATAACAACCACATGGAACTTCCAGAGGCAGGAGCAGTATGTTTCTGAACAGCAGCAGAGCCTGGAGGCAAACAACGAGGGACATCTGCTGTCTTCATGCCCTAGATTGGAGCATCCTGAGGACTTTCAGATTGCTGCACAAAGGAAGCCTAGACCAACCTTGGCATTTGGAAAAGCTACTTGGGGGACTATATCTATATCCCAACTTCTCCAAGCTTTTAGACTACATGTTTGAGCAGCAGGTGGTGCTTCTTAAGTAACCGAGGTAGCAGGGAAAGAAGAACATGTTTCCAAATTCTAATACATTGATAAAACACAATGAAATTCAAATAAAGGGATGGGATACTCCAGGCAAAGTAAACAGCTGCTGCAGAGCTATAAGTATGGATGAGAGAGGGTCAGCTTCTACTCAAGCTTTATTTTAGGTCCTTGAAAAATGGAGATCCTCAGATGTTCAGGCAAAGAATTATACTCCTTTACATCCACCCCATAGGAGAGCAACCATGTCATAGTTAAATGTACTCCTCTTGCATTTAAATCATAGTCCTGTCAACAAGGCAGAGACACCAGAGATTGCCCCATATCAACTGCCTGGTTGCTAGAGGCACAAACAGTTGTCACGGACCAGTCCAAAAAGCAACACAAAGTTTGTGAGGTTATCTTGGCAGGACAATTGATGCTGGCGTAGTCCCTTTCAGAAGCAATCCTGTTAGCATAGACACAAGAAAGGACTATGTCAGAAAGCACTGGCTAGCTAAGCCTATGTTTTGTCAGGATAATCCCCAAAACAGCATCTAATAAGAATTCAAGAACTCATAGAATGGTACAATTCAGAGAGAATTCATTTGGAATGAATTTTAGAATAGCTCTTTGGACAACTGGCACTCTCAAAAATGACACCGGCAGGCCTGTCCATTCCATCAGGCAGGGGAGGCCCAAGACATTTTAATACCTGAGGCAAAGGATAAAATGGCACCCTCCTACTCCTAGTTACACTATTGAAAGGCCAGCATCTTTTATCACACCTGGCAGCAACTTAGCATTCAGCTCCTTCTAACACTTTGGTGCTGCTTCCTAGCATCTATTAGCTGAGGCAACTGCCTTACATGTCCTAATGGGAGGGCCAGCTCTGCCATTGGGCAGGATGAGGCAACTGCCTAAAGTAATACATCCTGACCCCTTACTCAGGTCTGTCTTAAGACATTTTGCTTTCTGAGGTGGAGAACAAATGGCTCCGTTCACTATGCCAAGCTGAACAGATACCAGCCCAGACAAGTTATTTTGACACTTGGGACAATCAATCAATCAATCAATCAATCAATCAATCAATCAATCCCATGTGTTCATCTCCTTGACAGCATAAATGCCACAATAATGTTCAAAGAACTAACAATCTGCTACTTTGTTTTTTGCAAAACTCCAACTCTGCTGCTCGAGGCACTCTGTCTAACGGTAGAGAAGGCCCTGTTCCCAACCATTCCCCTCTGCTGGAAAGCAGAGTTGTGTGTATGTCACACCCTGTGTCTTGTACTCAAACATGAAGTTGCAACCTTCAGCTCCTGATCACAAATTCCAGCTGCCTGCCCAATTTGCTTCTGTACATGGAATGGGGGACGGGGGGGGGGCAGGAGAGGAACCTTCTCTTCCTTTGCCTCAAGCAGCAAAAACATCTTAGGCTAAGTGCTGAGTTGAACTTAAACTATTATGCATAGAGGTGAGGAGGATGTCTGTCTTTGTGGATTGCAGCAGGCAGTGTAAGCTCACCACAGCAAGTGAGAGACATTAAAAGGATTAGAGTAAAGAACAGGACCTTCAGGTGAGGAAAAACATGGCTCTAAACAAATAAATAAGCCACAGTGCCCATTATCTTCACTAAGTCCCATTATCCGCTTACCCTTCCTCTCTCCCTCCCAAATTCAAGCAAACTAAGTCAGTTGCAGAGGGAGGGGGGGAAATAATACTGCAGTGGCACAAACAACCTATGAAACCATGATAGTGCCCCCACAGTAATTTTCTCTCTTGTCTCCTGCTCTCTGGAGTTGAGCCCAAGGGACAGAAACCAGGCCAGCAAGAGGGGTGAAAGCCCTAGAAGGTTTCACAAGCAGCACACTTTCTGTTTGAGAGGTAACTCTATCTGCCCACAGATAAGACCAAATGTTGCTTCACTAACTCCAATTAGAATCAGAAGGTCGGAGATGGGTAGAAAAGTTGGAGGTACTCTTGCATGTAAATATGGGTTTACTAGTCACTTCAAACAAACAAACAAACACAAACAAACAAATGCCAGCCCAGATCTACATCTCAGAGAGGGAAAAGGTTACTTTTGGGGAATGCAACCCTCAGAATACTCCAACCAGCATGACCACTGGTTAAGCTAGCTGGCATAGTTTCGCTCCAACAAGTAAATTTTCCTATTTTGGGATCTATTATCTATTTAATCTTGTGTTATGTGATTTACTATCAAGTCACATCAGACCCATTCAAGACACATCAGATACATAGTAACTCTAATGGGTTTTCAACCTATGTGAGATATTTAAGGTTTCACCATTGCTACACCTCAGTGAGATTCCG
The DNA here is from genome assembly GCA_037013535.1 of Intellagama lesueurii. Classification (NCBI taxonomy): domain Eukaryota; kingdom Metazoa; phylum Chordata; class Lepidosauria; order Squamata; family Agamidae; genus Intellagama; species Intellagama lesueurii. Next base: position 214,991,047 of record JBAJHW010000003.1, read on the forward strand.
TGGTCAACCTGGGATTTGAACCCAGGTCTCCTGCATCCCAGCTTGTCTGCCTGTCCATTACACCACACTGGCTTTCTATCCAATCCTAAATTAATTCAGAATTTATCTAAACTAATTTATCTTCTCCATCTAGCTTTTTGCCAGCTTCTGCAACACCCCAAAATCTGTGTGCCACCTTGAAGACTAACATATTTATTGTGCTTAAGCTCTAGCCCACAAAAATTAGGCCACAATAAATCTGTTGGTCTTTAAGGTGCCCCAAGATTGGTGTTTTCTCTTTGCCTATGTAACACTCTGTAAACAGTATTCCATCCAAGCTGAGTGTGACTATCTGAATGCCTTGTGTGTTACCCAAATGCTTATTCTTTGTTTTCAAAGCCAAACTCTTTCTGAAAATAAATTTGAGATATTGGGGAGGGAAGAACTACTGGAAAGAACTAAAATTTTAATAATTTTTGTTTGGAAAGCATATAGAGATGAAGATAGAGTTTTGCAAAATTCAGTGTTATTCATTTAAAAAGCAATCCCTGTCAAGTCAGCTCAGAATGCCCACTCATCCAAAGTGTTTTGTTGTCTATAATGATAACTGAAACTCCAGAGAAGATGACTTACCAGCTGGATGCTGTCTCTGTTGCTCCTTAAGAGTTAGGAGTAGCTTGGACCCCAGTTTAAAAACCCAATTATAAATTTCTTTAAACTTCCATTAGGGGTGGGATAGGATAGAAGAGAACCCTTCTGCTTAAAAAATGTAAAGTAATCTTGGACCCCTAACTTTCTCATTCCAATTTATATGAGGATAAACCTTTTTTTAATGAATTTTCTCTCTGGAGAAAGATGTAGTAGAGAAGCACCATTAATTGAAAACCTGGTAATGATATTAGAACATCTTCTCCAATAGGCTCTTCTACTCCATTTCTGAATTGGTTTCACTAAATACCACTTCATTGGCTTTGCTTGGTATCCCACTTATCGAACTTCCAGGCAGTGGACTAAAATCATCTTTTTGTTTCCAAGAGGTTTTGAGAATTTGTGTGCATATATGCACATGCCTAAGTGCAGCCTTGTCTATTTCTTCGCCTTCTATTTCAGGGGTTGGGTTTACCCCCCACATATTAGTCAGGAAGGCTTCTCAGTGGTGGCACCATAATTGTGGAATGCTCTCTCCAGCGAGGCTTGCTTGTCACCAGGTGAAGGCTTTTATTATTTTTCAAGGCTCTCCAATCCTGAAATAAAATATATGTACTACACTTTAGATCTCACTCAATTCTTACTTGTTGCTGTGCTGGCCTTATGCTGTAATCTTATTATAGATAATTGAAAAATCTTTTTAATTTTTTTTTTTATAATACTATGCACAGCTTAGTACACTCCAGATATTTTACAAACAAATCCTGTATCCCAGCTAGAGCACAGCAGACTATAATGTGCCTCATTTCATCAACCCTTACAGGCATTCTTTTAATTCACTGAGTCTGCTCTACGTGGGACTACAATCTGAATTTAACCCTTGGTCTCAATGACTTTCACCAATCCAGCCAGATGACTGTTGTCAGGGATAATGGGAGTTGCAGTCTGAGACATCCAGAAGGCACCATGTTGGAGAAGACAGAAATGTGACTACCAAAGACTCCAGTGCCATATTGTGGGAAGCAGGTTATAATGATGACCACATCTGGAGCTTTTTAAGTATGAATTCTTGGTCTTGGCATCAATCCTGTAAACACTACAAAGATTACATGGGTTAAACTGTAGACTGATTTCCTTCTTTTGTTATAGGATAAGTATTTTTAAAACTCTACTTTGTGACACAAAAAGAATAATCACCTTTACCTAGAGGACATGGTTTAGTCATTGCATATGAAAGAAGCAATCACACAGAATTATTGCCTTAAAAAAAGAAAACAAAGGACATCCACAGCCCAGTTCTCCCAGAGATTGAGAGCGTAATCCTATGCACCTCTGCTCAGAAGTAAATCCCATTGAGTGCAGTGAGGTCTAGTCTCAGGTAACTGCCAAAGACCTGGTGTGCTTTTGAAATATATTTCTTATCTGGTCTTGAAAGCAGTGGTTTGCTTTGTATGGCAAATCTCTGTAGAGTAAAACAGAAAGAAAGCTGAAAGGAAACTACAGTACACAAGCCTTTAGTCTGCTGGAAAGCAAATGAAATATAAGAAAGAGGGAGATATCCCACAACTAGAACAAGAATCACCCCTTCCTAGATATGGGGGTTCAAGAGCCCTTTATCATCTTGTTCAAAGCAAAAAAAATTATTACCTCGGGAGGCGGTGAGCACTCTAGCGCTGAAGGCATTCATGAAAAAATTGGACAACTGTCTGTCAGATCTACTTTGATTTGGATTCCTGCACTGAGCAGGGGGTTGGACTCAGTGGCCTTATAGGCCCCTTCCAACTCAATTATTCTATGATTGATAACACAGACTAAGCAATTGGATGTAGCCCATAGTAATAAGAAATGAAACAAAAGCAGGAATATATCTTGAAGAGATTGTCTCTCCCCAGCACATATTTTAAAAAGGGAGAGGTTAGCTTACCTTTCATCAGGATGTGCAGGTTATAATTGCTGAATAGGTGAATGGCAGCATGCTTATGGGTGAACGAATGAAAATCAAGTAATGGCAAGCTACTCCTGCAGAAGGAGGGAGGGAAACAGAGCAGTTAATCTATCTAGCTATCACAGATGAGGTGTGGGGCCCTTCACACCTGTACAAAAAGCACAAACACAGTGGGGTCAGAAGGAGGGGGTGCAAAGCAGAGGGAGGCCTTCTGTGGTCAGGATGCACACTAACTCTTCTGTTTGACAGATAAATGCTCCAGCAAAGAATGTTCCCACCACCATCACCACTCCTACCCCAGTCCAGAATGAGTGACAGCTGCTAATTCAGTGTAAATGGCCAGTGATTGCTCAGGATGCCCTCACCCAAAGGCACACACAAGACCTTATCTTATCAGAGCCAGTAATTACAATTGCTATTTTGTTTCCTCAAATCAGCCATCAATGTTTTTTGCCACCAGAACAGCTCCTGTCAGCCTGAGCCATGAGTGACAGATTAAAGGCCCTGTGCTTGCCCCCCCATCTGTCCATCTGATGCACTGTATGCGTGTGCATGCACACGCGTGCGCACACACACATGGCCAACAAAGACAGCAGCACCCTCTTCAACATTGCTTTCTTCTTTCCTCCTCCACCCTAAATAAATTGCGATCCACACCTTCCCATTAGTTCCGCCATCCAAAAAATAAATTAAGAAATTGATAACTGGACATGTTTGTCAGAGGCAGGGTGATGGCCACATTACTCTGCTACAGAATAAAGAAATAAATAATTTTCATCAAATAACTTGTGTGCATAAAATTGAATCTGGCCAGGAAATCTCTGTCTAAAACCTCCCTTCAGCAAAGCCTATTTCTTCAAGACCCTCCCACCTATAACATTTCCTTTGGGGCCATGGCAGTTGTCCTGACATGCACCTATGCTTCAACATTTACTCGTATTACCACTGCTGACCTAACCCACAGGAGAAGGTTAAGCAAAGAGAGCTACATGGCAGAGGCAACCCTCAAACAATGAGTTGCCCAGGAGCATCCCAGGAGCTGCTGCTCCAAGTCTAGACTGACGAAAGCCAGGCATCACTTGTTCTCCTTGTGGATTTAGGGCTTTGCTCCTGGCAAGTCATGATGTCCTCAGTATCTGGCCCTCCAACCCTGAACTGAACACATTTTGCATGGCACTGACCATGCTGGGAGGGGATGGGATTCTGGAAGCTGTAGTCCCCTCACCCCCCCCCAAAAAAGGAATGTTTCTTGTCTCTATAAAAATATAGAATTTCAGATTATAACTCCCAGAATCCCCAGCCAGCATGGTCACTAGCCTCTTGGAGTTTAAAAAGAGAGAGAGAGAGAGAATGAAAGAGAGATGTTTCCAAGCTCTGTCCCTCTCTGCTGTGACTCCTGGGCTTTTGGGTCTCATCACAAAGTCCTGGTTAGCCTCCACTAGCTGAAATTAATACAAGAAGGTGTTTCACTAGCTACTAAGGTATCTTATTAGACTGAAAGTGTTCCAACTCATATTTGTGACACACAGAAACAACAAAGAAGATGTGAACACAAACTTAGAGATACAAAGTAGAGGTGCAGAATCAGGCCCTGCAGATGCTGCTGGACTTCACCTCCTATCAGGCCAGTCAACAAAGCCCATGGAAATGGATTACTGGCGCTGGAGTCCAGCAGTATTTGGGGAGTTGCAGTTTTCCTATCACCATACCTAAGTCAACTTGTAATTCTTGGCCAGTGTTGTGGCCTCGTAATATAGGTATGTTTGACCTTCACTTTATTTTGTGCTTCCTTGACAAGTTATAATGACTTTCCACGTTCTCTGTTTCCTTCAGCATTTGTATATGAATTCTTATACATGCACTTCCTGAGCATTCAGATCGTTGTCTATATGGGATGTAAATTCACATTAACTACTGTAAGTGATTTGCTGAAAACCCTGAATTTCTGCAGGCAAACCATTCAATATAAATCTGGGAAAGTCAGCCTTCAGATTAAGACTGCCCACTTCCTTCCTTTGCACATCTCCTATGTTTTTAACAGGCTTGTGTCACACCGTACCTCACAGGTGATGGTTGGTCAGACATGGAGATGGGCTTCACATAGTGAATTTCTGCTCTTCTACCAAAGGGACAGGAACATCACACAAAAAAAATAATAAAAATGGGCAGCTCTGTTTTATCCGACCTACTGCAGTTTGGCTCAGCTGCCAGCAACCGTCTCTTCTCTTCCAACTCCCCATTTCTTCTATCAGGTTCTGAAGAAAAGGGCCAGCCCTATAAGGAGGCAGCGTGAGGAAGAAATGGGAGGGGGGCAGTGGCAGTAGTGGCACCTTCGTCTTGGGCAATCCCCTGGAGCAATCTCCCCTTAGCCACACCTATTGGTTGAAAGAAAGAGCCCTTGGATCCCATAGGGCCTGCATTGCCTACACTAGTCTATAGGCCTCAGTTGCAGAAGACACTGTCATGTCATCAGTTCTGAAGCAAAATTCAGCTGCTGTACCAGTGTATCACTACTTTACACCGTGTGGTGGTGGTGGGATACCCTTTTGTCAATTGCCTGAGACAGAAAAACATATTGGGTCAGTCCTGCTGGAGAGAACAGGGGCAGTGGTTCCTTGAGACACAGTCTAACGAATATACTACTTCATGTTACCCCACAACTAGCTTCAGTCAGAACTTCCGGAGCTTGGAAAAATTATTTTTGGACTAAGGTCTCCAGAATGTTCCAGTCAGAATGGCTAGGATACGCAGAAGAAGAAGAAGAAGAAAAAGACATTTTGGCATTTTAAAGTCTAACTGCTATATTTCAAAGTAAGCCTTTGTGGAACATTGTCTACTTCTTTGTCTGAAGGAGTGGACAATGCTCCATGAACGTTTATATTAAAATATAGCAGTTAGTCTTTACAGTGTCATAACACCTTTTTTTTTGGCTCTTGCTTTGTTTTTTATTTCTTGTTGAAATGTTTGCACAGACTAACATGGCTACAATTTTAAAAAAAACTAGGATATACAGGGAATTTTAGTCCCCCCCCCTCAAAAAATAAAAAAACTTTTACAAGCTTTGAAAACTCTCAGATGCACAACTTGCTAGATTCTCTGGAAAGAAACAGTCCTCAAGAATCACACTCCCGCCTTAATTCTCTTGATGAATTGGCATGCACGAGGATTTTTCAAGAAACATTGCTGCATTTATTTAATTTAAACAGCTACATTAGCATAGGTAGTACTAAACCTTTAGAGACCCTTGGCAGATGAGATAATTTTACAGACCAAAGTGTGGAAGAATAATAATTTTTGGGTTATAATTCCAAGAATTTCCCAGCCAGAATAGCCAGCCAGAGGCTCTGCACCACCCTTGTCTTTGTGCAAGGCATTCTTGTAAATTCAGCCTATGACCACAAGGTGGCGCTCGTATCACTCTCTAAAATGACAGCATGCAAACTCCAAGGCTGAGCTGAAAAAATAGACTATTTTATTTATTTATTTATTTATTTATTTATTTATTTATTTATTTATTTATTGTATTTTTACCCCACCTATCTGGTCAGACGACCACTCTAGGTACCCCACTCACCCCTGCCATAAACCTGCTTGCTTTGCCAGTTCAGTTACAAAACCATTAGTACTGTTTCTACACTATATTTTGTCCACAGCCAATTTGTATCCATTTGTTCTTTCAAGTCATTTCCTTTAAGCGTAATAACTTTTTTTCTCACACCTTCTTCTTTCAGCATACAGTATCTACACAGCTTAGATGTAAGTCATAGAAGTCCTCCATCTCCAAGTCTCCAGGTGAATTGTTTCCTTGACCAAACCCTCAGTTTCAGTTCTTGTACTCTTAAAAAGTAAGGAGAAGCCATTAGTCTGAACATCAGAAAGGTAGTTTAGTTTCCTCTCATTGCATCACTTCTGATGCGTAAATTAGGACTCTTCCAGATGGAACATTTGTTCCCCATTATGTATCTGATGTGTTGCTGATATTATTCGTATTTTTCCTTCTACTCATAAAGTTTGTCTCGGTAACAACCATCACAGAACACATGCCTTCCTATGTGTTTTTTGTCTCTCCTAAGGGCATGGTTTATTTTGTTCTGAGGTTTGTTCTGGAAGAGTGGGGTGGCACTTTCTTTTAGCGTTCATTCCCACATCAAGAGTTTCCTGGTTGGAAGCTTTTAATTAGTTTAAAATTAGCAGGGAAACAAACAAAACAAGCTTTAGAAGAGAAACTATAACCAGGAAGTGAATTTCCTACATATTTATAGAAAGATTTCTACTGAAGAAAAATGGGTTTCTGAAAAATTGTTATTAAAATGGAAAATTGGTCATGGATTCTGGTAAATTCACCAAGCCTTTGGGACAAACTGAAAGAGTTGTGTAAGTTTTCCATCTGGAAAAGTGCTAGACTACACTCTTGTTTCCCCTAAAAACTCATTACAGATAGAAAACTACATTACTTATAACCCATTACTTCCAAGCTCTGCAAATAAGCAAAGAAACAAAATGGTACCTGCCATTAAAAAAAAAAGCACCCCAACTACTCCCAATCATATAAGGTTCCTGGATCTTTATTATAGATCTGCTTTTCTATAAAAACCCAAAGGTGCAACAATTAAGCTAGGTGGACTTGACTGAACCATGGCTGTGCTTGGAGCTCCTGGGAATTCTTCTCCCATCTCAGACAATGAAATTCCTTCCCTATTTCAAGTTCATCAGTTGCTAGAAACTTCAAAACATGGTAGCTCATTTGTTCGGCTATGATGATCCTGGGTGAGAATAAGAAAGAACTGGCCAACTGCATTCAGAAATAGGCCTCAGGATTTTTCTGCATTGGTGTGAAGAAGTAGAGGCAAACATTATTACTCTACTGGGCAGTGGGATTGTTTCTGGGAGTATCACCATGAAGGGTGGCTTTCAAGAGTGTAACCTCAGTGTTTTGCCAACTCTTAGGGTCAGTAGCATGCCCAGTGTTGTGGCAAGTGCCCCTAAGGCTGTGTGATGATAGTTGCCCAAACCTACTGGTAATCAAACAAACATGTCTAGAGTTACAGCTTCTCCAGTTCGGAAGTCTGCCTGAATCACCCTCTGCTCCGCATGTGATGACATACATATACCCAAACACTGTGACTCTAAGGGACCAAACACCATACAAAGTCTTCAGTTGCTATAAATATGGCTGATTCACTGAAAAGGCTGGAAACTGGTTTCAAATGCTCAAACTTCAAAAGTGCGGCAAACCACTTCTAACCTGCGCCAAGATGGGTCTGGAGGAAGTGAGAACTTGGTCGTTCTTTCTTGCTTTTCTTAGCCACAGTAGCTCCAGGAGTGTGTGTCAGGGTGCAGTTTGGTTATGTGCAAATGTCAGTAACGTCTCAAAAGTCTTTTATTTCCTCTTGAGTGTATACTGCTTGTTTACACAGTAAAATAGAGATACTGCTGGGTTTGAGAGACTTCTACCTGGCCCTCTGCCCAAATTGTTCTGCCTGTTTTTCACATCTGTGCCATTTTTAATATAAAATAAATATCAAGTCTTTTCAACCCATCGCTTTTTAATTCCAGGCATGTTCATGTATAAAGCAGACACGCACGATACTTCCAACGGACCTATGAGACGGGTACAAAGTTTGCTACCTGTCCTTCGCGGAACAAAATCTGGCATCTGTTGTTTAGGATCTGAATTCAGTTGTTAGCTCCAGTCATAATTTTTGCTGTCTTTGTAGTTGCCAAGGAATACAGCAGCAGCACCAGCAGCAGCACCAGCAGGACTGGTGTTGACTAAGGTTTAAATTCAGTTGTTAGCCCTAGCCAGAATAAACCCTATTGATTCTACTGGGCTTGCCTAAGTGTGGGATAACCCCAACTCATTCATTGTGTCTACTAAAATTATAACTAACAATTGGAATTAGTTTTAAAGGCTTGAACAAACAAACAAGCTTATGAAAATGGAAATAGCAAGAGAAAGCTAGGTTAGAAGGAGGAGGGGTTCTGGGAGAGAAGGTAGAAAGAGAAGGATGGAGAGAGGCTGGATCTGCCCACTTTCTTCCCTATGACTGGCAGTCCCCACAGATGTTTATTTAATCAGCAAGTGAGAGTGCATTAAGAATTCCAGGAGTTGCTTCATCTGTTTCAATAAGAATTAGCTTCATGGTAGACTTGAACACTGTAGCTTCCTTGTAGCCCCAAAGGAACACAAACTCTATGTGTACCAACACCTGGCTAAAAGATGTCAGATTCAGATCCTTATCAGGAGAGGGAATTATTTGAGAGAGGAAACTACAGTAAGCTATAGATTGATGCCAGAGCATGGAAATGTTAAGTTTTTATAACACTGCCAACAGCCACACCATCTGGGGATTCTGGGAGACTTTTCCAAGCTCTTGTGATTGTAAACTAAATTGGGAGCAACTGGTGATGCTCAAGCTGAGCGTAGAGGATACCCTGCTAGAAGCTAGAAGCCAATCATATTCATAGTTTGCATTCTTTGCCAGAAGAGGAGGAGTTGCCTTAAGGGCAAACCTCTTTGCTCGGGCTAAATCTAGAGACAAACTTGGGAAGCATGCAAAGGCTGACACAACTTAAGACACTTCCTTTGACTCGCATGAAATGTGGGCATGAACTAAGTTAGGGATAGCTCCTTGTTGGGACATACAACTGCCAGAAGTGGCCAGGAGGATTCAGAGAGTTGTCATGTCAAAGGTCGCTCATACAGCTCTGAGACACATGGCAAGTGCCCCTTGTAAAGCTGGCTGCACTTGGCAATTCAAAATTGTTATCGGGGGCAACCCAGTGAGGCATCTGTCAAGGGCTTGCCCTCCTAGTTCTGCTGCTGGTGCTGTGTTCCTTGGTGACTCTGTCTGTTCACTGGACTTTGCCAAGCATGCAAAAAAAGCAAAAAGAAAGGACATCATCTTCTGCTTGTCACTGGGTGACTGGGCAATAGAATGGGCAGCCAGTAGTGAAGATGGCTAAAAGTAAGCAAGGCCCAGTATGGCTTCTTGACCAGTTTTGAGACCCACCACCTGAAAAGGGAAAAGCCCTGCTGAAATGTCTCACATGTTGATGTGTTTAAAAATCATACCAGCACTACTTCTATTCTCTCCAAATCCATCACGTTGCCCCAGGGAGCTGCCTCCATGCACACCTATCACACTGTAAATTTGCATGTGTGACTCCTGTTTGGGGCAGCTGAAAACAAATCACAAGGTATGCATCCTCCTGCAAAAGCCATAAGTGAATAATAGAGCTGTTTTTCGTAGCTTTGCTAAATGCTGATAGAGAGACTCATGTCAGATGGGGCTGTTACTTTCTGGGTGCTGCTCGACATTAATTTTCAACAGGACAAAAAGGGAAAAAGTAATGTGGGAAGCAGTCCACCATGGGAAATCATAGATCTCACCTAGCGCTGCAGCATCCTGCCTCTGTATGATGATCAGAATTTGAAGATGAAGATGGTCAGGGCTTAGAGAAGAGTCTTTTGCTGTTTTTGGACCACAATCACTAGAATCCCCCAGCCATTATGGCCACTATTATTGGCAAAGAACAGAATGGAAAAAGAAAACTAGGCAATGTCGTCTCAGGTGGTTGATGCTTTTCTTGGAAATCACAGCTCTTAGGTTCTCCTCCTGATAATCCATGAGCATAAGTAACCGAAGGCTGCTCCCATGGATGACTGCAGCTGCCCTCAGGCCAGGTTTGTGCTGTGGGTACAAACAAGAAAGCTATTCCCATGGAACTTGCCCTGGAAGGCTGGGCAAGGGGTGGGGGGAGGACTCCCAGCCTGGGAGAAAGGAGATGTTAATTGTGAGACAGTCTTGCCTGGGGCAAGCTAAAGCCACCCAGCTGTGGCAGAGGGGGTGTTGTTGTTGTTGCTCAAAGGCTGCACTAAAATGGTGGTTTCTCTCGATGGACATGTGGGGGGGGGGGGCTCTGCCTGTGTGGGGAACTCTGAAGGTGTTGTTCCCACTCTCCAGAAGCTGTCCTTGCCTTAAATATGAATTGTCCCACTCTGCCACTGTCTTGCCGTTTGGCTTCCTACAGAAGAGATGCCTAGGTGAAGGAGCAGGACTAGTGGCCCAAGTAATTTTGTTGCCCAAAACAAAAGACAAGAGGGCACAATTCTCTCTCTCCCCCCCCCAACTCATACAGATAAGGCAGCTGGGCCAGCAGCAGAACCTTCCTCCAGCACTGGCCATGGGATCATATTCTCTAGCACACCTGACAGCATCAGGCTAGTTTATAGGAGGCCAGGATGGGTCCTCCTGTGCCATGCTGTCCTCCAACAGAGACAAGTAGGGGGACAGTACGTGTAGTGCCCATAAAGTTCACTAGAGAAAAAGCAGGACACAAGTTTAACGTTGGATAAAAATTGGCTAAAAAATAAGTTTGTTTGAAACAGCCAGGAAGCTGACATTGCTGTCCCTCAGTAGCAGTTGCTACACTTTGCTTGATGGTAGAGCCAGCCCTAGGAGGAAAATGACCACCACACTGGTGAAATGCTGTGATGACTACCTTTTCAGAGGTTTAGAATGTAAATTGGGAAAGTGGCTGAACATGAGCATCTGTTCTTAAATTTTTACCATTTCTGCCCTTGGAAAGTAGGTGGAACCTTTCCCTTTAAAACTGCATTGCTCCAGGCCAAACTGGAACTCACCTGCCTGCCTTTGAGCTCATTCTCCCCTGTTGCAAACACATTCTGTTGTCTTCTCACCCCTGCAAGTTAGAGAGGTGACCACAACCCACCCTGTGCCTGGTGATCGTTATGCCTTCAGGCACTGTTTTCAAGGCCTTTTGTGGTACCTTAACTGGACAGTTTTTGATATTAGCCACTCAGAGCCCTTGGAAGACTGCACATCAAATATTTAAATAAAATAACAGAAGTTGTTTGCATAACATAAGAGCAACTTATTTGGACTCATTAGTTGAAAATGTCATCATGAAGCTTTGCTCATGCTTACAAGGATTTCAAAGGATTAAACATACCCATCTGGGATAGGCAACACCTTTTCAGTATTATGAAGCTGAATGAATGCCAAAGGCTTGCCTAGACCTTCCATAAAAGTGTGTCAGCAAGGAACAACACATTGTCAGTTAACTGCTACTGCTAGGAGTCCTCTGGCTGGAAACACCACTGCAGGCATCTGGATTTCAACTGGGAGCCTTTGCAGGAAACTGAACACCTATCATCCAGACGCAGAATTTGTTCCTTCCCTCTCTGTGCTGCTGGATGCCAAATAAGTACAGCTCTTACTGGGATTTCTGTTCACTCATTTCTAGCTCTTCTCTAAATCAGTATCTTTTTAAGGAATGGATAACGTTATTTCAAAAATCTCGAAGAAATGCCTTAAAAAAAACCCCAGGAAGTCCGGGGGGGGGGGGGTGTGTGTCATTATTTGACCACTGTAGGAACCCATCTGAGGCTTCCATTGTCTAGTAGTGGAGGAAACCCTGATATTAGCAGCGTCCAATCAGAGACTTATAAGGGAACATGTGCTTGATCTGGATATGCCTGACAGTGAAGAACCAAGGAGTGCAAGAATTATGGATGGAGCTTCCACATTTATAATTCTGTACCCATCCTATTTTCAGAAGAGCAGGAAATTTGTGAAAAAGGGACAAACAAACAAACAAAACCGAGAACAAGCTACAAGTATCAAATAAACCGGCAAAGATAAACCCTCCAATTGACCTTTAAGTATGACACAACAGATTTTGAGATAACTTAGCCCCCTCCTTTCCTAGGGAAAATCGTTCTCTCCCTTTCTCACAGAATTGGCCTCTTGCGTTGCATGTGGTCAGATCAAAGCCAGGTAGTGTTCCCTGTCAGAAATGCATGGAATTTAACCATCCAATCAGAATGAGGGGCAAGGTCTGTGTCTACTGATTAATGATAAATTCTTGCCTCTTCCAAGATGGCTATATTTGACATACAATGTTACCATAAAATATACATTAACAATACGTTTCAGAAAAGTAAAAACATAATGGAAAAATTGTGGAACAAAACTATTTAGTTATTTGACATACACCCTGCATTTCTCCCAGGAGAGAGCCTCATGGCAAAACTAAAAGCAAATGGAGGTAAAAACTGGCTCTTACAAATGTTAAAGAGAGTTTTGCAGAGTGCAAGCAGAATTTAGAAATGAGAACAACACTGGGGTGGCTCATGGGGGGCGGGGGGGGGGATTATCTGACTTTTCCCCCGTCAGGTCGTCCCTGGCCATTGTTCTCACACTGAGTGGTTCTTCGGCTCTCCTTGCTAACTAAAAGAGCCAGAAAATTCTGGCTCTTTTAGTGCCAGAATTTTCTGGTCTCGTTTCTTAGAAATCCCCAGGCATGCACTCCTTTACATATCTCCTTGGCTTTATCTATTCTGACTAAGGAATTTGGGATTTAATATGGGAGTAACCTGCCTTTGCCTGCAGCCTTTCAAGGTTGGGGAATTTGTGCTGCATGTCACGAATGCTGACAAACTCACCCCTTCCTGCCTGTGTCAATTCTTCGTACCCTTGGCCAAGAAGGAGAGCCCTACTGTTCCTACCGCAAAATTTGGGAGCTGGGCTCTTGTTCTACCTGTCTTGTCAAAGCATAATATCCAATCTTTTAAAATGACAGAGGTTTAGGGCAAGTTCTCCAGATTGCTTGATTCCAGCTATAAGAGTCCAGCATCTACTTTATTCTGGCTATTGTTGCATCCTCACTGAATATCAATGCTATTTTTAAAAAAGCCAAAATCATCAGTACCAGAATCCATACAGCAGCTCCCCAAAGTCAAAGGAGACAAATCCCTTCCACTGACCCATTAAAACCTCCATGGGTTGGTTGCCTTTACTGTCTATGATGTAGCATTTGCACAGTGAGCTCTCACCAAGCTCTCTGTGCTCATGATACATTTACTTTGGTTCTCTTTTTTGTTTTTCTTAAGTCTCAGCAAAAAGGGAACATACACACACACCTTTCTACCTTTCCCCTCTTTGCCTGGGAAAAACAAATGAACATCCCCTTGTCCTGAAAGGTCTTACTCAAAGAAACCTGGGGCAGCAAGTTCTCCTCTCTTCTTAGACAAGTTTGTTTGCAGAAGGCATTTGATCCATTTTGATAGCAGCATCCCGAGAGAACCCGTTGCCTTTGCATGACCTTCTAATCCTATTCTTCTCTTTAAGTCGTGGCCCATATGTGCCAAATCCCTCTCTCTCACACACCTGTTGACAACACTTTCCCAGTTAAGAGCAGTGAAAGCTGTGGGAAATTATCTCTTTCATTCACAGCAATTTATGTTCTTAATACAATTTGCGCCAGTACTGTACTGTTGTCATTACTGGACAAACAGAATGATGGCATGTGCTTCCCCCAGATATTTATACCTAGGTCCGCTTCCCTTCAAGATTTTTAGCAAAGGCTTGAATCAGAGGAGGGCTTTGGGTTCTGACCATGCTAACAAGACTGCCACCTGTTGGCTGAACACAGAACCTGGTTTCACAAAATCCTTCCAGGTGTTCAAGAAAGGGCAAAAGTTGTATTCTCCAGCTTGTTGGCCTCCATTTCTTCAGAAAGCCAGCTGTTCCTGACACTCCCCCAAATAAACCATTACACAAGGAGTTGAAGCAATCTCGTACTTGGATGAGGCCACAGCTGTCTCTAAAAGCTATGTACCACTCAACACAACTACCCAGAGGACTACAGCAAGCCATCATAAACTGCTAGTTATTTAATGGTGGATTTATATTTGAGTAGGAGGGATAAATTCATGTCTGCTGCACAGTTTCTGAAAGCTTGGGGTTCTGGTACCTTTAGGCAGCAATGAGCAGTGAAGCAATCTCTTTGCAAAGAATATCTGCATGTGAGAACCTGAAAGAGTTAGCTTTACAAGTCCCAGAATTAGAGATGGGCATGACCCGCTTCGTGCCACATCATGGCAAGTTGTCGGCATGTTTCCTTCCTCCACCCACTCTGGCTGGCTTCCCCACTCACCAGCTGGAGCACGCTGCTCGGCTCCTGCTCTTTGCACAACCATCCAGTTGCAGCAGGAGCAGACTTTCCTTCTCACCTCCTCCAAGCAGCGTTGCAGCAATCCCTGCCCTGCCTCCTCATCTGAGTGGGCAGCTGCAGAAGGAAGTGGGGAAAGGATGTCCGTGCTCCTGCTGCAACTGGACAGTTGCGCTAAGAGCAGGAGATGAGCAGTGCATGCCAGCTGGTGAGGGGGGGGGAGCTGGGAAGCACTTGTGATGACGCAGCACAAAGCAAGTCTTGCCCATCTCTACCCAGAATCCTCAGCCAGAATGCTGGTCTAAAAAACTAACTTTTCCAAGTTGTGTTCCTTTCCCCTAACTGGGGTGAAGGAGTCATTCTGCCTTAAAGGGGATCTCAAGGAGGGCGAAGCCCTAATTCAGAGGCTTCCTGTACAGCTTTGCTGTACATGTGGAGGAGCTGGGGATCCCACCCTGCCCCACCTGCCTCTTCCTGAGAGAAAGGCTAGCAAGGTGTGTGCAAGTGCATCCCACTGCATGCAGTTACTCAGCTGCACGTGACCAGGAACCCTGGCTTTCTGGAGCTCCCGTCTCAGGGAAGCAGCGTGTGAGTGTGTTTTGCTCCCTTGCAGATCTTCTCTCTAGGGACATGGAGAAGTCAAGGGCATATCGACCATGCACCCTCCACCATATCTGCAGACCTCTCATTAGAAAATACCTGAAGGAGGCTTTAGTGAGCAGCCCACAAGAATTTGACAAAAATGACCTGGAACCTTAGTAATTAATTCTACTAGCATAAAACTCCTAGTATTGTACTTAACTCCTCACATACAACTAATGTACCTATCAGTTTTCATGTATTTCCATCCACTTACTAATTTTATGTTCTATGTATCCTTTATCAATTTGATGAAACAAAGAAAAATATAAACGAAGAGAGGGAGATTTCCAATCATTTAAAATCAAAGACAAACCCTTTGGAATCAGAAACCAGCGATGCTGGCATCAATACCAATACCGGAAGCCTCTTGGTGGTGCTGCTCCTTCCCCAGGAAAGGAAGAGGGAAGGGAAGAGAGAGAGAGAGAGAGAGAAAGAGATCACATGCACAACATCTCTGGGAGCAGCAGCTGCTCCTTCCCAAACTGTTAACAGGTGGGGGGGGGGGGGAAGGGAAGAAGGTAAAGCTCTGTATGTGGAAAGTGCAGCAACGGCTATTCTAGAGTTACTCTGAAGATTCCACCTCCTATTGAAAAAAACAACAACAGAAAAACAAAAAACAAGCAGCCCACATAATATTAGAAACATGTTTATTTCTGAACAGGTCACACTATTAAATAGGTGGCCTCAGAAACATACACTTTGCTTTCGCTGTCACTCACTGGCACAGCATGAAGTTGTAAACAATGCTTTTTAAAAAGGCCTACATAATAAAGATTTTTCTCAGTTGGTTAACACAATAAGAAGAAAATAACATCTATATTTATATATAAAAAAGTAAATTCTGCTTGGTAGTTTTCTAAGCACCCTGAAAAGATGATCAGCAGAGCAACCATCACTTTTCCCAGGATGAAAGGGAACGGTGTTCTCAAAAACATGCTTCTAAGTTTCTGCTGATTCCTCAAGCACCAGTTTTAACTCACAAAATCAAGAGCACCCGTTACAGTCAAAATTCATCAGTTCCGGACTGAGAACACAAGCAAAATTTTCAAGAAATTCATCTGGCGAACCATGACCACTCCATTTCAGGAAAAATGACATCTGCAGGACCTGGCAGGAAGAAAGAAGAGTTACTTTCCTGTACTCTAGTTCTTTTGAGTGGTCATCTGTGAATTCACACTAATGGGTCGTGCTGTGCCTGAGCAGATGTCCTTGGAATCTTCCAGAGCCTAGAAAGCTAATAGCCCCAACCTAAGACCCAGTGCATCTCCATTCAACGGCTACTTCTCTGTTCCCATGTCCATGGCTGAATCAAACACAATGCATGGCAAACGGAGGGGAGGTTGTGTGATGAAATTACTGCTTGACCAACTGATGCATCACTCCTGGCTCAGATATCCAGTCTATACAGTAATGCTTGATGAACAACATGAGCTGAGACCATGTAGCTGCCTTACAAATGCCCATCATCTATACTCTTTTCATGAAGGGAGTAGAGGCAGCTAGGGCTCTGGCGGAATGACTCAGGCAAAGGTTCATGCCAGCTGGTTGGATAGTGATGGCATGAACCAACCACTTAGATATATTTTGCAAGAATACGCGATTGCTGTTCTTTCTTAGCAGCGAACAATTTTCTAGTCTTCTGAAAAGCCTTGGTTCTGGAAGACATCTACTGTGTCTAGTGATCTTTCTAAGTCTGTGGTAGAGACTGAAAAAAAAGGTTGGCGACAGCAGACATTGGTGAATGTGAAAGTATGTCACAACTTTAGGGAAAAAAGACATATCTATTGCTAGGACCACCTTATCTTTAAAGAAATGCAAGAAAGGGGGGTCACAGTATATTGTGCCCAGCTCACCTGCCTACCTGGTTGATGTAACAGTGACGAGAAATATTGTCTTGTATGTAAATAAATACAGAACGCAGATAGCCATAGGTTTGAACAGTGGTTTCACCATCTGATTAAGCACCAGCAGTAAAGACCATTGAGGTAACGGTGTTTTAATATTGGGGTATTGATTCCATAGGCCTTTTAGGAATCTCTTTACTGTCTCGTACTTAAAGAATCATGCTGCTGGGGAGCTGCCTTCCAGTTCACCACTACAGCAGAGAAGTAGACTTTGAGGGAGGAATGTGAAAGTCCTTTTTCCTTCAGACGGAAGAGAAAATGAAGGACTGCGTGCAGTGATGGAGGACTGCAATGTTCTTCCAGCAATGTTGCAAAGGAGATGAACTTATTCCATTTATATTTGAAAGTTTTCCCTGTAGATGGTTTCCTAGCTTCAAGCAGGATCCTTTTTATGAAAGCCTCTATGCTGTTAGTTTTATTGCAGGTTATCAGGAACTCTAACTTCAGTCTGGATGGACTCCATGATGACTGATTTAGAGGAGGTCTTACAGATAAAAATCAATGATGTTGGAGTCTCCCTGAAGATTGTGTCAACCGCTTGGAGTGACCCCTCTCAAAGATATCATTTTAATCTGGATTGTCTGTTCTTTACTGTGACCTCTATGAATTTTTTGCAAATTTGACAGGACTGCATTTGGTGCCCCTTCCCTAAACAGTGCAGGCACTTGGGAGTGTCTGTCAGTTAGCAGAATCCCCCCCCCCAAAAAAATCACACTTTTTGCATGGGGCCACAGAAGGCGGAAGGAAGGAATGACAAAAAAAACTATTTCTCTTTTTAAACTATATGGTGAAACCCTCTTTTATAGTTTAGGAAGAACAATGAAGGATTAACGGGGAAGGAAAAATGAGCATTATTTACTGTAAGCAGGCTCTGGATGACCATAAGATGCTCCTTCAGTGGCAATCAAAATGGAACTGGGAGCTAACAGCTGGGTGGAGGAACAAACGTTGTGTGAGGGTGGAGCTAACAGCTTTCTAGGCTCTGGAAGACTCCAAGGACCTCTGCACAGGCACAGAAAACGCCATTAGTGGGAAATACAGAAACCATGAAGAAGAACAATAAAACATGGTGGTATACAAGTCCATGCACACTCCCCAACCCACCTGTCTCCATTACAGAGGTAGTCACACAGAGATGGCTCATCCTGTACCCAAGAACAGAAAACCAATGAGCAGAGTTGCCAAAGTCCTACCATTTGAAGGAATCTCAGAGGCAGATCACAGTGATAATAATCTGGTCAGCAGATGTTTGTTATTGTAGAGAGGCCAAAATGCATCCCTGGACCCCCTACCAAAAGGACTTTTTTTTTGGCACTTTCTGTTGGGAGTGCTTTGATGGAGTTCCTGCATGGCAGGGGGTTGGAATCGATGGCCCCACTGGTCTCTTCCAACTCTGTGATTCTATGATTCTTGAAAGCCTCCAAGGCCAGTCGTTTAACAATAAAAATGGGCGTGGAGGTCTCAAACTCCCACTGCATAAGCAAAACCAGAAATAGGCACCTGTTCCTTTTCTGGCTTGGAATTCTTTGCCCATTTTCATTATCCTTCCACTTTTTCAGTGGCACCGCAGTTCCTAACGGGTCCTGAGGACAGAAAGTTGGCTTACCAACTTCCCAAAAGCTACCTATACCTGTTCTATGAGATAACATATGCTTAGAATACTAGGACTGAAGGCTGGTTCCACAGCAATTGGTCTGTAATACAAAGCTGTGGAAACAGCAGAAACCAAGGCAGAAGTGATATTCACGAATGCTGGCTGCCTGGGCATAACACCCCACACGCTTCCACAGGCATAACTTTACGTTACACCAGCTTGAACAGGATTTCATATGTGTTAACTGTAATACTTATTGACAAGGTGCTTCTGATATCACCAATAGTTTTGGTAAAGGATAGTATTAATAATTTTAAGGTCAGTGCCAGCACTTCCTAATATCTAACTTTCCCCGAAGCACCAACCATGGGCCCTATATATAGCTGAACCTCTCAAGATTCTACTCCACACATCTAAAGAAGGAGACTGTAACTCACAACAGTCTTTGTGATCATAAATCTATTAGTCTAAAATGTGCTACAAGACTTTCTGTTTTTAAAACAGGCACGGTTGCCACTGCAAATGATGGGAGTACTTGCTGGAGCAACCAGGAATGCCACAGAAGGCTCTTGAGTGCTGAAGCCTGGGTGGGTGGGTGGGGAGGGCAGCAGAGCAGAAAGAATCACAGCCATGGAATGTCTCCCTACCCCTCAATGCCACATGTGTAGACGTGTATGTGTGTGTGCACGCGCTCCTGGAATGAACAGAGGGAAGTGGCCACCAAGTTCTATCGGCTGTGGCAAACCTACTTCTAGAAATCGAAGGCTAAAAGCGTGCTTCACTTGTAGCAAGTGTCAGAACTTCGAAGCACTACTTGCTTTAATTACATATTTGAAAAAGTAAAACTTCTGAGACCTGGGGAGGGGGGAGAAGAGAGGGGTCTCCTCTTACATCTCAAGCTGCTCAGTCGTCTCCACCAAGACCTACCTCCACGAAGGCTAGCTAACACTTGCGCTGTTTCTTGGCAGGCTTGATAGGGGAGAACTCCTCCTCCTCTTCTGTGGATGCATCTTCCTCGCTAACATCCTCCTCACTGGATTCGGAGGGATCCCTCCTGTGAACTGAGATACAGCCAGAACAGTCGCTTAAGCCACCATCCCCTCCCTATCATGCATTACCCGCCAACCTCATCCCGGTCCTTGCAGAGAAGGCAGGTCTCAGGTGATGGGACTACCTTCTGTCAGCAAAGTGCTGAACTGCTCTACCTTCTGCCTCGTTCCAAATAGTGGGCAGGCAGGGCTACCTGCTCTGTACCCACCTGCACTTGAGTGCCATCAAGCCCTCCTTCCCACTTGCAGGTGACTAAACGATACTACCTCAGCCATGAAGGGAATGTGGGACAAAGCAGTCAGAAGTCACACATCCAACAAAAAAGGTGGCATACATATGTATATTATTTAATGTTGTCTATTCCACTGCACATCCCTCCTTGACAGGGAAATGGCCACCTATTCCCTTCCCTTCCTTTCTCGGGCACCCTCCCCAAGAGCTCCTGAAATCCCAGCCAGAGCTTCTTACAGATTTGGTGTTGTCCTGCAAGGTGGACAGGGCCAGATCCTGAGCGCAGGTGGAAGGTCACTGGGGGCTGAAGCTCAAAATGCTCCAAACACAGCTGTGGGGGGGGGGGGGGAGAAAGAGAGCAAAACGTCAAGGCACATATGGGGGAGAAAGGACCACCTCCTCCTGATTCCTGGACTCTTGTCTTTCTCCTTCACATAATTCATATGGGTTTGTACCTCCCCTAGATCTCTATTCTTCCATTTTCAAAGGCATGACCTTTTTATATACAGCTAAAGAAACATTTTTTATTTTTCATTTTCCCAAAAACATACTGCAGATCCAGAAACGGGCAATCAACCAGTCAAAGGAATTAAACTCCTCAGTGAAGAAAGGTTACACTATACGGGTCTGTTTAGCTTTGAAAACAGACAGGTAAAAAAGAAAACACAATGGAGGTGCATAAAGTTGCACATGCTGTGGAGAAAGTAGGTAAGAAAAAACTCTTCTCCCTTTTTCATAACACAAGAACCCAGGGTCAAATTCAGATTTAGGACACATAAAAAGAAGAACCTGTTCATGCGATGCTGTGGAACTCACAAACACCAGAAGTTGTGATGGCCACCAACTTGGAGAACTTTAAATGGGGATTTAACAGACGTCAGAGCCATCCATGGCTCCTAGTTAGGATGGCTATACATCCCCTTCACCATCAAAGGAGTGTGCCTGTGTTTGGAGCTGTGCCAGCTCCAAACACAGCTGTGGGGGCTGAGGAATAAGGAAGGGAGGGGAAAGATGCCAGTTCTGCTATACTGGCTTTCCATAGGGCTGGTATGAACAGAGTGCTGGACTAACTGAGCTTTTAGCAATCTGATGCCTTTCAGTTCGGACGAATCTGTGCAACAGTTCATTTCAGTTTCAATATGAATGGATTCTAGTGTGTATCAAACCATGGATTTGAACTGATTAAAGGCAGCTGCTCTGGGATGAAAGGAATCCATTGGTGCCCATGAACAAAAACTCCCTCTCTAGATCACAGAGCATACACCAAAGAAAAGGATTCACAACTCCAGAAAATTGTGTTGTGGGTATTACAAAGACAGCCACAAGCCAAACATCCCACAAGAACCTCTTCCTGATTTTCCTGCCAGTTCTTGTAACCTCCACATAGCTCCATTTTCTTCCCAAGCACCTCAGCACCCCACTCACAACTCAGCAGACTGTTTTACCGAGGGCTGGCATGACAACTTCAGATTGGCCACTGGCACAGTGATCTCCTTGTTTTGATAGTCACGCCCGATAACCTCCACAATGTTGCATTCATCCTTTGCACCTTCTGACAGGCAAACCTTGAAGATAAAAAAAAACAACAACAACAACTAGGATACTAAGCACCCTCTTAAGGAAAAAAAAAGAATAGACTTTTCCAGGCTCCACTGCTAAATCCCTCATACAAAGAAAGTTGGAAGCGGGGGGGGGGGGGGAAGCACAAGAGCATGCCAGTAACATGTGTAAGCTGAGGATAAAGGAACAAGCTCTTCTTCCACAGATGCCCCTCTTCAAAATCAGCAGCACAAAAGTCCTTCAGGCAACCACAACCAGCCTAAGGATGGGATCCAGTTAAGGCCTTCCACCAATGGAAGTGTTTCGATCAATGGCAGAAGGAGGGGTGGTAGCCTGTAGCTTCCCCCTCAACATTTTCTCCAAGGCAGATTGTGGGTGTTGGGTGAAATATCTCTTCTTGTGTGATGCAGGATCAGAACACAGGAAGAGGCAAAGACTTATTTCTTCACACAGTGGCAAGCCAGTTGCTTATGGGCACTCCCAGCTATGGGATTTCATCTTTAGATCTCAAAGCTTCGGTTTTGGCCTGGATAAGGAATTCCACAAGGCCTTGAAGAGCAACTGTGGCCTTGTACGATACCTTTGGGCCCTATGAAGGATCAGAGGTTGGATGAATTCCTATTTTGAACTGCAAAGCCTGAATCTCTCCAGCCAGGACCACTCTCTCCATGTCCCTTGGAGGATTCTAGGAACTACAATCCAAAAAAGTAACATGTCCTTTCTCACCAACCCCACAGGCTCTCTACCTAGCCCACCTTTCTCTCTAAACTGGGAAGGATCACCACAAGCTTGGATTTCTGGGGCAACAGCATTCTACTTCCTCCAGCAGCCATCCATGCTACTTCATTTCTTAACAAGAGATTTCAAAGGAAAGAACCAGAGGACAAACTAAATGGCCCATCCCATCTCTGCAAGCCCCAGGGATGCTACAGCAGTAGCATCTGTAGCTACAGGGGAAAAAGGCTCTCCTTTCTCCACAGCGAGGCCATTGAAAAAGTGAGCTATCAGAGGGATGACATGATCCATCTCTTCGCCATCAGAAATCTCACTTGCCTATATTTCACTCCCAGTCACCTGTGGCAACCGAGCAAGATGTTACACATAAGACCTTATTAAAGGACCCAGAGGCTGCCCAACCTGCCTACCCCCACTGCAAGAAAAGAAAAAACTCTCTTACCATATCCAAAGCTAGGAAATGGTCAGTCTCATCCTCTTCACACACTTCAAAAGTGTAGGATCGGGCACTGCTGTTCAGCTCACATCCTGGAACAAACGTACATGGCAACTGATTGGTGAAATGAATGAAGCAAAGATGCAGCACCACTAAATGGGATTTTCTTTTTCAATGACTGTTGCATGGCCTTCTTCCCTATTGCAGGGACAGCCGTGTTTCTTTCCAGCATGCTCACATTTTGAAAGAGCCACACCCATAAGAACCCTAGACATATGCATGTGGGCAACAGCTGAGGCATCCTGGCCAAATTAAATCTGAATTTCATATCTCCGGAGCTTGGAAAGTTCTCTCTCTCCTCTACAAGTCCCAGAATCTGGCCAGTCTCTGCCTCTTCAACTGTGAAGATGGGAACCACCCTGAGGAGTCAAGCGTTCCTTTTCAAGCCAGAAAAACTTAAGAGTCTAAGTGCTGTGTTTCTTCCAGTGAGCTCAAAGTGGTGTACATGCTTCTCCTTCTCCACTATTTATCCGAACAACAACCCTGTGAGGTAGGTCAGGCTCAGGAAAAGAGGGATAAGCCAAGGTCACTTGGTGAGTTTGGTGGTTGGGTGAGAACCAGAACCTGGATCTCCCTCATCTCAGTCCAGTATATTCACAATACTGGCTCGCTTTACAGAATTAATATCAAAAGCCAGTTACATTCTGATCAAGACATATGTATCTGGAGACTTAAGAGTTGCTTTAGTAGGTTGCTAGTATTCCCCATTCCAAAAGTTTTATTTACTTGCGCCTGAGTGGCTAAAAAAAACTTTGAGGCAGTCTCTTCATCTACAGGATTTTGCTACCGTCTCTAAGAAAAAGCTTCCCCTTTTAGAATAAGTATTAATATAAAGTCCCGACTTCTCTCCCACACACATTCGCTTCAATACGGCAAACTGGGCCGAAAAGGCAGAACAATGAAATTCCAAAAAAAATAAACTACACTCTATCAGTTCTACCCTCTAACAACCGAAGCATCGTATCAGTTTTCCAACTATCCTTGGCCGAGAAATGCGGCTTAACAGGCGATACAAGGTACGTTTACTCCGGTGAAGTTCCACGTGGTGATCGGCGAGACTCGTTTTGGCCTAAAGGAGGATCCCCGCGTTTAGGTTCCAGAAGCGCCTCACAGGTTGTCTATTCAGGAAGCGAGCCCGATCTGACGAGCAAAGTGAAATAACTCTCCAGCGCAAGGCATATCTTCTCCCCGCCTTCTCTTCGACCGAACCAGCCGAGCCACGTGGAAACCCGCGCGCTTCCCAATCCAGGAGAGGCCGGGAGGCGGTGCGGTGCCTGCCACGTGCTTCCTGCCTTTACGGGCAGAGACCAAAGAGGAAAAGCCCCGATCTAGCAACCCCCCTTGTAATCGAGTCCTCCTCCTCCTCCTCTCCTCGTCCGCTGACCCCAAACGCCCCAGACGCAAGTAGTTCAGCACATCCCAAAGGGCGCCTTCCTTTCCCACCCACCCCCCAAAACAGTCGCCCGTCGGAACGATTTCCAGACACTCAAAATCCCTCTTTACTCACTGAACAAGAAGTGGTTGGTACAAATCGACGGCTTAATTTCATCCACGAAGCTCTCCAGGTCGACGAAGGCGGCCATACCGACACGGAACGAAGAGGAGATGCCCGGAAGCGTCTCGCCGCCGCCGCTCCTCCTCCTCCCTCCCCGGCTTGGTTAACAAGCCCGCCTCTACCCGGCCGGCCCGCCCGGAGCCTTCCCTCCATGGGCGGGGTGGCGCCTGGGTGTGTCACGAAGCGACACCCTCGCTCCAAGGAGGAACCGGGAAGGGGACCGTCCTCGTCCTCCAGATGGCAGTGGAAGGCCCTTTTCCAAGCAGTTCCTTTTCCTGCATGAGGGTTTTGTTGCTCTCCTGTACGGTCAAACCGCTTCCGATTTATGGCGACCTTCTGCGTTAGTGATCTCCGAAGCATCCTATGATTGACAGCCCTGCTTCAGATGTTGCAAACTCAAGGCCCTGGTTGCTTTCACTGAACCAATCTTTCTCCTATTGGATCTTCCTCTTTGCCTGCTGCCTTCAACTTTCCCCAGCGTTGTCTATTCCTGAGTGCTCCTCTCCTAGCACTGTTCAAAACCTGAGCGTGAGACGCAATCTTCCGTCTCCAGAGAGCAGAGAAACAACCTGGAACGCGTTATTTCGAAAGGAAATCAATGTTTTGGGTAACTTCTTCGCACTGCTCCACTGGAACTGGTGGAGGACGTGAGTTGGCATCAATTCCTGTCCTAGCTTCCCCTAAGGCGAGGAAGCGCATGGTCTTCTGTCAAAGAGAGATGTAACTCACTGAATCAGTTTGTGCCTGTTGCTGTCATCCTGGCTTACTCACAGCTGTTGTGATATATAAAAATATACAGTATATCACAGAAGTGAGTACACCCCCTCACATTTCATAAATATTTTAGTATATCTTTTCATGTGACAACACTGAAGAAATGACACTTGGCTACAATGTAAAGCAGTGAGTATACAGCTTGTATAACAGTGTCAATGTGATGTCCTCTCAAAATAACACAACACACAGCCATTAATGTCTAAACCGCTGGCAACAAAAGTGAGTACACCCCTAAGTGACAATGTCCACATTGGGCCCAAGTAGCCGTTTTCCCTCCCTGGTGTCATGAGACCCGTTAGTGTCACAAGTCTCAGGTGTGAAGGGGGAGCAGGTGTTATCGCTCTCACTCTCTCAGACTGGTCACTGGAAGTTCCACATGGCACCTCATGGTAATGAACTATCTGAGGATCTGAAAAAAAAGAATTGTTTCTCTACATAAAGATAGCCTAGGCTATAAGAAGATTGCCAAAACCCTGAAACTGAGCTGCAGCACGGTGGCCAAGATCATACAGCGGTTTAACAGGACAGGTTGTTCCACTCAGAACAGGCCTCGCCATGGTCGACCAAAGAAGTTGAGTGCCCGTGCTCAGCGTCATATCCAGAAGTTGGCTTTGGGAAATAGACGTATGAGTGCTGCCAGCATTGCTGCAGAGGTTGAAGGGGTGGGGGGTCAGCCTGTCAGTGCTCAGACCATATGCCGCACACTGCATCAAATTGGTCTCCAGGGCTGTTGTCCCAGAAGGAAGCCTCTTCTAAAGATGATGCACAAGAAAGCCCGCATACAGTTTGCTGCAGACAAGCAGACTAAGGACATGGGTTTCTGGAACCATGTCCTGTGGTCCGATGAGACCAAGATAAACTTATTTGGTTCAGATCGTGTCATGCGTGTGTGGCGGCAACCAGGTGAGGAGTACAAAGAGAAGTGTGTCGTGCCTACAGTCAAGCATGGTGGTGGGAGTGTCATGGTCTGGGGCTGCATGAGTGCTGCCAGCACTGGGAAGCTTCAGTTCACTGAGGGAACCATGAATGCCAACATGTACTGTGACATACTGAAGCAGAGCATGATCCCCTCCCTTCGGAGACTGGGCCGCAGGGCAGTATTCCAACATGATAACGACCCCAAACACACCTCCAGAATGACCACTGCCTTGCTAAAGAAGCTGAAGGTAAAGGTGATGGACTGGCCAAGCATGTCTCCAGACCTAAACCCTACTGAGCATCTGTGGGGCATCCTGAAACGGAAGGTGGAGGTGCGCAAGGTCTCTTACATCCACCAGCTCTGTGATGTTGTCATGGAAGAGTGGAAGAGGACTCCAGTGGCAACCTGTGAAGCTCTGGTGAACTCTATGCCCAAGAGGGTTAAGGCAGTGCTGGAAAATAATGGTGGCCACACAAAATATTGACACTTTGTGCCCAATGTGGACATTGTCACTTAGGGGTGTACTCACTTTTGTTGCCAGCGGTTTAGACATTAATGACTGTGTGTTGCGTTATTTTGAGGGGACAGCACATTGACACTGTTATACAAGCTGTATACTCACTGCTTTACATTGTAGCCAAGTGTCATTTCTTCAGTGTTGTCACATGAAAAGATATACTAAAATATTTATGAAGTGTGAGGGGGTGTACTCACTTCTGCGATACACTGTATATGAGTGTATAGATGTAATGTAAAAGTAAAGCTATGAGACAGGTTACAGCAGAGGGAAAGGTTCTGGATTCAGGCTGCGCCTTTCCAGTTGGGGTGAGAAAGACCCCTTCTCTCAAAGCTAGAGAAATGCTGCCAGTTTCTGAACACATTGAACTCAAATGATCCAAGAGTCACACTCTGCAGGGCAATTTCCTGTGTTTCTGCTTCTTGTAGTAAGGCAGTCGAAAGATACAAATTGTATGTCAGGATAACTTTTATCACACAAACTTTCAAAAAAAGGTACAAAACTTTACACAAGCTTCACTCAGGCATCCAATAAAAACTATGCCTGGGGGAGGAGTAAGGAAAGGCAGTCTTTACAGAAAGCCAACATCTTGGCCTTTTCCATGCCATGTCTTTCCCTCTGCACAGCCTTTTGTCGCACCAGGCCTTGGGAAGGGGTACTGACCTTAAAAGCTTGGGCAAAATTTCATGCCAAAATTAGTCAAACACAAATATTATCCTTATGTCTGAATTTGAGTTTTGGAGTTTGTTGGACAACATGTCTGCCTCTGAAATCTTTTGTAAGAAGAGGTTCATCCATTTCTCCAAGCTCTGGAAGCCAAAAGTAAACAGGAGTATATTTATTTATTAGAATATTTTTATCCCACCTTTCTCCTTAAAAAGGACCCAAGGTGGCTTACATAATTGAAAATACAATATTTAAATGCTAAAAACAGTTAAGTATACAAATATTAAAGACCAGCAAAAGGACTGGTTTCCTAAAACGGAGGAACATGGAGTTTTTCCTCTACTACCAAAGTGATGCTGGTTTGGACTTTTTAAACAAAATGTCAAGCCAAGGGGTGGATTTCCACTGGAAGACCTACAAGTGTAAAGGGATGCAGCAAAATAAGTTTGGAAATCAATGTCCTTTTTGAATTAGAAGAAAGCAAGGAGAGCCTTGGATTTCTAAAATGTCTGGGATTAATGTACCCTTAATGGTAGCTGAGAAAGCCTTTAATGTTTCTGTCCTTCACTTTTTCACATGTCAAACAATTATTAAACTTAAATGTGGACAACCATAAATTTAAATCAGACATCCCATTTCAACTATTGAAAGAGCCAATGTGATTTAATGGTTTGAGTACTGGACTAGAGCTCAGAAAGGTGAGTTCAAATATGTGCTTGGGGCCAATCAGAATCTCTTGGACTGGTGTGCCTTAGAGTCGCTGAGAATAAAATATGGGATAAAGAGAGCTGTGTATAGTGTCTTGAGCTCATCAGAACAAAGTAGGGGCATGAATGTAACAAGTAAATAAATGATAGGGTGCAGAACAAGGCTGCCCTCCTGAGGGGTAATGCATTCAATTGTAAAGGATGGTGGGCATTAAGTCTTAACAGCTGGATGGCTGCACATTCCATATACTGCACTAAACACTTGCATACATCACATTAAGAATAATTCATTAAGGTATAAGCTATCTTGGGTATAAGGCAGGTAGTCAGCACTATCTCTAGAAGGTATCTTTTAAAGCTAAAGGATTTACTTGACTTGGTTACAAGATCTGGATGTTCATTTCTTCACAGGTTATCTTTTGACAGTGAAACCTTATTTAACATTTGGAGGTACCCTTTGTAAAGAAAATATATACTGGCTCAATTTCCACCTACATGACCAGAAGAAACCCTTTGGGGATGACTATGGAGATGAAACAGTGGTTTCAAATGTACAAAGTATTAATATACTGTACTGGTTTACCTTCTGCTATTAGCAACCCTATCTCACTTGCTGCCATCTGTTTAGGTAATCAAGGCTCCCTTTCGCAGAATTAGGAACCTGAGGTGATGATCATTCACTTACTGTCATGACTCAGTAGGGATATGAAGGGGCCTTTGTTCTGGCTTTTGTGTGATTGGAGGACAACCAGCACCAGTGACTACAAAACTTACCTTTCTATAGAGTCAAATACTGTTGGACTTAGTGTTTCCTGCTTACAAAAGATTGAACTAATCAAGTTCAGGGATGCAGCTTATCACTGCTCAATGGAATATCAGCTGGTCTCATGAAAGCTGTTTTGGTGAGGTCTGGTCAATTTCCCAGGTGTGGGCAAAGCAGGGGGTGGCTTGCTGAATGTCATATTTATAGCATTTTATTCCTGTGCAGTAAAAACAAAAGGATCATTACCCCAGTGGGATACTGATGAGTTTTCCTGGTAGCTGCTTTCTGCTGTCAGAAGATGGAAGGGGAACTCACAAGTGCTGGGGATGGAGTAATCCCAAAGCTACCACAGACAGAAGCAGACATCTCTCTCCTGGCAGCAAGGCAGCTTCCTTCCTGCTCCGTTAAGTAGTCCTGTGAATTCTGAATAACAAAGCCCTCTTTTTTGCGTCTCCAGTTGTTCTGTGTAGTATGCTAGCTTTTCACTATCCTCCATCAGCCTATCAATGAAAAACTCCTTCCACATCAAGTGTTAAGTAGCAAGTGACAGATAAGCATTGCAGAGATCCTCCAAGCAACAGAGATCCTCCCCAAAGCAACCTACTGTCTATGTTGCGCCACTGCTTTTGGTAATACAATGTAGTTTAACTGGAAACAAACGGAAGAAAGAAAGGTTACTTACCTGTAACCATGGTTCTTCGAGTGGTCCTCTGTGAATCCACACGAATGGGTTATTCTGCACCTGCGCAGAACCTCTCGGAAGTTTCCAGAGCTTAAAGACATGTGATTAGTGGGACGTTCCCCCGTGGAGTGCATGCTCCGCCCACATGAAGTCCCCTCAGTTCCCAAAAAGTCCGCCGCTGTCAGAAAGGCAAACAGAGATGACCAAGTGACGGACAGAGGGGAGGATGGGTGGGACATGTGGATTCACAGAGGACCACTCGAAGAACCATGGTTACAGGTAAGTAACCTTTATTTCTTCTTCGTGGTCTCTGTGAATGCACATGAATGGGTGACTAGCAAGCTCACTTATCGGTTGGTGGGATGTCACGTCAAAAAGGAAGTAAGAACAGCCCTGCCGAAGCTAGCTGCATTCTTAGCTCTGATGTCCAGCCGATAATGAGTGACAAATATTAGAGATGTCTATACCGCGAAGAAAAGTGGTAGAGGTAGAGACAGCCCTGGTGGAATGAGCTTTAATAGTGTCTGGTGGTGGTTTGCCCACTAGTTCATAGGACAAGGCAATAGACTGAACTATCCATCTGGATAGTTTGTGATGAAGCTGGAGAGCCCTTGCGTGGACCATGATAGCAGAGGAACAGACGAAGAGACTTTTGGGAAATATTTGTCCTGGAAACGTAAAAGGCCAGGGAGCGTCTGACATCCAGAGTATTAGCCTTGCGCTCTAGGTCTGATGTTGGAGAGGGAAAAAGAGAAGGGAGGACAAGAGGTTGATTGAGGTGGAAGTCTGAAATGACCTTAGGTAGGAAGGAAACATCCGGATACAAGGTGACTTTGTCAGGGTGGAATTGCAGATATGGTGTGTCAGCTCTGAGAGCTGCCAGCTCACTGGCTCTTCTAGCAGACGTAATAGCACCAAGAAAGAGAGTCTTAAGTGAGAGAAGTTTAAAATTAGTAGTGGCTAGAGGTTCAAAGGGAGGACGAGTAAGAGTATGGAGGACGATTTGGAGGGACCATTGTGGGAGCGGTGGTCTTTGAGGAGGACGAATGTTGTGGAGTCCTTTTAAAAATCTGTTTAAAGTAGGGTGGGAGAAGAGCCAAGAAGAATCCAAGCCTGGTGGCTGGTGTGCTACGATAGCAGAGATATACACCTTCAAGGTGGAATGCAAGAGTCCAAGGTGAAAAAGGTGGAGAAGAAAGGTAAGAAGAGTGTCTAGGGAGACTGGTGTTGTAGAGAGTCCTTTGGAAGCAGCAAAGGTGGAAAAGGTTCTCCATTTGTAAGAGTACAAGAGTTGAGTGGAGGGTTTCCTGGCCTTGTCTAGAACAGCCGTTATAGAAAGTGAATCCTCCACGCTGTTAGATGGAGGGACTCAACGTCTGGGTGAAAGACCTTGTCCTCGTCCTCGGTCAGCAGATGAGGGAGGAGGGGGAGCCGAAGTAGGTCGATCAACATTGTCCTGAGCTGGGTGAACCAAGGCTGACGAGGCCACCATGGAGCCATGAGGATGGCGTTGGAGCGGAATTGTCGGAGTTAGATTATTGTTCTCTGGACTAAAGGGATGGGAGGGAAGAGGTAGAGGAGTTCGGATCCCCAGTCGACCATGAAAGCGTCTCCTACAGAGTTTAGTCCCTTTCCTGCTCTGGAGCAGTAGTGGTCGCATTTGGTGTTGTGCTGTGTGGCGAACACATCTAGGGTAGGGGTGTCCCAACGATGGCAAAGCTGGGTGTATACTGAATCGTCGAGAGCCCATTCGTGGGTACAAGAAGTAAGGCGGCTGAGGTGGTCTGCTATGACATTGTCCTGAGTAGCAACAATGGTGAGTATAGCACCATTCCCAGAGATGAACGGCGAGGTACAGGAGAGAAAGCGAGTGAGTGCCCCCTTGTTTGTTTACATAGTAAAGGGCAGTCATACTGTCTGTGGCAAATTGAACAGCTTGACCTACTATGAGAGGGTGGAAGGCACGGAAAGCCTTGATGATGGCAAGCAGTTCTAGATGGTTGATATGAGAAGTCTGTTCTCGTTTTGACCACAGGGTGTGGATTTTGTGGCCCTGACAGTGAGCACCCCATCCGGTGGGGCTGGCGTCAGTAGTGACCTGGAAAGTGAGCTGGAGTGGAGAGAACGGACGACTGACTGTGAGATGTGGAACGAAGGTCCACCAGGTAAGTTGATGTGCCAATTCTGGAGTGACCAGCAACAGTTTGGAAGGGGGGGGGTCGACCATGGGGTCGAACAGAGAAAGGTACCAAGCTTGGAGAGATCTCATTTTGAGCCTGGCATGTTGGACTACTGCTGTAGTCGAGGCCATAAGGCCAAGCAGATGTTGAGTCCGATGAGCCAATACTGACGCAAAGGGTTGAAAGGGCTGTATTGCGGTTTTCAGTTTGTCTATTCTCTCGCGAGGGAGAAAGGCTCTGGCCATGGATGAGTCGAGGGAGGCCCCGATATAATCTGCGGTCTGAGAGGGTTCGAGACGGGACTTGTCGAAGTTGATCTTGAGCCTGAGGTCTGCTAGTGTGGAAAGAGCGCAACGAGTGTCTTTTTGAGCCTTTTGATAAGAGTCTGATACGATTAGCCAATCGTCGATGTAGGGAAAAACCGTTATGCCGTGTAGGCGGAGGTATGCTGCGACTGGTGTAAGGCATTTTGTGAAAGTCCGTGGACCAGTGGAAAGGCCAAACGGAAGGCAACAAAACTGGTAAGCGATGCCTTCAAAGTAGAAGTGGAGGTACTTGTGATGACGAGGATGGATAGAGATGTGAAAATATGTGTCTTGAAGGTCTATTATGGCGAACCAGTCTCCGGAGGAGAGGAGCGGGATAACAGCGTCTAGAGTGACCATCCGGAAGCGTTTGGGCTATGTGTTGAGGTGTCTGAGATAGAGGATGGGACGGAGGCCTCCATCTCATTTTGGAACCGTGACGTACCTGGAATAGAAGCCAGTGTGAAGATCCTGGTTTGGAACTGTATGAATGGCTTGTTTCTGTAGAAGAGAGACGTTGTCTCGAAGAGCAGGTGAATATGGAGTATCTCTGAGGTGACCGACAGGAGGGAGTTCTATGAATTCGAGAAGGTAACTGTGGCAGATGATGGAAAGTACCCAATGGTCATTTGTGATACAGGACCAATTTCGGAAGAAAGGGGAAAGGTGTGTGCGGAATGGAATATGATAGCTGACCTTGGGCTGGAGAAAGTCAAAGATACTGTTTGCCCTTTCTTTGGGGGTGACGGAAAGCTTGACGACGTTGAGCCTGAGGCTGGAGTCGGAAGGTAGTTGATGTGGAGGTAGATGGCCCGGTAAAGGGTCTATCCGATGTTTGAGGTTTGTATGGACGGTATTGTGGTTGTTGATATGGTTGGTGGAAAACGGAGGGTCAGCGCCACTGGGGTCGGTGGTGGAGGTTGCTTGACCTGAAGCTCGAGAGACTTTGCCATACGGAGAACAAGTTGAGAGTAGGAAGTAAATTCCTCCGATGGAGAAGGTGGATGATTGTCCGCCACATCAGAATCGGGTGTGGGCAAGTTGGATGGGGACTCCTGAGAAGCTTCGGAAAGAGGATGATGAATGTCAGAAGCTGCTGAGCCGGAAGAAGGAAATCGGTGCTGAGGTTTTGAACAGGTGGTCTGAGTTGCAGGAAGAGAGTGGACAAGCGTTTACTGGAATCAGCTGGAGCAGGGGGAGGTCCTGTATACGTGGTGGTGACCTGCAGAGATGAGGAACGAACCTGGGAAAGGGTGGTGCTAGGTTGGGAGGCAGAGGTGGAGATCGGTATGGAGGACGTACGGGAGCGTTTTGACATCGGTTGGTCAGATGGCTGAGAGGAGTGGCGTTTAAGAGCCGATTTAGAGGGGATCAAGCCTCTTGGTATGGGTTGAAGCTTTGGTTGACGAGACCGGTGGTAGTGTCGAGGTGGTGAAGGTGATACTGATGTTGAAGACTCAGGTGGATAAGAGTATGCATACCAAACCCTCTTTGGTTCATCATAGTAGTAGGATTCTGAATACGGATTGATGTTGTCCTCACGGTGTTGAGATCGACTATACCTCTCATAGTAAGGGTCTCGATATTCAAGAGGGAGATGATGTCAAGACGGTTTGTGGACATAATAGATCTCTCGATGTGGAGGATCTTGGTAAACTGGTGAAAGATGACGTCTCTTTGCTAAATGTTTTCAAGGAGGAGATTGATGGAAAGAGGATTCCGAGTTAGATAGCTGGATGATTGTTGCCCGCCCTGGAGATATAGGGCTAGAATGGGCCGAGGCCGGGCTGGAAGGAACATCAGCCACCGAGAGGTCAAGACCAGGTGAAAGGCTCGTTACGGAAATGGGAGCCTGACCTTGAGATGGTGGGAGAGGGTCTTCCCCTTCCGACAAAGAGTCGGGAACATCTCTCGAGGATTCCTCTAAGATTGGTGAAGGGACATCTGATGGAGGTTCAAGAGGTTGAGAAGGCTTAGATTTTTTTTAGCCTTCTTGGACTTAACGTACTCCTTTTTAGATGAATGATCCTGAGGCCGTGTGTAGGATGATTTCGATACTGACGCCAATATCGACTTCAAAGAAGATTTCGAAGGTCCCTTCGGTTTGGGAGATGGCGTGGTCACGGATTCAGGCAATTCCTGCCTAGGCACAAGATTTAAGGTAGGCTCCATGGAAGAGGTACGTAGGTGGTTGGAGGGATCTTTCCCACAGAAAGGAGTGGAGCCGCTGAAGCCGGAGTTTGAGGGCCAGTTTAGTCAGCCTCTTGCACTCTTGGCAAGATAGAGTTTGGTGCTGTTCCCCCAAACAAAAAAGGCAGCGGTCGTGACCATCGGATAGGGGGATCTTATTTGAGCAAGACACGCACCGCTTGAACGGACCCGGAGGGGCCATAAAAAGGCGGGAGAGGGAAGGGGGAGGGGGAAAACGAAAGTATGAAAAATATGGGAAAGAGAATATAAGAAAAAACTCAGGGGGAAACGTCAATGAGAAATAAAATGAAGCCTATAAAGGCAAACATGACGATAGGTGATTGCGATTGAAAAGTTAGTTGCTTTAGTCGTCGAGAAGTCTGACCTAAGCGGCAGCTAAAAGGAACTGAGGGGACTTCAAGCGGGCGGAGCATGCACTCCACGGGGGAACATCCCACTAATCACGTCTTTAAGCTCTAGAAACTTCCGAGAGGTCCTGCGCAGGCGCAGAATAACCCATTCGTGTGCATTCACAGAGACCATGAAGAAGCAGCTATGGAAATCGATTAAGATGAAACTGGTATCTCCAACCTGTTCCTCTCCTTTGTTTCTTTTTCAATCCAGTCTTCCCCTGCTCTTTTCCATGGCATCTAGAATAGGTATGTTACATCCAATGGCTGTCTTCCTATTTTTCCAGGCTCTACCATTCTACTTTGAAAGTGAGGGGGGAAGATAACTGCAGAGAACAAAGCTGTATTAAATTTCAGTATAATTTTCTTCAATTATATAAGCTGCTTCTCACTACTACTTTCTTTTTACTATTTTCTCTGATGGAGGAGGGGCTATCTTTTCCCCATATAGTCTCTCCTGATCACAAACTAAGCCAGGATATTTCAGGGGAAAAAGCCTTTTTAAAGATTTTGACTACATGCTACCATAAACTACAATATTTTCACTGCTCAGTAAGATACCTGAATTATAATGAATTATTCTCCAAGGTGGGGGGGAGAGATACTTTTTCAGCAGACTATTCCATTCTTCCAGAACCAGCTGCCTGAAGATAATTTTTGGAATGAAAAAATCCAAAACTGTCACTTTCAAAGATAACTTTGACTGCAGTAAGCATGCTAGCATCTAACAAAGAATACCGCTCTAGCACCAAACGGGACATTATTTCCATGCCTATGCAGGTATAGTTGCAATTACATTCAGAGCAGGTTCTTTATGTGTATATTATAGTGGAGGAAGAAGGGCTGGATCAGAACTGCTGTTCACCTGTAACATGTTCTCAGACCTCCACCACCTGCCACAATGATTTTTTCTACTCTTGACTGAGAAGCATGCTGAAAAAACTGAGCTGACTTCCAGGCTAAGAGGGAAAACCACCAGCTGTCTTCCTTATCTCTGCAGGAAAAGTTGAGTTTGGGCTTCTTTTACCTCCCTCAGGCCTAGAATTGTTACACAACATGAAGATATGTAATGTAAGGGAATATGTCCTTGGGTTTATTTGAAAGTATACACTCAATCCCCAGGTTCCAAATTAAAAACTTTATTAATATTAGACATGGGGGTGAAAAATATATAAAAAAAGAGAAAAATTAGTCAAACAGCAAAAGAAGCAACAAAAACAGTTCAGATTTTACATAGCCTAACAATAGGTCAAGTTACATGCAGTTAGCATTGGTCTCATAATGACATCCAGGAAAAGTCTTTGATATATAATAGTCTCTAATTTAAACCTGTGGGGTTGGAGGGAAAATGAGGTGGACTGAGTGTCCACCACCTTACGAAGGTGAGGAGGCGAAATGGGATCACAGCAACCTTCCTGTCAGATGCGTTCTATGTGAGAGTTAGTTCTCTATAACAGGGAGCAAATCATATCAACAGGCAAACAAAGGCCTCTCAACTGGAAAAGCTCCTAAACTAGTCTTGTCAGCAGTGATCAGTTACTGCACCACAATGGACTACTTATATTGAACAATGCAACAGAGGAGCTAATGTGTTCACCATGCTGTTTATCGCTTTGAAACACGCTTTGAAAAAAGCCTTATTTCAAAGAGCCCTTAGAACTTGAAGAAAAAATCATTTTACTACTTTGACACATGTGCCACACATTTCTCAGTGTGAGCATGAAAGTCTGTGTATACTATTACTCCCACATTAAAATACTGGCTGAAATCCTGTCAGCACTTGTAGAATGCTGATGATATCAAAAGGAGGTGATTTTTAGAAATTAAACACTTCCTACTTTGGTCCTGCTGACCCCATGATCCCTTTCATACTGTGGAAACCACAGGAGCTGCAAGATGGGAGGAAGACTTCAATTACGAAATATAGCTGCTGCTGTGATGCCAGCAGTGGTTTTTTTTTTGATAATCTACAGCTTCCTCCTTCCATCCCACAGCTCCCACTGCTTACATAAATGAAAGGAGGGAAGAAAATGCAAACTAAATCACCTTACAGAAAGTTGTTTTTCCTTTTGTTTTGTTTTTTAAGCAAAGCAAATGTCTGTGGGCTCCCAGTGTCTGAAGGTCTGCAGTGTCAACTGACATGAAATCAAAAGGGCTGGAGCAGTACTTCAATAAGCCACATCACCCTATGTAGCTCCCTTATCCTCGTCGCACAATCTTCAAAACTATTAGCTATTGTCAAACGTCTTTACAAGCTGTGGTAAAGGACCACCATTTCAGGTCCATAGGAGTGTTAGTGGACACATTTTTTATTTCATCATCATTCTTATTACTAATAATTTCTAAATATAAGCTGACATTTCTCAATGCCGAAAATAAGCTCATGGACTTTCCCCACAATTTCTTAATCTTAAAATAAACAGAGAACAGTACATTTAAAGGGGGCAGTTCAGAGGCAGATTTGCTATACTATATGGCCAAGCTGAGACCATTATGAACTATCCACCTCTGCCACAGAATAGTAGAGGGTTCTAAAGCACTGCATGAAGAACAGTATGCTTTTGTGCCCACTCTTCTTTCTGCAACATTATACAGAGACATGTCTTTTACATTCACTTTTGCAATTTATTCTATTTCTCACATGGTCTCCAAATACAATTTTACACAGTCCATTGTTCTGCTATAGATACAGTAGGTCTAAAGACAGTCATGAAAGTGGCATTCCAATCAATATGCAATGAAAACTGATAACCTTGAAAGCTGTGTCAATATATCGCTTTGCAGCCTGAGCGAGGGACAGACCCAGATTTTCAAAACTATCACACAGCTAACTTAAAACAGTGATACATTTGAGTTTATGTTAACAGTATAAAAATCAAAATATTCCCTCCCCCCCAACTACATGCCTTAAAATCCAGATCATATTTTTATTTTTTTCTGACATTCCATTAAACCTAAACCATATGGCCAGCTGCTGTTCATACACTCAAAGCCACAGAAAATTAGTGACAACCATATTGGAATTATGTAGGACCTACAATCATAGTCTGCTCCCCAAGTGAAAT
Source organism: Intellagama lesueurii (assembly GCA_037013535.1). Classification (NCBI taxonomy): domain Eukaryota; kingdom Metazoa; phylum Chordata; class Lepidosauria; order Squamata; family Agamidae; genus Intellagama; species Intellagama lesueurii. The sequence goes on from JBAJHW010000003.1 coordinate 215,028,546, forward strand.
GTGTACTTGCTGCAGTTTAAATACTTTGCTATTAAAACTGTTCATATAGTGAAAAATCAAATGCCTGTGAGTGTAACTATAACCAAGGCTAACTGTCAGCTTCTCAATGGAGGCAGCAAACTATATTGACAAAATATTGCCATTTGAAAAAGCGTACTAAAACTTCTTCAAGTCTACAGATACATAGGGGTTTTACAGAAAGAAGATCAACTCAGTTCAAATCTTTCCCACAAGTAGTAGTTTTTAAAGGAAGTACAATTGATTGCAGAAAAATGAACCAAATGTGGTGTGATCTTGGCAGATTGCCTTGTGAGAAAAAGGCATTAAAAGAACTGCAATAACTCTTACTAATCAACACATTTTCCTCCCAACTACATTTTCTAGTCATGCAGCTTTCATTTTTCAGCTTTCTGTAAAAAATGTAAATGTATGGAACAGGCAGTAATAACACTAAAATAAGGTGACTACTTAAATTATTAGTAAAATGTGCTTATTTTGTTCATGAAAAGTCTATCCACAAACGTGCATGACTTGGGAGACCCTGATTTAATTCAACTGACTGAACCTGGGGAGATTGGGGAGCTGCAAGTCAGTGTTCCCTCCTTCCACCCACCAGTGTGGACAGGTAATTGACTGGCTGTCAACAGCAGTAACCTTCTCACTGGATTGTCTTCTGACCAGTTTTTCCCCAGCAGGAGAAAACAGAATTCAGTGTTTATTTCACCTTTTGAGAATTCATCCTATAAAGGAATGACCCTTCCAGATCAGCACTCTTCCTTTTCCAAACCAGCATTTCTAGTGAAATACATGAGGCACAGAAGAAAAGGCCAGTAGTGAAGTTGGCTTTAGTCCCTCTGCGGTTAGACATTATTCAAAAGTGCTGTCTCAGAACAATACCACTTTGCTTTGGAAAGCAAAATAATTACAAAACAATTAAACACAAAGTGTCAGCATACAGCGGGTTTATATATATTTACACACTGAAATTTACACTTCTGTCACTGTGTGACTTTGCCACAGACAAATGCACAGTTTATCCCTACAAAGCACAAAGCTTAACCAATATTCTTTAGACATTATGGCAATTCCTCTCCCTACCAGTAAGCAAAACAGCCAACAAACCCTGGAGTTGTCAAGTGTTCGGCTTTCTCTACTCAACCAAAATAGTCAACCTGCTTTCCTCTGCAAAAGGAGAAATCCCACATCATGACACAGGGGGATAGAGAAAACAGCCATTCTGTTGCATACAGATATGGAGGCATGTAACTGCCACCAGTATATCCTTGGGAATTCATTCACATGAAACCTCCTCCTGAGGCTACATCATATGCCATATTCCTTGGCACTTTGCTGGGACCAGGAAATGAGGATGACCAGTATCAGTGTTCTAAACAGTATTTTCAGCAGCATCTCAGAGAGGGTAATGGATGGATTTTCTTATAATTCCTGTCAGGCCAGCTGACTGCTGCCTTTGCATGGACAGACAATAAGATAAACCTCAGGCTCACCACTCTCCAACAGTTAGGTGATTGCAATATCAAAAGTTCACTGAGAAGCTCCTTATAGGCTCCTTCCAAGGATAACAACATCCTTTGGAAATCCCTCCATTTTAGCAATTTCAAAGCATCCCAACTTGCTGTAAAATTCCAAGATTCTTTTATCATCTGGTCTGACTTCACAAAAAGCCCCACGGGAGCCTAAAGAGGAGAGGGAAGGGTGGAAGCAGAAAAGAGTTACTTAAGTGGAAACTTTGCAAACATCATTAGTTTTCTCTGAAAAGTTCATGGTGCTCTGTCCATTTCTGGCTCAAGGCCATGAACATCTGCAACAGTATAGATGTTTATGTGCACTGCTTCTTATCATTCAAACCCCACCCCCAGTTCATTACGCTGTCAAAGGTTGAGTGCTACAGACATTGAAGAGATCTAAAGAGCTATTTTCAGTATGCACAAAGGGTTGGCCATGTTCTTAGAATTTGAAGCTGAAACATCATATACATTTTGCATACATAACTAAAGTCTGATTGTTTGTGGAACTAGTTGTATGACTTTCTAGATTTCAGTCACCATATGTTTACCAGTATTTTCAGGAAGCGTGGTTCACAAAGAACAGCTCCAAATGAAGTCTTGTCTAGGATAACCAGGGATGATGTGGACATCCAAAAGAGATGCATTATTGCCCATCTTTGAATCAGTGAAGCGATTGTTACACCAACGTGCTTGCTACCCATGCATCAAAACACAGTAAGTGGCACTATTGTCACAAATATTGCAGATTTTTTATTCTTAATTTAAAAACATACTTTTTACTACTGCTTACTGTCCCATGTACCCAGTGTGGATAGAGTAATGGACAAGGACACAGGAGACATGGGTCTGAATCCCAGCTTGGCATTGGAAACTCATGGGGGTGAGGGATTGGTAAAACCACTCCTTAAATATCCCACTTACTTTAAACGTCCTATTAATGTTGCTATAATGTAGTTATGGCTTGATGGCACATAACACATATGTCATCCCTAACAGACAGCCACTTGAAAGTCCAAAGTGCCTCTAAACAAAAACTCTGAAGAGTAAGAGGTAGATGGACAGAAACCTCACTTGGCAGGAAATTCTAGTGTAAAGGCATACCACTGGCCATTTCCTGGTAATCTTTTACTTCTGAAGATAAGGGCACAGTAAGTGGGACTTTTAAAGGTTTACTTTAGGGCAACAGGATAAGAACATACAGAGGGCCATTACTCTTGAGAAACTGACAATATATAGAGCCGAGCTGCTGAATTCTGAGTAAGTTGCCATTTCAAATAAAATATTGGAAAAAAAAGATACATAAACATCACATTATAATAATCTAATACTGTAGAATATATGAATATTCCAGATCAGCATTACAGACACAGCATGTTTATTCTGTCTAGCAGGCAAACCCCTGCATGCATTTGCACACAAGTTAAGACAGCAGCAGGAACTTACCATTTGCCTTGAGGGAGGACAGAAGGCAGGCCATCATGCTTTTAGCCACACTTGGATCAGTCACCTTTTTATGGATGTCAATCTTTATCAGTGATGGGAAATTGGCAAGGAATGTTTCTGGCAGAACTTCTTGTTCCTCATGGAAGCTCAGCATGATTTTCTTTAATGCACAAACCAGAAACAACCTTTTAACATCAGACCCTGTGCACAGTGTGCCGCCAATAAAGAGGGCTTGGTTTTGGAGGTATCCTCATCAATATAATTCCACATTAACCCACAAAGGAAAGGAGCTGAATGCAGTAGATTGTGAACAGTTCCTTTCTTCACCTAACTTGATACAGATTTACACTTTTTTTTTTACTAGAAAGCTTGTGCTGGAAAAGCTGCAATCTCCCCTCTGGAAGCTGATGTCTCTCATAATCTGAGCCTCTCATGAACAACATTCCCTCTAATTTTCAGCCCAGGTTGGCAGGCTCTGCCCCGTGGGTGCACGACACCCCCCCGCCGCATGGGGTTCCATCGCGACCTGAACCAAAGGGGCTGAAAACTACTGCTGTGGGTGCACAGAGGAGAAGCCCTGCATGGAGGGGAGCGGAGGTGCACACTTCAGAGGGACCCTTGCTCACAAGTGATAATATTTTTAAAATACTGAGGATCTCAATCCTGAAACATAATGAAGAGATGCAGCTCACAAGGCAAAAAAAAAAAAAAAAAAAAAAAAAAAAAAAAAAAAACTCAATATAATTCAAAAGTTACAAGAAACTGTAGATGGGGGTTTCTAGAGGTCAAAGCAGAACTACTTCTAGGGACTCCATGGCTTACATGTTGTAATTGTGAAGCCTTGATATTGGAAAGTTCCAGGGCCAGTTATCCCCAGGCTTACCAGGATTCTTAAGCCAATATGGAAGAGAAGCATGAAGAGATACACAGTAGTTGTACAAGTCAAGCATACACCAGCATGACTAACCTCTGCTTCCGATAACTCTTTGTCACTGCTTGGCTTGGTGTATTTCTCTTGCATGAAGGGAATCCAGGCAATTTTGCATTTCTTAATGAAAGGAGTTACATCAGCAGTGCCCAGCGCATAACCACAAATACCATCTTCATCCTCCAAAACAAAGCAGTAATCTGGGCTGAGGGAAAGTAACCCACCAACCAGCCTGATAGAAAATGAAAAAAGAACAATGCAGGAAGCAGAACACTTGCTAAGCCCAAAGTCAAAAAAGCAGAAATCACAGATGTCTCATTAAATAATCTATGCAACAACCCCTGAGCCTGGAATGTTATCCAAAGAAATCTATGTGTTAGCCACAGTTGTTACTTTTTAAGTTACATATAGCTAAGTATTTTTTTTTGCATGTAACATGCCACTAACATGTTCTTGTTTCATTATTTTTTAAAGTTGTTGAAAACATAACGTCCGATTCCTACCACAACAATAGAAAATGCAATATTTTAGAAGCAACAAATTAAGTAACTTGTTCCCCACAAATAATGTGCTCAAGTGAACATTTCAACATAGAAAAAAGGGCAAAAGGACATCTTCATTACCCCTGAAAGTAACACGCAACAGGTAATGTCATTATTTGTAACTCATTATTTCCAAACTCTCAATACACAAATAACTCAGAAAAAACTAAACAGAAAAGAGGTTTTGCAATATTAGCACAAAAAGTCAAGAGAAATAAATTAATGGCTTATTAAGCTTTTAGGCTGGTGCAACATATAAATTTAATTGCCATAAACTAAGAAGCGAGTATAGGTGCTTGCCATAGCAAGCTTAATTACAACTCAGAGCTCAACAACAATAACTATGATGATTTCTTAATTTGTAGCAATTCACCAACCAGATTTACCCCAATTATGCTAGTGTTCAAACACAACAGGGGTTTGCCTAGGAACCACATCATTTTAAGCTATAAAGCTCAAGAACAAACGGCTAAAAGGATTTAAGGAAGTTACTCCAAGTGGGGGCAATTTTATGGCTCAGCTAACCAAGCTGGCTGGTACCCTAGCAGATAGCTACCCAAGGAGACTGCTTGTTCCCGAGAAAGCAGAAGTTATAAATCACAATGTTTTGACTAATCCAAAACATCAAAAGTATATAAACAGAGATTTCTATCTTGTTTATGGAACATCTCCCAAAAAGCACAGGCATCCGTTTTTGCAAATGGGAGAAATCTCTGCTGAGAAATTGGGTGAGAAATATTTAATGTGATGTGAATTATTTACTGTCCTTATGCTTTGCTAAAACTGGTTTAATAACAAAATGTACTGTAATAGCGCTTTTTAAGCGATTGTATGAGAGTTTTATCTAATTGATAGTTTTGCTAAGAAAATAACCTTTTACTAAAGGAAAAGTTTTTCCTTGTATCCTTGAATTACTAAACCCAAGTCTTATGTTGTTTAAACAAAAGCTCTTATTTTGCTAGAACCGACTTCTTTTTAAGGAGGATTATTCATTTATATGAACTAAAAAGATCTGTATTAGAGGACTGTTATTTTTGCAATACACACTCATTGAGTTTTTTTATAAATATTCAAAATATATTTTACATTTTTGGCTCTTATTTTCTCAATTGCTTGCTTGTTAAATAAATCTTTTTTAAAGAAGAAAAGGAGTCATTTTTTAACATTTTAAGTCAAAAAATGAAAGGGTATCCAGGAATAAAGAATTAATTAAGTGTAACAAGGTACAGTATCTTTTGAGACCACCAATAAATTCCTTGTCAGATGTGTGAAGGACACAAGTCTATAAGTCTCTCATAGGAAGTCTGTAGATCTGGAGCCCTAGAGGACATTCAGATTTCCCCCCTTGGAAACTGACAAGTGCCAATTCTGTCTGCCAAACTTTCAGGATGTCTGAAAGACTCAGAAAGCTGAGGGTCTGCAAGCTGCTAAGGAAAGCACCTCATCACTGAATACTGGTGAAGTCTCAACCACAAAATCAAATGAATAATCTGTACCCAATTTGGTTCCTATTTCTCCTCAGTTCCTTCTTAAATTTATTTTTTGACAAGAGGTACACTATTACTATAAAAATGCAGTGTATACTGCAGCATGTACAAGTTTCTTTCAGGAGTACACATACTTGTCTCCAATTAGGTCTGGCTGACTATGGAAAGGCTGGTCAGTTTCATCATCATACATTTCTCTGCAGATTTTGTAGACAGATGCCTAAAGACATACACAAAAAAGCACTGTGTTAAGTTTCCATTTCCAGTATACGTACCTGATTTTAATTTTTAGTTTTGAAGCCATTCTCTCCCACTAAAAAAACAGACCTTAGCCCTATCCAATTATTATATCCTCCTGTCCTTCAACAGGCTTAGGGGGAAGTGCACAGCTTTCATTCCACTGTCACTAAGCTATTCACCTAATAACCAAGGAGTCTGAAGTGGAGGGTTCCTACTTGCATGTAGAAAATCTGGGGAAAATCTGGCTTCTTGCTCATATGTAGAGATTGCATGTGAGCAAAACTGTTTGTCTTCAGATTCTTCAGTAACTGTATGAAGAAACTGTCAGTGGAGGTGAGGTGAGATGCTCCCCTCTAAATGTTCTGAGGAAAACAATTCTAAGTGTCTGAACAGGACTATGCTAATTCTTCACTAGAGTCCATCTTTTTATACCAGCTTAATTTTAACAGGCATTGCAGATAATGATAATGGGATATAGTGCCAATGTGCTAGATGTACTGGGGAAATTTGAATTCAAATCCACTTTGAATCATGAAACTTACTTTATGGATTTGGGAAAGCATTAAAATAATCTGTTGGCCTCTGTGAGCTCCGTAAGAAAAATGGAGCACAAATGCATGACAGAAAAATACGAAATCCCCATAATGTTTTTGAGATGTTGCATTGTTCCCATACAGTCCAGATTTATATACAGTATATTTGGATGACATTATTAACTGTACATCCCTTTTGTAAGACAAAAACTCCTAATATATATAAAAAAGAGTGCTTTTCCAGCTTCAGTTAAAACAGATATTGCCCTTTGAAAATTTATTGGCCAAAATCCTGATACCTAGTGTAGTAAATCACACTAGAGTAGGCCCACTTAATCAACAGGGACTTAGTGAGTCAATTCCCCCAGAATTTCCACTTCTTTAAATGGGTCAACTCTGTGATTTACCATGCTACAATGGAGCTGACTCAACAAATCTCTAGTGATTCAATGGGCCTACTCTAGTGTGATTTACTACACTAAGTAACAGGACTTTGGCCACTGGGTTTTCACACGAAAAATGTGCCCTTTTAAAAGGCCGAGTGGGGTTAGAAAAACAGTCTCTAGCTGGCAGCTCATCCTATGCATACTTATCATCCATAATTTTCAATTTTTAAAAAAATTTTATTTCTAAAGAAAAGACAATCCATCATGTTACAAGTAATAAATACAAAGCTTAACATAGTAAACTGTCATCTTACTTGTTATATAATTTAACTATTGACCAATTGCTTTTCCCCACAATTCTCAAAATCACATTTACACCATTCCCCGTCTCATCTTAAACAAATATCGACCAACAATCTAAATGCTCCAAATTGTTTTCCAAACCACGTGTCTCGAGATTTATTTTATTGGCATATTTTAATAAAGGCGTCCAATTTTCAGTGAATTGACTGTGCCTTATTTCTCCTCTATATAGTCTAACTTTATTAGTCATTTTTTCCATCAACATTGTATGCCATATCTTATTCGTAAATGCTTGTAATGAGAGATCCTGAGTGTTTTTCCAATTTCTAGCGATCTCAGATCTTGCGGTGCCTATAAGATTTGCAACTAATTCTTTATTTTCAAGTTTCTCATTTCCCCCTGTAAATAATGAAAATAACAATAATGTTTCATTCATATCTATTTTTTGATTGGTCAGCGTCTCTATCCATCTAATTACCTCGTGCCAGAATGCTTGTTTTGGGGCAAGAAATCCACATATGTTCCAAAGTTCCTTTTTGTCCACAGTTCCTCCAACATTTATCCGATATATCTTTATTAATTCTATGTAACTTTGTAGGATATAAATGCCACCGATGCACTACCTTCAGAACCATTTCTTTCACATTTGCTGATATAGATTTATATGGGTATTTATTCCATATTCCTGTCCAGATTTCCTTGGGTATATTAATATTTAAATTTGTTTCCCACACACTTTTAGGTCCTCCACCTTTTCCATAGTCTTTCTCAATAATACTTTTATATATTAGTGAGGTTAGTCCTCTCTTTTTATTTTTATCTTTTTGGATACAATATTGTTCAAATCCATAATTTTCAAAATAGCTTATACAATATTATTGCCACAACTGCCAGTGACTTGCAATGAGCTCATAATCAGGCACTCAACCTTGCTACCGTACAAAAGCAAATATTCCCATTTGAGCCACACCTCACCCAAGCATTCAGAAGATTCATTAATGAACCTTGAAAAAGTAAAGATGACAACTGGTTCTACTGATATGCTCTTCTGACCATGACAAGAACAGCCTATGAATTTGGATTACCTCATCCTTAGGGAAATAGGGTCTGATGGTGTACACTTTGGAAGTAGGAGTCAAAGGAGGTGGCTGAAAAAATAGGTCATTTGCTCCTTCAATAGGCAGCAAACGCTGTGAAAATAAAGAATTAGTATGAGCGTTTGAGAAGCAAGATACAATACATTCTTGGGCGTGCATTGCAGACTCCCAAGTTAACTTTTGCTACTGCAGGTACCCCAGAGGGAGGTAGGGTTTTGAAGACTTTACAAATGTAAGGACCACTTTGCCATTTTATCTGAATAGAAATTTTTAAGATACACAACTGCTACACAGCACTTAATGGAGTTTACATTAAACTCAATTCTGCTTTAGCATTATTTCACCAAATCTCATTTATGCTCTGAGCATAACATAGCCAAGTTAAGAGGAAAGGTTTGGTCTGAAGAGGGTTAACTGGCCAGAGGAGACACTAACCCAAAAACAACGTGCTGACTCAATTGGCTGTGCGCAGAGAGCACCTGTGAGGGGGAAGAAAGTAAGCCACTGAAAATCCATGAGCAAATTCAAGCATAGAACAAACAGACCTTTAGGACTGGTTTGCCAATTGGGTTATTAGGAACACAAGGTAACAATTTTGACTTGTGATGATTCTAGAGTACACAGCATCATGGTCCCTTTGCTCATGGAGTTCTCGCTGGCAGACAAGCAGGCGCGCATTGTGCAATTGCGGGCGCAGATAAAAACGCTGTGCGACCTGCAAAGAAACAATGTGAAATGTACAACTAAAGCCGCTGCGCTTCGCAGGCGCATGGGAATGGCAGCATCTCCTTGGGATATTACTGTAGAAATGGGAGGAAAATTATTTAAAAAGAAAGCTGTCAGGCTATTTGGGTTTGGGACCAGAAAGCCTTCGGCAGACCAAGCCTTCCAGCCCTCTGATGTGCAATAAAAGATTTCTCAAACAAAGACAATGTCATTCAGTTGTGAATTCATATTGATACCTGGAACTCTCCTGCTAGACCACCTCTAAAGGCCCAGGGTTCTTGGTCTCCACTTAAGAACTGTGCTGAAGATTGACTACGACACCCTGTGGAGATCAGATCCAAGCGGAGAATGTTACGAGAAGGGGGATTGTCCTGAGATACTAAAATGTCCAACAAGCTAACACACACTTTGTGGGAAGAGTTGTCTAACTGAGCTATTATCCAAGAACTTGCAGGGCTGTAATAATGATGCACAGTAGGTAAATATTAAAACTTACTAGGTGCTTCTGCTTTTTATTAATAAAACCAAACTAGTTTTACAACAATAGCCTTCTAGAGCAGACAGTTCAATACGGTTAAAAGCTGCTAATATGACCCTTACCATATATGTACATTAGATACACAGAGGATAAGCTTGCTAGTCCTGTTCTTTCCTCACTATGAACATTTAGAAGTTTTATGGAACAAGGAAAAAAGCAGGTGCCCCATCTTGTCCAATAAAGAATGTATAGTAATTAGTCATTATCACAGCCTCTTGAAAATACTTGGACTTGCCTGAAGTCACATTTTCATGTTGAATCTTGCCAGAAAACTAGGTTTGGTGTGAGATAAAACAGCACAAACAGCAATGCAGAACAGAGGCCTATTTTGTAAGATTAGAGACCACCTCCGTCTTGTGTGGCTGTCCTTACATACTACAACCACACAACACAGCACAGACTGTCACCCATAAAGGCAACAATGGCTTCTGTTGCCACATTTTATTTCCCCACCCTCAACTATGTCGGAAATGCCACAATTGCACAGCCAGCCAGCCTTGCAAAAGACTTTAAAGTCCTCTACGCTATTAAGAATTGAGCTATAATTTAACAACTGCTTGGCTTTGGTGACAGTTCTGCTATATAACCAATTAGCATAACTAACATCTTTGAGAGGGGACAGGCAGGTGAATAACTGATGTGGGTATTAAGTGACCTGCCTAGTCTTCTGATAAGATGAGCTGCGCAAGTTTGTTTCCTCTTGTGGACAGCGATCTACTTCCTGTTCAAGTAACAATCTCAGATCAGTACAGTCAGACATGTCATGCTAGTCAGGTAGTCTCAAAGCGAACCAAGATGGATATTGATGCTTAGCATCAAATTGTACAAAAAATAAAAATCAAAAATCCTTAATACAGTTAAGTTTGAGATTACCCCAAACACAGCAGTTTGAGTTTCAGCTGTTTCTATATTAGGCTCTCATGCAGAGAGACTTTATTACAATATCCTTTCACTGTTAACTTGGAGTACTTCTCCTTTGAGACTACACTGTTACTAGCACTCCCACTATTATACAATTGATAGAGCTGTATGAATGAAGAGCTGTATGAATGAAAATCAAGAGTTAATGCCTGAGTCGCTGCGCAAATGTGACTTCAGCCCATGCCTACTGCTCCTAAACTGAGCTGCCTCACAGACAGAACTTTCCCATCTTAAATTTATTAATCACGACACGCTGAAAGCATCTGGCGTGGTCCATCCAATAGCAGTAGATACTTGTGCTGAAGATTCTCCCATCTGCACACATTGGGGAAGAAGACAGTAGAAGGCATTAGTAATCCATAGTAGTAGTATCCACACCAGTTATATAAACTGAATGCTAGCTGGATTACAAAAATGGGTAAGGAGATCAGCCTTCAGTGGAACACTTTGCTCACCAGCATTTACTGGCTAAAACATTCTGATGTGCTGCTTATATATACTGCCCCATAACGCTTCAAGCACTCTCTGGGCAGTGTTTTGATGTAGTGTTTTGTATAGAGATGGGATATTTATATTCACATATGAATATGAATATCCCAGACCCAGGTGGCTGGGATTCCCAGTCTGGCCTCCCCGAATCGACTCATCCATTTATGGGGTCACTGCGCAGCGAGCGGGCCCAGCATCCTGCTCATTGCACCAATCCCGGATGTAGTCTGACTGCCGCTTCTCCATCTTATTCGCTTCTAGCCACTCAGCAACTGAGCAGGAAGACTCGTCATCCGCCCCATGGCTGGAGGACGAACAGGACATGTGCTGCGCAGTGACCCATAAGAGGATGGGTGAATTCGGGGAGGCAGGACTGGGAATCCCGGCCAGCTGGGTCTAGGATATTTGTATACGAATACTCCATCTCTAGTTTTGTATGTATTGAACGTGATATGCACATTTTATGGCTATGCAAATAATTTAGCTACAAACCATCAGTGATACAAGATCTTTAGCCAGCAGTAATTCTCAATCATTAGCCTGTTTTAAAAATGGGTTTGTAGAAACATTTTGGTTGGGAGATTAAAGATCACTGTTCATTGAATTAAGTCACTAGGTTAAGCATCTCTATTTAATCAAAATACATAAAATACTCATAAGTTAGCTGGGATTCTATTATATCATTTTTATACTAGATTTATCATTGTCCCTAAATTCTTAGATTAGAAACCTAACTATTTCAGGTCTGTTGATTGCACTGGGCAGCTGAGCAGGGATCCACACTACTAAAATAAATGTAATAAATAAATAAATAAATAAATAAATAAATAAATAGTATGACCTTTGGAAGAACCCAATGTACAACTAGAATAATTTTTTTAAAAATAGTTCTTGTATCAAGTGAAATATTAATTACATTAGTACCGAGTAGTTCGGTTACACAATTCTACACTTACTGGTCTTTTAGGGGTTCGCCCCCTCTTTACACAGTAAAGACTTCACTTACTACAAAATGTGGTAAGCCAACTCTGTACTTGCTCAGGGTGCTCCTGTCATTCTGCTGGGTGGGCCACTGGCCACTTGCCCCTAGGTTTTGCCATTATGGCAGTATTTTCATAGGACAATGGGATATCTTGCTATGCTTGAGGAGGGATCACATCTGTGTGCATGTACTTATATATAGCCCTTTGTAATTATCTGATATTCTGTGGATACCAGATTTATCAAATTCAGAGAATTCCGTGAAACACTGCTGTATCTAAAATATACATACAGTATACCTCTTCTTGAAGAGATTTTGGAATGTTAGAATATTTGATCTTCCCATTATTTTGTTCTAGGATCAATAAATCTCACTGCACAAATCCATGGACAATCTCATTTACATGCCCACTCCTGTCAGGAGAAAGCACAAATTAAACTTTCCTATATCTTTATCAAAATCTGTTATGTATGTAAGACTCTATAGAGAATTCGTTTTTTTAAATTTTCATAATGATGGTCTGGGATTGGAAGAAATGTTTCTACCCTCTTATATGAGCCTTCTGTTATCTTTATGAAAAAAGACCCAGATTTTTGTCCAGCTTGTTTTATGTTTTCACAGTCAGTTTGCTAAAAGTAACCATGCTGTTGTCTTACAGACCTAAGACAAAATCTTGTATTTGTGAAATGCTTAATCCTCTTTGAAGTGATTGTGGAAACTACCAAGTCTCTGTCCTAAATTTAATAGACCGCAATGCCAATTCTTCCTTTAAAGAAACAGCATTCTCCCCTTTCTTTTCAATGCGTAATTCTGTATGTATATATATTCATGTAAATAATACAATTTGCTCAAGTATTTCTAACATTTTGTCCACTGAATCTAAATAAGCTCTATAACTTCCATTCTCTGAAATGTCACTAGTCCTACCCAGGCAGATAGCTAGTCTATTTCTAAGGGGTAGTTAGGGAACTAAAAGAATCCAGATCTGTAATCAGAGTACGTAATTATATCGCTTATAACTGAGTCACTTTATCATAGGTTACCATCTTATAGTACAGATTGTCTGAGGGCATATTCCTATTTGGTCCTGTAAATAACCTTTGATCCCTAAACTCGATTTGAAGAAATCGGAGAAAGACAGAACTCACTGCAAGATTGCATTTTACCCAATCACAGTACTAAATCACATAAACTATGTTTTCTCAGCCCTAAATTTTGAATTATTTCATTTACTTCTCTGGGGAAAATACTTAATATTGAAAAAAAAAGTTTTATACACTAAGTCCTAAAAGTCTAGCCAGAAATTTCTGTTTACATTTAGTCATTACTCATGAAAGAATAATATAATCTTGTGTATCTTGGTAACTAACCCAAGACTCTATTCCAACATATGGCAATATACAAGCTATCATGACTTTTAAGTGATCCAGAAACTGCAGGCTGATCCATTATTGTTCAATGAGTTTATTATAACGTTTGTGACAACTACAGAAATTGTGACAGGAAATCATCAGCTTTGCTGCCTGCTGTGTACCATCAAGCAAGTCCACAGCGTATTCCTTACAGCTGGATTGAAACCTGAAAGTGAAATGAGGTCACTAGAGGAACCCAGGCCATGCTGGTGCTATTCCAAAAACCCATGAAATTTTAAAAAGGCTGCAGAGAAAAAAATGACTCTCAATTTCTCACCAGAGATCATTAGTCTGGCATAAAAGCTGACTCCAGAGCTCTGGAATTTCTTACCCTTGCCCAAAATCAGGCATCTTGCAAATGCCAAAGCAATTCACTTTTGCACCAGAATAGCCTTATGCTAAAGCTCGCATGCGCAGAGAAAGCCTAGGAGGCTCGACTCCCTCTTGGCCAGGCCCACTGAAAGGTCACATCTGCAACTGTTCTGTTGAAAACAGCAATATTGTTATTGAGACAGAGCAAGCAGCAGATAGCTGAGGTATGGTCACATTTCAAAGTGTCTTTTCCAATTTTGCAGCAAGTCCAGAAAATACTGCCCGATTTAGTCCAGTGTGCATTCAGTTTGAGTCAACACTTGTGTTTCAGAGATCAACGTCTAGGGTAATTAGCCCAGGAAAAAAATTAAAAATCACAGATTCACCATACAGCTACTAGTACTTGTACTGTAGTTCTCATAGTAAAGAATGGTGAGCAAGAACAGAAGTAGGAAAAATATTTAAGGTCAAAATGACCATAATGTTAAAATACTTGACTTACTCTCTTTTTTTCTCGTGGGCTAATAAGAGACAATCATATATGCTAATTACAACTATAATTGGCTCCTAAAGAACATACCTAGCCACTGCACAAAGGATTTCACCATTGACATGATGCTCTTGATGTCCCAGACATAGGAGTACATATCATAGAGGATTGTCCGATTGGCACAGTTGGAAAGACGAGTGAACATTCCCATCACCATGCTACACATTTCTTCAAACTTGGCCGCACGAGCACGCCATTCTTCAATCTAATAAAAGAAATTTTTATTTATCCATTCACATATTTATATCCCACTTTTCAAAGCAAAAATATTCATAAAGATGAACACCAAATCCCACACATTGGATTTTCCTCCAAAATACATACAGAAGCTGAAAATGGACAGTCATCGTCTTAATATCCATCACTTCCAGATCAATAGCCAGTGTGATCTTGGAGGACTCATCCAAAGCACAAAGATACACTGTACAGTTCAAAGCCCAATGCATGTCCTACCTACTTCTCCCCAGACTACATACAGCTGAAGAATACACACCCCTTGTTAGGTGTTAATCTAAACAAAAAAAGCCCACTAAAGTAACAGTCCCTTACCTTTTCAGAATCCTTTCCTTTGCAATTCACACTGACAACACTGCTATTTGCTCTGAGCCACTGGAATTCTCGTAACATTTGTGCCCCTTTGGGCCCATGTTCATATGGGAGGTAGAATAAGTCTGCAAGTAACTGCAGATCTTCCAGAGTAACTGGCTCTACTGAATATAATGGCTTCTCATGAGGACCAGGCACAAACTGCTCCTTGTTAGTTTGCTCATCTGTCTGCATAGGTGCAATGTCACTACCACAATCATCTTGCATTGACATTTCTGGAGATTTTGATTCAGCTATGCTCTCTTTATCAGTATCCATTGGCTTTAACTCCTCTGACATTTTTGCTTCAACAATGTCAGTCAGTATTTGACTGATATTCTTGTCAGCATCCTCTTGCTTTTCCACCACCATGTCCATTGGCTCTTCATCCAACTGCTTTTTCTCCTCCTCCTCCTCTTTGACCAGGGCCTGTGATTCACTGCTCATTGCTCCTCCTTGACTCATTATCGGCTCTTGATAAACTGTGGTAACCACGGTAGTAGAATTTAAAGACGATGGTGCAACCAAAGGAACATCCACAACATTTGTTTTAGCCCCGCTATGGGCCACTTGCCTACCTGTAAACACAAAGAGGGCATGCAGCTTTAGTTCCATCTCTTCAGCTATTTCACAGAACCTATGAATAACCTTTCTATACAAAAAAAATATGAGCACATGTAAAATCATGTAATCATTCTGTCACAACTAATTTCCAAAGGTGCCTAAGAAACATATGAAATTTTGAAAACAGTGCACCAAGTTTTCTTATACAGATATTTTCTTCATGTAGGAAAAATGTAATGTGTAAGCTTTTAAGAACTACAACTTATACCTAGATAGCCAGTGAAGATGCATCCTGTGCTAAGCAATAGCAAAAACATGCTATTAATGAATATGGGTGACAAAGCAGAGTCCATTTGCCATGACAGACTTCTACCCATCTAGATAATAGTACAAAGTACTACAAAAAAATTCTGCCTACTCTTTAGTGCCACCAATTCCTTATGCTCTATTTTTAATGTGGTATAAACTCTAACATAATTTTTTCAGCCAACTGTTTTCAACTAAAAAATGCATGTTATAGAACAGGAAGGGCAGCAGGATTTTTTGAAGTTTCTTCTATGGAATTGAAAACCACATGTTTCAAGAATGTTATTCAATTACTCAAATGCTTTGCTTATGACAAAACCACAGCTCTTACTCACTGCTGTACTGATGAGGTACTGCAAATTCCTGTAGCCACTCTGTTAGTGACAACTTCAAGGCCATCTGTGGGCTATAGAGAACATCTGTTTCAATATCTTCATCACTCCCTTCATTCTCTAGTTTAATCTGGATTGAAACTGTACTGTCTTCAGTATCAGCTGCACAAAGCATGAAGAAAGCAATATTTTAATTGAGAAATAAGCTTCGAAACGTTCATGTATTTGCATTTGAAGAAGAAAACCAAGCACAGTTTTACGAAGGTGAGTTGTAAATACCATCAGGTACCACAACAAGATAACAACATTCTGCAGTTTACAAAGAGGTAGCTGTGTTATTCTATTTCAGCACATATAATTGAGTTAAAACAAAAGAATTGCAGTACTTCAAAAACAAACAGACTGATTTCAGTATGAGTTGTTGTGGATTACAATCTTCCTCCACAGACACATAAAGCATAACAATTAGGTCACATGCTTATATAGACAGTAGACCTAGGGTGCAATCACATGAACACTTGTCCTGCTGTGGGGACAGGTGCTTTATGCTTTTTTCAAGCAATCAAATGATGTAAGTGCTGAGGGAAGCAGTCTATCCTCGCAATATTCCTACCTGCACCGTCCTGGGTCCATATCAGGGTCTCGGTCTCTCTCTCTCTCTCTGTGGGGGGGGGGGGATTGCTCCATTTTTGGTTCATTTCCAGCATGTGCAGGAAATGAAGAAATAGGGATATTAAATTGGGAAGTTAAAAACTCCTTTCTTCTGCTACTCCTCAGAGTACAGAAAGGAAGCAAATGAATATTTTTGTGCTATTAAGACAGCACTGATGCGCTGTCTCACTTAGAGAGGGATAAAAGGAATCTTCCTCCCAGAAACAGGAAAAAACAGGAGGGGAAAAGGATAAGAGTTCCCCCCCCCCTTGTCTTTAATTTCTTAAAGGAGCTGGACCAAATAAGGTCACTTGAAGTGCATATGCTATTTGGATGCAAGGATCACACCAAATGGCATAATGGATCTCAACCCAACCTTAAGCAACCCCATTTAGCTCGCTCCAATTAAGCCTGTGTAGACAAGCTCAAAGTAAAAGGATGGGAATCCAGTGAGACGGGAGAAATGGGTGACAATTATATTAGTAACGGTCTTCTACAATTATCGTTGTTTGTTTAGCACCAGTAATGATCAAACAAACTCCTGATCACATACATATCCTACTAACACCAATCAGATGGTTTTCAGGAAGTATGCTGAGGCTTTTAGAGTTATGTCAAGGAGAATAGCTTTTTTACTGTATCTATTCTCAAGATGATGGATGAATTCAAAGTTCTACAATGCAGCTATTTTGGATATCACCACTGGTTTTAAAAACAAAAAATAGTTAATTGTTTCTTATCAATGTAGGTACCCACATGTCTTGCGTGAACTGATTATGAGACAAAGTCATGTTTCCCAAAATAGGCCACTTACGTTGAAGTGAAAAATCCCTCTTTGGAAGGTAGGGTTTTCTACAAAATTGTTTCATAAGACAGAGTTGACTTTATGATCAACTTACTCATCACAACATCTTTCCTCACTCCATTCATGTTGGATTTGTACCAGGTTGCAAGAGTATGAATAGCAACGAAGTTGGCCTCAAATTCACAGTTTGGATTTGTCAGGACTCCCTTTAAGCGTGGGATGAGTTCTGTTGATCGACCTTTATATGGCCCAAGAAACAGTCTTTTCTGATCATAATCATTAGCATGAATGTTGTCCCAGATGACAGGAGCTCTGCGAATTATCTTTGAAACCTCTTCAATGGACTCTACAGGAATATCTTTAGATACCACTTTGGGACCTAAAATACAATTCAATAATGAAAGACCAAGAATATAATTACAGGATATTCTTAGAACAATGTGATAAAATGTAGCCAGTGTACCAAACATTGAATTAAAATGATAAATTAAGTTGATGAATCAACCTAGAAAGACGTAAAATACTCACCCGTCCATAGCACATCAATGCCTGGTAACAGCTTTTCTCCTACTGTTCGTAAATAAGGAGACTGAGCAACATTTGGATAGCAAAAAGTGCCACAGTATTCTGGAACAGATAAAAATACTTACAAGTTGAAACTCAAATTATTCAGAGCATTTTCAGGCAAAAGTGGATCACATTACAAGAGAATGCTGAAGCCCCTGTTATTGCCATGTTATATCAAATATTTTGCATTTATTTATAATTTTTATGGCTCCCTGAACAACTGAAACAACTATACAGACCAATAAATAAGCAAGCAGGAAAATGCATAAATAAAGGTCAGAATCTTTTCATCATTCATGCAAGGTTTATGTAAGTTGCTGCAGCTAACAGATTAGATGCAGTCTGACACACCATAAATCAACTGCTGTAAGATACACAAACATTGTCCAAACATCACCAAAATTCTGGCCAAAATGTTAGGGGATGTAGGCCTTCTACAGCAGTCCACTAACTTTTCTGAAAAACAATGCCTTCATAGAATCAACTCTTCCAAAGTAGACAAGGATATAAAGGCTGTGATAGTTAGGAAGCTTCTGGGACCTAATGAACATATTGAGACTAGTTTTTAAAATGCTATAGCCATCAAATTAAGATTTCTTCTTCCTATGTCTTTCAGTCACCTTGCATTATGCGGCTAAGAATACAGAAAAATGATAGTTCTGCCCTCTAGGATTTCTCAGAGTGGTATTTGTTTGTTCTTTTAATATATATTTTTAGCTTTAATGTTGTCTTCTAATGTTGTAAACTGCCTCTTTATACTCATTGTTTTCAGCTTCAAACATTATCTTTCAACGATGAAAGCCACCTTGGGTCCTTTTTAATAAGAAAGGTGAGGTAAAAAATATTTTAAATTAATAAAATATAGCTATTGGACATTAGTTAAGCTCAACCTGATACCTGGAGAATAAATACTAAAATCATTTTAGAAGTTGGTCATATAAGCACTTTAGTGAATAAAATCTTACCTCCTCAGGCCTAGCCAGAAGAGGATGAACACAAACTTATGCCAAAAACATTTAATGAACTGTTCATTACACAAAGAAAACACCAGAAAACACTGGTTAGGACAAAACTTTCTATACTCAAATTCCAGACTAGAAATTGTAGGAATTGGCCATTTCTCTGTGTACAATCATCTTGACTCCAGGTATAATACTTCATTCTCCATATACATCATTGTCAATTATGGGAGAGGAGAGGCAAATTGGAAATCACTTCGGAATCTAGTCTCTATTTCTTAATTTTAAAAATTAAAAATTAAGAAAGGAAAAAAAAAGTTTTGTTTAGTAAGAGTAACAAAAATAACCCCTACAATAGAAAAATACATGCATCAGTTAAACATTAGTTTATCCATCTACTTTACTCTTCCTTGCTCTTTTACAAGATTCTGTGAGCCTTCCTTCATTGGTTCTATGTAACACGATCCTATAGGAATAGGCAATAGCCATTTGTCTAACACAACAATAGTCGATTTCAGCTGTGTTAAGCAGCAATTTTCAAAGCTGGGAATAGCCTAAGGGCCTTTCCCCAAAGAGGCATATGTAAATAGGCTAATACAGTGGTGCCTCGACTTACGACCATCCCGACATACGACCATTTTGAGTTGCGACCAGGTCCGGCCACAAAATTTTGCTTCGACTTGCGGCTGGAGCTTCGAGTTGCAAACAAGAGAGGCAGGGGAAAAAGGCGGGGAATTCAAATTACAGGACTAACCGTTGGTCGGTGAAGAGCTTCTTTGTAGCTCTTTCGCCCTAACGGTTAGAATGTGTGCGTCGGAGGAGGCTTCGGACTGCCTGGTGCTGCTTTCTGCTCCTGAGTAAGTACATTTACTTTGTTTTGCAGAGTGGGTTGGGGGGGGGGGGTTATGTTTCTGTGCTGTTATGTTTTTTGGTGTGTGTTTTTTTTCAGCCCCATCGCGTTCTGATGGGGCTTGGTCTGTTTGTCTTTCAGCCCCATCGCGTTCCGATGGGGCTGGCTGTGTGTGTGTGTTTTATTTTAAATTTTCTTTTCAGCCCCATCGCATTCCGATGGGGCTTGGTCTGTTTGTTTGTTTGTTTGTTTAATTTTCTTTTAAGCCCCATCACATTTCGATGGGGCTTGGTCTATTTTTTTAAAATTTTCTTTTCAGCCCCATCGCGTTCCGATGGGGATGGCTGTGTGTGTGTGTGTGGGGGGGGGGGTTGATTTTTTTTTCAGCCCCATCGCGTTCCGATGGGGCTTGGTGTGTGGGGGTATGTTTTTCTTTATATTTTTCAGCCCCATTGCGTTCCGATGGGGCTTGCTGTGTGGTGTGTGTGTTTTATTTATTTATTTCGGCCGGAACAGATTAATGGGGTTTCAGTGCATTTCAATGGGAAATGGTGCTTCGACTTACGACCATTTCAAGTTACGACCGTTCTTCTGGAACGGATTAAGTTCATAAGTCGAGGCACCACTGTATATACAGAACAATTATAAAGTAATTATTGGAACCAGTGTAGCTTTTAAAGTTGTAGTTGCAACTGATCTTAAAAAAACAGATTTGTGCTGTTCATGAAAATCTGTTGTTATATTTCCCCTCAATAAAATCACAGTCAAACCTTGCCCCACAAAATACTGAATCCATTAGTGTAAAAAGGCCATAAAAGCTGGGGGTTTTAAGTGAAAAAAAGCCCATCTGCACCTCTAGTTTTTTAAGGTATGGGGCCCCAGGGTTGCTGGGAGGCTCTAAGAACACGGTACATTTCCCCCTTTGTGTTAGAGAATACAAGAGGGCTTTCTGAGGAATCTCCCCCCCCCAAAAAAAAACCCACCTAAATTTTGGGGTGGCGGCTAGAGGGCCAGTGGATGCATGTTGCCCACCCTGACCTTAAGACATCAGGGCAGACCGGGCCGGGGGGGGGGGGGGGAGTTGCCATTGTTTATAAGGACATCTTTGAGGCTGCTAGGCTCTCTGCGGTGGCAATCCCAGGTCTAGAGGCTGTCCACGTGTCGTTTGGGGCCTGGGTGGCTTTGGGATTGTGCTGACATACCGTGCTCCCCACGATCCAGCGCAGTCCCTGCCGGACCTGGCGGATTTCGTCTCCGTGGCGCTGTTGAGGTCCCCCAGACTATTGGTTCTCGGAGACTTCAACATTCACACGGAGATTTAGGTTTCCGGCCCAGCTCATAAGTTTCTGGAAACCATGGCTTCCTTGGACTTGACCCAGCAAGTCAACGGTTCTACCCACGTGGGCGGCCATATGCTGGATCTGGTCTTTGCTGCCGAGCAGAGAGTGTGTGCTCCGATGGTGGCCGACTTGGTATTGGCCCCCTTGTCATGGTCGGATCACCACCTAATTAAATGCAGCCTCTCAGTGGCACTTCCCTCCTACAGGGAGCTTGGATCCATTAAGATGGTCTGCCCCCGCAGGTTACTGGATCCTGCGGATTCCAAGATACCATGCGGGGGACTCCGGCTGACTTGGTTGGCGCTCCTGTCAATGCTCTGGTGGATGGCAGGTATACCGCCGCCACCAGGGCGGTCGACATGATCACACCTAAACGCTCTCTCCGCCGCCAAGCCCGACCAGCTCCCTGGTTTAACCAGCAGCTGAGGGCCATGAAGCGTAATCGGAGAAGGCTAGAGAGCATTTGGAGAAGGGCCCCGATGGAAATTAATTTATAAACCACTAGGATCGCGTCTAACCTTTACCTAGCTAGGGTAAAGGTTGCTAGAAAAGCATTCTTCGCTGACTGGATAAGTGAAGCTCACAACCAGCAGGCAGAACTTTTCCGTATAGTACGCGATCTATCCGGAGTTGGCCACAGTGATAGGCCTCCCTCTAGTATTTCCTGTGACCAATTTGCGGCATTTTAAAAATCTAAAGTGGAGACCATCCGACGGGACTTTGATCCCTTTCTACAGACAGTAGATCGAGCTGAGATGTCCAGTGCATCGTCTTGCCCGGTGAGGTTAACTTGCTTTCAACCTGTGACGTCCAATGAGGTGGACAGGGTGCTTGTGCGCCGTCGTGCCACCACCTCCTCTTTAGACCCTTGTCCGGCCTGGCTTATCAAAGCAGCCAAGCCGGTAACAACAGAATGGGCCACCGCAATAATTAATGGGTCTCTCCAGGAGGGCATGGTTCCCCCTGTCCTCAAGGAGACACTCATTAGGCCCATTAGAAAGAAACCTAATTTGGCGGCAGACGAAATTGGAAATTATAGGCCCGTTGCCAATGTTTCTTTCTTGAGTAAAGTGGTCGAGAGGGTGGTGACCGATCAGCTCCAGGCTCTCCTAGAGGAAACTGATGCCCTTGATCCATTCCAGTCGGGCTTCAGGCCGCGGCATGGTATGGAAACAACATTGGTCGCCCTGCAGGATGACCTCCTGAGGGAGGCCGACAGGGGCAATATGTCCGTGTTGGTCCTCCTCGATATCTCAGCGGCCTTTGATACCGTCGACCACGGTATCCTCCTGGGGCGGCTCTCCGAGTTGGGAATCGGTGGCCTCGCTTTGGCATGGCTCCGTTCCTTCTTGGAGGACCGTCCCCAGAGAGTGCAACTTGGCGAGATGACTTCCACCCCGTGGATCCTCAATTGTGGGGTTCCGCAGGGGTCAATCATCTCGCCAATGCTATTTAATATCTATATGAGGCCGTTGGGTGAGGTCATCTGGAGTTGTGGGGCCCAGTGTCATCAGTACGCTGATGACACCCAGCTCTACCTCTCCCTTTTTCCTACTGCAGTGGATGCTGTTCCGACCCTTGAATGCTGCTTGGGGACCGTTCTGGAGTGGATGAGGGCAAATGGACTGAGGTTGAATCAGGGTAAGATGGAAATCTTGTGTGTGGGCAGCCCTGGCGTCAGTGGGTTGGGAAACTCCCTCTCCTTTGGGGGAGTGACTCTTCCCATGAAGAGTGAGGTTTGCAGCTTGGGCATCTGCCTGGACCCAGATCTCACCATGGAAACCCAGGTGGCATCTGTGGTCCGGGCAGCCCATTTCCATCTTCAGAGGATTGCCCAGCTGCGTCCCTATCTAGACGTGGGGGCACTCACGATGCTGATTCATGCCCTCGTAATCTCAAGAATAGACTACTGCAGTGCTCTCTACGTGGGGCTACCCTTGAGGCTGATGCGGAGACTTCAACTGGTCCAGAATTTGGTGGCCAGATTAATAACTGGGGTGAAGAAATTCCAGCACATCTCCCCCACTCTGGCCACCCTTCATTGGCTACCGGTTCGTTTCTGCATCGACTTCAAGGTTATAATATTAACATTCAAAGCCCCAAATGGTTTAGGACCTCGGTACCTATCAGAACGCCTGCTCCCAGCCAGATCTTTCTGTAATACCCTTTCTTCACAGGCAGGGAGGTTGAGGGCCTTGACCCCGAAGGAGGCCTGAAGGAAAGAACAAGAAACCGGGCCTTCTCAGCGGTCGCCCACTGCCTATGGAACAACCTGCCTATTGAGATCCGCCTGGCACCCTCACTGGATGGGTTCAAAAGAGCATTGAAGACCTGGCTCTTCCGCCTGATGGTTGCCTGATGGTACCGGATATAAATTCAATAAATCAATAAATCAATGGATACATCTGAAAATTCTATTCCACAAAAATCTGCACCATAATATTTTCTTTTAAAAGCACGCTTGCATTCCCAGGTTTTTTTTTCCTTATAGGTCTAGCCAATATGCTTAGCTGAACTGTCCAAGATTAACTGGGACTGTTGAGATGAAGGAAGTACACTCTGTCTCTGCCAAGGAGTCTAAGGTCCCTGGGAGACTGCACTCCTGCCTCCCAGAAATACTATCATGGTAGAGGAAAGACCTCTCTGCCCTCATGTAAAGGCCAACAGGAAGAAAAACTGTAGGAAGCTTGCTTGCCCCCCCTTCACTGCAACATAGAACACTTAACATCAACTACTAGCTGCCCAGAGACAGCAAAGGTGAAGAGCTGAAGCAGCTGAAAAGCTGCTCATGGAGTTAAGGGCTGCTTGGTACTGTGGTATGTGTACTGTTATAACATATTGACCAAAATCCTGTTCTTTAGTATAGCAAATCCCACTACAGAAGGCTCACAGAATCACTCACTTTAGCATAATAAATTGAGCGGATAAGCAGAGCCTGGAAACAGTCACACATGCATTGGTAACAACAAGACTGGACTATTGCAATGCGCTATAATTGGGCCGGCAACTGCAAGTGGCACAGAACCGAGCTGCGTGGCTGGTAAGTGGTGCTGCCGCGCGGACTCATATCATTCCAGTTCTGAAAAATTTACACTGGCTGCCGGTTGCTGCTCGGGCCCAATTCAAAGTGCTTACTTTGACATATAAAGCCCTTAAACGGCTTAGGACCTGGTTACCTAAAGCAGGGGTCATCAACCCCCGGTCCGCGGCCCGGTGCCGGTCCATAGGCTTGCCGGAACTGGGCTGTGGATATGGATCTCCGCCCCCCCCCTCCGCACGCATGTAGCTCGCTCCCCCCCAACCGGTCCGCGGCCCCAAAAAGGTTGGGGACCGCTGACCTAAAGGACCGCCTTCTTCCATACGAGCCTGCCCGTACTCTAAGATCAGGCTAGGAGGCCCTTCTGAAGGTGCCATCCCTGAAAGAGGTGAGGGGGATGGCATGTCGAAATAGGGCCTTCTCGACTGTTGGCCCCAACTTTGGAACGCCCTCCCTATATCCACCTGGCTCCAACACTTTTGGCTTTTCGGTGCCAAGCAAAGACCTTTCTGTTTAGCCAGCATTTTAATTAAATATTATCCTTTAGCTGGCCATATGAGCAGCAGGATTTATTAATGATAAATTGACTGTTTTAATATTGGGTATTATTTAAATAGTTTTTAATGTTGTTCTAAAGTTTTAATATTGCTGTAAGCCACTCAGAGACCATTGGTAATGGCGCGGCTAAAAAATCTTGTAAATAAATAAATTATGAAAAGGTTGTGTGGTTCTCAAGATTACACAAATGTAAGAGTACTTGATAACTTTATCAGAATAGTAAAATATCAAACAAACAGCAAGCTTTTGTGAATAAAATTCCACTTCTTCAGGCTTATGCACCGTGGATAGTGTAGAAAAATTGTAAAAATAAAAGTCCCAAAAGTTTATGGCAGATGTCTGTGGCAAGTCAGCTTGAGTTGAGTACAAACCAAGACTGCAAATCACCACTGGGGTAGGTATTGCCTACCCCAGCATTTAGCATAGTAAGTTGCAGATACAGTAGACCCACTGAATGAACAGAACCTAAATAGAAAATGTTCTTCTAAAAATCTTCTAAGAAGATTTGGCATACTCAAGCAGATACCCAAAACAATCACTTTTCTATTTATTTATTTATTACATTTATAGCCCGCCCATCTAGTCATATAGACTACTCTGGGCGGGTAACAACATATGATGTAACAATTTAACAATTTAAAATCATAACAATATATTACTAAATAAACAACGATCCAAGATGGAAGAAAACACAAAATAACAAAAATTCAGACGGTGGGTGGAGGGAAGGCTTGCTTAAACAGTTGGCATTTAAAGATGCCCAGCGACGGGGCCATGCGAATCTCAGGAGGGAGGCTGTTCCAAAGACAAGGAGCCACTGCCAAGAAGGCCTGGTTTCTTGTTTTTTCCTTCCGGGCCTCCCTCGGCGTTAGGCTCCTCAGCCTCACCTCCTGGCTAGATCGGGTGATACAAGTAGATCTAGGTGGGAGAAGGCGTTCCGTCAGGTAGCGAGGCCCTAAACCGTTTAGGGCTTTATACGTAAGCATTAAAACTTTGAAATCTACGCGGAACCGAACGGGCAGCCAATGCAAGGCGGCCAGAGTGGGAGTAATATGTTGATGTTTCCTTACCCCACTGAGAAGTCTGGCTGCCGCATTCTGCACCATCTGGAGTTTCCACATAGATCTCAAAGGCAGCCCCACGTAGAGAGCATTACAGTAGTCTAATCTCGAGATTACGAGCGCATGGACCAAAGTGGTGAGCGACCCAACATCTAGATAGGGACGCAGCTGGGCTATCCGCCAGAGATGGAAATAAGCGGTGCGGACCACTGACGCTACCTGGGATTCCATGGCAAGCGCCTGGTCCAGGTAGACCCCCAAGCTGCGCACCTCACTCTTCGTGGTGAGAGTCACCCCCCCAAAAGAGAGGGAGTTTCCCAAACCGCTGATGGTAGGCCCCCCGACCCTCAGGACCTCCGTCTTGTCCGGGTTCAGCCTCAGCCCATTTTCCTGCATCCATTGCAATACAGACCCCAGGCAGCGTTGCAGGGACAGAACGGCATCCACTGTAATTGGCAAAAAGGAGATGTAGAGCTGCGTGTCATCGGCATATTGATGGCACGATGCTCCACACCCCCTGATAACCTCGCCCAGCGGCCTCATATAGATGTTAAACAGCATTGGAGAGATGGTCGAACCCTGCAGAACCCCACAATTGAGGCTCCACGGGGCCGACTCATGCTCCCCAAGCTGAACTCTCTGAGGACGGTCCCCCAGGAAGGACCGGAGCCAGGCCAACGCCTGACCACCGATTCCCAACTCGGAGACCCTCCTCAGGAGGATACCGTGGTCGACGTTATCAAAGGTGGCTGAGATATCGAGGAGGACCAACAGAGAAGTTTTCCCCCTGTCGGCCTCCCCCAAGAGGTCATCTAACAGGGCGACCAATGCCGTTTCTGTACCATGGCGCGGCCTGAAGCCTGACTGGAACGGATCCAGGGCATTTGTTTCATCCAAGTGCGCCTGAAGCTGATCGGCCACCACCCTCTCGACCACTTTACTCATGAAAGAAACATTGGCGACGGGCCTATAATTGCCAATATCATCCGTCGCCAAATTAAGTTTCTTTCGAATGGGCCTAATGAGTGTCTCCTTGAGGGCAGGGGGAAACCTGCCCTCCTGGAGAGACCCATTAATTATCGCTGTAGCCCATTCGGTTGTTATAGGCGTGGCTGCTTTGATTAGCCAGGCCGGGCAAGGGTCAAGGGAGGAGGTGGTGGCCTGACAGCGAACTAGCGCCTTGTCCACAATGTCAGGCGTCACAGGTTGAAAGTGGTCAAAACTCACCGGGCAAGGCAGAGCGCTGGACATCTCTGCTCAATCTACTGTAACCAAAAAAGGAGAAAGCTCCCGGCGGATGGCCTCCACTTTAGTTTTAAAAAATGCTGCAAATTGGTCAGGGGAGATGCTAGGGGGAGGCCCTTCGCCCCGACCAATTCCGGATAGGTCGCGAACTATACGGAAAATTTCCGCCTGCTGATTTGAAGCCTCGCTTATCCGGTTAGCGAGGTGAGTTCGACTAGCAGCCCTTATCTTAGCCAGATATAGGTTAGTCGCGGCCCTAACAGCTTCTTTATTATACTCCGTCGGTTTCCTTCTCCATTTGCTCTCTAGCCTTCTCCTAGTTTGCTTCATTGCTCGTAGCTCCTGTTTATACCAGGGCGCTGGACGAGCTCTGCATTGGAGAGGGTGTTTAGGAGCGATCGTGTCTACAGCCCTAGTGGCGGCCGTAGCCCAACCATCCACCAGAGCCTCGACAGGAGCGCCAACCAGATCTGCCGGTATCCCTCTCATGGTATCCTGGAATCCTATAGGATCCAGTAACCTTCGAGGGCGGACCATTAAAGTAGGTCCTTGCTCCCTGCGAGGGCCATTAAGAGGTTACATTTTATTAGGTGGTGATCCGACCATGACAAGGGAACCGACACAAGGTCGGTCACCATCAGATCACGCTCGCTCCAGTTGGTGGAAAAGACCAGGTCTAGCATATGGCCACCCACGTGGGTGGGGTTGTTAACATGTTGGGACATGTTCAAGGAAGCCATGGTTTCCAGGAACTCAAGAGCTGGACCAGATACCTCAGCCTCCGCATGGATGTTGAAATCCCCCAAGACTAAAAGCCTCAGGGATTCCAACAGAGCCGCGGAGACGAAGCTCACCAGCTCTGGTAGGGAGATGGCTGGGTCGCGGGGAGCACGGTAACCCAGCAAAATCCCAATACCATCCCTAGCCCCTGTCGACACGTGGAGGGCCTCTAAACCCGGCTTCACCACCTTGGAGCGCCTAGTAACCTCTAGGGTGTTTTTATATATAATGGCAACTCCCCCCCCCCCCCGTCCCTCCAGTCTACCCCGGTGCTGGATCGCATAGCCGGGAGGACAGGCGAGGGCAATAGGTGGACCCCCCTCCCCGCCAATCCAGGTTGTTATGCATGCCAGGTCTGCATCCTCTTCCAGAATAATATCATAAATAATCTGGAATTTATTGGATATTCTATCAACATTTCCTTTAGAAAGGTCATAGGGTTGCCTGGAAAGAAATGGATTTGGTAAATGTTTTAATCTCCTGTTTCATCTACACACTTAAGAGAGTATATAAAATAGGCAGGATGGCTGTAACACTGGTTCACAGAACATTACCCATGCATCCTGACTGCATAATAGGGTTACATATTCCTGCTAGCTGGAGTTATAATGGGGTGAAAGTAGTAATGCTTCAATAAAAACTAGACGGCCATTAAAATTCAGTATCTGCATTATCACCTTACCTGTGGGACAGAACAGGAATGTTTCTGGCTCTCCTAGATACTGGAAGATTTCATTTGTAATTGAAACCTGGGCATGGGCAAAGGAGCTGAATACTTCTTTGTCCGCTGCACACATATTATGATCAATATCATCAAACAATAATGCAAAAGATTTGCAGCCGAACTGAGACACCTAGGAAAGAAATATGAAAAGTTTGAGAAAAAAGTAATATAATCCTTAAGCTAGTTTATTATTAGGTGCCAATGTCTCTCATTGCTAAACTACCACAGGACACCTAGTGCCCTGTCAGCTTATAAAGCATTTGATTGAATACACTCTTCACTATTCAAATCGATGTTTCTGTATAACAGAAACCAAGAATAGCCAATTGTTTTGCCTGTGAAGAAACGAGTCTGAAAAATGTTTTAATCTCCCAGTGTAAAACGAGAGAGTAAAGAGAGCTGACTGGCCTTGTCAGTTGTTTCCAATAATGGCATAAAACCTCTTTTGCAAGTCAGTTACTTTCAAAAGCTGTAGCAATGTATGATTCCTGTCCCTATACTGAAATTCCACTCTTCTGAAGGGAGCCCTAAAGCCCCTAAGTATTTTTCTTAACAGGTATAAGGAGGCACAGTTGGGAGGAGGTCTGAAAAGCCCCAGTACACATGCACTGGTATCCGGGCCAAACCAATGCACATACTGAAACAGTACAGCCTCCAACTTGGCACCCTCCTTCTAATCTGTGCTACAATGCCCGACAGTGCCACCCTACACAACCAATGCTGAGGGATGATGATATTTCTTGTACAAAACATCTGCAGGATATCCTGTTGGAGAAGGTTAATATAGCAGTTTTTCAGCAAATAACCAGATTAAGACTGGCATTTACTTACATTACCTCAAGTCCAATCCAGTTTCATCTTTCTTAAAATCAAAATTCTCCAAAATGTTGCATTTGACAGACATGAACGAATATTCCACACCATATTTTGCTATGCATTTTATCTACACTTCAAGAAACTGTCCCTGAGAAGCACCCATTTCTTAACAGTATAACTAAGGAATGAACCCATGTAAATAAATTTCACCAGGAGATAAAGGGGACAAAAATAGACAAAACTATTTTAACCAATTATATGGCTCATGATTTATTCTCATGGACGGAGTGGTATATATTTATTTTCATGCTTTACAAAAAGGTTTAGACTGCAACCAAGGTCCTTTCTGCTGGCTGAATGCAATTGGATTCCATCAACACAAAACAAATCACACCATGTAGTTACAAAAAAGTGCAGTATTATTACAAAGTCAGATTCAAGCAGATGAAAAGGTATAGAGAAGCTGGAGAATGGTGCTGTTGGAAGGAAAAACACCACTGTATTACAAGCCTGCTCGCTGTAGATGAACGGTTATAACACTACTCTTTGGAATAGAGAATTTGGAATTCTTTGGAATTTGACATATAAAGCCCTAAACGGCTTGGGCCCTGGATACCTGAAGGACCGCCTCCTTCCATATGAACCTACCCGGCAATTAAGATCTAGCCAGGGGGCCCTTTTGAAAGAGCCGTCCCTCAAGGAGGTAAGAGGGATGGCTTGTAGACAAAGGGCCTTTTCGGCAGCTGCCCCCAGACTATGGAATGCCCTCCCGACTGAGATTCGTCTGGCGCCAACGCTGATGACATTTCGGCGCCAGGTCAAAACCTTCCTGTCCCAGAAGGCTTTTAATTGAAATAATATCAACTGTGGGTCCTGATGGCAATTTTTAGAGTATATATTTTAATTGCATTTTAATTGTTTTGTCTTTTTATTGTATTTTAACTGTTGTAAGCCGCCCAGAGACCTTTGGGTAGTGTGGGCGGCATATAAGTTAAATAAATAAATAAATAAATAAATAAATAGCAACACTAACCTCAATGACGTTGGTTGACTGACTATTGATCTTATCACTGAGGACTACTACAGTATCTACAGATGTTTTAACCTGTACAGAACAATCAAAACTGTAACTGGAATTAAGCTGAGGGAAAAGTTTATATCCCTCAGAAGCATGATTGAAACATGTGGGTACTCTTACTCATTGCAGCAAGCATACATCCCAGTAAGATTGCCTGCCTTGCCTTTTTATTACAACATGGATTCCTTGGCCTTACATCACCCTATTCTTTCTAAATTTTTCCTTGGATTTCATTCAGTAGCTCTTGTAAAATCATTTGTCCATCTACTCAAAAGACACAACTTTTTTAATCCAGAGAAAATAATTGTACCCCCTCAAGGCTTCCTACGTCTTTCCTCTAAATAAAGTAATTTCATCTGGAATGAGTAAGTCATGACACCTCTGCTGTTCCCCATTATATTCACAGTTGAGAGGAGCGAGTAAGAAGAAACAAGTCAACTGCTATATAACTGTGAAAATACTATATGAATCTTACAAGCGATGGCTTGCACTTGTGAGAAAAAATTTCCATGTGGGTCTCACCAAAAGTGGAAACTTGTGAGGATGCTTGTTGGTTAACTTGCATTAGTTGAAGTAGCAGCACAGCAAGTCATCCTCACAAACCTGTCTGATTAGACTACTGAGACCTTTACTGTATAATAACTTACATAGCTAAGGGAAATAATTCTGCCTTGAAATCAATTTTTAATTACAAAACATGAGCAGGTTATTTCCTTCATCCGACTTTCGTTGCTCCTAACTTATGCTTAAAAAGTTATAATATATAGAAATGAAAGATACCTGGTCCAGCTTGCGTTTCAATGTTGATACTTCTTTAGGATTTGAGAAGGTAATATCAAGCCCAGGAGAGATGGCATAGATAAATTCTATCTCATATTCTCGAGCAGCTGCGATCAGAGTCATGAGCTGCTCTAGAAATCAAAGTCAACTATTTTAGCAAGCAACAACAATAAATTTAATCAATTTAAATTCATTTTAAAAATTCAGAATATCTGAAGACAACAATTATTTATGGGTCTAACAAGGAGAAAACAAGAATAACATCTCTTGTCAGAAAGATAATCTCTTTGTACAACCTGCATAGGTACAGGTACATAGGTATAGCTAAAACGCCAATAAACAAACACTTCTAGGTTGAAACAAAAATAAACTACAGTGGTACCTTGGTTTACGAACGCCTCGGTTAACGTAATTTTCGGTTTACAAAGCAAAATCCATGGAAAATAATGCGTTTTACGTTTTTTTTCTGGCTTTTTTTCGGAGTACAAAGAAAGTTTCCCCAGGATGCATTGTGCCTGGAGGTTTGTAGAGCCGCCCCCGTTCCTATGGCAATCCGCGTTTTGGGTTACGAATTTTTCGCTTTACGTAACATCCCACAGAACGCATTAATTTCGTAATCCAAGGTACTACTGTAGTAAATGAACAATCTTTCATTTAATGTGTCTCTGTTATTTAGAATATTAAAAAGGGAGATGGTTGTAAAATGATTCAAGCAATCTCTAGAAAAAGTTCCTATTCCTGATATGAAAATATCTGCAAAGTAGGGAAAGCTGCTAATTTTATCAGATCTGAAAATTACAACTCTTTAGTTCAATTAAAAAACAGCAGAAGTTATATCTGGCTGCAAATCCTATGTATGCTTATGAATAAGCATGACTGAAAACAGTAAGAGTTTCAAGAAAACATACACAGGTGGCTCAGGCTGCACATATCACTTTGGACCAAACAGTTCCTTGTGTAGGAGAAATAAGGGAGAACTGCTTTTTGAGGCAATTCGATCTGAAGATAAAAATACTACTTTTCTCCATTTTATCTCTTTCTTAACCTTTTTATCCCACAACAAGAGCTTTTAGCATTGTTACTTGAACAATATGAAAAGAAATCAATATTCTTCAGTTTTAAAATCCATATAAGTGTGAAATCATGGACTCAGACAAACGTTGCGGTATGATAATACTTGTGAATTAATTTGCAAAAAATTTTTCCTGTGCTACAGACACCATGTTAGTCACAAATCATGTAACTATAACTGGATTTTCAACCAATGATCTGGGACATATGTAATGGTGTACCACAGTTTGCTCAGGTCTACAGTATTTCTCAAAAATGAAAGAACATGGCAAACTTATGTGCAAGTTGGGAAGAAGAAGTTGCACGGAAACTTATGGACCATTGTCAAGAAACTAGGCAATATTTTATCTGCACCAGGCCTTAATAGAAGCACATAGGCACCATAACGTATTGCTCTTGGCAGCCGCTTGCTTTGTAAACGCTGCCCCTGAATATGACTGTATATGCCTACTTTCTCACTGGCATTAAAGAAAAAACATATGATCCTGGTCTGCCGTTTTAAGGTACATGACGCAAAAAAACTTACTGAAGCTAAACAGATTTTATTCTGGCTAGCACCCAGATAGGAATAACATCTGGAAATCCTAAGTGCATCATCCTCAGTTCAGTGATGGAATGAGAGGGATGTATATAAAAATAATGCAGTAAGTAAATAATCTTTTACAACACAGTTCTTCTTTCATTCTACCTTATCCTTACAACATTACTTGAAAATACAATAAGGCTAATTACCAGCTTCCTCCACAGAATACATTTCTCGCCAAAACATCCTGTGCTTGTAGTCATCTTTTGGGGCATACAGGTATGTATTTAGCCCCCATTTCTGAAGTCTAGAAAGTAGAAAGCAAAACAGAAATTCCATTAGAAGATCATCATACAAATTTAACTCCCTTTCTGCACATGTCCATAGCCATCTGCATATAAATCAAACCCTACACAGAAACTGTCTAAAAATGGCTAGAAGAGCAAATCTTGACAAATAATTGTTACACAGAAGATGTATTAAGCTAGTGGTTCAACCACATATACCCGTGAGCTATGAAAACTCATTGAGTGATCTTGGGCAAATCACTGTCTCTCAGCTTAACCTAGCTCACAGGATTTAGTGGGATTAAAGTAGAGAGGGAAAAACCAAGATATGCCACTTAGAGCTCACTAGAGGAAAGGCAGAATATAAATATAATAAATAATAGTATACAAGTAGCTATCTTTCAGGCATAGCCAGTGTATGTCATTGTAGATCACAGCTGCTCTCTAAGAACCCAAGAGCAATATCAGGTCCAGTAGTATGCTCATTCCACAAACCAGATCTGTCCTATATAGGGTGATCTTCTCTGGAACAGGCATTTCTACAGACTGAAAGTTCACCCATGATCAATACTGCATTATATGGATTCAATTTAAGAGTATTTACCCGTGTCAGTCATAAATTACAGGCATGCATTCAATAATTACACACATTTTATTCATAAATTCAAAAAAGGAGTCAAAATAATGTGTGAAGAAAAGAGCAGTCCAATCTCATGTCCCTCCAACATTGCTCTGTATGCTAAAACATCTTCTATGCATAGAGCATCTTTATTTGACAAGGGCTTGGCTTCTTATTATGCAGAGAGACTACCACTTTCAGAATGTAGCACTCCATATTATCCTCTAGCTAGAACACTTTCCTCCTTTTTAAAATTTAACTTTATTTAACTTTTGTTTGTGAACACCTAAATACTAATACTGCCTCAAGATTTTATGAAGAGGAGAAATGGAATTGGATGTCATCTGCATATTGACTGAAGTGAACAACATATACCCCATGGGCTTTATGCACCATGGTTGCTTTTGTGGCCTCTGCCAGGGCTCTCCACCACTCCTACGACTGAATTCCCCGACATGACAGGGACTCCTTTTTTTAAAAAAATGAAACAAGGTGTGGGGCCCCACATGCCTTTTTTTAAAGAGCAGTTTGCTCTTGAAACCCCTTAGGAAAAATGATCCTCCAGAAAAGCAGCTGAAATTTGGTAGCAATGATAAAATTGCAAGTTTTGCACACATACTCCTTCTTGCAGGAAGATATGCCCTCCTGCGTGAAGAAGACAAAGATCCAGCCCATTCTTTAACAAGCCAACCTGCTAAGAGACAATCTAAATTATCATCCTGTCATTAATATACTATTCATGGATAAACTGATTGAGAACTGGTGGCAGACCAGCTGCAGACATTCTTGGAGGACACTGATAATCTTGATCCATTTCAATCGGGGTTGAGGCCATGCCATGAGACTGAGATAATTCCAGTTGTTCTGCCAGATGTTCTGTTGTGGGAGACTAACCAGTGTAGTGTGACCCTGTTACCGTGTTTCCCCAAAAATAAGACAGGGTCTTATATTAATTTTTGCTCCAAAAAACACATTAGGGCTTATTTTCAGGGGAGGTTTTATTTTTTTCATGTACAACAATCTACATTTATTCAAATACAGTCATGTCATCTTCTTCTGGTTGCTGCACAATGGTGGAGGGCGGGGTTTCACTGAACTGGAGCTTATTTTTGGGCTAGGGCTTATATTACGAGCATCCTGAAAAATCATACTAGGGCTTATTTTCAGGTTAGGTCTTATTTTCGGGGAAACAGGGTAGTTCTCTTGGATCTCTCACTGGCCTTTTGGTACAATCATGGTATCCTCCTGAAATGGGATTAGGAATTGGAGGTAAAACATTGGACTGCCTTCAGTCCTTTCTTGATGATCGGGGCCAGATAGTTCAGCTTGAGGATGCTGTTTTGTCCCCATGGATCCTACAATGTTGTGTCCACTGGGGTTGATCATTTCAGAACATTTCTGTTCTGTTCTATATTAGGCCGTTGGACGAGGTCATTTGGAGATTTGGAGTATGCTGTCATCAGTATGCTGATGACACCCAATTCTCTCTCTCCTTCTCATCTTCAGCAGAGGAAGCTGTGCAGACCCTGGAGTGCTGCCTGCCCACAGATATGGACTGGAAAGGTACTAATAGGCTGAATCTGAATCTTGACAAGATGGAGATCCTGTTGTTAGGAAGAGACCCTGATCAGTTAGGGGGCTTTCTGCCTGGTCTGGATGCGATTGCATTCTTGTGAAGGAACAGATTCATAATTTGGGTGTGCTCCTGGCCCTGACCCTCTCCATGGAGAATCAGATCTCAGCTGTCGCTAAGTCTGCTTTTTTCCAAATCAGGCAGATTGCACAGCAGCCAGGCTGATCTCAGGTAAACATCAAAATATGATCATATTTCCCTTCTACTGGCCTGCTTGCACTGTTTTCCATAATTAATAATTATTAGGGGAAATGCTTAAAAGCAATTGCACATGTTTTGAACACAATTATTTATAAATCCTAAATGCGGGGGGAATCCACTAAGAGCAGTTTTTGGGAATGGCTGCAGAAACCAACTGATTTTATTGCTACAAGCTATAATCCAGAGTCATTATTAGAGATGTACGAATATCCCGGACCCAGTTGGCCGGGATCCCCAGTCCCACCTCATCCACTTATGAGTCGCTGCACAGCACGTGTGGCCAGCATCCTGCTCATTGCTCCAGTGGCAGAAGAATCCCAGCCGGCGAGTCTCCCTGCTCAGCTGCCAGAAGAGCAGGAGGGCAGAGCAGCGCCAGCCAGGCTTTGTCTGACATTGGCGCAATGAGCAGGATGCTGGCTGCACACGCTGTGCGGCGACCCGTATGTGGTATGTCAATTTGGGGAGGTAGGACTGGGGATCCCGGCCACCTGGGTCCGGGGTATTTGTATATGAATATCCCATCTCTAGTCATTATACTTGACACTGACAGGTACCATGCAGTTTTGTTCGAACTTTCAGCACTTTTTGTAACTTGTACATCTGACTATATGCCTTAAGTTAGTTCTTAACAGAGTTATATAAAAACTGAATTATTACCTAACAAGATATTGCAGAACAAAAACTGGGTCACATACCTTCTAAACAGCTCTTTCCTCTGTTCCATAACCCAAGGCCTTCCATAAAATCCTGTAGGAAATATTAAAGGCAAACAGCTTCAGATATCATGCTTCAACTAAACTCCAAAACACAAATATTTTAATGATTTTTAAAATTAGGAATACATGTAGCAACACATGACTGATATTTATTAACTGCCACAAATATTTATGATGAGGCAATGGAGTACTATTATTATATATTAAACATATTTAGGAATGATCTCTTCACCTAATGGGTGCTCACGGCCATACACACAAAAGTTTAAAACAAACAATGCCTGAGAGAATAAAAAATGTTTTTTGGCTGTTAGCAAACTGATAACACTGGTTCGAGCTGAGTCACTTTGAGTGAAATACAGGGCACCACAATTCTACTGCAGCTAGCCATCTAATTTCATTGTGTCAGACACCTCAAGGGGAACCTAAGACAATA
The DNA here is from genome assembly GCA_037013535.1 of Intellagama lesueurii. Taxonomy (NCBI): domain Eukaryota; kingdom Metazoa; phylum Chordata; class Lepidosauria; order Squamata; family Agamidae; genus Intellagama; species Intellagama lesueurii. The sequence goes on from JBAJHW010000003.1 coordinate 215,065,488, forward strand.
ATTCTGGGGTCCAACTGGCCTGACAAGTGACACTTCTGGTAATCTGGTCTCAAATAATTTAAGGTTTTTAAGGGTCAAAATCAGCACTTTGACTTTAGGCTGGAAACGGACTGGCAACCAATGTATAAATCAAAGTACTGTCATAGTATGATTGTATGAGCAATCCCCAAATAATAACCTAACTTCCTGTTTTCGAGTAAATTTTTTGAATAGTTTCCAAAGGTAGCCCCCCTATGTGCAGCACATTGCAGCAGTCCAAACTGGCAGTTGTTCCAAGTATGCATAACTGCTGCAACACTATGTCTGTATCAAGATGTGTCTAATAAGAGGACTGCAATCCACAAAAGCTAACACTGAAACAAATCTGCGAGTCACAAACGCACTCCAATACTTCTGGTTTTTTTGTTGGTAGTGTTGTTGTTCCAAGGCTATTTCTGACCATGCAAAATCATGGTATCAGTCTGCACAGATAAAAGGCACTCAGTGTCACCAAATGGCACTTGTGTTTCAATTGAAAATGATCCAGAACACCACCAAACTATGAATCTGATCCATCAGATGAACTGTGATCCTTTCCACAACAACAACATCATTTAAAGAAACTGGCAAACCACCCAAATCAATATCTCTGCCTTGTCTAATTTTTAGGGTTTTTTTATTCACCTTTTCTATCAACTTGCCAGTACACTGCGTCAGAATATCAACCTTCACATCTGTATTAGAAGAAAAAAATGAAGTTGAGCTGGGCATCTGCAATATTAGTATCAACTCAGCCCATATATCTTGGAAGACCTCTTCAACAATGCTACAAAAAACCACTGAGAGCTCCAAAAGAAATCAACAAGATTGCACCTCCTCATTCTCTCTCACAGCATAACTCATCCAAACCAGACTAACAATCAAATCTAAATGGAAGTAAAAATGTCAATTTCATCCAAGTGTGCTTGAGGAGACCAGTAGAAACTTGCTGATGTGCCTCATCCAGAAACTGACATCCAGCCTAATAGCTTTCCTCATTTTCTAAGTTCAGACTAGGTTCCTGGAGGCATGGTCTAACTACTGTATGTATTTACTTATTTAAAGTATTTTTACCCCACCTTTCTCCTTGAAAAGCACCCAAGGCAGCTTACAACAGTGAAAGGAAATATTGAAGTTGAAAACAATGAGTATACAATGGTGGTCAACATAATTTAAAAACAATATTTAAAGCCAAGAACAATGAGTAAAGGGGCATCTTACATCATTAGAGGCAATATTAATCCTAAAAACAGTAAGCATACAATTTTTAAAAAAAATCAGTGCCACTGAGAAATGGAAAACACAGGTAGTACTAAAAATCCAGTCAAAGCAGTAATGAATAGCAATCCATCTAAAAAATCACAGATAGCTAGTTACTGAGGGAAGACTTGCCTGAAGAGAAAGGTCTTTGCCTGCTTCCAGAAGGACAGCAAAGATGGGGCCAGCCTGGCCTCCTGTGGAGCAGAGTTCCAAAGCCTGGGAGCAGCAATAGAGAAGGCTCACTCCTGTGTCCCCATCACATGCACCTGTGAAGGTGGCAGGATGGAGAGAAAGGCCTCTCCTGATGATCTTAACACCCAAGCAGGGTCATCAAGGGAGATACAATCTTTGAGATCGCTTGGACTCAGACCATTTAGATCTTTATAGGTTAAAACCAGCACTTTGAATTGTGCCCAATAACTGATCAGCAGCCAGTGGAGCTGCTGTAACAGGGGGGTTATGTGATCCCTGTAACCAGCTCCAGTCAGCAGTCTGGCTGCTGCATTTTGGACCTGCTGGACTTTCTGAACTCTTTCCAAAGGCAGCCCTACATAGAGCAAGTTACAGTAATCCAGCTAGGAAGTAATTAGGCCGTGTGTCACAGTGACCAGATAGATCTGTCAAGAAACGGACATATCTTTTAAACAAGTTATTACCACAGATTTTCTCCAAAAAAAAAGTATCTTAAATCTCTTGCAAGATATCACCAGGGATGCAAAGAATTTTCTCTCTGGAAGAGATTACAACAGCCCCTTCACACTCAAAAAACTCCACTAAACAGTACTATGAAGGGGCACTGAGGGTGGAAAATACATCTTTTCCTACCCACACCACTGGATAGGTGATTATACACTTTCTTCAGTAAGATCCAGCACAAGTTTTCCATCTGCTCAATTCCATGAGTTTTCCATTTGGCTTTCTCTCTCAGTTAAAGAGTGTGCATCAACTCTTACACTAAGCCATGATCATGCGGAACACCAAATCATGTTCACATTCAAAAGAGATGAGGGTATAAACAAGAGTGCCAGTCATACCAACTAAAAATTTCCCCAGACCCTTCTGGAATCTGACTTCACTAATCCCATACAGGAAGAAATGTTTTAAATGTTCTATCCCCAAGCTGTTTAGGGCTTTGCAGGCATAGCAAACTCTCAGATTGGCTATCTAAAGCTGTAAAACAATGCAGTTAAGCTTCAACTATCAGGCTGAGCTGTCACTTTTAAGAGATGGCTCTGTAAGCCAGCAGGAAAAAAGGTTGGGCTGAGGAATCCTTTACATCTATCAAAGCTTCTATGCTATTAAGACCAGCATAATGAATTTCCACAGGAAATGTTAACAAAACACTTTAAATGGTATTTATGTCTGATACAATGAATACTCAGTTTTCTAATGTGAAACAGACATATCATGACAATGGCCGCCCACCGTCTTTTACCACAGGGATTCATGTCATAATCCATCTCATACAGGAAAAAAAATCCAGCTCAAACACTGAATCTCAGCTAATCCCCATATACAAATAGCCAGTCTTATACATTATTCTAGGTTTGGTTTGGGTTTTTGAACAGCACAGGTTTCCTACCAAGCCTCCCTCTACAATCTGCATCTTGGGCCCTTAAAACCATATTTATTTATTTGAAATATTTTTATCCAACTTTCTCCTTAAAAAAGGTGGCTTACATCATTAAAAGACACTACAGTAGGACCCCCGTATCTGCGGGGAATCGGTTCCAAGCTCTCCCATGGATATTAAAAAGTGTAGATTATTGCTAACACAGTACGTGGACCAAGGACTCCCCTTTTATCTAGATGGGGTCTCTATGAGTAGGACTTGAGCTGCAATCTCTCATTCCTCCACATGCTGAAGATGACCATCTTTGTCTCTCTCTCAAACACACACACAATCTCAATGGCTCTGCGGGCTTTCTTTGAAGACAATTGAGAATTCATTTCCTTCTTGGCTTGGGAGCGTTGAGAAAGGGGCTGGCTGGAAGGGCAGGATGTGGGAAACCTCTCCCAAGAGGCAGTTTGGCTTAGGTTAGCGTCTCTCCTCTGGCCTCGCCTGCCAACCCAGATCTGAGTTTCTTTAAGACACTGCCCTGGAAGGTAGAGGAAGCTGCCTCAAAGCTGGCAGGAGACTAGGCAAACTGGCTGTAGCTTACCTATATAACATAGTGTTTGGTTCCCTCTAGTGGCCAGCTCTCATAATAACTTGAAAATCCGTATTTCTAAGTATTTTCATTTCATATTTTAATATTTTCAGACCATGGATAAGTGAATCCTCAGATATTGATCCCATGGATACAGGGGCCTACTGTATTTAAAACTAAAAACAATAAGTATACCAATGGCAAACAAAAACAACACCAAAAAACACATTCAAAGCAACAAGGCACAACACTCCATTTAAAAACCCCTCTCAGTCAGCCAATCACTAAGGGAAAGCCTGACTGAAGAGAAAGGTCTTTGTCTGCTTGCAGGACAGCAAAGACGGGGCAAGCCTGGCCTCCTGTGGGAAAGAGTTTCATAGTCTGGGTGCAGTAACAGAGAAGGCCCTCTCCTGTGTCCCCACCAAGCGCACCTGCTAAGATGGTGGGACTCAGAGAAAGGCCTCCCCTGATTTGATTATAATAACCAGGCAGGCTGACAAAAACATTGCTCTTTTCGTCTCTCCTACAGAATTGAGGAGGAAGCTGTGTAACTTTATTTTAGAGTTTGGCGGCATCAGGGCAGTTTATAGGAAGCGAAGATGACGTATTTGAAAAAAATTAGGCAACTCAGCACACTCCTTAGGGCAACCGGACTCCTATGTTTGATGAATGCAAAAAAAAATAACCCAACCTTTGAATGACAGCCATAAGCAGTGGTCATAATCAGCTAAATAGTAATCCCCATGTGGCCACTGCACTTGACAGAGCACCTTGGGAGAGCTGAACCTAACAAGCCCCCACTGCAGGCAGGCAGGAGAGAAAATGCAAGATCAGATGGAGCAAAAGGGTAAGGATTCTACAAGCCAGAGTTTTTAACATGGCTATTTTGGGCAGCCCAAAATATATGGGACTTTTTAAACAAAGAGCACGTTAATTGTAGCAGAAAGAATTAAATTAGCAATAGATATCAGATGTTTACAAATGTAACTGTAAAAATTAAAGATGAAGGGCCTCTTATTCATACTGGCTGGACAGCAACTCTGTGTGGGAAGCTGTAATGCACATTCCAGCCAAAATCATCAATATGACACTTCAGAAATGAAGGTTTGTGGAAAGAATCAAATCAGCATATAGCGTTTCTTCTTGGCAGTGCTTTAACAGGTACCAACACGGACAGCTTAAGCTGTATTACACCTACAGTTCTTTTCTTTTTTAAAGTATAATGCAGAACTTAATTTTTTAAAAAAAATAAGTTTTACTCCAGACAGCATCTACTAATCATCTAGCTTCTCTCCCCGCTTTATGAAATTTAACACAAAGTGATTACTAGCTTGGACACAATTTTAAAACACTCTACACTAGATGAAAACATGATTCCTTTTTCCAAACTTAGCCATCATCCACATGATCTGTCCAGAAACAGGAACACCAAATTATATTTTTAAAAATCTAATTACAACTGTGTATTAGTTACAATGTAGATTAAAAATCTACAGTATAATCATTGTGTAAGAATAGCTGCAAAGACCAGTTAAAATAATATAAAATATTATATACTGAAACCACGCACAGTTTTACCACTGTCTAAAAGCAATTGTAAGCTGACAAAAATCTATTCCCCTAAATACAAGAATTACAATATCACTTAATATGGCATTCAATATGAAAAGAACTAATGTATCACAAATCCTGCAGAAAAATAAAATAAATCCAACTGCATGTAGAAGATACAGAATAAATACAACCCTACTTCTTTTTATTTAATATCATCTCCATTTATTATACATAATCAAACTAGGAACCAGGCAACAGGCCCCAAATACAGACTAAAACATTACAGCAAAAAGAAATTTATTTATTTATTTATTCCTTACCTAAATTTATATACCGCCCCTTAGTGCTGAAATACTGTTCTCAAAACTCAACAAGACACTAAAATATAACGCAAATAACAATAGCATAGCATACACATAAAAACCAATTTTCACAGTAAGCGGAAAGGAAGAACAAGAAGTGCGGCTCAGAAGCCTACAGAGCTTAAATTCAACAAACTGTCCAGTAACTTTCATAATGAGACACTAAAAACCGAATTAACCCTATGGTTCCAGGCTTCATTCCCAAGGCGGAGTCCCGAGATGATCCGGGGAGGAAGAGACCGGTGGAGAAAGAAGCGGTGCTTTGTTCGGCGGCTGCGCGGTCTCCGCCTTTCTCGCTGGCCGATCTCCCCCCCTCCCTCCCTCCCTCCCCCCCCCCGCCAGCCCTAACCAGAGGAGGCCCACGGATTCAGTGGGATTGCACCGAAAGGCTGAGTTCCCATCCTGCAATTCATGCAATGGGGCTACTCTCAGTTGCGGCGAGCGAGAGGACACGGGCCTCTCTTCACGGCGACTGCACAAGCACCGCCGCCGCCGCGCCCTTCCGGTTCCCAGCCCTGACCATTACCTTCTACGACGCCGCAGAGGAACCGCCGCGTCCCTCCGCTGCCCACAGCTCTAGCGCTCCGCTCAGCCTCCGTCTCTGGGCCCGCGGGGTCGGCTCTCGGAGGGGATGATTCGCTGGCGGAGGCCACGGCCGATGCCGGGCTCGGGCTAGGTGTGCCTTGAGGTTCCTCCGGCGTCTCATCGACCATCCCGGCCAGGCCCGCTCCAGGAGTCCCGTCCGCCGCCATCGCCCTTCCCTACTCTCTCTCTCTCACCGGAGCAGGCTGCGCTTGCGCGGGCAAAACCAGCCCCAACCGGTCCGAGCCGGAACCAACCGCTCTCCTCACTCGACTGCCAACCGGGACCGCGGCTGCTGGTCACGTGCAGCTCCTCCTCCCCTCCTCCGCGCGCCAGCCGCAACCACCAAGCAGGGCAGCCAGCGAAGCGCCCGACAAAGCAGCTGCTTCGAGGCACAAACACAGCGACTGCGGGTGGGGGAAGGAAAATCTCTACTGCGCAAGCTTGACGAACTGTAGCTCATTAACTGCGCATGTCCTACAGGGTCGTGGGCGGGGTCGTGCGAACACGCCTGCGCAAAAATGGGAGCCGCAGTGTACTGCGCATGCGGGCGATGTTAGTGCTGATGTGTGATTGGTGTGTAGGCGCTGGAGGCGGGTACAGTGCACGCGAGGGGGGTAAATAAACAAAGTAGTAGGCGCTAGAGCGCAAGCGCAGAACGAGTGGATGGGGGAAGTGAATTTTTCCAAGCAAACACTGCGTAAAGGGGAAGGTTCGCGCGTGCGGAGAAGAGTATACTAGGCCGGATTATGGCCTTGCAGCGCGGATGGAGAAGGGAGGGCAGGTTGGGAGTACGTAATTATTTTGCAGCCTGACCTACTTTCCCAGGTTGTTGAGTAACGTTGAGCCCCTTGGAGGGCTAACGGGATGCGTGCTACAAATCGAACTTGTTGACGCAACTCTTTGGCAACGCTTTACCGTTACAGTACTCTGTCCAAGCAGCACAACACTGCGCGGGCTTGGGACGCCAGGGTTCAAATTCCCATTCAAACGTGAGAAACTGTACCTGGAAGAGTAGTTGTGAGGATAAAAGAGGGAGAGTGTTTGAGCTCCTTGAAGGGGGTGCCCAGAGTAAACAAATGAATAGCCTCCAGAGAAAGGGCCCTATAGCTCCTGATTTTTAGGGAGAAGACCCCCAACTCGGCCCTCGACACCTCCACGTTTGGCTGGAAAAAACTTATCTGAAGCCTGGAGAGATGCTTCTGGTTGGGGGAGGCAGTGGTGACATGGACTGCCGAGAGGGAACATCCTTGTTATTTAGCTGGGCGGTTCAATCTCTTGCCCGTTCAGAACCTTAATCTCCAGTTTGTCTGATTTGTCTCCTTTTTATATGTTGTTTGCCTGATTAAGAATAAGATTACTAACTTTTGTTTCGAAAAGTACTGGTCTCTTTGGCTGAGCAAGGATGCAGCCAATGCAGATGAGTTGGATTCCTGCATTGAACACAGAGTTGGACTGGATGGCCTTATAAGCCTCTTCCAACTCAATTATTCTATGATTTTATGAAGTCAAGTATGCAACATGTGAATCAGATAATTCAGAATTGGATTCAATAGATGTAGAGAAGAGCTAAGACAGCACTTAGAATTATTGTTAGAGAAAGTCTGTAACAACATAAATCAGGTTCCCAGCTTCCAGTAATTTTAATTTAGGAAGGAAACAGTTGTTTTCTATTACATGGTTGTGAAGCTGTACTTCTATTCTTAAAAGTTAGGTTGGCTTTCAGTGTTTCTAGCAGCATTGAATTTCACAGTATGATTCAAAAAGTTTGTTTTAACTTTTTCATTTTACTAAAAATAAATTTGCATTCAGTTTGCTTTTTTCAAAAATACATGTAATTTTAGATTTCCAGTGGAGACTTTTTTCCCCTTGGCATTTCTTCTCTAAGTTGATGAGTCCAGGTCATTTTATCTTTTATATGTGTGTCAAGGAGATATTACGACTTCTTACCATTGCTTCTCTCCTTTGTGGGCTTCTCTGAAGATTTCCTTCTTCTTTGTGTACTGCAGAGTGTTTGCAGGATTTCTTATATCCCAACAAGTGATTGAGACGTATAAAATTATACAGGGGATGGATAGATAGAGGGAAGCTCTTTTCCCCCTCATGCAATACCAGAACCAGGGGACATCCACTCAAATTGAGTGTTGGGAGAGTGAGAACAGACAAAAGAAATATTTCTTTATCCAGCATGTTGTTAGTCTGTGGAACTCATTGCCACAGGATGTGGTGATGGCATCTGGCCTAGATGCCTTTAAAAGGAGATTGGACAGCTTTCTGGAGGAAAAGTCCATTGCAGGTTACAAGCCATGATGGGGATGTATCATCTCCAGGCTTAAAAGGAAGGTATTTCAAAATGCCAGATGCATGGAAGTGGTATCAGGAGACAGGTATCTAGTTGTCTTGTGTGCTCCCAGAGGCATCTGGTGAGGCCACTGTGAGATACAGGAAACTGGACTAGATGGGCCTTTAGCCTGATCCAGCAGAGCTCTTCTTAAGTGGATATAAAACGTTTTCCACCAGGGAGAAAGTTATTGTAAGGGTGAGGCTTCTAATCCTAGGAATAAAAACAACAAACAACTCCACACCCCCACCTCTGATTTATGCTATTCTCTTGTGTCAGCTTCTCTGTTTCTCTATTTGCATTAGAATTTTGAAAACCCAGCTGGCACTTTGTCATGTTAGTATTGGAGACAGAGCATCATTAATGACTACTGTTTTTCACCATCATGAGGCTCTTTAACCTTGGGCCTCTTATCTGTAGTCTCTCTTCTTGAAAGAGGATTCTGCACAGTATAAAGCAGCATTCAACAGCATAATGTCATCCAGATGAACAACAGCTTTCATCATCCTAGCCAGCAATGCTAGTTGAGAATGATGGGGTTCTAATCCAATAAAATTAGCAGGGCCAGACAGATGAAGGGCTAGGGAATAACACAAGTGACAATCTAATAGAATCGCAGCTTTCTTCTGATTGACTGGAGATCAAGGAGCGATAGGAGGAGATTATTCAGAGTGCTGCTGTTGCCTCTGCTGATCACCAGAGGGTACTGTGTTTATAGATTCTGCTTCCAATATTCTTTACTCTTTGAGGACCATAAGTGCAGCTATGGGAGAAGGGGGTCAGCAAATCTATCTAGATTGGAACTTTCCCACCCCAAAAATAGTATAACTGACCCTGAGATAATTGTGTTAGGGAATGGTTAAGTTTTTAACAAGCAGGCAGAACAAAAGGAGACTTTGTCATGAGCCATGTCATGTATAACTGCATTTTTATTTTCATTTCTTGTGGATTTAGATTTCTCAGAAGGGAAATTCATATAAAACAACATTCTTTACTACTTTATAGTATTTCAGTGACAGCAAGCAATTGAGGGGGAGTCTGGAAGGTGAATCATGTCAACTGGAGTTACTTCTTGTTAGGTTGAAACATTTCACTACTCATCCAAGTAGCTTCTTCAGTCTGAAGAAGCTACTTGGATGAGCAGCGAAACGTTTCAACCTAACAAGAAAGAAGTCCGGTTGCCATGACTCAACTTCCAGATAACCTCACCTGGATGACTGAGAATCTTCACAGATAAATTAAGGGGGTGCTTAGGAACTGTAAGATCTAATGGGACCCCATGTATGCCATCTTGAAGTTGATGATGGAAGAATGATTAGACATAAGCATATTGCATTAAAAAATTAAAGTAAGAACATGTGGCATTAAAAGATTGATGAAGCAGATGGTTTGAGCAGATGAGGACTCAAGAGGTTTAGGAGAAAAGGAGAGAAAAGACCAAACTATGTGATTAAACCAGGTGCTCTAAAGAGCTAGAGTTGCATATTTTGTTAGAGATCTTTTGTATGTGTGTGTGATTAGTTACTGCAATCTGTGAAATGATACTACAACTGTTTTGCCTATCTTAACTTAATTTACTCAGTTTTTTGTCTGGTTCAGGCTAATTGATTCTTATACCATTTTATATTTTATTAGATGGGACCTGCTTTGAAGAGTTTAACTGTCAGGCCTCTGTTTAACTCAGCCATCAACACTACTTGAGGAAGGCTATGCAGAGAAAAGCTATGGGAGGCTGGAACTACAGGTTTGCAATAATGTGGAGGGAAGGTATTGTAGATGAGCTGCAAACAGGTGCAACATCAGTTGGAACACATGCCAGTGTTGCAGTGCTTTTTCTATATTTTTTATTTTCAAAAATCATGTTTATGCGTATAGGAGGAGGTTTTGAACAGCAGAGTTGAGGCAGGAGTGGACAGAGGTGAACCCATTGCTTTGAATCCTGAACTCCCTGCAGGCTTTGCAGGGTGGCTCTTGAAGAAAAAGGGCCTCTTTCTGTTTTTTCTTAAGTAACCATCCATATTAAGTAAAGTTGAAAGTTAAAAGTAGCCCTGAAATGAGCGAGGGAGTGGTGAATAGGGGAGGTGAGGAAGGAGCCTTGTATCACCCAAACTTCAGGATATCTGTAAAATCTGGAGCAGAAAAAAACATATTGGGTACAGTTTTAAACCACAGTAGAGCTTGATGTCATTTGATACAAGATAAGTTACTGTGGATTTGATCTGTTTTTCCAAACAGTGTAGTTGCAGCTGGACTAGGTACAAAACTAACATATGTAGATAGTCACCATTATGATGTTCTCAAACAAATTCCGTTTTTCCCTACTAATTTGTGGAATTATTCATTACTGATCAGATATATACAAGCTTATAACTAGTTCCTAGCAAGGCAAAGAAATCAACATGATATATGCAAATGAGCATACATTTTCCATAATACAGTATATTATAAAACCAATTCAATGCATTCATTTGGGAAGAAGGAAACTGAGATACTGCTTGGATATTTTGATCTGCTATCATTGTTAGATTAAGTCATAAGAATAGTTACGGAGGATTTAGTAGGGAGTTCTACCTCTATTCAGTGTTTTGTTAAGCAGATATAGAACAGTTGGGTTTCAACATGTATTTCATGCTTTATAATTACAGATATCATGGGAGCTGGTATTACAAGGTAGGAAAGGTGACATGCACTGCTTTGGAGGATAACAATACAGCACCTAATTTGGAGGCCCTGAGGACTTATGGTATATAAAATCAGGCTCAGCCCTCTACCACAAGGAGCAATTTGCTGTAACTCATCACTTGTTTTCCTTTATTCTGTTCCTGAACTGTCAGACAAATCCAGCAACTTTTAAGAAGGATCCTGTTTTGATGGAATCTGCAGAGTTTACCATAAGTGAGTTCTCTGCATTTTTGAAGTTAGACTTCAGATGAATTTGCACTAGAGTGTCTGATACACAGAGATGAACCAAGAGACTTGCATATGTGAGTTATACATATATGAGGAGCAAAGGGAAGCAAATGGAACTATTTGAACGTGCCCAGCACTTCACAATGAAAAGAACATGGGAAAGCAAACACCAGCAGAGGTTGTGGTCTTTGTGCATAGCCAGTGTGGTTGCATTTTATTGTCATATTTGATTATTATACAAAATATACAGAGTTGAAAATGCAAAGCTGATAGCAGAGCTTGGAGTGCCCTGCTGGTGCAATAGGACTGGACTGTCTGGCCCCTAGTGAATGACTGTAGTGAGAGCACAGGTAGAAAGCTGATGCAGCTGGCATGAGGGTGAGAAAGGGGACAGGAGACTGCATCATGAATCTTTAACTCCCCAAGGAGAAGGCGGCCCACCCACATTGAGATAGCCATCTGTTTAGGGGTATCAATAAACAGGATAAAGACATATTGAAATATAACAACAAGTTTGCAAGGTGGTTAGATATGTAGAGTCTGGGAATGTTCTAAATAGAACATGGTGGGAACAAAGATGTCTTCCTAGTTTATACTCGTAGAATAAATGAACTCCTATGCTTATATCGTACATACACTGGAATTCCACTTTATCCATAAATGTGCATTAAAAGAGTGGTGGTGAGCAAATTCATGGTCTGATGACTTGGACTATTCTGACTGCAGATATGACATCTTAATCAAAGGGTATTAGGACAATCCAGATTAGAAACAATATTGAGTGTGTAGCCTAAGATATCTTTCTCAAATGAAAAAGTCCCTAGGTGGGAGTGACCTCTGCAGGAAAAGGACAGAAGCCCTTGTTTTAATGTCGGACTGGCCTAGTAGAGAGAGTACATTGTGGTAAGGAGAGCTATGTGACATTCTTTCTCTGTGCCTGCATGCCATCATTGTTTCCAGTAGACCTAAGACTGCCTCTCCCCAAAGACAGACTATTGGCATTTAAGGAGAATGGACTAGGCATTTTAAATGTCCAAGCTTCATATGTAATTAAAAGGTCTCTGACAGTAAGGTGTGTGTGTGTGTGTGTGTGTGTGGAATCTCTGTTTATGACTGTAGAGAAGGCAGAATACTGGTCTGGATAGACTATTAGCTGAATGCAGTACAAAGAAATATATAGAATCCTTAATTTGGACTTGACAGCACTCCCACTCAAGTTAGCAGGTGCTAAATATAAGAAGGTATGGACTTCCTTCCATCTGAGCTATGGCCAGCCTACACCTTGCTTGTGGATTGATTAAAATTCCCAATTCTGTTTACAATATGATCCACCCAGTTCTGCTGCCACCTTGTCTCCTGTAGTCAGGGATGCTCTTGAACTCACCATCTCCATTCCTGATGAATAGTACTGGGTTCTTGGTAAAAGGGCAGGAAGGAATGGAGAAATCAGCTCTAGCCAAGCTGTTCAACTAAGCTGTGGGCTACTTTGTATACACCTTGAGATGATGTATTATAAGAGGAATCCTAAGATATCTGTCCATTGCGGTTGATGACCAGATCTACTTGTACCCCATCGCACCCTCCCAAAGGATCAACAGTCTTACTAGATGCTGTTGTGACAACAGGCAGGGATGGACTCTGATTCATCTACAACTAATGTGTTACACACCTTTCACCATGTGGTGGATGTCCACATCACCACAAAGTGGCATTCCTGCAATGGCCACATGGACATTTCATGCGTGTTATATATTCTACACTATGTAACCATTGGTTGGAGGCTACTATTTCGGATACACCCAACATGGCAATTGTTTCTTGCTGTGATACCAGACACGTGTATACCTTATTCAGCAGCTGTTATAGTGGAAGCTGCTTGATGAGTAACTGCAGGCTAGTAGGGCAATTCTGCATTATTCTGGCTTGTCTGAGTGTCCACTTTATATATTTTGGGGATGGGGTATGATTCTTTCTCACCACTACCACTATATGCTTTTCCTGCAGGCTTCAACTGGTAAAAGGTTTTCTAGTGAAGAGCCTTTTGTTTGTGATTGTTTGGGCATGAGAAGTTCTTGGTAGGGGCTGAGGAATAAGAAATGCAAGAGTAAAGTATAGGAGCTAGAGAAAAGTTTGTGCTATGTACAGAAAACTGGTTTTCTTGGATGGAAGACACAGGAGTGCAAAAGAATAGGAGGTCTGATTAAAAATTGTCTGATTAAAAAAAGATCTTTAGAAGGGACATGCTGGGGGACTGTTTTGGGACAACTATAACTTGTCATAATCATTTGGAGGCACAAGTGGGACGAGCTACTAACCAAGGTAAAAGAACATCTTAAGATGTTGTGATGAGACGTCAGGTGATGGGTCAGTGTGGTGTATATCTAAATAAAAACAGTAAGTAGATGCAGAAACAACCCCGGGACTTGACCACAATTGTGATGCTTAATATGCCACACCTAAACTACAGAAGAAGGGACCCTTTGTTGGTGGCATGGTGGATTTGGAAGAGGTGAAATGGCAGACTCAGGAAGGGGAAGAGCCACATCTGAGCTCCAGTGCACATAGAAATTTGTTTGCATAGCTAAGAAGTTCTGAGTCAACCAGTTCCAATTCCAGCTTCAGTCCAATCCTTCTCTCTCTCACACACACACATACACACACACACGAGTTTCTCCTAAATAATACATTCCATTTGTAATCCCCAGAACAGAGTCTCTCACTTCACCAAGCCCTTGAACCTCGTCCAAACAGCAAAACACTTAATGCTTACTCAGAGCTGAAACTAGGCTGAGGCGGCCACTAGGGGATCAAATGTTGCCTGGATTGGTTTGTTAGGATCAAGGGGAAACAAGACAGCTGAGGATGACTCAGTGCTGGAGTTTAAAAAACACAAAGGTTGTAGGTAGGATTTTGGAGTTAGTTGTCTGCTGCAGGGGAAGCCAGGCAGTGCTGGCAGAGATCATAATCATCTGCTATCTAGGTATTTACTGTTGTCTAGTCCATTGGTCTCTAGCTAACGCAATGCTGGGCAGCACTGCACACACGCTTCTATTTTCTATTTCCTTTTGGAGGATAGTGGCCCTTCCCAATCTGATGTCCTCCAGATGTGTTACACCACAGCTGCCATCACTCTAAGCCAACACAACTGGAGGGCACCACATGGGATGCTGGGATACAGGAACCTCACTTGTGTCTATGGCAAAAAACTTTGGCATTATCTTTGTCTCCCCATTGCTTTGCTGGCATTAGAGTTGTCATCTTACTACATTATCCCTTTCTTTTTGTATTTAACAAAACCCTTGCCAGTGCTGCTCCTACCTTGATTTAATATCTCTTTGTTATTGACCATCCCTCCAGGCACATCCTCCCTTTCCAGTCAATTCAGAAATTCACACCTTTAATTTGACGGTTGTCAACTGCCAGTCCTCACTGCCTCTTTATTTTTAAGGTGTTTCCTATCTCTGCTCCAGATTGTTTGTTTTCCTTTTTGTTTGCTTACTTTCTATGTTGTCTTTTTCAGTTGCACAGCTCATCTACTGCCCATTTATTTTTCCTGTTCTGCTACTCCACTTCTTTCTCAATACATCAAATAGGTTACTTATCCTCATTCAAGACCCACTCCAAGACAGTTTTTTCCAGCAAATCATTAATTGAACCATCAAAAAATTTCAGTTAATTTCTGCTTCCATCTGACTCTTCCCTTGACCACCCGCACTGTCCCCCTTATGATATCTCTATCTTGTCCAGTTACTGTGGGCTGTACACCTTCTACATGGGGATGGTGTCAGGGCTGCAGAACCCTGAAGGTTTTAAGGGCTTCTTACTATGAAGCTAGTAATAGAAGATGTAGCATAACGGAGAGATAGCTGCAAACAGAAGGCCAGTGGGCTCCTGTGCAGAGAAGGGAGCAGCAAAGTCTCCCTTTCTCTTCACACCATATGGCCCTCCTAGACTTTTCTTGATCTAGTCCTCTCACAAATGGCCTCTTAAAATTCTGACATGCACCATAATCACAGTACATCAAGATGTTTTGTGGAACCCCTGTTTTCATCTGTCAGTATAGCCAAGCTCAAAGAAAATGGTTGAACCTCGCCTTTGACTAATACTAACCATAACCTGTAGCCCTCATGCCTTGATATTCTCATGCCTTCTATTGCATTGCCACCCACAAGCTTTAGCTGATCCCTGAGTTTCTCACTGAAGAATGTAGGAGTGCTTAACGTGTTTTCTCTGTAGACCTAGTTTCTGAAGGTGCTTAAGAAACGTTATCTGGGACCACCTGGGGACCCTATGCAGCAAAGCCATGTAGAAGCATGTTTAGATTCCATCCTGACCTAAATGTTTCCAGTGATAAGTCCTCTGCACTTGTACCCCTACTTTTACTATTGCAAGTGGGGAAAAGTAGCATGGAAAAGCTGGAACTCAAAATATAGGACTAAGTGGTTTTTTACCCTCTCCACAGGAATGCTAACACAATTAATTCCTGATTTCGCTATGAAAGCTAAAAAGTTCTCTTGAACCTGCCTTTCTTGAGTGACACCAAGTTTCAAAACTCTGTTGTGAGTGTGGAGGAAATAAATGGACAGAAGAGTTCCACCCATCTGTCTTTTCCCCAGTTGAAGCTCTTATGCAGAGTTACTAAGAATTTAAACTGAATTTAGTGCCAGAGTGACAATGGGCCTTGACACTGCAGAATGCCTCCCCCTGTTGGAAGCATAAGGGTATTAGCGCATGTACAGTGTAACTCTTGGTGTGGAACGGAATTCCCACCTGTACGGGAGAAGGAAAGCTTGCACATACACCAAATCTTCTGTGAGTCCTTGGGAATCAGTGCTTCCATTGCCATTTGGTACTGTGGAACCCTTTTGGAGCTTGTGGAGAGAAGAGCCGTTTACTATGATTTGAAAGGCCTTAAAAAGTGGTCACTCTACTGTGTGACTGAACAGGACAAGTGCAGTTTTTCTGGGGATGGAGGCGGCACGTTGATCTGTTGTTGTTTTTCTTGAATGCCCAGAGAAAGTGCTTGTGAATGCCAGGCCACTCCCCTTGCTGGGCCTTGGTCTAGCCCAGCTGAAATCTCCTCCTTTGTTCCCTTTACAGGGATCTCTCCAAAGGTGCAGCTTGGATACAAGAAGATTGCCTCCACAGAAATTGCCCAGTCCAGTGAGGACAAGGGGCAGTTTTGTCCATGCAGCCAAGAGAAGAGTGCCTCAGAGGGATATGCTAAGGAGAGAAGCCCTGGGAGGGCATGTGAAGATCTGGGCTCCGAGAGTGGCTAGCTAGATCACATTGTCAAAGAGCTTCATGGAACTCATGATGTTTTCATCCTGTTGGAGAGAAGAAGGTATAAGGTCTTGGATACGGGAAGAAACAGTATTGAAGAGGATACTTCAGCTTTGTGTTTCTCTTTACAAATTACAGTCATGTGAAAAAGAAAATACACCCTCTTTGAATTCTATGGTTTTACACATCAGGACATAATAAAAGTCATCTGATCCTTAGCTGGTCTGAATATTATTTATTAGATTTCTATCCTGCCCATCTAGTGACCAGGCACTACTCTGGGCAGCTAACAGCAATTTAAAAAAACAACTAAAAGAATCCCAACCTGGGGTCAGAGTGGGAAACGAAATAGGTCTGAATTTACATGAACACAGCCAGTGAGTTGCACCTAATACCAAACTCTTCCTAAAGCAATATGATTATGTTACGTCTTGTGGATTAAAAAGAAGGAGAGGTGAACATATTTTGCAAACTTGGAATGTAAGCTCTCCTATTTAATAAGAATCAGAATATCCAGATCTGGAAAATTAGGTTAAAAAAAGAAACACCCTACCTCAAGTAACACAAGATCAGCAAAACGGAATAAAATTTCCTCCAAATCTTTTTCTTTCCTGACTTATCCTAAGCCCCAAAGACTGGTTGGATATGGAAGCAGACAAGTTCACAGACAGCTGAAAATAGGTAAATAAAACCTCAGATCAACAACAGCACATGACATTACATCATGTCGTGATTTATTTAATAAAAATAAAGCCAAAATGGAGAAGCCATGTGTGAAAAATGTACACCCTTACTGCTTCCATATGAATGAAGAGGCTACGTAGCAGCCAGGTGCTGCTAAACAAATGCCCTTAAGTAATTGATCATCAGCAAGTGTGACTGCCTCTATAAAAGCTGGAATTTTAGCATTTTGCTGGTCTGGAGCATTCAGGTGTATGTTAACACAATGCCAAGGAGGAAATACATCAGCAACAATCATAGAGAAGCAATTGTTGCTGCCCATCAATCTGGGAAGGGTTATAAGGCCATTTCCAAAGTCCATCATTCTACAGTGAGGAAGATTATTCACAAGTGGAAAACATGCAAGATAGTTGCCAATCTTCCTAGGAATGGACGTCCAAGCAAATTCACCCCAAGGTCAGACTGTGCAAGGCTCAGAGAAATTGCAAAAAACACAAGAGTTACATCTCAGACTCTACAGGCCTCCTTTAGCATGTTAAATACTAAAGTTCATGACAGTACAATTAGACAAAAGACTGAACAAGTATGGTTTGTTTGGAAGGGTTGCAAGGAGAAAGCCTCTTATCTCTAAAAAGAAGATGGCAGCACAGCTTAGATTTGCAAAGTTGCATCTGGACAAACCACAAGACTTCTGAAACAATGTCCTTTGGACAGACGAGACCAAAGTGGAGATCTTTGGTCATAATGCACAGCACCATGTTTGGTGAAAACCAGACACAGCATATCAGCACAAACACCTCATGCCAGCTGTCAAACACAGTGGTGGGCTTGTTTTGCAGCCACAGGACCTGGGCACCTTGCAGTCATTGTGTTGACCATGAACAACTCTGTATACCAAAGTATTCTAGAGTCAACTGTGAGGCCATCTGTTTGACAGCTACAGGACAATGATCCCAAGCACACTGGCAAATCTACAACAGAATGGCTGAAAAAGAAAAGAATCAAGGTGTTGCAATAGCCCAGTCAAAGCCCAGACCTAAACTTAACTGAAATGCTGTGGCATGAACTTAAGAGAGCTATGCATAAACAATTGCTCACAAACCTCAATGAACTGAAGCAATATTATAAAGAAGAGTGGGCCAAAATTCCTCCACAATGATGTGAGAGACTGATAAAGTCATACAGAAAAAAATTACTTCAAGTTATTGCTGCTAAAGGTGGTTCTGTAAGCTATTGAATCATAAGGTGTACTTAGTTTTTCATTCATGGCTTCTCCATTTTGGCTTTATTTTTTGTTAAATAAATCATGACATAGTGTAATATGTCATATGTTGCTCTTCATCTGAGATTGTATTTACCTAATTTTCAGCCCTGCTAAGGACCAGATGATTTTTATTATATCCTGGTATGTAAAACCATAGAATTCAAAGAGGGTGTACTTTATTTTTTCACATGACTGTACATAAGTTTCAGTCCAATCCTCATGTTTTGCTTAGCACCACAGTGACAACAATCTGGATCTAGAGCATGGAGCTCCCCCACAAACGTTTTTTAAACAAAATCTTCCATGCAACCCTCCATGTTGCATGGAGGATTTGGAACACAAAAAGGTAATTCATTTAAAGTTTATCTAGCACCAGTGCCAGGAATGCAGTACCCTCTTCCTCCCAAAAGCACAATTTAGTGATTTACTGGGAAATTCATGCTCCATTTCTCATTCCAGTCCAGCAATTCTCATAGGGTAGAGTAAGCCCCTGCTCTTTTTGTGGCTTCCCCAAGATCTTCCTATCATGGAACATCACTAATATAGCAGCAAACAAAAAAGCAGCAGCAATGGTGACTGCAAGATGTAGCCTTTGGTGGGAGGAGGCAGTGTCCCACATGGAGGAAGTTGCTGATCCCATTCTAGGTCAAAATAATAAGTGTGGCCATACCTTTATGATATCTACTGCTATAAAGGGCCATAATAACCAAATGGGACAACAGAAAGAACTATTATATTACCTTTTGGCAGGACTCTATGAATTCTTCAATAGTCACCACACCGTCCTTGTTTCGGTCCATTTTCTTCAAAGTAAGCACAGGGAAATGAAGGAAAAGTGAGAGTTGGGTTTTGTTTTGTTTTGTTTTAGGAGAAGCACTGGAAATGGAAAGCCTACTGCAACACCCACAGGTCCATGTGCACCTCCAGCCCCAAGACAAAGCTGGTTTAAACAATCTCTCTGCTTCCTAGGGAAATCTGAAAGGTATTGCTGGCAGAGAATAGTTCTGTTTCCTTTCCTTCCGTAAAATTGTCCTGAAAACATCTAACCCAACACTGAACACAACAAATAAGCAGGAATAAAAAAGTTTCAGAAGTGCCAGCATTTATTCAAGCTGTATTTATTCAAGCTGTATTTTAGAAAACTTAGGGGAGCAGGAGAGGAAAAGTCTGACAATAAACCTCTGAAGCTCAACAATTAAAAAAAAAACAGGGCAAGAACCAGTGTGTTAAAGCATCTAGACAATGATGTGCCTCAGTATCTGGATCAAAATAACAAAACACCTTAACTTCCACGGGTAGGAATTCCCCAGCTTTATGCTCACCTGGAAGAAATTTTCCACATGCTCCCGAGGTGCCTCTTCATGCATGACTGGGTATGTGTACTTGCCCATCATGTCATAGATGGATTTCATTATGTCCAGCATTTCCTGTTAAGTCAAAATGCAGCAAGAATAATTCACAGAAACTCAAACTATTGTGAACTCGGGAAGATCCATGAAAGTGAGCAGCACTATGAAAGTATATCATCTTCTGGTACCACTGATCCCATCTCCCTCTAAGCTTACCTCTTTGGTAATACAGCCGTCTTTATTCAGGTCATAGAGGTTAAAGGCCCAATTGAGCCGATCATCTATAGTGCCACGTAGAATAATGGACAACCCGGCCACAAAATCCTGCAAGAGAATAAAGGAGAAAGATGGGATGAAGATGTACCACCTAGCCTGTGACTTAAGCACTGCAACTTTAAATATGTGGAGTGGACCCTCTTGCTAGAATTGATGGGTCCCATTTATAGTCACCAGAACAGAAATCCATTCCAGCGACAGAATTGTCCATTATTTCAAAACTGAATGCCTTTTGAAACATCTCTCTAACCATTTATTTTCCCATTTGTCCCCTCATGCTTCCTATTTAATCACATTCAATAAAGTTGAAACATCAACAGCAAATGACAAAATAATCCTCAAGCACTATTCCACCCCATGAAACCCCCTTCTGGGTTTCAGTGGATCCATATTTTGGATTCAGTTTAACATTTTTCCATTAGAGTAGCCATATGGAGGCCAGGCTAAAATGTGTGGGACAATATGTTGCAATACATAGTGTGTAAATATGTCATTTTGATAAAACTATTGGCACCCACCCTGAGTATATGAACTCTGAAGTAAAATAAAAGATGGTGTCTACTTGGGAGACAAGAAATACATTAAATACAGAGAAAGGAAAATCCAAAAAAGAAATCTATAAAGATTAATGGACAAAAGGAGTGTACACTAAATTGTACACTGCACTTTGGAGCACCCTGATTTAGCCTGATCCATCCTGGGATAACTTGATGCTCTAATTGCACCCTTAGTTTCAAATTTTTGACAGCTAGACAGGTAGATTCAAGTATTTCCACTAGGTGGCTCTACTGACCAGTTAAGTGGCAAGGCTTAGGTGCCAAGACTGAAGAGGGAGGATTAGAAGGGAGTGTGCCTGCTTAGAGACAATGTAGGGCACGTTGTTTGCACACTGTGCATCACCACATGCCCTACCTAGTCCACCATAGTTCCATTAAGTCAGAGTTGATTTTGTCAGTAGCCTTGATGTATAATAATGCTGCAATCTGATTTCATAGAGTTTTGGGGCCAATTATAATAAACTGCTACTTTCTGTGCATTAATCTGGCATCTGAAATAGTTGTCATGTCCAGAGAATGTATATCCTCACTCATTCTGATTCTACAGCCCTAGACCCCAGAAAACATTTAAATTAAGCAAAACGTCCAGACAAACTTTCCCTTAGTGACTGACTGTTTAAGAGAGGTTTTTTTTTAAAAAAAAATGGATTCTTGTGCCTTGTTGCCTTTAAATGTGTTTTAGTACTGATTTTATTTACCATTTTTAATATAATATTGGTTTAATTCTTTTAAAATATTTGTATATGTACTGTTTTTGCTTTTAAATATAGTCTTTTTAATGATGTAAGCCACTTTGGGTCCCTTTTAAGGAGGTGGGGTATAAATATTTTAAATAAACAAATAAGTAAATAAATCAGTATGTTTGCATTTTTCAACCCATAGGGTTTCCGAGAAAGTTCTTTGTGGGGCAGCTTATAAATAAGTACTCACAAAATCTTACCTCAAAACTGACTGAGCCATCATGATCGGTGTCAAATGCGTTGAAAAGGAAAGTTGCATATGTACTGGAATCTGAAGAGAGGCAGCATTACACCAACTGTTTAAGAGGCATCAACTTGTACACTTTTTACAAGATGTGGGCAGATTAACTGGGTGACAGGCAGGGAACAGCAAGAGAAAATGTCAACAAATTCTTTAGGTAAAATGATTGTCCTTCTTGGTACAAAGGACTTAGTTCATATATATATATATGTATATAAACTAAGTTTATACATCCCATCTTTATAATGGAAATCATATTGAAGGTGGATGTGTGTGAAAGATACACAGCACAAGGTAAGAGGAATCTTGGCAATAAAATAAATCATAGTAACAGCATCATAAAAAATTAAGGTGAGTAAATGATGGGCCATAGGACATCGCAGGCTTCCCCAGTTACAAAGGGCCATCAACTCATCTCGTCTGTGTCTACATTACATAGTTAAGCAATCTGACACTACTTTCACTGCAGGGGGTGCACCCTACGGTATCCTGAGATCTATAGTTCAGTCAGTATATTGAATGCTCTGCCAGAGAGCTCTAGTGCCCACCCATGAACTACAGTAGGGAATTCTAAGGATCCTACCAAATTACAGGATTCCGTAGGATGGATGTCCCTTAAAATGGCATCAAATTGCAATTGTGCTGTGTAGATGCACTCTAACATGCTTCCCTACTGCAGAAGTGGAAAACTCAGTTGCTAGCACTGACCTACCTACCACTGGTAGCACCAGAAAGGTGGCATTCTGGGCTTCACCATATCTCCACATGCTCCTCAGAACAAGCCAGAACTGTGACACCCTCCAACTGGTGTGCTAAATCTACTATAAGGAACTGGGGAAGAGTTATAGCTGAGATGGTAGATAAGGCACAGTTTGGGAAAGTTCATTTCAGGGCACAGTTTCTAACTCCCCTACCGTTAGCATGGGCAGTACTAGCTGTAGAACTCTGGGAATTGCACAGCCAAAAAAGTGGAGGGGACTGTTTCAAGTTTTGCAATGAAGCCTCCCATGCTAACCACAACAAACCAGCAGGATTTTGATTGGGGTGGACATAGTGTCACAGGATCCCACTCCCTCCCAAATAGTCTTACCTTCACAAATACTTGTTTAAAAAGTGCCTGCCAAAATAAAATGACCTTTTGAACCTATCTGAAATCAGGCATAAAGATTGTGGTCGTGTTTAACTACAATGATGCAGCAGAGACATCTCCTTTGGTTAGGGAGGTGTGCTTTGCATGTGGGCAGGAGAACTACAGCAGCTGAAAATGGCTGCCAAATCCCTCAAAGTTACAGCCCTTATTAGTTCTAGCAAGACCAAAACTACTGTTTTCATCTTGCCTTCATTTCTCCCGAAACTAGCTACTGTCTTCAACTAAGGATGGCACTTACCTCCCTGTGGGAAGAACTGTGAGTAGATTTGCTTGAAGCTCTCTTCATTAACAATGCCACTAGGGCACTCCTGTCAAACGGAAAAGTGCAAACACATTCACCTTGGAAGAGCTAATCAAGACAATATCCTAGGTTATGACAGGTGTGCTGGAAGGTTTCAGGGAACAGACTCTGTTTCACCATCTAACTGGTGTGAGACTCTAGTATGTATCTCTGTGTGTAAAATAAATGCCAATGGTAGTGCAAAAAGCACCGCCATCTTTCCTTGTTTGGTAACCACCAGTAGATGAACATCCAAGTGCAAAGGTGGAGAATATAGCCAGCAAAATGAAGCAAGGACCCATTTTGTAAAATTCCTATCATGCAAGCTGTAGAAAGATACATCTGTCTGCTGTGGAGTCACCTTTGGACAGCTGTCTTTGGGTCACAGCGTGCTGAGTAGTTTAAAGGCAGGCAATATTATGAGTCTTCCACATAGTCATATGTGGAATCTTTTCATAAAAACTGGACGTCTGGGTTTTTGGATAAAGAATCACAATCAAGGTGCACTCAGATAGAAACCTACCAAGAATGGAGTGTTTGGAGGTGAGGGGAGGTTGCTGGGAATGTAATCCCAAGGAAAGGAAGAAACTTCCAGAATTTGGCCTTGGATTAGGCATTGCCTTGTTGGCAATATTTTCT
Source organism: Intellagama lesueurii (assembly GCA_037013535.1). Lineage (NCBI taxonomy): Eukaryota > Metazoa > Chordata > Lepidosauria > Squamata > Agamidae > Intellagama > Intellagama lesueurii. The sequence goes on from JBAJHW010000003.1 coordinate 215,089,125, forward strand.
AGAGTCGTAAGAGTCTTGCACAATGGTTACTATTTCCAGGGGTGTGACTTTATAGAAAAAGGTGTACAAAAATGGATATCTAGTAGATGGATGTTGATATATGTGATATCTCCCCAGCACATGGAAAGGATAGTCTCTTCCTTCTTTCTTGCGTGCCCCAAAACTGTATATTTGTAATTCATTTTATTTTTTTTAACCACCAGAAAAGGAAAGCAGCGAAGCTGTGCAAGCTTCAATAGCAATACATCAATAAGAAAGGGATTTCCCCCCACCAACTCACATTCTTGAAGCCTCGGTACAAGACCTGTAGCTCCTTACGGGTGAACTTGGTTTGCTCCTGTAGCTGGTCCAAGCCCTCAGGCCGATGACATACTGTAGAGAGCTCAAACTCATCTTCTACACTGTCTGCAAGAAAAGCAAAAGCCTCAGAAGAACTGTAGCAAGACTGTTTCTTTTCCTATTCTATCATCATTCTTTGAAATAGAATCTCCATTCCCTTTTCCTTGCAAAATCAGAAGTGGAAATTTCTTCCAGTTTCCCTGTAGTGATAGAAATAGAGTCATCACACATGACTACCAGCTTTTTGTGCTGGTAGAAGAGCAGCCAGAAATCCTGTGAACTCATTCTGGTCATGTTCCATTCAGGACAAGGCCCTGGTTTTGGTATATGTGCTAAGCACACTTCCATATTGTATTGAAGGGGGTGGGAGAAACACTGGTACCCAGTAGGGTCAGGCCAGTTTTGGATGGAAGCTAGGACTTGCTTATCTGTTCTTTATGAACACAATAAGTGAATATTATGGTGCCCCCAGTTCTCTGACAAGTAAGACATTCAGAGGCAGCACTGAAGGGTTTAGATGCCTTTGGAGGACAAAGTTTTCTAAAAGCTTATGTAAATGTGTTATATCTATAGAATTCTGAATATATGGGCAGAACAAAGGAAAATATATTGTTAGAATGGACAGCAAACTATCAAAACTGTCTCAGATTCCTAAAGATCAGCTTTACCCCAAGGATGATTACATTTTTACCAGTTCTTTGCTAAAACTGAACTTCATACTCCATTGTGGTGATCAGATTCAAACATGTACAAAGTGTTTCAGGCATCAAAGGATATTCAGCCCTTTCAGTAAGACCTGTATCACCTGTCAGTTTCAAGGTTGGCAAAACCATAATAATAGAGCTATTCACAGCAATCAAGGAAATCAGACTTCTAATGTTATAGAAGAATAAGTGACAGAGGGCAGAATCCAAATTCAGCACCAAGTAAAGTGTACTGCTCATATACCACCCCATAGTGCTTAAAGCATTCTCTGGATGGTTTACAACTATGCAGACTACACACTGCTCCTCCCCCCTAGCAATCTGGACACTCATTTTATCCACCCTGGAAAGATGGAAGGCTGAGCGAACCTTGAGCTGGCTACCTGGTATTGAACTCAGGTAGTGAGCAGAGTTTTGGCTGCAATACTGCAGTTTAACCACTGCACCACGAGGCTCCAAGAGTAGTACCATCAAAATCAAGGTGCCTCTGGCCTTAGTGTTGAAATGAATGGGAATATAATTGGATTTAGTGCAGAGGTACTGGAGAGGCAGTTTTAAGTGGAGAGACATTCACACAATATGGAAATATGAGCAGTCTGAATCTGTGGCATGCAAACCTTTTCCCCAGAATGCTTCACTAAGTTATGCATTATTCACTAAGGCTACAGATTCACTGCTAAAAGGTATGACAATTGGCAGCCATTGGCAAAGATGACTTTAAAAGAAGATTAGAAAAAATCATGGAGAGTAAGCCTATTGGTAGCTTGTAGATAGCTTTTCTCAGTATTTTTTGCGAGGACCCCCAACCCCCATCTAGAGAGATCAACCTGAATTACTCTGTATCATCTTCAGTCAATGTCAACAGACAAACCAGGATGAACTCCCGCATCTTTGATGTACAAATCTTGTTGTAGCATAGGTGGCCCGTGGTCCAAGAGGAAGGCACCCCACCTCAAAAGATTGTGGTGAGCCCTACATATGCTTGCCTCTCTGTCTACAGTATATATTCTTTATTAAAAATGTTTTCATAGAGGCTAAATCCAGAGCATTTCAGTGAGGATAGTAGTATAAGTGATAAAATCTGTTGTCATGAGGCAAAAATCTTCAAATCTAGTCACTAGTGGTGAGTTTGACCCCTCCACACACACACTTCCTTTCCATGTTTACAAGCAGTAGGAAAAATACAAAGAAACAAATGTTTATGTATATTCTGTATGAAGACAAAATTCAAAATTCTGTATTACGGATTTGGTAGTTCATATAAACAAATGGCTTCCGTGCATAGTTTCTTTTATTCAGCACTGTCTATTTGATAGTGTTTACTGTTCTGCATAGTCCATTTTACTTCTCCTAGTTGTGGGATGGGAAGGGGGTTTATAGGGCATGGAAACCCTCAACTTTAATACCTGGATATATTAGGTAGCAACTTCCCCAGCTACAACCTTAAAACCATCTTTGCTGTGAAAGGAGCAAACATGATTCTTGCTACCTATCGTATTGTGTGTGTGGCTGTGAGGTAGGTTAGAATAATGGGCCCAAATTCACCCAGTGAGACATTCACAGCTGCCCTCTTGTAAACTGGGCAGAATGTGACACTAAGCACCACCACAGTAGTTCTCTAGTAGCCACAGTAGGTAAGTGGATGTGAGTGAGATGAAAGTGAAGAATTCTGCACCTCAGGTAATATTCTGTGATTCCATAAAACTGCCATGCACCCAAAACCTTTCCATTAGGAGGTGGTCAACAGACCCAACTCCAAACCTGATGTGAGAGAACATGTGATGTGAAGCATGTCCCATCCCAGAGGGACACATGTAGGAGGACTCGGCCTTTCACAATGCCAAACCAACCACTAATCTCAATCATGGGATGAGCACTATGGGTAGCTGTGGGCCTTTAGAAAATCTTTAGCCTGTATCAAACCTATGACATACCAGGTCTCTCTGCAAATATTGGCTTAAGTACCGTGTTTCCCCGAAAATAAGACAGGGTCTTATATTAATTTTTGCTCCAAAAAATGCATTAGGGCTTATTTTCAGAGGATGTTTTATTTTTTTCATGTACAACAATCTACATTTATTCAAATACAGTCATGTCATCTTCTTCTGGTTGCTGCGCAATGCTGCACAATGGTAGATGGCGGGGTTTCACTTAACTAGGGCTTATTTTTGGGGTAGGGCTTATATTACGAGCATCCTGAAAAATCATAGGTTAGGTCTTATTTTTGGGGAAACAGGGTATGAAAAACATTAAGGAGCTAGAGCATCCACATCTGAGGCATTGATTGGGTAGTGGCTTAGAAGGAAGTCTCCAACTTATGAACCTTTCTCTTTATTGGTTCTGAGCAGTGCCAGTTGGAGTAAAAGGCTCCAGAAGATACATGCCCTGGACTCAAGTTCATCCCCAAAGCCGCTGTGTAAAATGAATGGGTTTAGGTGGAGAGACTGCATTTGGGCTCCTCCTCTGAGTCAATACAGTCCCAATGTGTTTATACTTTTCAGATGAGGTTTTCCTTTGAGAGAAATGACACATCAAGTTTGACATAAATTCTACAGAGGGAAACCTGTCTCCCATTTCTCCTGCTCCTGCGCATTATGATGTCCCAGCACAAAGACACACAAAAAGGCACAAAGTGTCACTTGCTTTCGCTGATTGAAGGGATGGATTTGGGCTGGCGGCAGCAAGGCAGCAGCTTGAGGAACCGCTGCTTCAAGGCTTTTTTAGCATGCCCAGGTGGGTTGCCTGTAAAGAAATGACAATCGCCAACCAGGAGAAGAGTTAACGTATCACGGCATCTCTCATCCCACCCTTACCCCCTCTATCAGTGGAAGACACAACAGACATGGTACTTGTCAGAGGGGACAAGCATGCATGGCCTCACCCACTGCAGCAGGAAAATAAGATCCAGCTCAATGACAGCACGTCCAACAGTGAACTAAAGCCTTCTAAAATACTCGTATGAACAAGATTCTACAATAATCACAGTTAGGGTACATGGGAAATTATATGACATGAATTTAAAATTTAGTGTGGTTGTAATTGTAAACTACTCTTGGGGACATTTTAAAGGCAAAAAGATGATCCAGTCCCACTCTTCTGCTTAAGGAAGCGGACTTTTCCACAAAAGCTCACATTAAAATATAGCAGTTAATCTTTAAGTGCCACAACATTTTTTTCCCTTTTTTTTTCTTTTGGTTTTGCTTGATCTGCAAATTCCAATGATTCAAATAGGCCTACTCTAGTTGTGACCTAGTTTAGCATAGTAAGTTACAACTAAAGTAAGACCATTTGAACATATGGAACTTGCAGAGGAGTTGACTCACCAAGCTGCTTGATTCAATGGGCCTACTCTAGTGTGACTTATGACACCAAGCAACAGGAATTCAGCTACTGTTTCCTTTTTTATTCCAGGTGAAGGCATCCTTGTTCTGCAAGGCATTCAATGAATACTTTTATTTCCATTTCTTTTCTTTTTTTTAATGGCTTGATTTACTGTTGCATATATTTGCTGTTATTTTTATTTCTGGTTTTAATTTAACTTTTATTTCAGCTCGATGCTTAGCTGAAAAACAGGCTAAACATCTTTCAAACGAAATGAAATGAACACCTGCAAGACTGACCTAAGTTTGAGATTCATGTATGTCAGTGTTATCTCAAGCCATGTGGTTGAGCTTCCAGTGATGTCATGGGATGCATGGGAATACCTTTATATCAAGGGAAGCTGGAGAAACACACCCTGATACATTTTGGGGTCATGGTACCAGAATTTGAAGGTATACCACTTGCTATCCTCATTGTCACTAGATAGCTGTTGAGATCCAGCAGGTAGCACTATATAGCCCTGCACATATTCCCCCCCCCCCCCCGCATCTACTGATATTTGCAGAAGATTTGGGTTCATGTCCCTCTTGCCAATTGTAGTGTTGCTGTCATTAAGCTGATGCATATGTGCACATGTGTTTCTGTGCACATGCATGTTTCAATTGAAACAAAAAGATGATCCAAGCAAAACAGGACAGTGTTGCAAAGACTAACAGGTGCAGAAAAAGAGGAATAACTGCAGAGACAAACAATATGGTAAAGTTGAGAAACCGCATGACTCAAAGCTGGACAGGCTTAGCAACATGTGCAAAAACACTTCTAGGAAGGAAGGGAATTAGATCCGCACAAAAGGGTCTTTTTTTAACAGATAGAAAACAAGTCGATAGCAAAAGCAATGAGAATACAATAGTGGAACATTAAAAAGATAGTGAAAACTCTGGGGAAATTTTCCTTTTGCTGTCCTGGCTTTAAATAATGTCAAAGATAGTAACTGTGTTTGACGTAATGGCTTTCAAAACCACTCATTCTCTCACATCTTCACAAACACTTTTTTTGTCTGGTGTGTTCCATTGAACATAACAACCCAATCAATTTCTATCAAGGTAGTAACAACAAAGGAATAGATAACTTCCTCATACAATGAAAGGTGTACAGTTGATCCCAAAGCAGTTTACAATCATAGACTGGTGGGCTGGGCAGCACTTGTTCCCACTGGTCACCCACTCCACAGATTTATTGTCATACCCCATAGAAAATAACTTCTGTATGCACGATAAATAATAAATCAGCCCAGAGAACAAATATCACCATGAACAGATTGCTCCAAGTCAAATGCACTGCAGAAGAAAAAAGCCAGATCCATCTCTCCTCAACACTGCAGTTCATTGATTACAGCTCCGGTTAGTTTGACAGGGTCAAAGTGGATGAGGAGAGATGCATATTTCCTAATTCTTCTCTCCTCTCCCAATGATATTTCATGTTTCAGCAATCAGACTTGTAAACTGAGCCTGTGTTTATCTTCCAGTGACCTATCACAAAATAAAGCATGCTGAATGCAAAGCACCTAGGTGAAGAAAATCATGTGCTACAACAAATAGACATCATTCACCACTTGGACAGCATTTCTTAACAGAAACATGGGAACATGTCTAATCTAGAGCAGGCATTCTCAACTTTTTTTTGGCCACAGCCATAAACACAATATAAAAGAAATATTGGCTGAATCAGGATTCCATAAGTCACATAACGAACCCTATAAGGTGATGTATGAAGAATTGTTTCCAGTCTGTGGCCTCTTTCAAATGTGCAAGGGCCACCCAAGGGACCATATAGCCCTTGTTAAGAATGGCTGATCTAGAGCAGTGGTTCCCAACCTTGGGTGACCCAAGTGTTCTTGGATTGCAACTCCCAGAAACCTCAGCCAGCACAGCTGGGAATTGCAATCCAAGAACACTTGGGTTACCACAGGTTGGGAGCTACTGATCTAGATGTATGCAGTTTTGTGTTTTTGGACCAGAATTCCCAAAATTTCCCAGGCAACAATTCTGGGAATTGTAATCCAAAAGCAAAAATTTGCACACCTCTCATGTCATCTAGTTTGACCTTCCCAGTCCAAGAACTTCCAGTCTTGGGCTTGGTAGCCATCTTTCTTTCCAACGGTGCATCCTTTTTTAAATTAAGGGTCAAAAGAGGTACCGTTTGCTTTTTCTATTTTGAACGGAGGCCCATTCCACTCCTTCTGGCCACCCCTTCACTGCTCTCTGGCATTGGTCACTGGCCAATATAAACTCTTCCCCATGACTCTTCAGTTCTAATCTGAAGGTTTAGCCTCTGCAGAGCTTGCTGCTTCTTTTCTTCTGCAAACTCTGGCTCTCTGTGGCTGCAGCTCCTCTTTAGCCCAGTTGTGTTACTCTTTATGCACTGGACTTTTGCTTCTTCCTGGATTGGGAGGATGAATTACTGTTCAGCTTATTCCCCCCCTCACACACACACACACATACTATTTACATCCTGGTACATACTGCCATCTCTAGGTAAGACTCTTGTTTCACATGGTGCAGTTTGATCCTGATGCTAACCCTACTTTTTCTCAGAGTGAACAGAAAATAATCATCAAACTAACATTGTCCACTGAATTCTTAACAAAAATAACCACAGCTCTCTGAGCAAGTTTAAAGGAAGCTGAGGTGCAAATGACAGAATTCACTCCATGAGGCCCAAAGGAACACAGTCTGTTACAACTACCTGTGCCAAAGATCACATAATACTAGCTGAGTCTTGTGAAAAAGAGCTTTAGCAAGGAGACCCTAATATGCAGGAGTGGCGCTATTGATGGGAAAAGTCAGAGAGGACTTTAAAGTCCTATTTACATCATTTCCTCAGTCATGCCCTGGAAAAGTCATCAAAGAGAGGAACCAATGAAAAACTATATAGGCAATATTTCATACCCAGTTGAAATAAACTACAGGAGGACAATTCACTTGAAAGGCTTCCGCTGAAGGGCAAAAACAAGGGTGCAACAGCACTCTGAATGATGGTGCAGAGACCTGTCTGCTGGAGAGAAAAAAATATACAGATTTACAGACACTGTGGTTGGAGGGGGACCACACAGGACAAATGGAGGAGCTGTCCTTGGTACTGACACGCATTGTAATTTAATTTTCTCATTTAAAACATAAAGGGAAGCCAAATCAAGTCGGCATATTATATAGCTTCTCATACAGAAGCAACTAAACACAAGAGATTAATCAAAGAGTGATAAGGCAGCAACTTGGACAAAACTCCTTGCATGCAGAAATCCTATCTTCATTGCACTTCAATATGTATATACTTTATTTTAAAAAAGTTATTGTTTATTATTTCCATTATTATTTTCATTCAGATAAGCCACTGTAATTCTCTATGTGGTATCTCTCTAGCTCCCAAGTAAAGATAATAAAGGATGAGAGAAACTGAGAGAGAAGACTAAAACAGAAGAGTAAATGACCTAAAACGCAGCATTAACTATGGTATTACCATTTATATCTACAGACCCAGAATCAGAAAGAATAAAGAAAGTCCTCAATTCTAATCTAGTGCCCTCAACAGCTGGTCACATTCATGCCCAAGTAAATACTGAGATTAGACTACATTTATGCATTGTGCATGGGGCAGTTTCACTTGCTTCAGAATGGCATTCACATGATATTATAACTTTATTGTCTCATGCTTTTGAAGGATTCTTTTCTCATATACATAGTCTGACTGGTTTTATTTCCTGCTTTTTGTGTTTATTACTTTTTTGATATTTAATAATTTGTTCATATTGGACTGTTTTAAACTTTCTTTTTCTTCACCACGTAAAAAATATGTATCTTGACTTTCAGCAAGATTTTCGAAGTATACAAAGTAAATAAAGCATTAAAGCAAAGCAAAGAGAGAGAGCTTGTCCATGTTTGATCTCCAATTTCTCAAGGATTCCTTTTCCTTAACCTTTTCCATTAAAAAGGAACTGGCAGGCAGGGCTAAAACTTAATTGTACCAAGGTGCCAGGAATGAGGCATGGCTCCATTCTGTGGACCTCTAGAACACAGACTTCCAAAAGAAATGTCTCCTCCAGATAGATTAAAGATTAACAAGTTTTTGTGAACCATAGCCTACTTCATCACAGAGCACAGCCAGACATTCATACAGTAATGGGGATGTTGTGTATGAAATACAATGGACATCTAAAAGGCCCAGCATGACAGTGGTTAGTCAGTGGTTCTTAAAGGCCATAGACAGACTTTGGAGCTGACATACAGATCTTAAAGAAGTTCAACTCTATCCCCCTTGGCTTTAACAGAGGCAGAGGCTTTTTATTTGATTACAAACATTAATCAGCATACATATGTGTCTTTGTTTGCCCCATTAAGATCTCTATCTGTCATCCCAAGGACTATCAATGATCCTGAACTACAGATCGTACAATCACCACATTGGATCTTTTGCATTTCCATTAGATTTCATATTCTCAGCCTCTCCATTATTGCATAAATGTCTTTCTCCTAAGGCTATATTGTAAGCATATGAAGAAGTGGGCTACAGTTCATAAAAGCTTATGTCAGGCTGAACTTCCTAGCTTTCAAGGTGCCACAAAACTTCATTTTGTTATTACTGCAACAGCCTAACACTGCTGCCCCTCCCCAAGATATTTCTACAGAGGTGAGCAGTTATTCAAAATCTATGTTAAAATAGTAGCTTTATAGACTTAGCAATCTAAACTATTACTTTTTTCCCTTAACTTGGCTTTTAATTCATGCTCCTGTCTATTATAGTGTACTATAGTCTGTGAAAACGTATGCTACAATACATTTGTTGAGGCACCATCATTACTTTTTGTTGCTGCTATCATTTAGAATGAATATGCACCTTTCACAAACTTTGTATTCACATAGTTTTGAAAATCATGAATGAACTTACTTGCACAGGTTGCAAGCCAAATCCCAGCAACATCCCTTTAGGTACCTTTCTCCACAGTAGGCAGGGATCATTTGAAAAACAACTTATCTTGTGGGAAACTCCTGCCTAAAGGTTGTGGCTGCATTCTGTTCCAGTGACGTGCATACACTCCTGGCAGGATGTGGCAGCTGCCAGCAGGCGGGGTAGCCCCTTCTTCTGCCCTTTCGCTTAGAGGTAGAGCATAAGATCAAAGGGTTATTTTAGCCAATCCTAGTTACGATTAGGTAACTAGTAGCCTATCTGTTTCTCTCATAACATACTATGTAATCATGCTAAGTCAATAAAAAGAGCCCTCAGGGCGTTGCCAGTAGGCTCCACTGGCTCGGACATTCGGACATTCGCTGTCGACTCCTTTGTTCTCTCTCTCTCCAAGGTAATTAGCCTTTCCTTTGTTCCGTGATCACCACATTATCTCTCTGGTGCTTTGGTTGACTAAAAGAATATGTAGCATATTGTTTTAAGAACAGAGTTCATAGAGCTTGCAGTGCCAGAAAGTATAATTTAATGCCTAAGCCACAGAGTACTGAACAAAAATAACACCTTTGATGGAGAGCCTAAGACACCAAAGTACAATCGATGAGCTTTTTCAAGAAAACCTCTTTCTGTGAGATTGACCGAGCCATTAAAGAGAAGCAGGTAAAATATGCATAACTCATGCTTTCCCAGAATCCACAGGGCAAAGCTTGGATGCTAACTTTGCTTTGCTTTAATAGAGTGGATCATCTACAGGCACTCATTGCAAAAGGTGTTCTGATCTGCTGATATTTATACTTGCTATCCCATGCCAAATTCCCATTAGGACTTTCTTGAACTCTGAACTCTTTGCTCTCCCAATGCCTAAGAAACAGTTAGGAAGGTTTCTGATATGTTCTTTAATGTTGTTTATCTGAATATTTTGGAGATCCACTCAGTCTGAAGTTGGGATTCCATTTTGCTCATGTTAGGACAGCTTGAAGTTATTTTTGTTTTTATTTTCTTCTGTACATTGCTTATTTCTTTGGTACTAGTTTCTTCCAAAAACCTTTCTAAACAGATGCTGGAGGTTGGCTACAAACTGGGAAATACCCAGAGGTAATTCCTATAGAAAGCATGGCTAACAACAAGGCCAGTGGAAGTGATGGCATTCCAGTTGAACTATTTAAAATCTTAAAAGATGACGCTGTTAAGGTGCTACACTCAATATGCCAGCAAGTTTGGAAAACTCAGCAGTGGCCAGATGATTGGAAAAGATCAGTCTACATCCCAATCCCAAAGAAGGGAAGTGCTAAAGAATGCTCCAACTACCGTACAATTGCACTCATTTCACACACTAGCAAGGTTATGCTCAAAATCCTCCAAGGCAGGCTTCAGCAGTATGTGGACCGAGAACTCCCAGAAGTACAAGCTGGATTTCGAAGGGGCAGAGGAACTAGAGACCAAATTGCTAACATGCGCTGGATTATGGAGAAAGCCAGAGAGTTCCAGAAAAACATCTACTTCTGCTTCATTGACTACGCAAAAGCCTTTGACTGTGTGGACCACAGCAAACTATGGCAAGTTCTTAAAGAAATGGGAGTGCCTGACCACCTTATCCATCTCCTGAGAAATCTATATGTGGGACAGGAAGCAACAGTTAGAACTGGATATGGAACAACTGATTGGTTCAACATTGGGAAAGGAGTACGACAAGGCTGTATATTGTCCCCCTGCTTATTTAACTTATATGCAGAATACATCATGCGAAAGGCAGGACTGGATGAATCCCAAGCCGGAATTAAGATTGCCGGAAGAAATATCAACAACCTCAGATATGCAGATGATACCACTCTGATGGCAGAAAGTGAGGAGGAATTAAAGAACCTCTTAATGAGAGTGAAAGAGGAGAGGGGAAAAAATGGTCTGAAGCTCAACATCAAAAAAACTAAGATCATGGCCACGGGCCCCATCACCTCCTTGCAAATAGAAGGGGAAGATATGGAGGCAGTGACAGAGTTTACCTTCCTGGGCTCCACGATCACTGCAGATGGTGACAGCAGCCACGAAATTAAAAGACGCCTGCTTCTTGGGAGGAAAGCGATGACAAACCTAGACAGCATCTTAAAAAGCAGAGACATCACCTTGCCGACAAAGGTCCGCATAGTCAAAGCTATGGTTTTTCCAGTAGTGATGTATGGAAGTGAGAGCTGGACCATAAAGAAGGCTGACCGCCGAAGAATTGATGCTTTTGAATTGTGGTGCTGGAGGAGACTCTTGAGAGTCCCCTGGACTGCAAGGAGAACAAACCTATCCATTTTGAAGGAAATCAACCCTGAGTGCTCACTGGAAGGACAGATCCTGAAGCTGAGGCTCCAATACTTTGGCCATCTGATGAGAAGAGAAGACTCCCTGGAAAAGACCCTGATGTTGGGAAAGTGTGAAGGCAAGAGGAGAAGGGGACGACAGAGGACAAGATGGTTGGACAGTGTCATCGAAGCTACCAACATGAATTTGACCCAACTCCGGGAGGCAGTGGAAGACAGGAGGGCCTGGCGTGCTCTGGTCCATGGGGTCACGAAGAGTTGGACACGACTAAACGACTAAACAACAACAACAATTCCTATATGCATCTAAGCACTGTTGTTATATTATAGGATTTCAGTTACCAGTATATATATTGCTTCAAGAAGCTTGATATATCCCACTAACGACTAGAAACACTGCTGAGCCTTATTCCCTCTTCAGTTAAAAATCCAAAAAACTGGGAGGGTTATTCCATCTAGTAGGCCAGGAAGTAAGAGTAGAGGCAGAACTTTTAAAAGGAGACTATCCCATAGAAACACACTTTGTATTGGTGTTGCACATAAAAGGCCTCCATGAATCTTAAACTATGTTGTATTTCCAAAGTACTGTGAAGTGAAAAGGTTCTTAAGAAGGATGTGCCACTAGAGGCCAAGACCAAGATAATCCATAATCTGGTGTTCCCAAATAGTAATGTACAGATGTGTAAACTAGATGGCGAAGAAAGGTAACAGACCAGGTATTCCTGACCACTGGTATAGACATGAATAAAGTTAATTAATAGGCAGATTATGGTGTTCCTACCATGTTGATGGATGGTGGATAAGGATATTTTGAGTGTGCATGCCATAGCTCATGTCACAAGGGCAAAAGAGAGACAGTGAATTGCCTTCTTGCTTGCTCACTCAGTCCAGAAAATAGATGATTTATATCTCTGGGTGGTTAGCCTTTGATTAGAGGTTATATCTCACTACACTAGTTCATATTTTCATTGCACTACAAGCACTCAGGATGCAGGGCTGAGTTTATTCATCCCACAAGGGATAATCAGCTTGTCAATTTCAATCACTGGTCTTGCCCAGTATTTATTTCAGACTTGATTGTGTGTCAATATCCCTGGCCAAGCTTTTATCTCGTCTCTTCCTGCACTACCCCCCCCAACACCTCAAGCAGTCACATCCAACACACACACACCGAGCCCTCCATTTCCTGCCAACTGTTCTCCTGAATTATTGATGCCAGCACTTCAGAGCCATAATCAATATACCCAGCTTTTTCATCTTCCCCTTGCTAGCCCCCACCCAGTTAAAATGGTTCTGAAGAGGAGAGGTCTCTGGGCTACCAAATGAGTCAGCATGTTTGTGGGCTTGTGGACGGTAGGAAAAATGGTGCTTTGAAGAATCATGGGTTTCAAAGATGATTCTCCAACCCCATTAAGCTCTGGCATGGCATGCCTGCAGTGATACAATGACATTTCAATGCAGATGGAACTGCCACACAAGCTGCTAGGGGACACCACAGCCCACAGGGCACAAATATGCCAAGGTTGTCCAAAAAGTGAGTTACTGGCACAATAGGATAGAAATAACACAAAGAGAAAGCAAGTCTCTACGTTACATTTATGGTCCCCTTTCCCTCCAGTGAGCTCAAGTTTGTGTACATGGCTCTCTTCTTCCCCATTTTATCCTTAATAACAAGCCTCTGAAGCACGTCATGCTGACAAAAAAGTGACTTTCTCAAGAGCAACCAGTGAGATCAATGGCCTAGTGGAGATTTGGACACATGTCTCTTGATTTCTAGTCCCACTCTGTTAACACTATTCCACACTGCCTTGTCAGAGAAGAGGACAATATCCTCTCTGTGGGCTCCAGGGTTATATATCAAGTGTCAAATCATGTGGGATATAAGCAACAGCAAGTTCAACATGCAGAGCATTATTACATACAGGAAGCTTCTAAAATGTGCCATCTTGCCATCTCCCACACTTCTGTGTGCCCTTCTTTTGGATATTCCATTCTGCCAACATTTTTTTATTATGCTTTTCTAACTTGGTGGTCCAGTATTGTGCTATGCAACAACTCCCATCTTCCTGAACTAGCAAGGCCAATGACTGTGGTATCATGGGAACTGTAATCCAACATATCTGAGTGCACCAGATTGCATAAACTATATATGGCAGTCTCAGTTACATTCCCTGGAGCAATGTCAAGATGCCCTGCAATCATTCTGATTTGTGGCTCAACCCCTAGCTTCACCACAGTACTTTGCACTATTTATTTCATTCATCCCAAATTAAAGGGATTTGCAAGTGTAAAAGGAGGAGCTAGCATCTACTGAGCTTTCTTGCACTGTGGTTATCAGAGAAATGATGAGCCAAGGTTGTCCACAAAACCATGCACAAAGTTCCCCACAAAAGCTATCAGGCTAAAGTTCAAAGCAACTGTATACTGATCCCCCTGAACCTTCTGCTACCCCAACCCTGTTCCATGAATGAAACTGTTATGTCAACATACGGACACACAGATAACTGAGATCAGTATTGCTTTATGATATTTAATCATACAACTCCTTTATTGAGTATTTTGTACCAAGAATCTAGGGCAAAAAGAAAGGAGATGATTGTTTCCATTGCGGTAGGGGTTGCCTAGCTGGACACTATTCCCTAGTTGGAGGCGAGCACACAAGACTTGGTGATACTTTAATCTAATCCAATAAATGATTCTCCTGAGTTTATCATTGTAGCAATAAGGGCCAGAAACTTTGGTTTATAATAAAAGCATGTACTCTTATCATATGCCCATTCTTAAGAACGTGCATTTCAGGGCAGGTACTCCTATCACAATTTCTGCACTTTCAGTTTATAGCTGATGCAATCACTGAATTGTGGACTACTCAAAGGCCTCCTACATTTAGAAGTTAAAGTTACTACTTGATTAAACAGTAAAAGTTACTTACAAGAGCACCAATGTCTTCCTTGAATATGAGAGAAATAATATCTTGCTTATGTCCCCATTCCTAGAAGGCAAAGCTGGACAATGAAAGAGAAAAGAACACAATCCACTACTACACGAGCATGGCACATGATGGGCACAGAAATATGAGATGTGATTCCCTGTTCCATGTTCCACTGATTGTACAACCATCTCTTGTTTAGCAAGTGTTCCCAGGAGGAATAAAGGCATGCTGTTCAATGTTTCAGTCCCACTGAGAACAACCTGTACACCAGAACCTACACAAGAGAGCTTTACTGATTAACTTGGTGTTAAAATGGGGAAAATCCCCAGAAACTTTTTTATTTGCATTCTTCCACTATGTCAAGATATAAGGGGATTGGATATGTTTGAACTTGGGAAGCGCAAAGTCCTGCATCCACTAAAAAAGCTTTCACTGGGGTCTGAATAAATGTTTCTGTGTGATTAGTCTTCACTCACGGCCATGCAAGACAGTTCGTGCAACTGTTAAGTAGTTCCTCCTAATAAGGAGACAAACCTGCCTTTGACAAATTCATCCTGCTCCTTCTTTATTCCCCCCCCGCATGTCAAAATGTGTCCTCAGAATATCTTTTGTATAGTACTCCCTCCTGCCACATCATAATAGTGCTGTTTGCAATACATTAATGGAGGAGGAGCCCTAGGCTGAAACAATAGTCCTGCTATGGAAATAGCAACTTTCCTGTGATTTGTAACTCAGATACCTTCTCATTTGTACAGGTTCTGTTAAGGCAAAGGTCTGTGTGGCACCAGTTACATCTCCTCTCACCACCGCCCACAATGTGGCATTTCCCAGATGTGCTGAAGAGCACTTCAAAAGGGGTGTAGTGTCCAGATCATGGGCAGTGAACAGTACCACTCTTTTCTGCTCTGGTCAGACCTCAACTGGAATCTGGTGTCTAGTTCTGGACAGACATCTTGATTTATGATAGTTATCAACAAACTAGAACATGTCCAGAGGAGAGCAAACAGGATGGAAAAGCATGTAGAGACCACATATTGTAAGGAACACTTGAAGGGCTTGAGCATGTTTAGAATGGAGATGAGATGATTATGAGGTGATATAGTAATCTTCAAATATCTGAAAGGCTGTGATGTGGAAGATGGAGCAAGCTCATTTTCTACTACTCAGGAAGATAGGACATGAAACAATGGATTAAAATTACAAGAAAGGAGATCACAACCAGGATTGGCAACACCACCTACTGGCAGTTAGAAACCAGTGCCTGAGGCAGCAGAGCACCAGGAACATCAGGGGTTTATCCTCACCAACACCAACCCCCCCAAATCCCTATGATCTCTTCTCTCCCTACCTACCTTTCGGCTTCACTCATGTTGCCACCATCATTGCCTCCCTTCCTCTGCTCACTCACTGGCCTGATTGCTCTGGCAACAGCTACAGCTCTCTTCCGCATTTCTCCTGTCAGTGTTGGATGGCCTCTTTGCAAAAGTGCCAGCTGCTCAAAGCAACTGGTATGTTTTTAAGCAGAGCTAGTTCTCTGCTTGTCAACCACTTTGAGGAGCTGGTGTTTTGTTTTGTTTTTCCAGAGAGGTCCAGTGGCTGACAATGAGAAAGACAACAACAATGAGGAACAGCAGCTGGGACTACTGAGAGGGAAGGGGGCAATAGCTGTGGGCGCAGCACTACAGGAGGCGGCCATGAGGTCTTTGAAGCTAGGAGGCAGTGGCAGCGCTTCTGCTCCCCTAAGCAGCAGGATTGCTTGGGCTGCTGCTGACTCTGACTAAAAACCAGGAAGATTTTTCTATTGACATAAACTGTTTGAGAATGGCATGGCCTGTCTCAGAAGGTGGTGTACTGTCCTTTGTTGGGGGCAGGATTTTAAATAGGGGTTCCATAACCATCTGTCAGGAATGCTGTAGCTGTGAATTCCTGCATTGCCCAAGGGTTGACCCAAATGACCTTTTTGGGTGCCTTCCAGCTCTACAGTTCTCTGGTGCTATAAACTCCCATCACCCCCAGCCAACTGCATGATGGCTAGAGATGAAGAGACTTCTAATGCAACAAATCTGGAAGCATCAGCTTGGAGAAGGCTACTCTAGTTTTGGCAGGTGAGCACAGGGCCATATCCGAGGCAGAATGACTTTATTTTTAAATTGCCTTCCACTGTAAGTCCAGCACTGTGCACACATACTGTACACATACATTATTTGGTAATCTCCCAGAGAGGTGATTCATCTTACATTTGTACTGCATGTTATTTCCTTTCTAGATTTAGTATCTTCATGGATTAAAATTTAAAGTTGCATGGTTCTTTCTCAGGCTTTTTAATATTTAAATTTGTGTCTTATGGCTTTTTAAGACTGCAGTAACCTTATCAGAGGAAACATAGTTTGTAAATACCTGAAATAAACATACACTGGCCAGAATCATATTGGTATTTGCTTAAGGTTTGCATAACTTGCTATAGCTAATTGTGGCCAATTAGTGAGATGGCAGAACATGTCTTTGTCCAGTGCCAATTGCACATCCAAGAAATGCCATGGTGTCAGATCAGAGAGTCTGATGTCTGAACATCCTCTACCTGAACGTCCTACAGAACTTTATAGACCTCTTGGGAAAAATCAGAAGCCTGTGTTTGTCACAGCTGGCATTTAACCCATAAAATGGTCAACCCCAGAATGAAATCAGACAATCATTTTCAATCATATCAAAATCTATCTTGGGTATCAAGGTATAAGTGTTTCATTGTTGCAATAATTCCAGGTAATATCAGCATGTCCATTGCTACAAGCTTTATTCGTTTACATTGCTCCTATGTTCCATATGATAAAAATATTTCAAAAAGTAACAAGTCAAACTTTATTGAAAAAATGTTTACAGCTGTAAGAAAAACTGTAGGCACAAATGCTTAAACAAAAATTCATACTTGCAACTTGTGAAAACCTGCAGACGTGACTGCCATCCAAAATTCCTACAACAAAAGTGTATTTGAAAGAAAAAAACCCAAAAGTATATTCAAAAACAAAACTTAGACTTTAAATGATGTTATAGTTATGTTTAAAAATTGCCATTTGTTACATTCTAAAGTGGAAGAGCTTATAGCCTAGAAAGGAAAAACTGAGACCATATATCTTAAAATATCAAAATTCTTAAAAGAGTATATTAAAGAAAAATTACTTTCTTAGCATCTAAGTATATTATAAAAAGAGTACACAGAAAATTACTCTAAGTGCTCACCCAGTCAAACCAGTTCAAATCAGGATCTATGAAGGAAAATCCATGTTGTCCCCATCTATTGCTGCTGCTACAGGTTGCTGCTCCCTAGTATCCATGTTGTTGGTGTTCTGTGTGTGTGTGTGTAGTGTGTTCTGTTGCCTTGTATCCCATGTGTCTCCTGCCCTCCTCTATTTATATTTCTCCCAGATTTTCAACTTTCCCTTCCAACTCTAAACATTCTCTTTTGCTGGATCTGTAACTATAGGCTCCTGAAGCACCAAGGAAATGTTTAAAATAGAAGTCTCTTTTGTGTTTACTCCTTCTGATCTTGCACTTCCAGCAAATCACAATCTGGCAAGTTGCCATTATGTCAATAAGCATTATTGCTGTGACCAACAGTTACAGAGCCTGTGGATTTCAATGAACTAAAAGTGCAGGGGTCTACCCTGTTTCCCTGAAAATAAGACCTAACCTGAAAATAAGCCCTAGTATGATTTTTCAGGAAGCTCGTAATATAAGCCCTACCCCAAAAATAAGCCCCAGTTACGTGAAACCCCGCCCTCCACCATTGTGCAGCAACCAGAAGAAGATAACATGACTGTAAAATAAAACATTCCCTGAAAATAAGCCCTAATGTGTTTTTTGGAGCAAAAATTAATACAAGACCCTGTCTTATTTTCGGGAAAACACGGTAGTAAAATAAAATAGAGCAAATCACAGGTCCTGAAACACCTTAGGCCTGTCATGTTAGCATTTTTAAAATACAATGTATTTTCTACACCCCCCTTAATTACTTTAACACTCTACATATTCAAAATTTCACATCTTGACAATGGTACCTTGTCAATTAGCTGCAATTAGCTGTGGGAAATTGCATAAAAGTTCTTATTACTGTGAAACCCTTGAACATCCATTCCATAGGGCTGAGTTTCCACATGAAATGAGCAGAGCTCACCTGATTTTGGCTATATTTTTAAAAAATCACCACATGGAAACTAAAGAGTTAATTCCTTTGGTTTTCAGACAAGATTGAGAGTCCAACAGCAGCCTTTTTCTCATGTAGAATTGTTTGGTATGGGGGGGGGGGGAACAGCTGTACATATACCAGAGATTAAGAGCTTCAAATAAAATAAAGTTCACTAAAGCATTCACAAAATGGGATTTAACCGTCAATCACCCTAGACAACATTCTGCTAAGGTTAGTGGAAATGCCACAAAGTAAAAAAGTACATTTTTCATCTCTCCAGAACGTATCAGACAGGTTGTGATACAAAACAGGTGGGGTGGAGAGGGGAGAAAGGTATCATAATGGAAAACCCACACTGTCTGAAGATCAAAGCAGTATTAAGAGGCAACATCTATTATAGGACAATAAATTTATTTGAACCAACTAAATGAAATGCTACAGAAGATGGTGCAAGCTTCCAAGTTCCCCAGAACTCCATACCAGCCTAGGTAATACAGTACAAGTAGCATATAACAGAGAAAAAACAGAAAGGGCCAACAATAGAACAGATATTCTGGCCTTGAAGCCTGCAGATAAACTGAACCCCAAAATAGCATTCGCACACTTAATTATTGGTAGCTGCCACACACCTAGTGTTCTGGCACAAGGAAGCAATGCCTGATGTTCAAGCTGGATTTCAAAAAGGAAGAGGCACTTGATATCATATTGCAAATATCTGCTGACTTACTGGAGAGCACTTAAGAATTTCCAGAAGATCAGTCTATGCTTTATAGACTACAGCAAAGCCTTGGACTGTGTAGATCATGAGAAACTATGGGTTGTTCTGAAAGAAATAAGTGTGTCTCAGCACTTGATTGTCCTGACTTGTATGCCATTAGGACAGAATATGGAGAGACAGAATGGCTTCCTATAGGCAAAGATGTTAAACAAGGGTGTATTCTATCTCCTTATCTGGTCAATCTGTACACAGAACATACAATACAGAAAGCCAGACTGGATTCAGATGAAAAAGGAGGGAAGAAACATTAATAATTTAAGTTATGCAAATAACACCGTCTTACTGGCAGAAAGCAGTGATGACTTCAAATGACTGTTAAGGAAAGTGAAGAAGAAATTGCCAAAGCAGAATAGCAGCTGAATGTTAAGACCAAAATCATGACTACAGAAGAACTGCACAACTTTAATGTTGGCAATGAAGAAATTGAAATACGGATTTTTGCATTCCTTGGTTCAGTCATCAATCCAAATGGAGACTGTAGTCAAGAAATCAGAAGACGACTTGGATTAGGAAGGGCAGCAAGGAAGGAAACAGAAAAGATCATCAAATGTAAGGATGTGTCACTGGAGAACAAGATCATCCACACTCTTGTATTTCCAGTCACCATGTATGGGTGTGAAAGCTGGACATTTAAGAAATCTGAAAGGAAAAAAAATGATTTGTTTGAAATGTAGTGCGGGTGGAGAGGTTTGTGGGTACTCTGGATTGCCAGAAAGACAAAGTGGGTCCTTGATCAAATCAAGCCTGAGCTGTCTCTGAAAATTGTATCTTGTTAGATACCATTTAAACTGGAACTGTTTTTATTGAACATTATACCTGAGATTGTAGATAAAGAAATGAGATATTTGATAATACACATAATTACTGCAGCTAGGATACTATATGGGAAATACTGGAAGAAAGAAGAAATACCATCCCTAGAGGATTTGACAGAAAAGATACTGGAAGTGGCGGAAATGGATGTACTAACAGAAGCATTTCATGAAAGTTCATCCCAAAAAAAGTCTCAAACGCTGGGAATGATTTTATAGTTGGACTCAAAATATGGATTGGAAAGTATAGATAAAAGAAGAGTATGAAGGTCCAAGTAGGGAATAGAAAGATTATTAACTATAGAAATACTGGTAAAATTTGCTAAATTGTTTTTGTGATCTTTCTCTTAATATAACTGTATAAGCAGATGAAAAAAAAATACTCTTGCAGTCTCTGGAATTTTACCTTTTCCCTACCCATATCCATCCCCCTACCCCCCATATCCTGACCCCAAACCCTATTCCCATTGAAAATGAATAAAAATTATTTTTTAAAAAGCCTGAGCTGTCTCTGAAAGCAAAAAATGTTGAAACTGAGGCTGTCCTACTTTGGACACATCATCAGAAGACGGGATTCTCTGGAAAAGACAATAATGCTGGGAAAGGTAGAAGGCAGCAGGAAAAGAAGAACACCAAATATGAGATGGACTGACTCCCTAAAAGGCCCCAGGCTAGAGTCTGCAAGAGCTGAACAGGGCGGCTGAGGACAGGACATTCTGGAGAGCACTCATTCATAGGGTTGCCATAAGTCAGAGGTGACTTGACCACACATAACAACAACAATACAGGCTCCAGGAGGAGATTGTTCTAGTCAAGAAGGATACTTGGTAACATTTGCCATTTTGAAAAAAAGGATTTGATGAATATCCCCAAACCTCAGAAACTCAAAAGAACTTTTATAAAAGAAAGAAAAGAATTGATAGGACAAGTGCTCACAAAATGATGCCAACACAGGCTTGTAAGATTTGTACACCTCATCGGACACTTGTGTAACAATGCACTTAAATTATGATTGCCTGCCACAAACTCTACTGGTTTTCCAAGTGAGTCTGTAACCAGACAAGCACCTTGGAAGGAACGTCCTCCGTCCAGCTCCTTCATCACAGCTGCACCACCGCCTCATGATTCAGCATCTCCCACCTACCTTGCTTTGCCCTTTTCTTGTGCTGAGCAAGGGCCAGGAACAGCCAGCCTACTCCTTGGCATAGCCACAATGATGAAAAGGATTGATTGCGGTGAATGTTGATGGCAGGGCTGTATCCATTAATGTCACAAAGCCATTAGGGGATTTCATTACACCAGCTGGCATGATGCAGCAATGGCTGGAAGAACTCTTGTGGTCAGAAATAACACATGGAGGGAGGTGGAGGTGGCTCTCGGGGACAGGAGAATCATCTTGGGTATCACCATGGAGCCAGGGAATGCTGATCCTTGCTTTTGTTCTCCAAGCAAGTCCACTGCATTATGCTTGCTCTGGGGAAGAGTGGGGAGGAATCCATATACTGTAGGTCAGGGAGAAGCAAGGGTGGTCCTCCAGAGGTTTGAACTATACCTTCCATAAACCTTCATCATCAACTACGCGGACTTAGGTCTGGTGGAAGTTACAGGCCAAAACATCTGGACGGCCACAGTTACCTACTTGTAATTTAAGCCAAAGAGAGTTGATAGATTCTCACAGTTGTCAGCTACAGCTATCAATGCTACTAATCATGTGTTTTTAATTTGTTTTTTAAATTGTTGGCTACATTTATACTGTATGCAACATTTCCTCCAAGTTCAAGAGAGTGCATTGCTTTCCACCTCTCCATTTTATCACCACAACATCCCTGTGAGTAGGTCAGGCTGAGGAAGAGAAACTGGCTCAACATTTTAACTACTACATACCAGAATCCAACACACCATCGGCTACACCACACTGGATATATATCACATCCAGAATGAAGCAGCATACCTTTGTATTACAGGTGCTGGAAAACAAGGGTGGGAGGGTGTTACTGTTCTCATGTTCTGTTTGTAGGCATCTGGTTGACCATAGATGAAACAGAAAGCTGGAGTAAATGTCATCTTTGTCTGATTTGGCCAAAGACCTATAATCTGATGTGCTCTGTTCTTTCAATTATACAGGGCACTAAACCCTCTCAAGCAGACTGATTATAGATACAATTCATTGGGGGAAAACTACACAGAAAAGTAACTGAACAAAGATCAGTAGATAAGAAACCCCAAATTTCTGATAGTACAGATTTATCATAATATTAGACATATGGCATGACACATAGTACTATCCCATGCTGCCATTGACTTCATGCCCAGTTCATGAGCTTCCAGAAGCATTTGGCTCATTAGTTTTAGGGAATAGAAAGTTAGGCCTTGGCCTGACACAAGGACGTGATTTGTGCATTGTTTTCTTATGCCACGCTTCTTTCAGCCTTTGTTTTCCACCCTTGCTCTGCCAAATTTAGAAAGCAGATTCACTGAAGACAACTTGGATAAATTAATTTTCCAATGCCTTTCAATTGGAGGAGTCTGTCTTCCAAACAAGGCAGGTCATGTAGAAACAATGGAAGAGAGAACTGGCAGGTAAGCTTTTCTGTGTAAGGATTTCAACCCAATGGGATTTCTATTGTGAGCTATTTTCAGAGTGAATATCATAAGGAGGATTTACACATGGCTCCACTAATTAAGGCATATGGGCATTATGAAAATTCCCACCCCCCCTCTGGCATGGTTTCCTTGTTAAAGCAGTCTCACTAGGGTTGGGTGTGCCTTTTACTTGTTGCTGTTTATTGTTAAACAATCAAGACCAGAAACTTGTTCTGATCTACTGTGAATTACCCAGAAATCTACCTGTAGATCATAACCTACTATGTGCCTGTGGAAATTATTGATGCCCCCAACAGAGAGGAAGTGGGAAGACTTAACAAATTTGCTGCATCTGCAATATTAACTAGTTATATTCAACTGCAAAAAGGGAAGTTCCAATCATTTTTGTTTTTAGAAAACCAGCAGCCTTTTGATGATCATTGTCAAAACAAGATTTAAAGAGCTGAATATTTTGCATGTCATGCATAATATTAATACAACATTTGGGTTTTCTAATTAATAAATGAAGGATTCACTATTTATTTTTAATTGAAGCATTAGAGGATTTCTGTCAGGGTTCGGTAGAAAAGGCCCCAGGACAGAACAAGACCGCAGGAACAAGGTAGAACCAACCCGACAGCCCAAGCCAAGACCAACCAACTAGGGTTTTGAGTCCAAACAGCAGCCAAGTAGAAGGATAATGCAAATCATGGTCAGACAGTCCAAGGTCAAAGCCAGGAGGAACCATATCAAAGCAGCAGGGTCCAGGGAGGCAAGGCAGGAACAATAGCACAGCCGAAAACCTTCATTGCTGAGACAAAGGCCTGCATGGAAGGCCTGTTCTTATATAGCCCAGTCCTCAGCTTTCACAGGTGGCACTCCTGAGGAGCTGGGCAACAGCTGCAGGGAAAGGGCCCAGTCCTGCAAACCTTAGAGCAGTTCTTTTCAGAGAGATGGGGCCTGATCCTGCCTGCACTAAGGTTGCAGTGTTCCGGCATGGCCCCAGTCCTGTCAGTCTCTTGCACTGGAGTAATCTTTTCCCTAATTGGTTATCTGTGGTCTTGCACTCTTTACTCTCTTTTTAATGACCTGCTTCCTCTAAAGTATTTGTGAAATAGTAATATTCCTTTAGGCCAACAACAGGCAGCTGTAGCCATCCAGATTTTGCTAAATTACAATTCCCATAATCCTTCATTATTAGCTATGCTAGCTAGGGTTGGTATGAACTGTAGCCCAAAACATGTAGTGAGGATACAGTTGCCTGTTGCTTTAAGCTAGGAATTGATTAATGGTCAAGTTAGTGGCAAAAAAATGTCTCACTGCCATCTTCTGTAAACTGCTACAGGTACCTAGCTAGGCATGGGAAAGAAGTAAACAGACTGTGTTGTGGAAAAAGTGTATGGAAGGAAAGGGATCTCTGTAGTCATATTTCTCCCAGGATACAGAACAGGGATTTACCAGCATGTCTGCTGCATTATGGATAAATGTATCCAACACAAAAACAGGCTTTACCTTGAATATGGCCCTTCTGCACCTACCAGATTGATATCTGCATGTCCATGCCATCTACACATCTTGAACATCCAAGGATATCCAAATAAATAATTCTGTGGAGAAGCAAAGTCTATTTCTGATATCTGTGGATCATTCACCTGACTGCAGTTTTTACACTACTATATCGTTGTATGCATAGGAGCTATATCTTATAAAACTTGTAGCAAGCCCAACATTAAGTAAACGAGAACTAAGCTGCCTGGTAGCCAGCTAGGCAGACCCCCAAGGGGGGTCTTGGTCTTGCAGTTAGAGCCAGATGTTCCCTCACTGGTCTCAGTGATGACTCTACTCACACTTCTTTCTACCTTTGTACATTTAAAGAAATACCCAACTTAAGATTCCGGGGATGGTGGTGGTGGGGAGTGTCCTTGTTTCCTCCTTCCCCACTACCTTAGACACCCATATGAATATCTGTATCCCTTCAGATGGCAAACTCAGTCTTAAAAGAGAAAACAACCCCAAACCAAACACTGTCATATTGAATTCCCCAGCAATATGTTTTCCCCAGACAAAGTCACCTGCAAAGCCATTGGCTGCTCTTCTCCAAGACACTAACCTCCAGGATGTCCCTACAAGTTTGAGTACCACAAGCAGAACCCCTACAGATCTTTGTCCAGAGCATCTGCAAATGGCGATAACACAGCACAATGTGGGGGCAGGACTAAGCCTGACTCTCAGTGGAGAGAGCAGACAGCACCAGAAGAGACATGAAAGGCAATAAAATGTCACAGGCCAAGCAGGGCATGTAATCCACTTTCATGGCCTCCAAAGTGTTCAAAAGGGACAGTTATTCTGAGCCAATAGTAGAAGCTGTGAAGCAGAATGCTTTATGCACAGTTTTGAAGAAGCAACCATACGGGTCAAGGTGAAAGAGACCAAGAGGAAAGGCAGTATCTCATGTATGGAGATGACAAAAGAAGCAGAGAAATTGCTCATAAGCTTTCAAGGCTGGGAAACAGAATCTCCTCAAACAGTGAGTTGAAAGTGATTCAACAGAAACTTCTCTGATAATCCTGGGAGCAACTTGCCACTATAAAAATAGAGGATTAAGACATTCTGAGGTCCTAAACTGTGTAATGTTAAAGAAGTCCAGCAGGGTAGCACAAACATGTGTATTCCTCCAACAATGACATAAAACTTGAACTTTCATTTTCAAATGGTATTTAGAGGCCCCTCATAATGGGAAACCCTAAACTGCAGTTTTCATGGCTTGTGTGTAACTTTAGCACTGGACAAAGGGCACTAGGGGTCCAGCTGCATGTACCTGTGTACTCCTAACTTAGTCTGCTGTCCTGGCTGATCTACCTCAGTTTGTTTGAACTGCACTGCTTCTTATGGGCTGATATTACAGACTGAGTACCACTAGTAAACAAGCTCAGACAGCTGCTTAACTGAAAATGGGGGGGGGGGGGGGGAAGGAATGCACAAAGGCATCGTTCTAGCAAAGCATGTGATCTATTCCAGAACTTGAAAAATCACTTTTTGGGCCACAGACCTCAGAACCCCCTGCCAACATGGCCAGTGCCTGATAAGTTCTAGCCAAAAAAAAAAAGTTTCCACTAAAAACAAGGAGGAAGTGGAGTGGAGAGGAGCCAATCTCAAAAATGTTCCTGTGTCCAGTAAATAAGGTCCAGCATATTTCAGAGGAAAAACTCCACGGGTTAGGGGTCGCAGTACTTGCCCAGGGTGCTGGCAAGCCAAGCTATGCCATTGGGTCTGCAGTGTGTCCCTGAGGGAAGATATTTTCTCTCTGAAAAGGTTTTGGCTTTATTGATGGAATACAGGCACTTTTGAGATTAGTTTCTCTCTATGGTGCTGTTGCTGCTGCTACTACAGCAGAAAAGTCTTCAGCTTGCTCCTCTGGTAAAGGAAGAAGGGGAACAGATATCCCAAACCAAAAGAGCATTAGCACCTGGTGAGGAACATATACAGAGCACTTCAGTGCTCACATGCTTCCTTCCCACTGTGATATCAA
Organism: Intellagama lesueurii; assembly: GCA_037013535.1. Lineage (NCBI taxonomy): Eukaryota > Metazoa > Chordata > Lepidosauria > Squamata > Agamidae > Intellagama > Intellagama lesueurii. Next base: position 215,115,562 of record JBAJHW010000003.1, read on the forward strand.
GGCATTCTGTACTCTTGTTTCACATTTGCTTGATGTCAACAGCATGGAAACTATTGCCTCACAATAATCCATCCACAGAGCGCACCATATACTCACCACCATCTTCAGTACATATTTCACCTCATTGTACACACCATGATGGTCTGCCAGTCCAGCTACCCCCCACATCAAGTACATTCTCCTTGAAAAAAATCCACATTTTGCAGGGAACACATACACTAATGGCACACCTTCTGCACCAGCCTCACACCCACTTGCATAACTCTAGGTGCAGACATAGATGAGGCTCAGGAAGTCCAGTGGTTTCCTGCCTCTTTAAGAAGCCTTTTTCCGGGCAGGTGCCATAAGTGGTCCAAAAAACTCGCTAGCTACTTTAGCCTCACAAAGAGTATGGAAGAGCTTGAGAGCTCAGTATGTTGTGATCTTCAAGTTGCCATAATGAAGGCCTCACACTAATTTCTCTTTTGGCTTTTTCCCCCTTGTGCCTAATGCAATTATCTAATACAAAGCTGCACACCTCCCTTTCTTCCTCCTCCTCTTACTTTGCACAGAGTGAAAGCACTTTTGAATTTACTTTTTCTCATCCCAGGAAAGGCTTTGCTGCATGCTCTATGCATTTAGATACAACAGCAGGACTCTTTGACTGCAATCACCCTGTATGGACAGTGCTCTCCCCCCACAAAGCTCCTTGCTTTTCAGCCTCTGTCAAAGCATTGATACCTTAGAAGGGATACTGAAGTCAACTGAATTGAGGAAGAGAATATGCAAGTGTCCCCACCTTTAACAAAATCAGCTATCCATTTTCTTGCTCAGAATGATATTTTTGACTAGGCAGAGAAGAAGAGCTGTCAACTAAACTGTAGAATTACCAATTTATCAAAATGCCTTCCCTCCACCTACCCACCCCCTTTCCTCATGCATTACCTTCCAAGGAGACGGGTTCAAAGAGCCCAAACTGCTCCAGCACCTTGATGAAGAGGACCAGAACCACCAAGACGGCGATCATCTCCAGACCTTCCAGGTTCATGGTGAGGGAGACTCATGGCATCAAGCCCACAGCCCACCCCAACTTGCTCTCCCAGCGCCTCACTCACCCCAGTTCAGCCAGGGTGACCCACATGCCCGTGGGGGGTCCTTGCATCCCTTTGGAACTGGGCTGCTGCCTTCAGCTCTGCTGTCCTTGAAGATCACCCTCCATCAGAATCAGCCCTGGCCTCCCCCAAAATAGTTATGGAGGGGCACCAAAATCCTGCCTACTAAGGGAAGGAAAAGGTCCCGGAGCAGGACATGAGGAGTTTGTTGTGGTTTGGGTCTGAGGCGGTGGAGTCAGAGAGCTGCTGTGCTTGCCTAGCTTGCAGAGAGGAAAGGGAGAGGGAGAGGGAGGGAGCGGGAGCTGTGGCAGCACCAAGGGAGGCAGGCAGGCAAAGTGGGGAGGGAAGATGTGTTGTGCAGAAGGAGCCTTGCCCTCCCATCCCATCCCAATGACACCAACACTATTGATTTACTTAATGCCGTTGCTACGGAGATGGGAGAGTTAAGAGGATCTTGGCTCATACTCAAGAAGGAAGGTTTGGTGTGGAAAGGAGGGGGGGCACTATATGGAGACACCCTGAAGGGATACCTCAGCCCATCAGGTCCTCCCACTACAGGAGTGAAAAGACACCTGTATCTCTATTACTGCCCTTGCACATTTCTCAGGGCAGAGGAAAGAACTGAGGGTAAATAGCTGGAAGGCAAAAGATACTTGCAGCAGAAACAGCTTAAGCAACTTTCAACTCATGCTCAGCACCCATCAGCCCACTGCCAGAACCTCCAGCTGAACAATGTTAGTCCCCTTCCTCTCCCCACCAGTCTCCCCACATTCAGTTCCAATTTCTTGCCCGTGGTCTCATCCCAACTCTTCCTATCACCCCTCGAGGTTTTCTTAAACAGTTTCCCCATCATTACAAGCACCTTTACTGCTCTGCTTGGAGAGTCTGTGTATCAGTTTCTCTCTCTCTCTCTCCCTGTTGTGGAGGAATTGTTCTTTCCTTGTTCCATCTATTTCATCTTTTCCCTCCAAAGAGCCCAGGCTGGCATGCACAATCCTCCTCCTCAACAGTCTATTCTCACAACGATCCTGTGAGGTAGGAGAGGCTGACAGAGAGTAGCTAGCCACAGGTCACCTCGTTGGTATTGCTGTTCAGTGGAAATTAGTCCCAGTCCAGTACTCTCATTAGTAGATAACCACGGCTCCTGGTTGTTATCTCAGAAGCACCATAGCCTTCAGGAACTCTCACTCAAGAATTCCACACAGCCACTGCCAAGGAAAGTGGCTGGCAAAGAGGAAACCATATTGCCAAAAAAAGAACCAGTCTGCTTTATCGTTAACACTAACCAAGTGCATTTACTGGTATCACTTGGGATGTGTCCTTTAAACTGGTATGCAAAGAAGTTCCAGAGGGATAGTCATGCTAATCTGTAATCAGTTCCATGAAAACTGACCAAGAATCTTTTGGCACATAAAGACAGACAAATTTTATTTGATAAACACTTTTGTAGACTGCAACCCATTTCTTCGGATGTTGTGGGCTGCAGTCCATGAAAGCTTATGACAAATAAAACCTGTTTGTCTTTAAGGGCTCACAAGATTTGTTGCTGGTTTGAAAGTTGTCTCTTTTTTTTCTAGCATGGAGAAAGGAGATAAACAAAGTGTAAAAAAGCATCCATCAACATGGATACAAAATGCATGTAAAGCCATTGTGCCAACACCTCTCCTTGTTAACATTCCATCTATTTCTATCTAAGCTTTCTATTGCACGACAGAAAATCCATAGTGAGCAAAAATGTGTGGGGCTATTAAAGATATTGCTAAACGTAGTCTGTTCCAAGGTTTTGCAGTTCTAGCCTGATTGATATTTACAAGTTCTAGTTATAATTTAAACTCATTTACAATCTCAGGGCAAGACCAAGACATCCTGTTTCAGGAATCAGAGCAACACCTGGTGTCTCTGCACCATCCAAATTCAAGGTGCATTATATCCTAAATTAGCCATTCAATCATTCATTCATTTGCAATTGAGGAGAAAAATTGTACCATCACCTCATCCCTTATATGGCAGAAGAAATGTAATAGCAACAAATTAACTAACTTTAAATTGGTTGACTTTCCAAGCCCCACTCCCACATCTGCTCCCTGGTACAGCCACCCAATTCTGCCTGGACAAAATTTATGGCAGACGATCAGTGGAGGCTGGTGACTCCTGTGTTGTGGGGGCAGTGAATCTGCTCATGGTTTTAGTCCATACTTTAAGGAGCTCTCCAAGATGCTGAACTCTACCCCTAAAACAGATTCAGCATCTTGGAAAGCTTCTTTAAAGTTCAGGGTAAAACTTGGTGCTGCTTCACTGCACCCTCAACATTGTACGTGTAACATAGGCCCTGCAGAACCCTCTGTGTTACAGAGTCTATAAAATGTGAGAGAACCAGGAAAAGGAGAGGCTGCAGAATCCTGTGAATAGCTTATACCATCTCTAGATACTTCCCAGAGCTCAAAGAAGTTACTATACTGGTTGGTGGTTTCTCGGAGTTGTAGACTCAAAAAGTGGTGCTTGCACACTGTATTCCAGGCAATGCCCTGAACTCCTTCAATCTCTGCTACTAGTTGTCCTGGCTGCCCTGTTCTTGTTCCTTTTCGCCACTGTCATCAAACATGGTGTATTACATCCCACCCAGGGCTGCCATGTCCTTATAGCTTTCTAAGAAGCTGAATCAGCAAACCCTTCATTCCTTGCATTAGACTTTGTCTGCACCGGAGTCAGAAAAATATGCCAGGGCCTAATGCCAACAGTTAGGAGAGGGGAGGAGGCCTTTTTCCCAGGCTTTGCACATTACTCAGCCAAGCAAAGCCCAAGGGAGGCTGACAGCCTGGCACTGGCGCCTGCTCTTCAGATATAGGAAACCAGAGACAAGCACCCCAACAGACAAGAGCCCCAACAGGGTCCTCTTGAGAAAGAGGGCAAGGGATACCTCGGCCATCACTCCTGCATCACAAGAGTTCATTGCTTAATTTTTTTACAAGCTGTTGGTTATTGTCTCTGACAGAGCTCACAATCAGCCTCCAACACATCCCAGAACAGAGAGAAGAGAGCTATAATATCTTACAACAAAGGAGAGTAAAGGGTGTTCATTTGAGCTCTGTCCCTCTGTTGTATTGCCGTATTGTTTTTGAATGTATTTTTTTGTTATTGTGGGGTACTGAGGGTTTGTTGGTTTTAATCTTGTGGAAGCCACCAATTCTAGTGCTTGCACTAATGGGGCCATATATAAACAAAACAAAAGAAAACATTTTGCATTTTTTTCCAAATGCTCATCCAGAGAAATAATAGAAACTAGATGCAGTTCCTTAAGCAGGGTTGGCTCTGTCGTCCACTCTGTCCTGTTACCTATGGAATAGCCTTTCCTCCTCTAATCCAGGAGTGAGAAACATGCAGCCCACTGGAAGAGTATTCCTAGCCACCCCAGCTGATGGTAAAACATATGAGTAATTTCAGGCCAACAGTCTCTAGAGGACCAGAGGTTCCCCATTCCTTCTAAAAGCTAGGCAAGTGCAGCGCAGAACATAAGATACACCTACTAGACCAGTCAGCTTCTGTATGACGAACTGAGAGGCACCATCTTGTTCTCCTCTCCAGGCAGCAAAATGCCTTGGACAGGCCTTGGCCTGAGAGATCCCACATCCCACCACCCAGGGAGTTTTTACTACTACCCCCACCAGCTCAGATTAAGCAGTATCTGGTTTTCCTTATCTGATTCATTCCATTGTGTGAGAATTCCCTCTGCCATTTGATGAAAGCATCAAATATCATACCAGAGCTGGCTCTGCCAGTAAACAAAGCAAGGCAGTCACCCCAGGCAGCAGACGCTGTGAGACAACAGCAAGTGTTTATTTATTTTTTATTTATTTCATTTTTATATTGCCCATCTGGCTGGTATAAATGTTGGAAGAGAAAGCTGTGCACCACATATCTTGCCCTCTGCCACCTAAGCTGCACCACTGCCTTCAAGTGTGGTAGAAAAAGCTCTTTCAGCATGGGAGATGAAGAATGTTTACTGCCAGTCTTGTTGAATTTTGCACTTGGCACAGGAGAAACCATCAACTTGTCCTTTTCTTCAGGCAGCAAAATGTCTTCAGCCCATTCTGTGTGTTGTGCTAAAAAAACTAACACAACTGTTATGGCGTAAGTGTTTATGTAGGGAACTCCAGAGAGAGAGAAAAGTAGGCTCTTGGTGGGGAAAGAAAAAATTCCAAGGGATGTGTGAGAGACTGTGGGGTTTTCTTATAGGAAACCCCTTAACTGAACATCCATTTGTCTCCAAATTCTTTATTTCCACCCCCAAAGGCCTGGTGCCATTACTGGTGCACTAGAGCAGCTGGAGAACAAAGAAGAAGAAGAAAAGGAAGAAATCAGCAGTGAACCCTTGTTTGCAGCTTCTATATAGAAGCCATAACTCCTACAAATCTGGATGGCTGCAGTTCAAATTGGCAATTTCCTCTGTTCTCTCTGATTACTCCTGTGTGATCCACTAAAGTGAGTTCACCTAGGGAAACCTGACTTCCTGGGTGCAACATCACAGCAGATCACTTCACACTTTTCCTGCTGTGCAGCATCTGTACTTTGCTAAAATGAGCATCCATACCAGCCACTTCTTGTGTGTTATGGTAAATAGTACAACAGAGAAAGAAATGATGGCCAAGCAAGAGGACAGGATGGAGTCTAAGCACAATGCCCAGCCCAGGCAGCCCTCCCCAACAGAAAACAAAATGGCTGAAATCCTGTTGGTTAGCATAGTAATTTGTACTAGAGCAGGCCCAGAGAATCAGTGAGGATTCGGTAAGTCAACTCCATAAATTCCACTGATTCAAACTGACTTACTCTAGTGTGATTTGCTATGCTAAACAACAGGATTTCTGCCAATGATCTGGCTTTGAACTGTTAGGTTAACAGGAAGTACTAGAGATAATGAGAGTAGGAATGCCAGCAGGATCAAATCAGTTCCTAGAACAATAAACTGATAAAACTTCCATAAAAATAAGTACTTGTTTAGTTAACCTCTTGTCATTCCAGGACTGCTTCTATGGACCTCTGCTGAGGTTTCTTAGTGCAGTCACTAAAAACCCACATCGACACTCATGGAGACTGGTAGCGCAGGATAACCAATTTTGTTCCCTTCTTCCTCCCTTTCTATACACTGTGGCACAGTTCCTTCATCTTTGACATCTTTCATAGCTGAAGAATAGTCCCTATGAAATAGTTTCATAGGCTACCATACTACTTTATCGCATTCTCCACCAAAGGAAATGTGTTATCTCTATAATCCTTTCTAGCTAGCTCTCAGAGAGACAATACCCCCCCAATACAGTTCTAAACTTTATATACATACATATATAGATGGCAGAGAATCTCCACAATCCACTCTCATGACACAACTAGTTTCTGGTTTCTTCTAAAAGTTAATGTATATGAAAAAAGATGGGAAGTCTCTTATTTTCCACATAACCCATGTGGCTATGTAGGGCTGGTATTTTGTAAACTATGATATTAAGACTTGCTCCTTGTTATCTGGTCAGCAATAATAATGTTGCTTCCTCTTCCTCCAGCTAATTGCATCTTTTATTGATGAATAAACTGCTTCAGGAACAAGGGAGAAGGGAAAAGCTCTTCAACCACAGGAAGGTAAAGGAAAGATTTGTCACATTGCAATGAAGGTTTTTGCAAAGACAGTCTCAGAGGTTACAGCAGCTTAAACTCTCTGAAGTCTACATTCAAAGAGGATGAGACAGTATTTCATCTTGCCAGGTGGCAGCTCCGTTACATAAAAGACAAACTCATGGGCCTAAATCCTACCAGTAGTCCACACTAGAATAGACCCATTGAATCAACTGTTGAATGACTGAGTCATCATATATGGAAAACTCTTTTTTAATTTCATGGGTCTACTCTATTTAGGATTTACCAGCTCTATTCAATCCATAAGAGTCAGAGTATATCAAGAAGCTATCTAGTCCTTCTGTTAGAACCACCCATCCATCTCATACCCCTACTAAGATTTGGTTATTCTCATCTCCTTGGGAACTCTTAAAATGGTCATTTTCTAGTAAACAATTAAAAGAAAATCAATGATTTCCACTGGGATTTTAGGGGGACAGTATTCCTGAGTTCCAAGCCATACCTTCTTTGGCCTGCCTATCTATAAATTGCACAGAAGATCCCATCAGCCCCACACCTGCCCAACATCAATGCATCTGAAACACAGATAATGAAATCAAGGACAACCAAAGAAGACTGATGTCCATCTACAAATCTAAGAAGAAAAGAGGGATCTGGTTGGAAAAGAAGCAGAAAAACTGTGAAGAAAAGTGATCTGGAAACAAACCATCATCATGTGCCAGAGTCACAATGACTTTAGAATTTAGGATGTAAGATTAGGTACTTTTTAGCTGAAGAAATACCTCCAGCATTCCTTGGCAGATACCTTAGCAACCTGTCCTTCTCATTTACTCTCTCAATACTAACTGCCTTGATAAGTCGATAGAAATTGATTGCTTTGTGCAGGAGGCCAAGAACTAAACATCAAGAAGCTTCTCCTTCATGCTCAGTTCTACAGCCATGGTATTTCTGCTATCATTATCTGGTATGGGCATGAGTGCAGATAGAAAACAAGATCAGGCATATACCAGAGTGGGTTCTAGTGGCCAAAAAGCATAACTTAAATGAAAATTAAGCCTCCTATGAGAGATTTTGGGAAGAGACCAACTAGTAAAACTTCTTGTGGATCCCAGCTCATACACCAGACACATGTCCACAGATATAAAAGGGAATGTAATCTTTGAGTATGGTTAGCAGTGGGAACTAGCTAGGAACAAGTAGGTCTGCGAAATTTCTCTCAAAAAAATCAATTGTAGAAGAAACACACACACACACAAAAAGACAGGAAACTGTATCATTCATTCTGATTAATTTTATATTCTGACTAGAACAATTTGTAATTAGGCCAATTCTCTGGAAGCTCACAGTGGACACATACCTTGTTTTTTATTCCCAAACACTGACCTCCAAGTTAACTTATCATTTAACTTATCATTTTCAGAATAATCCATCTAGGCTAGAGCGCAAGTGGAGAAAGAACCCGACGGATTATAATTGGATAGCTGTCAGGGTCGCAACTAACCTTTACCTGGCCAAGGTGAAGGCTGCTAGCCGAGCACATCTCGCTAACCGGATAAGCGAAGCTTCAAATCAGCAGGCGGAGTTATTCCGTATAGTGCGCGACCTATCCGGAATTGGTCTAAGTGATGGGCCTCCCCCTAGTATTTCACCAGACCAATTTGCAGCATTTTTAAAATCTAAAGTGGAGGCCATCCGCCGGGAGCTCTCTCCTTTTTTAGATACAGTGAGTCGAGCAGAGATGTCCAGCGTTCCGCCTTGCCCAGTGACTCTTGATCTCTTTCAGCCTGTGACACCAGATACTGTGGACAAAGCGCTTGATCGCTGTCGTGCCACCACCTCATCCCTTGACCCTTGCCCGGCCTGGCTAATCAAAGCAGCCAGGCCTATAACAACAGAATGGGCCACAGTAATAATTAATGGGTCTTTCCTTGGGGGCAGGGTTCCTCTTGCCCTCAAGGAGACACTCATTAGGCCCATAAGGAAGAAACCTAGTTTGGCAGCGGACGAAATTGGCAATTATAGGCCCGTCGCCAATGTTTCTTTCATTAGCAAAGTGGTGGAGATGGTGGTGGCCGATCAGCTTCAGGCTCATTTGGATGAAACAGATGCCCTGGATCCGTTCCAGTCGGGTTTCAGGCCGCGCCATGGTACAGAAACGGCATTGGTCGCCCTGTATGATGACCTGCTGAGGGAGGCTGACAGGGGGGAAAACATCTCTGTTGGTCCTCCTCGACATCTCGGCGGCCTTCGATACTGTCGACTACGGTATCCTCCTGAGGAGGCTCTCCGGGTTGGGAATTGGTGGCCATGCGCTTGCATGGCTCCGATCCTTCCTCGGGGACCGACCTCAGAGAGTACAGCTTGGGGAGAGGTTATCGGCCCCGTGGACCCTTAATTGTGGGGTTCCGCAGGATTCGATCATCTCCCCAATGCTGTTTAATATCTATATGAGGCCGCTGGGTGGGGTCATCAGGGGGTGTGGGGCGTCGTGCCATCAGTACGCTGATGACACTCAGCTCTACATCTCCTTTTCACCAACTGCAGAGGATGCCGTTATGTCCCTCCAGCGCTGCTTGGAGTCTGTGCTGCAATGGATGCAGGAAAATGGGCTGAGGCTGAACCCGGACAAGACGGAGGTCCTGAGGGTGGGTGGCCCCACCGTCAGCGGTCTGGAAAACTCTCTCTCATTTGGGGGGGTGACTCTTACCGCTAAGAGTGAGGTTCGCAGCGGGGAGCCATCTGGACCCGGCGCTCACCATGGAAACTCAGGTGGCGTCGGTGGTCCGTACTGCCTTTTTTCATCTTTGGAGGATAGCCCAGCTGCGACCCTATCTTGATGTTGGGGCGCTCACTACCTTGGTACATGCGCTCGTAATCTCGAGATTAGACCACTGTAATGCGCTCTACGTGGGGCTGCCTTTGAGGTTGATGCGGAGACTCCAAGTGGTGCAGAACGCGGCGGCCAGACTTCTTAGTGGAGTGAGAAAATATCATCATATCTCTCCCACTCTGGCCGCTTTGCATTGGCTGCCCATTCGGTTCCGCATTGACTTCAAAGTCTTAATGCTAACGTACAAAGCCCTAAACGGTTTAGGGCCTCGATACTTGGCGGAACGCCTACTCCCACCAAAATCTACCCGGATCACCCGATCGAGTCAGGAGGTGAGGCTGAGGAGCTTGACGCCGAGGGAGGCCCAGAAGGAAAAAACAAGAAACCGGGCCTTCTCGGCGGTAGCTCCTCGCCTCTGGAATAACCTTCGTCCGGCGATTCGTGCGGCCCCTTCGCTGGGCACCTTTAAAAACCAATTAAAAACTTGGATGTTTACGCAAGCCTTCTCTCCAGTGAACACTTGATTTCTTTTTTCTTTTTATTTCTCTTTTCCTTTTCCCTTCTCCATCTTGAATTATTTGTCTATTGATGTTATAATTTATATTTTTATATATTTTTTATACTTTGTTATGTATGTTATGCGTGTTGGAAGCCGCCTAGAGTGGTCGTCTGACCAGATAGGCGGGGTAAAAATACAATAAATAAATAAATAGGTAGAAGTGGACAGATGTTTTGTGTGTGTGCGTGTGTGTACATGCGCACGCGTGTGTGCATGTGCGTGTGCATGGTGTAACTTAAAATTGTTAAGAAGACAGAAGCAATCCTTAGATAAATTTTTGGCTGGATGCATAGATTCTGACATTAGGGACGGGTCTGTTCTGATTACCAAGTAAAACAATGAAATAAATGATTTTTTTATTAGTCTCAAATTTCCATAAATAGGCGGCATGTCACCCCATTGTGTTGTGTCTTGAAACCACTCAATCAGGAATCCAAAGATATATTTGGATTGAGTGTATATTACCATACTCAATTGCAGTTAGAATGCCGTTTGTATCATGATGATGGCAGGATGTGATTTCCTGTCAAAAGCTTGATCTTTTATTGTTTTATTAAAGTTTTTACTTGGAAGCGGAACCTGTTCAGGTTTTTGGGGTCAATTCAGTCTGTTTGACTGGGATTGGTCAACTTTTATTATGCTCTAAGAAAGTAGAAAGGTTTTTGATATATTTATTTTCTGGTTATCTGCTCTCCCATATATACTAGATCAATTCCTGCATTACAACCAATTCAAATTGTGTGAAATAAAGACAGAATGTAGATTTACCTCATACTCATAGTGCAATGCTATACCTAGCTATTCAGAAGTCAGTCCCATGGCATTTGATGAGATTTTCTCCTATATAAGTATTCATAGGAGCTATAGGCAACATGGTGTCCTGCATATATAATAATCCTTGATCATTGGCCAAGATACCTGAAAGGCGCCTACTTCTGCTATTTAACATACGATTGCATACCTAGGTCCAAGTAAGTAGGTATAGAATGTAAGTGCCATTGAGTTCAATGAGGCTTACTAACAGGCTAGCACTGTTAGTCTACAACAAGGATGTGATGAGTAATTCTTGTCCTGGGCAATTTTCCAAAGTCTCTCCATGCCAAGACTTCCTGCCAATAACTCCCTCTGCATTAGTGGGATTTCCTTGCTTCCTGTGAAAATAAGGCCCTAATTTAATTTTCCCCTGGTGTTTTTCTCTGCCCGTTGTTCTATGCAAAAAAATTTGCCATATTCTATGCAGCTAATGCTGAGTTCTGCATGGATAAGCACTGTAATAATCTTGTATCGGATTAATCCTTCCAAATCCTTCCAAAAGTCTCACAAGTTTTCCCGTGAGATTTCTTGAGGTGGGGGGCAACTTCACACACAGAAATCTCTCCGCAAGGAGAGAAAAAGTGATGTTGCTCACCTTGTTTTGTTTCCAGGAAGGAGAGACCATGACATTCACATTCCTAGCGTATACTCAGGATAGTAGGCTAGTGGTGCAACTATGATCCTATGCTCAGGATTGTACTAAGGGAGTGACTAGACAGAGAAGCTGTCCCAGGTTGGATTGAGCTCAGTTGAGGTGATGGTGCTATTTGAACAGCAGTTACATTGCTGTTCACATAGAAATGTTCACTTTATCCTGGATAGTTTCATGTGAAGTGACCACAAGGATCTCAAATCACTGTAATTCTCACCTCCATCAATTGTGTCACCCTCTTCCCTGTCTCTTCCTCACCCTTCCTTTTATCCCTTTGGCTGGCAACCACATGGAAGTGTGCATCCTGGTGTTGAGCCTGCTGCGGTTGGTGGAGGGGGCTGAGGGTTCTCAGGAGGGAGTGGCATGGATCTGAGCAGAGTGGGCTCTACAAACAATATATTTATAACACACGGAGTGCAGTGCTTATCTAACATAGTATCAAGTCTGACAAAGTAATTAAAAAAATTAAAAATAGGTGGGAGCAGTGACAACAGAAAAGCAGGGAGCATTCCCACTATTCATTGCTATATCACATCCGACTTAAGAGGCATCATCAACAGTTGCCCACCAGTACTGCTTTGGACCAATACAGGCAATCACATGTGCCAAAAGCTGAAAGAAAGAGGTGGTGTGAGCCTAATTGCTTAAAAAAAAATACACACAAAGTAGCCACTGTGGGTGGAGCAAAAAGGTCTGAATGGGCATGGAAAAAGGCCAAACTGGTTTGCTGTTAGTTGTATGTTATGTAGCCATTGGAAAATACATCAAACTCAACTATGCCAAGAGTGCTTCAAAATAGGGGATAAATCACAGTAACGTCACACCCTTGGTATCCAATGTGGTGTGTAGTGGACAGAGTGATGGACTAGGACTCTAATGACCAGAGTCTGAATCTCTGCCTGGTCATGGAAACTTACTGGGGGAGTAAAACTAGAATTCCTTAAATATTTCACTTACCTTGCAAGTTCTATTAGAGTTGCTAGAAATTGGTTCTGACTTGATGGACAAACTAACTAGTTGTAACTTTGACTGGAAGCACATTCTATTGATTGCAACTGGATTTTCTTCAAGCTGGACATGTACAGGATTGTGTTGTTAATTCGTTTAGCTTCAACTGGTTGCTATGTGCAGTTCAGGTTGCAGTCCTAGACACAGAATTTCTGCTCTCCCTTCTTTAACAATATAAAATGTAGCAGTTATCTGAGAACTATCTCAACATAAGAAATGACAGGAACATATATACTTAGAATCTTACTAGCTATACAAGCTTCATACTTGTAGCAGCTTTAATATTTCCCCCTTTGGTACTATCCAGAGTTTGGAAATTTATATTTTTGGACAATCCCCAGAATTTCCCTGACAGCAATGGCCATGATGGCTAGTGAATTCTGGCAATCACAGTTAAAACAAACAAAAACAAACAAACAACCCAAAAAAAAACCCAAACCACCCACCCACCCACACACACACACACACACACACACACACACACAAAGTTTCCAAGCTCTTGTCACATCCTTGCTTAATTGCAGACGCATTAGAACAGTGGTTCCCAACCTTGGGTTCCCCAGAGGTTTTTGGACTAAAACTCCCAGAAGCCTTCACCACTAGCTGTGCTGGCCAGGATTTCCAGGAATTCCAATTCAAGAACACCTGGGGACTCAAGGTTGGGAACCACTGCATTAGAAGAACTGCTGCCTAGGGGAATCTGCTGTAACAGCCTGTGCTTCATGTGTAATCTAGAACTTTGATTTTCCCAGGGTTTCTAAATCATACAGGGAGCCCCCTGTTTGTAGAAACCTTCTAACTGCATCAGTTCACCATCCAACATAGCTGGATGAAGTGGTGATGAACACATGATGGGGAAAGTGGACCAGCAAGTACGGCTCTACTCTTTCTCCTCATGTAATTTGCATCATGTGAACCTATGTAAAGGCAGGAATAGCGCTTAGGAAGACAGTTATTATCTATGAGCTTGTAAGGAACAAGTACATTGAGGAATTCTCCTACAGGTCATATTTGAAACAGATAGGATTAGGTACTGGTGGAGTTCAAGAGACAAGTGCATGGTCTTGGAATCAGCTAAGCCTGTGCCTGTGGGATTTACAACTGCTGAGAACATTTAAAAAAACACTTCAATGAGCTGAGTGTGCATGGTTGCTGGACAGGATGGGTATACAGTGTACTTTTATTATGGAAAAGGATACACATCTCAGAAAGTTGTACTGATTCTAGAAAATGTCCTGTGACACATTCCTCTTTAAAGTTCTCATATATAAACTGTGGTATAGTAAATTTTTAGGTGCACGAGCTTGCCATGACAATCAATTATAGATAAACACAGTAACAAAAAATGCTATTACATACACAAAATTGCCCTTCTTACTAAGTTCACCATGGTTGTATTCCTTGACAGCAAGAATTATGTATTTACTGCATATAATGCAGTTTTGCTACACCCTCTGGTGGCTACGTTCTGTTTTGATAACTAGAGTACTAACAAAAGCATATACAGTACCAAATAAACCTCTATGTTCAGCATTCCTTACAACTGTATCTGGTCAATCTATGGCTGCTGAACAGGTTCTGTCCTTACCAAACAATAAGAAAAAGAAAAAGAACCTTAAGTAGAGTGTAAGGTTAAATACACCATCTTTAACATGGTTAGTGAAGGAATGGTTTGTTTTTTAAAAAATGTTCTTAATTGGTCATTATATATGAACCAGTATAGATCCATATTGTCCATGTCCATTTTGGGGGGCAACTGAAGAAAAAAAATTGCTGTAGCAGAAGCACACATAATCACATATTGATCTGCTATGAGCATGTGATTTATCCCATTCCTCAACTGAATTCAGAACTGTTGCAAATTTGTCTTTGATCTATCTGGCATTGCAGGTGCATACAAACAGAATAAAATTTCTGACATGACAGGAGAGTTCTCATTGAAAAGCTGTTCAGATGAGCCAACTCCTGTCTCAGAACACAACTGAGCCCTGAACTGGATCATTCTTTCCACTCTCCAAATTAATTACAAAACTGTACAAGGAAATTAAGCTTCAAAAGAAAACTAGATTAGAATGCATATGGGCCATGCTCAGAAATGGTCTCTAGATCTTGTGTGTTGCTCTACCCTATACTGCAGTGTAAACTCCTTCAGATTCTTGTAGCCTGCATAGAAAGTGAAGGAACTGTCCATGGTGCTGAATGTATAACCTGACAAAATACAGATCAAAGACTTATTTCCAAAAGGACAAATATTAGGGTACTCCACTTACTTAGATATAGAATTTCATGGAGTTCAAAGGCTGTGCATTTCATGAATACACCTGTTCCCAATAAAACAAACATATATGCCTTTGTAAAAAAGGTCTACTTCTGCACAGGGTCAACAACTGAAGTGAGAATGAGTATGTCTTCACACCCCAACCACCAGGATAATGCTATTTTCTCTACTTTTAGGTGTGCATCCTCATCCAAACTCTGCCCCAAACTGATCAGACACAAGTATGCTGTATCTCCCAGCTATGGGCAAAGCAAGAATTTGTGAGAATCCTAAGGAAAGAACTCAGTTCCAGGTTTGCTTACATGAAGAGCCTATTGAGTAACGTACTTAGTGTACCCAACAATCTGAAACAGATGGCAGTATGACCTGCAAGTCACTGCTCAAAGTTCAAACAACCATTGGACAGATCAAGTAGCCTTTATACATTTTTTTTCCAGTTTACATGGACAAACTGCTAGACAGCTCAGAAGTTTAGGTATCTGGTTGTGGAGCCAGAGGTTGGGAGCTGGATTCCTCACTGTGCCTCCCTAACAGGGGGTTGGTTTCATAGGGTCCCTTCCTGCTCTGCAGTTCTAAGATGTTGTTGATGATGATTAAGCTGGAGATGGGCAATATGTCATTTTAGTCCAGACATATGTAATACTCTCCCCATGCCCCCATGATAAGGTGTGCATATGCAAAGAGCACACAAGCTCATTAGAGGTATTTGATAAGCACATCTGTTGTCTCCAGCCCACTTGCTTGCCAAGCAATGCAGTTTGACCATCCTTTGATCTGTCTTTGCACCAGGAGAACACTGAAACAGCTTTACACAGCCAAATAAAATGAAAAACAGCAGATCAAAAAGTAAGACAGACATTTCTTACATTTCCATCCAAACACTGGACCCAACACATGCTTAATTAGAGCTGGATCAGGGCATAGATAGATGTTGAACTTCCATGTTTTTTCAGTAACTTACTGCCTTTAGGATGGCTCGAGTTTGAATAAAGGAAATATCTAGAATTAATAGACAGGCTATACCTATTTCCAAATCATCCAGGCTTATTTTTCTGTTTTTAATGAGAACAGTCCATGTCTCTTTTTCATGAAAGGAGCCCTTTAGCTGTAGGCATAACACTTTCCTCCAGAATTAGATATATTGTAACTCAGTGGTCCCCAACCTTTTTGGAACTGCGGACCAGGGGGGGGCCTCCGTACGTGGGGGTACCCCCTCCTGCAAGCGCGACATGCCCACTGTGCTTGCATGCGGGGGGGGGGGGGGCGGAGATCCATCTCCTCAGCCCAGTCCTGAGAAGCCCACGGACTGGCACCGGGCCGTGGACTGGGGGTTGGGGACCCCTGTTGTAACTGGTAAAATGTGACACTTCCCGTTGATAGTTGGTTTTCTGTCTGCAGATATGTCACAGAAATATATTCATTTTCTGTTGACATTCCTTCTTCCATGCAGTTATTAAATGTATAGGAAACCTGGCCTTTTCTTCATGTGGCCAACCCCCTGCCACCATTGAACCTCCTTCCTCAGAAAACCAGATCTGTTGTAAGTTTTTCCAGGATCAGAGTACCTATACTACAAGCTACTTGTTCTTGGCAGTCTTGTGGGCAGCTCCCCTACAACTGCAATTTAACCATTGTGTCTTAGAAACTTTCCTTTCCTTTCTGGCAGTTTTACCACTCCCACTCATTCAAGAGCACATGCCTTTGAGCCCAGAAACTCTTGAGCTGGTAGAAATGAAACCCAAACAAATCTGGCCCTACCATTAGCCAGAGTAAGGCAACTGCCTTAGACCATTCAGTATCATAAAAGTGCAGAAAGCATGCATTTATTTATTTATTTAATTCACTATCATTATATTTTTACTACTAGCAATAGGGAGATAATGGACTGTATCCTGTTCCTAAATAATATGGCTGGCTTTGGGTACCATGTAACATAACTCGGGGGAGGGGGGTGGCATCTACTTACTCAGTTGAGGCAGTGAAATATGTCAGACACAGCTCTGACACTGGCCCAGTCATCCAAACAAACACCACACTTCCATCCTGCAAAAGCTGAAACAAAGCCAAAAGGCATCAAGATTCCACCTGCCCAATTCATCCCCATCTATTCAATTGGAACACTTTAATACCCCAAGGTCAAGTTTCGCTGACCTTCAAAATTGTCTTCAAATTTTTGCTATTTACAGTTATTGGTTTTTAAGGACAAAAAAATTTGACCCAACTAGTTGTTCTGTTTTTTGTCATTGTTTTTTTTTTGTTTGTTTGTTTCAGACTTACTAAAGTCAAGTCACAATTAGAGCTGACCAATTTGAATCAATGGAAGTTACAGAGGAATTGACTAATCAAATCCCCATTGATTCAGTGGGACTACTCTAGTACAACTTATTAGGCTAAGCATGAGGATTTCAGTCATTTTGTTTTCCATTGGGGAGGGCTGCCTGGGTTGTGAATATGCTGATCCTGTTCTGGGAAAACACTGGAATTCTCAGTAGATTTAGAAAACACACAGTGGCTGAAATCTTGTTGATTAGTGTAGCAGGTTACACTAGACTAGGCACATTGAATCAGAGAGGACTTGGTCAGTCAGCTTCTCTATAGTAATTTACTATGTTAAAATAAGTCACAACAAAACTAGACCCCTTTGAATCAATGGAACTTGCACAATTCTTTGAAAAAGACAATAGTGCCAGGAAAGGTTGAAGGCAGCAGGAAAAGAGGAAGACCAAATATGAGATGGATTTATTCCCTAAAGCCTTTAGTTTACAAGAGCTGAGCACAGCTGTTGATGACAGGACATTTTGAAGATTGCTCATTCAGAGGGTCACCATAAGTCAGAGGCAACTTGAAGGCACATAACAACAACTTACACAGGAGTTGACACAGGTGACCTGACACAGAAGCTGACTCACTGATTCAATGGGCCTGCACTTTTATTACACCAAGCAACAGGATTTCAGCCAATATATGTACACTTAACCAGAGTCCTAGCTCTATTGCCAGCCTTCAATTCATTGGACTTCATATGGGGCCAGAAAACATCTCAGAACTTCCTCAGTGCATGCTTTTCAAAAATCTGCCTGGTGCAAGTTAATTTCATTGCTGCCTTCATTTCTATTTCCATTATTTGAAGGCTATGCTCTCTTTCTCGCCTATGCTCAACTGCACAGCTATCAGCATAACCACAAAACAGGGAAGGAAGACAGAGCAACAAGGCTATCCCCAGATCCATTACATGGGTACAGGAGAGTGCACTGTTGGCACAGTATCCAGTTACATGCAGAAATATCACACTAGAAAGAAATTTCATTTGGAGCGTGATCAGTTGGAAAGGTCTTCACTCTCAGTTCCCCATCCTTATAATGGAAATGATAATGACCTACTTCACAGGAATATTGAGAGCACTGAGATAAAAAAGAGTCAAGTGCCTGGCACATTAAACGTGCTATAGAAATTATTTATAACAAATAAGTGACATCACTCTGAATTCATTAATACCAAAGAGCAAATTCACAAACAAATTACCAACAAATGCATCTATCAACATAGAATATAAAGTTCTGGCATGCAGGGTGGGAAGGAAGCTCTGAAAGTATTCCCAGTTCTGCTCTTGTACTTTGGGCTTCAAATGCATCAGGGCTCTGCTCTGCTCGCTCTCCCCCTCCCTCTCTGTTGGTGGTGTTCACCTAATACATCTGGTCTCACAATCCCCTGCTTCCTTTTTAAACCTTCCCAGGCAGAACAGTTTGCCATTCCATACAGTACATTATAGCCCAGCTTGGACAATCTTTGGCCCTCCAGATGTAATATGGATCCTGATTATGGTCCAGATGTTTTGGACCATAGTTCTTTAACTACATTACCTTTGGATGAGGCAGATGGGAATTACAACCCAAAACATGCGAAGCACCAAACATTCCTCACCCTTGCTATAGCCACTGGAAAAAGTACCTTACTGGCTACAGCCCATCTCACACTCTGCTTTTGAACCAAAGCTTAGAAAAGGTTACTTCTTTGGACTACAGTTCCCAGAATCTTTCGGCAAAAGATGTCTGCAAAAACAATGCTAGATCTACAAAACTGATAAAGCTATTCAAAAGAATGCACTGCAAACTGGCACATTCTTTCACCAATCCCAACCCTAGTGTGAGCCCTAATGTGGCAGCTGACCATAAAATATCTGCTAAAATAATCCAAGAAAGTGGAAACAAGGATAACCATGTTTGCCCCCAACCCACAGAAAACCCCTGGATCTCATGCAGCTTATGGGAGGTGACACCTACAAGCCCCCTTTTGGAGATTACAAAGTGAAGAAAGCCAACAATTCATCTTGCCCATTCTCCTCCCTATTCCCCTGCGTTTGACTGTTGCAAAAATCTCTCAGAGATCAGAAATAAAGAGCACCTGAATAGCAAACATCCCAGCCAGTCTGTGCAATTTTAGGGGTTAACTTGAGCTGAACACTTAGAACAAAAGTTTCAGCAGCTAAGTTCAACATCCCAAAGAGCACAAACATGAACAATAATTAAGAGCATGTGCAGAGTATTTTCCCCTATTACTACAGCTAGTCTAAGTATCAAGTGGGATTAGATTTATACATAATTTTTTTTCCAGGTCAGAGTATGTTATTTTATATGGTGAAGAACTTCCTAAATTCTCACTTTAGGGATTTAAGCACAGAGGATACCCATTAGACCATGTTGAGATTTTTGAACAAGGGTTAGTGGGCATGTTAAAAATATAGGGAGAGACAGGCTTAATCAGATCAAAGGCCTAGCTCGCCAAAAGGTCTACCTGTTCCCATCCAGATGCCTTTGGGATGCTCACAAGGTGCACAATGGCTTCATCTGGCTTGTCTTCCGTGGCAACCAGTATTGGGAGCGATGCTGCCTCTGATACCAGAGGTAATCTATAACCGTCATGTCTGTCAGCCATTGATACTCTCCATGAAAAAATATATATTTTGGGTCATTACAATGTACAGCTTCAAAGGGCGTAACGACTAGGGACAGAGGTGGACAAATGCCAACAGAGAGGGAACTTGCCTAAGAGACCAAGGATCCAAGGAAGGAAGACAGATGCAAGCTGGAGAAAAGCTATTACGAAATGGGATGGTGGGGCAGAGAGAGGAATAAAGGGTTGGGAGAAGATATAGATATTGTCTTCTTTGCACTCCTTAGAGAGGGAAAAGGTTCCCCTTCCTCCTTGACAATATCTTTGCCTTTGCAAATATATTGGGTTGCCAATATTGTAAAAGGAAGGGAGGACCTTTTCCATCTCTATTCCCCCCCCCCCCCCCGCCTACTATGCAGGAACAAATGTCCTTCTGCCGGATGGCAGGGACTGCGCCCGGACGGGACCTTTAGCTCTCTGTTCTATTCCTTCATCACCAGCCCTCCCTGCCCCCACCTACCTTCAATACCACTCAGGATCTTGAAGCACTTGGTCGTAAACCAGTAAGACATGAGGAGGAGAATGACAATAAGCGAGGAGTAAAGGAGGCTGTCGCTGTGTGGGGTTTCCCTCTCCATGTCTCCATGCCAGACGTGCTCCACCACCTCTGCTTGGGCTCCCCCAGTCTTATTTCACACGGGTGTTGTTAGCTTCTTGAAGAGGAATTTTTGAGCTTTCAGCCACATGTGCAAATGAGGCTCCCCAAACCAATTACATTAATTGTTCTCCTCCAACACATGGCACCTGCCTAAAAATAACTGGCTGGCCCAGAGGGGAGCCCAGTTGGGAGGGGGGAGCACAGGAGATGCAGCATTGAGGAGGGGAAAAGAAGCTACTGAGCCAGAATTGGGCCCAGTTTTACTGGAACCTCTGAGGTGCACTGGCTACCATTCCCACACCCTTCATGTGAAAAATCTTTGTCTGTCCCCCAGCAAAGGTTTCACCTGAACAGGGTTTTCACCTTCTCCCCAAGCTTCAATCGTTGAGAACTGAAAGATATTAAATTACAATTAATTAAGCAGCATGTTAAATGAATCCAAAGGAGAACTAGCTCTTTTTCGCCTTCTCCAACAGCGGACATATTCCCTTCACAGTTCAAAGCTATTTAAGAGGGAAATGATAGAGGTCAGATCCAGTCAACCTCACCTACATCGCCTTGACTCCCCCCAGATTTACAAATTTAAATCCTACCCAGATATTTTGCCTTCTCTTTCCTTCTTCAATCTACTGCTGAGAGGGGCTGTGTTCAGTGTCCTGGAACCCACTAAGTATCAGTATAAGATCAGCTCATTGTTTCCACAGGGGATGCTGGGCCAAAAAACTGATTCCTGGGCCCTCCAAAACTGCCCACCCTTCCTCTAAAAGGTAAACAGGTTCACCTGCACAATGGCTTTATATAGCCCACTTTTCGCATCCTACACAGATATATGGCAATTGCCAGGGATCCAACATGCATAAGTGTAATTGGATCCCATGGTATTTTGTGATAACTCTTTTGGGGTTCATATGTGAAACAGATAAGGACTCTGCTGAAGGCTCTGTGCTTGGCTGAACCACTCTTTGGCAATAAAACAGCAATACTGTAACAGTAAACATTTGTACGCTGCTTTCAAGTGCTCAGTGCATTTCATATATCATCTTTACAACACCCCTGCAAGGCAGTCTTCTTTGACTGGCTACCCTTCAGATATACTGGCTTACAGCTCCCATCTCCCCAGCCAGCATGGTAGCCATACTATGTGAGGATGATGGGAATTTCAGCCACTACACTCTGTACTCAGTCCTTCTTAAACCCTCTTCTGTTTACAGTAGCCCAGTGGCTACAAAACACCCATTTGAGAAATGTTAAATCAACAGTGTAGCACTATTCTCTTCTACACTGCAGATGGCAAGAGTGTGGTTGAGAAAGAGTGGCTTGCCTTCAGCACAGGTGTGAGTTCACAGCAGAGGCAAGATGTGAACCAGGGAGGTATAGCACAGTCCCTTCTCAGAAGCAGCTCCACCTGCTCAGCTCTTCTTACACCCACAAGAAGAGCTTGCAATGGCTAATTTTTGGACTACAACTCTCAGAATCCCCCACAGCCAGCAAGCGACAGTGTGGAATCTGCTGGAGGAATTTTTGGAGTCGCAATGCAAAAAGATAGTTTACAAGCTCTGTCCTCCCAAACGTGTGTCACCACCTGTGCTGTGTCACCTTTGCACCCAATCAGGTGTAGCCATCCCACTTTTCTCATTCCATCTGTAAAATACAGCCACACAAGCAGACACCCAACCACCCACCAGTTCCCTAGCGAGACAGCAGTGGCACTGAGCTAAAATTAACCAGTCACCCACCTGCCTGGGTATAAATAGCAGGCTGAGCTGCACATAGGCAGGGCTTCCGACTCAGAGACAATCTTCTGTGCCATTGCAAGTGCAGCACATCCCAGTAATCCAAGACCATGAGGCTCTTGGGGTGTGCAACTCTCAAGGGTTGGGGGGCCTTTTTTTGCCCTTCCCTAGACCTTGTAGGGCCACACCCTCACTCAAACCCCAATTCCTCCCAAAATGCAAATCTGAGAAGACTTGGGGAACTGCAGTTTGTACTGTACTCCTAATTCCACCCCTCTAGGATTTTTCAAAAAAAGTTTTAAGAGATCTTTTTTTTTTAGACAAAGGAAAAGTTCCAGCTGGTCACTTCTGGTTTTCACAAAAGGTTTCTGAAGACTGAAAAATATCGGGGGGGGGGGGGGGGAGGGGGGAGAAATTTGGTAAAGTATGCAAAATTGCACCCCTCTGAGGGAGCCACATTTTGCAGCTGTGGGGCAAAAATTGTTCTTTTAGAGCCAGTTTGGGGGTTGAAGCATTGGGGGAGGCTTGGGGATCACTGTGGGACCCTAAGGGGTGTATTTTGGCCACCTCTGGGTACAAATGCCTCAAAGCATTACCCTAAACTGCAGAGGTGTGTCAAGCACAATGCTTCACAAAAGCCATTCATATTGAATATAAAGGAACCTCAGGAAAGCAAAGGAAGGGTTGATTTCCTTCCCTGCCAGGCAAAAAAGAGCTTCGAGGCACACCACCTCACGAGTTTGGCTGACGGTTCTGGACATCCTGAATCCTCATATCCTGCCACACTTCTCTTCCAGAAAGCAAGTCAAAGAAATAATCCACAGAGCTGTAATTTAGGTAAATAAACATTTCCAAGTGCTGCATTTTGTATACAACAGAATGTAAGATTATCTGAATTAGGACACTGGCTCACATGGATTAATTTATTTTTATATAAAGTTGTGGATTCCTTTGCAAGTAGCTCAGGAGGCATCAATACATGGTCTACAGAACTAGTTACTCTGTATCCACTTGCATGTTCTCTATAGCTATTGTAGAATCACGAAGTTGGAAGAGGCCTACAAGGCCATCAAGTCCAACCCCCTGCTCAATGCAGGAATACAATCAAAGCGTATCTGCCAGGTGATTATCTAAGTTTTTCTTGAATGCCTCCAATGTTGAAGCACTCACCAACTCCCGAGGTAACTGGTTCCACTGTCGTACTGCTCTAATAGTTAGGAAGTTCTTCCTGATATCCAACCAAAATCTGGCTTCCTGTAACTTGAGTATACTATTGTGCGTCCTGCACTCAGAGATAATTGAGAACAGATCCTGCCCCTCCTCTGTATAACAGCCTTTCAAGTATTTGAAAAGTGCTGTCATATCTCCCCTGCCACAAGTAGATATTTTTGGACTATATCTTCCATCATCCCTACCAGTGTGATCAACAATGATAAGCATTATGGAATAAAATACTGAGAGCACAGGTTGCTTACCAGAAATGATGGCAATGTTCAGACAAGGGCAGTATCTTTTATCACAAGCACCATTCCCGGTATCCCCTACCTGTATGAATTGGCCAGGTTAGGCTGATATAATGATGGATATTATCTTCTTTTCAACCCCCTTTTTATCTGTCCATTAGGAGAATTAAAACTAGGTCACAGCTGAATCTTATTATATACCTGCTAATCAGAGTGAGAGCTGATTATTAATAAAACACAACCAAACACTGGCAAAAGGTTATTTTCGGGCTGCTGATACAATTGTTACAATCTGGTTAACTGACTGAGAATCATTTCTCTTCTCTCTGTATCTCACAGTCTAGAGCAGTGATGGCAAACCTTTTAGAGCCCAAGTGCCCAAATCAGCAGGCGTCCTCTGGAGGACGGCCAGGGAGTGCCTTTTCCCCCCTCCCCAAATATAGACAGGGCCCTCACCTCGGCTTCCTGCTCTGCGCTCCACCCCACTTGCTCGCTCTCCTGCGGTGCCAGAGCCGCAGTCAATGGGCAGCCGTGAGGGGTAGTCGAGCGCAGCTCCTCCTTCGCCTCCACCTCCTCCTCCTGCTGCCGTCTGGTCGCCTCCTCCAGCGCCACTCTTGGGTTCCCTTCGGGCAGGGGATGAGGCAGCGGCATGAGCTTGAGCTGAGCCCCGACAACGAGCGGCGCCGCACCCTGCACCGGGCTGGCATGGGTAGCACCATTGGCATGGCTCGCATGCCCACAGAGAGGGCTCTGCGTGCCAGCTGTGGCACACGTGCCATAGGTTTGCCATCGCTGGTCTAGAGAGATGACGGCATACCAGGGCTCTTTTAGTAGGAAAAGCGGCTTCTTCAGAAATGTTTTCTGAAAACCAGGAGTTTCCTGTGGGCTAGTCATATCAGAAGACCCCACTGCTTATAGGAGCCAACCTGGCTCTATCTCTAGGGAAAAAAGAGTAAGACAATCACCCCAAGCGGCAGATATTGTGGGAGAATGGTGGCAGCCTCTTAGCTGTTCATACTGGATTCTTCATCTGTTCCCTTCTGCTTGAAACAGTGCTATATATACTATATAACCTGTTGTTACTCTCACTACCAGGTGTGGTGGAAGATGCACTACGAGCGCCAACACTAAATTGAGTTTTGACTCCCAGTCTTGATGGAATGACAAGGGAGGAGCTATCTTGTTCTTTACCTCAAGCTGCCAATTGTCTTGGGCTGTCTGTATCTAAAAGGTTACATTTTCATGGTCAAGCCTAAGGATCTCTTTTCTCTTGGAAAGAGAGAGACAGGGGTTCATATCAGGCCTTCCTTTCAAAGGCAGAACCAGAGGAACCTTGGTAAACTGCTAGGCCATTTGTAAACTTCCTTGACCAACACAATGCATGTGAAAGCCATGGCAGTCAACATGAATTTTAAAATATGCCTTTCTTCCTACTCCCCACCTTATGGAAGAAAATCTTTGATATTATGCAACTCCCTTTGGCCAGATCCTGTCCTAGTATCAATTCATCCCTCATACTGAATGTTTTGGTTTTGGCCCAAGTACCTGAAGGCTCCTCCCTCCTATCTTCACCCTTCCCACAGAGAGGATTTCTCTATCCCAGGTAAGCCCTGCCATGGCTTCAGGCTAACTCCTAGGAGACTCACTTGATCTGCATGCCTGTGGGGAAAAGCAAATGGAGTGGGTGGGTGCTAGCCTTGCAAAGTGTTTTGCATGGTGGCAGTAAGTGGAAAATGTCGGAAAACTGTATGCCTTGGTCCTATTTAAGTCTTTCAGTGAGTCAATAATGAATGATTATACTTTTAAACCAGCGAGAAACAATGAGATTAACTATCTTGGAGTGCAACTAGACATGGAGACACTCCTGAGCTGATCTGAAGTTTCCCATGGCAGTTAAATCACTGTTGCCATTCACACAGAATGTTTAATTATCCTGGGCAATTTTGGGGGCAAGAATCCATACTGCAATCTCTAGAATTCTCATGGGGATCACAGATTGCCCTTCCTCCCCTGTTCTTAACACTGCCTTCTTGCCCACCTCTTTAAAAAAAATTGGCAAGTGACACAGTGTTGAAAGAGCTCAATTAAAAATCTCTGTAAAGGAGAGACAAGAAACACTCACTTGAAGGGGATATTACCACTGTACAGCCCTGCCCTTCCCTGTGGCAAGGTAAGCAAGCAAAACATGAATATCCCACCTAAGTGAACACCTCTTGTCTCTCCTCCAACCAAAATTTTGTTATGCTTGTCAAATATAGTGCTGTCAGATAAGCACCACAGTTTCACAAGTTCTTCTATCAAGTCAATGTGATGTCATTGGCCATCCCCGTCTCACCATCAGTGCCACTCTAAGACACATCTGTTGCAGCCCTTGTTGGTAATAATACAGGCAATCACATGTGCCAGTAACAACAACAAAAGTGATATGTGTAGAGTTCCTACCAAAACACAGTATCCTTGCCAGCTGAACAAAAAGCAACAAATGCCCATGAAAAAGGATCAGGTTTGCTCATGATTAGCTGGATGTTGTGGTTGTTGTTGTTGCTATGTGTCTTCAGGTCACCTCTGACTTATGGTGACCCTATGAATGAGTGACCTCCAAAATGGTCTATTATTAAAAGCCCTGCTCAGTTCTTGCAAACTTACACCTGCATCCCACCCTGAATCCTAAACTTGGTATTTCTTTAAAAGGATAGGTAAAAGCGATAATCAGGTCAACAATCCATAGGCACCATTATTACACTTTGCTGCTGCCTCCTTCCCCTCAAATTATTCCTGTGAATATTTCCTTGCCCTTAAGGAACTGTCTGTTTTCTTAAGTTATGTTTATTCTTGGACAAACACAAATGTAATTATAACATGTTGCTCAGCAGGTGCAACAGAACAGATCAAACACACCGTTTAATTAGATAATACTGGTACCTGAACCAAGCTGTGACATGGGTTTTATTCAGAAATTTGCACTGAGGGGGAGGCTGACAAAGTAGAACCAAAGGACAAATCATATCCTTCTTCTGGTTGGAGATCAAAAGACCTGTCCAATATGATTCACAGAGTTGGGGGTGTTAGGACGGGAAGATATAAACTGAGCTGCCTTTTCAGGTAAGAGTTCTCTGCTACATTAGACACTCAAATAGTTAATTTTAATGTGATGCAGATTAAGAATGCAGAGGGTTATTAGGATGAACATCAGTGTCACAGCAAGCATGCTGTCAGCAAGAGATATGACATCACTTAGTCTCCATTTCACTCCCCAGGTCATGGGTTTTAATTTCAAGTAGGCCTTACGGTAAATCAGAGTTATCATCATTGTTTCCCACCAGAAAGGGTAGGTATAGTCCATTCCAATTCAGCACAAGCTAAACTGTTGCCATTCTTTGCTCAAGAACATGCTGTATCACAGCAGAATGTACAAAACAAAGCCACTTCCCAAATACAGGGTCTGTAATTACATTCAAACGGGTGCAGTTTTGGAGGCACAAAACTCAGCAGATAGGCAATTCCTGCTTCAAACAGGAGAAATCTGTAAAGTGCTGCTTCTCAGCAATCCCAGCCCTGTTAAAAAAAAGCAGCATACCACAGTTACGATTATGCCTGGCTATGTTGATAAGGAAGAGGCAGATTCATGCTACAGGACAACTTTTCACTGGTTCAGAAAACTGGTGGGCATGGACAATGGACACAGGACAGGAGGAGCTCAGTGTGATGTACTGGACCCAAGAGAATGGAAAAGGGGTCTGCCCTCCAGCAGCTGGTGGAACCCGATTCAACAATTCATTGAATGATCACTGTTCAATTCAGGGCAGACGGAGGAGGTAAATGGGGATGGGATCCTTCATCAAATCAGTGAACTTCTAAATCATGAACAAATGTGGAGGTGGGATTGAACCTTGGCATTAGAGATTTAACTGCGATGAAACAAGCCATATGAAAGGTTAGAAAATGCCCTTTGGCTGTAACCACAATTTATAAATCAATACAATTGTAAAGAGCCATGGTTTCCTAATGGGGAACACAGGAAACCAAAAGATTACAGAAGGGGCTCAGCACACTTCAAAGACTTGAAAAGTCCAGAATCTGCATATGGGCAGTAACCTTTTTTATCTCAACCACCTGAGGCTCACCTTATCCAGGTGAGAAGCAACACATTGTTAGGATGCATAAATAAAAACTCCAGTACAAAGTAACAGTCTTTCACTGCACTTTTGTTAAGGTAAAGGTAAAGGTTCCCCTTGACATTTAGTCCGGTTGTGTCCGACTCTAGGGCGTGGTGCTCATTCCCATTTCCAAGCCGTAGAGCCAGCGTTTGTCCGAAGACAGTTTCCGTGGTCACGTGGTCAGCGTGACTAGACACGGAACGCCGTTACCTTCCCACCAAGGTGATACCTATTTATCTACTCGCATTTTTACATGCTTTCGAATGGCTAGGTTGGCAGGAGCTGGGACAAGCGACAGGAGCTCACTCAGTCGCATGGATTCGATCTTACGACTGCTGGTCTTCTGACCTTGCAGCACAGAGGCTTCCGCGGTTTAACCCACAGCACCACCACGTCCACTTTTGTTAGGTAGATGTAATTCTGTTAGTACAGATGAGTTTCCATTAAGAGGCTTGGCTAACTGCCTTCTAGATGATGAGGTGGAGATGAGGCATGGGAGCAATACCTCTGATCCCTCATGCTGAAAGCAAAGAAGCCTAAGAAGGTTAGGTGTATGTTTGCATATATGTGTGATGCACAAACAGCATCTTCTCTGAGGCTTCCAGCTGACCGTGGTGTCTCTAGCAAAGCAGGGCACTGCATAACAATCCACTCATTGATCTCTAGGGATGAGGTTCAGGATCTGGTCACTGAATTGCAGCAGTATGCATGGAATGCAGCCCCAAGAGGATTCCAGCAACATCCAGACTTCTTATTTCATCTAACAGGGCCACCAGGCAACTTTCATTATAGTCAAGTGGTCAAACATTTTGTTTTCTTTCTCCTCTACTCCTAAGAGCCAAGATGACCTACAACTAAGGGGGGAGAGGACAGAGTGCTTCCCCTTGTACCTCACCACACAAAGCCTAAGACTTTAAAGCCTACCCCACAAAAGACACATCATCCCAGTCCCTCTGTCCCTGTTTCTATGCCCCACCAGCCTTACTGGTTGCCAACACCCCCCTCCCTCCTCCAGAGCCCAGGTAACTCCTACCTTGAGGCAAGGTCCCAGTGATAAACTGGTAGAAGAAGCGCACCGCCCGCCCTAGGTGCTTCTTGCATTGTCGCTGGCAGTGAGTCATAGTGCCAACCACACTGTGGCAGGGTGGCACCTGGCTGGGCCCCCTTCTCAGCTGCAAAACAGCTAAGCCCTTGGGGCAGGGGGAAAAAACTAGAAGTGCTTAGGAGGGGGACGTCAAAGAGTGCCTTCTGCTCCTGGCTCTGGCTGTGCCCAGATATCCATGCCAGAGCAAACCCCAGCAAGCCAGAAGAACCCTTGCTCTCCGGCAAACAGCAGACTAGGTGGGAGTGGGAGGAGGAGGGAGGGAGGAGGAGGTTTGTGCTGAGAGAAGCAAGCTGGGATTGGTGGTGGCAGAGGCAATATGTGCGTGGAGGTGCTCCTGGGCTACACAGAAAGAGCACAGTGATTGCCAGCAAGGAAGACACACCCAGAGTTCTGCTCTCCTCCCAGCAAATCCAGAAAGTCCCAGCATTTCACAGGGTTTCTGGAAACGTGGGAGCATTGCAGCCAAGTCAAGGCAGAGCACACGCATGCTGTACTATCTCAGTTCTGAGCTGTTCAGCTGAAACACAGAGACTGCTTCTTCCTCGGACACTCCTCCTCCGGGCAGGAAAGTTGCTGCAAGAAGCAAGTCAGATTGGGCAGCGAAGAAAGAAGGACCACAAAGGAGCAGTGCTGCTTAGTATTTTCCCAGCCAGTCCATGGATTCATTGGAGGGGAACAGCCAGCAATCCTTCGCTCTGGAAAGCCACCCCTCCAAGGCAGTGCGTCTTCTTTCATTCCGTGTTTTGGCTGGCATCTTTTTCTGCCACACCCAGCACTTCACAGCAGGGGCTCCCAGGAAACCAGAGACAGTGCTGGTTGGCATGGTGATGGTCTGACTCTCCCGGTCCCACTGACCAATCGGGTGCAGCTGCCTCCTAACTCCTTTTCCAGAGGCTGCACAAGGACGCTCTTTCTGAAGCCGGCAAAGCACAAGAGGACGGGCATGACAGATGCACATGCCAGGCACTGCTCTGCCACTGTCTCTCTGGGCAACCCAAAAGCACCTGCAGCATAATTCCTCAAACTATCAGGATCATATACCAATAAGAGACAAGGAGAAACTGCAGAGAGTGAGAATAAAGAAACTGGAGAAAACAGCTGTGGATGGGAAAGCCACCCACGTCTCCCTAATCCAAATTTACAAGACAGGATGATTTCACTCTCAAATGAGGGTGGGGTGGTGGGCTCTTGAGTTGGCCACACCCAACGTTGTGCTCTTTGAAGAGTTGGGCTTTTTATACTGTAGCCAAGCTTGTGAATGGTTTCTGACAATAAAGTGCAATTGAAGAGGGGTCTGCTTCGTGATTTATAAAAGAGATGACTTCAGGGGTCAAATCCAGAGCTTGGGAAAGGTATATTTTTCATGTACAAATCCCATAATCTCCCACTGGTTGAGACAACCCAGGTCTTTTCTCCTCTAATGTTTATACACCCAGGAACTACAGAGAAGGCTGATCCACTTTTAAAGAAGAATTCAAACTCAGGTGTTCTCCACCATTACTCTCCACACAGATCTAAGCATCAAGACTGCAGACAAACACAGGACAGAGGTTTGTGGAAGTGGGGCTAAATCTATCCCTGAGCTTTAACAATTTCTGCTCCTAAAGATTGTATTATACTCTGTAGTTTAGACTAAAGGCGAGAATGAATTCAAGGCAAATGTGATTCTGTGATTAACTCGGGACAAAACAGGCCTTAAAACAAGGGGGGGAGGGCAATTTCAAGTTACAGGGGGTGGGGAAGGAACCAAACAAAAGAATGAAAATAAAGGGCTGACATTGTAAGAAGGGCCAAAGAGAAAGGGGGGCATGACTAGAGTTCATTTCCTTGCAAATTTCAAGCATGGGTAATTGGAACACCTCTTTTTCCAAATTGGCTAAGCCTCTCCCTGCTGGCTAACTATTTGTGTGTTTTAAATGAAACCCATGCCAGCAGTTCTCCTATCATGTCTGGTTTGGCACTTGGAGCAGCTATGAACAGCTGCCATCTTCCCCTCAGCACTGTGGAAGTTTGCATGGAGCTAATATTGGCAAGCTGAGAGTAAAAACTGGAAAGGTTTTGCCCAAGAATGTTCCAACACAATATAGTCATTCCTGCTACAATCAAACACACACGTGCACATGTGCACACCCACCTGCATCCCTTTATGTCTGATATTCTTTCATTTAGGTTGCAGATTCAAGACTTAGAGTGGCCGCATGTAAAAAGGGATCAGGGCTGCTAACCTTCAGTGTTTATGTAAAATAGGAATATAAGAAGGTGTAACTTGCTTGACAAGCTATCCTTGGTAAATGCTCTCTCCTGGCTAATCATTAAGGGCCAGGAATCTCTTCTCCTTTTGTAATGGGCCACCCTTTTCTAGACCTTTACACCATACTCGCAGTTGGGTTGGACTGAGCTCAAGGTGGAACTGCCTTTGTCTCCAGTGCACTGCCTACTTAAAAACTCTCCATGCAGCAGTTCTTATTGAAAAGATCCAGTAATCTAGCCTCTAGATAAGATGAGCATCACAGTCTTTCCCACTGCTCCACTTTCTTGAATTCCCAAGCATGAAATATTTGCGTCACCTTATGGACGAACCCATTAAACCTAGTTTAACAGGGTAGCTCAAAAAGTTGTTATTGTTGTTACATGCTGTCCAGTTGCATCCAACTCATGGCAGTCCTATGAATGGGTGACTTCCAAAATGTCCTATGATCTCTGGATACCTCAGTGGTTTAGGTATCTGATTGCAGAGCCAGAAGTTGGGATTTTGATTCCCCACTGTGCCTCTCTGACAGGGGCTGGACTCCATGATCCATAGGGTCCCTTCCAGCTCTGAGGTGCTAAGATGATGATGATTAAATAGTCTAATGAATGAGTGACCTTCTTCTAAAGTACCATCCAAATAATGGCAGAATTTCACTGTGTGTATACAGTATATGCATAATGTGAGTCCTTCAAATGCATTTTAGGGCCTTTCCAAAGCATATCTTCCCCCATGATACATAGACTATACAAGCAGTGAAGGATCAGAACATACGCACATCTCCTGATGTCTATGCCTCATAATGGTGCATAGGCAGATAAATCAGATAGGTGGGATATGCACTATATCAGAACATGTAAATGATGCTAAACACACGGGGTGTGTACATGCACATGTGCTCACAGTGATGGGGGGAGAGATAAGGCAGCTGTGCTGCTACAGATTGTATCATATTACATATTACAACCCACATAATCCCACGGACTCTGGGGTTAGGGCTGATGAGATGAGAGTTGTACGCCAAAGACATCTGGATGGTGGCCACTGTGACCTTCCCCTGCTCCAAGGCTACTCTGCATGTAGAGGGTATGCATGAGTGGGCTTTACAGAATATCAACACAGTAGTTATTCCAGTTGTTGAATCATACATCTGAGCCATTGCTCATCTTGGTGTTCATCCACATCCTTTGCAGGAAGAAGAGTGGCAGGAGAAGTCAATGCTGTCCATACAAGGAGCCTTCATTATATGACATGGAGAACTTCACAAACCAGCCAATGCACTTTCTTTTCTGGCAAATCCAGGGTTAAACTACTTGGGAAAGTATCTGCAGTACTTTCAGTATTTGCAGCATTTTAATTCAAATAAAATGTGTCTTGTGCTGAAAGCGAAAGGGAAGAAAGTTTACCTTTTGCTGATTGTAACTTAGAGCACAGTGTGCATGAAGACAGAGGCAGTGACTATTTAATGTTGTGGGATCCCTAACCCTCCCTGGATGATTCTAGACATCTAGCCATGTATTAAAGCAAGTGCTGGAGAAGGAGGCCATCTAGTGGAAGAACATGGTACTGCTATTTTTTAACAGAGCTGCCCTTCCTTTGAGGATCAAATCTTTAGCCCAAGAAGGTAGGAGAACATCCGACACAGAGCCACCTCCTTGATTTTGCTTAACACATCAGCCATACATTTCTTAGAAGTGGAATAATCCAGGGAACTTCATCCAAACTGAAATCTGTTAGTCTTACAGCTGTTACAAGACCCTTTCCTCCTTTTTTTCCTTCTAAGTTATGCAGAAGTAGTATGGAATACATACTTTCAAAAAGTAACTTTTACAAGTGCTAAGGGAACTCCCACCTTGGCCATGCTGTGAGATTCAGCTTTGTGGTGAATGTTCATAAAGGAAGAAAGTAGAGCCTGTGAGAGGCTCGTGAAAGCTCTATGAACAAACTGGAGGCAGACAGGGCCACCGTAGCTCCTCTGAGCATTTAATTGCACCTCGCCAATTAATTTTTTATTCATTACATTTCTATTCCCATCTTTTCTCCAAGAAGCTCAGTGGGAGACAATGGT
This sequence comes from Intellagama lesueurii, assembly GCA_037013535.1. Taxonomy (NCBI): domain Eukaryota; kingdom Metazoa; phylum Chordata; class Lepidosauria; order Squamata; family Agamidae; genus Intellagama; species Intellagama lesueurii. The sequence continues at coordinate 215,148,734 of JBAJHW010000003.1, forward strand.
TCTCCATGTTTCTACCCCCCCCCCCCCGTATTCTCACACTGATTCCGCAAGATAGATAACTTCTATGCCCCTTTGCTTCCACTCCTGCAGCCTCCATCACAACTGAAAATCTACATACAGCTAAGACTATGGAGCACTTCCTTAGACAGACATAAGTGCCACTGAATTCACCTCTGTTGGTTGAAGAGACTAGCAGCGCCACCGCCCTTTTTGTTTTGTTGATGTCATCCTTATTCTGAACACATTTTTGTTATCCGTAGATATTGTAATCAGGTGATCCCCACACAAAACTACAAGCCAAAAAACTGTTGCAGTTTGAATTTCTGGTAAAATTCTTTTTTTCCCTCTACACTGTAGAAGTATTGAGATCCACAGTGGATAATAGCTTCAAGTTCCCCAGAGTCTACCCCTTTCTCATTAAGTCTCAGTAACTCACTCTGGCCATATAATAAATCCAGGTAAAGGTTCCCCTTGACATTTAGTCCAGTCGTGTCCGACTCTAGGGCGCGGTGCTCATCCCTGTCTCCAAGCCGTAGAGCCAGCATTTGTCCGAAGACAGTTTCTGTGGTCACGTGGCCAGCGCGACTAGACACGGAACGCCGTTACCTTCCCACCAAGGTGGTACCTATTTATCTACTCGCATTTACATGCTTTCAAACTGCTAGGTTGGCAAGAGCTGGTAGAAGTGACGGGAGCTCACTCCGTCGCGTGGATTCGATCTTACGACTGCTGGTCTTCTGACCTTGCAGCACAGAGGCTTCTGCGGTTTAACCCGCAGCGCCACCACGTCCCTATAATAAATCCAAGCCTCTTTCAAAGCTTCTTAGTCAAGATTTTTCCTTGATCTTTCTTCTGTTCCTTAAGATAAGCTTCCCTTGCTCTCAGGCTCTTATCTCTCCCACTTGAAAGGAGGTATGTCAGATACAAGGCAATTGGTTTTATTGTTTTGAACAATTTCTTTCTGTTAGCTTTCCTTAGAATAGAAATATGGAAGGATGAGATAGTTTGAAAATAATAAAAAATTTGATTGGGAGGAAAGGAGACATTGGGCTTGTCTACACGTGGTAATTGGAGTGGACTGGAGCAGGGTAAGTAAGGTCATGAGGAGGCCCAGAATCCCATTTGGACTGATCCTTGCATCCAAATGCCATATGGACCTCAAGCAATCCCATTTAGTCTGCAGCAATCAATCGTCAATTTGCCAATATCTTGGACAGGCATAATAGGACAGCCACTTCAGGATATTGGCAAATTAATCTGTTCCTCACCTCTATGGAGGTTCTTGATCAGGCCTTTAAGAGAAAAGCAAACAAAATATTCTGGGAGGAAGCTTTCCATTTGCCTTTTATTTTTTAAAAGCGAAGCAGTACATATTTGCTACCCTAATACACACCAAAACTGAATGCTCCTACCTGCCCCAAAAAAGCAGAAGCCACTGACATGATCAAAAAGGTGCAGGTGGGAATGCTCTGGGGATGATATGGTTGACTCCAAGGACCACATCATGTTATTGCTGTCAAAAGGAGCAAACCAATTTGTTCCTGCAGTGGTCCAAACAGTGGGTTAAATGCCTGTCTGATTTCACCCATTATTTTTGACAAGCAGTTACTCCTGGATCCAAATCTCATGACTCGAGCACACTGCTGTGCATTCTCCCCTCCATGCGAACTCAATGAGACCTGTAATGTATCAAAATTCTGATTTTTGGAGAAGTGATTGCATTGCTTATAGTAGAGGTGTACAGAGTTCAGGTTTGTAGGGTTTACTTAATTTCTTATTAGAACCCCAACATCTACCAGCTGTATCATACACTAAGAATTAAAGAATTCTGATTTTTTAATTCTGTGCACCAAAACTGAAGTGGTGACAGCTGACCATCCTCCACGACACAGATCTACTCCTGGCTACTACACCCTCGGAGGCTTTCTTCATTTCAGTAACATAATTGTGTGAGTGCATACATGCCATTTCATTCCAGTATCCACAGGGGATTGTTTCCAAGCCCTCACCCCCGCCCCACGGATGCCGAAGAACGCAGATTATAGCAAACACTATTTTAATAGCTAACACTAGACATAGCATGGTCTCTGGCTTCTCTAGTGGTAATCCTGTTTGATTACAAAGATAAAAGATAAACAGCTCCCAATTCTGTGGCTGTAAAGTGGCTGAATATTTCTAAAGCCTCGGAGTCAATACTCTTGATTATAAAGGGATCTAAGGTTGCATTTGCAATAACATTTTATATCCACTTTCACTGGCTCTTTACAGCTGCAATTCCCCTTCCCCATGCAACAGCAGCATTCACACTAGCCAATGGTACACAGGCAACAAAAGGGGGGAAAGGTCTGAAGGCTTCAGTCAATCAGGAGGACTGGTACTTTCCAATCCTGTCCTCATTTTTGACCAGGAAATATCAGGAAGGCTACTCTTGCTTTACTTCTTGCTCTTCTTCGTTCCTGAATTTCCAAGATTTCATTGGGGAAAAAAAATCTATAGCCTCTGTCCAAGCTGAGATACTGTATAAAGAAAAGAAAAACAAATGAAATTGCTATCACATTTGGTCTATCTCCACCCAAAGGCTGAGTAAATGTTGCAACTTTGAGAAGCCTAGCTTGTCTACTGAAAGCTGAGACCTGTTTCACAGAGCTTCCTGGCAAACAGGATGCAGCGTTCACCCTGCTTATGAATATTTATGTTGAAATTTGCATGCACCAATAGGAGTTGGTGGGGGCAGAGTTAAGTGGGGGGTGAAGAATAGATGAGAGTGAGAGAGTAGAGTAGGCAGTTGAGAGTGGAGGAAGAAGGTTGTTTTAGTTGAGAGTTAAGGACATTGACTGGACTTTTATCACTTGTAACAATAAACAATTTCTACTTGGTTCTTAAATGCTACGTTGCCCGGACCTCTGTCATTAATAGTGAATAAAGTTGATGTAATCAACTGGTGGCAGCTGAACGACACGTCGTAGCTTGAGCCTTTGCTTGGTGAAACAACCCAGGGACAGGCGGGAATGTGACAAAATCCACGGGAAGTAAAGGTAGATGATTACAGTGAATTTTTGGGTGCAGCTATGCAGGAATTTTTCCTGCTGTTTGGTCCACTCTAGAGATGGACTAGCTTGCTCCTTTTCTCACCAACCACACCATGTCAGTGCTAGTGCAAACCAGCCCATCCCCAGAGCATTCCTACCTGTATCTTTCTGGCTCCTTGACAGGAACTTCTCTTTTTAAGGTGCAGGTAGGATTACTCTATTCTGATTTGGTTCCAGCATGCATGATCACTGGGGATCAAACCGAAGTGGATGGGTTACTTTCAGTTTCCCAACAGACAGCTTTAGTCATTTAATGATATTGGGAAATTGAAAACTTCCTCTGGTCCTTTGTGGAGGGGGAGAGATTGGAGACAAAGGTTCTGGGTTTTTTAAAAACCTAGTTACGGTAGTGCTGATGTGCTATACCTTTTAGGAAAAATAAATAAATTGAAAGCTTCCTCCCAAAAAGAAGAAGAAACAAGAGAAGACAAAGAGGAGGCTTTTTAAATTTGTTTTATTTCTTTTTAATTTCTCTTTAAAGGAAGGTGGGCCAAAAAGGATCGCTTAAGGTGCAATGTGGTTTCTTGTACCCGATCTTTGCATGTAGATGCAAGGATCTCACCAAATGGCATATCTCATCTCGTAGTGATGTCAAGCAACTATTCAGCCTGATCTAGCCAAGCCCTTTGGTTCCTGAAAGTAAGTTTCTAACAGTGATAAAGAAATGAGTATGTCCTTTTGAAAGAACTCAATATATCTTTCTTCAGCCTAGAGCATGGCCCTCAGACATACCTCCTAGTAAAGGTTGGGTCTTACATCTAAGTAAAAGTTCATAGGAAATTTATATATTTGTATTTGTCAATATTTGACTAGAATTATTTTGAAGGGAAACTGAACAGTTCGTTTCTTTTTCTTTTTTAACGCACACCAGAAGGACATTAGCAGAAAGCCTGCTCTCTTAAGAAAACAACAACTCAAGAACCTCAAATAACAGCAGCAAATACTATCCTTCCCTTTTTTTGCATCACTGTTTAATCATGGTGACTTCTTTTTTAAAAATTACATACAGAATTTCCTAAATGGGTAAAGTAGCACTTTGCATTCTCAGAAAATATTATCAAAATGTTGTGTCAAAGCCATTCTTAACCACGCCACCCACCTTCTTTGGCCAGATCCTCCTGACCACATTCTCATGTTGCTGAGACATACCCCGTACAAATCTGATTGTCATCTGTGAAACGTTCGAGGATGTGGTGCGATAATGGAGCAAGGGCTTGCTAAATCAAAGTACTGTACTAGGTTTTCCTGATGAGTAGACGTCCTCTTTTGCCCTGCTCAGGATTTCCGTTCCCCCCTGAGCTTAACAGGGATTGTTACTGTATCTTACAGAGGGGGCATTTTCCCAGCAATCATCTCTTGTCCTGAGCTTTCCCTATTGTAATGCAAACTATTTTGGAACAGATTGCACTTGAATGAGCAAATAAGTCCTATTAGTCTTACAAATGGCCTGCTCATACTAGTGAGTTCTGTCCACTAAAGGAGGGAATATTAGCTAATATCGGAATGGTTATAAAGCAGCAGATAGTAAAGTGAGTCATTGTAAATTGGGGGTTCCCCTGTATAAAAACATCCCTAGCCACCAATAAATGGAAGAAGGGAAGTCCATGCCTCAGTTTCTGCAGATATTTTTTGAGTATATTGTGTTTCCAAGTGGGAGGGAACAGAAAGAATACAGAGGGAGAGGCTTTGCTAAGCAAAACGAAGAGATGGATCCACCTTCCCAGTCCCAGATTTTAGCATTGAAAAAGTGGTCTTTAGTTAAAAAAAAGAAAAAAAAAAGGATGCACCACATTCCTGAAACTGTCTAAAATGAACATAAATAGGAGGATGCTCTATCTGTTGGTTAAATCCATGGAAAAGCAAGTTCATCGGTTTACTAGATTTCACCTTATATGTCCATCTTTAAAAGAGAATTTGGCACTGGAAGAATGAATTTTGCCAAGAATGTACTACCCAAGAGCACAGCTCTTCCCCACTGCCAGCTTTTCAAAAAGGTGAATGTAAGCTATAGAGTGCAAAAGCCAGAACCACCACATGAGGGCACCAGAATCTAAGAAAAGGATAACCCCAAATGCTGAAAAAGCACACCAGACTCTGAGAGGACCAGACAGCGATGCGGGCCTCACTATTAAGCCCAGGGAAGGCAACCATCTTAGGCAGCTAGTGGTGGGAGGCAGGAGGAGCCAAGCCTTTCCTCCTGATCTTTCTCTTGACCTAGACATCAGAGCAGTGCCATACTGCCTGTCCCATACCCGCTTAACTAGCTTCCTGCTCTCAGGGACTGGAGGGGACACTGTCCCACCAACAGCACTGAAACAAAATTTGACTACCAATCTAATTCAGCCTTAGCTATGGAATAATGGAGGTGGAAAGAGAACCATCACGTCCTTTGCCTCTGTCAGTAGAATGGCTTGGGCTGGCCCTGCCCGACAGTAACAACTACAGTATGCAGCATTTCTATAGTGGTTTTATATTTCCGAGGCACTTCGTATACATTACCTTGTTGTCATCCATACAGCAGCTTTGTGAACTGGGCCAGTACTATTATCCACATATGACAGACTGACAGAACAGAGTCTCAGTCTCTTAGCCACAACTTCACTGCACCCTCCCCTGAATGTGATATCCTTCTGACACAGACAGTCACCCCATCTGATCTTCAAGTGCAGAGGACAACCTGCAGAGCCAATGGGAACAAAGTGTGCACAGCACAGTGTCCAGCTACCTAAGAGCCACGGGGGGGGGGGGGGGGACAGCAGCTGGATTTTAGGACAAGGAAGCCTGATCTTCTGATCCCATCTTAGGCATTTAAGAAATTCACTGGGTGATTTGAAGTGTAATCTCTGCTACTGCCGTTGGGATGAAATGCAAACCCACACCATGCATAGAGTGGCAAGTTACATATCACCAAAAAAGGAGAGCAAATTTCACCAAAAGAAGAGGCAAAACAGGAGCAGTGATATGCCTAAAATTGCCTATGCAGTTTATATATGCTGATGAAAAATTAGGAAAGGTTTTTAAAAAATAGAATGGCAATATGTCTGACCCAAGTGGGGAGGATGGTGACAGGTGGCTTGTGTCCCTGTTGCTAACCACAACTGTTGTTGCAGATGGGCAGCCTGGAAATCCTGTGATCTCTCTCTTTCTGGTTCTTTCCTTTTCAATCTAATTTGGACCAGACAACCCTTCCAGTGGAGAGTTGTCCTTGATAAAAGAAGATCTGCACTCTACATTGTATTCCAGAAAGAAAGGATGGAAAGGCGAATGGTTGTAAATATAACAACACTTTTAGAAAGGAAAATAGATGTGGTGCTGAAGGAGTGCATGTGTCTGATGGCGTCTTCAACTACTCTGAGCCTCGTGGCGCAGTGGTTAAACTGCTGCACTGCAGCCAAAACTGTGCTCACGACCCGGGGTTCAATCCCAGGTAGCCGGCTCAAGGTTGACTCAGCCTTCTATCCTTCCGAGGTCGGTAAAATGAGCACCCAGCTCGCTGGGGAGGCAATGTGTAGCCTGCATAAAACTTGTAAACTGCCCAGAGAGTGCTTGAAGTGCTATGGGGCGGTATATAAGCAGCACACTTTGCTTTGCTTTAACCAAAGGTGGGCAACTGTGGTCTTCCAGATGTTTTAAGCCTACAGTCTCCCTCAGCCCTATCCAGCTTAGAGAAAGGAAAGAGATTCTGGGAGCTGTAGTCTAAAACCATCTGAACAGACACAATTTGCCCTGAGGTGCCTGGACAGACATATACAGTAGGGCCCCCATATCTGTGGGGGATTGGTTCCAACCCCCCCCCAGCAGATCCTGAAAACTGCAGATAACAGTGAACACCACCACTGTTGACGCCCACAAAAGAGACGGCCCAGGCCAGCCTCACACCTACCTCCTGCAGCAAGTGAAGGGGTCAAGCCACCAGAGCTGGGGATGGTTAGGGGTGAGAGCTGCCCTTTCTGGCTCTGCTTCCTCACAAGGTGCTGCAGCCTGGAAGTGGTCCTGAGGCAGCAGGGGAGGAAGAGGGATCCCACCCATCCACCCAAGTCTAAAGGCTCAGGTGAGTGGGCCAGAGAGGGATTTCGACTTGGCTTTCATGTGCCATTAAATGATTTCTGTCCCAAAGGCCCACTGGGATAAATGCTTCCCTCCACCCAAAGGCTAATTACCTGCCGCAGGGTCTTATCTGCTGCAGGGTCCGATAATTACCTGCCGCAGGGTCCGATAATCCTGGGCCCTTTTCCTCTAATCTCAGGCTGATTTTGGGCAGCATTCTCATTTGTATCCCATCACCTATTCTTTCCCACAAACACACCTATTAGATCTCTGAGGCCAGGTCTCTTTTAATTTTAAAGAAGCACTGCTGGGAGGCAGGATTTCTGGTGAAGAAACAGGCAAGGGGTCCTTATCCCAGAGAGGATGGTCCAGCCTGAATTGTTTGCTTCTTGCTTCTTCCCCATTCCAAACTCACCCCTTTTGAAGCACAATTTCCTTATTGTTTTAAAGTGAGAGGAGAAGCACATCCTTTAGGGGAGCAATCATGGCTCAGAGGGAGGGCACATGCTTTGTATTAGAAAGCATCAGGTAAAAAAGATAAGTGAGTACAGTGCTGGAGAGGCACCTTAATCAGAGTAGACAATGGTAGGCTAGATGGTAGGGTCCCTCAGTGAGCAGAATCCCATTTCCTGAGATTTCAGGGCCAAAAGCTGAGTCCAGGGAGTGAAGCCTTGTGATATCATGGGGCAGGACTTTGTGATGTCACAGAAGTGGGACAGGCAAGGATTGAGAAAGGGGCAGGAAGTGCCTCTGGGCCAGCCAGTTGTAGAAATAGACCTGAAGGAAACCTGGGGAAATGGCAGTCCATTTGTTGGTGACTAGACAGGCAACAGAATGCATCCAGCAGCTCCAGCAGTCGCTGTCATTCCTGCTAGAGTCTACATGCCTCTTGGCCTTATCTACAGCACACGTAACACGTGTGAAAGAGTTTCTTCCCCCCACCTCCACCCAAGACCATTCATTCCTGTTGTGCCATGCTGAAGGCTCACTGCCAGCCAGTGGGAACATGTTTCCCCACTCCCACTGGCACTTATGGTAGGACTTCTGCAACAAGAAGGCTCATGAGTTGTGATACTTCACTTCCAGCCTTGCTCCAAATGCCCTGGTGGACTCATGCACAGACATTCATTAGCTATCTCTCCATCCCTTCCTTTTTTGTTTCTGGTTGCTTTATGTGCTGTCAGTGTATAGGGCACAGACACAGTAAGCCAAAATCTTTGATCCAGATTACAGATCAGGGATGGGCAACATGCAACCCATAGACCACATGCTGCCCCCCAACCTCGGGAGTCAAAAGTGGCTCCAAGTACCCCTGGCACCTCCCAGAAGACTCAACCTAAAACCTTTTTTAAAAACTTACCTTCTTTTTTAAAGTACGGGGGGGGGGGAGGGAGAGAATCAACTTAGAAAAATTCTTTGTGCTCTCTGAACATATGGGAGCAATTTTGCCATGTTTTAAGTAGCCTGGTCCTCCAACAGCCCATTCTTTAAATGAAATATATATGGGGAGGGTAAGTTTTTTTCCCCTGAAGAAACATGGGTGTGTGTGTGTCAGGGTTGGGTGTGGCAGTAGTCGGTGTGGCCCTCCAAGGATGAGCACGTGTAGCTCATAGAGCTCTGGAGGCTGCCCATCTCTCTTACAGATCTTAGGTTTAAAGGAAATACATTCTATGCATGCTGAGGCATACATTTGTTTGTTGTTGTTTAGTCGTTAAGTCGTGTCCGACTCTTTGTGACCCCATGGACCAGAGCACACCAGGCCCTCCTGTCTTCCACTGCCTCCCAGAGTTGGGTCAAATTCATGTTGGTAGTTTCGATGACACTGTCCAACCATCTCGTCCTCTGTCGTCCCGCATACATACTACTCTATACTTTACATGTTATTAGGTACAGCAAGTTGTAAAGCCAGATTAATTCAGGTATAATACATACAGCAAAAAGTTCTAAGCCATCATCACAGTGTGTCACAGTCATACAGAACTAGATAAAAAGAGAAGAAAATAACACCAAGCACAAAATGTGGTTTTTAGACTTTCAATTTTGATTTTAAAATATTGAAGCTAGAGATGTACTCAATCTTTGAATGTGTAAACATGAACCGAATCAGGGTATCTGTGCATTTCCAGGCAATAACAGGATGGGACAACGAGCCCAGAGGGACTCATGGGGCACAGTGGCATCCTCTTACATTAAATATAGCATTCATAGGGTTAACACATCTTTAAAAGACACAGTGTGATTACATGGAAAGAGAAAGGAAGGAAGACACTGCGTTGGCACCCATAGAGAAGGAGAGTATGTTCTTTATCTTAGAAATAAACTTTCCTTGCTTTTCCTGCTGCAAAGTCATTGACTGAAACATCAAACTCTTTACAGCTTAGAGACTTGTTTCTGCAATGATCCTATGTCCTGTGCCCTCATTCAAAAAGCAAGAAGAGGAGGCGGCAGCTGCAGTTTCAGCCCAGAGAAGAGAAGGAAGAGGAAGGAGAAGAAGAAGAAGAAAAAGAGAGAGAGAGAGGACAGAACGTGTAGAGGTGGGACTGAGAGAGTTCTTCTACCTTTCTTTTTAAACAGAAATAAACTGCTTAATTTTTGTTTGTTTGTTTGTTTGTATGAACAATGTGCTGATGGATGCCAAAGGAGAGGTACGTATAAGAAAAGGAGAGCACAAGGTGAAACTCCATGTGGTGTGAAGGAAGAGCAAGTTCCTGGCTTAGCCTTTTTAAGATGGCATCAGAGAGGACCATGCTTGTTGGCCTTTTAACGTCTCTCACTCACTCCCTTCCCTGCAGCTGTCTTAGGAGGCCACTCTCCTCACTAGTAGCCAGGGAGAAGGGGGGGGGGGAAACAAGCACTCAGCTCTGCAGACTATCATTGCCCTGGCTGGAAATGCTGCTATCCTGCTTGTACCTCAGGGCTCCCTAAACTCTGGAGCCTGGCGCAGTTGTGTTTGCTCTTTGTGTTTTCCCATTCAAAAGAATGCTCTTCCCCCCCCCCCCCCGAGATCTGAAACCATACAAATACAGAGTCAGGCCCAGACAAGGATTGGGCTGATGTGTCTCCAAAAGGGCATAGGTTAGGACACGCACCAATTTGTGTGCCCTTATTTGGCCATGGACCAGATTGGGGGCAGCGTGCATTCCAAATTTTTATTTCTTCAAACTCTAATGTTATGCATGAAAGATGGGTTTGAATAAAGAGACAGCTTGGAAATAACAGCTGGTTCAAAATATAGCAGCTTGTCTATTAACTTGAGTGGGCTGCACAAAGCATATACTGTACACTCATACCTGCAACAAAAGCTTGACAAACATAAGCTAAACTTCATTGGGAATCAAATATCACACAGTTAAAGAATATTACATCATCATAATTATTGCTTAGTGTTGCTTCCTCACTTACTTGTACGCACACTTTTGTAACTTCTTGATTAGTCTTAAAGAAGAAATTGCCTAGTTTGAATATGGCAAGAAATAATCTTTAGGCCTGCATTGCTGCAGAGCAGAAAGCTGCCACTAGATAGCACTGCAGTTTCAACCATGACACAGAGGTTCATGAGCGGGATTGTAACGCTTGGCAAATAAAACCATTTGGCTAACATTCATTTGTAGGTTATTTTCTTCCCATCAGCCCCCCCCCCCCCCCAGCTCAGCCCTGCCATTTCCAGAACCAAGCTTTGTCCTGAACTCTGGCCCCCGAAATGGGGAGTGGGAGAGATACTGTGCTTTCAACATGGATTTTGGAAGAGATGAACAGAGATCTAACAACATGCCAGGTACAGAGTGAAGGATATCTAAGTGTATGCATTTCAGGTCAAGACACACACACACACACACACAACTGCATAGAAACAGCAGTAGTTGTTGGATCAGGCATGTGGATCTTTGAGCAGCTTATCCCTGCTGTTTTTAAGTGTTTACCCAAATATCCCTAAAGCAGTGAGATTAATTATTTTCATTCATTTTCCAGGTCACAGTGAACTGTCATGATCCAGGTGGGAGGCAAATCTTTCATTATTTGGAGAACCATAGAACGAACAGCATCACCATCTAAAATGTAAAAATAATGGGGGAATGTGGGGATAGGGAAGGTCTTCACGTGGTGTTATCTGATCATTGGGTGTAGATGTGGAATGGATGTGGAAATCAGGTTTGTGCACCTGTGGCCCTCCTCACCTGGCTGCAGCTGATAGGCTAGAAAAGCAGGAGGGAGTACAATAGGCAGTAGGTAAATAGACCAACCTGTCAGAGTGCCATTCACACATTCAGGGCTTGGAGCAGATGGGGCAGAACATCTGGATGACACCACGACCCATGGGGGTAGGACAGTGCTTAGAAACATTATTTCTGGAGTATAACTCTTTGAATTGCTAGCTGGGGATTCTAGGAGTCACCCTCCAGCAACCTAACCTTTTCCAATCCCTGGAGAGGAAAGGACCCTAACAATTTCTTATGCTTCAACTGACGCATGGGCAGAAGGTAGATCTAGATCGGCAGGTACATATCTGGGTAGCATACAATAGATATGTAATTACTTCTGATTCTGCTGTAGTACTAAAATGTCTCCCCTCCCAGGGCTTCTTGGTATGTATGTGTAGATTACTGATGTCTGTTTGTCTTTGGCCCCACAAGAGGCCTCCTGCCTGAGACTCTTCACCAGGGACCCCTCCATCAGGCTGTTGTACGGGCATCAGAAGGGCATCCAACATCACATCAGCCCCACACCCAATAAATCCTCTGGGTGACATTCCCCATATAATACTACTGAAATGAAGGAAGTGTGGGGTAGCCAGGAATGGGCCTCTGGGTGGGAAAACTGTGACTCCCCTTCTGTACAGTCCTGGTACACAAAACAGATTCCAGCACTTAAAGACTTCTTCTGAGGCACTTTGGTGAATCTCAGTCTTTCAGGGTTTGTTTTTTGTTTGTTTTTAAGCATATGCCACAAGCCTCCCCACCCCACCAGCATTTTGATGGTTCCCCTAATCTCCCTCTGGAGTTACTGCATCCCTCACAGAATCCAGCCCAACTCAACACAAGGAAAATAGATGTTTAATGCTGCCATGCCCCTTCCCATTTCAGAGCTGCCACTTTCATCTCCCATTCAAACTTTTTAATATGACCATTCTCAGCCAGGAGGGCATATAAGGTTTTCAGGGGAGGTGTGTGCAGTTTGGGGGGGGGGGGAATCAATATTGTAACATGATTTTTTATTTTGGAAAAATGGGGAGGAAACAATTATATTCACTGCTTCCTTATTCCTCAGCTCATTGTCTCATTCTATAGCATAAGGTAGGGCATCTACTGCCATTCCTTTATTTCACTTTTATATCTGATTTACACTGTAGTGTACAGTTCATTGTGCATGAAGGATGTTACTGTGCACCCCCTCTTAAAGTCCCCTCCCATGTCCACCCCACCCTAGTGCCTAAACGAAGTCTTTTCCACCCCTGGCAGAACTAAAACAGGTATTGGGGAGTCAACATCCACACATCTCTCCCTCTTCCAATCCAAAATAACCCACTTTCTCCTCCTAAACAGACACTTGATTTTCCATAGCGCCCAGACCCCACATGCAGCCTCAGTGCTAACACTGATAATAATTTAAAGTAGTTACGTCTGGGGTGTGTATGTGTGTGTGCTACATGCCATCAAGTTGCATCCAGCTTACGGTGGCCCTAATAGGATTCTCAAGGCATGTGGGCTATTGGAGGGGCAGTTTCATTAATTCCACCTCCCCCACCCCCATGAGTTTCCACAGCTAAGCAGGTATTTGGACCCACTCTCCTCATTCCTGCTGCCTTACTCTATCCATAATGCCACACTGATTCCAAAGGATTTCAGGGCACGTCCAGGTGGGGGAAGTTTGAGCAGTCTTGTTTGTGCTTTAAAGGTTCTTTGGTGCAATCTTATTCCTCATTCAGGCAATCCTTCCACATCTGTGCATCTACCTAGCATGGTGTGCATAATATTGCCACTATATCTCATTTATCTAGAATAGTATGCATCAACTGGAAAATTTAAAACGGTAGAGTAGATGAAACTAGAGGAGGGAGGTTCTCTATCCTCTCTTTCAATGCCTCAACCCACCAAATATGTCACAGGGTTGTCACCTCAGATCTATGTGGGTGTGTACTAACCACCCACAAAGGCTACAGAAGGGGATAATTAGGAGAGCTCCGAATCATGCAAAAAAAAAAAAAAAACCTGTAGCCATAGCAGTAGGAGCAGGGCAACTCTAAGTCAAAACACATGTGGACACCATAATTTGATTTGAACCAAACAGCACCAAAAGTGATCCAAAAGGTAGATGCCCATCTGGACATGCCCTGAATTAAAGTTTTGAAAAAGATAAAGAATAAAAAAATAGAATCTTTTTTCAAAATTTAGAAATCCTTTATTTGCTTTTAGCAATGGTATTTCAAATGAAATTATCAGATGATACAAGTTGGAAGGGAAGGGCATAGGATTTTTATGTTTAGCAAAAGGTATTTTTAAACTGGGATGGTTTCAGAGGACAGGGAAATGAGCTGAGTCTGAGTTGTAATTTCTCCCCTTTTAGAAGAATGAATCAGAGCTTGGAAACTTCATTTGTTTGGACTACAGCTCCCAGAATCCCCTTAGCCAGCAGGCTGGCAATGAGAATCTGGGGAGCTGTAATCCCCAAAAGGAACACTTCCTTACTCTGGAAGGAAGGCATACTTTGCAATGACTTGGCCCCTGTGGCACCGGACTCACGGTGGCACCATGGTTTGCCCTACTTCTTTATTCTTTCTCCTGCTCATTGGAACCACCCTCCTCCTGTGGAAACAGAGACTAAAAGCTTAATTCATGGACGTGTCTTCTCAGGAAGACAGCTCACTCAGTCCAGTGGGATTGCCACCACTAAGTAGGTACGTACAGGATTGTAACACAAGGGCCTCGAGCAAGATGTGATGGCACTAATGGTGGCAGCCGACTCTCTACAGGATGATCCTGAAGACTCTTCTCAAAGATGCTGCCAAGTTTGTGTGACCCTCAGGGGCATGAGCTTGGCAAAGAAACCCTCTTCCTGATATACTGCCATCTGGACTGGTATGCAACAAGAGCATCCCGACAGCAAAACATCAGCACAGGGAGTGCATCGTTTTGGTTTGCAGTTAAATATGTATTAAGACGGCTTATTAAAAGAGAGAGCAAGAGACTAAGGCAGGGGAAAGGTGGGGCTAGTAGGAATTTATTAGATTCAGAGCATGAATTCCAAATCTGTGCACCAGAAGTGTGGCAAGAAGTTTTCACCTCGGAGAGGAGGGATGGAAATGAAGTCCCAAGACTGTATTCAGGCTTCAAATTGTCTCTAAATCGCATGCAAAGAAGACAGCAAATGGTTCTTGGTGGCCAAAGAAAGGGATAAGAGATTTATTATTTATTTAAAATATTTTTATCTTGCCTTTCTCCTTAAAAAGAACCCATGGCGGCTTACATTATTAAAAAGGCAATATTAAACAGCTAAAAACAGTAAGCATACAAATATTTTAAAAAGAGTTAAACAAGTATTATATTAAAACGGAAATAAGATCGATACTAAAACACATTTAAAACAACAGAGCACAACAATCCATTTAAACACCCATCTCAGACCACCAGTTATTAAGGGAAAGCCTGCCTGAAGAGAAAGGCCTTTGCCTGATTGCAGGAGGACAACAAAGATGGGGCCAGCCTAGCTTCCTGTGGGAGGGAGTTCCAGAGTCTGGGTGCAGCAACAAAAAAGGACCTCTCCTGTCTCCCCATCAAGCACACCTGTGAGGGTGGTGGGACCAAGAGAAAGGCTCATAGAGAGAGATGTGGTCTTTTAGATAGATTGGACCCAAGCCATTTAGGGCTTAATAAGTTAAAAACAGCACTTTGAATTGTGCGCGGAAGCGAATCGGCAGCCAGTGGAGCTGCTCTAACAGGAGGGTCACATGATCCCTGTAACCAGCCCCAATCAGCAATCTGGCTCCTGCATTTTGGACCCGCTGGAGTTTCCAAAGCAGCCCCACGTAGAGTGCATTACAGTAATCCAGTTGAGATGTAACTAGGGCATGTGTCATTGTGGCCAGATCAGCCTTCTCAAGAAATGGACACAGCTGGCTCACTAGTTTTAACTGTGCAAAGGCATTCCTGACCACCGCCAAAACCTGGGCATCCAGGCTAGAGATGAACCCAGGAGTTTCCCCAAGCTGAGCACCTGTATTTTCAGAGGGAGAGTAACCTCATCCAGCACAGACTGCAACCCTATTCTTTGATCTGCTTTCGACTGACCAGGAGCACCTCTGTCTTGTCTTGATTAAGTTTCGGTTTATTTGCCCTCATCCAGTCCATTACTGACACCAGGCACTGATTTAGAACTGAAACAGCCTCCCTGGATTTAGATGGAAAGGAGAGATAGAGTTGGGTATCATCAGCATACTGGTGACATCGAACCCCCAAACTCTGGACATCTTATCCCAGGGGTTTCATGTAGATGTTGAATAGCATAGGGGACAAAACAGATCCCTGAGGGACACCACAGGCCAATAGCCCGGGTGTTGAACAGGAGTCCCCCAGCACCACCCTCTGGGTTCTCCCTTCCAGGAAGGACTGGTGCCACTGTACAACAGTGCCTCTCAGTCCCATCCCACAGAGACGGCCCAGAAGGATACCATGGTATTGAAAGCCGCTGAGAGGTCCTGCAGAAAATACAGGGACACACTCCGGCTGTCCAGTTCCTGGCACAGGTCATCCACTAAGACGGCAAAAGCAGTCTCTATCCCATAACCAGGCCTGAAGTCAGATTGAAATAATTATTAATAAATTATTAATTAGAAACAACCAACAACAGGAAAGAAGGGAGGGAGGGGGAAAGAGAGGAAAGAGACAAACTGGAGGGTTTGGAATAGGGATGTAATTTTTGGAATTAAAGAACCCGAAGACCCATAATTCAGCAAGACCCCCACAGGCCTAATTAGGGGACTGGGAGCCCTAAAAAGGCAGAGCAACTCTTTCACATCCATGCCATTTCCCCATCGCTTTGTCAACCATTTGAAAAGGGGTCCCATTGGACCACGGGGATCACGAGGATTCCCTGCAACTTTCCAAGATACATAAGGGAACAAGGCAGAGGCAGCTCCCATCAGAACTCGCTCCTCCATGCCCTTTTGCAAGTTGCAGAAAATCCTCTTGATTCCTGCAGGACACTTTTCTCATGGTCAAAAAAAGTGGCACAGGTCTCCCCAAATTATGAGTCTTTAATTCCAAAAACCCATCCCTAGTTAGGAATCCAATGCATTTAGTATAAGCTGGTTGAATAGCTCAGTGAGTTGGAGTATGGGGTTGGGAGTTCAATTCCTCACTCTGCCTCCCAGGAGACGAGCCAACCTGTGTGGTCTTGGACAAGTTGCACAGTTTAAAGTTGGCCCCAAAGGGAATGGTAAACTGCTTCTGAGTACTTTATATCTAGGAAGCCCTGACAAGAGTTGCCATACATCAAAATCACCTTGATGGCACATAATGTAATTTAATTTAGGTGGCAAGGAATTCCCTGGAATTCAGATGCCACTCTGAACAGCTTAGGATGTTATCTTGCACACATTCTTTCTATTCTTCCTGTTCCAGGCTAACCTTATGCCTAAAAACACACAAGCCACTCTCCTGAATGGCAGAAATTAGCAGCTTGCAGTTTTCCTGTGACATCATTGTGAAGAAAGGAAAGCACAAGAATTGGGCATGTGTTAGGTGGATCATATAATCTCAGCAGAGAAGCACCCCTCAAATTTGGGAAGGGATTTGCCCCTCAGTCTATGAGCCATCCATCTCTTTGGCATCCCTTTCTTAGAGAGAAAGGTAATACCTGAAGACGTTTTACATTTCCCCAGCTTAGAGCCATCTACATACAGGTGGAGTGCCTTTGTGAAATTTTTATTGACTCACCTGCGTAATTGACCTTCTGCTGATCCTGATCATGGAGGGAAATTCTGACATTGAAAATTTTCTTCAGTGTTCACCTGAAAGTGCATAGAATCAGCATAAAGCTCTCTCTCGTTCTCTGTGTGTGTGTGTGTGTGTTTTGAGGCATAAACATTTTTATGCATCCATAATCAGACAGGACTTCTTTTATTAGCCAGCCTCATACAAGAGTTTGGGGAAGGTATGTGCATTTCCTTTGTAAGACAAAAACATTGCGTACACCAAGCGGGGAGAGGCAGGGAGCTGATAGACTTTGTATCTGGATGATGCAGCAGAACAGCTATGGAAAATGGCTAGCATCTGTTGAGAGTTTCATACTGAGAACCTGTGTGTATGCCGTCTTGAAAACAGAGCTTCATCTGAATCTAATCCAAGCTAAAATGGCTTCAGATTAAAAGTGAAAATTGGTGGAAAAAACATCATTTAAGATATGTAGACAACACCATATTAATGGTAAAATGAAGCAATGACTTGATATGACTACTGAGTAAGGTTAAAGAAGAAAGTTCAAAAAGCAGGATCACAGCTGAAGACAGAAACCATGACTACGGAAAAATTATATAATGACAATGCTAACAATGAAACTGAAATTGTGAAATGTTTTCTATACTGTTGTTCAATCATGAATCCAAATGGAGACTACAGCCAAGAAATCAAAGGCAACTCAGGTGGCAATCCAGTAAGAAGTCGCAACTAGAGTAGGCCCACTGAATCAGTGGAATTTATGAAGGAATTGACTTACCAAATCCCTACTGATTCAATGGGCCTACTCTAGTTGCAACTTCCTACTGGATTTCAGGCTAAAACTTGAAAGAGGAGTTATGAATGAACTGAAATAGAACCTTAAGGGTAAGGAAGTACTTCTAGAGACCAAGGCCAAGATAATGTATACTATGATATTCCTGGTTATTATGCACAGATATGAAAAGTGGACAACGAAGAAAGCTGAAAGAAATAAAAATAGATTCCTTTGAAATGTGGTGTTGGAAGAAAGCTTCTGAAATACAGCCGACTACTAGGAAGACAAATAAGTGGATGCTAGATCAAGCCAAGCCTGAACTCTTTCTAGAAGCAAATTGGTAGAAGAAAGGCTTTCATACTTCGGACATATCATAAGAAGGCTGTCATACTTTATAAGAAGAGAAGCTCACTGGGAAAGAAAATGATGAAAGAACAGTTGAAGGCAGCAAGACAGAGAAAAAAACAAACATGAGATAGATGGATTGACTCAATGGGAAAAAACCCACAGCTTTTGTTTTGCAAGACCTGAGCAGACTGTTAACAATAGGGCTTTTTACAGGTCACAAATTTGTTGTTGTTGTTGTTACATGCCAACAAGTCACCTCTGACTTACTTACTGCTGCTTTCCACCTTTCCCAGCATTACTGTCATTTCCAGAGAATCCTGCCTTCTCATGATGTGACCAAATTAGGACAGCCTCAGCTTCAACATTTTTGCCTCCAGATATAGTTCAGGCTTGATCTAGGAGCCACTTGTTCATCTTTCTGGCAGTCCAGGGTATCCGCAAAGCTCTCTTCCAGCACCACATTTCTAACAAATCAATTATTTTCCTGTCAGTTTTCTTAACTGTCCAGTTTTCACACCCGTACATGGTGA
The DNA here is from genome assembly GCA_037013535.1 of Intellagama lesueurii. Lineage (NCBI taxonomy): Eukaryota > Metazoa > Chordata > Lepidosauria > Squamata > Agamidae > Intellagama > Intellagama lesueurii. The sequence continues at coordinate 215,167,452 of JBAJHW010000003.1, forward strand.
TCGGAAAGGAAAGAGGGTGGATGATCTCAATCTTGGTCTCCATTCTTACACTTGATTATCTTTTCTAGATCCTTCATTGCTGCCCTTTTGCGTCTCAGTCTTCTGATTTCTTAGCAGCATTAGGATTAATGACTGAACCAAGGTATACAAAAGATGCAAGTATTTCAATTGTGTCATTGTCAACATTAAAGTTGGGTAGTTCTTCATGTTCTTCATGATTTTTGTCTTCTTCATGTTCAGGTGCAGTCCTGCTTTGGCACTTTCTTCTTTCACTTTCCCTAACAGGCATTTCAAGTCATTACTGTTTTCTGCCAGTAAGACAGTGGCATCCGCATATCTTAAATTATTGATGTTTCTTTCACCAATTTTCATGCCTCCTTTATCTGAGTCCAGTCCAGTTTTCTGTATGATATGTTCTGCATAGATTGAACAGATAAGGGGATAAAATGTACCCTTCTCTGACCCCTTTGCCTATAGGAAACCATTCTGTCTCTCCATATTCTGTCCTAACAGTAGTTTCTTGTCCACAATACAAGTTATGCATCAGGACAATCAAGTGCTGAGGCACAAACATTTCTTTCAGAACAACCCGTAATTTCTCATGATACACACAGTCAAAGGCTTTGCTGCAGCCCAGGGGTCTCCAAACTTTTCACCATGCGGGCCACGTCATATATTTTCCACATTTTCAAGGGCTGAAGGAACATGCGCACGTGCATGCGTACGCACGCGCACACATGACCACATGCACACACAAACGGGAAGAGATATCTTGCCCCCCCCTTTTTTTGTCTTCTTTCATTTGTCTACACCAGTCGTTGTAGTAGCTCTTTTTGTCTCTATGTGACAATCACTGAAAAATTGCATTCAAGGTTCTGGCTCTACTTCTGTCCCTTTTGCTTCTTGTCTGTCCTTTGCAATTTTAAATGTTTCTTCCACTATCCATCTAGGGTTTTCTTTTCTTTTTATTACAGGAATTGTCTTTTTGCTTTCTTCCCTGATAATATCTCTGGTTTTACTCCACAGTTCTTCTGATTCATGATCAAGTAAGTTTAATAGTACAAATCTGTTCTTTATGTGGACTTTAAATTCATCATGTTGTTTAGATTCTGTTTATGCACTACAATTCTTTTAGTGTTCTTTTTCAGCTTTACCCTAATGTTGGATATTAACAGTTCATGATCAGTACCACAATCCACTCCTGGTCTTGTTTTGGCTGAGAGAATACAGCTTCTCCACCTCCTGCTTCCAATTACATAGTCTATTTGGTTTCTATATTGACCATCTGGTGATGTCCACATGCATAGTCATCTGTTTGGTTGTCTGAAGCATGTATTTGTGATAAACATATAGTTGGCTTCGCGAAACTCTATGTCATTCTCCTGCTTCATTTCTGTCCCTAGGCCAAATTTTCCAACATTTGGTTCTGCTTTGTTCTCTACTTTTATGTTCCATTCATCTATTATTATAAGTATATCTTGTTTTGGTGTATGCTGAATTTATATACTCGCTGTAAGTCAAAAGCAACTTGACCACACATGATAATTAAAAAAAACAATGATAGCTGGAGAGTGAGATGGAGAGATTAGGCAGGTGTAGTCCTAGAAAGCAATTTTTCTGAGCTCTGCTTTAAAGGTACACATTACTAGCCCACATACCTACGAAGATTTTTTAGCATCATATAAAAGTCATTTTCCCTATTTTGTTGCTGATCATTTGATCAGAGAATTATGTATGCATTTATGTCTTTATTTTGTTTAATAAAATCCAGGAAAGGCTTTCAGTAGTCAAGAGCAAGACGTTGGAACCATACAAAATAAGCTAAAGGTTCCTGCAAGTAGTATTCTTCTGCTTCCAGTCTCCATGCCCAAAATTCAAAGTCCTTTCACAAGCATAAAACCAAGAAGGAGAGCAGACTGATTTGCCATGTGTATTCGAAGTCTGGACTGAGACTTCTTGGAGAAATTATTGTATTTGTATGTGCAGTGCACATGTGTGCATGCAAAATGTATTGCAGTAACACTTTGTCAAGTCAATGAACAGACCAATATGAACTTGGCTTTTCCATCTGATTCCTGGGTCTCAGTACTAATGGTTCCCAAACTTGGGCCCTCAGACATTATTGGACTTCAGTTCGCAGAAAGCTTCACCCAGTATGGCAAAGAGTCAGGGATGCTGGGCTTGGTAGCCAGCTTGATAACTAAGAGAGATGGAGCATCTGGCTATGGAGCCAAAGGTTGGAATTTCAATTCTCTACTATGCCTTGTCGGAATAATGGCCTGTGTAGTCTTGGGCAGGGTGCACAGTCACACAATGCACCCAGAATAAAGTAATGATACACCACTTTTAAGTATAGAGAGCCCTGGGAAGGGTCACCATAAATCAGAAGTGACCTGACAACTTGTTATTGGTGTTGTTGTTATTAGTGCACCAACAACTTGGGACTCATTGTACATGGCTGTAAGGGTTGCCTGGTATGAAACTAAGACAAAGCAGGAGCTGAGCACTGAGAGAGCTGATGGATTTGGGGCACCATTAGGAGGGGAGTCCCAGCAAGAGTAGAAGACACCCATCCTGGCCATTCCAAAGAATCAGTCATAACACTGCTTGTGACCTTCCCTGGGGAACTGCAATCTGAAAGCATCACTTAAATAGAGACAATGTGAAGCTGAGAAAATAAATAGGGCAGATAACAAGGTTATTTGCATAGTTATTAGCCTCCAGGATTTGAAATCATTTTGATGTGGGACGTGCTGTCATTACATGTCGTGTCATCACTGCGCCTGAATTTGTGGGCTGGGAACTTATCTCAGCTCCCGTCCCTTCCCTTATAGAGAACTAGTGAATGTTTCTTCCCAAACAAGGGTCTTCTGTGCCTTGTTGTTGTTGTTTAGTCGTTAAGTCGTGTCCGACTCTTCGTGACCCCATGGACCAGAGCACGCCAGGCCCTCCTGTCTTCCACTGCCTCCCGGAGTTTGGTCAAATTCATGTTCTGTGCCTTAGAGATCATTAAGGCTGTCACCATCTTGCTATGCAGATTAATCTCTCCTGCCAATAAGACCATCACATTGCCACTCAATCAGTCCCTCCCCTGGGGTTTATTTTATTTTGCAGCCATGCAGCAAAACCAAGAAATCCTCCAGACTGACAGTTTCCCTCTTAATCTGATTGAATAGGTGTAGAGTGACGTGGCCTTATTCACTAAGGGCTCACAGGGTGAAAGTCCTGGTAGCAGTGGTGATGATAATGTCATCTGCCACCCACACAGACCTCCCTGCTCCCACTGAGCTTAGCTTGCAGTCCTCACAACTGGACATTTCCCAGCAACAATTTATTGCTGTGAGCTATTCCTGTTATAATGAAAAGCATTTTTGGTGTGTCAATCATTCAGATCCATTAGCTTTACGGAAGGCTTGCTCTTCTTGGTCAAGATGAAATTGAATTCAACTAAAACAACAGAGCTATTTGCACCTTTGGATGCCCATTAAACCTTTCGAAATCCCATGAGAAGCATCTGTACTTCAGTATCTATATCGCACTGCTTGACCCTGTTGCTGCACATGTGACCATAGGCAGTTTAACAGGGACAGCATTTTGAAGGGCGGCGTACTGGGAAGGGAACCTGCGGCTTCGTTTAGACTCTAGAAAAGACCAGTTTCTTTTTCCATTCAGATCCAGTGACTTAAGAGAGAACAAGCTAAGATTTGCTATTGAAGCTAAATTAAGGTTATGGCAGAGTTAGAAAAAGTTAATCTTTAAAATTGCAGCTCCCAGAATCTCCCTGCCAGTTGGGAGTTAATAGTTGGAAAAAGTAACCTCTTCAAGAACTGTTTATGTGCCACCAACACATTTCTATCCAACTTAAGTTGAGATGCTTGGTTAAGACCAAAACAAGAGCGTTGTTGGCGCTAGTTATGAAGCTCTGTGCATTCTGTTCATATTAAAACACAGAGAGTTTGTTAATCTACGTGAGAATTTCATGTCCCAGTAGCACAGTACTCAGCAGATTGGATTCTCTGGCAAGTGGGAGCTTTTTAATAGCCCAAGGCAGAACAGCTATTCTCAACAAAGACCAATTTATTTAATGAAAACAAAGCATGAAATCAGGCATACATGAAAACAAAGCCTACAAACAGCCTGTTAATTTAGCTAAAACTCTTAACAGCTGGAGACAGCTTTTGATATTTGAGAAACAGGAAAATGGGAAGCACAAATGAAATCACAACCATTTTTTGTGATTCTGTATAGTGTCTCTGAGTTAGTGTCTCATGCTTCTCAATAAGAACATTAGAGGAGGCTTTTTGGATCAGACCAAAGGCCCATCAAGTCCAGCTTTCCCTTCTCCCCGTTGCCAGCTAGTTGCCCATGGAAAGCCCACCAACAGGACTTTCAAGCACAACTGTGCCCTCCTTCTCTTGTTCTCCAGCAGCTATAGCTGCAACTACATGGCAGCCTTGCTACTGTTTGAGTCACAGCCTTTTTTATGCTTCTATTTAGATTATGTGATTGCACAGAGACAGTGGATTGTTCCGGTACCAGTGACCACATTGGCCCCTCAATCTGGTGCGGTTTGATCCACGTCACAGCTCACAGCCCCACTTTCTTTGACCGTGCCTTCTGCCAGTCTCTTTGGTCTCTTTTTATGTTTCATTGTAAAGACATGAGCTGTTTAAAGCATTGCATGGGGATAGCTTTCCAACATTCTCCATAATGTACAAATGCATACACATATACCACGGAAACACAGTAGTCTGATGTAGCTTATCGGAGTTGTCTCTATTTCATATCACTTTTTATCTTTTTATTTTTATTTTTTGTCCACATAGAGGTGATCTACCACTAAACTAATATATCAATTCAGTGATAAGGTGATCTAGCACTAAACTCAGTAGTTTATTTTTTAAAACATATAGAATACTTTGAGGTGACTAGGGAGAAAGATTGCAGGGATGGGTGTTCCCACTGACCAAAAAATAATAATCATAATGCCCAGCTTAGTACATCACCAGAATACCATCCACAGTTATGCCCCCCTCCATCATTTTGGAGAAGGAAACAATGGTTCACATGGGGGAAACACCGTTCAAATCACTCTGGATTGAAAACAGGAGAAGCCTCTAACTCTGTTTTGGAAGCAAAAAGGACTGGGCTGATTCACATTGTCCCTTGTGTCATGCGATCAGTTTTTAAAAATTCAGTGCATCTATTTTACTTCCACAGCAAATCCCAGACTATTTCCCCATGTAGTTGCAACCTTATATATACACCTCCTTTGGTACTGGAAGGAATATATATTCAGTAGCTATTACTGGTCTTATTCCACATGAATGTCAAACCCCCCCCCCCTTTTAAAACTATCCATCCCCGCAAGGCAAGAATAATCTCACTCCCCTGAGGAGACAATTGGAAGGTAACTTAATAGCAATGTTCCAAGATTTGAAGGGCTGTCACACAGATGATAGAGCAATTTTGAGTATTCCATAAGGCTGCCTGCATCTCACAAATTTTCTACCGATTGAAAGGACCACGTTTTCCTGCTGTTCTTGCTGGAGTTTTAGCAACCTTTAGCTGCCTTTAAGAGGTCTGGCAGTGAGGGACCTTACTAGGCTGTGGTGACTGTCAATCACTCCAGCAGTGAGCAATGGTTCCCTCTCTGCCTCTGATTTTAAAGAGAGCCATGCCTCTCTACTTAAGAGTATTTTCCCGCTCTTTTTCAGTCAGTATTTAGTCAGTATACAGTTAGTCATGTAGTGCAGTATATGTAGTCAGTAAGCAGACTGAGTCAGTTAAGCTCGGTTTGTGTAACCCGTCATCATTTTTTAAATCTGTTCAGAACTGTGAATAAATGGAAATTCTGTTCTCTCTCTTATCAGTGTTTCAAAGTAAATTATTAAGAGTGTAAGTACAAGTTGATGAGAATCAAAAAGGGGTGGTCTACTTTTGGGAGACTTGAAGCTAATTTTGCTCTCTAGGTCCTTATACTATCCGCTTTACAGTCAGAGATTTTTCTAGCCAAAATTTCACACTCTGTCAAGAGTTCTAGGTGGTAGATATAAGCCAATAGGTTCAAACTATAGGAAAGAGTTTTTGATTAGAACATCATGAAAATATTTTTCATGGTGTAAGGTGTTTGGCACCATGAAGCAGATGGTCTTGGAAGGTTGTGGACTATCATTTGGTGGGGAAAAAAACTATGTAGAAGCCAGCCAGCTATTGAGGTGGTTGTAGCAAGAGGAAGGGGCTGCACTAGATCTGGCTTGGGGCCGGCCTTCCCATTGGGCAAGGCCAAGTACTCACAGTGTTAGAACACAGGGTATGAAGAACTGAGCGCCCTCCCAGAGTTTCTCCAGAGAACTTCACTGGCCACATTTGGCCAGTGTGTGCCTTGCCAGATCTGGCCAAATCCTCAAATGTCTGGCTTTAAGGGGCCTATGGAACCTGGCATTGTACAGAGGATGCCTTGGAAGATTGCCTATCCTGCTGCAGCACAGGAGATCCCCACAGCATCCCATCCACAAAGTCTGGCCCTGGACAAGGCCCCCCGAGGCCCACCTGTACTCTGCCTTACTTTCAGAGCAGAATGAAACTGGCTGCTGAGGGGGAAGGAGCAGCAGCACTTGGGCTACGGCTGAGCCTACCGGTGGGTGGCAGGCACATGTATTGGTTGATCTTGGAGTGATTTACAGTAGATCAGCAAGGATTTGCTGACTCGAACAGTTTAAAAATAGTAGCAACAAATTGACGTTTCCCACCCCCACCACCTTACATTGTAATGTTAAAAGGAAAGAATCTGAAGGATAAGCAAGAGTGGATTTTTTGTGAGGAAGGATTGTGAGTTCTTACACTTAAGTTTCTCAGATACCTCTTTTGCAGCTGGCTACAGCTGTAGATCTCAGGCGGCAGTAAAATTTAAAACAGCAGTAGTAACAACAATGAAGTAGATCAGCAGTTCCCAGCCTTTGAGTCCGCAGATGTTCTTGGACCCTAACTCTCAGAAATCCTGGCCAGCACAGCTGGTGATGAAGGCTTCTGGGAGTTTTAGTCCAAGAACATCTGGGAACCCAAGTTGGGAACCACTGAAGATCATCCAAAACTGAAAACTATCCACCTGTGGCCTATGTTTTCTAGCTGTTTACCAGCCTCTCTAGCTATTCTTACTAGTAAGCGGGCTGCAGACTGTCTTCCCCCATCCACAACATGCTTTTTCAGTTCCTGAATTATTTATATAGAACCACCACAATAAACAGCAACATGGCTGTTTACATCAACCCACTTCCTCCCCTGACTACTTCTCAAATAGCCACTGTTACAAGACCTCTATTCAGAGCATGTTACCATAGTCTCTTGAGACTGAAGGATGCCTACTACGATTGAAATAATAGGCCAGCCCTACCATTAGTCAGTGAGTGCAACTGCTCAATACAAACAAGAGGTGGGAAGGGCAGCTGTGTCAGCCTTTGGCTGTTCCTCCTGGTGCCTCCCTGCTAGTCATTTTCTCCCCCTGGTGAAGGATAGAACTCTATGTGCAACACAGCCTGTCCTGTAACCGCCTGCCCCCATTGTCAGGCGGTTACAGGACCTGATGATTTCAGGTGTGGTGAAGGATCTATCCCATTGCAAGTAAGATTCAGTTGCCAGTCTAGACAGTTCCTCTACATCAGACCTGGGCAAAGTGCGGCCCACGGGCCACATACGGCCCGCGAGCCGCTCCTGTCCGGCCCGCCGGTCGTCACTCCAGTTGCTTATCTTTAACATACCGCAAAAAACCTCTTTAGTATTTGTGAAGATTAACAAGTTTAAAATAAAAACAATCATAACATCACTGTTTCATTTTATTTTTAAGTAAAGTTGGTTCGGCCCCCGAACACAGTTCAGATTTTTCATGTGGCCCCCTATAGAAATTAATTGCCCACCCCTGCTCTACATAAACTGGAATGGATACCATCTCGTCCCTTGCCTCAGCTGCAAAATGTCCTGGCTCAACCCTGGCACATTCCTATGAAAAATAGCCCAAACTACTAAAGCAGCACTGGGATTAATCTTGGATCAGTATCATCTGGAAGCTACACCTAGTCAGTATAGTGAATCTGGAAATTATACCTACTCAGGCTAGAACCCAGGAGATCCGGGTTCAAATCCCTGCTTAGGAATAGAAATTCACAGGGGGTGGAGATGGACACCGGTAAAACTACTCCTCACATATCTCATGTACCTTGAAAGCCCTGTTAGGGTTGCTATAAGTCTGACGGAACTTAATATAAAATTAATATAAAATTATTATTGACAACACATAATATAAAAATGGTTTAAGTAAAGATGAGAAGGAAAAGAAAAGAAAGGTGACATATAGTAGCACTTTAAAGACTAAAATATTTATTTCAGTGTGAGCTTTCATTGTTTAAGTGGTTTAAATTAACTTTCTTCATTCCCCTTTTGCTGAACCTGCTTTGTCATTTCTTTGACTCCCCACTCCCTGTATTCCCCCCCCCCCACATTCATTACTTCTGAGAGATTTTTGTCCACTTTAGGGGGAATAATTCTATACAACCCTAATCAAATGTTAGTATAAAAACATTTTGCCTCCTCTACTCAGTAGAAAACAGATCTTAGACAAGTTACATTGGCCATGCTAGCTAGGGAATTCTGGGACATGTAGTCTAAAAAATTAACTTTCTCAAATTCTGGCAGAGGCTGTTATCAATGTGTGTGTGTGTGTGTGTGTGTGTGTGTGTGTAGGACATCAGGCTTCCATAACATGCCACAGGGCTAGTCTGCATGAACAGCCTTCAACCTAGACAAGGCTCTGGGTAAGCGGGGTGAGACAAGTCGCCTGCTCAAGTACATCTGTATTTTTCAGTCACTTCTGCTAAATATTTCAGAGATTTACATGGGAAAGCTCTCGGCCTGTCAGCCCAGATTGGCATCAGGCAAGCGAGAAGGCTACAGCGCCTCCTTAGGGAGAAATGAATAATTGACACCTCCTGTCTCATCAGTTGAGGAGGAAGAGGAGGCAATTCTAGAGGCTCCTTGGTTATATCTGGAACGAGGCTCAAGGATCAGAGGCCAAACCTGTAACCCATGCCGAGGAATAATCCTGGGTCCAATGCATTCAATACAGAGAGTTAGAGGTGCATTTGTAACCCCACTCACAAAACTGAAACAGGCTCAGATCTCTGAAGGAGCCACTCACATCCCTGTATGGCATTAACTGGAGTGCCAGCACTCATTCCACAAACTGGGTTAGCTTGCCTCTTGGAATCAGTACACACCAACCCATCCTTTGAACTTCTGGCACCCTTTAGATTGTGCTATTGCACAATGGTGCCATCAGGGGAGGACTCCAGGTCAAAGACATCTAGGGTGCCACTTTGGGCAGACTGACCACATTTGGAGGCAACTGTCATCTTAAGAGGGGCTCCCTCTATGGACATGAAGTGAAAAGTTTAGAATGCACTCATATTACTCTATGACAGAAACTCATCTGACCCCAGACTTCCCAAATTCTCCTTGCAATAAATGCCATCGAGCTCTATGCTGGTAATGAGGTCTACTGAATATAAGCAGAGCTGCTTGCCAAACATCTCTGTTCCTGGGAGGAAACGGTTAATGGCCCCAACACACAGGCCATTCTCCAATATATCAAACAGCTTGCTGGGGTAATTCTCTTATAACCACATGTGCTTTGCTACACACAAGGCCACACAGTTGTGTGAGGGGATGTTGTCTAAAGTGGTCCTTCCCTCTGTGCAACAGCTTTTAATGTCACAGTGTGACTTCCCTTCTCCCAGGGTGAAAAAAACAGAAGCACTGCTGGAAAGAAAACCAACTGTACTCTGTTATAGTAATGTAACACGAGACAGAAGGGACCATCTGACTCCCTCTTGCAAAAGAACAGGGCCTGGAAAAGTTACTTTTATGGATGACAACCTCCAGAACGCCAAATTTTTTAATTTTTCTGCAAATCCCAGAAAAATCTCCTGGCCATGCTAACTGAGGAATTTGGGAAGTGGTAGTCGCAAACAGTAATTTTTCCATAACTCTGCAAAAGAGCTGCTGGATCAAAAAGACATCCCCAGCAGTCTTTTTAGGCCCGCACAGATATTCGGGCAACTCCACCTACATCAGCAGTTAGGCAGCCTCTCATCATCATCATCACCATTGAACTGCAGAGCTGGAAGGGACCCTAAGGATCCTCTTACTCATGTCTTTCTCTAAACCACAAAGGATAGGGTATAAGTCACACAGACCAGAATCCTATCGGCTACTCGTGCCAGCAGAAATGCAACTGTTTAAATTGCAGCATCAACTTGTTGCTAGTTAATGACAAAAAATACAATTAATGAGTCTTTAACTAGAGACAATCTGTTGCTGTGATTGACACCATTGCACTTGACATCAGCATAAATAATCAATATGATTCCAGCCATAGTAAAGTGTAAAAAAAAAAAATGGACAAAGGTGCCATCCCTTCTTGACACCACAGTCCTATGGTCGAGGTGGGGTGACGGGTTCTTACAACATCATTCCAGAAGTCACTTGGTAGATACAGTTCAATTATGTTTAGTTACCACACAAAGAGATGTACCCAAAACTCTTTAAATGAGCACCTGCCATTATGAAAATTCTCTTACTATCAGGAACAAGTGCTTCAATTTTAATAGACTTTATTGGGCGACTGCAATACGATTTTACCATCTTCCAATCACTAACTATCCAACTCCACATTCAGAAAAGTAAATGTTCCCCTTCTCCTCCACCTCTTTCTTTTCTTGAGACTGCTGAAAGACAGAGACAAAAGACCTTAATGTATGTGTGTGTGTTTACCTAAAAAAAAAAAAAAAACCCAGCAGATTAACATACAAGTGTATTTAACCATGGTGTTTGCTTTATTAACCTCTCAATGATGGACAAAAAATGGCACAGGTCACCTGAGGCCTGAACAGGGAGGGGGAAGAGAAGATGAAGGTTCAAAGGTTCCCTAGGTGTCATAGTGATCAGGACTAATGGATAGATTTCGAATCGCCACAACCATTAGCTACCAGGACAGTGTCTACAGGGGCTTCACAGTATCACTAGAAAGAACCAGAACCTCAAGAGTTACCACTAACCCCACAGTAGACTTTGGCATGCCTCAACAATGGCTACTGGTGGAGTTGATTCCCATACTTCAATGTGCATGCTTTGCAATCAAAACATGCCTGGTTCAGCTCTCAGCATCTTAGTATTTTTATTTGTAAGTAATGGGGAAGACAGTACTGCATGGTAAAGACAAGCAATCTGACCTGCTATAAGCCCACTGTCTGTCAAATACAAATTATGCCAGGCTGAAGGAACACATAAAAAAGGAGCCAGATTGACGGTGTGTGTGTGTGTGTGTGTGGTCCTTTTGAGTACACAGCTTTGCAGAGCAACATGAAACATGTGATGGATAGAGGCTGCCAAAATCTGGGGGGGGGGGATACTTTTTTTAGATCACACCTCCCAGCATCCCCAGGCAGCACGCCCATGGGCCATGCTGCCTCAGAAAAGGGGCCTGGGAGGTGTAATCCAAAAGGAAAATATTTTCAGGCTTTGCTTTGGTGGAGAAAGGTTGCAACAGCAGAAGGCTGCACAGCAAGTGAGTCAGGCAGAATCCCTAGAAAAGGCAAAGTGCTGCCAATACTGTACACCTTACTCCATACAGCCTCCGGGCCCAGCCGTCCTCCTCCCCCAGGCTTAGGCACCTGCAGCAGCAGTGCCACCTCTGCTGCTCTTACCCTTCTTTTCCCCATCTTTGTCTCTGTTCAGCCTTTCTTCACCGATTCTACACCTCAGGCTCTCAAGATGACTCCATTTTCCCCAGATGATGACTCATTAAATAATCGACTGAACAGCAGGATGTCCGCAGGGTTCTACAGCTTGCTCATTCCATGTTGCCTAGCCTCTGCTGGACAGAAGAACTGCTGCCAGCCGATGAGCAGCTTCGTTGTGTCACAGAGACACCCTGCGGGGCAGACAAGAGTTGGTCCAGAAGTCTTCACCACAGACAGCTCTGTTCCTGTCAGATCAGCACAGGAAAGGTAGGCGTGTGGCACAGATTCTTTCACTAAGGCTCCAGTGGGCCCTCACAGCTCCTTCTTGGAGAGGCTTTACTAATTGCAGGTCCATGCATGCCCCTTGGGAATAGTCCTCTACCTCCCATCTGGTCCAGAATCCCCTCCATTTCCCCAAACCTACACAAGAAAAACATCTGGCCACCATCACACTGATGGCTGCATCTGTAAATATCAAAAGCAGCCTCTACCTGGACTCTGCAGGTATTGTTGGAGACTACAAGTCCCAGAACTGTCCAGCTACTATGGCTCCTGTCTATGCTAGCAGGGAGATATGTAGAGCTGTAGTCCATCATCATCATAAACAACCATCATCATCAACATCCTCATCCTCATCTTAGAACTGCAGAGCTGGAAGGGACCCTATGGATCATCAATTCCAGCCCCGGTCCAAGAGGCACAGTGAGGAATCAAACTCCCAGCCTCTAGTTCCACAGCCAGGTACCTAAACCATTGAGCTCTCCAGTGGTAATAAATAAATAAATAAATAAATAAATAAATAAATAAATAAATAAATAAATAAAACTAACAAAATAATTAATCTTGAGCAGAGCATTTGTTCCCACTAAGAAATGCAATGTATGACTTGAAGCAAGGAGTTGAGTTATCATGAGGGAACGCACAAGGCTTCCACAGCAGAAGACACCCTATGCAGCAATTTTTGAATCAAGGGATCCAATGGCCAGACATAGGACACGAAAAAAAACCCGCTCCAGACCTTCCATGATAGCTTGTAGGACCTCAGGGGCAGGAACAAAGAAGAACCAAGCTGAAAACCAGACAAGATGCACAGGATCTATGTAACACAAGGCGTTTCATTTCTATGATGAATCTAGTCACACCACACAGGTTTGCCAGAAGTGAGACACTAAGCAGCTTCACATGTTCAAAGTCAATCAAGTTTCTCATTGGTCCTTAAGCCAGACTGTCTGCCATCACTTGACCACACATTTAAATTCAGGAGGGATGGCTATTTGTCCAGCATCAAACAAGGGTTTTGGTCACTGACATAGGATCTATATACTTTTTCCTTATTTAATGTCTGAATACTCACTTGAAGGTTAGGCATAGCTGTGATTAGAAAGGGTTGCATCTTTGAACACTGCCCGGTCAATTTCATACAACCAATGGGTGAAGAAACTACTTGGACATAATTTACTTCACTCCTCTTCTCCCCTACGCCACCCTCCCAGTCACTCCCTCTGGAAGCAATGTTTTCTCAGAAAGAGAACCATAAGGCTACAAGTTACATGTATTTGCAGCTATGATGTTTATCTGCCCCCAACCCACTGTTTTACTCTAAGTACAAAACTCCTGCTAAAACATAAAATTCCAAGGAGTCTGTACAGACAAATAGGTGCCACCTCTTGGATTTTTAAGTCCAGGCTGCATGCTCTCAATCAGCAAACTGCTGCTGATATTACATATATATTTTTTTTTAAAAAGGGTCTTTCAGCACTTGCAGCAGGGAGGGCAAGCACCATATTGAATCACAGATAATGCATCCATTTGGTCAGAGATCAGAAAAGCTACTTTATGACTACAATTCCCAGAATCCTCAAGCCAAGATAGCCTGTAGCAATGCTGGCTGAAGGATTCTGGGAGCCGCAGTACAAAAAGTAATTTTTCCAAAATCTACATTTCATAGGTTCACAACATTCAATATTTTGGGCCCCAAGGGTTGTATCCTGCTTGCCTGTGAGGTCCACAAGCTTACTAACCCCACTCTGACCATGCATCTTTTTCTTTTCTGTTCTCAGGCTTTCTGTAGTGGTTGCTGACTCCCCAAAGGATAAAGGCTTGGGAAAAGGAACATAATCTAACTGCACACATTCAGGCGACTTCCTTCCTCTACCTCCACAGATAAGCACATTAATAAGCATATTAATAACCAATAAGCAGGAACTACTGCTCTGACTGGAAGTCTCAGGAGTCTAATTAGTGGCACATTTGCCCTGCCTTCTTCTGCGCTTCGGCGCAATGCATTAAGATTCTGCCAGAAGCAGAGAACTATCACTATAATTATCATCCCAATGCTACATCTGCATGGGTCACCTGCATGAACCACTTCACACAGGGGGAGTGGTTAAGGAGGCCTGGTGCTGGGCTTCTCCTGAATTCTAGGGCAAATTGGCTGCTAGCTAGCAAAGAAAAAAAAAGTAGTACTAATGAGCCACACAGGTAAATGACTTAAGAAGATTTTTCATTCCCATTGCAGAAAGTGAAACCACCTTGGGACCCCAGAAAGCATGGAAATGTTACCTTTGTTTCAACAACAACTCCCCCAATAACTTCTTAGATTGTGGGAACTTTACTTCAAAAATGTAACTTTTCCAAAATTACCACTCATTCCAGCTCCATTGTAATAAACAGTATATCACTCGTATCAAATTTACTAGTAGATTGAGAGCATCCAGTCTGGACTAAAAAGAGACTCATGTGGCAAAGACAGAAATTGTACTAGTGCCATGAAAGGATATTTGTAATCTAACTGTATTAAAGTAGAAAACAGTATCCCTGGGATATTAAAAGTGATGCAGAATATTTCTTACCATCCATATCAGGTGCGATTCATCTGAAACACTTGGGCAAGTATAGAAATGTTCAAGTAAAGTGCGTACAGTACATCATAACCTACAGATCGTGCATCTCTGGGTATGTTCACAATGAGCCAAGCAGAGGGCAGTAAAACTCAAATTCATGACACTAAATTCATGACCAAGATTGTAATAGCAAGGATGAAAAGGAAACTGAGTCAGGAGTTTCCATCAAGGGGGGGGGAAAGCATATTGATAACTTCAGATATTCTGAAGCAGGAACAATTTCTGGGATGGGAGGGTAGCTAAGTTCGTTTGTTCCAGCAAAAACAACAGTCTATGGCACCTTAAAAGATTAACAGGTTCCAAAAATATTTATGGCAAATAAAATGTACCAGGTGCCAGAAGACTCTGTTGTTTAAAAAAGAACAGGAGACACAGTTCACCAAGTCTGCCTTTAATAAATCCTTTTTGCCTTGTAATGACAAAAGAGGAATTTTAATAAGCATTTAGCTTAGAAATCAGTTTGTCTTTCCTGGAACAGCAAACTACTAGTGTAAATAAATCTCAACCAAGCCTTAGTGCCAGTGTAAATAAAATTAAACCAACCTTGAGCAGCTAGCAAAACTTCACTCTTTAATTGCTACATTAAATTAAATGCTACATTAAGATGCCATGATAATCAGCACCCACGCACCCCCATTTTCCTTTTCAAAAAGTAGATATAGGGCTCCCACACACTTTCATCTCAATGACTAACAGTGGCTTAGGAGCTGGGGCAAATTAAGGCAGGAAGTCAGCACAGTGGCAGTGAGTGAGGCTCATGTCCACCGTCCCCCACTGTGGCCTTGATAGAGAGCAGGAAGGCTTCTGTGACTGTTTTTTCAACAATAAAAGTATGTCACAGAAATCTGGTATAAGGTGTAGGTAGAGTTGCTTGGAAGAAACAATGATGGGCACATGACATTTAGAGATCTGGAGGAGTATAAACATATTACACAATATGGAGCCCCTACCTGTTAAGGCTACAGAGAACAAGCTATAAATACTATATAGGGAGTAACTAAAACAAAACATTGCCAGCCTGGACACCAATGCCCATGTTCACTCAGAAGACACTGGCAGACAGACCAATGGTGGAAAGTGGGAATAAAGATAGCAATCACCACATTGGTGTTATGTACGATGCGCTTTCAGATCCTGTCTCCCACCCAAAAAAGGGACTTTAGTGAGGCAACCATCCCATGAATAAACCAGATGTTGTTTTATTTGTCCAGAGCATGCTGACATAAATGAGTAGATGAGCACTTTATGGAGAAAGAAAGGCAGTTTTTGATGCCTGCATCTTAGTACACAGAGAACATGCCCCAAAATACGTCCATGGTGGAATGTTTGCCACATTTAAAACAACAACAACAGCCTGCACTTCGGGGCCAGGCCTACCATCAGGGTGTCATGAAGGGATAGCAAATCATTATTTATTGTCATAAATACAAATATTATTGTATTCACACCACCCGGGATGGACAGAAACACTTGTGCGACTTTCCACGCCATGTATCAAAATAACTGTTTTGGCTTTCATTTCTGTACACCTGAACTTGGGAACACAGGGGTGTCATTTACTGTTCGGTCCCCGATAGGAAACCATCCTGGGCAAAGCCTGGGTGCCGCTTTAATCTATCAGATTAGTGATTCTAGGGTAACCTGGAAGAGGGGAACTTCAAGGCGATGAAAGGCTGGACAAATCCAATGGATATCCTATATTCTCTTGTCACCTTTTGTGAAAGGCCAGATCCTTGCAGGTCTAACACCCATGTCCCTAAAAGAAATGGATCCTGACTCCCAATACACTCTGAAGCTGGGGTGGGTGGGGATCATTACAGGAGTATAATAGACAGCTGAAGTGACCTGATCCAGATTTGAGCTGATTTATGTTGAGTCAGACCTTTGGTCCATTAAGCTAGTCCCGTCAACTCTGACAGGCAGCAACTCTCCAGGGTTTTGGGCTGGATCCTTTCAGAGTCCTATCTGAAGATGTTTCTGTTGTTCCCTGCTGGTCTCCCAGCTCAAGCGCTAACCAGGCCAAACCCTGCTTAGCATCTGGAATGAGATGAGACTGGATGTGTGTCTAGCCTAGCACGTTGGTATTTTAAATGAGAAAAAAGAATGTGCTTTTGGGGCTGAGAAGAACAACCAATGGATGTTTGAAAGTTACATCTTATTCTCGAAAAGCAAGAATGCCAAACCCGTATCTGAAAAAGCAGCCAGATTTCTGCAGCCAGCAGGGACGTCCATGCTCACTGAAGAGGAAGGCAGCCTCTTTCTTTTCCACCTTCCACTCCCTCTCCCCCTTGCTGCTCCTTTGCTATTTAAAAATCAATGTTTCCTCTGACCCGTAGCTTAATATGGCATGCGTGGCTGCTTGAAAGGCACATCTTATACATATCTATCACTGACAGTTCAAGGCATAGTATCCCCTTCAAGCGACACACGGATGATGGAGAAAACACACACATCAAAGTGCGTATCTGTGAGCCTGTCTATCACCCAGAGAGAGGAGAGTTTAGGAAAATTACAACCAATCCCTCCCGCTAGATGGGAAATTCGAAGACTGGCTGTCCAAAAAAAGAATTTTCCATAGCTCTCAAACAAGGCAGATTGTTGGCTTGGGGATTCTGGGAACTGTAGTCCAAAAAAGTAATGTTTCCAAGTTCTTGGACATAGGACACATTTTCAGAAGTTATGACCTCCCCAAGATGTTATCTCACTTCTTCAGACCCTCTGACAGAACTGATCTTCCTACAAGGATACTGTTACCTATCCTTCATATACATTTTTGAGATCTGGCACCTGAAGATGTTTGCATACACAATTTGGAGTAGAGCCCAACTGCCATTAATTGATTATCACCATCTGAAACATCCCCCCCTTCCGCTTTCACAACACATCTCTGAATCAGACACTACAATCTGCCACTACAACATTTCTGACTGATTCCACCAAGTTTGAGAACAAAGTGTGAGACCAGATGGGAACAGCAGATATTTAATTTGCAAAACACACTGAAGAGCAGTTCTGCCCTCAAAGTTCATATAAAGGTGTTGAGTTTGGCATTTAAAGCCTTAAATAACCAGCTCAGACTACTGCAAAATGCTCTTTGTGACTGTGTAATTGGAATTAGTCTACCAGGTGTTCGAACTGTTAATTTCTGCAACAATGGTGGTATCTCTCCAGTCTTATGGTAATATCACTGCTTTCTGATTTGTTTCTGGGTCCAAATTCAGGGTGGTGGTATTGACCTGTAACAGCTAAATATCTGAAAGATTGCCTCTTTTGATGAGTCTGCCCCTAGATTACAGTTCTTTCCTGAGTCCTAATTATATGTCCCCCTTAAGGTGGCCAAGTTGATGCACAGGATTCTGTGCTTGCTTCCTAATTAAGGAATTCTCTCACAAGGAAGATTAGACCAGCTTTTTCTTTCTTCAGTTTTGAGAAGGCAATAAATTTGGCTTTGTTCCATATGGTTTTAAGGATTTTTAATATAGTACATGAAAAACATGCTCTTTTTAAAGGCCAAAGAGCAGCCGCTCCTCTCTCCTTCCACAGAGCCCTATAGCTATTGATATATGTAACCAGTTTGAAACCAGTGAACTTCAAGAATTGACTCCTCCATATCAAAACCCATATTCTGAAGCTCTTCCCATCAATCCTTCACCATCAAAAATGTGGTTGCTAGAAACAAGAAGTATACATTTTCCCTTGTGGTTCATGAACTGTAGAATGATGATGCTTACACTGCCATTAAGTTAGTTCCAAGGGTTTCCTGCATGCAAAATACTCAGAAGTTGTTGTTTACCTTTCCCTTCTTCTGGGAGACACAGGGAGGAATCCAACCTCTGACCTCAGGCTTTCCAGGTACAACTGACCAAGCTTATCCCCTCCTAAACATGGTCAGATGATAAATGCCGAAGTCCTAAACTATGTCAAATGTAAGAGGCTCCATAATATTATGCAAAAATGTGTATTATTCTAATGTAAGTTTTTGTTTTGTTCTAAACTTAAGAGGTTCCTTATAATCTGAGGCCCTAAACTGTAGCTTACATAGTTTGTAAATACAACACTACTGTTACCAGAGGTTCAGCTGGCTCCTTTTTTCGCCCAGGTCTTTAAACGTTTCTATTATTTTTAGTACTTCTTAAGATTGTTCAGTTCTTATAAACACTACTTTAGAATATCAGTCTTGAAGAAGTTTTCACCTGCTATTGCTGATATGCTTTTTACAGTGATGTTTCATAATGGTGTTTTTTGCTGCTATTGGTTTGTTTGTTTTATTGTTAGGCTTGTTTTCACATTTTCCTCTGACTTATATTTTTATTTGTAAGTCTTCTTGAGTTTGATTTTATCAGAGGAAGATAGTATAAAAGATTAAAGCAAAACAAAATACCTGGAGGACACCTGTAACCAGATCAAACAAATACATTTTCTTTCATGCGGAGGGGAAAATCACAGTGCCAACCTAAGTCATTTTAGTGTCAAAGGCCAACCCATGTATTTCACATGAAAACACTGACTGGACCAGCAGCTGAATGTCAACACTGGTGACAGCACAGGACTGCAAGGATAATGGCACCCAATTTTCTTCAATTTCAGGGCCAAAACAGAGTGGCAAGGAGTGGGCCTTATGATATCACATGATGTGCCTTAACGATGTCAAAAAGGCAGGGCAGGCAAGGGTTAAAAGCAAGCATAAGATCCATAGAAATGCTTTGTACTTAAGGTTCCTTGTCACCATCTTTCACCTCACAACAATTCCATAAGGAAAATTAGGCTGAGACAGAGAGAGTGACTGGCCCAAAGCTGGCCAGTCAGCTTCATGGTCAGGTGCAGATTTAAAACTGGATTCTGGTATCTAGAGAGTCATCAATTCAGATCCAAATAGGCCAGACTATTTGGGGGTGTGTGTGTTTAAAATGGGGTCTCTTTTGAAAGTCAGTTCCCTTCCTGAAACATGCACATTTACTTTCAGTGCCAAAAATGGTTCTCTGAAACAGATTTAGATCAAGGATCTTTAGTTGTGTGAACTATTTGTGGCTACTGGGTGTTGGGTTTTTTTTAATTCCTCCTATTACATTTCATTCGACTCCATTCTGAGCCTGATTTTTATTACTGAACCTGCTTTGGGATTGTTGAAAGGAAACAATCCACCCTCCTCATATACTGGCTGCCCAGCGCTGCCTTCCTAGTAACAGATTCGAACATTTTTCTCAGAAGCCTGCCGATATCTCACAGCCTTTGTACTCCTCTCTCTCACCACTTTCTGAATTCTTTGGCAGATTTCTTCACACTGGCAGCACTAATAGTTTTGTAGTTTTTTTAAAAAATGACATCATTGAGATTTCGCTCATTAGCACAATATTTGCTCAGCGGGATGTGAATGAGAAAGATCCTTCTGTCTTTCTCTAATCCACTATCAGCAAACCAGTATTCATTCAGCCAATAAAGGAAGATACTGGATACAGAAAGGGACTGAGCCATATCTTCATGAGGCAACATCTCCCCAAACAAGCACGATGTAATACAAGGCAGGAAATCTGTTTCCGCCGAGGAGCCCAATTTAGATTCATCAAAGTTCTTGGGGGACATGTTTTTCAGTGTCAGGTAGGGCCAATGGTAAAAGGGTGGGACCAAAAATACCAGCCTCTTCAAGGTTAAAAGTTCTTATGGACATCAATGGAGCCTGGGGGAAAGAATTTTAACCTTTCAGAATTTGGGGAAACCATACAAAAGGTGGGATACCACCAAATAGTGGTATGTAGAAAGGGAAGTGGCCATTTTGGGAATACAGGGAGAGGTGGATTCTGCCTCAAAAACTGAGATTCTAGCTCCTGTGGTAGCGTAGACAGAGTGTGGGACTTAGGTCGAGGGAACCCAGGTCCAAATCCCTGTTTGGTCATGAAGATTATTCAGTGATTTCTTTTACATCAGACCTTATCATCCTAGCCTGCCCCATAGGCAGTGCTATGAGGATGACATGGGAGGCAAAGGTGCCAGATATATAGCCACAAAGGTCATAATAGAAGAATAGGAATCTGAATGTTATGGTGGCTTTACTACAGATATATCATATACAAAAGAATTCTGAGAATTATAGTTTTGAATGGATTACTCAGTTTTCAAGGGTGTTCAGCTGAACATGTTTACAATGCTTCCATGACAGAGAGGCCTTGCTTATTAGGGCCTTTAGCCACAGCTGCACTGCCAGCATGTTCTGCCAAATGTGCTTGCAAGCATCACTGCAGATCTTTGACCTGGCTTTGGCGTAAAGGTCTCTCTTACTTCCAGGTGGAATAGGGACATAGGGAGTAGGACTGACATGCATTGTAGAGGGCCTGAGACACAAAGGAAACCTAAAACCATGAGCATGGAACATCTGGCTCTGCAGATGTTATTGGACTAGAGTTCCCATCCAGCCCAGTCAGTGCAGACAGGAGTGAGGAATCATGAGAGCTGCAGGCCTTCAGCACATCATGGGCCAAGCATCTCCTCCTCTTGTCTTAGATTGACAAGGTTTTATTTATGATCTCCAAAAATATAAGCTTTCCCATAGAGCAGCAGCATTGTGTGGAGGGGGAATTCTCCCAGAGCTTATTAGTAACATGCTAAAAGGAAATACATTATTTACAATGGATTACTTTTTTCAGTAAGTGTGGAGGGCATAATGATATGTCATGATGTAATGATCTATAACGTGGTTGCTTTTTGTTGTCTTTTAAGGGGATTTAGAGTAATGTTGCCATTTGTCTATTTTTAATGGTTTCTTTAAATTAAATAAAATAGTTATTAAAAAGTAACAAATAATAAGTAATGTGTTACTTTTGTTACAAAAGAAATGCTAACCCATCAGCTCTTTAAAACAGCATTTCAGTTTCTGGATTTCACACAGGTCTACAGGGTGTGTGGGAGGAGGTTTAACCCTGACCTTCATTTTCATTTTCAAAAACAGACACAGTAATGCATTCACACATTTAATGTATCATCTAATTTAGCCCCAACTGCCATTGTAAGATTCACCTGTTCAAAATAGATTGCTAGCTATTAGGCGTGAAATGGGGACAGCAGTTTCAGTGCTAATAAGCCACACTTCAATAGATGGCATGCAAAATTATTTTCTAGTGATGCTGAAACCCCAGCTGGAAGGCTCTAGAATTAAAATGGGAAAACCAGAGGTAAAAGAGAGAAATCTGGATGTTGTTTACTTACCATTCTAGGAGGAACTGATCTATCCTCACCTTGTTGCAGGCAGAGCTGCAGTAGTTTGAGATAAACTATTTGCCCACATTTGTTTCTGGAAACAAATTAGCCCACGGCCTGGCATTCGCTCCCTAACTAAGGTGTACTCTCTCCAGTTTAACAGACAATGTGGCTACATTCAGATGATGTTGTCAGTTCTGTTACTTGCAAGCTAATGCAAATAATACCTCCCTGTTCTCCTCCTGTTCCATAATCAGGCCCATTGCCTTTGAGCATGTCTGTGTTGGCTAGAAAAGACAAAAGAAAGAGCAAAAACGGAAGCTTCTGGCAGCATCCCCATCTCCAAACAGCTTGAGAAAGGTCTGTTTTAGGAGAATACAACACCATATCACAGCATGGAACTGTGGGCATTAAAATGCTCCCCACATCTTTGTCAGTGTACTGGTAGAATACCATTGCCTTGCAACTACAGCAACAGGCCAATTCAAGCTTTTCCAGTGTTGCCTTTCTTGTTGTTACTTCTATCCACATCATGGAGCTACAAAAATGTTATAGAAAGGTCAACACTGCAGTTTCTTGGGGAAAGTAAATCATCTACAGTGCCAGAGTTTGGAAAAATTACATTTGTGGATAACAGAAATTATTTTCTCAGATGTGATTGGCCATACAGGTTGGGAGATCTTAAGATCTGTCATCCAAAAAAGTAACTTCTCCAGGTTCTGCACATAGTGCAAACCTTTCTTTGTAGACATCAGAAGAAATCTGGTTTACAACTTCAAAACAATTGTCCTAGTTAGTTGCTTTTAAGAGGCCTTCAGTACTGATTAATAAAACTATGCTTTAATAGTAATCAGGAAATCTTCTCCCCTTCCATATTTTTTATTTAGAATTGTAAAACAATTAGCAAAATCTATCTCTGTAGTAAGAAGACTGGGTAACACTTTTTAAAAAGGGCAGGAAGGAAGATGTGAATGAACAGAAACCCTTTATTTTATAAATTACCATTTGGGTTTTGTTATGAGTAATGAGAAAGAAAGCTAAGTTTGTAGCAATTAGTAGGAGTCTAATAAATCTTCTGTAGAAGTTTAGATAGAAAACAATTTAACTTTTGACACAGGAGAAAATCTGCTCCTTATCACTTAATTCTAGTTAAACAAGTGGAACTGGCAAGCTTGTAATTTGATTTTCAGCTACAAGGATTGGGCTGAAATGTGCCTGTCCTATCTTCAGATGTGTTGGATTACAAATCCCACCCACCTCAGCCAATATAGTAGCAGAGAGGGAAAACAAGAATCAGTGCTAATGCTATCTGGGGCGGGGATGTTGGAAGTTGTAGCCCAACACATACAGAGAGCACCATGTTAGGGAAGAATGCTATACGTTATAATGATGAGTAGGCCTTTTGTATACGGACAAGTGGTTGGGTCCATGAAGGCTGTGTCTCCCAGGCTCAATGTGCTTGTGTTTGGGTGTTCAGCACATTCAGCACATTTTTTGTTCTAGTGTAGTTGAGCAAACATAATGTAGAAACAGTGTTAGGCAATGTAGATGGGTACACAGGAACATGATGTTCACAACGTTCAAATGGAAACTTTTTCATACTACTGGCTGTGGAAAGGATGAGAACAGTAGAAAATGCATGTGTTTTCAACAACTAAAATCCACTTCTCCAAACAAGCAAAATAATAATAATAATAATTGTGTTCAAGCTGGCATTTAATTTCACTGATAACAACTGTAAATAGGCAAGACAACTCCCTCTTTTTCATGCTTTCTCCCACATACACATTCATTTGTGGGGACAATGATGATGAATGGGGCAGTTCATTGAAGGGGAAATTATTTTGTAGCAAAATACAGACAGAGTATCACTTGGGGGTAAGTTCATTGAGGAGGAGCTGATGATCTCACAATGGGCTGCAGATTAACTGGAGAACTTCTTTTATTTGGGATGATTTAGATAGGCGATCAATTATCTTGTCTTCTGTGCTATTTAAATAGTAGTAAGTTAATCAAATTTTGCATCTATACCTGTAAATTAGCACATACAGATCTGTGTTCCCCTCCCCCCACCAGAGTAATTATTAGCTTTTACTAGTTAGTTAGTTATGTGCCAGAACTGACATAGTGACCCTAACAGGGTTTTCAAGGTAAGTGAGATATTTAAGAAACCGCTTTGCTAGTGATGCCTAAGTAGCAACTTAGCTGCCTGGGGCAAAAGCTCATGAAACAATACCTAAGTCTGAGCTGTGTTAGGAACCCTTATTAGGATTCTCTGTAGCAAGGAGAACGTACTAGATACTGTGTCATACATTTATTGCAAGCGTTACTCAGGACCTGTGTAAAGAAGCAGTGTGTTGGGCAATGTTTGTACTCATTTAAATTCACTGTGGAAGGCCTTATCCAGGCTCTGTGTCACAGGACTTATTTAAAAATGTCTACCACCAGATACAAAATGGCTGAAATCCTGTTGCTTAGCATAATAAGTCACAACTAGAATAAGCTCACAGCATCAGTGGGGATTTGGTGAGACAACTCCTCTGTATGTTCCACTGATACAAAGGGCCTACTGACTTACTACACTTCTCTTCTCCATGCTGACCCCCCACCTCCCTGGAGACTTTGTTGGTACTCTCCAACAGTGTTTAGACATTTTTCAAAGATGAGGAAAATCACTGTAGACAGGGACATTCCTGGGAAGACATGTGACAGTTTCAGTAATGTGATAAGAGTGGTGATGTCAGAAGGCATCCAAATGGCATTCTTGAGGACTGCAGCATTGTGTTTGTGCAAAATAAATAAATAAACACTTGTTTCACCTTGTGTGAAGTTCAAATATAAAATGTCTGCATTACTACAATCAAATCCTCAGTTCCAAGAATCTCCTGCTACCCTATGCAAGCTTCTAAACATCATAGCATATGATTCTAAGCAACAAAGCATGTGCATGACTCCACATAAGGAAAATAGAGAGGTGTGCCACACATACGCATTACAACCACATATGCAAAATAATCTGTGCCAGAAGAATGATGCATTGAGTCCTGTGAAGGGAAACTTTCTAGATTCAACCCGGGCAGTCCTGGAGGGTGTGACTACCACTTTTTTAAGGGGCAGTTCTAAGGACAGGTTACTGTAAGGGTATTTGGTTAATAAAAGTACAAGCAGGGGTTGACATTAAAAGAACCAGGATGATGTAATGGAAACAGCACAAGAGTAGGACTCAGG
Organism: Intellagama lesueurii; assembly: GCA_037013535.1. Lineage (NCBI taxonomy): Eukaryota > Metazoa > Chordata > Lepidosauria > Squamata > Agamidae > Intellagama > Intellagama lesueurii. The sequence continues at coordinate 215,192,563 of JBAJHW010000003.1, forward strand.
AGACTTGGGTTCAAATCCCCATTTGGCCACAGAAACTCACTGAGGAGTGGCAATGGTAAACCACTCCTTCAACATTTCACATACCTTGAACACACTACTAGGGTTGTTAGAAGTTTGAAGCCACTTTTCTGTAAGCAACAACAATAACACCGGCTGCTATGACAGAAATATAGAACAATTTTCATGGTGTGGAGAAAGAGTGAAGAGGGAGTCCTTTCATTTGCTCCATCGGAGCAATTCTTACCTTTTAATGTCTTCTCACTGCTGCTTGGCTTGCCCAGCAATGGATCTTAGGCCCCTATGAACAAAAGAGCCCTTGTGAACCAAGCATAGAAAGTCTTCATCATCTCCTATGGCAGCATGGATGGGAAAGCTAGTTGCAACTGTGATGCGGAGTAACAACAGCTGCTCGGTTGCTCACTAACGAGATCCTGAGCAAGATGTCAGCTGTGCCTTGCCATGTCCCTCTTGGCTCCCTTTCTCTTTGCTAGCCCTTCGCTCCTTAAGAGGTACTGGCATTCTGCTTTGACACCTTGACTGACCCGCTGATGATTAATCCCCAATCATCCTCAGTTTCCTTTTCCTCTTGAACTCCCAGGTTATGTTCCTTGTGAAATGAGGCATACAGATCAGTGCAGGAATTTATGCTATTGTGCATTAACCCTTTGCTAGGAGTACCTGCTTGTATTCTACATCCCTCCCCGACTTTCTGTCTTAATTACAGGCTGCTGGAATTCCCAGGGTAATAAGGTTTGCTTTTATTGTCAGCTAATTAAATAACTGTGGAAGTGTGAGGCCATTAGCACTTCATTAGCTTAAGTTAATCACATTATTTAGTGAGTCAGGGAGCTAGGAAGACTGGGGGTGCCGTGGGATTCCAAGGCTTCCAGGTGAGAAGGAATATCAATCAAGTATAAGCAAACCTTCTCTCTAGCTATTTTCTGGAATAAATTTTGCCTCCTCCCGATGTCTGCTGATTTCCAAATGTAATAACGCTCTCAAGGTAAGACTCTGAGGCAGATGTCCAAGGCTCCACTCAGCAAAGGAGCCTGCCAATGGAGCAGGATCGAGCACACCTCAGAGTGTGTGCGATCATATAGTTTACCATTTAAGGAGCCCAAAAAAGCATGGTTTGTTGTTTTTTTAATATCTCCTAAGGCTCCCTTGTCCTCACATTCCAAAAAATGGCAACATTCCTAGCAACTCCTTTCCTCAGCGGATGAAATTCCCAACCTTCACATGACGTTATTAGGATTGAGGAGCACCACCCTCTTGGTATCAACAGCGACTGCAGATAAAAATTCACAGTGGCACTTCCCTGGCCCAGTGGTGGTAGGCCCGGTACATACTGTCAATTTATCTTCACAGCAAAGAATAAAGGAAGGGCTTTCACTGTCACTAGAAAAGAAGAGACCTCCAATGTGATATTTACAGCATCCAGTCTGGCCAAGTCATAACCCAGGAATCTTGACAACCTTTGTAGAGCCACAGAAGAACACGCATATTCAGGCCCACACAGATCCTTCAGACACCTCCAAAATGTGTTCCATGTACTTACCATTGTCACTTCCTTCTGCAACATTAGAAGTATTCCTAATTCATTCATCATTAACAGAAACTCCAGGTAACCACATGCTTACACACACACACCAGCCCTCAAAGTGAATCACAAGTTCCAGATTCTGCTGACAGCAAGCACATCAGAGGATGCATTTGCTGTGAGCAAGAGAGCCACCATAAAGAGACGAGGAGTGAAAAGCTCATGTATACCAACAACCTTTATTTAGAAGGCACTATGAGAATAGCAGAGATAATATTTCTGAGGAGCAAAATGAAGAGGTAGGCAGTTGCTAGGCTACATGCTACCTTTATCATGCAGAGAATGTGAAGCGGCCTCTCAGCATAGAGACAGTCCACCATCTTCCACTGCCATATCACACAAAGGTATCTCTGTGCTCCACACTGGTGTTGCTTTGCTTTCATAGCTATGCAGTGTAGATGTCAGTACCATCCCAATCCACCATCACCACCCAGACCTGAACCTTCAAAGCTTTGCAACTAAGTACGGAAAAAGAAACCTGCTGGCATGATTGTCCCACAGTGGCCATCGATGGGAAGCCCAGAAATAAGCCAGGAGTAAAATAGTACCTCCTACTCATGTTGCCTCAAAATAAGGAGCAAATGCTAGCACCAAACCAGGACAAACTATGACAGTAGCCAATATCCTACTGCCCAAACATGGAATGGAAAGGCAATCCTGGATTCACTCTCTGCCCTTCCCGATCCTGTAGGCTCCTTGCTGTGTGGCTGGTTCTGTGATTCATCATGCAACCAGTGCAGAAACAAGCTTGTGAACGGGAGCTTGCTAGAGCTGATGGCAGTGGAGGGAGGACACTTACATGATCCCTTCCAATCTACATTTAGCCAAAAGGGTACCTGCCAGGCCATCAAGACACCAATGATTCTCCTTATAGATATATACCAGAAGGTGAGATATCTGGCCATCAGACCTGATTTGGTCCACTGGTGCTTCTAAATCTGGCCTGCACTTTGCTCCGTCCCTTCAGAAAGAAAATGCTGGAGGGATGGGGACAAAGTAGCAGTGTCTGGGGAACTTACACACCCAGATTTGTTCCGTCTCACTTCTCAAGACCTGGGAAGGTGAGTGGGGAGTGAAGCAGTTAGTTGTGCTTTGAGAGCCAGCTGGATCCTTCAGTTGGCATTGACCCAGCTCCCAAAGTGGCAACTGAATGCAAAGAGCCAGTTTCATTCCTTCTTCACCTTCCTAGCGCACTAAAGGTAATCTGTGAACAAAGTACCTTTCAGCCATCCGAGTCCTGACAATGAGCCAATGCAGAGAAAAGAAGCAAAGTCAGGTGCATTTAGCTGGTGTTCCAGAGTCTGCTGAGTCCTTGTTGCACCAGCTGAAAGCACCTACCTTTCCTTCTCCCCTCCCCTGGCAGGTTCTTCTTGTGCCAGCTCCTTGGACCAACCACCAACTAAAAAAATCTCCAGCTGGCAGTTCAGCCAGGAAACCAGGGGGAAGCAAGTGTAACCACACATCATGCCACCATCTAATCTGTCAGTCGCCACTGAAGTGGAAAACCACTTTGCCAGCCAAGACTGGTGCCTAGTGCTGGTATACACTTCAGGGATCTGTGGCCATTCCAAAGTTCTTTGTGCTGTGGACCTGTTCCTCATACATGTTTTAACACATGCATTTGGGAGGAAACCAAAGTATGCCTTGTTTGCATCTGATTATTTTGCCCATGCCAAAAAAGTAATGTATGAAACCGTCTTTATTTGCTTAGGGAACCATTTTGCCTGGGATACAAAGAGGCATGACTTCAAAATCTGGTTCAGCTGCTAAGCTTCTGGACAAGTAATGGCATTGGGGACATCTGGTTGTGCAAACCACGTTACACTCAGGACTCTTCCAGATGGAGCTTTTGTTCTTCAGGATGTATGCTGATATTTCTCCCCACATCCATGCAGTGTACAGCTTATCTTTGGGTGTACTTACACTGTGTTACACCACATGCTTTGTTTCAGCATTTGTATGGTTGAAAATTCATTTTTCAGTGACTACACAATGTAATGTATTGGGAGCTTCAGGTGAAGATCCTTTGTTGGATAGGCTGCTTGCAGCTGTGCTCAGATTGACTGTGCTTGCTGAGCCAGTCAGTTAGGTTACTCCTACAGACTAGCAATGGGCCAAGGGAGTTTTTAACTGTTGGGTGGGTTTTTTGATTGATTGAATGTTGGGGGGGGGGGGAGTGTCTGGGGAAGGTTTGAGTATATATATTGCAGCTTGCTGTGAGTGTTGCATTGGGTGGTGTCTCCTGCAAATAAAGAGCCATGCTGAAGTCATCTCCACATCTGAAACCACTATTTTACACATAATGTACAGCAAACTGTGCAGAAGCCTGCCCTTTTTCTGGGGTGTTTCTTTTTCTTTTTCTTTTTTAACAGACAGTAGGAGATTGTTTATTTTGTATCAGTTGATATTGCCTCCATTTTCCCCTTTTCTGGCAAGTGTGATTGCTTATCTCAGTCCAAAAAAGGGCAGTTGCAGGTGTTCTAGACTGACGGGGACCGAGATATTTTAATTGGAGAGCAGTAATTCCTCTCAAGTGAACTCCTGTTGTTTCTCCTCTGAACAATTTTTTAAAAAAACATATACTTCTCACGTTTAGCACTGTGTCAGATATGAGGTTCCAGTTCTTCCTTGTTTGTTGCTTGGTTTGTTTTCTTCCCTCCATTCACTTCTTTACTTGATATTTCAGTGGAAAAACTGGTCCTATTACAATGTTTACCTTGGTCTTATTACAGTTGTTTACCTTTCCTTCTACAATGTTAAAACTTTTTACTTTTAATGACACAGCCCCTCTCTTTGCACTAGGCTATATGTTTTTGAAGTTAGTGCTATGTCAGTTCTGAAAAGGAAAAAAGAAGTCCAAACGGCCGGGAAATGAATGCTATGCTTCTACATAAAGGTGAGGCAGGAGGGGAAAAGGTGATATTAATAGGATGGGGCTGTGATCCCATTGGAAAGTGCACCAATTGGAAAGTGCAGTATGGCTCTTGCAATGAGATAATTTGTCTTGTTGGTGTGAGCCACTACAGCAATTTCAGCAGCAGAAACTAGCAGCGACCAGGTTTAAGAAAATTTGAAGTAATCCAATTTAATCCAGTGTTCCTCCCCTGTGCAGTCACACCCTTAATTTAAACTGATGAGTAAATCTGTACATGTCCATGTTTGTTTGTTTGTTTGTCCTTCTTGAAGGTGTGGTTTATTTTGTTTCAGGGTCCGTTCTTTGGGGGGGGGGGAAAGGGCATGGGTTAGCATAATGGTACTTTTCATCAAGTTCATTGAATTTCTTCCAGAAGCTTACTGGCTGGAAGTCTTCAATCAGTTTCAAATCAGTATGGACACAACAACAATAAGAGCTCTAGAAGCTGTAGTGAAGAAATTGATTTATTTCATATTTGTTAAAGGATTCCTAGAATTCCTGAAGAGGAGCAGTTTTCTGAGAGGTAGCTTTTACAACTAAAGTTTTCAAATGTATCTCAGAAAGTTCTGTACTTTTTCATCATGCACAGGGAGGAAGAAGGGGTAGAATTTTTGCCCCATCTGGAAGAGCCCTGTGGCTTGCAGCCCTAGCAAATATTGCACTACTCTTATCCTTCTGCACAGTAAAGGGGAAAGCAAAGCAGGAACCCGGGTGCTGGCATCTGATGCACTGTTGCACCCATAGCCCAGTCTCTTGGGATATACTGACACAGCCACAGGAGGAGCATAGCTGATGATGAGACTCATCACAGCAGTGAAGTTCTGCTTATCTATTTAGTTACATAACAAAATGATTCTATCGGCATTAATAAATTGGTGGAGCAAGGAAGTCCTCCTCCCTACCTGGGACTCTGCCACAGAGCTTAGGGAGGGCAGCGGGAGGAAGCAAGAGCAGCTCACAAGCAACAGAATCTCAATCTCTCTCTGTGTGTATAGGAGGTGGGTACAATTTTAATTTACCCTTGAAGATGGAGAAGCTGGGCTGGTTCCTGTTAACTCCATGTACAGAAGGCAACTCTCTCTCTCCCACCCAGAGTAGACATGTTCTAGATGGGCGGTATATAAGTCTAATAAATAAATAAATAAATAAATAATAAACTGGATTGGCAGTGGAATCTTACTTTTCCACGAGCAAAGGGAAAGGGTCTTCTACCGTGCTTTGAAGACAATAAGCTAGACAACTGCAAGATGAAAGACGGCCTGAAGAGGGCTAAAGATGAAGGGGGGGGGTGGCGGCGGGAGGCTGCTACTACTTCCCCCAGCATCTGCCACCTGAGGCAGCTGCTTCACTCTGTCCACTGATGGAGCCACCCTGGGTGGAGGAAATACTGTATTAGGGCACTTCACTAAACATGAATAGAAACCTAAAGGGTACCCTGCTTGACCTTATGTACCCCAATTTTTACTGCTGCCCTGACTTAGGACAATGTTTATACCATTAGGCCAAGACTAATTGTTGCATATGGTTTGTACTAACTATGACCTCAGATGACTTCTCCCATCATTTTGGGGTGAGGTTCCTTCCAGCTTGATCACCAAGCTTATAAGCATTTTCCACTTACACATTTCTTTCTATTTTCCTTACTTGCATCTTTCTCATTCATAGGGTTGCTGTAAATTGGATTTGATTTGACAGCAGATAACAACAATAACACCTGCTTATGTTACTAAATGTAACCAGTATGTGCTTACAAGTAATTTGTGCTTACCCATAATCCCCTGCCCCTGGTTTTTTCCCCAGATGTGTTTCCTTCACAGAAATGCTTTCCTATCTAAGAAACACCACATTTTAAATGTGACCTTTTATCTCATTGTGACAGGCCTTTATAGGTAAGCTCTATTGCAATGTAGATGAGAAGAGACCACATTTTATGGAGCTCACCTTCTTCCAAAGGAGTGCTCAAAATAGTTCCATACTAGCACTTGCTTTTGATGCCTTCTGCTGGAGGGGAGCATTCATTTTGCATGCTTAAATGCCCTCAATGGGCAGTTAAAGTGGAGTTGTATAATCCTTGCAGGGATCTTATCTTTGCTGCTGCTCCTAGGGCTCCTATGACAGGTTTTGCTGTAACTGAGCATTTGGTCTCCTCTCTGGGGGACTCAGGCTGCCGTCACCAGAACTTACACCATCTAAAATTCATTGACATTTCATTGGGGAAAATTAAGAGCGAGCAAGTGAGCTTGAATATTGAATTAGTGCAGTTTCCTACCAGCAACTTCCTGGCAGTGTCAGAGGCTGCAAATCCAAGAGGGAGGGAGGGAGAGCAGTTCATAGAGCAAAGGCAAATGCAAGGGCTAAACTCAGTGCCACGAGGAAGCTTAGATTATTGCTTTGCAAATGTATCTAAGGTTAGAGCATTTCTAATTCCCTTGCACGATGTAATTTTTTAAAATTTAATCTAAAGAGAAAGCAAAACGATTATCCAAATGGCAGCTCATTTGTCTAATCAAGTTAAAAGAGGAACTCTGGTAATCACAGAAGGGCTGTTTGACAATACCTTGCTGAATGGAGACATCCAAGCCGTGGGTACTCCCTTCCAGAGCACTCTAATCAAGGGTGTTGTTGTTGTTGTTTTGACTTATATACTGCTCCATAGCATGAAAACACTCTCTGGGCATTTCACAACATAATAGAAACACTCCACTCCCCACCCCTCGAGCAAGCTGGGTAGTGGCTCATAACTGAGATGGGGTCGGGCCTCCCCCAGAAATGTTGGGGTAAGGTACCGCCCCTCTTCCTAGTCTATAAGTCAGCCATGATTCCAAGGCTTCTGCTTTAATGGGGAGAAAATAAGCTATTTATTTCTAATTTTCCAGAACTGTTGTCAATGTGGAAGTGGTTAAAAATTATTTCCGCAGTCATCCCCATCCCCTTGGCTTTGCATTAGGCAAAGGTGCTGTCATGGGTAGCTCCTGCTCGGCCATGGGGGCACTTCAAGCCCTGATGCCCAAACTTTGTCAGGTTGCAGAGGACAAGTGCTCTCCACTTGTTCTGTGTGGCCAAGTCTGAGCGACAAACAACAGTGTGCAATCATGCCAAGAATACTCAGGGGCCAGCAAAAACCACTTTGCTGCTTGAAGCAAAGAACAAAATCGCACCCTCCTGCACTGTATGTACAGAAGCTTACTAGATAGACAGCTCAATTTTACTTTACTTCAAGACTTGTCATGGGACAGCATTCTCCACATTGCTTTGGAACAATAGGATAGTTTAGGGGCTGCAGGATAGGTTGTGATCTATGCACAGCTTTGTCCTTTGGGAGGGTGGAATGAGTGGGGGACACAGGAGGGACAAGTGGCAGTTTGTTACTGCTTTCCCTCTAGTATCTGCCACCTGAGGCTGTTGCCACATCCGGCCTGATGATAGGGCCAATCCTAGCAATGCTTGTCAAGTTTTTTGAGTCTGGATCCTCTCTAAGCGCAGACTTTTTGAAGATCTCTGCTACACGGCAGCCATCCCTAGTTGCATATGCAGAGGGAGAAATTCCTCATACAACCTTCGACAACATGCAGAGATGTGTACACGGGAGTAGACATTCCACATGGACTTTAGAGGTGGAAACAGAACATTTCTCTCTCCCACCCTCCCACCAAGGATTGCACAGGAAAACATTAACATAATTGGAAACATAACAATACTACTGCTTTTTCTATTCCCTTCTTCCCAGATCACATAAACATGGCAGGGCAAAAAGAGCACAGTTGATTTACACAAATCCAAGGGAACAAAAAGAATCCACTCTTATGGGGGATGCTCTGGATATCTGTGTCTCTCTGGGCAGGAAAACACCACTGCCTCAAGACTTGCACCAGTCGTCTTATTCTCTTCCAAGAAAAACCACTTCACCATTGGATAAACCCTGCATGAGGTCCAACCAACAAACCTCTCTAATTTGCGGTAAATGCCATGATGCATCCATAATTCAGAATCCTCTTTAAAGATCCTTTAACACAGATTCTTTCCTGCAAGGCACCACCAGAATGAAACCAGGGACCTTAAAAAGAGGTACATTGTCATCCAAGAGCTTTATCACCTTGTGTGCCACTTGGGAAGCCTTTGAACCAAGACAGCTATTGACCTCATATTCTCTGTCTTGTGGTACCACCCAGATGATTTCCAGCAGTTCATCAAGCCAGCCAAACAAGGTCAATTTGAGGATTGAAATATATAAACTGCTGCTTCAAGGTGGGTTCCGAACTTTGAGCAACTCACCAATTACTCACAGAGACTCCTTGGCTTTCCTATGCTCCTTAGTATATACCAGTGAAAAGGAGCAAGCAAGAGAGTGCTCACCCTTCAATTTTAGAGTGAGGTGCCCATCTCAGATCAAAAACCATTCCTACTAGCATAAATTTGTAACCCCAACAATTATATGAGTTCCAGCCCTCAGCTAATTTGATTTGCATTATTAAAGAAAATGAAATGCAAAAACATAGTCCTGCGTCTTCTCCACACTGTTTGGATTAGCATTTCTGCCATTCTTTTACTCCTTGAATGGATGAAGAATGGAACAACTGAACCATGCTTAAGAGGTTGCTAGTCTATATTAAGCATATTTATGAGCACCCCCTAATAAAATGCTAGGCAACACACATTCTGCTCCTATGCATGCTTACTTGGTCCTGTTGTGTTATGTAGTGCATACTCCCAACCTATACAGATTTCAGTTTTCTCTTCCTTGAAAAAACAGCACCTTAAGACAGCCATGATGCAGCTTGGGCCCTCTTTGAAGTGGCAGGATTTGAAGCACAAGGAACAAAAGTATTTTTCAAGAGAAGGCTCTTTGAAAGTGGAGGATCCTCTTCTAACTTTTAGCACAATCATCCCATGATTTTAATATAGGATCTCTGTCTTCCCACAAGGCTCCACTGTAATCTTAGTGACACTCTGGGATTCCAGGGAGGAACAGACATTTATGTGAATGATGCAAAACACTAGATTTGCCTGTCAAAAAATTATAGTTTCCTTGAGTCAATTAACTACTGTTCAACTAATTATTCACTGCTAATTAAAATTAAGATGATTATAGTATTTCAGTAAAGGTGATCATTTGATTATTTTGCACAGCTACAGACAGAAGTCTTCCCTGGGTAAACAACGTAGATATGAGCTATCAACCTATAAACAGATGTCATTTATTGCTGTGGAAATTCAGTCTGCCCCCACCCTCACCCCCGTTTAAGTGCTTAGGGATGAATTAACATGTTGTTAAATATGTTATTACATTCAATGTTTCTGGCTGTTTTTAATGGAAATCATATTAGTTGATGTATGAGCTAATAATTATTGGGAAGTTGCACAGGCATCAAGGGGTATTTCTGGCTTAATCTGACTCCTCCAAAGCAGGGGAGGAAAGAGTTAAATGCCTTCTTTCATGCCTGTTATAGTCCAATAATCCTTTCTCTTCCCTAGTTGACATAATTTGCATTTTCAAAAACCTGTTGCTTAAATGCAAAGGTCCACTGAAGGTCAAGGATAGTTTGGTCGTAACATACCTCCTTACTCTAGAGATGTCAGGCACATAGGCTAATCACAAATATTCCATCTTCACTAAACCTCTTTCCATAGGCAGTTCCAATTAGAAACTCATAGTTTTAGCCTTGTTAAAATAGAAGGGTGAGAGATCCAGGCTTAAATGCACTGAGGTCTTCCTGAAATCAGCGATAATTCAACAGGAACTGCATGACTCATTTTTATACATTGATTTCAATGGGAGCTAAATGTGAGTATTTTAATCTGGATTTTTCCCAATATTAAATGATTAGTTGACAAATTCAACCATAAATTACATTTGCATTTTACTTTTTTTTTTATTACTATGGTTCATTTTCTGCAATATTACTGCGTGCTAGAGGGATGAAATTAGGGCATCAAGAAGTAAAAATAACACTATATGCAGATTACATTATGTTACATTTGTTCAATCCTGTACAATCCTTGAGATGAGCTGAAACTACTTACCAGAAATTAAATGTGCTGTCAGGATACAAAACCAACAATATGAAATCAAAGGTTTCATCTTAATGCCAACAAAGCTCAAACAGAGAGTAATTCTCAGTAGTGTCTGAAGCCATTCAGATATTCTAAACACTAATATTATATGATAAATAATTAATATTCTGAATTAATATTCAGATATTAACATACTCCACTCATTTATAAAGTGAATGGACTACTAATAAATAAATTGTGGTTTAACAAATGACCTCCTGATGCTGAAGGACTTGAATATATTTTGGAATTTTTTAATTAAAATGTATTGTTCTCAAATGCCTTTCTTTCCAAATTTTACAACTGAAATAAAAGTAAATGATCAACAAGTTTTTAAAATGCTAGCAAAAAATCATTGAAGTAACTGAATGGTGAGAATAAATTAGTCACTAGAGACTTTATTCAGCTTTTAGGGTGGGGGTCATGGGAGTGGGTACAGACTTCCAAGGTCCAGGGGAGTCATGTGCAGCCTTTGAACTCTAAAGTGGCCCACCTGGCTTAGAAGGCAGAATTTTGTTCTCAACATTAGGCAGACTTAATATACAAATGGATGCAATGAACTTACCACACAGTCCCTGTTTGCCTTATGCTGTACATACAGTGCTACACAAACAATATTTGCATTGTAACTACTACCACTGAAATGCCTATCCTGCCTTGTCGCAGTATTCATGTACTGGTCAAATAATATCAAGTGCGAAATGGCTTTCATGATCAGAGGCAGAACTATTTTTGAGGATAGCTTATTTCGCATTTCTCCTGCTAAACAGCTACTCCAACCAACCATCTTTCCTTAGAAGGAACAAGGGTGGGAAATCTTATACCAGAGCCTTCAGTATCCTTACCTCTTGAACCACCAGCGCTCTGCTGTCATGGCGATCTGGAAGATTAATCTCAAAGATTGCAGTACCAGTTTGCCCAGTTACTAATCCCAAGGGCCAATCCAAACCTATCAAGTCTGATAAAACTAAAGCAGAGATAGTTCTTTAGCCTAAGTGGCTCCTTGCTGAAAAGAGCAGTTGAATGAATTGTCACTTATTGTGTTGCCTGATATGGACCACAATTACCTGGCCACCTTGGATGACCTTTTAGAGCCACAGTTGGTATGTACAGATTTGACCCAGAATTGTGTTGCACCTGGCTAAGGCCTAAAACTTCTACCTTGTTTAGGTATTTGACACAAATGTGTAAAATTTGGCCAAATAGACCTGCATTTGATGTTGGTTGCTTTGAGCTCAGAAAAAATTATTCTGGCTGCCCTTCCCTTATTCCCATTTGAGCAACTCCCATAGCTAGGACATGGCAGGAATCTCATTTAGCCCATGTGTGATTAAGTAATTGGGGGGCTCGGCTGTGCCAACTTGCCTTAATGGAATGCAAAGGACAAGCACATTTGAAAAAAACAAATTCTTCTCCTTGAGTTAGCTCAGAAAACAACTTCTAGGAAAAAAGACCCACCCATATCCAAAACCCTGAGCAGTATGAACAAAAATATGGATAACTACTAATTTCATATGTATCAGTCTTGAATTTCTGAAGGAATTCCTGTATTCTACTCTGCCTGTAACTTCTCAGAAAGTTACATGTTTTCAATAACTCTTTGATTTTTTGTGCATAGAAGCCATGCAGAGGAATAAAGCTGATAGAAATAAGCTGATGTTGCCTGCAATAATTTCAACAATGAAACAACTTTTACCTTGATACCCAAATGAAGTTTGATATGATTGACAAAGGTTATCTGACTCACACTGCAATTAACCCTTTTAGTGATAAATGACAGCTGTGACAGACCACCACAGACTCAAACTACAAACAGGGGTCATTAAATGTTATAGTGCTCCGAGGTCATTTTTTGAATGTCATAGTTGTGACCTGTACTCTCACATATGTGAGGCTCTCTTCAGCCTTTGGGACTTCCCTGGCAGAACTGGCAACTGCCCTCCTTCTGGGAGGGTGCTACCGTGCTATCCTTCTACACTGACTTTACCCAGCTGCAAGGGATCCTCTTCCCCCTCTGAAGATGACTCAGTAAGGTAAGGCATGACAACTACAAAGGTGCAAGGTTCTTTCTTGATGCAATAAAAGCATCCTTTAAAGTAACAGCCATAAAGAATCTTCAAGGCTCAGCTTTGCTATTTTGGTGACAAGACAGCTCCTTGTCCCTCATCAAAAGAAAAGTGATCTGATTGGACCTTTCAGAGTGGAACCAGGTTGGCAGCCTTGAATTTCCAAAGCTATGCCTTAAAGGCCAGGACAATACAATTATTAAAGTGCTAGGTTCAAATTACAATATAGGAACATAGTTTTCAATGTTCAGATTAAAGGGAGTAGAGATCAGAAACCATGGCTTCTGAACAGGAATGGGCAGCCTCTGAGGACAGCACTTTTGCACACCACGTTCTGCCACATTCCTTGGTCTTGCCACTATCAGTGGCACATTTGGTGGGGATGTGAGAGAGAACTTTCTTGGTGGCACTACCAGACAATAGGAACCCCAGCCAAAAGAAGCTAGGATAGTTCCCTCCCTGTTGTCCTTCCAGGAAAAAAAGACTTTATTCAGACAGGCTTTAGGCACATTGGTTGGTCTATTGTTAAAACAGTTCTAACTGGTTGGTTGCCTGTTTGTCTTTCCTCCTTGCAACTTCCAGCTGGGTAGCTGTGTTGCAGCAAAAGTTTTGTAGCACTTTAAAGATTAACAAGTTTCATTTGACTGATGCTTTTGTGGTCTTTAGCCCACTTCTAAATAATCTGAAGTAGGCTACAGTCTACAATAGCAAACACACCAAATAAAACTTCCTAGTCTTTAAGATGTTACAAGACACCATGAAATATTATAAACATTTCAGTGGGTCCAACATGCAACAGCCAGATTGCTAATTGGGGCTAGTTACAGGGATCACATAACCCCTCTGTTACAGCAGCTCCACCGGCTGTCAGTCTGTTTCCTGGCACAATTCAAAGTGCTGGTTTTAACCTATACATGGCCTGGGTCCAAGCTATCTCAAAGACCGTATCTCCCATTATGAGCCTGCTCAGGTGTTAAGATCATCAGGAGAGGCCTTTTTCTCATTCCACCACCTTCACAGGTGCATCTAATGGGGACACAGGAGAGGGCCTTCTCTGTTGCTGCTCCCAGACTTTGGAACTCCCTCCCACAGGAGGCCAGGCTGGCCCCGTCTTTGCTGTCCTTCTGAAAGCAGGCAAAGACCTCTCTCTTCAGGCAAACCTTCCCCAATCACTGGATGCCTGAGTGGGGTTTTTCAATGGATTGTTGTGTCTTTTTGGTTTTAAATGTGTTTTGGTGTTGCTTATGTTTTTTAGTATAGTATCCAATTGATCTTTTTTTTTAGTATTTATATACTTACAGCTTTAAATGCTGACTTTTAGTGATTTAAGCCACCTTGGGTCCTTTTTAAGGAGAAAGGCAGGGTAAAAATATTTAAAATAAAAAATAATACATTTATTTGTACTGACTTGCTTTTATGTTAAATGTTTCAATCAAGATTATCTTTTCCTTTCCGTTTTATTTTTTGTTGTTAGCTACTCTGCATTCTGTTGGAAGCACTCCTTGTGATTTTAAGAACAGGAGTAGCAACTACTGTTTCTCTTTTTCTTTCCCCAAACTATTCCTGCGTACCACTGAAAGGATTCACTATTGTCATCACAGATTAGCTTTTATGCATTATTTTGAGCTTTCATACTACCAGCCTCCCTAGGGGGGAGCATGCAATGGGCAGGCTCAGGACCAGCTTAAAAAACACTTGCAGCAATACCAGCCCTTTCTAGCATACGAGATACTTCGCATTTCACGGATGCTAACAACAGCCCCTCAAGGCCCATTAGGCTTCAAAAGAGAACAGTTTGTCCCAAGGCTGTACACAGTCAGGATATGAACCTGTATCTCAGTGCCCAAACGTAGCACTGTGCCACACGGTGGTTATGTCTTGGTCATACAGCACAAGACACAGACAGGCTGCAAAGGGGAAAGATCCATCAGCATATAAACGGTTCATTTATCACAAGAGCATGTGCCATTAGACCAATGGGCTCCATGTGAACTGTCAATGCTATTTTGCCAGCCTGCTGTGCTCTGTCACCATTCCTAAACTCATACTGTCAAAATACTAACCCAGTCAAAACGGTCACAAGCCCCTGCTGAAAAACTTTTGTTCCTGCTGTACTTACTGCTTGCTTTTAGCTCCCTCATCAGTGAGCCCCAGAGACCCACTCTCTATCTTGCAGAGAAGCTTTCCATGGAACACACTACAGCTGTAACCGCCAAATTTAACCAGCAATGGCAGTGATGACAATAGGGACAGTGTAGTCTCCCTAATGTGGGTACAGTGGTGCCTCGCTAGACGATGTTAATCCGTTCCGCGAAAATCGCTGTCTTGCAAAAACATCGTCTAGCGAAGCACGTTTCCCCATTGGAATGCATTGAAATCTCTTCAATGCGTTCCAACGGAAAACTCGTCGTCTTGCGAAGATCGTCCATAGGGAAACATCGTCTAGCGAGCGCGGGTCCCCGTTGGAATGCACTGACAGCTATTGACCGCTAGTCAATGCATTCCAATGGGGAAAACTCGTCATCTAGCGAAAATCGCCCATAGGGAAACATCGT
The DNA here is from genome assembly GCA_037013535.1 of Intellagama lesueurii. Taxonomy (NCBI): domain Eukaryota; kingdom Metazoa; phylum Chordata; class Lepidosauria; order Squamata; family Agamidae; genus Intellagama; species Intellagama lesueurii. The sequence continues at coordinate 215,207,749 of JBAJHW010000003.1, forward strand.
TTTGCGAAGCGCATTAGCGATCGCAAAAAGCCATCGTCTAGTGAATTCCTCGTCCTGCGAGGCAATCGTCTAGCGAGGCACCACTGTATAGGGGAAATATCCAAACAGCCCCCTTGACCCAGGAAGTTGCCCACCTCTGTCCTACATCACACTACTGCATGTAATTTTTGCTTCAATGCATGTGTGTACACATGTGCATACATTGAAAATGTGTATGTGTAAACAATGTCTAAAAAATGCTAATACAGAATATCAGAAACATACCATATTGTAACAGAAGTAACAAAATTTGGAGCTGCAGACCCTGGGTTTTGGGCCACTGCACTAAGCTGTGTACTGAAATCCCTGGAGAGCAACATATTGTTCCATTCTATAATAAAAGATAATGTCCAGGATTGCCTGATATGGCATTTGCTGAAGCCAAATAGCTGGCAATGGAGAGGAAGAACAAACATTCAACAAGTGGAAAGCCAATGAAGTCGTTCCAGGCACAAGGCAGCTCATTGCTGTGTAAACACAAGGCCTGCATAGAATTTGCAGCCATTTACACAAGAGCAGCTTGTGCGAAATGAAGACTTAAAAACCAATAAAGGCTGTGTTATCGAGAAGCTGTAAGAAAAAAATGGGGCAAGGGAAAGGAAGAGAGGAATAGGAGATTAGAAAGGGGACTGTTTTTTCAGTGGTGTTGATGGCTAGACCATGGTTATCTATGTATGGGGAGATCTAGGCAGAGCTTAGCAAAGCTGGACTACAATTCCCAGAATCCCACTGGTCCCACTGACTAGATTCTTGTGGGAGCTGTAGTCTATGAAGGTAACTTTTCCATACTGTGGTTCTAAGACAGGATTTGTCAGTCTTAATTTTAGCAGTCCTCCCCAAATGGTTCAGGCCTCTGCAACTGTAACTGAAAAAATGAAAACGAATTAGCCAGCAAAGCGCACTCCTGTCCCTGGCACAGGACAGACAGATCGATTGAAAAGAACAGAGGTGTTGCAGTGAGCATAGTAAAAAGTAGCAAATTGCTCTATCCTCCCTGGCCCATGGCCGTCAGTCAAAAGTGGGGAAAGGGAAGAGTAGACTGCCCATTCTGCAAGAGGAAGAAACACCCCCTGAAGAAGGGAAATGGTACCACTAACTGTTTTTTCTTGAGATCTCCTGGAACACAGAACGTTTAAATTTATAGAACAGTAACAGCTCAATTGGAAAAAAATGTACCTATTCACTAGTATAGTCGCATAGGCCTTGCCTCTGAAGAAGTAATGCAGGCCTCAGCCACTCCTACTAGCTGCCACTCTGCAATGAAAGCATTGCCTTCAAAACTGAAAGCTAGCATGGCCTGCTGGCACTGACGCCTCCTGGTTTGCCTGTTAAGCAGACAGTGGTACACAACAAGCTGGCTGGTTAGCTTCCTGAGTGAAGTCAGGGGTTCAATTCCTCACTTTGCCTCCCCGGAAGAAGATCCAGCCTGTACAGCCTTGGATAAGCTGCTCAGTCCCAGGGCACCCCCAGAAGAAGGGACTGATGAACTATCTCTGAGTACTCTGTACCTAGAAAATCTAGGAAAGAGTCACCATACGTCAGAATTAACTTAGTGGCACATATTATATATTACTAGTACATAATATATTTAGCCCTTTCTTTTCTTAGCCTAGTCAAGGTATACATGAAAGTTGGGCAACATGTGATCTCTTAATTCTGTGTGCCCTGTGGTGGTAGAGAATACAATACATTCATCAGGAGGATTCATACAGTCACAAAGTATGCAAGCTTTCCAGTCCCACAGAACTCTTCATCTGTTTAGACAGCTAAACATTCAGTTAGGTGCTTTGAGTGATAAGAGTTCTACAGTTAAAGCTTAGTCCCAGATGGAGAGTATGATAAGGGCTCATGATTCACTCACAGAATCTGAGGAAGGGATCCCTTGCTTTGCAGCAGCCCAGAACCAATTGCTCCAGTTGCCTCCCCAGGCAGCCCTGGACTTTTAAGTAGCCAGCCATGCCCTTTTCCAGGATATTCTATTCCATCTCCATCCTCAGTTCCCCATTTATGCTGGAACAGCCATTCAGATCACTCCTCATCAGGCTGTTTTGTTCGATTGCGGTTTCCTGCCTTAAGAGTTTTGTTTTGTTTTCAAATGTATTTGTACTTCTGCATACCTGGAGAGGATGGAGAGCCACAAGTTTATTGATGCCTGTCTCCTGCGAGTACTTGATGCAGTTTTGGCTGTGTAATGATCTGCACTCAGAGAAAAGTGTACCACCAGTATACACGGCATAGTGCGCATCTGCGAATGGTAAGAACACCATCTCACTTTCCTTGCTATAAATGCTAGATTCCACAGTTGAAAGTGGAGCTCTGCCTGCCTCTGTATAAAATCTGACTGCTAAAAGGTAATAACAGAGATTGTAAATATCTAAAGCAACCCTTCAAACAGGATGTAGAGACTCACAGTTCAAAGTGTGTGCATGTGTATGTAGCCTGCGGGATAGAGAAGAGATGTAAAATAAAGAGACATTTTCTTCTCTAGTAAATCAAAACCCTGCTGAAAGGGAAGAGAGGCTCTTACTAAGACACAGCGTCACAACAGCAAAAAAAGAGCAAGATAAATCACCCGCTTTTAGAAGGCATTACATTAGAGCAAGACCTTCTCACCCTGGCTCAGATTTTCTCAAGTTGCACAGTATTGGTTACATTTCTTTCTTCACGAGGACCCTAAATCCTGATTCCCAGGTATAGTTTATTTTTGCTTCAACCAAGAGGAATACACATACAGTTCTACTGTTTCTATTCTATGCTGTTAAGTAACTCATTTTTCCCTAGCCTAGATACCATTCAACCCTTACTCACAGGTTGAAAGGGAATGAGAAGCTATAACTTTCTTCCTGTAGCAGGTCTTATTTGTAAATTGCTTCACAGTCTTTACCTCATTAACCTAACAAGAACCCTGTGTGATGGGACATGATTACTCCCATTTCACAGGTGAGGAACTGAGATAGAAAAAGCAATTGTGTTTGAAATCACCTGCTCTGTCAATGCTTATCTGGCTGCTGCCCAGTCTCACTTGTATAATTTTGGTGTGATATACAACTAGAGATAGACACAGGAACAAAGACATTAATTGCTGGGGCCTAGTGAAGGTCAGGAGAGCAGGACTGCTGGAATAAGATGCTAATATATTATATGACTATCAGGCTGGACACCAGTGGTTGACAAGCCATCTGGCAGGTGAATCCTCCTTGAGGTATTACTTCCCATAGACAATTACTGAGAGTGATGATAATGATATCTCTGAATTCCACACAAACTGCTTCAGCCAACACATGGGAACAGCAGGACACCATCATATTTGCCAAAACTGTGCCCAGACCTCAATGAACCCCAGAACCCCTTTAAGCCATTTTATTCCTCCAGTAGCTATGAAAGAGAGGAGGCCACCAGACTCAGTTGATTAATCACAGGCTTCGCAGTGCAGCAATCTGCCTTAAACCAAAGTGAAAGCACTTTGCTTAATGAAATCATTGTTGATAAAAAGGAAAGCGGGAGTCAGTAGGGGAGGGAAGAAAATCCAGCCTGTTGGAACAGCCAGACCAATCAGCCTTTCCACTCCTGTCTCCCAGCCTTCCCCAATGGGTAATCATCATTTTATTAATCTCATTTAGAGCTCCTAATAACTGCAGGCTTGTTAGTACCCTTCAGGGGACACATACGCAGGAAAGGGTCACCCAGAGCTCAGCTGACATAGCTGCCTCACTCCAGCCGGTCAGGAAACCTATTGTCCTGCTTTTCTGCAACCAAAACCTTCTCCCTTCTTCATCTTTTGTCTGAGCACTGATGGAGTAAGAGGGTTTTTTTTTTTTAAAAAAAAAGCCTTTCCCTCCTCCAACTTTATTCTAATCAGCTTTATGCAGCACAACTTATGGCACTAGGATTTCAGCCACTGAGTCAGAGGCTGAATAGAACATTAACAGTAATTATGAAATCCCATTGGTTGATAGGCCCTTGTGAAGATGGTCAGAGTGAAAGAGGGTGACTAATGGTGATGTAGTGCAAAATTTGGTGCTAATTATGACAGTCTTCATAGCCTGCCAACACCCTCCCTCCACAGACTGATGAAAAATGCAGACAGGTAACTCAGTCTATATCAACAAATGTTGATCAGGCCTTTTGTAAAGTGAATGGCTCTTCATTGCTCATTCAACGCTAAACAATCTTCAAATATTTTGAATTACAACAGGAATTGCTTGAATAGTTTCTAGGAAATCAATTTTTGGTCTATCTACTATGAAAATTGCAGTAATGCTCAAAGGGGACAAGGAAACCTGGTTAAGGCAGCAAGTGATGTCATAGTCCTTACTACTCAAAAAGTCCCAGGCCTTCAACCTTGCAGGCCCTGACTCCATTACACTACTGGTGTAAATACCAGACCATCATCACTTTGAGCTGTCTATTTTGGATGTCTTTTCTAAACTCACTTTCTGTCTTCCTGTCCATCCAAAACATTAATGGTTCATCTGGATTAGTCCAGACTCTTCTTTTACTTAATTTCACTGCAATCCAGACAACTAAGAATTGTGCAGTTATGGGAATAAGCTACAAAAGACAACTTTGGAGATATGACTCTATAAAGGAAATGAAGATCTTTCCCATGTTCCTCTTAGATACCTTGAAAGGACCTCAGATTCAGGATAGGCACTGCTCTGTCTAGAGAGTATAAGCAAGACAGTTCACTGTTCTTAGCCTCTGGGAACTGAGGTGAGGGACAGAGCCAGAATACTACAGGGTACGTACATAGTTACATACAAATGAAGCAAAGATCAGTGGAGACATCAGTTCCCACCAGGAGGACTTCTCAGCATCTGGGCTGCCGTGCTCAGCTCTGCCAGGCCTCTTTGGTCCCTGCTTCCTTAAAACCGGTTTTCCTGTCACTTTTGTTAAAGCTCCTCTCTCTTGAGCTGCAATCCTCTAGCCTTCCTGCACAGAAGAAGCCTCAGCGGTACCAGGGTGTCACAGTGCATCATGTCCAAATGCCTACTTGGCCGCTAAGACATCTCGTTGCCTTTGTAATCCGGTCAGGCTCAAAGCTGCGGTCAGTGCATTTTTTAGGCTATGCTGACATTCCCATAACAATCACCTGGCAGGAAACAGCAAGAAAAATCTCTGCCCCCTCACACAGGTAATGGGGACAAGAAAAATGGCTGGTTCTGCTCCTTCTAAATTTCCCTTGAATTGCTGATTAGCAATGCAAACACTGCTCTGGTTCAAATATGGACACCGCTCCTCATCTCAGTCCCTAGCAGAGCTGTACCAACCAGCACAGCCATCTTTCAGATGGCATTCACTCCAGATGCAATATGGGGTAAGTAGTCCAGCCTGCCGCCCCACCCTAGCCATAGCTTGGCAGCTGATACCAGCACTTTCTCATGCTGCAGACCCTATTCCAGTCTGTCCAAGTGCATGGATTTTGGCAGACATACTCTGTTCCCCCTGCTATCCATGTCCTCTTGGAGGCAAGCCCAGCTGCCTTGGACCAACCTTGGCTCAGCCTCTGAGCAGAAACAGAAAACAACCCTCTTCACAACAGCCCATCCATTTTATAGAATCACAGTGTCCCCAGGCACCTAATTGTATGCACACACCATCACAAAAACCACCATCTCATTTGAGCCAGCTAAAACCAGATGCAATCAATCAGTTAAAAAAAAAAAGCCAGGAGAGCAAGAAGGAAAAGAAGAAGAAAGTGACAGTCTCAGTATTGGATAAAACATAGATGACATGCAATATAATATCGATCTGAATGGTGTACAGTTCAATTCACAAGATGCAGCATCCCTGTAGGGCAAAATACACAGACCTGGAAATTTCATTGCAGGTGACATTATGGGAAGGTGAACCATTCAAGACCAAGTCTGGTAGAGGCTAGCCTGACCTGCTTTCCCTAGGGTCACCAGCAGCATAAGACTAAATAAGGGAAACAATACCTGCATGTAGAAGCCTGTACCAGCCAGGATCTCCAGGTGTGAAGCTGGCTGATTCAAGGATAAAATTGACAAGTTTTAGTGTTATCTGAGGCCAAGTCTGAAGGAGGGAGAAAGGATTACCATCCGGCAGCAAAGTCTATTGGAAAGAAGATAGGCAAAAGGGAAAGAGCTGCCTGTGAGTAAGAGGGGTGTGTGTGTGTGTGTGTGTGTGTGTGTGTGTGTGTGTGTGTGTGTGTGTGTGTGTGTGTGTGTGAGAGAGAGACAGAGAGAGACAGAGAGAGAGAGAGAGAGGCAAATGGGTGGAGGGGGCACCAACATGCACACACTCATCTACCTCGTGTGAACACATTACCATATAAACTGCATTATCCCAGCATACTTAACAAACAGGTACACATGCCCCCTACCATATGCACAACAATCAGCTCTTTCCCATTTGGGCACTCAGTAAGCTTACTTCCAAAAAAGAGAGGGAATGAGAGGAGACACATCAAAGTATGAAACTTGAGCAGATACAAGACATAAATCTGTCTCCTACCATGGTGTGCCAAAGGTTGGAGTTCCCTGCTAGCCACCTAGCACACAAAATGTCAACTTTTGTAAAATATCATAATCTCAGTTGCTTCCTCGCAGGCAGGATGCTCATCACGCGTCCATTTCACCTCCCACCTGCTGGCAGGACCAGGCCACATGCTTGGACTTATCTTTCAGGTTGAAAAGGGTTTTAATCACAACCCACTGTGGGATGTAGGAGGGAGATTAAGCCAGATGCTACCTTGCAACCCTATACATAAATGTGCTTGGCAGCCCCAGTGGGTGGCTTCGAAGAGGCAATAGGAGTTACTGCGGCTCTTTACCTGTCACTGTAATGGAGTGAAGTAAATTTATGCCTTGACAGGATCCCAAAGCACACTGTAGGCTGTTTCTATAGCGATCATTCACCCACTGCCAAAATGCAGCCGTCTCTGGGGTTGAACGCACCAGCTGTTCAGCGTCAACAACATGACAAAGGACATGCAAGAAGACTGTTTGCTGGATGCTCAAAGAAAACTGAGGCACAGCAGAGGCAGAAGTGGGTACCAGGACAGGGAGCATGCGGTTGCCAACATCTTCAGCATCCCAAACTCGGCTGATGACATTTGTAAAGTTAGGAACAATCGAGATTTGGAAATGAGTGGCTCCTCCATATTGCACATTTCTGCCTCTTTGAGAACTTGCTTCTGAACTGAGTTGTGAAAGAGATCACAAATCAGTGCAAGAAGCACCAAAATGCCATAGCCAGACATATGTTATTTGGCTGTTTCAGGTTTTAGTTCCTGGCATGAGAGTTGTAAAATGCAAACAGTCAATAGCTTTTTCATGACATGTTAAAGTGGTATGAAGCAAGCACTGCTGCCTGAAGCATGTGTGATCATTTATAGTGATGACAAGTATGATGATGTTCCAGTATTGTTTCTGATTAAACAGGCTTTGAGGAGCTGTAATAATCTGAATAGCTAACAATCCATTTCATCCGAACCACAGTGACACAAAAGAAGTAACTATACCATGTGTAATAATGCACCAATCATATCCAGCTCTAGTCTTTTTAAAAAGCTATTGCCTTCCAAATGTAGATACAAGTGACTGCAACAGTTGAATAGATCAAGAGAACAGCAATCTATGCCTCATTTCCAGGTCAGGCTTGCATTTTTACTATACTGATGGTATGCAGAATTCAGCTTCTTCCTCACACACAGCAATAATCAGCATTTGTGATGGATACGTAGCTGCAGGACTATTTTACAGAGTGCTTTGATTTCTAGGTGGCATTGTTAAATGCCCTCTTCATGCAAACAAGCTAGACAGCCACTTCTGCAGGTACTCACCAAATGGCTCTACCCCTGCATTTTGCCCCTGAAGATACTCAAAGAAGGGGTGTAGTGGCAGTAACAGGTAGAAAACTGTGCAGATTTTCATTACAAATGGGCAAACAGAAATGGTAAAACAACCTGCACACAATGGTTTTTTTAACATTTGAAGCCCATGTTTTTAGAGACCTGTGAGTGACAAAAAGGGAGCAAAACAATCCATCCCTATTTTGTGGGGTTTTTCCCCCTGGATGATTTAGGTAAGCTAGGATGAAGTGGTGGTGGTCTGAGCAGAATGACATGTTTTCAAAACATCCTTTTTGAACCAGCAGAGATGTTTCTGTGTTATCCAGATGTAGTGCTAAAAGTGAATTGCAGTTCTATTAGCACTCTTGTCATATCTTGCTGGTACTCTAAGCATAATGTGTAGTATGTTTGGCCAGGACTCAGCACTGCTTTTCCGGTTCTCATAAGGCCCGAGGCACTGTGTTCAGCCCATTTAAACCTGATAGGCACTTCTAAACTAATATCTGGGATTAGCATGAAAATGGAGAGGGGAGGGAGATTTTCTGCATATGCTCTGTCTAGTTCACACAACTATGCTAAACCTGCTCATTGACAGACATTAGTGATGCCAGTGAGTTTTCAAGTGGCCTAGTGAATTCTCTCTGCTTTCTCTAGACACCAAGCATTGTGCCTCTTCACTTTGCTGAGAAAAAAACACACTTTTAAACACTGAGGGAAACCAGGATTTGTTAAATCGCAGTCTGGACTTACATTGTAGCCTTGCCCTAAATCTAGATATGGAAACCAATCTGCCTTCTTCCCCCATCATGGTTGCTTGTGACATCTGTAAAGCCATAGCGCAGTCAGCAGAAGAGTATTCATAGCACTTTGCTTCCAAGTCTGTCAAGACATCATTCTTCTTAAAGTGGTTCCCAGGACAAAAGAGTGATGTGATCTTCAGACTCCACAATTTAAGTCTCCAACAGCAAGTCTTGTCCTATGTTCCCAAGTCTCTTTGTATGAGCTGGAGTAGCTACCTACAAATGAAAAGGTGGCATGCCTGAAAAGGATAGGGCAGCATGTATAACTGGGATGGAAAGAGGGCCAGGACTGGATCCTGACCTGGCTGGGAAGAAAGAGTGCTAAAGACATCTATTCATCAGATGAACCCTTTGAAAACATGTTTTCCACACATGTCTAAGGTGGGAAGTTCAGTTCTAAGCGAGAATATTTCTAGTTGTAAATTAAAATGAAAACTTGGCCAGAGAATGAATCCCCACAAACCTATATCAGCTTTACATAGGTTCTGTAATTTATATGCCTGGTATTTCATTAGACAGTGACCTTCTCCTTGAACTGTTTTACTCTAGTATACCCCACCAGCATACCTGTGACTTAGTAAGAATTGTAATTGGTGACTTTCTTTAGTGGTCCTATTGCATTGTTGTGCATGCCCTTTTCTGCTGCCTGTAATTTTAACTTTACTTCAAAATAAGACAAAATTCCCAGAGGTAAAGAAAGAAGCGGAGAGAGAGGAAGAGATTGGACCATGATGTCCTGGCAAAACCACCATCAATACAGATCGGTATGGCTCTTTATTACTAGTTACAAAATGAGAGGTGCGGCGGGGGGGAGGGGGAGTCAGGGAGCAAAATGTGTGTCCTCTTTTGTGCCTTGGGCTGAAGAAGAGGGCACAGGGAGGTCTTCCAGCTGTGAAATCAAGGCTGTTACCTGAGCTAACAGCAGAGGATTAACACACAATGCTGATAGCTCCCCAGCAGGTTCCACAATCAAAGGTCACTGCCTGGGAGAGACTGTGAAGTATTTTTAACTGGATTTTGATTTTAAATCCATACAGACATGTTAAAGTCACTGGAGAGATGGGAAAGTTGTGTGGGCTTTGAATTCCTACTCATCTTAAAATATCTCCTTTCATCACATCTCTGTGGGTGAAGAACCCATTTCTGCAGACACACAATTGTTCAAGTGACATTTAGGGGCAACAGGCACAGGGGAAATTGCTTTGCCAGGTATAATGGAGGACTCCTGGTACTAAAAACAGCACCATGGACAGCATCAGGTTTCCCCAGAGATGTTGCTAGCAGCCACCTGTCAAAAGGTTTCGATGTCTCTACTGAGTCCCTAATGATCCAAGCTACAAAGTCTCCTGGCTTTCTGCTTTTCTTGGTAAGCTACGCAGGTCCAAGATGGATTGTGATATTGTTCCTTGGTGTTTAGCGGAAGCAAAGAAAATAAAGAGAATTTCGTCTGAGGTTACTGACTGGATGTCCACTTGGCCACCTCAAAAGGGTCACATCCATTCTATCCACTCAGTCTGGCACCTCATCTTCTGACACAGGAGTTGAGAAAGAAATATGATGGGAACTGGGGAAAGGGCCATCACAGCCAGCAAGCAGTTGCAGTGTTTTTAATATGTTACATCGCCCAAGGCCAAGTAAAGATGATTGCTTACTCCAACACATACATCCTTACACTTCCGCACAAACACACACGTTTATCTCCACCACCACGGTTCAGATGCCCTTCAGAGAAGCAACCGGCTACAGATATCAAGAGATAAAGTCAACATAGGGGCAAGATCCCGCACTTCGTGCAAGTTTGTGCGGGTATCCTAAATTGACCTTCCAGGCTGCCCAGATCCTGGGGAGCTTCACAGAGGAGACTTCACCTCGTGATGGAGGTTTGTGTACGTATGTGGTTGGGGGACTCAGTTCTGAGCTATTCTCCACCTCTCTCGCCAACATGTAGTTTGCTGCTAAAGGGATGCTACATCTTCGCCATTCCCCCCCCTCAACCAACCAGCCAGCCAGCCAACCAACCCAAGCCATGGTCCCGAGCAGAACAGGCTGCCAGCTCGGGAAGGACTCACCCGTCAGCTGGTCGTAGGAGCCATCGAGGTCCCGGGAGTCGGAGAGGCTCTCTTTCCTGCCCTTGCTGCGCATTTTGGGGAGCGGAGACGCCCCGAGGTGCTGGGACAGGACGGGAACTGGCGGCGCGCCTCCTTCTGCCTCGCTCTCCTTTCTGGCGGTGGTGCGCCCAGGGCGCACGGGCTCCGTCCCCCGCCCTCCAGCAACACCTCCTCCCCGATCCCTCCCGCCCTCCTTCCCGGCGCCCTCCGCAGACCCTCCCGGCGGGGGCGAAGGACTGGGCAGGGGCAGCCGGCGTCCGGCTCCCAAGCAACGGGAGAAACCAAAGCCGGCGCCTTCTCCGCCTCCCCCGCCAGGCTTCTCTGGGCACAGCCGCTTGCCTTCGTCTCCCGTTCACACGGGCGGCCTGCTACACGCTCCTAGCAGGGAAAGAGGTGAGGCGAGGTGAGGCAAGGTAAGGCAGGGCAGGGCATTCTTCCCGTGGGGCGGAAGCCGGCGCCGAATTCCGCGTCGTCGTCGTCGTCCCCCCCCTCCCCGCGTCCTCTTGGAGCCTCCCGCTCCACCTCGAGCTGCTCCACAGTCAGAGCGCCGCTTTACTCTCGAGGTAGCCGTCTTTCCCCTGCCCGCCCCCGCCTCTGCCCGGGGGAGAGCTGGAGGTTCTCCGTTGCGCGTGACTGACGGAAAACAGAGGGGGTCAGGGCTGCACTTTGACACGTGTCTCCCGGGGCTGGCAGACATGTGCGTCTGTACCCAAATGCGCGCGCCGGTGGCGTCGGTAGGAAGACGGCACACTCGCGGGGGGGGGGGGATGGCACATGCCGGGAGAGGCGGCCGGGGAGGGGGGTCCGCGCGCGCTGCTCCGCCAGCGCCGACGACGCGCGCAAAAGGAGGAAGCTCCGCCCGAGAGCGAGCGAATGGGGCGAAGTTAAGTCCCCAAGCCCCCCCCCCCACGCGCGGCCGCGAAGTCCGGGGCGGGAGCGTCCCGTGCGTGGGCCGCGGATGATGCGCTCGCGCTCTTCGGACGCCTTCGTAGCACAGGTGTCCCCTCCGCGCGCGCCCCGGCGGACGCCTCCGCGAGCCCGCTGGCCCAGCAGACCCGGGCACCGGGGGGGGGGGCCTTCAGAGGAGCAGGTAGGGCTAGGGGGCCCTTTGTGGAGCCCGTCGGAGGGCTCAACCTTTCTGCTAGCAAGCATTAAAACACACAACAGATAAAACTTCTCTAACTTTAACTACTTAGTGACAAGTAGAGAGAAAAAACAAAACAAAACGTTTTTAAGCCGAAGCATAATGGTAGAAGTGCTTCCAATTCTGGAATATCTAGGTGCTGCGGGCGCTCAGGGCTGAGAAAGGCTACCAGAATTAAAGACAGGTGTTCAGTCGAGCTGGTAAAGGGAAGAGGCGGCCTCTGCGGGAGGCAAAGAGTCTTGAGGAGATTCTTCAAGGAGGGGGGCCAAGGCGGCTGAGTTACAGGAACTTCACGTGGTGGACATGCTACCCTTGGAATGGGTTCCACCTCCCCAGTCAGCATTTGGAAAAGTTAGTTTTCCCCCAGTTATGCTTTCCAGAATTCATACACCCTGGGGGATTCTGGAAACTGTAGTTCAAAAAGACAACTTTTCCCAAACTCTTATCTGCCAAGCAGGTGAGCTGGGTTTCTGCCTGTTCTGTATCATTCCCGTCTACTCAGCTGGGACACTTCAGTGTGGCCAAGGCCAGATTTTCAAATCCACAGCACATCACAGTTCATGGCTGGTGTGTTCAGAGTGGCAGACCCACGGAATTAGTGAAGATTTGATGAATCAGGTCCTCTGTAAGTTTAGTTGATTCAAGTGGACCTACTCTAGTTGTGACTTACTACTGGATTTACATCAATGAATACACTTATTTATTGAATAATTAAATCATTTATTTATTTCTATGAATAAAATAAAAATTAATAATTTACCCAATTGAAAAAGCCTCCTCATGGCCTTAGTGGTCAAACATTTTTAAAAACTTTTTTTGGGGGGGAGGGGAGGCACCAAGATACAGCAAAATTGCCCCTATGCCCTTTGGAGGATAGAAGGGTTCTTCTTGAGGGGCAAAAAGATTAGGAACTGGGAATTTGGGCCTCGGGGTAGACAGATGTGATGGGGGTCCCATTTGGGCCCTTGGGTTGTGACCATAGGTTGCACTTCACCCACATGTGTGATGGGGGGGGGGAGTTAGGACTTACCACATCTTTACAGCAAGGGGGGAGGGTATTGGCATAGATAGAATTGCTGTAAGGGAAAATGAGCACTCCAGTGTTGCAGCAATGGGATGTCGGGTGTGTCCCCGTAGCAAAAGAGATGGATGTGACTTACTGTTTCTCGGCAGGAACAATTCAGTCCCTGGCCTCTCAGCCATTCCCTCCATAATTTTATGTTCTTCTTTGTTTCTTCCAATTACCTAAGTGATACCATTTTAATTTTTTTTAAAGGATTGCATCTTTCAGTGGAGTCTGGAAATGCTGTGAAAGCATCTTCTACATATTTCTCAGCTCACACCATTAATCTTAATTAATGACTAGTACTCATACTCCAGTCTCTGCTGTACTACAGAAAATGCTAGCCAAATTGATTCCAGCTCTAAACTAATGTGTGACAAGGTTGTGGAGAAAACTGCTAAAATATTCTGCCCCATCAGGTAGTGCTTCTACTCACAATTAAAAGGTGTCATGCAGCTATTCTCGCTTTCTTTTTCTTCAACACGTTTTTTTTTTCCTGGTGAGAAAAAAGGCGGAAGTAACAAAAGGAAAACATGGGAGGGCTGCATGTTGTAAATGTCAATGTCTAGATTCCCCACAAACCTTAGTGAATGGGACATTCTCAAGCCGTAATAAAGATGCAGCCTGGAAGTGCCGTGTGGCTAGCTAGTGGCAAGTGAGCCCAAGAGATGGACCAATATATCTCCCCCTGGTTCTTGCTCATTTTCTGTGTGACAGAAGATGGAGGGCTGTACCCCTTCTCACGGAGCTCAGCCAGGAGAGCGGCAGGATGTCATAAATCCACTTCACACTTATCTTGGGAAACAAATGGACACTGTAAAATGCCTCAAGCTTCATTCATTTTGAGGATCTGAATTAAAAATTATGCTCCATCAAATTGTTTCCAACTTATTGTGGGCACCCCAGGGATTTCTAGGTATGAAGTGCTCAGAAGTGGTTTACCAATCCATTTCTTTATGCCATTCTGGGACTTGGCAGCATGCCCACAGCCACACAGGTGCAGGGCATGTAACCTCATCAGTCACAAACCCTCTCCAGGTGATCTCAGATGGCACAGTGGACATTCAAACTCTTAGCCCTTGGCTCTAAGTAACCCACCTGGACCTATGACAGTGTTACATTTTTGAGAATTTGTTTGTGAAGAGACATGATCAGGATGAGACCATTATGTCTCAGATCCCTCTTCACCTCTTTGGCCTATGTTTTCTAGACAGCCTAACAGCATAAACCCATACAACATTCTTCAAAAATGCACCCCATTGAGTTCAGTGGGCTGACCTACAAGAAAGTGGGTATGGGAATACAGCTTCAGTCTCTCTTGTCTCACTTTATGAAAGTAAGTTACAGACTTTTTGAACTCTGGAGCTAATGGTGTGCTCCCATTATGCCCCAGACCTTTGAAAAGGTTATTTTATAGTTTAATTGCTAGTGTGCTGCTAGACATGCTGGTTGGAGGATTCTGGAAGTTTAATCTAAAACTGAAACTTTTCCATGCTCTGTAATGTTCATGGGAATTCGGTTTCATTAAGCAAATGATTTCTGCCTGAAATCCACTTAAATAAATATGCATGGCATATGCATTAACAAAGTGATGTGCTTAAAACACCTTTGGTTGTGGTTCCTGAAGGTTGCCACTAGGGATGGGAAAAGATCTTCTTGGAGTTGAGATTCTCAATGAAAATATTGATGTTGCACCTCTGAAGACTTGTTGCAAGACAAAGCACATGTTGCCTTGGAAATTCACTCATTTGGAATATTTGCAAATGTTTTGGATGAGATAAACTGTGCATAAATTAATTTTTGCAGCTCATATCCTGCCTGGAAAAGGTATGGCTGGGAGGAACCTTTCTGGGCTGGGGGGAACTGTCAATCTGTCCAGAACTAACCAATCATTCCTACCCCGCCTCTGAATTCATAGAGAGACCCACCTCTCTGCTCTGTGTCTTTCCCCCTTTTTTTTCTCTGTTGGAAGCAGTCAGAGTTTGTTGAGGTCTGTTGCTGAAAGCAGTCTTGTTTGTCAGTTTGTTGTTTGATCTGTTCAATTGCAAGTAATTAAACCTTTTATTCTTTCCCTTACTAATATTTCATAGTGAGTCAGTAAGACTATACATGCCAGTTTATGAGGAAAAGGGGTGGTCTACTCTGGGGAAGTTGAAGCTATTCTGCTCTGTGAATCCCTGTACTTCTGCTGTGCAGCTAAAGGAATTTAACCAAAAATTCAAAACTCTGCAATAGGTGTGCGTCTGCCACACAAACAGACACACAACCGACACCTTGTTAAAGAGCTGCAATTTGTTCCCATGACTTAATAAATTAGTAAAATCCCAATAGGATTTTGACCAAAGTTTTATAATCTGATATGAACAAAAAATGGGTTAAGGATGCAGGTGGAATTCAGAGATAAATCTTTCACATCCTGCCATTTGGACCTTTCACTTGCCACTGAGAAGGGAAAGAGCTTATTGGACGAAAGGTTTGATATCAATATAATGACGAACAAATAAAACATACAATAGAGGCAGCTCTGACCTTCAAAACGGCACACTCCTCTTGCTTACAGGTAATTCAGGAAGTGCTTGTGCTGTGCCAAGCAGAGACTGGAAGACTGAGAAAGGTCTGCTCCATGGGACAGATCTGGGGCTGCCATTCAAGATCACCAATCTGTCAATTTTAAAGAAATAATAATTGCTTTCTCTTACTGCCCCGTTTGGGGAAATGTGCCACTTGGATGCTTTATCTCGAGGACCAAATTATTTTGGACTGTTTGTGCTGCCTGGCCTTTAATCTGGTGGCTGGAAAGGACAGAGAGCTGGTAGCAATTTAGCTCTGCCTTTTAGCTGAGAATGCAACCACCTGAGACCTGAGTTATGCTCTTTGATTCTCCATGTACCAGGGAAGTGGGGCCTCTGCCCACACTGGAGTTCCTTGCTGGTACACCAATGCAAAATACATGGCACAAACACAGGATAGCAAAAAGGAAATGTTTGTGTGGAGTTTTGCCGCAAGCCCACAGTAGCAAGAAGATTTAAAAGTGTGGGAAAGTCCTCCAGATCCTCCAGAAATGCAAGGCTCTTTAAAAGAAAAAGAAAAAACCAGCATTATTTTCTTTCCATTTCATCATCATCTTTTCTTTTTCCTTGGTGAGCTCACTGTAAAAGGACCTGCCTTCCTCCACACAGAAAGAAATGCAACTACCTACTCTTAGGCTGGGAGCAGTGTGGCAGGAAGGGACAGCTGGAGAAATGTCATTGTTAATTTCATCTATCAAGAGTGAGTGTTACGGAGGGAGAAGCTGAAACCAGATTGACAGCTACTTGCACTGAAAACACATAAAATGTTGAATTGAGTGCCATTTATCAAATACACGGATCAGTTAGGATTGTTGGCCAGGGCTAGTTACAGGAAGCATATAACTGTCCTGTTAATGGCAGCTTTATTGGCTAGTGGTACATTTATGGGACTAGTTCTAAGTACTAGTTATGACCTATAAAGCCCTATATAGCTTGGGTCCAGGCTATGTGAAGGACCTATATGAGGGCCCCCCCTCCCCATCTTTTAAGATCTCTGAAAAATGCTTTTGTCTTGGTCTGGCTCCCTTGACAGGCACATTCAATGAAGATGCTTGGCTGTGCTCCTGAATTTATCCTGGGACCTGGATGGCCTGGCCTCAGTGGTAGCAAAGTTAAAACTAGAACGCCAGCAATGCCCATTCCCAAAGAAGCCTTCTCTCGCCACACTGACACATAGTTACATCCCAGTTGGATTACTGTAATTGCTTCATGTGGGGCTGCCTTTGGAAAGTGTTTAGAAACTTCAGTAGGTCCAAGATGTTACCATTAGATTCTTGATCAGAGCTGGTTGCAGGGAGAATAGAAACACCTTTATACAACAGCTTCACTGTCTTGTCTGTCTGTCTGTCTAAAACATTTTCCCCTTAAGAAGAACCCAAGGCAGTTTACATCATTCAAAGACAATATTTAAAGCTAAAAACAAGAAGTACACAAATACTAAGAAGGATCAAACAAATACCACAGTAAAAGATGGTAAACAGAAGCAACATCAAATGACATCTAATGCAGTAAGGCAGGAGAATCTATATAAGAATCCGACTCAGGTAGCCAGTAATTATGGGAAAGATTGCTTGAAGAGAAAGGTCTTTGCCTGCTTGTGGAAGGACAGCTGAGAGGGGGCCAGCCTGGCTTCCTGTAGGAAGGAGTTCCAGAATCTGGAAGTAGCAATAGAGAAGACCTTCTCCTGTGTCCCCACCAAATGCACGTGTGAAGGTAGTGAAACCAAAAGAAACTGTCTACCAGTCTTGCAATTCAAAGTGCTATTTTTCAGCTATAAAGCATTACACAGTTTGGATCCAGGCAATCTGAAGGACCATCACTTTCTATATGGGCCCCACCAGCTTTTATGAACTTTAGAGGAACTCCTTCACTTGGTCCACCCACCCCACATTTACAGGAACATTTCATGACATGACAGGTTATGGAACACTCTCCCTCAGAAAGCTGGTTTGCCCCTCTATCCACTGCCCTTCAGGGGGCCGACAAAGGTCTCCCATTTTAGGCAGTCTCTGAACAACTGGATTGGACAACTGAGCTTTATTGAGGAATGCTTTTCATGTGCATGTGTGTTTACATGTTTAAAATAATTTTAAAATTAGCATTATTTTAATATTGTTACACGTTTAATGGTTTTTTAGTTGTAATTGTAATGTTATAACTTATTGGCCAAAATCCTGTTTCTTAGCATAGTAAATCACACTAGAGTGGGCCCATTGAATCAATGCTCCTCCTGATTCAAATGGGCCTACTCTTAACTCCAACTTACTATACTAAAGTCACAGAGTAGGCCCATTTGAATCAATAGAACTAACAGAGGAGTTAATTCACCAAACCCCCCATTGCTTCAATGGCTGCACTCTAGTGTGATTTATTATGCTAAGCAACAGTATTTGGGCCTTTGTGTTTTAGTTTTGTACCTGTCTCTTGAGCTTTGGGTCACATTGGGAGAAATTTGTTAAAGAAAAGAAAAGCAATGAAATGAGTACTTCAGATTGTCTCCATGTAGAGTTCCAAGCTACATCCATCTGTCCGTCCGTCCATCTATCTATCCATCTATCCTGCCCATCTAGTGACCAGGCACTACTCTGGGCAGCTAACAGCAATTTAAAAAACAACTAAAATAATCCCAACCTGGGGTCAGAGTGTGAAACGACATAGGCCTGAATTTACATGAACACAGCCAATGAGTTGCAGCTAATACCAAACTCTTCCTAAAGCAATATGGTTATGTCTTGTGGGTCAAAAAGAAGGAGAGGTAAACATCTTGTCCAAACGTGGAATGTAACCTCTCCTAGCTAATAAAAATCAGAATATCCAGATCTGGAAAATTAGGTTAAAAAAAGAAACAGCCTACCCCAAGTAACACAATAAAGATCAGCAAAATGGAATCAAATTTCCTCCCAATCTTTTTCTCTCCTGACTTACCCTAAGCCCAAAAAGCTGGTTGGGCATGGAAGCAGACAAGTCAACAGGCAGCAGAAATTTTATCTTTAAGGCAGACTAATGATCCAGAACCACCGCTACCTGTATTATGTTGATAGAGCCATCCCATCAGAGTTTTGCCCTTGTCTCCCTTCCTTGCAGAAATTCCTGGCAGGTGGACCCCTCTAGGAGCAAACATTATTTCAGCACTTCTATCACCATGTTCAAGGTGTGGGAGGAATATGCTTAGTATTTTCACACTCCGAGTACCAACCTAAACAAGACAGCTTGTTTTTGTGTCTTTTCTTCCTCAGAAAGCCAGGACAGAGAAGGCTATTTTGGCTCAGGATTGAAGGCTGAAGACCAGCAACACCTTTTCCCTGCATTCAGGAATAGGAAGCACATGCATGCCCCAATGGACAATCACACCTCAAAGCCAGGAAGGAAATTAACAGTCACTGCTCCTGTTCTTCCCAGCATCTTTCTGTAGTGCTTCCTCCCCAGCCTCCTGCTTTTGATGGCAAATCTCTTTCTAATCATCCCTCCCTGTTGCATGCCACCTTCCTTTCCTTTCCCTCGCCCTCCACCCCCCTTCACTCTGATGTTGAGTGGGAGGGTTATTAATTTGAGGTTTGCCTTGCTCACACTCTAAACACCAAATGCAGAGTTCACTGTTCGCACAGCAAATGAAACACACATTTGGCTTGAGAGGCAGTGGGAAAAGGCCAGGCAGAATTCTCGTTCTAATTGCTGAACCTAAAGACAGACACAGAGAGAGAGAGAGAGAGAGAGAAAGAGAGAGAGTGTGTGTGAGAGTGCGCCCCCCCGGTGCGATTGCCAAATGCACTGGTCTAAGAGAAGAGCAGTAAAACAAGCCATCAGGGCACCTTGTTGAAAACTGTTTATGGTAACAAATTATTGCAGGAGAAATCTGTAAAGAGAGTAGGAGTGGCTGGATATATTGGACTCAAGGGCTTCTGCTGAACTATGAAAGACACCACAACATCAGGGGAGAAAAGGTGGGGTCTTAATTATGTGAAGAAAGAGGCCAGCATCCTATTCAGTATTTACATGCATGTGAAGGTCCAACTGCAGAAGTTGCTGATCAGGCATGAACAATCCCTTCTCAAATTTCTGTGGCAGCTCCTACAGTTAGACATTCTGTGTGCATAAATACTGAACACGATAGTGGCTACACGGTTTTATAGAGAGGGCGAGGAATTCTGCTACCCTGGACACACTTATTCTCTCTGATTCCAGAAGCTAAGCAGGATCAGGTTTGTTAGTAGCTGGATGGAAGACCACCAGGAAAGAATCCTGCCCCAAACCTTGGAGAGCTGCTTCCAGCCAGGGCTGCCAACACTGGGCTAGGTGAGCCAGTAACCCGACTCACTATAAAGCAGCTTTCTATGTTCCTGTGTAACTCCAAAGGTATTGTAAGAGGTGACTTCAGATGACTGAAGAGGATCAGAGTACAGTGGAACCTCTACTTACGAACGTCCCTACCTATGAACATTTCAACTTACGAACAGCTCCGTCCGCAAAATTTTGCTTCTACTTGCGAACGGAAAAAGGCAGGGGAAAAGGGCGGGAAATTTAAATTTGCTAACCGTTGGTGGCGAAGAGGCTGCTTCTTTGTAGCTCTTTCGCCCCAACAGTTAGGAAAAGGGAGGCTCAGCCTCCCGGGCTTCCAGCGCTGCCGTGATTGGCGCCTTCGGAGGCCTCCCGGGGCTTCGCCGCCACCATCGGAGGCCTCCCGGGGGTCCCCCACCACCACGATCGGCACCTTCGGAGGTCTCCTGGGGGTCCCCCCACTGCAATCGGAGGCCTCCCGGGGGTCCCCCGCCGCCGCGATCGCCACCATCAGAGGCCTACCAGGGCTTCCTCACCACCATCGGAGGCCTTCCGGGGGTCCCCGCCACCGCGATCGCTGCCATTGGAGGCCTACCAGGGCTTCCCCGCCGCCATCAGAGGCTTTCTGGGGGTCCCCGACGCTGCGATCGCCGCCATGGGAGGCCTACCAGGGCTTCCCCACCACCATTGGAGGCCTACCAGGGCTTCCCCGCCGCCGAAAGGGCCCTCCGGGAGCCCATCTGCCCTTTCTCCGCCCCGGAGGGCCCTTTCGGCCCCATGGACCAGAGCACGCCAGGCCCTCCTGTCTTCCACTGCCTCCCGGAGTTGGGTCAAATTCATCTTGGTAGCTTCGATGATACTGTCCAACCATCTCGTCCTCTGTCGTCCCCTTCTCCTCTTGCCTTCACACTTTCCCAACATCAGGGTCTTTTCCAGGGAGTCTTCTCTTCTCATCAGATGGCCAAAGTATTGGAGCCTCAGCTTCAGGATCTGTCCTTCCAGTGAGCACTCAGGGTTGATTTCCTTCAAAACTGTTCTCTTTGCAGTCCAGGGGACTCTCAAGAGTCTCCTCCAGCACCAGTTATATTAAATACTTAGGTATAAATATAGTTAAAGTGACTCAAAAATTAAAGGAGCAAAATTTTAATAAATTAAAAAGCAATATTAAAGTTAAATTCCAGGAGTACTCTAAATTGAATCTTTTGTGGTTTGGGAGAATCGCTATGGTTAAAATGAAAATATTACGAAGAATAACTTTTCTATTTAGGATGCTCCCAATACAATTAGAAGATGATGATTTTAAGTATTGGCAGGGATTAATTAATGGATTTTGTAATAAAGGTAAAAAATCAAGAATAAATAAAAGATATTGGTATAAGACTCAAAAAAGTGGAGGTTTAGGTATTCCCAATATAAAAAATTATTATGTAGCGAATCAACTAAGATTTATTGGAGATATTATATATAACGAAGGAAGATTAATTTGGTGGGATATGGAATCTTCAGAAATACATGGAAATATTGAAAAATACTTGTTCAATGCAGTAAGAAGAAATATAATAAATCAGGTGAATAACCCCTTCTTAAGAAACATGTTAAATGTGTGGAACAGATATAAAAAGAAGTTTTGTCCTTTTACTTCACCACTAAAATTAGTGACTGAAACAGAAAATTTCCCAGCAAACGTGAAGGGCTTTGTTGATTTGTTAAAGGATAAAAAAGTTGCCAGATTGAAGGATTGGATGGTTAAAATGAGTTCGAAGGATCAGATTATAGCTAAACTTCAAACTAATAAATTATCATGGTACAATTATATCCAATTAGACAGATGGACTAATGAATGGTTGAGGATTAATGGCAAATGTTGAGAATGTACTAAGTATGAACAATTTCTATCATCACATGAAGACATGCAGAAGGATGCTTTGAAGAAGGGAGTAGTAAGTAAAATTTATAACCTAATTTTGGATCAGGAGGAAAATTGTGGGGGTGCCATTCCCAAGGTTGCTAAACCACATGGGTG
The DNA here is from genome assembly GCA_037013535.1 of Intellagama lesueurii. Lineage (NCBI taxonomy): Eukaryota > Metazoa > Chordata > Lepidosauria > Squamata > Agamidae > Intellagama > Intellagama lesueurii. Next base: position 215,229,587 of record JBAJHW010000003.1, read on the forward strand.
TTCTAGTGAGAGAAAACTCTCCTAGCATCCCATGTGGCTTAGCAACCTTGGGAATGGCACCCCCACAGAAAATGAGATTGAAATAGAAGGATTAAAATCAATTTGGGAACATGATTTAAAGACAGAAATTAGAACAGAGGATTGGATAAAAATTTGGAAGATGAGAGTTCTAAGATTAATGTCGGTAAGAATAAAGGAGATTTATTTTAAAATTAGTTTAAGGTGGTACATGACTCCGGTGAAATTGAACATAATAAATTCAGACTATTCTAAGGGGTGTTGGAAATGTGATGAAGAAATTGACACGTATTATCATATGTGGTGAGAGTGTAAATTGATTCAGAAATTTTGGAAATTGATTTTTAAGGAAATATGTGATATATTTGGAAAAGATATTGAATTTAACTCAAAAATTGCTTTGCTGTCAATTTTTGATAAGATAGAACTTGATTATTACTCAAAGGAATTGATTTCTAATTTTATGACAAGTGCTAGATTATTAATAGCTAGATACTGGAAAGACAAACATGATATCAAATTAGAAGATTGGTATAACGAAGTATGGGACATTGTGTTAAATGACAAATTGACTACTGAACTAAAGATGAAAAGAGGGGAAATAAGTTTGAATATTTTTTATGCTATTTGGGGTAGATTTATTGAATTTGTATTAGTGAAAGGAAAGGGTAAAGCCTCTAAGCAACAATCAATACAATTTTGGAAAGGAGGTTCGTAATAAAAGAATTACTCCAAAGGGTCCCGTGGGTATGGGGGTGCACTGGGTTTTAGATTGTTAGTCAGTATTTTGTATTGTTTTGTATTGATGTATTTGTTTTGGAAAATAATTTAAAAAAAGAACTAGAACAATTTCTAACCCAACCCTAGTCTGAATGCTGATCTCACCTTCTCTCGGGATGTGAGCCTTGCCAGCTTCTCATAGCAGCAAAGGAAGGACATGCTCAGCACAGATCCTCTGGAGAAGTGTCAGATGCTATAAAGAATCACTAGATTTATAGAGCACAAACTAGCTTAACACCCTTTGAAACAGTCTCCACTTAAAATCCAATTTAAAGAGTTTATGAAAAAGAGTATGGGTTGGTAAAAGTTAGATAAAAAGAAATCAATATGGGTAGAATAGAAAAGCATACAAATCTGAGTAAATGCATATTCAATATATGTTTCATAATTTATTTTCACAGTTTGTGTCTTGCTGGGATAGCATAACCCCAGTGCACTGTGATACTGCAGTGGTGCTTTGATACCCAAACTCAGATATGGCATCTATTTTTCTCTCTATAAATTATGCTCTTCCACGGTGATATTCTGTACTCAACAATCTCTCCTCATGCACAATGTACCTGGCCTGAGTTTACTGTTACAACACGGAACAATCTTCTTTTGATAGAACTGTCAGATAATGTGACTGTTTTTTCTCTTGGGAGGTCAGGAAAACAAGGAAGGCTGTTTATGCCAAATCCCACATCCGGTCTATAGACAAAGATGAAAGCTGTATTGATTGACCACATACGAGAAGGAGTAATGGTATAGCAGTCATCATCACATTCCCTGTCCTCTGTTCCTTTGATTTAATTATTCTGTTGAAAAGTAGTAAAACATTGCAGAGTTTTTTGTTTATGTGTATTTGAATGAACATTTTTTTTTTGCATTAAGAAAAATAGTATCACCACGTTTTCAGTATAGAGTTGATGATGACATAACCCTGCATTTTCCACGGTTCTCTCTCTAGCTCTTATTTCAGGTCACAAATATGCCAAGTTCTGTGCCTTTAAAACAACATACTAAACAATTGGAAGTTCTGTCTCATATATCTACTGATCTGCTTGTTCTGGAAAGTTATAAACAAAATGAATACATTCTCATACTTTGCGGTTCATCTTTCTTCCCTTTCTTTGTTCATGAGGTCTGAGATCTAAGAGGTCCTTTTGATCCATACCATGTTAGGATCTGTTGGTTTTCCAGTTCCCTAAGAAGAAGTGTACGAGGCTGCTTTGCTTAGCTCAGATTCTTTGTGTCCTTAGAGAGGACAGTGCTAAATGTTTGCTCACACCTCTAAGACAATGTATTTTTATTTCATTTCCTCTTACGCTAGTCACCTTCCTTTTAATGACCCTTTGCTTTGTTCAATATTTCTAACATGCAATAGCAGAAGGAATCAGAGAGTATTTCCCTGGCCTGTTGGTAAGGATTATGCAATGAATGAATGAATGAATGAATGAATCAATCAATCAATGGCATTCTAATCCACACCACCACAGGTAAAATCCGAAACCTGTATTTCTGACTTGAGTCTGCAGCCCCCAGTTTGAAACCTGCTTTTAATGAAGGAGCCTGGTGTGCACATCTGGCCATGATTTTTGGAATGTTTTGTTTCTTTTCCACCACCTACAGCTCTGTGATGCCCAACCTAATAAACACGCGTACAGGGTTGAAAGCTAACTTATGTCTGTGATTGTTTTAGTAGTTAATAAAGGGACCAGTCACCCTAGTCTTTGGAAAATAAACGGACCTTGTGGCTTTTTTCCTTTTTAGTTCATAATGTGTTACAGAGGAAAGAAACAAGGCTGGCCTCCTAGGAGGAATGCTGAACTCCTTACCTGAAAGGGTGGATCAGGACCAATAGCAAATCATATACCCATCACTGCCAGGAGAGTTCCTCAAACTGAGGTATTTGAGAGCAGGCAGGCACTCTAGAAAACCCAGCCAGCTTGGTTTTTGCTATGGCAAATCTCTAGAGAATCCTTGTCAGCAGAGCAAGTCTCTGTGACGATCTGATCTACAATCCCTCATTTGGAGGAAGAACTTTTCAAAGAGGGGCATGGAGAGAGTAGTGGCCATGATAGGTAAAGGCAGGAAGGGTGTCTTGAGTACCCTGTTTCCCCTAAAATAAGACCTAACCTGAAAATAAGCCCTAGTATGATTTTTCAGGATGCTCGTAATATAAGTCCTACTCCAAAAATAAGCCCTAGTTAAGTGAAATCCCGCCCTCCACCATTGTGAAGCAACCAGAAGATGACATGACTGCATTTGAATAAATGTAGATGGTTGTACATGACAAAAATAAAACAGCCCCTGAAAATAAGCCCTACTGCTTTTTTTGGAGCAAAAATTAATATAAGACCCTGTCTTATTTTCGGGGAAACAGGGTATATCCTTCTGCTTGAGATGGTGAAACAACTTGATCTGGGCTACATTTTACAAGCAACCTGTCAAGATCTGGAAACCCAGTATTTGCACAGACACAAGGAACAAGTGCCCAGCAGTGCTTACTGAGGCAGTGCTAGGCTGGAGCCCCACCATGAGCGTAATTTCAGACTAATATCCTTGGAGTTTTCCTGGCTCAAGACTGATGAGCCTGAAGTTGTGGAGACTGCAACCTCTGTGTTCTACAGAGGAGAAGCACCCTCTTTGGAAGATATGGAATCTTCACATCTTCTAGTTAGGCTCTAAGACACTGTAGAATGTTAGAGGCCTGTGCTTCAAGGCTTTTTGCAGTCCTCAGTATGTGGATAAAGCTTGACAGAGAAGGATCAGGTTGCTTGCACAATGAGCTCTGCCTGAGATCCCAGGTGGTCTACTTCTGACCACTTTTATGTTTACAGATCACCCCTGAATCCTGATAGTCAGGATCTTTTCTATTTTCTCAAATAGAAAACCTGCTGCATGCCCCTCACATCCCAGGTCCACATTCCTTTCACTATAGTGGCAGACAGTTGGGCTTTTGCAGTTCAGAATGACTCAATTTATACCAATGGGCAATAGTCAGTGACAGCTAAATATATTAATATAAATACAATCTATGGGAACAGAAACACCGAATTTCTAATGCATGCAATCATTATGTTTGCTGTGTGGACAAGCTTAGTTTATGGTTGGTTTCTTACCCCTCCTTGCTATTTCTGTTCTGCCTGGCACCAAACAGAATGCATGTACCCACAGGAAGACACTTTCCATCTGGGTTCTTGAAGACAGAAAATTTTATTGTTCTAACAATCACATAAATATTTCTTCCCCCCTGCATTTCATTCAGTAGCTGGAGGTGGTTATCACACCTCTCTATTTTTTTTAAATTCAGTGACAATTTCTCAAATGACCAAGTAATTTCCTCCTAATGATTTCTTTGCAGGACATAAAGGTGGCTTGAGTCATACATGTGCTGTCTGAAATAAATGGCTTCGTGATCAACCTCTGGAGGCTCACTGATTTACCTAAGTCTGGAGCATTTCTAAAAGAGTTTGGTATTAAAGAATCAACTTGAAAAGTCTCAGGGCAGTACCAGACAGCACCAAACTAGATGTAACACAAAGCTGTACATATCTTGTCTTCATCAATTAAAGAACAAAATGAATTGGAAAGGTAGGTTTGGATGGAGAACCATTGCAGGAGGACCTGATTAGCTCTTTCTTCTGGAAGAAAAGAAGCTGAGGGAAATTTTGAATAGGAAAACAGTCAGAAAGGAAGATGTATCTCTCCCTCCATCCTTTTTCCCCCATTCATGGAAGATGGGAATTTTACTCCTCCATCTGGGGGGCACATTGCTGACATAGAGTTTGCCTAATCCAGATATTGCCACTGACGAGCACTGATATTTTGTGAGAATACAGTGTATCACATACATTTTCCTGGTATCTGTGAAGATTCTCAGTCATCCAGGTGAGGTTATCTGGAAGTTGAGTCATAGCAACAGTCCAGTTGCCATGACTCAACTTCCAGACATTTTCCTGGTGTTAGTGATGAAAAGAGTATATAAATGATGAAATATTCAAATGCCAGCTAAGATAATGGACTCACCACAAACACCTTGGGTAATATACTAGAAAGGGCTAAACTTTCAGGTGGCAGTGCCTAAGCCCATAGCGTTATGCTCAAAGATTGCAACCAGGTAGGTTAAAAGCAACCCAAGCTGGAAATGAATTGGTTTGTTAATTGTGCACTAAAAAGGCCTCTGGTGTCTCTAGTGCAGTGGTCAGAGAACAGGGGTAAATTACCCCAAATGGGATAAAAATGAAAATCCTGGGGGTAATGAGCAGAGCGCTACACACCCACCCTGCAGCTGAACCTCAAACTGTAAGCCACCTATCCCTGCTACCCTTCCTTGGTTGCAGCACTTGTAAATCAGTTATTTGAGATCAGAGATAAGGCTGCTTTATTGTTTACAGCTGTAGAACAGCCCGGGGCAGTCAATCCGGCTTGTGAATGACTACTTCCGCCGGAGGTAGAAAGCTCCAATGGACGGGTGGGAAGAAAAAGTGCAAGAGAGGGACCGGGTGGTTTCATCAAGCTTGTTTAAATGTAATGAGAGGAAACGGACATAGTGAACTGAAGCAACTGATGGTTGAAAATTTAGGGAGGGTGTGTGAGTGTGTGTGCGAGAGAGAGAGAGAGAGAGAGAGACTTGACTCTTTCATAAAACCATGAAAAAAGCAACCTTCCAAAATTTAATCTCCACTGCATTTAGCTCTGCAGTTTCTGCTGAGAAGAGCAAGTACTTAAAGATTCTGTTTAGACGCTGAATTTGTACTGGGCCAGAACCGGAATATTTAGAGAGTCTCGCTAACAGCAAACACCTAGTAAAAGAACTGACACCACCTGGGACTAGATGTCTGAAGTGTGTAGCAATTGCGTTTCTCTATTTCTCATCCCCAAAGCAGGCAAGAGTATCATAGTTTATTCCCCAAATCTGAATCCCTGTCTCTCTGCTCCTGGTCCTGCTTTGACTGCAACACCAAACAAAAGGTCTTACAAACAAAGACTGTTGGTTTCTTTATTGAGTCAATCCATCTCATGTGCAATCTTCCTCTTTTCCTACTGCATTGCACTTTTTCCTGCATTGCTGCCCTTTCCAGTGAGCTTGTCTTCTCATGATGCCACTGTAGTACAATACCCTTTGTTTGGTTATTTTAGCTTCTAGTGAGAGTCCCACACTTAATTTGCTTTATTTATCTCTCTGACAAGTCATGCTATCTGTAAAACTCTTTTACAACACTACATTTCAAATAAGTGAGATGTGTGTATACACTTTATGTAGTGTATAAAATGTGTATTAAAAGTCTGCACTCCTATATATAGCTGCGTTTCTGAGGGTGGTTTACTTTGGAGGAAACAAGTCCAGGATTTCAATGTACTTAATAAGCTTTATAAATGTTGTTCTTGTTTAGTCGTCTAAGTCGTGCTCCGACTCTTCGTGACCCCATGGACCAGAGCACACCAGGCCCTCCTGTCTTCCACTGCCTCCCGGAGTTGGGTCAAATTCATCTTGGTAGCTTCAGTGACACTGTCCAACCATCTCGTCCTCTGTCGTCCCCTTCTCCTCTTGCCTTCACATTTTCCCAACATCAGGGTCTTTTCCAGGGAGTCTTCTCTTCTCATGAGATGGCCAAAGTATTGGAGCCTCAGCTTCAGGATCTGTCCTTCCAGTGAGCACTCAGGGTTGATTTCCTTTAGAATTGATAGGTTTGTTCTCCTTGCAGTCAGGGGACTCTCAAGAGTCTCCTCCAGCACCACAATTCAAAAGCATCAATTCTTTGGCGGTCAGCCTTCTTTATGGTCCAGTTCTCACTTCCATACATCGCTACTGGAAAAAACCATAGCTTTGGACTATGCGGACCTTTGTCGGCAAGGTGATGTCTCTGCTTTTTAAGATGCTGTCTAGCTTTGCCATCGCTTTCCTCCCCAGAAGCAGGCGTCCTTTTAATTTCATGGCTGCTATCACCATCTGCAGTGATCCATGGAGCCCAAGAAAGTCAAATCTGTCACTGCCTCCCATATCTTCCCCTTCTATTTGCCAGGAGGTGATGGGGCCAGTGGCCATGATCTTAGTTTTTTTGATGTTGAGCTTCAGACCATTTTTGGCGCTCTCCTCTTTCACCCCTCATTAAGAGGTTCTTTAAATTCCTCCTCACTTTCTGCCATCAGAGTGGTATCATCTGCATATCTGAGGTTGTTGATATTTCTTCCGGCAATCTTAATTCCGGCTTGGGATTCCTATAGTCCAGCCTTTCGCATGATGTATTCTGCATATAAGTTAAATAAGCAGGGAGACAATATACAGCCTTGTCGTACTCCTTTCCCAATTTTGAACCAATCAGTTGTTCCATATCCAGTTCTAACTGTCGCTTCCTGTCCCATATACAGATTTCTCAGGAGATAAGGTGGTCAGGCACTCCCATTTCTTTAAGGACTTGCCATAGTTTGCTGTGGTCCACACAGTCAAAGGCTTTTGCGTAGTCAATGAAGCAGAAGTAGATGTTTTTCTGGAACTCTCTGGCTTTCTCCATAATCCAGCGCATGTTAGCAATTTGGTCTCTAGTTCCTCTGCCCCTTCGAAATCCGGCTTTTGCATAAATTTTTGCTAGGCTCGCAGAGGATTCTAATCATACATACTCTGCTGAACCTACCTGGAGCGATTTTTGAGCATAACCTTCTAGTGTGTGGAAATGAAGTGCAAATGTAACGGTATAGTTAGATTCTGGCACTGCCCTTCTGTTGGGATTGTTGAAGTTTCCATTGGATGATGTAAAAAAATAAGGCTAAGGTCATGGATCACACCCAGTTTGTTCCTTTTTGCACACCACACACAGAATGATTAAACTGGTAGGAAACACACACACCCCAACTCTGCCTTGGCTGTCTCTAGCAAGCACGTCATTGCTAGCACCACTCTGGCAGCCATTGATGATGATTAAATCCTCTGCGAGCTAGCAAAAATTTAATGCAACTTGCTAGGCACGTTGGACACCTTACTACTCCCTATACCACCCCATGGCTGGTGTGCAATGTGTTCCAGCAAAAATAGTGCACATCTTTATTAAATTTGGTGCATCCTGCTAGTTCGGTACATAGCCTGGCAGCCATTGATACTGACGATATATCCTGCTAATTCGGTACACAGCCTGTGTAGATTCAATAAGATTTTGAATTCAAATAATGTATGATTTCCTTCCTTTCAAATCAAGGGGGTAATGTCAGCATATATAAATTTTTTGGGGGGTAAAAGGTAAAAAAGTTCCCTGACCCCTGGTGTAGTGTATGAAAACAGGCTGAAGAGACAGTGACAAAAGACAAGACAAAACAAAAGCAAGAAAAAGACATTGTAGCATTTCTTGTTAGCACAGACTAACATGGCTACAACTTCAAAAACGCCACAATGTCTTTTTTTGCTTTTTTGTTTCTTGTTGAAATGACAAAAAGCAAGAGTTTCTTTACTGGCCTAAGGGCTATTTTGCAACTTAAGAGAATATTTTCATATCTTCCCTTCAGGATTGAGATAATATGACCTTGTAGAGCAACAAAGCCAACAGAGAACAGCTAAATGCTTTCAAGGGATGCTACGAGGAAGGGAAAGTGCATCCATGCTAGAACTAGAGAGTGCTTCATATTTACCATTGCAGCACCTCACTTCCTAGCCACGATGGAAGACTAGTCTTTAAGTGATCTGTCTCAGCAATGCAATTTAACAGCTCATTAAGCAAATGCAGAGCATTGATCTCTGTAACTGGGCACACCTTTGGCTAATTGTGTACTTCCATCCCTATGACTTCGCACTATGGGGAAAGTCAAGTACAGGATCCCAGAGTTCCTATGTTTCAGCTGAGAGCTTCTGAACACTGTTTCTTCCTCTACTGCTTACATCCTATGTGGAGCCTGAAAAAATTATTCTTGAACTGCAACTTTTAGAATACCCTAGCCAGTATGGAAACTAGGTTCTGATTTATAATCCAATCAATAATCAATCAATCAGTCAGTCAGTCAATCAATGAGTAACTTTTTAAGCCCCACTCTTATGGTGTAGGGAAGGCCACTGCCATCTCTGCAGTTTAGGGTGGAACTCAGAAATGTTTCATTTCCCAGGTTCTGCTTCCACACTACTGGTAAGAAAAGAGAAGCGTAAGTAAAGAGCCCTTCTACGGAGTAAGCAAGGGTACGAATTTGTTGTCAATTTAATTGAGAAGAAATCCTTATTTGTGTGCCCTATCAGGGATTTTAAAAGTGTAACAAAGCTTAGTCCTGTTCTTGTAGGTGTGTGTGTGTGTGATTAGCTAAGACTTACAGCATAGCCTCATTTAACTTTTTTAAGTGCACCATCTTAAACTTAATCTCCTGTGCTCTGGGATCTCCTGTGCTTATATAAATGTGTTTTTTTTTTTGCTTTTTCTGCATTTCTCTTCCATTTTTCAGGAACAACAGATCTTTCTGTCCCAAGACAACAGATATCTAGCCAGCCTTTATAGTTGGAAAAATGGAGCACAGGCACAGGTGTCGGAGTTTTTTTGGTTTGGTTTAGTGGGTGTTTTTTTTTGTCCCATGATGCATTACTGAATGTCATGTACATCTACACCTAAAAATGACTCATTAAAGTTTAACTGCAGACCTCATGGCTGCAACATCTAGCCTAACGTTTGGACTTCTTTGTTTCTTCTCTCGTTCCTGCTCTCCGCTATTTTCATCTAGCCTGACAAAGAATTCTGGAGAACTCAAATGTGTCCTCACCTTTGTGGCGTTTGGGTTGTCCTGATAGAAGTACTGCCCAACTATTTGAGTGTTTGTGAGGATGGGCTACTTAGAAGCTTTTTAAATTATTACTCTGAAGAATGGGGAGAGATTTCAACCCTTTCCTTCTATGCCCTTTGCTGATGCAAATCTCCTCAACCACCCCAACTGCTATTACCTTTCCAAGATGTTGGAATAAGGAAAAGCCCGGTGTAGATGCTACTTCTACCTTTACATTTGTGGAGTTACTAGTATTTCTGAGCAGGGCAGAATGAGATTTGTAATGGGAGAAGAGAGCTGGAGGAAGAAGGGGTTAAAATCTTGTTTCATGGCTCCACATCTTCTATCTTCAAAACAGCTGATAAAAACTTTCTGGGATACTCTCATTGTTGTGACTCTCCAGTTTAGAACCAAATAAGTCTATCAAGCCAAATGATAAAAAAAATCCCTGTCAGAAGTCATTATTTCCAGAGGAACTTGCAAGCTGGCTCCACTCTTCTTAGAAAGGGAGGGAGAGAAGAGAGAAAATGAAGGTCTCGCTGGATTCTTTCCTAAACCTATCTGCTTCTCTCCCAAGAGCATGGGACAATGTCACAGTGGCTGAGCAGAGTCAGCCCTCCTTGGTATTGTTACACTAGGAAAGAAGGACATGGACTGGGGAAATACTGATAGGAAGGAGGGCAATGCTTTACAACCGGAAACATTCACAGCTGGTGGCTTGTTTACACCCTGCAAGTGCAACCTAAAAACATAACAGCATGGAGGTCTCAAGGCCTGAGCATAGCAAGAGCCTCTGAGCCATTGTGCAAATACCTGAGGCAGCAAAAATTAAATGAGCAAATGCATTTTGGGCCTTCCCCAGCCTTCCGTTTATTACATACTCACAGCCTCAAGGCCCAGCATGAAGGAAGCATGAGCAGAGGAGGCAAAGCTGAAGCCAAGCAGCTTGGCTAATTATCCACTAATTACCTAGGAGAATAAGAAGGCTCAGTGCAACAGAACATGTCTCAGTCTGAAGAGAAGGATGCTATTATCTTTTCCCAGCAGGGGTTGCTGAAAGACCATGGATGGTAGGTTCATAAAAAGGCAAAATACATCAGATGGGATAGGACTCTTGGGGCAACTGAAGGATGTAGCTGTGGAGCTGCTATTCTGCCCTTGGGATGGTCTACTGCCTCCAAGTGCCCTGAGTTCTACTCAGAAATGTGCCCAGATTCTTTAGTCTGGTCAACTGAATTCACTTTCCATTCACTTAATTCAATTATACTAGTAAAGCTGAGGGAGAAAGAGGCAGAGTCAAGCAGCAGTCAGTCTAGAGACAAATGTGAGCTTTTAACTGCACTGATTCAAAGCCTTGAGGGAGAATAAAAGGCAATGAACCACCAGGCACACCCCAGTGTCCAGAAAGGTCAACAGGGCTTGTTAACCATCTGTTTTCAGCTTCAGAATGGCCTGGGTTTGAATAATTCTCTGAGTAATCAGACAAAATGGACACATTCCTATAGACAAAACAGTCTTCAAACTGGAGCAGAATTATTCTGTAATGTTTTTTCTCACTGCGGCATGAAAGTTCTGGGAAGGAAAATAATATGTTACAGAAAGAAAAAATAATCTTAATATATGGGAGTAAGCCTATTGAACTCAATGTAACTTACCTTATTGTGTAAATATAGGTGTGGACTATATCTCAAAAGAGGCAAAATTTATGCTTCCTTTTGTATGCAGTATGTATGCAGACAGCTGTCAAACCAGCTCCTCTTATACCTTTACCCACCAATCTACCAATGCAAAGTTTCGTGTTATACTGATCCTCTTTCCCATTCTAATCGATGTAGCTGCAGACAAGGGTGTGAGAGATGTTTCCCTTGGAACTCCTGGTTAAATAGGAGGCATCCTATGAACCAGCAGCTGAGCCTGCAGGCAGAGAGAATGGGAATTCATGCTGATGCCATGTTGTGAACTGCACTCTCCCTCTCCATTTGAAGAACTGGCCACCTGTGAATCAGGAATATGCACAGTTCTGATCCAAGGCTGGCAGCCTTATTTGTGTGCTAACAGAGTGAAATATGTTGTGTCACATGGCAGCTGGCAGTTAGAAAACTGGGTGCTTTTAAGATGGGAAATTATATTAAATAACTGCAAAGCTGTCCAGCTGACCCAGATGGATAGCTGCTCCCCATGTCAATAATTGCACTTGTTGATTAAGCACTGCTCTACCTGGAGAGATTTTCCCTCTGTAGACAAGGTGCAGCAACAAAGATATGGTGCTGGAGGGTGTCATGTTCTGTTTTGCTTTCTTACCATATGGTTGAGCCATCCTGCTTGGACCATCCCCAACAGTGCAGCTGGCTCCAAAGCCAGCAAACATCAAAGACAAAGCAAGCAGACAATAAACAAACAAACAAGCAAACAAAAAAAGATAAGGTTACTGTGAGACAGGTATGTGCCAGAAAATTTTACTCAGACTCCTCAACCACCTTGAAAAATGGAACAGTTCCACATGCAAACTCCTTGTTTTTGACACACCTCAAGAATTAAGGAATGAGTACTCAAAACAAAGCACAGTTGACACTGAATTAGATCACAGACAGTATCCTAGGATAACGTGCTCTTTATTGCTTTGATGCATTATGGAATTTATGCTTATATGACCAAAATGAAAAGGATAACATTTCCCCTCTATATGCAATAGAAATTTCACTAATAATTGTTTTGGCACCTTAAAGACTAACTGCTATATTTTAATGTGAGCTTTCATGGACAAGTCCACTCCTTCTTGTCTAAAGAAGTAGACTTGCCCATGAAAGCTCCCATTAAAATACAGCATTTGGTCTTTAAGGTGCCACTACGTTTTTTTTTCCATTTTTTTCTTTTTGCCTGACATGCTAGCAAAGGCTAACACAGCTACCTCTTCTATAAAGTGCTTGTCACACTTTATAGCTAGAATCAAATGCACCTTTTGTGGCTTACACAGGAAACTCACATGGCACATGGCTTTTTTGGTTGCAAAATATTCAAAATCTTCTCATGTTGACAGTCTAAATATTTGCCTGACATCCATACAGCATTTTGTGGTAGATATTGGATTCAAGAACATCAACATTTCTGCAGCAGAATTATAGCCTACCAGAATCAGCGGCCATTGACAAAAGAAAGCAATTCCCTGTGCCCATCATGGAAGCCACATATGCCTCTGACACATATATTTCTCTTGCCCACATGTAGGCATGTATTTTACACACCATCCTGAGAGCTAAAGAAGGAAACGCATTTCTTTTTCTACATGTAATGGAAATTTCATTAATATTTATCAACTCTGTGAAGTAGAATCAGGTGAATCTTCTGTGGTTTACAGAAGAATTTCTTAGATCCAAGTCTAGTTGGTGTCTTACTTTAGCATAATATGTTGCAACTGGACAAGGTTCATTTGAATCAATGGAATGTATGAAAGAACTGACTCACCAAATCCTCAGTGATTCATTGGGCCTATTCTAGTGCAACTTACTACACTAAGCAACATGATTTCAGTTAATATCTTTGTCTCTTCTTCCCTCTCCAACCATGTTATTCCATTCCTTCTTGTGCCGTTATCAGGTTTTCGCCTCTCATGAAACATTCTGTGCCTTTCAGTTAATTGGACTGGCTACACTATGTCCTTAATTGTATGGGTTATTGTCTAAGTTACAGCACTTCAGACAGTTGTTATGTGCCATCAAGTCAAAACCAACTTATAGCAACCCTAATAGGGTATTCAAGGTAAGTGAGATAATTAAGGAGTGGTTTTACCAGTTCCACACCACCAGTGAGTTTCAATGGCTTAGTGAGGATTTGAAACTTAGACCTTCTGAACCCTAGTCCATCACTCTATCCACTAGACCACACTGGATATCCACTTTAGACAGTAGCAACTCTAATATAGCATACTTGAATATATAGGGATTGATTCTCAGACTTTTAAGAGCTAAGCATGAAAAGCCTTCTGTCTGGATAGACGTGTCCATTTTGCTTTCTCTCTTTTCAGATATTTAATATTGTGTTCTCAGGTTCATGGAAAAAATAAGGATGCTTGAAAAAGTCCTAATAAAAAAAACAGAACCAAAGAAATGTTCCTTCATTCTTACTCACAAGGTTTACAAGGAATGTGCTGTCAGACCTACACAATTTAAGAGCATGTCAGCAAGCTAGAGCACATCCAGAGGTGGGTGAACAAGACAGTAAAGGATCAGAGAAACAAACTATAAAGAACAGGAGCTGAATAGGTTTAGAAGGAAAAAATGAGTGGCACTAACCATCTTCTAATATACAGTGGGGTTTCACATGGAAGACAGAGCAAGCTTGTTTTCTGATGCTTCAGAGGGCAGGATCCACACTAACAGATTCAAATAACAAGAAATTCTGACTAAACATTAGGAAGACTTATTACTGACAGTAACTGTTACTGACAGTAAAAGCATTCAACAGTGGCTGAATGATTCTGAATGATTTTGAAAGATTTTGGCCTCTCCTTCATTTTTAAATGGTTAGGATAGCTATCTGTCATGGGTGCTTTAGCTGTGGACTTCTTGCACTGGCAGAGTTGGACTAGATGACCCTTGGAGTCACTTCCAGATCTACAATTCTTCGATTCACTGGTTGAAATCCAGAAGTAAGTCACTACTAGAGTAGGCCCATTGAATTAATGGAACTTGCAGAGCAATTGACACACCAAATCTCCACTGACTCGGTGGGCCTACTCTAGCTATTACTTACTACTGGATTTCAGCCTCTGAAATGTTAATCACCAACATAGAAGTCAATGGGGAAAAGCAAATTCCAGCTGATAGCAGCTAACTGTGCTAAAGGAGAGAAATACCAGCTTTCATATGGCTAGTGAAAGATGCTCTTTCCCCAAGTGATTTATGGGATGGAAATTGCTGCTCCATTTGCCTTAGAGAAACTGACAACTTTCAGATTTTATAAAAATAGAAGACAACTGAGTGCTGCAAATTCCTCATAAAAAATAATACCATGGAATAGGCAGTTCTTAGCTTAAAGGTCATAATGCCATCTTGTACCAAACTAAAGATAAAACTCATTTCCCAAAGACTTTAATTGGTATGGTTGGTGGCAAGGTATCATGTGACATGGCCTAATACTAAACTGCTAAGAACATGTAGAGTTAAAGAGTGGGACAATTGACCAATTTTGCTCTTACTGTCAAAGCGAAATCAATGTATATAGAGAGGGAGGAAAATATGAACCTACTTTACCTTTCAGTTCTTGGGAATTTGGAGGTGATATACTCTTTGCTTTTGTTGAGAGACAGGGAACCTAGAAGGAGAGGCTTCCCTGAGCTCCAAGCCCTTTTGTTCTAAAAAATGAAAACTACATTAAAACAAAAACACTAAGAAAAATATTCAGTTGGATAAGTGCACTAGGAAGTCTATGAAAAGAAACATTAGGAGATCCCACTGGACCCCAAATAGCTAAGTTGGATGCTGATACATTCAGACATCCAAAAAGAACCAACCGGAGGCCACTGGTTTATGCATCTGCTTTCGATTGTCAGTTGGTTTCTCTTACTTTACACTGAGAATGAGAGGCTGTCTCAGTGGTTCCATGGTGGATAGTCCTAACTTTCACAAAGTAGAAAAGCAGTTCACTTTCACACTGTGGATATATTCACTGAAGCAGAAAACACAGTCTTGGAGGATGAAGGATTGAAGAGATCAGAGGAAGCAAAAGTATTGATACATACAACAAAATTCCACCCTTTCTCCCTCTCTGTTTGTGAGTGTGTGTGTGAGAGAGGGAGGGAGGGAGGGAGGGAGGGAGAGGGAGAGGGAGAGTAACAGATAATTTAATCTTTTTTACGCCCATGGCACTCATAGTGCCTATAAATTTATTTCCTAATGCAAATTACAGGAGCTAGGGACCAATGTATATTGGATTCCCTTCTATGAGGTATGGAAAGGCTTTAACTCTTTAACCCCCTACACCAGTGATGGTGAATCTATGGCACGCGTGCCACAGCTGGCACGCAAGCCATAAGTCACTATCAAGAAATACTTACCTGCCATGGCCACAACGTTGATGCTCCTATGGGCCGCAAGAGGAAGGAGGACGGCCGGGGAAGGCAGCGCCGGCGCGGTAGCTCCTCCTCTCCTGGGATGCTGGAAGAGCATTTCAGCCGAGGTAGGTGAGGCCTAGTAGGCTGCATGGGAAATTTGAACCGACCAGGCTGGCAAGTAGGCGGCTGGTCTTGGGCCATGGACTGGTACCTTCTCGTCATGAGCTGGCGGAGACGGCGACGCGAGGCAGGATCCGGAGGCTTCCCAGGTGTGGTTTCGAAAAAAGGGGGTTGCGGAGAGGGAAGGAGTAAACAGCAAACTCTCTCTTAGCCATATGTGGCTGTTCATTTCTGGCCGCAGGGACTGTGGGGAGTTTTTGTTCTTTTTATTATTATTATTATTATTATTATTATTATTATTATTATTATTATTATTATTATTATTATTATTATAAAACACCAGGCACAGTCAGTCAAAATTATAAAAAAACATTGATTGCTATTCCATCACAGACACAAACTTTTTTGCAGTTTGGGCACTCGGGCTCAAAAAGGTTTGCCATCACAGCCCTACACCCACAATCTGTACAGTGGTGCCTCAACTTACGAACGTCCCAACATACAACCATTTCGAGTTACGACCAGCTCCGGCCGCAAAACTTTGCTTCGATTTGTGGCCGGAGCTTCCAGTTACGAACAGAAAAAGGCAGGGAAAAAAGGTGGGAAATTCAAATTGCTAACTGTAGGTGGCGAAGAGGCTGCTTCTTTGTAGCTCTTTCGCCCCAGCAGTTAGAGTGTGTGCGATCGGAAGAGGCTTCGGACTGCCTGGTAAGGTAAGGTGCTGCTTTCTGCTTTTTAAAAACTGTTCTGGGTGGGTTTTGCAGTGTGGTTTTGGGCTGGGGGGTTTATGTTTCTGTGCTGTGATGGGTCTTGGGGGGTTTGTTTGCTTGTTTGGGTTTTTCCCCCAATTTCCGATGGGTCTTGGGGGGTTTGGTTGCTTTTTGGAGTGTTTTTCCCCATTTCCGATGGGTCTTGGAGGGGTTTGTTTGTTTTTTGGTTTTCCCCCCTCCATTTCTGATGGGTCTTGGGGGGTTTGGTTGCTTTTGGGTTTTTTTTTCCCCATTTCCGATGGGTCTTGCATGCTTCCCTTGCTTTTTGCTTTGTTTTCTTTGCATTTCCGATGTGCTCCCTTTGTTTTCTTTGCATTTCTGATGTGCTCCCTTTGCTTTTTCCTTTGTTTTCTTTGCATTTCCAATGGGTCTTGCACGCTTGATTGCTTTTCTTCCCCCCCCCCCCCTTCGGCCGGAAGGGATTAATCGCATTTCCGATGGGTCTTGCAGTGATTTTTTTTTTTTGTGATTTTTTTCTTCGTCCGAAACGGATTAATTGCATTTCAATGCATTCCTATGGGAAATGGTGCTTCGACTTACAACCATTTCGAGTTATGTCCATCTTCTGGAACGGATTATGGTCGTAAGTTGAGGCACCACTATATTAGGTTAAAACAGACTCAAATCATCTGCAACGTTCTGCTTTTGTGTACTGTCTGGGAGGACTGTGCACAGACTGTGAAGTAGAAAGAGGTCAAAGAAGAGGAATCCTGATGTCTGATGGGGAAGTCTCTGACAACAAGGCTCCCAATTTCAACTACAGGTTCACTTGAAGCAAGTTCCCTGAAGCAAAGATAATAAACTTGCGTACTACTGTGTTTCCCCAAAAATAAGACAGGGTCTTATATTAATTTTTGCTCCAAAAAAAGCAGTAGGGCTTATTTTCAGGGGAGGTTTTATTTTTTTCGTATACAACAATCTACATTTATTCAAATACAGTCATGTCATCTTCTGGTTGCTGCACAATGGTGGAGGGTGGGGTTTCACTTAACTAGGGCTTATTTTTGGGGAAGGGCTTATATTACGAGCATCCTGGAAAATCATACTAGGGCTTATTTTCAGGTTAGGTCTTATTTTCGGGGAAACGGTATTAGCACCAATGAAATGCTGCTGATGATATCTGGAAAACTGACATTGCAATTTCAGGGAATGTCAGAGTTGAAGATAAAGAATTGGAAAAATTAACAAAATGTAGAGACCTGGGAGCAGAAACAACTCACTTGTGGATGAAACACATTTCAGTGGTTCCCACAGTCATCAGGGCATTGGGAACAACGACACAGAATTTTATAAAATATTACAATCAGCTACAGATCTCTTAAATAACACCATGAGAAATGTAAAAAACCCGGCAATATTAGGAGAGTGTGTTCTGTGCCATCAAGTCAGAATCAACATATAGCAACCCTAATAGGGCTTTCACGGCAACTGAGATATTTAAAGAGTGGTTTTACCAGTTATATTCCCCCAGTTTCCATGGCCAAGTGGGGATTTGAACCCTGTTCTCCAGAATCCTAGTCCATCACTCTATCCACTACACCACACTGGGAATCTGCAATATTAGGAACAGCATACTTATTACATAGGTCTTCAACTGATATTTAAATTTCTGGTTAAAATTTGTATCTGTTATATACCAGTCAAAGACTGTGTCTTGTTTTTATTATTATTATTATTATTATTATTATTATTATTATTATTATTATTATTATTATTATTATTATTATTATTGGAATACTAGAAGCAGATAACATCACGCACACAAAAGTTAAAGAACTGACAGAAAGGGAATATATCAAAAGACTGCGGAAATCATAAAATCAAAATTAAATGGTGGAAATACAATCAAAGCCATAAACACATGAGCAGTTCCAGTAATTAGATACCCAGCTGGAACAATAGATTGGACTTAGAACGAATTAGAAGAATTGGATAGAAAAACACAGAAACTAATGAACATGCATCACACATTACATCCAAAAAGTGATGTGGACTGATTATATTTACCACATAAAATCGGAGGCCGTGGATTACTGCAAATACAGCAGGTAGTAGAGGAGGAAAAAAGAAGCCTAAATGATTATATCAGTACAAGCAGAGAAAAATTACAAGCAGTGAAAATGGAGAATATTTTGAAAACAACAGAAACAAAGACTCAATATAAGAAACAACAATTTGAAAAGAAATTAAACAGCTGGAAAAATAAACCACTACATGGACAACACCTGAGAAATATTGATGGAAAGCATGATCATAATTCAACATGGGTGTGGATAAAACTGGGGACCCTTAAGAAAGAAACTGAAGGCTTGATTTTTGCTGCACAAGAACAAACACTCCAACGTGATGAAAGCTAAGATCCAAGGAATTAGTGCTAACAGCAAATGTCGACTCTGCCAGGAAAAAGATGAAACTGTGCCACACTCATCTGTGAATGTCCAAAGATTGCAAAAACAGATTACAAAGTTAGACATGATAGAGTGGCAAAGTTAGTGCACTGGTCATTATGCAAAAAATATAACTTGCCAGCCTCCAAAAACCCGTCGGAACATCAGGTAGAGATGGCGTCAGAAAATGAGGGAGTCAAGTTCTTGTGAGATTTCTGGATCCAAATGGATAGACACCTTGAGCATAACACACCAGACATAGTAGTAATAGAATGAAGAAAGGTGTGGATCAGTGACACTGCAATTCCAGGGGATGCCAGAGTTGAAAATAAAGAATTGGAAAAACTAGCAAAGTACAAAGACCTGGCAATCAAAACATCTTGCCTCTGGAAGAAACATACTTCAGTAGTCCCCATAGTCATTGTGGCTTTGGGAACAATATCAAGAAATTTCTACTATAAGCAGTTGCAGATCTCAGAAATCACACCACCATCAGAGCTACAAAAATGGCAATATTAGGAACAGCATACATACTGTGCCAATATTTAACAGATACTTGGGTTTATGGTTAAAACTTGTTTCTGTTATATAATACGTCAATGTTTTTATAATTTTGACTGTGCCTGGTGGTTTTTTAATAATAATAATAATAATAATAATAATATAGTCCTCCAAAAGAAAGCACAAAAACATACACCGCACACAAATAATGATCAGAGATACCTCCCTCCCACTTCATTACTGAACTCTACTGGCATTCTACATACATTTTCTTAACTATAGGTATTGTTTCAGCAGCAGGGTATTTACAATTTTCCTTCTAGGACAAAAATGTTTTATGTTCTTCCTCTATGAACTCCTGACTATAAATTTCACTGCTAGATCTGACTGAGACTCAACAGATGCAGTGGGGAAGGGCACAGGGAGTAGCTATCTTGGCTCCATCTCAAAGGAACATAGAAATTATACAAGAGGATAGTTCTTTCTGAAGCAAAATCTGTCCAGATATCGCTCTGTTAAACCAACATTCATTAGGAAAGTCTACAGTATTGCGCATGGATGCTTGTTTGCCAACTCTGTTCTAAAACAAGGCAGAAAAAGACAGGTTACTTACCTGTAACCATGGTTCTTCAAGTGGACCTCTGTGAATTCACACAATTGGGTTTAGACAGCGCCTGCGCTGGTCTTCTCGGAATATTCTAGAGCTTTTGTAGAAAAGTAACAAAGTTTAGAGTTGCCCCTATAGCGCATGCTCCCGCCGCCTCAGCCTTCAGTTCCATTTAACCGCCACAAAGCCTGTGCTTAGCAGAGACATAGTAGTGACGGACAGCGGGGAGGCTGGGCGGGATGTGTGAATTCACAGAGGTCCACTTGAAGAACCATGGTTACAGGTAAGTAACCTGTCTTTCTTCTTCGTGGCCTCTGTGAATGCACACAATTGGGTGACTAGCAAGCTCACTTACCGGAAGGAGGGCCGTCACTCTAGAACAGAAGTCAACACTGCTCTCCCGAAACTTGCTTCCTTTTTGGCCCGAAGGTCCAGTCTATAATGTGTCACAAATGTGGACGCATTAGACCATGTGGCAGCTCTACAGATATCTGGAACATCCACACCACGAAGCAACGCTGTAGATGTAGCAACAGCTCTGGTGGAGTGTGCTTTCAGGCCGTCAGGAGGAATCTTGCCCTGTAGCTGATATGCCAGAGTAATAGTAGAGACAAGCCATCTAGAGACCGTAGAGGAGGAAGCAGGCGAACCTTTATGTGATCCATGAAAACAAAGGAATAACCTTGGAGAGCCACGGAAGTCCTTAGTTCGCGAGGTGTAGTAAGCCAGAGCTCTGCGAACGTCTAGTGAATGGAGCGTGCGCTCAATGTCCGAGGAAGGTTGTGGAAACAAGGTTGGCAATATCAAAGGTTGATTGAGGTGGAAGTCCGTGACAACCTTGGGTAGGAATGAAATATCAGGATAAAGAATGACTTTGTCCTTAAAAAATTGAAGATAAGGAGAGTCAGATCGAAGAGCTGCTAGTTCACTTGCGCGCCGAGCGGAAGTAATAGCCACAAGAAACAAAGTCTTGAAAGATAAAAGGCGAATGTCACAAGAGGCCATGGGCTCAAAGGGATGACGCATAAGGGAGCGTAACACAAGCTGCAGAGACCATTGAGGCATTGGTGGTTTGACATGTGGTCGAATATTTGACAAACCTTTCAAGAAGGATTTAAGCATTGGGTGTGAAAATAGACGTGCGGAGTTGGAATCATGAGGCTGAAAGGAGACAATTGCTGCAATGTACACTTTAAGGGTAGACAATGCTAGACCTGAATCAAACAAGTAACGTAAGTATTTGAGCAAAGTATGAAGAGAAATAGGCAAAACTTGTAAACCTCTTGATTGAGCAAACTTTGTAAAGTTGTTCCATTTATATTTATAAAGGAGTTTGGTGGACGGCTTTTTTGCTCTGTCCAAGACCTCCTGGATCAGGGGGTCAGTCTCCAAGCTGTCAAGTGCAGTGACTGCAGGTCTGGATGGAGAATGCTGCCTGAGTCCTGAGTGAGTAGATGTGGAAGGAGAGGCAGCCTGAAGACATCCGACGCCATTGCTCTGAGAGTGGAAAACCACGGCTGTCGAGGCCACCATGGTGCGACGAGAATGGCCTCCGTTCCTGATTGCTGAGCTTTGACCAGGGTCCTCTGTATGAGTGGTATTGGGGAAAAGAGGTAGAGAAGACCCGACTCCCATTGAATCATGAAGGCATCTCCAAGTGAGTTCATGCCCCTGCCCGCACGAGAGGTGTACTTCTCGCACTTTTTGTTGTTCTGTGTAGCAAACATGTCCACCGTGGGGAGACCCCATCTGTTGCAGAGCAGTAGAAAGATGTCTGTGTCCAATTCCCATTCGTGGGACTGTACCGTTAGTCGACTCAACGTGTCCGCTAACTGATTGTCGGTCGTTGAGATATGGATGGCAACCGGAAAGACATGATGATGGTAGCACCACTCCCAGAGGTGTATTGATAGGTAGAGGAGAGACATGGATCGTGTCCCTCCCTGTTTGTTGATGTAAAACAAGGTCGTGGTGTTGTCGGTGATTACCTGCACACCACGACCCTGTATCATAGGGAGGAATGCACGAAAAGCTTTTATGACTGCCAGCATCTCCAGCTGATTGATGTGCAGATTCCTGTCTTGGCGAGACCAGAGAGCATGTATCTTGTGGGAGTCGCAGTGAGCTCCCCACCCCGTGGGGCTGGCGTCCGTTGTTACTTGAACTGAGAGGTGCAAGGGTCGAAAAGGACGGCCGATGAGGAGATGTGGAAGAAATGTCCACCACCTCAGTTGGGATGCTAACTCCGGGGTAACGAGCAGTCGTTTCCGTGGGCTGTCTACCAGAGGATCGAAGAGAGCCAGGAACCACGCTTGGAGGGAGCGCATCTTTAGGCGAGCGTGTGTCAGTGCAGATGTTGTAGAGGCCATGAGGCCGAGCAAGTGCTGGGCATGCTGAGCTGAAACCATAGAATTTGGATGAAACTTGCGAACAGCCTTGCGCAGTTTCAGTATGCGGTTGGGTGGGAGAAATATGCGCGCCCTGATGGAGTCGAGTCTCGCTCCTATGTAATCGGCTACTTGGGATGGAACCAGATGTGATTTTTTGTCGTTTACTGTAAGGCCTAGGTCTTCTAAGGTGTGTAGGACAAACTTGGTGTCGTGGACGGCCTGTCGTCTGGATGGGGATACCACCAGCCAGTCGTCTATGTATGGAAACACTTGTATGCCGTGCAGACGGAGAAAAGCCGCTACCGGGGCCATGCACTTTGTGAAAGTGCGAGGAGCTGTGGACAAGCCGAAGGGGAGGGCACAAAACTGATAAACGGTGTCTTGAAAGACAAAACGGAGGTACTTTCTGTGATTTTGATGAATTGTAATATGAAAATACGCGTCCTTCAGATCCACCACGACAAACCAATCTTTTTCTTTTAGGAGATGTACAATGGATTCCAGCGTCACCATTCGGAAGCGTCGTGGATGTAGGTAGGTGTTTAGAATTCTTAAGTCCAGAATGGGTCTGATCCCGCCGTCCTTTTTGGGAACAGCGAAGTATCGGGAGTAGAAACCGTCGGGTATGTCTAGAGGTGATACTCGTTGAATAGCATGTTTTTTGAGAAGAATAAGAATCTCGTCTTCTAGAACAGGGTCGAAGGATGTATGTCTGACCTGTCCTAGAGGTGGAAATTCTACAAACTCGAGGCGGTAGCCGAATTGAATGATATTTAGTACCCAAGTATCCTTTGTGATGCGGTTCCAGTTTTGGAAAAACGGAGCTAAACGAGTGGTTTGGGGAAGATCGGGGAGACGTGTGATTGAGTCAAAGATATTGCTTTGACTTCTTGGCAGGTGGTCGGTATGATTGGCGTCGTTGGGAAGAAGCCTGCGGTCTGAAGGTGGAGGTAGGTACAGCGGCCTGAGAGGACCTATTCTGGTTCTGATTTCTGAAAGACCGGTACGGTTGAGAAGATGGTTGTTGGTATTGTTTGCGCCACTGATATCTATTGTACTTAGGCTGCTGCTGAATTGTGTAGGACTTAGCTGTTCTTTTAATTTTGTGTAGGTTTTCCAATGAGTCATCAGTTTTCTCATTGAAGAGACCCTTAGCGTCAAACGGGAGCTCCTCAATGCGGTTCTTAACGTCCTCTATGATGCCCGAGGACCTGAGCCATGCGTGACGTCTCAAAGTAATGGCTGATGTTAGTGTCCTTGAGGCTACATCTGCCGAATGGCGCGAGGCCAGGCGTTGATGTTTAGCAACATTAAGGGCTTCCTCGTAGGTATTCAAGAAACCCTGTCTTGTGTCGTCCGGTGCTGCTTGTAGTGCTGGAAGAATTCTTGACCAAAGCTGCCTTTGGTATGCCCCCATGGCTGCTTGGTAGTTTGCCACCCTGAGTAAGAAGGTGGTAAAAGAATATATCTTTCGTCCCAACACATCTAACTTGCGTCCTTCCCTATTAGTAGGAGTGACAAGGCCTTTACCAGAAGACTTAGAAGAATTCGACTGAACAATTATGGAGTTAGATGCAGGATGTTTAATCAGAAAATTGGTATCGTCTCCGTGTGTACGATATAGATTCTCAGTCCTACGGGGTATCTGTGAAGATGACGATGGTAGATTCCATGATTCCTTAATAAGGTCCATCAGAGCTGGGATGAAGGCCAGACTCAAAGGGGGGGATCTCTCCTGGTTAATATCCCCAAAAACAAGATCTTCTTTGGGGGCTGGAGGTTGTTCAGTTTGAAGTTTCAATGTTTTGGCCATCCTGGAAACCATTTGGACGTATGAAGAGAAGTCCTCAGAAGGTGAAGAAGGGTGAGGGTCTCCAGCATCCAACTCAGGGGTTCTTCCCTCTACAGGAAATTCGTCTGAGGTTTCGGAGAACACCTCATCGTCCTGGTCTGCCTCAGATGAGAATGCCTCTCCTTGATCAGAAGTTGAAGGTAAGTGTACAGACTTCCTATATTTCTGTTTTTTGTCGTCGAGACCAGCTGATGAGTGAGATTTAGCTTGGGTAGGCTTCGACGCCGACTGAAGAGTCATGGTGTGTTGAGATGCGATCTTATGCACCTCATGGCGTTTAGTGGTTGGACGGGTGTCGACGTCGAGCTCTCGCCGATGTCGACGTCGGGGTGGAGACGAAGAGGACGATGATGAAGCCGAAGCATAGACATACCGTAGCTTTTTCTTTCTACGGTAAGTCTCCGAGCTCGAAGATGAGTCAATGTCCGAATAGTCATGGCGGCGTCGACGATGTGAACGGCCGCGCTCGACCTCGACAAAGACAGGGTCGTCGTACTTTGATCTATTACGGCGCCGATAAGAACGAGGCAGGACAACAACCTCCCGTCGGGAAGTTCGGTGTCGCTCCGGCGAAAGATGTTTTCTTTTCGCTGTCCGTTTACGAGGCGGAGAGTTCGACCTCGACGATGTCGACGGAGATAAAGGTACAGGAGATGCCCGCCCGGTATAAACAGGGCTATGATGGGCAGAAGCCGGACTAGAGACCACAATGTCTACTAGTTGGCTAGGGCTCGGAGACCGGTCAGGTCGAACAGGCGACGGTTCCAGCCGACGAGGTGGAAGAGAAGTCGCAGCCTCAGAAAGGTCATCTCGGTCCCGAGATGAGTCCTCAAGAATCGATGATGGCAGGGATGCCGACACCGGTGGAATCAGTTTCCGATGGTCTTTGGATTTGTCTTTTTTATTCTTCAACGACACCTTCTTCTTCGGAAGATCTTTGGAAACGGCGTCGGAAGAGGTTTTCGACGTCGACGATTTCTTTGCTGTCGACGCGGACGATTTCTTTATCTTATCTGTAGGTTTCGACGTCGACAAAGGAGGAGGAGAGACGACTAACGCTTCCCGGCGTGGAGTAGACGAGGGAGTATTAGTTGTTTCCATTTCGCTGGGTTTCGACGCCGAGAGGGTCTTGTCCCACAGATAAAGTTTTAGACGCTGTTGACGGGCTTTAAGAGCGGCTTTAGTGAATTTTTTACAGTGTCTACAGGTTTGGGGTTGATGAGTGTCCCCCAAACAAAAAAGGCATCGGTCGTGACCGTCAGAAAAGGGCAGTTTACGGGAACACAAAACGCACCGACTGAAAGGTCCTGAAGGGGACATAAAGTACAGGATATACGGAAAACGGACTCACGATCGTAATAAAGTCCCGGAAACAAAGTCCTCTAGTGATCGGAGACGAATCCTGAACGTCACCAAGCCGCAAGTTCGAAATAAGCGAAATCCAAAAACAGTCCGTGGTCGAGGGGCAACAGAGAGAAGGAAAGTCGTTAGCGAAGATAGCTCTAAAACCGAGAAGTTCCAGGCACCTAAGGCGGTAAAATGGAACTGAAGGCTGAGGCGGCGGGAGCATGCGCTATAGGGGCAACTCTAAACTTTGTTACTTTTCTACAAAAGCTCTAGAATATTCCGAGAAGACCAGCGCAGGCGCTGTCTAAACCCAATTGTGTGCATTCACAGAGGCCACGAAGAAGAATCTGCAGGTGAAGTCACCTGTTCCTGACATAGGCACAGTGCCAAATCCTGCTCAGACACCTTTTTAAGAGCATGCCTGTGGATTCTCTTTCCAAGTACAATGCCACAGGCACAGCTAACCCTTGACTTTCAAAACAGAGTAGTTTATTTCTCTTATAGCATAGCAAAACAATAGTTGCATGTTTTATCGTCCCTTTTTTGTTTAACTTTTAAAAAATGCATAAAGCTTCATGGATAAATGATGGAACAGGTGGCTGAGTACACAATTGACATGCCCTATAGTCAGCAAGTGCACCATTTGGAGAGGAGCAGAATTTAGCATAAATGTCAAAAACTGATGTTCCCCTCAAGCTCTCTTTTTCTTAAGAAGTTGTGACATTTGGTAAACCCAGCAAATTCATTCCCTAAACTGTTTACCCAGTGTAGCACATTACTGCAGTACAAAGAAAACAGAGTTCGGACTGAGCTATGTTCTTCTTATTTCAGTCAGTGTGGAAATGCTTGATGAAGAAGACATTAACAATATAAAAAGCTGCAACAGGTCACCTTCTCTGATAAAACTTATAAGCACAAGAGGAGGGGAAGTGTCTAAGAACAGAGGGCCGGTAGACAGCTGTAAAGGAATCTAATGGAGAAGATTAGCAAGACTTCTAGGAAAAGGGGGAAATGGTTCCTCATGTTACATTGACATTTTATGAAAAGTAAAAGCACGAGACACTCTCTTTTATTGTTCTCTTGAAAACAAATCATTGATACATATTAATAATGTCAACCCGAGTCTTAAAATAGGGCAGTAGAAATAGCAGAGATGCACTGATAGAGGTAGCCTCTTAGTTAAGGAACTCTAGATGAAGTATTTGAGGCTGGGCACTGGGAAAACTCTTGAGGACAGTCTCTGGCAAGCACCATTCAGAACAGGAGGCACTAACTCAGAGTGAAGAGCAAAGCCTTCAGGTGCTAATTTCAATACCAGTTGGAGAAGGAGCTAACAATACACATGGACAACAGATTCAAAGCACCCAAGCCTAGCTGATGACTTGGGTTTTACAGCACAAGTGTACATTGGGCAGGAGTTCATTTAGCCTGCTCCATACTATTAGGGACTTACGTAGTTCCACGTTCTCTCTTTAAGATGCTGCACAGCATCACACAACTTCCAAAGAACCAGAACAGTGAGCTTTCTGAGCAATATTCTTCTGCCCTAATTTTGCTCAACTGGGGAAAAAAGTCTTACTCCTGCACAGCTGACACCACAGAGAAAGTGAGAGAGAGCAATAACTGCAGATCCCTCTTCCCCACTCCCATTCCCTAGTATACTTCACACTATCAGTTCCCTGTGCCCAGGAGTGTGGAACAAGTCCAAATTCTCCCATTCAGCTTCCTGGAAAAACATACACACTCTCTAGGGTTAGATCTCTCCACAATCAAGAGCTACAGTCAATGCTGAGGTTAGGGGCACAGTAACACCAGGACTGGCCAGGAAGCAGGTAGATAACTCAGCTTCAAGAGATGGTTGAAAATTCCTTCAGCAGCACCTCCTGGCTGAGCGTGTTGAAGGCCAGATTCCGCCGCACGTTGATGCTGATAGACCGAACCTATGGGAGATAGAATCGTCACTACAGGTAACAGAGAAACATTCCAGTATCTCTGGCACTGAAGTAGACCTTGGATAAGTCAACTTGATGATGGAAAATACATAATCAACCAAGCAAGATCTTCCATTGTGGAAACAAACCTTCAGCACTGATAAGAAGCCATTTGCCAACTGAGATCAAATATATACATACTGAGAATCATACATGCTCATCCTGAAAAGTATGACAATGACTCAAATCTGCATTGTATATCATGATGGCAATATTTCAAGGTTTTGTAGATATCAAACTATTTCAGCCATGATTGCTAAAAAAAAAAATAGTGAGTTAAAAGGGTAACAAAGGAACAAGCCTGTGGCATCAGAAGAAGACAATCTAGCCCTGGCCTCTGTTTCTCACAGTGGCTTGTGCCCTCTTACCAAAACCATTCAAAATTACCTCCATCATATCCCTTTCCACCAGGGAGTCCATCACAGTATTGAAAATCATCAACTACCCACTTGCTTACTGTGGAATGTTATCAAGATATGAATTTGGAAGACTAGATGTTAGAGAGCTTACAGCATATTATGGGATTCTGTATTCCACCTGAGAACAAATAAATGATGTTTTCAATACTCACTCAGGATGCAAATAGACTTTCAAGAGAATGAAAAATTACCAAATGGGAAATTCCAGGCAAGAGTGCACTGAAAAGATCTAATTTTTCATCAAAGGCCTGTATTGCTTTGTAAAGCCCAGTTCTGCTCTAAAGGCTCTACGCCCAGGAGCTGTCCAGAGTACTAACAACTTTGCTATCAATTCAGTTCTCTGTTCAGCTCCACCATATCTCTTGGAGTCCCACCAGCACCAAGCCAGACCTAAATTATCACCACATGGAGTCCTGGCTTTACCTCTCCAGACATTCATCCAGAGCTGCCCTTGTTTCACAAGCTTTGATCAACCCAGGACACAAAACTAGTTTGTGAGGTAAAGTGAGCAAATATAGGTTGTACTCAGCAATTGTTCTCTTAGTCTGCAAGGCACCTTTGTAGGATGTAAGGAAAATCCATATGCTAGTTGATTCCTCCTCTTGCTTTGATAACAAACTCAGGGGGCACACTATTCATTTGTTGTAACTTTCAATAAGGAATTGGTTTGCTGTAGGCTCATTAAGTCTCCAGAGAAACAGGGATTAAACCGATTGAATTCATTTAATCACTAGATAAGAATGAGTAAAGCTTTCCTGTCTTCATCCAACTAGATAAGGATCTGTCTGAGCACTGCTCATAAAATAATAAGAGAAGAAACACTACCAGCGGTGACGGTAACTATACTCAATGTTACACAGTCTAAACTACTAGCAATTAGGAGGATGAGTTCTGAAAGGAACTTTAATCTCAGCAAATTGGAAAGGCAAATCTTCATCTTAAGCAAGAGAAAGTTCTTTAATTAGTGAACAGAAGGACAGCAAAAGCTGGGGGACAGAAGAAGTGAACAAGGCACTGATAGACAAACTGGATCCATAGACATGATACTAGATAAGGATAATCTTTCACCTGCACAGGTGAAAAAATCCATTGCTGTTTCTGCAACAGTAACAGAGGTCAAGGTTTCAAGATTCCCATTTGAAAGCCAACACTCACCAGTTCTTTAAAGAAAGCAGCTTCTTTGTGTTGCTCTGAGTAGCGTTCATATTGGTCCAACCCATCCTGCAGCTTTAAGGTGAGTGTGTCATAGTTGGAGCGAACCACTTCCAAAACCTACATCACAAATAGACAGAACCATAAACTTCCTGGTCATTAAATTTGCAACATGCAAGACTGCTGCTTCAGGGCTCCTACTACATAATGGGAAAACTCAGGGACATATCTCCTGGAGACCTCAACTGTTCCTGAAACAATCTGGGAAATAAAGTGATCTTTGGTGGATTCAAGATTCAGCTGGATATGTGTGAATAATATGTTAAGATTTTTATTATCTTTTATTTTGGACCCATGGGATTAAGTCAGTTCTTCTCCGTTCTTGCATGCAAACTTGTACTCCGTCCGTTTTCCTTGTTCCAATGAGTTAGAGTCAAATCCTCAGAAGACAGAGGGACTTTTCTTCCTGATTGATTAATTCCTTTTCTCTAAAGTGGCAGGGAGATACAGTCAACACATCTGAGAAGGTACCTCCACTTGGCTACTGGCATAGGCAAGTTACTAGGAAACTAATGAAAAGGGTCTACCAAGCTTTCCACATTAAGTTTAGTAAAACTAAAAGCCTTCAAATCTATTAAGTATGACGTATACCCAACACAACATAGTACATCTCTGGAACAAGCAAAGTATTAGAGAGAATACTACAGAAGGGTGTTCCTGTCAGATGAAACCTTCCGCCCACAACTTCTCAGAGTTGAGCTACACAGTTCAGAAAACCACACAGACTGTTTGGAGCTTTTTGTTATCTTAGAGAAAATGTCTATTTCATGTTAGCTAGAACAGCTATATCGGGATGTTCATGTGCCTTCTTTACTTGTGCTCCCTTTTATCAGGGTATCTTATTCAATTACAAGGGAGAGGATTTTTTTCAGCAGTAGTGTGTGAGGAACACCTCTGAAGTGACTTATCTGGCACTAGCTGGCAATAATTTCCTCACCAGCAAAAACATATTTATTTACAAGGCCACTTTAAATTGTAATTTTAACTGTTTTTGCTATTTAATTGTTGCATTTTATATATATATATATATATATTTACTGTATACCACCATGAAATCCAAACAGGAAAACACTTCCTTGAATCTTTGGAACAAGTTTATTTTGACAATGAAAACTGGGTCACGACTCTATTCCCACTTATCCTTATGGAAATCTCCCAGTTTCTTCTTGGCTGGCACAGAATCCAAACTTTAAAAATTAATGAATATCCAAAAAAGTCAGATCAGTGTCCTCTAAAAGTTTCAACAGCCTGGAAAGTTGAGAAGTTTCTAATATTTTTGACAGCTCCCTATTTTTTTCCATACCATTAAGCAGCAGACATTTGTATGCCTACCAAAAAGCAAGAGCACCCCACACATTGGGGTGTGTGCAGGGGTGGAGAGAAGAAGGGAGAGGGAGTGGAGGAGAGAGGGAAGCTTTGATTGTCTTGACAGAGACCTCAAGGGGAGCTTTGCCAAGCAGAAATTTTAAAATGCACTGCCTAGCACCTGGCAGATGCTTGCCATAGGTGCAACCCATGCAATACAATAGAGAACAAGGTGTGGGGAATTAATAAATGTTGACATGCTGCAAGGTCACTGCTGAATAGTTTATTGGCAATCCTGCTGGTGTTGTTAGAGCAAGCAGCCTTTTCTACAAATAGACTCCTTCTTTAATTTTGTTTGTCAGGTTTACTGGCAATGAGAAAAAAATCCTCAGCAGTAACAGCTATCCACAAATTCAATTGGCCATCTTCTTGCAAATGTGCCAAGACTGTGATGGGATTAATAAGTATATGACAGTATAGACCTCAGCCACAGAGTGCAGGCCTTGGAAGAGGAATAATTCACTCCAGCTTGCAACTAGCCTCTGGGGACTGAGCATAATAGAATAATACACCCGCCACCAGACCGTAAAATATCACCTCAGCCTCCGAGAATCAGAACTCTGCCCTCTTGCCAACTGGAGAGATTTGAGTCACCTACAATTAACCATAGAGAGGAAGCAAAATGTACCCAAAATAAAAGGAAACCCTGAAATGTCTCCTGAACATATTTTTCAACGCTATCTTTATGATGCTCTCACATGTTAAGCTTCTTACTACCTTGACAAATGATTTCTGTTATCTCAGTTCTGAATGTCTGAACCCACAATGAATCCAAGAGATGCAGAGGTTAAATGTTCATATAAACAAGTGTTTAAACTCCATTTTTGTTAAACTTAGCACATTTTGCATTGTGTTGCTCTTTATTTTTTTCACATTTAAAACTGTTGTCAAGTAAAGCCTTTGCCATCCTCTCTGAACAGGAATTATCTGCTAGGGTGAAGCACATGAGCTATGTCAGCCTGCTTCTGTTGCATAAGAGGTTTTATTCCTTCTTGCTTCCATTGGCAGATAGAATGTCACTCCCACCAGCTAGCGGCTGGGATGAGTGGGAATATTAGCAACATATCCCTCACAAAAATATATATAAAAGAAATAGAGCTTAATAGTGTCTATTCAATTAATGTAGATTTTGCAACATCTTATCACATTGTCTGAAGAAGCAACCTTCCCCTACCTCAACCTGTGGGCACAGACTGCACACAAAAGGACCTGCTAGAGAGTTTAGGCATAAGAAATCCCCAGCAGATGGCGGACTAGATGTAAGGGTTTAAGCCAGGAATCATCCACAAATCTGAGTGCCTCATCCTTACTTACCCTAAGTGAAAGAACATTATTTGCAAGACTTTCATCTTCCTTGTCCTTAGCATTTGCTGTGGTTTTGTTGGGGTGTTTCTCTTCTCCAGAAGTGACAGGTGTAAGAATTTCTGAAGATGTAGTCTGAGCCTACTCAAAGCACGGATAGAACTAGTTTCTTCAATATATCTTTGCTGAGATACAGCTTAGTCTACGTTTATTTGCTACATTTTTTTCAAAAGTGTCAGCTACCCACCTGATCTCCCTCCCATCTTAAGGTTTCCAACATATGGTTGGCTGTAACACCAACTACTACCTTTTTGCTGCAATATCCTTTAAAATCTGAGCAAGTTGCTATTTGTCCCAACAACGTTTGCACATTAGCAGTTTCCCTGAACCTCACTATGTAAGAATATATTGCTAGAGACAATTTGCAGTGTAGCAGACTGTCCAAGTGGGCATTGCATCACAGCTGCTATGGAGTAAATACAAATTGTCAGTCAGAGTTTTTAGTTACAGCTGAACAGGTTTTATCTAGTGGGATGGGGAAAATTCTACAGCTGTCTCTCCAACATACAGTACAAGAGGCCTTGATAGGGAACAAGTAACCTACTTTTTAAAATCATCGAAACAGCTGGGGTTCTGGACATGTGTTCAGGAAACACAAGTCTTATTAAGAGACTTCTGGACTTATAGGCTATTATGCTTGCATGATCAAAGAGTTTTCCACCCACAAGTTGAAATTCTTATCACACTCAGAAAGACATAGTGTGTAGTTTTCTTTGGCTGAAATCCTGTTGCATAGTTATGCAACAAGCATAACATTTAGAGAGAAACTTCTCAAAGTTAAAAAATCTCCAAAAGCGCTATCACACGCTACACCTTGTAGCTCAGCATGCAACAGATAATGTCTGTAATGATTTCTTAACTTGAAGCAATTTCCTCTAAAACCTGTGCCTTTGCATAACTGCATTACAGGATTTTGGCCATTGTGTCTGAAATTACAGTCAGAAATGTTCAAGATTGTATTTGTTTTTTTATCATTTGTCGGCTGTTTTTCTTCTGGTGAGGGGACTCAAGGCGGCTCACAATGTTAAAACAAGTAATACTAAAACCACAATAAATTACAGAGTAGAAAGCAATTAAACTACAATAATAATTAAAAATCATTAAGTAAATAAAAACATTTAACACTTTAAAAGGAAACTTAGAAAAGCACTCAAGGACTCTAAGACGGACTTTTTTCTGGTGCAGATGGTCAGTGATTCTTTTCCAATTCTATCCCAACAATACAGATATGTTTTTTTATTTAAACACCAGAGACTTCATCAAAAGCACAGCATTGCTTTTGATATTTGTATAATTTGGAAGATATTAACTTGAATAATATAAGGGCCTTAGAGGTACAAAAAGGGTACCTCTTGGGAAACATTTCCCTAAATATTGTTTTAATATACCATTGGGGCAGATTTACAGAAAAAAATAGCATTACTTTCTTTTTAATATAAATACAATATATTGGGAGAGGCAGGTGCTTTGAAGGTGCCTGATTCAGGTAAGATATACTAAAATGATCACATTTTATATTTCATATACCGGAAGACACTTCTATACGAAACAGTACAATTTTAACTGTGTCCTTTAGCATGAACATCAAGCGTATTCAGATTTTTTTCTTTTTCCTTTGCAGGTGAGGGCTGTAGCCTATGGGCAAAATCCTTTTGTCAAACTTTGTGCCTGGTGCAACCCAGATCTGGTGTCAAAATATTTTGTTTACTCCAATTAAAAACTTCATTTCCCCTGTTTTCAGTTCCAATGCTCCTTTGGGCTCCCTTTTGCCTGGGAAAGCCTTTGGAAGCCATGGGATGGTGAGGCGGGAGAGAAGGGTTTTTAAAAGTAAAAATTGCTCCTAGATCAGCAATGATGGTGGCCCTGATCTCAGTGGCAATGATCTGGTGGCAACATTTGACTCACCTGTCATTCTGAGGCTCCCAAAGGCTTTATCATGGCAAAAAGGAGCCTGAGGGAGCTTCAGAACCTAAAATAGGGAGGGGTGATGGGAAGTTTTTAATTAGTGTAAATCAAACATTTCCAGTACGTGATTTCAGTTATATCGGCTCTAAGTTATGCAACAATACTTTTCCAATTATATTCTTAGGTTGTTTAAGAAAACACATTTCTCAAATTGTAATAAGACATCTTTACGTAATCACCTGACAGTAAAAGAATTACTTAGCTTTCCATCTACTCCTCTCGTACTTTTACTCTCACTAGTCTGTCTTTCCCCTAGATCCTGGGGCTTCTCCAGCCCTTCCCTCAGCTCATTCTCTTCACTGGTAAGGATAGCAACTGCTTGAAGACCTTGGGGAGCCTATAGAGTGAAGCATCATATAGAGTTGCCTAGAGCTCTCTGGACAAATGAATATCCCGGTCTTGACTGCTTCTTCTCTGTTAGGGGTTACAGCAGTTTGGCACCTAGTGACTGAAGATGGTACTACAGCTTATTAACAGATTTTATTTAACTGAAATTATTTAATTCATTTTAAAAAAAGAGACGCTTTAAGACATACATTTTAGGGCCCTTTAAAGCCATGTTTCAGGTATATAGGTCTCAGATTGCTGGAGCTACAATGGAGTCACGCCAATATCTGCATTAACTTGTATTATTATATATTGTGTTCTGTATGAGGATAAATCCATCATACATTGTTGCTTTAACAAGTAGCTTGTAGCTGTTTACAAACAGAGCAAGTGTCTGCTAGGGAAGATGGACACCTGTCTTTCAACATGATGCCACTAAGCATCCCTGCACACTGACTTTTCTCATAGGCTTAGAAATCAGAAAATATAAATACCCCAGAGCAAGGAAATAATTGTAGCTCTAGGGATTATAGAACCTGCATATACAGAAGAGTGTTACATTTTAGAAGCTACCATGGGAACAAGGAAGGCTGTGCAGTTAATCTGTTCCAATTTCACTCTTCCCAGATCTTCCAGTCTGAATGTGCATAGAATGCCACATGAATTTACAGTTAGTTACCTTTCCAGAGATCTACAGGCCACTTCATGCTCCCCTTATCATATCTGCTATAGAGTTATTTCTTAACCAACTGGGAAGAGGATACGGCAAAGTGGAAAGTTTAGTTCCTTCTGAAAGGGGGCAACATACACCACCTCCTATACCTGCACATTTCACAGTGAAGATTCGCTATGAAGGATCACTGAT
Organism: Intellagama lesueurii; assembly: GCA_037013535.1. Classification (NCBI taxonomy): domain Eukaryota; kingdom Metazoa; phylum Chordata; class Lepidosauria; order Squamata; family Agamidae; genus Intellagama; species Intellagama lesueurii. The sequence goes on from JBAJHW010000003.1 coordinate 215,264,623, forward strand.
AGGGATGTGGCTTTGGGGTTGTAATAATGAAAAACAACACAAAAGAGACTCTTCCTTTCATTTTCAGAGTTCTTCCTTTTCCTGAAAGACGACTTCTGAAATCTGAATAATTTCATTTAATGAACAAGAGGATCCTGAACATCTCAGATTTCATTTGAATCACTTTAGTTTAACCCATATATTTAAAACTATTTCACCCATTTCTGAGGCCAGCCAGTACCCTCTCCTGCACCTAAAAGGTTACTTGTATGGTCTGAGGAGAAATAGTAGTTGGTGTGGGTGGCACTGGGCACTGACAACGTCTGTATTATCATTATGATGATGAAGAAGAAGAAGAAGAAGAAGAATTGATGATGGTGTTGATAATGTTGATGATGAAAAGCCGCAGCCCTACATAGGTCTGATGATGGTGATGATGACAATTATGACAACAATTTCTCTCTGATCTGCACTGCTTGCTGCTGCTGGTAGCAGTGGATGATAAATATGGGCTTTAAAGTACTGTTAGTGGCTGCATAGATCTGATGATTATTGGTTCTTCTTTCTCATGTACTTTTGTTGTAGTCCACTTTTGGAGAAGATGATTGTTGTACTGCCTCTGCTTTTTTGGAGTAGTTTTGAGGGTTCTGTGGGGCTTGCTTGCTTGCTTTATTTATTTATTTATTTTTACCCTGCCTTTCTCCTTAAAAGAACCCAAGTTGGCTTACATCATTAAAAAGACCATATTTAAAAGCTAAAAATAATAAGTATACAAATATAAAAAAAGAATTAAACAAATATTATATTAAAAACAGTAAATAAAATCAATACTAACAGCATGTTTAAGAGTAATAGAGCACAGCAATCTAATTTGGAAAAACCACCTCAGAGAGCCAGTCACTAAGGAAAAGCCTGTTTGAAGAGAAAGGTCTTTGCCTGCTTGCAGAAGGACAGCAAAGATGGGGCCAGCTTAGCCTCCTGTGGGAGAGAATTCCAGAGTCTGGGCACAGCAACAGGCCCTCTCTAGTGTCCCCACCAAGCGCACCTGTGAGCGTTTCCCCTGATCATCAGGGGAAAGAAAGATTTCCCCTGATGATCAGGCAGGCTCGCAATGGGAGATGCAGTCTTATAGATAGCTTAGACTCAAGCCAATTAGGGCTTTATAGGTTAAACCCAGCATTTTAAACTGTGCCCAGAAACGGATTGGCAGCCAGTGGAGCTGTTGTAAGAGGCAAGTTATATGTTCCCCATAGCCAGCACCAGTTAACAATCTGCCTGTGGCATTTAGGACCCACCGGAGTTTCCGAACACTTTCCAAAGGCAGTCTCACATAGAGTGTGTTACAGTAATTCAGCTGAGATGTAACTGGGGTATGTGTAAATGTGGCCAGATCAGACCTCTCAAGAAACGGGTGCAGCTGGCCCACTAGTTTTAACTGTGCAAAGGCATTCCTAGCCACTACTGAAACCTGGGCATACAGGCTCAGAGATGAATCCAGGGGCACCCCCAAGCTGCACACCTTTGTTTTCAGAGGAAATGTAACCCTATCCAGCACAGTCTGAATCCCTATTCCTTGATCTGCCTTTTGACTGACCAGAAGCACCTCTGTCTTGCCTGGATAAAATTTCAGTTTATTCACTCTCCATACTGACACCAGACACTGATCTAAAACTGAAAGAGCTTCCTCAGATTTAGATGGAAAGGAGAGAAAAAGTTGGGTGTCATCCGCATACTGGTGACACAGAACCCCAAAACTCCAGACAACCTTTCCCAGTGGTTTCATGTAGATGTTAAATAGCATAGGGGACAAAACAGAATCCTGAGGGACACCACAGGCCAATAGCCAGGGTGCTGAACAGGAGTCCCCCAACACCACCCTCCGGGGAAGGACTGGCACCACTGTAAAACAGTGCCTCCCAGTCCCATCCCAGAGGGACAGCCCAGAACGATACTATGGTCAATGGTACCAAAAGTCACTGAGGTCCAGCAGAACCAATAGGGACACACTCCCCCTGTCCACTTCCCACCATACGAGGTCATCCATCATAGGTCATCCATCAAGGCGATCAAAGCAGTCTCCATCTTATAACTAGGCCTGAAGCCAGATTGAAATGGATCCAGATAACCCATCTCATCCAAGAACCCCTGGAGCTGAGAAGCCAAAACCCGCTCCAGCCCCTTGCCCAAGAATGGGATATTAGAGAACGGCTGGTAATTATCCAATACAGTGGTGCCTCGCTAGACGATGTTAATCCGTTCCGCGAAAATCGCTGTCTTGCGAAAACATCGTCTAGCGAAGCACGTTTCCCCATTGGAATGCATTGAAATCTCTTCAATGCGTTCCAACGGAAAAGTCGTCGTCTTGCGAAGATCGTCCATAGGGAAACATCGTCTAGCGAGCGCGGGTCCCCGTTGGAATGCACTGACAGCTATTGACCGCTAGTCAATGCATTCCAATGGGGAAAACTCGTCGTCTAGCGAAAATCGCCCATAGGGAAACATCGTTTTGCGAAGCGCATTAGCGATCGCAAAAAGCCATCGTCTAGCGAATTCCTCGTCCTGCGAGGCAATCGTCTAGCAAGGCACCACTGTACTGTGGGGTCCAAGGAGGTTTTTTTCAACAACAGTCTTACTACTGCCTCCTTTAAGCATGATGGAATCCTACCCTGCTACAAAGAGGCATTCATCACCCCTGGGACCCACGTGGCCAGTCCCTCTCTGGCAGCTTTTATAAGCCAGGAAGGGCAAGAGTCTGGCAGATAAGTGGTAGCCTTCACCTCATGTCTACATCATCAGACTGTAAAAACTGAAATTTATCTATTAACACAGGACACGCAGGGGTCATAGTTACATCCACAGGACCTGTTTTAACTACAGCTTCCAAGTTAGAGAGGATTGAAGCAATTTTGCCTGCACAGTGACCTGAATATTCTTCACAGAGAGCTACAGTGTGGTCTGCATTCTCTTCCTGGAGGCTGGCATGTACTAGGCCCTTGAACACGCAAAAGAGCTCCGCTGAGCAACTCTGTGCAGACGCAATGGTGGCAAAGAAGAATGACATCTTCACCGCCATCACTGCCATGGAGCAGGCCTTACAATGTGCTGTAGCCCGTGTTTGGTCAGATTCACTCTGAGTTTTCCACCGACATTACTTTAATCTCCATCCCACTCGTTTCATGACCACCAGTTCCCCAGTAAACCAGGGACCAGTTTGACTCTGCTTCACAGAAAGAGACACTTAGGAGCGATTGTGTCAACAGCTGTGGCCATTTTCCTATTCCAGAGATCAACCAGGGCTTCAACAGAATTGCCTGACAAGGCGACAGGAAACTCTCCAAGAGCCATCAGGAAACCATTTGGATCTATCAGTCTCCTGGGGCAGAGCATCTTAATCAGTCTCCCACCCTGGCAGAGGCTCCAAGTTCCAGTGAGTCTAAACCTCACTAGATGATGATCTGTCCACGACAGTGGAACTACAGAGAGTGCCTTTATCTGCTCTAGCACCAGAAAGATGAATAAGGAAAAAAGAAAAGAAAAGAAAGAACCAAATGAGCCTGTCTCTTCCATGTTTAAAGGACCAATAATCAAATGACATGAAAATGAATGATTAACCTCTTGAAAGGACCCGAAATGAATTAAACCCTGAAGTTTTCCCCATGCTCATCCCTAATCACTGAAGTATCCATTCCTTTTAAACTCTAAGCATTCTATAACAGATCTGGATGCAATAAAGCCAACCCACAAAAAGATCCTTAAGTTATTCTCCTGAGGCAAATACAGGTGGTAAAGATATTGTTGACATGAAGGGGAATTCTGAAACAGCTCACTACTTGAAACATCTAGTGGATATAAAAATACAACAAAGAAACTAGATCTGCAATAGGGTCAGATGGGCCAAGGTCAGTCCAGGGATGGAGGGTCTATGTCTGTTGTACCTACTATTTTTACTTCTACTTCCAAAACAGGAAATTGAATAAAGCACAGTATGTCACAAAATGCACAAGCAGCTCCACACTTAACATGGCAATTCATTACTCAGAATGATGTCTCTAGAAGTATTTAGCTGCTAATAGAATTTCTTCTTGTAATGGAAAGACTTATTGTTTTAACTGGGGAGCAGTAGCTGTATCTTTACATAAAGCAACAGATAACTGACAGATTTTACAAGACTGTTTTCTAATTAACATAGAAAAGAGTAAAACAAATTATTGTATTTTGCAGGCAGCATCTTAAGAATTTGCTGATGCAGCTGGAATCTCTGCTGGAATTAATTCTCAGAAGCAGCAGAGACAAAGTATGTATCAAAATAATTAGCTTTTAAATAAAAACAAGACTCTCATCACCCACTGCAACACAAACTAGGGGTCATCAGGACGCTAAACCACAGAAACATCCCCACCTCCACAGAAGCCAAGAAGAAGGAAATCTGAAGATAGTCTTTAAGGCCTGTGAATATCCAAAACAACCCAGGACAACAAAGTCTGAGACCCAGAGCCGACGGAGGAACCTGGTCATTCCTTACATTGCAGGTGGGTCTGAAAAGCTCAAAATGATTTTTGGTAAACACCACATACCTGTAGCACTTCAAACCCACAAACAAACTAAGGCAGAAACTCGTCCACCCAAAAGATGGGATACCAAAACACAACAGGAGCAATATAGTATATGCGGTCCAATGCAAATAAGAGTGTTCGGAGCTCTACACTGGAGAAACCAAACAGCCACTAAACAGGAGAATGGCCCAGCACAGGAATCAAACCCTTAGTTGTATTGTTGTTGTAACGTGCCGGCAAGTCAGCTCCAACTTATGGAGATCCTATGAATGAGCAATCTCCAAAATGTCCTGTCATCGACTGCCCTGCTCAGCTCTTGTAAACTCAAGTCTGCGGCTTATTTTAGATAGTTAGTCCATCTTGTATTTGGCCTTCCCCTTTTCTTGCTGCTTCCCACCTTTCCAAGCATTATAGTCTTTTCCAGCGAAACCTGCCTTCTTATGATGTGTCCAAAGTAGGACAGCCTCAGTATCAATATTTCTGCCTCCAGAGATATTTCGCACTTGATTTTATCTAGGACCCACTTGTTTGTCTTTCTGGCAATCCAGGGTATCTGCAAAACTCTCCTCCAGCACTACACTTCAAATAAATCAATTTTTCCCGTTAGCTTTCTTAACTGTTCTGCTTTCACACTCATACATGGTGATCAGAAATATAAGATTGTGAATTATCTTGGCTTGGCCTCCAGTAACAAACCCTTACGTTTGATGATCTTTTCATTGCTCCCCTTCCGAGTCTCAGTTTTCTTCTGATTTCTTGACTGCAGTCTCCGTTTGGATTGATAACTGAACCAAAGTATACAAAATCTCTAACTATTTCAATTTCTTCATTGTCAATGCTAAAGCTCTGTAGTACTTTTGTAGTAATGATTTTGGACTTCTTAACGTTCAGCTGCAGTCTTACTTTGGCACTTTCTTCTTTCACTAAAAGTCCTTTCAAGTCATTACTGCTTTCTGCTAATAAGATAGTATCATCTGCATATCTTAAATTATTGGTGTTTCTTTCACCAATTTTCACACTTCCTTTATCTGAATCTAGTCCTAATTTCTGTTGATACATTCTACATACAGAATGAATAGATGAGGGGATAAAATGTACCTTTGACTACATGAAAACATTCTTTCTCTCCATATTCTGCACTAACAATAGTTTCTTATCCACAATACAAGTTATGCATCAGGAAAATCAAGTGCTGAGGTACACCCATTTCTTTCTTCCATAGTTTCTCATAATCTATCTACACAGTCAAAGGTTTTGCTGTAATTTGTAAAGCACAGACAGATCTTCTTCAGAAATTCTTTGGTGTGCTCCAGTAGGCAGCGGATATTTGCAATATGATCTCAAGTCCCTCTTCCTTTTTGGAATCCACCTTGAACATCAGGCATTTCTCCACATAAAGTAACAGCCTTTTTTGCAATATCTTGGGCATCACTTCGGTTGCATGGAAATTTTAAGCAATGGTCCTATCGTTCCTGCACTCCTTGACATCTCCTTTCTTAGAGACTGGAATGTATATTAAGCGTTTTCAGTCTGTGGGTCCTTTTTTTGTCTTCCATATTTGTTCACATATTCTTGTTAGGATTTTGACAGATTCAGTCTCTGTAGCTTGAAACAGTTCTATTAGTATTTCTTCCTAGTGCTTTCAGAGCAGCTTTCATTTTGCTTTCTAGAATGGCAGGTTCCATCATAGGATTCCTATTCAAATGAGTCTGTCATCTTTTCATCCCTTCTGTATAGGGATAAAAATATTCTGTTTCAGTATTCTTTTTACACCTCTATCGCATAAGGTCTGTAGCATAAGCTAAACTGTAGCATTCTGTCCACTCCTCCTGAGTAAACAAAGTACCTCTGCAGCAATTCTTGGGGGTACATGCACATGGTTGCCTGGTGCATGTGTGCACTCGAGCCCAAGATCTGCAGCAGGGAGAGTTTGTTTACCAGGGAGGAATGGACTGAAAGTTACAATTTGGCTTACACTTACGGCCTTTGTATCCTTAAAGAAAACCACACACAGAAAAATACAGAAATGAAAATAGTTTCATGGTCCATGGAAAATAAAATCAAAATTTACAGGTTGATAATACTAATGCTAATACTAATACTAATAATGCACACAGACACACTGATCATAATACATCAGACATAACAGTAATAGAACGAAGAAATGCCTGGATAACTGACATCGTAATTCCAGGGGATGCCAGAGTTGAAGATAAAGAATTGGAAAAAAATAACAAAATGCAGAGACCTGGCAATAGAAGTAACTCATTTGTGGATGAAACACATTTCAGTGGTCCCCATAGTAATCAGAGCATTGGGAACTATGGTACAATTTTTTTATAAAATATTATTATCAGCTGTAGATCTCGGAAATCAGAGCTGCAAAAAATGGCAATATTAGGAACAGCATACATATTACATATATTTAACTGATACTTAGATTTTTGATTAAAACTTGCACGTTATATAATACTAGTCAAAGACTATGTCTTGTATTTTCAAATAACAACAAATGTCATCAAGTTGATTTTGACTTATAGTGACAATTTCCTGGATTTCTTAGGTAAAGAGTAACTCAGAAATGGTTTACTATCCTTTTGTTCCTGGGGCGCTCAGATTTGCAATATGTAATAAAGACATTAAATGTGGATAAAGAATTTATCCCAGGTAAAAAAATGCTCAGAAGTGGTTTATCACTCCCTTCTTCAGGGACCATGCCCATGACTACAGAGGCTGGCTGTACTCACAAGAGGCAGAGTGGAGAATCAAGCTCCCAACCTCTGGTTTTGCAGCCAGATACCTAAACCACTGAGCTATTCAGCCAGCTATAAAATCTATAGGACTGCTTTATTTTGCATTATATTTTACCTGCCCTTGGGCACCACTGTGCAAAAAGGTAAGATAATACATTCAAAGCAGCAGTCGTAGCACTTGTACAGTGATCCCAGATGGACTTAAACCAGTGCAGATAGTAGTTGCTTGGTTACAACATGATCACTCAAATTGCCCTGTTCTGGTGTTTTGCAGAGCCAACTTTTCCTAGCAGCAGTTTCCATGACATACATGAAGGCAGGATAGCTACCAGGAGCTCACTTCTCCACAGGCAGAGGAACTAAGCTGACTGAGGATGCGACTATAGTGGGGGAAATGTGGGAAGTGGAGGCAGGTTGATTCACATTATTTTCCATTGAACACACGACACAAAGTGAAAAGTAAATCAGTCAGAGGTCCCCCCAACCCACCTTAATCTGTAGTTTTTCCCTCTGCCACTGGGACTTCTATTTCAAAAAACAAACGAAAAACCCACAAACAAACAAAAAACAGATCAGTTCGCATTAGTTCACGCTTGTGATAGCTTGAACCAATGCAAAAAAGTCACCAAGCCAGCTCACACTCAGGAATGGCAAGCATAGGCCACTGGCAAGACTTTTTCATTTTCTTTTCTCTTTTACAGCTAAGGGTGGAGCAAAAACTCTCTCAGAAAATTTTAGCAAGCCTTTAAAAAAAACAACAACAACTAAGTACAAAGCAAAGCCTCTCTGCTTGCAAGGCTGTCAAGATTGTCAAGACTTTTGTTTATTTTTTCGAAACATCTTCGTGCCAGCTCTCTTGTGCTAGGCCACACACACATACAAATACACACACAGATGAGGAAATAAGAGGAATTCCAATTTCTGGAATCAGAAATTGTTGCAGCTTGTTAGGCAGTTCCTTTTGACTGTGCCTCCTACAGGGCTTCAACAGAGCTGCAAACAAGCGGCAACCAAAGCTTTTCTCCCATCTCCCTGTATGGCTGCTTAAATCAAACAACCTCAGTTTCCCCAGTGCAACGTCACAGAGAGTAAATGCAAGTGAGTTTGCATTTCCCTAGCTGTGTAGTTGTACCATGAAATACAAAATTACTGAAAAGTCAGGGGTTCAACATTCCAGCCAGCTAACACATGCAGTGAGATAGTGCCTTCCCCCCCTATTCTAGTAATGGGAGAGACAGCTGAACCTTTTGACAAATTCCTATTCTATTATTTCATGCTGGAATCTGCCTTTGGAAGTTTTTGTCCACAGACGGGACTGCCTTAAAATCAGTGAGGAAGTATTGTAGCAGGCTGAACAATTCCCCTGCTGGCTTCTGAATACTGCAATTTCTGTCTGTGTCCATTTCTTATTTTGCATAGGGAGGCCTATTTATCCTACAGGGAATACAGGAGGGCACAGTTGGCAGCTGGGGCATATATCACATAGGAATATGAGCAATTATATGAACCCTTGGATGATAGGGACAACATTATTCATTCTGTGATACTGTTGCCAGAACACACGCAGTGGCAATGTTTGCAGGTGGCTCTTTTACAGTGTCCAGTTCCTGTGCCTGCACCTTTGTTAATTTAGTCTGACCTGGTTATTACATGAGTTCCCAGCCTGGGGGCTAAAACCCCCAAGAGGGTTGTGAACTGTTTTCTGGGGGTCACCATAGTTCTTTTAGTTGCAATTATTTTTATATTTATTGTATTAAATATGGTATACACAATTCTGTTTTATTTTAATCCTCTTGGCCCTCAAGTAGATAATTTTAATCTGAACTAGAACTGCAGGCAACCTAGAGGTCTTAGTTATTTCTGTACACCTGTAGGTGGAGTTTCCTTTTATGCATGTGCATCACTCCTACCTCCTCTAAAAAAGCCACTCTTGCTCGTTTCTTCCCTTTGGAGGATTGATGACAGCTCTTTGGACCCAAGTGCTAGCCCTGGTCAAAGAGGCCTAAATGAAGCAAATCAATGGTGCATACCGCTAATGCTGATATGTAAGATGGCGACAGGATCAGAAAGGTGTTGCCACCACAGCAGTGGTGCCTTTCGCTCCACCTGAGCCTCCAGATCTTCAGGGTGCAGTGATAGTGGCATGGTGAAGGGAGAGGAGATCTGGACAGGGAGATCCACCAGGCCCCACCTGAGTTATGCAGGAGGAATTCAAGAGGGGCAAAAAGGTGAGGGAGGAGAACCAGGGAGAGGGCAGGGCCTGTGGAGGAGGTGTTTATTTGGGCTTGAGGGGGAGGGGCTCTTCACTGAGAGGGCTTTTTTGGAGGGAAGATACATGAAAGGAAGGTCAATTCCATACCTCCCAAAGTAAATTGCACTCAAAGTGTATTGACTTTCTTTTTCCTTCTCAAATTTTATATGGTAGAGGCAGATTTACAGCTCCCCCCATTCTTATGTATTATTACATTAATATTAATATATTAGGCTACAAAATTATCTGTATAGAACAGAGAGGCAGTATTAACCTTTGATTCTGAGCAGTGCAATCAAAAGCAAGTTTTGGCTATCAGTTGCCTCGAAGCCGCAGAACCTCCTCTCCAGTTTGTACTGGGCTAGTTATCTTATTTTTCAGAACTACGTGCCCAACAATACTGGCAGTCCTGTCCGATAGGACTGGAAAAAAGCATATGGCTCTCTCTCTCTCTCTCTCTCTCTCTCTCTCTCTCTCTCTCTCTCTCCACACTTTATAGTGAGTAGATCCTACAAGATGAGTGGAGAAAGTACTAACTGTGAGGAGCAAATTCGCCCAGAAAATTTCCCATACAATGGTAAAAATGAAATGAAGAGATCACTACTAGAAAGATAATTCACAGTTAACACCACTCTTACATGCTCTCCAATAGCCCTTCACTGAACTATAGTTTGGAAGATTGCTTGTATCACACTGAAATCCCAAATTTGCATAGCGCACTATTCCGAGGTCTCTGTGTGGATTCTATAGTGACTTCAGGAAAAAGACCAAGCAGCCATTCTGTAGCAATCTATGGAAAGTGATTGCATCCATGGAATCAGGTTTTCATGGATATAGGAAAACTATCAGAAGCTTTACCCTCTATAGAGGGGCAGAAAATGAACTAGGTTCCAAGTGAACAGTGAAAAAAACTAAAAGTGAAGATTAGTTCATCTTTCTAGTAAGTCTTCATGTCTAGCATCCAGACAGAAGAGAGATTACATCACTTTCGGCTCAGTGCAGACTGTATGTTGAACTATATTTACACCGTTCAGTTAAATGAAGAAAACAATCTAGCTTGAAGCTGCAGCACAACTATGACTCAACACTGCAACATGGCCAAAAAAAGTTAATGCAGCCATAGCCTGCACAAAAACAGCATTGTGTGAAGCTCAAGAGAAGCAGTAGTACTAATTTATTATGTTTTGGTCAGACTTCACCTGGAATACAATCTTGTTTGGGGTACCAAAGGAGGCTATACAAAAGCTTGAACATGACAAGAGGAGGATGACCAAAATGAAAGTTAGGAAATGAATCCCTATGAGAAATGGTTGAGACAGGGTCATCTTCAAATATTTAAAGGGCTGTTGGCAATAAGGGCTGGTCAACAGTGGATGGACTGCCTTGCAATGTGCTGGGCTCTCCTTCATTGTAGTTTTTTTAACAAACATGGTTCAAAAAGTAGTTTAAATAGGTTTTCAAACATGGTCATCTGAGGACCTCTGCTGGGCTGGATCACCTTTGGGACTCCTTATAGAAATCATCTGGGAATGTTGGCTTCTACCATGTTTTATGTCAGCTTGGCCTGCGTTCCTTCTAAATATTATCTATAGGATCTAAGGTTTTAGAGTTTCAGAGAAGGCATTTAAAAATATATATGAGGAAGTGGCCGAACACTCAAAACTTATCATTACAAGGCAGTGTGTCATTAAAAGGCAGACTCAGCAGTGTGAAGACAGTGTAGTCTAAAATTTGCTGGAAAAGCAGAGACAAGGACAAAAAGCTTACCTTTCACACACTGAGAAATGAGATTTGATTCATTCTATGACTCTGAGGTTTGTTCAATTTGCATAGTGGATTTTCCACTGCAAAAATTTAGCTTGGTTGCAAAAAGTCTGTTAGAAGCTGTCCATAGCAATTGAAAGTGATGTTCACAATGATCTCTGAACAGGCACATTTCAAAGCCTCACTGAGCCATTTATATAGCTCATGCAGTCAGCACATTAAGTCTTCAGGAGAAGTGAAACATTAATTTACAAAAATGTAATTAGCTATTGTGCATACACAGTGCCTTATTGCTAATGATTTATCAATTTAGTTAGTTTCCTTCTCTTCATCTGGTTAATTTCCTCTGATTACAGAGCACTATGTACTGTGACAAGCCTGTATTTCTTAAATTCAGATGGATTAGATGACATTCACAAATCATTCCACAGAGGTTTCACAGGAGGGATTAATGTGTCAGCAGGTTATCCTAGTTTTAAAACTATTAACTTGCACTCTGCCAAGCAGTTTTCTTTATATAATTATCTTTGCTTTTATGATATTGTTTGTTTCCTGTTATTGCTTTGTTGCTTTGTATTGCTCTTTTCCATGACTTCCTCCATTACCCACTCTCATTACAACCATTATTGCTTCTAAAATAGCATTTTGTTATGTGGAAATAATGTGAGTGAAAGGAAAATACATACATCATCTTTTACTTGATGACAGAAAAGATGCATTATCTGCTTTAAAAGTGTGATACAAGTATTTACATGACTATGAATGTATAATTTGGAAAGCTGGCATGCTCAAGAGACAACAGGATACCCTGTAACTGACTTGCAGATTTTAAATTACAATTTATGTGGAATATCCAATATCCTAATTTAAGAAAGACTAGAATGCTAGGAAAAGGGATTGCAACTTTGTTCAGGCAAACCAACAAATGAGAATTTAATTTAGCAGAATGAAATGCACACACTGACATGTTAGCCAGTAGTAATATATAAAAACAGGAATAATTACAAGTGTTGCCATCAGCAATGGCTTATCTAAAATGCTGTTGGACAGCCATAGCGCTGATTGGTGCTTCTGAAGATTTGGGGGCTAGTGGACCTAACAGGTTCCAGGACTATCTTTGGGAAACAATATCCAGCTATCTCCAGCACCCAGGCATTGATGATGGCTTGTAGCGAAAGGGCTGGAGACAAGCTTCAATGATCATGAGAGTATAAGGTATGCTGGTGTCATGCCTGTGTTTCTGCCAGACTTGGAATATGACAAATGCCACAAAGAAGAAAGGTTGTGGCTATTGTCCTTCCTTTTTACTTACTTGTAGATTACAGAGAAAGGCATACAGAGGTGAGAAAGACATGAAGAAAAGTTTAAAGCTTCCAGAGGAGTGGAGATGAAAGAGAGAAGCAGAGAGGCAAACAGAACTCAGGAACTAGAGCTCCAGAGAGGTTCAAGAAGGGTACAGAAGATAGGGTTGTGGCGTTCGACCTTGTTGCCCCTGTTTATTTGGCCCTCACCAAGGCTCACGCCCTTTTCTCTTCTAGCTGCCACCAGGTATTATCCTCCTAATACCGATTATGTGTGTTATACACGTGTGCTGCCAACTCTAAGGGTTATTGAATTTAGGAATCAGAGGTTTAATTAACAAATATACTTTTATTGTCAAGTAAATCACAAAGGTAAATCACGTATGAACTGTATCAGGTGTTAACAAGGATTTGATTATGTATTGGGTTGCAAGTACTTTTGTTCCGAACTACTATATAATTTTAATCAATATCTATCTTATAGTACGTATAATTTCATTCCTGCTTGTTCAATATAGATTACCCTTCTCAATTCAATCTCCTAACTCTCTCAATTCAATTCCTCAACCCTCTTCTTCTCTCTCCTAAACCCTAACTGCCCTTCCACGTCTCACACTGTCTCCCTGACTCCGCCCCTCCTGTCCTCACCCTAGGTCTTCACCCTAATGAATTTAGAAGGTAACACAGATTTTCCTGAAGGCAGAGGCTGTTCTCTCTCCTCCCAAAGAACATTTTCTGCCAGAAAAACCCACTATTATGCTATAAGTGTTTTTAATTGTTAACTATTTGTAATTCAGAACCTTTCATCCTGTAAAGCAGGGCTCAGAATTTGTAGCCCTATAGACAGTTTATGGGCTACAACTCCCATCAGCCCTAGTTAATAGCCATGCTAGATGGGGCTATGGCAAGTTCAACTTCAACCATATCTTGAGGGCCATGGGTACCCACTTTTGTCATAAGGTTACATTTAAAACTTTTTCTGTTGCTGGTAGTATTGCATGGATTGTCATTTGGCTTCAGAAGCACCTATAGCTGAGAAAATTGATTAAATGGCTTGACAGCATTAGAGAAAGGACATAAAAATTTTCAGTAGTGTGACACTAAGAGGTGCTGATGCAAGGTTTAACAGCAAGCCCTTTAAGCTGGGCGATAGCACACCACAATGGAATCAGAGAATTTCTAATCTTAAATTCCAAAGGCAGTACCAGTGAAATGTTTATGAGGATATACAAAATAAATGGAGATGTCCTTCACAATATTCACTAAGTAGGCAATGATGGCCAAATTAAGGGATTTTTTTGTGTTTTAATATGGATGACACTTGCAAAAGAATATCATATCTATCTTGGAGATGCTAATGAATGGGTAAGTAAGAAAATGTTCAAGGAGAAAAAAACAATCTAAAATAACCATCAAATGAAGAGAGGGCAGCTCCCGGATTCAATCACTTTATGATCATAAAGAAACTGAGTGGGATAGTGATGGTTTCCCCCTCACTGTGTTTAAAAAACACTACTACATTGGGTAAACAAGAGAGAGATATCAAAGTAATTTTGTAAAACCTCCTAAACTGTACAGGCACATTTCCATATTTGGGATTGCACAAAATTTCACAAAGAACATTATGACCTAATTCACCTTCCTAAGACTCTTTTTCAATCTTAAAGATTGAGAAGTTGTATTTAATATAAGCTTTGGTGGACTACAGCCCACTTCTTCAGTAGGATGGAACAATATATTTATATTTTTATATGGCCTCCAGAAAAGGCAGGTGCAGCAACTGAGACAGAGAAGCAGCAAGTTTATCCGTGCAGATAAAATTAAACCTACATGAAGTCAAACTACTTCCTCAGAAACACAACTAGTACCTTAAGTGTGTGGGCCAGAAAAAGATGAGCTAGAAAGAAGTATCATTTGTACAATTCCTTTGTGGAACAATAATTTGCTCTGCAGTAGATTCAACTTTCCATCCTGTGTTGGCACTTGGACTGCATGTGTGTTATCACAATAGAAAAAAACAATATTCTAATATTATATATCCTTATTTCAGGGAACAGATTTGTGTATGTAATTGATTGTAAGAATCTTTTATTTCAAGACACACATATGCAAATGCATACACACAAGAATGACCTAAAAGAAAGAACAGTATGATTGAAAAGTTATCTATGAAGAGGTATAGCTCCGTTATCTAATTGAATGCTTTGGGTATGGAAATCAGAACTTATTTTTGCTGCCCCTGGATATGGAACACCCTGGATATGGAACATTCCAGTACAGAGGAGGTAATAACAGACTCTGTTGACCCCTACTAAATTCCTTTAAAGAAAAAGGAGACTTTTTTTATTATCCCCGGGGAAGGTACTACTTGTCTGCAAGACCATCTGTCTCTTTGTCAAGAAGATAAACTATCTTCTTGCTTATTGAAGGAAATTTGTATTATTTTTATTTGCTTGCCTCAGTGGAGCAAAGCACTGACAAGCTGCTACTAGCAGTGAGTGCGTCAGTCCAAGAGGACCGGTTTTTACACTGCCAAGCAACCATATGGCACCTTCAGCACAGAGTCTTCCTTGTCAACAGGCCTACAGCTCGATCTCCACCATTTTATCCAAGAAAGCTGCATAAGTGCAATGGGAAAAAGGCAGTTTTAGCTCCTTTGGGCTGTGGAAGAGAAGCAGCCTCTGCTCCCTCACCATACACCTGGTGAAAAGGATGTTACAAATAATTGCAAATTTTCTTGTGCTTGTTAGAAAACACAACACACTGAGACACCCCATCAAAAGAGCTGTCAACCACTGCAGAATTGTTCAGTCCTGCACAAGAGCACTCTTTTCATTCACAGAAGTATTAACAAAACACAAACAAAAAACAAACAAACAAAAAACCCAAGCCCTTGTTTTGCACGGAATTGCATTCTGTGTTTTAAAAAATTGTAGTTTGCACAAAATAAATGGTTTTGTGCAAAAACAATTATGTGACTTTTTCACAAAAAAGTGCAGAAATATGAAAAACCAACTAAAATTCTAATTTCTCCCAACAGGGACAAAACTTTTGAAATTCTTCAGTCTTATCTCCAAGAATGAAGACTTGCAGCACCATTTGGTAAAAACTTTGGGGAGAAAACTTTGGCTAATAATTTACATAAAGCTCTGAAGGAAATAATGCGATGCATACACTAAAATACCCCATTTACATCGTTAAAACAATAATAACACCTCAATGTTTGGAACGGATCAGTTTTAGGTGTCTGCCTCTTTATGTCTCATTTGGGTACTGACACACTGGGAATGTGTTCCTAGATGCTTAAGACAAAGCAAGGGCGAAATAAAACAAATAGGTTCCAGACAATATATTGAGCAATATCTGTATGGGATATTTGTGCTCTGCCTAGGGTCTTGGATCTGTGCCATCATTCACACTTGTAGGAATGATTGCATATCTCTGCAAAGGGGAAACTGCTCTACTCTTGCTCATTTTGCAACTTGAGAATTGGGAATTAGACCTTTTGGGGAACAAATTACTCCTCCTGCCAAGTCAACTCAAGTTTAGTTAGGTGTCTGTGGAATTGAGTCTGGTGTGAGCCACTGGTTTGAATTCCCCAGTTCCACTGGCATGTCTGATGTCCTTCACTTATGCATGCTGGACTTCTCAGAAATTGAATATTTTAGTTTTTCATGCTGGTAGCTACCGGAGAATTCGCGAGTGTTCCTAGGTAGATTGGGCGGATTAGGAGTATTCTGAGCACCTCAAAAAGCAGCCTTTTGTCCATCTTTCTGCCACCATTAGAAGAAGAAAGGACACATATTTATAACGTATGTTATAAATTTGAAGTGCTCATCTGGAGTTTTTCACCTGTTCTTGAGAAAAGTTACTGCCATTTCTCTCCCATTCCCTGGGTCCCACAAATCCTTAATTCGGAAATGCAGAGGAAGAGGAGAAGGGAGAGGGATATGAAAAACAACCTCCATAAAGACAGAAAGAATCTGATTCAAAAGACTGCACTGTCCCACTTCCTGGTGATAATAGTTCAACTTTGTCTTCAACTAGGAGGAAGTGAAGCTGATAAAGACAGACTTCAGTTCATCTACATAAGTAGGTTACAGTCCTCAAAAGCCAAATAAAACCTGTTAATCTTTAACATGCTACAAATCTCTTTGTGTTTTTTTGATACAACAGACTAAGCACCAAACTATGCATTACAAATAACCTGTCACTGTAAGAGAGAATTTCTTAAGTGCTGATTGTGTGTGGCTGTCACAGCAGGAGAGCTTTTCTGACCGCCTGCAACTGGCCAACTAAGTTGCTCTGTTCTGCAATTTGTCCTTACTTGTGATTTCTCCTCCAGCATAAAAGACTGTATGTCTCTAACACAATTTCAGTTCTAAGGATGGATTATCTGGTCCTAACACGTGTATCTCACTGAAAACTAAGGGAGGAGTATTCAACACTTAAGTTTGTTTAGTGCCTGGCCTCTTCAGTATCTGTCTTGTACCTGCCTTTTCTACAGCAACTTAGGAGCTTTCAGTCTAAGACACATGCAGCTATTTTAAAACAAATTGTCCATGGGTCTGGAATTCTTCAGTGTCTAGATTCCCAGACCAATAAAACGCAGAACAGGGGCACCTCTCATCATAACTATGCATAATTTCCTTTATGTGGAATGAAATGCATCCTGTGAGCACCTTGGAGCTGACAAACTGTGCTGACTACACATTTGAGTTTGATTTGTAGCATCCGAAAGTCAAATGCAAACCAACCACCAAAGCTGTGTTCATGCATTTGCTTTTGTGTAGTTTTCCCCATTGACATTGCATTTGTTCCCTTTAAAAGCATTAATTCTGACATTCTAAGAGACACAGGGGTTCATTTCTTTCGGGGGGGGGAGGAATATTCAATGATCTAGTCTGTCATCTTGGTACATAGTTATTTCCCATCAAGTATGGATAATCCAGGGGGAGAAATAAGGGACAAACAAAGACTCTCTAGTTAGATGGCTCAAAAAAGTGTTCTGCTTATATACCGCCCCACAGTGCTTAAAGCACACTTTGGGCAGTTTACAAGTTAATTATGCAGGCTACACATTGCCCTCCCCCCCAAGAGAGCTGGACACTCATTTTACCAACCTTGGAAGGATGGAGGGCAGAGTGAACTTTGAGCCAGCTATCTGGGACTGAACCCCAGGTTGTGAGCACAGTTTTGGCTGCAGTACAGCAGTTTAACCACTGCGCCACACGGCTCAAATATACAGCATTCATTCAGGCCACTGATCCAGAGGAGTAGGTATTGATATTGAAGTCAAACACACAATATAATGAGGCCATTTGTCATGGTGCCTACAGTTCATACTACTCTATCTGATGTCTGTGGAAGCAGTGGGTGCTTATTGTTCCCTTGGTTTTGTGAAACAGAAAAATTACACAAATTTACATAATTAAATGCTCATGAAAGCTGACAAGTGACAGCCTTTCCTTTAATTGCAGGTGCAAAAAGTTGTAATTTAATCTCTCTCAAATCCAGACTTTTTAAAAAATCATTCTTCAGGAATCTTCAGTGGAGATTTAGCCATCTGGAACAGATGGTTAATGGTAGGGCTAATCAACAGCATCACTTTGAACCTGACAATGTTTTCCATTACAAAATTTCAGTGTGCTTCACCAGTCCCACCACATTAAGCTCCAGTATTAAGGAAGCCATAAGGGTCCCCCTGCTGCATTTGAAGAACTCAAATTATGGAGATTAGGAGGGATGTTTTTATAATCATACATAGATAACACCAAAAAACAGAACCAATGAGTGTGCTTAGTCTATAACCTAAGTTCAGTTAAGAATCTGCTAAGAGTTGACATGTCAGCGGCAAAAAGTTGACTAAATTAAACCTATGTTATCACAGATAAGAAAATGGGCAGGGGAAGCTATAAAAGCATAACTTAAAATTAGAACCATCATGCAAAACCTCTTAAAGCTGTTCAGTCTTTTGTGAATTTCTATGAAACTGTCAACAATAGCAATGTGGTTTTCAAAAGTGCTTCTTCCTGCACCCTCATGCATTAGACACATGGATGGTACAATTAAGATAGCAGAGTACAGACTGGAACTAATAAACAGCTAAATTTAGCTTGCTGTTTTCACAACAGGAACCCAGACACTGGCCATGAAAATGTTCTTTTAACTGATTCTGTAAAGCAATGACCCCCATAACCCCGCCCCCCAGACTTAGATTGCTGCAGCTGTGGCACATGGTAAGACAGGGTCCCAGGTCAGCTAACAGCAGCAGTACCTTGGACAGAACTTCAGGAACATAAGCTCTATCTTTGTCTCCCAAGTCCAATAAGATATTTTCTGAATCCTAGGTGCTTTGGTATGGGACAGGCATAAGAAATTAATTGGTTTTGTGAGGTAATCACATATTCAAGGTAATCAAGTATCCCTATCAATAGCCCTTTTAAAAAAATAGCAGCAACATATGATACAGGACACTAGGCTTTGAAATTCAATACAGATAAGGGGGGGGGGAAGGGAGAATATAAATGTTGTTAATGAGTAAACTTAGAACAGATCAGAACTAACCATTCCATTGAAAACACTCAATCCAAAAATTCTGGCAATACTAAAGAGGGTTCCTGGCACCCTAACAGGAGAGCAGCTTTCACTCCTTTAGGTAAGGAAGAAGTACCTTCTCCTACACCAATGTAGGACCTTGAAAATCACTGAATGAAGTCTGGGGGAATATCTGCAACAAGTAATTTGTCGAAGCAATGAGCTCTTTGTACTAATAGCTCTTCTTTCTCTCTATGAATAGGCAAGAAAGTTTCAAATTTGGAAGATGAAAAACAAGCAGGAAGTGCTCCTTTATCTTGCATCCTTAAGGGCTGAACAGAAGGAGCACTGTGGCCCTGGTCACACGAGGGAAAGTTCTCTACTTCTTCCAATACTTCCCATACCTCTGTTGTAGTGAATTATGGTCACATGGTTAATATCCCAGGAAAACATCCCAAGAACTTTTAGCAGTACCAATTTATTTCCTCCTATTTGAATCATTATGGCTGGTTACACCATTTTCTCTCTTGCTTCAAGGGACAATTTAGTCCCTTGATTTTAGACAGACAGACAGACTGACTGACAGACCGATCGATCGATATATCAGAAACAAAGCTCTCTCTAAGGTGTTTGACTGTGCGAGCGCACTTGACTTGCCCCCCTCCTTTCCTCCTCCCCTGTGCACCTACAGCATTTGCTTCCAGCCCCTTTCATTCCAGTCACAATGGAACCCCACACAGGGGGACGGGCTTGCACATGGGGTGTGTGTGGAAATTAGAGGGAACTTTGATCGGGAAGGGGGGTCTGTTTAGGAAAGTGTCCTCTGTTGCACTGGCTGCTCCTGCAGAAATGCAATGCACACAACAGACTTGGGATGTCTGCGCAGCAGTACTGGCGATCACCCCCTCCAGAGACATTGGCATACCAAAGTTTAAATGAATCTTCCCATAGAATGAAAAATATATATTACTCGAGGGGGGGGGCAGTCACATACTTTCACCAATGTATCAGGCATGAAAAAAAAAGTGCATGCTGCAGTAATGACGGCCACCTTCCTGATTTCGATTCTGAAAAGAAGCGGGGCAGGGTGTTCACACAGGCAATCCCAGTAAGGAATGCACCGGTACAACAAAGGTACAAAGTAACACAACCCTCCTGGCAATGGGGAAATGTTCCACAGTTATACTGCTGGCCAGGAAAATGTCTCCATCCTGTCTCTGCGTTGTGTGACCAGAAAAAAAAAAGCAACTAACTAACTGGGGGATAACGTGACCGGGGCCTGTGAGAGAACATACCGTGTTTCCCCAAAAATAAGAAAGGGTCTTATATTAATTTTTGCTCCAAAAAGTGCATTAGGGCTTATTTTCGGGGGATGTTTTATTTTTTTTTCATGTACAACAATCTATGTTTATTCAAATATAGTCATATCATCTTCTTCTGGTTGCTGCACAATGGTGAAGGGCGGGCTTTCACTTAACTAGGGCTTATTTTGGGGGTAGGGCTTATATTATGAGCCTCCCGAAAAATCATACTAGGGCTTATTTTCAGGTTAGGTCTTATTTTCGGGGAAACAGGGTACCTATTGCTTTGAATGCCTAAATTGTGTGGGGAGGGATTCTTGTGAGATCATTAAATTATCTTATAATCAGATTGACTGGCATCACAGTAGAGGAGCAAGGTGACCCGTACCTGTTACTGGAAAAATCCTTGGAATAGCTCTGCTATGTTTTACTCTCATACAGATTTCTACAAGTGGAAATTATGGGGGAAAGGATTTGCTTCCAGCAACACATCTTCTCCCATTTTCCACATCCTCTATCATCAATGGACCCACTTCAGGAATTCTGGGTGGACATTTTGCCCTAACAGATTAGGAATGGATGTGGAAATGGATCACCTCATGTTCCTGGCCCTTTTCAGCTCATTACTGCTGTGCCCTCCTTCTTATTGGAGCTAGGAGTGGTATTTGAGATTTTTTTTTCCTCTGCAGGATAATCTTCCTTCTTTATCCTACCTTCCATCTTGGAAAGACTGTTGTCTAGCCCATTTGTCCAGCCTGGAGAAGAAAACAAAAGGCAGGAAGAAAGAGCATCAACTGGTATAAGCCTTGATACTCGTCTTCTGTTGACACTCCTGTTCAGAACTATCCAGCAGCTATCCTGGTCTAAAGAAAAAAGCACACCTAGTGAAAAGGTTCTAGGATACATTTAAGTGTTATTTGGTCATAAATTGGCAATTTAATGGTACCTCTGCTCCATGTCTAGTCTGGTCCAAGATGAAGGCTAGTTTGAAAAATATTCAGTGAGTCAGGCAGCTATGGGAAATGGTGTGTACCACTGAGAAGAAGACATATATGAATTATATGTTACTACCATCTGAGGCAATCATCACTGCCAGAGAATCACCCTGGCTCATCACTGCCAGAGAGTCTGGCTAGAAGAAAAGGCTGAACAGCTGCAGGGAAGCCAATACCTGCTCATTCATGAAGAGGCTGGTCTCTCAGGAAAAGGCCGAGATATGGAAGTTGGAATGGCATGCTGAAATTCACCTCCATGCTACTCTGCCTCATCTATTCAGCACTGCTTAGGCCTCACCTTGAGTATTGTGTCCAGTTCTAGACACCACACTTCAAGAAGGATGCTAACAAATTGGAACAAGTTCAGAGGAGGGCGACAAGGATGATTGGGGGCTGGAAACCAAGCCTTATGAGGAAAGGCTGAAAGAATTGGGCATGTTTAGCCTTGAGAAAAGAAGACTGAGGGGTGATATGATAGCACTTTTCAAATATTTGAAAGGCTGTCATACAGAGAAGGGACAAGATCTGTTCTCGATCATCCCAGAGTGCAGGACACACAACAATGGGCTCAAGTTGTTAAAATATTTGTATAGATCAGGTCACTGAGAAATAAATTAAAGTCTTGAACATACTCACATAGGAAAGCCTGTGTAGATAGAAACAAACTGTATGTAGGTCAGCCAAACACTGGCAGTTGCTTTACTGGTAAGGTTTGAGGCTGCAGTTGCCACAGGCAGGTGTTTGTGATTGCAGTGGCTGCAGTCTGTATAAAAGTAACTCAGGCAGAACATTTGTTGTTGCACCTTGCTTAAGGACAGCCATGCTGGCAGTGGGTTTGTGAGTAACCAAGTCATTATGTGTTATGTACATGCTGTTATGCTGTTATGCTGAAGTTAAGCTCTTTCAGTTAAATGTTAAATACAAAGTATTTTGCTATTTAAGTTTGCCTGTCATAAGTTTTTGCATCCTGAGATAAGAAGACGAAGCACTGAGTTTCCGTCAGGTCTCTCTCTTTCTCTCCAGAAGGCGACATCTACACTTATTTAGAGTACATTGTTTATGTACACATAAGCAGAGTTTCTCGACACAAGTTACAGGAAGCCAGATTTGTACTGAATATCAGGAAAAACTTCCTAACCATTAGAGCAATAAGACAGTGGAACCAGTTACCTCAGGAGTTGGTGAGTGCTCCAACACTGGAGGCATTCAAGAGAAAATTAGATAACCACCTGGCAGATATCCTTTGATTTGTATTCCTGCATCAAGCAGGGGGGTGGACTTGATGGCCTTGTAGGCCCCTTCCAACTTCACTTTTCTATGATTCTATGAACCATCTGAAATACATCTAACCTTTTCTAGGAGATGTCATGTTAAGGAGGGAGAGCATCACTTAAAATGTTCAAGTAACTAAGAAGTACAGTGGGGTCTCGACCTACGGAATTAATCCATATTGGAACGGGGTCCGTAGGTCGAAAAGTCCGCAGGTCGAAAATGCATTTCCCATAGGAATGCATTGAAAACCATTTAATCCATAACCGGCCCAAGAAAACGCCCCCCCACACACACACACACAAAAAAATTTTTTAAAAGGGAATTTACCTTTCCGAAGCCTTCCAGGGGTCCGAGCATGGCCAGGATCGCCCAGCGCGGCTCGGCTCCCGGAGGCGGCGGCCCTCCGGATGCCTTCTCCGCCGCCATGGGAGGCCTCTCGGAGGTTCCCCGCCGCCGCCGATACTGCCTCCGAAGCACGATCGGCGGTGGAGGTGGACCTCCGAGAGGCCTCAGATGGCGGCGGAGAAGGCCTCCGGAGGTCCGCCGCCGCCAGCGGGAGCCGAGCCGCGCCGGGCGATCCCGGCCATGCTCGGACTCCTGGACTTCTGCCGCCGCCACTGCTGGGAGCCGAGCGGCGGCGGGGGAAGTCCAGGAGTCCGAGCATGGCTGGGATCGCCCGGCGCGGCTCGGCTCCCGCCGGCGGCGGCGGGGGACCTCCGGATGCCTTCTCCGCCGCCATGGGAGGCCTCTCGGAGGTCCCCCCCGCCGCCGATCGTGCTTCAGAGGCACTATCGGCGGCGGGGGGGGGGGACCTCCAAGCTGCCTCCCATGGCGGCGGAGAAGCCCTGGAAAGCATCCAGAGGCAGATCCGCGGCCTACGGACTGGAAGGGGGAGGCGGGGAAAGCGCCAAATTTGAATTTGGCGCTTTCCCCGCCTCCCTCTTCTGGTCCGTAGGTCGATTCTCCGGCCGCAAGTTGAAGTGAAACTTTGCGGCCAGAGAAGTACGGATGTCGAAAAGTCCGTAAGTGGAGCCGTCTGTAAGTCGAGACTCCACTGTACTACCATTTGTGATGGGTCCCTTCAGAACTCAACACAGGCTTTGCATCTAAGCCATTCTGGTCTGTAAGGATAGGAGAACCTTTCCCATAACAGTCACAATATAAGACAATCCTTGCCTTCCAGCTATTCTGAAGGATCTAGAATGTCCATTTGTTGTTGTTGTTGTTTAGTCGTTAAGTCGTGTCCGACTCTTCGTGACCCCATGGACCGGAGCACGCCAGGCCCTCCTGTCTTCCACTGCCTCCCGGAGTTTGGTCAAATTCATCTTGGTAGCTTCGATGACACTGTCCAACCATCTCGTCCTCTGTCGTCCCCTTCTCCTCTTGCCTTCACACTTTCCCAACATCAGGGTCTTTTCCAGGGAGTCTTCTCTTCTCATGAGATGACCAAAGTATTGGAGCCTGAGCTTCAGGATCTGTCCTTCCAGTGAGCACTCAGGGTTGATTTCCTTCAGAATGGATAGGTTTGATCTCCTTGCAGTCCACGGGACTCTCAAGAGTCTCCTCCAGCACCACAATTCAAAGAATGTCCATTTACTGAACCAGAAAAATTACGTACCTCCTCAACTGACAAATCAGATTACATAAGGACTCTTGGAAAAAATCTATTTGTTGTCCTGAACAATCAAGAACTGTCTATGTAATTAAAATAGAACTAAATGAGAAACTGCATACAGCTATAAAAAAGCTTGAAAGGCACTGATAAAAATAAATAAATTCTCCACGAAAAATTTAAAGAATCACACTGCTCCTGTTATACAGCAAGCCATTCCTATCTCTGAGATGGTTTTATTTGTTCATTCCCTCCTGTTCCAGTGACAATTTGTTTTATTGCATCTGATGCATTAAATTTAATGGAAGGCACTAAAAAGTAATAAAGCCATTGCTCTGAGGCTTAGCTCTGCTTTGTATCTCTCCCTCTATGCCCATCCCTCTTTGTTGTTAAGTAGGGTACTTCTTAGATACAATTAATTTTGTCATATATATTCTCTACAACTGTCAAAAATCATTATGCAACTTTTATGTGTTATTCCAATTGCAAACTAGTACAGTGGTATACAGTGTATACCAAAGGTAACAAAGCCACCTCTACAGTGGGTTAACATCATCACAGCCTAGAATGTGAACCACAGAAAATAGTCTTATTTAAATGAAAAGCAGACATCTACAAAATATTGGCTGTAAGCTGAGTGGGGTTATGTGCAAGATCTTAACAAAGAAGGCCACCAAATCATAATCCTTATATCACTTTCTGAGTATTAAATATATTGAGTAGTGCCATTAATTAAATGATATAAAATTATTGTTGTTATATACCATCAAGTTGCCTCCAATCAATGGCGACCCTATGAATGAGTGACCTCTATAATGTCCTAGCCTCAACAGCTCTGCTCAGCTATTGTAAATTCAAGACTATGATTTCCTTTATGGAGTCAATCTATCTCATATTTGGTCTTCCACTTTTCCTGCAACCCTCAATTTTTCCTAGCATTATTGTCTTTTCCAGCAAGTCTTATCTTCTCATGTTGTGCCCAAAGTATAAGAGCCCCAGTTTCAGAGGAAGCTCAGGCTTGATTTGATCTAGGGCCCACTTGTTTGTCTTTCTAGCAGTCCAGGGTATCCTCCAGCACCACATTTCAAAAGAACTGATTTTTTCTCCATCAGCTTTCTTCACTGTCCCGCTTTCACATCCTAGTTCCTTCATAGCTGCCCTCCTAAGTCTTCTTCTGATTTCTTGGCTGCAGTTGAAATTTGTTTTGAAGACTGAACTGAAGTATACAAAATCATTAACAATTTCTATTTCTCCATTGTCAACATTAAAATTATGGAGGTCTTCTGCAATTCTTCAGGTTTTCTCCACCAATTTGTACTCCTTATAGATATTTATTTACTTTACTTATATGCCACCTTTCTCCAAGAAAAGTTACAAAATATATATTTTTAAAAATCATTATAATACAATATGTTACAAATATTACAATCGATAATGGCTGAAATCCTGTTCCTTAGTGTAGTAAATTGCACTAGAGTAGGCACATTGAACCAGTGCAGATCTGGAGAATCAACTCTCCATAAGTACCATTGATTCCAACTCTAGTTGCAACTTAGCTCTGCTAAAGAAATTTCAGCCAATAAAATACAGTTAAAATATGTAAGTATATGTGCAAGATTTTAGAACACTATAAAACCGCTTAATTAAAATTTTTATATTTTTACCTAAAAGGTGTAGTAGTGGTAAGTAATACTGAGGGTTGATACTAATTTGTTTTTCAAAACATACAGTACTTGAAATAGTGAAATTTAAAAAGCCAAAAATATTACAAGGAGTTCCACAAAAATTAGAATTAATATGATTCTGAATGCACCATAATTTATGACTAGTCAGGGAGGCCATCAAATAATTATAGCAGAGGGAATATAGGAATCCTGCAAAAAGAATGCAAAGGAAATCCATATAGTGCATTACACTAATGTGGTGGTATAGAAATGAATGAATAAATAAATAAATAAATAAATAAATACATGACAATGAAGCACATTAACCCAAATTTGATTACTTGACAACGTGTATTCCAAGACACAGCAGTATTGCTACACCAGCCTAAAACAGAAGTGGCATAAGGGCTATAAACTAAATATATGAACACACTCTGAACATACAGTACAAGTCACAGTAATCATTTGAAGGCTTTTGTGGTCCTGCTTGTTCTTGTGTTATGTAATTACATTACTTCACCATCAACTTAGTCAGAGGGTCAAACTCAGGTATTGTGCCAAAAACTCATATGTAGTAGAGAGGAATAGCAGGAATAGGGAGGACCGCAGATATTGGAAAGCAAATATGCAGTAAGTAATTTAAAGTACCGGGAAACTGCAGTGCAGTCACACCATGAAAAATATGTTAACTAAATCAGCACAATCAGAACTCTATTGTAGATTTCTGCCATAACTTTCAGCAGCAAATTTCCACAACTTAAGACATCAGCATAGCTATTTCCTATTACCCATATGCAATTAGCATATGACAGGCTGACTTTTTAAGTGTGGCAATCCACAGCTGAAAGTTATGCCTCTGCTGTCAAAGTAACAGGATTTAGACCAGCAACTCATTGCAAACACTGCTTCATGGATGAACATACGTAGTCTGAACTTGGAGTTTAATCACAAAGACGCCCCCCCCCCCCCACCTAGTTACTCAATGCACAGCACTGGCAATGGTGAGCTGAACAATAATGCTTTAAGAAGTATAAAAAAGTGCTGACATAACCCATGGATAATTATATGGTTGTCTAATTTTTGTTTTTAGTTAGAAAACTGGATTTCCTTTTTATCAGATTTTAACTAGCGCTGTTCCCATAAAAGGGTGTACAGTGCTCCTGGTACACTGTTGTCAAAATTACATTGTGTCCCTTAACATGATTTTTCTAGACCAGTGGTTACCAATCTTGGGTCCCTAGATGTTCTTGAACTAAAACTCCCAGAAGCCTTCGCCATTAACTGTACTGGCCAGGATTTCTGGGAGTTGTGGTCCAACATCTGGGGACCCAGGGTTGGGAACCACTGTTCTATACTATTACAAGTCTGTACTATTTATCCATGCTATTTTTAAAAACCTAGTTAACTCAATCCATGAACTGACTGGTTAAAAGCAGAACAATAAATAAGTGTTTAGTCAATACT
The DNA here is from genome assembly GCA_037013535.1 of Intellagama lesueurii. Taxonomy (NCBI): domain Eukaryota; kingdom Metazoa; phylum Chordata; class Lepidosauria; order Squamata; family Agamidae; genus Intellagama; species Intellagama lesueurii. The sequence continues at coordinate 215,292,069 of JBAJHW010000003.1, forward strand.
GCCAATATAGTCAACAACAAAAATCCAACAAAGCTCATTCATACATACAGAACTGTTCTACAATCCTTAGTGTATAACTAGACTTAAAAGCCTCCTAAGATGACAGAATATGACTCAATTGAAAAGTGGAAGGAGGTTCCCAGTATCTTCAGTAACTGCAAGATGCAGTCACACATGCATAATTTCAACTGCCTCTTGTGCAGCTGAGGAAAATGGGGTTCAAGTGTTTGGCCACTGTGGGCGGGATACTGACAACAAGGAAGGCCGTGAATCCATCTCACTGCAGCACACTGATACAGACAGTCTAGTTGCTTCAGCAGAATTGACATGATTCCTTCTACTACCTCTTTCTGCACCACCTCATTCACAGTGAGAGTGGTGCAATTGCTTTATTTGCCCTTAATGAAACCATTACTCTCATTATACAATCTATGAGTGGCTGGGCTCTTCATTGCTAGGAAGATGGCTGAGTTTAAAAATCGCACCAAAGCATAACAGAGAAGTGATATAAAGAAAAGTAAACATCATTTTATGGTGTTCTGTGATAATCTACTGCAAAGCTTTACCTTCATGAAAAGTAACACCGAAGTGGACAACCACTGAATACTGACATAAACTAGTTTCTCCCTTCAGGGCTATTCTAGAGGTCCCAAGTCCTCCTTCATTGGCTTCTCCGTTTTTTGACACTTCCACCATTTTGGGATAATGTTTTCCTTTGAAAGAAGAAATCAAACAACTTCCCTACTGCCTAATAATCTCTCCTCAAACTGCTCAGTGCATCAGAGTTTATTTCATTACCTGCCGCCTGCTGCTGCTGGCTTTATTTAAAGCATAGGCATACAGCAAAGAAAGAATTCAGCATGACCTCCCTGAACTGCTGGGGATGAATGCTCCACTGCACTGAAAAGGAGAAGCTGCTTCCCTTTCTTAAAACTAGCAGACTAAGCCAGGCATTGCAGGAAAGCCTCCCACATCCAAGTCCCCATTTTCAATTACTTTACTGGCTGAAAGGGATTTTTTAAAAGCATAGGCTGATATAATCAACACCGGGATGAATGGCAATCTGTAAAATGTAATATCATAGAACACAGTAACCTGTGCAGAATTCCTGAGATTAACATTGAGTTGAGTAGATTAAATGTCCAGAGCTTGGCACTTACTATTTCTGTAGAGTAAGTGCACTTTAAAAAAAAATCCTCTAAGAACAAGGATGCCCCATCTTTCTCCTATACATTCAGATTCTTTATCTTAATCATAAATTAAACTGGAAAAAAAATGACTAGCTACTTCCATACTTCACAACTCTTAATCTTTGACTCTGTATAGGTGTTTTAATGAACTGGATATTTATTTTACTTCCAGGAAGATTCATTTATACATATCTGACAGCATTCAGACTAGAGAAATCAGGTTGAATAACGAAAAAATAAAAGGGAACTCTAATTCTTCTCCCTGTGAAAAATCTTCTTACTTAGAACTTTACTTAAAATACATATTCAATGCTTAGAGAATTTCATTTTCCTGAAAAGCCAGTATAATATGCTCTAATTTACTTAGTGCTTCTCATGTAAAGCTTCATTCTTTGTGTTTTACCAACCAGGAAAGCGCTCTACTGTCAAGAGCTCACTGCATTATTATTGCAGTCAATAGTTATTGATGGCAAATCACCTTGAGACTGGTGCACTCTCTCTTGGAATTTAGGGTCCCTGTGCAAGTCTTTCACCCTAGACCACACTGCTGTCTTCAACCACATAGCTGCACAAGTCCCATTTCTTGCTTATGTGTTTATCAGCTGCTATTCTGACAGCTTGCTACACACCCCCTGGGGATACTAGATGGCTTCTGATGTAGCCAGCTGGGTGATTAACTCATCTGGACAGCAGTGTGTGTCATAAGGAAACTCCTAGACATCCACTAGGGAAAAGTAGTTTGCAACTCACCTGCTCTTCAGAGAGCTGCGAGATATGATTCACAGCAGCATAAGATTCTATTTTCGGATTGAAGTGGTTGATGATGGCTCTGTAACAAAGAGATAATGTTATACCATATGCAAAGGTTAAAGACAAACAATCTTTCCCTAGTCACCTTTCTTCTCTTTCATTCTTCAATTGTGCTATGCAGCTATTCTGACATATTAGGTAACAAAGCCTAGAATGTACCAAAGAAATGAAATATTTGCATATTAAGTCACTTCTATGTGAAAAAAGAATGAAAAAAATGGACTATTCCATTGTTATCAGGTTGTCATCTTATCTTATATTTTCTTATTTGACACCATACTAACTGGTCATCACACTAAACTGAAACGTTTCCCTTGAGTCTGCTTGAAAATGATTCTTTAATATCAGAAGAGTATTACTGTTAAAAAGAACATGGGCAGGGAAACACAGCCTCCATTTATATGCAGTCACCTGGACACTTCTATTTCAAAGAGCAGATATATTTATTTGATTTTGCCTTATTTAGAGACACATTTTTCCCAGACAGTTTGTGGTGTTTGAAAAAGAATACAAAATGTTGCCAGGGCATCTAGATTTGAACATAAACAGAAGTAAGGGGGCCTGCAGGAGTTTCCTTCTGTTGGTGCTCCCAGTTTCAGTGACAACCCCAAAATATGTAGAAGCCTATATTCTGCTCCTCTAGGATAGAATCTAGGCATGACTTGCTCATTTACTGAACTGTACAAATTCTTGTATCAACTTCTCAGAAAACATAATTGGCCTCAGATGTGCATTCATATATGATGCTTCCTTCTTTCAATATTGCAAAGGCTGACATGTCCCAAACAGTCTCAGTTGCAGACAAATAACACAAAGGCAGCACTGCCATTGATAATGGCCTACAGAAGTACCATTTCTTTGAGATATGTCATCATATTACTAAATGATCTCTAGATAATAACATCAGGTGATGTGTTCTGAAACTAGCATAAACAATGGCAAAATACAATAGTATGAGTATCGACAATTTTGTCCCAGCTGTGGCATGTACACTGAACAGAATGCAAGCAACTTCTTCTCTGAAGTAGTTAGCAAGCAAATTTCAGCGGAACAGAGAATTCAAAGATAACGACAACATACAATTTCAAATTAATATCCACAAACACCCCCAATACAAGGCTAGATTCCCAAAAGTGGTATGCCCTTATGCCCACATGAACAGTTTAGCCTGCATTCCGTTTGAAACAAAAAGATGAAGTGATTTGGTTAATTTATCCTTATTCTCACACATATCCATTTCTCTCTCACTATCATACATACAGAAGAAGACTGGAACATGTTGGGATAATAAAAGTAATATATTTTCCCAATACCCTCTTTCATAAGAAGTCTGGAGTGGCTGCTACAGTGATTCTACATAAAGCATTCGTGTTAGGCCCACAGGTTGCACGAGATATATCACAACTGACCCCAAATTTTATCTACAAGCATTCTTTTGCAAGCATTGTCTGCTAACTGAAGAGAAGAATGGATTTTATATGGTTGGTGTACAGGAGGTTTGGAGAGCATACATCTTGAAATTAAAAAGGTTTACATGAGTGAAATTTAGTGCATGTTCTCCAAATGTCTTGTACACTGACAATATAAAATCTATTCTGTTCTTCAGCTAGTAGAGAATGCTTGCAAAATCTCCTTTTTCCAAAAAGAATGTGTGCGTGCACACACACACACACACACACAGAGTGAATGGCTAAGCAGGGATTCAAATCTAAGTTTCTTAAGGTCTAGTCCATCCATCACTCTATCCAATGGACCGCGCTAGCAGATCCACTCAATCAATCAGATTTACCCAAATGTTGACACATCATTCAGAAACTGATTCAATGAGTTTATATCAATTGGGATAAGTAACTGAATTTTGACCTGTAACACTGAATTTTTTAGCACAACCATTAACCACATTAAAAATCAGCAATGGTTATCTGTTAAAGAAAAAAAAGCTAGAGATGTTCCCAAGGCTACCAGAGTCATCTAGATAACATTCCCTCCCAATGCTTCAAACGTATATAGAACTGGGATGGCACAATTGTCTCTTTGAACACAGACCACAACTCTTTCCTCTCACAAGAGGAGATGGGTGTATTCTGGAGCCTTGTGAAAACCCTACAAGCAATATTCAGAAGCATTAGTCCTTCACTTTCTCTTAATGCAGAGAGAGGGAGAGGAAAAAAATGACCTTGCAACTATGAAAGAAACTTTATCCCAGAGCAAACCACTCTTTCCGCTACCTGTTCCTGTATTTGTATTCCAACTTACTTATGCCAGCGTCATAATGGTCCAGCAATGCAATAATGAGGAAAAAATGCATTGCTGGACCACAAAAATAATTAGTTTTGGTGCAGGACTGTACAGTCAACCCTCGACTTACGAACTTAATCCGTTCCGGAAGGACGTTCTTAAGTCGAAAAGTTCGTAAGTCGAATCAGCATTTCCCATAGGAATGCACTGAAAACCAATTAATCCGTTCCAGCTGTTTTTGGTTCCTAGGTCGAGGGGCGGTTTGTAAGTTGAAGCATTAGTTCCCATAGGAACTAATGCAAAGCCGGTTAATCCGTTCCTACCACTAGGGGCAGAATTTTTTTCTTTTTTTTCCTTTTAACCTAAGATGACTAATGATGAAGCTGAGGCTGTCATAATAGAGCACATCATGAGATGCAAGATTCTTTAGAAAAGACGATAATGGTGGAAAAAGGTGAAGGCAGCAGGAAAAGAGGAAGATCAAATACGAGATGGATTGACTCCCCAAAGGAACCCACAGGCTTGAGTTTATAAGAGCTGAACAGGGCTGCTGAGGACAGAACATTTGGTGAAGATTAATTGCTCCTTCTCCAACTTGGAGGAGGTAACAAGTGATGTACCCCAAGACTCAGTCCTGGGTCTGGTGCTCTTCAACATTGTCATTAATGACTTGGATGAGGGAGTGCAGGGAATGCTTGTCAAATTTCCAGATGACGTAAAATTGGGTGGAATAGGTAATACTCTGGAAGACATAAACAAAATTCAAAATGATCTTGATAGGCTGTAGCACTGGGCTGAAAACAACAGAATGAAATTCAACAGGGATAAGTGCAAAGTACTGCACTTTGGAAAGAGAAACCAAATGCATGTTTACAAAATGGGGGACACCTGTCTCAGCAATACTACAAGCGATAAGGATCTTGGAATTGTTGTAGATCACAAGCTGAATATGAGTCAATTGTGTGATGTGGCTACAAAAAAGGCAAATGCTGTTTTAGGCTGCATTAACAGAAGCACAGTTTCCAAATTGCACGAGGTGCTAGTTTCCCTCTATTCAGCACTGGTTAGGCCTCACCTTGAGTATTGTGTCCAGTTCTGGACACCACATTTCAAGAAGGATGCTAACAAATTGGAACAAGTTCAAAGGAGGGCAACAAGGATGATCAGGGGGCTGGAAACCAAGCCTTATGAGGAAAGATTGAAAGAATTGGGCATGCTTAGCCTTGTTGGGACGTGGTGGCGCTGCGAGTTAAACCGCAGAAGTCTCTGTGCTGCAAGGTCAGAAGACCAGCAGTCATAAGATTGAATCCACGCGACGGAGTGAGCTCCCGTCGTTTGTCCCAGCTCCTGCCAACCTAGCAGTTCGAAAGCATGTAAAAATGCGAGTAGATAAATAGGTACCACCTCGGTGGGAAGGTAACAGCGCTCCGTGTCTAGTCGCGCTGGCCACGTGAGCACGGAAACTGTCTTCGGACAAACGCTGGCTCTATGGCTTGGAAATGGGGATGAGCACCGCGCCCTAGAGTTGGACATGACTGGACTAAATGTCAAGGGGAACCTTTACCTTAGCCTTGAGAAAAGAAGACAGAGGGGTGATATGATAACACTTTTCAAATATTTGAAAGGCTGTCATACAGAGCAGAGGCAGGATCTGTTCTCAATCATCCCAGAGTGCAGGACACAAAACAATGGGCTCAAGTTACCGGAAGCCAGATTTGTACTGAATATCAGGAAAAACCTCCTAACCGTTAGAGCAGTAAGACAATTGCCTCGAGAGCTGGTGAGTGCTCCAACACTGGAGGCATTAAAGAGAAACTTAGATAACCACATGACAGATATCCTTTGATTTGTATTCCTGCACCAAGCAGGGGGGTGGACTTGATGGCCTTGTAGGCCCCTTCCAACTTCACTATTCTATTATTCTATGACCTTTCATTCATAGAATTGCCGTAAGTCGGAGGCAACTTTATAGCACACAGCAACAATAAACAACAGAGTAAAGCTGCTAAAATCAATGGAACATGAAAATGGTTACAAATTTCATTCAGTTCTGCAGAACTCAAGTTATGTTAAAGCTGTTAGTTATAAGGCTGGCAAAAGATTTGGAGAGAGTGATCAGTTGTCTTGATTACTGACTACCTGGAACTCTTGTGGACATGGTAATAAAAGACTTACCCAGTTAAACACCAAGCACTGGTTAATCAAGTAATCCAATATTAATTTTAAGGATAGGCTGCAGTGTGGACTATCAGCCTGATCATGGCATTCTCAATTAAAATCCTTATTCCAGATTGTTGTTTGCCCCACAAGTCTAGTAACAATATTTTTTTTGTTGGTAATGATAGTCCGTCAGTGTATCACTTTTGAAGCAGGTTGGCCGCTTTTGCCACTTGTTCTATGTTATGTCTCCCATGGGATGCTTAAGCTTGTGTGTTTTCCATACATATTCTTAAGGTGATTTTCCTTAAGTATCTCACTTTTCTTCTTCCTTTCCCTCTCCCCCTTTATCTAATACTATGGACTAAATCCAGTTTTATTCCCAACTTAGAAATGTTTTTTGTGGATAGACAGCCCAATTCTTCAGCTGCATCTCAAGAAATGAGCTTCAATCGATAATAAATCTGTTAGTTTTAAAGGGACCACATGTGTCTTTGGTAACCCCATGGGAACCTCTTCAAAATTATTTCCTCATTGCCTCAATTCAGAAGTAAAATTGCTAGTGAGAGAAGCAAGGAGGGGGAATGGCAACCACATATAATTACTGCCTTGTTCGCAGCTAAAGCTAAGTCCAGCCATTAGGAATATGCCTGACTCAGCACACCCCAGACTGTGCTTTCCCATAATGTCACAGAATTGCATATTAGTGTATTACAAAAACCTTGTGCTCGGACAGCATTGTGCTTTAAAACAACATCTGAACTAATATTCAATGCCTCTTTTCACACAACGTATCTTAACAAATTATTTGCTCACAATTACCTAAGCATAAATGATTCAAGGGCAAAGGTATTGTATCTCCTGACTTTGTCATGAAACTGTTCCACTGAAGAGAAGAGCAAGAGGTACTCTTGAGAAAGAACTCCAAACAGGTTTGCCATTATAAAGAAACAAAAGAATAATCAATTTTGTTTTAACTTATCCTTAATTACAGTCTGAGCAAAAATCACAATTCAAATCCTATTTTCCTACTCAAAGCCCCTATTTTCCCACCTTAAAACCCTCACATTCCACAAGCTTATATTATGAGCCTGGGTCCCATAGCTACAGAGCCCAGCATTGCCATTAGTCAACTGAGTCTTGTACTAAGCCTTGAATTCAGCTCTAACTCCTGGGATCTTGGTTCAAACGATACGTTGCAGAGTTTTTTTCCCTGAAATGACCGCTCAGCCCTGATAACTGCTCAAAGACAGCCCCCCACAGAACTACAGATAAACCACATGTTCTCTTACATCTGAGGAAGTGGACTTATTCATGAAAGCTCACATTAAAATATAGCACTTAGTCTTTAAGGTGCCATTTTTTTGTCTTCTTTATTTTTTAATTTTTCTTTTTCTTTTGCCTGATATGCTAGCACAGACTAACACAGCTACCTCTTCTAAAGTTATTACATATGTTCTAGATCACCTAAAAGCTTAATCCAACAGCACAAGTTTAGAATTTCTTCAGATACTTCTGTACAAGATCAAAGATTACTAGGGCTTTAATTAAATAAAAATGTTATGAAACATTAAATCTGTACAGTTCTGAACTATTTGATCTATTAAATTTAATGACATGTGCATTACAAAACATCAACAAGGATGGTTTTAATATTTTGACTGAAGAAAATAATTTCAAGTCAGAAGCAACTTTTAACAGACAAATGCTACTACATTAGAGGTGGGGAATGTACAGGCCTCAAAATGTTGTTGCTGACAGTGTAAGATTATGGGAATTGCAAGTCAACATTATTTTTGGAGGGCCACATGTTCTTCATCCCTGTACTTCATACTGGCCAGTACTGTAGTGTATCAAAAATCTGTTTGAAAATATGAAATATCCATTATTACAGTAGCATACAAAAGATAGAACAGATACAGAACGAGAGAAAGGGAAACAGAAAGACACCACATACACACAATAAATTGAAATTAAAAGTGAGGAAAGGCTAAACATTTCCCTCTGAAAAGGAAGACAGTTTGCTAATGAATGATATGAAATTCAAAGAATAGTGATGTTTATATCTTTTTATTAACACTGCATGAAAAATAAAGGTGGTCTATCTATATACTTTATCTAAAAACATCACTTTCTAAAATCTTGTTCTAGTTGCACACACTAATCAGAAAGTAAAACTCAACCTACAATTAAAGCTTAACTGGTATCGGTCAATTAAAGTTTACAGTCTTGAAATATTAAAATGTGAATTGCACCATGCTGACTCACTGAGTGCAATATCCTTCCCTAATCAGAGGCAGTTTTGTTGTTATGCCATATTTACTAAAAATGCTCAGCATTATGAGGGAAACAAAGTCTGTTATAAAAGACACATATCGCATACCCCTATTAGATCTCAGTGGGAGCTACATCACTCAGGAGAAGTGACTGGCTTACCTCCACATCAATGATATTTTTTAATATACACTTTTATTTACTCCCATAAAGATACTACTTAAATTCATTACACTGTGAAAACAATAAAGTGGCTCATTTATGGGCACGACCACAATTGACATAAAGTTGGTCTCCAATGAAACAAAGTCCATCAGAAGAGAACAGAGACATGAAATTCTGGGATCTGCCTATGACCAAGGATCTGGGGGCAAAAACTTGAGAGGGGAACCTACAAATTATATTAATTGCAGTTTGGCATTTTCTTTCTGGCTTTGTTTATTGTAAAGTAAGTACAGAGTAAGGACCGAGGACCGAGAACTCCCAGAAGTACAAGCTGGATTTCAAAGGGGCAGAGGAACTAGAGACCAAATTGCTAACATGCGCTGGATTATGGAGAAAGCCAGAGAGTTCCAGAAAAACATCTACTTCTGCTTCATTGACTACGCAAAAGCCTTTGACTGTGTCGACCACAACAAACTATGGAACTATGGCAAGTTCTTAAAGAAATGGGAGTGCCTGACCACCTTATCGATCTCCTGAGAAATCTATATGTAGGACAGGACGCAACAGTTAGAACTGGATATGGAACAACTGATTGGTTCAAAATTGGGAAAGGAGTACGACAAGGCTGTATATTGTCTCCCTGCTTATTTAACTTATATGCAGAATACATCATGCGAAAGGCAGGACTGGAGGAATCCCAAGCCGGAATTAAGATTGCTGGAAGAAATATCAACAACCTCAGATATGCAGATGATACCACTCTGATGGCAGAAAGTGAGGAGGAATTAAAGAACCTCTTAATGAGGGTAAAAGAGGAGAGCACCAAAAATGGTCTGAAGCTTAACATCAAAAAAACTAAGATCATGGCCACTGGTCCCATCACCTCCTGGCAAATAGAAGGGGAAGATATGGAGGCAGTGACAGATTTGACTTTCTTGGGCTCCATGATCACTGCAGATGGTGACAGCAGCCACGAAATTAAAAGACGCCTGCTTCTTGGGAGGAAAGCGATGACAAACCTAGACGGCATCTTAAAAAGCAGAGACATCACCTTCCCGACAAAGGTCCGCATAGTCAAAGCTATGGTTTTTCCAGTAGCGATGTATGGAAGTGAGAGCTGGACCATAAAGAAGGCTGACCACCAAAGAATTGATGCTTTTGAATTGTGGTGCTGGAGGAGACTCTTGAGAGTCCCATGGACTGCAAAGAGAACAAACCTATCCATTTTGAAAGAAATCAACCCTGAGTGCTCACTGGAAGGACAGATCCTGAAGCTGAGGCTCCAATACTTTGGCCATCTCATGAGAAGAGAAGACTCCCTGGAAAGGACTCTGATGCTGGGAAAATGTGAAGGCAAGAGGAGAAGGGGACGACAGAGAACGAGATGGTTGGACAGTATCACTGAAGCTACCAACATGAATTTGACCCAACTCCGGGAGGCAGTGGAAGACAGGAGGGCCTGGCGTGCTCTGGTCCATGGGGTCACGAAGAGTCGGACACAACTTAACGACTAAACAACAACAAAAGTACACAGGACTCCAATCTGGATTCAGACCATAAAACACACGGAAATTAAATTCCTCCTCTATGGCCATTTTCTTCTAAAATTCCTCCACCTGCCCATGCACAACAGTTACAGAAAGAAAGGAAAAGCTTTGACTGAAGACAAGAGCGGCAATTTTTTTTTTGCTTTTTTTTATTTTTTATTTTTATTTTATTTTTTGCTTTCTCTAAGTACCTTTCATATTGAGGGAGTGATCAGTAAGGGGAAATATCTGGAATAAAAAGGATTAAGCTACTACTTTCTAGATATAATGGTGCTGTTTAGGATTATGATCACATGTACTAACTTTAGAGCAGAGATGAACCAATTCAGTGGGGCCAAGGGCCAATTTTCTACCCCAAGTCCCAATGTGGGCTGCATCACCCCCACTTGCCAAAACTGAAAATAACCAAAAGCTCACTTCTGTGTGTTTGGTTTTGGCTATATGCCATATTTTGAGGGGGACTCTCTGCAAGATGCAGAAATAAGCAATGGAGCCACATAGAGGCCATGGGCCAGGTGCTGCCCATCCCTGCTTTAGAGTAAGGAAAACATGAAGGCACACAGCAGACAAAGTAATTAATGGAATGTACAGTTTAATTCTTAATTTACAATGTTCACACCTAAACCTGGGATGTTACGCAGAGCATAATCCATATGAACAAAATGTTTTTAAAACACAATTTATTCCAAAGTGAGAATGTTAAGCATGTGTTTAATTCTCCCTTTGGATAGGTTCTGGATGAGTTGCTTCACTCCTCTCTCAACTTACCGATGTAGTGAAAGGAAGGGGAAAACAAAGCTGAGCATACTCAGCTGGCAGTCCCAGAGCCATTCATGAACTCTTCACTTCCCTTCTACCATAGCTGCATGGAGAAGGTGATAGGAGAATGAAGCTGGGACCCTGCCCAGGGTACTTACTAAAGAAGCATCCACCAGTGCACCGGCTAGGAAACTAATGAAATCAGAGGCAGGGCCCTGCTACATGATATCATATAGCACATGCACAGTTGCAGTCACCCAATCCCTTATCCCAAAAAGATGCAACAACTAAATGCACCAACGCTGTATTGGTACTGAACCAGGAAATCCCAAACATAATTATGATAATCCTAATCAGTTGCCATTGCAGATGTACCTCATTTTCAAGTCAAGCAAAATGCTTCCTCTTCCTGTCAAGGCAGCCACAACACTCCTTCTGGACCAGCTTTAATCTTATAAAAAAATCTCAGTTCCTCTGAGCAATATGGCATGTCCTCCCATGCTCAGTAATGAGCATAAAAATAAACTGGCAAGCTTGTGCTTTAGAGGAGAAAGCTATTAGGCACAGAAATAAACTGCAGGGAAAAAGTAAAACAAAGGGAAAGTTTAATCATACAGCAAGAGCACAATCATTTTTTGGCTTACAGGAAAAAAATGTGTGTCAGCAATACTGTATTGTCAGACTGTAGGAGGCTAAGAGAAATAGGTTTTTCGCACCTGTTCCTGTCAAGTAAAGATGTTTCCTTTGGGCAGAAGATAGATTCAGTTTAGAGAAGATCTCACATCCTATTTTATAGGCATCCGTGTGGCAGGTGAGGAGGAAGCGGAAGCAAGCAGGGCCCTCTTAACTCAGTAGCTTTTTTAGCCTCTTTCCTTTCGTCTGTCTTTGTTTGCTTGTAAGAGGAGCAGATCAAATACTTTTGATTCCTTACCTAACACACTGTTTTCTCTATCTCATCATTTTCTGGATATTAAACAATTGAGTCTATGATTTGAAAAATCAGCTGATTTTCTACCACAATTCATGACTGAGGATTTAAAATGAATGAGAGGATACTTAGTTCTCTTTCCCACACCCTTCTTAAATCACTGCTCTTTGATTTCTTCTCTATGGTAGATGGCAGAGGTGCAGAAATTTACTGTTACAGTGTGACCATTTCAATTTATCAGCAACACGGAAAATGAAGTAGATGCCCACAGCAACATTTCACATTGCATGCCTGCCACAAACTGACAAGAATTATCATAAAATCAGTAGACGGACAAGTATCTGTGCATTCAATGAACACTCAAGATAACAGTAGTTGATTAAGACACAAATTCTTCAAAGAGCCTGAAGAATCAAAATGGCATACGACCCGACATACGACCAATAATCAAAAAGATGTACATGATGCAACTGTTAATTATTCATTCTTGTTGATTGAATTGACAGGCACCTAATCTAGTTAATACTGCTACACCCTTAAACAAGTCAGTACCTTAAGTATTCCATCCTTTTGTCCAAAATAGCAAGTTTGCACCAATAGTGGAATAAACTCATATATACAACTGTCAGATCATCATCTAGTCCAGCTCTGTTGTTATATTCTTCACAACAGTTCTTCAAGGACTCAAACAGGAAGAGGCTCTCACTTTGTATGCATCTGAGTCAGGAAAGTCTGTACTTAACATCAATTCCCATTTTTAGAGGTTGCTGTACTTTGGGCATGCTCCTCCAAATAGGCAGCAATGACATCCAGCAAGACCAAACGAGATGGGCATTGCTTCAAGACCCTACAAAGAGCCTCTTAACCTAACAAATGAAAACTAAATATATACACAGAAAAACACAATGGCACGAATGCACAAAAGGGCACACACTTGAGGAAAAGGGGAAAAAAGGAAATATTAGGAAACATCTTCAGCAGAGTTCTTTTTCCTCAAGTATTAGGTTCACTATGCAATCAAGAATGGCTCAAGTTCTCTCCTTGAAAAGGTGCATCACCTATAAATTAATAAACTTCTGAAGGACAATTTCAAATGTACAAATAATGCCTCAGCTAGAACTATGTCAGATGTCATGGTTGAGATTATGTGGGGTAAAGCATGTATGAAGATGGGATGTGTAGTTGTGAAGAAATGTAAAATGGATCCATATTGGTTCTGTGTAAGAATGATTTTGTATGATGGGAATGTTATCCAAGAGGGCTGTGAGAATGTTTTTACTTTAGGCCGGTACAGCCAAGACAAGATAAGAAGACCAGACACTTGTTATGGCGGAGAAGAGAATAGATGGAGGCAAACAACACCTGTTTCTCACGAGAAGAGAAGGAGGGGATTACTTCTACCACCTTACACCGTGATTGGATGACAGCGTGGGAGACGAAGAAGACAGGAGGAGTCTAGAAGATAGAAAAATGAACTTTTGCCATGTGCAGTGTTCCTTCTTGTTTCTTTTTTTTCCTTAGTTGGAACCAGAGATTTTTCTAGGTCTTTTTTCCTATTGCCCTGTGCTAGGAAAAGGACTTGGGAGATGTAGAGAGTTGGAGAACGTGAAGGGGGGAGGCTTTGTGCCTTTTGCCTACCCTAGGAAAGCTTTTAGAGTTTTTTGTAATCAAAAGGGAATTAGTTGCCTTCATTGTAATTGTAACAAGCCTTGGAAATGTATTATTGCTATGCTTATGCATCAAACTGACTTTAATCTGTAAATCTATATTTTTTCAATAAAAAATATCAATTATAAAATCTTTTGGTCTCTTGAACAGCAAAGCCTGTCGCAGCCATACCCAGAGGGGGTGGCAAGGCCACAGAACGCTACTGAGTCCTACTTTATTGAGCTTGGTAGATTTTAGGACTACAAAGCTCATGTGTAACTTCTTGCTGAACTTAATTAAGTGTAAGCAAGTATCTGTTTAGGGCAAACTTGTGAGAAGGGGTCTGTTGTACGCCCTGGCTGAGGTCACCAGGACTCTACCCAGCTGTTTAGGGGTACTCAGGCTCCCAATTGCTCTCTGTCCGCCGACCAAGCGCTCCCCACCAGGAGGCTGGGTCGTGACTTATTTCTTGCTAGCCAAAACAGTGCTGATCTATGAGCTGGAGGTATGGATGGACTCTCTCCACTTGATGGTGTTCTTACGAGAGATCCTGTCTACCAACCAAGAGAAATAGCTTCCCAAGTACAAGCTGACAACAGGGGCAGAGATACCATAATTAAGAAAGAAGAGGAGCAGGCTGCTCCATAAGGAGGAATGATGTCTGCATTACCATAGTAAACTGTATAAGAATGACCTGAAGAAAGCATCCGCGTTAGAAGAGATACAAAATGGCACACCTACAAAAACATACACTCTTCAGTTCAGCTTCCACAGCTCAAAGTCCTGCAGTTTAAAACAGAAATGAACACAGAACTCTGCCACACAAAGTCTGGAATGCCCACACATCTTAGCTTAGTGTCTAAAGCAGTACAGTGGTGCCTCGACTTACCAACGTCCTGACATATGACCATTTTGAGTTACGACCAGCTCCGGCTGCAAAATTTTGCTTCGACTTGCGGCAAGAGCTTCCAGTTACGAACACAAAAAGGCAGGGAAAAAAGGCGGGGAATTCAAATTGCTAACTGTAGGTGGCGAAGAGGCTGCTTCTTTGTAGCTCTTTTGCCCCAGCAGTTAGAGAGTGTGCGATCGGAGGAGGCTTAGGAGTGCCTGGTAAGGTAAGATGCTTCTTTCTGCTTTTCAAAAACTGTTCTGGGTGGTTTTGGGATGGGTGGTGGGATTATGTTTCTATGCTGTGATGGGTCTTGCAGGGTTGGTTTGTTTTTTGGGGTTTTTTCCCCCCATTTCCGATGGGTCTTGCAGGGTTTGCTTTTTGTGGTTTTTTCCCCCCCATTTCCGATGGGTCTTGCAGGGTTTGTTTGCTTTTTGGTTTCCCCCCCCCCCCATTTCCGATGGGTTTTGCGGGGTTTGTTTGTTTTTTGGGGGGTTTTTCCCCCATTTCCGATGGGTGTTGGGTTTGTTTGCTTTTTGGTTTTTTCTTTTCCCATTTCCGATGGGTCTTGCAGGGTTTATTTGCTTTTGGGGGGGGGGTTTCCCCCGTTTCCGATGGGTCTTGCAGGTTTGTTTGCTTTTTTGCTTTGCTTTTTTTTGCATTTTCAAAGGGTCTTGCATGGTTTGTTTGGTTTCTGCTTTGCTTTTTTTTGCATTTTCGATGGGTCCTGCACGGTTTGTTTGCTTTCTGATTTGCTTTTTTTGCATTTCCGAAGGGTCTTGCACAGTTTGTTTGCTTTTCTCCCCCCCCCCCCCCACTTCGGCCGGAATGGATTAATCGCGTTTCCGATGGGTCTTGCAGTGTTTTTTGTTTGTTTGTTTGTTTTTTTGGTGATTTTTTTTCTTCGGCTGGAACGGATTAATTGCATTTCAATGCATTCCTATGGGAAATAGTGCTTCGACTTACGACCATTTCGAGTTACGACCGGAGTTCCGGAACCAATTAAGTTTGTAAGTTGAGGCACCACTGTACTGTGGTCTGACAGTTTATCAACAAGAACATGTGGCAGCTGTACCTCTATCCATTATCTATCTGTAGTTGTTCAACAGTTATGCCCTTTTTTGAAACCACTTTTACTCTGGCAATTTCTTTTTTTATACAGACTTGCTTGCCTCAGGCTGACAGTGGGAAAGAATGGGTGTTTCTATAGCTCTTGGTTTCCCTCGTTGGTCATCCTTGCCTGTTGTCTCCAAGAAAGGGGGAGGGGGCTCACAAATAGAAAAATGAGTAAGAGGTGCTATGGAGAGAAGATGCTGACTCACAAGAGAATCAAGAGTTGCAGGGAAACCATTTCAAGAACATGTGTTTTATCAGCCTTCATACAAAATATTAGAACCTCTGGTCCCACTGATTTTTATGCAAAACGCTCATCTCTCTCCAGTTTAAGTTATTAGTAACATGGAAGAATCTCCCCTATAGTAAAAAATAATTATATGAATTGCCCTGTTGAACATATACCATGAATTACAAAGTCCATGGATGTGACAAATTTTACTAAATCCTATTCTTTACTTTTCACACACTAAAGCCAGATAATGATGTGAATACATACTCAAAATCAGTTATATTACATGTTCTGTGTGTCTCTTCAGCCCCCTTTCTCTTTGATGAGAAAGAGCACAGTTAGCAAATTTAAATTCTGAAAACACTTGCATTCTAGGAGGAGGTAATTGCGAGCTAAGTTACACATCAGTTTAAAGATGTCAAGGTCATGCTTACTTTGACCCTCAAGTAGACATTGACCATTAACTAAGAGTTACACAGAAGTGTGAAAGTTTTTCAATAATGATTTCTAAGTATTAGATATCAGAGTCCTAGCCACAAACCTAGTCACCTCCAGGGATGTTAGCAAGTCTTGGGGCCTGAGTCCCGCGTGTGAGTCTTGGGGCCCAAGACCCAAGTCCAAGTGTGAGTCTTGGGGCCTATGTCCCAAGTCCGAGTGCGAGTCTTGGGGCCCAAGGACCAAGTCCGAGTCTTCGGTCCTTCCCCGAGGCTTGGGACTCAGGACTCAGACCCAAAGACGGACTGTGCATACACCGCCCAGCTGATAGACTAGCACACGCACAGATACATTTCCTTCTCCTTACCCCAAGAGGCCCAAGGAAGAAGAGGAGGAAGGAAGGCCCTTTACCCTCTTGAAGCAATCTTGTGAGAGGGAGCTACCAGTGGTGGAGTAGAGGCTTAAAGACTCCACCCACTCCTTTGGCTCACCCAAATGATAAGGCTTCGCTCCCCCATCCCTCATCTCCTTTTTTTTCCCCCCATCTCGGACTTGCAATTCCATGCAGGTCTCCATTAAAATAATAGGGACTCAAGAACGTGACTTGGGAAAACGGGTGAGTCGCGAATAGAGTCCAAGTCTTAAAAAAACAAACAAACCACTAGTTGAGTCCCCAGCGTGACTTAAGTCGGACTCAACCATGAGTCACGAGTTGTGACTGCGCATCCCTGGTCACCTCTCAATACATATTGCTGTTAAAAATTCACCAAGAGAAAGTACTAAAAACCAACTGTTCATCCACCAAATGCTTCAAAATAACTCACAATGGTTTTAGATTCCAGCCCTCTGAAACTTAAAACATTTCAATCTGGCACTGACAAAAAATGAAAATATTTTAATTACACATTACGCTCATTAGTAACCTAATTAGTCATTTTATTACATGCTTCTTCCCTTTCTAAAAGCATAACATGTCTGGGGAGGGGTTTTTACTGTGGCATGTTATGTGGATCACAGAACAGTTTCCAAATATATCAAAGAAAAGAGTGGAATAGCTACTTTACATTCAAAGATGTTTTTTCTATAGCGAAAGGTGTGATTTTTCCCCAGAAAAAAAAATTAGGTAACTTGACAGATCATGGAACACAGATAATATCTATCAAATGTTACACAATACAAAACACAATATAGAATGCATGCAATCAGACCTTTATGCCTCCACTTGTTACTCTTGGTCTTCTATAGTGGATACATATACTCCTGTAATGTGCACATGGATTAATTATCTCAAGAGAACACAAGAATTCCAGGCATATATTCTATATATAGGCAGCTTGTTATAATGGTTGATTATCTCACAATGAGGGGAAAAATGCTTTATGGAGAATCTAGAATAAGAATGCTAAAACCTCTGAGTTATTTTTCTCTCTCCACAATATATTAACAAGTATAGATTGGAAATTATTCTAAACATAACATTAAAAATCATGTCAGGATTTTATTCTGTTTTATTGTAGACACCAGTTGTATAATGCTCACCAGGACTGCACTGTGCAGAGTGGCTTCACCCTTCCCTCTTGAGCCACAATCCTGACAAACAGATGCCTTCTAACCTGCATGACTATCACACTTGATGTAGTGAGGCCTCCCATTAGCGATAATAGATTCCACCCTCCTTAAGGGTCACAGTTGCACTATGGCAAGGCATGCAAGTTCATTAGGACAGCAGCTGGACCTCCATCCCCCCAAAGTGCACTGTGGTCCTAACAAAAACCAGGCTTTCTCCTAAAGCAACTATTTATATACTATTATTTTATTAGTAGTATTATTTATATATATACATCTCTCTCGTAGACACACATACAAGATAGCTTCTAATGAGACATTTATGTCACCTCTAGTTTGGCTCTGAAACTTTCCTGAACCAACTCTTTATCAAGTTTCCACTGGCTTTTCAAAATTGTTCTTTCTCCCTCAGCAGGGCAACTTGTGGGAGGAAAAAATGCCCTCCATGAAACTCCAAATGTCAAAAATAAGACTTCCAAGACTTTGCTTGACAACAGGATTATATTAAATTAAAGCTATTGATAAAAACAGCACTTAAATACATGCAGGTAGTTCCTGAGCATCATCTTCATATGAGAGGTTAGCCCTACTGCAGACATAAAATGTCTGGCCAATAAATCTGACTCTTTAACATGAAGGAAGAACTGATGCTAGCTATTGACCTATATCTTAACTCCATGCAATGTTGACTGTATGAAAAACTTACAATCAAACTTCTTAAATTCTGCAGAGACGAGAAGAACCAATGAAATTATGTGCTATCTATATAGCTTTTTTTATAATTTCCTCTGTGCCAAAAAAATTGGACATATCAATGTCAGGGTTAGAGATGGGTCACCCTCAGACCGGTGGAACCACTCACCTTTCATCGCATGTCATCAGGGTCCTTCATCACTGGCAGTGTGCCAATCCAGGCAGGAGCTCAGCCAGCCAGTCCCTGCCTCTGGAGGCAGCGATCCACTCATCAAGGAGGTGGGACGGGGATTCTTGGAGACAGGGACCAGCAGTCCAAGCTCCTGCCTGGATTGGTGCCCCACCAGTAATGAAGGACCCTGACAGTGCGTGACAAAAAGTGAGTGGTTCCACCAGACTGAGGGGTGAAGAGATATTTGGATAGAGGGTTCTGAATTAATTCAAGCCCATCTCTAGTCAGGATTATGCACACAGACCTTTGATGTAGGGCTGCATCTTGCTTCATACCTTTGATTTATTTCTACAAAATAGAAGTCTCAACTATTTACATATCAAGTAAAAAGCTATTGTTCTAGAAGGGTGGTTATCATTTTCTACTACAGTACCCAAATATCTGTATTTACACACACATACTTTGCAACGATAAAAAAAAAAACACTTATTAATGCTATAGCTTCATGTGCAATTTCTTACTACAATTAGATTAGCTACATTAGCAAGCCATTTTTTCCCATTTCATCATCCCTACCCCCAGAACATTCACACAGCAGACTTCAATTCCTATATCTTACTATCATGGGCTTTTAAACTCAAGGAGAACTAATTATTTTATACACAAAGATATGTGACCTTATTTATTTATTTATTTATTTATTTATTTATTTTCATAGATTTATATACCGCCCAATTAGTTCTGGGCACTATGTAATGTAAGACAGAAAAATCTTAGAGACACACCTCTGGGCACTAAACTTTAAAAGAAAACATATGTAGGCATTTTTGGATAACTGACATAGCCAGACAGAATCATAATCCCTGACACAAACTAGCTCATTACAGCCCTGATTCTGCACAGAAGAGCAATCTGACCTTGCCTCCACTGCTGCTGGCTTCCTAGCAGAAATTGATTAAGTTCGGAGACCCCCAAGCAGGGAACAAAAATCAAACTCTGGGGAGATGTTTACTAGAAATATGCTAGATAATCTACTGTGTCTATGCCAGCAGTAAACAAGATGACTTTGCAATGAAAAAAAATATTGACTCATCCTTGAATTTTTGCAGTTATTTCTACACCACTCCTAAGCAGGAACTACAGGTGCATCCAATTTGGGACTGCTAAACTTCTTCTCCCATTGGTTTGGTATCTGCCCTATAAGGGCCTCTATTGAACCAAGGCTTCTGTTTAGGTTGGATATCACTGCTTCAGAAGTCTCCTATGGAGCTCCCGTTCTATTCTCAGTTAAATATTTGTTTATATTTTTTAGATTTTTGCAACTGCCTTGCCATTGTTTAGGTCTATTTAGTTTTCACATAGTCATATTATTACTTCTTGTTTTATTATTTGCTTTTATCTGATGATTTGTTGTGTTTGTCTGTTACATTATATTTATATTTATAATGTAAAACTCTGCTAGACCCTAACACTCCACTCTGTCCCATTTCTTTCAATACCTGGTGTGTACTACTTGTTGCTAACCAAAGTGATTCAATAACATAATTTTACACCCACTTCCTCCACACTGCAGAAGAAAAGGAAGAGCAGGGCAGTGATTTCCTTAACTTGCAGCATTTATATAAAACCCATCACCTACCTGCAACATAATTAATATTCAACTGCTCTCACACAAGATTACTAACATATCTCAAGTGTGCCATCAGTTCTGGTAATAATTATGGCATAACGCCAGGGCAGATCTCTTTAAAAAAAACCAACTAGCACAAATGCAATATGAGAATTTAAATGAAGACATTTTATAATAATGATATTCCCACATTAACAATTGTAAATAGTAAATACTAGAGGACTGAAGATAATTCAGTAAATAATAATAAAAATGCAACAACTGTGCATTATGGGATCCAACTAATGTTGTGTGATCATTAACTTGCATGTATTAAAATTCCTAAGTTTTATTATTGCACAATCACAATTTTATTAAGTCAAATTAGCACTTCACCATAAATCTGATTACAGGACCCTTAAAAAGTAAAGAGGAAGGAGGATCACAGAAGAATATGTTAAACTAAACCTTCCCCCTCCACAAATTTCCCATCAATCCATTATAACATCTACTGTCTGTAATAACATCTAGACTCCACATACTACAGTGCTTGCACAACTTACTGTATACCAGCTACCACTCAAGGAATTGTAATTATTAAGAGACTTTATTTACAAATTCCTACTTTTATTCAAGTCCTGCCTATCACCACATATTCAACCTGAATTGGCATGTAATATAACTCAGTGGATTGCAGCAGCTGCAGTCAGGGGCCAGAAATTCAAATCCCCAACATGCCTTCCAGAAGAAGTGCCAGTCAAGATCACCCACAGTATGTGCAGCTGATGGGATTATGTGCTCTGCCATCTGTGTTGCCTTGGGTAAACTACATAGCCTCAGAGCAGCACCAGTAGGTAAACCTTTTCTGAATATTGTCTATCTAGAAAATCCTTGGAAGGTCATCATAAGTCAACATCAACTTGACGGCACATAATTATTAATTAATCCACATCATCCAGTTGTATTTTGTGAACACTTGTAGTTTTTCCATTGTGGCTAATGCCTAACTAAGCTGCTGTGGTGCTGCAGAAGTTCTCTACAGGTTTCCAAGGCAGCCTGACCCATATACACCTGCTGCATATCTTCAGACTCAAGTGTGAACAATTCAAATATGACCCAAAAGTTCAGGCAGAGGGGGAAAAAAAAGATGGGATGCTTCTCTGCTAACATGTATGTGAAAAACAGAGCTGCTCACATCTGCAAGAAGCTAGTAGAATTTCTAAAGTTTCTAAAACAGTTAGTCATAAGCAACAACGATCTGTCTGCACAACAGCATTGCGATATTTGTACTGGGCACAACAAATTCATGTATTCAAGCACATTAAATGTGTTTATTTGATTTTTATTCCACCCTTCCCTCCTAGCAGGGACCAAGGCGCACATACCTAAAATATAACATACATATACACACCTCAGTTCTATAGCAAAAAAGCATGTATAAGAAGGTCCTGCCAACAGCTCTCAATACTTGCATCTTCTACAAAACACATGCTCTTCCTGACATTATGGTTTCTGTAACATCAACACATACTAAGATCATGACATTGTTCAGCTTCACAACTATAACTATATCTGATATATAGATACATCATATATTGTGTGAGGTCATAAAATGGGTGTTTTGGGTTACTGGCATGCTGGGAGGAATATTAAATCTCTGACTCATAGTGCTATTACAGACATTTCAGTCAAATGCAATGCCTTATTTACTTCTCATTGGCTTATTCTAGCATGCTTCTAATGACGGCAGGATCACCTGGGTCAGTGAAGGCCAGTGTACATGCAGTGCTCTATAGTACTTTCCACCAGCTGTACCTAGTTCAACATTGTTGTCACTATAGTGGTGTACACCAGCTTTGGCCAACATGGCATAGTATTCAATTTCTAATTTCCTCAGAGCAAGACAGTTATTGGCTAGGATGACCAACTTCGGTTTGGCCTGCTGGATCATTTTCAGAGTTTGTTTGTATCCCAGTATGTATTTGGCACTTTTCATAACCAGTGGAAGCCTTCAGTTTATGGACTCTATATAGACTTTTTTGTCTTCTTGGCAGCCACCATCTTACCAACTCATACTGGCCCTGCTGCTACCAAAAGAGTGCCTCCAAGACAGGCACTCATTGTCAATTAGGTCCTCCTTCCAAAACAGTTTTCTTGACATTGGTGGCTTTGTTGTAGCTGTTATCCTATCTGATTTAATTTTCTGTTTTTATATTATATTATCTATTGTACTTTTTGCATGTTCTGTGGAAAAATAACTAATGCATTTTAATATTAAACAGTATCCAGCAGCTATGAGCTCCTAAAAGAAATAATAGGTGGTAAGGGAGGAGTTGCCCCGCCTTTATTCAGCAGCACTGTTTGTTCTTTTTCTAAAGCACAGCATGATGTTTAAAGAGAAAACAGCACTGGGATTCTAAAGAAGCAGACAAAAATCTAAAAGCAAAACTTGCTGTGCCGGAATTAATAATAATTAAAGTAAAGAAAAAGGCAGTGTAATTAACATACAAAGGCACAGAATGGTTTAACTAGTCATGCCATGAAGCAATTAGATTTTTAAAAGTATGCATTTTTATAGAGCAATTTAACCTGGCAAGCAATTAATCCTGGAAGTATTAAGTCAAATGAATTGGTTTCAGCTTTAAGGAGATTACATTTATCATCACTCATGTATTGTAGCCAATTTGTCAGATGATCTAAATTTTACAGGAGGGACTGCTATCACTGCCTGTACATAAGAGCAATTTTTGGCCATCAGAGTGCAACTGGTCTGCACCCTAACTTAGACAATGGTAAACACTAAAGAAGTAGAATGTTAACATTCCAGTTCATGTTACAGTCTGTGTTATTTAACACAGAAAGAGCATAAACCAGAAACGTAGTAAAAATATGTTCATATACAAAATGTTTTATCGCAGGAACATTCAGTTAAGCTGTGGTAGGCAAGAAGCTTTGGACTGTAATTCCTGTCAGTGCCAGAGAGCATTACAACTACAATCTTCAACATCTGAAGAGCACCAGTTGCCTACACTCATAAAGTAATGTAGAGAGCACCACAGATGAATTTTCTGCACAGACGTTACTTTGCTGATATCCAGAAAGAAAGCTTGGGAAACTGAGATGTATACTCACTGAGTTACTGGCACTAGGCAAATCGTTATGCACAAATGACTAGTTTATGAACAAACTTATCTAGACATTCATTTTCTCAAATATATACCCAACTTTTCTGGTTAATGTATCAGGTGTCTTGCTCCTATTAATAGTACTTAATTTTATTTACTTAATTAAAATATTTCAGTTTTCCCCCAGCTAATTCCAGCGCAGTATATGGAAGCAAAGAAATACAATATATGTAAAGATATTGCCTGCTGTTTTTTCTTTTAGCAAGAATTTTGTCACTTATGACCAGAAGTTGGTTTAAAAAGAACTCACTGAACTGTTTCTTAGCACCTAGCATTCTTTTACCATTATTGTAGCTCTAGTTGCACAAATAATTTGTTGTGTTGTGCATTATTACTGGGAAGTTGCATTGTCATTGGCAGTAGATAAAAAAAACACAAGGAAAATACCCATGGTTCCCTTTAGTGAGGAACTCTACACTTTACTTTCACGATATTTACAAAACTACAAAAGATAAAACCTTGTCTCTTAGGAATGGCAGAAAACCTGCGAAATTATTGTCAAAATCTCTCCAGAAATGTCTTAAATGTTCTTTTAAGTACCTTTCAAAATGAGCATACTCATTGCACCTAAAAAATAACTTGGTAACTGCTAGTTACATTACTCAAAAAGCCTCATCACGTGTACAAAAGAAGATCTAGCAAATGGCCAAGATAACGCTATTGAAATAGCCTGCCTCTGGTCAAAAATAGTCTAATTATCTTAAAATTTTAATTTGTTTTTAATTTTACCTATATTCCATATACATCCATAATGTTAAATTCTGCAACACTGATATAGATAAAGAAAGACCAGCAGCAAACTTTTTCTTTTCCACACACAGTGCCATACTGCAATACATTTTGCTGCAAGAGATTAATCTTAACAACACCCACTGAATTCATCTGAGATGAGGCAGATGTGAAGAAACGCATGCAGTTTCCACCACCTTCTCTTGCTGTCACTCTGAATCAATTCAAATGATAGATTCCTGGAGTCCACAAAGCTGTGCCACTGACTAAAGAATAATGAGGAGATCAAGACAGTAATATTCAACTATGAGTGCTTCTATTCAAAATTATTTTCTCAGGCCAAGGCAAGACGGACAAATGCAGTGCAGCCAGAAACCTGTGTTAAGTTATATATTCTCAGAGAGCATAGAAATGGGAAGTGTCTCATGCTGAAGAAGTTTATTAGTTAAGAATATATGCAAAATTATGAAAGTCAGTTAGAAGGTAACAGTGTTAGCCCAGATAGAGCAAATTTCTACGTCATAATACATGCAAGGTCTTGACGTTTGCAAAAAAAAAAAAAAAATCACTAAACTCCTGCCTTAAAAACCAAAGTAAAAATCTGGATGAGAGAGGAATTCCTAACATCTAAAGTGGGCTGGATAGCTCAGTGGTTTAGGTATCTGACTGCGGAGCCAGAGGTTGGGAGTTTGATTCCCCACTGTGCCTTGTACAAGTATAGCCAGCCTGTGTGGCCTTGGGCAAGCTGCACAGTCCCAGGGTGCCCCAGAAGAAGGGAATGGTAAGCCACTTCTGAGTATTCTCTACTTGCAAAACTGTAAGATCTATCTCAGGTTTCTTAAAAACAAGTCATACTAGACTAATCTTACCTCTTTATTTAAATAGAGTCACAAGCTTTGTTGATAAAGGGAATGCTGCAAACGTAGTATATCTTAACTTCAGCTAGGCTTTTGACAAGGTCCTTCATTATATTCTTATGGCCATGTTGGTAAAATGTTAGATAGATGAGGCTACTGTTAAGTGGACTTGTAGCTGACTGAGAGGCTACCAAATGAAGGAGTGCATGTTGAGTGCATGAGAAATGGGGGGAGCTTGTTTTCTGCAGATCCAGAGATTAAGAACCAAAGTAATGGATTTAAATTACAGGAAAGGAGATTTCGGTTCAATATTAGGAAAAATTTCCTGACAGTGAGAGCTGTTGAACAATAGAATGGGCTTCCTTGTGTAGGGTGGTGGATTCTCTAATTTGTGGGTGTTTAAACAGAGGTTAGACAACCACTTATCAGGGATGCTTTAGATATAGTCTTCTATTTTTGCAGGCAGAGGCACTCAAGACTGCTGTGTTCCCTTCCAGCCCTTGTCTTCTATAATATAAAATCCAAATCTAGTGTGAAATTTCATCATAACAAGTGGTTAATTCACATTGATTACATTTCTGTGCTACTAAACCAGGCCTTTTCTGTGGTGGCTGCATCATTCTTGAACTCACTCCCCTTTGAGGTTTGATTAGCCCCACCCCTCCTTGTTGAGATGGAGTTTGGCTTTACAAGATTTTGATTTTGAAGTTCAACACATTCCTGGAAAACTGAATGTGGTGGCAGATAGTCTTTCCAGAATGCATTGTGGAGATCAAGACATGGCAAATGGTTGAAAAAATGATTTTGATTTTACACTACTGATGTGTTTCTGAGCACACACAGAGTGTATTCTGTTGATTATTACTAACATGACTGTTTTTCTATTTTTCAGATTAGTAGAAGTGCTTAACCTAATGTTTTGTATTCGATTGCTGCTATTAGAATTATCTACCTCAATGCTTTGCTAGATAAAATGCATCACTGAATGTAATGATTTGTAATGATGCAGTGTACTTTAACATAGAGTTATTAGTCATTAAGCTGCATTATGTAACCAAGAATTTACTGCAAATTATTGTTATTAATGACCAAAAACGGAAACTGTAAACTAGTTTCTAATTTTTTGGAGTTCTGAAGGGTAGCACGTTATGGTTGTGAATATTAAGGTTAAAACTTGAATTGAAGATGGGTTATGTAGTTGTGGAGAATTATAAAAATGAATCCATATTGGTTCTGTGTTAGAATGATTTTGTATGATGGGAATGTTTTCTCCAAGAGGCAATGGGAAAGTTCTATGTAATCAGCCATGTTAGGAGACGATAAGGAGTAAAGACACAACATGTTGTCTGGATCTAGACCCGAGATGAGGAGATGGAAAACAACACCTGGACTTCGCATGGGAAAAGGAGGCGTGATGTGAACGGACTGTCCTTAACGCCAATTGGTCAACACCTCGAGGGACGAAGGAGAAGGGTGGTGCCAAGAAGATAGAAAATGGAGGATTGTGCCACATGGACAGATTCCAGATTCCTGACTCCATATTCCAGTTTCCAGACTCTAGAGAGCCATTTTGTGTTCTTTATGCTAAGATGTAGAATAGTAGAGAAAGATAGAGGGGGGCTAACCCTTGCCTACCCTTAAAGAAGCTTTTTAGAATTTTAGCTATATTTTTGCTAGTTGAATTTTGTTATGATTTTAACTGCAATATCTTTTGGAAATGTAACTTATGCTTTGCTTATGCAACAAACTGAATATCTTTAAAGACTTTATTTTTCAATAAAAAATTATTCTTAAAATCTTTAAGAATGGTCTTTTGAGCAGCAAGTCTGCTGAGCCTGCTTCCAGAATAGTTGTTAGGCCACAGAATGCTACAGAGTCCTTTTTTGCCTGAGCTTTGATCGTTCTTGCAGACTCCAAAGCTCATGTGTTTTCTCTTTTGTTTTCTCTTGCTAAACTTAATTAAGTACAAGCAAGTGTCTTTTTTAGAACAGACTTGTGATAAGGGGTTTGTGTTACGTCCTGGCTGAGTCACACGGACTCTGCTCAGCTGTTTTGGAGTGCATAGACACCCGGACACTCTCTGTTCGGGAATCAAGCAGTCCTTCATCGGATGCTAGGTTCTGACAGATACAGTGTGTGTGTGTGTGTGTGTGTGTGTGTGTGTGTGTGTGTGTGTGTGTGTGTGTGTGTGTGTGTGTGTGTGTGTGTGTGTGAGAGAGAGAGAGAGAGAGAGAGAGAGAGAGAGAGAGAGAGAGAGAGAGAGAGAGAGAGAGAGAAAGAAATGAAAAATTACGGTTTCAAATTAAAAGGGGGTCCCTGTCAGATTGTCAGGCACAGCATTACTCATACTCAAGCTCATTTTCTCACACAAATGATTATGCTTCAAAGCTGGAGCTCATCCATAAAACCCAACATGCTGACAGGTTTGTTGATAACAGGCAGAATGAGGTAAGCACTCCTATTTCTCTTCTGAACTTAGCTTCTCTAGCAAACTTTTTTTAAAACTGAGTAGAAGAAACCACATTAGGGGGAAAGCTACTACAAGTAACTTAAAATTTAATTAATAACCTGCACTTAAGGATTAGCTTTTCATTTGATGCCACATCATTTTGATTCCAGTTCAGTACCCCATGCTGGTCTTCTGGACCACCTATCTTTAAAAGTTCCAGCTGAGCAGTATGGGCAATGAAAAAGCAACAAGAGGAGGCACATACTCTGGAAGGTGCAACAATTATATCTACATAGACTCAGAAGCAAAAAAAGAATACTTCAAATGCTAAACAATTAGAATAATCACAACTAACATATGGTAGGCATGCTGCCCTGAAAAGCTGGAAGAGCACACCTGCATCCCACTGGTTTGTTTCATAGGGCCATGAAAAGGTAATACAGAAAATTCAGAATACAAAGTGAGAAAATCAACTAAGGCAGAAAATCATAAGCAAATTCTTAAATAATTTAGCAAAGGAGAATATGTATAAATAAAAAACTGCTTCCACCATGGACACACATTAGTAGTGCCCCATCTCCTTGGAAGCACAGTAAATTCAACAAGAAGAGTTAATATACCATCACATCCCAAATGTAATGTACACACTTTTAACAAAACTTATATTAATTTGTACAGAAGGGAACTCAGGGGTGGGCCATTTTTCAGGGCCCAGTACCCACAGGATTCATCATAGGTCATACCAGTCCTTCAAAATGTGAAAGGTTTGGGGAAAGGGTCATTTCTGGCTTTCAGACTTTGACTTCTGGGTTTTTTTGCTTTTGCTGTGAAGGCTCGGGGAGAGGGAATTTCACCCCATTATAGCATAAGGGCTGAACAATGACATGTTAATCCCATTGTTTCAGCCAGGGTATGAGAGACTGACTTTCCCCTTTCCCCAAGGGCCGCAGAAGCTCCATGTGCCCCACAGGCCATACTTTGCCCACCCTGCCGTGCAAGAGAAAAGCCATACAGTTTCTTCCTTACTCCAAATCTTTGGCATATTAGTACTCTTTGTCTGCAGCCTTTATTGTCACTCGGTCCATAGCACCAAAGCTCTCTCCATTAAAAGCATGGGTGGACAACCCACAGAGGGCTGAGTACTACACATGCCCATCTTCTGACTCCCACAATCCTCCTAATTCTTTTTTTTAATCAGGTTTTTCAAAAAAACAAACCAGAAAATGTCACTTCATCCTCTAATGTTTGTACATTAAAAAAAAAAAAGACATAGGGCCCACATACCCTAGAGGGCACAAGATGATGTTTTTGAGGGGAAAAGGTTTTATACCCCCCCCCCAACTTTTAATTTTGGGAGATGCACCTGTCCTGGGCAACTCCAGGGTGCTCAATGAATTTGGGACCCTGTAATTAACACAAAAAATGATAGCACTGGCCTAATTAATCACTTATCAACACCAAGAAACACATTCTTTGGGTTCTCACAGTCTCCCAGAAAGGCTATCCAAGGAAGGTGTTATTGCTACAGTTCAGATTCCTTATGATAGATAAGCAATAATTCCAATTATGTGATAGAAGCCTTCACTTTCACACAGTTTCAACATCTTGAACAAATGTGAGCCCTGGGGCAAAAAAGAAATCACAGCATTCATAATGTATTACTGAAAGCATCACATATTGTACATTAGATTCAGAACAGAGAAGGAGAGTTGCTGCACTCAGACTCTGGAATTCCCTCCCAAAGGAGGCCAGGCTGGCCTCATCTTTGCTGTTCTTCTGCAATCAGGCAAAGACCTTTCTCTTTAGGCAGGTTTTCCTTAGTGACTGGCTGTCTAGGAGACAATAAATGGAATGCTTTATATTTTGTTGTTTTTAATCTGTTTTTTTATAATGTTTTTACTTAACATTTTTAATATATTGTTATTAATACTTCTTTATTAATTATTCTTTATAAGGGACATGGTGGCACTGCGGGTTAAACCGCAGAAGCCTCTGTGCTGCAGGGTCAGAAGACCAGCAGTCGTAAGATCGAATCCACGCGACGGAGTGAGCTCCCGTCGCTTGTCCCAGCTCCTGCCAACCTAGCAGTTCGAAAACATGTAAAAATGCGAGTAGATAAATAGGTACCACCTCGGTGGGAAGGTAACAGCGTTCCGTGTCTAGTCGCGCTGGCCACGTGACCACGGAAACTGTCTTCGGACAAACGCTGGCTCTATGGCTTGGAAATGGGGATGAGCACCGCCCCCTAGAGTCAGACATGACTGGACTAAATGTCAAGGGGAACCTTTACCTTTACCTAATACTTCTTTAATATTTGAATAATTTACTGCTTTTTCAGCTTTCATGCTGTGTTTTTAATGATGTAAGCTTCCTTGGGTCCCACTTTTATAAGAAAGATGGGGTAAAAATATTTAAATAAATTAATAATAAAATATTCTGCCATTTTTGGACTTTTATACAAAACCTGTATAAAGCATACACACAGGGCTCTATACAATTTATACAAGTCATTTTTTGTTTTGTTCTGATTAGATCTGGCCAAGGTAAAATACAGCAGCTTCTACATCACCACCTCAGTATTGTTGAGAAATAAAAGGGACGGATGCAGAAAACAGCGCGCTGAGTAGAACTGTAAGGCCCTGGCAGTCCCTTTGGACCCAGTGTATACTCTCCAGAGGTACAGCATTTGTTTCTATTATGAACTACACAATGGAAGCTTCAGAAAAGCAGCACTGGATCCAAGAGGGCAGAAACTTGCTCAGCCAAACCCCGGCTGCCCTCATAGACTGGCAAATACAGACAGACAGGTACTTGGCTTAAAAGGCACCTGTAAAATCAGAAAGAAAACATTCATTTGGTGACTCATTGAATTTGCATTCCTTTTTCTTAAAGCCAGTGTTTGGTGACAATTTATTCCCTGCTGTATCAGCTGGCATTCCTTGAATGTCCCACACCCAGCACACAGCAGTTCTTCTAACCATCAAGCCATTTTCTCTTTTTACTCTTCAGTGTCTTCCAAAGCACACAAGACTGTAATCTTTGCTTTTATCTCAAGACTATTTCCTTGCTGAACATGTTCTTATTCATCTGGGGAATTGGAACTGTGCCAGTCACTATAATCACTGTTTTCAGTTGGCAATGAAGATAGACACTTTGTTACCTTAATGAGCAGATGTACTTAATGAATTGATGTTTTGTTAATTCAGTCCTAGAGGAAAAGCTTCAAAAATGGAAATTTGTTTCTTCAGCAAAATCAGCCCCACCCCAATTTTATCACCTATTAATTAAAACATTATAGGATATTTGAGTGTCTCTTATTCAACAAACCCAAGTGTCAGAGTACTAAGGATAGAATAATTATGCTTGCTGTTCTTTTCCATTTAAGCAACAAAAGGGAAAAACTGTTTCTTGTGTCCTATTGATGTAAGGAGGTTTGCAATTCAAATTCCTCTTAAGAATTTGAAGCTCAGATTCAAAGCCAGCTGGAACTTGTTGGAAGCAGAAAATGTGTTTATTCAATCATACATCTAACCCATATAAGCAAAAACAGGAACAAGACAGATTTCCCCAACCCTTCTTTGTGGCCTTATAGTAGATGGGATTAAAAAACAAAAAAACGCTTTTCCATCTGCAATGTCTCTGCATACTACCAAAACCACACAATAAGAATACAGGGCAGGGAGAACTCTAACACAGAAAACTTCCATGTTAATACAGAAGACCCAGTGAGGTTGGTATAAAAGAAAAAGGGCTCCTGTCATATCCCTGACATGACCACACTCCTATGGGCAGTAATTCCAGTTGATCTGAATTCTGCAGACTCCCTATAGCTACAGGGAAGAATTTGGCTTCCCTTCTATTCTTACACTTCTTTCAATAAGCTCCTCTGACAAGACATAAGAAGATGAATAAAAAACAAAATCTACTATTCATGCACCTTTTTTGTGAGCAAGTAATATCAAATCAGCAACCCTCCACAAATAAACTTGCACGTGTATTCTTTAATTATCCCTTCATATATAGCACTCTACTCCCCAGAGCTTGGAAGCAACTGATTACAAGTAATGTACTTATCTATAACTAGTTACTTTTGTGCTCACTTTGGTAGCACATAAAGTAAACAATAGTTACTTTGGGGTTATATAATTAGTGGTTACTAAGTTACTTGGGCTCCATGATCACTGCAGATGATGACAGCAGCCACAAAATTAAAAGACGCCTGCTTCTTGGGAGGAAAGCGATGACAAACCTAGACAGCATCTTAAAAAGCAGAGACATCACCTTGCCGACAAAGGTCTGCATAGTCCAAGCTATGTTTTTTCCAGTAGCGATGTATGGAAGTGAGAGCTGGACCATCAAGAAGGCTGACCGCCGAAGAATTGATGCTTTTGAATTGTGGTGCTGGAGGAGACTCTTGAGAGTCCCCTGGACTGCAAGGAGAACAAACCTATCCATTCTGAAGGAAATCAACCCTGAGTGCTCACTGGAAGGACAGATCCTGAAGCTCAGGCTCCAATACTTTGGCCATCTCATGAGAAGAGAAGACTCCCTGGAAAAGACCCTGATGTTGGGAAAGTGTGAAGGCAAGAGGAGAAGGGGACAACAGAGGACGAGATGGTTGGACAGTATCATCGAAGCTACCAACATGAATTTGACCAAACTCCGGGAGGCAGTGGAAGACAGGAGGGCCTGGTGTGCTCTGGTCCATGGGGTCACGAAGAGTCAGACATGACTTAATGACTAAACAACAACAAATGTTACTGTTCACTCAGTTTAAACAGCAGATCCACATACACCCCTCATATCACAAAATATAACTGAAAGTTCCTTTAGTTTCAAAAGCTATTTGTTAAGCCAACGAAAAACATCCAACGGCATATGGAGCAGACTACACATTTACCTGAATGCTATGTTTATTTTCTTTGTGACCAATAATCTTCCTTCTTTATTCCATCCCTATTAACTCATATGAATTCCAATGTGTTTCTTCATTTGATTTATTAGTTGTAAGGTAATATTTGTGACACGTTTTGAACACTTGAAATCCAAAACATAAACACTAAGTCAACCACTTCTAAACTGTACTACAGTGCTGGACACATTTCCCACTCTTTTGCACATCCAAATGAACAGAGATGCAACAAGATGTCCTGATACAATCTGACCTTTAGCACACAGGGAGTAGGGTGGGGGCATACCAGAAGCATCAAAACTGCCCAGCAAAGCACAGTGCCATCAACTAAGCCTCTCTGACTTGCAAATGAGGCTCAGCCCCATTAATTCCTGAGTGTACTGTAAAACTTATGTCAGTGTCCTAAAAGCGTTCTGGACAGATTCCAATTCCAGACAAGTACACTAAAAAAGCAAGCTCCGAGATACAATGAATTGACTATCCAATGCTTGCAAATAAAAATGCTTGCCCATCATTTGAGATGGAATTTAGAGATTTTTTTATATATATAATTTTGAATGTCCACAGGAAAGTCTTTAAAAAAGGGGCGAGCACCCTGAACCATCTCTGGAGGAAAAAACAAGGAGACTGAGGCTGTCCTACTTTGGGCAAGATTCTTTGGAAAAGATAACAAAGCTGGGAAAGGTTGAAGACAGTAGGAAAAGAGGAAGACCAAATACAAGATGGACTGACTTCCAAGCCACAGGCTTAAGTTTACAAGAGCTGAG
Source organism: Intellagama lesueurii (assembly GCA_037013535.1). Taxonomy (NCBI): domain Eukaryota; kingdom Metazoa; phylum Chordata; class Lepidosauria; order Squamata; family Agamidae; genus Intellagama; species Intellagama lesueurii. The sequence goes on from JBAJHW010000003.1 coordinate 215,325,392, forward strand.
CAGGGCTGTTAAGGACAAGTCATCTTGGAGATCTCACATTCACAGGGTCACCATATGTCAGAGGTGACTTGGCCACACTTAACAAGCACTCTGTGCCCTTGATACTAGATGTCTGAATACAAATGGAAATCCCAATTGGAATAGACCTTTAAATTGATGTTATTTACATCAGTGTTAACTCACTATTCAACAATCGATCCAATGGGTCTACTTTAGTTGTCTGTAGGTTTATACCACAGACTGAAAAAATAACTGTAATCTTAAATGATGCTCTCATAAGGTAGCCATGGACAAAAGGGCCTTTGGTTCCAAAGAATGAAGAAGTTGCTAATGTTTCTAACAGAACTCTAAAGCCTAGTCTCAAACTGTAATTTCTGTCACATGAGAAAAAGGACATTCAAGAAATTTTCTTCTTAGATATATTAGAGTCACAATTTCATATTCAAGAGGAGTTGAGTTGTGTAAAGTTCAAAAGACTTTACATTCTCCTTTCCCAGACCAAAAATTTCAGTGTCCCTGAGCAACTTCCTGTCTAAAAGATAATCTTATGCCCAAGAACAGCTATGCAATCTTCCTAAGGTAGTACACAGATATTGGGACTGGAGCAGAGGCCTACTTTTTTTATCCCAATGAAATGTACCAGCCACACAATAACAAACAGTTCATTCTAAACAGCTTCACCAAACTGTCATGGCATACATACACTCAAGAAATTTATTTTATCTCCTCTTCCCTCTTCTGTTGGATTTTGCAGCACACAGACTGAGATGTAGTTATCTGCTAGCATAACCTGCTGTACATAGAGCCAAAAAAGACACCTGCATGCATGTTATTGGGAAACATCTATTTCAGAAACACGATCTCTTATTTCACTTGTGTGACTACATTTTAGAAAGCTATCCCAGACATAATCTCAGCAATAACTTTTAATGTGAAACCACACAGAACTAGACTGCATTTTTAGCTGTTTGCCTGCTCTTTTGTTATTCACCAATTTGAGATTTTGCCAGGCTTGATTATCAGAGACAATATGCCAAAGGTCATTTTTGTTAAATATACCTCAATGAACAAGTTAAGCTGAGTCATTATACCACCACTAGAAGAAGTTTATTAAAGGGGCACAACAATCAATGCTGATGAAGTGAAAAAGCAAGCTTAATGAGGAGGGGGCTGCAGTGAGGATGGAATACCAGCTTCAAGTACAGTGGTGCCTCGCTAGACGATGTTAATCCGTTCTGCGGAAATCGCTGTCTTGCGAAAACATCGTCTAGCAAAGCACGTTTCCCCATTGGAATGCATTGAAATCTCTTCAATGGGTTCCAAGGGAAAAGTCGTCGTCTTGCGAAGATCGTCCATAGGGAAACCTCATCTAGCAAGCGCGTGTCCCCATTGGAATGCACTGACAGCTATTGACCGCTAGTCAATGCATTCCAATGGGGAAAAGTCGTCGTCTAGAGAAAATCGCCCATACGGAAACATCGTTTTGCGAAGCGCAGTAGCAATCGCAAAAAGCCATCGTCTAGCGAATTCCTCGTCCTGAGAGGCAATCGTCTAGCGAGGCACCACTGTAGGTAAATGACCTTCTGCTGGTTTATGAAGTGCTGTTGTCACAATCACTGGACTGTCTTCAGAAAAGAAAAGAATCTGCATTCTAAATAATTAATTTCTCCAAAACAGTGAACAGGGGTCATCCTGATGAGTGATTATTTCACTTAGTGATTATCCTAGTGCCCAGAGAAGGCCCACAGTTTTCTGCAAATATAAAAAATATATGGTAGGAAAAGTCTACCAGTTAGTAAATTGGGGGGGGGGGGGGGAGGGGAGCCAGGGTAAGACCAAATTCACCTGGATATATAGGAAAAACAATTCTGGTGGGATGGTAATTTTTAACAAGACTTACAGATTCAGACTTTATACTGGTTTATGTTTTTTGTATGCTTAATGGGAGTAGTTCTTATGATACAGGATAAAAAATCTCAATAAAGGGCCCCTATTTTTCCTCTTCAATAGTGTGTTCTATGCACTAGGAAATGATATACAGAGTAGTAGCCTAGATAATCTTGAACATTCTAGGGCAGCCCCAAGACCCCAGGCAGCCTTCCTCTTGTGAACTACAAAGAGTCTGACTGACACGCTATGCAAGAGGAGAATACATTAAATCACAGAGTACTCCAGGCTCACGACAAGATGGTCAAGTTCTGTAAGATAAATTAATTAAACATTAAATTATTTCAGCTTCAGAAAATTACACTCCTACTGCCAACACAACTTGACATCTACTATATCCATTATATACACATGCAGAATTGATGTTCTAAGAGCAACCACACCTAGCCATTCATTCTCACAACAGTTATCTGTACTACAAGAAAGCCACTAAAAAGGCCAACCAGGGCAGAGAGAATCAGAATTTGAGATAATAAAGCATGTGCAGAAGTGAAACAGAGACACCATAATGGCTGCATCAGGAGAAACACAATTACCAACATAATAGATCTAAGATACATTACCTCAAAGATTTCACTAGGCGGTTTTACAGCCAAAAAATAAAAAAGATAAAATGGTGTGCCTGCATTACAGATTATGGAACAATTGAATCTATTAATCATGGGGTTAATCTATTTATTCACCCTGAGAAAATTACTGATCAGAAGAAAGTCTATTAAAAGAATACAATGATTCTGATGCCACTTCCATCACTTAGCAAGCAATCAGAAGATGACCCTTTACACCTTGCATTAATAAAAGTCTCATTAAATGCAAACCTGAAAGATGTTAATGTATAGGGGCTCATTAGTCTGGGGAAAAAATGCTTGCTTTGAAAGCAGAGTATTTCCTTATGGAAGTGAAGGTCAACTCTCCACTTATCAACTGCTGAGCTGGTTATCTCAACCAATATAGGTGGAACATTTAACATGGAAAAACACCCTGTAACACAACCTAGCAAAGTAAGGAGATGGCATGATCAGCCACAATCAGGAGGCAGAAGACGGCAGAATTTGCCACAAGTGCCTTCATTCCTCAGCCATGCCACACATGGACAGAATTAAAGTTTATGCAGAGGATCCAGCATCCTCAGAATGATGAGCACTGATTTTTGTCCCTTTTTTACACAACAACATTCCAGCTCCAAAAACGGAACTGAAAGTATATGGACCATATCTCAGAAATGGCAGTTGGCAGTGGGGGAAAAGAATGAGATTTCTTCAGCCAGAAAGCATGATTTATGACAGCTCCTACTCTTTCTTTAGAACAAATACAATTACAATATATAAGCATACATGCATTTGTTCATTTTATAAAAGATGTCAAATTCAGATTAATTTAGCATAGAATACTGTCTTTATTGTGAAGATTTATTTACCTCATTTATATGCCACCTTTCTCCCAAAACTGGAACTAGAGGTGGCTTATGGGGCAATTTAAAACCATACCAGATTAAAAAATACAATAAAATGACCAAAAAATTGAACAGAATTAAATTATGTTGTACAACTAAAACACAATTGAAATTAAAACTCCTTCAAATCAATTAAAATAGTAGTACAGTAGGACCCCCCATATCCATGGGAGAAGAGTTCCAAGCAGCCGCCAATGGGTCCTGAAAAGTACCTGATAATGGTGAACGCGATACTAGCATGACTTGGTTGGTGCTCCTGTCAATGCTCTGGTGGATGGCTGGTATACTGCCGCCACCAGGGCGGTCGACATGATCGCACCTAAACGCTCACTCCGCCGCCAAGCCCGACCAGCTCCCTGGTTTAACCAGCAGCTGAGGGCCATGAAGCGTAATCGTAGAAGGCTACAGAGTATTTGGAGAAGGGCCCCAACGGAAATTAATTTAAAAACCGCCAGGATCACGTCTAACCTTTACCTAGCTAGGGTAAAGGTTGGTAGAAGAGCATTCTTCGCTGACCGGATAAGCAAAGCTCACAACCAGCAGGCGGAACTTTTCCGTATAGTACGCGATCTATCCGGAGTTGGCCACAGTGATAGGCCTCCCTCTAGTATTTCCTGTGTCCAATTTGCGGCATTTTTAAAATCTAAAGTGGAGGCCATCCACCAGGACCTTGATCCCTTTCTACAGACAGTAGATCGAGCTGAGATGTCCAGTGCATTGTCTTGCCCGGTGAGGTTAACTTGCTTTCAACCTGTGACGTCCAATGAGGTGGACAGGGTGCTTGTGCGCTGTCGTACCACCACCTCCTCTTTAGACCCTTGTCCGGCCTGGCTTATCAAAGCAGCCAAGCTGGTAACAACAGAATGGGCCACCGCAATAATTAATGGGTCTCTCCAGGAGGGCCTGGTTCCCCCTGCCCTCAAGGAGACACTCATTAGGCCCATTAGAAAGAAACCTAATTTGGCGGCGGACAAAACTGGACATTATAGCCCCATCACCAATGTTTCTTTCTTGAGTAAAGTGGTCAAGAGGGTGGTGGCCGATCAGCTCCAGGCCCTCCTGGAAGAAACTGATGCCCTTGATCCATTCCAGTCGTGCTTCTGGCCGCGGCATGGTACGGAAACAGCATTGGTCGGCCTGCAGGATGACCTCCTGAGGGAGGCCGACAGGGGCAATATGTCCTTGTTGGTCCTCCTCGATATCTCAGCGGCCTTTGATACCGTCGACCACGGTATCCTCCTGGGGCGGCTCTCCGAGTTGGGAATCGGTGGCCTTGCTTTGGCGTGGCTCCGTTCCTTCTTGGAGGACTGTTCCCAGAGAATGCAGCTTGGCGAGATGGCTTCCACCCCATGGATCTTCAATTGTGGGGTTCCGCAGGGGTCGATCATCTCGCTAATGCTATTTAATATTTATATGAGGCCGCTGGGTGAGGTCATCCGGAGTTGTGGAGCCCAGTGTCATCAGTACGCTGATGACACCCACTACCTCTCCTTTTTTCCTACTGCAGTGGATGCTCTTCCGACCCTTGAACGCTGCTTGGGGACCGTTCTGGAGTGGATGAGGGCAAATGGACTGAGGCTGAATCCGGACAAGACGGAAATCTTGTGCGTGGGCGGCCCTGGCGTCAGTGGGTTGGGAAACTCCCTCTCCTTTGGGGGAGTGACTCTTCCCACGAAGAGTGAGGTTCGCAGCTTGGGCATCTGCGTGGACCCGGATCTCACCATGGAAATCCAGGTGGCATCTGTGGTCCAGGCAGCCCATTTTCATCTTTGGAAGATTGCCCAGCTGCGTCCCTATCTAGACGTGGGGGCACTCACGATGCTGATTCATGCCCTTGTAATCTCAAGAATAGACTACTGCAGTGCTCTCTACATGGGGCTTCCCTTGAGGTTGATGCGGAGACTTCAACTGGTCCAGAATTTGGCAGCCAGATTAATAGCTGGGGTGAAGAAATTCCAGCGCATCTCCCCCACTCTGGCCACCCTTCATTGGCTACTGGTTAATTTCCTCATCAACTTCAAGGTTATGATGATAACATTCAAAGCCCTAAACAGTTTAGGACCTTGGTACCTATCAGAACGTCTGCTCCCAGCCAGATCTGTCCGTAATACCCGTTCTTCACAGGCAGGGCAATTAAGGGCCTTGACCCCGAAGGAGGCCCGGAGGGGAAGAACAAGGAACCGGGCCTTCTCGGTGGTCGCCCCCTGCCTATGGAACAACCTGCCTATTGAGATCCGCCTGGCACCCTTGCTGGATGGGTTCAAAAGAACACTGAAGACCTGGCTCTTCCGCCAGGCTTTCCCAGAGCATTAAGATCTCGGCCTCCCTTTTAGCATCCTTTTTGCCATCCTCTCCATCACCCTTTTTACCACCTTCATTGCCATCTGTTTTAATTTATCCTGTTTGGTTATGTATTAATTTATTTTTTATTGTGTTTTAATATTGTTGCTGATATTGTTTTTAGCCACCCAGAGTGGCCTGGTTGCCAGATGTGCGGGTATAAATTCAATAAATAAATAATAAAATAAATAAATGGTCTCTGGCACCCTTTAGTAGCCAGTTCTGGTAATGACATTGTGGAAACATATATTTCTATAGCGAACCTTATATGTAGCATAGTAGTTCCAGAGCTCAAGCGCAGCCATTGAAAAGGCTCTCTCTAAGATCCCTACCACATGGGCCCCTGAGGGTGGTACAGTGGTGCCTCGCTAGACGATTGCCTCGCAGGACGAGGAAATCGCTAGATGCCTTTTTGCGATCGCTACTGCGCTTCGCAAAATGATGTTTCCCTATGGCGATTTTCGCTAGACGATGAGGTTTCCCCATAGGAATGCGCTGACTAGTGGTGAAAAGCTGTCAGTGCAGCTGTCAGTGCATTCCGATGGGGACCCGCACTCGCTAGACGATGTTTCCCTATGGGAGATTTTCGCTAGACGACTGCGTTTTCCCTTGGAACGCATTGAAGAGATTTCAATGCATTCCAATGGGAAAACGTGCTTCGCTAGACGATGTTTTCGCAAGACAGCGATCTTCGTGGAACGGATTAACATCATCTAGCGAGGCACCACTGTATACAAACTTGCCTGGACTTGCAAATTTTAAAACCCAGGCAAGTTTGTATAAGAGGATGTGGTCTGAGCAGGGACCTGTAAAATCAGGCCCCAAAGAGCTAGCTATATTTGTGGAAAGATCTTACTGAACCTACCTATCCAACAGAAACATCCCACTTAGGCTGGTTCACCCACTGTGCTATAAGACTGTGTTATTGCTGAATGTACATTTTGAGTAACATCCACATGAACATACAATCATTTTGGACTACTGCAGCTGGAACAGGATGTCCAGTTAGGGCAACATTTACCTCACTGACAGCACCACATAGCCAAATCAAATTGGCTCCAAGGCTCTGTGGCACTCATGTGTTTAGTACATGATCCATTCAACCAGCACTCTGTTACACTACCAAAGAAATAGTGCTTTGTGTCTGGTGGTTGCTTTCCCATTGCCCAGAACGATAAATTACAGTAACTAAACTGTCAAGGAGCCCACAAAAGAAACAGCAGTTAAGCTATTTCCCAGTAACACACTTTCAATCTGCAAGCATCCTTTACTTTGTTTCTTTTCCCTGTGTTAGAGACTTTTCCATGCAAATTTTTTCAAAGAATTCACAGACTAAACCAAGGGTAGGTTTTATCCTTTAGACATCTTTCTACCCATTGTTCAGCTGCTACAGTTAGAGCAGTATCAGTCCCCAAGAGGTCCACTTATCTCTGCTCATGAAAAATAAAGTAAATCTCGCAGAACCAGTACATAAGGACATGAAGCTTACAAGCTTGCAGAGAACAACTTGTATGGTGGTGCTTTACAGACACAAAGTTACTTGAAAAACACACAACTGGAATTTGCTTTCCATAAACTTTTTTCAAAAGCAAGGAATCTGGCTTGTGTTCTTTTTCCCTCTGATTCAAACAGCTGCTCTTAGACAGCAGAACACAGATTTGTATTCTCGAAGGCTTTCACGGCTGGGATCCGATGGTTGTAGGTTTTTTGGGCTGTTTGGCCATGTTCTGGAGGTTTTTCTTCCTAATGTTTCACCAGTCTCTGTGGCCAGCATCTTCAGAGGACAGGAGTTAGAACTCTGTCTGTGTTCTGTCTGCTCAACCATCTCACACACTACACCAGAACACAGACAGAGTTCTAACTCCTGTCCTCTGAAGATGCCGGCCACAGAGACTGGCGAAACATTAGGAAGAAAAACCTCCAGAACATGGCCAAACAGCCCGAAAAACCTACAACAACCATCAGAACACAGATTATTTGCTACTTACATGTGGATTGTGTGTTTTCCTATTTTACACCTAGAATTCCAGCAATACTACTTCCAAATAGAAAGAATCAGCTCCTCCAGCTCTCTCATCCAGAAAGACTGGTCTCCAGCAGTAGCCACCACTGAAGAAAAGGTCGGGGGACCTAGTTCTCAAACAGCATCTCAGAACTGACACATTTCACACTTCAACCACAATTTACTGGCTTACCCCCCTGAGGAACAAATACTGTTCAGACTATAATCTGCATTTAAATGTCAATTTTTTTAAAATGCCAATATATAAAATGTTACCCTCGAGAGAAGCTTCTAGGCTTCTCTCGAGGGCAACATTTTAGACTGGCATTTAAAAACTCAACATTCAGGGAATAACACAATATGCCTAAAGCCAGCTGCTGTTGACTCCAGCACCCCATGTAAGTATCAAAAAATTTATGATTCTAAATTACACAGGAAAGCCAACTGGGCCATCAACACCTCTACCAGGAGAAACATGTATCGTTCCACAAGGGTATCATGAGGATTAAGCCCACAGACACTTGCACACAGCTTTGAAAATGCAGTCCTAGGAAATGTGCATTGCAAAATATACACTAAAATGTGTACACTTTGTCTGTGATCTAAGTCAGCTGGCAACACATAATTAAGCAATCTTGGTTTAGGACAGTGGTTCCCAACCTTGTGTAACCCAGGTGTTTGTGGACTGAAATTCCCAGAAGCCTTCACCACTACCTGTGCTAGGCAGGATTTCTGGGAGTTGCAGTCCAAGAATGCCTGTGTTACCCATGGTTGGGAACCACTTGCAGAGAAGCAGTCACGTTAGATAGCAGCAGCAACAACAACAAACCAATGAAGTGTCAATACTTTCAAGTTACAATATCTTTATAATAAATATCAAGTACCACAGATCTCCTACTGGTACATAGAACATCAAAAAGATTTATGGGACTATAACTTCCAGAACCCCTAGGAAATATAGTACAAGCTCTGTTGAAACATAATCCCAACCCACATTCTCAACTGAGAAATCCAGTAATATAGCTTAATATAGAAATTTTAAATGAGCTTTGAGAAAGAAAGAACAAACATATGAACAGACAATGCAAATATTTATGCTACAGAATCTCACCGTATGTTGACCAATGCATGAGTCACCTTGCTGGCTGGTTCTTTCCACTGGCCAGCATTAGTGGACAGCCTCAAAACTGAAAAAGAAGAGACCAAAACAGAGTTATATTATGTTGTACCCATTTCACAACAGTTTCCAAGATATTCATTTGCTAAGTAAATTATTGGAAAATACAGAAATAATCTTAGATTATGTGTCATGCAGCCATCCAAATGTGACTACCACATATGTCAAGGTAGGTATTTTTCACATTACAAACAGACATATAAGCTACTGCAAATGTAAACCATTACACCATCTTTCTAACAGTTTTTAAGAGTGGCATCATTGAAAACAAATCTTGCCACCTTGAAAGTGGCATGCACTTTCCTGCCATGAACATCAGGAAACAGAAGGACAGACTCTGAAAGAACACCATAATCTGAAAAGCTTTCCTGAAATTTTACTGTGCTGCTGCCATGATATTCAAAACACAAATAAATGCTGGAAAGATTATTACTTATTTGGCATGTAGCAGGAACAATACAGGACCATAATTTTATTCTTCTGTTTTGTCTAGTTTTGAATAAGGATGTACATTCAATATTTCATTTACTGTTTTTATGTTTGAGATCACCTCTACCTGGTGACTCACATTTAAAACTGTCAATAATAGGCTTGCCCGAAGACCAAAAACGTAGAAGTCAGAGCATTTTTAAGCTTGAAACATCAAAATATGATCCTTATTGGAACATAACAACTGGTGAAACTACAAAGATTTCAAGTTAAGGTTACATTGACATATATGCTAGCTTTCACACATCCAACCTCCCTCTCTCAAAGTAATTCTTTTCTAGTTACAGCCTACTCTTTAAATATAACCTCCCTTCCATGATACAATTTCTCTCTCTCCCCCAAAATTCTAGCCCACTCTTAAAATATGACCTCCCCCCCCCCAAGATACAATTTAATTATCTTCTTTTTCTTCAGCTCTCACTTCTTTTCATACCTCCTGCAGACTTTTTTGGATTGGCTCTCCTCCTTCCTTCTTCCAGCCAATCACCTTATTTATGTTATTGCCGGGTAAACTTGGTGAGTTTCATCACAATGTTCCTGACTTTTATTGTAAAAACTTGCTACCTTATCATTATCACACTGCACACCATGATCTGTATTGATGGCTTTTCTAACATTTTATGTTTTTGCATCTCAGATTTCTTAGTATGGCAGTGGTACATTTACAATAGGAAAAGAAAGCAATGGACTGCTCCTTTATATTCAGTGATTGCAGACTCACTAATATACTCTTTGATCATATTTCTACACTAGTCATTCCATGTCTCTCTCTTCTTTATCCTTCTATTAACTGTTCACTCTATGGCAAAGGTGGGTGCTCAACTGTGCACTGGACGTATTGATGTTTAATCTGTGCACCCTTATGCCCATCTGCCCTCTCGGGTATCCCAGCAGCAAGCAGCAGCAATCGTATACATTTCTGTCTTCACTTAGCTACTGCATCAAGAATGAAAAAGTAAGATAAGAAAGCCCAGTCACACAGTACCTAGTGTAGAGCATGGGGGTGTCCTTTGCAATGCTGATGTAAGTACCACTCTATAATTTAGCTCTAAGCTCATGCATGCATTCTCTTGTCACTCTGCCCTGAGGGAGAAATCTAGGAATTCAGCTACATGGAAACCACCCAACAGACATAGCACTTCTTTAAGTGTCACTTCTTTAAATTATTATTTAAATTAAATGGGAGAAGCTGGGGGTGGGGCGGCAGGGAGGAAGCAGAGGAGGCAAGAGCAGGGATTGGAACAGAACAGAGGAAGCCTGGTAGAAGAAAGATAGCAAGGTATTAGAAGCACTGCTCACACATCGCTTGCCTTTCTTTCTGCAAATGGTGCTCTTCAGAAGTGAACGTTAAACTCGCACACACACACACACACAGATTGAGAGAGAGAGAATATCACTGTGGACAATGTGGAAGTATGTTTCATTATTCTTCTTACAGTTATTTGAAACTTTTGATTAATGTATTTTTTTTAAACCTCCACCAGGTTTATTTTCCCACCTTCCTAAAGTCTTCTCGCCTCATGCTCAATGATACTTTGCCAAGCATTCTCCAGGCCTCTATGAAGCTGGGACTATCAACTCTGGTGCCCCACAGACTTGTAACGTTGTTTGCTATCTCTGCTGCTCCTTCAGTTACTCAGTACTGATTGTGATTCTCTGCCCTTATTAAAGTAATTAAACATAGCTGAACTTAAAGTTCATGAATGATATGAGTTTCATTTATGTATTATGATATTAGTAAATTAAAAATACATCTTTTAAAGTTATAACAAGTGAGTTGTGGTGAGAATTTTTCTCTCATACTCAAATTGTACTATACAAATTACAAAAGGAAATATAAAATAAATACTGTTGCTTTGTGCTGCCAAGTCACTTCTGATCTGAAGCAACCCTATGAATGAATGACCTCTAAAACCATTTACAGCCCTGGAGGAAACTGATGCCCTTGAAATCCATTCCAGTCTGGGTTCAGGCTGCGTCAGGATATGGAGACGGCATTGGTCACCCTGCAAAATGACTTTCTGAGGGAGACTGACAGGGACAAAGTATCCTTACTGGTCCTCCTTGACCTGGCAGCAGCCTTCGATACTGTCAACCACGGTATCTTCCTGGGGAGGCTCTCTGGGTTGGGGATCAGTGGTCCGATTTTGTCCTGGTTCCAGTCCTTCCTACAGGACCGCCCTCAGAGAGTGCAGCTTGAGGAGATGATGTCCACCCCTTGGACTCTTAATTATGGAGTCCCCTAATGATCAATTAGGGGTTGATCATCTCCCCAATGCGGTTTAATATCTATATGAAGCCACTGGGGGAGGTCATCAGGAGTTTTGGAGCTTCATGTCACCAATATGCAGATTACACCCAACTCTATCTCTCTCTCTCCTTCCACCCCTCTGCAGAGGATCCTGTCCTGTCCCTTGAGTGCTGCCTGGACGCCATGCTGGGGTGGATGAGGGATAACAGACTGAGGTTGAACCTGGACAAGACGGAAGTCCTGTGGGTGGTTGACCCTAGTGTTTGGGCAGATGCGGGGGGCTCCCTCTCATTTGGGGGAGCTACTCTCTCTGCTAAGGATGAGGTTCACAGTTTGGGTGTTCTTTTCAACCCAGTGCTATCAATGGAATCTCAGGTAGCGTCTGTGGTCTGTTCTGCCTTCTTCCATCTTAGGTGGATTGCCCAGCGGTGTCCCTTCCTTGACACTGGGTCACTCACCACACTGGTCCATGCACTGGTAGTCTCAAGATTAGACTACTACAATGCTCTCTATATGGGGCTGCCTATGAAGCTGTTATGGAAACTTCAGCAGGTCCAGAATACGGTCATCAGATTATTGGCTGGGGTGAAAAAATACCATCATATCTCCCAACTCTGGCTGCCTTGCCCTGGTTATCTGTTCGTTTCCGTGCCACTTCAAGGTGATGACTTATAAATCTCTAAACTGTTTGGGACCTCGATACTTGGCAGAACGCCTCCTTCCAATGAGATCTACCCATTCTACATATTCTCCCAGGCAGGGCAGTTGAGAATATTGACCCAGAGAGAGGCCCAGAAGGAGAAGACCAGGAACCAGGCCATCTTGGCAGTTGCCCCTTGTCTTTGGAACAAGCTCCCACCTGAAATTTGCCTGGCCCCTTCACTGGGGAGCTTTAAACGATTATTGAAAACACGGCTTTTCAGGTAGGCCTTCCTGGAGTATTCAGCATGTGGTAGTTTCAGCATTACTTACTACCTGTTCCACCATCTTGTTTTTAAACTCCCCTATCACTTTTTAGTTTTTACTTTGTTACTAATTTGTTAGTTGATGTCTAATTTTGTTTTTGATTGTTGTTGTGTTCACTGTTTTTTATTATTGTTTATTGTTTTTTTCATTGTAAACCACTCAGAGTGGCCGTGGCAGCCAGAAGGGTGATATAAAGGTCAAATAAATAAATGATTACGTGATCGCTGAGCAGCTGGCAAATATGAAAACTGGCCCCCAGACCTGTGGAAGTTGCTGAGTACATATACATACATGCAAGAGAGAATGAATGGCTGAATGAAAAAATGAATGGCACATAGCACATGTATCGAAGGGGATGAACAGTCAGGCTGTGTGGGAGGGAGTGAATAGTCAGGCAAATAGGTTTGTGTGAAGGCTGAATGTATGAGTAATAACAAATGAATAATGTACAAAATGAGAAAGAATGAGGAAAAAGAGGAGTGACAGAGAGAGAATATAGCTCCAGATATATATTCACTTGAACATTTTTTTCCCATCTTGAACTATATTCTATTGTTGTTTTTTATTTTATTATATTGTTTTTATTCTGTTTATTATTGTTAGCCGCCCAGCGTAGACTTCGGTCTAGATGGGCAGGGTATAAATAAATAAATAAATAAATAAATAAATAAATAAATAAATAAATAAATTAATAAATTAATAAATTAATAAATTAATAAATTAATAAATTAATAAATTAATAAATTAATAAATAGGCATCCTTCAGTCTCAAGAGACTATGGTAACGTGCTCCGAATAGAGGTCTTGGAACAGCGTCTAGTGTGACTGAGAAGACCAATTCGAGAGTGACAATCCCTTCCACACTGAAAACAAATACAATCTGTCCCCTGCCCAGCTCCCTGATTTTGCTGGTTTTGGGACTGCCTCTTTGTCTCGGCCTGCTGAACAAGTGCCTCTTCAAATTGGGAGAGGCCATGCTGTACCGCCTGCCTCCAGGCTGAATGCTCAGATGTCAAGGTTCCCCATCTGTTGAGGTCCATTCCTAAGGTCCTCAGATCCCGCTTGCAGATATCCTTGTATCACAGCTGTGGTCTCCCTCTGGGGCGCTTTCCCTGCACTAATTCTCCATACAGGAGATCTTTTGGAATGCGACCGTCAGCCATTCTCACAACATGCCCAAGCCAACGTAGACGTCGCTGTTTCAGTAATGTATACATGCTAACAATTCCAGCTCGTTCCAGGACTACACTATTTGGAACTTTGTCCTTCCAGGTGATGCCAAAAATGCGTCGGAGACAACGCATATGGAACGTGTTCAACTTCCTCTCCTGCTGTGCACAAAGGGTCCAGGACTCACTGCAGTATAGGAGTGTACTCAGGACACAAGCTCTATAGACCTGGATCTTGGTATATGCCGTCAGCTTTTTGTTAAATCTAGAGTGTGTCAGAGATCGTTGAGCCAAGGTACACTAAATCATGTTTTAGCCCTTTTAGTTTTGGCTCTGTCCACCAATAATAAGCCAACTCAAACCACTTTTTGGCCACAATCCCCAGGAAATTCTAGCCTTGACATTTACAGGGTTGTGCACACTCCTATTCTATAGCATTTCACTGCATTGATCTAGATCCTCATTGCCTCATCTCCAGGCCCAAGCATTTTTTTGTCTGTGTCACTATTGAAAAAAGTATAGTTGGGACTGTTCCCTGATTGCACCTGAAGCACAACCTGGTTCTGCTGATGTTTTCAGGTCCACATGCTACTTCTTCTGTGTATCAGGTTTCTTGTTACGTATCCATCAAATGTTCCCCCTACTCTGCCTTGTTTACAGTGCTGGTTTGGTTCCTGCTGCTGATTGGCTCTGGGGGCTGTGCTTGCTCTCTGACCTGAGACTAAGGCATATTTTCCCAGCTGGGAACACTCTGCACACAGCAGGCTGGCTCTAAATGAGGGCACAGTGTTTCTTGCAGCCATTTAAATAATGTGTGTCCAGGAACAGCAACAAACACACTTTCATGTACACAGCACACACTGGTAAACAAGGTGATCATTCTCTACTAAACAACACTGTTCCTATAAGTTTGCTCTTGAAGGAGAGCCGCCTTCAAAATGTCTCACTAGAAAGAAGGAAGCTCTACCCTTTCAAGACGCATTATTTTGCATTCATGTGCTGATTTACAGCTGCACTGTGAGTATGCAGGCTGACCAGCACTCACATACAATTCTCTCTCTCTCTCTCTCTCTCTCTCTCTCACACACACACACACACACACACACACACACACACACACACACACACACACACAGAGCTTCTTTCTCATGTACGTTTAATATGTCAACTGAAAACCAAGTTATCCAATACTACTTACCCATGGAATACAAATTATCAAAACTCTGGTGCATCCTGATGATTTCATAGTATAGCTCATCATAGCTACTAGGCGTCGGAAGGAACGTATCTCCATAAGTGATGAACATATTAAACAGGTTTACCACCTTTAAAAAGAAAAGACTATAAAAATTACAACAGAAAAACTTATACAGAAGAGATAAGTATCATAAGCACTAAAATTAATGAAGCTGTCACTTTGTTTTTGTAGATGAAATAGTCTGACCATAAATACAGTCATTATTTTTTCTTTACCTAGAAAAAACAGTGCTTTGTGATGCTCAGATAGTATCAGTTGCTGTCAGCAATAGGTATGCGATTTTAAAAGGAACATTTAAAGAGCCTGAAACATCCATGACAAGTATGTCTGAAAATCCATGCTGTACAGGACCTTGAGGTGTCAATACAGAGAGGGGAAAGGAGAGGCAAAAAATACGGAAGAGGAGAATGAGGTGGGCTGTTCAAGCATCCAACAACTCATATTAAGTATCCTCATATTAAGAAATGGATTTGACAGATGAATGTTGTAAGGAAAGAGTGAAGAACCTTTGGCCCTCCTGATTTTTTGGACTACAGCTTCCATAATGCTTTCTCATTGGATATGATAGATGAACTCCAAACCACCTGGAAATCCAAAAGCTCACCACATCCCTATTGTAAAGTTTCAAAAACGTCCCTGTTTGTATGAGAATGTTTCAGTAGCAAACCTTTCTCACTCGCCAGAATGCTCCTCTACTGTACGAATAACTAGCCAGTATTCGGATTTCAGTAGACAGTGAGGCCAGAAAGTTGAGCCTTCTAGCAATAGAC
This sequence comes from Intellagama lesueurii, assembly GCA_037013535.1. Classification (NCBI taxonomy): domain Eukaryota; kingdom Metazoa; phylum Chordata; class Lepidosauria; order Squamata; family Agamidae; genus Intellagama; species Intellagama lesueurii. The sequence goes on from JBAJHW010000003.1 coordinate 215,341,214, forward strand.
AGAACTGCAGCACAATTCTCATTCCCAGTTCAGAGGCCTAAATAGAACTACAAAGTTCCTTCAGGCTAGCTGAGGCCCTGGAAAGATCTGTCCTCTTTAGATTTGGGGATACCAATGCAACATTTCTTTCTTTTTTCAGTTTTCACTTGTTTACAGATCTGTAGTTCAATGAAGTATGCTCAAAATCCTACAAGGTAAGCTTCAGCAGTATGTGGACCGAGAACTCCCAGAAGTACAAGCTGGATTTCAAAGGGGCAGAGGAACTAGAGACCAAATTGCTAACATGCGCTGGATTATGGAGAAAGCCAGAGAGTTCCATAAAAAAATCTACTTCTGCTTCATTGACTACGCAAAAGCCTTTGACTGTGTGGACCACAGCAAACTATGGCAAGTGCTTAAAGAAATGGGAGTGCCTGACCACCTTATTTATCTCCTGAGAAATCTATATGTGGGACAGGAAGCAACAGTTAGAACTGGATATGGAACAACTGATTGGTTCAAAATTGGGAAAGGAGTACGACAAGGCTGTATATTGTCTCCCTGCTTATTGAACTTATATGCAGAATACATCACGAGAAAGGCAGGACTGGATGAATCCCAAACCGGAATTAAGATTGCCGGAAGAAATATCAACAACCTCAGATATGCAGATGATACCACTCTGATGGCAGAAAGTGAGGAGGAATTAAAGAACCTCTTAATGAGGGTGAAAGAGGAGAGCGCCAAAAATGGTCTGAAGCTCAACATCAAAAATACTAAGATCATGGCCACTGTTCCCATCACCTCCTGACAAATAGAAGGGAAAGACATGGAGGCAGTGACAGATTTTACTTTCTTGAGCTCCATGATCACTGCAGATGGTGACAGCAGCCACGAAATTAAAAGACACCTGCTTCTTGGGAGGAAAGCGATGACAAACCTAGACAGCATCTTAAAAAGCAGAGACATCACCTTGCCGACAAAGGTCCGCATAGTCAAAGCTATGGTTTTTGCACTAGCGATGTATGGAAGTGAGAGCTGGACCATAAAGAAGGCTGACCGCCGAAGAATTGATGCTTTTGAATTGTGGTGCTAGGGGAGACTCTTGAGAGTCCCCTGGACTGCAAGGAGAACAAACCTATCCATTTTGAAAGAAATCAACCCTGAGTGCTCACTGGAAGGACAGATCCTGAAGCTGAGGCTCCAATACTTTGGCCATCTCATGAGAAGAGAAGACTCCCTGGAAAAGACCCTGATGTCGGGAAAGTGTGAAGGCAAGAGGAGAAGGGGACGACAGAGGACGAGATGGATGGACAGTGTCATCGAAGCGACCAACATGAATTTGACCCAACTCCGGGAGGCAGTGGAAGACAGGAGGGCCTGGCGTGCTCTGGTCCATGGGGTCACGAAGAGTCAGACACAACTTAACGACTAAACAACAACAACAGTTCAATGAAGAACACAATACATACAAAGGAGCATTTGATCCTCACCTATATGAAACAGCTTGCCCCAATATTTCAGAGCTACAAATAAATACCCAGACACAGCAAACTTTCTTAAATTCATCTCCATCTTACATCTGCATTGTTTGTGCCTAATCTGGCTACACAGAAACACAGAGCTTCAATGGAGAAAGTGATTCCTTATACAGTAGTACCTACAATATACTCTTTATCCATTTTTCCCAAGGCAAATACCACCAACTCTATTCATTTTATTTTAAATCCAATGTTATTTATATATTGCAGACCACTTTAGGATTGTTTTGACGAAAAGCCTTATAAAAATGTCTGAATAAATATATGAACTAAATACATTTACTTGAAAAGAAATGATGTCCCTGCCTTCTCTGAAAACAAAAATGGACACTTACCATAAGAGCCAAAGTGAAGATGTTGTGTTTGGCCAGCAAAGTAGTCTCATTGGACATGAGGAACTTCAATAGATTAATCAGAGCTGAGAAAGTAATGAAAAGAGGCTTTTTGAATACAGCTGCATTTTCATAAGCAGATACTGTACTTGCCCAAAGTATAAAAAGGAAGCACATGTCAGTTAATTAGAATTCTGCTCCTCACAGATAAGCAGCCTTGAGAATTGAAGGCCTGCCCTCATCAGATTTATCAAACCTGTTCAATTTGAGGTAGAATCACCTGCCACTCAAGTCAAATGACACAGAAGCGTTTTTTCTTACTTGTCAGCACCTTAAGTGGCATCCAGAGCCTGGGAAATCACCTGTCTCAGCTTCACATACTGTATCGCAGGAGCCCCAAGAGTCAATCTAAGCTGTCACCGGTGCTTATGATACACAAAGCAGAACCAGGTATGAGGCAGCTCTATAATAGCTTCACAATGGCACACATAACACTCAAACAGAAGTGATACACTGTGTCATGTCACTTAGGCCAGGGTATGTCATATCACACTCCCTTTAGAAGTGCTGCTTGGAAACAAAAGTACTTTATCCACTGGATTCTGCACCCCACTTTTACAGTGACACTCTCTCACATCAACAGCCAACGGGACAGTAACTAAAAAAAGTATAGATCACACATGCCTTATAAGGAATTCCTGCATTCTGAATACTGGCCAAAAAAGTGCATGTATTTGACAGCATCATAATTATAACTTCTGTTCTGTTTAAAGATTTTTGGGGGCATGCAAAACAAAAATTCTGCCTCTGATCTAAGAATGATTTTTCTGCTCTGAAGCAAGATGTAAATAAGGCAGTTCTAAAACCAAATTCCTAGGCAGAATTTTCACAGTCAAGAAGCTACAAAAACAAGTTTCTGTCAAAGGCTCTTGATAATTCTCTAGCTTGATCGGCTTAATGTCAGCCTACAAGCTTAATTTTAAAGTTGCAGTTTGAGTTTTATTGGAACAGCATTTCTACTTATGGAAACACTGCTGTGTAAAAAAACAACATATTCTACTATGCACTAGTTGGCAACCTTCATATGATCAGGACACCAACCTGGGACGAGAGCAATCTGACAAGATCCAGAAGAACAGACCAATTATGCCAGCTCATCAACCATCTGGGGACCTTGATAAGGGTGAATGTTTAAAGTGAATTACACAAATGAAAGTTCTAATGGGTTACACAAGAGGGCAGCCCAATTTAATATTATGGCAAGTAGGGGAAAAAATTAAGAACAGACAAGGCAATGGAGAGGACCTCTGCTCCTATTTGGAAGTGCATTGATCTATTTAGAACAGATTTCATCCACTGTTTAATGACAGCAGAAGTGACGTTAGAAAATTTTTAAAAAAAAGGAAGGAAAAGAAAAAAGAAATAACCAGTCATGGCAGTAAGAGTTGTTGACTCCCCTTCTCTTTCACAGATATCTAGCACAGTGGACATAAATCAAAAATTATCTTTAAATATTACTACCAGATAGGAAAGACTCTACAACACATGACTTGCTTGTGAGTATTAGTACAAATGTACACCTCTCTGCAAACATTTTTAAAAGTCCTACATATCTTGTCCTCCCATTTAGAGCACAGAATCCTCACACCACTGCACACTCTCTCCTCAGGCAATTCACTCAGCTCTTTATGAGCTGTGTCCTTCTACCTTAAGTGCACAGCTTTATTCGATAGTGCTATGATGAGTTATGCTTTTAGGACTGCAGACAGGCCTTTAATGCCACACTGATTCAGCTCAGAAGAGACTACCCATATAGTGCTGAGAGGCATGAGCCTTCAGAGCAAAGCAACAGCTTCAAATGGGTTCTTCACAGAGCAGAGATGCAGTCAGGCGATGTTTCCAAGGTAACTAAGCCTCCATGGCAAATGTCACCGTCCAAGGCAATCACTGCTCCAGACTAAGACAGCTGCCCTGAGTCTCTGTGATGGCAGAGGGACTTCTCACACTAGCAACAATAATGTGCTTTTACTCGTTGTCCAGGCTTTAAGAAATTCCTCAGCAGAATCATTGGCTCAAGTGCTTAGAATACTATATGACACTCTGTGGAAACTGTCACCTACCTTTGGCTTACCAACACTTGCCCCTGTTGGGGGGGGGGGGACTCCTTCTTACTTAGCTGCAGTTGTCATATCAAATTTTTTCAGTTTAGTGGGGATTCGTTTTCACTGTCCAGTGAGCCTTTCACAAAAGCAGGTGTATAGTTCCTGGTAACAGTTCTTAGAGTGGGATTTAAAATACCCATTCTTGCTGAATCAAATTAAAGATCTATGCAGTATTTCTCCCATAGTAGCTAACTAGATCCCCTTGCTAGTGCAGAGGTAGAACAAAGTGGGGCACTCCAGATGCTGCTAGCCTACAGCATCCCTTACCACTTGCTACACTGGTGAGGGCTGATGGGAGTTTTAGTCCAACAAAATCTGTAGAGTTGCAGTTTACAAATCCCTGCCCTGTGCTTTTACCCCAGCAGCCTGCAAGAAGTGGGAGAAATAAAGCCTCCGCTCCACTTTTTAAAAGTCTGCCTTTTGTTCTATCTACCCAGAATCTGCAATAAATAATGTTAACGTGCTTCAACACAGAACAAAAAATTCACCAACTAGTTGTAAGAGCTAGGGTTTATGTTATTTTTGCTTGGACTATTCATGTGAAGCCTGCATTTTGGGCTTAAGTTTAAGAACATATAGAGCCTTTCACAACAAGAAACAAGAGCCATTGCTCAATTTATAAGTGTCAAGTCTTTTTAAATATATGTCAGTTTCAAGCTGCCAGCCAACAGGCACTGAGAAAATACCACAAGATAGATGGCCAGGAAGCAATAAATACAAATGATTAATATAGAAAGTTGCCAAACATTAACACAAAAGAGTAAAATTTCACTAGTTTTTCTGGGCTGCCTGAAATACGTGTCATGTTGCTACAAAAATATTCACCTGTCATATTCCAAAAAACATCAAGTCTTATTTTGGTTCCCAGAAACATAACTCCAACGGCTGACCACTCCGCAGCCAAAGAACAAAAGGAGACAGCATTTGAGACTAACACTACTATGCTTTACTCAACCTTTGTTCTGTATTTTAACCACGTTCGAGGGACTCTTCCACGAGATGCTATGCTGTCACTTGAACGTCTACCACTTGTACCCCTTAAACTCTTTCAAGACAAAGCAAACTACAGAACTCAACACAGAAGTTACAATAGGAGGCTGTGCTTGCAACTGACAGCTTGGACATCGTGTTTAACAGCCCTGATTTTAGCACTCACTTAATTTTCTCTCCCTGATATAAATACAACCAAAGAATAAAGTGTCAGACAACCTGTTTTTAAGCTCTTCTCAAGATACTTTTTTCAAAACTGAAATTGCTAAAAATGGTATGGTTCCTCAGCTTGAACTACCTTCAAATAGACACTTCTTGTGCTTAGGCAGAGCCTGCTCATAAGCATGAACTAGTTGTCAGGAGATTAAAACTCAGAACAGAAACACTGTGGTTCTTTTCCTTTTTTCCACTCCCTGGGAAAAGCAATAGTGTTCCCTGGCCAACAACTCACTCTCCCCATTTTGCAGCTCCAGGACTCACCCTCAAACTGAAATGAATTCAACACCACCATCCCCGTTAAAACAAAACCACTGATCTGCTTACATAAAAGCCTCAATGAAAAAAAGGCTCTGGTAAATTAAAATACAACAGAATTGATGACAGCATGTTCACCAAGGAACTTACCACTTTTTTTTCTCCCCTTACCACATTAAAACTTCAGAATTTATATAAGTTTATAAAACACTGGCCAGGTTGAAGGACATTCAACGCCCTTTCTGCAGTTCCATGAAATATGCTAAAAAGTATAACAGTTGTACTGAGCCTTAGGCATAACGTATGCAAACAATTCAAGTATTGCATGTTGTGCCCAGTTCCAGTAACAACCTTTTCAACTCCTTCATGGTACCCAAGAAAGAATGATGTTTTGCTTCCTTACTGCAAAATCAGAAGCAGTTCTACCTCCTGAGTTCTTATTCTTACAGATGCCCCATTTCTTGAGGCAAGAAAAGAGGAAGAAACAGATCAGAAAACTGGTTCTTAAGTGGAATTGTACCAAATCTGTGACTGAAAATGGAAGATCATGTTGTTCCTTATTCGAGGAAGTGCTTATAATTTAAATCAAAGAAACCTCCACAGATTTCTTCCATTTCCTACTTAGTGGTACAGTTTCAGCTGTGAAAAAACAAAGAAAAGAAAGGAGGACCTTCACAGCTGACATTGTACACATTTTAAAGCAGCAGCTGAGGACCTTCCCAAATGATATCCAAAGCATCTGCCAGCGAAAGCTATTTGCTATCTTCTTTTTAAGGGTAAATAGTAACAAACAAGTAAATGATCAATAAATTGGAAGCACATGGCTACAAGTGAAGGGGCCAGGGCTAGGTCAGGGGCATGGGCAACTGTATGTTAATGCAGACCGAAGCCTCTGACCTTAAGATGAGTTCCTAGAACTTGTGGCTTTTGCACTGAGCTGTAGTCACCTCATGGGCTTGTAACCTGCAGCTGGATCACTGCTGAAAAAAGCATCATATGAGTGCTGGTGAGCATACCTCCTGAAACAGCTGTGCATACAGATGCAAAAGGCAGCAGAAGCTTTGAACCTTATGGTTCCCCTCTCAACCAAGCTTAAAACAAGAGTCTGGTATTGATTTCAAATCCTAACTAAGAAACAAGTTTATTTGGCCTTAGTCACAATTTGTATTATTAACAATATAACCGTATTTGAGCAGGTAAGGGGAATGTATTGTTGAGCAGAGATGAGTTGACAATACATGCACTTGTTTCCCCTTCACAGCCTCCATAGTAAAATAAATTCAAATGTTAGATATAAACAGGCCTCTGAAGAAAGGTGACAGGATTCAACAGATAACATTAATTCCTGAAGTTGACCATATGAGATGTGAGCAGCAATCTGATGGCATGTCCATTCAAGAACAGAAGAATGAATAGCAATTAAGACCAACAGCTCTGAAAACTGGGAAAGGTTAATTATGCAATCAATTAACTAATTATGAGGAACTGCTCATTTAACACCTTCCACTTGCAGGCTTCTCAACAAGGAATTCCCACTAAAATCTGTCTCTGTATGTAGACAAATTGGAGAGGACTCAGAAGAGAGCAGTAAAGACTGTAAAGGGATTGTTTAGAAAGGAAGGCATATGAGACAAGGTCGAAGAAATCAGACACATAATAAAAAGGCATGAAGTTAGGAAAGAGAGACAGGAGAACAATTATTTTTAATGTTTATATACATGTATACTCACACAAAAGGCTGCTGTAAAAGAAAAATAAACCAGCTGCTATCTATAGCCAAAGACAGAGCAATGGAACTGGATTAAACAGAGTTCTTCCACTTATGGGTGCTTGACCAGGCTGATAGTGCCCTCCTCATTATAATTAATTTATATAAATTATGCTGACAACTTCCAGGGCTAGCTCAGCCAAGTCTGCCACAGTACACTTCTAGCTCTACATATTTCAATGCAGCTAGATAAAACATGGCAGAGATTATTTCTGTAGTGCCCAGTGTACTGAGGAGAAAGCCAAGCAGTGAAGCCAGGACAAATAACCGTGCATTTCCCTTGGAAGGCCATTAAGTCAACTGCATAAATAATAGCAAGCAAACTGAACAAATGTGGCCAGAATCCCCCATTTGGGTCTAAGCTCTAGAGATAACTCATGTTATCAGTTCAATGGACTGGGCAAGCCCTTTGTGGACAGCTGCGTATTCCAAACAAGGAAACTGGAGTAGGTCTAAGTCATTAATAGTGATAAAATTCAGTTTATTTTTTTAACTCCACCACCTGCACATCATATTTGTCATTGACTGTCTTAGCAAGTGTCATAAATGTCTTAATAACAGTTCTTGAAAGCAACTAGCTCCAGGAAACAATCAATCTACCAGGGGAATACTGAGGGGTTGTTTTTAGGCAGCAGAATCAGCCACAGTCACAACCAAACTGCTACACAACAGCAATGAAACCACACTTGCCAAGAGAAAAGATTATTTACAAATTAGCTTTGACAGGAAAGTTATCAGCAGCATTCCCAAGAGAGAGAGTGCCTTGTGGATTCAGTGTACATCCTAGAAATAGCTACTAATTTATTGCAAATAAACACACCAAACCTCCCTGAGGCACAGTCTATCCCAGAATCTATGGACATGGCAGCCAGTTACCTAGGGACACTCCTGGCACTGCCAGGCTCACTGTCAGTCAGTCAAGCAAGCAAAGTGATTTCACCGAAGGGGAACTAGGGAATATATTTTAAAAACAGAACAAGAAGATCCTACAAGGAAAAGCAGAGATGTACTGGTCAGAAAATGCTACAAGAAGAAAAACGGCTCACTGAAAACTGTCACGTAGCTGGGAGAAATGGGCACACTATGATTCTGCCATCTAAACAACGCATGTAGAATGTTACTTTGCAGGGACTCCCTCAACCTTGTCAAAAGGAAAAGGAAAACTTCACCTCCCAATACAACTTTTTCTGAAGGTTGTTTTAAGTACTAACTTGTCAATAACTTCATATTGGATGTCCTTACTGCACACAACTTTGAGGCAGCTTCATGCCAATAGCTAATATAAAACACCGCTACACTGTATCATTTTTGTTTTCTACTTGCTTCCTTCTGTCTTGGGCATCCAGTGCTAACTCATACACAAATGTGGATGGAGGCGGACTAAGAAAATAGACTGGAAGTTCTGCTGATATGGCAACTACTCCACTGTAAATCACAAACACTATCCAGACTAGCCAAGATGGTTTCTGCAGTGATAAACAACACGAGTGTATATAGTTACAGATATAGATATTTAAGCTTTTGGACTAAGAGGTCTCCAAAGCAACTCATAATTTAAAAGCAAAAATTAAAACATTAGAGGAAAAATATTTACTTTATTTACTTGCTTACAATTATTGTTTGGCACAGATAACATATAGGTCAGAATTCTACTGACATTTGCGTAAGGTTTGTATAACTTCCCCCAGTTAACTACATCTAACTGATGAGGTGGTGCGTTACCTCTCAGTCACATGCCTCGTTCCTGACTGTGAACCAAATGTGTCTGGTATCTTGTCAATTAGCCACAGAGAGTTATGTAAAACTTACATGAACATCAGTAGGGCCTGGCCATTGACCAAAAAGGAGTTAGTAAAACGACCATCAATTCCCAGTATGATGTAGTCGATAAGGACTGGGACTCTGGAGACCAAGGTTCAAATACCTACTTGACCATGGAAACTCACTGGGAGTATGGAACTGGTAAATCCACTCCTTAAGTATCTCACCTTGAAAGCCCTATTCAGATCGCTGTAAGTAGGTTATGACTTAATGGCACAGAACACACACAAAACAACCATAAATAAAAGCAATAAATCATCCAAAACAGAAGCACTATTCTAAAAAAATCTGATTCTACCCAGAGAAAGTATTGCAACCACTGACCAGATGATCTTCTCAGATGCTAATTAGCTAATCTCTGAAGGCAAATGCACCTGAAGAATATCTAAATCAGATCTTAGAGATCAAGTTCAAACACACTCATCTTGATTCCAAGCTGTTTTTTTACTGCAACAAAGATTTTTTCAGATAAACATAATAAAGGAAAGCAATAACAATAGAATAATAATCTATCTTAAAATGAATAATAGAACCATAAAAAGACGTGGGGACAAAGAAAGGCACAATTGCAAAATAAAGCATACAATATATCAAGGTAGATAAAAATCAAATAAGATAACCATTAAAGTGTTAAAAGCAAATATGGAAAAAGAGAAGGAGAAATTACTGCCAACATCAACAGACAATAAAGTATCATTATATGAATGAATTTCTCTTTTCTTCAGCTGTCTCAGCACAGCACAGCAATGACGATCTAGATAGATCCTTAACCTTCTCTCCATTTGCTTATTAGTTTATGCATACTCTACCTTCTCTCTCCATTCCCTTTGATAGAGCAGGTCTGCTTGCTTTCAATTACAGTACATGCCTAGGCAATCTTTTGACAGCTAGCAGAAGGCTAAGACGTATCATCGCTCCATTGGATGAGTCTTCCAGCAAGGATAGGCCAGAACCTCACAAACTTGACAGGCAAGAGAAACTGCCAAATCCTGAAGATCATAGACTCTCAGGAGCCCAGGGCTAAAGCCCCCAGAAGATGATGATATATCAGCTGAGACACAAGAGAACGCTGAGCCACTGCCCAGCCCACAAGTACACCAAAGGATAAACCAAAGGCAAAGGTAAATGATACCTTTATTAGACCCTTAAAATTTTACTTTTAAAAAAAGGTAGCTTTCAACCCATACAGGTCTTTGTCAGGCTGGTGTCAGTGAATTGTGGATGGTACAGAAAAAACATATGAATGTTCCAAAAGTCATGGCAGATGTACATTCTGTTTCTTAAAGGTGAGTTCTAAACTGCAGAATGAAAACACAAGCCAGGAGTGTGGGCTTTTTCATGATCCAATAAAGATATCACCTATCTGTGCTTTTTTGCACAGCATAAAGGCATAGGCCTGGCTAGAAGCCCCTAAGCAAAGTACTTGAGTGCAATGAGGCCTCCTCAAGAGTGTGTAAAGCCCTTCCTCCTAGAGAGACCAGTGGGCCAAATCCTAAAGCTGAGTTTTGCTGGGGCTCCAACAGTTCAGCTATATAAACCTTAATCTGGACATGAGAGTTGTGCTGCCGATTCTTTTCTGTGTATGGCTTTTGTGCTGCTTAACTATGCTTGTTGGACTCTCTCTGTTGGTTTTCTGAAATAATTGGATTGAAATGACTTTGCACTGCTCCTAAAGTATGCCTTTGTATCTCCAGTAGAAATCTGTTTGCCATATCTCTCTGCAATGCCTTTATTTTGATTCTAGGCTCCCCTGGCTGGGCGTACTTCGTGCCTCAGCCTGGCAAGACCTTGCCTTTGGGGACAGCCCAACTGTGAGCATAACAAGAAGATGCACAAGTTTCGTTTACAACATGGCATTTCAAACTTTTCCCCCATTTAGCCAAGACTATTGCCAAATATGCTTAGGCAACTATGTTTAAGGCTCTATAGGGAAAATTTTAACAGACTTGTTCTTGGCAACAAAACAGTAGCCAGTGTTGTTCAGGTTAGCAGTTAAGCGACCATGTTCTGAATCAGCTAGGTATCAAACACAGTCTTCAGAGCAGCTCACATACAACACATTACTTTGAAAAGTCAACACTTATTTTCTAGAGCAAATTCAACATTCTTCTACATACATTTTTCTCAGAACTTCGGGGCCTCCATGACACTTCACTGGTCTTTTCAAATGAAAGTTCCTGCATTTAAATGGCACATATTATCCTGATCTGGGCACTGACTCAGCCCTGAAAGATATACTGACAAGCAATGAGTGTGGGGGTTTTAATGCTTCCTCCTTGACTCTCATTTTTTCTGGTGTCCTCACACCTGGCTTCATGGAAGCTATCATGTTTTATTAAACCACAACTTCCCAAAAAATACAAACTGGGAAACTGACAGTTAGGCTCCTTCCAAGCCAGGGTCAGAAACTGTGGTTTAAAAAACCAGAAGAGCTTCTTCAATGTTGAGCACAAACCTCCTGCAACTGCTGAAGAATCCAGCTATAGCTTCAGTTACTGTCACAATGTATGTGTCCATGTGGAGGCCAGCTCATGCTTACCATCTTTTGGAGACATTATTTTAGTAGCTTCCTTTCCAACTTTCACTGTTTTAATAGATTTAAATTAGTTTTACTTCAATATTCTGAATATCTTGCAACATTCTGCCTCTTGCTGCCATTTCTACGGTATTCAAAAGAGACACTGTTCTTCACAGCCAAAAATAGCTATTAGAGTTAATTAAAAAGCAAGTTTTAAAAACCGTTTAAAGCAATGAACAAGTAACACAGCCATTGTCCGAACACCACCCTCATTTCTTGTGCAGAAGCACTTTGCACTGCATGTCACACCTAGTACTCTGTTTATTAAACACAAAACAAATGCCAGCTAATTAGAAAATCAAGTGAACAGATGCCAAGACAAATGTTTGAGAGGGCAATAAGATGGTATTTTAATGAATGTAGCAATCTCTCAAGAAAAAGAGTGCTTTTATTCTTGCTGCTGGTTTGAGGTTGGTTACATTATTCACTGTCTCTAACCATTGCTTTACTGTTTGTATTTCATACATTATATTTAATGTACTTCACACTGCCAGAAAACCTTGCTTATTGCGAATTCTAAACTCTGTTGTGCCTCCTAATTTAAAAAAATGGTATTTGTATGACACTTAGCCATACCTAATCACCATCCATACCCCCCTCTCTATACACACACATCAAATCAAGAGAAAAGCCTAAATTAGGAGGAAAAGGAAAAGAAGAATGCAAAGAAAAGAAATGCAATGATAAAGCTTTGCCTGTATACCTTAAAGCCATGTAGGACCAGAAGGCAGAGTATCTCACAGGTGTCCAGTCCCTGGAAATGCTCTATGATGTAATTTTAGTGCCCATTAAAGCAATACAGGCAACCATGTGCAGCAGCCATAAAATAAAGTTGAAGGGCCACCTGCAGCTAATGTGAGTATAGTATAAAGGAAATGAGAAATAGGCCATGGGAACTCACTAGCATACTTTTAGTAAACTGATAAGGGCTAGTAAATGTTCTGGTAAAATCAGGATAAGGCCACATGGTCATGGAAACAATACAAATGCAAGAGTAGGTGATAACTTTAATCAACCCTTAAGAATATTTAAAAAACAAACAAACAGTGAACTTTCGATGATAAATCATCTTCTTCAAGGCTGTGCATCAAGTTCTTGTGGGCAGTTCCAAACTTGTATGCTCTTTTTAATGCCCCAGATTCACATGGCTGATGAGGTAGAGGCCAGGCAAACTTTTTAGATGGAAACAGCTGCAGCATGCATGTTGCTTTCAAGCTCTTCTTCAGCTAGCAATTTGGAATATATGGCTATTTTGGGGACATTAAAAACAGCACATCAGTTTGGAACTACCCAGAAGAACTTGATGCACAGCCTTGAAGAAGATGATTTATTATCGAAAGTTCGTTATTTGTTTTTTGTTTTTTTGTTTTATATTCTTAATGGTCGATTAAAGGTATCATCTACTCCTGCATTTCTAAATGTTTTGGTGTTAGTCATGCAAATGGCCATGACAAAAGCCATCACCAGTCATACTTTGTGATTAGCATGAGAGCAGTAACAATTCAAAGCATGGGAGTGGCTTGACAATGTTCAAAGCCAGCATTCTTCAAAAATCAAGCTAAATGCTAGGAATTAAAAAAAAAACAGATGAAAAGGCCTTAGCCAGTTGTTTGGGACAATCCCTATAACTATTTTACGACTACGCAATTCCATATGCTTCACACAGTTGTAATGAACATTCCCCTCTGAGCTTCAAACCATGTCTAATTAAAGCAGGGAAGGAGAACCTATGTCTATCCACCCATTTCAGTGTTGCCAAGCTATAGTTCCTCTCTGATTACAAGCTATGCTGTTCTGGGCTGACAGCAACTGGCATCCAAGAACATCTGGAAAGTCACAACCCCTCTCTTCTAGTGTTAGAGAAACTGCAAGACTACTATTAAAAGGAGCAGCCCTGTATCTCCTATGTTCATGGTTCCCATCCTTGGGTAACCCAGGAATTCTTGGACTGCAACTCCTGAAAACCCTGCCCAGCAGGGTGGTGAAGACATCTGGGAAGTGCAGTCCAAGAATGCATGGGTTACCCAAGACTGGGAACCACTATTCTACAAACTCCAGCAGCATGGAGAAAAGTAAAATTTGCTGTGTGATATTATTGCACTTCACTTTGTACCAAGTGCTACTCCTCTATCCATCCAGAGAGAAAATGAACAAGGTTTAAAGCAGTAGTTATGAAGCTCCCATAACATCTAGTTTTAGACTCAGCTCTAGAAAACAAAAAGGACACAGTCTTAAGAACATAAGAGCCCTGCTGGATCAAGCCAAGGGCCCATCTAGTCCAGCTTCCTGTATCTCACAGTGGCCCCACCAGATGCCTCTGGGAGCACATGAGACAACTAGACACCTGTCTCCTGATACCCCTCCCCTGCCTCTGGCATTTTGAGGTACCTTCCTTTTAAGCCTGGAGATGATACATCCCCATCATGACTTGTAACCTGCGATGGACCTTTCCTCCAGAAATCTGTTCAATTCCCTTTTAAAGGCATCTAGGCCAGATGCCATCACCACATTCTGTGGCAAGGAGTTCCACAGACTAACAACATGCTAGGTAAAGAAATATTTTCTTTTGTCTGTTCTCACTCTCCCAACACTCAATTTGAGTGGATGTCCCCTGGTTCTATTATTGTGTGAAAGGGAAAAGAGCTTCCCTCTATCTATTCCCTCTATCTTGATAATTCCTTACCAGACCTATATAACACCCCCTACATAGATACCTTAAGAAAAACCCCAAAGTGCCACATGCCATAAAGGCAACACAATGTAGAGAAGATAATGGCAGTACTTTCATCTACCTGCATTTAGCTACTGAGGAGAGAGACCAGAAGCCAACTAACAGAGCACCATTTTCAGAACTTTTCAATACAGCATCCCAATGGCGCTCTGAAGAAGAATTTCACTGAATAAAACACGCTGTTAGTCACAGTCCCCTTGTCATGACAGAGCACTGGGTCTATTCTAAAAAATCTTCTTTATGAAGCCGCAGTATGCTTCTGTGGAGACATAGTGGTTTATTGTACTCAAATGTTAGCAGTCTCTCCTGCTTTCAGACACAGAACAGGCATAGAATCAGAGGTTAGATAAAGCTATAAGCTCAACCTGCTTCACCTGTAGAAGCCAAATACAAACTCAGTGCCTAACTGTTAATTGTTATTATGTCCAAACTCATATTATCCAGGCAGAACAAGGCATAATGGCCAAAATGTTGTTATTGTGTGTTATCAAGTCAGAACCAACTTACAGCAACCCTAATAGGGTTTTTCAAGGTAAGTGAGATAGTTAAGGAATGGTTTTACCAGAGCAACTGTTCCAGTCAGCTTCCTGAGCCCTAGTCTGCCACTCTATTCACTACATCACACTGGACATATCTGGACATTCTTCAACGTTAATAAGGAGGAGAAGAACACAGATTAAAAGTGACTCCACATACAGGGATAGAGGGCTGGCCCCAGCATAGAGCTCCCACTAAAAATGGTAGTTCCATCTTCATTGTCACACCTAGTTCCACTCTAAAATATAAATGTGATACAAACAGAAAACTTAAAAGTTCCTCTGTATTTCTCCCCTTATATGGAGATAGCAAAATAATTCAAACAGCTGCACTGTAAAACTACATCTCCTTTTCTTACTTTCATACATTAAACCTCCTGGTGAAATGATCCCACATAAAGCACTGCAGGATGGTATTGACAGACTGTATATATTGAAGGAAGTTAAGAGAGAAATCTGAAAGACAGAGGCAACTCTGAAGGTTCCATTTCATCCAAAGCTCTGTTTGATTCTTGTTACTGTGGGAGAAATTGAGAAAGGACAGGGGTACTGGTTGAACTGCTTTTTCATTCTTTTTCCTCTCCTTGGGGTTTGTTTCTCTGATATTTTTCAGAGAAAATATCCTGCCACTCCAAGCAATGACAGGGAAATAAGACATGCCCTGATGTCTATCCATGTTTCCCTTTGCCTCGGTGGGGAGCAGATAGGTGGACCCAGTGAATAAACACTTCCTCCCTCTTTGCCCATCACCACCATACTGTCAATACACACATTTTGGAATCTGAGACTGAAAGCTCTGCCTTCAGTAGGAGTCACCACAGCCTGAAGAGGGGCAGATTTCTGATACATCCAACTGCAATCATGAACCAAGAAGTATTTGCACTATGTGAATGAGTAAGGAAGATATACCAGTGCTGGAAAAAGAAACAAGATCAAGAATTTACCTGACCAGAGCTCCCTCCAAGTATAATGAAGCCTCACTCTGCATTTCTTCTGATAGCAAAGCAGCTTGTGTACTATTTGAATGCAGCGTCTACAAAAAAAGATTTAAAAGCCCAATATAATAAGCCACATGTAACTGCTGTGCACAGTATAGGAGCAATGGCAAACTTCCAAGAGCCAGCTGTACAAGACAGCGATACCAGAAGACTCCATGCAGAGATGTGACTAACAGTGTTGAAAACAATGGCCAAAATCCTGTTGGGCAAGTTCTGCCTGTACAACAGGAATTACATCTGCAGCAGCAACAGCAGGTTGCCACTGATTAAATACTTCCTTTTTCAATTTCAGAGTACACAAAAACTGCATCCCATTGTGTGTGAGCCATGTGTACTCCAAAACTGAAAAAAGATGTCATTAATCATTGGCAATCTGCTGCCACTAGTAATGTAATTCTTGTTGCACAGGCAGAGATATACAAAAGGATATTGGCCACTGGCTACCCTACACTCACTGGAAAGGCACATGATTTCTTTGACCGGGTGACTGCATCAAAATTTTACTGGGAAACTACAAGCATTTATCTTGGTTTCTAAGTGCCAGTGTGGTTTTGAAAGCCAATAGTTTCTACACAAGCTGTACTCAACTTCAGTAAACTAAGATGTTCCAAGTTTGAAAAAAATAACAATGCAATTTGAGAGAATACCTTGTCTGCATCTACAGCATTACTGCCTACTGAGCAACACTTAATGCTGCATGTACAATCACATCAAGTTTGATCTACCACATAATTATATAAGAAAAACCTTGCCATTTTAAACAAAACAGGTAAGCTTTTGTTGACTTTTTAAAGACTGCTAATGCTTCACAATACATAAAGGTTGGTGGGGGTTAATATCTGCACTGGCACTGTGACTTTGGAACTGATGCTGCACATGAATTATTCTACAAAATAGCAGCCTTTAGGCTCTGACTCTAGGTTAGGACTTTTTCAAGTCCTTGAGAGGTTGCTCATGCTGTAAACCTTGTATCTTTATCTCTTTGCATAGGCAAAGGAATCACCCCAACCATTTTTAATTATAGAATTAGAATCTGAGTTCTCCATATTTTATGTTTTTTTCAGGCATCTTAATTATTTCCACAGTATAAATAATAGGCTTGCCATTTTTGCTGGTATTTTTTGGATGGTCTTTTATTTACAGAGTTTATTAACTTTGCCATTATTGCATACTCAGATAATTTTTCTTTCCAGCTCTCTATTGTTGGACATTCTTCTGTCTTCCATTTGATTGCAAAGGTTACTCGGGAAGTTTTCAAAATGTTCAAAAAAAATTTGATTTCCACATGTACAGATATCTCTTCATCTTTATACAAGTCCACTACATATGGTATAAACTGCCATCTGTCATTTTATACTTCCAGCAAGCCTTTTTGTAATTTTTTTTTACCATCTTTTCAGTATCTTTTAGGGTAATAGACTACTGGTAGAACATCTTATAACAATTTTCCCTTAGAGTTTGACAAGCTGTAAATTTGATGCCCTTTGTCCATAGATTTTCCCAACATTGTAGCAATGCTTCTTTGTTGAAGTTTTGCATCCATTTCACTATACATATTTTTACTTGTTCTTCCTCAGTATCAAACTGGAGCAATAATTTATAGATTTGTCCAAGTAGGTGATCTTCATGTTGTAGGGCAGTCTTTTCAAATTCTGTCAAGATTTTTATGTCTCCTTTTCTGGTACTTAAATCTTCTTTCAATCTAGAAGCAATCTGAAAGTAAGCTAACCATTGTATGTTCTTCCCTTCTTTAATTTCTTGATATGATTTAATTTCTCCTTGTAAGTTTATCATATCTCCATAAATTGTAAAGTCATTATTTTTCCTTACTTATTGGTCATAATATGCATCTCTTGGTGACATTAATATTGTAATTGATGAACTTATTCTTCTTTTTGATATTTCCCATACTTTAAATAGACGATCTCTAATTATCTGGACAGATCCTGAAGCTGAGGCTCCAATACTTTGGCCATCTCATGAGAAGAGAAGACTCCCTGGAAAAGACCCTGATGTTGGGAAAATGTGAAGGCAAGAGGAGAAGGGGACGACAGAGGACGAGATGGATGGACAGTGTCACCGAAGCTACCAACATGGGTTTGACCCAGCTTCGGGGGGCAGTGGAAGACAGGAGGGCCTGGCATGCTCTGGTCCATGGGGTCACGAAGAGTCGGACACGACTGAACGACTAAACAACAACAATTATCTGTCTTTTGTTTGTAGTTACATTTTTGTGCATTATTTTAATTCCAAAAAATTATGTAAATCATTCTCCAAATTTGAAGGTTCTAATTTTATCAATGTGTCATTTGGCTTTTTAATCCAATTTGTTATCCAGATTAATCCAGCAGCCTGGTAGTATAACTTTATATTGGATATTGCAAGATCTCCTCTTTTCTTCTCATGTTGCAGTACTTTAAACCTTATTCTTGGTTTTTTATCATTCCATATAAACTTGTTTATTTGCTTTTGCCAATCACTCAAGATCTTTTCAGAAACTGAAATTCGGAACATGTGGAATAAAAAAAATTAATTTTGGTAATAAATTCATTTTATAATGGAAATTCTTCCTAGCCAAAACAATTTTAGCTTAGACCATCTTTCAAGTTCTTTTTATATTTGTAACTAAATCTTCACGTTATTGTCATTGAAAAGTGTATCATTCTGAATAGTCAAATTTATTCCTAAATGTTTAACTGTTTTTTTGGTTATATTGTTGGAAAAATCAGAAAATATATTGACCCTGTTTTTTCCCAAATAATGTATCACTTTATTAAAGCCTTATTAGGTACAGAAACCCAGAATCAGCACGTTCTAAGACTTGCCTCCCAAAACATAAAGCACTGTAGCTTTGGAAAAATGTATACTTAGTATATCTTCAACATTACTTTTCTTGCTGTTGTTGTTCTGTTTTGCTTGAATTTTTAATGTTTTTCTAACTACCAGATAGAAATGAAGAGTCAAAGTTTATGACAAATTCAATTTGAATCCAATATGTGTAATATTTTGTAATTTTTTCAATATATTTATGGATATGGGCATAACAAAAGAGCACAGTAAACGTATTAGAAAAGCTGATATTATATTCTGTGCTTTTAAGTTGAGTAATCAGAGTAACATAAGCTGCAATAATATAACTAAGAAGGTGAAAACAAAAAAGGGGAGAAGCATTTTCAAATATTATGACTATAATACTGTACAGTTTTGTCTTATTTGTTTCTGTTTTTGTTTGTTGTAAATGTTGTATGCAATTATATGACATCCCAAAAAAATAAGGATCAAAATTTCCTTTCCTAATCATTTTCCTTTCTGTATTCCCTACTCCTTTTAAGGAAAAAAACAATGAAAAAAGAGAACACACCTATACGTAACAATTCAGTAAGTAATCATTACTACTGACAACTGCACCACCACCAGGCAGTTCATTTTTGAGTAGTTGAGTTCTTTTGCTTTGTATTTGGCTGGTGCCTTGAAATACTTTCAGTCTTAAGGTTTTTGAAATTACTTAAATTACTTATTCTGCTGAATAAGTAATTTAAGAAAGCCCTTGGAAAAAAATGGCATTCATTCCATTTTTAATTTCTTGGCACATTGAGCAAAAGCATGACAGTTACAAGTTTCTGGAAAGCCAAATGGCCATACTATCCTCTCTTTCCCAGAAATTGTAATTTTAGTCATGAATCAGAAAGATGATTTGATTGTTGGTTAACATCTCAAATCAGGTCCCTAGTTAGCCAACTCTTACTTACACATAAAGGTCCATGGGAAATTCTTTCATCATATGTGTTATAATGAACTCCACCATCAGATCTGGAAATAAAGGTTACAGAGACAAAGAACAATAAAGATCTAGGTCTTACAACCAATCTAATTTCAAATATTAGGTTATCAATTCATCTTGGCTCATGTTAATTATGATCAATATTCAGCATGGACATGATTAAAAGTAGTAAGTACAATTTAAACCAGGGGGAGTGGGAAATTGAGTGGAAGAGTCCACGATCCTATGGTTCCTCCCTTACACACAATTAAGGGATGAGAAATCTTAAATCAGCACCAATCTATAACCAAGATTACCATCAACAATTAATTTAGTAGCTACATTTCTGTTTGGAGTTACTCTCTTTTTTCAAGAACCCAGGAATATCCTAGTAGGCAACACATGCCTTGAGAGGCATCTATATTTATCACTGAAGTTCCAGGCACCACCTCTTCCATAACGCTGTCCACTTTTCCATTACTCTCCATATCAAAAACTATTTGATGCCTAGAATTGCACTAACTTCACAAGAAACTAGTTTCAGAAACTTGTAGAGAAAGGTATATTTTAAATCAAAATGCAGAAGGGTTCCTTATAGTTTATTTATTTATTTATTTATTTAACTTATATGCCGCCCACTCTACCCAAAGGTCTCTGGGCGGCTTACAACAATTAAAATACAGTTAAAAAAAATAAAACAATTAAAATACAATTAAAATATATACTCTAAAAATTGCCATCAGGACCCACAGTTGATATTATTTCAATTAAAAGCCTTCTGGAACAGGAAGGTTTTGACCTGGCGCCGAAATGCCATCAGCGTCGGTGCCAGACGAATCTCAATTGGGATAGCGTTCCATAGTCTGGGGGCAGCTGCCGAAAAGGCCCTTTGTCTACAAGCCATCCCTCTTACCTCCTTGAGGGATGGCTCTTTCAAAAGGGCCCCCTGGCTAGATCTTAACTGCCGGGTAGGTTCATATGGAAGGAGGCGGTCCTTCAGGTATCCAGGGCCCAAGCCGTTTAGGGCTTTATATGCCAAAACAAGCAATTTGAATTGGGCCTGGGCAGCAACTGGTAGCCAATGTAATTTAAACAGAATCGGCTTGATGTGTTCCCTAGCGGCCCCACCACTCACCAGCCACGCAGCTCGATTCTGGACCAGTTGCAGTCGCCGGACCATCTTCAAAGGCAGCCCCATGTAGAGCGCATTGCAGTAATCTATGCGAGATGTTACCAGTGCGTGTGTAACTGTCATGAGACTCCGCTCATCCAGGTAGGGCCATAGCTGGTATAATTTCTGCAGCTGAAGGAAGGCGCCCCTGGCCACCGAGTCCACCTGGGCTTCCAGAGTTAGACTGGGGTCCAGGAGCACCCCCAGGCTGCAGACCCTGTCCCTTAGGGGGAGTGTAACCCCATTCAGGGCAGGGAAATGGCCCTCCAGCCTGTCCGGCGAAGCACCCATTAACAGCACTTCCGTCTTGTCTGGATTGAGTTTCAATTTATTAACCCTCATCCAGTCCATTATCAGGTCCAGACACGAGTTCAGCACAGAAACCGCCTCACCTGGATTGGTGGAAAACGAGAGGTAGAGCTGAGTGTTGTCAGCATATTGCTGACTCCTCAGCCCAAACCTCCTGATGACCTCTGCCAGCGGTTCCATGTAGATGTTAAACAGCATGGGGGACAGTATCGAGCCCTGAGGAACTCTATGACATAAACGCCATGGGACACAGCAACTGTCCTCCAGCACCACCCTCTGGACACGGTCAGCTAGGAAGGAGCGGAACCACCATAAAGTGGTGCCCCCAAGTTAAAGCACATGTTTCAAAGCACAGTCTAACTGATAAAACTGCAGTAGCTAAACATTTTCACTTGATGCTTAGTCACCCTAGACTTATGACATCATAGTTTTGGAAATATTTCATTCCTATTTCTAGACATGGGTCTATGGATTCCAAAGTGGACAACATAACCCAACCATCTTTGTAAATATTTGTTGACCTTTTTTATCAGTCTTCAGAGAACTACAAAACAGATGGAAACCTAAAGGATCCTTTCATTCATTCCTCCACACTTGCTCAGCCAGTTTTATTTAAAGCCTTCAGCCTTTAATTCTGTTTATGGGCACTAACTATACCATTTTAAATTTTAGTGCATTAGCCAGCCAACAAAACCTGGCAGAGCAGATACTCCATTAGCCCCTGCAAATCTTCAGAATACATATGTTCCACTATATTGCAGCCAGTGTCAGATGGATTTATCTATGAAGATTTATTTTTCACCTTGCCAGAAGAAGTGAGAGGAAAGGCATGCAGATGCCATAATGGTAAATCAAACACATTCTAGTACTACCAAGCAAACAAATATTCTCTATTCAAAAATTTCCCTCACCCAGTCTTTGAAGAAACTACTGACCAAATCTGGCCAAGTCGACTTACCAAGCACTGCACAAACTAGTGGCCGACATGGAAGGTTCTTGTCAGCAGCTTTCTTTCTGTGTCTCATAGGCTTCAAACAGACAGAAACAAAATAATCAGATAGTGCTGGACAATGACACTTAAGAAACATCAGCTATTTGCCATGGAAATATAAAATACTGCCAGAAGGAGTATTTACTTGTCACATCCCACAGAGTGGCTAATTTACTAATTTGGTTATCTGCAGACACCAGAATATCTATTGGCTGGGCTTCAAGCAGCTGCAGTACCAGTAATCTTCTTCTAAACATTACTCAGCCAATACTAGAGAATAAATGATGGAGGAGGGCAAGTTTTCATCCATTCATTAGCTGTAGTATTTTCATCCACTAGTTGGAAAGGAGAAATGAATCTCAAAGTCAGGTTATTTCAAGAACACCTACTAGGACACCATGATAGAAAAAAAGCCTTGCATTACTATTTCAGTATATCAATTATGTTGATAACAGAACTGACCCCAAGAACTCTGTGAGAACAGTATGATGTAACCTCATTCCAAAAATAGCCACTTGGTGTATCTGCAGTTCTATCTTGAACCAAATATTGCCTGGAAATTCACTTCCTTTCCAAACTCTGGGAAGAGTTACACATCATAATGCTTCTGGTTTTGTCTCAGGTTTAGCATGCTTGAAATGAATTTAAGTGCAACTTTTTTTTGCCCACAAAGCATGTATTTGTTTTGTTTTGTTGGAAAGCATGTTTGTTTAAAATCACCTACTTGGGGCTTATTTATTTTAACTCGATTATGAACATAATTTAGTTTGAATCATTTTGGCATATGCAAATGCCTCTGTTGGAGTAAAATGTGTCTGTGGATTTTGTCAAGTAGTGTATGCCAGGATCACAGGTTTCAGTCTGAACTATAACTCTTAATATTTTCCCTATCTGTTTCTATTTTATTGCTGCACCACTAAAGCACTGGAAACTACTGACAGCTGCCTCGCTGGTGGTTTATTTCATTGTACTTTGCCAATCCCTTAGGATCTAGTGCTATGCCACATTGAAATGTATTCAAAAAGCAAAGTACATTATTAAAAATAACTCCCAATTTTATTGGATTACAACTCTCCACATCCACACCACAGGTGCTAGTTAGAACTGATAGGTGTCGCAATCCAATAACACTGGAGGTCCCTGTAATAGATGGTTGCTTATGGAACGTGTTTGCCATTCTGAAAAGGCCCATTCACATTCCTCAGTGGACTGGTTCAAGTACAATGACAGCCAAGTTTGCATTTGCCAGTTTGAATGAAATGGGAAGCTGAACTATGGCAATGGACTTCAAGTTCAGAGGAACAGAATAGTAGAGGGAATAGGAAGCATGTTAGACAAAGGCATCACCAACCCATGATTTGGCATACTGTTTCAACTGCACTGAGAAAGCCGTAGGCACATAGATTTCTTATAATTTAAGTCAAAGCGAGCCAGATTACAGTTATTTAACATAATATTTTGCTATGTGACTTCCTCATTATATACTTATTTGCAAAAAGAAGCAGTCCAAGGAACATTGGTGGCAATGACCTGATCCTTGAGTTATGTGAAACAGTATTTGCTCCTCACTCACAGGACTTGTATTTTTTAAGGGGTGGGGGGGAAAGCTGAATGTCCTCAAATAACTTCCTAACTTTGTCTATGGACCATCATAATGGAAGAACATTCCTCAGGGTATCTTCAACCTTCACCTCAGCTCTGCTGTTCTCTGAGTAGAATATAAGAGAAGGCCTATTTGCAAATTGCTAAAAGTATTTATTTACAACACTGCTCCTTCACTCCTCTTCCACCGAGTACATCTGTAACTACTACCTGTACAGCCTCTCACACAAATTGACCACTGTGATGGCTAAGACAGCTGCTCACAAAACATTCCAACTACTCATCAAACAAAATGACAAAGTGCCTACAGCCCAGATTCTGTGAAGGAAGAGAAAGTTATGGGAGGCAGGGGTTAGGAACAGAATAAGAAAAGTTTTGCAGGACGAGCTGGGAACTGGGGGAAAAATTAGAAGTGGGTAAGCTAAGGTATGAGGTTGCTGAAGGATGGTGAGGCAGGTGAATTTTACAAATTGCTTTGAGCTAAAAAAAATGGTTTATTATTGCTTTCTCATTTTAAATTCAATACGAATGGAAGTACCTTGCTAGATCAGACCTAACTCAGTCTTCTAACCACACAATAGATAGATGCCTGTGAGAAATTCCCAAGCATGACACAAGAGAACAGCACACTCCCACTTGTGTTCCTTACCAATTAGCTGCATATTGGCTTTGATACTGGGGGCAATATATGGCCCAAAAAACAGCTGTTAACATCTATGAATTGCCCATTTTCATTCAAAGCCATCCAGGCTGATGGCCCATCATGTCTTCTTATGATAGCAAGCTCAAGAGTTTATTTATATGCTATGTGAAGAAATGTTCCCTTTCATCCATCTGTAATTGCCACCATTTATCTTCACTGGATGTCTCCAGATTCCAGTAATGAATGGAGCAAGATACCACTCTCTTCACTATTCGCACATTTTATATATTTCCAATAAGTTCTCCAGTTTGTTAGGTTCTTTTTCAGTGCCAAATAACTCTAGATGCTGAAGCTTTTTTTCCCCTTACAGGGAGGTTCTATAATATACTTTTTAAACAGGTGATAACCAAAACAGTACCTAGTATTGCAAGTATGGCTGACATCATGGATTAGTATGAAGAGCAGCATGCTGTTGGCAGTATTACTTTCAATCTTGTTTTTTGAAGCTCAACATGCAATATTACTATGCACTCCCCTCACATGATGTAACTCTGCACTTGCTCTGGAGAATTTTTTTCTTGCAGATTTGAATATATGATCCTAGTATTGAGCATTTCTAGTCTGTAGACCATTGTTATGTTTTCTATATTTGTTGGCATATTCTTGTTAGGATTTAAACAGATCTGGTCTCTGTGGCATGAAAAAGTTTTATCAGTATTCCATTTACATTTGGTAATTTATTTCTTCCCAGTGCTTTCAAAGCATATTTCACTTCACTTTCTAGAACTGCCAGTTCTTCATCATAGGATTCCTCTTAGACTCAGAAAATCATGAAGCTGGAAGGGACCTATAAGGCCATTGATTCCAATCCCCTGCTCAGTACAGGAATAAAAATCAAAGGATATCTGCTAAGTGGTTGTCTAAATTTCTCTTGAATGCCTCCAGTGTAGGAGCACTCACCACCTCTCGAGGTCATTGGTTCCATTGATGTACTGCTCTGACAGTTAGGATATTTTTCCTGATATTCAACTGAAATACGGCTTCCTGTAACTTGAGCCCGTTGTTGCGTGTCCTGCACTCAGGGATGACGGAGAACAGATCCAGCCCCTCCTCTATAAGACAGCCTTTCAAGTATTTGAAAAGTGTTATCATATCACCCCTCTGTCTTCTTTTCTCAAGGCTAACCATGCCCAATTCTTTCAGTCTTGCCTTGTAAGGCTTCGTTTCCAGTCCCCTGATCATCCTTGTTGCCCTCCTTTGAACTTGTTCCAATTTGTCAGCATCCTTCTTGAAGTGTGTGGTGTCCAGGATACAGTACTCAAGATGAGGTCTAACCAGTGCCAAATAGAGGGGAACTAGTACCTTGAAGTACCAGAAGTACAAGCTGGATTTCGAAGGGGCAGAGGAACTAGAGACCAAATTGCTAACATGCGCTGGATTATGGAGAAAGCCAGAGAGTTCCAGAAAAACATCTACTTCTGCTTCATTTATTACGCAAAAGCCTTTGACTGTGTGGACCACAGCAAACTATGGCAAGTTCTTAAAGACATGGGAATGCCTGACCACCTTATCTATCTCCTGAGAAATCTATATGTGGGACAGAAAGCAACAGTAGGAACTGGATATGGAACAACTGATTGGTTCAAAATTGGGAAAGGAGTACGACAAGGCTGTATATTGTCTCCCTGCTTATTTAACTTATATGCAGAATACATCATGCGAAAGGCAGGACTGGAGGAATCCCAAACCGGAATTAAGATTGCCGGAAGAAATATCAACAACCTCAGATATGCAGATGATACCACTCTGATGGCAGAAAGTGAGGAGGAATTAAAGAACCTCTTAATGAGGGTGAAAGAGGAGAGCGCCAAAAATGGTCTGAAGCTCAACATCAAAAAAACTAAGATCATGGCCACTGGTCCCATCACCTCCTGGCAAATAGAAGGGGAAGATATGGAGGCAGTGACAGATTTGACTTTCTTGGGCTCCAGGATCACTGCAGATAGTGACAGCAGCCACGAAATTAAAAGACACCTGCTTCTTGGGAGGAAAGCGATGACAAACCTAGACAGCATCTTAAAAAGCAGAGACATCACCTTGCCGACAAAGGTCCGCATAGTCAAAGCTATGGTTTTTCCAGTAGTGATGTATGGAAGTGAGAGCTGGACCATAAAGAAGGCCGACCGCCGAATAATTGATGCTTTTGAATTGTGGTGCTGGAGGAGACTCTTGAGAGTCCCCTGGACTGCAAGGAGATCAAACCTATCCATTCTGAAGGAAATCAACCCTGAGTGCTCACTGGAAGGACAGATCCTGAAGCTGAGGCTCCAATACTTTGGCCATCTCATGAGAAGAGAAGACTCCCTGGAAAAGACCCTGATGTTGGGAAAGTGTGAAGGCAAGAGGAGAAGGGGACGACAGAGGACAAGATGGCTGGACAGTGTCATCGAAACTACCAACATGACTTTGACCAAACTCCGGGAGGCAGTGGAAGACAGGAGGTCCTGGCGTGCTCTGGTCCATGGGGTCACGAAGAGTCGGACACGACTTAACGACTAAACAACAACAACAGTACCTTGTGGGATCTGGAGACTGTAGTTTTGCTAATGCAGCCTAAAGTAGCATTTGCCTTTTTTGTAGCCACATCACACCATTGGCTCATATTCAGCTTGTGATCTATAGCAACTCCAAGATTCTTCTTGCTCGTAGTATTGCTGAGCCAGGCATCCCCCATCTTGTAACTGTGTATTTGGTTCCTTTTTCCGAGGTGCAGTACTTTGCACTTATCCCTGCTGAATTTAATTCTTTTGTTTTCAGTCCAGTGCTCAAACCTATAAAGATCATTTTGAATGTTGTTTCTGTCTTTCAGGGTGTTAGCTATTCCACTCAATTTTGTATCATCCACAAATCTGATTAGCATTCTCTGTATCCCCTGGTCCAGGTCATTACTAAAAATATTGAATAGCACTGGGCCCAGAACTGAGTCCTAGGGTACTCCACTTGTCACTCTTCCCAGTTTAAAAAGGAGCCATGAAGCATCACCCTCTGAGTATGATTCTGTAGCCAAGAGTGTATCCACCTGACAGTTGTTCTATCCAGCCCACACCCAGTTAATCTGCTAATAGAATACCATGGAGCACTTCGTAAAACTACAGCAACTGGCAGGAGGTTGGACAATTGGAAATAGTTATCTAAACTTCTTATTGTTTTGGCTTCTGTTGGTGGAAGCAAGATCACCAAATTTGTATCAGTGGGGAACTATGGCAGGGTGAACAAAGAAAATTGTACTAAGAACTAGCCACTTTATATTTTAACGTCTGTACTTTTTCTCATGGACTAAAACTAGGCACACATACCCCACTTCAACAATGTCCTTCTCTAATACAGATAGTTGGCAACTTTTTGAACTTTTTTTAATGCTTTTAAAATCTCCGCTGAAGCCTTAAGAACCTCAGTTATGTCTTCAAAAGTTAACAAGGATACTGGCAAATATCTAATTCACTAGGTTTAATGACTAGGTGATGGATTTTGTGTCAGAGGAGGTTATATCTGCAACTCTGTGTTAAGCTGGGCATTCTCAGGGTTAATTTGTAATATTCTACTGCATTAAAGTTACCTTTCAAAATGCACTTTAGCTACCATGGCTATATAACATATATTGGCCCAAATCCTGTTGCTCAGCTTAGTAAATCACACTATAGGGCCATTGAATTAATGAAGATTTAATGAGTCAACTGCTCTGTAAGTTTCATTGATTCAAATAAGTCTACTCTAAATACAACTTACTATGCTAAAGTAAATTAGACTCAACTGAATTAACAGAGGAGTTGACTCAACAAATCCCCACTGATTTGGGGAGTCTAGTGTAATTTACTATTACGCAACAGGATTTTAGCCATACAGTGGCAATTAATTCAGATTAAGTAAACTTTTGTATATTTCCTAACATCACTTATGTATACCTGATATCAAACCAACAGCTTACCTGAGATGAAACAAAAGACCTTGGTGCCTAATCAAACTAAGTCACTTTTTTGCATCATTCAAAAATAGGACTGTTAGAGGGCAAGACTCACCATTCTGTGGAGGTTAACTCGAAAATTCATGTTGTCATCATGTAGAAAAGCATTTGCATACTGGTCCTATTAAAGAAAGAAAAACACTACAATAAAGTTAACATAATTTTAATTCTAATCCAGCACTAAAAAACAGCTCTAACACACACAACTACAATAATTACTAGTTTTGACAGGTGCTTTGAGGTGGACCCCCCATCAAGTTGACTATACCAGTTCAAAAGCTTGATCATTGTCAAAGCTTACACATACATTCATTTTACCACTGCTATCTGCACCTTTGCTCATCAGAGCTAAAAATGTCAACAACAACAAAAAGGTTGTCATGCTCTGTAAACTGAAACAAAAGATGGCTTTTCCTGCTTACTTTATTCAATGAGCCAAAAAGAAACCTTTATGGTGACCCAGAATGTCACCACACAGATTAAGCTACTGAAAGATAGCTGAGCAACCTCCAGAAGATCCCATTTCAATATCAACCATAAATCAAATTATGTTCTGTGTAATGCAAGAATAGCAATCAATACTCTCTCCCCTTCAAACAAAGATGTTTTGGTTAGAAATAAGAGGAAACAAGAGCACAACTTGACAAACCCAGAACCCTAGCTTGTCGTGTATGAGAAGCATGCTAATGGAAGTTTTGCAACAGCTGCAGCTTGCAGTTTTAACAGCTGGACGAAGTGCAGAAGTCTGCTCCATAGTTAATTTGTTATGTCCTCCAAACATGAAAACATCCCCTTTTCTCATATGTTTGTTTTTAAAAATAGAGAGAAAGGGTATATTATCCTTAGCTTTTATTCTGATTTGTTGATAAAACAAACAAGCATGGGAAAAGACTATGTGTACAATCCAGCAAACCATGGAACAAGACTCCATGGTTTACTTCACTGTTCCCAGTGCAAGCTGAAGAAACCCAAAGATTCCACTGTCTGCTGGTGCATGCTACTCATATGCAACATAAGTGTCCCCACACATCCCTGGCTTCTTATGTAGTGTGTATTAACTGTCTGCTGTGGTCCACTGTGGGAAGCTTCTGCCCAAGGCCGTTAGTTGTTATCTGTTACAGTGAAGAGCAAACTCTCCTGGCAGAGAGCAGCGGCTCCTGACAGGCAGGGTGATCTCTCATTCTGCCTTTTCCCTTAGAGTTAGACCATAAGTTCAAAGGCTTTCTCCGGCCAATCCTAGTGGCAATTAGGTAACCAGTATCCTATCTGAATTCTCACAACATTCTGTGTAATCGTGCTATGTTAATAAAAGAGTTCTCAAGGCGTTGCTTGAGGCTCTCTCTCTCTGCTGGTTCGGATTCGGATTCGGATTGTCGACTTCTTTGCAACCTCTCTAAAAGCTAATTGCCTTCCTATTGTCTGTGATCACCCACATCATTAGCCTTTCCTTTTGTTCCGTGATCACCTACAGTCCACATTTGTTTCCAATAACTTCAAGTAACAATGGCTAAAATCCTGTTGCAGAGCTCTGTATGAGGGGATGACATCATAAGCAGCAGCGAATTGCCATTACTTAAAGGCAAACCGCTAATAGGGATGGGCCTTTTCTGTTTACACAAAAGAAAAAACCCACGAACGAGGCTCTTTTTTCATTTTTATGTATTTTTTCACTGAATTCTGAAATACAGTCTCTAAAACACAAATAATCCATATTAACAAAAGAGGTACGCAAAGGTTTTCTGTTCTTTCATGTTCCTCCTTTGTTCAACCTTTATTTCACCCTTTGTATGTCAAATCACCTGACCATTTTGTCATCCAACAGCATTCTGACGGCTATTGAAAAGAAATGATGGTGCAACCAATGAAGGCTGTCAGCAGCCAATCAGAATGTCCAGAAGGAGGGGGAATACTGGATCTGTAGAAGAACCTGGAATGCAGTGAGAAGTGGTGTTGTGTTGTGCTTTGTTTTCTTTTGTTCTGCTTCTCAGGCGGTGGCTGCTTGCCAGTGCTTCCATCCTGGATGCCCTACTTGTTTGCCTGTGCTATGTGCCTCCTTGGGATTACTTTTTGAGATAACTCCCCTCATTCCTCCTTTTCTTCCTTGGATTATTTTTTCTGCTCCCTGGCCCTGGTCTGATTGATTCAAAGAAGAGAAGATGAGACAAGGCATCAAGTGGTAGGGGGGAGAGAAATCTCCCCATATTTCAGAAGCTTTAGTTGGGGGGGGGAAGAGATTGAGTATATTTTTTTACTTTATTTGCTTGCTCCTCTTGGTTTTTGGGAGAAGGAGGTGATGTGTGGTGTGTTTCCCCCCCCCCCCTATTTTCCCCTGTTTTGGGGAGGGGTGCTTTCCACATTTGTTTGATTTTTCTAAATTTGTCATTTGGTTGATTTATTGTGTACCTATTCTGTTAAAAGTGTATATTTTGTTTGGTATTTTGGTGATTTTTCTTTTTCATATACTATTGCATGCTTTTGGAGTTGATTAATTCTCTGTTGCCCTGTCTCTTCTTTTTTGAAGCAGTTTTTGAGTGCCAGGAAACATGACAGAGAAACCTGAAATGAAAGCACCTAAACAAGGTGGCACTTTTCATGTTTAATGAAAGGATCACCATGCTAAAAACACAAAAATGAAAAAAAAATGAAAGAGACACCTAATGAAAACGTGGAATGAAAGAAATACAATTTTTTTCACCACATACCTCCCTTTTAGTTGCTGATTAAAGGCAAAATGCTGCTAATTAAAGGTAGTTTTAGGATGCATGCAATTCATTCACAATGCAGCAAAGCCATGTGCACACCTACATCACTAAAAGAAGCCTTTAATCATGAGTGATCTGCCATTGATAATGTCATTGCCATTGTATATGTGGAGCTGTGCAACAGGATATCAGCCAATAGCAGACGTTAACTGCTAACAGGGGTTGTGTTGTTGTTTTTTTGTGAAACACATAGTCACTTCGTTACCTTGAGACACCATTTTAAAAATCTAAGATGTGGACAGTATTTGTATAGGGCAGCTTCTCTAATGTAGTGCCTTCCAGATGTGTCAAACTACAGTCTCCATCATCCCCAATCAGTACCATCAGTGGTTGGGGAACTCTGATATAGGGAGAACCATGATAGGTAAAGGGCTCTTCATTCAGTGTTTTCAAAAAGGTAAAATAAAAACAGACCTCACACAACCCCATTTCTATTAGAATTGTTTTTTAATTGAACACTTTTGGAAACTCAAAAGTACCAGTACATAACAATGTCACAGTTCTCCTATTTTCCTGGTGCTAGCTCCACAGTACCACTGTTTTTTTACACTCAGAGAAGCTGAGATGGCCCTAACTGGTCTCCCACACTTGTGGCACTAAGTGTTTTTCATCAACATTAAAGGAGGCAAAGAGAGGATATGTTTGGTGAGTTGAATTGCAGCAAATGGTTAACTTCCAGAATCTCACTTCAATAATTAGCTTCCACAAGGATGGAGGTGAAAGAATGCCAATACAGCACCAGGTCATAAGGTAGAGACTAATGCATGTGCTAATGAAATGAAGGACATGGGGAGAGGGACCTACCTCTGCTATACAGGTCAGGATAATCAGGCAGAGCTTGCCACTATGGAGCCGGTGTTCATCTGCAAATGAACAACAACATGTCTCACAAGAGCCACCAAACTGTGATGTGCTTAAAGGGTCAGGAAGCACAGAGTCCCAGAGGCAGAACAGAGCAAGAGGTGATGCACCAGCAGCCTTTCATCTTGCAGGCTCTAGGCCAGTGATGGTGAACCTTTTTGAGCCCGAGTGTGCCCAAACTGCAAAAAAGCTTGTATATGTTATGGAATACCAATGTTTTTTTGTAATTTTGACTGACTGTGCCTGGTGTTTTTTAATAATAATAATAATAATAACAACAACAACAACAACAATAACAACGATGATGATGATGAAATAACAAAACCTCCCCACAGTTCCCACGGCCAGAAATGAACAGCCACATATAACTAAAAGAGAGAGTTTGCCGTTTACTCCTTCTCTCTCCGCAACCCCCTTTTTTCGAAACCACACCTGGGAAGCCTCCGGATCCTGCCTCACCTCACTGTCCCCACCAGCTCATGAAGAAAAGGTACCGGTCCATGGCCCAAGACCAGCCGCCCACTTGCTGGCCCAGTCTCCCCAGTTTCTCATGCAGCCTACTAGGCCTCACCCACCTCAGCCAAAACGCTCTTTCCGCTTCCCAGGAGAGGAGGAGCCGCTGCGCCGGTGCTCCTTTCCCCAGCCATCCTCCTTCTGCTTGTAGCCTGGAGGAGCGTCAACATTGCGGCCATGGCCAGCTACTCCAGGTGAGAGCAGCTCTTTCTCCTCAGATTTCTCCATATTTATTTATTTTTACCTTTTTTTTTACCTCAACAACAGTTTTCCCGCCAGCCACAATGAGAAGCCAAACCTTCCAAGCCACCTTCCTTGCGGGGAGCAGACCAGTAATGGTCGCCATTGCACCTCTCCGCTGGACCACTGGACCAGCAGAGGGGAGGTGCAGGGATCGGAGGACGGGTACGTTTATTGGTTTTAACTGTTTTTAAACTTGTAATGCCGCCCAGAGTAGACCTTTGGACTAGATGGGCGGGGTAGAAATTCAATAAAATAAATAAAAATAAATAAGTATTTCTCAATGGCGACTTATGGCTCACGTGCCCACAGAGAGGGCTGTGTGTGCCAGCTGTGGCCCGTGTGCCATAGGTTTGCCATCGCTGCTCTAGGCTGCTACCCTTGAACAGAAACTGGAAGATCTCAGAGGTGTAACAATGTTTTTCCTTTCAAGCCTGTAGGTGGTTTGACACTCTTTTCTTTCTGCATCTTTGGTATTAATCCTTTCCACTGTTTCTGAATATGGGATAAGGCCATTGATCTTTCTATTATTGCAGAGATACTGCAAAGTTAATCTCCAAGTAAAAGACAACCTGGTACACAGTTTAAAAAGTTCTTACAGTGGCCGTGCTGATGATTCACATGATAGAGCCTTGGCTTTAAAAGTCATGATATGCACAATCTTTCTGTACTCTCACACAAACAATCTACTCTCACTTCATACCTCTCACAGAAGCAGGAAAACAAACTAGGAAGTCAAGCTACGCATTACATCCAAATTGGAAAATTATAGATAATAGCTTCCCAGATAACCTAACAGAAAGTTATTTTTTAAAATTAGCTTACATATCCTGGCTTGTATGAAAGCCATTACCTAGATCTCTCAGTTCAGATGTAATAATGGTAAAGGACTAATAAGAAGAGATCACAAAGAAAAGTGCACAAAGCCCAATACACACTGTAGCCCATTCTTGATTACCATTGAAAACAATTCTGTGTGTACATACAAATAATACACAACTACATGCAAGTAGGTTTAAGTACAGGTAACACATCTGGCTTCAAATGATGATAATTTAAAAACAAGTTAAAGTGTTTCTATACCAGCAAGGAAGAGAAAGTCCTTAAGAGTTCCAATACTCTGGAGTCTTGTTATCTTTTCACTGCAAGATCTTAAGGCTTATTGCTCAGGTGCTGCAGTCATGCTTTCTCCTCTAGGATTACATGGCAAGCATAACTGCTCTGTGCTAAGTATCTGGGCTTTAGAGTCCTCATATTATAAGTGGAACTGCAAATTTAGCAACACAACATTGGCTATGGATCTGTTGCTACACCCAGTCACACTTTGTACTTTAGCACTGCAGTATTTTACTATTTTACAAGTCCTTCATATGTTATTACAATCTCACAGCTCCCCTTAAGATAACTATCAGTTCTGCCCTTTGTAAGAGATGCTAAGAGAGACACAGAAATGTTCCACTAGTAAGCCAGTTTTGTGCAATTAGGTGCCTGTGTGGGAATACCCTCTCCTCTGTCTCAGAAAAGAACAAACAGACAAGGGAGTATGAACTAAGAGGAGGGGAAGACAGCAGCTGGTAGGATTTAGTTATAAAATTTTATCCCTACTGAGAATTTGTAAAGGTAGCTTAACAATCAATAACAAAGCAATTAAAAATAATAATGTGGATATGTGCACGACTGCAGAGCATCACTCCTACCATTACAGGCAGCATTCAGTTCTTCTAAGCAACTATAGATACTCTAGAACCATCAGTTACATTTCTATTCAAAACAACAAACACACACAGAATTCAGAAGCAGTTTTAAATATAAAGTTTTCAGTACTGAGGGAAAAAATTAAGCTTCCTCTTAGAAAATGTAATTCACCAAATATAAATTAATTGTCACCCTCCTCGCTGGCTATTATGGAGAGAGACACAGAAGGGCTGTGCTCTGTCTGCTCTGTAGTATCTCCTTGCACAGATACACAAACTGAATGGAAATGTCAAACTGACTGAACAATACCACTATGCCAGAGGTGGGAGGAAACTATATATAGCCATTTGGGAGCCCTTTGTCAGAAGATGATTTTGGATGCAATCACAGGCAAGACAGCAAGGAAAATTTAGTGGGTTTATACCAACAATTCCTATCTTGTAATGCAATGTATAACAGAAATTTGTATGTCTGCAGCACATCTGTCCAGCTATAGTACAGAGGCATGATCTAAGCATAATCCAGCACCCCACACTGTGAAGGAAGTCAACCCCAAATAGGATTTCTGTTTCCACAATCGTCTTTCTGCACCAGCTCACTTGAAGTTACCTTTACCAGTGAGGGAGAAAAACATATAACAAAGAAATGCTAAAGAATGTAGAGTATTTCATTTCTGACCCAAAGTTTTGTTTTATGCACTATCTCTCTTGGGAATCGTCAGAAATAAAATACTACATACAAAGGATCTCTGTATATCTTCATCCTGAAGACTGGATCCACTTTGTTTCAGTGGGACGGCATGCTGCAATCCTCTGGTTATTATGAATGATCATTTTTCTCTTTGATATTTAGATTTCCTCCCCTTCAGCATTAGGACTCCCTAGTCTCCAGACACTGTCATCTGACAGTAAGAAATCTGTTCATTGACTTGATATGAAGAACTTTCATCTCCATGGGAAGTCAAGGTATATTCATGTATGCAAGGAAGCTAACAATATCTCCTTCCCTCTCGATTTCTAAAATGTAAGGCTTTACCAAGACAACAGCTTACCTTTGGTGTCCTGCATGACAATGGAGCTGTACTTCAAGAACGTTATCAGCAGGTTGCTGGTCTGGACATCAGCATCCAGAGGCAATTCCACAGTGCTTATAACTGAGAAAGACACATTAAGAAGTGCTCATCACCTTAAATTTTGAAAGTCCTCCTAGCAGAGTTAAAGAAGATGCCTCTAGTACCGCAAGTCCCCCTTTTACCTTGTAACTTCTTGTTCTGCCACTACAGAAGGGGCATTTTTACCCAAGGACACTGCTATGTGCAAGAACTATACCTAAGTATGCAAAATATAATGGCCAAACCTATATATTGCAAATTAATAATACTACACTTGATCTTAGCCAAAAGGCTGAGAAGCGATAAATAGTTGTTTTAAAGGTAATTTTTATGCGTATTTATACTTGTTTATTATCATTTTATACACTTATTTATATTTATATGTTTTGCTATGTAACATTGAAACGGTCTGTTGACTTATTCAATAAAAACATATGTATGTATGTAAATTAATAATAATAACTGTGTTAAGCTGATTCTGACTTATGGCAACCCTTTCCTACTACTTACATATGTTGGTGTAAGTGCAATTATGTAAATCTCAGCCACATACTGTTACTCGTTAGGGAGATGTCACTTGTAAACTTTATCACACACTAAGCTGTAATACAGTCCCATGATGAGGCATACAAGCGGTGGGTTGTTAACTAATGGCAATTTGCTGCTGAGCTTTGCACTTACACCAGCATATACACTGAGTAAGGTTCTGGTCAATAAAGGCAGTTTGAGGCAGGTCAGTCTGTTAACAAATCTCTTCTGTATGTTATTCTTCCATGACTAACTGATGGAGCAGCACACTACAAACAGGGGAGTACTGCTTACAAGATCCACAACTGAGCAGCACTCCCCGACATCATAAATACACAGCCTTCCTGTAAGAGCCTAATAGCCTAACCCACTCAGCCATTTAGCTAATATGTATTCAATAACTATAGTGGGTCCTTCTGGAGCTGCTAGGATGCTCATCGTGAATAATTATTTAATGGCAAAAGGAAAATCAGCACTTAAGACACCATGGTGATAGGGATTTTCATGCAATGGAAAAGGTAGGTCTTTTCTCTCTTTTTTTTTAAAATCACTGTGAAGAAAGTTACCGCTTATCATAGCTCAGTTTCTGCTGCTCTGACCCTTGAAATGAAAAAGGTATTATTTTGAAACTTGAAAGGATGCTTAATCCATGTTACAAGCTAGAGAAACAGATTTCAGTTCATAAATCCCCCTGCAAACTTTAAGAGCTGAGAAAGGAATCAAAATCCATATACAGAGCTGAACTAAATTCATTTGAAGAACCAAAAGAGAAGGAAAGTTGCTTTTTACTTTGAAACTGAGATGTTTAGCAAGTGAAAGAATATTTTACTATTACATCGACAGGCTTCTGCATAAAGAGAGTGCAGATAATGCTACTATGTCTTTTTTAAAAAGCAGCAAAAGGCAGAAATGTTGGGGTGCAAGATGAAGTAGATTCATACTCTGCATCACAAGACAGAGGAGAGAGAAAAAGCAGAAGTAGTTAAGAATTTTGAGGCGGCAGTTCAAGACAAAAAAAATAATCACTGTTAATCAACCTCCCAGCAGTAAGAAGACAGCACTCAATACGCCTGTCTGCAACTGTCTGGGTTTGTCTATGTAAATGAGAGAGTTTTGAAGGTAAGCATAATTTTGCCTGCTCTATAAAGAAAATATGTGTGGGCGGATACATTAGCGATGAGCAATCTGAAAGAAGCCTAAGCAGCTCCCACCTCCAGCATCATATGGAATACATATGCAGAGAAGCAGAAGACATTTTAAAAAAAACCTGAGTCTTTTGATATCCATAGCAACCAAAAAGAATTATCCTCTGAGAAGAATACTCCTTTGCCAGGATATCAGAGTGACCTGAATAGCAGCAGTAAGAGGGTAAGAGACTCTGATAAACTGAGCTATTGAAACCCATCACATTCTTTCATTAAGCTATTTGTGATGCATAAACCAGTGAAAACATACACTCATGAAATCTCTGCAATCAGGTATAGACAACTGAACCTATTTTCTCCAGGATGACCACCAACAACTTTGTGCAAGGAACTGCATATTGCCTCTTGTTTAGAGACAACTACCTCCCTATGTCACAAACACACTCATAGGAAAATCCTCCTTTGGGGCCAATTTATGATCAAGCCACACAAAACCCTCACACTGTGGATTGTTCTTGCTAATAACAGGGTCTCAGGTGCAGCTGAAAATCTAGTTGAATTATGAAGCCTTAGCTCTCCACAAGGAGACTGGCCAATTGGCTCCTTCCTCAGAAGGAGTGACAGGCTACCAGAGAAAAGGTAAAACAGCTTACCATCAGAAGAAGGTGGTGTCGTTCCGAGTGGAGTGACTGGAGTTGTTGGAACTGGGCTTGCTGGCATTGTCACTAATCCAATTTCAGGATGACTCTAGG
Organism: Intellagama lesueurii; assembly: GCA_037013535.1. Classification (NCBI taxonomy): domain Eukaryota; kingdom Metazoa; phylum Chordata; class Lepidosauria; order Squamata; family Agamidae; genus Intellagama; species Intellagama lesueurii. The sequence goes on from JBAJHW010000003.1 coordinate 215,379,228, forward strand.
AACACAGCAGACATAGATATATTATATTATATTTTGAAACGGGGGGTGGGGGTAAAACTGAAATGTATGCACACCAAATCTAAACTTCTCCTAATGCTTTCGCATCGTAAAATACTTCATTTATAAATTATCAGTACAAGAAGTTGTATTATTTGGCATATTTATATTTGAAAATGTAAAATCCTTAATTTTGTACAAATGAAACTGTGAGTATACCCTATATCCAAAACTGTAAACTGCTGCATTCTGGGCATTGCAATACACAAGCAATGAGGGTCATCCCATGTGTTCCTCAAATGAAGATGTCAGCATCCACTGGATACAGATATGTATCATGAATTTCAGTGACATATTTTGTCAGTCGCATGCACAGAAGTTACTGTTGTCCAACTCTGTAGATTATCTTACACAATAATTAAGGGTACTGCCCTATATTCTACTGTTATCTTCCCAGTACAAATTTCCTGGAATGTTCAGCAAATAAAATTTTGTAGTTAAAAAAAGCATTCCACTCAATCCTAAAGAAGTATTATTTCACTCGAGTGTTATTTGGGGTTCCATAAAACTTCCAGTTTTTAACTGGAAAACCAGAACATTTATCTTCAAGGGGGAGGCAGGAGCAATGGAATTTTAATTCCAGGCCACTATTTCTGTGTAGTCTGCACTTTGTCAAGTACAATTTGGTCCTACCCCATCTCACTTCAGCTAGTGTGGGTACTTCTTCACTATCTGACTGTACCTGCAATGTCCACATGAAATCTGTCATTTTGTTGCCATTTGTACACAAAAGAAGGGAAAGTGTGCCTTTAAAGATTTTTGGCCCTCCAAAAGACACAGTTGCTGAGGAAGCAAGATTTTTCTCCATGTCTTTAAATCACCCTCTCAACACATTCCTGTTTAAAGAACGAGGTGATGCGTCATGTTGCCACCCTGTTGCTTAAACTAGGTGTTTCAGGTAGGAAGAGGACCTCATAAATAATATTATTTGTTTTCATTCTCTCTGCCTTCTTTCAATAGTTGCCTTTTGCACTTTTTCGCAGCCAGTACCTCCCCATCTAATTTCTGACTTAACTGTATTCTCCCTTGGGTTCCATTTTTGTCACTATTATCCATGAGCATGGGCAAGATTTCAAATTAGCCCACTATTCCTCTTTATATCCAGCAGTGAAGTAATGAAGTCTGTCTCACCGAGTGCCTTTCATTTCGATGCACTACCAAATGTTCGCTCGGCAGCAGGCAGTGCAATGATCTGAAATGTGTTCCAGAGCTCCCAATCTGCTTTTAGCTATACAACATTTCACTAAATTGCACACAGAAGCCTGCCATGGCTGAGATCTGGAAAGTCTGGTTTATTAATGGCTCTTATCAGCACATCTTGTGAGGGAACACGCAGCCTACTATGGCAGGCCCAATTTTTGAAATCAGCATCTAACAGAAGCTTTGAAATAAACTGCACATTGAAAATATTGCAGGTGATTCTATTTCTATAGAATAAAATGGAAATGCTTTTACAGGGTTTTATAACTCCTTTTCCAGCTGCAGGATAACAGCACCAACTAGCAGTGAGATACTAGCACTGCAGTTCTAAAACAAAACTTCCAACATTATGTGTTAAAACTATAACAACTCCTGCATATGTCATCAAAAATGCTGTAAAACCAACATCTACCTTGTTTAGCTATGCTTTGAGCTGCAGCCTATTCAAACACACAGCATTAAACATATTTTACCTGCACTTCAAACATCAGGTACACACATACATGCAAAGCATGTACACACACATCAGAAGCAAAGTTTATCATTAAAATGAATGTAGTACCCCAAGGTCTTCAAAACATTAATTTGAGTGATGTAAGTGTTCTGCCACCATAGCAGTAGCTGTATTCTGTTCAGAATCATTTAAACATGATTTAAAGAAATACCATGGCATTTATTGCAGTAGCATTAAACAGCACACAGGGACAGGGCCCAATCCTAGAAGAGCCGTACTGGCAAAATAATAAAAATATACTGTTTTCAAGGAAGTGCCCAGTGAAGAAAGTTATGCATCACTGCACCACAGGGGATGATAAGAGACCAAACAGTAATGGCTGCAAATGACACAGTATTTGTCATCACTAATAGATTAAATAGAACAAAAAAATCAGAGACAAAACCAATGTTCTACTTAAATAGCAGAAGGGGCAGTATTGGACATAAGTCAACAGATGGAACTACTCAAAGCCCTTCATTTTAGATCAGGGTTGAGGAACTTCTCATTTTCCAGATGTTATTGAATTCATAATGCCTATGAACCAGCCTCATATTTACATACCAAACTGCATATAAGATGAATTCCATGATCTGTTAGAATTGCTACATTATAGTTCATTTTCCACTCCCATCTTCAGATATATAAAAAAATAATTTTTCCCCACCTGTGCCAATACAGTGATGAAATTTCGATTCAAGTGAACAGCTTCATAAAGAGCCAAAAGGATAGCCTCATTCGTTCTACAAAAAGCATACAAGAGAAACATGTTTGTTGCAACAATGTAAATTTACACCTGGAACACTTGGCAAATTTGAACACTCAACCCAACAAAAAAAACATTTTCACTTTAGAAAGCTAGATCCTTTCAGAGTACAGTACGTATCTTCCTTTAGGCTTTCAAACCTACTAGGTACTTCACAAAAATCTACACACAACTCATATGCACTAATAGAATCACTTTGTTTTGTACCACTCAATTTCTCTTCATTCTTTATCACACTCAGCTTTAATACACTGCATTTTATATTTGAGATACAGCACCCTGCCCTGATTACCACTGCTCCCCCCTACAGATGGAGAAATACATTTAAAGAGGAAAAAGGGCTAAAGAATAAGGTATGGTCATGCCATGGTATGCCATTTAGAATCAAAAGGCCAAATTGTGTGTTTATCTATTTGCAGGGTTGTATTTTATTTTATCATTGACTATGCAAAAAGCCTTTGACTGTGTGGTCCACAACAAACTATGGCAAATTCTTAAAGAAATGGGGGTGCCTGATCACCTTATCTATCTCCTGAGGAATCTGTATGTGGGACAGGAAGCAACAGTTAGAACTGGATATGAAACAACTGATTGGTTCAAAATTGGGAAAGGAGTACGACAAGGCTGTATACTGTCTCCCTGATTATTTAACTTATATGCAGAATACATCATGCGAAAGGCTGGACTGGAGGAATCCCAAACCGGAATTAAGATTGCCGGAAGAAATATCAACAACCTCAGATATGCAGATGATACCACTCTGATGGCAGAAAGTGAGGAGGAATTAAAGAACCTCTTAATGAGGGTGAAAGAGGAGAGCGCCAAAAATGGTCTGAAGCTCAACATCAAAAAAACTAAGATCATGGCCACTGGTCCCATCACCTCCTGGCAAATAGAAGGGGAAGATATGGAGGCAGTGACAGATTTGACTTTCTTGGGCTCCAGGATCACTGCAGATAGTGACAGCAGCCACGAAATTAAAAGACACCTGCTTCTTGGGAGGAAAGCGATGACAAACCTAGACAGCATCTTAAAAAGCAGAGACATCACCTTGCCGACAAAGGTCCGCATAGTCAACGCTATGGTTTTTCCAGTAGCGATGTATGGAAGTGGGAGCTGGACCATAAAGAGGGCTGACCGCCGAAGAATTTATGCTTTTGAATTGTGGTGCTGGAGGAGACTCTTGAGAGTCCCCTGGACTGCAAGGAGATCAAACCTATCCATTCTGAAGGAAATCAACCCTGAGTGCTCACTGGAAGGACAGATCCTGAAGCTGAGGCTCCAGTACTTTGGCCACCTCATGAGAAGAGAAGACTCCCTGGAAAAGACCCTGATGTTGGGAAAGTGTGAAGGCAAGAGGAGAAGGGGACGACAGAGGACAAGATGGCTGGACAGTGTCATCGAAACTACCAACATGACTTTGACCAAACTCTGGGAGGCAGTGGAAGACAGGAGGTCCTGGCGTGCTCTGGTCCATGGGGTCACGAAGAGTCGGACACGACTTAACGACTAAACAACAACAACATTTTATTTTAGGAGGAAGTCCTTATAAAGCAGCACACAAGAAATCAAAACATAAAACAGAATGCATCCGGGAAGCAGCACATTCCATCATAACAAGTAAGTTAGAATAGCAGTAGCATTCTTAAACAAACAGTAATGCCTAATTCTTAAAGCAGCTCATCTTTTTAAATCTATCTGGGGGGAAAGCAACCCTGAATGAGTTGTGGGTGGTTTATTCCCATCAATTTAAAAACTAGCAACATGGAGGGTGTGCATATTTCAATGCAGAGTAAGTTCACAGTCTGAAGGCTATCACTGAAAAATCCCAGTTCTTGTACATCTCAGCCATCTTATAGCAGACCTACAACTAGGGCCTCTGAGGCAGATCTTAATGTTCATGTAACTTACTACAAATGCAGGTAGTCACTGAAATAAACTGGTTCCCAACAATTTAGCTCTTTAAAAGTCAAAACTAAATGGATAAGGTCACAATTGGTTTATCTCTAATCTGATAAAGAAGCATTTGTAGGTACTAAAACAATCTACTTTCAGAAATCTGAAACACAAACTTGGATCCTTTAAGGGCAATACAATCCCATGCCAAACAAGATTAATCTCTTCATCCAGAACATTCCAAATCCAAGCCCACTCCAGTAGGACAGTCCTGAAAGCTACTCTAGTGGTTACTAAAAAACACTGAAACATCAAAACTACACATTCTGTATCTAGCACAGAATATAAGTTATCCATCTGGTTGACGAAAGCAGCTTTCGTTCTAAAACCAGGCTGGAAGCCAGACTGGAATGGATTTTTTAAAAATCATTATCCTCCAAGACCAGCTGGAGATGAAAGGCCTCTGCACATAATAATATATTGCCCCAAAAAGACAGGATAGAGTTATCAAAAATCATCAGGTATTTTTTGCTTGTTTGTTCTATACTACATCTCAATGTGGCAAGCTTCCTGATGCAATTGTCAAGTGCTAAACAAGCTGCCGGTTCCTACCCTAGGACAATTACATCTCAAAGCTGTCCACAACAATTCCTCTGCCTACTTGTCCCATTTCAATTTTATTCCCAGTGTGTAACAGCAGAAATACTCTACCCGATACAGTCGAAGTGCAACTGCAGTATCTGCTTATTTACTTATATAGTAGACGAAACAGTAGCATATCCAGTATTGGCTGTTGAGCATGTCATTTTCTCTTGCTTTGTTTCAAGTTGAGAGCAAGTCTAAAACAAGTCAGCAAGTGGTAAACTTTGAAATCAGCAAGTCAAACTGTCATCTGATTAATATACTCACTGAACTGAGATTTTCTCATCAGCATCAGCTATGAACATGCTGCCCACCTGTGGAAATAAGCAGCATTGCACAACTTTAGAATCTACTGAGATCTTCCCCCCCCCCCAATAAAAGTTGGTTCAGACTCTAAAATACTACATATTTTCTCTTGAGCTTGAACCTAAGCCTCTTATGCCATACACAGGGGTATCCTATGTCTCCTTTCACAGATTTGGACTGGGCTTTTCAGGTTGCAAGTACTGTCCAGCAACACACACTCAGCTCTTACCATGTTGGTCAAAGCTGAGAAAAAACCACTTTGGTGTTCTTCTTCCTTGTCTTTGTACTGCCTGAAAAAAAAGAACAACAGATGCAGCCACAAATTCTTCATTCTATTTATTTTATTTATTCAAAATATTTTATCCCACCTTTCTGCTTTTAAAGGAATTTGTAGACAATAGGTGGTAGAAGTTCACATTCAAGGCCTATATAGAAGTAATTTTAGTGATCCTTTCACCAGTTTCAAGACAACAGAAGAAGACTGCATTCTCCTTGTCCCTTTGAGCACATCTGCCCATCCCTTGCCACTTGCCTTTGCAATCATGAAGCAGCACAGCAGCACTTCTGTTCAGGATGGTTATTACCAACCACAACTGTCTTTTAATGATTTGAAACTAAAGTTAAAAGCAGGTTAGCAAATCCTCATTAATGCTAATTATGTCATGTTTGTAATGCTTTAACATAGTTAAGACTGACCAGAGAATCATGATGGGAATTTACATAAACAAAGACAGAAAGGCTGGGAGAAGAAAATGCACAATCTCAGAGTCCACTGCCAACTCTGTCAACTGGGCCAGTTTCTCAGAAGGACGTTTAAATATATAAACACAGATGAAATCTCCAGACAGCAGTTAAGATTAGTGCATTAGAGCAGATAAATAATGAGCAAACAAAATATTTCGCTAGTATAGTTTCCCCAAATAAGAAAGTCTTAAAAAATTTAAAGCATGCATATTCCTCTGCCTGGAATTGGTCTAATAAAAGATATTCTACCTACTCTTATTACCTCCTGTTTTTTGAGACCAATGCAACAACCTTCCCAGCTTCCAAAACTCCAATGACGTTTTGTTAAAGAAACATACACATAAAAGAATGCTTATGTTACAAACAAATAAAAGGAGCTGCATTTGCCCTGCTAAAAATCAGCTTCAACCCTTCACTCTGCATGGCTCTTAAATAAAGAAAATCATCAGCCATTTCCCCAGCAATGTGTATACACTCAAGAACTACAATACATCAGTGGTAATGCATGAAAACTACTGGCTTCATAATATATCTAAGCCCAACAACCTGGAACCTTTGGTGATTTAGAGATGGGAAGCTTTCTCTAGCTGTCTGGATTCCCTTTTGCAGAACTTTTCAAAAGCTACATGCCAGTGGTGGGTGGATCCAAAGCCCTGAGGTTATATGCACACACCATTCACAACTAGATCCACTCACACACATCTCCACTCACCCTGTTCCCTATCACTCCATGACAGACAGCACTGGCATTCACCCTCTCTTGGATTCAGCCTATCACAGCCTCAGATTGCTGTGAAAGGGGGCTAAAGAGTAGAATGGCACAGAAGAAGGGAAAGGTTGTTGTTATTATTGGGGGAGAAAGAAGAAGAGAATGGGGAGTTGTGTGGTAGACTGTAAAGGAGAAGGGAGACATTGGGAAAGCTCACAGAAAGCTCATAAGGCATTCAACTGTACAGAAAGTAAGGATGAAAGAAATGTTTATACATTATGTTAGTTTGGTGACAGTACTTAACTCCAGTGAAACTAAATCAAACACATTCTAACTATTCTAAGATGTGCTGAACAGGGTGCCAAAAAGAAGGTACTTATTTTCATATGTGGTAGGGATGTGAGACTATATCAAAATTTTGGCAACTGATTTTTAATGAAATAAATGAAATAAGTAAATTAACGAGCTGTATGTCCTAAAATAGCAATTTTATCTATATTTGAAAAGGAAGAACGTAATCAGACAACTATTTCCAACTTGTTAACAGCATCAAGATTGATTATAGCAAGAAACTAGAAAATAGGGTATAATTTTCAGTTAGTGATTGGGGCAGGGAAGTTCCAGATATAGCTACCTGTTTCCCCGAAAATAAGACCTAACCTGAAAATAAGCCCTGTATGATTTTTCAGGATCCTCGTAATATAAGCCCTACCTCAAAAATAAGCCCCAGTTAAGTGAAACCCCGCCCTCCACCACTGTGCAGCATTGTGCTGCAACGAGAAGAAGATGACATGACTGTATTTGAATAAATGTAGATCGTTGTACATTAAAAAAATAAAACATCGCCTGAAAATAAGTCCTAATGCATTTTTTGGAACAAAAATTAATATAAGATGCTGCCTTATTTTCGGGAAAACACAGTATTAATGGTAAGCTAACATGTACTATTAAAGTTAAGAAGACGGTGATAAGAAAGGATGAATTTACAGATATATGGGGAGAATTTATGGATTTTGTATTAATAAAAGGGAAGGGACAAGCCATCTTGCAAGAGTCATTACTATCTTGGAAGGAGAACAGAGTTCTATGGAGGGAAATGGTTACAACTTCCAGTTGGCGCCGGTGGGGAGGAGCACTATATTTAGTAGATGTTTGTTAATTGTTTATTTGATGTCTATATGCTTTTGTTTATATTTTAAAAAAATTTAATGTACAGAATGGAATACTTCGTAGTCAAACAGTCTAGCATTGTTTACATCATGTTAAGTCTCCAAAACAAGTCTGATTATTTTATATTGTAATCACTACCATAGTTTAGTTAATCAGAGAGCTACTGGATTCTAGGTGTCACCAATACAGCAGAGAAAACATACAATTCCCCCTTCAAGGGAAATCCTTTGTCAAGGTGTGAAACTTTTGAATGTATAGAGCAGCGATAGCGAACCTATGGCACACGTGCCACAGCTGGCACGCAGAGCCCTCTCTGCGGGCACGCAAGCCTTAAGTCGCCAGATCGCTACTCCCCTCCCCCCGGCAGCCAAACCTGAGAAGGCGGCTGCAGCCGCGGTGCTGGAGCCCCGACAGGTGGAGAGCCAGGATCCGGAGCAGCTAGCGCTGGCGGCGGATCTGGAGTGGGGTCTCAAGGCACCTCCGTGCCCGGGATTCCCCCTTCCGCCGCCACTTCTGGTTCCGTCACCACCATTTCTGGTTCCGCCGCCACCCGCCACCTGCTGGGTTTTTCCCCACCCCACCCAGTTTGGGCACTCGGGCCCGAAGAGGTTCGCCATCACTGGTATAGAGTGTTAAAATAATTAAGAGTATATGGAAAAAGCAGCCCTGAAAATATGTTGTTGTTGTTTAGTCGTTTAGTCGTGTCCGACTCTTCGTGACCCCATGGATCAGAGCACGCCAGGCCCTCCTGTCTTCCACTGCCTCCCGAAGTTGGGTCAAAATATACAAAATATATATACAATGAAATATACAATGTATTTTAAAAACAACAGGTATTTTGAAAACAGTGTTGTATTTTGAACAACAGTTTACTAAAAGTCACTGCAAAACACTTAAGCTCCAGCCAAATCTGAATGCAAGGTCACTGTACCATAACACACCTGAAAGTTGAATGTGTTTACAAACTGATAAAAAGTCCAGTGTGAATATATATAAAAAAAGAATGAATTGAAAGGGTACTGAAATAATTGGGTTTGTAATAAATAGAAAACTGCAGTGTGTTGACATAACTAGCAGGTAGTGTTTGCAGATGTTAGAACAGGGTAGGTTTTATTCCCTTCTTCTAGGGGCACCCTAGGATAGTGCAGTTCGCCAAAAGCTACACAGGCTGGCTCTTCTCTTGAAAGACACCATGGGGAATTGAACTCCCAACCTCCGACTCCACAGTCAGATACCTAACTCACTTATCTGCTTTAAATCTCTCTTTGTCTGAGATTATTGCATACTGAAGATGAATTCAAACAGAAGTAATCTATTTATGTAACAAGAACAGTTTTTTATTCATAACAAGATGTTTACATAAACAGCACTGCTGGCAAGAAAATCATTTCCATTTAGTTATGCTACTAGCTAATTTAAAAAACACAGGTATGGCATTAAAAGAGAAGACATGCATTTGCTGCTAGTGAGAAATGTAACTGTTCTATCCTGTCAGAAAGACAGGCACTTTATTTTAGGAAGGATGTATAAAGAAATTACACATTGCTCGGTCAAGCCAAGAGTCCATTTATTCCATCACTGTCTAAATAATATAGGTCCCAGGGAACTGCTAACTTACTCACACACACACACGACTTCCAGCACCTGTGTTGCTAACCCAAGAACCTCCGGAAGACTTGGGACCTTCTATACATAAACTATCTGCCCTAGCTCTAGCCTTTTTTATACTGTAAGCTGCCTTTCATCCTTTTTTAGGAGAAAGGTGACATACATACATATATATATATATATTTAAAAAGACATAATAAATCATCTATTCCTATCTAGGATATTTAACCTTCTGGGAGAACAAATACAGTTTCAGTCTGCTAAAGATCCATGTGAGCTTCTGAACACTCCTCTTCTACAATTGGGAACCATTTCAAGGACTTATGAAGATGCAGGAGATAGCAGTAAGCACTCCCAATTATGTGTACAGAAATTTGCGAAATGAGAATTAACAAATGTTTATTACATAGTCTTCTCTGATGAAAGCTTTGTGCTTTCCCTTCAAGCAGCTGATTCCATAATAGTGATGGAACATGGAATTAAATTAGGTGAATCTTGGAGCAGATTCTCTATATCAACTTCTACGTGGCTACATATTTTTGATTATTTAGAACTGTTTTAAATTGAATGGGTGTTTTTACAGATAGTGTTTGACTTAACTTTCCATCAGAGAGTAACAGAAAACTGATCAGGACAGTTCATAAAAAGATACTGCCAACAGTGCTTATGCAAGAAGAAAATGAATGCAGTTCCACCAATTCCCACGTGAAAGCAACTCTCTACTAGTTCTGTTTTGCATAAACTAGCACTGATTTGAAGAGAGGACTGGCCACAGGAATATACAACCTCACAGTACAGACATTTCATCTGCTACTATCTGCTTAAATGAATTGTTGCTTTATCAATTTTAGTGTGGCGTTGTTAAATCAGGCAATGTCTTAAACTGACTTACCGGTTGTACTCTGATAATGCCTGAGCAACTACAAGACCCATTCCCTGCAAAAACAGACAGATATGTTATGTTCTAATTATACAGTACATAAACTAGCATATAATTATGTAGCATATCAAACACAGTGCCTGATCCCAAAAGTTGCCCCTCTAACTAATGTCTACATTAGTATGTCTATGACCCCGTACAGGACACTGATCACATCTATTTATCCCTCTCTAAGTACCCTGGTTCCAAGTGTGGCACAGAGATCAGAGTAGCAGACTAACTGGACAGATCACAGTTCCAACTGCCATTCTGCCAAGAGGTTCAGGAGGTGACCTTGGGCCATACAAACACACATGAAACTTCAACTGTCTCACACGACTGTTGTGAGGATAAAATTCAGGTAGAGGAAGGTGGACACCACCTTGAGCTCTTGCAAAGAATCATAGAATAAGTGAGTTGGAAGGCCTATAAGGCCATCAAGTCCAACCCCCTGCTCAATGCTGGAATCCACATCTGACAGATGGTTGTCCAATTTTCTCTTGAATGCCGCCAGCGTTGGATTGCTAACCACCTCCTGAGGTAATTGGTTCCACTGTCGTACTGCTTTAACAGTTAAGACATTTTTCCTGAAATTCCACCTAAATATGGCTTCATGTAGCTTGAGCCCATTGTTATGCATCCTGCACCCTGGGATGATTGAGAACATATCCTGCTCTTCCCTTTGTATGACTACTTTTCAAGTATTTGAAAAGTACTATCATATCTCCCCTCAGTCTTCTTTTCTCAAGGCGAAACATCCCCAGTTTCCAGTCCCCGATCATCCTTGTTGCCCTCCTCTGAACTTGTTCCAGTTTGTTGGCATCCTTCTTAAACTGTGGTGTCCAGAAATGGACACAGTACTCTAGATGAGGCCTAACCAGTGCTGAATAGAGGGGGACTAGTAACTCGCAGGATTTGGAGACTATACTTCTGTTAAGGCATCCTAAAATAGCATTTGCTACAGAGGATATACAGTGATAAAATAACATTCAGTATTAGCAATTCTATTAGAAGAGGCTGGAACTATAGCCCCAGGCCTACAACGGTCTCTATCACAGGTTAAAAAGAGACAAGCAATATGCATAGGGAAATCTCTAGAGAGTTTTTCCAACTAACACTGTTTGGTTCCTTTCTGTATGTCCAATACTCTTAGCAACTTTCAATACTCACACAGCACTTACAATGCACTGTACTCACATTCAGTGTGGCCTCATCATCTATGATCGACAACTTCACTATGTAAGGATTCACAGACTGCAGTGGGAAGAATTAAAGTAATGGGTTAAATTCAGTGATTTAGCAAAGTCATACAATGCCTGCTTCTTGTCCTTTCAGGGAACACACATGCCTTTCAATTAAAACCACGGGATTCTAGATAAAATTCTTTCTCTCAATGCATTAGCCTCCCATAAACATAAGAGCTCTCTAGGGTGCTGAGAATCACTAGCAGTTTGACCAAATTTTAAATCTTAGCCATCATTATAACTTTAGTAGTTAAAAAATTACCAGGAGATAAAGCTAACAGATTTATTAAATTCAACACTATAGAGCAGAGCCTTGCAGGGAGACTCGTCTTCCCTCCTTCTGCCAGGAGTGGCTAGCTGACTGGGTGCTCTGAAGCAATTGGAAGGAAGAGTGGGGGCAGCAGACACGTGAGTGAGATGTGCGGGGGTATTCGTATTAGTATACAATTTGTATACAAATACGAATAACCCCACCTCTACTGTATAGTTCTTGTGACTCTGTTTTCTAATTCCTGCTTGAGAAGCATTTCAAATAAAACAAATATCCTACCCTTCCCCCTCTTCTTATTCTCATTCATAGGAACACATGTTGATCATGTAATGGGACTGTCTATGCAGCTGGACCAGTCCAAAGTGCCCCATTTTGGTCCCTGTGTGAGTTATGGATCAGTGCAGAAAGACACACCTCAAACATCTGAACAGCAGCATTTGCAAGGCCATCAACTAAACATATAACATACCTAGAGCATATTTTTAAGTTCTAGGACTGAAAGAAACCTTGTGGCACAGTGATTAAACTGCAATACTGTAGCCAAAACTCTGCTCACTACCCGGGTTCAATCCCAGGTAGCCAGCTCGAGATTCACTCAGTCTTCCATCCTTCTGAGGTCAGTAAATTTAGTACCCAGCTTGCTGGGGGTGGGGGCAATGTGTAGCCTGCATAATTAAATTGTAAACTACCCAGAGAATGATTTCAGTGCTATGGGAAGGTATATTTTGCTTTAATAATGCCTAACCAAGTCTCTACAGTCTTTTGCATGAATCAGATCCTTTGCCAGACCATGCAAAAGCAAGAGGAATGATACCTTTATTAGACCACTAAAACAATCAATTGTTGCTGCAAGAGATGATCCTATAAGAAACCATCTGCCGCCTTTGCACCTCAAAGTAAATGTGAAACTATTCATTTAAATCAGGATAAATTCATTAATTCATTCATTTTAGAACGGCAGAGCTGGAAGGGACCCTGTGGATCATCTAGTTCAACCTCTGTTGAGGAGGCACAGTGGGGAATCGAACTCCCGACCTCCTGCTCCGCAGCCACAAACCTAAACCACTGAGTTGAATAACAGTTCTACATATGCAATCAACATTTGTTTGTTATTTACTTGTGTCAGTAATGCCACTGTCAATTCTCTGTGCCTACCTCTGTGTGTGTGGGGAGGCTTCATTTTACTCCACTCTTGTATGTCTAATGAAGTACGTTTTTCCATGAAAACTTGTACTGAAGTATGAAAGTCAGTCTTTAAGGTGCCATTACATTTTTATGTTTGCTTTTTGCATTTTTGTTTTGCTTTGGATTTGTCTAGATATGCATGCACAGACTAGCGTGGCTACTTTCTTTGGAAGCTATAGGGAGGATTCGTTCCATGTAGACATAAGCACATTCAGTAGGAGAAGCTGTAACTTAATCTCCGACAAGCAGGCCTGAACAGAAAACAGGGAAGATGGCCAATGATGTGGAAACAGAGTTAGACTCTGCTGGAAACACAGATTATGAATCACTGCAGAAGTAGCAGAGATACAAAGTGCTGGCAAGGATATGAACCACATGATGTGGATATTGACTAAGTTGATAGAAAGACAATACAGCCATGAAATAAAAACGCAATTAGGAAAGATAGGCAGCAACAGGAAGAGAGCAGGGGGAAAACTTAAGAATAGCTCAATTTCCTCAGAAGAACAGAGAACTAGAAAACAATCCTAAATTATGGATCTGCTATGGCAGTCAAAAAGAAACTGCTCAGGAAAGCAGAAGTCACATTTCAGGCATGAGCATCAAAGGCACAAGATTGATTGATTGATTGATTGATTGATTGATTGATTGATTGATTGATTGATTTTATCCCGCCTTTTTCCTTAAGAAGGATTCATGGTGGCTTACACGATTAAAAGACAGTGTTTAAAGCTAACCACAATGAGTATACAAATACTTAAAAGGATCATATGGATATAATACTGAAGAACATAGGCAACACCAAAACAAATTGAAAGCAAAAAGTACTAGAATCCATTTTAAAGAAAACCCACTCAGGCAGACAGTCATAAAGGGAAAGGCTGCCCGAAGAGCCTGCTTGTGGAAGAACAGTAACTATGGGGTCAGCCTGGCCTCCTGTGGGAGGGAGTTCCAGAGTCTGGGAGCAGCAACAGAGAAGGCCCTCTTCTGTGTCCCCACCAAATGCACCTGTAAAGATGGCGATAATGAGAGAAAGGCCTCTTTTGGTGACCTTAACACTCAAGCAGGTTCATAAAGGGAGATGTGGTCCTTGAGATAGCTTGGGCCCAAGCCATTTAGGGCTTTATAGGTTAGAACCAGAACTTTGAATTGTACCCAGAAACTGATGGGTAGCCAGTGGAGCTGCTGCAAAATGGGGGTTATGTGATTCCTGTAACCAGCCCCAGTTAGCAGTCTGGCTGCTGTGTTTTGGACACACTGAAGTTTCCCTACACGTTCCATAGGCAGCCCCATATAGAGTGAGTTACAGTAATCCAGCCGGGATGTGTCACTGTGGCCAGATCAGACCTCCCCAGGAATAGGCGCAGCTGGTGCACTAATTTTCATTTTGCAAAGGCACTCCTGGCCACCACTGAAACCCAGGCATCCATACTCGGGGACAAATCCAGGAACACCCCCCCCCCAAGTTGTGCACCTGAGTTTCCAGGGGGAGCGTAATCCCACCCAGCTCAGGCTATATCTCTGCTCCCTGATCTGCCTTTCAACTGACCAGGAGCACCTCTGTCTTGCCTGGATTAAATTTCAGTTTATTCACCCTCATCCAGTCCATTACCGATGCACTAACGCTTTGGCCTTGAAACTTTTAGATCTATAAAGTCCATATGATGATGCAAAAGCACAGAACAGATATGCCAGAGTGGGCAAAAGACAGCCACCCCAATATTGCAACATTCATCAGCAAGGCAGCACAGGAAATGAGTAGTTGACTGCTTTGGCAGAACAACATCTTGAGGGATGCACTTTGTCCACTCCATTGTATGATGCACAGAGAACACAAAGAAGAGTGTTTAAACATAGATTGATTGATACAGATTTACATGATATACTCAAGGATTAACAGGATAGCAACCACCTACCAATACTGTATAAACTTATATTCTCTCATTTAAGGTTCCAAACAGTTTGTAAAAATAAATATCACAACCTGAAAAGGTGGAAATCTATAGGCTCAAAGAAGCCCTTATCACCTTGGTGTGAAAAAAGCTTGGGAGGCATCAAGGTAACTCTGAGCTAAATCCAAAGTTTGACATTTTGTGTGAGTTTAGACACTATCTAGCAATAAAAAATTACGATGCAAAGAGAAGTATCAATTAGAACAATAATAAAAACTCAGATACTCCACTAATCTTGGAACACAGTTTTAAAAAATGTTTTTAGAAGCACACTCGTGTTTTATTTTTAAATGAGTATTAAAGTCATAAGCAACAAATTCATTCTCAAAGCAATTCCATTTCCTTAACTTAATGGAACAATTTAGCAACCCACGAGACTCTGGAGAAAAGATGGTATGATCAGCAATAATTTGGTCAAATGAAAAGCCTATCGTGTTCACTCTCTCAGAAGATTTGCAGTATTGAAGCACATACATGCTATTCTAACATTTCCCAAAGACTAAACAGGAAAAGAACTATAGAAATATGAAGCATGCTGATACATCTTTGTTCCTCAAGTGAGAAATTATGGATTTTAGTAGACTAATAAAGATGAACTCAAATCCTGCAGACAATGCAAAGCCATAAAAGCCACGATTCAAATACTTTGCTACATGTGAACTGGAGAAAAAAGCTTGAACAAGTAGTCAGAAAGCTGTAGAAAGCTTCATTTCCTCAAGAAACTAATTAACTGCAGCAGGACTGAAGTAATTCCCAAGTACGCTGGATACCACCTGGCAAACAAATCGCATGCCTCTGGTCAGAAAACTTGCAAGAAGGATAGACCAGAAACTTCCCTCCTGTACTGACAACTTTTCTAAAGCACTTTGTAACCAAACCACCTAGGAATTTTTATACTAAAAATATATATTCCCATAGTTGCAATGTGTATCAGAAGTGAGCTGTAAGGACCAGCAAACCACTGCACCAATGGGCATGTGATTCCTGCCCTCCTTTGCAGCAAAAAAAACCTGGAAGAACCAATGGTAGTTCTGCCATTGCCACACCAGGCCCAAAATTTCATCTCTCTGACTTGAACCTGGTAGAAGAGAGAGGGACAAAGATACAGGGAGCATCCCAGAGCTGTACTGTCCTTTCAGGTGTAGGAAATAACATGACTCCAAGCCTCCTCCACAGCTCTTCAGCTTTTCAGAACCTAGAATTCCTCTTCATATTGTCCTTTCAGGGTCCTTGGAGCACCTCAAAAATGTAGAATGGTTGCAGGAACAACTCCCACCTCAGAGAATGCAAACAATCCCCACAGGTTCAAAGTACACTTCCAAGATACAGCGTAACAGCAGGAACAAGACCTGTCCCTTTGGGAGAGAGGCAGAATTCTCGTAACTAAATGTAGACTCCTTTAGCCAACAAAAATGTGTAGATCTCCTAACCAGAGTAACACATATATTCTGTATGTGAAGTACTCACCTCATATTTTCTATAGTTTACTAACAAGGCAAGCAGGACAACAGTGTCATAACCATGTTCCCTGCGACTGAGAGGATTAGAGAGAATCTGAAATAAAGTAAAGAAATAGCTTAAGTGAACTAGGTCTCTATATTCCAAAGGGCTGTTGATAGGCAACAGAAAAAAAATTGACAAAACCAAAGCTTCCATTATGTAAACTAATCTATATAGCTTTAAAAAGCCCCACCACCATTCCCATAGATTCCATCTAAATTCTCATTTTGAAAAGAATGAGTGTTAATTCTTCCCTAACACTATTTTACACAATAAGCCTCAAAATGCTGTGCATCCAATCCATAAATAATCTGTCTGAAGTGTCCTCAAAATTTAAGCGGGAAGCAAAAGCAAGATCAAGGAATGAACACTAAAAGAAAAGGGAAGTTAACAGGCTATCCAGCACTTGGTTTCAGATTTGCATTTATGCAGCATTAGATGAAAATGTATTATTTATACAAAAGCCTTAAGTGAAATTAACTGCTCAATTTGAGATGAAAGGGGAGAAAAACTTGCCTGTAAGATAGCTTCAAAGATGCTGTTAATCATCACATACTCCAGGATTGTGTTCTGACTGATGTTATCTGTCACCTGAATAGAAAAAGGGGTTTTTAAAAGAATGTTATAAAAAGGTGGTGTTCTCCTCCACTACTATCCATGCAAAGTTACCTGATTGAACACCCAGTGTTCCATGCTTTTTTTTTATGATCAGGCACTTCAAAGACACAGTAATGAAAGAATCCACATTTCCCTCAATTACGTTATTTAATGAAATTCTCCCATAACTGTAGAAAGAGACCCATTCTTCCTGGACTTTGTGAATATATATTAGGACTACTTTAAGATTACTGATTTCTGGTAGGACATAAAGTATTTAATCCTTTTATTAAATATATTCCGTTCACTACTTCGCCATTGACTTCGTTCTCTACTTCAGTGATTTCACTCAGGATTATATTCCACCCTTGTAACTGCTTTCTACTTTCTACAACACTCTGGAGACAAAATCTTTATGATCTGCTCTGACTTAGATGCTGCAGTTGATACAGAGTTCACGAATGTGACTGGCTTGTCCAGAGAAAATGGATATTTTCCTACCTGTAAAGCCAAAGGATCCAGGCAGGATCCTTAGAGAGGTGAAAGCTATCACAGATCTGAGGAAATGGACTTGTCCACAAAAGCTCACATTAAGATATACAGTTAGTCTTTAAGGTGCCATAACATTTTTGTCTTCTTTATTTTTTATTTTTATTTTGTTTTCGCCTGCTTTATGAGCACAGGCTAACGTAGCTACCTCTTCTAAAGCTATCACAAATGTGTCAGATTTTTTGCCCTTCCTGTCTCAAAACAGTAGCTGAGGGGCGGGGGGACAGACCATACATGTAAGTGGAACATCAACATTAGTATCATTATTAAGTATGTCAGAACCATGCATCAAGTACATAATTACAGCATACCTAAAAGACATAACAGTAAGATAATTTATGAAAAAAGACTCCTTGTATCTTGTCATACTAGATAACTAGTAGCCAGTCTTCAATTTTATTTATTTGTTTGTTTGTTTTTGCCTATTCTTGGGCAAGGCACTGAAACATGTGGTGGCTTCTCAGCTTCAAGTATTCCTGAATGAAACAGATTATCTAGATCCATTTCATTCTGCCTTTAGGTCTGGTAACGGGAAATACAGCTTTGGTCGCCTTACTAAATGACCTATGCTGTGAACTAGAAAGGGGAGTATGTCCCTGTTGATTTTATGGGACCCTTCAGCAGTTTCTGACTCTATCTACCACAGTATCCTTCTGAGCCATAATTCTGTGATGGAACTTGGAGGCTATGTTCTATATTTGTTGTGTTCTTTTTGGAGAACTGAGCTCAGAAGATGATGCTGGTGGACTCCTGTTAAATGCCCTGGCTACTAGCCTGCAGCTCTGGGTTCTGTTTGCCTCACCACACTATTTAATATACATGTGAACCCACCAGGAGAGATCATCCAGAGTTTGGGGTCTGGCAGCCAGTATGCGGAGAGTGTATTTCTCCTTTCCATCCAAATCTAAGGAAATGGCCTTGGTTCTAAACTGGTATCTGGAGTCAAAAATGGATTGGATAACAGTGAACAAATTGAAGCTTAATCCAGATAAAACAGAGATGCTTTTTGTAAGTCAAAAGGCAGATCAGTAACAGGGTTCCAACTTGTAATATATGGGGTTACACTACTCTGGAAACTCAGGTAATTTGGGTGTGCTCCTAAATTGAGCACTGAGTCCAGTCGTGCACATCTTATTGGTGGCAAGGAGTGCATTCCCACAGTTAAAAATTGTATGCTAACTTTGCCCAATCCTAGAGAAGTGTGATCTGGCCACAGGGACACATGCCCTTGTTAAATCCTCCATAGGTTACTATAATGCACTCTAGATGGGACTGTCTTTGAAAAATAGTCCAGAATGTCTAGCAGGTCCAAAACGTTTCAGGCCATTGACAAGAACTAGTTATAGTGAGAACAGAAATTCTCTGCTACAACAGCTTCATTACCTTGTTTCCCCGAAAATACCTAACCTGAAAATAAGCCCTAGTTTTATTTTTCAGGATGCTCGTAATATAAGCCGTACCCCAAAATAAGCCCCAGTTAAGTGAAACCCTGCCTTCCACCATTGTGCAGCAACCAAAAGAAGATGACATGACTGTATTTGAATAAATGCAGATTGTTGTACATGAAAAAATAAAAAAATAAAAAAATCTCCTGAAAATAAGCCCTAATGCATTTTTTGGAGCAAAAATTAATATAAGACCCCATCTTATTTTCAGGGAAACATGGTACTTTACTGATTCATTCATGCTACTTAGGCATCCTTCAGTCTCGAGAGACTATGGTAACGTGCTCTGTATGGAGGACTAGGAACAGCGTCTAGTGTGGCTGAGAAGGCCAATTCGAGAGTGACAATCCCTTCCACACTGAAGACAAATACAATCTGTCCCCTGCCCAGCTCCCTGATTTTGCTGCTTCCGGGACTGCCTCTTTGCCTCGGCCTGCTGGACAAGGGTCTCTTCAAATTGGGAGAGGCCGTGATGCACCGCCTGCCTCCAGGCTGAACGCTCCGATGTCAGGGTTTCCCATCTGTTGAGGTCCATTCCTAAGGCCTTCAGATCCCGCTTGCAGATATCCTTGTATCGCAGCTGTGGGCTCCCTCTGGGACGATTTCCCTGCACTAATTCTCCATACAGGAGATCTTTTGGAATCCGACCATCAGCCATTCTCACAACATGCCCAAGCCAACGCAGACGTCGCTGTTTCAGTAATGTATACATGCTAAAAATTCCAGCTCGTTCTAGGACTACTCTATTTGGAACTTTGTCCTGCCAGGTGATACCAAAAATGCGTCGGAGACAACGCATATGGAACGTGTTCAGCTTCCTCTCCTGCCGTGCACAAAGGGTCCAGGACTCACTGCAGTACAGGAGTGTGCTCAGGACACAGGCTCTATAGACCTGGATCTTGGTATATGCCGTCAGCTTCTTATTAAGCCATACTCTCTTTGTGAGTCTAGAGAACATGGTAGCTACTTTGCTGGTGATGACCTATAAAGCTCTAAATGTCCAGGCTATCTAAAGGGCTCTTTCTCCTTAAATGAAACCTTGTTCTCAGTCCCACCAACCTGACAGGCACATCTGCCAATGACAAGAGAAAAGGCCTTCCTGGTGACTGTTTCAAAGTTATGGAACTCCCATCCAAGAGAAGCTAGGCTGGCCCCCTCCTTCATGTCCTTTGTTTTTATTTAAGTAGGCCTTCAGCCACTGCTTAGTACCTTTTAATGGTGAGTGCTGCCTTGCTGTAGTTATCGCATCTTTAAACCAGTCTTAAACTGTATTAATTGTGTATTTGTTTTAATCTGATGATTTATTTAATAATCTTTTCATATCATAATGTACTGCTTTAAACATATATTGTAAGATATCTTGGGACTTGAGAAGAAGAAAAAATACTTTATGTATATATTTTTATTTCATGTAGCAGATATGTATATATATTTATTTCCTGTACCAGACAAACCACAATTACAAAAAGATGAACAGTTTCTCATTAATATATCTAATACAACAACTATATTTAAAACAGTAATTCAGAGAGCTGTCATTCTCGTAACAGAAGCACTAAGCAGCTGGAAGTGAAAGCATCTCTTCTTTAGAGATGAAGAACACAGCTTTTATTTTGAAGATATTGTTTACCAAGTCTGGAAAGTAAGTATTTCTAACAATCACTCCATTACTTACAGTGACCAAGCAGAGCAGTAGCTTCAGGCACAAGCTCTTGAGGCTTTCAGAGCCTTCTGCACAAAGCAGTGTGTCCAAACTCTCCATCAAATTCTAAAACAAAGAACAGTTATTGCACACCAAGGCATATCCACACAACAAAATTAGATACTGTGCTTTATGCAATACTGCATCACATCATGATTTATGTAGGAAATGATTAATGATGGCAGAAGTCTAGAACATGTCACACTAATGTTAATTCAGATTATTTCAGTCTTTGGAAAATACATTGTTTCCTACCATGCCAAGCATAGTTACCACGTAAGAAAGATTGTCCATGCGATACAAACAGCACAGTTTAAGACAACAATTCTTTCCAAAAACATATTTCATGTAGCCAAACCAAACAATGGGTTTCTTTTTCAGAATCATATCACTGATTGAATTTAAAAATTGCTTGTCCAGGAGCTTACTAACAAAAATTAGAAAGTATAAGTCTGGTGTATGTGAACAAGACTTGCCTGCATGTGTTCTAGTTATTTGTAAAACAACTAATGGAGTTTTCAGCTTAAGTGAGATATTTAAGAGGTGGCTTTACCACACTTTGAGTGAGTTTCCATGGCTGAGCAGAGATTCAAACCCAGGCCTCCTGAGTCCTAGTCCATCACTGTATCCACTACACCACACTGGGTATCCTATCAGACTCCCTTACCACTAAAATAAAAAATAAAAAAAACCCTCAATTTTTCCAGTCCCCCCCAAAAAAGTGAACTGCTGCTTTTGGAACCTTCTACAAACAAGGATTCATCTTATAAATAGATTGCAAGGTCTACCTATTGTGTTAACACCAAAACACTCATTCTTCAAAACAGTAGACTCCTGTTGTGATCTAATATGATTTTTGTATGTTTCTGTTCATGCAGTTCAAGCTGCAGAAAAGTATCCCTGGACCCACTGACATTGGCTACCCCAGTTCTAGGCAGGAGCTGCATTGCTATGAGCACAACACAGCTGTGTTTTGCATTTTGCTTGTAGATCACAGCCTACAGAGAATTCTACACGACACGTCAAGATAGCAACTGAACAAACAGCACCATCTACTATCAATTTTCCTTTTTAAATTCAGAAATTCAGGAAAGCCCACAGAATGAAAACAAAATCCTGAAAATGTATTCTGACATCAACCACATTTTATTTACAATTTCACCCCCATTTTGAACACACCTTTAACACTGTGGGAGATATTGTGTACAGTGTGTTTATCAATTGATTACTCACGTCTCTTACATGCACATTGTTATCTCTCCCGAACATCACTCTCAACTGCCATGTAAGCTCTTACCTTCATGCACAGTTCAGCCTTGTCAAAGCCCATCAACATGTTGATGATGTCAAATCCAGATGTGGATTTGTTCTTTTGATGGACCCCACGGATCAGTGCACACAGTGTCTGGAGAAGAAAACATAAGAGACAGGAATTATAAAATAATGCTTCCAGGCCACCAAGAAGCTACCATTATCTGTCCCAGGAACTTATAACTAAATTTCTAGTGTGCCTGGGTTGATTAGTATAATGCAGCAGGTCAATTTGTTGTTGTTGTTTAGTTGTTGTGTCCGACTCTTCGTGACCCCATGGACCAGAGCACGCCAGGCCCTCCTGTCTTCAACTGCCTCCCGGAGTTTGGTCAAATTCATGCTGTTAGCTTCGATGATACTGTCCAACCATCTTGTCCTCTGTCGTCCCCTTCTCCTCTTGCCTTCACACTTTCCCAACATCAGGGTCTTTTCCAGGGAGTCTTCTCTTCTCATCAGATGGCCAAAGTATTGGAGCCTCAGCTTCAGGATCTGTCCTTCCAGGGAGCACTCAGGGTTGATTTCCTTCAAAATTGATAGGTTTGTTCTCCTTGCAGTCCAGGGGACTCTCAAGAGTCTCCTCCAGCACCACAATTCAAAAGCATCAATTCTTCAGCGGTCAGCCTTCTTTATGCTCCAGCTCTCACTTCCATACATCCACTACAGGAAAAACCATAGCTTTGACTATGCGGACCTTTGTCGGCAAGGTGATGTCTCTGCTTTTTAAGATGCTGTCTAGGTTTGTCATCGCTTTCCTCCCAAGAAGCAGGTGTCTTTTAATTTCGTGGCTGCTGTCACTATCTGCAGTGATCATGGAGCCCAAGAAAGTAAAATCTGTCACTGCCTCCATATCTTCCCCTTCTATTTGCCAGGAGGTGATGGGATCAGTGGCCATGATCTTAGTTTTTTTGATGTTGAGCTTCAGACCATTTTTTGCACTCTCCTCTTTCACCCTCATTACGAGGTTCCTTAATTCCTCCTCACTTTCTGCCATCAGAGTGGTATCATCTGCATATCTGAGGTTGTTGATATTTCTTCCGGCAATCTTAATTCCGGTTTGGGATTCCTCCAGTCCAGCCTTTCGCATGATGTATTCTGCATATAAGTTAAATAAGCAGGGAGACAATATACAGCCTTGTCGTACTCCTTTCCCAATTTTGAACCAATCAGTTGTTTCATATCCAGTTCTAACTCTTGCTTCCTGTCCCACATATAGATTTCTCAGGAGGTAGATAAGGTGGTCAGGCACTCCCATTTCTTTAAGGACTTGCCATAGTTTGCTGTGGTCCACACAGTCAAAGGCTTTTGCGTAGTCAATGAAGCAGAAGTAGATGTTTTTCTGGAACTCTCTCTGGCTTTCTCCATAATCCAGCGCATGTTAGCAATTTGGTCTCTAGTTCCTCTGCCCCTTCGAAATCCGGCTTGTACTTCTGGGAGTTCTCGGTCCACATACTGCTGAAGCCTGCCTTGGAGGATTTTGAGCATAACCTTGCTAGCATGTGAAATGAGTGCAATTGTACGGTACTTAGAGCATTCTTTGGCACTGCCCTTCTTTGGGATTGGGATGTAGACTGATCTTTTCCAATCCTCTGGCCACTGCTGAGTTTTCCAAACTTGCTGGCATATTGAGTGTAGCACCTTAACAGCGTCATCTTTTAAGATTTTAAATAGTTCAGCTGGAATGCCATCACCTCCACTGGCCTTGTTGTTAGCTGTGCTTTCTAAGGCCCACTTGACTTCACTCTCCAGGATGTCTGGCTCAAGGTCAGCAACCACACTATCTGGGTTGTCCAGGACATCCAAATCTTTCTGGTATAATTCCTCTGTGTATTCTTGCCACCTCTTCTTGATGTCTTCTGCTTCTGTGAGGTCCCTACCATTTTTGTCATTTATCATGTCCATCTTTGCACAAAACGTTCCTTTAATATCTCCAATTTTCTTGAACAGATCTCTGGTTTTTCCCTTTCTATTATTTTCCTCTATTTCTTTGCACTGTTCATTTAAGAAGGTCCTCTTGTCTCTCCTTGCTATTCTTTGGAAGTCTGCATTCCATTTTCTGTAACTTTCCCTATCTCCCTTGCATTTTGTTTCCCTTCTCTTCTCTGCTATTTGTAAGGCCTCGTTGGACAGCCACTTTGCTTTCTTTCATTTCCTTTTCTTTGGGATGGTTTTTGTTGCTGCCTCCTGCACAATGTTACGAGCCTCCGTTCATAGTTCAGGCACTCTGTCCACCAAATCTAATTCCTTAAATCTGTTCTTCACTTACACTGTGTATTCGTAAGGGATTTGGTTTAGATTATACCTGACTAGCCCAGTGGTTTTTCCTACTTTCTTCAGTTTAAGCTTGAGTTTTGCTATAAGAAGCTGATGATCAGAGCCACAATCAGCTCCACGTCTTGTTTTTGCTGACTGTATAGAGCTTCTCGATCTTTGGCTGCAGAGAACATAATCAATCTGATTTCGGTATTGCCCATCTGGTGATGTCCATGTGTAGAGTCGCCTCTTGTGTTGTTGGAAAAGAGTGTTTGTGATGACCAGCTTGTTCTCTTGACAAAACTCTATTAGCCTTTGCCCTGCTTCGTTTTGAACTCCAAGGCCAAACTTACCTGTTGTTCCTTTTATCTCTTGACTCCCTACTTTAGCATTCCAATCCCCTATAATGAGAAGAACATCTTTCTTTGATGTCAGTTCTAGAAGTCGTTGTAAGTCTTCACAGAACTGGTCAATTTCAGCCTCTTCAGCATTGGTGGTTGGTGCATAAACGTGGATTACTGTGATGTTGAAAGGTCTGCCTTGGATTCGTATTGAAATCATTCTATCATTTTTGAGATTGTATCCCAGTACAGCTTTTCCCACTCTTTTGTGGAGAATTCTGAGTGGAGAGTTCTGACTAAACGCGATCCACCTGGAGCAGGAACTGGCAAGCCACTCCAGTATCTTTGCCAAGAAAACTCCATGGACAGAAACTAAAGGCTAAAAGATATGACGCTGGAAGATGAGCCCCTCAGGTCGGAAGGCGTCCAACATGCTACTGAGGAAGAGCGGAGGACAAGTACAAGTAGCTCCAGAGCTAATGAAGTGGTTGGGCCAAAGCCAAAAGGACGCTCAGCTGCGGACGCGCCTGGAAGTGAATGCTGCAAAGAAAAATACTGCATAGGAACCTGGAATGTAAGATCTATGAACCTTGGTAAGTTGGATGTGGTCAAACAGGAGATGGCAAGAATAAACATTGACATCCTGGGCGTCAGTGAACTAAAATGGACGGGAATGGGCGAATTCAATTCAGACGATTATCATATCTACTATTGTGGGCAAGAATCCCGTAGAAGAAATGGAGTAGCCCTCATAGTCAACAAAAGAGTGGGAAAAGCAGGTCAATACTATACAGAATTTAGAATATTTTTTAGTATGCTTATTTTTGTATTTGGTGAAAACTATTCTCAGGGACGTGGTGGCGCTGCGGGTTAAACCGCAGAAGCCTCTGTGCTGCAGGGTCAGAAGACCAGCAGTCGCAAGATCGAATCCACGCAACAGAGTGAGCTCCCGTTGCTTTGTCCCAGCTCCTCGCCAACCTAGCAGTTCGAAAGCATGCAAATGCGAGTAGATAAATAGGTACCACCTCAATGGGAAGGGGTAAACGGCGTTCCATGTCTAGTCGCGCTGGCCACGTGACAACGGAAACTGTCTTCGGACAAACGCTGGCTCTACGGCTTGGAAACGGGGATGAGCACCGCCCCCTAGAGTCAGACACGACTGGACTAATTGTCAAGGGGAACCTTTACCTTTACCTATTATCAGTATTACTCTCAAATCACTAACAAGGCAGGTAGGAAGAAGACAAAATAAATTACTGTCTAAATGCTAATGGTATCCCAAGAGCTGTATCTGGTCTAGCACACTCAATAACTATGCAATTAAGCAGCTCTTAAATTTGACTGGATTCTTCTCTCATAGGGCTTCTTCTGTTACTAACTGGTTGATCATAAGTTGTGGAATTATGAATGTTCAACAGAACCCATACCTTGTCCTATAAGAAATGTACAGTACAGCACCTGTAATGCATTGACAACTCTGATGGGATGCTCCTCTCCCAATGCCCGGATGCAGCGCTGGAACAGACAGTTAATGTTATCTTTTATCTTCATTAATTCTTCACCATCTAGAGACTCCAGTTTTCCTTCCAAATATTCTAAATTCACCTATGAGAGAAAGAGGAGAAGTAAATTCACAGGGCTACAGAGGTCATGACTAAAAGCTGGAAATTGTTGCACAGGAGACTAAATGTGAAGAGACCAGAAGAACAAGGATGTTTTAATTTTTGGTACATTACCTTCATGAGGAAGAGTTCCTCCCAAAATCGAGGGTTGCACTTACTGGGATCTTCTGACTAAAAGAAAAAAAGAACCCTCGTTATGGTGGACACTGGATTAAATATGAAATAGGACTGGTCTTAGAGTACCATTTTAGCTATGTTAATCCAGGAAAACTGACCATCTTGAAGAGAATGGATGCATTTTAGTCTGGTGTCTCAGGTTTGACCATTTTGCTTACTAGAAGCCTGCATAAAAAGGAAAGTCTCCATGTGACAGCAGAAGGACAACAGGGAGGAGGGTCTATGTGGTCTCTTACAGAAGAGAATGTGACTGCCTTGCGGTAGTCAGTGAAAAGAGCCTCTGTTGTGCTTTCACCAAACATGCCTGTGAGGGCAGTGAACCCAAAGCAAAGGCATCCCCAGAAGATCTTAAAAACCAAGGAAGCTCATTTGGGGAGATACAGTCCTTTAGATATCCTAAACCCATCGGTTTTAGCATTTTATAGATCAAAAACAGCACACCAAATTGCACCTGGAAACAAGCTGGTAGATAGTGAAGCTGTTTTAAGAAGGAATTTCTATTCTTCCTGTAATCAGCTCCAATCAGGAATCTAGCTGCAGCATCCTGGACCCACTGAATTTTCTGAACACTTTTCAAAGGCAGCAGTATGTAGAACACATTACAGTAATCCAAATAGGGTACAGCTAAGGTATGTGTCAGTGTGGCCAAATGAGGCTTCTCCAGGAATGAGCATAACTAATGTACTAGTATTAATTGTGGAAACCCATGCCTTGCCACAGCTGAACTCAAAGATGAATCTAGGAACATGCCCCAACTGTAGATCTGAGCTGTCAAAGGGAATATAGCCCCATCCAGTATAGGTTGGATCCCTGTTCACTGATCTGTTTTTTAACTAACCATGAGCACTTCTCTCTTGCCTGGATTAACCTTCAGTTTGTGCATCTTCATCCAGGCCATTACTGACACCCGACACAAGTTAAGTATCAAAGCAACTTCCCTGAGATTGGATGAAGAAGTTCGGTGGTCCCAAACCCCAGAACTCTAGAGAGGTATCCACCACTCGCTATAAAGCAAGAGCACAGATAAACATGCAATACTGAACAATTCTAAGGCAGCCTAATTTGCCTGTGAGATTCCTCAGCAGAATGGAATTCTTTGAAAACAGAACAAGAAACCACAATGAAGAGAAGAAAATTTCAAATCCTACCATGAATATCTCATCATACATCAGCACAACCTTCTCTTTCAACGGCTTTTTACTAGCTGAAGACTTCCGAAGCAATCCCCCTTTCTTCTCAGTCTGTGCCATGATTTGCAACCTAAGGGTTAAGAAACACACCACACTTGAAAGATCTCTCAAAGTAAACTTCAAAGATTTCATATGAAGCCCTATTTATATAAAATATTTTACATATTAATATAAAAGTGTAGTACAAACGAGCCACATACACCTATGAACAATGTGCATATCATACATAATACACTCAGAAAAGCCAGGATAAACCATAGTTCTTCACATGGAAAATACATTTCAGACAGCATGTCAAATATGAAATAGGAAAAGCAGCCTAACCAGGTCTACACTCTAGCGTTAGTAAACTGCTCCATTTCCTTTTACATTAAAAAAATGTTAATAAAAATTACACTGCCCCACTCACCCCTAACCATCAAGCCTACACACAATCTGCAAAGCCTCTACTTCTTTGGATTAGCTTCTTCTTCACTCTTACTGAGAGCAGTGTCTAAAGCAAGAATGAAGAACCTTTTGGCTGTCCAGATATTTTGGGCGTCCAGATATTTTGGGCCCCAGAAAACCAAGCCAGTGTGGCCAAAATAATGAACTATTGGACTTGCAGTCCAAAAAAACAGAGTGTGAAACATTTCCCACCCTGATCAAAATCAACAACCATCTGTTTTAATTCATGCTAAAGCAGAATAAAATAATATTGTCAACCCAGTTCAAGTAGAAGTGAACAAATATGTCAGACCATAGACAATGCTTAGAGAGCTCTGGAATTCAGTCAACAACATAACACACATAATGTGTTTACAACAGAAAGGAAGCACCACAGTAATTCCCCTCTAGGAGGATGCTCAGTGACTTACAGAGATCAGTCACAAATTATCACACAATAAGATATATTTTCTGCAAATAGCAAACCTAAAAAATTTGTTCATAAAGCTGGACCTTCCTACTGTAAAGCAGTCTGGTCCAAGAAACAAACTGCAGAAGAAAACTCCAGGGGAACAGTTGTGTTAATCAGTTGCAGCAAATACAACCAAAAGTCTTGTGATACCTCCAAGACAAACAACTGCTTTCATAGGGTATAGTCCATGAAAGCTTAGGCTACATAAATTTTGTCTTCGCTTAAAAAAAGAAGACATTGCTAACTTGGAAAAAGAATGTTCAAGATAGGCAGTTCTCTGTAGCAATAATGCAAAACATGGTTGTAACATAATACAATTAACCAATATTCTACAATGTTCTGCCTGACAGCTTTCTAGTAACTGGAAAAGAATTTAAGTTCATGACATGAAAAACACTAGGTGACATACCCTAGCTTCTGAAAACTTTCTTATTTTCCTTCCCTTACATAAAGGAAATAAGACTTTTAAACCAGAAAAACAAATTGAAATGAGAAATATTTTATACATATATATTGACCTGGATAAAGGGGGAAGGAGAGATTAAAGCTAGAATCTGTCCATTTCCTTCATTTAGCAGAACCAAAAGCTTTAGACAGCTGCAATAGCACAAAGCTTGTACTCATCTACTCATGGAACTACAACTAAATCATAGTGAATTAAAGCGAATAAAACAATATGCCATGAATCCAAGTTAATGTTCTTACACAAAATTTAGAGTATATTTTCCTTCTATATCTGCAACTTGGAGCAAAGCAGCAGATTTCAGCACTTTTGTTGCATTCTCAGGAAGGCAAAAGCTTATAGGTCCCTTTGTAATCTATAGAGAGATAACATGATCATGCAAACATGGTGATATTTTCAGCAAAGCTAGAATTAAGACACATTACTAAAACTGGACAAAGTGGACATGCAAAAGCAACATTGCTAGAAGGACCAGTAAAAACAATGTCTTTGTGCTTGTAGGTCCTTACACTAATCTGAAGTAACACACTGAAGGATAATAACAAAAAGCCCTAATATCCTCTCTGAAACTTCAAAAGCTTCTTTGGTCTCGCACACTAAAGAAATAAACAGCACTAAGTGATTTTATTCACTCCAGCTTTACGTGCATCCTTATGAGAGGAACTGCAGAAATAAATTGTTTAACAGAGCTTTTCAACAAGGTTTTCATGCATGCCTAGCAGTACCAGCCCACCAAACGTAACAGCAACTGAAGATTCCTCAGCATCTGGGGGACCTACCCACAAGCTAAGTTCAAGAAACCAGTTGGTCAGATGGATTCCAGCTCTTCTAAAAGCCACAGAGTCATTTCTCATATTTGTATGTTTGATCCTAGCATTACACAACACACCCAGCAGTGGTGAAAGAGAGGGATAATAGCCAGAATGTCTGTCTTCATTTTCAAACTCAGCATCACATTCAATTAATTTTTAATGTGGTAAATAATGTTACCATGTGATGCTTTTGAACCTCTCCAGGTTCTCTCTAGTTAAAGTGAACAAATTTCTAGATCTGACCCACATTCCACATGCTCTAAATCTGTCTAATTAAACCTGTTGAAGAATACTAGCATCAAACTCTTAACTGATATGCTAAAGTTCGAAAACTCTGAAAATACAGGGTCTGTGGTGGACATTGTATCATAAAATGTTTCATTTCTCAAATATAATCTGCAATCTCACCCCATGAGAAGCGTATATTTCTTTTTATTACCAGAGCTAAAAGGAAGAAAATTAATGTTATGACTTCTACCATCAGAATTTAATTATTTTATTTATAGAATGACACCACTGTCTCTAAAGCAGGCTCCTTGTGATCCCACAACCAGAAAATATTTGTACAACCATCACTAACTTGAGCTAAGAAAGCAGACTGTGCATGAACATAAGCTTCTAACTGCCTCAGCAGAAAATTGGTGAGCTACTCCACAGTCACAAACGGGGCAAATGGCATTTATTTCCCATTGAAGTCTACGGCTGTGGTGACAAGTAAACAATTTTCTAATGCTAAACTATACTTTGCTGAGCGATCTAAGCTTCTAATAAAAATTATTCTCAAACACACCAACAAAGTCTTCCCTATGAAGTTTTTTTTTAAACTGAGTTGCAGCTGTTATGCTAAACACTTGTGCCAGGATCTTTGCTACTATTATGAGATACTCAAAGGCTAGTTTGCACCTCTGTGAAACCACAACTACCTTTGTTGTACAGAAAGGAAGAGGGGAGTATGACCAGAGCAATTTGTAATGAAAGAACTCCTCCTTTCTACCATGTTCCAACCTTCAGATTAAAATGCATCTTGCAATACTTGACAGCTTGTCCAGCTCCTCTAGCTGTTTCATCCAAAACCTCTCCACTAGATAGAAGTTATAACAGGCTGCTCTCACGATTTCCAAGTAGAATTACAAAAAGAAAATTTAGAATACAGTATACTAGAATTAGCAACAGGAGTAGGAGTAGATACAGCTGGCATAACCAGGCACAACTACTTCTAGACAACGGCAGACACACTAATAATAATGCAACAGTGATTCCTATTAGACACATCAGTCACACATACCTAAACAAATCATAACATTAAAAAAACATAATATAAAACATAACATAAAAGAATGACCAATATATGATTGCCAGAAAACTTCCCACACAGCTACCTTTCCCCGGTTGTCCTTCATTACAGCAGCATTGTGCCACGTTTTTAGACCATTCTCTGGATCAAACTTCATTTTAGTAAAATGATCAGCAAAGCAAGGATTCAAATCTCGAATCAGGCTTTGTTATGACACTGTTAGTTGGTACAGAATATTTAGATCTGAACCAGGGGAATCTGAATCAGGATGAATGCCATGTTGACTAACCTTTCTTTGCACTTGCAAACAGAATTCTGTTTTTAAAATAAAAATGTTAACCTGAAAAGGTTTCCATGATGAAGACAATTACAAACTACCCAAGGATGAAAAACAGGGTATTTCTTACCATTAGATCACCAATCAGCAGATTGTGACCCTATTGAGGTTTTTGGATAGCAATGTCCATCAGCCCTGCTTGAGGGGCTGGGGAGGGAATTGCTCACTAGGGTTGAGAGGAATTGTAGCCCAAAAACATATGAGCCACAAGTTGCCCATCCCTGCTTCAAGCAGCTGCTAAAATGTTTTCACAGTTCAAAATACTCTATGAACTGATACTCACTGTGATAAAACTCAGGAGTTTGCACACACTGGAGTGGCGGGAAAGAAATGAAATCTTTCTTAGGTGGGTAATGGCAAAAGAAATAGAGCCACAAAGAGGGCACTGAGAAACAAGAACTGAAGAAGTCAACTTAAAAGAAAGAAAGCTAAGGCTGCAAACTACTCAAAAGGTAGCCCAAAAGGGCCTGAACAACTAACAATAAGTATTCATTGCAAATAAAAAAAATTGAAAACAAAGGTAGACACAACTCCCTATAGAAAAGTAGCTGGCTTAAGCCTGAAGAAACATGAGAATACACGACAACTTTTTATTGCCTGCCACATTACTTCTCCACTACATAAAGCATCTTAACAAAATAACAAGGATGGCCATAAATATTAAAACTGCTCTTTCAACCAAGATAATCTGTCCTTGGTTGCAGAAACTGCATATGAAGCATTTTTTACTAGCCACTTTTTAAACACTTACCTTCATCTGCCATTCTGACCATTTCAGTTTTAAATCCACCTATGTGTTTATGTACATTCCAGAACATTTTAGACAGTGGAGCTCAAAACAAAATACTTGTTAGTATTCACCACTGTCCTACTGAGAGTATGATACTTTGAGAGGCCACTTCACTTTAGTAGCATATGCAAGCATACTCAAGGATACCTCAAACATTACAGACATCTGGAATCACTTCTATATACTAATTAATATGCATGTAGACATGAGAAAACTGCACATGTATCATGTATACAACTATCTCACAAACAAAATACCACAGCTTTCCTGTGAACAAAAAAAGTGTATACGTTAGCAATTTTCATGTAACAATCTGAATGCATGTTGTACTCTAATTTTTTCACACAGGTACTTAATGTAAAGATGTTTTAACCTTCATATTAGCTCTGATAAATACACACTACTATTACCCACAATATCACCTATCTAGATCTTCCCTGCTCCTACAGCCACCATCATTAGAGGCTAGACATTTTTATTTTATCCACAAGAATGCACTTAAAAGGAGGGAGTCCACAGCTGATCCAAGTTTTCCAATACTTAAAAGAATATAATCAAAACCATAATGTTCCCCCTACAAACACCCTAACGAAAAACCCTAGTGGGGAGAACTGTTTCCCAAGACAGCTAAATGATAACAGAATAAGGGAAAATTCTGACAAATTGTAGGAAGGCTTAAAGGAAGGAGTAGCAGGTAAAATAATAGAATAAAGCAACTGAAGGGGACAGACATAAAGAGAGATAAAAGGGCAGAAAGAGCCCTCTTACTGCCTGAATAGATCCATTTCTTTTTCATATGGAAAAGCTATTTCAAATTGGCCCAAGATATGGCATGAACATCACTTCAGAATTCAAAGAGTTAAATGGTCTTGGAATAGGTGAACAGCTTCCCACCACCCCCTGAAAAACTGATGAGTGGCTAGAACTCTGGACAAAAGCAATGCACACTGCAGCAGTCTGTTGTAGCCCCCCTCTCTTATTCTCTAACAAATAAAAGCAGTGATTCTGCACTGTGAGCCTAGAATATGCACCCTGTACCAAAATATTTTTTTAAAAACACAAATTTGGTTTGAAGTGAAGTCTGTGGAACAGGAAACACGTGAAGAGACAAAAGACCTGAGCAGCCACCTCCACTGCCTAAACAACAGAAAGTCTTGTGGCATATTAGCAAGTTTTATTTCGCATGAGCTTTCATGGACGGCAGCCCACTTCTTCAGATGAAATTCCACTGCCTCAAGACCAAGCAAGAGCTCTTTCGCTTTCATACCGCCACAAATACAAGAGGACTACCACACATGATGATGAAAAGGGGTGGGTAGGAACACCTGAGTGCTACCCTGTTTTCCCAAAAATAAGACCTAACCTGAGAATAAACCCTAGTAGGATTTTTCAGGATGCTTGTAATATAAGCCCTACCCCAAAAATAAGCTCCAGTTAAGTGAAACCCCGGCCTCCACCATTGTGCAGCAACCAGAAGAAGATGACAGAACTGTATTTGAATAAATGTAGGTTGCTGTATATGAAAAAAAAAACCATCCCCTGAAAATAAGCCCTAATGCGTTTTTTTGGAGCAAAAATTAATGTAAGACCCTGTCTTATTTTCAGGGAAACACGGAAGGTAAATCCAGCTACCTATCCCCCTTCTCTTTAACTCATCCTACCTCTTTTAAGGGAATCTCCCCACCTATGTATACACAAGAGATACCCTCCCCTTCCACACTCACAAAACAGAACCGAAGGCGTCTCTACAGACACCATTGCTGGAAGAATTCCTCAACTGCACCCCCAATACGTCTCCCTCGTCCACACGCTTCCTACCCAACCCCACACACCCCTAACGCTAACTTCGCACGCCAGCGTCTCTCCCTTTCTCTGTGTCTCTCTCCCGCCACATCGTGTGACCTGTACAGAGGGAGAAGACGACCAAGGTCAGATCCCTGTCAGGGAAGGGAATGTACCCCTCCGTTACCTGAGTGGGTCGCCCGCCTCCCAGCGCGCATGCGCCACTGGAACGCGCTATGCCACGCCTTCTTCCGATCACGCACGCGCCGTCTCTCTCCATCGGGCCCGTTCCCTCCCACTAACGTTTTCCCAATGCGAGTTCCTGCCCTGAAGTAAAGTAAGTGGGTTGTTCCCGGGAAAACGTGGGAAGTACGTCAAACGAAGCTAGGAAGGGCATAAGAGGAAAGAAGGCTTGGAAGAGAAAGTTCCTGTCTAAACCTCTTGGCATTTCCCAACATAGTTCAAAATAGTGGGCAGTTGTCATTCTCACCGTTCACTCCTGTGCGTTTATTCTACGCAGTTAATCTCGGAAAACACAGAATGAGGTTTACTCCACAGTGGAGGTGCATAGGATCGAGCTACGCTGTGTATGCAAGTTGTACTCTTTTCTCACGGAAATTAGACCAATTAAGCTTTTTTTCTACTAATAAATGTTTGTACCCAGAGCTTCGAAAGATTCACACGTACGTGTGTGTGTGTGATGTACGTCAAGTTAGAACCCGTTTACAGGGTTTTCAAGGTAAGAGAGATTTAAGGAGTTCTACCACTTCCATACACACATCCTCCTGGGTTTCCGTAGTCAAGCAGGTCTTACTACACCACAGCGATACAACTCCCCAAATTATTTGATTTGTGATTTTTTAAAAAAATAAACTTTTACAAGGGCTGGATTTGTATACGTGCAGTTGCACTACAGGAGAGATGACTGCCCTTGAACGTCTTCAATCTTTCACGCAAACGTAAGCGTGCAAAATCCATTGTTCAATAGAAAACCAGAGCAATGGGCCAGGGCCAGCCTGTTTCGAAATACTTCTGTGCTTATCGTGCAGGCCTCGTCTTGCTGTAGGCAGAGTGGGACAAGAACCGGCACTGGGGGTTTGTCTTGTTTTCGAGCAGATCTGCAGGAATTACTCACCTAGAATGGCTGTCCTATTGGCACCTGCCCAGCTCATATTCCTGGATTTTCTGCAAATCGAGAAAATGCCCTGCCTGCCTCTATTTGTTAACTCTGAAAAAGGCAAGAATCTTAGAAGCAGTTTTTGCCTTTCTGGATCCAGCCCAGGACCTTGGCAAAGCCACAAACTTCACTTGGTCAGTTGTGCTGCTCACACATGACATGGGGGGATCCTGACCAAAGTGAGTGTGAGTTTGCCTGTTAATGGACCCCATGCTTCCTATTCTCACCGGTAAAGACGAGCTTTACAGGGTGGAATAAGACTATGGAGTAGTGACTGATTAGTGTTGAACTGGGATTTGGGAGGACCAGATTCAAATTCCCATTGACCCGTGAAGCTTACTTGGTGATCTGGGACCTGTCTGTCACAACCTGACCTCACAGGAGTGTCCTGAACATAAGGTGGGTAGGAGCAGGGCCATGCACTCTGATTTCATCTCTGGAGAAAAGGCAGAGTATCACGGTGAAAATAATATTCCTCAGTAACTACCCTGTTTCCCCGAAAATAAGACCTAACCTGAAAATAAGCCCTAGTATGATTTTTCAGGATGCTTGTAATATAAGCCCTACCCCAAAAATAAGCCCTAGTTAAGTGAAAGCCCGCCCTCCACCACTGTGCAGCAACCAGAAGATGACATGACTATTTGAATAAATGTAGATGGTTGTACATGAAAAAAATAAAACATCCCCTGAAAATAAGCCCTAATGCGTTTTCTGGAGCAAAAATTAATATAAGACCCTGTCTTATTTTCAGGGAAACACGGTAATACTCTGAACATAAACATATATGCAGCCCAGCCCTGTGCATTTTTATGAGAAAACACCTCCCTCCATATTCAATGGTAATTACTCCACAAGTAAAGTGTGAAGACCTGAACCATTCAAGATAATAGAATACATATTAATTTTACAAGTGAATTATAGGATCACATATTTTTAAAAAAAATCTATTGATTTCAGTAGGGTTTGCACTCCGGTGTGCATATAACACAAACCTTAACATGCTTTAGGGCATGACCATGTGTGGCTTAGTCGTTTGTGGAGTGCTTTCCATGTTAAAAGCACAGGCGGAAATGCTGTAGTCTATTCTGTGAGTGAGCTCCTCCGAAACTGAGATTTCCGACTGAGTAAACAGCTAACATGGCCTAGCATTTCACTATTTAAAACCTGAACACCAACAATAAATTCCCTTTGTAAAAGTTCGGGCGAGCAGTTCTGCCATTCTCATAGCCCCGCGTCCCACGCATCAAAGCCCACTAATTTCCACGTGAATTTGCAATGTTATCCATAGTGATATATTTTGGCTCACTTCGGTGTAAACGCCTAAACAGGGCGCCCAACGTGAGGCCCGGCAATACAGTCGAAAGGGGTTGCAGCTGGTATTTGGAGGCAGGGACCCCCGTACAAGCGGTGCCCAATGGCTGGACGCCTCCTCCTCCTCCCGCTCTCCCGGCGGGAATCGCGCTCTTGGTAAGCAGCAGCCCTTTCCTCTCGGCGACCCCGGCTCTCCCGTCGCCCTGTGGCCCGTCCCTTAGCCCAAGCAGAACTGTCAAGAAAAGGGACCCGGTCCTCCCGCACGGCGCCGGGGGCGCTCGGCCGGGGCGCTGAGGCTTCAACCTCATCGGGCAAGGACGGAAGTAAACGAGCAGGAGGCCGTTCGGGTTTGACGCCGCGGTGGGACGGGGGAGGGGGAACGACTCCGCCCGGAAACGAGAGGCCTCGTGATTGCTGGGCAGAGTCGGGCGCCTCTTTGCTCCCGAGACCGGAGGGCGGGGGCTGTCCGAGTCCGCGGCCGCTGCAGAGCCGAGCCAGTGCCGAAGAGACCTGTGGTTCGCGCCAGCCGGCCAGCGGGGCTCTTCGAGAACGAGCGAGACCGTCTGTTGGCTGGAGGCGCGACAGGAGGGGCAGAAAAGGGAAGGAAGCTGTCCGTGACTGGGACGGGAGACGGAGCGAGGGCAGCTGCGAGCAGACGGGCTGAGACCGTCGGAAGTGGGCGCTCCCTGGAACCCAGGGACCGTAAGCTCGGGCGCTTCGGGGAAGGCTGGAGCCGGGCGAGCGGGACGACCGTCTGCGAGGGGCCAGGGGCAGGAAGGCGCGGGGACCCTGGTCACGAGAGGGAGACAGTAGCGCCCGAGGGGGCGGGAAGACCGCGGCCCGGGAGGCGTTTCTCCCCGCCGGAGGAACGAGGGGAGCCCCGCTGCGGAGACGCTCCCAGCGTGGCCTTCGCTGCGGCTCGTCGCCCGCCACACCTCCTCCTCCATGAGGCCGGCCGCCGTCCCGAGATGAAGCGAGTCGGGGTGCTGCGGCAGGTCTCGGACTGGAGCGACTTCGCCCGCGGCCGCTGCCTGCGGGAGTTGCTGGACCCGCGCCGCCGGGGAGCCGAGGCTCCCAGCCGCCTCCTCGCCAGCCCCGACAGGCAGCATCTGCTCCTGCTGTGGAACCAGCCGGCCGCCCAGGCTCGGGTCGTGGCCTTCCAACGCCTGGGCGCGAATGGAGGAGGCGACCTGGAGAGGAGCTGGCAGCCGCCCCAGCCGCCCGTGGTGGGGCTGCTTTTCCTGGAGAGCCCCGCCGCTGCCGCCCCGTGGGTGCTGGCCGTCGTCTGGGAGCAAGGCCGGGCTGAGCTCTGGCGCTTTATGCCTGCTGTGGGGTGGCAAATGCTGCAGAGCCTGGAGCTCTGCCATGGCGCCCGTGCCCGGATTGTTTCCATCTGCAGCTGGGGTGGCCAGCTAGTATGGTGTGAAGAGAGGCCCCCCTTGGGGGCCCAGCCGACCTCAGAGAAACGAGCCTTCCAGTACTGTATCTGCACCAGAGGCCTCCAGATTGGGGAGCAGGGAGCCCACCTGAGTCCCCTGAGGGTTGTCTTGCACAACAGCCCGGTTTACCAAGTGCTGGCCTCACCCTCTGGCGTCTTTCTAGTGCCAACGCCAGGTACCTTCCCAGGCATAGCCAAGTTTGTTGCCATCTGGCAACCCAAGAACGCTGATATTCTCATTGCTGCTCCATCCAGAGGGTGTCTCTATACTAAAGCCTCTCATGCAGGCAACGAAGTGGACTTCAAGAAGCTGGTGCTGGGCTGTGTGGGGCTCTTAGCCTCCATGGACATGCTGGACATTCACAGCTGTGCCCTGTCTAGCTGTGGAGGACTCCTCTTGGTTACCAAAGCAGGCACAGTGGAATTGGTGCAACCGAATGGAGCGTGGAGACCTGTCTTCGACTTTGGGGGAAGCACTTTTGCCCCCAGAGAGCAGGTGCAGCTGAAGGTATTTGGGGACACCCTTGCCTGCTTGTTGGGAGAGGTTCTTCATCTTGTGGACCTGAACAGTAGGCAGTTGGTAGAAAAGAAAGTCTTGGGTACAAGAGAAGTGGTATTTTTAGACTTCCATGCAGAGGAGGAGGAGGAGGAAGTGCATCTTCTTGCCCCTGATGGCATTTACAGCCTTAGCCTCTCTGTGACTGCCAAGGACAGCCAGCCTGAGCCCATCCTGGTGGAGATGGTGTTTGAAGAGGCCTGCAAATACTATCAGCGACGGAGCCTGAGCAGCTCCCAGCTCACTGTGGAGAAACTCAAGAAGGGAGACATGTTTCAGGCTCCAATTGCACTCTCTTCCATCCTGTGTCACAGTCTCACTCCCAAAGGTAAAAAATCCAGGGCCCTCCCAGAGTCTTATACTAAGCTGCTGGACACACTGCAGTTAGAATTGCAGAGCTATCAGAACTTAGAGCAGCTCAAGTCTTGTGTGGTTTGGGCCTCAGAAAATGAAGCAGAGGGCTATGGGGAGGCACTGGTGGAGCAGGAACTCAGCCGCCTTCTGCACTTGGATTTAAACAGGGAAAACCTGGCATACCTGAATGCTATTTTCACTTCCTTTCCGAAGGCATCCTGGAAGGCCATCCAAAATCACTTGCAGCTGCAACAGAATGGTGATGGCATTCTAGTAGCCAGGGCCACACCAGATGTGTGGAAGAAAATTCTTGGTGGACCTGTGACCAGCCTGAGCAAGCAAGAGGAAGGGCCCATAAATGGGGTGGTCCCCCTGTTTGAGCTTATCTGTCTCTCTCTCCACCAGTTCAAGCCAAAATGGCTGCCTCAGTTTGTGGAGCTGTCCCAACAGTATATGGGTTCCTCTTGGACTTACAGCAACAAGGAAGGTCCAGAGGGTGGCATACCTCTGTACAAGAGAGCTCTGGCTGTGTTGCCAAGGAGACGCAGATGCTCTCTGGCAGATGTGGAAATGGAAATTGAGCTCCTGCTCTCCAGCCAGCGACCCAAAGCCATCCTGCAGGCCCTGGACCTTCTTCTCCTGCATGAGAGATGGCAGCGTGTGATGGAGGCAGCAGAAAAGTTCTCGAGGCAAAGCCCTTTGCTGAATAAAGAGATTTTTGTTATCCTCTTGGGAGAGTTTTCCAAGCACAGGGCACTGGACCCTTATCTGAACAAATTGTGGGAGCTCTGTCCTGCAGATCTGAGAGCTTCTGATGTCCTGAACATTATTCAGCAACACTTAACCCCAGCAGAATCTGACCCCTCTCCCTTCCTTCCAGAGGGATCATCCCAGTTGACTGTTGGTTTGCTCAAGCCACTGTTGCACAGACTAACACAGTGCCCAACTGACCAGACTGAAATTTATGCCACTGTCTTGCAGAGCCCTACCTTTCCTCCACCAACCCCTCCTAGGCACCGCCAAGTTGTTCCAAAGGCAGAGTCGCAGGAAGAACTCACCCTTTTTCAGAACGATACATAAGTGCACTTTGCATGAGATAGTGTGAAGTGCAGAGGTGGAGATAGGCCAGAGGGCATCCAGAACCCTGACAAAGTCAGGAGCTGCAGGCTATATATTCCCCCCTCCCTGGAAACCTACATCAGCAAGCTGTCCTTGCCAAAGAGGGAGGTAAATTCCAACAATTCTTGTATGGCCAATAGTTTTATTTGGAAGAGATGCAGAATCTGTAGCAGGGGTTGGACGTTTCTGGTGCCTTAAACTAGAGTAGAAAATTGCATATAGGAACTACACCACTGCAAGGCTACCTGAAAACTATTGCTGACATATACCAATCCTTCTGTGAATAATGTTGGTAGATTGGATTAAGAAAGAAAAGAAAGAAACAAACAAACAAAGAAAGAAAGAAATAAAGAAAAAGAAAACCTTTCTCTGCATTTGGTAAACATACAGTCTACATTTGACAGTCAAGTTTGCATTTGTGCTTATTGAGTAACTGGCTTGTTGTGATGAGTTGGGCTGTGTGCTCAAGCACCCATCATTATGATCTGGAATCTACTCTTCAGATGTGAGCCTTTTGTTTTCCTGGTAGCAAGCCAGCTTGTGGATTGTCAAGTTTCAGTGGCCAGCCTTACTTCCTCCCAAAACTGAAGTTTTTAAAACTCCCTGATTTGAGAGCATGTCTGTTCCTCTAGCCAGAGACCCACTCCTCAGCTGCATGACAAATTGTTAAGCTTGCAGTATTTATCTGCAGCCGGGGAAGTCCCAGCTATTTCTACTGCCTGATATATACATGCAACCTTTGTCCCCTATAGTGGCATTATCTGTTGTTTTTCTAAAAATTGGAAGAGATTGTAAAGAGAGGGGGCTTAGCAATTTACTGAAGTAGTCCATGGTGTGTTTATTTACAGGGGAATCTAACTCTTTCCCAGTGTTTTATAGTTTGGCTCCTGCAGTGTTACAGTTTAAGCAAATACTAATCTGTTACAGAAGAAAAGTTAAGAGGAAAGGTGGCAACAGTCAGTCTCTAATGGTGTCTTGTCAATTTCCCCTTCTGCCTATGAATAACTACTTTCAGGAAGAAGAAGCCCTTTTATGTGCATAGTTACACCTAGCAAGACGTTTTATCCCTGTAAGATTCTTGAGTTTCTCCTGTTCCATCTGTGGGAGGCTTGCACTTACAAGGAAGAATGTTTTTTTTTTCTTTTTTATTGGTGGTGTGTGGTTTTAAGCCTCACAGAATAGCTCAAATTATTGTTTTTAATGCACAGATTCTACTGTATGGCACAAAGGGGGCATTCACAAAGGAGGCAAACAGGTTGCTGAATAAAAGTAAGCCACCATATACATCAGTTATTTTAGATCAAAGGATAGCTTTAGTCATTGCACTGCAGCCAGCAAGAGGGGTTGTGTGAGTTACTTAGACAAAGTCATAAAGTATTTTTGGCCAAACAAGATTGATACTATTCCTCGTTATTAAGTTGTCTGAATTGCCAGCAAACCGCTTGTACTGAGCCCAGGTCTTTTGTGGTGCTTTCGTGATCTGGATGTTCTCAGTACATTGTATATAATATTCTTTCTGGCTACAGGGGTACCCTTTTGGAGTGAAGGGGATGAATTAACATAACACAGACAACTGGGACCATCAGCCCAAACTAGCTGTGTCACAAAAGCCAGCATCCTATTGCTAGTCCCAACTAGAGCAGACCCATTGATTCAATGAGATGTACGTAAGTGTTGACTTAATATTCAGTCATTGGTTCAGTGAATCTGCTCTAGCTGAGACTATCAATAAAGTACTAGCCACAGAGAGTAAAAGGATATGGCCATACTTGACATGATGGCTCATGAAGTGTGTTTCTGTGAAGGGTGAGTTGCCTTTTAAGACACCCAACAGTTAAGAAAGTGGAAGTGTAGGACTCATGTTACACTTAAAAATCTGCAGTGCTTCCTACTGTTTACAAGTCCCCTGCTTATTCCCTGACTACTGCCAAGTTTCCTTTACCTGGAACCATTTTTAAAAATTGTTTAAAGAGTAAATCTTCTTGCCCTTTGTGGTTAAAAGCTTGGAGAATGTAATTATTTGCCATGGCTGTAGATGGGAGTGTTCCTCATACATAACCCTCCTCCCCTCCCCCACTTCACAAAGATTAATGTGGCTTTGACAAGATCTGGACATTTTCTTATGTTACCTTTTATAACAGACCTCCTGGGCAAGGGAGAAAGAGAAAAAGGAATTCTCCATGTGAAGTCTTGGATGGTTAGTGCCCTGACTATTTATAATAGCTTGGCAGAAAAATAGGAGACTTTTAATAATAACCTTGACAAAGAACGTTATCTTGTTTTTAATGCATTTCTGGTATTTTTGAAGCTGTTTCTATGTCATGAATGCAGTATTAAAAGATGATGGGCAGCCTTAAAAAGAATTTTGTTCTTGGTATTGAAGCACCTAGCTTATGCCTTATGATCACTCGGCTACATGTGTTTTTTCTATCTGAGCTGTTGATTGTGGCCGGGTGTCACTTATTAATGGGGAACAGTTTCAAGAGGGAAATTGCATCCTGACCTAGAAAAAGTCCCTCCACTAAGAAAACAGATCATTGCTGGGAAGGGGAACTGCAGGAAGCAAGCTGTTTTGCTGGTATTCAGAGCACCTTTGTTTACTGATACTGAGTCACAACACAGGAGTTGTGCTGCCAGCGGCTCTATTTCTGTGAAAGCAGTTACAGGGTCATCATCTGACTTCTAGGTGCTTTCAGGGTCATCTCCAACACAGAAAAGGTTAAAACCATCCACTTAAGCAGAAACCAGTGGAGGTATCCGATGGAACTGTATGAAAAGGCAGGGGAAGAAAATGAAGGCAGTAGGCTTAACTAGCCTGCAGTTTGGTTTCATTTCCTAACATGAGGAAAGGAGTTTTGGGACGTCACTCCAAATGGCAAAAGAAAGAGCCAGGTATGAAAATCAGAATACACTGGATGGGGGAGGGTAGACGAATCATTTCAGTGCCAAAACATGTCAAGATCGTATTTTAATAGCTGTGTTTGAAAGAGTAAGAAACGTATGCTTTTTGCAAGACTTTATCAGGTTTTTCTGCTGTCCTCTTTATGTATTTTTGTATATTTTGGGGTCACTTGTGCACAAAGGATCTAGTGAGAGAATTGCTTCCTGCTGATGTAAGAGTTTCTCCTTACACTTAGGCAGAAGCAATCTGTTTATTTTTTAAAGGTTCACAAGATAGATAAGGTGATTTATATTTTCCCTTGGACCAGTTTTGTTGATGAGTAGATCTCCTGGGCAACCTCTTATGCGAATGAAGGGATACCAGATTTTGAAGTCTTCATTTCCCAAAGACCAAAAATATGTAACTGCTGCTGTCCACGTTAAATTTTAAGTATCTCTGACTTATCTTAAATCCTACAAAAACCACACATAACTATAATTGCACTGAATTGATATAAAAAGGCAAAAAATATTAGTACTTTAGAAAATGCTAGGTAAGTGCTTTCATTCCCATGGGGACCTGTATTCTCTGAGTAGTACTTAATTCTGTTTTCTTCATAGATGCAAGGATGCTGCCGGTAGGTGGGGTGTGGGTTTCCCCCCCCCCTCACTTTGGCCTGCTGATCCCATGACTTTGCTAATAGCGTAACTCCAGTATGAACTTAAATTGCACAATCAAGCACCTTCTCTTTTCCATGGGAAATCATGTAGGTAGGTAGGTATTACTAGATGCATGCTCAGTAGACCAAAGAGACCAATGTTCTCACAGTAGAAATTCCAGGCAGTGCTAACTTCTGATAGTAAGTGATCCCTATTCTGGCAGCAGCCGTGTGGAATTACTTTCTATGTAGTCTAGTTGTGAGTTTTTGCATGTACTTCCCCCCGCCCCCCCACATTACACACTGGTTCACACAGCTAGAAGTGAGTTGCGGATCACTTGTTGGAGGTAACCTTTTGGTGACATCCCAGTGATGAACGTTTCAGTCCTTTTTTTTCTTATGGTTGCACAAGTACTGAATTGCTCTTTACAATATACATGATTCCTTCGCATCTTATCCTGTTTGCAGACCTGATTGTAAAGAGTAGGTTAGCAGATCTTCTTCAGTGATTCTGAATACAACAGCAGCACATCTCACTGCATTGCTTCTCAAACATGTTCCTCTACCAAGCAGTCTTCCATAATGGAATTTTCAGTTCACCTGGGTTCCTGTCTTAATGCTTCATACTTCTCTACTATGTTCTTGAGATGCTTGCAGGACATTCAAGAATTATGTCCTTCAGTTGTATAACATGCAATCTCTTCGGGTAGTTAAAATTACTCTGCTTTTAATTTGAATTTAACACATTTCTCAGTCTCTGCTGATTTCACACCAGCAGCACATGATTCTCTGCCTTTGAGGTACTGAGGCAACCTCCCATAAGCAGCTGCCCCACAACAATTCTCATCAGCCCCAGCTAGGATATCCCATGGCCAGGAAAGACAGACATTGTAGTGAAAAGCATCTGGGGGGGGGGGGCACTCGGTTAGGGAAGTCTGAATTAAGACTTAGGATTGGTGCAGAAGGGCTAGCCAAGCAGTTTGTTTTGAATTTGGAAATAAGGCTACATGTACAAGAGGATGTATATGATTCAAAAATATACAATAAATCCGTGTTGCAGGGGGGATACATAACTGTGCTAAACGGCCGGCACTGGGGAAAGGTATTAAATAAGTTGCCAACAAAATGTTAATATAAGACTAGTTAATGACTTATATTCTAAATGGACCAGTGTGTCTTAAAAGTCTACAAACAACATTAAGAGAAGAAA
The DNA here is from genome assembly GCA_037013535.1 of Intellagama lesueurii. Taxonomy (NCBI): domain Eukaryota; kingdom Metazoa; phylum Chordata; class Lepidosauria; order Squamata; family Agamidae; genus Intellagama; species Intellagama lesueurii. Next base: position 215,424,154 of record JBAJHW010000003.1, read on the forward strand.
GATAGATTATTCCATATTACCGATGTCACGGGGACTAGATATTAAGTGCTGGAAATATTGTCATAACCACATTTTTGTTACTCTTATTGAGTATAGCAATAAATACTATACAGACTGCATATGTGCTGTAAGTTCTTTGTAACAAATCCACTGATTCAGGGACAGACAGAGAGATTCCCTGCAAGAACTATATAGATTTCACAAGTACTGAATTTTGAAGAATAATCTGGAAACCAATTAGTAAACAGGGGATTGTGACCACTCTTAACATCCTAACTCGATGCAACATTACTACCCCAAATTCAACAAGATCCCTGTGCACATTCAAACATCTCCATCTAACATGGACCCCAAGTATAAAGAAGCAATGCTTTGTGTACTCTGCTGAAAATCTGATTTATTAGAAATAGGAATGGGGTACAAGAGAGGCATTTTTCTATTTAGGAAAATAAATCACTGGAATAATAGATAATATTAAAGAACTGTATGACCTATGTACATGAATCAAATCCAATACACTGATAAAAAAATTAAAGAGTATGCATAGTCCAGCATTTTGGGTGATGTTGCTCCATATAGAGTTGTTGCACAAGGAGGAGGTGCTGTGAATCTCAGAGGACCTTACATCTACTGTTATAGATTACTTCTGGCTTGTTTTTAGCCAGAACAGGGGTATGCAAAGTAACACTCCAATGGACTACAACTCCCAGTATTCTACACTGATGCTGGAAGCCAGTAACATGTGGCAAGCTGCACTCCCCTGTGCTAAAAGCTTGTAACTCATAATTTCTGGTCTTAAAATGGAAGTCTGTTGCGCTACTGCAATGTCAACGCTTCTATTACTTGCATCTTTTATATACAGCATTAATTAGCTTCAGCACCCTGTCGATTTCTAATGCTGATGTCTAAGCCAGTTTTAATTATATTAGTATTCACTAATATTTGAGAGGGAAAATACAGTGTTGGCACAATGCTAAATTCAACATTATTTTTGAAAACAAACTAATTTTGAAGTTTGCGAAGGAAGGGTTATTTGGGGAAAGGCACCTATGATTTCAGAATACAGCGGTCCATCCAGAATAGGACAGCAAAGGCACAAAGTGCAACGTGAAAAAAGGTGCTCCAGCTATATCCTAAGAAATGTGTGCTTTCTGGACACAAAGATTAATGAAACTGTACAGTTGGTTTTTAGTTGTTGTTTATACTTGCCCCTTGCTTTTCAGTGGTAGTCTCAAAAGTCGTGGACAGAAAACTGGCAATCTAATAAATGTTGGTTTCCGAGATTTGTGCAAAGAATATAGGGCTATGGGAATCTTGATCTCATATAGTAAGGCACTATTTAGATTTTTAAGCAACTTCAATTAGCATTCATTAGATACATTTCAAGAACCAAAGAAATAAATAAGCCATCTAAGACTAAAGTTGGTTATCCCTGCAGTTGAGGAAGAACTGTCCTATGACACTTCCCATAATGCTATTGAATGACTGTCACAATCATTCCCGGCCAGTGTCACTCATTGCCAATCAAAATCCTAGATTCATTAGAGATAGAAGGCAGAAGGCACTTCTCAAATCAATGCCCACAGATAAAAATAAAAAGAAGCCTCTTTTCAATTCTTCTAGATGTGGTGAATACAAGAGTATGCACTGCAGTCAACACCATTAGGAGGAGCAAGCAAATTTGCTCTGCAAATTAAGTCAGTTATATTCAACCATGTATCTTATCAGCCAACAGCTACATAAGAAACCCAGTCCCAATGGCAAGATCATGACTTTTCAGAAAGGGCATAATGCAGAGATTGCAAGCCTAGTCTCTACAACAGGACAGAAGACTGTGGAGCACACTTGGGTGAGACTGAATATTGGGAGCGCAGTCAGACCTGCCCTTTTGGGTGACAGGACTTGTTTCTTTGGTAAGAAAAAGCCTGCTGTTTGCATTTTGGTCCTAGCAAGGAATAATCTGCTGCAGTGCAGAAATCCTCGTGCTCCAGAAAGAAGAGGCAAGAGAGATCAAGGAGTTCTCCAGACATTCATGTGTCATCGTCAGTGCTGCTCAGAGATGGATAGGTCTGGCAGAGCGTGCTACTTCCTCAGCTCTGCCCGGGGCATTTTGAACATGCTTTGCCTTGATCTGTACAGGGGAAGAAGTAAGTAAGTGAGAAATAGTTTTCTAGGCCTTGTCCTAGTTTGTCAAGTGGGACATTATGGGGGAAGAGGACAATGTAAGGAGGACAACATTTCTAATGGTACTCAAAGATAAGAATGTGGCAGAAATGCTCTCTTATCTCCATAGGTGGGTTAACCTTGATGCCCTGCAGCGAAAATAGGGGTGAAGGTCTTCCTAGCCCACCTACAGCAATATTTCCTACAGCTCAGATTCTTAATTTCAGTTTATACCAGGACAGGATTTTGTAGCTCCTGTGTCCACTTTCCAAAGACACTTCCTCCTGCACTGCTCTCTGCAGCTGGAGGCACAAAAAGTTCACCTTTCAGCAAACAATACGAAGGCTAGCCTGCAGAGTATTAAATATAATATAGCTACAAATCCTAGAGCAAGAAGCTTGCTACTTTTTATTGGCGGTTCTCTACTTCCCACAGCTCCCAGTCCCTTAGTAGAGTACAGACTTCTGCCTGAACACCAGTACTATGTAGCAGTGATTAGAGAGGAGATATGGAAAAAAATACTTACAATTCCATGGTTTCTGTATCATCATCCCTAAAACGAGAAACAAAGAGTACTGGTGGGATATGTGTTACTGTTCTGACATAAAAGTTCCCTCCAAGGCAGGCCAGGAAGCAGGCCAACCCCTCATCCCCAATCCAGCAAGGAAAGTAAAAAGGAAAACTACTTCAGCAATGCAATTGCTTATAGCAGACCAAAGATCAGAACTAATCTTGGGTGGCTGCTGAACGACTAAAAGACGCAAGAGGTGGTTGGGGGGCAGGGGACATTTGGCCCTCCTGATGTTATGCCCTGCAACTTCCGTCAGTTCCATCCAGTGGTCAGGGAATATGGAGTTTTAGTCCAAAATATCTGGAGGGCCGAAGGTCCCAATCCTTGATATAGAGTGAAATCATGGTCACACAACACAAGGGCATTGGCTAGCATGGTCTCTTAAATCAGGGATGGGGAAATAGGTGATCTTTCAGATGTTGGTCTGCAACTTCCATCATCCCTTATCCTTGGTTATGCTGGCTAAGTCTGATGGGTGTTACAGTCCAACAGTATCTGCAGGGCACAGGCTCTCCATCCCTACTTTATTTAGTAAATATTGGTACATGCACAGTTTTGGTCTCTGACTGTTATCACAGAGAGGGCACAGGGAAACTGAGCAGTAAGGTTCAGAATCAGCCACCCCAATGCTCTTGTATCACCGGAAAGTTTTCCAATTATCCAACACAATATAAATGACATAAACAGAGTGGAAGCAAAACTACCACGAATGCAATTTTCACTGAAACAGAGTTTACCTGTATCCATTAGGAATGATGGCAGTACCCTGCTATTAACAGCAATGAGATCAGACTTTCTTTAGAAGGCAGATAGCACTTCCTTATGAGATACTGGAGCACCCAACTTTACAACAGAATCTTCAACGCAGATTTTTTTTGCAAGGGGTGTCTGTGGATTTTGCAAGTGTGACATGGCAACAGCCCAGCAGCTGGATCATGCTTCTACTTTCTAGATAATGAGGCTATGGGGTTTAAAGCTGTCATCTTTAAGGCATGTCCAAAGTATGGACAGTATCAGGCAAATGGGAGAAGAAAAATTTCTAGTCTGTGGCTGTAAGCAGAGGAGTGACTGACAATATGATCCTTACTCGTAGAGGTCATCTGCAAACATTCTGCGATAAAACTTGGCAAGCCGCACAGCCAAAATGATGCTTGGGAGTAGAAAGGCAGTGCACCAACCCAGACTGAACCAGAAAGCGTTCTAGAAGGGGAGAAAAGAAAAGAAGCTGCCAGTATTAGAAAGAAAGGTTCTTCAACAGTCCAAGAACAGCTTCTTCCTTCATTGCTTGAAGTCCGTGAGAGAAGACATGGTAGTGGGTGATGTGTCCCTGCTTGTGCCTTTCCCATACATGCTCCCAACTCTGCCCTATAGTCCCAATTCTTTACATACACCCAACTATCCCGCCCATTGAAGAGGTATAGCTGTCACACAGAGAGATGTCTCTTGAGCCACCCCAACCCCATAATTATCATTACCTAAGATAACTACAATATATTCCCACACTCCAAGCCAGGAATACCAGCATTCAATTTTTTTATCGTCCCCCTGCTGTCCCTTATCCATGCTATTGGAATGGCACCTATAAGTCCCTCATCCTGATTCCAATTAATACTGTTCACTGATCAGTCTTCTGTTTTATTTCCTTACCAAAGAATCAACAAAGTAGCTGCAGAAAACAGTATTCAAGGTATCCACTATCCAGGCTGCAGGTTCACAACGACCCACTTCCTCTTTTATCTGTCAACAAAGAAACATCAAGGCTACCAAAGGAAAAACTGTATACCCGCTCCTGGGATAATACCAACCTCACCATCTTCTTTTCATAAGTGTTGCTAACCTAGCTGAAAAAAACCCTCTATCAACATGACTCAAATCATTGCAGCTTTGTGAGCTTAATAACACCTGCCTTTGTGCATTGAACAGAAGAACAGAATGCAGTACATTTTTTTAAAAGGCCAACCTCATTGTGTTTATGTGTGCATCTAAAGCTATTTGCATATCATTGTAAGACTGTCATGTAGATATAAATGGGCATGTCTGCCTGGACATGCAGTTTATAGCTATTATAGTTATAATTGTATGCCGTCAAGTCAATTCTGACTTAGGGTGGCCCTTTTCAGGGTTTTCCAGGTAGAGAATCAATAACCTTAGAACTGCAGAGGTGGAATCATCGAGTCCAGCCTTTGTCAGGAAGGCCCACTGTGGAATCGAACTCCCAACCTCTGGCTCCATAGCCAGAGATGTAAACTACTGAACTATCCAGCAGTTCTAAGGTTATTTATACTCAGAAGTGTTTTACCATTCCTTTTTAAAATCAATTAATTAACAATTGATTGGCTTAGGCATGCATAGCCACAAATATGTACACAGCCTCTCTGTGAATTCAGATCTGACTAGATAAGTGTGTGAGTGAGGACAAGCAGGATCCCACCTTGCCATCATGAAGGATTATTAAGTCCACTCAATACATCCAATAAATCCAACAGTGTTACTTACCTTGGCCTTGGCCCAGTCCAGATATGACGTAAATAAGTCCAGTATAGAGTGCACAAAAGTTGAAGTCTCCTACATATAAGCAGAAAAGGAAATAGAATAACAGGATAAGATACCCCTTTCCAACCTGTACTGGATGGAAAATCGGCGATATAAAACATATGCATTATTTCAAGGCTACCGTGTCACCAGCTTAGTGGGTGCCATGAGCATGAAAAGAAACCAAGCATCAAATCCTGAACATATAAGCCTGTTGTTCTAAGAGCACTTTATCTTATCAAGGTGATAATACAATGATCTGGTCAGAGAAGAAATTTGTGCCACTCAACACGTAGCAGCTTCTTCGTCTTTCCCAGCCAGTTTCTATAGAGGGAGATCCTTTGGTTGCACTGTTTGGGCAGCCCCTCTGTTGTGTCACACCGGGCCTTAAGGATAATGCCCAGCTGGACTCATGCGGGCTCTCCAGAGTGTGAGGGTTTCTGTTGTGTTTCTTGTTGCTGTGTTGTATCATGTTGCATGCTTGTCAATTCTCTATACATCTATAACCTTCAAAGCATCAGTGGCTTTCTTTCTTAATCAGGACTCAACGAAAATAAACTCACTGCTATTCTGGCTTGTCCAAAACCTCCAGTTAGCGCACAAAGCCAGAAAGCAGTTTAACCCCAGGCCTGCACAGGTTGTCTGTATGGTTCAAGGAAAAGGAATGAAAATGATAGGCAAACTTGGCAAAGGTAAGGCTTACAGTATCTATGTGTGATTTTCACCCCACTCAAGAACAGAATTCCTTGCATTTTAACAAGCTTCCGATTCTCCTTCTTTCCACTTTGTCTCCATTTCCAGAATTTCAGCTCAGGCATTTAATTATGGCCCTGGAAAAATGCTGAGGATTGTTCTCAGTACTATATTGAATAAAAGGGATGCAAATCCAGGCTGCTCACAGTGTGCACTCCCCACCCCCACCCGTTCCAGGGAACAGAGTTAAAGATAAGAAGAGGGCTTACATTTTTGACCACTTCCTCTGTCTTCTTCATCATAAACGTTTGTGCTTCCTCTATTTGCAACAGTGTGGAGTTTGCCAGCTCCTGGAGGGATGACAGCACTGTCAGGTTCATTTACTGACAGTGCCCTTCTCAGGCACTGGCTTCCCCACATATCACCACATATCCATGCAGACTTGAGCAGCTGAACACCTCATACTATTTACTTGACATATACCAATGTGAATAAGAAAGCAGCACTGGCACATCAATGTAAGACCCAGACAGACCCTTTGTCATGCTCCAGGAACATAAAATATGAAAAGACTTCAGGGTCTGAAGCTTATAAATATTTTAAATAAGTAAATACGTAAAGTTTTCTAGCATCATACGAACTCCCAAGCTGGAACTCCCATTTTGTTCCATGGCCAGCTTTTAGCCCGACAACCCCATCCATGCCACCAACCCAGTCAATCTTTCTTATTTTTCCTGAACACCACAAAACACACACCTCTCCAGGGCTAATGTGAAAAGAAGTCTCTGCAGTTTCCAACTGGCACCTGCTAATGTGCATTCACATACTCCTGCTTTTCCTCTGAAATCAGCTAATGGTAGTTCTCTACCCTGCAAATATCCAGCAGCATGCCCTTTAATGAAGTTTCTAGGAGCTCTTGAATCAAAGCCCCATCTCTTACGTTTATCCTTCACCCAAACCTGACTTGCTTACCGGAATCCACGACATAGAATTCTGTAAACTCCGGATGCTGCTGTTCAGGTTTTGCTGTAGGCACACAGAAAACTCATTAGAAGGATTCCTCCAAGAGAACTGGATGGGATGACTTGGGAGAAGGTAGAATGGGATACCATCCCACATTCAGACATAGAGACATACACAACCCCACTTCCCCAACCAGCAGCTCTGTGCTGTGGATGATAGGATGGGACCTTGACTTATAGAGTAGCAGAAGAGAAATTAAAATACTGAAACCCTCCTCTATTCCTTAAAAGAGGACTAGGAGAGAAGAACAGCAAGCCACATCATGGGGATATAAAAACAAAAACAAAATATATATTTAACAAGGAGAGGAAAATGTAGCAGGAAGGAAAGGGAATAAAAAAAACCATTTAATGTAAATCTCTAAAGAATAAAAGCGATGGAATGTAGTCCAACAATTATATGATCTGTAACTGGGATTATTTCTTAACAGTTCTTAACATCCACATTTGTGTACTATATAATTGTTTCTGTCTATGAAATCTGAGCTCCAGAGACTGCTGCAGGACTCAGTCAGTGACACTTGATGGTGAAGCAGCTGCTGCCTGATTGATTGATTGATTGATTGATTTTTACCCCACCTTTCTCCTTAAAATGACTCAAGGTGGCTGATCACTAGGACAAGGCAGAATGATGATGATGCTCCTTCCACCCTCTTCTCTCAGTACATTTTCTCTCTCTGCCTCATTTCCTTCCTCAAATTATCATCAGAACCTCCTCTCCTGCCTCTCCCACAGTTCCCTAGAGCAGTGACGGCGAACTTTTTTGGGCCCAAGTGCCCAAACTGGGGGGGGGGGGGGGGGAAACAGCGGGCGGCAGGTGGCGGCGGAACTGGAAATGGCGGTGGAAGGGGGAATCCCGGGCATGGAGGTGCCTCAAGACCCCACTCTGGATCTGCCACCAGCACTAGCTGCTCCGGATCCTGGCTTGCCGCCTGTTGGGGCACCAGCACCACAACTGCAGCCGCCTTCTCAGGTTTGGCTGCAGGGGGGGGGGAGGGGAGTAGCGATCCGGCAACTTATGGCTCGTGAGGGCTCTGTGTGCCAGCTGTGGCACGCGTGCCATAGGTTCGCCATCACTGCCCTAGAGTATTAAGCATTCCACCAGAACTGGGATGCACGGAGTTACACACACATGCAGAGACAAGGGGTAAACCTGTCCACAGAGACCTGATTCAGAACAGAACCAAATATTGTCAAAAGAGATAAAGATAGTGGAGGGAAGCAGTACTCACAATCTCTGGAGTAAACTTCGCATTTATAAATCTCTGGATTGCTCTCAGCTCATCAGCCTGCTGCTGCAGCTCAGTACGATTTTCATCTTTCTGTAAAAGTTTGTATACCGTCACCATGTCAAAAGATACTGATGGGTTGTTTGCTGCTCTGTCATCCTCCCACCCACCCCCAGCATGCACTTTTTGTCTCTCGCACATATGTAAACCTACAGAATGGCCACACTCAGTAGACTCCTGTACTCTGTATTTTCAACCCCCTGGTGTACTGTCCACCAACTGCCATCTCTAGGTTTTTAAAAAATCCTCTGTACGGTATGTCCATTATGTAGATGATGATCACCACCCCAACCACCACCCAAAACTCTCTGCTATGCCTCTCTTACACTTGTTGTGAATCCAGTTTGGTTGGTACATTTCCAGGAGGCAATGCGGGATGCAACTATTACCTCTTCAGAAAGCATATGAACATCTGGGAAGCAGCTAGGTACGCAAACTCCCAGGTTCTTTGGGAGCTTACTCCCTGAGGGGATCCCTAAAGGCACCTGTAGGGCCCCTCTTAGAAGTGGGGATGGGAGACATGATTACTAAAAGAGAAGGAGGATACTATGCCCAGGCACCACTCACTGGTTCTCCTGCCAGAGAGTCCAGTTGATTAGCCAAAGCAGACAGATCTTGTCCAGTCATGTTCTTGTTTAACTGCATGAGAAGAAGACAAAGAAAACGGGTCAGGTCCTTAAAGAAAATAAAAAGAATTGACATGGGTCAGGTCTAGGGTTGGAGTTTGATATCCTTCCTGGAATATTTTACCCAAATTCAGTCAATTCATTTTTGAAATCTCACACACATCATTTTTTCTTCTCATTCCATCTGTGGGATGACCAAAACCTCTTCATTCTGCCTTCCATTGATTTATGACATAGTAATTAAAGGCCCTTTTTTGGATGGCCTCACCTACAAAAACTGGGCAAGTGATTACCCAGAGAGGGTTTTTCAGTTATTATGCTCCAACTATCAAACTCTCTCCCAACAGTAATCCACTTGGCATCTTCATTATTGACATTAAGCAGCAGGCAAGCTTGTCCCATTTACATGAATTTGCAATATATATACATTGCTCTATTAGAATATGCTGTCTGCTACTGACCATCTAATTGCCATTTTATTGCAGTTATTTACATAAAACATACCATTCTATTCTACTGATATTTTTATACTGATGATTAAAGTGCCTTAGCTGGTTGAATAGCGCAACGAGTTAGGTATCTGGTTACAGAGCTAGAGGTTGGGAATTTGATTCCTTACTGTGCCTGCTATGAAGTACAGCCAGCCTGCATGGCCTTGGGCAAGCTGCACGGTCCCAGAGTGCCACCCACCCCCCAGAAGAACAGAAGGGTAAACCACTTCTGAGTACTCTGTACATAGAAACCCTGGAAAGGGTCACCATAAGTCTGAATTGACTTGACGGCACACTATTGTTGTTGTTATTGTTATTCAAAAATCCAAGACACAGTCTTTGACTGCTAATATAGAACAGATAGACGTTTCTAAGCAAAAACCTAAGTATTAGTTAAATATTGGTGTAGTATGTATGTTGTTCCTAATATTGCCTTTTTTTTTTTTTTTTTTTTTGCAGTTCTGATAGTGTTATTTCAGAGATCTACAGCTGATTATAATATTTTATAAAATTCTGTGGCATGGTTCCCAATGCCCGATGACTATGGGGACCACTGAAATGTGTTTCATCCACAAGTGAGTTATTTCTATTGCCAGGTCACTGTATTTTGTTAATTTGTCCAATTCTCTGTATTCAACTCTGACATCCCTTGGAATTGCAGTGTCTATGATTATGATTACTATTATGATTTTTTAAACTACAACTATAGTAATTTAAGTTAAACTACAACTATAGCAAAAAGATGTCATAGGTTTTTTAGGACTAGGGTAAGGATTTCTACGACATGTCATATTTGTTCTGCATTTTACTTATATTTTTTATGAATAAAATGTCCTTTCTCACCAGATTACTCATAAACATGTTTAAACCCACCCATAAGTTCAAACACAGGTTGCAGGGGAAAAAATGAGTAAATGTAGGTTGAAAAGAAAATGAAATGTCATAGAAATCCTCCCTCTATTTAGGTCTAACTATTGGATATAGTCAAGAAACAACAAATCAGAGTTTGGAACATTTTCTTTTTAAAGGGAAATCCTTGCATTACTCATTACTAGGCAGCCAAATTATCATTGTGCCAATTCCCAAAATGGGGAATTAATCTCTGTTTCCCTCTAGTGGACAATAATGATATTGTAGTTTGCAAATATTTATAAAAATATTTTTTAAAAACCCTTCCTCTAACTCATAAAAGAATGGTATAAAACCTGAAAAAATGTCTGCCCAAATCTCTAAAATGCATTAACATGTACTGTAAGAGTAACGTCTGAAAGTGAAATGTTATGCAAGCCTAAAAAGTAGCTTTGTAACTACTTGCTAAAGTAATTTCTGTTGCTTTATAACTATTTGTTATATCACCAAGAAGTAGCCAGTTACTTCAAAATTCTGCTATAAGTATATGTATATATTTGTCTGTAACAACCCTAAAGGTACACATCTCAGGTACTTCCCTGGGCACTGAAGGGCAACTGTTTTCCTGTTTTGGTTACTCAGGAATCCAGTGGTTTGGATGCTACACCAGAACCTTTCCAGACAGTATCATTCCTCCTGACTGGACTAAGCAGCCACCAATAAATAGCCAAAACAGCATAAACTGAACAAGCCTTCCACTATCAGTTAATCTTTGTTTTCAAGCTAACAGACTTCTAGCTAAGGATTTGCAGTCATGGGAGGGTGGGATTCTGACTCCTAGAATTCTCCAAGAGTTCCCCCAAGCAGAATCCTGGAAGTTCCATCCCACAAACCCACACCTATAGACACCTACTTTTCACTCACCTGGACCAGGCCTAGCTCTGATGCTGCTGGCCTATCGCAGGCCTGTGTTTCATGTAGAAAAAGAAAGCTGACCTGGTGCTATCTGACAGTTTTAGTCTTCCTGGGAAGTACAGTCTTGCTACCCATTACGTTCTATAGAAGGCACCTCCAAAAGAACTACACCTCCCAGGAAGACCGACCATTTCCAAGTTGTACCAGGATAGCTTCCTTGTTTTTGAAAGTAGAAACAGGCCAAAGAGGGCACTGATGGAGGTAAATATGGCTGGTCTGCAGTTCTGTGTTTTTGGGCTGCATGCACACACACCCCAAATTCTGATTGAGGACTTCTTGGAGAATTCTGGGACTTGGAGTAAAAAAAAAAAAAGCAAAGCAAAAAGCAAAGTGTGCTGCTTATATACCACCCCATAGCACTTAAAGCACCCTCTGGGTGGTTTATAATCTAATCATGCAGGCTGCACATTGCCACTGCAGAGTCTTCACTGCTATACTGCAGTTTTACTATTGCTTCACAAGATATCCATGATAAATGAATGGCACATGCTTAGCTAGAAGTGTGTCAACTAGGAAAAAAAGATTAAGTGACAGTGGAAGGCTTGCTGGGTTTATGTTGTTTGTGCTGTTTGTTGGTGGTTGTTTAGTTTATTAAGGAAGAAATGTACTGATAAGAAAGGTTCTGCTGCAGCTTTTATGCCACCAGACCTTGGGCAAAAAAAAAACCCATTCTTACTTCTTGCCCCAGTTACTGTGGAACAACAATTCATATCCCAGCAAATGTGAACACAACACCTTTACTGTGGGGAAGTAGTGTGCACTAATGTTTTTGCATATTAGATGGTACTGGTACATTGCAAGCTAGTGCGCATAGTATCACTGTGAGGCCAGTCACAGTTCAAGCTGTTTTTAATGGTTGTTGTTGTTGTTGTTGTTTAGTCGTTAAGTCATGTCCGACTCTTCGTGACCCCATGGACCAGAGCACGCCAGGCCCTCCTGTCTTCCACTGCCTCCCAGAGTTGGGTCAAATTCATGTTGGTAGCTTCGGTGACACTGTCCAACCATCTCGTCCTCTGTCGTCCCCTTCTCCTCTTGCCTTCACACTTTGCCAACATCAGGGTCTTTTCCAGGGAGTTTTTAATGGTACACCCATTTAAAAACATGTTTAAGTCATTATTCTGTTTCAGACACTGTATATCGCACAGATACTCCGGCAAGGTCTGGACCTCATAAGCTTCTATAAAGTTAATTGTTACTGAGAAACCTATCTTTCTTCCACAAGCAGGCAAAGACTCTTGAGGCAGGCTTTTCCTTATTGACTGGCTGTCTGAGAAGGGGTTTTGAATGGATTGTTGTGCTCTGTTGCTTTTAAATGTATTTTTAGTATTGATTTTATTTAACAGTTTTAATATAATATCTGTTTAATTCTTTTTAAATATTTATATACTTACTGTTTTAGCTTCTAAATATTGTCCTTTTAATGATGTAAGCCGCCTTGAGTCCTCTTAGAGAGGAAGGCAGGGTAAAAATATTTAAAATAAATAAATAAGTAAATCTTTTCTTTATTTCTCCTCTCACCTGTTCCAGAATGCTAGCAAAGTCCATATGCATTGGCCCATCCGTTTTGCTCAGGTTTTGGATGAGATGTTTCTGTTTGTCACTTAGGAGGGCAGTAGAGTCCACACTGATATTTATTTTATTCAAGGTTGCATCAATATCACTTGTGTACTGCAAGGAAACAGAAAAACAAGGAGTGTAGGTCAGAGTACATAACAATCTAGACCCACCCTTGCTCCAATATGTTTTCTGGGACTGGAGGAGAGATCTAGAAACACCTTACTCCAAGTGTTCAAACAGTTCCCACTAAACACCTGGAGCTGTTATTTGAAGATATTAGTTTAGCTGGTCATTTGCTTTGTCTTCTGGTAGGTTAAAGGCACCCACCACTGACCTTGCTGATGTTGAGAAATTCATCTAGAGAGATCATGTCGTCCAGATGAAGGGTACTCCACAAGGGGGCATTGTTCTCACAGTCCCTACAAAAAATAAAAACAGGTAAGCTTGTTTGACTGTCCCAGAGTATGTGGTGGGCAAAGTACAGCCTTCAGGCCACATTCAGTTCCAGCTCTACTCTGAAACACCCACCCACCCCCCTGCATCCCCCCAACACCAGAAATAAAAATAATTCTTGTTGATCTTCTTCTTCGTATTTGCCCCAAAGTGGCTCAGTCTAGGAGGCATGATTGGCAATCTTGCCACATAACCTCCACAGCCTGTTTTAGGTTAGGACTAGAGATGGGCACAAACCGCCTGTTTGATGGTTCGTGCCAGTTTGTCCGTTGATCCAACAGGAGTTCCACAGTTCCGAGCCTGCTTCTTCCGGCAGGCGCTTCCAGTTTGTGCCCATCTCAAGTTAGGACTTTTTGAAGAAATTAGGCCTTTTGAGGCAAAACTCAGGGTCTCAGGAGTATGGGGTGGTGGTGGTTTGGAATTGGCTCTCTGAAAGTTGCCCACCCCTGGATTACGCAATGTCAGACATCAATAGAGGAACAGCACTGCCACATTAACCATACTCTGCAGTCATGGAGTCTGGCTCTCCATTTGGGGTCAATGGACGTACAGACAAGTGATGCAGTTTTAGAAAATGGTGTCTACTGAAGAGACTCAGAACCAAAGTCACAGCAGGCTAGGTGTGACGCACAAAACCAGCCAGCCAACCTGGCACTCACATGTACAAGCTGGACAGGGTCACATCAGAACTTTTCAGCTGTAAGAGATGAGTCAGGTTTAATTCAGGGAACAATCCTGGCGTGCTCAGGAACTAGAAGGAGATAAACAGCAATGGATGAAATTTCTTGTCCACATATTCAAAACAATATATGTCATGGCTTCCCTTGTTGTGATTTCTTCTCCAGAATGTGGAACATTTACCTATCTTAGGCCTGCTTTAGCACTCTGGAAGCCAAAATAAAACAATTGACAGAATGGGAGAGGGAACTGCACAGTGTGGGTTCTGCCTGAGATTTAAGAACATAAAGACTCGGCCTATACACGACATTCACATTACTACCCTGTCCCCCTCATCTACATGTACAATAGTAGCCCCAGGGACTTACCTCAAGGAGATGCCCGTTGTTCCAGGGCCGGCACACCAGTGTATATGTATTGCCCCCTATTAAAAATGTTAGCAGAACTAGGAGCATCAGCAGCCAGGCAAAGAGGAAGCTGAAGCCAACACTCCTGTAAAGGAAGATAAGAAATTATCAGAGATCTGGATTTCCATTGGAAGCTTGGTAGTGAACAAGACCTATTAGAATCCTTATGTGCTTCTCCATGTCAACAGTCACCTTCATGACAGCAAACTCTAACACAGGCAGCCCAGCAAATAAATATGTGAAGCAACTGAATATCAGTGTGACAGAGTGCGGAAGTCACTATTCCAATGCAATCAGAAGGCATGAATCTGTAGCACTTCTCCACCACTAGTTCCACAGAGAATTTGTGGGTGCTCATAGATCAACTCACCCTACCTTTCTTAACAAGAGCATATCCTAACCATACAACACAGATTCCATGCAGCATAATCCCCGTACAGCTAGGAAATCCAATAACCAGTATTATACAGAAAGATGAACAGCCTGCTCCCAGCCATATCCATATTCCCAGGACTAAAAGTCAGCCTGGCAAACTCCTATCTTTTTGACCATCATTGGAAATAATGCAAAGGGTACTTTTAGGTTAAGTTCCACCACCCTCAGATGGGAAGAAGGGATGCAATGTCTCTTACGCCATAAGGAAGAGTCCACCACAGTTGGAGAGGCAGCTCCGCCTGGTAGGCAGCTCCTGGGGGTCCAGCCCAAGAGCTCCGCACAACAGGCCTAACACATTGAGAACAGTTATCAAAAGCACCAGACAGCAGAGCACAACACCAACAATCCACCTGGAGTGAGAGAAACAAGACCATTTAGGTGTGTTAAGGCAATAGAATGCAACAGCTGAGAAGCAGAAAGATCAAAGCATTTCTAACTGGATAGGCCAAATATCTGCTAAAACCTGTATCAGCAGAAACATGCTGTGTTGGCACGGGTGTGATCCACAATCAAAATGCTGACCAAAAAAAAAAAGCAATAAAAAAACACGTGATTCCATTCAAGCCCTGATTCAGGATATTAATGGTGAGCTAGAGTTGGGGGCAGATGCATGATAAAGCAGAGAAGGAGGAATAAATATTATCTGCATCAATTAAACAAATCAGACAAATTAAACAAATTAGAAGGAATAAAAGAATTATATACATCTGCAGTGTAGAAGTGGTATCCCATAAAAAAATTAAGTGGGAAAATATCAGCATAACATGAAACATCAGAAGCCCCCAAAAAATGCTTCAGCATTTCTCCTATAGTACAGCTCTCACACATGTTCCAACATGTAGATTTTACAACCTTACAGTGACTGCCTATTAAAGTGATGGAGAACATCTGATTCACCTGACCCTAGACAAGCCAAAGGTACTGCACTCTGAGTTTACCATAGCCTGAGCTAAACCACGGGATTCTGCACCTACAACAACTCTGATCAGACTTTGCCTCCTACCTGTAGCTATCGTAGGTGACAACGTCCGGCTCAAAGCTACTCGCCTTCTTAACAAGATCTTTTGTGAACCCAGAGAGGTTCTTCAGTGCATCCAGAAAGGAAAGATTGCCACGGATATCATCAATCTGCTGCTTCACATTATGCAACTGATTCTGTGCATCTGCAAATACCAGGGCAGACACAGATACATTACTATATTGTGCGTACACCATGACAAACTGCCTAGTCCAGAATACCCATCACCTGTGTATACAGCTTCAGGTCCAATACCCTACTGATGTTGATGTAATTATGTACTCTCAAATCAATTCCAACTTATGGTGATCCTTCCAAGGCTTTCTTCTTTAACGTACTCAAGCCTTTTACTATTCCCTTCTGGTGGTGGTCTGGGACTGTGCAGTTTGCCCAAGGTTGCACAGGTGGCAGAGCATGGAACCTCATCAGCCACACACACTCGAGGTAATCTTGGCTGGCCCCTCTCCCAGGAGGCACAATGGGGATTCAAACGCTTGACCCTGGTACTCCAACCCACTGAGCTATACAAGCTTTACAACTGCAAACATTAAAGGAAATAAAGCTCATGTTGTAAGAAGGAGCTCTGCATGTGCACCTTTGCAAAAACGGAAGATGAACTCAATTTTGAATGTGTAAAATATATTTGTAGAATACTGAGGTACAAAAGAGATTCCCAGTGTGGCATAGTGGATAGAGTGATGGACTAGGACTCTGGAGAATAGGGTTTGAATCCCCACTCAGGCATGGAAACTGACTGAGGGAGTGGAATCGGTAAAACTACTCCTTAAATATCTCACCTTGACAACTGTGTTAGGGTTGCTACAAGTTGGTTCCGACTTGACAGCACGTAACAACAGCAAGAGCAAGGTACAAAAGGCTGGACTACAGCATAAATGTAGATAGCTATATTAAACAATCAAGCTGGATGGATGCCTTTCCCTTATTATTTTGAACTAACCAATTTAATTTTGCTAGTTGGACCAAACTCTAGCAGTTGTCTCGTCTCTGGGGCCATTAACAAGAATTAATCTTGGCCATTTCCCCAGATAAAGAATTTTATTCAGTACTTAAAATGAGGATACACGGCAGAGCTGCTTACCAGACACAACCGTTTCTGTTTGGTTAGTCACCTTCATTGGAATATCACTCAGGGCTTTCCTTGCCTGCCACCACAGGAACGGATAAAGAAAAACATGAATAAGACACATACATACAAGGCATAGATCTCACACCTGCTATAATGTGGCCCCTCTTTGTTCAGCAAAGGGAAAAGCCAAATGCTGTTTTCAAAGACAAGGCAGGCTAGCAATATTTTTAGAAAGCATAAGATTAGGCAAATTAATTAAAGCCATACTGTTCAGCCATTGACAGTCCCAGAGACTCACCCACTCTATTTCGGTCACCACCAACACTAACCCCCAGACTTCTTCTATTTTCCTCTTTGCCGTGACTTTGAGTTTTCAAGTCTTATTTGTAGTTTTCTTATTTCATACACACAAATGCCCTGCATGGTCTTAAAATGGACAGTCACATTCTACGGAGGCTTCCAGGGCTATGACTGTCCACTTTAGGTCTTTTTTTTTTTCCAGCAGTGGAAGCCAGGGGTGGGGTGGGCAGACTACATGTGGACTGTACAATTCCCAACTGTACATGCAAGACTTAAGAGGTATATAAATTGCTATAGTCAAGGCCTTAAAGGCCCCTGTGGTTCTCTGCATCGAGCCGTAACCCTCATTCCGACTGCATTGTCTTTTCTAAGCAGACTGTCCTAGCACACTGCTATGCAGGAATGTTCTTCATTCAGAAAGGCCTGTCCTTCATGACTTTTCTGGAGACTGGGAGAAAACAATAGGGCTGAGGAGTGGGGGCAGAGGACAGGAAGGAGGAAAAGTGTTACCTTTGCAATAGTAGCATTGGGGTCTAACTCCATCAGATCAGTTAGCAGCTGAAGTGGATCGCTGACATTAGGTACCTGTAGGAAAGTAAATAAATAACCTATCTCTTTGTACCAAATTAATGCATGAAGAATTCACTTTATTTGAAGTGGAACGGAAACATTTTGTTTACACTGATGCAGGAGAGAAGAAGCTAGCATCCATGCATGTGTTTGATTATCGTCTCCTGTAGATACGCTTCCAGTCCTCCAACTGAGTTACAGCTGAACCCACTTTGCTCCACTGACATGGAATTCAGCTTTATTTGCGTCATCTGTTTCAGTAGTCTCACCCTATTATATGAAGCCCGTGTGTCCTGAAGTGTTGTATTTATGATTTATTAACCACTTTTCTATATTATTTTTAAAACCACCCGCACAGTTCTTGCTGTTTTTCCTTAGAGGACTGCTCTTGCCAGGATCTCTTATAATCCACCGTGGCTTTCCAAGTGGCTTTCTGCCTTTCCAACCTCACGTTACCATGCTGAAATTTGCCCCAGTCGTCAGGTTGTCCACTGATACATTCTGGCAAGGTTTGCCACATTTCTTCAAGGTTTCATTGATTTTATCCCTCAAAGTAGTCAGATTTCGGCTTAGCTCCTTTTGTAGTTCCTGCAAACGATGGCCCGACTCATTGACATTCTTAAGTTCTTGCTCCGCTCTGCCAATTTCTGAAAGGGACAGGAACAAAAGGCCAAGGGAAAACTTCTCAATCTGCACTGCCCACCCACTTCATGCGTAATTTTCAGCACAAGAAGATGGCCAAACAAACATATGGAACATGGCTGAAGAGACCTAAATGAAAGGGTCACTGGCCATTTCTCATCCTTTACGGTACAGGGGAAAAGGAAAAAGATGCTCCTTTCCTGCCAGAGTACTTCTCAGAGTGAAGGTGGACAAGTTATTCTCTCTGACATCAAAATGAACCCACAACCAACCTCAATTTCTTGGCTTTCTAAACAATGCTTTCCACTAAACTGTGTTTAGCCTCTGAACCTTTGCACATCTCCTCCTTCTATACCAAAAAAGGTGCAATGTCTATGGTCTTATATTTACTGCTGCACCCCCACCCAACTTTCCTTTGCAGTACCTCCAATAAGTTGTTCAGTTGTGTTCAGAGCTTTTTCTGCTGCCCCACCAATTTGAACCTTGATATTCTTCCCTAAAGTGGCTCCAATGTCTGCAGAGAAAGAATAGCATCAGAACAAAGTAATCTAAATATTTTTCCCTCTTTTGTAGTCTCCCAAAGTTCATTGCCATGTTTTGTTGTTATTAGAACATAAGCCAAATCTACTTGATCCCAGTGCGAGGCAAAGGGAAAACAGACAATATTATGCTCTCAACTCATACCAGCATCCTGCAATATAGCAGGAGCAGCACTCCGCAAATACTTAATGGATGAAGCTGGTAGCAAAGATACTGATGATTGCAATATACATGGTGCATCTGTAAAGCTAGTTCAGATCTGCAGTCAAGACTTCCAAATACCTCTGAAGGCTCTAAATATGGACAGAACCACCTGCTTCAACTTCATCCCCTGTGGTTGCATGATACTATCCACCAATGAGATTGGGAATGTTCAGCTGATTTTAAAGTGTCACCTTAAAACCCACCATTTGACCACAAGATCTAAACAGCTAAATTGTATTTCAGAATAATGGAGACCACACAAGATCTAAGCAACCAATCCAAGTGTGCCCAGGCATATGCATGTGCACACACATGATAATGGCATATAAACAGACTCACTCAGCAGGCTGGAATTTGTTTTATTCAGTGGCACTGAACTACTGTCAAGAATCTCATCAATTTCCTGTGGACAATAAAGAAAATGATAAAATATAATCATGACTTCATGTTGGGGGCAGACCAGACCAAAATCCTGAGCATAATTATAGCCATAGATATAAAACTGTAAGAAACATAGTATGATATACATATAGTTTGAGTATAGAATACTGAAATTTATTCACTGTATTAAAATAAATTCACTGCATATTTCACTGACCTTTTTCTTCCAATTTAAATAAATTTTGTGAATATCAGAATTGTATGCTAGGACCATTAAATAAGCAGTGAAGACTGAAATCTTATGTACATATAATAGGAAATCAGTTCTATTTGAAATCCATAGGACTTAATTCCAAGTGCTTAGTATTTTTTCTGCAGTATTTCAAGGTCATAATAGACCAGTGCTTAAAAGGAATTATCCATGACTGCCTTCCATTTGAGAGGCAAATTTCACAAATAAAATAATTAAATACCAGAAACAAACTGCAGATTTGAGAAGAAGGAAACTAGCCACAGCCAACCCAGGACTTTGCGGATGAGAAGAACAGTTGCAGTGAACCTATAGTTCAGATTTGCAGGGTGCTTTCACTCAAATCAATTCCTGCCAATCTCCATACCCTACAAAAGGTTTTAAAACTTAAGTGGCTTCAGGTGATTCTTTGCATGTTGCAAAAGGTCTCCTAGAGAAGTGCTAAATTCACTGTGCCAAATAGTTTGTAGACATTAACATGGCATGATTATTTTGGCACAAGTACATGGTGTGAGAAGTGCTTTCAATGGGAGGCATCCTTGAAGCAATATTGTTAAGGAAAACAGTCTAGCTCAGTACTGTTTTCATCATTCTCTGTGAACAGTGGAGAACGTTTATTCTCTCTAAAACTTTGTGTTACACATTATACTTTGTGTTGCTGTTTAAAAGAAGCTCTACAAATGTTTCAGAGAACACTTGTATCACACTTGTATACAAGTGAACAGAGAACACTTGTATCACAACCAGTACAAATGGGAAACAGATGCATGAAAGTGCATTACCGTACAAAGCTACTTATCTCAGGTAACCCCCTCCCCAATCAGGAACACCAAGTTTATGTTGTGTGCTAGCCCTCTGGGCCAGGAAAGCCACAGCTCTCTGTCACTGGCAAGGGATCCTTTCTTCACTGCCTTCTAGTCCAGCTTTTAACAAAGCCTAATTCTCACTTGCTAATTGACACTGCCTGAGCAGTTTGCCATGCTCAGAGAGTACTAGAATTGTAGACTTATGTGTGCTACGCTTCTAGCTGGAAATGAATCCACTGGAAAATGTCTGCTCTACCAACATGTTCTGGCCTAAACAATTTAGAGGCAATGGAATCTGTGCATTTCAAGGATGTCCCGAAATGAAATCTCAGTAGATAGACGGATGAACCTCAGTCAAGGGAACAAAACATCAAATGTTCTGCACAAACTCACTGATAACAATCTGATTCAGCCCAGTCACTTTGGCCTCTGAGTGACATGTTCCATCAACTCACTTGCAACTCATGGAGAGTCTAGCAGAGTTTCAAAGGTATGTGAGATGGTTAAAGAGTGGTTTTACCTGTGCCATCCCCCAGTGAGTTTCCATGACTGAGTGAGCATTTGAACTCAAGTCTCCTGAATCCTACTCCAAAACTCTGCCCACTGCACTACACTGGCTTCTATTTAACTAAAATCACTCTGGACCCAGTTACCTGATGATTACTGATCATTGTATGGGTAAGAAAACATTCAACAAATTGTGATTCCATTGCATCAGCATGTCTGATGGGCAGAGATATTTGAGAATCCTTGTAGCTCAGAGGGAATGTTTATGGGGAGGGGGATGATTGGTAAAATGGATTTCCTCCTTTACTATCCGATGAGTAACTTCTCCAGAGAGAGATCTTTGTCACACTATTTGTCAGCCTTACTCATAATGAGGGATACTGATAGTAGGATCCAGCCCATTTGGTCTTGCAGCAAGAAACAGTGAAGAGAGCTTTCTGAAAACCTGACTGTGATCTGAGGTCATGTGCTCTAGTCTTGTGCTAACTGTTATAAGTAAGCTGGATATTTGAAATCACTTTGATTCACTGTAAACCCATGATAACACTCTTGGACTGCTTAAGATTTGGCTGCTGAATGAGTGTTGTTTTTAGGGCTGTGGATTGCAGTCATTCATGTTGTTTTTATATACATAGATTGATCCATTGATAGTTTGTGTGTGTTTACCTACTTCTGCTTCTCTATGTGTAGTATGCTATGTTTTGCAGTGGCCTATGGCCACAAACAATAATCTCATTTATTGGATTGAAACTGCAGAAAGAAGATATGTGTTGGTGAGATAATGGTGACCACACAATGAAATAGTGATTGCCTGTGTGAAATGAAAAGAAGCAAAAGCAAAGTGTGCTGCTTATATATCACCCCACAGTGCTTAAAGCTCTCTCTGGGCAGTTTACAGTTTAATGATGCAGGCAACACATTACCCCACCCCCACCCCAACGAGCTGCATACTCAATTTACCAACCTCAGAAGGCTGGAAGGCTGTCAATCTCAAGCCAGCTACCTGAGTTTGGGATTGAACTCAGGTCATGAGCACAATCTTTACTGCAGTACTGTAGTTTAACCACTGTGCCACAAGGCTCTTTCCACTGGAGAACACAGGCAAGATGGAGAAGAAGTGTTTTACTATAGGCCAGAGGAAAGCAGATGGAGGTTGGAGCAGGAAACAAGTGGTCAAGGGACAATTATCTGAATATGTGAGCATAATATTCACAGTTATACCTGGAGGATAAAACATGGCAAAAGACACCAGCCAAAGGAAAGGAAGCAGTGGCAGAGGTATAATTTTGGCAATATACCTGAGGGATAGATTCCAGATAGGTCTGCAGATTGTCTATAGTACTGTTAAAAATGCTGAAGCTTCTGCCTACGCCCTGGGTTATGCGGTGGTTGCTCACGTAGGCACAGATGTCTCCAGCTCTACAAGGAAATTTCAGAAGGAAACAAGGACTCAGAGATGGAAGGGCAGGTTTTTTGTATTAAAGTGGCTCTTCCTTTCCCCCAAAGATGCCAGGCTAAGAAACAGCCACCCACAAAGCCCTTGTTATTTATCTACAAAAGGGGGGGGGGGGAATCGTCTAAAACAAAATTTCAAGGCTGAAACCACCCTTCTTTAATGCCTGGAAATCCTCACCGATGGTCCCACTGCCAGGATGGAGAGTGTCAGCAGCAATTTTCAGGAATTAAAGGCTCCCCGCCCCCAACAGGTCAAAAGACATCCCAAGGAAGCCTCAGAACTTGAGGAGCTGGAATAGGAAACTTCTAATGAGTGATAAAAGCCTGCAGCTGACAACGTCACCATTTGCACAGGAGCAATGAGAGGATTTTGTCCGATATCTTGCACGTCCATGCAGTGCCCACCTGGCATGCTAACAGTGCCCATGCAGGTGAAAAAACTCCACTGAAATAAGATAATTCTTGGGAAACAGTATATAGACTGTAAAGAAAAAATAGCATGTTAAAATCATTTTTCCATCTTGCTATTAGGCTATTTGAAGGACCATATCACCCCATATAAGCCTTCTTGGTTTTAAGATCTTCTGGGAAGACTTTTCTCTCAGTTCCACCACCTTCCCAAGCTCACGTGGTGAGGACATAAGAGGACATGAGAGAGGGCCTTCTCAGTGGCTGCTCCCACAACTTTGGAATGCACTGTCCCAAAAAGCCAGGTTGGCCCCCTCCCTCTTGTCCTTCTGTTGTCAGGCAAAGACCTTCCTCTTCAGGCAGGCAGCAAGTTCTCTCAGGAATGCTGGCTTTTAACTTGTAGGTTTTAAATGTTTTTAAGTTGTTTTATACTTAATTTTTTAAATCTTAATATATGTTTTTTTTAAATGTGATATTTATATAGTGTTTTAAAATTTCTTATTTTACGTGTTGTGAGCTGCCTTGGGTCCCCTACGGGGGGAAAGGTAGCATATAAATAATTTAAATAAATAAATTAGAAACAATATTTTGAGCCTTTCCTCCACAAAGATCAACTCCAGCGCCATTTTCAAAGACTAAACCCATGCAGCATATGCTCTGGCAGGTTTCAATGAGCTAACAAGCCTGGAGGCAGACTGTGAATTTCCTGTCCAAAGATGAGTCTAGCTAAATATGAGAAGATTTACCAGCAGAATGATGGCCACACAGTGACAAAGCTGGCCATAGCCACTAGGCACACTACAGTTGTAATAGGCATCACCACTAGGAGAACCTGGATCAGTGAAACTAGAGACCTTCCAAGATATTTAAAAGCCCCTACTAGAGAAAATAAAGTAAGATGAGAGAAAAATTACAGTTTCTGTTACAAAGGACTAATCAGTACGTGACTTTGAAGGTTGTTTCTTTTGCAGAGAATCTGTCTCTGTTAACTGTGCTTGAGATTCTTGAGTTTTGAAGGTATAAATCCATCCTAATATGCATTTCTTCTATTTATTTGTTTATAATAAAGATCAAATGTAAATATGTCTTATATATATTTTAATGTAGAATTTTGCTTTAAAAATTGTTCTCCTTTGCTGCAGATGGTAGGCTCAATAAAACTGCATGTATGTGTGTGGTGTGTGTGTGTGTGTAAAGCACTGGTACACAACTAGTACTTCTTGCTTTAAAGCAGGTCTGAGTGGTTGCAAAAAAAGAGGAGAGCTTGGAAGCAATTCCTTGCTGGAAGAGGCCACTCTCAGAACCCTGACCCAACCCTTCTCACGTTCAGAACTCACAGAAGAATGGCAGTGACAACCAGCACAGATGCAAAGAAGGCCTGCCTCTTGCAATCAGTGTGCTTGGTTTGCTTCTGGTACAAGAAACCCCCACAACGTCCACAGCAACGGCAGCAGCAGAAGCACAAGCCCACGAGGGGCACAAGGAAGATGAACAGGAGGCCAATGGCAGCACAAACCAGGAAGCCTGTCTCATATATAAGCACCTATAGTCGGAAGGAGAGACAGAGAGAGAGCAGACATAGCAGTTAGCTGGCATTGCAATTGCACAGATGCTGGCAACACCTATGTACACTAACTTGCCAGGGAGAAAGATAGTGGGCTCAACAGAAGGCCCTGTCTTGGAGTGGACAATTGCCATTAATTCAACTCCAAAAACATTCTGGATTTACTAGAACATTTTACTGAATACTTACTGAATATCAGAATTGTTATTTTGGAGCCCATTTTGATCATCTGAGTCCTGGCAAGAGGCAGGGATACACTTGGCATGTGCGAAGGCACAAACACCTACACACTAAAGATATAACAGATACTCACAAATATTTTCCTCAGAAAAGGGATGCCTCAAAACATCAAGACACCTATCAAAAAATTGCCAACTGCTGTGAGACTCCTTCACAAGAGTGAAAAGATCAGCATTTTTTGTCATGATTGGCAATCTTAGCAAATCTCCATTTTGCATCTTGCACCTAAAATCTTGTATTTTGTGCAAAATAAAACTTTTTGCACGAAATGAAGTGTTTTTGCACAAAACGTAAGACATGGCACACACACAACTATGAGGTTTTTTTTTACCAAAAAGTGCAAAAATGTTAAACATGCATAAAAACCTCTCCTAATCTTGCCCATCTGACCTTTTTATTCTCACCTGCAAGAACAAAATAAAATCCCTACTCCACACCAGCATCATTGCAGGGATCAAGCTACTCCCATCAAGTCATCAGGGTAGTTGTGTGATTTGTGCTATATAGAAATCTTACACAGGAGGGTTAATAGCTTCTATATAAGTATGGTAACATCCAGGTGACTTGTGTATCATCACAGGATCAATAATTCTTATGTGCAGTGAACCCCTGGATGCTTTGGGGTTTGCTACTAGCCCTATTGAGGCATTTTAAAAACAGCATTACTCACATATAAAGGGGAGCACTCTGGTCCTGTTGCCCTCTATCCCCAATGTCTTAACCCTTCCAGGGGCCCTCAATGTGAGGTCCTGATTCACATGGAGAACCCCCATTGATAGCAAAACTGTCCTTCACCAGGACTCATCACCTTTCATGTGTAGGAGGACATGGAAATAATGACATTAAGTGTCAAGGCTAGAGCTCTGTCGGTATACATTCTCTACCCATTAAAACTCTCCATGTTTTTAAACTCCTGATATGACCAAAGTATGCATAGTATGGATTGTGCCCTCTTCCCTCAAGTCCTCCAGAATAAAGTCATCAGCACAAGCATGTAGAAATTGCTGAGATCCTACTTTTAGGCAAATGTACCCAACATGATCAGCCCAGATTTTACAGATTTGCCCTACTATGACTCCTTCAAACGTCCCCCAAATTCTGGTGGTTGTGGTTGTGTGTGTGGCTTCACTAGAACTCTCCTTTAAACGTCACAGCTGGTCTCAGTTTTATTACCCTGAAAGCATAAACCGGTGTGCATTTCTGTATCCTTACTAAAATATGCACCCTATATCAAGATTGTTGTTGGGGGGGGGTGTTGTTTGTTTTTTTGTTTTGTTTTGTTTTGTTTACTTAGAATGAGAAATTGGAAATCTATTTATGCTGCAATTGTTTACTCCTGGCTGAGGTATCTACACCTTTAATGTGCCCAGCACACTTGTGCTTGGATGGCCCATGTCATTAATCTTTCCTCTTCAAAAAAGTTTCTTTCCTGTGGCTCAGTCCAACTCCATTTATTCCCTTGCTGCATCATGTTGACCCATGGCTTCAATATTCACCTCCTTATAGAACTCTGTGTCTTTGACATCAACCTGATGCTTGATCAGGCGAGTTAGAGTATCTGGAAGGAAGGGCAGAGAAATCAGTACTGGAACAGAGAAAACACAATCAAATAAACATTTGCACACTTGTACATAACTGAAAACAGACTGAAAACAGACCACACCTGCCAAGGATATCATGGTTTCTGCAGCTGCCTTTCTCCAGCTGTTATAATATGTGGTCATCCAACATCCCACCCACCCAAATAGCATCCCCCACCATAAACAATAATTACTTTTTAGAAATGTGTAATGCCCAGATGACCTACTCTGAATGCAGATTGTGTAATGTCCAAATTGCCCAGCATTACCCCAAGCTCTCCTAAATATCCTACATCCCTCTTCGTTGTGGAGTTGCTGGGGGTGAGTGTGGTGGACTTCTGTGCATATGCATGTTGGGCATGCATCCTGAGGATGAACTTTGAGTCTTAGTCAACACTCACTATGAAGAGTAACGGTGAAGCAGGGCATCCTGTTGAATTGCTCCTTCTCACTGCCATTTATACACATTTTTGCCTCTCTGGCAGGTTCCTTCTACTGTGTTGTATGTAAGATAGCAATGCAGAACACTCATAGCCAATCAACCTCTGTGGCTTCTTCAAATGAATCATATTGCATTTGTACACAACGAGCTCTCAATCAGCCTGTTCTACCATTACTTTCCACTTCCACAGCTTCCTCCTGCTACAGCATGGGAGACAGAACAAACAAAAGCCCTGCCCACCTTAGCCACTTTCCTTTGCAAATCAATAAGGGGAAAAAAGAGATTTCATGATGGGGTGTAGAGAGACAGTCTCATTTCATAGTCTGTGCTTTGTTACTGTTTGACTGCATATTCACTGGAGTGTGTCTTGATCAAAACATTATGTGAGAGAAGTAAAGCAACAGTCAACACAGCTGAATCATGGTATATAGCTTGGGTCCTCTCACAATTTGATCTGACTTTTAAACCTTTTTTTTTTTTAAAGTTAAGCAGTTTAAAATGGTGGAGTCTGAGAAGAGACAGGTAATTAAAAGGATTTGGATCTTCAAGAGTCAGAGGATCATCTCCACCCCCTCTTCATAGATTTCACTGGATGTGCTTCTTCTGTCTTTGTTATATTGTAATCACATATTATGTTTTCCCCTTAGAAATAACAAGCACTTTATGCAAGTCAGATACTCTTATCTATCTCTGTTATAGAAATTTCAGAGGGAGATTTACAAAATATGTTGCCCTTGTAATTTACTAGAGGCCACTAACTCCTGTGTTTGCATTGCAGCCTTCCTCATAGCATGAAGAAATATCATTAATTCTTCTTCAAAATTGTGTCTAAGCTAATCCAAGATTTTATTGTCAGAGTAGGGAATGGAACAAATGTTTTATTGCCAAACAAGTAGCAAAATCCATCAGTATTGTTCATCTTCTTCTGGGGATGTGGAATATGGTTCTTAATTTTTAGTTTTCCTCCTGTAGGTATCTGGTTGTGGAGCCAAAGGTTGGGAGTTCAATTCCCCACTGTTCCTCCTGGTGGAAGAGCTAGCGTATGTAGCCTTGGGCAAGCTGCACAGTCCCAACATGTCCCCAGAAGCAGGGAATGAATGGTAAACTACGTCCGTGTATTCTCTGCCTAGAAAACCCTAGAAAGGGTAATCATAACTCAGAATTGACTTGATGGCATTATTATTGCTGTTGTTGTTGTTGTTGGTAGCAGTAGTAGTAAAATATTTGTTTAGTTCAGTTGTTGCCTTAACTGTTATTTATTTGCCCAACTGACTGCAAATGAATGAGGGGAGAAATGATAGCACTTTTCAAATACTTGAAAGGCTGCCATATAGAGGAAGGGAAGGATCTGTCCTCAGTCAACCCAGAGTGCAGGACATGCAACAATGGGCTTATGTTACAGGAAGCCAGATATCAGTTGAATGTTAGGAAAAACTTCCTAACTATTAGAGCAGTACAGCAATGGAACCAATTACCTGGAAAGGTGCTGAGTGCTCCAACACTGGAGGCATTCAAGAGAAATTTAGACAACCACCTGGCGGATATCCTTTGATTTGTATTCCTGCATTGAGCAGGGGGTTGGACCCAGTGGCCTTATAGGCCCCTTCCAACTTCATTATGCTATGTTTTTATGATTATCTATCAAGGTTAATATTGGTCAGAGCTACATCCACTTTACTGCTTGCCATTCTAGCCAAGATCTCAAATGTGAAAGTTCATTTGCCCCCATTATGGGCAGTACAGCAGAGAATTGTGCCAGACAGCTCTCAGGCTATGATTTTGTAGTGTTATATTATGATCAGAAATTCCTATGTCGCCATTCCAGATCTTGAAGAGTGACAGCACCTTAGGCCTTTATAATTAATATTTATTACTGTAATGCCTTTAGGACCCTTTTAATTATAGTGATCATTCATTTAGGAATCCATAATATATACACAAGTGACTGTTACAAAACTTAAATATGCTTCTATGAAAAATAAAATAACCTGTACATACTTAAAAATAACAGTACAGCAAACCTAAAAATCTTTGCTGTCCTTCCGCAAGGAGGCAAAGACCTTTCTCTTCAGGCAAGCCTTCCCTCAGTAACCAGCTACCTCTTCTGTGGTTTTTAGATGGATGGTTATGCATTACTTCTTTCACTAGATTTTTAATACTACTTGTATTTTCCATTTTTGTGTTTTCCATCAGAGTTGTTATTTTCATATACTTATTGTTCTTAGCTTTTATATTGCCTTTCTATGATGTAAGATGCCTCTTTATACTCATTGTTCTTAGCTTTAAATATTGTATTATAATGTTGTTAACCATCGTTGTATACTCATTGTTTTCAACTTTAAACACTGTATTTCAATCTTGTAAGCCACCTTGGGTCCTTTTCAAGGAGAAAGGCTGGGTAAAAACAAACAAACATCATCATTCAATCCAAAATATTGTTATCCAATTTTTAAGTTAACCTTATAAAACAAAATTCCAACACACAAAGGCACTCTGAACAAAAACAAAAAAGAAGATTCTGATCTTTAAAGATACAGGAATTTCCCTACAAACTATGAAAAGCAATTGCATAATGATGTCTACCAATTCAGCCACCCTGTTTTCACTCTATGCTGCCATAAGCAGGAGGAAAGAAACTGAGTTTATATATCTTTCAGTCCCAAACAGAAATAGCTGTACCTAAAAGCAATGTTGCAAAGTCAACATTGAATCCTAAGGTCAATAGGAGTAATTGTTTCCAACTTCACAGTCCATTTTTCTTCTTTTCACAAAAGAACTGTGTTGTAACTTTTCTACTGCCTGTAAAGAGAGATTCCCTGTGTTGCACCAAAGGTACTTCCACATTCTAGCATTACTAATGCTTTTTTCAGTATTATAATAAGGTAGAGACCCCATCAACCACCACTGCCATCTTGCTATTCCAGCCCTTTATGGCCTTAACTTACATCAGAGGTGGGAGAAGGCCATTAGCAAGACATGGATTTCAGTGTATCTCCCTTTTCAGGAATTACACATTTTTTACAACCCAGCTATTCTTGCTATTCCAGCCCTTTATGGCCTTAACTTACATCAGAGGTGGGAGAAGGCCATTAGCAAGACATGGATTTCAGTGTATCTCCCTTTTCAGGAATTACACATTTTTTATTTCCTCTGCCCTCTCCATGAGACAGAGTAACATTCCAAGTCCACTGAGTAACCTCAGTTCTCATGGGTCCATCTCAGAGGTTCACTCCCAGCATTTTTTTTAACAGTTCCATACACTTAACCAAGAAGCAAGTTCAGCTTTGTTCAGTGGGGGCTATTCATGTCAGTGTGCATAGAATTGTGCTTTGCAGTGTACTGGATTTTATTCTTATGAATCCTGCAAAACTCAAAAAAAGTAAAAGGTATTGTTCACTGTGAAAATGCCTGGCAGCAAAGTCAGGGACCAGAAGCTCAAATCCTCACTGTGCTTGCCAGAAGAGAAAGCCAGCCAAAATCTCTCCAAGAGTGTCTGGCTGATTTAGTTAGAAGTCCTGCCCCTTGTGCAGCCTTGAGCTAGCTGTATAGTCCCAAAGTGCTATGAGAAGGAGGGACTGGGAAACCACTTTTAAATACTCTACAGAAAGCATCATGAAGCTTGCCCAAGTTGGAAACAACTTGACACTGTGCAATTGTAATTATTATTGTTGCTACTGAACAGTATATTCATGTTCTTTAAAAAAAAAAAAGTTTTTCTGGACAGTCAAGGTGTGGGAGCAAACACTCACCTTCCCCTCCCTCCCTTCCACAAAATGACAACCACCCCCAAATCCCTTCACTAAGTTTGGGGCTGCTGCTTTCCTTAAAAGAGTAAGAACACTTTTATTGAAACACACACAGCCTATATTATTTTGGGGACATAAAATTGACCGTGTGTCCCAATGTTGGCCAGCAGTATGCGTGATATCGTCTCTAGTGACTGCTGCATTAAAAAAATGTATTAAGCATGATTTGCAAACCAAAAGGAAGTTTGTTTAAACACACACATACAAAAGAATAAGAAAATTCAATATTAAAGCTGTTAGGGCCTTGTCATATAGCGTATTTGCATTAATTTTCTTTTTCCTTATATTTAAACATAGTACATCAGAAAGAAGAGCTTGCTGCTTGATTTGAGTCCAGAGGGAAGTCTTTCCTTAAATTGACATTTAAATTGACACCAGCATCTCAGTTCACGACTCCAGCACCACATCACTAGAATAACTATGAATACTTCAATAGGTTCATTTCTCAAGGAAGAAGAAGAAGTAAGCCAGCCTGCTCAAAGCCTCCAAGTCCTGGAAACCCCAGCAGTTACTCTTACAGGCAGAGGAGAATACAGGCCACATTTCTGAGAGCTCTATGATCAAGCTCCTTATTCAAGTGAAGGTATAAGTGAAAACAGGAATGGATGCCAAATATTTTTCTTCAAGCACAGAGCCACAGGTCCCACTGTAATGCTTTTCTACACAGCCCTGGAGAGTGCCCACACCTCCAAAGGCAAGCCAAGAAAATCTTTAGCCTGCAAAGAACTTCAAAGCAAACCAACTAAATCTCCAGGCCCTGTATAGACACTATGTCCTGAATCAGGCCAGGTCAAAGCTAGATAGACTCTAGAAACAGGGTCAAGGTAGTCCAGTAGCCTAGGGCACCAGGGTCCAAACAGGGAGTAGGTGTCCAGGCAAAAATGATTCCAAAAGCAGTGTCCAGAATCTGACACAACAGGCCCAGTGTAGTAAGAGGCAGAAACTTAAAAGGAAGGCAAACAATATCTAAAGCTGATACACACACATTCTTCCAGCATTCCTTCTTGGCCAAAGCTAGAACTCACAAGCTTGCAGTCCAAGAGCCTTTCCTGGGGCTCAACTGAAGATCACAGCAGGCACTTATGGAGCAGTCCTATTCATGAAGAAGGCCTTGCTCACAAGAGGTTCTTTATTCATGAGGAGTCTTCCTCTGGAAGCAGACTCTCTTTCCACTCTCCTAGCCTGTGTCCTGCATTTGGCAGATGGCTCACTCTCTTCCTCTGATTCTGAAGAGGGTCTCCCCAGCTTTTGCCTGAGGGAGATCCGCAGCCCCTGCAAACCATTCTAGAATGGTATGTGTGTAGGTCTGTTTTGCTCCACCACATTGTCTTGCCCAGGAATCACCAGATCATTTCCTCCATACAGATATGACTCAGGGCAAACCAGCCAAGTCTCCCTAAAACCACTTAATAGGGCAAGCAGTAATTTTGAAAACTCTTGTGGCCAAATTAAGCAATTAATGCCCAGCTAGAGAACAGGTGACTGTCAGGATGGTGGCCACACCAAATTTTCTCCCAATACAGTGCAGAACCAAATGTGACAGCATGCAACCCTTCTGAAATTAGGTAAGAAAATATTAATCACTTCAGTCATAGGTAAAAATAGAGCTCTTGGGGTTTTTGCAAATGAGAAGGGTGGATAACCAACCAGATATAGTTGACTGCGCCCCTTGTGGCCGACCCTTCTACCTCCTTCACCTCCACCTCACCTATCTCACTGGACACTCACTGCTATGGCCAGAGTTATCAAGTCACAACCTATACAATGTCTATATACATGTCTCTCTCTGTCCCTTTATCTGACAAGGAAGCAGTTAAAGATAATGCATTTTGTGCTAACACAAAGAAGTTCACACTGCAAGAAACAAAATTTTCTTCCTTTGCAACCCAGGGCAAGCAATATTCTACTTTTGCCACCAAGGGGCACCATGCTGCATGGTTCACATAATGCTTCATTCTGTAGCCCCTAAGCTTCAGACACCTAAAGACATGGGTAGCTGACTGTGAGAAGGAACAAAAGCCCGCTGAAAGGAAAGAGAGTGAGCCGTCCCCTCAGACACCTACCGTGGAGGGTTTTGAAACAGTCTACACCCTATTACCAGTACTTGAACAGTTAGAGGTGCAGGAGAAAAAGAGTGGGAAAGGGAAGGAAGAGGTGGAGGCACCAATAGAAGAGGCTTTTCTAGTGACAGAGGTGGAGGGAGATATAAAAGGAGAGAGAGACTGGGGGGAGGAAGTAGAACAAGAGTAAGAAAGAAAGCGGAAAGAGGAGGAGGAAGGATGCGGGTGGATAGAAACAGAGGATCCCTGGACAAAAGAGAAAGTTAAGATGAAATTACCCTTAGAGGAGATAGAGAGAAGAATACAGTGTAATAAACCATACCTAGGTAAAGGTAAAGGTTCCCCTTGACATTTAGTCCAGTTGTGTCCGACTCTAGGGGGCGGTGCTCATCCCCGTTTCCAAGCCACAGAGCCAGCGTTTGTCCGTAGACAGTTTCCGTGGTCACGTGGCCAGCGTGACTAGACACGGAACGCCGTTACCTTCCCACCGTGGTGGTACCTATTTATCTACTTGCATTTTTACATGCTTTCGAACTGCTAGGTTGGCAGGAAACCAAACTACTCAATAGCAATAAGGACAAGAAAGGTGCCGATGCTTACAAGAGACAGCCAAAGGGGGTCTCTGTCCAGTTAGAGGAGATGGAACCAGTAGAACGGACCATGTACATATATCCGAAGGAGGGAGATCGCTGGGGGAAGAGATGCCGGGCCGAGATGAAACACCCACCAGAGACTCCTACCAAGGGAGAATTGGCTCAGAACCGGGGCTGTGGAACCATCTGCCCCAGTTTGCCCCAGGAAACCACTCCGGAAACCGACTCATCGAGAGCATTTTGGGGTGAACTCTCGTTGGTGAAGTCTTTCTATACACCTGAATTTAAAGGCAGTTTGGACTATGGAAATGCGTTAGAAGGCCATGTTGGCCCAACATAAGTTGTTGTCCATGATACCCAGATTGGAGTTAATAAAAAGTCTGAGCAATCAGAAGAAGTGTCACATTTTATTGGAGGGATAAAGGGAAAGAAAGTAGTGCCCAAACTTGAACCCACTCACACTGACCCACAGAAACTCTCCAAAAGTTAGATCAGCTAAAAGCTGCAACACTTGGAAGCACACTACATGTGCTGCGTGGGGACCTCAGAAATAAGTTATGGATATATCAAGTCTGTGCTGTAATATGAAATGTTGGTAGGGTGGTGTCATTAAACGAGGAAGTGCTCCTGCACCTTCATTAGCTGTGTGGAAGGAAGGGATTTTTAAGATGTAGCCTTTCATGCATGCTCCATCTGCTGAAATTCTATCTGCAGCACCA
Source organism: Intellagama lesueurii (assembly GCA_037013535.1). Taxonomy (NCBI): domain Eukaryota; kingdom Metazoa; phylum Chordata; class Lepidosauria; order Squamata; family Agamidae; genus Intellagama; species Intellagama lesueurii. The sequence continues at coordinate 215,458,067 of JBAJHW010000003.1, forward strand.
TTACTTGAGATGCAGGAGCCCTGTTCTCTTTTCCACTCTAACCAGTGGACTGAAGTGATAAGCCTTCTTGCTCAGTGTTTAAATTGAAATTGGCTTCAGTTACAAAGCTGTCAGTGCAGGTCTCAGCATGTACATTTGGGTATATCTAGAATATTTATCTCTTAACACTGCATAGGAATTGCCCAAACCATATGCTTCTAGGCTTGAGATTATGTGCTTTTCCAGACTAGGGTGATAACAGCCAGGCAGGCAGGAGCCTCAGCAGCTTTCCCTTTCAGAAGCATCCATTGTAATGGAGTCTATGCTGTTGTTGTCACAGCCACCACTTTCCATCAAGAGGTCTCTCTTCTTTAAGGTTAGCATTTGCACATCAGTGTTCATGGGATGGTTGGAAAGACAGGAAGTGGTTCTGCAGGTTTTAAGCCACAGTTCCCATGAAAGATATTTGCATGGTTCTAGGCAAGATCTGTTCTGTTTGTACAATTTTCTCCCCTGTTTGCTCTGAGCTGATCTTCTTAGCTTTCTCTTTCTCTTAAACCTATTCTGTCTCTCCACATGATCCTGGTTTTACTATTAGTACTTTGGGAGCCAGTTTTGTATGAAAAATGGGATAGAAATAAAATACATAAATAATGCAATGGTATTCTCCTGTCTTTACCACTTGTTTTGAAGTAGCCATTTACTCACTCCCGTGTGTTATGTTAAGATTGTGTTCTACTGACAGAATGCTGAGCAGCCTATTTGCCACTGTCATGCTGGCTTGGGGATTGTGGGAGAGGTAGTCAAAAGATAATTTCCCCAAGGTCTGGACTAGGTAGAGGGCCGGAGGGAAAAGGAAAAGCTTCCCCACCCATTCAAACTGTTCCTACGTTAGACTCACAGTCTCCCAGTGCTGTAATATATTTTTTTAAAATATAAAATAATGCTGTTTAATTTCTGGTTTGACCTTGGGATGTATTTCTCAGGCACCAGGTATAATGAATTTACTGCCTAATTTTAATAGCAAGGAAGTGTTTTGGAGAAGCAACAGCAAACCTATTAGAATCAGTAAAAACTTCTAAATACCAATATTTCATTATGTGAAAGTAGAGAGATAAGAATCACCACAGGAAGAGGTTACCACCTCAGAAAGAAAAATAAGCACTCCCTTAGTTTGCCTTTGTGAACTTCCAGGCAACTTCCCTTTTCCAACCACTATGCAAAATATCTTGCTGTTGAAAAAACACAGAATTAACTTCAACGAAATGCAAATATGGTACACAGCTAGATTAAAAAAGCAAAATGCATTGACACTTTAGGCTGTAATCCACAGAATCTGATACACTACAGACAGCTATGAACTACGTATGTGGAAAAATACAAGCTTCATCCTTTCAAACGCAAGCAGGAAAACTTGGCTGAGACCCAACACTGGTGACGACACACGCCTGTTACCGGGATACAATCTAACTCAAGTCAGCAGAGTGATGTTGCAGAAAAGCCTTACTAAAAAAAAAAACGAAGATTAACAGTAAATTGAAAAAATTGAGTATAATCTACAAAATCACACATGGGGGGGACCAAAACTACAAATTTATGAAAGTAAAAAACAAGTTTGATTCTATATATATTATACTAGAATATGAGCTAAATAGGAGTCAGCAAAGAAACGTTATTGGAGACAATTGCTATAATTTATTTATTTATTTATTTGATTTTTATACTGCCCATCTGGCTGCCAAGGCCACTCTGGGTGGTGTACAAGTAGGATAAAACAATAGCATAACAACAAGGACAGTCGACAACAACCAAACAAAATATAAAAGGTACTGAACAAATTACACTAGAAAACCACATAATAAAACATCATAAAGTAAAATTAAAAACATGGCGGTAGGTTGGATGTTAATTGTTAAAGGCACTATTGTGTCATGATGTATTCAAATCCAGGAAGGCCTGTCTAAAAAGCCACGTTTTTAATAGTTTTTTAAAGGTTCCCAATGAAGGGGCCAGGCAAATTTTGGGCGGGAGACTGTTCCACAATTGTGGGGCGACCGCAAGAAGGCCCGATTTCTGGTCGTCATTTTTCGGGCCTCTCTTGGGGTCAAAACTCTCTAATAACAAAGATCTATTAGATTCAACATTAATTATGCTTCAACTAGAATATGGAATAATATATGGACATATTCCAGTGATATAAGCAAACTCGGGAGGACTTTAAGACAAACAAGAAAGATGTTCAAAATCTTTACCAAACAGAACAGTATGGGAACAGCCAGCAGCCTATTTCATACAAAATATTTCTTAAAAACTAATACAAATGTACTAGGACTGAAGTATTTCTGAGGAAGTATCCTCTGATTAATATCTCAGACATGAGGAGTGTAGAGATATGAAGGAGATGGAGAATGACTCTGTTAGTTCGTTAATTCACTGCCAGGACTAGATCCCTAATCAGAGGGGCTGAGAAAGTCTCCTGCTCAGTGGACAGTGTAGATTAAAAACCAGCCAGCAAGAACTACCAATATGGTTATACAGTGGTGCCTCGCTAGACGATTGCCTCGCAGGACGAGGAAATCGCTAGACGATGCCTTTTTGCGATCGCTACTGCGCTTCGCAAAACGATGGTCTCCTATGGGGAATTTCCGCTAGACGATGAGGTTTCCCCATAGGAATGCGCCGACTAGTGGTCAAAAGCTGTCAGTGCAGCTGTCAGTGCATTCCGACGGGGACCCGCACTCGCTAGACGATGTTTCCCTATGGGAGATTTTCGCAAGACGACTGAGTTTTCCCTTGGAACGCATTGAAGAGATTTCAATGCATTCCAATGGGAAAACGTGCTTCGCTAGACGATGTTTTCGCAAGACAGCGATCTTCGCGGAACGGATTAACATCGTCTAGCGAGGCACCACTGTAATCTGAGCTAGTGTGCACATTTATACATACATACACAATGCTCAGAGATACGTTTTGGAATATATGAAACAATAAAGCAAATAGTACTCTGAGCCTGCATAAAGCTTGTCTAATTTCCAATGACAGAATTCTTGCTGCAGCTCTAATTCTTATTTATTTTATTTTTTATTTATTTTTAGATTTCTACCCCGCCCCCCTAGACAATGTCTACTCGGGGCGGCTTACAAATATCATCAAATATATAAAACATTAAACAATAAAACAATTGAAACAATAATATAAAGTATTCAAGATGGGAATAATAAAAAACAAAGAACTAAAATTTAAGAATTGACAGAAGGGAAGGCCTGCCTAAATAGCCAAGTTTTTAAATGGCTCTTATTGTAGCTTCTTGTCATGGTGAACTTAAGATCTTCTAACTTCAAAATTAAAGCAAAAGCAAAATGTGCTGCTTATACACTCCCCCATAGCACTTAAAGCACTCTCTGGGCAGTTTACAATTTAATTATGCAGGCTACACATTGCCCCCTCCCCCAGCAAGCTGGTTGCTCAATTTACCAACCTTGGAAAGATGAAAAGTAGAGTGAACCTCGAGCCCACTGTCTGGGATTGAACCTGGGTCATGAGCAGAGTTTTGGCTGCAATACGGCATTTTAACCATTGTGTCATGAAGCTTAAAACCTGTAGCCCAGTGTGATTAAATCGGGGGGCGGGGCACAGTTACTGGCATGATTCATAGCCGCAAAAAGGCAACAGTACCAGGGAAACTGGGAAGTGTAATCCCCAAAACAGAGAAACCGCATTATGAGAAATTCTATACCAGGTACTGTATACCCACATTCATGATATCTGAATACCCTGAGCAGACAATAGGCCCATGCAGATCGAGAGCATAGCTTTAAACCAAGCTTTGAAACACTTTATAAAGATGAACAGAGATGCAAACAGTCCTTGCTGGCAGTACCTTTTGTCTCTCAGTCCCAAGGCAACTGCCTTCCTGCCACAGTGTCACTTTATGTCCTCTTTGCCAGCTCTCCAAGCTCTATTTTTTTCCTTTTATCCCTACACCCAACACACATCTGTGCTCTGTACTCAGGAACCTGATACACAGAAATTTTGAAAAGTTAATCATTGACTGAAGCTGAAACAGTTCTCTTGCAGCAACCCGGAACAACGGTACCCAAGCCTTCTATGACAAGTGCAGCTCTCCTTGAAGTGTGTATGGGGGATGCAAGACTCCAAACAAATCTTACTGTCTAGCTCAGTTCCCTGTGCCAGCCTTCCTAAGAGTGGGGATAAAACCCCAGATTCCTCACTACCAATACCAGTGAGAAGTGAGAAAAGCACAGCCCTCCAGATTTGGTTGGACTACAATTTCCACACAGCCTGGCCAGCAGAAATAATGATGATGAATGCTTGGAATTGCAGTCCAAAAACATCTGGAAAATGCTTCGCCCACCCCGGGTCCAAGCCTGTTTCTCTCACAGACAGTCCTCCCTGGGCGTTTGTTCTGCTAAGTGAGATCTATATTACTAGTTTCTCCAGATGCCATGGGACAGATTTAGTACTCCTAATAGATATAAAAAGGTAGTCAACAAGGGCCTCGAGCTCTGGGCTTTGTGTTGACAAAGAAGGCCCTGCTGATAGGAATGCATGGACCCAGCTGTTCTGGTCATCATCCTGCTGCCTATAAAAGTGCTGCCTTTTAAGCATTATGTAAAATTTTCAACAAAAAAACATCTGGATAAGGCTAATCCAGCAGATATACAGAACTTCCTAACTCCTTCATCAAAGCAAACTCAGTCATTGGATAAGAAGAGAGATCCTCTGATGGAAGAAGGGTGATCAGTTAAAGTGGGAGAGGGGGAAAGGCAGAGGTAGCAATAAACAGAAAGCTTACACAATGGAGGGAAATAAGCAGTGGGATGCTACCCACTTCCCAAGTATCTCTATTGAAGCTGGTTCTTCTGGGATGGACAATGGGGAATTGGACTCCTCATCTCTGGCTCCACAGCCAGATACCTAGCTCACTGAGAAGTTTATACAATCACAGATCATGTAACTAAAATTAATAGAAAGAGAGGCATCTAATAATACGGGAGCCCCACTCAAGCCTTGGGAAATACGGTGACTGCTCACACATACATAGAAAGGACAACTTCGCCCTGCCCTCTCCATCTTCATTTTCATCATCATCCTACATGTGGAGGAGGATGATTCTGAATAGGAAGTGTTCCATTACCTATGGGGGCTCTCCATATGAGTCTGGACTTGGATTTTCCAAGATCTTGACACATCTACAAAGCCCCCATGAATAGGGGAGGCTCTCCCTCTTCAGACTGTTGCCCTCCACATATAAGGAGGTGATGGAAGAGGAGGCAGGGCTAGAGGGTGTGCTCTCCTTTATGCATGACCATTCACCATCATTCCTTTCTAACACCCAAACAGGGTTTATACGTCACGATTATCCAACAGAACTGACTATTGGTGGATTCAGAATGAGCCAAAGAGAAGAATTCTTCATAACATATAAATAATTTGTGGAAATGTATTTCACTAGATGCAGTGGTAGTTGCTAGCTGAGGTGAAACCATCACATAGATAAAGCGGAGGTGTGACATAACGTTTTAAAGAAAGGGAATACAATGGGGAGTAAATTCCACCAGTTTCCTCATCTTCCCTTTCTATGTTTCGTAGGGTTTATACATTTCCTCCTTCCTCATTGCAATGAGTCAGATAGGGAGAAAACGGCTTAAATTTACAGAGCACATTCTTTCTTCTCCCCATATTCCTTTTCCTGTAAAGAGTTAGACCCCACCCCATCTGCACTTTACATGACAATGGGTCAAAAAGAGACGTTTCTTCACACATCTCTTTCCTCTTTATGTGCATGTGTTTTAAGTATTTGACAAAATTAATAAACTTCTAAGTCTATTAATGGCTATTTGTCATCATGGAACCTCTAAGATGGATACTCTTGGAAGTATAATATCAAGCCAAATGGATCTTGGAATTAATCCAGCAAGATTATGCTAGGCTGGATCTTACTCACATGTAACCATACTGTAGTTCCAAATTCAGTGATCTCAAGATGAACCATGCCACCAATTAGCAAAAGCTGGTTGTGACTTAAGGTCATTATACCATGTCTGGACAAAACTGTGATTTTAGGAGTCTGTGTCTAGTCCTTGAAGGAGAAAGAGAAAGGATGTGTTAGGAAAGCCAAAATTGTAAGGGCACGGAGTTGGCTACAGACTGAACATCAGTCAGCATGCAACAATGTTACTAAGAAAATTCAACATTTGGAGTTGCATCACAAGAAGCACTTTATGCAACCTAATAAGAGCATAAAACCATGGTCTGTGTCACCATTAGTGTAGCGGAAGCAGGTCACCACAGGCTGAACAGCCACATTTCTTTCATCAGTTTTCTGTTTCTTACAAATATTAAGCAAAAAGTGGTTATCTTAATTTTAAGATGAAAGGGCATGGAGACGAGTTGATGTGAGGTCCCTCGGGAAAAAAACAAAAAGAGCCATGTTGAGTCAGACCATGTTGGCCCACTGAGACCAGCATTCTGTTACCACAGGGACCAGCCAGACATTTATAGAATGTCTACAAGCAAGACATGGATACACCAGCATTGTTCCCCAGCAGGTGGTATTGGAAAGCATATTCTTTCTGATAGCAGAAATCACATATAGTATTACGACCATTACATCTCACATTACTCACTTTTATCTAAACTAAACAGCCCTCAATGATGAAATCATTCGTCATAGGATAGTTACTCCAGCCCGTTTATCATCTTGTTTGCCCTTTTCCATGCCTGGTTATAATTATCTATGCTTCAGCAAGTTTCATGTTAGGCCTTGTGAAGAGACAGAACTTGTGGTATATGAAATATGGAGTTCAGTTAATGGACTCTTCTATGCTTCTGTGAGAGCCTGAGAAGCTGACCTAACAGGCAGAGGCCAGTGTGAAAACAGACAATTCACACCTTCAACTCATCTCCTGCTACTGAACATTTCAAAGAAAGGGCTGAGCAAGAAGCAGATGCTTCCATGCTTATCTTCATCACAGGGCATATTAAAAAGCCACTCCAAGAGGACTCTAATGCTTTCTGTAACCCTTGAAGTCAGTAATTTCCTTCCCAGAAAGTTATGCAAATTTGACAGGGAAATGGCAGCAAGTCAGGAAGCTGCCTTTTGTTCTGACTGAACATGAAAGGGACTTCAGATGTTGTTGGGAGCAGGTGCTTAACGGTCCATTCACCTGTATAAAAATCAAGAAACTAGTTAGTTAGTGAGCCTAGCATGTCTCTGAGGAGAACAATGCTTTGCTCCCCTGCTGCTCAGTAATGCCTCAAAGGGACTCAGCCTGACTCATGAGGAGAACCTGTGTCGATTTGCCATCCTATGAAGCTGTGTCAGGAAGAAGCACTCTGTACATGTCCCATACTATGCTATTTCTCTGCTCAGATGTGAGTATGGATAGGGTAGATTAGCTTTTATTATTTTCTGGTCTGTTTTTTTCTTGAATGCTTGTAAACCTGTCCCCACATTTGCTCCTGTATTTTGATAAACTATTTCTTTTAACAATTTGGAACTTTTGCCTGCCTGCCTGCTTACTTTAACGGTACTAAAATCACTCCTTGCCTGAACCACCTACTGGGTTTTTTGTTGTTGTTGTTTGTTTGTATTTGTTCTGTGGTGCTGGTGTGTGGGAGTGGTGGCAGCTGTCTCACAAGATTGGCATGCTAGTTCTCAGTGCCTAGCCTTGGGAATTTGTTATTGTTGTTGTTAAACACCCCAGAACAGCTCTAAGTCTGGGAAGCCAGGATGTTGAGGGGGATATCGTTCCTGTCAAACTTCCCTAGCCTTCCCCACATCTGATTTCTCCCTGAGTTCTGCCACCTCAGGATGAGAGCAGTGTGGCTGAATGGCTGTAAAGAGGGAGTTTGACTGGGGAACCATGACAGGCCTCCACATCAGCGCATTGTATGTGGAGCTCTCTGTCATGCCTTGCAGAAGATTCCTCCTCTGTCAATGGCAAGACCTACAAGCTACCCATACCAATGGCCCAGAAGGACTTTGGGTTCTTAGTGGGAATGCTGAGGATTCATCTCCTAGAAAGAAGTGAGGTAGGTTGGCTACAGAGCTCATGAAAGTGACTGTTTTCGATTACAACACCCAGAAACCCCAGCCAGTGCGGCTACTGGAAACGCTGGCTGGCAAAATTGTCAGTAGCTGTGCTCAGCTCACTCAGTTACCATGCTGGCTGGAGAGTTCTAAGAATTCAAATTTTTAAAAGCCTAACGTCTCTGTTTTTTTTTTGCGGGGGGGGGGGGAACCTGTTTCATTGTGGATCCTTCAGTTGTGGAACTCCTCTCAGGTGGGTGCTTCTACCAAAGTCTTTCCGGTATCAAGTGCTATCTGCATTTTCCCAAGACTTGAGAACTCTTGTTTTTCCTCCTTAGTTGTGATTGTTTTAAGCACTGCTTTTTACAATGTTTTAAATAGATCTAACATATTTTGATTCAGTCACTCCTAAAATTACGAGTTGAAGGGCAAGATAGAAATATTTTCAACAAGCAAAGAACGACATCTTCCTCCAACGGTCTTCCCTGTTACCTCTGTATTTTCCTCCCAGCTTGATCTGCCTCTGATATCAGAGCCATAGTAAGGAGATACAAGTTTAAGCAACCAAGTGCACCTGCTCCCCTCCATATGCCCATTTTCATATTCAGAGAAAGCCTCCTGAAAACCCAGTTCATACATAAATTGGATAACAACACAAATAATAATTGCTGGCTTCTCATCTATCCCCCAGATAGCGTATTTTAGGAAATCAGTGTATTACATCATCACTATGAGCAGTACGTGAACATCTGAATGTTCTGACTCTAGTACCAAAATGCCCAGAGTTTAACCACTCACTTTACCACCTCTGAGGTCTTTTCCTGAATGATTTACCAGAATTTATTGTTAACAGTCCATGAATCACAATGGCTTTATGGCAAAAAATGTCTAAGGGCTGCCATGCATGGCTCCTCTTAATGGTTTTCATGGAAAAGGGAGCTGGTGTTGGTGAACTTGTTGTGGACTGAGCTCTGTTTCCCTAAAGCTTTCCCTTCACACGTATCAAGGCTGTAAACTGAGTGCCTATTGTCACCCCTTTCTCCATGTTTCAGGCAGAATGTTCTCCCTTTGTTTTCTTTTTCAAGGGGCTGCTCAGTTACCTAATCAAACCTTTTTTATGCTGCTTTATTCTTCTTTTCCCCACACTTTTTCCCACTCTCAGTAACTATTCTGAATGGCCGATTGACATAAGGGCCAGCCAACCAGTACTGTGCAAAGAAAGGGAAAGTGGCTTTAAAACCGACACAAGAGCTGATCTATCTGTACCTTGCAAATCTGGATTCTGCTGTAAGCAGAAAAACAAGTTTGCCACACTATAATCCAGGAAGAGAACTGCCTGGATCTAAAATGCAGCGGTGTGTTTCCACAGCAGGCTGCAAATGAAAACAGAATACTTCTATACACATCCCTGGAAGAAAGAAAAAAGATTACTTGACAGAGTGAAGATAACTGTTCACTACTACAAAATATGTATGTTATGTCCCACATTAACTGCTGTACAAAAAAGGGCTCCAAAGTTCCTTAATGCAACTGCTTCTACTCACAGCTAAAGAAAAAAGTTTGTTTAAAAAAGATTGTAAAGTAACCAAAGAAACTAAAACAATGAAAAGCTGGAACCTAGCTCTGAATAAACATAAACAGGATTGCATGTATGATTTCCCCCCCAATAAATATGGAATGCCTCCTAAAACTGGGCTATGATTTCAGCATTTCAGGAAGGAAGCACTGAACAACCAATGTATCCAGTAGATTAATCACAAAAGGCCAGGTTCTCAGAATCGGTATATAACTAATACCTCATCCTCTATCCAGTTTTTATCGCAATCTTCAGAGTTCAGGCTCAAAACAACAACTTACAAAGAAACAATATATCAGCACCATCTCACCTCTGCATGGTGAAATCCTGTGCCTGTGTTCAGTAATGAGATAGCCGATCACTGCATTCCCCCAGTGCTATAGCAGAGTACTTGAAATTAGCTGTTTGTCACCCAAACCTCACAATAGATTCCCCACTTCTTTCTGGGAACTCAGAAGCTTAAAACAGTCAACAACAATATTTGCCCCAAAGCAACCCCACTAACAGGAGTACAACGCAGAAAAATAGTCGCTGATTACATCCCTACAGAAAACACCAGTCGATCCTCCACTTCTATATAACCTAATTATCTCTTATACCATAAGCTTTGGATGACAGATGACTAGCACAGCTGTTCCTGACTTACTGTACTTCTTACCTGTTGGGAATTTGTTGGGTTGCACCAGCCCCAGAAAAGAATGCATCATATTGATCAAGCCCTGTAGACCACCACTTGAGTTAGTGGGCTGTGGCTGATACACAGGCTGTGTGAGGTTTGGCGGCAGAGACATCTTAGCAAGACAAAAGCACAGCACAGTCACAGGTCATGGACAACTTCAGAAAGACTCTAAGGAGCTTCAGTCGGCTTCCTTCACAGCACTCCTTGTCCCATGCTGCTCTGGAAGGGGAGCTGGTCTTTGCAATGATCACCTTCCACTTTGACACAAAGGGCTCGACAGTCTTCCTTTACTGATCCAGAGATCTTGGCTGCCTACCTGCAATAAAGGAGACGTGTAAATGAGTGGGTATTGCCCAGCAACCAAGCAGGAAAAAGTCAAGTAGAAAAACACCAGACAGTGCCTGCTTCCGTGTCATTGAAAGGATAGGTGGAGAATACGGTTAATGTGGGTGTCCTCCCTCCCATCATTTTAGCTAAATCATGTCACTCTCTAGCTTTCTAAAAATGTTCACAAAATGGGCTTGTGCATCCCAAGTTCTGATGTGATACCAGGACACTGGGCTGCATACCTGTGCCACCAAAGTTAATTGCTTGGCTATTGGGCCCTTTGGAGATACTTTGTGGTAATAAATGAATAATCCTCAGAGAGCACCTCTGCCTTCCAACGTCTGATGGAAGGAAGCAATCTGATCCATCCCAGTTCACCAACCTGTTTTAGAGCTACTGCCAGGAGGGAGCAGGCAGGATGAACCATCGTATAAAGTTGTCCCCATCCTGTATCAGTCCTCTAGTGCCCAGCTTGCCCTGCCATGCACCAGGCCTTTTGTCCCTGTTTTTGCCAAACGCGAGTCATTTGCCAGATGTGTTGCCATGGCACGACTTGGGAGCAAACGGAAGAGGGCCTCATTTATAGAGCCAGCCCCTAAGGCGTTTTGTTCTTTGAGCTGAAAAAGCATATACCACCTCATACCCACCAAAATCAAGGTACTATATGATACCTAAAACTGGTCAGGTTGTTTCAGGGCATGGGGCAGTAAACCCCCCAAGTGCCTGCCCCCCTCTCTGGTACTCAAAACAACATGAGGGCAAACTAAACACCCACGTTCTGCCGTTTCATGACGCCCGGAGTCCTCGCCTCACGCTGTCCTGCGGTAGGGCCGGCCTTCTCCATTCAGCAGAATGAGCAAGCGGGCCGCCGAACGCAGCACCCCTCCCTTACCACAGTGTGAGGAAAGTGCAGGAGCGCACGTTTCCATCTCGAGAGCCCCCGGTCACTAAAACCACGAGGTCCCTCCCGAGTCTGAAACGACCTCAGGGCACCCCGGCTCCCCACGGCCGACCGGTTCCCGTCCGCCTGCCCGACTCCCGCCGGACCGGCCTGCCCTCCCATCGGAACCGACAGCAGCAGACACGGGGGGAAGCGAGGTGGGCTGCGCGGCAACGGCAGCCAGAGAACGCAAGGCGGGAAGCACGCTCAGCTCCGGGCGGGCGGGCGGGCGGGCAGAGAGGGGCCCGCCAGAGGAAGCCGGGCCGCCGCCACCACCCCCCCCCACCCCCCCGAGGGAGCTCCGAAAGCCCGCCACCGCGCGGGCGCGACCCCTCCGATCTGCCCCGCCACCCGGCAGAGCGCAGCCGAGCAAGCCGAAACTTCGCTCTGGTGCGCTCCGCCGCCTCCCCCCCCCCCCCCGGCCCGGCCCGAGCCGCCAGCGTCCCAAGTAGGCGCCGGTTGCTCGAAGAGCGGCTCAGCTTCGGGTGGCCCCGAAACTCACCCTTCGGTCGGGGAGGGAGGGAGGCGGGCGGAGGTCGTCGGGGCACCTCTCCCCGCCACGTCCGGAGGGGAAACGGGGGCGATGGACTCACCTGGCGGTGGCGCCTGGCGAACACTGGGGGGCGCAGCCTCTGGAGGGCGAAAGCGAAAGCTGAGGTGGGAGCGCTCCGTGGAGCACCCGTTCCCATAGCGGATTTCCCTGGCGTGAAGCACGAGGAGCCGGCGGAGCGGGGCGGGATGGGGGGGGGGGGGGGTCGGGCTTGATTGGCAAGCGTCGCTTCACCTCCTTTCGGTCCCAACCCAATCCGTTCCCCGCTTTGCCTTGCCTTGCCCAGCTTTGCCGTTCCCTCTCCCGCGCCTCGCTCGGTCGGTGGCCTAGCCACGCCCTGGCCCTCCAAGATGCCAAAGACCCCGGCCCGGCTCCGGAGGGGGAGCGGTTAACCCTTGGCACTCCCGGGCCAGGGCGGCAGCAGCTGCGTTTCCACAGCCCGCGCGTAGGCATCGCCGTGCTCAGCCCCGGCGGCAACCGGGAGATGCCCCGAAGCCCTTCGCCTCTCACTTCCCCAACGTCCAGGCTCTGAGTGTTGTCGTGGGACCTCCCGCCACGGGCAACCTCTCCTCTAGCTCCTTTTTGGTGGGCTTTCTCCTGAAAATTCGGAATGAGGGGGCGGACCACCAGTTTTGCAAGGAAAAAAAACACACAGAAACGTCGGGGGGACGCTTAGCAGTTTTTTCCTATCGCAAGAACGGCAAGAGTTCTGGTGAAACACATAAAGTCGTGTCTGGCTCCCCGCTGTGTCCTTGGATAAACATTACATTTAAAATTCCTCTCCGCGGAATTTTAAAGGTGAAATCGGTGCTTTGAAATAAGTTGCTGAAGCTGCTGAAGCATAGCCTTTGGTTTCATTTCATTCGTGCCCTGAAACTTGCTAAAAGTTCCTTTTACCTCTTGTGGGGAGGAGAGATGCTCGAGAGAGAGAAAGACTGAAGATTGTTTGCTGCTATTATTAGTAGTAGTAGTAGTAGTAGTAATATTGTGTTGACTGATTGCATTCCCATTCTTTCAAGATCCCAAGGCAATAATATAGTAAAAATTGGAAAATGTTAGGATGCCAAAACTCTCATTACCTTGTATGCCAATCAAGTTGTCGGCATACCTTCCTGCTTATTCCTTTCATGCTGCTCTCTGTTCATGTTTTGCTTCCCCCACAAGACCAGTTGGCTCAGGTAGCAGCTGGAGAAGGGAGACTACACCTCCATTGAATTTATGGGATCTGGAGTTTGGTCAGTTCTCACCAGTCTGCTGTGGCTGTTTTCTCCTCCTCTCAAAATAAAATTGTTCTTATTTTAAATAAACCCCATGGTGTCAGATGGAGAAGGGAATGGCTACTGGGAACCGGATGATGGGCAGTTAACCAGGCTGTCTCTCTCTCCCCTAGTGGCAAGTTGGATTTGATCATTTCCAGGGATTTGCAGAGTTTAGACATGCTACTTTTTGGACTCCATGCCGCATAATCCCTCACTCAGCAGGGCTATACTGACATGGTGGGTGTGGGGTGGGTGGGAGGCTTCTATTCCCAGAGATTAGTTTGTCCAAGCTACACTTTTAACTATTTCTAGCATTTTGTTCCATGGTCAAGGGCTTTTGTCCATAGGTTCTTCTCATGCTGGTTTGAATCCTTCTCCCTGACAACAAATTATATTTTTCTATAAAGATGAACAGTTCTAAATTTGCAAAAACTACTTTGTCCCTTTAGTGGACCCATGTTGCTAATATACCAGCTTCTAGATAACCACTGGTTATTCCCAGACAGCTCTAATATTAATTAGGATCAAGCGGCTGATCTCATACTGCAGATGTGAGACTAATTTTTATATTTTTTTAATGTGAGCTTTTGTGGACAAGTCCACTTCATCAGACGTAAGAGAACAAGATTTAACATGGCAAATATTTATATATGGATCAAAATAAAGATCTCTAATACAGAGATTGTGGTGAGCTGGTAAGAAAGTCAGTGAGTGTTTAACATTGTGGCAACAGCATTTTTGATCTGCAGGTCTTTCATTTAAGCTTGTGCTGTAAAGAATGTGAGAACCTCTGTCATAAAATAACAATGGTAGAGTAAAATGAATGTTAATTAGATTGCCTATTTACAGGGGGAAAGTTCATCTATGACTATAAATAACCATATTAAAAAATATAAAAGTTTGTTTTTCAGGTGCCACCACATTTTTGTCTTTTTTAACTTTTTATTTCTATGTTGCTTTTATCTATAATGCTTGCACAGGCTAACACACTTATCCCTTCTACAACTGCAGTTGTGAGGTACACCTTTAAAGGGCAGATTTATTGGTATTTAGACTTTGGCTTTTGTGCTTCAATGATGAGGCTATTTGAATTTTTTTCAACTACACTAATGTCTTGAGCTGTCTTTCAATATTATTATTACTCAAGCACATAAAAAGTTTGTTATGCTAGGTGTTAATCAAGTCACATCCAACTAATAGCAAACTAATAGGGTTTTCAAAGTAAATGAGATATTTGAGCAGTGGTTTTAATAGTGCCACTCCCCTTGAGTCTCTGTGACCAAGCAGGGATTCAAACCCACACATTCTGAGTCCTAAAGTGCTACTCTATTCACTACACCACACCAAGTATTACAATAAATACAATCTATCCACTCTTGACCATCTTTTCATCAGCAAGCTTGTTTAATTTAATTCCTCAGTTTTCCTTCTTGTAAGTATAAGGTTTTCCTTATTCTTGTAAGTATAAGGTTTTCCTCAGTTTTCCTTCTTGTAAGTATAAGGCTCCATGATCACTGCAGATGGTGACAGCAGCCACGAAATTAAAAGATGCCTGCTTCTTGGGAGGAAAGCTATGACAAACCTAGACAGCATCTTAAAAAGCAGAGACATCACCTTGCCAACAAAAGTCTGCATAGTCAAAGCTATGGTTTTTCCTGTAGTGATGTATGGAAGCGAGAGCTGGACCATAAAGAAAGCTGGCCGCCGAAGAATTGATGCTTTTGAACTGTGGTGCTGGAGGAGACTCTTGAGAGTCCCCTGGACTGCAAGGAGAACAAACCTATCCATTCTAAAGGAAATCAACCCTGAGTGCTCACTGGAAGGACAGATCCTGAAGCTGAGGCTCCAATACTTTGGCCATCTCATGAGAAGAGAAGACTCCCTGGAAAAGACCCTGATGTTGGGAAAGTGTGAAGGCAAGAGGAGAAGGGGACGACAGAGGACAAGATGGATGGACAGTGTCATCGAAGCGACCAACATGAATTTGACCCAACTCCGGGAGGCAGTGGAAGACAGGAGGGCCTGGCGTGCTCTGGTCCATGGGTTCACGAAGAGTCGGACACGACTAAATGACTAAACAACAACAACAAGTATAAGGTATTAGGGAACATATTTTATGATTACATTTATTTTACTTGCCTTTAGTGTTTTATAAGGATTGCTGGCCGCTTTGAACACTACTTTGTAATTGAAAGGTGGGGTATAAAGTAACATTATTATTATTATATTGCTTTTCTTATTTCTCAGCATTGCAGGTGTTTGAGAGGAAGACCAAAGAGTCAAACCTAAAAATTAGCAGTATTTTCTGATAGTATCTAGTGCAAACAACTTGATATTGGATTGCACATCTGAATCACACTGTTTGATCCTGAAGACAAACTAATTTAAGATACAGGTTTGGTTGTTGCTTATTGCAATTATCATCCAGGAGGTAACTGGGGTGCTGTCCCTCTAATGGTTTCTCAAACCATGCATTGCTGCCCTGTGGGGCTTTAATTAAAGTGCATTGGTTCTCACTTGCAAATTGTAGTATTGCTAGTCCTTTACAATTTTCTTCTGTCATCTGATTAAGTGGAACCATTCTCTCATGGAAGTAGCTTAAAAGTTTGACTATTTGACCCATACAGAGATTCTTGAGGTTGTCAAGCCTGCACCCACATATGCTCTGTGGCAAATAAAGGCGCTCTATATACACTTTTGGATTATGATACCAGTATTATAATAGGAGGATTTTAGTTTTCCTGTTTAAATAATCCAGTTCACAATTTGAAGAGAATATGTTAATACCAGGGTGTCCTGCTATGAATAACAGTATATTTTCCTTTTCTGTTGAGTTCTATTCTGAGTACTGTCATCACTATATCAAAGTACTTGTTCCTAAATAACGACTGAGAATAACACCCAACTCGATATCTCTTTTTTATATAAATCCAAGCAAGCTGTTTTGGCTCTTGATCAGTGTTTGGTGTCAGTAATGGACTGAATAAGGGTAAATGAACTGAAACTTAATCCAGGGGAAAAAAAGTGCTCCTGGTCAGTTGAAAGTCAGAGTAAGGAATATGGGTTCAGTCTGCACTGAATGGAGTTACATGCCCTCTGAAAACATGGGTGCAAAGCTTGGGTGTGCTCCTGGATGGGGCTGCCTCTGGAAAGTGTCAGGATGCTTCAGTTGGTCCACAATGTGGCAGCCAGATTGCTCACAGGGGTCACATAACCCACCCACCCACCCCCGTTACAGCAGCTCCACTGCCTGCCTATCTATTTCTGGGCACAATTTAAAGTGTTAGTTTTAACCTATAAGGCCCTAAAAGGCTTATGTCCAAGCCATCTCAAGGACCACATCTTCCTTTATGGCTTTGCCCAGGTGTTGAGATAATCAGGGAGAACTTTCTCTGTGTCATTGCTCCCAGACTCTGGAACTCCCTCCCACGGGAGGCCAGGCTGGCCCCATTTTTGCTGTCATTCCACAATTAGACAAAGACCTTCCTCTTTAGACAGGCTTTCTCTCAGTGACTGGCTGTCTGGGAGAGTTTATTTAAAATGGATTATTGTGCCTTCTTGCTTTTAAATATATTTTTAGTATTGATTTTAGGTGCTGTTTTTAATATATTTGTTTAATTCTTTTTAAAATATCTGTATTTACTGTTTTTACTTTTAAATATTGTCTTTTTAATTATGTAAGCTGTCTTGGATTCTTTTTAAGGAGAAAGTCAGAGTAACAAAATTTTAAATGAATGAATGATTGAATGAATGAATGAGTTAACAAACAAACAAACAATTTAAGTTTCTTGTGGTTTATGTTGAGATTTTCATGGATGCCTGGATATAGGTTTCCTGTTTCTCTAATTTGCCTTTTATGTGGATAATAGCACATTTATCAAAACCAAATTTTATTTTTATACCTGTATTATAAGACTCAACAATGTTTAAGAGACTATTCCATTTATCAGGAGAGCTTGCTAGTAACTTATTATTGTCTGTTTACATTGAATGTAAAACATCTAGACTATTGAATATAAAACATCTAGACCATACCACTAGTTGGTATGGCTATATCACCTCCAGTACTAGAAGCAGTATGTTCTGTATATCACCTGCTGAAAACACAAAATGGAGGCTGTCCTTATGTCTTGTTGGCAGGTTTCTCACAGGCAACTGGATGGCCACTGTGTCAATAGAATGCTGGTCCAGATGAATCTTTGATCTGATTCACTGATTATATCCTTACATTCTTCAGCAGGGAGGCATTCAAATATATATTTTCTCATAGTCAGTATTGTCTCATCCAGTAAAAGAAACACTTATCAAAGATATTTTTATATAGCACTTTCTTTTGACAGGCTTTCATAAGTAGTTTACATTAAAATATTACCAATAAGCATCAATAAAAACTATACAAAGAAACAGACAAAACAAACAATGGGAGCAGCAGAAACTCTTTGTAAAAGCTGACTTCCCATTCCCTCCATTCATGGGAGTTATACTCCACCTTCTTCTCAATGAGAGACAAGGCAATATTAAATTTTTAAAAAAGAATTTAATTAAAATGCAAAACAAAATTAACAAACAGAATTAATATTAATACATAATTTAATACAGGATTTAAGAAAAATACATCAGTCAACTTGAAATCAGTCCCATTCTCAGCAGACAATTGATTGCCCAAATCCTGTCTTAATAAAAGAAGATTTTACTTGCCAGTGGCAGGATAAAAGGTAGGGGGCCAACCTAGCTTCTTGTGCTAGGGAGTTATTTCTTGCATCTCTCCCATATGTATCTGGGACTAAAGAATATAATGCACAGGCAGACTGTTATGTGCTAATTACAGACTGTTGGGTAGCCAAGACTGATAGAGGGCAAATACTTCGGAGTTTGATTAGTAATCAAGTAGATATTTGTATAGACCAATGAGTAATCTGAATGATGTAACATAAACAGTGGTTGAGTATGGAGAACCCTCTTTTGTGAAGCTGAAATATAAATAGCCCTTCAAGGAGATTTCTATTATTTAGTAATTTTGTCAAAACATTTTTTTCATAGGAATTATATTGAATTCTGTCGAGATCTAGTAGTTCAATTTTCCTTGACAAAAGGATATTGTCTTTCTTTTATTTTGATAAAATAAAGAATTTATTATTTTGATAAAATAAAATATATTTATTTATCAAAATAAAATATCTGATATGTTTTATGATCTCCTAGTTGATCTGGTTGATGTCCATAAATCAGTAATAGGTTCCAATACCTGACTGTTTAACAATTAAAAACTTACAAAGCCTTCTTCTGTCAATTAGACTGTTAGATTCACAATCTGTAGTAACTCAGAAGGCATTTGTCCTGCTGTTTGGTCCACTCTGTAGATGGGCTGGTTCGCGCCTTTTGCCAGTGACCAGATGATGTAAGTGCCAACATAAACCAGCCCAGCATATTTCTGGTTTCCTGTAAGGAACTATTTTTTTAAGTGACAGTAGGATTGCTCTGTTTTGGTTCGTTCCCAGCGTGTCAAACTTATGGAGTATTGACTGACATACCTGCCTCTTATTTATTCATCTTACTTTTATTAACTATGTAACAATATATTATATAATCCGTTACATAATGCATTTGGTACCAATTAAAATTTCTGTTAAAAGAAAAACTGTTGTAACACTAGGCACTCTGGACATTTAAAATAGTATTTTGAGCTTATCTAATAAATACTGCCTGTTTCCTAAATGAAAAGTTAAAACCACAATTCTTTTCATATTCATTTGGAAATCTCTTGAATAAAAGGCCAGGATCGGCCTGTACATTAGCTAACTGAAACTTTGTCAGGGCCTGATACAGGAATTATCAAGTATTTGATTCAGCAGGCTCTGACCAACTAAAATTTGCACCCTGCATGTTTGTTACTCTTCAAGGTGACACAGGGCTAATTTTCACTTACAGCTTTCTCCTGGAACTTGTTCTAAAGCAGCTTCCCAAGTCCCTAAATTTACAGATAAGGCAAGTGACATTAACATCACCATGATGCCTATAGTGCGAGTTGGGCAGAGAGTAGCTCTAGAGAGGGTGACGTGCTTTGGAATCCAAACAGAACATTTGGTGAGTTTCCATACATAAATGCAAGTCAGAAATTCCAAGAAGCAGCTTTTGGATTGGCAGTTTCTAACACTGAAATTGTTCTTTTCCTTTGGGATATATGAAGCATGGAAATAAGCATGAAGAGGCTATGATGATGAACATTATTGTTTAATTTGTAATTAGGAAAACAAAATATTTTATTACGTATGGGATACTCATTTACAGCTCTTTTGCCACAGTATCTGAACTCCAGGGTAGAGAGATTGCTATATGTTTTTGCCTTGAATTTCAGTCACTGCCCCCCATGAAAGAAACCAAGCCCACAGAGTTTGCAAAGCAAACATTCTCAAGGGAGTTGTGCCACTCCATTTCCGGCTGCTAAGTCTGTCAGTTGGCAAAGCCTGAAGAATTAAACATTTCTGACAGGAACTTCCTCGTTAAAACTCACAAAGAGTGTCTTGGGGTAGACTGAAAGAGCCGCCTGGGAGTCTGAACTCCTGTTTCATCCTTCCAGAGGGACATTCCACAACAAACAGCTCATGCCTCAGGGGGAAGGGAATTGTTTTGCATGTGTACGTGTGTGTGTGTACACACACACACACACACACACACACACACACACACACACACACACACACACACACACACTTAGTCCAAATCCTGGAATTCAACAAAGATTGCTGAAGATAAAGATTTAACCTTTCTTCCATGCAGTTTGTTTTCTTCACCCTAGAAAGATAGAGCTTGTTGGAGTTGGCCTGTTTTGCAAGATAAACCCTCTGGTGATGAGAAGAGACATGGTTATGGTCAACATTTTATCTTGCAATAGTAAAACATAAATAGAAATGCCAATGATAGCAAAACTTTTAGGAGATATTAGAGGATTACTGTTAAAAAGACTTTTGCCAAAGAGTTGACAAAAGGTAGTCTGAGATCCACTGGTACCTCTCTGGGTGATTTGCAGTAGACCAGCAGGAGCCACACCAAATAAACTTCCCTTGCTCTATCACACTGTTAAATTAAGAGAAGTGGCTAGAGCTAAAAAGAGGGGGGGATTAGTAGATCTTTGAGAGAGCAGGGGACACAACAGCCATCCTTCAGGCTAGATTTCACAAGCGGATTTCAACGGATCAAAAGTCTGCCTGTAGTTCATCCGATACTGGTTGTCACATATTTAACTTAAAAGAAATTGCATTAGCAGAAGAGAAGCCTTGATACAGTTTTAATGTGTGCAAACAGTCTCATAAGTAAGATATACAAAAGGAAAATAATTATTGTATTTTAAAGTATGATTTTAAAGCCTCTCTTATAAGAAAAGAAAGGCAAACATTTGACAATGGGATCTATATAGACCAAGAGTTTTCCATACTGTTTGCAAAAAGAGGTGGAGAAGTTTGATGTGAGGAAACACTTGTTCGCTTAGGGATTGAAGGCCAGTGAATGGAAACACAAAACAAACAGTACTCAAGCTTAATTGAAAAGGGCCAAACATATCAGTGAATCACTGCAACCTTGCCCCAATTGTTATCCTTCACCCCTGGCTCCTTTTGCTCTACGTCTTGGGAAAGCCGAGTTAAGAAAGATCCAGATTTCTGATGCAATACAGAGTCCCTTGTCCAGTTTGTATTTAGAACTCCATAGAGATGCTTTTAAAAGCAGCAGTACATCTCAGGCATGCCTTCCTCCTTTTGGAAGTCTGCACCCCAATTTAAAAGATCCGCTTCTGAATTTGGAAGTTATGACTACAGAGGGGGAGAAGAGGAGACCATAGCCCTGGGCACAGTTCTCTGTTTAACCTTTTAAAAAGTTAAATTTCAATGCTCTTTTAATTTAGAATTTGCTTAGTTGCTACTTTCCTATGAGAGGAGTGGGAGCCCAGTATTTAATGCGCTGAGGAGGTTTCCCTTTGCTAATAAGGAACAGTGAGAAAAACCATCACTGGGACAAAAACTTCTAAAAGACATGGGGGCATGTCTGAGTTCTGTTTTCTCCCTGTGTGTCCCCCTCCGCTAAATCTAGATGGCAATCCCCTTGAGGCAAGGATGTGTAATTTTTGCTTGCACTACTCTAGGACATTAAGTGCAATATATATATACTGCTAAATAAATAAGGAAAGTAAATATTCATAATAAACAGCTAGCAGTGCTGCAAAGCACATCAAACATCAATGTTTTCTTTAGAGTTATGTTCTGGTTCAGTGCGATTTCCTTCAAGCTTACTTCAGAGTAGCTGGACTAGTTCAACAACTGGTTATCAAGTTCTACGTAGGTAGCTTTCATATATAACAGCCACTCTCCCTCTTAAACTAGCATATTAACTAGATTGCTAATGGATGTCAGTTGTATCTTTCTCTTTGTTCCAGTCTAAGTTACATTTAGTTTTTATTCCCAGTGTAATGTCGTGGATAGAGTGACAGACTAGGACTCTGGAGAACAGAGTTTAAATCCCCACTTGACCACAGAAACTCACTGGGGGAACGGAACTGGTAAGACCACTCCTTAAATTTCTCACTTTCCTTGAAATACCTATTGAGGTAACCATAAGTCAGTTCCCAACTGATGGCACAGAACACACACACAAATTACACTTGCAAAGCAAAACAAATATTGGGATTGCTTTCAAGCCTCACATGCCAGCGGCTGGCAGGGTTGGGCAGCAGGACTGGTCTGTGAGCACTAGCTCTTGGCTACAGCTGCTGAGAACGAGGTTGAGTACAAGCGGTTATGCTCAGCTTTGCACATGTGATTGCACTGTGTTTCAGAAAAGTATCATGCTTCTCCCAGTAACTACAGAGTCAATAAATATCAGGTATAAGTGCAATGGCAGCATCTTTCTTAAATGTAAGCAGAAACCTCTTGCTCCACTAAGCCTACCTACCTGGCTAGTGGAGGGAAATGTATGCAAGTTGTGCAAATTGACACTTATTTCCTTGTGGCACACAAAAACCTGGAGCCATTCTCATCTGATTTTTTAATGATAATCATAAATTGTAATCACTTTTGCTGACTGCTCAAAGCGTTTCATACACCTTATCTCAGAAGTCCTTATTATAACTCTGTGAGGCACGGCTACACATTTGTATGTACTTAAAAGAGAGAAATCAAAATGCTACTTTCCTGTTCTTCAGAGTGCAGTTCTTTGTCTGCAGGGTGCTGTGTTTGTTTTTTTCAGTGGGTGCGGCTGCTTTAACATGAGAACACAAGCAGGAAGTCAGAGGTTTATGGGCCACAGGTGGAGGAGGGCAAGGCCACAGCATGTGGCGTATGCTGTTCCCTGTGCCACCAGGGCAGGCAGCATCACTGCCTAGTAAGTGCGTATGTAACCATCAGAAAGCCATATTTTAAGGCATATGCTGTTTTGGTTTTCCCAAACAGTCAGATTTTGTTACTCTTTCTAGAATCACAAACTGAGAACTCATCCCCCAAGGAGCAACCTATAGAATCTGGGCATGTGCCAGAGTGGTAATACTAAGAGCTATTGTTCCACACAAAAACATCACACGATAGGCTTCTAAGGATCCCTGGTGTGAGAAATATATTACAGACTGTCCAGTTGATGAGACACCCTCCAGCATTGCATGATACATTGCACATGATGCCACCCACTTACTAGAATAATGTGTTTCACTTCAAAAACTTGAAATGCACTACATAAATATTAAGGATGAGGATGGAAGTGTGTTCATAACCTGTCATCCTTTTTATTTCTTACATACATGTATGTTGCTTCTCAAACACACAAATGCAGAGTGAGAGAGATAACAAGGTAGCTGTATTTAACAGTAGGAAATAGTTACACATCTGTATTCTGATATACTAGCCACAAGATCACACAGAGAAAAAGCAAAAGAGGGCTAAAAACCTGAGCACTGGTCTTCATTTTGCTGTCATAATACCATGGCAGAACTGGTTCACTTTTTTGATAAAGAAAGGCTGATTCTGTGGCATAGTGTCTCTGCAATCACACAGTTTTAAGGTCCCCTCCCTCCATCTGCAGCCTTCTCCCTTTCCCTTCTCCTGGAAAGAATCTGGATTATATCAACAATCACCAGGGTCACCAAATGTCCCCTCCAATACATTCCCATTTCTATAGGAAATACATCCCTATATTTGTCGATTCAAATTAGCAATCACTATAGAACTAGGCTGAAACGTGTGCTATAAATATAAAAATGAAGTCAGTCAATACTGTAACTAGGAGGTAAAGTTAGATAAACAGAGCAAGAGGAGCAGAGGAAGCAGTTCTAATGGGGCCCGATAATAGTCTTCATAAAAATGTAAGAAGGAAAGCAGGCCACAAATCACACAGTCTCCAGTGTCTATATATGAATTCCATCAGTATGGGAAACAAATAAGAAAAACAGGGAACCTGAGTTCAGGATAGTAAATGTGACTTGATAAGGATAACTGACACTTAGTGGGATGAGTCCCATGACTGGAATACAACAAATGAAGGATGTAAATTTTTGAAAAAGAACAGAAGTAATAGAAATGGGGGTGGACTTGCACTATATATCAAAAATATATATTTCTACACAGAAATACAGGGGAATGAGCTTGTTTGACCTGTTGAGAGCATCTAGATTAAAACAGAATAAAAGGAACATGGTAGTTGGAGTCTATTATCCACCCAATCAAGGAGAAGGTGAAAAACAAACTGCAAGCATTTGAAAGAGGCATGATGAAGTAGCATTTCATGAGTTTCTAAAAAGGTAATATAATTGCCCTGAGATCTGTTGAGAGGCAAATTGTACCACCCATGGGCCTTCCAAGAAATTCCTGGCTTATGTTGCTGATAACTTTATAGCTATCCTTAACTAGATTCTAACCAACAGAGTAGCCAACAGGTGTGACTTAGTGAATGAAATGTCAGTAAGGGGAACTCTGGGGGGAAACAACCATGTTATATTTGAGTTCTTACACTACAGTATTCCCTTGAAACTAGTACAGAAGCTTCAGGAGATCCAGAATGTGGGGGCCAGATTGGTCACTGAGTTGAGGAAGTTTAATCATGTCACCCCAACTTTGGTCTGATTACTGGTCCACTTCCATGCCAGGTTTAAAGTTTTGGTTCTAACATTCAAAGCTCTAAATGGTTTGGGACTTGGAACTTATTTTAAATCTTCTGCCAAGTACAGCTGTCCATCTGATTCGGTCCTCACAGATCTCACACCTGTGGGTGTTGACACCTAGAGAAGCCTGGAAGATGGTAACCAGAAACCCAGCTTTCTCTGCAGTGATATCTTCTTTGTGGGCAGGCACCCTCCCTTCATATATTTAAAAAGCTATACAGATAAGCAGCAACGAATGATGTTAGGAAGGCAAAACCTGAGAATGAGTTGAGGTTTGCTGAGGTTAGCAGGCTTCCTGTTATAAAAGCGACAAAATAGCATTCTTCAGGTAAAGGTAAAGGTAAAGGTTCCCCTTGACAATTTGTCCAGTCGTGTCCAACTCTAGGCGGCGGTGCTCATCTCAGTTTCCAACCCATAGAGCTAGCATTTGTCCGCAGACAATCCTCCGTGGTCACGTGGCCAGCGTGACTAGACACGGAACGCCGTTTACCTTCCCACCAAGGTGGTACCTATTTATCTACTCGCATTTTTGCATGCTTTCGAACCGCTAGGTTGGCGGGAGCTGGGACAAGCGACGGGGGCTCACTCTGTCGCGTGGATTCGATCTTGCGACTGCAGGTCTTCTGACCTTGCAGCACAGAAGCTTCAGTGGTTTAACCCGCAGCGCCACCACGTCTTCAGGTACATGTATAGTAAAATACATAGAAGAGAAATAGAGGCTCAGCTACTCAGTGGGGATGACAAAATGGTAACAGACAACAAAGAAAAAGCAGATGTGCTCAATTGCTACTTTAGCTCAGTCTCTTCCAAAAAGACAGTTGGTGACCCTCCCGGAAAATGTGAAATACAAGCAGACGGGACAGGATTGCAGCTTGAGGTTGATAAACAAATAGTCAGGGAATACCTCATTACTTTGAATGAGTTCAGATTTCCAGGAAACTGGCCAAAGAACTCTCAGAACCACTGTCTATTATTTTCCTGAAATCTTGGAAAATGGGTGAAGTGTCAGAAGATGGGAGGAGGGTTAATGTTGTTCCTATCCTCAAAGTTTAGTAGGGATAAGTGCAAAGTTCTACACCTCACAAAAAGAAACCAAATGGACAGTTACAAGATGGAGCAATACGACATGTGAGAAGGATTTTGGAGTTGTTGTAGATCACAAGCTGAAAGTCCAATGCTATTTTAGGCTGCATTAATAGATGTATAGTCTCCAAAGCATGTTAAGTATTAGTTCCCCTCTGTTCGGCACTAGTTAGGCCTAATTTACAGTACTGTGTCCAGTTCTGGATGCCACACTTTAAGAAATATACCAACAAACTGGAGCAAGTTCAGAGGAGGGCGGACAAGGATGATCAGGACACTGGTAACCTTGCCCTCTGAAGAAAGACTGAAAGAACTGGGCATGTTTAACCTTGTGAAAAGAAGACTGAGGAGAAATAATGATAGCACTTTTCAAATACTTGAACAGTTGTCATTCATGCAAAAATTTTTACAGCAATTTTAGCAAAAAGATTGAATGGATTTGTTGATAAATATATTGCACTCATTTCACACGCTAGCAAGGTTATGCTCAAAATCCTACAAGGTAGGCTTCAGCAGTATGTGGACCGAGAACTCCCAGAAGTACAAGCTGGATTTCGAAGGGGCAGAGGAGCTAGAGACCAAATTGCTAACATGCGCTGGATTATGGAGAAAGCCAGAGAGTTCCAGAAAAACATCTACTTCTGCTTCATTGACTACGCAAAAGCCTTTGACTGTGTGGACCACAGCAAACTATGGCAAGTTCTTAAAGAAATGGGAGTGCCTGACCACCTTATCCATCTCCTGAGAAATGGAGGGACAGGAAGCAACAGTTAGAACTGGATATGGAACAACTGATTGTTTCAAAATTGGGAAAGGGGTACGACAAGGCTGTATATTGTCCCCCTGCTTATTTAACTTATATGCAGAATACATCATGCAAAAGGCTGGACTGGAGGAATCCCAAGACGGAATCAAGATTGCCAGAAGAAATATCAACAACCTCAGATATGCAGATGATACCACTCTGATGGCAGAAAGTGAGGAGGAATTAAAGAACCTCTTAATGAGGGTGAAAGAGGAGAGCGCAAAAAATGGCCAGAAGCTCAACATCAAAAAAACTAAGATCATGGTCACTGGTCCCATCACCTCCTGGCAAATAGGAGGGGAAGATATGGAGGCAGTGACAGATTTGACTTTCTTGGGCTCCATGATCACTGCAGATGGGGACAGCAGCCACGAAATTAAAAGACTCCTGCTTCTTGGGAGGAAAGCGATGACAAACCTAGACAGCATCTTAAAAAGCAGAGACATCACCTTGCCGACAAAGGTCCACATAGTCAAAGCTATGGTTTTTCCAGTAGCGATGTATGGAAGTGAGAGCTGGACCATAAAGAAGGCTGACCGCCGAAGAA
Organism: Intellagama lesueurii; assembly: GCA_037013535.1. Classification (NCBI taxonomy): domain Eukaryota; kingdom Metazoa; phylum Chordata; class Lepidosauria; order Squamata; family Agamidae; genus Intellagama; species Intellagama lesueurii. Next base: position 215,485,002 of record JBAJHW010000003.1, read on the forward strand.
TTGATGCTTTTGAATTGTGGTGCTGGAGGAGACTCTTGAGAGTCCCCTGGACTGCAAGGAGAACAAACCTATCAATTTTGAAGGAAATCAACCCTGAGTGCTTACTGGAAGGACAGATCCTGAAGCTGAGGCTCCAATAGTTTGGCCATCTCATGAGAAGAGAAGACTCCCTGGAAAAGACCCTGATGTTGGGAAAGTGTGAAGGCAAGAGGAGAAGGGGACGACAGAGGACAAGATGGATGGACAGTGTCATCGAAGCGACCAACATGACTTCGACCCAACTCCGGGAGACAGTGGAAGACAGGAGGGCCTGGCGTGCTCTGGTCCATGGGGTCACGAAGAGTTGGACACGACTTAACAACTAAACAACAACAAAAAAGGACCAAAATGGTTTTATAAAGGGTAGACAAATGGGAGATTTAATGCGAAGAGTACTTGATGTAATAGATATAACTAAAAGTTAAATATAAAAGCAGGTATACTATCATTGGATATTTTTAAGGCCTTTGATTCGGTGGGATGGACAGCTTTAAAGATATTAATAAAAGAATTAGGGTTTGGTATATGTTTTAGAAACACTATACAGCAACTATACTCCGAAAACACAGCTACAATTATAGTAAATGATGGAATGACAGAAAAAATAACGCTAGGCTGAGGAGCAAGACAAGGATGACTGTTATCACCAATACTGTTTATGTTGGTAATAGAACTATTAGCAAATGCAATTAGAGAGGATACCAAAATAAAAGGAATAGGGAACACCAATAAAATTAAGGTCAATCTATTTGCAGATGACACGTTGTTAACAATTGAGGACCCAATAGATGCTATAAATAATATTAAAATGCATTTAAAATATTTGAGGAAATTACAGGGTTAAAGGTAAATTGGAATAAATCAGAATGTATGTTACTAAATTATGGGAATGATGATAAGAGTAAAATGAAGCAAAAATTTGAAGGGAAGATATAGTATTAAATATTTGGGTATAAAAATTACTTGCAAAATGCAAGAAATTATGAAAACAAATCTAGATAATGTGAAGAAACAAATCAAAGACCAATTTCAAGATTATCATAGATTGAAGATATCATGGTTTGGAAGAGTTGCAATAGTAAAAATGAAGATAATCCCTAAATTAAACTTTTTATTTTGGATGCTGCCCATAAAGATAGAGGATAAGGAATTAAAAGAATTGCAGGATTTGATTAATAGATATTGCAATGAGAATTAAAGGGCAGGAATAAATAAAAATTATGGTATCTACCTCAAAAGAAAGGAGGATTGGGTATACCTGATATTAAGTTATACTATATAGCTAACCAATTGAGGCATGTCCCAGAAATTATAATAAATAGTAAAGGATTAATATGGAGTGACCTGGAACTTTACAAGATTAGGGATAGTATAACAAATATGTTCTATAAGGAAAATCTAAAAGAACTGATGAAAAATATAGATAATCCATTCTTAAGTAACATGTTGGAATGTTGGAAGAAGTATAAAAGAATATTAAGTCCAAAGACTTCCCCATTGACGAGTGTGGTGGATTTACCTAATTTCCCAGAAAATGTGAGGAAAAATTTAAGTAAGGTTTTGACAGAACAGAGAGCAATTAAAATTAAAGACTGGGTAAAGATCTTTGATACAGTGAGAATAAAAGAAGTATCAAGAGAAGAAAGATTTAACTTGGCTAAGTATAAGACAGTTAGACAACTGGACTAAGGTTTGGATAAAAAAAAGAAAGAGAATGTAGGGCAATGACTGAATTCGAAGAAATTATTGACAAAAGAGAAGAGATGAAAGATCAATACCAAAAAAAAAAAAAGGGATAATGTGTAATATATAAGATGTTACTTGAGGATGAATATGAAACAACAGCATTAAAACAGGCATGGCAAGGAGACTTTAACAAAGAAATTAAGGAAGTAATTTGGAATGCGATATGGGGGAAAGAATATAAAACATGTCAGTGAGAGTAAAGGAAAATTGCTACAAAGTTATATGGAGATGGTACTTAACACCAGCAAAACTGCATATGATGAATAAAGAGGTATCACCTCTATGTTGGAGATGTAAGAAGGAAAAAGGAACATACTATCATATGTGGTGGACATGTGAAGAAAAACAAAAGGAATGGAAAATGGTAGTGAGATAAAGGAAATTATAGGAATAAATATAGAAAAATGTCCAAGGATAGCTTTGCTAAACATAGTTAGAAACTGCCAAATAGAAAAAAGGGTAAAGGAACTGATTATAATTATGGTGACAGCTGCAAGATTAATAATGGCAAAGAACTGGAAAAATAACAAGCAGTTGAGTTTAGAAGAATGGTATTGATCGTGACAAACTGACATGTGAACTGAAAGTTAGAAAAGGGCAGTTGAAAGAGGATGTTTTTAGTCAAATTTGGAACAAATTTATAGAACATGTATTTTTAAAACATCAAGGACATACCCCACCAGAAAAATCAATAGAGTTTTGGAAGGAGACAAGATGCACAAGTTAAAACAAAAAAAGAAATTCTGAAAACAATTATAGGTACATGTAGTAAATGTATTGTTATATAATCCTGAGGGTGGAGGGCAATATAGCACAAATGTATTGTGGGGAATATATGTGTTATTTTTGTTGTAATTTTATATAATAAAAAATAAATAAAGAAAAAAAGTTGTCATTCAGAGCAGCAGGATCTGTTCTCAATCACTCCAGAGCACAGGACATGTAATACTGGGTTCAAGTTACAGGAAGCCAGATTTTTGTTGGATTTCAGGAAAAACTTCCCAAGTGTATGACAATGGAACCAATTCCCTCTGGATGTGGAGACATTTGAGATAAAACTAGACAATCATCTGTCAGATATACTTTGATTTTGATTCCTGTATGGAGCAGGGGGCTGGACTCAGTGGGCTTATAGTTCTTCTCCAACTCTATTATTCTGTTTAACATATGATCTTCTGAAATGTGACAGGATAACCTCCTGCTGTTCAGGTTTTGGAAACAAGATTACAGTAACTGATGGGACAAATTTACTGAAGAGGTATTTGAATCAAAGCACCCTATGCTCCCTTAAGCAACATTGTACAGAGAAAAAGGGCAATATCAGCTTTATTTGTGTATGTGACTATAGAAGCTTTACATGACCCACAGATAGAAAAGGAAACTCTAAAGGGAACAGCTCTATATTTGGGCCCAAGATTGCAAAAGAAACTGAGGAGGTAACAGATCCAATTCTAACTCTGTTCTTCAATTCCTCTTGCCTGGGCTTTCAGTAACCCAGGTTTTAGCTACATTTTGGTAGATCTGGTTTATCACTGGATAGAGAACATGGCCCCTTCACATGTACTAAAACTCCCAGTAGCCCCAGTCAACATAACCAATGGTACGGGATGAGGGGAATTAACAGTCCAAAAACGAGGCCTTCCTGATTCCTTCTTTTATGGTGAAAGGGTTAGGAAACCCTAGCCCAAAAATAACTTTTTGGTTGCTCCCTATTATAAAATGAACAAGAAACATGTGTTCCGAGCTTCATATATAACAAGTCTTGTCTGAGGTTTCATGCTTTGTTATAAAAGGGCAATTGCCATTAGGCATGATTATTTTATTTTCCTCTTACCGTCATCCTCAACATGCAAGCCTATATGCATGGCCTCACCTGTTGAACTGCAAGGCCACTTCTGGAGGCATTTTCAGTCTTCAACTCCGCAGTTTCCTGCTAATGGGCCGAGAGCCAAGATACCAGGAGGTCAGGAACTTGATTGATGTCAGAACAATAGCACTGCAGCCTGTTTCCCCATCAGAGTTCCGGAACTTTACAGAACTGCAAAGAATGATCTTGAATGGAAAACAAGAGGGCTTCTCTAGGGTGGAGTCTATCATATACAGTTTAATGCAGTAAAAGTCCCATTTTTCAGAAGGTGAATTTCTTCTGTGTCAGCAATGAGTTTGTGCTTGCAATGTCCAATGGTTTATAATCGGGCTTAATAACTAGCAAGCAAGAATCAAGAACCAGCTAGGGCTGTGTGCAGTTCCTTGTTGTTCCCATGGTCACTTCTCACATCATATTCCATTTCTCTCTCTCTTTTATTTGCATGGAAAGAAGCAAGAGAGAGACTAAACACTGGGGGCTTTGTAATACTGGATCCGTCTGTTCCATGTATGTAATACAAGCTTTCAAAGACATCGGTCTCTCACAAGTGACAATATTAAAAAGATGTGAGCTGCAATTGTTTTCTGGTAGCTTTCTTCAATCATCAAGAAAGCATGGACAGGCCTGCTGAAGCTGCATGGACTTGAACAACTGGTACACAATTTCTCTGGGCAATGTGGAGAACTGCTTCTTACCATGCCTTGCCAATGTTAGACACATAATATAGTGTAAGCCAACCTGAAATTCCAGAGCTTGGAAAATTTGCTTTCGCGGAAATCAGTTCCAAGCAGCCATGCAGGGTAGGGGATTCTAGAAGTCTCAGCCCCAAAAAAGAGCAGTCCTTCAAAGCTCTGCAGTTTCTGTTCCCAGCCCCATATGATATTGCTGATGAGCGCTCAGGGTGGTAACCTGGGACACTCCCCTGGTATAGATAAAGGGCCACAAACTCCCACTCTGTATCTCTCATTTCACTGTTGGTTGATGGTTGAGACCGCAGAATGCAATGTATGAGCGAAGAAAATTTTGTAAGAGAAACAGAGGCACTAGAATTAACTGCCAGCAAGTCATTTCTGACTTGTGGTGATTCTATGAATTAATGACCTCCAAAAGGCCCTATCATTAGTAACCCTGCCCTGGTCTTGCAAACTAAAGGCTGTGGCTTCCTTTATGGAGTCAACCCATCTCATGTCAGCTCTTCCTCTGCCTTTCATTTTTCCTAGTGGGAATGTAGGAGGACAGACTGGGCCACAGACATAAAGAAACCAGTGGTAGTCCTTGAAGACCTTGTTAGTTTTTTACTTCAGGCTAAACAAAGAACCATGAAGGACTTAACTTTATACAGGAGAACAGCCCCCCTTCTCCAAGATTCTAATGAGAAATGACTCTGGAAGGAGAGCGCCAAACTGAAAAGTTGTTTTATTGGTACCATACATACATGACCATAAATGGCACAAACTAGGCAAAAAAAAAAAAAAGAAAAGAAAAAAAAGAAAAAAAAAGAAAAAGAAAAAAAAGGCTTTACAGTGCCCCAGGAAGTGGAGAGGTGGTAGGTGGGGAGGGCAAAGGGATGGGGGACAGAGTACACGCCACCAGTTCATGCCGAGCCACAGCAATGAGGGACGTGACACTCATCTCTTTCAGGTACAAAATGGAAACAGAAGAAATCCCTGTAAATTATAATTTTGACTGTTACCTTGCCTGCTAATAGGGGGCAGAGCAGACCACAGCATATGGGCCCATTAACACAAAAGTGACCAGCCTCCTCCCTTCCACCAACAAATAGGCTTCGGCTCAATTCAGCTGGCCTCCTCCACCAGAGGAGAGTTCTTGGGATTCCAGTCCAGGAGTCAGATGGAAATTCATGCCCCTGTGGTGAAGAAACCATGTTGGAGCTGCTGGCCTGAAAGGGCAGCTCTAGGGCAAAATGATGGCAACAGTCCTGTTAAAGAAAACAACCTTGAAGCAAGGAATCAGCTTGGAGTAACAGCCTCAATAAGGCAAAGGGGTGGTTGCCACCACAATTCAGACTGTGCCTCCCAAATGCCACTGCACTCGGAAGCCATCCATGCCAGGAGGAGGGCAACACACCTCATCTTAACTCTTGTGTTCCTCTCGCAAAAACAGAAAAACACACCTTATGCTTGGTGACTTCGAGGCATCAGAGAACTAAAAGATGTTCTGTCCAGGATGCACAAAACAAATCTAGAGCAGGAAATGCAAGTGGAAGAACATAAGCGACATCCAAACACTGGAGAGCACAGGATGGGAGGGTTTAGGAATGGGCTGTGTGTCCTTGGGGACCCGGTGAGCCCTGTCACTTTCCACCAAAAAAGATGGACCTGCCTCCCAAGTGGAGGAAGCTACCATCCTCTTCTACAATACAGGTATTATTACACCTTCCCCAGTTCCTTAAGAGGTCCTGCTTCTCAGCCTTGTCCTGTGCATTCTGCGTTGCTGTAAACTGGTGACAGCACCCTCTGAACTCTCCTGACTCCCAAGAAGGATGCCCATCACGATGAACTGCCCCCAACAACTCATGGGGGTGGCTGCTTTAGTGAGAACACAGTGAAAGAACAGTATCATACACACGGCCTACAGCGCAGAAATATACAAGCACGAGGTACACAAACCCGAAAGGTGGGGAGGGGGAAGCGGCCAAGAAGGGGGGGGGGGGAGCAGCACACACAAGTTACACAGAGAGGGCAAAGTGGGGCAGCCATGCTGTCCTCAAAGAATCGTATAAAGGAAGTCTGCAAAGTCTCTCCTTGGTTTGAAGCTCTCGGAACTGTATATAAAAACCAAGACTCCCAATTGGTAGACAAGCCTGTACAAAAATCAGGATTGGGGGAAAATAGGGAGGGAGGGCAGATTCTTTCTTCTTCTTTTTTTTAAACTTACAATTTTAATAATAATTTTTTTAAAAAAAATCCAAAGTACTGGGCGTGGGGTCAGGATTGCAGTTTTCTGTAAGAGTAGGATATGCAGAGGGGTGGGCCTATCCCCAAAGATCAGACTAAAAGGGCAGTTTTCTACCCACATTCCATGAGGTGTAAAAACCCCAACTCCACCTCCCCACACACACTGCAGGAGGAGTTGTACTGCCACACCCGCAGCAGCCAGCATCCCCCCCCTCACAAATATCCTAGCTGCCCCCAATGTTGAGTCACACAAGGTTGTTTTACTCTCCTGCTACAAGAAAGCCCCTGGAGGCTGAACATGGAACTACACTGGTAAAAGGTGCTCAGGTTCTGGCCTTCTGCTCAGTCACCTGAAGCACTCGGCCCCTTCCCCTCCTGAGATGTTCCCTGCCAATCAGGCAAAGCTGTCAGGCTTCAAGGGGCTACATAATGAACTCAGAACACCACCCCACAACACTGTCGCTTGTGGTGTCTACAGCCCTGGATGCTCGGGTGGGTAGGGAGAAGGAATTAAAATTCTGCTGGGGCTAAAAAGGGAGATCCAGGCTCCATCAGGCCCAGTGTGTGTCCCAAGTCTGCCCTGTGGGGTGCTGCCACAACGGCAGACGGCAGGGAGTGGTGGCTGGACCAACTGGAGACAGGTAGGTGGGCAGGCTGGTGCTGCAGTGCCCATCGGCTCAATACTTCACCAGCCAGCCACACTTCTTCACAAACTGTCCAGGTAGAACGGTTTCGACTCAGTCCGTTGGAGGAGGGATTGGCACCAGCCCAAGTCCGGTAAAGGCCAGGCTGGGCAGCGGGTGGGGGCTTTACTGCGATGCTTGCGACGTTGGATTCTCAGACTTGCTCTCCTGACTGGAGGGGGGCTTGCTGTTCCAGGGGCTGTTGGCGCCCAACGCGGGAGAGTTGTTGAAGCTGTCCTCGTCGTCGATGCCGTTGGCAGCGTCGAACTGTGTGTTTTCCAGCCGCGTGATAAGGCGCTCATCCTCGTCACCAAACTCCCCACCCATCAGGGTCGGCTCGCCCACCACCATCACATCCTGAGGAGGGAAGAAGGTCCGGAAACATAATCGAGGTGGAGACTGCTCTGACCTTTACCCCAATGCTTGAGGGAACTCTCACCACAAATAGGAGACTGAATTGGCTTTGCTTGCTCTATCTTCCCCAGGTCTCTTCTCCCTTCTCAAGCTGCCTCCCTTCCTGACCAGGAACACTCCTGTTCTTGACTGCTCAGTATTTCCAGGGATATCAAGTGGCCTCCCATCTTGTTTCCATTTCGGACTCAAGGGAGGGCATGGTTCAAGTACAACTGTTCCCTCAAGAGGATGAAGGTTATTCCCTTACCATTCCTGAACACAAATAGCCCAGGAATGAGGTGGAATTCTACATTTCAGAAATGTGGAGAAAACAATATCTCTTATAGGTATGGGGAAAGAAACTAAAAGGTATCAAACAGAATTCCCCCAATTCCCATATTCTTCAAAATAGCTGCTATGCAAAGGAACAAACATAGCTCTCTAGCCTGTTGTGCTATAGGGCAGTGGTGGACAGAAGGAAAAATGGGTTATACTGGTGGATCTCTGTGTGACTTGCAATATATGGTCAATAGTTTCTGATTAGTTATTCGCTGGCTAACAAAATGAACATAGGAATGTTGATAATGAGCCAGATTCACCTTCCCCAGTAATATCAACTCTCACTAGCACCTGTTTTCAAGGGTGTCGGGACAGTATCAACTAAAAAGCTTTTTCTCCCCTCTCCTAAATTAGGTTTATGAAAAGGCATGTGTAAGGGAGACCCAGTAATTCATTGCGGCTTGGTTTTGATATTGTTCAAAAATCTCTAGACATGTGATCAGAGCATTCTTAGGAGACATCCACCTACCTGACCTAACTATTCTGCAGCCAGCTCAGGGTTCTGGGTTGTTGTTTTTTTTAAAAAAAGGGCAAAAAAAAAGGGAAGGTAGATTTTGCCACTTTGAACTCTGCCCAGCCATGTGGTCAAGCACTGTCCATCATTTCTGAAGGTGCTCCAGCAGCATGGAACAGATCCCCTTGCAGAAGGAGTGCTCAGGTGCAAAAGAAAGAGAGAATGAAAAGGGGATGCTTACAGGTACCTGACTGGAGAGGGCAAAGGTGCTGGCTGGGCTCTTCTTCTTGCTGTTGCTGTTGTTGGTGTTTCCACCACCAGAACTCATGGTGCTGCCCCCAGACATCTTCCTTTTCCGGCGCTTGCTGGGCTGCTGACGTGCAGGCTCAGCTGGGAAGGTGTCAGCAAAGGGAACACGGGTCAGACACCTCCGTTCCAGTAGGAGAGCCTATTGTTTCCCAACTGGCTCAACAGCCAAACTCCAACTTGAGAGAACCCCATCTTCTGTGAATTTCCTAGGCTACGTGCTCCCCAAAACCTAGTTGCACTGATACACGTGCTTACCACCTGCCTCACCCATCCACCCATTTCCCTTACCAGGTATTTCATCTGCCCATTCCACACTGTAATCCTAGAGCCAGGAGTCCAGGCACTGAACAGCAGCCACCAGGTCCACTACAAAGCTCTAACATGATGCAGAATCTACCAACAGCAGTCCAAAGGAATATTATGCTCCTAGCACCCTCTCGTGGCCTTCATAAGAAATACATCCGTCATGCCGCAGAATGCTTCATCATAACACCCAAGCCTGCCCTGTCTCAAATTCTCACCAGGTGGTGCCACCATACGCTGCCACTTCTGGAAGAGGCATGTCTTGAGGCAGTCCCGGGGACTGAGGCTGTAGGTCTTGTGCCGCGACATCAACTCCTGCATTGGTTCTAGGATTACGCAAAGCTGGCAGAGGAAAAGGAAGAGGAAGAAGAAGTGTTGGCTTTTGATGATTCCAACAGAAACCTCCTGCAGTCAGTTACTGCTCAGGAAGCCATGTTCTAAACCTGGCCAAAAAATGGTGGCACACATGCCGGCAAGAAAGCCATTACCCTGAGTGGAAATGGTCTGGGTGCACATGCGCTCTGAGCTTCCTAGATAGTTGGACAGGTTGGACACAGTTACTAGACCTACATTGCTTAGGCTTTTCTGTGTGCATGAATATAGACAGACACAAAGAAATTCTGTTCCAGGACAGCTCAAGAGCATTCAGAGGCACCCATGCCACAAGCCGATTTTAATATCAAAATGAATCTACTTAATTTTGCCTTCATGTGAACAAAACTCTTTCCAAGCACAGCCTTCCTTCTATGCAGCTGATATCTAAAGAGATGGTGCTTGCTCCAATCCCTCATTCAGCCACGGAGATACAGCGAGATTAACTACCAGTGCTTTGCACTGACACATCTAAGAATGGCTAGCTACTTATAATATGCTTGTTTTGATTTATTTATACCTTGTTTCCTTTGAAGCTTGAAGTAGCTCACAAGATATAAAAAGTCCTCCATAATCCCACAATATACTCATAAGAAGTCAATCAAAACAAAATTTTAAAAAGGAATGAAGCAGAGAGTTTTTTTAAAGAGAGAGAGAGAGAGAGAAAAGCATTATTCCACAGACACTGTTTCTGAAAGCTGAGCTTCCTATTTCTTTTGAAGACTAAAAAAGAGGGTGGCTAAGGAGCTACTTCCATAACTTTGTGAGCTTCATGGAAAAACTTACTCGGAGGTAGTTGAGCGTGGAATTTGAAAGCCCACATCGGGTGATGTTCTTGGACAACTGATCCAGCATCTGGGGATCTTGTGCCTGGAGCAAGAACATTAGACAGGAGAAACAGAAAGAGGAATTAAGAATATGTGGCATCCGCAGATAATGGGTATATGTGAAACCCTGGGGACTTTCCTGTTTAGCCTTCCTACACCAGGACCCTCCACTAAGTCAGAAAATATTCGAGAATTCAGTGGATACTTTTTAAAAATAAAAATTATGGAGGATCAAACATGCTTTGCACAAGGCATGAAGAAAGGGTGCTGGCCTATATCAATCTTTCTCTCTGCAGCCCTCTTGGTGACTTTTATGCCTGTGTCGAGTCCATTTCAAGGATTCTCTGAACTCTCAATCAGGGGACACCTGCTCCTCTTTTCCCAAAAGACATTTTAACCAAGTTATCTCTGTGACTCTTAGGGACCAGGATGGGTGCTTTTCAGTTCCTCTACTCCTGCTGAAATTCTAGTAGGTGACATAGCAAGGAAAGGCAGGAAAACTAGTGACTGTACCAAGAACTACTGGTTACAGGCAATCCACCAGCTTTTCCTCTCCAAGGGCTCTGCGTACTCAAGCGTGCAGAGAAGCCAAGCACCACCTCTTAAAGGGAAAAACAGCAGTAGCAACTCCTCGGCTAGAATTCCAAAGGGTTCTCAGACTTGACTCTGCACTGGTGCAGAAAAATCCTAGGTGGAACCATGTAACAGCCCCTAAGGAAGACTGCCTTTTCTTTTAAAGCTCTGCATACTTTCCTCAAACACAGAATTCACTCCTAACTGAGATTTGCCAGGCACCTTTTCTTTTTATTTTTTTAATCACTAAAAAACACAGTATTTTAAATAAAGAAAGAAGGCATTGAAGGCTTTTTAAGGAGATTTGTTCTGCAGCTCACTCTACCTCTATTGACTATAAATGTTTTTAACTAATTATATAATCTTAAGAGTTATTGTATTTAGTATTGCTCTATCATCAGCCACTTTCACTATTTTTAATAGAAAAGGACAGTGTAAATATGATGCAAATAGCAAAAAACCCTAGCAGCAGATCTGAAGAGAAGTGTCAAGTCCTGCATTCAGTCTAAGGGCAGCAATGAGTTCGGAATGCTGAATCAATTTTCTGCCCTCTCGGAAGGCAGCTGGCCTGGACATAGTAAACTTGCCTTACTTAGACTCAGATCCCAAGAAGCAATACTATGAGTTGCAAGGCTACTTAACAACACAAAATGAGCAGAAGTGAAAAGTCAAGCCAATGGCTAGTAGCAAGCACTGGACTTACATGCATAGCAAGGATGCTGCGGGGAATGAGTTCCCGGTGCTGCCGGATGCTGAAGTGCCATGTCTTTATCCTCATCATGTCATCAAACATGAACTCCAAGTAGAGGCGGCCCTCCACACACACCTGGAGCAAAAGAAAACAAAGCAAATGGTTTCTAAAGTTCAGGTGAGCCTTCATCACACTATATAACAAACATAGCCCCCATGCAATTGTCCAGAGGTAGATTTGGAACAATCCTCATAGCTAACCCCACTTCTAAGGAAAGTCCAAAAATGCAGACCTCTGGTCTATAGCAACAAGCAAGGAGCAGATTTTTGTAAAGCTAATGCCCTGTGGCATAGTGGTTAAACTGCAGTTCTGCAATCAAAATTCTGTTCATGACCTGAGTTTGATCCAGATAGGCTCAGGTAGCCAGCTTGAGGTTGACTCAGCCTTCCATCTTTCCAAGGTCAGTAAAATGAATTTCCAGATCACTGGGGGCAGGGGGCAATGTGTAGCCTGTATAATTAAATTGTAAATTGCCCAGAGAATGCTTTAATTGCTATGGGTTGGTATATAAGCAGCACACTTTGCTCTGCTCTGCTCTTCATTGTCTATGGAAGACCAAACAACCCAAACCATACTTTGACTCAATGGCAGGGAGAGCTTGCATCAATAAACCATTCCTGGGAAAATCAATTTTCTTCCTACACACCATGAGGACTGCACCTAAGAATAGTGAAGCCAGATGGGGAGTTGTCCCTGCACTGAGAACGTTTCAGAAGCTTTGATCCTGGGAGTCCTGGCTTCACTATACCACAGCCTCCATGACTAGCTGCATCAAAAACCTATACCTTCCCAAGCATGGGCTGTTTGCAGAAGCGCACAAGGAATGGCAATCTACTGTCATCAACATTTCAAGGCAAGAGCCTCTTAGCCAGGGTTAGAGGTGGGTGGAAACCCTGCTACATTCTCACTTGGGTGAACATGGGCTTGCCATGCTGGGTAACCATGGTACACTGGTCACAGTCGAGCGACACAAAGTTGTTGTGGAAAGATTCTTTTGGGTGCTTCAGGACGTAGTAGAGTTCAGTAGCCCCCCCTTCAAAGATGCTGCGGAAGTAGCGGGGGATCAGAGTACGTCCAATTGCTAGAAAGGAAGGAAGGGAAGGCAGACAGACATTAATGAGGCTTTGCAGGCAGTTTTCTGTTGAGGATCACAAATATCCAGTGGAACTCCTGGCAGGCTAAAGGAAGGCTTACCTGGTTAAGACACCAAATGAAATGTCCAAATCTAGAATTAGTGGAGATGCAGCTCCAATTTATGGGAGGCCCACAGCAGAGAGCTCTTTGCCCCCCGTTAGTGCTTTGTGCCCCTGTAACTTATTTGCCACCTGCCCATGATGATGATAGGAACAGTAAAGCTTAGGCTCATGCATCTGAACTTGTTAGTCTTACCATCTTAGCAAAGCAAGGCTTGCCCTAGACATGGAGGGGGCCAGGCAACCCACTGCCAGAGCTTGGAAAGACTCCTTTTTTAGAGTGCAGCTCCCAGAATGTCCATATGAGGGAGGGCGGTCTATAAATTGTTTTCCAAAAAAAAAAACCCAAAAAAAACCCTGCAGGTTTTTGCTGTGGGCAGTAGCTCTGGAATGAGAACCAGAAAAGAGGGGCTGATCTGAGCTCCAAATCAGATGTCTGAACTCCCTGACACCATCAGCCTCACCCTTAAAGTACATAAGCTGGAAGTTGCAGTTCTCCCGTATAAGCACCTCAGGCCTTGTATTAGTGCTATAATTGAGATGGCAGGGCAAATGAGCTCTGATTTGCGGCCCTGATGAGTACTGCCTATCTTCTAGCTATCACAGGGAGACAAATGGCTGGTAGAAGTGACAGTGACGGGACCAGAGACACCAGCAGTAATTAGGGTTTGGCATTTGCCCCAGTATGTATGGGAGGGCACCAGGCTGAACACAGACACAATCTCCCTCAACATAACATAGCAATGCTGCTTGGGGCTAACATGAACCGTAGTCTAACACATCTGAACATCAGCATGAGAAAGGCTATATAGCAAGGCCTACTTGGATAAAAGCATTCCAATCCATGTCTCTCGGACAGACTGAATAGTAATGGGCTGTCCTAAGTCTGGAATTGTGGTCCTTCAGATGTTTTTCACCTGCAGTTTCCATGATCCCCAGCCAGCATAACCAAAGGTGTGGGACTATGGGAGCTGCAGTGTAAAAACATCAGGAGGCTACCGTTGCTAATCCCTTCTCTAACCAAAGAGAGAAGGAACGCTTTCATCCCGAAACAATCTGCCTATGCTCCAGAATATGGTGCATCAAAGGAGGGGAGCTTGAGTATGCCCTAACTGTCCTGGTCCTGGCAGAGGACAGAAGATGTCGTATGTGATCTCTCCCCCCCCCCCCCCCAAAAACATGAATGCAAATTCTTCAAAATATTTCAAATAGTTTTTATCTTTATTTATTTGTTTCTTTATTTTAGATGAAAAGATCTGCACTCCTGATGTGCATATCTGCACTTCAACCAACTGGAAGAGATTCAAAAAGAAATTGTAAATCAGGTGACTGGCTTTGCAAGTGGGATATTTCGAAAGAAAACCAGGACATTTTCTTCAAGCAAATTTGAACACTGAGAAATGTATGTGTGGGTTTGTATCCAAGAAGCATTACAAATCCATTTTGAAACATGGAACATGTATCTCCAGTGGAGAAATCAAGAGAAATTTCAGACAGAAGAAAGGTCTGAAAACAGCCCTGCTCTTCTCTAGCAGGCCTTCTGTCCCCACTGGGAGATTCATGGCCATTTAGAGAGGCATTCAGTGGGGGGAGGAGAACTCCTAAGCAACATCTTAGATGCTTAACTTCTTGATGGGAAACAGCCCGGTTCCTAGATATTTGCTGTAGGAAACTGTAGAATGCACAGTGGGGGGTTCAGATTTTTACAGTCTAGCAAGGAGTATGTATTTGAGTGGCAGAAACTGGATGACTCTCTAGATGTTGATGGACTGCAACACCCATCAGTCCTAACCAGTACCATGAATGATGAGGGACAATCAACAATATCTGGAGGGCCACATATTCCCTATCCCTGTGCTGTGTGTTACTTTCCCAACAGCAGGCATTCCCCCATGTCTGCTCTATATTACAGTACTCTCCTAGACTGCCCTCTTCGTGATAGCTATGAAAAGCCATGGGAATCTAATGAAGCCACACCAACGAGATCCCACGTTCTCAGCTAACAACAAGAACAGGGGCCACTTCCTTAGGGAGCTGCTCAAAAGAGATATTTTGAATGATCCAATTGATCCAATTCAACCTCCAGTCCTTTGCAATACTGCTTTCTTACTGAAAAGAAGATCCTGAGACTATGGAGTACATTGCAATGGGCAACATGCCAGCTGTCTGAAGCCTACTCTGGCTGTTTTTGTGAACTCTAAACCAACCTTTCAAAAAATGTCCCCTTTTGCCCCCCAAAGGGGAACTTATTATCTGGAAAACCTTCAGGAACGGTAGTACTTAAGAACAACACAAAAGCCCACATTTTTTGTGGGGGTATTACCCATGTCAAGTCCCTAGGGGTCAAACTTGGCCCCTGAATCTCATGGAGTTGCCCACCCCATGGTGTATACAGTATCTACCACCCCCAGCCTGGGACTTACTGTATCTCTTTGGTCCATCTTCCAGACAGAAGGTGATTGTTAACATGGCATCATCCTCAAAGAACTCGGTGGTGAAGGCATCCCACCACAGATTGTCACACTCCTATTGGCACAGAGAGGAAAAGCATTGACTGTTGTGATGGAGAACCTCAGGGCTGTAGTTAGCCCCTACAGCTACCAATACTGCCCAACAAAGATAGGAAGGAAGCCCACACAGAGTATTTGAGAGGGCTCAGTTAACCTCCCAGACTCCTTTCCTTCTAAGCTAGAAAAACCCCTAATGTTGAAACCACAGGAATTCCCCACATCTTTTCCTGGTCCAACCACTTTGAACCCACAAAATGATACCTCTGTCCAATTCTGCAGCCGCTTGTTTAGCTCAAATATCCTGTAGTCAGTCTGGTTGCCATATGGCGTGTGCCTCCTGCCAACCAAGCAAAGCAATTAAAACAAGGGATAATTTATCAAGTGTGTAGAATATTACTACTTTTCCCATTCATATTTCACAAACAGGGACATGACCTCCCCCCTGCCGCATATATACCCACTGCTACACAGTGAGCTAATGATTGAGCAGGAATATGAATTCAGGTTTTCCTCATCTATGGCCAACTTGATGATTATTTTATCCACCTCCTTATATTAGCCCCACAGGTGGGTAACTACATAATTAAAGACAGATATAACTAAAACCACACTAAGCATTAATACGAAAATACCATTAAAGAGATCATCAAATTAAAAGCAACAACTAAACTTAAACAATGTAAAACACACCAAGGAAAGGAAAAAGAATTGACTCCCTTAGAAGTCTCTTCCTAAACAGCACATTGCTAGTCCAAAGTCTGCTTTCTACCTACTGAATCATAACAGGCTTTTATCTGGGGAAAGGGGGAATAATTTTAGAATCAAATTAGATGTGAATTTGATGAATGAATTAATTATGGTTATAAGTGCAGCATATAAACATAACAACTTAATTTTTAATTAATCTAAGGCAGCTTAGGATACGGTTAAAAACAAGTATTACTGAAAATGCAATAAATTGTAAATATTGGAACACAATTGAATCAGTTAGGTTAGGTTAAATAGGTAGGTTAAAGCTATTTTAAATACACATGAAATAAAATAACATTTTATATTAAAATTTAAAGAAAAAAAGCATATCCATTAAAAACCCAATTCTTAATAGGTAGGTGGTTTCCCAAATCCTGCCTGAACTTTTTTTTTAAAAAAAAGCATGCTGGTGGAAAGACAGCAGGGACCAAACCAACCTAGCCTCTCTTGTCAGGGAGTTCCAAAGCCTGAGAGCAGCCACTAATATCCTCTCTCACATCCTCACTAAACAGCCTCTCGTAAAGACCTTAAAACCCACACATGGAGAATATGGTCTTTCAGATTTTTTGGTTACCAATGCTTGGGATTCCCTCCTTTTTTAAAAACACTGGAAAACCCTTCACAGAGGAGTATGGCTGGCTTCAAAACTGTCAACGGTAAGCCAAAACTGATTAGTTTACGAAAAGCATTTTGCAGTTGGCATGAGGTTTAGTCTGCCTTGCTTGTTTCTGGCTGCCTCTAAACTCTTTAATGAAGATTGTGTCACTGTTTTATGGTACAATGTTTCTGTTACAATGTGTTTTTATTAGTGTTTACTGTATTCGTGCTTGTGAGGATAAAGGGTGGTCTTAAATTTTTGTAATAAATTTAATTAAAACAAGAGTAGCTGGAGTAAAGGGTACAAAGATAAGGACTATAATGTAAATTATAGCCTGCAGGATAGACTCCCCCCCCCCCCCCCCCGGTCTCTTATTTGAAGCTATTAAGTCCTCTGCATACAGCAAGCTCCCTCTTGGAATTTCTATAACTCCTCACATTGTGTTTTCTTGTTTTTTTAAAACTGCTATATCAGTGGCCTCCAACCTTTTCTGAATCGCGGACCGGTTGGGGGGGCAGGGTCCGTGTGCGGCGGGCGGGGCGTGCATGCGCAGAGGAGAGAGGCATGTTCGCAGAGGTGGGGCGCACTTGCACACATGGGTGGAGGGGTGGGGCGTGTTCACGGAGGGGAGGGGCGCGCTCACGCACAAGCATGGAGGGGCGTGGCGTGCTCATGCGCAGGGGGTGGGGCATCTGTGCATGCAGGTGGTGGGCCGTGCGTGCGGGTGGGGTGTGTGGAGGAGTGCATGCGGGGGGGGGGGGGCGGGAGATCTGTCTCCGTGGCCCGGTCCTGCCATGGCCACGGACTGGCACTGGGCCGCGGACCGGGGGTTGGGGACCCCTGTGCTATGATTAAACCAAGGGGACATCTCAGAATAGTTTAAGCTGCTTAAGGCGGTAATCCTAAAGAGGGCACTTCCAAGCAAACGGGCACAGGATGCTGCTGCAAATATCCCAACCTTTACCAGACTGTGTCCCAGGAGATCAAAAGCACCCTGTTTGATGCACTAAATCATAATCTACTTACTACCTTCCATAGACAGCATATAATGTAAGAGAGTGGGAGGGCAGTTTCGTATGCACTCTTTTCCTCAGATTTATTCCAATTTACTTTTACCTACATTCTAAAATTCTGACTCCTGTCAAAACAAGAAATTCCACACTTTCAAAAGTGGGCCCAAAGTTTTATTTTCTTTTGATCACCCAACTCTATCTGCCATTTCTTTCCTTGTCACTCATTCCCTCAAGGCCTTCTGATCTCCACTGGTTGATTCTGGAGTGCACAGCGGGCAACTCCAGAGGGCCTGAGAGTCCCACTCCTTAGGACACATGTGTCAAACTCAAGGCCCGCGGGCCGAATCAGGCCCACCGGGCCATTTCATGTGGCCCTCGCAGTGTTGCCTGCTACTGTGCAGCACAATACGCAGGGGCTTACTTGGTCACCCATAATGCTCTGCAAGGATGCTGGGAATCCGCCCAGCGGGACTTCTAATCCCAGCATTCGAAGCAGCAAAGAGTCAGAAAGTGCAGCCGCTTGGGCGGCGTACAGCACCTTGGGAAATGTAATCCTTGCTATTGCTCACTCCCGTTCTTACGGCTCCCGGCAAGGACTGTTTGATGGCATCACCTAGCAGCGGCCATCTCCACCTCCTCTAACACATCAGCTACGGAAGCGAGTGAGGAACCAGGTGATAATGAGGGCCGTGGAAAGCGCGAGGGAAAGGTGGGAGACTTCCGTGAATAATTAAAAAAACAAACAAACACAGGTGGGGCTGTGGAGCAGGCATCAACGGGTGTTACTAAAACTCACTTTTCAATAAATTGTACAATAGTTGTACACTTGAATATCTGCTTGCCATTATTTCTAGACTTTGATGATAGACTTACTTTCAGAGCTAGTTATTACTTACGTTATTACTAAAAACAGTAATAATAGAATGAAGAGGATTATATTTAATATGATAAAGAGTAGATACATTTATATAGTCTTACAGATACAACCGGCTCTTTGAGGGCAACCATAATGCTGATGTGGCCCAAGATGAAATTGCCCTAGGTGGTTTATGTCAATGCGGGAGGAGCGTGGCCAAACTGACCAATTTTGATCCTACCCATGGGTTACAGTGACTAATTTATTGAAATTCTTATTATTTATAAGGTTATAATAAAATTTTATTAAGATGTTAATGTAAGGATTTTTATTAAGGATTAGCATGGGTAAGATTTTAAAAAAGGGAACAGAACACTGTCACTGCAAATCTCAACGTCTGTTTCTCAAATGGCTTTGCGACAGCTTCCCTATCACTTTTATAGATATTTTAATCTTTAGTAAGTGCTACTTTAACTGCTTTAGTCTTTAAAGTGAATTTACCATTTTATTCTTGTCTAAAATGACTATCACTTGGCTTAATATGCTTAATTAAACAAGAAATCTCCAACCATTGTGTTTACTTCCCAAAATGATACTTCCAGAAATAACGAACAGACCCATCAACATAGGAATCACATTCCATAAAGTAGACACAGCAACCAAACACTTTGCTGTTCAATTAATATAAGCTCTGATTTATAACTAACTTAAACTAACAATAACTGAAGATTTTTGAAAAGGATGAAAGTGAATACATGCCATGGCAGAGCTGCATAAGCAGCAAAGCAGCAGCACTTTGCAGTGATGATTTTCTATCTCTTTTTCAAGAATAGTGCTTGCTTTTTACAAAAATTCCCCACAATTAAAAAAATTGGGTAGTGGTCTTGGGGCCTGTACACTACCTGCAGGCCATACCCTTGCCTACTCTTGGGAGATGCAAAGTGCTTTTATTTGGCCTTTACTGGCATCATCTGATCCATATAATGTTTATAATAATAATAACTGAATAGGAATGTAGCCTTATAGTGAGCTAGACCAGCGGTCCATGTAGCCCAGTATCGGAAACTCTGACTGATAGCATCCCTTCTGGGTTTCACCAGGACCCCTTCCTAGCTATACATGGATATCTCATTATTACCAGTTGGTCCCCGACTCAAGTCCTAGCCAGTTTAATTTTGAAATCAGAAAAGACTGGTGCATTCAGGGTGGCATAACAGAAAGAACTAGCTGAGCAACCTCAGCTAGTTGAACTCCATTTTCACTGGAGAGATTAGTGTCTTTTATTGTTGTTTTAACTGATACAGCAGAGGTTTTCCAAGTGTATAACTCCACTGATGTGTTTCTGGGTTTTGCAAAAATAATGTTTTTTAAAATAAATTTATTAGTAGCAAGAAACTGTAATTCCTTCCTGCATTCAGTCATTAAAAAAAAGATTCTTGGAGAAGTCAGTTTTCTGATATTCTTTTTCTGATTCTCTGGGAAAACAAATACACATCCAGAAGCACACTCATAAATATGCATACGACATGCATCCTTAATTTAATGATCTTGTTTGAATGAAGACAGCTGTAACATATCTAGTGTGGCCTAAGTGGTTTGAACTCAAATTCGTTACCCTCAAAACATGTTGGGGTTACTGCAAAAGTACTACTATTTCAAAATCACCATCTTCACACTTGAAATATTACCTCTGTCTTCACCTTCATTAACAAAGATGGTCAGGAGGGAGAACAAGGCAGACTCTTACCCAATCCCAGGCTCCAGGTAGGTTGGTGGATACATAGGAGTCGGTCTGTGGAGAAATACGCCAGTACAGAAAATAGTAATTAATGCCTCATCCAAGTCATTTCATTACACTGCAAAGTGTAATCCAGAGAGAAGGCTTAGGAAGAGGACAGGAAAATGTGCTTCTTATCTCATGCATTAAATCTCTGTTTTATCAGGACTTTCTTGCATTCACCATCATACATATTATTCTGACCTGCTACTAAAACCTTTCCTGGCAAATTAATTGCCATTTGTGTTCTCTTCCTTGTTTTCACTAGCCGTGTACTGGCAACCACTGCTTCTGCAGTTTCCTTCCATCCTCTCCAGTTTCTTCCCATATTTAATGTTGAAACACTTCTGTAAGGCTGTCCTTGCTCCAATTTTCTGTGATAATTTGCATCCTTTTCCATTCTTTGATCTCTCGTCATTCTTTTCTATAATCCTTTTTTAAATTTCTGCTCTGTAGTTTACAAAATCCCCCCTTCCCTTTAAATCAGTGATCGAGAGCCTTATTGCATTCCAGATATTGTTTGACTACAATTGACATCAGCCATGATCATCAATGACCATGCTATCTGGGGCTACTTGCAGATGGCATCTATGGCTACCCCATATTCCAGTCTCATCTTGTTGTTGTTGTTGTTTAGTCGTTAAGTCGTGTCCGACTCTTCGTGAACCCATGGACCAGAGCACGCCAGGCCCTCCTGTCTTCCACTGCCTCCCAGAGTTTGGCCAAAATCATGTTGGTAGCTTCGATGACACTGTCCAGCCATCTCATCCTCTGTCGTTCCCTTCTCCTCTTGCCTTCGCACTTTCCCAACATCAGGGTCTTTTCCAGGGTCTTTTCCAGTCTCATCTTAGCTACACTTTAATACCAGAGAGGCAGAGCCCAGTTAACTTCAGCTTTCATACAATGGCTTAGCACATTTCTGGCAATTTTAGAAGGAATAAATGCTTTCCAAAAGCCTTTGTTGCTCAGGACATCCCAGATTTTTACATACCATTCCAAGAAAAAGCCACAGCACGAATTTCACTCTCTCTTCTGTCCAGATTTTTCATTCACTCCCCTCTACTGTACTCCAATCTGTCAGTGCATGCTGACCAACATCTTAACCTTACCAGCTATTACAGTTTGAGTGGACTTGTTATTTCCATGGAGGCCCACAGCTAGAAATGTTTTAGCAAGGAGGCTTACGGGAGCAAGGAAATCACTAATAATAATAATAATAATAGCACAAGTAGCCTGATAACCTTTAAGCAATTGAACAGCATTGCTTCTTAGAAAATAACGAGGTGCATGATTGCCTGCATGCTGTTTGTTACTTCCAAATGTAAAAAAAAGATGAGGGACTTCCTTTAAAACTAAAAAATTAAAAATCAAAAGGGTGGGGTAGGGACACAGACCCCCTCATAGGTTCCCCTGTAGTTACTGAAACTTCTATCATCTTCTGATCATGTCCTGTCACTGGTAAAGCTCGGGGAGGGGGATTATTATATACAGGGGATCTGTCCCTCCCAAGTCTCAAGAAGTTGATTTCATTTCATATACGAAATTCGTATCCTGCCTTTTCTCTAATGACCTCAAGGTGGCCTATGTGGCTCCCCTGTTCCCTTGCTTTATCCACATAACACTGCAGGGAAGGCCAGGCTAAGAGAGAGGAACTGACCCTAATCACTTAATGAATTTCATGGCATAGTGGTAATTTGACCCTGGTTCTACCTAGTCCCAGTCCAATAATCTACATCACACAGACGATTTCTGCTCCTGAAAAATCCCTTCAGTTCCTTTTGAGAGCTGAAAGCTCTTCTTCTCTGTCAAGATGCTGCTCTGCTCTTGCTCCTTTGCCCTTCTCTTATGTCTCTCCTCCTCCTTGTTCTTCTGGTGTCTGAGGGTTGTTTCCATGGTCAACTCAGTATATTCATAACTCCTCTACTATGCAGAACAAACTAGGAATTCAGACAACCAGCCCTTGGCCCAAAGTGCCAACAATAAAAAATGGTTGTATTTTCAACCTCACACTCAGCCTCCTTTTCTTTCTCTCTGCACTAAAAAACGGAGTGCCACAGTGGGTCACTGAGTCATTAGCCCATACTCTAGGTAATGACTGTGCAATTTAATTGCCATGGAAAATATCACCACTTGTATAGCTCTTGAAGCTTAGCTCTTATGGAAAAAATATTGATAACTGCAAACCAGGAATTCCCATGCTGCGTGTGTGCCACTGCCCATTAGGGCTCCAGGAGAGAACAGGCAGCGTGTGACAAAGAAGTAAATAATTAAAGGCTCCGAGTTGTGCACAGTAGCTACCATCAGAAACCTGGCTGCCTGCCGGGCCTCTATACATTTAGCTGCTCCGGACCTTTTGACTTTCCAATAAAGGCAGAAATGCAGGTAGCAGGCACCTCTGAATGCTGGTAGAAGTTAACTCTCTTTCTGGCTACTTCTCTCATTCTGAATTCAGCAGCACATTTAATGTACTTGAGCTATGAAAACATGGGAATAAATCTCTAGACTGAAGTAAATGAGGCCAGAAGGAAACCATGTTTATTGCCCTCCTCTCAGCATGAAGTGATGGGAAATGTAAATGCCCCCTCCAGGCACACTGTGATCCCCTCCCTCCCTTCTTCCTGCCCAATGGATTAGCATGCGGCAGAGATGGAGGAAAAAATAGTTTCCTTGGAGTGAGTGGGTTTTTTGTTTTTGTACAGTATCTTACAGAGTTGTTGTTGTTATGTGCCATCAAGTCAGAACTGACTTGTAACAACCCCGATATGGATTTCAAGGTAAGTGAGATAATTAAGGAGTGGTTTTATTAGTTCCACACCCTCAGTGAGCATCCATGGTCGAGTGAGGATTTGAACCCAGGCCTCCTGAATCTTAGTTCTTCACTCTATCTACTAAACCACATTGGTTATCCCTATCTTCCAGGCTACTTCAACTTATATTGCTAACGCCCATGATGGCTAAAGGATTCTAGGAGAGGCACTAAAAAAAAAGCACCCTTCTATCTCTGGCACTGGGAACACTCAATTGGCTAAGGGATACATTTAGCCCTCTGGTTACCCATATGTGCCTCAGGTCAAGCACCACTTGTCCTGCACTTCCTGATCTGGAAAAGAGAGCCCTCACACTGGCTTACTGCTGCAAATAGCCTGATCCACACATGAATGGAGGTGGTGGCTGACAGGTATGAGATTGAATTCCCTTTGCTTAAGGTTAGCCTGGTCTTGCACCAAAAGAACCTCTCACTTACCCCACATCTCGATCCAGCATAGTGCCCGGGTGGAAGGGGGGAAAGGCGTTGCCGTTTGGGGGCTCCTTTGGAGAGTACAGCTTGAATGACTTAGAGGAACAGCCTAGGAAAAAACAAAGGAAAAGAGGATGAGGGGATAGGCCAGTGAAGGTTACTTATCCAACAGTAGACCAAATACAACAATAACCCATCTGTAATGTCATCATATTGCTACAACCCCCATTGGCAACTGCTCCACGACCATACCATCTCTGACTCAACTCTGCCAGACAAAGAACTTCCAAATATAAAATGCTGACAGATCATCAGGCTGAACTATAGAAAGTATGTAAACCTGCTGCCACAACAAAGCACTGTTTCTCAGGCCAGGAAAACGAAGCAAAGTTGGGAAATAGCAGCTTGTCAAGAACACTGTTCTGGAGAAAGGGCTCATATATGTATTAATATGCTTGTCTTGACCACAGCGCAAGCTCTATTAGGTCAGAATTGTTTTAAGCTTGTAAATGGTATTTCATTCTGCATGTGATTTTACTTGCTGACTATGTCAGCCTGAGCCCACTACTGATGGAGGAAGTAAGTGAAAAAGTCCCCTCTGACACGGTGATTATCTTTCTGGGACTCTGTGGGCACAGCTGCTGTGCACTGGTGTACTATTAAATACTGTAGAAAGTATGCCTTGGTGTTGAACAAACAAAGAATAAATAAAGCTCTAGCACACAGGAAAAATTACTTATGTCTACAGATAGGACAGGGACTTCTATCAGTGTGGGACAGCTTAACAGTACTTCTGTGTGGGCTAGGACTGTGGCGGTCGAGGAGGCATGCAAATGCTCTTAGAGCCGGGTATTATTTTTTCCACAAAGAAATAAAGTACAGGCCAGGGATGTGTCACTGTGCTTGAAAATGTCTTGCCAAATGCAGACTTGTGTGGAATACTGGCTCTTTATGTAAAAGCTTCCATTCTGACAGGCTATTCTTGATCATCAGCCCCAGCTGCCCAATTGGTTCTGTAGTTTGTTTGAGAAAGGGGTCAAGAATAATAAAGTCATCAGCTTTCTGTATGCATGCAGCAGGATGCAACCTAGAATGCAAAGCACTACTTCAGGACACAACTGAGTAATGGCATTTTGAATATTGCCCTTCATCCATTCTCACTCACACAAACTCTCTGCAACTACAAAACTAGCACATCAGAGACAGGGCATGGGCTAGAACTTTTCTTCCCATTGTGCTTCTGACATTCGTAAACAATTAAAAGTTTAGCCCTGACCTGCAATTTGAAGCGGAACAGTCCATTCCCCATCTGAAGACTGTATCACTTTGGTCCAGCATGCTCCACAGAGAAAATATACAGTCCCATAATTCAACAGGATCCCCCAACCCCCAGCAGAATTATGAGACTGGGAGCCATCAAACCAGTGGAAGGAAGACAAGCCTACTTACCTCCATGATGTTCCTGCAGTGCTCTCTAAAAAGCACCCAGCTGCACCTTTGCAAATCACAAAGATTCCCTGTGACTCTCAGAGCTGCATGGAGAAACAAGTTCTGATGGATGCTGCCTCCATACACTCTTCATGGAGGCAGCCTCTGTCAGAAACTAGTCAACCATGCATCTTTGTAGCGAACCTTCCCAACATGCAAAAGTGCATACAGCTATGAGTCAGGATTTGGTCTGCATCCTCTACCAAAGCACCCCTTGACTATCACACCTTTGCTTTATCTTATTAGCAAGGTATTCCCTCAAACCTTTTTCTCATTGTTTCCCTTTCTAGCATCTGCTTTATCCCCAACTTGTCCCATGCTGGAGAATAAGATTGTTTCTTGATTGCTGGAATAACACATATGCTACTTAAGGCAGTTTTGAATTTCCCCCTATTTTACTGTGCCAAAGGTTCAGAAATCCATTTTTAATGTGCGAGAGGGGCACCTGTGTGGTCCATGGCAGGCCATCTGTGAGCCCTCCAGTGGACTATCCAGATACTCCAGTTGTAGGACATCCCGAAGGCAAGGACTCCCAGCAGTGTAGAGGGGTGGGCAGGGAGAGGCAGAGGAGCAACAGCCCTGGGAGAAGGGTACAGGTCTAGCTAACAGGGAGAAGGCTCAGCTACAGCTAGCTGGGAAGAGAAGGGAATAAAGAAGGAGGAAGAGAGGGACCAGTTACAGGCTTTGGAGGAACAGCCACCCATCTTCTGCATCCTGGTGCAGAAGGAGCCCTTGACCTCCAGAATCCTTGAACTGGATCATGGGCCACCTTTACCTGGGGACAGGCCCTCATGGGCCAACCTTCCTGCCCAATTGCATCAGGAGTGGTTGGATGGCAGAGAGGATGCCCCATGACTTCACAACTAGGACTCCCAACACTGACACAGAAGAGTCAGTGGAGGTGTAACCACCAACACCAGCGCCTTGTGCAGCTGGCCTGGGAGTGTAAGGAGCTGCAGCAGCAGGAGAGGCAGCTACCATATAGGCATACCAGCCTTCACTGAGGAAAGCCTGGCCACTGGAACTAGTGCCTCAAACTCAGCGCCAGTACTGGACTCAGAACCAGTGACTGTAACCAAGGCCCAGTCAGACAGACTGCCAGAAACCAGATACTGGACTAGGACAGAGGGCCTGTCTGTGAAATAAAAGTTGTTGCACCTGATAACCAGCCTGTTGAGTCAATGGAACCCATGATGGAGGAATATATTGCAGTCACTCTGTACCTCACAGGGGATGGCAGAGATCACAAACCATCCCAATTTAGGGTTTTAGATCAAATTCGTGCCCATGCAGGAACATGTATTTATAACTGCATTTCAACTTCTCTGGACTTCATGGGTCACCTGAGAACAGATGTGTTCTATCTGAAGTTTATTTTTGTCTTCTGCCCATCATTTCCCCCTCACAGCTGTGCACAATATCATCACAGCTACTGTTCCCTTCCCCCCTCCCCCCCCCCCTTAGCTGTACCCAGCTGTGAACGATATCTTCCTGCCTTTAATCTCCTCCTCCCTGCAGAGAAGTCTGGGGAAAACCCTGACAATTTCATCAACACTGGGATCATCCATTCACCTCTTGCTCCCTCAACTACAGCTGCCCCAGTGAAGAGAGATTTTGTTTTCTCCTAACAAACACATATTTTTACAGGAAACAGTGCAAACAATATGCTCATAGAGAGGTGGCCAAAGTGTGGGCCATGAACAGCTGCTCAAGACCTTCCAGAAGTTGCTTTTTAAGCAACAGAAAATCATCCTTGCAAACTATGTTTTTGTTGCTGCTTACACAGTTCTGTGGTAGCACTTAGTCACTGTCATGACTTTTAAAATCTTCAGCCAGTGCTGGACTTGTTCAAGTTGTTTAAAAGAGCTAACTGGTTTTATTTCATCTGAAAGCCTGTTCTTTGTCTTAATAATATTAACTGAACAAGGAAGTCTTCAATTACCATATGTACTTCCTGGAAAATGACTCCCATGTTGATTAAATTCTGTTTCCATAAGCCTTATTTCAGGAAGTAAACATGGCAGTCAAAAACCTCTTCTTCAATTAAGATAACTAAGGCAAAAACAGGTGTTTTAGACAACAACAGAAATGATAAGCTAGCTTTAACAAATAAACTATCTTAATTAACATGAACCAAATGTAAGAAATGACACAAAACTGGTTGGGAAGCTGCTGCAGAGTTCTTTAAGAACCATGAAACCTGCAGTCGCAACATTCTGGGGTTTTTTTAAACTGTAACTTTATTCAAACCTTAATAAAATCCCTCATTAAATTAAAAACCTTATTAAAGCCTCATCATAACCTCATTATAACATTTATAACCTTATAAATAAAACACTTAAATAAGACTCAATAACATTACAGTATATAGTTACTAGAACCTATGAAAATTACTATTTAGAGATTTAAAAAATAAAAATAAATAAATAATAAGTAGCCAATCTGGCTATATGCCTCCCACTTTCACTACACTAACCTCATGCTGCAGACAAATCTGAAAATGGTTCTCAAGCCCACCTGGCTTTTCCAACCCAATCTGAACTGTTTCAGTTTCACTAGAAAGCATGGAACAGGCAGTGAAGGGAAAGAAAGTATCAGCAGAAGAACAGGGGATTATGTAGAAGTGGCAGGATTTAGGGGTTGGCATACAAGACAGACAGACAGAGGAGTGTCTCCTCCCACACTAGCTGGAGATGATTTATTTATTTCAGGTATTTGTATCTCACATCTTAACACAATTCTGACACTGAGGGCGGGGCATGCATTTAAAACAGGAAAGTGTGAATGCTTGTACTGCGTACTAACTGAAGGTCTCACGAGGTTCCAGAACTGTAATCAACTTGCTTTAAAATGTGTTTGAGACTCCAGCAAGTCTCTCTCTAGCCAACCAGGAAGCATCACTAGAGGGCTCCATCGGCTGTTCCACCAACCTCCGCCACAATCACTGCATTCTGTTGACACACATCTTCATCTCTCTCTTCTCCTTCCCACACTGCCCTATCTCTTATGGCATAGCTGCGGATCCTCCTCTCACTCCCTTTGGGTTTTTCTTTGGATAAGAACAGATCTTGCCTCCATCTCCCCAGAAGAAGTACTTCACTGACACAGAAGTCCTGTGTAGCAAGAAAGACTAGTTTTATTTTGGCAGGTGCCGTCCTGTCTGGATAGCACATGCTGCAGCAGTTCACCTGCTCCACCCAAGCAGTCAGACTTTGGTTCTGGATACTTAACTCAAGACAGGAATGCTTAGCTAGCCAGAGGATTCCCTGGGTTTTAAAAAATTTGTTTGCCAACCCTGTTGCCAAATGACTGTTTCATTCATCAGATAACTATTGGGCTCTCTCACACAAACATTATTAGCACAACAGCCAAAACTTAATTGCATAAAAAAAAGAAAAAAGAAAGAAAAAACCAACAGCATGTTGCAGAAAATGCTACCAGCAATATGATCTAAGGCTAACCATCACAGAATAATCATTGTAATGGGAGAAAAGGGCAGTTGAGCTGATATAGCTTGGTGAAGTCACTGGCTGCACAGCCAGGGCTGGGACTCTGAATCCTCACTGTGCCTCCTGGGGGAGGGACCAGCCAAGATCACCCAGAAGCATGTGTGGCTGATTGGTTACAGGTACATCAACCTGTTCCACCTTGGGCAAGCTGCAAAGTTCCAGAGTGCCACCAAAGGAGGGACTGGTAAACCACTCCTGAGTACTTTATACACAGTAATCCCTGGAAAAGGTTGGCGTAAATTGGAATTGACTTGATGGCATGCTATGATGATGATAAAACTGCAACTACAGCAAAAATATGACCTATGCTGAATATTAAGTCAAAATCATCTTGATAGCAAATAGTTCTCGACCAGTTAAGCAGTAAATACCTTAAAATGCTGGACTGAATAGCTAAGAACTGGGAAATGCAATATGACACAAAGTTATCAGGTTCCTGGTACTTCAACTAAATATCCTGGGACCCTTAAGTAATACTTTTGCCTACACTGGAATGTTCCCTCCTGGTTGCTGTCTCAGTACAGCAGTTCGGAAGTTGTCTCTACTGTGCTCTGCCTGTGCTGTACTGTGCGAGTAACAATCATCCATCTCAAAGTGATTGTTCTCAAGCACAGCTTGGAAAAGTAACCTTTTAGGACAACAACTCCCAGAATCCCCCATACAGCATGGCTAGTGCTTAGAATGGAGGATTCTGGAATCCCCACAAAAGTAAAGATGCTACTCTGGGAATAAGGCATTCTTTTCAGAGCGGCAGAAACCTGTCACAAAAATATTGCTTCTCTTCTCTCACACACAGGACGTCCCAGAACAAACCACTCCACTTCCTTGCCTTTGTCTTCCTCTGTGGAAAACTACCATGTACAGGGGACAGAGCTGCAGCTCTCTTAGTCTCTAATCATAGGGATATAGGATGACAAAACCCAGAAGAAGTAGAGAAATATGTGTTCCCACAAATGGTTTTTGCAGAAGGCTATTTTCACTTGGCATGTATTTATCTAAGTGGAACATGCAAATAAGCAATGATTAAATTATTATCCTCTCTGGAAAACGAAGCCAACTGAGTTCTGGGGTTCTACTTCACTTACATGCTGTGTGATCCCAAGGTAGCAACCTTTGGACCAAATCCTTGCGGCAGCCCAGAGCCTTAGGGGTGAGTCCCCAAGAAGGTTCCCATTCAGCTT
The DNA here is from genome assembly GCA_037013535.1 of Intellagama lesueurii. NCBI lineage: Eukaryota > Metazoa > Chordata > Lepidosauria > Squamata > Agamidae > Intellagama > Intellagama lesueurii. The sequence continues at coordinate 215,514,689 of JBAJHW010000003.1, forward strand.
ACAAGGCATTCTCCTGCCCACCATTCCCTTCCCCCATTCCAGCAGGCAGCCCCCCCCCCCCATTCCAACCACACCCTCTGGCTCTGGTGCAAAGAGATTTAAGAGCTTCATATACAGGAAGAGAGAGCAAGAAGGACCCTCCGGGTGACCTTTCTGTTGCTGTGGAGATGAAGAAATCACCAAGGCAACCACCCAGCTCCTCCCCTCTCAGTATCCCCTGACAGGCACCATCTGCTGCTGGGTGAGTAATGGGGTTTGCCAAGCTTGCTGCAAACCCAGTTGGGTCCAGCTTGACCTTGGGCCCCAAAAGTCAGGCTGCTCTGCAAGTCTCACATCAGTCAGATGTGCCAAAGCTAAAGATCCTAGCTCCTTCACTCTTTAGCATGCAGACCCACTAGTCTTGAAATAGCACTGCCTGTTTGCAATCGAAGGGATTAGTCAAAACTGCTCTTTCACACAGGTTCCAGTTGGTTGCTCCTGGGTTTGGCAAGCCTGAACTTTGTCTACTTCTACTTTACCACACACTCAACAAACTGGATAAAATGGAAAGTGGGGAGGTTGAGCTCCTTGCACCTTGAGATCAGTTCATTTTCAAGGCACCTGCCAACAATTATCTTGTGATATGCAGGGAAACAAAACATCATCCAATACACACTGGACTCTTAAAGGCTTTTTTCTTTTGCAGAAATCTGACTCAGAAGGTATCCTGAAAGCTGGAGATGGACCATCTTTCCCCATTTCTGATTACCATTTGAAGGGACTGCACATAATACAGAACCATTACTCTAAATACAAAAAAATAGCCTTGCCAGACTAGAGAAAGGTCCTTGTGGTTCAGCACTTTGTTTGTCACTACAGCCAGCCTACAATCTGTGGCAATTCACAAGCAAAACGTAACAGTAATGGCTGCCCATTGTTTGATCTTTGCTAGTAGCATTCAGAAGTATATTGGCAATATCACAGCTAAGAGCAATTGACAGTCCTATCATCTACAAATTTATGTAATCTTTTTCAAACCATCTTATTTAGTCCCCATTACAACAAGTGGTGATAGCAGTAAGAGCTTTAAATAACAGTATGAAGCAGAACTGTCCTTTGATCAAAGCTGCAGCCTGATCCCTGGAGCAATGGAGCAGAAGCTTTAATATTGGCTTGGCCAAGCTTGAACAATTTGGCTGATAATTTCATGGTGTATTCATCCACTGTACATACAGTGTGTGGCAAAGCATTTAGATCCAGTCAATACATTACAGCTCCTGAATATATTCTTGCTCAGCACCAAGGGTTCACACCAGAATATATGACACGAGCTTACCACATAGAATAGTGTTGCAATCCCATGAAACAGCTATCTATTAGCACCAGTAACCTGGAAAGAGGCTTGATGCTAGCATGGAGATATTCTACAGGAATGCTTCAATTCATATTGCAATAGCATCATGTAGTATGTTTATGATGGAAGCGATCCACACCAATCCAATCTACTTTCTACAACAGTGTGCAAGACCCAATATGCACATACACCTATTTTTTCTTTTCTCCAGCTTTTCCAAAAACATCCAAAAGCCAGAAGCCCACCTCTGTCACATAAAAACATTGCTTCTCTTGCCACACCCTGCAATGCTTCTTTTGCTGTGGTCACAGCAAGACACAAGAAAAATGTTTTTCAAAGAACAGGAAGTTGGGTAGAATTTGAATCTTTTCACACCTTGTAACTAGAACAGTTCTTACTCTCTGTATCCCAAGTATTCAAGGATAAGTCTGAGCCAAATATGCATGTACCAGAGGTGGGATGAGTTACTTTCTTGAACAAAAACTCCCCAAATTCACAACCAACATGGTCAATGGGATTCCAGGAGTTGTAATCTGAAAAAGCAGCTTTTCTCTGCCACAGCTGTGTAGAAAAGAGAGACTGTTAGTTCTGGCATCTGAATTCTCTCTAAATTCTAGAGGTCCAGTCCAATATGAAGACATTCAGTGCCCTCTGCATGTCAGGTAGGACTCTAGTAAGAAAATCCTATCTTATCCAGAGGTGAAGATTATTTTTCTCCATAGGCTCACCACAAGGTAGCATGATTTTTCTAGAATTTCCTTCAGGATCTCTTATTTATATACAATTTTTCAAAAAAACACCTTCCAGCTTATGAATATGGGATATTGTGCTTCTGTATCCACAATTCAAAATGCCAGGAAGTGGCCCAATATTGCTGCACAATATCATGCCCACATTTCCAGCAGGAAAAAGGATTTATCTAACAAAAGGCAGGCTGAATGTTGACAACACCAATGGCAGTAGTCAAGACAGTCTACAGGATACCCTCTTGTGCTCGCAACCATTCACAAACGGACACCATGCAAAGGAAAATCACAGAGCTGACTCCTTCCTTCATCAGCTAACCAATTCTCACACAAACAAAAAGTAACTGTCATAGCTGACAGTTCAAGCAGGCTTTAGGTCCAATACAGAAGAAATCTGCTCCTTTGAAGACTGCTACAGGCGTGATCATCCAGGACCGAGTACAGCAGATGGAACGCTGGGTGCAGCACTACTCTGAGCTATATTCTAGAGAGAATGCAGTAACTAAAGAGGCATTAAATAACATCGAGTGCCTGCCTGTCTTGGAAGAGTTGGACAACGCACCAACTTTAGCAGAAATAAAAGCAGCCTTGGATTCCCTCGCCTCCAGCAAGGCACCTGGGAAGAATAACATCCCTGTTGAAGTGCTGAAGTGTTGTAAAGAGATCATCACCACTGAGCTGTATGAAATCTTTTGTCTTTGCTGGAGGGAAGGTGGAGTACCACAGGACATGAAGGATGCAAACATCGTCACATTGTATAAGAACAAAGGAGACAGGGGCGACTGCAATAACTACCATGGCATCTCTCTTCTCAGCATTGTAGGGAAGCTGCTTGCCCGCGTTGTGCTGAAGAGACTCCAGGTGCTTGCAGACAGAGTCTATCCAGAATCACAGTGTGGATTTCGAACTAATAGATCCACCACTGACATGGTATTTTCCCTCAGACAGTTGCAGGAGAAATGTAGGGAACAACGACAGCCACTCTTTGTGGCCTTCATAGATCTTACAAAGGCCTTTGACTTGTTAGCAGGGACGGCCTTTTTAAAATACTTCCCAAGACTGGACGTCCACCTCGACTCTTTAACATCATCAGGTCCTTTCATGAAGAAATGAAGGGTACTGTAGTTTTTGATGGTTCAACATCAGATCCCTTTGACATCTGAAGCGGAGTAAAACAGAGCTATGTCCTTGCACCGACTCTGTTTGGGATCATTTTGCTGTCATGCTGAAGCACGCCTTTAGAAATGCAACAGAAGGTGTCTATCTCCGGACTAGATCAGATGGAAAGCTCTTTAATCTCTCTAGGCTGAGAGCGAAGACCAAAGGCCAGCTGAAATGCATGCGGGACTTTCTCTTCGCTGATGATGTAGCTGTTGTTGCCCATTCTGCTGAAGAGCTCCAAAAACTTATGAATCGTTTTAGTAAGGCCTGCCAAGACTTTGGATTAACAATCAGCCTGAAGAAAACACAAGTCATGGGCCAGGGCGTGGACTCACCTTCCTCTATTATCATCTCTACACAAGAATTGGAGGTTGTTCATGATTTCGTGTACCTTGGCTCAACGATCTCTGACACCCTCTCTCTAGATGTCGAGCTGGATAACGCATTGGCAAAGCAGTTACCATGTTCTCTAGACTCACAAAAGTTATAATTTTTTGTTTGGGTTGCCCCTATTTTTAGAATTGCCTTGTAGAATGTTGATTTGCTCTGCTGCACAATAAATCACTGCACTTTCATGAAATGATAATAAGTCACATAACGCTTTACCCAGCACATCAACAGTGCTAAGAAATGGGGTACAGTAAAAGATTCCACCAATATTTTTTCTGTGCTTCCACCAGAGTGGAGTTCTAAACCATAGACATCTATCTACAGCAACCAAGTCTTGGCTATCCCAGTTTGCTATTATATACAAATTAGCAATTTATCCTCTACTCACTAGTACTCTATTCAGCAATTTACTCTATCTCCTCTAAAGTTTGGTAATGCTGCTTTTTAATACAACTCCCACAGTCCACCACTAGCCATGCTGCATAGAGGATTCTGGGAGTTTAGTCCAAAAAAAGATACTTTTCCAAACCCCAACAGAGCCACCCACCAGGAGCTTCCAAAGCAGAGACAACTTCCAGGCAGATCTGAACATTGGCATTCCTCATTTTAGATATTATGTCGTCTTCCACTACTGAACAAGGCCCAGAGGTAATGTTAATGGTTTGGCGAGGACACAACTGAACATTGCCCAACAATGAGTGCTAGCTTGAGCCAACAGATAAAGCACAACGTCTAAAGTGAGAGAGAGAGAGAGCCTTTGGAAGCCCAGCTCAACCTGCCTTTGCCATTCATATTAATTTCTATTTGCTGAATAGCTGGTATCTTCACCTCTGTAGGGACAGGGACAGCAAATGGGTGGCAAATTTGAATCTTAGTCCTTGTGCACAGAAACATGAACTTTTCATTTTTTTTACTTGTTTCTTTATTTTTATCCTGCCTTTCCCCCTTGCAGAACCTAAGGTACTTTAGAGCAAGCATTTAAAACAACTTACAACTAAAATAACCAACCTACAATAAATTACAGTATTTCAAACATAAATATATCAACACATTAAAAGACGTATAGAATATGATTTGAAACCATTTAAAAACACAGGAAAAAGAAATACAACACCTACCATTAAAAAGAAGTATTACAAGTACAACATCCATTTACATGGAAGAAATGAAGCACTGATGCCAAAACGTAAGATTCATTTTTGTTCTATTTGTTAGGTATAACTTTGAAAATGGAAATGGTGTATAATTTTTAATGAAGCAGGAATGGACATTTTCTAAATATTACTCAGTCTGGGTAAGATTTGTTAACAGTGGGCTACTCACTTCTACTTCAACCATTATCATAATGAGAAGTGGCATATTCCCACTTCTTCTCCCACTCTAGTATATGGCCTCCTTTTGCTTAGCAGGAAACCCTCAATTATTAAAGCACCCCTCACAATCTTTTCATTTCAGCTTTAACAGTGAGTGTAGCTCAGACTGTACAAGGTGAATATTCACTTTATTTATTTAACTTACTTAATTACATTCTAGTTACAAAATATTTGTTTGGTGCACAAAAGTCAAACTTCTGGACCAGAGAATTTAGAGGGCAGTCCAAAACCTCTCCATATATCTCTTATTTCTTCAACTTATTTTATTCAAAGGAGATCAACGGTTGTTCTCGTGTCTTGGTTTGGCTTTTACATGCAACAGAATGAAATGAAAATAATGTGGTGGCATGGGTTATACCACTTCCAATGGAAGATGGGGTATTTTTTAAATGTGATCCCCTGAGGTGGAAAACACTTTCTGCAAGTAAAAACCTAGCAGAAAGGACAGAGAACTTGTCTAGAACTTTTTTCCTTCCATACTAGGTATTTCCTTGCAGAACCTTTTCTTATCCTGGGAGTGGGGAGCATCTTCATTCCTTTTAGCATCAAAATGGCAACATTATAATCTTGAGTAACATCTCTTGTTACTATAACTCACTATTCTGAGGAGGATATTAGAAGTAATGAATTAGGAACATACTACTCATGAGAAATACTACCAGTTCTTTTTAAAATAATTGCCATTATTTAATAATTGTCCACAGATTACTTTTTGAAGTAATGCTTAACACTGATGTGTTCCCTTTGGAAGTTTCTACACTCTGTCCAAACCTCCAGCATTAACTGGAAGAACTCTATTGTACTTACTACTCATCCATGAGCATCAAGAGCACATACAAAAATCCTTGCAGTACTTTTCTTCTTCCTAGATGTTTGTTGAAGCCCTAACCCAAGCTAGTCTGAAATGCAGCATTGAGCCTTTATATCCAGGCAGGAATTAGAAGACTTGGAACACATAGCAGAAACTGAAGAGGCTGCAACAGTACTGAAGGAAGACTCAGGACACATCTTATGATGAAAGGTATTTGTAAAGCACAGTGTGTTTAGTTACTTCCTTATGTTGCTTCAAGATGGCTTAATACCCCTTTGCCTAGTGCAGGCATGTTTCACTAAATCAGAATAAAACCTGCAAGAACAAATCTGAGGCAAGGTACTTACCTTGACAATTGCTCTGATTTTATACTGTTAGTAACAACTGATTTGAAGAACCAAGACTCAGATCACTAAACATTCTTGCCAGATAAGCTACAGCTTCATCCTGAATTACATGAGCCCATAGACCAGTCCGGTCCAGATTAACTGGGTTATTTCTCTACTCTATTGTATCCTCTTTACAGTCAAGCACTCTAAAAGAACATTCAAAAACTGAAAAACTCTATGTATCTAATTCAACCTCGTTTCATACAACACATATGCAATTAGCTTCGTTACTTCTGCACATATGAGGGAGTTGGAAAGCGCTACCTGTTGGAAAGAAGATAATCATATAGTACCTCCTGCTGCTTCAAAAATATCAACGTCAAAAGGTAAGCCTTGTCCCATTCCATTACCTTCTGGAGACAGATGTTGCTGCCTTTCCTTCCTAAAGTGCGCAGTCAACTTCTGCAGAAGCTTTGAACCAACATTTTCATTCGAAATCTTTCATACTTTCACACCAAAATTTTACTTCAAAGCAAAAGCTGGTTTAGAACCCTTTCCCACTCCCTTGATGAACAGACTTTCACTTTCCTAGGCCCCACCTACCCACCCAGTTCAACAGCTCTGAATAACACTGATGCCTATTACATGGTAGGAGGAGACTGGAAACAGAGAGCAGGTGATAAGACATAGGACTCTTCATGGCAGATGGAAGAAAACCTGAGACAAGAAAGGCCTGAGGGAGGTCTTAAGAGAACTGCATGCCCTTTTCTCCCTTCTGTACACAGGGTGATACATTCTGACTAAAGAAAACTTAGAAGGGTATGAACAGCAAAACCCTTCATAACTTGCTGGGAAAGCAGAAACAGGTGAGATCATAGCCATTTTAAGAACTTATTCTTTCTGTTTACTAATCATCTGAGCAGGGAGGCCTGAGGTGGCTTCTCTTCTCTTTTTTCCTCCCTCAGAGGTAGGGGATGGTAGTTATAAAGTACAGGACCCAGCATGCAACAGAGTGGAGCCCCTTTGTCTTAAAATGAAAGATACATATGGCTTGCTGGAGCCTGTAGTTGCCTCTAGCTGCATATCCAACTTTAGAACTAAGAGGTAGTTGTGTTGCCTTGTAACATATTAAACACTAGCAAACACAATAATTATTTTATACAGATTTTGAAATTTAACTTGATTATTATGACTTGTACATCTTGCGAATAGTTTTCTCCTGACTTAAAATGTGCATTATTCCTACACCTGCCAAATCTGGATAACACTTCATCTATCTGATAAAAGCCTTCAATATTACATAACACTATTTCTTGTTTTGAGGTTCTAGCATGTGTATGTTTGCTTCACAAAAAGGAACAACCATGTGGAGGAATTGGGTGATTAGCAAGGATTGGGGCAGACACAAATACACATCCTTATTTAGGAAAGTAAAAAGCTGCATGGAATACAGTAAATGAAAGAGACTGCCCACAGAAGCAAAGCTTATCGTTATCCAAGTATTGATAAATGCAAGAGAAAAGCTAAGTCAATGAAGTGACTGAAACTCAAAACCACTAAATTCTATCAGCAGCTCAGTGAGAACATTAAGCAGATTAGTTTTGCACCCATTGCCAAACACCTTGGATTCAATAAAACCCTAAGAGGTAATGGAGCCAGAGTCCCCAGATTCTATTTAACAGTCACAGTAGTCTGTTGCAGCAAAATAACGAAGAATCATTTGTAATATATATTTGTTTGCTTATTTGCTCATTCTCTTCATTTATACCCGTCTTTCTCCCTTGCAGGATCCAAGGTGGCTTACAAATTGCAATTAAATATGCAATGGCCAAAATCCTGCTGCTTAGTGTAATAAATGGGAGTGAGACCATTGAATCATTGGGGGTTTAGTGAGTCAACTCCTCTGGAAGTTCCACTGATTTAAATTGGCACACTCTAACTGCACCTTATTATGCTAAAGTGAGCCACAGTTAGAGAAAGCCCATTTGAATCAAAAGAACTTACAAAGGACTTACTAAATCCCCATTGATTCTGTGGGCCTACTCTAGTGCAATTTACTATGCTAAGCAATATGATTTGGGCCATAAATTACAATATTTAAAAAGGTTGACATGAATTGTCATACTAAAATGAAAATGTAGTTATTCAGTTTAAAATAATTTAAAAGCCATTTCCACACTTCCAGTAATAGCAACAAAACAAAACCATCCATTAACAGGTTCTAATCAGTGTTCAAACAAAAATGTTTCAGCATTCAACCAAAAAGACATCAAGGAGGGGACATCAACCTTTAAGATTAACAGAGCTATTATGGCTTGACCGTTTGTTGACATACAACATGCTATGGGTCCATAGAAGTTTGTGATATAACAAATCGGTGAGTATTGAAGGTGACAACAATTCTTTGTTAATCAGATTCTACATGTAACTCCTTGACTATTCCACTCTGCCTAGTGCCATTCAGATGGTCTGAATTACAAATTCCACCATCTGCCATTTGGCAACTGTGGAGGTGATAGTCCATCATATATAGGTGACTGAGGGACCTATCATGTAGATGTGAACAAATAACTATTGTTTTACTCAGTGAAGGTAATCTAGGCAACATTCCACAAAGGTTCCGGAGAACTGTGGCATTTTTCTTTAGACAATTCCAGGAGAAAGAGATAGAAAACAGAAGCTATTATCAAATGCAGAAGGATACACACAAAAGTTTCCAAGACTACTAATCTGTGAGCAAAACTCTTCAGGACTTTCTTGCCCAAGGAAAAAGCAACACAGCACCCAAACTTTGCTTGTCATACACCCAACAGATCAAAATATAATATCTTAACACTGTATCAAGCATCTGTTCCTCCTGGTTCCTACAGGTAAGTCCTGGAAGATACCAATCACTACATCATATGATAAAGCAAAACTTCCTATATCCCCCTCTGAGTTCTACAATATCTACAGGACATCCAGAAGGGACAAAAAAGTATCAATAACTTCTCCACTTCCCACAAACTGAATGCTTGGGTTTTCAAAATAGAAGCAACTCACCCCTAAAATAATTTCCACTACTTTAGATTTGGTCTTACAATCTATAACCCATTTCTAAGTCTGTGCTAACTTGAATTTACATATCCCGATTACCACTTCAATAATGATGTAGCACAACACAGGTGGGCAAAGCTGGCCTTCCAGATCTTGGTAGATTGAAACCCTCAGTAAGGCTGACGGGAATGTCTGTTGAACAACCTCTGGAAGGCTCTACTTTTCCCACCTCTGCTACTGTACAATAACACTCCGTCATGAGAAAGGGCCAAGATTCTGATAGGAAGAACTGTCGGGTGGGCTGTTCTCTCCACTACAATAGACCCAAGACGGCCGTATCCCAGACAAGCACTGATAAGATGTAAGTGTAAGACAGTATATAATGGCCAGAACCCAGATTGGTTAGAATCTTGATGTGTTCCAGCCCTAACTGTGCACCATCAACCAGGGTTTTCTAGGCATGCATTACTCTGAAGTGGTTTACCATTCTCTTCTTTGGGGAGTGCTCCAGGAACTGTATTGCATGCCCAAGGCAATCCAGGTTGACTCTTGAACTCCCAACTTCAGGCTCCACAGGCAAGTACCGAACTCACTGAGCTCTCTACCCAGGTAACAACACTGAATTCGTAGTTCAATGAGGAGACCGTATTCATCATTTTAAGACCCACAGAAACAATTGGACACAGTTGGGGAATTTGGCGTGACACAGTAGAGCAACATGCCAATGGTTTCTGCTTCTCATATTCAGTGTGAAGACATAACCGAGCCTCTCCCCAGCTGCTACTAACATAGTAAGATATGCTATATTGTACTATCATCAGGAGTTGCATAACTTAACTGTGGAATAATTTCCCTTTTGGATGCTCCCATCCATTATTTGCATCCCCAACATACCCTCTTTATTTCAGCTTCTCTATAACCTCAAAATCAATCCTAAGTTCCAAGTGCATTAACTTTCAAGTAAATAAACCTTAAATATCACCCAGGGAAAGAAAAGGGGACCTTTAATAAATCAAATGGAACATATACTTCTATATAGCTAGAATGCTTTGGCAAGGAGATAGAGAAAACTATATATGCAATGTGTGCTTTTACAGGACACTTGTCAGCTTGAACAGCAAAGCATTATGTAATTATGAGCCCCCACAGGTTGGCATCAGTTACGTGCTCTAAAGAGTGGGTGGTAGGTTTTAAATCTAGTGCCAAGGGTCTGCAGAGTCCAGGCAAGGACTCTGCTGTGGAATTCTTAATCTAAATAAAGAAGCACAACAGAAAGCCACATTTCTATTAGACTGGTTCCCAAATGCAACAGAATGGATCTCGATTTACACTGAACATGTGAAAAAAAATGATGCAACACAGCAAGAATGGTAGTTCTCTTGGAAAGTGACACCCCACACCTACATCATTATTTTTTTTCACCTTTCTCTGAAACCGCAGAGAGCCATACTGTGGAAACCACCAAAATGGATGCATCCCTTTTTTAATCCAAGGGGTCATGTTTAGTCGGCAGGATCCAATCAATTCACAATATAAGCTCTTCTCAAAGCCTGGAAATGTTACCTTATGGGACTACAACTTCCAGAATCCTTGAGCCAACAATGCCATAAAAAATAACTTTTCCAAATCATATATTTCAAACATATATTCTAAATCTACAGAAATTCCTCCTACCCCCTGACAGATTGAAGAAGCTTCCCAATTAGGTTGCTCCTGGAAAACCTAACTCTGCCTCCCGAAGAGTACTTATTGAGTTGCCTGAAAACAGCAAGATGTAGCTTTTAAGTAAACATATATAGGACTATACTGCTAGTCTATTAACCACAGCATTCCACCCACCCACCCAACACTTCACATAGTAAGTAGATGGAGCAACAAAAATAGACAACATATATATGCAGTAGATCTGCTTCTGACACAGGAGACATTAGAGTGAGTTGCAACTGACCACAAGCCATAAGACATAAAGAAATGGCTCTAGCCTGCAGTTGGTGTGCAGGAAGCTCAGCTGGCTACATTTGAAAGTTCAAACATATTCCACAAGATCAACCATTGCATAGCATGGATCAAAACAACACCAGAATATGTATTTTGTTATATCTATTTGGTTATATCTATATATCTATAGCCAACTGGTGAAATAGAATATATGAACATTTTAGAAAACTGCTGGGAAGCTGTTCAGATTACACTAGACTGCAGCTTCCAGCAGGCCAAGCCAACATGGCCAATAGCCAGGGATTATGGCAGCTGTAGTTCAACAGTATCTGGAGATACAGGTTCCATACCCCCGTTTTAGATCATGGACTCTAAATATACTGAGAAGGGGAGTGTTCTCTGACAGTCTGTACAAAGGAGGGGGCACAAACATTAAGCTTGACAACAGAATTATGCACATCATAATTACATTCTTTTCATTTGCAATGTGCTTTATGAGTCAATACATTTTTTTGGCCAAAAATTAGAACTAAAGTGAGGAACATGTGGCCATCTACAGTACTACTTGTTGAACTCCAATCTCCATCAGCTTGAACCAGCACAGCCAATGGTGAGGGGAATCATGAGAGCAGCAGAGTAACAACATCAAGAGACCTAACAGATCCTCAGCCCTGGATGAAAGTGACCCTTGCAATTCAAAGTCAGACATTCAACTCATGTGAAGAGTTTTAACACAGCAAGAGAGATCAGTTGTTGGGAAACTTCAGTTCCCCATTGCTACCATTTCCCCCAAAAAATAAAGACAGGGTCTTATATTAATTTTTGCTCCAAAAAAACACATTAGGGCTTATTTTCAGAGGATGTTTTATTTTTTTCATGTACAACAATCTACATTTATTCAAATACAGTCATGTCATCTTCTTCTGGTTGCTGCACAATGCTGCACAATGGTGGAGGGCGAAATTTCACTTAGCTGGGGCTTATTTTTGGGGTAGGGCTTATATTACGAGCATCGTAAAAAATCATACTAGGGCTTATTTTCAGGTTAGGTCTTATTTTCGGGGAAACAGGGTACTGCCTGGAAAGGCACCACACACAAGCATCAGATGTCTCTTTAAATGTATGGTAAACACTTTGCAAGCATTCCTTTCTAAACAAACTCAAACTATTATGCTGCAATATGCTGCCAAGCAGCTAGAACTGACTCAGTCACATCAAGGAGCTAAAGAGCTTAACTGGCTGGCTCAGTGGTTTAGGTATCTGGCTACAAAGCCAGAGGCTGGGAGTTGCTTCCCCACTGTGCATCCTATGAGAAAAGTCAGCCTGTGAGGCCTTGGTCAAGCTAACAGTCTTGGGGAGCCCCCAGGGAATGATAAACCACTTCTGTGTATCCTCTACCTGACAAACCCTGAAAAGGGTTGCCATAAGTCAGAATTGACTTGATGGCGGCTGCTGCTGCTGCTGCTATTATTATTATTACTATTATTACTACTACTATTATTATTATTATTATTATTAACAGGTTGTCTGAACTGACTGCCTGACTGTCTTGCTCAGCCTCCTAAAATATTTCTTAGTCTCCTCACTGACCCTTTGTAACTCCTTGCTGGGTCCAATGCTGACACAGCACTTAACTGCATGTTACCAGTCCTGCACAGAGATATTGCTGCTTTTCAGCACTGCATCGATCATCCTATGCTCAGTATAAGAACCCAGATGAAAAACCTAGACGTTGGTGGGCAGATGGTGTCGCCTGAATAGCTCTTGACCGCAGCAAAAATTGGAGGGCTGTTCTCTCTCATCTCTGTTTGTGAACACACACAACATGGGCTGAAGGATTCTGAGGCTCTACTATCACATCCATCCATCCCCACCCCTCAAAGGTGCCAAAGCTTCAGCAGACTCAAATATTACATTTTAAAAGTATCCAGACATCACTGATGTCTGCCATACCTTCAGACTGGACTTTCACTTTACTGTGTGTGCTGGTTTTACTAAAAACTGCTCAGAGGTCTTGCAAAAAAGAAGAGGTGATACCAGACTGGAAATGCAGGTTTTATAATGGTATCTGTGCACTACGAGCAAAGTGCTCATGTTTGGGACACAAGGCGTCCTTACAGTAGCAGACTAAAAAAAGCTGGATGCACTGTCAATTTAGGATGCAGCCCTAGCCTACACTAATAGCAATATGGAATTGCATCTCCAAACCCAATATTATCTTGGGCCATTCCTTGTTCCCTGTGTAACTGACCAACTTTATCTAACTCTAGGTGCAAGTCTTAGATCAATACCCTTGACTCTGGCCTGAGTCAACCAGCAACCTCTAGTGTCCAGAATTAACAACTATCTAAGCAGTTGGTAGACGTGTTCTCTTCTATGGAAGAATTAGAATACATGCATGCAAGCAAGCAAGCATACATACATGATGACACAAGGAGTTGCTTTCAGGGTGAAGGGTTATCTTACCAAAAGCACATTTCAATCCTCTAGTCAGGATTCTGCAGCACTGCAAACCATGTTTTGACATAACTACATTAAGCAGAATTCGAATATGCTGCCATATTCCCCAAAATTTCCCCAAGAGTTGCCATGCTAATATGAGCCGAAATATTTCAGCCAAGAGGAAGCTCTCAGCAAAGCATAGAGCTTGCTTAAGAGATCCCCTCTATTCTGCCAGAGTACAACTTCATCAAACCTCTATCAAAAGTACAAAATTTCACTTTTCAACCACCCAGCCCAGCAGAACCTCACAAAGCAGCATGAAGGGTATGTGAGTGTTTAGGCTCTTTAGTACAGGGCAACATATTCCCAAAAAAACTCGGGTGAAGGAAGGATAGTCAAAGCCTGAGGCCACACTGACAGCAAGACAGGAGCCAAAAGAGAAAAGCAGCGCCAATGCAGCCCCTAGTGCTGGACATCTCCAGAAACCTCCTCCCACAAATCGCCCCACCACTGCTTTCTTGCCATCTCTATTCTGAAGCTTTGAGAAGTAGCCTGGCTCTCCTGGTTGAGGCCACCTACCTACCTGACCTACACATTGGTCACCTCGTTCAGGTCACTGACCAAATATATATCTCAATCAAATATACACCTCAATGGAAACCTTCCGATCTTTCTGGCTTTGGCTTGCTGTTCCTCCAAAACAGAGCAAATACACACCCAGAAGTCTAGCCTCTGCTACAAACCACCTCCCTGATATTGCCTGCTTTCCTCTCTTCTCCCCACAACACCTTTTCCTGAGGATCAACTTGCAACTGTCTTCCAAGGAGAAGAGAAAACCAGCCAATTTCACTACTGGCAGGTGGGGTGGGGGGTTTGAAAAGTCAGGGAACAGAGAAGAAACAGCAACTTCCCAGCCAGATTACCCCACCTCCACCCCCAGATATGATGCCCATCCAAACCAGATAATCAGCCAGTATTCAGTAGAGCCCATGTTGCCTTTCCGTCTAGTACCGCTACCTACAACACACTCCCCATTGGATTTGGGATCGAAGACCCGCTCCCTTTCCAGTCCCTATCACTGCACCACCCCAAAGCCCCGTGGCCAGGAAGAAGCCATGGAAAGCCGCCGCCGCCACCATCTCTCCTTTCACCTCCACCACCACCACCACCACCTACTCCTCCTCTTCGTCGTCGCCGTCCTCCTCCTCCTCCACCACCTCTATCGGCCCTTCTAAGCAACCCGGGACACCCGGGTCTACTCAAACTTGATCCGAGTGCCATCAGCGCCCAGCAGACTTACCTGGGGAGAACTACCGGAGTCTCGCTGCTGCCAGGGAGTGTGGCGGGCGGGCGGGAGGAAGGGGGAGGAGGAGGAGGAGGAGGAGGAGGGAGAAGGCAGAACAAGAACTCAGAACATCCCTGCCGGCAGGCGCCTCACGCGAACCCAGCCATGGAGGGGCTGGGAGGAGAGAGAAAAGTTCAAAATGAAAATAATACGAGGCAGGAGCTGGGCTACAATTGGACCAGGCAGGAACGGGCCGCGGGGGGCTGCCGAGAGGCCTAGCCGCGCTGAATGGCAGTCGGAGGAAACAGGGACGGCTTCGGTGAAAAGGAGGAAGCCCGTCCTTTGTTTGCCAGGTTTTCCCTGAACAATGGCTGCTCCTGCTGCTGTCTCAGGCCCTCTGTTGGGGTATGGAGGAGGCTCTGCTATTGCACACACGCTCGCTCTCGCGTACACGCACGCACACACACGCACACACACACACCTCCCTGAGCCTTTCAGAAAGAGGCCCAGAAGCTACCCAACGAGGAGGCCCTTCCTCCCGCTTCTCTCGCCCTCCCTCCCCTCTCCACACCCGCCTCTCGAGGGGCTGCTCTGATCGCATAAAAGAGGGAGGGATCTGCCATGCCTAGGCTGAGAAAAACAAAAGGGAGAGACAGACTCAGACAGAAAGAGGTAAATCCCAGAGAGGGAGGGAGGGAGGGAGGGGAAAGGGTGCGAGGCGGCCGGAGAGGAAGAAGGTGGTGCGCTGGGGAAGAGGTGATGCCATCGTGGGGGTGGGGGTGGGGAGAAGAAGTCTCCCATCCTAAGCAAGGCCGGGTGGTCGGGGAAGAAAGAGACCTCGCAGGAAAGTGCCAGCCAGGGAGCGGCTCTGGGGCTGCTCCAGCGATCCATTTCCTCAATCTACGCTGGACGGTCTCCATAGGAGAGGGTTTTATTCGGCTCCGCCATCTGCATGGATTTCGGAGTCCATATCGTTTAAATTCGCTTAAACGGGCGGGGAGGGGTCGTGCGTTTGAAACAGATCGAAGCGCGCATTTCTCCTATGAAGTTTCTTGCAGAAAGGCTGCAGCCGTAAGAACACGTCCTGGCAAGGAAACCCTGTTGAATTTAGGAGGACTTACTTCCCACTAAACACGCACAGAATCCGGCTGGAACTGGTGTTTCGTTACCCTCTAATCACAACAACAGAAAATAAATACGAACAGAAGTATTAAATGGGCGGGAGATCTGGCAAATCGCTGTTTAACCAGACCAGCTCCTGCTTGGTTACAGAATTTCAAGTGGAGGTGACCCAAAAGCACTTCTGCCAAGACGAACAGGTTGTACATGGGCGTCAAGGTGTTGAGGCACATTAGGCCCCTGTCACCGAAAAACATCAACTACAAGTCAGAGGACCTGGTGCCTTTTGTGAGATGGCAGGTCCTTTTCTAAATGTAGAAAATTACAATTATAGTCTTGCCTTTCTTTGCCGAAGAGGCTGGATTTGTGTCATATTATTGTGGGTAAAAACAACAGAATCAAGTTAGTCCCAAGGCCCACAACCTTGGGAGACCATGGTGAAAGCATGGAGCTCCTGAATCTTCAGATGTAGCACAGCTGTCAATAGGACAGAGCCACTGTCAAGAAAAAGGATGCAATCTTAGCCTAGGGCTCCTTTTAAATATACCATGTTGTAATAATCACATGTGCCTTCAAGCATATGGCAACTACCTCCCTCATTTTAACCCCTGCTGAATTACCACAAATACTCTGGTTTCTATTGCAGTGTGTGATTTATGTGTATGCTCAAGACTTCCTCCTGGTGTTTCATCTTATAAAATGGATTAATCTATAGAAGGCTTTCCTCCCCTGGAAATACTTATGTAGTATTGGTTTAAAACTACTCTGTCCCCTCCATACAAGGCCAGACCTGTCCTGGGATAGAGGAAACTTGCAGGTACAATTCCCAACAGACTAAATATCAGATGTTATTATAACATGAGACCTACAGTGAAAACAGGGAGGCATACAAGGTAGTGCTTTCCGGAAATGGAGTAAGTTCTCAGTGTCTATTCTATTGATATTCCATATTCTGCAGAACCACATTATTCCAAAATAAAGAGACCTGTGACAGCTGAAGCAAATGAAAATTGATTGGTGCAGCTGAGATTTTTTCTCTCTCTCTTTCAAATTATTTTTGCATTTTTGTGCAGCTACACAAATCCCCTTCTCAGACACAGAGTTGTGGGTTCTGTTTTTAATTTTCCAGCAAAACCTAGCACTTTAACAAACATACCATATGGGGCAGGGATCAATAAGATAGGGAACATAAAATGAGACACTTTCTTTTAGAGAGGATAAAAAAATAAAGGAGGGGATGCAGAAGTGCCTGTGCAAAAGATCACACACACACATGTACATTCATAACTATTCCAGAACATTGAGAGCTTTTTAAAAGAAAAATAATTAATTTTTAGCTTTAACTGTTAAAACTTTCAAAATAGAGACAACAGTGTGTTAGCTGCTGTAGTGAGGCTAAATCTACTGGAAGCCTGAAGTGGAATTGTCTTTTTCAACTAGCATTTAAAATGCTAGATATTCATCTGAGCAGGTATGGAGAAGAAGCAGCTTGAAGATGGTACTAGTCATGCTCTAAGGAACTGCGTTTGCAAGTACAGTTGTAAGCCTTTAGGCTGCACATCTGTTTTCTTTTTCACAAAAGGAGTTCAGACTTGCATTATGTGCTGAAATACCATGTCTCAGACAAAGTTGAGCCAAAGTGCTGTGTGTGAGAATGCCACTGGGACAAGCCATAGCTCTGCTTTAGGAAACAGCATAGCAACAGGAATGCTTCTAATTATCAGGATTTAAGCTACAGAATACAAGCCACAAACTTCCCAAGATCCTTTTGTTTCCAGTGAGCAACTACACAGATCTGGGTTTGGGATACAGAAGACCAGAATCACATTTAGCACAGGATCCCATCCCCAGCAGAGGTCAGCTCCAAATCTACTGACTACAAGTCTATAATACAAATACAAACACAGAATTCCAGTTTGTGGTCATGTATCTTTCAAGTTGTAGCATTCACAGTTTAAGACATCCTCAACAAGATCATCTTGATTAATGACTACTGAGAATATTATTTCTGAAGGGAAATAGTCTATATACGAGTAGAAATTAGTTACTCTTATTTCCTGTCACCATGATCTTATGGCAGCATGTTTCAAAGATCAACAGTACATATGCTATGAAAAACAATTTTAAAAAAAAAATATTTTTCCCCTTTTCGTATTAATTTCACTTAGTGACCCTCTAGTACCAGTATGATGGGAAGTACCCAAATATGAATGAATTGTCTGGCTGGTGCTTAGACATCTGCAGAGAGACATTCTTTATAGCCAGGTGTTGGCCTGGGTAAAATCAATAGATGGTATAATCAAGGTTATACTAACAACCCTAGGGGTTAAAAACTACCGTGTTGCCCCAAAAATAAGACAGGGTCTTATATTAATTTTTGCTCCAAAAAAAGCAGTAGGGCTTATTTTCAGGGGATGTTTTATTTTTTTCATGTACAACAATCTACGTTTATTCAAATATAGTCATGTCATCTTCTGGTTGCTGCACAGTGGTGGAGGGCGGGCTTTCACTTAACTAGGGCTTGTTTTGGGGGTAGGGCTTATATTACAAGCATCCTGAAAAATCATACTAGGGCTTATTTTCAGGTTAGGTCTTATTTTCAGGGAAACAGGGTACATCTGCTACTAAGTTCTCAAGTCTACATTCAGCCTCACCAGTGAACCACATCACTTTTAGCATAATAAACAGCAGTGTTAGATTTTCTTCCCTTGACTGCTTCAGTATCATAGCCCATGCCATGGAAGGCAGCACGGTCCTGATTCTGATTTGAAAAGACTACAAACAGTTATCTTAACCAACTTCAATTTGCAGGGAATATTTCTATGAAGTGGATGGGTAACAGTGTTACACCCACTTGGAGAAGCACAGAAGCAGCGGATTTGTCATTTGGTGTGCCCAGCTGCTAAGGCTGTCATGATGACGTCTGGGAAGTGCTGGTGCCATTATGTTCATTACTGCAGCAAAGGTTTATGAGTCATTCTCAGAACACAGGGCAACAGACCAGAGAGCAGAAGGTTGAATGGTCAGACATCCTAAAGAGCTGGCTGTGAAAGTTTTGCAGATAAACCCAACGTTTAGCAAAAAAACAAACAAAACAAAACAAAGAAAGCTGGGGGCGGGAGAAAATGCAAGAGAACACAAACCAAAGAATTAGCTGGCATTAACCGACAATATCCTAATGATTCATAGTGATACAAATTACTTCAGTGTGGAAGAGATGCATGACCTAGAGAAAAGTAGTATCTCAATAAGCAGGTGTTTATGATTGTTTCTTAATCCAGCCACCATAAAAGTTCAGTGCTTCCATATAAAAGGGAGATTCAACTGCTTGCCATAACAGAAATCTGGTGATATCGGGGAGATGTTGTTGTTACATGCCATCAAGTCGAAACTTACTTATAGAGATCCTGACAGGGCCTTCAAGGTAAGTATGGTATTTAAGGTGTGGTTTTACCAGTTTCCATGGCTGAACAGGGATTCAAACCCAGGCCTTCTGAGTCCTACTCTGTCACTCTATCCACTACACCACACTGGATATCGGTGTGTGGAGTGGAAGTTTGCCAAATCCCAGTTTGTCATTATTTCTGTGCTGTACATCCTTCCCTATCATCTCTGCATAGGCAACCTGGTGTGCCCTCAGATGCTTTGAACTACAACTCCCATAAGCTGTGATATGAGCCATGCTGGCTGGAGCTTATGGGAGTTGTTGTAGCTCAAAACACCAGTTTGTCTATCCTTGGCCAACTATACTTGGCCAGTATTACAATGGACTTGGGGAGATGGAACAAATTCTCCAGTACAGCACAAGGCTAGAAGATTTTACACAAGCAAAATCATTCATATTGAATTAAATGCTGTAGTTGATGCAGGTCCTATCAATATAACTTTGACCCCGTTTGTCCTTTGACAATGGATACTTTCAGTTTGTGTTGTCTGAGGATGTGGGCAGGATCTTTGGAGATGATAGCCATGTGTGCTAGAACCTTGTCCTTCCTGACTTATAAAAGCAGCTGACTGAAGAGTCAGTGGCTGGGAGTTCAATTCCCCATTGTGCCTCCTGTAGAGTCAGCCTGTGTCACTTTGGGTGAGCTGCAAAATCCCAGGTCACCCCCAGAAAAATGGAGTGTAAACCACTTTGAGCATTCTTTACCTGGAAAAAGCATGTCAGAATTGACTTGATAGCACAAGTCAATTAAGCAGGGACTGGCTGAATGGCTAAGGAGAGCAATGAGTTTCTCCTCGCAGCAAGGCCGGGTACAAGCATGCCTTAAGGAAACAGCAGTTAAGACTATTGTTTTAAAAGCCCTCTTTGGATCCCACTGTATTAGATAATTATTGGTCAGTCTCTAACATTCAATTTAGGTCAAGGTATTGGAGTGGCTTCTTAGCTCCAGAGTTTCCTATCCTGGATGAAGTGGATTATCCAGATCCACTTCAATCTGGCTTCAGTCCCAGTTATGGGATAGAGACTGCTTTGGCCACCTCAGTGAATGACCTATGCCACAAACTAGATAGGGGAATGTGTCCCTGTTTGTTCTGCTGGACTTCTCAGCCATTTTCAATATGACTGACTTTCTGGGTCACCTTTATAGAATGGGTCTTGGAGGTACCATTTTACAGCAGTTCCAATCTTTCCTGGAGGACCAAACTCAGAAGGGGGTGTTGAGAGTTCTTTTTGATATCCTGGCCATTGGCTTGTGGATGCTCCCAGGGTCCAATTCTGTCTCCCATGCTGTTTAATATATACATGAAACCACTGGGAAATGTTTTCTGTAGTTTTGGGGTTCGGTGCCATCAGTATGCTGACACTCAACTCCCCTGGAAGTCCTGCAGACATGGACACTGCCAGACCTACAGTAGGCTCTGGGACCAGTCATCTCATCCCAGGGAAGGAGGAACACCTGGGGAAAAAGGCAGGGGTCAGGCTCTGCAGGCGGCTGAGAGACATGAAGTTAGAAGAGGTGGAGGGGAAGCGGAGACCAAGACAGTGTCTGAGGGGACAAACACAGGGAACTTGAGGCAGGAGGAGGGCTGGGGTGACACACTGGTGGAGTCAGTGCTGGCCTTCCTGTTGGAGGACTTCTTCAAATATATCCTGCATTGGGGCCCTTGGACCAGCGTCCTGGTGGAGCTGTGTGTGCCTCATGGGATGGTGTGGTGGTCCATGGTGCAAACTGGGATTATAGGCAGCTGATGCCATACCAGAGTCATCACCAAAGACCACCCCAGCTACTTGGCTAGCCCCCAAACCTGATGCAGGTGCTTGAAACACTACTGCCAGTGCCAGCGGGAACATCTTGAGGTGAAGATGTGGCAAAATCTCAGGGCTGGGGGTGGCTCATCTATACAAGCACTCTTTGTGGGGTGTAAGGAGGTAGAGGCAGCTTCAGGAACCCTTGGCTGCTCTGTGGTTCCTGTTTGTTCCAGCCTCAGTGGAGTCAACTGGAGACCCAAAGACTACTACAGTGCACTCTACACAGGGCTACCTTTGAAGATGATTTGGGAACTTCGGCCACTTCAAAATGCTGTAGCCAGACTGCTGACTGACACTGGTTACAGGAACCATATAACTCCCCCAATTAACAGCTTCACTGTTTATCAGTCTGTTCTCAGGTGTAATTAAAATGCTGGTTATGACCTATAAAGCCCTATATGGCTTAGGCCCAAGCTACCTAAAGGACCATGCCTTCCTGGCTTTTAAGATCTTCTGGGAAAGCCCTTCTCTCAGTCTCACTACCCTCAAAGGCTCATTTGGTAAGAACGTGGAAGAGGGCCTTCTCAATGGCTGCTCCAAGGCTTTCGAATGCACCACCCAGAGAAGCCATATTGGCAGGGCTTGAAAAATTTTAGAATGTCTCACCAGTCAGTCAAAAATGTCACCAGTCAGCATGACCGGACTATAGCCTTGCAATTTATGTTAACAAATTTAAACTAGGCACTTGTTCACTTTTATTTCTACATAACAATGCGTACAAACCCAAAATAAATTGTATTACGTACACGGTATTCGCCTATGTCTTCTTAGGGGAAGAAAAGAGGTGTATAAATATTTTAAATTAAATAATTAATTAATTAATTAATAAGTAGATTTCGGTGCAGTTCTCCAGCGGTGGAAAGGTAGGGAGCTGACTTCGTCGCTTGTATGCCTTTAAAATGTTTTTTTCATTGTTCTTTGTCTTTTCCTTTGCCTTCTGCTTTTCGGTTTTCTTGGTTGAGGGTGGGGGAATTCGAATTTCCCACCATTTCCTGCCTTGGACTGCAATTCCCAGAAGCCTTCACCACCAGCTGTGATGATTCCCAATCTAGGGTCCCCCCAGGTGTTCTTGGACTGCAAATCCCAGAAGTCTTCACCAGCAGTTGGCCAGCACAAGAACCAGTCCAAGGACTCCTGGGTGACCCAAGATTGGGAATCACTGATTTATACCCTCAGACTTGGGTTGCTTTATTACCTGTGTGCCTGTGGGGTCATGAACCTTGTATTTTGAATGCCTTTCTTTTGAATGTCTCCAGCAAAAATAAAACTGACAGCAAAAGAGCCCAGCCTCTTAAGGAGCCACGGTTCCCTCCCCTGCCAGGATGTGTCCTCGTTCGGTTGAAATTGGGAGCAGGGAATCTCCATATTCTCCAGCATGGGACTACTCTACATTCTCCTGCAGAGCTATATCTCTATGTGCTGCTCGAACTCTCTTCTTGCGAGAAGAGGGCAGTTTTCCTTTTGCAATGGGAGGGGGGAGTGTAGGACTGCAGGATTAGAAAGAGACAGGCGGAGGGGAAGGAGGCAGGCAGGCAGGGAGCTGTGACTCGTCCAGCAGCATTTTTCACTCGTCACAGACGAGTGGATGAGTGCATTTTTCAAGCCCTGCATATTGGCCCCCTCCCTCTTGACTTTCCATCACCAGGCAAATACCTTCTTTTTCAGGCAGAGTTTTAAGCAAAAAGTGGGTTTTAGGAATGCTGAATCTATTATTGAAAATGTTTTAAAAATTGTGATTTTAACATTACTCAGAGTTTAACTGTTTTTAGTATTGTTTCTTACCGTGTTTTTAACGGTGAATAATTGTTAAGTGATTATGAGTTGCCCCATCCCCCTATGGGGAGAAAGATGACATATTAAATCAATCAACCTCTACTTGTTGCACATGTGAAGATGGAGGGAGTCCCTCTTTCTTGGAAAGCAACGTAATATCAAAATCCAGGAACAGAGGGCTGACTGTGGCTACAAATCCTTCCACACTTGTTTAGGGAGGGTAAGAAGCAACCACTCATGCAGATTTGCACATTTTGGTCAGCAATCGCACTTTCAAGTAGCACCCATCAGCCTACTCTCTGTCTTCTCAATCCCTAGCAGCAACACATATTCAGCAACCTTTGAGAAGAAACATATGCACTTTCCACACAATCAGCCACATTGAATTCACAGTCCTTGCTATAAATATTCTGGAAGTACAGCAGGTTTACAGTGTATCCCAGCTTCAACCACAGCTCTCAGAACAAGCCTCACAGAGATCCAGCCACTTCAGCTGGTTCTGTGAAATTAATACTTAAAGAGGCACTGGATTAATGCTGAAGTGTGACTGGAATGCAGTTGGCTTAAGTCTCATTTGGCCTTTCTCTTTGCTCCCCCGCCCCACTGCATCTCAGATATCTAGCAGTACAAGACCCATCTCACATAGCTCCCCATACACCCACTTCTGGTAGTTATCTTTTCAGTCCTTTTGTGTCTCCTTATTCACCAGCCTTTTTACTGCACTCTGTGCAGCTAGCACTGTGGCTCTGGGAGCCATAAATCACTTGGGGACACAGCTTTATGGCCATGGATCCAACCACGTGACAAGGGATGCCACCCTCAGACACTGAGCACTTCCCCTTGTTATAAAAGACACAGCTGTTCAGAAACTCAAGCCCTTTTACAGGTGCTCCGCCCCACCTGTCCACTTGCCCCATGAGTTAGGATATCTTAGGAAACACGGAGAGGGGTGCAGGCTGGATTCAATGTCCAACTCATGTGTGCTTGATCCTAGGGTTGAAGGCTGTAAAAGTGCTAGAGGCCATTGATGGTCTCTTGAGAAATCACCAAAACAGAGGTAGGTATAGGACTACCCACCAAATGTTCCTATTTGCCAGCCAATACCTTTAAGCTGTGGATATCTGTATCTGTGTGTGTAAAGGGAGGAGGCACCCCCATGTCTGAGGCAGGTGGTCTGCTGTGAGGCTTGGTGGCATAATAAGTTGGAGGGGAAAACCTCTGCGCACTGCAAAGTATTCAATTGAGCAGGTGTTTCCTGTCACTAGCTTCCGACAGTTAAGTGCTTCTTCCAGGCCCTGCTGATTCAAGGCATTTACCTCTCCCCAACCCTACTACGTCTAGCTCTGGAGGCAAAGATATTGCTGTTGTTCAGTTCTTTGTCACTTGTAATCAATGGAAGTCTCCAGTGGTTTTTCCCACCAATGAAATGGTGACACTACATTCCCAATCCCTGTGTGAGTTAGTGCTGTGGGTGCTGTTAATGAATTTCACTGTATGAAAAAATATGGTTTCTTCTATAAAACAGCCTCTAGGAGGGTTCATGGCCACAGGATGCTTCAGCTCCAGGTGGATTTTTTTAACTTATCAAAACAAAAACAAAAGAAAAAAAGAAGAAGAAAAAAACAGAAACAAAAAAACAGTACAAAATACATTCAGGTTTCTGGTGCAATAATACTATTCCTAGAAAAAGAACCACAAAAGCTCTTTCTACCAAAGCTTTTCACTGCCCTTCAGGTGGGCATCTTTAGCCTGCAGAGGCCTTGAGTTACTGGATCTCTTCTGTTCTTTGCTGGCAGCAATATATTATCAACTCTGCCTCCATAGAACTGAATAAACCAATATTTTGGACTGAGGAGACTGATACAATTGGTCTGTATAAAATTACATAATATTACTATTTTACATAATAGAATCTTCTTTTGTTGATCTCAGAAAAGGACAAAGAGCTGTGGCAAGCACATAAAGTGGGCTCTTTTTAAAGATATGAGGGACTGGGGTGAGGGAATGGGAAGTGTTATTTTTCCCCCCTTGGCCTTCCCATCTCTGGTTAGTGCCCCTTCTGGCTTTAAGGGTTAGAAACGTGCTAAAGGGTGTAATGTCTACAACATAAAAAAGAATGTTAATGTTCAAAAGATGCTAAAATCTATCTCCAGCATTAGTTCCTGTGTTTTGTACTGTGTATTCATGGAACTACAGAATGCACAACATCCTAAATGTGATCTGGGTAACATGCTTTAATTTGTCTGATGAACCTTCACTATGCTCAGAAGATGGCCACAGAAACATCAAGTTAAAATCCCTTTGTAAAGTTCTATTTTATATCCGGCATCTAGCCACAAACACAGAAAGGAAATAGTTTAAAATGTATTCTGACCTGAACACTTGAAAGTATTTAAATCTAGCCTGTAACCTTCACCAGTTTCTGCTCTAATCTGTAAAGAATCTATAATGTATTTTTCTTTCCTAACCATAGTACAGGCTCCCTAAAGGCAAGAAGTTTTACAAAGTCACAGTAGACTATTTGGGAGTACCCGGCCTAATGATCAGCGGCTGGTGGGCCAGGGGCCCAGTTCAGAATGTTGAAGGCTGCCATCTGGCCCATTTACCAGAAGTGTTTTCTGCTGATTCTCCTTATTTGTTTGCTTTCTGCTCAGTTACTGTGACTCTGTCTGCAAGGCAGACTGGGTGGAAGTAGGGGATAAGAAGACACCACTGTAGCTTGCCCAAGAGGAAGATGTTTCAGAAGTAGGTTTTGATGAAAATTCTGTTTTACCAACAATGTTAGTGTAGCTTCTATATGGCTGGGTCCAGGGCATAATTTGGGAACCCTTCTAAGGAGCACTGGCTGTGCCTATCGAGAGGGAAGTTATCAATCTAGCTTTTGGCTTGACATGGGCTGGCAAACCAATCTGTTTGCTGATCACAATGCTACAGGGAAACGGCAGTACTTGCAATATTTTCCCCAGCAAAAATGCTACTCCTGTAGCATTGTGCAGCTCGCTGGTCCTGTAGAATGTTCCAGTTCAGCCCCCTCGTTTCTCCATTTCCTTAACCTCTTAGTTTCATGTTACTTCAAAGCATGCCATCCTCATTCCCTCGTGATTTTCCTCCTGCCACAGAAGGGGCAGAAGAAGAAGAAGGAAAAAACCTGCTCCTCCCCATCTCTTCAAGCCACCTGCCACCAAGCCAGGAGAAAAAGCTTAGACAGAACTACAGGAGCTCAGGCACCTCTCGCCTGCGCTTTCATTGAGCAGGAAAGGCCATGGAAGTGACTAAAATCTATCAGATTGTCTGGTCCATTCAAGAGATATAGGACAGCCAGGAGAAAGGAGCTAAGAAGCAGCAGTGACCATTTCAGAAGTAAAAGAGGAAAGGAAGCTGTAGTGAAAACACCATTAATTGCCTTTGGAACAAAAATGCATTTCCTCACAAACCCACAACCTAACATTGTTCCAATCCAGAACTTTTCACTGCAGACAATCTGACTGATGACACACTCATCCCTTCTTACCTGCTTTACAAGAACTGCATTTGTTATGAGCTTCTGCCAGTATATCTCTCTCCATCTCATATTGCTATACAGGGACCTGGTGTAGGTGGTGGAACACGTAATCTGACATGGCTCTGGTAATGCCTTGGAGGACTACCAAAATGCTCATGGTGATTTGCATGTGGCCCACAGGTTACAATCTGCCCACCTCTGATGTAAGCTATTAAGATAATAACATGGGTTGATTCTCCAAGACAGCAGGCTGCCTAGCCAACCTTTGTATGGAAAAAAAGGGACAAAGCTATTCACAAGCTGAGAAAGCTTTGGGTGAATCTATGGGACATGCCTGGAGCTAAGTTAAGCCCTACATGAACTTGGAAAAGGTTAAAAAAAAGAGCATAAAAGGTTACTTTTCACAACTCCTAACAGTAACAAATCAAGGCAGCAAGTTGCAACCAAAGCTGGGGTTGGGGAAAAGCAACTTGTTTGTTTGCGATGGCTTCTGCACCCTCAATTTTAGTACTGCTATTTTTAATTATCTTTTATTGTAGATAGCACACTAAAGGCACAAATTGATAAGGGGAAGGCTATCATGGCACCATAGCATAGTACCACAAACCACATATCAATGCGGCCGAGATGCTGACCTTACTGCTGGCACCCCTGCTTGAAGTAGGCAGTGTTGACAGACCTCTTGGTTCAATGGTAGCCGAGTCCAAAGGGAAACAAACAAAATAGCCAGCCAGTCTGGGCATGCACAGCCCCAGCTAGAAAAAGCATGACTGGCAGCCAACCTAGTCCAGCTTATGGGGGAGGATGAGTGTACAACAGAGGTGTGGGTAATGGTAGTGGGTGGAGGTGGGTTTCTTTGTGCATTAGTATATGCTTCATATACTGATGGGTAGAATAATCTTAACCTTAGATCTCAGAACTGCAGAGCTGGAAGGGAGCCTATGGATCATCACGTTCATCCCCTGTCAAGAAGGCACAGTGTGGCATCAAACTCCCAACTTCTGGCTCTGCAAACAGATGCCTAAACCAATGAGCTAACTATATTGAATGCTTGTAAACACAAGCATGTAGCATCAGCAACCTATCTGTGCACAATCCAAAGATAAGGGTGGGTGACACCTTCATTAGACCACTAAAATATTTCAAAAGAAGCTAGTTTTTTAATCTTACAAAAGTCTTCATCAGGCCGGGCATTATAGAGATGGGGGTATTATAGGAGAAATATGCAAGTTCCAAAAATCATAGCTCTATGTACAGGCCAGGTTCCTTTATTTAAAGCAAGTTCCAAAATGCAAAGTGCATTTTAAAAGCCCTCCAATTTTTGCTTCATGTTTAATTGGACCTGTTCAAGTTCATTTTCAGAAGCTGGTCTGGGTTGCAACTATTCTTTGACATTTGTTTTTTTCTGGTGAGCAGAATTCATATTTATAACAAGCAAACTCCTAATCAGTTCACTATGTGTCTATTCAACTCTCCTATGAAGAAAGAGTGGTGAAAATGTGGTGGAAATGTTTCTCGCCATATGCACGCAATTGTGAGAAAAAAGAGTGTTGTTTTCACAACAGGAAAACTCAGTAAAGCCCTGATGGCATAAAAAGAGGCTTGAACTATTTGGTAGTAAGTTTAGCATTTGTTACTGAGTCCTTCCAATGGGTGCAGTTTCTGAATCCCAGGAGAGTTGGAGAGTGTTATCTGTCACCAGCACTGAAGCCAACAGGGAGCAACACCAACTGCAACACAAAGATTAGAACTTGCTAAATGTTTTTTCCTGCTTGGACCCAGAGCTGGGGAATCAAGGAGGGGAAGATGGAACAATACTTATTCCATAGGGAACTATCTGTTTAACTAGGCAGAGGCCCAACAAGGATTGTAAGCCAGGCTAGATTGGACTGTACAGCCCTCCTGGGGCAGAACTGGCAGGAGAAATAATATTTCTGGTGCAATCAAGATCCCTCTGGAATCCAGATGCTAGAGCTAATGGAGAGGATGGGGTGGCACATATGCCTGAACCATTGTATATAGTTGTTACTAAGGGTGGGTATCTGTGAATTTCTGCAAACATGGTTATATTATCAATTGCATTTATGTACAGTACTTGGGATTCATTCTAGAAATCATCTTTGTTGTGTCTTTGAATGTGCACTTTTGTGTGTCTGTTGTTCTGCTTATATTTTGATTACTTTTTTTAAAAACCTGCTTTCCGTTGATTTGGGATTGCTTTTAAATATTTGCTCTTTCTGTGTGTAGGTATACGTGCCAAACTGATTTGCAGAATAAATGTACTGGATAAACTGAAGTTCAAGATATTCATGCCTTGGCACACCTGAGCTCTGCAGCTCCTCCCTGCCCCCACTCTGAGTAGATCCATGCAAGGAGGGGAGAACTGGCAGCAGCATCTCCATGGCAGGACAAATCTAGAGAGCCTACATACAAATACATATACAGAGCCTATCCATCAGCCCACCAACTGGAAGGCAATTTGCTTTGCACTAGTCCTGGGGGAAAACAAATGATCCAGGATTGTCTCTAGTCCATCTCTTCCAAATTCTAGGGAACAGGTCTATGTCATGGAATCCGTGAAGGATCAAATGCTTCTCTTCCTAAGCAGATGCAAAAGAAACCCTGCAGATTCTCTCTACTTCCCAGAAATTGAAGGAAACCATGAGTACCATGTGTAAGTACCTGATAAGCACCCCACAGTTTTCTGGTAGGAAAGAAGCTCTACTGGATCCCCCACAGTTGCCAATGTCAACATGTAGCAAGGATCTCAGGTCTACTCTGTGCAGCAGGGCCATGTCAGAGGTTGCCATGGCATCTTTGCCTGTGTCTCAGCATGTTTCCATCCTTACTTTTCAAAAGAATGTGAAAGGAGTGTGTCATTTCCTTTCCTTTCTAGAGATGCCACAACAGGAACAGGCCATCTGCTTCCTCTAGAAACTTTCCACTAGAAACCTCATAAGCTCCTGACAGCATGACTGAGGATAAGGGGTCATGAATGGCATCCATCAGCCAATCTCTGCTCTATATTATGCCTCTTTCACCTCCACTGTGTATGCTGGGAAGCAGGATCTTTTGTCAGGTCGGAGGGCCAATTTTAAGCCCAATGATCTTATGGGAGCAAAAAAGGGGAATGTGAAACCAGAAGTAGGTGGAATCCACATCCAGTTTTGAAAAAAATGCTATTTTTGATGTTAAGCACTGAATTGTGATGGTGGGTACAACTTCCACATGTTTAAAAAATGAACTGCTGCTCTTGGAGACTTCCGGAAACAGTGTTTGTTTGTTTGTTTGTTCCTCCCTTCCTCCCAGGAGAACAATTATTTTGCTGGGAGCTGGGAGAGCCTGATGCACAAAGAGCCACAGAAACAGCCTGGGGGTGGGTTATGCAGCCCCAGGCCCACACTTCGCTGGCCTCTGGTGATACAATTGTATATAGTATCATGAGTTTGTGCATTTGAACCAACTTGCACCTTATTCATATGGCCATGTGATACTATTGGATCCATACTTTCTTCACATGAAAGCCACAGAAATGATCCTGAATATCATGTAACAACATTTCATAAGCAGAAAACAATTCCTTCTAAGTTGGTAAAGTTCCATTTTAACAGTAAGGAGACTTCTAACAATACCAGGCTTCTTCCATCATCAATACACCCAACATCTTAAATCGTCTTGTCAAGTTCTGAAAATGACTTTAAAAAGCCGAAACACACAGGAGACTATGTTGTTTCATTTCTGACCCTTTGATACATTCTGCCACCAGACTTTCAGAGTTTTTGTCTAGGGAAAAAAGCAGTGGTTAATCAACCTTAAGCTAAAATTGGTGTTTTAGAGATCAGATTTTAATCACCGGAGGAAGATGCTATAGAAAGCAATTTCTGTGCATCTCCTGTCTCAGCCCAGCAATAGAGTCAAGTTCTTTTCCCAATAAGAAAAGATGTACCTATTTTCCTTAGCTAAATTGTGACTTTGATTAAATGTCCGTAGAATATCACCAATACTGATATTCTGTTCTAACTGGTTAAAAACAAGATGATAATTGAAAGAAACATGGGGAAAATCCTTCAAACAGTTTGACTCAAGTTCATGAGACCTAGAGCACAACTGAGGATTCTCACAGCTGCAGCAAAAGACTATAGGCTCTGTACATCGTGTCTATTTAAAGCACGGAATCTTAAAACGTATGTTGCGCCCTACTGCTTAGGAAACTTAGAACTTGGGAAATCTGTCATTTCTTTGGTTATGGGATGGCAAAGAGTTGTAATTAACTTTATTCCTCTCTTGCTGCTGGAAGGACAAGAATTCCGTTTTGGGTAAAGAAGTCAGTAAAATATTCCCCACTTATTCTTCTCTACAGCCCACTCGAGAGTGTTAATAAGAGAAGAGATTTTGTTTTGCTGCATATCATCTGCTTAAATACGTGGTTCCTTCTTTTAAGAACACTGATGAATTCCTAACACTTCTCTGTCTATTTGATACAAAATTCAAAACTTCACAATAAGAGCCATGATGGATCAGACCAAAGGTCTATCTGTTCCAGCATTCTGTCCACACAGTGGCCAACCAGATGCCTACAGGAATTCTACATGCAGGACATGAGTGCAGTATCTTTTGCTCACATTTCTGAACAACATTGAAAAGCACATTAGATACTGGAGGTACTATATAGCCATCATGACTAATGGCAGCTCATGATTGCAATTCATCAGCATTGCACAAACCAGAGGATCAGAACTGAATTGTCCCTCCTGGAAATCTTAGTAGCTATCAGAGATTGGAAGAGTTATTGCATTCCCACAATCCCTGATCCAGCATGAATACTTGGGGATTCTGAGAGCAGTCAAAAAAATAGTGTGTGTGGGTGGGGGGGGGGGGGGAATTCCCCTGCCCCAGTCTCTAACAGCAGTGTTGATGTTACTGGGCAAAACACAGAGAGTACGGTAAGTCAGAGCTAACTTTTTACTGTAGCAACCAATGTGCAAGTGATAAGAACATTATACAGAATCCTCTGTTATATATACGTTCAAAGTAATTATATTCTAAAAAGCAATGGTGTAATACAGCAGACAGTATTAACCCTATATACCTGAGTATTCATCAGGCCAGGCAAGTGAGGTTAGAACTGGAGAGCAGATGTTCTGTGAGAGGGATACGTTATGCACTTACAGGCCTTGTGGGAGGGATCAGATTGCATTCACCCTAACAACAGGGTCCCAAAATATTTTAGACCAAAATGGAGAAATTCTAGCAAAGAAACACATCTAAGATGGAATAGTTGTTTGCATTCTTGCCTGCAGTATCAGTGATCCAGCAGAATTCTGGAAGGAAGAGGAGTAAGAGACCTTTACACTAATGGGAAGGAAACTCCACAGTTAGATGTAAGCAGGATTCTGGCACATTCATCTACCACAAATTGTCCTCACAAAAAACAACAACCAGGTCCTCCACCTTCTGCCACAGAAGGAAGAGAAAAAAAAGAAGAAGACACAATCTTCCTCAGTAGCTTGCTCCACACAGTGAGTTGCCAAACCACACCAAGACTCCTTTACTGATTAGACGTGACTGTTTTTAACAGGAATGCAGATTAGCAGAATTCATCAACCAGCAAGTTAAATAAACACACATAGTCTCTACATTCATCAGCTCTGCGTCCTGGCTTTTGGTGGCATTTCACCAGAAGAACTTAGGCTCCCTCTATAGGGGTGAAATCCCAAGTTGGCCCTTTTTTGGTTGTGGATTTCCAGCTTCTGCAGTGGGCTGGACTCAGTGACCCAATGGGTCCCTTCTAACTCTACAATTCTATGTTTCTATCACAAATTTTATTTTTTTAAAAATACAAAGAGATACAATATGAATTATTGTGCACACCTACTGCAGTAAGGAATCCCACGCTTTTTTACTCTGAAATCAAACGGTTTGCAACAGAACTCACTCTCAGGGAAGGATGCAATGCAGCCTAATGGCACAGTGCTAAGAATGTGTACTTGGAAGTTGGTCCCTCTGTCAATAAGTGATGCTGACTGCCTGGTGTGCAGGATTACTGTCTAAGATGCAAACCATACACACAAAAAAAGCTTAAAGGGATCTCAGAGATTGTTTGTAAAACGACCATTTAGCCTAACCAAACAGCAATAGTTTCAAACCATAAGGATAAGAATTCAAGTTAGACGCAAGAAAGCAGTTTCTACCTATAAGAGCAGTTAAATACTGAAACAGATAACCTTCTTCCCTTGAAGTCTGCAAAGGCGGGGGGGGGGGGGGAGTAGGTAGAGAGATCTGACAGAAACACTGTTGATATAGGACTTCCTGTTTCAGTGTAGTGCTGGACTGGAGCACTGGGTTGACTCTAGTCCTAGCAAAGTAATTCATCTGAAGTACAGGAAAAGGCAGTAGAGGTTTAAGAACATATACTACTTAATGCAGTCTGCTGCTTCTTAACAATCTTTACATTTCTTGTTATAGTCAGGGTAGTTTAGAAGTGGTAAAAAGTGGTAGATTCTCTCCCTTGCCAGTGATGCCATGGGATTTTAGTTCCTCCCTGGAGAGCAAAAGGTAAACAAACACTCCGTCCTGTGCAATTCCAGTGGGTGTGCAGAATGAACTATACAACTATGGGCACGGTAGAGACCTAGAAGGGATCTGAAGAGCCTGTAGTGAAACAAAATCCTTCATTCTGGAATATTGTTAACAGAATACATCAGACCAGGGAGACAGCAGCCTGATTTCATCCATATTTATGCCGCCAGCAGAGAGCAAGAACAACCAAAGCACACAGGGATGTCTGACAGAGCCCACCCACTAGCACAGAGCCACACACCAATATACTGTAGACAGACATGTGACTCATCTCTTTTTAGGGGCTGTTGTTCCCCACCCTGCCTCACGAAGCTGTAATGAGATTTGTTTCACAGGGAGGGGTGCCCAGACACCAGGAGCATGGGTGGGGCACACAGTCCTAGGCAAAGCACCAGGTGTGGGGAGGAAGGAAAAAACCTTGCCAGAAAAATCTAGGTGATGAGGAAGAGGGTGGATCCAGTTCTGAAGACGCAATCTGCCTTCTGGGAGACAGGAGGATCTGGAGATGCAGCTTATCCTCCCAACCATCAGCCTAAGACACCACTGGCTATTCCATGATGCACCTCCCAGAGCCTTGTATGTCTTTGCCATCAAGGTACAGAGAGCTCCTAATACGTTCCTTTACTGCAAAGGCCACTTTGTAGTAGCAGGGGAGATAGTGTGGAAAAAGGGGCTCCTGTTTGGATGGACTAAGTTAACTAACCATTCTTGCAGTCTATTTATTAGGGTAGCAGGAGGCCCCTCCAGTCATCCCATCTTGGCACAAGATAATGGCTACATCTTCTCCTTGTACATGTCTTTCACCTTGCTGTTACCTCCAGTGTCAAGGCTCCCTTACATAGGGGATTCAGAACCACATCTGCACAGCTGTTTGCCCTCTTCTCGGCAGTTGGGCATCCCAAGAGCTGTATTTCATTTCAATGTGTGTTTGACAGGGTATGTGTGAGAATTCACCCAACCAGTTCTAAGGGTGGAACTATACAGTATGTACAAGCACAGTATAGGAAAAGCTCAACAAACAAGAACCTTCAGGGAATGGCAATTTAGAGGGGGCAGTCTTCAAATCTTCTATCTCCTGCTAATTTTATATTGCAAATCCCCCTCCCCAATATTCCTGCCTAGGTTTTCCTAAGGTACGTACACTTTTGTAAGCATGCATCTGGAGACTGGTTTAGAAAAGTCTCTCTCCAAACCCTTGCAGGACTGCTTATGAGAGCAGTTGAGCTGTCAGCTTAGTAAAAAAGGCAGTGTATGACTAGTGCTAGGAAGGCTGCTATGGGAGTAGAATTCCCATCCCTCCCTCACCCCCATCCCACCAGCTCCAGCCTGTCCTAATAGGAATCTCCCCCCACTGTAGTCCTCTCTGATACACCTTGCTTGCACCTTCCCTGTTCTCAATGCTACTACATGCCCAGGCAATGCCACCTGCCCTGTGTGTGCGCCCCCAGGCTGGCAGCATGGAGACTCCTTTGTGTTTGTCTCAGAGCTGGTTGGCTGGTGAATTCCCTGGGCAGCCGAGCGGCAGAGCAGAGCTAGATGCTGCAGTGTGGCTGGCAAGGGCTCACATGCGCCCAGCATGTGACAGCTCCCAATTAACTCCCGCTCCATTTCTGAGTGCACACAGTGAAAGCAGCGTGCATAGCCCAGTGTAACACTACAGTCCCCCCCCACTCCCCACCAACAAGGCATCCACTATTCCTGCACCCACTGCCTTCATCCAACACTCTCTTTTTTTGTCTCTCCTGCTTCTGTCAAACTCCACTACAATCTGTGGAGCAATAGCCCTGCAGATGGCTTTCCACTTTCATCTGAAAAATGGCCCCTGCCAGTGCCTATTGCCCTCTTGTGGCTTGGTGAATAAGACACTTCCCATTGCCATGCTTCCTTATCTCTTTTCCAATATTCACTGTTGAGAAAACCTGGAATTGGTATGGCATAATTCTCTTTGGTTGGTGTGGGAAACATAGTTTTGTGTTTTATTTTACATCCCTTCTTCCTTCCAAAAAGGATAACCTAAGGCAACTGAAAAAACATCTAAGCAGATTTAAAAACATATAAAGTATATTACTAAAACACTATTTATTTATTTAGTTATACATACCCTGTCTTTCTCCTAAAGAAATACCCAAGACAGCTTACATTTTAAAAAAATTACTGAAAGAAAACAGTAAAATTTTTGAATATTTTAAAAGAATTAAATAAACATTATATTTAAAATATTAGATAAAGGCATTCCTAAAACAGATTTTGTCATGTGAAAACAATCACAGCATTAAAGCAATCTAAAAGCACATCAGAAATACAGATGAAGCACAGCACCCTCCATTAAAAGCTCCTTTCTTAGCAGTCACTCAATTGGCACAAGCCTGCCTGAGTAGGAAAGTGTCTGACTGTTAGTGATTCACAAGAGAGAGGGGAGCCAGCCTAGGCTTCCTCAGAAGAAACCCACAGCCTGGGAGCAACTGCAAGAAACCTCTCATGCTCTCCACCAGATATGCCTGTAAATATGGCAGAAAAAAGTCTCTTTCTAATATCTTAAAGCCCCTCTGGAGTGATGTGATCCTTTGGATGGGCTTCTCCAAAGCTGCATTTATTTTATAGGTCATAATAACCAATATTTTGTATTGTGTTTTGAAATGGACTGGCAGCTAGTGTTGTCATACAAGGGCATTTAAGTCCTCCTTGTGATTGGCCCAGGGAAACAGTTTAGCTGCAGACGTTGGACACAATTCCTATGAACCTAAACCACCATAGCAAATGATGAAGCAGCACAGGTGATTCAGCCCAACAATATCTAGAATTTCCCCACTCCTGATTTCAGTTTGTCAGCATTAAATAAGAGTAATTACATGTCATAAACTCTATTCTGACTTATGGCAACCCCTCCCAGGACTTTCTAGACAGAGCACTCAAAGATAGTTTTACCATTCCCTTCTTCTGGGGGCACTTTATGGCTGTGCAGCTTGCCCAAGGCTACAAGGCCAGCTCTTCTCCCAGGAGGCACAGTGGAGAATCAAACTCCCAATCTCTGGGTCTGCGGCCAGATATCTTACTCACTGAGCTATCCAGCCAGCATTGTCCATATTACATATACCAAATCCCATGAGATCAATTCCAGTGTCTTATTTCGAAAAATAACAATTTTCCAAGTATCTACTTCAATGTATTCTCGAAGGCTTTCATGGCCGGGATCCGACGGTTGTTGTAGGTTGTTGTATCTACTTCAACTCTGATAGTTCAAAACCTACCCTAGGCAATGCAGCTCATGATAATCTGATGATGTGTTAATAGTTCTCTACTCTTTGGCCCTTCAGATGATTTTGCTCCAGATCCCAGAAGCCCTAGTTAGCATGATCAATGATCAAGAATCCTGGAAATTCAAAACACATGGAGAGCCAAAGGCTGAGAATCTTTGAATGGAATACTGAGTACTCCAGTCTCCTGTTGCTCAACCACAGCACTAACCACAATGCCCTAGTTCACTCTATTCTGCTTCCTGGAGGAAATGGGCGACCGATGACTCATCTGGAATTAGCACAGAGCCCATGAGCATCCCTAGTTATTTCTTCCACAGCTGTAGCTTTACTTGTCTAGGCCTTGATTCTCTTTCCTGGGGAAGGTCTATTACCTCTCCTTGCTTCCCTCAATACAAGCCTACATGAAGTCAGTGTTCTCACAGTATCCCACAAAAGAGAAGCAAATCCAGGTTCCCTGCTGATTTGTGGAGATGGTGGTGGTGGTTACATTCTGTCAAGTTGCTTCCAAATTATGGGGACCCTAGTAGGGTTTCTGAGGATGTTCAGTGAGTGGTTTAACATCACCAGCCAGTAAATTACCCTGGCTGCACATGGATTTCAACCCCAGTCTCTTGAATGCTAATCTGACACTTTGTTCATTACACACCACACTAACTCCTCTTGATAGTTTAACACCGCTAAAATGCACTTATTCTGGAAGGCAATGTTGTTGTATATTAAGAATTTGGAAAATACACTTTCCTAGACCACAACTCTCACAATTCCTCAGCCAGAATGATAAATTACCAGCTGCAGGATTCTGGAATTTACAATCTAAAAATATTAACTTTTCTAAGATCTGTATTTCACCCTGATTACTTTTCCATCCTGATTTCCCTGGCTCAAAATTCACCATCTGTATCGATCCTGTTGTTTTATCCTCCCTCCCTTCAGAAAAAAAGCATGTCCATTTTTCATGCATGTATCAAAGGGCTGTGCCTCAAAAGTGTTAAGAGTAGCATCTCTAACCCCTAAATGGAAAACAATTCTCTTTATTGCTAACTCCTTAGGAGAAAAATGTAGGCAAGATTTAGACATGCGAGGTAGCACTTGGATGTTAATGAATTGGGACACCTGCATGTACCCCAGTGTCGTTTTTTATATCTAACATAGAACTATTATTTCCTCTTATTACACATTCAAAAGTGATCCCTCAGAGAGGTGGTCATCAAGAACTATAAATACAGTGGTTTTATTAGTATTTCATGATACCTGAATTCAAGTTTCTAGTCCTAGTCCTTCACAGTTGTGGAGAATTATTTCTGAATTTCAGCAGAACCTAAGAATATCTTAGCTGGGACTTCTAGATGTAAAGAGAAAGGAATTTTTGAGCTCCATGCTATAACATATTCTGTTTCCTAGATCCTCTCACCCCAATATTAATGTTTCCACTGTACTGCATATCTAGTTCTTCCTTGATCTAGTATGTTCTGGAAAATCTGGGGTGCAGCGCAAAGCATTACTTATTTATGTATTTACTCACTCAGTTTATACACTATGTTCCTAGCAAAACTGGGACCCAAGGCAGCTCATGAGAAGATTAAAAACAGTGCAAACAAAATACATTTTGTCGTCTGACCAGATAGGCGGGGTAAAAATACAATAAATAAATAAATAAATACATTCAAATACTACTGAATCAGAAATCCACTTAAAAGCACACCAGGCTCCCCACTCACTAAAAGTGCCTTTCTCAGCAGCCTGTCTGAATAAAAAGGTTTTTGCTTGCTGGAGGAAGAATAACAATGAGAAGGCCAGGCTAACTTTATTTTGAAGGAAATTCCACAGCCTGGGAGCTGCTACCAAAAAGGCCCTCTCTCACATCCCTATGAAATGTTCTCACTGAGGGGATGGCATCAAGTGAAACATTTCCCTCAAATCTCTCAAAGCCCAGGCAGGATCATCTGGGAGAATATGATCCTTAAGGTAGCTGGAATCTGAGTAGTACAGCATGTATAACCTATTCTTATTTATTTTATTTGTTGGACTTCTATTCTTGAGGCTGAAGATAATTCAGAATGAACATTTCCCATAATTTGGAGGTGGCATTTTCCTTCGGGACCACACATGTCCTAAGGCACTTGGTTCCCATTTTCTGTTGTCTCTCACAAAAGTAGGGCATCTGGCAGCTGTAACATTGGTTTGTGAAAGGAGTGGGACTAGGAAGTGGGAAACCCTTCTCTGACTTCAAATGTGTTCTCTGGCAAAGCTACTCATAAACAGAATTGCTACCAATAAACTGTGTGTCTGGTGTAATGAAAACAAGACAGAGCCTATAGTGACTCCAGCTGCTTTCCTATTAGGTGAGCTATGGTGCTGTTGAGGCATTTCTCTTCCGCAATCAGATGGAAGTGAGCCCATCACTGTGGTTCTACCCTGCACTTAAAATTATGCTGTTTCCCCCATCATCATCCTGCAACGCCTGTCCTTAGAGCAAAGGCGGAGATGGGTGGTACATTACAGGTGAGTGGCTTCTAGCAACACCATACTAGTGGGTGGTCTCAGATTCCTTTCCATCCAGCTTAATAAAGTTGTGGAATTATGGGGTTTTAAAACAGAATTTTAAAATGCTTGGTTGTACACAGGCACTTAAAATTAAAATTTCATGAGTGTAGCAAAACAAAAGTCTAATGATAATTGTTGAGCAAATAATAGGAGTGAACATGTTGCAAGTAATAGAGGAGGCATAAACAGGTAATAAAGGGCAAACAATGAAGAAAAGGAATGCTACATACCTTCAGTGGCTGTACTGTACACAACTTTTCCATAACAAGGGAGTCAGCATCTCTTTGCCAATATACATCTGAAAGATTCACATTACAACTCGGAACCCTCATCACCTCCCCACCCCCCATTCCAAATGCCACAAGCTACTTTTCAAAAATCATCACAAAGAAAGAGGAAAACATGGGAACAGAATGATATGAGAGGAAAGTCATCTGGATTTTTAGCGCTAACTCCAGGTGTGCTGTGTTGCTTCTTGGAGTGCCTGTGACTTCTAACAAAGGAAAGGTTTGATGTGAAAAGTCTACAAGCTAGATGGGCTCCAATACACCAGCTCTGGGTGGATATCCCTATCAGCAGCACCCTGAAAAAAAGCCAGAGTGTGTCGAGCAGTTGCCATAAAGTATTCCCTGGGAGAAACAACATCCTTGCCATAAAAAACCCAGATCTGCAGGGATCTGATCAGGCCAATTCTACATTGCATATATATGGGACAGAAGCACCTGCCCTTGGTCCTGCTTGAAAGGGATTTCTGCTGATGAAAATGCAAAGCTTCTTGTAGGTACCTGTACTCTCACAGAGTTTGCAAGGACAGTGGTCCTGGAGTTGTTAAGCTGATAACAACGAAAGGCCATCTACTCTAACTCTCTCCATCAACACAGGCACTCTTATGTCCTACTTCAGGGAGACGGAACATATGTAACTCCCACCATCGTCACCACTGGCTAAACTTTGGCTAGACTAGAGATGATGGGAATTGCAGTCCAACAATGTCTGGAGGACCACATGTTTCCTACTGCTATCCCAACAGTTTATTTTATATCACTCAGCCTGGTGCTTTTAGAAACAGACAAGCAAGCAAGCAAACCTCTGTGTATCACAGGAACCCAAGGAGCAATAGATACATTCAGAAAACAAATCCTAATGGCTTTAGTGACTGACCTATAGGATATACAACACCAAAAGTGGGGAACTCAGGTTTATCAGCCAACCTTTTTAGATTCCAACTGTGGAATGACAACTCATTCATAAAGCCATACACTTCATATCCTTTCCCAAAAAGAATTGTTTACCTGACCTCCTGTGACTTCATAACAAACAGATGTACAGCATACCTTCTAGATCAGTAGATCTGTGTTGAAGATATGTATGAAGATATGCTTGTACAAATTAATGCAATATTCTGATTGCATGAAAATTGTCATCATGCAACGAGCAAAAGGTATATCCAATATCCCCCCCCCTTCATAACACCCCCCTCTTGTTCAGCAAGCACTGTTCTCACTCCTTGTTTTGTTTTGTTTTTTGAAACAAGGATTTGAAGAATTTCTGCTTGGAAGAATCACACAGGGTAAGCCAAAAAAGAGGCTTGCCATAAAGGGGGGAGGATGCTCAGATATTTCTTTCTACTGGACCAGATGGCTATCAAGCACAAGTCTTGCCTTTTTCTCTCAGGAAATTCAGAGCTACACTACACATAGGAATGCCCAACAGAGGCAGCTCTTTTGTTGTAACTTACAAATACCACTGCTTCCCCTTTAAAGGCAGAGGCACCCTCAGCGGAAACTCCTCCAAGTTAATGCACCCCCCCATAAGAGCAGCCACGCGAGAGGCTCATTAAATGTTTCTAGCTGGCAGGAGGCCAGAACCAGAGCTTGTTTGTTCTATATTCCGATAAACAGTCTGTCACGGGCTCTAGGAGCAAAAGCATGGGAAAATCTATGGTTGCAGGAAGAAGATGTCCATGCACAGAGGCACACAGTCCTAGCTGCATTCTTCTACTTTGCAGCTTCCTTTTCCCCCTTGGAACCTTAAAAATAGCTAACCCTCATTCTGGCAAGGGAATGTAGTTTTCCTGAGGGACCTGTTCAACCCCAGTTCGATTTTAAGAACGTATTCATAAATGCTGCTGTCCGTGCTATGACTTTGGAGAAGAAATGGTTACAACACAGCCTATGTTTCTCCTCTCCCTCTGCTTCTCTTACACACAGACAGGCATACATCTTGCAGAGTGGCATTTGATCAGCCCCTTGGCACAGACAGGACCAACCTGGAATGCAAAATAACAGGAGTGGTGTAGGTCTGTCTTTGTGCTAAGAGTATCTCTCAATTAAAGATACAACATGGAGCAACCTCAATCTCTGTAAATGACCCTTAATGCAAGATTCTGTATGAGAAGCCAGGCATTATGAAACTGCACATTCTCACTCTCATACAGGCAGGCACCCTGCTTGTCTGCCTGCCTGCCAGCCCCCTCCCCACCCCACATGTCTCAGCCAGCAGGCAGGGTGGGCCAAGGCAGGGTAAGAGGGAGAACTGGGAAAGCCTGGAGGGAAGAGGGGGAGAAGAAGCCCATGCTGTGCCTGGTGCTTTAAATGTTTGGCCTGGCTTTGGAGGGAGAACACGTGACTTTCTGCTTGAGGAAGCAGCAGCCACTCTGGCAGCTTCCAGCGGGAGATGGAGGAGGAGGAGGAGGTGGTGGTGGTGGTAATGTGGGGGAAGGGAAGTGGAAGGAA
The DNA here is from genome assembly GCA_037013535.1 of Intellagama lesueurii. NCBI lineage: Eukaryota > Metazoa > Chordata > Lepidosauria > Squamata > Agamidae > Intellagama > Intellagama lesueurii. The sequence continues at coordinate 215,556,296 of JBAJHW010000003.1, forward strand.
AGGAAAGGGGTTGTTTAGAAACAGAGATTGCTGCAAGCCTGGGAAGTAGATTCATGCAGACAACAGGTAAGGGAAAAGAAGGGAACCTGTGGGGTTCAGCCTTCACAGTTCCAATACCAGACTGAAGAGGCATTTGCTGTGCTCTGAGAAAGACTATAATGCCTACTAGGGAAATTTGCCCAGCACTAAGAAAATGGGGACCAAATGAGTGTGGACACTATACTAGCTATGTTTTAGAGTAGCCAGAGAATACCAGACTACTGCCACAGCATAGACCACACTGTTTCAGATTAGGATGGAATATTTTCCACAAAGATTGTATGGGTGACTCTTAAGAGATCCAAACCATATCACTGTTTATTCCAGAAGGTCAGTAGATACAGGGACCCCATGCAAAACAAGCTTCTGTCCTGGAAGAGACTGCAGACTCATCACAGCCTTACATGGTCTTTAGTGAAGACTACATAATCTCTTTGTGCTACAAATCACTGAAATCAAAGAACCATAGGCAACAGTCTGGTTCCTAAGCGGAAAGGGGGGAAATCTTTAATACGTACCTGCTGCCCTCCCCCAGTGGCTAGATATTCCCCACATCCAAAATCATATCCTCCCTCCCCTGTTCCCAAGTGCCCTCTAGAAAGCACTCATGGGACTATCTGTTCTTGGCATCACATCCCACAGCCATGGCTGTTCCAGGACAGAGAAAACACTGAATCTGGAAGTACAAGAATTTTTTTCAAAATTGCCAAACTTTAGGAATGCTCTAGGTGTTTGGCTTGACGGCTCAGAAACAGAAGCGATAATGCTGTGAGAACGATTGGGCACAGATTTTGTCCCTGGTAGCCAAGCTCGTTTATATCTCAACAGCTAGAGCAATGCTGCATTTGATAGCCAAGTTCATCTGTGTCAAGTGGGCAGTTATCCTTCCTGTTGCTCTACACCAAATCCAAAGCTATAGGGTTAGCCAAGGAGAAAACATCATATCCAACTGTCCCTAACCACCATGTGGTCTCAGCAGTTTTTCTTTAGAAAAACATAAAGCTAGAGGATGCCAGCCCATCCCCCAATGTAAACCAACTTCCTCTCTTCCCTCACGGGGGGGGGGGGGGGGGAGAGAGACACAGGCCAAGCCCAAAATGGCCAAATAGTTCATTCTTACAGTTCCCTCTTTTTCTGGGAAACAAAGTCTATCCTTATGAAACCAGAATGAAATCCCCAATAAACCACAAATTCCATTATCCGAACATTGAAGGGATGTTTCAGATTTCAGAAGTCCGTGTAGATAAGGAAAGGCATGTTCAACCTCTCACACCACAATAAAAACAAGGCAATCCAATAAATAAGGCCTTTCAGGATATCTATCGACCACTGGCAAATACGTGGCCCCCACCACCATCGGGGCTCGTCTCCACACATTCAGACCGGCCCTAGTCAACAGAGCCACACACGACGGATCTCTCCCACAACTATTTCTGCGGTGTGGATCTACCTACCCTCGACTGACCTCCCCCATTCCCAGCCTCTCTCTAGCTACACAGCTCCCCTTCCCTAGCCCTTGAGACCTCTCCCACCCGCTTCCCAGCAGGAACTCCGAGAGATATTTGCCCCGGCATGGGCACAGCGCTGCACCCCATGACTCTCTGCCCACCAACACCAGCAGCCAATGGCCAGGAAAACACGCCGCCGCACACGCGCGCGCATATCGATCCTAAACCGACATTTACTGCCCCCATCTCCCGCAGCCCCAAACCGGGATTCCCGCGCCTGGGGCTTAATCTGAACCCTGCAAAGCCCGAGACGTCGTTTCCTTTGCTCCTCCTTTTGGGGGGCCGCGGGAGGAGGGCAGTTTTGTCACCAGGTTGCTTTCCTTTTGCCTGTTCGCGGCTGCAGAGGGGCCCGGGCAGGGGCAGGGCGAAAGGAGAGACTCTCCCCGCCGGGGCTTCAAGGAGGCGATGCGCCCCATCCCTCCCTTCCCCTTCGCTGCGCGCTGAGACTCACCTGGGCATGCACACCCCACTGACATCTTCACATGCCCGGCCTGGCGCAGGGGAGATGCGACGTGCCCGCTCGGCGGGGCCCTGGCATCCGCCGCCCTGAGAAAGACCCCGGCCCAGCCTTTGGGCAAGGCCGCCCCCGAACGCGGGGCCTCCCCGCCGGGAAGCGCAGGAACCGGAGCGAGCGAAGCAGCCCAGTTTCCCCCGTCTCTCTCTGCCCGTCGCCGAGTCCAGGGCTGGGCTAGGCTGTGCTGCGTTGGCCTCGCCGTGCGCGAGACGACGGCGCGCTCCGATCGGCTCCGAACCCGATCCCGAGGCTGATTAATATGCTAATTGCGCGGAGAAGGGGGAGGAGGGCGAGCGCGAGCTTGTCAAAGTGACCTGAGCCGAGAGCCGAGCCGCGACAGGGAAGGGAGGGCGCGGGGGAGGGGCGGCCATGTGACGCAGATGGGGAGAAACACACCAATCTCTGCCACAGCAGCCACCCTAGGCGGGCTCGCGCGAGGGAGAGCGGGAGGGGGGAGAGAAGAAGGAAGGGAAGGGAAGGGAAGAAGGCGGGGGGGGGGGGGAGAGCGCGCTCGCATGTGTGTGTGCGCTCGAACAGAGACATGTGCTGACACGTTTGCAGGCGTACATGCATGTGTACATGGAGAGGTGCAAAGCCAAGGATCACGTGTGTGCATTTTGATGAGACGCGGTCCCGCGCGCGCGGTGGTGATGGGGTTATATAAAATCGGAAATATCTTCTCCCTTTTTCACAGAGACCAAATTAAAAAAAATAAATAAATCCAAATCTCAGCTATTGCTGTTCTTCGAACCCTCTCCAGGTTCCCTGAATTTCCCCAAACCCACATTTCATTGCCCACGTTCCGCTGTTCTTAATTGCTGAGGAAAGAAATGCGGGGGCTTCAGGCTGCCCCCACCCCTACGTGGGGAAAGGCTGTGAAAACTCCGTGGCAAAGGGCAGCCGCTCTGCAATGCTCAGATGCACTTTCCTGTATCATTGCTTCTTACCTCCCGGGAATCCATCAGTCCTGATGGTTGTAGTTAGATTTTAGAGCTGAGCTCTGCTTAGACCTGCCTCAGATTGCAAAAGGGCAACAAGGGAAAGGCTTCCTGTATTCCAAAGTAATGGCTTCTGGAGTTGAACTGCAACCTAAATATGGTTGTCATGCCTCATGGTGCTGACTGGTATCTCCTGGATAATAGATACCTTTTCTTCATTCTCTAGGAGGGAGGAGAAGTCTCAGGTTGAGCAATGCTGGAAAATGAGAACATTTGATTTCTCCGAGTGAGGTGGATTAAAGCTTGACTACCCATATTCTCTCAGTCCCAGTGGGTACAAAGCTTCCTAATTTGTGCACAAAGGTGTTTCGATATGTATTATACTTACACAACGCTGGTAGATCAAAAAATCAGGAACAAGGAAAGCAGATGGAGTGGGTGGGAGCCACTGGCTGCATGTCCTTGGGGCCCCTGTGCCATTTTGAGCAAAATAGCAGCTTCACAGCCAGTCAGCCTCCTCTTTGCACAAGCCCTGGCAGCGGCAGTGCAGGCCCTGGCAGGAGGAGGGGAGGGGGGAGTCCCTGTGAGTAGGTGGCGAGCTTCGTGCTTAGAAAAATTCCCCACATCTCTTGTTTGTTGTAGGTAAGGGTGGATGAGAGCCTTACTAGGAATCATGGCAACTGCTGCAGTTGCTGGGTATGTTTTTCCACTTGCCTGGCTGTCAAAAGACACTCCCCACCCCACCCCAGCATTGCAATATTACCCGGTTAGTTGGGTTTTTCCTTTTTGAATTCACTGTGTTTCTTTCCTGTGCCATTCGAAGGGCCTATGCCTGATGTCACAAAAATCTTTGGGTTTGACCCTGAAGTAAATTGTGCTGAAGTCCGAGGAAATGAGAAGCTGTTGATTTGGCAAACCAAAAGCTAAATGGCTCTCCTGTGAGGTGTAAGCATGGCCTCCTGCATTTCAAAGATACACTACATTCTCCAGCTTGAGTAGCAGCCTGTATAGGGAGCCCTTTTATTCCAAGTGGAATTGTTCAAAATAAAGGTTCAGTGGGCAAAATCATGTTGTATTTTTTGTTGTTGTTGCTGTAGAGGATAAATATGTGCAGTCCTTTCGTATTTTCTAAATCTTAGTTTTTATAATGTTGCAACTCCACTCCCCCCCTCCCCATTTCTCTCTGCTGAGGTCCAATCAATGTTAAGCAGAGTGGGACTGTACTTCTTCTGTCTTCAGTGTTTCTACTAAGACAACACAAAACGGCTTTTGCCTTTTTATGACAGTGGTACCCCCCAAAAAAGAGATACACAGTGCACTGAAAGCCTAATAATATAAACAAAACCCATGTTTTCTTACTAAACACAGGCACCCAACAGCAGTTTACTTATATGCTTTTATACATACATGTTATAAAATATCAGTCATCGATACAAAATAAATATTTGTGATATCCAAAGCACCTTAATTTAAATCTAAACCATATTAATTTAAATATATATACAGCCACAGAAATGCCTAAAATATTATCTCAAGGCTACACAGATGTTTATAATATATACAATATATGCAATTCCTTTAGTAATAACCATCCACTGGGAAGCCTGAACAATCGTTCATACAAAGTGCTAAATTCATTAATTGAAGTGCTTAATTCACATAGTTCATATCTTGTTATGCTCAATGTTTCCTTGAAAGTTTTTTAAAAATCCTCACTGCTTCTCTTCAGAATCTAGTATGCTTCGATAACAAACTGTCCTTGTTTCTTGGTAACAAACTGTCCATTGCTGCATTGTTTATATTATTAATCTTTTTCTGACGGTGTCAAACTAGTGACTTCTGTCATATTGTTTGCCACTGACTGCAATGAGAGGGATCTTTCCCATGATCCATGCACTGTTTCCATATATTGCATACATATTATATTCTTTTTAATTTTCATATTACAATTTTCTCCAGCTTTTCGTGTAAGATATTGATTAATAGTTAGTTAATTAATTTTTATCTCATGTATCCTCCAACGAAGGTAGAGTCTTCTTCCCTACATAATACTGTGCATCAGCCTTGTGAAGTAGGATAGTCTGGAGACACGACAACACCCTGTAAGTTTAATGACAGAGTAGAGATTTGAACATGAACCATCACAGTGAAAACTCCACTATGTTGTCCCTCATTCTGCAATCAAAAACCAGTGTGGTAGCTTCTCACCTCCGAGGCTGCTTTGTTTGCCTTGGAAGATTATCTATGTCAGAAACAAGAAAGGAGGAGTCCTATGTGTGGCTTAGTTGATTGTCTGTGGTAGGAAATGGAGGCATGAATACATAGCCAGTGAGTTGCAGAAATTAGAGCAGTGGTTCCCAACCTTGGGTCCCCAGATGTTCTTGGAGCGAAACTCCTAGAAGTCTTCACCACTAGCTGTGCTGGCCAGGATTTCTGAGAGTTGTAGTCCAAGAACATCTGGGGACCCAATATTGGGAAGCACTGAGCTAGAGTGTTGGACTAGGACACAGGAGATCTGAGTGGACCGCCACACTGATCCAATATATTCATTGGGTGACCTTAAGCTCCGTTAGAGGAGAAATGGGATATCAATATAATAAATAGATAAAATAACCAAGTTTAGAGTGGCTCCTGTGGTTTTGTTTTCCATGCTGTTAAAATACCCCTGCTGAGAGAGGTTCAGAATTTTGAAGTTCAGGGCCTCTGTTATGCTGACGATGCCTAATTTGATCTCTCCTTTCCATGTTATGTCTAACAAAGCAGTTATCATTCAGAATTGGTGGTCTGATGCCAGGTATGGACTGGATCAGGTTGAACAAACTGGCACTTAATGCCAGTAGTTACAGGGAATCTGTTTACACAGTTTAGACTAAGGCCTTAATTGTGCTTGTTCCCAAATATGGCGGATATGGCCATCGTGATCACGTGCCTTAGATACATCCCATCTTAGACTACGATAAGTTCTGCCTGGATCTGCCTTTGCAAAAATCAAAGTCTTCAGCTGGCTTGGACATACTGTTGTTCGACAGTTGATCAAGGGCAGTCACAGCCAGAATGGGGCTGCCTTGTTATAACAACTTTGCTGGCTGCTTCTCTGTTTCCAACCACAGGTCCAAGTGCTGGCTAGGACCTATAAAGCCCAGACTACTTGAAAACCATGTTCTCCTCTACATGCTTGTGGGTGTGAAGAATTTTTCAGGAGGTTGTTAACTCCCCTGTACCTTCATCAGAAACATTTAAGTGAAGACACAAGAAGGGGGCTTTCTCTCATGGTTATTCTAAGACTCTGGTACTCACTGCCAAGGAAAGTCAGACTCTGTTGCCCTCCTGCCAAAAGTCAAGGGTCTTTTCTAAATAACACAGACCTTTGGTGTTTAAACTTGATCACTAATGGATGGGTTTTAGCTGGTTGTGGTTATTGTTGCCTTTTAACTGTGCTTTTAAATCTGTTTGTTTTAATTACATCAGTTCCATTTGGATATTATTAGTGTTACTATTAGGGGCCTTGAGTGCCACTTCTGGCAGAAAGCTGGGGTATTATATTAATGAACAAACAAACAAAAGAGCTTATTTTAATAAATTTTAATTTAATTATATTGGTTATTTCACTAATTATATTGTAGTATAAGCCTATTACAACTTTTCTCCATGTGTAGATTTTATGAGCATGATGTCAGTCCTCAAAAATATCAAACCAAAGTCATCCCAGAAGTGTGTGTCAGAATTTCAGCTTCTGATTCTTTTGAATTGTAAGAACACAATAGTGGAGCAATTTCAATAGTACTAAGGAAGAGAGAGCCTGAATTGATTTGTCTTTCTCTTAGGTAATCACAACCAGTTCCTGACAAAAATAAAGTTAATTAGTAAAATGTATAGTGCATAACATTTGTCTTTTTAAGGCAAGCTTCAGCCTCAATGATTTCTTTTCAGAAAGTAGCCTGCTTCTGACAATGTCAAGATCCAGACACTGGAAAAACATAGTTGCAGATGCAATTTTAATTCTTGCTCAGATCTTTTGAGATCTATATTTAAAATTCAGCAGAACATTGCTGAGAGAGAGAGAGAGAGAGAGAGAGAGAGAGAGAGAGAGAGAGAGAGAGAGAGAGAGAGAGAGAGAGTGGACAGTGTGACCGAAGCTACCAACATGAATTGGACCCAACTCCGGGAGGCAGTGGAAGACAGGAGGGCCTGGCGTGCTCTGGTCCATGGGGTCACGAAGAGTCGGACACGACTTAACAACTAAACAACAACAAAAGTTACATTCCTATCTTTCTTTAAGAAGTTGGAATGAAATAATGTTTTATCATTTAAGTGTTATTAATTTACTATAACTATTACCCTGTTTCCCTGAAAATAAGCCCTAACCTGAAAATAAGCCCTAGTATGATTTTTCAGGATGCTCATAATATAAGCCCTACCCTAAAAATAAGCCCCAGTTAAGTGAAACCCTGCCTTACACTATTGTGCAGCAACCAGAAGAAGATGACATGACTGTATTTGAATAAATGTAGATTGTTGTACATGAAAAAATAATAATAAAACATCCCCTGAAAATAAGCCCTAATACATTTTTGGAGCAAAAATTAATATAAGACCCTGTCTTATTTTCGGGGAAACACGGTAACAACTATTGCAGCAGTCAAAAATTCCTGCTAAAATCACATAGGCATCCTTCAGTCTCGAGAGACTATGGTAACGTGCTCTGTATGGAGGACCTGGAACAGCGTCTAGTGTTTCGACGCTGTATGCAAAGCTGGAGTGTCCTCTCCAGAGCACGAAGCCTGGGTAAAATACTATGGAGGATAGGCTGTTACCCAAGCAGCATATCCCCCCTCTCCACGTTGCTGAAATAGTCCAATGGAGAGGCAAGAACCAATACAACTGGTTCCAGCGACGTCGCAGGAGTTGGCAAAACAACACGAAATGCCTCCGGGACTCCGGCTCCGGATTTTGCCTCGAGGTTGACTCCTGAAGCCTTTTCCATCAGTGGATATAGCCACAAGGCAGTGGGGGTTTGAAGTCGGAGTTTTCCTTCTCCAAGATGGGCTGCCTCCCAAGGCTGACGAGCCCCACCTACCCGGCCTGCTCCCTCACGGCATGGACGACGATGGCAGCGCCTCAGTGGGGGTTTGAAGTCGGAGTTTTCCTTCTCCTAGATGGGCTGCCTCCCACATGTGTTAATTTTGTACTCTCTAGCACTCACTGAAAAATAAAGCGGTATAGTGGATTCAGTGACAGACTAGACCTGAGTTTAAATACCAATCAATTAGGTATTTTATTTTCTGCATGTTTTCTAGTTGTACTAGACATTTCTCTTTATTCAAACCACCGATAAAGACTTTATGAACACCTCTGTGAAAAAGCAGTTATCTTCAGCTTTATATAAAAATTAAGTCATACTTTTATTAATTATTTAGCTGAACTGGTGGTGAACCTTTGTGCTGGGGCAATTCCCTCCAGAGTACAGTTCTTACTTATAAGAATATAATGTGGCCAATTTTTTTAACTTGTTGAACTGAAAGTATTACATATATTAATGGTCCTCATGACTATCACTTAAACAACTGAATCTAACAAACAGAGGTGAAATATTAGTATTATATAATTGTTATTAGCCAGGAAGGGAAGGGAGTTTGGGTTTGTTGTTATTTATTTATTTATTTATTTGATTTATACCCTGCACCATCTGGCAACCAGGCCACTCTGGGCAGCTAACAACAATATAAACAACAATATTAAAACACCATAAAAAATAAAATAATACATAGCCAACAGGATAAATTAAAACAGATGGCAATGAAGGTGGTAAAAAGGGTGATGAAAAGGATGGCAAAAAGGAGGCCAAGATCTTAACACTCAGGGAAAGCCTGGCAGAAGAACCAAGTCTTCAATGCTTGTATGAACCCATCCAGCGAGGGTGCCAGGCGGATCTCAATGGGCAGGTTGTTCCATAGGCGGGGGGCGACCGCCGAGAAGGCCCGGTTTCTTGTTCTTTCCCTCCAGGCCTCCTTTGGGGTCAAGGCCCTCAACTGCCCTGCCTGTGAAGAACGGGTATTACGGACAGATCTGGCTGGGAGCATGCATTCTGATAAGTACCGAGGTCGTAAACCGTTTAGGGCTTTGAATTTTATCATCATAACCTTGAAGTTGATGAGGAAACGAACCAGTAGCCAATGAATGGCAGCCAGAGTGGGGGAGATGTGCTGGAATTTCTTCACCCGAGTTATTAATCTGGCTGCCGAATTTTGGACCAGTTGAAGTCTCCGCATCAGCCTCAAGGGTAGCCCCACGTAGAGAGCACTGCAGTAGTCTATTATTGAGATTACGTTCTTCACACTGAATTTGTTCACAAATTTAACACCTTGCCATTTATTTTATTAAGTCCTGGGAATTGAAGCCATCAGAACAAGCCAAGATGCTCAGAACTTTGGTGTAGTGTAGTAATTCTTAACCTTTGGTCCTCTAGAGCAGTGGTTCCCAATTTTGGGTAACCCAAGTGTTCCTGGGCTGTTATTCCTAGAAGCCTTTACCTGTGCTGGTTGGAGTTTTTGGGAGCTGCAATCCGAGAACACCTGTGTTACTAATGTTAGAAACCACTGCTCTAGAGATTATGGATTTCAGATCCCATATTCCTTGATTCCTGACCACATAGGCTGGAAGCAGTAGTCCAAAACATGTCATGAACCAAGGGCTGAGAACCACTGGTGTTGTAGTTACAGTATTGGACTGGAATTTAGGAGATTCAGGTGCAAGTTCCCACTGAGCTGGAGAGCTCACTGGGCAATTTTTCAGTTTCTCTCCCCTGAGAGAGATAAGGAAAAGGCAAGGAAGAAGAGAACCATGTACGCTGTTTTGAGCACACTGAAGGAAAGATGAGTTACAATGTCAACAACAGTTATATGACAGCAGATTGTTCAATTTCAAAAGCCTCATATTTCCTATATATATTTCCAGTACACAAAGTCTTTCCACCCCTTAAGATCTGATCTGGCTATTGTGATACTTGCCTTAAGTTACATTCCAGTTGGATTACTGTAACACGCTCCAAGGGAGTCTGCCTTTGGAAAGTGTTCAGAAACTTCAATGAGTCCAAAATGCTGCAGCTAGATTGTTTATTCGGTTTCCTACATTGTTTACACATAACCTCCCTGTTATAGCAGCTTCACTGGCTGTCCATCTATTTCCGGGCATAATTCAAAGTGCTGGTTATAACCTATAAAGCTCTAACTGGTTTGGGTTCAAGCTATCTCAAGGACTGCATCTCCCTTTATGAGCCTGCCTGAGTGTTAAGATCACCAGGTGATGCCTTTCTTTCAGTCCCAACCACTTCACAGTTGTGTTTGGTGGGGACACAGGAGACGGCCTTCTCTGTTGCTGCTCCCAGACTCTGGAACTCCTTCCCACAGGAGGCCAGACTGGCCCCATCTCTGTTGCCCTTCTGCAAGCAGATAAAGACCTTTCTCTTCAGACAGGCTTTCTCTTAGTGACTGGCTGTTTGAGAGAGGTTTTTTTAAATGGATTGTTTTGCCATGTTGCTTTTAAATGTGTTTTTAGTACTGATTTTATTTACCATTTATAATATCATATTTAATTATTTTAAATATTTGTATACTTACTGTTTTTATCTTTTAAATATTGTCTTTTTAATGATGTAAACCACTTTGGGTCCCTTTTAAGGAGAAAGCGGGGTAAAAAATGTTTTAAATAAATAAATATATTCAGATGGTGAATCTATATTCATTGCCTCCTAGAATTTATATGTGTGATCAAAATAAATGTAATAACCAGATCATGTGCATTTTTAAAGCTGGGAAACAGAAAAGCACATTTCCTCCCCTTTTTTGGAAAAAGCTTGTATTTTCAGCTTCTTTGGAGCCTGTACATCCCTTTATCCCTGTGCCAGAGTATCCTTAACAGGATGTTTTTTAAAAGGGCTGAGCACAGCAACATAGAGGGACTCCTCAGCAAGGCTTTCCTCTTTCCACCACCAATCCTGCCCCCTTACCACCACCATCCAGATTCTTGGATGTAGATGGTGTGGCATACTAGCATTCTACAGACAGTACTACTAACACTTGGGAGAGCAATTGTTAAGTACTGCTGGGGCACACTTAAAATAACATAAAAATGTCCTCATACTCTTACAGCTTAGCCTGGAGTCCAGAAAATGAATGATTTGCATCTCAATAGAAAAATGCACCAAGGTCTGACCTGGCATCCAGGCCCTAATTGCCCACCTAGAAAAAAGCCATTGATGCAAATATGATGTCATTGAGTAGGGGTTGATGGGGCATGAGTCCTGTTGAAGGAGCCAGTTGGGAGTTTTCCAGCAGCTTTTGCAAAGGACAAAGAAACTACAAAAGTGATGTCAAGGGAGGAGCTGGTGCTGCTAATAAAAACATTAAAAGGGGTCCCAGTAGGAGACCCAAGTACTATCTGATGAGAGTCCACCTCTATCATTAGGGACTGGTGTTATGAAACAGCTTTGGAAATGTGAGCTCGTCTCAGCTTACTAGGGTAGGATATCTTACTATTTTAATATCAGAAATCCAAATGTTAAATGAGTGTGATGCAGAGTGTATTTCCTCCTCATCACACTCATTTGGATTTCCTATTTTTAAAAAAGCATCTCCTACCCTAGTAAGCTGAGATGAGCTCATATTTCCAAGGCTCCTTAATTCCCCACAAGAACCCAAAAACCAGGAACTCCATACAAGCTTTACCCAGGTTAGTATATGGGTGTGGGAGAAAAGAATACAATTGTTTTATCCAGGGATTGACAAGGTTCATAGAAGATACAATATCATCCAGTTACTGCTCTAAAGATCCCTTCAGAGATGCTCAGGCTATAAGGTAAATTTGACTTCAATTAGCAGGTTTATCGAGGTATAATTAACAAATGATTGCATCCTGTCATGTCAATTCTGACTATGTACAGAATACCCAAAAGCAGTCTACCATTCTCTTCTTCTGCGGCCAACCTGAGACTGTGCAACAGTTGGGAACTGAACTTCCAACCTCTGGCTATGCTACCAATACCAAACTTATTGGCCTATCCAGCCAGCATAGAGGTACAGAGCACATAACTTTGGGTGGTGAGTATTTAGGTTGGAGCTATGAGAAACAAATGTGCTTTCTAAAAGAACTCCTCAGATGCAATCTTACACACACGTACCTAAGAGTACGTTGGCAAAAGTAAAGGGGAGAAAGAAAATAAAGTGATATTGCAAGTTCATTTCAATATGAACTTTCAGGGACCAAAATCCACTTCTTCAAATACAGGGAGTGCAAATACATGTTCCCTATATTTATTCCAACAGCAGTGAGAATAATTTCCAGGTGAGGATATACGTAATAGATGAAGTGACTATGGTTCATTAAAACATGAATAGGACTATCAAGGTTTTAATTAGCTGGTCCTAGCCAGAGTAATAAGCTGCATGCCAGCAGACTTTGCTGTCACAAGAAGGCTAAAAGTTGTTTAAGGGGCAAAGGTCAAAGTCTGTCAAGGGAGAGAACTATGTTATACCCATAAAATATTATAGATAGCTGAATTATTCATATATGCAGTAGATCAGTGATTTAGGTATGTATTTTTCTGTGTATAAGATGCCCCCCAATTTTGACCTTTTTGAGCCCGAGTGCCCAAATCAGCGGGCACCCTCCGGGCCGGTGCATCCTCCGGAGGGCAGCCAGGGGACCCCCCCCCCCTCCCCAAATATAGGCAGAGCCTTTGCCTGGGCTTCCTGCACTGCGCTCTGCCCCACTTGCTCACTTTTCTGCAATGCCGAAGTCATAGTCAATGGGCAGCAGCGATTTTGCGCCGAGGGGCAGCTGGGCACATATCCTCTTTCGCCTGCTGCTGCTGCTGTCACCACCTCCAGCACCACTCGCCGGCTCCCTTCGGGTGGGGGAGAAGGCAGCAGCATGAGCTCGAGCTGAGCCTCGGCAGTGAGCAGCACCACACCCTGCACCGGGCTGGCATCGGCAGCAGCATCGGCGTGCCCATAGAGAGGGCTCTGCATAACAGCTGTGGCACGCGTGATAGGTTCAGCTTACTTCCGTGTATGAGACAACCCTCAATTTTTACTCTAACTATTTTAGGAACAAGTAGTGTCTTATACACGGAAAAATATGGTAACTGGCTGTGGAACCAGAGTTTGGGAGTTCCATTCCCCACTGTGCCTCCTAGGGGAAGAGCCAGCCTATGTAGCCATGGCAAGCTGCACAGACCCAGGATGCCCCCAGAAGTGAATGGTAAACCATTTCTGTGTATTCTCTACCTAGAAAACTCTGGAAAGGGTTGCCATAAGTCAGAACTGACTTGATAGCATGCAATTATTATTATTATTAAGTAGCCGTAATCTCTGTTAGGCCCTTAGAGATGTCCTTGAACTTATTTAAGTAGCCAAATTCTGCTGTCTGCTTCTTGAGTCTCCCTTCATAATTCCTTTTTTCTACAATAGCTACTTTAAATTCCCTGATAGAATATCCTGGGAGGTCACTGCAGGTCAATGATGTGGTCTCAGTTGGGAGCTGTCAATGACTACTAATAGCATTCTATCACTCTCTCTGATAGGTTTGTCTTGCAGCAGATTGTTCCTGGGTACTAACCGGGCTCTGTCAATTTGCTTTTTCACTACCTTGAGTGGGTATTGTAGGTTGAAAAATGCCTGCTGTAACTCCACAAGTTTTGAGTATGTGCCCTGTAGTTTTGAGCAAACCCAGTTATACCAGAGAGCTTGGCTGCAGTCCAAAGATTTGGTGGTATGTGGAAGTTGGAGACGTGTAAGTATGTGGAGCAATTGTTGGTTTTATTGAAGTAAGTGTAAATGAATTCACTGCCATTTACTTCTAATGCCTAGTAGACACGTATCAGATGGCACTGTTAAGAGACAGACAGGTCCTCTAGTATACATATAAGTTAATTGCTTCTTTTCTTTTCAAGTGAAATACATTTTTATAATACATTCTAAACTACACCTGGGAGATCAATGTGTTATAGATGCTTGCAGGTTTGGGTTGGAGTTCAATCATAATTACGCTAACATAGTTGCTCAAGAATGAGGAATGTGTAGCTTTCCAATTGTTTTTGACCTCTTAACTCCCCCAGCTCAGGCTGGGATGTTGAGAATTGAATTGATATCCAAAAATATCCAGAAACTTGTAAATCCCTACTCGTGCTGGCAGAAATTTACTAAAAGGGACAACTCACAAGGGGTAGAGAAATGTAAAGATTGAATAAAAACCTCAGTGTTGTGGAGGGAATCTTGGGGTCTCCATCTCTGATTGACGGAAGATGGAAGATTTCACAAAGATTTGAACCTCTAATCTTGCAGCAATTTGCATTTTAACTCTTCAAAATATGACAACATACCTGAAATGACTGTAATAATAATTTCATGTTGTCAAGTACAGCTTATACCTAGTTTTTTGTGTTGTTTTTTTTTGGCTAGACATAGAGTGCTCAGAAGTGGTTTACCATTCCCTTTCCTTTGGAGGATGCTCTGGGACTGTGCAGCTTGCCCAAAGTCACACAGGCTGGCTTTTCCCCCAGAAGGCTCAGTGGCAAGTCCAACTCCTGAGCTCTGGATACATAGCCAGCTACCCAACTCAGAAGACATATTCTGTATACCAAGAATATAGAGGGGGAAATAAAAAACCAACCCAATCCTAAGTGTTAAATCTAAAAGAAGATGGGGAGATATGGAATGGTACAATGTTAACCGCTGGATAGTTCAGTTTAGGTATCTGGCTGAAGAGCCAGAAGTTGAGAGTTGGATTTTCTACTGTGCCTTCTTGACAGGTACTGAGTCCACCGGGTCCCTTCCAGCTGTGCAGTTCTAAGATGATGATGATTGATAAGGTTAACACCCAAAGTATGAAGAGTGTATTCACAAAAGGAGACAGTACCCCTAATAGAATTTTATAATCATAGAAACATTCAAATTCTGAGGCCAATAGTAGATGCTAATCAGTTAAATGCCATAGAGGTATCATATTTTCTACCAGCCCAAATGTACAAAATACAATAAAAACCTGTAAAGTGTCTAGTTTCACATCAGTAGGAGAGGAGTACCACTGAACTGTCCACAATAGGAACAGAGCAAAGTTGTAATAATACAAGTCCAGAATGTGTATCCAAAAAGAGAGATAAATTTGTAAAATAAAAAATGTAAAATAATTTTTAAAACATTCTACATTTTTTCAGTAGACAGAAGCCATTGTCAGGTGTTTCTGCATTGAGCAGTTTCAATGTGCTCTCCAGAAAAACTTCAAAATAGTTTCAGAAACCTTGTAGAGATGAAGAAGTCCACTTGAAATTCTTGCAATTTGGGGCTTTTCTTTTAATGCTCAGAAATTAAGTATATGCTCACATTGTTAGAATCACTGCCACATGCTTTGTAGATCTGGGAAGTTATCTCTGGAGGCCTAGAATATGAATGGGCAAGCAAAAAGTGAATTAGTTGGCTGAGCGGGAAGAGAAGAGGATGTCCAGAGTGCTACCAGGTATGCTTTCAGAGTACATGGATGAATTCACACATTTGAAGACACGCCCATAAGGGATCTTTGATTCAATGCAGGAATGTGCTTTAACATAGGTTGGTCTGAGTACATCACACTCACCCAGAGCTATTCATAAGTGGAATTTTACTGAACACACCAGAATTAAAATATGCACAGTGATTATATTGACAAATTGACAAATCTAACAATAAAGTATATAATTAATAAGGGGAAATGCAAACTCAAAAGAAGCAAATTTGCATGGCTGGGAAGGATCTGAGATTCAGGCTACCCTGCAAAGGTCTGCAGTGCCCAAGCAGACTATCTGCAGAAGCGCTACAAGGGTAAGAAAGAGAGGAAGGCTCTTTCTCTAAAACACAACACACACACACACACACACACACACACACACACACACACGCACAGAAGAAAGGGAGAGTAGACAGGGGAACCACCAACATGTGGGAAAATAATCTCAGAAGATAGGCCAGGATGGCAAAGATTACCTCGCCTTAGTCTCATTGGACTATCTTGAAGCTGGGGATCATCAGAACTCTATCTGAAACAATGCAAGGGAATTATTGAGCAAGGATCCCAAGAGAGGCTGACAGAAGTCTTAAACCAGAAATCAAGAACAGGGAGAGAACATAGCCTCACAGGATTCTCTAGCTAAATCCTGGATTCTGGGGGGTTAAGAGTGCTTTCAGCTCAGAAATAGTGAAGTCAGCCCAAAGACACTTGGCAGGAATCAGCAGGAGTTAGATTCAAGCAGAAATGGAGACAAGCTTGTTTACCCCAGAACCCCTATCTCAGAAACGCAAATATGGCTACCATGTGCTTTTTTATATGGTTTCTAGCTAGGCTGACTAAAGTGATCTGGCTCCTGATTAGTCATGTGTCCACTTAACCTGTTCTGACCTTATAATCTTGCCCACCTGGCTAATCCTATCTGATGGTCCAGGGACAATGGCCAGGAAGAAGATGGGCAATCTCTGTTTATGAAAATGCAGAACATTCTATGGTGTTTGCTCCCCCCAGACCTAGAGACAATCCTTCTAGGGGAAAAAGAAAAGAAGACAATTCAATCTATATGGCCTCTCTGCAGAGAAGCTGTCCTATGAGATGACACTTTGGATGAGCTATTCACACCATCTATGTAATGTAGATAAGGTCTTTTAGAACAATATTATTGTCATTTGTTCTTGGAGATTAGCTCACTTGAGACCAGAGGTTTTTCCTTCTCAGCTTCTATTCTTAATTTATACTTGTCTTTGGCCAGACAGGTTTTCCAGTTAGAACATATCTTAGCAAAAATGAGACTCTGCAGGGGTGTTGTTACCAACCTGGTTTGGTAACCATAATCAAAGAAAGTTCCATGCAGCTATCTAAACAAATTGTGAAAGAATCTGAGGCTTTGGTACATCCCAGGAGTACTGTGTTCAGTTCAGATATTTATCAAGGTGGAATGTGTCTAAAAGAGGGCAATAAAGATGGTAAATCAAGCAGTTGATTTGAGGGAGGAGGGTATAATTAGCCTGGAGGGGAAAAAAAGACTCAGAAATAATATGATTGTTGTTGTTGTTTAGTCGTTAAGTCGTGTCCGACTCTTCGTGACCCCATGGACCAGAGCACGCCAGGCCCTCCTGTCTTCCACTGCCTCCCGGAGTTGGGTCAAATTCATGTTGGTAGCTTCGATGACACTGTCCAACCATCTCGTCCTCTGTCGTCCCCTTCTCCTCTTGCCTTCACACTTTCCCAACATCAGGGTCTTTTCCAGGGAGTCTTCTCTTCTCATGAGATGGCCAAAGTATTGGAGCCTCAGCTTCAGGATCTGTCCTTCCAGTGAGCACTCAGGGTTGATTTCCTTTAGAATGGATAGGTTTGTTCTCCTTGCAGTCCAGGGGACTCTCAAGAGTCTCCTCCAGCACCACAATTCAAAAGCATCAATTCTTCGGCGGTCAGCTTTCTTTATGGTCCAGCTCTCACTTCCATACATCGCTAGTGCAAAAACCATAGCTTTGACTATGCGGACCTTTGTCGGCAAGCGGATGTCTCTGCTTTTTAAGATGCTGTCTAGGTTTGTCATCGCTTTCCTCCCAAGAAGCAGGAGTCTTTTAATTTCGTGGCTGCTGTCACCATCTGCAGTGATCATGGAGCTCAAGAAAGTAAAATCTGTCACTGCCTCCATATCTTCCCCTTCTATTTGCCAGGAGGTGATGGGACCAGTGGCCATGATCTTAGTTTTTTTGATGTTGAGCTTCAGACCATTTATTGCGCTCTCCTCTTTCACCCTCATTAAGAGCTTCTTTAATTCCTCCTCACTTTCTGCCATCAGAGTGGTATCATCTGCATATCTGACGTTGTTGATATTTCTTCCGGCAATCTTAATTCCAGTTTGGGATTCCTCCAGTCCAACATTTCACGTGATGTATTCTGCATATAAGTTAAATAAGCAGGGGGACAATATACAGCCTTGTCGTACTCCTTTCCCAATTTTGAACCAATCAGTTGTTCCATATCCAGTTCTAACTGTTGCTTCCTGTCCCATATATAGATTTCTCAGGAGATAGATAAGGTGGTCAGGCACTCACATTTCTTTAAGGACTTGCCATAGTTTGCTATGGTCCACACAGTCAAAGGCTTTTGTGTAGTCAATGAAGCAGAAGTAGATGTTTTTCTGGAACTCTCTGGCTTTCTCCATAATCCAGCGCATGTTAGCAATTTGGTCTCTAGTTCCTCTGCCCCTTCGAAATCCAGTTTGTACTTCTGGGAGTTCTCGGTACACATACTGCTGAAGCCTACCTTGGAGGGTTTTGAGCATAACCTTGCTAGCGTGTGAAATGAGTCCAATTGTACGGTAGTTGGAGCATTCTTTGGCACTGCCCTTCTTTAGGATTGGGATGTAGACTGATCTTTTCCAATCCTCTGACCTCTGCTGAGTTTTCCAAACTTGCTGGCATATTGAGTGTAGCACCTTAACTGCGTCATCTTTTAAGATTTGAAATAGTTCGACTGGAATACCATCACCTCCACTGGCCTTGTTGTTAGCTGTGCTTTCTAAGGCCCACTTGACTTCACTCTCCAGGATGTCTGGCTCAAGGTCAGCAGCCACACTATCTGGGTTGTCCGGGGCATCCAAATTTTTCTGGTATAATTCCTCTGTGTATTCTTGCCACCTCTTCTTGATGTCTTCTGCTTCTGTTAGGTCCCTACCATTTTTGTCCTTTATCATGTCCATCTTTGCACAAAAGGTTCTTTAATAGCTCCAATTTTCTTGAACAGATCTCTGGTTTTTCCCTTTCTATTATTTTCCTCTATTTCTTTGCACTGTTCATTTAAGAAGGCCCTCTTGTCTCTCCTTGCTATTCTTTGGAAGTCTGCATTCAATTTTCTGTAACCTTCCCTATTTCCCTTGCATTTTGTTTCCCTTCTCTTCTCTGCTATTTGTAAGGCTTCGTTGGACAGCCACTTTGCTTTCTTGCATTTCCTTTTCTTTGGGATGGTTTTTGTTGCTGCCTCCTGTACAACGTTACGAGCCTCTATCCAAAGTTCTTCAGGCACTCTGTCCACCAAATCTAGTTCCTTAAATCTGTTCTTCACTTCCACTGTGTATTCATAAGGGATTTGGTTTAGATTATACCTGACTAGCCCAGTGGTTTTTCCTACTTTCTTCAGTTTAAGCTTGAGTTTTGCTATAAGAAGCTGATGATCAGAGCCACAATCAGCTCCAGGTCTTGTTTTTGCTGACTGTATAGAACTTCTCCATCTTTGGCTGCAGAGAACATAATCAATCTAATTTCGGTATTACCCATCTGGTGATGTCCATGTGTAGAGTCGCCTCTTGTGTTGTTGGAAAAGAGTGTTTGTGATGACCAGCTTGTTCTCTTGACAAAACTCTATTAGCCTTTGCCCTGCTTCGTTTTGAACTCCAAGGCCAAACTTACCTGTTGTTCCTTTTATCTCTTGACTCCCTACTTTAGCATTCCAATCCCCTATAATGAGAAGAACATCTTTCTTTGGTGTCAGTTCTAGAAGGTGTTGTAAGTCTTCATAGAATTGGTCAGTTTCAGCCTCTTCAGCATTGGTGGTTGGTGCATAAACTTGGATGACTGTGATGTTGAAAGGTCTGCCTTGGATTCGTATTGAAATCATTCTATCATTTTTGAGATTGTATCCCATTACAGCTTTTCCCACTCTTTTGTCGACTATGAGGGCTACTCCATTTCTTCTACGGGATTCTTGCCCACAATAGTAGATATGATAATCGTCTGAATTGAATTCGCCCATTCCTGTCCATTTTAGTTCACTGACACCCAGGATGTCAATGTTTATTCTTGCCATCTCCTGTTTGACCACATCCAGCTTACCAAGGTTCATAGATCTTACATTCCAGGTTCCCATGCAGTATTTTTCTTTGCAGCATCAGACTTTCCTTTCACTTCCAGGCACGTCCGCAGCTGAGCGTCCTTTTGGCTTTTGCCCAACCACTTCATTAGCTCTGGAGCTACTTGTACTTGTCCTCCGCTCTTCCTCAGTAGCATGTTGGACGCCTTCCGACCTGAGGGGCTCATCTTCCAGCGTCATATCTTTTAGCCTTTTGTTTCTGTTCATGGAGTTTTCTTGGCAAAGATACTGGAGTGGCTTGCCAGTTCCTGCTCCAGGTGGATCGCATTTAGTCAGAACTCTCCACTATGACCTGTCCGTCTTGGGTGTCCCTGCACGGCATAGCCCATAGCTTCTCTGAATTACTCAAGCCCCTTCGCCATGACAAGGCAGCAATCCGTGAAGGGGAATAATATGATAGCCATACTCAAATGTTTGAATAGCTATTATACAAAAGATCCAGTTTTTTAAAAACCCTGCAGTTTACGAATGTGGGATATTGTCCTTCTGTATCCATGATTCAAAATACCAGGAAACGGTCTAATATTGCTGGACAATATCGTGCCCATATTTGCCAGCAGGAAAAAGGATGACAAACTTTACAGAGCAAAGGACAGTCTGAATGTTGATAACACCAATGGTAGCAGTCACTTCTACAGGATAACCTCTTGTGCTCACTACCATTCACAAAATGATACCAAGCAAGGGAAAATCCCAGAAGCTGACTCCTTTTTTCATCAGTTAACCACTCCTCACCCAAACACAAAGCAACTGTTTAGGGCTGTTCCTCGATGTGTAAATGACAGTGAGCACAAGAGGGCATCCTGTAGACCATCCTGACTGCTGCCATTGGTGTTGTCAACATTCAGGCTACCCTTTGCTATATGTCATCCTTTGAATGTCGTTTGGTCTTGAATTGGTAAATAAGAAGTGTCAACTGTTCCTCATATAGACATGGACTGACCCAGCTACAAGAATTTTTGGATTGCCTTTATGATGGGGAGACTGGTTAGGAGGGCTGCCATAATAAATACACTTCCAAATTTACCATTCTGCCACTGGCCATGGATGCTTTAACTATAGATTTTATGCATCAACAGGAGTTGGACTAGATGTCCCTTGGAGTGCCTTGCAACTCTACAGTCCTTTGATTTTGTGATAGCTGTTATACACTCATTTACCCAGGCTATATCTATCTTGACTTCAATTTATATTGTGTGCTTGCCATCATATTAAAAATATTTCTTTTATTTATTTATTTATTTATTTAACTTATATGCCGCCCACACTACCCAAAGGTCTCTGGGCGGCTTACAACAATTAAAATACAATAAAAAGATAAGACAATTAAAATACAATTAAAATATATACTCTAAAAATTGCCATCAGGACCCACAGTTGATATTATTTCAATTAAAAGCCTTCTGGAACAGGAAGGTTTTGACCTGACGCCGAAATGTCATCAACGTTGGCGCCAGACGAATCTCAATTGGGAGGGCGTTCCATAGTCTGGGGGCAGCTGCCGAAAAGGCCCTTTGTCTACAAGCCATCCCTCTTACCTCCTTGAGGGATGGCTCTTTCAAAAGGGCCCCCTGGCTAGATCTTAACTGCCGGGTAGGTTCATATGGAAGGAGGCGGTCCTTCAGGTATCCAGGTCCCAAGCCGTTTAGGGCTTTCTATGTCAAAACAAGCACTTTGAATATGTTAGTGTCATCCTAATTACCTATTTCATTGATCCATTTTCTTATTGCTGTACACAGTTCCAGGTCTTACCTAGAGAAAAACTACCCTGTTTCCCTGAAAATAAGCCCTAGTATGATTTTTCAGGATGCTCATAATATAAGCCCTACCCCAAAAATAAGCCCTAGTTAAGTGAAAGCCCGCCCTCCACCATTGTGCAGCAACCAGAAGATAACATGACTGTATTTGAATAAACGTAGATTGTACATGAAAAAAATAAAACATCCCCTGAAAATAAGTCCTAATGTGTTTGTTGGAGCAAAAATTAATAGTATAAGACCCTGTCTTATTTTCGGGGAAACACGGTAACAGATCAGAACAAGGGAAGTAGGCATTCCAAGCAAAAGCTGTAGTTTTAGAAGAGGTAGCCGTGTTAGACTGTGCAAGCACTACAGGCAAAAACAAAAGAGAAATAATAATTTTTAAAAAACGAACATGTCCCCTGACACCACATTATTATAAAAATATTCCAGAAACAACACTGAAGAGAGGCCTGTTGTGAAACTTCTATTTCTTTACTTATTTCAATTTGTATTATTTACCTATTTTACCCTCTAAGTATAAAAAAGGAAAACAAATCTCCCGGTGATATCCTCACTCCTTGCAGCAGTAAAGTCGGTCAAACTTGCATTTGTATATTTTTTGCTTGTCAGTTGCCTGTCTCCAACTAGACACTGTTTTAGGGCGCACACAAAAATAATGTGTTTCCTTTTCACAGATGGTAGGGCTAATTGGTTTAGGTATTCTATGTCCAACTATAGAATGAAGAAGTTCATTACTTCCCCTCAACATCTCACAATGCAATGCTAGCTCAGAAGACATTTGAACCAATCACACATTTGTCTGTAAAAAATGGTAAGTAAGAGGAAAGGAAGATAATCAGAAAGCACCTTAAGGGTTCACAGATGCATTCTGATGAGTAGAAATAGTCTTCCACCCACAGCATGGGAACATTACTTTTTTGGGACTATAATTCCCATGCCTGAGGATTCTGGGAGCTGTAGTCCAAAAAAAGGAAAATTTGCAAGTTCTGCTGCCACCCAACTCTTTTCATCAATGTTTTCGTACAATGGTATCTAAGATTTGGGAAGAATCATTATGTTTTAGAGCAAGGCTTCTAAAACAAGAAAATGGCTGTGTCTATGTACCTTGACATATATTTGTTTCAGTGTGATGGATTCCTGCAGGCATTGCAAGGTCACAGGAGCCTTGGGTGGATGTGGTTAGGAAGCTGATGACTAAGTGTATGGAATAAAGAGGACTTCTGGTTCATTTTAGAACCTATTTCAAAACAATGCCTGTCTATCAGCAGATACTCTACTCCTTGACAGTTATTTTGTGCCCACCGAGACTTTGCTCTCAGTGGCCTGAAGACAGTTAGCCGTTTCTCAGCCCTATGGGCCAGTTTGGGCAGAAAGCACAGCCGTGCCACCTACAGACTGAATCTAGAAAACATGTCCACGTCTAGCACATCCTCTTACAATTTGTACAGTTGATACTTTGTTGAAGCAGCAACTGCCTGAGGGGTTGAACAATAAAAACATTGCAAACA
Source organism: Intellagama lesueurii (assembly GCA_037013535.1). Lineage (NCBI taxonomy): Eukaryota > Metazoa > Chordata > Lepidosauria > Squamata > Agamidae > Intellagama > Intellagama lesueurii. The sequence continues at coordinate 215,579,477 of JBAJHW010000003.1, forward strand.
ATTTCCTTTGGGAAACATCCTTAAACAGGTGGCAGACAAGGCAGAATTGTTACTTTTAATTTAAAATATTGTAGGCCATCTATAAGATTGAAGCCCCCCTCAAGTTCCAAAGGCTGGCTGGATTAGTAAATTGCAGCCAAAACAATAAGAGTCCTATGGTGTCTTACAAACTAACTAGATTGTACTGTATAAACTGACTTAATGTGGTTTAGATATCTGGCTACAGATATCAATTTCTCACTGTGCCTCCTGTGAGAAGAGCCAGCCTGTGTAGTCAATGGGCAAACTGCATAGTCCCAGAATGCCCCCAGAAGAAGGGAATGGTAAATCACTTCTTTGCATTCTCTACCTAGGAAACTCCGGAAAGGGTTCCAAAAATCAAAATCAGCTAAAGGGAATGCAATTATTATTATTTAATGTAGACTATAGCTAACTTCATCAGTACATGGGGTGTTCTTCAGAATTTCTGATATATAGGCAGTACATATAATTGGAGTGTGATTCCAAGTGAATTAAGAGGAGAATTATCAGCAGAAAGTAGCAATTTAATGCTATCTGCTTACAAAGCATTTGCTGGGAACATAGAACTTCTTGGTATTAGGTAAGCCAATTAACACGTGATGTGATAAGAAACCACTATTCCAGTTCAAGTCTCTGGTGATAGACTGCAACTTTCCAAATAACTGTAATTCAGTAGTCTCTCACTTTTATCTCTTCTTCTAATAACTCCTTCATGGTACCTTCCAAGACAAAAGTAATAAATAAAACAATAAATTTCAGCAAAGTAATTTTTGAGTGTGCAATAGTTATGAAAGTGAGCAGCAGTGAAGTAACTTTGTATTTCACAAGCAGGAGTGAGAATTTTGTGGTACGGTCAATACCTTGCATTCAGCATTGTTCACACAATAAGCTATCAGTCCTGTCTTTTCCCATTGATCTGGGCAGCTTCCTTTCATGGTCCTATATTCACCCAACACACGTGATATGACCATTGCTTTTTGTAACTTTGGACTTTTATTCTTGCAAGATGTTTAATAATGAAGAATCTATTTGATCTTCCTTATAGGTTGGTCTACACATTCATATATGTCATCCCTTTAAAGCATAACAGAATAATTACTACGAGGGGGTGCTGACAAGTATTGAGCCTTACCCAGAAAAAATTGAGCTAGGAAGCTGTAAATTGCAGGGTGTATTGGCCAATTTGTCTATATTCAATGGTGCAAAAATCAACTACCTATGATTTTAACTTATCTTTCATGTTCAGGTCCAAAGTTAACATGGCAGCACCTCCAGAAAAGTTCAATGTGGAAGAGTATAGGACCATAATCAAGCTCCTGTTTCTCCAAGGGAAAGGTGCGAAGCGGTTCCCTCAGGCCAAAGAAGTTCCGAGTGCAAAGGTCAGTGCAGAAGCAAATGGCAACAGTTTTTTGGGATAAGAAGGGAGTTCTGCTTGTGGACTACAACCATCAATGCAAAATATTACTGTGCTTTATTGACGAAGTTGAGGCAAAACATCAAGGAAAGCTCTCCAAAGGTTGCATGACAACGCCTCATCACACACTGCAGGTGAAACAATGACAAAACTGACCTCCTTAGGCTTTCAAGTGATGCTCCATCCACCCTATGCTTCTGAACTGGCTCCTTCTGACCATTATCTGTTCCCCAAACTCAAAAAACACCTAAAAGGACAACGATTTGGGAGTGTTCTGGAGGCAACCAATGCTGCAAATAAGTGGTTAGACCAGCAGTCGGAAAAAATTTATTTGCAGGCACTTAAGAAGCTGCAGGACGGATGTCGCAAGTGCGTTGACTTCCTGGGGGAATATGTAGAATAGTGTGGCAGTCAGCTTCCTAGCTCAATTTTTTCTGGGTAAGCTCAGTACTTGTCAGCACCCCCTCGTATGTGGGCTGATACTAATTAAACTCAACAAGTGTTCATCTTATTAGAGACAAAAAACAAGAATTGATCTCTCCAGACTTTTTTTTTATTTTCACAGTGAATCAGTAGCAACTTGGCTAGCAACTAGTATATATGTTATCCTGTTGCTGCTTTTTGACTAATCTTCAAATTAAACCCAAGTTCTCATTAGATGCATCTTGTTTGAATTTTTGTGTTTGTTCTTTACTTAGGAATGTCTTACTTGTAAACCATTAGAAACCTGTGAAGAAAGAGATTTTGGTGCAGACCTTATCCACTCTTGGGTTAACAACTATGTCCTATGTGAAAATTTGACTTTCATAGCATCTAAAATAAGACAGCTTTAAAAGAAGTGCTTTGGTACAGACCTTATCCATTCTTGCCTGAACAACCGTGCTTTGTGTGGAATTTCTACCACTGCAGACTAAAATATAAATCTTAAATGCAAGTTTTGTTAAAAGCATAGTTCTTTGAGTCTCTTTTTGTTTGCTTAATATATTTTAAACTTGCCTTTCCATATGTCTCTCAGGCAGTTTAATTATTAATGCTGTTTTTATTTACAATACATACAATGTAGTAGTATATTTGTCTTTGTACCAGGTATTCATGAAGACTTTGAACAGCATTCAGTTGTGTTCATTTCTCTACTACAACAATTTCTGTAAGATTAAATCATTGTACAGTTCTCTATTATAATGTTTTCGTGTGTGTGTCTATTTTTGATCCTAGTTCTTTGTGACACCTGTATTGATGGGGATAACAGGTATTGTCTACTACAATCTTACAACATCCACAGATATACTAGCAAGAAATATGAAGCCAAGGCAACCTTATGTTCGTTCATTTGGGAATATGTCTACCTGAAATCACTGGCTAACTCTACCACCACCACCACCACCCCCTGTCACTGCAGCATCCTACTCCAGGCAAGGCACGTTTTCCGACTGCTTGACGCTACCTGTGTCAAAGATATTATATTGGCTTCTAGCTGCGTCCTTCCTGGAAGAATTGCAGTTGAACTCTAATCACTAAGCCGCAGCTGCCCACATGGAGATCAAACAGACACGAAGCACAAGCATGGGCGGTCACATCCGGCCTCTAACCGCGGGAAAATAAGGGCCCAAAGAGGCGGGGCTGAGTGATGTCATCTGCCTCCGATTTGGAGGGCGGGTTGCCCAAGATTAAGATGGACCTGAAGCCAAAGCCGTTTCCCGGGCGAGAAATGTCTTCCTATCAGAATTGTGTTTACTGCGTTCATGTATACTGTAGCTGGGAGATTAATTTTAACCCCAGCTTTTGCTTGTACGGCAAAAGAAGCTCGTATAATATACAGTTGTGAAAAAATATGGGAGGCTAAAAAAGTGGGCCACCAATAATGTTATTACGTACCATCAAGCCGCTTCAGATTGATAGCGACTGTATATTTATGACCACTATCCTACTATTAACATCGCAAATTAAAAGCGGTGGAGTTTTTTACATAGTCAATCAATCCCTCGCATGTTCGATCTCCTTTTCCTACAATCTTCAACTTTCCCATTACAGTATTGCCTTTTCCATTAAGTCTTGTCTTCTCACATGTCCAGAACACGACAGCCTCCGTTTAGTCATTCAGTTTCTCGTAAGAATTCAGGCTTTACGCTGTTTTGCACTGAAACATCAGCAACAGTATTTGAAAGCACGGAACAAAATTATAGCCTATCTCTCACCGAATCTGCAAATGAACATTCAGGGAACCTAGGGTATAGGGAGCCTGTGTAGCAAAGCCATTCTACACAAATTTACCTGGATATTCTTTTTTTTTTTTTTTTTAAGATTTGCAGCCTTACATCTTTAATTTTGGATGTGCTACTAGCAGTATAAGGCATTGTTTTAACATGAATTCTCTCTGTTTAGCTAACATTTGCCTATATCTAGGCAGTTCATATAAATGTTATCATTGTAGTGCGGTAATGATGCAGTGGCTGATGAGCTATTGCTGTTAAAAAAAGAGTAACCAATCTTTAAATACGCAATCGGATAAATGCAGTTTTAAAAATTCCCAATCACTTTTGACAAATACATCCGGAACGTGAGGTTGAATAACAGATCCCTCACATCTCGCCCAATTTTTTTCTTGCTTCTTACTGTAAAAAGACCTTATGTAGTGAAACGATGAAACAAAGCTTTTTAAAATTGTACGCTTCTGACTATAAATACGAGGCAGTTCGAGCAACAACAGTAGTAAAACCCTACAAGGTCCATGATGCCCCGTGGAAAACAGAACCTCCAGCATGCACTACGTGAGAAGCCTCCTCCCCTTCCGGTCCCTGTTCCTTTGCATTCTGGGATATATAGTTCTATAGTGCCGGCCGGGTTTCTGAAGCTATTTGCTAGGAGGTGCCAAGATGGCGGCACTGTGGGGCGGCGGCGCGGGACATGCCGGAGCTGGGGGTACGCTCCCGCTGCGAGGTGGCTCAGAGACTGTCGTGGGCAATGGCCTTGCTTCCACTCAGGTATTGGCCGGGCCCACGCAGTGGGAAAAGAGTTTAGGAGAGTTCGGCAGCCGGACCAGCTGGCGCTGGGTGGACACGTGGAGGCGGCATGGCCGGCATAGGGATGTGGCACTGGCCGCCAGGACCGGCAAGGCGGGCTTGTGGGGGCTTCGGAACTAGGCTCTTTGCGGGTGTTGATGATAACTGGAGCTGAGTAGGCACGGGGGCCTTGAGGGCGGTGTATTTATTCGGAATAGTCGTGTCTTGGCTGTTGCATGTATTCAGCGGAGCATTTGATCTGAGCTTGGCGCAGCTGCCAGCGGTGGACTCAAAGAGCTGATGAGACTCGTCGGTGAGCGCGGAGTGTGCTGTGGTGTCTGATGTTCGCCGATCGGAGCAAATATCTAGGGCTCGCGTACATACTGCGCCTCGGGAATTGGGGTGGGGGGATCCGAAGTTATTCATAACGAGGCCTCCCGCTGCCGAGACGGTAAACGAAAGGTCTTCAACCCAGGATGATTCTGGCGTTATTAAACTTGGCAGGGGCTCTCAAACCTGTGGCCCTTCTGAGCCACGCTGAAACTTGGTCTGAATTGAGAAGGGCACCGTTTTTGATCTGGCTCGGGCCCCTCGGTGGAGGCAAATGAGAAGCTGCCGGTGGGCTCCCGTCGCAGCATATGCGTTTCCTCGAGACTGGGCGATGCACTTCTGGGGAAGGCTGGACCAGTTATGTCCAGATGGAGGGTTTATAAAGGATTTCCTTTCATTCTTTGTTGGGTTACTGAGCATTCCCCTGTTATGTAAATTAAAACAGTTGCAGAAGTTGGATTCGTTCTCTGGCGTTGGAGGGGGTGAGATGAAAGTGCCACTGTGGAGAGGAGGGCAGACTGGAGAATGTTCTGTTATGTAAAACTGGATCCTGACGCTTTTGCCTCCCCTAACTCCTCCCTCCTTGCCCCATCTCCCCTTTCATTCCTGGGTGTGACCATAGCCTCCCGCTTGCTGATCCAGTTCAGACCTATTTGATGATGCTGTCTTTTCAGCATTTCTGATTCTCATAGAAGAGGGCACTTTGTGTGTTTGACTGTCTTCTACCACATGGGCCTTTTCCTGTTTCCTGAATCTGATTCTGTCAGCATCCTTAGAATCCCTTGGTTAAAAAAAAAAAAGTAGAAAGGCTTTTGATTCTAGAAAGCATTTTTTTTAAAAAAGCCATTTAGGAGTGTTGAAAGTGTGCACTCTTGTTAGGAATTATAAAAAACACTCATGTGTATGTGGGCCATTTTGCAGTCAGCTGGTAAGAAAGAGCCTGCTAGGGTTCCTGTTGGACTTCTCTATTTCAGTTTCTTCCTAGTCTGCTTCTAGTATGAGATGACTGAACCAAGTGTATAACTGTAGACTGTGTCTCAAACGTGAAAAAAACAAAATAAGTTCTTTGGTGTCTCAGTTCATGGAGTAAAAAGGAAAACAGGAAAAATGATTTTGTGAAACTAGAAGTCTGTTGTAGTTGGTGGTGAGCAGGAGTATCATTTTTCCTTTGCTATAACAAACAATAGCTGATTCTGCCTTTTAAGTTTCTCTCCATGAGATTGAATCGGGATTCAAGTCTGGCCTTGAATAACTAAAATCATACTTCTCAAGATATATCTTGGTCAGCTGCTTGTTTTTCCCACGGACATCTTTAATTAATTTGCAGTGCCAGAAGCAGATGAATATGTGAATTATTTCTAAGCACAGTTATAATTGTCCCTTACTACCCTCCCACATTTGTTGTGTCTAGTAGAAAGGGTGAGAATGGCCATGGAGGGCACAGTGCTAAACTGAAATTTGTAATGATAAGATGGATGTGGCGGAAGCAACCAAGTTTGTAAATTGAACTGCGGCAACAGAATTTGGGTTTCAGAACTTTGGGCTTTTGGAAAGACTTTTTGGCAATATGAAAAAGGGAGGCTGAGTTCATTCCTTTGTTATAATTTGCAGTGAAGAAAGGAAACATGTTAGTATTTGGGGGACTTCGTAAGAAAAGCTCTGATCTAGTTACCACTTTGAGTTACGTGTCCTATAGTGATGTTTTTCATGCTTTCTTCATGTTGTTGCTACCCTTTATCATTTTCTGAAGTACAATATAGATGCACTAAGTAATCACTACAGCAGACAGGAGAGTTTATGGTCTTCTATATAGTAGAAAGCTGCAACCCTGATCAGCATGATGGATGGTCAGGGATGATGAGGGTTGCAGTCCTGCAATATCTGAAGGGCCCCATATTTCCTGATCCTGACATACAGAGCAAGATCATAGGCAAAGTCACTTGCCCTTTACTATTCTTTTTTTGCTGTGTGGTTGAGAAGATGAATAGTGCCTGGTTCCGTCTATGTAGTGATGAGCAGAGAGAGGTCCAAGACCTATAGCAGTTTATTTCTCCTTGTCTAAATCTTATTTCCAAGCTTAGTAGGAAGTTCTTTAGCATGGGACAAGCTACCTGTGCTGTCTATTCCTTATTTAAAAAGTAGAGTAATATTGCATCTTTGTATTAGAGATGTGTATGGTGAAAACATGACTAGCTAATGGGATAATGTAAGGGAGAATTGTGGTGACTGAGAGAGAAGACCAAAGCATGCTCCCAGGTATTTATGGACTGCTGCCAAATCTTTGCAATTAGAATTTGCTGTAGAAAAGCCCAGTAATTTTAGCTGTGTGTCTAGGGAGGGAAGCAGCTAAACATGCTTTTGGGTGGAGCTTACTGTAGATTGTCTGTCTGCTTTGCTGACTCAGAACTTGGATAGAATTCATTAAGATTAATTTACTGTCCCAGATCTGTTAAAAGTACTATGACAAATTTACAACTTATTATTTTAACACTTTTAAAAATTAGCATTAGTGGCATTTAAAGTTATGATTAACATTTCACATTATGTTAACTTTAATATATTTGTACTAAAGTCATACCCTACGTACCACCCTGCTTCATTGAAGAGTTAGTCATAATAAAAACTATTTATGACTTGTCCTGGTGGAGTTAATAGTATTGACAGCATCAGGAACAACCTTAGAATCATGGTGTTGAAATGAGCCAGAAGGCAATCTAATCTGGTACTTGCTGTAAGGGAAGACATATTAATGCTGGGGTGCTTCCAGTTGTTTTGCACATAGAAATCTGAGTGAGAGAATAGCTTCCTTTATAAAGAAGACCTTTAGGACAGATTGGAAATCATAATGTTAGACATTTGAATAATTGGCTTAGAATCAAAGCTGAAAGATACAGAAGCTTGATTGTTGGCAAACATTTGATGGTGATGTTTTTAGCCATTTCAAAAATGCAAAGGGGTGCTTTAGCATTGAGAAGTACATTCTGAGGAAAGAAAACATGTATGTTAGTCCCACAGATCTTAGAAAAGTTTGAAGAAATAATGATATTTGCTCCTAAATCTATCAGGTATTTGGGTAGACTAAAGCATGAGTGTTACATGAGAGAGTAATGAAGCAGGTATGTATATTTGTGAGCATATGGTTCTGTTCTATAACTCAAATGCGACTTGACAGCCCGTAGCAACAAAAAATTTTTTACTATTCACAGCAAGGAACATTTACTAGCATGGCAGAACAACTAGTTCCTTGCAATGAAACCACCACAGTAGATATTCCTTGGTGTGAATATTAAAATATTTGTTGTTGCGGACTGTCAAGTCGCATTTGACTTACAGTGAACCTACTAGGGTTTCAAGGTATGCCGTATCTTTTAAGTAGTGATTTTACTACCACCACTCCAGTAAGTTTCCATGGCCATGGAAGGATTTGGACCTAGAACTTCCAAGTCCTAGTCTGAGACTCTACTCAGTCCACCACAATGGCTCTCACGAAGATTTTCGTCTGCCATAATTTGTAAAGTTGTACTTGTAGAAATCTTAATGGATTTTTTTTTTTCATTTGTACTTGATGTTGAGTGATAAGGAGAATTCCTTCTTGGTTGTGGCAAAAAAAACTACTAAAGTGTAGCAATCTGTTATTGCAGGTGGACAACAAGACCGGTTACGTGCATGTTCTGGTAGTTTGTGGGACAGCATGTTAAAATTGTTTTTTCATGTGTTGAGTGTGGCTGTTTTCAATTGTCCATGTCCATATGACTTTGCTCTGTAGATTCTCTTGCAGATTTTTTCCCCCGAAGTAGTGGAGTTTCTAGCAGCTGTTTTGGAACCTGGAATTCCCATTATATGCTTGTGCTCTGTCAGAGCCTTTAGTAGAAGCAGGATTTGCCAATCAGCCAGATTCCTGTCCAAATATGTTGGTTCAGCAACCAAAGAACATCTGCCAGGCCAGCATAGGTGGCTCCTCCCAGAAGATCATGCATGTGTGTTTGCCTGCTGACTAAGCCAGTACTGAATTGAGGAATGCTGCCTGCTTGCTTGTGTAGCTTCCGTAGAAGCCACAGTAGAGAAATGGATACAGCGTTTGTGAATTGCTTTCTTGCTACCTCCTCCTGGTTTTGCTGTTACCTTGAAATATTTTTTATTTATTTAATGTAATTAGTTTGCATTGACTCCTCTGGAACATCTAATTGTTTCTCCTCCGTATTTCTAGCCCTTTGGAAACAAGTAGGACCCCAGCTTTGCCGTCCCTTTCCAATAAATGTCCTTTCCCCCAATATTGTAGTGATCATATGAGGATGTCATAGCTGACACTGGTTGCAATGTTTGTGAGTCTGCTCTTCAAAAATGGGAGTTGTCTAGGATGGCTGGTGAAACTATTGCCTGCATCCACAGCTACATACAGGGCTGTATTTCTCTTTGAAGTTCTGGTCTGAAAGCTGCTCATGTGACTGACTGGGGGAAATTCCTTACTGTGGGCTAATCAGTAGAAGGTCATGAGAATAGAAAGTAGAAATGAAAATGAGCACAGGATAACACCTGGAGTGTTGGGGAGTAAGGCAAGGATGCCTCTTGTGGCTGTCCTATCACTGATAAAATAGCTATTCAAATGAAAGCCAGTTTGGCACCCTGTTTGATTATTTGGATATAGGAGTCTACCCACTTTTAATTGGAAACATCTGGAGGGTATTTTTTGTTTACTCCTAGGGGAAAAAATGAACTATTTACTTTCAGTAGCTTGTTCAAGACAGCAGCCTGGTAACTTCTTGAACTTCAGAAGTTCTGCATTATTTCCTCTAGTAAGAAACCCACTCTCCAGATGCATCATAGCATTAAAGATCATCTTGTCTTATTTGTTTATTTACTTACAATATTTATGTAGACCACTCAGTAACAATGTTCTTTGCACTGCTCACAGATATAAAATACTGAAATACAATATCCAGAATTTGCAGGCGGGTAAAATTAACCAGAGCAGCTTGAGTAAGAAAATACGTGATGGACAAAAATAGGAGATGAAAATTCACATCTTTAAGACCACCGTTTTAAATGGGTACTTGCTTTGTATTGTTCCTTTTCAATAGAAGCAATGATGCACGTGCACACCTGGGAGACTACAAAACACAAACCTGTCCATGACACAGTTAGCTAGCTTACTTCTTGCTGCCTAGACTGAGTGATAATGTGCTTGCTGGTGTTGAATACTATGCGTGAGGCACGTCACTGTTCAGCCTAGGCTAGTGGTGGAGCATTTGGGTTTATGATAGGAGAACCTCCTATCTACGGGTTAGGTATTCTGCTTATTTAGACAAGTGGGAAAGATGAGGGCAGTAATACTGGTTTGAATTAGAGTCAGTCTTTTAGGAAGAACCTAACTGGTTGGCCTAGCTTTATCCACTCATATCAAATAATTCTTTTCACCTGCTTTTCTTCCCCCCTCCCTCTTTCTCAAGTACTTACTGGCAGAGGATTTGCATTTGGCATCTTTGGAAGCAGAATCCATCCTTGAAGCAGGGGAGTTCCTGGAAACAATGCAGGACTATTTGGACTCTTCTGTCATCTCTATCATTGAGGATTTCAGCAGTCTGAATGAGGTACGGTATGCTGTGCACACTGTGAGAGGAATGGGTGTTCATGTGCTCCCTGGCATGGCAGCCAGTGTGAAACCATCAGTGAAGGAAATGAACACTTAGCTTCTGTTGACAACATTGTGAGCTACTCTAATCTGCAACAACTCTCTGCTTTCATCAGTTTGTATGCCTTTGCATCTTTTGTACATTGGGTTGGCAGAGAAGTGTTGGGAAGTTCTGTGAGGTGCAAAAGTCTGTACCCTTGAATATTCAGAGGCCTATTTAAGCCCTTTCTTATTTAGTGTCATGGTGAAGAGAGATTGATAATGGACTGTCTTCCCTTCCTTTCTTCCCTGATTTTCTCAGTAGCCATAAGAGCAAATAGCAAAGAGCTGTGGAGAGAAATGTGGGTAGTTTCCCCTTGTACCTCTGCAACTTTAGATGAAGCAGAGAAATCCATGGATTAGTTCTTGTTAAATTACCATATACAGTCAAGTGCCAGGGAAGCACAATGCCAGCAATTCTAAAGGTCCTAATTCATGCACCCGACTTCAGATTCATAGTACTAGAATCAGTTAGGATAGCTGTGGGTGCTGTAGATTTTGGCTCAACTGACCTGTCCCAATCTGTTGTCCTTCAGATGTGTTGGACTGTGGCAGGAGCTGTAGTCCCACCCTTCTGGATGATGTCAGAGTTGAGGTGATCTGCCATAGGCAGTTCAGGGTTTGTATGCTCAGTTCTGAGGATCCTTGGGTCTACAAGTATCTAAAACTATTCTGGCATTTTGCAGTTCTGATTTAAGCTGTGTTCAATCATTTCTTTATTTAAATATTATATAAAATGATATTTATTTAAAATATTAAATAAATAATATTATTTAAAATATTACATAAAGAAATAATAATTTCTTTTCTTCAGCCTGTTTATTTACAGGCTTGATTTATTTACAGCTTGATTTATTTTAATAAAGCGTACGTTAGAAATCAATTGTTGCTATATCTGCCACTTCCTTTTTTTAAATGTACTCTGGTGAAATTTACTCTGACATCCTTTTGTTTTCAGTATATGCTGAGTGAGTTTTCTACATCTGGTTTGCTTTTTCACTCCTAACAACAGGCAAAAAGTTGCACAGATGCTGAGAATGAGCTTTCCCTGTTGACTGCAATCACAGAGATTCTGGACAGCACAGATGATGAATCTCTATCTCCTTTTGACACCATTCCTGATTCTGAATTACTGACATCTCCCAGGGAGCGTGAAAACTCTTCGGTAAATTACGATTTTTGGTCTTATTTATGGGACAAAAGATCTTTCTTCTCTCTCATGAATGGTTGGTTTAAATGCTTAGTTTCCCGAAGGGCCCATCTGCTTAAGAATTGTAACCGACTCTAGTAAGTGAATGTTAAAAGAGTGTAACGTTCATTTTGCCTTTGTGATTTGGAATGTTTGTACCATGACAGGGCCTGTCCCTTCTGATGTGCCTAGAATGAATCTGGTATATATTTTTCCCCAGCCAAAGGACAGTGGACTTTGAGTGACATTAGCACCATTTTCCTTCAGCCTGAACCTGTCCCCTGTAGGTTCTGCATGCACTGCTTGGTATTTTAAATTCTTTATTTCCCTGGGTCATTACTTTCTATGTTCACTGCCACTGACACGCTGGTTATGCCTGAGCAACAGCTTCCAGTTTTGGTTATTAGGTTTTCATGAACTGGACAAGGTCACAGTTCTATGAGAATACTATCTCATTTCGTCCTTGTGAGAACCGAGGATCTTCTATGAACTCAAAATTTCATGTTCCTTTCACAATTGCATTGTTGCTGTGTGCTGACATTACATAGATACCATCTTGTCCTGGCTAACACAAAACTGTTTCTTTTTGGTGGGTATGTGCAGTCAGTTCACAAAATCCTGACAAGGATCCCTCTTGTGATTTCACTCTTCAACAGTCCTAAGCCAGCTGAGGACTCTGCAGGGTCAGGATGCCCTCTGGTGGGCATCTCCAGCTTTTTAATTGGGAGTTGTAGCACTAAGAAGTGTATTTTGTATTTGGCTGAAGACATGTAGAGATGCTGAATATGCCTTGAAGAGCTTGGAGTCACCATTTATGGGATGCTCCAATCAGTCTTTGTATGGTTGATATCTTAGGAAGCTCAGGCTGTACTAATAGAGTCCAACTGTGGTGCACAGAAGTTCAAGATTGGGCAGTACCTTTGTTGGATAACTAAAAAGTTACGAATTAGATGAACTTTTAATTGTGCTGCTCAGAATTTCCAGGTGACATTATTCTTAAGCTCACTCCCAATTTCCAAACTGTTCAACATTTGTCAGTTTCAAAGGTTTCTTGGAGTGCCTGTAACACCACCAGAGAAAGACTTAAACACCAAGGAGGATTTCCTGGAGCCTAAACTTTGCAGCATCATGACAGAGAAGGTGAGGTGTTGTTGTCATACATGGACAATGAAGTGGGTCATGCTATGTAACTTTTCTGGTTTGTATCTTTGTGCAAATATCTGCCCTGCAACTTTGTTAACTTTTTCTTGATCAAGTATGATGACTGACACCCTTTTTACATATGTCCTGCTAAATTCAGGGTAAAACAGATGGGATCTGAGTTCTGGTAGAAGCAAGGAAGGGTTAAGTTAGTACAGCCCTAGCTAGCCGATGCAACCCAATTGCTCCACTAATCATTTCCACATTAAAAATCTTCCCAGGTCAATTTCAGTCTTTTTTTCATCAATTCATGAACCTACAGCCTTAGTAATTTAAATAGAACTGAATATTTGTGTATTATGAAAAAATGCAAAACAGTAAATAAGACTTGAGGACGTGAAAAAGTATTTGCTAAAGATCAAGAGCCTAATGCGACTCAGAAAAGATAATTCTGTTTTATGTTATAATTCACTAGTGATACTATAATCCACCAAAGGAAGGCTTGTTTGATTTGTTCTGATTTTTTTATATCCTTTGATTTGTATTCCTGCATTAAGCAGGGATTGGACTTGATGGCTTTATAGGGCTCCCTCCAACTTCATGATTCTATGATTCTTGTTTCTAATAGCCCCTCTAATTTGTGTCTAGTCTTTCTTAGCTCCTCTCTTTCTTCAGTTTTGAACACTTCTTGACAACTGTCAGTTTTATAAAACTCTGCTTTCCAAAATGCTGTGCTCCATCTCCCTCCAAAAACAATGTAGGGTCACAGGCCTTACACACAATACTGCATGTGAATTGGAGATATATCTCTTCTTGAAATACTTTCTGCCCTGTAGTTTTTTGAGGCTTCACTGCAGGTCTTTGAAGATAACTATGAATGACCCAAAGAATTCCAGCAATGACTATCCTTTATTCATCAGCCTTTCTAGTCAACGGAAATCTGTAGTTGTGGTTCAAATATCCGAAGTGTCAGATGCTTGCTTCCCTTAATCCTGCCTGACTCTCTTTTCTTCATTACCAGGTTGAAGCCAGCACTGGTAACCTTCCTTTGGCACTGACTCCAAGATGTCAGAGGGACATACCTGCTTCAAAGAAATCCAGTGGCAAAGCCCCCACCGGGGAATGGAGGCTCTTCAGGCACAGGGAGAGAGAGCTGTCTGTACTGCAGCGCAGTGATGGGGAGGAAGAGGAAGAGGAAGAGGGGGAAGCCACAACAGGCTGCAGGCAGGGGCTTGTGGCAGGTGTGAAGGATATCCCTGCAGCATTGGCAGCAAAGGAGGCTGAGAAAGACCGCGATGAACGTGATGGTCCCTGTGTCATTGCCCCAGAGAGTATCTCCCTCAGTGAGCTGGTGAGGTCAATGCACCCTTACTGTCAGCCCACCTTCGCTGTATGCATGAGTCCTGATAGCCAACCCTTGGCAGAGGAGCTCCTTGCTGGCCCTGTCATCCTGGAAATAGTGCCTGAAGGTGGAGAGAGCATGGAAATTCCAGTAGTCCTGCACAATGTGGAAGCGGTTGAGCTCCCACACAAAACAAATAGTAATTATGTCATTGGACTTGAAGATAAAGAGGCAGCTCTGCTGGTTCCTATCTTGGCAAACACATCACCCGAAGACAACACTAAGATTGCAGGCCCGGACACACGGCTTTCCTTGGATGAGCAGGCTGAGGAGGTAGACAGGGCTGTGTCCCCAAGAGCAGAAGACAGTCATCCTCAAGTAAAAGAGGAAGCTCGGAGATCAGCTGATGACTGGAAGCATGGATCTGAGCCTGGATCAGTTCCACTCAAAAATATAAATCTCATTCCGTCAGAGAAGGGCCAGATATGTGGCCGTAGCAAGAAGAAGAGGAAAAAAAACACTAATGGAGCAAAGCGGCACAAAGAGGCAAAAAATAACCTGCAGATTTCTGCTTGTACTGAAGAACAGGCCAGGACAAATGCAGACAGCTCATTCCCAGATGCTGACTTTCCAGAGGAACAGATGAAGAAAGCTGGAGGCCATGGTCAGAGTGAGTTGCTTCCAGATCAAGAATGCCAGCTGGTGAAAGGCCGGGATACACAGGTGGAAGAATTGTCCACCAATGAGAGAAAGCCCCAAAATCCCGTTGCACCAAGCTTGGAAAATGAAGGTGCTTTGCCCTGTATAGATGAACAATCTTGTACTCATTGCGATAGGGGTGCAGACCCAGTAGCCACAGGCCAGGAGGATACACAAAGAGAGCCTAGTGAAGGGAGTCCAACCAACTTGACAGCGAATGAGATGGCTAACCCAGAAGCTTCCCAGGTGTTCACTAGCAGCTGTATGGATGTTGCAGGGCAGTCTCCTAGGAGCCTCCTGTGCTCCAGCAACGAGGAAGCAAAGGAAGCACCAGCAAAAGAAACAAAGCCCAAGCCTCTCAGCCTGAGTGAATACAGGCAGCGCCGACAGCAACGCCAGTCTAATGATGGTAGTACCAGGAGTGTGGCAGAGAACCAGAGTGCTAGCAAGTGGCCCACCCTCCCTGAGCTCCCCACAAAACTGGCTGACCTTCCTTGCCTAAAAGTCCCTCCACCACCCACCAAAGTTGCCGTGCCTGAACTAGTGAAGGAGTCTGAGAAGTCTGCTAGCTCCTCCACAACCCCTGCCCCATCTGGCAAAGCATGTGCCAAGTCCCCTTCTGTGCCAACTCCCACTTCAATGCCTGCACCAAAACCTGTTCCTCCTTTGCAGCCTGGCAGTGTGACCACTGCTGCTTCTACTGCACCTCTCCCAGCTGTGCCCTCGCTGCCTAGTCAAGTAGGTGCCTTTCCCCCCATGGGCATGCATGTGCCTCCCCCTCCACTTCCCCCATATCTACCATCAGCCCCCGGGGCTTTTCTGCCACCTCCTCCTGATCCTTACATCTTGGGCTCACAACCACCACTAGTGCCTTCCTGGTCTCCCTTTGCCTCTCTGCCAACCAACTACCAAAGCTTTCCACCTCTTGCAACAGAGGTTTGCCCCCCTGTTTTTCATACAGTTCCCCCTGTGCCCCCTCCAACCTGGCCGCCTCCACCTCTTCCTTTGCCACCTTTCCCCCCCAGCCTGCCATACAACTCTGCAGAGTGGACCCTTGCACCACCGCCTCCCTATTGGAATGGTATCCCAGTACCTCCCCCAGTGTTGCCCATCCCGTATGGGGATCAAGGCGCTCTTATTCAGACCCCTCCAGTAGGCACCTTAGCTGCTCTTTCTGACAGGGCAGTTGCCCAGCAGAGTTTGCCTTTGACACCTGAGCCCTCTTCCTTAGGACAGCTGAGCTTGGCAACCAAAGAGAAACCAGGCCTGCCTGCTCAGGTGTCTCAAGTGCCACTTCCTGCCACAGTCAAGACTACCTCTAGAAGAGTGTCTGACCCCAGGAGGCAAGCACAGTCCTTGGCTGCTGATTCCAAAGCCGAAATGAACTCAAGCAGCTTTCAGTCGTTGGCAAAAGTGCATCTTCCCCAATCAGCTGTAGAACCTTCAGGGCATGTTGAGAAGAATGCCATCCCACAGGAGTCCTATTCTGTGTCTCAATCCCAGCAACCCACAGAATTCACTGGCACACTGAAACCCCCTAAAGAGCCCTCTTCATTGCCTGCCCTACAGCCTACAGAGGCTGTAGGGCAGCCTCTTGCACCCTCTGGCCCTAAGGAAAAGAGCTTTACTCTACCTGCTGCAACTCAGAGTGGCAAAAAGGCTTCACCACCTTCTCAGCTACAAAAAGAGGAAGACTCATCTTTATCTGCTGCCTCTATGCAAGAAAAGCTAACAATGCCAACTGAGGCTGGCATCAAGGAAGCTGCTCAAACAGCTCCCAATTGCCCAGGATTATCAATGTCCCAGAAGGTGCCTGTGTCTGGCCAGATTCTGAAGAAACCAACCAGTACATGGAAAAAACAGCCCCTTATCAGCATTGCACAGCACAACCGCCGTAAAGACATCGTTCAAGCATTTATCAATGAAATTGGTGAGTGACTGTGCCACTTTGGGTGTTGTTGTTTCAACTCCTATGCCACCCCATAGTGTTAGAGCACTCTCTTGAGTAGTTTGCAATACAATCATGCAAATAACACTTTGCCCCCCAGAATTCTGATTTCTCTAATTGCTAAAGAATAACTTCAGAAAAATGAAAATTGTTAAAGAATAGCCTTAACAAATGCCACTCTTATGTCTGAAGAAGCGGACGTCCGTGAAAGCTCACATTAAAACATAGCAGTTAGTCTTTAAGGTGCCTCTATACATTTTTAATTTTGTTTTTGCCTGATAAATTTCAGAAAAATGAATTCCTTGTCCTAAATTACACTGCCAGTGTGAGGAAAGCTTGAGGGCAGGAGTAACCAAGTGTGCATTTATATTTATATTATGTTATACACATGAGCTTGGAGCGCTGTTCAGTTCCAATGTGCAAAACTAGAGTAATAATTTTTTTAATTATAGGTTTAAGTATTTTGTTCCACATTCCCATTGGTGGATCTCAGAGATTCTAGTTTTAAAAAAATCCCCTGAACTCTGTCACCCCTGCATTACAGCAAAGCTGCACAATCTTCAGAAGTCTGGGGGCACCATGTACCTATATCTGGTCCTCAGAGGGCCCTTCCCACAACTTCAGTTCCAAAATGTTTCTTATAAAAGGGGATTTTTTTTAATTGCAAAAGCCCCCCCCCATGTATTCTCTAGTAGCCCCAAAATAATAATAATAAAAAAATAGGCTGGAGGGACAGAAGTGCATAGCAAAATTGCCACCCATACTCTCAGAAGTAAAACTTTTAGCCAAAAAAATTAGATTTTAAGGAGGATGCTCTAGAGCAGTGGTTCTTAACCTTTGTTACTCAGGTGTTTTTGAACTGCAACTCCCAGAAACCCCAGCCAGCACAGCTGGTGGTGAAGGCTTCTGGGAGTTGCAGTCCAAAAACACCTGAGTAACAAAGGTTAAGAACCACTGCTCTAGAGGTCTCATTTTGTCCTATGGAGGGCCATATATTGCTTACACCTGCTGTAAATCTTGAGGACAATCTGGCTCTACCTGTCTTGTGCCTGGGATCTGCTTCTATCTTTTCTAATTTCCTCCCCTCCCAACTGCTTGTGTAAGCATAGCATTTTAGGAATAGATTAATGTGTTTTGATGAGCATGTGTATGTGTTTCAAGTGCTCAGCCAGCATCACCAAAGCAGTAGCTCTTTTCGTTTTTAACTTAAGCAAAATTCCAATAGAACTTTGTAAAATGCTCAGGAAACAGTTATAGTGAGCATTTTCTTTGAGCACATCCTGAGTCTGTGAAGCTTCTCGTTGGATGTTGTGAAGCACTGACAAGTGTGTATAATTATTGTCCTTTTCTTTTTCTTTCAGGAATTGAAGCCTCTGACCTGTCCAGTCTGCTAGAGCAATTTGAAAAGATTGAAGGTGAGAAGCTAAACTGGAACAAGTGCTTGAGCACTGTGACTCATGTTACCTTGAAGATTCTTCTTTGCCTGGAGGTTCCCCAAAGGTCAAGCGAGTAATTCCCAGTGATGAAGCACTTTTGATTGCTTTATGAGTCACTTGGTGATAGTAGCCAAGGCTTACATTCTGCTCTCCTTTTTCCTACAAACCAATGCAACTAGAAGTTGAGTTTCATTTCCTGGCCTGAGTGAAATTATTTTTTATTGTACAGATCCCAGGTCAGCTTCTATAGTCAGATCAGATTTTCTAGATAATGTTCATGGCCATAATTTTCCTTAATCTGTGGCTTAATCTTGCTGTATTAAGAACTGAAAATAGCAGATACTTTGAAAAGCATCTTGAAGTATACTCCCTTTTTTAATACTTCATATGTTTCTATTGCCGTTGTAGTATTTCTGTATACTATTTGGTAAACTGGCCAGATATTTTTACTTTGTTAAATTATTGATTTGGAGGTAAGAAGAGGGTCTAAAGAAGTAGGAGGTATAGTCAAACAGGGCAAGGAAGGAAGAGAAGCAGATGCTGTGCGGCCAGAAACCATGGCAAGAGACAGGAAGTTGTACAGGATGTAAAAACCATACCTGCTTCTCCACCTTCGTCTCCTCATTTCTTGTTCCATTGCAATCTTTTTAAAGAACTGTCTGCAAACAGATGCTCTGAAGCACACCTTTTGTTTCAAAATAAGGGAAACAGTTTTTTAGCAAATTGAATCCAGCGATACAAACCAGGTTAATTGCACAAGCTAGATAAGGCTGCAAGGCATGTTTGGGTACCAAGCCCTAAGAAGTACTTTATCCACATCTATTAATGTGTTTGGCTCTCTTCTTTTTGTTTCTTCAGCCAAAAAGGAAACACCCAGCATGGCAAAGTCCCAAGAAAATGTGCCTACAGGGAATGAAAAGTAAGTAGAGGGCTGAGTTGTAACAGGGTTTGGGGTTTTGCTCTTTTTTTCTTGGTTGGCAAATTGCACTTATATTTCTAGAGACATGGAGAACTTGGTGCAAGAGATTTGCTAGCCGGAGCGAGGACAGCTTAAGCTGCTAAGGAATATTAGAGGCTGATCACTTTGGTCTTCAGTAGAGAGGTCTGCTCATTATATGTAACATCCTACAAAAAAATCCCTTTTCTCTCTTTCAGCCCCAAGGCACAGCAGGAAAAGAAAATGGTAGACTGGCTTCAAGCACCAGAGCTCACTAATGTTGCAGGTGAAGAGTATGAAATTGAACAACTTGTTTGCTGTGACTCTCTTAAACTGAAATAGCAAATAAATTCTATCTAGAAATTAGTAGGTTATGTGTGTTGGTGGAGATGGAAATAAGAGGAACTTACTGTGCATTGCTATTCTTCTTGTCTTAATTTGTCTCTTCTCTGTAGCAATGGTATATTAGTTACCCTCAAAGCCCTTGCTGAAGTGTATAGGAACTTAATGTAGACTCAAGGTAAAGGAGAGTATATTGTTATGTAGATAGGGAGTAGAAAGAAGTTTCCTTGCCCAAGAGCATCTGAGACCATTGCTCAGATTTAGGAGTGATTTGATTTATTTCAACATCTTATATGTCTTTTTAAAAATTCAAAGCAGTTTAAACAAAATAAACAAAACACACAAAGCAATTGTAAAGCAGAATAAAAGATGCACAAGATGGAGCAGCCTTGGGGAAGAAATTGCATTGACTTACAGATTTGATGAAATAAGGTTTTGCAGCAACCTCTTCTGCTGGGATGTGTTAGAGTCGGGGTCCCCAACCCGGTGCCGGTCCGTGGGCATCCCAGGACCGGGCCGCGGAGATGGATCTCCATCCCACACGCGAGCGCGGGGGTGCCCCCCCCAACCAGTCTGCGGTTCCAAAAAGGTTGGGGACCGCTGTGTTAGAGCTTTGACATTCCTAGCCATTGCTTCTGGAATCTACCAGACAGAGGGGACTTGGTAGGTGGACTTATATTGGGATGGATTGGGGAAACAAGAGTATACCAGTTTTCACTAATAGAAAATTAGTTCTGTGTCTGTTCTTCTCATTAATATCTGTTCTGGTGGTTGCTCCAGTTCCTGAAGGTTCTTTCTGTTTGTCTTACAGGCTTGACCCCTCCAGCTACTCCACCCCATCAGCTATGGAAACCATTGGCAGCTGTCTCACTGTTGCGGAAGGCTGGGTCTCCAAAGGGTTTCAGACTTTTGAAATCCCTGAGCAAGCCTCACAGAAAAGCTCTGACTCCTGTTCATGTGGGTTCTGGCGAGCATGATTATTGTCAGGTCAGTGCTGCCCAGCCAAAGGAAGGGGCCCGATGGAATGTCAAGCACAACTTGGATATCACAATCAAGCCTATCAAGACCATGACAAAACAAGTGCTAGAACAGCCGGCTACAAACCAGCCTCCTCCTACTACCAGAGTGGACCCTGCAGACACTCTCAATATTGCCTGCCAGAATCCCAAAGAGACCCCCAGCCATGCTGATGCTGGTGAGGGACAGGTCAAACCTTCTGATCTTGTTGCAGCTGACATGAGCCTTGTCATGTCGGAGGAACCGCTGTTAGAGAGTAGCTGCAAAAGCCCATGCAAAGAGCCATTAGACCACCGGACTAGTACCCCAAGGTCCATGGCTGGGGGCAGCAGTGAATCGTGTTCCGTACTGCTATCTCCAGCTGCATCCCCCTGCAGGGATGCAGAAGAACCATCACTACAACAGCCTCAGGAAGTTCAGCAGAAGCGTCTAGCTTCCAAAAGGTCCTTGCGGTGCTATCGAGGTAGACAGAAATCAGTTAGTCCCGAAAAAGACGGTTGGAGAGGCCGAAGTAACCGGACCAGCCGGTCTTTCAGCTCCAGCTCAGATGGCGACAGTGACTCCTCCTCATCTTTCTCTTCCTCCTCACGCTCTCGTTCTCCCCCATCAAAGCGCTGGAGAAGGTGGGTGATAGATTCCCTCTTGCACTCCCCCCAGAGCATCCTATTTCCTGTGGTTGTTTTGCTGAGCTACTAAATTGACATCATGAAGTTCCAAAATCTTTGGGCCTCAAGCTGATACTGTTATTCCCAGCATTCATGGCTGAGGGGCTGGCAGAGTAGGGGAGCTCGGAGATTTATATGAAAAGAACCTGTGACGGATTTCATGTCTCCACTAGTGGTTCTCAACTAGTGCTGTACATACTGCTGATCTGTTGCAATGTTTTTATAATAATGAAAATGAATTGGCTCTCCTTCAGTCCACACGTTCTCCTGTTTTCTCCTCCTCACCCTGTTTGCCACAGTTTATCCATTTGTATCCATTGATTGATGCAACATTGGATACAAAAGATTAAGAACCACAGTCCTCACCCTTTTCAGACTTGCTCATGGCTTGAAAGTTTCCAGGGCCTTTCAAAGATGAGCAAATTCTCACTGAGTAATTAAGCTAATGTGGTTGTCCTCCAGAGCAGCTTCTGGGTTTGTCTTTTTAACTTGTTTCTTGAGTCTTTGGAAATAGTTTATGAACAGCCCTATTGTTTTGGGTCTAGAAGTTCTTTCTGTCCTGTTTCTTATACCAGAAGCTGCAAGCTGGATCTGATCTTATCTGTCAGTATGTAACATGCAGAGACAGCGAAGGCTCTTTCTATCCCTGTACTGGTAACCTATAAAGCCTGCCTGACTTTCCAAATGTCCTTTAAGCCTTTGCTTTTCTTTCTATCACTGTTTTGTATAATACCAACTTGCATTGTTTGAGGTAGGTACCAATGCCCAAACTGCAGTAAGTCTTTCACTGATGATTCCAGGCATGAATGAGAACATATTATAGAGAGAACATACCTACATCCAGGATTATAACCAGTTGTGGGTACAAGATACTTGGGACCAGTAATGCCCCTTGGAGTACAAGGTGGTATACAACATTAGGATCTAGCAACAAGTATTTTGAAGGATGCTCAGGGTGTCTTGTCCATATGCAGAAATTTGATGCGGTTTGTATATATGGAAGCCTAAGATTGTGCAGTCCTTGCCAGGTACATAGGCTGAGGATTCCTGTTTACAGAATTTGCTTGGTGGAGCAGCCACCTGATGCCTTGTTTTAAGGAATCCTCAACATGATGCATTGATCCAGTTGGGCAGGAGCTATAGATGGTGGTGGAAGAGGTATTATCAACTGTACAATAATGGGAGAGCTGGACCTTCTCTTTCACCCAGTATTGACTTTTCTGAGTGGTATTTTGTAGGGATGCAAAAGTTGTAGGGGGAAGCTTTGTATCTTCAAATGTACATATGTGAATATGCACTGGTGCAGGTGTTGCTCCCATTAAGTAAATGTGCTTGTGTCTCCATTGTTCACCCTAGATGTCGCTCACGAAGTTCCAACTCATCTTCCAGTAGACGTTCATGGAGCCGGACAAGGGGCAGGTCCAGGTCTTCTTCTTGCTCCTCCTGCTTCTCAAGATCATCCTCCCGCTCCTCCTCTGTGCACAGAAGGAGAGGACGCAGGAAAAGGTGAGACAGCCATGTAGCACTTTTCTTCTTACCCTGTTCTCTTCAGCACTGGAATGGATAACCTGTTTTTGTTTTCTTCCCAGTAAAATACCTGTTGATGGAACATTATCCTTGCCATTCCAAATCCAAATTAATGATTATGTTTGATTCTGCTTCTGGTGCTGTGGCTTAAATCTGCATTTTGGGGGGCAGCATGACATAGCAGAAGAACAATTTGATGGTGATGCACACCCGATTTTCCTTCAGAGATCTTCAAAGGGAGAATTTGATAACTGTTTCTGACAACTCCCTAGTATTGAAGACAAATTAGTTCTTTTAGCTGTAGTTAGATGATTCTTTCTGGAGAGTATTTTCCTCTCCAATTACTGGACAAAACTGAAGAAATTATTTAGGCATTTGGGCAGTTTTGCTCATTGTCATGGTGCCATAAAATCCTGCTGGGCGTAAAATAGCATGTGCTCTTGTGCTCTTTTGTTATGGGTGGCTTTTAGAGTAACTACACCCATCCCACATGTATGATCATTGCTTGTAAACTTCTGCAACCTCATGTCTTTCCTATGAGGAGCTCAGAGTGTTTTGTTTTTAGTTTCACATCGGTATTTGCACTTAAACTGATTGTAAGTTCTTAGAATATCTTGATACTCTCCATCCAAGGCAGTGAGTTCACCCGAGCAGTGCCTTGTTTCCTTTCTCCATTAACATTTCTTGTACAACCAACTCCCTCCCTTTTGAACTCCTTGCAGACTGGTGACTCATTGCCCTCGGGGGGGGGGGGGAAATGGGCTAACGAGTGGATTTCCTAAGTGAAGGCTACATACAGATCATCTGTATCCAAAATCGCCTTTGAATGATGGTAGCAAAAAGGCACGATTTATTTAAAAACAAGGACTGTGTTTTTGCATCTTTGTTGCCACCAATGTGCCACTCAGATTCATCTTGGCACAATGGCAGGGTTCCACTCCCAGTATGGTGGTGGTGGTGGTAAATCTAAACCTGCTCCACCCCGGGAAGTTTTCTACCCCAAACTAAATGAAGTTGTTCTTTCCATTTGTTGTTTTCTCACAATTTTCTGCGAGATAATCAAGGTAATCATACATTCATGGGCAAATGAGCCCTTAAAATGCAAATGTAATCCTAACTCTCTGACTTCTTTTTACAAAATAATACAGATGTGATTCTAGCAGTTCCCGTGAGCGTTACCTGAGGCAGAAAATCAGATACAAAGAGCGTGCAATAGTGAGTATTACTGGGGCACAGTAGTGTTATGGGAAGAACAGCAACCCCCCAGGGGCTGCCTCTATTCTGACCACTTAAAGCTATCTTGTACGGCTTTCCTATTCAGGAACAGATACACTTGCAATCCTTGGACTAATGTTTGAGCTACTATCAATGGAACTAACACTATTGAATTATTGAACCCAAGGGGTTCTTTAAACGGAGTGGTCACTCTGCTCAGGTGAAAATAAAGCTTGACCTGGGTGGTAGGTATCTCTGCGTGTAGTATTTTCATTTCTGTAGTGTAAAGTTCTAACAGTCCTGGTTTGTCTGTCTGTTCATATACTCTTGAGTTAACAGAATGTACACTGGTTTGAGTGTAGTTTTTGTTTGTAATTTATTTTTATATTTTTTATTTTTTGGCTTTGAAGAAGACTTGACAAAAGTCCTTCAGGCAGACGTCCAGAAGAGATTTCAGGCTACAGCAGCTTATGGCTGCTGCGTTTGAAAGAATGGGAGGTGAATTTGCATGACCAAAAGGAAATGGTATTGGGTAGTCTTCCAGTGTTTAAACTGGAGGACATGCAGAGCAAATGCTTGATATATGTGGCATCATACTGCAAACTGGAGGAGTGTCAGAAAGAATTCTTCAGTTTCTAGTGAAGAGATTGTCACCTTCACTGTGATCTATAGCCATATACTGGGAAACATTAGCAGATATCATTCTTCAGTAAAGTTTCCTTAAAGATGCAGAGGGGAATGTGTTTTTCCTTTTAAAGAATGTGCTGCATAGGTGGGCAAGAGGAATATGGCTTTGTGATAGATCTGTACCTGGGTTCAATTCCTTTCTCCGTAATTGTGTGCATAGGAAGAACGTCGTGTTGTTTTCATTGGCAAAATCCCCAGCAGGATGACACGTTCAGAGTTGCGACACCGTTTTTCCATTTTTGGGGACATTGAGGACTGCACACTGCATTTCCGGGAGCATGGGTAAGAAGTGGACCCAGCCTTTCTGTGATTGGTGTGGAAAAGTTAATAGAGATATGTTTCTTGTAATACTGGGATTTGCGGTATCAAGCAAAGCTGAATAGTAAAGAAGGTGAAAGAAAGTGTACCTTCAGATGAGTCCACAGTTAAACTGTGGAATTTGTTGTTACAAGGTATAGTCATGAGCCTTTCTTAGAAGGCTTTTAAAGGAGATTGATGGAGGATGCTCCGTGGAGATAGATACTAGTTGGGAAAGCTATAAATCACTTCCACATATCACCAGTATTTGTCGATATAGTCTGGGCAGTAAAGGCAAAGCCCCCCTCTAGAAATGTCTTTAAAACAAGTCATTCTGGAGGACACTGCATAGGGTTAATACAAAGAGAGAAGAGTGGAAAGTGCAGTTGGAGCATGTAGGTGTATACTTTATCCTTTTCATCCCTCCCTTATCCTTTGTTCCCTGCTGGACATGTCCTGTCTGTAGAGTCTTAACATCTTCCCCCTCCTACCTGGTAGGGATAACTATGGCTTTGTGACATACCGCTATGCTGAAGAGGCCTTTGCTGCCATAGAGGGTGGACACAAGTTGCACCGCCCAGATGAGCAGCCCTTTGACCTGTGTTTTGGAGGACGCAGACAGTTCTGTAAAAGGAACTATGTTGACTTAGGTGAGTCTGTGGAGATTACTTGAGTATGAGCGTATGTAAATTAACTTTGCATTTTCTTTAGGGTGTTGAACAGCCAAGAGTATTTAAACCATTGGTATATTTTTGTGCAGGAGATTAACACCCTACTTAATTATATTCCTGCTGATTTTTTACCCTGTCATCATGGTTCTGCATTATGGATGGACGTGACCCCATGCAGTTCAAGCATGTAGTTGTAGCTTGGTCCTAAGCATCTCAAGCAATGTTATTTGTTTTTTGTCCCAGTTGTTTGTCTGTGCTGGTGGATCATTGTATCCAGGTGTTCCCCTGGGCATGATTAGATGTTTCCATTCCAGTGTAAATTATTTGCTTGCTAATTCTAATTGACTGAGGGGCGACTGTTCTTATGTTTTTCAGACTCTAACCGAGATGACTTCGAGCCTGTCTCTGTGAAAAACAAGTTTGATGCCCTTGACTTTGACACCTTACTGAAGCAGGCTCAGCGGAATCTGCAAAGGTAACGCTGGCTCCTACGGGCTCATTTTGCCCGGTAGGCATCTGCCTACACCAGCCTTACCTCAGATTCGCTGCAGGGGCAGGTGTCCCCCACCTCCCCAGGCCTAGCTGCTATGTCCAGCATGGTTTTTGTAATGAAATATGACAAAAATCCAATAAACAATTTGTACCCTGTTTTTCTAAGGACTATTTAAGAGCGAGGAAAAAAATGTTAGTAGGAAAGAAGAACGGAAGAAGACCAGGCACCTTCAGTTTGCTTAATCACTATGCAGATAATAAACTTTAACCATACAACTTACCAAATCTGCTACAGTTTGTCTGACTGTATCTGTTCATTGCAGAGGTAGAAGACATTCAGAAACCTAGCTGTACATTTTCCTCAGATACCTTGAGACACCCTGCTTATCAGACAGAGGCTTTTAGGGGCTGTATTAGGTGTCAGGGAATTAAAATTCCGTGCATTTTGAAGTGTTTTGGTAATTTACAGTGGTGTTTATCTTTTCTTTTGATCTAGAGTTGAGGAACCTCTGGTTTGCAGGCCTACTGTGTCTAATAAGCAGCCAGAATCTAGCCTGCTAAGGCTCTTCTTCATTGACTTACTGGTGTGAGAGTGGCTTTGGAAAGATCTCTGCAACAGTTCATTGATCAGAGATAGCCTGGACATCCCACCCTCCTCTTGGAAGATTGTGAAGATGGGGTGGGTGGGTAGGGGAAAGTGCTGTGTCATCCAGTTCCCACACCAGTCACCCCAACAGTCTCTGTTGGGGGGATGAGGAGCATCACAGCTCTCATCTAGTGAAGCTGTTCCCTTGGATTAAATGCCTGGAAAAGCAGCTGTACCTGATGCTGCAAAGAAACCAATCACGTTAAGGCGCAAGGCCATGCCCCTGATGTCAGGAACATAGCCATACCTCCTGATTTCCTAAGTACTGCAGATGGCTTGCGATGAAATGTTAAGGAATTTAACTTAACATGCCATTTCATTCCCTTACCCATGCTCTGGTGCCTTTGGTTGGTGCATGTGTGAGTGAATGGCTGACTTAGAGAGATTGAAACACCAGCTGGAGCATTGACTTTGCTGTCTAATTGGTCCCAGCGTGCATTTCCCAGGGCTATAAAAGAGCGGAAGCTCAACTTGGTTCTGAAAGGCTAGAGACTCCATGCAGTGAATACTCTGAGCTATCATCAGATTTGTGTTGGGTGGACTCCTTTGTTCTGCTTATCCAGAACCTCTGCCTGTTGCCACACCTTGTATTTGTATCCCATGCGGTTTCACAATAGACTTCTCCCTTCTTCTTGAGTAGATCCATGTGAGGGAGGTTTATTATGTGTATAGTTACATTAAGGATACATGTCCTTGATTAACTCAAAACTTAGTTTCAAGGTACTGTAATTAATTTTTGCTAGAGAATTTGTCAGACAGTGGGATTGCTTTTAAAACATGTTGTTTACAATACTTCTAGCATCTACAATCTCATTAAGCAGTGCTTGCTAAAATT
Source organism: Intellagama lesueurii (assembly GCA_037013535.1). NCBI lineage: Eukaryota > Metazoa > Chordata > Lepidosauria > Squamata > Agamidae > Intellagama > Intellagama lesueurii. The sequence goes on from JBAJHW010000003.1 coordinate 215,606,994, forward strand.
TGAAACATAACTGCAACCACAAAGAATACAAATATATTGTTTTCTTTGCACACTTTAGCACCCTGAAGATTTCCTGCACTCCTGTTCAACTCCAGCATATGCATAGATTTACTGTCATATGTACTTACTTGCACTTCAGCCATATTGCATTTATCAGAATTGAACCTTTTTTTGCCACTCTATGTACTGACACACACTCCCAATAGTGGGCTAGTACAGTCAACCCTCGACTTACGAACTTAATCCGTTCCGGAAGGACGTTCTTAAGTCGAAAAGTTCGTAAGTCGAATCAGCGTTTCCCATAGGAATGCATTGAAAACCAATTAATCCGTTCCAGCTGTTTTTGGTTCTTAGGTCGAGGGGCGGTTTGTAAGTCGAAGCATTAGTTCCCATAGGAACTAATGCAAAGCCGGTTAATCCGTTCCTACCACTAGGGGCAGAATTTTTTTTCTTTTTTTCCTTTTAACCTGATGACTTAGGTTAAAAAAAAGAAAGAAAAGAGGGAGGGAAGGAGGGAACAGACACCTTTTCAACAGAACACCTTGAAAGTTCAAATTTCGCGCTTTCCCCGCCTCCCGCGCGTTTTTTTCGGTTCGTAACTTGAAGCAAGGTTCGCAAGTCGAGGCTATATTTTTCTATCAGAGCGGTTCGTAAGTCGAAATGTTCGTAACTAGGGCCGTTCGTAAGTCGAGGGTTGACTGTATGATCAAGGGCCTATGAGCTTCACATTGAAATTCATATTGCAGAATAAATGTTAAGAATATGTTAAGAATAGAAGTTAAGGAGAAAGTTATCTGGAAGCTGAGTCATAGCAACTGGACTTCTTATTAGGTTGAAATGTTTCACTACTGAAGAAGCTACTTGGATGAGTAGCGAAACGTTTCAACCTAATAAGAAGTCCAGTTGCCATAACTCAACTTCCAGATAACCTCACCTGGATGACTGAGAATCTTCACAGTTAAGGAGAAAGGTATATGTATTCTGCAAGCTTTTACACTTTGTTCAGGAGAGAAGCAGCATGAGCATTCTGGTTTAGCCAAGAGCGTTAACCTACAAACAGGCAATGAATTTGTTGCTTGGATACTTCCAGCAACTTCTGAGAAGCTGCCTATGGGAGATTTCTACTTTGACAAGTTGGAGCAAGTGGCAGTGGCCTCATTCACCACTTGATGGCACCATGCATAAATCAAAGACCAGAACAATCACTGAAGTTACAAAGAATAATATATGCAATTCATGCTCTCTGAACCCTTTCCTTGTAACTCAGAGCAATGTGTCAGTCAAGTGGTAAAAAAACTGGGAGATGGTTCATGTAGTAAGTACAGTATGCTGCATGAAGAACAAGATGCCTTTTCAGAAAAAAGAATAGGATTGCTGGCTGATGGCTCCTAAACTACTTTAATTTATCCTTGGTGCATGCATGCCTCTGCACCTTTCTAATTTTTGTTTGAGCAACTGTGCTATGTGATATTCACAGTAAGGGGCGGGCGGGCGGTTTAGCCCCCCCCCCAAAAAAAACACATAATTGTTCCTTGTCTTGTTTTGAAAGTGATTTGGAAGGCGTAATCCATCAACTGGAATTCATCTAGAATGATTTTTAGCTGGGGCACAAGTTAAAACTGAATCTCCTATAGGCTACATTTCCCCCCCAGCTACATACGCTCTTGCAAGGCAAGAAAAGAAGCAAAAAAGAGGGGGGTGGTAATTACCTGTAGTAAAGAACCTAAAGGCCTTGATAAATATTCTCTATAATCTAACTCGATTGCCCCAAACACAGATTTCCAAATAAAATATTTCAGAATGCAGTTTTAAAGAGTATTTTTCACTTTTATACCGTACATTTGCAATTTGACTGTGAGAGACCAACTGACTGCAAGTTTTATTGCATGTTAGTTTCCTGGCACTGTGGCCCTACAAAATATTTGTGAATCTGGTGCCATCTAGTGCTTGAACGGAGAATTCAGAAAACTGCAGTGCACTGTTGAGGACATACAGGGGCTTTAATATAATATTGCAGTGCGGAGTGTTTATGTTCAGCTAGCTACACTAGTGAAGGACACTCCTTTCTGCCCTCTCTCAATTTTCTTTCTCTTTCCCATCCTGTGGCTCCTGTGCATGCACAATCTTCACTGGATTCCTTGAAAACCTTGGAATTCTCCTAAAGTTGCTTATATCTTGCTACCCTGTTTCCCTGAAAATAAGACAGGGTCTTGTATTAATTTTTGCTCCCAAAAACGCATTAGGGCTTATTTTCAGGGGATGTTTTATTTTTGTCATGTACAACAATCTACGTTTATTCAAATACCGTTATGTCATCTTCTGGTTGCTGCACAGTGGTGGAGGGCGGGCTTTCACTTAACTAGGGCTTATTTTTGGGGTAGGGCTTATATTACGAGCATCCTGAAAAATCATACTAGGGCTTATTTTCAGGTTAGGTCTTATTTTAGGGGAAATGGTATGTATGGATAGTGTTTTATTGTTTGTTTTTTACTGCATAAAGATCAACAGTTATATAATAGAGATCACTACGTATTAGCATGAGTGATGGATGAATGAATGGTGTAACAGACACAGATTTAACAAAGACAGTAGTCACAGTATTTACATGAAATGTATGAGCCTGATGGAGTCAACAGGAACGTGACCATAACTTCTTTCTCTTATAATAAACCAGCTGACTGGCCCATATAGCTCGATGCTGACAACAGTGACTTGCCTCAGATATCTAGGATTTCAGTCAGGAGCCTTTCCTAACTCTAGCAGGAAGTACTTGAGATTGAACCTGGAACCATCTGTGCGCAAAGCATGTGTTACAGGATTACCCTAGCCATCTATCCACCTTCTCTGCTGGCTTTACACATTTGTAACACATTTGAGGTGGTAGTCTGTATTCTTAAGCCTATACTGCAGTGGGGAGCCTCTGGCTCATGTTCAGATGCAACCTGCACTGTGTTCCCATCCATCCCACAACCTCCTTGGTCTTCCAAGAAAGATTACTCTTCTTCCCTGTTGGCACCTCATTGCTTGCATGCTGGGCTATGAGAAAGCAAAGCCTTTTTGCTCTCAGAATGTAACTTGGCAACTCTCTGCCTCAGTGAATCAGGCAGTGGTGAACGTAAGGGCAATTCAGCTTTTTCATTCTACCTTACGATGAACTCTGTGTTGTCAGCATGGACTTGAAGTTTGGGTGCACTAGTGTAGAAGGTACAAATCAGACAAAGATGTAACCCTTGAACCTGAAATGTCATCTTTCTTAGAAGTCATCCCTCTGCCCTCAAACTAAAATATGCTATTTTCTTTAGTATTGATATCCACCAGAGAGGTAAAACTCCTAATTATTTATCTATAGTCTTTTTCCCCTTTGTAGAACTGCCCCATGTCCCTTCTTAGTTAATGATATGAACTTTGCCACTTCCAAAGGTCCAAGGATCTGCTTAAAAATTGAAGTGAGACACAAAGGAGTGTGCAAAGGAAGTTAATCAGTAATATGATTGCAGGTGGAAAGGTTCAGGTAGTCCCATATAGCACTTTAATGTGTAGGTATGAACATGAAACTCAAAGTGGTTCTTGGTTCCTTATTTGAATTTCCTCCTACTTCATTTGTGCAGAAGCAGCCTGAAGCACAGAGACTTCTAACAGAACTGAATCCTGGAATAAACTTTGAACTGTGTCAAGCTCTATGTCCTTGCACACATAGCTGCTCCCCAGATATGCCCAAACAGTTTTTAGCCCAAAGTTTCCTTGTGTGCTAACTGCTTGCTAGCAGTAAGTTGGTTCATGGGTTGGGTTTTTTATTTGGTTTTTGTGTGTGTGTGATTATTTGTTATTTGTATTGCTTCAGTGAAAACATTCTTATAGCCTCCAATTATGCAGTATCTTCATCAGAGGTTTATTATTTGGAGTGATCCGTGTTTTATTTTGCAGAGACAAAACTCCATATTCTTTATGCACCTTTGTTAGAGTAGAAGTATTACAGCTGAAAGGGTGTCTTCTTAAAGAAAATTATAAAAAGCTGACAACAGTGCTGGCCATTTTTGGGGGTGGTGTAGCAAGCAGTATTTTTTGGCATGGGGCCCTAATTCCAGTTTGGGAAGAGTTTTAGGGCCACATCCCAGCAGTGGCAGGTTGTAAGGACATGACATGGAACCAAAGACAGTAGTGAGGACCAAAGCAGAGCGGAGGGGTATAGATGTTATTCTTACATTAACTGATTGTCCATACAAATCAGAGTATGTCTATTATTTTACATTATAAACTGTTTCTATCATTTGTAACATTTTTCATTCATTCATTCATTCATTAAATTTATATCCCGCCCATCTAGACAGACTCTTGAGTCTTTAGTTTTTGGAGAAAGTCATCCAAGAAATAGAGTAATAGTAGCAAAAGGACAATAACAACTAATATTATCTTGTTATGCCTTAAACATAAAGGTCTTTCCATTCCTGTTCTATGTACAGCATAGTTCTGAGCCAAGGTATGAACAATCTCCAATCCCTGACCAGAAGGAACAGTAGAAGAAGCTTGTGATTGGATGGGAGACCCTGTGTGATATGGAATTATAGTCTGCTAGTAAAGAGATCTTATTTGGAGAAGTCCAAAATTGGGGGGAGGAAGGGAAACAGAGGTTTTTCTTGCTGAGTGTATGTTCCTTGGGGCTGAGTGAGCTAGGAGTTAATGTCAATCTCCTTTGAAACTGTTTGGGCCTAGACATCCTATGGATCCCATCTATAAATATAGAACTGGTCCTACAGATTTACTAAGACTCTGTTCAGGGGTTATGCCTGAAGGGAACAAGGATTTAAATTGTAGTGGGCATATAGGTGTGCATGTAAGCCATACTTCTCCATATTACACAGAAGTTATATACACTGTCTATTTAGTGAGAAGATCTGTAGAGGAACTTCTATGTTCTGCTAAATGCCCTTACAGTGCTCCTGTGATCAATGTCCTTGCTTTCTCATCCACATTCAGACATTACTTTCTTTCCAACACACAAGCAGGAGAGTACATAACTCCTCTGTCACTGCTTCCTCTATATGGAGAGCAGTGTGTCTGCAGGGGAGAGATTCCTGTTCACATGTAGACTCTTCATGTTAGCAAGACACCCATTTTCTCAGGGTTTTTGGATGGAGGAACCATCCTTTTGTTTTTGACAATTGCTGTCCACATGCGGAAAGTAAGAATGGAGAGGAGTCTGTGCACCACTGCTCATGTGTTGAAAATAACTCAGTAGGTAATGCCTGTATAGAGCTATTGTAGTTCTCAGTCATAGGAGTTCTGTAAACATGTCTGGCCTTCGCTATGAACATGTGATGGTCCACTTCTGGATAGGTTGGGGACATTGGGGCAGGGTGTACGTACATTTGTGCATTGCTATCACAATTCTTGCACATCACATTTTCAACCATAATGCCTGAATAGGGCTTATGATAACCAGAAACCGCCTCATTGTTTTATTGGGAGATTGCTCATAGAAGAGCCCTAAAAATGTATTTATAGCCAAACATCTTGTTGTGGTGCGAAGTATTCTTATCCCTAGAAATCCCACTGGTTTTATTGGGGGAAAAAATCTAACAATGTTGGATCCCATTGTTGAATTATGTTCCATCATAAGTCATCATGGCAAGGAACAGACTCTTGAGGTACTGTATACCTAGAAACGTACCTGGCCTCAGACTTTGTTTTAGAATCAGGCAAACTCTTAACAGGACAATCTCATTCAGAAATACAGAAGTAGATATAGATACTTCTGAATTTCAGAATAAGCACTGATACACTGTATTTGTTTTGGGGCAAAGAAGCACACTTACATTCATTATCATGATAGCAGAATCTAAAAGTTGCCTCTGCTTTAAAACTGATTTTTTTTTAGGGAAGAGTAATATATATAGATATATATTTTGCTAATCCAGTTCAAGATACGATAAATGCATATGAGATTACTGGAGGGATGGTGTCATACCTATCTGTTTAGAGTTGATAAAAAGTTTGGAATGTTGAGAAAGGGATGTTACAAAATGGCTACTGGGTGTATGTTTTAAAAATGGCTTCTGAACAAACAAACGCCCAAGCATGGTCAATAGCAAAATGCTCATTTTATTATCAGTGTAATCTGACGAGGCTAAAAGATTAGTAATCTAATCAAGGTCCTGAATAGCATGGAGACATAGAATTTGAGCCCTAATGTATGCAACCCCTCCTTTGAACTCTCCTTCTGTCAAGATCACCCTGTACAGTGAGCACAATAGATGCACTAATTTATATCACTTATTTCTTTCTCTTTTGCTTTTTTTCCTGACCTTGTCTCTGTGCTTCTAATCTGTTGTGTCACCCCCTTTGATGGAGTTGGCCCTTTCCTCCTGGGTTTGCAAGGGCGCTTGACATCTTAGCATCGGCCTCCAGCCTTCCACTCTCTCTCTTTTTTTCCTCATAAGAATTATTATGAGTCTACAAGGTGGTCTGGGACATACAGATGGGACAACTGGAAGAGAGTGTTTCACTTAGAAGTATTCCCAGCTGTCCTATTTAAAATATCAGAAGTAATTAAGGGACATGTCAGAAGTGCCCACAGGTACTCTCAAGTATTGCACAATCAACCATCATTTCATATTCCATAATCCCTATTTCAGAGCTGCAATGTGACACATGCTTGTTCAGATTTGTTGTTCCTATACTAGAGAGCTAACGTCCAGATAAGAGATCATGCAAGTGCTTTTTTTAACATGGTGTAAAATCCATCTCCGTTAGGCATTCAAGGAAAATACAAAATTCATTATATGTTTTGGTATTTCATTAACTACTTGGGATCTAACACCTGACAGAAAAGCAGGATAGAAAGCCCATTTGATTATAGCTAATAAGAATCCCACTGTAAACTATTGATGGCTTCGGATCAGATGAGAAAAATGTGGGCCAAATAAGATATCCATCAAACAACAGTTTAAAACTCATGCTGTAATTTTAATGATAGTTCACTGTAAGCATGTTCAACTTATATGTAATGACAAATATTGATTGAAATACTGTACATCTTAGAAAATAAGTTCAGATTTAAATATTTCAAGCTTTCTGGAAACCTTAGATTAAGCCATCCGCATCCTTGTCTCCAGGTTTTGAAGACCCCTGGGCACATCCGAGGTGCCTATGTCTTCCTTTTTGTGCTTGTTATTTTGCAGATTCTAGTACTGTTTGCCCCTTCTGCCTTCCCCATTACCACGGAGACAGCAGGTAGTAGCTGTTGTTTGGTCTCTTTGCTGCATCATGCAACTTATCTAGAAGGATCAGCAAAAGGCAATTTTAGGAGCTGTGGGGCCAGAGGATTTTGAAGTGAGTCCTCTGGAGATATGTGAGCACTGGCAACTGCCCAACTTGCCAGTCTGTGGCACTGGCTTAGCCATTCCAGTCATGCATGTACAACCAGATTATTGTGCTTATGAACTACACCAGACTGAACCTAGGCACAAATGTTGATTTCTACTCAATATACTTTCCAAGTATTGTGTCTTTATGATAACCACCAGTCTCCCATTAGCATTTCAAGTATGATAAAGGAACTGAGAGTCTTAGCAGTTCAAATAACCTGTGGATTAAATCATTCTATTCATACGACCAGAAGCACACCATCTCTTTTCACCATTAGAGCCTTAGATTTAGTCAAAAGTTTCGCTTCAGTATGGCAGAATTTAAAATATAGTAATTCTAGAGATTGTGTTCAATTACATGGATTGATCAATAAGAAATAGGGTTCCCTTCATCTAAAGCAGAGAGAGAAAGGCTGGTTTCTGTCAGGCTCTATAGTATGTGTCTCGTGTGTCTATAGATAATTTCCTATTATCTGATGGGAAATTCTCACATCAGTGCAATGTCTCACTTTGTTTAAATTGATTTTTTTAAACAAAAAAAATGATGTATCTAAAATGAAGGCAAACAATTCGATTTTGGAACTCCTGCTTTCAGTCTGAAGACAATGCATCCGTTAAACATTGGTGATGTATAAAATAATTTTTGTTGTTGATAAAATGAACAAAAGGAACTTTGCCATTTTATCCAGGATAAATCCTCAGAGCTGGAAGAGAATAATGAGTGAAAGTTGGTGTACTTCTACAGGAATCTGAAAGAACTGGCCTGTGAATTTTCCAATAAAAGTGAGCCAGAACCTCCTTTGTTCAGAATGCCAATGCTGTTACCAGCATTTGTTTTCACATCTCTATGATAGAAATAGTACTTCTTAACTCAAATCCTTTTATCAAGTTATGCTGGCATACCACAAATGGCATAACTTTTGGAAGTGATTTGCCCCAAGTTAAGAAATCATCACAGACATTATCTATTGCATACTGAGTTGTATGACGCAGTGTCATACAACGGATAAGATATGCTGTGGTTTCTTGGTGCAATTAGCCTCCAAATGTTACACCATTTGCATAGCTATGCATGAGGATTTTGGTCCTTGTCTAACATAAATAGTTGTTCTGCATTGTTTGTTCAATAACTGCGAAGAATAGCTTTCCTGATACTGAACTTTACAATGCTTCTGAATGGGAAGTGTGAAAAAAATCCTTCACATCCCCAGTCACAAGCAGGCCTGCAATGGAGTGAAACTGCAGTCAACTGTTTGTTTTTATATATGCGTGCAAACACTGTAGTTTCTGATGGCTCAACATCAGATCCCTTTGACATCCAAAGTGGAGTGAAACAGGGCTGTGTACTCGCACAGACTCTGTTTGGGATCTTTTTTGCTGTCATGCTGAAGCACGCTTTTGGAACTGCAACAGAAGGTGTCTGTCTCCGGAGTAGATTGGATGGAAAGCTCTTTAATCTCTCTAGATTGAGAGCAAAGACCAAAGTCCACCTGAAATGCATGCACTCTTCGCCGATGATGCAGCTGTTGTTGCCCATTCTGCTAAAGAGCTCCAACAACTTATGAATCATTTTAGTAAGGCCTGCCAAGATTTTGGACTAACAATCAGCCTGAAGAAAACACATCTCTACACAAGAATTGGAGGTTGTTCATGATTTCGTGTACCTTGGCTCAATGATCTCTGACACCCTCTCTCTAGATGTCGAGCTGGATTAACACATTGGCAAAGCAGCTACCATGTTCTCTAGACTCACAAAGAGAGTATGGCTTAATAAGAAGCTGATGGCATATACCAAGATCCAGGTCTATAGAGCCTGTGTCCTGAGTACACTCCTGTACTGCAGTGAGTCCTGGACCCTTTGTGCACGGCAGGAGAGGAAGTTGAACATGTTCCATATGCTTTGTCTCCGACGCATTTTTTGGATCACCTGGTAGGACAAAGTTCCAAATAGAGTAGTCCTAGAATGAGCTGGAATTTTTAGCATGTATACATTACTGAAACAGTGACATCTACGTTGGCTTGGGCATGTTGTGAGAATGGCTGACGGTCGGATTCCAAAATATCTCCTGTATGGAGAATTAGTGCAGGGAAATCGCCCCAGAGGGAGACCACAGCTGTGATACAAGGATATCTGCAAGCAGGATCTGAAGGCCTTAGGAATGGACCTCAACAGATGGGAAACCTTGACATCTGAGCGTTCAGCCTGGAGGCAGGCGGTGCATCATGGCCTCTCCCAATTTGAAGAGACACTTGTTCAGCAGGCCAAGGCAAAGAGGCAGTCCCGAAACCAGCAAAATCAGGGAGCTGGACAGGGGACAGATTGTATTTGTCTTCAGTGTGGAAGGGATTGTCACTCTCGAATTGGCCTTCTCAGCCACACTAGACGCTGTTCCAAGTTCTCTATTCAGAGCACGTTACCATAGTCTCTCGAGACTGAAGGATGCCTACATGCATGCAAACGTAATATGGATAGCTCTTCCTTTAGTTTCCCCCTTTCCCAAATTGCATTAAAGATAGAATTTCTTTGTTATAAACTTATGTTTTGAGAGGGTTGGGTGCTAAATATAGGATTAGCAGATTAAAGGGAAGAGCTTTTGCAGGTCACAGAAATATGTGCGAAATTCAGCTGAGATGCTAAGCTAGTTAAGTACTGGTTCATTGTATTTTTTTTATTTTATTAGAATGTTTCTTTATTGCCTGTTATAAATTGATATTTTAAATTAATATATGCCCTGACATGCTTGTCCTCTCAAAGATGACAGTCTGTATGGGTTACATTTGGAATTGACCTGCACTATTGTTTTGTTGAGTCACAAAAGGATTCAAATTCCAATACTGTACTTGTTTGTGGGTGAATCAATGGAATTCTGTTCTTTACTAAAATGGAGTCTTAAGCCAGAAAGGCTGTTGTAATTTATCTGTTAAATCTTCCAGTATCATAAGCGCATATTTTAGGGGATGGTCCAAATGTTAATGGCTAGAGATGAGGAACTAAGAGTCAACTTCAAACTCATGTCTCAACTTGGACATGCATTGGTATGGGGATTTGCTAATGTCTAGTCCTGTCCAGGTAAGGCAATATAAACATAAAACATAGGTCAGACTTTTATGATACACAGTATAGTATATTAGTCTGGTACAAACGGCACAAGATTAGAACCTTCATACATTGCATTAATTATTAAGAAACAAATAGGATAACCACAGTAGTTCCAGTTATCATTTCCTTTCTTGTATTTATATCCCACAATTCTTCCATGGATTCTACCATGGCTTAAATAAGATTCCAAGGTAGCCTCTCATCCACATACTAACCATACCAAGCCCTTCATAAGGCTATGTAACACCTTGTATTTTTCATTCCTGTCTCTTGATACCTAGCCATTAAATGTTGATTCTTGCTCCCTAATAAAAACAAAGGTATTAAAAAGTTGGTAATGTCTGCCCTGTTATGACCCTAATTATGTGTTTTAACATCTGTGATTAAAGCATTTTAAAGACTAACAAATCTGTATGAAACTGCTGATCATGCATGCCACGGAGTCTCTCAATTATGCTTGATGTGGATATTCAAGTTTGCTTCAGTGGCCACTCTCATAATACCAGTGCCCCCATAACCAAATATATATGGCCTTGATGTGGCTATAATTATCAAGTGAATGGTTTCCTGCCTCAGGCCATACTGTAGTCAATCCAAATACAGAGCTGTTTCTGGCTTAAGTATGCTAATTTGTAGCCTATGCTCAGGTAACTTGAGGCAGCTCTACTTCTGGTGGCCTCTGAGAGTAGCAGCAGTGACTGGGGCTGACTGCATCCTTTTCCCAGTGTGCATGATTTAAATGAAAGAAGGCATGAATTATAACGTTTAAAAATTCTGCAGAAAAATCTTTCATATGTTCTCACTACAGCTTGAACATTAGCAGTGTTGTGGCTCAGCAGTGTTCTCACTGAACAATAGTCTGAGGAAGGTTGAAGGTCTATATTAAAAAAAAACTGGGTAGGAGGAAGGAAGATGGTATAGAGTCAGTGAAGACTTTCAGGAATCTGTGGAGAGAAAAAGCAACTCTGCAGCAATCCCAAGGAAAGCTGGAATGAATGAACATCAGTTGGAGGTAGCACTGTTCAGAAGAAAATCTAAATATGAGTGTAGGATAATTTATTTACTAGACCAGCTTAAGTGTGATGGGGCCAATTAAAACTACACAAAATAAGAATTAAGCTTTCAAGTTGCCAGAATACTTAGGCTGAAAGTGAAGGATGCCCCAGCACAAAAACGAACAAAAGGCAGGGAAAGAAAAAGCAGAGTGTGATGAGAAAGATGCACAGTCTTTAGTTTGCAACAGTGCTAAAACAGTTTAGGAGGTGTTATGCAGATTTACTTAGGCCAGATTTTGTTGTCTGGAAAACAGACTTTAGCTTGGTTGCTACTTCGTGATATTCTAATGGATCGTTATAACGTTTTTAACTGCTGTTGCTTTTGAAAGAGTGGAGGATCCTAACCTGTATCTAGCGGACACAAACTAATTCAGGTCTAATTCTCATCCTATGTTTAGGATGAGGGTTTTAGCCAGATTGGGACTAAAACTAGGACAGCAGTAGATACACTAGCGGAGACTGGATTTAGTGTATTATTTCAAGACTCAAGAGCCCTGTAAACATTATTTTGGGTGTACATATATATTGTTGATCCTGAGTCCATCCCTGTTTTTCCCATCTGTATAAAAAATACTTTGGGTTACCTATGATAGAAATGGCATCTGTTTTCTCCATTTTCTTTTCACCCTACCATCCCTTCACCCCCAGCTGGTAGAGGGTATATTGGAGGTGAAAGAGCCACACCAATGTGAAATAACCAAACCTATATATAAATATATTTTCAAATTTAATGGCAAAACAAAACAAAGACACAGTGATGCTTGTGCATGAAGAAATCAGTGGACAATATTTTATTAAAGCCAACCAAAATGTCGCAAAAAGTATGCAAGCTCCCAAGTTCTTCATCTGATTAGGTGGTACAAAAAAATAGAGCATGAGCAAACAAGCAAAAGTCTTAAAAATGATTGAGCTGTTGTCTCTGTGAGGCTTGCTGTGAGTCTCAAGAAAGTTATTGCAGACTGAGTGTTAATTTCCGGGGTGTCACATTTCACCTGCCAATGCATACTGGGACACACACACACAAAAAGCAGTATCTGTTCTCTATTTCTGCAGACATCAAAGCTGCCTGCAATGCAGGCTGGGAAAATCACTCAGATTTCTAAGTCATAGAAATGAATTACGGAGAAACATGAGTCTTTATATGAACAAAACTGGGCATTACTACTGCAGGTAGAAAAGGTGTACTCTCTCCCACCCAAGAAGAGCACTGGGAAAGGAAAGGCCATTCTGATCCACCTGGAAAAAGAGCAGAAGTCTCACTTCTGTCCTCTTTGCTAGAAAGAACTCTGCTGCTCTAAAAGTCCTGGGATTATAGAAGCCAAGGGGAAGCATACTGAACATCCTGGATAGAAGCAGTTCAAAAAGCTGATGAGCAATTTATGTATTGTGACTGGAGATTAAGAAATAGGAGCTATAATAGTTATGTTTTCCCCACTTGGTGGATAGCTGCAAGACCAGTGTTAACAAGAGTTTGTTTTTGTGAGACAGGAGGCGAGAGGGGTATCCCACTCGCCGGAGGGCCGTCCCTCCTCTGTACCGAAGAGAAGGAGATACAAACCCAACCTGTCCCAACACTTAAAAAGACAGAGCAGCGAGGGACAGAAACAGATGAGCTAGAAGGGGAGATGCAAAGACTGACTATTGAAAAGGCTCAGGGAGAAATGGCAGGAAAAGAGCGGAAGAAGAGGGTGGAGATTGAGGCGGGAACAGCAGAGATAAAAAGGAAGGAAGAGCAGCTACCACCAGGCTGGGAGTGGGTATGGATGGAAGACCCATGGACCGGAGCTTGGGAGAGGTTAAGAGTACCCAAGGAAGAGGCCGATTATAGGAAAAGAAGGGAGATTCCCCCCAGACCGTCTTATTGGGGAGAGGTGGAGGCTAAAGAGTGGAGAAGGAGGCTTAGAGAAGAAAAAGAGAAAGTTAAGAGAGAAAAGAGAGAGAGGTTGGAATGGAGGATAAACGAGATGAGGAGGAAGGGGTACAGGGAAGACCCTGGAAGGACCCTACATCAGAAGGATGCCCCGTGTGGAATGACGGCCGGGATGATGAGACCGTGCCCTTGTTGGAAGGTGAGGCGGGACAGGCTATAGCCGCCAACATCTTTACAGACTGGCTGGGTCCCTGGAACGCCTGTGAGAGAAACCCGTTCTTAGATGACGATTGGAAACCCCTTCAAGACCTGTTGTCGGAAGGAGAAAAGCGTTGGAATTATGTTATGGACACTGGTTATTTGTTAAATACTCCAATAAATATTTAACCTGTTTTGAAACAGCAAAAATCTCTTGATTTCTTTGAAACAAGTAAGGAGCCCAGAATCGAACCCTCACAGTTTTCCATTTGGAAGGGCAATCAGTAGATACATGTGATAGTTTGATAATATTTGGCTTATGTAGAGCCAGCCTGTGTGGCCTTGGGCAAGCTGCACAATCTCAGGGCACCCCCTGCAGAAAAAAATTATAAACCACATCTATGTATTCTCTACCTAGAAAACCCTGGCAAGGGTCACCCTGAATCTCAATCAACTTGACAGAACACGCTTATTGTTATAAACATGTGGGGCCTTGCAACAAAATGTAGTATGTAATGATTCTGTTTCTAGTTGTACCATTCAATTTGACCTCAATTATGAGCTGTCCACCAACAGTCAGTGTGCTGTATGTACCAGGCAAGCACGCTCTGTCTTCCTTGGACTATGTTTTTCTTTTGGGGCGGGGCAAGGTGGATATATGTTCCCCTGCCAACATTAACATCTTTTATTTCTTAATTAATTGATGTCTTTGGGCAATTCCAATTTTTGAACATAGAGACAATCTGAAATTGCTTTTCACAATGAACCAGGAAGTAACCTACCAGACAAAGGTTTGCTGATAATATTAGTTCATAATATTGCTCCAGCTAATTAATTATTTTCTCCCTTCCATGCACTTATTATCACCTTTTCTCCCTCAATATTTGGAGGGAGTGAGCTAGCACAGGGATGGAGTTTAGAGTGGATTTTTTTCCCCTTTCCCCCCCTAAAATATTTTTTAATATCTACAAAACTTATAATTACCCCACATCTGCTACACCTGGCACAATTTGGGCTCCAACTCCACAACCATGGCAAGACCATTAGTAAAAACAAATCAATGCAAAGAGGGTATTCTCTGAACACTGTAGATCTGCTTTTCTGAGCTTACCAGTGAGAAGAACTTGGACCGCCAGACTTTCTGCCAGCATCTCATTCTGTGTCCACCCCATAACTTTTAGACTTTGAGGGATAACTACATTGGTCATTTACCCTTTAATTTCTATCAGACTGGGCACAGATTATTTTGAAGTAAAACCCAATAATGAGATGACATAAAACTCAATATAGGGAAGCCTGTGGAATGTTCTTTTGAGTGCGGAAACATCTTGTTCTGTTCAATCAGCAGGGGTGGTTCAAATTTATTCCGGTCAGTTTGATTTCACTTTTGTCCACTTTCTATGCAGTGTGATCATCTGAGCGGATGCAAAGAGGAAATCCTGGGGGTGTCAGATCCCATCAACTGAGTGCTCCTGGTCTGCAAACAAGTTATTAAAAAAAATATAGGTTTAAAGTCATCGCTCATACACGGCAAAGAGAAACCTCAGGCACAAAACCTTTCACCAGTAGAAAAAGCAGCATGATATTTCTACCAACTCAAGAGTATAGCTCTAGAACAGTGTTGCCATCTGAACCAACCAATCTGTTATTAGGCAGATTGTTATTTAAGAGGATAGTTTATGGGATGTTTTCCTGATAGGTGGAAACCCAACTGTATTTTGGAATGAGATACCACTTAGTACCTGGACAAAAGGTGGCACTCCTGCAGGTGAGGGAAGGGAGGCAAGCAGTTCACTGAGAAAACAGACAGCAGTTTGCAGCTCCAATGTGTTACCTTGGTGCCTTCCCAAGTATTTGTGTATGAGACTTCTGCCTTTGATTAGAGATCATTTGCGTATTTTTGTTAATGAACCACTTGTTCTAGAAGCACCTTCAAGTTATTAGCAGTTTATCATAAAAAAAAAAGAACAAATATAAAATAACACTTTCCCTGGAACTCCCTACTGCTTGACAATGGTGAATGGGTTAGCAGCAAGCTTTTGAGCCATACAGGTTAGAGCTGAACATCTGAAGGCTGTTTTTATTTATATCAGATGAAATACTGGCTTCTAATGATATGGCTTGTTTGAGAACGCAGTGTCAATGCAGCATTTGCTCAGGGAGTTTGTTCATAAAACAAAGGACATCTTAACTTGAATACTATGAAAAAATGCCATGGCGATAAATGTGAAAACATGAAAAACCTTTCTACCTGATTCCGTTGAGAGTTATGTTAAGGCAGGGTTTTGCTCTCATGCAGTGTGTCTAAAACATCAGTGTAATATCACAGATATCTGTAATAACACAGATAATTGTTAGTTCAGTTTTGTGTACTATTTCTATTTAGAAATTTAAATTTAATGAAAATATTTGAAATATGTATTATGCGGTTGTCAAATTTAACATTCTCTCCTTTATTATCACAACTCTATGCCTGTTTACTTGGGCATCAGTCCCTCGGGTACAGTGCAGTCATTTCTCCCGTCTTTTGAGCAGAAGTGCTGCTTAAGCTCGTATAAAGTCAAATCAATGCAGGTGATTATTTTTATATATGCAAAAACAAACTCTTAGTTTGTTTTTGTAACGTTTCTTATTCGCCTTCTAGAACGACAGCAAATCATTGTTGCCCAACTGGTGCAGAAGGCAGGGAAAGAAGTCCGGCTCATGTTAAACTTGCATCTACCAACCAGAAAGGTTTCGTCCTTAACCTAGCAGTGGTTGCCAGGGCAACGAACCCACCCACCCCCTCTTTGGTTTGGGCGGTAATTGCCAGCGGTGGCCCCCGCCTCCGCATGGTTGTGCGCGGTGACGTAGATGTGACGCAGACGGCGGGCGTGCCGGCGGTGGCTTGGGGCCCCTCCCCCAGAAGATGGCGAGTCCGTGCGGGCGGCAGGAGTGCTCCATCGAGAGGCGCGGCTTCCGCCACCAGCTCGACTCGTGGCGACATCGGCTGCTGCGCTGTGTGGGTGAGGGACCGAGGGGGGGGGGAAAGGAGAGCGGAGCATGTGGGCGCAGGGAAGCTTCCCGTTATGTGACCCCCCCCTTTCCCTCTCTCCACACAGCGAAGGCAAAGCGCGCCCCACCCCTCCCCCACCCTGTTCCTCGTTCCTTCGTTCGTTCGCCGGCCCGCTCGCTGAGTGGCGGTGCGCGCGCGCGCCTCCCTCTCTTCCTCCCGCGCGGATTAGCCGCTCCTTGCGCGCTCCCCAGCCCTCCGCCTGGCGCCTCACGGAGCCTCTGGGGCCTAGGTTCCGCCCCGCCCACTCCGGCCTGGCCTCTCTTTCCTACCTCTCCTCTCCCGCCCCCCTCCGGTGGAGGGGGAAGAGGGTCCTTTGTTTAGGGGAAGGGGGTGGGCCGGGCCGGGCCGTGTCCGAATGGGTCGGGGAAGGAAGGGTTCGGGTTCACCCCCGTCATACCGGGCCCGGCCGTGATGAGAGGATGATGTGGGGTCGGAAAGTTACCCTTGATGGGGTGGTTGTAGGTTAGGATTGTTGTGGGGTGACCACGCCCCTCTCTTCTTCCCTGGTTTTTTTGTTTTGTTTGTTGGTTGGTTGGTACGGACGGTATCCTGACCCCCCATCCATTGGGTCCTTGCTTTTCGCTTCCCAACCACTACGTGTTCGGTGACCCAGGAGTAGCGAGTCCTGCTCTCTGTCGCCGGTAGTGCCAAGTCCAGTATGCGTCTGGGGTCAAAAAATGATGGTTAGTGAGTTTATGTTGGTCGGTCCTGTAATAATAGATCGTTAGAATATTTAGTTTTTGATCCAAATGAATCTCAAAGCTTAGGCACATGTCTTGATGAAAACCTGTTATTCCTAAACCCTGTGAATATGGAGGTGAGCAGATTCGTGGGTTTCGAAGATAGTAACTTGTATAGGAATCCAAAGAAGCTGGAAAAAAATAGTCTCTCACTTTATATAAAATGTGGAGGCAGGTGGAAAGCTGCAGAAAGTTAAGGGAAATGATGTTTTCTATGATATTAATTTTCACGCCTGATTTTGCTTTTAAAAAGCCTTTTAATACTGAAGAGACTGCTGCCAATTTAACAGCATGTCTGGCTATGCACATCTACTGGGAAGGGAGCCATGTTAAGCTCTATAGGACTTATCCCCAGGTAAATACATGCAGGTTTCCATCCTAAATGTCTTTTTAAATCCCATATACTTCTGCTTTGATTCCTTAGGACAGGAATGCCTTTTGCCTGTATGTAAAGAGAATGCACATAAGACATAACTATTCCCCATTTCATACAATACTGTTGATGGTACTGTATAATATTACTAATGCTTATTTGGAAGTTATCCCAGATTTTCACAGTGGCTTACTGCATAGTAACTGTGTTTTAGGTTTATAGCTCTCTTATTCTAAAATGAAAGCAGTACATATAATGTAAGAAGGAGAGGCATTAGAATGTGCCATTTTAAAATAAGATCTTAATTTTTTAGATAGAAGGGAAGCTTGCTAATTATATTGTTAAACTAACAGATCACTCTCTAGTATTGTGGCTCTATTTATTATTGCAAACCTACACCTCTGTCTTTAAGAAACAGGCCTTTTTGACTATTATGTTCCACAATTACGTAATAAAAACTTGGTTATATTTTTATTTCTTCTCAGATATTTGTATTTTCTGATTAAAGGTGTTTTAAAAAATCAGATGTCATTTAAAGTACAGAGTATCTGGTTTTTGATTTAGTAGTTTATTAAGCAATATTCAGTGCACTGTGGTTTTAGTTTACTTGCCAGAAAAATAGTCCAGGGCCTAAAAGAGTTTACTGTGACTCCCATGACATCTGAGTGTTTTTGTTTTTTGTTTTGGTTATATCAAGAAGGTGGTACAGAGATACTTGTTGACTTGGAAAAAAGTCTCCATCTTGCTTTTTGGAAATGCTACAGGATATAATGTATTAGAATCTCTCTTGATGTGTGTGTGCTTGGATCTAATTTGGATTAGTTTCTGACTATAGGTACTTTAGGAGATTATTTTAGTACTTTGCCTGCTTGAATTGATTATAAATTTATTTTCTCATCTAATAGCTTTTTTGAACTGTATGCTGTGAATGTATAAGGAGACTAGCAATCACAGGGCACATTTCCTTTAAAATATTTTAAGTCATCATAAGTTCTGTTGCTTTGACTTACTAGTCTTACTAGACTTACCCTGCTAGTTTTTGGAAATATCTGTTTTGCGCTTGAAATTATGTTTTGTTTGCAAAGTTGGCATAGATATTTTTTGCTGAAGTTTGGGCAGAAATACTTAAAGGAAATAACTATATAAGGATAGCAATCATAAATGCTACAGATTTTGAAAAACAACAACAATGTGCTGTCTAGGAGCTACACCCTTTACTTTTTCGTTTTCCTTACAGTCCCAAGTTCTATTTGGATGCACTTTTCTCCTTTTGTGTAAACATAAGATATGAAAGAAATTACTAAGCAGTGAAGGTTAATCACCTAGTCATCCAGATTATTTTTGGAGGTAAAGTACAAAAACATTTTAGAAGGTCCAAAGTGTAATTGTGTTGGTGGTATTTTATCTTGATAGCATTGTACCTAACAGTTTGAACTTCAAATTGATCAGTTTTATGAGGTCTTCACTGTGGTGTTTGCTTCATAAAGAACTTACATAAATTGCTAGGGTGTCATAAATGCTGGCTTTATTTTTCCCTGATTTTCTTCCCCTGCCGAAATTTTGTTTTAGTACTTGTGAATTCATCTTGATTTAAAAATTAGTTCAAGGGAATTCAGAACAAATAATGTGCTTTGTACGCAGAATTATGTGTTTGATTTTTGGGTAGCAGAGATCTTCCATTAAATTCAGAAATTAGATTCTAATAGCATTGCCAGACTACTTTATATTATTGTGTTAAATATTTGTAGAGGTTATTTTTAAGTATAACAGGAAATGGGGGAAGCAGAAGGAGCTTAATGTTACCATTTTTCTGTTAGGTTTAAGTCTGGCCATCATAAAACACTCTGTAATTACTTTGATCAACTTTGTATTTCAGAGCATTTTGTAATGGAATTACTTTATGAGACAAGTGAAAACTGAACCAGGTGCTCAACAATTTCTAAACTCTTTGATTTCTTTTTATTTTTTTCTTAGAAGGGGGTTGATGAATGAGGTCAGATAACAATGTACATAAAATTATAATCTGGTCACAGCAGCTAGAAGTCTTAAAAACTGACTGCTAGTTATATTATCAAAATGCCTCTATTAAAAGAGAGTGCTTAATGCTCACAAGCCATTAGCAGGTACTATGGCTTGTTTGACTTAAACTGTCAAAAGAAGGGTTAGGTCCTGGGATGCCAGGCGCACAAGTTATGTTTCAAATAGTAATCACTTTCCTAGTTAGCAAATATATGTTCCCTGTGTATTGTAATAAAAAGTGCTATAATAACAGGTGTCAGTAAGTTTGCATGCTAAGATATCCATATTTGATGTGCCATGCTCTGTAAAGTGATAATACTATGGAACTTGTAGGCTAAGAAAATAACTTGGAATTTTAATTAGTACTTCTGTTTGCACATATGTTTTTTTCAGTAGTTATGGGTCTCATCAATTTGATGAGGAATTTAAGAAATAAATTGCAACTTTGACTTCAGATTAAAGTGTAATTTCTAATGTAGGGAGCAAAGTCCTATGTTATTGTTGCTCTTAGTAGTAAAAAATAATTTGTGTGGTATCTTTCATAGTAGCCTATGTGTGTAAAATTTGGCAGGGAGGTCATCTGCAGTAACATACACATTTTTGGAAACCCTCTGGCATAGCATAGTAAGTCACACTAAAGTAGGCCCACTGAATCAGTGGGGATTTGGTGAGTCAGCTCCTCCATAAGATCCACTGATTCAAATGGGCCTGCTCTAGTAGTGACTTCCTATGCTAAAGTAAGTGGCAGCTAGAGTAGACTCATTTAAATCAGTTGAATTTATGGAGAAATTGACTAATCAAATCCCTACTGATTGAGTGGGCCTACTATAGTGCAAATTACTACACTAGGCAACAGGATTTCAACCAGTGACACACTTTTCTATCCCCAAATTCTGAAATAAGTAGTAATTCTGTGAAGTCATGATATATGATAACAGGAATACAGGGAAGACTAGAGAAAATTTTGGTTGGGTGGTGTGAAAAATGTATACATTTCTCCCTTGAATGGCATGGGACTGAGCAGCATGGTTTTGGTTATAAACAGATTTTTAAAATACATACATAAATATTTCAATAAATAAGTAAATATTCAGTAAATAAATATTCAGTGACTACTGTGCTGCTATTGATATCCAGAAAGTGACCTGAGAAAGGTGGGGTTACCTTACCTCAGGGGAGACTGATACGGGTTGGGGAAGGTCTCTCTCTGTGTGAATCAACTGTTTATGCTTTGTAGTTATGTTTTTGGGGCATAAGAGTTATGCACAGATTTTGAACTACAGGGGGATCCTGTGCCCTTAACCCCAGCATTTTTGAAGGGAGATGTGTACATGTCTTATTCTTGAGATTAATTTCTCTTTGTCCCTACTAGGAGATCTGATAATGGCCTAGTGAAGCCAGTTCTTACAGTTCTGATTAAAAACTGACAAACCTCTCATGCTTTTGCTTTTGTGTGCATGCATTACCTTGTTGAACTGGGGTCCAAGGTTTTTTAAAATTACAAAAGAATGCTAGAAAATAAACGTTCTAGTTACAATTATTTGTACTGTCACAGAGATACAAATCAAAACATATATATGCAAGATCTTTTCAGATGGATGTCACTTTTCAGTTCTACATACTGTACACAATTTAAAATAGGGCCTCTATATTTCTATTTATGAGCACATATACAAATCTTGAATGAATATCATCATATTTAAAATGTACCTGAGAGCTGACACCCCTTTTTTCCAAGACGTAAAGCAGTTGTGCTAATTTATTTGATTTTGAATGAAGGCTGCTCTCTTGGAGTCTTGTTTGGAGGGCTTTCTAGTTGATCAGCATAAAATGTGGAGATACCCCAGGGATTTAAAAAAAATGTTTTAAAAAGTGTTTCACAAAATGCAATGTATATGTAGTTGGGCACTGAGGAAGCATTGTTGGGCTCATTGTTGTTTTCTGAGCTGCAGACGTACAAGTAGAAATATGCTCTCATTGTGTTAGTTATGAAGAGTGTACATGTTTGGTAAGCTACTTTTTC
The DNA here is from genome assembly GCA_037013535.1 of Intellagama lesueurii. Taxonomy (NCBI): domain Eukaryota; kingdom Metazoa; phylum Chordata; class Lepidosauria; order Squamata; family Agamidae; genus Intellagama; species Intellagama lesueurii. The sequence goes on from JBAJHW010000003.1 coordinate 215,628,791, forward strand.
TTTTAAAATACATACTGGTGGTATCTGGGGAAAGGATTTTAATGTGTGCTTTGAAAAGAAAATGTACAATCAGTACATGTTTGTGTCCTTTACAAATGACATAACAGCCAAGTACAATATACATACTGTCGCGCACCCCCAGTGTCCCTAGCTCTGATCACTCGCATTAGGGTCCCATTAAATTTTTCCCTGCTAGTTACTGTAGGGAAGGGTCCCACAATGTCCAGGCCTATGCATTGAGATGGGGTAGATATGATTGGTAAAGGGCCCAATTTTGCTTTAGCTTTATCCTTGCCCGTACCCTGCCTTTGCCATACATCACCTCTTAGACAGTATGATTGTATTTGCTTCCCTATTCCTGGCCAGTAGAAATTCTGAGCTATTCTCTGCTTTGTGTGTGTGATTCCTAAATGAGCATTATGTCCTTTCTCCATAATCCTTTCCCTGTATTTCAAAGGGATCACCAGTTGTTGTTGAACATTTTCCCCTCCCCTCTGAGGCTTAATTAAGACCTTTCTGTATAACAGGTCTTTTGCCACACAGAACTCTTCAGGGCTTTCCGGGTTTAGTGTTCCTTCTCTGGCTGACTCAAAGCATTGTTGTAGCGTAGAATCCTGTCTTTGCTCTTGTTTAAAAGCATTTTCCTGAGGATTTCTTATAAATACCACCTCAGCTGTTATATTGTCTTTCTCTCCTCCTATAATTTCATTAGGGATCTCACAATTTTCTTCAGGTTTTGCTCTTTTTTCTGTCTGGGAGCGAGTAGTGATTAAAACACTCTTTACATGCTCAGATAGATCTAACCCAATCAAACATGGAGTAGGAATTTGATTCGTGAGGGCTACCTTCCACACTCCAGTCCACCCTTGATATTTCATTGGTATTTGAGTCATAGGTAGAGTAATTAATTCTTTCCCAATCCCTTTTATGGTTATGTATTTATTTCTTACTATATTTTTCTGAGGGATAATATCAGGATGACACAAAGTCACTTGTGAGCAGGAGTCTCTCACCGCTAGATATTTTGTATTATTTATATAAATGGGTTCCCCAGAACACCGAAACAATTCTTGGTTATTTTCAATATAAAAGCATTGGACAATGTTGGCTAATGGTAGCTGTTTTTCCTGGCCCTCTGCCACCTCTGTTTCAGCGCCACTTTCAATTGCCTCAACTGTCTTTCCCTGCTGTTGTACATAGTACACTTTCCTGGGTACATTTCCACCTCCTTTCTGTGGAACCTCTTTATTCTTTAAGGTTTGGCATTGGGAAATGAGGTGCCCTGGTTTCCCACAGCCATAACACAATTTTGGACCCCTTTGTTCAAAGAGAGGGGGCTTTTCTCCCTTCCCTTCAAAGCTTTGTTTCATCTGTTGATTCTGCTCTGAGGGTTTGCTTCTAAAATGGCCTCCAGTATTCTGATAGTTCTTGTGGTAATCTCTGGGTTCTTTTCTTCTTTCCTCCCAGCTGTTACCTCCAAGTTTTACCTCAGAATATTTTGGGTTTCGTATTTCTGAGATAAAATCAGCTTCTTCACTCGCCTGTCGAACCGTTCTGGGCTTTTTATCCCTGACCAAATACCTTAGTTCTCCTGGTAGAACTGAATAGAATTGTTCTAGCCCTATAATATCTTTCATTTCTTCTAAAGTCTCAACTTTAGCGTGTTCTAGCCACTTCTCCAAGTATTTGACCAGATTGGCTCCCAATTGATAATATGATTCCTCAGGTTTTCTTTTCAGTGCTCTAAATTTCTGTCTGAGATGCCCAGCATTGATCCCATACCTCGCGTAAACCAACTTTCTGAATGCTTCATAGTCTCTTGCTTGATCTGGGGCCATTTGAGAATAAATCTCATTTAACTCTCCACTTATTTGAGACCTGAGAATAATCATTCTCTCCTCAGCTTTCACTTTATAGTCCCAGCATGTCCTCTCGAATGCAATGAGGAATGCCTCAGCACAATCACCCTTTCTGAATTGAGGGAATTTCTTTAAGTCAGCTTTTGATAAATTCCCCTCCTCAGTATTTGAATTATTATTATAGTTCTGGGCTGATAATTCTAATCGTCTCATTTCTAGTTGGTGCTCCATTTCCTTTTCTCGCATTGCCAGTTGGTTGGCTTCTGCTTCCGCCCTGAGCTGTAAAGCTTTTTCCTCAGCCTTAAGCTGTAACTCTTGTAATTGAAATTCCCTTTCCAATTTCCACTTCTGAAACTCTTGGGAGGTTAAAGCAGCTTCTCCCCTTGAGGTACTATCCTCCTGAGCATCATCATATTGCTCAGCTAATTCAGGGCTTTCCTCTGCGTGAGGTAAACCTTGTACATCAGATACCTCCATTGTTAACCGTTTCCCTCGCTTAGAAGGCATGGTTTTTTTGGTTTTTGTGGCTAAGTTGGTTGTTTTAATAGAGGCAAATAGACAAGCCTCAATTTAAAAACACTTTTTCCTTTTCTGTGTTAGAGAGAGAGAGTTATATACAGTAGCCTTCTGCTGCAGCAGCGGATTGTTACTTTATTTCTTTCTTTAGGCACCTAGCCTTCTCTGGTTCTGAAACACTGTTTCTTCCAGTCTCCAGACACCCAGCTTTTTCCTTTAATATTTATATTATTCCAGCCACCACTTAGATTTTGTCCCCTCAGCTTCCTTGGACCTTGGCTTCCTTTTTATTCCCTTCTGCGCTCCTCTTTCAGAGCTAGGGATCTAAAGTTAGCCCTCTTGGTCTTTCCCTAAGCTTGAGGTAAATTTTAAACACTAAATTCTCCTCAGAGTCTCTTCCTGCCTTAGTCTTTACACGATCAGGAGTCCCTTCCAAGCTATCCACACAGAGCTTTTAGGGTTCCCCACTCCTTCTCATTGGACTAACAGGTCCCTCAGACTCAGAGAATTTCTTTTCTCTTTTCTTTGGCTCAGAATTCTCCTCAGAGTCTCTTCCTGCCTTAGTCTTTCCACGATCAGGAGTCCCTTCCAGGCTATCCACACAGAGCTTTTAGGGTTCCCCACTCCTTCTCCTTGGACTAACAGGTCCCTCAGACTCAGAGAATTTCTTTTCTCTTCCTTTGGCTCACTGGAATTTATTTATTTCAGATCCCATCGCTGATGCCACCACTTATGTCGCGCACCCCCAGTGTCCCTAGTTTGTTTCCCTCAAACCCAGGTCCCACCTTTGGGCACGACGTTCTTCATTCTACATTCACCAACTGCCACCAGTGGATCTTTATCCACACTTTACCAATAATACTGCCTGGACACATGTGGTCAAATATAACTGATTATTTATTGTTAAGTTGTTGAATCACATAAGTATATTAATAGATGTTGTATGATGTTTCACTCATTGCTTGGATATTACACACGTTTCTTTATTGGTATTACTTTTCATATAAATCACTGTGAATCACTGGAATACTATTAGATGACTGTCTATTTATTTTACTTCTGTCTTTTATCTATTCTTTAAACCATAAACCAACTGTACCACACCAACTTTCCAATCTCTCTCATAAAACTCCCTAAAACCTCTTATCTCTAGCTCTCTCCGTTTCCAACCCTCTCCAACTGTCTCTCTAACTCCGCCCTCCTGTCCTCTTATGGGCTCCAGCTCTAGAGCTCCACATGACGGACAGGTGGGACATGGGCATTCCGCCACATACCTCCCCCCTTGGAAAGTTTGTTTCATGGGGTAAAACTTATGGTAGTTTACCCTCATGAACAACGTATGCTTTTTCTTAACCATATTTCTAACATATTTTTTTTTTCATTGCAATTCTCATTTACACACTTGCAATTTATACTTACTCTATACTTACTCTTTTACACAGTTGAAAGCATATTATTCTTATTACTTTATATTTAAATAACATTAATCAACATTTTTATTACTTACAAACCACTTCAGTCACTTTTATCCTTACTTATCATTAGTTCATCTATAAATTGCATTTTTATTTATTTCATATACATATACTCTTAGAATATTTATTTAGAACAATTTTAATACCATTACAAGTTACATTTTCTTCGTTTCCGTCAGTCATTCTTCTGGTCTTCTTGATAAGGCGTCCTCGGCTACCACAGTTTGAGTTCCTTAGACTCTGGATCCCCAAAGTCACAGTCTTGTGGGGTATGGCCCACCTCATCAACTTCTTATTGTTCTGACAGTCCGCAACCACAGCCGTGGGGAATGGTCTGTGCTTGGAACAAAATGTCTTCCCCATATGTACGGTCCGAGCTTCCGCAAAGACCATAAAATCGCCAGACACTCACGGTATATGATGGAAATGTGTCTTTTGCCAGCCTGCAGCTTCTCGCTCAGGAACGTCACCGGATGAAGGTCCCCGTTGTCTTCCTCCTGTCTCAGCACAGCTCGCAGTCCGATGTGGGATGCCTCTGTGAAGATGCTGCACCCTCGCTGGAAATCTGGTTCTCTCAGGGCAGGACTGGTCATCAGCGCAGTCTCCAACCTCTCGAAGGTCTCTTCACAGTTGCTCGACCACAGGATCTCGCCAGCTTTTCTTTTATGTGTTAGGTCCGATAAAGGGGCCTCTATTTCACTGAAGTTCTGGATAGAGCGCCTCTCATAGCTAACTAACTCTAAGAAAGATCTGATCTTCTTTGCTGTTGTTCTAGGCCAGCTAATGATTTCTTTCATCTTATGTGTTAGGGGTTTGATTATGCCTTCCCCTACAATATGGCCTAATTCTTTTAACTTGGAGTTACCCAGCTGGCATCTGCTAACCTTCACTGTTAATCCAGCCACATGTATTCTTAGTAGCACTGTTTCATTATGGTCTAGGGGATCTGTCCACGTCTGACTAAAGATCCTTATCTCATTTTTGTATGCTACCTTGAATTCTCTACACTTGATCCAGTTCCCATGGACCACTCTCTGACCTTCCTTTCCTTCCTCCTGAATTATGTAATTTATTTCATTCATCTTGGATTTTATTCTAACAGGATTTGCCCAGTTTATTTGTCTCTTATTTCCTTTTATATACTTCAGCCTCAGGACTTTCTCTCCTAGACTGAATGATCTTTCTCTGGCCTTTTTACTGTACCACAACTTGGGCTTCCCTTGTTGGCTCTGCAAGTATTCTGTTGTTAACTTCAGAGATTGTTTCAAGGGTTTCATTAACTTATTTATGTACTGTTTCACTGACTCTGGGTATTCTCCCTGTTGTTTCTCCCAATTTTGTCTGCTTAAATTCAAGGGTCTCCGCACTTTCCCTCCAAATAGCAGTTCAAATGGACTGAACTCAGTGCTTTCCTGGAGTACAGACTGGCATGCATATCCCCAGGGTGGTATCTCGTGATCCCAGTCATTGTGTTTTTCTGTTGTATAAGCTCTGATCACTCGCATTAGGGTCCCATTAAATTTTTCCCTGCTAGTTACTGTAGGGAAGGGTCCCACAATGTCCAGGCCTATGCATTGAGATGGGGTAGATATGATTGGTAAAGGGCCCAATTTTGCTTTAGCTTTATCCTTGCCCGTACCCTGCCTTTGCCATACATCACCTCTTAGACAGTATGATTGTATTTGCTTCCCTATTCCTGGCCAGTAGAAATTCTGAGCTATTCTCTGCTTTGTGTGTGTGATTCCTAAATGAGCATTATGTCCTTTCTCCATAATCCTTTCCCTGTATTTCAAAGGGATCACCAGTTGTTGTTGAACATTTTCCCCTCCCCTCTGAGGCTTAATTAAGACCTTTCTGTATAACAGGTCTTTTGCCACACAGAACTCTTCAGGGCTTTCCGGGTTTAGTGTTCCTTCTCTGGCTGACTCAAAGCATTGTTGTAGCGTAGAATCCTGTCTTTGCTCTTGTTTAAAAGCATTTTCCTGAGGATTTCTTATAAATACCACCTCAGCTGTTATATTGTCTTTCTCTCCTCCTATAATTTCATTAGGGATCTCACAATTTTCTTCAGGTTTTGCTCTTTTTTCTGTCTGGGAGCGAGTAGTGATTAAAACACTCTTTACATGCTCAGATAGATCTAACCCAATCAAACATGGAGTAGGAATTTGATTCGTGAGGGCTACCTTCCACACTCCAGTCCACCCTTGATATTTCATTGGTATTTGAGTCATAGGTAGAGTAATTAATTCTTTCCCAATCCCTTTTATGGTTATGTATTTATTTCTTACTATATTTTTCTGAGGGATAATATCAGGATGACACAAAGTCACTTGTGAGCAGGAGTCTCTCACCGCTAGATATTTTGTATTATTTATATAAATGGGTTCCCCAGAACACCGAAACAATTCTTGGTTATTTTCAATATAAAAGCATTGGACAATGTTGGCTAATGGTAGCTGTTTTTCCTGGCCCTCTGCCACCTCTGTTTCAGCGCCACTTTCAATTGCCTCAACTGTCTTTCCCTGCTGTTGTACATAGTACACTTTCCTGGGTACATTTCCACCTCCTTTCTGTGGAACCTCTTTATTCTTTAAGGTTTGGCATTGGGAAATGAGGTGCCCTGGTTTCCCACAGCCATAACACAATTTTGGACCCCTTTGTTCAAAGAGAGGGGGCTTTTCTCCCTTCCCTTCAAAGCTTTGTTTCATCTGTTGATTCTGCTCTGAGGGTTTGCTTCTAAAATGGCCTCCAGTATTCTGATAGTTCTTGTGGTAATCTCTGGGTTCTTTTCTTCTTTCCTCCCAGCTGTTACCTCCAAGTTTTACCTCAGAATATTTTGGGTTTCGTATTTCTGAGATAAAATCAGCTTCTTCACTCGCCTGTCGAACCGTTCTGGGCTTTTTATCCCTGACCAAATACCTTAGTTCTCCTGGTAGAACTGAATAGAATTGTTCTAGCCCTATAATATCTTTCATTTCTTCTAAAGTCTCAACTTTAGCGTGTTCTAGCCACTTCTCCAAGTATTTGACCAGATTGGCTCCCAATTGATAATATGATTCCTCAGGTTTTCTTTTCAGTGCTCTAAATTTCTGTCTGAGATGCCCAGCATTGATCCCATACCTCGCGTAAACCAACTTTCTGAATGCTTCATAGTCTCTTGCTTGATCTGGGGCCATTTGAGAATAAATCTCATTTAACTCTCCACTTATTTGAGACCTGAGAATAATCATTCTCTCCTCAGCTTTCACTTTATAGTCCCAGCATGTCCTCTCGAATGCAATGAGGAATGCCTCAGCACAATCACCCTTTCTGAATTGAGGGAATTTCTTTAAGTCAGCTTTTGATAAATTCCCCTCCTCAGTATTTGAATTATTATTATTATAGTTCTGGGCTGATAATTCTAATCGTCTCATTTCTAGTTGGTGCTCCATTTCCTTTTCTCGCATTGCCAGTTGGTTGGCTTCTGCTTCCGCCCTGAGCTGTAAAGCTTTTTCCTCAGCCTTAAGCTGTAACTCTTGTAATTGAAATTCCCTTTCCAATTTCCACTTCTGAAACTCTTGGGAGGTTAAAGCAGCTTCTCCCCTTGAGGTACTATCCTCCTGAGCATCATCATATTGCTCAGCTAATTCAGGGCTTTCCTCTGCGTGAGGTAAACCTTGTACATCAGATACCTCCATTGTTAACCGTTTCCCTCGCTTAGAAGGCATGGTTTTTTTGGTTTTTGTGGCTAAGTTGGTTGTTTTAATAGAGGCAAATAGACAAGCCTCAATTTAAAAACACTTTTTCCTTTTCTGTGTTAGAGAGAGAGAGTTATATACAGTAGCCTTCTGCTGCAGCAGCGGATTGTTACTTTATTTCTTTCTTTAGGCACCTAGCCTTCTCTGGTTCTGAAACACTGTTTCTTCCAGTCTCCAGACACCCAGCTTTTTCCTTTAATATTTATATTATTCCAGCCACCACTTAGATTTTGTCCCCTCAGCTTCCTTGGACCTTGGCTTCCTTTTTATTCCCTTCTGCGCTCCTCTTTCAGAGCTAGGGATCTAAAGTTAGCCCTCTTGGTCTTTCCCTAAGCTTGAGGTAAATTTTAAACACTAAATTCTCCTCAGAGTCTCTTCCTGCCTTAGTCTTTACACGATCAGGAGTCCCTTCCAAGCTATCCACACAGAGCTTTTAGGGTTCCCCACTCCTTCTCATTGGACTAACAGGTCCCTCAGACTCAGAGAATTTCTTTTCTCTTTTCTTTGGCTCAGAATTCTCCTCAGAGTCTCTTCCTGCCTTAGTCTTTCCACGATCAGGAGTCCCTTCCAGGCTATCCACACAGAGCTTTTAGGGTTCCCCACTCCTTCTCCTTGGACTAACAGGTCCCTCAGACTCAGAGAATTTCTTTTCTCTTCCTTTGGCTCACTGGAATTTATTTATTTCAGATCCCATCGCTGATGCCACCACTTATGTCGCGCACCCCCAGTGTCCCTAGTTTGTTTCCCTCAAACCCAGGTCCCACCTTTGGGCACGACGTTCTTCATTCTACATTCACCAACTGCCACCAGTGGATCTTTATCCACACTTTACCAATAATACTGCCTGGACACATGTGGTCAAATATAACTGATTATTTATTGTTAAGTTGTTGAATCACATAAGTATATTAATAGATGTTGTATGATGTTTCACTCATTGCTTGGATATTACACACGTTTCTTTATTGGTATTACTTTTCATATAAATCACTGTGAATCACTGGAATACTATTAGATGACTGTCTATTTATTTTACTTCTGTCTTTTATCTATTCTTTAAACCATAAACCAACTGTACCACACCAACTTTCCAATCTCTCTCATAAAACTCCCTAAAACCTTTTATCTCTAGCTCTCTCCGTTTCCAACCCTCTCCAACTGTCTCTCTAACTCCGCCCTCCTGTCCTCTTATAGGCTCCAGCTCTAGAGCTCCACATGACGGACAGGTGGGACATGGGCATTCCGCCACACATACATTTATGTATACGGGTATATAAACTTAGAACTGCAGAGCTGGAACGGACCCTGTGGATCTTTGAGTCGAGTATACAGTGCATCCCAAACCCACCCTTACTTCTAAGATGACTTGGGGTAAATTGCACACATAAATATTTTAATATTTTCCATTCATTGTACAGGACTGGCTCATGAAGGAAACCCCACTAGCTTATAGTTTCAAACAAATGCAAAAAAGATACAAAAGCTCCTTCCTTTTTTCACTGCAAGTTTAGATTCTTCCTTGTTTAAACGGTCACTTGACAGATGGTATATGTTGAATTATATGCTTTGAGCTTTGAACTTGGCCTACATTACACCAGGTAGTTAATGTTAATGTATGTTTTTGGAGCTGAATGGGTGTTAAGACTCTAAATCCTGACTTGTGGTAGCATGGCATTGTTAGTTTACATGCTTACTCTAGTTTTCTTTGGCTTGGAAGAAATATGGTAAACAATGCAAAGTTTTTGCTATCAATTACAGTTAGGAAGGTCCAAAATATAGTGCTTTAGTACTTCTAGATTTAATTCCAGAGTCTGTGACTGAAATAAATTTGGAAGTTATGTTTTCTTCGTTAATTCTTCGATTCTGATTGCTTAAAAAAGATTTGTGTATGTGCTTGTAGCTAAATTTTATTTGTGGAGGAGGTAGATTGGAAGGAAATATGGTGTTATTAGAGACAAACTTGTATTCTGTTTCCTGACAACTACATTCAACTAAAATTCTTCCCATTTATATGTTTACTCTAGAGATATTTTTTCAGAAGTATTCCTACTGAAATACATGAGATGATCCTAGGCAAAATGTTTACATTGAGAGACGGGCATGAACTGTGGTTCAGAGTGATTTGATGCAGTGTACACAGAAGTCTTCTGCGGGCGCCTTGCACTTCCCCACCTCCTCTGGGCGATCGCCCACTCACTGGTAGCAGTGCAGGTTTTTGTGCCCCACCTCCTCATCTGAGTGGGCGATAGTGGTGGAGAAGGGAAGCATGCTCCTGTTGGTGAGTGGGTAATCATCCAAGGAAGTGTGTGTTGCCCGCAGAACACCTGTGTGGGTGCCCACGCCAGACCGTAGTTTGTACCCATCTCTATTTCCATTGCATTTTTCTTAAGTACGAAATATCATTTCAGATCCTATGAAGAAGATCATACTATACCATTGGGCCAGAAAACTAAATGGAAGAGACAAACTTTAATATGCAGTTCTTTAAGCAAACTGTAGAGGAATACATAACCATGTAAATCAAATTTTAAATTACTTTTCAGTGGGGTAGTATACTTCTTGCTTAGTTTTACTCTATCTTGCATAGGTTTTTGTGGTTCTCCCCATCCTTTTAATCCCATTCCTCTCCACTCCTGTTTCTAAAATTTGTTCTATATTGCCCTCTATTTCACTTCTAATTGAAACTATATCAGAATTGAACTCTTTCCCCATCCACTCTGCCTTCTTGATATCTTATAGAATGACCCTGATCATAGTCTCTTCCCTCTTCCTTATTTGTTTTAATATATACAGAATTCTTGGTTAATCTCAGAGACTTGCTTTTAAGCTACTATGTGAAAAGGGTGTGCTTTGTCAAGCATTCTACAACTAAAGCGTGGAATATTAACTTGCACTTCTGCTTTCTGTTGGAGCCACGTTTAAAAAAACTTGTTCAGGGTCTAAATGCAGTGTTAGTCCTACCTCCATTAAAAGCAGCAACCAAAATTTATTTGTGCAAATAATGTTGCCATAAGGGAAATGACATCAACCACTGTAGCTGATGGCTGTTCCATACAAGAATCCAAAAGATCCAAAGCCTATTTGGATTCAGTGAATGAGACTGCCACAATTTAGAGTCCTTGCTTTGATTGTGGGTCGCACACGAAGTCATCTAACTCACATATAATTAAATTATTTTTAAACAATGAGGAATTGAAGTAGGGAAGCCCTTTGATTAGTGATAGTGTACCACTGCAGTTGATACCATTTTCTTTATGTCAGTTTGACTTACACAAGAGGATTTTGGCCATATAACTAAAAAAGAACATGTTAGTCATAATTGTCTTAATAGATCTGCTGTAGGTGGGACTAACGGTGGATTTAGCACAGAGGTTTAAATATCTAGTAACGTGATTTAAGTCATTAGTCAGATAGACAGTTTTAGAGATGTGTGTTTGTGATTATTCTGTGAGAGTGCATGAAGGTTAGTTGATAATACAATGTCATTTCTGCTTTGGCAGGTTTTACCTAGTACATCACTAGTGTGGCTCAAAGGCTTTATGACTTTTTGTATTGTCATTTTTTCTTCTGCAATCCTCTTTATTCACCTTTCATCTGTTATTGTTTCTCTTTTCATTTCTTTAAGCATTCTTTCTTGTCTGCTAAACTTCATTGCACGCCACTGTCAGTCTTCACCTGAAACATAGTCTGTTTTCCTTTGTGTGTACATAAATCCATATATATTTTTGTTCCTGCTAATGTTTGCAGCATTACCCAAAGTAGTACCATCTATGAATTTGACTAACATGCTGTTTACCCTTTCTTCCAGATCCAGTTTCTGATCCTACTTCCACATTTGGGAGTATGCAAGGGACAAAAACATCTCTTTGCGTAGCTTGACTGGATGCCCCAAGACTAGGATGTTAGTATATTTAAACCATTTTCCTTCCTTTATTATGTTGCCAGTAATTATTTGTCCATGGATTGTTGGCTGTTATGACACTCTGTAATGCAAAATGCAAGCAGTGAAGAAAGTACATTTATAGAGCTTCTGTAAAGTTTGGCAAGATGATTCAATATTTTTGCCAAAAACTGGGCTCTTAATTAATCTAGATATGATAGGTTCTTGGAAGCACTTGTTAGTGTCTGTTCCCATTAACAAATGATAAATAAGAAAGCTCAGTATTCTTAATTAAAATAAATCCAAACCTGTTTAGGAATCTAATTTAACTTTTTTCAAAAAAATTGTCTGGTTGTGGTACATAACTTTTTTACATTTAGGTTGTCATAGTTATGAAGAAATATATAAGTGTGTGCATTTTGAAGCAATTCTAGAGACTTAATATGTGAAACACTAACATGATGGCATTACACTTTCTTTTATTTATACATGGTTTTGAAATAGCCATGTGCTCTGTAGTTGAATAGCTGTTTGCTGCAGTTAACCCCCATCTTGAATAGGAAAGCTGTAAATTGTGTGAAAAATGTGATTTCTTGGCTGCTGTGTGTTGCTGTAAATTGCATCTGTTTTCTGTGATGAAGAGTGAGTGATAGACAACTTAATAATCAAATACATATACTTAAACCAAGCCAGTGTTAAAACATGTATCTCCTACTATGCTTTAAATGTTGCTTGGCATCTGCCAAATGTTAAGCAGTTGGTAAATGATCCGTTCCTCCTTTACAGGTTTCTCAAACATAGTAAAATCAGCCTTGTCAATTTTTTTAAAAGAAGTGTCTGTTCATCTCCCATCTTTTTAAGACTTGAAGTGAAAGCAAAAGGAAGCATACAGGAAGTTACAACAGGAAGCTACAATAGAAGTGTGCTGCTCTAACTGAACGTTTTAATGATAGGAGAGAGGCAGTGCATTTGAAGAGGTGCGTTTTTAGGTGAACTTCCATGTGAACAGTACCACCCAAGGTGTCATTGCACTCTGATTTTAGGTAAACGATTATTTTCTTGGCTTTTGCTTAGGCAGGTAGGCAAAATGTTCTTTTTGACTACTAGTTGTTTTTAGGTATGTCTTAAGAATACTTTAGACACACGCAGCAGATTAGCAAACCCTGCACTTTTTGTTGCTCTAGGGCAGGGGTCTCCCAACTTTTCAGTATGAGGCCACATCATTTTACACATTTTCAAAGGCCAAAGGGGGGGGGGGGGAAACAGTTTTATAATGTATGAATAAGTTTTATTTGGATCAACAAACTTGCACTTGTATACAATATTAATCGGAATAATGGAACTGCTTGTTTAATTTTAAAATATTAATTTATACTATTAATAATACACAGGGCTTGAAAAATGCACTTGTCCACTCGTCTGTGACGAGTGAAAAATGCTGCTCGACGAGTCACAGCTCCCTCCCTGCCTACCTCCTTTCCCTCCGCCTGTGTCTCTCTCTAATCCTGCAGTCCTCCCTCCCATTGCGAAAGGAAAACTGCCCTCTCCTCGCGAGAAGAGAGTTCGAGCAGCACATAGAGATATAGCTCTGCAGGAGAATGTAGAGTAGTCCCATGCTGGAGAATATGGAGATTCTCTGCTCCCAATTTCAACCCAACGAGGACACATCCTGGCAGGGGAGGGAACCGTGGCTCCTTAAGAGGCCAGGCGCTTTTGCTTTCAGTTTTATTTTTGCTGGAGACATTCAAAAGAAAGGCATTCAAAATACAAGCTTCATGACCCCACAGGCACGCAGGTAATAAAGCAACCCAAGTCTGAGGGTATAAATCAGTGATTCCCAATCTTGGGTCACCCAGGTGTCCTTGGACTGGTTCTTGTGCTGGCCAACTGCTGGTGAAGACTTCTGGGAATTGCAGTCCAAGAACAAGTGCCTAGTTTAAATTTGTTAACATAAATTGCAAGGCTATAGTCCGGTCATGCTGACTGGTGAAATTTTTGACTGACTGGTGAGACATTCTAAAATTTTTCAAGCCCTGATAATACGAGTAATTAAATTGTGGCTAATGTATCTTGGGTTCTTTCTGAAAAGAAAAGACTGAGTGGAAGAGACAATAAACTGGGGAAAGGTGAAGGTAACAGGACAGAAAGGCTGTTAATGATAGGTCATTGTGCAGGTTACCAACTCATAGGGTCACTGTGTTGGAAATAACTTAATGGCACATAACAAATCTTACAAAATTTGCAAGAGCAAAATCATTATAGTAAAACAATCTACTGTAATCCAGATAGTGAACTGCTACTCTTGGGTCTACCGCAGAAGAATACAGAGTTCAAGCTATGCACCTACAGCCTCTTTCTCTGTCCAGGCAGAGGTTGGGAAAGTTTTTTTGGACTACAACACCAGAATCTCCCAAAGGGCATGAGGTATGGCCATGTTGGCTGCAGGATTTGAGATATTGTAGTTTTAAAAAGAGTACTTTTCAGAGTTCTGCTGTATGGCAGAGCCAATATTTGCTTGTAAACAGCCTTTGAATGACTGATCCATGTACATGGCACAGTTTCTGCACTGAAATGCCAGGGAGGAACCATTGTGCCATTGGTCATGTTAGATTTGTTTCCCCATATTCCCTACATGCTGGCTTTCAATTGCTATACAGTAGGACCACCGTATCCGCAGGATCAGTAACCACAGTTTCACTTGTCCACTGCCTGAAAATATTAACCCCCCAACACACGTTCCTAAAATGTATTACCAGAACTAACCACTAGGGTAGCAGAAACTATACAGTGAGTGTTTCTATATCCATGCTTTCCGGGATGTGGGGGCTTGAAACCTATTACCCGCAGATACTGTGGTCCTACTGGTTTCTGTCTATCACTGCCTGCCTTTTGGGCTTTTCTTTTCGGTTGTAAAGACAGGATGAAGACATTGCAATGTGAAAAAAATGACATGGAATCTCATATCAGTTTTCTGGCCGCTTTCCCTTTCACACTTCTAGTCTACTTCTCCAAGATTTTGAGAATTTCACAGCATAGTTACCCCAAAATGCATTTCTCTGCTTAAGTAAACCTGGACCCATCATGGCCAAAGATAATCTCTCCCCCCCCCCCCCCCACTCATTGCAGTTCCTCCAGTCCAACCTTTCACGTGATGTATTCTGCATATAAGTTAAATAAGCAGGGGGACAATATACAGCCTTGTCGTACTCCTTGCCCAATTTTGAACCAATCAGTTGTTCCATATCCAGTTCTAACTGTTGCTTCCTGTCCCATATATAGATTTCTCAGGAGATAGATAAGGTGGTCAGGCACTCACATTTCTTTAAGGACTTGCCATAGTTTGCTATGGTCCACACAGTCAAAGGCTTTTGTGTAGTCAATGAAGCAGAAGTAGATGTTTTTCTGGAACTCTCTGGCTTTCTCCATAATCCAGCGCATGTTAGCAATTTGGTCTCTAGTTCCTCCGCCCCTTCGAAATCCAGTTTGTACTTCTGGGAGTTCTCGGTACACATACTGCTGAAGCCTACCTTGGAGGATTTTGAGCATAACCTTGCTAGCGTGTGAAATGAGTCCAATTGTACGGTAGTTCTAAAAGACTGTGTCACTGTTTATTAGCATGCCTGGGTATTAAGATCATCAGGAGAGGTCTTTCTCTCAGTTCTACCACCCTCACAGGCATGTTTGGTGGGGACATGGGAGAAAGCCTTCTCTGTTGCTGTTCCCAGACTCTGGAACTCCCTCCCATGGGAGGCCAGGCTGACCCTATCTTTACTGTTCTTCTGCAAGCAGATGAAGACCTTTCTCTAAACAAACAAAGTTTTGCTGAAATCAAGATGCTTAAATCCACATCTTCATCTAGCAAGCTTGTGACTGTATTGTAACAAGAAGTGCTGCTTGGATCTCCTTACACAATTGGCATCAGCCACCACTATATAGCATTTATCTTCCTAACACATACCACAGATGTCACAATAGTTCGTTCTTAATTTTCAAAGAAGACAATATATTTCTATTTATGAGCACATATACAAATCTTGAATGAATATCATCATATTTAAAATGTACCTGAGAGCTGACACCCCTTTTTTCCAAGACGTAAAGCAGTTGTGCTAATTTATTTGATTTTGAATGAAGGCTGCTCTCTTGGAGTCTTGTTTGGAGGGCTTTCTAGTTGATCAGCATAAAATGTGGAGATACCCCAGGGATTTAAAAAAAATGTTTTAAAAAGTGTTTCACAAAATGCAATGTATATGTAGTTGGGCACTGAGGAAGCATTGTTGGGCTCATTGTTGTTTTCTGAGCTGCAGACGTACAAGTAGAAATATGCTCTCATTGTGTTAGTTATGAAGAGTGTACATGTTTGGTAAGCTACTTTTTCTTTTAAAATACATATTGGTGGTATCTGGGGAAAGGATTTTAATGTGTGCTTTGAAAAGAAAATGTACAATCAGTACATGTTTGTGCCCTTTACAAATGACATAACAGCCAAGTACAATATACATACATTTATGTATACGGGTATATAAACTTAGAACTGCAGAGCTGGAACGGACCCTGTGGATCTTTGAGTCGAGTATACAGTGCATCCCAAACCCACCCTTACTTCTAAGATGACTTGGGGTAAATTGCACACATAAATATTTTAATATTTTCCATTCATTGTACAGGACTGGCTCATGAAGGAAACCCCACTAGCTTATAGTTTCAAACAAATGCAAAAAAGATACAAAAGCTCCTTCCTTTTTTCACTGCAAGTTTAGATTCTTCCTTGTTTAAACGGTCACTTGCCAGATGGTATATGTTGAATTATATGCTTTGAGCTTTGAACTTGGCCTACATTACACCAGGTAGTTAATGTTAATGTATGTTTTTGGAGCTGAATGGGTGTTAAGACTCTAAATCCTGACTTGTGGTAGCATGGCATTGTTAGTTTACATGCTTACTCTAGTTTTCTTTGGCTTGGAAGAAATATGGTAAACAATGCAAAGTTTTTGCTATCAATTACAGTTAGGAAGGTCCAAAATATAGTGCTTTAGTACTTCTAGATTTAATTCCAGAGTCTGTGACTGAAATAAATTTGGAAGTTATGTTTTCTTCGTTAATTCTTCGATTCTGATTGCTTAAAAAAGATTTGTGTATGTGCTTGTAGCTAAATTTTATTTGTGGAGGAGGTAGATTGGAAGGAAATATGGTGTTATTAGAGACAAACTTGTATTCTGTTTCCTGACAACTACATTCAACTAAAATTCTTCCCATTTATATGTTTACTCTAGAGATATTTTTTCAGAAGTATTCCTACTGAAATACATGAGATGATCCTAGGCAAAATGTTTACATTGAGAGACGGGCATGAACTGTGGTTCAGAGTGATTTGATGCAGTGTACACAGAAGTCTTCTGCGGGCGCCTTGCACTTCCCCACCTCCTCTGGGCGATCGCCCACTCACTGGTAGCAGTGCAGGTTTTTGTGCCCCACCTCCTCATCTGAGTGGGCGATAGTGGTGGAGAAGGGAAGCGTGCTCCTGTTGGTGAGTGGGTAATCATCCAAGGAAGTGTGTGTTGCCCGCAGAACACCTGTGTGGGTGCCCACGCCAGACCGTAGTTTGTACCCATCTCTATTTCCATTGCATTTTTCTTAAGTACGAAATATCATTTCAGATCCTATGAAGAAGATCATACTATACCATTGGGCCAGAAAACTAAATGGAAGAGACAAACTTTAATATGCAGTTCTTTAAGCAAACTGTAGAGGAATACATAACCATGTAAATCAAATTTTAAATTACTTTTCAGTGGGGTAGTATACTTCTTGCTTAGTTTTACTCTATCTTGCATAGGTTTTTGTGGTTCTCCCCATCCTTTTAATCCCATTCCTCTCCACTCCTGTTTCTAAAATTTGTTCTATATTGCCCTCTATTTCACTTCTAATTGAAACTATATCAGAATTGAACTCTTTCCCCATCCACTCTGCCTTCTTGATATCTTATAGAATGACCCTGATCATAGTCTCTTCCCTCTTCCTTATTTGTTTTAATATATACAGAATTCTTGGTTAATCTCAGAGACTTGCTTTTAAGCTACTATGTGAAAAGGGTGTGCTTTGTCAAGCATTCTACAACTAAAGCGTGGAATATTAACTTGCACTTCTGCTTTCTGTTGGAGCCACGTTTAAAAAAACTTGTTCAGGGTCTAAATGCAGTGTTAGTCCTACCTCCATTAAAAGCAGCAACCAAAATTTATTTGTGCAAATAATGTTGCCATAAGGGAAATGACATCAACCACTGTAGCTGATGGCTGTTCCATACAAGAATCCAAAAGATCCAAAGCCTATTTGGATTCAGTGAATGAGACTGCCACAATTTAGAGTCCTTGCTTTGATTGTGGGTCGCACACGAAGTCATCTAACTCACATATAATTAAATTATTTTTAAACAATGAGGAATTGAAGTAGGGAAGCCCTTTGATTAGTGATAGTGTACCACTGCAGTTGATACCATTTTCTTTATGTCAGTTTGACTTACACAAGAGGATTTTGGCCATATAACTAAAAAAGAACATGTTAGTCATAATTGTCTTAATAGATCTGCTGTAGGTGGGACTAACGGTGGATTTAGCACAGAGGTTTAAATATCTAGTAACGTGATTTAAGTCATTAGTCAGATAGTTTTAGAGATGTGTGTTTGTGATTATTCTGTGAGAGTGCATGAAGGTTAGTTGATAATACAATGTCATTTCTGCTTTGGCAGGTTTTACCTAGTACATCACTAGTGTGGCTCAAAGGCTTTATGACTTTTTGTATTGTCATTTTTTCTTCTGCAATCCTCTTTATTCACCTTTCATCTGTTATTGTTTCTCTTTTCATTTCTTTAAGCATTCTTTCTTGTCTGCTAAACTTCATTGCACGCCACTGTCAGTCTTCACCTGAAACATAGTCTGTTTTCCTTTGTGTGTACATAAATCCATATATATTTTTGTTCCTGCTAATGTTTGCAGCATTACCCAAAGTAGTACCATCTATGAATTTGACTAACATGCTGTTTACCCTTTCTTCCAGATCCAGTTTCTGATCCTACTTCCACATTTGGGAGTATGCAAGGGACAAAAACATCTCTTTGCGTAGCTTGACTGGATGCCCCAAGACTAGGATGTTAGTATATTTAAACCATTTTCCTTCCTTTATTATGTTGCCAGTAATTATTTGTCCATGGATTGTTGGCTGTTATGACACTCTGTAATGCAAAATGCAAGCGGTGAAGAAAGTACATTTATAGAGCTTCTGTAAAGTTTGGCAAGATGATTCAATATTTTTGCCAAAAACTGGGCTCTTAATTAATCTAGATATGATAGGTTCTTGGAAGCACTTGTTAGTGTCTGTTCCCATTAACAAATGATAAATAAGAAAGCTCAGTATTCTTAATTAAAATAAATCCAAACCTGTTTAGGAATCTAATTTAACTTTTTTCAAAAAAATTGTCTGGTTGTGGTACATAACTTTTTTACATTTAGGTTGTCATAGTTATGAAGAAATATATAAGTGTGTGCATTTTGAAGCAATTCTAGAGACTTAATATGTGAAACACTAACATGATGGCATTACGCTTTCTTTTATTTATACATGGTTTCGAAATAGCCATGTGCTCTGTAGTTGAATAGCTGTTTGCTGCAGTTAACCCCCATCTTGAATAGGAAAGCTGTAAATTGTGTGAAAAATGTGATTTCTTGGCTGCTGTGTGTTGCTGTAAATTGCATCTGTTTTCTGTGATGAAGAGTGAGTGATAGACAACTTAATAATCAAATACATATACTTAAACCAAGCCAGTGTTAAAACATGTATCTCCTACTATGCTTTAAATGTTGCTTGGCATCTGCCAAATGTTAAGCAGTTGGTAAATGATCCGTTCCTCCTTTACAGGTTTCTCAAACATAGTAAAATCAGCCTTGTCAATTTTTTTTAAAGAAGTGTCTGTTCATCTCCCATCTTTTTAAGACTTGAAGTGAAAGCAAAAGGAAGCATACAGGAAGTTACAACAGGAAGCTACAATAGAAGTGTGCTGCTCTAACTGAACGTTTTAATGATAGGAGAGAGGCAGTGCATTTGAAGAGGTGCGTTTTTAGGTGAACTTCCATGTGAACAGTACCACCCAAGGTGTCATTGCACTCTGATTTTAGGTAAACAATTATTTTCTTGGCTTTTGCTCAGGCAGGTAGGCAAAATGTTCTCTTTGACTACTAGTTGTTTTTAGGTATGTCTTAAGAATACTTTAGACACACGCAGCAGATTAGCAAACCCTGCACTTTTTGTTGCTCTAGGGCAGGGGTCTCCCAACTTTTCAGTATGAGGCCACATCATTTTACACATTTTCAAAGGCCAAAGGGGGGGGGGGAAACAGTTTTATAATGTATGAATAAGTTTTATTTGGATCAACAAACTTGCACTTGTATACAATATTAATCGGAATAATGGAACTGCTTGTTTAATTTTAAAATATTAATTTATACTATTAATAATACACAGGGCTTGAAAAATGCACTTGTCCACTCGTCTGTGACGAGTGAAAAATGCTGCTCGACGAGTCACAGCTCCCTCCCTGCCTACCTCCTTTCCCTCCGCCTGTGTCTCTCTCTAATCCTGCAGTCCTCCCTCCCATTGCGAAAGGAAAACTGCCCTCTCCTCGCGAGAAGAGAGTTCGAGCAGCACATAGAGATATAGCTCTTCAGCAGAATGTAGAGTAGTCCCATGCTGGAGAATATGGAGATTCTCTGCTCCCAATTTCAACCGAACGAGGACACATCCTGGCAGGGGAGGGAACCGTGGCTCCTTAAGAGGCCAGGCGCTTTTGCTTTCAGTTTTATTTTTGCTGGAGACATTCAAAAGAAAGGCATTCAAAATACAAGCTTCATGACCCCACAGGCACGCAGGTAATAAAGCAACCCAAGTCTGAGGGTATAAATCAGTGATTCCCAATCTTGGGTCACCCAGGTGTCCTTAGACTGGTTCTTGTGCTGGCCAACTGCTGGTGAAGACTTCTGGGAATTGCAGTCCAAGAACAAGTGCCTAGTTTAAATTTGTTAACATAAATTGCAAGGCTATAGTCCGGTCATGCTGACTGGTGAAATATTTGACTGACTGGTGAGACATTCTAAAATTTTTCAAGCCCTGATAATACGAGTAATTAAATTGTGGCTAATGTATCTTGGATTCTTTCTGAAAAGAAAAGACTGAGTGGAAGAGACAATAAACTGGGGAAAGGTGAAGGTAACAGGACAGAAAGGCTGTTAATGATAGGTCATTGTGCAGGTTACCAACTCATAGGGTCACTGTGTTGGAAATAACTTAATGGCACATAACAAATCTTACAAAATTTGCAAGAGCAAAATCATTATAGTAAAACAATCTACTGTAATCCAGATAGTGAACTGCTACTCTTGGGTCTACCGCAGAAGAATACAGAGTTCAAGCTATGCACCTACAGCCTCTTTCTCTGTCCAGGCAGAGGTTGGGAAAGTTTTTTTGGACTACAACACCAGAATCTCCCAAAGGGCATGAGGTATGGCCATGTTGGCTGCAGGATTTGAGATATTGTATTTTTAAAAAGAGTACTTTTCAGAGTTCTGCTGTATGGCAGAGCCAGTATTTGCTTGTAAACAGCCTTTGAATGACTGATCCATGTACATGGCACAGTTTCTGCACTGAAATGCCAGGGAGGAACCATTGTGCCATTGGTCATGTTAGATTTGTTTCCCCATATTCCCTACATGCTGGCTTTCAATTGCTATACAGTAGGACCACCGTATCCGCAGGATCAGTAACCACAGTTTCACTTGTCCACTGCCTGAAAATATTAACCCCCCAACACACGTTCCTAAAATGTATTACCAGAACTAACCACTAGGGTAGCAGAAACTATACAGTGAGTGTTTCTATATCCATGCTTTCTGGGATGTGGGGGCTTGAAACCTATTACCCGCAGATACTGTGGTCCTACTGGTTTCTGTCTATCACTGCCTGCCTTTTGGGCTTTTCTTTTCGGTTGTAAAAACAGGATGAAGACATTGCAATGTGAAAAAAATGACATGGAATCTCATATCAGTTTTCTGGCCGCTTTCCCTTTCACACTTCTAGTCTACTTCTCCAAGATTTTGAGAACTTCACAGCATAGTTACCCCAAAATGCATTTCTCTGCTTAAGTAAACCTGGACCCATCATGGCCAAAGATAATCTCTCTTCACCCCCCCCCCCCCCCTCATTGCAGTTAAACAGAAATTGTTCTCAACTTTAATAAGGTATTAAGATCGGGCTGTCAAAAGTCCCAAAGGCTTCCATGAGAGGGTTGAAGCCAGACCGCTTGGGCAAGCCGGCTCCCTTTTGTTTCAGCGCAGCTGCCTGCCTTCCACATCACATCTTCCACGAGAGCCCTCCTCCCGCCCATTTCTATCGGGCGGTCATTTGTTTCCATTGAGGGCACGAGGTGCTGGTTGCTTTCTACCACTACCCGGCACCTGCACCCTCCATCGTCCATGTCTGGCAGCCCAGGGATTACGTGAGCACCTTTTACATGAACTTCTGCTTCCTCAGCTTCACAGCCCTTATCTTTTCTATCAAAGTGAATGCCTCCCTCATACATACACACCCACACCCGAAGAAAGGAGGAAAGCCCTTCTTTAGGCTTAGCTTTCCTCTGTGCCCACCTTGGTTCCAATGAGGATTGTTTCTTAATAATTATAATATTAACCTTAGATGTGCAGAGCTGGAAAGGATCCTAGAATCTCCAGACTTTTCAGAGAGAAGCCTGGGGAAGGGTGGGGGCTTCATTGTTTCCCTGTGGTGGATAGGCTGAGAGAGTGCACGCGTTAGGGCAGGGGACGAGGGGGAGACCAATCCTGTTGCCAGGCGCTGTTAGGGAAGGCGGGGAGGCAGGAGCGGGGTGGGAAAGGTCCTAGAATCTGGACCTGGCCAGATAAAAAGGTAAGGCGGGCCAGATGTGGCCCGCAGGCCATAGTTTGGAGACCCCTTCTCTAGGGACTTATTTTTTCATATCTAGCATCAGTTGAAATTCCCATGGTTCTACCTCATTGCCCAACAAAGAAATTGAGGCATAAGTGTGTTCAGTTATTGCATAGGAAGAAGAAGGGGAGTGACTAGGTAACCTGATTACCAAGTATAGTAGGCCCTCACATAAAAGAGAATGCTTAAAGAAATAGAAGTGGCTGTTTGGGCTCCGGGTTTCAATGGCAAGGTCTTGTTCTGACTGTCCAGGAAGAAACCACAAGAACTGTTGCCATCCCCAGATTATGACAGTGATTCACCAGAAAAGGGAACAAAAAAGTGGGGAGCGGGGACAGCACCGGCTAATACAAAGTAAAAAAACCAACACCCACATTATTGACATTCTCGGACTTATCAGTTTTTATTCGTCAAATTACAACAAATTTGCATTTGATCAGCAAAGGCTTGTTTTAATCTTAAGTATTTAGAGAATACCTTTGGCATTGGTGGATTGGGAAAACAATTCTGCCTTTTATTGTAATTTAGAAAATCTGATGTGAGTACTGCTGATTTAAGTGTAAGACTTGGTTTGCTGTCAAATGTATAGAGAGCCAAGAATTTTTGTACTTTTGTTTAACACAGAAATATCAGCTTGTGTTCTCTGGAGCTGTCTGTCATGCAGAATAGCAATTTCTTACCTAAAAATGCTTTGTTGATTATGTGACTATTGTTTTTAAAACTTGCTCTGTACTCTTGAGAAAGTGAGTGAAAAACATGTACAATTAGATAGATTAAAGCTGGCAGTACGTAGAGCCAAAGAATGTGTTTCTGTCTTCTTCCCCACCCCCTCCAAATCCCTTAGAAGATTACGACGCGGTCTGCCAGAGCAATTACCCCTTCACAAGAAGTTACAGACAACAATTACCTGAGATCTGCAGATTTGGTTCATCCTGGTCAGTTAGGTTCTTGTGTAGTTATGCATGGTGGTGACATAATGTCAGCAGAAAACTGTTGTGGTTTAGTGGCATAGAGACTGAGCCATCAGAAAATCCCTTATTCAAGTTTCACCTCATTTTGGAAGTACTGGGTATCTTGTTGGCAAAATTAAAGTGGGGAAGGGGGAGAAAAAGAGGAAGAAAAGGCTTTTAAAAAGACTAACAGATTTATTATAGTGTGAGCTACTGTGGATCAAAATTCAGTTCTTCAGACACAGGGAGTGCAAATGCATATCCCATTGGTGAGAATAATGACCAAGTGAAGATACAGATAGTAGACAGAAGTGGCAGAGGTTTCGTAGCTCAGGAATGGGATTATCACTGTTAGTTGCTTGAGATGGCAGGCCCTAGCCAGGATTATAAACTGTATGCAAGGTAGATACGACTGTCATAGAAGTACTAAGAGTTTGGGCAGAAGTGAAAGTCTGTCAGCGGACAACTATTCTATAACCTTAAAATATTACACAAAGCTAGGTTATAAATAATGTTTTAAGAAGCCATCATCTCTATTAAGACCTTTAGAGATGCACTGAAACTTGTTTATGTAGCCAGTTTCTGCTGTCCCTCACATGTCTCCCTTTGTAATTCTTTCTTTGTACAGTATTCTGTTTGCGATCTCTGTTTTATGTCCTGGAAGCTAAAGTGTTCTAAAACTGGTTGTTGCCATTCCTGATTACAGATTTGTGTCCATTTGTTCTTTTACACAGAAATTGTCCTATTTGTCCTATGAGGAATGCAGAGTGCCACTGCTGGCAGAAGATGGCATAAATTACGTTAGAGGAAGAACAAGTGGTCTTAAGCAAACAGCATTCTTTCAGGATTGACCCCATAATTGCAGTGCTGATGTTCTGCCATACCAGGGGTGTTTGTTAAAAGTTTCCAGATAATGTGAGTGAAACTCTTTGAACACTTTGCTTTGTAAAGTGTTATTATTTTTGCTATATTTTTGGTAAGAGGCACAATGTGCTTGGCTCTTATTTGATTTAAGAAATACATCTGTTATTTTCTTCCACCAATATGATTAAATAGGCAGGGCTGTTTGATTTAGATATACGGCTATGGAGCTAGAGTTTGGGAATTTGATTCCTCACTGTGCCTCTTAGAAGAGCCAGCCTGTCCCAGAGCACCTCTAAAAGGAAGGAGTAATAAATTACTGAGAAGACACTCTCTCATGCCCTCACTAGACAAGCTTGGGAAGGTGGTAGTACCAAGAGAAGAGTCTCCCCAGAAAATCTTAAAAGCCAAGTAGGCACATATGGGGTGATATAATTCTTCAAATAGCCAGGACCCAAGCTGTATAGGGCTTTAAAGGTAATAACCAGCAATTTGAACTGAGCCTGGAAACAGACTGGCAGCCAGTGAAGCTGTTGTAATAAGGAGTTATATACTCTATATAACCAGGACCAGTCAGCAGTCTGACTGCAGCATTTTGAAACAGCTGAAGTTTCCGAATACTCTTCAAAAGCAGCCCCATGCACAGCACATTGCAGTAATCCAAATAAGATTTAACTAAGGCATGTGTCACTGTGGCCAGATAAGATCTCCAGGAATGGGCATAGCTGGCATGTCAGCTTTAACTGTGCAAATGTATTTCTGGCTATCACTGAGACTTGTGCATCCAAGCTCAGGGTTGACTCCAGGAGCACACCCAAGTAGCAACCTGGGTTTTTCAAGGGGGAGTGTAACCTCATTCAGCACTGGCTTGATGGCTATCCCCAGATTTGCCTTGTTACTGACCAGCAACATCTCAGTCTTGTCTGGATTAAGTGACAGTTTGTTATCCCTTATCCAATGCATTACTGACAGTAGGCACTGGTCTAGGCACATAACAGCTTCCTTGGAATCAGATGGGAAGGAGAGATCGAGTTGGGTGTCATCAGCATACTGATGGCACTGAACCCTACAACTCCAGACAATTTCTACTAATGGTCTCATGTAGATGTTGCATAGCATGAAATACAGAATTGAACCTAGAGGGACACCACTGGCCAATGCCTAGGGTGTTGAACAGGATTCCACCAGCACCACCTAAGTTTGGCCATCCAGGAAGGACTGGTATCACTGTAAGACAGTGTCTTCAAGTCTCATCCCAGAGAGACCGTCCAGAAGGATACCATGATGGGTGGTATTGAAAGCTACTGAGATGTCCAGTAGAACCAAAAGGGGCACACGCCACCTGTCCAGATTTTGGAGTACATCATCCACCAAGGCAACCAAAGCTGTCTCTGTTTTGTTACTAGGCCTGAAGCCAGACTGAAATGGATCTAGATAATCCACCTTATCCAGGGGCCTCTGGAGCTGAGATGCCATCACATGCTCCAAGACCTTGCCCAAAAATGGAATATTGGAGCCTAGCCAATAATTATCCAACACAGTGGGATTCAAGGAGGGTTTTTTAAAATAAAGGTTAAAACCTCCTTTAGGGATTCTGGCATCTTGCCTTGTTGCAAGGATTCATTCACCACTCCTCTGACCCAGTCAGCCATTTCCCCTCTGGCTGCTTTTATAAGCCAGGAAGAGCAAGGGTCTAGCACACATTAGGTGACACATCTCTCCTCAACAGACAAAGGTCTCACAACAGCAGACAAAGTCAGGCAGGTACAGGATATATTAAATAAGTTCCCTCTTATTCTTCTCTCCCTCTTTAAAAAAAAAAGCTTCCTATATACTCCATCTCCTGAACAAATGATAGTCACAGGAAAGAAGTCAGGGGAACAAAGGGAGAAGAAAGCAAAGCAACTGCTTAATAAATCCAACGGCAGGGAGGGCTTGGTCCTGAGGAGAAGTCAAGGTCTAACAGGCCGAAGTTCTATGGGGAAGTGAAGGGACACATCAGCAGATGTTGCCCTGGTCCACACGCCTGCCCTGGCTGATGACACATGGACTCCTTTTCTTCTCCACTTAGGAACACTGACAGTAGTAGCCCTCACACAGGCGCCAACATTTTTGCACTCCACCCCAATCAGGTGACAAAAGTCAGGGGGAGGGAGGAGAGAGGGAAAGAAATCAGCTGCCTCACACTCCAGAAGCAGGGAGGTTTGGTTCTGAGGAGAAGCTGAAATCCAACAAGCAGAAGTGTTACAGGGGAAGTGGGGAGACACAGCAGCAGATGTTCTCCTTGCCCACACACTTCCCTGCCTTGGCAGATGACACACACAACCTGTCTTCTCCACACTTCTGAGTACTCTGTACCTATACAATCCTAGAAAGGGTTGCCATATATTAGAATTGGTTTTATGGCATACTGTTGTTATTATTATGTGTAAAGAGAAAGATACCAAAATCTGGCAGCAAGAAAAAAACTCATTTTTGCAACATCTACCGTGTTTCCCCGAAAATAAGACAGGATCTTATATTAATTTTTGCTCCAAAAAACACATTAGGGCTTATTTTCAGGAGATTTTTTTTTTTCCGTATACAACAATCTACATTTATTCAAATACAGTCATGTCATCTTCTTCTGGTTGCTGCACAATGGTGAAGGGCGGGGTTTCACTTAACTGGGGCTTATTTTTGGGGTAGGGCTTATATTACGCTTGATTTCAGGTTAGGTCTTATTTTTGGGGAAACGGTATATTACTTGTGCTGAAACTCTGTGTCTTCTAAGTGCTGCAGATTTTCTTCTGTAGTTCCTATCGGGATTTCAACAAGCAGACCTTATAGTTCTCCATACTTTGCAACAATAATAGCTGGCTAGTACTTGTTTTAATGAGAGTGTACTGCCTGTATGATCATGTCATTATAATGAACGTTGGTAGGTGTACTGAAGTGTGGGGATTTGGCACATGACAGCATGCAAATAGGGTATGTGCAGGTTTCTGAATAGAAGGAGTATGTATGAAGGATGTGTATAATACATTAAGTGGTTGATATTTTTATACACTGTGTGGTCAGAGTGTAGAAAGGGTCTTCAACCAGGTCTGTCTTGAGGTAGTGGTGATGTGGATTCTCTGAGTGAGTTTCCTGAGAAATTACGAAGAATTTACTTACTTCATCCCTTTCATAGTCCTGTCTTGTGACAACAGTAACTAATTCATACTGGCCAATTTCCAGTGGTGTTATTCTATCACCATTGTCACAATTTGCGTAGTTGGAAAAAGCAATAGAGCTCCACTTGTGCAATGTTTTCTTTCACTAATTTTATGCTGGATATAGGCTGTCATTCCTGATAAGCATATGTGCAGGGAATTGTTTCCACAATCTACCATGGATATCTGAAACCATGGATATGAGGGAATCTTATGTACAACATATAGTGGGGTGGGATAGAGGCCACAAGGGAGTGCGATGGTATGTTGGCTGAAGCAATCCATGGATAAGTAAAACCACAGATATCAATCCTGTTGGTATAGGGGTTCTACTGTACAGTAGTGCCTTGACTTACGAACACCCCGACGTACGAACATTTTGACTTACGAACAGCTCCGTTCGCAAAATTTTGCTTTGACTTGTGAACGGAGCTTTGATTTACGAACAAAAAAAAAAAAACGCGGGGAAAGCGGGAAATGGACTTTGGACTGCCTGGTACTGTAATTGTAAAATGTAAAAATTGGTTTAAAAGGTGCTTGGTTTGGTTTAAAGCTGCTTGGTTTTAAAGGTGTTCTGTTTAAAAGGTGTTCGTTCCCTCCCTCCCTCCTTTCCTGCCCTTTTTTTTAACCTAAGT
This sequence comes from Intellagama lesueurii, assembly GCA_037013535.1. Classification (NCBI taxonomy): domain Eukaryota; kingdom Metazoa; phylum Chordata; class Lepidosauria; order Squamata; family Agamidae; genus Intellagama; species Intellagama lesueurii. Next base: position 215,656,902 of record JBAJHW010000003.1, read on the forward strand.
CATCTTAGGTTAAAAAAAAAATTCTCCCCCTAGTGGTAGAGGACGGATTAACCGGTTTTGCATTAGTTCCTATGGGAACTAATGCTTTGACTTACAACCGGCGCCTCGACATAAGAACAAAAAACAGCCGGAATGGATTAATCAGTTTTCAGTGCATTCCTATGGGAAATGCTGATTTGACTTACGAACGTTTTGACTTACGAACATCTTCTGGGACGGATTAAGTTTGTAAGTCAAGGCACCACTGTATTTCTGTGGTGTGCATGTGCAAGTGGCCTTGTAAAATGTGGACTTTTAACTTTTTTGGCCTTGCTTGGTATGCTAGTGTAATCGAAAATTCATCTTTGACAGCATTTGGCAAGGAGCAAAAAAAAAAATCCAGAAAGGAAAATGCACATGCTCAGTGAACGGTCAGAACAACAATAGCCCTTTATCTTCTACACATTTATGAATGGAAACATATTGGTGTGCAGTTCTTCACTATAAATAATCCCTGCAGAAATGTTAGAACAGTTAACCATTTACTCAGATGTATGGTCTTCCTTTGAAATAGATATCCCACTTTATTATAAAAGTCCCTACCTGAAGTGATATGTGTTTGCCTGCTTGATAAATCTTTCTGAAAGTGTCTTATCAAGAACAACCAGGACTAATCACTGAATATATTTTGCCATTTATTTATTTTATTTTATTTAAAAGATTTTTACCCTGCCTTTCTCCTTAAAAATGACCCAAGGTGGCTTACATCCTTGAAAGGCAATATTTAAAGCTGAAAACAATGTTAAAAGATAATATTTAAAGCTAAGAACAATAAGTATAAAGAGGCAGGTTACATCATTAAAAATACTATTAAAGCTAAAACAAAAAGTATGCAAATACTAAAAAGTAACAAGCAGATACAACTCTGAGAGATGGTAAAAACAAGTAGTATTAAAGACCCAGTCAGAGCAGTAATGCATAACAGTTCATCTAAAAGTCATTCATGTAGCCAGCCACTCATGTAGGCAGTCACTGAGAAAAAAACTTGCCTGAACAGAAAGATCTTTTCCTGCTTTCGGAAGAATAGCAAAGATGGGGCCACTCTGGCCTCCTGTGGGTGGGAATTCTAAAGTCTGGGAGCAACAACAGAGAAGGCGCTCTCTTGTCTCCACCAAACAGACCTGTGGAAGTGGTGGGACCGAGAGAAAGGCCTCACCTGATAGAGCAATTTACAGTAATCCAGTTGGGAAGTAATTAGGCCATGTATGAGAGTGACCAGATCAGATGTCTCCAGAAACAGACGTACCCAACATACTAGTTTTAATTGTGCAAATGCACTCCTGGCCACCACTGAAACATTGGAGGGGGGGTGGAACCCCATAAGGGGTGTAATTGTGTGTATTGATGGGTGATGTGATCCTCTCTGCTAAAGGGGATATTTTACAGATTTTCTGATTTCCTCAGGATATCTGTTAATGTACCTTCTCCGCATCTGTTAATTGTAGGTTTTAATGGATGATGTTTTTGTTTTTGTTCTGGCTAGTGGATTGGACTAGATTATAGAGTTAAGGACTGTGGGAGAACCCCTAAGCCTGGCTACTGATGTAAGATCATGCCTATGAAATAAGAACATTTTCCTCTTGAATGATTAAGTCCATTGTGTTACTTTAAATTAAAATACACACATACATACACACAATCTTGGATTCTCGTTACACTGGCTGTCTTAATACCAGTACTGCAGCTTTGCTTTACTCTACTGAGAATGGTGATCTTTGAGGAACTTGGTGAAACATCAGTTACTAAAACTACTACTGTTCTTCGTGGTCTCTGTGAATGCACACAAATGGGTTAAATCTGTGCCTGTGCAGGACTCCTCAGAACTTTCCAGAGCTTAAAAATACGTGATTAGTAGGATGTTCCCCTGTGGCGTGCATGCTCTGCCCGTCGAAAGTCCCTCAGTTCCTTTTAGCTGCCTCTGAGGTTAGACTCCTTCACGACGACTAGAGCGACTTTTTCACTTGCGATCTTCGGATCTTCTTCGTGCCCTCCGGGCATCTTTAATATTCATTTGTTTCTTCACTGGACGTTTCCCTGTGAGTTTTGTTTCTCCATTTTCTCAGTTTTTCCCCCTTACTTTCCTCTTCCCCCTTTAAAATTTTTTCCCCGCCCTTTTATGGCTCCTCCAGGCCCATTTAAACAGTGCATTTTGTGTGCCAACAAGATCCCACTCTCTGACGGCCACGATCGTTGTCTTTTTTGCTTGGGGGAGCAACAGCAAACTCATTCCTGTCCAGAGTGTAAGAGATTGACCAAGCCTGCTCTTAAACTCCATTTGCAGCGTCTTTGGTCTTTCCTCTGGGAGAAATCCCTCAAACCCTCTGACCCCAAATCTCCGATCATGGAACCTACCTCAACACCCATTCGAAGATCTGAATCGGCAGACCCGATATTTGCCCCGACCACGCCGTCTCTAAAAAAAAATTGTCTTCTAAGTCATTGAAGTCGAAAGCGGTATCGAGCTCGAAACCACCTTTGTTACCAACTCAGGAATCTTCGCCTAAAAGAAAGAAAGATGAAGCTAAGCCAAAGAAGGCTAAATGCCCTTCTAAATCTACACAACCACGGGAGCCTCCTTCGCATCAGCTAACTCTCCCATCTCCTATCCTTGAGGAGTCTTCTAGGGAACTACCCATTCCCGACTTCTCATCAGACACTGACGACCCTCTCCCACTGCCTCTGGCCCAGACTCCCAACTTCTCTACCGAGCCTCTTGCTGAGTCATGGCCCTTCAGTGGCTGATGTTCTCTCCAGCCCGGCCTCGGCCCATTCGAGCCCTATATCTATCGGGCGGGCAACCATTGTACAACTCTCCAACTCTGACTCAGTGTGACAGTCAGCACCTGACAAACGTTTGGTGAAACGGCACCATCTCTCACCGTTGTATTGAGAGCCTCCGCATTGAGATATTTACTACCTACATCAATCCTCTCGACGTCAACCTCCACCAGACTATCGAGAGTCTTACTATGGTGACTTTGATCGACGTCGACACCGACAGGACGACATTGACCCGTATTACGAGGCTTACTATTACGAAGAACCTAAGAGGGTACGTTACGCGTGCGCCTATCCCTCTGAGTCTTCCCTATCGCCATCGCCTCCTCGGTGTCGATATCGTACTCATTCCCCAAAGCCTCTTCAGCCCAACCCTGTGGCACTGGTACCATCTAAATCATCCCTCAAACGTCGTCTGCTGCAACCGGACATGCCTCATCCAGAACAGCATTTAACAAAGTGCGCCCGTACCTCTACGGTACCGGCCCCTGCTTCTGTCTCCCATCCGAGTACAACATTATCTCAAGTCAAATCCTCTTATCTCCAGGTCACTACCAGGACTACCTCCGGCTCCGGTAGACACTGAACCTGGCTTGTCTACCCGTCGGTTCTCTGTCCCTCCTGCAGCTCTGGCCTCCATGGCGAAATCTCAATGTCGGTCACCTTCTTTACCTCCCTCATACACCAGAGGTTCTTCTGATACTGCAGCTTCAGACATTCTTGATCCACCTCCTGAGGCTTCCCAGGAATCACCTTCAAATCTGCCTACCCCGGATTCTGACGTGGCTGATAATCATCGTCCTTCTCCATCTGAGGATTTCACCTCCTATTCACAGTTAGTACTCCGCATGGCGAAATCTCTTGAGCTTGAGATTGAGCAGCCACCACCTCCAAAACAAGACCTCATCTTCGATGATATCAACCGGGACAAATTTCTGCCGTTAAGTCTCGCCTTCATTCGGGCTATGTTAGACCTCATACAGGAGTCTTGGGACAAGCCGTCTTCTCTTCAGATCTCTAGACAAGTAGAAAATCTTTACAGAACTCATGGAAGTGACACTGCCTTCCTCGCGAAACATCCGCTACCTAACTCAATCATCGTCGAGTCCAACCAGTCGCAAGCTCAAAACTGCTCATTGGTAGCCCCTACCAACAGGGAAGGCAGGAAGTTAGACATCCTCTCTCGCGTCTTTTGTTATATGGGTCTCCAATTACCAGGCGGCCATCGGGGCCTATCTCAGGCAGCTCTGGAACAAGGTTCTTCCAGTTCTGCAGGCTTCCGCGGAGGATTCTAGGGCAGGAGCACTTAACACACATCTTGAGGTCTCCACCCTTGCGAAACAGCAACGCATAGCAGCACGCCACATTGCTGATGCAGCCTCTAAATCTATGGCAACAGCCATTGCTCTTCAATGACATGCCTGGCTTCGATCAGCTGGAGTCATGGATGACGCAAAATCCCGTATAGAGGACCTTCCCTTTGACAGAGTAGGTATCTTCAGTGACAAGACTGATGAAGTTATGGACAACCTTCATCAAATCTGAAAAACAACCCGGTCTTACTCCACACAACAACCATACAGGTATCAGCACACTCAGTGGCACTCCCCTTCTAGTTTTCAACAGCCATATCAACAACAGCCATATCGCCACTACAAACCTCCTCCTACTGACAGTTCACATCCTACGCCGTTTCCTGCAACTTCAACTTTCTGATCTCAAGCCCCGGGCCAGCGTTGGCAGCCATTCCGTTGTCCTGCAAAAAAGGGTAAACAATATCTGACTGTTACCATCCCGAGATCCACCACAGTACACCCTCTCAACCCAAATGAGATGGAGGCCTCCGTCCTATTCTAGATCTAAGACGTCTCAACACCTATATTCAACCCAGGTGTTTTCGGATGGTCACTCTTGCCACCGTCATTCCACTCCTTTCCCCCGGCGACTGGTTCGTCGTCATAGATCTTCAGGACGCCTACTTCCACATCTCGATTCACCCACGTCATCGCAGATACCTTGGCTTCTTCTTCATGGCCTCTGCTTACCAATTCTGCTCCCTTCCCTTCGGACTTTCCACCACTCCGAGAACCTTCACAAAATGCCTCGCTCCAGTAGCCGCTCACCTTCGTCTACACAATATCACACATTTCCCTTACATAGACGACTGGTTGATTGTTGCAAACTCCTACTACAAAGCCAGAAGGGATACTCACTTCACTCTTCAGACCCTGGAGGATCTCGGTCTCAAGGTCAACTTCGACAAATCCCGCCTCAGACCTTCCCAAACTATGAAATACATCAGGGCTCATCTCGACTCTTTTGCAGGCAGAGTTTTCCTCCCCCCCCCCCGCCGAGAGAATACTCAAGCTAAGACATGCCATACGCTTTTTTCGACCTTTCGCCTCGGTCTCGGCCCATCACATTCAATGCCTCCTCCGCCTCATGGCCTCAACCACGTCGGTGGTGCAACACGCCAGGCTCAAAATGTGGTCCCTTCAAGCATGGTACCTATCTCTATTTGACCCAGTTATAGACCATCCCTCAAAAACGCTTATAATGACTTTAGAACTGGCACGTCAACTCACCTGGTGGAATTTCGTTCCGTACCTCGCTGTTGACCGTCCTTTCCGCCCGGTTCAATTTACCATCCAAGTCACAACAGACGCCAGCCCTACAGGTTGGGGCGCACACTGCGGCAGTCACAGGATTCATGCCCGGTGGTCAAAGTCAGAACAAGCGTTGCACATCAACCATCTCGAATTACTCGCAGTCATCAAAGCTTTCCATGCTTTCCGATCTCTCATAATAGGTCAAGGGGTCCAAGTTTGCACAGACAACATGACTACCCTCTACTAAATCAACAAACAAGGAGACACTCATTCCTTTTCTCTCCTGTACCTTGCAGTTCAACTCTGGGAATGGTGCTACACTCACCATGTGTTTCCCGTTGCAGTTCACATTACGACAGAAGACAACGACATAGCAGACCACCTGAGTCGTCTTACCACTCATACCCACAAGTGGGTCCTCGATGATACCGTTTTCCTCCAGCTTTGCCACTGCTGGGAGACTCCCACTCTTGATGTCTTCGCTACGGAACAGAACACAAAGTGCGACACTTACTGCTCCCGAACTGGGAGAGGCACAAATTCTCTGGGAGATGCATTCATGGTAGACTGGGGAACGGGCCTCTTCCCTCCCATTCCTCTTATCCAAAGAACAATAATCCAGCTCCATCAACTGCAAGCCAACACCATCCTCATAATCCCGTGGTGGCCTCGCCAACCCTGGTTCACTCCACTGAGAGCCATGTCATCTGACTTCCTCGTCAACCGCACCTACTGACACAGGACAACGGCAGGATCTACCATCCTGACTTGGGTGCACTCCACCTCATGGCTTGGAGAATTCTCCCTCCATAGCTGCTGTTTTAGATAAATCCAGAAAACCTTCCACTTAAGTTGCTATATTCCTACAAGTGGAGGACCTTCTCGGCCTTTGCTGCTTCCAAGGGTCTACCCACGACTCCAGTCTCGTTGGAAGCTCTTCTCACTTTTCTCCTCCACCTGTTCAACCAGGATCTCACCCACTCAACCTTGAAGGTCTATATTTCTGCCATTGTGGCTCACCAACCTACTGGATCAGAGGCTTCGCGCCTATTTTCACACCCAGCCTTAAAGAGATTCCTCAGGGGCCTTCAGAACATTCACCCTCCTCAAAGGCCTCCGCTTCCCCAATTGTCCCTCCAGCTTGTGCTCCATGCTCTCACTCGCCCCCCGTTCGAGCCTCTTGCCACGACTCACCTCAAGCTTCTCTCCCTCAAGACACTGTTTTTGGTTGCTATCACCTCTGCTTGGTGAGCAAGCGAGCTGGCAGCTCTTAGAGCCGATGCTCCTTATCTTCAGTTTCATCCTGATAAGGTCACTCTCTATCCTGATATTTCGTTCCTGCCTTAGGTTGTTTCAGACTTTCACCTCAATCAGCCTCTCATCCTTCCATCTCTCTTCCCTTCTCCGTCATCCAATCTTGAGCTCATGCTACATTCTCTCAACATTCGACGCTCCCTAGCCTTCTATGTCTCCAGGACAAAGGATTTTCGAAAATCCCCTCGACTTTTCCTTTGTTACCATGGACCATGCAAGGGCTCTCCAGCCTCCTCGCAGACGATCTCTAGGTGGATAACCCAAGCCATCACCCTGGCATACGAGTTGACTGGTAAACCCCTGCCAGACATTCTCAAAGCACACTCCACCAGAGCCATGGCTACATCTACCACCCTACTTCGTGGTATTGATGTCTCCAACATCTGTCGAGCTGCCACTTGGGCTACGCCCTCGACATTTATCACACATTACCAACTAGACTTGCTGCAAACAAAAAGAGCCAAGAACGAAGCGAGCTTCGGCAGAGCTGTTCTTCATTATTGATGTGACGTCCCACCAACCGGTAAATTAGCTTGCTAGTCACCCATTCGTGTGCATTCACAGAGACCACGAAGAAGAAAGAGAGGTTACTTACCTGTAACCATTGTTCTTTGAGTGGTCCTCTGTGAATTCACACATACCGCCCCTCCTCCTCTCTGTCCGTCACGTTGTTGTCTTCATTTCTCTTTGACAGCGGCGGACTTCTGTAGGAACTGAGGGACTTTCAACAGGCGGAGCATGTGCGCCATGGGGGAATGTCCTATTAATCACGTGTTTTTAAGCTCTAGAAAGTTTTGAGGAGTCCTGCGCAGGCACAGATTTAACCCATTCATGTGGATTCACAGAGGACCACTCGAAAAACAATGGTTATAGGTAAGTAACCTCTCTTTTCTATAGCTGGGAACATGCACTTGAGCACTTCATACCCAATTCCTTTCTTAGTCCACACAGTACAACTGTAATTTCCATTATAAGAATTACATGGCAAATCTGGACTAGAGAACTGGAGCAGACTTGACCATACTTATTCCCCTGCCCCTAGCAGTGGTCTAAAAATGATGGACATGTGGGCAAGAAGACCGGGTTATTGAGGCAGAATTGCTTTGGACTTGCCAGTGTGATCCTTTGTCTCCCAACAATCAAGAATGTGAGTTTGGATGAGAAATGCTTACTTAAGCATGTATGAAGAATAAAAACTCCATACTCATGGATATCTTGTAGGATTGGGGAGGGTGAATTGAGTTTTCTTGTTTTAGTATTATTGGTGCATGGGTATGCAGCAGTAGATATTTTATCAGCATTCCGCAAGCCAACTTGAAAAATGGGTGCTGCAAACAAAAAATTATAACTTTGAAACTGGATTTCAGGGCAGCACCAAATTTGGTACAGATGTAGTAGACAGTTTGCTCTTGCTCTGTGCTAAATTTGGGGATGTTTGAGCAAATACCTTTTAGTTATTTATTTATTTAAAATATTTTTACCTTGCCTTTCTCCTTGAAAAGGCGAACCCTTGAAATCGTTTTCAAGTTATGATTTTTAAAAAGTAAAGCTGCCCCACTCCCATGCAGATGCTGGCAACCTTTTCTGGCTACAGATTTAAAACTGATCAAATATACTGAAAAGACAAAACTTGTTTACCTTGAAAGAGAAAGTTTAGTCCCAGCCCCCCTTTTTCGTAATGTGAATCCAAGCATTTAGCTTGCTTATCAGCATGAACATTCTAAACATAGACATTCTTCAGGCTTGAGGAGGGAGAGCTGTAATTTTGACTCTGCCATCAGGACAAAATTAAATGACTTTCAGGATAGCTTTTTAATTCCTTCCTGTTCAAACAGACATTAAAAAGAGTGTCTATTTCTGATGTAAAAATATTTTTAAAATAGAAAATAAATATTCAGAAGCTCACTCATTTGAACTATAAAATTACTGTTGTTTTTTTTCTGGCTGGGAGGTGATCTCAAAGCAAGGTTTACTCATGAGTAAGCTTACCTGGTTTGCTTGCAAGTAAGGAGAAGCAGCAACAGCAGCTGAGGACAGCTGCAGCATGGTGGAAACCATTGGGGTGAAAGTTGACGAAACAGAAGGGAGGTAAGCCCCCCTTTCTCCTCAGCACACACTCTTCTTTTTTTATTTCAAAAGGTAAAGGGCATCTTTTGGAAAACATGTACACAACATGCCTGATATAGCTTGTCTTCCTCAGCTTGCCTAAGTCAAAAAAGAATGCCAAGCTTTAGCAAAGGGCAGCTTGAATGTTGACAACACCAATAACTGCAGTCAAAGATGGGCTACAAGATAACCTCCTGTATTCACTACTGTTCACACTTTTTTAAAACAACCCTGACAATTGCTTTGTGTTTGGATGAGAAGTGGTTAACTGATGAAAAAAGCTGTCAGCTTCTGGGATTATCCTTTGCATAATTTCACTTTGTGAATGGTAGTGAGCAGAAGAGGGTATCCTGTAGACCAGGGGTCCCCAACCCCCGGTCCGCGAACCTGTACCAGTCCGTGGCCTTGGAAGGACGGGGCCAGTGAGACAGATTTTTGAGGGCCGAAGGAATGTGCGTGTGCACGCCCACATGGACACACACATGCTGCTCCATGCCCGGATGCCCGTCCACCCACCTCCTGCATGCATGCACCCCCACCCCACGCACACATGGACACCTGCCACTACCCCCAGTCCTTCGGAGAATGATCTTCAACTAAATTGGTCCCTGGTGTCAAAAAGGTTGGGACCCACTGCTGTAGACCATCTTGACTGCTGCCTTTGGTGTTGTCAACATTCAGGCTGCCCTTTGCTACGTAAAACGTGGCACCTTTTTCCTGCTGGCAACATGGGCATGATATTGTGGAGCTATACCAGTCTATTTCCTGGCTTTTTGAATCATTGGTACAGAAGCACAATATCCCGCATTCATAAACTGGACTTTTTTAAAAGAATTCAATTCTTAACTTATTTCTCTCTTCCTCCTGGGTGCAAAGCATCTGAAACATCTTCCCTCTCCCCATATTACTTAAAACTGTTCAAGCTTTAACATATTGATTTCCAGCTTCTCTAAAGGAGTTGTATCCTCTTGTTTTGTCAGATGTGAACACTAGCAGTTGGCTGTAGATGTGCACTTGAAAATACTTGTATAGATGTCTTTGATCTGTATTTGAAAAATCCATAGCTTCTGATTCTGAACTTTTGTTGAGCTACATGCCCTTCAGAGAATGGAAGGTCTGCATGAATTGAAGGAAGCTTCTCTACTCTTTCACATGCCAGTTCTTGAACATGTTAATTTTCAAACATTTTTTGTTTATTTTATTTGATGCAGAAGACAAAATGATTTTCAAAAAGTGAGGAAAAACAATGTTTAAAACTGTATTATTCAGAGGACTTTCTGCAGTGTTCCAGCAGTGATGTATGGAACATTACTTGTTCAGTCCAATTATCTTAAGAGGTTTTGTGTTCTGCAGAATTTGAAAGTACATGACCAAGATCAAGTGCTGTCCACTTTGCACCACTGAGTATATAATGATATGCACCCACCACATTAAGCAAATCTCAAGTGAGCTTTCCTTGCTTGCCACCATTTTAGTAATTTTGTTGAGGTGACAGGAAGCGATTCAGGTCTAGTACTAGAATAGGAGTGGCAAAACTTTCTGAGTGTGTGTGCCCAAATTAGCAGTCTTCTAAAAAAAATCTTTTGTGTGCCCAGTGTTAATTTTGAACAGCAGATTATTTATTATTATTACTGTGTATTTTATAAAAAAATGGGGGGAACAGAACAAAATGCTTGAAAGCATTCATAAAGGAGTCTGTTTAGGCAACCAATAGCTCTTCTGAATTGTTTTAAATGGGACAGCTTTAGGAATTGCATTACTGATAACTAGTAATCACAAGAAGTAAAATTAATGAGTTAGTAACAATAACAGTGGACTTCTTTTTAAAGAAAAAGAAGGAAACTTATTGCTTATTTATGTGTATTCCTTGTTTTGCTGTTAACAAAATTATAACAGAAACTGAAATAAATTAAAGCATTTTATTAGAAAGCCTGTTAAAAAATTAATATCAGTGTTTTGAAAAACACAAGTTAAAAATAACATCATTTATAAATAGTGTTGTTATTGTCTCTTATACACTTCATAAGAAATCTGCATATAAAACTATAAGCTTTGGTTCATATTATAAAATATTTTTAAAATTAAGGAAAGGAAGATATATGCATACTTTATTCTAAGCAAATTTGTGGGGAGGGAGTTTGTGGTTACGTACCTACAGTGAGTCCATATTCAAAGCCTCTAGCACATGAGCTCCCAATCTGGGGGTTGTGAAGTGTTTTCTGGGGGCGGTTTGCCATAGTTATGTTTAGTTGCAGTTATTTTTATATTATATTAAATATAGTATACCCAATGCTGTTTATTTTAATCCTCTCGGCCCACAGATAGATAATTTTCATCTGAACTGGAATTGCAGGCAACCTAGAGGTCTTAGTTATATTTGTACTCCTTTGGGTGGATTTTCCTTTTATACATGTGCATCACTCCTGCCCCTCCAGAAGAGCTATTGTTTGTTTCTCTCTGCTCCTCTGCATCCACCTTTGGAAGACTGATGGCAGCCTTTTGCACCTGAGTGTTAGTCTGGCTCAAAGAGGCCTGAATGAGGCAAATGTACAGTGTACACCAGGAATGCTGATACCCAAGATGACAGCTGGATTAAAAAGGTGTTGCTGCTGCAACAGTGGTGCCTCTCGCTCCACCTGAGTCTCCAGCTCTTCTGGGTGTGGCGATGGTGGCACAGTGGTTTAGGCATCTGGCTGTTGTGCCAGAGGTTGGGAGTTCAGTTCGCCACTGCTTCCTTAACAGAGGCTGGACTTCATGATCCATAAGGTCCCTTCCAGCTCTGCAGTTCTAAGATGATGATGGTGATGAGGTGCATGTCATAGGTTCATCATCCCTGTTCTAGAAGGAACTGGCACTCAAAATCCACTTGTGCTCATTTCAAGGTGGTTTTAATTTTTTAATCAGTTTTTAAATGATTTTTTAATTTAAATCAAATTGATTTTAAAAAAATCATTGTTTTTTATCCACCCTGGCTGGCTTTCATGGATAGACTGTAAAACATTCAGAAGACTGTTCCGTGTCAAAAATTTGAAACTTCAGATGTATGATGGGTGAAAAGAAAGAGTGAATTGTTTTGCGCCAGCTCCTGCCCTTTAGTGGCTACTTCTGTCCAGTCTCTGAGTGGCTGTAGTAGAACAGGTTGGAATCAGGCAGCAATTATTATTATTTATTCATTCAGAATACTTCTTTTCTGTATTTGATGGCAAAGCCACAAATGCCACATGTCAATCCCCAACAGTCCACTAAGGGTTGCACAACATTCCATGTCTGCCTTTGTTTGGTCATTTAGGGGCAATAACTGCCACAGTTGTTTAGGCAAATGAATGTTGAAAAGTCAGGAAGAACCAAGAATGTGGATACATGATGAGGTTAATAACCTCTCAATATTGATGCCAATGTTAAAGATTGTTGTGAATAACATGGTATATAGGAACCATCATTCTGATCTACATGAAAAGCCTGTATCAGCTGTGTACTGGGTTATGAGAATGATAAACCATTACCTTGGACAAATAGAGGCTGAAGAATTAGAAGCTGAAGGGATTTGTGTAAATTGCACGTTTTGAAAGATTTTTTAAAAACTCAAAGGGGAACAAGTAAGGCATTATACAGTTAGACTAATCTATGAAGTTAAATATTAAAGGGGAAAGGGAATGTTGTTGTGTTCTAAATATGTGCATGTGTATTGTCCTCCAAATTGAATTTTAAACAGTCTCCATCAAAAATTTGGTTTGTAGTGTGGGAGAGTTTTATATAGATATATGTAAAAATATTATTTCCTTTCAAAACAGTCCTACATTAACTCTTGACAGATACATGTATTTTTTAAAAAATCAGTTAATGTGCTTTTTTCTGGTAAATAATATATAATTTGTAGAGAATTGAAAAACAGAAAGGTGTCGTTGCTAATTTTTGAGAATGAAATTATGTTTTTACTTGCAAATGGCCTTTTGACATGGGGATATCTTTATGTATAAAATTTAGTGTGAAATGCAAAACTGAAATCTTTGACACATGAAACCCATCTCTTCATATGGCTGTTGCTTTTGCACTAGTGTTGTTCAACAGCAGAGTGGATGATAAAGCTGTGAATACAGGAATTTAACGAAGACAACCATGTTAATTTTTTTTAAAATCTAGAGTAAAATGTCATTTGGTAAGTATGGTATAGAATGAGAATATCAGTGGAGAAAAGAATAATCTTTGTTAGTTCCTAGGAGGAGTGCTAGAAAAAAGTAGGCAGGATCTTGTCTTTCAAGGTCTTTATAGTGTATTTGTTGCATGTACATATGGTTTTCTTTGATTCCTTAGTGATTAAACATAATGTTATTTCTTCATTACTCTGTGGCCTTCTACTGTATGTTGGGTTTTCTTGGGCTGCGTAACCATTCTGTCAGGTCTTTAAAATAATTTTTGAATATATTCATTTCTTACTTGGCTTTTGTGTTGATGAGAGTATTGCATGTAAGCTTTTCTGCTGTTGCTATGCAACTGTTAAGTCTAATATTTAATATTAATATAAAAAAACCAAGTGGCATTATCATTGGTTAGAACATTGAAGCTGGGAGAATTGTGCTGTTCAGGCTATGTAAAACACTTGGCAGACATTGTGAATTCTCTGTTGCCCATGTGACAAATTCTGTGCGAAACAAATTATTATTAGTTTTTATTACAGGCATTCTTAAAGGTTTTGGTTTTTTTTTTTAAAACCAGTGCTCAAAAGCTAAAATTCTCAAAAGTCAGTGCCAACATTTAACATCCATATATTACATGCAAAAGCTGCAGCAGAGCCTTGGTACTCTATGACAACGGTCGTCAACCTTTTTCGGTCCGCAGACCGGCTGGGGAAGGTGGGGCACCCCCCGCGCTCATGCGCATGTGCAAACGGCGGCGTGGCGCTCGGGGGTGGGGCGGGAGGTCTGTCTTCGCGGCCCCGTCCGGCTCAGGCCACGGACCAGCACTGGGCCGCGGACCGGGGGTTGGGGACCTCTGCTCTATGAAAAGTAAATCTTAAATGAAAGGAAGCCATTGGGAAGAGAACTGATGAGTGGAAGGTACTTAACACTTTCCCTCCTTGCTGTTTCCCCACTTCAGATTCTTCTTCTTGAAGTGACATAAGCAACAGCAGCAACAATTATAACATGCGGTGTTGTACAAATTAGTGTGTAATATCTAGGCAACCAGGTCTTTGGAATTTTTTCAGCAGCATGGTAAAATGAAGTTTTAAAAATGCGTAAGGACTGGTAGGATCTTTTTAAAAAGTTAGACAACATATCTTATGGTTTTGGTGCTGCAGAAGTTTCTCTTAAAACTGCATGCATCCCAAAGTACTTGGGTTTACTCTATTTGCTTATCCAGCTGGCGGGATACCTCAGTGGTTTAGATATCTGGCTGCGGAGCCAGAGATTGGAAGTTTGAATCTCCACGGTGCCTCCTTTGGGTAGAGCCAGCCTGTGTCGCCTGGGGCAAGTTGCACAGTCCCAGTACACCCACAAAATAAGGGAATGGTAAACCAGTTCTGAGTATTCTCTACCTGGAAAACCTTGAAAAGGTTCACCATGAGTTATAATTGACTTGAATGGACATGATTATTATTTCCTAATATTTCTGTAGCCACATTGAGTTTACCTTTTTCTCTCTTATTTTTCTTCTTCTTGCTGTCTTTCTTTTTTATATTTTTTTCCTGTACTTTGCTAGTTTTATAATTAGGTAGTGTGAGCTAATAGTTGATGTAAATGTGATTCAGTTGTTAGATTTCCAGTTCAGTTCCACTTTTAATTTTATTTTTAAAAAGAACAGTACGTTTAAATGAAAAGAGTTTTTTCTGAATCATGGATCTCAAAGAAAGTGATCACAGTAGTTTAACATTTACAAGATTGTTTTTGCTTATACTCAGCAATTTAGAGTATGGCTTTTTGGATATGTATTGGAATGTCAAGCTTGCTTGCAAGCAAGGGAATTGTGCAGCCTCCAAGCAAAATTGTTTATGAACTGTTTACATTAAAGAGCTTGAGAAATAACTGCTCCTTTTTATATTTTATAAAAAGTTATTTTATAAATAACTGCTCCTTTTTATAACTGCTCATTTTTATATCCTTTAAAATGTTTTTCTTCTTTCTTGTGTTTTAAAAATTGTACAGAAAGAGCTAAATATTGTATCTGCATTGTATTTTAAAATAATTTTCAAGAAGTAGAAAGTATACATGCACAACACTGTTCAATATAACTGCAAAATATATTGGAGAACTCCAAAATACATTCCTTATTTTTAGTTTAACATTTCTGACCTAAAATTGTCCCATTATTTTCCTTATATGTTGAATAATAGTAACTAATTCTGTCATGTCTTTAGCTGCAAGATATAGTTTACATTAACATTGAATTTACATTTACAAATAGGGAAAAGAACTAGGGGAGTCTTTCCTTTTAAGAAGAGGTTCCTTATATTCTTTAAAAGGTTATATAATATTTTTTCAGGGTTAACAAAAAGCGTCCATATTTGGTACGTAGTTTGTCCCTTTGTGTTCTTTTTTTTCTCAGAAATGCTGAGGATTGAAGGTGGACTGTACATGGAAATAGGGAGAAAAATAATTTGTGACTTTCTTAGAAAACAGATTTTGAATTAGTTTGGAACAAAGCTTTCCATTTTAAAGCTGTATTTGACTTAATTACTGGTACAGTTGAACTCTTAAAATATTATAATTAAAGGTTGTTTTTTCAGTTTAGTTGTCATGTTTTACCAGGAGATCTCAGATACATAGTAAAACATGTTTGGATTTGTTCTAGGAACAGGAAGAATAAAGGACTGTTGACAATCCTGTGGCAGCAACATGTTTAATTAAGAAAACTGACAATTTTTTCTTTGTTTTTAGGATTTGAAAGTATTCTAGAAGGGCTGTTTGGACCTGAATTATTAAAAGATCTGAGTTTATTTAAAGGTATTACATCTTCCTCTTTTTGCCTTGATCTGCATTTCTAATGACAGAATCAACCTCTGCCTCTAGAAAATGTGTGTTACCTTGGTGATTTGTGCTTTTTCCCCTCCCCCCGGCAGTGCTCACAGTTAGTTTCATATTGGCTAAAATTACTAATGAGTATAACTGGCGGTGGTTTTGGTGTTGCTTAGGAAAATCGGCTTTGTGTGTAGGCGAAGATTATACTTTTATAATATTGTGGAAATTAAAAGGATGGCAATTCAAACTTGCATTTCCTAAATAGCAGTAACTGTTTTATAAAGCAGTTAATGAGTTAGGAATGAGCTTTAACCATAAGCAAGTAATGATCTTTATAGGTGTGAAGTAATTTGTTCTTCTTATTCACAGACTTTGAGCCTGAAGGTGTCTCTGATTGGTCTTTCGATGAAAATTGTCTTTTCTGCTGTTTGAGAAGAGAGAAAGTAAAGGTAACATGTTTGGCAAGGATTTGGATTTTTTCCGGGTTTTATATTTGGTGAATGAGTAATAATAATAGGAGGAATTTATAGTGAGAAGGGACTGTTAAATGGTCTGCTTTAATGCAAAATGCCTTCATTAATATATAATTAATTTAGAAGTGGTTAGCGTTCCCTTCCTCTGTGGCTGCCCTGTGCCTGTGCAGTTTGCCCAAGGCTACACAGGCTGGAACTTCTCCTGGGATGCACAGTGCGGAATCAAATATTTATTTGTTTGTTTGTTTGTTTGTCTGTCACCTTTCTCCCCATAGGGGACCAAGTAATTAACAAAATACCATATAAATACGACATTAAAAACAATTAAATATATATCAAGATTTAAAACAAGATTAAAAACACTTTTAAAACATTTAATCATCTCTAAGTTTAATAAACAAAGCCAGCATTCCTGAAACGCTTATTGCTTAAAAGCCTGCCTGATGATAGAAGGACAAGAGAGACGGGCCAACCTTGCTTCTCAGGGCAACACATTCCAAAGCCTGGAGCAACCACTGAGAAGGCCCTCATGTCCTCACCGAACAAGGTGGGGGAGGAACCTAGTAGGCTGAAACTGGATGATATTTCTTCAAATAGCCTGGCTTTATAGGTAATAATCAGCACTTTGAATTTGGTCCAGAAAGAGACTGGCAGCCAGAGAAGCTGTTGAAATAAGGGAGTTACATGCTTCTTGCAGCCAGTGCCAGTCAGTGGTCTGGCTGCAGCATTTTGAACCAGGTGAAATTTCTGAACAATCTTCAAAGACAGCCCCATGTAAAGTGTGTTGTAATAATTCAGATTGGATATAACTAAGGTATGTTCAGTCATGGCGAGATCGGACATCTTAAGTAACTGGTGCAGCTCCAACGCATTGAGCTACCCAGCCAGCTAAATTCCTTCAGTGGTTAATAACTGTGAGATTCTGTGTCAAGAACTATACAGACACATGATGCAACTATCTGCAATCATCAGATCAATTTTTACCACATTGAAGAGGGAACTCCACTCCGTAGAAATCTCCTTATGTGCTGCGGCAATCCCTTTGCCATTTTGCTTATGAGATTGTGTCATTGGCAAAAGAGAAAATGATATCTGCTGGCCTTGTGCTTTTGATCTACGCATGGTAGCCAAGAACCAATAGCAGCAGTATTTAGTTGTTCGCCTGTCAACTGTTTTGGTTCTCTGTGGATACATAATGCAACAGCTGTCTAAGGATAGACTTGCTAATGCTTAGTAAGTGCTCTTTTTCCAAAATTTGTCTTTAAATAACTCCTGGACCTCACTCTCAATAAACTCATGAGGTATTGCAGTGGTTTCCATGTCCAGCGTTTACTAGAGTGATACTTGCATTGCTTTTCTGTTGATATTTACACCTCACCACTATCCATTTTTTAAAAAGTCTTTATTAGAGTGAGAAGACAAGAGTGAGCTGTGAACTATAAAGATTACAAAGTAATTTCTAGACAACTTAAAAAAGAGCATTTTTCCAATTTTAAGATTAGGAATAATGCTGCACTTGTTGTGTTATGACATTCAAGCTCTGCCAACCTAATTCTTTCTGTGTTCATTGAATCTGTGTGTTTTACATCCGTTTAGAGATTTCCTAGTCTTTTCTGGGTGGTAAATACAGTGCTTCTAGCCTTCTTAAAATTCATGTGTATTGAATCTTTTGGGGAGTGGGGGTAAATATGGATCTTAATTGTTCACATACTAGGTCATAATGGAAGTATTTAGGAATTTGTCTCTTTGCTGAGTTCTAAGGTTGAAATTTTTGTTTCTTATGTGCAAAAGAATGCAGAGAAATGAAACTGATGCTGAATTGGTTACATGTGAAATATTAGTATCTAGAAAATTGCCTGTCTAAGTTATAATTGCAAGAAATTACATATTCTTTTGAGCTTTGTGAATGGTATTTTCTCTCTGATGATGGAGGCACAGTAGGATGTTACACTGGGATAAGAGCAGTAATCAGTAGAATTTTTGAAAATGTGTTATTTGAAAAAGCACTTGGAAGCATGAAATGTCCCTATAGCAAAGTGAATTGTTTTGTGGGGGGGATTTGATTAAAGCTTAATATGTATGAAAAAAGTTAGGAGGAGCTCCATAGATAGATTTACATTCTGACATGTGCACAAAAATATTTCTTGGAAGTGGCTATTTTAAATGTGATTTCTGTCTGTTTAAAAATACCCTGATGGTTTCTCATCCTGTGTTAATGCCAGGTGAGATGTTGATTCACTCTTTTTGTCAGATACAAAATATTAAAATTCTTAACATTGCTTTTGGCCATATCATTTTATTATCTATATTGATTCTGAAAACCTGTGTTACTCTGCAAAATGTGATGGGATCCATACAGTTGTGTGGATCTCTGTGAACGTTTGTGTAGTTATGCCCAGATCCACTGCAGGATGATGCAGTGGATGCTGTGCAGACACGTGAGTGCTGCCTGGAATTTGTCTTGGAATGGACCAGGGCAAACAGGCTCAAACTGAACCCAGACAAGATGGAGATTTTGTTCCTGGGGGGCTTCTCAGATAGTTTGGGGGGATTACCCCTAAACTGGATGGCATTGTCCTTCTGGTTAGGGAGCAAGTTTGTAATCTGGGTGTGCTTCTGGGCCAGCTCTGTCCTGGGATGCCCAGATTGCAGCTGTGTCTAGAGCCACCTTTATCCAGCTGAGGCGTATCACCAACTCCGCCCCTACCTAGACAAGGACTAAGAACCTTGGTGCATGCACTGGTCATGTCCCAGATCGACTATTGCAATGCTCTGTGTATGGGGCTTCCCTTGAGCCAGATCCAGAGATTGGAGTGGTCCAGAATGCGGCAGCTAGACTGGTATGGCAAATTTGATCACATCTCCCCAGCACTGGCTTGCCTGCACTGGTTACCTGTTGCATCCTGGATCAGATTCAAGGTCTTGATGCTCACCTACCTATAAAGCCCTTCATAGTTTGGGAACAGGTTACCTGTTGGAACATCTTTTCACAAGGTAATCTACCCACTCCATGACGTTCTCCCAGGCTATGTGTCTCCAGGTAGCCACTCGAAGGGAGGGCAGGAAATCGTCCACCAGAAGTAGACATTGTCTGTGGCACCAATGCTCTGGAGCCAACTCCTGGTAGAGCCACGCCTCACTCCCTCGCTCCTTACATTTAAAAGATACTTTAAAACAGTGTTCCCCAACCTTTTCCGGTCCGTGGACCGGCTGGGGAAGGCGGGGCACCCCCGCACTCGCGCGAACAAGCGTGCGCACGCTCTTGCATGGGCGCGCGTGCCCGCACGAGCGTGCACCGCCATTTTGCGCAGGTGTGCAGGCCTGCGCGAGCGAGCGCCGCCATTTTGTGCATGCGCACGACCGCTTGTGCGCATGCGCAAACGGCAGCGCACGCTTGTGCGGGCCCGTGCGCATGCGCAAATGGCGGCGTGGCGCTCGTGTGGGCATGCCGGAGCGTGCTCGCAGGTGCAAATGGGTGGCGCAGGGTGAGTGCGCGTGGGGAGGTCTCTCTCGCCGGCCCGGTCTGGGGACCGGGGGTTGGGGATCGCTGCTTTAAAACATTATTCTATAGAGAGGTCTTTTTGGCAACCTTGCCTGAGGCTTTTTTCCCTTTTTCCTTTTGTTTCTCCTGTTTGATAGTTGTTTATTTTGCCTCACATTCCGCATTTCACTTTTATAATTTATGCCTCTTGAAGTTTGTTGTTGTTTATTACTTGCTCATTTAATATATTATTATTATTTGTTTTAACCTCTGTAAACCACCCAGAATAATGCATGCATTAATGGGGCAGTATATAACTCTAATAAGTAAATAAATAAATATTTATACATTTATACAGGGTCCCAAACCAGAGACAGTATTTGGACACAAGTTGTTGACCTGTTACTTGTTAGCACAGACTAAAATGGCTATCCCTTCTAAAACTAGTCTTACAGATCAGTGACAACATTAAGATTCTAACAGATTATTATCTGCATTGCTAATGATTCTGCTATCCAGTACATTATTGCATTGTATTGTTATAGCACCTTATTATAGTTCTGATTTTTGAGCATTATGCTTGGACTATTCTGAAATGACTGGCTATACTGATACTGTGTGGTTGTGCATCCTCTGTATATTCCCTTATTTCCATGGTGATAATTGTGTTATAGTAATGTATTATCATTTATAAAATTCTGTCTGGGTCACTGTCAGCTCAGAAGGTACTCTACAAGATGTCAAATAAGATCTTAAAGTCTGGGGTGGTCCTTTTGATATCCTGGACCAAACCATGGAGGACGTCATGAGTAAGCAGCAGCACTTTCAGTTATATCTGGAAACAGCTTAACTGCCAGGTGCAATTGATGCAAGACTGATGTGAGGTCAGCAAAATGTATGCCAGAAAGCCAACTGATTGTCATATTCTGGACTACCTGCAGCTGCTGAACAATGGTCAAGGGCATCCCCACATAAAGTACATAGGAGTAATCTAAATGGTATGTATTTAATGCTTGTGTCACTGTGATCAGATCTGATGAGATCTCTATCAAAAGTTGAAGGATAAATAACTTTACTAGCTTTTAGACTCCCACAGAGATCTCACCAGACGTGAAACTTTACTGACAAATTTTATAAAAAGCTCAAAACACATTGGCTTAAAAGAACATAGCATGTTTATTTTGACATTTTGATATATGCTCTCTCTCTCTCCCCTCCCCCCCCCCCCTTGGCTTTTTCTGGCTAATGCCTGCCTGTTTTGGCTTGTCTCCCCAGAGAAACTCATCTGGTAGCTACATTATGGTATTTTCTGTATGAAGTGAAGACCTTAGCACTCCTCTGTTTTGTTTCTGATTTCATTTCATTTTTCTTATGTTTAGTTCTAGTTATTGTTTCATTGTATCATATACTGCTCAGAGAACTGTAATTTTTGCGTGACTTGAAACTAAAATCAATCAATCAGAATTAAAATCTTTTTCTTGCTGAGCAGGAAGATAAAAAGAGCTTTTTTCAGTGACATGTCTTATGAACTGCCAGTATAAATCTTTCATTTGGAATCATTGGGAGCTCACAAATGAGGAAACTGCAGCAGCAGTCATCACAGAAAGTTTTCTCTTTGAAAACGGAGGAGTTGAAGACAGTTCTACATTGTCTGTGATACTCAGTTATTTCACTCAGTCTCTCACTCAGAAAAATTAAGTTTCTCATCTTTTCTAGGTTTCTGCACTATGCTGCTCCTGCTTTGTCAGAGAATATGCTGTGAGTCTGTTTCCTTGAGAGAGAGAGGAAGTAGTCACTGCAGTTTCCGGTTCAGCTAAGCATGGCCAATATCTATTTTTTTAAAAATGTAGTGATTGGCCCTGAATGTCTTCCCTTACAGCCATCTGTGTTCCTCTCTACTCACAGACATGTTGCTGTATATTTTACAACTAAATATGGTACCTGAGTCGTTCAGCATTTCCCATTATGGTGGCCTCCATAGCTTGAGCCTGGGCTATACTTCTAATCTGTAGAAGAATGGAACTTGCACACAGCTCTCCTCCCTTGCACAAGTGTAGATTGGCTGTGCAATGGACTGGAAAAAGTATCAACATAAGAGAAGTGTCTGTTGATGAATGCACCTTCCAACACTAGGAAATCACTATGTTTTAAATTTATATGTTCTTTGATGAGGGAGAGGGATA
Organism: Intellagama lesueurii; assembly: GCA_037013535.1. NCBI lineage: Eukaryota > Metazoa > Chordata > Lepidosauria > Squamata > Agamidae > Intellagama > Intellagama lesueurii. The sequence continues at coordinate 215,678,838 of JBAJHW010000003.1, forward strand.
CAGGCAATGAAGCGTCACCACCTCCCTGGCCCTAAAATATGAGCCGCCAAAGTAGGTCTTGCTCTGAGTAATGGGAATCAAACTGTACATTCTGTAAATGTAGTAAATCAAAATGGGAAAATAAAATTGATCCTTTCAATTTAGCATAATTTTCACTATAAGAACCCTGTATCTAAAGATTGCTAGATGTTTGAATCTTAAGTTCTGTCCACCAAAAAGTGTGCTTATTGATTCCAGTTATAACTGAGTTAGGTGCATTAAATACCATTATAGAATAAAAAAGCTAGGTTAGTACAGTTTCTGTGACCTCTGGCTACAGGTGTAACTGCAAGGTTAGAGATGGTGGCTGTATATAGTAGCTTGTTTCACAGACACATTTAATTTGTCTCAAACACCAGTGTCTGTAGCCAATCTTTTCCAGCTTGACATTCAACAATAAATGTTTTGAAATGGGGAATACTGAAAAGGTAGGCTGGCCTTTAAATCTCCAAGCTGTGGCAGGCCATGTTGTGCCCTGAATGATAGCCAGGCAGATAAGATTCTGACAGATTGCTGATGCCAGCCAGTGGAGCAAGATTCTGGGACTCTAGTAGAGACTTACCTTATTCTGTGAATCACAGTTGTAGATGGTAGACTCAGTAGTAGACACCATCGCCTTGGCTAGTTTGAGTACCCTGTTCTACTAGCCATACAAGTAACAAGAGGACAAGATTTTTTCCGCAGGAGTGCCTAGCTTTGATCTCTGGTGTATCCAGTTATGGACTCCCAGGGAAGAAGCTCCTGTCAAAGTGTTGTGGAATTTAGCATGATTCATTGACACTCCCAAATATTTATTATTGCTTGCTAGAAGCTCATAATTCAGGGGCTTCTCTTAGCCTTTGTTGGTAAATTTAAAATAGAGGTGAGGGACCTGCCAGACTACTGGCCACAGTAGTCTGGCCAGTCCCTCACCTCTATTTTAAATCTATGCTAAATCTTTATTGGGAGGATATTGAATCTGATCCTGGTAGAATTTTGGAGTGTTACATTAGTAGCTCAGCTATACTGCCCTCCATGAACACTGTTATAAAAATGTGATTCTGACAGACTGTGTGAGGAGGGTGTTTTAAACCAGGAGAATTGATTACTGAAACAGTTAATGTATTAATTCGATTCACTGGTGAAAATCTTGTTGCTTAGTGTCATAGATCACACTAGAGGAAACCCATTGAATCAATGAAGATTTAATGAATCATCTTCTCCATAAGTTCCATTGGTTCAAATGGGCCTACTCCAACTGCAATTTACTGTGCTAAAGTAAGTAGCAGTTAAAGTAGATCTATTTGAATCAGTTGAGCTTGGAGAAGTTGACTCAGCAAATCCTCATTGATTTAGTGGGCCTACTCTGGTGCAATTTCCTGTGCTACACAGAAGGATTTTGACCAATTAGAAGTGAGTAATATCAGGAACTGCTACTACTTTTTAGCGACTTCAGCTATCTGTCTGGTACCTTGTGGGGAGCTATTCTTACTTTATTGTTGTTATGTGCTACCAAGTCGGATAACTAACTTATAACAACCCTAATAGGGTTTTCAAATTAGTGTTTTATTAGCTCCTCCCTCTCCCCCCCCCCCCATGAGTTTTCATGACAGAGCAGGGGAAATAAATCGCAGGTCTCCTGAGTCCTAGTCCGTTATGTTAGCCACTACATCACCCTTGGGTACTCTATCCTTGCTTTAGGGAGCATTATTTTATTTTTTATTTTTTTTATTTATTAAACTTATATCCCGCCCATCTAGACAGCGTCTACTCTGGGTGGCTTACAACAAAGTAGCTTAAAAACAATTCACACACACTTTACACCACATTTTAAACATAATAATAATGTAGCTCAAGATGGAAAAACAGTCAAAATGGAAAAGTAAAGACAGAAAATTAAAATAGAAAAGTAAAGCTCAAGTAGTGACAGGGGAGAAGGCCTGCCTAAAGAGCCAGGTCTTAAGTTGGCTCTTGAAAACACCCAGCGAGGGAGCCATGCGAATAAGTGATAGGCAAAAAATGTGTTAATAGTTATACCCAGTATATTGCAACTGAAATAAATGGATCTTGTGTCTTCATCCAGTTGGGGTGGAGTAGTTGGTGTGCCTCCATCTGTACCTCTTTGCCTCAATCACTATGGAGTCCCTCCTCCTCTGTTCATTTGTCACTGCATCATGTCCTTTTGTATTCCTATGAGAAAGGATACAGTTCATAGCTCAGAAGTGCCCACAAATAGCCAAGATCCTTGCTTTTTGTGCTTAGCATTTTTTAAACTAGAAAAACTCTTTTTCTGTTATAAAAGATGCTTTGATGACTTGAGCCTTACACTGTATTTTTTCCACCTTTTCTAGTTGTAATAATCTTTTGTTGATAGGTTAATATTTTTTAACATATTGGGAGTTAAGTTATATCGTTGTGTATGTTTGATCATGTAGCCTTTTTTATTGTTGTTCTGTTGGATGAAGATTAACCGACTAGATATTAATGGGGGAAGGAGAAATGCTTGTGTTGACTGATTATGGTTATACTACTTTAAAGAATTAGATTTGCTGTTTGGTAGTACCTATTGAATCCAGCTTTGCTCTAGGAAAACTAGGTTGCAACCAGAACCAGTAATGCTTTCTTGCAAACTACATGTGGGAAATAGGGGGATTACAACTGATCCATATATTAGCGATTTCACATATAGGTTGCTGCAGTGTGTTTGACATAGGGCTTCGCTTAGAGGGCCAGCTCAAATGTAAGCTCCCAATATCTTAAATGCACATAAAACCATTAACATACTGAATCCGATTGAGAAATTCACCTAATTTGTATTTGTTATCTGGGTTAACAAATAAGTTCAGCCTTGATAGAAAATAGGTAGCCACCTATGTGCTATGTGCATTGACCCCAGTTTTCATCTGTTGAACTGTTTGCTTTAGATGCTTTGCTTGTGCCCTTTAAAACAGATTATGACCAGTGGTATTTGAAACAGTTTGACAGAAGTTTTTTTAGGTTAATTTGGAAGATTTTGGAGGTGAATGAAAGAGGAGAAAAACCAAGTTTTTGGAGGGCAAAAGGAAACTGTGAAGTTTACAGAGATCAGAGTAGGCTTACCAGTAAAAGCAGTGGCTCCATTTCTTTCTTTTTCTTTTAAGTTATTATACCTGGACATAATCTAGTGTGAAACTGTTCTGATAAACAGCCAGACAGTGTTACCTTACAATGTTTCATCTAAATTACACTTCGTTCATATTCTTGATGAATTTGAAGTAAAAAAAATGCTGTATTTCTTGGATAATAAATGTTACTGAGTGCATTTGTTTGGAATAAGGAGAAAATTGTTCCTCTTTATTGTTTTGTTTCTAGTATTTTAATTTTGATATATTTAATATTTTAGTTTAAAAATAACTCAATTGAGTGTAGTGGAACCCAGCCCTCCACAGAAGACATTTAGACATGATTGGTTTCTGTGCAATAATGTATTCTTTATTATCAGAATAGTCCTATTAAATACTTAATTACCTGAACAGTTTTATTAAATTCTGGATGGTGGCGAAGAAAATGTTACTTGTATATTTATGTTTCTGATAAATGTTTTCACAGGAACACTTAGTCAGTCTGGATGAGCCAGCTTTGGAAGTTGGGCACCAAGTTCTACATAGACAAGAGCAAACAAAGATCATTCGGTTTGAGAGGCAAGCGGAAGAATTCCTCCATGCAGTCTTTTATCAGAAAGGTTGGTCGTGATGACATAGTTAAAGTGGTATACTGGGCATATTGGTCTTTATGAATGGTACTTCCTTTGAGATAACTGTATATTGTATATTGCTTCTGCATAGCTCTTCGTTTCAGCCTCCACAATTTTTTTTAAAATAAAGGATAGTGGCTGGATCTTTTACACACATCTGTATGAATTACTAGGACATGCAAACTGTTATTGGTCACCACTGCACTGAATATATTTATTAAATGCATGTTGTAAAGCTATCTTTTAACATACCTGTAAGGGTATGTTAAAAGATCATCTAGCTATGCCTTCTATTTAGAAGAGTATTCAATACATTTAGCCTAAGATTATTTTAAAACCGATATTGTTCAGTCAGAAATAAAGGATGTCTTTCCTTAGAGTGTGGATGGAGCTGGATAGCTTAGAAGACCATCCTGATGCAGATATTTTGATACCATCCCTGGAGTATCTTGGGGAGTCTAAACCAGTTATGAACATTCACTAAACAGGATGGTAGAATGAACTATATAGATACCATTGTGTGAATGCTAAACTAGTTGACCTTTTCTATTCCTAGGGTGAATACTCTTTTAAGTTCAGCTTAGAGGGATGATAGGTTTCCCCCATGATCTCTTGTGATTTTTGTAGGACTTCTATGTATCTGTATCCAGTTCTCTCTGATAGCTGAATTGATGAGAGGAATTACTGTATTTTTCCGTGTATAAGACACTACTTTTTCCTAAAATAGTTAGACTAAAAATTGAGGGTCGTCTTATACATGGAAGTAAGCTGAGGAGAAAACCGTGCGGTTGTGAAATTGCCCATGTCTCTGCAAACAGGCTTCCTCCAATCATGAGCCTTATGTAAATGACATAAGCTGATGTGGAGGAGAGCATGTAGGCCAGTGATGGCGAACCTATGGCATGCATTCCACAGCTGGCATGCAGAGCCCTCTCTGTGGGCACGTGAGCCATGCCGATTCTGCTGCCCTGCTGCCAGGGCTCAGCTCGAGCTCACGCCACTGCTTTGTCCCCTGCCCGAAGGGAGCCCGCGAGTGGCACTGGAGGCGGTGATCAGGTGGCGACAGCAGCAGCAGGAGGAGGCGAAGGAGGAGCTGCACCTGGCTGCCCCTCGGCGCGAAATCGCTGCTGCCCATTAACTGTGACTCCGGCACCACAGGAGAGTGAGCGAGCGAGCAGGGCGGAGCACAGCGCAGTGCAGCGCATGAAGCCTGTGCGAAGGCCCTGCCTATATTTTTTTGGGGGGGGGGGAAGGCTTCCCTTGGCCGCCCTCCGGAGGACGTGCAGGCCCAGAGGGTGGCTGCTGATTTGGGCACTCAGGCTCAAAAAGGTCAAAATTGGGCGGTGTCTCATACACGGAAAAATAGGGTAGTACTAATATTAGCTTTAACATAGCACATGGTGCACAGAAGTTAATTTAATGATCTTTACACAGCCAAGTAAACAGGCAAGCAGTATTCCCACATTACAAATCGGATGGAGTAAAGAAAATTGTTTATTCAAGTGGTGATTGGCTAAAATCATCTAGTGAGTTCTGTCTCAAATAAGATTTGAATGGGGGAATCTCCTAGCTTGCCTTCTTTAGCCACCTGTACCATAGCAGTTTTGTTTACTTGAGTGATGTTTGCAGACCCAGGATTCCATTCAGGGAATCTCTAGGGTCTCATTGTTATTATGTTGGAAAAGTGGAATTGTAGTAGACAGAAAACACCAAATATTTGCTTGGTGTTCAAGAAGAAATGGAAGAAATACTTCCATTCACATAGAAGACTGTATTTTATCCTCTTAAAACTGGCTGTGTTAGAAATCACTGTGTGATTTGAGGAATTTATAAATGCAAAATATCTGGCTGCCAAAACTGTGGTTACTATTATGGAGCTTTAGTGAAGCAGATGTCCAGTTCCAAAATTTGTTTCGGATAACTTCAGTTAGTAGAGGACCCTAATATACCCTCTGTATTCAGGATACTACGAACATATGAAAAATGTGTATGAACTTGGATGGTTTGCTTTTAAATTGTTCTGTATATAACTTGTTAAATGTTCTAATATTTATAGACAGTCCTAGGGTCTCTGACCCCAACATTCCCCTAGTGGCCCGCAAGATCATGCAGCGGATGATCCGGCAATTTGCTGCAGAATATACCTCAAAAACTAGCTCTACTCAGGATTCCAGCTCGCCCAATAGCACAAAGAACCAAAGCCTGCTGAAAGCATCTCCGGTTGCCTCATCCTCTGCGGGTGCAACAGCTCAGAACCCTGTGCTCAGCAAACTTCTCATGGCTGACCAGGACTCACCCTTGGACCTCACTGTCAGAAAGTCTCAGTTGGATCCTAGCGAACAAGGTATGCATGCCACGCTTGTGTTCGGAATCTTTTAGATCCGTTTGAAATACCCTACCAGCTAATAACAGAGAGCATAGAAGTATGGTATGGTGTGAATAGTTAGTCAGACATAAGGGGGGAAAACTTTGGTAAAGATATGTGTAAAACTGAAGAGCTGTGCGCTTGTCTCATATTAAATACATTGCAGATTGACTCTGGAAGTGTTAAAAGAGAAATTTCCCTTTTGGGAAATTAGTTATGGAAAATTAATAGGCTTGATTACATACTGCTAGCCTCCATGGAGTGCATTTTGACACCTGTCCTATTTGGGAGTGTTTTTGAAATGTGATGCATAGTAGAATTCTTGTAATTCAGTGCTGAATGTTCAGATTTTGCTGCTGCAACTGACATATTAAATGTGGTTTTGCTTACTTTAAATACAGTCTTTTAGTTTTGTGGTTATTCTCTCTTCTGTGTTCAATCCTGTGAGATCTCTTCTAGAGGTGTACTCGTATAACGTATACTTACAATGGCATATTGTGCGTAAGAGACTTCTGGAGAAGGGCTGTTGTAAAAAATGTATGGATTTGGGGTGATTTAGTAGCCAGCCACCATTTGTATGCATCACTATTCCTCTGTTTCCTCTTAGACAGCTCAGACATGAGACATTGCCTTTTCCACAAATTCCAGGCTTAAGGGAAGCATATTTCATGTTTGTTATAACAAAATATTGGAAGTACTGTAGTTCCGTGTAGTATCAGGGTTTATATCTATTCTTCAGAATTCTGGAAGAAGTGTGAAGTTCCTTAACCTTGTAGTGGGCTTTAAAAAAATGTGAGACTTTTAATTGATTATATGTGATTCCAAAGCCGTGCATGACATAAGATACAAAATCTTTCTGTCTCATTTCACACTGTCAGTAGGAAATAGTTGCTGAAGTCTCAGCCAGGAGTGGGAAACTGTGGTCCTTCTGCAGTTGATGGACAGCAACACTCATCATTGCTTGCCACTGGGTAGGGCTAATAAGGACTGCAATCTATCAACATCAGGAAGCCCACAAGTGGCCCTTCTCTGGTCTGTGTTGTGGTTGTCATTGGTGGTTATATTTATGAACTGGCTGTGAGAGTTTTAAACTACTCTTCTGTGTGAAAAGAAAAACTGAGTAGTTTATTAGAGCAATGCTGCTAGAGTAGTTGCACATTTTGTTTTTCCCTTCTTGGAACTCAGCATTGACTGGAGTATATTTCATTTTAGAGTTATTCAAAACTCATAATCTCTTTAAAGCAGTTATCTGCTGTAAGGGTGGATTATTTATATGCCACCTTGACTCTGTTGATAAGAAGGACATAAAAGTCCACAAATGAAGTACTCTGGTGGATTGTGTACATGTTGGAATCTGTTGAGGTTTGGTTACCACTATTGTTTCATTGGATGATGAGTGTGACAGTTCAGAAATGGGTGGGGAGATAGGATGCTAGGAACAAGCATAATACCTAGTCTAAATTATTATTTTATATGTATGGGAAAGACCAGTGGGGAAAAAGAGCTGAAACTCTTGCTTGTGAGAAGGGCCAAGGCAGTCCTTGTTTCCTGAGCACTGGGGAATAACAAGTTTAGAAGTCATGAACTTGGCATAGTGAGAATTGTGACCTCTGTAAGGGTTAGCTCTGCCTGGGCCACCTTTGGGCTAAGAGAGATTTAATGCTCTCACTGATTTAGATAATTCAGATTGGTTCTAATTTGTTAGAAATTGAGTTTTCCATAATCCTTTTTAAAAATTAACAGTGTAGCATGCCCAATTGCTGAACCATTATTACAATTATATAAATTATAACACAATGCTATGAATGTTTACTCAGAATAAAATCCCTCTGTTTTTATTGGGACTTACTTTTAGGAAGTGTGCATTCTTCTTTGTGGTTTTTGTGATTCACAGTAATGGGTTGTTCTGTGCCTGCTCAGATGTCCTCGGAATCTTCCAGAGCCGAGAAAGCTGTTTGCCCCACCCTCACATGTCGCACACATTTCTCCACCCAACAGTTAGCTCGAAGTTCCATTTTGACGCCGCTGAATTTGCACCTCAACAGTCATCGAGAGTCTGATCTGTTTTAACTTATGTAAATAGTTCTTCAGTCTTATCTCAATTAGCCCTGCTTTCGCCTTAAACCTAATTTTTTTCATCACCCTTGTATAAGACACCCCCAATTTTCTAACCCAAAATTCAGAAATCAATATTTTAAACATTAGAAAGGAACACATTTTTATTTGGTAATTAGGCAACATTTACATGCCAGTACTATGACGTGGTGGGGCTGCGGGTTAAACCGCAGAAGCCTCTGTGCTGCAAGGTCAGAAGACCAGCAGTCGTAAGATCGAATCCACGCGACAGAGTGAGCTCCTGTCGCTTGTCCCAGCTCCTGCCAACCTAGCAGTTCGAAAGCATGTAAAAATGCAAGTAGATAAATAGGTACCACCACAGTGGGAAGGTAACAGCGTTCCGTGTCTAGTTGTGCTGACCACGTGACCACGAAAACTGTCTACGGACAAAACGCTGGCTCTATGGCTTGGAAACGGGGATGAGCACCGCCCCCTAGAGTCAGACACGACTGGACTAAATGTCAAGGGGACATTTTACTTTACCTTTTACTATGATATTATGCATCACCCTTACCGGTCACTGTTGCACTGCCTACACCAGTGATGGCTGAGCCCGAGTGCCCAAACTGGAAAAAAAACCCAAAACACCAACCTGGCATGCGGTGGAAGCAGAAGCAGAGGGGAGAATCCCAGGCACGGAGCTGCCTCCATACCCCACTCCGGATCCGCCTCCAGTCGAGCCCAGCCACGCCACTGTCTATAGCTTAGCTGTTAGGAACACGGCTGGCCCGCCGGAGCCAGCGCCAGCTGCTCCAGATCCTGGCCTGCCGCCCGTCAGGGCACTAGTACCACGGCTGCAGCCGCCTCCTCAGGTTCAGCTGCCGGGAGTAGCGATCTGGCAACTTATGGCTCATGTGCCCACAGAGAGGGCTCTGCGTGTCAGCTGTGGCATGCGTGCCATAGGTTCGCCATCTCTGGCCTACACTCTCTCCTCGGCGTCAGCTTACATTTGCATAAGGCTTGTGATTGTCTCTGCAAACAGAGACAAGCTATCGGCAGTTTAAGACATAAGACATAAGACATAAGACATAAGAAATTTATTTGTCATTACACTCACAAGTGGGTGCAACGAAATGAGGTGCTCTTCCCAAGGTAAAAACTGGACAACACCACTACAAAAAAAAAATTAAAATATACACCACACTCTCCATACAGATATAAATACCCCGTTACTCTTCGCAATTTAAATTTCCACCAGACACTTATGACCCTGCATTTAAACTCAGTACTGCACTTGGGTAAAAGCTGTTCTTGAATCTGCTTGTCCTTGCTTTCAATACCCTGAATCTCCTTCTCGATGGTAATAGTTTAAAGAGTTGATATCCCGGATGAGAGGAGTCACTCAGTATGTTAGATATCTTCCTCTTACATCTGTTCTTATACAATTCTTCCAAAGAGGGGAGTGAACAGCCAATGATGTTCTGGGCCGTCTTAATCACCCTCTGAATTGCCTTTTTTTCTGCCACTGTGCAGCTCGCGAACCATACACAGAGACAGTAGGATAATATGCTCTCAATCGAACTCCGATAGAAGGTGGTTAACAAACTCTCAGTCAATTGTTGTTTTCTTAGAGTCCTTAGAAAATACAACCGTTGTTGCGCCTTCTTGATTAACGCAGCAGTATTTGCACTCCAAGTCAGGTCATTTGTTAAGATGGTCCCAAGAAACTTACATTCAACCACCTGTTCCACATGGACTCCATCTATATACAGTGGCCGAATGTCTGCCCTTTTTTTCCTATAGTCCACTATAATTTCCTTGGTTTTTTGGATGTTAGGAGGCAGACGGTTTGCAGAGACATACGGTAGGCAGTTTTGCAACCACACGGTTTTCTCCTCGGCTTGCTTCCATGTGAAAGACGACCCTCAATTTTTACTCTTAACGATTTTAGGAAAAAGTATTGTCTTTTACATGGAAAAATGCGGTAATTTTTTTAAAATAAAGAACTATATTTTGCTGTTTACTTTTTTCTTGCCATTTATGGTTCAAAGTGCGATACTTGTAAAAAATAAAATCCTTTTCACAGATGGACACTCTAAGTGTATCTACTGCTTAGGAGAGGAACATCAAATACAGTCTTGCCAAATCTGTAAAATGTTCACAAAGGTCACCACTAGAAACAGGCAGTCAAGACTTAAGTTGTATCTTTAGGAAATATCACTCTAAGCACTTGACATGATCTCAAAAGAAATAATCAGTTACGATCTGGAAGACTCCTAAGTTGGTACTCGTGGAGTCTAGCCAGACCAGTTTGACTGTAAGTACCCAGGATGGATTGCTTCTACAGCAGACACCACTGAAATAAATGACTTCAACGCTGTACACTTCAAAACTCACATCTTTAGTATTGAAGAAAAGGAAGAGACCTGTTTCAGACAAACTGCAATTGAAAAAGGCAAAAATTACAACTAAACAAGGGAAACAACTGTCATATGTGGTGGTACATCCACCAACTCTACAGTCTTCAGCTTCACAAATTAAGGAACAAGATGAATTAGCCTGCTGGGGTCATTATTGGAGGAAGATGAGGCTCTACATCTTTCCCCCAGTGTCACCCCACCTTTTACTCACTATGGAGTCATTTAATTTCAGAAGGTGAGCCTACATTCCAGCAGACCTGAAAGGGTAACAGAAAACAGAGTGGGAGACACCAATATTAGAAACAGGTCACCAACACCCTGCTTCCGATCATCATTGTTGGAGTTGTAAGTACCTCAGCCATTGGCATGGAGAAATCTCCAAAATAATAGGCCGCCTCATTTTCTGTATGGGCAGATGCCAATGGGGAAAACTTCTGTCCACCCCCTTTCTTTTTCAGAGCTCCACCACAGTTTTATGTGGGTGCAGAATGACTATTTACATTGCCCTACCTTGATTTTCAGAGTGCAGAAGGAATGAGATATACCACCTACCATGGACCAAAGCCAAGTTTCCCAGTTTCAGAATACCAACAGACTTGGCATGGAAAACAGAGGATGTTTATTTAAAAATGTCTGGAGTGTTCTCAGTATACACTTGGAAATGTACTCGCTCAGCATCAAGATCCTCAACATCAGATTCAGATTCCGAGCAGCCTTCCAGTTAAGGCAAGGTTGAAAGCTTCAACCCCAAATGCACCTTGACACTGATGTTAAAAATCGAGGGAGCCCAACACAAACAATGCTAAGGCCTCTAGCGAACAATGCTCAGCACCTAAACCCTCTCAAATAGCACATCAGAAATGAAAACAACTAAAAGAACACATAAAGAGCACTCACCTGCTGATTCCAGCTTCAGGTGTTTGATGCTGAACGGATAAGATCATGGGAATCAGATATATCTTCCCAAGATTTCCATCAATCGATGTCGAAACTGACATCACACTGTGGATATTGACCTATAGAAGTGAATCATAAAAATCTGAAGGAAAAAGCCAAAAAAATTAGACAAAACTAAAGTAGAATAAACTCACTTACCTGTGCTGCATCCTTTAATCTGGAAGCCAGTATTCAGTCTAAAACTAAGACCAAACCTGTGAAAAAAGAAAGAAAGAACAGACCATTGAGGAGAAACAAAACAAAACAGAACTTCTCAGATATTGAAGACGATAACATCTCTTCCCCAGAATCTCCATCACTTTCAGCATCTTCCCAGGACTTAGATGTTGGTGATACTAACCCTCCGTCACTATCAAAGAGCATCAGATCCTTTTCAGACTTGATGTTCAGAATGGCAAAATCCTTATACAAGTAGGGGCCAAATATCTCCTCCTTCTCGGTCTCATCCTGTTTTCGACAGGATTCAAAGTACTGCCATGCTTGTCCATATAGCTACACTGTCATAAGAACACGAGAACACTGTCATAAGAAGACAAAGTTCCAAATAGAGTAGTCCTAGAACGAGCTGGAATTTTTAGCATGTATATATTACTGAAACAGCGACGTCTACGTTGGCTCCGGCATGTTGTGAGAATGGCTGATGGTCGGATTCCAAAAGATCTCCTGTATGGAGAATTAGTGCAGGGAAATCACCCCAGAGGGAGACCACAGATGCGATACAAGGATGTCTGCAAGCGGGATCTGAAGGCCTTAGGAATGGACCTCAACAGATGGGAAACCTTGACATCTGAGCGTTCAGCCTGGAGGCAGGCGGTGCATCATGGCCTCTCCCATTTTGAAGAGACACTTGTCCAGCAGGCCGAGGCAAAGAGGCAGTCCCGAAGCCAGCAAAATCAGGGAGCTGGACAGGGGACAGACTGTATTTGTCTTCAGTGTGGAAGGGATTGTCACTCTCGAATTGGTCTTCTCAGCCACACTAGACGCTGTTCCAAGTCCTCCATTCAGAGCACGTTACCATATTCTCTCGAGACTGAAGGATGCCTAATCATAAGAACATAATTAGAGCCCTGCTGGATCAGGCCATGGGCCCATCTAGTCCAGCTTCCTGTATCTCACAGTGGCCCCACCAGATGCCTGAGGGAGCACACGAGACAACTAGATACCTGTCTCCTGATACCCCTCCCCTGCATCTGGCATGTTGAGGTACCTTCCTTTTAAGCCTGAAGATTATTCATCCCCATCATGGCTTACAACCTGCAATGGACATTTCCTCCAGAAATCTGTCCAGTCCCCTTTTAAAGGCATCTAGGCCAGATGTCATCACCACATCCTGTGGCAAGGGGTTCCACAGACTAACAACATGCTGGGTAAAGAAATATTTTCTTTTGTCTCTTCTCACTCTCCCAACACTCAATTTGAGTGGATGTCCCCTGGTTCTGGTATTGTGTGAGAGGGAAAAGAGCTTCCCTCTATCCACTTTATCCATCCCCCTGCATAATTTTATACGTCTCAATCATGTCCCCCCTCAGGACCTTTTCTCTAGAGCCCCAAACGCTGTAGCCTTTCATCATAAGGGAGGTGCCCCAGCTCAGTCATCATTTTAGTGGCTCTCTTCTGCACCTTTTCCAGTTCCACTATATCTTTTTTGAGGTGCGGCAACCAGAACTGTACGCAATACTCCAGGTGAGGCCTCACCAGCGTTTTGTACAATGGCATTATGATGTTGGCTGTTTTATTTTCAATCTCCTTTTTAATGATACCTAGCATGAAAGTGGCCTTCTTCACTGCCGCCGCACACTGGGTTGACACTTTCATCGAACTGTCCACCAGCACACTGAGATCTCTTTCCTGATCCGTCACGGACAGCTCAGAACACATTAACTGATAACTAAAATTTTGATTTTTTTGCCCCAATGTGCATTACTTTACATTTTCTTATATTGAAACACATTTGCCATTTTGCCGCCCGTTCTCCCAGTTTGGAGAGATCCTTCTGGAGCTCTTCACAATCCCTTCTGGTCTTCACCACCCGGAAAAGTTTTGTGTCTTCTGCAAACTTGGCCACCTCACTGCTTATCCTTGTCTCCAGGTCATTTATGAACAGGTTGAAAAGCACCGGTCCCAGGACAGATCCCTGGGACACACTGCTTTTTACCTCTCTCCACTGTGAAAACTGCCCACTGACACCTACTCTCTGTTTCCTGGTTCTCAACCAATTCTCAATCCATAAGAGGACCTGCCCTCTTATCCCCTGACTGTGGAGTTTTCTCAGCAGCCTTTGGTGAGGGACCGCGTCAAAATGCCTTCTGGAAATCCAGATAGACAATATCCACTGGTTTACCTGCATCCACATGCCTGTTGACCTTTTCAAAGAATTCTAAAAGGTTTGTGAGGCAGGACTTACCCTTACAGAAGCCATGCTGATTTTCCCTCAGCAAGGCTTGTTCTTCTATATGTTTTAAGATTTTATCTTGGATGAGGTTTCCACCATCTTCCCTGGAACAGATGTTAGGCTAACCAGCCTGCAGTTTCCCGGGTCCCCCCTCCTTCTCTTTTTAAAGATTGGCATGACATGTCCTATCCTCCAGTCCTCTGGCACTGTAGCCGTTTTAAGGGACAATTTGTATATTTTAGTTAAGAGATCAGCAACGTCATTTCTCAGTTCCTTAATAACCCTTGGGTGGATGCCATCTGGGCCTGGTGACTTACTGATCTTCAATTTATCAATTAGGTCTACAACATCCTCTCTTTTAACCTGTATCTGATTTAATTCATTAGTCAGGAGGGGCTGTTCGGGCAGCGGAATCTTTCTAACTAGTTTCCTCATCTGAGGGAAGTCTGTCCTTCGGAAAGCAAGGGTTTTTGTGTCAGATTTGCGTGACACTCCCCCCCCCCCCCAACATGAATAGTGAAAGAGATTGCAGCATGGTCACTATTCTTTAGTGGCTCAGTGACATTCATGTCCCTAACCAGGTCCTGAGTACCATACAATATTAAATCTAGAGTTACCTGGCCTCTGGTGGGCTCCATGACAAGTTGCTCCAAGGCACAGTCATTTAGCATGTCAAGAAACCCTGTCTCTCTTTCTTGACCCGAGCATGCATTGACTCAGTCGATGTGAGGATAATTGAAGTCCCCCATGATTACAATCCTGTCCCTCTTGGACACCTCCCTGATTTGTCTTCTCATTTGAAGGTCCCCCTCAAGTTTTTGATCTGGAGGACGATAACACCTCCCCACTATCACATTGCTCTTTGGGCCTGGTAGTTTAACCCACAATGTTTCTATGATGGAGTCAGACCCGCCGTCCATCTCCATTCTGCTGGATTCTACCCCTTCTTTGACATAGATGGCCACCCCACCTCCAACATGCCCCTCCCTATGCCTCCTATAGAGTTTATAGCCTGGGATTGTGGTATCCCACTGGTTCTCCGAATTCCACCAGGTTTCTGTTATGGACACTATAGCAATGTGATCCCTAGCCACCAAATGTTCCAGCTCTCCCATCTTTGCTCGGACGTTTTGGGCATTTGCATAAAAGCACCTGTGTACCGGGGTCTTGCTTGCTTGTTTCTTTTTTTTCACAGCTTCTCATTCTAGTGGACCAACTATCATGTCTCATCACACCCCCAGTCCTAATTTCTACACTGTCATCACTTTGTGGTTCTCTACCCTCTCCACCCTCATTCCACAGGGATGAGGAGTTCCGAACCGGATGCCGCTCAGCTACTGTTGGCTTTTCCCCGGGATTCAGTTTAAAAGCTGCTCTGCCACCTTTTTAATGTTGTGTGCCAGCAGTCTGGTTCTGTGTTCATTCAAGTGAAAGCCCGTCCCTCTTGTACAGGACCGGCTTGTCCCAAAACATTCCCCAGTGCCTAATGAATCTAAACCCCTTCCCCTGACACTACCGTCTCATCCATGCGTTGAGACCCCTGAGCTCCGCCTGCCTAACTGGCCCTGCGCGTTGAACAGGTAGCATTTCGGAGAACGCTACCTTTGAGGTCCTGGATTTGAGCTTCTTTCCTAACAACCTAAATTTGGCCTCCAGGACCTCGCAGCTACATTTCCCCACGTCATTGGTGCTGACATGCACCACCACTGCTACCCTCGTCCCCAGCGCTCTCTACCAGCTTATCCAGACGAGACGTGATGTCTGCAACCTTTGCACCAGGCAGCAAGTCATCGTGCGGTCATCAAAACCATCACAAACCCCTTGATGTATGTTTCTGACAATAGAATCGCCCACTACAGCCCCTTCCTCCCTCCCCATGAGGAGTATCCTCAGTGCAACTGGATATGGGCCTGTCACCTGTAGAAGGGGTCCCCTCTAAGGGATGGTTTCCCTCTTGTCGAGATTGGCGTCCTCCAGCCTGGAGACTTCCAATCCCAGCAGCTGAGGAGCTGCTTTTCTGTGGGTGGGATGATGCCTGAAGGTCTCTAGAAGTCTCACCATGGTCCTTCTCTTCCTGTCTTTGCTTCTTCTGGTCCGCAACCAAGACCTCAAGGGAGTGACCCTGTTCCCTGAGTTCTTGGAGCTCCTTGCAATGAGGACACACCCATGACTTTTGCCCAAGAGGCATATAGTCATACATATGTTTTGTACTCGGTGCAAAATATGGGATAGCCCCCCAACCCATTGCTGTCTGTCTGACTGCATGCTGATATTTGTTTAGAGCTTGCCAAACCTTTTCTCAAGGAAAGTGACAGGCAGTATCTGGGGCCCGGGCTTCCTCGCCTTGCTGCTGAACTCGCACAGCTGCTAAACTCGCTGTGTCTTCTTACCCTGCACTTTGTTGCACTTCATTGCAGGAGGCACTTGCCCTTGAGCCCTGTCATCATTATTGGACTTGGTGAAATAATCTTGGAATAAACTATTAATTCCCCAACTTTGAGAAGGCTCAAGAACTTATACAAGATACAGGATAAAGAAACAGGATTTCTGTTCAAGCATCCATAGCCAAATTTGATTTATCACCAAAGCATCCCAAACAAGAATGAAGGGATACAATATAGCAACACCAATAACTAGGGAAAGTATAAAGATGGATGACATTGGATACATAATTTATTTGACCTCTGCCATGGGAATCAGAGTGGCAAATTACCAGGTGGCCATGCTGACATGTCACATTTTCTTGTAGAAAAAAAATACAGCCTCTACTCCACAGTCTGCCAAAAGACAAAAGAATTCTGGCACTAACTTTGCAGCAAGAGGAAAGGTGCTAAGCGTTGTCTGCTTGAGGCCTTGCCACACACCGGATTTATTCTTCCCGCCACTCCACAGACTGTGCAGGAAAGAATCTGTCAGTGGAGGTGGTGTTAAGACACTATGCCTAGTTAAGGTAATGTGGAATAACAGATGACTCGAGCATGAATTGAGGAGTTACCTTTTGATGCAGTACTGCAGTTTATCCACTGTGCCTCAAGGCTCCACAAGAACAATGCACTCACCTCAGGTTTTGAAGGAAGAGATACAGATAGTATTGCAATAAGATGCAATATAGTTGGTTCATGAAGAGTACAAGAGTTGGGGTTTTTATTTCTATTATTTTATGCTTCGTAAAAAATATGATGGCCTAAGACCAATACTGGGCTTAAGAACTGTCAACTCCTACATATAAACAAAGAAGCTCAAAATGCTGAAGTTGTCTACAATCACCTTGTTGAAGAAGGCAGACTAGTTTGCTGTGATATAGCTGAAGGGCGTTTATTTTCACATTTTAATAGAAGAAGAACATTGTTGTAATCTCCGTTTTACCTTGGACAACAAGATTTACAAATTCAAGGTCCTCCCTTTTGTTCTACCCATAGCACACAGTCTTCACCAAATGTATGGACTCTAGCAGTATACCTCAGCCTTTGTGGAATCCCTGTTTTTCCATTCATTGATGGTTGTTTGTTGCAGAATTAGAGATAAGAACAAACATGTCAACTTTACACTAAAACTGTTGTCAATCTCAGCTTACAGGTAAATTTTAAAAAGTCATATTTGAAGCCAACATGGGTAATCCAGTACATTGGCACAGTACAAAACTCAAGAATAGCAAGAGCTTTCTTATCACAGGAAAGAATAGAAAGCATCACACACTGTGTGAAAAAAAGAAGAAGGGGCAAATACCATACTGACAGTACAAGGTTCAAAAGCTGCTCTGGTACATAGCTTTAACTACAGCAGTTCTCACTTATGCAGAGCTAAAAATGAGGTCTCTGCGAGCATGTTTTCTGTTGTCCTTCAAGAGCTTCAGACAGAGCAATCAAAAGAAGCTCCGAGTAACTCTAGAGCTAGCAGAGCAGCTTCTCTGGTGGGCAAACATAGAAAACCTGTCAAGGAGAAAAACCTTCAAGCCCACATAGCCCTTGGTCCTGGTAACAACAAATGTTTTATGGTCACAATACAAGAAAAATCTGCATATTAAACATGCTGGAGAAGTTAGCAGTAATAAAAGCCTTCAAACTGATTCTTTAAGGAAAGGTGGTACAGGTGGCCATGGACAACTCTGCAATGATGTTTTATGTAAGTAAATAAGGAGTTATCCATTTTATGGCTCTTCTGTACCTTTCAGACCTACTCTGGGAATGGTGTGTTGAATCCCACATCTATCCAATTTTGATCTATCTTGTGGGAGAGGACAACCAGATAGCAGACTCATTGAGTTGATGAGCTGTACAGATGCATGAGTAGGATCACCTTAGGTATTCCAAAGCATATGCAGTTGTTGGGGCCAGCCACAGATAGATTTATTTGTGACAACACAAAACACGAAGTGCCCAAATACAGTTCCTGGGCAGGCTGAGGAAGAAAATCTTTGGGAGATGCCTTAAGTGTTCAGTGGACCAAGATTTTAGCCTACCTCTTCCCTTCCTTCCCTATGATCCATAGAGCAATTGTGAGGCTATGGAAGGAGAAGGCAAATGCGATAATCCTAGCACCATGGTGGCCGTATCAACCATAGTTCACAGGTCTCCATGAAGCAAAGAACATGTATCATCTACAAAGGGAGTCAGATCTGATAACTCAATGCAGAGGAACAATTCACCATCCAGACATGAACAGAATAAAACTGTCAGCATGGAGGATTCACCTACAATAAAGGAAACCCTGATTAAAGCCAGAAAGCCTTCAAGAAGGAAGACTTACAAATGTAAATGGATCAAGTTTGTTTCATTTGTAAAATCAGTGGGAGAAGATTATCACACAGACCCCCCATCACTACATATAATCCTACATTTCCTCCTCCACGTAAAAGAAAAGGGCCTGTCACATTCCTTCCTGAAAGTCTACCTCTCTGCAGTTGTGGTGAACTAAAGAGCAGGCAGGCTCACCAGTGTCAAACATTTTCAAGAATGAAAAAAATCATAGAAGTTCTACAGAATCTATACCCTGACATTAAGGCACCATTACCTTACTGGTCTTTGCCTTTAGCTCGTCATCAGATGACAAAGCTGCCATTTGAACTCATGACTATTTCTAACCTATGTCTATTAACCACAAAACAGTATTCCTGATTGCTGTCATGTCAGCCACCCAGGCGAGTGACTAGGCACATTGTACTGCGATTCTCCCTTCTTATAATTCTTGAAAGATAAGGTGGTCCTTCAACAGATGTACCCTTTCTCCCCAAAGTTGTAACAGACTTACATATTAACCAACATCTAATATGGCCAAGTTACTTTTCAGTGCTTGAAAACATAACATTTCCTCTACTTGCCTTACAAGTTTCTAAGCTAAACACGTGCATCTTTCCAAACAGTTGGATAGAGTCCTTTGTGCGTAGCTATGCCTAGAATTCTTTCAAATGTCTCACTGACTTTGAAGGTGGAACCAAAAATTTAATCCACTAAAAATGTGTCTCTTCCTACCTCCCCCAGCTAAAATCATTTGTTTTAAAAATATTTGGTACAAAAATTCCCTGTGTGCCTTCTGGGGCTGAGGGAGGCAATTTTGCTTTATTTTGAGGTCCCCATTATCCTGTCTTCATATTCCAAAAATGTTTTTGTAAATTTGAAAAAAAAAAGGGGGGGGCGAGTGAGAGGGTATGGGAAGCCAGAGACATGTATTTAGATAAGTTTGGGTTTCACACTCAAAGTCAGTGAGTTGTTCTCTCCTGTTGTAGAATAGTAAATATTACTGCAACATGGGTTTGACCTCTGTCATAAGTCATGTTGATTCATGTTCAGTTATTTCTATTGCTAGTCTTAAATATTTCCCATGTTTACATGTTGCCCTGTAGTGTAAAAAAATAAATAGGCAGTGTGTGGTCCCACTTGTTTTAGTAGCCCTCCTTCCTATTTTCAGAGTGTGGAAGCAACTAGATACACATACCCTGTTTCCCCAAAAATAAGACAGGGTCTTATATTAATTTTTGCTCCAAAAAACACATTAGGGCTTATTGTCAGGGGATGTTTTATTTTTTTCATGTACAACAATCTACATTTATTCAAATACAGTCATGTCATCTTCTGGTTGTTGCACAATGGTGGAGGGCAGGGTTTCACTTAACTAGGGCTTATTTTAGGGGTAGGGTTTATATTACGAGCATCCTGAAAAATCCTACTAGGGCTTATTTTCAGATTAGGTCTTATTTTCGGGGAAACAGGGTATCAGTAATCTGTAACTAGTTACTTTTGGGGAATGACCTAATATAATCAGTAGGTACATACCTACTTTTTAGGTATGACAAATAAAACCAAATTACTTTTAAAAAGTTAGTTTTGAAGGGCTTTTTAAGGCATCTTGAGACCTACATGGCAAGGGTTTTTGCCTTCTCTATTTACATCAAGATTTCCATGGTGCAGTATAAGAATTGGCCACTAGAGGGAATAAAATAATTTCCCTGGATTTTTCTGAATTACTTATGTGCATGAATGGAGAACAAATTACTTGCATGAATGGAGAAATGATAATGATTTAGCTGCAAGTAATGAAGAACGTAGTAAGTTTCTTTTAAAATGCAATGTCCCCAAACTGTGACTTGAAGGCAAGGAATGCAGGGCACATGCCTTGCTTACAAAGCTGATACTATTTCCAGAAGTGAATTTAGCCAGGGAAACAAGGCTTGTACGGCCCACATATCTTGCTTTACAGTTTTTTCTGTAGTGGTGAATTTGACAGTGTTGGGGATACAGCTCTTTTCCTACAGTTTCTAGGGAAAGGGAATTTGGCCTCTGGACTCATGAAAGTTACCATTAGAGTGTGCTCTTTTGTGATTTTGGACTGCAACACCCAGAATTCTCAAAGAATTCCCAACCAGAATTCTGGGACTTGTACCACACAAATACAAATCTGCAGGCCTCTAGGCTTTGCCCCCCTAGAGAAGGGCTTCTGGGTTGTTTACTTCCAATGCTGATTTCATTTCCTCTCATTCCTCCTTCACATTCTGTATGTGTTACATTCTGCTGTGTTTCCTAGGAATAATATCATGTGACTGACTAGGGGGAATGCCCATTCATCCTCTTCTTCTTTGGTACACAAATGTAGCTTTCAGTTGGTTTTGTAGTAGAACTAGAGAAGAACTTATTTTCATAAAGCTTAATAAAAAATCTTCTTCCTCTCCCTGTTAATAAATGGATTTTTTTCAGAGCTGTCTTGACCCTTTGGGTTGCAGTAATGAAAAACAAAGTATTTTTTTGTAGAGAAGATGAACGTATGGCCAGCAATAATAAGGGGAATAATAAAAACTTTAAATATGTTAGAAACAGGAAACCTGCCAGAGAAGCAGTTGGCTCTCTAAATGGTGAGGGAGGTAAAGGGGAGGTAAAGGGGAACTTCGAGATTGCAGAGAAATTAAATGAGTTCTTTGCATCGGTCTTCACCACAGAAGATTTTGGGCAGATTCTGCTGCCCGAACAGCCCCTCCTGACTAATGAATTAAATCAGATACAGATTAAAAGAGAGGATGTTTTAGACCTAATTGATGAAGATCAGTAAGTCACCAGGCCCAGATGGCATCCACCCAAGGGTTATTAAGGAAATGAGGAATGACATTGCTGATCTCTTAACTAAAATATACAAATTGTCCCTTAAAACGGCTACAGTGCCAGAGGACTAGAAGATAGGACATGTCATGCCAATCTTTAAAAAAAGAAGGAGGGGGGACCTGGGAAACTGCAGGCTGGTTAGCCTAACATCTGTTCCAGGGAAGATGGTGGAAACCTCATCCAAGATAAAATCTTAAAACATATAGAAGAACAAGCCTTGCTGAGGGAAAATCAGCATGGCTTCTGTAAGGGTAAGTCCTGCCTCACAAACCTTTTAGAATTCTTTGAAAAGGTCAACAGGCATGTGGATGCGGGTAAACCAGTGGATATTGTCTATCTGGATTTCCAGAAGGCATTTTGACGCGGTCCCTCACCAAAGGCTACTGAGAAAACTCCACAGTCAGGGGATAAGAGGGCAGGTCCTCTTATGGATTGAGAATTGGTTGAGAACCAGGAAACAGAGAGTAGGTGTCAGTGGGCAGTTTTCACAGTGGAGAGAGGTAAAAAGCGGTGTGTCCCAGGGATCTGTCCTGGGACCGGTGCTTTTCAACCTGTTCATAAATGACCTGGAGACAAGGATAAGCAGTGAGGTGGCCAAGTTTGCGACTAAAATGATGACTGAGCTGGGGCACCTTCCTTATGAGGAAAGGCTACAGCGTTTGGGGCTCTTTAGTCTAGAGAAAAGGTCCTGCGGGGGGACATGATTGAGACGTATAAAATTATGCAGGGGGATGGATAAAGTGGATAGAGGGAAGCTCTTTTCCCTCTCACACAATACCAGATCCAGGGGACATTCACTCAAATTGAGTGTTGGGAGAGTGAGAAGAGACAAAAGAAAATATTTCTTTACCCAGCATGTTGTTAGTCTGTGGAACCCCTTGCCACAGGATGTGGTGATGACATCTGGCCTAGATGCCTTTAAAAGGGGACTGGACAGATTTCTGGAGGAAATGTCCATTGTAGGTTACAAGCCATGATGGGGATGAATAATCTCCAGGCTTAAAAGGAAGGTACCTCAACATGCCAGATGCAAGGGAGTGGTATCAGGAGACAGGTATCTAGTTGTCTTGTGTGCTCCCTCAGGCGTCTGGTGGGGCCACTGTGAGATACAGGAAGCTGGACTAGATGGGCCCATGGCCTGATCCAGCAGGGCTCTAATTATGTTCTTTTGATGTAGGATTACTTTAACTAGTGATTGATTGATCTAATCTTCAAAGCCCTATTTTACTACCCAAAAATTAGTATTCCCTAGTTGTCTTTTAGCATTAAAAATACTGTGTATGTATTAATAAAGCAGTATAAACAAATTTATATAAAACAAGTTTAAGAAAAGTACAGTTGTAAAATATCTGCCATCGTAAAATTTAGTTACAAAACAGTAAGAAGCAGCACATTTTAAAATCCATATTCAGATCAGTCACACATGGTGCTAGTCATATAGGATCTTTGAGATGATTATATAGGATCAAGGCCTCCCCTCAAAGGGCCAGCCTCTAGCTTTGATTCACCATGTGATCTCAATAAAAGATTATCTGAAAACATAAGTTGGTCCATATGGGTGTAGGTTAGTGGTTCTCAACCTTGGGTCATCCATGTGTTCTTGGATTGTAAGTTCCAGAAACCTTCACCACTAGCTGTGCTGACTGGCGTTTCTGGGTGTTGCAGTCCAAGAATACTTGGTTACCCAAGGTTGGGAACCACTGGTGTAGGTGTTCATTCAGGTAACTGAGATTTAAAGCATTTAGGATTTGAAAGTAAACCAGCACACTTTGAATTTACCTGAAATGTATTGACAACCAGTGTAGCTGGTGCAGGATTGGGATAATGTGATCTGACCTTCTAGCACCGCAAAGACATGACTAACCACATTCAATACCAGCTGTAATTTCCAGGTTGCCTTAAGATAGGTTCACACAGAGCATGTTACAGTATCAAGGCTGAACTATAACAGGTCCCCCAGCATCACCTTCTGAGATCTGACCTGTCAGTTAAGAATTACATCTTTGTTAACTCCTTTCTCTATGATCCAGCTAGGTGATCCAGAAAGAAACTATAGCCAATGGTATCTAAAGAGAACTAAAGAGAAATCCATGAGAACAAGCAGAATTACATTCCTGCATCCATTCTCCATATAAGTTGTACAACAGGACAGCTAAGGCTATTTCTGTCCTGGAAAGATGGCTGGAATGAGTAATTTTGAACTGCTTGAATGCTTATAACGGTTAAGAAAGGCCAAGCATCTTCCTAAAATTAATAGAAAATGTATTTTGTGAGTTACCTACTCTTTTGTTTTGCATCTAATCTTATTATTTTCTGGGATATAGCCTACTGCTTTTGAACTTGCATGGTTAACATTGTTGACTTATTCTTTTATAACTGTAAAGTTCTTGGCCTTTTCTGGAAAAAAATATTGCAGTTTTAGTTCCATTATTGATTAAGTTTTAATATGCCTTCATTTTCCTTAAGTTTAAAAAAAAGTGGTTGACGTACCAAGTGGATTTAATTTGGTTGCCAAGATTAGGCTTTAAAGCAAGCCAAGATTACTTTGGAGCATGTTTCCAGCATAAAAACATACTTAATGTGTGTGTTTGGTTTTACCCATTCCTTCTTGTTCTCAAGTGATTCTCATGTCTCTGCAGACGGAGTGCTTGATCTGTCCACTAAGAAAAGCCCTTGTGCAGGCAGCGCCTCCTTGAGCCATTCACCTGGCTGCTCCACTGCTCCTGGGAATGGGTAAGGGAAATTCTTAGTCTTTTTGCTCAGATCTAATGGTTGTTTGTATAACTGTGGATCAGATGCTTCCTCACAACTTGCACAGATGTGTTTTAACCCTGCAGAGTATAAAATCTTGTAGAAAATACCTTCTTTCCAATTTTCAAATATATAGGCAAGTGTGAAAATACAGTTCCATGTTAGAAATATTTTTATTATGTAGCCAGTACATTGAGATGTAGAGAGATGTAATATTTCAGCCTTTAAAATATGAGTTTGAGCCAAGTTTGGATGCTCAGTATCATCCACACAATTGGCTGTGGAAGCATTTGTGGCCACTGGTGGTTTTTCCACATGAAGCCTTACTGATGACTCCTACAGTTCGTATGATTGTAAAGGGAGTCCATCACAGTTGCAGTTTCTGAGTCTTTTTAGTCCTCAGTACCTGCCAGACTGTGCCAGTGCTTACTGTATCTGATTAACTTTGAAGTTCTCTGAATCCCATGCACATGGGGGCTGCTAAGTGTGTAAACCAGACCCCTGTCTTCAGTAGAACAAGAGGACTGTAGCCTCTAGTTTGAACTCTTTACCAAATAGCCACATTTCATTTGGTGATCAGAGTATATGGGACAAGGCAATTAAGCAAACAAGCTGGTTGGTAAGAAGTTACACAATTTTGTTAGGTGTTGTTGGGTTTTTTTTTAGGTAAACTATTATAACACAGTATTGTAATTTCATTTGTTTATTACGGGTCATTAGATTTATGGCAAATTTGTAATTATCTACCATGGAAATGTTTTAAAGATGAATACTTGCACTGAATAGTTCAAACATTACTGACACTGTTCTATTGTACTAGCAAAGAGTTCCTGCATACAGATTTCTTTTGGGAAAAGACCTCTGATCCGATCAACCCTGTATGTTTAGTTGCATGTGCTAGTTGAGAGAAATCACCTAGCAGAGAACTTGGGATGGTAATGTAAGGGTCATAAAGTAGTATTTTAAAAGTTTCTGCCAATTTTACTTAAGAATATTACATGACAGAATTTATATGTTAATCACATTATTTTAAAAGTGTGATTTCTACTTTAAAAAGCCTTTATTTGTTCCCATTGACTAAATGGGCCCCTTAACTCTATAATCTTTTTAAAACTTAAGAAAGATCCTGTGAAGGGGAGTGGGAATCAATTTTTGTACTTGTTTCTTTTCTGAATATTCTGTGAATTTTCATTTAAAAATTGTTCCCCTGTGGATTGCTGAAGGTCTTGTTCAAGAGATCAGCATGTTTTGCTAAGTCTTAAATAGAAGAGGTGGCTCTAAGAGGTGTGTAACAGTACTATGTGTCTTTGTTTCTGCTTTGTACTGTTAAGCTTCTACCAGTTAATGATTGCCCTCTGCTGAGCAAAGTGCCAGTTAATTCTTATGTTGGAGTGTTGTTCTCTCTTATAGATAGTTGAAATATAGTGTATGCTTTAAAGTCTGTTAGAGATTTAGTTTTCTCCCTGAGGTTGTGATGGGCTTTGTTTAGAATCCACGTGGAGCATGTTATCAAATTAAGAAGTTTCAAATTCTGAATCTAGTAATTAATATGTATTTGCTAAAGGATTAGAAACCCTGAATGTCAGCGTAGCATTATCTTTTCACTATTCTGTGGACACAGTTTTTTTATGTAGAAATTGTCTTCATGATAGAAGCACTTTACACAATAATTATCTTAATATGCAAAATGCTAAGAATATATGTGTAAAACAAGTTTTGATTGTCTAATTAGACTTTAGATAGCTTTAAAATTAGATTTGCTTCTGAGCTGTTTAATCAGTAAAGTTAGAAAGCAGACAGGATAACAAATACTTGTTCTAATAAAAGAAAATACTAGTTTGCCTATCTTGATATTGATGGATTTACACAGCATTGTTGAGTGACATTCTCCCCCCCCCCCCCGTACTGCTGTTTAATACAATGTAAGCAAACATCTTTGAATTCTTTTGATCACTTTTGGTCCTGACTAGTAACTAGCAAATATAGTGTGAATCCTTCCAGAATTTTCACCTTTTAATAAAAAGTGCAGGCGGCTGATGTGTGTGAGTGTGTGTTGAATTTGCTGCATTTTGTCACTTGGCTTACTCTTTTATTACTGTACTTGTTTAGTGGTAACGTCACACTAGTAATACAGTCGTGAATAAACTCTGGCAAATGATTATTCCTTTCTAATCTATAATTAAGATGCTATTTTCAGACACTTGCGCGAAGCCTTTTCTGCTCCACGATTTTGTGAACCCAACCAAAGACCAGCTGACAGGTTTCATTTTTCTTTGCCCAAAAAGCTTCTCTTTGTTTTTGAACAAGTTTTTAAAAACTGACTGCTGAGACTTTAAAACATAAAACATAAAAAATAAAAATAAAAAAGCCCACAAAAGTGATGTTACCCAAGCAAGGCCTTCTAATAAAGGAGTGGCCGCCTCACCCATTCCTCCCTACCTGTGCAAGTCCTGCTCACATCAGTTTCCTTCCATCCAATTAGGCGACCTGGGAGACCCAGCCAGCACCATGCAGAGGGACTTCGGAGTGGTGATGGGGTGCCCTCGAGAAGTTGGCAGGATGGAACGAGGGAAGGGTCTGGCCACTCCACATCTCTCAAAGTTCCATTGGCTCGATCACTGCAGATAAGCGAAGAACTGCTGAGCAGAAACCAGCATGCTACAGCTGCCAGCCACGGGCCGTCTGGGTTGCAGAATCACGGACAGCACATGATACTTTCCAGGGAGGCTTCTTGGGCAAAACCACACTACGAATTCAACTTCACCCGAATGAAATTCAGGGGAAATGGTGCACTCAGCAACATCAGTGACCTTCCTTTTCTTACAGAAAACTCAGCCTTTCAAAAAATGGCACTTCAAACTAAACAGGATGTGAAAAAGGACATGAGCCATTCAACTCCTGTGGATTTAAAGATACCACAAGTTCGAGGCATGGACCTTTCGTGGGAGTCCCGTTCTGGTGACCAGTATAGCTACAGCTCTTTGGTGATGGGTTCACAAACGGAGAGCGCGCTTAGTAAAAAGTTAAGGGCTATCCTTCCGAAACAAAACAGAAGGAGCTTGCTGGATCCTGGACCAGATTCCTGGGGCTCAGATGCTGAGCAATCTACCTCTGGACAGCCATATCCCACCTCTGATCAGGAGGGAGATCCTGGCTCTAAGCAACCTCGGAAAAAAAGAGGCAGATACAGACAGTACAACAGTGAAATATTGGAGGAAGCAATTTCTGTGGTGATGAGTGGGAAAATGAGCGTTTCCAAAGCTCAAAGTATTTATGGGATTCCCCATAGCACCCTGGAGTATAAAGTGAAAGAGAGGCTGGGCACTTTGAAAAACCCTCCAAAGAAAAAAATGAAATTAATGCGGTCGGAGGGACAGGATGTCTCTGTAAAGCTTGAGATAGAACCCCAGGGAGAGGCAGCACAGAGTGCAAATGAGTCAAAGGATGATTAGGGATGTTGTTAGAGTGCCAATTACATAATAAACTGGGTGAGCACTATGGCATTGTTCAACTCCCACTTTATGTACCTGATTCCTCTTCAGTCACTGGGTGCAGGACATGCTCCTTTGCAGTTCAGCAGAGACTTATGTGGACACAGGGGAAAGGGTGCTCTGAATGTTGCATATTTGTAAATTTTCTGGCCCGAAATGGCTTAGAACCCTTTTTTGTGTTCTGTTTTGTTTTTGTTTTTGGCCTTTGCATGTTTCTCTAATATTTTATAGAGAATTGAGTTACCTCACAAAAATGCAGACATGGAAGTGGACTGCTTGCCTCTTGAGCCTGCATGGACTTTCAGTTATTTTATGGGGTTTGCTTTTTCACATGGCCTTTTATTTAAAACAAAATCACTCTCTTGAACTCTAGAACCAGACTTTTAAAACAAGAACTGGATCTTTGCTTTATAACAAGTTTTTCACAATATTGTTCTTGGATCCAGTTGGTTTGAAAGAAAGCTTAAACCTCTTGAAAATAGTAGCTGGTTTTGAATTTAGAGATTGGTGGTTGAGGTTTAGTCAGTTCAGTCTAATTGGAATCATTTTGTTTTACATTCAGCTACTTTATTATTTGCAGTCTGCTTAGTGCTCACCCGGCGGGGCGGGTGGGAATGGGATGGGGGAACTTTACATACACTACCTTCAGAATGGTTGGGTTAATTTCTTTGGAACACTACCTTCACTGTAATTGTTTGCTTTTTTTTATAAAGGTGAGAGTTGGACTCACCTGCTTGAGGATGTAGCCTTATCTCAACAAACTCCTTGTATTCAGGAGCATCAGGGTACACTGAATTATATACTGGGGTATTCCTCACTTTAACAAAATACAGCTTTTCTTTTACAACCTACATGCTTTCAACAGACTGAATTCAGAGTTTGCTAAACGGTGCGTTTCCAACAGCTAGTTTAAAAAACCTCTTCTGGGGGGGGGGTCAGGAATATATATAACGGCTTACTGTACTTTTGGACAAAAACAGTCAAAATCCTCATATAACCCACTAATCTCTAAACATTACAACCTCAATAGCTTGCCTAACTAGTCATGTAAATGAAGGATCTATATTAATGTTCAGGGAAGAAATTTTTACGAATCTTAGTAAAATCCATGATCAGACCATTCTGATCTGGCTTAGGCTGAGCATAACACTGTCAGGGTTGAACACCCAATGGGTGTTTCCTTTTTAAATACTAAAGTTGCCAGTAGCAGGAAATGTTCTTGCATATTCTGATTATTTTTTTGTTTTCTTTTTTCCATTGTTGATTTAATACTTAGCACACATTCATGTAGGAGATACCACTAGCACTCCTAAGTCCTTTTTTAGTTACCACGGCATCTGATCATTCTTATGTTTTAAGCTTTAATAAAGCTTTCTGGACTTGCAGCTTCACTAAATCATACTCACTGGTTCTTCAGGTTAGAGAGATGTTTTGATCTTAGCTCTGCAAATGACTGATAGGACACCACTCTCCTGCTTTGCACAACCAAATGAGGCAGTGGAATTGGTATGTGAGATGACATTGAGCACTCTTCTTGTTTAGGTATCTTATGTTAATGACTGAAAGTAAATGCTAAGATTCATGGGAAGAAAGGCCTAGATAGCCCCAGGGCTGCTGCTTAAATTTGGGGACAGTTAATTGAGTTGGCCTTCTTGATTGGATGATTGAATACATTGAGTTGCTGGAAAGCAAAGGTTAGGCACACCATTGCTGTCATGTTAAATATGCACTTCTCATTCTTGAGAGAGACTGGGCTTTTGTCCAGATATGCTTTGTACTACTGTTCTTAGACCTTTTTGTTTTGTTAGCTTAATGCATTTCCATACTCAAAAAGCAGAGTTCCTGTAGCTATCTAGTTGTCATCCCAGTTCAGAAACCTGTTTGAATCTCCATAGTGGTATAGAAACTCTGCAATATAATCCAGTTCCACTGGAAATTGCAATAAAATGCACTCTTTTAAATGTGTGGTTTCATCTGCTATTGAAAGTGTGGGAGAAGGTTTGCTGCAAGCTAGAAGTGTAACACTTGCATAGATTTTTACTTTCAGAGGTTTAACCTTTTGTGGCTGTTTTTATTTAAGTGATGTATGAGTTGAGTTCTGTAAAACCCTATCATAGTGTATGTGACGTGCTCATTTTACTTACACAAATATTTTCTATGTTATCATTAAGTGGATGACAATCGTGCAGCAGAAAAATGGTGTGCCTACCCTTTAATGCTGCAGTTTAGAAAGAGAACTAATTGTATGTCATTTCAGACCATACTTTGAGAACTGTAAATAGATAGTGATAGTTGCATACTTTTATTGTTTTGGTTAGGAAAAGAATTAAACAACCAAACACTTAATTTTCTCAGATTAAAAGTCCTGGGACCTGACGATTGTAAGATTCTTGTCTGCAAAGCTTTGAAATATAACACATAATATCTGTGATCACTTCCTATTCAGGTTTTAAACAAAAAAAAAAAAACACCCAGAAGCTTTGAAACAACCATATTTCCTCAAAGGTCTCTGTTTTTTTACAAAAGGAAAAAAGTAGGTTATTTTTAAAGCACTAATTGCATTACTTTGGTAAATGCAATATAAAATAGCCATTATTGTTTTGTGAAGCATGGTTAAAATTAGTTAGTTGTCCCTTTCTAAAATTTCAGAAGCCTCTCAAAAATAGACAAAAAAGCTGCTGAATATTCAAAAAGATATAAATATATATTTTATTGTAGGTTTTGTAAAGTTAGTCTGTAATATTCAGGTGCACCTTTTTAATGTTAAACTTTTTTTAATGATTTCATCTCAACTGTTTTCTCCAAGGTGGCTCATCCTTTAGCTGTATCTCAGTCAAGATCCCTAAGTGACCCACTTAAGTCAGACTGCTCTGACAGGCCCCTTTGGTGTAGCTTTGAGTAGTGTTTGAGAGCATCTTGCCTATAGAAGAAATGGAATCAGTATTTATCCATTAGCATGCTTAATTTTCTGCTAACCAGACGTTTGCATGGCCAAAATCCCCAACTGACCATAGTTGGATGTGGAAAGATGTGGTTTGCTGCTGTCTTTGTAAGAGAAGCCTTGTTTTCTCCTATTTCCAGTAAATTGATACTTATATTGACATGTGGAAGAGATAGGCTTTAGGCCTGGTTTTCCCTGCTGTTTTTGAGGTATGTTAGGAGGGCGTAGCTAAATGCAATGCTCCAGAGATAGTGTTGTTTGTAGGAGAAACATCCAGGCATTTTGATCACATGCATCAAACCTGAAACCAGAATTGGATAGAATTATGGAATATCTATGGTGGTGTTGCTTGTGTCTGGATGACAAAAAGAAACTGTGAACATTTTTTGTGGCAACTTTGGCTTCTACAGATGAGGTCTCATGAAGGATAGTTTTCCCTCTGCTCCCAGCCCAGAAGACTAATGTTAGAGTGTGTGTATGTAACGTTTAAAATCAAGTTCACTATTGTTCTGGAATATAAATGTTGCTTGGTGACCTTTTGCTGCAGCAGGTTATACAGAAGAATAAGGCTTAGTGTTGTAGGGGTACAAGTGTGGAGTTAATTATTGTACAGTTCTGTGGAGAGAGCTCAGTGTGTAGAATATGTATCAGTTTTTTTACTTGGACTTGTAAAATATAAAAGTTCTTTCCTGACAATTCTGGAGATGTGATGGACTATTACCTCTCTGTCAGCCATTCTGAAACCTCATTTCCTGTGTCCTAGGCCTTTTCCTTTTCACTATAGCTATCAGGAATGGAAGTTAGAGGGTTTGAGCTCTTGGCCTTGCTTTGTAATAACCCCCCTTCAAGTTCACCAGTTTATTAAATTAGTTGAAGAATAGTTCCCCCAGAAGCACTTAAGATTCTGTTCATGCAGTAGCCCTGTGCACCAAGAATATGTCCTTGCTTCTGGCTGGTTCCAGAACTGTTCAATACTGCTTGCTGCTCTGTCTCCAAAAGAAAGGTTTAGTCTGAATGTTTTCTTGAATATTTTCTGATGCACATCTGGTATTAGAAAGCTGTCATTTTAGGTAAGTCCTTCCAAGTTCACTAGTTTATTAAAATAACACAAGAATAGTTGCCTCAGACGCACTTAAGATTCTGTTCTTGAATTAATCCAGTGCACCAGTCTGTCCTTGCTTTCCTATACATATTGGCTGGTGCCCCTGATATCGGATGGAATGATCGATATGTCAGTAGGCCAGTTAACAGTCCAGAAGTGGGGGGAAACATACTTTTTTGTGTGATTCCAAACCATCAGGATTTAATGAATTTAAGATTAAATTAGGTATTTTAGTATTTATGAGGCAAAAAAGACATGGCACTTCAGTGGGTTCAGGAAGAATACTTAGCATTCCCCTTTCTTTTTTTGGAAGCACTTTGCTAGAAATCTAAAATGGTAATTTTAGTCTAACCCCTTCAGTCCATTGGTGGGACAATTCAGCTGCTAGCCAAGACTGCCTGAAGGACTCAGGCAGCCTTCAAAAGAGACATTATATCAAAAATAATTGTATTCATATGTTTTTAGGTGCATAAATGAGGTATCTGTAGGAAGTTCTAGGGTGCCCGTGCCTTGATGGGCATAAGGCATCACTTCTTCCCACATTGTAATTTCAGAAACAAATTGGTTTTTCTAAAGATGTTTTTACTAATCTCACCTTGCTTGCTGCCTGTGAGTTACATTTTCTACTGTTGGCTTACAATATGTTGCTTGACTAACCAACTGTTTTCAAGCTTCAGTTTAAAATCATAGAAGAATAATGGAGTTGGAAGGAATCCTCACAAGCTCATTCACAAACATGCTTTCCTTGTAGTCTTCACCCATGATTTTAGTTTACAGTAAAGGTAGTAATTGAAATGCCTTTTAGCTCTGCAGAGTTACTTTGTGGTTTTACCTGTTTAGTGGAACAAAACTACTGAGTTTTGATAAGTGAAAAGTTTGCATATTAATGGGTGAATTAATTTGCCATGCTGTATGCCACACTGGCTTGTGTAGCAAACATAGAACAGAAACTGGTTCAGTCAGTGGTGGAGATTGTAATGCACTAGAGAAGAGAAGAGACTTATTTTCTGTTCATCCTCTCATCAACAACTTGCATCTTTGTATTAGGACCAGAAGAGGCAAGGTGGATTATATAGTAGAGGGTATATAGGCTCTCTAACATCATAGCTTGTATGGGCAGAGAAGAAGCGGGAAAGGAGTAGCAGGCTGGCCAGGGAGGAAGGCTGAGCATGAAGTAATCTTCAAGGGCTTGGACAAGGGAAAGGTGTGGAGTTTGAGATATGTGGCCTCTGGTTCTTAATATGGCAATGTATCTTTGAAATGTAGAATTTCAGGTATATTTTTGGTAATTATATCACAGATACCAACTCATGAGTTGAAATTTACTAAAGCGAATAAACTTCCTGCAAAAATTTAAAATTATACAATGACATATGAATTAGAAGTCACAGGTATTTATAACTTAACTTTTTGAGTTATTGCTGATACTCTGTAGCCTTCTAAAATAATCCATAGATAACACTCAAGATACCACAGAAGGAAGCTCTTAACTACTACAGCATCTTCCCCTGGCAAGATACTGGGATTTCATTTAGGCAAATTTGTATATTAATAACATATTCAGTCCTGCAGAATTATCTGTACTTGGGTAATGTCCTTTCCTTGTAACATTCTCAAGAAAGTAATAGCCTGATCACAGAAATTATTTTTATTGATATGTTTTTGAATCATAAGAAAATTAGAGTTTCTTCATTGTTTATAAAGTATACTCATTATGAGTTATCCATGAGAAGAAAATTATACTGAGTCATGTAGTTTATGAAAATCTGATTCAAATATTCCCTCTTCCACTCCAAAACTACAGACATGACACTTCAGCTTCTCATGTACCTCGCATTTGGTGCTATACATCAGAACTGTATAGGCTTGATAGGAAAATGTACAAGAATAATCACAGACCATTAACATGCTTGATTGACCTTTTTATAATTAAAAAACAAACACAGAAAAGGGACCTTCAGCACTTTTATTGT
Organism: Intellagama lesueurii; assembly: GCA_037013535.1. Taxonomy (NCBI): domain Eukaryota; kingdom Metazoa; phylum Chordata; class Lepidosauria; order Squamata; family Agamidae; genus Intellagama; species Intellagama lesueurii. The sequence continues at coordinate 215,712,622 of JBAJHW010000003.1, forward strand.
TACAGCTCAAGTCTTACTTTATCTGGTCTTCAGAGTCCAAGGTACTGTAGAAATTTTAGTTCACAGAAGATTGATTCCATTTTAGGTCAGATAATTTCTGTTGATGGTAATCTTTTGATCTGTCTTTAAGAATACATAAATCAATTTTTGTAATGTTCAGGCAGCTTCTGGGCGTATGCATCTGATACTTTAAAATAAACATTTCAGTAGATCATTTCAGGGCTTGAAGATTTGGGATCTAAATGGGGGAGGCTAGATGAAGTTTCCCAAATGAAGAGTAGTTTTAGACCATTGTGTAGTGCTCAGTTTGAAAGTATATCATTAGGGAATGGGTAGGGATTCTCTCTCTCCCTTTCGTCTTCAGGGAATGAGCAGTATTTAGAATCTTTGGCTGAAATTCAAGCCTTTTACCATGTAAATTTTAATATAAATTTACTGACAAGCTTTTTACATCAGATGACTGAAAATGGATCTTAATGTTTTAAGTTGTTGAACAGTATATTTCTTAAATGAAGGGGGAAAATAAAAAAAAACTAACTAGATTAGTATACCAGCATTAGTGATCTTAAGGGATTTTAGTATGTAATAGGAAAGTCTGATTTAAAATCTAATCTTGAATTGCTAGTCTGTAAACTAGGTGCGTTCTGCATTAGCAGGTGAAACTTGTTGAGAGAGGGTACGTGGCGGCTGTCACATACCCTAGCATCAGAAAAACAGATTACAGACTGCAACCTCTCTTGAGTCCCATTTGGTGGTTCTATCCATGGGATTTTTGCTTACAGCAGCTTACTGCTGCTTAAACATGTATAAATATGTTTGAGTGTTTTGCTCATAACTCTTTCTAACCTCCACTTGTTAAATTGTCAAATGTTGGTATTTTATCAGTCCGCAGTGTAAGTTATAAACTAACGTGCTTAGGATTTCAGCTTGTACACACACTGTTTGAAAACCCTCAGGGACAGTTTACACACTACCCTCACTCAATTCAGGTACTTGTACACTATTCTTAAACCTAGCAGTGACTTGTATTTTGTTTTTGCTTTTCTTTTGATGTGCTAATAGCACGTCCTTGATGAATGTCAATTTAAACTCAGTTCAGGTATCCAGGTATAACTCAGCCAAACCGATTTTAAAGCTGCATATTACTCTCCAGCACGCAGTGCCTCAGACACGTAGTGGCATTCTGTATATTCAGTTAATACTACTGAGCAAGATCGCATGGGGGTTCCTGATAATTATGTATTGTAAGAAATTTCTATATATAGTATGTGTATTATGCTATATACATATATATTATATATGTAATCTTAAACGTATATATTTAAAAATGCCACTACCAAGCCAGCACAGCTAATGTCAAATACATTCCTTGCTGCTTCTGTAAATGAAGCAGAGGCAGCTTCTCAGTATGGCTGTGGTTTCTCCTTCATCCCAGGTACTTCTAAACTTGAGCACTGGCCCTTGGATGTCTGACCTCTACATTCTAGTTATGCAATGTCTTTAGGAATTCTGTGCACTGGCCACTGTGATGGAAGCCAATGGGCCAGATTGGCTTGAATTTATTAGTAACCCTTCTGCCAAAGTTGGTATTTTATGGCAAGAGTGTAAACGTTTCAAATAATCAGCAGCAGCACATACCTTGTGGGAGTAGATGATCACTCCCACATTATGACCCTTTCCAGGTGATTAACCTCTTGTGCCATGCACTAATGCTGAATGTGTTGGCATTTTACACCTGTAGTGTTGGGTCTGTTTGCTGATCACAAAAGAGTGTAACATGTTAAAATAAAGCTTGAGGCATGTGCTGGCATTAATTGTGTTGTAACTGTGTGTCAGCAATGCCCCTGCTTTGTTATTTGATGTTTTACACTTTAGAAAGTTCTATTTATGTAAAGTACAGAAAAATGGCATTTTTCACAGACCTCCAAAAGTACAAGTGTCATGGAAACGTAAAACAGGAACCCCCTTTTTAATCTATGGACCTCATTTCAATATACTGTTTACAGTTTGACGGAATTGTATAATTTAATATTTCTCTTGTACTGTAGTTTGTATTTATTTACAGATTTTTTTTGTACTGTGTGATTTGAACTTTTTTCGTTCCTTGCTATGATCAACATTTTATGTAGTAGAGCACTTATGATCACAAAATTAAGGTTTTTGGTTTGATTGCACTACATTTAATTTTTAATGCAGATCTGATTTTTTTGACTGGACTTAATAAGCTGTGTCTTAATGTATGTGATAAGTACTTATAAATTTTTAATTCATGTGGTCCACTCTTTTTTTCTTTTCTTTTTTGCATTGTATGTCAAAAGCTCTGATTCCCTTGTTGTGCATGTGTTAAGGGTTTAACAGCCCTTTTGTATTCTTTGGCCATGTCATTTTGGAAACACATTCCCAGCTGTAATGTGTATGGTAGTTTTCACTGGATGCTAGACTTTTCAGAACCACTATTCTTCTAATAAATTTTGTTGTGAAAACTTGAATGGTTCAAAGCACTGGTTTCTGAAGTGTTTTTTAAAAATAAAGTCCTGTAAATATGTATTAGTTTAATAGAGAATGGTGTGAATTGATGTGTTTGTTCACAAACAGAACTGCTGCTAGTGAATGTCTTTGTGTTGCTGAGCAAATCCTTATGAAAGCAGAAATGTACACATGTATCAACTGCCTTTCCTCAACCACATTTTCAGCTCTTTTCTAAGCCACCTTTTTTAAAACTTATATGTAGATTTATTATCAATGATATGATGGTGTTGGCAATATTCTCAGTTTCTTCGGCTTGTATCTTTCCATACTGCTATTGTATCTGTTTTAGTAGTTGTGTTAGCTTTTTACATAAATTGATTAAATGTAATTGTTTTATATTGTTATGCTTAGCTGCTTTGGGACTCTGACAGAAAAGAGAGAATTGGAATATAAGCTCTATAAATAAATCATAAGTTGACATGGAAATTTTTACCTATCAATTTCATTTTTCTTCTTCTGAATATTCTTTAAATGTGGTAAGATTTTACCAAATCCTGCAGCATTGTGACTTTTGGGTGTTCTTTAGGATGTGGTAAATTTTACACTTCAGCATATAAAGTCATGTTCAGAAGAAATTCTTGCTACAGTAAAACAATGTAAATTAACTTGTTTCCATTTATGTCATTGGCCGAAATCCCCTTGCTTAGTGTAGTAAGTTGCAAGTAGAATAGGCCCTTTGAATCAGTAGGGACTTGGTGAGTCAACTCTTCTGAAAGTCCCATTAATTCAGTGGGCCTACTCTAGTTGCAACTTACTATGCTAAGCAAAGGAATTCAGCCATGGTGTCAAAAAAGTGCATAAGAACGAATGCTTATCTGCATATAGTATGTATATTTGATACTCAGAACATGGTTGCCAACAGAGTTAAATGTAAATGTAACGTGTAATCTACAACAGTGCTAGACAAAATGTTAAATTAATAATGTCTGCAGTTCTTACAACAACCTTTTCATCACCTCTGTTTCACGCACGGTGATTCACCATATTCATCTGGTATTTGTATGTCTGTAGCTACCTTGGTTGTGTGGTCTGCTCACTTCTCAAATCATGTATGTGTCATTTTCTGGTTCCTCTCTTACATCATCAAGAAACACCACCCAGGATAACGCTGTGTGAACAGGAGGAATCACAATTTTCTGTGGCTTTTTCAAAGACACAGTAGATGACTCGCAAGTCCATCAGGAAAGGTTTGGGGACTGTTTCCCTCATGAAATTGAAGTTTTAAGAAACAGATCTCATTATACTGATATCTTTGAGAACACATTACATTTCCTTCCCTAGGTGAAGGGATGCCATTCATTTTTTGTTGTGGGGGAGGTGGGAAAAGTATTATGCTACTTTTGGGGGACTTTACTGTCGGATCAAATCTACCTCCTAGGTGGCACAGTTTCCTCTCTGAGGCTTCATAAAGGAATATTGCATCTGTTACCAGAGTATTCAAAGAATATGATTTCATCCTAATCACTGCCTTTTTTTTCCTCTCCTGAGTGATTTATAAGTGATGAATAACTAGTAAGATGTTTTGTCATTCAGTTGTCTTGTTCATGTGTGTAGGCAGGGGCTATATATTGTATCCTCTTGTTTCCCTCCACACTTGAGGCCATGTTGGTAGAAGGTTGGACATTGTTTTTGTGGGGGGAAATTGAAAGCCTTTGCTTCCATTACAAGTTTTGGATGCATGTCCAACACTTCGCCATCCACTCCTAGTGTGAACATTTAATATTCGCTTCTTAATCATGGTCTCTGTGTTTCACATAATTGGGTTCCATGTAGGTACTTGATAAACATCTGTCAGGTTGGATGGCTAATGCAGGGAGATTGATGGTAGAGAGTTCCAGTGCTTTTCCCATCTGCATTTACCACAGGCACTCTTGGAGATTAACCTACTTCAGGGACAACTACATGTCCCAATTGCTGCATGAAATACCTTTCTTTTACCACTGTTTGCAGCAGAAAAGGACTAAAGTTTGGTAACAAAAAGATGGTTATATGTCTGCCCTTAAACACTTATGTACATACGTCTGGGAAATATCCAAATTCCATGTTTAAAAACAGTATGAAGAGAGCAAGAGTAGCAGTTTGTATCTATGTAAATAAAAGCTTTGGCACTGCAGTGAAGCTGGGTGAAATATACTTCACCTATCCCTGGTGCAGCTAATTTGATAAACTAGAATACGCATATTCAGGTGTTTTCCCCCAGCTTTATAAAAACAACAGTGCAGTTAGGAGAAGACTGAACATAAGAGTTTTAAGTTTACATCTCTTCTCTTGTATTCATCTATGTGCGCTTTTCTTGTTATACATGATTTAAAAACAAATTCATCCTGAATGAAATTGACTATTTATTCCAAATATTGGCAGATGTATTCTTTTTCCCTAGCTTTCTTTTTAAAAATCTATATGAAAATTTTCTGTTGCTTTCAGTTCATCAGATACTTGCAGGACTGACTGGAGGCACTGATGGTAACAATCTGATTCTAAACATCTTTACCTGAAATTTAGTCCTACTGAATTTAATGGGATTTTAATATTAATATGATTAATTTGTTTCAACAGTGAGTCATGCATGGCAGTGGTTGGTGCTGCTGGGACCAGAGAAGGCAAAGTAGCCCTTTTGTGTTTTGATTGATTCATATATTCCCCATATATGTGTGTGTGTACACAGATACAAAATTCTGGATCCCATAAGGATGTGGCTAATCAGTTAAAACATACATTTAGAGTGATGAACAGAACATTAAAACCGAACTATGGCAAGACATTTCAGCTTCTGTCTTTTCCAGTTGCTCTGATTCAAACTTTGCTGTATCTTATAGTTCGTTGTATGAACCTAGGCAACAACACCTGACAAAATTCTGTTCCCTTTTATATACTCTTGTCACCACGGATATAGCCCTATTTTATTCAGATTAGCTGAAGAAAGTACAAGCCAAAATATTGTGTCATTATTTATTTATTTTTCTGCTTAAAATCTTGTGTTTGTGTAACTTTATTACGCATCTTAATTACAGCTTCTCTCACATTCACCTGTGACTGGCAGCACTTTAGTCTTTTCCATGTATTTCTAAGTTCTGTGCTCCCCTGCATACTCCAGATATTTGATCCCAGTAATTACAAATGATGCACAACTGAACAATACCTTATTTATATGCCAATGACAAACCTTACTGTGTTGATTTTTATGGGTAAGAGAAGGGGAAAAAAGAACCTGACAGTAGCAAGTATAGGTGGCAACACTCATTAAAAGTAGGGAAAAAAGAAAGCTATGTGTTTTTCCTTTTCATCTCTTTCTCCATCTTATGCACATAGACGAGTCTACTCTACATTTGTTAGCAGCAGCACAATATAGAATGTCTACATATTTCTCCCACCATAACACAACATGGGTGATAAGTCAAGGCTAGATTTACTTTCCCCATTGCTTCTAAATGTACACTGTCATTGAAGTAGGGATTGTTGCGCATCATTTTAATGTCACAGTTACCGTTGGAAAAATATGTTAGTGTGACCTTTTCCTTAAGCTCTTTTATGATAATATATTTAATTTTTCAGTTCTATAATAACACATTACTCCCTTTGAAATAGCATTGTGAGATTCATGGTTGCAAATAAATGCAAATTTACTTAGCAATGCAATGCTGAAAATAACATTACTTTCTAAACCAAGGTTTCAGAAGTGTCTTTTTTGCTTTGTTAAAGAATTTGGTTAACTCAAGCATAGCTGCTATTAATAAAGATTTCATGACCTCCTATTGGTGAAGTTTTAAATCTATTTAAGTATAAGCAGGATGAGTATGAGTATGCTACAGGATGCTGTATGAGTTGGTCCTCTTGTAGTCTTGGCTGTTGCTTCTACCATGCAAAGACATGTCTGAGCTGAGCCCATTTGTGTATAATTGTGTGGCTTCAAAGGTCTGTTGGTATACATAGCACTTTGAATACTCCAAAATTGATTGTAGGCCTGGGTGATGGTGCAAATTGCAATTTGTTCTTTAAAACAAAGTTTGTTGTTGACAACTCTGCAAAGGACAGGAACAACAGCTAGATGAGTGTGCAGGAAAATGGGTTGTGCCAAAGACTTCCGAAGAACACTGGAGCTCCTCTAAGCACATTCTGGGGAAGGCTGTATCTTACATGCAAGAGGTCTGGGAACAATCCCTGGCATCTCCCAGTACAGCTGGGAACAAAGACAGTTGCTTTCAGTTAAAAAACAGTGAAGATCAACCAATGCTGTACAAGGCATATTCCTGTGAACCAATGGGGCTTTGGACAACCATCCCCTGTGTCTGGCAGCAATTAAAGGCAATTCAGAATCCCACCCATTCCCACATTTTCACTTTTGGGTGGGTTCTCTATAAGAAAAACGAAACGGAGAAGGATAGAAATATTGAGGCATCTTAAATCCCAACAGATTTATTTCACCTTGCTCTTTCGTGGATTAGAATCCACTTCCTCAGACACATGGAAGACAATAGTTAGGCCACAGGTTTATATACACAGGTAAGAATCCTGTAGATTTGTAAGGTTTGGGTAACTTGCTGTAGCTAATTGACAGGGTGCTGAGGCACATCTTGGTACAGTTGGGCACACAACTAGGCACATGATGGAAATGCATCCTAGCACCTTGTCACTTAGCTGCAATTAGCAGTGGCAAGTCACACAAACGTTACACATGCACCAGTAGGATTCTGGCCATGGGCTGCATGGTAGCATAGGGGATGAACCAAGTGAGATAGGGAACAGGGAGTGACAATTACATTGGTGATGAACTTTCATAGTGACAATGGAATTATTAACACTGGTAATGAAAAATCAGTGCATTGATTACACAGACATCCTGCAATAGTTTGAGCAATATGTCAGTCAATAATAATGGGATTATTAACACTGGTAAGGAGCATTCAAAGTATTGATTACAAGGATACCATGGTGCAGAAGGAGTTTTCAAGAAGTTATGCAGAGGTTAGAATTATATCAAGAAAAATATCAGCTACAGTTGGATGTAAGATTGTAATTAAAACTCAGTGTATTAATATATGCTGAAATCCTGTTGCCATAAGCAGTGGAAGTTATTTTCCTTATCCATTCATCAGGTGCTTGGAATCAAAAAGGGATCTAGTGAGAATGGGGAACATCCTCTGCAGTTTTAAAGAAAAATGGGAAAGGAAAGGATAGAGTGACTCCTTCGAGTGTAACGGGAGGTATGTTTACTGGAGCAAAATTAAATGCAAAATGAAATTGAGAACAAATAATAGAAATGGAAGAGCAGAAAATGAGGTCAACTATGCACTGTACTTTTGTGAGAATTGTGAGCCAAAAAATAGGCTATGTTGGTGTGTAGGAAATAGCATAATGTTTGCAAATTCAGCAAAAATTTGCTCTTTTGTGTTAGCAGACCTGTGCATATACTACCTCAAAGGCTATGGCCACATTGGCAATAATCATTGTCATATAAATTACAAGAAATCTTTGTTTTTTTCTTTTAAAAAAAATTCTATTTTCAGTAGCATAAAATGAAGTAATGTTACAAATAATCCTTGTTGTAGATGAATGAAGCCTTAACCCTTGTTCTGGATTGATAGGGTCCTAACCCTGAAATATTTATGTTGAACAGGAGTCCACTGCTTCCTGAAACAATGTGTTCTAATGTCAAATGTTTAGCTGCTATCTTTTATCCTGCAATTTCTTCCCATACCTCTATCCTGAGTAGTATGTGCAGTTCCCACAGTGGTTTGCACTGCTGCCAAAGATGTAAAAGAACAGGCAAGTCAGGTATATATCCTGTTCTTGCAACTGTATCATCAAAGCCATGGTAAGGTGTTCTGTTTTGCCAAGTTTTAAGAACAGAGTCACAGTCTTCAATATTTCATCAAATATTTGCAGAGAATGATGAGCATTATTAAGGCATGTTGACTCAGAAGTGAATCTCACAGTTCAGTGGGATTACTGTCTACTAAACCACCAGATATGGATAGTATATGTGCACAAAAGCATCATGAACATTGCCATGGCTAATTGATAAATTGCCAGCTACTTTCCAGATGTATTGCCGGGTATGCAACTGACACCATGTCAATTAGCCATAGGAAATGTCTGCACTTGGTTCTACTTGCATATAAATATCAACTAGGATTCTGGTTGGTATATTTAAGATTGCAGATTAAGTACCAGTTACCAATGCCAAATGATATTGGGTAGTGTAGTGCAGTAGCTGCAATGTTGAGTTTGATTGTGAAAACACTGTTTACTCGTAATTACTATGTGATTGTGAGAACTGAAGCCTTTTTTTAACAGTATTGGGCCAACAGATTTGATGGTAAGTCCAGCAGTTTTGCTAGCAGGATCATAGTGAATGTGGTTCTGTGCCAGCCTACAGACTTACGGATTTGACTCCGAAAGTAGATCTAGAGGCTGCCGATTTCCATTGTTGAATTGCTGAATGCTGGACTCATAGCATTTGGGAGGCCCCAGCAGTGTGGCATGAATGTTGCCTTTTGTCTAGTGTGTGTCCTTAGGGTTTTTTATATCCGTACAAACTGTATAGGGGACCTGGTGTATAGATCTCTATCAAAGACAAATGCTTTATAACATTTGAATATTTAATTCAAACAAAACTGTCATTTTGTAAAACTGATTTGCATGGAATATAGCTACTGTTATATAAACTATTAGAAGATAGGTACCAATTTTTAACAAGTTATGGACAAATCATCTGACGTTATTAAAATAGATTATGGATTCTGTATAAGGTGACTGAGTAGACTGAATTAAGGCAAAGTAAGTTATGCTTTACTGCCTTGAAGTGACTGAGACCAGTTAGTCAGGATTAATATAGTCCTCTTGATTTCAGTGGGATTGATGTGTGTTTAACATAGTTTGGATCCAAGCCGTAGAGTGAAATGAACTTCTGATTTATATAAATCCGTGAACTATTCCTTGTGTGGCTCATGATTTATACTCTTAAACTACATGGTCATTCTCTTTAGTGCTTGAATTGTTTGTTTAGGCCATTTCTCAGAGTTTGAGGTTTGTTTGTTTTTTTCAAAGGCTTTCATGAATTCATCAGTTAGCAGTCTCTTATTTGCATATTTATGTTATAAGATACTCCATCCAGCCATGGTTTCTTCCATGAAGCTGAGCTGTACGTCCCGTCCGGGGTGTTTGTACTATCGCCAGCAGGAAAACAGTGTGTTTAGTAGAGGAGGGGCATATGCAGAAAGCTCCGAAATGTCCTTGATAATCAGAAAAATTAGCAACGGCCATTGTGAAAAGCCCTTGAAATGAAAGCAGTACGTGGGTTAATGTTTCAGCATGATAAATCTCCCCTAGTTTTAAGGGGATGGACTGAATGATAACATTTTTCAATTAACTAGAAGAAGGCTGTTAGATGCGTCACAGCTGGTGATTAAAATGTTTTATGGGAGAATGAGGGGGAGTCTTTGCAATTACACTGTGTTTGAATGATTGGTCCCTTCTTTGGAAGGGATGGGGGCATAGTGTGAGGTATGCACCAAACTACAGCCAAGGTTTTTGTAAATCTGAGACATAAACCAACTTGCCTAAAATGTTCAAAATAATAAAACGCAGGTGGTTTTTACAATCAATACAAGCTGTTCTTTCAGATTTCTTGGGTCTGAAATCAAGTGGGGTGAAAGCATATTGGTTACATTGTATTTATTTCTCCACACCTTCCTAAAATTATCTCCCCTCCCCGGTCAGAATACAGTGGTGCCTTGACTTACGAACTTAATCCGTCCCAGATGTTTGTAAATTAAAACGTTCGTAAGTCAAATCAGCATTTCCCATAGGAATGCATTGAAAACCAATTAATCCATTCCGGCTGTTTTTTGTTCTTATGTCGAGGCGCCGTTTGTAAGTCAAAGCATTAGTTCCCATAGGAACTAATGCAAAACCAGTTAATCCATCCTCTACCACTAGGGGGAGAATTTTTCTTTAAACCTAAGATGACTTAGGTTAAAAAAAAGGGCAGGAAAGGAGGGAGGGAGGGAACAAACACCTTTTAAACAGAACACCTTTAAAACCAAGCAGCTTTAAACCAAACCAAGCACCTTTTAAACCAATTTTTACATTTTAAAATTACAGTACCAGGTAGTACCAGGCAGTCCAAAGTCCATTTCCCGCTTTCCCTGCGTTTTTTTTGTTTGTAAGTCAAAGCTCTGTTCACAAGTCAAAGCAAAATTTTGCGAACGGAGCTGTTCGTAAGTCAAAATGTTCGTACGTCGAGGCGTTCGTAAGTCAAGGCACCACTGTAAAAGGCATGAGTAGTGTTGTGAAAATGCCCTTTAAGTTTGGCTAAACTGAATTTTCCCCCTCAGCCCATCTGGTGTTATATAAATGTATGGGTTAGGTTTGAAATTGGGAGGGGGGATGACTTTGGTTTGACTGTATTTGAGGAGGGGGTCCTGTGGGATGTTCTCTGTCACAACTTATAAGGCAGTGCAACTGAACAGAGATTTTGTGTCACATTATGTTGCCCCTTCAGCTTGAATGGAAAGGCGCAGTCCTGTTATATCAGAATTTTAGGGATGTCCCTTCTGATCGTTGGTGCTGTGAATTGGCTGCTGAAAAACGTAAGGGGGAGGGGAAGAATCACTTCCCTGTTGATACTTAAAAATCCACGGTTGTGTTTTATAAGTTTATAGCTATGTGTTTTTTTTTACAGAGCTATAATTGTGATGCTTAGAGTGATCTGAAAGGAACAGAAACACTTAGCCTTGACATTTTGTTCCGCTGCTGCTTCTTGTGCCTCCTGAGGTACAAAACATACCTGTAAACTTACAGTCTAGCAAGCTGGTCTTCCAAGAAGCTAAATGGAGATGCAAAATCTGTGTTTGCTGAATAGTGAGAAACATTGGGTAGAGTGGGTGGTAAATTGGACATTTTTTGTGTATGGATACATGACAAATCAGGTGGAGTGTAAGGAACAGCTTGTTTTTGTTTCCTTTTCTGCAGTTGGGGAAGATGCATGTTTCTTCGTCTTGTGAAGATGAGGGGAAAAGAAGGCTCTTCTATGTTTTGTGTACAAAATGAAAGGCTTTTGGTGGTTATATATATATATATATATATAAGCTCAATTCAAAGCATTGATAATACTTAATTTCAGGAACCATATTCCTGTGGCTAAATCCACCAAGTCCATCTAGATAGACTGAAGGTGACTGTTGTTTCCTACTGCAGCAAATCTTTTGCCTCCACCCTAAAAATCACTGTAGGTGCTTAGTAATTTTAAAATATTCTGTATTAGCATGTTTGCATCTTTCAGAACAAAACAGAAAATAGTCTTGATATGTATGTATAGGAATTTGTGCACACATGCTAAATGAGAACAGAACACCAATCCATGGTGGCTCCATGCAACATACATACATCAGTATCCAGCTATGCAAATAGCTCTGTAGTCTTGCAAATTCTGAAAAGCATTAATTGTGGTGCTGTGCCTGTTGCATGGCAACAGTTGTATTTATACAAATGACAGTTACTGCCCCTTGATTTTACTCTGTGATACTAAGTGACAAAGTAGAATAGAAAGCAATGAAAGCTGCTCTAAAAGAGCTATGTCAGGCAATGTGAGAGCCCAAAGTCAGAAGGCAATGAGGTGAAATCTGCTACAGGTGGCTCCAGGACTCTAAAGTTGCCTAATAATCCTTTGATTAATGGGTGTGCATTTATGAAGGGTGATGCAGCTTCAATTCACCTACTCCCTCTTGTCTCCCACCAGATTTCTTATTGACACCCATAGCACATGTGGGTGGAGGATGGGCAGGGAGACCAAGAGAGGAAAAACCATAGGTGCATTCTTTTTCATGACAGTGTCAGTATGAAAGAGACCACAGGTTTCTTTAGGTGCTAATAAACTCAGTGTTACCACTTTCTGGAAAGTCAGGGAAATGGAAATTGGTCAGGGAAAGTCAGGGGAATTGGTCTGAAGTCAGGGAAAGTCAGGGAAATTGTGATTAAAATATATTCAAGCAGTGGATTTTTGACCTGCTGCTACAAAAGCATGATCTGTTCTTGTGGCAACTGGAATAGAGAAGTAGCAGAATACAAGTAAAACTTAATGATGCCCTTTCCCAGCTCCACCTTTTTCTCAGCTCCACCCCCAGCAACCAGCCTAATGTGTTCGTTGAGCTCTGTCCCTGCATGGTTTCCAAGGTCTGCCTGTAGCATTTGCAAAGCAAGGCTAGTTTAAACATTTAGCAAGATACAAACTTTAAACATCTGTTTTCATCCCTACCTGCTAGTACTGCATTTAATGTACATATAAAGATAAGCATGTTTTTGGGTCATGCTTGTGTATGGAATGGACATTTTGTCTCCTGCTAAACCCAGCACAGAGTTTCAAATGATTTTTGCTGCTGTTGGATTTCACAGTTAACTAGCACTTTCTACTCTGCACCATGCAAAGTAAAGTTTTCAAATGTGATTGCTTGTTCCTGATGGAGTTTACAGAGTACCAGCTCTCTCTACCTCTTCCCTGACTTCTCCCATGCATAAAGGTTACAAATGAGGGTTGTCTGCTTCTCTAGATTGCAGAAATGATCTGCAAGCATTTAAACTCCACCTCCTTTCTTGCTGCTGATCTGCTCATTACACTTTCTGGAACCTGAAAGTGAAACTTTTCCAGCTTTGGAAAGTTCCTACTTGCCAGAAACAAATCTGCTAACATCTTGGTGTCAGGCAGGTGGTTCTGTGTACGGCTGTATCTGAAACCACATTTTGAAGATGGCTTCTAAGAGGACAGTTTTAAATATGCAGTGGCTGGATTTCAAACTTCATCCTGACTTCGTTCCATGGCTATCACCATTTGCTGGAGACAAATGCAAAGGTTATTGTAAAGTGTGCTACAAAACCTTTGAACTAAGTAATATGGGAATTAGAGCTGTGGAGTCTCATGCACAAGGACCATTACATCAGAAGAACCTGAAAATTACATCAAGTCAACAGTCCATCGCCATATGTTTAGGTTCAAAGCCAAGTGCAAGTTCAGATAGTAAAACCAGAGAGAGTGAAGAGACAGCCCCTGCAAAAACTGGAAAACATGATCAGAGTGATGAAAATGGCAAAGAATTACCCACCACACAAACTAGTATGGCTGCCTATGTAATCAAGGACTATGTTAGGACAGCAGAGTGCCTGTGGGCTTTGCAACTGGTGATGAAGAAGATGTCATTTAACTCTTGTAACAACATCAGTGAGTTATTCAAGCAAATGTTCTCAGATAGCCAGATAGTTCAGCAGTTTCATTTTGAAAAAACACAAGCAGTGTATGCTGTTGCTTTTGGCTTGGCACCATATTTTTCTGATCTTTTACTGAAACAATGCCAAACATTCGTTATCTGTTTTGATGAAGCTTTGAATAAGGTGGTTCAAAAGGGACAGATGGATTTAGTGGTTCATTTTTGGAATGATTACGGTCATAAAGTTTCCACACGGTATCTAACCAGTGTTTTCATTGAAACTGCTGCTGCTGAAGACCTTCTTCAGAAGTTTCAAGAAGGCATATCTTCTTTATCAGTTGCAAAATTATTACAAGTATCTATGGATGGGCCAAATGTAAATCACCTTTTTCTGAGAAAACTGAAAGAAGAAATTAAAACCAACCTTGACTGTAAAGGAGAAGGAAAATAATTTGGAACTTGTACCCTTCATGTTGTACATGGGTCTTTTAAAACAGGATTGCAAGCAGTGAAATGGGACCTGAATTCAATCTTGTGCAACATGTATTATCTGTTCAAATATTCTCCAGCTAGGAGGGCATCATACACTGCTATGACTGGAAGCACACTATTTCCCCTGAAGTTTTGCTCCACTAGGTGGTTGGAGAATGTGCCTTGATAGAGCTATGACTGTTTTTGAAACATTAAGAAGTATGTGGAAGAAGCAAAACTCGCCCACAGTAAACCTGCAGTTTGTATAAAAGCTGCAATGCAAGATCCACTCATGAAGTGCAAAATGGCTTTCATGAAAACGATTGCTGGAGCTTGTGAGCCATTTCTGCAAAGGTTTCAAATCCAATAACCATTGGCACCTTTTTTGTATGAAGAACTTTGTAAGCTGTTTTTATTCTTTAAAAACAGATTACTTGTATTCTAATTTCTAACTTGATTATTACTGCAATTTCAAAACTGTAAGTTTCATAATGTGGCATCAGAGAAACCATTTTAGATAGAACATTTATATAATTTTAGTGTACCTTTAAAACAATAACAAAAATGTTATGTCATTTTTTAGCATTCAGAGTTTACTTGAATTGAAGTTTGTATCTTGGTGTAATTTTTGGTGGAATTGCAAAACGATTGCTGCAGTTAATGTTGAAAGAGGCTGATATTAAATCTCTTACTTTGACAAATATTTTTGCAGTTGAGACTTGTGTAGTTGTAGAGTGGAACATTTCATTAATACAGTGGAACCTCTACTTACGAACTTAATCCATTCCGGAACAGTGGCCGTAAGTTGAAATGTTCGTAAGTAGAAGCACCAGCGTAGGGCCGGGCTACTAGCCCGGGAAAGCCTGCGTCGTCGGCGCGGAAACCCTGGCCCAGCAGCGGATGGCGGCGGAGAAAGGCGGCACTTGCGGCGAGCCCCGGGAAAGCCTTCCATGATGGTGGAGAAGCAGCGCTGCGGCGGAGAAAGGTGGCGATAGGGGCAAGCCCCAGGAAAACCTCCCATGGCGGCGGAGAAGCCGCGCAGCGGGGGAGAAAGGCGGTGCTTGCGGCGAACCCCGGGAAAGCCTGCGGCGGCGGCGCTGGAAGTCCGGGAAGCTGAGCCCAGCCGGGATGGTCCGGCGGCTTGCCTCCTGGCGGCGGTAGCAGCAGCGGTGGAAGCCCGGGAGGCTGAGCCTCCCTTTTCCTAACCGTTGGGGTGAAAGAGCTACAAAGAAGCAGCCTCTTCGCCACCAACGGTTTGAATTTCCTGCCCTTTTCCCCTGCCCTTTCCGTTCGTAAGTAGAAGCTCCGTCCGCAAGTAGAGGCAAAATTTTGTGGCCGGAGCTGTTCGTATCTTAAAATGTTCGTAGGTAGGGACATTCGTAAGTAGAGGTTCCACTGTACTTGTATTAATGCAACACAGCCTATTCATTTATTAACTTGTGGTTATATTTGAATGGTGGTCAGGGAAATTGACAAATGTTGGTTAGGTAAAGTCAGGGAAATAAAAAATAAAATTTCAGTGGAAACCCTGCTATAGTAAATAAAGCAGACTCATACAAGTGCTTTGAGTGCATATCTTGTTCATTTAAACACTATTTTATTTGGCCTCTGGAGGTTGCAGTCCTAAGCTCATTTGCTTGGAAATGTTCAATTAAAATCATTATGATGTTCAGATAAATGTACTTAAGATTTGTATGTTAGTCCTCAAAATCTCATTTTCTCTAATTACCTTCACAAATGAAGAAAGGTTCTCAGAGGTTGGACAGAATCTAGGGTGATTCTGGATACGCCTCATCCATTCACTTTAACAGTCTAGTCTGAGTGATTAATTATGGCTGCCATTTGCAACTAGATAGAGAAGTTATTTTGTTATTGTCTTTGTTTTTTTAAAAAGGCAGACAGCTGTTCCTTCCTCATGGCGCAGTGGTTAAACTGCTGTACTGCAGCCAAAACTGTGCTCACGACCTGGGATTCAATCCCAGGTAGCCGGCTCAAGGTTGACTCAGTGAGTACCCAGCTCGCTGGGGGGGGGGGGGGGCAATGTGTAGCCTGCATAATTAACTTGTAAACCGCCCAGAGAGTGCTTGAAGTGCTATGGGGCGGTATATAAGCAGCATGTACGCTTCCGTTAGAAGGTCTTCTCAGGAATAAGTGTAGGTGAAGTCTTTTGTTCTACGCTTCAACTGTTTCATGGAGTCTGGATTTAAAGTCTCTTCTTCATTTTTGGTAGAGAAGGTAGGAATGGATCTTTGGAAAGGAAAGTCACCGTACACTGTGTATAGGTGGTAGCTTAGGAGATTCTGTTTTGGGCTGATTGCTTATGGCAGATGGGGTCTTTGCTAAAGTGTCACACAAAATAATTAAAAGAATCAGAAACTGTAGAGTCAATTGCATTTATATTGTGATCTGCCTATACTGCACATTTTGTACTCCGTTCGGTGATAGGAAAGGTTGCTTTTTTGGACTATAACTTCCTGAATCTCCCAAATTCATATTCTGCGATTCATAGCAAAAAAAAAAAAAAAAAAAAAGGGGGGGGAGGCTAGCTGGTGTCCTCCATATGAAAGACTACAGCTCCCATCCCTGCTGTGTTTCCTGGGATGATAGATTTTGATAACTTCTACGCATCTGCTGGGCATTAGGTTGAGGAAGGCTGTTCTATATAGACTGTTGTTTGTCATCTGTACAACATGCTGTTTGAATGTGACTGTTTCCGGTAAAATAGCCAGTTGTGCAAAGTAGTGATACGATCCATGTAACTTCCTCATTGTGGAATTGTCTCTCCCTTCAAATATCCTAACTTGAAATAACTTCAGTTCAGATATACCAATGGAGAGAGTAAATATGCAGCAGTAAGGTCTCAAATTCATACAAAAAGAGTAGAAAATATTAAAATTACCATCAAAATTAATAACATCTGGGAGAATCAGTTGTTGAAGGCAGCTTTGAATAATTGTTTTCACCAGTTTCCTAAACATAAAGAGGGGAGGAGCCTGGCATTTCTCAGTTGGTTACTTTTTCCAGAGACGGGGGGCCACCATTGAATAGGCTCAATTCCTTATTGTTGCCTTTTTGGCCTCCCTTGGTCTGGTTACTTTTAGCAGCATAGACTGAGAGGAGCAGGTGAAGCGTGTAGCTGATTTCTGAGAGAGACATTTGGAGAAGTATTGAGATCCTAAACCATTAAGGGCTTTATAGGTCATAACCAGTACCTTGAATTAAGCATGGAAACTGATAGGGAGCCAATGAAGGCATGCCAAGACTGAGGATATATGATCAGATATACTTGTCCCAGAAATCCGTCTGGCTGCTGCATATTGGACCTGCTGAAGTTTCTATACTATTTTTAAGGGACAATTACAGTACTCTATTTTTGAGATTACCAATTTGTGAACCACTGTTACTAGATATTTCTTAGCCAAGTAGGGACATAAATGGGCAATCAACCAAATTTGATAAAAGGCATCCCATATCACTCCAAGCTTTCTTTATTTAGCAGTATTGTTTAAGGGCAGGAGCAGTGGAAAGTGTTATTTGTTGCTGCTCTTAACAATTGGGAGTTAGAAACGATCTTACTTGCTGATCTACTATATCTCCTCTAGAGATCTATTATCAGATCCAGATCCACAATCTGCCCACCCCTAGTTTAAAGCATTTAGTTGATAATCTTTTCCATGGATCCTGTCTTCAATAACCCCTTGATTGACATAATTAAATATTGATTTTTTTTTTTTTTACATCTGAATAATGCTGTAACTAGATTTACTGAAGCATTTTGTTTCCTGGGAAGATCTACTATACATGTGCTTGAATTAGTATTAGGCTGGCAAATTACACTTTTACCTGAGGAGGCCAATACTATGCTGAATTACTGATTGGCAGCAACTCCTTATGAATGAACTGGAAATGAAATGGAGTGGGTGGAATTGCAGATACTCAAAGATGAAGTTAAAATATTGAGCAAATCAGCTTAGTTAGGGACATGCTATAGAATAGCACTATAAAATTAGATTTTTAATCTGAGTGAGTGTGTCCTGCTTCACAATGTAGCTGGAGCTTAATATTTTTAATGTCCCTCTCTGCATAAGAAAGCATACATTCACACACTGCAAACTGTCATGTTAGAAAGAAAGGTAGGCTAGACCTCTTGTCTATGACACATAGTTTTCTATATGCAAATATTTTTATTTTTATTTTTGTATGGGGGAGCATTTTATTATGATCAGCTTGAAGTTGTACAACTCAGAGACATACTTGTTTTCTTTGGAATCCATTACCAGTATTTAGTGTAAAATCCATCCAGTACATAGTGATATAAACTTAGTGGTTCTACTCAGACATAACATCAACCCATGGTGCTGTCAAAGAGTTTTTTGTTTCCCACCTTGCTTCCCTTGTTATGATGCACTTCATTTCATTATAAATGATAGTTTGCTGTTGTGTCTGAATGCAAACTATGGTTTGTTCTTACCCTGCATGTTTGAAACAAATTTGTACATTTGTTTGCAAGGTATGTGTGAATTATAGTTTGCTAGTTCATATGTAATGTCAAACTTTGATTTGCTGAAGAAGAAATAACTAACTAAAATTGAATATGGAGGAGGTGCATGAGTACAAAGGTTGACCACTTACTGTCAAATCATGATGGTTTGGGAGTAAAATGCGAGCCAGTCCAGTAATGTTGTACCTGAGTTCCCAGAGGATCAAACTTTTATGATTATGATTCTCTATCCTGGACCTGGTACTTTTTATACTTAATAAAGACAAACCTTTTAATTTTGGATTTTCGTACTGAGACTTATTTCTAAAATATTGTAACCTAGAGCCACTCCCAACTCTCAGTATACTCTGGCTGAAATCCTGTTGCTTGGCATAGTAAGTCATAACTAGAGTAGGCCCATTGAATCAATGGAACTTACAAAGGAGTTCATATACCAAATCTCCACTGATTCAATGAGCTGACACCAGTTGTGACTTGCTACACAAAATAACATGATTTCAGACACATGTCAGATTCAGCCCTTCATTTTAAAGTATTTCTTCTTAGGAAAGAGTATCTTTAAGCACCAGAGTAAGTCAGAATTATTAGTTTTTCATGCACACCCAAAGAACATATCTGTCAATATATGCTTTTCTGCTGTTTCTAGGCTGACATGACCTTTTTATACTCATTGTTTTTATCTTTAAATATTGTCTTTCAATGATGTAAGCCACCTTGGGTCCTTTTAAAGGAGAAAGACAGGGTAAAATCAAAGAAACAAACAAACTTGGTTGCCTGACTGTACACCTCTCCAAACAATGAAGAACCTGGCTACCTGCTTTAGGAACAGGAGATAGCAGATTTTAAAGAGAGTTTTGCTGTTCTGAAATGACCAAGTTATCATCCTTAGCAGGCCAAACCTTCCCCCTTCTCGTGCTCTGTCTAGGGTTGCCATTCCTCTCCCCCCCCCTCCTGAGCCTAGTGGCTATTTTAAACAAGTCTTGAAAATCCACTTTTAAAATTTGGAGAAGTGGCAGTTGATGTGAAGAGAGCAGAGCCTGACTTCTTTACATAGTGTGTTCAGTCTATTAAAATATGGTACAGGGTACTGGAAATATTGATATTATAAAGAGCCAACAATGCCATGTTTTATGGCAACTCCTTTGGGATTTTGGTTGAAATAAATACCCTGTTTCCCTGAAAATAAGACCTAACCTGAAAATAAGCCCTAGTATGATTTTTCAGGATTCTCGTAATATAAGCCCTGCCCCAAAAATAAGCCCCAGTTAAGTGAAACCCCGCCCTCCATCATTGTGCAGCAACCAGAAGACGACATGACTGTATTTGAATAAATGTAGATTATTGTACATGAAAAACAAACCTGAAAATGAGCCCTAATGCATTTTTGGAGCAAAAATTAATCTAAGACCCTGTCTTATTTTCAGGGAAACACGGTATATTCCCAGATATCTGGTCAGTTGCCTCCCAGGGCCAGGAGGAGATATCCTGTGGGAGGCATTTAGAGTCTTGCTCTTGCATTTGTTTAGGATTATATTATTTATTTTAACCAAAGTTTCAGTAAAGCTTTCCATGTTTGTGATCGTGATCTGTTTATTGTCTAAACCCAAAGTCTATGACCACAGCCTACCTGTGGGAGGGTCTGTTATCCCAGCTACTCCATTGCTATAAAGAAATCCAGTACTTGTGGGTAGGATTGTTATCTTTGCCATTGAAGAGTTCAGTGAACAAGCAAAGAAATTAGAGAAACAAGGGACCTTGTTGTTGCTTGTCTCTCTTGCTCAGATAGATTTTCCCAGCACAGAAGTTTTTCTGTTCTTAAAGGTGTCAGTAATAATGTAGGGTCTTGTCCTGACAACTTTTCTGTGGGCTAAAGGTTCACTGTTGGATGGCTAAGGAGGAGATTACAAATGTAACTTTACTAACATGGAGTGGTTGCTTGGTACTGATGAACAGATAGAACTGCTCTTTCTCCAGGGCATACAACTTAAGGGAACAACAAGGGGAGAGAATGTGGAGGATTTTCACTATAAAGTGATTCATTCCCCAACCCTTGCTTTGTACTGACCGTTTCTCTCTCCCTCTCTCTAGTGAGGACACAGCAGAGGCAAAAGCAATAAATTGTCTTGGCCAGCCGAAATCTCCATTGGAAAAATTTATGGTCAGACTGTGCACATACCACCAGAAGCACTTCGTCCGTGTCCTAAACGACATATGCACTGAAGTACAGACAGGCTGCAGCGGGCAACAGTTACCTGGACCTGAAAACATGGATGTGTCCACTTGTAGCTCAAGCTGCAGCCAGTATCGCACTGAGAACCAGGAGCTTGGAACTTCTGAATCAAAGCTCCCTTCATGTCTGGACCCAGAGCAGTCAGGGCCCCATGGCTCTCTGCGCCTACTATGTCATGCCCTGAAGCAGGCTGTTGATCTGAAATCTACTGACAGAAGAGAAAACTGCAGTCCGGTGGTCAGAAGAGACTTCCCCGAGATTCCTAACATTAGAACAAGTTCTGCAAATCCCAGGGACAGTCCTACTCAAGGGTACCTCACTGCCTCCAACTCCCATCATTCTGCTAAAACCCTGGAAGGGCAAACCTCTGGTAGTGAGCAAGAGACAGGGATTAAGAAGGGTGAAGAAGACAAAGAACAGGTGCAAAGCAGACTCTTGTTGGATAGTGTGGAGTGCCGTGGCGGCTTGCAGAAAAATCCTTTCAAAGTTTTTCCAGAGGAAATCCGAGAGTCAGCTTTCACCACAAGCTCCCCCCGCAGAGCAGACAAAGAGAATTCTTTCCAATGCAGCTCCAAATCCCTTCTGCACCAGGATCCAGAAATAAATGACCAAGAAATGAAGCAGAAGGCAGAGAACCACCACCAGACTTTAGCAAAGTGCAAGGGGAGCTATCATATACATCCTGTTGACAAGACTCATGTGGAGAATGCCAAAGACAGTTGGCTGCCCACTAGTCCAATGCCAGTAGTTCACCATAAAACCACCAATGGGCACACCAGGGCCAAGAATATATCAGCTTCCTCCAAAAGCACACGTAAGAGCAAAAGGTCTTCAGGACTAAGAATAAATGACTATGATAACCAGTGTGATGTTGTTTATATCAGCCAGCCTATTACAGAGTGCCACTTTGAAAGCAAGAGAACAGTATCATCGAGGAAGACAGCACGGAAGAGCACGCGTGGATATTACTACAATGGTGAATGTTGTGAGCTTCCCACAGTTCGCACCTTGGCTAAGGTTTCCCATGTGCAGGAAGGCGGGAACATCCTGGCCCCACAGCTTGAGGCAATAACAAGCCCTAGCCAAGGGGTCATGCTTCCAGGAGGTAGCAGCTTGGCAACAGCCGAAGCTGAAAGCGACACAGGTGAAAAAAGTGCTTCCATTGTGGGCCTCCCTCAAGAAGATTCCTCCAGCAAAAATTCTCAGGGGACAGCTGAACAATGCTCGGCTGAAATCATCCCTCCTCAGGCCAGTTTCTTGGAGCAAAGAGATGTTAGTTCAGCTGAAGTGTTCACAGATGATCTCTCTCTATTGCTCTGTCCTGTTTCACATGCGAAGGAAGGTAGCTTGTCTGTTTCTTCTGTTCAAGCTACTGTCCTCTCTCCTGCCCTGCAGCAGAGTGAAGAGGAGCTACAAGACATGACCGATACAAGCACAGTGTTGCAGGCTGATAATGACAAGGACTCTTGTAAAAATAGTGGACTTGATGAACACAACAGCAGTGTAGTAAGTTCTGTCCTGTTGTCTGTGTCAGAAGCTGCTAATACGGAGGAAAATTCTGTGTGCTTAGAGAACGAATCTGACTCCAAACCCACCATTCTTACAGACCCAGAGCCTCCCGTTTGCATGGACCTGTTGTTGTCTAAAGAACTGGAAGCTAGAATGGACTCGCTGCCTCCACTAGAGGAGCCAGCTTCTGTTGTAGATTTTGCTGCATCTGTGGAACCCCCACCACTTTCCCCTATAAACCCACTGGAGCCCCCAGCAGAGCTTCCTGCCTTTGTCTGTCTGGATCCTTCAGTGGCCTTTCCTGCAGAGCTCCCTTCTATTCCGGAGTATGTGTATTCTGGAGAACCTGTTGCCAGTTCAAGGGCAGTTTCTCCTGTAGTTGTTCCAGTCAGTGTTGTCCCTGAGCCTCCGGTTCTAGAGCCTTCAGAGGCTCCTTCTATAGGAGCTGCAGCGGCTGTACCTAGCAAAGAAGATTCAGAGCTTCCCCAGCCCCTTCCCAACTTAGACGCAGCAGAGCTTCCTATCAGCTTGCAGTGTGCTAATGCATATGGAGACACTGATACTGAAACTGGTGTGGACAGTTCTCATGGGTTGCAGGATATTCTGACTGAAAAGCACGAGACTGTGTTGCCTATTGCAGATATTGATGACAGCCAGGGAGGAGAAAATGTGAAAGATACAAGGGAGATTAGCAGGGTAGATGAGGGAGGGGAAATTGATAGCAACACTCCATCAATGCTCAAAATGACAGAAGCAGGCAACAGGGAGGAGACTTCTTCCAAAATATACCTAGACAAAAAACGAAAGAGGGAGAAGAAACCTCAAGTTGCATCTGATCGCTGTCTTCGAAGCCAACAATCCTTGTTGCCTGCAGAAGACAATACTGAGGAACCCAGCTCTTCCTCTTCTCTACAGCTTCCTCAGCTTCAGATTAAGTTGTCTAAAAGCCCTGGTGCTAAGCGTTTTAAGAGGGAGGTGCATCTTGAAGGGGCAGCATCTGTGTGTGTTCCGAGTGACAGATTCCATAAAACATTGCTAAACCACAATGGGAACACTTCTGAGCAGCCAATAGGTGAAGGAAATGACATCACAATGAGGAAGACCTATAAGAAATTGTTGGCAACAGAAACTGAAGTAGAGGAAAGCCAGGATGAAGAAGGCAATAAGAAGAAGCCAGGGGCCATGCTTGAAATCTGTTTAGAGGCTAGTTCTGATAAAAGGAGCGTACATGTTCCAGGAGAAACCTCTGATAAGGGTGAAACACAGACAGATTCGAACCCAGGAGCTCCAGAGGATTCATATAGTGGTATGAATGCTACAGAAGTGTCGTTCACCCTGCCTGAGACCAGTTGTCCCCCTTGTCCTGATAGCAAGAATGAAAGTAGGGAGGGACCACTGGAGAGGTCAGTGAAATACAAGAAGCCTGCCCTCCAGTTTTATAACTTGAGGCACAGCCCTGTCCCAGCCTCTGTTGTCACTGCCTATAAAAGCACACCAGGAAAGGAAATTGTGCAAGGGCATTCTCAAGTAATGGATGCACAAAGTACAGGAAACGAAGACCATCTTGGCTTTAGTGGTATGGAAGTGCTATCTGACAACAAGCCCAAATTTGTGGAATGGTGTGCTGAGGAAGAGAACCAAGAACTCATCACTAATTTTGATGCCCAGTACATGAAAGTTCAGAAAGGATGGATTCAACTGGAGAAGGAGGTGCAGCCAGCTCCAAAGGTCAAGAATAAATCTGACAAGCTGAAAGAAATCTGGAAAAGCAAGAAGAGGACTCGAAAGTTCAAAGGGTCCACTGAAGTCCAGAAGCTTTCCCCTGTCCAGATGCTATTCATGAAGCCTTTTGATATGTCTGATATCTGCAAGTGGTTTATGGAAACAACTGAAACCAAGTCCCTGGTCATTGTGAAGAAACTGAATACACGTCTCCCAGGAGACCTTCCTCCCACCAAGCTTCCACTTCAGAAAGGCTGCTCCTCTGGTACCTATCCCAGTTCACTTCAAGCTGAACGTCTAAAGAAACACCTGAAAAAGTTTGCAGCACTGACCCCAGCAAAAAATACCATAAGGACCCAAAAAATGTGGGCTAAGCTACGAGAGAGCCCTGAGGAAACAGAACTAGAGCAAGTTGCCAGTCAACAGCAGACATCTCCCTCAGAAGTAAGTTTGGAGCATGGTATTGAGACCAAGAGTGCTCAGCCGCCTCCTAGTATCCCAGTGCAGACGAGCTCACGGATCCTGAGGAAATATTCCAATTTAAGAGGCAAACTTCATGGCCTCCGCAGAATGGTCAAACAGGAGAAGAATGATTGCGTGTTAAAGCATGTGTCACTTGAAAGCAAGCCCAGCAGCAAGAGTTTGTGCATTAAGTCACCAGTATCTGCAAAGCTGGCCCAGTCAGTCAAAGCTATCCCACTACCTACTAAATCCAAATTAGTTGAAAGAGGAGGAAAGGGGAAAAAAGGGAAAGACAGGCCACAGGAGGACATTTCATCTAAAGGAAACCTTCAGCAAAGCAGAAAGAAGACACCAAATGAGAGCAGCAGCAGGTTGCAAGGGCAGCTGAGCCTTTCAAGCAAAGAAAAGGTCCCTGTTAAAAAAACCAGTAAAACAAAGCATGTTGGAACTACCACAACCAAAAAGCAGATGGCTGTGGAAAGAAGCAATAAGCTTGCTTCTCAGAGTGAAAAAGTAAAGAAACTGGCAGACTCACAACCTGGGAAGAGGAAGTCCACCACCTCCCAGAAGGGAAAAGGAAGCACCCATCAGAAGTCCACTCTGCCTTCCAGGTCGGAAGGGTCTGCTAAGCCTTTAAAGCAGAAAGCCGTGCACGACTCTTCTAGTCGATCTCTTAAAGTAACTCCAAAAAAGGCAGCCGGTGGCAAAGCTCTGACTAGGTCAGTGAAACGAATTCAGGAGAGTAACAAAGCCCAGGGCAAGAAGAAACTGAGGGCAAAAGAAGACTCTCCACCTCGCAAGCGCAGGCGACTGGATACAAAGTAACAGGCTTGGGTTGGATAGGAAGTCGGTTGTAGAAACCTTTCCCTATGCATTAAGTAGATCCGTTTCTGAACATGGGGAAGGACAAATGTCTAGGTAAAAACTGACTCCCTCCCCACGTGTTTTGAGGACCCCCCTAGCTGTGTTGCAACCAGAGAGGGGCAATATTCTTCTCTGCTGCTGAGAAGAGTAGTTAACTGCTTTCGAAAGGTCCTAAAATTGCACTAGGAGCCTGGCAGTTTCAGTTCAAAGTACAGTGCCTTATTTATCCTTTTAGGAAATAAGTAATTAGTATGTGTGATTTAACGGCTGGCAGTTTTTAGTTAATGCACAAGCACTTGTACTGTAATGGAAAGAGAACCACCTTTCATGCACATCTCATAGACCTGGGCAGCCTGTCTGCCGGGTTCACACAGGAGCATTTTCTTCCTTTTCCACACTGAAGCATCTTAGCACTGTTTAATCTGAGCAGGGCATTATAAAGCCAAAACCCAAAGTGTTTTCATCCTTTAATGCTATTCTTTACTAGCAGGTCATAGCAATGTAATGTGTTAAGGTATTAACCATTGGCCATTTTGTATAACTGTAGGATTATGGGTTTGGCTATAAACTAGCTTGACTCCAGTGTTAATAAGACACTCTTTCTGCAGTGTCTTCAGGGATTGGCAGCCATGCTTGTCCAAATTTGCCTATCCAGGAAATGAGCTGGCCCTATTGCTTGGATAGAAAACTCTTCTTTGTTAGTTCATGTACATTGCCTGCCACTTTTGACATTGTTCTCTACAGGTGGGCTCCTTAAGACCTGTGTTTTAAAATACAATCTGAATGCATTTCAGAATGTGTTATATTCTTGTCCATTTTACTTAGAGACCCGTGTTTGGAATGCCCCTGCAAGATGGTTGGATGAATTCATGTCTGGACATGGAATAGACTAGTGGTTAACCATCCTAAATTAACATTTGAATACCTTTTAATATGTGGGTCTCGAGATGGAATATCTATAAAAGGTAATTTAGGAAGATGCCCATAATTAGAGATCCTTTTCTGCTGTACTTTATTGATTTTTTCCCCTGCACAATTGGTGCAAACCCCTTTCCATAGTTGTCAAAAAGCTTTCTAGAAACCATTAAGATAACAATGAGCAGTGTTGCCTGTGAATGAAATAGTATCTGAAAGTAGCTGATATTTTTACAAGTGTAGTGGGGTTACAGCTTAGATAAAGCAAATTCCGCTACCTTGTTCTAAGAGTCTATACAACCTAGTTTTCTAAATGCTTATTTGTATTTCATGGAACATTTCTGGCCTTGCCTTCCAAGATTAATCAATGTATTACATAAAGGTCAAGAAGTCATCTCTCCTCAGAAAAGATATTTCTGCAAAAGCCAATTAGAAATGCAAACAGTCCCCTTTCCAGTTCAAACATTTGTTTTGGATCCAAGAGGGAAGTAGCATTTTCTCAGAGGAAACTCTGTCCAGTTACATTTATGCTACCAATTTATTGGCTGACAGTGGCTGCCTCCATGCTGGGGCCGGAGAGATAGCTGGCCCAGCGTTTTATTTATTTCTGTACTTTCTCTTTAAGCCACAGCCAAGGCAGAGATATTTGCTTAGAAACTTGTGCAAACTTCCTTGCGTTTGCTGTGTGTGGCACCCAAGAGCTTCCTGTGAAGGCCTTCGAATTGCTTGACCTTTCAGAGTAGCTTTCCATGGATACCATCTGAGATCGACGTACTCAAACACATCTTTACACATTATTATATTAACTGGCTTGAACCAGTCTTTTCAGTTGGTAAAGGACATATTGAATAAAAGGAAAGGCAAATTCTTCAGGGAGCATGAAGAAAGCTTGTGTGTGAGAAAACTCATTTTTAAAGGAGGGAGGGTGTATCAGCATTGCCACTCCTATACCAAAGCTCATTACTATAGGTGGCAAATGGATAAGTAGCTGCGTAGTTTTTTTTTTCCATTGATCGAAGAGAGTAAAATTTGGCTTCTGAAAGTGAAAAACCCTCTTGCTCATCTGCTTACCCAAGTCTGTGGACGGAGAGGTGCACTAAAGCTGTAAGACACATCAGGGTGGACTCTTTTTTTAAGAAATATTTTTAAATTGTTGATTTTTAACTTCTCTCTTTTGGTTTAAATCATGCTGTATAAAATTAATTGTTGTAAGCATTAAGACACACTTAACATTTTCTGTAAAGACTAATATGAATTTGTCTGATTGAAGTTTTAAATGTGGATATCCGGAGTGATAAGACATTCCACCAGGAGTATGAAAAGGTATTTAAGGAAGTGTTTGAGCATATGTGTATAAGTGAGAGGAGTAAACCTGTCAGATACTTGCTTCTAGTTTTTCCAACTTTACATGTTTCCATCCACAATGATACCTAAATCTTCCTGCTCCCACTACCCAGGGCTGCTTCCTAACAAAATGCTGGGTGGCTGGGGTACCTTGTGGTACTTTTTGGCTAGTGATTCTGATCCAAACACATGGTAATAAAATCATGCTATAACTTACTGCTGTTCCATTTCTTGTGTGGCCTGCAGTCTAAAATATTTCCTTTGCAGTTTTGTGTGATGTCCACGTTTCCCCCCATTCTTTCTGTTGTTCAGGCAAATTTACCTGAGTATGAAAAATTGAAATATAATTGCTAGGCTTGCAAAGTGTTGCCAGTTCCTGAGAGAATTGCCAGTGCCTCCAGTTTTGTCCTGCTCCTGCCTTGCTCTTCTGCTGAGAAGGACTTTTGGCCGTAGGTTCAAACACCAGTGGCTTCTGGTAAGGCAGCCCTTTTCCCCTTAGTATAGCTTCCACACTGGCCTTTGTTTATATCCCACGTTTTTCCCAGTGAAAAGATTCAAGGCAACATACAAAGCTAAAAAAATGTGTGTGTTTAAAGTTGCAATAAATTAAGCTATTAACATTAAAATACAATTAAATCTAGCTTCAAAGCATAGAAAGAGAAAAGAGGACCCAAGAAGCTCAGTGTGGTTTGGATGAACATTGCAGCTAACTAGTAGTTTTAAGTTAAAGCAAAGCTGCACACTGGTTGGAATCAACTTTTTCAGCCTAATGCTGCCCAAGTGGCAGTCTATCACTGGCATGCCGGGCTGAGATGCTGCCTCCCCACACTTTAAGTGATTTGCAGAGATACCTTTCCTTCTCCTTATAATCCCACCTCCATTCTGGGCTCCTAATCCTTTCAGTTGAAAAGCCATTCTTGCTGGATTGAATGGTCTTCTCTTTAGAATGTAAAGGTCTTAATTCTGACCTCTTCATCCTGTCCAGCCTGCTCTTAAGCATTTCTTTTTTCATATGCTAATACAACCCTGTCCCACTGCTCTTTGCAGTGGAAGTAGGTGCTTATAGGTGTCTATAGTACAGTCTTGGCCCTGTGTTGTTATCAGCTACTCCAGCAGCATGGATCTGATCTGGTAAAGTTCTCTAATCCTTGTCAGTGGTATGTCTTGGGAAAGTGAAGATGTTGTTCACTTTAATAGCTTTATTCAGCATTTTGGCAAGCAAGAGTTAAATTTTCAAGTGGGGGCCTTGTTGGATTCCATACAACATGGGCACTCATAGAAGGCGGCTGGCCTTGTTTGCTTGGCAACACCACTCCCTTTGCCATCTTCTTTCCATCAGTGTGTTTCATCTTTGTTCCCAACCTTTCTTTTATTACTTTATATATAAAAGGTATTCTCTTTCCTGTGGCAGTTGAATCTTGAACTTCATTAGAGTTGGCTATTAGTGGCTCTGCCATTAAATTTCCCCAGATCTCATATATTTAAGGGACTGTTTCTGCCTTTGTTTGTGATGGGTTAGTTACCATAGTCTTCCCTGTTTCCCACACCTTAAGGCTTCTGATGCCATGCTCTGCTGACTGTGGGTCTGCTTTTGTTGCTGGTCTTGCTAAACTTAACATTCTGTCCACAGGGAGTGCTTCTGTTTCATTCTCTCACAGTAGGGCCATTCTTGTTCAAGGTGTTGATGGTGGGCTTCCCCCACCCCCTTTGTGGTTAGGCATATTCTTGATTTCAATAGTTCCTAATTAAGGTTGTTAACACCCGATTCTCATCCATAGCATCCACAAGTAATGATGTCTGTCCACACATATGACACACAGCGGTTCATGCAGCAATTGTAGCTCTGAAGTCTGTATCAAAGCTGCTGGGTGGCGGCAGTAGTGGCTCCTATTGTCAGAATGCTGCTTACGGCTCTTTTTGTCTCTTGTCTTACATGCTGCCAATGTGCATATGCTTCTGTTTGTATTTTTTTAAAGCGTATCTCCCTTTTCAAACTTCTTTTTGAAGATGTTACTCACACAAAACTTTTATTAATGCTTATGCATTGAATGTTTATGATTATTACTAAATAGGACCACTTGGCCAAATCTTCTTGCTTACCTCAGCATCTGATGAAAGGATCTTTTAAAAAAAAAGGAAAAATGTTTTCCTTGTGTTCTTGGCCTCTTGTGCTAAGGAAACCCTATCCCCTGACCACCTCTTCAAAGGAGGTACCCACTACTTTGTGTCCTGGACTTGCAGCTAAACTATAGCTTGTCACCTACAATTCAGAGGGAACCTGAGCAGAGTCTGAAGGGCTCTTATCTTCACCACTAGGTAATACAGCAGAGCAGCAGGGGATGAAATGGTGCTGATGAGAGAGAAAAATAAAAGGATTTCATTAAATCTGTGCTGCTTGCATGTTTCTATAAAAAGAACAATCCATTTTCTGTCTTTTCTTCTCCCATTTACCACTTGCTTGAAAAGTAGATCTCTACTTGAACATTTGCTTCTTTAAACAAACTAGCCAGTGGGTTGAAGATCAGGGCCTCATTTGCCTTTTATCCTATCCGTGTCCTTGGTTGGTGTTCATGCTTAATCTGCCACTCTCCAAAACTGCCTGGCTGTTCTGTGGAAGCAAGAATGCAGCAGTTTGGGCACTGGCCTGGAAAGTCCTATATGTTAGCACAGCTTATTTTCTTTGAAATCTCCTGTTTAAACCTTTTCAGGCCACTTCAGATATCTTGCTATCTTCTAGGAATAGTGACCATGTCACAGCTTCCATACAAAGAAGTATGGCAAAATACAAACATTTGTGTTTTTCACATATGATGTGGTAGATATTCCTAAGGTTTCCTGTGGCGTCCTTGTGGCCAGTTGGTTTTCTTCTGTATCCTAGCATTAAGCTAGCTGGTTGCAAGAGGCTCCAACTATCTTAAAATGATCTCAGGAGATCTTGTTTGCATCAAGAGGAAGCTCAGTCCTCTTCTCAAAATCTTCCCCTTTTTTAGCTGTCTCCCTAAATAATTGTTTCTCACAGAATAGTGAAAAGTCTGAATGAGTTTTATTACTTGTACCCTAAATGGGTCTTTTACACTGTAATGTTACAAGGGTTTTCTAAGGATGTGCTTTCTGTGTATTACTTTCAATTGCAATGTGAATCTATACATATATGTATATGTGTGTATAAATATTCAACCGCTAGCTGGATGCCATGTTAACACAGCACCTACTCTCTCTCTCTCTCTCTCTCTCTCTAGGGTTATATATATATAGAGTATATATATAGAGAGAGTAGGTGCTGTGTTAACATGGCATCCAGCTAGCGGTTTAAATGCTTTCCTAGGTGCAGGGTAAATACTGCCTTCTCGGGCAGTCACAAAAGTAGAATAATATTGTACATAATTTTAAAATATTTATTTCCTGTACTTTGTGGTAACAAACCTGGGGATGCTGTTGGTTTGCAATGTAGTAGCATGGATGGGAAGGATGTTTCTTACTACAAATAGCAATGGACATGGGGAGAAAGACTAGGATCTGGTCTGGAATTAATGCTGCAAAATCAGTATCCTAGTTTTCACTAAGGTGGTACTATCCTTTGAGATCTAATACTTCAGATTCGCATGATTAAATATTCCTCCCTATTTTTTAAAAGGCCTCCACATTAGGTATCAGAGAGAACCACTGTACCCTAGTCTTCCCTGATGCTTGCTTTCTTAGTGCAAGGAATGTTTTTGTGTAGAGAAACATTGAATCAGGTCATCTGTCTTCTGAAGTGGAAACACAGGTTTACCAGTCCAACGAGGGCAAAAAGTAAGCGAAATAAAAGCATTACATTTTTTTTGTATATTCTTGTTTTCTGTGGAAGTGAGTCAAAATTCCCAATTGCCAAGCACAGTTTGGTGTAGGCTGCCTAGTCATGTGCACCTTCTGGCGCAGCACATATGAGCAATAAAGATCTTAGTAATAATGTTTTCAATGGTAATATTATTTTAAGTCCTGATGAGGATGGTTGTATATGTGTGTGTGTGTGTGTGTGTATGTCTTGTTTAAGATTGTTTTTCTTCAGTAGCCTTCAAAGAGGGACAGAAAGCTACGTATTTATGCACCGTTGCAAGAAGTACCTAGATTTAAATTCAGAGAAATTGGGCAAGCCGACTCAGGGAAACTGACTTAAGGGGAGCCCTTACTGCGAATTGTATTGGGCAACACCAATGGCAAAGTGAAGAGATGAAATGGTGCCCTTTCAGTCCTGCTGTCACTTGACCACCCCCTCTTAGGTTGCATGCTTGATGCTTCCTAGTGCCCACTGTCAGTTTTTGAAAATAAAGCTCACCATACCCATGTCCCAGTTGCTGTGCAGAGTTCAAAGTCTTGATTTCTTTCTATTTGGGTTTTCTCTCAATCTGTATTTATTTTGGTCTTTCAGATCATAAACAACCTATCTTATTCTCCAATCACTATCCTTTGACATTTTCTGTGTTGTATTATGCTGTTTAAAACATCACCCTATTTTATTTGTAATCATATACTTTTGTTGCATTAAGGTTCTGAAGTGCTTTTTTCTTGATGTTGCTTATGTTGATCATTCAGAATCCCCATCCCATCACAATTTTTCTCCTTCATCAACTCTGAAGAACTCATCTCATGGGACTATTTCATAATGTCACCTCTTACTAACCATCCTGCTCTGGGCCAGCTCCTATCTCTATCTGTCCTAGAAGCTTCAGATGGAGTGGAGGAAGGGAGACTTGTAACATTCTGCCGTAACTAATCTTTTCCCAAAGTCTTGGGATAATCTGCTGCCAAGCTGAATGAGCCCCCATCAATATGTAGCACAGAGTTGGTGTACAAATGTATTTTGAATTCCTGAGGTTCCTTGCATCTGTATTCACTCAGTGTGCCTCACAAGCAATTTTGCTTGCTTTCTCTAAGAGAGTCCCATCTACCCTTCTGACAAACCAAGGACTCTATTCTTTCTACCCTGCCACCACTTCTGCTTCTAGTCTGTTACTCTACACATCACCTGAACCCTTGTCTGTATATTTCATTGGAAGGTTTCTGTTAAAAGCTATTTACCATCTTTTCAGGGCACTGGGAAATGCTGTGATTTTAGAAAAAGAATGTGTCTGCTGTGAATTGTTTGTAAAATGTGTCAGTAGGTAATATTTTATATACCTCACCTAAAGTACATTTGAAAAAGTATGTAAAATAGAAGTTACGTTCAGTTGCTTTCCAGCCATTAATTCTACAGCTAGGGCTAGTTTACCATGAAATTGTATCAAAACTCTTGAGTACTCTTGTGACACTTCCATGTTTTTGTGTCTATGTTTGTGTTTCATTTCTTGATTAACCAATGGAGGATGGTATGTTCTTGTCCTTGATCACTGAGCACCAGGTGAGATTTAGACTTTTTTCCTTTGCTTATTTCCATGTCTCCCCCTCCCTCCCCTTATACACTGTTATGTACTCTGTGCGTTAAGGGTCCGTATTTTATTGCCACTTATTAAATACTTCTTTTATATCAGTATTGCTGTGGTGTGGTGCAGTTCAATGTGGAGTGTCTCTAGAGAATATTGGTCTTCAAACAACTAGTCCTCTACAAGCTGCATACAGGTAGTCAGTGGAGAAGATGCAGAACATTGATCTGTCAGAGACTGAAGCCTTTTTGAACAATCCTGGATTAGTCCATTTATTTCCCCCAAAATGTTTCAGTTAAAAGCAATTTAAAGGAACCTGACTTGAGACTAATACTGTGAAATGTTATATCCAGATTCACCAAATTGGCTTATCAAAGCAACTGCAGCCCATTTCATTGGAAAGGCAACCCTCTTGTTATTAAAACGTGAGTTATATATATGTGTTGATTTGTAGAAGAAGAGCAACAACAATAACAAAGGTTTACATGGTTTGTTGGACATGTACCCCCTTGCAAAAGACGTGGCTGGGCAGGGATAAAAATCAAAAGGACTTCTCCGTATTTACTCATACTCTCTTGTGGTTGTTGACTCATTGCTCACAAGGAACAGCTTCCCCAAAAGCCTCTTCCGAGGTTGGATTAAGAATCTGGGTGCATGTTTGTTCTCTGGCTTTAGCAGAAAAGAACAGAGCTGTTTAGCAGAGAGAACTGCAACACAGGCCAGAGTCCCGTTTGAGTCAAAGAATGCACAGGGGCACTTGCTTCAGATGTTGGAATGTAGATCCCATCAGTTCAAGGCAGCATAGCCAGCGGTGAGGAATGCTGGAAGTTAACAATCCCACAGCATTGGAGGGTAACCTTTCGCCCACCCCCACTTCACATCTAGTGTGCTAATTTATCCCCAAACCTTTATCCCAGTGGTTGCATGCCATTTCTCAGCCATATTTTTAAAAGTTTGAGATTAGACAAGATCATCTGTTACTGTAACAGCAGTCCTTGTGCCTCAAATATAAACATGCTTATGGTAATCTGATCTCTCCGTTCTTCCCATGGATTTTGCTGTACTAGAGAATGTTGGTCTGAGTTTTTTTTCAATTTGAGGCAGGAACATGAATATGTGCTATTGAGCACTGATGACAACATTTGTTTCCTTGCACACAGAGCTATTCTTAAACCATTGTGCATATGAATGCTGAGAGTACTTGGATGATATATCATGCAATCCAAGGAGCCAAAGCAGGCACTGTTCATGTTTAAACTGCATGGTTGCCTTGCTCTATCAATACAAAACTGAACATGTTTGCCCTTTTCCCAAGAGTGATCCATCTCAAAAAAGGTGAGGGGGGGAGGAAAAGGCAGTGGCCAGAGCTTATAGTGAAGCTTGTTCCCCAGCTGAGAAAACTGTATAGTAATAGATATCTCTTGCGCTCTTCCTAAGAAAGAGAAAGGAGCAAGTTGTATGTTGCTTTGGGGGGGGGAACAGTCCAGCCTGGTGTCTCTGGCTGAATTAATGTCATATTCACATGGAAGACAACATGAACAATATTTTTAAAACCTTCTAAAATAGTACTGCTGTGTTTCTAATGAAAGCACAACCATTAGTTCCTCACTTGTCCTATCAAACCCCCACATCTTCAAAAAGATGGCAAGAAACAATAACTCCAGTTAGAAAAAACCAATGATGTTGGTTGCAGCTGTTAGGGGAGCATCTGCCAACAGAAAATCTGATAGCATAGAAAAATACTATACCAAACAGAAATACAAATATATAAATATATATGCTTCTAAGTTGTCTGTATAGAAAGAGATACTTCAGCAGTTAGCTTACAACAGGCAAGGGAAAAAAACATTTTACACAGTCACTTGGTACCTTCTCTGTGAGTTGCCCTTCAGCTGTGGCAGTGATTGGATTGTTTTAAGCCTGTCTGGTCACCAAAAGAGAAGTCATTGAGAGAAGTGCTGGTAGTTGGCAGGTTAAGTCAGTAGTGAACACACAAAACCTTGGTACAAATTTCATTCAAATGTTGAGATAAACAAAAGGTGTTATCACTTGGGTATGAGACACCGTTACACCAGGCACAAAAGAATCAGGCAGCAGCTTATAGTCATGCAACAGGAAGCAAATCTTGCATGTGTGCCAACTGATTAGACTTTTGGATAATGATGAACGTTAGTGAAATTGAGTTATAATTGAATAAAAATTATGCCTCCAAACCTGCATTTTGCTGAGGAACCGTGCAGCCTGAAGAATAAGCACATCAGGCTTCCTTGACCATTAATGAGTAGCCCAACACCTGAACTGATACCACATAACTAGCATATGAGTAGCCTTGGGAACAGCTGGGTCATGTTTTCCAAGGAAATCACCGGAGAAATTTATTTCAAGAGTGTATCTGTTTGTTGTGTCAACTAGCCAATTGCTTTGAATTATCACATTTGAAACAGAAAATTGAATTCTAGTATAACGTAAAGCCTTCTTGACCATTATATTTTGGATCCCAAATGTAAGTATAAAATTATCTTGTTTGGGACAAGATGCCTAGAATAAGCAACTGCATTTCCATTTTTGGCATCTCACTATCTACTGTATATCCAGTATAAGGTACTTTTAACATGTACTGAATTGGCAGGCAACATGTGATATTTCAGACAATAATGTGTATGATATAGTATATGCAACTGTTTTTACTGAAAATGTGAAGTCTGAATCAATGTCAAAAGCCCTGATTAATTTATTTGGGAATTTAGAAACTGAATGTTATAAATTGGAAGAACAATACATTTAACATTTCTAGACTTTCTGTAATAAATAAAAATTGAAAAAAATCCAGATGATAAAAATGAAATTTGAAAGTCGTGGCAGATTTTAATATCCCTGCAAATCACATTGTTTTGCTTTGTCGTCATCGGTGTTTCCTGTTGTACTTATCAGTAAACCTCAGTGGTGCACAGCTTTTGTTACTAGCAAATTAACCCTTCCTGCTTTTGTTTCATTTCATTTACCCATTGCTTCTTCACCTGCAGCAATAAAAGAATAAGTGTATTAACATGGCTAGCAAATAAATAGCTACAATACTGTCTGAAGGAAGCAGACCATGGCTTTTCTCCCCAGAAGGTAGCGTGTAGCTGACATGTATGTGCTTATACGTGGCTAGTATCCTGTCCTAAATTTATATCAGAAGGAAATGTATGTAAGTGTCCCCAACCACCAACCTTGGTAGGTTTGCTGTTGTGTTACCCCAGTTGTATGACCAAACTCACAACCACTGCAAGAATGGATGACTAATGTAGTGCCTACCAGAGCAATGGGATGCCTACATAATTTCCCCACTCCCTCACATTTAGGCAATTGAATACTAGTCCACCCATTTTATACCTGGAAGCATTCTGGGAGTACTTCCCTTGTAAGTGACCCTCTCTTGTTGTGTCTCACTTTGCCTGACTAGTATCCAGTGTTAAACTAAAAGCTAGTATTCTAGAAAGCCGTAAGCTTGAGGCTCCTTGTATCAAGTGCTGTCAAAGCTGAGGAACCATGTTTCTAGGAGATCTCATGTAGGAGACATGATCTATTAAGTTTCAAGCAACAGGTGGCTGGTGATGTTACTGAGGAAACAAGAACATCAGTAGATTCAAGGCTGGTTTACATCAGACATTGTGTATTCTCAGCAACTGGATTCTTGTACGGCTAAATGAATGAGAATTTAGCATCCGGGAATTGTTAATCTTTGGGGAATTCAATCCTTAAACCAAAGGTGATTCAAACCTTCAAGCACAACTTCCAATTTTCTGTCTCTGGAAGAAGCTGGGTAAGGGGGCATTTCTATTGATCAGCACATGCAACTTTAGAGTATCTTGCAAGTTTATTTGCTCCTTCCAGCTAGCGAAATAAATTCTGTGAATAATCTGTGAATTTTAATTTACATAATTCACATTGGCAAGCAGTTGCAATTCTTCTTGTACAGAATCAGGTTTGTAGTGGAGCAGGAATCTGATTTTACTTGTAATTTTCAGCCCATAGCTAGTAGTAATAAATGCAGACCAAAATCTTTCTCTGGCAGAAGATGTTAAATGCAAAGTGTCTTTGAGCAACTCAAGGTTCTTCTGCCACGGGTCCATCATATGAACTTTCTACTGAACAGGGATGTGGAAACAACAAGAGAGAGAGAAACTGTCAGCTGAATTTATTTTAAATGCTTAGCTGTTGAAAATGTACCTTATACTTTTTCATGCTGTGCCAAAAGCCTAACCTCATGTGGACAGAGAGTATATAGCAACTGGTTTGGAAGCTTAGGGTCTAGATTTTGTTAGGGGAAAAGGCAAGTGAATCCCCACCCTAGTCCTCATTGCAGGAGGACTGGATATATTTCATTAGTGGGCCTGGTTCACGGTGTTGCCATTTTGAAGACAGTGCCACACTAAATGGAGTGCAAGATACACATGCTGTTCACCCCCATCTTTATCCTTCTAAAAAGCAGGTGAAATTGAAAATGATAGGTATTAAAATGATTATCCTAGAGTTGGCATTGGCTGGATTTTAGAATCAGCCACACTTAAACATTCAGACTTTTTGCTTCAGCAGAGTGTTTGCATTTAGACTGATTTTGTAGTCTAGAAATGTGGTAGCGGCATTGCTAGAGGAGGAACCAGAATAACCTACTCCTGTCTTTGCTGCATTCATATCATGGAAATTGTAAAATTTTAAAACTCTGGCAAGGATCTGGGCCTATTTCCCCATTCCTTCCAACAAAACTATAGTGTGAAGAAAATTAGCCAAGGATCTTCCAGCCATCATGCAACCAGATCCTTTCCATGCTTCCTTGGAAGGTAACTCCCAATGGATTCAAATGTTGCTTACTCACAGGAAAGTGAGTATAGGATTAAAACCTTGGACAAATAGTTATGTGCCTGGGTGTGCTTGGTTTCTTTTCAGTAGTAAGTCGAGGAAGGTCTGAACATATGACTATAATGGAGACTCAGGATTAAGCCAATTTCATACCTCTTGATCTTGTGAATATCAGGTTGTAGGATGCAGGTGTTCACACAATTCCTTCCAATTTTCCTAAATTATGCTGTCTTTTTCCTAGCCTGGTAACACATCCTCCCCCTGCCCGTTCCCCTGACTGCTGCTTCTGCACTGCTTGCAGTTTAAGCCCCATAAACAGATCGTAAGGTTGCAATCATCAGACAATAAGGAGAGGAACATGAGTCGCTACTCAGCAAGAGAAAAAGCAGAGCTGCTGCTCCACAAAAGGAAGCAGGCATGGTGCAGCCAGGCAGGCTCCAACATGAGGAAAAAATGACAGGATATGAAATGGCAGGATCCTGAAGCTAGGCTAGGCATGACCTCAGGACATCACACTGGTCAAAACAAACAGGCTAGACTGATAAGAATCCATACTGGGCCCAAGTAGTGGTTCCAGATAAGAGTCTGTGCTGGACATAAATACATCTGTTCTGCTGGATTTGCCAGCAAAAGTCTTCTATCTACATCTTTGTCTGGTCCATCCAGAAGAGCCATGGTCATCATGCCAAAGGAACTGCCATTTGCCAAATGGAATATCCTACCCCACCCCAAGCAGCAACAGGGCAAAAGGAGATGGCAGGCTTGTTCCTAAGGCCTCTCTCGGGGCAGGCCTGGCCCACTGATCTCTGGCACTGGCCTGTCCCTTGCTGGAGGCTACATGCACTGGGAGCAGCCGCATTTGCTGGGTTTTTCCACCTCCTCCACAAAGGAAGAGCCATCACTGCATTCAAAGGTGTACTTCCTGCGCTTGAGACGCAGTCCTGTGCAGCAGCCTGGTCCTGGGCATGATCCCCGGCACTCCACCCAGGAAACAGGCCGTGTTGTTTGGCAGATGGCATATCCACGTTGGACCTGGTAGAAATCACGTACAGCCTCACCCCGACACTCTGACTCTGTAGAGAACAGAGAGGAACAAAAAGAAAGGTCAGAGACTAAGTAAGTAATGCCATAAGAAAAGCACTGTTATCCTCAACACTTGGATGGTTTCTGTCTGGTAAATAAATTAATTAGGTATTCTAATACCTTTAAGCATGCTGAAAAGGACAACTTTGTCTTCCTGCAGACTTATATAGTGGATAAAGAGAGAAGACAGCAAAAGATGTACAGGTACTTCCTCCCTTAAACCCTGAGAGGCTATGGAGGAACAGTCCTACAAAAATCATCTTGTGTCCTACCAGTAAAAGGGAAGGGCAGGAAGGACATCAGTGGGTGGCACAATGGATGGGTGGTAAGTGATGACAGACCAACAGACAGATTGATGGATCGGTCGGTCGGTGGCTGCATGTGGCTGATCTTCCCTTATTAAAATGGTGGCCAGAGTGGAACAGTCATATTTTTGTACTATGTGTGTCTCACATTGACTGTTGTAGTGCAAATGCTGTGGGAAACATCTTCACTAGCATGGAAGAAGTCCAGTTGCTAAGAAATGTACAGTGGATGGAAGCTGGGCAGAAAACAGCTTCCAAGTGAACCCAAGGCCTTATGTTTCTGGGCAGAGAGCCTTTCAGCATCCTTAGTGGGCACACAAAGAGTCTAGTGTGGGAAGAGAGAAATGTGTCTGACCTTGATCACAGAGGTCCCCATCGAATCCCCCGTTGCATTCACAGTAAGCCTCGCCTGTATCTGAGATCTGGCACTGCCCATGAACACACTGCAAGCTCTTGCACGGGTTATGGAGTTCTCCCTGCTGGTTGCACAAGGCCCCTTTATAGCCATCCTGGCACTGGCAACTATAGGAGAGCGCATCAAGGGGTACACAGATTCCATGTACACACCTGCCAATCAAGCGAAAGATAAAGGTAAAAGTCAATGGATACAAGAGGTTGATGTTAGGCTAAAGCTGCCTCTTAAACCTCCCCACTACCTTGCATCAGAGGCAGCTGCAGATAAGGGATCTGCAATCCCTTCTATCTCATCTTTCCTTCGAAAGGAGCTAAACGACTCCTTTGATAGCCTCCCCAGCAAGGGCTAAGACAGAACTGGTTGTGAAGTGCATCATGCTCTAGGTGTGAAAAGAAAGGGGAGTGAGGTTGAACAGATCTTAACAATGCCACACTCCCTTCCCTGCACTAGTTTTCGTTAAAGGCCACAGGAACAGGCACGTTTATTAACTCACTGCCCAGCGTCCCTTATCCTATAAAGCAAAACCATGATTAACATACATAAAAGTACATATTTCTTACTGAAGCTACTTTTAAATATAAGGTACAGAGCCCTTGCCCCCCCCCATAATATAGACTACAAGTCCCATAATCCCTTACAATTAGCCATGCTGGTTGGTGTTGCTAGGAATTACGATTCAAAAGGGCCTGGTAAACCTAAGGTCCCCTGCTCATTAGGAAAAACATTGCTGTCCCCCACTTTGAAGGACAGGAAGGTCAAGTTTTAATATTCCTAGCTCATTCTAACTGTAACAGCTCTTTCATATAACCTATTGAGTTCTGGGAGACTCAGTCCTCTGCTGATTCTCTGGTTGGTTCCAGTTACAGCTCCAACCTGCTTTGTCAGAGATGAGCAAGAGAGGAAACATGGACAGACTGAGCTCATACTCAAACCAAGGGAGACTGATACAGTTTTAACCATGCTGTAGGGTGAGTCAGATTAAGTGTCAATATAGTCCAGCACTGTCTGCCAATGATTCTCGGGGTGGGGAGGTGGAGTGTTTACACAGTACCTGCTACCTGATCCTTCTGAACTGGGGGCATCAAGAACTGAACCAGGGATCTCTTGCTTGCAAAGCATGTGCACCCTGCCACTGAGCTCTCCTCTTTTCCCTCCATTTGCTATGTTCTCTCCTCCATCCTGCACATGGCATTGAAGCGAGAGAGTTAACTCAGAAAAGAAAGAGAAGAGGAAAGGCATGGCACATTCCTGCATACTCACTTATGCCCCTGGCAAGGGTTGCTGATGGGCTGGTCACAATGGGGCCCAACCCAGCCTGGATCACAGTGGCAAATGGGACCATGAGCGGTGTTGGGTTGGCAAATGCCGTGTAGACAGTAGAGCTTGCGGCAGGGCTCACAGCCAGGCACCACGCCAGGTTTCATCTGGGTCTTAGTAAAGTCCTGCAGTTCATTGTTGATGTACAGATTACGAATGCAGCCATGGAAGCTGGAGCCATTCAAGATCTGCCACAGGCGGAAAGCAGCTGAGTTCACATCCACAGGCATCCCTAGGGGGGGAAAGCCACAAGTAGCAAGATGAGGGGCAGCAAGGAAAGGAAAGGAGTTGGGATGCTGAGGAAGAGAGAATGTGGAAGAAAAGAAGGAAGTGCTGGTTTGCTTGCACCCTTCCAATTCCCTCTTTTTTATCACTGGGTCTTCTTACTTAGCCCCCAGTTCTCAATGCATTCAGATTTCACCCTGGGGAAAAGAATGTGGTGTAGTAGTCAGAGAGTTAGGGAGGTCCAAGTCCTCCTAAGCCATAAAACCCATTGAATGCCTTTGAGCTGCTCAGCCTCTCACGACTTGATCGGACCTCTAAGAGGTGAGTGTGGGAGGAAAAGAGAGCAGCTTGTCCAGACACTTCAACAGGAATACTCCTTCCTCTCACAGCTATATTGTGCACAGGCTACAGTCCTACCTCCCACATAGAGTGGAGCTTCAGAATTCAGTGTGTGGGCCTTGCCAAAGCCATCCATGGTCATGGGGTCACCGCCATCAATAGAGAGGTTTACCATCCGCTCAAATGTCACCAGTTCCACTGTATGGAACTGTCCATCATTGATGGTCTCTGCACTAGGGAGAGAAGAGAGGGGTGGGATGGGAAAGCTTCTTGGTGCCCTCAATCAATCCCATGAAACTTGACATCAGACAGCATCCAAAATTCAAATTCGGTCCCCATGTACATTCACCTCTGGTGTTCTCCACAAACATCCTCATCATTTAAGTTTTGCTTTAACCCAGCCCACTGGGCCACAAGACTGCCTCCTCATCCTCCTGGTTGATATGCAGGTTCCTGGGCTACCCCAGGAAACATTCACTCAGATGGTAAGGGTTGTACTGAGACTGGGACAAAACCAAAGGTACAAGGCTACCTGTAAATAGCTGAGCTGGGATAGGACCCTGGATCATAGCTGACACGCACATGGCCTTGATATAGTTCCACAGCCATGTGGTCTGTGTCCCCATTATACAAGAGGATCCCATTGTCTTCAGCTGTGGAGACCTGTGAAGAGCAAAGAAGCCAACAAAGAAGAGGTTAAAAAATGCATTCTGCACTCAGCTAATTCCCGCCAGTGAATCAGAGGAGAAGGAACAGGAGAAAGGGAGGCAAATGCCAGCAGCTCTTACCTGCAAGGTGATGTTGGCACTGGGCCAGTTTTGCAGGTCAGTGAACTGGAGGTATGTATCCCGATCCACAAAATTGACACTCAGCAGCTTCTCACATTTGGGCCCTCCAAAGCCAGGAAGGCATTGACATAAGGCACGACTGCCAAGCTCCACACAGTTGGCACCATTCTGGCATTCTGCCCTCTCACAAGGGCTGGGTTGGAGAGGACCATGGGGTGGTATCTCACAGAGCTGGCCACTAGGATAAAGCAAACACAAGTCAGGTGAGCCAGCATACAGAGAACAGCACAATATCTTGCTGAGATCACAGAGGCACCCATTTGCTCCACAGACTGAATGAAACACTGCTGGAATGTGCACCTCGATGTATTTGCGCCTAGATGTATTCTATGTGCTGGGTACGATTGTGTGATGAAGCACTCCCAACTTACTCCATGCAGGCACTCAGGTGAATGGGGTAACGATGTACAAGGACCACACTGACTCACCAGCAGAGCCTTTGAAAACTACTTTTTTAGACTACAACTCCCAGAATTTCCCAATCAACATAGGAGATTCTGGGAATTGTAGTCAGAAAAGGCTTGTGCATAAAAGTCACCATAAATCCCAAGTCCCAGGGACCCAAATTTGCACAATTCACTCAGCTTGCTCTCTCTGCCTTTTCTGCAATAAAGAAATGGCACCAGAAAAATTTCTACAGCTGCAGGACAGGAGGAAGCTGCTCATGTATCAGTTCTGCTGCCTCCATATTTATATACAGTATATGGACTGCTCCTGCCAGGAGGCTTAGAATGACTTGGAGAAGTCGGAGGATAGCCACGAAGCAGCCACTAGGCAAAAGGATCCACATCAAGCTTGTAAGGCCATGGATGATACAAAGGCAAAATGACAGTTTCTTCCCAGGGCTTTAGCACATTTCTAGTTAAACAGCAGACTGTTCTCTGGCACGCCTCACTCTTGCCAGGGGGAGGGTCCTCCAGCAGAGGACAGGCGTAGATGGGCATGCTGAGCTCTGCAGGATTCCTGATGGGGATTCAGGTGTATCTGAATCCTATGTGTGTTCCTGACCATGTCCACATCTGTACCCTTACCTGTAGCCTCCAGTACAAAGGCAGGAATACCCATTAGGCTCATCAAAGCACTGGCCGTTGTTCTGACACTTGTGGTCCAAGCAGTTATCATAGTCCACACTGCAGTTATCCCCTGCATAGCCAGGCATGCATTCACATCTGGAGTAAGGGCAGAAGAAGCCACTCACAGCAAAGTAGATATCCCAAGCAGACGCTAGGCAAGGCTTAGGAAAGTTATTCGCTTGGAATACTAGTCCCAGAATTCCCAAACCACCATGGATAATGAAAGAGGTAATCCAAAAAATTATATAATAATAATAATAATAACTTCTGCAAGCCCTGAGTCTGCAACC
Source organism: Intellagama lesueurii (assembly GCA_037013535.1). Taxonomy (NCBI): domain Eukaryota; kingdom Metazoa; phylum Chordata; class Lepidosauria; order Squamata; family Agamidae; genus Intellagama; species Intellagama lesueurii. Next base: position 215,756,503 of record JBAJHW010000003.1, read on the forward strand.
ATGGTTCCATGCTTTGCTTTTCTCTTCCCTCTCTTTTATAAGGCTTCACCAGCTCTACGTCTACCTTCTTGGTCTATCATGTTTCGCCTTTTCTCTCCCAGAGTCCCAACCAAACTCGCCCCACCCCACCCCTCCCCCACAGTTGTTAAGTCACTCACTTGGGTCCATCCGGGGTAGCCCTGCATATGGCCTCATGCTGGCAAGGGCTGAGCTCTGGGGAACAGACATCCACAAGCTCCTCGCAATAAGGCCCTGAGAAAGAGAGAAGGCAGGCTCAAGTCAAAGGCCCCCAACGCCATCCTCTGCACCTGCTGCTAAGCCAGCTCCACAAGGGAATGGCAAGCATGAAGAGAGGGAAAGAAGGAAGAGGGAAGGACAGCCATTGCTCTTCAATACTTGCACCTACAGTGACAGAATCGACTTGTCACTGACTACTTGGCTGTTTCAGCATGCCAGGTATAATTGTCTACTTATAGGAAACCTGGAATATTCCCGAAGGCTTTTGAAAATCAAGTCACATGCTTGAGCTATTCTGACAGAAGTAAACATGTTGGTCTCTTTCAGCTCCAACAACAATAACAAGGAAGCAAAATCAAAAGGTATTGTGACACCTTTGAGACTAGAGAGTTATTTCATTGTGAGCTCAGCTAAATGAAAAGGGAAACAAAAGAAGACAATCCACAGCAATAGGGCCTCCTTTGCTTGTTCATCTTCTAATGTGATACAAGTTGTCTTCTAACAGTAGTGCTCCTGTGCATAAGGCAGACAGGATACATGTCAACACAAGAGCATAAATGGACACAAACCTGACATCCAAACAGCAACACACAAGCCAGAATTAGAACATTTAAAGATCCCAAGACACTCTTAACGTATCTCAAAGCAGCTGCTGTAAAAACCTGATTACAAAGGGAGGCTTGATAGGGATCTGATGAAAGTGAATTTTAGCCATAAATTCTAGTGTGCATCTAGAAATTAAATAGAGATTGGGACTTCTTAGCACACTGTGGCTGAAATCTTGCTATGTAACTCTGCATGCACAAGTGGGATGATATCATCAGTCATGGCAAATCATTGCTGATTAAAAGCTTCCTTCGGCCATTTAGGAGTGCATGAGACTTCACTACATTGCATATGATTCACATGCCCTCTGAAATCACCTTTTATCAGCAGCAACTTGCCTTTAATCAGTGATTTCCTACTGCTGCTAATGTCATCCCTGCCAAGCACACAAAGCAGTGCAACAGGATGTCAGCCCATGTATAGTAATAGGTTGATTTTCCTGACATTCTTGTGTAGAGGCCTCTGGCCTCAGCACAACTTTTTCATGAAAACAAAGATCAGTTGCATCTACACTTCAAAGCTTAGCCATTATCAGCCTGATAGACAAGATATTCATTCTGCCTAGTGCCAAGATGTCTAAGTAATTAGCAATTTGAATGTTTATGATGGTGAGCCCTCATCATACATAGAGCTTGGGTACCTTCTTCTCCAGTGGATCAAGCTCAAGGGAAACCAGTTTTTCAGTTGGCAGTAGAGACCAGATTTACAAAACACTAATTGGCTAGCCCTAGTGTAAATCATGTAGTCACTTGCACATTTCTTGCACACAGCCAGGGAGTGTGACACCCTAACACACAGTAAGCCAGTTTGCAAATCCAGTTCCTTCTGAGCAAAGAAGTCTGGACATATTTCTTTCCCTTATCAAATACTGATTTGTGATAGTTTTGTGCCTCAGCCCAAAAAGTCATGTGATAACACATCCCTAAGAGAAATACATTAGTACTGTATTGACTTTTTAATGCATGTTAATAAACAAGGAAAAACTAGTTGCTAGACTCCTATTAGTTTTGTCCACTGGCATAGGTCCATCAGGGTAAATCTAGGTGGCAATTTGTTTCTAGTTAGGAGGTCAAGGGTTGTATTTCCTGTTGCACAGTAATTGTGTGCCTTGGCACACAACAGGAAACATAACTCCCAAATTCCTGACCAGTAGCAATTCACTGCTGGCATTTACATCACTATAAGCATTCAGCTAGATTCTGACCCATGTCTTAGAACATCTAGAGTGGTGGTGGTGCCAGTAAAAATACAAAACATGATGAAGGCTGAAATCCCTTGCACTGTAGACAAAACCTTCTGTAAGAATTAATTTGGTGAAGCTGTGCCTTCATGAAAAAGAGCAATACATCTTAAAATAATTCAGATTAGAGCCCATGTTGTTCAATCTCAGGGCCCTTTTATTTCTATCTCAAGTTCACTCTGTTTAAGGCTTCTGCATCATAGTCTTTAATTATTCTATTTTGGACTATAAATTGGATTCACTGACTGCAAAGGCAATGTCCCCTAACTATATCTGCACTGGTTTGGTGACAGTTCTGGAATCCACAGGGGCAACTGATGGCATCTTTGCACAGTCATGCCTCCCTTACCTGTGTAAAAGGGAAGGCACAAGCAGGTATAATTGGTGGAGCCATTAACGCAGGTGCCACCATTCCTGCAGTTGCTGTTGTTGTTGCAATTGTTGGACTTCAAACTACAAGTTGGACCTTCAAATCCATCTGCACAGGAACACCTGTCAAAAGGGAAAGGAGAGCTATTTAAAAGTTGGAGAGGTTGGAAATTGTTTGCTTTGGAATGTTGCAGGAATCTTCTTCATGTGCCATTCTCAGGATGAGAATGAGGGGAAGCCTCGGTTTTTCTTTTTCCTTCCCCATCCCCACTCCTGAAACAATGTTTCAGTCTGTCTATGCTCTGAATACTGCATAGTTTCACACTGGGACTTTTGCCTTTGAGTGGTAGGATGCAGAGGGAACCACTCTGGAGATCACTGGATTGAAAAGGAGCTAGAGAGGTTCGCGCTTCAAAAAGAATTCTGGGATACATTGACCCAGAGGGAGGATATCAGCAGGGAGAGAAAAGGGGTGGGGAAAGGAAAGGGGGGAAAGCGGCACTGGATGGGCAAGAATAAGGCACAGAGACAAGAAGGTCGAGGGCACAAGAACCCACGCTTAAATGAGAAAGGCTCAGCTGTGGCTGCTTACACTTTATCTGCTACTCACCAGTAATGAATAAGAATATTGCATTTTTCCTGGTTACTGAAGGTTTGATCATTGTACATTTCCTTGGGATCTTTTCTGATGAAGGGCACCACAAGATTGTATATTTTAAATAAACAATTGAATAATAATAATAATAACACACCAGTTTCAAAGCTGCATCTCTGGCTACGTTTGCATGCCCAAGCAAGATGAATGTGTAAGCTAGTGTACACTTCATACAAGTGGCAGTCTGTATGTGTTTGGCTGTGTCCTGCATGTAGATGTGCACACACCTATAAACAAATACTTCGGCTTCACATGTACCACAAGAGTGGTGACCCTCAAGGCACAGGAGCCATGTGTTACATTTATATACTCTGCAGCCTATTTAGCTGGGAAGAGGAAGCAGACATGAAAGAAATAGTGGTTTTCCCTCATGAGCAAGACATGGAATTACTCTATGGGGTTAGCGCCCTGACATCCTTAGACGATTCATCTCCCTGATGCTTACTCTCCCCAAAGGCAGAATGTAGTGTGGCATGCGCAGGGAAGCAGCAGTTTGTTAGCCCCCAAAGAACATTGTGTGCTGGCTTTGAAGATGCTGTGTTGTTATGGTGACGGAGATGAGAGGCCATTTAGCATTCTGGCAATTTGGGTGTACAGACGGGGCCGGGCCCCCATTCTCTGCCGATTGCCTGTGGTTTATTTTCAGCCACTTATTATAGTCTATTTCTCAGAAAACTGCTCACACTGTACTGTGAAGAGTGGAGGTGGGAGGAGTCCTGTGCTAGGAGATCCACCTACAAACCAGAGGCCCAAGATGCTGGAATGGTGGTTAATTCAGGAACGTGCTGGTGTTTTAATTGTTCACTCGACCAAATCCCAATCCATGTTCAGACAAAAAAGAAAGAAAGAAAGCTGACTGCGGCCTTCAGAGTCAGCATTTATAGTGGAGGTGGATTTTGTTTGATAGGTATCAGAGAGCAAGGCTGCATTGGTTGGGCAACATAAACAAAATGCTTTCCAGCCCTTTTACAGCCAATAACTCCCGCTTAAAGGAAGAGGTCAGTTATTCTGGCTGTGTCACGTTGACTTGAAGCCTTCTAGAGGAAGGTTGCTGGTGTTCTCCAGGTATATCTCTGCCACTGGTTCTGGGTGGGCAATGCCTCTCAGAGCGATTGTGGATTTGAAAATTCTGTGTATAGCCAAGCAATGCTTCCATCCAAGACTCTGAGCTGTCACTTACGTAAAGGTGGCTCCGTCCCCTTCAAGTGATAGGCAGGTCCCACCATTCTCACAAGGCCTGCTGGAGCAACCATCAATAGAGAATTCACAGTTTCTGCCCTGGAAGAAGAGAAAGGAAAAAAGTAGTCCTAGTTCAAGGACATAATTGCAGCGAACGCCTTAACTGAGTCAATCAAATAGATATAGAAAAGCATAAAAGCTCTGAGGAACATCCAGTCACGCCATCTGAGAAGATGCTACAAAAACTGGACAGGTAAAAGGAAATGGAAGGGAGAATACATTGGATTATGACACTGTCTGGAACATGGGTTTCTCGGTTCCAGATGTTTGTTCATAAAACCATGAAGAAGAATAGGAATTTGTATTATGTTAAAGTTAGCAGTTCTTTATTGGTTATTTGTTTTTTCCTAACAAGATTTCCTTTATAGATCAACTTTAATGTTAGTCAGGAAGATATTTTATGTTTGTATATATTTTAATAAAGTAAGCTTGCAAATGAAATGGCCAGCCTCTCTTCTTTTTCTGGATATGGTAGCAGCTCTTGGTTTACTCACTTAGGAGAGAGAATGTATCTTGTCCATTCATGCTAATAGTGACCAGCTGTACTAGATGTCAAACTGCAGGCTGGATATCTACTTTATACAGAGGAGGGGCAGGATCTGTTCTCAGTCATCCCAGAGTGCAGGACACGTAATAATGGGATCAAGCTACAGGAAACCAGATTTAGGCTGAATATCAGGAAAAAGTCTTAACTGTTAGAGCAGTATGACAATGGAACCAATTACCTCAGGAGGTGGTGAGCGCTCCAACGCTGAAGGCATTGAAGAGAAATTGGACAACCATCTGTCAGATCTGCTTTGATTTGGATTCTTGCATTGAGCAGGGGGTTGGATTCGATGATCTTATAAGCCCCTTCCAACTCAATTATTCTATGTTTCTATGATTCTCTCTCTCTGAATCCAGCCTCCAGTTCAACTAACCCAGCTTAGACATAGTTTACTTGGCCATTCTTGACAGGGTATGGCTTTCTACGCAGAGAGAAACCTTCCTTTCATCTTTCTCAATAAACCAATCGTCTTCTGTCAAGCCTATTTCTCTTCAGCACACTTCTCACCTTGTAGCTGGTGGAGCAAGTACAATGGTATGAATCCACGGGATCTTGGTGACATGTGCCCCTATTTTGACAGGGGTTAGAGAGGCAGGGATTACACTTGGCCTGGATAGTCAAAGGGGGAGGCCCTGCATAGAGGTGGAGAAGAGAAATCATACAAATAGGAAAGACAAATAATAGCCAAACAATCACACATCAAGTCAGTCAGGGCATACTTAACTACATCTCACTGACTGGATGTGTAGATTATGGGAGAAAGAAGGGACATAAATTCCAGCACAAAACTTAGGCCTATATTCATCTTGCAGTTCTTCCTCCAGCATTTGTCCTCCATAATCTTTCCAATTTCACTGCTATGGACTGAATAACTTATTAGTGGCACATCTCAGGCCATTGGTGGGATGCTGGAGTCCACAAACCATGCCAAATCTCCATTCTCTACCATAAGAACCTCTCACTCCACCCCCCCAACACGCATGAATACACAACCCACATGCTCCCACTCTCCCTACGTCTGTCCCCCAGTGTCAAAAGCTCCAGTCCCACAACACTTGAGTCCACCTGATCTTCTCTTCCTATAAGGACCTGGAACTAAGGAGCCCCAACTTCAGCCCCAGTTTGGCTGGGGAATGGGTACGGTCAAATGAGGAGGGGAAATGGGACCTCACATTGGCAAGGAATCCCTTTTTGGGCAAAACAAACATCTGTCCAGTCACTCCTGGAAAGTATCCAAGGAGACCCCTTACTCTCCTCCCCATTCCCATCACTTACCTTGGCACTCAAACTTCTTGGCTGGTGTGGTGAGCAGTAATTTGCCCTCCATCTCAGGAGGGCCAGTACAACGGGCAATGCCGGGTTCTTTGTAGCCTGTTTTAACCCAACCTGAAAGCCAGCGCATGTGGCAATCACAGTACAGGGGATTGGCACCAATGGCCCTGTGAAGGAGGCAGAATCGGAATTTGCATGTTATTGTCCAAAGTACCAGTGCACCTGGCCTCCATTCCATCTGATCACTCTGACTGCCTCCAGAGGCTCTAAATCTGATTAATAATCCTCACGTTTTCAGAACTAGACTTTGAATCTGATCTCAAAAAGCAGGGTTGTTGTATTCTGACATAGCATCTCTTTCACACTGATTAGGACTTGATATCTCAGTTCTTGATGCCAGATGTGCCATTTGCCTCCACTGAATTTAGCGTGTTTGCACCACCCATTGTTTGAGGCTGTTGTGCACTAAGTGATGGATGTGCTTAACCAGAGTCCCTAGGGTTGCTTCCCCCCAGCTGCTTGAATGGTGCTCATTAGCATATTCAGCAGTGTATTGGTATATAATTTAAAGCATATGCAAATTGAAAGTGACCTTGCACTGAAGGCTCAGCTTGAAGAAAAAAAGTCAGCCAACTATCAGAAAAACTACCAACCCAATGGCCCCCAATGTGTTCCTAAATGTGGCCTCCCCATCTCTTATTCTTCCGCCCAGCTAGGTTTGTTGTCCTGTTTTACCAAGTGCATTTTAGGGGCTGATTTAAGCTTTTGTCCTCTGAAGATCAGAAAAATGACTTTTAAGACTAGACATCTAGGATGATTCCAAGAATTGTAGTCCAAAATTAAGTTTCCCAAGTTCTGGCTCTTCTGCATCCTCCTGCACTGTTGTTGAGGATAACAGGCAGAGCGCAGCTGCCTTCCCAGCTCAGGCAGTTTTCCACATCTGTCTGAACATTATGAGCCAGCAGAACCTCCTCATGGATCCAGGTTTACTTGCCTAACTTCTAGGGCACACTGCAGTGTTTGTAGCTGAGTTGCTTCCCCATCGGGGAAAAAAAATGCCAATAGGAACTTTACCAGCATTGCAAGAAAAAAGAAATTGGATCAGTTTCTATGACTATTCGGCATTCAGAACACAGCCACCCACACATCTTCTGCTGCAGCCTCAGTCAAGGCAGCCTTTCAAAACTGAACTAGGCTTCTGCCTACCATTGTTTCCTGAACAAACAAGAGAAAACATCGCTTATCCTTGCAAGGTACAGCCCCTGAGTATGCAAGGAGGCACCAAACTGAGAATCAGAAGGAACAGATGTTCATACTGATGCAGGTACTCACAGGTGAGATAAGGAGGTAACATCAGCAAAGATCCCCTCAGGGAGTGTAGCAACGTCATTTCCATGGAGGGAACTGCATACAAACACAGGCAACAATTCTTAACACCTGGAGTTCTGCTCAGATATGGAAGTAGGGGAAGGCACTGTGGTAGCTGTCTTAATAAAGTTCCCATCCATGGGTGGATGGGTAGTGCAGGTTTATTTCCACTACACTTCATGTGACTGCTGACATATTAAAGAAACAGCATCCCATAGGCTCCAGGGAGGTGTGGAGTTCTCAGTCTCTTGGGAGGAAGGGAGGGAAGAGAAGAAGGAACCTGTGGTAATAGCCTTGAACAGGAGCATAACGGGGGGTACAGGAAAACAAGGTACCTACAGCAGCCGTAGTGAGCGAAGACCCTCAAAGGCAAGTGGAGGAATACACTGCAGCGCATTGTAGCTGAGGATCCTGGGTGTTGGCGGGGAGAGGAAAGAACAGTTGAGATCATCAAACATTCTTTAAACACCTCTCCCCTACACTGTCTGATAAGGCTGTGTAAATCCTTTCCACTCAATACTAGTTGCATTGTTTCTGTCAGCATTCTTGACTAGCCGCCCAAATAAAATTAGGGCATAATATTTGCGGGGGGGGGGGTTGCACTAACTGTGCCCCAGTCTATTGTGAATATTATGGTAAAGTTCATCCCAGACTGGGCGTATATGAAGCTATTTGGCCTGAGTATGCAATTGGAACATAGGTGATGACAAAGAAAACACTAGGATTGCTACCCAATTACATATTTTTTGGAAAAAACACATACCATTCTACCTCACTTCTGATCAATTAGTTAGCTTAATGACCAAAATAACTACTACTGTAGATAACTCAGTTTTAAAAAAATAGCATGTCATTCATTGTTAAGATCATACTCTTAAATATACAGCCCATCTCAAAAGATTAATTTTTGGAACCAGGATAGCACCTCTCAAATGGGATGATTCCAGGTATAACCAGTTAAAGATTTAAAGTAGCCATTTAACAAATAAAAAAGTAAATCATCTTGAGTAATGGAAACATTCAGTCTTCAGCTTGTTATTTAAACAACCATCAATTTACCTTTAGAGCTTGGGACCCTACAAGAAACAGAGCCTCATGGTCACACAGAAAGAGCACCCCACGCCCAACACAATTTTCATAATGGTGTAGCAGCTCTACGCTCTTAAGCCAGTATTGGCATGGGAACTGAAGGCTACATGTGCTTGGGTCATATTGCTTCTGGCAAAGAATCTTAAGCAAGTAGGTGTGGCATAACATCTCATGGACAACAGCATACTACTGTAGGTACGTATTCATGTTTAGACAACTGGAACCAGCAGCTCCCACTCCATCTAGTTGTGTTCTTTTTGGCAAAAGAACCCTGGATTGATCAGCAGCAGCTCAGTCAAGAGCACAGCCCTGCTTTGCATATTAAAAGGATTAACATCTGTCATTTAAAAAAAGAACTTTTAATGCCTCTTGCTTAGCCCCAAAGGAGCCTCTTTCTGCAAGTGTCAGTAATGCATCCTGTCTTTCTGACCTTTCGTCCAGATGTTGTGCTAGGTACTCACAAGGTGGTGAGCTGGCTCATATTGGTGAAGGACGAATTGCTTAGAGAGCTGATCTTGTTGTTGCTCAGATCCCTGTAAGAGACAAAAGCACTCTGCAAACTCGAATAGCTTTTTTAAACTCACTCTTCCTTCAGCTGCATTTTGCCCTCTTTTCATTTCCCAAACCACAACATGTAGTTTTTGGCATTCATGGAGACACCCTTGTGTGGAACAGTGGATCAAGAGTTCAAATGTAGTGAAACCCTCCAATTTGCCTTGTCCTTCAGGAGCTCTTCCATGAGAACAATTGCATGATGTCACTCTTCTAAATCCTTTCTTCCTCTACCTGGTACTGCTGGAGAAGAGTCCTTATAAACCGTGTTATGCAGGAAGAGAGGGAATTTTAGCACAGCATACCACTCTGAAGACCAGAGCTTCTGTAAACTCTTGAGTGGAGATGTGTTTTTCAAGCATCGAGCAAATCTTCAGATCAGTCCTATTAAGACCAGACTAGAGTTTTTGCTGCATTTCAGTAAATGGCAAGTAATATGAACAGGTAAGATCCCTGTGGAATTTCATAGGCAGACTATAAATACATGTACAGGAGGAAAAAACAGTGATGCGGGAAGAAAAGCTATCCTGAAGCAAATGATGTAGAATCACATCTGGGGGAAAAGTCAAGAGGGTGGGACTTCTCCTCACTTAGGGAACTGAATATCTCAGTCCCTCAAAGAAACCCAGTGTGGTATTGCAGAAGCAAGTCTACGATGCTCAGGAAACCTGAAACCAACAGAACTACAGAGCTGAGCCATTTAAGGGCTCCAGAGGATAAGTGTGATTTATCTATGTGGAGGTGAAAGAATAGTCCAAAGAAAAGTAATTTTATTACTAGTCCACCCACTATCCACAGCCATATTCTATTCCCCCTGTTCCTGCTGACCTAACATTCTCAGTTGTAGGATCGCCTCAGTTTCAGCTCCTTTTGAAACTGCTTCCATAGCCAATAAGCTGAAATCTACAAACATTTCCCGGTAACTAATCTCCTTTATGTAAGATGCTTGGAACGTCCATGTGTTCTCACATAATCTAATGGTATTTAGAACAATTCTCTTTGCTTCCTCTCAGACTCTTATGCATCCATGCGGAGGCAGGAATATTTTTTTCATCTTCCATATAAGGTATTTTGACTACCTTCTTGGTCTTCTAGGAAGCTTCTCAACTTCCAAGCAATATTGTAATGTCCATGGTTTTAAAGACTACAGATTTGTGCATGTTTGTGCCAGAATAGGGTAAGAGACACTGCAATGAGTTGCACCCTTCAGCCTGACCTTCTGGTCCTCTGTTATAAAAATCTATAAGGTTTTTTGCTGATGCCTCAGAAACAGCTTAGTCTCCTGCTTTCACAAAAATAGCCTGTCCTCCCCTCCCTTAACCCTCCGCATTTGTCTTAGTCTAGCAATTCCAAGAGAACCAAACTATTCAATCATCTATATTAACTAATGTACACATAGCAGAATCCTCCATTTAGTTTCTGTCCAAACACTTCCATAGACATGATTTTAGCATGCATATAGAGAATGGTGTAGGCTCTCAGAACTCTGGCTTGAGGCCAAGAGCTTACAGGACATCCTTAAATATTGCTCAAAGTAGCAGCTATGATGCTTCATATTTTTCCGTATCTGGCATCTCTGAGAAGACCATAGTAGACTCTCTAAAAAACACAAGTCTCTTTCTCAGACACTTACACCAGCTGCAAGTAACGGAAAGTGGAAAGCAGTCCAGGAACCAGGGTGAATTGGTTACCATCCAAGTAGCTGCAAGAGCAATGAAAAAATGCATCAGAATTCACACCAGAAGCACAAGAGTCAAAATAAAACTTTAAAAAAAAAAAGGTTAAACTTCCAACAATGCTATCTGGAAAAGGACTCAAAATGTAGAGACTACAGCCAGGAAAAAGTATAAGTTTCCCTGATGTAGGGAGACCAATGAATGAAAGCCATGTAAATAAGCTTGTGTCTATGAACTCCTAATACAGTAAATAAGCTGGCATTCAAGAGCACATGCTTTTATTTGCAAGACCCAACATATGAAACCATACATATCTCATCCTCCCTTACATCCTTTCAGTGTCCAAGACACCAAATCTTCAACACCATTGAACAAGAGAATGGTAATATAGGTCCCTACCACCTGCTACATATATACTTCTAAGAGTTCAACATGCATCTTGGTTTAGGACAAGCCCAAACACAGGACCTGCATTGGTGTGGGGCTTACAAGGATATGGTTGACTTGCAAAGCAAGGGGGATGAAAACTGAGTGCATAACTGGGTTGCAAGTTGCCAGTTCCCATAATGCCTCTTCCCCTGTGTAGTATCAGCAGAAGGGCCCAGCCAGCATTACTCACAGCTCTGTGACATTCTTAGGTATCCCTCTGGGCAGGGATTTCAGGTGCTTGTTGCTGCAGCGGACAACAGTGTCTAGGCAAGTGCACTCCTGGGGACACTGAGGGCGTGGGAAACAGCTTGTCTCCTCCTGACCTGCTGAGAGACAAGCCAAAGTATTTGCAGTGGAAAGAGGAGGAGATATGAGAACCCTAATTCTTCCAGATCTTTCCAGGAAAGTCTTGCTCTTGGTCTACACTTACGTAACTTACCACATAAAATTCACTTTGTAAAGTTTCCTGTATCTTTGAAGGATCAAAGGAATTGGCAGCAATTAGAGCTGAGAACATTAATCAACTGATAAGATGAATTCATTGCAAATAAAAATGTAGCTCTTAATTAGAAAGGGCGTGAAAGGTCTCATGGGCATCTGTGTTTTCTTATTGATTAACACAAGGGTCTGAATCCACAGAAGCGCACTAAAAAAAGCAAAACGACTGTTAATTTATTTTAATAAGGATCAATCACTCCCCCCCATCTTCACACATTCATATAATGTCAGAAGCTAACGTCTGGATCAGGGCCAATGGCTTAAGATGATTTGCCAATCAGTAAAATGACTCTGTTTCAAACATTTCCAAGACACTTTTTGCTTTCAGGTCCTGTATTTAATCAACCTGAGTGGCTCAACAGCTGATTAAAGTGCCTTGCTCTTAACCAATTAATTGACTGGTTTCACAAAAACTTGAAATTGACTGACAGACCTAAGAACAGCCCTATGTTACACCCCAACAGTGTGTAATTTAACATTTTTAGTGTGGTATTTGTTTGATCCTTTTTAGTATTTGTATATTTACTGTTGTTAGCTTTAAATATTGTCTTTCAATGATGTAAGCCACCTTGAGTCAGAGTAAAAGTATTTTAAATAAATAAATAAACAGTTTAGGAATCTTGCATCCCTGGTGAAGTTAGTGAAGTGCTCCACCCCATTTCCAGGGGTTGGGGGAAAGAAACTGGAGGACAACAGTTCCCAGAATGCTGGCTAGGGGAATCTGGGGGTTGTAGTCCAAAATTAACTTTTCCAAGCTTCGTCCTTTTCTAGCACGAACATACTATGCAATATGAGAACAGTGAAAAATGACCACAAAGTCACTGCTGAGGTAAGCACTTAATATTTATTTCTTTAAAATATTTTACCCCACTTTTCTCCTTATGAAAGGACCCAAAGTGGCTTATATCATTAAAAGACAGTGTTTAAACCCAAAAACAATATGTATATGAACATGAGAAAAGATCAAATACCACACTACAACATGATAAACAAAAACAACAACAAAAACACATTTAAAGTAGTAAGGCACAACAATCCATTTAACAACCCCACTCAGGCAGCGAGTCGCTGAGAGACAGCAAAGATGGGGCCTGGCTAGCCTCTTGTGGGAGGGAGTTCCAAAGTCTGGGAGAAGTGACAGAGAAGGCCCTCTTCCATGTCCCCATCAAATGCACCCATGACAGTGGTGAGACTTAGAGAAAGGCTTCTTGTGATGACCTTAACACCTAAGCAGGCTCATAAAGGGAGATGCATTTCTTGAGACAGCTTGGGCCCAAGCTATTTAAGGGCTTTATAGGTTAGAACCAGCACTTTAAATTGTGCCCAGAAACAGATTGGGCAGCCAGTGGAGCTGCTATAAGGGGGGGTTATCTGATCCCGGTGACCAGCCCCAGTTAGCAATCTGGCTGCTGTGTTTTGTATCTGCTGAAGTTTCCAGATACTTTCCAAAGGCAGACCCAAGAGAAGTGCACTACAGTAACACAGCTGGGATGTAAGTAAGGGCATATGGCACCATTGCCAGATCAGACCTCTTCAGCATAGTCATGTTGGCCCACATTAGAAATATTTTAATTTTTTATTAATTATATTTTTATATCACACCATCTAATGGTCTTGCCACTACTCTGGGTGGTTTCCAGCAATAAAATAAACATACAAAGAAGAGTCAAAGCCCAACCAAACCAAAATATAAAATAAGAGAGATCTCCATAAGAGAACAACAGATCTAAAAATCAAGATGGTGACAGCAGACAAGATAAAGAATACAAGGTGTAATCATCAAAATAAAATAAATGACCAACAGTTATAAAGGGAGGATATCCTGAAATGCCTCCCTGAAAAGCAGAGTTTTTATGTGCTTCCTGAATATTACAAGGGAAGGGGCTTGGTCTACCTCCACAGGTAGAGCATTCCATAAAGAGGTGGCCACCACAGAGAAGGCCCGGCACCTAGCTGGATTCCCTTGGGGTGGCCTCCCACAGCATCAACACCTGGGAGGTGTGAGTGGCACAGGAAGTAAATCTTATGGAGAGGTGCTTTGATAGGTAGTGAGGTCCAAAACCATTTAGGGCCTTGTAGGTCAACATTAGTAACTTGAATTTGGCATGGAAGCAAACCTACAACCAATGCAAGTGAGTCAGGACCGGGGAAATATGATTGTACTTTGAAGTTCTCAAAGTTAGCCTGGCCACCACTTTTTGTACTTGCTGCAGCTTCCGTCCCACCTTCAAAGGCAGCCCCAAGTAGAGAGCATTGCAATAGTCTATCCTTGAGATTACCAATGCATGAACACTAAAATGGTCATTCCCTTTTAGGGAGCAGGGAGAGAAGGAGCACTGTCACCAATCAACAGTATACACACTGCAGCTTTCAGCCCTTTTCTGAATAGGATACCCACAGGTGTCTAAGAGAGATGACATACATGCAAACTGTCCATGCTGGCTGGGTAATTCTGGGAGCTGTGGTGGAAATAATGATCATTTCAAAGCTACATACACATTGCTTCCTCAGTGGGTGTTGCTTTCTTTGCCTTTCACCAGTTTGGTTTGCCCCACCCCTACCCTGATATATTTTCAACCCATCTATTGAAGGTTGTACCAACTCACTTAAAGAAACATAAATTATTTTGTTGGTCTGGGGAAGGGAATCTGCTATGAACTAAAACCAGGCTTGATAACTGCTCCTTCCCCATCCTTGCTGAGCGCTTCTGAGTTACCTTCCTCACACCTGAAGTCTGGGAAGGCCACATCCTGCAGTGGGATTTGGCGCAGGAAGTCTGGATTATGACAACGTGGATTCCCAGTCACAATCTTCCTCTTGCGAAGCCAGTCTCCCAGCCAGGCCAGATGGCAATTGCAGTTGAAAGGGTTAGCCAACAAGTTCCTGGATGGAAGGAATACAGTAGAGGGATAAATAACCCAGACTGGCACAGGACAGAGTCTGCTTAAAGGGCTAGCAGACAAGTAAAGATTAACTCCCTCCTTTATCTGAAGTCCCACACCCATTTTGCAGCATACATTCCTAAGTAGGTACTGTATAATCTCCATTCTTTTGTAAAATATTCTGAAAGGTGAATGCTCGTGAACATAGGAGAACCAATTTATATAGAGCTAGTCCCTCTGCCTCATTTGTTCTGTAATTATCTACAGACAGTTTTTCCCTATCTCAGGTCCTTAGAGGATGCTGGGCTTCAGCTCCCATCATCTATATTCAGCATGGCCAGTGGTTGGAAGTGATGGGAATTGGAGTCCAGCAACTAGGAAATCAAGAATGGAAAAGACTGATCCACACTGCTTAGCAGCAGGATCTCCAAGGCTTAAGAAACAGACCACCCAGCACAACTTTAAGCCTGGACAGCTTTACAAGAGGATTGGGCAGATTAATGGAGGGCAAGGCTATCACTAGCTAGAGACCATTATACAATAGGATCATGGTATCTGCTGGGGATCAGTTCCAAGTCTCTCCCATGGATGCTGGAAACCACGGATATAGTGAACCCTACATACAGCATACAGTGGGACGTGGTGGCGCTGCGGGTTAATCCGCAGAAGCCTCTGTGCTGCAAGGTCAGAAGACCAGCAGTCGTAAGATCGAATCCACGCGACGGAGTGAGCTCCTGTCGCTTGTCACAGCTCCTGCCAACCTAGCAGTTTGAAAGCATGTAAAAATGCGAGTAGATAAATAGGTACCACCACGGTGGGAAGGTAACGGCGTTCCGTGTCTAGTCGCGCTGGCCACGTGACCACGGAAACTGTCTTCGGACAAACGCTGGCTCTACGGCTTGGAGACGGGGATGAGCACCGCGCCCTAGAGTCGGACACGACTGGACTAAATGTCAAGGGGAACCTTTACCTTTACCTTACATACAGCATAGTCTTTGGATCCCTCTAGTGGCCAGGTCTGGGAATATTCTTTGGAAATGCGTATTTCTCAGCTTTTTTATTTAGTATTTTCAGGCAGCAGGTACTGATCCCATGGATCCCTTGGTCCTACTGTATATGTCCCTCTCCATACGCATTGTTAGAGGAGATGAGTAGGAAATGCTATTGCATTCATTTCTTGCTTATGGGCTTCACATAGGTTGGTCACTGTGAGAACAGAATCCTGGCCTAGATGGTCCTTTCGTGTAATCCAGCACAATTTCTGACATGTTCTTCTATATTTCCCAGCAATGTGATGTCAGAGCCTTTTGTAACTCAAGAGGCCATAGACTAATAAAAAACTTTTGGCAGTCAAAGCACGTGTTCTACTACTGAGCAAAGAACCCTCCTTAGTATTGAACTGCTTTAGCAGAGTGCCTCACATCATGACCTCTGAGCTGGGAAATCCTCAAATCTTACTTCGGTGCAACTTTTAATGTAAGCTGTCTTATGTACTTTTTAAATAATATAGTAGAAGTGGTAATACTAACAGCAGCAGCAGCGGTAATTTATCATCCTCAGCCCATTCTGTAGCATCAAAGACAAATAGCAGATTCCACAACTGTTTAGCAGAGCCAAGAGACAACTGCAAGCTGCCATTTCTAATTTCCCACAATGACCTGAAGTATTTTGAGAACATTGTGGGGAAATCTAAAATGGCAGCAAAAAAAGATGCTTTTGCTAGGCCTAAAGCTGTCTGCAGATTCTACCAGAGCTCCTGGTGGGGACCTGCTTCTGTTCCCAGAAATATCAAAGTGGATTACTCAAAACAGAGACTGAGAGCACTTTCACTGAAAAGGCTTTTTAACAAATCAACTGCAGGGCACTGATACTCCAAAGGGAGGAAGACTGAGGAGACGTTTACACTGGCCGTAGTTACGATTTCCCTGCCTCATTACTCACAGAGTAGAGAGTGATTGCAGTGTGTCAAAAGCACCAGGTGAAATAGTGCTGATCTGATTGTCATAAAGGGAGAGAAGGCGCACATTGCGCAGCCCAGTGAAGCTGTCATTGTGGACGCAGTTGATGCGGTTGTTCCTCAGCATCCTGGAATGAACAAAGAAGATAGAAAGAAGTATATCTGACAAGTTATCCTTTGGTACCCTAGGAGTGGGTTTGGCTGGTGCCCTCATATACTAACAACCCACCAGTGTTTTCATTTCATATCTATGCCATATCTAATGAGGGGCAACTTACAGTGTCCGTAGCCCTTCAAGGCCCCGGAACATGCCACTGCGGACGGATTCCAGTTGGTTAGCAGTCAGGTGTAACTCACTGACTGAGGCTGCCCCCTCAAAGGCCCCATCTTCGATCTCGGACACCTTGTTGTTGCTCAGGTTTCTGGGAAAACAAGGAGCAAGAAAAACAGAATGTAGAAAAATGCTCAGGTCACAATCCAAAAAGAAGCTCTTCAACAGAACGAAGAATGGTCATGATATTTCTAACAGAGCCAATCTACGGAATTTATTTTGTTACTATGTCCCCTCAAGTAATTTCCAACTTATTGTGGGAGCCTTTTGTTCCTCTCTGAGCCATCCTTCCAGCCAACATGGAAGTTTCCTTGCTTTTAATTGTTAAACAGTGACTTCAAGCAAGACACATTTTTAAACCATTTATTTTTTTCTGCTTTAAAGAGTCTAGACGTGCTTGTATCTGTCATATTGCTAAGAAGAATATTGTCTTCTTTCCCCCACATCTTGAGTAGACCTTGAGGAAATCTTCAGAATGTCTCCTGTCCTGTCCCTCACCCCCATACTCACATTTTCTTTAAGTGTGAAAGCTTCTTGAAGATGCCGGTGGCCTCCAGTACGGTAATCTCATTATTGTTCAGGCGCCTGCAAGAGAAAGCAAGCAAGATAAACACGTAGATCTCAGAGTACAACTGAGCAAAAAATAAATACATAACACCTACACTGCCCTTTGAACAATACAGTACCATGTTTTCCTACACACAGATCATATCAGAATAAGGAAAAAGTAGAAGTTGAAGTGG
Source organism: Intellagama lesueurii (assembly GCA_037013535.1). Taxonomy (NCBI): domain Eukaryota; kingdom Metazoa; phylum Chordata; class Lepidosauria; order Squamata; family Agamidae; genus Intellagama; species Intellagama lesueurii. The sequence goes on from JBAJHW010000003.1 coordinate 215,774,193, forward strand.
CATAGAGAAAGTCTCAGGAATGGAAAAGGACAAAAGTCATTTTAATTGTATTCTGTGAAGTGCTTGCATATAAAATAGGTTCTGCACTCAGGGTGTTTCAAGACCACACAATGCGTAGTTACATCTCCCGTTTTACCTTTTATTAATTACAGGCACATGCAGGTCTCTACTGCGAATTTAGTTTATTAATTTAAAATATTTGTACACCGCCTTTCTCCTTGAAAAGGACTCAAGGCGGCTTATAACAATGAAAGACAATATTTAAAGTTGAAAACAATGAGTATACAATGGTGCTTAACATAATTAAAAAATGATATTGAAAAACTATGAACAATGGAGGCATCTTTATATCACGAACAGGCAATATCAAGGCAAAGATCAAGAAGTATACAAAAATTTAAAAAATGTCGATCTGAGAAATGGAAAACACAAGTAGGACTAAAAATCCAGTCAAAGCTGTAATGCATAACAATCTATCTAAAAATCACACACCGTAGCTGGTTACTGAGGGAAGGCTTGCCTGAAGAGAATGGTCTTTGCCTGCTTGAGGAAGGATAGCAAAGATGGGGCCAGTCTGGCCTCCTGTGGGAGGGAGTTCCAAAGTCTGGGAGCAGCAACAGAGAAGCCTCTCTCCTGTGTCCCCATCAGACGCACCTGTGAAGGTGGTGTGGGACCAAGAGAAAGACCTCTCCTGATGATCTTAACACTAGAGCCAGCTCATAATGGGAGATATGGTCTCTGAGATAGCTTGGACCCAGGCCATTTAGGGCTTTATAGGTTAAAATCAGCACTTTGAATTGTGCCCAGTAACTGATCGGCAGCCAGCGGAGCTGCTGTAACAGAGGGGTTATGTGATCCCTGTATCCAGTCCCAGTCAGCAATGTGGCTGCTGCATTTTGGACTCATTGAAGCTTCCTAACACTTTCCATCAGCAGCCCCACATAAAGTGCATTACAGTAATCCAGCTGGGAAGTAACTAGGGCCGTGTATCACAGTGGCCAGATCAGATCTCTCAAGAAATGTACCTAGCTGGCACACTAATTTTAAATGGCAAATGCACTCCTGGCCACTGCCAAGACCTGGGCATCCAGGTTCAGGGATAAATCCAGGAGCACCCTCAATTGAGAGTGTAACCCTATCCAGTACCAGCTGCATCCCTATGCAGCACAGGGCAGGGGAAATGTTTCTCTCCACAGTACAATCACAATTATAAGTGTCCATCCACATGGCTAGGACTCTTAGGAAAGAAGCACAGGAAACAAATGTGTCTACTGTGGGCATCTTGAATTGTCTGTGGTGATTTCTAGCATGGAGCAGAAGTTGTTGATTAAGCAACACATAGATGTTGGCGAGGTGAGTTGGGGCATTCTACCATAATCCCTCTGTCAAAGGAACCTTGGGAAGGGGCAGGTAAAGTTCTGAGAGACCTTGCAGAAAACTACTTTTCTGATCCCTTTGACAGAGAAGATGAATTTCATTTCCTTTTTGAGAATCAGGGGAAAATTACAAGGTATTCCCAGCTTTAGTCAATGCCCAAATTTATCAGTGAAAGACTATTTAGGTAGTCTGGGCTGCAAGGAGAACAAACCTATCCATTCTGAAGGAAATCAACCCTGAGTGCTCACTGGAAGGACAGATCCTGAAGCTGAGGCTCCAATACTTTGGCCATCTCATGAGAAGAGAAGACTCCCTGGAAAAGACCCTGATGTTGGGAAAGAGTGAAGGCAAGAGAAGAAGGGCATGACAGAGGACGAGATGGTTGGACAGTGTCATCGAAACTACCAACATGAATTTGACCCAATGCCGGGAGGCAGTGGAAGACAGGAGGGCCTGGCGTGCTCTGGTCCATGGGGTCACGAAGAGTCGGACATGACTTAACGACTAAACAACAACAACATATGTAGCTGAGGGGACTAAAAACCAATCTAGAGCAGTGGCTCCCAATCTTGGGTAACCCAGGTGTTCCTGCATTGCAATTCCCAGAAGCCTTTACTACCATCTGTGCTGGCCAGGATTTCAAAAACACCTGGGTCACCCAAGGTTGGGAACCACTGCTGTAGAGTCATAGAAGCTTCTTCTAGAACAACAGTTCCCAACCTTGAGTCCCCAGATGTTTTTGGACCAAAACTGCCAGAAGCCTTCACCACTAGCTGTGCTGGCCAGGATGTCTGGGAGTTGTAGTTCAAGAACGTCTGGGAACCCAAGGTTAGGAAGCACTGTACAATAATCTAAACAAAAAGGGGGCTATGATGCCTCTTTTAATTCTTATTCTTAGATTTGCCCCTTGGAGGAAGATGCTGATATATTTTTTGCAGCTGTTGGTTGCAGAAAGAGAAAGAACCAGGCAAAAGTGTAGGGCAGTTTTGCTCTCAATGCCCTCACCTGCTTGGCCCAAAGGAAAGGGCATAAAGTAGCCTTGTTTTTGGTGTCAAAACAAGCACAGCTCTTGTTATTTTCGCCTGCCAGAGTATCAAACTAAGGCAGGGTATGAGAAAAAAATGTGTGTGTTGTATTATTACGGTTCTTCGGAGGAGCGGCCGTAGCGATAAGATCCAGAGAAGGCATGTGATGTAAGGGCTTGGACTTTGAGAGTGAGGAAGATAGTAAAGTGCTAAGGACAAGGCAGGTCTGAGACTTACAGTTCAGTGGTGGCCTGCGGAAGGCGCTCTGGGATCTTTGTCAGTTTCAGGTTGGAACATTCCACCACATTGGCTTCGCAGCGGCACTTGGGTGGGCAGACCACATCGCTATGGCATTCACTGTTCAACTGATAATCCTCTGTACCTGTCAGGAAGAGAAAACATCCCCTAGTGAGAGTTTATGTAGATAATAAAAGTGTGTCTGTGTGTGTGTGTGAGAGAGGAGGGGCACAGAGGGAGGGCAGAAGATCCTCATTTCTGAGTACTTCCCAGTACTGGGTCCAGCACAAGCTCTTTTGCTGCCTGAGCCTGAAGAACAGGTGTTACCCTCACCGGCACATCTAAGTTAAGGTATATATTGCACCTAAAATTAGTGACATGATTGTAACACTTTAGGCAGAAAATCCGCAAGCACCTTAAACTTGACAATAAAAATATAATTATAGCAAAGTAAATGACTATCAATTTGTTACCCTTTTCAACACCCAAGTCTGCTGCTTATGGTGCTCACCTCATTCTGCCTAATGGTTGGGTTGTCTCAGCTCAGTGTGCTCAGTTGCTCATCCTGCAATAGTTCAGTGGAGTTCATTCCACAAAGAACTAGAAAACTGAGATAATCTACAGGATGCCAATTTTCCTTTCTCCTCTGAAGTACAATAAGAGACACCTTTTGGCTGAGGCTATGAGGCTGACCTAACCAACATCTTGTTTCCAACAGTAGCCAACTAGATTTTGTGTGAGTGAGGCTGTGACTACACAGCAGGAAAAATGTAAATTGATCTGCTGTGAGATTGGGTTTTCCCAGGTTAATTCGCTTCAGCCCACCACACAGGAATCAGTAGAGAGACATAAGGAAATCAGCCTTGTTTGCAGCTTGTCAATCATCTGAATCCTCTCCTTCCCATACCTGGACTTCCTTCCTTCCTTCCTTCCTTCCTTCCTTCCTTCCTTCCTTCCTTCCTTCCTTCCTTCCTTCCTTCCTTCCTTCCTTCCTTCCTTCCTGTCTGTCTGTCTGTCTGTCTGTCTGTCTGTCTGTCTGTCTGTCCTAGTGCTAGGACAGTTAGGTAACCAAAGAAAGAAAGAAAAAGCAAGGCAATGGCAAAGGCAATTTTCACTTCAGCCTCATTTCCAGCTTTTTAAGAGAGAGAGAAAAAGAGCGAGGACTCGGTAGAGAGAGGGGGGGGGGAATTTTAAGGTAGCTCTTCTTTGACCACCCAGATTTGCAGGAGGCACAGTTAGAGGAGAGCTAAATTAAAAATTCCTCCTCTCTCTCTGATTATTTCTTGCTCTTCTCTTTTCCTTCGGCTATCTAGCTGCCCTAGTGTTAGATTAACTTTAAAAGGAAGGAAAGAAAGGAACAAGAAGGGAAGATGAAAGTGGACCCAGGCACCAGGTGTGTGCGTGTTGGGAGGGGGGAGAGGATTCAAACAGTTTTCTTGCTGCCCTGCCTCTCTCACTGCTGTTGTAGCTGGTTGGAATAGCTTCAAATAGAAAAGTTACAAACCTCTACACATTGGCTCAAGTAATCACACTGTCTGAACCAATGTGAATGCATCCAATTTTTTTTTTTTAAGCAGAAGCCCCATTAGTGGAGGGGGAAAGTACAGATTAGGAGAGGGACAAACACTAGGCTGATTTGCATGGACTTGTACATCATGTGGTCAATGACAAATAATGTGAATCAGACCATCCCATCCTGGGGCATTTCACACATTATTTGTCAATGTTGTTACATCCTGAGAGAAGGAAGAACTCAAGATGAGCGTCCAGAAATCTATATTACATTCTTCTTTTCCACCAGACTGCTCTTTCCCCTGTAGCTCACATTCACCATTAGTTAGCAGTTCTAAAATTATTGTTATATAGTCTCTCACAATGAAAAAAAATATGTATTTGGGCACTGACTCTCTTTTATTCTATAGTAGAGTGGTAATTAGATTGCACATCTGGAGAGACATAAAGCCTTCCCAAACACTGATCTTAGAATTCAAACTAGCAGGAACACACACAAAAACACTGTAGAGTCCCTGGAAGGCTATAATTAAAGCATTATAGTCTTGTTGACAGCTCATAGAAGGAGGTGGAAAGTTTTAGGAAAATACAGTAGTGGTAAAAAGCATGGTCCCTCTGCTTCCTTTTTGCCTCCTGAAATCTCTCACTTTGATTTGGCTACAACTCTGTATCTGACAGACACTTTATTGAAAGAAAGAAATGCAGGAATAGACAGACAAAGAATGTACATCTGTATGTTTGGTTTCTGGAACGTGAAGAACGGTGCATCCCTGCCAATCCTCATACCCATTCTCAGGATACCTCTCCTTTTCCTCCTTCTCCTCTTCCAGCAATTGATACCTTCAACATTTCAGAGCTCAACTGTCTTAAGTAACCTATAGGTCCTTGAAATTGTTAATGTCATGCCACTTTTTTGTTTGTTTGACTGATTCAAAAATATTTTCCTTTCATTTACAAACTGTATACTTCTATTTGCCTAGACAATCCCATAAATATGCAGAGCCCACTGCTATATTTTTGGGCTGAACTGTTCTGCTTTCAAAAGTATAAGTCACTAAAATAACTAAGTTCAGTTTTAGAATGATTCTTCACAATCAACCTGCAAACAGAATGAACTTATTCAGACAACTAACTAGTGATTTAAAATATTACTTTCTTAAACTACAGCTCCCAGTGTTTCCCAGCCAGATGATATTTCTAAGCTCTATAACTAACATACAAACTCCAGCACACTCACACTCTAAAGCTGTTTCCTTACCTGGAATGAAATACTGCTCCTTGGCTGTGAACAAAAATGTACAAAAAGTGTTAACCCAAATGCAGCAAACATACGATACAAAAGGCCATGCTATTCTGTTTTTCCCCAGACATATCAGAATAAATACATACCCTGGAATGCACAAAAAAGAGAGACAATGTCTGTTTCACTCCAGATACATGTGCTTTAAAGTAACAGCAGCACCAGCAATACTACTGGTGTTCATGCAAGTTTTATGTAACTTGCCCTGGCTAATTGCCACTAATTGATAATGTGGCAGGACATATCTCAGTTGTACAATGGGCACATGACCAGACATGTGACTGAGAGATGCCCCAGCACCTTGTCAATTAGCCGTGGCAAGTAATCACCTATAGAATTCTGGCTAGCATATTTATAAGCTCATTATTATTAATTTATGAAGCAAAACAGACATATCTACTCACAACTTGGAGAAGTTACTTTTTGTGTTAGGACTCCCAGAACCCCTCCAAGCAGCATGAACAGTGGACAAGCAAGCTGAGGGATTCTGGAAGCCTCAGTAAAAAAAAGGACATTTTCCAAGTTCTGCATCTGCTACAGTATATGATAGATAGATAGATAGATAGATAGATAGATAGATAGATAGATAGATAGATAGATAGATAGATAGATAGATAGATAGATAGATAGATAGATCAGTTTATTAGCCAATGGCCATCAGACTCAAAGTGCTCAATAACAGAGCTGTGACATATGATTATTTTCTGACATGAGGGTTAATTTTTTTTTAAAAGGTTCTGACATTTAATTATTTCATTTTCAAAATAAGCCAACCAATTTATGTTAAACAAAGTAAAGCTTGTAGTTTGCTCCCTAAGTCGGTGGCCCAAGTGGACTCATTTTCCCTTGGGGTGTCTTCAGTATTTGGACAGAGGATGCTTTATTGTTTATGCATACACTGATTACTTCTTTGGACACAAAATATCTCTATTTTTTTTTTAATTGCCTGAATTGAATGGCTGGAAGAGAGCCAATGTGGTTCGATAAAAATAAAAAATAAAATAGAGGAGACAGAAGTAACTTCTACAACATCTCCCCACAGACTTCACTCGTGTGTTAGAGACAAAATCCCTGCATAAATTAAGTTTCAGAGAACTGCAGGCTTTGCATATCATTTCAACCCCCCCAAATCAAGAAGCAGCCCTACAGAAAAAAAGTTGCTCCTACGGGAACAGCGGAATTTCTTGCTCTTGATCTGTCCAATGCGCTTGTTGGCCAGGCGGCGGGGGCTGGCACAGCGAGCTCCACTTGTCTCAATAGGATTGGCACGCAAGAAGTCTGCCAGCCACTTCAGATTGCAGTCGCAGATAAATGGGTTCTGTGCCAGATGGCTGCAGTGGGGAAGAAACAGGAGCAGTTAAGCACAGTCGCTCAGGAATTGGAGGGTTGCTCTACTGTGCTGCTTCCCAGCCTTGGGTCCCCAGATGTTCTTGGACTAGAACTCCCAGAAGTCTTCATCACTAGCTGTGCTGGCCAGGATTTCTGGGAGTTGTAGTCCAAGAACATCTGGAGACCCAAGGTTGGGAACCACTGCTCTATTGGATGATATTAGAGCAACCTTAAGCCTAGCCACTGGTATGGTACTACTGTTTGCTACCACTATGCCGAATGCTTTTTCAGGCCTCCAGAAAACAATGTGGCCCATTACTTTGTGATCTCACCCTGACCTTGGTCCTGAGCTAGTCTCCATCCTCTAAGATGAGGGAGGAAACCTCTGATGCTCCAGACAAAAGTGTTTTAGACTTCAGCTTCCTGAAGCCCCAGCCAGCATGGCCAATGGTAAAAGATTATGGGAACAGTGGTCTAAAATACATGGAGGGCCAGACATTCCCAATATATGCTCAAAGAAATTCCTTATTCCCCTTGGGATGATGTGATTGGAAAACCGTGACCTTGTAAGGTAATCTCCCATCTTTCCCCCCACAATCTTCTCTGTCTGCCCCTTGGGATCCTAGCACTCAAAGGGCATCTCCTACTTTCCTCCCACAGAACCCTGTCCTCATTGGCCACCTCTTCAGAGAAGCCAGCACTCACAGGGTCTGAATGGCACGCAGGGTGGTGAAGGTGCCCTTGGCCAGGGTCTGGATCTTGTTGTCATAGAGCGAGAGCAGGGACAGATTCTGCAGGTCAGTGAAGGCATCTGCCCGGATGCAGTTGATCTTGTTAGCATTCAGGAGCCTGGAGTGAGGGAGTATATCACACCACAGCTGTGTTTATGTGTTGTGGTGGTGTAGTGAATATTACACAAAGATGTTCTTGGCTACCTCTCAAGGAGAAGTTCCATGGGCCCATCTCAATATCACCCAACAGCTTATTGGCACAGCCTAAACCAAAAAGACAGAACACAATATGCCCACAAGCAGTGGTGCAGTGGGAAATGATGAAGCAGACGTGCTCTTTATTTGGGCTTATTTGGGTTTTGCAGGAGCACAGCACTGGGCCCTCTGGCTTCAGGCAAGTGTACAGGTAAGTCAGGAGACTAGAGTCCCCTTTCCCCTTCTTCCTCACTTTGTGCGATCCTGGCCCTTGTTCCTTCACATTGCTTGGAGTACTTTGGTTGGGCCATTACAGAAGTGAGGACCCTCTGGGCTGGGCTGGGCTTGGTTCACAACCCAAAGGCTTTCCCCACTCACTTGACAGCCACAAATGCTTGCACCCAAAGGTGTACCACCTCCAAGTGTGGTGGGGGGGGAGGCTGCCTGCTGTGCTCTCCTCCTGCCATGGGCTGCTGGGAGCAGTGCTACTGTGGCTCTTCCTCACCCAGACCAGTGCAAGGCTGTCCCCACATGGAGATCTTCCTCCTGCCTCATCTTCCTCCTTGTTCTAGCTCCCCCCCCCCCCCGCTGGCCCCTCATATAAGTTGAAAAATGCAGCCTGGCTCAAGTGCAAGGGCTTGCTCAGCCTTGGGGATCTTTTCATCTCTCCTCCTGAAGCTTCATATTTCTTATGCCCCACCCTGTTTCCCCATGTCTCTTTCCTGTTTCCCCTCATTACTAGGCAATGGAGAGGCCTCATGGGGTTGGTGTTTGGCCTAGTTTTGACAGTGCCATAACCTCCCCAGGCCTCACCCAGGCCCCAGCAGCAACAGTCATGGCAACAGAGCCAAGAGGATGCCTTCACATCTCTCCAGTCAATCTGTGACTCTGTGGAGGCCTCAAGGAAGTCCTGCAAGTCCTGCAGGGGTTGCTCGGCCAGTCTTGGGAGATGGGGTGGGCCAAGCAATGTGTTTCTGCCAGCCAATAGTATGAGTGTATATACATGTGTACACAGACACAGACACGTGTGCACATGCACACACACACACAGAAAAGAATAGTAGTACATAGATAATACCCAATTCATAGCAACTCAGTACAAGACAGACCCAAAGAGAAAATGACCAAACACTATTAGTTGGTACCTCCAGCTCCCAAATGAGACCACTCAGACATACTATCAACATTCTTTAAAATACTTTTTTCCTCTCCCAGGTTATGATTGGCACGTTTATGCACAATTACAGTCAGTCCCCTAATCTTAAACAGCTACTGATTCTTAACAGACAGTACAGTGTGGATATGGAGACACAGACAAGACCCTGCTCCAAAAGTAGACATCAAGTGTATCCTAACATCTACTCTGTCAGCACCATCATGGACTCCCACAACCTCACCCTCACCCACAACATCAGGGGCTCATTCACTTGTTTATCTACTAATGTGATCTACAGCATCCTACACCAGCAGCTCCCTCTGCATTCTACACAGGGCAGGCAGGACCATCTCTACACAAGAGAATAAATGGATACAAATCTGTCAACCCTAAATGACAACACACAAAAGCTAGTTTCAGAATATTTTCATTTCCTAGGACACTCTGTTAGAGATCTGAAAATAACTGTTGTGCAGAAAAGGAATTTCAAAGGAAAGCTAGAAAGAGAGACGGCTAAAGTGGGTTAAATTTGCAAATTCCAGTGTACATTGCAAGAATCAAATAACAATTATAGCACACTATTGTTTATTTATTTAAAATATTTTTATCCCGCCTTTCTCCTTAAAAAAGGACCCAAGACGGCAACTATAATCATCCATAGTCTTGGGTATTGCTATGACCAAATTCTAACCTCAGCACACTTATTGAAGCTATATAATTGCTGATAATGTGATGTCTATGTAATTAGCACTTAGACTGATCATTACTGATGTTAACAATGCCATTGTCATTTGAACGTGCATTGTCAGTGCACTTGTCATCCAGTTTTTCTCATCTGGTTCCCTCATGCCCTCTGTGTATATAAATCTGTGGCCTAACCATTATGCTTCATGTGTCTGAGCAAACTGATTATAATTCACAAATGCTCACACTAAAACTTGTTGGCCATTATGTCACATATCTTTTCTTTTTTGTTATAACCCAACTGTTAGGATTTACTGACAGATCAAGAACCAGCAAAAAGTAATATTGGTTTTTAGGTGATGAAATCACCAGTGGAATGAAAAATGAAGAGGGCATAACATGTCCCCACATCGTACCATAGATGGGGGTATTCGTATTCGTATATGAATATGAATATCCCCCCACAGGTGCAGATAACAAGGGTCTGGTCCCCTGGGGCCAGACCGACCACTCATGATTCCGCCACTGCCGTGGGCTCCGGACTCCCTTCCTATTGCTCCGGAGCTCTCGATGGATTAGCCACTCCTGGCAGAAGGCGGGATGATGAGCCTCTCTGCCAGTTCAAAGACTGGCTAATCCATCGCAAGCTGCGGAGTGATAGGAAGGGAGTCTAGAGTCCGTGGCAGAATTGTGAGTGGTTGGTCTGGCCCCAGGCGGCTGGACCCTCGTTATCTGCACCTGTGGGGGATATTCATATATGAATATGAATACCCCCATCTCTATATAAGACTCAAAATTTCCAGCAATATTTCTTCCCAGTAGTTTTTATTTCCAGGAGGAGCAGGTGTTTTATAAAACTAATGGCTCTTAATTTCATTTAACACAGAACCATTCCTAAATATTTTGCACTGCATCAGATAGCTTGCAACAATATATTTCCCATCGCTACTGTGAGAACTACAGTTATGTGCAGACAAACAGGAAAAACTATGGCAGATAGCAGATGACTTAAAGATCCCTGCTTATATATATATAAAGGCTGGCACTTTAAACTTGTCCGGGCTTTGCTACACCACCACTCACAGGAAGGGTGATAGCAAGTCCTTCATTTGGGACAGCACAGAATGGCAGAAAAGCTACAGCCGAATGAGGAGGGAGGTGGAGGCTAATGTTGGAAAGAAGATGGTAAGTGGATGAGATTGTGGAGTACAAAGAAAAAAGTGAAAGTGACACTACTAATGTAGGAGGTGAAGAGGAAGAAAAGACTTCCTAAGGAGAAGGGTGAGCAGAACAGCAAATTCCAGGGAAAGACTAAAGGGGGAGGGTACATGGTGGACTGAAATATGTCAAGAAGTGTGGTTTGAAGCCCCTCTGAAGTCTGGATCAAAGTTGCTACTCAATCCCAGCCCCTTGTCATCCTGATATCCAAACAGATCTCTAGCTATCTCTTTTGCTTACAGTAGTTGTAGTGCATACAGGCCACCGAATACCCCTTTGGGCAGCTCTGTGATCTTGTTCCCATACAAGACTCTGGAAAACAAACAAAAACCAGTCCTTGGATTAGTAGGATCTCTTGATTAGCAGCCCCTGAGGTTGAACAACTGGACACAGCTCACTCTTGATACTCATTTGATACACGCCACATGGGGTAGTAATGAATTAGTATATGAAAGGTATAAGGTAGCAGCTGGCTAATGCTGTTGGTAGTGTGGATCTAGATTAAAAATAAGTTCAAGTTTCTACTAAGACCCAAATTATTTGTGCAAACTGTCATATGCAGCCATCACTTGAAACACAGAGCAGAAGGTGCACATGACAAGCTGTCTATGTCAAATCATTCCCTGCATGGTTGCAGCAGTTTTCACTTCTTCCATTGCATATCTCACCCTTGCTTGAAAAAGAAAAGAATTGCAAGAGTGTGGTTGAAACCCGTTTCACATGAACAGTTGTTATCTGGAGCAATGCCCATGAAGTTGCATTTGTAGAGACAAACACAACAGAGATTGCACTTTGGGACTGAGACAAATGAAGCCTGGGACAACAGAATTATGGGAAAACCCCACTCAGCAATATTTGGGAATTGGAGGGGCCAAGTCAAATATTGGCCAAGGAGGTTGTGCATTGGGAGTGCAGGATGTGGCAAAGAAGGGACACTAGGGGAACAGCCACAGATACAGTGGCAAAGCTGTGCATGTGGAGACTGTGGAGGTAGCATGCAAGCAGCATTTCACATCATCGCCAAAGACAAGTGCACTCCATCATGGTTCCAACTGGGACGACTCACAGAGAGTTGAGTGAACGTAGGCCTTGGAAAGCATCAGGTGCAATCTCAGAGATCTGGTTGTTGCTTAGGTCTCTGAAAGATAAAGACAAAGACAACAGTCACATATATGTTGGTGTCTGCAGGGTTTTAATGCCGCTCAACCCTGCCTGAAGGTATATATCGCAGCTTGAGACTTCTGAGAGCATCAATTGTGCATTTCTTACACTAGCTACATTGCTATCCTGTCTTTCTTCCATTACTCTCAAGGCAGGGTACATGGTTCTCTTCCTCCTTAGCATTTTATCCTCACAACATTCCTGAGACCAAATGTTACACAAACGAAGTACATATTTTGCCTTCTATCCAGAAAGAAGACAAAGCAGGAGAGAACAAACCATGGATTCAGAAACTAATTTAGTTCCAACCAAACCCTTTGAGTGCCCTTATCATCACTGCACAACGGGATGGCAACCAAAAGTAGATTGTTCCATTTCTAAATCTATTTTTGAAGTGTATTCTTGCAATAATAAATGTTGCATTATTTTACAGGATAATCTCTAGCAGCTTCCTGGAAGCTCAGTTGCCTTTTAAAGGCACAGAAACAATCTCTTTCCCCTTCTCCTCTCTCTCAATCTATCTTCTGCCGCTGCCCCCCCCCCCCCCCCCCCGCTTTCTTTCCCTCTACATTCAGTGGCACTAAAATCTCCTGGGAAACATGGACCCAGAGGACCACATGCAGTCAGCAGGCCATCTGTTGCCCACCCTTGAAGGTTTCAGAAATCTGCCCTGCTCTTCAATCTATCTTTTTGTCATCATTATTCACTCTCATCTAAGAAGTACATGGGCTTGAGGAACAAAAAAGAGAACAGTATGTTGATGAAAAAGTATACAAAACACCAAAGAAGCAGAGGTTAGGCTGCAAGAATGAGATGAAACTGAGGGAGGCAGACGAACAGGTTGGTTATGCTCTACACAAAGCTACTCACATCCTACGTAGTTTCTTATATGATGAGAAAGCTCCAGGAGGGATAGATTTGATGCCATTCAGTTCCAGACGTCTGTGTGATAAAACAGAGCATTAGAAAGAGGAACAAGATAGGAAAAACTGTAACACTGTCTCTTCCAGCAGGCGTACTGCACAGAAGAGGCCATAGTATCTGCACAAGAGAAAAGAGACAGCATGTGTCCTGAAAATTTTTATTTCTATGTGAGTTAAACCAGCATATAACTGTTCCTTGATGTTTTCCATCCAGCTTGCAAGTTAATTATGAGCCCATTTATTTGACCAAATCAATGTACTGAATATGCATGCTGAGTAAATCCATGCAATGTTAAATACTAGATAGCACAAATGCATTTGTTCACCATGTGCTCAGGTTGCAGGTTACCCATCTGCACTCAACACACTTCCAGCTGCAAGACAGACACATGGTGACAATACAATAATCAAATATCAAACACTGGACATTGCCCAGATCCGCTCAACCCACGTTGACTAAACATCAATTTGGGGATGCAAACTAGGTATAAATCAGAGCTAGATATGAACTGGATTTAGCCTATTCAGAGACACTGCACACAAAACACTCATGAGATCACAGCTTTAAACCACTCCCCACAGTGGTTCCATGTACAATGGTCCACCATGTGGATCAAAGGATTTTTCACACATCATCACTAACCTTAGGTACATAGTGGCATGGGGGGATACTTCTCTGTCTGCAGAGCGAAGTCACTTCAGACAAATGACTTGCTTTATGGCAGAAGCCATCAAGAGAAGCTATTTAAGGTAGTTTTTATGCAGGTGCTATATTGTACCTACTTCACTTCTATTCACTTAAGATCAATGGAATTACAGGTCAACTCAAAGAACCACACTGTGGCTTTTGCAACTACTCTCTGCAGTTTGGGAACACTGAGGAAGATATATTGTTTACAGGATTAGATTAAAAAGGACTCTAGCGCTCAGGTCACATCCATCTCTCCCTACTCACATTTCAGACATGGTCTCAGGCAAGTTGGCAGGGATAGCTGTCAGCCCCTTGCCGCGACAGTCCACGATCCCATTGCTGCAGGTACACATGGCAGGACAAGAACCTGAGGAAAAACTGCAGATGTGGGCCCTGGCAGCATCATCCTGACCTGCAGAGAAAGGGGAGAAAGAATGCAGAAGCTTAGTGAATTCTCCTTACCCATTTCTTTCCCTGGCATTGCGGGTCACGGCTAGACTCTGGTTTGTGGAATGGTGCAACCTGGGGTTGTGTGGCCTGAGAGCACACTCATTCTTCTCTACCACAGAGCAATAGCCTGGACTATTCAAAGCCTGCTCCAGGTCTCCAGTCCCATGATATGAAGAAAGGCTATAGAGCACAAGCCCTTCTTGCTCTCCACCTCCACTCTCATCAGCAGGAGGTAAAACAAGGGGTCTGTCAGAAAGAATGAGCTTGCTTTGGGGGCATTGAAGTAATATTCTGGCCAGTGGTTCTATCTTCTCTCAGCTTCCCTCTCCTTAAACCCAACAGGTTTTAAAATTTGGAGAAAAACATTGACAAACAGACATTGAGTCTTGGACAAGAGTAAGCTGATTCTTTCAACCTCACACTCTGATTACAACTTTAGAGAGATTTTCAGAGGCTGTGTTCCAAAGATGGGCAGAGCAGAAAGGGGAGACCAAAACTGCCAATATATTTTAATTTAAAGCTTTTAATGGTAGTGACTAAGCCTTAGAAGAGGCATTTCAGCTGAATAGAATGGGAAATACCATACAAAGCAAGGAAATCTCCAAATGAGGGTCAAGGTGACCCATCCCTCATACAGCCAGACTGGGACCCCAGAAGGCCAGATCAAGTCTCAAGGCCTAAAGTCCCTGGAAGAATATAAATGTTAAAGAGGCCAATAGTTCAAGCTAGTAAAGACAAGACATGGGCTGCACAAGAGGAGAAGAATGTGTGCACAAACGAGAACGAAAAAGAAACAAGGCATGTGGGCCCTTCAGGATGATCACGGAGGGCAACTATGCCAAGAGAGCTCAAGAGAGCTTTTTTAAAGAGTTGCACTTTCTGGCACCTGGTTTGAAACATACACAATGGAAAAACAAAACAAAAAACAAAAAGAAAAGAAAAACAAAGAAAAGAAAAGAAAACCAGGGACAACAGGGCAAAACCCAGGACGTATAGTGACCCTTCCTTCAAAGCAGGCAATTTCTTGCATAGCAATTTCTGCTGTGCAAGAGTGGCATCACATGACAACTACTGCCTGATGGGGAGATACAGAATGCATTGGGATTAACAGGTTACGGTAAGTGTGTGTGTGTGTGTGTGTGTGTGTGTGTGTGTGTGTGTGTGTGTGTGTGTGTGTGTGTGTGAGAGAGAGAGAGAGAGAGAGAGAGAGAGAGAGAGAGAGATGGACCCCTTTCTCATACTTATTGGCTGGATAGCTCAGTGGTTTCGGTACCTGATTCCTCACTGACCATCCAGGGAAAAGTGCCAGCTTGTGTGGCCCCTGGGCAAGCTGAACATTCCCAGGCCAGAAGAAGCAAATGGTAAACCACTTCTGAGTACTCTCTATCTAGAAAACCCTGGAAAAGGTCACCATAAGTCAGAACTGACTTCATTGTACATTCTCATTCTTATTCTTATTATTTATTCTCATCCTTTGGGAGATAGGAACAGCAAGGCTGGTAGAAACACCTATCAATAATTTAGGGCTTGGTTGGAATATTTTGGGAGTTGTAGTAAAAAAAAGCACACACACACGCACACATTTGTAAGCTGTGAACCGACTAGCCTTGCCCTCCCATGCAAAGTTTACTACCACTCTGCTGATGCCCATCACCTGTGCAGCTGAATTCATTCTTCTGGATCTCTGCAACATTGAGGCCACGAAGTGCAGCAGGACCAGCACACTGTGTGAAGAGCCCAATGGTGGGGCGTTGGCGCAACCATTGGGAAAGCCAGCCCAAATGGCAATCACAGAACAGCTGGTTGGAGTGGAGGCGGCTATAAGGACCCAGATGCAGGGGAGAAGTTCAGGAGAGAGAGAGAGAGAGAGAGAAAGAAAGAAAGAAAGAAAGAATGCATTCAGTTGGCATCATCCCACACTTTTCCTGTGACACTCTTACCTTGTGAAATGAGAGAGTAGGGGAGCTCCAATGAGTTTGAAAGAAAATGTGAGAGCATTTCCTGGGAAGAGGGTTCCAGTGCCACAGGGGTACACAGCAGTGGGGCTGAATCTTAGAACACTCTATACTATGGACAGGTGTTCAGCTACAGAGTTTCCAGTTACCTGTGCTGATACCACAGCCTATCTCACATACCCTGTCATTTGTGAGACAACTACTTCTACCACAAGATCATTAACTGATGGTCTAAAATGGGGTGGGCAAAGTGTGGCCTATGGGCCAGTTTTGCTCAAAAATTCTCCTCATGCCATAGAGGGCATAGGGCCATGATTTGGGCAACTTGAATCTATTATAAGCTGAGGGTTTTTAGTCACCTATTCCAAAATGGGAAGTCATTGAAAACAGGTGAAAACAGCTCAGGAGCTGTGAAAAAACTGGCAAAACTGCCCTTTTTGGCCATATGACATGTGTGGGCTAGTTGGATAACTCAGCAAGTTAGGTACCTGGCTGCAGAACCGGAAATTGGGAGTTCAGTTCCTCATTGTGCCTCCCAGGACAACTGCCAGCCTGTGTAGCTTTGGGCAAGCTGTATAGTCCCCAGGAAGCCCCCAGAAGAAGAGAATGGCAAACCACTTCTAAGTGTTCCATACCTAGAAAACCCTGGAAAGGGTCCCATAAGTCAGAAATGACTGGTGATACATAATTATTTTTCATAAAGGTTTCTCAAAATAAACCATTCTGATGATGGGAAGCACAGGGACAAGCAGAGCTCAGGCCCTCCTGGGTCTGTCAGCTGGCATATGCAGCCCTCAGACCGCTAGAGTTTGCTCACCCTGGTCTAAAATGACGTAGCTGCACCATTGCCTAAAAATGTTGGCCCCATTTGAAAGCATTTGAAAGCTCCCATTCTACCAGGACCTTATACAATGCACAGTATGTCGCCTTCTCCTCCTCACACACCCCACCCTTCACCCTCCTTTTGTGCTCACAAGGTACGCAGTTTGGGCATGTGGTTGAAGCTGGAGATGGGGATGCTGCTGATGTTATTGTTGTTCAAAGTCCTGCAAGAAGAAGACATAATGTTAATGAATGTCTGAGATAACCATGTCTGCTTTTCATCTTTATTGGCTAGCCTCTTTAGGAAGCTTTCCACATTCCCACTGGTATCCTGAAACCTAGCACCAGTCTGAAATGTTTGGCACAATAGTGCTTGCATTGCTAGCTTATGGTCCATACTATCAATGTGGGGATAATATTAATGGCTTTGTTTTTAGCCTCTAAATGTACTATCCTATGTACACTCATCAGGTAATAGACCAGCCAGACTTGTGCCTGAATAAATATACATACTATTGCATTGAAAGTGAGAGAAAGAGCTGTTTTAAAACTCCACATACTTGAGTGTAAGATTAATCCAAACAAAAATGGTGCATGGGCTTTGTCTTTCTACAGAGATTGACCACTAGCTGGCCTTCTGTTTGGCATCTATCATTTTGGATGGAAATTTTCAAAGGCCATACTCTGAGTTAGGAAGTTCTCCTGCTCCAACTTAACCCACTGCCTTCAAATGAACAGCAGATTGCAGCAGACTGGTGGGGAAACAAAGCCATAGACAGTAGCCTGTACTAGTAGCTCATACCACAAAATAATAATAATAAAAAGGAAAAATAGATTATTTGTTCATATTATTGCACATTGTTTCTTTCTGCAGACTCAGACCCAGTCCCACCATGCTTCTGGATGATGCTCCCACCAAGTGAGCTGTAAATTGTCAGTCAACATCTTCCACACACCAGAAGCAAGTGTGTTCACAGGTTCATCAGCCAGCCCACCAAAACAAATCCTCTACATAGTCCTCCTTAAGATACTTACAAAACCTCCAAGCCACGAAGAGCACGGAAGGCCCCTTCCTCAACGCAGCTGATGTGGTTCTTGTCCAGCTGCCTATGGTGGTTAAGCAAAAGATTAATCTGGCACCTGTTTACACTGTGTGATGAGAAATCCATACCTAGGGTGTTTAACACAGAGACCAACCTAGAGGCATAGAATGAGCAGTGAAAAGATGCAGGAGGACTTGCAGGTCCAGAGTTAGAAACTTTAGAGAACTACGATAGTCAAGGTACAGATGTGGTGTAGGTGTCAGATGAGGAATGCTATTTGAGAGATACAACAACGTTCACTGTATCTCTGGGACCTGATCCCACTGTTCTTAGTATTAGCTATTAGATAAGACGTGTTATGATATCTTTCCCCACACACACATACACAAGACAGCTGCTCTAATCCTCTCATATTCAGAGGCAAAAAATGGGGAAAGTTACTTTAATTCAAAAAACAACTTGTCCATCACTGTCGGAAAGCATGCATGAAAGACAATGGCAAGGTCTCCTGCCCTGTCGGTTGTGCTGATGGCTTAGTTTGCCCTGCCAAACAAAGCCATGTCACTCACAGGTTCTTGAGATCAGTAGCTCCACGGAAAGCCTTCCGGGGCACAGCCTGAAGGAGATTCTCACTCAGGTCCCTGCAGATGAGAAATTTGAGAGAAGAATCTTGTCTGTGAAGATGTTGAGAAAGGGAGTGACCAAAGAGTAAAAGAGGAAGCTACTGGATGGTAATTAGGAAATTCTTTCCACATGATCATATATACGTTCATCCTTCTTATATTATGTGTACCATCTTGACCTCTAGCACAAATACTATACACACAAAGATGCTGTTATTTTCATCAAAGACCACATAAGACACAAGGACCTCAAAGAGGTCTGTTTTCCTGTGGCTGACTGGTATGTATGGTAGCTGCTTCTTCTGAAGCCTCTTCTGTCACAGCAGCAAGATGAGAAAAAAATGATAAACACTTGAACACATAATGTAATTTAAATGTGTGCACATTTTAAATGTTCCGTTGCCTTCCTCTTAAGCGTAAAGTGCAAAAAGAATTCACATGGTAAAACAATATAATGTGGCCATTTAAAAAGCAGCAAAGGGTGATCCTTACTGACACAGATGATGCATCTTGGCCTCTAGTAGAGTATGCATGCAATGAATAGGATGAACTGCACTACCATCACGCTTAAGAGGAGAAATGTTCTTCCAGGCTTTTCATTCATCAGCCTGGTTTGTTCAGCTCTCTGTGTCCCACAGACCATTAGGAAGGAACTGGAGGAAAGGTGTGAACGGATAGGATGCTCTTTTCTTTTCCACCCCCAGAAAAGAAGTAGACTGGCTATAGAAAAGTCCAGTGACTGCTTTTATATTTGAGAACTTTGTAAGAGGATCCCCATAAGTACCCGAGCAGAGCTATAAAAAAATACAGCCAGCGATACATAAGTAAAGAGGCTTCATTGAATATTTTGTATTACGAAACTATGCACATTGATCTGCATGTGCTCGTACACAGAGTTTGTTCCAGTTTCCAAGCCTTTTTCAAACAAATTAAATTTAGGAGTATTTCAGACAGACAGCTTTTTGCACTATCAATCAAAGATAAAGGAAGCTGTGGGAAAACACAGGAGGATTACTAGCAGCACACGATGGTGTCTGGACCACCGGAAAAGAAAAGCTGGCCCTGGAAACAAAGTGAGAGTTGAAAAAAAGATTATTTTTCTCCTGTAGAGCTGACAGCAGGGGGCACCAGAGGATTTTACATTATGGACTGTAGTCACCCATTCATTCTGTTATCTTATCTTCTAATCAAGACCTTTGGGGCTGATCCCTAATTGTTCAGACATGACTCATAATGTTGGGAGGATTGTGGAGGTCTTGATTCTTCCACCCCACTTTCTGCTAGTAACCAATCTTTTCTGCTAAATAATATCATTACAAAGCCTCCATTATTTATAACAAGTGACCAATGCTCCTGTAAACTGGGTCAATATGTAATTGCAGGAGATTATTGTGCAGCTTGTGCTCATGGAAATATGTTCCTCTCAAATTACTTGCCTTCAAGGCATCTTCTTTTGACTGAATTTTTCAGTTGAATTTTTTAGGGTTTGGGGTTTTTGTTTTGTTTTTTGTTTTGGTCTTTTGCCTCCTTCTCTACCCTACTGTGAGACTAAAGTTGTTAGTCTCTTGTCAGTCTGTTGTTAGTGACAGTTTTCTAAAATAACGGCCAGACATGTCAAACAAATACAGACATGTACATACAGGATGAGCATGGAAACCTGGTGTGCACATTTGGCCAAGGGGTTTGGAAATTTCATGACTCTCAGCTCTGTAATGCCAAGCCTGAGGAAGATACCTCCTGGAGTCAAAGGTTAGCTGTTGTTTGTGAGATTTTACTGGTTTATTAAAAGTATAAAAGGGCTAGCTAAATAGCTCAGTGACTTAAGTATCTCGCTGCATAGCCAGAGTTTGGGAGTTCAATTTCCCGTGGTGTCTCCTGGGAAAAGCCAGCCTGTGAGGCCTTAGTCAAGCTGCACAGTTTCGGGCCACCCCCAGAAGAAGGCAATGGTAAGCCACTTCTGAGTACTCTGCCTAGAAAACTCTGAAAAGAGTCACCATAAGTCACAAATGACTTGATGGCACATAATGATTATTATTAATAAAAATATCATCCACCCTTGTCTTTGGATTGTGTCCAGGAGGACCACCAATCTCTATCAGGCTGGCCGGGGGACTTTGCTTTCTCTTCTTCAAGGCTTTCTAATGACACACCTCAGCAAAAGAGCCTTGTGTAGTTCTAAACAAAGCTTGGGAATGTCCTCCTTCTTAACTACAACTCTCAGAATCCCACTGGGAGCTGTAGTATGAAAGGCAAGGTTCCAGCTGGAAGATGTACTCCTCAATGTTATTTCCCTTTGATGATTTACTCTGCTGTTAGTTCTTCTTGTTACAGAAAACTAGTTCTTCTAGCCAGTTTTCCTCTCTGCTTTTTTCTGAGGCTCAGACCATAAAAGAAAGAGAATGGTTCTCCATGGGCCCTTAACAGTCCAGTATTTGCCAAAATGAGCCCCCTTACTGTTTTTAAAAAGATATCAAGGGGGGGAAGCCAACATTAAAAGATATATGAGGAGGGATAATGGTCTCTTGTCCCCTTAAATATCACACCTGTTAAACCTGTTTCAACTACCACCACACACACTTTCCACTTCCTGTGCTACTATACAGTATGGTGGCAGAAAGACCAATGGCATTTTGAGGTTTAGAAGTACGGACCAAAATTAAAACTAAATAGAAAAAAATATGAAAAGACACCAAAAGTAAACTTCATCTGACATATTTTAGAAACCAGTATTCCACTTTCAGGACAAATTAATATAAAGTCTACACACTCTGGATCTTCGTTTAGTAAGGATCCCCAAAATTATCTTTCAGCTAGTACAAACTTTTTATAAGCCTGCCCCTGATAAAGGATGATTTCTTAGAAAAATGTATTTGGCAAATTTTAATAAATATATACAGGCACTCTGAGCACCATATTTCTCTCTTGGCATTGTTTCAAACATAAAATTGCTGAAGAATGGCATAAAGGATTGTGTGCACAATGAGAACATGGGCAAAATCCTGTTCATGCAGGTGTAATACAAAGTTATGCTTGTGTAAACATGCGAGGTGTTACGCCTGGTAACAAGGGATTGTGTGATTCAGTAGTGCAATTGGTCACATGTCTCTGGTGTGACCTATTGCACAAGGCACTGTTGGAAGTGCTTCATGGATAGCACTTCTGTCTTGAGGCTGTTGCAGCTATTGCAGGTGCAATGTCAAGTTGTGCCTGCATAGTTATGGAATAGGATTTTGCCCCATATCTATTTAGAAAGCAATTTGAGGCCCAAAACCAGACAGCGAGTACCTGTAAACACATGCAACTTTTGAGCAAGCCATCAACTGAAGGCACTACAGTCAACCCTCGACTTACGAACGGCCCTAGTTACGAACATTTCGACTTACGAACCGCTCTGATAGAAAAATATTGACTCAACTTGCGAACTTAGATTCGAGTTACGAACCGAAAAAAAAGCCCAAGTCATCTTAGGTTAAAAGGAAAAAAAAGAAAAAAATTCTGCCCCTAGTGGTAGGAACGGATTAACCGGCTTTGCATTAGTTCCTATGGGAACTAATGATTCGAGTTACAAACCACCCCTCGACCTAAGAACCAAAAACAGCCGGAACGGATTAATTGGTTTTCAATGCATTCCTATGGGAAATGCTGATTCGACTTACGAACTTTTCGACTTACAAACTTCCTTCCGGAACGGATTAAGTTTGTAAGTCGAGGGTTGACTGTACTAGATGTATGCTGGCTCTCTGACTCCCACTGTATGCTGTGATGATTCAGCAAGGTCTTAGAAATTGAGAACTAAGAATCTGAGAGCTAAAAAGGACCAGGGAAACCTCAGATGCATTGCTTCCAATATTGCCATGATTACCTGATCTCACCAACTCCAGATGTCTGTCCATCCATCCAATTTAATATCAAACATGTCTAAATGGTTCTGTAGTGTCCAAACACATATGCTTGCCATCTGTGGACCAATACTGATGTTTTATGACCAATACTCATATCTCTGTCTGAAATCAATCAGTGACTCTTTTTTGGCTGGAACTGGACAGAAGCTCCACCATATAGTCTTGTGGTCAGTCCTTCAGAACTACCACTGGTTTCTTACGCATTGCTGTGCTAATGGTTCTTTGCTTCAAGAAATGTCCTATAGGACTGCTCTCTTCTGAATATGTGTATATGAGGTACAGTAGTACCTCGGTTTACGAAATTAATACGTTCTCCGGAACGTTACGTAATGTGGAAAATTCGTAAACCGAAAGGCGCTACAAACCTCCAGGCACAATGCATCCTGGGGAAACTTTCTTCGCAAAATGAAAAAACCAGGAAAAAAACGTAAACCAAGGCATTATTTTTGTATATGGATATATGAATATATGGGAGCCATAACACTGCTAGACACATAAAACAGTTACATAACTCCATTCTGCCAAGAATGCAAATCAACAATAGGGATAATGACATTGATACCTCTGGAGGCAGAGAAACACTATTCAACAGCTTTCCCTAATCCTGTGTCTTCTAAACAAGATGAAGGGCACTGGATGGGGAGAGCTACTAACTTAGATAAATCTAAACCAGTGGCATAATGTGGGAATATTTTGCCCAGAAAACATATTTATCTCCTTTACCAATCTGTTTACACTTGGTTTATAAGATACTAAATTATCTTTCCCACCCAAACACGCCTTTAAAACAGCCATTCACAGTGGGAGCCATATGTCCTCATGGGGGACTCTGGCACATTTGAAGGGGGCCACTGACTGGAAACAATTCTTCACACACCACATTATAAAGTTTGTTATGTGACTTATACAGTCCTGATTTGTCCTATATTTCTTTCATATTGTGTTCATGGCCATGGCCAAAAACAAAGAAACAAGCAAACAAACAAACAAACAAACAAACAAACAAACAAACAAAGTTGAGAATGGCTGCTTTAAAACAGTCATGACCAGGCTCTAGAGAGCACCCTAACCTGGTTTCTGATTTCAGCTCCTGCTTTTGATCACCAATTCATGGCACTGGGAGAATTCCTAAGTTGACTATGCCTCATTCAACACCTTGCCCTGCTTTGTCTTTCCTCCATACCCTGCGTTCTTGGATATGAGCCACCTGCTGAGCCCTGGCCGGGATGGGTGCCTTGACTGTGCAACAACATGCCAGGCTTCCCAGTGTGAGATCCTGGCTGGCACTCAGCAAGGGACTGGAGCCAAACTGTCTGACATCCACAGGACACAGCTTTCCCAGTGGGGAGCCCACTCAGGCAGACGAGCCAGGCACTTAATCTCCTGCCCTACGGGCCAGGCTGAGGCTGGTGCATGCAGGGGGTGCAATAGTATTATGAGGCTCTCATTCTCTTGGCTAATCCCAACTTCACACTTTAACCTGATTGAGGCATGTTTGGCGTGCCTGTTCCTTGTGCTGTTTGAGGGGATTAGGGTTGGGCGCAGCAGGGTGGTAATTGCTTCCTACTGCTCCAGCCCAACTCCCCCAGCCCACAGCCATGTGCCATGAAAAATCAGTCTCTATCGCCCAGCCACTGGGAGAGAGACAATCAACCTGTGGGCAGAATCCCCTTCCCAGACAGTCCCTTTCATCCATATGACATGGAGACATAAAGAGCTTGTGGCCACTTAAAGGCTTAAATATTTATTATGGCATAAACCGTCATGGCCTAGAGTCCATTTCACCAAATATTACTGGCAAAAGTTGACTCTAATCCATTGTTATGTCCATCAAGACGCTTCCAATTTATGGAGACTCTAACAGGGTTTTTGAGGTCTGTGAGAGGTTCAAGGAGTAATTTTGCCAGTGCCACCCCCAAATTTCCATGGCCAATTTTGGATTTGAACCCAGGTCTCCAGAATTGACTCAACTTCGGGAGGCAGTGGAAGACAGGAGGGCCTGGCGTGCTCTGGTCCATGGGGTCACGAAGAGTCGGACACGACTAAACGACTAAACAACAACTCCAGAATCCTAATCTGACATGCCATTCATTACACCACACTGGCTCTCAGCTCATACCATAATAAACCTTACACCATAATAAAACCGTTGGCCTCTAAAGTGCTACAAGAGTTTTTGCTCCCTCTGTTGCAAGAGACCTCAGGTTCCCCCTTGGGAGTTGAGATGTATGAGTGCCATAATGGCAAGTGGGAACAGTTGGGGGATTTTGCCCAGAATGTCTCTGCATGCACTTTTCTCTCTCTGTGTGTGCAGTTAACAGTGATACTATTGTAGTACCAGTTTACTACTTCTGGATGTACTGAAGTTCAAGAAGGGAAAGCTGTTCAGATATATATGGAGAGCATGGAAGTTTTGAAATGTGAACTGCTCCTCACTCGTACCATCATTTTGAAAGAGCTGTCGCAGTTCCTATATGTCGTCCCTTTACTATTTATTTATTATTAATTAATTTATTCAATTTTTACCCTGCCCATCTAGATTTGGGAGTCTACTCTGGGCGGCTTACAGAATATAAAGATAAAAACAGCATTGGAATAACTTCGTTGTTAAGAGCAATAAAGATCAATAAAGAAAACAGGATCCAAGATGCAAAAAGGAAGCTATGTAATGGGACGGGGGAAGGCCTGCCGTAAGAACCAAGTCTTCAACTTGTTTTTAAAAATTCCCAGAGAGGGTGCCAGTTGGATCTCTGGAGGTAAGGTGTTCCAATGATGAGGGGCCACCGCCGAGAAGGCCTGGTTTCTTGTTCTCTCCTTCTGGGCCTCTCTCGGGGTTAAGCCCCTCAGCCGCCTGGTCTGGTTTGATCGAGTGACACAAGTAGAGCTAAGTGGGGACAGGAGCTCTGCCAGGTATCGAGGCCTTAAACCGTTTAGGGCTTTATATGTAAGCATTAATACCTTGAAATCAATGCGGAAATGAATCGGTAACCAGTGTAAGGCCACCAGAGTGGGGGAAATATGTTGATATCTTTTCACCCCAGTTAATAGTCTGGCGGCCGTGTTCTGGACCATTTGTAGCTTCCACATCAGTCTCAAGGGCAGCCCCACGTAGAGAGCATTGCAGTAGTCTAATCTCAAGAATACGAGCGCATGGACCAGAGTGGTGAGTGACCCAACATCAAGATAGGAGCACAGCTGGGCGATCTGCTGAAGATGTAAGTGGGCAAAACGGACCACAGATGCCACCTGGGAGTCCATGGTAAGCGCTGGGTCAAGATGGACCCCCAAGCTGTGGACCACACTCTTCGTGGTGAGAGTTGCCCCCCCAAAAGAGAGTGAGCTTCCCAAACCACTGATAGAAGGGGCGCCCACCCTCAGAACCTCTGTCTTGTCCGGGTTCAACCTCAGTCCATTCTTCTGCATCCATTGCTGTACAGCCCCCAGGCAGCGCTCAAGGGACGCAACGGCATCCACTGCTGTTGGAAAAAAGGAGATGTAGAGCTGCGTGTCATCAGCATACTGGTGACACGAAGCACCACACCCCCTGATGACCCCACCCAGTGGCCTCATATAGATATTAAACAGCATTGGAGAGATGATCGAACCCTGCAGCATCCCACAATTGAGGAGCTACGGGGCCGATACATTCTCTCCAAGCTGGACTCTCTGGGAATGGTCCTCCAAGAAGGACTGGAGCCAAGCAAAAGCTAGGCCACCAATCCCCAACTCGGAGAGCCTCCCCAGGAGGATACCGTGGTCAACGGTATCAAAGGCGGCTAAGATATCAAGGAGAACCAACAAGGACATTTTGCTCCCATCGGCCTCCCTCAAAAGGTCATCAAGCAGGGCGACCAATGCCGTTTCCGTGCCATGGCACGGCCTGAAGCCCAACTGGAACGGATCCAGGGCATTGGTCTCATCCAAGAGAGCCTGCAGCTGATCGGTGACCACCCTCTCCACTACCTTGCTAAGGAAAGAAACATTGGCAACGGGCCTATAATTGCCAATGTTGTCCACCGGCAAGCTCGGTTTCTTCCTAATGGACCTAAGGAGTGTCTCCTTGAGGGCAAGGGGAACCCTGCCCTCCTGGAGAGACCCATTTATTATAGCAGTGGCCCATTCGGTTGTTACGGGCCTGGCCGCTTTGATTAGTCAGGCCGGGCAAGGGTCAAGGGAGGAGGTGGTGGCACAACAGCGGTCAAGCACCTTGTCAACCTCAAGTGATGTCACCGGCTGAAAGTGGGTGATCTTCATCAGACAAGACAGAGCGCTGGATGTCTCTGCTCGATCTACTGGTTTCAAATAGGGGGATAGGTCCCGGCGGATGGCCTCCACTTTAAATTTTTTTAAAGCTGCAAATTGGTCAGGTGAGATACTAGGGGGAGGCCAATCATTGTGACCAATTCCGGATAGGTCGCGTACTATACAGAATAACTCCGCCTGCTGGTTGGAAGCTTCGCTTATCTGGAGAGTGAAGGAACCTCTCTTTGCAGCCTTTATCATAGAAAGATAAAGGTTGGATGTGATATTGACAGCTTTTAAGTTATTTCCCGTCGGGTCCCACCTCCAATTGCTCTCTAGTCATCTCCTAATTTGCTTCATAGCTCTCAGCCGCTGGTCGAACCAGGGCGATGAACGAGCTGCTCAACGGAGAGGACGTTTAGGAGCGATCGTGTCTACAGCCCTAGTGGCAGCGGCGAACCATCCGTCAACCAGAGCTTCGACAGGAGCGCCATCCAGATCAATCGGTATCCCTCACATGGAATCCTGGAATCCAATAGGATCCAGTAGCCTGCAAGGGCGGACCATTAAATTAGGTCCCAGCTCCCTGCGAGGGGGGAGGGCTACTGTCAGGTTGCATTTAATTAGGTGGTGATCCGACCATGACAAGGGGACAGACACAAGGTTAGTCACCATTGGACCACACTCTCTCTGCTCAGAGGAGAACACCAAGTCAAGCATATGACCACCTACATGGGTGGGGCCATTAACATGTTGGGATATGTCCAAGGAAGCCATGGTTTCCAAGAACTGGACCAGAAACCTCCGCCTCCGCATGGATGTTGAAATCAACCAAGACCAATAGCCTTGGGGATCCCAACAGTGCCGCGGAGACGAAGCTCACCAGCTCTGGTAGGGAGATGGCTGGGTCGCGGGGAGCACAGTATGCCAGCAAGATCCCAATACCATCCCTGGCCCTGCACAACACGTGGAGGGCCTCCAGACCAGGCGTCGCCACGGCAGAGAGCCTAGCAACCTCCAGTGTGTTTTTATATACAATGGCTACTCCCCCCCCCTGACCCCCCCCCCGGTCTAACCTGTTGTTGGACAGCATAGCTGGGTGGACAGGCAAAGGACAGAGGAATACCCCCCCCCCCCATCGCTGCCCATCCAGGTTTCGGTTATGCAAGCCAGGTCTGCATCCTCCTCCAGGATAAGATCGTAAATCAACTGGGACTTATTGGATACAGACCTGGAATTCAACAACACCTAGCATGCAAGGAGATTCCAATCACTACATGATCCCCTGAAAATCTCCAATTAGTCACTGTGTTTCATTGTTTTTGATTATCTCTGCACCTGCACTTACATCATCCAGCTCCACACCTCTTTCATCACCTTTCCCCCCTTCAGATCATCAGATGTATGACTGAAGGGAGACAGAAGAAATGGTAGTACGATTCTTTATTGGTATCTATTGTCTGCCTCATTTCCTTTCTCTGCACTGGAGACTTCTTAACCTCTGCTGGACTCTCACTCTACGGAGTTCTACAGATGAAAGGTATTACTAACCCTCCAGCCAAATGGCAGGTTCTGTGGATGAAAGGTTACTGATCCCACAGTCAGTTTGCAGAAGACTGTCTTTGCCTTAACTCAGGGATGAGCAACGTTTGGGCCTGCAGACATTTTAGATTACAAGTCTCACGAGTCCTCACTGCTGGCCATATTGTGTGGGGCTAACAGGAGCCAAAGATTTCCTGCCACTGCTTTCATTCATATGCCCTGCCATGTCAGCCTAATGTGGTCAATGACTTTTGCTAGCCAAAGCTTTCCCTAGAAAGCAGAAGCATCCTGGAACTGGGACATCAGGCTTGTAAAGCTGCTCTAACACCTATTTCCACCCCCCCCCCCCCAAGTCTGCCTTGGTTCCCCTATCCTTCCCCTAACCTATAATGATCTGACCTACCCTGGGCTTCTAAATGCATCCACCAGGCATGGAAGCAGAAGAAACCCCTCTGGGGCCAAGAAGACCCATTAGATTTGAAGGGAGCTGTGTAACCCCACCCACCCAGCTGGTCAACAGCACCACCAAAACAGCATGCAGTCTTGCATTCTATTCTTCCATGCTGCATGTGAGCAGTAATTAGCACGGGAGCAACCTCAAATTCAGCCCCTGGGACTGACGCTTCCACAGCTGCTGGCCTCACTGTTGTCGGCTGGAGGCATGCAGACAACAGTCAGCAGACAGGTAGGGTCAGCCAAAGAAAAACAGAACATGTTTCCCCAGGGAACATGTTGAACTCATGCTAAAGGGAAGTGCTTTGGCGGCACTGCTTGACAAAGCTTCGCACCTCTGTTTCGCACCACGCTTGCTTTCAAATGGTAGAAAGGGACTGTTGTGGGTTAAGGTTGCCTGAAAATGTTTTGTGGTCTGCAACTTCACTAAAATATAATGGATGCTATAAAAGAAAACCAGTGATTTTATGCTGGCTTGTCATGGGCGACTGGCCTCTCCAGGAGGATAAGCTTACTACCCCTTGTGTGCTGAAGCAGCAATAAACAGACCCCAGAAGTAAGAAGCCATCACTTGAAAGGTATTAATAGAAAAGGTGTCTGGGTTTTTAGCACTACAGTGTTCTGACCCTCCTTTCAAAAATATGCACCTCTCCCTCCATCTCTTCCCCAAAACACATTTAGTGCTGTCCAACCAGCAGGCAGGTACTTGTACATTCAAATGCAATTTACTGCAGCAGCAGTTGCCTCTATCCTCTCCTGCTGTGACTGAGAATCTGAAATGTATTTAGTCCCCTGCATGTCAATGAGATGCTTTGGCCAATTCAATCATGGTAGGGTTGAATATTAAGAATCCTTAGACTCTCATCTCTACATATGCCCCTCCCCACAGCCCCTTGGTACAGACTAGATGGGTGCTGCTAAGAGTCACTGACAACAGGGACTCAAATCTGTTTAATGTCTTATAAAGGAGGGTGCAATGGTATCAGCACATTGGCAGATATCTTCCCTGGGAGACGAAATTGAGCACTGAAGAGCAGAGGAGGCACAACAAGAACTGACAGCTGGGAGGTGAAGCATGACGCATCCCACTTGGGAAACAACAATGAGTATGAATTGGATTAAGCACTGGAATAAGCTGCCCAGGGAAGGACTGCATTTACTCTCACTCCTAGATGGCAAAGCAAAACCAGGTTTTCTAGAGAACCCACGTGCAGCCAAATACCATTTTAAGAGAATAGGATTCATGTTAACAAGAGGAAATTCTCTAGTCTGTACCAGAAGGGGTAGGGTAAGAAAAACCCAGTCTCTTCCTATCATTCTTAACTTTTTGGACCACAGCTCTCAAAACACAAATGGTACAGAAAATAATTAATATGCCATTTTGTATCTTAATTTGGTATTTCTCATTTGGTCAAAAGGCATATTTTGTAATGTCCAGCTTGTTGATGGAAAAGATTGAGACTGGAAGCAGACAACAGCTGCTCTGACAGTGATCAAGGGGTACCCAATCAATTATCTTGCTCATGAAATCCCATTTTCCAACCTGGGGCTTTGGCTGCGGCTCTTTGTGGCCTTAAACATATAGCCAAATATTTGGACTTCACTCCTTCCCTCCTCCTCAGTAATATATTATGTCGCTAGATGAAAAGTTCTATAAAATTCTAAAGCTTTTGTGTATCTTGCATTTACAGTAGTCCGGATAGAGGCATTTCTAAATAGCTGCTCTGGAATTTCTATGGCAAAAGATCTGAAAGCTGCCCACACAGACCTTTGATCATGATTCTAATCAATTCAGAGCTTCCTTCCGCAGAAAGAAGGTTATGAGAAATTGTACAGATTTCACATATTTGCCCCTTTCCTGGTTTTGTAGCATTGACAAAATGTCCAAGAAGGTGGGTCTACTCGGCCATCACCAAACCCTGCCACTGCCACCTGTCCAGAGAGGGAAACAGAGCAAGTGAGGCAGCCACAGCCAGAAGAGGGAAGAGAAGGCTTGCCCGCTTTCTCGCCTGCTGTGTGCTCCGCCTCGCCCGATGGCTCTGTGGCAGGGCTGAAACTTTGCACCCCTAAGAATGTTGCGCACAGGGCAACTGCCCCTGTGGCCCCACCCATGCTACGCTACTGGGGCCACACACAACCGGTGGGCCTTTAGGCCCCTTTGCACACTTTTGTGGGCCACTTCTAGACCTTCTGCATCAGAAAGAAATTCAGATGAGAAAAAGAATGGCAGTTTCTGAAAGCTTTCAGGAACGACAATTCTCATTTAAAATAGGGTACTGGCCTCCTTCCGCTTTGTGTCCTTCCTCCCCTTCCCCCCACAAAAAAAAAAAAAAAAACCAAACCAAAAAGGATTTTACGAAATTGGGAGTGGAGTTCTGAACACTTCTGGTTTTGATTTTTGGGTATGGTATGGCCCACAATGGTTTCAGGCAATCAAATATTAGGCCCTAGGCTACTATAGTTGCCCACCTCTTGCTTTTATTGGCCCAAATCATTCTGCTTAGCTTTCCCTGCTGAATCCATTAGTTCTCACGTGTACCCAAAAATCAAAGCAGAGATTTGTTAATTGCCAGGGAGAAACTGCTGCAAGTCATGCCATTTGCTTTCTGCAAGTGTTGACTAAACAATGTGATTTTGGCACCTGACTATCAGCATCTGTCCTGAGTTTCATGGAATCTTTCTCCTGGAAATGCCAGGAGTTGAACCAGAACCTTCTATATACAAAGCCTGGGTCCAACCACAGGACTATGCCACCTCCTGAAGGGATTCCATAAAGGTAGTGGCTTTGGCATGAAGGACTGGTAGCTAACTGGGGTGCATTGCTTATGTCATGTAGGAATTTCCTCCAGCTTCCTCAGTTTCAATACACAGGTAACCATTAACTAGCGTCCAGGTGAATAAACCTGCCGTATTCTGAGGAACTATGGCAGAACCCAGTGATTACATTATCTAGGAGCATGATGAGTTGATAGAAAACAAGATGCAGAAGGAGTAAGGAGAATGCTATGTGTTAAGGGAAATCAATACAGCAATCAGTAACTGCATTACGAATAAATAACCTCAGAGAGGCTATATGTTCTCAGTGGGGGAAGGCATGCTTTCTGCTCCATTTCCAGGATTTATGAAGAGTTTCCACTCTTCCTTATCTTCAATACATACAAAAATTCCACGTTTTGGCATGCAAAGATCTATGCAAGTCAATGAAATACAAAGCTGTGTGGAACTTTGTGCTGAACTGGGGCTTCACAGGGTCTAAATGGGCACTGCAAGTAGATCGACCTCGGCAGAAATCTACTTTGGGCTGGAAATTCAAACCAGTCTCAATCCTACTCCAAACTTGTATTATTAGCAGTGGATTCAACTGCAAGGCTGTCATAAGCCACTCATTATCAGACTGATCCCATCTCTGCAATTTGGGGAGAATGGGCTAAATAGGCATTGGTGTTGTCCCTGACCCTGATGACCTTGAGAATGAATTATCTTCAAAAGGCCTTGCCATTAACAGCTTTACATACCAGAGGCCAAGGTCAGATTACTGAATCAATACATCTCAATTTTGGTCTTCCCTTTTTCCTACTGCCTTCAACTTTTCCTAGCATTATGATATTCTCCAGTTAATCTTGTCTTCTCATGATATGACTAAAGCACGATAGTCTCAGTTTAGTCATTTTAACTTCCAGTGAGGGTACAGGATTGATACAGCATTGGGAGACATTTAACAAATGGTTTTTCCAGTAAGAAATTGCCTGTCCAGGTCAAAAAGATGGATCTCTCTGTCCTCTTAATCTTTTGTTCATTTGCTTGCTTGCTTGTTTGGATAAAGAGCCATAGTCACAGGGCTTATACAGACAGATTCATCACTGATTGTTTCAGTATTTTTTTTCTACTGTTCATACGATGCAGCGGTTGTCTCAGTAACAACAGTGACAAAACAATGCCTTCCCAAGTTTTTTTGTCCCTTCTGAAGGTTTTTTGTTCTAGTTTTTCCCCCCTTGTGTGTGGGATGTACTATGGTACTTTCAGTGCTTCTTGTACAATTATTTTATATGGCAGAAGTGCCCTCCCACCACTACAATTTAAAAAAAATGATGGGGTGGGGTTCCAGAAAGGAAGCTAGAGATGGATCTGGGATTTCAAACAATAATTTCAAATACGAGAAGCATTTTTGGAGATACCGATGTTTATACTTCAGTGTAGATGTGAATCCTAGTTAGTTGGGGTTGAAAGTCTGCACCATCTGGAGGAGCACATCGTGACTTTACTGTTCTGGGGCCTTCCAGATGTTTTGTGAAACTATCATCACCCTGACCCTTGCTCATGTTGGCTGGGGCTGATGGAAGTTGTAGTCCAGAACATCTTGAGGGACACCAGTTGAGGAAGGATGTACAACAACAAAGATGTTGAAAACATTACTTTTTTAGAGTACAGTTTTTTAGACTACGTGGCTATGCTGACTGGGGGAAGGTAAGAGTTACAGTCCAACAAAGTAACTTTTCCAAACTCTGCTCTACACTAATACATGTTGGATGTACCTAACCTCCGCCTCCACTGAGCCCCCCCCCCAAATTGAGAATCCCCAAAATAGCATGACACCCAGCCAAACAGTAGATATACTTCCTTCACCAGCACAAAGGAGGAGAAAAGGAGGAGAAAACCAAAGCATGCATGTAAAACACTTTGAACATGTACTACTAAGGATTATTATTTTACTGAAATATGATCAGATGGAACAAAAGATGTTGATATAAAACAACAATCATCATGTGCCATCAAGTCAATTCTGACTTATGGTGACCCTTTACGGTATAAAAATAAAGACCAACTTGTTAATGTTGCACATATGTTAACCCAATGTGTCCTGGACAACAGAGGACGTATGCTATGCACACTCAGATCTGCCACAGTGCTCCTCATCCTAAGGCTTTCTGGCAACCCAAGTCTTCCCCCCCCCCTTTTTTTTATTTTTATTTATTTATTTATTTATTTTTGCAGTAGCTGCTATGAGCTATGTAAGTTCCAAACCACTTCCCCTGGCTGCATCTCAGCTCTCCCAAAGTTTCACACTCTATAAATCAGACCTCAGCTGCAGGGAAAGTGAGTGGCGGCAGGACTGGGCAGTGGAGAGCATATGCACTGAAAGGCCAAAACCTGATGATTCTACATAATGTAGCTAAGAAAAGGTTCTTACTTTGGAAAACACACACACACACACACACACACACACACACACACACACAACTTAGCAGTAGACACAACACTTTGTTTACCTACATAAGCAAAAGGATTCCCCAAGATGCTCAGAACTTTCTTTCTTTCTTTCTTTCTTTCTTTCTTTCTTTCTTTCTTTCTTTCTTTCTTTCTTTCTTTCTTTCTTTCTTTCTTTCTTTCTTTCTTTCTTTCTTTCTTTCTTTCTTTCTAATTCAGAGGATCTCAAGCATTACTACCTTTCACATTGTTACTGAAACCTACATAGCTGGATACTTGCATACCAAGATACACAAAGTTGCACAAACTCAAATATACAAGACAGTCTGTATTTTTCAGGCAGTGGCTCTGGTAGCAAAAAATAGGACCAACATCCACTGCACTATGAAAGTCTATGACAGACATGAAGACATACAATAATGTAGAGCACCTTCACAGCTAAGTCCATAGCCTACAAAGATATTGGGGATGAGGGCATTCACTACCAATGTTCAGGATATTACAGGAGGTAAATGTTTGCTGGAGCTTAACATGAGGAAAGTGGCACATATTTTATGAAATGTTTTTATAGTAAATGTATGTAGCCTGAGGATCTTGGGCCAATGCCCCATCATCATGTTGTACGTGGGAGGAAGCTACACTGTTCGTCTACTGTCAGTCCAAAATAGGCATCATGGAAGGATGACATCATTAGACTGCTGCTGTTTTCAGCTGTTTTTTGCAGACAGGAAGATTTTATTAAAGAAAAGGGAGGGAAGAAAGGGTGTGTGTTTTTTTAAAAAAATACTGACATCCACCTTTTTGATAAGCCTCTGCTACCCATATATTCTTATTTCACCCCTATTAAGTTTCCCATCTTCGCAGCACATCCCCTACCAACAATTCCTCTCTCTCAACGGTACCAAAATATTGAAACAGATTCTTCAGCTCAGCCTGATGTACACCATTTGGTCTGGTGGTGGTGGAATACTGTGACTTTTACACAAGAATCAAGAAGGAATTTATACGCTTTGTTAAGCACTACCTGTTAATTGTCTGCCTGATCATTGTTTGGCTACCACATTACAGAAGATGAATTTAAATGGTCAGTTATTTGCAAATAATACCTATAAACCCTTACATACAATAAGTCTACAGCATTTGTACATACAATAAGTCTACAGCATCTGGATGCTCTACAGTGGTTTATGCTTTAAGAAAGGAGAAGGGCACAATGCTCTTTCTGTTAGAGTTTGATTTTCCCTCCTTATGCTGAGATTGTTTGAAAAGAAACAAAGAATAAAACAATTGATTCTGCCCCAGTTTCTGGTTGAATTTGGAACCTCCAGTTATTTTTCTATAGAGTCATCAAAAGCCCATCTGTGTTATCCCCAGGCAATATTTGAGGGAAGCACACTGCCATCATTCATAAGATGCTGCATCAACAATGAGCCCATGAAGATTATCTTTGCGAATAACACTCTGCACTGCTACCTAGGGCTTCCCATACATACCTCAGTCACTCTCAGGATTGATCCTCGCTGACCAGCAATAAACAAAGCAGTCTTTTTATCATCATAACTGGCAAGCAACTGTACTTCAAAAGTCAAAGTCAATGGGGTGCTGTGCAAGGACTGGAAGATGGATTTAGCTGTAATAATGACATGGGAGTAAGGAAAACTGGCTTGTTCTGCATTTGTGTGCAATGAAATAAAGTTCTACATAACCAGAAATCAAAGAAGGAACTCTCTAACTATCAGCAATCTGCCTCTGTCAATGATATTACTCTCACTGCCCAGCATATCTACACAACAGGATTTGGGCCATTAGTTTAACTGCAGAATTTGCCAGTTCAGGCACACAGACACACATTGTCAAAGCCAGAAGGGAGGGATAATTGAGAGAGTACATTTTACAACTACTGTTGGGAAACACTATTAGTTCCCTTAGCAAACATACAAATAAAGAATGGAAGCCAATATGTACATGAAAACACATACATGTGTTTTACTCTTCTACAAGTCTTTTTGTGTGTGTTCTGTGACATCACGTCAGAGCCAACTTATAGTGACCCTAATAGGGCTTTCAATGTAAGTGAGGAATTTAAGGTGTGATTTTACCAGTTCCACTCCCTCAGTGAGTTCCCATGGCCAAGTGGAGATTCAAACCCTGTTCTCCAGAGTCCTAGTCCATCAGTCTATCCACTACACCAGTGGTCTCCAACCTTGGGCCTCCAGATGTTCTTGGACTACAACTCCCAGAAGCCTTCACCACCACCTCTGCTGGCCAGGATTTCTGGGAGTTGAAGTCCAAGAACATCTGGAGGCCCAAGGTTGGGGACCACTGCACTACACTACACTGATCTTAGGAAATCTGATTTATGTCTTGGTTTTCCCAAATGTATAAGTAGACATTTATGTGGATCTATTAAATCCACACCAAACGTACTTGCAATGCTGATGTTACTTGCAAAAATTATAATATGTACCACTATCTTGAATTAGGAGGTGAAAAGTCAGAGTAATTCATCTTTCCTTTCTGACAGGTGTCAGGTGGGCATCACTACTGTGAAAGTTATGCCATACATCTTTACTTAACCTTTGGTCCTGAAATTGTGTGCATGCTAGCTCTGAATTCATATTTCAGTCTGCCATGCAACATTTTATTTTTCATTCAGCTCACTCAAGTGACTCTGCTCTCTTCAATAAACTCCAGATTTACTCTAATTGGACACAAAGTGTTGAGTGGTGAATGGGTATGGAATGGATATAAATCAGTCAGCATTCAGCTTGACCCCCTGTTGGGTTAGATGAT
Organism: Intellagama lesueurii; assembly: GCA_037013535.1. Lineage (NCBI taxonomy): Eukaryota > Metazoa > Chordata > Lepidosauria > Squamata > Agamidae > Intellagama > Intellagama lesueurii. The sequence goes on from JBAJHW010000003.1 coordinate 215,810,762, forward strand.
GTTTTTAACCACTTGATATGTTGGATTGGAATAGGCGTTACTGCCGTTTGCTGGTGAATTAATGTCAGTTGTTAAGACACAGCCTTTGTGAAATTGTTGCCCTTCGTTTGGAGGAAAGGTGATCAGGAGAGATCAATGTAAGCTCACACATATAACTTTTGGGGAACAGCAGTACTGATTTAGTCCTGGTGTATTATATATAGAGAGATTGCTATAGGTATGTCCTTCATGCTGGAAACAGAGTGTTTAGCAAGAAATAGTGCAAAGAATAAGTATTTCCCTACACAGACTTGCATCTTAGAAGATGCTTATTTCTAGACCCTTTGCAACGAAGCCAGGATTCTAACAGATAGAATCAGCTGCTACTCAGTGCCCGCAAGCATAGATTTCTCTTGTCCAACTAGATGCAAATGACATGCTTTCATGTTGGTTCCGGAATGTATAGAATCACTTGGAGCTGTGGAGTCCAAGGGGACATCTTCAAAAATGTATAAACCCTCTGGCTGAGAGCCAAATGCCATTCATCATACGTCATTGGTTGTGTACCTAATACAATGCAAAAACAAAAACAAAAACCAAAGTGGGCAATGCCTTTATTACGACCAACTACAATTCAAAGTAGTTTGCAACTCTTAAAGTTCTACAGGACTCTTCATCTGGCTAGGTGTGGGAAAGCATGGAAGTACAAGAGTTCGTCCAGATATGTTAGCGGGAAGGTCCATTTTAAACGTAGTCCCAAGAACTAAATGCAGGCTTATTAAGTCACTAATAAATGTATGGGTATCTGTAAGACCAGAAACAGACTTTAGAGATAGCTTGTTGCGGGAAGAGGGAAATTCTTAACTAGTGTGAATGTCTGAATGTCATGACGTAATCTCCGCTCACTTCTGGGGTTATGAAGATGAGCTTCTTTGTTTGGCTACTGGGGTTGAGGACTTAAGCACAGGAATTTTTTTGAAGCCTGGCTTAACGAACATGGAAAGACTACCTCAGACTTATCTCTGCAACATTCATGTGCTTTCAGCTCTAATTATTGGCTATCTCTAATGTCTGGTTCTGGCCTCAGCAACGTCTGCAGGAATGAGAAAAAATGGTGGCTTCCTCTCTGAAAATAGTGAAGGCTTCTGGAGAACTGAAAAGTGTGCCCACTATTGTGGAATGAGAGCTATCAATAATAAAGATATTGCCTATCTGTGGAGTCCAGGTTCTGTTCTGTTCTAAGGAACCAGCACAATGACCTCTACTTTCATAATAGTATGCTAAGTGTTAAGCAATGGAGAAATGGAATAGTGAAAAAGTCATGCATTTTACAAACTTCTTTGTTCCCCCTTGTTATCTACCAGTCCCTTCACAGTATTTCTTAAATTCTCTCCCATCTGTGTTGTTCTCTATATCTGAATATATATAACTGTCCTATACTAAACCAGACAATAGCCCCACTATTGTTCACTCTGATTAGCAGTGGTTTCCAGGATCTCAAGCAGAGGCCATTCTTACCAGGCTTCCTAAAATCCTTTAACTGGAGACACTCAGGATTGAATCCAGGAACCTGTGTATACACAGCATGTGCTTGAACTACAGCCCCACAAAAAATCAGTACTGTCTATATCCCAGCTCCTCACTGCCAATAATCACAGCCATCCATTACTGGGCAGCTGCTGCCACTGCCAATTATGTGCTGAGTAAATCAATGGGCTGTAATTGCACTATTAAGATCTCATTACACCCCTGACTCTGCAGCCCCGGCAGCTTGCACTGCACTGTGACAATTTGGCTCCCACTGCCAAGCATTCACAGCTGTTAAATCAATTGGATTTTTTACCTACTTCTGGCCACCACGTTTTAAGGATACAAATGGAACAGATTTAGATTAAAGCAATGGAAACATGATAAATAAGGGAAAATATTTGGGTTATGGAAGAAGCAGCAGAACACAAGAGGTGCAGTCAAAATATCTGCAATGCTGCTTTCACAGAAAGAAATGCAGTTTACTCAGGTTCAATTTTATCTTGTCCATGTGAGACTAATATGAATTACAAGATAACAAGTTCTATGGAGGTAGATTTGTATAAATTCCCTTTCTCCCCCTCATACCATAAAAATGCATTATCCTAGGGAGAAGGATCTCAGAGAGAAACCTCTCCCTCTCTGTGTCCCACCACCCTCACAGGCGTGTTTGGTGGGGACATAAGAGAGGGCTTTCACTGTTGCCGCTCCCAGAATGTGGAACTCCCTCCCATGGGAGGTCAGGCTGGCTCCATCTTTGCTGTCCTTCCACAAGCAGATGAAGACCTTTCTCTTTAGGCAAGGCCTTCTCTTAGTGATTGGCTGTTTGAGAGGGATTTTAAAGCAAGATGGTTTGCATTTTGTTGCTTCTAAATCTGTTTTAGTAATGTGTTACCTTACATTCTTAATATTAATTCATTTAATATTTGAATAATTCACTGTTTTTAGCTTTAATATTGTGTTTTAATGATGTGAGCTACCTTGAGTTCTTTCTTAGGAGAAAGGTGGGGTAAAATATTTTAAACAAACAAACAAAGAAGACCCACTAAAAATAATATTTTGAAGAGGACTAATATACTAGCATCCTAGACAGAGTGGCTGCAAATCCCAGCCCTTGACAGGTACTCCTCATAGCTCAGTTCCAAGTGGATCACTACCATAAAGTAGCTGCAAAAAGCTTCCACTCTGGGAAATGCTCACAAGGGAAGAAGGAGGCAGATAATTCCCAGAGCTGCTTTGCTAGCTGCTTCTGAATGATGTTGTTACTAATTAACTAATTAGCACTTCTCCTCTAAATAACTTAGGAGCAGCAAACTTAATTATTATTCTGAATCATCGTGAATATCAAGGCCTCCTTATTCTTTGTTTGAATATGGCTGACTTCCTACATTTTCCCAGCCAGTCATCTATATATAATGTGGAAGTCAAAGGAAGAGTCATCTCTCATTAGTCAAAGCGCTACTCCATATGTTTTGATCTAGATCAAAGGGACCTGGAAAACCATATACAGTGCAAGCACTGACTATGGTCTAGTCTGCTCATGAAGGAAAATGGGGATGCAACATATCAGGGTAACAAAAATAGATCAGGTACCACTTTAGGTGGCAAATGTTGGGGCACTATTCTGCTCCCCAATGTGGAAAAATAATCTCTGCAAGAAAAAAAGAAAGAAAGAAAGAGAGAAGCTAACACATCTGAGAGAAACATGATAGCCCAGACTGTTTCCTGTCAGGCTGTTTCCTGCTTGTAGAGAGCTGGAAAAGTGGCACAAGGCATTCAAAAGTGACATTACCCCCTTGTTGTAGTCCATTTTACCACCCCTCTACCTCCACATTTCCACCATATTCTTCTAAATAAGCAATCCAGCTTTAACTCTATTCCTCTTTGTCTTTTTTGAAAAATAAAATTGTATTGTATGAATATTTGTTTACCAGTTGGCAGAGCAGAAGAGAAGCACTACACATGGAACTGAACATGACAAACTAATGTAGCAATACGATGAAACATGTTTAGGGGTAGCTTCATCAGGTGGCTTCTGATTTATGGTGACTCTATGGTTCAATTACTTCCAAAAGGTCCAATTATTAACTGTGAGCCATTATTAACTGTGAGCCATGCTCAGGTCTTGCAAATGAAAGGCCACAGCTTTCTATATTGAGCCACTCCATCTCATGCACTAATTAACTAGACTAGTTAATTGGAATTGAATGGAGTGAAGCCTATCTTACACTAGAAAAGCAAATAACAAAACATAATTGCAAATAGGAAATTCTGTAAATTTCAACAAGCTATAGGCACAGTTCATCCCATTTAATTTGACTGGATGCAAAACAGAGACAAACTAACTACATATAATTCTCCCTCCCAACATGGTTTTCAAATGAAAAGAAGCTGCAAAGGACTGAATTGGAGAGCAGAGGTCTGGTGGTATATGTGTATACATGCATGCTACTTAATCACCTTCTTACAATTGAACTATCTACAACACCCCGTTAATCAGTTAATACAGTACCTATTCCTCGGTCCCCTTTTTCATGAAGAACCAGTTCACCAACACATGTCACTGCCAAATAGGAAAATGAGAGCATCCTTGCTTGGCATAATAGATTCTGTACCTCTACTGTTAAATATAACCTAATATTCATTAAGTTGCATTTGAAGAGAATGTATTTGTGAGACTTCAGAAATGTGTGCAATTTTTTGTATGTTTTAGAAATAGATACTGCTTTGTTGTTGTTGTTGTTGTGGAGTGAGATGTAATACAAGCTCAGAAGAATACAGCTCTCCAGCTGCAAATTGAATGTAGCTCTGTGTTAGGGTTTGGTATGTGTAAATTGAGTAACTTCATAAGCTTTCACTGAGTGAGATACAGTACCTGCTGTACTGTTGCACTGATGGAGCGGTGGCAGCCTGCACTGCTCAAGGACAGATCCCAGCAGGTACTGTATCTCAGTCAAGGGTTGTAGATACACATACCCAGAACTCAGTTCGCTCAGTTGGCAGCTGGAAACCTGTAGTCTTTTGAACTTGCCTTCCATTCCATCTAACAGCAACAAAACAGTATTTATTACTAAAACATGAAAAAAATGCACACATTTCTGAAATGCTCACACACATTTTATTCAATGGATGCACAGATTTAAAAAAATGGGTAAAATGGAAAAAACATACACACAAAAATTTATAGATAACAAAAATGCAGTTACATTTTTCCCCAGCAGAATGGGACTCCATATATATAAGGAAAGTAGAATAGGTTTGTTATTGAAATGTGCAATGAAAGAACTGAAACAGTTATTTTTATAATATTTCACATATATTATGTACTATGTGTGCTATTCTTCATCACTATTCTAAGGCTAGAGAGGTTGGTTGGCTTTCTGCACATTCATGTCAGCATGGAGCACCTTCCTTTTCTAAACAATCATTAGAGGTGAAAATGAGAAAGCTGTTGTCTGTCTTTCACGCTGGTGCTAGTTCCCACAGGGGATCTTGCTGCTTCTCTCACTCTGTCAATAGTGCTGGGCTCAGAGTTCATTTTACTTCCTACTGAGAATTTACTTCACTAATAAGTGTGAAGCGAATACTCTCACCTGGCCCTATCTGAAAATGATGAAGATAAAGCTAAATGAAATTGAGAATAGAGTACTGGGTGCACTGGGTTTCTGTAGTATACCCAGTGAGAGACACATGCCTGGAAGACTTGCATAGCATTGTATTCAGCATGTTATTATAATAATAATACAACTGGTCTAGATCAACTGGAAAGGACCCTATGGATCATTGAGTCCCGCCCCTGTCAAGGAGGCACAGTAGAGAACTGATCTCCCAACTTCTGGCTCCACAGCCAGAGACCTAAACCGCTGAGCTATCCAGTAGTTCTGTGCATATAATAGAATCAAAATCATGTATTTGTTGCCTCTAAGATGGGAGTCAACTGGAAATGCATCAGATAAGAATGCAACCGTAATAATTAGCTCAGCAACAAGAACATATGGATGAGCAATTATTTTATTTATTTTATTTATTTGATTTATATCCCGCCCATCTGGTATATTCTACCACTCTGGGCGGCTTCCAACAAACATATATACATTAAAATGACATAAAAACATTATAACATAATCAATAACAAAATAGTGCAAAACTATAAATGAAAATGAATAGCAAGAAAGAAAAAATCTTTGTGAGTGTATCCAGACTATTACTCTGGCTAGTAGAGTCAGAAATGCAGGACTGAACTGTTGTGAGAGACTGAAGGAAACTGTGATATTTGGCTGGTAGAGGATAAGACAGGAATCCTAAGACTCACCTCAAAACAGACCAAGTTGGACAGGGCATAGAGTGAGTCTAAGTTTTATAAGAAGCTAAAAGTAGGTGTGCTAGATTGGGGCTGGAAATGTTACTTTTAAAAAATATTACAACTCTTCAAATTTCTCCAGCCACTTTGGCTTCTAGCCTATGCCTCTGGTCACACAGGCTAGGGAATACTGGGAACTGTGGCCCAGCTTTTCCAATCTCAGTCGTTTAGCTAGGAATGAGTTGCCTGAGAGCCACTTTGGGGGTTGAGCTGAGGCACAGTAGATGCAACATACCTCAGCTTTTCAAACTTCCTGATTGCAAGACAAGCATAAGAAAGAGTGGCACAGCAACTCAATGGAAATGGAAAAATGATAACAGATGACAAAGAAAAAGCAGAGGTAATAAATTCCTATTTTAGCTCAGTCTTTTCCCATAGGACAGACGATGAACCTCCAGACAAATGTGAACTGCAAGTGCAGGGGACAGGATTGCAGGTGGAGATTGATAAACAAATAGTCAAGGAATACCTTACCACCTTGAATGAGTTCAAATCTCCAGGGCCAGATGAACTGCATCTGAGAGTACTGAAGGAATTGGCTGAATTCCAGAACTCTCAGAACCTATTTTCTTGAAATCATAGGAAACGGGTGAGGTGCCAGATGATTAGAGGAGGGCTAATGTTGTCCCTGTCTTCAAAAAGGGCAAAAAGAGGAACCTGGGAACTACAGGCCAGTTAGCCTGACATCAATTCCAGGCAAAGTTCTGGAACAAATGATAAAATGGTCACTATGCAAGCACCTAGAAAACAATGCAGTAATAACTAGAAGCCAACATGGATTTGTCAAGAACAAATCTTGCCAAACTAATCTGATCTTATTTTTTGATTGGGTAACCTCCCTGATAGACAGAGGGAATGCTGTAGACATAGTATATCTTGGGTTTAGCAAAGCGTTTGACAAAATGCCCCATGATATCCTGATTAGCAAGCTAACTAGGTGCGGGCTGGATAGATCAAGTGTCAGGTGGATACACAATTGGCTACAGAATCATATTCAGAGGGTGATGATTAATGGCTCCTTCTCCAACTGGGGGGAGGTAACAAGTGAGATACCCCAAGGTTCAGTCCTGGGTCCAGTGCTCTTCAACATTTTTATCAATGACTTGGATGAGGGAGTGCAGGGAATGCTTGTCAAATTTGCAGATGACACAAAATTGGGCGGAATAGATAATACCCTAGAAGACAGAAACAAAATTCAAAATGACCTTGATAGGATGGAGCACTGGGCCGAAAGCAACAGAATGAAATTCAACAGGGATAAGTGCAAAGTACTGCACCTCAGAAAAAGAAACCAATTGCACAGTTACAAGATGGGGGATACCTGGCTCAGCAAAACTACAAGCAAGAAGGATCTTGGAATTGTCATAGATCACAAGCTAAATATAAGCCAACAGTGTGATGTGGCTACAAAAAAGGCAAATGCTATTTTAGGCTGCATTAGTAGATGTATAGTCTCTAAATCCTGCAAGGTGCTAGTTCGTCTCTATTCAGCACTGGTTAGGCCTCACCTTGAGTATTGTTTCCAGTTCTGGACACCACACTTCAAGAAGGATGCTAACAAATTGGAACAAGTTCAGAGGAGGGCGACAAGGATGATCCGGGGGCTGGGAACCAAGCCCTATGAGGAAAGACTGGAAGAACTGGGCATGTTTAGCGTTGAGAAAAGAAGACAGAGGGGTGATATGATAACACTTTTCAAATACTTGAAAAGCTGTCATACAGAGGAGGGGCAGGATCTGTTCTCGATCATCCCAGAGTGTAGGATACAGAACAATGGGCTCAAGTTAAAGGAAGCCAGATTTCGATTGAATATCAGGAAAAACATCCTAACTGTTAGAGCAGTAAGATAGTGGAACCAATTACCTCGAGATGTGGTGAGTGCTCCAACACTGGAGGCATTCAAGAGAAACTTAGACAACCACCTGGCAGATATCCTTTGATTTGTATTCCTGCAATCGAGCAGGGGGTTGGACTTGATGGCCATATAGGGCCCTTCCAACTTCATTATTCTATGATTCTATATCATCTCCTGCACTCTTTTTCATATCTGGACTGGTGACTGAAAGGCCAGGTGTCTGCTAGATTAAAGCAACCATCCTGACTTGCTGATTTCTACTTTAGACTGGGAAAAAAATGAGATTAGACCAAGGGCTGGTGGTCAGAGAGATGGTCAGACAGAACTCATAGCATTTACAATTGGTGACTTGAAAGCTGCATCTTCTCATTAGCTGTTTTATATAATCCGATGACATCACTACATCATATAAACATGCAAAAATATTTGATAAAGGAACATAACACTACTCAGATATTCCAGATGCACTTAAAATACAACTACACTTAAACAAAACATTTTGATTGCCAAGACAGATATTTAATTGTTTGTTTCCAATATAACAATCACATGTTCTCTATTTTCATGCAACCTGAATGTTGTTACAGGTGAATGTGGCTCTTACCAGAACTTCTGTTTTATTGTTTGTATACACAAACACAAACACATACACAATCCGAAAACACATTCTGTCTTTCTGGTGTTTACAGACGAGCATGGATCCACATGTAGCCAAAACAACTAACTAGCAGGCTTCAGGGAACTCTAAGCTTTGCAGAAGTACAATTTTTAAAAACTGATGCAGGACCCTGAAAAAAAAGCCCAATAAAGACTGAGAGTGCTCAGTAGTCATGGAAGGCTGATTGTTTGGAGGCAAGACAGCAACCTTTCTTGCAGGTCCCTCTTGTGCAGCTCAGATCACACAGCAACAAAGGTCCACAAAATATAACATCGCAAGACAAATCTATTACTACAGAGTAAGGGCAAACTTTTTAAAAAGCTATTAATAAAAATGGTCAAATGTACAGTTTGCAGAACTGTGCAGTGGAGCTGAGCAATTTATAACACGGAACACAGATGATCTCTAATTCTGTGCTTTTCAAACTCTTCATTGCTAATTTTAGTCACAGAAATAGAAAATGATAAATTCTCACCACATTGCAATTCTCATGCATGTAACAGCCCTGCATTTTCCCCAAATCTCTCATTCTGAAGTGATTACATTACTGCGGATATAAAAACAACAAATGCTTTTTGAAGTACATACAAATGGAAAACAAGTGGAGCTGGTGTTTGACTCAGTTTAGATGACCGATTTGTGAAGAAGGCTTGGCATAGGCAGTGATCAGAAAGTGGCCCAAATAAAGATTCATAGACATGGCTACAGGATGGCAGAAAGAGCTCTGGTGAATCAGTTGGCTGGACATGTAGAATCAGGTTTCTCCACATCAAAAGGTAGGAAGACAGAAGCTGTCCAGTACTTGGCTGGACTGTAATACAAGATGTAGCACAGTACAGATTCTCATGCAAGGCTTCCTCAACCATCAGGCAAAGTCAAGAAGGAACCTGTCTTAGGCAGTGTATTTTGCATACCATGACAAGTCAATAAATTGTTAATTATTAATTTATTACTGTTACATTTGTACTGCCAGGGAGCCAGAAGAAGGTCATTGTGGAATTTGCTCTCTCTCAGGAGTCAAGGTAAGTTGGTTGATTTTTGCCACTGTTGTACCATGACAGTGAGGCAGGCCCCACTACTTGCTGCTCCATTTCTGGCAATAAAATAGATGTGGCCATCCTCTTGTGCCACCAGCAACAACAACAGAGAGCATTGCTCTGTGTATATCCTGAGTTAGCCACATGATGTGAAACAATCTAAGTACATAGCATGAGAACAAGTCATGGGTCATATTATTTCATATTGTCTTTAAAGCGATTTCTTTCACAAATACACAGATCATAAAATAATTGGGAGTGGCTGAAGGATATGGTTTTTCTATACTCACATCTCACCTTTAGTTTGACTACCACAGAGAAATGTTTCATATGTAAAAGCATTGTGATCAGCACACAACAGACCCATCTCATAGTGTTAAAGGAAAGACTCCATACAACTTGCACATTGCCACCCATGGGAATCATCCCAAGTAAAATAAATCTTCAGTCCTCCAGCTCACCTTCTTTGTCTGTGGAGTAACAAAGCAACAAACCAACATTTTGCAAAGAAATATACCAAAAAAGTTTACACTGGGATTCTCTAAGACGCAATTAGAAGAGCTCTGTCAGACAGAATACCCTGAGAAACAAAGGGCCGAGTTTATTTTTACCAGCTTTGATTGAAGTTGGTCTTCCACTGACATTCACACACTTTCCTCATTTTCAGCTCCCTGTCTTCCCACAGTCAAGAGAAATGAGATTTTTAAAAAGTGAGGTATTGCCTGCAGGAACCAATGCGGGATATATGCCACATGAACCACACTTCCACACAAACCCATGAGGAGCAAGTGGTTCAGAAACTGTTTGTCCAGGAAGACAAATTTGTCTGCAAAACCCATTCCACACAAGACTATTCAAACATCTGAAATTAGTTTTAGCCTGTAATACCAGGGTAATCTTAGGGTAATACCAGGAATCAAAAGGGAAAAAAGGATGAACTGCTCTCCTACAGGAATTGCTTTCTCCCATCTCTCATTTCTGCTTGTGTTTCTGGTTCTCAGAGCTTTGAGAGACTGTTCACTCTCAGTGGGTGAAATGCAGGTATCTGGCAGCAGGGGCTGAAGGAAGGAGATAGGTTATAAGATTTGCAGTTTCTAGTGTTTTTCAAAATCAGCAGTAAGCCATGAGGAAAATGGAGGCAACGAAGTCCAAATGAAGGGGACACCAATTCCTCACTTTCATTTGTTAGCTGTGAAGAAACTCCTAAAAAAAGGAGCAAATTGCACATTACACAGAAATCTGGAAAGACACAAGGAGGTAGATCTTCACACAGCTTATAACTAGATATGAAATTTGCTTCCACAAAATGTGGTGACATCCACAATCTTAGAAGTCTTTAAAAGATGATTGGACAAATTTATGGTAGGGAAGACTAGGACGGCTACTACTCATGATAGTACATTGTGTTACATTTAGTATCAGGGCAGTATGGCTCTTTGTACAAGTTACTAGGATCAGTTGCTGGGAACACAAGTGACAGGACACTATTGCAGTCATGTCCTACTTCTGATCTTCTTCATCATCTTTTTTTGGCCCCTTGCCGTGACTGAACTGCACAAAGCCATCACTGGAACTTGCCTTTCTGCAGGCTTCCCCAAGTGCCTACCTCTTCTACCACAACCATATTTCATACTGTCTGAAGCCTCTGCCCAAGGAAAAACATGATATGATTCTGCTACAGCAAAACACAAACCCTTCTGATGAAAATCGCACACAAGAGAGACACAAAATCTATTAATTTAACATATCTCTCTAAACCTGATATAGTATTTCCCTGTTGATTTATAACATATTAATCTATGAATCTACTAATCCTAAATCTTATTCCTAATTACATCAAGTAAACAACATACAATGAGACATAGAGAATGTAAATGTGTGAGTTCAGAGAAGGACACAGAGTAAACTGCTGCAATGTAGGCTTGCACCAGAGCACATCCTAACAGCAAATGTTCAGAGGATTTATAAGCAGCTATGCCCACCTTTTAATTGGAAATAACTAATGTGAAAAAATAACTTCTGGTGTCTGTGGCTGCTTCTAGATTTCATTGGTGCAGACAGAAATCATTTACAGATTTTGCTCTCATCTCAATCCCACCCCCTTGGGATACCAATGGCAAACTCAGTCAGGAGACACCGAGTCCTCTGCCCCAAGTACCCTTGGTGCCATAGTATCTTTATGTTTTGTTTCTCAAAAAATCACTCCAGAATGTCTGAGGGGGAAAAAAAATCACTTTTGCATCTTCCTCCTGCAAGCAGAACCTACCCTTTTGCTCTCTAATCTACAGGAGTATACGGGACTTTGAATATTAGGAATCATTATTACAGATATTCAGAATTATTAAATTCTCATTTGGATATATTCACAACTATTTGAATATGGCATTAGTAGGTGAATTCTAAATATTTCTGAATCTGAATGCACATCTCTAGCAACAGTTATCTGATATACTTACTTAAGTGTTACCACTTTGTTTTTGTAAACCAGTTTGTCTGTTATATGTGCCTATACAAGGGCCATTACCTAACTATATACAGTATTCTATTAATTGTATTCTGGTGCTTCTGGCACAAATGAACAACTGATAGAGATATGGGGAATTGTACTGGCCATGCTGGCTGGGGTATTCTAAGAAATGCAGTCTGAGAAGTAATTTCTCATCTCTGATTCAGAGGAGCATTTAGTATGTGTGAGAGAGCCTGGGTGGGAAGCTTAGGAGAAGAAATTTACAGAGGGAAAAAAGCAGCAAAGAAAGGACTGGGCATTCCTTGAGAAAGGATTGAGAGCATTCCTTCCCCTTTGCTGCCCGGCCACTCCAGATGTCAGCCTCTGAAATGCATTTAGGCAGAACATGAATGGCCTCCTATATAAAAAGAAGGCCAATCCCCTCTCTCTCCACATGAATGTGGCTCTCGTTATGGGCATCCCTAGGAACTTGGCACTAGGCATTTTTGAGCAAGAGCTGGCATTGCATCTTCTGCCAACCAGACAGCACTTGGCAGGCCTAGCATCTTTTTGAGTGTGGCATCACAGCCTCTTGTCACAGGCTAGTTGCTGGCAGCTGCTCAGACCTCAGTATTAGCATGTCCAGTCAGTGCCTAGGTCTCAGTCAGACAACAAGACAGCTGCCAAGTCCACTCACCAGCTTTTAGTCAAGCAAGGATTGAAACATTCCTGCGTAACTCCTCCCCTGCAATACTTTGCAATAGTAATTACTCCCCTGCAATACTCCCCACAATACTTTGGTTTGGGCATTTCCTACACTAAAATAATCATATGTGCTCTCTCTCCAGCATCACAAAAACTGCCTCATAAACCCTGCACCTTTCTTATTCTTCTTTCCTCAAGTGACCCAGAATAAAGCAGCAGTGGAAGCTATAAGGATCCATTTCATATTCACACTATAAGGTGTGAAGTTCCCAGTTTCCAAACTTGGAAGGTGTGACAGAAACAAACAGTGGACATTTCCACTTTATTTTGAGAATTTTCAGAGCCACTTCCTTCATCCTCTCCCTCCCTTGTAAAAGTACTTGTTCACCAAACACTCTACTGGCAACAACAGCAACATGGAGAAAATGTGGCATGCATACTTATCCATGCAGATACTTATCTGTGAGAGACAAAGAGATATCAAAAATTCAGCCGGAGAGCAAACACCCCAACTTTCATGGGCATGGGATACACTTTGCTTTAAATACAGGAGCAATGAATGGAGAAGACAGGCAACTACTAAATGCATTGTAAACTACTTGAACCTACACAGTATGAGACAGAATCACAGGGTTGCCTGAGATCATTACATTCAACTCTGTTGCTTGAGTCAGGAAGCCAGAATTGGAGCACCACAAATAGATGGCTGACTAGATTCTACCTTAAGACCACCAACTAAAGAGATCCCAGACCCCTCTACAGTATATAACTGGTTCTCTTTTGCAGAATACTGTCAAGAGTCCAGAATATTCAACTATAATCTACTCTCCTGTAACTCAAGACCATTAGGTTGTGTCCTATTCTCAAGTGAAACACAGACTATGTCTCTGTTTCTTTCTATGTGCCAGCCCTTCATATGCTTAACAATCGCTATTAGTCCACCTGCCAAAGTGACAGCCAGCATAGCATAGCAGAAAGAGTATAAGACTAGGACTCAGGAGACTTGATTTCAAACCCATGCTTGGCCATGTAAAGTCAATGGGAGGAGGGGTGGCAATGCTAAACCACACATTGAATATCTGATATACAGTACCTTGAAAACCCTAATAAGGTTTGTTGTAATTTATTTATCTATTTATTTATTTGGCTTTTATACCGCCCATCTAGACGAATTGACTCTGGGCGGTTTACAGTCCAAAAAGTCAATAAAATTAAAATCATCAACAAAAAGACTAAAACAAGTAAAAAACCAGAGGACAAATTAAGTAGCGGCAGGAGGGAAGGCCTGCCTAAAAAAGCCAGGTCTTCAGTTTACTCTTACTCTTGTGTCAGAAGCTACTTGATGACACATAATATAATTTCTCCCCACCCAGACTTCTTCAAGTTAAATATACCCAATTACTGCAGCCTTATCTCTTATGACTTTTTTTATATACTGCTGACCAAAAAAGACAATCCAGAGTGCATATCTGAGTATCCAGAAGACCAGAGAAGGGAAGTAGTTTTGTTATTTTGTTTGCTTGTTTGGGTACCACATCTGTCATGCTGCCTGGGGCATTCCAAGAGTAGTGGTCAAAAAAGTAACATTTTAAATCTCTGGGAAGTGAGTCCTGGAAGACCCTTCAGTTGGCTTCAAAAATTAGAACTTAAACATCAGCACCACTTTGTCAATAATAACATCAAAACAGTAAAAAGGAAAAAAGACACCAAATGAGCCAGGTCTTTGGTGTGATCCATTTTCAATTGTCTTATATCCTAATGATATACCTATAGTTTGTGCACAATGTCATATACGTATGAAGAACCACATTTTCTAACGCATCAGTACTCATGTTTATTGACTTTAATGCCTTGATCGTTTGATTTGTTTTTAGCGACCATTGTTATGGTTTTTATCACTTTGTTATTAACTGCCTTGAGTCCGATTTTTACAAATGAAATGAAATTAATTAATATCTAAATGCTTTCTATGCAGAACATCATCACGTTTGAAGTAGCCCTTAGATATGTCCTGCAGTCAGCATTTAACCAAGGGACATAGATGCGTTCAGTGAGAAAGTGGCAGGGTCACAAATACAAAGAAGGCAAAAAGCAATCACAGACTAGTGTAACAATTCTAACAAAGAAACTCTCAGAATTGGACTTTTATGCGAGTTCCCTTTATAGTTTGCTTGCTCCCACACAACCATCTGATTTTGCAACTGGAAATATTCCCTGACTCATAGGCGAACTCCTGTGAATCTAATCTGAAGCCTTCAAATATCAGTGCCTTAAGGAGTAATTGTTTTGCTTTAATTCATAACTATCTAGTATCCATATATTCTCTTATCCTCTTTGGAGCAGCCAAGGGAAATATCCATATCATTCCACTAAGGAATATTTGCTCTTGTCACATCACTATCATATGCTGCAATGAAGCACCCAATGAATACACTAGCCCCACAGACATGCTAGCCCCAGCTGGTAGGGACTGGAATACATGCATAGAAATGAGGAAGGAATTCTGCTTTGGGCACCCGCCAAGCATTCATTATGTTTCTGGGTATGAAATCAACAATGTCTAATTAGCAAACACATTTCCTGCCTAGTGCTCAGAGAGCTATATGCTAATTAAATATTGCAGGAATCTCAAGGCATTTCCGACACCGCGTTGGATATAGTGGGCTCTGCAATCTAGCCCCTTTCCCACTGACATAGCAGCAAAGAAAGTGTGTCTTTTGCTGGATGAGCAATCTTCATAGATTTCTCTTTTCAGACAGAAAAGAGGGCCCCATCTGCCTTCTGCAGTCCATTTATTAGGCTGAGAGATTCATCACGGGACAGAAATTGATCATCAGCTTAAAATGCTACCACATTACCTTGCATGCACACACACACACATTGTGTTGTAGTTCAAATACAGCTCAGTGAGCAAAGCATAGTCAACTGTTCGAAATCCACATCCTAGCCTTCAGTGTGCTACAATTATACTCTACGGCACAGTAAACAAAGATCTGTTAATACAGCTGTGAGATTTCTTCTAGTCTGGAAGCACTGAGGCTAAACATGTAAAGATCATCCAAGTATTGGGGTCTAGTCATTAGCTAGCACTCTCATCACAGGTTATACAATAGGAATTAGAATGATACAGATTGGTGCTTCCAGGTCAGCTCCCAAAATCCACCAAACAGCAAAACCACTGGCCAGGTAAACACAAACAGCAAAACCACTGGCCAGGTAAACACAAATCTATGTAACTCTACTAGACAGTGCATAAATGGATACTATACTAATGCCATTGACAATGGCATGTGGTGGTCCAACACACCAATCGTGTCAAACATCTATGGGAGAAGTCACCATAGAAAGTCAGTCAGAGGTACTTGCTGAATGGGGATCAGAGGGTGGGGGGAAGGGACACCCTCTCCCAATTACCCTTCTAGCCCGGCTTTTCAGCAGGGGGTAGAAAATCAGCACAGAGAAAGAGTGTAGCATAATTGCCTAGAAACTCAGCGGCCTGAGGAAGTGAACCTAGCAGTGGCAGCCTTTGAAAATCTAAGTCGTTTCATCTTCCTGCACTCTTCGCTTTCCTTGTCAAACCCAGGCTGAGATAATAAAAAGGCCATGAGGTTTTGAAATTCACACTTCAAAGTCAATATTGGAATAACCTGGCCCTGTGCTGCTGCCTGCCAGACTTGAGGGAACAAATCTGAAGTAAGCAAGGGGTGGGGAAAGATTTGGGTTGGTGTTTTTGTTTGCAGGCAATTTCATGCAATTTTTCTTCTTTCGCAGGACAAGAGACGCCAGTTCATTCTCAGCTCCAGTTGCCTACTTGACCTGTATTCCACTTACTGCATTGGATGGCCTTCAAATTCTTCTGAAAACACTATTCATTCAACAAAAAGGAAACAAAATCTTGTGGCCACTTTTGAGACTAGCAGATTTATTCTGGCCTGAGCTTTCAGGCATCACAATTCACTTCCTCACATGCATATTCATGTACCTCACATTCAACTAAAACTTGCAGTCATCTTTGTACAAACACAGCAGATCAGAAGTAGTGGACTAGTCACAAGAAGCAACCATACAACCATATAACGATGACATAACTTTACCCTTTTATTAAAGATCAGTGGTTCACTGGGTGTTACATGGAGCAGAAAAGGAACATACTGTATGGTGCTTTTAGGTGTGTACCTTTTAGCGGTAGCAATTTACAAGCGTTGTGCTGTCTGTCCACTCTTGATTTTTTGTAGTAAAAAAGAGAGAAAGAGCGGGAAGGAATGGTCTGAACTCAACCACTCTTGTAACATTTAAGGCAAGGGTTTTTAACCTGTGGTCCATAGATTTCAGAGAGTCCATGAATGGGCTTCAGGGGTCCATCAACAGGGCACAAAAGGAGTTTATTTGAAAAATCCATTTTGAATGCAATAAAATAAATTGCAAAATTTTCTGTGCATGCATTTGGGGGCTGGGGTTCCAAATACATGCACATAATACTTACTTATGTTCAAAGTTAATGTGAAGGATGCTGCTGCATCACATAGTCTTGTACCCTTCTTGGAATTTCCTCATGATCCTTTAAAGGGAGCCTACCCTAAATATGGAAACTATAGGGGGCAGTCAGGTGACAACAAAGCAACAGATAGCTATGAGTTATTATGACAATGGCATAAAGAGGCATGAAGAGGCTGTGAATAAGCATTAATCTGCATGTTAAAGTTTCATGAACTCCTGAATCTACATACAGAGAATGTGTCGTGCCTGATGAAGAGTTCAGACCTAATCTAGTCTGATCAAGAATTCTTTAGAACTCAAAAGCTTGCACTGTAATTCTTGCCATGAAAAAAAAAAGTAGGCCTTAAAAATTGCTTTGCCGGCTGGATAGCTAAGTGAGCTAGAATTGGGTATTCAGTTCAATTCCGCACTGTGCCTTGTAGCCAGTCTGTATCGTCTTAGACCCCTACAAAGAGGGTAAAATGCTTTTGAGTACAGTGGTGCCTTGACTTACGAACAATTTGACTTCCGAACAGCTCCGGCCGCAAAATTTTGCTTTGACTTGCGGCCGGAGCTTTGACTTATGAACGGAAAAGGCAGGGGAAAGGGGCGGGAAATTCAAATACACTGACCGTTGGTGGCGAAGAGGCTGCTTCCTTGTAGCTCTTTCCCCCCAACGTTTAGAGCAGGGGGTCAGGGAACTTTTAAACTTTTACAGTACAGGAAAGTACTGTACCGGGAAAGGGATGCAGCGGCTCGGCCGCTGCTGGGTCCCGTTCCCGCCGCGCCAGGGACTGAGCGCAGCCCGTCGTTGGCGGATGGCTCCTCGGCTGCTCTTCGGAACTCTTCGCCCGATGCAGCCGCTGCTGGGTCCCGTTCCCGCTGGGCTGTGCTCAGTTGCCCGATGCTGTCGCCGCTGCTGAGTCCCATTCGCACCCGGCCAGGGACTGAGCACAGCCCGGCGGGAATGGGACCCAGCAGCGGCGGGGGCATCGGGCGAAAAGTCCCCAAGAGCACTCTTCGCCTGATGCCGCCGCCGCCGCTGAGTCCCGTTCGCACCGGGCCAGGGACTGAGCACAGCCCGGCGGGAACCGGACCCAGCAGCGGCGGGGGCATCGGGCGAAAAGCCCCCAAGAGCGCTCTTTGCCCGATGCCACCGCTGCCGCTGCTGAGTCCCGTTCGCACCGGGCCAGGGACTGAGCACAGCCCAGCGGGAACGGGACCCAGCAGTGGCGGGGGCATTGGGCGAAAAGCCCCCAAGAGCGCTCTTCGCCCCATGCTGCCGCCGCTGCTGAGTCCCGTTCGCACCGGGCCACGGATGGTGATCATGGAGCCCTGCACCGGCGCCGGCGGCGGAGCCCGGGAGGCCTCCGCCATTTGAATTTCCCGCCATAGGCCTGCACGGCGAGGGGCGCCGAGGACCAACGCGGCTACCCCGGCGAGCAGCCGCTGGTGCTGGTTCCGGAGCTGGAGTCGGGCACCAGCGGCGGCATCGGTCCGCGGAGGGTGGCGAGGAGTGAGCGGGAGGTCAGCCGGGAGGCGAGCAGCCGAAGCACCCCGACCAGGCTCAAGCCTCCCGGCCGCGGCGGTCGCAGTGGCAGTGGAAGCCCGGGAGGCTTCGAACCAGTAAGGTGCTGCTTTTTAAAAAAGTTTTTGTTTTGGGGGGGGGATTGAGGGTCGGTGTTGTTTTGTTTTTGGTGATTTTTTTGATTTTTTTGCAGTCCCAGCGTGGGACTTGCTCTGTTTATTTTTTATTTTTATTTTGGTATTTTTTTGAAATGCTGGAACGGATTAATCCCGTTCCCATGCATTTCAATGGGAAATGGTGCTTTGACATACGAACATTTTGATTTACGAACGCCATTCTGATACGGATTAAGTTCGTAAGTCAAGGCACCACTGTACTCTATGAACAAAATCCTGCTGCATAACTTTGCACCAGCATAACCCAGAACAGATGCCAGAAACATTTGATTTAAACTCACAGGTTTCCTGTCCCCCCCATTTCAGGTTCCAAGGTTCCCCAGTACTCTCTTTTGTTCTGGGGAAGCCTCTGGGAGCCTCGGAAGGAGAGGCTCCAATTAGATTGGAGTTGCCAGCAGTGATCCAGCAGCAATCTGAAGGCATTTTTTTAAAACTATAGACTCCCCCTACCTCCAACCTGAGCAAAAGAAAGCCCTGGGGAGCCTCAGAGCCTGGAGGTGGGGTGGGAATAGGAAATAACTGATCCAGGTTACAATTGTGCAAAATCACACCAACAGCATTTTATCCTATACACAGACGCCCTGAAAAGGGTAATCATAAGTCAGAATCAACCTGATACCATATAATTATGAAGAATTAATCAAAATTATTACTCTAATATGGATTCTCTTTTGGACAGCAGACCTTATTCTTATTCTTATAAACTTGGTAAAGGTAAAGGTTCCCCTTGACATTTAGTCCAGTCGTGTCTGACTCTAGGGCACGGTGCTCATCCCCGTCTCCAAGCTGTAGAGCCAGCGCTTGTCCGTAGACAGTTTCCGTGGTCACGTGGCCAGCGCAACTAGACACGGAACGCCGTTACCTTCCCACCGTGGTGGTATG
The DNA here is from genome assembly GCA_037013535.1 of Intellagama lesueurii. Classification (NCBI taxonomy): domain Eukaryota; kingdom Metazoa; phylum Chordata; class Lepidosauria; order Squamata; family Agamidae; genus Intellagama; species Intellagama lesueurii. Next base: position 215,830,391 of record JBAJHW010000003.1, read on the forward strand.
TATTTATCTACTCGCATTTACCTGCTTTCGAACTGCTAGGTTGGCAGGAGCTGGGACAAGCGACGGGAGCTCACTCCGTCGCATGGATTCGATCTTACGACTGCTGGTCTTCTGACCTTGCAGCACAGAGGCTTCTGCGGTTTAACCCGCAGCAGCACCACGTCCCTGCCTATAAACTACATGTTACAATTTACCAAAGAAGAAGGTACTATGGGCAGATTCCTATTGTTTCACAGAAGTAAAGTCACAGCAGTCACAGCAGCTAACTGAGACTAATGAATGAGGCCCAGGTTGAATGCCTGGCTGCATGCTGGGCAAGAATCCAAGACATAGTTAATTAGCCTCAGTTAGCTGTCATAATGTCTGTGAATTTGCTTCTGCACATGGGGGGAGGGGAAGTATTTTGGCCTATATAACAAAAGGGGCAAATTATTTTGGTAGCTATACATCTTACAGAGCTGCTATAATTTTCTATGACAAGCATGGCACAACACCCACCCATGGCTATATCCCATTTCAGCTGTGGATATATAGTATGTTGGCATGTTAGAAATGCTGTTCTAATCCAGCACAGCAATTGTCAGCTCTCCTGCAACTCCTGGAACACATATATCTTCCCTGCTTTCCCATGCAACTTCCTTTCTACATATTGTACCATGAGGTTTAGGGAGCTAAATCTGCTTTCAGCTAGTAGTTTCTACACACTTCTGGGAATCAGGGACATTACATGTTTAAATATTTACCATCCATCGCATCTGCAAGAACCATAATATTTACACTAAATTTTAGATGTTCAAGAGCTACGAAGACTGCTTCAGACTCAGGGATTCATGGTTACATAAAGAACAGTGCAATAGTATTGTTTTAGCACAGCCTTTTGGGATGGATTGCTTCCCCTATGGAAGCACAGTTAGCATGCAGAGTTTATTGAAAAGAGGACCAGCTCATTTTCCCCTATCCATAACACACAGGAAATGCAACCAATTTCTTAATGCCAAGAAGAGAACATCCTAGAAATTCAGGGACCCAGCAAGGCTGGTAGAAACTGTTTATATAGTATGGCCTGACCCTCACTGCTATTTGGTCTTTTAGACTTTCTGACTGAGTGGAGGAAGACACTGACCTCATACCCTACAACTTATACTGGACTGGGCACAAATTAAAAACCAGTAATTACATGACATAAAGCTTAATGCAGGGAAGCATGTTGTAGAATTCTCTTTTGAGCAGTGAATCATCTTTTTGTTCAGTTGACAGGGTTGATTTAAAGTTGTTCTGATTGGTTTGGCATTGCTTTTGTCTGCTTTGTGCTCAGTGTGATTGCCTGATCTGATGCAAAGGGGTGCTCTTGGGGTATCAGTTCCCCTCAGCTGAGTACCCCTAGTATCAAACAGTTTCTTTTAAAAAAAATCTTACTAATCACTGCTGATAAAAAAGGAGAAACACCAAGAGGTGGAAGTTGCCAATTAGCACCTTGTTAGCACCTTAAGGCAGGTTTTGCCGTTGGAGTTCTCTGCCTCTGCCCTGCAGACTCCTGCAAATTGACTACAGCAATTCTCCCAGAGAAAGCCAGTTTGATATACTTTGAATACACAGTAGATTAAACTATTCAGCTCTACTTTTGTCTTATCTGTCCACAGTACGTTCTCCCAGAAGGATTGTGGTTTTGTCACATAAGTTTTGGCATACTCTAGTCTTGCTTTTTTATGCCTTTGTGTCAGCAGTGGTGTCCTCCTGGGTCTCCTACCATAGCGTCCCTTTTCATTCAGATGGCGACGGATAGTGCGAGCTGACACTGTTGTACCCTGAGTCTGCAGATCAGCTTGAATTTGTTGGGAAGTTAATCTGGGTTCTGTATCCACCATTCGAACAACCCTTCATTGTAATTTTTCAGTAATTTTGCTCTTCCGTCCACATCCAGGGAGGTTTCGCTACAGTGCCATGGGCTGTAAACCTCTTGATGATATTGCGCACAGTGGACACAGGAACATTAAGATCTCTGGAGATGGACTTGTAGCCTTGAGATTGTAGATGTTTTTCCACAATGTTTTCTCTCAAATCCACAACCCTTTACACTTCATTCTTTTCTCCATGCTCTGTGTCACACACAACACAAAGGTTGAGTCTACTTTTCTCCATCTTAACTGGTTGCAAGTGTGATTACTATATTGCCCACAACTCTTACTTGCGACAGGTGTGTCTAAATACAAATTAAAGGAGCATCACATGCTTGAAAAGCAATTATTTCTTACAATTTAGACAGGGTGCCAATAATTTGGGCAGTGCATTTCGTGGTTTCTGTGTGGGATTGTATCAGATTTGACTTTTCTTCTCTGTTTTTTTGTGTTATTCCAATGCAAACCAAAGAAATGAACATGTGAGTACCGAAACATTTGGAACTGCAACAATTTTCTGAGAGAAGGGTTGCATTTTCTGACAGAATTGCAAGGGTGCCAATATTTTTGGCCATGACTGTAGCTGATACAATCCTTTCCTAAGGATTGATATTGGGAATGGACCAATAACTCAAAGCAGGTAAAACTGTAACTGAGATAGAAATCTGGTTAGATCAGCACATAGACCTACATGTTCAAGCTTCATTAATTCCACAGATCTACATACAGAGGTATACTACTATATGTCTTTTCCGTAAAATTTTTATCCTTCCCTTCTCCCACCGAGTCCAGGACCACTTTTATCCTCACAACAACCCCCTGATGCAAGCTTAGTTTCAAGATGATAAATGAGTCAATATCATCTAATGAGGTCTTGGCCAAGTAGAGATTTGAACCCCAGCCTTTGCAGGCCAAGTAGAGTACACCATGGCTCTCATATTAGGCTCTTCTTTGTTCTGACAACGCCCTGTGTACCTTAACACCATCAGTCATGTGTGACAATAGATCCAAATCCAGATATATGTTAATGGCTTTGGTTGTAACTGTGAGCACCAAAGAGACAACTTCATTCAGAGCATCATTCCTCCTCCCCCTCCCCATCCAGCACAAGTACAGCCCAGAGCCTTCTTTACCCAAACAGCTTGACTCTTCCAAGGCCCGACTTGTCTGATAGCTTATCAATAATTTACAGGTACAAATGATAGCTTTAGCTGTCAGAGTCTAGGAACTACATGCTGTCCAGGGGAGGGGCATTTTACATCTAATGTACTCTGAGTTGGGGAAGAGGTGCAGCAGAAGGGATAAATATTTAACAATGTGTCGCTAAGCAAATGCCCATGACTGACTACTGAACATGACTGTTACACTGAGATGCTACTGCTCTTGGTGCCATTTGTGTGAGTAATAAGGTGGACTCTGCTTCAGATACTCTGGCAACAGAAAAATGTCAGGGTTCCTTAGCCTATCTAGTCACCCAGCATATTCTGTTTAATTGCAAGCAGCTCCCCAACATGCCTCAAATTAATGTTAGGATAAATTAAGTGCCAAAAACAAACAAAAGTGATTCTGTACAATTATGGTAGACTTAAATCTGCAGAAAGAAAGGACACTGAGATGAATTAAAATAGCTATAGTTGTTCAGATAAAAAAAACAAATAAATAAATCATTCATTAACTCGGCAACACTTTTAAAGTTCCTAATGATAGCATAAGAACTAGGAAACAAAGGTATACAATTTACCTTCTCAATTCCACAATTAATTGCATAGAATTTGGTTGCGTTAAACATAATACTCCATATCCATTTTTTTATTTAGGCAGCTGCCCTCTCTTAATTTGGTACAAACCTTAATTTCTTTTATCCTACATTTCATCAATCAGTCACCCTCTGCTTTCACAATAGGAGATATTCTCATGAGAAAATGCCAGGACAGAATTGGTTTAGTGCTAATGTACATCTGGGGCATGAAACCAAATGGCTGTATATTAAATGAAAGAACACCTGGCATGCTTTCCAGAGAACACCAAATGACTTGACATGAAAGAATGCTCTCACGAGAGTACTGCCGTAAACCAAGCTTTTCTGTTATGCAAAATGGAAAGATACCGTCCCTTCTCTTCTTCTAGAATTTAATGTATCATGTTTGTTGATGGGAAACAGTGGGCATCTGAGTGTAGAAATAAATTATTTGTTTTAATCATCTGTAACATCTCTGGGAAGATGAAAATGATTTCCAAAGGACAGGTCTGGAACCGATTTTGCATTGTATGTTAAGAAAACTAGAAGAGAAACCATTCTTGTTCCTAGCAGAAATAGCAGGTTTAAATTTTAGAATGCTGAACTAAAATTGTTATAGGACATACAATACCAACATACTGTCAGTATACTTGTTTCTGCATGCTGCAGTACCTGTCCACCTGTACGCTGCTTAGACAGTTGGTTATGAAAACTTGCACTACCTACTTTCTGAGTTAAATGAAAAAGGATACCACTCAAAAGAGTCTGTACCCAGCCGTCTCCCTAAAAAGATCAAGGAATTGCCACACCAGAACAATCACTGCCTCTTCCGCAAACCATGTGATGTCTTTCTGAGAGGCCCTCAAAAGATACACAACTTGTTTCCATTCTGTGAGACTGGGTTATGCAAAAACTGGGATACTTTGCAAAAAAAGCTACCACAAACTGTGCATGATATTTCTTTATAGCCAATACTTTTCAGCCAATAAATCTTCTTAAATTTTCAAACATTTAATATTCATATAAAATTTTAGTTTCACTGCACATAGACTGGCATGCAACTAGATACCAAGAGTGACAATTTGAGATGAACTGGGAGACTAGGTCCACTGTCCCACTGCTTATCACCATCATAGAACTGCAGAGCTGGAAGGAATCCTTGCCAGGGTTCCAGGAAATTGTACCTTCTCGCACATGGGTGCTAGAGTATGCCAACTGCTCACAGTATCTGGTGCAGATAGCCAGTATGGTATAGCATTTAAAGTGTCTGACATTGATCTGGGTTTAAATTCCCTCTCGGCCATAAAACACACTGGTAACTTTAGGTCAGTCATGTTCATTCAGCCTGACATACCTTTCAGGGTCATTGTGAGGTTAAAGTGGGGAGGAGGAGAGCCACTCAAGCCACCTTGAGCTCACTGAAGGAAAGGTGAAATATAAATGCATCAAAGAGTTGATACATAGAATATAAAATATATTAGCTGAAATCCAGTAGTAAATCACACCTAGAGTAAGCCCATTGAATCAACAGAACTTTAAAAAACATTGACTCACCACATACCCACTGATTCAATAAGCTTACTCTAGGTGTGACCTACTACCAGATTTTAGCCATTGTCTTGAGTTAATTCAAAGCTGATAACAATCGTTTTGGTGTCTAAAGGTATGGGAAATAAAGGATGTAATATGGAGTAAATCACACTTTTATGCCCCTACTGGTAAAGAGCAAAGCAACCTATAAATCTGAGACATGGAAGGACTACATTCAGAAACAAGCTGGGACATTGCAGAGGAAACTCCAGCCTCCATCTCTTCCTGAGACCCACATTTAAAGATAGGAGTCTGCTGCCACTGCATGAAGTCTGGGGCAGTGACAGGCAGACTTGGTAACAGAAAAGTGCTCAGAGCTCCTCCTGCTCAAGGCGGGGGAGCTAATAATGACAGACCGCTCCTGTCACCAATGCATTTTAACTTGGGTGGGCGGCCAGGGGCAGTTCATTGTGACAAAGAATTACAAATGGGACACAATGGAACTGCATGCTCCGCTTCCTATGGCCTTCCCTACACACTGGGTGAGGTCTAATTCTCCTTAGAATGTAGAGAGGCTGAGACTGCTTTGTAAAACCCTTAGTTTAGGCAGGAAAATAGGTGTATTTGTTAATGGAAGCCTGAAGCAACATGCCTATTGCAATGCCGGAAGAGGGGACAGCCAGGAAGGGTGTGTGTACAAGAACGTAAAAATATGCAGAGCTATATATGAGGATTTCCCAGAAGTCATACAGCATAAGCATTTGGCTGATCTCTAGCAATCTACAAAATAAGGTAAAGACCTCAAGAAGTAGATTTAGACAAACACTCAATGGCAGCAAATTGTCCATTGTTTCAAAATCATAGAATTATTTTCACTGCAATGGCAGGACTTCCATTCCTTTCTCAAGAACCTAAAATTACTGGGCTATCTCTAAGTAAACACTCATTGAGGACCCTCTTCCCATTCAGAGCTGTCCAGCTTGCAGGATCAGTTGCCCAAGACAGCATGTGGACATGTGGATGTCAAACAGGGTGGCCGCAGGTCTTCTTTTGGGGAAGACAGTGCTCCATCTGAAGGGCTGCCAGGTGGCAATCCTCCTTTTGCTGGTGCCTTCCATTTGATCCAAATCTGGATCAGCTGTCTGATCCAAATCTGAATTAGAGATAAAAAACCACAAGGAAGGAGATCAGGGGCCTTGAATATGCCTAGCCACCCTTAGCAACTCATGAACAGCACACTCAACAGACACATCAAACACCTAGTCAATGAATTTAATAGGGCTTCCTTCTGAGTTGGCTTCCACAAGATTGCAGTGCAAGTGTTTTTAGCACTTACGTACTATCAACCCAAGACGAGAATGCTTCTGAATACTATGTCCCTAAGTGATTCTGCCTGCCAGTGAACTCAGAAAGAAGTCAACCAAATTCAGTGAAACCTATTCCTGTGGTAAGGGATGCAGACCTCATGTAGCCTCTGCCCAGAAGTAAGCCCCATTTACTTCAAGAAGACTTACAGTCAACTTCACAGGTGCAGAACTGTAGGCTAAGCCACCTCTTGGGAGTAAGCCCCATTAAACTGAATGGGTTGACTTTAGAGTATACTGACCTGAAAAGGTGAAAAAGAAGTGGAGGCAGGAGAGAGTTGCTTCAGATTCCTGTGGTCATAAAACATTCCACAGAAGCCCTCTGTCACTCTTGGTGGCTCCTATCTCTGTCTTGCTTTATCTCCCTCTTTTCTCTCCCTCTCTCTTTGTGGCTTCTCCCTCCCCCCCTCCCTCTTGACTACTGTGTGTTTGTGCTTATTTGCTCAAAGGCACTTATTCCTGTGGTAAATCCTGTGGCAGCATAAGAGTTTAGCTAACCATTACTCCAAGACAATCTCTGTGTTCTTGAAGTGCCATTCTGAAAAGAGCTTGAGGGACAAACAACTAATGCAACAACACTTTGCCACCCAAAATTGCCTGATGCTGAATCTGTTTACTACAGCCACCATACCTTCCACACCCCCTTTTAATCTCTGGATTGGCATTCGAGGGCCAAACAATGTTCCTCTGGGGCCCTGATTTAACTCAAGGGTCATATTCGGCAACTTTATACCTAAGCTTTTCTTCTGAGCCAACTGATATGTTTTAATTCTTGTTTGGCAATCATGTACCAATATTATCTGACAGTACTTCTGATACTTGAGAATGGTGCAAAAGACATGGTGTGTGACATTAGTTACAGTTTCTAGGAGAACATAATAAAGAGGTGTGATTAAATCTGGGTGGCCAGCACTCAAGGTCTCCGATACTATCTCCACAAGCACAGAAATATACGGTCTGAGACAGCTAGTATAAAATCTGAGAGGAGCAATCCAAAGTCACCCCCCTCAGTGGGTGATTACATTTCACTATTACACTCAAGGGTTAGATTTAAGTTGGTTTAGTAAGCTGAGATAGGTTGCATTTCCTCTCCTCAGCTGCCCCCATAATATCTCAGTAAATCCCCTATTTATGTCAGGAAAATCTGCTTCACTTCTGCTTATCCAGAAAGCACTGCTTTTTCATGCAGTCCTTTTGACCCTTAGCATCAGGAGCTCAAACCTTCTCTGTGCTGACAGTCTGTTCAGTGAATAGGCATATGGGGGTGGGGTGGGGGTGGATTGTATATAAGAAAAAACATGGCAGTGATTATGGTTTGTTTAAAAAGATTATGAAAATATAGAGGTGGGCATATTAGTGGTGTGTTCTCTTGTAATGAACTAACATTTCATCAAAGGCTCCATGAAAGACTAGGGAGGGAGGAATGTGCTCAGCTGGAGATTTATTGTATATCCCTGGCTCACCACTCTTGTCTATTATAGACAACCTGCCCAGTGAACTATCACCACAAAGTAACTGAGCATTGTGGCTAATTAATTATGGTTGCTCATAGCCAAAATACCCATTATCTATTTCTCCCTGGTAGCAGCAGAGAACATGCCCTACACTTGTTATAATTTGAAAGCTAATGGACAATGATAAGCACATAATGATATTGGTCAGAGGAGAGCTCCCTTTCTACCTGAGTCCCCTGAGTGAAGGGATAGCACAAGGTGCTTTGCTTCCTGAAACCTTGGAGCAAAGGAGCAATGCTAATCACTCAAGTCAAGGCATAAAGCTTCCAATGGCAACCATATTATTTTGGCACCTGCAACTAAAAATCCCACAAGCATCTCTCACCATTCTTGGCATTAAATGTACAATAAAACCAAGTAGCTAACAATTTGCTGATTTTTAAGACAATCAAAATCTGATGAGTAAGGTGAGCACCTTACTCTACCAAATGGCAGGGCTCCTTATCACAAAAAGGTTGTATTTCTCTGTCTTCAATTCTGAGTCAACGCCCACCATATTAAAAATTCTGAAAGAACTTGAGGTTTACACAGTAAGTCCCAGATTCTGGATATGAGCCCAGAACCCATCTGTTTTCTGCTCCACCTGTCAGGAATTGCCCACTGCCCGGAAGAGCCCAAACTAGAGTTCAGATTTACCTTCACCAGATGTTGCATATTTCAGAGCTGATAATGTGTTATAGTTAGTTCCATAGAATGAAACAAATGAAATTTGGATCTGGCAACCCTAATAACAGGTCAAAGCTTATCCATGATATTCCCCAGGACATTTATATCAGTGCTTCAATGAAGTAGTACACACAGTATAGATTCTTTTATTTGGAAACACTATTCTCCTGACTGTGCCTGGCAGTAGACTGATTTGTAGCAGGAGATACTAGGCATATCAAGGGATGATCTGAACAATGATGCTTGCCTCTGGTTAAAGATGGGATAACCTCTTTTTACAGAGACCACCCATCCTGCCGCCACAAGGCCAGTTCAAATGCTGGCTAGGAATGGAGGCCCCTAGCCAAGACTCAGGGGAAAGCTAATGTTTGCTTTTTCTCAGGTTAAGGCCCCCAAGCTGCCATGGAATGTCAGGGGTCAGCACCTGTGGAAAGGGAAAGAGAAGTGGGTTGAACGAGACTGGCAGTCTATTCCCCACGTCGCCCCCCTCCCCAGTCTCCTGCAGCCCTGCTTTTTCATTCTGCAGTATTTGTTTTTTTCATTATTTGTGGAAGGAAATGAGAGAAAGGAGGAAACATGAATCCATGTAACAAGACAAGCTGCTCAGCAACAGAATATCTGGCGAAGGCCAACAGGTGGGCCTCCCTTTGGCCTCATTCACATGAAGACAGAGACAAAATCAGAGGCTGGAATATTATTTTTTTTAATACAGTTTCCCAGCCGAAGAATTCTGGGAACTGTAGTCCCAAAAAGTAATCTTTTTAAACTCTGGCAAAATAGATAAACTGAATCACCGATTTTTGATACTCTTTCCTCTGCTCAAACGGACAGTCTTGTTGTATTCAGACTACTCATACCAGAAAAGAGGTGTTCAGTTATCTCTCCTCCCCATCTATCTCTAGCCTTTAACAGCATGCATGAACTCAGTAGTCTCAGGCCTTGGACTGTTAGGGTTGCCAGGCCTCAGGATACTTACTGGTTCATCAAGAGAGGAGGCATTTTTAAAAAAAATTATGTGGGAGGTGGATTTAAAGCCTAGACATCCATCTCTATCTATTCCCAATTGGCGCCAGTGCCCATTGGAGTGGGGGGGGGGGAGGTAATGAGTTTGTGCAATCAGGCTTACTGTGCCATCTGAAAAAAAGAGAAGGGAGCACTAGCATTGCAATTCATGAGACTTCTTGTTGCACCAACCCTGGCGATAGCCATGAAGATCCTAGGACTCTGTGGGCTGGTTGTGAGCTCTCAAGTCCCAGCAGTAGCACAGGATGCTAACATGAGATTGATTGACTTACATTCATGGCATTTATTTGCAAGACCTGAGCATGTTTGGTAAGAATGGAACCACTTAGAGATCATTAGTTCATAACAACCTCTGGAAAAGCTCCATCCATGTCATACGTATTAGCACTAGATAAGGAAGCACAGGTTTCAAGACTAGCTTGGAACAGTGTCAGTTGTAGCAGGTGGTAAAAACATTTTGCCACTTGTTGTCATTATATGCCATGAAGCCACTGCGTACTTACGATGATGTTATGAATTAATGATTTCTAAAGGGTCTTTTTGACTACGCAAAAGCCTTTGACTGTGTGGACCACAACAAACTATGGCAAGTTCTTAAAGAAATGGGAGTGCCTGACCACCTTATCTATCTCCTGAGAAATCTATACGTGGGACAGGAAGCAACAGTTAGAACTGGATATGGAACAACTGATTGGTTCAAAATTGGGAAAGGAGTACGACAAGGCTGTATATTGTCCCCCTGCTTATTTAACTTATATGCAGAATACATCATGCGAAAGGGAAGACTGGAGGAATCTCAAGCCGGAATTAAGATTGCCGGAAGAAATATCAACAACCTCAGATATGCAGATGATACCACTCTGATGGCAGAATGAGGAGGAATTAAAGAACCTCTTAATGAGGGTGAAAGAGGAGAGCGCCAAAAATGGTCTGAAGCTCAACATCAAAAAAACTAAGATCATGGCCACTGGTCCCATCACCTCCTGGCAAATAGAAGGGGAAGATATGGAGGTAGTGACAGATTTTACTTTCTTGGGCTCCATGATCACTGCAGATGGTGACAGCAGCCACGAAATTAAAATACGCCTGCTTCTTGGGAGGAAAGCGATGAGAAACCTAGACAGCATCTTAAAAAGCAGAGACATCACCTTGCCGACAAAGATCCGCATAGTCAAAGCTATGGTTTTTCCAGTAGCGATGTATGGAAGTGAGAGCTGGATCATAAAGAAGGCTGACCGCCGAAGAATTGATGCTTTTGAACTGTGGTGCTGGAGGAGACTCTTGAGAGTCCCCTGGACTGCCAAGAGAACAAACCTATCCATTTTGAAGGAAATCAACCCTGAGTGCTCACTGGAAAGACAGATCCTGAAGCTGAGGCTCCAATCCTTTGGCCATCTCATGAGAAGAGAAGACTCCCTGGAAAAGACCCTGATGTTGGGAAAGTGTGAAGGCAAGAGGAGAAGGGGACGACAGAGGACGAGATGGTTGGACAGTGTCATCGAAGCTGCCAACATGAATTTGACCCAACTCCGGGAGGCAGTGGAAGACAGGAGGGCCTGGCGTGCTCTGGTCCATGGGGTCACGAAGAGTCGGACACGACTTAATGACTAAACAACAACAACAAAGGGTCTTATTGTTACCAAAACTTCTCAGGTCTTCTAAACTAAAGGCCACAGCTGTAAGTAAATCTATCTCACACTAGGGCTTCCACTTTTCCCCTTTTACTCTTCCTAGCATGATTATCTCTTCCACTGAACCTTGACTTCATATAGGAGCCTCATGGCACAGTGGTTAAACTGCATTATGGCAGTGAAGACTGTGACCACGACCTGAGTTCAATCCTAGGCTCAGGTAGCTGGCTTGATGTTGAATCAACCTTCGATCCTTCTGACGTTGATAAATTGAGTACACAGCTCACTGGGGGCAGGGGGAGGCAACGTGTAGCCTACATAATTACGTTGTAAACTGCCCAGAGAGAGCTTTAAGCACTATGGGGCAATATATAAGCAGCACACTTTGCTTTATATGTCTAAAGTACAATATCATCACTTACATCATTTTAGCGTCAGGTGAAAGTTCAGGCATCATTTGATCTGGAACTCAATTATATGTCATTTTGGTGGTCAAGGTAAGGCTCTTCTATAACACCACATGTCAAATGAATTTTATTCCCATCAGCTTTCTTCACTGTTCAGCTTTCACTTTCATGCATAGTAATCAGGAGTGGCATAGCATGGATGATATCATGACCCTGTTCTCCAGCAAAACAACCATATACTTTCAGATTTTTCCCACTTCATTCATAGCTACCCTTCCAAGTCTCAATCTTCTTCTGCTTTCTTGACTGCAGCCTCCACTTGGATTGATGATCCAAAGGTATAGAAAAATGTTAGCAATTTTGATTTCTTCATTGTGAACATTAAAGTTGTCTAATTATTACTTTAGTCTTCTCAATGTTCATTTGTAATCTATATTTTTACTTTCTTCTTCAACCTTCTTTAGTAGTCGTTTCAAGTTATTGCTTTTTTCTGCAAGTAATATGATGTCACCTGCCCATCTTGCGTTACCGATGCTTCTCCCAATTTTCACTCCTCCTTCATCTGAATCTAACCCAGCTTTTTCTATGATATGTTCTGCACAAAGCTAGAACAGATAGGGAAATAAAATTCACCATTGCCCAAAACTTCTGCTACTGGATTCATTCTGTTTCTCCATATTCTATCCTAATAGAATTCTCTTGACCAGCATATAGGGTACACATGAGAGCAATCAAATGATGTGCCATACCCATTTCTTTTTACATGATCTATCTATAGCTTTTCCTAATCCACACATTCAAAGGCTTTACTGCAATTTATAGAGCACAAACTGATATTGTCCTGAAATTCTCTGATATATACCAGTAGCCAATATAAATTTGCAATATAATCTCTTGTGCCTTTTCCTTTCCTTAATTCAGGATGCTACTACATTGGCAAGTTGAATAAGAGTGATTTGGCTTTGCATTGACTTCATTCACAGTCTCTTTTGTGACTGCATTTGGTTTAGGTAACCACACGAAGACCCCACATTGTTTCAGTGCCAGTATCCACACCAGTCCCTCAATCCAATATGGTTTAATCCGTGGTCACATCCTCCTTCTTTTGGTACTGCTGTCCTCTGGATTCCTAGCTCTCCTTTCATGATCTGCCATCAAGATGCTGGGATTATTTAAAGCAGTGGTTCTCAACCTTGGGTCCCCAGAAGTTCTTGGGCTAAAACTCTCAGAAGCCTTCACCCCTAGCTGTGCTGGCCACAATTTCTGGGAGATGTAGTCCAAGAACACCCAAGGACCTTAAGCTGGGAACCAATGTTTTCAAGGGTTGCACAGCGTAGGGGAAAAGGGACAGTTTTCCAAAGTTCTCCATATACAGTATGTACAAACATAGACACATACCATGGAAGCATTGTAGTCTGCTGGAGTTGATTTGACTTGTTTCAATTTTATATAGATTTTTACCTCTCTTTTTTTGTCTGTGCGGTGATCTAATGCTAAATTAATGCAGCAATGCACTGGTAAGGTGATCTAGCACTACTCAATAGATTGCTTAAAAAAATAATACTCAACTAGGGAGAAGGATTATGGGTGTGTGTGTTCCCACTGTCCCCAAACATCATGCCCCAACTTCCTACATCACCAGAAGAGACAGAATAGTACTTAATCTTCTGCTTCTAGCTTTATATTTTATGTGCCTATTGGCCATCTGGTGTGATGTACACGTGTACAATTGTCTGTTATGTTCACACACAATAAATGTGCTTCCTCTCTGACTCTAGGTCAGGGGTCTCAAACATGCGGCCCGCGGGCCATTTGCGGCCCGCCGGATGATAGTTTGTGGCCCCCGCCTTGCCTCCCTCCCCTGAAGCGCCCACGCGGCCTCTGCTGTCAAGAGTCAAAAAAAGCCTCACCTCGCTCGCCGGCTCTCTCCCAAGACAGCGCCTCTTGCACCCTCCATCCGGAACTGCAGCCTGCCAGCCAGCCCGCCTGTCTGCCGGCTGGCAGGCTGCAGTTCCGGATGGAGGGTGCAAGAGGCGCTGTCTTGGGGGAGAGCTGGCGAGCGAGGCGCGCCGCCGGCCCTTTTCCCCGAGCGCCCGAGCCGCCGCCGAGCGATGCCTGAGAGCGGAGCTCGCTCCCGGCCCGTCCTCGAAGAGCGCCTCCAAGCCGCCAATAGCAGCTGCCGCCGCCGCCGCCGCCTCTTCCAGGGAAGCGGCTCTCTGGCTCTCTTTCTTTCTCGGCACCCCCCAGCACCAGCCCAGCCAGCTGCCGCCTCAGCACCCGGCAGTGCTTCCTCCTCCTCCTCCTCCTCCTCTTCGTCCTGCTTCAGCCGCCTCGGCTCTGGAGGCTGCCTGGGCTCGCCTCGCAAAGTTTGCTCCTCTGTCATGGTGGGGGTAGCTGCTGCTGCTGAGTGCGCCTTTTTTTGAGGGGGGCCCCTCAGAGGAAGGTTGCCGGACCTCCGTGTGTGTGTGTGTGTGTGTGTGTGTGTGTTTGTGTGCGTGCATGCGCGCGCACCTGTGGGGGCCCCTGCCCCGTTCTGTTTAATTTCACGGGTACCGGTGGGGGCTTTTCTCCTTTTGCAAGGCGAATTCTGTGAGGGTTTTTTTAAAAATTTTATGTCGTGCCCTCCTCCCCCCCCCACGGCTAGGCGGTCGCCGGCGCTCCCTCCCTTCTCCGCTTCTTCGTCCTGCTGCTGCTGCTGGTAGTGAAGAAGGAGCCGGAGGGGGCGTGACCCTCCTCCTCCTCCTCGGAGCCCCAGCCGGGCTAAGGAAACTCCTGGGCGGCTTCCTCGGGCTCTTGCTCCGCTTGGCGGAAAATCTGATGCGGCCCAGCCTCACCCAGACTCTGCCTCCAGCGGCCCCCAGGTAAATTGAGTTTGAGACCCCTGCTCTAGGTTGTCATATTGCCTGGCTAGCTTTGTTTTTGGACTCATTTCCCTATATACCTATCACGTCTATTTCCACAGTCAGCTGTGCCAGAAACAGTTCCAGGTCCCAACCATTGCATGCCCCACCACAGTGTCAATTCACATGCACATGCCCTTGGTCTCTGGTTTTGGGACTGAAATCTCAAGGATTGGTATGCTGCTGATCTAGCAATGCTATGTACTGTAGAGAATATTCTGGAACCTGGTGGAGAATCTAGTTCTCTGAGATTTTTTGGATTCCATTTAATAAAAGAAAGTAAGCATATGGCCCATAGATAAAAATAAGAAAAGTGATTTAAAAAATGGCGCACATTATCTACTGAATGGTCAAGATACAAATTCTGACTATTCAAAAGCTGTGCAAATCTACTATGCAATATTTCACTTCAAATGCAGAAGATCTGTAACGCAGATTGTTTGCAATGAGCCCAAGTGCCTCAAAATAATTCAGTGTATAGACACAGGGCTAAGCGAGGTGTGGTGTGCATCTGACATAAACAACCACTCCGATCAGCAAACAGCCACTACAAGGAAAGCTTTGTGTTAGGACCAAAGAACAAGAAAGGGGACAATTATTCTGCCTTTACTGTTTTCCAGTATAAATCCTTCCTCAGGTGTTATCTACCTGTGACCAAAATCTAGAGAGAGAAAGAGTTTTTTCATGAAGGCTCCTTATATCATACCTTAACACCTATGTTTAGGACTGACATCACAATATTCCTCTACAGGGTGGCTCACTGTTTGTTTTTCCAATTAACATTTTTCATCTTTGCACTTTTGGGGATCCTGCTCCACACTTACCAGTCTTGAAAAGAGGACTTCCCTGTGGGAAAGTGTCAAAAAGCCTCCCTCTTCCCAATTCCCGGCCGTTTTTTTGCGCTGCACTGTGAATGCAGCTAACAACTTCGGTAGTTTTTCTCTGCTTAGCTTTCCTATTCCTCTCTCTCTCTCTCTCTTTCTCTCTCTCTCTGTATGCTTAGCTGATGTTAGCGGACTGTGAAATCTCCCAGTCTCTTCCTACCTAAGAGAATCTTATTGGTGTTGTTTAAGTTATGCTGCATTGTGCCACACCACATACTCGTTAATACTATCAACATGCATTTTGCAAATTACAGTGTGCCCTCAGCACGCTCCTTGCCAATGATTTGTATTTTCCCTTCTACGGCTCCTTATCAAACCTACAGAAAAGAGTTGTGGTAACTGTACTCTGAGCAGTGCTGTGGCAACTTTTCTTTCCATATGCAACTCCTGTCCTCATTTAACTGATGAGGTGTGCTGGCTTGGGCCAATGGACAGTGGGATTATTGGATGCTGATCCCATTCCATTAAAATGTTCTAACATTTAAAAAGTACATTGCCTCACATCAGCCACCAGCTCTGATATAAGAGGCACCAGTGCAGATGAGAAGTAGAAACAGAGATGCTGCAGTTGGAAAGAGGCAGAATGAACATGACACAATGGGGAACCTAAATGTCCAATTTCAGAATAAATTCACACACTACATGTTTTTACTGCTCCTCTAACTCCACTTTGAACAGTGAGAGCTGAACCACTGGCATTCATGGTTTCTACGAGTAATGACAGAGTGCCATGTGGATCTCAAATGCAAAATGAAAAGTTGACAGAGGGAACTGTTGTAAAACCCTGTAGATTTTTTCAAAGATGCTCAACTCATCCCTACTATTTTCTTACCCACACTAGGTTTCAGCTCCTATTTATGCAACATGCTGAGTAGCCTGGTTTTTTCTTGAATGTTTCAGAAATAAGCAGACATTAGTAGTAGTTGCCTGGGCAGCGCAAAAGCCACTGGTTATGATTTATTATTTGTTACATTTATAGCCCACTTTTCTTTCAAGGTGTTCAAGGAGAACTATATGGCTCTTTTCCTCATTTTAAGGCTCACAGCAGGTAGATTGTTGTTGTTGTTTAGTCGTTTAGTCGTGTCCGACTCTTCGTGACCCCATGGACCAGAGCACGCCAGGCCCTCCTGTCTTCCACTGCCTCCCGGAGTTGGGTCAAATTCATGTTGGTAGCTTCGATGACACTGTCCAACCATCTCATCCTCTGTCGTCCCAGTGAGTTTTGTGTTTGAGTAAAGATGTGAACTCAGACGACTTCCAAAGCAACATGTAACTCTCTAGCCACTACACCACTTTGGCTCTCCTTGGGTTAATAACAGGAAACGGTGTGCTTAGAGGTTAAGCATACCTTGTGATAAAGTGGTGAGCAGAAAAGAGAGCAAAAGTAGCAACAGAAATACAAGAGGCTGAGGAGGAGCAATAAGCAACACTGTGGGTACCTCCACACAGTAGCTTCCCCCTCCATAGCAGCCATAATGCTAAAATATCCTTATTACCTGCTCAGATGGCATGTAGACTTAAAAGGTTCACACACTCTCTCTCTCTGCAGCCACCACCCCTCTTTGGGACAGTAACAGCTCTTAGACCTCCAAAGAGAGCCCCATCTGGAGCTGATTAACTATCTTTACTCTCCATTTTAAATTTGGGCACTGTCTGCTCTTCCACCCCCCACACCTCAGGGATTAGCACGCAGCCATTTAAGCAAGTGGCTAATTTAAACAAACTCTGCTTACAGAAAACTTTGTGCAAAATAACTGAACATGAAAATGCCAAATTCCACAGGATGGTGTCAGGGATGGGTGTGTAATGTCACCATGCCCCTGTGTCCAGTGGCCTGTGCTTGAGAAGATCATGTCTAACTCATGCAGCTCCCCCATCCCCCTTACAGACACAGACAGACAGACAGAGAGAACAGCTTTCTAATTTGACAATGAAATAAGTTTAGGATGAGAAGGCCTCAAATTTAATCCCATTACTACCAAATCTTTAAAATGACAATGTACTACCGTGTTTTCCCGAAAATAAGACAGGGTCTTATATTAATTTTTGCTCCAAAAAACGCATTAGGGCTTATTTTCAGGGGATGTTTTATTTTACAGTCATGTCATCTTCTTCTGGTTGCTGCACAATGGTGGAGAGCGGGGTTTAACTTAACTGGGGCTTATTTTGGGGGTAGGGCTTATATTATGAGCATCCTGAAAAATCATACTAGGGCTTATTTTCAGGTTAGGTCTTATTTTTGGGGAAACAGGGTAGGAAAAAAAACATATGGAGTGGAAAAAATAATATAAAGTGAGGTCATTTATGCATTTGCCTTGACACAGGGGTTACCTAAGATCATATGACCAAATACAGATTGGCATGGTCTGTGAAAGGAAGACTCACATCCCAGCACTATCGCTTCCAAGGGAAGGGCCTCTTGGGAAGGGAGGAGACGTACCCTTTCAAGCCAAGAAGCCTGGAGGGAGGATAGACCACGGAACAGAACGAGAAGTTGTCAGGTGTGTCTAAGTGATCTTGGATGTGTTCAGGATACTGACAGGACACTAACAGACAAGGGAAATGGATGCCCAGTGATCTGCCATGGGGCCAAGGTATGCCCAGGAAATTAAGCAACTTACCAAACTGGCATAGGTCCCATGCTGGCAGGCATTCTGCCCAATCTCTCTCTCTCTCTCTCCCTCTCTCTCGCACACACACACATGCACACACAAACGAACACACATACTCAGGAGCTATATATGCAGGGAAGGAGGAGCAGCTGACAAATGACAGAGGAGGGCCCAAGACACCCAGGCAGTTCTGCTAGCTTTATTGTGGCTGACCTAAAACCAAATACCCAGGCCCTTGTCTCCCTGGAGACACCTGAAGGGCCATGTTTCTTAGCAACCAAGAACAATGGCCCCTGGGAAAAACACATGCAGCTGTTTCCTGGCAAACTGCTGGGCCCTGCATTGGGCTTAGGGCCCCTGCTGGCAAAGAATGGGATCTTGAAGACCTGGCACTGTCCTGAACCAAACAAACCAGCACTTGGGGGTCCTTTCTTCCCCATACACACATTTATGCTTTGCTCAGAATGGTATTTCACATATCCACCTGCACACTCAATCTAGCTGGAGAGGCTAATACACTCTTATGGGAAATGGTGAGTCAGATGTATTATTTCAGTTTATTTTACAGCCAAATGTCAAGTATCTGTGGGTACAATATAATTCTCAGACATAGATCTCTCAGAACTCCTCTGAGAGCTGAACAAACTTGTGGTTCGCATAAGTGATACAATGCACTTGCAATGCATACAACAACAGGCAGAAAGCCAAGATGCCTATGTTTCATTCATTCCCAGATCTGGAGAGGAAGTACAAGGGACCAGGTACTATTTTTGCAAGAACAGTGGGCTAGTAAAATGGGTTAAAGGCTTGGGGTGTACATGTCAGAAGTACAAGACGAGACTCCTGACTTGTTTTTTGCAGCTAATTGCTTCAAACTGAAGCAGTAGAGCAGAACATAGCACACCTTTTGAGTGCCAGACAACTCCATCTGTGACTTAGTTAACTTAATAAATCGTATATCCTTCATAAATTTCCAGATGTTATCATACAAAAGAAATTTAGAAAAGCTGATACGTGCAAAAAAAGACATGGTTCAGTCATCATTCAGGATCTATTGTCAAACTTTTCTTTAACCCTTCTGCTCCTTCCATCCAAAGAAGCTGCAGAAAGCAATGTGACATAATGCCAAGTACATAAAATGCATGCAAAATCTTAGATTTTAGAACTGCAGAGCTAGAAGGGACCCTATGAATCATAGAGTCCAGGCCCTGTCAAGGAGACACAGCAAGAAATTGAATTCCCAACCTCTGGCTCTACAGTCACATGCCTAAACTACTGAGTTATCCAGAAATGCTTTGGGAATGTATTGTAGTGCTGGGGGAATAGTATATTACTTAACACAGCAGTCACTCTGTGACGACTCAACTCTTTATCCCATTCCAAAGCAAGAATTCCAAGCTCGGAAGCTATCCCACCGGGGTTTAGGGCCTCACTTTACTGCCCACTATGGGCATCTTTCTCCTGGGTTTTATTTATTTATTTAAAGGTTGCCATTCAGGATAAATTATCTTGCCAATGCAGTTTAGAGTGGTCTGGAAAAGAACACAAGGTTGCACAGAAACAGCAACATTAAAATATTAAAACAAAACAATAAAATTGCACAGAATAATATGAAAATAAAAAACCTACATTAATCACCACATTAAACAATTAGGTGAAATAACCACAGTAAATACAAAAATGAAAATATCTGCAACAGTTAAAGTAGTTACAGACTCACAAAACTTCCCAAAGAATAAAATGGTCTTTTCAACCACCCTAAAAGCTAACAAGGGGTGCCAGTTGAGGAAGATATACCTGACATATGGACTACCACTGAAAAGGCCCTGCTTCTGATTCTAATACTTACTGCTGATGGAACAGAAAACCTGACATCAGATGCTAATTTTAAGGTACTGACAGGGAAGTCACAAATGTGGGCAAGTCCTTTAGGTAGAGGACAGAAGCTATTATTTATGTCTGATGGCATAAATCTATCTTTATACATCTCTACAGTTAATTTCCACCGGTTAAGAAGCTGAGATTTGTATTTCATGTTGGACACCAGTCCTGTGACTTGACATGCTACAATGAGTGTGAATGCTGACTTTTTACTAGCAGCAATTCACTGCTGAAATGTATGCCGATAGACTTATGCCAAAGTTATTATTCAGTAGGACTGTGGCCAGTGTTATTAAAAGCACTTCAAAGATTTAAAGGTAATTGCAGATACCTTAAATAGGACTGAGAAATGAACAGACTGCCAATGTGACTTGCAAAATGTGATCAGAACACCTAGCTTCTTGTAGGTTTGTTACTGCTGCCTTCTGCATCAATTTATGTTACCAACCCATATTTAAAGACAACCCTGTATATTGCATGTTACAGGAATCCAGCCTCAAGGTGTCACCAGCACAAGATCTATCGCTAACCAGATAAGGCTGCAGTTGGCAAATCAGCTCAAGCTGGGTGAAGCCACTCTTGGCCACTGATGAAACCTGCATCCTGATACAAAATGTGAAGTCCAGGAGCACTGCTCAGTTGTGCACTTGCTGTCCCTTTGTGGGAAATGCAAACTTTCTAAGATCAGCTATGTACCACCATCCAGGTCAGCGCATTTCCTAGTGCACATTTCCTAGTGCCTGGATGAAGTTGCAGCTCTTCAGGTGCAATACCAGGCCGGCCATTCCCTGGATTAAGCAGCAAATATATTCAAAAGGACCATAAACTGAAGCCATGGTCTGAAAACTACATAAAAGTTTCAGCTGATTTGCACAATACAGATATGTACTACATAAACTGCAGATGTAGCCATCCTAATTCCCTTGACTTTTCCTGATGTTACAATCATGTGTACTGTTATCACCCCTATTATTTATGACATGACATACACATTCTTTCTTTCTTTATATACCACTTTTCTGCAATCTGATAGTCTCCAAATGTGTTAGATTATGGCATGGTAGCTGGGGATGGTATAATTTGTAATCCAACCCTTTTTGGAAGAGATCAGGCTTGGGAAGGCTACAGTATACACTCTCCCGTGGAAGAAAGCACATAGGCTAAGGTGGCAAAGAAGCTTCAGCAAAGCTTTCCCGCGTATTATATGTGGTTGGAATATTATGCTTTTGTCCTTGTAAAGAGATGTGCAGGCTTTTCATGCAAAGATTAAAATGCCAGCAGGGCAAGGCTTTACCAATCGTTTGGAAAGATCTTTGGAGTCCTAATCCTACAAATAAACCCAGCTCAGTGCACTAAGATGAGGATATGTATGTGGCCTTGGAATCCTCTTAGGAATCATGTCACGGACTCGTATAGCACAGTCTGCTCCTAGGAAAACTGCGAACAACCCCATTTCATTACCACCACATTGTTACATGATCCTCTTTGGATGATTTCAATCCAGAGGTAAGAAGAGTTACTCTTCTAAAGTTACTCTTTACAACCATGCTAGCTGTGCAATTGTTGGAGTTGTAGTAACTTTTCTCATCTAGACCACATGACCATGTTTTTTACTAGATCTACAAAAGATTCTAATCTCAGATTTCAATCCAAATTTGCAAGCTGCCTCCTGTGAGTATTTGGCTGAGTCCTGCTGGTGCAACAGCAAAGGTAGGACATGGCCCTTTGTGTAAAATCCTTTTTATTAGAGATTCTTAAAGGGTCTGACAGAAAGGGTTGCTTGCAACAATGATAGTTTCTCTCACATGGAAAATAGCAGCTATGGGAGGAAACTGATATTCACTGGAGACAAATGTAATTCCCTCTCCCAGTGCTTCATGATCCTGATCCTGATCCCTTCCCCTGCCCCCAGCCAAATAACTGCTATTATAAAGAGGAGGGGAACAAGGAGAAACTATGTGACTTACCATAATATGTAGTGTGGTCCTGAGGGGAAATTTTAATCAGATGGAAGCTAGCCAACTGAAGTGAAGTAGACAAGAATATACAAACTGTCATGTTACTTTATATAAACAAAATACTGAAGGAGCCTCAACTACTATGGTTTCCAGAGTAGCAACTGTGTTAGTTCGTTGCAGCAAAAACAGCAGAGTGTTGGAGCACACTGAAGAGTAATAAATTTACCATGGCTTAAGTCTACAAAGTTTATGCCAGTGTTATATTTCATGCATCTGTTGAAGCGGGCCACAATCCATGAGAGATCATGCTGTAATGCACATATTATCTTTAAGAAGTCACATGACTCTGTTGCTTTTGCTGCAACAGACTAACAAAACAACTACCCCTTTGAAATATGTTACAACTCTTGATTTCCCAGTGCCATATTAGCTGAAATCCTTTATGCAGTTATTCAAACACAGTAACTTTTGGAAGTGAATGGACATACTGTAACCGCCCAGAGTAGACCCGTTCTAGATGGGCGGTATATAAATCTAATAAATAAATAAATAAATAAATAAATAAATAATTTCAGAAATCTCTGTAGACCTTATCTGTTGCATGCTGAGTTGCACAGCTCAGCATGGAGCTGATAATGTCTGCAGAGATTTCTTAATTTATAGCAATCCACTGCCAAAAGTTACACTGTCTGCATAACTGCACAACAGGATCTGAGTTAATCAGTTTCATTTTGCCCGATATAAAAGCAACATGACAAATGTACACATACGTCAAAGCTTTATGAAGCTTATTTTTCACTAGTGCCCAATTCTCATTGGGTGTCTTTTTGAACTGCTTATGGAAATGCATACACATGAGAAATCCATCTAATTTCTCCAGACAACAAGCCATGGGGGAAGGATTTAGGGAGAATCTGGGATTCTGCCAATGGGATTGTGACCATAGAATTATGAGAATAATCAAGCCAAGCATAACTTTTCCAGACAGGGCTGGTTCTACCATTAGATAAAATTAGACATTCACCTCAGACAGCAGATTCTGGGTGTCATAAAACAGCAGCAAATAGTTAAGTGATTTATTACTTTACTTTCAGTGTTAAAAGACAGGGAGAGGTGCTTGAAGGATCTTGCAACTTCTTTGTCAAACTAACTTAGCTGGCTTTGGGTACTGTGCAGCTTAGCTTGAGATATGAGGTGCATGGTGGATGTCATTGGCTACTCTACCTCAGAGAGGAAAATGTCTTGACCTTCTCTCTTTCCATATGGATACCACTGAGGAGCCCTCTTTTCTAAAAAGTCAACCCCATAGGTGCTAGAAATTAAATCAAAATCTCTTTGATGCACACCTGAAAGTTGCACCAGTGATCCATCTGACCCCTGTAAAACCAGAGAAGCTGCAACACCTTGATTATACCATTCAACTCAGAGTGAATATGGACAGACATTGTAAGCACTGGTGGAAATGTTTTGAGTAATTCTGGACACCTGGAATAAAGGAGAGAAACTGTCAGGGTAGGCTTCAGCTTCATCACATCATGTTTTAAAAACTAAGCCCTGCCCTGACATTTAACTCTCTTCCTAACTTAACCCAAATTCAGATGCAAGATGGACTGAGTAGACGGGGATTCAGAGAAGTATTTTGCAAGTCATCCCCTTTGCTGCTTCCTACCACCCAGTGTACAGACACTGAGACATCTTTAGTTACAAATGGCTCCCTCGGGCAGGGTAAAAATTAATCCAGCTTTTCTTGTCTTTAAGAAAAACATGCACGTAAAATGAGATTGGAGCCTCCAAGGGACTGGAGTGGGGTGGGGGGAGGCAGCCGGTGAGACACACTAATCCAAAGGCTGTTTAATTGCTCAAGCAATAATAGACTTTAGGCAAGAGGTGGGGGTGTTAACCACAGACGTCTCAGCCTAGGTGCCTGAGAGCAGATAAGCGTGGAATTATAATTTGCTTAACGGACAAGAGGAATGAATCTGCTTCTTCCTAAACAGATGCATCTGATACCATTAATGACAGGGTGTGCATCTGTGCATGCATGTAGGCAAGTATACACATCCATACTGCACATAATTAGTCCAGGAATGAGAAACCTTTATCATGCAGAACATTTATTTTCTCACCATATTTTAATGGGCAAGTCAGTTTTATGGTATCATCCTTAGAAATGACTACAGCAGGACAAATGCTGCCATAATATTTTAGTGATTCCATGCACTTCCAGAAGCAAAGACGACAGCACAATAAAAAGTTAATGCAAAAAGCTAATGTAGCAACACCTCCAGCCACCTATAGAGCACCCAGTAACTTCTGGGTGGATTGTAGCTTAGTGATATGTCACATGCTTTGCAGAGAGAATTGTCCCAGGTTCAACTTTCAACATCTTCAGATACATTTGAGAAAAGCATCCGTCTGAAATCCTGGAAACCCACTGCCAGTCAGTGTGGTCTATACCAACCTAAGTCAGCCGACAGTTTGACTCAGCATAAGGCAGCTTCTCACACTGCTTTGTTCCAACATCAATCAATGGTGATTGCAAATGGTGTTCTGAAATTAGTCATAAGTAGTCAGAATCAATCAACCAACAATGATAGCAGGGAATGTCATAATAATGACACCCTTTCCAGACCATACACATGCTTCTTCCACATACAACATGCAAGAAATACTCCCAATACTTGACAGTACTTTCTGCACCAGAGCCTTTTATGTCCCAGTTGTCATGAAGCATGCATCTAGGGCAGGAATAGCTCACGACCAAGATGCAGTCCATGGGAATTCCCCACCTGGCCTGCAAACTTCTGTTGTTATCGCAAATCAGTGATCAGATATAAGATGGTATTTAAAGGCAGGGAAACTGTTGCATAGAACTGAACTCTGCTGTGAAATACTGGAAGCTGCTACACAGAACTGAGCTTTACTTTCAGACCAAAGAAACATGGATGGGACAGACGTTTGCTTCATGGTCATGCAAACTGCTGCATAGGATGGAGCTGTGCTCTGCAGCCTGGGGAGCTGTGGTACTGGGACTTTATCCTCTGTAGACATGCATATAATTAAGGTATGTTTTGAATGCTTGGTAGGAAAATGTCCAAACTGATAAAAGAGCTGGCAGGAGGATATTTAGCTGCCCTCATTTTTAGGACGTCATTGTCAAGACCATGAACGGTCTGTAGCCCCTTCTGTCCAAGCAAACTAATGGGGTAGAGAGTCAAATTGCCATTTTCTTTTGCTTCCCCATCACTTAAGCATTGTGAGAACACAGACACAGCTGAAGTGATCACAATCTTTATTGAAGAGCATCCATTTTAAAGTGAGTTCTGGTATCATTACAAAGGAATGGGTTTATTGTTCTTTTTTGGTCTTGCAAAACTCCTACAGCATGAAAGCTGCCCTCATCTCCATTCTACATAATGCTGGTCTGTGAGGAGACAAGAAATGTGAGGGTAATGATGGGTAACAACATACAGTTCCACTAATTAGGAATTTGTTAGAGATTGTTGAGTGAGTAAATGTGGGGCAGAGAGATGATCACCTAGGTGCTGTTTCATTCTGCATGCCTCAGCCTAGGTCTCCAATCTTCCACTGGCAATCCACCTGGTTTGGGGATCTGCCCTGTTGAAAGAAAAAATGTTCATCCACCCAGGGTCAGGAGCTGCACAGAAATACTGTCCAAAACTTGTTTTTTCTGCTCCACATAAGCTGACAGTTTTAAAAAAAATAACCATGAGTACCTGAACAACAGTAACAGGAGGTGAAGCAGAGTTTCTGATCTTTACTAAGAGATAGTTTCTCTCAGCAGTACATGGCGGGTGTTCATCTGAATCATGGTGGGACTTAGGAAGAGGAACGGAAAAGCAGGTGCCATATTTAGAAGCACAGTAACTCCCACACGCTCCTTCCCCACTTGCTTACCTGCATGGAGTGCCTTTCATTTCAGTTGCAGCAATGGAGTTAAGATTCCTGGTGGATGTTTGTGCTTGGAATCCTGAATCATGGTGTCTGTAAAGGAACTTCTGACAAGCATTATTCCCCTGTTTTTCCTTTATTTGTGGTTAGCCTTAACTGTTTGATATCTATGCAAAGTGCTGTTTGCTAAAATGTCCCCTTTTGTGACAACAGTTCTATAACCATGGGAAAGAGTGACATGCCTGGTAACAGCTGTCTGCACTCATGTTTTGAATTTATAAACTCACAGGAATACGGGAAGCCTATTATATTGTCCAAATGGCCATGCAGTTTTGACACAGGCTGGCAGAAACTTTCCAGAGTTTCAGGCAGAAATCTTTTTTTAGCCCCAACTAGGGAAGCTGAAGATTGAATTTAAATCATTTTATATACAAAGCATGTGCTCTACCACTGAGCTATAGCTTCTCCCAGTGCTATGCCATGATTGTCTACAGAATGAGTTGGAATTCTGTCTTCTGTTGTGGCTGGAGAAGGAGTAGGTGAGAGGAGAAGCAGAAAGAAGAGGAAGAAAGGAGGAGAGGGAAACAGGTACTGTATTTTTTGGTACTCTACTGATTTAAATGGGAATTTTTCTAAATTATAGCATCTCTTTCACAGACACTAAATCATATAATCATTGAGAGTGGCAACACCAACTCTTGTGAGGATTTCAAGTAGCATCCACTCTTCCCCTGGCAGACACAGTTAGCAGTGGTCCCAGCACAGACCCCCTAAACTGCAAAATCTTTGTCTTTTGTCACTGCAAAGGAATTTAGGATCAATCTTGTCCCACTCTGGTAGGAATAAAAGAGCACCAGAAACAGGATCACACTGATAATTCTAATAAATTTGTGGTAAGGATAAGGATAATTTCAGAACTGCAGAGCTGGAAGGGACCCTCTAGATCAGTGGTCCCCAACCTTGGGCCTCCAGATGTTCTTAGACTACAATTCCCAGAAGCCTTCACCACCACTTCTGCTGGCCAGGATTTCTGGGAGTTGAAGTCCAAGAACATCTGGAAGCCCAAGGTTGGGGACCACTGCTCTAGATCATTGAGTCCAGCCTCTGTCAAGGAGGCATAGTGAGGAATTGAACTCCCAACCTCTGGCTCTGCAGTCAGATACCTAAACCACTGAGCTATCCAGTAGTTATTTTAAAAAAGTCTTTGATGCTTACCACCTATATATAATTATCACTGCCTGCCCAGTATTAAGAATACATATATTCACAATAATAACATCATGTTAATATTAACATGAAGCTATATCTTTTTCTTTTTGAACTATTTGAGACTAAATTCCACTGCTAATCCCAGCTACTGTGAGCCCCAATGAATGAATGTCACTTGTTAAATTAACACTTAGGTACATCCCATTGATTCAACAGATCGACTATCATTAAGATTAACAATTGGATTTCGCCTCTGAATTAAACTACATCCACTTCCCAGTACCTGGGGCTCAAACATGCTGCCATTATAGTTTGCAGTGAACCCAGTATTGCGCACATATCCTTCGGCAACAGAATGTCAGAGATTAAGCACATGCATTTGATGAAGATTTGTCTACACACTGTCATTTGCCTAGGTACCCATAGGCATTGTTGAAAATAGTGATCAGGACTACAGACCACACAAACAAGGTGGGAAAGGACATATGCACAACTACGGGAAGGGAAGAATAAAAGGGCAATCAAAGGAAGGATGCGGGAGCAAATCATATCAAATGTTTTGCTTCTTAGAAGTGGATTCACTGAAGAAGAATCAATGGATAGAAAGCAACTAGGACAGGTGTGCCCAATAAAGGCATTAACATTTTGCACAGCTACAGGGCACGGAAGTCATTTCCACAAGCTGCATCTCCACCAGCCATTCCCAATAATCCCCACTTAAAGCATGCAGTAATGTCCTTTACCTCTCAATTTCCCACAAATTGAATTACCTAAGATAGATTTGCTCGGTAAACCGCTGGTAATTTTATTTACTTTTGCTAATTGCTTTGACTTATTTTTTATTATATGGATTGAACTAAACCACATTAGGAGGATGGTGTTTTTAATTCTGCTAATAGCATCTAAACCCTCAAAAGGATTATTTTCTGTGGATCTTTTGGTGAAATAACATTGACCAGCTGCTTGGATGGAATTCTCTGCAGTGTGTGATGGTATTGGTGCCAGCTCTTAGTTTTTTGTTGTTGCTTTTAGGCATGGATTTTGGAGAATAATCTTTGCAGGAACATTTATTCATTGATACACAAATAAAGGCATAGAGACAAAGCGAGAGAGATTTTCTTCTTTTTTTCTGTGCAATAAAGGACAGAAGGTATTACCCTATTAATTATCAGTTATGATTTAAATTCCAAGGACTATAAAAGCTAGACATTACTTCAAAATGCAAGATTCCTAAGAATGTATTTACCATATATATATATATTTGATTGACTGATACACCACCCTATTAGTGAAATGCACTATTCTATCTTTATATCTTTCCCTTCCTTTGAGTATAGGGTACACGAGTACAATAAGTTTATAAAGTGAATTACACTGACTAAGAGATCAGCCACACAGTGACCTTACTGACTGTTACTGCAAGCTTATCCTCTGTCAATCCTACTGAGGGTAGAACTACAACGGAAAGCCAAATCAGAGTGATTTGATTTATAGCCTATATTAGATTTGAAATCACAGTTAGTGCTCACACAGGGGAGTTCACTGTTCATGCTGTATGCGATGCAATTTGCATTCTAACCCACAACCCCCCTCCCTCCCTCCCTCCCTCCCTCCCTCCCTCCCTCCCTCCCTTCCTTCCTTCCTTCCTTCCTTCCTTCCTTCCTCTCTCCCTCCCGCTGGTCCCATTTCTGTCAATCTTCCTTTCTCTACTCCTGCCTCTGCCAGTCTGATGGGGAGCTACTGGGGGCAGAAATACAGGAAATGATAATAACGCTACGGTAATAGGGTGCTCTAGTGTTAACTTCATATATGTAAGAATTAAATAAAAATAAAAATAAAAATCAGAGGAGTAATTGAGGGAGAGGAAACAATGTGGGGTGTTTCCTCCAGCCCTGACATCCGGCCCTAACTGCCTATGTCACCAAACATCATCTATAGACTTGTGACTCCCCCCTGCATCTTTACAAAAATGTATCACAACTAACCACATAGGGAAAAGCCCATTTAAACCATCCTGGCTTGAAAAAGTAGAAGCCCCCAGCAGCACAGAAAACAAGCCATTTTGGGAGCAAAAAGGACTGCACCAATGCAAATCAGCCTTTGCGTCATGTGGTCAGTAAAAAATTATTCAAAGTATCCCATTTTATAAACAGAGCATATCTCACAGTATTTGACCATGTAGTCGCAGCATGTGTTCAGCGGGCCTTATTCCCAGGTAAGTTTGTGTAGGACTGCAGCCTGAATGTGGTCTTGACCCCAGATTGTTTCAGTCCAAGTTCAACATCCTCCTTTCTAGAAAATTATATAGATCTTGTCCCAAGGTAGAAAGAGTTTCATGAGAATTCTGAGTCCTGAAAAATATTCTGCCTCTGTTGATCACCAATCGTTGTTGTTATACACATGGGGACATAAGTGAAACTTTTATGCACACAAGATGCACACACAAGAAGACATGCAAAGCAGATATAAACTTCCTGAAAAACTCTGCCAAGTATCACCCTCTATTTCATGCCAGCTGCTTTTGGATGAAACACTGTGGAGATCCTCCTTACCCATTAGCACCTCATTTGTTATCACTGTCACCTAGCCACATTGACTCTTTGTTGCTCTGAGCCTCACCCTCCCACCGCACTTCCATCCCATTTCCCTTTTGTGCACTGATGACATTACTAGAATGTAATCCTGCATCTTCCAATTCCCCTCCCCCCACACACACCCATTTTGGCAAAGCAAATTTCTCTGCCTTATTGGTATTCGGCAACTCACTCTCAGCACCCAGCCTCTTGCCTTCTTCCCACAGAAGGGCCTTTGTCAGATATACCATCCCACTCACTCCCAGTGCTAGAGGATTCTTGGAAAGAACTACGGATATGAAACACTGATAACAAAACTTATCCCACATCAGTGGAAAAAACCTAAGGACAGGAGAACTTTGACCTTGAAGGAAGCACTCAGTGGGACCATTACATGGAAGAAAACACAAGTCAGGTCAGAAGGCTCTCCCCGACAAAACAATCCAAACAGATTGTTATTGTTAGGCTTGTGATTAATATACCAACTTTGTTGCATTCTGATGGTATAAGATGGAAGCCATTTCTCCAGTTCAGAAGAGGTCACAAGACACCTAGCTATGACAAGTGGTATCTCTACAGATTTTAACCTTTATTATATCCTTCATTTTCTCCATAATTCAAAGTTGCCTGAACCCAGGGGATACAAACTAAATGGAAAATTAGACAAATGGAAAATTCTGCAGTCTGACTGCTCTTTGTCCACCAACCCACAGAATATGAAGAGCTCTTCTTTGACAGAAGTAGCAGTACAAGGAAGCCCTCATTGGAAGTCTGTGTCAAGTTCAGAAAGCAGTCCCTGCCCTGTTATTTTACATAACTGCAATGAATTTAAAAACAAAAACCTAGCTATAGCATGAATAATCAAAGATGGGGAAAGAATGGGTCAGCACAAACAGTAGCTGTCCTAATACAATAAGCCACACTAAAAATTAAGTATGTTTTAATCTCAACATTAATTCTCATTGGAAAGCCTTAAGCATGAGCTATTTGCACTTGATTTCCCTTTTTCAATATCTTGGCTGCCTACTTTTCTAACCTGTTAGTTTCTGTGCTCAATTTCAGGTGCTGGCTGCCTTGGATAAAAATATTTGTAATTAATTAATTAATTAATTAATTAATTAATTAATTAATGGTTTAGGTAGGACGTTTTTCCCACAGAATAGCTACCACACACACTTTGCAGTCCTTGATGTTAAGAATCACAACACCTAAGGAGGCCAAAAAAGTCAAAACTAGGAAGCGAGCTTTCTCAGTTGTGGCCTCGGCCCTCTGGAACACGTTTCCTACAGAGGTTCACCAGAAACCATCCCTCTCTGTTTTTAGGAAGCTAATTAAGATGAGTTTGCAAATGCTGAGGATAGGACATTTTGGAGATCGTCCATTCATGGTGTCGCCATAAGTTAAGGGTGACTTGACAGCACATAACAAGAACAACAAAAATTAAGACTGAATGCCTTCTTCTAGTGTGAATATTGTCCTGAGATGTTCAAATGGGTTTTAATTTGTATATTTTTATTTAACGGTAGTTTTAACTAGCAACAGAATTAGTTATATTTTATTGTATTTTTGTATTTATTGTATAGTGTTTTAGTCTATAATTTTACTGTATAATCACCCAGAGAATGGCAACACTAATGGAGTGGTATAGAAACTGAAATAAATAAATAAATATCCCACATAACCAAAATATTTTCTCTTTTTAAATGGAAACCAATTCAGACGTGTTTTGAAAATATTCAAATATTTTGGAATTTTGAAAAGTGATGGAAAGAGATTCTTGGAATGCTGCTTAAATTAAAGCTGATGGCTAAAGAGGACAAGTTGTATGTTACTTCATAACAAAGTTTTCAAGTGACATAGAATAAATGAACATGAAAACAATGTAAGTATGAAACAGAACGTAAAACCATAAAATCAAAAACAAAGTAAAATGCAACACCAAAATACAGTGATAATAGCAATATTGCAATCCACCCAACTGCTTTTAACTTTTTGAAACAAATGACAGGAAATCCAGAAAGGGTGCCCTTCCCCCTTTTTATCAAGTTTGAATGTCTTATAAAATCTAGAAGCCTAAGAAAAGTTCACATGTTTTCCACCCATCCTTAGGGAAGCTGTGTTCATGGAAAGAACAGTCTCATTTCTGTGTCTTTTTGTCAGCCTGATAAAGATATTATGACAATATGGATCATAAAAACCAGGGTCCCCATGGCAACAGACACTGGTTAGAAACTCTTTAATTATATCTGCTTGCGTAAGAAAATTGGTGTAGGTCTCAGCAACAATCTGCCACAAGTTAAAAAGTAAATGTAGGCATTTGCTGTCGTGGACCGAGTTGAGTGACCTAAAAATAACCTTAGAAATCACAGCATACTTTCTAAAACGAATACAAAGTAGTCAGTGCAGAGTGATGGAAAAGCAAGGGGAGGAAATGCTTCACCTCTCCCCTCCATTTATGATTCCTCCTATACAAGATCTTGCATTTGATTGAATGAGATACCCAGGCAAGTAAGGGACAGTATTATGTAACCCCCTTCTCTGGCCCTAAAATGAAGCCAGTCATATTTAGAGAGAGAGAGAGAGAGAGAGAGAGAGAGAGAGAGAGAGAGAGAGAGAGAGAGAGAGAGAGAGAGAGAGAGAGAGAGAGAGGTGGCTCCAAAAGTCTGCAGTATAATGTCTAGTTTGGTCCTTATGCAGAAGGCTGTGAATATAACAAAAGTGTTGTGAGGATTCACAAAGATAGAGACAGAGCACTGTAATTGTCATAACTGAAACAATAATCTTGGCTTGTATATGCTAGCTGCATAAAACAGCTGTAAAGTCAAGAGAACAACAAACACAGACACAGTCACACTCTGTGACCAGAAAATCTATTGAAAACAAAACATCCTGGCAGGCAGGCAAGGAAAAACAACACAACATCACAATACAGAATGCAGAAATGACTAACAACAATGCTTTTATCTTTAGGAAAGAGAGACACAGAATGTAGTTCTCCGTTTCCTAATGAGCATATTTATACATAACCAGCTTTATCCCACCTATCTTAGCACACTGTTTTTGTGACACTTCCCAGAGACTGCCTATTATGTCTGTATCTATTCATGGCAATAGCGCTGACCAGAATGGCAAGGAGCTCCTTCTGGTAGCCACAATGAGGCAGCCCTCTAACAGGATAAAGAGCTTCGATTTCCAATAAAATATTTGTTTCAGTTTTGTATTATTTAAGGAAACTCTCCCTCCAAAAAATGGATTTTTCAGCACCCAATTTTCCTGCTGCAGTGTTTTTTCTTGGCAAAAGAGGGGGAGAGGGTTATAAGTCTATATCACACTGCAGTTAAGCTGTTGTCTAAGGGACAGAAAGCCTAAAAGCAAAGCAACTGACTAAAGAAAGATGCAGAGAAAACAAAACATTATACTATTGTGAGCTTGCAAACCAAGGAAGGAAGGAAAACTATTAAGCAATCAGAATTGCATATGTTGATTTATCCTAATCAGCCATTTCTTTAGCTACAGACTTTCAAGACTGGATTTCTCAAAATAGCTCTCATATCATGGATGAGGTTCTTTCATGTTGCAGATAAAATCCTTATTTCTGAACTGAAAAGGCATTTCACCCCTGGTATCTTTTCTGGCTGTGACAGGGTGAACAATATTCCCCTGAAAGGTGCAACTACATAATTTGGGGAGGCTAATAAATCTTG
Source organism: Intellagama lesueurii (assembly GCA_037013535.1). Lineage (NCBI taxonomy): Eukaryota > Metazoa > Chordata > Lepidosauria > Squamata > Agamidae > Intellagama > Intellagama lesueurii. The sequence goes on from JBAJHW010000003.1 coordinate 215,863,792, forward strand.
AGGCAGTGGAAGACAGGAGGGCCTGGCGTGCTCTGGTCCATGGGGTCACGAAGAGTCGGACACGACTTAACAACTAAACAACAACAAATACATCTTGGTGGCACTAAGTGTCATTGATCTGCTGCAGATAATGTACTAACTACATTCTTCAACATTTTACTGTTTTAACGTGCTAAGGCCAGTATTATGTTCAGCTTCTGCTGAGCAGAAAATCTTGCCAACATAGTAACATAGGATCGTCCTGCTTGCACAAGTGTTGCCATTGTGCAAACAGGGAGCAGGTTTTCTTCTAGAGATTGCAGCTTGTCCAACAGCAATGAGAGTACAGGTGATGTACTCCTGCATAACAGCATTGGTGGGGCTTTCCACTCAGCAGAAGCTCAGTAGGATATTGGCCCAATATTTTTACATCTTGATTCAGTTTTAGGTGATTTCCTCATTTTAATTATAAAATCTGGGTTGTTTGATATATATATATATTACAAATTTCATAGTTGTAAACTGCCAAAAGGCATTGCATAGGAGAGGTATACAAACACTTTGGATGGATGGATGGACGGACGGACGGACGGATATTTTAGCTCTAGGGCGGTGGTTCCCAACATTGGGTTAACCCAGGTGTTCTTGGACTGCAACTCCCAGAAACCCCAGCCAGCACAGCTGGTGGTGAAGGCTTCTGGGAACAGAACACGCTGAGCCCTCACTTCTTCCTGTTCCTATCCTTTTCCAGCAACCTTTGGAGAAAGGAGACTTTGGGAGGCACCCATGGCTAAGAAAGGGTGAAATGGAAGGTAATGAGCAATGGTGCTGCTACTTCATGCCCCATGAACTCACGATCTTACACCTAGAGCAATGATATTTTTTACCTAAGGAACTCATAATGGGAAGAGTACCATGTATTCCATAACGCTTCTCTTATTGCATATGAATTTCAACTAAAGCAATAGGACATTTATTTGCACTATTGAACAGGAAATCATTAGAGACTTCCATCCTATGTGATCAACACAACCACATGCAAGGCAAATAGATTTCTTTTGCTTAACATAACTTATTGTGCTCTAACTGAAAACTGGATCCTCTGGCAAAAGCAGCACTCGGATTTTGACTCCTTATCACTGCATTGCCTGCCCAATATCTTCTTAGCTATAACTGGAGGTCAGCATCAATGTGAGTCGCCACAATATATGCATAGCAAGGGGAAGAGTGGTGCAAATATATTGGGCAGCATGATTGTCAAGGTCACCTTCCTGCCTTGGTAATTTTCCTCAATGGGAAACAAGATCCATTTTTAACAGCTCTTCATTTTCACAGTGTCACTGTCCTCCTGCTAGTGTGAGACTGGGGGGGTGGGGGTGGGAGAGAGAAAGAAAGGCCCAGCCCTTTGTTCCTCCGTCCAGTGCTGACAGTTTAATTAAACCCCATTTGAAAGAGGGTCAACAAGGTCAGGTGCTTTTCAGCAAAATATAAACTAAGCACCATTTCCAGTCACCAAGGCTGCTTAAGAAGACACTTTCCAGAGGATAAAGAGCATAGGTTTAAGGTCATACATTTCCCTGCCCCACTGATACAAATGTTACATGTCCTCACCCCATTCAGATGATGTGTACACAGGCATATATGGAGGTGCATGTGGAAAGTCAGTTGGGAGCCAGGTTCAGCGGGGGCTGAGTGTACCAGAAAGTGGTGGGCTTTAAGGAAGGGACAGCAGAGTTCAAATCATATTAGAGACTAGTTTCTCAACCTGTGGTCCACGGACCCCCGGGGGACTGTGATGTCCTCACAGGAGGTGCGTGAAGGCTTGAAAAAATGTTATGACCTTTTGCAGTTAAAATAGACAGAATGAACGAATGAAAGCAAGAAAAGGCAACGCAGAACAAAATCTTATTTTCCCTTGCTTGTTTGTGTAAAACATGGCTTTTCTAACAGACTGTCTTCATTAAAAACAAACAAAATAAAAATCAGTTATGAAAATAACTGTTTGATAACAAATAACTGATATTTCTGCACACAGTGAGAACATGCAAGTGAATGATGTTGAGTGGCTGTGAGAACTATCATTCTCTGCTCTCATTTATCTTACAAATAAGTATAGAAACCATTTGAAAAACATAGAGTCAGAACTGAGAATACACGTTTCAGCTATTAAGCCCAATATAACAAGGCTTGTAAGTGAAATGCAGCACCAGCTTTCTCATTAATTATAATTATATGAATATAATATGTTCCCTTTTTTCCACCCAACTTGTTTAATGAGGTATAATTTTGAAGAAATTATATTCATGTCATTTTCTAGATTTCATTTTCATGTGATATTTAGTATAGGTGCGTCATATTAATGATTTTATGTGTTTGTAATTTCAGTTTCTCCAACAAGAATTAAAGACTACAACTATGACTATTCAAAAACACCAGGCCCAGTCAAAATTATAAAAACATTGACTGGTATTATATAATAGATACAAGTTTTAACCAAAAACCTAAGTATCTGTTAAATATCGGTGCAGTATGTATCCTAATATTGCTATTTTTTGTAGCTCTGGTGGTGTGATTTCTGAGATCTGCAACTGTTTATAGTACTGTGCAAAATTTCTTGATATTGTTCCCAAAGCCCCAATGACTACGGGGACCACTGAAGTGTGTTTCTTCCAGAGGTGAGATGCCTCGATTGCCAGGTCTCTGTACTTTGTTAGTTCTTTATTTTCAACTCTGGCATCCCCTGGAATTGCAATGTCAATGATCCGGACATTTCTTCGTTCTATTACTACTATGTCTCATGTGTTATGTTCAAGGTGTCTGTCCGTTTGGATCCAGAAATTCCACAAGATCTTGACTTCCTCATTTTCTGACACCTTTTCTACCTGATGTTCCCATCGGTTTTTGGAGACCTGCAAGTTATATTTTTTGCATAATGACCACTAACTTTGCCATTATGATGATGATGATGATGATGATGTATGGAATCATTCCAATAAAAATATTATAATAGGAGTGCATGCATTAAAACAGGGGTCTCCAAACTATGGCCTGCAGGCCACATCCAGCCTGCCTTACCTTTTTATCCGGCCCACCCCCACCTCCCTGCCTTCCCTAACAGTGCCTGGCAACAACTCTCCCTTCTCTGACTGGCCACTCCCTTCCCAAGCACCCGGCAGTGGCAGTGGATGATGGGCAGGCGAGGTTCCAGCAGGGGCACCAGTAACAGCTTTGCTCACCTCTTTGTTCCAGCTTCTGGAGGCTCGCAGCTTGCTGGTGGCTGCCTCTGGAGCTCCAGCCAGCTCCGAGCGGAGCTGAACCATGGTGTTGTGCGAGCGGGTGAGAGCTGAGGTGACGGAACCCATGGTGGTGGGCAGGGCTTCTGACCACCTGAGGACTTCGCCCTGAGGCCAGGTGAGGAGAGTCATTTGCCCTCGCTGCTTGGCCTGGCCTTCCAGTAGCCCACGCCCCTCCTATTCTGCACTGGAAAAGCGATTTTCCAGGCTGCAAATGGGAACGCTTTGGGCACCAAAAGCTCTCCCACTCAGTCTCTCTTTTTCACATGAGGGTGAATGGGCGGGCGCAGGCGGATGAAAGCAGCAACCTGGAAATCCCACCAGAGGTGACTGAGGGATGCCCAGAGCCTACTCTTTCCAGTGGTGTCCACTGTCATGTTCATGGAGTCTTTCTGCTCTTATGCTCATCACCAAGTTCATGCAAACTGCCTAGTAGTTGTTACTAGCAGCATCTATGAACCTCCCATTCTTGGAAAAAGTTGACTTTTTGACTCTGAGACAGTAGGCAGGCAGGCTTGTCAATTCCCTGTGGGCAGGAACAAAACACTCTCACACATCTTGATATCATTTGTATCTTTCAGTAGCTGTGCTATCCTTGCTGAACATTAAGGAGATTCTCAACTGAAGGCTGCTGGGAACAGTCTTCTCAACATTTCACAGGAAATCTGAGAATTGCATTAAGTCATAATTACTGTAATACGAGGTTGTTTCCTGTCAGGTGGCAATAGTGGGCACCTGGAGGAATAGCAACTTTGTTGTTCAATTTACAATTGCCTTCTGTGTTTCCAGGCCACTTGATTTTCTCTTCCATGTTTTCTGCTCTCCACCAATAGAAGATTGCATTCTGTGTTATGACAGTATGCCAGAATACAGAACTGGGCTGGAACAGGCAACTAAGCAGCCATAAAATGTTTTAAAAGATTAAAAGAGAGCCTACCTGTTACTCTTTCCATTGACTGAGATTGAAATGAAGGGATCAGGCTTTCATAAAAAGCATACAAACAAACAGGAAAATTGGTGGAAGCTACTAGGCATAGGATGTCTGGATGACCTTTTCAAGAATGAAGTATGTCAAGTCAAACTATCGAGCAAGTTTATCTGATGAGCATTTTCAGTCCATTCTAATAGTTGGCTCCTCAAGCTTGAAACCTCAGTTCAGCAATATTTTGAAATTAAACAAGCAGTTCCATCATTCCCATTAATATTGTCGTATACAAGTACAACTTTGTTGATCCAAATATAACTTATTCATTCATTATAAAACTGTTTCCCCCCTTTTTTTCTCCTTCCCCCCCCTTTTTTTCCCCCTTTGGCCCTCAAAAATGTGTAAAATATATGATTTGGCCCTCACACTGAAAAGTTTGGACACCCCTAGATTAACTTATTTCTCCTTTCTCTCCAAATTTGTAGACCCTTCATGAGAAACTTTAAATAAATATTTGATGCACTTTAGGGTTTCAAATCTTGAATTAAGCCTTGGTGGTCCGCGGCAACAAAAGATATTTAAAGGTGGTCCATGGTAAAGAAAAGGTTAAAAACTGCTGCATTAGAGCATATAGTTTAACTGGCCATCAGTAAGTCACCACCTCTTTTAAAAATGCCTCAAATGATTTCCCCTAAACATTGTTTCCTTTTCTGTACCATTCCCACTTAACCTGCTTTTGCTCCAGAATGTTTTCTGTGAACCTAACATATTACTGTCCTAACAATCAGGTGACACAGTCTGCTTCTTTATACATGATCTATTATGGAGAGCAAATAATTTTCCCACTGTCATCACTCTCCATCTCAATGGAAAGTAGTTTGAATACATGGAATAGACTTCAACTAAGATAAATTATCTCATCATTTATATCGTACACAGCACACTTGGAATTGCTATAAAAATAAATTGTTTGCAATAAGCATCACTCAGAAGTATTATGTTTCTTGACATGTTTTAAATCAGGATGTCAAGGGTTCTGTATGAAATGTAATTTTGCAAAGATACTGGGAATTCCTTAGCTCCTATCAGAGAACAACAACAGCATATCACCTCTCAGTCTTCTAGGCAAAACATAACCAGTCTTTTCCTTTTGAACGAGTATACCCTTCAATCACTACAGTATGGTCAAGTGTCTCATCCCATGAGATTTCTGTATGCCTATTGTATGGTATTTGCTTTCCTGTGCCAAGAATTCAAGCTCATCTTATTTGTTTCCTATGCTCTGTGCATTGGAGTCTGCCTCTCCAGCAGGATTGAGTTTGAAGCCCTCCTAATCAAGTTTACAAGACTCCTAGCAAACATATTTTTCCCAACTCCTTTGAGGCAACCCATCATTTGCAAAGAATCTTTCATCATGGAACAACATGTCATGGTCCACAAAGCCAAACATTTCTTGGTGAAACCATCTGTTTACCCAATTGTTCATGTCCAGTAGTTTGCCTCACTTTCTGGGCCCAGGCTCAGAAGGAGGATAAAAGGACAGCTGGTTTGTGTATGATACCACCTCCAGCTGCACATGACTTTATATCCCACCCATGTTGAGAGTGGTTTAGTAGATTAGTGCTCAGAATTTATTTGAGTGTATCACACTGGACATGACCCAGCCTACTTCAACAATATGAAGGGAAAATATTATTTATGGTACAGAGGAAAATAAATTGCAGAGTATATTTTAGCTTAGTTTTTGCACCAAAACTGGTGTCCAAGTCTTCCAGCAAAAATAAAACAGTTAAAAACACAATGCTAATCAAAGTACAATGAAAAAAATCTAACACAATTAAAAACCCAACAACTGACAACACCTAATTATTTAAAAACTGCTTTATCAACTAACCATCTTAGATCTATCAAAGGCCAACCTGAATACAAATATCTGAGGAAAGATCACAAAGAAACCAACCTAAATTTCCTTAGCACAGAGTTCTAGAGCTCAGAAGCAACTAGAAATCATTTGAAGCTTTGAGCCTGACAGCACTTCCACTAACACAGCTACTACTGCTACACATTTATTTATTACCAACAGCATATTAGATACTGGCCAGAATCCTGTTGGTTATTTATGCCAGCATAAGTGGAATGGTGTAAACAGCAGTGGTGAATTGCTGTTTGTTAACAGGTTGCCACGTGTATTCACTCTCCATGCACCAGTTGCATTACTTGGGATGCAACAGGCAACACAAATTGAAATAGTGGTCTCAGCCTACTTGATGATTTGCATTACCAAAGCTTTAGTGTAAAGCCTCACGTGTGTTCACTCTTTTCCCTTTTTAAAACCTACAGCCACACGGATAGATTGGCTCACCCTCCCAAAGGCATACTCTATCCTACACCAAACGTTTCCTAGCATGGGCACCGCCATGTATGCCTATTCTGCTCAGTTCTCAAGCCACAGTCATTTCCATTCCTCCTCAGTGGTGCCTTTAGGAGGAGAATCCAGAGAGCAGAAACAACCAAATGCAAAGTTTTGCTGCAGATCCCACATTTTATCTTGTTTTACAACTTGTCCCATCCACAAGGGAAGGTTAACAAAATCTATTAACATGTAACATAATATACTACTATGCAATCTGATTCATATGCTGAGTTTTAGATGCAGTCTAACAGAAGAAAGGTTGAAAATTATCCAGGTTTGAGCCAGACCAACAAGGGAACAGATTTGTACTATCTGAGGCTTAACATGCTCACAACTTTCCCAATGTACTCATTCTTACTCCCTTGCTGGGAGGGCCGCCTCACTGTGCACACCAGATCTCTCACATAAATCGACAAACTGCTATGTTTTTATTTATAGGGAGATACATTGTCAGGAGGAGCACACTATCCAACAACAGTGAGCAACTGTTTAAAGGTTTGAAGAAGCCAAGTCGCTGGCCAATGGCAAGGAGCCAGATCAAGTCATCAACTACCATGGTAACGGCTGCCTCAGAAACCATGCCTTTTGCGGGGCTTGGCACCGGCCTATCCCGTCTCTTGTCCTTTTATGTCACATACAAAACAGAGGAAACCATCTCCTTGGTACTTCCTTTCACACCCGTTTCTAAGGTCTTGCATCTGGATGAGAAGCAGGTCTTGGAGTACACATACCCCTTTCCCCTTGTTGTTCTGGAGAATGGAACCCTTAATACCCCAGGCCAAATTGACATTCCAGGGGAATCAACCTGGCACACCATAAAATGAAGGGAAAAGAGGACCCCTCTGAAATCTCTCGAGTTCCTTATGTAGTCGTTGTGCCCATTTCCCAGTGAGAGAATGCCACCCACTGGCTGAGACTGCTGGACTGGTCTTGAATCACTGGATACTCAAAAAGCACAATGAAGAAAACCAAGCAATTTCTTTCTTTCCAATACAGTTTCAGATGGTTTGCAATGTTTGGCTTGCATAGGTAAAAATGAGGCCTGGAGTTGGTGGTGCGCAAAGAAAATCCTGCTATATTCCGCCAATTATTTATCTCTCTTAACTCTGACAGGGACCAGTTTGGAGAGCTATAGAAATAGTGTACAGGAAAGAAATAGAACTTCTGTTCTCTGTCACATGTTCAAAGTTTTACTAACATGTGATTTAAGTAATGCAAGATTGTATGCTACCGTCCTGGATAACACTCATTAATATTCTGCTCTTCTGTGGTTTCATTGATTTGTACACTTTTAATCTCTTTCAAAAACATTCTGCTAAAAACATCATTTGTAAATGAAAGGGGAATAAACAGATAATGAAAAACATCACTACACACCAACAGTTTAATTGCAACCCTCTTCGTCAAAGAACTCTAATTTGGAGTATGGACAGGAAAGCGCTATAAGCATGTCATTTGTATGGGGGAGTTAATAATATTTTAAACTATTTTAATTGCAGCTGTGAAGATCCATGCTCCATACGAAGTTCCAGAATATTAGTCACTGCGATACAGACATTTATTTCTGAAAATCAGATAACTCTGGAAGATGGAGAGTGGTGGGTGTGGAGAAGAACGAGATAAATGAAATGATTCATTGTTATCTGCACCCATCTTTGCATATGCTCAAAAATCCAAGTAACTATTCAAAGCCAAAGGCATAGTTTTAAGTCACAAATTTGTTTCTACCAGTGGCATTCCTATTTCAAGCTGTCATTTTTGCTTGCACTCCCACCTTCAGTGTGCGTGGGGGATGCACAATTTAATAATGTAAGTGGTTTTTTTTCTGACTCAGAAGCTTTGCCAGAAGCCTTTTTCACATCCCTGCAATATGTGATAATGAGCCTCTGCAGATGCCCATCCCCTATGATTTTGATAATGTTTTGTTAGCAGCTGCCAGTGCATAGAACAAACCATGGTATGCAAGTCACTTACTTTTGCATTTATGGAAGCCATAAAGAAGTACATAATTATAAATATGTTTTTAGATGACATATTTAAAGCTTTTAGCGTGGGCTTTCAAAGTAAACAAGCACACACAGATAATTTTTATTTTATCTTCTACACATGAATGATATTACTTGAAAAATGTACCTTTAATTCATTTGTGAGTAATCTTTTCCTTTTATTAATACATCATTTACTTTATGATTTTATTGTAGTTAGGAAGGGAGGACAGAAGTAATTATGCATTGTTTGTTCAACTAGGGTGGCAAAACATTTAGATTTACATTCAACAAAGCAATATAGAAATCCATTTCTCACTTACACCTGGTCATCTCAGCCATTTTTGTGGGATAACCCACACACGTACAAAAATTCTATTATACTAAATCTGGTGAATAAGAACCAGCATAGTACAGTGGAAAGTGTTAGACTAGGACTCAGTAATCCAGGATTCAAATCCCTGTCCGGCTGTGGGAGGTGGCATTGTTAAACCACTTCTTTAAATATTTCACGTATCTTGAACACCCTATTATGGTCACCATAAGTCAGAAGCAACTTGACAGCACACAACATGCATATAAATCAAATCAGCATCAATATAAAAATTCTCTTACAACCACCATAAATTTGTAGAATAAACATTTCAGTGCACGATATTGAATTACTTCACTCATTTCTACCTCTTCAGAACTGTTTCAGCTCAAACATTATGGAACCAAAGGTACATGTGAATCTTCTTCTGTCAACAATGCAGCTGAAATTAATGGGCTTAAAATGGGATAGCTTGTTAGAGATATTATCTGAGAATTTGAGAAGTTATGTTAAAGAAAACTGAAAAATGTTTTGTGATTGAGCCCAGAAATAAACATGAGTAGAGAATATAACATAGGTTATAAAGATTTTAGTACTATAACACAGTTATGGACTCAAGATTATGTATTAGATATTGTACTATGGTAAACACTTCCCTGCATGTATGTTTTGTATGTATTGTTTGTCTGTCTGTTATATAATAATAATAATAATAATAATAATAATAATAATAATAATAATAATAATAATAATAATAATAATAATAATAATAATAATAATAATAAAAACCAACAATGCAGCTATATGTATCAATATGATCATGCCCTCATCATCTTCCAAAATGTATTTGCAGGCTAGCTATAAACTGTAACTGCTCCAAAAATGCATATCCATGGTTCAGCCTAGCTGATCAATAATCAATATTTTTCATAAGTAAGAATGTCAAAGATGTTTTACAGCTAACGTGCAGCCTCAGCATCACTTAACAATCAAGATGTGACCATGATACAGCTAGTTTCTCTAGAAATGGTTTCCATCACTGGAAATGATATTACAGGTTGCAAGCTTTTCAATCTCACTGTGAAGTTCATAGTTTCCAGTTCATGACTCTTCCCTTCCATTATTTTTACTATGAGTCAACAGCACTCTAGTTTCCCAAATACAAACTATTCTTCCTCACTGCAGCTCTAAGAGTATACTGTAGTGTAAATTTAATGTATTGTTCTAAAGAAGGGAGGGGTAGAGTACTAATATGTTCCTAAATCCAAAGACCTCTTCTTTCTATCTTTTGCGGAGACTTCAGTTTTCTTCTCCTGTCCTCAGTACTTCTTAGAGCACTTCTGATGATCAAAGTGAATCAAAATGATCCAATGGACCTGACACATGCAATTCACACTGCAGAGGTATGCTGCATGTGTTCCATGCAAATAGATAAACAGGACTGCTGCAGGTGATTCAGCGCTTGTAATACATACTTGCCAATCCCCTATGGTAGGTGGCACCTTTGCCCTTCAATGGTCCTAATGCTGCAGAAAACAGGATCTGACATTGCTATTACAGAGTAATACAGTGCACAGCAGATCACCACATAGCAGCTGCTGTCTTACACAGACATTCAGCAAAGCTGTTGTTCATGCGGAGACTGTAGCAACTCATGCATACACATATGTGTCCACATGTGTTCCACATATGTGAACTGTAGAAACTTCTCAAGAACCTCCCAGGATCATCATTATCAGTCAGCACCAACATCAGTTTGCCCTATGACCTTTCAACTCAAAGGCTGAAATCTTGTTTTACATCTACACACTCATAATGCAAAACCGCAGAAGCAGTAGAAAAAAGTCTTGGAATGGCAGAATCCATGAAGGAGTTCCACAGGTGTGTCACACAACAGTCATGACATGAACCATTCGATTAACTCTGCAGTCAAATTGTGCAATGCTGGGCATAACACCTGGCTCACTCTCACAGGCATAACTTTACATTACACCAACCTGAACAGCATTTCAACCACTGTGATCAGGAGCCCAAGGTGCAGCAAGAGCTTTAGACTAGACAAAGATTATCTGCTTCTCATTCAGCCAGAGCAAAGAAGTCACACTGTAGGTTCACATCCTTGTATCTACTGTAACAACTCCTCCAGTACATGTTTTTAAGACACTGCACTTTAAACTGGCAGAGTAGGGTGCTACACTCCCATTAAAGCACTGCAGCATACTCTCAATATTAATATTTTTTTTAAAAAAAGCAGAAAAGCACAGCATTAAACTTCAGAAAAGATATATCCAGGTACTTACAGCCGTGACAATGCTTGGTTGTTCTGGAACAGGAGCTCTGGCAACATGTGCAGCTGGTTCCGATTCAAACGTCTAGAGAAATGGTGGAAGGGAAGTATAGTAAGCATTGACACATATTCACATATCCACCCCAGAAACAGAAGGTGTTACTGAACCCAATTTATTATGACATTTATCTTGCCTAAGGATGGCAACAATATCATTCTTTTCTAGCCTTAGCACGGAATGCCTTGAAATTTTAAAGAATTATCCTGAAATTTTGCCACCCCACCACCGGCAAATGCATACTATTATCCCTATGTTTAATTGCCTTATTCCATATTTGTTAATTTCTTAGAAAAGAGGGGGAAATGAAATAAAAGCTGAAAATTAGGCCAGACTTAATAACATGAATCCTACAAAATAACTACAGTGAAACACTTCCTTTTAACCAGTGAGAGGGGGCAACCACCTTCAAATTGTCTTGATCTTTCTGCACTTGGTGTACAGTTTACACACACACACACACACACACACACACACACACACACACACACACACACAGAGTGCTCAAACTGGGGTGGGGGGGGAATGTAGAAGGTTCCTTGTTGAACTCCATAAACACCCACATGTAATCTCTCCCAATTTCAGCCAACTCATGTCCCCCACAGCTTTCTAACAAAAGCAACCGATTGAGAGTATAATTAGACTAACCCCCTAAGTCCTTAACTAATGCTTTTCGGCCATCTATGTCTTTAGTTTCATCTCTGAAATTTCAAAACATAACAGAGAACTGCAATAAAATAAGCCCAAGTGAGTATTTCACAGAGAAAAGTAGGGTATAAATGATTTGAAATGAATGAATAGATAAACTATACAGATGTGTTGGTCAAAGTCTATAACCTTATTTGGAACTTCTTAAACTTCTTAAAAGCAAGAAAACAAAGAAAATAAATTTATGTCAGAAATTAATAGGAGCAACAGGTTAAGAACTGAAGCACAAATTAGTTTAGAGCTAAATTTTGGGTGTTTTAGTTTGAAGATTTAGACAGGACATAGTTGAAAGGCAGGAAGTGGTCATGGCATTGAGAAAAAAGGCTAGTGTATGTAGACCAAATTCCGGGAGGCAGTGGAAGACAGGAGGGCCTGGCGTGCTCTGGTCCATGGGGGTCACGAAGAGTCGGACACAATTTAACGACTAAACAACAACAATGTAGGCTGAAGTGCTTTCTGGGGTGATATTTTATCTTGACAATGCTCTATCATAAACACTGTTCATCTATCAACAGCAATTATAGTAGTAACAGTTCTGTGTAATAATGGGCGTTTCCACCCGTACTACGCCAGGCTAGCCCCCACCTCCCTGGTTCTGGCAGCAGTGGAACAAGGGAAGGGGAAGGGCATGTTCAGAGGCATCAGCAGCAGCACATTTTGCAGGTGGTGTTTTACAGCTGCCATGCAGAAAAGATGCAGAGATAGCGTGGGTTGATTGTGCACTGCCCCTAATTGAATGCACACTGCAGCAAATTATTTTGGATCTGAAAAGAACGGTGAACAGATTGGGAAGCATCTGGGTGTAAATGCCAGCCAGGCTGTTCAGAGCTGGGTGTAAAAACACATAGTGCTCACACCATCTGCTTGTGTCAGCAGGAGGGGTGGTGGAGGAGAGAAATAGTTCTTGATGCAGGTGCCAAGGTTGACTGCCTTTGACCATGAGGTGAACTCTCTCCACCCTTGCTAAATTCCACCTTGGACCAAACAAACCCACTATGTGCACCAGTGCCTGGAAAGGGTCTATGTGACAGGAGGAGAAAGTCAGTGGAGGTTTCTTTTTGGGAAATGCCATCCTATCCCCTTCTTTTTGTTGTCTTTACACCCCTAGTTTTCAAGCCACACGTAGATCCTGGAAACACTCACAGTCGCTCCAGTTCTTTCATGTCATCGAACACCCCTCGCTCCACCACACTGATCTGGTTTTCCATCAGTTGCCTATAAAAGTGATAAGAGTGTCAGACAACACAAGGGAAAAGAGGGAGGACAAGGGAGGACAAAAGAGGCTCAGCATCATAATAACAAGAGTTGCTCTTGACTGGGATGGCTCTGTCGAGACAGAAACCAGACACAGAGAGAGTAAATCCACCAAATTGGTGGTCCTACTTGGAATAGATTTAAGTGCAAATGGGGTTGAGAGGGAGAGGATTGTATGGAAACAGGAAGGAGGTATCACTCACAGAACTCTCAGCTGCTTCAGCCCAGCAAAGTCGTTTCTGGTGATACGGGTGATGTTGTTTCCATTCAGCTCTCTGTGAAGGAAAGAAGAGAAACACTAGAAGGGACAAAATAGACAAAGGATGCTGTGTAATAGATATAGTCTCAGGGGCACATTTCCCAACAGAGCCTGCCCCTACCATCAAGCTGGGTAAGGTGATGGCTTGAGACAGCAGGTCCTGAGCAACTGAGTGGCAGCCCTCATAGCTGTTCATTTTACTCGGGGGTTTCATTCTCTTGGAGGCCAGATCGTCAAAGCCTGCCCTCCACCCCTTAGACTAGCCTGATGTTCTCAGGTAAAACAGTAGCACAATCTCTGCTGCAAGTGTTGAAATAAAATGCACTGATAATCTGCTAAAGTTCTGTACACAAAATATACGATAGCTGTATCGTCCTTTGCCCCGCAGAATTATTCTGGTTTTATACGCAGAGCTTGGAAATAATTACATTTTTGGACTGGATGCTGGTTGAGCATTCTGGGAGTTGTTATCTAAACATGCAACTTTTTCAATTTCTGTTCATATGAGCTATTTTCACTCAAAAACAGAACAGAATTTGTCTGTTAAGATTTTATGTTTCCTATATTAGTATCATATATCACAGAGGGTTCATCTTTAGGACAGGCAGGTGTAGACAGACAGTTACTGATATTTTATGTTCATATTAAAATAAGGAGATTGCCACCCTTGAACTATTTCTTAAGTTGACAGGAGCCTGAATTATGTTTCTGCAATATCCCTTTCTCCCTTTGCCTACTTCATCCTGACACCTCTGACAGCTTACAGTACCTATCTTCTCTCTTTGCCCCTTCACAACTATATAATTGGTTTAATAATCATTGAGCATTTTGAAACTGAAGCTTATACAGAAGCTTGTTCTGTGCTGTTCAAATCGCTATCCTGTGAAATGATTTCTCCTATGACTGTTCTGTTTCGAAATGACTAGATGGGCGGGATAGAAATATAATAAATAAATAAATAAATAAATAAATAAATAAATAAATAAATAAATAAATATTCTGCTCTACAAAATGAAGATGTGACTCTATTTTTCCCTATTCTCTTTCTCTTTTTAAAATTGAAATCAAAGAGCAAAACTATTAGTAGACAGCGGGAGGACTGGTGGGGTTTGCCAAGGGGAGTACTGGGGAAAAACATGGCTGGGAATGGTGTTTTAGACCCAGATAGGCCAGCAAAATGGAACGTGGGCTGCAAAAAGTCTGCTCCGAAATCCTGCTGAGTATGTGCAACTTTTTGTGTGTCATGCAAAGTACAACAGTGATGAAAGTGTGGCATATATAGAGTAGTCAAAACGACTAGATGGGCGGGATAAAAATGTAAGAAATAAATAAATAATAAATATATATGTTCCATACTTGCTAGCTGTTTGGCCATTTATGTCCTAGTACCCTTACAAGAGCAAAGGAGACACTGACACATGGAACCACTGACAAGCACCTGCTATGCCCACTGATTATCTCCCACTACTGAAGGAAATGATTTTGTGTGCACTATGTAATGAATGGAACTTTGGACAAATGCATCCAACTGTGGTAAACGGGAGTCTGGATAAAGGCGGAGCTTAGTTTTTTAGACTACAGATCCCAGAATCCTCCAAAGTGGCTGAGGGACTCTGGAAACTGTAATTTAAAAAGAAATGTTTTCAAGTTTCTGGATGAATGGAACCAAAGAAACATAAACAGTAGCAAATTTCCTCCCCTCTTTTAGCTTCAACCAACTGTCTGCAGTTAGGAGACTCTTAAGAGAATTAAAATAAAAGAGGGGAGTTTGCTATGCCACTGTGGCCAACTGCTCCACAAACAAATAGTGTGTGCTTGACTTGCAGGGTCAAGACTAGGGACATGGCTGCTCCCATGAAATAAGCAAGCATGAGCCCTCAAAGAGGCCTCATTGTCCAGCTGAAATGGCAGCTAATGGCTAATGAGTACAGAGACAGCCACTATACATTCCTAATTGCATCCATTTGATCACAAAGACTGCTGGCCTTCCTTCATTATATGACTGATTGGTGAGTGTGGGAGGGGGAAGTTTGTTTCCAAGACACCCAGAAGGGCCACACTGAATGCATGGGTGAACAAGCCTTGCTCCTTGCCCTTTCATGTTACACTGAAACCTACACTCACCACTGCTGCCATTATCCAAGCTACAATGACAAACAGGGTGGCATAATAAGTACTGAAGACAGATACAGGCTAATTGCTTGGGATTTTTAAAGATTTGGATCTTGCTCTTTTCTACAGGAGCATAGGGACAAAGTGCAAAAAAAAAAAAGTATTGCTTTTGGCTAATCAGACTTGACATGGAGAGCTGCTAAAAGGAGGATGACTATATTCTAGCCTTCCCCTACATGGCAGTCCCCAAATGTTTTAGATCATAGCTCCCATCATCCTTTACTATTTGCCCTGCTGGCTGGAGCTCACAAAGGTTGCTACATGTGGGGAAAGCTGTCTTATTTCTAGAGATGGCTTCTATCTCTCTAAGATAGGCATATATGACCTGGTCAGCACTGAAGCCTCATGTGATGTGCAGTCAAAGGCCGTATATGCACACATAAAATGCACACATCATATTCCACTGGTCCTCTTGTGTTACTAGGAACAGAGAGCCTTTTATCCATCCTGTTCTCTTTTCTAATGATCCTCAGCGATGTCTTTTTTTCTCCCTGTTAAGAGTCAACAAAAAATGAATAACATGTACAAAACTGACAGGAATGGGAGAAGAAATTTAGCACTGGTAGCACAAGTCACAGAACCCTGGAGCGGGGTCACCTTTAAGGCTTTAGGAGACTATGTGTGGCCTTTCTTAAAATCTCCGAGGAAAACAGATGCTCCACAGGTGCAACATCTCCCATCCCGCATAAGCTCTGCTCAGGTGTTTAGAATCCAGGCAGCTAAATGCGCGAGAAAGGAGAGTGAGCTAATCCCCGCTCCTCTGCCACCATTTTGCTCATATGATGTGACAGGTCTGAAGGAGGGAGACTCGTCAATCCAGAAAGGCTTTCCCCATGAGCCAAAACCTGCATTCTAGCTCACATGGAACGCTTTCATGGCTAGACAAGTCTCCTTTTTTCAGCCTTAGAACTTCATGCGAGCTAAGGAACAATGGAGGGGATAAGGTGAGCTTGCTCTTTTTCCTCACACTTCAATATTAACTCCCAATTCTTTTAACAATATGGTTATCTGAATTAAGCATGAGAATCCAGGCTTAAAGGCAGATCACTGCAGGAAATACATCCTGCCATTTTGGAGTATAAAACTACCTACCCCACCCCATCCTATCTGATGAGATTTAGAAGTCAGAAAAAACTGCCAAGGTAATTTTCCTCTCAAACAAGCCAGATCATAATAACAGTGATTTTCAATTCTATTTGCTTGCATGTTATGAAGAGAAATATAAACCATGCCAAAAGACTCAGAAAGTTTAAAGATAGGGAATCGGAAAAGACCTTTTGAGAAAATGTCATAGCAGTAAAGACAACTGCCAGAGAGTCTGCTGCAGCTGTTGAAACTGTTTGAATGTTTATGCGCCTCAGTGGGCACTTCGACCTGCAGCACTGTGCTCAATCACATATGGAAGGAGGGATAGCCGTTAGAAATCAGGGTCATGTGTTCAAGGGCTTTCTGGAGTAATCCAGCCACTCCAAACAAAATGACTTCATCAGGAAATTACCATTTATATTGCTTGTGGTGTCTAGAGGCCATCTAAGCAATGGGCCTATTGTCTTGGGTGCCACATGCAAACTCAGCTGCAGGTGTGCACACAGAAGTATAGCCATGTATATACACAAGTGCCAAAGTAGATCATAAGCCCCCTTGTGTGAATTTACATTTTTAGTTATAAAATCACAACCTTTTGGCCCTGGACTCCCAGTGCTAGAAGGGGATCAAGATCTTCTAGGTGTGGGATCTATTTGTTTCATTCCTCAGTGTACCCTTCTCTGACTGGTATTAAAACTCACCTCTTTGACAAACACTTGGCTGTCATTTCAGTAACCAAGTCAGATGCTGCATGGCACCTGAATTTTAAAATGAAATGAGAGGGAGATGCTCAGTCTTGCAGCTCCAAGAAACAGGACATTTGGCTTCGCCACTTCCCCTGCATGCTTAAATGTTAAAATAAACAGCTTCGACAACATGCTGCTTTTGCCAAGGATTAATTAGCTGTTTTCTGGCTCTCTTAAATGCTAAGGACATATGATCATATCACGGGAAAAATCATTCAGCAAAAAATACAAGCCCTTTATTGAAGCAAAAACCCCAAACCCTATAGTCATGCCAGGGGCATCAAACCACTTCCCAGATATCAGCTGATTCCCATTTCAGCATTATTATTACTCTAAATATGAACATAAGAAGAGCCATGGTGGACCAGACTAGAGACCCAACTAATCCATCGTTCTGTTTAGTCACCAGCCAACCATGTGCCTACAGGAAGCTTGCCAGTGGGACATGAGAGCAATGGGTAGGCTTCCCCTTAGCCCCTACAGGATTATGGGAGTTTATCATCTAACACATCTGGAAGGCATGAGGTTTCAAAAAAAAAATGGCAAAAAAGGGTATAGAATGTGGATAGGTGGCACTCATTCTCATCAGCACAAAGAAAAAGGAGCAATACATGGTTATTTTTAGTATAGACAGATCTTTTCCACTGCACCTATCTGTAGATCCACCATTTGTGTTTAGCAGAAATGACAAATCTCCTATTATTTTCATATTCAGCCTGGATACATTTTGGCTCTAGGACAGCCAGTCCCCCTATGGCTTATTCACAAATCCCTACCCCTCATCTGTGCTCATGAGGATCTCCTACCTCCGTAGCTCCATTGTTCAGATAAATTATTGCCTTGAGAACCAAGAAGGGATTTAGCAGCAGGTGAAAGCTTATTTGCAATGATGCCACAATAACAGGGATATTTATCTCAGTAGTCATTCTTCCACCTCTAGGTCTTGATCAGACCCTCGGATATTAATTATAGTCTGTCAAGGCCAAACCTGTACTGCTGCCATGACTTGAGTGCTAACTCTCTGCTTTAACAAAAAAACAAAACAAAACAAAAAAAGGGGGGGAGAGAAAAGCCTTCAATCAAAAACATGTAATGAGATGCAAGAAACCCAGAAACCCATCCAGAGGTCTATATTGCAGTCTTTTCTTTGCCTATGAAACAACTAAGCCAGAAGAAAGGGGAAGGGGCCTTGCTGTTGCGAATGACAAGGTCTTTGTTAAAGACTTATAGCTTAATTACTCTGTGACAACCTTTTTATAAGGTCTTTAAGAGTGTAAAAGATAGTCTTCATACCTTTGCCCACTCCTGCATTATCATTATTTTGTTTTATGCTTCATAGATTTGGCAGAGTTTACCAGTTCTGGTTAGAAGCGGAGGTCAGAAATCACTAGTTACTACGGTAGTGATCTGTAACTAGTGATTTCTGACCTCTACTTGTAACCAGAACTGGCGGTTACCAATGA
Organism: Intellagama lesueurii; assembly: GCA_037013535.1. NCBI lineage: Eukaryota > Metazoa > Chordata > Lepidosauria > Squamata > Agamidae > Intellagama > Intellagama lesueurii. The sequence continues at coordinate 215,882,733 of JBAJHW010000003.1, forward strand.
CCAAATTACCCATAAATAATATCCAAATTATTAAAACATAAGTAAGCTGTAAAAGAATGACTGATAGCTCCATTCCTCTTGAAGTACAGTGGTTTAGTTACTTTCACAATTGTTTTTGTGGCCTTATGACTTAAGTAACGTTGTTGAAAAAGAAACTTGTTCACAGAGGTAGATGAGACTTATCCAGTGAGTATCTCCTGCTGGTTTTTAAAAAATACATTCCATTTAAGTCTTATTTTGTCATAGTCTCATCCATATCAACCAAATCAATGCCCGGCTGGTTTGGGTTGCCAGTGTAGCCCTGCTCCAAAATGCACAATTTATCAAGATATTTCTCAAGAGAAGTGAAGCAGAAACCAATCCACTGCTTCTTTAAACGTAGTTGGTTTTCCACCTAGGGCATCCAACACCATGCTTGTGTTTCAAGGATCATTTCCTGGGTGTATGGGTCCTGCCCCACAACATGAAAAATCTGTTCTTTTTCTTTTTCTGATTAGCTCTTCAAACCATGTTTCAGGCTGATTTTAATGTAGCCCAAGACACTACAGCCAAGAATGCTACTAATCGATAACAATAAATAGTTTTATTTATAGAAACAATTTTCTTTCACCGCACTCTGAATTCCTAACATAAACAAGTTAGAAACTCTTTAATACAGTTTTTAAATTGTTTAAATAAGACAAGAGCAAATAAGAAGGAAACCAATTGCACATACAGTAAGGTATCTATTAAATAAACAAGGCTGCAAATGTTTTTTTTTTAAGGAGATAAATACATGAATACATGCTGAGGGAAATTTACTCTTCCAGAATAAAATCACACCCACCACACATGGTTTAGCATTCAGTCTGTCAACCCTTTAAGGCCTTGTTTAGTTAATATCTGAAGCAAAGTTACCATGTTCTAGGACAGGACTCTGTATGAATTCAAGCTCTAAACAGGTCAGTGTTAATAAGAATGGAGCACACAGGCAGAATTAACCTGATTCTGTGAAAATTCACTATCTGCAAGAGTGATTAGTAGTTTAAGGGGTTCATTTCCCTGATACAGAAGAATCCCCCAAATTCTCTGTACTTTGTGAAATTGGGAAAGGAGTACGACAAGGCTGTATATTGTCTCCCTGCTTATTTAATTTATATGCAGAATACATCATGCGAAAGGCTGGACTGGATGAATCCCAAACCGGAATTAAGATTACCGGAAAAAATATCAACAACCTCAGATATGCAGATGATACCACTCTGATGGCAGAAAGTGAGGAGGAATTAAAGAACCTCTTAATGAGGGCGAAAGAGGAGAGCGCCAAAAATGGTCTGAAGCTCAACATCAAAAAAACTAAGATCATGGCTACTGGACCCATCACCTCCTGGCAAATAGAAGGGGAAGATATGGAGGCAGTGAGAGATTTTACCTTCTTGGCCTCCATGATCACTGCAGATGGTGACAGCAGCCACGAAATTAAAAGACGCCTGCTTCTTGGGAGGAAAGCGATGACAAACCTAGACAGCATCTTAAAAAGCAGAGACATCATCTTGCCGACAAAGGTCCGCATAGTCAAAGCTATGGTTTTTCCAGTAGCGATGTATGGAAGTGAGAGCTGGACCATAAAGAAGGCTGACCGCCGAAGAATTGATGCTTTGGAATTGTGGTGCTGGAGGAGACTCTTGAGAGTCCCCTGGACTGCAAGGAGAACAAACCTATCCATTCTGAAGGAAATCAACCCTGAGTGCTCACTGGAAGGACAGATACTGAAGCTGAGGCTCCAATACTTTGGCCATCTTATGAGAAGAGAAGACTCCCTGGAAAAGACCCTGATGTTGGGAAAGTGTGAAAGCAAGAGGAGAAGGGGATGACAGAGGACGAGATGGTTGGACAGTGTCATCGAAACTACCAATATGAATTTGACAAAACTCCGGGAGGCAGTGGAAGACAGGAGGGCCTGGCGTGCTCTGGTCCATGAGGTCACAAAGAGTTGGACACGACTTAACGACTAAACAACAAAAAGCAAGCTGCTAGTGACAGTAGGCCAGCAAATGCTAACTAGCAACTACTGAATACTAGCGCACAATAGTCTATTAGGTTTTATGAGGTTATTAAACTGTTCCAGCTCTACCATAAAGTATTAAGCCTCAGAAACTGCACCAAACTGTGAGAATCACAATGGGAGGCAGGCAGAATTTCTGGTCTTTATAGCTTTTACTACTGGGTTCTCTCACTGCACTGGCAATGCTCTCTGGTGTATAAAGTGACTGAATTAATTTCCTTGCCAATTGAGAAAGAGGGGAACTTGGGGCACAGAAAAGGGGAAGTTATTGTGGGACTGTTCTTGGAAGACTGATGATGGGGAAAATTTGTGCTCCTGATATGCTCTGGTAACTGAGGCAGCACTCCTCCAAACTCTTACATCCAAATAGCAACCTATGGTGCTACTTGGAGTTGAGATCTTTACATATATAGTCTAAATAAATCATGCAACTAGCAATATTACTGTAACAAAACCTACTTAAAATGCATATTAAGTAATGGATGATTAATGCAGAAGGCCTGTAAACAGCTACTACCCTTACACCTAATGTGCAATGAAGTAAAGATAATTCCTCAAACAGATAACCACTATGAAAAAGACTATGGGACAAAATAAGATCAAGTAGAGATCACAAAAAAAGTGTGGAAATAACAGTAAAAAAATATTACCATCCCAAGCGATGGCCTGCAAGATAGAAGCACTCACACTTACACTACCACTCTTTAAACAGCTATTTTTAACCTGCTGCTTTTTTGCAGTTTAGATTGTTGTCTTTATTATTAGTTGTTTTGCTTTTTTTTAAATTTAAACTGTCTTCATGCCTTTGGTTAAAAGAGAGCATAGAAAATAGTTTAAACAAATTAAAAAATTTGAAGTCTCCATACTGCAATTCAGAGTTTACTGTGTTATCTTGCATGTAATCTAATATTCTCATGTTAATCACATTCTTTTTTTCAAATAAGAATAGAACTTAAGATCCTTAATGATACTCATAATTCTACCTGTTTTTGTCCTGGGTTGTTGCATGTGGGTGTGGATAACAAGAGCTATTACAGACTCCTGCACAGAAATAACCTGCACATGTTATTGCCAATAATGCCATTTTCACACTTCTTTTGGGCATGCAAGCATGGCTGACTGAAGGTGGAAGATCAATGGCTGGATGGCCCATGGATAATTTAAAAATAAAATAAATTGGAAGGAAGCAGAGCTTTAGCAGTGAAGGAAGACAAGTTAACTCTTCCTGCCATCATTGATGCTGCTACTGTCCATCAGCCTCTTCTTCTATTGTCATGTGCCTAGTTCTGAGTAGATGTACAGAGTTTGGGTAAAGACAGAACTGCAGTCTACCTTCAGCAATAGTACTGGTGAGTACAGAACCAGGCAAAGGTACTCACTGATTTTATGAGGAGCAATTATAAAGGTGTGGTCTTGTGCAAGTGAGGCAAGGATAATAATTGTTCTTAACTTTTGAGTATTACACATGATTGAAAGGTCCATGCAAATTTTTGAGGGCAAAAATATTGTGATGTGTGGTACAGAATAACGACTGGGGCAGGGAGCCAAACGTCTAATTAATTTAAGGCAACAACATTGCTATATATGTGGGTATCCCATCCTTCAAACCCAAAAGGGTCTCGTAGTAGCTAACAGTTTAAAAAGTGTTGACTATTAACATCTGGAACAAGAGAACATGGCCCACTTGCCTGCACCTCTCCTCATGATGTCAGGAGTTGGGAGTTACAGTCTTCTGTATCATATTCCCACTCAAATTACAGTTATTATATGTAATCGTATTTATTCTGGTGATCTTTGGCCTCCATGTCCTCTTTTTTGATGATGCGCCAGTGGCCATTCTACTCACACTCATGTCGAGAGGCTTCAACGAGCATGCTCTTATTCTATATAGGCCCATCTGAGGATTATGCTACTACTTCTGAATATAGTCTTTTCAACTCTCCCTCGTGTCTAGAAAGTGAGAGACTGCTCAACTGGGCTGTCTCCCAGGCTTCTTGTTTTTGAAAACTGTAAGGTTGCGCTTTACCAAATCAGACTGATTTTGCTTTCTAAGCTTTTTTTTTGGGGGGGGGGGTGTATTTAAAGGCTGTGGTGTTTGTCTATAGAAGCAGTATGTAGTCCTCTTAACTAGTTCCTGGTTCCTTCCATGAGGCACAAACCATTCAAGCTGTCTCTAGGTTCTCTTTCATTTGGTTACATCTTAATTTAAGCTTCTGGCTGATCCAAAAGATTGTTTCAAATCATACATTGATTCTACTGTGCCATTTGTGCTAAAATTGATGTAGTGCTAGTTATGTGGTATGAAATCCCACATAATGATTGGGCAAGTAATGTCTTTGCAGGAAGATTCACATGGCCCTAACTATCACAAATTGATGCATTAAGTTGGTGGGAAGAATTCAAATATTATTCAGCCTCTACACAAAAGAAGCACTAGATGTCAGGATCCCACAAAAACTATGCAGTTATTGTTCACAAGGGCGGGGGGGGGGGGGGAGAAGGAAAAAGGAAAGAATTCTGTCTTCAAAATTATCACACACATTGTCATATGTGTTGTGCAAAGGAAGCAGACTTCAAAATAGTTACCCTTGGCTTTAAAAATATTAACAAGACTTCCCTTTCCCATTAGCCCATATCCATTCTCCTTCAACAAGTTCAAGGATTAGACAAAAGGTGTTAACAAAAGCCATTGTTCCCTCTGCCTTACTAAGAGAAGTTGCATTCCAGGAAGCAGATTAAACGAGATTATAACAGATTGTTTGTCTGTCTTCCCGATCTCCCTGCTATTATGGGTAAATGCAGAAATGTTTGAACAAGTATGAATCATGAAGGTGAGCTTGTGAGCCTTTTTAGAACATATGTGGTTCACAGATTCATCATGGTGAGTGATTCCTGGGAACTCGTTGATCATGAGTGCATTATGAGGGTTTCTGCACAGAACAGATTTCTCAAAAACTAGCAGGAGCATATACCTTTTCACTCTAAATATATCCCTCTTGTTGTGAATCAGATGCAACCTCCTTTGGCCTAAGTTCCACCTCTGTGTAAGATGACAGCAAGTCTCCTCTGTCTCCTGAGGGTTAAGAGATTTCCTGTCCCCATTAAAAACCTGTATGATTCGGAGTTGGAGGGACAATTCATTCTACCCAGTTTAGAAAATGATGCCAAGTGGGAAGAAACACTCTCCCACACACACAAGGAGCACTGTAGTTCTAGTCTAAGCTCCTATGGCCTCATCCCCTCAGTTCAAATCAAAAAAGAAAAGAAAGGGAGCAAAGGAAGCCAGCAAGTCAATTTGCAGATTTTGCTCACAGACCTCTGTCCTGCCTCATTTCTAGCTCAGCTCTCAATGTCTGTATATATCTTGTGAAAGAAAGGGTAGAAGCATAACCCATTTGGGAAGCCCTAAATCATCCTTCCCAGGTTCACTTTCTTTGTTCTTCTTGTTTCTTATATATGCACAAGAAAAAGTAGTGTTCCAGTTAGCTCTTGTTTCAGGGCTACAGTCATCCACTTTTCCCTGAGGTGATGGGGAATCCATCAGCATTTGCTGGAAGCCCAGAAAGACAAATGCTGCAAGGCATATAACAGAACTCCCAGCAGTGTCTTCTCTTTGAAGTATATGTTGTTCACCTCTGGTCGTTCTGTGGGGAACAGAGAAGCCTCTGGTAAATTCTTCATCTGCTCCTGTCTCCAACCGACTGAACTCATCCTCGGCTCTCTGTATTTAAAATCCATTTGCACTTCCCCCTCTGGCAAATGAACTTGCTTTTCCCTTGGCTGCCTGAAAAATTTGATCATCTCCTGATTTTTGCAATTCAGATCTAGTCGCTCTCCCTGTGTGATGTTACTATTGTATTTAACCCATCTTGTTCTTCTGAAGTGCTTGCCAGAATCTTTAACAGAGGCACCATACAGTAGCTGTCCATTAACTCCTTCTTCTGTCTCCAGGGAACGACTAAGTGGTGTGGGCTTCCAGTAATATGTTCTGCAGTGGTGCTAATTTATACCTGAAAACCACTCATTTCCACCCAGTCCCCTCTCAGTTCAACATCAAATGTCCTTAAGAAGTTATACTATATAGATTGTCACTACGACTTAAAAACACTAATATATATATATATATTTACTACAACTCCCAGAACTTCTAGGAGTGGCAGTCCAAAGAAATAACATTTCCACACTCTGGTTGTTACTCACATGAAGTCAAGTTTCTATCACTATTTGGCTCCCTTTCTGTCCATCTTGTTTGGACCACTAATAACTAGGAGTGTCTTTATCTTTGCTCACACTCTGCAATAAGAGAACCCACAATTAAACAATGGTCAAAAATTGCTAACGGCTCCATGAAGAACAACAAATCTGAGCAAAGACAGTCACACAGACCATAAGAAAAAAATATATAAAAAATCTTTGGTTTGGTCAATGCTTTCTTCCAGCCAGCTCTGATGTTACAAATGATTTCAAATTCTCCAAACCCATTCTCAGACTAAGAGGCAAACTAGAAGTCGGAAATACTGCCCTTAGCTTTGGCCATCCTGTTGGCACTACACTTACTTAACTTTTAAAAATTTCAAACATTTTCTGGGATGAAATGAATACACTTTAGGAGCCAGCATAAGGCTGGAACAATGTCTCAGTGGCAGGAACCACACTGGCCTATATGAATTCATTTACAGCATGCGTGGGGAAACACACACATATAGCTGAACTGGCCCTGAGAGAAAGCCTTTGCTGCTGCTGTTGCCGGCTGCTCCCTCCCGTCACCCTACAGCAACCCTACAAAAAACACTTTGTGATCTGGGGGTTGTGACCCACAGGTTGGGAACCCATGTTCTAATGGATGCACCTAGTTTGGAGTTGGCCATGCTACTGCCCTGACTCTTTCTTCATATGAACCACAGGTAGAGATAGCCAATGTAGTAGTCACAGTTCTAGCATTACGCCTGAAACTATTGAATCAACATGTCAGACACTCAGTCAAAGCTCACTGTGGGACCAGACCAGTCACTATTTCTCAGCTACATTTACCTTGCACAGTTGTTAGGAAGATAAAAGTAAAGGCAGAAGAGACATACTGTATACACCATCCCGAGATGCCTGAAGGAAGGGTGGGACACACTTGTTATATTTATTATTTATTCATTTTAATTTTATTTATACTCCACCTTTCTCCCCAAGAGGACCCAAGGTGGTTTTTACAAATCTGCCTGGAAGGGGCAGATTGTAAAATGTGTGTGTGAACTTAACACCTTTTTCCCCTATATATAGTAGTGCTGTGCACAAACAGATTGGTATATAAATGAAATAAATATAATAAACACTGGGTTGTTACTACTTTGCTGCATGAGACACAGACATCTTCCCTCGGGTTAATTCTTTTACTGTGGAGTTATCATACCTTGCCAGCCAGCAATCAAACTGCAACATTTTGTTACCAGTAAAATCACAATGTCTCTACTGCATGCATGGTTCATATTGTGAACTCTAGAGATTTAATTTTATTTTCATTTGCTTTTAACACCTAAGAAGCTGAGCCCTCTTCCACTGAACCATTCCAACACAGAAGCAAGCATGCCTCTGCCTGGTCGCAGAAACACCCAATTTTTATGAAGTTTGCACTTAAGGAAAACATAATTTAAAGGCTGTGCACCACCACTACCACCACCAGCATCACTGGCGAACATTCCTGTTTATTTGGAATGGAAACTGTAGTGTAGCTAAAAAAAAACAGGGCTTGTTTAGACCACTAAAATGTCATGCGTTCTATAGGACTCTTTGTCAGGCTGGGTATTACAAAGCATAAGATAGGAAAGAGAAATAAAAATGTCCAAAGATTATCCTAGCTGGATCATAAAACAGCAGTGTCTGTAGGTAAAATGGGATTTGGAAACTTACAGACTCACTGGAAATGTGCTGGTATCAGATTTCAACTCAGAGAATATAAGATAACTGTCTTAAGAGGAGACTAGTGAGGGAAGGATGGCTTGAGAAGACAGAGAGTGAGGGAGAACTCTTGATAGGGAAACCAGTATCAAGCTATAGTTTTGCCCCAAAATAACCAGCAGAGGTACGGCTAGTTGTTTCTCACTTTAACTCCCTCTAGCCAACCTGCAATCTGCTTGGACCTAATTCAGCTCCAATTTGCAGTCTATGGGGGGGGGGGGGGGCAATTCAGCCTAGATTGCTGTAAGGATGTAGTCCTGAAACAGGATACTTCAGTGGAGGGCTGCTGAAGCTAGGAGCTAATCCTTTCAGTGTTACATGGAGCCACAGAAAACCCCTTGCCCTAGAGATACAAAGACACAGAAATCTCATGCTGGAAATGCTGGAAATACTCTATGTCCAGATATATAATTGAAGAACCTTATATCATATCTGCTCACAGCAGAAGCCCATGGACCACTCCGAGGGTGCCTCACCATCCTTTGGTGTGGTCCATCACTCACCTATGTATTGTGTGAATCTCCCTTTCCTGGGGGGTGGGGGATGAGAGGGTATATAGTCCTCTCCCCACAAGGAGCCTCCCTCTTGTGACATCCACCCTAGATTGGCATTGTGGCATTAGGTATTCTCATACAAACGAAATTAAGCTGAAGAAAGAAACAGACATGCTACAAACCTACAGACTGTAGCTATTTCATTGTACATAATTCTTCCCAAGTTTTAAGCCAGAGCTTGTTGATACATAAACAGCTGGTGTATTAAAAGGCACTTTAGTTTCTCAAATAAGCTTGCAGAAGTAGGGGATGTGGTCAGGAGATTTTTGTCAACTGTTCAACAGCTTGCCATGTGTGCCCCTTCCTGCTGTAGTAAGAAATGGGTAGCCATCCCACCCTGCAGCAAAATCACAAACTCTGGAGACTACAGTATCTGCTTTGTGGAGAGAACAGCAAACATTGGAAGTCACCAAGGGCTAATTTGGATTAAGGAAATGTTTAATGGAGCCATAGGTATAATAAAATGTATTACTGTTACAGATAAAAGCTTTTTAATGAACTAATAGTTCCATATACACATAATAATTGTGTGCTGTCAAGTCAGTTCTGACTTATGACAACCCCTTTCAGGGTTTTCTAGGTAAAGAGTACTCAGAAGAGGTTTGCCATTTCCTTCTTCCGGGGACCTCCTGGGACTCTGCAGCTTGCCCGAGGTAATACAGGCTGGCTCTTCTGGGATGCACAGTGGAGAATTGAACTCTCAACCTCTGGCTCCACAGCCAGGGATCTAACACAGAAATAATTACCCTCTCCCCCCCCCCCCCCAGAAACTCTCTCTGGACTTGGTTCCCTAATTCTGCTACAAGCTTTGACTAGCCATTTTGAAAGGCCCAGCATGACCAATACAGTTATTCTCCATTTTCAGGAATGCAAATTGAATAGCAAACATCAACAACCAGGATAGAATCTCATCAGCTGTAATTGTTTCACATATCAAAGGCTTTCTAGATTTTGATAAAAGGCTTGTTTCCACTCTATTCTACAACATACTGATATATAAAAGGCCAATTTGTTCTTACAAGGGTGAGGAACATTTTAAAAGACATGCAACAGGCCAAGTAAAATGTGCTGCACAGTGGCTAAAATGTCTGTTTTGATTGCAGAACATCCACAGGATGTTAAGAACAGCCCTGCTGGATCAGAGCAAAAGACCTTTGTAGCCCAGCATTCTGTTCCCCTTCGGGCCAAGCAGATGCCCAAGGAAAGCCCACAAGCAGAGCATGCGTGCAACAGCATCTGCTTGCACATGCTCCCCACTGCAACTGGTATGGAGAAGCATATTGCTTCTAATACTAGGTGTAATGTGGAGCTATCATGCCTAGTAATCACTGGTAGCATCACCCTCAATCAATTTGTCCAGTTCCCTTTTAAAGCCATCTGAGCTGGCAGGAACCACTATACATGTGAGTGAATTCCACACTCACAAGTGCATGCTATGTAAAGAAGTACCTCTTTGTATTTGTTCTGAATCTCCCACCATTCAGTTTTATGGAATGGCCTTGGCCTCTATTATTTATGAGAGAAGGAGAAATTTTTTCCACAGCATTATGTACCTTTTGCTTAAAAAGACCCACATGTTTATAACTTCTCATTGGATTGCTTCAGCTCCTTGATCATTAATTTTGGTTGCTACTTTCTGAACAGTTTCTACTTCTACAATATGCTTTTTTTCCTCTAGTCAGTCACTACCAGTTCAAATGGCATCAGTATACATATGAAGTAAGGACTGTTTTTTCTCAAAGTGAATCACTTTATACTTCTTACACTGCACCATGTTTATTACTTTAATGCTCATTCCCAATTTGGAAAGATTTTGAAGCTCTTCACTGTTCTTTTTTGTTTAAAACACCACTTCATCTGCTAATCTAACCATTTTACTGTTCATTATGAACCAGTTTAAAAGACAGGTCCCAATACAGATTCTTGGGGGTTTCCAGAGTTTACATCCCACCACTGTGAGAATTAGCCATTTACCCCCTTTTTCTTTGCTCCTTCGTCTTAACCAGTTCCAAACCCATATGAAACCCCTATCCATCTTACCCAGTAACTGATATTTTTGTTGAGGAATTTTGTCCAAATCTTTTTGGACATACAGATATATCATGTCTAAGTGGCTCGACCTTTTCCATAAGCTTGCCAATACTCTCAGACAATTCTAGTTCAAGCATGAGGTTGTTGGGCGTCATGGTCACCTTAGGCAGGAAAGTACAGGGGGGTGGCAAATTCTCCCCTGGAGCTGGAGCATGCATTCAACTACACTTGCTGCTCTGGAAAGCTATGAATACAGAGCCTCTTCAGAGCTGTCCATTTCTTGAGAAAAGGTTTGTGCAGCTAAGGCATGAGGGCAGTGGTTCCCAACCTTGGGTAACTTAGGTGTTCTTGGACTAAATCTCTCAAAAACCCCAGCATGCACAGCTGGTGGGGAAGACCTCTTGAAAAATTCCAGGGCATACCACAGACAATTTTTCAGGTTGTTCCTCCCATAGTGCTGTGGCTCTGAGGACCCCTTGGAGCCAGGCATTCAGGAAATATCTGGCTTGGGGCCAGCCTCTGGGGATGAAAGATGGCCAAATCCCCCTCTTCTTTCAGCAGCATACGGAAGTGTAACCACTGCTGCTGCTGTTGTTATCCCCAGCCCAATGGCATTTCTTCTTTATTCAGTGATGAAAAGTGTGCTGAGGTCCTGCCAGCAACTTTATGTCTTCCTATGGTGGGTGGGGAGTGGGGGTGTAGGTGAATGCATGTGGCTTTTCTCTTTTTGACAGACAGAATGAATTCATCCCCATGTGCTGTTCTCCATCCTTTCCACAAAGTTTTTGTCCAAGTTGTGACCTAAGCCCTCCTGGACTTACTGATACTTTCTGCAGAATTCATATTACTGAATTGCTACTATTGTAGTTTCTCTCTCTTTGACAACAGAATGACATCATTGCCTTTATGGTCTTCCATGTCCTTCTTACAGAGTCTGCATCCAGCTCTGACCTTATTGCACTAGATTTCCTCATTCCACCAGATTTTCATTATGTTTACTATGCCTATGCAGCTCTTTAGAAGCAAGCACTCCACAACTACCGCCATCTTGGCTTAATAGCTTGTACCAATAGCATGGAAACAGATGCTCACAGTGACCTTCCCCAAATGGTATCTGCATTTTCTTCTTTGACCAGCTATCATGTTGTCCTGAGAATAGGTACTCAGCCTATTCCTTCCCCATCCTTATTGAGACAAACACATTTGCATCATCCAGAGATGGTTCATCTTGGACAGGAAGCCAGTTCCTGATGACATTTACCCAGGACTCAGTTTAAAAGATGATCTACCACCTTTTTGACACTAAATGCTAGGTATCTGGTTCCAGTCTGGTCAGCTATGAAATTCACTTGGTAACTATAATCAAATTCCTGTTTATCACCCTGCCATACCTGTCATGACCTCAACAGAGGAGTCCCCCAGCGATGGCAAACCTGAGGAACTGTAGACTCCAGAGCCTGATGGGATCGAGGACATGCTTGATTCCGGAAGCCCTGGGCCCACAGGGAACCAGGAACCCAATCCCACATATCTGGAATCTTGGAAACTCAGGAGCCACAGCCTGTGATTGATGAGGGCTCAGGAGCTGAGTGTGAGGAGGAGGGGGGACTACTTCCCAGCCCATCAGAATGAAAAAGGCTGAAGGCACAAGTCTTTGAAGCCCCAAGGTGGACTGTTCCACTACAAGGAAGGTCTTCTTATGGATAACTGGTCTCCTCATGAGTGGCCTCATTCTCCCAAGGAGACTTAGGGCCATACACTGTGGCTAGGTGCTTGCCTTGCTACCCAAACACCTGCAGCTGTATGTGCTGGGCGGGGTTCCAGCAACATAGCTAGAAAACAGCCTTCAGTGGGCTCTGCAAGCCACTGAAAGCAATTTGTTGAACAACCTCTGCCTTGTTACTAGATATCTGAATCCCTTGCTCTGGATTGTCTGGCCCTTTAGACTGCTTTTTGGAATATGACCTTGGACTGCACTGTCTGTATGTCTGCTTTGGTGAGCTTGATGTTTCCTGATTCTTTGGCTTGACCTTTTCTTGGTTTGGGGCTTTATTAGCCAGCAGCTTCATTGAGTGTGGAAGAGGACACTACCTCAGAAGGCTGTTGGGAGCTAAAATGCTGTATTGAACCCTTATAAGAAAGAAATGGAATACAAACAGAACAAATAAATAGAAATATGTAACACACACACTCCTTTCTCAGTTACTCAACTATCTGCAATAAAGTCACATTACAAGGGTCAACATGACACATCCAAAGGAAGTATATACATCCCTATTTATAAAAGGGCACCATAAATCAGAGGGCAACTGGTATTTGTAAAGAAACAATGAGACCCAGTTTTAGAAAAGCCTCCTTTAGAAGCAAATCCTGCCATTTTGCTACCTATTATTCAGGCTTCTTTCATCTCTGGGACAATCCATTCTTACTAACAACCTCAGCTTCCATCAATACAAACACTGCAGAGTTTTTAAACTAATATTTTTCCAGCACGCAATTCCATGGAGAGGTGAACTCAGCGTTGCCATGGCAATACATAGACAGCATCTGCCTGGGAAGTAGCTGAAGGGAGAAACTGGAATAGAATTGCAAATTCCCCACAACCCAGGGAAGGATCTGAAGGAAAGGAAATGCAACATGACTGTCAGTGTGATCCACCAGAAGCCTACAGTGCTGCTTGAACAAGGGAGTACTGAGGAAGCCTGCTTTTTTGCCAAGATAGTAAACTCTCTGGTGGGGATGAAGTGCCTATTTCATGTAGATGCATTTGTAATCCCCAATGTGCATACACAATCCCCCTCAGACACACCCATTCCAATTGCAAGCCAAAGGGTCTATCATTTCTTTGCCCCTCAATATGCCTGGCTGTTGCAATGCACTGAGATATATATATGAGCCAATACTGGGGAAGAAGAGGAGACAACTTTCTCTCTCTTTCCTAACTATTCCAAAAGAACCTCTTTTTCCCACAGAAGGATATACTGACCCCCATTTACAGGATTATAAATGCATTTAAGCTATAGAGTGGGATTAAAAAATTAGAGGTTTCCCTAGAAATCCAATCTGTATACTTGGGTGCATAATCCTTGCCACCTGGAAGGACGAGACCTTCAGGCTGAGGTGATAACAAAGCAGAATTCCAATGCCTCTCAAGAAACAGCAGCCTTGGCCCACTCTTGTCTCCAAGCTGCTTGCTTAGGCTGCGACCACACAGTGAAATGCCATGGGATTTGCTTGTTATAAAATGGATGAATTCAATTTTTTTTACTGATCACATGACACAAAGGCCAATTCAAATCACTCCAGCCCTTGCTGCTGCTATGCAGAGTTGTTTCCTCTCCTGATGGAGACATCTACTTTTTTCAACCCTGAATAATTCGAATGGACTTTTCCCCTTGTGATCAGTTATTTTGTTCTGCTAAGGGATGGAGTGGTGTCTGTGAGTGGTGTTGTGGTGACATAGGCAGCTTGGGCGTGATATTTAGGGACCATGGGACCATCCACCACCACAATCTGTCCTCTGAGTGTCCCTGATTTTTTTTTTTAATAAGCAAGCTCAGCACTGAGTCATTGCATTAATAAACTAGTGTACCACTAGATCACCTCTGTAGAAAAAATAATTAAAAAGTGAACCATAAGAAAGGTGGAAACATAGAAAGGAAGGAAGCAGGGCTGTGGGCTGAAATACAGATCACACTGAAATTTGAATCACTCTGCAGTCCCAGTGTTATTACTCAAAAGAAAAAATGGAAGTGGACGATAGACTGTGAATCAAACCTCAGCAAAGTCGAATCATTCCATTTCGACTTCTCACTGTCATTGCAATCTTAGACAATGATGCCAAGAGAAACTCTGGGCTGGTGGCATCAAACACCCAACCCTGAAAAGGTATCCCCAAGAAAAGGTCAAAAGCCCTCAATCTTCCATGGGAGGTAGAAGTTTCTCATTCTCAAGCAAGTCCTCCTTAACATTCCCCTCTCCACACACACATTCCATCTTTCTATGATTCTAGGTTGAAAACTGAAGTCTGCCAAAGGTGTGAAACTTTTGGGCTCCTTCTGGCACCATTTTTGTCAGTCTGTTCTGCACTGCATGACTGAAGCCATTTTTTTGCCATTCCAGTTTCAGAGTTTTATTCCAGATGCATCCTAATCTATGTTGATTTGTTCCTTAATTTATCTACAGATGCTGGATTTAGAGATTATTTGAAGCCCAAGTCACAGCAATAGCCCTTCACTATTGTAACAACAAGCAGCTTGGAACATGTGTGGATCAGCACAACACAGCTTTTATTTTGGACCAAACAACAAGGCTTGTGCAAGCCAGAATTCACAGTATAAAGATGTCTTTATCCTGGACCCATTCTGCAACTGCTAGCAAATTGTTGTGCTACACATACTATACCACAAATACAGCAAGCCACAAAACTGGTTTCAGGGGAAAAGATGTGAAGATATGCTTGGCAGACATTGGGAATGCTAAACATGAACCTTCAGAAGGGACTTCTCATATCTTCATATATGCACATGAAATATCTTCATATATGCACATGGAAACTTATACGAACATACTAATGAAGCCTAGCAGGATTATGGTTATGGCAGCACTATTGAAAATGTAAGACCTCTGTACTGGTAGGTCACATTGGTTGAAGCCAGAGATAGTCCATGGTGCAAGCACCTACCACTGAAGATGAGGCAATTTTCTTGCTTGAACTAGGAGCCATCCAGGGTTAAAGCTATATCATCAGAAAAACAGATTCAGTCAATTTGCAGCAGAAGTATAGACAGTAAAGATCCCATTTCCAAAATGGCCTACTTGCTTAAGGTCTACAGCATAAATACAATCTTGAAACAGGATTATTCTCTATTCTCATCTTTTATGCCTATTACACAAAGATCATCTACATTTGATATATTGCTCCAAATAGCATGTTTTAATGTGCATCTAACAACTATCCCTAATATCTAATGGCAGTCTTTGTAGAAAAAAGGTATGTCTCCCAGATATTAAGTTTAATTTCCTCATGGTATGAAATCTAATTTACAACGATGGACCATTTGTACACTTGAGACTTCTACATATGCATATCTACTCACCAGGCTTCCACAATCTACAGATCAAAGCAGTCTTCTCTTGAGATTCCAAGAACACACATCTGTTAGGCAATCATGTTCATGGCCTTTTAATATTAGAAGGAATAACTGATGTGAAGAAATGCTTTTAAGGTACGTAAGACAGTGATTTACATGAGACAGCCCTTTTAAGAACAAAGACTGCCATTTGAAATCAGAGCTAGCTGCCAGACGCATGTTAAAGGTGGGCTTTTTAGAGGGGATACATCAAATATAGACATAACTTTAAGAACCTCATGAAAAAGAAGACCACAGCGGACCAGATTTGAATCAACCAAGGCTCCCTTAGTATGCTTACCCTAAAAGTATCAGTAAGATGGGAGCCACAGTAATGCGGGTACTTCCCAGTTATTTCTGGCAAAGTCTGAAGAGAAGTAATTGCATGGGTAGGCTGGCTGAAAGGGTTACCACACCAGAACTGCTTTGCTGGTGACACTGCAATGAAAAATTGCCACGCCAGGTGGTCTGATCACCTCCTTTTCAAAGCTTATCAATGAAGCATGGGATCCACATTTCAGCCTACTATAGAATAGATCCTATCCTTTCAGATATTAAAAGAATTATGTCTATGAGGTTACACAAGTCTTTAATATAAGATGGGTTGTCTTTGGAACAAACATCTAATTGTTTGGCTGACTGTCTGCTGATCATAAGTCAACCATGCACTGACTATACTCCTGAGGCCAGGAATATGGCACAGGCTCTGCTTCTGACCAGAATGTCTATATGACTATGTGTGTGTGCGCGCACACACACCTCTCTGTGTTTTACCTATCAATGATGGCTAAGACACAGCAGAGCATCTAGCTGGCATATGGTCACATTAATTTATTTTCTGTGCATAATGCTAAGCTTATTATACTTAATAAATATTGTTTTTACTGTCTCACAGAATGCCATTTGTATCAATTGTCCTAAGATTCTAATTGCTTCCCAAATGCACAACTACTGCAAAACAGTCTGTCTTTTGAGGGAGAAAAATCATCCATATACACTTCTAGACCTGACATTTATTTCTTAGGACTGACTACTATGGGACATGGTTTAAAGATTGGATCCAATACATTTCATGCCTGCGAGACAGCTAGGGGAACATAAAACTGACAAAAGCTGCATCTAAACCTACAAATTAACTTTTAAGAATGCTCAGAAGCAGCTACCCTCTCATCTCTCAAAAGCAACAGGGAGAAAAAAGCTAGCTGAGAAGTTTAGCTATCAAGCTACACTGCTAATTAATTTTCTGGGTAATATCAAAGACTAAGGGAACAGAAACACGTAGTTAAACAACATTCTTCGTGAACCTGGTCCACTCCAAGTGTGATGCACTGCAACTCGTATCAACTCCAGCCAGCATGCTCATTAGTAGGTTCTTGGGCAATACAAATGCAGAGTGGGTGAGAAAAGAGAAAGTGGCCAAGTAAGGAAATTTAGGGTGTTGTTGCTTGAAAAAAGCAGCTTTTCCAAGTTAGGCTTGGACTAGCCTTGCTCTGAGTTCACCCTCAAGGAAGGGTTGCATGCACAGAACGTAAATGCAAAACCAAAACCCTAAGATGCTAACTTAAGAGTTACTGGCTTATTTCAGACATCACTTTGAACTGTGACTTGTGCTAAAAGTAATTTAGACTCAAACAACAGTCTGAGTTTCAAACAAGCAGCAAGCAAACCACAGTGTAGGGGTGTTTAGGAGGTTGCTGTCTGATACAGTCGCTTTTCTAAGCTTAGGCTGGTCTTGTTCTGAGTCTAGCATCAAAGGCTTGCATGCAGTCCATAAATGCAAAACCAAAACCTGAAGGGGCTAACATAAGAGTTATTGACTCATTTCAGAAATCACCCTGAACCAGGGCTTGTGCTTTATGTTTAAGAAGTCCTCAGAAGGCTGAACACTGCAGCAAATGGTAAATAATTTTTAAAAATATTCCTCTTTGAATCTAGGATGATTATAAGCACTCTAAGGATGAGTGACAAGCAAGGCACCTCTTGTCCACACAGTGTGATGGTATTCATTCCTGGCATTTCCAGTGGAAGCAAAGCTGAGTGCTTGTGGATAACATGCACAAGGAAGGAGAAAAGCAGACTTGCTTATCTAACACACACAAAAGCAACTCTCTGTGGCTGTGGCATGATAACAACTTCAATGAGGGTAATTAAGGTGCCAGAGAAGGAAATGCTATTAAGGAAGGCATCCAGCAGCGCTGCTAACTGTGTTCTCCAAGCGTGCTTTGTTGTGCACGGGGGCATCCACAATCCTTTGACCTAATTAGGCTCAATCTGAGGGCAATAATTGGTTTGTAGGAGGAACAATAATAGGAGTGGGTTGGTTGTCCTGTGAAAAATCCACAGGACACACAGTGGACCAGTCCTCCTCAACGCCTGGAATATGGTTACACCACGTTGTAGCAACCATATGACTCAAAGAAGGCAGGTCTAACACTGTTGCTCTACTTTCACATTTGGAGCTCAAACAAGCTGGATCACATCCTTGTCTCTGGGCACAGATAGCAGCAGAGTGGCTTCTAACAGGATGGTGATCACCCAAACTCCCAAGGCAGCCTGCCTTGTTTGGTGCAGATGTCTCTCCTCAGCATAATGCTCATCATCATCCCTGACCAGCTAGGGCTGATGGGAGCTGGAGCCCAACAACAGCTGAAGGGCCACAGATTCTCTGCCAGTTTCCAAGAGCATAGCTCTGGCATGGCATCATTTAAAAATGGCTACAATGGTTTGCTGAGAGAACCTTCTTGGTATTCCAGTTTGTGCAAAGTTGTTTAATGCCAGGTTCAGCACCTCCCTGTCCAGTTAGGCGAGTCCCAAAAGCTTCTGCTGCACCTGATGTTCCCATGCATCTTCCTTTTGGTACTGAATGCCACATGCCATTTTTTACTAGGTCGTCTTCCCGTCAAACATAAACTTGACCACATATTCTATGCATTTAGGCACTGTCTGGCTACAAGAGAGACAGTCCTCTGAGGAGAACCAGAAGCAGCAAATTGGGGGCAGGGGAGTGGGGGTGGGGATCAGAGGGGCTATAAAATAAGACGGAAGAACTGGAGCAAAGCTAAGGCCTAACACAGCAGTTACAGGGCAAGTTAGCAACTCTTTCCTCTAGACTTTGGATGGATAGATCACCCCTATGCAGTTCGAAGGAGGTGTTCTTTTCAACAGCCAAATGTAAATGGAAGGAAACACAAGGTCTCTGGAGGTGCAAGATGGGAATCTTCTACTCAACTGCAATTAATCCCACCACTCAACCCCCTTGTCCCCCAGCCTAAACAGCACACGTTCCAGTGCTGCATTCTGGTGAATTATTTAGCATCCCCTCCAGCTTTACTTCTCTTTGCACCCCCTCCCCTCCTTGCCCAGCAAAGCAATGGCTACCCTCAGGCTGCAGAGGAATGGGGAGCATTCTTGCCAGTGTCCTCTGTGTGTGTGTGTGTGTGTGTGTGTGTGTGTGTGTGTGTGTGTGCGTGTGTGTGTGTGTGTGTGTGTGAGAGAGAGAGAGAGAGAGAGAGAGAGAGAGAGAGAATGATCAGCCCCTGTTCCAGTTGAGCTCCCATTCCTACCCTCCCTTCATGCCTTTATTCTGGATAATTCAGAACCTCGCATGCAGAGATGAAAGGCATACACACAGTGCCTCAGCTGCTCTGCCCTGCGTTTTCCCCCACCCACCCTGCCACATTTCTCTGCTTGATCTCCCCTTTATTTGCCTCACATTTTGCTATTGCTCCAGGGTATTGCTATTGCCTGGGTGGGAAAGCTTGATCCAGAAAATGAGGTACCTCCTCAAATGGATCCTCCTCCTTTCTCCACTCCTCATTAAATTCCTGAAGGGAGGGAGAGGGGACCAACAGCGCTGTGTGGAGAGAATATACCGCCACTGCTGCAGACTTGAGCAAAGGAAGGGGTCCCATTGGGACTGGAGAAGAGGCAGGGACACACAAGGCTTCCCAGACCAGACCGGTGTGAGTTCCTCCGCGCACCACTAAATAATAGACACCGCTGCACACCGACCACAGAGCGCCCTGGAGCAAGCCCCCCCCCCATAGGAGACCCAGAAGTAGTGGCGAGGGGGCGGCTACCTTGCTAGAAAGGACCTTAACGGATGAGACCCAGACAGACCATGATAGTGTCCAGCTAACAAGCAAGACCAACACCGTCGATTTCTCTCCTCCCCTTTTCACCCCTCCATCCACTCCCATTTCCCCAGGCACACCCCGCAAAAAGGCAGAAAGCAGTGCAACTCCATAGAAGAGTTTCTCCAGGGAGCCCTACAGCGGGCGGACACAACAGAGAGACAGAGAGAGAGAGAAAGTGGGGTGAAGCGAAATAAATGAGGAAATAAAACAGCCCCAGCCAACCCACAGAAGATTCCCACCCGCCGCCGCCGCGTGAACGCGCGAGGCGGGCACACAGAGAGAGGAGCGAGTTCGCCCCCCCCCCCTTTTTTTGGACTCCGGCCGAAGAGCGCGGTGCGCCGGAAAGTTGGCCCGGTCCGGGTCACCGCGGTCTTGGGCTCTCCTTGCTGGAAGGAAGCGCCACCGCCGGATCGCGCCCAACAGGCGTCCCGGCTCCTCGCCCGCCCCCAGGCTGGGGTGCACGTGTAGGGAGGGAGGGAGGGAGGGGAGGGGAGGGGAGGCTCCCGGAGTTGTTTTATACACACACAGAGACACTGGTTTGGGAGGGGGCACCGTCGCACGGGAGCGCGCGGCGACTACCTAAACAAAGGCAATCGAGGGATTGTTCCCGAAGCCCCGGAAGGAGGTCCCTCCAGCTGTAGCTGCCGCGGCGTCAGCCGGACCCAACTCCTTTTCTACGTCCCGACTTTCCCAAAGGAATCCCCGCCTCCCCGCCCTCTCGGACCATCCGAGCGCGTCCCAGAGCGGGGCACCCTAAAGCCTTGGCGCTGCCGTACTCCATTGTGGGAAGGGGGTGTGGCGGCCGCTCCGAGGGGAAGTCCCGAAAGGAGCGAGGCGCTGGGAAATTTCCGCCCCGCCCCGGCACCCCCACGAACGCGCCTCGCTCCCTTCCCGCGGCGCCCCTCCGGACCCACCAGAGCGGCGGCCAGCCCGCCGAGGGCGCCCGCCGAGGGCACGGCCCCCTCCCCGGGCGGCACTTACAGCCTTTCCGCGCTCCTCGGGATGTTCTTGGGGACGCTGCGGAGCCCCAGCCCGTGACAGTCTACCGTCGTTCCGCTGCAGGCGCACGGCGCGGGACACGCGCCGGCCCGGACCCGGCAAAAGGCCGCCCAGGCCAGGAAGCAGGCGCCCGCCCGCAGCCACACGCCGCCCGGCGCCGGCGCCGCCGGCTTCTTCGGAGCCATGCCGCCTGAGCTGGCTAGCGAAGCTCGCGGGCTGCTAGCGAGGGGCTGCCCCGCACATGATACCCGAGCGAGCTGGCTTGCGGCGACGTGCGAGGGCTGCGGGTGGCCGCGCGCGAAGGACCCGGCGCCCGCAGGAGGAGAACGCTCCGGCGGCCAGGGGCAGACGCAGACTGACACGCGCTCCCGTCCCCTCTTTCTCAATCAGACACTGACACACAGCCACACACACACACACGTACAGAGAGCACTCATCCATCAATCCCAGACGGCAGGAGAAGCATTGGCTCCGCCCTCTCCCCCCTCCTTTAGTCTCCCCCCCCCCGCCCGCCTTGGGCTCAGATATCCCCACCACCACCACCACCACCTTCTCAAACAAATAAGGATGGGGATGAAACGGGACAAGAAAGGCAGGCAGCCTGCCTGCTTGCCTGCCTGCCTGCCTGTTTATGGAGAAGCGCAGACGGCACACACTTGCAGGCCGACACACGGACACCTAGGCAGAGAGGGCTTGTGCGCACACACGAATCCTCGCACACTCCATGCACAAACAGGGACAATGAAACAACAGGAGCTTTCAAGGGAGAAACGGGAGTCTATTGTCGAGAGATGCATTCACGCATATTGTAAAGACACACGCAGAGAGAGTCCCAGCACAGACGCCTTTGCAAAGAGGTAGCCGGAGAGACAGAGAGGCCCAAGGACCGCTACAGCCTTGGCTCCGGCGCCCTGCAGTCCAGCAAACCTCCACTCGGAAGTTATATCCGCTGGACACAAACGCGCTTGGGAGCGGAGGTCTTGAAGGACGAAGCTGCTGCTTGTCTTCCGTCCTTGCCACTGTTACTTATTTGGTCCTTTGGGATTTCACCGCATCACCCTGTCTGTCCTTGAGCTCCCAAACTCTCAATCAATTAATGCATGCTTTGGCTGGAGCCCTGTTATTGCCACAGTAATAGCAGCTTTCGAGCAGTGCTCCTCTGAACCCAACTCTTAAGCGAGGATGCTCTGTTCCTTTAGAAATAAGAAGGGATCCGAAGAATCTGTGAGGATCCTCTAAAAGCGGTCTGAGAAACAAAGGTGGGGAACTTACAGACAGCATGGTTGGCTCTGCTTTTTAAGACCAGATGGGCAGGAAAGTGCAGATTTTACAATATGCATAGTGGAAATGCTAATTGACTTCAGACAGCATGGGGGCATGTGTGGCCAGTGGATGTTAATTGGACTCTCATCAGCACCAGCCAGGATAGCCAGTGGTGAGGGATGATGGGAGTTGGAGTACAATGACATTTGCAGAACCACATGCTTCCCATCCCTGGCTTCTAGTGAAATGTTTCATCCCAAGAACATTCCACTAGACCTCCGATAAACCTGTTCATATGCCTGCACTTCCAATGAGGTATTCTACTTCTGGCCCTAAGGTTGAAGCAATGCCAAGGTCTTCTGCTGGGAAGAGGGTTGGCCCTCAGAAAGTCTCTGATATGGTGTAAAGAAGTTCCAATAGCTGTCAATAGCTATAGTCTTTCTATCCAGACAGAAGGGAAGCAAGATAAAACCACTGTTTCACTTTTCTCTGCCAGCCTCCCATCCAAACTGGTCTCTGATGTGAATGGACTCATTAGTCAAGCTTCAATCCCTTGACATTAGACAGATGGGGGACATCTTTCCTCAGGAAAGTCTCTTCTTGATCTATAGTGACTGTCACCCTGAAGAAGGAAGGAAGATTTCATTTTTTTCACTCTAAACACCTAACAACAAAATGTTTTCTAATGCTAGTGATTGTGATCATCTTCCAAGGCCCCTTCCTCCTGATGCATATTTAAGTATTTAGAAAGAATCAATCAAAAATTGAACTGTGCTTACTCTTTAGAGTAGCCCACAATATTTTGCTTGTTTCCATGTATATTACTTCTGATATACTACATTGCATTTCACTTCTTATAGTTTCCTATAATTCACATTTCACAGGGTTCTTCTGCCCTCCCCCCTTCACATTGGACTGATTCCATTTCCTTATGCCAACTAGACTCACAAGGGAACAAACCCTACAAAGTCAACCACAGTAGCAATGTAAATGCTTGGCTGGCTACCACCTTATCAAAGTGTTTTTTTAAGAAGAATGGATTCTCTGGCAAGCAGTCTCAGCCTTGGTGGGCCCTGGCATGCCCATGGCAGCCCATGTGCTGACCCTGGGCCTCTTTGCCAGAGCCTCCATCATATACCATTATCTACTTGGGCATTTGGGCCTCCACAAGTCCCTGGACTTCAAGCCCAAGATTCAACCAATACTATGCCACTGTAACATTTCGCTATAGATCCCACTTTTTTTGTTGTTATTTCTACTATAATTATTGAACTTCTGTTGCTTAGAATCTCACCACTACAATAGCCCAAATGGTAGGAAAGAGCTTTGATTGGTTACTTATTTAATTTTCATTCAATCTATCCTTCAGGGTGCTCAGGATGGTGTACATTGTTCTCTTCCATAGTCTATTTTATTCTTATAAGAGCCCAGGAAGGTAGGTTGGGCTGAGAAGCAGTGACTCTCCTAAGGACACCCAGTGAGCTTCATGGCTTGTCAGAGATATCTGTCTTCCATGGATGGAAGGAAGAGAAAAGAAGGTTATTGGCCCCCTTCAGCAATGGCAGATTTACAGAGATGGAGGGGGAGAGATTGAGAGAGTGGCTACGAGAGTAAGCCAAACTTTCCCATTGCAAATGCCACGAAAGGGTCAGAGGAGTTTATGTAGCATCCGGATAAGTAAGAATTCTCAAGGCCCTTCTGCACAAAATGTAATTCTTAATCATGGAAGTCAGTCACCCAGCAGAGTAGGGGTGGGCTGGACTCATTTTATCCTAGAGGCAACACAGCAAGTGACAGTACGAAGAAATACAGCAGGCAGTCTTGGCAGCAGCAAGTAGAAAGTTAAGTCTATTAATCAGTAAAATAACCCTGCAAGGCTTCTTGCTTGGAGAGAACCCAAGAGAACAAGCAAGTATATAGAAAAGGGAGGGATGTGGAAGATGAGTGAAGCTGGAACCACTGAAGTCTGAACCACCAGCTTACATTGGGCCCAGCCCTACACCTTTCTGTGAATCTTTAGTTTGAATTATTATCCAGAGAGCTACCAGAATAGCATTTCTAGAAAGAGTTCACATGAGTGTACTTAACATTCATATATCCCAAAGATGTGACACCATATTATTAGAACCACACTGAACCCATTCACTACCAGTGTTATGTTATATCAGACTCTGATTTAATCTCAGTTACATTCAATGATGGCGAATCTATTTTCTTCCATAAGTGCTGGAGCATTTGAAGAAGAAAGAGATTAGTTATGCAAAACTTCTCAGTATGTTCTCTGACTGAATCATAACCCATATTCTGTTCTTACTTTATATCAAAGGAACTCATAGTAGGATCAGTCTCTCATTAGCTGCCTGGTAAAGTACCGTGATACCATCTGCATGTGTATGTGTATGGTGTAAATCAGTTGGGTATGCCAGGTTTTAGAGCATTGGGTGAAGTCTCAGGAAACTGCTTTTTTTTCAGGCAAGGAGACAAATCTCAGGAAAATGGCACAGGAGGGGGGCAATATTTGATTTTCATATTCGAAGTGGCTTTATGGTTGAGACACCCGTCTCCAGCCTTCTCAGCTAGTGTTACAGCCCACTTGCTCAGCATGGGAGCATTTTTTAAATATGTGTTGGTATGTTCAAATTGCAACACTGAGGGGAAGTTGCTGGTGAGTGTAGGTACTCAGTTCTTTTGTGCTGTTGGGAATGGGAGAGGGAACATCAGCACAGCGACTCGTGACTCTTCTTATTGCACAAGCCCTGGAAGTAGAAGTACAGAGCCGGGCTTGGGACAAGACTAAGTGGGCTGGGAGTGAGTTTTTGAGCTCCAGCAGTGGTACAGAGCTTGGAAAACTCTTTCCATGCCATACATGCTGTAGGTAAAGCAGTGTGGGATGCAAACCCTAGCAGCAATGGCCGCAGCTGCTGGAAAATCTGCCATCTAGTTTAACTGCCAAAAACTTGTCTTTGTTTCCTGGCTCCCTGAGTTGTCAAATTATCCGGTTACCTGAATTTTGCCTGGATTCTGGGCTCCTTTCAGTTGTGCCCATTTCCACAATTAGTTGTGCCAGAAGCAGTTCTGGTCCTCTCCCAACCTTTATCTGATCTGCCTCTATGAACTTACATGGTCCTACCCCCATGATATCAGAAGAATTACTCCCTGGTCTCAGGTTTTCACCCTGGAATCTCCAGGGATAGGTGCTGCTGATCTGGCAGCTTTATACATTGGGGATGGGTGGTGTTGTGGCTTGAGGGACCTACTTCATTTTTACTTGAAATTTTACTTGAATGCCAAATCTCTCAAGCCCCGTACTTAAAGAATTCTGAATATAGGAGTTTAAGTGCTAGAACTGAAGAGAGTTTGTAATCCTTCGGCACAAATCTACTCTTGGTTGTTTCAACCAGTATCATTCAGTGGGGATGGAAAGGTTGAATCATTTTGTTGCTAAACAATTAGAAGCATGAAATACTTGGTGCCCTATTGCCGATTACTACAGAATCTACTACTGGATGCAGATCTACCTTCTGTCTGACAATGCATTTCTAACATTTCACTATTGTGTTACTTTTCAGACATGATTTTAGAAAACACTTGCAAGTTACAAAATGGCCCCCAAATCTGCAAATGGCTCCTTAAAACAATGTTTTAGATGCAACAAGTAAAAGTAGCAAATCACATGTACAAAAGTAATGCCATTGAGTAACAATATTACCTGTTTTTTTTTTTAAATTCTTCCTTGTTACTGTAAAAACAAATATCACCAATAATATTGTTTATTGTAAAGTGTTATTTCCAAGTCCTACTAGCGAGCAGCATTAGGGAAGGGGCTCTTCCCTTCATGTTCTAAGGATGGGCTGCCAACAAGCACCCTGCTGGCCAGCATGGGAAACATGATGGTGGATTAAATGGATGATGAGTCTAACACAGCAGGTGTGTTCACCCACATTCCTCCCCTTTTGTAGCCTCTTCACCTCCCTGTTCCCCAGTTGTCTACATATACTATAGTTCTGTTGCACCTACCACTCTTTGTTGCTTAATGTATGTCTTTCCTGGCCATACCTTAGTTAGAAGCAGCAACTGTTCGGCAATTGATAGGTTTCTATCAGAATCTAAGGATTTAAATTGTGCATATTTATGGACTCTTCCTGTGGCAAGAGTATAATAAGTCTACCCAAGACATCATGTACTGAGAGCAAGAATGCAGAGAGGGCAATCTTCTCCTTCCTTGGCCCTGTCTTACACCTTATGTCTGTTGTAAGGAAGAGGTGTTGAGATTAGTTATGCCACCTTTACTGCTGACATATGTGTAAGTATGGTTCTTTTTTCAGTGCAGAATCGATTTCAGGATGCAGGATACCTATTCCCATATTTGGCCTTGGAGAGCACTTTTACTTTGTAAAGCTGCTCAGGGAGACATACAGAGGGGTACGTAGGTGGCCTTGCATCCCTCCTACAACTATGGCATCAAAAAAGGGGAAGAGGTGTTTCCATGCCAGACCTATTTAACACTACTGCACTTTTGTGCAGTCAACACAAAGTGGGATTAAATTGCAGCTTCCAAAGAGTGCATAACAGACCGCTATATAAACCAGGGTTGTTAGGTCTCAAGGTACCAACTGGTTTGGCTGAGTTACATAACTCTCTGGGTCTCCAGGCAGAGGGAACAAGTCTCAGGGTAAGTAGTGTTGGAAGAAAAGTTACCTACCTACCTACCTACCTACCTACCTACCTACCTAGTGGGAAGTGGTATTGAACCCTGGTCCCTGGGTATCCATTTTTACCATTTCCAACTTGGTGCCACAGCTCACTGACTCAATATGAAGGTGTCTGCATATGTGTTACACTTTTGCAATGTTGGTGCATCAAAAAGCCTGGAGCAAGGGGACTGGGGTGGATGCATACACTTTGGGCTCATCATGCCACTTGGAGCAGAGCAACAAGTGCTGTGCCAGGATCATGATCTTTTAGCTGTTTTGTTGCAGAAGGCCCAGCAGCAGTGGTGCAGAGCCTGGCGGGGGGGAGGACTCCATATGGGCTGGTAGTGAGCCTTTCTCAAGTTGTAGCACCAGTAAACAACTTGGGGAAAAATCCCTGTGCATCACATGTGCTATAGATGGAGCCCTGCAAGATGCAAGTCCTAGCAAGAATGCCTGACTGCCAAAACTGTGGCTTTTTTCCCTTGGCTCTGGATTGTTATATTATATAATTACTCAGGATCTACACAGATTCTGGACCCATTTATCCAGATCATCATAGCGTTCCTTTCCATAATCAGCCAGCCCATAAGCCTCTCTCCCAGTCTTTGCAAGGCCTGCTCCTAACTGCTGTGAGATCACAAGAGCCTGTCTCCCCTTGGTCTTAAGTTTGGCCCCTGAAATTTCAGGGAATTGGATGAGACTTGGCAATCCTAGTATTAACTAAGAGTGCTTATCTCTGTGGCCAAAAAGCAGCTCTTAGAAGGCTGCGGACACATGGAGATGGCATGTGTAATTGTATTGTGTCTAGGGGTAGTATTCCATCCACTTGATTGTAAGCTCACTAGAAGAGAAGCTTCTTGTAAATCATAGTTGCTCAATGTTCAGGGGCTGTGGATACTAGTTTTTAAAGATAACTTAATTCAGAGCCTGGTAATAATTATAGTAAAAATTATAATAATCCTTGTATTTATTCTTCACAAAGAAAACTTTGGATTCTGTAAGGTAGGTAGATGTCTGTATAAATTCTCAGTTTGGACCCTTTGTGATTAAATTGTAAAGAAAGACCACGTTCCAAGAAAATATACATTTGTCCAACAGGCTTGCAATCAATAATGAAATTCTATGAGCAATAGACTGGGAGCAAATCTACCTTAACAAAGGGTAAAATAGATTAATCCTTGAAGGTAAAATTTGTGGGAATAATCCAGACTGAAGAAAATTAAACTCTAACCTGAGGTCTTCTTACCTGCTAATTGAATTAAGATCTGCTCTCTGATTGAAGTAAAACTGGCAGTGAGCCAAGAAACATGGGGCAATGCTAGTGGTACAGATGCCAGGGCCAGATAAAAACCTTTAGTAAAGACCTTGGAAGGAAAGATTTAGGAGAAGAGTCTAAAGGAGGGTATTAATGAATTCCACTGCAGTAAGTAAGCCTCCCTAAAGGCTCTTCTGGATGGGGCATTTGACAGAAGAAAAGGCAGCAGAGCAGTCACAGCCCCTGGAAGCCAGAGGTGTGTAATTTTACTCATAGGCTATGATTTTAGCTGCCCAAGGTGAAGCTTGTGGCAAGGGAAAGACTTAGGGAAGCCTGCACTTCTCCCTCCAGCTCAGTGCAGAGAGTTGCATAGCTCACTAACGCTTCAGGCAGAAAATTGTGGGTGTAATAAAAGGGGGGAAATGGTTAATTATTTACCTTGTTATTATTATACTATTTATTGACTTGGATGGGGAGAAGTGCATAATGAACGTTCTGGCTCACAAGCTGAAATAATTTGGCTGCCTGTGGATAATATGCCCTTTGACTTGGGGGAGGGGAGAATTTTTTGCAGCTCTGTCAAAGGCAGCAAAATGGCTTAGACTGGCCTTGGAGATATGCAAATACTAGTTTAAACCAATTTAAGGAGTTTTACAGATTTGAGGAATTTAACAGTGGGCATGGCAAGAAAGGGCCAATGGGCCCATATGAATGGGTTCATCATTTGGGATGAAAAAAAAGGCTGAAGGACATGTTTAGTTTAGTGTTTTTTAAAAAAATCTCAGATAGGTTGCTAATTAGTACCTGCAAATCTCAGAACTTAAGTCTTCTTTATTTCTTTCTCTCTCTCTCTGTCAGTCTGGCACAAAGGTAAATATTTGTACCCAATGAATAAGCTGTCCAGAGCAGTCTAGCAGCTTGCATTTCATCACTATGCAACCATTCCACGTCTCCTTTATCTTACCAACAGATTTCTTTCTTATCTGATTTGTTCTAATTGGACATGGAATACTGTGCAGTTAAGGAAGGAACTGAGACAAATTGGTCAACTTTGTGGGGTACCATCTCCATGGAGACGACATTCTTTGTCTCAGTCTTCTTACATCCTTCAAAGGGCATTGGGTTTTGAGTAGGCACAGCTGCAATCCTTGATAGATTATATATTTTGTATATAAACTGGGCTGAGGTAAAGATAATCTTGTGTGAATCAGAATGACTGGAGTCAGAGTGTAGCATGTGAAAGATGCCAGGTGGAAGCTTTATTTTACTGATACAAGAGACTGGCTTATACCTGGGGTACCAGAGGGCAGCATATAATCCTCACCCACAAGTTAACCAGGAAGCCCATAAAAAACGAGCTTTGCAGTTGCCTAGCAACCACAATGCACAATCCCTCTGGGTAGTACTGTTTCAGAAATCAGTGGTAGGCATGACAATGAAGGATGTGTGTACAAAACTGGGAAGAGTAAGATCCCAAACCTGAGGTAGAATGCAAAGTTAATTTTCCTGGATGATACCTAAGAACCTCTGGTCTGCACCCCTCCCCCCTTAACACTGGATCCATAAAATATACTTCACTCTACACTAAATGTGGTCCTGTTAGTCCCACTCAAGGGACAAGCAGATCCAAATAAATGAGAAAGAGGAAGGTGCTGAATATTTAAGCAACCGGTATAGGAATCTCAGAACATACTGCATGTTGAAAATAAGAGATTATTCCCCTCTCCACTCAAAGCACTTTCAGTCAATATAGCAAGCTGCTCATGTTGTAATGGGTTAAATTAATTATACTTTTCATATATCAATCTCTAATTTAGGATCTTACACTACAGTGGATGTAGTAACTGATTCTTTGAAGAACTTGAAAAGCCATGCTAGAAATTCAGAGAAGCCTGGCTACTAAATATTTAACATTTTAACTGGAAATTTAACCCTTTTTATTTTATCCTCATCTTCAATACATCTGTCAGTTGTATCACGTACATCCAGTTTAAGATGTATTGTCTAGGCAGAGCAGAGATGGAGAATTGTTAGCATTTGGGTTCGATCCAGCATTCAGTGCCTTTTTACTCAGCCTATGGTCACTCTTCCTTGGGCCCACAACTTCTTCTTGGTCCATCCTGTCCTCCCCACGTTGCACAAGGTAAGATGGTGACATTCCAAGTGCCTATAATTAGTGCTCCACATACACTCTTGCCTTTCTCGTCACAAGAAATCAAGTTGCATGATACTCGGGCCCTGAGTGCCTCCAATGTCACAACACTCATAAATGTAGGTGTGTTTGCTTCTCATTTGGTAGTATTCCTCAATGAGTATTGGAGTGCAGATAATTCTCATTGACTTTGTATTGTCTCTACCAAAGCTTGAAAAAATTATTGTTATTTGAAAGGAATTATTACAAAATGTTAAAAAAGTATTCTCAAATTTTTCATTACATTGCTTGTTCTTTTTTGTTGTTGTTTTTAAAAGTCAGTCGAAAACAGTGAGGATGTGGCCTAACATTGGGAGGGAGGAATACCTTCAAAATGCCCCCAAGTTTTACTAATGTCTACACTATTTACATTTGTTCCCAAAGAGTTAATATACAGAATGCCCATTACTTTGCAGCAAGATGGGGGTATGGGCAGAAGAAGAAGAAAAAAGAATGGCACGAAGGAAAGGAGGAAGGTGCCTCTGCTCACAGCCAGATTTAATGAGGGAATGCAGCCCTTGGCAGAAAAAAAAAATCTCCAGCCTTGACCAAGAATTGTTGAAAGCAAATATGAAATAGCTGTTGAATCATCAGCATACCAGTAGTTACAGTGCAATCCATACTAGCCAGGTGCCTGCTATGGCTTAACAGCTTCTACCTCTAACTTTATGCAGATTTGATTATACTGTATATATATAATATATAATATTATTAGTGGCAGTTTGAATTTGGTCCAGGACAAGGGGGGGCCTGCAGCAGAATTCCCAAAGAACCAAGAATCTTTCACTAGGTGATTGTGGGCAATTTTCTCTCTCTTTCTCAGTTGTACAGAAGTTCTTCCTGTCCCCATCATCAGCTCTCCTCAGTCTGTGCCCTCTAGACATGGTGGACTATGGACCTGTCTACACTGACCATTTTGGTGGAGGCTGAATCAGGCTGCAAAGGGCCAGCTGAGATTGGGCAGAGGAGCGATGTGCCATTTGGTGCACTTCTCCTGTCTGAACAGCATATCAATCTTCAGCTTGTTTTGCTGTCAACTAAACGCTTCTCCTGATCATCTGTGGAGGGTAAGGGAAGTGAAGTTACTTTTTTTACCTCCACTAGATTGTTGCTGATGTGATGAATCACTTTGATTAAATTAAAATATGTATTTTTCTTTGCCTCTCTGTGTATTGTCAATTGAGAACGTGCCTGCAGCCATGGTTTTGACCAGCAGACAGGCAAAAAATGTTGTTGTTTTTTGTAATTTAATCAAAGTGATTCATTGCATCAGTGACAATCTAGCAGATGCAATAAAAATAATTTCACTTTCCCTGATCCTCCGCAGATGATCAGGGAAAGGGTTAAATTTCCAATATTCTGAAGCAGCTTGTAAACCACTTTAGGATATCAGAAACTGACACTAGAAGCAGCTATAATGCTCTAGTTTAGTCATTTCCAAGCGATCATACTCACTGAGCATGAAATAAACTACAGCCTTCTAACCTGAGAGGGGCTCAAAAAGATGCAAGTTGAGGCAAATTGGTCCACTTCAGCAATGAGTGGATGCCAGAAAAAAGAGTGGACCGACCCGACCCGACCCATAAGTGCACCAAACAGCAGGGCAAATGCCCATGTGGACAGCGTCTATAACTTTTTTCACATCCAGCCAGAATGGCCGATGAGTTGTACTCAAATACATCTGGATTTGGGAAAGCTGTTGTTAGTCATGTCAGTTTTATTTGATCCATAGTGACACCAGGTACTTCCCCCTTTTATTTTAATTTATACAACAAAATATTGTTTTTGTGTTCGTCTGGGGTTACAGTTCAGTATTATTTTCTTCTGTTCCTAGTGGAGTCACCATTAAAACCTTCACACACTCTAGTTTTCTCTCTTCACCATTGATTATGGAAATCTGTTGTCCTTCCATTCTCACAAAGTCTCTCTAAAAGTTTAGACATGTCCTTACATGACTGCGATTAGATTGCTAATTAATCACTTACATCAAGTTCTATATTACATGTCATTAATCAAGTTGTTTTTACAGTAAATGATTGCCATCATTTTGGCTTATCACAACAGCACCCCCTTGAGGCTAGCAAAATTGCTGCAGACAATGTTACTCATAAAGAAAGAAATTGAAAGTTGGGCCACTGAGCCCCAACTGGACTCAGTGTCAGGAGGGCCGAATAAATGTGATAAAATATATTAGTTCGTCTCCACTGTTATATTCTCCCAAACCCCTCTGTCCTTAGATCCTTATGACTGCTAGGCTCCAGTTACTAGAGCCAGCAGCTACAAATACTCGGAAACTAAAATAAGTTGAAGCAAAAAAACTATATCTGAGTGCTTTACAGTATTCTAGCATATTTTAGCAGGAATTCTAAATGAGAGGAGCTTAAAAACAGGACTTGAAGCAGGAGCCTCTTGGCCTCAGCTCTGGAACTTGGGGCACTCTTAGACTGAGCCCTGGAAAATGTGAGTAAAAGGTAAAATAATCTCAGGATTAGGTCCAGCCCAATAAATGTTGTTGCCATAACCCAGAAGATTCAACTTCAGTCCCGAGTCTTCTAATTTCAGATAGAAACAAACTAGGTACAAGTACACTGCCATTTACCTGTGGTTTGTGACAAAGTTGACCGAGTTAAATTTGAGGTGTTGGTTTTTTTTGTTGACTACATGATATACAGTCAGTCCAATCAAATAAGTACAACCTTTTTTCATTGGCATTTGTTGCTTTTTGTTCAGCCAGCAGGTGCTAGTGATATTTGAACTTGCATCTCCATGGTTGGTTGGTTGGTTGGTTGGTTGGTTGGTTGGTTGGTTGGTTGGTTGGTTGGTTGGTTGGTTGGTTGGTTGGTTTCTGGCATGTGTGTTTGCCTGTACCGGTCCAAAGTGGCAGTGACAAATGTATCCTAGGGCAACACTGATGGTGGGGCTTTAAAAAAAATGGCGAGTGACATAGTGTTGAATTGATATTACAACTTGTGAAAGTATCTTTTGCACTTCTTGCACACATCTTGGAAGAAGGTGCCCCTGAATCCCTTTACTGCCTTCAGAAGAAGTGAGCAAAGGAGGGTGCTGTGCAAATGAGAAGGCAGCCAGTACCTTTCTCTTTCCTCCAGATCTTTTTCTGCTTGTTCCCAAGGTATATGGTGCTGTGGCTGGTAGGGGCTTTAAGCTACAGGTTCCCCAGGCTCAGAGGTGACAAGAGAAGCACACTGTTCCAACTATGGGATGTCGACACCAACAACACTGCTATGGCAGGGTTGAAGATGGAGATAGCAATGGTGATGGGGCAAGCACGGGTGCCAATGTCCGTATGTCCACCTACTTCTCACTCCCCTCTCCTCACTGCACACATCAGCTGGATCATACTTTGCTGTAACCCAACAGACATAATCTTTCCCTTCTGCCCATTGGTCCAGCAAGCCATTCCTCAGCTACCCATTCTGCCCCTTGCATTCCCTTGGCTAACTGCAATAATGGCTGGCTTTTAAAGGGACAGGACAATAAAAAAGAAGGAGGGAGCAAGCAAGCAAGCAAGCAAGGCAGTGGAACTGGAGGTTCCACTTAGGAAAAATAGAAAAGGTATAGGGAGAGAAATATCTAATCAGAACAGAAAGACTGAATCTTTAAAAACATGCTTCTCAAATTAAACACTATATCAAATAAGTGCTGCAGCTTCACAAGTTGTTATATGGATGCAGTGCTACATCACTTGTAAATTTGTTTTTAAAAGGCAAATAAGAGGGTGGTGTTAATCACCCAGGAGGGTGGGGGACCTGTGATCACCATAAGAATTATAGCAATTTGACATGCAGTGGGACTCTTGACATAAAAATTGTCTGGAATAATTTAACATTCCATATGAACAGCAACAGTGATTTAACAGCCATAGGAAACTTTGAATCAACCTGAATCAACCTTGGACAGTTTCCTGGTCTACTTGCACCCTGTGTCATTTTTGTCCCTTTCCTTTGTGAACAAAGTTGATGCCAACATTAATTATTTATATTTAGGTGAGGGGAATTGCATTCTACATCTTGGGGGCCACAGCTGATTTACCACATCTGCAAAGTATCTTGATCTCCATCTCCTTTGAGATCATCAAGGTGCATCTCCTTCCCAATATGGCTTTGTTTTGGCTTTTAACGTACATATCCAAAGTTACCCAATGCAAAACATTATCAGTTAAAATTCAGTATCTATTCCTATCTCCCAGTTTATTTCTGGAAGTTATTATATAACCTTATGAATGAGGTCCTTGGTTGCTTCATAATTGGCCATTGCTGTCTTCCAACCTTGTTGTTTTATGCCATCAAGTCATTTCTGACTTGTAGCAATGCTGTGAATTAGTAACCTCCAAAAGGTACTGTCATTAACAGCCCTGCTCAGGTTTTGCAAACTAAAGGCCATGACTCCTTTTGTAGTCTCTATCTCCTGCTCAACTTTTCCTAACATTATTGTCTTTTCCTGAGAAACTTGTTTTCTCATCATGTGTCCAAAGTGTGATGGCCTCAGTTTAGTCGTTTTAGCTTCTAATGAGTTCAGGTTTGATTTGATATATAAATCACTTATTTCTTTTTCTGTTGGCCCATGGCACTTGTGTCTGGCATATTTCAAATTAGTTCAACTGGGACCCTATTCCAAATAACTTGTGCCACAGCTGAGAAGGCTTGATTTCTGGGGGATGTCTTTCTGCCCTCCCTTGGTGTGACAACCCATAGAAGCATGGCCTGTGAGGATCTGGTGGTGCAAGTTGATGTTCTTCGGGAAAGATGCTTTGACAAGTAACAAGGTCCCAAACCATGGAGGGCTTTATAAGTAAGAACCAAAACCTTGAACGTGGCCTGGAACATCACAGGTAACAAGTGCAGGTAAGCCAAAACTGGGGAGATGTGGTCAAATTTATTCACACTGGCAGCTGCATTCTCTACCTGCTTTAGGTTCCATGTCAGTCTTAAGGGAAAGCCCACATAGAAAGTGTTACAGTAGTTGATATTGGAGACCACTAGCACATGCACCAACGTCTTCAGGGAGCCTCATTCATATAGGGATGAAGCCGGGAGATCAGCCTTAGTTGGTTGAAGGCTGACCTGGACACAGCTACAATCTGGGAATCCCATGATAGAGCCAATTCCACGAGCATACCCAGATTCTGAACTCTATCTCTAAAGGGAAGTGTTACCCCACCCGACTTAGGGAGACAATTCCCAAACTTGTCAGAAGGACCCCTCAGAATAAGGATCTCTGTCTTATCCAGGTTCAGCTTCAGTCTGTTAGTCCTGTTAGTCCATTCCAGAACTGAGGCCCGGCAGTGCTCAAGCAGCCAGATAATATCCACTGCAGAGGATGTAAATGAGATACAGGGTTTTAAAAGGCTGCAAATTGATTGCTGGTGAAATCATGAAGATGAGGGCATTGCTGACTAGGATTAGTGATGTTGCGAACCACCCAGAAAAGCTCCACTTGCTGGTTCGCAGCCTCACTAATGATATTAACATTGAAGCCCTTTTTCAGTGATTTTAAGGTGCTGGTATAGGTCCTGATCAAAAAAAAAAAAGCAAAATGCAAAGTGTGCTGCTCGTATATCACCTTATAGAGATTAAAACACTCGCTGGGTGGTTTACAAGTTAATTATTCAGGCTACACAGTGCCCCTCCAGCAAGCTGGGTATTCATTTTACTGACCTCGGATGGAAGGCTGACGAACCTTGAGCTGGTTACCTGGGATTGAACACCTACTTTCTAGGCACCTCCTTGCTAACTTCATAGCTCAAAGCGCCTCCATAAACCAGAGAGAGAGTCAAGCTCTGAGGTGGAGAGGACATTTGGGAGCAATCATGTCAATTGCCTGGGCCACATCGGTGTTTATAGGCATGTCATTGTTATTGTTCAAAAATTATGAGGTACCTCTATTACCAGAGGTTCTTTAACACCTTCTGAAGGAAGTGGCATGTAACCCCCACCATAGCAATCTAGCTATTATATAAAGAATGGATCAAATTATACACACATCCATGCAAACCCCTACACTGATAACAAATGGGTGAAAATTCATTTAGTCTTCCATGCAGAATCCTGAAGGCAGAGGCCCTATCAACTGTTCTTTTCCTCCTCTTTACTTGGAGAAATTCATTAACTCTCCTCAGGGAAAGAGGGGGATAATTTACTACTTATTAGGCTAACTTTCCGCCTACTGTTGCCAAGTATGTCTGGCATTAATTCTCCACAGAGTCAAATACTGCTGTTTGACAGCAATAAGCCCCTGCCTCTTTGGAGAATCTTTGGGTTCCCAAGGGCTTGTCTTGATTGCCTTGGCAAAAGAAGGTTTCAAAGGAAGTGCATTGGAAATCACAGCTCATTGCAGCTCTTCAGCTGTATGTGGTTTTCTTTTGCATGGACACTACTGGCTTTTTTCTCCCTTGGCCCAAGAACTGAGGTACACATAATAGCCCTGGCCTGCTTTATGAATGAAGATGCAAAGAAGTTGCCTTCTCTATATTTATGGCCAACTGGAAGGTGGTCCTTGGATGAGAATCATCACTACTAGGCTCACACATTTGATTTGCACCATTGCCTTATACCACGTAGACTGTGACAAAGGTGGTGTGAATCAGTCTTCCTTAAAACAAGATTTTTGACATGATCATAGTTTGTAACAAAAGAGAAGCAAAGTAATACATTATAGGTGCCAGATGCTACTCACATTACCAAGAATTGCACGGGTGAACATTTCAGCCAATTATTTTTTTAAAATGACATGTAGTCATTTCTCCAGCTACTACCCTTTTTTGATTTCTAGGTGGAAGGAAACAGCAAGTCTCATGTATATAGACACAAGACACAAGAAGCCAACAATGAGTAACTAGCTCCCTCCTGTGGCTCCACGCCAGAAGTTTATTTCAAGAATAAAGTGTTATTATTACATTTACTTTAATATCAGAGATGTAGAACTAGGAGATTAATGCCTGGCCATTCAATTCATTTTAGTCAGCCAAGCTAAATACAAAACAAACAGCTACATGAAATGCAATGTTTGTATGCACTGGATTAGGACAGTGCTATGATAATGACTGTGGTTATGAACCATTTATGACATGTCATTGATGTGAAAATAGCTTTAGGGATCTTCCTTAGGTCACGCTCCAGGGATAAGATCAATTCAGGCTAGCTCTGAGCAGGCGTTCTTCAAATTATTTTGATTTTTGCCCAGCTAGCCAGCAAACACTGTTTGAGATGATGATGCTTTTCAATGGGAGTGGGGAACCTGTGTCCCTCCAGGTCAGTGGTAACAGACGGTGCAAGTTGTATTCCAAGTCCCCCAGCGCTGCTTTAGAACTAGCACCAGCTAGAATGTTTGCTATTGTGTCCCTCTGAAAGCTGTTTAAGCTGATTTGGGGGAGAGGGGGAAAGCTGATGACAAAGATAGCGGCTGAAATTCAGTAGTAAGTCGCAACTAGAGTGGGCCCATTGAATCAATAGAAAGTCTTTCATGACTTGACTCATCAAATCTCCAATGATTCAATACTGCTCAGGACAGCACTTGCCCCACACAAGTTGCTATATATAACCAGCAGTGTTTAGAGGCTGGGTCATCTGTCTTTTGCTGTTCTTAATTCATAGTTGGCTATTACTAGACTGAAGAGCAATGGCCAGTCTGCATTATCCATTTTAGAGTACATTATGTTTGTCAGCTGTTCAGTGCCAACAAGGATCACAAGTGGGACCTTGCCATGTGGAGTATTCTTATCCAGTTGTCCAGCTGTACAAGTCCATTTCCCCAAACCACTTCAGTTTGCTACACACTTCCTTCTATAAGCAGGCAGACCACATGTGTCTATGATTTGTTATGAAAGATCCTCTGTCACAGGTGTGGCTTTTTGAGATTTGACTGGT
This sequence comes from Intellagama lesueurii, assembly GCA_037013535.1. Classification (NCBI taxonomy): domain Eukaryota; kingdom Metazoa; phylum Chordata; class Lepidosauria; order Squamata; family Agamidae; genus Intellagama; species Intellagama lesueurii. Next base: position 215,920,861 of record JBAJHW010000003.1, read on the forward strand.
GAAAAAGCCTTCCCATTTTCCTCCAGACACACTCTATATATAGCAGGTGATATACATTCTTTGATCTTGAACTCCCAGGCTTCTTGTTCAAGATGGCCTGATGACTACAAGCAGTTAAAGCCAAGTCTATGTGGTCCTTGTCAGTGAAGGATTGTGACAGACATAACTGCCTGGCAGCCATGACAAATTGTGGACTCTTAAGCGGGAAATAGAGCCCTGAAATAGTTATCAAGAAGAATTGTTTGTGTTAACTTGAACATGAAATAAAGAGGCTTAATGAGGCTAGGACACTTGAACTGACTGCCTCTTTTCTCTCTAATCCTAAAAGCTAGTCTGTTCTTTCTCACAAGAACAAGACATGGCACTGCAGAAGAAATAGAGTACCTCTTTATCTCTCATACAGTCTAAAATATCTCAACTGAAGAGTCAGAACTGCAGTGGCATGTGTACTCTCCATATGCTAAAAGAGTAACAGCCACCAATTCATGTTACCCTTCTTAAAACTTAAACTACATCCCACACCCAATATCACAGATCACGTTCCCATCCCCATTTATTTAGCTGCTCCTATTTTGATCCATAGTAGTAGTTCGGTCAGTGATTTGCAGGAGTGAAAATGAAGAGGCTTTCATTTCTTCCAGTTTTTGAACTGTGCGTTGCTAATTTGTCAGTGCCAAGTCTGGAAAATACAAGATCAAAGGAAGACATCATATAGTCCTGTTCAGTAATGATGTAAGTTTTGCAACTTCAAAAATAATAATAAAAAAATCAGGAAACCTGTATTTGACATGTGATCATTGTACAATATTGCCAGTTTTTCTTTGCAGCTGTTCAAATTCAAAACACACATGTATGCAGAAATGCCCAAATTCTGTGATAATTCATATTCCCTATAGGATCCTGGTCAAGCACAGTTCAGTTCCAGAAGTACATGCTTTTAAAGTTAGCAAGCATGTGTTTGCAAATTCCTCCTCCTCTCAGATTTTACTCGATTTTGTCTCTAAATTAATAATTAACTGAAGAACCTATTAACAAGGCACCAATGCCAATGGTTATTTAATGCAGGAATTCAACATTAACAGAGAAAACAAGACAATATATCATCACATCACAACAACAAACACATACTTTACATTGTTACATTGCACACATAAGTAAAGCTTAAGAGTTTAAGAGCAGAGCACAAACACTCTTAGAGGCAGTTCCTTTCCAGGATCAGAATACTGTTGGAGTTGCTTTCACTCCCACTGTTGCTAATATTTGAATGGCATATGAGTTCTATATTTAAATATTCTTGACAAATTTAGTAGCACCCAGATTTAGAAAGCAGAGCTTCATGAACTTTTGTAACATTTTGCACAGTTCACAGGATAATTTTTGCTGGACCAAGAAAATGTATGATGCAACAAATGAAAAACTGAAAGAAGGGATCCAGGGTTGCTTGCTATCCTGAATCAACAGTGTTATTTTGGGTTAGAAAACACAGAGACAGTTACCTTCAAGGCCTAAAAGCCACTCATGACCACACCTAAGTAAAAGAAAAGAACTAGAATTCTTTTCAAGGTGTTTCACAACAGTTGTCACCACAAATCATCCTGCTCAGCATAAATGCTTTATCCAGTGCATCCATCTTCCTGATGGGAGGAGGACTCAAAAAAGTCAGATCAGATGCATTGTCAAACTGTATCTCGGGATTAGGTGATAGAGCCAGCCTAAGACTTGTGGAATCCCTCTTCCTCCCTATATATAAAACCAAAAGACTGTGTCTTGCCACTTCATTAATGTGGGCCTCACCACAGTAGAAAGTTACGGATCTACCTGGGATCTATCTATATAAGCCTCCAGCAACTCTACATGGCACATCTACTGCCACGTATGGTTGCAGGATGTTCATCTACACACATTTTTAAGAGGAGGAGGGGATTTATTATTTATTTATTGCAACTTCAGATTATTGCTGAAGTACTATAGTGGCTATCATTGAAAGCAAACAGTAGTGTTGCCACAACATTTCACCACTCTCCTACCTGTGCTTCTCTACTGCTGACAGAAGGAAAGGGGACATTTCTTTTATTAATTTGACAGGCTCTCCTCCTTCCCACAGAGCAAGTCAGTTGCCTTGTGTATTAATGAGCTCCTCTGTCTTTTAGTGCACTTCCAACAGATTGTTAGTCATTAAATTGTCAGACCCTTGGTCTTCTCTAAGAAATGTGCGTCAGAGCCTGGACTACAAACAGCAGGAGCATGACAGGTAGGGGGCAGCAAGACTGACTCCATCAGGCAAAGCTTCAGCTAAAATGTTTCCTTGACAATCAGCACCAAGGGAAGAACAAGAGTACCACACTGATGGTAAGTGCATGTAGGGGGACAAAGGAGTCACCATACCTTTGAGAGCTTTGAAGGTGATTCAGTGGACATACTAAAATAAGGATATGCTGTTCTTTAAAAACCGGGATGTGTGGGGGAATTTACAGAGGTTATTACTATAGTTGCTTTTAGCTCTTGACCTAAAATGTCCAAGTTACAATAGCACAGACCCAAGGAAGAGCTCTGTGATTTGTACGAGACAGCTCTGCGTACAGGTACTCCTCCAGTTCCATTAAAAACCACAACAGAAAGACTTCAGTTCCAAGAGATACTGAGATGAGCCTAGCTGCCGAGAGGACCTGAAAGCCTGACTCCTGTGGATGTTAATAGGAATTGCAGGATTTTAAAAAATGGCATATATAGTAAAGGCCCCTCTCCAGAAAAGAAAAAGAAAACAAAATATCAGCAGGAAGTGGAAGATAGAAGCCAAGCCCTGAACAGTTATAGAAAGATGGACATCTAGAAATACAAGGAATGAAAAACAATAACCTCTCCAAAGGGAGGCTATGTTGCAGATACAGTACTGTCTGGTCCATAGACAAGTGGTCAGGTAGTGCTCAAATGAAAGGAGAATCTGTTATTCTGGTACACACGAAGCTGTACACTTATGCGCCAGTAAGTGAGGTTAGAGGGATCAGAGAGTCTTGGCCCTGATGCTTTGCTCACAGCTTGCGGGGAGCACACATTTTCCACAGGTTTTTGAGTCTTTGTTGCATATATGCTCTTATCAAGTGGGTCCTCAAATGGAAGATTCCTTTGCTGAGGTCTCATGAAACTGAATATGTTTACAAGGATCCTGTGCCAAAAGAAGAAGAATTAGCAGATTTGTACTGTATTACAGAAGTAGAGTAACAAAACTATGGACACTTGTCACCAGAGTCATCGTGAGGTAGCCTTTACTTGCTATTATAGAAGCCCAAATCTTAGGCTAAGAGTCTTTCCACTTTAACACACTTGCTATTTTTCTATAGATCTTCTTTTAATTCACAGACTACCATAAAGCTCTTTGACTTGCCCATTCTGGGCAGCTTTGGGACTGACACTGGCCTTTGAACTTAGTTCATGGTTACATTGTATTAGAGAGTTCAGATTCAAACATATCATCATCCTTAGATCGATACTTTGGAAATGGGCTTAAGATCACAAGCTTTAAGTATACCATCTTGGTTTTTAGGTATGAAGTCCACAAATTTTATGCCAAAGAATGAAATTATAGAGCAGCTACAGCTTAAACAAACTAAAACATGGATGGGGAACTAGTTTGGGGTGGACAGTAGGCTCTCCCCACCCAATCTGGATGAGGTTATGGAACATGGCCAAACCCCTGACAAGTTGACAGCTAAAGTGCTGGCTAGAGCTTATCCATGTGTTGCTTCATCTGGAGACTTGTGTGGGAAAGGCAAAGGAAGAATGAGACTGGGCTTAGTCAACCTGCACTTTGAGAACTGGCTGATGCTAAAATTCAAGTTTTTGTGCTTCACTCTCCCTTCACCTTGCACATGTGGGGAAGATGACAGGAGAATGAAGCTGACTTCCCAGTTATGAAGATCTCAAGCTCCACTCCATCATTCATCTGAGACAGTAGACTTTGTGGAGCTGGAAGGCAACTTTGGAACCTTAGTAGAGCAGGTGTTCTGCCCACTTGCATTAAAATACACTGTATGTATGACAACTGAACTCACCTCTTTCCTGCGCTCCAAGGATTTCAGCTTTGCTCGAATCAGGGTGCTTGTTGGAGAAGAAGTAGGTGTCTGTAACTGGACAAGATATAAAATGAAACTCTGCCTTTCAAACTTTGCAGTACCCTATCCCCAATCAAGCTACCGTGTTTCCCCAAAAATAAGACAGGGTCTTATATTAATTTTTGCTCCAAAAAAAACAATAGGGCTTATTTTCAGGGGATGTTTCATTTTTTTCCATGTACAACAATCTACATTTATTCAAATACAGTCATGTTATCTTCTGGTTGCTGCACAATGGTGGAGGGCGGGGTTTCACTTAACTAGGGCTTATTTTTGGGGTAGGGCTTATATTACGAGCATCCTGAAAAATCATACTAGGGCTTATTTTCAGGTTAGGTCTTATTTTCGGGAAAACAGGGTAGCATGTGGCAGGTTGCTGCCAACTTGCTTGCCTAAATTAAGATTAACTTATAGAACACAGTTATCCATGCCCCAGAGGAAGAGTCCTTTGTTAAGGGGAAAAGAAAGGGTTCAAGAGCTGGGACACTACACAGACGAGAGTGTGTTAGGGAGCACTTTTATCCTGAAAGCATGTTGGCTGGGAAACTTTAAGATTTGGTGGAAGTCTGCTATGCTGACAGAATGCAATATATGCACCCCTATGACAGGAATGGCCCTAATACCGCAGCAAGGGCAAAACACAGTGGCTGTGGGCAGCACAGAGGAAGAACATACTTATGCCAAATCCTATACCCCTTCTATCGGTAACCACAACACAGGCCTCTGACCTGGTGCAAGAAACGCTGTCTGCTAAGGTGCCTATCGCCACAGAAACCTTGCTGGAGTGACTGGGCTAGTGATGCCTTCTCTCTAAAAGATCCATGTCAGCCCTGGCACTGCTCAATAAGACAATCAATTAACCACACTGGTTGTTTCTATGTTGGATGGAGGTAAGAGAAAGGATTCACTCTCCTCCACCTTTGTGCAAACTATTTAGTTGGCCTTCAGGATAAGACTTCTGGGTGAGAGAACAAAGAGCTTGATGCTGCCTGGGACACACTCTGTCTTAAACTAAACAAACAAACATTTTAAAGAATAAATCCAACAGGGAAAGTGTACACACCCCACAAATCAGGACAGAAATCAGTCAAATAAAACACACCCACAAACCCCCCTTGACCCCAAAAAATCAGGAAAAGCAAGAAGCAAGCAAATAAGGGCAAAAATTCCATCAAAGACCTCATCCAACCAAAACAATTAGCATATGGAGATATTTCTTTCCCACCACCACTTAATGCCTGTTTTCTTTGCTGCTCCCATACATCAGCAGGCAGGCAGCAAAAATAATCCAAGAAAGGAAAAGGCCAAACAGATCTCCAAAAAAGAAAAAGATCTCCATAAAATCAGGAGGAAAAAATTCCAAAAAGTTACTCCAAGGAGATGCATCGGCACAGGCAGACCATGTAGCAGTAGCAGCAAAAATAATCCAAATACTTAGAAGGTGGGGAAATCCCCCCAAAAATCAAGGAAAGGATCCAAGACAGAGCAAGGCACAGACAGACAGGACAGCACAAGACAGAGGGCACCAGGAGCTTGTACACCCACAAGGAGAAAGTGAAACAAAAAAGATAATTCCCACTGGGTCCCAACCAATTCAGCTTTAAATTTTTACAGCTTTAAAATTCCTGGTGCCCCTCCAGATATTCTGACTGGCTGCTGGCAACAGGGCTCATAACACTATTGGATGAAAAATTTCCTGGCTGACTTGACAGAAAAGGACTGAAAGAAAGGTTAAACAAAAGAGGGAAACAAGAAAAACATGAAACTTCTATTTTCTTCTCTTTAAGAGGCTTTCTTTCAGGAATCAATAAAAGAACACAAACATGAATAAGAGAGCCTCTTTTTGTGTTTTTTCCCATTTGTTAAAACACAGAAGTCCTATGCCTAGATATTGCAGCTCTTATCTTTTGCTCCACCATAAATGCCAAATAGGGTTCCTCTTTTATTCATGAGGCATCCAGAAGCAGGATTAGACCTAAAATATCTCCAGATAGATTGAGGGAGCCAACATAATACAAACAAATATGAAATGTAGACATCTACCAATAACTCTGTTTACAAAAAGAAACCTCTTAGTGAAATGAAAGGAGATCCGTCTTCCAGCAGTCCTTACCAGGCTGACATTCTCCTTACTGCCACTCTTTGGATCCTTAGTACTTGTAGATGGTGAGACATCTTTTCCCTTTCTGTCCAAAGATACATGACTTCCCAGGACTTTACGCTATATTAAGGAAAGGAAAATATTGTTTTGGACCACTACTGAGTACTGAAGAGAAAGATAACAGACCAATACTTCTCTATAGAACTCTATACCAACTTGTTAAGCAGGCAAAAGGGAAAGATTCACAATTCTCCTTTGAATTGCACAGGTATGAACAACACAGTTTTGGTTATATATGGATTTCCCCCAATCAGTCTTTCCCCTGAAAAGCTTTTGCACTCATGTTTCGGTCAGTATATTCTACCTTACATACCATGGTCTCTCTTGATTTACATTCATCACTTAATTGCAACACATTTCTATACCTGACATGTGTTTGGCTGAGATTTAGAAATTCAGTTGCTACTTTTTTGAACTACCAAAAACCTGTCTTCCCATTGAAACCTCTCACATTGGGGGAAGGGAGCCATAACTAAATGAGATGGCAATGAGCCATTTCAACTCTATCGATTTTTGTTTTCATGAGTGCTCATAATGAATTAGGAGTCCCAGAAAGCGGCAGGATAATTTAGTAGCAAGTATCTATTTAACTTCTCACCCCATATGCTCCATCTGTCAAAAATTAAGCAAACCTTATTCTGAGCAGTATGACTACTCAAGGCATTACTAATAATAGACTGATTCTTACCTTGATTAGGCCACTAAAGGAATGAGTGCGGGTACGTTTCTGAGTCTGTGGTGTGGGTGTTCCTCTCTGAGGAGTGAGAACTTCAGGGTGCTTCTGAAACTAAGAAAATGCATGCTTTGTTAATTCTACACAAAGCCCAATCCTGATATTTTTTCATGCCAATCACATTGCCCAAAGCCCAGTTCTATACTTGTTCCCAGTCTATTTCAGTACCAATTAAAAATGCTAGCTTTGATCTTAAAAGCCCCTCAGTGGCTTGAGAAAAGGACCCACCAGAAGTCATATTCTCCCACATACATCTTCCCTAAACACTGACATATTTTTAAAAGGCTTTGCTCTGGGTATTCCCACCAAGTGAAGTGAGATAGCTGGCCCATAGGGAGAGGGCTTTCCTAGCAGTGGCAATCTGACTGTGGAATTCTCTCCCCACATAGACTCACCTGTCAATTTCTTTAATATAAAAAAAGTTATATTGAAATTAACACAAGTCCTAAAACAACAACACGTGACTAAGAGTATAATGAAAAGCGAGCAGTGAGTATATATATCTAATTACATGAATTAATTACAAAAATGATGAATTGCCAATTAAATACTCAACAGACAATTAGTGACCCATAACAGTGGTCACAGCAAACAGACAAAAGAAAGGCATGTCAGATTTCATTAACATTGTTGTGAGTCTGATGTGTTTGTGCCCCTCTCAGTTGCTGCTTTAATTTCTCTGCCAATGCCAACTGTCAAACTCTATTTCTCCAACTGCAGATAAAGGTCTCACTGGCCAGTTTTCTAGGCCTGAGGTATTTTCTAATCTGCCTGTTTAAAAATAAAAACTTGGCACCATTTTTATAGTCATTTTGTGCCAGGGGAAGGCTTTTTAAAAATCCTCCCAGGCCTTTTAAAAATCTAGGATCCTAGGGTTTTGAATCAAAGTTTATAAGCTGTGTATATTTAATCATGCTTTTACTGCTCTTTCCTGGGAATTTTTGTGCTGCAATTTGCTGTTTTATGATGCTTTGTTTTACCACAGTATTTATTTTAGACTTTGAGCCAGCCACTGAACAGTGTTATTGATTCACCTACAGTATATAAATACCACAAATAACAAGCAGTACTACCTGTTGAATGAGCTTCTTTTTCTTGGCAGAGTCTGGCATATTATGAACATGGCGGAAGAGCTCTTTCAGGGCTTCTTCTGTATGCTGCTGAGTGTCTTCCTGATGACTAGAGGGATCCAACAGCCCTCGCTTCTTGAATCTCTGAAGTTGTAAGTCTTTGAAACCCTGCGGCGCTGGCAGGTCTAGGTCATCCTGGTGATATTCAGAACATTTAACACGTCAACCTTTTTTGTCCTAGCCCAGTCTCAGACATCTGTTAACATCCCACCCTAAAGGTGGCTTGTCTTTCATGAGCCTAATAAACCTGGTACAAACCTAATTTCCAATAAGAGGGCAGGACCTGGGCTGCACAGCTGAGGGCCCAACCCTTTCTTCGCCCTTTCCCTCAAATATATTGTTAGCTATACCAAGATGGTCCATGGAAGACTTACTTTGTTAAAAAATGGTTTGTTCAGTTTTCTAGAGTCTCTGTCCTAGACAGAAAGTATTTTATCAGTAGGGAGGTATAGCAGACTAAATGACAAATCCAAGGTCTAATGCTGTTTCTTCAATCCTCCAAAGTGTGGAATTTACAACAAAATTCTCTTTGGGGTAATTCCTGTTTTTGTGACTAAGTCAGTCATCAGTTTTCAGTCAGCTGACCTGACTGAAAACTGCTCATGCAGTAGGCTTCCTTCAATGATAAATTATCTTACCTTTGAGGCATGTGCTCTGGAGTCCAAGTAATGCAGTCTGGCACATTCCCGGATGTATACAGGAGCCTTAGATGGTGAGTGAAACAAGAGTTAGATGTACATATATAAGGCAAAGTGTCTCTGACTCTGAGATAGACACATGTTGGTTGCTTCAGCCCCTTGAGACAAGGACTGAGCAATTTTTTAGGTTCTAATAAATTTTCTTTACAGAAAAGATGGAACCACTGGCTTTTGGACAGTGCACAACCCATGAAGCCTTTGGCTTTAGCTCATGGCCACCCTCACAAACTTGAGGGGGGGGGGGAAAGACTGCATTTGTGCAAATGGGACCTTTTCCCTAAAACCACCTACCACACAGGTCAGCCAGTTTCAGAGGGTGGGTAGCAGCTGCAGAGAGAACAGTTAACTTCTGTACAAGTAAGCACCTCTCTGAACCCTTCCCCTGAAATTAGGCTTAGAAGAATGTCATATGTATTTGAATTGGCATGCCAAGATAGAGAGGAAAAGAAAGAGATGGAGAAGAGTGGTTTAAATAATAGCATAAGAATGAAGGAATATGTGTGAATGGGCAGAAGGGTGTAAAGGAGTGGGTATGAGTGGGTTGTGTGAATGGGTTCTGTGTAGCTTTGACCCACCACTGGAGTGGTGCTATGAAGGAATTCAGCCCTGGGGCTGAAAAAGATTGCCAACCTGGATCTGCAGACATAAAGGGCATTCAGGATTAGAGCCTAAGCCTTTGTTATTTCCTCAGTTATGTTGTATGCCACCAAATGCTTGCTTCAATTCCTAAAGGAACTCTTACTCTGTTTCCAGAGACTGAGTAGAACCATATTATTAACTACAAATCACAGCTGGCTAAATAACAGAGAGATTGGTGAGGACCTTTTTTTAAAAATGGCAATTCCTGTAATGTTTTGTGCAGCAGAAGGAACAGATACCTTGAACAAACCTCGACTCAGGGGTTGTGCAAGGTGTCTCTCCACCTGAGGAAAGAAGTCTGATTCCTCCCTCTTTGGTATATCTACCTTGAAGAGCTTTTGTGAGTGCTTGATCATGAAAGCCATCCCATTATTCAGTTTGGCAATGTTCTCCTGAAGGTCATTGGCTGTCACCTAGTAGAAGGTACGAAGGCAGAATAATTAGAAGACAACAGGTGTGTCACAAGCTCACCGAAAGGCTGATTTTCAGGGGAACTGACACACAGGAGCCAAATCCAAGAATATGGTCAGGCTCTTTTCCTTTTCCAGTCTGATTTTTTGTGCTGCTACACAAAACATGGCACTTACATTTCGAGGCCACAAAATGTGAGGCGCAAACATAAGAGCAAGATTATGAGCAGACATCTTGTTCTTATCCTGTTTCTTGGCTGTTTGATAGAGCAGATCCAAGAGCAGCTTCAGCAGATTGCGGTTCGGGGCTGGCAGGATCAAAAAGAGCAGCTGAAGGGCTTCAATCTGGCGTTCTTTATCTGGAATGCTGGTCTTGTTGCCCTTCTCATCAAATTGCGTTAGGTCTATAATTGAAAAGTTAGGAGAATATCTATAAACCTCCAGCAGGGCAGACTACAAGAAACCTCAGCCATGCAGAATTCAAGAATTCTGCCAAGTTTGAAAACCACTACTTCTTGAATTCTGTCATACTCCTTAGCATTCCCTACAAGTCTTCTCTTCCCCAACATAATCCAAAATCCCAAAAGCTTCATACTTAAATACTCCTACTATGACAAGGACAGAGGGAGTATCAGGGTCCTCAGTCTTTTTGAGTCAGTAGTTATTTTTAGAATGTTGAGAAAATGTCATGAGTGCTGTCATAAAATGGCTACCATGAGGGAGGTGCCCATTCACAAAATGGCTACTATAGAAGCCATTTTGCAGAAGTCAAACTGAGAAGGCTAAAAGACTAGTAATTTAGCCAACAACAAAGCAAAGATGGTGCCTCAGCCCCTGAACAAAAAAAACCTGTTCTTCTTAACTCACTTTTATATTTCTGACAAACACCTGTTTAACACCAAGCAAGCCAATTAATTCCTCCAAGTCCCCTCTACAGACATTCCTCTAAAACCACTTTTCCAAATTAATAGAAAGATCTCCCTCCCTAAATCAATTTCCCTGAATTTCTTACACAAATAATTATACTTCAATCAACTGTCAATCAATTCATTCTGCCATACAGCTCCCTCAGTGCCTCCACCTTCGTCTCTCCCCTCAGATTACCCAAATAAATATACATGTGAAAGCACACATGCATGCACACACAAACGCACACACACAAAATATTTCTGTCTCTGGATCACGGGAAGGAGGGGGGCCCCGGGAAACTACAGGCCAGTTAGCCTAACATCTGTTCCAGGGACGATGGTGGAAAGCCTCATCTAAGATAAAATCTTAAAACAGAAGAACAAGCCTTGCTGAGGGAAAATGAGCATGGGTTCTGTAAGGGTAAGTCCTGCCTCACAAACCTTTTAGAATTCTTTGAAAAGGTCAACAGGCATGTGGATGCGGGCAAACCAGTGAATATTGTCTATCTGGATTTTCAGAAGGCATTTTGACACAGTCCCTCACCAAAGGCTGCTGAGAAAACTCCACAGTCAGGGGATAAGAGGGCAGGTCCTCTTATGGACTGAGAATTGGTTGAGAACCAGGAAACAGAGAGTAGGTGTCAGTGGGCAGTTTTCACAGTGGAGAGAGGTAAAAAGCGGTGTGCCCCAGGGATCTGTCCTGGGACCGGTGCTTTTCAACCTGTTCATAAATGACCTGGAGACAAGGATAAGCAGTGAAGAAGGCCACTTTCATGCTAGGTATCATTAAAAAAGGGATTGAAAATAAAACAGCCAACATCATAATGCCGTTGTACAAAACATTGGTAAGGCCTCACCTGGAGTATTGCGTACAGTTCTGGTCGCCGCACCTCAAAAAGGACACTGTGGAAGTGGAAAAGGTGCAGAAGAGAGCCACTAAAATGATTACAGGGTTGGGCACCTCCCTTATGAGGAAAGGCTACAGCGTTTGGGGCTCTTTAGTCTAGAGAAAAGGCTCCTGAGGGGGGACATGACTGAGATGTAGACAGGGGATGGATAAAGTGGATAGAGGGAAGCTCTTTTCCCTTTCATGCAATACTAGAACCAGGGGACATCCACTCAAATTGAGTGTTGGGAGAGTGAGAAGAGACAAAAGAAAATATTTCTTTACCCAGCGTGTTGTTAGTCTGTGGAACTCCTTGCCACAGGATGTGGTGATGGCATCTGGCCTAGATGCCTTTAAAAGGGGATTGGACAGATTTCTGGAGAAAAGTCCATTGCAGGTTACAAGCCATGATGGGGATGTATAATCTCCAGGCTTAAAAAGAAGGTACCTCAAAATGCCAGATGCAGGGGAAGGGCATCAGGAGACAGGTGTCTAGTTGTCTCATGTGCTCCCAGAGGCATCTGGTGGGGCCACTGTGAGATACAGGGAGCTGGACTAGATGGGCCCATGGCCTGATCCAGCAGGGCTCTTCTTATGTTCTTATATGTTCTTATGCCCAAACACAAGTGGACCTAGAGGCACTCTTTGCAAATTAGGATGGCAGACATCTACAGGCCCTGTGCATCACAACTACTGCAGCAAACTGCTTTATGGGGAAGTGGGGAAGGAAAGGACAGCCTCACAGACTCTATATCAGATACACCACAGCCTTTCTGATGAACAGATAAAACTCAAGTACTGTCCCAGTGTATAATAATTTGGCTCCTATTTCTTCCCAGTAGTGGCTTACCTGAAATTTTCAGGTGTGCATGGAAATGTTTATGGGTCAACAGTGGCTCTGGTAATTGTCCCAGGAACATTTTCAACACAGTGGCCACATCATTGGAGTGAAACTCCCCAGAATCCAAGTCAATTTCAATCCCACTGTCCAAAGCATCTCTCAGATTCTGCTGCCTGGTACTGTTTCCTGGCACTCGGAACAAGCCTTCCACCCGCAGATCTGCGAAACAACAGGGAAAGTAAGATAGATACAAAGTATGTGACAGATGAAATATTGTTACTCCCCAATCTTTTAGCAGAGACTACCTAATCTTTTATCCTTCCTTTTTCAACCAAAATTTTGGTTTCCTCCCCACCCCCAGGGTCTCCTGCAAAAGAAGCATTTATGTGGTTGGTGGTGGAAAATGTCTAGAAACATAATTATTACAGAATAGCCACACCTGAGCTGGTGTCATTTGGATATTTTGGGAATTCTGCCTTGGACATTATGGGAGTGGTAGTCCAACATATTTGGAGGGCATGATGTTGAAGAAGGCTGTGCTTCAACTGAGATGCTAGCAGTCATATAAACCAAATCTACACCTGCAGATTAGTCCACAATCCTTGATTTAGCAATGACAGAAAGGGAGCCAACACAACTTACTCTTATGTAGATACTCAATCAGTTGAGATATTTGAGCAATGCCTTCTTCAGTCAGTGGAGTCCCAAACACCACCCCTTTCTCTGGAAGTTAAGGAAAAAAGAAGATACACAGATGTGAACAGCCAAGAATATCAACTATTTTTCCTCTTATAAGATCCAGAACTGTGCAAAGATTATTCCTACTCTTCTGAAAAGACCAATCTAAAAGCCTCAAGCCAGATTATACATTCACTCCATCTTCTTTGAAATGCCTCTCCTATAATCAGCTCATGAAGTGTCAGGTTTTTTAGAAATCTTCTGTGCCACAAAGTAAGCTAAGATATAAAACAGGGAGTTTGGGATTCTAAATTGAGACTTGTTTCAAACTGCCCCCAGAGAAGAGATGGTTCAGCAAGACATAAGAACTCCATTTCTGATCAGACCAATCCAGATCCATCCATTCAGGTTTTCTGTTTCCACAGTGTCTCCTTCGATATCTCTTGATATTCACAGGTAGGGTGTAACAATGACAGACTTCTGCATTTGTCCCTAGTATCTGAATTCATAGGTGTGCTGCTTCTATTCAAAGAAGCTCCACTGAGATGCTTTGAAATCGGTATGTTTTTTGTCTGGCTCTAAGCTACATGTCTCAGTTTTAGTCAGCTGAGGGAGTGCTATGTTTGGACAAGTGCCACCCACATATATGCTTCGGGACAGCTCTTGATTCCTGGTCCTCTGCCAGAGGCAGCACATTAGGAATGACAGCACAGTTTATTTAGCTATAAGACTTCAGCTTCATTGAGGAGTGCATCCCATTTCTTTTCTTCAAACTGCTGACTGTGGCTGCATGTTTTCCTTCTGCAAAAACCTATATCTATATAGAAGATGATGGTCTCAGAAACCTGACCTTAGGTCAGTATTTCAGCACTTAGCCTACAGCTGAACTTTGGGGAAACTGATGCATCCTAAGAGCACCATGACTTATACAGAATCTAGGGTGTTGGTATAAACTTATTACGAGAGTTTCCTTGTTATCTGCGGGTGATATGTTCCAAGACCTGCTGCAAATGCCTAACCACCCACGCTGAAGAGGCTGAAACTGACCAATTCTATGAAGAATTACAACACCTTCTAGAACTGACACCAAAGAAAGATGTTCTTGTCATTATAGGGGACTGGAATGCTAAAGTAGGGAGTCAAGAGATAAAAGGAACAACAGGTAAGTTTGGCCTTGGAGTTCAAAACGAAGCAGGGCAAAGGCTAATAGAGTTTTGTCAAGAGAACAAGCTGGTCATCACAAACACTCTTTTCCAACAACACAAGAGGCGACTCTACACATGGACATCACCAGATGGGCAATACCGAAATCAGATTGATTATGTTCTCTGCAGCCAAAGATGGAGAAGCTCTATACAGTCAGCAAAAACAAGACCTGGAGCTGATTGTGGCTCTGATCATCAGCTTCTTATAGCAAAACTCAAGCTTAAACTGAAGAAAGTAGGAAAAACCACTGGGCTAGTCAGGTATAATCTAAACCAAATCCCTTATGAATACACAATGGAAGTGAAGAATAGATTTAAGGAACTAGATTTGGTGGACAGAGTGCCTGAAGAACTATGGATGGAGTCTCGTAATTTCCAAAGAAAAGGAAATGCAAGAAAGCAAAGTGATTGTCCAACGAGGCCTTACAAATAGCAGAGAAGAGAAGGGAAACAAAATTCAAGGGAGATAGGGAAAGTTACAGAAAATTGAATGCAGACTTCCAAAGATATAGAGGAAAATAATAGAAAGGGAAAAACCAGAGATCTGTTCAAGAAAATTGGAGATATTAAAGGAACATTTTGTGCAAAGATGGACATGATAAAGGACAAAAATGGGAGGGACCTCACAGAAGCAGAAGACATCAAGAAGAGGTGGCAAGAATACACAGAGGATTATACCAGAAAGATCTGGATGTCCCGGACAACCCAGATAGTGTGGTTGCTGATCTTGAGCCAGACATCCTGGAGAGTGAAGTCAAGTGAGCCTTAGAAAGCATGGCTAACAACAAGGCCAGTGGAGGTGATGGCATTCCAGTTGAACTATTTAAAATCTTAAAAGATGATGCTGTTAAGGTGCTACACTCAATATGCCATCAAGTTCGGAAAACTCAGCAGTGGCCAGAGGATTGGAAAAGATCAGTCTACATCCCAATCCCAGAGAAGGGCAGTGCCAAAGAATGCTCCAACTACCGTACAATTGCACTCATTTCACATGCTAGCAAGGTTATGCTCAAAATCCTACAAGGTAGGCTTCAGCAGTATGTGGACCGAGAACTCCCAGAAGTACAAACTGGATTTCGAAGGGGCAGAGGAACTAGAGACCAAATTGCTAACATGCGCTGGATTATGGAGAAAGCCAGAGAGTTCCAGAAAAACATCTACTTCTGCTTCATTGACTACGCAAAAGCCTTTGACTATGTGGACCACAACAAACTATGGTAAGTTCTTAAAGAAATGGGAGTGCCTGACCACCTTATCTACCTCCTGAGAAATCTATATGTGGGACAGGAAGCAACAGTTAGAACTGGATATGGAACAACTGATTGGTTCAAAATTGGGAAAGGAGTACCACAAGGCTGTATATTGTCTCCCTGCTTATTTAACTTATATGCAGAATACATCATGCGAAAGGCTGGACTGGAGGAATCCCAAGACGGAATTAAGATTGCTGGAAGAAATATCAACAACCTCAAATATGCAGATGATACCACTCTGATGGCAGAAAATGAGGAGGAATTAAAGAACATCTTAATGAGGGTGAAAGAGGAGAGCGCAAAAAATGATCTGAAGCTCAACATCAAAAAAACTAAGATCATGGCCACTGGACCCATCACCTCCTGGCAAATAGAAGGGGAAGATATGGAGGCAGTGAAAGATTTTACTTTCTTGGGCTCCATGATCACTGCAGATGGGGACAGCAGCCACGAAATTAGAAGATGCCTGCTTCTTGGGAGGAAAGCGATGACAAACCTAGACAGCATCTTAAAAAGCACAGACATCACCTTGCCGACAAAGGTCCGCATAGTCAAAGCTACGGTTTTTCCAGTAGCCATGTATGGAAGTGAGAGCTGGACCATAAAGAAGGCTGACCGCCGAAGAATTGATGCTTTTGAATTGTGGTGCTGGAGGAGACTCTTGAGAGTCCCCTGGACTGCCAAGAGAACAAACCTATCCATTTTGAAGGAAATCAACCCTGAGTGCTCACTGGAAGATCCTGAAGCTGAGGCTCCAATACTTTGGCCATCTCATGAGGAGAGAAGACTCCCTGGAAAAGACCCTGATGTTGGGAAAGTGTGAAGGCAAGAGGAGAAGGGAGCAGAGGACGAGATGGTTGGACAGTGTCATTGAAGCTACCAACATGACTTTGACAAAACTCTGGGAGGCAGTGGAAGACAGGAGGGCCTGGCGTGCTCTGGTCCATGGGGTCACGAAGAGTCGGACACGACTTAGCAACTAAACAACAACAACAATCTTTCCTTCTCATATATATATTCTGCAGATCTAAACTTTCTTAGGGGTCAACCTGAAGCAAAATTAGAATCAAGGATGTTGAATGAAACAGTAGGCAAAATCCTATTTTGTAAATTTATGTTGTGTAAACTGGGTCTGGCACCAGAAAGGTTTCCTCTAAGGTGTGCGCCTGTGTGCATGTGACTCCACCCCACTCCGCCCAGGGCTCCTCCATGCACCCACAGAGACTTTCAGCCCCTTTGGTTCCGGCTGCGACAGAACCCTGTGCGGGGAGGGGGTAGAGTTGCGTGCGTGGGAGAGGGCGAAGTTGTGTGTGTGAGGAGCTGAGCCCTGTCCAGTGGGGCTGAAACATTGGGCACCAGTAATGCATATAAGTACTCTCTACCTAGAAAATCCTGGAAAGAGTCACCATAAATTAGAAACAAATTGATGCAACATTGTTGAGGTGGTAGTGGTGGTTGCTGTCGCTGCTATGGTTGCTCACCCTTGCCTCATTCAGTCTCTTTAACTGGAGTTACCAGGGATTGTACCTGGAAATCCCTACATGCAAGCAAGTGACCAGTGAGTCCTTCCAGAGACCTATTTGTGAAGAAATATGCGGAGTACTGTTGGTGGCTACATACCACATAACACAGAGTGTCATCCATGGTTCTGATGTCACAAACTATCTCCAAATGGATAGTATGTTTTCCAACAGCATCCGTTGTAAATGGAGAGAGCAGATAAAGCTTTTTATTTTCCATATCAAAAAACAATTAAATGCACTTTTTAAAAAAAATATTGTGCTGGGTTTTCTATCCTGGGTTCCTCTTGACAGAAAAGGATGTTCATCTGCACTTTACTGTAAGAGTAAAATATTCATTTCTCAGAAACTTCCTTGAAGATTTTACTGATCAGACAGCAGAATCAGAATCAAGGATATGATTTCCATGGCACAGTGGTTAAACTGCAGTATTGCAGCGAAGCCTCTGCTCATGACCTGAGTTTGATACTGATGGGTTCAGGTAACCGGCTCAAGGTTGACTCAGCCTTCTCTCCTTCCAACATCAGTAAAATGAGTACCTAGCTTGCTGGAAAGCAAAGTGTTGAAACAACAATAACATATGAGGACCTAGCACAAAAGAGAAAAAAGTCTGCCAAAACATCAGACTCACCTTTGCGCTTTGCAGGCTTGAGAGAACGGAAAAACCTTGAGGACATGCCAGCCCCACCAGGTATCTGGGGCTCCTCCTGTCCCATCAACTGGGCTAACTCTGCTCCAGGGAGGTCAATGAGGCGGGTGATGTTGCTGACCACAAGCTCTGTGAACACCTCAGGTTTCTCATGTCGCAGTTTCTCCACAAAAAAGTCTGGATTGAAGATGATTTGATGCCGCTGAAGGGAGGAGTCATTGCAGATAACAAAACTGCAGATGGCATCTCTAGGGAAGACAAAACAAAGAAAAAGGTATTGATTTGGGGAATATACATGCAGTCCTCTTAAACCACGCAAAAGCTACTTGTAGTTAGCAGTGTAAACACACAGCAATCAAGCCAAATGGGTCTGGATTTTAACTTGCAAACCTGATGCTTTAACATAGCTTGTAACTGTTGGTGATATAAACCTTATATAGTTGTGCCATATTCAGCATTTCAGAATAATATTTACTATGTATTTTATTAAAAAGTCATAGTTCCTTCCCAAATGTTTTGTGCTACTTTGATGCTATACATACCCTTCCCACCAAATTATAAACCAGGTCCTATAGTTGGACAAACTTTGGTACATATAGCCTATGCAAAATAATTAACATGAGAAACGCCAACTTTTCTGTAACATTTTAAGGGGAAAAATAACCAAGCTTTAATAAATAATTTACTTTTTATGCTGCAAGACTTATGCTCCAAAACAGGAATATGTAAAAATCTTCCAGAGCTGAAGCAGAGGTTATATTAAGGCTATGTATGGAAAGGTTGCCTACTGTAACATCATCTCTATGCAAGGATATCAAATTACCCTATCTTTCTTGAGGATGCAGTTTGACAGTACAAATAAAATTCCCTTTTTTTTTTCTCTTGGACTTGACTTATGTTCAGTTTGTTGCAAGCCAAATATTTAAATGAAGTCTCTGCAAAAATGCACCAAGCAAACAAGACAAAAAAACTATCATTTGAAATTATCCAAATTATTTCTGGTAAACTCTGGTATCCTGATATAGTGAATTGTTTCTATTTTATCAGAACCATGAAAACCATTTTCTCAGAGGCAACATGTGTCCACTATGGAAACTATACCTGATGCTCTGCAGTAAGGCCAGCCCAAGGGCACGCTGAAGTTGAGTAGTGCGGTACGAATTACTAGAACGAAGAGGTTGGCAAAATCACTCCCAGAAGCAGCAGGCTGTGGAGAAGAATAGCTTTCTCCAGCTGTGTAGTGAACAAGCTGCTAAGCATAGCCCGGTTCTAGCGCTGCTTCATCGGCTTCCCCACAGTTTGATGTGCTTAACAAGCTGAGAACAAGATGGAGCAGTTTCAGCTCAAACAGCTGGGGATGACTGCCAATTGACCTCACAGTTGCAGTGCATTATGTGTCTTAACATACAAGCCAGCCAGGGCCAATTCTGAAGTAAAGCACACTTTGTCCAAAACCTCTTCTGATCTCACTAGATCCAAGATTTCCTTCTAAGGAGACTTCTGCTAGTGCCGCTAGAGTCTTGCCCCAATAAAAGTAACACAGCTATGCCAATCATTTGTAACTCCTTCCCCACTGCCCCAAGCCATAATCCAGACTGCAAGGAAAAGCCACCAAACTAAAAGTCAAGTATCTTTCAAACAACAGTCAATGGGCAGCAGATACCTGCCCATTTTATAGTTTTTAGTTGTTAAATTTTAGTAAACCTTATAGTTCCTACTGTTAAATAAATAGAAAGTCAGATCTCTTACACAAGTGCTGAAAGCTTCTGGTGAGGCATTGGGAAGCAGAAAAACAGCAAGAACTTGTTCCTTGTTTTCAGAAATAGATCTGCCTGCTCCAGCACAGCCTATGCAAATTCCATGCACACTAAACAACACAAAGGCTCATTTATTGGCCCTCTTGGCACAAATGCGTTGACCTTCATGTAGCCAAAGCAAAAGTCAGATCAAATAACTTCTGTCACTTTCTGTGTAGCAGAGAAGGTGGGGCTCACATACTAGCCACACCACCCATATAAAACTAGAACACAGAAAGGAGCTAAATTTTCTTTTATGTATTCATTGGAGCGGGCTCCCCCCTCTATTTCGGGCAAAAAACTCCACAAACTTGGAATCAGATCCTAGATGGGCTAAGTTGTGTCTCCTTGTGGTATACGTCCCTTATTCATGTTGCATAATACATATATTATTGGTTTGATACCATTACCATATATGGTGTCTTACAGAATACAAGAAAACTGGTGCCTGCTTTGGGGCCCTTACATTTTGAACAAATGACTTTATGACTGGACAATCTAGAATTTTACAGATCAGGACTGTGAGGGTCTGTGGGACCATTTTTTACCCACCCTCACTATATATTTGGCTGGGGGGGCGGTGAAGGAAACATGTACACAAAAGCACTACATGAAACATGCAGGAACAGTACACCTTTGATCAGATCACACAGAATGCAGTTTGGAAGGATAAAACAGCCAGCTATACACATGTATGTACATGGTTTTTGTTCCCTCAAAGAGTCTCTGTAAAGGAATAAGGCTGGCCAGGTTTCCTTCGCCAGGACGGGTTATCTCGCTTTCCAATCTAGATTAGAGAAGCAAACAGACACAGCACAGCTGGGTTTTGTCTCTCTTCCCCCAGGCGAATACCAAGACCAATCTTATGCAAATTGAACTCTGGAACCTGGACAGTCTCACTGCACAATACCTTTTTTGTATCACCTTGGAAGTCTCCTTTTCACGGAACTTTGTAACCTCTTTGCAAGATAATAAATTGCTTTCCTGTCAGAACAATACAACAATGTAACCATGTATTTCCATAATTGCTGTCTATAGACCCACCCTGTTGACCCACCCTGTTGTAAAATTCTATCCCTTCTGTGATTCCCACTCCGATAAAGTTTGGATTCCTTTGTAATCCCATCCCTTCTGCCAATAGGTCATGAACCACCCATTTCTCAATTTCTCCTCCCATTTCCTTGTACCATGAATCACCCATTTCTCCTCCCATTCCCTTGTGTAACCAATGTTATAAAAGTCCTGGTCTTTCCTGTCCATGGCGCGGTTGTTCTTGCCTACACTTGGAGGCATGACTTCCGTCATGCCTTTTATTTAGCTAAATAAAACAGCAACCATTTCAACGGTCTCTCGTGTCAAGGTTATTGGCATTAAAGCTTTGACTCGCTATTCCGGAGACTAGCTCCTGGTTTCAACAGGGGAGAAGGCAAATAGCAGCCCCAAAAATCCCAGAGGTGCATGACTTTAAAGAGTATATTAAGAAACAGGTGTTGATTAGAAAGTCACTTTTGATTTTGGATCTGGAAACAGGACACGCGAACCCCAAACAGATTTTAAATAGGAAACCTCTTTCCCCGAGATGTGTAGTGGTACTATTTGCCATTTCTTGTGCTCCACTGCCCATTTCTCCCCCAACATGGAGTGGGTGAGATGCTGGGAGCCTAGAGGCTGCACTGAGGAGGGTGGGAATGCATCTGGCCAGTGGGATATGCTTTACCCATCCATGCAATGGTGGGAGGGAAAGGGGGCAGTGTTGACCAGGGAAAAATATAAAGGTGGGAAGAAAAGGTCCCTTATTTTCTGCAATAGCCTTGATCTCAAATTTTTCTCTTTTACTTACAGTGCAATTCCTGCTTCATCACTTACATTTACAGTGCAGAATTAAATCTGCATAAAAACATCTACATTTTATAAGCATAGATTTTGCCTCTCTTTTTTTTTTTACCCAGCCATTCCTATGAGAGTGAGTTCATTCTGCTGTTCTTCTCAGGTGTTTGTTTTGCTACCAGCATAATATTTATCAGACTATAGCCTTGTTGCCTTCTGATAACAACTCCTTCCCCACCTCCTCTCCTTCCTTTCCCAGATTGTTAGTACATTTCAACCTAGAAGGAATAGATGGCTGCTAAAATTTCTTTTCAGGCCTTGATGAATTCTGATTTCTTAGTTGCACCATTACATTCTTATAAGTCTTTTCAGAGAAAATTATAAATATCTTCCAAGTATATTACAATGACCAATGATTTCTGTATACATCAGGGATTCCCTTATTATCCATTCCATTCATATAAACAATAAAAGGATGCCAGTCAGTTGCAAAAGAGTCAAAGTGTTTTATCCCTTTAACTATATGCAATTTGGTAGTTAATTTTTCTTGCAGTGCTACCTGCCATACTCTTGAGTATCATGCTGCAATTGATACTCCCTGCATGTTTTTCCATCCTTTTGCTATGGTCTGTCTTGCTGCAGTCAAAAGATGGCCTATTAAGGTTTTGTATTAAATTGATTCATTTTTCCCCTGGAAAAAGAGTAAGAACTGCTAATTCTGGAGATTTAATAATCGACTGGTTTGTAATTTTATTTATTTCATTAAACACTTCTTCCCAAAATTGGTCTACCTTTTTACAATACTACCAAAGGGGTGGTTTATAGCAATAGACAAAACCATAAAATAACAAAAAAATATGACATCAAAATTAAAGTGCAAATTAAAATGCCATAAATAAAGTGAAGGACAAAGTGATATACAGTACAGTACAATAATACATGAGGTACGCAGCTCATCTGCTCCACATCCTTCATGCCTACTGGCTTACGCTCTGTACCCCAAGGCAGAATTCTTCTCCTAACTTTCAAGTGCTATTATGACCTTGTTTCATCCTACCCAGCCTTACTGATGGGAGTCTTTCAAATCTTGTAGCTTTAGCACTTAACCTAATATTTTCTGCTTCTTCTGTTGGTTTTCCGATTCTCACTTTCTTGAAATCTCTCCCATAATACCTTACTATAAATCTACACTATGAATCTACTGATGTATACCCTCCTGGCCATCCTTGCTTTTGATTTCTTTTTTTAACTGACTATGTGCAAAGGCAGTTAATGCACAAGATGGAAAAGCAGCCTTTTGCTTTTGTGTTTGTGCTCTCTCCAAAATATTTTTGGCGTATGGCCTTTTTCTTGTTTTAATTCATTAATAAACCATGCATTTGGGGCACACTTGAAGTGGAAACAAATTTACAGCCCCTTTCTTGCCCTCCTTTTACAAATACAATTCCAATCCCATTTTATAATTAGGGACCTCACAGCTGGAAAAGCCCCAGACCCTTTAAGCTGTGCTACACTTTACTGGTCTTTGTAATTTTGAAAGGTCACTTTATCAGCAACACTCCCTCGCACAAAAATATGCCTGCCTATTATTAGTGCTAATGAAATGGAAATGCAAGACAGCACATATAATCAGAACCCTTTCAAATGGCTCAGTCATACACAATAGAAAAAGCCCTGCACGGCAGCCATGTTTAAAAAAGGGATGATGTGAGGAGCCCAGTCCCTCAGTGTGCATAATGTTAGAAAAGAGGAGTTAGGGAGGTTGTCAGATGGCAGTGGCCTCTTGTTTGCTTGGCACTTCGGATTTCCTTGGCTTTTATCACCATGGTATCCCACTGTTCGGCAGATTAGCTTTTAATGTTACACTTTTATTCTCCATTTTGTGCTTCTAATTAGAAAGGGAGTAGAAAAGTGGTTAGGGAAAGAAAATTGTGTTTGGTTTTATAGGGGATTGTTTGTCTTGCTAAGATCGAAAGAAAACTTTCCAGGGCAAGTTTTTTTTAATGCATTTGGGTATAAGATGGCAACACATGAGTAAAAAAACTTGTAAAATGAACCGGATTCTCAGGGATCCAGATTCCATGCCTTAGGAAAGCAAAGAAGAGCTGTTTCCAGGAGGGTAACCATGTTAGTTTGCTGCAGGAAAAACAACAAAGAGTCATCTAGCATCTTAAAGACTAACAAGCTTTATTTGGCATGTTTTCGTGGATTGTATCCCATCTCTTCAAATGCAGAGGAGAGTTAGACTCACAGATGACTCACATTAGTGCAAATATGTAATTGCTTTGTGCCCCAAATGTAGGTATCATTTGATACATCTTCAGTCAAATCTGGGAAAATCACAGGTGCTCATTTCCTTTACTTTTTCTTGTTATTGGATTGTTCATGAGGTTTGATCAGTACATGTTGCCTAATTGGTCCTGCTTGCAGTAGGAGCCACTAAACAGATGGTTTGTTTACCATCATATCTAAATCTGTTAAGGGCTGTTCTTGTGGCTTGTTTCTCCACCATCAAGCTAAAGAAAAAACCCATTGCTTGTTTTTGTGTTCCTCCTCTGGCCTGCTGGATGAGAAATAAGCCAGCATTCCAGCTCCTGCCAAGTCACACTAAACAAACCATTAGGACACTGGCTCATCCTTAGCTATTGTTTTGACATCTAAATGCACACATTGCTAGCTACAGAGTAGTCTGAAGAACAGTCCAGTTAAACGACAGAAGAAAAACAATTTTTTTCTAGTCCAGCAGGTATGAAGAAACATCATTAACAATGCAACAGTAAAACAGCTAGCCTTAACCAATAGAGCCATTGCAAGGAACTAAGCAAGATCCTCTTACATCACCTCTGATCAACTGATTTAGATAAAAATCAGATTGGACACTAATAAGTAGACATTGCTTTGCCAGGAGTTACAGAAAGAAAATATTGCTATTGCAGAAAACAGAAAGGCACTTTCTTTAGGTAATATTTAAGCACATTAAAAAAATCACTCAGAGGATGGGGAAGTAAGAACTGTATAATAATTTATCTATTATTTTGACTTCTATACTGATCATCAGTGTGAACACTCTCTGAGCAGTTCACAAATCAAAACATAATTACAATCATACACACAAACAGGAAAATGCAATAAATACAATAAACCCTTGTCTCTAGCTGAATTGATAAAATCTTCATTTAAATAAGTTAAACAAATTTAAAACAAATTTGCATATTGTGGAGATGATTGCACTGTGTGTTCATTCTGGTATTTATTTCATTCAGAAAAGCAGTCATACTATCTTTATCTCAAGCCCCAGGCAAATTAAAAATTGCAAAGGCTATGGGATGCCACACCAAATAATTCTTCCTCTGGTTACATATGAAGGGTTCCATTCATAATTAGGTCTTTGATCATTTGGGGCTTTGTTTAATTTTTTATTTCTTGCAGACAAATACATCCATTTTCCCATTAACTGACTTTGGTTCTAATTTGAAATGAAACTAGAATGTCTTCTATTGGTTTTCAACCACACGAGTTAAGAAGCAATATGGTAGACTATAACTTGAAGAGATATGAGTTC
Source organism: Intellagama lesueurii (assembly GCA_037013535.1). NCBI lineage: Eukaryota > Metazoa > Chordata > Lepidosauria > Squamata > Agamidae > Intellagama > Intellagama lesueurii. The sequence goes on from JBAJHW010000003.1 coordinate 215,945,866, forward strand.
AGATCCCCACTTGGCCAAGAAACTCATTAGGTGATCTTGAGCCAGTCACCCCCTCTGTCAGCTAAACTCATAGGGTTGATATGAGGATAAAGCAGGGAAGAAGAGAGCCTATGTCACCTTGAGTTCACCGGAGGAAAGAGAGAATGTAAAGATCAGAGAGAGAAAAATCATGATACCCAGATATTTCATGCTTGTTTGTTTCAAGAACTGCCATTTCCTCTCAGTGTCACAGCTTCTGAGTTTTAAATCAGGTAGTGCAGACTTATACAGGAAACCAGGCCAAGCTCAATGTACTGGTGTAACAACTTCCTGTGATTTTGTGCCTCATTCATTTACTTAGCACAGGTGGAAAATTTCCTGGGTAAGGCTTTATTACTGCCAACTTCCTGAATGTCTACAGCTCTAGAGTTTAGGAAAGAAACCAGACCCTCCCCACATTTGTACAGACAGAGAGGGGGAAGGGGTCTTGTCATCACCAGCATTCTCTTTCAAAATCTCATTGAGATTTCAAGTCAGTTTCGACCCAGATCCCTAAGAAAGAAACATACAGTCAACCCTCGACTTACAAACTTAATCCGTTCCGGAAGGAAGTTTGTAAGTCGAAAAGTTCGTAAGTCGAATCAGCATTTCCCATAGGAATGCATTGAAAACCAATTAATCCGTTCCGGCTGTTTTTGGTTCTCAGGTCGAGGGGCGGTTTTTTTAACTCGAATCATTAGTTCCCATAGGAACTAATGCAAAGCCGGTTAATCCGTTCCTACCACTAGAGGCAGAATTTTTTTCTTTTTTTTTCCTTTTAACCTAAGATGACTTAGGTTAAAAAAAGAGTTTTTTCCCCGGTTCGTAACTCGAATCTAAGTTCGCAAGTTGAGTCAATATTTTTCGAAAAGAGCGGTTCGTAAGTCGAAATGTTCGTAACTAGGGCCGTTCGTAAGTCGAGGGTTGACTGTACATCGAGCTGCTCTACCTGAGGATACTTTCCATTGTCAGTTTATGATGTGTTTCATACTAGGCTACAAAGGCATAACCACCACCAGAAGCAATATCATGGCTTATTTACTGGGCATGAAAAATAGCATGACACAAGGAAGTTTCAGATTATGATGGCATTTTGTATCTTCTATTTCATGCCCATATGTATTTGGTAATCTATACTGCTACACATTCGAAACTTCTGCCAAGCCATAACTTCAAGTGATCATTTTTATTATTAGAAGACTTCTATCTTGCTTTTCCGGTCATGGCCTTTCAGAGAGGCTAACTAGAATAAAATAGGATGCAATTCCAGGTCTAAAGGAGAAAAACAGCGAGTTATGTTGCAATCCTATGAACATTCATTAGGGAATAAACCCTGACAAATAAAGGTCATTGAATACAGTGACTTTTAATGCTAAGCAAAAGCAATAGAACTGTGCTACATGATTTCATGTCCTTTTGTCAAGGTCCCCATCACTCTCTTCATAAATTAGCTGCTTTCTCTCATAAAGCAAAGCAAAGGCAAAGAATTATATATAATTAGAATTATGTCAACACCTCAGTTATGATTCCCATAGTAAGTAGGGTGGACGTGCTTAGAAACCAGTTTCCTGTTCTAGGGAGTTACTGGGCAGATTTATCTGCAGATGTCTTGAGAAGATGGGCTTCATCTTGATTACCAATGCAGGAGCAAGGCCAAACTGGACTCCCATAATATACTCTGTAAAGGGCTATCTTTAAGGATTCTTTAGAAACTTCAGCTGTTGCAGCGTATGGCTACTTAAGTGTTGGTGACGGACAATATTTACACTTGTTACTAATGTGCTTCCTATAGCAGTTTCAATAATGGTTTTGCCCTTTAAAGGCCTAAATGATTTGGGACGCAATCCCTTGGCTTAAAGGACCATTGACAGGAATTTTTTTTTGTATAAAGCACATTTATACGCTACTCCATGAACGCCATGTCACCATCTTAGTGGGTGCCATTAGGATAGATGGAAATTATAGTTACAGACTCCATTGTCCTTATGATAACAAGGTGATAGCGTGCTGATGTGATCAGAGGTGTCATTCAGCACACAAGAGCTTCCAGAGGTTTGCTGCCCCTCAGCCATAGGAGAGGTGCACCACGGTCACTCATGCAGCACATGCCTCAGTAGGGAACACATCCAGCTAGACAGGAGGTCTTGACAATCTATGAAGGCACCCACATATTTCTTTTTGCAATATTGTATAATGCTGCATCCATATCTACCATCTAAACACTAAATCTGCTAAGGCACCAGTGACTTTCTGTCTTCCATCAGGATTCAAAGAATGTAAGCTCACAGGGGAATCCAGCTCATCCAAACTTTCAATTAACACAGTTACTGTATCAGCCTGCCAACAAGAGAAGTATTTGTCTATCTTTTGTTAAGTGGGTATGTATTGATTCTTGACAAGATGGAGCTCTGAGGGTGAATGGTTCCCACGTTTGGGAAGTGGGTCATTTCATTTCATTTCATTTATTTATTTATTAGATTTATACCCCGCCCATCTAGACCAATGGTCTACTTCAGCTCTAAATGAAGCTGCATTCCTTCTGAAAGAGACAGCACACAGTCTCTGGGTATTCCTTCATCCAGCACTGTCAATGGAGGCACAGGTATTTGGTGGATTTTTTCCCCTTCAACTTTGCAGCCTCTGTTGGTGAAGGCTAGCTTGACCACCATGGTCAAAGCACTGGTCACCACAATACTACATTAGAGCAACACACTTTATATTGGGTTGCCCATAAGGCTGATCTGGAAATTACAGCTGGAATAGAGTGGTAAAGCTAGACTGGTAGGAGTGGCTTATTGCCAGCATGTTATACCAATGCTAAAGAATTGCACCATGTGCCTTCATGCTACCATATCACAGAACTTGAGAAATGTGTAACAAAAAAAGTCCTAAATAATTTAAGATCAGGATAGATGTGAGAATGTTCCATTCCCCCCCTCAAACACACACACACACACACACTTTCTTTCATAAAATCCATTAGTAACAATGACTGAAATCCTCATGCATATCTTATGTCTGTGGAAGGGTGATGATATTTTTCACAATGGGTGAATTTTAGTAATTAAAGACGTCTTCTTCTGCCCCATGACTCCCACATGATGAAAGGGATTATACAGGAGTTCAAAAAAATGTGATAGAATTTATTATTATTATTAGTTTTATTTAATTACCAAAAGTCACTCCTTGGCAGTGACATCATCACTCTTCAAAAGGCATAAGTTACACAACAGGATTTTAGCCAATGAATGGATGCCAATATATTTAATATAGTATTGGGCAGGGTTGGCAGTTTCAGAGGTGCAATTAGTGCTTTTCGGGTGATGAAAGGGAAGGAGGAAGTGGTTATAATGAAACTCGAATGTTTCTCACCAGTTGTCTTGCCAAATGGCAACAGCTGTATTATTTGATAGCTTAACTCATTATCCCTACTACTCTGAAATAGGAGTAGAGAACCATGCTTTGTACTTTAAATGGTATATCTAGAACAGGGGTCTCCAAACTATGGCCTGCGGGCCACATCTGGCCCACCTTGCCTTTTTGTCCGGACTGTGCATGTGTGCGGGCGGAGGGTGGGTGTATGCACACGTGCGTGTGTTCCTTCGGTCCTCAAAAATGTGGAAAATATATGATGTCGCCCTCACAATGATAAGTTTGGAGACCCCTGATCTAGAACAACATATAGTTTGCAATCCTTTCTGCATTCTCTGCACCTCTGTCCTGAACTCCACCCGTTCCATAACCATCCCAATGAAATCCACCCAACCTATCTCTGAGCATTGCCTTCCTTGGGGCATCAGAGCAGTTTCTCTGTTCCACAGACTCTATCAGTGCACATCTGGAGAGAAGGAACAGAACCTCCCTCCCTGCTCTCAAGTATGTACACACTACAAATATATGTAGTACGCCCAAAGAGTCTGGTAGACCACTAACAGATAAAACTATAATGGGGTAACCAGGTATGTTCTTGAACTGTAGCTCCCAGGAAACCCAACCAGCACAGCTAGTGTTGAAGGCTTCTGGGAACTGCAGACCAAAAATACCTAGGTTACCCAAGGTTGGGAACCACTGTTATAGCATATTACAAAAAATAATATATGTTGTACATGTTGCTAGACCTCCTACCATCTGTGTTCTTCAGCTAACCCAGCCCTCTCTCAACCTCATGTCCTCCAGGTGTTTTAAACTATAACCCCATAATGTTTGGTTATTGATCATGCTGGCTAAAGTTTTGGGTGCTGGAGTTCAAAATATCTGGAGGTCACCAAGATGGAAATAAAACCCAGACTAGCACCTGTGTATTCCAGGTGGAATGTTTTTCTGTTACTCTGTGTCTGCACATTTCTATCTTATTTGATCTTTGTAGCAGAGAAACACATTGGCTTATAAATCTCTGAATCTGGCTCTTTAAACATTATGGACCATCTGAAAGAATCCCTGGCCATTGGCTAGGGATTTCAGGGACCTGAAGACCAAATTGACTGGAGGAGGAAAGGTTGAGAATCAGAGATAGAAAGGACAGCTCCCAGAACACCCTGGCCACTATGGTGACTGCTGCTAGAGTATTTGGGGTGCTTTAGTCTTAAAAAGTAACTTTCCCTATTTCTGCTTGAGAACTACTGCAGCCTTTTTTTCACACCACAGTGATGTTCCTAGACTTGCTCACCAGCCAGCCAGCATACGCCAAGATCAAGCCAAACACTCTCTTTTTCTCATCGGTCTCTGAGTCTCCTCATCTTCCCACAGGACTCCCTAAGAGCCTTTCCCCCCGCCTTCTGTGTTGCTACGACTCAGCCAACAGGATCGACTTCTCCTACCTGCGAAGCCATTTGTCGTCTTGCCTTCCCCTCACAGCCGATTCCGTCGCCATCTCATAGCTGCCGCTCTGCCTTTCCATTGGCCGTACAGTTCCCAAAGGCAATTGGCTGCTTCCAAAACAGCCCCGCCCTCCGCCACCATCTCCTCCTGTAGCTATAGGACTTTTTGAATATGTTCAACGGCTAAGGTCCGCCCCGCGAGCGCCCGGACAATAGGAGAAGGAGGAAGCTGTGGCGCGCTGAGCGTTTTGGAGCGTGCCGTTTTCTCAGTGACATTGCGTGAAGACACAGCATAGCATCTGCTAAGCGGGCCGACTTCCCTTTCCTTTCCGTGCGCCTTGTACCCATGTGGCCATTCCGAGAAGCATCACCTATTGAATTTTACTTTACCACAAGAATCGCTAAAAGCGTGATACTTAGTCCACCCCTGAACAAGAGATCATGCTGCTAAGCAGTTGCCAACTAACCATGAAACCCGACTTGCCTTCGTCTTGTGGCTTCACTTTGGTATAGGCACAATTTAAAGAGTAATTTAAAGACGTATGGCCACGTTTAATTCGTGTGCTTTCATCAGGGCAAATCTTAATTCACTGTCAACTATGTACTGGACTGAGATCTGCAACCTGTCATGTAGCTGTTCAATAAAATGCAAATATTTTTGTTGCATTTACCTCATGTCATTTTTTAAGTTCCTGTATCTTGTCATCTTAATAACACTGAATATATTCATTTACTAAGGAACACACACGCAAGTTCATATATCTTTCTGCCAATTCATTCAAGCTTTTTATAGGGTTTATTATTTTTAAAACAAATAGAAAGAAATAACACATTTAAATCATTTAGACATCTAATTAAAACAACCCTCTAATAAATAAAAAAATAAAAGAAAAATAACATAGTGCACCCCACCACCATAACCACTGGGGAAAAAACACCTATACCATTTACCTTTGTGGAGCCCCCTTCCCCATCCAAAATTGAATAAACTCTTGAGTCAAGCTTTGTCTCTTCCCCTTTATTAATACAGAATCCATAAATTCTCTCCATTTGTCTACAAACACATCTCTGCCAATTACTCCTGTAAACTTTTGTAGCACATGTAAGTTTATCATTAATTGCTATATCCCAGATTTCCCTTCTCTTAACAAAATATTATGAGTCAGCTCCTGGCAGTAATCAGTCTTGCAACTGTAGTAGATTGAAAAATAATTCTCTAGTTGTCCTGTTACCTACCTCCTTTTCAATTATAGATGAAAGTGCTATTTTAGGACATACAGCTAAATTTAAATAGCTTATTTCATATATTTCCTTAAAAACCAATTGCCAACATTTCAATATATACTTGCATTCTCACCACAAATGAAAATATGTACCTGTGTTCCCGCACCCTCTCCAGCACATATTAGAGATAATTTTTATAGTTTTAAACAATATATTGCAGTATAGCAGAGGAACAGAGAACAGGGAAATCAGCAATTGCAGGTCCTCTTGTATGAAATAACATATTTTCATTACCAAGTTGTTGGTGCCACAGATAATATTTCCAGTAATGGAGTCACCCAGAAGGGATAAAAATGTAAGAGAAAACAAGAGCTCTTTAGATGAGAGAACTCTGTTACCTTGTAGGTCAGAGGTAGGCATGGTACAGGCAGGTAGACAAAACACAGCCTGAAAATGAGTGTGACTTTTGTTTGCTTGACACAGCAAGTGTTTTAATACCTCAGATAGTAAAATTTAGTATTAAACTATGAAACATAATACCTGAAACAGGATGTCAAGATTTTCATTTATAAATTGTATCTCCTGAACAACACTGTTCTCTTTTGCATCTGTCCATCCTATATTCAAACTGTGTTGCTCCACCTTGCCTCCATTTTAGCTCACAAAATAACACAACTGAACATTCTACTTGAGACCTTTTCAAATGGTAGAAACAGTATCTAGGAAGCAGATTTCTGTAGATTTTCTTTCTTTTCACTGAGCAGATGGCAACTTTATACTGGCAGATAATCTATTCTGGGAGGGCAGCTCAATCCTTCAGTGAATTTCAGTGTATACCTATCATTTTCTAAAACCACATGCCAATTAAAAAGACTGCTGTCTGTAAGCTTGTGCCACAACAAACCAATTTGTTTCTAAGGGGCCATTTTCTTGCTGTTTCACACTGAGGAAACTACTCATAAGGAGTTGTAGTTTTAGAAAAGGTAGCCCTGTTCGCCTTTGCTAGCGTGTCAGACAAAAACAAAAGAAAAAGAAAAAAGGTGAGCTTTCATATGAGCCACATCCTCATATGTTTCAGGAAGCGGACTTGTCTACAAAGGCTCACATTAAACTATAACAGTATTTAAAGTGCCACAACATTTTTGTCTTCTTTATTTTTTGTTTTTGCCTGATAGACTCATAAAAAATTTGCCTTTGGAAAAACATTAGAGAAAAATGATTTTTAAAAAAACTAGCGGGAGGGTCAAATGATAGTGGCTGGCGCTGAACCTCAGGATCTAAAAATGACTGTAAAAGAATGATTATTCCATAGTCCTCCTGTAATGTCACCTGAATATCCATCTGAAGACCCTTTAACTGGTCACTATTGTGGAGAGAGACAGCTTTAAATATCAGATAGGTATGTCCCAAACTGACAGTGAGTGCCTGTGCTTGGATGGCATTGTAAGTCTCAGAACTGCAGGAGCAAACAGTGTGCCAGTGTATGCTTCCTTCTTGCTCCTGCATGCATCAGGAACACTTAATAAACAAAAAACTTCCAGTCTTCAATTTGTTTTTTGTGAAGTCAGGTTCCAACAACAGTAGGCGTCCTGACTTGTTTTTTTCTTTTTCTTTTAATGATTTCAGTGTGGGGCACACACTAGAGTGCTGGTTGCTGTCAGTTGTTTGGATGGTCAAGTAAACAAATAGTGGAATGAAGCAAGGTTAATTTAGCCATTCCTGCTGCTTCTTTGTTCATGTTAGAAGCATCACAGCACAATTAATAAATATATCAAATAATTTTTGCACAATAAAGTGCATCAAGAGCATTCCGGGAAGCTAACATCAAGTCTTCCATGGAACAGGTTGAGGGGCATAGAGTATAGGTCTTTGATAAGCCAGTGTTCCTGTGGTTTCCTGGCTTACCATGGTGGCCAAATGCAGCTACTTTGTCTTCATTAAAACAAGATCAGGGTGATTTTGCAGATTCAAGAAGCCAACAAAATAAATCATTCTGTGCGAGAAGGGTTAAAGCTGTTCCCAAAGCTTAACTGATTATTTTTATTCATAACTAGGGCCTCGTGTACATTAATAATTGCTGGTACAGGGGAATTCAAATATCCAGGCTCTGCTCTAGTGGGTCTTTTGATTTGAGCAAAACTGCGAACAGCTTGTGTTTGCAGGCTGTAGTCAGACCCAATCAAAAAAAAAAAAATGCTCGATCTTCTCAAAGCTTTGCTAAGAAAAACATAGGCAGATGGATTGGCTTGCAGAGTTTACTCTTGTCTTCTATTTAATGGCAAGCAGCAGATTGAAAAGATATGGAAGTAGCAAGACTGCGTTGGCTTGCACCATGTGTTAGGACGACTGAAGAAGAAATGCCAGAACTATGTGGTCACTGCAATAATCAGCAACAACATCAGACTGTCAGTAGCAAAGTTGAGTAGGTAGGTTTGAACAATATTCATCTTTGTATAACCATTCTCCAGCAGTGTCAGTATGCTCAGTCTGTTGGCCAAGATATAAAAAAACATGAAGAGCAGAGTACAGAATATAGTCATGTTTCTGCTGCTGGGCCACAATGAAGAAGTGATGCTCATAGCCGTGAATGTCTATGATACTCGTATTCCATATTGTTTGGGTGGGAGCAGTAAGAGAGACCAGGCAGTCATTGACCAGATGCTGAAAATTTTTCACTTGAAACTTGGAGGCACACAGACAAGGATGGCAGCAGCAGCAAAAGGAATGGAATTCAGTGGTCAGCAATCCTACCTTGACAGAAATCTTCTTGCTGGTGCAACATCCTCACTTCAGTGCCATTGGGAGTGACCATATATATATGGTCACTTCCTTGTCACTTGCTACTTGACTGTATTTTGTTGGAAATGCTTTCTTGTCACTTGCTTTGTTGTTGTTTAGTCGTTAAGTTGTGTCCAACTCTTCGTGACCCCATGGACCAGAGCACGCCAGGCCCTCCTGTCTTCCACTGCCTCCCGGAGTTGGGTCAAATTCATGTTGGTCGCTTCGATGACACTGTCCAACCATCTCGTCCTCTGTCGTCCCCTTCTCCTCTTGCCTTCACACTTTCCCAACATCAGGGTCTTTTCCAGGGAGTCTTCTCTTCTCATGAGATGGCCAAAGTATTGGAGCCTCAGCTTCAGGATCTTCCAGTGAGCACTCAGGGTTGATTTCCTCCAAAATGGATAGGTTTGTTCTCTTGGCAGTCCAGGGGACTCTCAAGAGTCTCCTCCAGCACCACAATTCAAAAGCATCAATTCTTCGGCGGTCAGCCTTCTTTATGGTCCAGCTCTCACTTCCATACATCGCTACTGGAAAAACCATAGCTTTGACTATGTGGACCTTTGTCGGCAAGGTGATGTCTCTGCTTTTTAAGATGCTGTCTAGGTTTGTCATCGCTTTACTCCCAAGAAGCAGGCGTCTTCTAATTTCGTGGCTGCTGTCACCATCTGCAGTGATCATGGAGCCCAAGAAGGTAAAATCTGTCACTGCCTCCATATCTTCCCCTTCTATTTGCCAGGAGGTGATGGGACCAGTGGCCATGATCTTAGTTTTGTTGATGTTGAGCTTCAGACCATTTTTTGCACTCTCCTCTTTCACCCTCATTAAGAGGTTCTTTAATTCCTCCTCACTTTCTGCCATCAGAGTGGTATCATCTGCATATCTAAGGTTGATGATATTTCTTCCGGCAATCTTAATTCCGGTTTGGGATTCATCCAGTCCAGCCTTTCGCATGATGTATTCTGCATATAAGTTAAATAAGCAGGGAGACAATATACAGCCTTGTCATACTCCTTTCCCAATTTTGAACCAATCAGTTGTTCCATATCCAGTTCTAACTGTTGCTTCCTGTCCCACATATAGATTTCTCAGGAGATAGATAAGGTGGTCAGGCACTCACATTTCTTTAAGAACTTGCCATAGTTTGATGTGGTCCACACAGTCAAAGGCTTTTGCGTAGTCAATGAAGCAGAAGTAGATGTTTTTCTGGAACTCTCTGGCTGTTTCCATAATCCAGCGCATGTTAGCAATTTGGTCTCTAGTTCCTCTGCCCCTTCGAAATCCAGCTTGTACTTCTGGGAGTTCTCGGTCCACATACTGCTGAAGCCTACCTTGTAGGATTTTGAGCATAACCTTGCTAGCGTGTGAAATGAGTGCAGTTGTACAGTGGTTGGAGCATTCTTTGGCAATGCCCTTCTTTGGGATTGGGATGTAGACTGATCTTTTCCAATCCTCTGGCCACTGCTGAGTTTTCCAAACTTACTGGCATATTGAGTGTAGCACCTTAACAGCGTCATCTTTTAAGATTTTAAATAGTTCAACTGGAATGCCATCACCTCCACTGGCCTTGTTGTTAGCCATGCTTTGTAAGGCCCACTTAACTTCACTCTCCAGGATGTCTGGCTCAAGGTCTGCAACCACACTATCTGGGTTGTCCGGGACATCCAGATCTTTCTGGTATAATTCCTCTGTGTATTCTTGCCACCTCTTCTTGATGTCTTCTGCTTCTGTGAGGTCCCTCCCATTTTTGTCCTTTATCATGTCCATCTTTGCACAAAATGTTCCTTTAATATCTCCAATTTTCTTGAACAGATCTCTGGTTTTTCCCTTTCTATTATTTTCCTCTATTTCCCTGCACTGTTCGTTTAAGAAGGCCCTCTTGTCTCTCCTTGCTATTCTTTGGAAGTCAGCATTCCATTTTCTGTAACTTTCCCTATCTCCCTTGCATTTTGTTTCCCTTCTCTTCTCTGCTATTTGTAAGGCCTCGTTGGACAGCCACTTTGCTTTCTTGCATTTCCTTTTCTTTGGGATGGTTTTTGTTGCTGTCTCCTGTACAATGTTACGAGCCTCCATCCATAGTTCTTCAGGCACTGTCCACCAAATCTCGTTCCTTAAATCTGTTCTTCACTTCCACTGGGTATTCATAAGGGATTTGGTTTAGATTATACCTGACTAACCCAGTGATTTTTCCTACTTTCTTCAGTTTAAGCTTGTGTTTTGCTATAAGAAGCTGATGATCAGAGCCACAATCAGCTCCAGGTCTTGTTTTTGCTGACTGTATAGAGCTTCTCCATTTTTGGCTGCAGAGAATATAATCAATCTGATTTCGGTATTGCCCATCTGGTGATGTCCATGTGTAGAGTCGCCTCTTGTGTTGTTGGAAAAGAGTGTTTGTGATGACCAGCTTATTCTCTTGTCACTTGCTACTTGACCGTATTTTGTTGGAAATGCCAGGAATAGAGCCTGAGACTTCCTAAATGTAAAGTGGAGGACAGAGTGACTCCAGAGCACAATTGCATCTCCAGCATGGAGCCTAGCTTTCCTGTGGGCATTCCCCCCCCCCCAAGAGTCAGCTCAGCACTCTCACTCCCCACTGGACTGTTCTGTACAAGCCCCCAGTTTACATGCCCTTCTATTACTGGCTTCATGAAGACTCTTGCAGTCTTTTTAATTTTGATCTAAAAGAACTTAAATCTCCTTGACATTTTCTTGTTGAACCACTTCTGTGCTGCTCCAATTTCCAGCACTTAACAATAAAAGCCAGCTGTCAGGGAAAAGATCACACATACCTTAAGCATCTCCCTGTGCCAATTGCTCCCTGTTTTAGGAGAGAATTCTGACAGACTGGGGCGAGGGAAGTCATTCTTCTAATTAACTCGATGACACTCACAAATATGACACTGGTTTTAATTTCACTGTAAGCACATTGGTGAAATCCATACCAAACAGAAGAAATGTCAAGGAATGGGTTCTGATGGTGCCCTTGTTGCAGATTTTTAAATTTTTGGTTAAATTCCTTTAGTTTCACAGCAGAAGTGCCGTGATTCACAGAGCAAAATAGCTTAAAGTTCCCCAGAGCAGTCCACCCCTTTTCTCATTAACTGGCATTTACAGTCTCAATAACTCAGTCTGAGATATCAGTAACAGAAAGAATAAAAACTATTTATTTATTTATAATATTTGTATACCACCTTAAAAGGACCCAAACGTACAGTTGTGAACAGATCAAACAGCATACTGACAAACATGGCTGCTTTCAGCAACAGACTTCAATAGACTAAAGAAAGGGAAAGAAACACAGAGCAGAGTGACAAGGCTCTCTTTCAACTCAGAGGCAGTAGGGAACTATTGGTTAGTGCTGGATAGCTTGACAATCACCCCAGCCCAGAAATCCTGCTCAAGGCAGCATGCAAGATTGCAAAAACCCCAGCAGTCCCCAACTCAGCCATAACAGCCAGCAGGAAGCAGGTACATCATGTGGTCTTTGCTTTATCTGCAGCACATGAGCTTAGCTTTGTTTCTAAGTTTTGTGTTTTCTTTGTACCTTGAAGACAATTAGTTGGATGTTTTCTGAGGAATTGTGGCAAGTAATCTGAAATATTTGCTGGAAGACTGAACTTTTCATGCCTGAAATGACTGTGAACATATCAGCCTCTTAAAGCATCTACCATATGGCACAATATGGCTTGGTAGCTATTATACCTTAGCATATCTTATCTACCCACCTTCCTTATGCTTTTTATTGAAATTATAATGACTTGCATTCCTTCAATTACATGAAAACAGATAAATGGATATTCTAAAAAGATGTAATTAACTGGGAGTACCTATACTTATACATATACATAGTATTGCTGTTATCTCTTGAGGCTTTTTTGTGGTGCTGGAGGAGACTCTTGAGAGTCCCCTGGACTGCAAAGAGAACAAACCTATCCATTTTGAAGGAAATCAACCCTGAGTGCTCACTGGAAGGACAGATCCTGAAGCTGAGGCTCCAATACTTTGGCCATCTCATGAGAAGAGAAGACTCCCTGGAAAAGACCCTGATGTTGGGAAAGTGTGAAGGCAAGATGAGAAGGGGACGACAGAGGACGAGATGGTTGGACAGTGTCATCGAAGCTACCAACATGAATTTGACCCAACTCCGGGAGGCAGTGGAAGACAGGAGGGCCTGGCGTGCTCTGGTCCATGGGGTCACGAAGAGTTGGACACGACTTAACGACTAAACAACAACAACGTCCCCTGATTGCATCAATTACCATGCCAAGTTTTAGGTAACAAAAGTTATTAGATTTCATACTGGTAAAAATCATGACCTATCATCCAGTGCCATTCTTGAGTTTTTACTTCCCTGTACCATTCCACAAACTCTGGACTCTCTTTTCCCCTATTTCTTGAAATCCCAATATACTCTCAGCCATTCTGAAAGAGATTCATACTGTTACATTTCAACCCTGAAAACAAACTGTTGGGTTTGATAACATAGTTTATTGGGGAAATTACTATAAAGATTAGACTTGTTTTAATTAGGAAGGGAATGCCAATTTTTTCCCCTGAATTCTTATATCTTTATTTTCAAGATGTTTTCAGAGGTTGCCTATCCCTGGGACCACTTGGTACCCTTAGTGGCCCTTAACCAGTAGAAGCTTAGTTATTATGATTCTATTTTTTCTGCTGCTTCACTACCATTCTTTGTTTATGTCATGAAGATCAGGGAGAAAACAGTTAAAGATGATAATAATTGACATCAGTAGAATCTCTCACCTTTTATATATTTCTCCCTGACCTTCATGCCTTTAAAAGAGCAAAAGTTGAAACAGCAATGATAATGTCAAAAGACAGTAGAAAATACATTTTGCACCCTTGTTTCCTCTTTCCTTAGTCACCACTGTTGTCTAGTTTTCTAATCTTATTTTGCGTATTTTGAAAGACCTGTTAATGGACAGCTGCTCTGCAGGCTGACCACCAGAAGAAAGGCAGCAAGTAATGTATATTAAATAATACCCAAATAAATACTCTAAGGGTCTGAGGAAGTGGACTTGTCCACAAAAGCTCACATTAAAATACCTAGTTAGTCTTTAAGGTGTCACAGTATTTTTGTCTTTTTATTTTGTTTTTGCCTGATATGTCTCTAAGTAGGCACTCTCCATACGTTTTGGGTTACTGCTGCTATCATCACCAGCCAGCACAATTGGTGGTGCTTTCCTGGGGATGATGGGAGTTGTCGTTGGACTGATCTGGAGGCTGCACAGCTGGACAAGACTATTTCTGGGTTTGCATCCTCTTCATAAGAATACTAGCAAAGAGCAGGTTGTCCTCTGGACAATGAGAGTATTTTCATTTAAAAAGCAAAATGGAGTGATAGCCTGGCTGGTTCATAAGAGAGACAGAAGAGAGACACATCGTACATCTACAGTTGGTTAATATCTTTTGCAGTATTTTGGCCAACTGTGGTTTGGGGATTTTTCTTCCTTTTCTCATTAATTGCTTTGTATTACATCTCTCTACCTGCTGAGTGTTCTCCCATTTATGGATTGCTTCCTGCTTTTAAGTGACTTGACCCATCAGTATAGATATTGAGAGAACTGTCTTGAGGCTGAATCATGCTGAAGCAAGCTACAGGGCTTCTCTTGTTAATTGTGTTTTGCACTGATTGGGTCCCTGTAACTCATCTCATCTCATGTTCTGTTTTTCCTCTTTGTAGAATATTGATCAGACATTTTAAAAGAGAGAGAGTTTCTGTGGAGATCTTCCATAAGAATGGATACTTTTCCAATATATCTTTTCCAGGGTTGCCCATTTCTCTATTGTGGAAGAGGAATACATTTATGACCTTTCAGTGGGAGGATTATCCTCTGAGGCTATTGTGCTGATGGATATGAATATAGATAAGTTGAGGATTCCTAAAAAGTTGTTTGGAAAGAAACAGCACCACATACAGTACCATGTGTGCCCTTACCATTCACGGTGTATGCAGGCGATCATTTGGAGGGTAGCAATGTGAATGGTAGCAGTATTAATTCTGATCCTGTAACTATGATCACTATTCAAATGTAAAGGGGGATTTTGCTACATGGGGGGAGGGTTAAAACTTATTTCATGTATTTGAAACAGCATTAAAAGCATGACTGAAGGTAAGCACACATCCTTCAAAGATGCAAGAATTAAATTAAATTTTATTGAAATTGTGGGATATTCCTGTGAGTAGAGGGAGCTATCTTGTACTTGTTAAGTTCTTAAACAGGCATATGAGTGCTTTTGCAAGGAGGTGTTCACCCTTTGCTAAATGAATGAATTAATGAAGTTACAGGTTGTGTTAATCTGTTGTTTAAGAACTTTTTTTTTAGAGTTCATTCAAAGGAATTATCAATTCCATCCTTGTTAAGCCTCTGCAATGCTTAATTATTTTTTGTGAAGTGGTGGCTGCTCAAAATCACTGAGAATCTAAAGCTTATTGTCTTCCATGGGGAGTACAAGAAACTCTGAAAGCTATTATTTTGCAGTTTGCAGCTAGTAAGTGTTTTGAAGTTAACCTTGCAGACCTGCAATGTATGATTTTATTTATGCAGGCCATGGAGAGGAACCAATACTGTTCAAAGGCAGTGCTATTTGTCTAGGTTTCATTTACATAAACTGTGGTTAACATAGATACCTGTCTACAAACAGGTAATACAGAAACACTATGGTAAGTCTCCATTACTTTCTCATCAAAGGCAAACTTAATGTCATCACTGATTTCTCAGCACTTAAAACCTTTAAAAAAATTAAAGCTGCTGATGAATGATATATTTTTACCAGTGATGCTGAAGGCACCATCCAATAGCTTTACTTGGTAGGCTAACATCAACAGCTAATGGAGTACAGATTGCAGATTTCAAATGGTAACTTCTACTGCAATTCAGAAGCCTGGAGGATTCACCAGTGATAGCTGCAAAGGAAGAAGTTGCATGTTGCACAGAACAAGAACACATCTGCATCACCAAAACTGTATTGTCTCTACAAGTGGAGTTTTCATTAAAGATTCCCCTTGTTGGCATTTTCAGTCAGCAGATTACAATTTTATTATTATTGTGGAATTAAAAACAGAAGATGGGACGGAAAAGGCCTTTCTAATCCTCAGTATGTCTTATCTAGGATAATGGAGACATAAGCATCTTTTTTTTTCTTTGAGCATTCCAAGTTTATTATTAGGTACCTGAAAAGAAAGTTGAACAAAGAACAAAGGGATTGTACCCAGGCATCCTTTCAGAACAGTTCTTTTACTGAATCCATCTTCTAGCAGGCTCTTACCTAAACAATAATGGTGCTACTGAAATGATAACAAATGCACAGCTGGCACACAGGTTTATTGGGTTGTTCAGTTAAGTTTTGTAGTCTGAGGAACACACTGTGATGAAGAATGCCCATCAGAACAACTGCAAGCTGCCTGTAGCAAGCAGAAAGTGGACTAACAGCTGAAACTCATATAATTCCAAAGCAGCCTTTACAAGCAAATAATTCGGCTCCTGTATGAATGCATCCTCAATATTTCTTCCTACTTGTCAAGAGAGAAAAAAAGCCTGAAAACTTCAAAGTAGAGCTCTTCACAGCAGGGCTGCAATGTTGCACAAATTTAAGCCATGCTACCCTAAAGAAATAGACTTTGTCAGATACGGAAGCTAAGCAGTGTTAGACCTGATCATTTTTTGGATGGGAAACCACCAGGGAATACCTGAAATCTTTAGGTAGCACACAGAAATAATCCTGCCTGAAACTCAAGAAAGCTGCTGCTAGTCTGGGAAAATACCAGCAGGGGGCCCAATGGTCTGACTCAGTTTAAGGCATTTTCCTATGTTCCCGTCCCCTCTTATATTTTGGCCCAAATCAAAATCCCACCTCCACTGGGTGTATGGTTCTCTTGCTATTAAGTATAACAGAAACCTAGAGGCTCATTATGGTTCCTAACATTTTACAGTAAAGATCTCTTTGTGTGCTTTCCACCTAGAATTGTTACAGTAAAAACTCTCATTCACATTTGCTACATACCTGATCCAGTTTATAGAAGCTGTTTTTAAACAGAGTGTGTTTTAATTACTTCCAAAGCCATGGTCTTTTTTATTTTTATCTTACTTGGCAGCAGAAAATAAGCATTGCAGAAACAATTTGTGACGGAATAAATGCAGGAGTTGCATTCTGTTCATGGAACAGGTCACTCTGAGGTCTTGGCCTGTGGAGTTTTAAGGGATGCTCTGGAAGTATGGAAAACAGTGGTGGCTGGAGCTGCAGGAAAAACCGGTGAAATGGTACCCCCACACTATCATATTTCTATTCACCATGAATCGATGGGAAAACTGGAGAGGAAAATAGGCTGACAGGAAAAAAAATGGTTCATTGAAAATATGGTGCTGCAGGAAAGTTTTGCAGATACCCTGGACTGCCAGAAAGACGAACAAGTGGTCCCTAGAACAAATAAAGCCCAAACTACCTCTGGAGGCAAAAAATGTTGAAACTGAAATCTGACCTACTTTGGGCACATCATGAGAAGGCAGGATTTTCTGGAAAAGACCGTGATGCTGGGAAAGGTGGAAGGCAGCAAGAAAAGAGGAAGACCAATACCAGATGGATTGCATCCCTAAAGGAAGCCACAGGCTTGAGATTGCAAGAGCTGAGCACAGCTGTTGAGGACAGGACATCTTGGAGATCACTCATTCATAGGGTCACCATAAGTCAGAGGTGACTTGACGGCACATAAGAACAACAACATTTGTTCAGGGAACTCCCTTGGTCTAAGTTGCTAATACCACTTTGCTGTGGAGAACACAGCCATTGGTCCATGCAGCACTCCTCATTGGCTCAGAAGTGCCTGTAGAGTGGGTGGGGGCTTCTCTGCTTTCTCAGTGTGAAAGCAGAGTGCATATGAAACTTGAGCATTTGGATCTTTTCCTGAGGCTTATGTGCTCCTGGCTATTTAATGGGTTGTTGATTCTTGGGGAGGGAATAAATAGAGAAAAGAGAGTAGTTAGGGAACTATTTCATCATGGCTGCAGTATTTGAAGCTAAGCAGCTTCTTTTTCTGCCCTTCACAACCAGTCTCTGGTGTTTATCCTGGACCCAGTGATTATTTCCTCCCCTACGCTGATTTAAAACCCTTCTCCTGAGAAGGGGAGCTACATGCATTCTTTGCCGTCATTCAGCCCACAGAGCTGTATGGGCTTTCCTTCAGTCCCTTTTTACTCCACAATGCTGTTTGTGCACAGTATAGATGGATTTCAGCCCCTACCTAGAGACTGACAGTGGCAAGGTTGTCATTGCATAAGATGCAGTTGTTTTGTGATGAGGGGTGTGTACTTACTGCTGTTGGTCCACCAATTCCCTCTCACAAACTCCATTTCTAGTGTTGAAAGGGATACATGGGTGGGGGATTGTCTGTCATTTTTATGCTGTTTTGAGATTTTATGGGTTGTGTATGAGTACATATAAGAAACCAATGTGTTTCTTTTTGTTCCACCAAAACAAAACTGTATGCTTTGTCTTGCTGGGCCTTACTTCTACCCCAGCATTTGTATACAGTACATGCTTTTATTTATATACCCAAAACTTTTAACAGCCACAACAATGGCTAATAAGTCATATATAATCCAATTCAGAGCTGAGAGTTTGAAACATTTTAAATCAGCTTTTAAAAACTAGATGAACTGTCCAGGCCACACATAGATCTTGTTCTTTTAAATCAAGCTTTCTTGCTTCAGCAAGGAATGGTGACAATAGACAAATATTCATATTAAGGACAGGGAATTCAGAGATACGACAGGAATTGTGAAGTTGTGTATAGCAGTTTGCAATTAAATATAGTGAGAAGCTATTAAGTATCTTTTAACTGTGCAATCTTTTTGAGCCTTCTAATTTTTTCATTAGTTTGCTCTTCTAAAGGCGTATTTTCTTATTTACACATCAAGCAAATATAAAATTGTGCACAAAAAAAGATAATGAGTACTAGCCACATGTTTGGCCTGTGCAGCCTGTCCTTCCAGCATAAAACCCTGAAACACACGGGTTTCAATCAAACAGAGCCAATGGTTCTATACTTCCTTGCAGTAAGAAAGTATCCAAAACATATTAAACTGTCTCTCTTATCTCAGATTCTCCTGCCTCTCCACAACAGTAGCACATAACTTTTATTGCCAGTAATGTCCCCCTTATTCCTCCATTCATATTTTTTCACATTAGAAATTTTGTACTATTCCTTGAAGTTTGTTGGTTACCTACCAAAATTATAAAAATAGAACAGCAGTACTTGTTAAGTCACAGGAAATAAATAGATATAGGATAGTAGCTTTTATGGGACTCTCTCTTGACAGTTATGCTGAAGAAACTGCAGTTTTTAATATTTATTGCTCAAATGTTAATTAGTGGAGACTTAAATCTCTCTCCATGTCACACAAAATTCTAGAGCTGTTGAAACAATTACACTTTGGCAGATAACTAGCAGCTTCAAAAATCCATAAATACCAGAACGGGGAGAAGGATTGCATATAAATGTCTTCTACTGTTCTCCTCCTTTTGGCAGAAAATACAAGTATACATGACCAGTTCATAGGATTTGTGATCATATCCCACTTGCAGAGAGCAGGATAGATTGTGAGGCACCAAAGAGACCCACAACCCACACAGCCAGTTGTCTCGAAAGGAATTCCACTGCAGAAGAGTTCGTTCTGTTCAGACATGGGGCTGCTTCTTACGATGCCTCCTGCCTGCCTGAGCTCCACGCTGGGCTCCCTTCATCAGGCCCTTGTACTGTCCCTGAAGCTTGGCCTTTTTCCTGTCAGAAACAGGGGGAGAAAATTAGAACCAACAGTGCCTCCAAGAGAACTGAAAATGGCAGGGCTCCCAGAGAAGCACCCAGGTATCAAAGTACGACAGGAAGTGTAGTTAACAGAGAACACTCCCAATCTGAAGACTGTCTAAAGCAGAGGATGCTTGAAGGTAGACAGCATTCCTGCGGCTGGTAAGCACATCTCCAGAAGGAAATTGGGGCCGATCAATGGCATTACTGACACAACTGTTTCTCTGCACATGCTCCCCACCCAATTAGAGAGGACCATAGTAAATGGTGGAGAATGTGATTTACAATGCAGAAGTCCACAAGTTCTTTGCTATCTCCAATGTGAGGTAACAGGAAAACAGCAATGGTCTAAGCTCTCCTGCTGCTTGCAGCAGCATCATGGCCCTCCTCTTTGCAAAAAGTGGCCAATATGTTTTGAAAGTGTCAGTGCTTCTGGCTCTGCTTAAACACTTTGAGCAACTGGCACATCCACAAAGAGGGTAGACAGAGAGCTGTGAAATCAGTGAGCAGTGGCTGCCCTACATGTAAATAATAGCAGTCAGAGCAAGAGGAGAGGATGGCAGCAAGGTCAGGCATGAAGGCGGGCTAAAGAGGTTGGTGAGGGTCACAATAGCAGCAGAGACCCTTGCAAGGGTGGGAAATGCCAAAGTTTGCCACTTGTAACATCCCACCACCTGAAGCAGCCATCTCACTATACTTAATGGTGAAACCACCCTGTAAAAGAAACTCTGTAGAGCCACTGCCAGACAGAGTAGAATCTGAGCTGCTATAAGCAGCTTCCTATGCAGTCCCCACACCATCCCTGTCTCATACCTCCTGTTAAGTTTCGCTCTGTTCAGTGGGATGTAAGCATAAGGATCCAGACGTCCTTTCTTCTTGATATCACCTTTTCCTTTCTGTGGAATAGAAGGGAACCAATGCTTAGTGGCAGGTGATCAGACCCTAGCCACCCTCCCAAACGGTTTCCAGCATCAGCTATTCAAGAAGGTATAACCTTAATTAGTGTTTTGGGAACTTAGAACAAGTACTTAGTACCAGACCCACTGTGGACCATAGGACTGACTTAGGAAATTCATTTTATTTTGGAACAGAAATGTATTTTCCAAAAGGAGCTTGCCTGCAGCCATAGTGTAAGGATGATGAACTTTACACTATGGAATGCTGTATTATGGTACATAAAAATACAACTGCAAGTCTGGGATGGGAATTGTGGCCTTTGGGCTGGCCTTTATCCATGGAGACTCTTGGTTCAGGTGCTGGCTTCTCTACTGCCTGGCTTACCTGTTCTCATCCTTCCTCGGATATGAAAGAAGGAAGATGTACCACTAGAAGCCACCAGCTTGAAGTTGGTAGCTTTTGAAGCTTACTTCCTTCTTTCAGAAATGCCACTTCAAAGGATGTGAAGTAGATCTGAATAAAAGGGAAGAAGGGGATAGGAGGCTCTGACTGACCTACCACCAGCATGTGGCCTTTGAACCATTGCCTCATCACCTAAGATATATGGATCTTTCTGAGGCGGGGGGGGGGGGGGGAGATCCTCCATCCCTGCTCACAAATAGCTTTTTGGAAGGAGACACAGACTCTTTCCAATAATTTGTTGAATTTTTTGAAGGTATGTTAAGCCCAGAAGGCAATGTTTCAAACTGCGCAAAAGCTAATGGGTTCACACACAATCAGGCTGTTGTAATGGCTAACAATCATGAGACCTAACTAGTCATGAGGAATGAGCTTACCTTTCCCTTGTATTCTAGCCCAGGTACAGCATTTTTGCCAACAGGCCGATGGATTCCAGTGCCTCCAGCTTAAAAAAAAAAAAAACAGAGCAAAGAGGAAACGAATAAGGTTTGTTTTTTTAAATGAAAGAATTTGCTTATTCCTCTAAACTGTGGAGCAAGCAAGTAGCCAACAGTCCTGGATTTGGGGCCAGTCTCCATGTAAAGACATCTTACTCCCCCAGGCTAATTTACTGCCAAATTGTTGAACTGTATCCCATGGAAGCATCACTGTGATGTGATGTGTTAATGCTGAAGCAGGATCTAAGCAAGGCATCACACTGAAACTTCTTCAACTGGTTGTTTTATGATAAATACAACACATGGATTGGCCTTCAGAGAGGCTTCATCTTTGAATCACCACTTCATGCTATTTCCCCTGCCCGTTCCATGGGCACGAACCCGCTGCAATAAGTCCAGTGTGGACTGCACCAGCCACCAAGGAATGCACATCTACCTTTGTATTGTGGTTGCGTGCCAGTGCCAGGGTCCTCATCATCCGCGTCCTCTCGGAATCGACGCTTTTGGGCTTTCTTCTGCAAGAGACATTTTAGTATCTCAGCACAAGCCATTATAGGGTAAATAGGTGTAGCTAGGTTTCTCAAAAGGGTTCAAGGCCTTCCCACTTTTAACCTGCTCAGCAATGACTGCCATATTTGACAATCAAGCTCAATGGTCTCTGAATGCAAAACTTCCTCCACATTGAAAAAGGATTTCAAAAACTTGATTCAAACCCCCCCCCCCCTTTCCCATGTCTCACTACTTACACTCCGAATTCCAACTTCCTGCATTAGATCTGCCATCTCCTCATCCACATCTGTGGCAGAAAACACAACAGATATCAGATACAGCACCATAGCACCCAAGGCCAGAGTACAATTAATTCATGGGCAAAATGATCCAATGGAAGGGGCAAGTAGGCAGGAGAATTAGTTTGTATCTAAAATAAAATACATCTTGGATTTTAATTTCTGGGTTTTTAATATAAACTTTATAGATGTAAAAAAAACACCCTTCAACTTTTCTAAATCTGAATTAGCTTTCTCACTGCAGCCTTTTCTGCTTAAGTAACTTCTGTTGTTTGTGTAGCCTGCGTTGACGGGC
This sequence comes from Intellagama lesueurii, assembly GCA_037013535.1. Taxonomy (NCBI): domain Eukaryota; kingdom Metazoa; phylum Chordata; class Lepidosauria; order Squamata; family Agamidae; genus Intellagama; species Intellagama lesueurii. The sequence continues at coordinate 215,968,401 of JBAJHW010000003.1, forward strand.
CTGGGTGATAGCATGGAATGCAAGCAATTTTTGGCCCAAAGTAATTTAGTGGCCAGCTGGTGTATGTTAATAGTCAGGTTCCCAATCCCAAATTCAAACTGCATCCTGCACATGCTCATTAAGTGACAGTAGAAAGGCCTTAATCTGTTAGCCTTTCTCTGTTGCAATATAGGGATAAACACTGGCTTGCTGCTAGTATTGAAGGAGTGCTCACACTGTGAGCTTCTCTGATTATTCTATGTTTAGAAGTGATACTCAGAATGCATCTGCCTTCTTAGGGAAGCATGGCTTTTTTCAAGCATAGTACTTTGTCTCTGGAACTTGGGCACTCACCTTCACTGCATTTAGGCAACAAGTGAAGATGCTTTTATTTTATTGTTACCTTAATGTCAAGTAGATACCAAGGTCAGAATTCTGTTGAGAAAAAACTGTATGTGCAAGGCCCTGCTTTTGTAATCAGTACACAACTAGTTACAATGAGGCCAGCTGGCTGGAGGGGCAAAAACACTTGTAAGATTGCTCTTTTGCTCCCTGCTTCCTCAACAGGCCTGAAACTGTTTCACTTTCTATTGTTTTAAATTTGTGATTTAAATTTGTTTTTAAATACTGTTTGCCACCTTAATTGTCGTTAAATGATAGCCTGGCCAGAAATATTTTGACAATGAAAGTCACTGGAATAATGTACGTGTATTAATCTGGAACCCTCACAGTACTATATAAATATTATAATTAGATTTAGAACATTCAAAAATTTATTACTTAGTTACCTATGCTAACCAGTAAAAGCATAATCACAAACTAAACACAAGGCAGAAGGAGGAGAATATGGAGCTGGGTTCTTTTTGGTTCTGCCACCTTGCACTCACTGAAGGAAAGCACGTTCAATTCTAACCGTTCCAACTAAATTGGATGAAATACAAGGATAAAGGAAGAGAAAAAAAGATGGAGCAAGAAAGAGAATGAAGCAAATACTAGACTCTTTTCTTCTTTAATGTGAAATGTGAAGAAAGCTGAATGTTGCACTTCCACTGGCTGAAGAAAATCCTTTGCTAGACAAATGCTCAGTTTGTCTAACCTTTTACAAACTGAACCTATACATTGTAAATCAGAAATTAATATCTCTGAGTTCAGAGTTTACTGTTCTGTATTCATCAGCCTACTTAAATCCAGTGTCATATATGCATATGCAACAGGCGGTATCTGGGTTGGTAAATGCACAAGCCTATAGTTACACTGTTACAGTGGAACTGGATTTCACAGACGGGAACTTGAAAGGACTTGATGCCTCCTGTCAGATGTCACAAATATTTCGACCGAATGTATTAGGGCCAACCACTGGTACCTTTAGTTCCTTCCTCCTCTTCCTCTTCCTCTTCTTCACATATGATGAGACGACCATCAGCTGATACCTTGAAGTCATGGCTCACTTTCCCAGCTATGGCAGAACCTGGCTTGGTTGCTGCACAAAAGAAGAGCACAAAAAGCTTACAAGGAAGGAAGGCACCTCTTCTGCCATGAGTAAATCTCTCAGCTTTCCCAATCTGAAAGGGCAAAAATCTGACTCTGCATCACCATTTATCTGAATGCCACCTCCCATCTGCTTCGTACCTAGAACCCTCTGTGTCACATTAGGGTCCAAGAAATTGAGGGGCTCATCACTTTCTCCTTCTTTGAGCCATGCTTGGTTCCGCTGCCGTAGCACCTTCTTTGTCTCTCTTCCTTTGCGCTGCTTGACGTCATCTTCCATGTCAGAGTCTGAGTCTGCTAGCACCTCTTCCATGCTGCAAGCAAGAAACCAGGAGGCAATAAAAAGAGTACCTACTGAGCCCATGGTTCACTTCTGCTTGTAAAGCACTTACGTAAGAGGTGCTTTGTGACATTTTAGCTTCAAAAAACATGTTTCAGCCTTTGGTTTGGCAAGACATCAATGGTCTGAGCCTGCAACATATTCACACCTAACAATGTAACAAATGCTCACACATTTTCTCCTCTTCAATGACAAAGTCTCAACACACTGAGCACACTGTTGAAAAAATGGTCAATCATTGCAAGATTTTTTTTTACTCCTACACAAGAGCAAAGCTTTAGTGGAAAAAGTGTTTTTAACAAAACTATGGGCTTTGCACAAAAACCATCCTTACTTTTGGAAAAAAACCAAAAACCTCCCACTATAGGAAAAAATGCACAAACACTCCTAAGATCTCATTTAGGAGGAAGAACACTTTTAAAAAATGCCCTGTTCATACCTATCTCCCTTGGGTTGCACTGAGGCTACTTCCTCTTCTGCAGAAGTGGTTGCTGCTCGTTTCAAAGCCTGCCGCTTGCGATTCCTTGCTTCAGCTTTGCGAATGTTTAGCAGCACCTTGTGGTATGACTCAGGAAGCAAAGCCTTCAAAGGCTCAAAGCTGTGAGATGACAGAGAAAGATCAGTGGTGGGGAAAACAGCTTCTCTCCCATCTTCCACTCCTGATCATGCAAGTCAAACAGGCATCAAAACCCCACTGCTTAAAATTCAGGGGACCATGAGCGAGATTCAGTGTCAGGCTGGCACTGCAGTGGCACCACAATGGAACATTCTTCTCCTATTTATTCCCACTGGTTAATCTATATCTTTGAAGTGGTAAAATCTGCATGCCTAGATTTTTATGAGGAAACAAGAATTTGAGAATCTTTTGAGTATATAAAATGAAATCTAGCTTCAAAGGATATAGCATTAATGTCTGCTTGCCTATGGAAAATCTTGTATATATTGTCTTAAGCTAGCATCTTAAATTAGTGCAGCTTCCTTAAAGCTGACTGGCTACTGCCTTAAAAGGCATCTCATTCCTCCCGTAAGACATGTTTGAGAAAACTGTGTGTATGAAGATAACTCAGCTTTGTCCTTTTCCTTGTTGGTAATATGAGGCAGCAACTCTCCAGACACCTACTTACATATCTGAATGGCCTCTACACAAGCTTGATTGGTTTCAGGCAAATTCCTCTAGCAAATAAGGTCATACAGAACTAAACAGATAAAATATTTCTAAATAAATAAAAATATATCTTAGTATCAGTTTTGCATAGTAATTGTATCTAGTTGGAAAATCTCGGTCAATTTTAAATAGGCATGTCTTCCTTCATTGCAGAGGCTCTTGGAAGTTTGAAAACCAGAACCTGGCGCTCACAAAGACAATGATAAAGTAATGGATAGAGGCAAGGCTCCTGTGGTTTCAGAAAGCCTCCGAGATCACCAAGAACTCTGAAGCACTTAGTCCACGGAAGTTGGATTTGATAAAGAATGGACCAGACTCAGTTAAAAACTGGATAGGTAAGCTCATACAAATAAACATTTCTATGAAAAGTAATGCTGTTCCTTTGTTGGCAAATTAAAAGGATAGAGAAAAGAAATAGAACTGATTTCTAACCTCATACTAGGTTAGGGACATCCTTCAAATACAGCAACAGTGAACATGTCCCAGATGGTGCCAGGCTGATCATCCCCATCCCATTCAATGTGCAAGAATGGAGAGAAGGACAACAATGTAAATAAATAATGTCTAGCTGCCAAGGCCGAGGACGCTCAGCTGCGGACGCGCCTGGAAGTGAAAGGAAAGTCCGATGCTGCAAAGAAAAATACTGCATAGGAACCTGGAATGTAAGATCTATGAACCTTGGTAAACTGGATGTGGTCAAACAGGAGATGGCAAGAATAAACATTGACATCCTGGGCGTCAGTGAATTAAAATGGATGGGAATGGGCGAATTCAATTCAGACGATTATCATATCTACTATTGTGGGCAAGAATCCCATAGAAGAAATGGAGTAGCCCTCATAGTCAACAAAAGAGTGGGAAAAGCTGTACTGGGATACAATCTCAAAAATGATAGAATGATTTCAATACGAATCCAAGGCAGACCTTTCAAAATCACAGTAATCTAAGTTTATGCACCAACCACCAATGCTGAAGAGGCTGAAATTGACCAGTTCTATTAAGACTTACAACACCTTCTAGAACTGACACCAAAGAAAGATGTTCTTCTCATTCTAGGGGACTGGAATGCTAAAGTAGGGAGTCAAGAGATAAAAGGAACAACAGGTAAGTTTGGCCTTGGAGTTCAAAACGAAGCAGGGCAAAGGCTAATAGAGTTTTGTCAAGAGAACAAGCTGGTCATCACAAACACTCTTTTCCAACAACATAAGAGGCAACTCTACACATGGACGTCACCAGATGGGCAATACCGAAATCAGATTGATTATATTCTCTGCAGCCAAAGATGGAGAAGCTCTATACAGTCAACAAAAACAAGACCTGGAGCTGATTGTGGCTCTGATCATCAGCTTCTTATAGCAAAATTCAAGCTTAAACTGAAGAAAGTAGGAAAAACCACTGGGCTAGTCAAGTATAATCTAAACCAAATCCCTTATGAATACACAGTGGAAGTGAAGAACAGATTTAAGGAACTAGACTTGGTGGACAGAGTGCCTGAAGAACTATGGATGGAGGCTCATAACATTGTACAGGAAGCAGCAACAAAAACCATCGCAAAGAAAAGGAAATGGAAGAAAGCAAAGTGGCTGTCCAACGAGGCCTTACAAATAGAAGAAGAGAAGGGAAACAAAATGCAAGGGAGATAGGGAAAGTTACAGAAAATTGAATGCAGACTTCCAAAGAATAGCAAGGAGAGACAAGAGGGCCTTCTTAAACGAACAGTGCAAAGAAACAGAGGAAAACAATAGAAAGGAAAAAACCAGAGATCTGTTCAAGAAAATTGGAGATATTAAAGGAACATTTTGTGCAAAGATGGACATGATAAAGGACAAAAATGGGAGGGACCTCACAGAAGCAGAAGACATCAAGAAGAGGTGGCAAGAATACACAGAGGATTATATCAGAAAGATCTGGATGTCCCGGACAACCCAGATAGTGTGGTTGCTGACCTTGAGCCAGACATCCTGGAGAGCGAAGTCAAGTGGGCCGTAGAAAGCATGGCTAACAACAAGGCCAGTGGAGGTGATGGCATTCCAGTGGAACTATTTAAAATCTTAAAAGATGACGCGGTTAAGGTGCTACACTCAATATGCCAGCAAGTTTGGAAAACTCAGCAGTGGCCAGAGGATTGGAAAAGATCAGTCTACATCCCAATCCCAAAGAAGGGCAGTGCCAAAGAATGCTCCAACTACCGCACAATTGCACTCATTTCACACGCTAGCAAGGTTATGCTCAAAATCCTCCAAGGCAGGCTTCAGCAGTATGTGGACCGAGAATTCCCAGAAGTACAAGCTGGATTTCGAAGGGGCAGAGGAACTAGAGACCAAATTGCTAACATGCGCTGGATTATGGAAAAAGCCAGAGAGTTCCAGAAAAACATCTACTTCTGCTTCATTAACTACGCAAAAGCCTTTGACTGTGTGGACCACAGCAACCTATGGCAAGTTCTTAAAGAAATGGGAGTGCCTGACCACCTTATCTACCTCCTGAGAAATCTATATGTAGGACAGGAAGCAACAGATAGAACTGGATATGGAACAACTGATTGGTTCAAAATTGGGAAAGGAGTACGACAAGGCTGTATATTGTCCCCCTGCTTATTTAACTTATATGCAGAATACATCATGCGAAAGTCTGGACTGGATGAATCCCAAGCTGGAATTAAGATTGCCGGAAGAAATATCAACAACCTCAGATATGCAGATGATACCACTCTGATGGCAGAAAGTGAGGAGGAATTAAAGAACCTCTTAATGAGGGTGAAAGAGAAGAGCGCCAAAAATGGTCTGAAGCTCAACATCAAAAAAAACTAAGATCATGGCCACTGGACCCATCACCTCCTGGCAAATAGAAGGGGAAGATATGGAGGCAGTGACAGATTTTACTTCCTTGGGCTCCATGATCACTGCAGATGGTGACAGCAGCTACGAAATTAAGACGCCTGCTTCTTGGGAGGAAAGTGATGACAAACCTAGACAGCATCTTAAAAAGCAGAGACATCACCTTGCCGACAAAGGTCCACATAGTCAAAGCTATGGTTTTTCCAGTAGCGATGTACGGAAGTGAGAGCTGGACCATAAAGAAGGCCGACCGCCGAAGAATTGATGCTTTTGAATTGTGGTGCTGGAGGAGACTCTTGAGAGTCCCCTGGACTGCAAGGAGAACAAACCTATCCATTCTGAAGGAAATCAACCCTGAGTGTTCACTGGAAGGACAGATCCTGAAGCTGAGGCTCCAATACTTTGGCCATCTCATGAGTAGAGAAGACTCCCTGGAAAAGACCCTGATGTTGGGAAAGAGTGAAGGCAAGAGGAGAAGGGGACGACAGAGGACAAGATGGTTGGACAGTGTCATCAAAGCTACCAACATGAATTTGACCCAACTCCGGGAGGCAGTGGAAGACAGGAGAGCCTGGCGTGCTCTGGTCCATGGGGTCACGAAGAGTCGGACATGACTTAACGACTAAACAATAACAGCTGCCAAGGCCAGATAAGAATTGCAGAGCCCTGGCTGTAAGTATTAGTGTCACTTACAACTGTCACAGACTGATCTTTAGCTTCAAACATGTTTCTGCACCTATCTTTCTGTATCTGAGAAAGGACAATCTGAGACTAGCCACGTTAGGAAGGAAGTGCTCAAGAATGGCCAGTAGAGGAAAAAAGCAACAGAAAGGGTGTTGTCCCCATGTTAAGCATCCCACTGTCCGCCCACAGTCTACAACACTCACCCAAATTTGCGCATCAGTTTAGAAAGGAGGTTTCGCAGCTTCATGCGGAAATGGCGCCTCATGTCATCCGTCAACCCTCCTATAGCTTCTAACTGTTAAAAAAGTACAAAAAATTAATTCTGCACATTGCTCCATAATCACATAAATTGCACCAGTCTTCTATCTCACTTGCACATGACTTGGAATTATATCGTATTAGTTCCTAAGAGTACTGAAAAAAAACATTGTGCTGCATGGGGCCAGGCAGACGATGGGTCAGAAACTCCAACATGTACCCATGAGCTCCATGCTAGATACCACAAAGACCTTGGACAGGGCTGGATTTAGGTAATTTGAATTTCCTTCCTCACTTCCTTCCCTTTTAGTTACATATATTAGGGCCCACCTTCCCACAGACTAGCCCCCACACAGCATTCCTGCAATCTCACCATAGTCTCCATGTGACGACCCAACAAGGCTGTATCCAGGAGCAACAATGTCACCTTGAGGAACCCCAAGGCTGACTTGACAACATCCCGAGTCCGGGAGCCTACCATGAGGCAGACATGTTGCATGAGCTGTTCCAGCGCATCTGATCCAATGTGTTCTGCAATAGCACAAATCACATTAAGAGACAGATATTTCCATTCTTCAGACATGACAGAAGCCTCCAGGCTGCAACCATACATGAGCTATTCTTCTGCTCAGCAGCAGCTCACCACACATGTCCAACAAGGCTGAATAGTGCCTGCAACTGAATGGGTGCTAGAAACCCCAAAGTGTGTGAATCTTTGTTCACACTAATTGTTATAACCCTAAACATCACCCTTAGAAACACTGATAGCAGGATGAGCTGCATGTGATCAATGGGCTACATGTGCTTCTCCGCTGACCTTCCCTCCCCTCCCATTCCTTTTTGGGACTACAGGGGGTTTCTACTGCCCCCCCAACTAAAGTACTTTTTAAAAAAACATAATCAAGAAAACACACACTCCAGGATGTGTACTTGTTTATGACTGCCACATATAAATGCACCTTTTTTTGTGCCAAGCAGGCCAAAATGTGGACTTTGGGGCACCAGCTGGGGAAGAGTTTACAGCCTAGGGCAGTGGTGGCGAACCTTTTTGGGCTTGCGTGCCCAAACTGGGGGGGGGGGGGGAACCCAGTGGGCAGCGTGCCGCGGTGGTGGCGGAACTGGAAGTGGCGGTGGAAGGGGGAATCCCGAACACGGATGTGCCTCGACACCCCACTCCTGATCCTCCGCCAGCTCCAGCTGCTCCGGATCCACCTGTTGAAGCGCCAGCACCGCGGCTGCAGCCGCCTTCTAAGGGTTGGCTGCGCGAGGGGTGAGTAGCAATCCGGCGACTTATGGCTTGCGTGCCTGCAGAAAGGGCTCTGCGTGCCAGCTGTGGCACGCGTGCCATAGGTTCACCATCGCTGGCCTAGGGTGGATTCAGGGAGGGAATGGTCCTGTAAACTGCCAGACCTTGATTTTTAGGAATGCTTATCCATGCAGAAGCTTGGTGGATTGGCAGCCCCCAGTTTAGTGCATTTTAGTCTAAGAGAGAAGCTATTTTTCACACTGAAGAAGTTATCATCCAGATTCAGTTGCAGTGTCTAGTTGTCTCACCTTTAAACTCAAAGAGTAGACGGGAAAGAGCAAGTACAGTGCAGCTGATCATGGTGACAGAGCTGGTCAAGCCTGCATAGACCAGGAGAAGGTAACGTTGCATTCCATCTGAAGGAAATAAATATGGGGAGGTTAGTATAACTTGAATAGCATAGACAGGACATTAACCAGACCCCATAAATTAGTAGGCATGAAGAGATTCCCCGGAAGGAGGAACAGTGGTTTAGAATTGCACACCTGAAGGGTTTTAAAAGCAGGATAACATATTGACTAAAGCCAGACACCCTGAAGCCAATGCTAAAATCTTGTTTCCCAAGCAATCAGGAAATCTTCTGGAACTTTAAAGGCCAAAAAGAGGGAAGGGCTATAGCTCATTGGCGGAGGGCACGCAACAGATGGACAGGATCATGGGTTCAATCCCTGATATCTCCAGGCCAGGCTGAGAAAGATTACTTTCTGAAACCCTGGAGAGCCACAATTAGTCAATGTAGCTGCTAAGGAGCTAAATGGACCACTGGTCCAACAGTTTCCTAAAGAAGAACACAGATATTAACACCTGAGGGAGGGGGCAGAAAAAAAGGCATGAGATCCTGAGCTAGGGTGGACAATTATACTCTGGCTACTGAAAATCCTGTGTTCTAAAGATGACACAAATAGGATTGTTTAAAATGTGAAAATATTTTGGATAGGGACAACAGGCAGGGGGTACACAAAGTCCTGGACAGAGGCAGGACTAAGTGACTTCTCTGTTTGGGCCTTCGTCTGGAATTTAATACCAGATGCAGAATTGAATATTTTGTGATTGAAAATTTTTAAACTTTAGAGGAACAAGGATAATCTGAAAAATACATGGGAAAAGTCTACTGAGATCCCAGAATCCAAAAAGGAGGAGGATTTCTAGAGATCAAATGAGGTTGTTCTAGATGTTTCTTCCTATGCTCACTATGCAAACTACCCAAATATACGCAGAAGTTATCTATTTATATAACTTGGGTCGGAGTCTCAGACATTAGCAATTGAATACCAAATTAGGACCATTGTTTCTGAAGTACAGTCAGAGGTCTCTTTGAGGCAGGAGATGTATGCCACTTTAAGTTCTTCATTAAACACAGATCTTAGTGGGAGGCTCTCCAACATCCAAGGGATGTTTTTCTTTTCTCAGTATATGCATCCTTCTGTGTGGGCTCTTGGCCTTTTTTGTTCTTCCCAAACTCTTTGGTTTATTTTGTCCTGATTTGCATCAGCGCAGAAGTTTAGTACTTTCCTTTCCAATCTCAAACTTGTCTTCCTCTCCCACGTTCTTTTAATTGATTAGCTTTATTTATGAGCACTAATTCAATCCCTTCCCCCTCTTTTAAATGAAAGCAGGAAGGCAGTAGAATCTTTAAAAGAGGGGGAAGAGATTAAATTAGCATTCATCAATAAACCCAATCAATTAAAAAATGTGGGAGACACGAGGGATGAAATGAGACTGCAATATCTTTGTGCTCAGAGACTCTTCTGTATCTGTGTTTGTGAGGATGCATGTTTCTGGCAGTATCTTTCTGGCTCCCTTATTCCATCTGTCCTGGGCTACCAGGAAATGCCTGTTGATTTCCAGGGAAAGAGCTGGGGTTGGGGGCAGGAAGGAAAGTCAGCCAGTGCATGCCTGGCACTGCACTCCCTGAACGCCTGGCTCTCTCTTCATAACTTCACTGTCTTCTGTTGCCTGGGCACCTCGGGACTTGGCACAGTTGAAGAAAATGGCACCTCCATTAGGGTTGGCAATAGACTTGCTAGGAGTTGTGGACAGGAACCCCAGAGCGTTCAGGCAAGTCCTGCACTCTTCCAGAACCAGGGGAGGGAGGAGCAGAAGGAGGAAGGGGAAGGTTCAAGTGGCCCATCTGGAGAAGCCCACTGTTAGTCAATCCAGTGCCAGAGAGGCCTAGCCTACAATTACTGGAATGAGTGAAGCAAGAGAGCTGGACAGCAAAGTCACATAGTCAAAAACAGAAAGAGAGCCAAAATAGGCTTTAGTGACATAAAGACCGGGAACTCACAGAAGGAGGGCCGTCATTTTCTTGCAACAGCCCAGTGTGGGCAATGAGGACTCACCCTTTGGAGTGGGGCCAAACCGCAGGAAAGCATGACCAATCTCTACAAGCAGATTATAAGCATTCTTGCGGGCACCCACAGACACCTCCTTGGTACAGAGTATTACCTAGAGGCAAGACAAAGCACTTGTTAACACCATGATGGCATCTGCTCACCCACTACCTTCGCCAAAGGTATCAGCTTTCAGTGGGAGCTGGAATATCAGCTATTACCACAAACGTTTTTTACAATAAAAAAAGTGCCCTAGCTATGTCTAGGAGTTTCTCTACAAGCCACATGGCACAGTGGTTAAACTGCAAAACTGCAGTCAAGCCTCTGTTCATAACCCGATCCTGACAGGTTCAGGTAGCTGGTTCAAGGTTGACTCAGCCTTCCATCTTTCCGAGATCAGTAAAATGAGTATCCAGCTCATAGGGGGCAAGCTGTTGTTTGCATAATTATGTTGTAAAACCAACCAGAGAGTGCTTTAGCACTATGCAGCTGTATATAAGTTGAACAACAACAGAACAGATTATGCATCCACTTCCCTGGGCCATTGCTTGTTTTTCAAAAATGTGAGCCAACAAGAAAGCTTTTCCAGAAATAGAGAGTTTTTCCTTCAAGGCATTTATGCCTGTGAACGCCCTTCCAGTTGTTACCATCGAATCTAAACTAGAGAGCACATTAATCAGAATGTCAAGTAAATGTGAACATCAAAGACAGTTTGTCAGATATCTTAGATATAGATAGGAGATTAAAACCATAACAAGACCTTATAGACCAGGGATTAGACGCATCATGGTGGCCCATAATGCAAATACAATCTAGATATGAAAGGGATTCAAAAATGTATGATTTTTATAAAGAACAGACAACGTTTGATCAAATAATGTTAACATCAGGTGATAAATTAATTAGGAAAATATATAAATTTCTTTTAAATTGGAAAATGGAGGACGAACAGGTCAAAGAAACTGAAAGCACCACTCTTGCCCATCATCCAAGGACACAACAAATCAACTGTTTTCCCAGTTCTTTCCACACCTTGACAACCACTCTTTATTTCCCTTCTCTCACCTCTGGCACCAGAGCAGTGACAAAATCCTCATGCTCAGCTGTGAGCTGCTTGACAATGTGGAAGAGGCACTTTAGTCGGGGCTGCAAAGAAAGAAAGAAAGAGCATATGAAATCAGGGCCCGGTGGGGCAGGCTACCACCAGAACCACCCCATTACCTCTTCACCAAGACTCCTTCAACTTCCTATCAAACTCAGGTGATAAAGCAACAAACCCTTTCCTTACTCTTTTGGCAGGGGATGTAGCATTCAGCAGGGAACCCAGGAGGTCACTTTGCAGTTCCTCTAGATGGCTTTGCACAAAGTTCTGGCATGCAGGGTTGTCCGAGGCACACACCTCCTCCAGCAACCGATAGGCCTTCTTCTGTATCCTGTGGTCCTTGTTCTAGAGTGAATGGGACAGATTATTCAAGTGATACTACTTGAAAGTACACCACCAAAGAGACCTTCTGTCCTGTTTAAACACTGCCCAAGCTGTAAGGGAGAGGCTGTACATGAGTAATTTTGGCAAGAATACCTAAATGTGACAACATGCCCCTGGTGGACAGATCTTTCCTATGCAATCAACTCCATTTGGGTAATTCTTTTTTGTTGCATAGAAAGTGCTTGTAGATAAATAGTCCACACACAACTAAGAAAATATTTACAAGGCATCCAACAAACAAAGAATATATATGAGGACAGGCATCCAAAATGAAACAAAAATGACGAAGAATCATTAGACAAAGAGTCATTAGAATATTACTCTCAGTGTCACATGACAGCAGGATAGCTCCTGTTGGAAAGACTCCATGCAAACATCTCCTACTGTATCAAGAGAACTTCAGGAACCAGTTGCAGAGGCTCAAATTGTTACTAGCAAGTTCAAGCTACTCTCTGTGCTACTTTTAAATAAAATTTTCCCTGCAATCTAAAGCCATATAAATAAAGCCAGCCAGTCTTCTTAAATGCAATGGCTAAATACTGTCCCCTTTTTCCCGAACAGATTTTGGCATTATTCATTTGACAGCCCCTGTGGTCAGAGGCAGCAGCCCTGGCAACTGTGATGTGTGACACTCCCAGCTAACAAGAAAGGCTCACCTGTAAGGATGGTTGGATGGTGGAGTAGAGGACATTCACAGAGGCCTGATCAACCCAGGGGGCCATAGCTATAATAAGGTCCAATATGGAAAGCCTAAAGCAGAGAGGGCACATTTAGCAAGGATGAACACAAAACGTACAATAAATATAAGTGTAAAAAATCTGGACCTTGTGTAGAAATCTGGACCTCTTCAATTTCGGACTAGAACCAGAACCCGCTACTTATGAATGTGTAAATCCATCAGTTCTACATCTATTAAGTGAAGGACGAAGGTCAAGACTAGGAATACTACTTGTGTCTCTTAATGGAACTCCTGACTGACTTCCAACTTCCTTCCACCTTTGTCTAATGGATGGTGGGAAGAAAAAAATCTGGCTTCTCATGTGGCAGTACTTGCTCACTTCCCTGTAGCTCAGCAGGATCAGACTAGGGTCTTGCTCCAGTACAGAGATATAGAGAACTTTGATTTTCATAAGCCTATCCACTGGAAAGAGTGGGAGATACAGCCCATTCAACGACAGTCTTCTCCACTACAGTGAAAAAGCTAAGAAGCTGAGCCATAAACTAGGATTGTTACCTAGTAAATTCTGAATTATCTCTGTTGGTCAGTTTCTCACTTGCTTTCTCCACGAATGTATGCACCATCTGCAACAGAAGGAAAGAGAGTATGATTCCCAAGGAGCCCTTTCCTATCACCTACACCACCCAATTTCCAAAACATACTCAGCTCCAGGTACCTCCCCACTCCATCCTAACATGCCAGAAAGTGGTGAAGATCTCACAGCCAGATTTTGTTCACAGGCTCTGCTCACCTCGGATTGAGTAATTGTCAAGTAGGCCCGGATAGTGTCTAGTACAGAGCGCCGATGCACAGGACTCTCACTGGCACTGCTCTCTTGGCTATATACGTTGAACAGGATGGGCAGGAAGTTCTTTGCAAAGCGCCCAACCTCAGCAAGCTCAGCCTCTGCAAATGACAACACAAAAGTACACAAGATGGAAAGATGGATCCTGCTGGTGCAGGCTGCTTCAAAGGGTTGAACAGGTAACAGGGCTCTTGTCAGCTTCTTCCAACACAGGCATATCAAACAAAATTGAAGCAGGATTATAATACAGTCTTCTCTTGCCTGGGATTATGCCGTGTTACATCACAAGAAGGGGAGAAAATAGGCAAATGAAAATGGTATTTCGCTCCATTCCAAGTTGGCTGAATATCATGTGTCCTTTGAACCTGGAGGAGGAGGACCATGGTAGGAAATTCCCCATTGCACAGCTCAAGAAGAAGCCAAAAGGACTAACGGTATACTCAATGAATGGGTGTTTATCAGCTCCTTTGGCTTGCTTTTCTCCACTCTTGCTTTTTCAGCAGAAAGCAGAACTGGTCCAGAAACAGATTCAGCTACGACTCTAGTAGGGATGAAAAGGACAAGCATGTCTTCTATAGACTGATCATACCTGTTTGGCAGCCCTTGTTAATTAGTCTGCGTACAGCTTGGCATACAATCAGCCGCAGATCAGAATGGTCACTGATAGCCGTGCCCAGAGTTCGGGCCAGTCCTTTAAATGAGGTTACTACATCTGTGGGGTGGCTGCAGAAAGCAGGAAGCAGGGTCCAGATCTGAAAGATGGAGAAGAGAAAGTTAACACTGTTACCTGCCAGTAGACTAATCGTCAACACCCTAAACATGGTATTGAGACCCTTCGCTTTAGAAAAATATCAAGGGGCGTTTCAGGAATTAGATAACATGAAGGTGTTCATTATGCTGGCAGGGATATCAATACGTACACACTCAAGGATGCCCGTACAGAAGTCTGAATTTGAAGATGCATAGGATGGCTTTTACAGAAAGTTACACAAAACATCATAAACAAGTGAAATAAACTATTTTCTTTCAAGTAACCTTTTCTTACAGGATGTCCCCCAGCTGAAACATTCCTTTTGGCATCTGGCCTGTTCTCCTCTCAACAGGAGAGATCAAAGTAAATCTGGAACACTCTCAGACAGAGTCCTTGGCCTGTTTTTTCAAAGGATAATATGTCTCTGTTAATTGTTTTACGAAGTCTTGTTTAAAACAAAGGAGATGCAGGAATGCCTATGTGCTCCATGTTTAGCAAAGAATGGCTGTTACCCAAAATACATTTGAGTTAGCTTTATTACAAGGAATAGGAAAATCACCCTGGGCATTTTTAATACACTAATACATTTGCTCAAGTCTAATACATGTATTTATACGTTATGAATTACAATAAGAAGGAATCTCCTCAACAGCATTCTCTTCTCAGTAGCAGAAGGCTATGGAAGCAAAACCAGGAAGGGTTTTTTTTGGAATTCCTCACCTGCCACTGCAGTGTATCATAGATCTTGGCTTCCAGATCCCGTCCTTCACTGGCAAGCTCTGTGGCTGCAGAAAGGTAAGAGACCTGGGTTTGTAGTTTAGCAGACATTAGCAAGTGAACCTGAAAAAAGAACTGACACTCTGTCTGTGAGGCATCTGGAGCTCACAAGCCATAGCTCACCAGACTAGAGAAAATTGCTGTAAAAGGGCATTGTATGCAATAATTGGTGCACATCTGCCCAGTATATGGATGTCTGCTTGCTGAATGAAAAAAGTAAATTAAAAAAAGCTACTGTACTTAAATTACAAGATCACATTGTGTAACGTGACATTTTGAGCTTTGAATTCCACACGTAACTCAAATGCTCCACTATTCCTAACTTGCTGTCTGCTGAGAAACAGTCACCTTAAGGAGCTGGATTTCATTCTGAGAATACACTATGGTAAATTTCCAGGTAGTCCCAGGTCAGTGGAAGTAAACACAGCTGTGCTGCATTCTTCAGCCCTAGAGTCAGAGATTTTGTCATGCTCCTTCTGGGTCCAAAATGCAGGTTTCCTTGGACCAGTCTTACTTGCACTCTTAGTTACCTCTGTTTTTTAAAGTAGCAGTCAGTGGCAGGAAATAACTGGCGAAAAAGGCAAGGGGTGCATTTCGGATGTAGTCTCGGAGCACTGGAAGGAGCCAACTGCGAGGGAAATCCAGTATCTCCCTGTTGGGATAGCATTGGGGAGGAACATGAGAGAAAACAAGAAGACACAGTTTAGAAAATTCACTGCTACTAGATATGCTCAATTCTGGTTCCAATGTACCTTTCTCAGTGTCTTCTATCAGAAGAATGTCCTCAAAGTGGAAGCATGAAAACTCCAAGCAATGAACACATTCTGTAGCAGCCTGTGACCATGCCCAAGAATTTCTGGCCTTGGAGTATGCACATGTGCAAATCCAATCAGGATGAACTCAGAAACATTTCCAGCTGGCAAATGTCCAAACAGAGGCATGCAAATGTGTTCTGAACTTACAGGATAGTAGGAATCACAAAAATATTTTCCAGCAAAACTAGTTTTATCTGGCACAAGCCTTTGTGGACCATAGTCCAGTTCATCAGATTGCGTCTGATTCTGATCACTTGGGCTTCAGTCCACAAAAACGTATGCCAAATAAAACATTAATTAGTCTTTAAAATGGCATAGAACTCTTAGATATGACCGGAATTCCATGGGAACCCTGACAAATATGCCTGCTGGAGGACTCACATTTTTGCTACAGCAGAGGCTCAGCAGAGCTAAGCAACTACTGGGTCCTGCATGCCAATATCCTCTGCTTGGCCTGTGGAAAACAACACTGAATATCTGGTTGCAACACAGGGGTTTACCAATTTTGGCTGTTAAGTGAGGCAAAAATTGTGCTCAGCACCACCACTCTCTTCATCCATGGAAAATGGCAGGTCACAGAGTCCCTCTATGATTGCTGGGCAAGCCCCTACCTACTTTCACCAACTCAGTAAGGAGGAAATGCAGCTCATTCATGCCGAGCTGAACCTCAGAGAGATTTTCAAGGCCTTTGTTTAAAAAAGAATCAGTGCAGTACAAGGGAGAGCCCCCAACCTTCTCCAGGATGCAGAAGGGTAAGGACTGTTGCTAGATTAAAAACAAAAACAAAGAGCTCCCCAAAACAAGCACAGTTTTGGACACTTGTACATCTGCATATAGAGAAATTGGTCTCATCTATCATCAATACTAATAAGAAGGGAGGAAACTGGAGTGGAAACACTGCAACTCTCCTAAATGCTGTGGCTCCCAAGCCCAGGAAAAATGAGAGAATACTTACTCAGTACCATCAATATTCAGAGGCACAGCCTCCAGAACCAACTCAGGGCCCATAGTTGCCACTGCAGCTCCCAGAGCCTGGTCAAGCAACACTGTATGAGGAAAGTGTGGGGAACTACGCAGGTCAGCTAAGGACTGCAGGCACTGGAGCAGAAAGAAGGAAGAATCACCCAGTGAGAAGCATCACTTACTTACATGCATACTCTTGATAAAAAGAAATTTCTCATTTGCAACTTTCACTTCCTTATCATCTACTATAACACACACCCATGCCTCTTTTCAGTCTCTAGCTTAAAAGCCAAGGTATCATCAAGCAACCCTCTCCACAGATGCAAGGCCCTGATGCACAGGTCGTCTCTTTACTGGGAAGGAGGGAAATAGGCCCTGATCAAAACAGCTTTTTTTTTTTACCTTCCGCATGATGGAGTGACACTGCTGCCCACATGCCTCAAAGAAAGCCCTCAGAACTTGAAGTACAAAGGCCCACACTGCATGAAACCGGTATGTTAGGCCTTCCTCCACTGCTCTACAGGAAGAAAAGCCAATAGCTATTCCAAAGTTCATGTGATACATTTTGGCTATTACTTCTCCCAACCCCACCCCTATCCCAGCTGGTGGTTGTTTTTTTACCGGAACATCTTGCAGACATGGGAAGCGGGTCCAGCAGGGGCACCAGATGACACCTTTCCCACTTCTGTGATGTGAGGGGCCACACAGTCACTGAGCAACACCTGCAGGAGGCAGACAGACATGCCTCATATTAGGATCGGTTCACATTCCCTACACTAGACAAGAGCATAGATCAGCTGGCTACATCCCAAAAGGAGGCGCCCAACCATTCTATAGCTTAGCAAAAGTTACCAAGCCTCCAGAGGTACAATTTTTACTGGCTCTGAATCAGGCAGCTGGGAATAAGGACGGCACAATACCTTGAGAGTCTGGGCTGCAGCAGACACCACCTGGGTATGAGGAGAAAGGAAGGCATTCATGGCTGCATTGAAGAGACGGGGAAGGTGAGCCCAGCCCAGGTCCCATTTCAGCCTACAGTGGAAAAAATATGTTATGGATTATTTGTGGAGCAGATCCCACGTTACCCAAAAACAGCCGCTATTACCCCAGTTTCCCCCTCTTACTTTGCCAGGTTGACATGGGCCCGCTCCATGACAGCCAGCCAGGCCAACAGAGGTTGCAGATCACTCTCATTTGGTACATAATCATATAGAGCCTAGCACAAAAGAACAGGGAAAATGACTTGAACGTCCAGCGCTGGTGGTGCCCTACTTTCCCCCAGTCTAGTTCTTCTGTCACTCACCACAATGATCTGGGCATTGAGCTCAACTGGCAAGCAGGAGGCAGGTGGCTGGGCAACAAAGAGGCTGTGAAAGGCTTTCATAGCACATGCTGTCACGAGCTGTGGAGGAAAGGATGCACAAAGATTAGGCACTTTTGCCCTCCCTTCTCTTTCCACCTACTTCCAATCCAGGAAGACAAACCTGGTAGCCAGTATTTTCCATCCACAAATGAGGATATCTGGGCAGGCAGCTAATCTGAGGCAAGTAGTCATGGGCAACAGCCAAAAGTCATCCATTGGTTCCCACTAAAGCTGTTTTTGCCCCTCCAACAGGGCTGTCAGAGCCTCAAAACAATGGCAATGCCACAGAGGCATCAGTGAAAGAGGGTGACTTACCACATGGCTGAGGGTCATAACCCGGAGCAGCGTCTCGCAGCAGGACTTGACAGATGGGGAGGGCAGGCAGGGCAGCAGGTCACGCAGGAGAGTCAGCACATGTAGAGTGGTTGTGGCCTCTTTAGCCCCTGGGAAAAATCAGACACATTCAGTGCCACTACCCTTTCAACAGAATGTGTTGACTATGGTTTCTCATGAAATTTACACCCTGCTCTTCAAGATCTTTCCTGTAAACACTTAGACATATTAGTAAAATGCAGTTATGAGAAATACAGTTAACATTGAAACCATGTGATAAACAAGCAGAGCGTAAACAGAATTTCAGGAGGCAGTAAAACTAGTACCAGCTCTTAGAAAAGACAGAAGTTTTCACTTGATGGTGAAGATAAATTTGAGCATGCAAACGTATGCCAGGCTTTCCAAACCTGGTACCTATGGAGTTCTGAGTTAAAATTATGGATGGTCTCCTATTTCTACCCACTGGAGCTTTTCAAAAAGCAGGGTGGTGAGGTATGCTGCCAAGCAAAACACTAGCCAAGGCTCTGACTGTCTACCATCTCAATTTACCCACACATTCTGGTGAATTTAAGGTAACAGACAGCTAGAACTATGGCTGGAACTGTGCCTTGCAGCATGCCGAACCTCCTTTGAAAAAGGGGTGGTTGTTTCTTTCAAATGCAGCTCTAGAAGCCTAGCAGAATGCAGAGGGAAAAGGAAAGGCAATGGAAAATGGGGCTGAGGAAGGACAGCAGAGAAGGGCACGTGGGGAATTTTAACATGGATGGCCCAGAAACAGGAAGGGTGTGCATGCAGGTTCTGGTGTTGATCTGCAGAGAAGGGCAGCAAAATGCCTTGCTCAGACCTGGATGGATGGGTTGGCAGAAAGAAAAAGATGTGGTAGTTAGTTAATTCAGCAGAATGGAGAAATCAGTTAGCTGCATAGGAAATCAATAGGGTACAATCTTTAATTTTTTATTGGATTTATATCCCGCCCTTCTAGACCGGAGTCTACTCAGGGCGGTTCACAATATATTGTGTACAAACAAATAAAAACAACAATTAAAATCTACAATAATAATATGATCAAGATGGGAGGAAACAACAAAAGCCAAGAAAGTACAATCAAGAATTGGCAGGAGGGAAGGCCTGTCTAAAGAGCCAAGTTTTTAATTGACTCTTAAAAACACCCAGCGAGGGTGCCAGGCAAATCTCTGGCAGCAAGCTGTTCCAAAGTCGAGGGCCCACCGCCGAGAAGGCCCGGTTTCTTGTTCTTTCTTTTCGGGCCTCTCTCGGCGTCAGGCCCCTCAGCCATCTTTCCTGGCTCTGGCGAGTGACTCGAGTAGATCTAGGTGGGAGAAGGTGTTCTGCCAGGTATCGAGGTCCTAAACCGTTTAGGGCTT
Organism: Intellagama lesueurii; assembly: GCA_037013535.1. Lineage (NCBI taxonomy): Eukaryota > Metazoa > Chordata > Lepidosauria > Squamata > Agamidae > Intellagama > Intellagama lesueurii. The sequence goes on from JBAJHW010000003.1 coordinate 215,988,184, forward strand.
TATAAGTCATCATTAACACTTTGAAGTCAATGCGGAAATGAATGGGCAGCCAATGCAAAGCAGCCAGAATGGGAGAGATATGCTGGAATTTTCTCACTCCACTAAGTAATCTGGCTGCCGCATTCTGCACCATTTGAAGCTTTCGCATCAATCTCAAAGATAGCCGCACGTAGAGCGCATTACAGTGGTCTAATCTCGAGATTACAGGAGCATGGACCAGAGTGGTGAGGGCCCCACCATCAAGATAGGGACACAGCTGGGCAATCTGCCACAGATGGTAATTGGCGGAGCGGACCACTGACGCCACCTGGGTTTCCATGGTGAGCGCCGGGTCCAGATGTACTCCCAAGCTGCGAACCTCACTCTTCGCAGCAAGAGTCACCCCCCCAAAAGTGAGGGAGTTTCCCAAGCCGCCAATGGAGGGGCCACCCACCCTCAGGACCTCCGTCTTGTCCGGGTTCAGCCTCAACCCATTCCCCTGCATCCATTGCAGTACGGCCTCCAGGCAACGCTGAAGGGACAGAACGGCATCCACTGAAGTAGGTGAAAAGGAGATGTAGAGCTGCATGTCATCAGCATACTGATGGCACGAAGCCCCACACCCCCTGATGACCCCACCCAGCGGCCTCATATAGATATTAAACAGCATTGGGGAGATGATCGAGCCCTGCAGAACCCCACAATTCAGGCTCCACGGGGCCGAGACACTCTCCCCAAGCTGAACTCTCTGAGGATGGTCCTCCAAGTAGGATCGGAGCCAGGCAAGCGCCAGGCCACCGATTCCCAACTCGGAGAGCCTCCCCAGGAGGATACCGTGGTCGACGGTATCGAAGGCGGCTGACATATCGAGGAGGACCAACAAGGACATTTTGCCCCCGTCAGCCTCCCTCAACAGGTCATCCAACAGTGCGACCAGTGCCGTTTCTGTGCCGTGACGCGGCCTGAAGCCCGACTGGAATGGATCCAGGGCATTGGTTTCATCCAAGAGAGCCTGAAGCTGATCAGCCACCACCCTCTCGACCACTTTACTAAGAAAAGAAACATTGGCGACGGGCCTATAATTGCCAATATCGTCCGCCACCAAATTCGGTTTCTTTCTTATGGGCCTAATGAGTGTCTCCTTGAGGGCAAGAGGAACCTTGCCCTCCTGGAGAGACCCATTAATTATCGCTGTAGCCCATTCCGTTGTTATAGGCCTGGCTGCTTTGATTAGCCAGGCCGGGCATGGGTCAAGAGAGGAAGTGGTGGCCCGGCAGTGCTCAAGCGCTTTGTTCACCATATCTGGCGTCACAGGCTGAAAAAATTCAAGACTCACCGGGCAAGGCGGAGCGCTGGACATCTCTGCTCGATCCACTGTATTTAAAAAAGGAGAGAGATCCCGGCGGAGGGCCTCCACTTTAGATTTAAAAAATGCTGCAAATTGGTCAGGTGAGATACTAGTAGGAGGCCCATCACCTAGGCCAATTCCGGATAGATCGCGAACAATACGGAAAAGTTCCACCTGCTGATTTGAAGCTTCGCTTATCCGGTCAGCGAAGTATGATCGTCTAGCAGCCTTCACCTTGGCAAGGTAATGATTAGTCGCAATCCTGACAGCTTTCTTATTATAATCAGTCGGTTTCTGTCTCCAACTGCACTCTAGCCGTCTCCTATTTCGCTTCATAGCTCGCAGCTCCTGGTTAAACCAGGACCCTGGCCGAGCTCTGCGCCGGAGAGGGTGTTTAGGAGCGATCGTGTCTACAGCCCTAGTGGCGGCAGCAAACCAGCCGTCTACCAGAGCCTCGACAGGAGCGCCAGACAGATCAGCTGGAATCCCTCTCATGGTATCCTGGAATCGTGATTGATCCAGTAACCTTCGAGGGCGGACCATTAAAATAGGTCCATGCTCCCTGCGGAGGGGGAGAGCCACTGTGAGGTTACATTTTATTAGGTGGTGATCTGACCATGACAAGGGAACTGAACCGAGGTCCATCACCATCAGACCACACTCGCTCCGCTCAGTGGAGAATACCAGGTCTAGCGTATGACCGCCCACATGTGTGGGGCCGTTAACGTGTTGGGACATGTTCAATCATATCCGTTCTGGGAAATATATTCATTTTAGATAAATTTATTCAGAAGTAATTGGGGGATTTCCTTTTTATGAACTAGGTATTTGGAGAAAGCAGAAAATTCTATTCAGAAGGAATGATTTTGTGCTTTGGCCTCAGATGCTACCCTTTTCATATTTTGGTACCTGAATATCACTTATCTCTTAAGTCTTCCTAGTTTGCGTTCAATGAAAAGGGTACTCTGTTATCCTATAGGGTTTGGGATGCAGACCCAATTCCTCTGGATAATTATGCATCCTCTATTACTAGGTTCACCCTCAGGTCCGTCATTCTGTGTGGTGCTCATGACAATTGCCAGATGTGTCTTCAGGGTCCTAAATGTTGCTGACGCCTATACAATCCAAGCCAAGGTGTTTCATCACAAAGTGTTTCACCTTAGCTCACCAGAAACGTTCAAGTCCTCAATCAGTTATGCAGTTATGGGGAGATACCAACACCATCTTCTTAATATACTTGTTTGAACCATTCAACAAGGTGTTACAACAAAGAATGGACATTATCACAAATATGGTTTTGGAGAGGTAGAAATACCACTCCACCTTTTGCTTTGGTTTCTGAAGCTGCAAAATCTTGTGGACATTTGATCTACACAGTGCAACAGTTTATCATCCTAATTTCCCATCTCATGTACCTCCAGCTTTCTCAATCTCTTGTACACAGAACTTGGCAGTAGAAGATGCAGCTGGATGATGAGAGGGAGCCCCATCTCCAAACAGAAATTCACTACCTCTTAAAATGGAGCAAACACCATGCTGGGCAGTCTTGCGAACCTGCAGGAGGGAAGAAGGGTATGAGAACGACTATAGCATTACCTAACTCAAGGCTATTACATACTAGAAATAGTAACAGATTCCCTTTATTACCTATCTTGGATGCTTTACAGCAGCGTTCCCCAACCTTTTTCTTAGTGCGGACCGGTGGAGCCTCTGAGGGAGGTGGGGCGGCCCCTCGCGCTCGCGCTCTCCGCCGCATGTGCGCGCGCCATAGGCGCGTGCACATTCCCCCACCGCTTCGCACATGCGCAGGAGTGCCTGCCCACCCACACGCCCACCCCTTGGCAACCTCCCGGCTCTTGGCCACCCCCACCACCCCGTTGCCGCCGCCGCCGGGAGGCCAGGAGCCAAAGCACCCGGCGGGTGCTTCAGCTGCTGACCTCCCGGCTCTTGGCCGCCCCCACCCCCCGTTGCCGCCGCCGCCGCCGGGAGGCCAGCACCGGCGGGTGCTTCAGCTGCTGGCCTCCCGGCGGCGGCGGGGTGGCCAAGAGCCGGGAGGCCAGCAGCCAAAGCACCCAGCGGTGTTCGGCCTCCCGGCTCTTGGCCACACCCCCCCGCCGCTGCGCCGCAAAGACAGACCTCCCGCCCCCCCCCCCCCGCACACACTCCCCTCCCCACAGCTGCTTTGCACGCGCGGGCGCTTGCATGAAGGGGTGAGGGAGCGCTCATGCCCCCGCTGGCACGCGTGCGCAAACCAGCTGTGGGGAGGGGAGTGGGGGGTGGCGGGAGGTATGTCTTCGCGGCCCGGTCAGGCTCAAGCCACGGACCGGCAATGGGCCGCGGACTGGGGGTTGACGACCTCTGCTTTACAGCATGGAGATGAGAATCAGCACCTTCAGTGACTCACCTTGGGCTTGACATGGACAGTAAAACTGAGAAGGCCATGGAAAGTCTGCATTGTCACAGGGTAATTCCAGGCAACCAGATTCTGTCTTCGCAACAGGGCAGCCAGGCAGGAGAGCATCTGATAGGAAAGGGGGAGAATAAGAACAGCCATAGATTACCAGTACGACCGTACAGTTTTTCAGCTCTCCATTTCTAATCCATCTGGCATCATGAAATGTCAAACCAACGGCCTACACCTTTAATTGCAAGAAGAGCATCAATTCAGCCTGGCATTCCTCCACACACGTTTGTTCATAGGCACAACAGCTCAAGAAATTCATGGGTTTATTGAGCAATAGGATTCTCCGTCTTTGAAATGCTCACTACATTGCAAAAATGCCCCTATTAATAACAAGTTCTAACATCTAAACCAGAGGCACATGATGTGTGGTCTCCATCACCCTCAGCCAGAGTTTGGAGAGCCACATTTTAAAAGTAAATAACTACGTGACTTGTTGCTAAAGCCAAAATAAGGAATCCTCTGCCACTGTAATACTGATGATGAAGATGGAAATTGCTGCATTAGCCATTGTTATTCAATATGCCTTTTTATAACACATCTATCTGAAAAGTTAAGAATATGAGCTAAAATGGGAAATGTGCCCTGAAATTCCCCTCACTAAGGCATTTTAGATCCCAGAGTATTACAAGAAATGACAAAATGTCACTTGCTATAGTAACAAATGGTGGTGGTAATAAAACTCAGTTCTTACTTTTTTGGAAATTGGAATGTTGCTATAGGTGGCTGGACACTTTGGAGGCTTGGAGCCCCAGGAGTCTGGACTGTGTCTCAGAAGAAGTCTGTCTGTGCAGCCTTAGACAAGATGCACAGTCCCAGAGTACCACTGGGAAGAGGGTCTGGTAAAGTATTTTAACTAGGAATCAACTTGATGGGACAGAATTATATTTAATTTAATGTTCTTATGCCCTTGTTTCTCTAAAAAGTAACACATTTCAAGTAACGCCATTACTTGGAACTGTTACTTAAAAGCTCTGTCTTCACAAAGTGGCAATGGTGGCTGGGGCTAACGGGAGTCTAACAAGATTTGGATGGCCACTCACTGCCCCGACCAACTTCACATCTTATGAGCTTCTCTGTAGTGCCTCCCTGAACACTTACCCAGCGCAAGGCAGAAGTGGAGTCTCTACAGGCTTGTGAATTTAAGATCCCCATGAAAGCCTTTGAAGTATCAGAGAACTTCTTGATTAGCACAGGACCTGGTACCCTATTGAGGAGTAAGGAAGACACTAGCATGAAGGAGAAATAACAGCAATTATTCTACCACTCTGCACTTGAGTAACTTCCATCTTTTTGCAGTCATACTCAGTTGGTGGGACAAACTTCTACTTTCCCATTCCTTGAATCATCCACTCTATTCAAAGGGCACAGGGAAAATGAAAACCCTGGATCAGCTCCTGTACTTCACTGGCTCAGTGATCATCCACAGTTCAGGCAAATGAGGAGTTTTGATCACTTCATCAAAACTGAGATATATTAAAGTTCAAAATGTATAAAGAAATAGCTACAATAATGCTGAATACATTTTCTATATGGAGGAACTAATAAATTTTTTTTTTTTTTAAAAGGCAGGTTTTGGCCCCAAAATTGCACTTGAATTGTATTTCAGTAGTACACTAAATCATGTTAGCTGACTTTAAAACAGACATCAATGAAGAATCTCATGCATCTTGCTGATTGATTGCTAAAAGATAATGAAAAGATTGAGTGTGTAAATGGATTTATGACAGTCTTATGTTTGGTAATTCATGGACCTTTTAAGATAAAATCAGCCTTGGCTGCAGAAACCGTCAATACAGCATGGAATTTTAAGTTTACATCTTTAGTTGTTCTAAGCTCTCACTGAAACATCTGGCAATGGTACACCACTGGTCTAAATAAGTGCACACTTCTTGTATGCATAAAACTTACCGCTTCAGTACCAGATTCAGAAGATAAGCAACAGCAGCCAGGGATTCTGAAGATTCCACAGCTTCCAGAGCAGTCATCTGAAAAGAGATGGTATAGTGGAGGAAGCATTCAGAAAAGAAGCAGGACATTGGGGGACTTCATCCTGTAATAAGTCTGAGGAATCACCTTCCTCTGCACCAATCTGTTTGTATGCAGAAGTCATCAGAAATTCTTTAGTGTCCCTCCTCCCCCACTGAAACAATACGAGTGGTGACCAAGGAGAGTGCCTTTTTAATGGTGGCATCCTCCATGTAGAATGTTCTCACCAGGAAAGCTCCCCTGGCTTCCCTTCTGCTTCCTTCCTCTTTTTTAGAACCATAAATCCTTGCTGAACTACTACAATTCAGCCAGTAAATCTGTATCTACCATCTGCTCATTCCTGGTTTATATAAACAAACACACAAACAAACAAACAAGGGATATGGATATCAACCAGCAATATGCAGCTGGAAATCTATTGTAATTTAAAACTGTTTGCATTCCAACATTTTAATATTTTTTTCATAAACATTATTACAATATACTTCTATTTATATATGAATGGGTCTTTATAGTTTTGATTTTGCTCATTGTGCAGATAACTTCACTGTGCAGATTTTGACCACATTATACAAGACTCAGATAAAATCTGATCCTTTCTCCTTAGGCTTGTACCAGATACTAGACACATGGGATCATTCATGGGCACTATGACCCCAGCAGTGGTTGATAACTGTGAAATACATTGATACTCCAAATAGCAACAGCCTGTCCTATTTCCCTTGGTACTTACCAATGCACCAAAATACTCTGTCTCGCTTTCTGCACCACCCTGGGCCCGGATCACTTCTGTGACAGCAGCCAACACTGCACATATCTGTAAAAAAACCAAGAGTACAAGCTGATAACCAAAATAAAAATCAAGCCCTCGACATCCATGACCCTGTCCTGTTATCTTTCCTAGAAGGAGGAACATACATGGTAAGGCATACAGTTTCAATTAGGGATTATGTGGCAAATTGACGACCACTCCTAATGAATATGAACTATTTCTTAGAATTATATATTCAGTGGTCGTTGCTAACAAATAAATGGCAATGCACCAATGATCCAGCCTACTGCTGGTTAGATGACAACAACACTGGTTGAAGTTGCTATCACAGCTCTCTCACTGCTATATGTCTACTTCCACCCCCTCTTTCTGAAGCCTTGCTTGTCTGCTGTGTTTTCTACTTTCCCTTCTTGTTTCTTTTGGGTCCCCCCTTCTGCCCTTCCAAGTGTCACAAAACAATGTTCCTTTCTCTTATCGTCTCATAACATTCTCTGCTTTTGCTTTCTCAGACCTTCATTCTGACTCCAAAGGAGTGAGAACTCATATGTTTCACTTCCCAAGAACACATGTTCCTGATCAAGAACATTCTCAAATAAGGATTTATCTCAACTCTGATTCTCCTGTTGGTTGCATAGTTTTGCACTAACCATTAGAGGAACACACACTTTTAAGCTTGCCTGGAAAAAGAACAGGCTGAATTACCCCCTCTTCATGTAACATCATTTATGACATGGCCCTGAATCTAGTTACAGTTGTTTATTTACTCTCCACAACCACTGAGTTGGACTTTCAGTATCTCATGTGCAGTCATTAGAGTAAGGATGAGCTTTGGAGAAAGGGAAGCTTTGGAGAGACAGAAGCTTTTCTCACCTTTTGGCTCAGTCTGGAAGTGGGGGCACAATCCTCACCTTTTTCGCTAATGCGCTAAACATTTTGCTAAACATGAATTCAAGTGCTATTTTTGGTTGCTTAAATGGCACTCCTCTACATTCCTCAAAAAACAGACAGCTGGTGTGCCACAAAGGAATAAAATACATTCAGCAGAATTTAATGGGCCTGTAACTTAACACATTTATTTCTTGTATCATTTATTACAAAACTGCCAAGAGCCAAAGACTCTACAGTCCTGTTCTTGACTCCAAACATAATGCACACAACTCAGTTGTGAATGGAGATTGAGAGAAGAGACTGATCATTGCTTTGAAGTTTAATATGAACAATATTTCTTCATTTTGTAAATCAAGGACAACTAACTCATGCAGCTAATTAGTAACCACCAACAGCAAAAACAACCAAAGCCCAAGCAAGTGCTAATGTTATGGCACAGGTACAGTTGATGGGTGCTATTTATGGAGCAGTTTCTGACAACACTTATTTCAGTCTTTTGGAATGGTTATTTGCTGCACATTTCTCCTATTGCTTCCAGTGTCTTTTCCTACTCCTTTTAGTGCGTAGAATGCAAACATCACTTTCTTCTCTCTTTAGGTCTCCCCTCTATCGTGCTCTTTCCCAATATTCTGAGCCTGGAAATTCATTTGTCTTGCATTTCATGTTCTCATAACAACTATTAATCAAGTACCTCCTTGTGGGCAGCAGAGTTGGATTCCCAGAGACGTTGCACTTTACTAAAGGTGAGGTTAGTGCAGTCACTCAGGCCACTCAGAAAAGTAGCTGTAGATTTATGGGTCTTAGCTGTTTCAGCATTGTCATCCTCTTCCATAAAGGTCTGAGTTTCCTTTCCATCCCGTAAGGAAGGCAGCGGTCCTGGTGACTGTAATTCATTGTGCAGTTTTAGAGCATCCACAGTCAGGTTACTGTTTTCTATAACAGAAAGATCAACACATGGTCACTTCTGTGACTGACAGATACCTTATAATATACCACTATTAAGCTCGTGCCCACATAATAACTGCATGCCATTAAGTTGATTCTGATTTACGACGACCTTTTCCAGAGTTTTCTATGTAGAAAATACACAGAAGTGGTTTACCATTCCCTTCTTCTGGGGGAATCCTGGGTCTGTGCAGCTTGCCACAGGGCCACACAGTCAGGCTCTTCTCCCCGGAGGAACAGTGGAGAATCACATAAAACCTATGCCTTATACCTCTTCCCACAGAATCCCATGAAAATATATATTTGCTACAGGCTGGGCTTACCTTTAAAGAACTACTTGCTGATTTGGCATGAAGGCACTATAGACTGAAGGCCATGCTATGCTTCTTGCCCAAGTACACAAAAGTGCATTGCTTATCTTTTTATCAACAACTTTGAATAGACTCTCTTCTCAATATATTCTAGCATATTATAGACTACTAGTTAAAAAGCCTTAAGGGCAGTAGTTCCTCCTTCAACATGACTACATTCCATCAAGTTAAGGGGGAAAAGGGACACACTTTGTTTTTTTGTTGCCTGGATCCATAATGGGACCCAGAGCTAAGACTAGAACCAGCTACACTGGGGCAGAGGCTGAGTACAAGACTTCATTGGATCAGACAGGCATTCCGTTTTTAATGCCAAGCAGTCGTAAAATGTGAAAAATTAATGAAACCGAAGTGCTTTTCACCACTACTTTGGCTTCAGTCCAGGATAACTACCCGCCCCGCTCCCAGCACTTGTCCTTCCCATTCAGCCTCCCTCTGGTCTCTACCTAAGCCGTCTTTTTCTACCCTCCTTTGCTCCGGTCTTTCCATTTATCCCAGCCTCCCATACCTGAGCGGGGAGCAAGTAAGCGACCACGAGCAGCCGAGCGGTAGCGCCGCCCTTCCGGGTTGCTGTCGCTGCTGTGGCCCTTGCGCCAACGCTTGAGTTTACTGGCACAGCCGGATCGCAGCTTTCCCGAACGACCCATTTTGTTCGGTCCAAAGCCGAAAGAAACCACGTGTGGGCTTCTACTTTCACCCTGTTTTCAAAGTAGTTCCGGTTACCCTCTTCCGGAACTTCCGCTCGGCTTTCGAATCCGAAGAAAGAGAGGAAAAGATTTCGCTACACAGCAGACACTTCCGGCTCCCAATACAGTCCGTCGATAGAACCTGCTGGACAGGAGTAACATATCTTTGCGACTGCGGTACTTTTAATATAATTGGGGTTTTTAGAAGTTTTCTATTGTTCGCTAGATTCATCTGTTCCCACGGCTAACGAATACAACTATTTTTAAAAGCAAGTACAAAAGCAAAAGTAGGCGTGTTGGTCTACGACGACAAGACCGAATCTACAATAAATTTAAGGGCAGTACCGTTATGAAGACTACGTAAAATTCTGTAAGCGAATGGAAGCTTTCGAGATCTTAGGAACACTTCATCACAGTCGACGAAGTCAGGCAATACTTGCACGGTTGTTGTTCTGTTTTCAGCTCATTTGTGACTTATGGCAACCCAAAATAGGGTTTTCAGATCTGGGAGATGTTGCCGGAGTGGTTTACCGTTGGTAACTCCCAGTGAGTTTCCATGGCTGAGCAGGGATTGAATCAAGCTCTCCTGACTTCTGGGCCAACACTCTGTCCATTACACTGCTCTCAAACCTGTGCTAGAATGAACAAAAATCCCACTGAAGAGTCAGTGTGGAGTAGCAGGTAGAGTGTTGAACTAGGACTCGGGAGATTGGTTCAAATCCCCGGTGGACCATGGAAACTCACGGGGTGTGCATGGCAGAGGTAAACTGCACCTTGGACATCTTACATGCTTCAATAACCCTGTTAAGGTTATCATAAGTTAAAAGGACCTTGACAGCCCACAGTCACCTCAACATTCCACAACAAAATCTGCTATTTTGGGTACTCCAGAACTCTTCATTGTGCTATGGTATAACAATTAATTTGACCAAACTCTGGGAGGCAGTGGAAGACAGGAGGGCCTGGCGTGCTCTGGTCCATGGGGTCACGAAAAGTCGGACTTAACGACTAAACAACAACAAATAACAATTAAACAGAAGACTGAGAAAAAGCAGGGAACTCCATGGGGTTTCCCGTCAGAATCCGCTTCCAGAGGCTGCAAGGGGCAGATGTCTGGGTTGCAGACAGACTTTATTTTTTCAGAGATGGAAACTCATCATTTCCAGCCCAGTACATATCACTATATGTAATCTGTTACAGTAATTTTCATCGTGGGACAGAATTTAATTGCTGGTTTCTCAGCCATTAACACATGGACAAAGGTTTGGACTTTCGGTCTCCCCCTCCTCCAGCCACAGTATACATATTGTCTCTACCATTCCTGGTAGCACAAACTAGCAAAAAGTATTAAGAAATTACTTCTGGTTTCTGGGATGCTCAAAATGAGCTCACTGAAACAAACACTGGACCAGTCATCCAGAGTTTCTACTTTTCTAGCTAGAGAAGATACAGTATTTTAAAACTACTACAGAAAGAGGAAACTGCCAGTTATTAGACAGCACCTCTAGCAACCATATAGTTATGGTTGATGAGCAGTTTCTATGTTTTTAAAGACTTTTTCTTTTGGGCATTCTTTTATTACTGCTATTATTATTATGGCTTGTATTCACTGATCCTGCAGTTCTATATCTGGATCCTGCCATCTTTTGAAAGTTTCAAGGCCCTACATTGAAAAGGTCAACAGGCATGTGGATGTGGGTGAACCAGTGGATATTGTCTATCTGGATTTTCAGAAGGCATTTGATGCGATCCCTCACAAAAGCCTGCTGAGAAAACTCCACAGTCAGGGGATAAGAGGGCAGGTCCTCTTATGGATTGAGAATTGGTTGAGAACCAGGAAACAGAGAGTAGGTGTCAATGGACAATTTTCACAATGGAGAGAGGTGAAGAGCGGTGTGCCCCAGGGATCTGTCCTGGGACCAGTGCTTTTCAACCTGTTCATAAATGACCTGGAGACAGGGATAAGCAGTGAGGTGGCCAAGTTTGCAGAAGACACAAAACCTTTCCGGGTGGTGAAGACCAGAAGGGATTGTAAAGAGCTCCAGAAGGATCTCTCCTAACTGGGAGAACGGGCGGCAAAATGGCAAATGCGTTTCAATATAAGAAAATGTAAAGTAATGCACATTGGGGTAAAAAATCAAAACTTTAGTTATCAGTTAATGTGTTCTGAGCTGTCCGTGAGGGATCAGGAAAGAGATCTCAGTGTGCTGGTGGGCAGTTCGATGAAAGTGTCAACCCAGTGTGCGGCGGCAGCAGTGAAGGCCAATTTCATGCTAGGTATCATTAAAAAGGGGATTGAAAATAAAACAGCCAACATCATAATGCCATTGTACAAAATGCTGGTGAGGCTGCACCTGGAGTATTGCGTACAGTTCTGGTCGCCGCACCTCAAAAAGGACACTGTGGAAGTGGAAAAGGTGCAGAAGAGAGCGACTAAAATGATGACTGGGTTTGGGGCACCTCCCTTATGAGGAAAGGCTACAGCATTTGGGGCTCTTTAGTCTAGAGAAAAGGCTCCTGAGGGGGGACATGACTGAGATGTAGACAGGGGATGGATAAAGTGGATAGAAGGAAGCTCTTTTCCCTCTCACGCAATACCAGAACCAGGGGACATCCACTCACATTGAGTGTTGGGAGAGTGAGAACAGACAAAAGAAAATATTTCTTTACCCAGCGTGTTGTTAGTCTGTGGATCTCCTTGCCACAGGATGTGGTGATGGCATCTGGCCTAGATGCCTTTAAAAGGGGATTGGACAGATTTCTGGAGGAAAAGTCCATTGCAGGTTACAAGCCATGATGGGGATGTATAAAATCCAGGCTTAGAAGGAAGGTACTTCAAAATGCCAGATGCAGGGGAGGGGTATCAGGCGACAGAAATCTAGTTGTCTTGTATGCTCCCAGAGGCAGCTGGTGGGGCCACTGTGAGTTATACAGGGAGCTGGACTAGATGGGCCCTTGGCCTGATCCAGCAGGGCTGCTCTTATGTTCCTTATATTCCACATGCGTCAAACACATGAAAAAGCTTGTTGACTGCCATTGAAAATTGTACTCTGTTGAAAGACAGTCTGTATTCCCTTAGATAAATCAATTTGTATAAAAATTTTAAACAGGGAGTGTTAATTTCAATGGCTATTAATTGCCTGGCTCAAAGAAGATTGAAAGCTGAGGCCAACAAAAGGTAGCTTGATGCCTGGATGAGAAAGCGTAGAGTTACATGCTGTGCCCTACTTCCTGTTCCAATAGAAAGCTGTTACACGTTAAGAAATAACATGAGTAGGAACTGCTCAGCACCTGTGTTTGACACCAGCTGCCTGAAGCAGCGTTCTTTCCTTTACTATACCTCTACCCCCATCCCTTGGTTCAATCATTTTTACACACTTTAGACACCGATGCTTGGAGTGTGACATTAAAAAAAAGAGACTAGGAACACACCCTTCAGACATGTAGAAAATGAGTTGTATCAACTCAGGTTACTGCAATTTCCATGTACTTCGTGTGGGAAAGGGTGCTAGAGCAGAACTGCTTGTCATAGAAAGGTAATATGTAAAGGTGAAATGTCTAATAAAATAATTTGGTATTACTGATTTGTGCATGTTGAGTTGGAACTAAGTTCATGAAGGCTGCAGTCCTGTACATACTTAAGCACTGCTGGATTCAATGGCACTTATAGCTGAGTAGATAAACTGTATTGAGATTGCACTGTACCTTTTTTGAGGCTTTCCTAGTGAGAAAATTTAGAATTCAGTGCAATCACTCCTATGAACAATTCCATCGAGGAAACTCCACTGAACACAATAGAACTTACTTCTAAGTAAAGAGGTGCAAGCTTGTGATGCTTGTATTCTACAGTTTGTAACAAAGTATAAATTACTTCTCATGTAACACAATAGCAGGCATGTCTAAATACCCCTAAATTCAATTGGAATGAACACCTGGAATATGGGGGACAGAGGGGAAAAAGTAACTAACAAGAGGATGTAGAGAATTAGAGGTTACAGAGGGCGATAGATTGTGCTATAAAGAGCAGAAAACAGGATTTGGTTATGAGGTTTAGATTCAAATTCTATTTTGACTAGGATGTAGGAAGTCGCTTTGTTATTGTTATGCACCATCAAGTCACCTCCGTTGGTGACCCTATGAATGAGAGATCCCCAACATGTCCTGTCCTCAACAGCTGTGCTCAGCTCTTGTAAACTCAAGCCTGTAGTTTCCTTTAGACTAAAGAGTCAATTCTTCCCATATTTGCTTTTCCTCTTTTCCTGCTGCTTTCAACCTTTCCCAGCATTATTGTCTTTTTCCGCAGAATCTTGCCTTCTCCTGATGTGCCCAAAGTAGGACAGCCTCAGCTTCAATCTTTTTGCCTCCAGAGAAAGTTCAGACTCGATTTGCTCTAAGAGCCACTTCTGGCAGTCCAGGGTATCCACAAAGGTCTCCTCCAGCACCGTATTTCTTTTCTACATTCTTCATCGATGCCCTTCATAGTCCTCTTGATTTCTTGGCTGCATTCTCCATCTAGATTAACTGAACCAAGCTCTACAACATCATTCACTATTTCAATTCATGTAAAAGTTGCTTAGATTCATGCAAATTTTGTGAATGTGAATCTTGTTTGGAAAATAATAGGAAAAATATGGACCCTGCAAAGCTGCACACACCCTTTTTTTAGGTGTGTGGATGCAAGCTTTTATTCTATTAGTTGCATCCTGTATTCTGCACAGAAGAGGGGGTTCTGTGGCATGCGCTCAAAGCACATAATGGCAAATGGCAAGGACTACACACTTTTTTCCCCTGTGGATTCAGTGACATTTTACACAGGCAGCCTGCGATTAAAAAATAGGATGGAGGGAAATCTGTAGAGCTCAATTTTTGCTTGCACACTAGCTTTCTAGCTGTAGGAATCCATTCTAAGAGGAATGTTCATGAAACCTCTGAAGTCCGAACTGGGGAAAAGCTTTTGCTAATCGTATAAACTGACCCCATATTTCTGGGTGTAGAGACAGCTGGCATGCAACCATGCCGCTATTCAAAGGCATCCCTGCTATACACCTAATGTACATTTCACGATCCTGCCCAGCGTCTGCTCGGAATGCTATCTTTTCACCGCACATTACACTTTAGGAACTAGTATTTTTCTTTGTGCTATTTCTGTCTCTTGAAAACATATAATGAAGGCTCTTTGAATCCAAAATGAAACAGAAAAAATAGAGCAACTGGGGATGCCCAGGCACGTTGCCAGTGTCGCCTCACAGGGGATGGAAGTCACGTTGCCCTTCGCGTGCGGTTCGTGAGTTCCGTGCCCGAGGGAGCGAGGAAAGCCACCTTTTCCACGCATGCGCAAAGCCTTCATAGTTCCTCGGACAAAATGCACGTATGAATTCCAGCATGAGACATACAGGGCTCGGCCGAAACGCAGGGCATGCGCATATGCAAAGATGAATTCGGCAGAGCGTGTTCAGAAGCTCGGGGAAGGCCTTTAGAGATTGAATATGGTAGACTCACAATTAAATGGTTGGGAATGGTAACTTCCTAGTTCCTTTTGAAATTCGTTTAGTTTTCCCTCCGAGGTAGAGATGACAGCCATACAAATTAGTTGAAAGAGTCAGGATTTTCGAGACGCGGGTCCCGCTTCGTCCCTCTTGAGACAAAAAGTAGAAGCAAAAGTATCCACTCCCAAATGCTCCTTCTAAACACATACAGTCTTTGGTATAAAATATTATTTAGTTAAAAATGTCCTGCCAACAGTTCATTGTCTTTGTATACCTGGGGTGGGGGTGGGGGTTATGGTACACAGAGAGAGGTTTAAAGAGTCCTTCAATGCCATTTTTCCATTGTTGATATTGAAAGCTGGATGTGAGTCTGGCCTATCTTGAATTTGTTGTGATGTGCCATCAAGTCACTTCTGACTTATGGTGGCCTTATGAAGGAGTGATGTCCAAAATGGCCTGTCCTCAACAGCTGTGCTCAGCTCTTGTAGACTCAGGCCTGTGGCTTCCTTTAGGGAGTCAATCCATCTTGTATTTGGTCCTCCTCTTGATGCCTTCCACCTCTCCCAGCATTATTGTCTTTCCCAGAGAATCCTGCCTTCTCCTGATGTGCCCAAAGTAGGACAATTTTAGCTTCAGCATTTTTGCCTCCAGAAATAATTCAGTCTTGATTTGATCTAGGACCCACTTGTTTGTCTTTCTGGCAACCCAAGGTATCCACAAAGCTCTCCTCCAGCACCATATTTCAAATGAATAAATTCTTTCCCTATCCACTTTCTTTACTGACTTGTTTTCACATCCATACATCGCGTTTGGAAATACAAGAGTGTGGATGATCTTGGACTTGGTCTCCAGTGACACATCCTTACACTTCATGATCTTTTCTAGTTTCTTCATTGCTTCCCTTCCTAGTTTTATTTCTTGGCTGCATTCTCCATTAGGATTGATGACTGAATCAAGGTATACAAAACATCTAACTTTATAACAAGGTGTACAAAATATCTAACATTCTCCATCAGGATTGAATCAAGGTATACAAAATATCTAATTATTTCAACTGTGTACAAAATTCTCATTGGGAGCTTTCCTCTCTTTGTAGCAAAATTGTCTCTACTTGAATTATTCCTTCAGATGTACTACCCTCACCAAATCTGACTATAAATACAGCATATAGAAGTCTCTATATGGAATTAACTTGCACTCATTGCAGCTTTAAATGGTTTGCAAGAAAAGAATCATCCTGAATTATAGCACGACCCATCCTTATTGCAACTTTTTGTTTTCAAAATGGCGGGAGACATTGTTGTTTGACCACATTTAACTACAGTACTAGGTTTTCCCCCACTGCTGTTCTCACTTCGTCTTGAAGAAACGGAAAAAGCATCCCAAGGCAACCTCTAAGTCTCTTATGATGTCCTGCTGCTTTTACGAAGTCACAATCCTTTTGCATTTATTTTTTGTTTTCTGTTATCCACGCGAAACCGGCTACCTCTTTGGGAAAAAAAGGCAACCTGGAATCTCCCCCCTCATCTTTGCTCAGGCTTGGTGTCTGTTTTCTGTCTTCTGAGGAATTTTTACAGCAGATCCCTAAAGCCGAATTACTGCATGTAAACATAACGTACATCCAAGAGCCAATAAATATTTTGTATAAAGCTGATATTTCATTCAACATTTAATTCTGTTTCCATATGTCTGACGAAGTGGACGTGTCAACGAAAGCTCACATTAAAACATAACCGTTAGTCTTTAAGGTGCCACAATTTTTTTGTCTTTTTGTTTTGTTTCTTTAGATTTTCCCGGAATTTGATAGGTGCTCGTATATCTACACATTCGAAGTCTATGGGGAAACTTGCTTCGTGCAGAGTTGGGAGGGGGAGCATTTCTTTTTTGCGCATGCCCGCCTGGCTGCTGGACAGTCTCCTTGTCGGTCGAGGAAAGAGCATCCCGGGCGCGCCTGCATCCTTCCATTTCGCTTCGGTCCATTTCCGGCATGGCAGCGGCATACAGGCTCGTGCTCGTTCGGCACGGCGAAAGCGCCTGGAACCTTGAGAACCGTTTCAGCGGCTGGTACGATGCAGACCTGAGCCCGACCGGGCAGGAGGAAGCGAGGCGCGGCGGAGAAGCGCTGAGAGGTAGCGATAAATGACGGGGAGCAGGGCGAGAGGGTGGGAAGCCCGATAGAGGGCGGGGGGGGGGGGAGGCACTCGTCGGAGACGGAGATTGGGAACGTGGGGAGGCAGGGAAGTGCCCGACCCTAACGGGGAAGATCTTTGGCAGCGGGAACCAGGGGTGTAGTAGGTGGGTGATCTTGGGGATGATGGAGGATGCAAGTCGCGAAGTGCGGCTGGTGAACGCTGGAGGTTTGGAAGCGCAGATGGCCTTTCTTGCAGCTTCGCCACGTGGTGGGCTTCCTTGACCTTCCGCACACAAAGGCGGCCTTATAGCCTTTCCTGGGACGCGCTAACTAGAGCCTGGTTTTGCTTATTCTGAAATGCATCCAACTGAACTCAGCTGTGGTTGCTCTCCATTAGTGTAGCGATGGTGTAGCTTCCCCCCAACCTGGTTGGTGCTCTCTGGATGTGCTGAATCGACCTCGTCGCCATGATTCCCAAGCAGCATGGGCTATGCTACCTGGGGATGAGAGGGATGGGGATCCAACATTTCTGGAGGGCAGTTGGACGGGGAAGACGGTTGTGTGCGATTGCCACTTAAAAGGAGACAGGAATTAGTTTCGCTGAGAAAAGATGCTCCTTGCAGTGACAGAGGAGAACAGGCTGGTCCCAACATTGGTGTCCTTTCTCTTCGAGAAAGACTTTCCCCTTAGTGACTGGCTGCCTGAGTAGGGTTTTTAAATGGATGGTTGTGTCTTATTGCTTTAAAATGTGTCTTTAGTATTGTTTTTGTTTACCATTTTTAGTGTGGTATTTGCTTGATCCTTTATAGTATTTGTATGCATACTCTTTTTAGCTTTAAATATTGCCCTTTAATGATGTAATCCGCCTTGGGTTCCTTTTAAGGAGAAAGACTGGGTAAAAATATTTTAAATAAAATGAAGACATATGACAGTGCTGATGCATGGAATGGGTCAATCGAGACCTGGGTGACGCATGGGACTTTGAGTGTGTAAAGATCTGGGACACCCTATTTTAGAGCCAGGGCTTTTGCCTTGGAACGTGTTTTAAGCAACTGTTCTCCTGCAGGAAGATGTAAATAGGGCAAAGGGGAGGTTTTGTGTAAGCACATGTGCTCTTCATTTTTTTTACCAGAAAAATGCAACACAGTTTGTTCCCACCAGAGGCCAGAGGGCATCCTTAGGCTAGCCCACCCCACGGGGTATTGTTATCAGAAATGAGGGTTATTAGCCCTGAATAGCTTGCCTCTGGCTAGGCCTGTGTTATCTAACTATGCTGTGGTGTACCATCTGTCTCCAGCTAGATTTCTTTGGAACACAGATTGCTTTGTGGTTTTGTTCTCAGCACCTAACTCCAGCAGATAATAGGATAAATGAAGTGAATCTGAATATTTGTGCCTGGTTCCTTCTATCTTGCCTGAGAAATCCATGACCTACTTTGAATGGGTGGGGTATGTTATTCTCCCTCTTCTTAAAAGGGCATCTCTCTTGGTTAATAGGTTGCCCCAGTGCTACAACTGCCTGTCAGTGACCTTTAGATAGGTCACTTCTCCATCCCTTTGGTGGAGCCGTGTTTTTTCCTTCAACCAAGAAACGACCTTACTGCAGTAGCCTAATGTGGCGTGAGAAGAGTCATGGCACTGAAGAAGTGGCTAAGTAAGCCTCCGCTGCCCCCATGTGCCTACAGGGCACTCTGGCAGTCTGGCTGGGCCTTTGCTAGGAAGATGCAGGAGGAGCTGAGTCATTCAGTGGTGCTGCAACAGAGAGACAGTTTGTGCCCAATTCATGCTTCAGGAAGTGGAGGGGGGAGGGGGAGAAAGAAAGAAAGAAAGAGCATTCAAGAAACTATTGTGACTAGCAAGGTATCCTCTCTACAGACTCAAGAAGAACCCTGTTTATTAATTTATTTTTCTTATCTGTATAAGGAAAGAAATATCCCCCCCCTCCTGCCCTGGGAATTTTGTAGACTAGTTTTAAATTCCATCTTTTTAACATAATAGTATTAGTAACCAATTTTTTTTAAACTCACCCAGGTTAAAATGCTTGCATCAGTCAGTTCTAGTAATTCTTAAAATATATATATTGCATAAATAATCTGGAATGGGATCATTTGTGAGTTATCCCATGCTTTTATGGTCCATTTCACCCTTTTGTGTTGCACAACTGCTAATTTAGCCAGTGTGACACTAATTGCGTCTCCCCACACACACACACAATTTTTGTTGAGTAGGGCACAATGGAAGAGGCAGGTGATTGGAAGGACCTTTTTGTCAGTGTAGCTCTGCAAGATGGCCCATTTTTGCAAAGGAGATCACAGGTTATTTTCTCTCCTCTTGGGCCAGTGGAGAGAGCGATGGCCGCAGCCTGCTGGGATGATCTCTCCTCTCCTTCATTACATAAGAATTGCATCTTTCCACTTCATTGGGTTTCTGTGTAGCTGGTTGTCATGAATTGGCAACAGAGTGGAATAGAATGGGCTTGTATGCAGGAAGGATACAGGGTCTGGGTTTGCACCTACTTTTAGCACTGGAACTTAGTGATGGTAACCATACAACATTTTTCAACAAAAGAAAAAGCCATGTACACATTCCAAAGTCAAGGAGGTGGTGATATCACTATTAGACCATTAAAAGGGGTGCCTAGCCTGATGGAGGCCTGTATGGGCCAACAGCTAGCATCTATTTGCATTTTTTTTTTTTTTTTTTTTTGGTGGTCTAATAGAGGTATACTCTCTTCTTGTCTTTGGAATGTAACTTTATTAAATCTACATGCCCCTCTAAGGTTTTCTCTTTAGTTCATCAGAGTAGAGTGTGCTTTTTATATTTTTCCCTGAGGATTTACTACATGATTTCTTCATTTTCTGTGTCATGCTAAAATCCTGAATGAACAAATGACAGCATATGAAGCTTCTGCATTGTAATCTATTTCTCAGCCTTTTCAAGATGCTTTATTGCCTTAGGCTAGGTGTGAAGTCAGGGTGAATCACCTTTGTATTTCAGTTATCATGATAACGTTACTGAGCATGGAGCATACTACACATACGGAATAAGCACTGTATTCTCTGGATTCTTCTAGATGCTGAGTATGAATTCGACATCTGCTTCACTTCTGTACAGAAGAGGGCAATTCGCACTCTCTGGACTGTGCTGGATGCCATTGATCAAATGTGGCTACCTGTAGTGAGAACCTGGCGTCTCAATGAGAGGCACTATGGTGGCCTGACAGGTCTAAACAAGGCTGAAACAGCTGCTAAACATGGTGAGGCCCAGGTGAAGATCTGGAGGCGTTCCTACGACATTCCACCACCTCCAATGGAGCCTGATCATCCTTTCTACAGTGTCATCAGCAAGGTGATCAGGGAAACACTAGTCCTTATGTGGTGTAAAATTTGGGGTTGCTTTGAAGATAGGGAGGAATTGTTTTTGAGCAATTGTCATTGCAAGGGACTCTTATGAATAAGATGTAACTTCACATCGCCCCTGTTATTTCACTCATCCCTCCCCTTTAGCTGTGGTTTCATTAGGCTTTCCCTTCATCATCTCCATCTGTTGCTTTGGCCTTAGTGTGCATTATTCACCCTAGCCAATGCTTTTGGGAACTCTGCAGTTTGCTTTGCTGACTGCTGGTTTTATATGAGACGTGACTACTATACTGTGTATTTTAACAAATATAATATGACTTTATAAGGGAAAGAGGAGTCCTCCATGTAATTAATCATTTACATTGTGTCACTAAGTGACTGTTTGTTCTGCATGATGACAACACTCAAGGCTGTTTGGAAGGGGGCAGAGAGACTTTCACAGACAGAACGTGATTGTTAATCACCTAGTCGTGGAAAAGACTACAGCATAGGCCCCATGCAAGACCCTTGCTTCTGTCTCGGCATGTGCATGAATGTGGGTTAGGTCACCAACTACTAGCACTGAAAGGCTAGACATGTCACCCTTTTGCCAAACAGTCTGTGTATAACAGAACAAATAAATTGCAATTAGAGCTATTTGAAATTACAGATAAATGTTGAATAAACCTGTGTCCATAAATGAGTGCATGAGAAGACAGTGGGGCAGGTGGATGAAAGCCCAAAGCAATGTGTTCCAACATAACCTCTAAAAAAGGCCTGTTTTTCAAAGTGTGGCATGCTGTTGACAGTAAATACTAAATTCTTGTGGTGTTGGTGAAAGCAGTAGGAAGGGCCCCAAGGAAGACACAGAAGTTCTTTCATGGCCTTGCCTGTAAAGTACCTACTTAATTTAAGGTGTTAACTGCAGTAGGCAACCAGTGAGCATAGTGAATAGCTAGAGCATTTGGTGGCACAGACCAAAGGATCAATTTTTAAAAAGCAGTTTCTGAGTTGAGGTTGTTCCACTTGCCCTCTTCTGGACAGACTCACATAACATGGTTTTGACAGGCATCAGGAAGCAGCTTCTGCCCTGTCTAAATGCCATGGTTTATTTTCCCTCAGGATCGGCGCTATGCTGACCTCACGGAAGATCAACTGCCCACATGTGAGAGCCTGAAAGATACCATTGCTCGGGCTCTGCCCTTCTGGAATGAGGAAATTGTGCCGCAGATCAAGGAAGGCAAGCGGGTACTCATTGCTGCTCATGGCAACAGTCTCCGTGGCATTGTTAAGCATCTAGAAGGTGAGTTTGCTTTTGATCTAAGGCAGTACAAGCCTGGTCATGTCTAAAGGCAAGTTTCAATACAGTTGTCTTTCAGTGGATTTGGGGAGGGGGTAATATAATCCAGTTCTGTATGTGATTTTGTTCCTCACACTTTGCAGGAATGTCCGAGTCGGAGATCATGGAGCTCAATCTGCCCACAGGAATCCCCATAGTCTATGAACTGGACAAAAACCTGAAGCCGATCAAGCCCATGCAGTTCCTAGGAGATGAGGAGACAGTCCGTAAGGCCATGGCAGCTGTGGCAGCCCAAGGAAAGGTCAAGAAGTGAGGGCAGGGGCACATAATCAGTAGAAGACCCCCTCCCTCCTCCCTTTCCTCCCCAGCACATGCCTGCCACAGCCTGAGGGACTGGGCTGAACAGCCAAAGGAGGTGAAGCTTCCTGGGGCCATGTTCTTTCCTTCGAGACCAATTTCCTTCCACAGTTCCTTTTCCCCTCCAGCAGGATCTGGCTAGAGATACCTTGAAGAGTTGTGGACCACAGTCCAGCAGGGGTTCTGGGAGAGTAGCAAATCCCACTGTACTGGGATGTGGGGCTGCTAACATGATGGGGAGAACTCACCCACCCGGCATTTCCCAAAGCGAGCCCCTCCTGCTTTCATTCCATGTCATGTGGCAGCTGTATTTGTTGTCAATCAAGTGTTGCTTGGCCATTCAGGACTGTGACCTTAAGGCTAGGGGTTGCTTGAGAGAGCACAGTAGGAGGCAAGACTCAGCTTACTTTTATTGGCTCTTTTTAAAAACAGCATGTCACTTCACCAAAAGGCCATATTTTTCTAGCTGTCTCTGGAGCTATTACCTGATTTTTCCCCCCTTGTGAACAAAGTCAACTTTGCTTCATTGCCTTCAATCATTAGGGAGATGGGGTGAGGCTAGGGAAGTGAAGAGAACAGCACCCACCCTGGAATCTCCTGGTGTGATCCCATAACTTTGCTATGTAGTGCCAGTAAGTCCAGATACTATGTATCATCATGTGTTTCTTTTCTGCCTAGCGGTCTGTGTGTCATACTTGCCTGATACAGGGCAGGATTACACTGGAGCTCACTTCACTGTTCGATGGCTGCGTTTGCCCTAGTCTCAGTAAAATAAAGGAATTATGTGCAATAGCTGCTGTGTCTGTTACTTATAAGATGGGGGCTACTACTAGGGTTGGGAGACCTACATTACCATACCATTCAGGCGTCCGTAGCAAGATGTTACAGATCCTTCCTGGTTAGTTTGTAACATCCACTGAATTCTCTGAATTGTAAGTGTCCGGAGCAGAAAACTAATATGACTGCAGTGGCTGAACTTTTCTAGCTTTCCCACTCTCAGAAAATGACATTAGTGCCTGCACTCTCATACTGCTCAGCAGGTGGACCAAATACTGAGAGTCCCTTAAGAGAGAGCTGGAGAACCTGTGACCCTCCAGATGTGGTTAAAACTCCCAGTTCACATTAGCAACAGCCAAGCTGGTCACTGATGAGGGATGGCAGAAGTAGTAGTTTGTCATTTGACCTTAATAGACTGGAGTAGTATATACTGTTTGCCACTTATCTCTTAAGCAGCTTTTGCTGGCATTACTTCTTCAAAAAGCATGCTCTCTGCTAGAAGGGCACTGAGAGAAGTGTTAGGGTTTTACTATAGGTAAGGGTGATACTATTCCAGGTCAGCTTATATACTGTGGGATTCCCCAGATAACCCATCCTTTTGGGTGTCAAGATTGAAGCATGATGGTATAAGAGGGCAGTCTTATGACCGTTTGTTAAGAGAACTAGTCTAGCAATTTAGCCTATTTGACCCTGAACCAGTTAACTCTGTTTCTCCTACCCCTTCTGGACCAAAGTACAGGAAACTAGTACAAGGCGGAAGGAGGTGTTCTTCTGCCAAAAAAAGAAATAATCTGTTTTCTCCTGCTATCAAGAGAGAATAGTGTGCAGACGCTTCCCTGTTATGGAGGCTATACTCGTCCTCTAGATTTGTTACTCCTCCATCTCTTCCCAGTTGGTACTGCTGTGCCCTTTTGCTCCACCCCAACACTACTGTCTATGAAGGCTGAATAAGGAAGATCAGAGCAGCCCGTTTTCAGCTGTATCCCCTTCCCAAGCATAGGTACTACAGATGGTGAGGATGCAGTTGGACTACCACTCCAGCCACAGAATAGCTACACAGTCTCCAGCGAATAGGACCCTCCCACACATCCCAAGATAGGCCCTGCTTGCACAAGGAAAGATTCAAACCCCTTTATTCATACAGTAGGGATTTGTTTACATGGGAAAGTCCAAACATCACAATACTAATGGCTCGTTGAGAGTGTTGATGCTACACATAAATCAGCAGTGTGTAGAGATGGCAGCAAGGGGACGGAACACACATAGCTCCTGGATTGCTTGTACAAAAACACATATTTGTATCGAAAGTTCACTGCTTAAGTGTAGGCTTGCTACTGTGTAGAGCAGAAGTTCCCAGACGTGGGTGTCAGCTCATCTTGGACTGCACCTTCCAGAAGCCCTGACCTTTGGATGTGCTACCAAGGACTTTGGGGAGTTGTAATACAATGACATTTGGGGCTCCGGGTGTGGTTACTGCTACACTAAGGTCTTGGATCTGTTTCGTGACACATACTGTGATATATATTTTCTCTCTCTCGTTTATTTCCTCAAAAGAGCTGCTCAACATTCTTTTACAGGCTACTTTCCAATAAAACAAAATCTGATAATTTAGAGACTAACAGATTTTCAGTGTGAGCTTTCATATATTACAATCCATTTCCTCAGAAACAAACGTATACACTTCCTCCCAAGAAACAAAGTGTGAAAATGTGTCATTTGGCCATGCTACTTGTAGGTATGTCCTTTCCTCTTCCTCAAACCCTTTTGAGGAGGCATTTAAAGGAGAGTAGAAAATCAAAAAGGTACCTTGCAGCCTGACCAAACAGCTGTTGCCACTAGACTTTTAGCATAGTTTTCCTGGGAACCACACTAAAAAGTTGATCTTTAAACTTCCAACATCATTCAGATCCAGCTAGAGAGCAGCAAGACCAAAGTTTGCCTGTTATGTGCCATCAAGTCAGAACTGTCTTATAGCAACCCTAATAGGGTTTTCAAGGTCAGATATTTAAGGAGTGGCTTTACCAGTTCCACTCCCCCAGTAAGTTTCCATGGGTGAGTGACAATTTGAACCCACACCTCCTGAGTCCTAGTCCATGACTCTTTATCAACTACACTAGGTATCACAAATCACAGCATCCTGCAGATGAACTATACAACCTCCCTCCATTGCTTTACTGACTGATGTATCAATCAGTGCTGTTTAGTTACAAATACCTAGTGCCTAATGCAATAAGCAAATACAGCAAAGATCAGGGACATTGACCTAGGTCAGTGTAGGCGAACCTATGGCACGCGTGCCCCAGGTGGCACGCGAAGGCCTTTCTTATGGCACGCCAGTGTTGGCCCATCCTCCCTCCCTTGTGGAGGCAAACCTTATGAGCCGGCAGCCGGGATTCCCTCTTCCGCAGCCACTTCCTGGTCCTCTGGGTCCGTCCCTATGATTCCCCCTGAAACCGCCACTTCCAGTTCCGGACGGCACGGCAGCCACTGGTTTCTTCCCCCTCCCCTCATTTTGGGCACGCGAGTCCAAAAAGGTTTGCCTCCACTGACCTAGGTTCAAAGGACGATGTAGGCGGATTAACTTTCCCTGGAAAGAAACTCTTCCTGTTATCCTGATGTGATACTGTTTAGGGACAACCAGGATAAGGCTGTATGGTCATAGAAACAATACAAATGCAAGAACAGGTGATACCTTTAATTGACCATTGAGAATATAAAGCAAAAAATAATCAGTGAGCTTTGAATGAGAAATCATCATCTTCAAGGCTGTGCATCAAGTTCTTGTGGATAGTTCCAACTTATATGCTGTTATTAACGTCCCAAATTCACATGGCTGATGATGTAGAGGCCAGGTTAGCTTCTTAGAGGGAAATACCTGCAGTATGTATGTTGATTTCAAGGTTCTCAGCTACCAGTTTGGAATTTATGGCCCATCTCTTAAAACAGAGGACAGTCAGAGGCAATCTGGATAGAAAGCACTAACGGTTCTAGCACTGGGGCAGCAGACAAAATGTGAGTCTATGGCTCATCAAGGCTGTTTTTTCAGGCCCTGTATTAATTTCTCCTTTCTTGCCAGAAATGGCTTTCCCCAGTTAAAAACAAGTGAACTACTGCTCCTGGAAACCTCCAGAAGTAGTATTTACGTTTTCCAGTATGTTGCATGAGCTCTTACAGTGTTTAACAGCAAAAGCACCTATTTTTCAAAATGAAGTGGACCCCTATATGCAATGAAGTAACGTATAGTTTAAAAAGAAAGAATGTAACCAGGTGATCAACTTTTGCAGTTTTATTTGCCCTTTCAGTGGAGGCACTACGTAGCCCTAGGCCTCTGACTTAAGGCAGAAACCAAAGGAACAGTTTATTGCTTCACAAAAAGTACAACTGGCAAACTTGGGATGTAGCCAAAGTCTTCTTTCCCAAAGCGTTCTAGAGGCAGAAGTGAAGAGATCCAGAGACCTAGCTCTGGCTTCCATTTACGTGAGACCAGTTCACAGCAACAGCACATAAAGTTACTTCTGAGTCCGTCTAGCTCCTTGCCTGGAGGTACCCTTTCCTCTGCTAGTGGTACAACTTGATGAATTTCTCACTCGCTATGTCTGCAGAAACTGGGGCTGTACCCGGGCTACCTTGCGCAGCTCCTTGCCATGGGTACTAGGGCACTGCATTTCACACCAGCTGACTGGCACCATCTGTATACCTATGGAAACAGAAGCCAATAATTATATCTATATGCACACACACACTGTTGGAAAAAAGATCCACCACTCTGTAACAATGCCCTATAATGAACTGCTGATACTGCCACTACCATGGCCACCTCTCCTATGACACTCAGTTACTCTATTCTCAGAAAGCCCTCCAAAATACATCTACAAACAACTGGGTATTCCAGTGTACACAGAGGGCTTACTTCACATTGTTGTGGACAATGTGTTTCACCAAGCAGTACTTTTAAAGATGGTGCAGAAGGACCTCCTATTTAATCACACTTGCAAAGGGTGAGGCACAGATGATGGTAGTGTGCATAGTACATTTCAGAATGACTTGTGACTTGAATGGAACCTTTCTTACCTGCTTCACTATGAGCCACCACTACCCCCAGCTCATTCTCTGCTGTGGTCAGCAAGTAGTTGGACTGTGCATCCCCTAGAGATATCTAGCCCCACAGGCTGAGTTAAGGGAGACGGCCTGGACAATTTATCTTTCAGCTAGCAACCACAAGAGAAAAATGCCATGCTGACATTTTAAATGACAATATGTGAGTCTCTAGTACCCCACAAGACTCTGTTGTTGGTTTTTTCCACTAACAAAATTAGCCCTTTGAAAACAGAAAAAAAGGATACAACTTTGGCCAGAACAATGTCTCCTGGGCGGAAACTCTTGTAAACCTCTACCTGCCAGCATATGAGGGATAGGGAAGGGAGAGAAAGATAGTCTGGTTAGCAAAAGAGCACAACAGTTTCAGGAAATACATGTCATAGCAGATGGTGCAATTAAGGCCAGTTTAATGTGAGAAAATGCTTAATAAAACCCATCAATAGCCATCTCATCTTGAGCTATGATATAGTTAGAAAAGAAATCACAAGCCTCCTTTCCACTGGCAAAACAAAACAAAAACAAACAAACAAACAAAAAACGCATTGCCAAATCATTTCTTGCTTCACACAAGGCTTTAGCCTTCCCCAAGTGGTTATCCCAACAGTGGTAATGAGGGGAAAAGATGTGTACATAGCCTTGAATTAAGAAATGTTCCAGGCCATCTGTATTACCTACAATGCCCATTCCCATCATGTGTTTTAACCAAAATATTTCTCCCACTGACCTTGTCTTTCTCTGTTGCGCGGACATCCTCTCTCCTGTAATGAAGAAGAGAAGGTGAGGCCTTAAGCTAACCATATTCCTCCCCCTCCCTGTAAGACAATTGACTAATGTGTTGCAATTGAGCTGTGCAGGAAGGAGATCTAGTTAACAGGAAACAAGCAGATGATAAATAGCTTACAGACTGTATTCTCGAAGGCTTTCACAGCCGGGATCTGATGGTTGTTATAGGCTTTTCGGGCTGTTTGGCCATGTTCTGGCCGTGTTACTCTAACAGCTTACAGACTGTTACAGTGAAAGGCCTCAGGTTTCTTAGTTTTCACTAGCACTCGAAGGCCAAAAGTGAGAAGACCAAGTACTGGTAGGAGATGGCTTAATCTATATATGTAATGGTACAGATACCCAGTAGATGTTCCCAATCCAGATCAGTCCCTACCTTATTGTTCCACGGAATGGGGACTTCAGTGGTGTCGAGCCAACATACAAGATGTGTACCTTGGCAAAACGAGAGTTAATGCTGCAAACCTGGACAGGGGTGGACAGGGAAAAACAGAAAGAAAAACATTGCTGTGAAGAGGATTTGCTAAATATGAAAGACAACAATCTTGAAACTACCCACTTCAATGCCTCCACACCATTGTCCTCTTTCTCAGTAACAAAAGCAATCTTAAAATTGCTGTCTATGATGTTGTCAGCTTGTGGCAGAATAAGCAAGAGATTTTATTTTATCCCCTAAGCTTGAGTTATGTGCCTCTTCCTTTCCTTCTAACCCACCTGTAAAGGGGAAATGTGTTCAAAAACTCCATGTGGCATTTTGGGAGAAAGAATGCTAGGGCTTATAGCCTACATGGAGCTAAACAGGGTAAAAATAGACAGTAATTGCAGAGAACCGTATTACTCATGTGCAATAGTCAGGCTTGAAGCACTGATTTATATATCTTGCCATATCCACTCCTGTTGTTTTCCTTAATAAACAAGTAGCTGAATAAAAGACAATTCAGATTACCTTGCATGTCACTGTGGCTCCTACATCAGGCAGAAGCTGAGACTCTGCATCCCTCATCACAGAGATCACAGGGAGCTGTAGGGAAGCAAAGACGACCATCCCTCATCATTCACTCAAAAACTGCATTGCTTCAAAGTCAAGTTGGCTCCATAATACAACTTTCGACTCAAGTCTCTTCTGGATTGTCAGCCAGTCACATACTTACTCTTCTGGTTTACAGGACCACAGCTGTGAACTTTTAAAAATCTGTGGCTTCATTCCTCCCATTCATTTTCCCACAGGTGAACCAGCCCTACTCATGACAAAGCATTCAGCACATGCGACTCTCAGCACCTCCGTGTCATCTAGGATTGTTTCATTCTCACCATGCCATTCTCACTTTTCTTCACAAGACAACCAGCCAGAGAGGCAAAGATGGAACCATGCCGTGTATAGGTGCCGCTCCCAGGGATTCCTTCCTCTAAGCTGCACAGTCTTTCTCCTGCAAGATAAAATACAAGTTAAAGATCTCTTGAGCTCAAACACTAAGTCATTCCCTGCCTGTGGTAGCCAATGTCACCTTGTTACCCAGTAACCAAAATCCTGTTACTTGGTGTACTAGGTTGCACTACAGTAGGCCAATTGAATAATTGCCTATGAAGTTCCAGTGATTCAAATGGGCCTACCCTAGCACACTTTACTACACTAAGCAACAGGATTATGGCCAGTATGTAGTAGAAGGCAGTATGGAAGAACTGGAAGCAATTGGCATGATGAAATCTGATCTGTGCAACATTCACTGCCTAGTTTGTACAGTTCTATAAGATTTCTCCAGACAGCAGCAAACATCAGACATGAAGGAGAAAATGCCATAATGAAGCAGTATCTCAGGCATTCTGCTATGAGTACATATAAGTCTACTGTTGGGCTAATACTGCCTGTGCTCTTAATAAGGAAGATAAAAGGAGATGAGTATTGTGATGATTTGAAGGAGAGTGGGATTTGTAGTCAGAGAAAATGGAGTCGGTTAGGTTCTGTGTGAAATGATTTGAAGGCCTTGGAATGTGTTTTTCTGTTAGCCTGGTACAGCGAGGATTCAGATAAGGGTGCAAGAATGAAGGAGGCCCAGTGTGAAGACTCAACACATACAATCCTAATTGGGAGAAGATAACGCACCTGCATCTCATGAGAATTATGGGTGGAGAGTGGTGTCACACCTCTTTGAAGTTAATTGGTTTGCAGCTATGAAGTGTCAAGAAGGAGGAGGTCTTAGGAATGTAAGAAAAGATGGATGATAGGAGGTGTTAAAGAGCTTCTCTTAGCTTTGCCAGCTTGGAGAGTTTTCGGATGGATTGTGCTATGTGAAGGAATGTTTACAGAATGTAGCATGGTAAGAAGAAGGAGGGGGTGGGAATAGCCCACCATAGCTTAGATTTTAGTATTTCTTATTTTAATAAGAAATAGCAGCTTTATTTAACTATTGTAATCTTTGGACATGTTTTTATGCTACTGCTTTTGCAAACAAACTGTTTCTATGAATCTATATTTTCTTAATAAAAAATAATTATAAAATCTCAACTGAGGGCTAGTATCTTGGAACAACAGGGTTAGATTTAAATCCAGTAGAGTGGGAAAGGTCACTAACTGGCTACCATAGAGAAGTCCTACCCTACTGAGCTGTTGTGAGTTCTGAGGAATCACAAAGACCTTTTTGAAGTACTTTCAAAGTACAGAGTAAAGTGAAGTGTTCTTTAATGGTCAGGCTTGTCCATGGCACAGATGTTATGCACTGCTGAGGCTTAAGGACTTACCTCAGTGAAAAAGTGATAGATCTGTGACCAGAGTGACTCCCTGTCCGGACTCCATACCCTCCTTAGGGAGACTTGGACATTACAAGTATTATACACAAATACACTATAGAACCAAACAGCCTTACAATACGTATATCATAAGATGTTTCTTTCCTTATTATACAGCTATTTAGACCTGTCTGCCATGTGAGGAAGAAAAGAAACCAAAGTCAGCAAGGCAAAATGTCATAATCACATCTTCTTAAACTGATGAGTTACAAGCGCACATACTTATTAATTTTAATTGAACTTTAAAAAAAAATTATTACATATTGTTCTTAAAGCTTTGAAGGAAGGAGATACAATGGTTTCAATACATACATACGGGACAGTAAGCCAAGCTCCATTCACTATTGTTTTTAGTGTATGTTGTAAGCCGCCTAGAGTGGTCATAATTGACCAGATAGGCGGGATATAAATGAAATAAATAAATAAATAAATAAATAAATTCCTCTCCCTTCTGAATGAGTAATAGGCTACAGGAAGGTAGGCTGTCTATTATTCCTCAAAAGAGCCACTGTAGCTCCACAATGGGATGTAATGCTGGTGAGGGCAGCTCCTGATTAGGGGAGCAATTCACTGCAGTTTCCAGAAGCATTATACAAGGGAAATCTCCTCCTCTCCTGACCATCAACCATTTTTACATCAAAGCCCCAAAGTCTTTCCTTCCATTCACGTTACATTCTTGTTTGCCCTCTTCCTTCTGCACTGCTACTTCTACCTATCTCACAGTCTGGCTTCCAATTTCCAAAAATCTCCATTTTTCCTGGAGAAAAACAGGGAATTTTTTTTTTCTGGAAAAAATAGAAATTTTCAATAATTTTACATCTCTAGTCTTCATGTTACATAGTCTGAATACCATGCCATAGACATATTATTTATCATTGCAAAAGAATATATTCCACAGTCCATTCCCCCCCCCCCCCCAAAATTTTTTATGAAAAAAGCAAAAAATGGCTTTGGGGAAAAAAAGGGAAAAAACCCTTCCCCCCCCACCAATTTTTCTGGTTTTTCCCCAGGCCTTCCCCTCTCTACTTCCAACTGCATTTGTGTCTTCTGTCATGTGTTGCTCTGTATGCTTGGAACACACTCTTCTCAACCCTTCAGTAATTTACCTCCACAAATGTCTTTCTAACTACTTCCATTTTTTCTTGCCTATTGTTTTCCTCACCACTCCACGATCATCCTGTCTTTTCTTGTTTATGTGGCATCAAGCCGCCTTCAATTTACATCGACCCTATGAGTGAGCAGTCTTCAAAATGTCCTGTCCTGACGCGCCCTGCTCAAGGCTGTAGCTTCCTTTAGGCCAGGGGGTCAATCCATCTCATTTTTGGTCATCCTCTTTTCCTGTTGTTTTCAACCTTTCAACACTTATCTTTTCCAGAGAATCTTGCCTTCGCATGATGTGCCCAAAGTAGGACAGCCTCAGCTTCAACATTTTTCCCAGATGCTGTAAGCCTATTCCTGCTCTTCAAACAAGTTCTCTAGCAATGGTTTCCTCTTCATGTGCATATATATGTATGTGTGTGTGTGTGTGTGAGAGAGAGATAAGGGCTAGGGTGGGGCAAAGAGAAAGCCTCAGAGATATACAATGCTGCGGTATCTCCCTACTTTTGGTTCTGATTCTATTCATCATCAACCCACTGGCTGCAGACTTCAACTGTGGATCAATGGCCCTTCACAAAAAAAGACCGGGGTGGTGGTAGGATGTGATGTAACTGAAAGG
The DNA here is from genome assembly GCA_037013535.1 of Intellagama lesueurii. Classification (NCBI taxonomy): domain Eukaryota; kingdom Metazoa; phylum Chordata; class Lepidosauria; order Squamata; family Agamidae; genus Intellagama; species Intellagama lesueurii. The sequence continues at coordinate 216,020,387 of JBAJHW010000003.1, forward strand.
ACCATTTTAAGAGTTTATAAAATTTTGTACAGTGTGGGAGAAGTGGAGAGACTTTTCTTCTTCCCTGTCCCATAACATCAGAACATATAGTAATCTAAAAAGGTAAAGGGTTACAGACTTGGAAGCCAGACAAAACAAAGCCACTCTTTCTATCGCAATGCATACTAAATTGATGGAATTCACTGCTACAAGATCTAGTTGACAACTATCTTTGACATCTTTAAAATACGATAAGATAAATGCACTGAAGACGAACTCTATCAGTAACAAATACATTCTCAAGTTAAGACCCAGTATTCTTGCAAAACCCTGTGGTGGGAAAGAGCGTGTGTTTTAGTGGCTTCATGACCTGGTTGAAAAGTTCATCAAAGCATTTAACTGACTGGTTGGAGGTGAAATAGGATGCACAACTAGATGGATATCTGAACTGACCCTCACCACTCTGGTCTGATTAGCTTAGTCGTTCCACCTCCCTTTAGCACTCAAAAGAGGAGTCGTGCTGGATCTGACCCAGGAAGCTGCCTCAAGGCATTCTACTGCATAAATCAGAGGCCAGCATCTTATTCCACCCTTTTTCCATGTTCAGAGCCTGAGCAGACTGGCAACTGAATCTGCGGTGGGTGGCAACGTCCCTTATCACATCTAAGGAGCACCAGCACAGCGGGCTAACTTAGAGGATTCAAGGCAAGCCATGGGACCTTCCCAGGGCTCCCAACATCTTGCCACGCTACTCTCTTCGATACGTGATGCCAAGGCAGGCGACTTACGACAGCACCAGCCCTGATAAATCCAGAGAGCCACCTAGGCCAGCCTCTGTTTCGCAAAGGGGCCAACCAAGTGCTGATGAAGGATTTTAGGACACTTGATCATCTGCCTACAAAACGCCATGCAGTTGAACCCGGAAGCTGCACATGCTTCGTTCACGGACTCGACCTGCTTGCACCAAACACGAAGCCTCCGCCTTCCCCATTCACCGGGGCTCCTACCTCCCCCGTTCGTCCCTCCCCTCCGCGCTTTCTCTCACCCACCAGGGACGCAGTACTGAGCAGGAGCCATGCCGAAAAAAAGTCCCCAGCCGCTGTCCCGCTCGCTTTCTGCACCCGCTGAGAGCCACTGCGAGCAGGCGTCTGATAGGGCGCCTCTGCGTTCACGTGCCAGCCTCCACGCATGCGTTCCTCTGCCTTTTGGCCTTCCTACGGGCGAAGGCGTCGTAGATAGACTCTCTAGCAAGAGTAACAATAGCCGGGGGCCAAGGGGAATTGAGCGGCGCGCAGTGGCCGATGGGAATCGTAGTTTCGTTTACCCCCTACGGTGTGCAGTCGCGCATGCTCGAGGAAGGTTAAAGGGAAGGAGAAGAGGGGATGCTTAGCGGGGTCTGGTAACGGAAGAGTGGCTTCTCGTTTGGGCTGAGAGCATGGCAGCGCCAGGTAAGGAAGGGAGCTTTCCTACGTGCTGTGTTCCTGCGATGCATGTTGGGGAAGACCGTCTTTTCCCGGTATGCTTTGAAAAAGGTTGTGTTGGTGCTCCATTGTTATTTAGGGGGCTCCCGCCTGCCTTGCTAACTCCGGCGTCTTCTCTTCTTGTCGCGTTTTCGTGGCTGTGAATGAAAAATGCGAGTGCATCTCGTTTGCTCTCGCAGCAGTTGCTTAGCATTCATTTTGGCTGTACGTTTGAAGTGCACGTCGGAACGGACCTCCTCACGATGCACAGCGGAGCCATGATTTAACTGAAGCAGATAGAGTCCTTTCTTCCAATTCGGAAGCCTCTGAAAAGGTTCCACTGGAGGAATATAATCCTTCTTTCCCGTTGCACCCTCTCTGTCTCTTGTTTCCGAGATTACCGCTGGGGCTGGTAGAGGCTCCAAGAGGGAGACTGGGATTTATAAAGCAGTGGCGTGGTGACCCGAGTTGACCTGCTTTTCCTAACGAAAGTAGTGGCTCTAATGACTTTTATGATATTCGTCCTCCTGCAAGGAGCCTATTGACTCACCCACGCAGCCGGCACTGTCTGATGAGTTATGTCGATGGTTAATCTTCCCTTGTGTTGTTTATGCTGTTGCTGCCATCTGTCAAAGGGGCTGTGGTGGCTTCAAAAAATCACCCTTAATCTGTGCCCAGGAATGGTGCCAGCTCTATTCAGCTGGCAAGACAATGTTTCTGAGTGTGCTTGAATGTGAGACACAAGCACATTGTGTATTTGTACTATAAATGTGTGCTGTAATTCCAGTACAGACAGTCCAATGTGGGTTGATGCTTTTTGTCCTCTTGCCTTCTATGGGTCCCTGTAACTAACCTGAGCTCTCTTTTGCTCTAAACATCTCCTGGAAAGAAAACTAATGATGTGACTAAGAGTATTAAGCATATCACAGATCAAGTTAACAAACTGATATGGTGTTATGAAGGCATCTAGCTACTGGGCAGAGCCCTGCAGGAAATCTACACCAAAGTGTCAGATTTTACTGAAGTTTCTATAGTTGCAGAATGAAGAGAATCCAGACCTGAGTTGACCCTATTCCTGTGAAAATATTATCTTGTTTGAGAGACAGTGGAGCAGGCTGATCCCTGCTTAACTTGTGCAGCTGTACCATACATAACCTTTGACGAACCAAAAAAGAATCAGTAGGCAAGATAAGAGTTGACAGTGGGAAATGGGCTCTGGGCAGTAGCTCACCAACACCTTTTTGAAATAGGTTTAACTTCATTGGTTGCATGATGTGGGGCAAGTTTGGCAGCCCAGGAAGATTACGTGAAGATAAGAAGCCATGTTTGCTGTCTTTTTTATTTATATCAGAGTGTTGCACAATTTAAAATTATGGATGTATATGAAATATACGCAAAATTAAAAACAAATTAAAATGTTAAGATAAATATTATTGGTATTTGTGGTTCTAAAAAGGACCATTAGGTTATTCTGCTCATCAGTAAGTTTACAGTGCAACACGTCTGGAACTGAAGGATTGGCCGGCTGCACAGCATTGCCCAGGAGATGCCTCGGTATACTCACAATGCTTTCCCACTCTTTGTGGAGGCTCCTTCTGTGTCCCTGGTGTTTGCTACAGGGAAGCCTGTCAGCCTAACTTGTTGTTGTTGTTTAGTCGTTAAGTCATGTCCGACTCTTCGTGACCCCATGGACCAGAGCACGCCAGGCCCTCCTGTCTTCCACTGCCTCCCGGAGTTGGGTCAAATTCATTTTGGTAGCTTCGATGACACTGTCCATCCATCTCGTCCTCTGTCATCCCCTTCTCCTCTTGCCTTCACACTTTCCCAACATCAGGGTCTTTTTCAGGGAGTCTTCTCTTCTCATGAGATGGCCAAAGTATTGGAGCCTCAGCTTCAGTATCTGTCCTTCCAGTGAGCACTCAGGGTTGATTTCCTTCAAAATGGATAGGTTTGTTCTCCTTGCAGTCCAGGGGACTCTCAAGAGTCTCCTCCAGCACCACAATTCAAAAGCATCAATTCTTCGGCGGTCGGCCTTCTTTATGGTCCAGCTCTCACTTCCATACATCGCTACTGGAAAAACCATAGCTTTGACTATGCGGACCTTTGTCGGCAAGGTGATGTCTCTGCTTTTTAAGATGCTGTCTAGGTTTGTCATCGCTTTCCTCCCAAGAAGCAGGCGTCTTTTAATTTCGTGGCTGCTGTCACCATCTGCAGTGATCATGGAACCCAAGAAGGTAAAATCTGTCACTGCCTCCATATCTTCCCCTTCTATTTGCCAGGAAGTGATGGGACCAGTGGCCATGATCTTCGTTTTTTTGATGTTGAGCTTCAGACCATTTTTTGCGCTCTCCTCTTTCACCCTCATTAAGAGGTTCTTTAATTCCTCCTCACTTTCTGCCATCAGAGTGGTATCATCTGCATATCTGAGGTTGTTGATATTTCTTCCAGCAATCTTAATTCCGGTTTGGGATTCCTCCAGTCCAGCCTTTCACATGATGTATTCTGCATATAAGTTAAATAAGCAGGGAGACAATATACAGCCTTGTCGTACTCCTTTCCCAATTTTGAACCAATCAGTTGTTCCATATCCAGTTCTAACTGTTGCTTCCTGTCCCACATATAGATTTCTCAGGAGGTAGATAAGGTGGTCAGGCACTCCCATTTCTTTAAGAACCTGCCATAGTTTGCTGTGGTCCACACAGTCAAAGGCTTTTGCGTAGTCAATGAAGCAGAAGTAGATGTTTTTCTGGAACTCTCTGGCTTTCTCCATAATCCAGCGCATGTTAGCAATTTGGTCTTTAGTTCCAAATTAATCCAGTTAATTTGCCCCTTCGAAATCCAGTTTGTACTTCTGGGAGTTCTCAGTCCACATACTGCTGAAGCCTACCTTGTAGGATTTTGAGCATAACCTTGCTAGCGTGTGAAATGAGTGCAGTTGTACGGTGGTTGGAGCATTCTTTGGCACTGCCATTCTTTGGGATTGGGATGTAGACTGACCTTTTCCAATCCTCTGGCCACTGCTGAGTTTTCCAAACTTGCTGGCATATTGAGTGTAGCACCTTAACAGCATCATCTTTTAAGATTTTAAATAGTTCAACTGGAATGCCATCACCTCCACTGGCCTTGTTGTTAGCCATGCTTTCTAAGGCTCACTTGACTTCGCTCTCCAGGATGTCTGGCTCAAGGTCACCAACCACACTATCTGGGTTGTCTGGGACATCCAGATCTCTCTGGTATAATTTGTCTGTGTATTCTTGCCACCTCTTCTTGATGTCTTCTGCTTCTGTGAGGTCCCTCCCATTTTTGTCCTTTATCATGTCCATCTTTGCACAAAATGTTCCTTTAATATCTCCAATTTTCTTGAACAGATCTCTGGTTTTTCCTTTTCTATTATTTTCCTCTATTTCTTTGCACTGTTCATTTAAGAAGGCCCTCTTGTCTCTCCTTGCTATTCTTTGGAAGTCTGCATTCAATTTTCTGTGACTTTCCCTATCTCCCTTGCATTTTGTTTCCCTTCTCTTCTCTGCTATTTGTAAGGCCTTGTTGGACAGCCACTTTGCTTTCTTGCATTTCCTTTTCTTTGGGATGGTTTTTGTTGCTGCCTCCTGTACGATGTTACGAGCCTTCATCCATAGTTCTTCAGGCACTCTGTCCACCAAATCTAGTTCCTTAAATCCGTTCTTCACTTCCACTGTGTATTCATAAGGGATTTGGTTTAGATTATACCTGACTAGCCCAGTGTTTTTTCCTACTTTCTTCAGTTTAAGCTTGTGTTTTGCTATAGGAAGCTGATGATCAGAGCCACAATCAGCTCCAGGTCTTGTTTTTGCTGACTGTATAGAGCTTCTCCATCTTTGGCTGCAGAGAACGTAATCAATCTGATTTCGGTATTGCCCATCTGGTGATGTCCATGTGTAGAGTCGCCTCTTGTGTTGTTGTAAAAGAGTGTTTGTGATGACCAGCTTGTTCTCTTGACAAAACTCTGTTAGTCTTTGCCCTGCTTCGTTTTGAACTCCAAGGCCAAACTTATCTGTTGTTCCTTTTATCCCTTGACTCCCTACTTTAGCATTCCAATCCCCTTTAATGAGAACATCTTTCTTTGGTGTGAGTTCTAGAAGGTGTTGTAAGTCTTCATAGAATTGGTCAATTTCAGCCTCGTCAGCATGGGTGGTTGGTGCATAAACTTGGATTACTGTGATGTTGAAAGGTCTGCCTTGGATTCGTATTGAAATCATTCTATCATTTTTGAGATTGTATCCCAGTACAGCTTTTCCCACTCTTTTGTTGACTATGAGGGCTACTCCATTTCTTCTACGGGATTCTTGCCCACAATAATAGATATGATAATTGTCTGAATTGAATTCGCCCGTTCCCGTCCATTTTAGTTCACTGACGCCCAGGATGGCAATGTTTATTCTTGCCATCTCCTGTTTGACCACATCCAGCTTACCAAGGTTCATAGATCTTACATTCCAGGTTCCTATGCAGTATTCTTCTTTGCAGCATTGGACTTTCCTTTCACTTCCAGGTGCGTCCGCAGCTGAGCGTCCTTTCGGCTTTGGCCCAACCACTTCATTAGCTCTGGAGCTACTTGTACTTGTCCTCCGCTCTTCCTCAGTAGCATGTTGGACACCTTCCGACCAGAGGGGCTCATCTTCCAGCGTCATATCTTTTAGCCTTTTGTTTCTGTCCATGGAGTTTTCTTGGCAAAGATACTGGAGTGGCTTGCCAGTTCCTGCTCCAGGTGGATCGCGTTTAGTCAGAACTCTCCACTATGACCTGTCCGTCTTGGGTGTCCCTGCATGGCATAGCCCATAGCTTCTCTGAATTACTCAAGCCCCTTCGCCACGACAAGGCAGCAATCCATGAAGAGGTAACTTATGGGTAACTCAGCCTAACTTAGCACTGTCTAAAATTTAATTTTATACCTCAGAGTAGAGTGCCATGTCTCCTTGCCTCCTTTAGTACAGTTTCTGCTTCATGACCTTCTTGCTAGGCTGCTGTTTACTCTAGGTCACCAGCCATAAGGAGTTCCTAGGGTCAAACCCTTGGTTAATATTAATTGGCCAAGATCAGCTTTCTCTCTAGAGTTGGCCAAGATCAGGTTCCTCCTTGTTTTTAGAATAGCTGCAGCTTGATGCTGGACTTCTTCAAGCAGGTAAGTGCCCTTGTTATTTTATAGTTTGAACTTCTAGGTTTGGAAGGATTAATGTCTTGCCCCACTCCCACCAACTAGTTCCGTCCAAACTCACAGTTACTCTGTAGAGATGAAAATAAGCATGAAGAATTGGATTGAAGATTTAGTTCTCTCACACACTATATGATCATCCTCTAAACTTTGTAGGTGTTCATGATTCATAAAGCGGCTTTCTCCAATCTGGTGTTTTCCAGGTGAGTTGAACTGCAACTCCCATCATCCCTAGTCAGAAAGACAGTGTTTGCTTGAGTGCTGAACAATGGACACTGAATTATGTGGTATAAAGAGTTATTTGTGCTTTAAGGAGTGTTAAGCTGTAGTCCTTGCTGTTTCCTTTGCCTTCCAACATTCTGAACCATGTCGGTCTGAATAAATATTGGGAAGAACCGTGTCTCTACTTCTGGTACACAATATCTTTAGTTTTCTCCATTTGTTTGGAAGGAAATTTGAACATGATTTCCAGAAATGTGCTTCTTTGGCACTTTGAGTAATTGCAGAGGTCTAGGAATCCTCCTGCCCCTTGAATTCATTGTGTGTATGCTCGCACAGGGTGTTTTTCATCCCTTCGGGAGTAGTAAGTGGGGTTCTTAGCAAAGCCACAGGAAGCTATTGCAGCTCTAGGTGCCCCTTACTGTGTCATTACCCCACCCTGACAGTAAGAGGCAAGCACAACCCCTCATTTATGTTGCACTAGAACTATTGAGAAGGAAATAGAAGCTCCCTATCCTTAGTACTATCCAAAGATCAGCAGTGACTGTACTACCTCCATACTGTACTACATCCCTTAGTATCATGATGGTGAAACAGCAGGTTTGCCACAGTACCGTTGAGTGTCTGCAATTGAGCCTTTGCTTGGGCACTAGCCCTCACCCCCAGTACTTCCTGACCCTGCTTCATCTCTCTTCAGGCTCTGAGTGGCAGGGATGAGGAGCCGCCGGCGGATGTACTCCGCTGTCATGCGCCTCTTCCTAAAGTGCCTGCGGGTAGGTCAGCGGCGCCGGTTCTGGCTGACTCGGCACGTGCGGCAGCTGTGGCGGTACGGGCGTCTCTGTTTGCGATCTCTAACCTACAACTCCTTTGCTGATGGTGACACTGCTCTTGATGCCCTTTTTGAGCCCATATACTGGCTGGTGGATCACGTCACCCGGTGGTTTGGGGTGGTGAGTATCTAGAGAATAATATCTCATTTATGATATTTCACCCCCCTACAGGGAGCCCACCCATACAGCCCACAGTATCTAATGAGCATCTTGATAGTTAATCTTCCTTTGTGCTGTTTTTGCTGTTGCTTCCATGTGTCAAAAGGGCTATGCTGGAATATGAGGCTTGCTAGCGCAAGTTAACCTGAGCCATTTTGCTGCCTAAGACAAAGAGCAAGATGGCACCCTACTCCAAACCCACATATAGAAGCTGAGGCGAATATTACTTCAGTACTGATGACTGGATGGTGTTTTCCTTGTAGGCGAAAGAATAGCTTAAGGGGCACATGACAGGCCATATGGCACTTGCTGTTCTGTCTCCCAACATCTTGATGTCATTCCCTTCCACATAAGCATTTTGTTATTTGAGGTGCTGTTAGCTGAATAGCTCAGTGAGTTGGAGTACCTGGTTGCAGAGCCAGAGGTTGGGAATTCAGTTCCCCAGTGTACCTCCTGGGAGAAGAACTAACCTATGTGGTCTTGGGTAAGCTTAAATGGTCTTAGAATATGACCAAAGGAAGGGACTGGTAAACCACTTCTGAATACTATATACTTAGAAAGCCCTGGTAAGGATCACTAGATGATGGAATTGACTTAAAAGGACTTAATTAGTCTGAGGTAGCTGATTCACTCTGCCTGTCTAATGGTAGGGTTTGCCCTCTGATGGAGGAAATTTCAATTTCAGCCCCTAGAGTTCCAGCCTTGGGCTTCAAGACAGTTGAGGAAGCTGCTCTAAATTGCTCAGCAGGCCAAAGAGATACACTTATTTTTTTATTTTTTTTATTTAACTTATATGCCACCCACACTACCCAAAGGTCTCTGATGTATACGTATACATGATGTTGCAGATGTGGGAGGAGACGGCATAGGTGCTTCACAGAATCCTTTGGGAGTTTGAGAGGGCTGCAGCCGCCCAGTGTTCCCAAGAGAACCAAATGAGATTTAATGAGGGGATTGATTCCCCATGCACCCTTCCTTCTGTCAAAGGTGTGGGACTTGTTTGCAATGTGCCTGTGACTCAGATCCTTTCTTCTTCCCTCTGACAGGTGTTTGTGGCTCTTGTGATCACACTGACCAGCTCAGTGGTGTGCATAGTGTACGTCTGCCTTCTGCCACTCATCCTTCGGACTTATCCCATTGGCTGGGTCTTTTGGCACTTTATCTATGGCCACTGGAATCTCCTTATGATTGTCTTCCACTATTACATGGCCATCACTACTCAGCCTGGTTATCCCCCACAGGTAGGACAGAGACCTCATTATTTCTGCTTAGCCATTCTTTTGCTTTTGATTAACCTGGGGATTCAAAGCAGAGCTGCTTGGCATGATTTCCTACTAGATATGGGGGTGTACGAATGCCCACACACAGGTGGAGATAATGAGGGTCCGGCCCCATGGGCCGGATGGTCCATTCACTGATGTGCTAATGCCGTGGGGTCCGCACTGCTGTCCTATTGCTTTGGGGATCATGATTGCTGAGGCACTCCTGGCAGGAGGCGGGACGACAAGCCTCTCTGCCACGTCGAAGAGTGACTCGGCGATCACGATCTCCGGAGCATAGGACGGCAGCGCGGACCCCGCGGCATTAATGCATCGGTGAGTGGACCGTCTGGCCCCATGGGGCCGGACCCTCGTTATCTCCACCTGTGCGGTGGTATTTGTATACGTAAACAAATATGAATACCCCCATGTCTATTTCCTGCCCTTTCTTTTCTCACTGATAACACTTAACACAAATGGTCATGGACTAAACGGCTAGCCTGGAGTTGTTGTTATGCTGAGGCTCAAGAGCGGCCTGAGTGACAGTGTTCTCAGTCCAGTGTGATGTTCCCTTTCTACAGCAGTCAAAGAGCGATGTTGCTGCTGTCTCCATCTGCAGGAAATGCATTGCCCCGAAGCCTGCCCGGACCCACCACTGCAGCATCTGCAACAGGTGGGCTTTTCTGTCACCTCCAAGAATTAATTATCTTTTGTGCTTCTGTGACTCCTATTATTATTTTTTAAGAAAGTTATGTTCAGAGAAATATGCCAAACCAAATCCTTTCTGAAACATAGTTGATGTTTAAAATTCCTGTTGCATAAACCAGACTTGGCCTGGGAATGTGAACATCTGAAACTGCCTTGCATAAAGCATGACCAACATGTGTCTATTTATTCATTATAAGCATTATTATAATACCCTTCAATCTTATTCCTCGGATCACATATGAAAAACAGATTATTAATTCAGCTGGCCCAGTACTTCCTATTCTATCAGGAAGCAGCTCTCCAGGGGTTTGGGCCAAGGCTTTTTCCAGTGTTACTTGTTGATCCTTTTAACTGATGGGCTTAGAGTTTGCACCTACTTCACAGAAGGCATATTTTCAGTTATTTGTGCCTCACCCCCGCTCCCAAAGATTCTGCAGGTTTAATTTCTTGTTGCTGTGTTTTAATGGCATGGTGATGATAACCTTGCTTGTTTATCTTCTACAACTTTGTCTGCATAGAACATCTTTTGATACCAGCTGTAAAATCCTGTACCCAGCAGAGATTCTCACATACTTCTTATAGTGGGGTGGTAAACATTTTTCAGCCAGAAGCTGAATTCCAGTTTGGATGTAAACTGTCTTTGGACCTTTCTTATGAGAAAGGTGGGGTAAAAATATTGTAAGTAAGTAGACAGACACAGGAAGAAGGAAAATGTTGTCATACTTTAAATTTCATATTTGTGTATTCCTCCTGTTTCTACACTTATCTTTTCTCTAACTACTTCATCCAGATCAAAGTCTACAAACATGAGCAACATAACCAATTCACACTTCTGTGATCTTCATAAGTTGGGGCATGCTTCCAAATTTCCCCTGATGTAGAATCCAGGTGGTATTTCTAACATCAGATTATTGTTGTCTCTTATCAATAATGGCCAGCCTAGCTAAATTGTGTTTTTGTGTCATGGGGTCTAGTCCTCCCATTTGGTCCTTTCATCTAAGTTGTAAAATGCAAGAGCACCAACATACTTTTTTAATGGAGCAAGTTCTGTATTAAAAAACCCCCCACTATAGTTACAAGTACAAATTTTTGTGTTAGCTTAAAGACGAACTGCTATATTTTTATGTGAGCTTTCCTGGAGAAGCGGACTACTTTCTACTTTCTCTTATGTCTGAAGAAGTGGACTTGTCCACGAAACCTCAAATTAAAATATAGCAGTTAGTCTTAAAGGTGCCACAAAGTTTTTGTCTTCTTTATGTTTTTATTTTCCTTTGTTTTTGCCTGATGTGCTAGCACAGACTACCTCTTCCAAAACTACAACTATGATTAGAAGTGTTGCACAGTTGTTGAAAATCTACCCAGATTTTGTGACCTGAGTGAATTATGTATTCTATTTAATTTGCATGTGTTATTTTTGCATGATTTCTTCTATCCTTTGGGGTTAAGGATGAAGGACTGTGCAAAGCATTGAAGCCTGAAAATCCTGGTCAGTCATCCTGTGCTTTCTTCAGATTTCCTTGGTACTCTGCACTCACTTAACTTCTATTTTAGCAGCCCAAACAGAGTCTTGTTTTCATTGTGTGGTTCTTACGTTAAATTATGTTTCAATAAGCTAAAGTCTGCCGAAAGTTAAATTCTCCATATTTGTAATGCCTTTCTATTTGGAGCCCTACTTTTAGGTGTCCCTGCAAATTTCCATGGAATCCTCCTCACATGAGCTAAAGCCACATTCCAAGAAGTAATAGGATGTAGAATAGAGAGAAGGCTTGTATTCATGTCAGTGAGAAGCCAGTACCTGGCAATGCCCAAACAGCCTCTAGCAAAACTCTTGCTTGCATGTACACTAGGAGGCAGAAAGCCTGGCAGATACCTGTCTATCGCGGACTTCCCCTTCTATTTCTTTTGCCTTGTATTGCTGTACCTTGACACACTTTGTGACTGTCCCATTCCTTAGTGTTGTTTAACTGTGCTGTGCTATCAGCAATTCATCTGACTAGTCTCTATTGTGTAATTCCCTAAGCTGATGTTATCTCCCTCCTTCCCACAGGTGTGTGTTGAAGATGGACCATCATTGCCGTATCCTTCCTCAAGCTCATAGTGTTCTTGATAAAGGGTCGCTTATTCCAGGAACCCAAGTGTTTTGATGTATCCCCAGGAATAGTGTGGGCCTCTTCACACCAGCTGGCTCAGAAGGGTTGCGTGCAACAGCAAAGAGGGGGAAGCATTTGTATAGCTCTCTTATGAAGCATGTATCTAGAGCAACATGGCTAGGATAATCAGCTGTAGCAAAGGGACAACCCTGTTCATTCTGAAAGGGAAACTGTGCTGGGACAACCTGTGGTGCTGTTCCTCCTGCATAGGAAGCACCACTACTCTGTGTGTATTCCTTGCCTGCTGGGTTTAGGCTGTAAAGTGTATATTATAAGCAAAATCTCCCTGTCCTCAAAGCTAGAAAGGGTGCTACATGTTAGAAATCCAGCAGAGGTGATAGTTGGAGAAAGCAGTTATTCAGTTTTACCAGGGAACACAGCTACAGAATCGGTCCTCCTTTTTCACCATCAGAGGAGGATTGCCTTACTGCCTCTGGTTACAAACCTTTAACCCCAAAAGATAGCATGGCTGAACAACTGTGTGGGACACTACAACCATCGCTACTTCTTCTCCTTCATGTTGTTCATGACCATGGGCTGCATCTACAGCAGTGTCAGTGGCTGGGATATGTTCTGGGAAGCCTACGCTGCCATTGAGGTGAGATGTGTGGTTGAGTTATAGCCTTTGGGGCACATGCGGGCTAGGGTCTTTCTTTGGGGAAAGGAGAGGGGCTCTCTCCTTCTGGCCTGGAGACCTGCATGAGGTGCTGCCCCATGCAAGAGAGGGGTGTCTGAGCCAGGAGCTGAGTGTATATAACTGGCACCCTCTTTTCCATCCGATAGAAAATGAAACTGCTTGACAAGGAGAGACTGCACGTGACAGCCAATCAGGTGGGGTACCTGCTCCTCAGCTGCTCATGTCAGGGACAGGACAGGGCATGGTGTGGGAGGCCACTTCTTTGTCCCAGGAATGAATCTACAGCCGTGATTATAACAGCTGAGATTCCTTTTCAGGGACAGAAATGCTCCTTCCCTTCCTCCCCACAAGGGAATCCCAGAGCCCCTTTTGATTTGGCATGACTCTTGCTGTATAAAGGGTAGGACATATCTGGAGAATTAAGTATATCACATGTCATTTTGGAAGACAAAGGATGTATGGGGAGGACGGGAAGGGAACTCTGAGCCTCCAAGCCCATGCTCTGCCCACCTCTGATCCATGATCATTGAGCTCCTTATCTTTTAGAAAGTATCTGTCTTGTCTACTGTGCTCTCCATCCTTTCATTTGTCCTTGAAAGCCCTCCGCATCTTCCCCTTTTGGGCCATAGCTACTTCTGTTGCATTCTGGCACCTGACCCTGGCAACATTTGCTTTTTTTGCAGACTTACTCTCAAACACCACCACCCACCTTCTCCTTCCGCCAGCGAGCTTTCCACAAGAGTATAGTGTATGCCTGGGTCCTTTGCAGGTAACTGATCTGTTTATTTGACTGAACAGTGCTCAGGGGGAGGGAGGAAGAGAGAGGCACTCTAGATTTCCAAGTCAACCTTCTTTCTCGGAGCTTTCCATCCGTCTCATGCTCTGCAAAAGTGAATGGCCGAGAGCCTCGTTTAGCTCACCTTGTAACAAATGCTTTCAGTGTCTTTACAAGTGATTTGTTTTGGTTGTTTCAGCTCCTTTAAGTTGACATAGCTTTCTTCCCTCCCCAGTTCTGTTGCCTTGGCACTAGGTGCCCTTATGCTCTGGCATTCTGTCCTCATCACACGTGGTGAGACCAGCATTGAAAGACACATCAACCGCAAAGAGAGAAAGAAGAACAAGGTGAGGAATGAGAGAAGCTGAACCGTCAGTGAGAGGAGAGCCGCGAAAGCCCCTCTGTTCCTTGAGAGGTCTTACTAAGGTCCTTTTAGTTCAGTTGACAGAGGCAGGATGTCTGAAACAGCTTTTCCACTGCTGTCCCATCCTGGGGCAATAACTTTGTCCTGAGATTTGATTCTCCTGACTTCGGGCAAACACAAGCCATTCTTATTTAGGTATGTGTTTTGAATGTGCTGTGTTGTTTGCTGTAATTGTTTCTACTTTAATACTATTTTGTTTGGATTATTTTAGCATATTGCAAACAAGCTTAGCCTGTATAGATGAGACACAGCTTTTCCAAATAAATTGGGAGTTGGGACAGTGCTATAGCTCTGCTGTTTGCCTTGCAGTTCTGTGGTCTCCCAGCAGGGACCGCTATAGAGGGTGAGAGAGTACTTGTTCTAGTATAATTTGGAGTATAAGATTTCATGCTATTTTTCCTTTGGCCATAGATGTTTCGAAATCCATACAGCTATGGTCCTTTGGGCAACTGGAAGGTTTTCCTGGGTGTGGAGACTCAAAGGTAAGGAATGGAAATTTGTTAGTAGTATTCTGTGTACATCCTGTGCCATGGATAATAACTGGAGTTTGACTGACCAATGTGCCATTAATATAGTTCTGTCCGATTAGATTCCACAGTAATGATGTAGCCCTCAAGGTTCTTTATAATCTGGAAACTACTAAGGAGCATTATGTAAGCAAGCCTTTTTATATCGTATCAAGGCTATTGAAGACCCTGATCTCTCTTCTAGGCACTGGCTTACCCGAGTTCTGCTGCCTTCTGCCCACCCACCCTATGGTAATGGTCTGAACTGGGACACTCCACTCTGTGTTGCTGAACAGAAGATTCCTCTACTAGCAATCTGAGTTGGATGAGAAGCAGAGTGCACCAGCTGGTACAAGACTTGGCCACAGGGTGCTTTCTTTGGGAAACAAACAGGAAGTTCATTCCCTGAGGAGGAGGTGGCCTAATGCAGTATAGTTGAATCATCTGAACTGAACGGACTGCTCCAGCAGCCTTAGGAGAAAGGCTAAGGAACCTCCAGCTGCAGGCAGCTGAGGTGAGACAGGAATGTCTTGCCTATGTCTGTTTTGTGTTTGCACATAATCCAGCCATGTAGGGCTACATATTGTTTCTCCTGAAAATGGGTGGAAAGGGAGGCAAGTTCTCTTTTGTCCCTTAATTCTTGGAGTCTGGTTGGCATGCCAGAGTCCTGCTGCTCTCCCTCTTGTGTAGACAGGAATTTTTTTAAAAAAACAAAACTTTGCAAATAAAACCATTTTTAATATGTGACATTGTTTCCTCTTTAAAGGGGAGAAAGGAGGGTGGAGGTGATGTCTAAGACAAACCATTTTCAGAGTGGCTGGTTTTTGCAAAACTTTTTCAATGGATACATAATAATAGGTCCAGATGGTAGGATAGATAACTTTGCACAGATAATAGTAGCAATACCTGCACTGATTGCTCCAACCATCAGTTGCTTCCAAATATATTTTCACTTTCTGGTTGAAATCCTGTAATGCAACTTTATGCCACAGAAGGCTCATGTCATCAGCCACACTTTTTTTTTTTTTAAACTAAAAATTTCCGACCCCTACAGGTTCCGAGACTCCTTTGGGATGACTTTTGTCCCGTGGAAACTATGGGGCAGGACAATCTTTAATTTCTGAAAATTGCAGCCCCCAAATGGATCCCTAGAACATTTGGCAGTAGGGATCAGAAATTTTAATTTCCAGAAAACTGATTTGGCTGAGAATAGCAGCTTTATAAAGTTGCACAACAGGATTGCAGCCAATGTGTAGTGACTCCTGGTTATACTTCTTGCAGCCTTCCATAGGTCTTTCCAACAGTAAGTGGGGAAAGTTGACATTAGCTCTTTGCTATATTTTCACTGCAGCCTTTCTCCTATCCCTCGCTTGTACAATTCATAAGCTGTCAGTGGTAGTATAGTAGGGTTATGGGGATATTGCCCTATAATAATATTGATGTTTTGAGTATCTGAATTGGTGTTTGCGTATCTGAAGTGTGGTGGTAGCAAATTGGCTCTAAAAGAGTAATAATAAACTGCCTGGCTAGAAGGGGACCCTATGGATCACCGAGTACAGCCCCTGTTAAGGAGGTACAGTGGGGAATCAAACCCCCCCCCCCCAAACTCTGGCTCCGCAGCCAGATACCTAAACCACAGAGCTATCCAGCAGACTCTGTAGGATTTTTCACTTCCTTTGCAACTCACACAGATCAAAGTAGGGGTTAAGTCTTCCTCCCAGCCTCCCCAGCATTTATTACAAATTAATCTATGCGTATAAAGAGTTTGTAAAGTTTATTATTACTAAGTATTTGAGAGTAGGATTGTGTTCATTCTACCACAGCGGTCTTTCCCAGACCTCTTTCCTGCATTCTTGAAACAGGCAGATGTATTGGGGAGCCTAAAATCTTCTTGGGACAAAGCATGAATTCTATGGCTGAAAGGCAGTAACTTTCACAACCACTACACTATTTCTATCCTGTTCTTACTACCATTCAGGCTGGTTCTTCTAGCAAAAAATGCAATGCAACTGACTTCATCAGTCGGTTATCCTTAAAGGCAAATGACAGTGGATAAATCAGGGGACCCTATAGCCTTATATGTCTATAGTAGTATCTTATGCCATGGCTGAAAGTTAGGCTGGAAGTAGTGATAAAGTGAAGAGCGTTATGAAGTTAAACCCTTAAAAAAAACACCTACGGATTAAAAATGGAATATTTCACACAAGCCTCAGTAGATTTCTGAACTCCAACCTATTATGACAGCTAGATATTTTTCTTGACGGAAAGCAATTATTATCCAGGCTAGTAGAGACAAAAACCCAGATGCTGATGTAATTACTTCTCGCTATGGCAAAAGGATATATTCTTTAAAAAAATTAAGCCCCTAGTTGAAGCCTGGGATGTAAAGGACTCACTGAGTATGTGGCAAGAGTTTTCTAGCGCTACATACTCTGAATTCCCTGAACATTTTAAAGTTGTTTAAAATTATCATATACCTCTTTTCACTTACTGCTTTCATTCACTCTGTGTACCTTTTGAAAAACAAAGGACTGGATGAACTATCAAGTAAATTTAGGTCAGAATCACAGGGTAACTGATTTTATAGATATACTAAGATATTAATGTTAAGATGTGGGATAGTGATACACAAATAAATGGTGAAGGGAAGGCCAGCGGCAGCTCACTGCTTCTACTTTTCTTCCCACAAGAGGACCCTTCTCCAGAGGCTTTTAAGAAACATGTTGTTTATTCTTCTGGTGCCACACACGTAGCGTGCAGGGGTCCTGCCACCTTTATGCACAACTCCAATGCAGCTGGAATTGAGATGGCTGTTTCATTCCATTGGATACAGATGTTGTGATCAGGACTCTACCAGTACACAGAAAAGGCAGTCCATTAAAAATGTCCTCCACATCTGCTCAGAACCTTGCTGCTTTGCAAGGAAATGCAGATCCCATGACATCAAGGCTGATGGCTTGGCAGGGACAAGTGAGATTGTCAATCAGGATGTACAGGGTGAACCTTCACCTGCCAGGGGTCCCAAGCAGAAACCTGAAGAAAAAAAATACAGCACTAGGATTAGACATCAGGAGGGAAAGGATGGACAGATTATGTGTTCAAATGCTTATTCTACCACTTCCAATATACTTTATAAACAGTAAGCATCCAGAGAATTAATTAATGAAGCATCTACTTCAAGCAAGGTACATATATGCATTTTTCTACATGGTTGCTAAAGTAAACCCAACCCTTCTCACCACTCTCCTCGGGCCATCACGGCTTCTTTCCGCACCAACCGTTTCTTGTCATCCAAGGGTTTGGCAAGTGCCTTAATTACCCTTGCCTTGTAAGGGATGACCTAATAGTAGAAAGAAAGTACCATTAAAGATGTCTCCACAACTTCCCTTTTGTCTGAACTCATCTGGCAAGAACAGAGAAGCAGATGGTGGCACATTAAGAATAAGCGGCCCAGGACGAATTGCCCAGGTTATCACCCATAGAGAGATCCACCACTTACCACTGGGGTGGGTAGGGCAGCAAGTGCATGGAGGCACTGAAGAGCAGCAATACGGATTGCCTGTAACATAAGAATGGCATGATGCACGTAGGTTTCAAATATTGCAGCAGAAGGACACAGGTGGATGGGGAAGAACCAGCACTGACCATAGCAGGGTTGTCTGTCAGGTTAAGAAACTTGCCCACAAGTGTGTCAATATGCAGGCTCATAACATGAGGTGCTTCAAGTAACAATGGCTGCAGACAATGCAAAGTTGACCGCTGGACCACATGGTCAGGACATGACAGAGCTTCCAACAACAGTGGTAGCAACTATGAAGACAGGAAAGGGAAAAAGAGGGTGAAGATCAGTCTATTAATAATTCTACTATTTCTATTAGAGGGCTCAGCTGTAAGTTCAAACTCACTGTAGGCATCTCTGTCACTAATACTGGCTTAGGCAGATGGTTCAGTATGTGGGACAGGGCTTTCAGATAATTTGCTTTCACACCTGGGGAGAAGAGAAAGACAGATGCTGAGTTCTGTAGCCCAGATGAGATTTTTCTAGAAAGACTTCTGCAGGCTTAGAACCTGAATAGCAACTGACCACTACAGAGACTTCAGTGGAAACCACCTATCAGTAAACAAAAGCCATTTTATCTTATTTCTAAAGGCAGAGTAACTACAGCATTGGCCAGTTTACAGGCGTAATTTATCCTTTTCTCAGGCGGTTTCAGAAACCGAGAAGTTCAAACCACTTGGCAAGAGGAAGAGAGGAAGCAGTAAAGGACATTAAGATGAAGCTGCTGCTCCTCTCCTCTAACTAGAAGAATCAAAAGCATTGGCCCAAAAAGGAATGTAAAAAGTAAGTCTATAATATTATCATGCAAGAATCCACAAATATGGAAGACAAGAAATATTACACTTCTGTAGTAATCACACAAGTTAGATAATTTAAAACATTATGTTGAATAGATTCTCTTTGATAATTCATATATGTTTTATAACAAATGGGACTACAGAGATTCTCACCAGGGGCAGCTGTGTGGAATCCGTGCACTAACTGTGGTACACAGTCAGTGAAGAAGCGCTGTCGGAACATGAGGCGCACTTCAGCATGACAGCTCTTGCCCAGCACATCTGGGGAGTCACCCATGAGCAAGGCAAAGCCATCACTGACAGTAGGGCCAAGGACAGAGTTCCCCAGAAGCATGAGCAGCTGTAGAATAGAAGGACAGAAGTTATTAAGTACATTATGAGAGCAATATATTGGTCCTTCTGAAGATTCCAACTCTTCCCTGAAGCTCACCTTGTCAGTCAGTTGTGTGGTTAGAGGATGGTAGCGTAGCAACAAAGCCTTAGTTATCTGCAGAGGGAAAAGGGTACATTTAGCTCTGAATTATTAGGAGAAAAGGTGGGACAAAATGGTACAAACGTACCCACAGCAGCAGAGTGAGGGTCTGGCTTTGATGAGGACCCTCATTCAGACCTTGCTCCAGCTTGTTCATGGCCATTCCCAAGAGCTGATCTAGCTGAGGTCCTGGCAAGGGAAGAGGAAGAATGACTGACTGTTGTTCCTCTAACTCCCAATTACATCCAAAGTCAGCTCTGGGGTTTCATTAGCATCAGACGACTGCCTGGTAGGACTTAAAACACTCTGATCCAGCTATTACCTGCTGGGTGCTTGTTAACTAGTCCTGCAAAGCATTTAGCAGCAGCTGTGGCAGTGAAGGGGCAGTCATAGGAGCAGCTCAGAGCTAGCAGCTCATGTAGCAACCGGTCCTGCTGTGGAATTGGAACCTGCAAGGAAATAAGAGCTTATGAGGCACAGAGATCATTGCAAACCTTACACTTCCCCTTTGGCTCCCCAACAGCATGACTTGCCTAGGCATCGGATCCACTTTCTCAGCCATGCTGCCTTCCCCACTCTTGCCCCACCCTCTCCCAGAACTCACATTTTTTGGCAGTGAGCAGACAAAGGCCATGAGGAGAGCAACAAGCCTTCTCTGGGCTGCCACTGGACATTGCCCATCCTGTGGAGAAGACACCGTTTTCATTACTGAAGCCATCCTGAAACCTTGGCCTACGCTCTTCCTGCTCCCCCATATGCAGCAAGAGCCCCCCACTCATCCAAGATACCTGGAAAAGATGGAAAGTGCTGGGGAAACTGTTTCCAGGCAGAAAGGAGAGCTCTCCATCTAAGAACAGGGGGACCACTTTGGAGACACTCTGGGCAGCCAGCCTGCCATGAAGAAACAAGGAAGTAGTAACAGAGACACTGCTTCTGAACACATTAAGAAGCTCCAAGGAACATAAAAGAGACTGATGGACCCTGCCCTCACCAGAGAGTGCTAAAAGCTAGGCAGGAACTAGAGCTTATTCCAAGCCATAGAAAGTTAATAGCAGGTCTATTAGCAGAGTCATTTACAGCAGTTGTTACTCACTCTGGGCTTAAGTGCATACAAGCAGCACTGATGACAGGTACCATGGCTGATAAGGCTTCCTCCTTCAGCAGCACTTTGCTTAACTTTGCTGTGTGTGAGTTCTCTGAAAGTCATAAGAAAGGGGAGTGTGAAAGGGGATGGGGGTTGTCATCCAGATCTTATCACTTTTCCTAAAGGGTGTCTTTGTCTGCCACTTGTATAATCTGAGAGAGTCAAACCAGTGCCAAATGGCTCTGAGTGGGTAAAGTATTTACAAACTGAAAAGTTAAGGACCAACCAAGAGTATGGGAAAGGACAGAATCGACCAAATCCCTGATAGTTCCCTGCCCTTTGACTCACAGCTCTAAAGTACAAAAACAAAAGCTATACCCACGCTACAGAAGGCAAGGTGAGTCTTGCCATAGCTATAGGCACTGGCCTAACTAAGGGAAAAACAGGTCTGTGCCCATCTCCAGGCCTTACCTTGCATAGCATCTTGCACTGCTAAACCCAATAAGCAGGGCACCACAGCCTGGTGAAAGTACCAATAACTCTGAGTATCTCGATGGCACTGCAATGCCACCTGCTGTAGACTCTGGCACACAGACACAACAAACTGGATACTTGCTGGCATTTTGCCTGAAAAAACAAGAATAGTTTTAGAACCTAACAACCCAGAGCGTTTAAAAATCTTGCTGGATAGGGACCAGCAGTCCCCAGCTGCTTGAAAAAAACATGAATACTTTGGCTCTGTGTTTGCATAACCACATCTCAGCTTAATAAGCTGTAAATGTGATATCCAAATAAGTGCATAGCCACTTTGTTCCTCTCTCCACACCAGCAAGCAACCAACCAGAAAAGTCTTCCATTAATTATGGTTTCCTGTTTCACTAAAACTGGAAAACTATAATTAATGGCTTAGAAACAAGCCAAAATATTAACCCACAGTTTAATACTTTGTTCTAAAGTAGTTAACCATTTTCTGGTTTGAATAAAAGAGTGAACTATATTTCCTGGCTTGAAAAAACTTATTGGTTTATTTAGCAGCTCCTTCTTACTGAGGAGTATAATAGCTGCATGTACAACTTTAAAGCTTATTTATATCTCAGCTTATTATCAAGCTAAGATAACATTCTCTTAATACAACCATAATCTCCATGGTCCTCACTCTGTGCCAGCAATAGATTGTGATATCAGATAGCATTCATCCCAAACTTTCCAAGTCATGCATATTCTGCCATTTACATGTTTAAGGAGCTGGGCTTCAATATTAAAAAATCCAAACCTCTCTAGGATCTAAAGAGAGAGCGAGCGTTCTACATCCTAACCTCATTACTCTCACTCAAACACAGCTTCCTAATGCTGAGCCAAACAGTGGGCAGGGTTCTCCTCATACCAACCACAAATTCCAGTAGTTTGTCACATACAACTGTTGATGCTACCTTTCTGAACTTGCTGAAGGCATTGCAGGAGGACTGGAACAGTTTCCCTCACTATACTTGGATGAGTAGACACTGCTGCCAAGGCTTGCAGGCAACGTTCCCACTGGGTTGGACCGCTCTCCTCCTGAAGTTCTAGAATAGACAACATTACAGCTAGACAGGGAGTTTGTCCAAAAGGACAAGTCCATGAGATGCCACTCTAGGTCCAAAACATTGATCCAAGAAAGATTAGCCCTAGTCTTTGGAACCAACTGATAGTCCATTGGACCATACTCACTTTCCACAGAAACACTACAGATGGAGGTCATAGGCCCCTTTAGTAAGCCATTATTCTTTGATTTATTTATTATATTTCTTCCCACCTTTCCGTTAAAGAGTATTGCTCAAGAAAGTTTACACATGTCATATGAGAATAAAAGCAGTACAGAAAATCACATAAAACCATAAAAAAATTAAGGTCAGCTCAACATAAAAACAGTTAAATATTCTCCCAACAAATATTCATTTAATCAGCCAGTTTTAAAAAACATTCCTTCACATCCTTACTGAAAGCAGGAGTGGTAACATGATCCACAGACTGGGAATAAGACTGGCAGGAGCCCTGTCCTGTGAACCTGCTAAGCAGGTCTCTGCAGGTATCAATATTCTCAAGAGGGCCTTGTCATAAGGAACTTAATGCCCAAGCATATTCATAGCCCAATAGGCAGTCCCTTAGATTATAACTCTGTTTAAAGTGCAGCTAACACCTGCAACGAGCCTGGGAACAGCCACTCTGCATGCCTGCACAAGTACTTAGTAAGTTAACATGGGAGAGGTCTACTTGCATATTTGCATATTATACCTGACTGTAGCCCTTCTGAAAGCTTCTGAACCAAGTATCTGCTGAAGGCGTCTGGATAGACAGGAGACAAGGTGCCAGCTGCCTTCATAGCTGCCAAGCTACAAGGATAAAAGAGGGAGCACATATAAGACTAAAGCTAGTTAATCAGTAACAGCATCAGGCCTGCCGATCTTTCAGTGATTATCTGAGTTGTGAAGCATTATTATGTCATGTGCACACCAGATTTTATAAAAAATTGACTTTACTGAAAGCACACTTTGATCAAAAGCACATTATAGGTAGTGAAACTGGTTATCCGGGCATTGCTAAACTCACTCCAGCAGGATTCATTTAACATGTCAGAAGAGGGTGGACTGCTCACGTTGCTCAAGAAACTCAACTATTCATACAGGAGACATGTGACTCACAAATATACATGCATGGCATGATGAATAAGAGCTTTAAGTTAGAAAAAAGATGTAACAGTTAAAAGCTTAACAACATTGAGGAGGAATAACAAATCTCCATAATAAAAATTAACAACAATGAAAAAAGAATTTAAAGAACATCATTAGAAAGCAGGGCATTAAGGATGAAGGATTCTGCAAGGAATATGGCTTATGTTTTATGGAAAACTAGCCACACTACTGGTCAAAACTCAAACAAATCTGTGTTAATTTGCCATAAAATAGCAATAAGAGCATCATACATAAATTAGGGCCGAATATGAAAAGAACAAAAGTCATCTTACTAGGAAATAAAACTTAAAGCTTGAATGTACACATTGATCTCAAATATGGCATATAAAAAAGACACTTAATATGCATATGAATTTTAGCAGACCAGAGTAAGGAAATCTCAAATTAGAATCAAATTACTTAAATTCTGAATTAACCAATGAGGGGTTAATGAACTCAGAAATAAATGGTAGGCTCATTTGCCTATAGGCAAGGAACTAAGAGAATGCAGAAATGCTCAGTATTATGAAAGGAATTAACCCTAAGGCAATTCTGGAAAGCTCAAAAATGTCTGCTGTTTCTCCTGCCTTAAAAGAGGCTTTGTGCCCATTCTTCACCTGGTCTGGGAATCCTCTTCATTCAAGATAAACTTTGCAAGATGGTCCACAAGCATCTCCACATCTGGTGGGGCCAGAAGCCCTGAAACAGAAAAGAGGCCAAGTCTTTGTCTGGATCACAATTCCAGTAACAATTTGAATATTTTACACTCTACTCCCTTAAGTCAATTTAAACCCCATAAAACCTGAGCTTAATGAAAATAAGGTGGAGCAGCCTTGAATTCACTTCAAGGCTGCACACACATAAAGTAACATCCAAGCCTTCACACTGGAAGGATAAATTCACATTAATACACAAGAAATGCATCCACCTGGACAAAATTCTTCTTTTGTTCCAAAAATGCTACTTACTGTGCACAGCACTACATACCTTGCAGTGATCCTAGAAAAGTCAACACCTGGATCCCAACCAACTGCAGTTGCACATTGGACTCAGTAAGTGCAGAGAACACCATGGAACACAGAGCAGCTTTGGAGGAAAGTAGTGGACTTTTCTCTACAACAGAGAAACACATGCAGTGTGATGGTTTTACACATCCTAGGCATTAAAGGCAAGGCATTACAAGACTCTCGGCAAGGATGCATCCATTTCTAATCAAGGGTCTGAGAGGATTGTGGGAAAAAGCAAGTTATGAGGAAATAAAAACTTCTAAAATCATGAACGGTAACTAACAGAACCTGGATGAGAAAATTGGATTCCTAAAATTGAACAATATCTTATCAAAAGCACTTAAAAAGAGTAATTCTGTCACCCCAAATTTTGCAAAAATTGTTATTACTGAAGCAATAGGGAACATACAGTTTATATAATCTTGACCTTTGCCCCCAAATTTCATCTATGTAGAAATTAGTCTTAGAACAAAGGTACTGTGAAGGGGACCCTTTCTCTATGCCTAATTACAAAACAGGGGGAGGATTAAATTACTGCATATGGGTGGGTGGTTGTGTATAGATGAGTGTGAATAGAGTGTGAGTAGATGAATATCCACGGTGTTCCATGTCTACTCATGCCGGCCATGTGACCACAGAAAGTGTCTATGGACAAATGCCGGCTATTTGGCTTACAAACGGGGATGAGCACCGGTCCCTAGAGTTGAACGCAACTGGACTTAATTGTCAAGGGGAACCTTTACCTTTAGATGGATGTCCACTGCTGGAATGTACACCTATGAGGGAATGTGGCTTTCTGTCTGAAAAAGGCCTTGCCTCTGTATTACTAGGTCACTGAAAACCATGCCCAAAGAATATTTAGTTTCAGAACTTTCTGATGCTGCCAGTATGCACGTAGCTAAGAGAGATCACAACAACCACCAGATAGAAAAATGGAGGTGGGGAGGGCAACAGCCCTGTCAGAACTGTCCTTTTTAATTTCTTTCTTCCCTGTTCTTGGCTACACTCACTCTTTCCCACCCTGCAAGACAAGAACTATTGAATTTCCACAGATTTCCATTCATTTCAAACCATCTCACCTTCCTCTCCAGGACCCCATTTTTGTCGCAGCTCCAAGAAACCAAGCAGCACCTCCAAGATTGTCCTGTGCTGGCTACTCTACAAGAGACCAAAAGCACACAGGATGGATTGGAGGGGAAAACAGCATATATTAAAACACAGCAGGTCATTACTCTATGGGGGATTCCAGCCTAAGGATATTTCTGAGGCAGGTGTTGAAGATTTCCCACTGAACTTCCTCAAATATAACAGCAGTGCCTGCCACTACTATTACTTCTCTTCAACGTAAGTTGGCTCCATATCCATTTGTCCTCACCTGCACATGTTTGGCATACTCTTCTACCAGCAAGGGAATTACACTGCTAGTGATCTGGTAATAGGCCCGCAACGAGCCCGCAGCAGCTGCCTGCAAGAGCTTGGCACTTGGCCACACCAGCTTCATGTCAGGCTCACACAAATGGTGTCTGCAATCTAAAAGAGACAAAGTTACTTGGGAAAAACAGCAAGCTCCTGCTAAGTTGGCAGCAAGAAACTACACTACTTTATTCTACCTGGATACTGGCTGTAAACAGGTTCAAAGTATCGTGACCAACTTGTTCTCTGTTCTTTCTGCCCCATGTGCTCCAAGCAGCTTTCCTCTCTTCCTCCTGTATGGCAAGCCAACTTATGGCTGCAACAGCAAAATGAGCTCTTTCCCCTGAGAAGCAATCATTTCTTCCAAAGAGCACATCATGAAGGAGGAATAGTATGTCTTTCACAGGACTGAGAAGCCACCTGAAAAGGCATGCTGCTCCATGGGTTACCTTGCAAGACATCTCTAAGAAAGGAATCTAGAAGATCCTCATCATCTGAACTGAGCACCAAGCGGGACAAACATGTTGACAGAGCACGCAAAGCAGACAGACCTTCTGCTTCAATTTTCTCACTCGCTGTCTGAAATACCTGTAGCAGAGTAGAAGATTTATCTACTGTACTGTGCAGACAAACTTGGTCTTACCTAATTAGCTACTTCAAAATTGAGCCAATGTTTCAGCAAGTCCACAAGCAGCAATCAAAATTCTCCCCTCTCTACTTTAATTTTAACAACTTTTTCAAACATTACACCACCAGCAGCATTTCATCATAGGAATGTACAACATTTAGAGTGGATTTCAAACCAGGTCCCAGGTCAACAAAGTGGGCACAAAGACGGAGTGCACTTTCCTGAGAAACCCAAAACATCCTATTTTGTGCACATTTATTCTCACCTCTCTACGTAAGGATGACCAAAGGCTAGGTAGGAATTCCTTCAGCTCTTTCTCTCCATAGATTGCACAGGCAGCACTCTGTCAAAAAAAGGCACAAAGTAATCAACAAGGGAGGGGGGAATTTCTGCTGCACTGCCTGGCACAGCCACCGTTCCCTGCGTCATCATGAAAAGTAAGCACAACCTAGTGCAGGGGTGAGGGGTGGAGCATGGAGCTAAATGCCTGCCTAGGGGTGGGGGAAAACTGAAATGGCACACAGGATTGCATGACACTTCAGCCTCCCATTAGGGGCACAGACTTTCTTTGCTCCGCAATCTTACCAGGGTCTGCAAGGAGTCCAACTTGGCACTTTGTACGTCAGAGTCCATTTTCTCTATGAGCAAGGGGAGCAGGAACTGTTGGAGGGGGAGAAAAGTGCTGGAAACCTCTGTATCTTTTTAGGTGTAGAATATATCCCAGAGAACAAGATCAGACCACCCCCCTCAACAACAGCATTATAAATAAGCCTACAGAAAATGGGAAATCCATAACTTCCCAACTTTAATCCAAGAACAGTAAAATGCACCCACAAACCTAGCTGTATGTACAGAATATGGACAGAGTATGTACAGAATTTCAAAATCTCATTAATCCATTTTTGTAATAAAAAGCAGATCTATGTTTAAAATATTTATACACTGCACTCTCTGCTGAGAAGAATCCAAGGTCTGAATAGTATCAATCTGAAAAACCAGTGGGTAGGAGACAGAAAAGAACTAGAAACAAGGCATGTTAACAAAGCCAGTTCCCCACGTTCATCCAACCCATATCTAATCTATTTTAGGAACCTAGTTTCTTATGTCTCAAGGTCGAGGGGAATTATATTGACAATATGAGAAATGCATGCATAGTTCAGCCACAATTATGTCTGCTATGATCCTGAAAATATTTCTAAATAGCTACATCATGGTTCCTCAGTATTCAACAGGTTGTCCATCAAAGACCGATCAGTTCAGTGCACCCCAGCGAAAATAGAACAGAAAACCAAGAAAGCTATAGGACTGGCATGAGCCAGTCACTGATCCTACCTCAGCAAAAGCAGGGGTGGAGGTCAGCACTGCCCGCAGGCTGACAATCAGATCTCCTCTCTGAATTCCATGGGGATCATTGGGAGGCTGCAACAGAATCAGAGAATGAAAACCTGATGTGTAAGAACCCCACTGTTTCAGAACTGATATAATGAATAAACTCATGTCCTTATAGGCACCCTAAATCCCAGGCAGCATACATGAACAGTCCTGTTTTGGCACTCATATTCAAGCATGGGCACTGCTTTTAGAGCAGAAAATAAACAATACATCACTAGATTTACTCACAGGGGTAAAATCGATGGGGAAGTAGCAGGAAGTAACTTCAAACAGCTCCTCTGCAAAGGGTCCTGGAAGGTTGAGGACATCAGTGTGACTCTACCGGATGGACAACAGAGCTAGGCACAAACTTAGGCTAATACAAAATAAGAGAGCAGAGGTCCAAAAGCTCTCTGACCTGGCCTACTTTTTAGAGTCAAGTTAATGCTACTGTTGTGACAGGTCAAAAAGTATGTGGTAATTAGTTCTGGTTTAATAATTCCCAAGCTAAACACACCTCTACAGGGCTACCATGCTCAAGGCCTGTTTCACCAGCATGTCTCCTCATATGTACTGTACATGGAAAGAAGACCAACTAACCAACCAACCAACATGAGCTCTCTTTTAAATGGTCAGCCTGACAAGCATTTGGACTTACCTAGTGCATAGCCCTTTACAATTATGTCTTGTACTATCTGAAAGGCTATCAGCAGGTTGCGTGGGTCCTTCTCCCCATCCATCACTTGGATGAAGCCAAAGGTGAAATCAGCACCCAGGCTCTTCAGCTCTGTGGGAGAAAGAAGCTGATCAGGAAATTCCTACAGTTTTCCAGCAGGATGTCTGACTCAACCCCTTCTATATCTGTCCATCTCACCTGCCTCTCGGTTGCTCATGAAGTTCATGATGATGCTGTACACAGTATGTCGATCCAATTGCAGCAAAGACTAGAAGATAGAGAAGCACAGCTAGGAAATAAAGCCATATTATATGTACGCATAAGAGACCATTATTCCTCGCCTAATATTGTTAAAGAATACAGAGCAGGAAAATAGCCCACAATAGGTAGAACTTTAAGTAAGGATCTCTGTAGTTGTGGCAGATTTCCCAATGTTTTTGTTTTCAGAGGCCATACAAGATCATGCTCAGAATTTCTGAAAGAGCCAGTACATGATCTTTTGCCTTGATTTTCTTGATATCAAAAGAATATGGATTATCTTGTCCTAACCAAGAAATGTATGTACCTCCTGTTCATCATAACAGACTACAGCGTGACCATCTAGGTAATACTGATGTGGACAGGAAAGCTGAAGCATGTGTGTGGAATGCAAAGACCAAATGAGCGAGTCTTGACTCTTCCCTCTCTCACCTGGACATGAATCTCCTGGAAGATGGCTTTGAGGACAGACACTGCCAGGCCTGGAGCCAATACCCCACACATACTCTAGAGACAAGAAAACTATGGTTACTCCATTTTGTCCACCTTCATTAAGGGACTGCTGCCTGGAGCAGCTCCTAGCAATATGCTTAGGGCCACAGCTTGTTCTTTATATAAAAGGGAAAGGTAACAATGACTGAACATCATTTTGTAAACCATATGGATGGACCTCATTGCTATGCAAACAAAGAAGATTAACACTGTAAATCAGCAATGGTACACTGACCCAACCTTGAGAAAAGAAGCAAACAGGCACCATGGAATCTGACCCAAGAAGATTCTAAAAAGGTTGCTTCTACTCCAGCCCGAATTATCCTAATCTGCTTCTCTTGCAGTTGCTTTTGCTAGATTCAGTGAATGAGGCAGAGCCCCAGTGCTGCTGTCCTTATGGTACCCTATTCCCTCCCAATGAGCACATGGATAGTAGAACTGTGAAGAGGGATTTGCCAACAAATTCTCACCAGAGCTTTGAGTCCTTGCAGAACAGAAGGAATGACAAGGTGATGATCTTTCAGTCTGTTTTCATAGAACAAGACAAGATGGGTCACTGGAACAGACAAGCATTGTCAGACAGGACGTTATGATAGTCAGCTAGCCTAAATGCCACAGACAATGATCTGCTTAAGACAAACTGGCATTATCATCACCCTCAGAACAGCTGAAGGGATGTTGGACAACACAAACCCATTTACAGGGTGTTCAGAAAGGCTATCCTTCTGCATCCTTGTTCATTCTCACATGCAATTCAAAAAGTTCTTGGAGGACAAATAGTTGGCTAAATGCATATATACATTACATGCAATCACAAAGAAACAAATAATAATATGATATCACAGAAGGCAAATTGCCAAGGTAACTAAACATTTAAGATCTCCCATTTCATAGCACATTCATTAGTGCAGATTCACAGATCACAGAGCTTCTAGTGATTATTTCTTAAAACTGCCAATATGGAAGTAGTTAACAATAAATGTGCTGGTCTGGGATGCCACAGGAAGAAACAGAGCTGGGAGAGCACTCAGTGACCAGCACCGTCAGGAACAGTACAGATGAAAGACTCTGGGATTAAAGCTAGTTTATGCACATCTATGTGAAACTTAGACAGGCATGAGAGTCATAAAATTCAACCCAGCCTTCTACTTCCTTTGCTCCCTTTATAACTATTGCCGTGGCAAAACAAGTGTCACAGGAGTGCTATCATCACTATTTTATGCATTTCCTTCTACTACAATAGCAAAGATTACCCCTTTGACAGCTTCCAAATGAAGAAAATTACTATTTGCCACACATACCATAGTGTGCAGAAGCACAGTTTATCTTGATGTCTTTAGATAGCTCAAAATTGCTATGGGGCAAGCTGAAACACTTTCTAAGGAAGCCATAATTCCCTGTCAACACAGCCAATTGTAAAAGAGTCTAGGAGCTGTAATCCAAAATCAATGGTGGGCAGCAAGTTGCTATCTCCACTGTGAAAACAAGTTCTGGCTTTCAGTTACAACCCAGTTATTCATCAAGAACGCTTATTGCTCATCAAAGACCACCAGCTAAATGAATGCTTTCCCCAGTACTGATCAGAGAACTGAGCATCATCCTTTGGAGACTAAATCCAGCTCCTTGCAAAGAATGAGGATCCAGTCCAGTATTGGAATACTGTTATGTCCTACCTTCCTGCTCTTGGAGTAAAGAGTAACACTGCAGGAGAACATCAGAGAGCATTTGGATGCCCTGGGCACGAATTCGAGGTTCTGCATTCTCAAGAGGGGATCTATAGTAGAGAAAGAAAATGAAGGAGGATTTCAAGGGCCACAGGAAATGACAAAAATAAAAATATATATATTATGTTTAAAATTATATATGGAGTACATATCTTGATGATTTGGCTGAGTCGGGTTAAAAATGTACCAGACTTGACACTATATTTCCATTATTGTTCGATTTAACTGGTTAGTCTGAAAATATCCACAAGTATTCTGTTCTACCATCATAGAGATAGTCAGGGCAGCTCCCTGAGAAGATGCTAGGAGTGCACCTCTTACAACCTCCACCCTGAATGTTCAGGATTTCTCTAGGTGCCATGTTCATCCAAGCGATCATCCAGCTGAATGATCAATTCCCTCCCTTCTGTCCAGGTCTTTACATATTAGGTTTTGGTTTGATAGTCAACCACTATGTTCAGTAGGCAGTGCTGTTAACCAATTATTCCATAGTCTGCTTAGCAAGATTTAAAGAAGAGAGAAACAGATAAAGAACTATAATCATATGGGAATTAGCTGTAGTGATTACTTGGTAAAACACACACACACACACACACCTCTGCAGGCATCCAGTGTAAATAAGTAATTACGGAAGTTTTATCATTTCACTATAATTCAGCAATCCAATTTTAAACACATGCACACACATTTGTGAGAAACTACATTTAGTAACTTTGTTATGCCTACATAACTGTAGTTATTTTCACCACACAATCCCCTGCCTCAAGTATTTCCCTTAGTATCTTCAGCTAAGGGCAAGTATTTTTGACAATCTGTTCCTATCTGTATCTATTCAGCAGGCAATCCCCCAGTTCAACAGCAGCAACTACCACATAACTGTGAACAGTCTGGAAGAAACACGGCAAGCTCTGTTCTCTGAGGCTTCTCCGGTGCTGCTTGCCAATGTGCCCAATAAGAAATGATGGGGAGAGCAGGAGGATGAATCACATGGACAGTTCTGAGAAGGTGTGAAACAGAAAGCATATATTGCTGCACAGAGAAGCTTCTTGTTTAGTGATATAGAAATGTTCAAAAATCCAAAAAAATCAAACTTCCTATAAACGGAGAAAAGAAACTGCTTACATTCTCGCAAA
Source organism: Intellagama lesueurii (assembly GCA_037013535.1). NCBI lineage: Eukaryota > Metazoa > Chordata > Lepidosauria > Squamata > Agamidae > Intellagama > Intellagama lesueurii. The sequence goes on from JBAJHW010000003.1 coordinate 216,052,003, forward strand.
CCCAGCAATTGCTCAGCATCTGGCACATTAACGATGCAACCAGCTATACCATGAGCAAAACCTCCAAAACCTAGCCATTCCACAAGAAAAATGTTATGAGGGATTTTATGTTTTTGATCCTATATACTTGCATTAGGACTGCCTTACCATGTCTAGCAGAGTGGTAACAGCTAATATAATGTAGCAGTTAGAACACTGAACTAGGAATGAGAAGGCCGAGGTTCAAATTTCCACTCAACCATTAAAAAAAAGGGGGTTGCTTCTTACATACCACTCCATAGGGCTTAAAACACTCTCTGGGTAGTTTACAATTTAATTATGCAGGCTATGCATTGCTCCCAGAACAAGCTGCATACTAAATTTACCGACCTCAGAAGGCTGAGTGAACCTAGAGCCAGCTACCTGGGATTGAACCTGGGTCATGAGCAGAGTTTTGCTTTGAATTAAATACTTTTTCCTCTTCTGGGAATTTCCTTGCTTTTTAAAAAAGTAACAAATACACATAAATGTTGGGAAACGTTTTTTGGGTAAAAATTGTTTTTACAGCTCCCTTTCAAGGAAGAGAATTTTTCAAAGCCATCATACTAACAAAGCAAACAGTCACCACCACCACCACCACCAAAGCTTAAAACTATTTTTCCCCAAACAGTTACATCTCTAAAGGAACCAAACCCACTCACAAAGCACACCAAGCTGCCAGTTAAGCTTCACCTCTGAATATTATACAAGGTATTAGAAATCTGCCCCCTTTCATGAACAGTTGATCTGCTCCTCAAAGTTTTTGTTGAGAAAATACACTCCAGGATCCGACATGTTGCACCAAAAGCTAATCCTCTCCACACGTAATTTTCACCCCACAACTGCAATTATACATTGATTACTTGGACAAAAGAAACACATAGACATCAGAAGCTTTCAGAATGTGGCAGGACGTTCAGGTAAACCACAGCAATTATATATATGTCTAGCAGAAAGTAGAAAAAATACAATAAAAATATTTATTAAAAAATATATATTTTTTAATAAATATTTTTATTGTATTTTTTCTACTTTTCTATCCGTTGCAACCAGAGTGATTTATTACAATATGTTCCATTCATTTCATCTTGTCTTATATTCTCTAACATAATACAGTGGTGCCTCGCTAGACGATGTTAATCCGTTCCACGAGGATCGCTGTCTAGCGAAAACATCGTCTAGCGAAGCACGTTTTCCCATTGGAATGCATTGAAATCTCTTCAATGCGTTCCAAGGGAAAACACAGTCGTCTAGCGAAAATCTCCCATAGGGAAACATCGTCTAGCGAGTGCGGGTCCCCATAGGAATGCACTGACAGCTGCACTGACAGCTTTTCACCACTAGTCGGCGCACTCCTATGGGGAAACCTCATCGTCTAGCGAAAATCGCCATAGGGAAACATCGTTTTGCGAAGCGCAGTAGCGATCGCAAAAAGGCATCGTCTAGCGATTTCCTCGTCCTGCGAGGCAATCGTCTAGCGAGGCACCACTGTATTAATCTAATCTATTCACTTAAATCGGTGTAGATTTCATCCAGGTATAAAGCGGTTCCCATTTATTATTATCCAGTCTATCATTTAGTGTATCTGTCAAAATATCCATTTCTGCTTGTTCCAAAATCTTCTCAATAAATTCCTTCTTTGTCGGCACCTTTGTAGTCTTCCACTTACTGGCATATACAATTCTAGCTGCAGTTATCAGGTGTAAGGTCAAGTAAGTCTTGTTTTTTTCGAGTGTAGCTGGTAATATATTCAATAAGAAAATTTCTGGTGTCAAAGCAATTTTAACCCCTAAAATTTTCTCTATCATTTCATGAATCATTTTCCAAAAGTCCTTGGCCCTACTGCACATCCACCACATATGATAGAAGCTCCCTACTTTCTTTTCACATTTCCAACACTTATTAGAAACATTTTTATACATTTTTGTTAATTTCTCTTGTTACATACCATCTGTAAAACATTTTGTATATATTTTCTTTTAGATTTATAGATTTAGTCATTTTAATATTTCATTCCCAAATTTGTGACCAGGCACTACCAAGAACTTTTGCTGATCATAGTCCAGTTATTTTACAACTGAATATACAAAATAAAACATCGTTCTGGAGAATGAACACTAGTCTTTTGCAAAATGAAGATTTTAAGAAAGAAGCGATGTAAGAAATGTCTTGGTTCTTTAAGGAAAATAAAACTCCAGATGTACCAATGAGAGTAGTCTGGGATGCAGGAAAAGCAAAGCTAAGAGGGATAGTTATAAAGCATGCAGCAAGACAAAAAAAAGGAAAAAATACAAAAATACAAAGAATTAGAGAAAAAACTCTTCCACTTAGAACAACAGTCAAAACAAAATAGCTCAATTGAAAAACTAGTAGATAATATGAAATCAGTACAACATCAAATAAATCTATGGTGGATGTCAGAAATGGCAATGAAGATAAAACAAGCGAAACAAAATTTCTTTCAAAAAGCAAACAAACCAGGCAGATGGCTTGCTTATAAACTGAGAAAAGAACAAACAAGAAACCAAATTATAAACCTTAAAGACCAGGAAGGAGAGACTAAATGGGAGAAGAAGGAAATCTAAAAAATTGTCAAGGATTTCTATCAAGCGCTATACAAAGAAATCAATAATAGAGCAAAGAGAATATCTACAGACGTTTCAGTTAAAGAAATTATCTAAAGAAAATAAAGAGATCTTGAATTCCTCAATAACGATGTGTGAAGTGGTGGAAGCTATTAGAAAACAAAAGAATAATAAATCTCCAGGAAGTGATGGAATACCGGCTGAATATTACAAGAATTTTGAAGAAGTTCTAGGTTTACCCTTTAAGGAATTAATAGAAGAAATAGAAATAGAAAAAGAAATTCCCACTTCATGGAAAGAAGCAATAATTTCAGTGATACATAAAGAAGTTACAGATCAATCAGAAATCCAAAACTATAGACCAATTTTGTTATTGAATGTAGATTATAAAATGTTTGCATCAATATTAGCAAACAGATTGAAAAAAGTTTTGGTGCAGATCATTCATCAGGACCAATCAGGATTCTTACCAAAAAGACAAATGAAAAACAATATCAGGATAGTATTGAATGTCTTGGAATACTATGAAGCCCACCCTGAAAAACAGATGGCATTAATATTTTTCGATGCAGAGAAGGCCTTTGACAATATGAACTGGAATTTTTTGCTGACACAGTTGCAATTAATGGAAGCTGGAGAAAAGTTTATAGGAGAAATTAAAGCAATATATTCTAAACAAGAAGCAAGAATCAAAGTGAATGGAGAGCTGACAGAAACATTCAAATTGAAAAAGGCACAAGGCAAGGATGCCTACTGTTTATTCTCATGTTGGAAGTCCTGAACCAACAAATCAGAGAGGATAAGAGAATCAAAGGTTTAAAGGTTAAAGGAGAAGATTTCAAAATTCAAGCCTATGCTGATGATTTAGTAATAATCTTAGAAGAACCTATGATGTCAATAGAAACATTAGTAAAGACAATAACTGAATATGTATGTCAGGTCTTAAAATAAATAAACAAAAAAAACAAAAATTCTGATGAAAAATATGACAAAAGAAGAAAAAGAAGAATTACGAAAACACTCCGGATGTCAAGAAACGTGATGTCAAGAAACGTGTAAGGTTAGGTATGTACTTAGGAATTAATATGACAAAAAAAACCCCAAGTACATTAATAAAGGACAATTATATGGAAGTAATGAAAGAAATCAAAGTAGATTTGCAGAAATGGTCTAAACTCCAATTATCCCTAATGGGTAGAATAGCCGCAATAAAAATGAATATATTACCAAAGCTAGTTTTCCTCTTTCAGACAATTCCAGTATTATTAAAACAAGATTTTTAAAGGAACTGAATAAGATAATGACCAAGTATGTTTGGGATGAGAAAAAACCAAGAATAAAACTTAAGGCTCTTCAGGAAAATAAACAAAGAGGAGGGTTTGGCCTACCAGACTGGATGAATTATTACAGAGCAGCAGCTCTGTCCTGGGTGAGGGAATGGGTTATTCTACAAAATGGGAGACTTTTAAAAATAGAGGGGCATGATTTAAGGCTAGGCTGGCATGCCTACCTATGGTACCAAGATGATAAGCAATGCAAAACATTTAATTTACATTTGATCAGGAGAGCTCTGTTATGGGTTTGGAAGACAGTTAAGGCACAACATTATAGAAATATACCATTATGGGTAGCTCCATTAGAAGTGTTCTCTGATCCAGCAAGAACATCTCAAGGGACAAACGGGAGATATGCCGAGATATCTGATTTTAATCTAAAGAACAAAGATGAACTGGCAGAACAAGGTATTATCTTAGATTGGTGGTCGATAAACTTGTTGAAATCAAGATATGTAAAAGATAAAGCTACAGGGTTTCAGAAAAACAAAATACCTTTGGATAAGGGGTTGCTGGACTCAGAGGAAAAATTGATTAAAGGTTTATATAATACTTTAACGGAGCAAAAAATGGAAGATGAAATTGTGAAGGATTGCATGGTAAAATGGGCTCAAAATATAGGTCATAACCACAGCAATTATAAATGATAGCCATAAATAAAAGATGCCAAAATGGGAAAAAAAGTAATTTTAAATTCATATGAAGGAAATAACACAGAATCCTCTAATGAACCATAACTAAACAAACACTAGAGTCACCGTATAGTCTAATTGGATCAAAGTAGGCCCTAGACAAGGACAACCTCTCATCAAGGATCCCGGTAACACCTCTCTTCCAGAATACTACATAACTGCTAAGCAGAACCAGAAGATATGTAGAAGAATATTTTTGATTGTATGTTCCTGAAATTTATCCTGATTACCAAGGTAACAACACATTAAAAAAGCAAGTCCATGGCACATGCTAAGTCACAGAAAACTCTCCCTAATATTTTATCCCACCTTTTAAAAATACATTTACAGTATTCTGTTGTCTAGGCAGATGACACCCAAGTAGTAGGCAGGAGGCACTGAAAGAGTAGAGCTTTCATGTGGCTGCAGCAGTACAAAAGGTCATCTTGGACACCAGTGTATGTATCTCCAAAAGCACACACCTATTGTTTAGCATCTCACTTACCGCAGGTTTTCCACAACATCTAAGATAGTACAGGTCCCAGCTTTCACTCCTAAGAAAAAAGAAAAAGAGCACTGAAGGTTAAGTTCTCCATTCTGGTTTATTACACCAAAACAGGCAGCAATTGTTAAAACAAATTTAAATACAGATACACATGTAGCTTAAGACACAGTGCAACCTGCCACCCTTTACTTCCATAGCTCAGTGGAAGACTATGGAAAAGCACGTCTAGTTAAACACTCCATGGCACAATGATTTGATTCTGATAGGAAAAGGCAGATTCCTATGATCAAAAGTAGCAATTCCTTTATTTCAGTTTTGTATATAAGTCTCAAACAGTTATTACTTTGTTTTTTTTTTTAATTAGCTCATGAGCAGTGGCAGAAATGGGACCGAAAGTGGCAATTTCCATGCTAAAACGAGGCAAACTCGCTTCCCATTCCTCTAGCAGCCTGTTTGTAGGCTATGTGTAAAGAAGGAATCATTCTCCTTTGGCAGCCCACTTATTCACCTGCATTTAATTCCTGGTTATATATGGCTACCTAGCTAGTGCTCAAATACAAGGCTGATTTTTAAGTGAGAAATTATAGTTACCCGTATCTGCTTAGCCATCACATAGCTCTTCCTCAAGCAAATATAATAATCAAAAGGCCACCCTACTCGACTCATCAAGTCTTCTAAATTTTGAAGAGCTCACTGGAAATACCTCTTCTATCCAGGAAAAATAACTGCTGCTAAACGTGCTATTTCTCTAGGCCCTTAAGAATGGACTATCTGAGCTGGGACAGAGGCAGGGAACAATTGGACATAAATAATGAAAAAGCAAGTCATTCCTATCTATTTATCAGTGAGTTATATCAATATTTCAGAATTTTCATTCGATTTTTGGAGGGTTTTGTTCCACCACTGGAATTCCAGGCAGATAATTTCATTTATGGGCTTTAGATCAAGCAAGACAAATAGCTGCTATCCAGATGGTTACACTGCTTCTTAAATGGTAATTAATGGTTACAGAAGTCACAAAGGCAATACACAGAGTAAGAATCCCTACCAGTGAACAACGCACATAAAACTTTGTTAACTTTTTGAGGCTTAATTTTCTTCACAGAAAGTAGATCACCAGATTACTACTGAAAAACTTCTTAAGTGCAAGTCCACACAGTCAGAAATGTATGTTTTCACATACCTGTTTATAAGACTAAGATACAAAGTCACCAAAGGCCAGCATTGCCCTTGATCTCACCCTCAACAAGTGGAAATATCTTAATAAAACTTCATATCGTTTCTTTTTACAGAAGGGGAAAAGAGTGCCCACTCCCAATCAATTCCCTTAAACCCACTCCTGTACTTCTAGAGGACAGAAGGGTCAAGCTGGGAAACTTTAACTAACAATGCACTGTGTTCCTGCTGTAATTATACATGTAAAATTTTACTTCTATCCTTGAAAGACAGAAGGAAAGATGGAATTATCCTTATAGGACCAGTGCCTTATAGAACCAATGCAAAAATACCTGTATGCTTAGTTTGCAAAGGCACCAGCTGCTTGTGCTTATTGGGCTGCATGTCTGTCATTCTGGTGTTCACTTGAGGGTGTGGCTGCACTTTGCCCACACCTAGAGTAAGCCATATTGAACACAACAGGACTTATTTCTGAGTAAGCTTAGGCTTGTATGGTAATACTTTTATCCTATACTGTATAATGATGTACATTAATTGCCCACAAGGTCTCTCTTTTTAAAAAAGGGTTTCCACTCTTTTTATCTTTCACACCTGTAAATACTGTGCACGCCAATCACATGCAAGGATGCTACTCTAGTCGATTTGTTAATGTTGCTAACATCATCATTATCATCATCTTAGAACTGCAGAGCTGGAAGGATTCTATTGATCGTTGAGTCCAACTCCTGTAAAGGAGGCACGGTGGGGAATCCAACTCCCAAACTGGCTCCACAGCCAGATACCTAAACCACTGAGTTATCCAGCATAGGCACAACCTGTAGTTCTAAAGCTATGGAAAATTTGATTTGGATGCAAAAAGGAAATTTATCACAGCTCTTTAAACTGTCATTTACATTTCACCCAAATGCAATATTTAAATGTGAATATTCATAAATATTTGTAATAAATGTAAATATTGGTGTTTTAAGTTAAACATTCAAAGCACTTCCAAAGAATTAATTGGTACCAACAAGCCCATGATAATAATCTTATCCTTGCTTAGCAATTAATTCAATTATCTTATTAGATGTGGAGAGTACTACCCAAAGAAAAGAAACTATTAAATATAAGCATAAGGAAACCTGCTACCTACAAATGCAATTTCCTTTCACATTTACAATGAAAGCTAGTGGTGGGAGAGCATGGAAAGAATACAGAATCTCTGTAACCACCAAAGTCTGGCACACAGCCTGTTATATAGCCGAAAGGGTATCAGAAAATAGTGTGAATGAACCAGCTGTAAAACCTGTATTTTATTCATTTTATCAGTCCCTCCCTACTGAAAGTACAAAATGTACTAACTGAAAACAAACAAACAAACAAACAAAAAAAACACAGCAAGATATGTTTTCTTAACATGTTTCTTTGAAAACAAGGTTCATCACATTCTCAGCCTTTCAGTGCTATACCAGAACCTAATTTGGAGAGCATGTTGCTTAGGAAGGAAGGATTCAAGTAGAACATATTTCCAAAAGGAGCATACTAATTCCTTATTATGATGCTCTTTTCCTCTTTTCCGTTCTATTTAAATGGTTGAAATGACTCTGGTTATGCTACGTATATCATTTGCCCCGTTAGTAAAACAGGCATCCCACCAAAGACACAATAGGCTCCAAAATGGGCCCAGAGAGAAGGCACATGCTGATTCCTGTATACTGAGCAGGAAAGGGGGCCTGTAAGAAAAACTTGTATTTTTTTTTAATGATCCAACTTTCACATCCAAAGCACAAAATAGAGAATGGGGGCTGAACAAGTGCCACACTTCCATGCTTCTTCTGATTACTGGCAACAGAAAGCAGGTCACAGAGGCAAGACATTGCCCTCATCCACTGGAGATGAGAGCTAGCACAAGAGAAGCAGGAAGCAAATGCAACTCTTTGCAGAGTACAGTTTACCCCCTTCAACCTAGGACCATGAAGGGGTAACTAGGTCATCAGGTATGCGTCATTTATACCCAGCAGATCCTTTATACTGAAAGAGAAATGGCCTCTTCACTATTTAAAGGGTTGTAAGGACAAGTGCTCAACTCTGATCCAACAGAAAGTCTGCTACATGGACCATTGTTTTGTTTTCTATATTTGTTGGAATATTCTTGTTAGAATTTTGACAGATTCTGTCTGTGCAGCTTCAAATAATTCTACCCACTCCTGTGATCTGTTTCTTCCAGATGCTTTGAGAGCAGTTTAACTTCACAGAATTCTTCTTCAAAGGACTCTGACATCCTTTAATCCCTTCTGTATAATTGTTCAATATGTTGTTTCCACTTTCTCTTTACTTTATCCTGGTCAGATAGTATGTTTCCAGTTGATCTTTCTGCATCCTCAATCTAGGTTTAACTGACTAATAGCTCAGTGAGTTAGGTATCTGACTGCAGAGCCAGAGGTTGGGAGTTTAGCTTCCCACTGTATTTCACAGGAGGAAAGCCAGCCCACGTAGCCGTGGGAAAGCTGCATAGTAACTTCTCTTTGATTTCTTCCAGTGTATCAATCTCATTTTCCTTCTTCGTTTTTTCTCTTCTATTTTGTTTTGCAGCTATTATTGTAAGAGTTCTCTGTCTCTAAGTGATAGGTGCTGAAAAACTGTTATCAAGATTCAGATCTATTTCTGTCATCTACTTTTGCTTCTCATCTCTCCTTAACAATGATAACTGCTTGCTTCTTCAGTCACCCATCTAGGTGTTTCATTTCTTTTGACTACAGGAATTGCCTTTCTGCATTGTTCCCTCATAAAATCTCTGGTTTCAAACCACAGTTCTTCTGATTCATGGTCAATTGAATTTACAATATAATTATATTCTTGATGCAGACTTCAAATTCAATAGAAATATTATTTAAATTATATTTTGGCATTAGGATTCTTTCAGTGTTCTTTTTCAGCCATTATCACAATCTGCTCCTGGACTTCTTATGGCAAAGATAATACAGCTTCTCCATCTTCTATTTCCAATTATATAGTTTATTTGATGTCTATATTTGCAATACAATGATGTTCACATGTACAATTATCTGTTTGATCACCTGATGCATGTACTTGCAATAAACATGGTTGACTTTACAGAATTTTATTAGCATTTTTTTCTGCTTTGTTTCTGACTTCTAGGCTAAATCCTCCAACACTTGGTTCTGTTTTCTTGCCTACTTTTGCATTTCAGTCACCTATCCTTATCTGCACATCTTGTTTTTTGGTGTGTGATCAATTTCCTCCTGGATGCTTGCACAAAAGCTTTCAATTTCATCTTCTTCAGCATCTGTAGTTGGAGCATAGACTTCAATGATGGTTATGTTGATTAGTTTTACCAGAAGCCTGATGGATATTATTCATTCAGACCTTGTATTATAGCCTCTAATTGCCTGTGCTATATCTTGCCTCAGTATTAAAGTTACAACATTTCTTCTGAGATTGCAATTTCCAGAGTAAAATACTTTGGAACTGTCTGACTAAAAATATCCTATTCCCTTAATTTGCTCATATCAAATACTATAAAGTTTACATGTTCCATTTCTTGCTTTATTCTTTCCAGTTACACTTGGGTCATACTTCTTATGCTCCATGTTCTAACTGTATGTGTCATGCAGCATTAGACTTTCCTTTAACCTTTGCACACATTGACCACTAGAGATCCTTTCAGCTTTAATCTAGTTGTGTCATCAGCGATAGCATGTTTGTACTTGTCTTTTGCTCTTCCCCAGTAGCTAACAGAGTGCCTTCTAACCTAGGAGTCTCAGTTTCCAGCACTATCCTGTTTCATTTTGGATTATCTCATCATTTCAAGCTAAGAAATATTCAGAAGTGATTTACCATTGTCTTCTGCTGCACAGTACTAACAATCATTAGCTTGAATGTCACTGCTGCTTTCCATGAAAGATCCTCCACCAGCATCACCTTCCGCTACTGCTTCTGCCCCATAGCTGCCCTCCATGTTTCTTCAGAAGTTTCACCACTGAAATGATGCTTTCTCATTAATGTGACCATTAACCTTGAAGAGGGTGGATGCATCTTAGTTTGGTGTCTCAGCTTTGACCATTCTGTCTTGGGTGACCCTGCTAGAGATCCAGGCTCATAATGGAGTCAAACCTCCTGATTACATTGCTCTCAGCTTCCCCCTCACCATATTAAGGTGTGGATCTAAGAGAAGGATGCCCATCTCAGCCAATCTGAAAAAAATGTCCTGGACTACCACTTTGCCCCTAATTATTAACACCATGCTTTTTACTTTAAGATGCCAACTACCATGTCCTAGGAAAACCTAGTTTATGCCTGCTGCTTGTCTGCTTTACTAGTCTAAATTAATTGCTCCTTAATCCAAGAAGTGACTGGATGAAGTTACTTTGCGGTGAGCCAACGGCACTCTATGCACGCCCAGAGGCATTGATTAGTTTTACTTTATATATTCCTAAACTCTTGACAATACAGATTTGTAGGGAGAGCTTCGACATAGTCCGAACGTCTGCTGCTTTCCCCCCTAAACACAATCTAACACCCGCTCCCGTTTCAACTGTCTCCCCATCTTCCCCATTTACCCCCTGGAGCAGCCGGCGAGTTACCGAGACCTCCTCTAGCTCCTCTCACGTAAGCCTCCTGCTCTGCACACTCCACCTCATTGCCCACGGACGCTACCACAGCACGCCACCTGGCCTCCCAACCACATTTCGATTGCAGTCTGTTTCCCGCCCGTACCTTCCACTGCCTCCTTGGCCGCACCTTCCCGTTCCCAGTCCAGCAGCGGAGAGGCAGACATCCCCACGCCAAGACCGCTCCCTCCGGCCGCCATGATAACTTGAGAGCAGGAGGCTGAGGGAGGAGCGCAAACCGCGCGTGCGCGTCTCCCCTGTCACGTGTGAAACAACGGGGAAAACTTGTACCCGTTGTAATAGACCACAGCAGGAGCAGGAGTCGCGGCTTGGGTACGGCTCCTAGGGCGGAGCCCTAACGCGGGGGGCGTGGCGAAAGGGTCAAAGGTCAGGGGAAAGGTTTCGGTTACTTGCAAAAAAGGTCAGAAGATTGTTGCTCTTACAGCAGAAACCACCGAAGTCAGTCCATAAATTACATGCATTTCGGATTCCTACAACCTTTAGTTGAAGGGAGACGAAATAAAAAGAGATAAATAGAATTTCACAACAGACTTCAAAGCATCCGGAGCAGGGGGGGGGGAATGCTGTTTTGTGTCTGATAATATCGGTCATTCTTATCTATACTAATGCCCCTGCATACTAAGAATGTAATAACTGTATATGATTATTATGGTATTTGAAACGGTATCTAAGTGATAAAAAGTAAAATGCTGGGTAAAAGTGCCAGACACTTTTACCTTGGGTTCAAATCCCTGCTTGGCCATGGAAACTCACTGGGAAATAGCCATGGTAAACCATGCCTTGAACATCTCACATCTCTTGAAAAACCCATTAGGGTTGCTGTAAGTCAGAAGCAGTTTGTAACTGCACTTAATAATGCACATTTTCAGTTAACTGCTTAATTAACAAGAAAACAAGAAAGTAGCCATATAACCCAAACTATTGTAGATACCATTGATAGCGAGTAGGTATTGAAAATGTGGTATTTCTCATGAGACTACATGGTAGGATTTCTAAAGTTCATTTTAGAAACATAAAGGCAAGCCTGGGGCCAAATATGTTTGACCCTTGTTCCATTTCTCTTGTTTCACTTTTATTTTAGGTTTTTAAATACTCAAAATCTTGTGGAGATTTTTTAAATATTCTTTATAATTTTAGATGGCTTTATCAATCTTATTTTTAAAAAGACATTAAATATTTGAAATAAGTGCCTCAAATTGGGAGGGTGATAGACCAAAACTTCTAACCAACTGAAAATAACTTTCAAATACTTGTTACTGGATAAGGCAGATAATAAGATACCTGGTAGTGGTGTAGTGGATAGAGTGAAGAACCAGGACTTAAGAAACTTGGGTTCAAATCCCCACTGGACCATGGAAACTGTCAGGGATTGTGTGAAACTGGTAAAACCACTCCTTACATTTCTCACTTACTTTGAAAGCCCTATTAGAGTTGCTGTAAGTCAGTTCTGACTTAAGAGTACATAACATTTGTTGTTGTTGTTTAGTCATTAAGTCGTGTCCGAGTCTTCGTGACCCCATGGACCAGAGCACGCCAGGCCCTCCTCTCTTCCACTGCCTCCCAGAGTTTGGTCAAATTCATGTTGGTAGCTTCAATGACACTGTCCATCCATCTCGTCCTCTGTCGTCCCCTTCTCCTCTTGCCTTCACACTTTCCCAACATCAGGGTCTTTTCCAGGGAGTCTTCTCTTCTCATGAGATGGCCAAAGTATTGGAGCCTCAGTTTCAGGATCTGTCCTTCCAGTGAGCACTCAGGGTTGATTTCCTTCAAAATGGACAGGTAATGGAAGAGACAGAGTAAGTGTAAATATGGTATGCCTATCCCACTTGAACATCTTGAAAACATCATGCCTCTGGGAATCAAATATTTGTGACCCCATTTGGGAGAGTTTGGGATGAGCCAAAACAATAAGAGGGTATTTCTGCCAATGAACCTGCAGCTTCTGTAGACAGTTGTGATTAGAAACTCTGTATAATTAGAGATAGCCTCCCCATTAGGTAGCTGTACTATTCAATCATGGCTTCGAGAAAAATAGCCCAAAACCCTAGATTAGCAGGTCTAGAATACTATTTACATGTAGAGCATGATGGACAGACGGTAAATTGGAATTTTCTCATGGATCACTGGTGGAGTTCAGATAAAGATTTCTGTATCCCAGCTATTTAACAATACCAAGAAAGAATGCAAATAGCAACTAAAAAGAGTTTCCTCCTATGAATAGTCTTTTGTTAGTCACTTGTCTCCCATCCTCAGTATTTCCTATCTGTGAAATAGTTGCTTTTAACCAGGTTTTTGGGCAGCTCTGCTAACCAATTAATTAATTGCTTTTGACCAGGTCTCCGTGCATCTCTGCTAGCCAATATTAGTACTGTTTGAATGGTTGTTCAATAATATTTTGGATGCAGATGTATAAACACAGGTCATTCTAGTCTGTGGCCCATGAATTTAGTAAACAGCTTGGCTCCCTTATCCAGAATTTTGCATCTAAATACTTGATTTTCCATCCCAGCTACTATTTTGAAAACAAAGGAGATTCCACAAGCTTGAAGTCTGCCTACCTCTAATCTTGATAGTCACCCTCTAACAAGCTGTTGCACAGAACCTTTTGCTTCATAGGCAATAGCAATCACAATTATTCAGCTACTTTATCGTTGTTAACCAACATACATGATGCTTTGGGAATAATAAAAGAAGCATCCTTGACAAGAAGAGTTTATATCAATATTTCAGAAGAAGGAAGGGGAGTGCAAGGAGAAACAAGGACAGCAAATAACAGAGTTAATAGGAGAAGCAAAGGTGACAAACACTGACAGTAAGAGATAAAAATAATAGGTTTGGCAAGGAAAAGGCAAGATAGATTCCAGAGGGGGTGGGATGCTTCTAGCATACTGTAATATTGTTAGACAGAAGCAAGGCTATATTTCACATTTGTCTTAATAATTCAGAATCAGGGAAGGGTCCAAAGTTCAGTGGCAAGGCATATGCTTTGAATGCAGAGCACCTCTGATTGAATTCCTGGCATTACAAGGCAGTACTGAGAAGACCACCAGTCTGCAAGGGTCACAGTGCTAATAGCACTTTTAGTCTAATGCTACTGGATTTTGATTTTTACAATTAGGATTTGCCTTTGACTGTTTTGGTAACAATTCAGTTTGAGAGCCAAATTGCTGTTTGGCAAATAGGTTGGCTAATGAAATCAGAAAGCCAGAACAAATCATGCTGTCTGAGCCCAAAAGAACAGAAGGCAGTCAGGTATTCGATACTGAGCAAGACAGACCATCGGTCTGACCTGACCTAACAACAGATGAACTGACTAATTCAAGGAAGCATTTCATAGTCTAGGAGCCACACAGGAGAAGGACCTCTCTGGAATACTTGTTAGGAAGGCCTCTGAAACTGTTGGCATTTTAAAGAGTGCTTCCTGAAGATTTTATTTCCTATCTCATGTACTTCTTTCCAAATTGCAATCTGTTTCCACTTTGACTAATTTTAAGAAAGGAGTAAAACACATTGTTTGGACTGGCATATGATGTCTAATCTTCCCTGCTTTTTTGTTTTTAATTTGTATCTTTGCTTTTAATATATTTGCTTAATTTTAATGGTTTTATGGTGGGCTAGTTTATATTATTTTATGATTTGTAGCTAAATGTGTTACGTTTTTATTATTTCTAAAAGTTTGTAAGCCACCTTAAGTGCTTTTTATGAGGCAAGCAAGCAAGCAAGCAAGAAAGAAAGAGAAAAGGAGCCACGATCTTTTGTTTGCAAGACCTGAGCAGAGCTGTAAATGACAGTGCCTTTTGGAGGTAATTAATTCATGTTGTTGTTGTTGATATGTGCTGTTGAGTTGCATCTGACCCTAGTGAAATTTTCAAGGTAATGTGAGATATTTAAGAAATGGTTCTACCAGTGGCAACACCAGTGAATTTCCTTGGCCAAATGGGGTTTTGAACCAAGGACTCCTGAGCCCTGATCCATCATTCTATCCCCATTGTCTCTAGTTATGTGCTGTCAAGTCGCATATGATTTATAGTGACCTTAACAGGATTTTCAAGATATGTGAGATATTTAAGAAGCGGGTTTACCAGTGTCACTCCCCAGACAATTCTCCTGGCCAAGCAGGGATTGTGAAAACAGGCCTTTAACATCCTAGTTTGTTATTCTATCCATTACATTGTACTAGTTCTCCATTTGTTTATATGTCTCTGGAAGTTGGAAGTTACTTGACAGTACATGACAACAGATAGCCAGATAGTTTTTACTGAGAATGTTAATGCATTCTTGTACTCCTGCATTATAACTATGAGATGAGAGGACTAAACCCAAGTTTTGATGTGTGTGTGTTGTTTTTAAGTGAAGGTTTGACAGAAGGTTGCATAAAGGTTTAAGACAGTAAGAGGAAAAAAATATAGGCTTCACACAGCAGGCTACTTTTATTATTACATGCAGTCAAGTCACTTCTGATTTATAGCAATCCTATTAATTAATGATCTCCAAAAAGTCCTGTCATTAACAGCACTGCTCAGGTCTTCTAAACTCCATGTCATGGCTTCCTTTATTGAATCAATTCATCTCATGCTCAGTCTCTTACTATTTTCAACTTTTCCTAGCTTTATTGTCATTTCCTGTGGATATTGATTTCTTACGATGCGTCCAAAGTACAATACTCTCAGTTTTATAATTTTAGCTTCTAGTGAGAGTTCAGGGCTCATTTGATCTAGAATTCATTTATTAATATTTCTGTTAGTTTATGCTATCCATAAGGCTCTCCTCTAACACATTTCAAATTAGTCAATTTTTTCCCCTCTCAACTTGCTTCATTGTCCAGCTTTCACATCTGTACCTAGTAACAGAATGCCATGGTATGGATTATCCTTGTCCTTGTCCTCCAGTGACACATTTTTTCACATGAGGATCTTTTCCTAGTTCCCTCACATCTGCCCATTTGAGTCTCAGTCTGATTTCATGGCTTCAGGCTCCATTTGGATTGATGACTGAACCATCGAAAATCTTCAACAATTTAGATTTATTTGTCAGCATAAAGTTAGTTAACATGTAATGACCGTTGTCTTCTTAATGTTCAACTATAAGGCTGCTAGTCTTAAAATATATAGTCCTTGCATCAATAGGAACTATTAAAGATCTAACAATACCTCCTATTTTCATTTGATTGCTAGGCTGACATGGTCCTAAGCATATGGTAGTTTTTAAATGAGGGTTTGACAGAAGGTTGATTGAGCGATACGGATTCAGAACGACTCCTCCAGGCCAGATCTTGTGGAAACCCCTGGTGCCCGCTCTGGTATCTTCTGGTATCCAGAGCTGGCCTTTTCCGGACCAAAGCGCCACCAGGAACACGAAAGCCTGCGCGGGGGAAGGGTGGGGGAATTTTGGCTCCGTGGCCTCCACCCCCTTGGCGGCTCCCACGATTCCGTCTCGCCTGTTCCCGCCCCCTGCGGAGTTCTGGTCAGGGTCACGGACGCGCCTCTTCCTGGGATTGGCAGCAAGAAGGCAGAGTGGAGCTGAAGCTCCTGAGACTAAGTCACATGCTCACCTGGAGAAGGAGGAGCTCCAAGTGTCTCCCCAGGGCCGGGGGATCCTCCCCGGCTCAGATCCCAGGTTTCGGCGGGGGAGCGGCTGCAGCTGCTGCCGCCGCTTCACAGCAGCAGCCAGCCGCGGCTGGAGCGATCGGAGTGGCTGGGCCTGCCTAGGCTGGATCAGACCTGAACGGAACCGACCCTGGTTGGCGCCTCCCGCAAGACTCCAACACACGCCCCCCGCCCCCCATCTGGAGGAAAGAGGCGAAGGACGGGACCGCGCTTCAGAAAGTTTGCGTGCTCGTCCAGAGGGCGGCGGGCTGGGGATCCGGCCCCATGCGGAGCGAGAAAGCCCCGAGCCGGGCTCAGGCACGTCGAATCTTCCGAATCGCAGCTTGGGGCTGCCGCCATGGGCAGCTGCGTGGGGAGACAGCGCGGAGAGCGGCCGACCAACCCAGGACACCCGCGCAAGCGAGCAGGTTGGGTACCCCGTCCGTGCCAGAATAGTAAGGGAGTCTGGGCCGCTGGGAATGCAGGCGAGAGCTGGTCTGAGCACCCACCCACCTGCGAAGGCTCTTTCTCGAGAGGTAGCCTTGCCCCTCTCCCCCCCCCCCCGGTTCCCACTGGGCACTCACCGGGCACCCTCCGAGACCCGTACCAGGTCTGGGCATGGGTACCATTGTGTTGGCTTACTACCTACGCGGAATGGGCGTTTAAGGATTGTCCGGCCGGGTTGTGGCCCAGATAGATAGATGTATATGTAGTGGAGGGACCTTGGATGTCTGCAATCTTCTCTATGTTGTTGAATATGAGTGTTACCTAGACTCCACTTTGGGAATTTTTAAGTTCTGTGGACTTCTTGGGATGGCACACATTTCCTCCCAGGGACAGTTGTTGTGCGTGTATTGTTCAATTGTAAATGTCTTTTTGTATTGTAAATGCATGTTCATCCTCAGAGCAATCCTGGTTTCTCTAGGACTATGTCCTTCAACCTCCGTCTCTAGGAAGAGTGTGGGATGTCCCAGAAAATCGCCTACTGGTTTTATATAAGAGCTAGTCTATCCTGTCTCACCAGATGGTTTGGGAGTGCAAACTGCAGTGTCTTCTTTTTTCTCTAAACATAGGTGTGCCCAGTAGATTATAATCTTAGAACTACAGAGCTGGAAGGGTCCCTATGGGTTATAAAAAAGAGACAGGGGGAATTGAACTCGGTAGCCACATACCCAAGCCATTGAGCTATCCAGTACTTTAGGAGCAGTTTTGAAGCCAGTGGGCACTCTTGTCAAACCTCACACATTGTCACATTGCTGCCCCATCAGAAACTGGAAGTCTCCATCAGGGTGTGTTAGAAAAATCTTAATTTATTATATTTATTTATATGCCGTTCTTCTATCTGAGGATACCCAGAATACCAGAATATGGCTTTTATACAACTAGCCTTGGAATATTTGTGTATTTCCAAATGTAAAACCCTGTAAACATTTTCTCTAGATAAAAAGAAGGAAGCTGTGGTAGGCTTTGATGTGTCCATGTGACCCTGTGTGGCATGAGCCCACGTGCACAGGACCGGCCTGACTCTTCTTAGCCCAGGTCAATCAAGAGCATGATTAGTTCCCACTCCAGACTCAGATCACCCTCACTGTGCTGCAGCTGCATTAGTTGGATCAATAGTAGAAAAGGCTTTAATAGAACAAGCTCATCAGCAATATTTGGTATCAGCATGGGTGGTGCATACATATTGATCCAGGTTTTTGGGAGACACAGCAGACTTGGCCTTTCATTAAAAAGTGGGGGGGGGGAGGTGTCTGTGTGGGCATTAGAAGATCTAAGATACTTTTTTCTGTGTTGGGCTGTTACTTGTTAAATCTGCAAATAGTCTGGGTGGATCAACAACATTGTCTACTCTTGCACTTCTCCTGCTGAGTGATTGATGTTTCTCCCATATGCTTGCTAAATTGATTAGAAGAGAGGGAGGGAGGGAGGGAGAGATTCTGGAGAAACCCTGCTGGACTTAGAGGCTATTTTCCCTTTATTTTAGGGAGTTGTACTGGGCGAAGGGGCTTCCAGGCTGCAGCTTTACACTCACCATCCTACTTTCAAAAGCAAGCTTGTCCTCAATTGCCTCACCCCCACCTCCAGATACAGTGATATCTCAGCTTTGCAAAGCCCTGCAGAAGCACTGATACCAAAAACCATTGGCAGTGCACATGCTGCTCTTTTTGTGTGTGTCATCTTGCATTTTCTGTCCTTGGAATGGAGTCTATCTATCCCATGACAGACTGAGTAGCTCTGTGTGTTCCTGTTAGATTAATGCTCTTGAAGAGCTTTACCCGTTCATAGTGGTGACTTAAATAGTGAGATTACTTGGCAGAAGCCAAAACAAAATGAAAAAAATCTATGGCACTGTGTTAGTTGCTTTAATGTGGTATGAACATTGCTACTCAATGACTTACCATATTCAGATCTTGGAAAAACTACTCTTTTGGACTACAGCTTCCAGATATGCCGGACCCCCCACCTCAGCATGGTCTCTGCTTGATGTACTCATTTTATGCATCTGGACAGGACATTTTGGAGATTACTCATTCATAGGGTCGTCATACATGGAGGTGATTTGATGGCACATAACGACAACAAAATAGGTGGCTGCCTTGAAAGCTCATGTCATGATAAATGAGTATCCAAAGTGCCATAATATTTTTAAAAATCTTCTTGTTACTACAGACCAAAGTCTTTCTTACCCGGCCTTCCAGAAAGTATTCATTGGATTACCTAAGCATGTACTTTAAAATAAAAAGTAAATACACAGCAGAGTTTATAGGGTACAGTGGTGCCTCGACTTATGAACGTCCCAACTTACGACCATTTCGAGTTACGACCAGCTCCGGCCGCAAAATTTTGCTTTGACTTGCGGCCGGAGCTTCGAATTACAACCAAAAAAAGGCAGGGGAAAAAGGCAGGGAATTCAAATTGCTGATCATTGGTAGGCAAAGAGGCTGCTTCTTTGTAGCTCTTTCGCCCCAACGGTTACAGTGAGTGTGATCGGAGGAGGCTTCGGACTGCCTGGTAAGGTAAGGTGCTGCTTTCTGCTTTTTAAAAACTGTTCTGGGTGGGTTTTGCAGCGTGGGTTTGGGCTGGGGGGGTTATGTTTCTGTGCTGTGATGGGTCTTGGGGGGTTTGCTTACTTTTTGGTTTCCCCCCCATTTCTGATGGATCTTGGGGGGTTTGTTTGCTTTTTGGTTTCCCCCTCATTTCCGATGGGTCTTGGGGGGTTTGCTTGCTTTTTGGGTTTCCCCCCCATTTCCGATGGGTCTTGGGGGGTTTGCTTGCTTTTTGGGTTTCCCCCCCCCATTTCCGATGGGTCTTGCGGGGTTTGCTTGCTTTCTGCTTTGCTTTTTTTTGCATTTCCGATGGGTCTTGCACGCTTTGCTTGCTTTTTGCTTTGCTTTTTTTTTTGCATTTCCGATGGGTCTTGCGGGGTTTGCTTGCTTTCTGCTTTGCTTTTTTTGCATTTCTGAAGTCTTGCACGCTTTGCTTGCTTTTCTCCCCCCCCCCCCCCTTCGGCCGGAACGGATTAATTGCGTTTCCGATGGGTCTTGCAGTGTTTTGTGGGGTTTTTTTGTGATTTATTTCTTCAGCCGGAATGGATTAATTGCATTTCAATTCATTCCTATGGGAAATTGTGCTTCGACTTATGACCATTTCGAGTTACGACCAGAGTTCCAGAACCAATTAAGTTCGTAAGTCGAGGCACCACTGTATAGGGCTTGCATGGCAGATTGCTGTGGGCAGGTATACCTGCTTACCCTGTGTTACTGGGATGATGGCTGGATTCTGAGAAATTGGGAGACCAAGGTGCAGTGATAGGGCACATACTTGTCATGTACTGTAGAATATCCTAGATTCAGTCCCTGGCGAGCTTCTGCCTTTCATTGCAGACAACAATGAGCTAGACAAGCCAGTGGCCTGACAGTGGGAGGCATCTTCCTGAGTTCGGTAGAGCTGTGTTGCATGTTACAGAAAGGTTAAAGGGTTTTGTTTGTCTAAGGTTGATCATGTACATAGCATCTACATGCAGCGTGGAGCACAACAGGAAGATAGCAATAGGCGGAAAGGATTTAAGGGAAAAGATGCATTCTTAAAGAAACAAAATTTCTTTCCTTTTTGACCAACACATGTATGCATCCTCTTTTCATCCCTGAAAGCTACAGATGCAGATAAATTTAGAGAAGTTGCTGTTTTGGATTACAAATCTTTCTGTATGGCTGAGGAATTTGGAAATTATAGTCCCAAAAAACAGCTTTTGCAAGTTCTGCAGATGTGGTACTGGCTCGAGATCTTGCATGTACACACATCTCAAAAATCCACCTTTTATTTATTTTATTTATTTATTTAGAATGTTTTTACCCTGCCTTTCTCCTTAAAAAAGACCCAAGATGGCTTACATCCTTGAAAGACAATATTTAAAGCTCACTGAGAGGGGGGAAAAGCCTTTGTTCCGCTCCTTCCCTGGTAAGTAAAGAAAGAACTATATGAGGATATTTGAGGATGGAAGTGGAGCATCTTCTCTGCACTATCTCCCCTAGCATTGTTAGTGACCACTCTTTGCTTGTTGATAGCAGCAGCTGGGAAAGAGGGACATGCACAATACTGATGGAAACCTGGCAACAGTGGGGAGAAGGATAAATATATCTTTGGGGGTTGCACCTAAGGCTGGGGTTGGGGATGGCTGCAGGTTGCGTACCTCTGACCTAATGCTTTCATAACATTTGTTCAATTGTTTCTATAAATGTGTCAGGCTCTTGCTTCTGTCCTAACCGAAGAAATTAAACCCTATTGGATGCAGTAGATTAGGAGTTCCTTTAGAGGAAAAATGCATAAGATTGTGGTGTTATGAGGTCAACAGTCTCTGTCAACCATACAAATCTAGAGTTGCTTTGAAGCTTTTTGGCGGTGTTTATCTTAAATGCCCGTCAAAACCTGGGCTGGCACCTTTGGTGATATATTGCAAGTACTTTGCAAGTGCAGGCAATATGAGATCAGCTGAATCTTCAGGAAACAGAACAAACACATCCCTAGTACAGCTCATCCAAGTTTCAACTGAAAACTGCCAAGTTAAGTGCAAGCCTTTTGGCTGCTGAGTTCTGGACTAAGCAGTTTCCATTTTTAAAATATTTGGGGACATTAGTTGTACTGACATCTTAGAGACTAGTGCAGAAGGTGTTAAAACAAGGTCTTTTCTCAGTGTGGGGAGGAAATGTATTGTGCTAATTCCTTGATCATCCAGACACTTGGAGGGCACCAGGTTTATGAAACTTTGGAATGTGTTCAATTTTGAGCACTTATACCCTACCCAAATTTAAGCATAACATAAATGTGTGAGCCAGGGCTGATTATGCCACAATAGAAACTTAAAGGCTATTATCTTGGCTTCTGATCCTGAATCATGGGCCAGTTGTTGATCATGTGCTCCACTCCAGACATGACTACATTTGTGTTATAGGTGGGATGAAACTTGTGTCTCCATTTTCCAGCTCTCTGACACTTGGCCTTGTTTAGGACAATGTGTTCTTGAAGCTTTTGGATTCATTCTTGTGTCTGTATGTATTGGTAAATATAATATACAAATTGCTAACGCATGGGAGTCTGATTTACCTATTACATTTATGAAATTCCCCAACTCTCTTGGGTTTCTGAATTTTTCACTTTTGATGAGGTCTATATGTTACTAATCGAAACATCACTTTTGCCCGTGAATGCATATAGAGATGTTGGAAAGACTCTTGTGAATGTAGTATGCGTACCCACCCTTGGAGAAGCTCATTAGATGGTTTTGGTTCCATGCCATGGACAGACATGTTTCTTTCTCAAGTAGTGTGACTCCAGAATACACCCTATCATAACCAGAAACTGGCCCCACCAAGAGATTGAAAGACTGACTCATGCCTATGCCTCGCTCACACAGCAACTGATTGCGATTGCTTATGTGTTGCTCCCAGCAATAATTACTGTTTTGTAGGAGGCAGAAAAAGAGAAACAGGAAGTGGGGAGGGGTGTGTAAGTGGACTGAAAGCAGCACTTACAAACTGTACCTTCTTAAGGAAGAGGCTGACCGTGCTGGATAAGCAGGCAGGGTTCTAACCTCTATGAGGAGGGAGACGACTCTTATCCTTGTATGTCTAAAAAGACATTACTCAACATGGTTTGTGAAATATAGAAAGCATGAAGACAATAACCAGTGCTCAGTCCCAGAGTGCCCCCGAAAGAAAAGAATGGTAAACTTATTTTGAGAGTTCTCTACCTTGAAAACCCTGAAAAGTGTCACAAGTCAGAATAGAGTTGACAGCGCATGATTATTATTATAAAGGCAGCACTAAAGAATGCAGAACCAAAAGAGAAGTAAAAATAAGCAACAATTAAATGTTTGCTGGAACAGAAATATCTTTAGCTGCTGTTGGAACACAGGTTAAAAAAAGGGAGGTGACCTATCAATTTGGGACAGTATCCCTTCTCATATTAGTCATACGGGCCTCAGTTCCAGGAACTGTGGTTTCCGCAATATATGTTATGTTAGTGGGAGCAGATGAACAACTTGCATGGTGCCTGTTGGGATAGAGGGACTTGTGTGCCTATAAACGTGCAGCACTGTCACTCAAGTGGTATGAAGTTATTTTTGCCCGGATTTGTTTAGTATTGCTTGTGTGCACATATACAGTACCTGCATGCAAAGCTTGCAAAAGTTACTTCTTTGGACTTCACCTCCCAGATTCTCCCAGTCAATATGACCTGTAGTCCACTTTTCCAAGCTCTGTACACACACAGGGAAAGTTTAGCATGCATCTGCTCTTCATTTCACTCAGTTGTGATTTAAAGCTAACAATAAGGGTTCATCTATGTAATGGGCAATGAGTACTTTTGAGCCTCCCCTCCAAGAATCCCCTTCTTTTTGCTTCCCCACCCCACCCCCGCCTCTGCTTGCCCTGCCTCTTGATGCCATTGGATGTTTTGCTGTATTGTGTCAGGCCTGTTGTGGGGATGTCATGGCTACTCTGGTTGCTGTTGACTTGGCTGCTGTGATGTCATAATGAGGTTGGCCTGCATTAAGCATTAGAATCTGAATTCTGAGTACAATGAGCATCCTTTGTGAAATTAAGTCTTTCTTCACTGGCACTCTTTTAGTGATACCCTGTGTGTGCAGATCAGTTGAGCTATCTCACAGCCTTTTGCCAGAAAAGGACAAACAAAATTTGTGGCTTAATAAGCTAGAGGAAAACTGAAATCTTAAAATATTGGACATCTTCATTATGTCCCGTGGTGGCAGAGTATTTTAAGATAAAGGACAACACAACAGTTCTAGCAGCTTGTCTGGATAGGATGGTAGGTGAGTAAACTAGAAGTTTCCTAAGTGGTTTGGAATTACATTATGTATATGAACATGGTGCCATTTGACACCACAGGTGAAGGCTGTGTAGGTAGGCCATTTGACACCGCAAGCTGTTCTGGCAGGGCCTGGATGATCTGCAGTGAACAGGTATTTTAGATCACATTCTGCCTTCTATTCTTGTTGATTTGTGTGAATACATTGTCTCTGAGCTGTATTTGGCTTGAATGTGTTGCCTGCCTCTATAGAAATGCAAATGATGCTTCAAGTTGGGTGTACACTCACACTCCTTGGTCATCCATATGTCTCAGAAATTAGGAAGGCATGGAAAGAGGCACACTGCTGTTTTAATCCATTATTTATTTGTTGAACATCTTGCCCTGCATCTCTGTTACCACAAGAGCATCCTTCAAGGTTGATGCTTCTGTGCCTTTCCACCTTCTTCTCTTCACACAATATTCAAACATCCTTATTATATGGGATTTGCCACCTGCGCACAGCAGCTCTTCACCTGTGGCAGGCATTAATTAGTGCCCAATCCCCAGCACCCAGGCCAGGTTGTTTGTTCTACTCAGGAAATGTTGCCCATATATCTCCCTCCAGAGTGAACTAGGCAGAGTTCACACCCAGGAGCCTAAGTGCAGACTGTGCTGCTTGTGCGCTCGGTGCCCCCAGTTGTTTTCTGTGCTCATTGGGAAGAACAGGTGTGCTTGTGTAGTCAATTGAAATGGCCAGGTTTGGAGTATCTTGTTACAGAGCCCACTGATGAACTCTTTTCTTTTACATCTTGGTGGGAGAGCTGCCCCTGTTGCTGAGCTGCCTCTGAGATGGTTCGATAACAAAGCAGGCAAGGTATCTGCACCCTGTTGTGTTGAAGACAGACATTAAACGCATGCAGCATGTCATGTCACAGTACTGCTAGGCAGAAAGAAACCACAGCTGTCAATATTCCCTTTTCTGCACAACTGTTGTGGAACCACATCCTGAATTGTGTGCATTTGCCTACCTGCCTCACTAACCTTGGTCTGGTCAATATGAAGGATCACTGTCAGAAGGGCTACATGGCCCTTCCAGAAATTGTAGAGCCAAGCATCACAGTGAGAGTAGCACCAGCAAGATATCTGCTGATTTTTCAAGACTTCCAGCAGAGTGCTGACTTTTTCCTCTCTGGAGCAGATTTTGCAAGGCTTGTGCTAGTTTGCTTCCACTCACCCAGGTAAGCTAGAATATGGTTCTTCAGGTAGTGGGAAGAGAAAATGCCTTTGATCACCTCTTCGCATGGTTTGGATTGCCACATAGCCAGCAGTGACATCTTCCCAATACCATGCAACATTCTTCATTAGGCAAGACTATCCTGGGCCAACTCATCAAACATTTACCAGTCCTGCTGGTGGCTCTCTTTAGAAAATGCTGAAAATGCTGGGTTTTCTTACAGAATACCTTTTTTGTGCAAAGGCAATTTGTCTTCTAAGGGTTTGTGCAGGGCAGAAGGGGGATGGAGAGCAGCCACAGCTGTAATAAACCAGGAAGAGTGTTTACATAGCAAATGTAGTGTTTTGTTTTCAGCAACACAAAAAAGGCAATACATATATACGACACCTTCTGCAGCCAAGGCAGTATACTTATGCTGTACTGTCTGGGGATGACTTCTGTGGGTTTGCAGGATTCTAGTGTTTTTCATTCCCATTGTGATGCTTAACATGAGTTGTTACAGCACTGTGCTAACACAAAGGCAGAATCCTGAGAATGGGCAATTGCAGAATTACAGTGGTTTGCTGTAGTAAAGCCAGTAGTAAAATTCCATGCCTTCAAACAACAGTGCTCAAAACCTGGGGCTCGAGTCAACTATCCCTTCTTTCAAGTTCTGTAACTTGTTTTGTCAAGAGCTCCTTTGCGTACCACTCATTTCCTTAGTCACACCAGAAATGACTTGATGGGACTCCTTAGATACTCTTTTCCATTCGTGTTTCTCAATTAAACCTACTTGGTGACTCCTAATAGACTGTTACTGCTTTTAAACTGCATACCAAGTTTTAGATCAACCAGCTCTTGCTTCCCACATAGATATTTGAAGAGGATCTAAATGTGATACAACATCTTCCTCATGTACTCTCTATGTTTTCCATGGTGCTCTCTTCTTTTTTCTGATTGGGAAATATCCAATATTTTTGAGACTGCAGCACTATGTTATCACCATGCAGCTCCAACCATGCTATTTTTCATTATTGTTTGATTGTGGACTTGATTGTAATGTCAGCAGCTACAACTTTAGAAGAGTGTTCCATCACTCCATCTCCTCAGTTCCAGATGCCAGGCACTTTTTCCAGCTCTTTCCCCATTTCCTCCTAAGAGAGGCAAAACATTTTGTGTTCCTGATAAGCAGTGGCAAAGATCTCTCCCAGTACTGAGAAGAAGGTGGCTTCCTTCTGCTGAGGCTCCAGCAAGGTACAAGCAGTAATTGTAACTCAGCAAAGAGGCCTTTTTTCAGAAAACTGGCTTTGTGGGCTTGTTTGAGAACACTGCAAGGCAAATAACAACACGGGAAGTCATGTCTTGGGCCACTACATGCAAAACCACAGGCACAGTGACTGTTGCCATGGCCAAATACCTATTTTGTGGCACCTACCCAGCCCATCTTCGCTGTCCAGTTTACTGTGACGGGGAAGACTCTGGCAGCATCTCTGTGTAACTGCTGCAGTTATACCTTTGATTTCTTTTCTTCACAGTAAAAGAAGTGGCAAAGTGGGCAGCAGTTGCAATTGCTGTACATGTAGGCTCATGGGGAAGGAGAAGAGAAAGAGATACTATACGAGGCAGGGCACAAACATTATGTTGTGATGTTTGCTTCAATCTATAGCACAAGTCCCGCTTTCCTGAAAACAATCCCTTATTCCATGCATATCCTCATGCAGGATTGATAGTTTACCTTTAATTATGGACCTAATGGTGATGGGGCTTACAGCTTTGGCTAGCCCTGGTCAACTATACTCTCTCCACCATGTGGGAACAGTGATAGCAGGAAATGGGATTTAATGCTAGCCTCAATGAATATACTGTAAGTCTCCACCTACCAGTTTAAACAGGGCACAGTGGTATCCAAGAATGGGAAAGGGAGGGGAAAATGGCATAGAAACGACTGTGTGGAATGGTAATAAATATTACACTTCAGAAATCCCAGTGTGAGCAGCATGCTGAGCCCTCAGTTTGGGAGCACCTTATGTCATGTGCTGTTTCAATAAATGGCCTGTGGGCTGGGTCAATAATAAATACTGAGCTTTATGATGTCTGTCTCTCCCATGCAGCCCACATCTTGTCCAGGTTCCCTTCCTATGCTGTTTTGTCACCTCTTTGGTTCAGAAATTTCAGCTGAATCCAGCATGTGCTCATTTTGTTAGGTTTGCTCCCCAGTTATTTGCTGCAAGTTGGCTCTGGCTAGTCCTGTGTGTGTGTTGAGAATTCAGTTTATACTTCATTGGCACAGCAAAATATACAAATGATTTCCACATAAGCAATGACATATCCCTCTATATACACTATATTGCCAGTAAGAAATGAAAGTGGGTGCCACCTAACACTGAAGAAGCATCTAATTGCTGGTGTTTCCTTTTGGCCTCCATTCAAACTGGCAACAGGCTTTTTTCTTTTGGGAATTTTGAGGGAATCATATGTCAGAGGGCTAACAAGGTTGGTTTGCAGGGAAAACAACAAAAGAATCTTGTTTGTGTTCATTGCCTACATATTGGGTAAGACTCTGCCTTGGTTTTGCATATTCTGTTGTTGCAACAATAGATTCCTGGCTGTTTAAATAGTTTTGACCCTAGAGCAGGATCTTAAGAGCTGGGCAGGCTCATACGCAGATGTATGGCCCTTTGGATAACCTGAACCAAAGCCATAATGGAGCTTATTGTAGTAAAAGATTTTTATTCTGACTATAGCTGGTTCCCATCAACAGCATGGCTGCAGCATTTTGGAACCAGTGGAAATTCAGAATACTTTCCAAAAGCAGCCACACGTAGAGCATATTACGGTAATCCAAATGGGATGTAACCAAGGTATTAGACATGGCATCATCTGTTTTTGCACTACACAATGTACAATTTCAATGTAATAACAGAGAACTGAACTTGTTCCTCTGTAATATATAATTATGTTCATAATTTAGATCTTGTTTGTGACAGAGATGACTAGCTTAGGTGTTAATGTACGTCATGAGTGAGTCTTGTAAGTATTAGGCTGGACTATCAGACTTGTTGAGGTTGTAACATGGTAGATTTGGGGTATTGGCTGATTTTGCTTCCATATGCTGCAGACACAATACAAGGGCTACAACTAAGTGTAGGCTACCAAGTATAGCATCAAATATTGTGTTTCTGAGAAATAAAGAAGGAAAAGAATTGACAAGAACTTAAACTTCCTTAAAATTTAAACTTTACAGAACAAGGTAGATAGCCAGTTTGCAAAATGCTGTGAAGGGGAGACAGCCCTATGTAGGATGGAGAGAAATTTGAGGTGTGTGCAGTAACTCAGATCAATGTATGACAGATGTGGCACAAGTTAGCACATCCCAGCATAGATATGTGTGTGTGTATGTAGCATAATAATGCTTTGGGTGAAGAGACTCATTTCTTTGAGGCTTGCTAATGATAAATAGTTTACACTGTGGAGAATATAAGATAGTTGTAGGACAGAAAAAGGTAAGTTTCATCTAATGCTGGGACTTCCATAGGTACCAGCTTGCTGGATTGGCTTTTCCTCAACCTAGTCTTCTATAAAGTGTGGGTTCCTTCTGCAATATGCTCTGACAACAGATTTGGAGGGGGGGGGGGGGAGAGAGACCTTCTTGATTTTTTTTAAAAAAAGCTCGTTTCCTTTTTATTTTCTTGCACACACCTCTGTTCCTGTCATTATGAGGAGCAGGGATAATATTGGGCCCTCTTTTCCAACTGGCTAGTGGTGAGCATAAATAAAAGCATTGGGCAGATTTTATTATTTCTTCACCTAGCTTTGAGGTAGGAAGAAATAAGCCAATGGCTGTTGGAAGAGATGACACAATATACATCTTCAGGCATCCTTGATCCCTGAGGAGCAGAGAATGAAGAATAGAGAATGACTCTTCCGTTATAATTCTGCTGGAAATGGTAATGCAAGGAGATGAAATATTTGGCTAGCTGGATCCTTAGCTGATACATGCAGGCTTTGAATACACTGATTCATGTAATGGTGCTGCTAGATAGCATTACTTGGCAATAGCTCAGCTATCATAGAGCACATTCTTTGCTTGTCAGAAGAAACCTACATTCCATTCCTGGCATCTCAGGAAGGCCTGAAAGAGGTGTTGTGTCTGAACCCCTGAAAAGCCACTGCCACAGTCAGTACAACTACTATAGAGTGAGGTAAATAGTCCTGTATAAGGCAGCTTCCTTTATTTCTCTTCCTTTCAGGCTAATGTATGCCTCTCATTCTCTGTGTCTTCTGTCAAGCTTTGTCAAGTTCCTTATTTAGAATTAAAAGGATCTTCTGGCTTACTAGCTTCCACACCACTACAAACAAAAATGAAAGGTGTGTTTGGGGCAGGAGTTGCACAGTACCCAAGGAATGTTTTCAGCAAAGCAAGATCAAGATCATCTGGTTATTTGTATGCTGCTTTACCATGGTAAAATCATATTCAAAGTGGTTTACAACATCATCAAACAAAACTACATAATCAAATCCAAAAAAATTCAATGGAATATCAAATGCAAATCAAAAATTTAAAGGGTCATACAAATGAGTTCTACTTTTCACAATATAGTAAATATACATTAAGGTTCAACAGTGCATTGATAAACCACAGTAAAGCCTAACAAGATCATTAGAAGCTTGTGCTCTGTCTAGCTGACCTCAATAGTGGCAACAAGAAATAGAAGCAGCTTAGCACTTGCTGCCTAGGAAAGGTGGCTTGGTAGTGACCACTGTTCACTACCTGAACGCCTTCCTTGTTTCCAGATGACAGACTCATCGGCTGAAAGCAGTCATTTGAGATGAGTGCTATTTTCTTTTTTGTGCTAGGTATTGGCCAAGACCTGAACAATTGCAACATGAAAGCCAGGGCAGGATTCCTAGAACTGGAAAAGTGTTTTTTTTTTTTTTTTTTTTTTTTGGGTTACAGCTTCCAAAATCCAGGAATTCTGGGCATAGTAGTCTAAACAAATAAATTCGCCATGCACTTCTCATAGCAACTGTTATACTTGTCTTACTCAAAGAAAGATGGAGACTAGGCCCAACTAGTGGTGATTTTGCAGACCCTTCCTAGGAACAGTCAGGGTGCTTTAAGTGAGGCGCCACTTTCTGGTTTCAGTCTCTCCCATTAAAAACATACCTTCTCCCCCCCCCCAGCCCCCCATGCAAGATTTCCTTTAAAGGAATGTGTCCCACAACATCAGAGCTTGCCTAGCACCCCTGCTTTAAGACCTCAGAGCTAGCAAGATCAAATGCAGTAGTGATGGACATGCTCAGGTAACCATTCCTGTGCATGCTCTTGCTGCCTCCAAGCTGTTAAAGTGGCAGGCAGTATAGCCAGAGCTATTCTTAATTAGTATCTGATTGGCAGACAGAGACATATTGGCACAGGGTTGTCAGATGGGGGCCTGCCCTTTCCTGAGAGTAGATCTTGTAGCTGTTCAATCACAAGCCACTTCCTCTATCTGCTGTGCTGCCTAGAGTCAAATTAATGACACTTCTTGTCTATCAGAGTGGTTGCTGCCTCTTACCCTGACCACCACCCAGCTAATTGTTCCAGGATCTAATCTAGTTGAGAAGCTTAATGTAACTGGGGGTGGGGAGAGAGTAGAAGACTCTGCCTGTTCATCCCAGCAGCTTTCTGGTTACAGCAAGTGGACAAAATAAGATACAGTTTTATAATGTTCTTTTCCCTTGCTTGCACTTGAAAGGAGCAAAAAGAGGTCTGCCTTTACTTGGAATTCAGTGAATTCTATCAGGATAGGTTCTCAGCTAACAGTGGCACTTAAGCTGTTTCTAAACTCTCCTGGACTGTTTCCTTGTCATCTATCCAAGTTTACTTACTTACCTATTTATATATATATTTGTTTAAATTCACCAATAGCCAATTTCTCAGTCAGGAAAGCAATTTTGTTTTCCTAGCCAGGGCAAGCATAAAACTCATGAGATCTCTATGCAGTCCTTCTCAGTAGGGACATGACTGCTTTGTGAGTTTTGCTTTGTTTGGCTCTTGCTTTTTCAGCTTTGTTCTCCATTTCTGAGAACATGTCTTGCCCCTGGCTTTACTCTCCATCCACTACCCTAATTAGAGTTAAATCTGCAGCACAAGCTCCTTACACAGCTGACTTGAAGATAAATCCCTTTGCAGAGCTAGCCTGGGCAGGGTCAACTCAGGAAGCTGTCCCTCTCCTCTTTCTTCTCAAAGGGAACTGAGTAATACACCTAGTGTACGATGGGGGCCACATGGAATGCTCTCCCACATGTTGAATCTAAAGCCCCCCCCCCCCCCATGGTAGATGAAAGGGCAAATGGCATTGCAGAGGGCTGGGAGTTATTGTTGAGAAAGTGTTTGTTTGTTCTGTGTGTCTGTGATTTCGTCCTGCACTCATGGAATCTGTCACGGAATTTGGCATCCACAAATTCTCTGCCTTCCTTTTAAAACAGCACATTTGTGACTGATGGTTGGGAACAAAAGCTGGAGCATGTAGGCAGTGCCAGGTGAATTCCTAGAAACCAGAAGAGGCTGTGCAAGACATCCAACTGGTAGGAGTAGGCAGCCAGGATTTCTGGTCTTCCCTTGTCATGTATACTTCCCTGGCTTCTGATTCCTATCTCCCTACTTTTCAAGCTTTTTATGCCTCAAAACTGTAGCTTCCTTTAAAATTAATCTATTTGAGTGTTCAGATTTTAGGAGTAGAATAAAACCTTCAAAATAAGAAAAGGCATGAATATTTCCATGATTTCCATAATTTATTTGAGATACCAAATTTGGACCTCTTGGTGCAGAATATACACAGCCTTCATTGTTCATGTCTGTGCCCTGTTCTTCCAACCCCTGCAAGTACCACGTAGAGGTTGTTGCTAGATAAGAGCCAAACAGTATTGCATTGATTTTCGGAAACAATTAGTGTTTATGATCTCTTTTGCTGGAGAAGACAGTGACCCCCACAGCATACGAGCAGCTGTCCCATAAAAGACATTTCTGGTAACTTAGGAATGATGATGACAGATCCTGTTGTGTGGTCATTTTGGGGGGTGGGGTTAGGAGTCAACAGGAATGAGATGGGGGATGGAAGTCGGTCAGTGCTTTTGTTCCAGTGGGCTCCATGCAGGAATTTCTGCCTTCAGAAATTGATGCCTAGGCTCTCTATCCTTGATAGGATTCATATGCAGGAGTGAGGAAGGGCTGCTGTTATTGAGCCCTGAAATCTTTGTGATCTCATGAATACTGGGATTATGGTGTCCTAAGAAAGGAGTGCTTCTTTATTCTACTCTCCAATTTTTGGAATCCGGCTAGTGACTGTCTATTTGGTGTCTGGAGTGTAGCCATTGCCCCCAGCAATACCTGACTTTCTGTCTTGTTCCAGAGAACAAGAGTTGACATTTGTTAGTGAATCTCCTTATGTATTGGTCTATTTCGCTGGATATGTTGTGGGTCTCTTTACTCTCATTAAACTGCAGTTACTACCCCAATCAAGGTTTTCCTGCTTTCTCTAGTGCCCTAGAGAATACAGTTGGTTAATTGCTTATATCCTGGCAGTATTTTGGCTGATGAGATTTGTGTGTTTGTGTGTGTGAAAGGTATGTGTGTCAGATCAGAATAGCTCCTTCCTCCACATTTCTCCCACCCCACCCTGCTGTTCTTTGCTGTTTGTTCTGCACTGAGTATTGCCAGGAGACTGAAATGACAATAAGGTTCTAGGCAAGGAATATTCTGAGGGCTACTTGTAAATATGGGAAACTCCCTCATAGTTATCAGATCATAGGTCCATCCAGTAGAATACTTTTTATACTGACAGGTAGCGGCTCTCCAAAATTTGAGGACCAGATTACACGTGATGGCAGACACATGACTTGGAACCACATCAGAGTATTATTGTTTTCAGAAATGTCATAGCAGACATAACGAGGCCCAGTTTTGATTGGGAGCTCAGCATGTAGGTAAGGATGAAACCTCCCTCCCCAGCATAAATCCTGATGAAAAGCACTACCCCTTCTCCTATTCACCTTAAAGAAAAGCTCGTTTTGGAGCGGGGGCCCCCCCCCAGCCCTGCTTAGACATGCCAGGGATAGGATGTGGGACCTTCTCATGCAAAGCATACACTCTGTTACTGCGCTACAGTTAATAGCTTTGCTTGCAAACTGTCACTCACAGCAGCCTTCAGGTTGCATCTGAGATCTATTTCCTGCTGCTTCTGGATGTCACTTATGGGAATGATATCTTATAGTTGAGTTATGGGTGAAAGACTCCTAGGAATATAGAAGCTGTGTCTAGTCACTGATCTTGTAATGTGTTAGGCATAGAGATGGGAAGGTCTGGGGAAAACCCAGGAAAATTGGGGGGGGGACCATTCTTCCCTCCCCCCCCCATTTTTTTCCAAAGCCTTTTTTCCTCCCAGAAAAATTGGGAAAAATGGAGTATGGAATATATTATTTTACAATGATAAATAATATATCTGTGACAAGGTATTCAAACTATATAACATGAAGACCTTAATGAAAGGCTTCTAACTTAGGCATTGGATCCTGTTTATCATCTCCCTACTCTAGAAGGGTATAGATATTATAGATATAGATATTATAGAAATTTCTAATTTGAAAAGAGTTTGAAAATGCAGTGAGGCAGCATTTGATCTAGATTTTCACTCAGATTGTCATGCAAAGGAGTCTTAAGCGTGGCTCCTCTCTCCCCCCTGTTTCCCTCCCAATGAATCTGAGCTCCTTGTTTCAAAGCCAGTCTTCCTTGGATGGTAGTCTTTCAAACGGTTACAGATTGTCCTTCCCCCAACACCACAGCAACCACGTAAAACAAGTGTCTTGTGTGAGAGAGGAAGGAACGGGAAGCAAGCAAAGAAACCATATCACATGCCCATTCCTGAATTAGTTAGACTAGCCTCTCCCTGACCACAGTGGCAGCAGCCATGAGCATCAACTGCCTTGTGGAAGAGAATGGTGATGGCTGGGAAGGAGGGGGAGGGATGGTGAGCAAAGATAGGCACTGTCACAGAACTCCTGAGGTGAAACCAGATGCTACCAACACACCTCAAACTGATTCTTTAGGCTCACAGACGCCATCTTGAAATGTTGCTTTAACTACATGTGCTTCAGCATCTCTTCTCTGTTGCTTTTACCTGCCCCAGGGTCTGCAGTATCCATCTGGAGTA
The DNA here is from genome assembly GCA_037013535.1 of Intellagama lesueurii. NCBI lineage: Eukaryota > Metazoa > Chordata > Lepidosauria > Squamata > Agamidae > Intellagama > Intellagama lesueurii. The sequence goes on from JBAJHW010000003.1 coordinate 216,086,220, forward strand.
AGAGTCCTGGTGGTGCTTGCCTGTTGATGCTGTTTTATTGGTTCAGGGAAAGCCGCACCCTTTTTGTTTGGATTTTACACATCGTCTTCCTTTCCTTTTCTTGTTTGGTCATAGAACTGCTTTGGATTAGCGTCAAACCTTAACTCTGTAACAACCATAGTGTCCTAGCCTCTGTTTTTGTTGCCCTTAGCATTTTAAAATACTGTTTTTCAACTTGTTTCCTTTTTCTCTGTCCCTCCTCAGATGTCTTTTGAGCCCATTTCTTTTAATTTCATTCGAAATCCCTATAATTCTAAATCCATTTCTGGCTTTACAGTTATAACATTTTAGAATGAAATTGTACTTAATGAACATTTCTGAGTCACTCTGGGGACAGTGGCCAAAAAACTAAAAACTCATATAAAATAAAATCATTTATATATGTATAAACTCCAAACCATGTTTCTGTTAGAGGGTTGTCCTAATGTGCTGCTGTGGGAGCAATTATAACGTGAAGCTGCATTTTAGAGGTCCTTCCACAGAGACTTATACTTCGGAACGGTGTCTCTTCCCTGTTAATTAAGGAGAATGCTTATAGTATTTGCTACACCGTGGTAGATGGCAACCCCTCTATTATTTTTAAAGCAGCAATCGTGGATATTTTTCTTTATCCCCACCTCCACTTCATCAGGTGGCTTCTGTGCCTGTGCAGGTCCCTGACGTTTTTAGGCTGAGCTTCTCAGGAAAGTAGCAGCCTTGTCCCTCACTTCTGTGGGAAGCTGAGTCTTTCTGACCTTGCTCCAAGGGAGAGGTGCCTTTCTGCTTAGCATTGAACGTTGCTACCAGTTTTCATATTGGCCCTAGAAATATCAGACATATTTGCTGGTATGACTTGAAAATAGTACTGTACTGGCTTTCTGTACTATAGCATCACAGAAGCTAGTATATGTTTTGTTTGTTATTTTGTATCTGCCTAGTCTACTAGTGGAAGTGCTGATATTATAAATTAACTGTTGTCTTTATGCATACTTTCCCATGTCACACTCAATGTCAGCCCTATTAAATTTTATTTCAACATGAGCCTAGAGAAAATTTGCTATTTTCCGTTGTGTTTTCCATAACTCAGGCTCTTGTAGCCTGAATTGCTTCGCTGTCTACTTACTTTGCATGTAAGTGTGAAAGAGGCACATGTACACACATACATAAATCCACATACATATAATTTACATACTGTGTATATGTAGAGATGTAAAAGCGTGTGGGTGTGTGAATAAAAGACACATGTAACACAAACACATATCTTCAGGTAATCTCCCTTGGTATTTGAATCTTTTCTCTATTAAAAGAGTTGAAAGTCATCTGGGAATCAGTGTCATACCCAGGGAAAAAACCCAACCTGAACAGACTTCTCTCTGTAGAGTCTTGTCTTGAATTGGTTCATTTCCCCCAGTCTTGCAAATCAGTGAGCACTAGCTCTCCAGCTTATTTCTTGGCTGATTCTCTGAGCTGTAAATATGGTATGGCGAAGGATATATTGCACTACACCACAAACCACATCAGTAATTTAAAAAAACTAAAAACAAAAAACCCTCTGTCTCTGGTCACATGACTCTGCCATATATCTGAAAAAAGAGACATGTCCAAGGTGGAGTGGGGGCAAAATTTATGCCAAAGGTTAGTAAAATGTACCCTGCCGGGGCCTGTTTATGAAAGAAAAAAAATAGGGTAGTCGCTGTAGAAGGAAAGGAGCCGGATCCCATAAGAATTTCTACTTTGGGGTTGCATTTGAAGCTATCCTTTCCTTTTGCAGGTCGAAATGAACCCTTGAAGAAAGATCGTCCCAAATGGAAAAGTGATTATCCTATGACAGATGGACAGCTACGGAGCAAGAGGGATGAATTCTGGGACACAGCACCTGCCTTTGAGGGCCGCAAAGAGATCTGGGATGCGCTAAAGGCTGCTGCCTATGCTGTGGAGTCCAATGATCATGGGCTGGCACAGGCCATTATTGATGGTGCTGGAGTTACCTTGCCCCATGGTATGTGCAGAGAAGCATAAGTCTTATAGGATTAAACCCTACCCACCCCATTTCTAGTGTTGCCCAAAAGCTGTGCCTTATAATAGGAGTAAAAACAGGCATATCTAACTAGGTAAATATCTCAAGTCTTGACTCCTCATGTCAGCCTCACTGTAGACATATGTATACATATGCATGAATATTGTTCACTACAGTTTGTTTTATACAGATACGCACACTTGGGAGGCCAGGAGTGGTCACATTCCTCTACTATGTGTACGGTACCCATTGTGGTAAACATGTCTAACAGGAACTTTCAATTACTTACTGTTGAAGAATAAAAGGCCCATCAGCCTTAGTTTCTTTTTCAAGAATAAAAAGTGGAAATGGGTGGGAGGGACTAAGACTAAGATCTGTGGGAACTGCAAGAGATTATGGAACTGGTAGCCTCTCTGCCCATCAGGCTCAGTAAGGGTACCTGTCAAAAAACTATGAAAAGGTAATTATTAGACATGGCGACTAGGTACTCATGTCTATCAATAGGAAGATAGCAGGCTCTAGTGGGTCAAAAAGAAGAATGGCAAGTGGTCTTGTGTGCTAGGATGGCTGGTGGGCTGTGCTTTTATTTCTAGGGCCATTGAGAGCCTCCATACCACCCCAGAGCACTAATGACATCTGATTACTGAAGCCAGGTTTAGGGTTTTGCTTAGTACTTGAGTGGGTATGAGGGAATCTCTAGATGAGTTAGGAAGAAGTCTTGTCCAAAACTGGAGGGCTCCTGCTACCCTCATGGGCATCATGCATTCAGGAAAGAGACTAGATATAGGGCTGGACCAGTGGTTTGACACAATATAAATCCACTTCTGTGTTTCAGTGGAAGAGAATGTGGCTGGTTCTAGGACTTCATGTGAAAATTTGAAGGATCACCAGAGCTCTGGAAGGAGTCTAGGATATGAGAGGTATTAGTCAGGTCCAAGAAACATTGTGCATTCAGGAAAGAGAGTAAGATTCTTAGAGAAAAGGGAAAGCTTATGTTTGAAAGTATTTTCCTTTCCTCAAAATAGTTTGGGGAGGGGTTGTTTTATAAGCCTCTCACGCCCTCTGCTGGTGTCTTCCTTCTGCAGGCTCTCTCACTGAGTGCTATGATGAACTAGGTAATCGATACCAGCTCCCTGTCTATTGTCTGGCACCACCTGTCAACCTGATTATGGAGCGGAGCGAGGAGGAGGGTGTGGAACCCCCAGAGCCAGCACCCAACACTCGGCGTGAGTTCCCCCTCAAAGTGCGCCTGTCCACTGGCAAGGACCTGCGTCTGAGTGCCAGCATGACTGACACTATTGGTCAGCTGAAGAAGCAGCTGTATGCCCAGGAAGGACTGGAGCCTGCCTGGCAGCGCTGGTTTTTCTCTGGCAAACTTCTGACAGACAGAACCCGCCTGCAGGAGACCAAGATCCAAAAGGACTTTGTCATTCAAGTCATAATCAATCAGCCACCTGCACTAAGGAACTGAGCTGAAGGCACCTGGCATGGGCTCAAGTCTGTGAGCAGCAGAGGCTGAGCTGAAGCTCATGATCGCAAGAAGCTGAGCTGGTATCTGGGAAAAGCAGATGGTTTCCCCAGAACTAGGGCTGGAAGATGGCCTTAGTGGGCCTTAAGGAGTAGCACATGCTTACTTGCTGCAGGGTACAGACGAGGAGGAGCAAGTGGTGCCACAGCCCAGATAGGCGATGTTTGAAGTGGGTTGCCTCTTATTGCCCTTTGGACTTTTTTTTGTTTTTGTACCTCCCAAGGCCCCAAAGGATTAGATTGCCCCTCTTTGCCCCAGGTTCTGGGCTTGGCTGGCACCGAAACACATGCCTTTCTCCTTTCCCCTTCAGCTCCAGCCCAGGTGGCACTACCTGTACTTGGGCTTTGAGCCTGTATGATGGAATGTGGGTGTGATTCCCTTCAGGAACTGTGCATTGCTCTTGCCACTTTGGGGCACAGAGAAGCATTTGTCAGAAGCTTGAGACCAAAGTGTCCCTCTTGTGAGGGACCGTACCTGGCCCAGGGCCAGACCATATAGTCAAATACCCTACTGATGGTGGTTTTCCATTCCTAGGCCTTGGGTAATGCTGAGGTTGGCTTGTTTGCACAATCATCTTTTACGAGCTAGTGAGAAAGATCCTCATCCTAGGTATATAGACAAGCCCGCATCCAGATAAGGTGTAATAAAGGAGAATGGAGGATGGTTTGTATATATAGGTATCAGTGTAATTTATCAATAAAGACTTTTCCAACTAGCCTTGTGCCTAATTCATCTGGGACTTGATTTTGCTACTGAACCTTTGACAAGCTTTGAACTATTTAATGGGAAGCTTTATGAAATTGTAAAATGGGTGCCTCCTGATTTAAGTAGTTTGCATTTCCTATTTTGCCTAGAGGGAGGGGCCGCGAGCTCGCCTTTGTAGTGCAGTGACCAAACACTGCCAGATGAGAAATGGGCAGTTCTGCATGGAACGTGAAGCTAGATAGGAACATAAAACTTCAGTGAAAACCAACACTAATGTTCAAGATAAAACTAGATACGCAGTCATAATCACCTGTTTGAAAATGGAACAGGGATGCAGGGACCAGGTTATGACGGGGAGAAAGGGATACCCATCCATTACCATGCCTGCCAGTACCCCTTTTGTCCTTAGTCAGTTGTAGTACCCCTGCAGATACTACAACTAGACTCGTTTCTATTTACAAAGGCGATTATCAACAGACAAAGAAGAATTAGTCACATCTTGAGCACTTACAATAGTGTTGTCAGGGAAATACGAATTGGGAGCCAGTATTTTAGTTTGGCCCTTAGATAACAGGTTTTGATATGGAGATTTCTTGAGACAAGAGAAATACAAGAATAATAGACTGAAGAATAGTAATAAGTATCTTCAAAAGTGTTATAGCTACAGCTTCTTTTTATTTAAAAAGAGGAAGATCAGACATGGAACTAAATACATCCGCTTCAGTCTGAATTGCACTTTACTGTGAACTTGACTTAATGTTGCTCATTTAGGAATGTACATAAACTCTTCACACCTCCCTATATAGAGATATGCACACAATATAAATTTGTTTTCCTTGTACAGCTGGCAACTGGCTAATTAGGTAAGGTGGCTTGGAGTCAGAGCCACTGATACGTCTCATGAAATCTGACCAAGGAAAAAGAATTTCCGTGGATTTGAACTTCTTTGTAACACAGACTAAAATATGTTTATGTACATCAGCTCCCTGCGCTTCACTTCTAAACATGGAAACTAGTCTGTGTGCACAGGGACATTTTGGCCTGTATTCCTATGAAAGCTGCCTTCTGGTCTTGGAAAGAAGCCCAAGTCAGTAGTTCCCAGTATGGTTGTTAGGAAACAGGATTTCATTCCCATTCTTTCTACAGAGGACCACCCCGGAACTTTTGGGAATGACTTCAAGTAACCCTACTGTCATGGTACAATTGAGGACTTAGAGAAAAGGAGACAGAGTGGTGTGTCTCTCACTATAAATAGATCCCAGCTCAATCCTGCCTCTCACCTGCCCCCAGTTCACCCAATATGATTCATGCTGTTCCAGGCTTTGCGCTTAAGTTAGCTGCTTGGCAGGTTGGCAAGTTGTTTCCTGGCAGAGCCCATCTGAGCACGGGCCCCTGGAGCATGTGTCACTCAGCACCCAGCACCTTTTTTAAAAGGTAGCTTAGTATCAACACATTTCTTTACCTCTGTTCTCAATCAGCCTGTAAGAATAGAACGATGCTTAAGTCCCACCTTGTAGGACTTTTGGAAGACGTTTTCCAGGTGGCCCTCACATAAAGTGCATTTTCTCTATCCCGAAACCTCTGTGTTCACACTTTGAGTGTTGTTCTCATATCTGAATCAAACATAAGTGACATCCTTATTTCAGATAGTGCAGGTCCAAACAGTGGCTTGTTTTTGAAATTATAATCGGCAGCTTTCAGGGCCTCAGTAGTATTCTGAGACAGAGTGAAGTAGCTGCCTGACAGTAAGGTACTACGGAGCAGGGTGTGGTAGCAAGATGTTGGAAGGACAGACCTCTGTGTGCCACATGGTGACCTGTGTGGCCCTTGGATTACCTTACTGCTCACGGGTATGCTATCCTGTCGTCCACGCTGAAGTAAGATTCAGTTGCCAGTTCATTCAGCTTGTGCACAACAAATGTGTGTGGGGTGCCATCATATACTTTGGAGCCTGAGGCGGCTTCATGTTGAGGTTGTCTCTTTGCAGGGGAAATATTGATATAGCCGTGGAGTTTCTGAGACATGGATAAGAATGTGTGGCAGACAAATCTACCAGGAGCACCTATGACTCATAGGACAACTTTGGAGACATGCAGCAGGGCACAGAGCCATGATTCTTGTCCCCATTCCCGCCAGGAGAAGGACATCAGCCTATATAGAACTGATGAGGTTCTGCCAACATCCCGCCTCCCATGAGAGGAGGTGAAAGCTTTGTGTGCACCTCCCTTTTGGGAAAAAAAGGTCCAACTACTCATAGGTCACTTTAGGAAGAGAGAGAGCTGAGCTCATGGCAAAGGTGTCTGGGACGGGGGTGGTGTGGGGAGGTGAATAGTGTTGTCACTCAAGGCAGGATGCACAGTAAGTCTTTATTAGCAGGGGCAGGAGCAGACCCAGTGAAAGCTGCATACAGAGTGGAAGGACATTCCCTCTTCTGCTGGAAGGACAGCTGAGTCAGAATTTGGAAGGTGAATTCACAACTCTAAGGAGAGCAGAAAGGATGGACACCGAACAGGAGGTGAAATGGGCAACGGAACTAATTGATCAGAAATTGGCTCTAGAGGAGGAGCGACAAGTAAGTCTCAGGGGCTCACATGGGGTTGGGTTGTTGGGACCGAAGGGATTAGCGCAGGTTTATTGGATGAGGCCTGGATAGTTACTGACATTCCATAAATGGAGAACTTTGGTCTATGTAGAATTGGATCTTATAAAAGTTAATTTTTAAGACTAACCAAATCTCGCAGACAGTGCACTCTAGATTCTGGGCATTTACAGTCCAAAATGTAACCTCCCTGAGAATTACCTGATACTCTTGCCAACCAGGAGAGCCTGATGTTGGCACTGCTGCCTGAGGCAGCAGATTTTAACCTTTAATACGTTTTTGTTTTTTTGCCTCTGACCTTTTGATGTAACTATAAAAACAGTCATAAGCAGGGAGAGGAGGATATGTTTGCATTTTCATGTCAAGTATGGAATATTTGAGGGTGCTGCTACTGTGCCACTCCTGCAAAAACAAAAGCTAGATGTTATAAGGAACATGAAAGAGCAGCCTCATGAAGGAATATTAGGATTATGGAAAGGAAAGAATAAGCATCAAGTGAAACCTTCACCTAACTGTGGCAGGGAGAAATAGACACAGACCACTAGTGGTCACTTGAACTGGATGAGTTGCAAATCACTGGAAATGTTGTTCCAGAAAATAGGTTTGGTTTTCAAACATGTGTAGAAAGAAAAGTCACAGCTATTGCTTGTAGTCGCCCAGAAAAGAGAGAGACAGGCTCCAATATTTTCCTATTTCCTATTTGTTTCACTTAGAAACACTGCTCCAGTCCCCCTGCACATCCACCAGGGGTGGCAAGGATAGACACCCCACTTCTGGAGGATGAGAAGAAGCATGGACCTGCCAACAAAGGCATTGAGGGACTTAAGGTGAGTGGGGCAGAGCCACTTAAGGTCAGTATGGCTCCCAGATCCTCTTCTCTTAGACATAAGGAAATGATGTACTTTACCTATGAATGCTTGGATCTTGTGGTAGCATTCAGAACTTACTCCACTGAACACAAGTATATTGTCTTAAGTGCTTGGATTGTTCTCTGATATTATATGTTATTTCATGCTAATGGCCTTTGTGTTGCCTCATCAGAAGGCAACCAGAAGAGCAATGCAAAGGCGGTCTGCTATAGTGGTTGAAGGGGAAGGACTAGAATTGAGGATCTCCAGGTTCAGCAAGCTGGGTAGTTATGTCCCACTCAGCCGAACCTACTTCACAGGACTGTTAGGAGGATAAGACAGAGAAAGAGAACCACGTACACAACCACAGACTCCTTGGGGGAAAGGATGGAATAAAAATAGTGAGATATAATTGCTGTTCACTAAATATTGATGGTGCATGTTCTTGCCACATTCCAAACGAATTCCCATGTGCCTTTTCCAGCCCTCTAGTGGCTAGGAGTATAAAATGCTCCATTACGTACTAAGATTGTTCCATCTATACACAGCTGGCTGGCTGAATAACTCACTGAGACGAAGCACCTGCCAGGAGTCAGGAGTTTCATTGCCTGCCGTGTCTCCTGAGAGAAGAACCACCCTGTGTGGCCATGAGCGAGCTACACAAGAAGGGAATTGTCAACCCCTTCTGAATACTTTATATGTACGTAGAAGACCCTGAGGAGGGTTGCCATAAGTCAGAATCAACTTGATGGCACTCAATGATTCTTATGTATATATACTTAGATAAAAAGACATCCTGACTCCAAATATTCCTGTCAGCAAGCAGTTTTGTTTTTCATTTTCATCACCTGACCTCAGTATTCCCAAGCCATGTTTCTTGAGTTTTGTTCCTGTAAAAGCTTTCTTCCTGTTTGATCCTAAGATACCATTTCTATCTGATAGCAAATTATCCTTAGATTAACAGCTCTAAGTAAAATACAGAAGCATTTTAAGCAGGTAATTTCTTAAGGAAAATCTTGGGGATTTAAGGAACTGGTCAACTCTTAAGATACTCCTCTTCTACATCTCCATTTGGGCACTTCAGATAGTAGCTACTACTGCAACATAAATTTACACTTATTTAGATGTTACATCTCTGTGACTCATCAGTGAAGTTGGGCCATCAGTCACATACTGTGATCCATCAGATACCTGACCAACAGGATTGGGACCAGTAGTGATGATTTTAGGATATTAAAGACTCCCTGCCCCTATCCTGAGGCTTCCCCAGGTTGAAAGGGATCCCTACAGAGACTTGGAAATGGAGAGGGAGGGAAGAAACTTTAAATTAAAGATTAGTGTCTGCAGCTGATAATGTTATTAGCATTTACAGGATTCCAGCTAGTGTTAGATACACCAGCAACAGGTACATACAGTAAAGAAATAGGTATAAATAGTCCACCAATGAGCTTCTTTTTCTACAAGAAGTCCTGCACAAAAGTAAGAGCCAGGGCAAGATGTTCTGCTGCCTGAGGTGAAAAACAAGAGGGTGTCTGGTGATGGGACACTGCTCCCTACTGCACCTAAGGGCAGCACAGTTGTCATCCAATATCTTGTCCCCTGCCCTCATGTACCTGAGGCCCATGTTTTCCTCTGTCTAATAGAAGGGTCAGTCTTGGCAAGTACTCTGCGTGATGAGAGAGCAGGGGCTCAAACTTGTTTAGAAAACCTGGCCTCCTAATGCCAGGGGGTTAGGATATGCAATTTCTAGTGAGTGACAAGAGCACATTCTGCATGTGCTCAGACATGCTTCCCCCATATGTTTCTGAGCTGAGCCCTGATTTAAAAAAAAAGCGTTTTGAGCTGAGCCCAGAGATTCCTAGGTAGGCTGCTGCCGTGCTCCAGACCAAATTTAAACCTTGCTTCTTAAGCGGCAGCATTCCATTCATCTGGCAGACTGCTTTGTTTGAGATCTAAACTATTCCACCCCTTCTCCTTCCTTTCTCTTCTAGTCTCTTCCAAACAGACATTTGAATGAGATGTCTCTTTTCTGGCTGAAAGAAGAGAAGCCAGACTGAGTCAGCAAGACTACATACCTTCTCTCTGTGCCAATTTTAATGTGGGAAGTGAACAACAAGAAAACTCTTTGATCAGCAAGTCCTTGGTCAGGACTGGAAAGTAAAAGGGGAGGGTTCTGTTAAGGAGGCAGTGGGAATAAAGAGAAACATTCAGCTATAAGGGTAACTTATCTTATATATACATATGTAAGTTTTAATATTATCATCACAGTGCATTTGTCACTTTTTTCTTTCTTTCCGACATCACTCCTTAAATTTTCTGTCTATGTCAGCCTTCCTCAATCAGGGGCCCTTGAGATATGCTGAACTACAATTCCATTTTCTCTAGCTAGTCTGATCATGTTGAGTGGGGATTATAGAATTTGTAGCCCAGCAAATCTAGAGAGGAAGCGTCTGGCTTTAAAAGGCTGTCCTTCGGCAACATGTTTCTGTCAATTTAGGATAACTCTTCATGTATTAGTGGAGTTTAGTGCCTAAAAATTATGTTAACATAAATCTAGCAGAGACACTGTTGGTTTTGCTGCAACAATCTCGCACAGCTGCCCCTCTGGAAATTACAGGTGTGAAAGTTCTGTATCAATTTGTCCTCCTACAGGGACAAGAAAGAGTGCGGAAGAGTTCTGTGGACCTAAGGCGGGAGATAATTGAAGTTGGTGGCACTCAATACCTCTTTGAGCTACGGAAAAAACCCAAAAAGAAGAAGGAGGAGAAGAAACCAGAGCCTGAGCCTGAGGAAATTGTAAGGGAAATTTCAGGGGGGAAAGGGAATGCTGAAGAAACACTATGTAGACCAACATTCTCCTTGGGGGTGGACCATGAGGGGGAAAAAGGCAAGAACTGATACCTTTCTTAGAGGTTAGAGGCCTCTCTGAGTGCTTCTCAGAGGCTAGAGACCTCTTTAATCCCAGCCTATGTAAGATAACGTCTGCCTGCATGGGGATCAGGAATAGCTCTGCCCTTGCTCAGTAGAAAGCCTTCCTGTAAAACGATCAGAAATCTCTGCCATGCTTTCTGTGCTTCTGCAAAATCCATTAAATGCCACTTCTTCCTTATAGACGGGCCCTGTGAGCGAAGAAGACTTCTTGAAGGGTGCCGTGCATGGCAAGCTGCATGTGGTGGAGAAGTTCCTGGCAGACGGGGGCTCCCCAGACACCTGTGATGAGGTAATGCAATGAGAGTAGTGTGTGCTCACTGTGATATTTTCAATGGCTTTTGTTCTCCTTTTCATGGAGCTACCAATCAGAACAATTTCTCCCAACCTGAGAGAGATGTTCAGCTACAACTTGCAATCACTCTTGTCTGGCATGATCCATGGCCATGATGGATAGAGATTATGGGGGTTGTTGTTCAACACATACAGTGAACACCCAACGGGGAAGGCTGAATTCAAGTGTAGGGTCACCGAGCAAGCTAATGGCAATTGCCACACTTGTAGTAGTGCTTATGTTGGAGAATAATGTAGAATTTTGGGAGAGCAGAAATGAAATATCTAAATAATTATGGAAGAGTAGACATTTGTATGGTGGCCAGTGCAGCTCCTGTGAATTCACATATGATCTATTATGGGATCAGGTTGTTGGACTCTGAGGTTTAATCTAGAAAAATCCAGTGAGAAATAGGCTTTGAGAGCTCTAGTCCAAACCGTCTGGAGGACCCTTGGTACACCCTAGATATTGGGATGGGTTTCTTGGAAATGGGGAAATAAGTATTTTTCTTTCAAGAAATAGGGGTTGTTGGGGTTTTTTTTAGCAAAATGGAAAGAAAGGAATAGACATAAAATAACTAAATGCATAGCTTTTTGGAATTACCTCTGGATTGAAATCTGTGAATCCATGCATGCCTAAGCATACTCAGCTGCAAAAGAGGTAGCCATGTTAGTTTTTCTCAGCATATTGGCATAGAAAAGCTTGGGGTGGGTGGGCAAAATATTGTAGCATTTCAAAGACTAATGAATTTATTCCAGTGTGAAGAAGTGGATTTTGATCCACAAAAGCTCGCACTGGGATAAATCTGTTAGTCTTTGAAGTGCTACAATATTTTTGGCCTTATTTTCTTATTTTCTTTTGCCAATATCCAGTTCAAGAGTTATGTGATTATAACGGGGTAACAGGATAGGTTTCCAGCTCCACAGTTGTTCTTGGGTACAACTTACTGAAGACTACAGTTTGAGGTGGTGCAAGGTGGGGGGAAGAATAATTCCTCAAGCGGTTTAGTCAAAATGGCCGATCATCATGTGGAAGCAAATACAGGTCATGGGAAGCCAGGGAAGACTGGGATTAGCAAAGAGTTTAAAAGAGATGGAAACCTTGGATAATGGAGCATCATCCTTTGCTCAGGCCCTTTCCTTTTGTCACGACTTTATTTCTGAAAATGGTCATTCTCTTTCTTCCTCAGTTCCGCAGGACAGCTTTGCACCGAGTCTCCCTTGAGGGACATACAGAAATTGCAGAGAAGCTCTTGGCTAGAGGTGCCACCATTGACTTCAGAGATCGTGTAAGATGCCTCCTGTTTGCTCAACATCGCTCCTCACCTTCCCCTTTCTCTATTAATGTCATATATTTCTATTCTGCTCTTTTGCAAACCCATCTCCTCTCTATGAGAGGGGAAGCATGTACTTGGTGCTTTGGATGCACCGCTGCTTTTGGATATTTCTGTTTATTTTTTAATTGTTGGATATTTATTTCTTTTTGGTATGTGCCATCAAATTACCTCTTACTTGTGGCAACCCTATGAATTAGTGGCATCCAAAAGCCCCTGGAACTAGCAGCTCTGCCCTAGTCTTTCAAACTAAAGGTGATAGTTTCTTTTATTGAGTCGGTCCATCTCATGTTTTATATGTCTCTCTTCCTACTGCCTTCAGTTCAACTAGTCATTGTAGCTTCCAGTGGAAGTTTAGACTTGATTTGATATAGACCCCATCTGTTTCTCTTTCTAGCAAGCCATGGTATCTATGATCCAATATCACATTTCCAATGAGTCATTTTTTCCTGTCAGCTTTCTTTGCTATCCAGCTTTTACATCCATACAGAGTAAGTAAGAGTACTATGGTATGGATGATCTTGGCCTTGTTCTCTAGTGGGACATTCTTACACTTGAGGACCTTTTCCAGTTCCTTCATTGCTGCTCTTCTGAGTTTCAGGGTGTGACTAGATGGCCAAATTATCATGGTCTGGATTGGACTAGATCATCCTACACAGGGTTGTTTTGAGGTGCAATATGGCATCCGCAGGCAAGGATCATGTGGTTTGGTGGCAGAAAACTACACAACACCAAAAAATGACCCTATTTGGCCATTCCTGACTTTAAAGGGAAATAAAGAAAATGAAAAAAATAACAACCCCCCCTCCTTGTCTGTACCTGACTCGTCCTTTGTTGGGGGAACAGGCTCTGTGGGGGACCAAGGGGAAGCTTTCAATTTTTTTTAATTAAGTGGCATAGTACATAAGCACTGCCTTACCAGGACTTTTTTAAAAAAATAAACAAACACCACTGCTTCCTCTCCCTCCCTTCTCTGCAGGAGGGTAGGAGGAAACTTTCAGTTTCCGAATAGCATCAAGTGGCTTAAGCAAAGGAACAGATTAAGCCATCTACTTTGGTTTGATCCCAGTGATCATACAGTACAAGCTGGAACCAAACCAAAATGGAGCAATCTTACCCACACCAAAACAAAAAACACAACAACACAAAAAAACAGTCGTCTCTGACAGGGGTGCAAAAAGGTGCAGGGAGTCATGGATGAGGGACAGGCTGGTACGCGAAGGCCCATATGTTAATGTCACCAAGAAAAGGAGTAAATCAGCCCATCTCCAAGCTGGACCAAACTGCATGACAAATCCCTGTCTGATCATAGCTTTAGTCTTCTGATTTATTGGCCGTGGTCTCCATTTGGACTCATAAATGAACCAAGGTGTAGAAAAATATTTAACAAGTTCAGTGTCTTCATCGTTAAGTTATCTAATTCTTCCATATTCATTATTCTTGCCTTCTTAATGTTCAGCACTTTTCTGCTTTTGTACTTTCTCCTTTAACCTTCATCCACAATCATTTCAAGACATTGCTGTCTTTTGCCAGTACAGTGGTGTCATCTTGTAGGCATGAACTGCTGGATAGGTCAGTGGTTTAGGTATCTGGCTGTAGAACCAGAGGTTGGGAGTTCAGTTCCCCACTCTGCCTCCTTGACAGGGGCTGGACTTGATGATCCATAGGGTCCCTTCCAGCTCCACAGTTTTAAGATATTGCCTTTTTGTTCTAAGGTATTACCCTTACCTTAACTTATTAAGGTTTTTTCAACCAATTTTCACTCTTCCATCTGACTACAATCCAACTTTTTATATGATATATTCTGTTTCACAACTGAACAGATAGGCAAAGAAAATGCACCCTGGTTTGATACTTTTACCAACTGACAAGCATTCTGTTTCTCCATATTCTGTCCTTGTCCAGAGCATAGGTTACAAGATTTTGTGACACATTCATTGTTGTTGTTTTAGAATGATCCATAGCTTTTCATGTAATCTATAAAGCACAAAATGATTTTCTTTTGAAATGCTTTGATAAACTCCAGTAGCCAACTGGATCTCTATTGCAATATGTATTATTATCTCTAGTACCTTTCTTTCTGATTCCAGCTTGAACATCTGGCATTTCTTGCTCTATATATGGTAAAAGGCTTTGTTGTAATTCTTCTGCATCACTCTTTTTGCTTGTGAAATTAATCCAGTGGTCCTATAGTTACCACAATCCTTGGTGTCTCCTTTCTTTGGGATTGGATTGTGTATGAAATATTTCCAGGCTATAGACCATTGTTTTACTTTCCATATTCATTGGCATGTTCTTCCATGCACTCATGCAGATTTAGTTTTTTTAGTTGTTTTGATAGCAGCTAAATTGCAGGTTCTTCATCACAAGGTTCTTCTTTAAAGGAAGCTGTCATGTATTAATCTCTTCTTCAGTATATTGTTTGCATTTGGTCTATATATTATGCTGACTGACACTATTTGGTCAAACTTTACAGTATACCACCTAACTGCTTGCACTATGCCATGCCTCAGAAAATTCAGAAAAAAATGTGTAGTTTTAATACTGAGGCATGACATAGCACAAGCAGTTAGGGTCTATAAATATGAAGTCTGACCAAATATTGTCAGTCAGCTTTCATGGAAAGCCTTACTAAGATAACTATTATTCAGGTCTATGCTCCAATTATAGATGCTGAAGAAGAAAAAAAAAGAAAACTCTCATTCAAAGGTCCAGGAAAAAACTGATCACAGAAAAAAAAAATCCTCCACTTCATAATTATCTGATTGGAAAATATCCTGCTCCAGTCCACTTTAGTTCATTTACACCAAGTATTACAATGTTTAAACATTTGATTTCTTGTTTTATGGGTTTGAGCCTGCCTTAATGCATATTTCTCACATTGCATGTTCTAATTATATGCATTGTGCAGCACGGGGCATTCTTTTTGCCTCTGTGCATAAGCAACTAGATGTCCTCTTGGCTGTACTCAAGTTGATTCATTAATGGCAGCACTATTTGTACTTATTGAAGTAGATGATTGAGTGCTTCCTAACTTGAGAACTCATCTTCCAGCACTATCTCTTGTTTCATTTGGTATTGTCTCATTATAGGGGTTTTGAGGTATAAATATTCAGAAGTGGTTTCTTCGATTCAGAACTATCAAAGCTTGAGTGACATTCTCTTTGTCTGTGAAACAGCCTCCACAGGTGTGACTTTCCACTGCTGCAGCTGCCCAGTAGCTGCCTCTTTCTGCCTTTCTCTGCTTCTATTACCATTGAAACTGTACATTCTCCTGATGCAACCATAAATTCCTGAACAGAATGGGTGCATTTTAGTTTGTTGTCTCAACTTTTACCATTGCACCTTTGTGACCCTTATATAAAGCTGCCTTCTACTGGCGTTGAACTATTGACCTGGGATGTTTAGCTGTTGAATTCATAATGGAGCCTAACCTTCTGATTACATTGCTCTCAGCTTCCCTAAGATACTGAAACCCCTTTGCCATCTTAAGCTGTGCATCCAAGAGGGAAATCCCCCCCCCCCCCAAATTGCAGGATAGGATAACACATGAACAGTTTAAGGCCATTAAAAACCTATGAAACAGCATAAACCACAGTGACAGCTAAAAACATATATAACAGTTTAAACAATTTAATCCACTTAAAACCACATACTTTGAATTCCACAACTTACTTGAGCCAAGATCCTCAAACCCCAAAGACTTTTCTAGAGGGCCATATTTTAAGTTGGCTCCAAAATGAATCCAAATGGTGGTGGTCATTAGGCCTCCAAGGAGACAGCAATCTACAACTGGGGTGCCACAGCAAGACCGGTAGGTGCTGCTGCATGCAACTGGAAAGGGGAATCTCTACAAAGGATGGGGATGACAATGGGTGCATGATGGAGGGCTTCTCTCCTGATTGATGTGTGCCACTTATTGACAGCTGGACTCCACAGCCGTGCATTGGGCTTGCCGTGGTGGACACCTAGAGATTGTGAAGCTGCTGCAGGAAAAGGGTGCTGATCTCAATGTCAAGGACAAGGTGAGCTGAGCAGGCTTTAGTTCATGTCAGGAGTAGAACAATGAGTGGAAAAATGGAACAGACATCTAACAGAGGTGGATGCACAGACATTGGAAAGGATCTATGCAGAAGTAATGAGAAGACGGAGACTTCCAGGGAGTGGGGGATGCTGGAACAACTGTGCTGTTCTGGAAGAAGGTTAGTTCCTTCCAGGATGCAAAAGGGATAGAACTAATGTCACTCATGGATCTCTTTTCCTGCTCCTACCTCAATGTTCACTTACTGTCTGCTCTAATTCAGCTTCTCAGCACCCCTCTACATGTGGCTACTCGTACCGGCATGCCTGAGATTGTGGAGCACCTGATAAACAATGGAGTGAATATCAATTCCCGTGACCGGGTAAGATATGTCTTTTCTAGTATCATGTCTCTTTACTGAAGCATGTACTGTTCATCCCACTGCAGGGTCTTAAAGCAGGGACACCAATCACACATACATGTACAGAACTGCATGAGAATTGCTCTGGCCTGATCAACTTTAAGCAGAGGCAGAACATAAATGGTTTGCATAATGCAGAGGTTTATAAGACCTACTTCGTAAAGAAGGGCATACCTACATGCAAAAGAAGCAAAGTAAAAGATCGCTCTGAAATTGTGGTATAGTAATAAAGCCCTATTATTCGTTATTAACTGCAGTTACTGGAGTTCTAGTCTTATTATCTTCTTTTCTTTCAGTAGCTGAGTTATCTACTATCACCACTAAATGATATATCACTCATTTATATTTCCTAACCCACTGGAGAGAAATATATGGCTCTTCAGATGCTGTTGGACTACAGGTCATATCAGCCTTAGCCAGCACCACCAGTGCTGAGGAATAATGGAAACTGCAGACCAACAATGTATGGATTAGAACGGTGGTTCCCAATCTTGGATCCCCAGATGTTGTGGAACTAGAACTCCCAGAAGCCTTCACCACTAGCTGTGCTGGTCATCTGATCTCTGTCCACAGAGTTGTAGTCCAAGAACATCTGGAGACCCAAGGTTGGGAAGCACTGAATTAGAGCCACAGATTCTCCATTCTTGCCCTATCCACTGGAACCTCCATCAGTAAGGACAGGAAAGTTGGCATCCTATCAGTGACAGATAGTCTTTGTTTAGCTGGCCTGAGCTGGCATTTTCTAATACTTTCTTGCTTTAGGTGGCCACCAGGTCTCTGTCCACAAAGCTCTATTCAATAGACTTTTCAAAACATTTTGGAGATCTGAACAGGATGGCACATAATTAGCTGCTCTTCTTATGTCACAAATCCAAGGTTGGGATCTGCTGCCTGCATGTCTTTGCTCTACACTCACTGGAGTGACTTGTGTCTGTTGCAGGAGGGAGAAAGTGCCCTGCATGATGCTGTGCGCCTCAATCGCTACAAGATCATTAAGATGTTGATTCAGCATGGGGCTGACATGTTGGCAAAAAATCTGGTGAGTGTTGCCCCTTTGTGGTCCATACCTCCAGACTCCTAGCTCCAATACATTTCAAGTTTAGTGGGGAATTCTCATTCTGAGTAACAGGTCAGAAGAAGCATGGTATTTCCTGTGGTTGCTAACCTAGGTGGCATTTCAGATGTCAGTGAGTTCATGTGCAGGATCTTAGATGGTGGAGTTCTACCATGTCACTTTTCCATGATTGATTTGATGCAGTTTTGTGATACAAGGACACTGGTCCTTCTTACTTCTGCCTTTTCTGCCACAGGCTGGCAAGACTCCAACAGACCTTGTGCAGCTATGGCAGGCAGACACACGGGAAGTACTGGAGAAGAAGGAGCCAAATGCAACAGAAATGCCAGCATGAAAAACGGATGGACCAAAAAGGGCAGATACTTCAAGCAAGAATGGTTTTGGGCTCAGAGACTGTCATTAGAACTCAATAAAAAACTAACAAAGGAAAAAAAACAGTGGCAGCCCATTCACTGCCTGGTCCCCTCTTGGGAATGCACTGTCTTGTTAAAAACCTGTAAGATACGTAGAAATGCAATAGCTGAATCATTCTTCATTGCAATATTTCTGTTGGTTGCATATGTGAAAGTTCTGTCATACAGCTGATAAAGGCACAAGAGCCTTGCCAGATAAAGAACTAATCTTATATACCACAGATAAAACTGTGTTGGACCACTGGTAATCCCTATACATTCCACCTGTATATAATTTAGAAAGCTGCACAACTGAAAAATAAGTTCATGTTCTCCAGTTCCAGACTACCCATATGGCACTTGAGATAATATTTGAAGGGGAAAATATTCAGAATTCACCTAAAGATTCTAAAGTAACAGTATACTTTCTCTTGGGCAGAATCAATTGATGAGCATTAGGAGAAGCAACAGCCTGATCTCAGGGTGGGTCTAGTCAGCACTTCCACAAAAGTGATGGGATGAGTAATCATGTGATCAGAAATGGGCTCTGACAATGAAGCAAATGCCAACTCAGAAATGTAGGATGAGAATGCCAACAGAGGCATGGCAGGCTCAAATATAGGGATGAATGCAGGTTTCTGCAGAACCCTTATATCTAAGCCACACCACACTCCTGTATAGCCAGCCACTCACTGAGTAGATGGCACGTGTTAATCTGTCTGTTAGAGCTCTCCTCATATGGCAATATTATTCAACAAAACATCCTTTTAGAAAGACAAAAGTCTTGCACATATGTACTTTCCAAAAGCACACAAGGAATATTCATGTTGCTGTTTAAATTAGAGAAGATATGGGTGGCCATTACTAAATTAACTCAAGAAACAGATGTCAGATCAGATTTTCCACCTAGAAAGATCCCATTCACTTAACAGCACTATTTTACAGTCTGGAAAATAATGTAACAAAAGGCTCTCAAAAGCCTGTTGAGTCTAGTTTATCTAGGCCTCATTGAGGGTTGCACCAGGGGAAGTGTCCACAATGCCATAATGTATCTTTTATTCTTAAGGGTGCCACAAGATTCGTTATTTAGTTCAGCATTCTTTCCCCACAATGACTTTGGGAAGTCCACAATGGCATGAATGTGACAGAACCCTTCTGCTCATGTACCTCAGCAACTGATGATAATAAATAGTTACGATAACTACTAGCCATCGGTAGCCTTGTCTACCATGAGTTTGCCTACTGCCCTTTTGAAGTTATTCAGGCTGAGCCATCAGTACGTCTTGTGGTAGCATATTCCACAGTGCCATAGTTGGAACTGCATTGAAGTACTATGTGAAGTAGCACACATTGCTGGATAACTACGTGGTTCTGGCATGTGGCTGCGGAGCCAGAGGTTGGGAGTTCAATTCCCCACTGTGCCTCCTTGACAGGAGCTGGACTCGATGATCCATAGAGTCCCTTCCAGTTCTGCCATTCTGAGATGATGATGATATTTCAACACTCCTGAAACTTCTACCAGTTGTTTCACTGAATGGTGCCAGGTTTCAGAATTAATGTGAGAGAGAAAACCTTTCTCCATGACATGCATAAATTAGTTGTCTTTTTCCTAAGGGAGTTCCAAAGTGCTTTTCATCGTTCCCTTTTCACATTGAGGAGTTTATCCAGTTTCTGTATGTGATTGCTCCTTTTTTGCACTTTTTCAAAAACAATATCCTTTTTGAGGTGCATTGACCAACTGTACACAGAATTACAAACGCCATAGATTTGTATAAGGGGCAGTACCATGCTGGCCGTTGGGTTTTTGGTTCCTTTCCTAACTATCTCCAGCATGGAATTTAACATGGTGCTGGGCTCATGCTGATCCTTCCACACATAGTCTCTGGATTTCTCATGTGAAGTTTCTTTTTAGTCTTCCTTTATCTACAAATGGCAAAGGACAGCTATGGCATTGTAGCTTCTCCACTTTACTGGGCTCTTCCTGGGTTTAAGAAAGAATGGTCCCAAAAAGAAATCCCTTAAAGCAGAGGATAGACAATTTGTTGTCCTCTAGCTATTGCTAAGATTACAATTTACATCAGCCCTAGCCAGCATAGCCAATGATGGGACCATTCAATCATCCAATGGCATCTGTGAAGCCTGCTTCAAAGGCTATAATCCACAGGCCTATGCACCCAAAGGAGGAAAGTAAGCAAGACTGAATACATACATCCCATGGAGCAGCTAATGAGAAGCTCAAGACTCATCATTTAATATGAAAGCTACTATATTTCTGCAGGACTCAATCAAGAAAGCCACCGCCTTGAGTTTGCAAGACCTGAGCAGGGCTGCTCCAAATGACAAGACCTTTGGGAGGTCCTTACTTAACTACAACAAGAAATGTGCCATCAAATCAATTCTGTTTTATCGTGATCATTTGGGGTCGGTGGGTTGGGGTATGGAGCACACACAAATGATTTAGCGTGCCCTTGCTCTCGGAGCACTCGGGCCTGTCCAGCATGCCCAGGGCCACACGGGCTGGCTCTACTCACAGGAGGCATAGTAGTGGGGAATTAAAGCCATAACTCGGAAGAGACTTGACAACAATACATCCCCTCAAGAGATCCAACAGAGGAGAATAGCGGGGGGGTCGTTGCGAGGGTGCATTGCAGGCCTCCTTCCCCTCCGTCCTTTCAAGTTCGAAAAGAGGTTCCCTGTTGCTGTAAGGCCGGGCTGTCTTGACCACCCACGCCTCCGAAGGGCGGTCTCTAAGGCAGCCGCTTCCCCGCCCTCCTGAAGGCGGCGTGTGCCCCCGAACCCGTGCGGCACTCTCACGGACGGGGCAATGGTCGTGGTGACGGTGGTCCCGCGTTTCTGGCCCCTGGTTTGGCCAAAGGGCCCTTGCTCGCGCCTCCGGGGGGCTGGGGGCCCTGCCAGGAGGCTCGCCTCTGGGGCTGCTGCCGCCGCCACACCGAACCGGCGTCTGGACCTGAGAGGCATCTATCCGCCCTTGGCCACCCCTTTCACGTCGCAGGGAGAAGTCGATTACGTCCGGCTGGAAGAGAACCTGCGTCTCTACGCGGAGATTCCCTTCCGAGGTAGGGGCTGGCGAGCCCTGCAACCGCCAGGGGCAAGCGTGAGGGTGGGGATGGCGTGCGTTTGGGGTCTTTCCAGGTACGGCGGAAGGAGTCACCTCGGTGGGCTCCTGCCCCTGCTTTGCTGCTCAGTTGCGACGGTATCAGCATCCAGTGTCAGGAGGCGCACTATACTGGAGAACAGAAGGGGAAGGTCTTGCTTGTGGACTTCCCCGCCTAACAGTCTCTCCCTGCCCTAATGCTCATTCAACAATGTAGAAGTTAACTTCTGCCATACTCTTGTGAAAGGCATAGGAAAACAGATAGCTTTGCATTCTCTCCATCGCTGGTGGCTCACAAGAGGTTTATTTATTGTATTTATTTATTGTATTTTTACCCCGCCTATCTGGTCAGACGACCACTCTAGGCGGCTAGGTTATGGGAAAGGAACAGGAAAGCCTTGGCTGGTACTCGCAGCTGCTGGCTCTTTTCCAGAAAATGGGAAGGGGACGTGCTGCTGAACTGGTTACTATTTTATTATAGCTCATCCTCAGTGATACACATGGCTGCCTGCCTGAACTTTAGCCTTGGCCTCTGGCTCTGCAGGAGATGGAGGTACAGAGAAGGAACCTGCTTTGGTTGGCACTTCCCTCTCTGCTCTGAAAAAAATGTTCTTCTATGCTTAAACAAAAATGCCAACTTTTTTTTTGGCAGGTTTTCTTGTGCATGGTTCCAATGGGGAAGCTCCCTATCTGACACAGCAGGAACGTCTAGAGGTGGTGAAACGGGCGCGCCAAGCTATGCCCCAGGAGAAGCTTCTTCTTGCTGGAACAGGATATGAATGTAAGCAGTGTGGAGACTAGGCTGGAAGATGTCAGCCTCTGGTTGCCCCAGACTGATTAAATGATTCTGGTACTAAGAATTGTCCCCATGCAGATCTTACTTTTATGGACTCTAACTTGAACCTTTGGGCAGTGGAAAACACTGGGTTTCAAGCTTGTTTTGCTGTTACCTCTGACGATTGAATGAAGAGAAAAGATAGCAGGCTGTTTAAAATCCTCAAAGCTATGACTTACATGCAGATTCCACATTTGATATGCACAGAATTCTGTTGTACTTTGTATGTTTGGCAAGAATATATCTGTTCAAGTTGATAAGAAATGCAACCAGCCTCCTCCACTTTGCTTTGGTCCCGTCCCATGTATCTATTTTCATCTACTGCTGGAATATGGTCTTCAAAAACTTTCCTAAATTAAAGTGTGAGCCACAAGTAGAAAAAAAGGTTTCCCGACCCACAGGGCCTACGCTTTGTTTCTACAGGGCTCAGAAAAACTGACCTCACTGTACTGATTTTCCCATTTATGCTTTTCCATTCAGCAACTCAAGGCACCATTGAGATGACGGCACAAATGGCTGACAGGGGTGCTGATGCTGCCCTTGTGGTGACTCCTTGCTACTTCCGGGGAAGCATGACCAGTGCAGCCTTGATCCATCACTACACGCAGGTAAAGAATGGGGTTAGGGCATCTCTTCCTCCCCCCCCTCAGAATCAGAGACTGTGAGATTGGGGGTATTTTTGAGCAAGGGGATGGGATTGTGCTAGGAATTGGGGCAGGGAGGTATTGCTTGCACTTGAGCATGTCAAACAAAGTGGAAAGACAGCTAATAAATGTTTTTAATTCTGGATTTAGATTCAATTTGTCTATAAGCTGAAGGGAGAAGATGATTTCTTTCTCACAGGCTTATCCTGCTTAACTTATTCATAAAACGGTAGATGAGCACAAAGCTGAACTTTGGAAAAACAGGGATGTGGAGTGGGAGGGAGTGTCTTTGGCCTCTAATTGCCTTGAATTGTAGGGTATATATTATTTATAATTATCTTTCTCTGTTTTTAAATTCATAACAGTCACAATTTTTTTCAGGGTTCAGCATGTTTAAATCAAAATGAATAAACATGTTTTGTCCATTAGACTGACCTTTTCAGCCTTAGTTCTTTGTTTATCCATTTTGATTTAGATGTGCTCAACTCTGAAAAACGAATTATGACTGTTGTGAATTTTAAAAGACCAGGAAACATAAGTGATGCAGCACATTTTAACTGCCCTGATAGAGTCTTTTAAAAAAATCACTTCCTCTGCCCCTCTGCTGAGGAGCAGAAGAAGTGTTTATTTGCCAGTATCCTGAAGTGGCCCTCTTAATATGCTCCTTCATAATATTGGAAATTCCAGCTGGAAGGAGCTAGACCAAATAAGGTTGCTTGAGCTCTGATATACCATTTGGATACAAGGATCATACCAAATGAAATGGCATATTGCACATTTACTCAACCCCAAGTGACCCTATTTAACCCACACCAACCTGCTCCAAAAGACACTGTATAGACAAAATCTACACACACTTGTATGCATATATGTATCTGATAGGTACCTAGTAGCTACCGTTCTAGGGCTTGGGAAAGTTCATTTGGCCATGCCAAAGGAGGTATCTGGGAGCTGTAGTACACAATTTGGACTGCAGTCTTTATCAGCCTTAGCTAGTATAAACTATGGTAAATGATGCTAGATGTTGCCATCTAATAACATCCAGAGGGCCATATTATTCCTAGTCGCACTGTATCCATACAGGATCTGCTGCAGTAAGGAAATGAGTGGTATTTAATGAATTCTATCATGCTAAAGAAAATATGTGAACCTTGATTTTTTGATGCAAGTTTCTGGATAATGCCTTCTTGGAGTACTTCACTGTCTATACACAGGTTGATTCTCCTGAAGCTCACACTTGTACTGCTTCGTGCCTCTCAGGTGGCTGATGCCTCTCCGATCCCTGTGATCCTCTACAGTGTCCCTGCCAACACAGGCCTGGAGCTGCCTACTGATGCTGTGATTAGCCTTGCACAGCACCCCAACATTGTCGGGATCAAGGACAGTGGTGGCAATGTAAGTGAAGAAAGGTGGAAGCCAAGGTGATCCAGGAGGTGGGAGGGTACAATTGCATTTTGGGATGCTGACAAGCATCTAATTTGGAGGGCCTTCCACTATTTGAGAGGTAGAACATCACGTTCTCAAGGAGGATCTGGAGACCTGCCAACATTCTCTTTACCTAGTGTTGAAATATTAACTCTAAAATAACAACTTTCTCAGCCCAGAAAATATTTTTCATATACAAAGGATGCAGCCAGGTGGTAGATTTCCACACATTTATTTAGCTCTTTTTTTTCTGCTATCACATCCTGATGATGTTCATGTGCTTGTGTTGCAAAGGATGGATTTCTCTGTTGTGGTGTTTACTGTGTAGAATGGTCTCCCCTACCTGTGTCTAGGCAGGTTCCCACCAACTGAAAATCTATCTCTTTACCCAAGCATTCTCCTCAATATTGCCCTAATTGCTAACCTTTATCAGTCATTCTATTTTTCAATGAACTGTAGATATTATTGTTTTATTACTTTATTCTTGGACTCAGTGGCCTTATAGGCCCCTTCCATCTTCATTATTCTATGATAATTATTCTATGATTCTTCTAGGTACTGCTTGTACTGTGGTTGTTATCTGTAGACTGCCCTGGGATTTTAAAATGAAAAAGAGTCTAGGTGTGCTGTTAAATAAATATGGGAAGAGGAATGAAGCAAGTTTCTTGATAAACCTTATACTTAAAGCCCTATGCAGGTTTTATACTTATAGTTTCGCCAAACATTTATGCTGGGTTATGCTGAGTAGCTCCATGATGTGGTTGTGCACATCACAATTTCCCCCTTTGATGTATAGCTCTTGGGTGAAGACCTGTTCTTCTTCGTGGCCTCTGTGAATCACACCCTGGGTGATCCGCGCCTGTGTGGAGCCTCATCGGAAGATTCTAGAGCTTCTGCGGTAGCAATAGACACATTAGAATAAGCCCCTCCCCCGTATAAGTACCTTGGCGCCAAGCATCCCCTTTCAGTTTCTTTTAACCGCCGCGTTGGGAGCCTCATAGTTCGTTCTGCTTCTGTGAGTAAGGTGAAAGAGAGCTTAATCGTGATTCCTTTTTATTTTTATTTCATTTCTCTTATTACAATTCAGTTTCCAATACTTTTATTACTTTTTTTCTTCTCCGCGATCGGCCTCCCAGCTGCACCCCCCCCCCTCCAACCTCATTTTCTCTTAAATTGTTTTTCTCTAAATTCATGGCCCCTTTGGGCCCGTTTAAGCACTGCGTCGTCTGCGATAATAAAATTCCACTTTCTGACGGACACGCTAAGTGCCTTCTCTGTTTAGGAGAAGAACATCAAACTTCCTCCTGTACCCATTGCAAAAATTTCAAACGTGGAGTTCTCCGATCCCACCTTTCTAGGCTAAAACTCCGACTTTGGGAACAATCTTTGCAACCAGTTAAAATGGCCCAACCCCCGTGTAAGGCCACTTCTCAAACAAAAGCGATGGAAAAAGCTGTTACCGAATCATCAAAACAATGTCCATCAGCTACACCATCTCACTCCGATGCTCCATCTACATCGTCCAAGACCTCTAAAACACACAAGTCGAAACCCTCAATGCCGAAGTCCTCGGCATCGAAAACTTCCACTAAACGTCAAAGACCTACCAAAGCTTCTTCAGCTCCAGAACCTGCCTGCGGTCATCCCTCCACAGCCTCAACAACTCTCTGAGTCACTTTGTTGGTTCTCCCTCTGATGATGACGGACTCCCATCCTATCAACCATGTTCTCAGTCACCAGAATGGGATGATAGAGTCGACCGTCTAACGTCCTCTCCTCCCAGTCCGCAACCTTCCATTCCATCGAGCAACCCCTCGGTTATTACTTCGCCTGAGGGCCTCCATCCCGAGGGACTCGACACCGTTCCCTACTCGGTGCCGTCAGACCGCCCACTGATCCCTAAACAGAGACATCGACAACAACAATCTCAACAGCCGGCTCCATCACGTGTGGCTCAGACCCATGCTCAGCACGCTCATCGGGTTGCCATTTGCCCCGACCAGTGCTCTTTTTGACAAACTGCACCTACCAGCCGACCAGGCATTTTACTTGGTTCGATGGTACTATCTAGCAGTCGGCCTCCCTCTAGACAGCCATCGGTGACAAAATGGCCGTACCACCAAGACTCTTCTATACCTCAACCCGCTCCCTACCTGGTGCCGAAAAAGCCCAGAATGGTCGAGCAATTCTCTTCCACTCGCGAGGCTTTTACAGCCCCAGCCTCCCGATATTTTCCTACCAGACCAGATGATGGAAATCATTCTTCACGCTCGGCGTCGCCAGCGTCCGTATATTCTACTGCTATGCCATCGCATCAGCAACCTCCATTTAGGCACCACAGAGACACAGGCTCTGATATCAACGATCCTCGATATCCATCCTGGTCCATGGATACCCGCTCCATCCCTTTACTTCCACAAGATTCCCGTCCTCCGGTGAACCTGAGACATCAACCCCAACACTGTTACGATACTGGGCACGACACCAAGGTCCATCCGCATCAGACAAGGTCCATGGACACTCAAATGCCCTCTTTCGATGTCAACGACTCTCGACACCGACGGATGTCCATGGACATGCCGCCTCCATCTATCTCGGGTCATAACCGACAATACTATGAAGTCCAGCCTCTCGACACCGAAGTCGATCGACAGTCCATCGACTCCAGATGCAACCTCGAAGGCTCTGACCATGGATCTCGACCTCAGACTCCATTGGTATTACTCACCTCGCCAGAGTCTGACATTGTCGATACTGACCCACCGTCACCGGCAGAGGATTTCCAGACTTATGCCCAACTTATGATTCGTATGGCTAAGTCCCTCGATCTCCAAGTCCACCGTTCATCGACAGAACCAGCTGATCATCTATACGATCCAATCTCTAAAGACACAACTACTCCGGTACACTTATCGATGTTACCATCCCTCCTTAGTACTGCACAACGGTCCTGGACAAAACCAGCCTCCTCCCATACGGTGTCTAAACGAATCGATAATCTCTATAGAGTTCATGACCCAGGAGCCATTTTTCTACAGAAACAACCAGCTCCAAATTCTATATTCGTCGAAGCCTCACAATCGAGATCTTGACACCGACAGTCTCTCATACCACCAAATAAGGACAGTCGGCGAATAGACTCTATGGGCAGATGGCTCTACTCTTCTGCAGCCTTCACCATGAGAGTCGCTAATTATCAAGGAGCCATGGGAGCTTACCAACGCTTCCTTTGGGACAATATGTCCACTTTTATTGAATCCCTACCAGAGGATAAAAAGATACTAGCCCAAACCTTCCAGCAAGAAGGCCTTTCCGTTGCTAAGCAACAGATGCTCTCTGCCCGTCACACTGTAGATGCTACAGCGAAGTCTATGGCCACTTCAGTAGCACTACGCCATTTTTCCTGGCTCAGAACAGCCGGCCTAGCTGAAGATGCCCGTGCACGTATCAAAGACCTCCCTTTCAATGGGGCAGGCCTCTTTTACGCTGAAACTGATGACATACTAGAAAATGTGCAAAAGAAGCGATCAGCAGCTAGACGTTGGGGAGTCTACCCTTCCTACCAGCAACATCCTCAGCAAAATCAATGGAGACAACCTTATAACTCTTACCAGAAGTTCCAACGAGATCCTCCAAGACAAACATCTTACACTCCCTACTTCAAAAATCAAAGAGCCAAACCCCGGCAACAGCCTACCACTAGGCGAAACGACCGGAAACCCAAACACCATGTTTGACACTTCTCTGACCGAGATCACAACCCAACTCACCAACCCTGCCCTTTGGAAACACCTACGTGGGAATCCATCACCACAGATGCCTGGGTGCTGTCTATCATCAAAAACGGCTTCCGCATACATTTCTTCGACATTCCTCTGGCAAGACATGTCATCACTCCACCTTCACAACCTCTGCAAGAAGAAATAACAAATAGCAATTTCCAATCTTTTCATCTCTATTTGAAATTCCATTTGTCTTTTTTCTTGCTCAGCTTTGGTTCTAATCTCTAGTTCCTTGAGCTGTAGCTCCTTAGCTTTCTCTTCAGCCCTGGCTTTTTCTCTAATTTCTAATTCCATGGCTTTTTCTCTGAGTTTATACTCCTGTTCTAGTTTCCATTTCTCCAGATCTAGGGAGCTTTGGATAATTTCCCTTGAGGGTTCCTCAGGTTCCTCAGGTATTTGAGGGTCTCTGTTTCCATTCTCATTCCCCTCAACCTGTTGAGGATCAATTTCCTCCATTACTTGCTTTTTAGTTCTTTTGGGTGGCATAAGTATGTACTTCCTTGATAAGAGGGACTGATTTCTATTGCTGAGTTAGTCAGGCCTCTTTTAAAAACACTTTTACTTAAGTTTTCTTTTTCCAGTATTTTTCTGGGGTACTATGTAGCTCTCACTCGGCAGCTAATGATGGCTACACTTTCTCTGGCATCACACAAGCCACGATGTTTCTTGGTCTGAGACAACCTTCTTGCCTCCAGACACAAAACAAATTCTATTTTCAAGTCTCTGCTTTTTATTTTCCTATCACCTCAGATCCGCTCTGACCTCTGGCTTCCACTTTTATCCACCAGTGCTCCCTTATCTCTCAGAGCTTTGGATTTCAAGCTAGCCCACTGAGTCTTTCAAATTCTGAGGTAACAAAAAAGAATTTTCCTTTTAGAGTCGGTTCACTATCTTTAGTTCCCCCAGATCTGGGTTCAGAAGCCCCACCACTAAGCTTTTCCACAAAAGCTCTAGCAGGTCACCCACTTCTTCACCACAGACCTCTGACTAAAAGGTACCCACGACTCCTGAAAATTCACTTTTAAACTTTGGCTTTACTGGATTATTTCGTATCCCGCCGCTGGACACCAATTGTGATGCTTGCCCTAGTGGCCCTTGCTTGTTTTTCCCTCACAAAGGCTCACGTCACATTTTCTTCTCACTGCCACCAGTGGATTACTTCAATCCACAATATAAATGACGTTTGTCAGAACACTTGTCTTGTGAACAGAAACAAAACATATTTATTGAAGTGAAGCAGATTGAATAATAACAGAAGTTTCTCAGATACACATTATACATAAGCAAATCATCAAGAGTTCTCTCAGTACATACTTCTTGTCTCTTGCAATCCCATTACCACCTTCTCTACCTATTTTCCTAACCAGCTCTATCTCTCTGACTAACCAGCCCTATCTCTCTCAGTATCTGTTCCCTCTTCTCTCTGACTAACCAGCCCTATCTATATCTCCAGCCAAGCCTCCTGTAGCTGCTGACTCCTCCTCTCCAGCCCTCTCATGGTTCATGCAAATCAGCTCATGAATATGAATGGCATGAGTGACATGGGTGGTCGCCACAGCTACGACTACCCTTATCTACAATTTCCCCCCGATAAGGTGAAGTTATTCATGGATATTTCCTTCCTCCCCAAAGTTGTTTCTCAATTTAATCTCTCACAACCGATTGTCCTTCCTTCATTCTTCCCATCACCCTCTTCGAATCAAGAAAAAATTCTCCATACATTAGATGTCAGGAGAGCCCTTGCCTTCTATCTCCAATGTACCCAACCCTTTAGACGGTCACCTCATCTTTTCATAAGCCATCAATTACCTACCAAAGACTGTCAAGTAACTTCCCAGTCTATATCCAGATGGGTCACCTCTACTATTCATTTGGCTTACCAACTTGCTCAATGTCCAGCCCCCAGAGTGATCTGACCTCACTCCACCAGGGCAGTGGCAGCTTCTACAGCTTTTCTCCGTGGTGTACCTCTTCCAGACGTCTGCGCCTCTGCCACTTGGGCACAGCCGTCCACCTTTATCCATCATTATAGACTCGACCTCCGGCAGAAGTCTGATGCAGCCTTTGGACGTGCTGTTCTAGCCTCTACCTTGGCGTGACACCCTGCCTCCGGGTAAGACAGCTTATTAGTCACCCAGGGTGTGATTCACAGAGGCCACGAAGAACAGCAACAGGTTACCCACCTGTAATTGTAGCTCTTTGAGTGGACCTCTGTGATTCACACATCCCACCCGTCCTCCCCTCTGTCACGCCATTCTGCTTACTCTTAAGCGGCGGTTGACATAACTGAAAGGGGACGCTTGGCGCCAAGGTTCTTATACAGGGGGGAGGGGCTTATTCTAATGTGTTTATTGCTAACACAGAAGCTCTAGAATCTTCCGATGAGGCTCTGCGCAGGCATGGATCACCCAGGGTGTGAATCACAGAGGTCCACTCAAAGAACTACAATTACAGGTGGGTAACCTGTCGTTCCTTGCCCACAAGCTTAAATGAACAGTTAAATGTTACACCTGCCAAGGGTTTAGTAACAGTATTATCAAGCATGTGATGTGCAGGGCTTGGGAAGTGTATTTTTTTTTTAATGACAGACGGCCATACCTTATGCTGGCTGGAAGGTTCTCGGAATTGTAGTCCCAAGAAGTAAGATTTACAAGCTTTGGGATTTGCCATGTTCACTTTCTGGAGGTCTTGGTTTAAATCCTCAGTTTGCCATAAAACTTACTGAGTGATCTTGAGCCATGCACTCATTTTTCAGTCTTACATATCAGTCAGCTTACAATAAAATTTAAGTTATATCAGGTTATTTAGAAGTAGATAACTGGTGGTCACATTCCCAATTAATTTCAAGATATGGTAAAGATAAGCAACAAGGTTTCTATGTGGACAATACTCTGACAGAATACTCCTGGATACCAAAGACAAGCATATTAAAGCCCAATATAATTTTTATTAGATTTTGATACCCAGGAGGAGGTGGTTAAGGAATGTATGATAAGGTGGGCACAGGATATTGGGCACAATATAAGTTTGGATCAATGGGAACAAATATGGAAAAACAATATAAAAACAATATAAAACTTACCAAGTCAGTAGCATTTAAAGAAAATATATATAAAATATTCTACAGATGGTATATAACTCCTACAAAACTAGCCAAAATGGATGTAAAAATTTCAAACCTCTGTTGGAGATGTAAACAAAAAAGGTTCTTTCTATCATATGTGGTGGTCATGCAGGAAAGCCCAAAATACTGGAAAAGGGTTGAAATGCTTTTGCAAGAGGTTCTAAAACCGATAACTGTAACCACTGAATTCTTTCTACTAAACATAATTTCGGACTCAATAGAACCAATGAAAACATATTTAGACCTGGAGAAGCCATCACAAGATGAGTTAATAGCAAAAATTCTGGACATGGTGGAAATGGATAAATTATCAGAATGGTTAGATCTGACAAGAAAGACGAACCATGAGGATTGTTAGCATAAATTTTTATGACTGGCTTAGAAATAGAATGCAAATTAATATTTGATAATTGAAAGCCTGTGATAAATTTTAGAAATAGAATATATATTATAATTAAGCTATACCGGGAACATTGTGTTAGGCATCCTTCAGTCTCGAGAGACTATGATAACGTGCTTTGTATGGAGGACGTGGAACAGCGTCTAGTGTGGCTGAGAAGGCCAATTCGAGAGTGACAATCCCTTCCACACTAAAGACAAATACAATCTGTCCCCTGTCCAGCTCCCTGATTTTGCTTCGACGCTGTATGCGAAGCTAGAGTGTCCTCTCCAGAGCACGAAGCCTGGGTAAAATAATATGGAGGACAGGCTGTTACCCAAGCGGCAAATCCCCCCTCTCCACATCGCTGAAATAGTCCAATGGAAAGGCAAGAGCCAATACAACTGGTTCCAGCGATGTCGCAGGAGTTGCCAGAACGACATGAACTGTCTCCGGGACTCCGGCTCTGGATTTTGCCTCGAGGTTAACTCCTGAAGCCTTTTCCATCAGTGGATATAGCCACAAGGCAGTGGAGGTTTGAAATTGGAGTTTTCCTTCTCCTAGATGGGCTGCCTTCCAAGGCTGACGAGCCCCACCTACCTGGCATATGTATCTATGAAATGTAACAGATGATAATGAGTATTTTAAAATGTTTATGTTGATTTGCACTCCCTGTTTATCCCATGCCCCCTTTTCTCCTATCCCTACACCTAACCCATTAAAAAAAAGAAGTAGATAACTGTAGCACTCCAACTTCTGTTAAATAACAACTTCTATTAAGCATTGCCAGCATGGCCAGCATGAGGGATTATGGAAGTGAAAGTCCAAAATATATCTCTATAAGCACTGTTGCCCATCCAGTATAGCAGTTTGAAGGGGAATATACAGCTGATTGCTCCAGGTTGAATGTGGCTGGTATTTTGTCATACAACGGGCACTAATGACTGTTGTCTCCATGGCAGGAATGGTGTGCTGAAAAACAGCAGCTTTTTATCTGTCTCTCACATGTGTATCCTACTTAACCCTCCAAGGAAATCAGAATGGCATACATGTAGAGGATCAGGTTTTCATTCTCAAGTACTGACACTTTCATATCTAGGATCAGACTAGGATCCATTTTGCTGGTAGAATGACACAACTGGGAACCTTAGCCAAGCAGCCAGATTTGTTTTCGGTCCCCGTAACTCACCTGGAGGTAGATGAGAAGAAACTAGTGATGGCCTCTACCCAAGTCAAGTTGTGGGTCTACCAATGCCTTGTACAAATTACTGTAATACACTAGTTTTATTCCCCCCCCCCAAACCGCAGTACAACCTGTATGGGGATCCCAGATGATGTTTCCTCAAAGAACATCCCAAGCAGAACATGAACAATGTGAATAGATAACGTGGCCTTGCAACATCCTCTGCTCAGAAGTGTAGGTCATCCATTTCACCTTTTTGCAGGGATGGGGACTCGAGTCACAGAACTCGCTGTCAAGTTGGACTTAAGTCGCACTGGTGACTCAGCCTGGACTCAACTCAGGCTTTTTCCCCCAATGACTCGGACTCGAATTGTGATTCTGAACGCACCCACCCTCCCTTTTTTTTCTGGGGAAAAAAAGCTTGTTTTTAATAGGTACTCAGACTTGCACATGAGAAAATTGTATAACAGGGGGGAAAATCTTTACATCCTCCTTCCCTAACAACCTAGGTCTTCCCAGATATTCTGCTCTATGACATAATGCATCAATTTGATGGTATTGTTGTTCATGCTGGCTGGATACTGCAGGGCAGAAGATTTGGAGAGACCTAGGCCTGGGAACACTTCTTTATTTCTTAAAAAAAAAAGGAGGGGGGGAAGGCCAAGCAATATTGGTAAGTATTCCTAAAACATTAGTCCTGTATCCGGAGCCCTGTTCAGGCCTTCAGGATTTATTTAGTCTCAATGTGTGAGTAGAGGGACTAGGCTAACCCTGTCCCATTACATTCTAGCTCTCCTTGTATGGAACTCTAAATCTGAAGAGGAGAGCCATCTTCATATATGGAGAATCAGGAACCTGGATGAATCAGCCCTGGACATCATAAAGGTTTGGGGCTGGTTTTCCTGGGCTTGCTCTGCCTGGATGAGAAACCAGGGTTCCTAATCATGAAGAGGTGCTCCAAATGTAGAGATGTTTTTCCTCTTCGGACAGAGTTAAGACAGAGAGGGGCAGGGCTAGTGTGCTCCCTCTGCTCACCTGTTCAGATTAACCCTTTTACTGAATACCTGAAAAGGGTTTAAGAGTGCATGAGAACATGACTTATGAATACCTGATGTCCACTGTCAATGGCAACTTTTGCAACTCCTTGTGATCAGTCTTGTTTACCCCATCAAGCCATCACATTTCTTCTTAGATAACCCGCGTGGGGCTGCTGGTTTACAAGACACAGCATGAAGACTTCCAGGTACTGGCAGGATCGGCTGGCTTTCTCCTGGCCAGTTACATTGTAGGTAGGTGATGGCAGGAATGCGCCTGTGTATGGTGATGGGATGCAGCCCTGCAAAGTGTTTTGGCTGGATGTTTTGGGAGTTGAGAAAGTATACAGTGTGTTGTGTGTATAACATTTTAAAAAGAGATAACAGGCTATTTAGAAACTTGCTTCCCTATAATGTTCCTTGAGCAGATCTTCTAGGAAGCAACAGTTGAGATTAGGGATCCAAATCCTCTCTTGCACTTGTGGATGAGGAACCCAAAGATTATTATTCTTCTGCTTGGGAGGCAAGATATTTGAAGGCATTCTCAATGAGAATTCTGATATATGCACGAACTATTTTTATGCAAATTACACAGAACTGGAGTAGCTGCTGTCCCACTGCATGGTCTGTCAAATATTAAAAGCATGAGATGGGTTGTTTCTGTCTTTTTGACCAAGAAGCCAGTACTTCTGTTTGTGCTCTGTACTGGCAAAGGCAGGAGTTTTGCACAGAAACAGTTTGCACAAAATTATGGAAACTCAATCTTGTCTTGTTCTCTTGTGAAGGATAGCAATCTCAGTGCATTAGCCCAGCCTTGGAGAGAATGAATATTTTGTAAATATTCTTCACACTCACAGTTGAGCTGTTGGGAGAGAAGATCACAACATTTGGTCTATTGTATACCACATTGGATTGAAAGATTTCTTGGGCTAGTGATGGAGCGTCAGTTGTGCAAATATGGTGTGTTTCAGTGTCCAGGTGCTCTTTTCTGCTGGCTGTTCCTTGCTTCAGGTGCTGCTGGAGGGATCTGTGCCCTTGCCAATGTTCTTGGCATGCCTGTCTGTCAGCTTGAGCAGCTGTGCCATTCTAGAAGCTGGGATGAGGCCCGTAAACTGCAGCATCGACTCATTGAGCCAAACATTGCGGTAAAAGTCAGAAGACTGGGAGGAAATGTGGGATCTGAAGTTGGCAAAACCACTTTTTTTGCCAAGCCATGGGCAGTTTCTGTGGAATTCACTCAGGCCAAGATAAAACTGTTGTGCACAATTTGGGCTGGTCTGGATAGGAGCCAGTCCCATCCTTTCTCCTTTTCGTCAAAAGATCTTCCCAGAACCACGGGTTATATGCACCCTAGTGCCAAATTAGCAGCACAAACAAGCGGTTGTCTAATGACTACCTACAGATTTGTCTTGCGTTCTCCCCACCTCACCACAGCAGCACCGAACTCAGCCCCTCTCTCCTCCGTGAATGTCAGTTTCCTGAGCTATGGAAATATTTCATTTTGATTCCTGACACAAAAAATACTACTTTGGAGACAAAGACCATGACATTTTCAATTTTCTTTGCACAGCCTGTGCTGTATTCACATTGCACATTTCCAAAACCTACAAAACCATAATTAATGAGTGCTTAATTTTTGGTAGATTATTTAATATTTATGAGGAAATATCCAGGGCTTCTAATTCGAGTACTAATTTTCCTGTGCTTCCCCCCCTGCCCCACAATCGTATTAACTATGGCAGGCAACACTTAGCTAGACAGAAAAATAGCATGATCTTATATAAAGTATCTCCATATACATTTTATTAATATATATACAGCATAGCTGTATCAGATCCTGATGATGCCCATCTGTTTTATGCTGGACCTTCTGTGGACATAGGACAATTTCTACATCTGCCTTCTCCAACTGCTTCCCAAATGTGTTGGATTGCAGCTCCCATCATACTCAGTCTGCAGGGTCAAAAGGCATGCTAGTTGAGGATGATGGGAGCAGTAGTCTAATACATCTAGTGAGGACAAGTCATCTTGTCTGATGCAGTTCTTAAGTTGCTTCCACATCCTGTGGGTCTAGAACCAGGGTTACCTGTGCAACAGAAGCTTAGAACTGTAGAGTTAGAAAGTTTCCACAAGTGTCATATAGTCAAACCTTCTTCAGATGCAAGAAATCTACAGCTAAACCATCCTTGACAGCCAGCCAACCTCTTTTAAAAACGTCTCCAATGAAGGAGAGTCCATCACTTTCCAGGGCAGCCTGTTCCACCGCTGAACATTTCTTGTGTTCAGGATACCTATTCCAGATTGTTTGCTGTATAGATGTTTTCAGAAATTCACATTGTTTCTGTTTCCACAGGTGACCCAGAAGTTTGGCGTCCCAGGCCTGAAGCAGGCCATGGAGTGGTTTGGTTATAAAGGAGGCTTCTGTCGTGCTCCCCTGCTCCCATTAAGCGAAACACAAGTGATGGAACTGCGCCAGCATTTCAGCTCCCATGGCTGGCTCTAAAGGGCATAGCAGCTCTACACAATGATTGGAATGCTGAAATGAGTAGTAGGTCTGTTGCTATCTAGCCTGGCATCAGTTTTCACAGATTTTTTTTTGTCACTTAGTGAAATACAGCTCATTTAACATATAGCTTATTCACTGGCATGATTCACTGGAAATCTGAGAAATGCTATAGCAGTGAAACAAGGGAAAGAAAGCCCAAGGATGGTGCTTGAAACAAGCAAATGCTATGTTTTGCAGAAGGCTAGGAGCCCAGAACTCTTCTCTCCATGCAGGCTTTCTTCCTTCTTGCTTAGAATGTCCAACCATTTCTTCAGATACACTATATCTATTGCCCATACACTATGCTGCTGCTTGCATCAAATTATCTGCTATAGAGAGAGCATTCCCTGATTCCAAGAATCACAGGTCTGTGCCATCTCCGTTGTTCAGACAAAAATGGAAACAAAAATGTTGTTGCACCTTAAAGACTGTTATATTTCAACATGAGCTTTCATGGATACATCCACTTCTTCAAACATATTAAAGCAAAACCATTGTCACCTTGTCAATCCATTTCCTGTGCCTATTTTCTAGGTAACTTTTGGTTTGGCTTCACTCCAGTATGCCTGAGGAAATGGATATATCCACGAAAGCTCACACTGAAATGTAACAATTAGCCTTTACAATGCTACAGAATTTGGCTTTAAACTTTTCTTTTAATCTCTTAATTTTATTTTTGTCTGGATATGCTTGCACAGGCTAACATGGCTACTTTTTTGAAATGTCCATTGGTATAGAAGTAGAACCCAGTGCTCCTGCATGTGTGACTTTCCAGGCCAAAATATCATTTATTCCATCACCTCCCATTCCCCGTGTATGAACTCTGTAAGGTCAAGTCAAAGAACATATGAGGTTGCCACGTTACTGTATGATCTCCTCCTCTAAGCCTTTAGTTGCCAAAAAATTCAGGGCCTGTGTCACTTAATCTGTAGGTTTATGGTATAGACTGAAGCCAGACTAATGACTAGTCAGCATCCTGAAGATATAGGGTGGTTTATTTTGCAGACAGTGCTGCTTTGCAGTGCTGAGTTTCACTTGATCTTAATCCTCGGAAGACTGAGGTAGCATGGGATAGAATTAACCTCTACTAAAATATGTTGTATGCATCAGCATTCTATGTCATTGTGGGCATTCCACAGTTTCGATGATGGTGTATCCTGCTTGGCAAAGGAAAATATTGGGCTTGATTAGAGTGTGGTAATTTCACAATCCCCTGGGAGAGTTGTGCCTTCAACCAAAGGAAACTTGAATTACCCATGCAAGAGTACTATATAAAACTGAAATGTATTACTTTTTGTTGTAATTCATTCAGATTATTGGAGAAAGTAGTCCTGGCACCAGTAGTTGCACTTATAGCAGGTAGTCAGTAACAGTAAAGAACTAGTGCTTAAACAAGCACCCTTGTTTTTCTTTGCATTCTATTATGGTGCATTACAAAATACCTTTAGCTTTAAAACTTGTAGCCCTGAAGACATTCACAAAGGACTACTCCCATTATTCTTCATAACTGGCCATGCTGACTGGAGCTACGGGAATCTGGAATCCAGAAACACGGGGTGGAGTCAGATTGACCAGTGAAATTTTCCACTAAAGAAACAACAGAAGTAATGGGGGGAAGATAAAGAAAGGAGATGCATTAGTTCAATTATATGTACCGGTTTTCTTGATGTAAGGCAATAGTTCCAAAGCTTGGATCCCTGTATGTTCCTAGATTAAAATTCTCAGAAGGTGCATCCAGCACATCTAGTGGTCAAGGTTTCTGGGAGTTGTGGTCCAAGAACACCTAGGGATTCAAGCCTGAGAACCACTGAGCTAGGGAGTTCTGTCAAAAAGGATGGTTTTGAGAAGAAATTTCAAAGAAATAAGGGAGATAGCATCCGACAGATGTTCTGAAACCTTGTTGCAAGCATAAGAGGCATGAAAGGTGCAAATATTTGAGGGGGCAGGAAACCTTCCAGTAATTGATGGCAGTGAAGTAGGGAAGCAAAGGCCACAGAGAGTCAATGTGATGGGGTACAGGCAAGAATGTTTTCCTGCATCTTGACACATACAGAAAACCAACCGTCACAGAGTGATGGTGTGGTGAATGACTTTGGAAGCAGAGGTCTTGGAGTGAGGTGAGACAGTGGAAAGCCAGAGAAGAGACAGTTGCCTTGATGCCACCATCAAATGGTTGCTCAATTGTCCATGCTATTATGGAGATGGAAACCTAAACTCAACTGTCTTGTAAAAACACAGTACATGATTAGTGAGACAGTTAAGTGCTTTGAAACTTGAATGCCTTGAAATTAAAGGAAGGGCTATAATGAAGTCAAGGCACTCAGGCTTCCAAGATATGTGACAGGCATCAAGGGGGAGAGGCGATATGGTACTTTATGTTACACATACATGTAAAACAATTGTTGATTGCATTTTTGTAAACAGGAAGCTTCAACTGCATTGGTTGTATAGCTAATTTATCTTCTTCTAACCAGGTTGAAAAATATCTTAATCCAAATAATCCACCAAGAACAATCGGGTTTTTTACCAAAAAGACAGATGAGAAAACAATATAAGAATACTATTAAACACCTTAGAATACTGTGAAACACATACGGAAAAACAAATGGCTATGATCTTCCTTGACGCGAAGAAAGCTTTCGACAATTTCAATTGGAAATTCATGCTACAACATCTAGAAGTAATAGAAGCTGGGAAAAGATTTACAAAACTAATAAGAGCCATTTATACACAACAAAGTGCTAAAGTAAAAGTCAATGGAGAATTAACGAAATGCAGTTGCAAAAAGGAACAAGACAAGGATGCCCTCTATCTCCTCTACTTTTCATTCTTACGTTGGAAGTGCTTAACAATCAAATTAGAAGTAATGAGTTGATAAGAGGATTAAAAATAAGAGAATACAAATTACAAGCATTTGCAGACGACCTGGTTTTTATATTAGAAGAACCAACTGAATCAATAATACCATTGATGGAAATATTAGCAACGTTTGGAGAGTTAGCTGGGATGAAAGTAAACAGGGGAAAAACAAAAATACTAGTCAAGAACATCAAAGAAGAGACAATAATGGAATTAATGGGAAAAACAGATTTCCAAGTTGAGAAAAAGATTAAATATTTAGGAATACAAATTACAAAAAAAAATACTACACTAGTAAAAGATAACTACATGAAACTACTAGATGATATACAGAAGGATCTCAAAAAATGGCAGAATCTACAATTGTCCTTGATGGGGAGAACAGCGACAATTAAGATGAACATTCTTCCCAGAATACTATTTCTTTTCCAGACTATCCCAGTATTACTTAAACAAACTTTTTTTCAAGATCTCAATAAGATGGTGATGAAATTTATTTGGCAAAATAAAAAACCAAGAATTAAAATTAAAGCTATGCAAGATACCAAACAAAGAGCTGGATTTGGCCTCCCTGATTGGAGTACATACTATAAAGCTTGTGTATTAGTTTGGATAAAGGAATGGATGACTCTTAAAAATAATAGACTACTCAAGCTGGAAGAACATGATCTGATGCTTGGTTG
Organism: Intellagama lesueurii; assembly: GCA_037013535.1. Lineage (NCBI taxonomy): Eukaryota > Metazoa > Chordata > Lepidosauria > Squamata > Agamidae > Intellagama > Intellagama lesueurii. The sequence continues at coordinate 216,126,047 of JBAJHW010000003.1, forward strand.
GCATGCATTTTTGTGGTACAAAAAAGCTAAAGAGCATAAATATTTTTACAACCATTTGATAAGAAGATCTCTATTAAGGTCCTGGGACAAGATACGATATCAGATATACAGGAAGATACCAGAGTGGATATCTCCATTAGAAGCTTTTACCCAACCCAACCTTATTGCAAATTAAAAACAAAAGCCGAGTTAGAGGAACAAGATATATAGATTGGTGGGCTAGAATACAACTGGAATCTAGATATGTACCCTGTTTTCCCGAAAATAAGACCTAACCTGAAAATAAGCCCTAGCATGATTTTTCAGGATGCTTGTAATATAAGCCCTACCCCAAAAATAAGCCCCAGTTAAGTGAAACCCCGCCCTCCACCATTGTGCAGCTACCAGAAGATGACATGACTGCATTTGAATAAATGTAGGTGTACATGGAAAAAAAAAACATCCCCTGAAAATAAGTCCTAATGTATTTTTTGGAGCAAAAATTAATATAAGACCCTGTCTTATTTTCGGGGAAACACGGTAAAAGATAAAAAGGAGGGTTTTTATGAAGAGCAAATACTCCTGGATAAAATACTATTAAAAACAGATGACATTGATTTTAAAAATGTATAAATTGTTATTAGAAATTAAGATGGAAGATGAAGTGCTAAAAGATTGTATGACCAAATGGGCGCAAAATATAGGGCATAATATTGATATTGATGACTGGGAAAAATATGGAAAATTAATATAAAAATTACAAAATCGGTGAACTTTAAAGAAAATATATACAAAATGTTCTACAGATGGTACATGACACCAGATAAGTTGTCAAAAATGTATAAAGGTACATCAAATATATGTTGGAAATGTAAATTACAAGAGGGAATCTTGTATCATATGTGGTGGACATGTAGTGAAGCAAAAAATTATTGAATACTAATACATGAATATTTACAGAAAATTCTATGTAATATACTTTTAAAACCAGAATTATTCTTATTAAATATGTTGCCAGAGAGTTTGGATAGGAGAGAGAGCCATTTGGTGATACATATAATAACTGCAGCCAGAATACTATATGCATGGAAATGGAAGAAAACCGAAATACCAAATCGTGAAGTACTTGTGGGAAAGATTATGGAAGTGGCGAAGATGGACATATTAATAGAAGCTTTGAAAGACAATTCAATCCAAGAAGCAACTGAAAAATGGGACCCTATATATAACTGAAAGCCAAATGTGATAATTTTAATACAAAATAGTCAAATAACTTTAGTTGAAATTATATAGACAACTAACAGACACAAAAGTCTTTAATGTAATGATATGTTTAAGTACAGATAATATGTGATAATGTATAGCATGATATATTATCATGCTATATCCTGAGTTATTTCCCTTTACCCTTGAAATAAAAAATAAAATAAAAAAATTAAAAAAAATTAAAAAAAGATCTTCTATATAGGCTGAACACATCCTGCCCTTACTGCTCTGTCATCTCTATGGGGGAAAAAAAGACAACGAGGCAGAGATCCAGCAACTGTTTATTTGGCCAAGGCCCTTACATGGGCAGAGACACAAAGGCACGAGGGTGGCATTGACACACAGACATTCAATGTGGATGTGAGCTGGTCACGCAAGGCTCCAGCATGGCACTTGGGGACACATACAATGCAGGTCAATGCTTGGCTAAGAACACCCCCCAGTCTTTAAACAATCCCATGCTTCACTTTAGTGCACAGGAACACAAAGTGGTTGGGCAGCAACGGTAGCTTTCTTAATCCCAACTCATCCTTCATCCTGCTAATACTATCAGTCTCGCTTCCTATCTCCTCACAACAGTTAGCTTCCCCTTATATTCCTCCAGTTTTGCACTTCCAGTCAGCCTGTATCTCCAGCAAGGAACCTCAGAAGTGTTGCTTTTTCCATGCACATCTTTGACCCAGCTTAATTTGTACTAATTTGTAAACCTTGGCAAAGAAACTCTTAGCTAGCATGGTCCATGGCCATAATGGTTAGAGAATCTGTGATATAATCTGTGATACTAAGATTACCCTGCAATCTTCATACCATAAATTATTCCAAAGATCCCTTCATAAGCCTATCAAAATGGTTCCAATGAGACAGATTTAAAATTCTTCTGATGGGACAAAATGTTTTCCTTTAAAATCACTATTTCTGGGAGCAGCTGTCTCTTTGGACCTAGTGAATGAAATGCGAAAGGTCACTGCTTATTTGGGGAACTCGCAGGACTGTGTGTTTACAATTATATATTATATAGTATGGGAAACAGGTTAGCATTTTGATATTAAATGGTTTTTTTTTAATAATTCTATTTTCAAATCATTTTTCTAGCTACTGAGGCAGCAAGGATAGGCTTAAAAACATTCGTGCAACACCTGTGAAAAGCATTCCAAAGGCAGGAGGAAGGTACTGAGAATACAGAAATTTTAGGGGCTAAGGAATTAATCTTTGGCAAAGCCATTTACCTTTTCCCGTGATTGACAACAGTACTGATGTGCCAATTGTTTTAATTTATATAACTGACAGCGAGTGCTGAGTTCAGGTTTGCTTGCTGCAGGAGATTGATCTTGGAAATGCAGCCTGTGTTATGTAGCACTGTGGTGCATGGATGCCCTGCAACAGCTTTGGAGACAAAATAGGTCTCCACCTCCTAGACCCTCCAGGTCAAGCAGTAAAGACCCCAAGGAAAGGAGGACAGCTGTGAAATGCTCATTTACCCCAATACCACCCCAAATATTCACACTGACAGTGTCCCTCACAAACAGGATGAAGCATAAGACAGCTAGAAAAAAGAATGTAAAGAGATCCAAGGTATTTTCTGGAGCAGACATTACAGCTGAAGCTGCCTTCATCATACTGATCTGCAAAGCTGGGGAAAATCATATCCAGGAGGTCTAGAATTCTAATCAATGTTGCAATTCTGCATTATTATTATTATTTGGATAAGGAAAGGGATATCTCGCTTCATGGAGCAGGAAGGAGGCAACTAGAGGATTAGGACCATGGAGTGGAATAGGAAACTGCTAAATGCAAGTTTCAAACAAGAGCACTCTGCCCCTGGAAAATGAGGACAATCTGGCTGTTTTTAGTACCTACCAGCTGCAATAGTCCAAAAGTGGGGAAAGATGTAAGAGTATCTTTGTGAAGCCTCACAACATACATGGGTGATTTGCTCCTTGCTCCCCATAGTAGATGGGGTAGGGAGTACAGATTTCATTGTGCCCGTCACAGCTGTGGGGCTATAGCATTAGCAGACTGCCCATGGGAATCAAGGGAATGCCACTGCCTTAGAAATGACAAACAATCTATTTGTATTAAAAAAACAGAGGCTCTGTAGTTGAGGTTTGGCACTAGCTCACACTCTGGGGCAAGCTGTTGAAGGAAACAGCCCAGGCAGACTGCCCAGCTGAGCGAGGTTGAGTTGAGATCATCTGCCTCCTAGAGATGTTGTCTATCTTGGTGACTCTTGCACTCCACGCTTCTGCCAATCTGCTGACTAGGCTGTAGTTCATGGGAGAGTCCTGGGGTCAGGTGCTTTAGAGTTTGCACCCGTCATGCTGTGAGGCCATGTGCCAACTTGGAGGCACTCTGTGCACGCTGCACAATTGCCTGGCACTTCTCCCGTCGCAATAATTTATTGTTTTCAAAGAAGCCTTCATTACGGGGGACCCCGTGGGAGCCATCAGGAAATGTAAGAAGCCCTGCAGGAGAAAATAAAACAACATTGGTATGGTTGCAGAGCAGCAGATTTGCTGCACAGTGTGAGAGCACTCTGGCAAGGATCCTTACGGAGAGGGACAAAACAAGATGAGGAGGAGAGAATTCAGAATTGTCAGTCAAAGTCTATGCTGTATCTGGCATCTAGAGAATGATATCTGCCCAAGTCATTATATCTATTCTGCATTGCAACAATGCTTCCAAATATATGCTTTGCTATATTCAAAAATAAGGATTTTTTAGGACTCACCAAAGCCTTCGACACGTCCGCCCTTGAATTCTCCCTCGAAGATCATGTTGTCATAGCGTGTAAAGACTCCAACACCATTAAACGTCCCCTGCACAAATTCCCCTTCATACCTGAAGTGGTGATAGGAGTTTGTCAGGCTGGGGAACTGCTACCTACAACCTACAAGCAGATCCTGCAAGGCTTTTGAGAAGAATTGGAAGAATACACTGTTCATGAAAGAAAACTCAAGGCTAAGGAGGCATCACTGGCAGGTCTTTAAAAATGGCTTTCCAGTAACCCAGTGGCTACAGACAACCTGTGCAGATGGATGGATGGTAAAGCCAATACCAAAAACTGTTGCGTATGGCTCCAAGTCACATGTGCATGCTGACATTAAAAAAGGACTGCCATGCAGTGGGTAGCAATTCACAGACATTCTTGACATTCAGTTACACAGCAGAGACAGCCTCTACTACAGATTCTAATTGACTCTTCTTTTCTTAGGGCCTCTTAGGTCATGCACATGCACCCACTTTATATACTAGTCCAGAGTAGTGCCAGTGTGCCCACAATCCTGTACCCACCTGGAGCCATCTGCAAAAGTGAGCACCCCACAGCCATTGAAGAGACCATTCTCAAAGTGTCCCAGATAAATGCTGCCATCAGCAAATGTCAGCTGCCCAACACCATGCCGGCGTCCTAATCAGAGAGAACAACCAGTATTGCTCTTGTGCCAGTTGTCCAAAAGGAGACCACTGCACTCAGTAACCCACAAATTAACAGGACACTTTCAATTGGAAAAGGAGAGCAGAAAGTGGACAGTGGTAGTGGCCATGCTGACTGAGCAGGCGTGCAGAGCAAGAATGGAGAGAAACCCTGCCTTTGCTTGTTCTCCCCACTTACCATTCCTTGACAAGGCATGCTGGGGCTCATTATACAGTTGTACACAGACACAAATGCAGGCACAGGACCTTTCCTAAAGAGCTTTGTGGACCTCAAGGAACAGTATCAAATTGCTAGCTTTTTGCATCCAGTGAAGGTTCTCAGACACTGTAATGCATCACATGCATATCCCTAAGGAAGGTTTTCCAACACTACACAGACAAAATGGGACACAGGAGGCAAAAAGGTGAGGGGCCAGGGCAGAGAAAGCACAATCTATCTAGAAGCAAAGTTACATTTCTGATTAATTCCTGCTTACAAGAATTAAGGGTGTCAAACCCTGTTTTCCACACAGTACTCTAGAAGGGCAGAACTGCTGTCTAGCCTCAGCTGCCCATCCGGGAGTCACTTTTATTCCCAAAATGCAGGAAAGCATAATAATAATAATAATAATAATAATAATAATAATAATAATAATAATAATAATAATAATAATAATAATAATAATAATAATAATAATAATAATAATAATAGAAGATAACACATTGTGTTAGGATTGGGACATTTCAGTCAGGAGTTTCTAGGTTAGTCTTCCCCCATCTGGCATCCTTCTAATATGGTGGAATACACCTTCCATCATCCCCATCTACTACAGCCATTGGCAAACAGCCAAGCTTTCTGGAGATGATGGGGTTGGGGTAATACACATCTGGAAGGCATCAGGTTAGTGAAGGACATTTTAACTTTTCCCTAAAAGGCATAGAAGCATATCACTACTAGTTACAATTATAATTTCAGCCAATCAGATGTTTCAAAGACATCCAGTTCTGGTTCATGTAACAATGGCAGCCATTATCTGATGGAGGGTTGCCCACAACTTGCCCAGCCTCACTCACCTTCCTTCCATTCCCCACAATATTCCTCCCCACTGGAGTAGATGAAGGAGCCCTTGGTCAGGGTCATGGTGTCAGCTTTCAGGAAGGGAGGACAGGAGCTGTAACAGAGGGTGCAGGTTTATAAGCAAAGCATTAAACTGTAATGTGGGGAAGAGCACTTCAGAACTGCAGAAAGATACAGCAGGTGGGAAAAGCAGACAGCGGTGCCCTCAAGACATGACTTTGGGGGAGGGGGGAAGAGACCAAGCCTCCACACAATAGAACAAGTAGGAGGGCACTCCAGTGCAGCTGGACTGCCTGGGTTACTGTGCTTTGTAGTAAATAAAATAATGCATTAGTTCCCAACCTTGGGTGTTCTTGGACTAAAACTCCCAGAAGCCTTCACCACTACCTGTGCTTGCCAGGATTTCTGAGAATTGTAGTCCAAGAACATTTGGGGACGCAAGGTTAAGAACCACTAATAATGCAATTACAGTAGGACCCCTGTATCCACAGGATCAGTATTTGTGGTTTCACTTATCCACACTCTGAAAATATTAAAAAATATTAAAAGAAAAAAATCCAGAAAAAGCTACAGTGGTGCCTCGACTTACGAACTTAATTGGTTCCGGAACTCTGGTCGTAACTCGAAATGGTCATAAGGTGAAGCACCATTTCCCATAGGAATGCATTGAAATGCAATTAATCAGTTCCGGCTGAAGAAAAAAATCACCAAAAAACCCCCACAACACTGCAAGACCCATCAGAAATGCGATTAATCCGTTCCAGCCGAAGGGGGGGGGGAAAAAAAAAAAACCCAGAAAAGCAAACAAACCCTGCAAGACCCATCAGAAATGCCAAAAAAAGAAAACCAAAAAGCAAAGAGAGAGTGCAAGACGCATCGGAAATGCAAACAAAAAACCCCAAAAAGCAAAGAGAGAGTGCAAGACGCATCGGAAATGCAAACAAAAAAACCCAAAAAGCAAACAGAGAGTGCAAGACCCATCGGAAATGGGGAAAAAAACCCCAAAAAACAAACCCTGCAAGACCCATCACAGCATAGAAACACAATCCCACCACCCAGCCCAAAACCACGCTGCAAAACCCACCCAGAACAGTTTTTAAAAAGCAGAAAGCAGCACCTTACCAGGCAGTCTAACTGCTGGGGCGAAAGAGCTACAAAGAAGCAGCCCCTTCGCCACCAACGGTTAGCAATTTGAATTCCCCGCCTTTTTCCCCTGCCTTTTTCTGGTTGTAACTCGAAGCTCCGGCCGCAAGTCGAAGCAAAATTTTGCAGCCAGAGCTGGTCGTAACTCGAAATGGTCGTATGTCGGGACGTTCGTAAGTCGAGGCACCACTGTATTTTCACATTAATAATAATAATAATAATAATAATAATAATAATAATAATAATAATAATAATAATAATGTAGTACCAGAACTAGCCACTAGAGGGAGCCAGAGACTATGCCAGCGATGACAAACCTGCGTGCCACAGCTGACACGGAGAGCCCTCTCTGCTGGCATACGAGCCATAAGTCGGATCGCTATCCCCGGCAGCCAAACCTGAGGAGGCGGCTGCAGCCATGGTGCTAGCACCTCGATAGGCAGCAGGCCAGGATCCGGAGCAGCTGATGCTGGTGGGGGTTGGGCCCGACTAGAGACGGATCCGGAGTGGGGTCTGGAGGAACCTCCATGCCCGGAATTCCCCCTTCCGCCGCCACTTCCGCCGCCTCTGCGGCCTGCTGGTTCCCCCCCCCCCAAGTTTGGACACTCGGGCTCAAAAAGGTTAGCCATCACTGGACTATGCTATGAATACTTGTTATTTAAGAATACATTGCATGGTTGCTGGTGCCCTCTAGTGGCCAGTTCTGGTAATGCATGTGAAGGGTAGTGTAAATAAAATTAGAAAACATCATGAAATAAAATTGTGGAGTGGATGTATATAACTGGGACCTAACAGAAAATACTGGAACATGGAATATAATTGTTGAGCATCCCAGATAATCAGACTTTCTCCCTTCAATATACTCCATTCATTCATTAATCACACACCTCTTTTTTCTGCTACCCTGCCTATGAATAGCCAGCATTCTATGCCCACTGAGTATAGATATTTTGCCTCAACCCATCCCTCAATTTATGGATTAAAAAAAAATCCTGGGGATTCTCTCAAATTTCAGGATTCTTTCTTTTACATAATCTGTGCTGTTTTCATTACATTAAGAGAAATGATTTCAACTAAACCTTAAAAAGAACTTTCTGACACTAAGAGCTGTTCAGCAGTAGAACAGATGGTGTCAGGAAACTGTGGATTCTTCTTCATGGGAGGTTTTTAAACAGAGGTTGGATGGCTGTCTGTCAGGATTCCTTTAACAGGGGACTTCCTCTTTCTGCAGATTGCTGGGCTCTATAACGCTTGGGGTCCCAGCTGTTCTCTTTTCTTCTAAAAAGTTGTCATTGCAAAATCATGGAAAACTTTGGAGAATCAAAAAATATGCCTTCTAATTATATTTTACTGGTCCAATAAAGGTGTTGCCCATCTCTGATTTATTCAGGGACTGTACATAAATGCAAAAGATTTTTCACTTGGAAAATGTGTTCCGTCTTAGCACACAGAATTAACATGTGTAGGATAGTTAATAGTGACCAGGGGCAAACCTGTTAAAAAGAATAACCTAATGTTACACACGGTATATTGTTTCCTTTAATATCTTTTAGTCTAATATATATACAATGCCCATTTGGCATTCTCCGACCTGGAGTACGCCACCCTCCCCTGCTTTGATTCATGTTCCTCAATACTGTATCTGAGGAATCCTAATTAATCTCTTAAGCACTACCAAAATAGAAGAGACAGACAAGTTGCATGGCTTTCTGCTAGAAGGGAGTGGATCAAGACTCCCATACTACTTATGACAGGTCATTAATGGCCTGTGAGCAAACCATTGTTTAGCAGAATGAGTTTTGAGCTGTTTGTGCACTGTAAGTATTATAGCACATTGCACATTTATACTGGATATTATAAAGTATTTACTGCATATTGCAAAACATGGCCTCTCAGCAAAAGATAGATGTTTTTCCTCAACATAATAAGGACATTTTGTACTCAAGATTTTGTTCTGCCTTTCCTCTAAGGACCTCAGGACAGCATGCATAGCTCTTCCCCTCATTTTATCCACAGGACAATCCTGCGAGGTAGGTTACACTGAGAGAAGATGAATAGCTCTCAAATGTAAGTGGTGCAATGTTTTCTCCCATGTGGTATTTTCTCCCAGCAGATGAGCAAGGCTGCAGCCATGGCAGCTCATCGCTACGCTGTCAGTTAACCTGAAATTCAGCTCTTTGCAGACTTTTGTCCTGTTTCTCTGTGTCCATGATGCACAGAGCAATTTACTGTCTCTGCTAGACAAACATATCTATTAGTTCCACAGGAAATTAAACCTTACAGCTCAGGTTGCTATTGCTTGTTGCTTTTATTACACAAGACTAAACACAAATGCAGCCGGAGCACAAAGGGTTGTCCCGCCATAAAAGATTCATGTGTGGAGCCCATCTGATCTGTGGACACAACCTGGTATTATCTGTCATAAAAACATAAGAAGAGTCATGCTGGATAAGATTAAAGGTCAGTCTAGTCCCGCGTTCTGTTCTACAGTGGCCAACTACAGGAAGTCCACAAGCAGAACAGGAGTGCAATGTCACCCTCCTGCTTATGTGACCCAGCAACTGATACTGAACCTGTTACTGTAATGCTGGAGCTAATAGCATGACTAGTAACTTTTGATAGTTTCATCTCCATTAATCTATTTACCTCCCTTTTTAAAATTAATAACACTGGTGACCAGCACTGTATATTGTGGCAGTGCATTCCATAGTTTTCATAACTGAACTTCATTTTACCTCTCCTGAATTTTCTATTGTTCAGCATCATTGGATGACCCTAGGTTCTAGTATCTGTAATAAGAAGAATAAGAAAACCCTCCCTATCCACTTTCTCCATACCTTGTTTACTTTACACACTAGGGTCATGTCCCCCCAAATCCTTTTTCCTTTTCAAAGCCAAGGATTTTGGAAACCTGGGGCAAAGCAGTGGGAGAATGACCCTCCTTCTCTATTTGTTCTTTCAGCCTGCTTTAGAGAACTACATAAGGAAGAAACTGCATTCTCTCTGCTGAGTAGCGCTGGTGGAATACATTGATTGTTGCCATGAAATCTGCCTTTTACACTCAGCTTCAAGATGGTGATTGCATACTAGATGGAGAATTGCAGATCTCATGACTACATCTGGTTTAATTTCTGAATGTTTCTTTTTCTTCCCCATTCACCTTTTTTGTACCATCGTATGAAGACTTCTGGAGAACATGAAAGCTCACACACTGTTTGTGGCATTCTGGTTAGTTTAATGCAAGTATTACCCAAAGCACGGTTGGGGGTTTGCCCCACAAACACACAGCTCTCCTCCCCATTGCCTTTTATTTTTAAATGATTGTTAGTAATAGTCTTCATGTGAACACTGGAAGTTTTCAGGTGAATATGCCCAGATTTCAAACTTTATTCATCCAGACACTTACCTATACCTGATAACTGTTGTCTTCAGCAAGCTAAGATAATTATATCTGGAAAATACTTTATGGTCAAGTGGGCACTATGCAGGTATTTAGCATCTTGCACTCCTACAACCACTTGAGGAAGAAGTCTTCCCATTCTGTGCATGTAAAAGGAGGGTCCCACATGAAGTAGAAAGTGGCAGCCATATAATTCTGTCACTTGAAAGTTCCTTGGCTTCATATTATATCTACTGCAAATCCAGGTGCTGTTTAGGGAAGTTTGATGCCTAGTGACTGAAGATAACACTGCAGTCTTCAAACACCAGGAGACATTTCAATAAAAACATATCAATTAATATATATGCAATTTTAAGTGACTAGGTTTTATAATTTTATTTATTTATTTAAAATATTTTCCCCACCTTTCTCCTTAAAAAAGGACCCAAGGCGGCTTACATCATTAAAAGACAAAATTTAAAGCTAAAAACAGTAAGTACACAAATACTAAAAAAGATTAAACAAATGCCACACTAATAAATGGTAAACAAAAGCAACACCAAAAACACATTTAAAGTGGAAAGGCACAACAATCCATTTAAAAGCCTACTCAGGCAGCCAGTCATTATGAGAAAGCTTGTCTGAAAGAAAGGTCTTCACCTGCTTGCAGAAGGACAGCAAAGATGGGGCCAGTCTAGCCTCTTGTCAGAGGAAGTTCCAAAATCTGGGGGCAGCGACAGAAAAGGCTCTCTACCGTATCCCCACCAAACGCACCTGTGAAGGTGGAACCAAGAGCCTCTCCTGATGATCTTAACTCTTGAGCAGGCCCATAAAAGGAGATATGGTGCTTGAGATAACCAGTGGTTCTGCTGTAACAGGGAGGTTATATGATTCCTGTGACCAGCCTCAGTTAGTAATCTGGCTGCCATGTTTTGAACCTGCTGACGTTTCTGAACACTTTCCAGAGGCAGCCTCAGGTAGAGTGCTTTACAATAATCCAGCCAGGATGTAACCAAGGTACGTGCCACCATGCCCAGATGAGACCACTCCAGGAATGGGAGCAGTGGGTGCACTAGTTCTAATTCTGGAAAGGCACTTCTGGCCACTGTCAAAACCTGGGCATCCAGGCTCAGAGATGAACCTAGGAGTTTCCCCAAGCTGCACATCTGTGTTTTCAGGGGGAGTACAACCTCATCCAGCACAGGCTGCATCCCTATTCCATGATCTGCCTTTCAACTGACCAGGAGCACCTCTGTCTTGTCTGGATTAAGTTTCAGTTGATGGTATTGAAAGCCGCTGAGAGGTCCAGCAGAACCAACAGGGACATACTCTCCCTGTCCAGTTGCTGGCATAAGACATGCACCAAGGCAACCAAAGCACTCTTCATCTTATAACCAGGCCTGAAGCCAGATTGAAATGGATCTAGATCAGTGTTCCCCAACCTTTTCTGTAGTGCGGACCGGCGGAGCCTCTGAGGGAGGTGGGGCGGCCCCTCGCGCTTCTGCTCTCCGACGCACGCGCAAAGTGGTTGGGGAGCGCACGCGCCTAAGGCGCGTGCGCTCCCCCACCACTTCGCGCATGCGCAGAAGCGCCTGCCCACCCGTGCACCCACCCCACCCCTGCGCGCGGGCGCATGCTTGAAGGCGTGAGGGAGTGTGTGCCAGCGGCGGCAGCCTGGGAGTCTGAGCATGGCCGGGGGGCTCCCTCTGGCCGCTCGCCTCCCGACGGGCTCCAACGAGGCTGGGGGCGGGGCTCCTCGCCGCCCTCCGCGGGAAATTCAAATGCAGCCGCTGGTTCCGGAGCTGGAGGCAGCGGCGGCGGCATCGGCCTGCTCAGGGCAGCGAGGAGTGCCGACCCCGGCCTCTTTGGAGCCTGCTGGGAGGTGAGCGGCCAGAGGGAGCCCCCCGGCCATGCTCAGACTCCCAGGCTGCCGCTGCCGGCACGCACTCCCTCACCCCTTCAAGCATGCGCCCGCGCGCAGGGGTGGGGTGGGTGCACGGGTGCGCAGGCTGGAAAGGCAGCAGCACGGAGCGATCCCGAGGCTGGAGACAGAGCCCGGGAAAATCAAAACACCTCCCCACCGAGCTCCTGCCTCCTGCCTCAGGGTCTCTCCCTGCTTCTGACTTTCCAGCCAGGCTGGAAAGGCAGCAGCACGGAGCGATCCCGAGGCTGGAGACAGAGCCCGGGAAAATCAAAACACCTCCCCACTGGGCTCCTGCCTCCTGCCTCGGGTCTCTCCCTTCTGCTGACTTTCCAGCCAGGCTGGAAAGGCAGCAGCACGGAGCGATCCTGAGGCTGGAGACAGAGCCCGGGAAAATCAAAACACCTCCCCACCGGGCTCCTGCCTCCTGCCTCGGGTCTCTCTCTGCTGCTGACTTTCCAGCCAGGCTGGAATGTCTTGGCGGCCCGGTGGGGCTTAAGCCACGGACCGGCAATGGGCCGCGGACCGGGGGTTGATGACCTCTGATCTAGATAATCCATCTCATCCAGAAACCCTGGAGCTGAGAAGCCATGCCCTGCTGCAGCGCCTTGACCAAGAATAGAATATTAGAAATTGGTCAGTAATTATTCAGAATCGTTGGATCCAAGGAGGGATTTTTCAACAATGGTATTACTATTGCCTCCTTTAAGCATGCTGGGATCCTACCCTGCTGCAAGGAGGCATTCACCACCCCTTGTACCCACTCAGCCAGTGCCTCTCTGTCAGCTTTTATAAGCCAGGAAGAGCAAGGGTCCAGCAGACATGTGGTAGCCTTCACCTCTCCAAGGGTCTTGTCCACACCATTAGGCTGCAGAAACTGACAATCATCTATTAACACAGGGCAAGCCATAGTTACATTCACAGGACCTGTATCAATTTTGAATCTGTGGTGTTTTAACAGAAAGCATTCTATTTTATTATTTTAGATTTATACTTGTTAAAACACCCTATAAGCTTGGGAGAATAGAAAAGTATTAGTCTGGTGCTGATTTCTGTTTCACAACCAGAGGGCCATCACAAAGGAAACCTTATTTATTTATTAATTAAATTTGTACCCCACACCATCTGGCAACCAGACCACTCTGGGCGGCTAACAACAGTATAAACAACAATATTAAAACACGATAAAAATAAATAAATTAATACAAGCCAAAAAGGGTAAATTAAAACAGACGGCAATAAAGGTGGAAAAAGGGTGATGGAGAAGATGACTAAAAGGGAGGCTGAGATCTTAATGCTCCAGGAAAGCCTGACGGAAGAGCCAAGTATTCAATGATCATTTAAACCCACCCAGCAAGGGTGCCAGGCAGATCTCAATGGGCAGGCTGGCCATCTTCCAAATTTTTCACTGAGGGATACTCAGAGGAGAGTCTCTGGTCCATAGGATATGAGTAAATACATGCAGGAAGAAGCATTCTAACAAGTATCACACTATCAAGCAATGTAGAGTTTTACAAATCAAAAACAGCATTTTGAATTGGGCCAAAAAATAAACCAGATACCAGTGGAAGCAATTACCAAGGTAATGCTGTATCCCTCTGTGAGAAGGGGGACAGATCCGTGTGAACTGGAGAATAAAGGACGAGAAGAGAAAGAGAGTGAGCCATCCCCTCACACGTCTAGAGGAGGAAAAAGATAGAGAGGATGGAGATAGAGAGGTAGCTAAGGTTACGGAGAAGGTGAAAGAGCTGAAGGCAGGAGAAAAGGGGGAGGAGTTAGGGAAGACAAGAAGAAAGGAGGTAGATGTCTTCTTGACAACGGAGGAGGGAGAGAAGTCAGGGGAAACAAGAAAGGTGGTGGTTTTGGAAGACGAATGGCAGGAGGAAGGAGGACCGAAAGTGTTTAAAATACCTCAGAAGGGAGAAATAAGAGATGGATGTCGCGAGAGTATAGATCCAGTTAGGAAAGGGGGTGGTGAAATTACCAATAGAAGGATTAGGACCTGAAGAATGGACCGTGCTGGTATACCCTCGAGGACGGGGTCCTTGGAGGAAGGTAATCCGTCCGGGACCTCTCCAGCCGAACGAGAAGCCACCCGAGGGAGACTGGTCTCGTCATCCCTGCTGCGGGATGATATGTGCAGTGAGGAGTGGGTGTTTGAGAAAGCCAACCGACCAGGAGCTATTCGGACATTCTCCCCGTTGATGAAGGAAAGTTATGGAGAAAATTTACCATTATTGTGGACAGATTTTCCTGTAGATTTTGGTCACGTTGATCCTACAGAAGTTATTGTTGAGAAACCTAAGAGTTCTGTTAATAAAGAGTTTGTTGTTAAAGAATCTTCTCTCTTGTCATTTCCCGCCAAAACTAAGGAACTGTCAGACTCTGACAAGGAACCCTATCACAGTCCGACAGTGTCCCTGTCTGAGTGCTGTCCCTTCTTGAGGAAAAGGGTGCTGTCCCTAGACCCAAGAGAGCTATGATGAACAGAAGGGTGACAATCTCTGTCAAAAAAGTGGAGGAGTTGGAAAAGGCAGGAAAGACTGTGGGGGAGGTGAGCAGATTGTTAGAGAAGGCAGGAGTGAAGGAAGAGGAAGAGGCGAAAGTATGTAAGGAAAAGAGAGAAGTAGTGGATGCTGGAGTGGTGGATATCAAGGTGAAGCAAAAGATCCTTCCCCCGGGATGGCAATGGGTCTGGTTAGAGAATCCCTGGACAAATGAGTGGGAACAGCTCATGGTGCCCCGAAAAGAGGCAGAAAGGAGATTGGAAGTGGTACCAGTGAAACTTCTCATTGGGGGGGAAACGAGGCCTATGAGTGGGGGAGAAGATTAGAGAGGAGAGACCCAAAATTGCTCGGGAGAAACAAGAGAGGGATCAATGACTGAGAGCCTCTGGGACAGACAGATGCACAAGCCCGGGGTATATCTTAACCAGCTCAACTGCACACCGAGCGCAGGGGGTGCCCATGCTGTCAATTTCATCAGACCCGCCTGTGGCGGAATGCCCACGTCACTCCTGTCTATCATAGCTGAAGCTCAAGTGCAGGAGCCTATGAGAAGACAGGAGGGGCGGAGTCAATTAGACAGTTAGACAGAGGGAGGCAGTTAGAGAGGAGAATTGGACAGTTAAGGAAAGAGAATTGGAAAGTGGGAGAGTTAGAGAGAATGCGAAGGAGATAAATGGAATAGTAAAGCTAAATAGATAGAGAATATTAATTAGTTGGTTAATGTGAATAAGTAAATACAACACCTGAATAAGCAAACGTGTAATCAAATATAAGAAGTTTTAATGAGTGATCCTACACAATAATAAAAGAACATCTGTGATTTAAAAACCAAAAGATAAATAAACAAGTTATATTGGCAGCACGTGTCTGATGCATATATGGTGCAGTGTGGATGAGAGATCCACTGGTGGTAGCGGAAGAAAGAGTAAACGTATCCAGAGAGTGAACCTGTGTTTGGGGGAAACAAACAGGGAACACTGGGTGGAACGTCACAGTGGTGGCCAGCGGTGGAATGCGATTAGATTCCAGTAAGCCGAAGTAAAAAGAGAATTTTCTGAGTCTAAGGTTCCTGTTAGTCAGGGACTGTCATGAAGGAGTGGATAACTCTCTAGAGCTTTTGGTGAAAAGCTTAGTAGGGACTCCGGATCGCAGATCTTGGGAGAGACTAAGAAAGGAGAAGACTCTGAGGAAAAATTCTGTGGTTTGAGGTTACCTCACGCTTAGATTTGAAAGACCAGTGGGCTAGCATGGATCCTAGGCTCTAAGAAGGGAGCACTGAGGGGACAAACGCGGAAGCCAGGATCAAGAACATACCTAAGGTGACTGAAACTAGCAGAGGCTTGAAATTTTTTTTTTGGAAAAAATAAATAATTCTGAAATAGTTTGGTGTCTGGAGGCAAGGAGATATAGTGTCTCAGACCAAGGAACAGCGTGGCTGGGTGCCAGAAGAAACAGAGTAGCAATCCGTAGCTGCCAACGGAGGGCTACAGAGTAACTCTCTAACTCAGAAAGAAAAAAAAAAGCATTTTAAACAGAGGCTTGACTGTCTATCTCTGCAGAATTAACCAGCTTATCCAAATAAATACAAATAAACATGCCTCCTAAACGAGGGAAAAAGGTGGCAATGGAGGTAACTAATCCTCAAGATTTACCTCATGAAGTGGAAGGAAATAGAGTCCCTCTTGAAATATCTGAACAGGAGGAGACTCAGGAGGAGGATGCCTCAGGGGGAGAAAATATGTTAACCTCCCAAGAGTTTGAGAAGTGGAAATTGGAACAGGAATTCCAGTTAAGATTAAAGGAATTAGAAATAAGAGCTAGGGCTGAGGAAAAAGCTGAGGAAAAAGCTAAAGAACTACAGCTCCGGGAATTACAAATGAGAGAAAAAGCTGAGGCTGAAGCCAGACAACTGCGAGAAAGAGAAATGGAGTACCAATTAGAAATGAAAAGATTAGAAGTGATGGCCCAAAACAATAACAATAACAATAATATTAATGCTGAGGGAAAGTTCTCAAAATTAGACCTAAAGAAATTTCCTCAATTTACAAAAGGTGACTGTCCAGAATCATTCCTTATTTCATTTGAGCGTGCGTGCTGGGACTTTGATGTGAGAGGTGGAGAACGAATGATTGTGCTAAGGTCTGAGATAAGTGGGGATTTAGCAGACATTTATTCACAAATGCCCTTAGATCAAGCCAGAGACTATGAGGCTTACAGAAAATTGGTTTTCTCGAGGTTTGGGATCAATGCTGAACACCTGAGACGAAAATTTCACGCCTTGATTAAAAAGCCTGAGGAATCATACTCTCAATTGGGGGCAAATTTAGTTAGATGCTTGAAGAAATGGATAGAGCAGGAGAATGTCACGTCACTAGAAGAAATGAAAAATATAATAGGGCTAGAGCAATTTTATTCGGTTCTACCTGGGGATTTGAAATATTTAGTCAGAGACAAAAAGCCCAAAAATGTACAAGAGGCAAGTGAAACTGCTGACTTTATAAGTGATATAAGGAACCCCAGATTCTCTGAGGTAAAAATTGGCAGGAAAGTTTGGGACGACAGAAGGAAAGGGCCCAGAGATTACCTCAGGAACAATCAAGCAACTGGAAGCCATTTTAAAGGCAAGCCCTCAGAGCCGAGTCACCAGAAATATAAGAGCTTTGAAGGAAAGGGTGACAAGTCCCCATATTTTGAACCCAGGGTCCCTAGAACATGTTATGGGTGTGGGGAGAAAGGCCATTTTATTGCTCAGTGCCAGACCACCAAGAATAGAGATGTTGGTCAGCAAAAAGGAGGGGGAAGTCTGCCCAAGAAAGTATATTATGTACAACAGAGGGGAGCTAAGGAAAACATTGAATCGGTTGCCATGACAACCCCAGTAACACAAAGGCCAGAGAGCCAGCAGGAGGAGACACCTATAGCTCATGTAGTTCAATGTTATTTTATCAAATGTGATCAAAATCTTCTGCGCAGTTCAGGAGATGAGATATATGTTAATAATATCAAATATCTTGCTCTCAAAGATTCATGCTCACAAGTGACCGTGTGTCATCCAGAGATCATCACCAAGAGAAACATGCTGGAAAATGAGACCATTTCTATTAAAGGGATTGGAGCTGAAATAGTGAAGCTGCCATTGGCAAAGATCCCCATAAAATATAAAGAGTGGACAGGAAATTGGATAGTAGCCATATCAGATCAAATTCCTGCACCTTGTTTAATAGGCCTGGACCTATCAGAGCATGTACAGAGTGTTTTAGTAACAACTCGCTCTCAGGGAAGGCCAATTGAAGATACTGAGGAAAATATGGGGAATCCTGAAATAATAGAAGGGAATGAAAGAGATGAAACAGCTGATCTAGTTTCTATGAGGAATCCTAGAAATATTTCTTTCATAAAAGAGCAAAGAGAAGACCCTACCTTAAATGAATGCTTTAAACAAGTTAAGGAAGGGCCCCTGACCCCTGAAAACCCTGAAAGATACAGTGTTAAGAAAGACCTATTGTACAGAGAAATATTAGTGAATCCTATGAAGGGAGGGGGGAACATTCTCAGACAACTAATAGTACCCTCCAAATACAGAGAAAGAATTATAGAAAAGGGACATAAAGACACATTTGCTGCTCATTTAGGGATCACACGTACAAAGCAAAGAATAGCTCAAATTTTTTACTGGCCTGGGATGGGGAAGCAGATTAAATTATATTGTCAAAGCTGTGACACATGTCAAAGGCAGGGTACTGGGAATGATAAAACTAAAGCTAAGTTGTGCCCTTTACCAATAATCTCAACCCCATTTCAATGAATAGGCCTAGACATAGTGGGACCCTTACCTAAAGTTACCAGACGGGGAAATAGATTCATTTTGTCAATAATTGATTATGCCACCAGATACCCGGAAGCTGTTCCCTTGCAAAATATAGAAATAGAGACAGTGGCAGATGCCTTATTAAATTATATGTGTCGCATGGGCTTCGCTTCCGAGATAGTTACTGATTTGGGAACCTCATTTACATGCAGATTAATGAAAAGGTTGTGGCAAGTCTGTGGCATAACTCACATCACATCCTCCCCATATCATCCCCAGACAAATGGATTAGTGGAGAAATTTAATGGGACCCTAATGCGTATGATTCGAGCTTACACCGCAGAAAATCCCAATGACTGGGATCACAAATTGCAACCCTTATTGTATGCGTATCGATCTGTACCCCAGGAAAGCACAGGATTTAGTCCATTTGAACTATTATTTGGAAGGAAAGTTCGGGGACTTTGCGTGGATTATCGAAAACTGAACCACGTCACTAAGCCTGATGCTTACCTGATGCCTCAGTTAGATGACTTGATCGAGACTACAGGGGGATGTCAGTTCATATCCAGTTTAGATCTGACTAAGGG
The DNA here is from genome assembly GCA_037013535.1 of Intellagama lesueurii. Taxonomy (NCBI): domain Eukaryota; kingdom Metazoa; phylum Chordata; class Lepidosauria; order Squamata; family Agamidae; genus Intellagama; species Intellagama lesueurii. Next base: position 216,145,129 of record JBAJHW010000003.1, read on the forward strand.
GTTCTGGCAAGTGGGGTTAGAACCCAAAGATCAGGAAAAGACCGCTTTTTGTAGCCCCTTTGGATTGTATGAGTTCCGGGTCTTAAGTTTTGGATTCAGAAATGCTCCAGCAACGTTTCAAAGACTCATGGACCAAACATTACAAGGGCTTAGGGAATTCACTGTAGCATACATCGACGATATAGGGATCTATAGTCAGACGTGGGAAGATCAGATGAGCCATATTGAAACAGTGCTACAGAGATGACATGAGACCGGGTTAACAGTAAAAGCTAGTAAATGCCAACTGGGTAGCTCGGAATTAAAATACTTAGGCCATGTAGTAGGGGGAGGCTTAATCAAACCCCTGGAATCTAAAATAGAAGTAATCAGTAATTGGCCTAGACCGATGTCCAAGAAAAAAATTAGATCTTTCTTAGGGTTAGTCGGCTATTATCGTTGCTTTGTACCAAATTTCAGCGAGATAGCCGCCCCTTTATCTGATTTGACACACAAAAGAAAGGCTGAAAAGATCCAATGGACGGGCGACTGCGAGGAGGCCTTTAGTAAGTTGAAGACTGCGTTGATGACCGGTCCTGTCCTGAGAGCTCCTGATTTCCAGAGAGAGTTCACTGTCTTCACGGATGCGTCCAACATTGGGTTGGGAGCCGTGCTGAGCCAGGCAGATGACAACGGAAACCATCATCCAGTAACTTACCTCAGTAAGAAACTGCAGGCGGGCAAGAGACATTTGTCCACGATTGAACGGGAGTGTCTAGCAATCGTATGGTCATTGCAGAAACTCAGGCCATACATATGGGGAAGACATTTTGTACTTTGCACTGATCATTCCCCACTTCTTTGCACTGATCATTCCCCACTTCTGAGAACTATAAGGGCAAATAACAACAAGCTAATGAGATGGGCCCTACTTCTGCAGGACTTTGATTTTGAGATTCGGAGTGTGAAAGGAACTCAAAACGTGGGGGCCGACGCGTTATCTCGTAGACCAGAGGACTGACAGATGGAAAAGAAGAAAAATGTAAATTGTAATGTTATATAAAATGTTCTATTTATGTATAAGTATGAGAGGTAATTAAAAATGTAATCTCGAGATGAATTAATGGTAAGTAGGGATAAAAGTAACAGAATTGTATTAAGGAAATTGTAAGTAATGCAAAGGTTGATAAATGTAATTTAAATGTGTAAAGTAATAAGATTAATGTGCGTTAAACAGTAATCAATAATAACAAGCATGCCTAGATACTGTATAAAAGAGTAAGAATATAAATATTGCTTAAAAGAGTAACTGATAATAGTATTGGAAAAATGTTTGAAATAAATTGTTAATTGCTTCATACGTTGTTCATGAGGGTAAACTACTATAAGGTTTCCCCCATGAAACAAACTTTTCCTAGGGGGGAGGTATGTGGCGGAATGCCCACGTCACTCCTGTCTATCATAGCTGAAGCTCAAGTGCAGGAGCCTATGAGAAGACAGGAGGGGCGGAGTCAATTAGACAGTTAGACAGAGGGAGGCAGTTAGAGAGGAGAATTGGACAGTTAAGGAAAGAGAATTGGAAAGTGGGAGAGTTAGAGAGAATGCGAAGGAGATAAATGGAATAGTAAAGCTAAATAGATAGTCAGAGAATATTAATGAGTTGGTTAATGTGCATAAGTAAATACAACACCTGAATAAGCAAACGTGTAATCAAATATAAGAAGTTTTAATGAGTGATCCTACACAATAATAAAAGAACATCTGTGATTTAAAAACCAAAAGATAAATAAACAAGTTATATTGGCAGCACGTGTCTGATGCATATATATGGTGCAGTGTGGATGAGAGATCCACTGGTGGTAGCGGAAGAAAGAGTAAACGTATCCAGAGAGTGAACCTGTGTTTGGGGAAAACAAACAGGGAACACTGGGTGGAACGTCACACCGCCGATGAAAGAACTTTTCCCTGTGGAGGATCATAAACCATTGGACATTATTGTTACAAACACATTTATGGAGCAAGGATTGAACCCCTTTCTCATGCCATTGGGAGAGGAGAAGAAGCTGGTTACAGTTATAGACCTTAATAGTTTTCTTGATTTCCCAGAAATAAATGTTGAGAGTTTAAACCCAGACAAAGTGTCCTGTTTACTCGATCTCACGGAGGAGTCCATGAAGAATCCACGAGAGGTAGGCAGCGAACCCTCACACCCTCCTTATGAGGAAAAGCTAAAGCAGTTGGGAATTTCTGATTCAGAAAAAAAATCAATGAAACAGGCCATATACATCATTAAAGCTGTTATTGTATACATGGTGTGGAGAAAGTGAACAGACTTCTCTTCTTTCCATTCTCATAAACCTAGTGCCTAGATTCATCCAATGAAACCGATATACAGTAGATTTTGTACAGACAAAAGAAACAATAGAAAAAGAGTACAGAAATAAAAATGAAACCCATCTCCACAAATTGTAATAATAGGCACCCATTTATCAAGTTTATTAGCCCATTAGCCATGACAATTAAATAGAACTTCCAGGTTCACAGTCAGCATGCAGTACATATTAGTTGCTTAGGTAAGTAAAAAGTGGGAAAGGCTATTGCTATCATGCATTACTTGTGTGAGATTCTTGGAAACAGGGTTAGGAACTCTAGATGAGATGGATCCTTGACTTGTTTCAGTAGTGCTCCTTTTACATTCTTATTTTAAGAATGTTTTTGTGATTATCTTCTATAGTTTATAATAAATATGTCATTGTCAAATACTGACATTGGAGACTGTGCTGCTAGACAACCATTAACTTTCTTTTGAATCTACAGCATCATTGTTCTGAGTATCAAAAAGTTATCCTGTTTTTTAGAGCAAGAATTTATGTATACAAGCATTATTTAATTGTTTACAGCAACAGTAATTTTGTTTATAAAATAAGTCGCTCAGATATATGGGAATCCCCAAGAAATAATCACATAGGCACAAGGGGAAAATACTATTCTCTCCAGTTCCTTAATGACATCTTTGATTCATGTTTAAACTTTCTTCTTGCACCTTTGTAATTCAATTTGAGGACAAGACCATGGCTAATCAATCTATTTTCAAAGTCTATGGTGAATGACAGCATAATAGTATATAGTTTTTATGGGAAATTTCCTAAATTTCTACCTTAATGGAACAGGAAAAAAAAACCTAGCAGCACAGTGAGGATGCTCCGAACCCAGATTTTAAGAGAACACTCAAGCCACATAGGAATGCATATAGCATACTGCAAGTTCAGGATAGAGAGTAAAGATAAGCTGGAAAATACACTGAGTATCAAGCTCTAATCCCCACAAAGAACCTAGACACCCAACCAAACACATACACTAGGAAAGTGTCATTGTCATGAAAATACACATTTAGTTGTCTTCTGAACTGGAACATAAAAGCTCATCTTTTGTCTAATGAGAAGTGCTGGGTGCAGGACTAAGTAGAAGGAGATCTACTTGCCTCATCTACCCACCCACCCACCCACCCAAGAGACCACACAATTGACTATTTGCTTCCTTCCAAACAGTTACAACAGACCACTGGAGCAGAGCAACCGCAGCTGCGTATCAGCAGAGTACAATCCTAGCAGTTTCTCAGAGCTATGAGGACAACCGCACCCACTCTGCAACCAGAAGAAGGTGGCATAACCATCACGACCCTTAAGAGGGAGGGATGGGCAATAGGGGAAACAGTGGCTTCCATCACAGGAATTACGATTCAATCAACAGGAAAGCTACAAAAGAGCACTATGTTCCAATGCCTACGGTTGAGTTCCCCGAGCCACTCACTACACCGACGCCCACTCACGGAACCCCACTTCACCCCAAGTCCTCGCTTACCCCCCCCCCCCGGTCGCATCCCTCACAATACAGTACTCCAATCGCGGCGGTCGATCTCCCTCACACACCTGGGCAGTCGAATTCACGCCTTCACAGCATCCTCCCGAAGTCACGCCATGCAGCCCGAAACCACACCCCTCCGGCGAAGAGATGACGGCGCTACGACTCCTCCTGACCACCGCTTCACCCCGACATGACACGCACGGCTACTTTTCTCAGAAGCATCCCTCCCTTGTCGCCAAAGCTTTCTTTCACCACCACCCCTCCCCGCCTCCGGGAAGGTTCAAGGCGGCACCCAGCCAGCCACGGGAATCCCCGGGTCGCTTTCTATCAGCTCATCGTCGTGGCACCCACCACGACCGCGCCCCTCACCTGCGCTCCAAGCGTCTCAGCAGCTGCCACGAGCCCCACAGCCGTTTGCTTTCCCCCCATCGGCCACCGTCTCCCTCCCTCCCTCCGTTCGTCCCCTCCGTCAGTTATGTCAGGCTTCCCACCGCAGTCACCACCGCCGCGGGCAAGCGCCCACCGGGAACCATCCCCTCACGCCGTTGGCTGTTACCCTAGCAACCAGGAGTAACGCGGCTCTCTATTGCCTAGCCTTCCGGCTCTGCTTTGATTTCCCCCTCCTTCACCTCAGCAGCCCTCTTTGTGAAGGGCACGGACATTTTGTACAGTGCAGCCATATTTGTGAGGGGCAAAAAGAATACCTTTCCCCCCCACTTTCTATGAGTGTCGAAAGGCTGCCATGTTGAGAGTCTCCTATATACCACTTTCTTCTGAGGGCAGGGTCTGTTGCGGGTCTCGAAATACGTAATTCAAGGTAGTGGAACGAGCAGTTAAGACAATAGCGATGTGTGTGGAGGGGAGAATGGGAACGATAGCGAGGTAGTTCTGAAAGCAATGATTTAAAACGCAAGGCATGTTTTTTCTTTAAATAATAAAAATAGAATGTGTAATTTTGTTGGTTTTAATCTCTTTTTTATTGTTTTACTGTTATACCCATGCTCCAAATACTGGGCAGTAAGGTTTGTTATTCAGGCACCATTATTCAAACAGAACCTTAAAGAAGAGAGACTTTAAATCACATCTCTCCTACTGATTAAGTAAAGTGGTATTTTATTCCAAGTTCATACAAGTTTGATGTAATCAAGCAAAGGAGTTAGAAATTTAAAATATTTCCAGAGAGATAGTGTTAATCTGTTTCATCAAGGACAAAAAAGAACAAAAAATAGATTTTTACAGGGCTTTCAAGGTGAAATATCCTAGAGATAGTTTTACCAGTGCCCCCTGATGAATTCCATTGCAAAGGGAGGGAGGGAGTCAAACCCTGGTCTCCTGAGTCTGTCAACCAGTACACCACACTGGTTATCTCAACATAACAAACCAGGTTTAAAAGAGAATAATTCAAGAGATGTACTTTTTCAGGAGGTCTTCAATTAGTATGGAATTTGTATTCATTAGCATTCTGATTTTGTAGAATGGTTTAAATCCAGTTTTTAGTCCCAGGTGGGATAGACCCATTGAATTAATGAGACTTAGGGCTTGTCTACACAAGTCCTTTTGTACTGGGTTGGTGTAGGCTAAATTGGGTCGTTTGAGTTCAGTTAGAGATGTGATGTGCCATTTGGTGTGATCCTTGCATCCAAGGATTTGTATTTCTGATATCATGAAGTGGATCAATAAATGAAGCACTTCAGGATATCGGCAAATTGAACACTTCCTCGCTCCTCAGTAGAGGGGCAGGGGACATGATTTTTTTTAAAAAAAGACTAGGAGACCATTGTTGATATGCTGCATCATTTAAAAAAAATATTTTCCTTGCCTTGTCTGAAAGGCTGGTGGAGAAACTGCCTGCAGCCAAATCTGTGGATTCATTTCCTCAACCTGTCATTTAAGACTATGCAAAGAAAATTTTTTTTTTCTTCCAAATGGCTAAACAACAGTCATAAGATCGAATCCACGCGACGGAGTGAGCTCCTGTTGCTTGCCTCAGCTCCTGCCAACCTAGCAGTTCAAAAGCATGCAAATGCAAGTAGGTAAATAGGTACCACCTCGGTGGGAAGGTAACGGCGTTCCGTGTCTAGTCGTGCTGGCCACGTGACCACGGAAACTGTCTATGGACAAATGCTGGCTCTACGGCTTGGAAATGGGGATGAGCACCGCGCCCTAGAGTCGGACACGACTGGACTAAATGTCAAAGGGAACCTTTACCTTTACCTAGGTTGTGGTATTCCTATTTGGAGTCTTTATCTTACTTTTAATTAACAGTAAATAAGGGATATAAACGAACATGTGATTTTGTTGATCCAAGCTACCTTTCATATTTTTATTGCCGTAAGTCAGTAGTCCATAGGAAATCCTTGTAGGGGGAAAATATGGATTAACTCAAAGGGCTAGTGACAATGGAAGCACAAGGAGAGAGAGAAACACTTTAATGCATAAAACAGTGTCCATTTTCTGTTTTCTGACTTGTTTTAAGTAGTTCCACTTTGGAAGAGACTGTTTCCCATGGAGAATCAGTGTGAGGAAGGTAGTAGTTATTTTCTTCCCTAGTGCTCAGCTGAGTTCAAGGACAGACATTGTTAGTATTATTTTCCAATTTTTTTCAGATTTGTTAGAATGGTCCATTAGGCCATTTCCCCACCTTTAAATGACTTTAGAATAGGGGCGTGCAGTTGTCACCCTTCAAATGCTTGTTCACTTACAGCTCTTATCAGCTCTAGCCAGCAGTCAACAGTAACAAATTATGGGATTTGTCTTCTAAAACATTTGGAGAGCCCCAGTTACTTTAGAATGGCAAAGCAAAGAGGAAAGCAGCAGATTGCCTCAAGTTCAATTTGTCAGAGAAACGAACAAATGGGGATGGCTTTCTAATATCTCTACCATTCAGCAGCAGTACCATTTGTTTGTTGTACATATTTTTGGTGAAACTGAGTGAGTTGCCTGGGGAATTCCCAGAAACTAGACCTTGCATATATCAGGGGTGTAACCTAATCTTTACTGCCCTTTATTTATTGCTACATTGCCCACCTCAGAAAGATAAGATACAGAAAGCTAAGAAGGTGTATTGGGAGCAAGAGTTTCATCAGCTGTGTAGGTTTGGCTTAAAGGAAAGCTTTTTTTGTCTATACATGACATTGGTCTGTAAGGGCCATAGGATTTGCTGCTACTTCTGCTAGAAGTTTACAGGATCCCAGGATCTTAAGAAGGGTAGGATAGCCCTGCTGCCCTTTCGAAACAACGTAGTGAGAAAGGGTTTGCTAAGGCTTTGCAGTAGGATATATAATATTCTTTCTTTGGAAGAAATGGGCCGCTGAGAGATGCTTATCGAGAACGCGTAGGACAGCAAATTAATGTTATGCACATGAGCGCACCGGTGTGGGGTTTTTGATATGATAGATGGTGACAGTGTCGCGGAGGAAACGTCCACCATGCTGAAGAAGGCTCAGTGCGGTACACGTGGGCGTGTCTTTGCAACGGGGCGGGAGGAATGCGATCTCTAGCAAAGGGAAAAGGGAATAATGGTACAACGGAAAGACTGAGTGAAGGCCAGGACTGTACTCTCGAAGAAGAGGAAGCGCCGGTTAGTGGAGCAGGGGCCTACTGAGAAAGCACAATTTTTACACGCAAGGAGTGGGAATCTGCCTACGCTAACTTCCTCCAACGTGCATGACTTGGCTCTGCAGGGGGAGGCAGCGTTCGAGACACAATGAAGGGGAGAGGCTATGAAAGCCGCTGGGTGGGGCTTTCGGGACTTGGACAGAACGAGCTCTGCGAGTGGCTCCCGGCCCCTTGAGTGGGCGCGGCTTCCGGGCACCCTGTAAACAGGGGGCGTGGCTTCGCTGTGATTGGCTGGAGTTGCTCTGGCGGAAACGGCGGTGGCCGCGGGGCCGGTGTCAGGTGATCTGAACTGAGCAGTCCCGAGCCGGAGAGCGCGGGGCCCTTGTTTGCGTGCGCCAGTGCCCACCGGGTTTGAGTCGCGCTTTGGTCCGATTCAGCCTATGGATGAGACGAGCCCCTTGGTGTCTCCGGAGCGCGGTCCAGCCCCGGGATATGGCCTGCCCGGAGGTGCCGTGCGCTCTCCGCCCTGCCCCGCCGCTCCCAGCACCCCCTCCGGACCTTGTCCCTGTCCTTCCCCTCCGAGTTCCCCCACAGGTGGCCGCGACCGGGAGCGCCAGCCTCTGCTGGATCGGGGCGCAGGTGCGGAGCGCGGAACTCGAGGGGCTGTAGGGACAGCCGGTGCGGCCCCCATCCAGCCTCAGGCTGGGTCGGGGACAGCGGCCGCCGTGGTCCGCGGCGAGCGGGAGCCCCGCAATGAATTCCCCGATGACCCAGAATTCGCCGACGTGGTGCGACAGGCAGAGTTGGCGAGCGAGCGTGGCATCTACCCTGAGCGCATCTACCAGGGCTCTAGCGGCAGCTATTTCGTCAAGGACCCGCAGGGGGTGAGAGATCAAGGCTCCGGGGCAGAGCATTTAGGCAGGGGTGCTGGAGAGTTGGGAAACATGGCTGGGCAATATGCGTAGGATCGGGGAGTCGGCTCTTTAGTTAGATAGGTCTTGTTGGCATGCAGTAGCCTTGTGCTGCTCTGTAGTGTCTCAGCAAAGGAACGAATCTGAAAGACCCCAGTTCGAATTTTGGCCCTACCATGACGTCGCTGGCTGGTTTAAGTGGCAAACCATTGGGCTTTCGCCTCAATGCCCCCCACCTGCAGTATTGGGGAGGAGGTAATAGTTAACCTGACTGACAGGTTGTTGTAATATTTGAAAGCAGTATATAAATAAGTGTACTTTTTATTATGTTTTATATGTATCCCCTCACTGGCCACTTCTCTGCCAGGCAAACAACACGACTAAGTTAACTGCCATCAGATGTCATCTTTGTTTCAGCCCCTCACCTTCTCTCATTCTGTTATGCCCTGGGCTAGACCTTTCTCACCCCATTACCCCTATTCTGCATGGGTTTTCACCGTGGGCTACATGCAGTTGCAACTGCATAAGATACAGGTGATCTGTCAATTGTGTCATTGGCAGCAAGTGTAGGCCTTGCTATAAAATGGAACAAGATTGTAGTAAGAAGTATAAATGGACACTGTGATGCTCTTTATGAAACAAGTATAAGAAGCAGAAGATGTTTATCACTAATGAATAACTGGCTTTGCATATTGCATTCCCAGAGACTAAATATAATATTGTGGTATCAGAGACTTTCTATGCAAAACATAAAGTTTAGGTCCTACTTGTCCAATGAGGAAGCACAATTATGCTTGGCATATTGAAATGCCTTTCTTAGTTGGGTAAAATGTATCTTGGACTTGGAATGTGTACGTTGTCTGTTTTCAGATATTCGTCTACTTAATAACTTTTCTATGGCAGTCTAGTGTCAAGTGCTATCCCCACCAAGTTAACTGTTAACTTATTTGTTGGGGTGAGGTATCTGCAGATTGTCAGCCAGTCTTGTCATTTGTTTCTTGTCTTCATACTGAGTTGCTGTATGCCTGGGTCTGTGGTTTTTGGCCTTTTGAGCAGATGGTGTCAGTGACCTACAGTATCTCATATTGCTACTTGGTAAGTCTAACATGTACCACATAGTCCTTGTACCATAAAACATACAGAATGACATTAGATAGTCACAAGATACTGGGGCAGTAAGGTGTGCTCTGGATGGACATGATGTATTCTTCAGTGTTACCCATTGTTAGTTGAGACTGGAATGGAGTCTCTCTAGTATTACTTAGTATGAGTATGCAGTTTAACCATGTTACCTGGTTAATGCTACTTAAATAATGTGTGCCAGCAAGTCAGTTCTGACATGATGACCCTTTTCAGGGTTTTTAGGTATAGAATGCTCAGAAGTGGTTTGCCATTCTCTTCTTCTAAAGCCAACTTGGGACTGTGCAGCTTGCCCAAGGCCATATAGGCTGGTGCTTTTCCCAGGAAGCACAGTGGAAAATCAAACTCCCAACCTCTGGCTCTGCAGCCAGATACCTAACTCACTGAGCTATCCAGCTATCTTATGGCCCCATTTTACAAGTGGCACATGAAACCTGTGTAATTTGAATATGAGCCCATTAGAGGTATAGCCTGGTAATTCAGTTGAAGTTCTTTGTGCACTTGCAAGACCTGTGTGTTTACCAAGCAGATAATCTCTTTGGAGGAGAATAGTTGTCAGCTTCTGAGAGCAGCTGTTGAACTTCCCTTCCTAATCATGTGGTCCTTGAACTTTTGGGTGTTTCAAATACAGCTGGCTAGCTCTTTGAATCATTTTGTTCTTTTGGCCCCTCTTTGATTTTTTAAAATCCGTGGAATCTGGCAAGATCTTGGGGTAGTGAGGATTCTTTTAGGAAGGAAAACTGAAAGAGCCAGACATGTCTTCTTTGTAGAAAACCATTGAGAATGATCCAGTGACACATTTTACAAATTTCAGATGACTTGTTCACCCTTTGCCCTTTACTTTGAAGAATTTCAGGCTCCCAGTGCTAATATTTACCTAAACTGCTCAAACAACATTGTAGGTTCTTCTTGATAATCTTCCATGTAACAATTGTTGGTGGCTATTAATTTATACATTTAATTATTTTCTTTCGAAATCTAGCTTCATAGAGATTATTTAAAATCTTTAATTTTGGTAGATCTGTTGTTCTTTTAATACTGCAACCTCCTTGGGGCAGATGGATCATTATCTTGTTATTCTGTAAAGTTTATGCATATTAATGATGCCATATAATTTATTCTCTAAACCAAGGAAAAGAGAATATGGGATTAAATTGAACTAGGTGATTAAACCATCCGAGCACTAAGAGGATGTGGTAAGGGAACAGATTATCTGAAGAAACCTTTGAACTGGTCTCGCTTGAAATTTTAAAAAGCAGGTTTGGATAAATGTGTTAGGGCAGATGAAGTTTATACAGTCATGCTTGTAGGTGCCATGGGAGAAGGGTGCAGGTTATCCTGGTGCCATCAAGCTATAATGGATTAAGTTCCCTCAACTCCAGTCAGCAGGGCCAATAAGGTCCTGGGATCAGTAGTCCAGAATGTTTGGAAAGCATAGGATTGTCTATTGTATGGAAAGAGACCTGTTACATTGTTTGTCTTGTGTTCCAGTTCTGAGGTTGTAGTCTGTTTTCCTGGTGAATATTTCCAAGGCTTTTTTTTTTTTAATTTTGAGGGGATTTCAGATTATTATTTTCATCTCTCCTGTATAGATTTAGGCATCTTAGTTTGTGTTTGGCTATGAGTGCCTTCATAGTGCTTTTAAAGTAATGGGAAAGGAGCCCTTAAAGTATAGGACGTGGAGGGGCAAGTGATGTGTGTCCAGTCAGCTGCAATGCATTCTCCACACCCATCTAAGAGCTGACTGTGTGCAGGGTCGCGTGGCTTTACTTGTGATCACTATAACTAACCGGATGAATTCAGCTTCCTTTTTTTGAATCTTGTGTGATGACAGCATGAAATTGTGTTTCATTTACAGACCTTCTCTTTCTTCTGCTAGCAGTCCAGACTCTCTTGTCTAGCTGTAGCTTTGAATTCACTTCCCTCTTAGCTAGGCTCCTGGGAGATGCTGCTGGGATGATGAGTCAGACTGGCCTTTGTGCTGCTGCCTTAGGTAGATGGACTGATGCAGCATTACTATATCTCCCAGTGGTGATATAGTGGTTTATGACTCCTGAAAACCGGTTGCAGGGACAGCATTGCAAATTATTTCTTAGTATCTATCTATGTTAGCTGTTTCCAGTGAGAGACTTTGGGTGCCTATGGCAGGGGTGGCTGGCTGGAGGAATAAGTTGGTGTACCAGTATGAGTACATTTACTGTGTGTGTCACACAGAAGCTATGCTGTTGACTCTGCCTTTCCACTAGCAGGAATGGAGCTTCTTTGTCTTCATCACCCTGTGAGTTAGAGCAGACTGCCTGTAGAATGGGGCCCTTGATAGACCACAACTCCTAGTCCCTGGACCTTGCTGGCTGGGAATAATGGAAGTTGCCATCTAATAAATTTAGAGGAAGTTGGTTTAGCACAGAATGACTCATGATTCCATGGCTAAGAGAGAGAAGATTTAGCCAGCATCATCTAAGCAGTGATTTGACAAGGTGGAAGACCCAGTTTTCTCAGCTGTTCAGATGCCCAGGGAGGAGATAGAGAGCTCTCAGCATATTTTTGTGACAATTAGAGAGACGAGGCAGTGCAAGGTAAACAGTGCTTCAGGACCTAGGTATGCAGACATGATGAAAGGCAGTCTCTCTTCTATGGTCTGACCCAGATCTCTGTACATGCATGCGCTCTATGGAAAGTCTTTGTTGCACACTATAATACTCCTGTCTTTTCAAACCCTTAACTTACACTTTACTAAGCACCTTGATTGTATTTTGAGAAAGTAGAATCCTGTACTAAAACACCAACTTTTGGCAACTGTACAATCCAGAATTTAACATTTCTGTTTCATTTCCCCCTTTTTCTGTTTATAGAATGATTGTACTTTCTTCAGTCACAAAACATAAAAATGGGGTTGCTGAGTGAAGCCGTACTGCCATATTTGGTTTCTAAAGCTTCAGTAGAAACAGCCTATGTATTTTTTCAATAGTAGACATGAGGTCTGGTATGCTATTTTATCTCTTATGGAACTGAATGGTATATATTGCTTTAGATAATGCAGTTTTAATCACACAGAATCCCAGAAAGAAATGTTAGGATGTGCAGCCCAGCAATCTTTGGGGAGCTGCACTTTGCTTCTCCTTGTGGTATAGCTACCTTCCCTACTTGTTGTCCTGCAGGTGTTTTAAACTGTTTCCCAATGCTTCTGGCCACTGGGTATTCTGATTAGGACTTGTCTGTCTGGGAGTTGTCCATCCAGACTGAAGAAGGCTGCACTACAACCTGGCTCATTGTGATAGTGCAAGTAGAGAAAGTAACTATGCCACAGGGATAGGCAAAGTGCAGCTCTTCAGAGGTTGTTGGGCTGCACATCCAAGAATTCCTTACATTGGCTATACTGTCGAGGTCTTTATTTATTTATTTATTTATTTATTCATACATACATACATACATACATACATACATACATACATACATACATACATACATACATACATACATACATACATATCCTGCCTTTCTCCTTGAAAAGGACCGAAGGCGGCTTACAACAATGAAAGACAATATTTGAAGTTGAAAACAATGAGTATACAATGGTGGTTAACATCATGAAAAGACGATATTTAAAAATTATGAACAATAAATAAGAAGGCATCAATTAACAGGCAATATTAAGGAAAAGAACAATAAGTATACAAAAATTTTAAAAATGTAACTCTGAGAAATGGAGAACACAACAATGGAAAACACAAGCAGTACTAATAGTCCAGTCAAAGCAGTAATGCATAACCATCTATCTAAAAACCACACACAGGTAGCTGGTTACTGAGGGAAGGCTTGCCTGAAGAAAAAGGTCTTTGCCACTGGTTATCTCAAGCACCGCATCTCCTTTTATGAGCCTGCTTAAGTGTTAAGATCATCAGAAGAGGCCTTTCTCTCGGTCCCACCACCTTCACAGGTGCATCTGATGGGAACACAGGAGAGGGCCTTCTCTGATGATCTTAACGTCCGAGCTGGCTCATAATGGGAGATACAGTCTTTGAGATAGATTGGACTCAGGCCATTTAGGGCTTTATAGGTTAAAACCAGCACTCTAGATAGAAGTTACAATCCAAAATCATCCAGAGGGCCACACTTTGCGTACTGCTGCTATAGCATATATAGAACGTATATGATTCCTTTACAGCCGGGCAACTCGGTAGAGGTGATTTTCCTGACTCCCAAGATCTTCCAGAGCATGCACACAACCCCATCCCATGTGAAAAAATGGAAAGAAAAGTGGAAGTCCATTTCTGATTTTGAAAAACTGGTAGTTTCTTCAAAGAGGTAGCCATGTCAGTCTGCTCCAGGATATAACACAAAAATGAAACACAAATTAAAAGGAAAGTATCATGGATTATCATCCACAAAAGCTCACACTGAAATAATTTTATTAGTCTTTAAAGTGCCACAATACTTTTCCTTTTGCTTTTATTTTTGTTTTGTTTTGTGCTCTGCAGGAGGTCCCTGCAAGCTGTTTAGAAGGAGATTTCCAGGGATGGGAATTCACCTTTTTCCTGTTTTTTCTTTTTTTTTAAGGGGGGTGCTGCTGCTGGAGCCTGATGTGTCCATGGGCTGCACAAGAAGCCTCGGGGGTCTCACATTCCCCATCTGTTTTTTACAATGATGAAATTAGTTAGTTTTCCCTCTAGTGATGTGCCTCTACTCTTAGTTAAAGCAACCCAGCTCTAATCTCACACCAGCAGGCTTATAAGGTGACGAGAGTTAGGTGGGAAGTGCCTTTGTCTACACATGGTATTTTTGATGCTCTACTTCCTTTCTGGGATTCCCTGGTTCTTTAGTACATGACTAAGCAACAACTTGCCAGAGTCATGCCAATTATAGGAAGTAGTGGCTGCTTGACTTAAGTTTTCACTAGCTGCCATAGAGAATGGCAGAGCAATCTCTCCCTGAGATTTAAGAATAGGATTCCAGGGAATCCAAAAGGAGTTATAACTGGAAAGGCTGTTGTAGTTTCTCTCTCTGCTTCCTTGCTGAAGAGATTACTGTCCTGGGTGGATGAGGGAGAGTAAGTTTGGAAGGGCACCAGACCCCAAATGATGGAAAGAAGCATTGCTTTTTGATGGAAAACAGTCAGTAGCTGGACTTACCATTTGAATACTTTGTGGATGGAGGAGTTTTGCTGACCCTACAGCAACTCTTGTTTCCTGAGACTGGTTGCCTTCCTTAGGCAGAAATGGGAAGCAAAACTTCCTACCCCACTCCTAAGTGGTGAGGCCTTCATATGTCATTATAAACTATTGAAGGCAGTTTCACTAGTCCCAGGAGCTGGAAGGAAGTCTGCTTTCCTGGCTAATCATGCTGGCCATTTTACACACAGGTTCATCTCTTCCAAATGGTTGATCTAGAAAGTATTTGATTTAAGAACGGATTATTCTAAGTCGTGTGCTGGGCCAGAGAAAGTGTGCTCAGCTTTGCTGCCTGAATCCTTAATATGAAAAGGCATATTGCTGATCTCGAGCACTGTGGCACCAGATCTATTCTTGTAAAAACGTTTGACCCTTTCCTGGGAAGACCTTTGACTCTTTTCTGCTGCCACGATTATTTGATTGTTTGTCAAGAACTGGGTACAGTGCCAAATTGAGGGGTTTGTGTCTGTGTGCTAATTTTTGGCTTGTCCAACTTGTGTTAATCAACATCCATCTTCTGTCCTTGTCAGAAAATTATTGGTGTGTTCAAACCCAAGAACGAAGAACCCTATGGACAGCTGAACCCAAAGTGGACAAAATGGCTGCAAAAACTTTGCTGCCCATGCTGTTTCGGAAGAGACTGTCTTGTTCTCAACCAAGGATATTTGTCTGAGGCAGGTGCTAGCCTTGTTGACCAGAAGTTGGAACTCAACATTGTTCCCTGCACAAAGGTGAGCCTCAGATAGGAGATAATATTGAATAAGAAGACCTGAAAAAAAGGCTGTTCTTTCCCCCCCTGTATGACTGAGTTGAGGAATCAGTAGCCCTCCCAATTCCAGTCATCTCTAGTCATGCTGACTGTGGCTAATGGGCTTTAGAATGTGTGGGTGGGGGAACACCCGGAGGATCCCAAGTTCACCAACTTTGCTACATGAGATCGCCTGCTTGGTCCAAACCCTAGACCTTGCCCTCTACCTGTCCTTTCAGTCCAGCTCTCATCCTTGCTTTCTATTCCAGCAGTTAGATCCCTATAAAATTTATTCACAAACTTTAATCCTAATTCAGGAAAGATTTTTAGCTTTATATTTTGCTTTGGGGTGAAAGCAGGAAATACATACACCTCTCTGCACGTACATACACTGAGCAACAGGCAATTGAGATTATGTTTGTTAAAAAAATATGTCAAGAATTGTGCACATTACTGAAGCATATCAGGTTGCTTTTTTTGGGTTTTTTGGCAATAATGTGCTCAGTGCACCTTTTGATTCTGACTTCCATATTTTTTTGCAAATACCTTGGATAGAAGCTGCATGCAGCAGAAGAGCAAAACAGAAGAAAGCCACTACAGAGATGGTGGGGTAGAAACTGTAGGCGTAAGGACTGAATGTTGGATGTATTTTCAAACATTGCCTGTTCCTTTTTTTCACAGAGCTGTTAGAAGATGGGAACGTAACATTGGTTTTTAATCTCCTCCCACTGTCTTTATGATTTTCCAGGACATCTATCTTTCACCCTAGATAATAATAAATGGTGTAGAACTTCTGAAAGGTGGACAGGTCTGGATATGCCTAGATTTATGCAATGCAACCTTTTTCTGCAATTGGTTGTATATTAAGAGAGAGAACACTATGAAGTGTTTATAAATTAAGCCTTTGAGTCATCTCTTTCCCTACGTCTATAGGTGGTATATTTGGCCAGTGAAACGTTTAACTACAGCGCCATCGACAGAGTGAAGTCCCGGGGTAAACGCCTGGCCCTGGAAAAAGTGCCAAAGGTTGGGCAGAGGTTTCATCGAATTGGGCTTCCTCCAAAGGTAGGACAGGTTTGTGAGGTCCAGTGGGGTGCCGGGTGCCACTTTGCCATGTCTCTTTCTGTTTAACCTGCCTGCTTCTTGCTCTCAGGTGGGCTCCTTCCAGCTCTTTGTGGAAGGCTACAAAGATGCAGATTTCTGGCTGCGTCGCTTTGAAGCAGAGCCTCTCCCAGAGAACACTAACCGCCAGTTGCTACTGCAGTTTGAGAGACTAGTGGTACTAGACTATATCATTCGCAACACTGGTAAGCTCTGTGCTAGCTCCTGGCCCTGGTGGCGGGGGGGGGGGGGGGTGCTGACTTGAGGGAACTGGTGGGAGAAGCATCTTTTTTTTTGCAGAGAACAGTTAGCATTGTGGGGGGAGGTGGGTGTCCTTTGACATTCTGAATGTTCTTTTGCTTAGGAAATATTTCCTGGCATGCAAATTCAGAAATTCCCTTGGCTGTGTGCCCATTATTAAGTAAGAGGAAATTTCCTACGACCGTGGGTTAAGCTGTTGGCCCATCCAGCTCAAAACCTGGGAAAGTTTTTTGTTTGTCTGTTTACTTTAATTCTCAGTATCTCCTAGCCAGCATAAAAGTAATTTTCCCAAGTTCTGCTGAGTTTTGACTGGAAGTGGCTTCCTGGCATCTTGAGAGATTTTTCCAGCCTTGCCTGGAGATGTCAGATAATCTGGTCCCTCTTGCATTGATAGAATGTATGCCAGTAGTGAGTTGCTGTCTCCTTTTATGTAACATTGTGATGATACCCCTCAGCTCTTGAGATAAATAATGCGTCTGCAGTAAGGTAAATAGCTTACAGTACATTGGTTTGAGGGTCCAGCTCAAAGTGCTATAGTATTCACAAGTAGTTACTCTGTCCCTGAGTCTTCATGGGGCTTAGGAAGAGCCACGTTTCTTTGAAGGCCATAGATCTCCTTCCCAGGCTGACAATGTAATCTCTCCAGCCTCCACTCATCATTAAGACTAGCAGGGACCTTTGTGTTTTCTATCAAACTACTTTTTCTTCTGGCAAGACAAACCAGGAGCAGCCATAACAAGATAGACTTACCCACCCCCAACCCCAAGTGCTAGAGGATGAGCGACTGCAACATTGGTAAACTGCCAGGTTACAAATTCTAGCAATGGGATTTCTCTGGTCCCCTTGTATCTCCAGCAGTGTGTTGGGTTAAGTTACTGTCAATGCTGAGTTACTTTGAGGGGAGTTTGATTAGTGTGTGTGTGTGTTTCTCTGCAGACCGGGGTAATGACAACTGGCTGATCAAATATGACTGCCCGTTGGACAGCACAAATGTGCGGGTAAGTGGAATCCCAGGTCAGGTTGCTCTGAGAGTTCCACATGAAGCCCATAGCATGTTGTGCAACAGGAGATACTAAAAGTCTGGCAAGGATCCGTTGCATGCAGTGTCCTTTAAATACATTGTCATGCCTCACAGCTGTTAGACCCGCGTTTGTCAGGCACAGGGCAGACCATGCTGCAACATAGCAGCCAAAACCGTATCAGATATGGCTGCTTGTGTAACATAGTCATTGTCAATCTGTGTGGCAAATGTCTTCCAAGTTCAGAAGTCGGTGTAAGCACTTGTTGCATACTAAGTTGCATGACTTGGTATGCAACAGCAAATACCTATGCTGACTTCTCAAGTTACAGCAGCTTTCTGCTGAGACTTCCACTGAGTGATCGCATTCTATTGGCATTAAAACATAGGATTTTGGCCACTGTATGTCAGGTGAAAGTCTTTTCTTACATTGCCTGAATCCATGCAATGGTTATGAGGGGTGAGTGTAGAAACTTGGCTTTCATTGTCTACCTTAGTGCAAAGATATGGAGAGTCCAGGTTCTGCTGAGCACTTTGCCAGTGAATGAAGGAAACGTGCTTGCTGGTAACCTGACAAGGAGGCTTGTAGGGGGCAAGTGGGGAAGAAGGGGGCGCTATAACCAAGATACTGCTTCTGCATCCTAACAGAGTATGGCCTTCCTTTAGATTTCAGCAAAAAAGAAGTGGAGAGAATTGGAGGGAGGGAGGAACAGGTCAGGGAGCCTTGTGGGATGGTCAGGGCCAGCTGCATTGACTTGAGGCCTGTGACTCTTTTGGAACTGTCCCCTACTTCGGCTTATGCAGAGTGATTGCAGGGAGCAGTGCCTTTTCCCAGCTGAACATCGTTCCCTTTTTCTGCAGGACTCGGAATGGGTTGTGGTGAAGGAGCCTGTCATTAAACTGGCTGCCATTGACAATGGCCTGGCTTTCCCTCTCAAGCACCCAGACTCTTGGAGAGCATGTAAGTGCCCCTGAGCAGGTTCACAACAAGTGTTTCTTTCCTGGCCTGGGGGCTATTCTCCAAGGGCCCAGCATGTTCAGAGGCTGATTCTATGTTCCCACTGGCTTGCTACCCTCATGAATATGCCCAGTTAGGGAGTTTAATATTTGCCTTCTGTTTCCCTGCCTGCAGACCCTTTCTACTGGGCGTGGCTGCCTCAGGCCAAGGTGCCCTTCTCCCAGGAGATCAAGGACCTAATTTTGCCAAAGATTTCAGACCCCAATTTTGTCAAGGATCTGGAAGAAGATCTCTATGAACTTTTCAAGGTACCCACAAGCAGCAGGGCAAGTTTATTTTTGATATAATTACTTTTGCTTCTGAGCAAATTAAGTATGTGGGATATCATGGGCGATGGAGTGTGGGATTGTGCACATTATAAGGACCTAAGAAGAGCAGGGACCCAGCTCAACACTTGTTCTAATTGGGCTTATGCACCTCCTGCTGTTTCTTTCATAGAGGGATCCAGGTTTTGACCGGGGCCAGTTTCACAAGCAGATTGCTGTCATGCGTGGTCAGGTATGTTACATGGTCCTTCCAGAGGGATGGGACCTATGCTGTGCATGGATCTATTTTTTGCCTGATTTATAGCTTGGTATCTGTAGTATCCTGGCACTCAGTTCTTTTCTTCTGTTCCTTAGATCCTGAACTTGACACAAGCCTTGAAAGATGGGAAGAGCCCCCTTCACCTGGTCCAGATGCCCCCCGTCATTGTGGAGACAGCACGCTCCCATCAGCGTTCCACCATTGAATCATACACACAAAGCTTCCAGAGTCGCAAGCCCTTCTTTTCCTGGTGGTAGCAGTTGTCTCCGCACTCATCAAGGAACCTGAGGGGGTAGGAGAGTATCACTTGACTGCGGGCAACCAATCCTCCAGGCTGAACCAGCCCTGCTGCAGCCAGCGGAAGAGGTGTAAGCAGGTGCTCCAGTCAGCCTCAACTCTGCACATTCCCAGCAGCAAGGGAAGGTCCTTCTTTAGATTGACTGCTACTCCCCTCTCGCTGTGGGCTGGAGAGGCTGCTCCCCAGCCTGAGCATGGCAGCCTCTTCCAGCAGGTGCCCGCATGCAGCATCCTTTTGGTTTCAAGCCGTCCCTTTCGTATCCATCTGGGGGGAGAATACAGTGTCCTCTGCCCGGGCAAGCTGGTGACAAGAGGATGCTCAGAGTTGGATAGAAGTGCTCTTGTTCTGTGTGCGAATGTCAGCCTTGAGTCTCTTTCCTCCTCTTGTTGCTCCTCTAAACAAAGAGGGCCTTCTTGCCCACTAGGCTTGCTCTATTACCTTTGGCCCTATGGAGGTGTTCTTAGTGCTGGTTTTGGGTGGGGGTGGGGCATGGCCATCACTGGCTGCTCCTGGGGGAAATCTCAAATTGGGCTAGAGGGACAAATTTTTAGGATTGGGCCAGAGCAGCTTCTGTCTGCTTTGGGATAGTCATAGATGCTAGGGGCAGGTGGACTCTGGAAAGGAGCTATAGGGTAGGTGAGTATAACTGCTCAGCTTCCCTTGCTTCAGCCAGCAGGGAGGAAAGGCCTCGAATAGAAGATTTTAATTTGGTTTTAATTTCTTCATCCACATGCACATGCTCTTATGCTCCGCATAGTCCCAGAATATGTACGAGGAAGACTATATATCCTACCACTGCTACCTTGGGCTAGTGTTTCACAGCCACTAAATAAGGTTCCCAGAATGACTAATACTATCTTTTTCTCTCTAGAAATGTGGAACTGGGGATGGGGGACAGAAGAGAGATTACAGTTAGAGGCAGCTTTGTCTCACTTCTGCTGAGGTGGCAGCCTCCTCTTTTGAGTTCTGTACAAGCATTGACAATCGGGGAGGGACAGGTTCTCTGTGGGGTGCCGCTGCCTTCTGGCATGGGGCAGATCTCCTTCATACATTGTCTGCAGCCCCCTAAGGGGAAGTACTGCTTTCAGGATCACTACCATATTGAGGTTTTGCCTCATATACAGTGGAACAATATGATGAATGCTGTTTTGGTAGAGACAGCCATGCTAAATCCCTGGCAACGAGAACTTCCTGTTTGAAGCTGTCAGTCAAAGTGTTCTGGTTTTTCCTTGAGTGCTGCTGACATGGTTGATGCCCTGTGAGAAGTCTTGTGCCAAGTTGAGCCCAGCTTCCCTCCTGTTCCAAGTAGGAACCTGAGCACCCTGTATGTGGAGCCTGCCTTCTCTGGAAGTCCCTGGTTGGAGAGACAATTCCCTGCTCTATGCCTGAGGTGCCAGCCTGAAGCTGCTGTACTTGGCACTAGGAGAAACGTTTCCTTTTTGCCAGCCTGAACTGAAATGTATCGTTCTTATGCACTGTAGAAATGTATGTAATATATTTAAATCAATGCAAGTATCTTCATAACAGGTCTGCAATTGCAGTCTCTTGTGTGTTTTTGTGTCTGCTAGTTACCATGAACCTTGATCCACACCCCATACCACACCCATTCCCCTACTGCAATAGTGCTGCTGCTTGCAATTCCGCTTCTGTGTACAACTGCTTTCTGCTCACTGCGCCGTTTGAATCCTCCCTCTGAGAACAGGCCAGTCTTCTCCAACCCAGCATCCTCTAGAAGTGTTGGATTACAAATTCCACCAACCTCAGTTGAATGGCAGGCATTGTGCTGGATGGGAAGTGATGGGAGTCACAATCCAATCCATCTGTGGAGGGGACATCCCATCCAGTAGCTGTGGATCAGACATGGGGAGAATGTGGCCATCGAGACATTGTTGGATAACAGTTCCCATGGTCAGCCTCAGCAAGCTTAGGGAATGGTGAAGAGAGATTATGAGCATTACAATCCAATGCCTAGGTCAGTGTTCCCCAAACCTGGTTTAGTCTGTGGCACACACCCTGGTTGAATGTCCCTCTTTCTCAATATTTTCTTTTTATTGTAAAGCCTGGCAGGGGTCATTGGCCTGTGCCAGGGGCCTTCTTCTGGCACAGAACCCACCTCCTGCTTGCTTTTATAGCTGTTAGGAGACTGAATCATGTAACAGAACCAGTTAGCATGGATACTCCTGCTTGGAAGTGATATTTCATATACTGATTACAATTGCCCTGGCCTGTTAATATTCACATTGTGTTCTGGCAACATTAAATCTATCTAATTATTGAAAATAATCTGCTCAACTTCTACACCAAATATGTAGCTGGTTGTGCCAAATCACAATCCTGCATGAGGGAGCTAGGCCTGCAATGAGGCAAAGCTTCATTGGTTCTTCCATGGGGCTGTATATGGATAGGTATGTAAATACATTAGACTGCTAAACATTCAGTAGAGCCTTGATCTTATAGCCACTGTGCTCTTTTGGAATGGCCAGCACTGTTCTCTTGTTGCTTCTTAGAACTCTTGCAGACCCTTAGCTTTTTAAAATGTTGGAGAGAGACGGTGGGATAGTCACTAGTTTAACTTCTTACCAGCCAGAGGCCTGGTTTCCTTAGCAATAACTTGGTAAGTGGCAACATGAGAGCCATTCCTTGGACAAATCAATTGGGTCTGGGAAGTGAAGGAGCATATATCTTACTGCTATTCTATCTAATGACAGCCTATATACAAGCTGGAGGCTGAAATAGTGTTGCATTACTTATGCCTGCATAAGACTGATAGAAGAGGGGATTTTTTTGGAAATTAAAATGTCCAGCTTTTGCCTTGAAGCTCATATGGCTCCTCTGTAATCATTTCCATTGTTGGGAAGCTGTGGGAACTACAGAATGGGAGGAGGAAGTCTTCAACAACTAAATGCCTCCACCAGATGACTTTACTGATGGCGGCTATTTTTGATAAAGACCTCCTCCTCCCAACCCACAGATTCTACAGCTTCCTTACAATAAAAGGAACTGTGGGAACTTCAGGAAAGAAATTAGGAGATGTTTGATTTCTGAAAATTTGCCCCTGCTGATGACATCTTCAACCTTACATGGGCATAGAGGTAGATGGTTTCAGCCAGAGTGACGCAACTCTTGTAGGGAAAGGAGAGTAATTTGTGTGTATAATCGTACAGAAAGTGAATGCATCTTTTGGCTGGATATTCAATCTGTGGTGGGCTTTCTGCAAATGTGGGAGGGGGCAACTGGAGCTTCATATGGAAATTTTCAGGTAAAGACCTGCTTGCTGTATGATGGCATTCAATTCTATAATGCACATGTAAGAAGACAAGGCATATTAAATGGAGCTAGCTGTGTTGAACACAGTAAACTGGGACTCTTTCCTAACACAGCTCATTCTAGAATGGGCCACACTGCTGTGGAGGCAGGATCTGCTTCTCCTACACAGATACTGATCCTGTCTCCATCCTCTGATCAGCATCCAGAATATCTACTTAGGTTCAATACTGATAGACTTCAAAATTAATTGGCAGAGCAACAGAAAGAAAGGCTTATTAAGTTTACTTCCCCTTTGCAGGCTTCCCAGAAATCTCTGATTGTGGAAAACAAGATCCTGCACTAGGTAAACCTTTGGGCCTTCAAAGAAAGAATATATACAGATATATAATCTTTATTAAATATAACATGTGCAGTCCATAGATACAGTGTTTGTGCTTTAACACAGCAAGCTGTGGCCAAGTCTAAATAACTGAAACATGGAGTAGTGCTTGAGGTTGAGGGTCCTGGTTTCAAATTTGTCTAACAGCAAACTCAAAGTCGGAGAACTAATCTTTATCTGAAATATTCTTCTCTGCTCAGTGATTATTGAACAGCAGGGCTGAACTGTGTTTGCTTGTTGGAACTCCCTTCATTTCAGGTTTTCCCCATCCCATATACTGACATTTAAACATGTATTGGTATGAAACCTAGGTTCAGTTGCTCACCGGTGGAGCTGGTGCAGATAACCTGCAGCTCCCATTCCCCCTTTCTTCCTGTAGTGGAGACCAGTGGAATGGCCAGTTTGATCTGGAGCCTCTGTGTTCTTGCTACCGCTACTGTCAGCATCAGTACCAGATGTAGTGCAATCTTCAATGCTGTTGGATAAAAGATAAAGAATTATTAAAAACTGAACTATGTCTTCTCCTTTAGAGGCCAAAAAAAAAAAAAAAAAGGGGGGGGGGAGATGAAATCCATTGTGCTGTCCTTTTAAAGGCCAGGAAGCATGACCATAGGAGAATTCATACCCAGGATTAGTGCTGGACTCAACATCTTGATTAATTTAATACAACATGCTGCTGACCTAGCCATCTTAAGTATACTCTTACTTCAAGAATAAAAAGAAAGGGGCATTCTTTTAAAGACAGAATAGGTTCTAAGGCCTATACAGATCATGAAAAAGTATATTTATTTATTCTGTGCATATAACTCCCACAATTCCTTACTGTTTGTTATATCAGCTAAGCTTGTTGGGAGTTCTGGTCCAAAAATACATGCAGGGCACAAGATACCCACTCTGAAATATTCTGTGCATGCACTATGAGTGAGTATAATATACAGTACTGTGTTTCCCTGAAAATAAGACAGGGTATTATATTAATTTTTGCTCCAAAAAACACATTAGGGCTTATTTTCAGGGGAAGTTTTATTTTACAGTCATGTCATCTTCTGGTTGCTGCACAATGGTGGAGAGTGGGGTTTAACTTAACTGGGGCTTATTTTTGGGGTAGGGCTTATATTAGGAGCATCCTGAAAAATCATACTAGGGCTTATTTTCAGGTTAGGTCTTATTTTCGGGGAAACAGCGTATCACTCACTAAATGTGTACTGGTTTCAGAAAATGATTTAAGAATCAGCAGCTAATTTTGTCTACAAGCACAGTGCATCAATCAAATGTAGGCTGTGTTCTCTTTTAACCTGCAGCAATGAGACTGTATGTATTTCTGGGAGAAGGGAGTTCCAGATGTGCAGAGCCACCCATGAAAAGGCCCTGTTTCTTGTAACCATCGAGCTAATGGGTGGGCAGGGCTTCAGGCAGGAATTTTAATGCTGGGGCATGCTCACATGGATGTAGGCAGTGTTCAGATAATCTAGTCTCAGTGTTTTAAGACTTTTTAAGCTATCATAAATTCGGTCCAGAAACCAGCAGCTGGCATAACTTGTGCAGAATTGATATAAAAGCCAAACTTTTTCAAGTATTTTAGCTGCCACATTCTGTACCAGTGCATCTTCTGAACTGCATTTTAAGGAAAGGCCCTACATGAAGTGCAATCGTTTTATTGTGGGGTGGTACACGGAGGAGTTATGAAATGATTATCTACTAAGACAAGATCATTCTATACATTTGTATTATGTGCCTGTGTATGGCCCAGGCTCCCTGGCAATACCAAATACAAGGCTTGGAGCCAAAAACACTGTTTATCCCTGGACGGTGTAACTGAAATTCAGTGTGGCATCACAAGAGTGATGACCATACCGTAAGCGACTGAAGTGCTGTAGTTCAAGGAGCCTGGCACTACTACTCTTGTTCGAAGGAGGCCTCCGATGTGACTGGAGCCTTAGCTTTCTCTGCCTTCTGTGGAGCTTTTGCAAGGCCTGGGTGATGCACCGATTCTCTGCACACTCCCAGACCAGCTGGGCTCGCTCCTCTGCTTGTGCATCCCCGGTGCTGTGGAAGAGGCGGCGCAACTGCCATAGCCCCACCCCGTGAAAGATATTGGCTGATGCTCTCTTCCGTGTGCAGGATTTGGGAGTCTGATGCTGTGGCAAGTCACCGGCAATAGAGGCTGGAGTACCCATGGTGCTAGGTTCCCTCCATGCAGTCGTTGGAGGCAGCTCTGGGGGAACAGAGAAACAAGGATGAAATGAAGCAGCAGAATTAATTGATCTTCTGGGCTGATTGTCTCCTGCTACCCTCTCATTTTATGCTGTATTTTTCCAGGATGTATAGAGGATGTGATCATTCCATAATCTTGTTCTGAGGCAGACAGACTTGCAGTCCACTGCCAGAATGGAGCTACACAAAAGACTGATTCTATCACCACCAAGAATTATGTCTACTGGTATTATAGCTGAACCCTGCCTTTCAGCAATTCCTATGTGCCAAAAATGAGCAATGTGGCCCTCCAGATGTTGTTGGACTGCAGTTCCCATCAGCCCTCCCTGGCATAGCCAGTTATGAGGGATGATAGGAGCTGCAGTCTAGGAACACATAGAGGATCACAGATTCCTGGCCCTTTCTGTAGGCAGTCAAATACAGAACATTATCTGCTCCTGAGCAAGAGTTCTCAGCCATGCTGATGGCAGATTATTGGAGTGATGATAGAATATACCAGCTTGGAGAAGGATCAGTAGAGTTACATATAGCATGTCAGTTCTTACAGAACACAGGTATGCCCCACTGTGGGAGGGAGGAGCTAAATTGAAAACACTGCAGGCTAAAAGAGTGACAGGTGGCTATGCATGCACATTCCATCCAGGCTGGGAGTGCCAGAGGTGGGGTGGTATGGGGCACCAGCTTATATTCTTGCACCTCACAGTAAGGCTAGTGTTTGACTTTTCCCCCTCAACTTTTCATTCACCAAGGCTAGCAACAGTAGCCTTCCAAAAGTCTGGTGATTTATTTCTCCAGAGATGGGTATTACAGACTCCACCAGGAAAAGGGTGGGGAGACACAAGCTACTCCAGCAGAACGTCCATCCCCTGGCAAATCTGACTACAGTCTGGTTTTGCAAGCTGCCCGGTGATCCTAATGGGACATCTTGTTCAACTCACGAGTCTAGCTGGAGAACATGAGGGGGAAAAGAAAGTGTCCCAGTTTCCAGGCCAACAAGAACTGCTGCCACAAGGGCTAGATAGGTGAGCCCTTGTATTTGTGCCTGTGCTGAGCCTGTTGGGACTGGCCAGGACAGCCAGTGCTAGATTCTTGGAAGACTTAAGCACGAACTCCCGCTGAGCAACAAGAACCGGGAGGGCTCGCGCGCTTTCTCTTTCGGCCTTACAGAGATCTCTCCAATATGCGTCGACTTCAGCTCCTTCGCGATTTACTGATGTTAATTAATGATTAATCTACCGGGGCACTGAATCGCAACGCTTGATCTAAGCCAAATCACCCTTGCCTGCCATACCTACTACCATCACGCAGAATTATTTTGAACTTCACAGAGGAATCGCAATATTTAAAAAAACAATAATTAAGCAACCAAATTAATAGGAATTTCTTTTAATAAACGGAGCTTTCCTATCTACGAGGCCCTGGCGCTGATCATTCTTCACTCTACCTGTGAGAGGAAACCTTTCTCTCGACCCAACTTACCCAACCTGGAATTTTACAACCACAGATCGAGGCTGCGGCCCAAAAACCCCAAGCGAACTCAGTCATTTACAGACCTGACGGTGGTGGTTCTCCCTGGGGCCGCGGGTGTCCCGAAAGCTGCTGGAGACCCGCCAGGGCGGGCTCTTTGCAGCGCTGGGAGATGACTTTCGCCTCTTTCCAAGCCGACTCCCGTCATTCACAGGCTCTTTCTGTGGAGGTTTCCTTTGTCCATTGAAGAGACCAGACAACATGCATCTCAGCCAATCAGCTTCCTCTGTCTCTTAATACCAGGGTTCTAAATCCGAACTCCGAAGAACACTAGCTAACCAATCAAGCGGGGAGGGGGTGGGACGCCGGTGCCCTTTGTGGCAGTGCGTGGCAAACAAGATTATTGACGTCAGTGGAACGGGCGTTACCCTACAAACGGGAAAGAGGGTGCTGGGAGTCTTCCTCTGTCTAATTCGAAGCTGCCGTGTGCGTGTGTTGCACAAAAGCCCCGCAAAGATTTTTGCCCCCGCCCGGCAACGAAACAGCTAGCCACTTTGCTGCAGCCCGAAGTGATTGTGCAATGCCACAGACTCAGGTTGCCTTTCTTTATCCACCTTCCTTTGCCCGTTTCTTCTTTGCCCGGTCCCCTTCCCGCGCTCCCCGTCCTGGTCGTTGGCTCCCGTTGCAGCCTCTCCTTCTTACGTGCAAAAAAGCAGGATTGGGTGCGGCGATGCGGTCGAGATGCGTGCTTTGCTGGCAGCCGCCGATGCCGCGGCCTCTTTGGCATCAACTTGGGAACTGCATCGGGTGAAAAGTTTCGGAAGTGCAGACGCCACCGCGCTGAGCCGTGTTAGCAGTCACAGTAGGACACGTGGAAGTAAAACACGGGTTCTGCGGCCAGCTCCGGCGTGCCGGGAAGACAGAAGTTAAGCAGAACCCTAGGGCAGAAATTCTTGCCGTGGTGTTTCCTGGGAAATAAGAATTGCCGTCAAATTGAATCCCAGAGGAGAAAAGCAGTTTTGATAGCTTTATCACGGAATATACAGTTGTCATGGTTCCGAGAGTTCCTTTTATTGTCTGCACAGTGACAACCCCGGACCCAGACTTCAAGTGAAAAACTGGGTACGGTTGTCAATCTGTGGAAATTGCACAAGAATTGTTTTTGCTACAGATTCACGTTATTGAAAGCTTTTTCAGACTGCAATTTCTGAGTGTATATTTGAGTGCAATTTCTGGAAAAACATGTTAAGAGAGAGAGAGAGAGAGAGAGAGTTTTACAGAGGACTGCGTATGCATTTTATACGAGCCCATAAGTCTGTATCCAAGTAGGAGATAACAATAACCTTGTGAAATTTAACATCATACAGCACACACAGAACTCATTGTTTGCAGGATCTTATGAAAGCCAAGAGTTCCAATAACTCCTAAATTAGAAGTTTTCAATAATGAGACCTTTTATATGTTAGTGGAAAACTGTATGTTTGGAATGTCAACCCTGATACAGGATTTTCTGGACTGAATCTGTTTGGGATAGGATTTGCTGTGTGTGAAGAGGGGGGTGGGGGGTGGGGTGGGGGTGGGGAGGAGAGACCAGTGAATAAACTAGAACATCAAAGTACAAAGACTGTGTGCTTTAGAGATAATAACTGTGAGCAAACTGCTGGTTATTCACCATCACCTGAGGTTCTGATGCTGTAAGGGCAAGGTTTTCTCATGCTAAAAGGTAAATTGCATCAGATGACAAATTCAAGTTTAGTCTAAAAAGAGCATTCATAACTTGTTTTGCTGAAACAACTTTGTTCCATATTTTGTCCCAACTCCTCAATTTTTAACAAGCTTTCCCCTTTCCTATAACTACTGTAAATGGAAAGGCCATAGGTTCTATCTAACAGTTCTCCAGTGAATAAAGGGAAAACTGATTAGAGCCTGACTAAATCATACTTGTTCAAAGCAGCTGGACCAAAGGGTGCCTTTGGACATTTTAAAGACGTGGGGGTGAAGGTTCAAATATAGATCAGATACACCAATTTGTGAATATTAATTTTTATAGTATTTACACTCCACTCTACAAGTATCAATAAAAAGGCATGCAGCCCCTCTCAGATATAAAATCTAAAAAGGCATGGCACAAAACAAAAACAAAATGGGGAGGGAAAAAGAAAATAACAAAATCCAGCTACAATTTTTTAATGAGGTTTGTCGGCCTGGAGGACAGCAGCAGAGAAGCAGAATTCAGTGGAAATGTTTTCTCAGGAGGGCTCTGGTAGCTGTACTCTCTTCATTCTCTTCCTCAGTCAGATTGCTAACTGGGACTGGTCACAGAGATCACATAACCCCCCCGTTACAACAACGCCACTGGTTGCCCATTTTTTTCCAGGCACAACTCAAAGTTGATTTTAACCTATAAAGCACTAAAGGGCTTGGGTCCAAGCTGTCTCAAGGACCACGTCTTCCTTTATGGGCTTGCCTGCTGGTTAAGATCATCAGGAGAGGCCTTTCTCTTGGTCCCACACCACCTTCACAGGTGCTTCTGATGGGGACACAGGAGAGGGCCTTCTCTGTGGCTGCTCCCAGACTTTGGAACTCCCTCCCACAGGAGGCCAGACTGGCCCCATCTTTGCTATCCTTCCTCAAGCAGGCAAATATCTTTCTTTTCAGGCAAGCTTTCCCTTAACATCTGGCTACCTGAGTGGGGTTTTAAAATGATGGTTGTGCCTTACTGCTTTGAATGTGTTTTTGGTGTTGCTTTTGTTTTTAGTTTTTTTAGTGTGGTATTTGATCCTTTTTTTAGTATTTATATACTTTTGCTTTAAAAATGCTCTTTTAATGATGTAAGCTGCCTTGGGTCTTTTTTAGGGACAAAGGCAGGGTAAAATATTTTAAAATAAAATAAATAAATAGTGCAGCGCTAGGTAAAATATACCCCTCCAGATTTAATTGGACTGCAGCTCCCAACGGCTTTAACCAGCACAGCCAAAGGCAAGGAATGCTATATGTTGCAACACCTGTTGGACCACAGTCTGCCCATACATCATCTCCCGGAATAATTGTTGGGCAAGAGAAAGTTATTTAAATTCCACAAGTTCTTTTCCCCTTCTGTTGTGCCAGAAGTTTAAGAAAAAGTTCACCTGAACTTTTTCTTTAGGTCACGGTAGGTTGATCCAAATGGTGAGAGCAGGATGTAGCCCACTTGCACCCCTTTTGAGTAGTGCAGTAGTGACAAGTAAGTCCATGGGCTGCCACGGGAGGTTGTAAGTACCCTTGGTTTTCTGACTTCTCTCAGTACTCTGAGCCTGCAGGGCCTACCTTTTGAGCCAACCTTTTCTGTTGGATTTCCTTGGCAGCAATCGGGTCGTTTTGTTGCAGCTAAAATATCAAAAGGTATCAAGGCACAGGCAGATATTATTTGGCATAAGTGTTTAGTTTAGATAAGTGTTCCTGCAAAGCCCATTTATATTGCCTCAGCTGGCAGGTTATTATACACACAGTCTACAAAGTGTGGCAACACTTCATGTTTCTGACATCCACTAAAGTCTGTGGCAAATAAAATGTGTTATTCTTTGAGGCTTCCTGTTTTTGTTTGTTTCAGCAAAGCTCTGTTGACTCGGGAACTACAGTGTGGCAGAGAAAGTCAATGCTAGCGAAGCCAGCTTTTAATAGATATTTTGAGAGATCTCAGATGGGATTGTAGGGGTGTGGATGAGAGATGGAGTGAGTTTTTAGCAGAAGGGTGGAGAAAAGAGAATCACCCAGAGGAGAGGAGGGGCAAGAGGGGGGGAAAAGGGAGGGACAGACAGGGGAAGCTGAGAGGCCCCAGTGCAGGAAAGACTGTTAGGCTCCAGATGTTTGGCAGCTGCAGACAGAGGAAGAGCCTGAGAGGGAGGAGGGTGAGATTTGCTGGGGTGCAGGAGGCACGCAACAGGACGGGAGCTACCGGAGGCCCTGGTGTTACAGCATGCCTCTTCCACCACCCCCTTCCTCACCGCCACCCCCTTGCCCTGCATCTCGAGAGTCTCTCAGCCTGAACAAGGCCTTTCTGCGAAGTCTCTTGGGAGGGCTGCGCATTGCACAGCTGCTGTCGGGTGCTGTCTGCTGGGTGACTATAGCCGCACACAAGTATGAAGGGGCCACCTATTTTGCTGTCTTTGCAGCTGTCCTCGTGTGGCTGCTTACCTTGGTTCTCTTCGGGCTCAGCTTGTTGGGCCGCTGGGCTCTGGTGCCTGTGTTGGGGACCCGATGGCTCCTGACAAACATCGTGCACGACCTGCTGCTTGGGATGATTTTCTTTGCTGCCGCTGCAGGCATCATGGGCCACAAAGCACAGAGGGTCAGCTACTGCAACTTGCGAGGCTACAGCCAGCCCTGCAGTTATAGTGCCTACTTGACTGCTGCCATCTTTGCAGGCATTTCTGCTTTCTTATACCTGCTCTCAGGACTCTACTGCTTGGTACGGCGTTCTTCAGGACACCACAACATCATTTGAGAGATGCCAGAAGATACGTGGAGATTGATGGACAGATCTTTCATCAACCAGACAGACAAGACTCACCTTCATTGTTCCCACAGACTGCTCCTTGCTCCAGACTCATTGTTGCTTTCCAAATGGAATAACAAAGCATCCCCTTCTCCTCTGACTGATGGATGCTTTTGCCTGTGGACAATTCTACCCCATCATCAATACATGAATACCTCTCGTCATGACCCAGAAGCTAGAAATGGTATATCCTTAAGATGAAAGTGGGGTGGGGTGTGTGAGATAGTGGGCTTTCCTGTCTCTCTTCCTCCTTCACTTCACAAGTGGGTTTTTGCATGTCTGGGATGTTTGGCCTGGCCTCTGATTCCCGTATTTGTGATTGCTACAGAAAACCCACAGTAATTCATTGTTATTTATAGTCTCCACCAAAGCAGATTTAACATAGTTTCTTCACAGTCATTCCCTGTTTATTTTTATGCCCTAGGCACAGGTTCTCACCCTCTTGCACTGAGTTATTGTGTAACTTTGAATAGCCACCCTTTGAGTATGCACCGTTGGCTTTATTAATAATAGTAACCTGTTTCAAGACTGGTAAGCAATTGTTCGGAGTCTATCAGTTTCTAGAGGCCAGTGACATTCTGTCCTTAATATTTATAAATGAAGGCTTCCTGTTGTAATTTTTAAAATTTTTGTACATGACCCTGATATGGACTTTATAGCATTTGCATAGCCTTGTTATAATTACCAGTTATTCATTTCTAAATATAGAGTTCATATTAGCAAGGAAGTTCTACCCCCTATTTGGAAGACCTGACTTTTCAACCCACATGTGGAGCATGGACTGTGCATGTTACAATAAAAGGGAGATGCACTTTGTCCAGGTTCAGAGGTTGTCTTTCTTTTAAAAATACTATTCAGTATATCCTAGGCCTAGCACAAAAAATGGGTTCCTGAGCTGAGTTCCCTAGCTTTTTCTAGGGTTAACCATAAGGGTTAGCTCAAAGGAGGACTTCAGCTATCTTTGATAATAAATGTTGCTCTTTTTATTCCCCGTATTAATGAATGCATTGCTTTCATTAAGATAGCTGTTGTTGTTTATAAGCTCAAACCACCCCTCAAGTTGATTTGTCACAGATCGCAGGAAATGCTGCAAACCTCTGCAAGTCTTGTGGTCGGACAAAGAAAAGAGAGCAGGACCCCACCCTAGAAATGGAAAGGAAGTACTGGTCATCAGCTATGGCCATTATTGAACTCAGGATGGATCACAGGTGAGGATCCCTCCTGGTTGTCCCATTATAAGTCTGGAACCCAATTTAGCCATTTGATTTTTTTTTAGAAAACGCAATTTAAGAATAAGGATCTCAGATTTCATGCTTTCTGAGGCCCCTAATCTATAAAGAACTCTTAAACATAACCATGTTCCCAGTAAATAAGACATCTTGCTACATTCTAGACTCCAGATTGTGGTCAGCACTTTTTATGGCATGACCATGTATCTTCTTGTTTCCATTATAACCTAGAGATGCATGCATAGCTTATTTTTGTATAAAAATAAATCCTAATCTGGATGGGAGAAAGCATGGAGTTATAGAGCAGAATGGAAAGACAGTCTCTAGGAAAAATGTACAAGCAGTTGCAATGTGAACACTAGAAGAAATGTAAGTACGTACTCCAAACACTGGACATTGGGCTCAGAATTGGGGCAGAAGACAGCTCCTTCCCACAGCACCAATGAAAACAAAGTTACACTGTATGAAAGGCTTCTGTCATGGTCATAATCCAGAGATTATGTATTGATTATGTATCATGTATTGATAATCCAGCCTCAGAGAGGCTGATGCCTCAGTGCTTAGCAGCCAGAGCTGTCTCCAGGGCCACCCCAACATGTTTTGTTGTCTGAGATAAAGAATAGCGGGCACTCCATTCTATTTATAAAATCCAGTGAATCCTGCTTCAGTGTTGGTGAGGGAACAGTATCTTCTACTACACCTGAGACAAACAGGTTAACCTCATGGGTACAAGATAGACCAGAATCTAGTTTGAATGCAACACAACGTCACTGATTAGAGCTTCCATATCCAAAGCCAGAATAGCAACAATGATGTCTGGCAGAAGGGGAGCAAGGAGAAGGGTAGCCTAGCCTTGGGCATTTGGAGGAATGATGGGGAAACTGCTGCTCTGCTCTCCAGCATCTATGCCTGAAGCAGCTATTTCACTCTGCCAGATGGAATGGCTAGCCCTTAATGTGACTGCACCAGCATGTCATGTGACAAGATCTGACCATATCAGAATGTGGCTCCTATAACCATTCAAATCTTGGATCCAGTGACAACATGCAGAACCAGTCCCTTCCACAAAAACTGAAGGCTCCCTCATACAAATGGAGGGCTATGCATATGATTTTACTGTGGCCTGCTCCTGAGGGGGAAAGTGCCTCTGAAACATGGACGTGCCTTGGAAAAAAGACCCTTCCTTTCCAAACTTCTATAGTTTGTTCAATCATGCCAATCTCTCTGAGCAACTAAGACTGCCCTTGGCAAGAATGCTACAGCTGATGTTCTTTCTGAACCAGTAGTTATCAAAAGATTCAGAGGACTCATCTTGTTGGAGTCTTCCTCCTCCATCAGCAAACAATGCTGTTCCAGCAATGCTACATGGGAAGCTTACATCACCTGCCTTTCTGCTTAGGACACTGTGCCTTAGAGTGAGCTACAGGAGTTTTTGAAAGACATGCCATCAGCTTCTGGACATTCCAAACTTCCCTCCTTTTATTCTAAACTCAATTAAGACGTTGCTCCAAGATGTTTTCATCTTTCTTACTGTACTCTGCCATGAGGATCTGAGCACCCCCTGTTTGTGGCATACAGGAGTTATTCTGTGCCAGAAGTCTCTCTTTGTTTTCCTGGATTAGCCAGAGTAGATGCCTTGGCCAGGACATGTGGCTGCTGAAAAGATTGTGCCTAGGAAGAGGCCCTGACACCACGTCAATCCTGAGGTAAGACACCTTGCATTTAGGAACAGGATAAGTGCCCTTCAAGTAATAGTTTAGGGGGCAAATGGAATTGTAGAAGCCAAGCAGAAAAAATGGGGATAGCATACTTTGCCGTCCTCACATCATTCCGGGTGGGGGTGGGGATCCCTAGCTCCTTTTACTTTGCTGCCTCTAAGAAGACAGTGAACTATGGCATCCAGCCAGATTTTTTAGCTTTTCATTTCTTTTTCTATCCCCTAAATTTTGTACCATTTAGACTAATTAAGACTTCTGGAGAACTCAGAAACTTGCCACTTTGTCACATGTTAATAATTCTAATTTAGGTATTACCCAGCTTCTTTGTTTTGTTTCCTTTTACGCCAGAACCAGTTTCTTCATATATCTTTAGAGCTGGACAGATTAATATTTACACGAACAGGCCACGCATTGGGCAGCAGGGGAGGAGACAGAAAGAATGGAACATTGTCTATCATGTAGGGTGGAGTCCAGTCAGCATAATGGGAGACAGCATACATGGTTATACCGAGGCAGTTTGGTCAAGGGGTTGTAGACTAGTGGGTGTCAGTATGGTAGATAGACAAATTATTTAAAATTACAACAGGGAAGGTGATAGCACGATGTAATCAGTAAGCGATTGCCTTTTTCCATTGTAGATTTCCCTGCTTGGAGTCCTGCACTTCAGACATGCTGAATCTCAGAAGCCACTTGACTCCATCCTGAAGGTTCCCAATCCACCGGCTGAAAGAAGCTTCTGAGAAGGGAGGGCTATGCTGTCATCCACCAAAGCCCCATCTTTTTGTTTAGACAAAGGGAGGTGGTGATGGGGTCCGGATGTTGCAGATTCTCTTCTAGCTACAGTTGGTACACTTTGTGTTTGAAGTCATGGGTACAGCAATGTAGACTAGATTTAGGTCAGTGACATCCACTCAGTTTTGGGTACTTCTTGCCACTATATGCTACTCCTGTAAATAAATGGGACTGTTTTCATGGGAGAAATTTCAGTGAGCATGTGGTTCCGAAAATGGGTCTTCAAATGTTACTGGATGTCAAACCCCAGCCAGCTTGGTAAGGGATCCTGGGAAACATAATCCAACAACATTTGGGGTCCATAGTTTCAAAACCATGACACCAAGCTATATGGTGCAGATTTGAATATTTAAACATTTCCAGGCGTTGATTTTCTGAGTTCCCCATTTTGATCCTCATCTTCATGCCATGGAATGTCGGCTGGCTATGGCTCTGTCCCAGTCCCAAAGGTTGCCTTCTGGACCCCTTTCCCACATTTTGTAACTCATTTGCATTGCAATAAATGTATGTGTGGAGCATAGTATGTTTGTGAGTTCATCACTGCTTAGTTCTTCCAAAATGTAAGAACAAATATCTCTGCAGTATTTCTGTGCTATTGCACATGCCACAGCCATGAGGACAGTGAAAAGGGAAACACCACAGCCATGAGGACAGTGAAAACAGTATTTGTGGAAAGGGTGTGTGGAAATGTGGGAAAGAATTTCAGAATAGAAAGATTCTTCCTCTCTTTTCTCTGCTGCCCAAAGGCTGCAGGTCTGGGGTGGGGGCAGAAAGCTATGCCCAAGAGTCACATGCAGCCCTTGGCTCAATTTCATGTGCCCCTTTGTTGTTTTTTGTCTTCTGTAGATAAGCAATTGATAGGTAGGAAAGAGAAGAAGTGACATAAAAAAAGTACTATGCAACCCTGAAATTTTGCAGACTCCACACATTTTGTGTGCTGATTCTGTCCACCATTGTCTGTACCACATATCTGAATTTAGCACAGGTTCTTCTTAACAAAAATGTTCTCCAGCTTCTGTTGTAGGGGTCTGCTCTTGGATGGACCCTTTCATCTTGTCTATGTTGTTCCTTATCCAATCACAAGATGCCAGGAAAGACATCTGAGTTGCAAATTGCCTGAAAATGGCCTGTCATAATTTCAGAGGCATTTCCCTCCAGTTCCTTTCACCACATGCAGATGTTTTTGACTGCCATCAAAAGTTTTAAGAAATGCTACATAAACATTAGTCCTTTTTAAATTTAGTGTTAATATGTATTGTCTAAAGCAGTGCTTCCCAGCCTTATATCCACATATGTTATTGGACTACAGCTCCCAGAAATACTGGCCAGCACAGCTAGTTATGAAGGCTTCTAGGAGTTTTAGTCCAAGAATATCTGGGGACCCAATGGGAACCATTGGTCTAAAAGCAAGTGATAATACACTGTCTCTGAAATGATTGTTGATTGTTATGACTGGTTGCTGATGACAGACCTGCCGTCTACATCAGTAGTTTTCAGCGTTTGGTTCTACATCTGTTTTGGACATCAACTCACAGAAGCTCAAGCCAGCATAGACAGTGGCAAAAGACTGTGAGCGCTGAAGTCGAAAAACAGCTGGAGAACAAGTTGGTCACATGCATTACATAAGCTTTAACACACAAAGGCATAACCTAAGCAGAGATCAATGCATTAGTTTCAACTCATGCCCAATAGTGGGAAGATAAGCATACCTGGGGAGAAGTTGGAAGGAGAGTCTTGTCTTCTTGAAGAAAAGTTTCCAGCCAACAACCTATCGTTTGAAACACAGAGACGAATATATTTGGTGATGCACCATAGTACATTTCATAGTCTTCATATTATAAATTTACTTAGAAATAATTGATTTTCTTCCTCCCTCTGTTTACTTCATTTTAAGTAAATGCCAAACTGGCCATTGGTCATATGTTTGTTTATTTGTTTATTTAAAATAATTTACCTTGCCTTTCGCCTTAAAAATAACCAGCAAGTATACAAATATTTAAAAGGCTCAAGCAAATACCACACTAAAAAGCAGTAAACAAAAGCAACACCAAAAACACATTAAAAGCAGTAAGGCACAACAATCCATTTATAAACCCTACTCAGGCAGTTAGTCACTGAGGGAAAACTTGCCTGAAGAGAAAGGTCTTTGCCTGCTTGCGGAAGGACAGAAGAGATGGGGCCAGCCTAGCCTCCTGTTGGAGGGAGATGCAACATCTGGAAGCAGTAACAGAGAAGGCCCTCTCCCATGTCTCCACCAAACACAACTGTAAAAGTGGTGGGACCAAGTGAATGGCCTCTCTTGATTTTATTATCACTTCATCAAGATGGCATGTTCAATCTTTTGAGTCTGAAACTACTGCACAAAGTAAATCCTAGGAACACCACTGTAGATTGTAGCTGCTGGCTAACTGATGTATGTGTTGAAAGAGTTCAAACTGTATGTGTTCACTCTATCACTAAGTATATCACTAAGTAACTATTCATACAATACAATACAATTCTGCTGACACTAACAAATGTATTGTTGATATGTGTGAAAAAACACCCAGACACAATGTCACAATGACATTTTTATGCTTCAGAAAGGCAGCAACAGAAATCTACAGCCACAATCTCCAAACGTCCCCTCAGAGAGGAATTTCAGCCCTGCAACAGCCTGTTAACAACCAGTCTTTTGCTAGGCCAGCAGACAGGACCAGACAGAGAGGGAAGGACTGACATTCCAATCACAACAGTCAGCTCCCCAGCCTAGTCAGTGGGAGGCCTGCCCTGAGAACTCTCAGGCTCTCCAGGAGAAAGATTTAAGGCCCATAGGGCAAATATTGCTCCCATACAAATCACAAGTTATGTGTTACCCATGAGTAGCAAGTAAAATGACACTTTATTAACACAATGTTCTTTTTTTAGTCCCAAATAACAATGAATTGAGAAAAAAAATCCAATATTTTCTAAAATGTACCATTTTTGCAACAACAAGCAAACACTACCAGCTATGCAAAATTAAAATGTTTCGGGCATTATTGTGTTGAAAATAAATAGTGTTAGCACTTCTTATTCAAAACAAGCAACATGTTATGGACAGTGTCGCTTCTCACACATTACTTCCAAGCTCTGGTCCACAGCAAGGCATCATTCATCTTCTGGATATCCTTCCAGCAAGAATAATATTAAACTCAAAAGTGAGGGAACTGACATTTCACAAGGCTCCTCATTACTGTGCAAGGAGGAGATGTTAAATTCAGTTATTCTTTAAGAGAGTAAACATGTGAAAAAAGAAAACTAGCCCCACCCTCTAGGAAACTCTCAGGCAAAGAGGGTGAGTCTGGAGTAGAGAGCTTCAGGGTGTAACTACATTGCAATATACACCTCCAATTACTCCAGGTTTAGCATAATGCAATTGCAAATTGATTCAAAGTTTCCTGACTGTACAACATTATTGTAAGCATGGGGGAAACAAACTTTTCTTCAAGGAATTGTTTCTTTTTGAACACCCATCGGGGACTTGTTTGTTTTAAATTGCTCTGGTTGTGTGAATGGCAGTGTTGTTGTATTCTGTGTGCCAACATTTTGATGTGTTTCAAGCGGTGTGAGATGCTGTCCCATCGGGGAAATCAGCAATTATGCCTCCTGACTGAACTGTATCACTATACATTAAAAAAAAAACTATTAATCTTTAGTGCTGCATCACATAGGTGCTGAAGTCTCACTGGTTTATTATTGATATGTGGTACGTGTCTTCCATCTGGTGACTTTAGCTTCTCCTTACAAACACTATGCCATTTCCTTTCTTTCCCTTCTTTTTTCTTTTTCATACATCTGCATTCACACAACCAGAGCAATTTTTTAAGTGTTAAGTTGTTTGACCTATTTACCTCCTGAACATTGCTGCCTGTGTTGTGATCTGCTTTTTGTGGCAAGGAATTCCACTGTTTGTGGGTATACGGCATACTTAGCTTTTCAGTCCTTGCCTGAGAGTCAAACATCCCAAGCACTAAATCACCCTTGCAAAGAATCTGGCAATTCAGAGCTCAGAAAAGTCACCTTTCCAAGTTCCAAAATCCCCAGTATAGATGCTTCTGGAATTCTGTAGTCCAAAAAGATAGTTGTTCCAAACTATGCTCCTGCTTGCCTCTGGAAGTGCCAACTGGACAATTCCCAAACACACCTCATCTTCCAAGCACTTCTGAATGCTGGTCTATATGCGGATCAGCCTGCGTTGCTAGGCAACCACAACATTTTTCCACACAAAGGGACAATTTATGCCAACTCGTTAGTTCGCTTCTAATCAGTAACAGCATTTTAGTCCAAAGTCGACAACATATTACATACACGTTGCAAACGAAAGCAACTTAAAACAAGTTCTCGCCAAGAACTATGGGTCATGGCTTTTG
Source organism: Intellagama lesueurii (assembly GCA_037013535.1). Taxonomy (NCBI): domain Eukaryota; kingdom Metazoa; phylum Chordata; class Lepidosauria; order Squamata; family Agamidae; genus Intellagama; species Intellagama lesueurii. Next base: position 216,184,709 of record JBAJHW010000003.1, read on the forward strand.
ACCTGACAGGAGAAAATAAAACTGGCTTTATATTTGCAAATCACCAGATAGCATTTTGCTTTAAGTACAGTATTTCGCTTCCGTGCTAAGCGTTAGCAGGGCCAGGAGGCCTGCAAATCTATGAAGCACCGCCCCTTAAAACGCGATGTCCCACTTTGCTCCGCCCCTAGGTTGGAAGACGGCGCCCCGGGGGCGCGGCCGTCGTGTTTTGAAAGCTCAGTTTTTGCAACTTTCGAGCCGAAAGCTTGTGATCGGTCCCAACCTTGCCCGCGATCGTCTCTGAGAGTTTAAGACCTTGCCTAATGCGGCAATGTCCGTTCCCGAATTTGTGCTTTTCGAATAGGCAGTGCAGATCCTATAAATAAACGTCAAACTTTGGGGGAAAAGGAAGGCCGCGTTAGATAGATGCAAACAGTGACTACAAAACCCTGGGATCTGACTACAGCGGTGACCTGGGGTTTATGTGTGTGTAGTCAGTCTGAGACGGTAAACAGATGATGCGACGGAAAAGCGTTATGCTACCCGGAGGCTTGCGGCTGTCATCTCACAGTCATGGAGAAAATGATTTTTCGGAAGTATCACAGCTTATGGACTATTTGTGCAATTTTGATTGCTTCCAATAAAGCGTTAACTGGATTCTGGAATGTGAGAGAAGCAGAATCCTTGACTTCAGGAAATGTGCTGAACGCTTCACTCGTTCCTCCTCGCCCGATCCAGGCCCCCTTGGAAGGGAGCCATAGTCTATTCTGGAGGGCCATCTTGTGGTTTCCGTGTCACATTGCAGTCTCCGTTTTTTATCAGCATTATTTAGGTTGTTGTCTGCACTTGCCATTGAAGTAGGCACATCCCAGTGCAAAGTGCGAATGAGGCAAAGTGTGAATACTTTCAGTATGGGTTTACCAGACTCTAAAGGTTTCAATAGTATTTATTCTTCTAAGGTAGCCTGCTTACTTCGATTGAGATAGGTTGCCATGCATTTTCAAAGTGTTTTTATTTATTTAAAATATTTTTATCCGCCTTTCTCCTTGAAAAGGAGAAGCAATAGCTTCAGGCGTCGTTGTCATTGTGAGCGCCCCTAGGGTTTTGATTGCTATCTTGATGTTACCGATACTACTATTATGTAGTTAGAGCTTCATTTGCTTATCTGTCAACCTCTCCCGCATCTCAGGACAGTCGACGAACACCACAATGTCAAAAATCAAGTGAGCTTTAGTTTCTCCCTCTGCTTTTTCATCTTGCGCGATGAAGAGATCTGGGGATCTCAAAAGCTTGCACATTTGAGATATTTTGTTGCCCACTGATGCGGGTTGTGGAAGTACAAGGGTTTGTTCGATTTCGTAATTGAACAAAGAGGCCTTCGCTTTAATTTTGCCCTTGAAATCCAAACCCTTCCTTTCTCGTATCTTAGCCTGGCCTCTTGGTGGCCCATTCATACGGCTGACGTTTGATCACAAATATTCTTCGACGGCCATCGTCTTGTGTGCAAAGCATGCGCCCTGCCTTTTAAACTATGGCATTTTCCTGAACATGTACGCTTGGTACCAACTGCGAAGCTCACAGTATTCCGAAGTCCTTCCAAAGCAGCGTCCTACATATAACAAAAGCATATTTTAAAAACACAAAAAGTTCAAATAATACGAAAGAAAGACCAAAATAAATAATCTTCGTTCACTTCTGCCTTATGACGGATTCGTTTTCTTCTTTCGGATCTTCCTCCCTTGATACTTCGCAATTTGCATTGGTTTCAGTGAAACGCAGCCATTCCAAACGGCATTATTTTCTAATCGGGGGGACCGACCTAGCAGCCCCTTTCAGGGTTTCAGTGGCTATTCTCATCCTTCATTCAAACATCTCCTTTAAAGACTCCACCGCTGGTTGGTGGATATCAAAGAGCTCCAAGGTCAAGAATACTGGCTAAGCCTTGTGCTGAGAAACAGCCGATACTGATACTGATACGGGTGAACAACTGGCTACCCGACTGTACTGGGAAAAGGGACTCTCGTTCCCCTGGCCTTGGGATAGCGACAAAGCTCATCCACAAATCCACGTTCTACAAACAGCATCCAGCGGAGCTTTGCAGGAAGTCAGGCTGTTATAGGCAGGCGGCCGGCCGCTCTTGACCAATAAGAGGTGGAGCTTTCCGGGAAAGGTCGCGCTCCTTCACGGGCTGGTTCCGTCGCTTTCGATTGGCTGTGTGTCTCAGGTGGGCAGGCCGGATAGCGCTTCCCTTCCCACAGCGTGGCGCTGCGCAGTGGAGGTTGGGTGCAGCCGGGTTCCTCTCTCTAGGAAGTGGCGGCGTTACGAGTTGCAACGATTCGGGGAGAGGGGTGAGTTCCGAGCTTGACAGTGTGGAGGCTCCGCCCTTTCTCCCTTTTAGGGTGGCGGTGGTGGCGGCGGCTTCTGATCGAGAGGGAGGAGTCGGGGGATCCTTGCCAATCCCACGAAGAGGGCATTCACTCCATGGAATCTCCTTGGACCTCAAGGCTCCAGGTTTGAGTTGAAAATCCCTGCTCTTCTTTTTCCTGGAAGGGCATACGGTGCCATTAGCTGCCTGCCAGGCAGAAATTCAGCAGGTGAATCTTTCCCAGCATCTAGGGGGTACTGCTGCCGTTGTTGTTACGTGCCGTCAAGTGGCCTCCGACTTATGGCGACTTTAGGGAGATCTATTTTGGAGATCGTTCATTCATAAGGTCGCCATAAGGGGCATTGATACCGCAAGCTTTACCTGCTCCGTTTCTTTGTGCCGAGTGGCTATTAAAGGCGTTGGAGCCCTTCCGGCGGGGATGGCGTGGAGGAGGCTGACAACTTCACTGTCGTCTCCTGAGAGAGAGATTATCTCTCTCCTTGCTCTCAGACTTCCTAGACCGGAGCATCTTTTGCTCTTTACTTTCTTTGTCTAGATCCAGCTGGTGAAGTTGCTCACCTCAAACTATGCAAACTGTGGTATAAACACACACACACACCCAAATGCCCTGCATCCTTTGATGGAATGTGCTGAGCGGATCACTTAAGGTAGGCTGGTTAGCCCTTAACCTTCCTGTGCCTATCTTGTTATCCTGGTTAAAGAAGGGTATGAATACAGGTGGATTTCCTTCCATCCTCATCCACCAGTGCATGTTTGTGGGTTAGAGATTCTAGTGTAGGCTTGTTGGTGTAAAGAGCTACTTGTGATAATCAGCCCATGGAATGCATTGACATTTTGTATTGTGTTATCTAGGATCTGGGGCCTCAGTGGGGCAAAGGTAAATTTTGTAGGTATCCCAGTTTTGTGTGTGACTTTTCTGGTTGAAAAAGAGTTTCTACACATGGAGCTATGTGTGTTATGTGCTTCTTCAAAAGTTGTCACTTATTGTTTCCCTCAGACTCAGGGTGGGAAGCTAATTGTTTTATTTTTCATTTTTTCATTTATTTTTGCAATGACTTCCCTATCTATAGTATGCAGCTATCCGAGCGTGAAGGAGGAGCAAACACAGGGAATGGGCTGGATAGCCCGACAGCATCTGATACAAAGCCTGTTTCTCCTTCACCTACTAAACCCCCTCCCCTGGACCTCTTCAATCTAGTTGTGTCATACAAGAAGTTGGAGCTGTATCTGGAACCACTGCAAGATGTTGCTGAAGGGGTGTGGTTTCTCCTCAGGTGGGTACCCCCTATGACATTTTTGGAGGGTGGATTACTGGGAGAAGAACTTTGGTTGGCTATTGTAATACTTGAGGACTGAGAGGAAATAGGCCCTTTGTCTGTACTACGTACATTTCCTGATATGCAAGAGTGAAGTCCTTCTGACCTTATCCTTCATACAGTGAATACCATCCCCTTTACTGGAGATTGCAGGTAGATTGGGCTAGGAGCTCTCTTGACTGTTTGACCTTAAATACAGGATCTGTGACTAACCAGATTGCAGTGGTTATCCTTTTTTAAACCTTTGTGTCCTCCTTTGGATCTGACTTCCATCTTAATAGGCCACTCTCCTTAGTTTGTCACCCTGTCGTTCTAATAGTAACTCCTTTCTTGTAGCTCCATCACTTTTATGTTCATGCCTCCTTTATGCAGCTAAAGGATCCTTTGGTTGTTTTTGTTCCACAGCTGGCAAATGCCTCTTTGCTCCCTTGTAACTTGCCTGGGGCTCAACGTCCTGCTGCTGACCCTGAGTGAAGGTGAGACTTACTGAGTAAATACGCAAAGGACTTGAGAGGGCAATATACCTCTTTCCACACATGATGCCTGCGATGGCAGGAGGGGCTGAGCCAGTGGGGAATGGGATAGGAATTCACTGGAGGCAAAGTATGAGGATTGGGTGGTACTTAGGGTGAAAAGAAGGGAAAGAATAGCGTGATTGTCAGGCAGACAGTTCTGCTTTGATGAGGTTGTTCGAACTGGGTGGTGGTGATAAAACTGGCTGATGATTAGATTTGCAGTGTCGTGGCCTAATAAAGTCTCTTTTCATCCCACCTTTCACTCCAGCTGCTTGGTATGGACTGTTTATCCTACTAATCTTGGTACCCGCCATGCTCGGTTACCTACAAGAAACATGCCGTATCCGCCTGACAGAAGAAGAGCTGGCACGCCGTAGGTACCACAGTGTACGGCGTGAGGATGTGAGGAAAGTTCAGCTTTCTCGAAATGAGGCTGTGGCAGAAGTGAAGGGCTTGTAAGTACTGTTGGGGAGAAGAGAAATGGAGCAAATGGGTGTCTGGGTACTGCTTGTTGAGAAATATTCTGGAACGTTATGTTCTTGAAGGCTTTCACAGCCGGGTTGCAATGGTTGTTGTGGGTTTTTTGGGCTGTTTGGCCGTGTTCTGGGTTTTTTTCTTCCTAACGTTTCTCCAGTCTCTGTGGCCAACATCTTCAGAGGACAGGAGCTAGAACTCCTGGAACACTTGATGGCAGGAACTTTGTGTAGAACAGAAGAGTCACATAGGTTATTCACATTAGATGTTCTTCCATTTCTGAAACATCTCCCTTGCCCTGAATGTATGTAGTACAGTGGCCAACAGTTGTATTCCTCTGTTTCTGTTTCTTTATTCTCTTAATTTTTGGAACTGATTTTGTGACCATTTTTCTTTCTCTCGTGTTGTTGCTGTATGTTTCGAATGCAAACAGATGAGCCACTCTTATTCCAGTGTGGTAGAAATACTTCAGTTTATGAAAACAGTTTGGGAACCTACACCACCTTGATTTTTTTGTGCCAGTTTCCACGATTTCCTATCCTTTCTCTTCTGTGACATCACCTGCTACACTTGGATGACTATTTCGCCATGTTTGACCAGCTTAAAGTCTTGTGCCTCAGGAGAAAAATAAGAGAAGAGGGATGCAGAAGTAGCCAAGTAGTGGTGTGCAGATTTATGTGTCTTGAACCTGAAGTTGGGGAAAGGGGAGGTCAGGGATCTCTTTGAGGCCAGCTGATATGACATCACAGTTTCTAATCAACTTACTATATGTCACCTGTTTCAACACAGCTAAGTGGACAATAATTGTACAGGTTATGTGGAGGATGTAGCATAGTATTTACATCCATGTAAAACAGTGATAATACCACTTTTAAGAAATGGTGGGAGGTCATTAGCACAGTAGTGCAAGGAACTATATACGTATGTGGATTGCCTGTGGAGTAGTTGTCCTCTGAAGTGCATTACTTTAGTTCAGTCACTGGAGGGCATCACACATCCTTGTTAATTGTGGTTTTGAGTCTACACTGGAGGAAGAGTTGCTAAGCATTGACATTTTCCAAAGGGATTGCTGTGTAATCTGTTGCAGAACAGCTAACACAGTCCAGGGCATCTTAAAGACTAATGACTGCATTATAGCATGAGCTTTCATGGAGTATAGCCCACTTCATCAGGTACCTGAAGTGTTTTCCAGAATGTACAGTACATGGGGTGAGAGGTAGAAATGTAGGCAGTGGGAAATTAAATGGGCTAAGTCATGATATGTACTGTCTTTCTCTCTGTATGTGTGTGTGTATTTATAGAGAGAATGTGTGTATCAGAGTTCAGAAATTCTGATGAGTTCTTACGGCATCTGATGAAGGGCACTATATCCAGAAATCCCATTCATCATTCTATATTTTGTTCACCTTTTAGATGCCACAAGATTCTTGGTTGTTTAAGTGCTTCTATGACTGTGCTTCCCACTTTTCAAAAATGTGCATCCTCATCCCAGAACAGTGGATCGATTTCAATCACCAAGCAAGAAGTCTCATCTTTAAATCATTGATTTTAATCAACTTTTCTGTTTGTATAGTTATTTTTCCAAAGAAAAGTATGTTCTCACTGTTCAGTGGAGCTATTAAACCATATTGATTTGCAACTAAATATAACTGCTGCTTCTGATTTAGAGAATTTATTAGCTACCTATGAGTAGGACACCATATTGGTGTAGTGCATACACTTGTTTTGCAGTTATGGTTTTTGATATTTTAAAGATTTTATAACAGATATTGCTTCATTGTGAATGTACAAGTAAGAATGTTGTGGGTGTACTTCCTTTATGGTTGAGACTTATTCTGAGCTAAGGCCAATTATCAGATCAGTATTGGATCAGGACAAATGCTTTATTTGATGGATATGAATTTAGAAATGAAGCTACATTGAGCATCAGTGCTGATAGGCAAAAGCTCTAACATGAGAGCTAACCTGTCACTCTTCCCCACCCAAAAGTTACCATGCCAGTAGCCACTTTGCAGTGTTTTGCAGAAGATCATGAAAACATGACTGTCCATACATCATGTGATTTGGAATGTGGTTGAATGAACTAAAAACTCATTTCTTTTCTACAGAAAAGATAAACTCAGTTCAAAAGTTAAAAACTGGTTGCTGTGGTATTGAAGGCATCTTTAGTATATATTTATTTAACTTACTGAAAGATTTCTTTCCTACCATTCTAGTAGCCTGAATAATTTGCTCAGAGCAGCTGACAGTAACTTAAAATCACAATAACATGTAAAAGCATTATGTGCATTGTATGGGGCTGCCCTTGAAAAAGTGTTTAAAAAATTGATACAGAAAGTTGTAACTAGACGACGGACCAGGGCTGGTTATAGGAAACATAGGACTCCCATGTTACAGCAGTTTCTGTCCATTTCTAGAGACAATTCTGGGGAATCCTACATGGTTTGGGACTTAGCGTATTTTCCCACCCAAGCTGGCCTGAATTCTAATCTCCTCGGGAGAAGCCCTTCTCTGTGTCTCTCTATTGTCTGAAGCTCCTTTGTTGAGAAAGGGAGAGCAAGCCTTGGTGGCTGTCCCTAGAGTGTAGAATGGGCTGAGCAAAATACAGCCTTTCGGATGTTTTACTACAAGCTGCAAGTACAATCAACCCTAGTCAGCATAGCTAATATTGAGGAATGCTGGGAGTAGAAGGCCAACAACATTTGGAGGTCTCTGTTTTGCCCACCCCTGCTCTAGAACTGCTAGGTAGCCTGCTAACTCTTCTGCAGCAGACTCCCTAAAGAAGGCCATTCAGTCACCATTGTTGAGGTACTTTTAGCAAGCAAAGCTTTTTTTTTTAAATTCAGATGAGGTAGTGTCTTTTCAACTAAATTTAGTCTTACTGAATTTGGTTTTAATTGGTGGGTGCCATTTGTTGGTGGTCTTTTAACTGATTTTTTTTTGCTTGCTTTTTACTGATGTGATTTGAATTTATTTTACGTTTTCATTATGATTTTATATTCTTATAGATGATATGTAAATGCAGCAGACAAACTGTCATAAAGGATTGCTGCCTTATAGACATCAGATCTCTGATGTTGTTGTTGTTTAGTTGTTAAGTTGTGTCCGACTCTTCGTGACCCCATAGACCAGAGCACACCAGGCCCCCCTGTCTTCCACTGCCTCCCGGAGTTGGGTCAAATTCATGTTGGTAGCTTCGATGACACTGTCCAACCATCTCGTCCTCTGTCGTCCCCTTCTCCTCTTGCCTTCACACTTTCCCAACATCAGGGTCTTTTCCAGGGAGTCTTCTCTTCTCATGAGATGGCCAAAGTATTGGAGCCTCAGCTTCAGGATCTGTCCTTCCAGTGAGCACTCAGGGTTGATTTCCTTCAAAATGGATAGGTTTGTTCTCCTTGCAGTCCAGGGGACTCTCAAGAGTCTCCTCCAGCACCACAATTCAAAAACATTAATTTTTCGGCGGTCAGCCTTCTTTATGGTCCAGCTCTCACTTCCATACATCGCTACTGGAAAAACCATAGCTTTGACTATGCAGACCTTTGTCGGCAAGGTGATGTCTCTGCTTTTTAAGATGCTGTCGAGGTTTGTCATCGCTTTCCTCCCAAGAAGCAGGGGTATTTTGATTTCGTGCTGCTGTCACCATCTGCAGTAATCATGGAGCCCAAGAAAGTAAAATCTGTCACTGCCTCCATATCTTCCCCTTCTATTTGCCAGGAGGTGATGGGACCAGTGGTCATGATCTTAGTTTTTTTGATGTTGAGCTTCAGACCATTTTTGGCGCTCTCCTCTTTCACCCTCATTAAGAGGTTCTTTAATTCCTCTTCACTTTCTGCCATCAGAGTGGTATCATCTGCATATCTGAGGTGGTTGATATTTCTTCCGGCAATCTTAATTTCAGTTTGGGATTCATCCAGTCCTGCCTTTCGCATGATGTATTCTGCATATAAGTTAAATAAGCAGGGAGACAATATACAGCCTTGTGGTACTCCTTTCCCAATTTTGAACCAATCAGTTGTTTCAATATCCAGTTCTAACTGTTGCTTCCTGTCCCACATATAGATTTCTCAGGAGATAGATAAGGCAGTCAGACACTCCCATTTCTTTAAGAACTTGCCATAGTTTGTTGTGGTCCACACAGTCAAAGGCTTTTGCGTAGTCAATGAAGCAGAAGTAGATGTTTTTCTGGAACTCTCTGGCTTTCTCCATAATCCAGCGCATGTTAGCAATTTGGTCTTTAGTTCCAAATTAATCCAGTTAATTTGCCCCTTCGAAATCCAGCTTGTACTTCTGGGAGTTCTCGGTCCACATACTGCTGAAGCCTACCTTGTAGGATTTTGAGCATAACCTTGCTAGCGTGTGAAATGAGTGCAAGTACGGTAGTTGGAGCATTCTTTGGCACTGCCCTCCTTTGGGATTGGGATGTAGACTGATCTTTTCCAATCCTCTGGCCACTGCTGAGTTTTCCAAACTTGCTGGCATATTGAGTGTAGCACCTTAACAGCATCATCTTTTAAGATTTTAAATAGTTAAACTGGAATGCCATCACCTCCACTGGCCTTGTTGTTAGCCATGCTTTCTAAGGCCCACTTGACTTCACTCTCCAGGATGTTTGGCTCAAGGTCAGCAACCACACTATCTGGGTTGTCCGGGGCATCCAAATCTTTCTGGTATAATTCCTCTGTGTATTCTTGCCACCTCTTCTTGATGTCTTCTGCTTCTGTTAGGTCCCTACCATTTTTGTCCTTTATCATGTCCATCTTTGCACAAAATGTTCCTTTAATATCTCCAATTTTCTTGAAGAGATCTCTGGTTTTTCCCTTTCTATTCTTTTCCTCTATATCTTTGCACTGTTCATTTAAGAAGGCCCTCTTGTCTCTCCTTGCTATTCTTTGGAAGTCAGCATTCAATTTTCTGTAACTTTCCCTATCTCCCTTGCATTTTGTTTCTCTTCTCTGCTATTTGTAAGGCCTCGTTGGATAGCCACTTTGCTTTCTTGCATTTCCTTTTCTTTGGGATGGTTTTTGTTGCTGCCTCCTGTACAATGTTACGAGCCTCCATCCATAGTTCTTCAGGCACTCTGTCCACCAAATCTAGTTCCTTAAATCTGTTCTTCACTTCCACTGTGTATTCATAAGGGATTTGGGTTAGATGATACCTGACTAGCCCAGTGGTTTTTCCTACTTTCTTCAGTTTAAGCTTGAATTTTGCTATAAGAAGCTGATGATCAGAGCCACAATCAGCTCCAGGTCTTGTTTTTGCTGACTGTATAGAGCTTCTCCATCTTTGGCTGCAGAGAACAGAATCAATCTGATTTCGGTATTGCCCATCTGGTGATGTCCATGTGTAGAGTCGCCACTTGTGTTGTTGGAAAAGAGTGTTTGTGATGACCAGCTTGTTCTCTTGACAAAACTCTATTAGCCTTTGCCCTGCTTCGTTTTGAACTCCAAGGCCAAACTTACCTGTTGTTCCTTTTATCTCTTGACTCCCTACTTTAGCATTCCAGTCCCCTATAATGAGAAGAACATCTTTCTTTGGTGTCAGTTATAGAAGGTGTTGTAATTCTTCATAGAATTGGTCAATTTCAGCCTCTTCAGCATTGGTGGTTGGTGCATAAACTTGGATTACTGTGATGTTTGTATAAATGAAATAAATAAATAAATAAATAAATAAATAAATAAATAATAATAATAATAATAATAATAATAATAATAATAATAATAATGATGATGATGATGATGATGTTGAAAGGTCTGCCTTGGATTCGTATTGAAATCATTCTATCATTTTTGAGATTGTATCCCAGTACAGCTTTCCCCACTCTTTTGTTGACTATGAGGGCTACTCCATTTCTTCTACAGGATTCTTGCCCACAATAGTAGATATGATAATCGTCTGAATTGAATTCGCCCATTCCCGTCCATTTTAGTTCACTGACGCCCAGGATGTCAATGTTTATTCTTGCCATCTCCTGTTTGACCACATCCAGCTTACCAAGGTTCGTAGATCTTACATTCCAGGTTCCTATGCAGTATTTTTCTTTGCAGCATCGGACTTTCCTTTCACTTCCAGGCGCGTCCACAGCTGAGCGTCCTTTCGGCTTTGGCCCAACCGCTTCATTAGCTCTGGAGCTACTTGTACTTGTCCTCCGCTCTTCCTCATAGCATGTTGGACGCCTTCCGACCTGAGGGGCTCATCTTCCAGTGTCATATCTTTTAGCCTTTTGTTTCTGTCCATGGAGTTTTCTTGGCAAAGATACTGGAGTGGCTTGCCAGTTCCTGCTCCAGGTGGATTGTGTTTAGTCAGAACTCTCCACTATGACCTGTCCGTCTTGGGTGTCCCTTCATGGCATAGCCCATAACTTCTCTGAATAACTCAAGCCCCTTCGCCACGACAAGGCAGCAATCTGTGAAGGGGCCAGATCTCTGATAATAATTATTAATTAGCACAGTGCTGGCTGCTGCTCCCTTTGATGGGTAGAGTGGAAGGCACGAGATGGGTGGATGGGACCAAGGAGGATAAGCAGAGCCAAAGGCAAAAGTACCTGTGCGTAAACACACACTCACACAGGTGCGGTCAAACAAACATTCACACATACAGGAGGGGAACAGGGCCCTGACCCTCTGCTTCTAGTAAGGAGGCAGGGAGGAGTAGGATGGCTGGAAGTAATCTGGACCTGAGATGGGACAGCATCCTGCTTGTCTTCATGGAAGAGCCTCCACTGGTGCCTTTTGGCAATTAAATTCCTTGTAAAGATTTTACCAGCCTCCTTCCAGAGTTCTTCTGCAGAGCTTTCTTTCAATCACATAATAGTTCAGAGTGCATGCAGTTGTTATAAAGATCTCTCAAAGCATAGATTTTCAAAGAGTTGGTCAGTTTCTGGTTCTTGTGCCACACGTCTCTGTGAGGAATGCAGTTGTTTCAGAGATGTTTATTGAGATGTTCTTAAGACGATAAAAGGATGTTCCTTCATTCTTAACAACTCCACTAATCTATGTTGCACTATATTGACTGCTTTCTGATGAATCAGACCCTGGAATGCTCATGTCTCCCTGACGTGGTCTCATGCCCTGGACATATCCAAAAGGAAAGATGCAGTCAAGGTCAAAGTTCATGCTTTTATCTATGCTACTTTTTTGTTCTGCCTCCCAGGTTTATCCTTAGGTCTCTTTATTTTTGTTTTAAATCCCTGTTGCCACAATAATGCAGCCTTCACTTAGTCTCCCCTCACTATTGTTCCAGTACACAGTTTATCCATCAGACTGCACCAGGCACCCACAGACAGGCTGTTTGCCTAACCTCTAAAACTTTCATGCTTTTGCTGGTATAGCTAGAGAGGAAGTCTTTCTTAGATGAGGGAGTAGTTTAGCCCAGCTTATCTCAATTATCTCCTTGGCAGTTTCATTTTTGTGTGTGTCACTGATTCAGTATAAAAATGCATTTGTTCATATTTTCCATGAAATATTTAAAAACAAACCATTTTTTGGAACCTGTTTCTAAAATATAGTGATTAATAAATGTTCTGGCTTTCTTTATGAGCACAATGTTTTAAAACATACTTTGTACATAGTCTGCAGTGTTTTACACATTTATCAGGGATTAACTGAATTCTGTGGGACTCTTCTAAGTAGCCATGCATAGAATAGCAGTGTTTGCCTCACTACAGCTCTGATGCTAAGCGCAATTTATATGGAAGGAGTTTGCGTCTACAGCAGAGACTTCTCCAAGATGGCCTAATGAGAGCCAGTGTGGTGTAGCGGTTAAGAGTTTTGGATTGGTGAGATTCAGATTCAAGTCCTCACGGAGCCATGGAGATCACTTTTTCTCAGTGTGCCTTTCCTCATAAAGTTGTTGTGAGAATGAAATGTGGAGGAAGACAGCCATATGTGGAGGGAAGGGCCGCCCCTCCAGATGCAACAATTAAATTAATAATGAGATCTTTGTGGCCCAGTAGGGATCTGAAACCAGAACCCAGCACTCGCTGTTGAATCCTGCTGACTCCCATGCTATGCAGGAGACTTACACGACTTCCTGCACCCAGCTCTGCATGTATGGAGCTTCCAGAGACAGGAAGTTCTTGCAGAATTCTGGATGGCAGGCACACAGGCCTGTTCATCTTCATTTATAATTTGTTCATCACATTAAGAATCCAGTGTTATGAATTTGAATGCAAGTTAGCTTTCAAATTATCTTAGAGAGTTTGTGTAGGCAAGCCATTGAAGTGTATCACAGGAGTGTGGTGTAGGTAATCTTTTCTTTCCAATGTGTCATAATATAAAATGTCATGCTTCCCCCTTCTCTGACTGGCTGTTACCATATATGCTTTGTTTACAGCAACCAACATCTGAGAACTCAAATGTCATGAAGTATGGATGGTTAGTCATGCAAAATTTGCATGTGGGGAAAATATAAATTAACTCATAATCCAATCTTTGTTTGAATAAACAAAAATATTAAAGTTTGTTGGAATGATGTCAAGGTTTTTTGTGCACTCAGGCATCACAAACCACCTAGAACCAATTAATTTCAGGTTTTGGCAGTGCCTCTAGTCCTAACCGTGCTGTATGTGGATGAGGGAATCTTTTTTCAGCTCAAATCTTCCCTGACCTTGCTCCCTGTTTGTGAGTGGCTTAGAATAGATGAGTTGTGTGTGTGGGAAATAAATGTTCACCATTTGTGATGAAGCATTAGGAACATAGATTGTTGCTGTGGTTGTGGGAGTAGTGATTGTGGGGGCACCAAAGAACACATGCAATGCTGTTGTAATCTTTTTTTCCCCCCAGTCTGATCCAATTAGAGGCCCTCCTAAGCCATCTGTGTGGTAGCTGTGAGGCCGCTTATCGTGTCCTCTACTGGGAGAACCCTTCTCTCTCCTCACAGTGAGTGTTGCTTCAAGAGTACTTCATGACATCAGAGAGTTGTTGCCTATGGTGGCAGTGGATCTAGTGGTCAAAGGTTTGTTTTTTGGGGGTTTGAACTTTGCTAGTGCTTGGATCAACCTAAGTCACATTTGAGAGGACCTGGCAGCTTGCTTTTTTCCTCTGATACCCTTTGCCCATGCTCAGTTGTAGTGACTGACTTTCACAAAGATACTACTGTCTGGATACTTAAGATCAGGGAGCAGCTGTTCATTTGTCCAAACTGAGAGAGGGGGTCTTGTTGTGGTTCAGTTTAAGGAGACAAGGGAGGCTTGGCAGGCTTGAGCTGCTTTCTGGACATTTGGCTGTCATCCTGATGCCTAGGTGCGTAATGTTTCATCTGCTCTTTTTCCACACTTGCCTAGGTTTTATGGGGTGCTGATGGGTTTTGTTTGTGCCCTCTACCTGCTGCCTTTGTGTTGGGTCTTCATTCTTCTCAATAATGGCCTTTTCTTGGGCAATGTGGCATTTTACCGAGGTAAGAGACAACATTCTGATTTATCTTGTTTGAACTCTGGGGAAGAAGACTGGGGTAGATGGGTGGAGACAGGGTATCCCAGATGGAGAACTCCTGTCCTTTAGTCATATTGTTATCTAAAACAAGTGTATGCTAATCCCACCTCACCAAAAAGACTTTGTAGAAATTAATTGCACTGAAGGTATCTAAAATTCCATGGACCACTGAAAATTGTGTGAGGCAAGGAATATGGTTTGTTCATCCCGGCTGTCATCCCCTGGTGTTCCAGATGGGGGTTTTCTGCTGCTTATGGGAGATTTTGATGAGGAATGAAGAATTGCATCTCTTCTCTACTGCCCCAATAAATTCTTGAGTGTTCATGAGACCCAGGTAGTAATTCCATTCTCTGGGAATAGTGCTGGCAACTTAATTCCATTGCAAGATATCACCCTAGGGAAGTAGTATGAATGATAAACTACCTGTGGTGGTATCTGGAAGATCTCTGGTCTTTCACAAGTGGTAGTACAATGAGCAAGTTAGTGCTTTGTTGAAATGGAGCTGGAATGGTTTTAGAACATTTTTGTTTTGCCATGAAATGTACCAACCAAACCATTGCACTTGGCTGTTTTTATTGGAGGTAGGGGTGGACTACAAACAGGGATGAACCAGTTCAGAGCACATTTCTTTCTCTGATATTCTTTTGTAGCAAAAACAGTGTTCCTGCCCTCACTCTAAACTGGCTTTGTGGATTAGCTGGTTCAGGAGGTGTGGATGCTAGTACTGGGCCAAACTTCTTTACCCAGCTTTGCATTGTAGGAGTGAAAGCTGGACATACACACTCTTTAAAATTTGGGTAGAACGATTGGTCTCCTCCAAATTTTTAACTTCTAGGCAATATGAGTTGTGTGGGTGTGGGTACTGCCCTTCAGTTTTAAAAAAACAAACAAACCCCAAAACAATAACCCATGGATTTGGTCATACTGACTGTGGAGCTCTC
This sequence comes from Intellagama lesueurii, assembly GCA_037013535.1. Lineage (NCBI taxonomy): Eukaryota > Metazoa > Chordata > Lepidosauria > Squamata > Agamidae > Intellagama > Intellagama lesueurii. The sequence goes on from JBAJHW010000003.1 coordinate 216,199,748, forward strand.
TCTGTAGCCTTTCATTTGTTCCTGGAAAGAAATGTAGTAAAGAGACTACAGATATGTGCACATTTGGTGTGACTGACCACGCAAGGGTTTTTGGAAAATGAAAATCATGCCCTTTGGTCATATTGTTGTCTAAAACATGTGTATGCTAACCCCACCTCACCAAAAAGACTTTGTAGAAATTAATCGCATTGCAAATAGCTAAAATTCCCTGGACCACTGAAAATAGATACAGGTGGCAGGATTTGGCTTCGTGTTAGTGTTCAACCATGCTTCCATTGCATTGAACAATGCAGAAGAAACTTGGCCTTGCCAGGGAGGTAGGAGTTTGGAGAATATTTCAGGCTCCTGAAGGGAATTTTGTGCAGGAAAATATTGTCCTTGTTCAGTGGTACTGGGTGAGGTTTAGTTGCAGTTCAGAAGCTAGGTTGGTTAGAATGACATGGTATTTCAGGCCTGGCTGCTCCTGTTCTGGATGAATCATGCCTAGCCTGGTGCTCCAATACCATCATTCCCAACCAACATAGCCATGTTGCCTGGTGAGGATGGATGTTTTGGTTCAGCACATCTGAGAGACTGCCAGATTGAGCAAAACAGTTTTAGGTACTGTAAATGAACTTAGAAAGTGGTGACAGCTACTGTGTCAGTCTGCTTCCTGGGCACTTGGGTAGGAGGTGGGCTTGAACAATAGGTTGTTCTTCTCGTGCTGGAAGTTTGTTGTATCTACTAGAAGGCTTTCAAACTTTTGGGCTTTCTCTGCTTCACTAGTGATGCTGGAACTGAAGTCAGCAGTTGAGCAACGCTTGGGCCTCAAGCCGGTTGCTAGGACTCCAACTCCTGTAGAGGTGGATGCTGCAGAAATGGGAGCTGGAGCCCTTCCAGATCGGACGCCTACACCCACCAGCACTGAGGTGAGAGCTAGAGGAAACACCAGGCCTGTGTTTTCCACTTCCAAACTCTTCTGGAATAACAGTTTTATACAGATGCCTGGGAAGTGTTTTTACATTTCTTGCAAATGGCTGAGGTCCTAGTTCATCCTGACCTGCATAGCAGGGCATCAGCTGGTCACCGTGCAAATGGCTCCAGACCTGTAGTCTTGGGAAGGTGTCCCAGGTCGACCGTTGAGGACATGCTTTAAGCCAGCCTTCCCCAACCCAGTGCCCTCCTCTGGATGTGCTGGATTTCAGGTTTCATAATCCACAGCCATCATAGCTAGTACCATGTTGGGGAAGGATACTTTTGTGCTACAGGGGCATTTTGCAAAGTCAGCTCATAGTAGGAGGGAGAGACAGATCATGGTAGGAAAAGTTGGCCCCAAACCCAGAAACGTGGGGTGTCAGTATTGCCTACAGTGGTGCTTCTCATCTGGAATGTGCCCATGCTTCTGCCCCCTACCTTGCTGCTTTCCAAGTGGCTGGGTCTTTTACTCCAAGCCAGTTAGGAAGAAGCTGTGCTGCAGTGCACCTGGACCTTCTTGTTACAAAGGAGTGGACTCAGGCAGGCAGCAGATTGTCATACATCTTGGAGTCTGTCTTCTGACTTAATTTCTCCAGTTTGCTACTCAGAAGTGCAATAACCTTTTGAATTTGCCTCCATTTTTTTGAGAACCTCTTTTGCCTCCATTCACTTTAGAAATAAAATATGAGGAAATATCCAAAACCACTCCTCCTTTCCCCCCTCCCCAACTCAATAAATCAGATTGTCTTCACTGCCTTTGTCTGCAAGGGGCCATTCTTTCCTTTGGCCCACAAACATATATTAAGCTGTACATCCTAAACTTACCCTATATTGTTCTGTGCCTTGTCTCAGAGCTGCCAGGGTAAGAACTGTAACCAGGCAGGAGGGGGATGTTTACTCAGAGGCCTAACATTTTTGTGTTCTTGCATCTGCATAGTAAAACCTCTTCTGAACTTATTACAGCTCTCTTGAGGACTGGTGGACCTTGCCCCTGGAGTCCTGTAATATTTGCTATTTGCTTTCCATGTAGGATCTGACCCCTGGCAGCATAGAGGAAGCGGAAGAGGCAGAGCCCGATGATGAATTCAAGGATGCTATTGAGGTCTGTTTCCAGAGATCCTGGTTTGGTCTGTGCTATGCTGGAATAAGGTGATATGGCTAGGTCAGCAGGTTATAGGTGTATCCTTCATCCTGTCACCAAGGGGTAGTGTGTAGCAGCAAGACAGGATCTGCCCCTGTGATTCGGGAAACACTGGGTATGAGAGGGGCGGCAGCAGAGAAGTAGGTAGTGGTTGACCATGTGCTGAGGATACATCCTAAAAAGTGAAAAATGCCTTGATCTGGGTGTACTGCCTTCTGTCTTCTGGCCTTATCTCTTGCCTTTTCCCCTTGCTGCGGGAGTAGGAGACCCAACTGCTAGTAGTAATGGTGAGTGTGAGTGCTGGCTCATCTGGTCCTAAGCCTGTGTTTGTTCCATTTGCTTATGTGAAACTGCTGTGTTCGGATTAGTCTTCTCTGTGGAGTTTGCCTGAACCAAGTCTCATTTTCTTCCCTGTCCCTGCAAGCTGGAGCCCCTTCCGCTATCTCAGAACTTTGTCTCCTTCCAACTTCCCTTTCTGTCTTCAGAGCCATGTCTCTGGATGGTGCCTTCCACTATGCCCTTGTCCTTCTTCCCATGACCATTGAATTGACAATTCATACACTGCTTTCTTCTTAATTTGTTATTTTCACCACTTCCCCCTCCTGCTCAGGAAGATGATGATATCTCTCAGTGCTCTGGAGAGTTTGAGCTGGGCCTTCCAGAAAACCCCTTAATGAGTAAAAATGAGGCAATTCGCAGAAGGGTGTCACAGCTGAAAGAACGTCTGCGCAAACGCTATCCAAGCAACAACCTCAGTGCTGCAATGGGAGGTAGGAGAGTGGGAAGGGCAGACAGGATAGTGCCGTGGGTGAGTGGGGAAATGGTTGGGATTTGTGTAGGATAGTGTAGAGTAGGTGTGAGATCTGGGGCTGCGTGTGCATATCCTTGGACCTTTCAGTTTTGTGCCCACTCACACAATCCTAATCCCTACATTTTTCTAACAAAAAAATGTGTGTGTTTTTTTTTAAAAGAACTAGAAAAGCCCCCACCCGCCCTCTAGTAGCCGATATTTTTCATTTTAAATGTTTTCAGGGATATGGGAGGCCCTGGGGTGCTGGGCCACTTCAAAACATGGCAGAATTGAGGGCCCCCCCCCCAGTGTACAGAGGGACTTTCTGAATGAACATGTATATTTAAATTTTAAAAAAACTTTTTTGAAGAGTAGGGGACTTCATGTTGTCAACCTATGGTGTGGGAGCTTGATAGAATAAAATGGTTTGGTACAATAGCTGTTTCAGAGGATGTGTCTTTTCTTGGAAATACGCCATTCTGCCCAAGGCTGTGTCTGCTTTGGTGGTATAAAAATCTTAGTGCCAAGGGAAAAACAAGCCTCTCATTCTGCAATATTTCAGTATTGCAAGGAAAGATCAGCTGGTAAGAGGGAGTGAAACATCCTACTCACTATTTCTCTCTCCTCTACCTCCATGTTTGCTTTACTTTGGCAAGCACAGGTTTGTGAATGCACACCTGCCAAGGTGCTATGTAACTATTCCCTGAGAGTGAGTGTCTTGCCCATGGCCACCCAGTGAGGCTGAGTGGAGATTTGTATTATGTCTCTCCCTGGTCCCCCTCTAACACTTGATCCCTTCATACAGTGCCAGTTCAGGCTGGCTTTCTTAGGAAGCGGAATTTCCTATCTGATGCCAAATTTCATGTTTATATGAAATGGGCACACCTCTGTGCTTCTAGTATAGGGTTGCAGAGCAAAAGACTACTGCCTGCTGAGAGCTATAGCATGTCATTGCAGGGCTGCATGGTGCCCTGTGCAAATCTCCTTGTATCTTGTTTAAGACAGAGAGCCTTGCTTGGCATATCCTGGCACGTGGGTGGGTCTCTAGGACTATCCTGTAGGATGATGGTGCAAATGGGGATGTTGACAGAGAGACCCTGATCAGAGGACTTGGGATGGCGTGCAGGGAAGGGCAACAGCTTGCTGGAAGAAGGAAAGGAGACCTCTATGGTGATAAATGGCTTTTCTGATCTTTCACAGGGAGCTGTGCAAGCTGTTCAACTACCTTCTCTGTGCTGAAGAAGAGGGTGAGTCTCTCTGCTCCAGGAAACCTCTGGCTGCCACGTCTGGCTCTTCTTCTGCTCCCTTGTCTTGGGGCTCTCTGCAGCCCAGTGACAGCTCTCAGTCCCTCCATAAACCCCTGTGGTACTAGAGTAGAGGAGGAGAGAGCTGACGTGCAGAGAGCTGACGTGCAAAGCAATGGGTATTGGAAGGTTGCTTGTTTATGGTACTATCTGGTGGTCCTTGTCCTCTTGGCTCTCAGGCTCATGCCAGGTAGGGAGGCAGCTCTCCCGCAGCTTCTCATCTCTTGCTCTGCTCCTTTTGATGACATCCCCTTGGGTCAAACTGAAATATGACCTGAAAGGTCTGTTATTGGGATCTCCCACATTTAGTAATAATAAATGATCAGTAGCTGTGGGGCATCAAAATCTCGGTGGGTAAGGCAGGATGGGAGTTGTTGCACAGGGTATTGTTTGTGTATCTGTATCATTTGAATATCTGTATTCTTCCTCTTGTAAAGCAAATCACCTCTTGGAGAGCCTGCTACCACAGTACCAACTCATTCTCCCCCCCCCCCCCCCAGCTTCAGATGAATTTGAAACACTGCAGGAAATGCTAATCACTATTCTTATCTTTCATATGTAGCTGTACCCTTAGGGGAATAAGGCGGGAGGCCTGCGTACCAGGAACGCGGTCTTCCAGGAACAGGAATGACCTTTGATGGGACGTCTTCCTTGAACTTTAATTCTATAGCAATGTCTCTCTTTTCCTCCTGTCAGCGGAGCTGCAGTAACTGCGGGAACATTTTTTGCTCCAGATGCTGCTCCTTCAAAGTTCCCAAGAGCTGCATGGGGGCTACAGGTGAGTGAGTAAGAGAGAGGAAAATAACAGAGAATGAACAATGGTAATGTGGTGCCCTGGATCCTGGGCATACATGTGTGTGAGAGAGATTTCCTTTCTTCCAATGAGAAGCTGCTATAATCCTGACTGCTATAATCCTGACAGTTGTGAGGGGGATAGTAGGAAATGGTGGTTTTATATCACAGGCTGTGCATTTGAAGTGAAAGGGGCTTGTCAGGCTTTGTGGGTGGGAGGTTGCCTGTTCCTTGGTGGGGCCTGAGTCTGACTGGTGCTTTTTGCTGCAGCCCCCGATGCCCAGCGGGAGACCGTCTTCGTGTGCGGACACTGTAATCAAGCTCTCATCAAGTGAGAAGCCCACTCGGAATCCTGTCTTCTGCCGAAACTGCTGAGCCTCTGATCTTGTTCTGGTTGACACTTGGGGAAGCAGAGCAATAACGCCGTGCACTCCTTCTGAGCCTCCCTGTGCTTGTTGTTGTCGGAGGAGGGGGCTGGCACACCAGAGCTGCCAAGTGCCCTGGGCGCCTCCTCCTCCCACTTTTGTGAGCAACTAGGGAGATGCCCTGTAATCATTGTTAACTGCATAGGAGGCCCTCTATACTTAGACTGTTGTAGACGTCCTCCCCGTTGCCCCCAACCAAATGCAGGAGGGAAAAGTTCTGTGCTTGACTGGAGCCTCACATTCTCTCTGGTCATCCTCACAGGAGGTCAGCCACCCTCTTTTTTTGCAGAATCGCTCTTGATCTCTGGACTGGCAGACATCTGCCTGTGTTTTGCTGCTGGGTGAGATGCTAGTTCAATGTATTGGTCTGATGTGGAGGCTGGATCTTTCTTCACGTGGCAGTTGTATCTGGCTCTGTCAAGAGCAGGCCCAGCTGTGTCAAGAAGGCAAACTTTGGCCCTCCAGCCTGAGAACCTTGAGAAGTTAGATCTGCTTTCTCTCTCGTCGTCAGGTGTGAGTAGCAATCCCTGTCCCCTTTCCATCTGCATCTCCAGACCCCTTTGTTTGCTCTTTCTAGACTGTTGTTAGTCAACGCTTCACAGTCGGTCCTGACTGGGAACTGGAAATCTTGCTCTCTTCCACCTCTGCAACGTTAGTGGGTGCAGAGGCTACTGTAGACAACCAAGGGTCTTCTTGATCAGTAAGTCCAGCTGCAAGTGCAAGACATTTGTCTCAAGAGGTGGTGGATCCCTTCTGTAGGACTGGAGCTCTTTTGGACTGTTGTTGCCTTCTTAGCAGAGTAGCATCTATCATTATACCAATAAATAGCATCCTGAGAGAGCAGAGGCAGTGCTACCAGTGTCTGAACAAGATTTTCATTGTGGGGAGTAGGAATGGAATGAGAAGTCCTAGCTCAGAACAAAGACTGCTGAGGAAGAGACTGAAGGTGGAACCCCCCCCCCCCACAATGAGATAGCACTTGAGATGCAAGATCTAGGGGTGGTGTAGTAATAAATGTTGAAGTATGGGCTTTCACTGTGAGTCCCCATAGACTTGACTCCAAGGAGGGTCCAAAAATGGAAGCTGCTGTATTGATCCCTCTCTTAAGTAAGTGTGTGTGTGTGAGAGAGAAGAGATTTTTATACAGATAGAGAGAGTGAGGGAACAAGAACCTAGGGAAGGTTTGTGTGTATGACAAATGATGTTGTTGTCCTTGCTAATAAAAAGTCCCAACATTTTCACCTCTGGCACCAGTACGATATTGGGATAAGCAAATGCACAGAGGCAGTAGAGGCTCTGTTGTTGCAGATAGGACGTGAAGGTCAACAAAACAAGCAAATGGCATGTGGAGAAAAACATGGGCTGTAGTGCTCTAAGGAATGTAGAGTGCAAGATGGGGAGCAATAGAAGAGGTAGGAATGAATGTTGGTATGAGGGGCTGCCTTCTGTTCTGCTGGCAGCTTCCGATGTAATGTGTGACTATCTGGCCACATGCTGCAAACTGGGCCATGGTGATGTACTGGGAGGGCATAGTGGGAGCGTAAGTGGGGGAGGGCATAGTGATGCATTTCTCACCTCATCTGGGGTAAACAATGGTTAAGGTGGAGGTGCGTGGGGAGGAAGATAAATCGAGAACAGAAAGTATATGGATACAGAATTAGACTGGAACTGATTTGGAACAGACCAAAGACATCATATGTTTACCCACTATGTAAATTAGCAGGGAATTAACTTCCACAAGACATCATGCTGCTGCTAGTTTCAACAGCTTTAAAAATGGATTAGACATATTAATGGAAGATGGTTGTGTGGCTAGACAGGTAAAGAGGAGTCCCCTTGTTCTGTGGGACCAAACATCTTATCACGTTTGTGGCTTCTTAGAGGCGTCTGGTTCTCAGCATCGGGGATGAAATGTGGGACTTGACCAAGTCTAGCTTTTAAAATGTGACTTGACTGTGTATAAATAATGTTAATCTTATTAAAAGAAAACATGGAAATTGTGTATTTGGAGATTTTGAAATCTTAGCTAAACCTCCTTTTTAATTTAAAAAGTTCTGAAAGCAACTGAGGTTTTCTACATCCAAGAGTGAACACAGTTTGTAATGGAGTTCCACTTGTAACACTTTCAGCAAGGCTTTTCCTATATCTTCCTCACATAAACATTTAACAACTCATCCTACAAATAATTTATTGGACTTTTCAATGGGTTTAGAATGTTCTGTTTCTCTGAAAAAAGGTAAAAGGATCCCCCTAGCCATGTTTCTTTTCTCCATTTGCTTTCTAAAGATCATATATTTTATTCCATGAACACTTAATGTTCAAAATGTGTATTGTGGTGATAAGGTGAGAACTAATCTAAAGTCTAAGGCAGCCTAATGGAAAAACAAAATTGGAAAACTGCAGCTGGCTCTTAATATATGGACAAGGGATGGGCTAGCTAATACCTTAGGTAGTGGTACAGTTAGGTTATTTCAAACTGAAATTAATGGTCACCTTCTTCAGATGCCAATATGTATGAGCATCACTTCAAAATGTTTTCTGCTAGTCCTGCTGCATATGGGTCCCTGCTTTTCATTCTGCAGTGTGGAGCCCTGGACTACTGCTTTGGAAGTCTTTATCTAATGGTATCACTGGCCTTTGGCAGGTAGAAATCTGCTGAGAGCTCTTTCCCTACTCAGATGACAATTGTAATGGGAATGAGACTTGATGAATTCATAAAATCATAAGGTCTCTTTGGTATCCTCAATGGTTAAGTGTGGAGAGTAATCAGAGTGTTTATAGTGAGCCTACCTCCTCCCCCTACAACTTACTTCTGTTTACAGGAAAGGTCTAAAGCAGAAATGTAAATATGTTCAGTTCAAGCCATTGAGTGCTGCAAGGAAATCTGTAACAATGTTCAGCTGAACATTTTGACATTACTGTAACCAAGGGAGGGCAGGGGACTGTTTGCAATTCACATCCCTGTTCCACTTTCACAAGGCCATGATCATAAACTGAGAGAAGAAAAGGCTTGGAGCAGTGCATCTCCATCTTGTGCTCCAAATATGCTTAAACTACAGTTTCCAGAAATCTAGCCAGCATAGCAGATAGTCAGAGCTTCTGGGAATTGTAGTCCAATAAATCTAGGTCCCCTTGTTTAGGAATCACTAGATAGACACACACACACCCCGGTCAGTCTCTTTTTGTAGCTGTTCCTGTGCTTTTCCTTGGGCAAAAAATGATCTCTCATCAAAATCATACATTCTTAATGCCCAAGACACCAGAATAGCTTTTCTGTCTGATTGATCTCTAACCAAAGAGTCAGTGTGATAAGAGCATTCTCATAGTTCTGTTAAACCAGTCTCTGTTCAGATAGAAGATAGGTTTGGTCTTATGTGTTCTTCTCTGGTACCCTCTGGTTGTTTTGGCCAAAAAACCCTATGAAAGCATGGCATTCTCTCTTACAGGGCTAGTTTGAGATGGTTGCCACCAGAAACTCAGCTTTTTGACTGCTATTACCCTGCACAAATAAACAGGGTGAGGTGTAGGAAGGAAAAAGTGTTTTGAAGTGGTCCATGGAGGGAATGGTGAGACCACAGGTTTCTTATGAGTACGGAACTGTGGTGTAGACTCTGTTTTCCCTCACATGAACACGGCCTAGCCTCAACCATAACAGAAGAATGTTTCTGTAGTCTAAACAGGAAAGAGCACTGGCAGATGCTCGTGAATACCACGTCATAGCTTGCTTGTGCTTGAATCTTGGGCTGAAATGTCACTAATAATTTATTTGAATGTTGGCATGAAATGAACTATCTTATGAACACATCTATGGCCCTTGGAAATGACCTTAGGGAAAAGGTCAGGTTATGTCACAAACTTACAGGTATAAGAAGTAAGGAGAAATGATTGCCCAAAGTGAAACAAAATGAAAATGAGGTTTCCTTATTAGTTGAAGTTCACAGAATGTTGCTTCTGCTTTGAATCTCCCTCCCTCCAGTTCTCTTTAAGCTGGCCAGATCTCAGCTATATTTTCCTTGGGTTCAACATGGGCTCAGATGATTTTTAATTTTCATGTTGGTATGCTAACAGCTTGTAGACTGTCTGCAACGTGATGTCAATCACATCGGCCTGAATTCCAATGCTATTCCCAGCTAGAATAGATCCACTGAATCAACTGCTGAATGATATGTCAGCACTTAGTAGATGCCATTGATTCAGTGGGTCCTTTCTAGATGAGACCACCATTTGGATTCAGATTGTGGAGAGCTGTTTATGCATTGACAGTGTTCTTATGCTACCCCCCACCAACCATCAGAATGGAAATGTATGATGAATTTTTGCTTTACATGGGAGATTGATATGCATTGTTGGCTCTTGGGCAGCTGTAGGTATCAAGTCTGCAGTGAGAAGCAAGCACACAGCAACTGGTAATCTGCAACCACTTCTGAGCAGGATGATCCTCCAACTCTTACCAGGAATTGAGGAATTAGCATACATGGCACAGAGGTCACCCACTGCTGTTCCTAAGACTGGTTCAAGCAGGAGACCAAAATAGCAGCAGAGTTCAATCAACACCAAACATAATCGCATTAAAGCCTCTGTTTTGCTAATAAGTCCCCTCCAGGAATAGACTCCTTGAGAACTACAGTCTGTGGCCATAATAAAGTAACAGACAATCCCGATGCTTCTCAGCTTTTTCTACAGATGCTATATTTCTTATAAATGTCATGTGTCATTGTGCAGTGACATTTTAAACTTGACCGAATGGCAATTTTCTTGCGGGATTGTGCATGCATCTCATAATAAGACTGCCGCAGGGATGGATCAATATGCAGTTTCCTGTATATTGCCTGCTTTTGCCAAAGTCTCCCATTAGGATAACCCAAAGCTTTTATTACTTCTATTTATTCTTGTGTGATTGCAGATATAAGGAAGTGGTGTTACTGCTGCAGGCCAAGCTCAAGAGACACAGTGCTGCTGTGTGGAAGCTAATAATAGCAGGAGCAGCGTGGATATGGCAGGAGGGGAAAATGACAGGTGTGGGAAGGAGGCCAGGTTTGCACTGAAGTAAGGCACTGGAGCACAGTGGGTTGCTGGGCACTTCTGGTGTAACTTATTAGCATGTCTGTGTGAAAAGGGTATTGCTTCCAAATTTAATTTTGAAATATTTTTAAAAAGGTGTTTAATGTAATGAGTTCAGTACTTTTTATTCCCTCATTAATCCTAAATATTCATAATTGGTGAAATTAAGGAATGTAGTTTTCAGTTTACGTAAGCAAATTGGAACCCAGTGAACTCGCTTGGTCTCCCCTTGTCAATGAGCATTTTAGCTTTGCCAGAAATAATCTACCAATGCGGAACTAAAACATGGAACTCAAACGAGGTTTACATCCAGGATAAGATAGGTCCCATTGAAATCAATGGGGAAATTTATCATGACAGCTTTGGTTTATTTTAGTGGGAGTGGAATGCAACTAAGTTGGATTCAAGCCAAAAGTTAGAATAATCAGTATCTTATCAATACTAGATTAACAATGCAACCCTAAACAGTGTTTCTTTAGACATAAACCCCATGAAACTTACTCGAGGTACATATACTTTGTGACCTTAGTGGGGAACATCATGCAGATGTTACAATACCAGTAATGCCAGCTTCCTTCTATGAAAGATAACTGGAGTGAAGAACACAGCAAGACTGATGACTGACAGAAAGTTTGGAGGGATAGGGAGGTGCTTCACACTTAGATGGTCTGTCCAGATTCAGCATTGTGGCTCTTCATGCTTTCAGGCAGGGCCCTCTCCCAGTCCCAGCTGGAGAGGCCAGGAAGCAAACCTGAGATCGCCAGGTGTGGAGTAGTTGCATGCGTATGTTCCCACGATGAAGGGAACAAGAGAATTTTTTTAAAAAATAAACAGTTTTGTAGCAGTGCTATTATTTCTCCAAATGTGGGAAGAAAGCCAGGCGTGAGGGTGAACATAAAACATAGCAAGATGATGGGATCATTTATATAGGTGGACATTTCATGTAAAATAAATGATCCTTTTAAAAATGTGGGGAAACTTTAATTGCTTATATTGACATTCTCAGAGAAAGAAGTTAGATGGTGGATAGCTACAACTCTTGGCTTGGTACTTTATTACAAAATCTAGGAGTTTTCAGTTCAATTGGGATAGTTCAGTAAAAAGGTGTTGTAGATGCTAAGTGTTAAGAAGAACTAGTCCTGTGTTTTTACCGAACAGAACACAAGGGATTTTTTCATACCTTAGTTTCCATCTGAGCAGTGCAGAAGCCTTGGACAGAAGCAAATAACACAGTTAATCCATTTCTGTGGTCTGAAGCATGGAAGTGGGAAATGTTCTCACTGCAAGGCACAGAAGGGCTTCTGTGTCCTTCCCATGAAGTTGAACAATGATGTGTCTGATGTGGGTAAGTGCAAAGGGAAGCTGAGCTCAGAAAGGCCGAGGTAAAGGTAGTGTAAACTGAGATATGAAAGCCATGGAAATGGCCTGATTTTGTATATATAATACTCATTTTCACTGGCTGAGATGGATTCAAGCACAATTTGAAAAAAATTGCCTTTTTAAAATGACAACAACCAGAATCTGCTAGTCAACATGGTCTGGATTGAAGCCAAATCAACACAAATTCCAAGGGGACAGAGTAGTGGCTATTTGGACGGGAGGGTTTGTATTTTGTCTGCCTTGACAACGGTGCAAAGAGATTTAGTTGACAGCTAAAGAGATATTGAGTTGTGGGGTGAAAACCAATTTGGAATGATGTTTGTCAAGGTTACTGAGGCAAAGACAATAAGGGTGATATAAGGCTGTGTGAGTTGAATCTTTCAGGAAATGTGGCACTGCAACCTCATGGTGGCAGCGTTCTTGTGGTTTTCTTTTTCATTTCGGTCTGGAGAAAAAGTTTGAGAACAACTAGCTTGATTTGTGCTTCACAGTTCAAGGACAGGTGCATCCATGATGGAGTCTTCAGTTTATGGAAGACATACCAGCAGAACACATTTAGCATGTCTTTTAAGCGGCTTTCTTAATGAAAACTAAATTTTGATAGAGAATGGCATTCTCAGGAAAATGGTATGAAGTTACATAGCTAAACTAGGTGTATGAAGTTAATAAGCTTAATAACTTCACTGGATGAAGTTGGTAAACTAAATAGTAAACTCTTTATATTCAACCTAGAATTGCAAGATTATCAGTTTCAGTTCTTAGTCTCACAACCTTAATGTTTTGTTTTTAATCTGAAATTGCTGGTGTGTGTGTGGGGAGAGAAGATCCAGATGTCTCAGGCCTCTTCTTTTCTTCTTTTCCTGTACAAAGGCATTTCACCTCTGGTAAATTCACAGGGAAAAGCACACTTGTCATGTCTGAAAAAAATTTTCACTGCAGGCAGTGGCAATCCAGGCATATCAAATGCTCCTAATATCTGAACTAATTCAAAGTATTTATTGCTGAGCCTAAATTTTTCAGAAAACATTTTTCTCAGAGAATTCTAAGATTTTTAATTTCCTCACATTTTTTTAAAAATAAGACCAGCTTGCAGAATTTTCTCCAATTATTCTCCACCATTTTTGTTGTGGTCACTGCAGTAAGTTTCTTAGCCTGAGTTATGACAACCCTGATTCTACTCACAGCATCTGTTTCTCACCCCCACCCCCCAATTGTTCTGGGATCATGGCTCCCTCGTGGCCAATTGGAGAGATGGTCTTCGAGAGATAAAGGAAGCTCTTGCTGATCATTTAAAAATCTGTCTATCAACCTAAGTGGCTGATACCCCTGCGGCATCAGTAACATCACCACTGATATCACCAACTACCTTTCTTTGGGTGTTAACCCTTTCCAACTTTTCCAGATTTGCATTTTCAAACCTGTAACATATACTTCAGAACTTTTGAATTACATACAGGCTGTCATGACATGGATAAATTTGGTGTCATGACAGCCTGTACGGTGGCCCTGATTCCCACACATGCATGAGAATTCTTACATCTCTGGCAACAGTTGTTCTGCCTACCTTCCCTGCGGGATAAAGAACTACACACCTGAAAGGAAGAGGCCTTGATGCCAGAGTGGTGAGATATGATTTCCTTTAGCATCAGTCTGCTTTTGAGCAGAATCCTAACATGTGATTTCCATTCTTTTTCTTTTCTTTTCTTTTCTTTTAATGTTTAGGGTGTGTGGATGCAAAAGAGAAGCAAACCTTAATTGGGGGCTTGGTTGGAAAAATATAATTTGTGACAAGAGTAAAATCCAGGCTGCCAAATATGTTCTGGAATAAGTACAGAGCAATGGAGAATGTTTAGTAACAATGGACTCTTGACAACTTTTTGTTAGGTGTGTCACTTTTGGGGGAAGTTGCTATAGAAGAGTGATAGGCACTACTTCCACCCATTACTATAGTTGCATGAATGACTATCTTCATACCTGTGATTATACATGCCTCTGCATAGGTGGCTGTAATCTGAATGAACTACAGCTTGGTATTGTACAGGGGAAAGAGAGTCTTAATAAGCAATTTCAGCCAGACATGGTGAAGTCTGACTTATGGCTGCAGTAGCTGGTTCCATACAGCACACTATGAAAAGGAATTGATCGAGAAAATCCAAAGGTAGAGGATTCCCTGAGTAGAAAGGACATTATTTTAAGGTTTGCTCACCTACCCTCCTCTTTTCCCTAGCAGAGTTTGGCTGGGAATCAGTTCCTATGAAAACCCTTCTGTGTATAAGTCACAATCAGTACTCATAGCATGCTTTGTGTTGGGCATTCTGACCACTGGTAGGATCGATGCTATATTTCTTCCAGGACTAGTTTGCCAGCTGATCTGGGCACTCAGGAAGATGGAATGATGCCAACTGGAGGGGAGCCAGGGAGATATATTTGACCTGTGTATGCCATCCGACAGTCTCAGTTGGTGGTCTGGCATGTGGCATAGTGGACACAGTCACCCAGCAGGCCAGTTGGTGGTTTGGCATCCTTACTGCTGGATGCACAGGACTGTCCTGCTCTTCTCTAAGCAATAGTGTGTTAATGAACTTTGTATAATCATAATATTTCTCCAAACTGTAGTCTAGTAAAGGTGGAGGAGGGGATGGATGTGATGGAATTAACAAAGGTCAAGAGGCTGTATATGTTTTCACATGGTTCTCTGATTTATCAAGCCTCCTTTTGCATCTTACAACTGATTTCTATTGTAGTTTTCTATGGCTTAAAACAGCCAAACACCTTTTGGGGCTTCTCTTCCCTGGCTTCTAATTTCTCACTACTTAGTCTGACAAAGAGTTCTGGAAAGCTTGAAATACATTTACAATTGATTATAATAAAGATATTGCCTACTTGTGGACTTCGGATTTTGCTTTATTGTTATGAGTCAACATCCCTCTCTCTCTCTCTTGCTTCATCTAGAAAAATGGCCGCTTTCACATACCCCTACCTCCGAATACCAGTAGTCTCAAAGAATTAAGTATACAGACCACTTGATGTATATTGGTCTGTGAGGTATGATTTAAGCATCTGGAGTAGCAATTGCCTTCCAGGAACAGTTTTAAGCCTCTCAGCTCTGCCCACACTGCTTCAGGGTGCTATAGAATTCTGCCTTGAAATATGTTCACACAGTCCTATCCAGTAATAATAACAGTAGGAGTCTATGTGGATGTGTGAGAGAAACAGAGACATCATAATTGTTTGCCTTCCAACAACACGTTATAACTTAGTTGCTCAACCCATACTTGATGGGCAAATTTCAGGCTTATGGATTCTGCTCGTTACTTTCTGGGACCACAGCTCTCGGGGACAGGCACATTTCAGCCTTGTGGGATCTACTCATAGCTGTAAAAGGTTTTTTTTGGGGACAACAATTCCCAGTATAGCCCAGGCAGCATGGTTGGCAAATGCTCATGTTAATGGTCCAAGATGCTCATGTTAATGGTTTTCAAGCTGTGGACTTTGTTTTGTTTTCTATTTTTTACCTTGAAATCCCAAGGTGTATCATATGGACCTACCTGCCAGAACTATACACTTGGTATTGAAGATTTTATGGTACCAGGGCTGAAACAGTCTCATTATCCTTCTACACAAAAATCTACCATTGGCTATCCTAAGGTTTCTTCATTTCAGTAACCTAATTGAGGTGAACATTTTTTGGTTGCAGTTGCTAAAAACTGGATTTGCAAACTCTTGCCAATCTACAGCAAGTCACACAAATGTACAAGTTGGGTTATGTCCTACCCACTGGCCTCTGTATTATGCTGCATGACATGAGAAGATGCTGAGAACAAATGTTGCGGCTAGAGACGCGAGGAAGGCCAGTGGTGGGGACCTTTGGTCCAGTGAAGTGCTAATTGGACATTGTGGTTCCTACTTCATAGTTGGTGTCTGCCAGTTTAGAACTGGGCATCTACACTTGGCAAGCAGGTTCAAAATGATCATAAACTTTAATGGCTGAAATGGTCAAAGCATGGATCATCCTGCTTATAATGTTCAGAAATTTTAAGACTCTTCATTAGGAGGAACTAAGAATATTTCAATGACCCAGATGTTTCTACTAAAACTCTAGGCAATTCAGCCATTATTGGAAAGAAGATACACTAGGCTGGATGAGTTGTCTCTCACAGCTGGTGAGACTGCTCATAATTTTTTACAGAAGTGTTGGAGATTTCTGCAAGCTTTTCAAAGCTACATGAAGATCAAAGACAGGCAGAGCAGTTATGAAAATTTGGAAAAACACAAGAGTTTGTCCTGTAGTGTAAGCCTGCCTGTAGAAGAAAGGTTCTTTATAGTCTAGGAGTGGGGAACTAAAAGTGTAAGGAGTGCCATGAGGAATGGTGAGCAAGGATCTCAGAACAGGTGGGGTCTCAGTGGGGATCTGCCCCATAGAATAAGGGGTAGTGCATGGAACAGGGATAGGAGAACATAAATTTGACAGCAAATTTCATCTCTTTGTTCTTCTTCTCCCAGCGATAAATGGCCAAGACCAGCAGTCGCCCACCCACCTTGCGACCCATCACCAGAAAGCTGCCACTGAGGTCATCAAGCTGGGGGCAAGGACAAGAGCCAGCATTCTTCATATGCAGCACCAGCTTCTTGGTATCCTTGCGCTTTAGTGGCCCTACTTTGAGCAGTTTTTTCTTCTTCTGGGCAGCCACCAATCGCCTCTCTCCATTCTCTTTCTTGATCTCTTTGATGCGCATCTTCATCACTGGTTGGGGGAAAGGGAGTAATGGATTTCATTAGTGGCTCACAAAAGGATTTGTGTCGGAAACAGCGTTTAAGATGGAGGAATTATGACAGACTAGGTGAAGTTAAAAGGTGGGAAGCTCCAGATTTAGTAATTTATTGCATTTTTATTTATTTATTTAATTTATTTTATTAGATTTATACGCCGCCCATCTAGACCAATATCCCACCCATGTAGTGACAGAGCACTAGTCTTTGTAAGGACAGGGGCTGTGGCTGGTTTAACACTATAACTTCCTAAATGGCTCCATTAAAAAATGGAGTGGAAGAGGAGGAGGAGGTAGGAAAGTTTTATTAGGCAGACACTGTCAACCTGATCTGCTGCCTGTAACTGAATGGAGGTGTATTCATTAATCCCCCATTGGCTACCTATTGATTTTGTTTTTCACATGGTAGATTTGTACTTGCCACAGGGCCAAACTACCAGTTATTAAACTGTGAACACCCTGGTTGTCTATAAAACCCATAACAGTTTTTCTAATGTTCACAGTAGGTGAAAGCCATCCAGGTTTTCTTCTTGCTCCAAGAAAAAAGAGGCATGACCAAGACATAATCTGAGCCCGCTCCCTAGCCTCACACATGTGGACAAGGAGGAGGAGGAGGAGAAGACATAGGAACAGGGTGGTATGTGCTTAGTTACAACCAGAAACTATTTTCTTGGTCACAGCAACTGTTTAGGCAGAAATTGCAGCCATGTGAATCACTGCAGTTCTGTCTCCTTAGGAAAGTTACTTTTTTTGGATTACACTTCCTAGAACTCCCCAGTCAGTACTGCCAGTGACTGTGCTTGCTGGGAAGATTTGGAAACTGTAGCTCCCCCTCTTCAAGACTTTGCCCATCTCTCCTGCTTACTATCTAGTTCAGCCTTAGGTCTTCTGTGCAAGAGGGATTCTGAGAACAGACTGAGGCACACCATGTGTACGGAAATATCCCCTGTAAACTGCTCTCAGCCTTCCACAAGTCACATAAGAAACTTTTATCATCAGTTGTTTATTACCAAAACCGTAACAGGAAAGATGGTGTTCCAGGCTGGAAAACTTGCCATTAGTAGGTATGGTTTAGAAGGGAAGGTTCCTCAAAATGCCAGATGCAGGGGAGGGGTATCAGGAGACAGGTATCTAGTTGTCTTGTGTGCTCCCAGAGGCATCTAGTGGGGCCATTGTGAGACACAGGAAGCTGGACTAGATGGGCCTTTGGCCTGATCTGGCATGGCTCTTCTTATGCTCTTATGTTATGTAAGACCTTGGTGTTGATTTCTGACCCCTTAACCAGACAGGTGTGGCTGGTAACTCCAGCTTTGCACAGACACTGAC
Source organism: Intellagama lesueurii (assembly GCA_037013535.1). NCBI lineage: Eukaryota > Metazoa > Chordata > Lepidosauria > Squamata > Agamidae > Intellagama > Intellagama lesueurii. The sequence goes on from JBAJHW010000003.1 coordinate 216,217,690, forward strand.
AATGCTGACTGGCGATCTCTAGGAATTGTAATCCAAAAAGTAATTTTTCTAAGGAGACAGAACTGCAGTGATTCCCATGAGTCTCTTCCAAGTTGTACTCTGAACTTTACAGGAGCTATCTAAGTTCCTAATCCCTATCCCTAAAGGGGTTCAAAATTTGGGTAGCTCCTTTAAAATTCACACTAAAACCCAGAGTAGATTTACTGCCCACCATGACCTTGGAGGCCACCAGGTCTCTCTCATACTATGAACTGCTCTAATCATAATGCATTTTGGGAATCAGAAGTAGAAAAGAGCCACCAAACAAGGTGGAAGACATTTTGCTCTAATGGAGGAGCAGCAGAGGATCTGTCTTTCCATGTCAAGATGCACAGTATCCAAGACATACCAAGTTACAGTGGTGTCTCGACTTACAACCAATCCTGACTTGCGACCAAATTGAGTTACAACCAGCTCTGGTCGCAAAATTTTGGTTTGACTTGCGACCGGAGCTTTGAGATACGATCAGAAAAAAGGTGGGGAAAAAGGCGGGGAATTTAAACTGCTAACCGTTGGTCGGCGAAGAGGCTGCTTCTTTGTAGCTCCTTCGCCCCAGCGGTTAGAGAGTGTGCGTTCTGAGAGAGGCTTCGGACTGCCTGGTACTGCTGGAACGGTTTTGTTTGATTCGGGGGGGGGGGGGGTGTTATGTTTCTGTGCTTTGATGGGTCTTGCAGTGTAGCATTTTTAGTCCCTGCTGGAATGGTTTTTTTTTTGTTTTAGACTCCAAACTCCCCCCCATTGTCTTCTCTCTCTCTATCCTCTCTCTTTTTGTGCCTAAAAGCACAAACCTTTTTCTGAGGGGTCTGTGTACCCCAGTGATGACCTTCTTTCTTTCCTCTTTTCCCCATTGTTCTCTCCCTCCCTCCTTTCCTGCCCTTTTTTTAACCTTTAAAAACGACCGGAACGGATTAATCGCGTTTCAGTGTATTCCCATGGGAAATGGTGCTTTGAGTTACAACCAACTTGAGTTACAACCATCATCCCGGAACGAATTAAGTTTGCAACTCAAGGCACCACTGTATTTTGGCATAGGAGGCAAACATTCCCAAAAGCACTTCTTCCCCTCACTGATAGTAAAAGTGTGATATAATAATCAAACAACTAACAACCACCTCTCCTTTAATCAACAACAATACCAACAAAGAAAAACAAAAACGTGAAAATATTGTGGCACCCCTAAAACTAATGAATTTATTTCCTTGTGAATTTTCATTAATTATAATCCACTTTTTCAGACACATGGAATACAGTATCTAGGCTACACATTATATTCACATGTCTGTTGTTGCTGAAATAGACTAATATAGCTACCTCTCTGAAAACTTTACTTTTGCAGTACCCAAAATCACCTCTGCCTACAGAGGTCAAATATGAAATAGGAGCTTGGATATCCTCTGTGAAAACACAGCTTACTATTTTCAGTTAATGTCTAACTGAGATTACTATTCTAAATATCAAGCTGTCCTAATTCCATTTAGGACTTTATGGCTAAAATCCTGTTGCGCCGGTAAGCAAAAGGCATTAACTTTTAGTGGCAAATCTCCATAACGTAAGGAATCTCAATAGGCATTATTTGTTGCGCACTGAGTTGTGCGACTCAGTATGCAAAAGATAATGCCTGAAGAGATTTCTTAAATTATGGCAGTTTGACCCTAAAAGTTATGCCTTTTGTGTAAGAGCGCAACAGAATTTCAACCTATATCTGGGGGCATCTTGTTTAGTTGATGATGATGATGCATTTTGAAAACTTAAACTTTCTGGTATAGTTTGCAGCAAACATGTTCTGCATTGTCTTATTTGGAGCATCATAAAACTAATTAAACAACTATAAATTCATAATCAGATTTTTTTTTAAAATGACAGAAGAAATACTGAAGCAATAGTAATAGGTCTAAGCTCAGGCAAACAGGATGGACTTTACCTGTTTTTTGTTGTTGTTCTTTGTTTCTTTTTTTGGTCTTTTTAAACACTCTTTTCTTTCAAGGAGCTGAAGGTTGTGTTACGTGGTTTCTTCCATTTTATCCTCAGATCAACACCACGGGATAAGTTGAGCAGAGAGATCTGAATGAGCCAAGGGACTGTTTAGACAGCTTTGGCTTTTGGGCAATACATAAGTGAAGTCACTCAGGGAGTTTTGTGGTAAAATGAAAAGTTGATCCTTCATCTCTCCTCGTTCAACACTCTAACCGCTACACTGTTCTCATGTCCCATCAAGTTGCTTCCAGTAGAACTTTAAAGATATGTGAATTGTTCAATGAGTGTTTAACATGCCCCCCACCCCCGCGTTTCTTCGACCTAATGGGACATTCTATCTGCTACACTACACTGTCATAGAACACTATGGGTATAAAATAAATACAATTATAAAATAAATTGAAGTTGGTCACAGGTGCGTTCCCCTCAGAAATTCTGTAGTGAGGATGTTACGAGCAAGGAACACCCTCTCTTGTAGTTTTCAGAGACACATGAGTGGTCAAAGGGCCTCTAATTCTCATAGAATAGGTAAATTCAGAGGACAGGAGTCTTGTCTGCTGCCTATTCATGAACATAGGAAAGTACTCTATACTAACTAGATCAATGTTGCCTACAGGGATTTGGGAGTGTCTTTCCATGCTTTCAGACATGTTTCATTCCTCATTTTTTCCTGGGGATGTCAGGAACTGAACCTTGGAGCTTTCACATGCTAAGGACCTGCTTCTGTCACTGAGCTGCACAGGTGTGGATTTAGGACTTTAGGGGTTGAAATCAGTACCTTGACTTAAATCCTAGAAAGGGGCTGGAAACTGATGGTGATATGATGGAGTATGGCAGCATTCAGGTGAATGTGATACATTCACAATAGTAGCTGCTGGTTTAGAAGGAGGACTTACCAAAGTCACTGGAACACATCTGCTCCATTATGCCATCTGCTTTGTGCTCCATCTCACACTGGGTGCAGATCTTGGACACTGTAAGGTGAAAAAACTGTGAGAGAGCTCATAAAATGGCAGGGACAACCTGGGTATCCTTGCCTTTGATTTTTTTCTTGTGTACCTCCTTTGACTTGTTGTGAAGTATCCTAAACTAACAGAAGGCTTGGGAGTTTGGCCCACCCAATCAGGAAACCTTAATCTCCACCAGAAAGGCTATCTGGATAAGTCTATATTTGGAGCAAAATACTGCTCTCTTGTTTTACTGCTCTTTCCTCTAACTCCCAGTTTTCCTTATTATAAGATCTCTGTTCTTGCTGGAGTTCAATGCATTTCCATTTAATGTTACATTGTTTGGAGTTAAAATTAGTGTACATTAAAGAAATGTGGAGAGTCCCCTGGACTGCAAAGAGAACAAACCTATCCATTTTGAAGGAAATCAACCCTGAGTGTTCACTGGAAGGACAGATCCTGAAGCGGAGGCTCCAATACTTTGGCCATCTCATGAGAAGAGAAGACTCCCTAGAAAAGACCCTGATGTTGGGAAAGTGTGAGGGCAAGAGGAGAAGGGGACGACAGAGGACGAGATGGTTGGACAGTCATCGAAGCTACCAACATGAATTTGACCCAACTCCGGGAGGCAGTGGAAGACAGGAGGGCCTGGTGTGCTCTGGTCCATGGGGTCACGAAGAGTCGGACACGACTTAACGACTAAACAACAACAAAAGAAATGTGGAGGGGTGTAGGAAAACTAAGTTGCATTTTCCCTAAACAGTGCCAAAAAATCTTGAGAATAAAAGGTCCTGGATATGGGAGGTGATGTGATGCTGTGGCTAGAACCAATGTGAATTAGATGGAAAAAGAGGTTTCTGCTTGGCACTTTAGCTATGCTTAGCAGGGCTACTGATTAGAGCCAGGTTGGGGAACAGGTAGCCCTCCAGACAAGTTGTGATCACCATTTCCATCAACCCTACTAGCATAGCCAGTGTGATGGTTGATAGGAGTCCATCCATATGTAGAGGGCCCTACATTTTCCATCCCTGAATCAGAGCAATTCAGGGTGGTGAAATTGTCCCTTGCCACTGTTGGCTGTCCAATGGAATGCATGAGAACACTGGTTCTCAAATGATAGTTTGGAATTCCCATGTGGAGAGTAATTTGAATGAATAACATCACTACCCTTTCAACCTTTGGAGAAGATGAAAGAGAAGGGGGGAAAAAGAACAAGAGGAAAACAAAAGAGATGCAAAAGACAGTTCCTTGTCTTTAATAGCTGTGTAGGTAATGCATTTCAGTAGCCTTGCATGGAAATAACGTCCTGCTGAGGGAACATTTTCATGCTACTCTTAAAGGCACACAAACTCTTTCATCCTTTGTCTCAGATTATCTCAGACTGGGGAGAAAGACATTTATATAATACATTAAAAGCTGGTCCCTTATTTAAGTGTTGGATTAAAACTTCTTCCTAGGTATGAGAAACCTGAATTCTGTTACATGAAGACTTTTGTTTATTTAGCCCTTGAAACTCACCCTCTCCACTTATTACTCCAAGGTTTAGACCTCACCCAGGCTAGCAGCAAGCATCATTTGCTCTACAGGTGAGCATGTAGCGATCCATGCTCACCTGTAGAGCACATGATGCTTGCATGTGCATGCAGTCAGTCATGTGAGAATCAGAAGGCTATCCATTCATGTGGTCAGGAAAGTGCAAGAATTTCAGCAACCATGAGGAGGAAAAGAAGGGTGAGTCCTTGTGTGGTTTGAACAATTAAGCCGCCATCCTCCAAAGAAAGTAGATGGCATCTCTTGACTGCATCCACACAAAACAGGTCCATCTGAAAGAGCTCTAGGTTGTTAATCTAATACTAGCATTGAAGGAAAGATAGAACATATGTAATGCCTTCTTCAAACTATATACAGATAAAATGCTATTAGAACAAAGTACCAGCGGTTTCTAAGCATCCTGTGCTCATTGGTGGTGGTGATGGTACTGGAATCCTTCTCTCTGTGTGTGGCTGAGAGATCACCACTTGCCTTAGGATTTTAGTTGCTTTAGCCTTCACAGCAATCTGCCAGGTGTCCTCTGGCTTCCTCCCAGCTCTGTCTGACATCCTGAAGACAAGCAGATCAGATGCAAGGCTGTACAGGAAGGCAGTTTCTGAACTGGTAGTGCTTGATACTGAAAGTAGTGGCTGGGTAGAAGCAGAGACCAGGAACTTGCTGGGCTCTGGATTTCAGTGCATGTTTAACATATCTGTCTGTGCTGCTATTCCTGGCTTCTACCTGTACATACTTCTCCATAAGCAGATTTTCATACACCATAAATCCCTGCCGTTCACACTTCCAAAGAAAACAATTCTGCAAAGCCTGCCTTAAACTCCCCACCGTTTGGGGAGTAATATAGTATATTCACCCACCAAGGGTCCTCTTGAATTGTAGAGAGGTCTGATACAAACCTGTCCATATAAAATGGTACTTATCCATCCCAGAATGGAATTCTTGAGTATGTGTATGTACAAAGCAAGGTCCCTATCAGCCCCATCCACCAGGGTAGGGGAGATGGAAGTTATAGCCCAGGGTCATCAGCTCCTTGATCGTGCAGTACACCAATCTTTAAGCAAACAGAAGAACCAGTCAGTCAGACTGGATGGTAGTTGTAATGCTTAGCTTCATTATAATGAAAAGGAAATTATGGAAATAGGATGAGGAGAGCAGAAGTACTGATGTTTGAAACAGGAGGCTATTCTCTAATTTACTAGGAATGAGAGATGAATTTTTTTTTTTTATGTCTTCTGACAAACTTCAGCAAAAGCCTGGAAGAGACAGCAGAGATATTGTTGACCTTTAAAATCACATGCTATTACCAGATCAGGAATAGTTTCAGACAGGTATGAAATATGAGATCAAACCTGAGTCCAGCTTGTTTATTATGGTGTCTGAGACCTATCCTGCACCATTCCATCAGGTAGTCAAGGACTGAACTATGCCCTTGATTGCCAGGAAAACTTTTCTACCTTTTGAAATACTCAGAAAGCAGCAGGCTATTAACTAGAGCATGGGAAAGTGACCTTTTTGGACTACAGTTTTCAGAATCCACCACTTGGTTGATGCACTTTATTGTTGAATGAAGCTGTCCTACTTTGGGCACATCTTGAGAAGCCAAGATTCTCTGGAAAAGACAATAATGCTGGGAAAAGTGAAAGGCAGCAGGAAAAGAGGAAGACGAAATACAAGATGAACTGACTCTCTAAAGGAAGCCACAGACTTGAGTTTATAAGAGCTGAGCAGGGCAGTTGAGGACAGGACATTGTGGAGATCACTCATTCATAGGGTCACCATAAGTCAGAGGTGACTTAATGGCATATCATAACAACAACAACAACAACATCCAGTCAGTTCACCTCATCCAAAACCCCACTTCCTAAAGTGGCTAACCAAATACCCTTGAAAGTCTACGAGTAGGACACAAAGATTACATTTCCAGTAATTGAACCCCAACATCTGTATTTATCCAAACCAATCATATCGGACTACAGATCCCAGAACCCATTGGCTGAGGGGCCATGCTGGCTGTGAAACTCTGACAGTGGTGGTCCAAAAATATGATTTGTATAAGCTCAGCTGCTGAGCACTACTTTGAGCCAGATGGAATGAGGGTCTGAGCCCAGTTTGAAACATGCACGATTGCCTCTCTGGCTCTGAGAACCAAAGTCTGATCCTGGGAGGGTGAATATTACCTCTCCCAAGGATGGCTCTAGGAATAATCCCTTAGCTTGGTTCTATTCTCTTTCCCTTCCCACTCCCGTCTCCCAATGTTACCTGGTGGCTGTGTAGCCTGGCTGTTTCCAAATTGCACAGTGATGCACAGGTCATTGTCAAAGGGAAACTTGTTGCAGTTGAGCATCTCAGGCCAGGGGAAGCCATAGGATTCCATGACAGGAGCACAGGAGTCCCGCACCACCTCGCACAACGAACGGCACGGATAGATGGGCCGGTCAAGACAGACTGGTGCAAAAAGTGAGCAGAGGAAAACCTGTGTGTCTGAGTGACATCGCTTGGCCAAGAGGGGCACCCAGCTGCTGGCTTGCTGCTTGACCTCAGCCATGGATTCATGCTCCAGGAGGTTAGGGAGGCGCATGCGCTTGTATCCCACATTGTGGCAGAGCTGCAGGTCAGTTGGGATGTCCACACACTGTGGCTGCTTGGTATAGAAACGCCCATGCTGGAAGCTATCTGAAGGCCAGCTGTAGTAATCGTACTCCTGACTCACGGACAGTGCCCAGCCTTGCACCAAAACCAGCAGTGTGGCACCCAGGGCATGCTGCTGGCAAGGTGACATCATGACTCACAGACACTCCCCTCTGTGGTGTCTCTGCCGCAGAAGGTGGTGGTGGTGGTGGGCACGTGGGACTGAGTTGCCCACAAATGCCAACAGGAGCCGAGCTGAATGATGAAGCCAAGCCAAACTCAACACCTGACCCTTGAAACCGATGTGCGTCTGCTTAGGAAAGCAAACCTGTTCTCTCCAGGGCTGCTGTGTTTCTGTCTGGCACTATTGATGGGATGGAATGAGCTGAAGCTAGATGAAGTTAAAAGTCTCTGCTCCTCTGAGCTGTTTAGCACCACCCCCTCCAGGCTTCCAAGGCAGCCTCTTGGGGGGAGCCAGCAGCCAATCTTGACCAGGCACGCTCCCCCTCCCAAGACTGAGTTGGGAGCTACCCATGAGGATGTCCCCACCTCCCACTCTGGGCTGCGCCTCCAGCCCTCTCCTTCTCCCCTTCCCCCTGCCTTTCCTGCTTTCTCTCTCTACAGTCAAAGTCTTTTCCTTGCTTCCTTTATTGGTTTGTTCCCATTTTTTGTGTGCACACGGACACTGGGGGCCAACTGGTCTTACAGAATGCTTGGAAGAATAAGTTTGGGAAGTAGATTTCAGAAGGGAAGCAATTTTATCTGCCCTCCGGCTGTATCTTGGGCGTCCTATTAAAACCTGCTTTTGACTGTGGCAGACTCTGTTTATGAAGGAGATTTATTATTATTATTTCTTCAGGTGTGAAAATACCAGTGGTCAAGACTGAGAAACAGATTTGCAAAACCTGTCCATTGAATTCAGTAGACTTTCTGATGTGTGGTGAATGTCTAATTCATAGTTTAAATATTGAAATATAATATTCTAACTGTTTGATGTGCAAATTGCAACGAAGGGTGGGGGTAGACAAGTTGGCACCCAGCAATACCCACCCATCCCTTTTTGGTCAAAACCAGTATTGCTTACAATGGGTAAATGTCCAGAAAGAAATCTAGGTTTGCCACTGGGACTGGTAGATGTGAATTGGAGTTTGGAAAAATGTCTTTCTTGGATTGTTGCACACAGAATCCCCCAGCCAGCATGACTATCCACGCTGGCCAGGGGATTCTGGGATCTATAGTCTAAAAAAGGAAACTTTCCAAGGAGCTCAACTTAGATTGTTTTCAGTGTCACCCTATTACCACCTGACGAGATCATCTTAGATGGAAGGAGCATTTGTGGAGTGGCACTGTGGAAAGAAAAGGTACTTTCTTTACTGCTGTGCTATATGGAAGTATCAGACTGGAAAGCAGACCCTCCAGGACAAGTGAAAAGGGGCACAGAGCAAGAATACGTGACATTGAAAAGGCCAATGCTAGCTATCAGATGAAAAGTATGTAAATGCTTCAGATAAATTTGGCCAGATCTAATGGTCATGGGGATTGGAATATAGCAAGCAAAGTGGAGATGTGAGTGGAGAGAAGGCCCCAAACCAAAAATACACTGTGATAGCAGTGATTCCAGAACAGATGAATCAATTAGAGTTACTGGGTACTACTGCCTAGCTAGGAGTAGTCAAGGCAGAGGACAACTTTTGCTGTTTTTAAGATAAAAATAATACAGAGCATATATAATAAGTGCTTACTACTTGGGACAGGTCAAGGATTCTGATTGTGTATCTGCTATCCTGCAGGCTAAGCAGCTGAACAGGTCTAAGTCAGATTGATGAGGTTGCTTAGGTTTATGATCTTTGAATGTTTTCAGTCTCCTTTTTAAGAAGTGTGATGCATAGGCTACTATGACTATCCATAGCCTGTCCTGGTGTTTGAAAATCTGTGGGATTGGAGTGGCAGTGGTAGCTCCTTTGTTCTGAATGGGTAATAATTTTTAACAAAGTTGATTTCATAAAAGCCATAACTAGAGAGAAGTGACCAGGATTTTGACCCAGGCCATTTAAGTTTAGATGGTGCAAATTTTGCCCAGGCATTATTCCCCATTCCTCTATCCTCTTCTCACATCGATTAGGCTCACATGAGTCAAGGCAGTGAAGCCTCTGGTACAAAATTACTAGTTAGAGCTCTAGTTTCATATATTGAATTAACTTCTACAGCAGTGGTGTGCTAGTTGGAGTGGTTCATCTTTGATGGCTGAAGGACATGGGTAGAGGATCTATCTTAGAGGATCGACCATCACTAAACTGAAGCTGAAGAAAATTATGGTTGCCAAAGGGTGACAGAAGAACTTCCATTCTGTGTCTTGAATAGTAATGTGATCTGCAGATACAAATAAACCACACCTCACCTTTCTAATTTCAATGATGCCACTCATAATTACAACATACAGTACTGGCTGAAGTCCTGTTGCTTAACATAGTAAATCTCAACTAGAGCAGGCCCACTGAATAATTGGAGATTTGGTGACTCAACTTCTCTGTAAATTCCATTGATTAAGTGGGTCTACCCCAGTTACGACTTACTATACTAAGCAATTTCAGCTTATGTATTGGTGCTGCGATACAAGGATATCTGCAAGCGGGATCTGAAGGCCTTGGAAATGGATCTCAACAGATGGGAAACCCTGACATCTGAGCGTTCAGCCTGGAGGCAGGTGTTGCATCACGGCCTCTCCCAATTTGAAGAGACCCTTGTCCAGCAGGCCGAGGCAAAGAGGCAGTCACGAAAGCAGCAAAATCAGGGAGCTAGACGGGGTACAGATTGTATTTGTCTTCAGTGTGGAAGGGATTGTCACTCTCGAATTGGCCTTCTCAGCCACACTAGACGCTTTTCCAAGTCCTCCATACAGAGCACGATACCATAGTCTCTCGAGACTGAAGGATGCCTAATCAAATTGGTGCCTGGTGCTTGGCAGTATTTTAAACACAGTAGACACCATTATGTATTCATTTAAAGCAGCAGCTGTATGTGGAAAATATATATGTATGCACCAGCATAACAATGCCTTAGAAACAAAAGGGGTTCTAGTTTAGACTCTGCCAGACGATCTGTATGCCTGACCAGCCTGCTGTCCAGGCCTTTCTTGCTGAGGAGCATCTTCTGAGCCTAAGGTGACTATATGAAATGGAGAAAAGAGTTACTGTACCTTTGCTAAGAAAGCAAAACCAACACAATATGAAAGAAATGTGCTCAGAATGTGAAACTTTATGGGATGGTATGTATCAGAGGACTTATTGCAATTTATCCCCCTTCTGAACCTAAATTTCTTTAGTGGTTTGAAGGAGGCACAGGCTGAAAGAAGATAATCATCTATCAGTGGCATTCTTGCCAATTTCTAGTAGACCATGGAGTGTGCATGGAAACTTGTGGACCTTCTGATATTTCTGTACTCAAAATCCCGTAAGTCTCATCCTGCATTATCAGGGATTTGAGAAATTGTAGGTCTTCTGGAGGGCAACAGGCTTCCAATAAGCAACGGCCTAGTGCCCACTGGGTAGGTGGGGCTCGTTAGCCTTGGAAGGCAGCCCATCTAGGAGAAGGAAAACTCCAATTTCAAACCTCCACTGCCTTGTGGCTATATCCATTGATGGAAAAGGCTTCAGGAGTTAACCTCGAGGCAAAATCTGGAGCCAGAGTCCCGGAGGCAGTTCGTGACGTTCTGGCAACTCCTGCGACATCGCTGGAACCAGTTGTATTGGCTCTTGCCTTTCCATTGGACTATTTCAGCGACGTGGAGAGGGGGGATTTGCTGCTTGGGTAACAGCCTATCCTCCATATTATTTTACCCAGGCTTCGTGCTCTGGAGAGAACGCTGTTCCAAGACCTCTATTCAGAGCACGTTACCATAGTCTCTCGAGACTGAAGGAGGCCTACACACACCTTTGCTAATTGTTCAAAAGATGATTTTTCAGCAGTTGTAGCTCGTCACATTTGCTAAAAGTTCTTCTTCCTAATCAATGGTAGAGATACGGGGAGCCCTGTCCTCCATTCCATGTGACCACCATAATAGGTTCCTGCTCTCTCATCTGATTATTCTTTATCTTTAAAGCAGATTTGGACTGGACAGCTCTTGAAATAACAAACTGTCCTCTAAATAACTTGAAATATAGAAGGGTCCTATATAGAGCATGGGTGGAGGTGGGAGCAGCAGGCTGTTTAAATATAAATAAAAGGTTATGCCACAATAAGGCACTTAAGGAACACAACACAGTCTTTTTTTTTAAACATGTGACTAAGCTTATAATCAAATGTGCTAATGGAACCACTGCTACAAATATTTTCTCAGTGCAAGGTACTTTGAAGCTATAAATGTACATAGTGAGACAGTGTGTAGCCAACAGAGTGACAGATGAGCACTCAGGAGAGCTTGGTTCAAATCTCTACTTGGCCATGGAAACTCACTGCTGAGTGAGGGTGGCACTGGCAAAACTACTCCTTAAATATATCACCTTGAACACCATAAAGTATTCAAGGTTATGTGCCATAAAGTATATATATTGCCACCATCTGGGAGGAACTGTGACAGATTCCTGCTGTGGTCTCTCAGTGTCCCAATGCTAGGGAAAAGGCAGAAGAGCAATGTCTCTCTCCCTACTTCCTCTGTAGGCTCTGTGCACTGGGGTCTGGCATGCCTCTGAAACCCTGGAAACAGGCTCAGCTCTATCAGGTGCCCCTCCAGAGGGGAGGCTCATTAGAAAGTGATTTTTCTCCAGGTTTTATCTGGGCTTTCAGTGACCCAACCCTTGCTAGGGGACACCTGTTGTTAACTCTGGAGATCAATTAGTCATTCCCCCCCCCCCCCCCTGCAGTGGCCTTTCCCCCTATGAAGAAGAGAGATGCCTGGCTGAGCTTGGCAGTGTTGCACCTGCCTGGGTTTGGTCCAGGCAGGAAAATTGTATCTTTGCTTATAGTGGAGAAATAAGGAAAGTATTGCTAAGCTTGGCTGATGAGATAGAAAACAGTCTGATAAGAGTTCACGTTGATGGAATGGGTGGAGCTCTTATCTGAGGTCTTTCCTGCACTTTAAGTCTAGGAAATATTTGACCCTCCAGATACTCTGGGCTAGGGTCCCCCTAATCCTTTACGATTGCCAGCACTGGCTGTGGGATTCTGAAAATCCCAGAGGCAACTTTCCCCAGCTTTCCATAAGAGCATTAAGTGCAGGGTTTAAAATGATCTAGCTGTGCTACTGCAGCACATCGCAGAAGTCGAATAACAGCGACGAACAGCCTCTTTTAGATTGGGGTTACCACCCTTTCCTAGCATGACTTTTTCTGCGTTGTTCTGACAAACAGGAATGCAACAAGTGTATTTCCTGTCCCAGTGGGGAATTATTGAAATGTTTTAAATTACCAGAAGTGTGCATGCAAGGAAGACTTTCCATAAAATAAAATTTCTTTTTCTGTTGCTTTTCAAGTGTTTTGGGTAGAGGAAAATGTCTGGAACTTGTTTGATCACCCAAAGCTAGATTTTTTCATAAGTTTCAGTGAGGGGCTGTAACAGTTCTAGATAAAGCAGGCTTACCTGTATTTGTAAACAGTACAGTGCACTGTGTTTTAAGAGCTAGTATTTTACCTATGTATTAGTCTCATTTATACCTCACCTCCTCCAATCAAATCAAGGCAGTTTACCCGGTGCTCCGCCTCCCTGTTTCATTCTCACAACAATCTTGTGAGGTTGGACAGGCTAAGAGTAAGTGACTGGTCCAAACCTACCTCGTGAGTTCAGTGGGGCAAGATCTTGGATCTCCCAGCCCCCAGTCTCAGCACTGTACTACCCTGGCTCTCACTATGGTACCTCATAGTATTTAACTTTGGGCTCCAACTGTCAACTAAAGCGACAGCTTTATTTTAGGGAAGAAATTGTGTTTTTTCCATTTTCCATTAAAACATCTCCCCCCCCCCCCCCCTGCATTTTTAAAAGCATAATAGCTGTCCTGGTGAAGATTTAATGGAATCAAAGGCTTATTTTCCTTGCTGTGACTTTTTCACTGGCCTAAATAAAGGTCTTATGCTTCTATTATTTTTAGATGTTTTATGCGTACTCAGTTTTTGCCTCCGGAGTATTAGAGGATCATATTTTACATGCAAATAAAAAACAAGTTTACTTTGCTATAGCATCAATCCAATCCAGTTCTGCAGATCTCAGATAAACACAACAGACAAGATTATGGACATAGATATCAGCTTAATCTGCATCTCTTGGTCACTGTGGCTTTTGGCTTGGTGCCCCCTCCTTCCTGGGTGGCACATACATACCACACCTGGGGAAGCCCAGTGTGACTAATGCCCTGCAGGGAAGGAGGACTGGTCAACATTTCCTGCTTACAGGAAAAGCACAGTGGCTCCAACTGCAGACAAAGAGTCAAGGTGGCAACAAAAATCTGGCAATTCACCAAACACTGACAACTCCATCAGGGCTTTTCCTTAAGTTATGTCCCAAATGTAACCACTGTACTTTCAGTGCCCACAGTGAAAACAAATTGTTTTTAGAAGAAAATTGAATGGACCTATCATGCTGATGGAGAGTTTGCCAGTTTTGCCTAATAATATTAACAACAACAACAAGGCTTTAGGTTGTCTCAGCCTTCCATCCTCCCGAGATCGGTAAAATGAGTACCCAGCTGGCTTGGGAGTGGGCAAAGTGTTGTTTACATAATTATGTTGTAAACTGCCCAGAGAGTACTTTAGCACTTATGGGTGGTACATACGTTGAAGCAATAACAACGTTTTTCAAGCCATGGCAAGAGGACAGCTTTATCATCACAGCTAACTATTTGTCACTGAATTAAAAATGACATAAAATGGAAACAGGTTTTCATGTCATCTTGCCAGAGCTCAGGATATTATTTGTTTTAAATAAATTCATTTTCATTACTCATTACAATAATGACAAAGTAACAACTTGTAATTACTCACTGCAGTGCCAAGAAGGCAACTTGTTGTATTGCTTGTGCTCTTGATTATTTTTTCATTGATTTGTGCTATTTTCCCTGCTAAAAAATGACAACTCGAAAATATCCTGTAAAAAATGCCTCTATACTGCTTCAAAATGCCCTTAAATAGAAACTTTGAAAGTAACTAGAAGTCACCTATTATTTATTTATTTATTTATTTAACTTATATGCTGCCCACACTACCCAAAGGTCTCTGGGCGGCTTACAACAATTAAAATACAGTAAAATTTATTACACAAATAAAGTACCATTCCTACTCCTTAAATTCCTTTGGTAATTCCTTCATTACTCCCAAAAGTAACTACTTACAAGTAGCTATGTCACTTATAATGTTACTTCCAACATATGATTCTTGCATCATTTGGCTGCACAGCGTTCAGACTCCCTGCCTCCTGTAAATAACAATGCAATCCTGTAACAATCTGCTCAAAAGTAAACCCAACGAAGTTCCTTGGAGTTTATTCTCAAGTAAACAGAGAGAAAATTACAGTTTACTAGATTCTTCTTTGTAGCTGGTAAACCCTTGTGATATGTTTGTGAAATACCTATAAATTGATTTCCCCTGCCCCGCATTCCAAGTGGTGCTGCTTTGCTTAATGCCCCTCTTGCTAGGTACCTGCATGTGTGACATACTTGTCATCTGGTTACTGTCACATACAGTTCCTCACATTCACATTTCTCAGTCCACATTTTACTTCTGGTTGGATGTGCACTCAAGGTGGGACCCAGCCTTGGCATTCCTGGCTGTTCTGGAGTGACACCCTCTCTCAATCCTAATAATCTGTGGCTGCTGGTGGAGCTCAGATAAGATAAAGCCTTGGCTGACTGAAGTGAGGGGAGGTGGCCTGAGGCCTCCACTTATCTCAGGTAGTAACAAGATAAGCTCAGCAGCCTCTGGTCCTGACAGAAAATCACTGGCTTTTGATGAATGTGCTGGGATGACTCTGGTAATGAGCAGTGGGGGGGGGGGTAATTGGAGAAAGGGGATAATGATGGGTCTGGAAGTATCCATGTTAGGAGGTGAGAGCATGCATGTGGGAATTTATGAGTGTGAAGATGGTGGATTTAAGAGTAAGGCCGAATTGCCGTTTTGGTAGTGACTTGAAGCTGTGGGCTTTTTCCCCCCTTTAAGAAAGGAGTGATTTTCTGTTGCAAAGAGGAATCTGCCTGGCTAGAAATTCTTGTACACCCCCTACCCTGCTAGTTAGTCATCTAGTCATAGGTAGCACTGCTCAGCCAGTTTGTGAATAAGAGAACAGAACACAACAACAACCATCTGTGAAGTTGTCAAGGAAGGATTTATAGCAAAAGCTGGACCGCTGTGTTTCTCTGTGCATTGTGTGCTGTTGGTGTGTATACAACAGCTCATCCTACAGCAGGGGTGGGCAAGTGATGGCCCCCAAGGCTGTTCTTGTGGCTCTCAGCCTCCCCTGTTCCCATCTTTTCCTAGTGAAAAAAGATAAATGATTGCTTCTAGAAACCTTCAGGAGAAATGATTTGCCTTCTAAAGAGGTAACAGATTTCGTGGACCTTTTAAGACCTCAAACCACCCATTTCTGAAAGCTGGAAGTAGACTTCTGGTCATGTCTGCTTTCAAATTCTGGTGGTTTTTCTGTTTTGGGCAGTCTGCATGGCCCTGGAGGGTCCCAAGGGCAGAAACATGGTCTCAGATCGGCTGAAGTTGTCTACCCCCATCCTACAGGCTTCAATCCCATAGCATGAAAAAAAGGATTTTTCCGGACCAGAAGTCCCCCCATCTCCACCAATAGTGTGGTCAGTGGCCATGCTGGCTGGCAGATTCTAGGATTTGGAGTCCAAAAAAGTAACTTTTCCAAGCTGTATTCAATCCCTCTGTTCTGCCTGTCTTCCTTCTTCCTGTTGCATGCCAAGAAGTAATCATTCCCAGATGCTAGATCAGTGGGAAGGGGAGAAAAGCCCCTGTAAATTGGGGCCAAGGGTGGGGAAGAGAGGAGAGATCCAGGGACAGGCTGTCCTGCCAGGTCCTTGGAATATCTTTCACAGACATGCACCCTCCGTGTCCGTTTCCTTCTCCCCCTCCCCATTTGCACATACAGTTTCATAGACGTGATTGCATATTGATGTCGGTGAAATACCTTTGTCCATAGTGCTTGCTGGAATGCTTGACTCTTGACTCTTTATTCATAGTGCTTGAGTCCTGACTATAAAGAAGACCCCATTCACCGATATTACTGAAAAGAATTGTCATCCCACCTTGGGGGGCACAAATCCACAGGTTCTCATGCCTTGCCTGAACTCCATGTTTCTTGATGAAAGTCAAAATGTATGTGATCTGTTCATGGTGACACATGCCTTAGTGACATCCCGGCTGGATTACTGTAATGAGCTTTATGTAGGGCTGGCTTTGGAAAGAGTTCAGAAATTCCAGCCAGTCCAAAAAACTGCAGCCAGATTGTTAACCAGGGCTGGTTACAAGGACCACATAACCCTCCTCTTAACTTCACAGGCTGCAGATCTGGTTCTGGGCACAGTTCAAAGTGCTGGTTTTAACTTATATGGCATTAAATGACTTGGGTATCTCAAGGATTGTGTCTCCATTTATCAGCCTGCCTGGGTTTTAAGATAATCAGGGGAAGCCTTTCTCTCAGTCCCACCACCTTCATAGGTACGTTTGGTGGGGACACGGGAGAGAGCCTTCTCTTTTATTGCTCGCAGATTCTGGAACAACCTCCCACTGGAGGCCAGGCTGGCCCCATCTTTGCTGTCCTTCTACAAGCTGGTGAAGGCCTTTCTCTTGAGGCAAGCTTTCCCTTAGTGATTGACTGTCTAGAACTCCCGCATGCATGCACACCCACCTGCCTGCATGCCCACCCGCATGCACTCCTGCTTGCCTGCCCACCTGGGCCGGATAAAAAGGCAAGGTGGGCGGGGTGTGGCCCACAGGCCGTACTTTGGAGACTCCTGGTCTAGAAGGGAATTTTGTGCCTTGTTGCTTTTAAATGTGTTTTTAGTATGCATTTTATTTACCATTTTTCACATAGTATTTGTTTAATTTTTTTAAATATTTATATACTTACTCTTTTTAGCTCTTTAAATATTGTCTTTTTAATGAAGTAAGCTGCCTTGGGTCCTTTTTAAGGAGAAAGGTAGGGTAAAAATATTTAAAATAAAATAAATAAACAAATGTGAAACTGGGTGTGTGTAGAAATGCCAAGGAAGAAGCATGCTTTCTGAGACTGGGGAAGTCATAAGTACTGTCAGCAGCAGAGTAATAAAGGTAAACATGTGCATGTGTATATGTGGGGAATTTCGGGGAAAGAGAGGAATGCTAATGACAGGAACAGGCAAAGGCTGAGTTGTCCAGAGATGTAGGCTTAAGAGTTTAGAGCTTCTCGGCTGCCAGTGTTTCAGGTCCTGACCTTTGAAGCAGTGGGGAGCCTGAAAGAGAAATGTGGCACCTGGAAGATGTGTGGAAACATGGAGGAAGATGGGCTGGGTGGAGCCTGGGGGCAGTTTGTTGTTGTCACGTGCAGTAAAGTTGCCTCTGACTTCTGTCAGCCCTATGAATGAATTATCTTCCTGCTCAGCTCTTGCAAACTCAAACCTGTGGTTCCTTTAGGGAGTCAATCCATCTTGTATTTTGTCTTCCTCTTTTCCTGCTGCCTTCAACCTTTCTCAGCATTATTGTTTTGTCCAGTGAATTTTGCCTTCTCATGATGTACCCAAAGTCAAACCGTCTCAGTTTCATCATTTTGGCCTCCAGAGATTGTCCAGGCTTGATTTCCTCTAGGACCTACTTGTTTATCCTTCTGGCAGTCCAGGTTCTCCGTAAAATTCTCCTAGCTTTCTTCATTGTCCAGCTTTCACACCTGTACATGGTGGTTGGGAATACAAGAGTGTGGATGATCTTGGTCTTCGTCTCCAGTGACATATCCTTACACTTGATGATCTTTTCTAATTCCTTCATTGCTCCCCTTCAGAGTCTCAGTCTTCTGGGGGCAATAATTATGTCTGAACATGGACATGAGAACAGAGCTAACACCAAATGCTTCAATCAAACAAAGCAGAAAATAGTTCCCCTGCTTAATTTTGGACCTCTTGCACTGAGTTTCCTTCTTTCTGGAGAGTCTGAGGAGACCAAAACCCTAGAACTCAAGTCACATCACTCTGTAACTTGCTAACTCTTTTTTGCATCTTGTTTTCAGTATAAGATCCTATTTTGCCAGTCAGCAGCATCCCATTCCCCTGTGATTCAGAACAGTATGGCAACCCAAAGCTGCAGTAGTTGCTACAATTCCTATTAGTACTTGGATCCCATGTGACCTACACCACACATACGCATGAACAGTTTTCTCAAGACCTACACAACTGCTGGGGTTTGTGGAAGGCTCATTACCAGACCATGGGGAAACCCTCCCCCCCCCCGAGATCTGACACTCCCCCACCTGCCATGCACCAAACGGCATGGTGGGCCCAACTGCCATACACCCACCAACTCTTCCCCTCTCCTTGCTTCAGGCTTTTTAGTGTGGTTATGGTGTAAATGCACAATTGCACATAAAAGTACCTTCACACTGAGTCAGTGAGTCCTGGCAGTAGCTGGGAATGTATAGAGTTGGCTGCCCAGTCTTTAGAGCCAGCTGACATACAACTCTTCTAGCACTGCTCTCCCTGAGATTTTTTTCCTTGCTGAGATATCCTGAGAAGCATAGCAATTCTCCAAAATCTCAGTAGGTGCCCTGAGACTTGGCAGCTGTAATGGATAGGATTGGCTCTTCAAGAGTTGTGCAGATGAGAGAATGTTAGCAGGTATCGTTGGCTTTTGTAAACAACATTTGCTAGAATCCCTTCTTCTAAATCATTACAATGCAGGGACTACGGTAACCAGATTTTTTTTTTAAAAAAGGACAGAGTTTTAAAAATCTTAAATAGATGTTTCAAGAGGAAATTTCAGCAGGTGAAGCTTTTAATGCATGCTACACCCATGCTGCACCATACATCCCATGCTGAATTTTCCTCTTCCCCACGAGTATTAAAGGTACAGGGAGGTGGCTTCCCCCCCCCCCCATCTGATTACCCTACCAAGGACTTCTTCCTCATTGGCATTAGCTGCCATATATTGATGGAAGCAGATGGACCTCTCTGCCTTACCCAGGAGGTACAGTACAGTCTTGTGTTACCTACATTCTGGTATTTTTCATGGTTCAGTGACTAGTTTGTAAGACTTGCCCGAGTTACCTGCAAGTACTTCCTCTAGCCATTTCACAACCAGGCTCCAGCACAGGGTGTGGTCAGCTTGCTCTGAATTATTACATTGAAATAAAATGAAGGGAAAGTTTTGTTGCTGTTTGTCATGGATCAGCCGTGGGCAAATTAACGCAGGCAACAAGCAGCTGTTATGGTTGATCATTTCTGCATATGCTTCATCCAGGGAAGGAAGAGTTTAAGAAAGAGGGCCACTTAACTTTCCTTAGGGGTTAGTTGGTGGAAGAGCAGGGGTTAATCTTTAGTCTGGGAAGGGATAGGTAGCTATGTCTGGATCTTGGCTGGGAGGAGTGGATCGATTTCCCTGTGGGGTCTTTGTGTTTGCTTTTTTTTGCTAAGAGACATCATTGCGAGACAAGATGACGCCTGCCTGCAAGAGTGGAGAGGGGGCCTTGGGGTACACAGGCTTAGAAGGGGAAAATGGACAGAAAGATACCCAGTGACAGCAGGGGTGAAGGATGGGGGAAAGTCTGTTGATGATTGTAGATCACCTTGCAAAGCCTTTCCAACAAGAGTCTACTTACTAGCTCAGAGGTCCTGTACTTTCCCTGTGGCATTGAACTCCCTGGAAACTGAACTACTGTTGCAGCTTTTCTGCATAGAGAGTGACGTTGAATGCCGTTTACTGTCTTGTGTCTTTTTACATGGTGGTGTTAACGAAGTGGAGGAGGGCTTCATTTTATCTTCCAGTCATGCGGGGTGCTGGATTTTGCTATTCTCCAGCTACCTCTCTCGAATCTGAGGATGTTGAAGTGACTGTGAAGCTTGGGAAGTTCTGGAATACCCCAAGTTTTTGGGAGAATAATGACAGTTGTCCCCAAAAGTTTTCCAGACTCCAGTGGGAACATTTGGTTCATCATCTCTCTGGAGGACACAGGCAGCCACATTTCCACACATATGTGACAGGGTGGACAGAAGGCAGATCTAAATCCTGCAAACAAATTCCTGTGCTGAGCATATGCTCAAAGGCATTGTTGTTTGACAGCTCGATGACTGCTTTCTCATATCGCTGTTTTGCCCCTGGTTGTGGTTTGTGGGCTTCGGGGTTCTAGTTAAAAATTAAATAGATCCCATAAGCCTAAGGTCTTTCCACTCTTGATGGACAGTCTCTGTGTTAAGCAGCCCTTCGTGTATAAATAATTTGGCCTTTTGTTGACACGATCAGCATTTTCTCTGCATCCACATAAATTCTGAGTTCCTAGTCTCAAACGTTTGTGCAGGCAGCAACAGAATAGCAACTCAGTCTCTTTTCTCTCGGGACTTGCAGAACCAAAGTGGTTTTTATTGGCATTCTGGAACACTGCCAATTTTATTTGCCTTCAGTGATTTCTTTACGTATTACGCACTGTTGTAAATGTCAACTAAAGCAACCAAAAGAAAGTTAGGGGATCTTTTGCTTTCAGTTATTGCAGGACTCCAGCTCCCATCATCCCAAGCCAGCACAGCCAATAATGGGAGTTGTAGTCAAATGTTCACAGGGCTGCAGGTTCCCTAGCCTAAATGGTTGATTTAGGTAAAGGTTCCCCTTGACATTTAGTCCAGTCGTGTCCGACTCTAGGGCGCGGTGCTCATCCCCATTTCCAAGCCAGTGTTTGTCCGAAAACAGTTTCCGTGGTCACGTGGCCAGAGCGATTAGACACGGAACGCCGTTACCTTCCCACCGAGATGGCATTTATTTATCTACTCGCATTTTTACATGCTTTCGAACTGCTAGGTTGGCAGGAGCTGGGACGAGCGACAGGAGCTCACTCCGTTGCATGGATTCGATCTTACGACTGCTGGTCTTCTGACCTTGCAGCACAGAGGCTTCTGCGGTTTAACCTGCAGCGCCACCACATCCCTCAAATGGTTGATTTACTGTTGACCAAATAATATTTTCTACAAGTTGCTTGGAACAACTTAGCAGAATTCAGTCTAGAGGTCCATGAGGTTCTTTTGGTACATTGTTTTCCACTCTTCTAGCAATTTTAGTATACAGAGGGCTTTTCAGTTCTGATTTAATTCATCTTCTCATCCCCATGAGATCATTGTGACTCTTGTTCTGATGTTACAGTTGGGGAATTAAGACTGTAAATCTCATGGACCTCAGTGGGATTTACATCTGGAAGGAAAAGGAGGATAGAAATGTAACAAATAATAAATAAATGAAGTCTCATAACATGAACTGAACCATCTAATAGATTCATCACTAATCTCATATTAAGATCCAAGTTCCCCACTAACTCTATCAGACAACATTCCACTTTGATCAACAGCATATGGGGAGCTGCAACATTCGCAAATGCACCTGAGCAAATCAGTGTGTTGGGAATGTGGGTTGAATGATTTCATGTGGAGCTTGGCATACAGTTAAGCAGTCATGCGATTGCTTTGTCATCCTTGCATCCTGCCATTCAAATTCACATGTACTGCACCACTTTTGAAGCAAACTGTAGATTGAGTTATGAGCATGGTAGGACACCATTCGTATTGCAGAGGCAAACAGCAATAGGCAAAGGGGCCAGAGGCAGGTACCACAGCCAGGACAGGCAACAGGGTTCAATGGCAGCAACTGAAAGATAAAAGACAGGTAATGTAGTCCCAGAAAGAGGGAAAGAGTAAGAGCTTAAAGTCAAACTATGCATTACAGACAGCATGCTATTAGAAAAAGGAATTCTTAAAGGACTGAAAGCATGTGATTATCACAGCAGGAGCAGGAGATTTTCACAACTCCCACAGTTTACAAATTAGCTTGTTTTGTGTTGCGATCTAGTCTTCTGGACATAAATACAACCATTGTTAAGTCTGACACAAAGGAGTGCGAAAATCATTTATCTGCAAATAAATCACTAGTGTGATTTTAGCTAGAATGATGTATTACCTGTAATATATACTCTTAGGTAACCAACCAGTCAAGATCTTAGGAGGACAGGTGTTTCTCAAACTCTGGAACAACCTCTGAGGTTGCAACATTATTTAGTTATGCATACATGAACACATTCCTATTTATCTTATGTTACATTTCTAAGGCAGCTTACAAGATGGTTATAAAGGACTCCAAACACATTTGGCAATTGTTAAAAACAGAGGGATAAAATGATAGTAATGAAACAAATTAAAAATTTTAAACCTGGGAAATAGAGAAATCTTTGCTCAGCATCAAAAAGACGTTGTGGAGGTGCCTGGTGGATCTTCCAGGGAGAGCATCCACAGGTAGGATGCCACAATCTGGGAGCCTCTCTCTGGAGCCACCTTTCTTGCTTTGCATGGTGGGGCCACTTCACAGAGAGCCAGGAAAGCTTTGTTTATGGACAGGCTCATGTTTGAATAGGCAGCCTGCTGCCATTTGCACATTTTAGATCTCAACTTCTGTTATCCATCATCACTGGACATACAGTTTTGGAATGCATCGTCCAAAACATCTAGAAACAAACCCCAAGCCATGGTAAGGATTTAAGGTAGGCACTGGCACCCCTGGAAGACTTTCAAGGAATGAGATGTGTTACAGCAGTGGTCCCCAACCTTTTTCGGACCGCGGACCGGTTGGGGGGTGCGGGCTCCATGCGCGGACCGGTTGGAGGGCAGGGGCACCCCCGCACTCATGGGTGGGCGTGTCACACTAGCAGGTGGGCGTGACATGCCCGCCCGCAAGCACGACATGCCCACATGCAAGCGCGACACACCCACACGCAAGTGCGGGCCCACTGCCGCCTTCTCCCCTGCCAAAACACACACACACATGTCTCCTCGGCGTGGGGGGGGGGCTGTTGCTGCAAAGGCGATCGGCCGCAGGAAGAAGTCATCGCCTCCCTCCCTCTCCCTCCGCCTGGCCTATTTTCCACCAGCCGGGGTGGCTCATGTCGCCAGCCCACTTTGCGGAGCCGATCGGGGCGGGGTGGGAGAGAAAACGCCGACTCAGTGCAAAGGTGAAGGCGCCACCGCCCGGCCTCTCGCTCGCTCCCACCCCAGATGCCTCCCGGCTCCAGTTTGCGGGGATCGGCAACAGGGCGGCCCTTTTCCCGCCGTCCTGGCCCACGAAGGGACGCTCTTCCGCCGCCCAGCCGCACCAGAGGCAGCTGCGACCTCGGGTTGCAGCAGGAGTGGCCCGTTCGGAAGACCTTTCTCCCCCCCTTCCTCCTCCTGCCTTGCTAGGCGGTGGGGGCCCTCGGCGGCGTACTTGGCGAAGAGGGTGCGGAAGCCCTCGTCCCAGAAGGCCTGGCTCAGGCGCTCTGTTCGTCAGCTCCAGGTACTCCAGGCTCGAGCGGGCCGCCATGGCGAAGCCGCCTCCCCTCCTCTCAAGGCTGGGCTCGCCTAAGAGGTGGGCGTGTCACGCACGAACGCGAGGGGTGTGTCACACTTGCACGCATGCGCACGAGCTCGACATGCCCACCCACAAGCGCAACACACCCACCCGCAAGCACGACACACACCCCATGCGTGCGGGCGGGGGGGCGGAGATCCGTGTCTGCGGCCCAGTTCAAGGAAGCCCACGGACCGGCACTGGGCCGCGGACCGGGGGTTGGGGACCCCTGTGTTACAGTACTGACTGAATAGGCTGCCATCACCTTGACCCTAGCAGTTGTATGTTTTGAAACTCAGTGCAGTTTTAAAGGCAGCCCTGTATATAACAGATGTGGCCCAAGTAGACCTGTGAGTCACAACTAGTACACCCAGCTTTAGCTGGTGGAAGTGTTGGTTGGTGATCACCTCCTTTAATACACTGAAAAGTAATTTTTTATGCAAAGAACAGTGGTTGCTTGACTTTGTTTTTCCCAGTACTTCTGCATCAGAGCTTGAAAAAGTTGCATTTTTGCACTGGGACTTCCTGCATCCTTTTGCCATTGTGGCTAATGGAGTTGATGGCTATGGTATTCTGGGAGCTGTAGTCCAAAAAGTAACTTTTCCTTTCCAAGGGCTTTCTAGGCCCACTCCTGACAGACAGACAATATGTTGAGGGAGAGCCCGGCAGCATTGCGGGCAGTTAAAATGGTGATGGTGGCTGTAGTATTTGCCTTGCATAGCACTTTTCTTAGCATTCCCACATAGTACTTAGAACTGTGCTGCTTCCAGTTGTCTTTGCTCTTCACTCTGGTAAACGTGTGTATGTGTGTGTACTGTTGGGGGCACCTAGCCCAAGGCCAGCCTTGCTACATGGACTAGTTGTGGAAAAATGGAGCACTCCCAAATTGGAAAGTCCAATCTTTAAGGTAAATGTGGACTTACTAGAGCAGATCAGAACCCTGCCTCCTTAGACAAACAACCTACCTACCAATAGTCTCTTCTACATTATAGAGCCTGGTGAACAAGTGAAGGTCCTTGGGCAGGGGGAGAAGTACACTGACTGGATAATGGAAGGACAGAGCTGTCTTCCAAATTCAGGGTTGACAATACGTCAAGGTGTGAAAGCCTGTATATATAATTAAAATAATGAAGGGGGTATAGAAAAAGTAGCCCTGAAAAATGAAAGTATTTTTACAATTGAGGCTTGAATAATAGTCTACTATAATAGATTCCAAAACCATTAGCCATCTCTCCAGCTGAGCAAAATCACTGTACCTTAACAATCTCGACAGCTGAACTGTTTATATTATAATTTATAAATATAGAGGTGGCATTGCAGGTTTTATAATTTGCATTTTTAAAAAATTAGGATATGTTGACTTTCCAGGTTTCTGGGGTCTAGATTTTTCATGTTATTGGCCTTTGCTCCTTCAAGACTTGTAAAATTTTAGTCACAGCAATACCGTAGTGGCAGCCTGCCAGATGTTAAGTTAGAAAATTCTGGAGTTACAATAGGTGCAGCAACTAGGATTCCCATTTAAAAAATTTTTCTTGGAGCTCAAGACCTCTGAATCTCCAGGCCTCTCGAGTAGGATTGTTTACAGATGAGGGGGAGGTGTGGACAACTAAAATAATTATAAATACTGTAGAGGGAAATAGAACACACACACACACACAGGTATTCAGGAATTTATCACATCATTTCAACAACATGCTACTTTGAGCACCAGACATCACAGAGCAACAATCATGTAACAGTGCAGCAACTTTATTTCCAGATACCAACTACAATAATCACGGATTACCCTCCATAGATTGAAATTGATCTGGCTGGGTGAGCAGTTAGAGTAATTCTTTTGGTGTATATTTTTAATATGCATGAAGGCTGAAAATTACAATGCTTTTATTTTTTAATGATGTGTTTTATAGAAACATTAGCTGTCTTTTGTTTTTCACTCTGCTTTTCTAGTCTATAAGCTCTTGCATTTTTAGAAAGTAAGCTCCTGAAATTTTAAAACATAATTATAACATGATTTAGTTTCTGCCTATAACTTTTGTTTTGAATATACATTTGTTTGCAATTTCAAGAATTTTGGATAGCAATCACATCTGGATGGGAGGATAGTTTATAGAGGATGCAAAGGATGAGATGCCCTTTCCACTGCAATTTCCTTCAGGGAAGCCAACAGAAATCTTCAAGGTGGCAGCTGAATCTTTAACTCTGGTAAGAGGAAAGAATCCTCCACTGCACAGGAAGACAAGCTAAATTAGGGGTTGCAGAGCAGGCCACCTGGCACAAAGAGCAGTATTCTAACAGAAGAGATGGCTGAGGCAGGGGCTCAGGAAGAACAAATGGGGAAACACCACTTCTACTCCATGCCCCAGCATCTGATATCTGAGGTAACCACCTCACTTTTCTTAATGGTAGGGCTGGCCCTGGGTAAGTAAGCATACAAAGGCTGCAAATTCTAAGTAAGCTCCTTGGAATAGTTCTCTCCCACAAAAGTGAAACTGGGTGGAAAGTGATGAATGTTCATGTTATATGCCAGAACCTGAATTACACCTGTTTTATTTTTTTATACATAGTTAACAATATTCTCTACTGCTTTAATAAGAGCAGTGTATTAAAATGAAAAATGTGATTATTCCACCCCACTCAGCACCCCTCAGGCTCAGCTCTGGCCTTCCCTTTAATAAGGACACTCCTTGACAATCTGGAGAGAGTTCAGAGAAAAAGTGAGTGGGGAAAGATGACTGGCTTGGAATGCAAGACCTATGAGGTAACACACAAGAACCGGGCCAGATCACCACTAAAGAGCAAGTGAAGGGAAGGCGAACAGCCGATAATTGTTTCCAAATAAATCAGAGGTTGCTTTGAGCAGGATGATAATTTTAAGGACACAGAACCTGGGAATGTGAAGGGAATGAATTCTGGAGAAAGAGACAAATATCTAATTTAAATGAAGTCATTTGTCATGGGCATGAATGTGCTGCCTTAGTTTTATGCTGGGAAAATCGGCTAGTCAGGGATTGGGGGCAGGCACTGGTTTTCATATGCCACATTTGTTTTCCTAGCTGGATTCTTGTGATTTTAGCAGCTATGCATAAGACAAAATTCAACAGGAAGAACCTTACCTGCATTTCCATGCAGCACCTGTTGACCTCCTGCCTGGCTTGCACAGCTCAACAGATGGGGATCATGCCAGAATGCACAGTGGCAACCCTACCTGCTGCCTGCCCATCATGTTAGGGGACTTGTCATGGCACCGTGTGTCTATTTCTAGTTTCCCCTAACCCTTTGTAGACACTGTGTCTAAGCTGTTTCCCCCCAACCCAGCCTTGTTAGTGCTGATCTGTTCGCTGTCTATCAAAGCTCAGCCATGCCTGGAGTGGCGGCAATTACTGTCTCCTCAGAGAACTCTAGCAAACACAGCACATGTGCCTCTGGCTCAGCCAGCCCCAAGATGCCAAATTAATATTACTGGCTGTGAACAGTAGGGGCAAATGTGGCTGCTTTCTCCTGTGGGGTGGAGGAGTGGAGGGTGTGTCATGACAGCCTCTGGGTCCTTCGTCCACAGCGCAGCTTTAGCTTGGAATGGGGAAGGGGTTTTCTCTGCTGCATCTCCCCACTGATACGGCTTTCCCTCTTGCATGATGAGCACAGATATGGCTACTTTTTTCAAGTTTTGTGGCTGAGAAAGAAGAACAAGCTCTGAGATGCAGCAACCACCAATCTCTAGTTGAGGACAAAACCTTTGTGCTAACCTTCGATTGGAAGGAATCAACCCACTCCCCGCTTTCTTTCCATCATCACATCTAGGAAGCATGGAGAGGCCATCACTGTGGCAAATCTGTCACATTGGCCTTATTTATTAGCTAGCTTTATAAAAGTGTGTCTTGCCTTTCCACTAATGAATGCACACCATGGCTTCTCTCCTTCTCCCCACTTTATCCTCACAAAGACCCTGAGAGGTAGGTCAGGCTGAAAAGGAACTGGGAGCCCAAGGTTTCATGGCCAAGTGGGCAACTGAAGCCTGGATCTCTTGAGTCCCAGTGCAACACTAACCACTGTATACTACTGGTTTGATACATGGTTTTTAATGGATCCTGCTTCAATAGAATACTATTTCCTGTACAAGCTTTTACCTGTTTTTTTGAAGGAGTTGCCCCTATGCAAGGAAGCAAAGTGTGCTGAGTAGGAGTGGTTGGTACAAGTGAACTATATTCTGTGAAAAAAGGGGTGGCATGAATGATCAGGGCAATGGTTTAGGGCTGCAAGAAGAAAGCTTTCAAAACAGAATAAAGGGTTGCTAGGTTAGGTCCCTCAATGCTCCCTCTCTTTGAGAAGAACATGTTCTGTCTTTTCCCAAGAAAGTAATATAGTGCCCTCTAGTGGCATATGGAGAATATGGGGCATCACTGACTGAAAGCAAGGGCCCTTTCCTTTCCACAGAGCTGCAATTCTGCTTCTAATGGAATGGCACCCTATTTCCTCATACCTGTGCTAATTCTGCACAAGTTTTGGTGGTTGAGCACCCTTTGCTGTTTTCCAGTCTAGGTTTTGTTGCTGATCCAAAGTATCCTTGCCATGTCTCCTAGGCCAAAATGGAAACACAGGCTGATATAGGGTTTTGCAAAGATATCTGATAATGGTTGTTGTGGGTTTTTCGGGCTGTTTGGCCATGTTCTGGACGTTTTTCTTCCTAACGTTTCGCCAGTCTCTGTGGCTGGCATCTTCAGAGGACAGGAGCTAGAACTCTGTCTGTGGCACTCATCCTCAGTCTCATGGCGCAGTGGTTAAACTGCTGTACTGCAGCCAAAACTGTGCTCACGACCCAGGGTTCAATCCCAGGTAGCCGGCTCAAGGTTGACTCAGCCTTCTATCCTTCTGAGGTCAGTAAAATGAGTACCCAGCTCGCTGGGGGGGGGGGGGGCAATGTGTAGCCTGCATAATTAACTTGTAAACTGCCCAGAGAGTGCTTGAAGCACTATGGGGCGGTATATAAGCAGCACACTTTATTTTTGCTTTTGTGTTCTGATATCTGATAATCTTAGAACTGTGGAGATGGAAGGGACCCTATAGATCACCAAGTCCAGCACCCATCAAGGAGGCACATTGGGGTATCGAACTCTCTACTTCTTGTTCTGCAACCAGATACCTAAACCACTGAGCTATCCACTGCAATGGGATGAGGCCAAGAGATACTGTATACAGAAATAACTTTTCTCTTGTTGTTTTTTGGGAAGCATCTCTCTCCCTTCTCCCTTCTGTTCCATGGAGGCACATTTATTCTGGGCCCAAAAAGTCCCTACATATAAATTCCCTAAAATTCTTTGAGTTCAGTTCCGGCTGTGGGAAAGCATGTATAAGACACCATCCTGGTTATATGAAGGGATGTGTCCTGAGTTCCACCATTGAACTTGGGGAATGGAAGAATACGCCTGGAGCTCCCAACTCTCTTTGATTTTATCCATCTCCCCATGATTCCCAGCATCAGCACAGACAATGACTGGTAAGAGCCACTTGAAACTCTTAAGACCATGTAGCTACTTTTCTGATCAGGGGATTATGAATGGCTGAGCAGGATAGGCTCCCAGCCAGCTGGCCTGCTTTCCCTGTCTGTCAAGACACCTTCATTACTGCATTCTCTGATCTCCCACCAGTGCACAGAACATCAGCCTCACTGACCTTTAGGAAGGGAGATGTACTTGCCATTAGCTCTGGCTGTTTGGTTTCTCATACAAAGGTAACCTGCATCATAGCTCCACTCTAAATCTGGTGTTGCTGAATGCCAGGTCTGTATCCAACAAATCCCAGATTGTCCAAGACCTTATCCTGGAGGAGGATGCAGACCTGGCATGCATAACTAAGACTTGGATGGGTGGGGAAGGGGGTGTTCCTTTGACCCTTGCCTGCCCTCCAGGTTATGCAGTCCAACACCAGGGTAGACTGGAGGGGCGGGGGGGGGGAGAGAGTAGCCATTGTCTATAAAAACACTCTAGAGGTTGTTAGGCGCTCCGCGGTGGTGACACCAGGTCTTGAGGCCCTACACGTGTCGATTGGGGCCAGGGATGGTATTGGGATCTCGCTGGGTTACCGTGCTCCCCGCGACCCAGCCATTTCCTTACCAGAGCTGGCGGACCTCGTCTCTGCGGCACTGTTGGAATCTCCAAGGCTTTTGGTCTTGGGTGATTTCAACATCCATGTGGAGGCAGAGGTTTCTGGTCTGGCTCTTGAGTTCTTGGAAACTATGGCTTCCTTGGACATGTCCCAACATGTCAACGGCCCCACCCATGTGTGCAGTCACACGTTAGACCTGGTGTCCTCCCCCGAGTGAAGTGAGTGTGGTCTGATGGTGACCGACCTTGTGTCGGTCCCCTTGTCATGGTTGGATCACCACCTAATTAAATGCAACCTCTCAGTGGCTCTCCCTTTCTGCAGGGAGCAAGGACCTATTTTAATGGTCCGCCCTCTAAGGTTACTGGATCCTATAGGATTCCAGGACTCCATGAGAGGGATTCCGGCTGATCTGACTGGCCCTCCTGTCGAGGCTCTGGTTGATGGCTGGCTTGCCGCTGCTACCAGGGCTGTTGACACGATCGCTCCTAAATGCCCTCTCCATTGCAGAGTTCATTCAGCACCCTGGTTTAACCAGCAGCTATGAGCTATGAAGCAAAGTAGGAGAAGGCTAGAGTGCAAGTGGAGACATAATCCGATGGATTATAATTGTAAAGCTGTCAGGATCGCAACTAACCTTTACCTTACCAGGGTGAGGGCTGCCAGTCAAGCTTACTTCGCTGTCCGGATAAGTGAAGCTTCAAATCAGCAGGCGGAATTTTTCTGTATAGTTCACGATCTATCCAGAATTGGTCTAAGTGATAGGCCTCCTACTAGTATTTCACCTGACCTATTTGCAACATTTTTAAAATCTAAAGTGGAGGCCATCCGCTGGGAGCTCTCTCCTTTTTTGAACACAGTAGATCGAGCAGAGATGTCCAGCGCTCCGCCTTGCCTGATGAGACTCGATCTCTTTCAGCCTGTGACGCCAGATATGGTACACAAAGCGCTTGAGCACTGTCGTACTACCACCTCCTCCCTTGACCCTTGCCCGGCCTGGCTAATCAAAGCAGCCAGGCCTATAACAACCGAATGGGCCACTGCAATAATTAATGGGTGTCTCCGGGAGGGCAAGGGTCCCCTTGCCCTCAAGGAGACACTCATTAGGCCCATTAGGAAGAAACCAGGTTTGGCGGCGGACAACATTGGCAATTATAGGCCTGTTGCCAATGTTTCTTTCCTCAGCAAAGTGGTGGAGAGGGTGGTGGCTGACCAGCTCCAGGCCCTTTTGGATGAAACCAACACCCTGGATACATTTCAGTCGGGCTTCAGGCCGTGCCACGGTACGGAAACGGCACTGGTCGCACTGTTTGATGACCTGCTGAGGGAGGTGGACAGGGGCAAAATGTCTCTGTTGGTCCTTCTCGATATCTCAGCCGCCTTTGATACCGTCGACCACGGTATCCTCCTGGGGAGGCTCGCCGAGCTGGGAATTGGTGGTCTGGCGCTAGCCTGGCTCTGATCCTTCTTGGAGGACCGTCCCCAGAGAGTACAGCTTGGGGAGAGTGTATCGGCTCTGTGGAATCTTAATTGTGGGGTCCCGCAGGGCTTGATTATCTCCCTAATGCTGTTTAATATCTACATGAGGCTGCTGGGTCAGGTCATCGGGGGTGTGGGGCTTTGTGTCATCAGTACGCTGATGACACCCAGCTCTACATCTCCTTTTCTCCATCAACAGTGGATGCTGTTTCGTCCCTTCAGCACTGTCTGGAGGCCATACTGGGGTGGATGCAGGTGAATGGTCTGAGGCTGAACCCGGACAAGATGGAGGTCCTGAGGGTGGATGGCCCTGATGTCAGTGGTTTGGGGAACTTTCTCTCTTTTTGGGGGTGGTGACTCTCACCACAAAGAATTCAGTTCGCAATCTGGGGGTCCATCTTGACCCGGCGCTCACCATGGAGACCCAGGTAGCGTCAGTGGTCCGTACTGCCTATTTTCGTCTTCGGCGGATTGCCCAGCTGCATCCTTATCTTGATGTTGGGGCCCTCACCACTCTGGTCCATGTGCTTGTAGTCTCGAGATTAGACTACTGTAATGCGATCTACGTGGGGCTACCTTTGAGATTGATGCAGAAGCTTCAAATGGTGCAGAACGCGGCAGCCAGACTTCTTACTGGGGTGAGAAAACACCAACATATCTACCCTACTCTGGCTGCCCTGCATTGGCTGCCCGTTCGTTTCTGCATTGATTTCAAAGTACTAATGATGACATATAAAGCCCTAAACAGTTTAGGACCTCAATATCTGGCGGAACGCCTCCTCCCACCTAGATCTACCCGAATCACTCGCTTTAGTGAAGATGGGCGGCTGAGGGGCCTAACGCCGAGGGAGGCCCAAAGAGAAAGAACAAGAAAGCGGGCCTTCTCGGCAGTGGCCCCTCGCCTCTGGAACAATCTACCCCCCAAAATTTGTCTGGCTCCCTCGCTGGGTGTTTTTAAGAGCCAACTCAAGACCTGGCTCTTTAGGCAGGCCTTTCCTCCTGTCAATACTTGATTTATTGTTATCCTTATGGTTTAAATGTCATTGTTTATTTTATTTTATTATTATTGTATGTTGTTAGCTGCCCAGAGTAGACCTCGGTCTAGATGGGTGGGATATAAATTAAATAAATAAATAAAAAATTTAAAAAATAGCTCTGCTTCCCCCTCTTCTGAATCCACTTGTATCCACCATGCCTCTGTGGCCATGCTGTCTGGGGATTGTGGTCCAAAAGAGTAACCTTTCCATGGTAGGATTTGCTTCTTGCAAAACATCAGTTTTAGAGGGTCGTTTGACTTTTTAAGCCTCATATTGCAACCCCATGCCTGGGTTCTTGTTTTGCTACTTAATTCTGCTTCTCACTTATTACAGACATTACACTTGCAAGTTGTTCCTGAAAGCATCTTGTCACACTGCTTCCAGGTTCTACATAGTGCAAGGCTTGGCGAAGTTACTTTTGGGAGTGACAGTTCCCAGAATCCTGCAGGCGGTCCAACCAAGTAACTTCTCTGAGCTCTGTATGTGAATGAATGCTAGTCCCTGAAGGTGGAGGTTCTGATCCAAACCCAAAGCACTTCATATGCCTGGGCCATGGCACTTGCTTGCCTTCTTTGCCTGTCCCATTCTATCTGAGCTCCAACTGAATGATGAATTCTGGCATTGCAGCAGGGAAGCAGGTCTGGAGGAGAGTGACTGTCAGT
This sequence comes from Intellagama lesueurii, assembly GCA_037013535.1. NCBI lineage: Eukaryota > Metazoa > Chordata > Lepidosauria > Squamata > Agamidae > Intellagama > Intellagama lesueurii. The sequence goes on from JBAJHW010000003.1 coordinate 216,250,632, forward strand.
CTAGCTAGTGGCTGGCTGTAGTGAGCACCTGTGCCTGTCAATGACATGCTGGGTTGGTTGAGCAAGGCAGTGGGAAAGCTAGGCAGAGGGGCTGTGGTTATTGCAGGCCAATGGGGGCTGGAAGCTCATCTGAAAGCACTGTGAGATCCACCACCAGCACCGAGACAACCCTTGTGTCACAGGTACTGCAACTACATCCCTCCTCTTCTCTTAGTACCTCTGTTGGGGTCATTCCACAGAAAAGCTTATTGCAAACCCAGTGTTGGTATATAGCTCCCTCCTTTTGGAGGGCCAATGCTTCAGGGTTGAAATTATTCAGGAGCTAGACCCCCACCAGCTCCTCCCCGGACCATCAGCCTCTGTTTTGCCCTCTCTGCTCACTCCTAGACAAATGGTCAGCTTTGGGTGAACAGTCTTCTGGTCTGTTTTGCTCCGCTGTGCTTGCTCCATAGGCTCTGATCCCTTCATGTCCTTGTCATTTGTTCTCTGCTGTGTTTAGATTTATGGAGGCTCTTGGTTACGACTCGCTGCTCCAGCGTGCCAGAAGCCGCCGCAGCAGAAAGGTCTGTAAGGGGAGGAGTTGTGGGGGAGAGAGTTCAGCTGGGACTCTGCAGAAATCCCTTCGCTCAGGCAGGAGGAACTATCTGTAAGGGAAACTACTGGGTGGGTGGAGGATGTAATAGGAGAGGCAGGGGGAAGGAACAGAACATGTGGCAAAGAAGTGGGACAGAGTTGTGCTGCAACATAATTACTGGCGTATGTGTATGGGGAGAGGTTCAAATCTGCCATTAAGGCTAAGGACTTTCTTCAGTGACAGGGAACGGCTTTTTCAAAGAGGCTGTGAAGGTGAGTGGCATGTCTGAGGCAATCTCTGTGAGGTGAGCAAGGGGGCATAATCTTAAACTGGGCTAAATGTTCCTCAGAAGAGCCCTGTTACTTCTGTGTATTCACATGCACGCCCTGGTGTGCCCACATTTCTCTCGGTCAGAACCTCTCCTCACCTTCATGGCACACACTCACCCTCTCACACACATTCACACTCTTTTCTTCCCTAAAGTCCTGGAATGTCTCCTTGGCCAAGACTCAGCTTGGCTTTGAGGGAGCAAAATGCAGCTGGAGGCCACCCAGCTTGTTGCCATGCCTGGCTGCTGCACCTCACGTTTTCCCTACCAATAAATCCTTGCTGGCTCTGGTCAAGGGACTGCAGAGATGCTTGGAGCCTGCGTACTGCATTCGCTTCTTCTCCACCTTGGACTGAGCCGGAGTCCCTTCCCTGGAATGAGGTGAGGGAACACAGCGCTGCAGGCTTTGGGCAAGGGAGATCTTCCCATGCCTTTTAGGATGTCAGCCGTTCGGAAGCCTCCCCTTCTCCTGCTGCATACATAATGTGCTGCCTGTCGGCTAGCCAGCTCTAGCTGACAAGGAGAGCATGAACAGAAAGCTTTTCATGCAGAAGAAAATTTCAGAAAGGGTGCTGGGTGGATTGACAACACCAGATGCCAGCAAGCCCCTCTAAGGTATCCTTTTGGGGAATAGGGCTCTTGCTAAAACTAGGTCCCTGGCAGCACTGTTACTAGCTCCCTGTGGGAATGGAGAGAGCTTCAGAACAGTGCCGAGATGCTAGTGGCAGCAGCTGCCTGCTCTTTTGCTGTAGCTGCAACACAGGCCACAATGGGTAGAACTCAGAACCTGGCTCAGCTTAGCACAGAACTGGCGCAAAGCATTTCATGTGCCACAGGTGATCATAGAGGACCAGGTATTGGATATGAGAGCTTCCGGGTGGCATATCAGTTGCCTAAATTTTGACTTGAACTACAAGCCACCCCTGCGATAGAAACTGCAATCTAGAGAAAAACATGACTGATTAAACCCTCCTCTTGTTAGTTTCCCCCATCCAGTCCTCTGTTCCAGGGAAGGGCAAAATATGGCCCCTCAGATGTTGCTGAGCTGCAATTCTTAGCAATACCAGCTGGCATAGCCAGTTGATTAAGGTTGACCAAGATGTCAAAAGGGTTTGGAAACCCAGCCCTAATATGGTTGAGGGGGCCAGATGTGCTTAACTGGGAAAAGAGAAGGCTGAGAGGTGATCTGCTAGCCATATCTGAAGAGCGGACCTATAGAAGACAGACTGAGCTTGCTTTCTTCTGCTCCTGAGCCAACAGATTAATTTTACAAGAACGAAAATTCCAAATAAACATTAAGAAGAACTTTCTTATAGTAAGAGCTGTTTGATAATGAAACCGACTGATTGAGGCCCTGGTGGACTCTTCACTGGAAGTTTTTAAAGACAGGTTTGATGACCATCTGGCAGGCATTATTTAACTGTGGATCTCCTGCATTAGCAGGAAGTTTGACTCAGTGATTCTTGGCATACCTTGAGTTCTACTGTTCTATGTACACATGTACAAATATTCACCACTGCAGTTTAATTAATTAGTCAATGTGGGCACTACTGCAGCTCACAGTTCTTTATAGTTCACTCCTGGCTCTGAGCACCTTTATGTAATAAGATAAATGCCTGACTATCTTGCCTAATTTATGACTAATATCCTGTAACATTCTTATAAGAAGAGCTCTATCAGACTAGACTAAGAGTTTGTGTAGTCCCTATTGTGTTTCTGACTTCAGCTGGCTACATACTTTCAGGAAGCCATCCTGCTTGGTGATACTCATTCAATTGATGCATCTTATCTCTACCCTTTTAGTCATCACCACACCTGGTGACTGAGGCTTTCACAGATGAAATGGATGGAGTCTTTTTGTACCACATATAATGACACGTGCCAGCAAAGCATCGTAGGTTACTGTGTGGAAACCTACAGCTACGAGAATCTCCTAAGAGAGCAAACTAGCATTGTTGTGGTTCATGAAATCTGTGACCTTCCAGATATTGTTGGGCTGCAACTCCTCTAATCCCTTGCAAATAGCTGTGCTATTTAGGGCTGATGGGAGCTGAAGGACCTCATGTTGGTTGTCCCTGGGACAGGGACATTTGTGAAAGAAGTAAAATGTAGGCAACAACGTGGTCACTGTTGACTTCTAGTAGGCCTCCCAGCTCTCCCAGGCCTGCATGGAGTTTTCTCTCTCTGAGCAGACTGTGTTCCTCTTCAAATAATTTCTTGGTGGTTCCTTATGAATCCCCCCACCTGGTAAATGTTTGTGTGGTTCACATCTCTGCCATGGGTTTGACAGTACTGTGCCCAGTAGCGCTTCCTGGTTCTGCTTCCATTAGTTTTCTTCATGAAGACGACCCATTCTAAACCAAGTAGGAAACTAGTGCTTCCAAAGGTAATGTCTGTCCTTATGTTGATCTATAATGAGAAATGACAGTATCTACACCTTTCTCCCCTCCACCTCTGAATGAAAAATGCTTGTTGCCCCGTGTCTCCCTGGAGGATGTCAAATTCAGGTGTGGGGAGAGGACATGAAACCTGCTTTAGATTAGCCTCAAAAGGTCATGCATTTGAACATATCTGCCACTCACAAAGAAGCTGGTCTCTGGAGATTCCATTTCCACACACAGCTGTTGCCTTTCTGGAAAGGTCAAGGTTTATCTCCAGGTGCTTCTGCTGTCTTCTGGCGTAGCTGTTGTGTTGTTCTCCTTTCAAATGGTCCAATCAGAGCTAGTCCCTCCTTTTCCTTGCTTTTGGAGTACAGCTACTAGGCTCCTCGCCAAACGGCTTGTTCTGTCTCTGCCACTTTGAAGAGGGCTTGAGCAGGCAGTCGATGACAGCCCAGCCACAATGGGTTTAATGAACTGGGACGGCAGCTGCAGGTGGTGATGAAAGCTAAAGGGAATGAAAGCTTACATGTGAGCAATGTGGGGATGCCACACGGTCCCTCTCAGACACAAGGATCAGCAGAAGGCGAAACTACTGGGCAACAATGTGGAATATGGCAAAGTTTGAGGAATGTGTGGGCCCCCAGATATAATTGAACCACAGTCTGTTTCAGCCTTAACCAGCATAGCTGATGGCAAGAGAAAATGGGAGTTGCAGTCTAACGACAGGGAAAAACTTAAGATAAGGAAGCTCACAAAATTTTAGAGGCAGCCATCACCACTTTTTTGACTTCTCACATTACATGTCATAATTTATATTCCCCAGTCCTGTTTTATCATATTTGTACTTCTGGTGTACTGGAATCAGGCAAATAAAACACATTTCAAATGAGCATTCATTTCCAGCTGGGCTGGGAATCCTATGGCCCTCTGAAGTTACTGGGCAACCATTCCCAGCAGCCTCCAGCCAGCTTGGCCAATGGAGAAGACTGATGGGAACTCCAAGATAGCAACATCTGGAGGGTTCTTGGACTGAAACTCCCAGAAGCCTTCCCCACTAGCTGTGCTGGCCTGGATTTCTGGGAGTTGTAGTCCAAGAACGTCTGGGGACCCAAGGTTAGGAAGCACTGATCTACAGAGAACAGAAGAGGGATGGATGGCCTGTCTTGTGGAGGAAATAAAGAGGATGACTGGAAACAAATATTAGAGATAGCCCCAGATTATACCTGAAAGCATGTGTAGAGAGGTGGTTGAGGCAGTTTTTCTGTGTTTGTGAATTCAAACTTCAAAGCAATCTCATGTTTTAAGTCAAGACCAATAACCAAAACAGCAAGCTCATTTGCATAATCTGAGAGAAGCTCCTGCTGTGACATTCAGATATCTTTTATTAGATAATAATTTTTTCTTGTTGTCATGGGCAATCTGAAACATCTACTTCTGCCCTTGATCTCAGGTATTAAGAGTATGCTACTTCAATCCATAGGATAAATTTTTCAAATCCTCATCATCCCCACTATGTTTCAGGTTTACAGTTCCATGTCTGTTTTGCATACAGTTGATTCACATGTCAGAAATGCTTCCCCATGTCGAAATATCCTACTCACAGAAAACTAGTCTATCATAGACAAGAAAAAAATAAACAATCTTCACAATACTTTGTATTCTAAGCCTGGGGATTCTGCTTCTTGCCTGCAGGAATGTTCAGTCATGTAAGCCCTCATCCGCAATATGAAGTGCGGAGGTGGATAAAGTGCGGCCCTCCCAATGGCATTGTACTGCAACTCCCAGCATTCCCTGCCCTTGGCTATGGCAGCGAATGCTGATGGGACTTGCAGTTCAACAATACCTAGAAAGCAACATTTCGCCCACCTGTAATAAGAGTGGCTCAACTAAGGCCCCAATTATCCATTGTGTAAGACAGATGCATGCGCGCATGCGTGCGCGCATACACACACACACACAGAAAGAGAGAGAGAGAGAGAGAAGAAACAAACAAAGCAGTAAGCCACAGGCTATGCTGACTGTTGGATTCTGGAAAAAGATGTGAAGAAAGGAACTTTCCCAAGCTCTCAACAAAAAAAGTTTGGAGAGAGTGTTAAATTTTTCTGATCCCTCCTCAAAAGAAATAGTAGCTTTTCCCGACATAAACCTGGAGGTGTTGATGTGGTGTTATGATAGACAGAGATAATTAATTGAATGGGAACTTTATTTAGAGCAGGGTTTGTGTGAGAAATAAATTCTTTATTTAATTTGTACCTCCACCATAGATTACCTAAATAAGTAGTTTCTCTTCAATTAAATTGCTGCAAATAAAGAAGAACTACTGATATGGGAGTGAAGTGCAAATTAACTGAAGAATTTAATTGGAGTGATTCACATGGGAAATTAACTGGTTTGCCTTCTGTGAAATTCAAATAAATTCTAGTAATTATTTCAAAATTAGCATTTATGCATATAAGTTAGCATTCTTCAGCTTTGACCTCCCCTTCCATCAAATATAGGCATACCTACATTCCTGGATCTGTGCCCTGAATTCTCTATGCATGTAGCAAATCTACTGTTTAAATAATAAAGAACTTTGATCTCAGAAGGATAGGCATGCCCTCCATGCGGTGACAGATTATCATATAGCAGGCAGTTTATATGAATCTGTAACTCTTTGCACAAGGGTTAAAATTCACTTTCTTTTGCTTTGCCACGTGATATGGATGCTTTGGCAAGAGTAAGTCGAGTAGAGACACCTGGGAAAAAGCACCATCTGCCAGGTGTTGTTAAAGCCAATTTACTGGGTGCAGGGGAAAAAAAAACAGTCCTGGCAGAAAATCATAGTTATTTGTGAAAGCAACAGCCCTGTTTCTTTCTAGACTAACAACCTGTTATGTTTTAAATACAGATATTTTTCCATACATTTTTTGAATCTCATTGTAGGTATACATCTTTTTCACTGTGGTGTATACTCTGGCAAGTACTACCTAATCCACATTTTCCCAAATCATGTATGAAATGACAATACGTATCAGGGTGCTGCTGGACATCTGTGACTCTATAGATGTTGGTGGATGACAGTGCCCATCATCCCTCTTCATTGGCATGTTGCCTGGCACTGAGAGAAGTGGAGTCCAACAGCATCCACAGGGTGGCTGGTTCCCCCACTCCAGGTTATACGATCACCATACGTGACATCAAATATGCATTGAATATAGGTGCTAGTCCCCCTCTATTCAGCACTGGTTAGGCCTCACCTTGAGTATTGTGTCCAGTTCTGGACACCACACTTCAAGAAGGATGCTAACAAATTGGAACAAGTTCAGAGGAGGGCGACAAGGATGATCAGGGGGCTGGAAACCAAGTCCTATGAGGAAAGGCTGAAAGAATTGGGCATGTTTAGCCTTGAGAAAAGAAGACTGAGGGGTGATATGATAGCACTTTTCAAATATTTGAAAGGTTTCATACAGAGGAGGGACAAGATCTGTTCTCGATCATCCCTGAGTGCAGGACACGCAACAATGGGCTCAATTTAAAGGAAGCCAGATTTCGGCTGAATATCAGGAAAAACTTCCTAACTGTTAGATCAGTACGACAGTGGAACCAGTTACCTTGGGAGTTGGTGAGTGCTCCAACACTGGAGGCATTCAAGAAAAACTTAGATAATCACCTGGCAGACATGATTTGATTGTACCCCTGCATTGAGCAGGGGGTTGGACTTGATGGCCTTGTAGGCCCCTTCCAACTTCACTTTTCTATGATTCTATGCATATGTCATGCTTTTACCTGTATAGAAGCAGAGCTTGGAATGTGGAATTTTAAAAGGAACTTGTTTCTCAGAGTTGGGTAGTCCATATTTTTGTCGCTGCTGAGATTGTACAAATAATTTTTATGAGGAAATGGACTTGATCCTCAAACGCTCACATTAAATATAGCAGTTAGTCTTTAAGATGCCACAATGTTTTGTCCTTTTTTGTTTTGTTTTGTTTTGTTTATGTTTTGTCTGATTAGCGTGGCTACTCCATCGAAAACTCAGTCAAAAACTACTGTCATTTTGTGCTTTATTGACATATTGCATTGGTGATACCAGAAGGCAAAAAATTAAAACAAATAAAAAAATACAGGGTTATACTCTCTGGTGGCCAATCCTGATATTGCACCTGGGAGAAATTCATACAAATGCAAAAGAGAAAACCAGAGAATTCTCCCTTGCCACTTAGGACTGACAAGAGAAGAGCATAAAACCTACCTATCAAAATGCCCTTTTAAAATAATGCTTAAAAGTAACTAGGCTTTACTCATTGCACCTAAACAATTCATATATTATTTAGTACCTAAGAAGTAACTTTAACTACTACTTACATGACTTGTTACCCAAGAAATAAAGTTACAGACCACTACATTGCTTACAACTAGTTATTTCCATGCTCTATGCAGAAGTCCCTCTCTCTCTCTCTCTCACACACACACACACACAGAGAGAGAGAGAGAGAGAGAGAGAGAGAGAGAGAGAGGATTCTATGATGTGACCATCAGATATGACTACCATGAACCTTGGAACAAGTGGGCAGGGACAGTAACTCATCTTATCATTGGTCTTGTAAGGGAGGCGTTACATAATCTTTCTTCCCTGAGGAGCTGCTTGATTTTAGTGGCAGCAATTTACCAAGGTTCTGGGACTTCTCTGGCATCAGCACATCCTTCTTCCAATCTTCCCCCCACTCTCTCTATACCCCCTTTCAAGTATGGTCATGTGCTGCTCTGTCCCAAAAGATAGGAAATGATTTCAAAGGAAAGACACAGAAACTACGATATGCCTTTGAGGCCAAGCTGGCAGACAGCTTTAATTATACGCTGTACAGTACAATATATTCTAACTAACTGCTAGCTGTTTCCCTAAGTGCCCTCTTATCTCCCTGGCCAATATAAAACCTGGGATGGATTATGCTAGGAAAAGGCTATGCTGTCTTATATACAAGCTAGGGTTATGGAACAAATCCTGGATAAACACAACACTGAGTCTGTGCTGCGCCAGCTCTAAAAATAACTCAGCACTGCCTAACCCAACAACCTGTGAACACCCTCTCTCACCTCCCCCGGTGCATATGGGGTGATAAATTCCAGCTCCCTGGCTTGAGAAACATCCAGCCATTCAGGAGAAAGCTGAATCACAGAGAGGATGGGCAAGGTAACCAGGCTTCTGTGTTCATCATTGGCTTCCTGTGATACCAGCCACATTTTGTAAGCTGACCTGTTTACCAACAATTCACGGAAGTGCTGCTTTAGATTTAATTGCTATCATACAGTGTTTATCCAGGAGCAAAGACGCTGTGACCCTCCAAACATTGTTTGACTCCAGTTCCCATCTATCTCAGCCAGCATGGCCAATGGTCAGGAATGATACATGCACTCTAACAATATGGGAAAGTGCACAACGTTGTCCCTACCCTGCTATCCCTCTTTTATATCATATATATATACTGCAGAGAGCTTCTTATGCCAAACAAGTGCCTGTAAACCATGAAAATCTTTTGCTGGATAAGGTGAATGTGTAGCAACAGATCTTACTTGCATGTAGTGTATGTCTGTAGTGTATGTCATCTTTTCCCCAAGTTTTAGCAAAACACCATTATGCTACCTTATCTATGCTTTTTAGGTAATGTTTCTGAGTTAATATACTGGTAGTCTCACTGGATTGCTTGTAAAATATACTTTATTGGACTAGAACTCATTGAGTGATGGGAAGGGGTTCCTAGGAAAAAGTAACTCTTCCAAGCTCTGCTTTATTGTCCTCAAATTGAAAAGTACATTAACAGACACAGCTGAATTGCAGTTGAATGTCTGATCCCAGAATGTTGAAGCCTGTGGCAGGACAAGCAACAACTGTGAATGGGTTGGACTAAGGAGTTGACAGTTCCATATTGTGACTCACAAAATTGCAATGGTCTTTGCTAAAAAAGAGGAAAACTTACCATTTGGGGCTATTGATCCAAGTTCCCCTAACTAATATAGGCAGTAGCCAGGCTGGTTGGGGATTCTGGGAGCTGTAGTCTAAAAAAACTTTTCCAATCTCCTTGTAGAGCTCTCAGAATGACTACATTATATTTGGTGCTCTCTTTGAAGATTATTCAGAAATGTTAGTAGTTGAAAATGCAGCTGCTAGTGGGGACTTGTCATTACAACCCTGTTACAATAGTGCTGTAAATTCCTCCGGATTCTAATCCAAAACCTCCTGGGCTCAACTCAGAATGGAACAAGGGGACATGAAGCCCTGCCTTTCTCCCTATATAGCTTCCCATATAGGGAGGAATCTGTAATCTTTATCCAAAGCTCTTCTGCAGATGCTCCTACCATCTTAGGTGCAGTGTTTGGCTACCAGGTAAAGGGCCTTCTCAGTGGTTGCACCTGATTGTAGTACAATGCTTTCTCTGACTTTGATGTCAATTGAGTGACAGGTAAGGGCAATCCAGCTTTTAAACCAAATTTGTTTGACCTCTGCTGAAGATTCCGCCCCCCCAATATAATTCTTTGATACTCTGGGGCTGTATTTTCCTGCAATTTGTGTGTCTCCATTGGTTTTACTGATAGCTTTTGGAAGACTTTTTGGAAGCAGTGATGAGAAACTCATGGATGAGGCAGAAGTTTCCTTAAGCAAGCAGTGGTGCAGCTAGTTAATTTTAGACCCAGACAGACAAATATATTACGGTTACTTCAGTTGGGAGGCACACTGCTGCATTTCTCTTTCTTATCCCTTCCGTGCTTCACAAGTGCTTCTACATTTTCTTGACATGACAGAGCAAACAAACAAGCAAACTAGACTGTTTGCCAACCTTAATAAAAATGAATACACTGGGGGAGCACTGTTTTGCATTTTAAATTCTGTAAATCCTAGTGCCATCATGACTACATGAATAAAACAGAACTTGCTTCTGCTGTACTGATACTAAAAATATTTACTTGACAATAAGCGCCATTTTGATATTTAGAATGGCATATACTTAAAATCAAAATAATAAAATGGGCATTGCAACTATGCACATGCCTGGCAGGCTGCTCACTGGCTGCAAAAATATTTGTAAAAATAACAAATGGAGAGGAAAGAGAGGGTTGGGTCAGGCCGAGAAACATCAGTGCCATTGAGTTTGGGCTGCTACTACTGGGAGTGATCATGGCTGCTGCCATCATCTGCTCATCTTTTGATGACCGTTTACTGTGTATTTGTCTGTGGATTTTCACCTAGAAGTCCAGCTCTAGTTTCACTGTTGCAAACAAGCAAAGACACAGCTTTCCCAATCGCATGGCCTCCAATAGGCACAGCATAGAAACCTATGATTAGCACAGTTAAAAGCAGAAGTTTCTTAAAAATGGATCTAACAAGAAAGTAAAAACAAGACAATCAAAATTATTAAATAAAAAAAAAGCAACAACAAACACGAGACTGGATAACTCCTGAATGTAGTATTACTTGCACCATGATTCCAAATACTGAAATCACTTCCAATTCATCTGTTCTGTAAATCAGCCCAAGAGGCTGGTCACATATGTCCTTCTTTCTCCAGAAAGTTGATTGATTGATTGATCGATTGATTGATAATGCTTATAGGCTCCCTGACTTAGTGAAAACTACTCTGTGTGGTTTGCAAATATACCATACAAGCAAACAAAATGAGGGGAAACGCCCCCTCATCAGACAATCAGATGGAAAGAAATGGAATGCCCCTTTATATAGTTCAACAAGGTTGGAACAGGGTTTTGTCTGGAAATCCTTTCTCCTTCTAGCACTTTTGAACTAACAGGTTTTGTTGTTTTTTTCAAACAGTTTAGAAGTACACAAAACATACGACTAGAGTAGAAATGGGTAACATATGGGCCCTTCGAATATGGGAGACTCCAGTTCCTATGAACCCTCCTTATTGGTTGTCCTGCTTGGGGTTGGTGGGAGATGTAGTCCAACTAAACAAGGCTTGGAGGGCCGTATGTGTCTCCCTTTCTCAACTAGAGAAAGAATGTGGGACAAACAAAATGTGTGTGTGTGTGTACACCAGGATGGCAGTTATGTGACTTGTGGTCCACAGCAGCCTTACGGGGCCAATTTTCTACCTTCCAAATGCTGTCAACTAAAAAATTAGAACTGCTGATTCTGGAAGACTCCAGGACCAGTGGTCTGCCTTTAAAACAAGGCATACTGCCCAATACTGCCAGAACAAAACTGAGAGGGATTTCTGTCCATTTCTACTTTTCTCTCAGAGGTTGGTGCAGTCCACAGTAGGTCTCAGGGCCCCAAACTGCGCCTTGCACCTCAAGGTCATGAGCACATCTGGTGTGTACCATAAAGTAATCATGTCTCTTTCAGACGAATTCCTATTCTCTGTCCCCCAGAGACCCCTGTTGCTTTCATAAATGAGCATCTGCTCCAGTGGTGTGTATGTTTAATCCAAGCTTCAGGCTGCATTGATAGCCTACTAAGTAATCTCACCACCCAGTTCTCTTCCTCTCTTGCCCATAGCTCTTCAGGACATTTACATTTACCTTACTCCTCTGGCCAGAATCCTCTTGACAATTTGCCTGGGTAAGGGAAATGATGTAATTCTTGGTGGCATGTTGCCATTCATTAATGAGGTACTCTTGTGTTCTTAAACATGTAGTGCATGCTTAGAAACACAACCTACACCTTGTTAATGAGCAACCATTTACCACCAAAACATATGTGTCGTTCCTTACACAAGCACAAATCACCAAGAGGATTCTGGCCATCAAGTCCCTTCCCTAGAGTGACTGGGGAAATGGATTTGATTTTTTAAAAAACACAAGGAAGGAAAATAGGTGGTGTCAGATGGACTTTTCATGGCTGGCGAAAGAACACAGTGGGAAAACATACTTGTGGGGCTCTGCATTTGTTTGTTTTGAGGCCAGAAGAGCTTCTGGTCTCTCTTCGAGTAACTTGGCAGGTCTAAATTGAAGGAAGTTGCTGGCCATTGTCAGTATGATGTGAAAACCAGGAGCTTTCTGGTACAGTGTAAGACTTTGCATTGAGACTCAGCATCTTCCTGGCTGTGGGGCCGGGGAAACAGTTCAGAATCATATTGGGACCATCCTCCTTGGGAGACCTAAGCACGATTCTTTCTGTGTACCCTGATGAATGATTCTTGCAATGACTTGATGAGGATTGTGTACTATGTGTGTAGGAGAATCACCCGTTGTGGCTTTTTTTAAAAACATCACCTGCAATGCTCCATGTATTTTGGCAGGTGATGCACCCCACAGTGCCATAGTGGATTCAATTGGATACAAAACTGCTGCTTCACTGGCTCCCTCCCAGCCCTACACAAGCTGTGGCTAATGCTGGTTTTTCTGTCGCTGGTGTGAGTGATGGATGGAATAATACAACATAGCAATAGCTTTAGGCAGAAGACAAGGATGCACACAGGGCTGGAAGATCCCAGAAGAGCTTTTTTCCTCCAGGAGGATTCCTGGCTAAATATTCTGCCCTCTTCATTTAATGCAATTACATCTTACAGACAGCAAGATCATATCTGTCTCTACAGTTTGTGTCTGATTTCAGGAGAGGGGGAGTTAATTAGTAGGTGCGGGTAAATGAATGACCCAGTCAATCCTTCCTCCTATCTTTGAAAAAGATTAGCTGGGGGTGCAAATTTATAGGAAAACATAGAAGGAGCCATTCTGCTGATGGAATTTAAAGTTCTCGAGTAGTTTACTGGCATATCAAATGAGAAACTCTAAAGAGACCCTTCAGAGCCTAAAAGGTTGAGCATATGCTATTAAGTCAGGCCAGGCTGGGTCTGAACATTTCCATTTTGAGTCCTTTCTGTTCTCATGTGCCTAATCATTTCTAGGATGTGGGAGAGCTGTGAACCTAAAAGCACCCCAAATGTGAAATTTTATCCTTTGCTGCATTGAAAGAGGCACAGCTGAGGATACGTTGTACCAGATCAGAGGTACAGCCCATGACTTATATGTTGAACATCTTAAGTGAGGTCTTCGTTATCTCTGTTTAACAATGACCTATATAGATGGGAACAATCTCTGCTTAAGAACTCCTCTGCCATCCGGAATCAATACTACTAAGCAATGCACATCCCAATGGTCAGGTGTGTCATGATGCTAGATATTCTCAGATGCTGCCTTCTGCTTCATGTAGATCTAATGAAGAGATCTACCCACCAGTTGAATACTGCAAGAGCATCTAAAATATTTTTGGATCTTCTAGTTTAGTATTCTCTAACTTGGTGTTCTCCAAATGAGTTGGATTGCAAGTCCTATCATCTCCAGCCAATACTGATATTGGTTGAGGATGATGAGGGTTGTAATCTATTACAAGTGAAGCACACCAGCTTTGGATAGGCTGAGCCCTGCAATCCAGTAGAAGGCTGTCATCTCCAAACTGATCCCTTAAGGTGGCACTACAGCCTCTTCTTGGAATCAGAGTTTGCGGCATCTTCATTTCTGTGTTGTTTAGTTCTTTGTCCCACAGGGCTTTTCTGAGATCTTGACAATGAAATGGGAGCCATAAGTGATGGCTTCTTAATAGATCTGCTGTCCGTGCATTAAGGACAAACTTACTTTGCCAGCACATGAATGAGAGAGTTTGTCTTCTGAGGTACCACAGCCACTAGTTGCTATGTACGAGAAAGTGGGCAGCTGAAATATTGATACCCAGGGCATGGATGCTTTTCAGTGCAGTTTCATTCCAGAGAAAAAGGACTGAAGTGTGATATAGCAGAGCTTAAGAGTTTTACTTCTGCTCCAAGGATGGAATGGCAGGCAGACCAATGTGAATATGCAAGTGTAAATTTTTTATTCATACATCCCAAGGCAGAAGTGTTGCCATAGAAACACAGCAGTGCATCCCTTTTGCCAGCTTGGAGAGGGTTCCTGGTTGACATCACAGAAGGGTTGACATAATTGTGGCAGAGAAAGGTGTGGAAAGTGGGATCATGGCACTGGGTGTTTGCTATAGAAACAGGAAAGGGGAGAGTCTGACAGCTCTATATTTAGCAAAGCTAGGCACAGAAACCCAAATTGTGTGAATCTGGGGGATTTTAGGCATCAGTTTTCCATTCTCCAAGCCCTGTTATGCTACTAGAATTCCCCAAGAACTCTAGGCAGTAACTCTAGCCCTGAGGTGGCTTCCACAGATCTGTTTCTGGCTAGCCTGTGGCTACTTCACCTCCCTTGCTATCTCTGAAAACCCTCTTCAGTGACCTGCATCTTTTATAACAACTTTGCGCTATTCTCTGAGCTGTTTGCAAGCTCAGTAGTCAGACCAAGAAAGGTACCACTGTGAAACATGTTGGCAATAAATAAAGGTGATAGTTTTTTTTTAAATTCCAACATGTATTGACATCCCTTTCCCTTGCTTCCCAACAGAACTTGGATCTGGGACCCAGAAGCTCTGTGTGCAAAGAGATCTTCTGTCATTATCAGCAATGTGTATGTGTGTGCACACATATAAGTATACATGTATGTGCACACACACATTGAGTCTTGGACTATTGAAGGAATCGTCCAAGATTATTGCATAGTCTTGGACTATTGAAGGAAAGATCAACATATGATTGTCTAGCTGCCAAGAATCAAACTGTCAGAGTCTTTCCAAATGATGAAAATTAGCATTATGTTAGTTCCACATTAGTGTTGATACACCATTATCATGAAGATATGTACTGGACAAAATATAAATACGTTACCATACTGCGGATGACGTATTTCATCCCACATGTATTTGACTTCATCTTTCCTCTTGACTCGTATAGGCCCTCAAGTATAATTGAATGCTATGTGAGATGGCAACATTGTCTCTTACTTTTGCTTCCCTTCCTAAACCAGAGTAGTGTAATAGATCTTACAGGGCCCAGTTCTACAGGGAAGTGATGGTGGATGAGGGGAGCACCAGTATAGCACAACAATAAGTATGCTTATTCAGAGGTGCGCCCCACTGAGTTCAACAAGAAGCTCTTCAATATAAACATGCTTTGAACTGCAGCCTCAGCCTCAGACTAAAACAAGAAAGAGCCTTGTCTTGTGTCATACCAAAGCCTAACAAAACCTATTCAACATGAGATTTAGTGGGCTGCTACCCACTTCATCAGATGTGTGGAGGCTGATACCACATGAAACATGTTTGTCTTTAAGGTTCCACAAGTCTAATTCTTGATTTTGTTGCAACAGGCCACCCCACACTTGAATAATTCAGTCTTGGGCTATAAGCATAATTGCATGGCAGAAAACTCCACTGGATTTGTTTTTGGGCAGATAGGCAGACTAAACTGAGGCTGTCATACTTTGGACATATCATGAGAAGACAAGACTCATTGGAAAAGACAATAATACTAGGAAAAGTTGAGGGTAGTAGGAAAAGAGGAAGACCAAACATGAGATGGATTGACTTAATAAAGGGACCCACACTCTTGTGAGTTTGCAAGACCTGAGCACAGTTGACAATGAGGGGGAATCATTAATTCCTAGCCATAAATCAGAAATGACTTGGAGGCACATAAAAGCAACAGATGTGTTGATGAGGGTTACTGCAGTCTTATGCCTATTTACTTGCAGGTGAATATAGTAAGCAGTGGGTTTACCATATTCTCTTGTAGGATTATAAAGGATCCTACAGACTGGTGACTCAGTTGGTCTCTGAATCAGGATGGGTTGCTGGGATGACATAAACATTGTCTCTTTTCTATTGTTAGAGCAACCTTACTTGATCTCCCGATATATTGTCTTTTGTCATCATGGATAATGGAAGTTGGATAACCCATCTGAAGGACTCCTGAGTGGGAGGGCTATGTAATGGAACTGGGGCGGCCAAACTGCTGCTCTTTCCACTTGAATATCTTTTGGTATAACTGCCAGAGGAGTGTTTTACACTTGCCATCCTGCTCTGATGTTTTGGTCCTGTCAGAGGTCATAAGCGTATGATTCTTGGCACGCACCACAATTGGACTGCCTTATTGCTGCACCCTGATTCAGCTAATACTGAAGGCTCTAACCAGGTTCGGGCAGGCTTGGATTAAGTCAAACTGAGGCCCTAAACTATTCCATGATTAAGAGAACCCCGGAAGCAGTTCCACCCATTCAAATTTATATTGTCCTGCAAATTATGTAAAACATGAAATGATTAGTTTTTTTTTATTTAGCAACCTTTTTTTATAATCTGAGGCTCTAAACCCTCGTTTACTAATTTTGAGATAAATCCAGCACTGGCAAGGGGTGATTACTACTATATGGAAACTGTGAAACGTGATGCTATCTGAAACAAAGTAGCTCTCTTTTGAAAGCATCACTAGTCCGATAACTGAACTCCAGCAACGCAAAAAGGAACAAAGCAGGCACATGACTGCTGGGGAAAATGAAATCACATCCCATAAATTGAATCTGACTGTTTGGGCTGCCTTGTGGGATGCAGGCATATGCTGCACCTACCCACAGAGAGGATAACATGGAGTAGTACAGTTTAAAAAGCCAAAATAAAATTGAAATCGTCTGCAGAATATTTTGATTTATTGAACAATGCTTTCCCATCAGAGAATTATTTTATGTTTCAAGGCCTCTTGAGTTCTTATAATTCCTTTCTAAAATTGTTTTTCCTGCCTTATGGGTGATCAGTCTCTGACAGACTCATGCTATACATTCTTGTGCTATCATGATGAGAAAATATATTTTTGAGACAGATCTAGGCCATTTCCTTGGTTGTGCATGTAACATCATAACTGAAACACATATACTGTCTGTGGCACCTATCTTTTACACCAAGGGTGGGCACCTTCAGATGTTGTTGTACTACAATTCCCATCATCCCTTGGCAGTGTAGGCAATGGTGAAAGATTATGGTACTTGTCATCCAAAGCTAGGGAGGGCCCACGTTGCCCACCATATTTAATAGTAGCCTTTTAAGGGGCTGAAAATGTCTATATTGGTAATATTTCCTATTTATCTTAGCTGATGATGCAACTCAGAATGCCTGTGCCAATTTATAGTCTTATAGTTAGTAGTGTTGTTTCAACTCATTGGTTGAAATTATGTTGCTTAGTGTAGTAAGTTGCAAATGGGGTAAGCTCACTGAATCAATAGGAATTTAATGTGTCAACTCCTCTGTAATTTCCATTGATTCAACAGGCCTGCTCTATTTCTGACTTACAATGCTGAGCAACAAGATTTGAGCCAATGTCTGATGCTGTTTGAACAATTTATGAATTGTTCTACTAAGTTCTACTATGTATCTGTGTCAGCCTTTATGCTGTTCTGTTACCTTAATACAGAAGAACCTGCAGCCAGATGACCATCATCCTAGCTAGGACAGCCAATGGTCAGGGATAACAGGAGTTGTTGTTAAATGCCTGAAGGCCACAGATTGCCCATGTCAACCATAATGGTACCCATCAGAGAAGTTTCTTTGTTTCTTTGAGGCTAGTTGTGTGCAACTCGAGTTGTACAACCCATCTTAATGATTTTCTTTGTTATGGCTCTTTAATGATATAGGTACATTCTAAAAAAAAATTCAATGCAGGGAAGTTGCTGGGTCAGCTATACTGCTTCTCATTGCTGTTCAGTTGATGTAAAAGCCAGCCCGCTCATGCCATGTGCAAATTAAACAGGACTGATAATAGCTGTATCAGTATCAGCCAGAGCTGTGAGCTTTAATCAATTTTCTTGGTAGGTTAATCAACTAAAGCTTCCGTTATAGTTGCAATTTGCCGCCTGATTAATTAGTAGAGCTAATATTGAAAGGGAACCAGTGAACAGACTACAGATACGTGTCATTTCCTCTGTCACTGTGGAAAGGAACATATAAAGGCATAAATATTTTACTTCCAGTTTATAAAGCAATCAGATATTTTGTATTTCACACAATTGAAGCCAACAGTGCTCCAATGAAATGGTTATTAAATTTATTTTTATTTTTAAAATTTTTGTCTTTTAAATTTCTGTTCTTCACAGCACTGTTGAGAAGTACAAAACTGTTCAGTTTTTAAAAATCGTATATTTTGTGTATGTGACTGAGAGAAAGTTTGGGGTGAAGAGATACCCATTGTTGGTCCTTGTCATTCTTCTTTTCATGGCCTTTGCAATGATTGCTCTGTATTTCTGTCCCTTTAAGTAAAAACATGTTAGCTGGATAGCTGAGTGAGTGAGGTTTCTGGCTGCAGATCCAGAGGCTGGGAGTTCAATTCCCCACTGTGTGTCCAGAAGAGCCATCCTGTGCAACCTTGGGCAAGCTGCACAGTTTCAGGATGCCCCAAGAAGAAAGGAATGGTAAACCACCTTTAAATACTCTCCATCTAGAAAACTCTGAAAAGGGTTGCCCTAAATCAGAATTGATTTGATGGCACACAATTATTATTAACTGAAACGTATGCAAGATTCCTCTTTTAAATGCTATGATGGTTGCTGTCACTCAGTCGGGTTCCTTTTTTGGCAAGACACAGTGTGTCTGGCATCGAAACAGTCATGACCTAAAAGGATTGGCTGGAGCCCATTAGGCAGCAAGCGTAATTGCTTGCCATAAAGCACTGATGTTGTCAGTTTCCTCTTTCCACTGAGTACCACAAGTGATTCGTGAGGCATGTTTCCTTCCCAAGGGCAAGCTATATGTCCTGCAAGGAAATCTGCTTTTAAATGTCAGCAAAATCATTGAGGTAAATGACAACCGCTAAGGAATAATCTCTTTGGTTTGTATTTGGTCCTTTCAGTGATGTCAGTTGAAATTTGCGAAGTTTGATCCTGGCCCAGCACAATGAAGTGGCTATGACCTGACTTATGCAGGATGTCCTATATATTTCCAGGTGCACATCTGTACCTACACTTAAAGATGTTAAACGTGTAGGTAGACATGGAGTAGGCAACTGAGATGGTAAGCACAACAGGGGAGAATGTGTGCATTGTGTGCCATCAAGTTGGAACCAACTTATAGTGACCCTAAGAGGGCTTTTAAGCTGTGATATTTAAGGGATGGTTTTACTGGTTCCACCTCACCTCATGAGTTTCCACGGCTAAGCAGGGTTTTGACCCTAGGTCTTCTAGTTCATTGCTTTGTCCACTACACCATACTAGGTGTGTAGTGCAGAGAATCATCACTTTTTCATTAGTTACTCTGAATTGCTGATGCACGGTAATTGTGAAATCTGTGGCCATCAGAGGACAAGACACATGCACATTTCCATGTAGTATGTCATCTGTTCCACTAGATGACTGTCATTTTGCATCCACTCTCTGCTCACACAAAATATGTATTGGTCTGGATTAGTAAAACTATATTGGTAAATAATAATAATAATAATAATAATAATAATAATAATAATAATAATAATAATAATAATAATAATAATAATAATAGTGTGCTGACAAGTCAATTCTGACTTATGGCGACCTTTCCCAGGGTTACTAAAGCAGAAGCATGGTTCTGATAACCAAATAGTAGAGACCTGAAATGTTTTAAAGGCATCTTTATTCATAGTAGATAATACTGCAGTCCTCCTCACTCATCCTGCCAGAAATTTTGGTAGGATAGTCCTTGGCATCCTCTTGGAGTGAGCACTGATGTTGCAGGACCTTTCATTATTGTCCCTGGGCCTAAAAGGGAGTGACTTCACCTCAGGCAGTTCCCAAACCTACTTTCCTTCCCATGTGTGCTTCCTCTCCCTGAGGTCAAAGCATCTCAGTGCATCACTCTTCAGCCATCCTACCTCTCCCTTTCTTTTTGAAGAGTGCCAATTGCCTGCCTAGATTTTATTATCTGTTTTTTTGTTCAGTCTTCTGGATGTTTTGGTGCTTGGACTGGCCAGTTCATGCCAGTGTAACATAAAGTTATGCTGGTGCAAATGTGCTGGGTGTTACATCCAGCAACAAGGGATTGTGGCATACAGTTGTGCAGTTGGTCACATGTTCCCAGCCTAAGATTGCACAATGGGTGAAGCTGAAGTGCAGTCCTTGAAGCACTTCTGCCTCAGCCATTGTACAATTGGTCACGCTGGGGACATGTGATCTTTTGTGCATTCACCAGCGGAAATGCGTAGGGGATTGCATTTCTGCCTCAGCTGTTATGCAACTACTGCAGATGCAGCCTTGAGTTGTGCACATGTAATTGTGCAACAGGATTTTGGCCACTGAATTATAGGTAATCAGAAATATTTTAGCATTTCTTGCTGAAGCTGTTCTATGCAGAGGTTTACAAAATGCAGTCTTACTTCCCCCCTCACTAATTCCTCAGTTTTGGAAAAAAAAACCCATCAGATACAAAGATTTATAATTGACAACTTGGAGTGCTTTGCACAGAATAGTATCAATAAGAAGCTAAAACAATTCCACAGTGAAAGTGTTTTGCAGATAATTGCAGGTGTCAAACATCAAGTCTCACATCGGTCTTTAGGCCAGTACCACTAGCAGCTTCTCAGGTACTTGCTGCTGCTCTTATGTTCACATCATGAGCAGTTGCAATGCCACTGATTCTGACACATCCCTACTGTTGGTGGAAACATGAACAGCTCATCCATGAGTGACAGGCTTTTCAGCAATGCATATTGTTCCTTGGGTTGGCCTGAATTATAAGACCTTTTGGAGAACTTTATTGTGCACTTTTGCACAATGTGGCTACTGCTATAGATCTGGATTGCAGTCACTGGGAAAAGATGGAGAAACAGTGGGCATGAGTGACAGATTTGATTTCAAGCTGTGGTGGTTGGGGGAGCATGTTCTTGGCTTGAAGATTGCTGCAGTGGATCTGCAGATGAGTGCAGAAGGTTGAGT
Source organism: Intellagama lesueurii (assembly GCA_037013535.1). NCBI lineage: Eukaryota > Metazoa > Chordata > Lepidosauria > Squamata > Agamidae > Intellagama > Intellagama lesueurii. The sequence goes on from JBAJHW010000003.1 coordinate 216,271,660, forward strand.
AAGCCACATTGAGCCTGACTACATGGGCATTTAGCCCACTGTGCACTGAAGAGACAGGCTGGTTAGCTCCTAAAGATGGCAATCAGATGATGTCTTTGCTGGGGAGAGGCAGCTCACCCTCCAGAGAAGTCCTACCTGCACCTTTCTGACCCTGTACTTTTTTGGTGCAGGTAAAATCAGTCTGGTTTGGATCATTTCCAGCACATGTAATAGCTGGAAATGATCCAAAGCAAGCCTTCCTCTTTCAATTTGCCAACATCATGAAATGACTTAAGAAGAGAGAAATTAAATATTTTTTTGAAACAAAAGTACGTATCTCTGCATGAAAGAATTAATGGACAGAAATTGGACATTAGGAATGGTAATACACAGAAACTGTTTCAAATCATTTTAATTTACTTGGACACTCTGCGCAAGATCTGAAAGTTGCCATTCTGGAGAAGAAAAATTACAGGACAAGAATCCAGAGAGACACAGCCAAGATAAAATATATACATATGTTTAGACCCCATCTCAGTGAACTCAATATACGTAAGCCAAAGTTTCTTAGGCCATTATCAAATGTAAAATATTATGTTGTATCTGTTGTGTTCCTAGCTGTATTTCCTTACTAACTAAGCAGTGCTATGTCACTACCTCTATTGGTGATTAGAGAGACTTATTACCATGTTGTTCCTGCTTGTTATCTATAGCCTGGGTTTAATTCAGTTGCCAATAATTGAATTAACATTGTGCCCTGGGAGGGGAACTGAATATCAACAGACATCTTAAAAGTCCTTTCCAGGTGTGAAATGCTGCACAATCAACAACTTGAGCCCCCAAACAGTCTCTGTGTACATATTTGCCATATAGTCCAACTCTGATGTCTGAAGAGGTAGACTTGTCCATGAAAGCTCACATTAAAATACAGCAGTTAGTCTTTAAGGTGCCACAACGTTTTTGTCTTTATTTTATTTCTTTTTCTTTTCACCTGATACACAATTTTCTTGTCACCTATATGTATCTGGACTCCTGTAACAAAGGATGAGATTCTAGGACATCTTACAAGTTCAAGACTGTTCAACATTTTCAGGATGGAACTTGCAAATGGGCCTGTTCATATATAGAAAGTGGAGGAACAGTCCCAGTTTCTGTAAGGGAACTAAATGGTCAGTTTAAATGGAAGAAAATTCAATATTGGGGTAGAAGGAACTATATCAAGCTTATATGCATTCTATGATGCTGTGGACTGCAGATCCTGCCCTTTTGCCCACTATGGAATTTAGTATATGAGTTACAGCCACCAGCATCTTGACAACCTCAACTTTCATTTTCAAAGGAAAAAAAACAGTTTATTCTTTTTTTAAAAAAATTGATGTGAAGACTCAAAAAATGTTTGGTGAAATTCCCAAAGCCATAGGGAGCTCACAAGAAGACTTCAGGGACTGTCTTCAGAATCTTACAGAGCTTATTACCACATTGCCATATCTAGATAATCCAGTGTTTCCCAACGTGCGGGAATGGCAAAGTGTTTTCTGGAGGGTCATGGATTGCCTTATATGTGTTGTAGGCCTTGTTATATAGTTTCTTCTTTGATCTTTTGGAGGGGGATATTAAAGTTAGCATGTATTGTACGTATGAGAAGCAGGCCCTTTGGGAGAGAATGGAGCATTCTGAGAAAGAATGACTTTATGGCGGGGTGTGTGTGTCACAGATTACTTGCCTATTATAAAAGTGGGTCGTGACTTGAAACAGGTTGGGAACCACTTACACAATCAATTTCTTACGTTAAGCAAAGGACTGATCATTACTCAGTTTGAAAAGCTGATATAAACTGCTGAATGCGGCTTTTTTTCACATCAAATCTGATGTTTCCTTGGCTCTAGATGTTATGATTTTGTGCAGATCCAGGAAAAGACACGTGGTAGAATAAGGCAACTGAGTAACACCAGGAGGCCCCAAGAGAAACAGGGAGAATGGGGCAGCACAGAGCAGAGTGAAACAGACAATGGATGGACAAATATAAGGAAAAGACAGGCGGAGAAGGCAAGGGCCTAAGAAAAAGGACAGAGAAGGTAGAGACATGAAGAAATGGGTAATCCTTGAGAAAGGGGTAATGGAAGGAAACTGTCGAATGATGTTGCACAGGAGAGGTTATGTGATGTTGATGAATCTTTGGGTTGGTGAGGGAGATTATCTAGGGACTGTGTGCTGTCCTCCGAAAGGGAATGCACAAGGAAAGAGGCTTTGCGGACAGAGATATTGTGGGCCAGGGGGCATCCTGAGAACGAAAGAGCTCCTGTCTTTTCAAAAACAGAAGCAAAATAATTCCAATCATGTGAAACTGAAATGCTCCCTTCAACCAAACTCCTGTGGGACAGAAACCCTCTCAGGCCTGAACATTAAAAGGCTAAGGAGGCAGCACGGTCCAAGAGACTGGAGGGTGGTTTTGAACTTACTAACCAAACATTGGCTGATTATTATCTAAGGTAACCAAGCTTTAAAACTGAGGAAGAAGGGATGCAAATAAATGTCTTGAATTTCACAGTTTTCAAAAATCTATATTTATTTGTGCCTTCCTGGGGGACTTCATTCCCTCCAAAAGGAAGAAACCTGGTTTACTTTGAAGTTCAAAGGAAGCTTTCAGAGCCAAAACCCCTACTGTTATCCTTGGATGGCTTTAGATTGAAAATGAACACTAAGGGAGCAGTTGTGGCCAAGAAATCAGGAGGATAACTATGATGCAGATCTGTTCCACCTGCTCCTGGAGGATTTTTCTGTTCCCCTAGTGCATATTATTGTAGTGAATTATATCAATCCTTTCTTACTCTGGGGTGAAAGGGGCAGAGTTATGTGGCAGTTTGTACCAGTGTTTGCTGATCAGCAGTGTTGCCTCTGTAGAGGGTGGGAGTATGTGACAGACTCATCCCACAGTCCAAAGCACTGTGCTATCTGCTGGCTAGTAGCAAAAATGGGCAAATGCCCAGATAGCCCACATGCTGGCTCCAGGAGGACAAGAAGGAAATGCACGTTGCCCGAGTCCTTCTGTGCAGCTCCGCCTCTGCCGGTCCCTGCGCTGACCCGGATCCCGGCACTCCATCCCGCTTGGGGACACCCTGGGGGGATGCGGCTCCCACTGGCAGCCCACCCCCTCCTCTTGTGGTGGTGCCAGTCACTGAGCAAGCCTCCGCTGTTGATGTGGCTGAGGAGGGAGAAAGAACCGGCAGCTACCAAGTGATAGGATAGTGCTGGGAAATGGGGAGTCAGCCCCGCGGCCAACGCTAGGTGGGGTGCTTGCCCCCGCCCCCGCTCTTCTCCCTCAAATAGTAGGTTTCAGCACCAAGGACAGCGCCGGCCGCACTCTGCGCGCCCCTTCCCCAGCACGCCACCGCCGCTCCGGCGCAGCCTCCTCATTGCCTGCCTTCCCTGCCGGCAGCCGCTGCGGGATTCCAGCGCCCGCTTCCTCCGCTTGCAGCACCAGGGGCAGCGCCCTCCGGACGGCTTCCCGGGCCAGCGGGCGTCTTCCGCAGCCAGCTGCTCCTGCCTCCCCTTCGGTCTCCCTGGCGCAGGAGCGGCGTAGAGCAGCCACGCTGGAACAACATGGCAACCGAGGTGAGCGGCGCGGGGAAGAGCAAGACGCACCGGCCCTGGAGGCTGTGTGGGGATCTATGGCAGCCGGCTGTCAGCCGGCTCTCCTCGTACAGGCGCGGGGTTGCTTGGTCTTCTCCCTGCCTTCTGGCCAATGCGGCAGGAACCCCCGGATTCGGGCTAGCCCGTGACCTTCCCTAACGCGGACTGCTCTGGCATCAGGTCCTCCGTGTTCTGTTTGTAGAAGGCCCCGTGTATCTCCTTGTGCCTGCTGACTTTCGCAGTGTCTGTGTACCGGCTAACGGAAGGTAGCGGGTTCAAAACCGGGGAGTGTTTGGGACTGAAGAGAATCCCACCGCTCACTCGGAAATCAACTCCCCCCGCTCTGGTTCTTCCCTAGTGGCAGGTGCCCCGGCTGAAGCAGAAGACAAGGCAGCGGATTGTTACGAGAGAAAGGCATCTTGTAATGGATGCGATGCCCGAGCCCGAGTGTGTTTCCCTGAACACCGAGGAAGCACATGGCAATGCCTGGCAGGGATAAGTAGGGGATCGGGGAGGAGGAGGTCCCAGGGGTAGAGGAGCTCTGTCTCTTACGCACTTTGCATACGGTGCTGGTGGACACCTGTGGCATGGCTCTCCGGGTTAAGCGTGGGAACCAACATCCAGGATGGGGAATGATGTACTCATCCGTAGCTGCCCGCACACACCTAACCATAGCTTCCTGTGAGGATTAAGGCAGAGAAGGAGGGGAGAAGGAAGAGGTGCCAGCAGTTGCTTTTCCTCTAAAGGTGCTGCATCCTCTCCCCAGCAGATCTCCCAAGTCAGATCCTGCCTCTCTCACCTCATCTCCATCCTGCAGTCGCCAGGATCTGTACCAACCAGTGAGAGCCAGAGAGGGCTGTTGCACTTTCCATTCACCCCCCCCCGCCGCCGCCCCGCCCCAGCTCCTGCTTCCCTACAGCCTGGAGCGGGCGACGCTGGACTGAACCGTAGAGGAAAGAACTGAAGGGTTCCTTACCAGTTACTAGGGAAAGGACATCAGTTTCTAAATGCGGGTGGGGCAGTGCAGGAGCAGCCAGCTAAAGATTGGCTGCTCCTCAATTGATTAAATGTGTGGAGGAGGAAGACTGGTTCTTCTTGCCACCTATCTTCCCCCCCCCCCCTGTTCTTTGTATTTTAGAATATGTTTTATGATTTTTTGCTTTACTTTCTGTATACTGCCCAGAGTAGCAATTTGATAGATGGGTGGTATAAAAACTAAATGAATGAATGAATGAATGAATGACTGAATCTCCATAACACTGAAAGGACTGAAGTACCCAAATACAGAAGCTTCTTTACTGCAGAGGCACATAACCATTCTTTTTAAGGCAGGGGGTGGCTTTCCAACTGGAGGTTTTGCAACCGAATCCTCCTTCCTTCTACCAAACCCACTGATTTTGATCATCTCCTAGCCCCAGATCTTCAGCGACCTCCTCTTAGCTCCTCTATGAGCTAAGTTTGCAATGCCAGTCCAACCCATATTGAGAAATAGGGATGCTCTGAAATCCAGGCAAAGAACAAGGGCAAACTTTCCCATGATCTAGGATTTTTTTTATTAAACCAGAGTTGATGGCCCTACTGTAAAGCAGAGTGAGGCAAGCACTATCAACAACATATGTCAGGTATCATGAAAGGGAAGCATATTGTTGGTTATCTATTTGTTAGCATTTGATTTGTTCTAATTACTCTTTTACTTCTAAAAATCCTTGGAGATGTGTTTGTTTATTTGTTTGCTTTGCCACTGGTGCCAATATAATTTGACTGCCTTTAGGTACTAGGCATCTTGACTTGGGTGTGTGGGGTGCCTTCTGCTATTCTGCCTCAAGCAGTAACATGTCTTGAGCTCATGCAACTTAACCCAGCATATGGGAAAACAAGAAGAAATCTCGTCACCCAGTTAAGCTAGTATCTGATTATGAACGGTCAGGATGGCAGATTAATGTGAATTTGATATCTGCAGGACCAAAGCTCTGTCTTTTGAAACTTTGCAACTAAGCTGAGTGAATGCTTTGACTGGGTGGGTAGCTGTGGAGGTTTAGTAGATTTGTAGTAGAATGGTATAGCAGATAGAGTGGTGGACTAGGACTCAGGAGACCTGGGTTAAAATCCCCACTAGGCTATGGAAACCCAGAGCATGGTGGAACTCAGAGGGGAGCTAACAGGCTGGCTGGCTGGAACTGGTAAAAACTGTTCCTTAAATATCTCAGTCCACAGTTTCAGCTGTGGACAGTTTCTTAATCAGCACTTCAGACAAGACAAAGAAAAATAAACACCTTTACATTTAATCTAAGTGATGCAGCACAGAGTAATTAAAAATAAAAACAAATTCACTGTCTGTGCCCCTCTGCCAAGGAGCAAGGGAAATGTTCAATTTGCTGAGATCCTGAAGTGGCTCACTTATTAAGCCACTTCACAATACCAGAAATTGATAGCATACAAACCCTTGACAGCTCACGTCTTGGTTTATTCCCAGAGACCACATAAACTGGAAATGAACCAAACTAGAGTTAACCAACATGCATTAAAAAAGTAGAAGCCATCAACAGGGTCTCAGAGAGGTGTTTGTAGGGGTGCTTTAGGGACAGATTGATTCGCACTAGCAATTATATCTGATTGCTGAAAAAATGAGTGAACCAACCTGTCCTCACAGCGAACCAAATAGCAGGACAAATGCCTGTCTGATCGACCCCTTGGTCAAAAAGCCTCATGTTAGGTATTCCTCTTTTTTCTGTTCCCTTTAACTTCAACTTTCTGATCAGTAATGAAAAAGTGTCAGTTTCTAAATAAAGATGTGACATCAATCTATTAGGGAGGCTATTATACTTCAGTGTGATTTTTAATACTTTGGGCCTAACTCTGCTTCAACTCTAGGTGTCTGTGTTTTCCTAGATTACTGACCTGGGTTTTGAGAGTAAAGATAGAAGGATGAGAAAGTAAATCAGTAGACAGAGATTATTTTTTGTCAATATAAAATATTCAGCAACAGCTTATTTTCCATATCACTTTCCTCTGCATCCTCTTTCAGCATATTAAATAGTAAATAATGGTAAATTAGTGTCATACCCTGTTTCCCTGAAAATAAGACCTAACCTGAAAATAAGCCCTAGTATGATTTTTCAGGTTGCTTGTAATATAAGCCCTACCCCCCAAATAAGCCCCAGTTAAGTGAAACCCCGCCCTCCACCATTGTGCAGCAACCAGAAGAAGATGACATGACTGTATTTGAATAAATGTAGATTGTTGTACATGAAAAAAATAAAACATCCCCTGAAAATAAGCCCTAATGTGTTTTTTTGGAGCAAAAATTAATATAAGACCCTATCTTATTTTGGGGGAAGTGCGGTACAAAATAAATAATCATTATACAATTTTTTTAATTTGATAAGAGATAGGTGGTTCCTATTTTAATTTATATTTGATATAAAATCTTGCCCTGCACTGTCCAAGTCAAGCATACATGACATTATGACACAATGGGCTTTATTCAAAATTCAAATAGAGCACTTATTTCTTTTTTAATTGAACTTGTATACCACAACGATTATTGGAAAAACTGCTCTGGGTGGTGTATATCCAAAGTGAAACAGACATAACATAACATAAAATAAAACTTAAATAATATACTAAATACTAACATCACAAGTGAACAAATAAAGCAGCCCACAACAAATAAATCAGAGAATCAGAAAACAGTTTATGTTGATTAGACTATGAAGACTCACCCACACCCACCCAGACTTGGTTCTAGTCATGATTTTCACAGGGTGACCTTGGGCAGTCATAGATTTGTAGCACTGCAAGGGATCCTTTGGCTAATCAAGTCTAACCCACTCTAAAGCATCCCTGACAAATGGCCTCTGTTTAATATTAATAATAATGATCATGTGCTGTCAAGACAATTCTGACTTATGGCAACCCTTTTCAGGGCTTTCCAGGTAGAGAGTACTCAGAAGTGGTTTACCATTCCTTTCTTCTGGGGGGTGCCCTGGGACTGTGCAGCTTGCCCAAGGCCACACAGGCTGGCTCTACTCATAGGAGGCACAGTGGGGAATTGAAATCCCAGCCTCTGAGCTATCCAGCCAGCTCCTCTGTTTAAACACCTCCAATAAAGGAGAGTCAATTACCTTTTGAGGTATTCCATACCACAGTCTAACAGCTCTTACTGTCAGAAAGTTTCTTCGGAATGAATAGAAATCCTCAGTCATGCTCTTGTGATTTACCTCACAGAGTTTTTCTGAAAACAGAATTGGGGCATGGAGAAGGAGGAACAAATGTTTGTGCTACATTTAAGGTCTTAGGCAAAGTAAGATAGGTAGGGAGAAGTTTGGGGGACAGTTCAACTGGTAAACTGAACAACGTCTGAAAAACAAATTCAATGCAAGGACCTTGCAAAGACTCAGATCATTTTGTCTGAGGAAATTACTATGTCATGAGAACACAAAATGGAAAAGATGAGGTTGAGATCAGTCTGCTGAGCAGAATTACTAGGGTACTGGGTTCTTGTTAGGAAAGTGTAATTCAGTGTATTCAGTGCATTATTTCATGTATGCAGTTGATTGCCATTTATTTGTCAAGAACAGAGGTGGGAAAGCAAAAGCAAAGTGTGCTGCTTTCCAGAGCTACACATAATGCACTAACCATTGAAACACACTGCTTATTCAGCTGCATGTTTTTCCTTTTCATACACTGAATAAGCATATCAAACAGAAATCAAGAAACCAGCTCAAGATGTCTTGTCATACAGCAGTGGTTCCCAACCCTGGGTCTCCAGGTATTGTTGGACTGCAACTCCCAGAAGGCTTCACCACTAGCTGTGCTGCCGGGAGTTTCTGGGAGTTGCAGTGTAAGAACACCTGGGTTACCCAACATTGGAAACTACTGTCATAGAGGATGGGAAGGGAAATTATGAAATTCAGCTGAGAACTCTCTGGCTCCATTAATTTACAAGCCAGTCACTTACAAAGACATGTTAATGTGTGTATACATCTAGGGAAGATGGCCATGCAGAGCTGCTGATAAAATGTCATAATGGGTTAGCCCCAGGATATAGGCCATTTATTCTCTAAAACTGTGTGACAGGCATATGCTGTGTTTATGGAGGATCTTGCAATGCAATTGTAGTTCTTGGGTCTTCATTAAATAAGAAAAGCAGATCCAAGGCTGGCCTACCTATTAGCCAGGCTCTCGCCTTCATGGCATGTACTCACTCCTAGCTTCATTGGTGGTCTTTGGCTGGGATTTAAACTAGAAGTGAGATGAATCAGTATTTTTATCTGAATTTGGTCTCAATAATGGTTTGCATAAACAACAGTTCAGGAGAAATGCCTGCAAGTACAATTCTAGAAAAAAACGGTCCTTACCTTGCCATTCTTTCTATGGAAATCGCTTGGTGGCAGCCCCACTCTTTATACCTCAATAGTCTCAGTTTCTGGTTTTCTGGTGACTGATTATCTCTGTGAGCCTGCAGGGTGAGCCTGATCTTCAGGTAGAGAGATGCAAGAAACTGAGGTGTGAGATGCTGGAGAGCAGCAGTGGCAATTCTTCAGTTCCTTCTAACCTTCTTTATCATTCTCTTCTCTTAGAAAGGTAGAGCTTTTTCTTCAATCCCCATTTCACATGGAAATGGAGGTCCTTCCCCATGAAATTTACTTTCTCTGTTCAAACTCTGGTTTAGAATGAAGGGCTTCCTTTGGATACGATAAGCTGCCACCCTACCCCAAGTCCCACTCCTCAGTGGGTAGAAAAGGAGCTCCCACTGCAGGCTACCTTTAAAATTCCCCCAAGTACGTATTGAGAGACTGCATAAACAACTCAAGTTCTCAAGGCTTTCCCTTCCTTCTTTTGTGAGTAATCTCTGATTTGCATGCAGAGCAGGTAGAGACACTGGAACAGGCTGATTCGTATAAGGAGGAGCTAAATTTTATATGTCCATGTTTGCTGGCCTGCCTGCCTGCCTACCTACCTACCTGTCATCACATCTACATTCTACAATGGTCAGGATTAAGACCTTTAGAGGCCCTAAGCACTAAAAAAATTATGGTGCCCCCTACAAATATAACACGCAGCAGGTCCCAAGACTTAAAAAAAAACACCACATAAAGTGCACATTATATGCACGAAAATATCGTAATTTAATTGTATAGCATGTGACAAAAAAGATATGTATACAAAATAATACATACAATAAAATTACTGGTTTTCATCCAAATCTTGTGCTTTCACTCTTTGATTAATATAGACAGATTTTTGTCAGAATCTGTAAACAGATTAGGACACAGAATTGCTTAAAACCCCTTTTGGGGCATTTTTAAACAGTCGCTGTTATTTCTTTGGCTTGCACATATAGTGCAGAGGCCATACGTCTAAAAGACCAACAACTCTTTTTATCCTTATCCCCGCCCAACCTCCCAAAATACAGAAGTAAAAATAAACAAAACAAAACAAAAAAGCAACAATGATGATGATGATGGATCATTTCACTCAAAACATGAGTTTTCTCACAAGGTGAGTCTTTATACTTTTTAGCTTTTACTGGTTCATACCCAGTTGCTTTAGGTAGGGAGATGGTTTTCTTCAAGGCTTTTGAGGGAAGGAGGGAAAGAGCTGAGGGATTTGGATGGATGGATGTGGTTTGTTATAGAAGGGTGCACCATTTGCACCACGGTCCATGGGATATCTGGCACTGAAAAAAATTCTGTGGTGCCCCCTTCCTTTGTTGATGCCCTAAGCACGTGCTTATTTTGCTTAATGGTTAATCTGGGGCTGACAATGGTTAAATTAAAAACAGAATAACAGTGCTCCTTCCTTGGACACAGTTTCAGGAAAACAGGCTTCTTCTGAGTATCCAACACAGGAACTGGAAATGCAGATTAAAATTCACTGACAGAACTATTTTAGGTAAGGTTAGGTAAAGATTCCCCTTGACATTTAGTCCAGTTGTGTCCGACTCTAGGGCGCAGTGCTCATCCCCGTCTCCAAGCCATAGAGCCAGCGTTTGTCCGAAGACAGTTTTCTGTGGTCACGTGGCCAGCCCGACTAGACATGGAACGCCGTTACCTTCCCACCGTGGTGGTAGCTATTTATCTACTCGCATTTTTACATGCTTTCAAACTGCTAGGTTGGCAGGAGCTGGGACAAGCGACGGGAGCTCACTTCGTCGCGTGGATTCGATCTTACGACTGCTGGTCTTCCGACCTTGCAGCACAGAGGCTTCTGCGGTTTAACCCGCAGCACCACCACGTCCCCAAGAACTATTTTAGATGGTCCTTAAATTACTCATTGCCATAAGGCAACTTCTGGTTCTTGAGGTCTGCTTCCAGGGGGGACAATAGGTGCCCAGTAGTCCATTGGTCCAGCTGCTTCACAGCCAGACAAAAGAAATCTTTTCCTGGTCTCTCTCTGTTCTCTAACAACAGTTAATAAATATTGCTTGCAATATGGTATAGCATAAATATGTAAACAGTAACATGAGTGCTAATTCATGCATGCATGTTGTGTACTACTTGATATCTCTTGCTTCTCAATAGATAGCACACCTTGCCTCCACAGAAAATTATCTACTTTGCTGTGTTTGATTTATGATGGCTGCTTTCTACATTACTTATCAGTTAATAGACATGAATGTCTGAACTTGCTCTGTACTTCAAAGAAGACCCTGCCATGCATAAAACACACGGGGCCATGTTATTCCTAAAGTATGGGAAGCTAAGTATTGGGAAGACACTTGACCTGAGTCTGGACCCAACTATGGCATTGCATATACGAACACCTTGAAGTCATCCTGGTGAAGTCATTGAAGAAATTCCAGAGCAGCAGTCATAGGTTCACTCTTCACTGCCATGTCAGCACCGAGCAAACAATGTTCTGCATCAACCACAATCTCCAGGTTATCTCCAAGCAGAGCACCGCTTGCAGCACATGATTGTAGTCCAATTGAGAAGTAATCAGATATGGGGAAAATATCCACCTTATTTTCTGTGTTTTTCCTCTCATGGAAAATATGTCAGTGGGAGAATTGTTTTAGGTAGGACTTCAGAAAACAAAATTGTTACTGGGGGAAAGGGGAGAATAAATAGGGTTATCTCAATGAAAAAATGTTGTATAAAGTAACACAGTGAAGCACATGGAATCCATGCACAAAGAACAATACATGCTGTTTGATGAGCAGGATCTAGGATGCTGTGTGAGCTTCTTCCTCCATATTTCCAGCAGATGTTTTTGCCTGTTGTAACAACTTGCCTATGTTATTTCCCCCCAGGTCCACAATCTCCAAGAACTACGGCGGAGTGCCTCATTGGCGACCAAGGTCTTTGTGCAGCGAGATTACAGCGATGGGACCATCTGCCAGTTCCAGACCAAATTTCCCCCTGAGCTGGACAGCCGGGTACAGTTGTGACTTGTTGTGGCTCACACTCTGACCAACTTAGTATATCACAAGTCCTTTTGTCAAACCAAGGAGCAAAGGGAGAGATTATATCTGAGTATCAGCGGACTGCAAACTGGCTAAACCAAGTTGACATGGGTCTCAGTAGTCCAAATGTCAACAGCAGCTCTGGGCTCTTCAGTTCTCCCTTTCTTTCTGATTCAAATCTCTTATAGTCCTGCTCTTTCATAGTCCTACCCTTTTAGGCTGAATCAATATTTCATAGGAGTTAGATCATCGCATATAAAATACACAATAGAGAGGCCACCTCTCACAGACATGAATAAGAATATATATGTCGATGACACCCCACTATATACCTGTTCTTTGTGTAAGTCTCCTTGGTCTTGCTAAGGTCATTGTTCCATCTTTTTCAGCTAGGTAAAAAGGGAAGACCAAAATGCATAAAAAGGTTTCCTGTGCATGCTTCTTATGTGCTTTTTTTCTTGTTCTCTTTTTGCCAAAGATTGAGCGGCATCTTTTTGAGGAAACCGTGAAGACCCTCAACAACTTCTACGCAGAGGCTGAGAAAATTGGAGGCAGCTCCTATCTGGAGGGATGCCTTGCCTGTGCCACAGCCTACTTCATCTTTCTTTGCATGGAAACCCACTATGAGAAGGTTTGGAGGGGACACACAAGAGCAGGGAGAACAACTGATACTATGAATGTTAACAGATACATTGATGGACCAGTGTGAAGCATGTTGGGTAGATAAACCAATATTAAGTAAACAGTTGGGTAATACTTTGATCAGGCCACCCAAATGTCACTGAAGGAAGGCAGATAGGAAGAAAGGAAAGCCAACTTTTGATTTCTTCACAACGATTAAGCAGGTATTACAAAACTTAGGATGGGGGAAGTGTGAGAGTTCGGTTTTTGGCTCCAGTTTTTGACTAGCCACTGCAAGGGGGCATGGTCAGTTATCAATGTAAAAGGTGCCCCCAACATATAATACCGCAGGGCGTGTTGCCCATCGGATTGCCAATTCTTCCTTCTCAATAACGGCATACTTCTGTTCTCTTACTGTCAAAGAAATCAGTAGATTTTTGTTGCTTCAAAACAGGTGAAAGATTTATTGGTGCATTTAACATTAAACGAGTGTCCATAACATGATCTTGAGATTTGTCTCCTTCCGCCAACGGGTCCCAAAGGGGTTTCCAATCTTCAAACATGAACGGATTTCCACAACTGGTGTTCCATGGTCCCGGCAAATCTGAAGGAACCCAGTCTCTTATGGTCTGCCCCGTCGAACCTTCCAACAGGGGCACGGTCTCGTCATCCCGGGCATCAATCCACAGGGTTCGTCTCGCTAGGTCTCGATTCTCCCAGGGTCCTCCCTGTAACTCTTCCTCCTCATCTCTCTTATCCTCCATTCTAATCTTTCCTTCCTTTCTCTCTCCACTCTCTCTTTCTCCTCTCTCAGTCTCCTTCTCCACTCTCTCGCTTCGGCTTCTCCCCAATATGAGGGTCTGGGTGGAATCTCCCTTCTCCTTCTATAGTCAGCCTCCTCTTTGGGCACTCTTAGCCTCTCCCATGACCCAGTCCAGGCATCCTCCATCCACACCCATTCCCAGCCTGGTGGCAGCTGCCCTTCCTTCCTCTTTACCTCCCCTATTCCTGCCTCAAACTCCACCCTCTTTTCCTCTCCTTTCCTGCCTTTTCCTCCTGACCCTCCTCCATCGTTATTTTCTGTATCTGTTCACTCAGTTCCTCTATTTTTGTCCCCTGCTGAGCTCTCTCCGTTGGTTTGGGTACTGGCTGGGGTCTTGCCTCCTTATCCTCATTGTGGAGGAGGGATGGCTCTCCAGTGAGTGGGGTATCCCTCTCGCCTTCTGTCTCACATACCCCCCCATCCGAGAGGGCCATCCATTCCTCACTGCTTCTTGCCCATGGACCCTGCCGGGAGAAATAGTCTACATTAGAATGTTCCTTTCCCTTTCAATATTGAACCGTGAAGGCAAAAGGTTGGAGGGCCCGATACTATCGTGTGAGTCTGGGGTTTGTGTCTTTCATTTGGACTAGCCACTGCAAGGGGGCATGGTCAGTTATCAATGTAAAAGGTGCCCCCAACAGATAATACCGCAGGGCATGTTGCCCATCGGATTGCCAATTCTTCCTTCTCAATAACGGCATACTTCTGTTCTCTTACTGTCAATTTTCGGCTACAATAGAGGACCGGATATTCCACCCCGTTGCGTATCTGGGCCAGAATGGCTCCTAGGCCCTTATCCGAAGCATCCGTAAAGAGCACAAAGGGAAAGTTGAAATCTGGTGCAAACCTCACAGGCAACTCACATAAGACCAATTTTAACATTTGGAAAGCCTTTTCTTGGATTTCTCCCCATTGTACTAACTTCCCCCCCTCTTTTTAGTAAGATCGGTCAAAGGGGCGGCAATGGCAGAGAATTGCGGTATGAACTGCCTGTAGTACCCCACCAGGCCCAAGAACTGCTGTACTTCCTTCTTTGTCCTCGGGCGGTACCACTGAGTAATTTTCGAGACCTTCTCTTCCTGGGGTTGTATCTCACCTCCTCCTACCAGAAAACCCAAATAATCTACTTTAGGCCTAGCTATCCTACATTTGCTAGGATTCGCAGTAAGTCCTGCCCTCCTTAATTCCTCTAATACTCTGCATAAGTGAATCAGATGTTCCTCCCAAGACGAGCTATATATAATGATATCATCTATGTAGGCAGCAGCGCAGTCTTGTACCGGGTGTAAAACTTTATCCATTAGACGTTGGAAGGTTGCCGCTGCCCCATGCAATCTGAAAGGCATTCTGGTAAATTGGAAGAGGCCCCTTGGGGTGGACAAGGCAGTTTTCTCTTTATCCTGATCTCTTAAAGGGATCTGCCAGTACCCTTTCATGAGGTCTCAGGATGATAGATACATAGCACCCCCTAGCTTGTCTAAAAGATTCCCCACTTTAGGCATGGGGTAGGCATCGAATTTAGAAACCGCATTGACCTTACAGAAGTCGATACAGAACCGTACCGAACCGTCTGGTTTTGGTACCACTACGGGATAGCTGCACCAAGGTCCCTTAGCTGGTTCTATTACCCCAAGGTTCAGCATTTCTGTCACTTCTTGTTCTATTACTGTGGTTAACTGCTGTGGCCAAGACCTCCCAGCCGACCTCACTACTACCCCAGGTCTGGTTTCAATACTATGCTCCTCCAAATGGGTGTGTCCCGGTTTCTTAGAAAAAACATCAGGGAACTCTCTTTCAATCTGTCATACTTGAGCTGCTTGATGCGGTTCTATCCTCTCATCAATAAGTATCTGCGTATCCTTTGCCGCCTTTACATCTCCCACCTCTGGCCCCAATTCTTCTTCTTCACAATCTCCAAAAAGGGTTTCTCTATCTACCCAACGCTTCAGCAAGTTAACATGTAGCACTTGTAGTTTCTTTTTCTTATCTACCATGTTCACTTCATAATCCACCTCACTAATCTTTCTCACAACCTCATAGGGTCCCTACCATTTCGCAAATAGTTTGGCTGATTCTGTTGGTAGTAACACTAAGACTTTCTGACCCAGTTCGAATTCTCGCGGTTTCACCCGTTTGTCATATCTATATTTCTGGTTCTCTTGGGTCCTGCCTAAAGCCTCCTTAGCCAGGTCCCAAGCGGTCTGTAAGCTCTCTCTTATTTCCATTATCTGTTGCAACAGGGGCTTGGATAGATTTCCCCCCTCTTCCCATTTCTCTCTGAACAGGTCCAGCACCCCTCTAGGGTTTCTCCCGTACAACAATTCAAAGGGGAAAAACCCTGTTGACGATTGCGGGGCTTCCCTCACCGCAAACATCAGCGGGGCTAGGAACATGTGCCATTGTCTCAGCTTCACCTGAACCAACTTTCTCAACATCCCTTTTAGAGTTCTATTAAACCTTTCTACCAAGCCATTCGCCTGTGGGTGGTAGATAGACGTCTTCAGCGGTTTAACCCCCAATAGTTCCCACAACTGCTTGAACTCATAAAGTTAAGCTAATAAAGTTGGACCCTTGGTCGGGCAGGACTTCCTTAGGGAACCCCATTCTGGAGAATATCCCTAACAGTTCTTTAGCCAGCACCTTGGCCGTGGTGGTACGCAGGGGTATTGCTTCAGGGTATCGAGTTACATAGTCAATTATCACCATTATATACAAATGCCCCCCTGCCGACTTCACTAGCGGTCCCACAATGTCTAAAGCAATATGATCAAAGGGTCGGTCCACTAAGGGCATCGGTATTAGTTCTCCCCCTGGTTGAGGCTTCGCCTGGGTGATTTGGCACTCAGGACAAGACCGACAATAGTCCTCTATTTCCTTGGCCATGAGCGGCCAGAAAAACCTTTGTCTCACTCTCGCAAATGTTTTTTGTACGGCCAAGTGTCCTGCTAGTGGCACATCATGGGCCAGTCCTAGTACCAATCCCTTTAGTCTCTCGGGTAGTACCATCTGGGTTTCCTCCCTGAGTCCTGTTTTGCTTACACGGTATAGCACTCCGTCCCTCATATCAAATTTTACTTCTCCCTCTTGTGTAGTTCCTTCCGGAACCGCCTTTAGTCGGATCTCTTCCAGTCTCATGTCATCTTGTTGCCAATGTCTCAGTTGATCCCTGGACATATTTAACATGTCTTCCTCTAACATACAATTTTCCGTTTCCCCATTGTGTGCTTCAGCTATCGTTTTTGTCAGTTCTTCCACGCCTGGCCAGTCTCTTCCTAATAGTATTTCTCTTCCCAACCCAGGCACCACCCCGACTTCCATCTCTTTCGTCTGGTCTCCTATCTCAATTTGGGCTAATATTACTCCATAAGTTTTACCATCCCCATGAACACATTTGATAAACATCTGTTCGGGCAGTTCGTTCCCCTGCAAGTCTTTTATAAGGGTCTTGCTACACCCCGTATCAATGAGTGCCCTTTTCCATACTCCATTTACTTTTGCTTTGACTACCCAGCCCGGATGATCATCTGTACCAACCTTGGCTGTGAGGGCATATATGTTTGCCCATGTGCATTCTTCGGTTGGACAATATTTTTTGATATGTCCAAATTGCCCACAACCATAACATGCCACCATGCGTTCTTTTGGCATGGTCCATGTCGCTGATTGTCGTGTTTGAGCCGGTTCTGCTGTTATTGTAGGTCTTGGTATCTGGCTACCTGTCGGATTGACAAATTCTATCCGGTCTGGCCGGGTTTTCCTATAGGTTTGGGTGTTCGGCCCTCTCAGGTTCGCGCTCCCTGTTGCTTCAGCCATCTTGCCTTTTCCTCTGGGTTTTTCCATCTGCATCATTCCTCTGTTAAACCATGGTTCTTCCGCTCCTAAATAGTCCTCCAGCAAAGTTATAGCGACCTCTAGGTTGGTGGGTTTGTTCTTCATCACCCAGTTTCTGGGGCCCGTTCCTAGCATAGATATAAGTTGTTCCATAATTACAATCTCCAACACCTGATCAGCCGTCTTTCCTTTGGGTTGCACCCATCTCGTGGCATTGACCCTCATCTTCTGTGCCAGGGTTCTTGGATGGATTCCCGGACGTAGTCGTAGATCTCTAAACCATCTTCGGTATGCTTCTTCATTCAAGTTCAACATGTTTAAAATCACCGTTTTGACTTTCGTATAGTCTCCTGCTTCTGTCGGGTCCAGTGTGTCCCACTATTTCTTGTGGTAGTCCCGTCAAGTACGGTGTAAGGATCAATGCCCAGTGTTCCTTCGGCCATTGTGACATTGTTGCTAATCATTCGAATGTGTTGAGGAACGCCGCTGGGTCATTGTGCGGTCCCATTTTTTGTATTTTTATGGGTGGTTGACTTAGTATCAGTGTTTTCTGTTGCGTCGTCCCCGCCGGTAACGGTGTAGCTAAGTGTGCTTGTGTTAATTGTGTAATCAGCAATTGTTGATCCGCTAGTTGTTTTATGAGGGTTTCTTGTCCTTCCGTTACTTTGCGGAGCCAATCTTCTGTAGGGCCTCCCAACGTCGAAGGCCCTCCGCGTTGGGCGCCAATATGTGAGGGTTTGGTTTTTGGCTCCATATTCGATTCAAAGAAATCAGTAGATTTTTGTTGCTTCAAAACAGGTGAAAGATTTATTGGTGCATTTAACATTAAACGAGTGTCCATAACATGATCTTGAGATTTGTCTCCTTCCGCCAACGGGTCCCGAAGGGGTTTCCAATCTTCAAACATGAACGGATTTCCACAACTGGTGTTCCATGGTCCCGGCAAATCTGAAGGAACCCAGTCTCTTATGGTCTGCCCTGTCGAACCTTCCAACAGGGGCACGGTCTCGTCATCCCGGGCATCAATCCACAGGGTTCGTCTCGCTGGGTCTCGATTCTCCCAGGGTCCTCCCTGTAACTCTTCCTCCTCACCTCTCTTATCCTCCATTCTAATCTTTCCTTCCTTTCTCTCTCCACTCTCTCTTTCTCCTCTCTCAGTCTCCTTCTCCACTCTCTCGCTTCGGCTTCTCCCCAATATGAGGGTCTGGGTGGAATCTCCCTTCTCCTTCTATAGTCAGCCTCCTCTTTGGGCACTCTTAGCCTCTCCCATGACCCAGTCCAGGCATCCTCCATCCACACCCATTCCCAGCCTGGTGGCAGCTGCCCTTCCTTCCTCTTTACCTCCCCTATTCCTGCCTCAAACTCCACCCTCTTTTTCCTCTCCTTTCCCGCCTTTTCCTCCTGACCCTCCTCCATCGTTATTTTCTGTATCTGTTCACTCAGTTCCTCTATTTTTGTCCCTTGCTGAGCAATCTCCGTTGGTTTGGGTGCTGGCTGGGGTCTTGCCTCCTTATCCTCATTGTGGAGGAGGGACGGCTCTCCGGTGAGTGGGCTATCCCTCTCGCCTTCTGTCTCACAGGAAGAAGCAGAAAAATCCAAAGATTGTCCAAGGCAGATGCTAAAGTCATTTGTAGTTACTATAGTTTCAGAATAGGGGGTGCAAGCTTGAAAAGTCAGTTTGGGGTGTGGTGTTACCAGGTTTCACCTCAAGGACTGTAGAATCAATTACTTGCCTTCATCCCTAGAGACAAAGGGCTTGCAGGCACTTGGCAAACTACCCATTGACTTTTGGCCAAAGGCACATGGCTTGTATACTGACTTGGAGTAGAAGCACCAAGTAACATGGCAATCATTATTTCAGAAAAGCTGGAAGCTGCATCTTTGAGGCCATCTGGTATCCTCTCAATTGTTCTTAAAAAAATCTGAGGGGGTCAAACAGCCCCCTTGCGTTCTCTAGAGGATGTGAGGTGGGACAGTTGTGCTATGAATGCATGACACACATAAATATACATACAGTAATGAGGGTTCTGTCTTCTTCCTAACATACCTCCAGGAAGCTTCCTACATATAATAATGCCTCTTCAAAGGTATTGATAAGCAAGCACTCCTGACCTTGCCAAAGCCTCTGGGTTATCTGGGTTAAGCTAAATAGAATACATTCTGTACAGTGATAACCTCTGCCTGTAGGCAGTAAGAACAACTTCAGTATTCCTGTCCTCTGCAGTGGTTTAATAAATCAGGATATTTGCATGTGATACTTTAATTTCTCTGCTACTCAAAGAAGCTGTACAATGCATCTTCTTTTATGGTGGCTATGACAAAAAGAAGACATACAGTCTCAGTGGGTAGCAGAAATTAAAGCAACATCAGTAGTCTAGCAACAAACTCATTTTACTGCGAAACAAGTGGTAACCCGAGAATTATATTCTGTTCCAAAGCTGGTTCTTTTAGCCTGTCTCTTGTCTAGAAAGTGGAGAGACATGTGATCAGTTGCAGATGTTTTGAAAGCTGAATCACTGTCCATGGTTTGTACACTCATTCCAGGGGGTTGATAGACTCCTTGCATTGTTTCTGAAACCTGCAGTACATGTTTGACCACAGCCAACAGCTAGATAAAAGAAATGTGTGCATATTATGGGAAGCAAGACCTGTTTCAGGACCTTTTCAAACTGCTTGAGAAGTGATTGTCTGCCTCCGACTTCTGTTGTGACAAGGTGGGAACAGAATGTTTCCACTTAACGCCAGTCCACATAATCTCTGTGATAGTCACTTAAATCATTACTCATTGCTTCTACTTCCACAGGAACACTTCATATGTTATGTTTTTTTAATGCACGTCTAATCGTACACCTAAAAATGTGAAGTGAGCCAAAAACATACATGGAAAAATGTGTATTACATCAGTCCACTTTTCAAGGAGTTACGATTAGCTGCAACTCTCTGCTGTATGTATAGTCAGAAGAAGCAAATCTGGCTTTGCCTACATAATGTGAGAAGCAATCTGATTACCAGAGGCAGCTGGAGGACTTTAGGAAATGTAGCCCCCCCAAGGTAATTTTCCCCATGATCTGCAAATCGCCCAGAGATCTACAAGTGGATCTACTATCTGCCCACTCTTGGTTTAGAAATACAAGGGAGGAACAGCATACTGAAGGCTGTGCTCTGATTTCAGAGTGCTCTGAAATCTGAGTTCTAAATTCAAGGCTCTAGAATGGTAAGGGACAAGATATGAGGCAGTCTAGGTGAGTTTGAATTACAAATTGAATTTTAACATTTGTTTAACAGGACAAAACTTTTTATTGACATTTACTTTGTTCTGGTAATTGGAGTATGGCGTGGGTCAGGAGAATCCTGCACCCATATTGCAAAGGATGATAGGGACCACAAGTGGGCAATTTGTGGCCCTCCAGATGTTGTTGGACTACAACTCCTGTCAGATGTAGCCAGCAGATTCAGTGATGAGATATGATGGGAGTTACAGCTCACTAATATATAGCAGCCCCAAATTGTCCATCCCTGGTGTAGACAATGAGATCATCGTTTGCTCACTTATTACTCTTGTCCAGTGTAGAGATGGTGAGAATGCAGAGAACATGTGATTCACATGCATGTGGACCGTCAGATGAGATGTACTGCTTGACACATCCCTTTTTTGAGGAAGATCAGCAGTGGCAGGAGAGACACATTTTAGTTCTTTTGTTTTGTTCTTTTAAGGTTTTTGTTCTGGTTCCATCTGTCAAATTTGCTGGCCAACAATAGACTGACAGCACATTGTACTTAACAACATCTTGTAGGCAACACCTGATCCTTCCCTTCCCAGGAAAGAACTCTGTTGCAATAAAATCACACAATTGGAAGAGACCTCAATTTCATCTGCACCGGTCATTTACACAGGGACATAAACAGTATATGAGGGAGGCTAACAGTGAGTTTATTCAGAAATAACTCCCTTGAGTTCAGTGGAACTATTCATAGGTAATTGTGTTGGAATTGCATCCTAATGGTGTTCTTCTAGTGTCACTTAAGAATGAATTGTCCTGGCAAAATGGTGACATTCAGGATGAGAGGCTTTTTCGCGTGGAACAGTTGTTCTTTCAAAGTAGTGGGCTCTGCACAGATGCTATTAGTGTTTTTCCCACCATCCATACAACATCCCTTTTATCTTGATTCTTTCAGCATTTTTTCTGTGACTTTTGACTCTGTTTTAAACCTAAAAGCAAGGGGCTTTAAGTATCTGTGCCAAGGCCAAATTTAAGCAGTAAGAGCTTCCCAGTCAGATTTCAATTACAGCTAAATTATAACTCAAAACCAAACAGTCAAACAAAATAAATCTGGCAGAGAAACTAATTTATTTAATATCTTTACAAGATTTGCTTAAAGATTGTTTTCAAAGGAGATGTTGATTTCAAAGAGAACAGAAGTACATTTGCAGAGGATGTCCACAGCAGGAAGCTCCCGGTTATAACTTTTCAATTAGTGCTGCACCACCACTGAACAATAATAACAATAATTCAAGCAGAAAAGCTCATTTTAAAAAGATTTCTTCCAGATTTTAAAAGGCTTTCTTAAAGAGATGTGGATTTCTGGAAAATAAGAGAAGAAGGTTCTCAAAGATAAGTTTGGATGGCTATCTCAATATACCCTGCACTAATTCAGTGCCAAGTGGTAGAATGAAGGTTGTTGTT
Organism: Intellagama lesueurii; assembly: GCA_037013535.1. Lineage (NCBI taxonomy): Eukaryota > Metazoa > Chordata > Lepidosauria > Squamata > Agamidae > Intellagama > Intellagama lesueurii. Next base: position 216,293,639 of record JBAJHW010000003.1, read on the forward strand.
GTTGGAACAAATACACCATGGAGGAACCCTGGGATGGATGATAAGCAGTCAGAGATTGCTGGTCTTTCTGCAGTTTCCCAGACAGTGCTAGCTCTATTCCTGAAGGACATAATTGTTTAAATTTCATGAAATACTCTTCCATTTTTAAGACCAATGAAACATCACCAAGAGAACTCTGGAGAATGTAGTTAAAGTTATTTTCTTCTTGTCTCACTCATTATTTGGGGTCTCTAGCTAGGCATTATCTTTCCAACACAACTGTTGAATCTCTAATTTTTTTTCCCCTTCAGGTTTTGAAGAAGATCTCCAAATATATACAGGAGCAGAATGAGAAAATCTATGCTCCCCGAGGGCTATTGCTGACAGATCCAGTTGAACGGGGCATGCGGGTTGTATCCTTTTTGACTGACCGTTGACACTAAGGATGCAAAGGAAAGATAGACACCCATAAAGCTAGCTCATGTCTCCTTGAGAGATGCTGGGAGGCAGAAGTTCTTCAGAGTCCTCTCCTTAGTTCAGCAGGTGTTCCTGCTTAACCCATGCAACTGCTGCTGTGGTTATTGCAGCTGTGGCTCTTCTTCTGCCTCTTTCTTTATGGGACACAGTTGCTGGGATTAGTAGATTTCAGGCTGAGACCCAGAGACACAATGGTAAATTTCAAAGTGCATGCATTGGTAAGGATAGCTTTTATAGATACACCCCCAAGGGGAGTACAAACACATGATCTGCTGTAGTGATCTGTACAACAAACCTCTTCTAGCAGTTTTCATTTTTACAAGGACCAAGTCTTTTGTGAGACCAGTGGGTTTTAATTTCCCACCCAAGACCAGGGATAGCTTATAACAAGATATGGTTATTAGAAAATCTGTCCCTTTCTCCTTCCATGCTAATGCTGTAGCTAAGCTCAGATGGAACAGAGAAGCCTGAGGACTTACCTGGTGAGAATGTCTTTGCTGCTGCTCATCAAACAGCTCTAATACACTAGACGTTGTAACTCTCTGGGGCAGGGTAGCTCATGAACCAAGTGGGGTTCATCTCACCCCAAAATGTGTAAGCCACTTTGGTTCCCATTTTTGGACACATGCAGAGTATAAACAAAATAAGCAAACAAATAAATATTTACATTTGGAGTATATTTCTCTGCTTAGATAGAGAAATATGTCCAGCATCCACTGCCCCTCCTATACTTTGGGGCAGTGGATGCTGGAAACATTGAGGCTGAATGGTAAGACAGTGATGCATTAATTCCTTTTCTCAGTGCTCTTGGTGGTGTTACAGCTTCACAAGGTTCGCAGTATCAATCAAACACTGACATTTTCCCACACCTGCCCCCTACAACAAGAGGCTGTGAAGCTTATGCTGAGGAGCCAGATGTTTTCATTCTCTGTGAGGGCGATGGAGGGTTTTGGGAGTTGTAGTCCAAAAAAGGGATTTGCCCAAGCTCTTTATATGGCTTTCAAGATGTTGTTGGACTGCAACTTCCATCAGCCCTAGTCAACATAGCTAATGGTGAGGGAGATGATGGAGATTGTAATCCAACACCCATAAAAGACCACATGTCCCCCATTACTGGTCTAAGATGAGAAGTACAATTCTCCCTTCAGTGCTGCAGTTGGGGGTGGCAAACCTTCATGTGGTTCAAAATCTTTCTATAACTCTTATGCCCCCCCCCCCAATGTCATTACAAGGCACAAACAGTTGATTCACACACAGAGACACACATACACATCTCCCCCAATCCGTGTTGGCCTTCTGGCATGCACCAGCTGCCTCCCTGGCTGCCATGCCAGACAAATAGCAGCACAGTATTTATTGAATATTTATTTGTTTATTGAAATATCAATTGACAGATTGATATAATCCATGTATAACCAAAACTCTGCTGCTTGGACCCATGCAATTCAAGGGACAAGTGTAGTGCCAAAAAAGCCTCCATTCATAAGACTCTGATACCCATCAGCATAGCGGGGGTTGCTCCGGAGTGGATGCATTGGAAAAGGAACTGCTGTGGGTGACGGGAGGTCTAAGTGGTTATTGGGGGGAGAGGTTCAGGGTTGCCACACACTAGTTCCCAGTCTCCTTAGCCTCTTGCCTGCAGATTGAGATCTCCATCTATGAGGACCGTTGCAGCAGTTCCAGCTCAGGCAGCTCCAGCAGTGCCAGCAGCAGTGCAGGGGGAGGGGGTGGTGGAGCAGGGGGTCGGTGACTGGCACAGAGTCCCGGTAGGGACCTGTACTGCCGGGACGAAGGTGTCTCTGAGATCCGCCGTCTGCACTATCAGAGCACCCGCTTCTGAGCTCCCCCAGGAGGGTTAGGATGCCAACAAGAAGTATTGTGACACCCCTGGGGTTTGCAATAACCCATGAGGGCAATGTCACTCCAAAGGGGATGCTCAACCTCAGCCCAGGGGAGTGGATTCTCTTGTAGATCAGCCTGCTCCCTGTGCCATAGGCTTTGGTACCCCTTGGCACTGACATGTCCTGTGGCTCTTCCAAGATGCCCAGATGTCACTGCCTGTGGTCCTTTTCCCCCAGCCATCACCCTGCCTAACAGCGCCCTTTTGCAAAAGGTCAAATGACAGCAAAGAATCAATCCAGCACAGTGAGTGGGTGGGTGGAGGGAGTTGGTGTATTTGGGACCATGTTACAGTCCTTTTCTCAAGCAGCAGCACCAATCACTTCACTCCTGAGGTTACACAGACATGCCATCTTAGCTCCTGCCTTTGCCTCTCCTCTGCATGTCACCTCCCTGGCACTTTTGGCATGCTATATGCTTAGAGCATTTAATGCCCACAGTGCTACTGTGCTGATGTCACTGCAGGTGCTTGCACCCTTTCCCATACTTAAGAGTTTGGGTGCCTGCAGTGGCCAAGGCATGCTCTCTTTGAGCTGTTGAGATAGCTTCTCTACTTAGGCATGATTAAACATGCCCAATGCTTTGGATCCTTTCAGAGCATTAGTAAGGCAGGGGAAGTCTATGAAGGGGATAAGGTGTACATGTGCACATGGTGTTTTGGCCTGTGGGACAGCAGCATGGGTGTTTCTGGGCACTGTAAACCTGTCCAAATTTGGAAGACTGCACCACACACAGTGGCTCTGACCTGCTCTAACTGGTTTCAGTGCATTCTGGGCTCAGGAACAGTATTATAAAATGGGACATATTCGAGGTGCTTTGGATGTAGGGGGACTTTGGTTCATTTACATGCTCAGCCCAATCCAGCCCAAGAAGTGGTGGTATGTATGTAAATATTTATTGTGGCCCCAGCTACCAAAGTTCTACCTGTATTTTTACCCTTGCACTGTTTTCTGTCAAACTGGAGGAAGAGAAAGGAGGATGTAACTCTATGGTCGGTGTAGGTAGGCTTTTTGCCCTGAACCTTTGACTTTGTTCTCCCCAACACATGGTGGTGTTTTGCAGTGTCACCTGATCACTTGCATGCACAGGTTGTTTTCTTGCTGCATGTGTCCTGCTTCCTCCTGTAAATAGCTATCTGGGCCCCACATACATTTCAGACCCTCTGGATTATGGTGCTTTAGTGACACTTCTCTAACTCCCCTCAATATCATTCTGTGCAACAAGATGGTCAGGTAGAGGGAGAAGACTGGACCAGGTTGTCCGATGAGCAGATATCCAAACCATGTATGAGGTCTGCCACCCCGCTCTAGCAATAGACAGCAGTTCCTTAAATGCTTCCAGATGCTCACACACCAAACATTTTGTACACAGGCAAAGTTGGTTTTACTTATCCCACCTGTCCCAAGAACAGAATCTGTGCCCATCTGGAGGGGAAGAGACTGCATTGTGGATGGTTAGTATCAGGTTATTATGAAGATGGGGACATTAAATGAATGAGTGACCTTGACCAGCTTTGCTGTGAATCGTCTGCTTCATTAGTGCTCCAAACATCTTGATTTCAGGATCTGACTTGTTTTTGATGTCGGGAAGGGATTTGGAGGGTGACTAGATCCTGTTTTGTGGCCCTAGAGGTGAGGGAATGGGACAACTTCAGGGGCCATGACAGATGCATAGAGGTTAGGCTGGTTTGAAGCTGGGAAGTCTGTCCTCTGTGCCAAGATGCCTTGAGCAGCTGCTCCCTATATCGTCTGTTGAAGATCATTCCTGCCATATGGATTTGGTCATGACTATATCCCTTTGTCTCTCCATGGAAGCCTCTAACAATAAATGAAAAGTGAGAATCTACTAATACTGAATTGTTCTGGTGCATTCTCTTCATGGAGATCTGGTTCTAACACATGTATTTTTCTTGCAGTCACATTGCATCATAGGTTCTCTTGTATTATGACTGCGCAAACTATTAGTAATAATAGTTCACATTGTTTATATTGTGAGACTTCAGAATGTACTTCATAGCTGAATATGCAATAAATATGAAACTGGACTTATAATTTTAGACAATAATGTTGTCTTAATTAACTTATATTTGAATTCCAGAGCCATCAGTAGTTGAATGTGTAGATTATATTTAAATTATACTTTTACATTTAGAGAAATGTGACTAGGACTAGTTTGCTGTGCAGATCCTGCTGTGGGGCTTGAAGGCTGTAGTGCATGCAGTAGATGTTCCACGCTCCTGATATATGGGTAGGGTGGCAGTTCTTCCTAGGTAGCAAAGATGGATCATATGCAGACACAGGCTTCCACCTGCAGAAGGCTTTGGTGACAGGCTCAACACACACAGACATATGTGGAGTTGGTTAAAATGCTGTTTTCATAGTAGAGATCAGAAAGCTATCTGGAATTTGATTCAGGGCTCACAGAACATTTCCCACTCATTGTCTTCCCCTTCCCCCAGTTCAGTCACCCATCAGTCTCCATTCCCCAACACTCACACACATCCTTTTCCTTTCCTTACTTTTCATTTCTCCATGGCCCTGTTTTGTTGTATAGCATTTTTTCTGGTGTGTGGAACAGAACTTGAAAAAACTACTATTTGGAACACAACCCTCCAAATCTTCCAGCTACTGCCCATGCCTGGTGGAAGATTCGCCAAGTTGTAATACAGAAAAGTAATTTTTCCAGGTGTTTGCATGAAGTTCTATAGAGGATATACTTCTGCAAATTTGAAAATAATAACCATATGCTGTCCAGTTACTTCTGACTTATGGTTTCCAGGTAGATAATACTCAGAAATGGTTTACTATTCTCTTCTTCTTGGAGGAATCCTGGGACTGTGCAGCTTGCCCAAGGCTGTACAGGCTGGCTCTTCTGAGATGCATGTAAGGAATTGAATTCCCAGCTTCAGACTCTGCAGCCAGATGCCTAAATCACTAAGCTATCCAGCCAGCTCAATTGAACGAAGGTGGGAAAGAATTTTGTGTTCATAAAATCACCTCTTATTTGAGCACAGAGGATTTTGAAATAAGCCTATTGTTTTTAATGAATTAAACTAGTTTATTGACTTTCAACCAAATAAAGACTAAGTGCCATTAACATCAATGCTAATTAACTCAATTAACTCAAATAAGTTTAACATTTGCCCACAGCTTTAATGGTTTTAGTTGATCTGTTTTGGTGATCATAACCAGCAGGGGTGGCACAGAAAGAGTCTGAGCCACTACGAGTAAAGAGGACAGAGCAGCTGATCATGGCAGCTTCGGATGGGGGTGGGGAGCTCTTTTAGTTTCCTTGACTGCAATGCAAGACTGTCACTGCCATATGGGAGTAGCCAAAAACAGCGAGTCAAGCACAGAGCACAAGATACAGGTGTGTGACAGATCACCAGAACTACTATTACACAGGTGATGATGGGGTGGAAAAGAGGAATAGCGGGAAAGCTAAGTGCTTCAGTTGGAAAAATGAGAATGGGTTGCTTTGAAGAAGTCATCATAGCTTTATAAACAAAGCTATACTAATACAAGGGATATAAGCTCTCTATGACTTTCTCTTTGTTTGATGACAGTGGATTTCCACTTTTAAGTGCTTCATTCTAACTGGGTGGAGAGGCAGAGGATGCAGCTGTTAAGCAGTGCAGAAGTATGTTCTATGTCCACTCAGGAGACACTCAGAGTATTTCTGAATAAGAATTCTCCATTTTCAGTTTCTCACCTAATACTTGTTGCTGAATTTCAGAATTGCACCTGAGTCCTCTAACTAAAGAATAAAGACACTAACCTTTTTCAAACAGTACATGGTGTTGGAAGGATGAGTTAAAAATTTGCTGCAAGTGAAGGAAGATATGAAGATCAAAATGAAAAAAAAAAACAATTTGAAGGAGGAAACAACACAGTGCCACTGACTATGTAACATACACCATTTTCTCATAGGAGTTCCTTTAGAATGAAAGCATAACTTTCTCTTTAATATAAGCCATTCATGTTAATAGAAACTGACTTAAATTTTGAGGTCCTCTAACTGAAATCTTAACTAATTAAGTCTTTTGTGCTAATGCTCCAAGGTCTGCATTTGAGGGGGGCTTTATGATCCCCCACAGTAGACATCTGAACTTGATAATGGCTCAAGAAAACATCACCAGCATCTTGAGACCATTAAGATCTTTTGAGTCCATAAAGATACATTCAAATATCCCCTGACAGATGGTGAGCATGGTCAGGGGATTTGACATTACTGAGCTGTGTTTAGGAACAGGAGGACTGAATCCGTAATGATGCCTTTCCACTGTCTCCTTCTCAAACAGCTAATTAGCATTATTAAAATCCAATAAGAATGGACCATGGAAGCGTTGCTCATTGAAGTGCTCCTTCCTGACTGGATTCAGTCTGTAGAATCTGGGAACTGGGACCAATGTTACAGCACAGATTTTGCCAGTAGAGACCCAAGCTATAGTTGTTTAAACATTTGTTTTTGTTTTTAAAAAACCAGAGATTTCCAACCAGGAGATTGCAAATATATCTTCTGTGGTCCATGTTTGTATACTAGCACCCTCAAGTGGCAAAGTGGTGGAATAGATGTATCCAAGTCTGCATGAAGTGCTGCAGTTTTAGGGTAGCCCCATATACCTTTTGTTTCTCTTAAATTATGTTTCTAGCCCTTATGACTGACAAAGTATGCTTAAAACAGACATGGCCAGTATCTGGAGAGAGGTAGCTAAGTAAGGTCTTTCAGTGGCAGGGAAGCAGGGTTCCAGTATTGTTACCTTTTCCATAGTTAGCAACAGCACAGTAAACTAAGCAAAATATGAAAAGGTGTGGAAAGACTTATGTAAATAAGAAAAGTGCACAAATTTGCTCAGTCACTAATACATATTATGGAATCCAGTATTCCTTGATGAAAAATCTATTCCTTTGCCTAGTAGGTATCTTTGCCATACCCATAGGCTGTAGTTCAGTTAATAACATCATCACTCAGCTACAACAAACTTTAATTAAATTTAAAACTTCCTGTCCACTCTCCTTCAGGTTCTAAAGCTCCCTAGGGATCTCTTTTGCCCTGGGAAAGACTTTGGGAGCCTTGGGATGGAGCAGGGAAACCTTTAATATTGGAAAATCACCATCTGATCACTATGGATGGTCCCAAACTTGGGGCAGGAATGGCAGCGGAGATTTTCCAGTGTCAAAGACTTCCCCACACCATTCTGAGGCTCCCAAAAGCTTGCCTGTGTCAAAAGGGGATCCGAGGGAGCTTTGGAATATTGTTGCTGGGTGAGAACATCATCACCATTTATGTGGTGGAATTGCACCAACTGGTTTTCAGCCATAGATTTTCTCTCCTGTAAAACTAAATTAAGGTACTTACCTTTTAAAAGAAGGAGATCCACAGGGATATACAGTCAATTGATCAATAAAAGGTATTTACAGTTTAAAAGAACTACAGCCATAGAGCTTTATGTTCAATTGATAACAAAACACTGTTCTACCACATAGCCCCATAATTAAACAATGGAAGGACACACAATATGGTGAGATGCGATAGGATCTAGTGGCTATAGCATCCCATACATTAAACTGAAGTCAGTTGTGTTAATTGGGTGAATAAAAAGGCTGATGCAATTCTAAGCTGCCTTAACAAGATTACTTTCATGAGAGCAAACAGAAGGAACATGCCTGGACTTTTTAAACATTTCTTTCATTTCAGGTTCTTCTGGAGGGCGTCTTTTTTATTTGTATATTTTCATGTACTGATTCTTTCATTTCACTTGAAAGGGAAAGGCTTTTTTTTGTATTTCCTATTAATGTTTCCCCAGTTATGTTTTCTGGCACTCCAAAAGTCTTTAAAAACACTTTAAAAATGCTCCCCAGAAAAGGCAAGGCAACAGAGAATCAATCCACTCTAAAAGTAGACATCAATACATAAAAAAGAAAAATAATCACCAGACCTTTAAAGACACTCATTTATATAATCATCATCACTACCACCACCATCACCATAATCAATTCATCACTATCAGTAATCATAGCAAGCCTTGCTTGCTTGGCATTGGCAGTCTCTAAGCCAAGGAGGAAAATCCTCAAAATGCCAATAATTTTCTTATAGCCTGTTTTACGTTCTTATTTTGGTAAAGACCATTTTATTTTCTTATTTAGATAAAGCCCGATGCATTTTTGCCCTGTATTCTTTTCAGCATCTTGAAGCTATGAAGGGAGTATTTATGTAAGCAGAGCATTTAGCTTTCTTTTTATTCTCAGCCAGTTCTGTTTTATTGGAAATCCCCTGAAGAAGGACCTGGAAATACAGAATGAAATAAGAAAACAAAATGGGCTTTATCAAAAAAAAAGAAAATTAAGCAGGCTGAAAGACAATTAGTGACATTCTGAGGATTTTCCTTCTCGGTTTAGACATTTCTTGCGAATGCATGCTGGTTTTAGTTTATTATCTTGGCAGTGGCAACCAACTCTATTCCTCCCCAACCTTTAGTGCCCTGCACGTGGCACTGCTAAAAATCCCACCAAAATATACTTCTTTAACACAATAAATACAGAGTAAATTAATGAAATAACAATTTTAAATAATTTGCCAAACAGGGAAAACACTGTCACATAGATGATGGAGCAAATACATGTTGTACTGCTTAAATGCAGTGGTTAGGGGCCCAGGTATCCTTGTACACCAAGGCTTAGCTAGCACAGCCAAAGGTTAGGGCTTCTGGAGTTATAATCCATGAGCATCTGGGACTTCAAATTTGGCAAACTGCTCCAGAGGATGGGACCTGAACTAATGGGTTCAAATTACTGGAAGCAGATTTCAACTAAATGTTAAGAAGAGATTGCTGATGATATGAGCTGTTCTACAGGAGAATAGATGGGCTGTGGAAACCTGTGGAATGTTCTTCATTAGGAGTTTCTAAGTTGAGCCTGGATGGCCACCTCTGTGGAGTGCTGTAGCAGGGAGTCTGCACTTTCCAATGGTATGGTTCTCTCAAGATATTTATAATTTTCCCTGAAAAGACTTATAAGAATTTTGATATGACTTTGCCATGGGAATGGGAGGGTGGGAGGGAAGAAGGGCATAAAATATAAAAATGTATATGTGAATGTATATAATTAATATTTTTTTAAAAAGAAAAAAAACCCCAAAAAAACCCACAAACAAACAATGGTATGGTTCTATCCTTTATTGGCCCATTGATAATTAATCTTGAAACTGTCTTTTGGTCACTTTTATTGAATCTGTGCTTTAGTTTCTGTAGGATCAACAAGTAATCAAGAGTGTAATTACTCAAAGACAAGCTGCTGTGAAATGATGTAAATCATAGAACTATAATGTGTGTTGTGTTTACATGAGAATAATTTATTGTGTCTTTTCAAATGAACTGTGATGTGATTTTATAAACAAATACACATAGACATGTTGATTAAGATACCACCAAGTGACAAATGATAATTAAAAAAATTAAATATTATGGAAAATTAAAAGTTTTTAAAATCAACCCAATCAGAATATTTTCCACTAGAAGCAAGATACACATTTAACAATGAGTCACTAAGTAATACCAGTGACTAATAAGCACTAACAAATTGCATATGGAGGTGTGTACTAATCCATTTTATGACTCTCCTCTGGCTACTGAAAGATTTCACAAGTAAGGAGAAGAATTTAACCTTCTAAATAAAAGCTGTCTCAGTTGTTGCACAGGCCAGTGCCTTTCAATTTCAGGAAATAAATTAATGCTTTCTTGTTGATTCCTTCATTGATATTTGCACCAGTGGGAGTAGTGGGTGTGCCTGCTGTCACCTTATTCTCTTATTTTTCATCACCTTATTTTCCTATGTAACATATTTCCCATTGCTTCTCCCCAAACAGATCAATCCTTTTAGCTCTCAGCAGCCAGAGTCTGACATCCAGCTTCTTCAGATAGTCTCGCTTTACATTAAGCTAACAAAAGGAAGGGGCGGCGACTGATCTGCATGCAGAAGGCACCAAGTTCAGTCCCTGCTACCTGGCCTAAATAAAAGAATAGTTTTAGCTGGTATAATACAGCCACCTGGGACCTTACACAGGACCTTCTTCCAATAAATCCATACCATTAACAGGGAAGCTGGAAGAACTGAGCAGAGACAGTGCCTTTAAGAGGCACTGGTTACATGGAGAGCAGGATGTACAGGGGCTTTGTTCACCAGCATAGAACGAGTGGTCTTCAGCATCTTGATGAACTTCTTTTCCCATCATCCTTCACTATTGGCCAGTCTGGCTAGGGCTGATGGAACTCTGAACTTCTGAACAACATCAGAAGGCCCATTGCTTCCTCAGTCCTGCTGTAGTTCCTGATTATTTAACCCCCCTTTTTCCAAGTCAATGCTGTAATGTAATGTTTATTGACATGCAGAGTTTTCCAGTCTGAAGCACGTTTTGGTGGTGCACACTGCAAAACCTGGAAACCATTACATGATGCCTGCAGGGACTGGATACCCCTTGTTGGGAGTTCAGAGATCAGAATAAGAGAAGGGTGGATCTTGGAACCCGGTATTCATTCCCACTGTCATTCATTGCTTCCTATTCCTCAGCTGAAACTGGCTTGTGTGTAATAAACTACGCAGACATTTTTGTGGCAGAGGCAGGCAGTTATGGGAACTTTAGACATAAAGGGAAAGGCAACAAATTCCACACCACAACAGAACCATCATTTTTGTACACTTTTCTATGATGTAACCCAGACATTTCTGAATATACATAACACTGTCCATGAGATCACACTAATGGGAGGAAATGTAACAGGTTGACATAAGATAACAAATGACCCTGTCATTTTGTACACACAGTGTTGGATCTGATGCTCAGTACTATTATAAAAATGCTAAATTAAAGATATAAGATCAGGTTATACTCCTGAAACGTATTAACATCGCTGATCAGAGTTGAAATGCACATTAGGACGGCCATGGCAAAGGCCTTCTCTGTCTAGTCTGCCTACATTAATTTCATGCAACAACTAAAAAGCAGCTTAAAATGAAGCATTTTGACTTAATGGATTTTAGATTTGGCTGTTAAAAATAATCATGTGCTGTCAAGTCAGTTCTAACTTATACCAACCCTTTTCAGACTTTTCTAGGTAGAAAATGCTCAGAAGTGTTTTATTACTCCCTTCTTCTGGGAGTGTCCTGGGCCTGTGCAGCTAGCCCAAGGCCACACAGGCTGGCTGTACTCACAGGAGGCAAAGTTGGGAATTGAACACCCAACCCCTGGCTCCACAGTCAGAAACCTAAACCATTGTGATAGTTGTTAGCAAACAGAAATTATATGAGTGATAATCACTGAACTCTGAGACATTGTGACCATTTCTGAGTGATGTTCTGGATTGGAGGAGACCTAACAACACTATCTTAACTTTGTACAATATAGCACTGCCAGCTGGCTTTAAGGATTTTAACAATCATCTCTACCACCGTGTAATTTTCATTACTTACAGGCATACAAACGCCAAAAGTCAACATCTGCAATGAACTTTCATGTTTGCTACAAAACATGTAGCAAACATGAAAGTGAAGAAATGACTGAGAAGACCGTAATAAACAAATAAAATTGAATTTTACTAACTCTGATCTTGGGTAAGATTTTTATCTTATTTGTTTTGTTTGTTTTTCACTTTTTCGATAAGAGTAAAGCAATTTCTGTCATACCTCAGGGCACTTCTGTTTGCACACAGTTCACCTTAGACTATCCACTTATTGAAAGCTAGTTAGTTAGTTAGTTAGTTAGCTCAACTTATATTCTACCCCATAGTGCAAAGCACTGCCTCCTGATAGCCTGCATTGGGTGGAAAGTGTTGCTGTCTGTCACTGCACCCCAATTACAGGCATGTTTCTGTGATCCATGTGTGAAGGCAATAAGAGAGAGCACAGCGACATTTCTGGATGTGCACCAGGCATTCAGCTTTTAGTCCTTGGCACTGCTAGGCAAACTCCCATGTCCAATTTCCTTTAGGGGCACTGAACAGTGCAAACTGCATTGAGTTCTTTTACAATTGCAATTTTACGGAAGACAATTGACAATTATTACCTCCTCTAATGTAGGATCTTTGCAATGCAAGTACCGAAGACAGTATCAAGGAGGGTGGGAGTGGAGGAAGGGATGAGACATGAAAACTGGAAGAACATAAATGGCAATACTTTCTCTTAAGCATTTAATCACTCATCCACCTACACAGAGCTTGAGAAAGTTTCTTTTTCATTGCTAATTCCTACAACCTTTCCCTCATCCATTCAGTATGCTTGATGAGAGTTGTTGTCACACACACAAAAAAGCAACCCCCCCCCCCCCAGCTTTTCCAAGCTTTGCACCAGATGGCAATCTAGGAAGGATCAGGTACCAAGCCTGGTGGCATTGGTCTGCCAGTGGGTTTCAGCTCTGACCCCACAATAGAGCATGAAAAAGGTACTTCTTTGGCCATCAACTCCCAGAACCCTCAGCTAGGATTTGGAGTCAGAGTTTTTAAAAAAAAAACAAAACTTGTCCAAATTCTGCCCCACTGCCACTATTTCTCCCACTGGCTTCCACTGGTCCTGTCATGACTGGACTGCAACCAGTACCTCTCTGGCTCTTTGCCTCTGTCATCCGTCATTCTTCTCTTGTTCTCCCTTCCTCCTTTTCAAAGATGTGTCTACCCCTGCTGTGGCATTTATTATGCCCATGGAATCTAACACGCTGTGCTCTGTATGATCCTAGATCTTTTATCTCAGATCCAAACCACATATGATTTTTCAAGACTATTTTGGTATGTTTTATGCACAATTCTATGAATACTTATGCTAGGTTTTTGTCTTAAAATAAGGATTTAAAAAACCCCCAACAATAATAAAATTAAAAAGCAGCAAATAAAGGGGAAAAAACCAGGAAAAGGCCATTTAAAGCCTGAGTCAGTTTCAAATTATTAACTAGATAAAAACAGATGGGGAAAATCAGGTTTTAAAAACCCATTTAAAGTAGGGAATGTTGCACCTCCTTTACAACAAGGCAGGGAAGTCTATTCATTTTATTCTTTCATAATCCACTCCATCACTGATAGTGTTTAATAAAAGCATTGACTGTTTTACAGTTGTGCCTCTGATCTAAAGAAGGCTCTGTGCTAAACAATGGCAATCACTCCCCCTCACTGCTATTTCCTTCTCACTTCTGTTGTGCTTGTGGTGAGATTCTCATTGCAAGAGGGGTGCAGGTGTTTCAGGGCGATTCCTTTACGATGCCCTGCCAGGATCCAGCATCAGAAGCCTGGAACATTATCATAGAATCATAGAATAATTGAGTTGGAAGGGACCTATAAGGCCATCAAATCCAATGCCCTGCTCAGTGCAGGAATACAAATCAAAGTAGATCTGACAGATGGTTGTCTAATTTTCTCTTGAATGCCTCCAGTGTTGGAGCACTCACCACCTCCCGAGATAATTGGTTCCATTGTCATACTGTTCTAAGAGTTAGGAAGTTTTCCCCCCTGATATCCAGTTGAAATCTGGCTTCCTGTAACTTGAGCCTATTATTATGTGTCCTGCACTTTGAGATGATCAAGAACAGATCCTGCCCCTCTTCTCTATGGTAATCTTTTAAGTGTTTAAAAAGTGCTATCATCATCTCCCCTCAGTCTTCTTTTATCAAGGCTAAACATGCCCAGTTCTTTCCATCTTTCCTCATAGAGCTTGGTTTCCAGTCCCCTGATCATCCTTGTTGCCCTCCTCTGAATTTGTTCGAGTTTGTTGGCATCCTTCTCAAAGTGCTATGTCCAGAAGTGGACACAGTACTCTAGATAAGGCCAAACCAGTGCTGAATAGAGGGGGACTAGTACTTCAGGGGATTTGGAGACTGTACTTCTGTTAATTCAGCCTGAAAGAGCATTTGTCTTTTTTGCAACCACATTGCACTGTTGGCTCATATTCATCTTGTGACCTACATTACTTCCAAGATCCTTCTCCCTCATAGTATTACTGAGCCAAACATCCCCCATCTCCTAACTGGCATTTAGGTTTTCCTCTCCAGGTGTAAGACCTTCCACATATCCTGTTAAATGTCATTCTTTTTTTTTATTATGTGGCCAGTGGAAACTTACAGCAAATAAAACTTGTCAGTAAAGTGCCACAAGATTCTTTTACATTTGGCATTTCTGGAAGGGCAGTCATGCAAGCGTTCCCCTTGCTTCAGAAGCCTTCTTGTTTGCATTCCTGGTCTCATATTCCTTGCAAGATTGGTTGTGGAATGGGTTTTGTGACTGGTCATGCAACATGCTTCCTGCATGTTGCATGACCATGAAGTATTTATATGATTGTTCCTATGCTCCAAATGGGATACTGATCTTAGTTTTTCTTGCTGCAACACACTAAGGCTGCAGATACACTGTAGAATAAATTGGGAACCAGTTGGTTTTTTTTTTTAATCAATTTATTGTCATGTGATCTTTGTGTTACTGTGTGCATCCTAATGGGAGAACTTGTAGTTCAGTGCAGTATATCAGTCCAGGGGATTACATAGGATGTCAAATCCCCGCATTTAGAAGCGATTTGGCAATCTGGCAGTCCAGGATGTGGGGAGCATACATATCTGGAGGCTGGGGAACATATTGCCTTTTCCCTATTCAAGTGAAATCTATGAAGGGTGCTGAAGAAGGTTCCCAGGGAGAGAGAGGGAGAGAGGGAGGGAGGGAGGGAGGCATAGGTAGAAAAGGATTTGGGCTACTTGGAAACATAATTTTATTGCTGTTGTTATGACTGTTTGGCTCGAGTAGTCATCTGACAACAGCTCCTCTTACTATGTCCAGCTCAGATCTCCTGGTCAGCTGCTTAACAAACCCCTTTCTTTCATGAGGAGAGTGGGGAGGGGAAAGAGAAATATTGGGTGAGGGGAATGGGGAATTTCAAAATAAGAATTTTAAGAAGCAAAGTCACTCGATCCTTCAAGCAGTTGTCAGCTACATCTGAGGAGGCGATCGCCCTCACTGCCTTCGCCTTTAGCCACACAAACAGACATACATCCCGACATTGCACACATTGCACACTTTTCCACCACTGTTGCTCGCCAAAGAAGCGTGGATCAGTCCCATTGGACAAGAGGCAATTCCTGACTTGCCTCTTGTAGCCTCTGATTTCCTTCTCTGGTATTTCTCTCTACCTCCCCTGCACTGTTTCTTGCAAGCCCTTCACAGACAGGTGTTCCCCTTTCATGGGGCTCTTCATGAGTTTGTGAGGGTTCGACTTTGGGCTCCTTACTTGTTTCAAAGAAATCAGGAGATTTTTGTTGTTTTGAAACAGGTGAAATATTTATTGGAGTATTTAACAAATAACAAGTGTCCATAACGTGATCCCAATGCTTTTCTCCTTCTGACAACGGGTCTTGAAGGGGTTTTCAGTCATCACAAAGGAACGGGTTTCTTCCGCTGGTATTCCACGGCCCCGGCCAGTCTGCAAAGATGTCATCGGCTATGGTCTGTCCCGTCTCACCTTCCAACAAGGGCAAGGTCTCGTCGTCCCGGCCGTCATTCCACAAGGGATGGGTGCTGGGTCTTTCCAGGGTCCTCCCTGCAACCCTTCCTCCTCATCTCGTTTATCCGCCATTCTAATCTTTCTTTCCTTTCCCTCTCAACTTTCTCCTTTTCTTCTCTCAGCCTCCTTCTCCACTCTCTTGCCTTGGCCTCTCCCCAATATGATGGTCTGGGCGGGATCTCTCTCCTCCTCCTATAGTCTGCCTCTTCTTTGGGCACTCTTAACCTCTCCCATTCTCATGAGAAGAGAAGACTCCCTGGAAAAGACTCTGATGTTGGGAAAGTGTGAAGGCAAGAGGAGAAGGGGACGACAGAGGACAAGGTGGTTGGACAGTGTCATCGAAGCTACCAACATGAATTTGACCCAACTCCGGGAGGCAGTGGAAGACAGGAGGGCCTGGCGTGCTGTGGTCCATGGGGTCACGAAGAGTCGGACACGACTAAATGACTAAACAACAACAACAACCTCTCCCATACCCCAGTCCAGGGATCCTCCATTCATACCCACTCCCAGCCTGGTGGTAACTGCTCGTCCTTCCTTTTTATCTCCGCTGTTCCCGCCTCAAACTCCACCCTCTTCTTCTGCTCTTTTCCCGCCGTTTCTTCCTGAGCCTTTTCTAAAGTCACTCTTTGTATCTCTCTTTCTAGCCCATCTGTTTCTGTCCCTCGCTGCTCTGTCTTTGTGGGCGCTGGGGTAGATTGTGTTTGTATTTCCTTCTCTTCGGTATGGAGGAGGGATGGCTCTCCAGTGAGTGGGATATCCCTCTCACCTCCTGTCTTACAGAGTTGAGTGTTTTTTAAATTTTTAAACTGGAATAATGCTAGATCAGAGTTCCTGATTAAAATTATATATAACAGATCAGACTGCAAGGTTACCCTGCAGCCCAAAATACATGATCCTGACATCCAATATTTGACAAACTTCACAGACACAATTTACTCCTACATGGGTGAGCACACATGCCAAAACAATTCAAAATAAGTTGCATTTGTGATCGAGTTAAAACAAACAACCCCTTGCTCTCTGAAAAAAAGACATGCTTCTCAACAACAATAAAAAAGGGGGTAGTTGTATGTTGTGTAAATGGATATATTTAAATTGATTTCAAATATGCTAAACCCAACACAAATCCAGGAGTATTTCAACATGTACCCAAGCCCTAACACAGTCTTCGCAAAAGTAATTCATTTCTTGTTCCTTTATCATGTAATTCATCAGCATATTCATTATACTTGTTATGATGCCCATTACTTTTTAATTACTTTTAACTTTTCAAAAAACCACAACAACAGTAGTAAAGCTATTGGTAAGAGATCTGTTCATACTCAGAAATCTTATTAGATCATTCTGTGTGAGGGTAGACTAAGATGGCTTCTTGTTTGTGTGTGGGATCTCTGCACCGTGTTTTACCTGAATTCGTTCATTAATTCCAAATAGCTTTTATTCTTTTCTAATCCGATTTATTCTTTTTGTTGGAGTCCCCCCTCCTCCCCCGTGTTTAATAAAATATGAACTCTGTACCTGGTGTGCTTCTTGGTTAAATGGTTGGGGCTTGGCTCTGAGTTCAGTATTCCTTAGGTGGAGAACTAGCTATGCTAACATTACAAATCATTTTGTAATGGTTCTACCTTGCAGAACTGGCATCCATCTCACATGAACAGAATTACTGGATTTGTAACCCTGGAGTGATGGATACAACTACTATTATTCTTCAGGCATCTGAGTCTCATTGGAATTGGGCTGAGGGCTCATGGGGCACTTGGAGGGAGTAAAGAGCAAATGGATTTGGCCCATCTTGAGGCACCACCCTGGTGGCAGCATACCAGGTTTTGGAAATGCCCAAAGGAGTCTAGTCCTTTTCGACAACAGCACAAAATAAAAACATTAACAATTGCTACACCATAGTTTAAAAGCAATGATGTTAGCAATGTCTTTATTTTAAAAACAACATACTACAGGTAATTTTCCTATCTGTAATGAATTTCCTCCATCTCTGTCAGCACCTCCATTTTCTCCATCATCCATCCACATGAGGTTTGAAAAGATGAAGAGCAGGTTCTTAATTCATTGTCCTCATTTGTTAGTACTGGCACCATAAACCATTTAACTGGTCTGCATGGTGGAAGACAGAGATGGAAATGGGTATCAACATTCTCTGGCTCAAAAAACTAATAATCAACCAAGAGAACAT
This sequence comes from Intellagama lesueurii, assembly GCA_037013535.1. Lineage (NCBI taxonomy): Eukaryota > Metazoa > Chordata > Lepidosauria > Squamata > Agamidae > Intellagama > Intellagama lesueurii. Next base: position 216,311,705 of record JBAJHW010000003.1, read on the forward strand.
GTGAATGTGTAGCTGGATCTCACATTTGGTAGGCGATCTGGGTAATATTACACAAAGCCTGAAACAGATCTTATCCACACAACAAGACAAAGGGAGCATTTGGTCAGGAAGTTGTAAAGGTCTTAGCCTCAAGCATGTTCTCTGGTGACATATGTTAAGGCCCCAGGAAGCCTACAGGGTCTATTCCCAATACCTGCCTTTAGTTCCTCTTCACAAAATTCTGGCCCAGACTGCTAAGCAGCTCTTGGTGCCTCAGTTTATCTTCTGTATTAATTTCCCACAATGCTCCTTATGTAGCATCACTGTGGGACCCACTATTGGAAAATAAAAATGAAGATAGGTGCAGCTGCCTTCTGCTGCACTGAGCCTACCAGGGCCTTGGCTCTTTGTTTAGCTCCTGACTTTTCTTAACCCAATAAAAACTCACTGGGGAATCCACCTTAGAGATCCGCCTCCAAATGCAGGTTTTCTATTCAGCTAAGCAACTACGAGTACCCACCTCTTTGAGACCTGTGTTCATTTTAATGCAAAAATCTGTGTTTGGCAAATTGACTTTCTAAACAACAAATGAGGATAAGACATGTGTAACATTGGAACTGATGTGTTGTTAAACTGGCCTATGTATATTTCTGAAAAAGACACCTTTAAAAACATTAACTTATTCTGATTTTGTTAATACAAGTAAATACTCGTATATAAATGGCTCCACATATCCTCTTTGTTCTGAATGAGGTGTGGTTTATGCAGCCGTGTGCCATTAACCTGGCTGGCCATCCTTAAACACAGATGGTGAAATCTTAGGTCATTGTAAAGTAGGTAAGAATATGAGCTCGGAAGTCCCATGTTCAAATCTTCCATCAGCTCTGAATTTAATTGGTGACATTTGATATTGAGCAAACCACCATTCCTTCATCTTAGCCCTTGACATACTGAATGGTGTATTTGACGGGAATCCATATCTTAGAGGAGGGTGATATATTGCAGTGTTACATTGCAGGCTTACCAGTAGATAGCCATATAAGGTCAATATAAAGATTACTGAGATAATGTATGTACAATTGTGGTGGAATGCCCATGTCCCACCTGTCCGTCATGTGTAGCTCTAGAGCTGGAGCCTATGAGAGGACAGGAGGGCGGAGTCAGGGAGACAGTTGGAAACTGAGAGGGAAGGAGAAAAGAGGTTTATGAGAGAGATTGGAAAGTTGGTGTGGTATAGTTGGTTTATGGGTTATAGAATAGTTAAAAGATAGAAGTAAAATAAAGAGACAGTCATCAAATAGTATTCCAGTGATTAACAGTGATTTATATGAAAAGAAATACCAATAAAGAAACGTGTTTAATATCCAAGTAGTGAGTGCAACATAATACAACATCTATTAATATACTTATGTGATTCAACAACTACACAATAAATAATCAGTTATATTTGACTACACATGTCCAGGCAGCATTATTGGTAAAGTGTGGATAAAGATCCACTGGTGACAGTTGGTGTATGGAAAGTCGTGCCCGAAAATAGGACCTGGGTTTGAGGGAAACAAACTAGGGACACTGGGGGTGCGCGACAACAATGTGTACATTAAATGATGTAATAATAGGTAAAGGTTCCCCTTGACATTTAGTCCAGTTGTGTCCGACTCTAGGGCGCGGTGCTCATCCCCGTTTCCAAGCTATAGAGCCAGCGTTTGTCCGAAGACAGTTTCCATGGTCACGTGGCCAGCGCGACTAGACATGGAACGCCGTTACCTTCCCACCAAGGTGGTACCTATTTATCTACTCGCATTTTTACATGCTTTCAAACTGCTAGGTTGGCAGGAGGATGTAATAATAGGCAGCAATATTAATAAAAAATACCCACCACATATGTGTATGTCAAAGAATGTAATAATAAGTGGGAAATATTAATAAAAAACCAGTCACCACAGATAAGGTTTGTAACCTGAAATTGCACCTGCAACTGTTTGCTTGTCTGACCATTCTGTTTGTCTGGCAGTCCTATATATATAAACCCACATTCTTAAAGCAAATATTTTCTCTGCTTTGGATTATTCTGTAATACATTCTGCATATCTACATTTGTTTCACCTTCTTCTTGACTGATTGTTTGGGTAAACCACTAGCTGTACTATTAGTTAACCAAGTGTAGTAAAATACGGAGAAAACAGACTAGAAGAGTTTGGAAATTCTAGTAACAAGGAATAATTTTCTTTTACCAAAATCTGCATTTCCACAGCAATTGGATTATTGAAACATCTTTATCTGGCTGGTTATAAAATAGGCAGGATCCTAAAGGGAGTGTTTACACCTAGAATTTGAGCACAGGACTAACATTCAAGATCTAAGTTCCTTTGTAATGTAGACCAGTGATCAAAGATCATGGAAGTTACATTCCAAAACATTTTTTAAACCAGAAAATTATATTTGGCTTGAACTAAATATCAGGTTGCTTCATCTAGTCTTTAAGCCTAGCAAGATAACTCAACAACATGTCAGAGAACTCTAAATCATGCTGCGTTGTCAGGAAGGAGAAAAAAAAACCTACACAATAGGAGATAGTTTCAACCATCAAATCTTCAAAATATGTCATGGAATGAACAAGTAAGAGCTTTATTTTGGATTCAGGTCAGAAAGGTGAAAAAAAGAAGATCCCAGTTTTTCAAACAGACTCTGGAAGCAATCACAAGTTCAAGGCGGAATCTTGGTACTGTTTACGTCCCATATATGAGCTGGTACATACAGACCAGTGTCTACTATGCACTCTAGAGCTAAGCTAATGTTCACTATGAAGCAGGAAAACAGCCACTGATCAGTCCTGCAGGCAGTGTCGTCTATCTGGTCCCAAAGAGAAGCCTTGCTGGCAGTGGCAATGGAAAGAGCCTAGCTCATTGTGGCAGGTTTGATCACATGGGGCTGGTCTCTCTCTACACTCATCCACATCTGAAAAACAGAAGAAGAAGGGAAAACAGTGTATCACCCAGTGAGAGTAGCAGGTGGGGACTGAAGATGTTTCCATCCTAGCAAAGAAAACTAAATTTCTTCCAAATCATTTCTCTTCCTTAATGTTTTTTTTTTTTTAAAAGTATGCCTAGCAATATCTCTCCTGCCTTACATACTGTTCTCTGGAACAAATGGTCACCCTTGCCCAGTTTCATTACCATGCAAGAAGCAGTTAGCAACCTACTCCTTCATATGTGTCAACCAAGGGAAATACATGGAGATGATATGGCTTTTCACATTGAGGAAGTCCTTAGCTACTTAATCCAACTCTTCTCTTGCAGAGTTTCAGGAACACCAATTCCTGCCCTACTTAACAGATAGTGGCTACTTACCCAGACACTTATTGGCATCACGGGGATCAGTCATGAAACCAGGGGGGCAGTTGCAGGAATGCCCACCTTGAGTGTTGACACAGATGTGGCTGCAGCTGTGCAGGCCAGAGGCACATTCATCTATGTCTGGGCAAAGAGGAGGAAAGGTTAGATGATCACAATGAGCAGAAGGCTAGATCTTACAAAAAGGCATATGGCCACCTTCAGTCTATGGTCTGCAGTGGCCACACTGTCCCATGTGGGAAATCTGGTTAGATTGCCAGTCCTGCCTTGAAAAACTAAGACAGTAATAATACATACCCACCTAATTTAGGTAGCATACTCCTACCAATTGTGGCTCCCCCCATTCCCTTTCTTTGAGCAGAGTGAAAATGGCGGTCTTGCTTATTTCTTCCAAAAGTTATGGTGTTCAGCTTGGCTACACATGACACCACAAGACTTCTACTTGTCAGTCTCACTCCTATTGCAATAGTTGGATTTTTACTTTCCCTCCCTCCCATCTTACCACCTCTCCTAGTACAGACCCTGTAGTTCAGGGGTAGGGAATCTGTGTGGCCTTCCAGTTAAGGCTGGACTACAGCTCCCACTGGCCATGCTGACTTGCACTGATAAAAGTTTGGGTGGGGTAGGACAACATCTGCACCCCTACTGTGTAATGTTTTTTTTTTGACATTCCCTATGCTGGGTGTTTGTGAAGGCAAGAGGAGAAGGGGACGACAGAGGACGAGATGGTTGGACAGTGTTCTCGAAGCTACCAACATGAATTTGACCCAACTCCGGGAGGCAGTGGAAGACAGGAGGGCCTGGCGTGCTCTGGTCCATGGGGTCACGAAGAGTCGGACACGACTTAACGACTAAACAACAACAATGCTGGGTGTTGAAGCTTACAATTAGGGACATGAATTTGGATTTCACTGAACGATGCCATATTCAGATAGTTCCAAATATATCTGAATCCAAATTTGATAGTTCTGAATATCTGTAATAATAATTCTAAATATTTAAAGTCGTATTTACTTCTATAGATTAGAAAGCAAAAGGCTAGGTTTCTGCTTGTAGGAGGAGGTGAAAGTGAACTATTTCTCAGGCATCCTAGATTGATTTCTTGAGAAATGAAATTTAAAGGCAGTTTGGCAGCAAGGGTATTGGGGGCAATGCCTCCTGACTGGGGTTGCCATGGGTTTCCCAAGGTTGTGGGGAGCTGGAGTGAGAGCAAAACCTGTAAACGTCTCTCTGCACCAATGATTTTTTGAAGCAGGCACAGACACTGGAAGGTTTTTCCCCCCCACATTGGTTCTTTCCGATTGAAAGATGGAAACAGCTGCTTAAAAATCCTCTGAGCATTTGCTGTTAGGATAGTGTTTCCCAACCTTGGGGCCCCAGATGTTCTTGGACTACAACTCCCAGAAATCCTGGCCAGCACAGCTAGTGGTGAAAGCTTCTGGAAATTTTAGTTGAAGAATATCTCGGGACCCAAGCTTGTGAACCATTGTTTTAGGATATGCTCTGGTGCATGCCTGCACTGCAGCAGTTTTCTCTGTGTCCTTTTCTGACCCCTCAACTTACATTTACATTCTCTACATCACATTGTATATTGTTTATTTAATGCAGTTAGAAATAAGATTTAAGATTAGTAGACTCATAGAATGATACATTATAAATCAACATGGAAATATTGTATTAGGAAATATATTGATATGTTATAAATCAACATGAGGTATATCAAGCAGGGGAATAAGATTCTGTTATATAGAGACAAATATATGAAATTAATAGATTTTGTATCTCTGTGTGTGCATGTGTGATGTTCATGCAAATGCCAGACCCACATCTCAAAAATAAGTTCCAGTCTCCCCTGGAGTAAATTGAACAGGTACAGGAAAAAGCATTCTACAAATATAAAAATGGCAGGATTACTCATCACCTAGGAGAGATGATAGCCCTGGATGACCAGCCATTCTCTCTGGTGGAGAACACTGGTTTCTGTAGTTTTCTGGCAGAACTGGCATCCCATTACTAATTACCATTCCAAAAAACCCTTAGGTACAGGGCAGTGCCAGATTTATATTGGAGGCAACTGGTACAGCAGCAGTTGGCTGGGGCATAGGTGACACATGTTAAAGTGACATCTGGAGCAGCCAGAGTACAAAATATGTCTATCACTCCCTGACAGGACCCTGGTGGGAGGTAGAGGCATCAGACACAGGGCAACACACAATTGCAGTATACAGGTGGGGACTGTTGAATGTAGGTGTGATGGAGGGCAGGCACTCAAAACCTTCAGGAGGCTCTGAGGGAAATGCTGGAGCAGTGGACTCCTACAGGCAAAGTCTATTTGTCACAGACAGCGGGGCAAACATGGTGGCAGCACTGCAGGCTAGGAAGATGAAAGGGGTGTGGTATATGGCCCACATGCTCAACCTAACAATTTGGGGTGCTTTGCAGGGTATGGAAGACACATGCTGACCGAATATAACTGAAAGGGCCAGAAAGGTGGCAGGGCATTTTCACCACAGTGTCTAGGACATGAACTGTTGCAGCAGAGGAAAAAAAAAAAGGGGGGGGGGTTTTGCCACTGCATCACCTAATCCAGGGTGTAACAACTCGATGGAACTCCATTTTCTGCCTCCTTGAATGAGTGCTGGAGAAGCAAAGGACACTCCCTGATTTGGCACTAGGGACTTCCATTGTTACGGCTGCTCCTCTGGGCAGAGAAGAGTGGGACATGATGTTCAAGTGGTGTTATGTCCTCTGAAGCTTTAGGAGTGCAACACAGGTCCTTAGTGAGGAGACAGCAATTCTTAGCCAGGAGATCCCAATGTTCCTGGGCTTGGCTGGCATGATGGAGGGCACACAGAAGGGACAAGCTAGGTTGATGGGCGATTCCATAGAAGGAGAACAGCATTTTCTCCAGCCTGAAGTGGTGGTTCTGACCAACAAGCTAAAGGACCTACTCCACTACAGGTTTTCCTCCTTATGAAATAAGGAGGAGTTCATTCTAGCAACCTTCTTGGACCCCCAAATTGAGCAGTGGGTAGTAGATATTAAGCAGCAGCAAGGGGATGGAATACCAGTCAACTCTCTGTCACATGCAGCAGCAGATAGTGAAGAAGCACTGAGAGGACACACAAAGTAGGAAGAAACTAACAATTTTCATAGCATCCCCAAAACTAGTAGTTATATTCTCTCACCCCTGCAACAACAGGGCAAGCTTTTTAGGACACTATCCTGACAAGTGTGGCATGGGCCTGTTCTCCAGGGTCACCACCCCAAAAGAAGGGCATGGCAGAGGCAGAAGTAGAGATGAACATGCAGGAGCCCTGCTGTACACTGCAAGCCAAAAGAGACTGGTCTGTTGTCTTCTTGGGTTGAGAAGGAGTCTGTTTGGGGAGGTCTGTTTTCTTGCACACCAACTAATGTGTCCAGTGAGAAAGTGTTCTCTCAGGCAGGGAACACTGTCAGTCCCCACCACTCATGCTTGGAACCTGCATCTGTAGAAGAACTTATTTTCCTTAAGATCAACCTACCATTGCTGGGCTTCCCTGAAGTCCCCTTTCTATAAGAGAGAGTGGCGCGCCCTGCTCACTGTACTAGGTATGCCATGTGACAGTCTGCTGTCTCCATCTTTTGTCACTTTCATTCTTCTAACTGCTATCCCAAGTTTGTGTTCAACTGTGCCCCATGCTGTTGGCACAGTTCCCACCCACCACAGGCGATCTGCTGCTTCAATCTCCCGGCTGGTGCTGCCCAAGGTATTTGCCCACTCCCCAGTGCAAGCTGTCCTCTGCTTCCCCAAAACCACTGGCATTTCCTGCTGATATTCTCACTGTTCCGGATTCAATCAGTTCAGTCATTTCCTAATACCGAGGCACTGCTGACTGTTGGTGTACACTTTTTCTGTTTGGCCAAATCACTGGGAAGGTGTCAGAGGAGACAGGGAAATTCATTTAAAATGTTTTGCCGGTTTGTGTATTTTCAAAGGAGGAAATAATGATGATGTAGTACTCCTAATGACTGTAACCGAATTCCAGATATCTGGAAATTCCAAATTTTAAAATTCTGAATCTAAAGCGCTGTAATTCGGAATTCGGAATCTGAGTTTTGGTGCTGACAAACCAGTAGACAACCAGAAACTGTTCTGATTCTATTTCTGCCCTCTAGAGGGCATTGGCACCATACTTAATTGTTGTTGCCATCTCTTTTGGAGTGTAGAAGAAACAAACCAGAGCTTGGTTGCCACTCTAATGCCAGGTTCTGCTCTTAACTCTAGCTGGTCAAGGGGCATGCCTCCTTATTTTTCATTTATGATGTTCCCCTCAACCTGCAAAAAAACTACTGGTCAGATGTTTGCAAATACTTTATCTGTAGGCATTGCCACATTTCTGCTAGGATGAAGTAAACCCCCTTTCTCACAAACAGCTCTGTTATCTTAAAGTATGTAGACTGTACCATCCAGACACGTAGCCTATGCACACATGCAACACCCACATACACACTTATATTATGTGGTAAACATAATGCAACACCTTTTTTGAATCCTTACATGCATTCATACTTGTGGCTCATAGACATTACTTGTATGGCACACACATACATATCACAATGATACCAGGTTAACACTTGCCCTCTGCTTTAATTTCTTACAGCTTCTGCATGTAACTTAGTTCAGTAACATAATAGTACACTCTGAATATTTGTGTTTTCTTCAGTAGCCACCTTTACCTAATGACTTTCTAGATTTTTCTTAAAAATATGACCTTAGTCCATGAAGATCAAGAACAAAGGTCACTCTTAAGATATACTAATCAGAGTGAGAAAATAATAGAGTGGGAAGGGGGCAATCTAATGGAAAAGAACATTGAATTTAGTGGATTGTCTAATAATGGCTCACATCTTTAACTTAAGTTGGGTCATAGACTTTCCTCTAGCAAGCTCCTCAGTCTTGGTATCTGGAGTTCCACTGCAAGGGTGACACTACGGCAGGTCCCATCCTTGAACCAAAAGAGCTTGGCAGCATCTAGCCCTCATGATTTCACACAAAAGGCAGCATTTTGATGATGTCAGATGGACAACAAAAGGATCTTTCATGCGAAGAAGTTCACAGGCCAAGTTAAAAACAGCATGTAAATGCTCTTTAAGTCTCCCATAGCAGTGCATGTGGCATTGCTTTGTTTGATAGATGGCCTTTCAGTCAGAAAATGAGTATTTCAGTGATCTCTGTATGGTGCAGGGACCTTTAGGGGGCATGTGGGAAGCTGTGGCACTCCAGCTGTTGTGAGACTCCAAGTCCCTCAAATCCCAGCCAGCATGGCCTCTTGTGAGCATTTAGAACCCGACAAAATGTGGAGGGCCACTGCTATAGCCCACACTTACTATATAGTATTTTCTTATTTGGTTCTTGGAGAAGCTATTCATGAGTACAGATATGGTCCACTTCTCACCTGGTAAGACTTCACTACATGTGCTATCCAACAGGAATAGTATGGATAGGAACACAGATAGGAAAAGATCAGAGAGGGCGAGAATCTTCACTCTGTTTGTACTGATGGTAGCAAAGTGCATGCTATATGTCCCTTTTGAAAACTACCCTATAGACACACTGAATTTCCCTGAAGAAATGGAATGTGGGCCTTGGCACCTGGGGTAGGTATAATGTAGAGGCTGCTTGTCCAATCTTTATCAAAGCAACAAGAAATAATGGGCTAAACCAAATCATTTGTCCCAACTAGAGTAAATCAGTTGGATGAATGAATGAGACTCTGGTAAGACTCTGGTAAGTCAACACATATGTAAGTCTTATTGGTTCAATGAGTTTATTCTGTTTCACCAGCAATTAGAATTTAGTCTAATGTGTTTATCCATAACTTGGAAAAATTGCTTTTGTGGAATTTTGGCCTTGCTGGCTGTAGGATTATGGGAACTATAGTCAAAAAGAATCCCTCCCCACAACCTCTGATTTTAGTATCAGTGTAAACATTCATTTTCCTCTTGGCGAAGTGGGCATAGAAGCACAGGGTAACTAACATTGTTCACACTGGATGAACCTATCTGTTCCTTTTGTACAGCTTAACCAGCTGTAGAGAAAAAGCACCTCTGGTTCTCAGGATGTAGGTTTCACTACATTGTGAAGATGATTCCATTTTCCAGCAGGATGTGAGGGTTGCAGATGATGTCAAAAACACGAGAGAATGTTTACAGAAATGGAAAGTTACAAGGAATGAAATCCTCTAGAGTCATCTTTTCAACCTGGTGGCTGTGCTGTCAATGGATGATAAGAACTGTAGACCAGCAGAGCTAGAGGTTACCAGGTTGAAGAAGGCTAATAGAGAGGTACACCAAAGGAGGTTGCAACATTTTGATTTGACTCTATGTCATACTGTGTTTCAGCTAAAAGACTAACAGAGCAAACAAATCTGTTCTCCACTAAAATACATTGGCTGAATATAAGATGCTGTTTTATAAGTACCCATGGAATGAAATCCTGCAACTATCTCTAGAAGAGGTAGATGCAATGGCCTTAGGGAAAAGGGAACCAGACAGCATGAGAATCATCACTGTGTGTCTCAGAAATAGCTAGATTTCATCTGGAAGGAATGGTTCCTTTTTTAAAGTTCTGAGTTTCTTCTCCTTACTTATCATCAGAAAATGTTTTTTTTAATTTTTAAATGATGGACTCTCTCTCCCCTTCTCTCTCTCTCTCTCTCTCTCTCACACACACACACACACACACACACACACACACACCAATCTTGGAATTAATCAGAATCCTGGACCAAGCCCCCCCCCCCCCCAATTTGGAGAATAGCTCAGCTTTTCTGATTGTATTTTCAAATCTATTTCAGACCCTATCGTGCTCCAATTGTTTCACTAGTAATGTGGTACAATCCAGTCCTCCTTCAAGGCACCTATTTCTCCATCAGCCTACAGTTGTCTTCCCAATCACCTTCTTTCCTGAAACTAAGCCCGTTGCTACTCCAGTAACATGGACAGGGAAGACAGGGAGATCTAACTCCCTCCCCAACTTTTTCCGGCATACTGCTATAGGTGCATGTCTGAGTGAAGGTACACTGGGAAATATTACTTCCCAGAACTAATGGCATGGATGGATAGCTCTGGGAAAATCACATTCCCAGTGCTCCTCATGTGGCACACAGTGTGCCTGACATAGAGAGGGAAGAACAGATATCCCTTTCCTTCTCTGCACTGCTGAAGCACAAAAAGGTAAGGGTGAGGGAAAGGACTTTGAAATATCATGAGTGAATGGGAAAGAGACTTTAAAGGAGAGTTTAAGTCACTTTCTGGCTTGGATTTTATCTAAACCAAAGGGGAACCTCCAAGATTGTAACACCTTGCATTACAATATAAGCACAGTACTTTTTAGGTCAAATCTCAGATTACCTCTGCCAGTATAGCCACTGGTCATGCCAGGTAAAGTATTTAGAGAAATGTAGCCCAAAAGGTAACTCTGGATATGAGCCCATTTGGATTCGTATTCCAAGCTGCACACAGATAATGTTTTGATCCACTGCTACTAAATTTACTTATACAAAAACACAGATTTGCCCCATGGGAAAATCTGTTAGGTCCTTTCTCTAAACTCAGGGACCAACAGATCATATTTGGGTTTGGAATCAACTCTCAATGTTTGGTAGCTGCAGAAATTTAACTTCTACTTCACCTGTCTTTCCTTAGAAGTTTGGCTGAAATCATATGCTTGAGCATCCAGGGTTCCCTTCACTTTACATGTTACACAGTAGCCATTTTTTCATTGTTGTCCAACACAATTTTGGAAGGGAAATGCATGTCTGTCAACACAACGTGGAAACAATGGCTAATTGTAACTCCTTGATATACACCCATTGTGAATTTACGAACAAGCATGTCTCTTCAAAGTTATCACCTTCATTCAGTACTAAACTATGGCCATATTGGGAATGTACTTGTAATGTGATGCATACAGCACGTCTGACCATGAGTTCCCAAGTATCTCTGGTGTGGAGCATTTTTGTTCACTCCTACTGTGTGCTTGTAACACACCATGATGACTTTCTGAATCGTGTGGTTTAGTGTTATATTAAAACTGCTTGGATATCAAAGGAATTTCTCTAGCCCACACCCGTGGTCTCTAAATGACATGGTTCCACTTTTGCAAGGAGTGGTGAAAAGCAAATAAGCAAAATGCAGACATCTTGCAAAATGGAGTGCTCTCTTATCAGTAATGCCATCAAAGCTGGACTTTCAGACAGAAGTCTAGAGCCCAGATAGAAAAATAGAGCAAGTGAGCCACCAAACAGGGCAGGACTAGCTTACTATATTTGGAAGGTAAGCTATATATCTTCCCTCCAAAGAGACAAGGACTCCTAAGACCATTTGTCCAGAGTTGAAAACCACCAAATTTTTCAGGTATGAGTACTAAGCAAAGTAAGTGATAGTAGACATTTTAAATAACATTCATCTTGGTGATGGACAAACAAGGTGGAAGGTGGCTCCAGAACCAAAGATGGACAGAACCAGTGCAATAGTCTTCCTTTCATTCTGGTTGGTAAGGAATGAGCAGGAGATGTTCGGTCCTACTGAGATGTTCGGTCCTACTGTCACAGAGCACAGGCCAATAGAACTCTCATCCTGCACAACTCTAACCAACCAGAGCTAAGAGGGCAGTTTATGACAGCAGTGGAATGAAGTGGGGTGGTGGTGGTGAAATATAAAGTATCACTTCAGTAATGTTGGAGGCAGCAGTGGACAATGGAAATCACAGTCACATGCATACATAAGTAGACAACCTGCCTGCCCCTGATGCACTACTACCTTCCTGGGTAGTAGTTTCACGGAAATATTCTCAACTCTCTGTCCTCCTAGTGCTCTGGATAGTCATTGCTCTTATAAAGTTACAAGTCTTTCCCTAAAGAAAATAGGCACCCAGCTTGGCTTGCTTCATTTCAACCCACATGAACACAAACTGTTGTCCCTCCACAACCCCATCCACAGTCCAAGCATAGCTGCAAGCAGGTGCTTATAGACAGTGTACAGTTTATTGGGTGTGTGGGAGGGCAAAGGGTGATTCTCCAGCTGAAAGACAGAGGGGGTTCAAACAGCAGACACATACTGGTAAAACAAGATCAGCGATGAATCCTGGTCCAGTCAGGCTGGAGGAAAAGTGGAAGGAAGGAAAGCACAGGCCAAACCAGCAGGCACAGGGTAACTGAACTGATTTCAACCAAGCAAGCAACTATCAGTGGGAGCCACCATCTTGGTCAAAGGTGAGCTCCCAGGAACGTGGCAGACACAATGAGAAGACAAAGCATTGGTGGAACTTCTGTCCTGTTTGTTTTCTCAGAAAACATGCAAGGGATGTGTGACTAGTAACAGTGTCATCAATCAGGCTGTGTAGTGCCCTTCACAAAGATGGTTGCCCCTGGGCTATGTAATGCCCTTTCCAAAGATGGCTGCCTCCCACCTCAGTCCATGTTCCCAGGAACCACTATGAGAAGTTTGAATGAGAGGAAGTGGAGGGAAGGAGTACAGGGAAGGCCAGTTCATCCATAAAGGCTGCTTCTTATTTTATTGGCAAGGATTAAAGTGCATAGGAGTGAAAGCAGAGTCCGAGGCAAAGTGGGAGGAGAGGGGTGGAGGGCAGAATGGGGCCCAACCAGCTCCCTGAAGAAGGATATCCTCCAAAAAAGGCCACTTGAGCTGCACAGAAAGGGAAAGAAGAAGAGAGAGGCAGAGAGAAAAAGAAGAAAAGTTACGTACTGGCAATTGACAAGACAGAGTTCTTCAGCAAGAATGTCTGAGAAAATATTTCTGGGAACAGGAGAAATGGAATAACAGTACGTTTGCATATTCCACACACATAGCACACTTTGCTACAACATTGTGTGTCTCCTTGTATACATTAAAATAATATATATACTTAGGATTCTGGGGGAGGGGGGGGCAATGCCTGTCTTGTGCTTCTGCCTCCAAATAACCTTTCCTTCTTCTCCAACTTTTGCTCTCCTGTCACTGCTTTGCAGCTGTTTGATATTAATGATTTAAATGTTTGCAGACCCAAATATACCTTTTCTGATCCAGAGATATATTGTTTCTCTTCTCATCGACTGCTGTATTCTTCCCGTATATAAACCTGTGGCTAAATTCAGGACCTCACTAGCTACTTTTCATTTATTTCACCCTTGCTCTTCCCTCTCATTTGATGATGTAAATACACCCATACCCAAATATATTCCCTGCCCCATTACAGCTAAACTTTTCCTTGTGTGACCCAGGAAGTGCATGCACTCCAACACATAAGAAGTACATGCATTTTCATTAGTTGATATTATGGAGCAAGCCCAAGCTCAACCTCTGTGAGGAATTAAGGTCTTTGCTATGCCCAAGCCATCACTCACCAACACAAGCTGTGCCATCCTCATTGGGCTCAAAGCCCCGGCTGCAGCGCTTGTTGCTGCGGCAACGGTATCCACCATATGTGTTGATGCAGACGGGCCTGCCCCTTGGACAGACAAAGGGAAATTCTGCACACTCATCCATATCTAAGGAGAGAGAGAGAGAGAGAGAGAGAGAGAGAGAGAGAGCGAGCTCAACAAAGGTTCAGAAAAGCTCTGAAGAACACAGAATCTAATGACAAATAGATTACTAGCACCACAGTTGGTGTGATGTTTTATCCTCAGAACAGAGCCATTGCTATGGTCACTGAACATCAGAAAGCTGACATTCTACCTCAGTATGCCCAGTTGGGGGCAGAGGAAAATTGCACCCCTGCTACCATTCACTGATCTGCCCCTGCTAGATGACTCACCAACACATCGCCCATTCTCGTGCTGAGAGAATCCTTGGCCACACTGTGAAATAAAGGAAAACATTTTGTCATATGCGCTCAATTTCCTCTCAGGCTTGTCTCTTTCCTTTGTGTATTCTGCTCTGAGATGCTGTTTCAGAGAGTTGAGCACTCTGCATGGCTGCAGTTTCTGTGTAACAGCTAATATGTATCTCCCAGTTTTGAGTATCTTTGTTATAGAATCGATTCTGAAAAGTGTACAGGAAGTTTCTTCATCCCATCTTTACTAGCCTTCCACAAGCAGATGAAGACCTTTATCTTCAGGCAGGCTTTTCCTTAGTGACTGTCTGTCTAGGAGACAATAAACAGAATGGCTTATACTTTGTTGCTTCTAAAACTGTTTTTCGTAATACTTCTACGTAACATTTTTTAATATAATGTTATTAACTCTTCTTTAATATTTGGATAACTTGCTGTTTTTAGCTTTTAATATTGTGTTTCTAATGACATAAGCTGCCACGGGTCATTTTTAGGAGGAAAGCAGTGTAAAAATATTTTAAATAAATTTCTGTTTCATTATTCTAAAACTACCAGGAATCTGGGCAGGACATTCAGCATTCAAAAGATCCCATTATTTCTCTAATCATCTTCCAAGGCCTTAATTTATTTGCTACTGTGCACCCGTTTCTTCTCAGTATTTTGTGGTGAGTAAATTCACTGCCTTACAATCAACGCATCAAAGAAAAAAGATATGTGTTGTTCCAAAATTCCAAGATCACTGATTAAAAAGACTGCATGTTTTTGGAACTCCATAATGTTTGGCCAGTATTTGTATCTGTCCTTCCTAACCATTTCATCGCAACCGTGATTATATATGAACAACATCCAAAATCTTACACAATTTCTCTTAATATATCATGCAAAATAATGTGGTGGTAACATTCAAAGTGCAGATGTTTATCATAATAGCGTTGACCTATATTAACAAACTAGTTCTAGCAGTTTTCATCTCCATCAGGTGCAAAATATTTGGGTCAGTTGTAAAACTATGAGGTGTTAATTGCCTTTTCAACCTCACCTCCAGTTGCTTGGAAAATCCCTCCCTCTCCCCTCACTGGGAGGGTTATAGTTAACCTAGAAAAAGCCAGAAAACCTGGGAGGAGGGCAGCCAATGACACCATCATTTCTGTAGTTTTCAAAGTGGCAAGCCATGTTAATCTGTGCAAGCATGTCAGACAAGAAAACAAAAAAAATGAAAGCATAACTATATGAATATTTGCCATGCATTCTCCCTGTTATGTCTGAAGACGTGGACCCTGTCCACAAATGCTCACATTAAAATAATTAGTCTTTAAAGTGCCACAATGTTTTTGTCTTCTTTATCTTTTTTGTTTTTTTGCTTTTGCTTTGTTTTGTTTCTTGTCTGATATACCAGCATTTCTGGCAATCAAGACATGCTGGTGATTCCACACACACACACACCGATCCTGCAGCAAATCATGTTACAGAAATGAAGCAAACACAAGTGCCCCAATGCTGCAGGACTAAATGGACACATACTAGTCTCATGGCCAAGGGTAAAGGGCTACTGTGACATTCTGCCACTTGTTTCTCAGGAAAACAGAATGGCAAGGGAAGATCAGACTAGTTCTGAGAGAAGGAGCAGTTGAAGAGAACCTGTTCCCTACACTGCCAGAAAGAAACCTGTGCTCCAGTTGCCAGTTACCCTGTGACTGCAGAAGTGATGGGAAACACACTCTGAGTAATGCCATCAGCGAGAGGAATGGAGCTGTTCAGTTTCATCACATCTGTTGAAGACCAACAGTAATAGAAATACACTAGGTGCTTTGCCCTAAGATTGTCAAACCATCTCCCTACTCTAGCTTCCCTCTCTTCCCCCTTTCTCTTCTATGTCTTTTAAATTTGGAGGCAGAACCTCTCTTTCTCTCTCCCTCTGTTGTTGAGTAATACTTTGGGTGACAATATTTGCCTGAAAACCGGGGCAGAATTATAATATAATGAACACAATATTTTATTACATAATTTATCCTTTTTTGGAACTAGTGGGGGATGTTGTCACAGACTTACTTAAACACCCCTTCCCCCAATTTCCCTGCCCTCCTTTCTTCCACTTATTGCTAATTAACTACTCTTATATCATTCCTTGCTTGCTAATAGGTGTATTCTCTGCTCTTTCTGCCTATGGTCGTGCTATTCAGTCTCCTAAAATGCTAGAGCATTTGACAGTGTAACCTCTTCTGTTTCTACTGAGAGTAACATTGATGGCTGTGATAGAATTATAGTAATACTGCACCTGAACCACACAGATCCAGGCCCAGGTGTTCTGCTACGGCACCCCTGTGCAGGTGGCCTTCCCCATTCACTTCAATGGAAGGGGAAATTTTACACATGTAAAATGGAGGCATGTACAGATACTTTGGCCCTAAGGAACATTAATCATTAGCTTTCCTTTATAATACTGTGTATAGATGTAGTTACTGATTTGGGCTATAGAATCAGAAGTTGATTTAGAAAAATACAAGCTACTTCCCAGGCTCTACTTTTTGCATCTCTGCAATAATCTGTGCTACTTTAGTTATGTCGGGATATTTAAGTAACTGAAAGTCTCAAAGCTCTTTACTGGTCATTTTGAAATTTCATGCTTGTATCCACCTTTACTGGGTCTCTACCTCAACAATGTTTACTTGTATATAAACCTGTGGCTAATCATTTCACTTTATGTGCCTGAGGAAGTGGACTGTAATCTACAAAAGCTCTCAGTGAAATACTGATTCGACTTTAAGGTGCTAGAACACTTTTGTTATATTTTTGTTTTGTGTTCACCACACATTGAACTAAAGAAGTACGTGGGGCACTCCATGTGAGTCAAAGACCCTGTATATATGTTAGAGTACCCACATCAGATTTATCAATATATGTCAAAGAAAAGTAATCAGTCACAGCAAATTATAGATTTGCCAAATGAGCTTCATTTTCATGGGGCAACACCAAATCTTTCTAACTTTTGCAACATTTTTCCATTTAACATTACTGAGGTTTGACAACTCATTGTTCATAGAGTGCAGAGGCTATATAATTGAAATACCTTCTTTTCACTTTTTTGGCAATGCCGTTTGTAAATGTTTGCAACTTTTTATTGCTGAACTCCACTGTTGACAGAAGAAGCACTAGAACAGTAGAAGGACAGACAAATTCTGTACTCTGTACTAGACAGCAGTGCTAGAACGAAACCCAGCAATAATGTTGTGGTCAGAGCTGAAGAAGCAGTGTTGCAGAACTTTTTGGCTTTGACAGCTTAGCCATTCTTTGCCTCCCATCACTGCATCTCTAATGCTGAATGTCACTATGCTGGCAGAAGCACATTCAGCAATGACATCACTTCAGTCATTATCTAACACCAAGGCCCCTTTTCAAGTGTTTCACGGTTTCTCATCAGTTTTAACACAGTACATGGAGGCCCAAAGTAGATAAACTGCATCACTACATGAGGACAGCTTTGAAGAAGGTTTGGAACATGAGGGACTGGTTGGGACCTTATTGCCTCCATCTGTCTGTCCTTGCTTTAAAAATATTTTGATTGTACCCACACCCTTCCTAGAAATATCCTGCAGCTACATACACATGACACACAGTAACATTCAGAGCTCAGTGTCTGACCAAGCTGAACACATGTGGATCATTTATTTTAAAATTACACATGGATTGAGTTTGTGGTTGCATGCCTCTCATTTCTTTCTAAACCATCTTAAGTATCATAGTCTTTTTCACTGGCTTTTCTCATTTTTTTATTCTCCCATTTTTGTTTTCATGTACCTAATGAATTTCTTCCTTCTGTCTTTTAAAAGCTCTGCAGACAGGAACCTTAATTTAAAATTTTTGCAGTTTATATACTTGCTAGTACACAGAGAAACGTTTAGGAATACAAAGTTTTGAGAGTGGAGAACAGATAAAATCGCACCTGCTTTTTTCACCTAGATTTTCTGCCATGATATATAATACTAGAGGGTTGCTAGTTCCAAACCTGAGAATTTTATAACTAATTGGGGGAAAGGGACATGCCACTCTAAGAATGGGGAAAGCATCCCCTTAGTTCTTCTAATCCCTGTCCAAGGTACTCGCCATGTATGCCAAGAGCTTGAGAAGGGCAATGGTCTCTCTTTCTCTGCCTTGTGTTTTCTCAGGATTTGGTTTCTGCTACCTCACAACCTTCTGCATCTTAGACTTACTCTTAACCATAGAGCTTATTGATAGACTCACACACTCTAACTGACTTCTGTGTTCTCTTCCCTTTGTTCTGTTCCTTGCGCTCTTTCTGTATACTCAGCTGCCATCAATGTTGTCTAAGATCACCTATCCCTGTTGTTATTTTTTAAAAACTGCAATTTCCTATGAATTTACAAGCATATGTACTTCTACAGAGAGAGAGAGAGAGAGAGAGAGAGAGAGAGTTTGCTAATACTAAAGTATGATTCAGCTACTCATCTTGTCAACCTCTCCTTTGTACAGGAAATGTGTACATTTATCTCTCTCTCCCCCCCCACTCTTTCCCCCCTTTCCCCCCTCACCTGTACTCCGTATGTTTTAATTGCTCCTGACTACCAAAAATTCATGGGCTCATTGTAGTAGGGTTTTCTTGGGGTTGGGGGTGCCCCTTTTTGTTTTCTTGTGTGGGAGTGGCATTTCTGCCAGCTTGGGATTCTGTCATCTTGTTTTCAGTGGCACTGTTTTCTCTCTCTCTTTTTAGCATGGGGGCGTATTGAGTTGATGATTATTAGAAAAAATGATGCCTCTTGACATTTCTTATGCAGGAAATACAGCACAACCTGACTATTAGCTTTACTAACTAAGATATCCCTGGAAAAGACCCTGATGTTGGGAAAGTGTGAAGGCAAGAGGAGAAGGGGACGACAGAGGACAAGATGGTTGGACAGTGTCATCGAAGCAACCAACATGAATGTGACCAAACTCTGTGAGGTAGTGGAAGACAGGAGGGCCTGGCGCGCTCTGGTCCATGGGGTCACGAAGAGTCGGACACGACTTAACGACTAAACAACAAAACTAAGACAACAAAAGACTTAAGTCTGTATGTTTCTTCTCTTCATAAAGAAAAGAGAAATAAATGTGGCCTGAAATAATAAAAGAGAGTTTGTGGAGAGGCGTCCATCCAAATCACATGGGTGTCAGGGGGGTACTTGCTTCCCATAGACTCTTGAATAAATTTATTTAGTTTAATGTACACAGACAGTGTTACATCCAGCTGGGCCTGTTCTGTGGAACCATCAGAGGTTTTTTTCACACAAAAACCACACAGTTCTTAAAAACGTCTTGTGGCAAAATTGAGAATTTAAACTCCAGTGAACTGGGACAGGGGAGGAAGAAGGAGGGATACATATTATACTGAGCAATATTTAAGCCTGTCTCCACATTTGCCCCGGTATTTTGAAAAACCTTTTCTTGTAGCTGTTCAGAACGTTTATCCTTTTTGTCCTTTGGAATCCTCTCCCTCCCTTTTCAATAAACCATGAAAATCTTTTCAGGCAGCTGTTTGGATCTTTGACTGAGTGGGTTAATGGTACTAAAACCAATCCTTGCCTTGACCACTCGTCCCTGTGGGATTTTTTGCAATGTTTGTGTGTGGGACTGGTGGCAGCTACCTTGCAAGGCTGATGTGCTAGTTCTCAGTGCTTAGCCTTGGGAAATTTTCTTTTGTGTTGAACTCCCTGGAGCACCTCTAAGCCTAGGAGACAAGGCAAGTGTTGGGAATGTATACAGTTCTAGTCAAGCTTCCATAGCCTTCACCACATCTGACTCCCCCTGGGTGCTCCCACTCTAGCATGAGCAGGAGCAGTGTGGCTGAGTGGCTGTAAAGATGCAAATCTTGTTTTCTGTTAGCTGCTGTGGCTGATTTTGAAAAGTAAAACGTAACTCTGGGTTCCTAGAACCACAACCCTGACCAAGCATTACCATTTGTCTCTGCCTGCTGCCAAAACTATTCTCTGCAGACCCCACTGCTGAAGTTCAGAATACAGTGGTGCCTCGACTTTTGACCATCCTGATTCGCGACCAAATCGAGTTACGACCAGCTCCGGTCGCAAAATTTTGGTTCGACTTGTGACCGGAGCTTTGAGATATGATCAGAAAAAAGGTGGGGAATTTAAACTGCTAACCGTTGGTCAGTGAAGAGGCTGCTTCTTTGTAGCCCCTTCGCCCCAGTGGTTAGAGAGTGTGCGTTCTGAGAGAGGCTTTGGACTGCCTGGTACTGCTTTTATTTTTGCTTTTTGACTTCCTTTTTTAAAACAAAGAGATTGCCTGTTCTGGGTGAGTATTGGGGTTTTGCAGCATGGGTTTGGGCTGGGCGGCGGCGGGGGGTTATGTTTCTGTGCTTCGATGGATCTTGCAGTGGGTTTTTTAGTGGGTTTTTTAGTGGGGTTTTTTTTCTGGCCAGAACGGATTAATCGTGTTTCTGATGGGTATTGCAGTGTGTTTTTTAGTCCCTGCTGGAATGGGTTTGTTTGATTCTGGGGGGGTTATGTTTCTGTGCTTTGATGGGTCTTGCAGTGTGTTTTTTAGTGTGTGTTTTAGTGGGGGGTTTTCTGTCCATCACTCCACATAATTTTTTGTTATAGTGTTCTGCATTAATGTGGTCATATTTCAAGTTTTGGGGATTTCTATTAACTGTTTGGGGACTTTTAAATGTTAAGGATCAAACACGTAGCAGTGCCTCATGCTTGCAAACCATTATGTTGTTGCCCCCTCCAAAATTCCCGCAGACCCCTTTGTTTAAACGGGTGGCTAGCAAAACTAGGACTGACCTCAAGAGGAAGTATAACAGGGGATGGCCCTGGAGTGTCCTGAGGATAGGGGATTTCCAGCACAGAATTGGTCTCAGTGTTCACAACAGCGCGGCTGACGAATTTGCCATCTGGCCAGGTCACCTCCAGGCTGCTAGGCTCATCCTGTCCTGCAAGGAAGAAAGGCAAGGAAGAGCTGATCTTAGGGAAGGCGAGGATTGCAGTTACTCAGTCGTTTTACCAAATACTAGCCTAAGCTTTCCTCTCCTGCTTCCCACTATTAAAAATATGTCTTAATAGAGCTAAAGGAGTTTCAGATGTGATGCCATGTTCTTCTGCTGACCACTCTGTGACAACACCAGCCGAACTCCCAGGGACAAGGCCATCCTTGATCAGGGATGTGTGTAGACCCCCTGACTTCCTACAGCACGTCGCTTCCCTCCTCACAGCCCACTCAAACCTGGGCATGCCCCACTAAGCTAAGCCACCTCAAGGTTGTGGAAGAGTAATGAGGTGTGCAGATATGCAGCACCTTTTGTAGTAACAGCTGGAGGGGGCAACCAGGGTCCCCCTGCAATGCATGCTTTTTTCTCTTGGAATGAAAACTACTGAAGGCACCCCTGATAAACATTATGATATAAGGAAAGATGAACAGAATTTCCAAATACTTTGAAAGACAATGTCTCAAAACTGAGCATATACAGTATATGCTTGATTTAAAATATTGTTGGTTTGTAGAATTTCAAGAATTTGCAGATTCAAGCAAATAAAGAGAGCAAAAGGTTTTGGATGAAAAAGAGTCAAATCTGAGTTAATGAGATATCAGAATCAAAGTTTTTTGTGTTGCTTGCAATGAACTCTCCAGTGATTGGCAGGCAAACTTTGAAGAAAGGTGATTACAACTTCCAGACTCCCCAGTTACCAAGCTGGTTGCAGGATTCTCAGGGTCCAGGAGAAAAGAAAATAACATTTCTGAGATCTGGCAGGTCATGGGAGACTGTGACAGACAAGAGGAGGCCCACAAAATCTGGGAGCTGTGTATTATTGGAATGGTTTGGAGGATGGTTGGGACAAGAAAATACCTGGGAGAAGATGCTATTCTGCTTTTCAAGCCCTACTTCCCTTCCTTTGCACTCACCCAGGCCAAAATGGGCCACAGGTTCCATCTCACACAAGTACCCAGACCCGCCATCAATGATGCGCAGATGGGCACCACTGTACCGTGTGAACAATACGACTTTAGCACCACGAGCAAATGCCCCAAAGCGTGTACGTGGAATCACTCGCAGCCAGTTGTTGCCAGCACCCTGTGGAGACAGACAGACTCAGCCAGGCATAAGGTGGGCACGAAGCTGAAAAAAATTAGATGGAGGGGACCATGCTTGCAGATATATGGGTTGGGATTGATACACATTATGAGGAAGAGTACTATTTTGAACTTACTTCATTGACTTTGAAGACAGAGAGAGGCTGTGCCATGGACTCGCCATGTGACAGGATCAGATCCAGCCTGCCATCACCATCAAAATCCACCACTGCACCACCTAGAATGACACAATTGCAGTAGGTCAAAGTCTCCTTCAACATCTTGGTCCTGACAGGACCATATTCCCCCACATGCAGAATGAGAAAGTCGAGGAGTATGATCTTTTTTCATCTTTATCTCCACTCTGACTTGCCTACAGCGGCCTTTGGCTGTCTCTCCATGTGCCAGTTTACCACACAGGCTGCTGCTGTTTCTTGAGCTAAATCCTTTATCACTCACAGCATATTTCACCCTTTCTACCACTGGTGCTCAAGAGTTCAGCCTCTGAACTGCAGATGGGCATTACAGACAAAGACCTTCTTTCCCTGCCTTGGTGGTATAGTTGTTAGCAAGTTGGACTGGGAGTTGGGAGATTCAGGTTCAAGTGCCCACAGCACCATGAAACTCACTGGGTTTCTTCCTTCCTCTTTTTTTAATGAGAGACACCTTATGGAAAACAGATGGAGTAGCTGCATAACGCCTTTCAGTCGTTAGCCATAGGAGTCCTCTATTCAAAAGCTTCCTGGCAGAGAACAGGTCATCAGTTGAAAGTTAAATTTGGCCCAAGTTCTAACCCTCCATCTGCTTCAGTGGTTTCATCTCTAACACATTAATTCTCCTCTTGTTAAGCAAAGCCACGAAATCGCACTCCATAACAGGCATCACAGGCACTTACCTGTGCCACGCCCCTCAGGCTCTGTAGCATCACCAGGATTCAGTTCCTCAATGGCTGGGTCCGCATGTTCCCGACGGGTGACCCTGAAGCAGAAAGGGGCTATAGGAGGGACGAGTGGATACCCTCTGCTCCTACGCAAGTTCCCTCAGTGGGGTAGTCCTCTTAATGGAAGAGACACTGCCCTCCATGTCCACACATGGAGCTTTCTTTTGCCCATGCACACCTTTCCAAGAAGGGGCCCTGCCTGCCTGCAGAATGACAGGTCTTTGGGTGGACTCCCCAGTGTTGCCACATGCTGCTACTATCACTTTATTAGCCTGAGAAATGTAAGTGGCTCTGCTTAATGAGCCATTGATTGCCTACAATTAATGGGAACCGTGCATAAGTGCTAATTAGTAAAAGCCAAAACCTCCAGGGATGTGGTCTCAGCAGAACAGACTGCCTGTGCCAGGAGCAATGTTGGAAGGGGTTCCATCATAGAAATATCAGCTGGCTGAGGAAGAGACAGACCTGAAGAGGACGCAAACCCCCCCCCCCCCCAAAGCCACTTCATTCCTGCAGACTACAGCACAGGGGAGTAAATGGCATTATATTCTACGTCAAGGATCCAATCCTCCCTCCACCCATACTCCCAGGGAGACATGCAGGACTTCCCAAATATATGGTGGATTTACCCAGACTCTGGTGTGGGGAGCCCTTGCTGCAGTGCCCAGGGCCTAGAAGGATGGGGAGCCCACTGCCCCAGTCTCTGGTGGCCATGTGGCTCTCACCCACCGGAAGAGGCGGTTGGCGGATGAGCCGCGATAGGCGATGTTGTTGAAGAAGACCTCCAACTCCTGGTCATTGTCAAAGTCAGCAGCGATGACGGTGCGGACAGGTGATGGCATGGACAGTTTGGGCGTGGCAATGTCCTGGGGGAAGGACGGGGATTAGTGGGGCAGGGCTTGGGCAGGAGCAGGGCCAAGAGGAAGTTCAGGTCTGGAATTGGGATTAGCTAGTATAAGTATTTGTGGAGCTTGGCTGAGAAGAGGCGGAAGGTGAAAACAGTGCTTCAGGGTGGGACAGGCCACAGAGTACACTCTTTTGCAAGGACAGCTCTTGGGGTGGCTGGGATACAGAACAAAGTGAGGAAAAGCCTGTCAGATCTATACTGCAAAAATAATATGGAATATTCTAGAGCTGTGGGCTTGAATTAGAAGACAATAATTTCGAACAAGGAACATGTGGCAACCCATCTGGAGATACGAGACAAACAGGTCTCTTTGGTTACAGAATTAGATCTATGCATTCCAGTCTTCCACAGGGCAAAACCAAAAGAAATGAAAGCTTCTTAATTACAAGTAAAGCTGCCTTAAGAAGTGCAGAAGATTTGATTATCTTACAGCAAGGTTTCACAGCTTCACTCATTTCAGATTAGTTTGTTTGGCAATTTGTCATGGAAA
The DNA here is from genome assembly GCA_037013535.1 of Intellagama lesueurii. Lineage (NCBI taxonomy): Eukaryota > Metazoa > Chordata > Lepidosauria > Squamata > Agamidae > Intellagama > Intellagama lesueurii. The sequence continues at coordinate 216,336,269 of JBAJHW010000003.1, forward strand.
GATTAAAAAAGGAGCTTCATTTACATGTTCATGGTACAAACAGGGCAGTTTTGGTGAATGCACCTCTGGATCTATGTTGTTTTGGCACATGCAAATTGCAAAGCTGTAGCCTCCTCTGTTTCTGCCCTGAGGTTACCACAACTGCTGGACCCCTACAGGCCACTCCCTTTCTCATAGCCCAGCATATCCTGGCAGTATGCTAATTTGGGTCCTACCACCTTACACTGGCACTTACCCGGAAGCGGATGCGGCCACCTGCACTCATCTGCAGGTAAAGCCGGTGTGGTCCATTCCAGTTGCCATAGATTATATCAACTTTACCATCACGGTTAAAATCCGCCACTGCTACACCACGGCCATGCTGGTAGGGATCATCCAAGCCTGCCCAGGATAGTGAAACAGGTGTTTGTGTGAGCCTGATGTATTGAACCGAGCCTTCCCTTTTGCTGATGTGGGACTCGAAGGAACTGGGCTTCATGAACTGGCAGAGGAGACTAGAGGGTTGTCGCATAGCTTTCTTTGCACAAACCAAATGCAGCTGTCAGGGCAAAGCAGGTACAGAGACAGAGAGACCTGCCAAGTGTGAGGGATTCCAGAGATGGCTAGTTGAGAAAGCAGCATTTATAGAAGGGCGGGAGAACTATTGCAGGCCCCACTCCCACCCATTCTGCCTCTTTTCCTCCTCTAGCCACACTCTTTCTGTTTTCTGGCTGATGAGAAACAAGTGGTCCCAAAAAGAATAGGTGTCATCATCAGCACTTCAGTGATGGATATCATCCTGACACTTTGTTAAATTCCAGTGATCAGCCAGACACTAAATTACCAATGGCTGAGCCTGTGTGCACTGATACTCTCCCCTACTCTCTCCCTCCCCCCCCCCACACACAGGCGGGGATGGAAAAACCTCAGGATCCCACTTGGAGTAACACGTGCCCAGCAGCTACATGGCAATTTTTCTCCTCCCATCCATGGTTTCAATCATCGTTACCTGGACTACATACTCACCAGTGCTGGGAGCTACATCTATGAAGGTACCATCACCCTGGTTCTGGAAGAGGAAGTTGGCGCCATTCTCATTGTCACAAAAGATGTCAGAGGCTGCTTCACTGAGGATGGGCCCCACAACTACGCCCCGACCTCCTAAAAAGAGGAACAGTGAAAGCTGCAGAACCAACTCATCAGCGGCTCCTAGTGAGGGCAGGGACAGTACCCGGGATGGCTTTTGGGACACTGTTTTAGAGCAAACAATACATCCACCAGTTTGTTTAGCTTCCCAACTCCCTCCTTTCTCTCCCCACAGTTGGGTGAGCTGGAATGACCCTAAATTTCACAGTGTCATTAGGGCTTACTCTATCAGCAATCATCAAGTTAACTCAATTATTACAAAATGAGTTAATGACAATTCAGTGCCATATAGACTGAGAGCAAGACTAAGACCACCAGGTGTCCTCACAGTACTGGTGGGACTAAACATAGAGACTGATTCAGTATTAGCATGGGATAAGTCCCTTTTACCAAAAGTCTGGTTTCTGACAACTGCAACTCAACTAATGGCTACCCTTTTATTTTTCTCAATGCCCTGGGTCTTGTTAGTCCAGGATATAAGATTTAAAAAAAATGTGTAAAGTTACCATACAATATGGCACCTGCCAGTGGAAGGAGCGATGTATTTGTGGTGGCCGCTCTTTTGTTTTTGCCACAGTGCCCCACACTGATGAAACACCTGGAGTATTTTGAGAGGGATTCAAAATGGTGGATGTAGGAAGTTGCCAACTAAAGGAGTTTGACCACATTTTGTATTGCTTGAGGGGAAATAATCTTACCCTTCTGCTATTCTACAACATCAGCCCCTACACAAACTTTAGGGGAGCACCCACTTTAGGGGAACCATGAAGAGGCCTGTCAATCCTGGATCTGAGCCTCGTTAGCAGTTTCCTCATTAGCAGGTAATCAGATAAGCCCTGCTTGATACCTTCACCCCCACCCCTTGCATCGGGCTGGCTTTCAGAGCAACAACCCTTCACCTTCACACCTGTGAATTTGTTGACTCCAGCCTCAGCAGCCACATCATTCAGTGCCACAATGCCACGTTCTGGGTCACTGGCAGCAGTGTCCATCTCGATGAGGGCATGTGGGCCAACTCTCCCATTGGCATAGTTAGCTATGTAGATGGCATAGCGGCCAGACCCCTGTAGGAAGGAAATGAGGTGTGTGCTAGTGAGTAGCCTCCCTGCTCAGCATGTGGGCAGAGACTCAGTGGCTGCCAGAAGCAGGGCTTGGACTGAGGTGAGTCTGGGAAAGGAAACTCAGTGGCAGATAGCAGAGTGTAAAACCAGCATAGCCCAGACTGGTTTTTTTACCACCACCACCCCCCGCTTGCCATGGGCTTTCTTTCCAAAGAAAGATACCCATCATTCATGCCCCCGGCTTGCCTCAGACTTGTTTGCCAACCACTACCCTGCCCCCATTGTTCTTCCATGGCATCCTGATTTAGCAATAATCGTTTGAAAACAAACCACGCAAGGTAGAAGGAGAAGAAAGCGCAGGTGACAGGGGCATAAATCACCCAGACAGGTGGTGTTTATCAGCAGCACGGCACCCGCCTGGCACGGCAGCCCCTGATGGGAGTCCTGACAGCTGTGGGGGAGGGGTAGACTACGTCCACTGAGGAGTCTGGTGGACAGCAAGGCCCTCCGAACCTCTTTTCTTTCCTCATATTCTTTGCTTTGGTGACGTCTCTTTAGTTCCCAACTAGACACCTTCCTCAAGTCAGGCAGAAACCCACTGTCCTGAGATGACAGCCCTGGTTGCCCCATCCCCTCCTACGCAGGCACTCACCGTCCTGTCCACACATGCAACAGAGCGTCCAGCAAACCGACTTGCCACACCCCGATTCACCTCATCGCTCAGGATGTCCTCCCAACGTCCACTGCGAAACTTGAACAGTTTATCTGTATAGGTGGCTACACCTGGGGGAAGGGATGATATGCCATCAGGGACTTCACAGCAATGTGTTGGAAAATAACCCTAACCATGTCTTTGGGCAATGGTCCCTCATTAAGTCTCAAAGAACTGTAGGTGGCTGAGTGCAGGGATGTGGCATAAACCCGCTCCTGAGAAGCAACATCATTTATTTATTTATTTATTTATTTATTTATTTATTTATTTATTTATTTATTTATTTATTTATTTATTTATTTATTTATTTATTTATTTATTTATATGCCATCTATCTCCTAAAATGGATCCAAGGTGGCTTACAGTATTAAGAGAAAGAAAGTTAAACGCTAAATAATAAATTACTACAATATATGGGACCAGGAGAAAGGCCTCTCCTTATGATCTTAATACCCAGGTAAGCTCACAAAAGGAGATGACGTATTTTAGATAGCTTGGACCCAAGCCATTTAAAGCTTTATAGGTAAAACCAGCACTTTGAGTTGTGCCCAGAAACAGACTGGCAGCAGTGGGGGTGCCGAAGAGGGGCTTTTTGATCCCTGTAACCAGTCCCAGTTAACAATCTGGCTGCAGCTCTTTGGACCAGCTGGAGTTTCCAAACACTTTCCAAAGGCAGCCCTATGTAGAGCACGTTATAGTAATCCAGCTGAGATGTAACTAAGACATGTGTCACCATGGCCAGATCAGACCTCTCAAGCAACAGGCACAACTGGCAACCTAGTTTAACTGTGCAAAGGAACTCCCGGCCACTGCTGAAACCTTGGCATTCAACGTTAGAGATGAATCCAGGAGCACCCCTCAGGCTGTGCACCTGTGTTTTCAGAGGGAGAGTAACCCCATCCAGCACAGGCTGAATCCCCGTTCCTTGATCTGTCTTTTGGCTAACCAGGAGCACCTCTGTCTTGTCTTGATTAAGTTTCAATTTATTCACTCTCATCCAGTCCATTACTAGCAGCAGACCATGATCTAGAACTGATACAGCTTCCTTGGGTTTAGACGGCAAGGAGAGATAGAGTTGGATGTCATCTGCACACTGGTGACACCGAACCCCAAAACTCCAGACAACCTCTCCCAGCGGTTTCATGTAGATGTAAAATACCATAGGGCAGCCATTCTCAACGGGTGTCATATGGCCCCCTGGGGGTCCCTGGCACATTTCTTTTATATTGTGTTTATGGCTGTAGACAAAAAAAGGTTGAGAATGGCTGGCACAGGGAACAAAACAGAACCCTGAGGGACACAACAGTTCAACAGCCAGGATGTTGAATGATATTCCCCCAGCACCACCCTCTGAGTTCTTCCCTCCAGGAAGGGCAGGAGCCACTGTAGAACAGTGCTTCCAAGTCCCATCCCAGAGAGACAGTCTAGAAGGATACCATGGTCAACGGCATCGAAAGCCACTGAGAGGTCTAGCAGAACCTACAGGGACACACTCCAGGGCTTCAACAGAATTACTTGCTGAGGTGACAAGAAATTCCCCAAGACATATCAGGAAACCATTTCGATCCATCAGCCACCTGGGGCAGACCATATCATAGAATCATAGAAAAGTGAAGTTGGAAGGGGCCTACAAGGCCATCAAGTCCAACCCCCTGCTCAATGCAGGAATACAATCAAAGCATATCTGCCAGGTGATTATCCAAGTTTTTCTTGGCCTCCAGTGTTGAAGCACTCACCAACTCCTGACGTAACTGGTTCCACTGTCGTACTGCTCTAATATTAATCAGTTCCTCACCCCTGCAGAGGCTCTGAGTTCCAGGGAGTCTAAACCCCACCAGATGATTATCTGTCCATGACAACAGAACTACAGAAAGTTCCTCCACACCCAGACCACCAATATCTACTTCAGTACAGAAAACCAGGTCTCAAGTGTGCCCTGCAGTATGGGTGGGGACAGATAACATTTGGGACAGACCCATGGTCATCATATAGGACATGAAGTCCTGAGCCACTTCTGACAAAGCCACCTGGGCATGGATGTTGAAGTCCCCTGGCACAACAAGTTGAAACGACTCCAACCCGACCCACTAGACCAGCTCAGCTAGCTCAGGAAGGGAGACTGTTGAGTAGCGGGGTGGGCAGCATCCACATGGGACAACCTAAATGTATGTGCTTCCAGCCTGTAACCTCACTGCTTTCTCACTTGGATGCAGTCCACACTGCTGATAGGTACCTGTTTGTTATCAAAGCTTCCTTTAGCCCTTCTCCCATGCTGAATTGCTAGCCAGCACTGCAGGACTGTGACCGGGACTCACTCTACTACGATGAATGCAGCAAACCCAGAAAAGCTTAAGGGCTGGTAAGGGAGGCCCAGAAGAATGAACTCATTAAGGTAAAATGTGCCAGAGCAGTGCGGAGCCATGTACATCATAAAGGGAAAAGGGAAAATCAATGGCAGGCACTGGCTAGGTCCCGACGCCAGAAGTAATGTGAACGGCTGATTTAGGGAGCAGGAGTCTTTGGCAGCTGCAGAGCAGTAATTAGGTGTGTCAGGAAGACAGATAAGTGGAGCCAAGAGCAGGTCAATGGTGCAGGTGAGCGGCCTAGCCCAACTCAGGATGGATGCATGGGCGGTGGGGATACAGCACCCTTTTCTAAGCGGGTTGCCCCAGGACCCATAAATGGTGGTTTACAGTGAAGACATTTAGGTATGGTGGGGAAAAGAGCAATTGTTACTTCCAGAGACATCCCGATCACCACAATTCTAGAAGTGGCCACAAATCCAGCATGCAACCCAGACAGCAAGTGATAATGATTGGTATATGGCCAGAGATCACTAAGCTGCATTTCCCAATGATTCCCATATGTACCTGCGAAATCACCCAAGGAAAGAATTTTATTAGCTAGAGAGAAATTCTGTTCTGTCTCTAAAGAAGGGATTAAACTCTGGGATGAGGTTGCTGGTATAGACCTTTGGGCTACTGACACATCTTCTTTGTTCATAATGCCTTAGCCTTGGAATTAAAGCACCTTCCCAAAGGAAAAAAAAATGTTTGGAAAAAGTTACTTTTTGGACTACAACTCCCAGCATACCTGCAGATTTGGGGAGTTGTATTTTTTAAAAGTAGCTTTTCTGAACTTTGGGAAAATATGATACCTGTATCACTAGATTATGGAAAAGAGTGGGAGAACATGAGGAAGGTGGTGGCAATCATTACTTTCTACCTTGTTTATCCTAATCCTGTTTGCCTCAGGGAATGTCTCCTTGCCCCCATGGGCACGTATCCTTCCCAGGAGTTCCACAGTTCCCTGTGCTGCAGTCCTCCTGGCAACTAGAGATGTGGCAAAGCCCTGAGTCAGCAGCCATGTCCTTCTCCCTCCCCCCCCCCTCCCCCAAGCATCCCTGCTGCTGCCAGAGAATCGACAAAATCACTCAACTGGGAAATTAACTGTAGCCTCGGAACATCCCATCCTGGTAGCCAGTGAAGGTCAAAGAACGAGAATCAGTGGTTCAGGGCTAACTGGTAAAGAAGCCCCAAACCAGGTGACAGTACAGAGCCTTTGCTGTTGGCACATCAAACAGGAAAGGAGCCTAGGAGGGGAGGCTATTGGTCATTCCCTCCACCCTATGGCCCTTTGTGGCTCTCTCTCAGGCTTTTTGGCAGGGTATTGTAGGTGGCATACATAAATGCTGAGAACAACTTGATGTTGGTCAGATTGTTACAACAGGATGATTTTCAGAGGGATAGCAAAGTTGCAGAAACCCTTTAAAAATCCAATGTTTGCCTTCAATGAATAAATTTGAGTTGGTGGCTCAGATCTTTAGGTTTAATGAGGATCTGGGAAATCTATGTCCCTGCAAATGTTGACTCCAGTTGCCATCAGTCCCAGACAGCCTGGCCAATGCTGATGAATTATGGGAGTAGTCATTCATTAAAATCTGACAGCCCATGGGTTTTCAAACCCTGTTTTAATGGGTATTGTAAGATGGAAGTAAGGTTCACAGGGTAACATGTGAACAGTATGATATCTTAGTTTGGCTTTGGGTGGCAAGTTGAATGTTAGGCATGGGTGGCTTTGATACATACCAGAAAAGGCA